>CP115869.1:8002-5568761 GCA_027920645.1 Caenorhabditis nigoni
CCAAAGTTTCGTACGATTTCCAGAAACATTTTATCGAAACATTTTTGGCCGACGTTCAAAAAAAAAGTTAGTAATGTTAAGTTTTTGGAATTTGGACGACGGCCAAAGCTAATTCATTGTAACTCAAACTCACTTTATCCTCGCTACTTTTGTTAAGAGAAGTTGTACGGTTTCCCATACTCAAGCAGATCTTGTACAATTCTTCAGAAGCTGTGGCATATGTCAATTTCTGAAAATATATACAGATATGTGTAAAACAAAGCTTTCTTCTGTTCACCTGAAGATTTGTGACGACGACTTTCGCGTTACAATTCTGCTCACATTTGACGATAAAGCTCTTCTGTGTCATATTACGCTCGTTACAGTAATTGATGATATTATCAAGGTTTGCCACTTTGCGCGTAAAAAACGTCTTTGACTTTTCATCTCCGACTAGCTACAAAGTAGAGATGTTTTTCTTATTGAGAATTGCATACAATTTTGCAACTCACCACTTCTTGGAAACCGTTTTTTGTGCGAAAGAGAAATGCGAATTTGAAGACAATATTTGCACCATCAACTTGCACAGGCTTATTTTGGTGCATAAGAACACGACCTCGTTCTTTTCTCACGGAAGTGATCGGTGTGCTTCTATCAAAATCGTCCATTGGAACTTCTTTGCCAGATGTAATTTTCTGGAACCACTTGATATCGGGACGCGTATCGGTTTGTGTGTAGAGGCGAATCAGGTTGGGCAAACTGAATAGTCCGACTTCTGGAAAATGCTCTGCTTGCTCAAAAAAACCTTCTTTTACACTCACCACATCCGATGTTCAAGTAACTCTCAATGATTTCTTCAGATGAGCAAGTACTCAAATATTTGTTTTTCACAAGAGGGTCAGTAATAAAGACCAATTGATGAACCATCTGAAATAATGATTAAAAAAAAGATAAACGGAATTAACAGAAAAAAGGTATATAGATGTGATTAAACACAGAGAACATGCAACAGCAAGAATCGTTTAAAGATGACACTGGAAAGCGTTTTTATACTTGTTTCTACATATAAGAACTTCAGAACTAGTAGGGGATTATTACACATCATCAGAAGAGGTGGGATCATCAACAAAGCACCAATTGAAAACTTCATTTAGCGTGGTTTCGTGGGAAATGTGGTTGTTCAAGTGTCTCTTGAAACTACGCAAACTGAAATTTGTAAAAATTGGTCGTTAAATTTCTACAGTGTTATATTGGCCGTCGGCCAAATTTTATATTCACCTTTGGGAACCGTTTTCGACAACACTATCACATACGACACATATGAATCGAAGTGAACTTTCGTTCCCCGAGTGCTCGTGTATCCAGTGGTCGCTGGAAGCAGCTACTGATGAGAATGATGCATTCTTGCAATTCACCACAGGACAAATGTACGGTTCTTTAGACTGGCATCTGATAATCATGAAATTTTTAAACAACATCTTTTAATGGTTTGCTCACCTTCCGTAACCATGAAATGGTAAGAACATTGGGTGTTTTGCTTTGAGAAAAGTGGCCAGTGTTTGAAACGTTACTTTGGCATCCAATTGCGGTTTGTTAAGAAGCCATAATCGCCTGGATTCTGGGGTCGAGGTTACAGTATTGGCATGTTTCCAGCGGCTATAGTTAATTGTTTCACACAAAACTAATTTTTCTGATTTTGTCATTTGATCGTATTTCGCCTTCATCTCATGCTCGTTCTTAATTAAGATTGTAACTGTTAAAATGTAAAAACTCTCATAGTACCTTCGATTTCGAAATCAAAAAGCCTTCTAGATTGTTGATATCGATGTTCGTATAACCAGTTTTATTTACAGCAGAACAATTGAATACCGCCGCCTGCCAATCGGCAGCACAGATTCCAATTTGGGACGTGCTTTGAGACAACAAACTGTTAAATGTGTTTCTAAAAATAACTGATATTAAACTGAGTATCCGTTTTTTAGTATATCTAGTTACCTCAAGTAGACGTCCGCTTGATACGACTTCCACAAACTACTCGTATGCAACGAGTCGCGGACGCCTTGGGACGTAACGATTCGCTGAGGATCTCCTCTCGACACGACACCTTCCACAATACCCTTCGCGTAACCCGATCTGAATAGTTTACATGATTATTAGGAATTTTTTGGCCGTCGGACAAATTTTGTGAAAAAAGTAATAGATCGAACCTATATGAGCGCGAGGTATACAAAGATGGCGGAATTTTGAGACTTTCAGCCACGTATTTCAACGATTCGCTGACGCTTCTCATTGGTTCGTTCAACAAATCATGAGTGTAGAGTGATTTACGAAACAGCGGAACGCTAAAATTTGAAACACACCTCGGTCATAAAACTGATATTAGACTCACTTTTTATTACGGTCAGTGCTGATTTCTAGTTCAGTTCCAACAGCTGGTTCGTATTCCTTCATAAATACATGTTCTACACATGTACTTCCAGTCATCACACTCAGAATTGTGAGAGCAATCGCCGCATTCAATGTCCAGTTGGTTGTTTTATCAGGATCTACTTGGGGATACTGAAATCCTTTAACTTCCGGAGAAAATGGGTTGAATCCTTTCGTTTTCGAGGAAGACAGCCTAATCAATGCTCGCAATCGAACAGCGTTCGGTGGATCGGAGCTCAATCGTGGCAATCGAAAGATACGCAAATCAGACGATTTCAGAGAATCAAACTCAATGTTTAAACATTCCTGCTTAGTTGGTGATCTCTTCGGAGCAGTTTGTTTTTGAGTCTCGGAACCATCTTTCCCTCCTTCTCCCTCCTCAGTTCCCTCGTCCTCCTCCGCATCTTCATCATTGTCCTCTTCACTGCTGTCGTCCCCGTATTCATCATCTCCAACGAACCCACCATCACTGTCATCATGATTGGTGGTGGGTAGTTCTAAAAATAAAATTTGTCCGCCGGCCAAATCAGCAATATTCATTTTCTTCCTCAAAATATTTGGACGACGGCCAAAACAGAAATTATACTACTTCTGCAGGTGTAACTGAACTATTTCGGAATGTGTAGCCACGTCAAAGCTCTATTTTTATACTGACCAACTTTCGTGTTCTGACGGATAGATCCTACACGAACTCCCGATCCTGCCAAAAACAACGATAGCATCCATGATTGCAGTTGGAACAAGTCGGAGACGCCTCCACTCTTTCTCATCAATCCCACTAAATCGTGAAGACTAATCGATTCTTGTCCCATGGATAGCCGACCACCTTTTCGTCTTTCGAGTGTTTTCAATGTTGCGCTTAAAAATGGGTTTTTTTATGTTCTGTGTCTTTTATCTTATTGTATTAACTGTACGGTGTGCCAAATACACTTGGAAACGTCAGTTGTGCTTCTGGGGCTACTCAACTCCAAAATTCCGATTCCAGTAAAAAATGCGAGAAGTCCACGGATCACTGTTTCCAATGTACTGGACTCTTTGCAGTTCGCACGGGCTGAAACAGTACAGTACAGTGGCATTCTACCAACCACTACACAACCTACCTTTGATGAAACTAGCCGAAATCAGTTTTTTGGACGATGTTCGAACCGGAGGAATCGGTTCATACCAGATGATAAAATTGGCAATTAATAACGCCTTGTCTTTTGCACTCAAATCTGTTATCAGCTTCTCAATTCTCTCGAAACTATCATCCTCGCTTTTCCCGTCGGCGTCCACAACAGGCTGCATATCAGAACGAGTTTTCAAATAACTGTAGAAAAAAACAGTTGAAGATGCGGCTCTTCTTAGTGTGTCAATGGAATGAGAACAGAATCGACTGATACGGGCCAAATTGATATCCGAGTGTTGTTCCATTTTGGCACGAAAATATGTTTGAAACTTCTCCAGATCCTTAACAATAATCAAATCTTTTTCAGTGAGTTTCAGTTTTGACCGTCGGCCAAAATTTTGTTTCTCACCGGTAATAATTCTGCTTTGAAAGTCAATGCTTCTTTTTTAGTTCGAAACGCATGTGTGTTTCGAAAAAAATGAAGGAACCGTTCGACAGCTACTTTGAGGAGATCGGCTCTTTCCGGTAGCACAATTTCGCTCATAGCGAATTCAGCATCTTCTTCAATCATTTGATCCTCATCTTCATTCTCTACAGAGTGCTCGTGATCATCTTCATTCCATAGTGTCTTGTTCAATTCCATCAGAATCGAACCTGAAAACAAAGATAACTTTTTTTATAGATGTTTTTGTTGCGTCAAGTGATTACTGTTACTTACCAATCACATCGTCACTTTTGGACGTAGACTTTTTTGGACTTTTAAGGACGACTTTCGGCAGTTTCTCGGCTTCCTCAACAAATGATGATGACCTCTTCCTCGAAACCCCAGAAAATGCTTGTGACTGTTTGTTGGATGTAGTAGAAGTGTTGCAAGATATCTTTGACATAGATGATGTTGATGGGATCGCTATATCTTCATCTGATGAATATTCCCGGAATTTATCTATAAAATGATCGATCTTTAACATGAAACTCGCATCAAAATTTGGCCGATGGCCAAGTCGGTTACTTCTTTTTCTGAGTTCTCAGTTCTTCATGGGACCAAGCCTACAGTTTGGCCGACGGTCAAAACCCCACGTCTTGTTATTCTTTCCTACCTGAGTTCTTAGTTGTTCATAGCACTAATTGCAAGCCTACAGTTTGGCCGACGGTCAAAACCCCGCGTCATGTTATTCTTTCCTACCTAAGTTCTCAGTTGTTTATAGCACTAAGCCTATAGTTTGGCCAACGGTCAAAACCCCGCGTCATGTTTTTCTTTCCTACCTGATGATGTCGGATTCCATGGCGAACTGTAATGGGCAATTGGTGAAACCAAAATGTCGTCATCAGAAGAAGACATTTTCCAACCGATTAGAATCAAAAAGCAACGAAAATAAGAGCTCCTGAGAGGGTCACCATCTAGCAAGTTGAAAAAATTATGAAATGATGTGATTGACCTAAAATGATCGAAATTATAAAATTATGGGTCTCGGGAAGAAAGTACTAATCTTTTAGAAGGAATTTTAAATTAGTTCGCGGGAAGTTTGAATTGAAATCAAATTCGAAAATTCGTATTAAAAAAAAAGAAAGATTTGAATAAAAAAAGACGGCGAGAGCTCCCGAGAGGGTCACCATCCAGCAGGTTGAAAACATGAAAAAATGAGGATATTGGCCTAAAATGTTCCAAATTATTAGATTATGGGTCTCGAGAAGAATATGGGTCTCGTGAAGAAGAAATTGTTGGCGGGAAATTCGAATTTCCAAGTTCAAATTTAAAAAAAAGAAAGATTTGGGAAAAAAAACGAAGACGGCGAGAGCTCCCGAGAGGGTCACCATCCAGCAGGTTGAAAAAATGAAAAAATGAGGATATTGGCCTAAAATGTTCCAAATTATTATATTATGGGTCTCGAGAAGAATATGGGTCTCGTGGAGAAGAAATTGTAGGCGGGAAATTTAAATTTCAAAATTCAAATTCAAAAAAAAGTTTTCAAATTCAAAATATTTGGCGGTAAATTTCAAAAATTCAAAAATTAATCAAAATGTTGTGATTTCAGACGTTGAGATATTGGGATGTTGGGATGTTGGGATTTGATACCAACTTTGATTTTGGCCGTCGGCCAAAGTGTTAAGCAACATATTTTCGCAACGCGTATATTATTTTGATAGATTCATGAATTCTCGTGTTTCTTGATATTGCGATGTTGGTATGTTGGGATGTTGGGGTTATATGATAAACTCAATTTTGGACGTCGGCCAAAGTATTAAGTAGGTTTTTTTGACTGTGTGTATCTATTTTTTCAGAGGTTTTTTAAACCAACGATAATGTTGTGGAATGTCTGTTGAGTATTCCTGGAAACTGTCTCTAAAACCGATCGTTGTTTAAAATATTCATTTTAAGCTTTTCAAATCTTTCCTGGAAGACAACTGCATGAAAATGTAATAACACGGATAAAAAAAAGAGAAACATTGTGGAAATTGACACTATGGTTTGAAAAAGTAACATTTCGAAATGGATGACAACGTTTCCAAAACAGGCAAAAACAACGGGCAACATCAGAAACAGGAGAGAATTCACCATATTCCGTTTGGTGTCAATGCATCCATGTCTGACCAGAGATCCTCGATTCCTTCATTGTCATCGTATCTCACGACACCCATAATAAAGTATTGAGTGTCTTCGAGTTCCTGTTCGAATTTGAGAACAATGCTTATTCCTGCAGAATCCGTTCCGATTTTGCACACCGATTCAGATGGATGATATCTGAAATGATATCAAAATCGAAATCACCACTACCTGACGTGATAAATGAAAACGTACTGAGAACGATCATGGTACTCGTTTTGGAAATGAGCCATTGTTTGTTTTGATTTAGTAGCGAATTGCATTTTTTTTCCGACTGTGTCGCGCATCATCATCCATCGACCAGCGACGATCACCGGAAAACCAAACATTGCTACATTTGACACATTCAACAATTGCAGTGACTCCAGCTAAAAAAGACCTAATTAAATAAGTTTTTAGTAGATTGTTAGCTCACCAATTCAAAAGTGAGTAAATCGATGGGAAAGTTGTGAACATGTCTATGGAATGTTTGGAACACACGAATGTTACTTGTAATACACTTTGAAAGAGCAGCCATTGTTGAGTTTTCATTGCAATCCAACATAGCCAGATTTTTAACATTCAACGAATTGTCAGAAACGTGATCAAGAATCGTTGCTGAAATATCAAAGTTTTTATCATTGACCAAAAGTTTCAATATTCAGTTTTAAGCCGCCGCGGTCCATCTTGTTTTTTTTAGTTTGAGATAATTGACCGTCGGCCAAATATCTAATTAGGCCTCTACTGCTGTTCAAACAAAAACCAATCTAAGTCACAAACCTGGTGCATTATCTACGTGAAGACGATCCACAACAGAAACGCTTTCTGAAACGTACTTGAAAATCTGCTGCGCCAGTTGGAGAGACGAAAATTCAGTACTGTATGTGAAAACATATTCGTGGTGATCATTACCATCGAATGTGTAATAGCCTTCAAGTGCTCCCCATCCAGTAAACCAAACATACAAGCTTGTGAAGCGAACTTTAACAAGACTCACGAGCAAACACTCGTTTCTACATGTTCTCTTTAAGCTTTGTCTAAATAACTTCTTATTATATTTATAAACGTATGCCGTGCATCACCTTGTTTGCACATTCATTTTGGAAATACACCTCTTCTTCAGTTCATTTGGTAATTCATTCCATAAATCGAAATCATTTATTGGATCAGCCATTGGAGAAGGATGTGGTCCTAAAATGATCCAAATTATCAAATTATGGGTCACAGAAAGAAATTTGGCCAACGGTCAAACTTGAGTACGACTTCAAATAACATAATTAAGTGTGGTCACATACACTAGATATTCGTAACAGAGCCACACTTATTTTCGTAGCAGAGTGGACGAGAACGTTAGAAATGAGATCAATTTTGAAAATTTAAAAAAAAACAGATTTGAATGAACAAAAAGGAAGACCGAGAGCTCCCGAGAGGGTCACCTTCCAGTAGGTTGAAAAAATGGAAGAATGAGGATATTGGCCTAAAATGTTCCAAATTATTAGATTATGGGTCTCGAGAAGAATATGGGTCTCGCGAAGAAGAAATAGTCGGCGGGAAATTTGATTTACAAAATTCAAAATTCAAAATTCAAATCAATAATCATATATTTCAATTTCAAATTCAAAATATCTGGCGGCAAAATTCAAAAATTCAAAAATTAATCAAGTTTCAAAAACAGTTAAATTCAAAGTGTCCGGCAGTAAAACTCCAAATTCGAAATGAGCGTCGAGTGTCGGTGTAGTCTGAGTGTTACGGTCGGCCAAAAAATAAAACCAAATTGAAAACTCTCGAGGTGCGGCTCTTGTCGTTTCTGGAAGTTGATTTGTTTGTCCGGCTATGTACCCCTGTCTGGTGTTAAATATCCCAACTTAGGTGAATTCTTGGATATCTTTCTAATTAAGATTTTGGCCGTCGGCCAAAGTGTTAAGCAACATATTTTCGCAACGCGTATATTATTTTGAGAAAATTTCGGCTTATTGGGATTCTTGTGTTGTGATTTTGGTTTGTAGGGATGTTGCGATTAACTGCTAAACTTTTGGGCAGCGGCCAAATCCTTAAGCCTTCCTTAAGCATGGTCATTGACCCAGGCTTCCTATGCCTAAGCCTAAGCCTAAGCCTAAGCCTAAGCCTAAGCCTAAGCCTAAGCCTAAGCCTAAGCCTAAGCCTAAGCCTAAGCCTAAGCCTAAGCCTAAGCCTAAGCCTAAGCCTAAGCCTAAGCCTAAGCCTAAGCCTAAGCCTAAGCCTAAGCCTAAGCCTAAGCCTAAGCCTAAGCCTAAGCCTAAGCCTAAGCCTAAGCCTAAGCCTAAGCCTAAGCCTAAGCCTAAGCCTAAGCCTAAGCCTAAGCCTATGATTAAGCCTATTTTTTCAATTTCAGATGCGGGTCCATAACTTTCTTCAGAGAAGAGCTATCGGTCTGAAATGTGAATCCCCTACCTAAAATTGAACACAGAACAGTTTTATAACAAAAAATCTCAAAAAATTAACAAAAACAATTTTGGCCGAAAAAAAAGCTAAGGGGTTAATAAGGCATTTTTTTCAAAATTGGCAAAAAATTGTTTTTCGAATTTTTTGATAACAAAGTATTGCAAAATACTCTACGACTGATTTCAGGCTATGTCTCAAAATTTCACGTCATCATCTCTTGTTTAAACAAAGTTATTAAGGATGAAACTATGCCTATGATAAACCCTATTTTTTCAATTTCAGATGCCGGTCCATAACTTTCTTTAGAGAAGAGCTATCGGTCTGAAATGTGAATCCCCTACCTAAAATTGAACACAGAACAGTTTTATAACAAAAAATCTCCAAAAATTAACAAAAAAAATTTTGGCCGAAAAAAAAGCTAAGGGGTTAATAAGGCATTTTTTTAAAAATTGGCAAAAAAATTTTTTCCGAATTTTTTGATAACAAACTATTGCAAAATACTCTACGACTGATTTCAGGCTATGTCTCAAAATTTCACGTCATCATCTCTTGTTTAAAAAAAAAAAAAAAAACAAGAGATGATGACGTGAAATTTTGAGACATAGCCTGAAATCAGTCGTAGAGTATTTTGCAATACTTTGTTATCAAAAAATTCGGAAAAAATTTGTTTGCCAATTTTTAAAAAATGCCTTATTAACCCCTTAGCTTTTTTTTCGGCCAAAATTTTTTTTGTTAATTTTTGGAGATTTTTTGTTATAAAACTGTTCTGTGTTCAATTTTAGGTAGGGGATTCACATTTCAGACCGATAGCTCTTCTCTAAAGAAAGTTATGGACCGGCATCTGAAATTGAAAAAATAGGGTTTATCATAGGCATAGTTTCATCCTTAATAACTTTGTTTAAACAAGAGATGATGACGTGAAATTTTGAGACATAGCCTGAAATCAGTCGTAGAGTATTTTGCAATACTTTGTTATCAAAAAATTCGAAAAACAATTTTTTGCCAATTTTGAAAAAAATGCCTTATTAACCCCTTAGCTTTTTTTTCGGCCAAAATTGTTTTTGTTAATTTTTTGAGATTTTTTGTTATAAAACTGTTCTGTGTTCAATTTTAGGTAGGGGATTCACATTTCAGACCGATAGCTCTTCTCTGAAGAAAGTTATGGACCCGCATCTGAAATTGAAAAAATAGGCTTAATCATAGGCTTAGTTTGATCCTTAATAACTTTGTTTAAACAAGAGATGATGACGTGAAATTTTGAGACATAGCCTGAAATCAGTCGTAGAGTATTTTGCAATACTTTGTTATCAAAAAATTCGAAAAAAATTTGTTTGCCAATTTTTAAAAAAAATGCCTTATTAACCCCTTAGCTTTTTTTTCGGCCAAAATTTTTTTTGTTAATTTTTTGAGATTTTTTGTTATAAAACTGTTCTGTGTTCAATTTTAGGTAGGGGATTCACATTTCAGACCGATAGCTCTTCTCTGAAAAAGTTATGGACCGGCATCTGAAATTGAAAAAATAGGCTTAATCATAGGCTTAGTTTGATCCTTAATAACTTTGTTTAACAAGAGATGATGACGTGAAATTTTGAGACATAGCCTGAAATCAGTCGTAGAGTATTTTGCAATACTTTGTTATCAAAAAATCCGAAAAAAATTTGTTTGCCAATTTTTAAAAAAATGCCTTATTAACCCCTTAGCTTTTTTTTCGGCCAAAATTTTTTTTGTTAATTTTTTGAGATTTTTTGTTATAAAACTGTTCTGTGTTCAATTTTAGGTAGGGGATTCACATTTCAGACCGATAGCTCTTCTCTGAAAAAGTTATGGACCGGCATCTGAAATTGAAAAAATAGGCTTAATCATAGGCTTAGTTTGATCCTTAATAACTTTGTTTAACAAGAGATGATGACGTGAAATTTTGAGACATAGCCTGAAATCAGTCGTAGAGTATTTTGCAATACTTTGTTATCAAAAAATCCGAAAAAAAATTTGTTTGCCAATTTTTAAAAAAATGCCTTATTAACCCCTTAGCTTTTTTTTCGGCCAAAATTTTTTTTGTTAATTTTTTGAGATTTTTTGTTATAAAACTGTTCTGTGTTCAATTTTAGGTAGGGGATTCACATTTCAGACCGATAGCTCTTCTCTGAAAAAAGTTATGGACCGGCATCTGAAATTGAAAAAATAGGCTTAATCATAGGCTTAGTTTGATCCTTAATAACTTTGTTTAAACAATAGATGATGACGTGAAATTTTGAGACATAGCCTGAAATCAGTCGTAGAGTATTTTGCAATACTTTGTTATCAAAAAATTCGAAAAAATTTTTTGCCAATTTTTGAAAAAATGTCTTATTAATCTCTTAGCTTTTTTTCGACCAAAATTTTTTTGTTAATTTTTGAGATTTTTTGTTATAAAACTGTTCTGTGTTCAATTTTAGGTAGGATCAATTTCAGACCGATAGCTTTCTCGAAAAAGTTATGGACCGGCATCTGAAATTGAAAATAGCTTAATCATAGGCTTAGTTTGACCTTAATAACTTTGTTTAACAAGATGATGACGTGAAATTTTGAGACATGCCGAAATCAGTCGTAGAGTATTTTGCAATACTTGTTATCAAAAAATCCGAAAAAAAATTTGTTTGCCAATTTTTAAAAAATGCCTTATTACTTTAGCTTTTTTTCGGCCAAAATTTTTTTTGTTAGATTTTTTGAAGATTTCTGTGTTCAAATTTAGGTAGGGGTTCACATTTCAGACCGATAGCTTTCTCTGAAAAAAGTTATGGACCGGCATCTGAAATTGAAAAAATAGGCTTAATCATAGGCTTAGTTTGATCCTTAATAACTTTGTTTAAACAATAGATGATGACGTGAAATTTTGAGACATAGCCTGAAATCGTCGTAGAGTATTTTGCAATACTTTGTTATCAAAAAATTCGAAAAATTTTTTTTGCCAATTTTGAAAAAAATGCCTTATTAATCCCTTAGCTTTTTTTTCGACCAAAATTTTTTTTGTTAATTTTTTGAGATTTTTTGTTATAAAACTGTTCTGTGTTCAATTTTAGGTAGGGGATTCACAAAAAATCTCAAAAAATTAACAAAAAAAATTTTGGTCGAAAAAAAAGCTAAGGGGTTAATAAGGCATTTTTTTCAAAATTGGCAAAAAAATTTTTTTCGAATTTTTTGATAACAAAGTATTGCAAAATACTCTACGACTGATTTCAGGCTATGTCTCAAAATTTCACGTCATCATCTATTGTTTAAACAAAGTTATTAAGGATCAAACTAAGCCTATGATTAAGCCTATTTTTTCAATTTCAGATGCCGGTCCATAACTTTTTTCAGAGAAGAGCTATCGGTCTGAAATGTGAATCCCCTACCTAAAATTGAACACAGAACAGTTTTATAACAAAAAATCTCAAAAAATTAACAAAAAAAATTTTGGTCGAAAAAAAAGCTAAGGGGTTAATAAGGCATTTTTTTCAAAATTGGCAAAAAAATTTTTTTCGAATTTTTTGATAACAAAGTATTGCAAAATACTCTACGACTGATTTCAGGCTATGTCTCAAAATTTCACGTCATCATCTATTGTTTAAACAAAGTTATTAAGGATCAAACTAAGCCTATGATTAAGCCTATTTTTTCAATTTCAGATGCCGGTCCATAACTTTTTTCAGAGAAGAGCTATCGGTCTGAAATGTGAATCCCCTACCTAAAATTGAACACAGAACAGTTTTATAACAAAAAATCTCAAAAAATTAACAAAAAAAATTTTGGCCGAAAAAAAAGCTAAGGGGTTAATAAGGCATTTTTTTTAAAAATTGGCAAACAAATTTTTTTTCGGATTTTTTGATAACAAAGTATTGCAAAATACTCTACGACTGATTTCAGGCTATGTCTCAAAATTTCACGTCATCATCTCTTGTTAAACAAAGTTATTAAGGATCAAACTAAGCCTATGATTAAGCCTATTTTTTCAATTTCAGATGCCGGTCCATAACTTTTTTCAGAGAAGAGCTATCGGTCTGAAATGTGAATCCCCTACCTAAAATTGAACACAGAACAGTTTTATAACAAAAAATCTCAAAAAATTAACAAAAAAAATTTTGGCCGAAAAAAAAGCTAAGGGGTTAATAAGGCATTTTTTTTAAAAATTGGCAAACAAATTTTTTTCGAATTTTTTGATAACAAAGTATTGCAAAATACTCTACGACTGATTTCAGGCTATGTCTCAAAATTTCACGTCATCATCTCTTGTTTAAACAAAGTTATTAAGGATCAAACTAAGCCTATGATTAAGCCTATTTTTTCAATTTCAGATGCGGGTCCATAACTTTCTTCAGAGAAGAGCTATCGGTCTGAAATGTGAATCCCCTACCTAAAATTGAACACAGAACAGTTTTATAACAAAAAATCTCAAAAAATTAACAAAAACAATTTTGGCCGAAAAAAAAGCTAAGGGGTTAATAAGGCATTTTTTTCAAAATTGGCAAAAAATTGTTTTTCGAATTTTTTGATAACAAAGTATTGCAAAATACTCTACGACTGATTTCAGGCTATGTCTCAAAATTTCACGTCATCATCTCTTGTTTAAACAAAGTTATTAAGGATGAAACTATGCCTATGATAAACCCTATTTTTTCAATTTCAGATGCCGGTCCATAACTTTCTTTAGAGAAGAGCTATCGGTCTGAAATGTGAATCCCCTACCTAAAATTGAACACAGAACAGTTTTATAACAAAAAATCTCCAAAAATTAACAAAAAAAATTTTGGCCGAAAAAAAAGCTAAGGGGTTAATAAGGCATTTTTTTAAAAATTGGCAAACAAATTTTTTCCGAATTTTTTGATAACAAAGTATTGCAAAATACTCTACGACTGATTTCAGGCTATGTCTCAAAATTTCACGTCATCATCTCTTGTTTAAACAAAGTTATTAAGGATCAAACTAAGCCTATGATTAAGCCTATTTTTTCAATTTCAGATGCCGGTCCATAACTTTCTTCAGAGAAGAGCTATCGGTCTGAAATGTGAATCCACTACCTAAAATTGAACACAGAACAGTTTTATAACAAAAAATCTCAAAAAATTAACAAAAAAAATTTTGGTCGAAAAAAAAGCTAAGGGGTTAATAAGGCATTTTTTTAAAAATTGGCAAACAAATTTTTTTCGAATTTTTTGATAACAAAGTATTGCAAAATACTCTACGACTGATTTCAGGCTATGTCTCAAAATTTCACGTCATCATCTCTTGTTTAAACAAAGTTATTAAGGATGAAACTATGCCTATGATAAACCCTATTTTTTCAATTTCAGATGCCGGTCCATAACTTTCTTTAGAGAAGAGCTATCGGTCTGAAATGTGAATCCCTTACCTAAAATTGAACACAGAACAGTTTTATAACAAAAAATCTCAAAAAATTAACAAAAACAATTTTTGCCGAAAAAAAAGCTAAGGGGTTTTTGGCCGAAAAAAAAGATAAGGCATTTTTTTTAAAATTGGCAAACAAATTTTTTTCGAATTTTTTGATAACAAAGTATTGCAAAATACTCTACGACTGATTTCAGGCTATGTCTCAAAATTTCACGTCATCATCTCTTGTTTAAACAAAGTTATTAAGGATCAAACTAAGCCTATGATTAAGCCTATTTTTTCAATTTCAGATGCCGGTCCATAACTTTCTTCAGAGAAGAGCTATCGGTCTGAAATGTGAATCCCCTACCTAAAATTGAACACAGAACAGTTTTATAACAAAAAATCTCAAAAAATTAACAAAAAAAATTTTGGCCGAAAAAAAAGCTAAGGGGTTAATAAGGCATTTTTTTAAAAATTGGCAAACAAATTTTTTTTCGAATTTTTTGATAACAAAGTATTGCAAAATACTCTACGACTGATTTCAGGCTATGTCTCAAAATTTCACGTCATCATCTCTTGTTAAACAAAGTTATTAAGGATCAAACTAAGCCTATGATTAAGCCTATTTTTTCAATTTCAGATGCCGGTCCATAACTTTTTTCAGAGAAGAGCTATCGGTCTGAAATGTGAATCCCCTACCTAAAATTGAACACAGAACAGTTTTATAACAAAAAATCTCAAAAAATTAACAAAAAAAATTTTGGCCGAAAAAAAAGCTAAGGGGTTAATAAGGCATTTTTTTTAAAAATTGGCAAACAAATTTTTTTCGAATTTTTTGATAACAAAGTATTGCAAAATACTCTACGACTGATTTCAGGCTATGTCTCAAAATTTCACGTCATCATCTCTTGTTTAAACAAAGTTATTAAGGATCAAACTAAGCCTATGATTAAGCCTATTTTTTCAATTTCAGATGCGGGTCCATAACTTTCTTCAGAGAAGAGCTATCGGTCTGAAATGTGAATCCCCTACCTAAAATTGAACACAGAACAGTTTTATAACAAAAAATCTCAAAAAATTAACAAAAACAATTTTGGCCGAAAAAAAAGCTAAGGGGTTAATAAGGCATTTTTTTCAAAATTGGCAAAAAATTGTTTTTCGAATTTTTTGATAACAAAGTATTGCAAAATACTCTACGACTGATTTCAGGCTATGTCTCAAAATTTCACGTCATCATCTCTTGTTTAAACAAAGTTATTAAGGATGAAACTATGCCTATGATAAACCCTATTTTTTCAATTTCAGATGCCGGTCCATAACTTTCTTTAGAGAAGAGCTATCGGTCTGAAATGTGAATCCCCTACCTAAAATTGAACACAGAACAGTTTTATAACAAAAAATCTCCAAAAATTAACAAAAAAAATTTTGGCCGAAAAAAAAGCTAAGGGGTTAATAAGGCATTTTTTTAAAAATTGGCAAACAAATTTTTTCCGAATTTTTTGATAACAAAGTATTGCAAAATACTCTACGACTGATTTCAGGCTATGTCTCAAAATTTCACGTCATCATCTCTTGTTTAAACAAAGTTATTAAGGATCAAACTAAGCCTATGATTAAGCCTATTTTTTCAATTTCAGATGCCGGTCCATAACTTTCTTCAGAGAAGAGCTATCGGTCTGAAATGTGAATCCACTACCTAAAATTGAACACAGAACAGTTTTATAACAAAAAATCTCAAAAAATTAACAAAAAAAATTTTGGTCGAAAAAAAAGCTAAGGGGTTAATAAGGCATTTTTTTAAAAATTGGCAAACAAATTTTTTTCGAATTTTTTGATAACAAAGTATTGCAAAATACTCTACGACTGATTTCAGGCTATGTCTCAAAATTTCACGTCATCATCTCTTGTTTAAACAAAGTTATTAAGGATGAAACTATGCCTATGATAAACCCTATTTTTTCAATTTCAGATGCCGGTCCATAACTTTCTTTAGAGAAGAGCTATCGGTCTGAAATGTGAATCCCTTACCTAAAATTGAACACAGAACAGTTTTATAACAAAAAATCTCAAAAAATTAACAAAAACAATTTTTGCCGAAAAAAAAGCTAAGGGGTTTTTGGCCGAAAAAAAAGATAAGGCATTTTTTTTAAAATTGGCAAACAAATTTTTTTCGAATTTTTTGATAACAAAGTATTGCAAAATACTCTACGACTGATTTCAGGCTATGTCTCAAAATTTCACGTCATCATCTCTTGTTTAAACAAAGTTATTAAGGATCAAACTAAGCCTATGATTAAGCCTATTTTTTCAATTTCAGATGCCGGTCCATAACTTTCTTCAGAGAAGAGCTATCGGTCTGAAATGTGAATCCCCTACCTAAAATTGAACACAGAACAGTTTTATAACAAAAAATCTCAAAAAATTAACAAAAAAAATTTTGGCCGAAAAAAAAGCTAAGGGGTTAATAAGGCATTTTTTTAAAAATTGGCAAACAAATTTTTTTTCGAATTTTTTGATAACAAAGTATTGCAAAATACTCTACGACTGATTTCAGGCTATGTCTCAAAATTTCACGTCATCATCTCTTGTTAAACAAAGTTATTAAGGATCAAACTAAGCCTATGATTAAGCCTATTTTTTCAATTTCAGATGCCGGTCCATAACTTTTTTCAGAGAAGAGCTATCGGTCTGAAATGTGAATCCCCTACCTAAAATTGAACACAGAACAGTTTTATAACAAAAAATCTCAAAAAATTAACAAAAAAAATTTTGGCCGAAAAAAAAGCTAAGGGGTTAATAAGGCATTTTTTTTAAAAATTGGCAAACAAATTTTTTTCGAATTTTTTGATAACAAAGTATTGCAAAATACTCTACGACTGATTTCAGGCTATGTCTCAAAATTTCACGTCATCATCTCTTGTTTAAACAAAGTTATTAAGGATCAAACTAAGCCTATGATTAAGCCTATTTTTTCAATTTCAGATGCGGGTCCATAACTTTCTTCAGAGAAGAGCTATCGGTCTGAAATGTGAATCCCCTACCTAAAATTGAACACAGAACAGTTTTATAACAAAAAATCTCAAAAAATTAACAAAAACAATTTTGGCCGAAAAAAAAGCTAAGGGGTTAATAAGGCATTTTTTTCAAAATTGGCAAAAAATTGTTTTTCGAATTTTTTGATAACAAAGTATTGCAAAATACTCTACGACTGATTTCAGGCTATGTCTCAAAATTTCACGTCATCATCTCTTGTTTAAACAAAGTTATTAAGGATGAAACTATGCCTATGATAAACCCTATTTTTTCAATTTCAGATGCCGGTCCATAACTTTCTTTAGAGAAGAGCTATCGGTCTGAAATGTGAATCCCCTACCTAAAATTGAACACAGAACAGTTTTATAACAAAAAATCTCCAAAAATTAACAAAAAAAATTTTGGCCGAAAAAAAGCTAAGGGGTTAATAAGGCATTTTTTTAAAAATTGGCAAACAAATTTTTTCCGAATTTTTTGATAACAAAGTATTGCAAAATACTCTACGACTGATTTCAGGCTATGTCTCAAAATTTCACGTCATCATCTCTTGTTTAAACAAAGTTATTAAGGATCAAACTAAGCCTATGATTAAGCCTATTTTTTCAATTTCAGATGCCGGTCCATAACTTTCTTCAGAGAAGAGCTATCGGTCTGAAATGTGAATCCACTACCTAAAATTGAACACAGAACAGTTTTATAACAAAAAATCTCAAAAAATTAACAAAAAAAATTTTGGTCGAAAAAAAAGCTAAGGGGTTAATAAGGCATTTTTTTAAAAATTGGCAAACAAATTTTTTTCGAATTTTTTGATAACAAAGTATTGCAAAATACTCTACGACTGATTTCAGGCTATGTCTCAAAATTTCACGTCATCATCTCTTGTTTAAACAAAGTTATTAAGGATGAAACTATGCCTATGATAAACCCTATTTTTTCAATTTCAGATGCCGGTCCATAACTTTCTTTAGAGAAGAGCTATCGGTCTGAAATGTGAATCCCTTACCTAAAATTGAACACAGAACAGTTTTATAACAAAAAATCTCAAAAAATTAACAAAAACAATTTTTGCCGAAAAAAAAGCTAAGGGGTTTTTGGCCGAAAAAAAAGATAAGGCATTTTTTTTAAAATTGGCAAACAAATTTTTTTCGAATTTTTTGATAACAAAGTATTGCAAAATACTCTACGACTGATTTCAGGCTATGTCTCAAAATTTCACGTCATCATCTCTTGTTTAAACAAAGTTATTAAGGATCAAACTAAGCCTATGATTAAGCCTATTTTTTCAATTTCAGATGCCGGTCCATAACTTTCTTCAGAGAAGAGCTATCGGTCTGAAATGTGAATCCCCTACCTAAAATTGAACACAGAACAGTTTTATAACAAAAAATCTCAAAAAATTAACAAAAAAAATTTTGGCCGAAAAAAAAGCTAAGGGGTTAATAAGGCATTTTTTTAAAAATTGGCAAACAAATTTTTTTTCGAATTTTTTGATAACAAAGTATTGCAAAATACTCTACGACTGATTTCAGGCTATGTCTCAAAATTTCACGTCATCATCTCTTGTTAAACAAAGTTATTAAGGATCAAACTAAGCCTATGATTAAGCCTATTTTTTCAATTTCAGATGCCGGTCCATAACTTTTTTCAGAGAAGAGCTATCGGTCTGAAATGTGAATCCCCTACCTAAAATTGAACACAGAACAGTTTTATAACAAAAAATCTCAAAAAATTAACAAAAAAAATTTTGGCCGAAAAAAAAGCTAAGGGGTTAATAAGGCATTTTTTTTAAAAATTGGCAAACAAATTTTTTTCGAATTTTTTGATAACAAAGTATTGCAAAATACTCTACGACTGATTTCAGGCTATGTCTCAAAATTTCACGTCATCATCTCTTGTTTAAACAAAGTTATTAAGGATCAAACTAAGCCTATGATTAAGCCTATTTTTTCAATTTCAGATGCGGGTCCATAACTTTCTTCAGAGAAGAGCTATCGGTCTGAAATGTGAATCCCCTACCTAAAATTGAACACAGAACAGTTTTATAACAAAAAATCTCAAAAAATTAACAAAAACAATTTTGGCCGAAAAAAAAGCTAAGGGGTTAATAAGGCATTTTTTTCAAAATTGGCAAAAAATTGTTTTTCGAATTTTTTGATAACAAAGTATTGCAAAATACTCTACGACTGATTTCAGGCTATGTCTCAAAATTTCACGTCATCATCTCTTGTTTAAACAAAGTTATTAAGGATGAAACTATGCCTATGATAAACCCTATTTTTTCAATTTCAGATGCCGGTCCATAACTTTCTTTAGAGAAGAGCTATCGGT
Organism: Caenorhabditis nigoni; assembly: GCA_027920645.1. Classification (NCBI taxonomy): domain Eukaryota; kingdom Metazoa; phylum Nematoda; class Chromadorea; order Rhabditida; family Rhabditidae; genus Caenorhabditis; species Caenorhabditis nigoni. Next base: position 27,229 of record CP115869.1, read on the forward strand.
CTGAAATGTGAATCCCCTACCTAAAATTGAACACAGAACAGTTTTATAACAAAAAATCTCCAAAAATTAACAAAAAAAATTTTGGCCGAAAAAAAAGCTAAGGGGTTAATAAGGCATTTTTTTAAAAATTGGCAAACAAATTTTTTCCGAATTTTTTGATAACAAAGTATTGCAAAATACTCTACGACTGATTTCAGGCTATGTCTCAAAATTTCACGTCATCATCTCTTGTTTAAACAAAGTTATTAAGGATCAAACTAAGCCTATGATTAAGCCTATTTTTTCAATTTCAGATGCCGGTCCATAACTTTCTTCAGAGAAGAGCTATCGGTCTGAAATGTGAATCCACTACCTAAAATTGAACACAGAACAGTTTTATAACAAAAAATCTCAAAAAATTAACAAAAAAAATTTTGGTCGAAAAAAAAGCTAAGGGGTTAATAAGGCATTTTTTTAAAAATTGGCAAACAAATTTTTTTCGAATTTTTTGATAACAAAGTATTGCAAAATACTCTACGACTGATTTCAGGCTATGTCTCAAAATTTCACGTCATCATCTCTTGTTTAAACAAAGTTATTAAGGATGAAACTATGCCTATGATAAACCCTATTTTTTCAATTTCAGATGCCGGTCCATAACTTTCTTTAGAGAAGAGCTATCGGTCTGAAATGTGAATCCCTTACCTAAAATTGAACACAGAACAGTTTTATAACAAAAAATCTCAAAAAATTAACAAAAACAATTTTTGCCGAAAAAAAAGCTAAGGGGTTTTTGGCCGAAAAAAAAGATAAGGCATTTTTTTTAAAATTGGCAAACAAATTTTTTTCGAATTTTTTGATAACAAAGTATTGCAAAATACTCTACGACTGATTTCAGGCTATGTCTCAAAATTTCACGTCATCATCTCTTGTTTAAACAAAGTTATTAAGGATCAAACTAAGCCTATGATTAAGCCTATTTTTTCAATTTCAGATGCCGGTCCATAACTTTCTTCAGAGAAGAGCTATCGGTCTGAAATGTGAATCCCCTACCTAAAATTGAACACAGAACAGTTTTATAACAAAAAATCTCAAAAAATTAACAAAAAAAATTTTGGCCGAAAAAAAAGCTAAGGGGTTAATAAGGCATTTTTTTAAAAATTGGCAAACAAATTTTTTTTCGAATTTTTTGATAACAAAGTATTGCAAAATACTCTACGACTGATTTCAGGCTATGTCTCAAAATTTCACGTCATCATCTCTTGTTAAACAAAGTTATTAAGGATCAAACTAAGCCTATGATTAAGCCTATTTTTTCAATTTCAGATGCCGGTCCATAACTTTTTTCAGAGAAGAGCTATCGGTCTGAAATGTGAATCCCCTACCTAAAATTGAACACAGAACAGTTTTATAACAAAAAATCTCAAAAAATTAACAAAAAAAATTTTGGCCGAAAAAAAAGCTAAGGGGTTAATAAGGCATTTTTTTTAAAAATTGGCAAACAAATTTTTTTCGAATTTTTTGATAACAAAGTATTGCAAAATACTCTACGACTGATTTCAGGCTATGTCTCAAAATTTCACGTCATCATCTCTTGTTTAAACAAAGTTATTAAGGATCAAACTAAGCCTATGATTAAGCCTATTTTTTCAATTTCAGATGCCGGTCCATAACTTTCTTCAGAGAAGAGCTATCGGTCTGAAATGTGAATCCCCTACCTAAAATTGAACACAGAACAGTTTTATAACAAAAAATCTCAAAAAATTAACAAAAACAATTTTGGCCGAAAAAAAAGCTAAGGGGTTAATAAGGCATTTTTTTCAAAATTGGCAAAAAATTTTTTTCGAATTTTTTGATAACAAAGTATTGCAAAATACTCTACGACTGATTTCAGGCTATGTCTCAAAATTTCACGTCATCATCTCTTGTTTAAACAAAGTTATTAAGGATGAAACTATGCCTATGATAAACCCTATTTTTTCAATTTCAGATGCCGGTCCATAACTTTCTTTAGAGAAGAGCTATCGGTCTGAAATGTGAATCCCCTACCTAAAATTGAACACAGAACAGTTTTATAACAAAAAATCTCCAAAAATTAACAAAAAAAATTTTGGCCGAAAAAAAGCTAAGGGGTTAATAAGGCATTTTTTTAAAAATTGGCAAACAAATTTTTTCCGAATTTTTTGATAACAAAGTATTGCAAAATACTCTACGACTGATTTCAGGCTATGTCTCAAAATTTCACGTCATCATCTCTTGTTTAAACAAAGTTATTAAGGATCAAACTAAGCCTATGATTAAGCCTATTTTTTCAATTTCAGATGCCGGTCCATAACTTTCTTCAGAGAAGAGCTATCGGTCTGAAATGTGAATCCACTACCTAAAATTGAACACAGAACAGTTTTATAACAAAAAATCTCAAAAAATTAACAAAAAAAATTTTGGTCGAAAAAAAAAGCTAAGGGGTTAATAAGGCATTTTTTTAAAAATTGGCAAACAAATTTTTTTCGAATTTTTTGATAACAAAGTATTGCAAAATACTCTACGACTGATTTCAGGCTATGTCTCAAAATTTCACGTCATCATCTCTTGTTTAAACAAAGTTATTAAGGATGAAACTATGCCTATGATAAACCCTATTTTTTCAATTTCAGATGCCGGTCCATAACTTTCTTTAGAGAAGAGCTATCGGTCTGAAATGTGAATCCCTTACCTAAAATTGAACACAGAACAGTTTCATAACAAAAAATCTCAAAAAATTAACAAAAAAAATTTTGGCCGAAAAAAAAGCTAAGGGGTTTTTGGCCGAAAAAAAAGATAAGGCATTTTTTTTAAAATTGGCAAACAAATTTTTTTCGAATTTTTTGATAACAAAGTATTGCAAAATACTCTACGACTGATTTCAGGCTATGTCTCAAAATTTCACGTCATCATCTCTTGTTTAAACAAAGTTATTAAGGATCAAACTAAGCCTATGATTAAGCCTATTTTTTCAATTTCAGATGCCGGTCCATAACTTTCTTCAGAGAAGAGCTATCGGTCTGAAATGTGAATCCACTACCTAAAATTGAACACAGAACAGTTTTATAACAAAAAATCTCAAAAAATTAACAAAAAAAATTTTGGTCGAAAAAAAAAGCTAAGGGGTTAATAAGGCATTTTTTTAAAAATTGGCAAACAAATTTTTTTCGAATTTTTTGATAACAAAGTATTGCAAAATACTCTACGACTGATTTCAGGCTATGTCTCAAAATTTCACGTCATCATCTCTTGTTTAAACAAAGTTATTAAGGATGAAACTATGCCTATGATAAACCCTATTTTTTCAATTTCAGATGCCGGTCCATAACTTTCTTTAGAGAAGAGCTATCGGTCTGAAATGTGAATCCCTTACCTAAAATTGAACACAGAACAGTTTTATAACAAAAAATCTCAAAAAATTAACAAAAAAAATTTTGGCCGAAAAAAAGCTAAGGGGTTTTTGGCCGAAAAAAGATAAGGCATTTTTTTAAAAATTGGCAAACAAATTTTTTTCGAATTTTTTGATAACAAAGTATTGCAAAATACTCTACGACTGATTTCAGGCTATGTCTCAAAATTTCACGTCATCATCTCTTGTTTAAACAAAGTTATTAAGGATGAAACTATGCCTATGATAAACCCTATTTTTTCAATTTCAGATGCCGGTCCATAACTTTCTTTAGAGAAGAGCTATCGGTCTGAAATGTGAATCCCTTACCTAAAATTGAACACAGAACAGTTTCATAACAAAAAATCTCAAAAAATTAACAAAAAAAATTTTGGCCGAAAAAAAAGCTAAGGGGTTTTTGGCCGAAAAAAAGATAAGGCATTTTTTTTAAAAATTGGCAAACAAATTTTTTTCGAATTTTTTGATAACAAAGTATTGCAAAATACTCTACGACTGATTTCAGGCTATGTCTCAAAATTTCACGTCATCATCTCTTGTTTAAACAAAGTTATTAAGGATCAAACTAAGCCTATGATTAAGCCTATTTTTTCAATTTCAGATGCCGGTCCATAACTTTCTTCAGAGAAGAGCTATCGGTCTGAAACTTTCACTATCAAGTTATACTATGCTTGTAAGCTATGTCTCAAAATTTCACGTCATCATCTCTTGTTTAAACAAAGTTATTAAGGATGAAACTATGCCTATGATTAAGCCTATTTTTTCAATTTCAGATGCCGGTCCATAACTTTCTTCAGAGAAGAGCGATCGGTCTGAAACTTTCACTATCAAGTTATACTATGCTTGTAAGCTATGTCTCAAAATTTCACGTCGTCATCTCTTGTTTAAACAAAGTTATTAGGGATCAAACTAAGCGTATGATTAAGCCTATTTTTTCAATTTCAGATGCCGGTCCATAACTTTCTTCAGAGAAGAGCTATCGGTCTGAAATGTGAATCCCCTACCTAAAATTAAACACAGAACAGTTTTATAACAAAAAATCTCAAAAAATTAACAAAAAAAATTTTGGCCGAAAAAAAGCTAAGGGGTTAATACGGCATTTTTTTAAAAATTGGCAAACAAATTTTTTTTCGAATTTTTTGATAACAAAGTATTGCAAAATACTCTACGACTGATTTCAGGCTATGTCTCAAAATTTCACGTCATCATCTCTTGTTTAAACAAAGTTATTAGGGATCAAACTAAGCCTATGATTAAGCCTATTTTTTCAATTTCAGATGCCGGTCCATAACTTTTTTCAGAGAAGAGCTATCGGTCTGAAATGTGAATCCCCTACCTAAAATTGAACACAGAACAGTTTTATAACAAAAAATCTCAAAAAATTAACAAAAAAATTTTGGCCGAAAAAAAAGCTAAGGGGTTAATAAGGCATTTTTTTAAAAAATTGGCAAACAAATTTTTTTCGAATTTTTTGATAACAAAGTATTGCAAAATACTCTACGACTGATTTCAGGCTATGTCTCAAAATTTCACGTCATCATCTCTTGTTTAAACAAAGTTATTAAGGATGAAACTATGCCTATGATAAACCCTATTTTTTCGATTTCAGATGCCGGTCCATAACTTTCTTTAGAGAAGAGCTATCGGTCTGAAATGTGAATCCCCTACCTAAAATTGAACACAGAACAGTTTTATAACAAAAAATCTCAAAAAATTAACAAAAAAAATTTTGGCCGAAAAAAAAGCTAAGGGGTTTTTGGCCGAAAAAAAGATAAGGCATTTTTTTAAAAATTGGCAAACAAATTTTTTTCGAATTTTTTGATAACAAAGTATTGCAAAATACTCTACGACTGATTTCAGGCTATGTCTCAAAATTTCACGTCATCATCTCTTGTTTAAACAAAGTTATTAAGGATCAAACTAAGCCTATGATTAAGCCTATTTTTTCAATTTCAGATGCCGGTCCATAACTTTTTTCAGAGAAGAGCTATCGGTCTGAAATGTGAATCCCCTACCTAAAATTGAACACAGAACAGTTTTATAACAAAAAATCTCAAAAAATTAACAAAAAAAATTTTGGCCGAAAAAAAAGCTAAGGGGTTAATAAGGCATTTTTTTTAAAAATTGGCAAACAAATTTTTTTCGAATTTTTTGATAACAAAGTATTGCAAAATACTCTACGACTGATTTCAGGCTATGTCTCAAAATTTCACGTCATCATCTCTTGTTTAAACAAAGTTATTAAGGATCAAACTAAGCCTATGATTAAGCCTATTTTTTCAATTTCAGATGCCGGTCCATAACTTTCTTCAGAGAAGAGCTATCGGTCTGAAATGTGAATCCACTACCTAAAATTGAACACAGAACAGTTTTATAACAAAAAATCTCAAAAAATTAACAAAAAAAATTTTGGTCGAAAAAAAAGCTAAGGGGTTAATAAGGCATTTTTTTAAAAATTGGCAAACAAATTTTTTTCGAATTTTTTGATAACAAAGTATTGCAAAATACTCTACGACTGATTTCAGGCTATGTCTCAAAATTTCACGTCATCATCTCTTGTTTAAACAAAGTTATTAAGGATCAAACTAAGCCTATGATTAAGCCTATTTTTTCAATTTCAGATGCCGGTCCATAACTTTCTTCAGAGAAGAGCTATCGGTCTGAAATGTGAATCCCCTACCTAAAATTGAACACAGAACAGTTTTATAACAAAAAATCTCAAAAAATTAACAAAAACAATTTTGGCCGAAAAAAAAGCTAAGGGGTTTTTGGCCGAAAAAAAAGATAAGGCATTTTTTTAAAAATTGGCAAACAAATTTTTTTCGAATTTTTTGATAACAAAGTATTGCAAAATACTCTACGACTGATTTCAGGCTATGTCTCAAAATTTCACGTCATCATCTCTTGTTTAAACAAAGTTATTAAGGATCAAACTAAGCCTATGATTAAGCCTATTTTTTCAATTTCAGATGCCGGTCCATAACTTTCTTCAGAGAAGAGCTATCGGTCTGAAATGTGAATCCCCTACCTAAAATTGAACACAGAACAGTTTTATAACAAAAAATCTCAAAAAATTAACAAAAACAATTTTGGCCGAAAAAAAAGCTAAGGGGTTAATAAGGCATTTTTTTCAAAAATTGGCAAAAATTTTTTTTTCGAATTTTTTGATAACAAAGTATTGCAAAATACTCTACGACTGATTTCAGGCTATGTCTCAAAATTTCACGTCATCATCTCTTGTTTAAACAAAGTTATTAAGGATCAAACTAAGCCTATGATTAAGCCTATTTTTTCAATTTCAGATGCCGGTCCATAACTTTCTTCAGAGAAGAGCTATCGGTCTGAAATGTGAATCCACTACCTAAAATTGAACACAGAACAGTTTTATAACAAAAAATCTCAAAAAATTAACAAAAAAATTTTGGTCGAAAAAAAAGCTAAGGGGTTAATAAGGCATTTTTTTAAAAATTGGCAAACAAATTTTTTTCGAATTTTTTGATAACAAAGTATTGCAAAATACTCTACGACTGATTTCAGGCTATGTCTCAAAATTTCACGTCATCATCTCTTGTTTAAACAAAGTTATTAAGGATGAAACTATGCCTATGATAAACCCTATTTTTTCAATTTCAGATGCCGGTCCATAACTTTCTTTAGAGAAGAGCTATCGGTCTGAAATGTGAATCCCCTACCTAAAATTGAACACAGAACAGTTTTATAACAAAAAATCTCAAAAAATTAACAAAAAAAATTTTGGCCGAAAAAAAAGCTAAGGGGTTTTTGGCCGAAAAAAAAGATAAGGCATTTTTTTAAAAATTGGCAAACAAATTTTTTTCGAATTTTTTGATAACAAAGTATTGCAAAATACTCTACGACTGATTTCAGGCTATGTCTCAAAATTTCACGTCATCATCTCTTGTTAAACAAAGTTATTAAGGATCAAACTAAGCCTATGATTAAGCCTATTTTTTCAATTTCAGATGCCGGTCCATAACTTTTTTCAGAGAAGAGCTATCGGTCTGAAATGTGAATCCCCTACCTAAAATTGAACACAGAACAGTTTTATAACAAAAAATCTCAAAAAATTAACAAAAAAAATTTTGGCCGAAAAAAAAGCTAAGGGGTTAATAAGGCATTTTTTTTAAAAATTGGCAAACAAATTTTTTTCGAATTTTTTGATAACAAAGTATTGCAAAATACTCTACGACTGATTTCAGGCTATGTCTCAAAATTTCACGTCATCATCTCTTGTTTAAACAAAGTTATTAAGGATCAAACTAAGCCTATGATTAAGCCTATTTTTTCAATTTCAGATGCCGGTCCATAACTTTCTTCAGAGAAGAGCTATCGGTCTGAAACTTTCACTATCAAGTTATACTATGCTTGTAAGCTATGTCTCAAAATTTCACGTCATCATCTCTTGTTTAAACAAAGTTATTAAGGATGAAACTATGCCTATGATTAAGCCTATTTTTTCAATTTCAGATGCCGGTCCATAACTTTCTTCAGAGAAGAGCGATCGGTCTGAAACTTTCACTATCAAGTTATACTATGCTTGTAAGCTATGTCTCAAAATTTCACGTCGTCATCTCTTGTTTAAACAAAGTTATTAGGGATCAAACTAAGCGTATGATTAAGCCTATTTTTTCAATTTCAGATGCCGGTCCATAACTTTCTTCAGAGAAGAGCTATCGGTCTGAAATGTGAATCCCCTACCTAAAATTAAACACAGAACAGTTTTATAACAAAAAATCTCAAAAAATTAACAAAAAAAATTTTGGCCGAAAAAAAGCTAAGGGGTTAATACGGCATTTTTTTAAAAATTGGCAAACAAATTTTTTTTCGAATTTTTTGATAACAAAGTATTGCAAAATACTCTACGACTGATTTCAGGCTATGTCTCAAAATTTCACGTCATCATCTCTTGTTAAACAAAGTTATTAAGGATCAAACTAAGCCTATGATTAAGCCTATTTTTTCAATTTCAGATGCCGGTCCATAACTTTTTTCAGAGAAGAGCTATCGGTCTGAAATGTGAATCCCCTACCTAAAATTGAACACAGAACAGTTTTATAACAAAAAATCTCAAAAAATTAACAAAAAAAATTTTGGCCGAAAAAAAAGCTAAGGGGTTAATAAGGCATTTTTTTTAAAAATTGGCAAACAAATTTTTTTCGAATTTTTTGATAACAAAGTATTGCAAAATACTCTACGACTGATTTCAGGCTATGTCTCAAAATTTCACGTCATCATCTCTTGTTTAAACAAAGTTATTAAGGATCAAACTAAGCCTATGATTAAGCCTATTTTTTCAATTTCAGATGCCGGTCCATAACTTTCTTCAGAGAAGAGCTATCGGTCTGAAACTTTCACTATCAAGTTATACTATGCTTGTAAGCTATGTCTCAAAATTTCACGTCATCATCTCTTGTTTAAACAAAGTTATTAAGGATGAAACTATGCCTATGATTAAGCCTATTTTTTCAATTTCAGATGCCGGTCCATAACTTTCTTCAGAGAAGAGCGATCGGTCTGAAACTTTCACTATCAAGTTATACTATGCTTGTAAGCTATGTCTCAAAATTTCACGTCGTCATCTCTTGTTTAAACAAAGTTATTAGGGATCAAACTAAGCGTATGATTAAGCCTATTTTTTCAATTTCAGATGCCGGTCCATAACTTTCTTCAGAGAAGAGCTATCGGTCTGAAATGTGAATCCCCTACCTAAAATTAAACACAGAACAGTTTTATAACAAAAAATCTCAAAAAATTAACAAAAAAAATTTTGGCCGAAAAAAAGCTAAGGGGTTAATACGGCATTTTTTTAAAAATTGGCAAACAAATTTTTTTTCGAATTTTTTGATAACAAAGTATTGCAAAATACTCTACGACTGATTTCAGGCTATGTCTCAAAATTTCACGTCATCATCTCTTGTTAAACAAAGTTATTAAGGATCAAACTAAGCCTATGATTAAGCCTATTTTTTCAATTTCAGATGCCGGTCCATAACTTTCTTCAGAGAAGAGCTATCGGTCTGAAATGTGAATCCACTACCTAAAATTGAACACAGAACAGTTTTATAACAAAAAATCTCAAAAAATTAACAAAAAAAATTTTGGCCGAAAAAAAAGCTAAGGGGTTTTTGGCCGAAAAAAAGATAAGGCATTTTTTTAAAAATTGGCAAACAAATTTTTTTCGAATTTTTTGATAACAAAGTATTGCAAAATACTCTACGACTGATTTCAGGCTATGTCTCAAAATTTCACGTCATCATCTCTTGTTAAACAAAGTTATTAAGGATCAAACTAAGCCTATGATTAAGCCTATTTTTTCAATTTCAGATGCCGGTCCATAACTTTTTTCAGAGAAGAGCTATCGGTCTGAAATGTGAATCCCCTACCTAAAATTGAACACAGAACAGTTTTATAACAAAAAATCTCAAAAAATTAACAAAAAAAATTTTGGCCGAAAAAAAAGCTAAGGGGTTAATAAGGCATTTTTTTTAAAAATTGGCAAACAAATTTTTTTCGAATTTTTTGATAACAAAGTATTGCAAAATACTCTACGACTGATTTCAGGCTATGTCTCAAAATTTCACGTCATCATCTCTTGTTTAAACAAAGTTATTAAGGATCAAACTAAGCCTATGATTAAGCCTATTTTTTCAATTTCAGATGCCGGTCCATAACTTTCTTCAGAGAAGAGCTATCGGTCTGAAATGTGAATCCACTACCTAAAATTGAACACAGAACAGTTTTATAACAAAAAATCTCAAAAAATTAACAAAAAAAATTTTGGTCGAAAAAAAAGCTAAGGGGTTAATAAGGCATTTTTTTAAAAATTGGCAAACAAATTTTTTTCGAATTTTTTGATAACAAAGTATTGCAAAATACTCTACGACTGATTTCAGGCTATGTCTCAAAATTTCACGTCATCATCTCTTGTTTAAACAAAGTTATTAAGGATGAAACTATGCCTATGATAAACCCTATTTTTTCGATTTCAGATGCCGGTCCATAACTTTCTTTAGAGAAGAGCTATCGGTCTGAAATGTGAATCCCCTACCTAAAATTGAACACAGAACAGTTTTATAACAAAAAATCTCAAAAAATTAACAAAAAAAATTTTGGCCGAAAAAAAAGCTAAGGGGTTTTTGGCCGAAAAAAAGATAAGGCATTTTTTTAAAAATTGGCAAACAAATTTTTTTCGAATTTTTTGATAACAAAGTATTGCAAAATACTCTACGACTGATTTCAGGCTATGTCTCAAAATTTCACGTCATCATCTCTTGTTTAAACAAAGTTATTAAGGATCAAACTAAGCCTATGATTAAGCCTATTTTTTCAATTTCAGATGCCGGTCCATAACTTTCTTCAGAGAAGAGCTATCGGTCTGAAATGTGAATCCCCTACCTAAAATTGAACACAGAACAGTTTTATAACAAAAAATCTCAAAAAATTAACAAAAACAATTTTGGCCGAAAAAAAAGCTAAGGGGTTAATAAGGCATTTTTTTCAAAATTGGCAAAAATTTTTTTTTCGAATTTTTCGATAACAAAGTATTGCAAAATACTCTACGACTGATTTCAGGCTATGTCTCAAAATTTCACGTCATCATCTCTTGTTTAAACAAAGTTATTAAGGATCAAACTAAGCCTATGATTAAGCCTATTTTTTCAATTTCAGATGCCGGTCCATAACTTTCTTCAGAGAAGAGCTATCGGTCTGAAATGTGAATCCACTACCTAAAATTGAACACAGAACAGTTTTATAACAAAAAATCTCAAAAAATTAACAAAAAAATTTTGGTCGAAAAAAAAGCTAAGGGGTTAATAAGGCATTTTTTTAAAAATTGGCAAACAAATTTTTTTCGAATTTTTTGATAACAAAGTATTGCAAAATACTCTACGACTGATTTCAGGCTATGTCTCAAAATTTCACGTCATCATCTCTTGTTTAAACAAAGTTATTAAGGATGAAACTATGCCTATGATAAACCCTATTTTTTCGATTTCAGATGCCGGTCCATAACTTTCTTTAGAGAAGAGCTATCGGTCTGAAATGTGAATCCCCTACCTAAAATTGAACACAGAACAGTTTTATAACAAAAAATCTCAAAAAATTAACAAAAAAAATTTTGGCCGAAAAAAAAGCTAAGGGGTTTTTGGCCGAAAAAAAAGATAAGGCATTTTTTTAAAAATTGGCAAACAAATTTTTTTCGAATTTTTTGATAACAAAGTATTGCAAAATACTCTACGACTGATTTCAGGCTATGTCTCAAAATTTCACGTCATCATCTCTTGTTTAAACAAAGTTATTAAGGATCAAACTAAGCCTATGATTAAGCCTATTTTTTCAATTTCAGATGCCGGTCCATAACTTTCTTCAGAGAAGAGCGATCGGTCTGAAACTTTCACTATCAAGTTATACTATGCTTGTAAGCTATGTCTCAAAATTTCACGTCATCATCTCTTGTTTAAACAAAGTTATTAAGGATGAAACTATGCCTATGATTAAGCCTATTTTTTCAATTTCAGATGCCGGTCCATAACTTTCTTCAGAGAAGAGCGATCGGTCTGAAACTTTCACTATCAAGTTATACTATGCTTGTAAGCTATGTCTCAAAATTTCACGTCATCATCTCTTGTTTAAACAAAGTTATTAAGGATCAAACTAAGCGTATGATTAAGCCTATTTTTTCAATTTCAGATGCCGGTCCATAACTTTCTTCAGAGAAGAGCTATCGGTCTGAAATGTGAATCCCCTACCTAAAATTGAACACAGAACAGTTTTATAACAAAAAATCTCAAAAAATTACCAAAAAAAATTTTGGCCGAAAAAAAAGCTAAGGGGTTAATAAGGCATTTTTTTAAAAATTGGCAAACAAATTTTTTTTCGAATTTTTTGATAACAAAGTATTGCAAAATACTCTACGACTGATTTCAGGCTATGTCTCAAAATTTCACGTCATCATCTCTTGTTAAACAAAGTTATTAAGGTAAAGTGCTCGGTGGTCTCTAGTTATAGTCAATACTGGGTTGTGAATTCTTATAGGTTTATTTAGACTTGGAAGTTTTTTGGAAGTTGATGTATTATGTTCAATGAATGAAATCAATGAAAGGGGTAAATTTAGATCCTGGTGATTTCTTTTATACGGCTCCTTCTCATCTGCGTCTCTCACTTCTCCTGGCTCCGCCTCTTCTCCCTCTCTCCTTCTCCATGCTCTTTCCTTGTTACAACAGTCCTCCTCCGCCATGACCTCTTCCCATCTCTTGTTACTTTGCTAATGGCTCCTTGGTTCCATGATTAATGGCTAGTGTATTTTCTCAGTGATTGATGGCTGGTAATGGTTCCTTTGTGATAGTCGGCTAGGTGTCAGCTGCTGGTGGTGACTGGTCGTGACTAATGATCGCGACACTCCCGGCGACGGCGAAAAATGGATCCTTCGTCAGGAACTTGAATCGAGAGTCCTTCTCGTGTTGGTGACTGATGGAGCTTCGGTAATTGACTTGGTGAGATCTTGCGGTTGACCATTTGGTGGATTGGGTGAAGTGGCGTTGGGCTGAACTGCTGGTGTGATGATGTCTTGACGTTGGTACTGGTTGGGTCTGGATCGTTGCTGCTGTCTGGGTAATACATTAACAAGGGTGGGATTCTGAATAAATATATATTAATTACAATTTCGAGGTTAGTTTGCTTAATTATTTGAACTATATTAATTTTCTTACGATGGGCCATACAAATTTCCTGAAAGATTCTGGGTGGGATCCTACAATAATAATTTTTGGGTGCTTACGATAAGTTAATACTAAGTGACTTCTTACGAAAAATTGTAACTAATTGGTCGTCAAAAATTTCTAAAAATATCTTACATGGTAACCTCCGGGGATACAATTCTTCTTGTCTATTATTTCTTATCCTATGATTCATTTTTAAGTGGGGTCTGTGGGGGTTGGGCCGTGGGTGTTAATGGATTTTTAATCGAAACTGTTTGAAACTGGTGTTATATAAACTTTCCTTTTGGCCTACCCTTCGTTTTCATTTTCTTGTCATGCGTCTTCTATTCTTCTTTCTGGTAAGTTCCCTGTGGGTGCTGTTGGGAATGGTCTATTATTTGCCTTTCTACATCTTACGCATAATTTTAACCTATTCTTGATTGCTAATCTCCATTTTCTTCCTGCATATTGGGCTCTTATAATACCTAACGTCGTATTTACTCCACAGTGATAATTTTCCCTATGTACTTTATCTATGATGCTTCCTCCTAGTACTGACTTTGGGTTAATTATTGGCTTAGGTGTCATATTTTCTGCTCTGAATAACTGCTCCACTACTCCTGTTTTCTTGTTTTCTTGTTGATTTAGCTCTTGTTGTGTGCTGATGTTGAACGCTTTTTGGTGTTCCTTGATTAGCATTCTCTCCGCGCAATTAATCTCAGTCGTTCTTACAATCTCAAGTTCATTTGCTGGGGTTATGTCTTCTACATCTTGTTCTGCTATACCTTTTTCGAAATTAATCTTAGCTTTCTTAGCCACCTTAATGATAAATCTTAACACATATGCAATCATTCGGCATGCTCTGTCTAAGTCTTTCCTATGATGATCTGGAATAATACTAATATCCTCAATTTCTACTTTGATTCTTTTGTTTCTTCCAATTAGTACAATGTTTCTACTCTCATCCTCGGACAGGTTAATCAGAATTTTATCAATTTTTGCATTTGGTTTTCTTATACACTTAGCTCCATCAAACCAATTAGTTTTTCTCAGTTCTTTATCTGATTCTATCCCTCTTGTTATCAGATCTGCTGTGTTATCGTCTGTTACGACATGTGCTAGGTACACTTCTCTAAATGTTTTCTCTTTTTCGTTATATTTTAGTTCTTCGAGTGTTGTTCTAATCTCATTCCTCCGGTTTTCTATGAATACACTATCCTTTTTAAATGACTTAATTTGATTTAGGGCTATAGTTGAATCTGAATATATTCCAATCACGTTTACTTGAATATCTAGCTCCTCAATCAAATACTTTGCTACTCTTACTGCTAGTACTATTCCTATTAATTCTAATCTTGGTATAGTTACTGTATGTCCTTTGGGTGCTAATCTTTGTTTTGCCATTACTAATTCTGCTTTAATTTCTCTATTTTCTGGCCATGTTAGATATGCGCACGCGCCGTATACATCTTTTGACGCGTCTGAAAAAACTGCTAACGTGCATTCTTCCTTATCCGGTATGCCTAGAAATCTTGTGAAACTAAAGTCGCATGCTTCTATTTTCTTTATATATTCTTTTACTTTTTCTACTATTTCCTTTTGGACTTCTCCGTTCCATTTTAGATTTTTCCCTGATATTTCCCTAATTAACTTTTTCCCGTCTAAGTATACTGGCGCAAAAATTTGCAAGGGGTCGTAAGTAGATGAAACTACTTGTACTACTTCCCTTTTTGTTACTGGTTTATTTGAAGTTAGTTTTACTGTTGACTTTTTAACTGTCATCTTATCTGTTTTCCCGTCAAATAAATACCCTAGTAATTTTGTGTTCTGTCTTTCTTTTATTCTATCTTTCTCATCAATACTATTTTCTAATGGGGAGTTAAGGGAAAATTCTCTGATGTTCATTCCTGTGTTACTAAATACTTCCTTAGATTCTTGGTAAAGTTTAATGAGTTCCTTATCGTCATTACTCGTCCCAAATAGATTATCTACGTAACACATTCTGTTTATTACTTCTTTAAGTTTTTCTGAGGCTTCTGACTTGTTTATGGCATATTCTATTGCCATTGCTAATAGATATGGGGATGCGTTGACGCCAAATGGAATTCTAGTAAATCTCATATGTCTTAAATTCTCGTCTTCTATCTTTCCTAATGGGTTTTTAAGGTATAAAAATCTTGTGCAATCTCTGTGTATATCTTGTAATCCTACCATATGGAATGCTTTTTCTATGTCTCCTACTAGTATGTAGTAATGTGTTCTGATTCTTAGTAGTATCCCTAATAATTCTGGTATGAGTGAAGGACCTTGGTGTACCGCTTGGTTTAGACTTATTTCTCCTTTTACTGAGCTAGATGCGTCGAATACTGTTCTTACTTTAGTTGTAGAGCTGTTCTCATTATAGACTAGTTGATATGGTATATAGTAAACTGGTCTATTCTCATCCTCATCCGCATTTATCTCGGTATCTTCTATTATTTTTCTCTCTATCATATCGTCAAAATTTCTTATTAGTTTATTCCATGCTTCTGTATTCCTTGACTGATTATACATGGATCTAAGTCTGGCTAGTGCCATCTTGTAATTATCTGCTAGTCTAATTATCATACCTTTTTTAAATGGAAATGTTACGCATACTCTTTTTTCCTCATCTACTGTTACAGTCTTATGGAACATTTCCTTAATTTCTTCTACCTTTGGGTCTATAGGGTTTTCTACTATACCTATATTCTGGAGTTTAAAATGATCTTCTAGTGTGAGCTCTAGTTCTTCCTCTTTATCTTCTCTAGTAACGAACATTTTCTCAAATTCTCTACTGTTTCTATCCTTCATGCTTCCGCACACAATGTTTCCTAGTCTAGTGCTTATTATTGCCCTTCCTGTGGGTAAGGTTACGGCTTCCATATTTTTCATAACTTTCATAAACGAATCTATTCCTAATAATATTCCTGCTTGTGTTCCTCTTGGTTTTCTATATTTTATTTCGTTTTCTCTCATAAATGCCTTCTCACTCCTATCTATTTGGATGGGGTCAAATTCTGTTGTGATTTTTGGGATTGTGAGTGCTTCTACTTTTATTCTGCCTTCTGGGGTTAACAATTCTAGTTTAACTTTATCTGATCTAACCTTTGTTTCTTTGCCTCCTACGGTAAGTATCGTTAATTTCTTATCCCTTTCTACTACTTCTGCGCCTATGTATTCCGCGAGATCTTCTTCTACATAATTCTGTTCTGCTCCTGAATCTAAGATTGCTAAGGTTTCTACTATTGGTAACTCTCTATTTCTTGATTTGGGTCCTCTTACTTCTACAGGAGCAATCATTAAATTAGTTTCCCCTGTTTTGGTCATGTTTACCCTATTATAACTTCTTCCGTTATAGCTTCTGTTATTGCCTCTATATCTGTCTCTACTGCTATTCCTGCTCCTATCTTCGCTGCTACGTCTGCTTCGTTCTCCACTGCTATGTCTGCTTCTACTACTGTTTCTACTTCTGTCTCCACTACTTTGTCGGGATCTATCCCCGCTACTATATCTACTTCTTTCTTCGCTTCTTCTATCATTGAATCTAACTTTCCTTGGGCATAGTGCTGAGTGATGCTTTTTCTCACACTTGTAACAATGTCTTCGGTTACATTCTCTCACTGGGTGGTTATTTCTTCCACAGTTAAAACACAGTTGTTTATCTTTGAAAAACTTAGTTCTATCTTCTATTCTTGAAATCTTCCTACAGTCGGCACTAAGATGGTTGTTTCTACAAAATATGCATTCTCTTCTCTCAGGAAATGGTGATTTTCTGTAGTCTCTACCTCTAGAGTTAGATCGGTCTGAGTATTTCGACGAGCTTTGATATCCTCTAGTTCTAGTATCGTATCCTCTACTATTTCGTTCTCTACTGTAGCTCCTTCTGTTTCGCTCCCCTCGGTTTCGGTCACTACTGTATCCCCTACTTTGATCTCTACCTCTACTATAGCTTCTCTCATTTCTATATCGTCCTCTATAATTTCCATTGCTGTATTCTTTTCTATTTCTATCCTGGCTGTAATCTCTAGTTTTATACTCCCTTTTCTCAATTCTATCCTCGCCTCTTTGCGTATAAAATGTTCTTTGCTCTACGTTAGTTAAATACATGTCTTTCTCGATATGCTCTTCTCTTCTTACAGTATCTTCAATTACTTTTAAAATACTTTCTGTGGTTTCGCTTTCTTTGTTTCTACTTAACTCTTCTAATATTTTCCGTGGGAATTTTCTCTTAACTAAAACTCTTAGTGCTGGTGTTTCTACGTCACTAATTCTTTTCAGAGCTGATAGAATAGATGCTACATCGTTAATAGTTTTTCTCATACTACTTACTGTTTCTTTAGATACTTTCAATTCTGTTAATTTATCCCATAACATTCTAAACTTATTATCTTTATCTTCGTAATTCTTTTTTAATCTTTCTATTGCTTGTTGAAAGCAGTCTGCGCTATTAAACACTTTTATCATATCTTCTGCCTTTCCTTTACAAGATCTCTTAAGTATCGCAAACTTAACTACATCTAATAATTCTGTATTCTCTTCTACTACTGGTCTGAATATTTCGTAAAACTCGTCCCAATTCTCAGGCTCTCCGTCAAAGTCTCCTATTATTACTTGCTTATTCGATATCATAGTACTCCCTAACTTTTTCTTTATATCTAATCCTTGTCTATCTAGTTTTCTAGTTACTTCTGCTAGCTGAAATTCTGATTCTGCTGTTGACTCTAATTTTGGTAATTCAGGACGTCCTACTCTAAACCCTAACTGTTTTGTTTCTTCTACTGCAGTTGCGTGCGTTTCTGTTATATTGTCTATTGCTTCCTGTAGTTTTTTTTCTATGTTTTCTAACTCTGCTTCCCATTTACTCATCAAATTCGCTGCTTGTCTACCTAATACGGAATTAACTGAAATTCTATTGAGTGATTCGCTAGTTTCTGTTAGTGTCTGTTTTAAACTGTCGTACTCATTATTTAACTCTTTGTGCATTTTATACATATTCTCTGCTACATCTGCGTATTGGTTCGCCTGTTTCTTCTTATCTGTACCTTCTATTTTTATATCTTCTTTTGCGTCATCTCTAATCTTAATTATCTTACTTATTACATCTGATAGTTTTGCTGACATAACTGTTCTGGCTTTGACTACTAATTCTGCTTCTGTCTTACTTTTTTCTTTCTTATCTACTTGCTGCATTGCGCTTCGTACGCTCCCATATTCTTCTTCCTCCATCTTTTATTTCTTAATAGTTGCCACAACTTGCCGTTTATGCTGTACTCTATGGTTTTTTGCTACCGCTTTACTTATGCTTTCTGTCTACAGTATTGATCCTCTCTGCCTTCTGTCTACTGTTTTTCACAATTGTCTTCTATCTGCTGTCTTCCACACTGCCTTCTATCTGCTGTATTTTCCCTACCGTATTCTTCCCTCTATCTCCTATTGTCTTACCCCCCTATCGTTGCCTTACACCCTGTTTTTCCCTACGTCTACTCTCTAATTTCTCTCTGCTATCCTCGTATCTTCTACTTGCTTACTAAACTTTTTCACTATTAATTTCTAGATTTTGTATTTCAATCAAAAAATAAACTAACCTCGTTATCTCTCTCTTCTTTTGGTCCTTGATGCACCATAAAGTGCTCGGTGGTCTCTAGTTATAGTCAATACTGGGTTGTGAATTCTTATAGGTTTATTTAGACTTGGAAGTTTTTTGGAAGTTGATGTATTATGTTCAATGAATGAAATCAATGAAAGGGGTAAATTTAGATCCTGGTGATTTCTTTTATACGGCTCCTTCTCATCTGCGTCTCTCACTTCTCCTGGCTCCGCCTCTTCTCCCTCTCTCCTTCTCCATGCTCTTTCCTTGTTACAACAGTCCTCCTCCGCCATGACCTCTTCCCATCTCTTGTTACTTTGCTAATGGCTCCTTGGTTCCATGATTAATGGCTAGTGTATTTCCTCAGTGATTGATGGCTGGTAATGGTT
Organism: Caenorhabditis nigoni; assembly: GCA_027920645.1. NCBI lineage: Eukaryota > Metazoa > Nematoda > Chromadorea > Rhabditida > Rhabditidae > Caenorhabditis > Caenorhabditis nigoni. The sequence goes on from CP115869.1 coordinate 46,348, forward strand.
CCTTTGTGATAGTCGGCTAGGTGTCAGCTGCTGGTGGTGACTGGTCGTGACTAATGATCGCGACATAAGGATCAAACTAAGCCTATGATTAAGCCTATTTTTTCAATTTCAGATGCCGGTCCATAACTTTCTTCAGAGAAGAGCTATCGGTCTGAAATGTGAATCCACTACCTAAAATTGAACACAGAACAGTTTTATAACAAAAAATCTCAAAAAATTAACAAAAAAAATTTTGGTCGAAAAAAAAGCTAAGGGGTTAATAAGGCATTTTTTTAAAAATTGGCAAACAAATTTTTTTCGAATTTTTTGATAACAAAGTATTGCAAAATACTCTACGACTGATTTCAGGCTATGTCTCAAAATTTCACGTCATCATCTCTTGTTTAAACAAAGTTATTAAGGATCAAACTAAGCCTATGATTAAGCCTATTTTTTCAATTTCAGATGCCGGTCCATAACTTTCTTCAGAGAAGAGCTATCGGTCTGAAACTTTCACTATCAAGTTATACTATGCTTGTAAGCTATGTCTCGAAATTTCACGTCATCATCTCTTGTTTAAACAAAGTTATTAAGGATCAAACTAAGCCTAAGCCTAAGCCTATTTTTTCAATTTCAGATGCCGGTCCATAACTTTCTTTAGAGAAGAGCTATCGGTCTGAAATGTGAATCCACTACCTAAAATTGAACACAGAACAGTTTTATAACAAAAAATCTCAAAAAATTAACAAAAAAAATTTTGGTCGAAAAAAAAGCTAAGGGGTTAATAAGGCATTTTTTTCAAAATTGGCAAAAAATTTTTTTTCGAATTTTTTGATAACAAAGTATTGCAAAATACTCTACGACTGATTTCAGGCTATGTCTCAAAATTTCACGTCATCATCTCTTGTTTAAACAAAGTTATTAAGGATGAAACTATGCCTATGATAAACCCTATTTTTTCAATTTCAGATGCCGGTCCATAACTTTCTTTAGAGAAGAGCTATCGGTCTGAAATGTGAATCCCCTACCTAAAATTGAACACAGAACAGTTTTATAACAAAAAATCTCAAAAAATTAACAAAAAAAATTTTGGCCGAAAAAAAAGCTAAGGGGTTAATAAGGCATTTTTTTAAAAATTGGCAAACAAATTTTTTCCGAATTTTTTGATAACAAAGTATTGCAAAATACTCTACGACTGATTTCAGGCTATGTCTCAAAATTTCACGTCATCATCTCTTGTTTAAACAAAGTTATTAAGGATCAAACTAAGCCTATGATTAAGCCTATTTTTTCAATTTCAGATGCCGGTCCATAACTTTCTTCAGAGAAGAGCTATCGGTCTGAAACTTTCACTATCAAGTTATACTATGCTTGTAAGCTATGTCTCAAAATTTCACGTCATCATCTCTTGTTTAAACAAAGTTATTAAGGATGAAACTATGCCTATGATAAACCCTATTTTTTCAATTTCAGATGCCGGTCCATAACTTTCTTTAGAGAAGAGCTATCGGTCTGAAATGTGAATCCCCTACCTAAAATTGAACACAGAACAGTTTTATAACAAAAAATCTCAAAAAATTAACAAAAAAAATTTTGGCCGAAAAAAAAAGCTAAGGGGTTTTTGGCCGAAAAAAAAAGATAAGGCATTTTTTTAAAAATTGGCAAACAAATTTTTTTCGAATTTTTTGATAACAAAGTATTGCAAAATACTCTACGACTGATTTCAGGCTATGTCTCAAAATTTCACGTCATCATCTCTTGTTTAAACAAAGTTATTAAGGATCAAACTAAGCCTATGATTAAGCCTATTTTTTCAATTTCAGATGCCGGTCCATAACTTTCTTCAGAGAAGAGCTATCGGTCTGAAACTTTCACTATCAAGTTATACTATGCTTGTAAGCTATGTCTCAAAATTTCACGTCATCATCTCTTGTTTAAACAAAGTTATTAAGGATCAAACTAAGCGTATGATTAGGCCTATTTTTTCAATTTCAGATGCCGGTCCATAACTTTTTTCAGAGAAGAGCTATCGATCTGAAACTTTCACTATCAAGTTACACTATGCTTGTAAGCTATGTCTCAAAATTTCACGTCATCATCTCTTGTTTAAACAAAGTTATTAAGGATGCAACTATGCCTATGATAAACCCTATTTTTTCAATTTCAGATGCCGGTCCATAACTTTCTTTAGAGAAGAGCTATCGGTCTGAAATGTGAATCCCCTACCTAAAATTGAACACAGAACAGTTTTATAACAAAAAATCTCAAAAAATTAACAAAAAAAATTTTGGTCGAAAAAAAAGCTAAGGGGTTAATAAGGCATTTTTTTCAAAATTGGCAAAAAATTTTTTTTCGAATTTTTTGATAACAAAGTATTGCAAAATACTCTACGACTGATTTCAGGCTATGTCTCAAAATTTCACGTCATCATCTCTTGTTTAAACAAAGTTATTAAGGATGAAACTATGCCTATGATTAAGCCTATTTTTTCAATTTCAGATGCCGGTCCATAACTTTTTTCAGAGAAGAGCGATCGGTCTGAAACTTTCACTCTCAAGTTATACTATGCTTGTAAGCTATGTCGCAAAATTTCACGTCATCATCTCTTGTTTAAACAAAGTTATTAAGGATCAAACTAAGCCTATGATTAAGCCTATTTTTTCAATTTCAGATGCCGGTCCATAACTTTCTTCAGAGAAGAGCTATCGGTCTGAAACTTTCACTATCAAGTTATACTATGCTTGTAAGCTATGTCTCAAAATTTCACGTCATCATCTCTTGTTTAAACAAAGTTATTAAGGATGAAACTATGCCTATGATAAACCCTATTTTTTCAATTTCAGATGCCGGTCCATAACTTTCTTTAGAGAAGAGCTATCGGTCTGAAATGTGAATCCCCTACCTAAAATTGAACACAGAACAGTTTTATAACAAAAAATCTCAAAAAATTAACAAAAAAAATTTTGGCCGAAAAAAAAGCTAAGGGGTTAATAAGGCATTTTTTTAAAAATTGGCAAACAAATTTTTTCCGAATTTTTTGATAACAAAGTATTGCAAAATACTCTACGACTGATTTCAGGCTATGTCTCGAAATTTCACGTCATCATCTCTTGTTTAAACAAAGTTGTTAAGGATCAAACTAAGCCTATGATTGAGCCTATTTTTTCAATTTCAGATGCCGGTCCATAAATTTTTTCAGAGAAGAGCTATTGATCTGAAACTTTCACCATCAAGTTACACTATGCTTGTTAGCTATGTCTCGAAATTTCACGTCATCATCTCTTGTTTAAACAAAGTTGTTAAGGATCAAACTAAGCCTATGATTAAGCCTATTTTTTCAATTTCAGATGCCGGTCCATAACTTTTTTCAGAGAAGAGCTATCGGTCTGAAATGTGAATCCACTACCTAAAATTGAACACAGAACAGTTTTATAACAAAAAATCTCAAAAAATTAACAAAAAAAATTTTGGTCGAAAAAAAAGCTAAGGGGTTAATAAGGCATTTTTTTAAAATTGGCAAAAAAAAATTTTTCGAATTTTTTGATAACAAAGTATTGCAAAATACTCTACGACTGATTTCAGGCTATGTCTCAAAATTTCACGTCATCATCTCTTGTTTAAACAAAGTTATTAAGGATCAAACTAAGCCTATGATTAAGCCTATTTTTTCAATTTCAGATGCCGGTCCATAACTTTTTTTCAGAGAAGAGCTATTGATCTGAAACTTCCACCATCAAGTTACACTATGTTTGTTAGCTACGTCTCAAAATTTCACGTCATCATCTCTTGTTTAAACAAAGTTATTAAGGATCAAACTAAGCCTATGATTAAGCTTATTTTCTCAATTTCAGATGCCGGTCCATAACTTTCTTCAGAGAAGAGCTATCGGTCTGAAATGTGAATCCACTACCTAAAATTGAACACAGAACAGTTTTATAACAAAAAATCTCAAAAAATTAACAAAAAAAATTTTGGTCGAAAAAAAAGCTAAGGGGTTAATAAGGCTTTTTTTTTAAATTGGCAAAAAAATTTTTTTCGAATTTTTTGATAACAAAGTATTGCAAAATACTCTACGACTGATTTCAGGCTATGTCTCAAAATTTCACGTCATCATCTCTTGTTTAAACAAAGTTATTAAGGATGAAACTATGCCTATGATAAACCCTATTTTTTCAATTTCAGATGCCGGTCCATAACTTTCTTTAGAGAAGAGCTATCGGTCTGAAACTTTCACCATCGAGTTATACTATGCTTGTAAGCTAAGTCTCGTAATTTCACGTCATCATCTCTTGTTTAAACAAAGTTATTAAGGATCAAACTAAGCCTATGATTAAGCTTATTTTCTCAATTTCAGATGCCGGTCCATAACTTTCTTCAGAGAAGAGCTATCGGTCTGAAATGTGAATCCACTACCTAAAATTGAACACAGAACAGTTTTATAACAAAAAATCTCGAAAAATAACAAAAAAAATTTTGGTCGAAAAAAAAGCTAAGGGGTTAATAAGGCATTTTTTTAAAAATTGGCAAAAAAAATTTTTTCGAATTTTTTGATAACAAAGTATTGCAAAATACTCTACGACTGATTTCAGGCTATGTCTCAAAATTTCACGTCATCATCTCTTGTTTAAACAAAGTTATTAAGGATCAAACTAAGCCTATGATTAAGCCTATTTTTTCAATTTCAGATGCCGGTCCATAACTTTTTTCAGAGAAGAGCTATCGATCTGAAACTTTCACCATCGAGTTATACTATGCTTGTAAGCTATGTCGCAAAATTTCACGTCATCATCTCTTGTTTAAACAAAGTTATTAAGGATCAAACTAAGCCTATGATTAAGCCTATTTTTTCAATTTCAGATGCCGGTCCATAACTTTCTTCAGAGAAGAGCTATCGGTCTGAAACTTTCACTATCAAGTTATACTATGCTTGTAAGCTATGTCTCAAAATTTCACGTCATCATCTCTTGTTTAAACAAAGTTATTAAGGATGAAACTATGCCTATGATAAACCCTATTTTTTCAATTTCAGATGCCGGTCCATAACTTTCTTTAGAGAAGAGCTATCGGTCTGAAATGTGAATCCCCTACCTAAAATTGAACACAGAACAGTTTTATAACAAAAAATCTCAAAAAATTAACAAAAAAAATTTTGGCCGAAAAAAAAGCTAAGGGGTTAATAAGGCATTTTTTTAAAAATTGGCAAACAAATTTTTTCCGAATTTTTTGATAACAAAGTATTGCAAAATACTCTACGACTGATTTCAGGCTATGTCTCGAAATTTCACGTCATCATCTCTTGTTTAAACAAAGTTGTTAAGGATCAAACTAAGCCTATGATTGAGCCTATTTTTTCAATTTCAGATGCCGGTCCATAAATTTTTTCAGAGAAGAGCTATTGATCTGAAACTTTCACCATCAAGTTACACTATGCTTGTTAGCTATGTCTCGAAATTTCACGTCATCATCTCTTGTTTAAACAAAGTTGTTAAGGATCAAACTAAGCCTATGATTAAGCCTATTTTTTCAATTTCAGATGCCGGTCCATAACTTTTTTCAGAGAAGAGCTATCGGTCTGAAATGTGAATCCACTACCTAAAATTGAACACAGAACAGTTTTATAACAAAAAATCTCAAAAAATTAACAAAAAAAATTTTGGTCGAAAAAAAAGCTAAGGGGTTAATAAGGCATTTTTTTAAAATTGGCAAAAAAAAATTTTTCGAATTTTTTGATAACAAAGTATTGCAAAATACTCTACGACTGATTTCAGGCTATGTCTCAAAATTTCACGTCATCATCTCTTGTTTAAACAAAGTTATTAAGGATCAAACTAAGCCTATGATTAAGCCTATTTTTTCAATTTCAGATGCCGGTCCATAACTTTTTTTCAGAGAAGAGCTATTGATCTGAAACTTCCACCATCAAGTTACACTATGTTTGTTAGCTACGTCTCAAAATTTCACGTCATCATCTCTTGTTTAAACAAAGTTATTAAGGATCAAACTAAGCCTATGATTAAGCTTATTTTCTCAATTTCAGATGCCGGTCCATAACTTTCTTCAGAGAAGAGCTATCGGTCTGAAATGTGAATCCACTACCTAAAATTGAACACAGAACAGTTTTATAACAAAAAATCTCAAAAAATTAACAAAAAAAATTTTGGTCGAAAAAAAAGCTAAGGGGTTAATAAGGCTTTTTTTTTAAATTGGCAAAAAAATTTTTTTCGAATTTTTTGATAACAAAGTATTGCAAAATACTCTACGACTGATTTCAGGCTATGTCTCAAAATTTCACGTCATCATCTCTTGTTTAAACAAAGTTATTAAGGATGAAACTATGCCTATGATAAACCCTATTTTTTCAATTTCAGATGCCGGTCCATAACTTTCTTTAGAGAAGAGCTATCGGTCTGAAACTTTCACCATCGAGTTATACTATGCTTGTAAGCTAAGTCTCGTAATTTCACGTCATCATCTCTTGTTTAAACAAAGTTATTAAGGATCAAACTAAGCCTATGATTAAGCTTATTTTCTCAATTTCAGATGCCGGTCCATAACTTTCTTCAGAGAAGAGCTATCGGTCTGAAATGTGAATCCACTACCTAAAATTGAACACAGAACAGTTTTATAACAAAAAATCTCAAAAAATTAACAAAAAAAATTTTGGTCGAAAAAAAAGCTAAGGGGTTAATAAGGCTTTTTTTTTTAAATTGGCAAAAAAATTTTTTTCGAATTTTTTGATAACAAAGTATTGCAAAATACTCTACGACTGATTTCAGGCTATGTCTCAAAATTTCACGTCATCATCTCTTGTTTAAACAAAGTTATTAAGGATGAAACTATGCCTATGATAAACCCTATTTTTTCAATTTCAGATGCCGGTCCATAACTTTCTTTAGAGAAGAGCTATCGGTCTGAAACTTTCACCATCGAGTTATACTATGCTTGTAAGCTAAGTCTCGTAATTTCACGTCATCATCTCTTGTTTAAACAAAGTTATTAAGGATCAAACTAAGCCTATGATTAAGCTTATTTTCTCAATTTCAGATGCCGGTCCATAACTTTCTTCAGAGAAGAGCTATCGGTCTGAAATGTGAATCCACTACCTAAAATTGAACACAGAACAGTTTTATAACAAAAAATCTCGAAAAATAACAAAAAAAAATTTTGGTCGAAAAAAAAGCTAAGGGGTTAATAAGGCATTTTTTTCAAAATTGGCAAAAATTTTTTTTCGAATTTTTTGATAACAAAGTATTGCAAAATACTCTACGACTGATTTCAGGCTATGTCTCAAAATTTCACGTCATCATCTCTTGTTAAACAAAGTTATTAAGGATCAAACTAAGCGTATGATTAAGCCTATTTTTTCAATTTCAGATGCCGGTCCATAACTTTTTTCAGAGAAGAGCTATCGATCTGAAACTTTCACCATCAAGTTACACTATGCTTGTTAGCTATGTCCCGAAATTTCACGTCATCATCTCTTGTTTAAACAAAGTTGTTAAGGATCAAACTAAGCCTATGATTAAGCCTATTTTTTCAATTTCAGATGCCGGTCCATAACTTTTTTCAGAGAAGAGCTATCGGTCTGAAACTTTCACTATCAAGTTATACTATGCTTGTTAGCTATGTCTCAAAATTTCACGTCATCATCTCTTGTTTAAACAAAGTTATTAAGGATGAAACTATGCCTATGATAAACCCTATTTTTTCAATTTCAGATGCCGGTCCATAACTTTCTTTAGAGAAGAGCTATCGGTCTGAAATGTGAATCCCCTATCTAAAATTGAACACAGAACAGTTTTATAACAAAAAATCTCAAAAAATTAACAAAAAAAATTTTGGCCGAAAAAAAAGCTAAGGGGTTAATAAGGCATTTTTTTAAAAATTGGCAAACGAATTTTTTCCGAATTTTTTGATAACAAAGTATTGCAAAATACTCTACGACTGATTTCAGGCTATGTCTCAAAATTTCACGTCATCATCTCTTGTTTAAACAAAGTTGTTAAGGATCAAACTAAGCCTATATTTAAGCCTATTTTTTCAATTTCAGATGCCGGTCCATAACTTTCTTCAGAAAAGAGCTATCGATCTGAAACTTTCACTATCAAGTTATACTATGCTTGTTAGCTATGTCTCAAAGTTTCACGTCATCATCTCTTGTTTAAACAAAGTTATTAAGGATCAAACTAAGCCTATGATTAAGCCTATTTTTTCAATTTCAGATGCCGGTCCATAACTTTTTTTCAGAGAAGAGCTATTGATCTGAAACTTTCACCATCAAGTTACACTATGTTTGTTAGCTATGTCTCAAAATTTCACGTCATCATCTCTTGTTTAAACAAAGTTATTAAGGATCAAACTAAGCCTATGATTAAGCTTATTTTCTCAATTTCAGATGCCGGTCCATAACTTTCTTCAGAGAAGAGCTATCGGTCTGAAATGTGAATCCACTACCTAAAATTGAACACAGAACAGTTTTATAACAAAAAATCTCAAATAATTAACAAAAAAAATTTTGGTCGAAAAAAAAGCTAAGGGGTTAATAAGGCATTTTTTTAAAAATTGGCAAAAAAAATTTTTTCGAATTTTTTGATAACAAAGTATTGCAAAATATTAGGTTGTCCAAAAAGTCTTTGACACTTTTCTTCAAGTAGTGTTTTCTTCAAGGAAAGTAAGAATCAATAAGAAATGTATTCACTATTGGAGTTCATGCCTTCTTGTCAGCGCAACAGAGGTTGGTTGATTCCATTTGCGTAGAACCCTGGTGACTTAAAGGCAAAAAAGTGATCAAAAAATTTCTTGACATCCTTCCGATCATGGAATTTTTTTCTAGCAAGACGGTTTTGGGAAAACTGGAAAAGGTGGTAATTAGTAATAACCAGGTTAGGTGTGTACGGTAGGCGAGACAGAATTTCGATTCCAAGAGGTTGGAGTTTGTTACGAGTCTTCGAATATTTGTTCGGTTTTTCGTTGTCATGTGAAATTTTCAACACGGAGCCTGTCGGGAGGTGAAAGGGATATGCATAAATACGAATTTCCATTTAAAAGTAGTAGAGTCAAAGTTGATTATATTGGAGTCTGAAAGCAGACTGCGGGATATTACTCCGACACTATCCAACCAAATCGAAAAAATCTGATTTTTTCTTGAAGCTTCCCTTTTAAGTCTGATTCCGCCGTTTCTGCAGCAAGGAGGTGTTGGCGCTTTCTGACATGGTTGAGATAGAGTGCAGGTTTATCATCTTCAATAATCATTTTGTTGACCCAGTCCCTTCTCGGTTCCTTGGTGTAGAATGAAAGTGACAGGTCACATCATACCTTTTTCCTAAAATTGATCAAAGTGTGTGGAACAATCCGACCGACTCTCTTAGCTCTTCCCGTGTAGGGCACATTATTTGTTACGGTGGTATTAGGATGGTAGGCTGTCAAAGATATTGCACATGAAGTAGCTCGGGGCTCTTCCTCCAGTAACATCGAAGTATCGTCATCCATACTGAGACTAGGTCATTTCGCTATTGGTTTATGTTTTAGATTAAAGTTCCGTTCTCCAAATCTTTCGAACCAAACCTTAATGGTGGTTTAAGGGATGATGTCTGCGCCTAACCTTCTGCACTTTGTTCGCCAAGGTTCGTTGCTCTAGAGACCCTGGAGGAACATGGACAGAACACACCTTTGAGTATGTGATGTTCATCGAGTTAGTTCTCGGCCATTACTCTGTTTGGGGGAAATTTTTTATAGCGCATTAAACATACAATGTACAATATCTATGAATATGAAAACAGATTTGGAAAAATTCCAAAATAGGATAAGCGACTTAGATCGAAGTAAAAGTGTCAAAGACTTTTTGGACAACCTAATACTCTACGACTGATTTCAGGCTATGTCTCAAAATTTCACGTCATCATCTCTTGTTTAAACAAAGTTATTAAGGATCAAACTAAGCCTATGATTAAGCCTATTTTTTCAAATTCAGATGCCGGTCCATAACTTTTTTCAGAGAAGAGCTATTGATCTGAAACTTTTACCATCAAGTTACACTATGCTTGTTAGCTATGTCCCGAAATTTCACGTCATCATCTCTTGTTTAAACAAAGTTGTTAAGGATCAAACTAAGCCTATGATTAAGCCTATTTTTTCAATTTCAGATGCCGGTCCATAACTTTCTTCAGAAAAGAGCTATCGATCTGAAACTTTCACTATCAAGTTATACTATGCTTGTAAGCTATGTCTCAAAATTTCACGTCATCATCTCTTGCTTAAACAAAGTTGTTAAGGATCAAACTAAGCCTATATTTAAGCCTATTTTTTCAATTTCAGATGCCGGTCCATAACTTTCTTCAGAGAAGAGCTATCGATCTGAAACTTTCACTATCAAATTATACTATGCTTGTTAGCTATGTCTCAAAATTTCACGTCATCATCTCTTGTTTAAACAAAGTTGTTAAGAATCAAACTAAGCCTATATTTAAGCCTATTTTTTCAATTTCAGATGCCGGTCCATAACTTTTTTCAGAGAAGAGCTATCGATCTGAAACTTTCACTATCAAGTTATACTATGCTTTTAAGCTATGTCTCAAAATTTCACGTCATCATCTCTTGTTTAAACAAAGTTATTAAGGATGAAACTATGCCTATGATAAACCCTATTTTTTCAATTTCAGATGCCGGTCCATAACTTTCTTTAGAGAAGAGCAATCGGTCTGAAATGTGAATCCCCTATCTAAAATTGAACACAGAACAGTTTTATAACAAAAAATCTCAAAAAATTAACAAAAAAAATTTTGGTCGAAAAAAAAGCTAAGGGGTTAATAAGGCATTTTTTTTTAATTGGCAAAAAAATTTTTTTCGAATTTTTTGATAACAAAGTATTGCAAAATACTTTACGACTGATTTCAGGCTATGTCTCAAAATTTCACGTCATCATCTCTTGTTTAAACAAAGTTATTAAGGATCAAACTAAGCCTATGATTAAGCCTATTTTTTCAATTTCAGATGCCGGTCCATAACTTTTTTCAGAGAAGAGCTGTCGATCTGAAACTTTCACTATCAAGTTATACTATGCTTTTAAGCTATGTCTCAAAATTTCACGTCATCATCTCTTGTTTAAACAAAGTTATTAAGGATGAAACTATGCCTATGATAAACCCTATTTTTTCAATTTCAGATGCCGGTCCATAACTTTCTTTAGAGAAGAGCAATCGGTCTGAAATGTGAATCCCCTATCTAAAATTGAACACAGAACAGTTTTATAACAAAAAATCTCAAAAAATTAACAAAAAAAATTTTGGTCGAAAAAAAAGCTAAGGGGTTAATAAGGCATTTTTTTCAAAATTGGCAAAAAATTTTTTTTCGAATTTTTTGATAACAAAGTATTGCAAAATACTCTACGACTGATTTCAGGCTATGTCTCAAAATTTCACGTCATCATCTCTTGTTTAAACAAAGTTATTAAGGATGAAACTATGCCTATGATTAAGCCTATTTTTTCAATTTCAGATGCCGGTCCATAACTTTCTTCAGAGAAGAGCGATCGGTCTGAAACTTTCACTCTCAAGTTATACTATGCTTGTAAGCTATGTCGCAAAATTTCACGTCATCATCTCTTGTTTAAACAAAGTTATTAAGGATCAAACTAAGCCTATGATTAAGCCTATTTTTTCAATTTCAGATGCCGGTCCATAACTTTCTTCAGAGAAGAGCTATTGGTCTGAAACTTTCACCATCAAGTTACACTATGCTTGTAAGCTATGTCTCAAAATTTCACGTCATCATCTCTTGTTTAAACAAAGTTATTAAGGATGCAACTATGCCTATGATAAACCCTATTTTTTCAATTTCAGATGCCGGTCCATAACTTTCTTTAGAGAAGAGCTATCGGTCTGAAATGTGAATCCCCTACCTAAAATTGAACACAGAACAGTTTTATAACAAAAAATCTCAAAAAATTAACAAAAAAAATTTTGGTCGAAAAAAAAGCTAAGGGGTTAATAAGGCATTTTTTTCAAAATTGGCAAAAAATTTTTTTTCGAATTTTTTGATAACAAAGTATTGCAAAATACTCTACGACTGATTTCAGGCTATGTCTCAAAATTTCACGTCATCATCTCTTGTTTAAACAAAGTTATTAAGGATGAAACTATGCCTATGATTAAGCCTATTTTTTCAATTTCAGATGCCGGTCCATAACTTTCTTCAGAGAAGAGCGATCGGTCTGAAACTTTCACTCTCAAGTTATACTATGCTTGTAAGCTATGTCGCAAAATTTCACGTCATCATCTCTTGTTTAAACAAAGTTATTAAGGATCAAACTAAGCCTATGATTAAGCCTATTTTTTCAATTTCAGATGCCGGTCCATAACTTTCTTCAGAGAAGAGCGATCGGTCTGAAACTTTCACTCTCAAGTTATACTATGCTTGTAAGCTATGTCGCAAAATTTCACGTCATCATCTCTTGTTTAAACAAAGTTATTAAGGATGCAACTATGCCTATGATAAACCCTATTTTTTCAATTTCAGATGCCGGTCCATAACTTTCTTTAGAGAAGAGCTATCGGTCTGAAATGTGAATCCCCTACCTAAAATTGAACACAGAACAGTTTTATAACAAAAAATCTCAAAAAATTAACAAAAAAAATTTTGGTCGAAAAAAAAGCTAAGGGGTTAATAAGGCATTTTTTTCAAAATTGGCAAAAAATTTTTTTTCGAATTTTTTGATAACAAAGTATTGCAAAATACTCTACGACTGATTTCAGGCTATGTCTCAAAATTTCACGTCATCATCTCTTGTTTAAACAAAGTTATTAAGGATGAAACTATGCCTATGATTAAGCCTATTTTTTCAATTTCAGATGCCGGTCCATAACTTTCTTCAGAGAAGAGCGATCGGTCTGAAACTTTCACTCTCAAGTTATACTATGCTTGTAAGCTATGTCGCAAAATTTCACGTCATCATCTCTTGTTTAAACAAAGTTATTAAGGATCAAACTAAGCCTATGATTAAGCCTATTTTTTCAATTTCAGATGCCGGTCCATAACTTTCTTCAGAGAAGAGCGATCGGTCTGAAACTTTCACTCTCAAGTTATACTATGCTTGTAAGCTATGTCGCAAAATTTCACGTCATCATCTCTTGTTTAAACAAAGTTATTAAGGATGCAACTATGCCTATGATAAACCCTATTTTTTCAATTTCAGATGCCGGTCCATAACTTTCTTTAGAGAAGAGCTATCGGTCTGAAATGTGAATCCCCTACCTAAAATTGAACACAGAACAGTTTTATAACAAAAAATCTCAAAAAATTAACAAAAAAAATTTTGGTCGAAAAAAAAGCTAAGGGGTTAATAAGGCATTTTTTTTCAAAATTGGCAAAAAATTTTTTTTCGAATTTTTTGATAACAAAGTATTGCAAAATACTCTACGACTGATTTCAGGCTATGTCTCAAAATTTCACGTCATCATCTCTTGTTTAAACAAAGTTATTAAGGATGAAACTATGCCTATGATAAACCCTATTTTTTCAATTTCAGATGCCGGTCCATAACTTTCTTTAGAGAAGAGCTATCGGTCTGAAATGTGAATCCCCTACCTAAAATTGAACACAGAACAGTTTTATAACAAAAAATCTCAAAAAATTAACAAAAAAAATTTTGGCCGAAAAAAAAGCTAAGGGGTTAATAAGGCATTTTTTTAAAAATTGGCAAACAAATTTTTTCCGAATTTTTTGATAACAAAGTATTGCAAAATACTCTACGACTGATTTCAGGCTATGTCTCGAAATTTCACGTCATCATCTCTTGTTTAAACAAAGTTGTTAAGGATCAAACTAAGCCTATGATTGAGCCTATTTTTTCAATTTCAGATGCCGGTCCATAAATTTTTTCAGAGAAGAGCTATTGATCTGAAACTTTCACCATCAAGTTACACTATGCTTGTTAGCTATGTCTCGAAATTTCACGTCATCATCTCTTGTTTAAACAAAGTTGTTAAGGATCAAACTAAGCCTATGATTAAGCCTATTTTTTCAATTTCAGATGCCGGTCCATAACTTTTTTCAGAGAAGAGCTATCGGTCTGAAATGTGAATCCACTACCTAAAATTGAACACAGAACAGTTTTATAACAAAAAATCTCAAAAAATTAACAAAAAAAATTTTGGTCGAAAAAAAAGCTAAGGGGTTAATAAGGCATTTTTTTAAAAATTGGCAAAAAAAAATTTTTCGAATTTTTTGATAACAAAGTATTGCAAAATACTCTACGACTGATTTCAGGCTATGTCTCAAAATTTCACGTCATCATCTCTTGTTTAAACAAAGTTATTAAGGATCAAACTAAGCCTATGATTAAGCCTATTTTTTCAATTTCAGATGCCGGTCCATAACTTTTTTTCAGAGAAGAGCTATTGATCTGAAACTTTCACCATCAAGTTACACTATGTTTGTTAGCTACGTCTCAAAATTTCACGTCATCATCTCTTGTTTAAACAAAGTTATTAAGGATCAAACTAAGCCTATGATTAAGCTTATTTTCTCAATTTCAGATGCCGGTCCATAACTTTCTTCAGAGAAGAGCTATCGGTCTGAAATGTGAATCCACTACCTAAAATTGAACACAGAACAGTTTTATAACAAAAAATCTCAAAAAATTAACAAAAAAAATTTTGGTCGAAAAAAAAGCTAAGGGGTTAATAAGGCTTTTTTTTTTAAATTGGCAAAAAAATTTTTTTCGAATTTTTTGATAACAAAGTATTGCAAAATACTCTACGACTGATTTCAGGCTATGTCTCAAAATTTCACGTCATCATCTCTTGTTTAAACAAAGTTATTAAGGATGAAACTATGCCTATGATAAACCCTATTTTTTCAATTTCAGATGCCGGTCCATAACTTTCTTTAGAGAAGAGCAATCGGTCTGAAATGTGAATCCCCTACCTAAAATTGAACACAGAACAGTTTTATAACAAAAAATCTCAAAAAATTAACAAAAAAAATTTTGGTCGAAAAAAAAGCTAAGGGGTTAATAAGGCATTTTTTTAAAAATTGGCAAACAAATTTTTTCCGAATTTTTTGATAACAAAGTATTGCAAAATACTCTACGACTGATTTCAGGCTATGTCTCAAAATTTCACGTCATCATCTCTTGTTTAAACAAAGTTATTAAGGATCAAACTAAGCCTATGATTAAGCCTATTTTTTCAATTTCAGATGCCGGTCCATAACTTTCTTCAGAGAAGAGCTATCGGTCTGAAATGTGAATCCACTACCTAAAATTAAACACAGAACAGTTTTATAACAAAAAATCTCAAAAAATTAACAAAAAAAATTTTGGTCGAAAAAAAAGCTAAGGGGTTAATAAGGCATTTTTTTCAAAATTGGCAAAAAATTTTTTTTCGAATTTTTTGATAACAAAGTATTGCAAAATACTCTACGACTGATCTCAGGCTATGTCTCAGAATTTCACGTCATCATCTCTTGTTTAAACAAAGTTATTAAGGATCAAACTAAGCCTATGATTAAGCCTATTTTTTCAATTTCAGATGCCGGTCCATAACTTTTTTCAGAGAAGAGCTATTGATCTGAAACTTTCACCATCAAGTTACACTATGCTTGTTAGCTATGTCCCGAAATTTCACGTCATCATCTCTTGTTTAAACAAAGTTGTTAAGGATCAAACTAAGCCTATGATTAAGCCTATTTTTTCAATTTCAGATGCCGGTCCATAACTTTTTTCAGAGAAGAGCTATCGGTCTGAAACTTTCACTATCAAGTTATACTATGCTTGTTAGCTATGTCTCAAAATTTCACGTCATCATCTCTTGTTTAAACAAAGTTATTAAGGATGAAACTATGCCTATGATAAACCCTATTTTTTCAATTTCAGATGCCGGTCCATAACTTTCTTTAGAGAAGAGCTATCGGTCTGAAATGTGAATCCCCTACCTAAAATTGAACACAGAACAGTTTTATAACAAAAAATCTCAAAAAATTAACAAAAAAATTTTTGGCCGAAAAAAAAGCTAAGGGGTTAATAAGGCATTTTTTTAAAAATTGGCAAACGAATTTTTTCCGAATTTTTTGATAACAAAGTATTGCAAAATACTCTACGACTGATTTCAGGCTATGTCTCAAAATTTCACGTCATCATCTCTTGTTTAAACAAAGTTATTAAGGATCAAACTAAGCCTATGATTAAGCCTATTTTTTCAATTTCAGATGCCGGTCCATAACTTTCTTCAGAGAAGAGCTATTGATCTGAAACTTTCACCATCAAGTTACACTATGCTTGTTAGCTATGTCCCGAAATTTCACGTCATCATCTCTTGTTTAAACAAAGTTGTTAAGGATCAAACTAAGCCTATGATTAAGCCTATTTTTTCAATTTCAGATGCCGGTCCATAACTTTCTTCAGAAAAGAGCTATCGATCTGAAACTTTCACTATCAAGTTATACTATGCTTGTAAGCTATGTCTCAAAATTTCACGTCATCATCTCTTGTTTAAACAAAGTTGTTAAGGATCAAACTAAGCCTATATTTAAGCCTATTTTTTCAATTTCAGATGCCGGTCCATAACTTTCTTCAGAAAAGAGCTATCGATCTGAAACTTTCACTATCAAGTTATACTATGCTTGTTAGCTATGTCTCAAAATTTCACGTCATCATCTCTTGTTTAAACAAAGTTGTTAAGAATCAAACTAAGCCTATATTTAAGCCTATTTTTTCAATTTCAGATGCCGGTCCATAACTTTTTTCAGAGAAGAGCTATCGATCTGAAACTTTCACTATCAAGTTATACTATGCTTTTAAGCTATGTCTCAAAATTTCACGTCATCATCTCTTGTTTAAACAGAGTTATTAAGGATGAAACTATGCCTATGATAAACCCTATTTTTTCAATTTCAGATGCCGGTCCATAACTTTCTTTAGAGAAGAGCAATCGGTCTGAAATGTGAATCCCCTATCTAAAATTGAACACAGAACAGTTTTATAACAAAAAATCTCAAAAAATTAACAAAAAAAATTTTGGTCGAAAAAAAAGCTAAGGGGTTAATAAGGCATTTTTTTTTAATTGGCAAAAAAATTTTTTTCGAATTTTTTGATAACAAAGTATTGCAAAATACTCTACGACTGATTTCAGGCTATGTCTCAAAATTTCACGTCATCATCTCTTGTTTAAACAAAGTTATTAAGGATCAAACTAAGCCTATGATTAAGCCTATTTTTTCAATTTCAGATGCCGGTCCATAACTTTTTTCAGAGAAGAGCTATCGATCTGAAACTTTCACTATCAAGTTATACTATGCTTTTAAGCTATGTCTCAAAATTTCACGTCATCATCTCTTGTTTAAACAAAGTTATTAAGGATGAAACTATGCCAATGATAAACCCTATTTTTTCAATTTCAGATGCCGGTCCATAACTTTCTTTAGAGAAGAGCAATCGGTCTGAAATGTGAATCCCCTATCTAAAATTGAACACAGAACAGTTTTATAACAAAAAATCTCAAAAAATTGACAAAAAAAATTTTGGTCGAAAAAAAAGCTAAGGGGTTAATAAGGCATTTTTTTTTAAATTGGCAAAAAAATTTTTTTCGAATTTTTTGATAACAAAGTATTGCAAAATACTCTACGACTGATTTCAGGCTATGTCTCAAAATTTCACGTCATCATCTCTTGTTTAAACAAAGTTATTAAGGATCAAACTAAGCCTATGATTAAGCCTATTTTTTCAATTTCAGATGCCGGTCCATAACTTTTTTCAGAGAAGAGCTATTGATCTGAAACTTTCACCATCAAGTTACACTATGCTTGTTAGCTATGTCCCGAAATTTCACGTCATCATCTCTTGTTTAAACAAAGTTGTTAAGGATCAAACTAAGCCTATGATTAAGCCTATTTTTTCAATTTCAGATGCCGGTCCATAACTTTCTTCAGAAAAGAGCTATCGATCTGAAACTTTCACTATCAAGTTATACTATGCTTGTAAGCTATGTCTCAAAATTTCACGTCATCATCTCTTGTTTAAACAAAGTTGTTAAGGATCAAACTAAGCCTATATTTAAGCCTATTTTTTCAATTTCAGATGCCGGTCCATAACTTTCTTCAGAAAAGAGCTATCGATCTGAAACTTTCACTATCAAGTTATACTATGCTTGTTAGCTATGTCTCAAAATTTCACGTCATCATCTCTTGTTTAAACAGAGTTGTTAAGAATCAAACTAAGCCTATATTTAAGCCTATTTTTTCAATTTCAGATGCCGGTCCATAACTTTCTTCAGAAAAGAGCTATCGATCTGAAACTTTCACTATCAAGTTATACTATGCTTGTAAGCTATGTCTCAAAATTTCACGTCATCATCTCTTGTTTAAACAAAGTTGTTAAGGATCAAACTAAGCCTATATTTAAGCCTATTTTTTCAATTTCAGATGCCGGTCCATAACTTTCTTCAGAAAAGAGCTATCGATCTGAAACTTTCACTATCAAGTTATACTATGCTTGTTAGCTATGTCTCAAAATTTCACGTCATCATCTCTTGTTTAAACAAAGTTGTTAAGGATCAAACTAAGCCTATATTTAAGCCTATTTTTTCAATTTCAGATGCCGGTCCATAACTTTCTTCAGAAAAGAGCTATCGATCTGAAACTTCCACTATCAAGTTATACTATGCTTGTAAGCTATGTCTCAAAATTTCACGTCATCATCTCTTGTTTAAACAAAGTTGTTAAGGATCAAACTAAGCCTATATTTAAGCCTATTTTTTCAATTTCAGATGCCGGTCCATAACTTTTTTCAGAGAAGAGCTATCGATCTGAAACTTTCACTATCAAGTTATACTATGCTTTTAAGCTATGTCTCAAAATTTCACGTCATCATCTCTTGTTTAAACAGAGTTATTAAGGATGAAACTATGCCTATGATAAACCCTATTTTTTCAATTTCAGATGCCGGTCCATAACTTTCTTTAGAGAAGAGCAATCGGTCTGAAATGTGAATCCCCTATCTAAAATTGAACACAGAACAGTTTTATAACAAAAAATCTCAAAAAATTAACAAAAAAAATTTTGGTCGAAAAAAAAGCTAAGGGGTTAATAAGGCATTTTTTTTTAATTGGCAAAAAAATTTTTTTCGAATTTTTTGATAACAAAGTATTGCAAAATACTCTACGACTGATTTCAGGCTATGTCTCAAAATTTCACGTCATCATCTCTTGTTTAAACAAAGTTATTAAGGATCAAACTAAGCCTATGATTAAGCCTATTTTTTCAATTTCAGATGCCGGTCCATAACTTTTTTCAGAGAAGAGCTATCGATCTGAAACTTTCACTATCAAGTTATACTATGCTTTTAAGCTATGTCTCAAAATTTCACGTCATCATCTCTTGTTTAAACAAAGTTATTAAGGATGAAACTATGCCAATGATAAACCCTATTTTTTCAATTTCAGATGCCGGTCCATAACTTTCTTTAGAGAAGAGCAATCGGTCTGAAATGTGAATCCCCTATCTAAAATTGAACACAGAACAGTTTTATAACAAAAAATCTCAAAAAATTGACAAAAAAAATTTTGGTCGAAAAAAAAGCTAAGGGGTTAATAAGGCATTTTTTTCAAAATTGGCAAAAAAATATTTTTCGAATTTTTTGATAACAAAGTATTGCAAAATACTCTACGACTGATTTCAGGCTATGTCTCAAAATTTCACGTCATCATCTCTTGTTTAAACAAAGTTATTAAGGATCAAACTAAGCCTATGATTAAGCCTATTTTTTCAATTTCAGATGCCGGTCCATAACTTTCTTTAGAGAAGAGCTATCGGTCTGAAATGTGAATCCCTTACCTAAAATTGAACACAGAACAGTTTTATAACAAAAAATCTCAAAAAATTAACAAAAAAAATTTTGGCCGAAAAAAAGCTAAGGGGTTTTTGGCCGAAAAAAAAGATAAGGCATTTTTTTTAAAATTGGCAAACAAATTTTTTTCGAATTTTTTGATAACAAAGTATTGCAAAATACTCTACGACTGATTTCAGGCTATGTCTCAAAATTTCACGTCATCATCTCTTGTTTAAACAAAGTTATTAAGGATCAAACTAAGCCTATGATTAAGCCTATTTTTTCAATTTCAGATGCCGGTCCATAACTTTCTTCAGAGAAGAGCTATCGATCTGAAATGTGAATCCACTATCTAAAATTGAACACATGAACAGTTTTATAACAAAAAATCTCAAAATCAATTAACTAAACAAAATTTTGGTCGAAGAATCAAAGCTAAGGGGTATAATTAAGGCTATTTTTTTAATTTCAAATTGGCAATCCATAACTTTTTTCAGAATGATTTATTGATATCAAAGTATTGCAAAATCAGCTCTACGACTGATTGTCAGGCTATGTCTCAAAATTTCACGTCATCATCTCTTGTTTAAACAAAGTTATTAAGGATCAAACTAAGCCTATGATTAAGCCTATTTTTTCAATTTCAGATGCCGGTCCATAACTTTCTTTAGAGAAGAGCTATCGGTCTGAAATGTGAATCCACTACCTAAAATTGAACACAGAACAGTTTCATAACAAAAAATCTCAAAAAATTAACAAAAACAATCTCTTGGTCGAAACAAAAGCTAAGGGGTTCTAAGCCGAAAAATATGATAAGGCATTTTTTTAATTTCAAATTGGCAAACAAATTTTTTTCAGAATTGTTATTGATAACAAAGTATTCGCTATCAAATACTCTACGACTGATTTCAGGCTATGTCTCAAAATTTCACGTCATCATCTCTTGTTTAAACAAAGTTATTAAGGATGAAACTATGCCTATGATAAACCCTATTTTTTCAATTTCAGATGCCGGTCCATAACTTTCTTTAGAGAAGAGCTATCGGTCTGAAATGTGAATCCCTTATCTAAAATTGAACACAGAACAGTTTTATAACAAAAAATCTCAAAAAATTAACAAAAAAAATTTTGGCCGAAAAAAAAGCTAAGGGGTTTTGGCCAAAAAAGATAAGGCATTTTTTTTTAAAATTGGCAAACAAATTTTTTTCGAATTTTTTGATAACAAAGTATTGCAAAATACTCTACGACTGATTTCAGGCTATGTCTCAAAATTTCACGTCATCATCTCTTGTTTAAACAAAGTTATTAAGGATCAAACTAAGCCTATGATTAAGCCTATTTTTTCAATTTCAGATGCCGGTCCATAACTTTCTTCAGAGAAGAGCTATCGATCTGAAACTTTCACTATCAAGTTATACTATGCTTGTAAGCTATGTCTCAAAATTTCACGTCATCATCTCTTGTTTAAACAAAGTTATTAAGGATGAAACTATGCCTATGATTAAGCCTATTTTTTCAATTTCAGATGCCGGTCCATAACTTTCTTCAGAGAAGAGCTATCGATCTGAAACTTTCACTATCAAGTTATACTATGCTTGTAAGCTATGTCTCAAAATTTCACGTCATCATCTCTTGTTTAAACAAAGTTATTAAGGATCAAACTAAGCCTATGATTAAGCCTATTTTTTCAATTTCAGATGCCGGTCCATAACTTTCTTCAGAGAAGAGCTATCGGTCTGAAATGTGAATCCCCTATCTAAAATTGAACACAGAACAGTTTTATAACAAAAAATCTCAAAAAATTGACAAAAAAAATTTTGGTCGAAAAAAAAGCTAAGGGGTTAATAAGGCATTTTTTTTTAAATTGGCAAAAAAATTTTTTTCGAATTTTTTGATAACAAAGTATTGCAAAATACTCTACGACTGATTTCAGGCTATGTCTCAAAATTTCACGTCATCATCTCTTGTTTAAACAAAGTTATTAAGGATCAAACTAAGCCTATGATTAAGCCTATTTTTTCAATTTCAGATGCCGGTCCATAACTTTCTTCAGAGAAGAGCTATCGGTCTGAAATGTGAATCCCCTACCTAAAATTGAACACAGAACAGTTTTATAACAAAAAATCTCAAAAAATTGACAAAAAAATTTTGGTCGAAAAAAAGCTAAGGGGTTAATAAGGCATTTTTTTTTAAAATTGGCAAACAAATTTTTTTCGAATTTTTTGATAACAAAGTATTGCAAAATACTCTACGACTGATTTCAGGCTATGTCTCAAAATTTCACGTCATCATCTCTTGTTTAAACAAAGTTATTAAGGATCAAACTAAGCCTATGATTAAGCCTATTTTTTCAATTTCAGATGCCGGTCCATAACTTTCTTCAGAGAAGAGCTATCGATCTGAAACTGTGAATCACCTATCTAAGATTGAACACAGTATAGCTTGTATAGCATATGATCTCAAAAATTTCACATCATCATCTCTTGTTCGAAACAAAGTTGTTAAGGATCAAACTAAGCCTATAGATTAAGCCTATTTTTTCAATTTCAGATTGGCAGTCCATAACTTTCTTCAGAATAGAGCTATCGATAACTGAAACTATTGCACTATCAAGTTCTACGACTGCTTGTCAAGCTATGTCTCAAAATTTCACGTCATCATCTCTTGTTTAAACAAAGTTGTTAAGGATCAAACTAAGCCTATATTTAAGCCTATTTTTTCAATTTCAGATGCCGGTCCATAACTTTTTTCAGAGAAGAGCTATCGATCTGAAACTTTCACTATCAAGTTATACTATGCTTTTAAGCTATGTCTCAAAATTTCACGTCATCATCTCTTGTTTAAACAGAGTTATTAAGGATGAAACTATGCCTATGATAAACCCTATTTTTTCAATTTCAGATGCCGGTCCATAACTTTCTTTAGAGAAGAGCAATCGGTCTGAAATGTGAATCCCCTATCTAAAATTGAACACAGAACAGTTTTATAACAAAAAATCTCAAAAAATTAACAAAAAAAATTTTGGTCGAAAAAAAGCTAAGGGGTTAATAAGGCATTTTTTTTTAATTGGCAAAAAAATTTTTTTCGAATTTTTTGATAACAAAGTATTGCAAAATACTCTACGACTGATTTCAGGCTATGTCTCAAAATTTCACGTCATCATCTCTTGTTTAAACAAAGTTATTAAGGATCAAACTAAGCCTATGATTAAGCCTATTTTTTCAATTTCAGATGCCGGTCCATAACTTTTTTCAGAGAAGAGCTATCGATCTGAAACTTTCACTATCAAGTTATACTATGCTTTTAAGCTATGTCTCAAAATTTCACGTCATCATCTCTTGTTTAAACAAAGTTATTAAGGATGAAACTATGCCAATGATAAACCCTATTTTTTCAATTTCAGATGCCGGTCCATAACTTTCTTTAGAGAAGAGCAATCGGTCTGAAATGTGAATCCCCTATCTAAAATTGAACACAGAACAGTTTTATAACAAAAAATCTCAAAAAATTGACAAAAAAAATTTTGGTCGAAAAAAAAGCTAAGGGGTTAATAAGGCATTTTTTTCAAAATTGGCAAAAAAAAATTTTTCGAATTTTTTGATAACAAAGTATTGCAAAATACTCTACGACTGATTTCAGGCTATGTCTCAAAGTTTCACGTCATCATCTCTTGTTTAAACAAAGTTATTAAGGATCAAACTAAGCCTATGATTAAGCCTATTTTTTCAATTTCAGATGCCGGTCCATAACTTTTTTCAGAGAAGAGCTATCGATCTGAAACTTTCACTATCAAGTTATAGTATGCTTGTAAGCTATGTCTCAAAATTTCACGTCATCATCTCTTGTTTAAACAAAGTTATTAAGGATCAAACTAAGCCTATATTTAAGCCTATTTTTTCAATTTCAGATGCCGGTCCATAACTTTCTTCAGAGAAGAGCTATCGATTTGAAACTTTCACTATCGAGTTATACTATGCTTGTAAGCTATGTCTCAAAATTTCACGTCATCATCTCTTGTTTAAACAAAGTTATTAAGGATCAAACTAAGCCTATGATTAAGCCTATTTTTTCAATTTCAGATGCCGATCCATAACTTTCTTCAGAGAAGAGCTATCGATCTGAAACTTTCACTATCGAGTTATACTATGCTTGTAAGCTATGTCTCAAAATTTCACGTCATCATCTCTTGTTTAAACAAAGTTATTAAGGATCAAACTAAGCCTATGATTAAGCCTATTTTTTCAATTTCAGATGCCGGTCCATAACTTTTTTCAGAGAAGAGCTATCGATCTGAAACTTTCACTATCGAGTTATACTATGCTTGTAAGCTATGGCTCAAAATTTCACGTCATCATCTCTTGTTTAAACAAAGTTATTAAGGATCAAACTAAGCCTATGATTAAGCCTATTTTTTCAATTTCAGATGCCGGTCCATAACTTTTTTCAGAGAAGAGCTATCGATTTGAAACTTTCACTATCGAGTTATACTATGCTTGTAAGCTATGTCTCAAAATTTCACGTCATCATCTCTTGTTTAAACAAAGTTATTAAGGATCAAACTAAGCCTATGATTAAGCCTATTTTTTCAATTTCAGATGCCGATCCATAACTTTCTTCAGAGAAGAGCTATCGATCTGAAACTTTCACTATCGAGTTATACTATGCTTGTAAGCTATGTCTCAAAATTTCACGTCATCATCTCTTGTTTAAACAAAGTTATTAAGGATCAAACTAAGCCTATGATTAAGCCTATTTTTTCAATTTCAGATGCCGGTCCATAACTTTTTTCAGAGAAGAGCTATCGATCTGAAACTTTCACTATCAAGTTATACTATGCTTTTAAGCTATGTCTCAAAATTTCACGTCATCATCTCTTGTTTAAACAAAGTTATTAAGGATGAAACTATGCCTATGATAAACCCTATTTTTTCAATTTCAGATGCCGGTCCATAACTTTCTTTAGAGAAGAGCAATCGGTCTGAAATGTGAATCCCCTATCTAAAATTGAACACAGAACAGTTTTATAACAAAAAATCTCAAAAAATTAACAAAAAAAATTTTGGTCGAAAAAAAAGCTAAGGGGTTAATAAGGCATTTTTTTTTAATTGGCAAAAAAATTTTTTTCGAATTTTTTGATAACAAAGTATTGCAAAATACTCTACGACTGATTTCAGGCTATGTCTCAAAATTTCACGTCATCATCTCTTGTTTAAACAAAGTTATTAAGGATCAAACTAAGCCTATGATTAAGCCTATTTTTTCAATTTCAGATGCCGGTCCATAACTTTTTTCAGAGAAGAGCTATCGATCTGAAACTTTCACTATCAAGTTATACTATGCTTTTAAGCTATGTCTCAAAATTTCACGTCATCATCTCTTGTTTAAACAAAGTTATTAAGGATGAAACTATGCCTATGATAAACCCTATTTTTTCAATTTCAGATGCCGGTCCATAACTTTCTTTAGAGAAGAGCAATCGGTCTGAAATGTGAATCCCCTATCTAAAATTGAACACAGAACAGTTTTATAACAAAAAATCTCAAAAAATTGACAAAAAAAATTTTGGTCGAAAAAAAGCTAAGGGGTTAATAAGGCATTTTTTTTTAATTGGCAAAAAAATTTTTTTCGAATTTTTTGATAACAAAGTATTGCAAAATACTCTACGACTGATTTCAGGCTATGTCTCAAAATTTCACGTCATCATCTCTTGTTTAAACAAAGTTATTAAGGATCAAACTAAGCCTATGATTAAGCCTATTTTTTCAATTTCAGATGCCGGTCCATAACTTTTTTCAGAGAAGAGCTATCGATCTGAAACTTTCACTATCAAGTTATACTATGCTTTTAAGCTATGTCTCAAAATTTCACGTCATCATCTCTTGTTTAAACAAAGTTATTAAGGATGAAACTATGCCAATGATAAACCCTATTTTTTCAATTTCAGATGCCGGTCCATAACTTTCTTTAGAGAAGAGCAATCGGTCTGAAATGTGAATCCCCTATCTAAAATTGAACACAGAACAGTTTTATAACAAAAAATCTCAAAAAATTGACAAAAAAAATTTTGGTCGAAAAAAAAGCTAAGGGGTTAATAAGGCATTTTTTTTTAAATTGGCAAAAAAATTTTTTTCGAATTTTTTGATAACAAAGTATTGCAAAATACTCTACGACTGATTTCAGGCTATGTCTCAAAATTTCACGTCATCATCTCTTGTTTAAACAAAGTTATTAAGGATCAAACTAAGCCTATGATTAAGCCTATTTTTTCAATTTCAGATGCCGGTCCATAACTTTTTTCAGAGAAGAGCTATTGATCTGAAACTTTCACCATCAAGTTACACTATGCTTGTTAGCTATGTCCCGAAATTTCACGTCATCATCTCTTGTTTAAACAAAGTTGTTAAGGATCAAACTAAGCCTATGATTAAGCCTATTTTTTCAATTTCAGATGCCGGTCCATAACTTTCTTCAGAAAAGAGCTATCGATCTGAAACTTTCACTATCAAGTTATACTATGCTTGTAAGCTATGTCTCAAAATTTCACGTCATCATCTCTTGTTTAAACAAAGTTGTTAAGGATCAAACTAAGCCTATATTTAAGCCTATTTTTTCAATTTCAGATGCCGGTCCATAACTTTCTTCAGAAAAGAGCTATCGATCTGAAACTTTCACTATCAAGTTATACTATGCTTGTTAGCTATGTCTCAAAGTTTCACGTCATCATCTCTTGTTTAAACAAAGTTATTAAGGATCAAACTAAGCCTATGATTAAGCCTATTTTTTCAATTTCAGATGCCGGTCCATAACTTTTTTCAGAGAAGAGCTATCGATCTGAAACTTTCACTATCAAGTTATACTATGCTTTTAAGCTATGTCTCAAAATTTCACGTCATCATCTCTTGTTTAAACAGAGTTATTAAGGATGAAACTATGCCTATGATAAACCCTATTTTTTCAATTTCAGATGCCGGTCCATAACTTTCTTTAGAGAAGAGCAATCGGTCTGAAATGTGAATCCCCTATCTAAAATTGAACACAGAACAGTTTTATAACAAAAAATCTCAAAAAATTAACAAAAAAAATTTTGGTCGAAAAAAAAGCTAAGGGGTTAATAAGGCATTTTTTTTTAATTGGCAAAAAAATTTTTTTCGAATTTTTTGATAACAAAGTATTGCAAAATACTCTACGACTGATTTCAGGCTATGTCTCAAAATTTCACGTCATCATCTCTTGTTTAAACAAAGTTATTAAGGATCAAACTAAGCCTATGATTAAGCCTATTTTTTCAATTTCAGATGCCGGTCCATAACTTTTTTCAGAGAAGAGCTATCGATCTGAAACTTTCACTATCAAGTTATACTATGCTTTTAAGCTATGTCTCAAAATTTCACGTCATCATCTCTTGTTTAAACAAAGTTATTAAGGATGAAACTATGCCAATGATAAACCCTATTTTTTCAATTTCAGATGCCGGTCCATAACTTTCTTTAGAGAAGAGCAATCGGTCTGAAATGTGAATCCCCTATCTAAAATTGAACACAGAACAGTTTTATAACAAAAAATCTCAAAAAATTGACAAAAAAAATTTTGGTCGAAAAAAAAGCTAAGGGGTTAATAAGGCATTTTTTTCAAAATTGGCAAAAAAAAATTTTTCGAATTTTTTGATAACAAAGTATTGCAAAATACTCTACGACTGATTTCAGGCTATGTCTCAAAGTTTCACGTCATCATCTCTTGTTTAAACAAAGTTATTAAGGATCAAACTAAGCCTATGATTAAGCCTATTTTTTCAATTTCAGATGCCGGTCCATAACTTTTTTCAGAGAAGAGCTATCGATCTGAAACTTTCACTATCAAGTTATAGTATGCTTGTAAGCTATGTCTCAAAATTTCACGTCATCATCTCTTGTTTAAACAAAGTTATTAAGGATCAAACTAAGCCTATATTTAAGCCTATTTTTTCAATTTCAGATGCCGGTCCATAACTTTCTTCAGAGAAGAGCTATCGATTTGAAACTTTCACTATCGAGTTATACTATGCTTGTAAGCTATGTCTCAAAATTTCACGTCATCATCTCTTGTTTAAACAAAGTTATTAAGGATCAAACTAAGCCTATGATTAAGCCTATTTTTTCAATTTCAGATGCCGATCCATAACTTTCTTCAGAGAAGAGCTATCGATCTGAAACTTTCACTATCGAGTTATACTATGCTTGTAAGCTATGTCTCAAAATTTCACGTCATCATCTCTTGTTTAAACAAAGTTATTAAGGATCAAACTAAGCCTATGATTAAGCCTATTTTTTCAATTTCAGATGCCGGTCCATAACTTTTTTCAGAGAAGAGCTATCGATCTGAAACTTTCACTATCGAGTTATACTATGCTTGTAAGCTATGGCTCAAAATTTCACGTCATCATCTCTTGTTTAAACAAAGTTATTAAGGATCAAACTAAGCCTATGATTAAGCCTATTTTTTCAATTTCAGATGCCGGTCCATAACTTTTTTCAGAGAAGAGCTATCGATTTGAAACTTTCACTATCGAGTTATACTATGCTTGTAAGCTATGTCTCAAAATTTCACGTCATCATCTCTTGTTTAAACAAAGTTATTAAGGATCAAACTAAGCCTATGATTAAGCCTATTTTTTCAATTTCAGATGCCGATCCATAACTTTCTTCAGAGAAGAGCTATCGATCTGAAACTTTCACTATCGAGTTATACTATGCTTGTAAGCTATGTCTCAAAATTTCACGTCATCATCTCTTGTTTAAACAAAGTTATTAAGGATCAAACTAAGCCTATGATTAAGCCTATTTTTTCAATTTCAGATGCCGGTCCATAACTTTTTTCAGAGAAGAGCTATCGATCTGAAACTTTCACTATCAAGTTATACTATGCTTTTAAGCTATGTCTCAAAATTTCACGTCATCATCTCTTGTTTAAACAAAGTTATTAAGGATGAAACTATGCCTATGATAAACCCTATTTTTTCAATTTCAGATGCCGGTCCATAACTTTCTTTAGAGAAGAGCAATCGGTCTGAAATGTGAATCCCCTATCTAAAATTGAACACAGAACAGTTTTATAACAAAAAATCTCAAAAAATTAACAAAAAAAATTTTGGTCGAAAAAAAAGCTAAGGGGTTAATAAGGCATTTTTTTTTAATTGGCAAAAAAATTTTTTTCGAATTTTTTGATAACAAAGTATTGCAAAATACTCTACGACTGATTTCAGGCTATGTCTCAAAATTTCACGTCATCATCTCTTGTTTAAACAAAGTTATTAAGGATCAAACTAAGCCTATGATTAAGCCTATTTTTTCAATTTCAGATGCCGGTCCATAACTTTTTTCAGAGAAGAGCTATCGATCTGAAACTTTCACTATCAAGTTATACTATGCTTTTAAGCTATGTCTCAAAATTTCACGTCATCATCTCTTGTTTAAACAAAGTTATTAAGGATGAAACTATGCCTATGATAAACCCTATTTTTTCAATTTCAGATGCCGGTCCATAACTTTCTTTAGAGAAGAGCAATCGGTCTGAAATGTGAATCCCCTATCTAAAATTGAACACAGAACAGTTTTATAACAAAAAATCTCAAAAAATTGACAAAAAAAATTTTGGTCGAAAAAAAAGCTAAGGGGTTAATAAGGCATTTTTTTCAAAATTGGCAAAAAAAAATTTTTCGAATTTTTTGATAACAAAGTATTGCAAAATACTCTACGACTGATTTCAGGCTATGTCTCAAAGTTTCACGTCATCATCTCTTGTTTAAACAAAGTTATTAAGGATCAAACTAAGCCTATATTTAAGCCTATTTTTTCAATTTCAGATGCCGGTCCATAACTTTCTTCAGAGAAGAGCTATCGATTTGAAACTTTCACTATCGAGTTATACTATGCTTGTAAGCTATGTCTCAAAATTTCACGTCATCATCTCTTGTTTAAACAAAGTTATTAAGGATCAAACTAAGCCTATATTTAAGCCTATTTTTTCAATTTCAGATGCCGGTCCATAACTTTTTTCAGAGAAGAGCTATCGATCTGAAACTTTCACTATCAAGTTATACTATGCTTTTAAGCTATGTCTCAAAATTTCACGTCATCATCTCTTGTTTAAACAAAGTTATTAAGGATGAAACTATGCCTATGATAAACCCTATTTTTTCAATTTCAGATGCCGGTCCATAACTTTCTTTAGAGAAGAGCAATCGGTCTGAAATGTGAATCCCCTATCTAAAATTGAACACAGAACAGTTTTATAACAAAAAATCTCAAAAAATTGACAAAAAAAATTTTGGTCGAAAAAAAAGCTAAGGGGTTAATAAGGCATTTTTTTCAAAATTGGCAAAAAAAAATTTTTCGAATTTTTTGATAACAAAGTATTGCAAAATACTCTACGACTGATTTCAGGCTATGTCTCAAAGTTTCACGTCATCATCTCTTGTTTAAACAAAGTTATTAAGGATCAAACTAAGCCTATATTTAAGCCTATTTTTTCAATTTCAGATGCCGGTCCATAACTTTCTTCAGAGAAGAGCTATCGATTTGAAACTTTCACTATCGAGTTATACTATGCTTGTAAGCTATGTCTCAAAATTTCACGTCATCATCTCTTGTTTAAACAAAGTTATTAAGGATCAAACTAAGCCTATATTTAAGCCTATTTTTTCAATTTCAGATGCCGGTCCATAACTTTTTTCAGAGAAGAGCTATCGATCTGAAACTTTCACTATCAAGTTATACTATGCTTTTAAGCTATGTCTCAAAATTTCACGTCATCATCTCTTGTTAAACAAAGTTATTAAGGATGAAACTATGCCTATGATAAACCCTATTTTTTCAATTTCAGATGCCGGTCCATAACTTTCTTTAGAGAAGAGCTATCGGTCTGAAATGTGAATCCACTACCTAAAATTGAACACAGAACAGTTTTATAACAAAAAATCTCGAAAAATAACAAAAAAAATTTTGGTCGAAAAAAAAGCTAAGGGGTTAATAAGGCATTTTTTTTTAAATTGGCAAAAAAATTTTTTTCGAATTTTTTGATAACAAAGTATTGCAAAATACTCTACGACTGATTTCAGGCTATGTCTCAAAATTTCACGTCATCATCTCTTGTTTAAACAAAGTTATTAAGGATCAAACTAAGCCTATGATTAAGCCTATTTTTTCAATTTCAGATGCCGGTCCATAACTTTCTTCAGAAAAGAGCTATCGATCTGAAACTTTCACTATCAAGTTATACTATGCTTGTAAGCTATGTCTCAAAATTTCACGTCATCATCTCTTGTTTAAACAAAGTTATTAAGGATCAAACTAAGCCTATATTTAAGCCTATTTTTTCAATTTCAGATGCCGGTCCATAACTTTTTTCAGAGAAGAGCTATCGATCTGAAACTTTCACTATCAAGTTATACTATGCTTTTAAGCTATGTCTCAAAATTTCACGTCATCATCTCTTGTTAAACAAAGTTATTAAGGATGAAACTATGCCTATGATAAACCCTATTTTTTCAATTTCAGATGCCGGTCCATAACTTTCTTTAGAGAAGAGCTATCGGTCTGAAATGTGAATCCACTACCTAAAATTGAACACAGAACAGTTTTATAACAAAAAATCTCGAAAAATAACAAAAAAAATTTTGGTCGAAAAAAAAGCTAAGGGGTTAATAAGGCATTTTTTTTTAAATTGGCAAAAAAATTTTTTTCGAATTTTTTGATAACAAAGTATTGCAAAATACTCTACGACTGATTTCAGGCTATGTCTCAAAATTTCACGTCATCATCTCTTGTTTAAACAAAGTTATTAAGGATCAAACTAAGCCTATGATTAAGCCTATTTTTTCAATTTCAGATGCCGGTCCATAACTTTTTTCAGAGAAGAGCTATTGATCTGAAACTTTCACCATCAAGTTACACTATGCTTGTTAGCTATGTCCCGAAATTTCACGTCATCATCTCTTGTTTAAACAAAGTTGTTAAGGATCAAACTAAGCCTATGATTAAGCCTATTTTTTCAATTTCAGATGCCGGTCCATAACTTTCTTCAGAAAAGAGCTATCGATCTGAAACTTTCACTATCAAGTTATACTATGCTTGTAAGCTATGTCTCAAAATTTCACGTCATCATCTCTTGTTTAAACAAAGTTGTTAAGGATCAAACTAAGCCTATATTTAAGCCTATTTTTTCAATTTCAGATGCCGGTCCATAACTTTCTTCAGAAAAGAGCTATCGATCTGAAACTTTCACTATCAAGTTATACTATGCTTGTTAGCTATGTCTCAAAATTTCACGTCATCATCTCTTGTTTAAACAAAGTTGTTAAGAATCAAACTAAGCCTATATTTAAGCCTATTTTTTCAATTTCAGATGCCGGTCCATAACTTTTTTCAGAGAAGAGCTATCGATCTGAAACTTTCACTATCAAGTTATACTATGCTTTTAAGCTATGTCTCAAAATTTCACGTCATCATCTCTTGTTTAAACAGAGTTATTAAGGATGAAACTATGCCTATGATAAACCCTATTTTTTCAATTTCAGATGCCGGTCCATAACTTTCTTTAGAGAAGAGCAATCGGTCTGAAATGTGAATCCCCTATCTAAAATTGAACACAGAACAGTTTTATAACAAAAAATCTCAAAAAATTAACAAAAAAAATTTTGGTCGAAAAAAAAGCTAAGGGGTTAATAAGGCATTTTTTTTTAATTGGCAAAAAAATTTTTTTCGAATTTTTTGATAACAAAGTATTGCAAAATACTCTACGACTGATTTCAGGCTATGTCTCAAAATTTCACGTCATCATCTCTTGTTTAAACAAAGTTATTAAGGATCAAACTAAGCCTATGATTAAGCCTATTTTTTCAATTTCAGATGCCGGTCCATAACTTTTTTCAGAGAAGAGCTATCGATCTGAAACTTTCACTATCAAGTTATACTATGCTTTTAAGCTATGTCTCAAAATTTCACGTCATCATCTCTTGTTTAAACAGAGTTATTAAGGATGAAACTATGCCTATGATAAACCCTATTTTTTCAATTTCAGATGCCGGTCCATAACTTTCTTTAGAGAAGAGCAATCGGTCTGAAATGTGAATCCCCTATCTAAAATTGAACACAGAACAGTTTTATAACAAAAAATCTCAAAAAATTAACAAAAAAAATTTTGGTCGAAAAAAAAGCTAAGGGGTTAATAAGGCATTTTTTTTTAAATTGGCAAAAAAATTTTTTTCGAATTTTTTGATAACAAAGTATTGCAAAATACTCTACGACTGATTTCAGGCTATGTCTCAAAATTTCACGTCATCATCTCTTGTTTAAACAAAGTTATTAAGGATCAAACTAAGCCTATGATTAAGCCTATTTTTTCAATTTCAGATGCCGGTCCATAACTTTTTTCAGAGAAGAGCTATCGATCTGAAACTTTCACTATCAAGTTATACTATGCTTTTAAGCTATGTCTCAAAATTTCACGTCATCATCTCTTGTTTAAACAGAGTTATTAAGGATGAAACTATGCCTATGATAAACCCTATTTTTTCAATTTCAGATGCCGGTCCATAACTTTCTTTAGAGAAGAGCAATCGGTCTGAAATGTGAATCCCCTATCTAAAATTGAACACAGAACAGTTTTATAACAAAAAATCTCAAAAAATTAACAAAAAAAATTTTGGTCGAAAAAAAGCTAAGGGGTTAATAAGGCATTTTTTTTTAATTGGCAAAAAAATTTTTTTCGAATTTTTTGATAACAAAGTATTGCAAAATACTCTACGACTGATTTCAGGCTATGTCTCAAAATTTCACGTCATCATCTCTTGTTTAAACAAAGTTATTAAGGATCAAACTAAGCCTATGATTAAGCCTATTTTTTCAATTTCAGATGCCGGTCCATAACTTTTTTCAGAGAAGAGCTATCGATCTGAAACTTTCACTATCAAGTTATACTATGCTTTTAAGCTATGTCTCAAAATTTCACGTCATCATCTCTTGTTTAAACAAAGTTATTAAGGATGAAACTATGCCAATGATAAACCCTATTTTTTCAATTTCAGATGCCGGTCCATAACTTTCTTTAGAGAAGAGCAATCGGTCTGAAATGTGAATCCCCTATCTAAAATTGAACACAGAACAGTTTTATAACAAAAAATCTCAAAAAATTGACAAAAAAAATTTTGGTCGAAAAAAAAGCTAAGGGGTTAATAAGGCATTTTTTTTAAATTGGCAAAAAAATTTTTTTCGAATTTTTTGATAACAAAGTATTGCAAAATACTCTACGACTGATTTCAGGCTATGTCTCAAAATTTCACGTCATCATCTCTTGTTTAAACAAAGTTATTAAGGATCAAACTAAGCCTATGATTAAGCCTATTTTTTCAATTTCAGATGCCGGTCCATAACTTTTTTCAGAGAAGAGCTATTGATCTGAAACTTTCACCATCAAGTTACACTATGCTTGTTAGCTATGTCCCGAAATTTCACGTCATCATCTCTTGTTTAAACAAAGTTGTTAAGGATCAAACTAAGCCTATGATTAAGCCTATTTTTTCAATTTCAGATGCCGGTCCATAACTTTCTTCAGAAAAGAGCTATCGATCTGAAACTTTCACTATCAAGTTATACTATGCTTGTAAGCTATGTCTCAAAATTTCACGTCATCATCTCTTGTTTAAACAAAGTTGTTAAGGATCAAACTAAGCCTATATTTAAGCCTATTTTTTCAATTTCAGATGCCGGTCCATAACTTTCTTCAGAAAAGAGCTATCGATCTGAAACTTTCACTATCAAGTTATACTATGCTTGTTAGCTATGTCTCAAAATTTCACGTCATCATCTCTTGTTTAAACAAAGTTGTTAAGAATCAAACTAAGCCTATATTTAAGCCTATTTTTTCAATTTCAGATGCCGGTCCATAACTTTTTTCAGAGAAGAGCTATCGATCTGAAACTTTCACTATCAAGTTATACTATGCTTTTAAGCTATGTCTCAAAATTTCACGTCATCATCTCTTGTTTAAACAGAGTTATTAAGGATGAAACTATGCCTATGATAAACCCTATTTTTTCAATTTCAGATGCCGGTCCATAACTTTCTTTAGAGAAGAGCAATCGGTCTGAAATGTGAATCCCCTATCTAAAATTGAACACAGAACAGTTTTATAACAAAAAATCTCAAAAAATTAACAAAAAAAATTTTGGTCGAAAAAAAAGCTAAGGGGTTAATAAGGCATTTTTTTTTAATTGGCAAAAAAATTTTTTTCGAATTTTTTGATAACAAAGTATTGCAAAATACTCTACGACTGATTTCAGGCTATGTCTCAAAATTTCACGTCATCATCTCTTGTTTAAACAAAGTTATTAAGGATCAAACTAAGCCTATGATTAAGCCTATTTTTTCAATTTCAGATGCCGGTCCATAACTTTTTTCAGAGAAGAGCTATCGATCTGAAACTTTCACTATCAAGTTATACTATGCTTGTAAGCTATGTCTCAAAATTTCACGTCATCATCTCTTGTTTAAACAAAGTTGTTAAGGATCAAACTAAGCCTATGATTTAAGCCTATTTTTTCAATTTCAGATGCCGGTCCATAACTTTCTTCAGAAAAGAGCTATCGATCTGAAACTTTCACTATCAAGTTATACTATGCTTGTAAGCTATGTCTCAAAATTTCACGTCATCATCTCTTGTTTAAACAAAGTTGTTAAGGATCAAACTAAGCCTATATTTAAGCCTATTTTTTCAATTTCAGATGCCGGTCCATAACTTTCTTCAGAAAAGAGCTATCGATCTGAAACTTTCACTATCAAGTTATACTATGCTTGTTAGCTATGTCTCAAAATTTCACGTCATCATCTCTTGTTTAAACAAAGTTGTTAAGAATCAAACTAAGCCTATATTTAAGCCTATTTTTTCAATTTCAGATGCCGGTCCATAACTTTTTTCAGAGAAGAGCTATCGATCTGAAACTTTCACTATCAAGTTATACTATGCTTTTAAGCTATGTCTCAAAATTTCACGTCATCATCTCTTGTTTAAACAGAGTTATTAAGGATGAAACTATGCCTATGATAAACCCTATTTTTTCAATTTCAGATGCCGGTCCATAACTTTCTTTAGAGAAGAGCAATCGGTCTGAAATGTGAATCCCCTATCTAAAATTGAACACAGAACAGTTTTATAACAAAAAATCTCAAAAAATTAACAAAAAAAATTTTGGTCGAAAAAAAAGCTAAGGGGTTAATAAGGCATTTTTTTTTAATTGGCAAAAAAATTTTTTTCGAATTTTTTGATAACAAAGTATTGCAAAATACTCTACGACTGATTTCAGGCTATGTCTCAAAATTTCACGTCATCATCTCTTGTTTAAACAAAGTTATTAAGGATCAAACTAAGCCTATGATTAAGCCTATTTTTTCAATTTCAGATGCCGGTCCATAACTTTTTTCAGAGAAGAGCTATCGATCTGAAACTTTCACTATCAAGTTATACTATGCTTTTAAGCTATGTCTCAAAATTTCACGTCATCATCTCTTGTTTAAACAAAGTTATTAAGGATGAAACTATGCCAATGATAAACCCTATTTTTTCAATTTCAGATGCCGGTCCATAACTTTCTTTAGAGAAGAGCAATCGGTCTGAAATGTGAATCCCCTATCTAAAATTGAACACAGAACAGTTTTATAACAAAAAATCTCAAAAAATTGACAAAAAAAATTTTGGTCGAAAAAAAAGCTAAGGGGTTAATAAGGCATTTTTTTCAAAATTGGCAAAAAAAAATTTTTCGAATTTTTTGATAACAAAGTATTGCAAAATACTCTACGACTGATTTCAGGCTATGTCTCAAAGTTTCACGTCATCATCTCTTGTTTAAACAAAGTTATTAAGGATCAAACTAAGCCTATGATTAAGCCTATTTTTTCAATTTCAGATGCCGGTCCATAACTTTTTTCAGAGAAGAGCTATCGATCTGAAACTTTCACTATCAAGTTATAGTATGCTTGTAAGCTATGTCTCAAAATTTCACGTCATCATCTCTTGTTTAAACAAAGTTATTAAGGATCAAACTAAGCCTATATTTAAGCCTATTTTTTCAATTTCAGATGCCGGTCCATAACTTTCTTCAGAGAAGAGCTATCGATTTGAAACTTTCACTATCGAGTTATACTATGCTTGTAAGCTATGTCTCAAAATTTCACGTCATCATCTCTTGTTTAAACAAAGTTATTAAGGATCAAACTAAGCCTATGATTAAGCCTATTTTTTCAATTTCAGATGCCGATCCATAACTTTCTTCAGAGAAGAGCTATCGATCTGAAACTTTCACTATCGAGTTATACTATGCTTGTAAGCTATGTCTCAAAATTTCACGTCATCATCTCTTGTTTAAATAAAGTTATTAAGGATCAAACTAAGCCTATGATTAAGCCTATTTTTTCAATTTCAGATGCCGGTCCATAACTTTTTTCAGAGAAGAGTTATCGATTTGAAACTTTCACTATCGAGTTATACTATGCTTGTAAGCTATGTCTCAAAATTTCACGTCATCATCTCTTGTTTAAACAAAGTTATTAAGGATCAAACTAAGCCTATGATTAAGCCTATTTTTTCAATTTCAGATGCCGATCCATAACTTTCTTCAGAGAAGAGCTATCGATCTGAAACTTTCACTATCGAGTTATACTATGCTTGTAAGCTATGTCTCAAAATTTCACGTCATCATCTCTTGTTTAAACAAAGTTATTAAGGATCAAACTAAGCCTATGATTAAGCCTATTTTTTCAATTTCAGATGCCGGTCCATAACTTTTTTCAGAGAAGAGCTATCGATCTGAAACTTTCACTATCAAGTTATACTATGCTTTTAAGCTATGTCTCAAAATTTCACGTCATCATCTTTTGTTTAAACAAAGTTATTAAGGATGAAACTATGCCTATGATAAACCCTATTTTTTCAATTTCAGATGCCGGTCCATAACTTTCTTTAGAGAAGAGCAATCGGTCTGAAATGTGAATCCCCTATCTAAAATTGAACACAGAACAGTTTTATAACAAAAAATCTCAAAAAATTAACAAAAAAAATTTTGGTCGAAAAAAAAGCTAAGGGGTTAATAAGGCATTTTTTTTTAATTGGCAAAAAAATTTTTTTTCGAATTTTTTGATAACAAAGTATTGCAAAATACTCTACGACTGATTTCAGGCTATGTCTCAAAATTTCACGTCATCATCTCTTGTTTAAACAAAGTTATTAAGGATCAAACTAAGCCTATGATTAAGCCTATTTTTTCAATTTCAGATGCCGATCCATAACTTTCTTCAGAGAAGAGGTATCGATCTGAAACTTTCACTATCAAGTTATACTATGCTTGTAAGCTATGTCTCAAAATTTCACGTCATCATCTCTTGTTTAAACAAAGTTGTTAAGGATCAAACTAAGCCTATATTTAAGCCTATTTTTTCAATTTCAGATGCCGGTCCATAACTTTCTTCAGAAAAGAGCTATCGATCTGAAACTTTCACTATCAAGTTATACTATGCTTGTAAGCTATGTCTCAAAATTTCACGTCATCATCTCTTGTTTAAACAAAGTTGTTAAGGATCAAACTAAGCCTATATTTAAGCCTATTTTTTCAATTTCAGATGCCGGTCCATAACTTTCTTCAGAAAAGAGCTATCGATCTGAAACTTTCACTATCAAGTTATACTATGCTTGTTAGCTATGTCTCAAAATTTCACGTCATCATCTCTTGTTTAAACAAAGTTGTTAAGAATCAAACTAAGCCTATATTTAAGCCTATTTTTTCAATTTCAGATGCCGGTCCATAACTTTTTTCAGAGAAGAGCTATCGATCTGAAACTTTCACTATCAAGTTATACTATGCTTTTAAGCTATGTCTCAAAATTTCACGTCATCATCTCTTGTTTAAACAGAGTTATTAAGGATGAAACTATGCCTATGATAAACCCTATTTTTTCAATTTCAGATGCCGGTCCATAACTTTCTTTAGAGAAGAGCAATCGGTCTGAAATGTGAATCCCCTATCTAAAATTGAACACAGAACAGTTTTATAACAAAAAATCTCAAAAAATTAACAAAAAAAATTTTGGTCGAAAAAAAAGCTAAGGGGTTAATAAGGCATTTTTTTTTAATTGGCAAAAAAATTTTTTTCGAATTTTTTGATAACAAAGTATTGCAAAATACTCTACGACTGATTTCAGGCTATGTCTCAAAATTTCACGTCATCATCTCTTGTTTAAACAAAGTTATTAAGGATCAAACTAAGCCTATGATTAAGCCTATTTTTTCAATTTCAGATGCCGGTCCATAACTTTTTTCAGAGAAGAGCTATCGATCTGAAACTTTCACTATCAAGTTATACTATGCTTGTAAGCTATGTCTCAAAATTTCACGTCATCATCTCTTGTTTAAACAAAGTTGTTAAGGATCAAACTAAGCCTATATTTAAGCCTATTTTTTCAATTTCAGATGCCGGTCCATAACTTTCTTCAGAAAAGAGCTATCGATCTGAAACTTTCACTATCAAGTTATACTATGCTTGTAAGCTATGTCTCAAAATTTCACGTCATCATCTCTTGTTTAAACAAAGTTGTTAAGGATCAAACTAAGCCTATATTTAAGCCTATTTTTTCAATTTCAGATGCCGGTCCATAACTTTCTTCAGAAAAGAGCTATCGATCTGAAACTTTCACTATCAAGTTATACTATGCTTGTTAGCTATGTCTCAAAATTTCACGTCATCATCTCTTGTTTAAACAAAGTTGTTAAGAATCAAACTAAGCCTATATTTAAGCCTATTTTTTCAATTTCAGATGCCGGTCCATAACTTTCTTCAGAGAAGAGCTATCGATCTGAAACTTTCACTATCAAGTTATACTATGCTTGTAAGCTATGTCTCAAAATTTCACGTCATCATCTCTTGTTTAAACAAAGTTGTTAAGGATCAAACTAAGCCTATATTTAAGCCTATTTTTTCAATTTCAGATGCCGGTCCATAACTTTCTTCAGAGAAGAGCTATCGATCTGAAACTTTCACTATCAAGTTATACTATGCTTGTTAGCTATGTCTCAAAATTTCACGTCATCATCTCTTGTTTAAACAAAGTTATTAAGGATCAAACTAAGCCTATGATTAAGCCTATTTTTTCAATTTCAGATGCCGGTCCATAACTTTTTTCAGAGAAGAGCTATCGATCTGAAACTTTCACTATCAAGTTATACTATGCTTTTAAGCTATGTCTCAAAATTTCACGTCATCATCTTTTGTTTAAACAAAGTTATTAAGGATGAAACTATGCCTATGATAAACCCTATTTTTTCAATTTCAGATGCCGGTCCATAACTTTCTTTAGAGAAGAGCAATCGGTCTGAAATGTGAATCCCCTATCTAAAATTGAACACAGAACAGTTTTATAACAAAAAATCTCAAAAAATTAACAAAAAAAATTTTGGTCGAAAAAAAAGCTAAGGGGTTAATAAGGCATTTTTTTTTAATTGGCAAAAAAATTTTTTTCGAATTTTTTGATAACAAAGTATTGCAAAATACTCTACGACTGATTTCAGGCTATGTCTCAAAATTTCACGTCATCATCTCTTGTTTAAACAAAGTTATTAAGGATCAAACTAAGCCTATGATTAAGCCTATTTTTTCAATTTCAGATGCCGATCCATAACTTTCTTCAGAGAAGAGGTATCGATCTGAAACTTTCACTATCAAGTTATACTATGCTTGTAAGCTATGTCTCAAAATTTCACGTCATCATCTCTTGTTTAAACAAAGTTGTTAAGGATCAAACTAAGCCTATATTTAAGCCTATTTTTTCAATTTCAGATGCCGGTCCATAACTTTCTTCAGAAAAGAGCTATCGATCTGAAACTTTCACTATCAAGTTATACTATGCTTGTAAGCTATGTCTCAAAATTTCACGTCATCATCTCTTGTTTAAACAAAGTTGTTAAGGATCAAACTAAGCCTATATTTAAGCCTATTTTTTCAATTTCAGATGCCGGTCCATAACTTTCTTCAGAAAAGAGCTATCGATCTGAAACTTTCACTATCAAGTTATACTATGCTTGTTAGCTATGTCTCAAAATTTCACGTCATCATCTCTTGTTTAAACAAAGTTGTTAAGAATCAAACTAAGCCTATATTTAAGCCTATTTTTTCAATTTCAGATGCCGGTCCATAACTTTTTTCAGAGAAGAGCTATCGATCTGAAACTTTCACTATCAAGTTATACTATGCTTTTAAGCTATGTCTCAAAATTTCACGTCATCATCTCTTGTTTAAACAGAGTTATTAAGGATGAAACTATGCCTATGATAAACCCTATTTTTTCAATTTCAGATGCCGGTCCATAACTTTCTTTAGAGAAGAGCAATCGGTCTGAAATGTGAATCCCCTATCTAAAATTGAACACAGAACAGTTTTATAACAAAAAATCTCAAAAAATTAACAAAAAAAATTTTGGTCGAAAAAAAAGCTAAGGGGTTAATAAGGCATTTTTTTTTAATTGGCAAAAAAATTTTTTTCGAATTTTTTGATAACAAAGTATTGCAAAATACTCTACGACTGATTTCAGGCTATGTCTCAAAATTTCACGTCATCATCTCTTGTTTAAACAAAGTTATTAAGGATCAAACTAAGCCTATGATTAAGCCTATTTTTTCAATTTCAGATGCCGGTCCATAACTTTTTTCAGAGAAGAGCTATCGATCTGAAACTTTCACTATCAAGTTATACTATGCTTGTAAGCTATGTCTCAAAATTTCACGTCATCATCTCTTGTTTAAACAAAGTTGTTAAGGATCAAACTAAGCCTATATTTAAGCCTATTTTTTCAATTTCAGATGCCGGTCCATAACTTTCTTCAGAAAAGAGCTATCGATCTGAAACTTTCACTATCAAGTTATACTATGCTTGTAAGCTATGTCTCAAAATTTCACGTCATCATCTCTTGTTTAAACAAAGTTGTTAAGGATCAAACTAAGCCT
This sequence comes from Caenorhabditis nigoni, assembly GCA_027920645.1. Taxonomy (NCBI): domain Eukaryota; kingdom Metazoa; phylum Nematoda; class Chromadorea; order Rhabditida; family Rhabditidae; genus Caenorhabditis; species Caenorhabditis nigoni. The sequence continues at coordinate 88,160 of CP115869.1, forward strand.
ATATTTAAGCCTATTTTTTCAATTTCAGATGCCGGTCCATAACTTTCTTCAGAAAAGAGCTATCGATCTGAAACTTTCACTATCAAGTTATACTATGCTTGTTAGCTATGTCTCAAAATTTCACGTCATCATCTCTTGTTTAAACAAAGTTGTTAAGAATCAAACTAAGCCTATATTTAAGCCTATTTTTTCAATTTCAGATGCCGGTCCATAACTTTCTTCAGAGAAGAGCTATCGATCTGAAACTTTCACTATCAAGTTATACTATGCTTGTAAGCTATGTCTCAAAATTTCACGTCATCATCTCTTGTTTAAACAAAGTTGTTAAGGATCAAACTAAGCCTATATTTAAGCCTATTTTTTCAATTTCAGATGCCGGTCCATAACTTTCTTCAGAGAAGAGCTATCGATCTGAAACTTTCACTATCAAGTTATACTATGCTTGTTAGCTATGTCTCAAAATTTCACGTCATCATCTCTTGTTTAAACAAAGTTGTTAAGAATCAAACTAAGCCTATATTTAAGCCTATTTTTTCAATTTCAGATGCCGGTCCATAACTTTTTTCAGAGAAGAGCTATCGATCTGAAACTTTCACTATCAAGTTATACTATGCTTTTAAGCTATGTCTCAAAATTTCACGTCATCATCTCTTGTTTAAACAGAGTTATTAAGGATGAAACTATGCCTATGATAAACCCTATTTTTTCAATTTCAGATGCCGGTCCATAACTTTCTTTAGAGAAGAGCAATCGGTCTGAAATGTGAATCCCCTATCTAAAATTGAACACAGAACAGTTTTATAACAAAAAATCTCAAAAAATTAACAAAAAAAATTTTGGTCGAAAAAAAGCTAAGGGGTTAATAAGGCATTTTTTTTTAATTGGCAAAAAAATTTTTTTCGAATTTTTTGATAACAAAGTATTGCAAAATACTCTACGACTGATTTCAGGCTATGTCTCAAAATTTCACGTCATCATCTCTTGTTTAAACAAAGTTATTAAGGATCAAACTAAGCCTATGATTAAGCCTATTTTTTCAATTTCAGATGCCGGTCCATAACTTTTTTCAGAGAAGAGCTATCGATCTGAAACTTTCACTATCAAGTTATACTATGCTTTTAAGCTATGTCTCAAAATTTCACGTCATCATCTCTTGTTTAAACAAAGTTATTAAGGATGAAACTATGCCAATGATAAACCCTATTTTTTCAATTTCAGATGCCGGTCCATAACTTTCTTTAGAGAAGAGCAATCGGTCTGAAATGTGAATCCCCTATCTAAAATTGAACACAGAACAGTTTTATAACAAAAAATCTCAAAAAATTGACAAAAAAAATTTTGGTCGAAAAAAAAGCTAAGGGGTTAATAAGGCATTTTTTTCAAAATTGGCAAAAAAAAATTTTTCGAATTTTTTGATAACAAAGTATTGCAAAATACTCTACGACTGATTTCAGGCTATGTCTCAAAATTTCACGTCATCATCTCTTGTTTAAACAAAGTTATTAAGGATCAAACTAAGCCTATGATTAAGCCTATTTTTTCAATTTCAGATGCCGATCCATAACTTTCTTCAGAGAAGAGCTATCGATCTGAAACTTTCACTATCGAGTTTGACTATGCTTGTAAGCTATGTCTCAAAGTTTCACGTCATCATCTCTTGTTTAAACAAAGTTATTAAGGATCAAACTAAGCCTATGATTAAGCCTATTGTTTCAATTTCAGATGCCGGTCCATAACTTTCTTCAGAGAAGAGCTATCGATTTGAAACTTTCACTATCGAGTTATACTATGCTTGTAAGCTATGTCTCAAAATTTCACGTCATCATCTCTTGTTTAAACAAAGTTGTTAAGGATCAAACTAAGCCTATGATTAAGCCTATTTTTTCAATTTCAGATGCCGGTCCATAACTTTCTTCAGAGAAGAGCTATCGATCTGAAATGTGAATCCCCTATCTAAAATTGAACACAGAACAGTTTTATAACAAAAAATCTCAAAAAATCTCAAAAAAAATTTTGGTCGAAAAAAAGCTAAGGGGTTAATAAGGCATTTTTTTCAAAATTGGCAAAAAAAAATTTTTCGAATTTTTTGATAAGAAAGTATTGCAAAATACTCTACGACTGATTTCAGGCTATGTCTCAAAGTTTCACGTCATCATCTCTTGTTTAAACAAAGTTATTAAGGATCAAACTAAGCCTATGATTAAGCCTATTTTTTCAATTTCAGATGCCGGTCCATAACTTTCTTCAGAGAAGAGCTATCGATCTGAAACTTTCACCATCAAGTTACACTATGCTTGTTAGCTATGTCTCAAAATTTCACGTCATCATCTCTTGTTTAAACAAAGTTATTAAGGATGAAACTATGCCTATGATAAACCCTATTTTTTCAATTTCAGATGCCGGTCCATAACTTTCTTTAGAGAAGAGCAATCGGTCTGAAATGTGAATCCCCTATCTAAAATTGAACACAGAACAGTTTTATAACAAAAAATCTCAAAAAATTGACAAAAAAAATTTTGGTCGAAAAAAAAGCTAAGGGGTTAATAAGGCATTTTTTTCAAAATTGGCAAAAAAAAATTTTTCGAATTTTTTGATAACAAAGTATTGCAAAATACTCTACGACTGATTTCAGGCTATGTCTCAAAGTTTCACGTCATCATCTCTTGTTTAAACAAAGTTATTAAGGATCAAACTAAGCCTATATTTAAGCCTATTTTTTCAATTTCAGATGCCGGTCCATAACTTTCTTCAGAGAAGAGCTATCGATTTGAAACTTTCACTATCGAGTTATACTATGCTTGTAAGCTATGTCTCAAAATTTCACGTCATCATCTCTTGTTTAAACAAAGTTATTAAGGATCAAACTAAGCCTATATTTAAGCCTATTTTTTCAATTTCAGATGCCGGTCCATAACTTTCTTCAGAGAAGAGCTATCGATTTGAAACTTTCACTATCGAGTTATACTATGCTTGTAAGCTATGTCTCAAAATTTCACGTCATCATCTCTTGTTTAAACAAAGTTATTAAGGATCAAACTAAGCCTATGATTAAGCCTATTTTTTCAATTTCAGATGCCGATCCATAACTTTCTTCAGAGAAGAGCTATCGATCTGAAACTTTCACCATCAAGTTACACTATGCTTGTTAGCTATGTCTCAAAATTTCACGTCATCATCTCTTGTTTAAACAAAGTTATTAAGGATCAAACTAAGCCTATGATTAAGCCTATTTTTTCAATTTCAGATGCCGATCCATAACTTTCTTCAGAGAAGAGCTATCGATCTGAAACTTTCACTATCGAGTTATACTATGCTTGTAAGCTATGTCTCAAAGTTTCACGTCATCATCTCTTGTTTAAACAAAGTTATTAAGGATCAAACTAAGCCTATGATTAAGCCTATTGTTTCAATTTCAGATGCCGGTCCATAACTTTCTTCAGAGAAGAGCTATCGATTTGAAACTTTCACTATCGAGTTATACTATGCTTGTAAGCTATGTCTCAAAATTTCACGTCATCATCTCTTGTTTAAACAAAGTTGTTAAGGATCAAACTAAGCCTATGATTAAGCCTATTTTTTCAATTTCAGATGCCGGTCCATAACTTTCTTCAGAGAAGAGCTATCGATCTGAAATGTGAATCCCCTATCTAAAATTGAACACAGAACAGTTTTATAACAAAAAATCTCAAAAAATCTCAAAAAAAATTTTGGTCGAAAAAAAAGCTAAGGGGTTAATAAGGCATTTTTTTCAAAATTGGCAAAAAAAAATTTTTCGAATTTTTTGATAAGAAAGTATTGCAAAATACTCTACGACTGATTTCAGGCTATGTCTCAAAGTTTCACGTCATCATCTCTTGTTTAAACAAAGTTATTAAGGATCAAACTAAGCCTATGATTAAGCCTATTTTTTCAATTTCAGATGCCGGTCCATAACTTTCTTCAGAGAAGAGCTATCGATCTGAAACTTTCACCATCAAGTTACACTATGCTTGTTAGCTATGTCTCAAAATTTCACGTCATCATCTCTTGTTTAAACAAAGTTGTTAAGGATCAAACTAAGCCTATATTTAAGCCTATTTTTTCAATTTCAGATGCCGGTCCATAACTTTTTTCAGAGAAGAGCTATCGGTCTGAAACTTTCACTATCAAGTTAAACTATGCTTGTAAGCTATGTCTCAAAATTTCACGTCATCATCTCTTGTTTAAACAAAGTTGTTAAGGATCAAACTAAGCCTATGATTAAGCCTATTTTTTCAATTTCAGATGCCGGTCCATAACTTTCTTCAGAGAAGAGCTATCGATCTGAAATGTGAATCCCCTATCTAAAATTGAACACAGAACAGTTTTATAACAAAAAATCTCAAAAAATCTCAAAAAAAATTTTGGTCGAAAAAAAAGCTAAGGGGTTAATAAGGCATTTTTTTCAAAATTGGCAAAAAAAAATTTTTCGAATTTTTTGATAAGAAAGTATTGCAAAATACTCTACGACTGATTTCAGGCTATGTCTCAAAGTTTCACGTCATCATCTCTTGTTTAAACAAAGTTGTTAAGGATCAAACTAAGCCTATGATTAAGCCTATTTTTTCAATTTCAGATGCCGGTCCATAACTTTCTTCAGAGAAGAGCTATCGATCTGAAATGTGAATCCCCTATCTAAAATTGAACACAGAACAGTTTTATAACAAAAAATCTCAAAAAATTGACAAAAAAAATTTTGGTCGAAAAAAAAGCTAAGGGGTTAATAAGGCATTTTTTTCAAAATTGGCAAAAAAAAATTTTTCGAATTTTTTGATAAGAAAGTATTGCAAAATACTCTACGACTGATTTCAGGCTATGTCTCAAAGTTTCACGTCATCATCTCTTGTTTAAACAAAGTTATTAAGGATCAAACTCAGCCTATGATTAAGCCTATTTTTTCAATTTCAGATGCCGGTCCATAACTTTTTTCAGAGAAGAGCTATCGATCTGAAACTTTCACTAACAAGTTATACTATGCTTGTAAGCTATGTCTCAAAATTTCACGTCATCATCTCTTGTTTAAACAAAGTTATTAAGGATCAAACTAAGCCTATGATTGAGCCTATTTTTTCAATTTCAGATGCCGATCCATAACTTTCTTCAGAGAAGAGCTATCGATCTGAAACTTTCACTATCAAGTTAAACTATGCTTGTAAGCTATGTCTCAAAATTTCACGTCATCATCTCTTGTTTAAACAAAGTTGTTAAGGATCAAACTAAGCCTATGATTAAGCCTATTTTTTCAATTTCAGATGCCGATCCATAACTTTCTTCAGAGAAGAGCTATCGATCTGAAACTTTCACTATCGAGTTATACTATGCTTGTAAGCTATGTCTCAAAATTTCACGTCATCATCTCTTGTTTAAACAAAGTTATTAAGGATCAAACTAACATGGAATGACTCCCAAGTGTTACCCTCGAAAAAAATCGAGACCTATATGGTTGGATAGAGCGTAAAAAGTTATCTTAGAATCCAAGAGGAATAGATGATAAAAATTTTTTATAAGGAGTTATGGACCAAAACGTACCAAAAAATGGCAAAAATTTCAGAAATTCATAACTTTGTCAGTTTATGCTCGTTCGTTAAAATTCAAAAAACAGTAGATAGATAATCAACTGAACTTTCAAAAAATATTTTTTTTGATTTTTTTCGTATTGATTGGAATATCGATTTTTTGAAAAAACCGAAAATTTTTTCAATATCTCAAAAATCCCAAGTAAACTTTTTCTCTCACTATGACCATTGAATTCAGCACATTTGATTTACTTTACAATCATATCATTATCCCGGGGGAAATCATGCTCACACAAGTTATGCCGAAAAATATCGATTTTTGGCCTTTGGCTCCTTTGAATTCGTTGTCCTCGGCGGTCGGTATGGTGAGGGGCATACTTGTTTTTGTGATTTTTACATGCGTATCAATTGCCTTAAACGTTTGAAATAAAATTCTGCGACATTCAACACCAATTATGCGAATGCCGTCCCATTTCTTAAAATCGTCACTTTGAAAAAATCAAAATTTTGACATGTAAACAGGCACATCTATCTTCAAACTGGACGAAAACAGTCAAACTCTTTTTTTAACATAATCAGAGGAACATAATCTTATCAATTTCTTGAACAGAATTTTGATTTAGGTCCTAGAAATAAAAATATTTACGATTATTAGAGCCTGACCCCTTGTTTTGGCGAGGTAGTACATGTAAACAAGCACATCTATAGTCAAACTTGATGGAAACAGCCAAGGTTTCGTTTTAACATAATTAAAATGACAAAATCTTATCAACGGCCTGTACAGAATTTTGAATTAGGCCCTAAAAATAAAAATATTCACTGATGATGGGACCTTTCTTGTTTTGGACCATAACTCGAAAACGATAAACATTTTTTGAAAACTGTGAATGCCATTCGATTTAAAATTGAAAACTACTGTTAAAAAAATAATATTAGTTTGGTCCGTCTGGTGCAATTAGGTATGACAAATAATTGTCGAATTCGATAATCCAAAACTGATAGGACAGCTTTTGAAAATCGTTCATTCCACCTAATTCGACCTAATGGAACAAACCAATAACATTTGTCTGCAGGTAGTTTTCAATTTTAAATCGAATGGCATTCACAGTTTTCAAAAAATGTTTCTCGTTTTCGAGTTATAGTCCAAAACAAGAAAGGTCCCATCATCAGTGAATATTTTTATTTTTTGGGCCTAATTAAAAATTCTGTACAGGCCGTTGATAAGATTTTGTCATTTTAATTATGTTAAAACAAAACCTTGGCTGTTTCCATCAAGTTTGACTATAGATGTGCTTGTTTACATGTACCACCTCGCCAAAACAAGGGGTCAGGCTCTAATAATCGTAAATATTTTTATTTCTAGGACCTAAATCAAAATTCTGTTCAAGAAATTGATAAGATTATGTTCCTCTGATTATGTTAAAAAAAGAGTTTGACTGTTTTCGTCCAGTTTGAAGATAGATGTGCCTGTTTACATGTCAAAATTTTGATTGTTTCAAAGTGACGATTTTAAGAAATGGGACGGCATTCGCATAATTGGTGTTGAATGTCGCAGAATTTTATTTCAAACGTTTAAGGCAATTGATACGCATGTAAAAATCACAAAAACAAGTATGCCCCTCACCATACCGACCGCCGAGGACAACGAATTCAAAGGAGCCAAAGGCCAAAAATCGATATTTTTCGGCATAACTTGTGTGAGCATGATTTCCCCCGGGATAATGATATGATTGTAAAGTAAATCAAATGTGCTGAATTCAATGGTCATAGTGAGAGAAAAAGTTAACTTGGGATTTTTGAGATATTGAAAAAATTCTCGGTTTTTTCAAAAAATCGATATTCCAATCAATACGAAAAAAATCAAAAAAAATTTTTTTTGAAAGTTCAGTTGATTATCTATCTACTGTTTTTTGAATTTTAACGAACGAGCATAAACTGACAAAGTTATGAATTTCTGAAATTTTTGCCATTTTTTGGTACGTTTTGGTCCATAACTCCTTATAAAAATTTTTTATCATCTATTCCTCTTGGATTCTAAGATAACTTTTTACGCTCTATCCAACCATATAGGTCTCGATTTTTTTCGAGGGTAACACTTGGGAGTCATTCCATGTAAGCCTATGATTAAGCCTATTTTTTCAATTTCAGATGCCGGTCCATAACTTTTTTCAGAGAAGAGCTATCGATCTGAAATGTGAATCCCCTATCTAAAATTGAACACAGAACAGTTTTATAACAAAAAATCTCAAAAAATTGACAAAAAAAATTTTGGTCGAAAAAAAAGCTAAGGGGTTAATAAGGCATTTTTTTCAAAATTGGCAAAAAAAAATTTTTCGAATTTTTTGATAACAAAGTATTGCAAAATACTCTACGACTGATTTCAGGCTATGTCTCAAAGTTTCACGTCATCATCTCTTGTTTAAACAAAGTTATTAAGGATCAAACTCAGCCTATGATTAAGCCTATTTTTTCAATTTCAGATGCCGGTCCATAACTTTTTTCAGAGAAGAGCTATCGATCTGAAACTTTCACTATCAAGTTATAGTATGCTTGTAAGCTATGTCTCAAAATTTCACGTCATCATCTCTTGTTTAAACAAAGTTATTAAGGATCAAACTAAGCCTATATTTAAGCCTATTTTTTCAATTTCAGATGCCGGTCCATAACTTTCTTCAGAGAAGAGCTATCGATCTGAAATGTGAATCCCCTATCTAAAATTGAACACAGAACAGTTTTATAACAAAAAATCTCAAAAAATTGACAAAAAAAATTTTGGTCGAAAAAAAAGCTAAGGGGTTAATAAGGCATTTTTTTCAAAATTGGCAAAAAAAAATTTTTCGAATTTTTTGATAACAAAGTATTGCAAAATACTCTACGACTGATTTCAGGCTATGTCTCAAAGTTTCACGTCATCATCTCTTGTTTAAACAAAGTTATTAAGGATCAAACTCAGCCTATGATTAAGCCTATTTTTTCAATTTCAGATGCCGGTCCATAACTTTTTTCAGAGAAGAGCTATCGATCTGAAACTTTCACTATCAAGTTATAGTATGCTTGTAAGCTATGTCTCAAAATTTCACGTCATCATCTCTTGTTTAAACAAAGTTATTAAGGATCAAACTAAGCCTATATTTAAGCCTATTTTTTCAATTTCAGATGCCGGTCCATAACTTTCTTCAGAGAAGAGCTATCGATTTGAAACTTTCACTATCGAGTTATACTATGCTTGTAAGCTATGTCTCAAAATTTCACGTCATCATCTCTTGTTTAAACAAAGTTATTAAGGATCAAACTAAGCCTATGATTTAAGCCTATTTTTTCAATTTCAGATGCCGGTCCATAACTTTCTTCAGAGAAGAGCTATCGATTTGAAACTTTCACTATCGAGTTATACTATGCTTGTAAGCTATGTCTCAAAATTTCACGTCATCATCTCTTGTTTAAACAAAGTTATTAAGGATCAAACTAAGCCTATGATTAAGCCTATTTTTTCAATTTCAGATGCCGATCCATAACTTTCTTCAGAGAAGAGCTATCGATCTGAAACTTTCACTATCGAGTTATACTATGCTTGTAAGCTATGTCTCAAAATTTCACGTCATCATCTCTTGTTTAAACAAAGTTATTAAGGATCAAACTAAGCCTATGATTAAGCCTATTTTTTCAATTTCAGATGCCGGTCCATAACTTTTTTCAGAGAAGAGCTATCGATCTGAAACTTTCACTATCAAGTTATACTATGCTTTTAAGCTATGTCTCAAAATTTCACGTCATCATCTCTTGTTTAAACAAAGTTATTAAGGATGAAACTATGCCTATGATAAACCCTATTTTTTCAATTTCAGATGCCGGTCCATAACTTTCTTTAGAGAAGAGCAATCGGTCTGAAATGTGAATCCCCTATCTAAAATTGAACACAGAACAGTTTTATAACAAAAAATCTCAAAAAATTGACAAAAAAAATTTTGGTCGAAAAAAAAGCTAAGGGGTTAATAAGGCATTTTTTTCAAAATTGGCAAAAAAAAATTTTTCGAATTTTTTGATAACAAAGTATTGCAAAATACTCTACGACTGATTTCAGGCTATGTCTCAAAGTTTCACGTCATCATCTCTTGTTTAAACAAAGTTATTAAGGATCAAACTAAGCCTATGATTAAGCCTATTTTTTCAATTTCAGATGCCGGTCCATAACTTTTTTCAGAGAAGAGCTATCGATCTGAAACTTTCACTATCAAGTTATAGTATGCTTGTAAGCTATGTCTCAAAATTTCACGTCATCATCTCTTGTTTAAACAAAGTTATTAAGGATCAAACTAAGCCTATGATTAAGCCTATTTTTTCAATTTCAGATGCCGGTCCATAACTTTCTTCAGAGAAGAGCTATCGATCTGAAACTTTCACCATCAAGTTACACTATGCTTGTTAGCTATGTCTCAAAATTTCACGTCATCATCTCTTGTTTAAACAAAGTTGTTAAGGATCAAACTAAGCCTATATTTAAGCCTATTTTTTCAATTTCAGATGCCGGTCCATAACTTTTTTCAGAGAAGAGCTATCGGTCTGAAACTTTCACTATCAAGTTAAACTATGCTTGTAAGCTATGTCTCAAAATTTCACGTCATCATCTCTTGTTTAAACAAAGTTGTTAAGGATCAAACTAAGCCTATGATTAAGCCTATTTTTTCAATTTCAGATGCCGGTCCATAACTTTCTTCAGAGAAGAGCTATCGATCTGAAATGTGAATCCCCTATCTAAAATTGAACACAGAACAGTTTTATAACAAAAAATCTCAAAAAATTGACAAAAAAAATTTTGGTCGAAAAAAAAGCTAAGGGGTTAATAAGGCATTTTTTTCAAAAATGGCAAAAAAAAATTTTCGAATTTTTTGATAAGAAAGTATTGCAAAATACTCTACGACTGATTTCAGGCTATGTCTCAAAGTTTCACGTCATCATCTCTTGTTTAAACAAAGTTATTAAGGATCAAACTCAGCCTATGATTAAGCCTATTTTTTCAATTTCAGATGCCGGTCCATAACTTTTTTCAGAGAAGAGCTATCGATCTGAAACTTTCACTAACAAGTTATACTATGCTTGTAAGCTATGTCTCAAAATTTCACGTCATCATCTCTTGTTTAAACAAAGTTATTAAGGATCAAACTAAGCCTATGATTAAGCCTATTTTTTCAATTTCAGATGCCGATCCATAACTTTCTTCAGAGAAGAGCTATCGATCTGAAACTTTCACTATCAAGTTAAACTATGCTTGTAAGCTATGTCTCAAAATTTCACGTCATCATCTCTTGTTTAAACAAAGTTGTTAAGGATCAAACTAAGCCTATGATTAAGCCTATTTTTTCAATTTCAGATGCCGGTCCATAACTTTCTTCAGAGAAGAGCTATCGATCTGAAATGTGAATCCCCTATCTAAAATTGAACACAGAACAGTTTTATAACAAAAAATCTCAAAAAATTGACAAAAAAAATTTTGGTCGAAAAAAAAGCTAAGGGGTTAATAAGGCATTTTTTTCAAAATTGGCAAAAAAAAATTTTTCGAATTTTTTGATAACAAAGTATTGCAAAATACTCTACGACTGATTTCAGGCTATGTCTCAAAGTTTCACGTCATCATCTCTTGTTTAAACAAAGTTATTAAGGATCAAACTCAGCCTATGATTAAGCCTATTTTTTCAATTTCAGATGCCGGTCCATAACTTTTTTCAGAGAAGAGCTATCGATCTGAAACTTTCACTATCAAGTTATAGTATGCTTGTAAGCTATGTCTCAAAATTTCACGTCATCATCTCTTGTTTAAACAAAGTTATTAAGGATCAAACTAAGCCTATATTTAAGCCTATTTTTTCAATTTCAGATGCCGGTCCATAACTTTCTTCAGAGAAGAGCTATCGATCTGAAATGTGAATCCCCTATCTAAAATTGAACACAGAACAGTTTTATAACAAAAAATCTCAAAAAATTGACAAAAAAAATTTTGGTCGAAAAAAAAGCTAAGGGGTTAATAAGGCATTTTTTTCAAAATTGGCAAAAAAAAATTTTTCGAATTTTTTGATAACAAAGTATTGCAAAATACTCTACGACTGATTTCAGGCTATGTCTCAAAGTTTCACGTCATCATCTCTTGTTTAAACAAAGTTATTAAGGATCAAACTAAGCCTATGATTAAGCCTATTTTTTCAATTTCAGATGCCGGTCCATAACTTTTTTCAGAGAAGAGCTATCGATCTGAAACTTTCACTATCAAGTTATAGTATGCTTGTAAGCTATGTCTCAAAATTTCACGTCATCATCTCTTGTTTAAACAAAGTTATTAAGGATCAAACTAAGCCTATGATTAAGCCTATTTTTTCAATTTCAGATGCCGGTCCATAACTTTCTTCAGAGAAGAGCTATCGATCTGAAACTTTCACCATCAAGTTACACTATGCTTGTTAGCTATGTCTCAAAATTTCACGTCATCATCTCTTGTTTAAACAAAGTTGTTAAGGATCAAACTAAGCCTATATTTAAGCCTATTTTTTCAATTTCAGATGCCGGTCCATAACTTTCTTCAGAGAAGAGCTATCGGTCTGAAACTTTCACTATCAAGTTAAACTATGCTTGTAAGCTATGTCTCAAAATTTCACGTCATCATCTCTTGTTTAAACAAAGTTGTTAAGGATCAAACTAAGCCTATGATTAAGCCTATTTTTTCAATTTCAGATGCCGGTCCATAACTTTCTTCAGAGAAGAGCTATCGATCTGAAATGTGAATCCCCTATCTAAAATTGAACACAGAACAGTTTTATAACAAAAAATCTCAAAAAATTGACAAAAAAAATTTTGGTCGAAAAAAAAGCTAAGGGGTTAATAAGGCATTTTTTTCAAAAATGGCAAAAAAAAATTTTCGAATTTTTTGATAAGAAAGTATTGCAAAATACTCTACGACTGATTTCAGGCTATGTCTCAAAGTTTCACGTCATCATCTCTTGTTTAAACAAAGTTATTAAGGATCAAACTCAGCCTATGATTAAGCCTATTTTTTCAATTTCAGATGCCGGTCCATAACTTTTTTCAGAGAAGAGCTATCGATCTGAAACTTTCACTAACAAGTTATACTATGCTTGTAAGCTATGTCTCAAAATTTCACGTCATCATCTCTTGTTTAAACAAAGTTATTAAGGATCAAACTAAGCCTATGATTAAGCCTATTTTTTCAATTTCAGATGCCGATCCATAACTTTCTTCAGAGAAGAGCTATCGATCTGAAACTTTCACTATCAAGTTAAACTATGCTTGTAAGCTATGTCTCAAAATTTCACGTCATCATCTCTTGTTTAAACAAAGTTGTTAAGGATCAAACTAAGCCTATGATTAAGCCTATTTTTTCAATTTCAGATGCCGGTCCATAACTTTCTTCAGAGAAGAGCTATCGATCTGAAATGTGAATCCCCTATCTAAAATTGAACACAGAACAGTTTTATAACAAAAAATCTCAAAAAATTGACAAAAAAAATTTTGGTCGAAAAAAAAGCTAAGGGGTTAATAAGGCATTTTTTTCAAAATTGGCAAAAAAAAATTTTCGAATTTTTTGATAACAAAGTATTGCAAAATACTCTACGACTGATTTCAGGCTATGTCTCAAAGTTTCACGTCATCATCTCTTGTTTAAACAAAGTTATTAAGGATCAAACTCAGCCTATGATTAAGCCTATTTTTTCAATTTCAGATGCCGGTCCATAACTTTTTTCAGAGAAGAGCTATCGATCTGAAACTTTCACTATCAAGTTATAGTATGCTTGTAAGCTATGTCTCAAAATTTCACGTCATCATCTCTTGTTTAAACAAAGTTATTAAGGATCAAACTAAGCCTATGATTTAAGCCTATTTTTTCAATTTCAGATGCCGGTCCATAACTTTCTTCAGAGAAGAGCTATCGATCTGAAATGTGAATCCCCTATATAAAATTGAACACAGAACAGTTTTATAACAAAAAATCTCAAAAAATTGACAAAAAAAATTTTGGTCGAAAAAAAAGCTAAGGGGTTAATAAGGCATTTTTTTCAAAATTGGCAAAAAAAAATTTTTCGAATTTTTTGATAACAAAGTATTGCAAAATACTCTACGACTGATTTCAGGCTATGTCTCAAAGTTTCACGTCATCATCTCTTGTTTAAACAAAGTTATTAAGGATCAAACTCAGCCTATGATTAAGCCTATTTTTTCAATTTCAGATGCCGGTCCATAACTTTTTTCAGAGAAGAGCTATCGATCTGAAACTTTCACTATCAAGTTATAGTATGCTTGTAAGCTATGTCTCAAAATTTCACGTCATCATCTCTTGTTTAAACAAAGTTATTAAGGATCAAACTAAGCCTATATTTAAGCCTATTTTTTCAATTTCAGATGCCGGTCCATAACTTTCTTCAGAGAAGAGCTATCGATTTGAAACTTTCACTATCGAGTTATACTATGCTTGTAAGCTATGTCTCAAAATTTCACGTCATCATCTCTTGTTTAAACAAAGTTATTAAGGATCAAACTAAGCCTATATTTAAGCCTATTTTTTCAATTTCAGATGCCGGTCCATAACTTTCTTCAGAGAAGAGCTATCGATTTGAAACTTTCACTATCGAGTTATACTATGCTTGTAAGCTATGTCTCAAAATTTCACGTCATCATCTCTTGTTTAAACAAAGTTATTAAGGATCAAACTAAGCCTATGATTAAGCCTATTTTTTCAATTTCAGATGCCGATCCATAACTTTCTTCAGAGAAGAGCTATCGATCTGAAACTTTCACTATCGAGTTATACTATGCTTGTAAGCTATGTCTCAAAATTTCACGTCATCATCTCTTGTTTAAACAAAGTTATTAAGGATCAAACTAAGCCTATGATTAAGCCTATTTTTTCAATTTCAGATGCCGGTCCATAACTTTTTTCAGAGAAGAGCTATCGATCTGAAACTTTCACTATCAAGTTATACTATGCTTTTAAGCTATGTCTCAAAATTTCACGTCATCATCTCTTGTTTAAACAAAGTTATTAAGGATGAAACTATGCCTATGATAAACCCTATTTTTTCAATTTCAGATGCCGGTCCATAACTTTCTTTAGAGAAGAGCAATCGGTCTGAAATGTGAATCCCCTATCTAAAATTGAACACAGAACAGTTTTATAACAAAAAATCTCAAAAAATTGACAAAAAAAATTTTGGTCGAAAAAAAAGCTAAGGGGTTAATAAGGCATTTTTTTCAAAATTGGCAAAAAAAAATTTTTCGAATTTTTTGATAACAAAGTATTGCAAAATACTCTACGACTGATTTCAGGCTATGTCTCAAAGTTTCACGTCATCATCTCTTGTTTAAACAAAGTTATTAAGGATCAAACTAAGCCTATGATTAAGCCTATTTTTTCAATTTCAGATGCCGGTCCATAACTTTTTTCAGAGAAGAGCTATCGATCTGAAACTTTCACTATCAAGTTATAGTATGCTTGTAAGCTATGTCTCAAAATTTCACGTCATCATCTCTTGTTTAAACAAAGTTATTAAGGATCAAACTAAGCCTATATTTAAGCCTATTTTTTCAATTTCAGATGCCGGTCCATAACTTTCTTCAGAGAAGAGCTATCGATTTGAAACTTTCACTATCGAGTTATACTATGCTTGTAAGCTATGTCTCAAAATTTCACGTCATCATCTCTTGTTTAAACAAAGTTGTTAAGGATCAAACTAAGCCTATGATTAAGCCTATTTTTTCAATTTCAGATGCCGGTCCATAACTTTCTTCAGAGAAGAGCTATCGATCTGAAATGTGAATCCCCTATCTAAAATTGAACACAGAACAGTTTTATAACAAAAAATCTCAAAAAATTGACAAAAAAAAATTTTGGTCGAAAAAAAAGCTAAGGGGTTAATAAGGCATTTTTTTCAAAATTGGCAAAAAAAAATTTTTCGAATTTTTTGATAAGAAAGTATTGCAAAATACTCTACGACTGATTTCAGGCTATGTCTCAAAGTTTCACGTCATCATCTCTTGTTTAAACAAAGTTATTAAGGATCAAACTAAGCCTATGATTAAGCCTATTTTTTCAATTTCAGATGCCGGTCCATAACTTTCTTCAGAGAAGAGCTATCGATCTGAAACTTTCACTATCAAGTTAAACTATGCTTGTAAGCTATGTCTCAAAATTTCACGTCATCATCTCTTGTTTAAACAAAGTTGTTAAGGATCAAACTAAGCCTATGATTAAGCCTATTTTTTCAATTTCAGATGCCGGTCCATAACTTTCTTCAGAGAAGAGCTATCGATCTGAAATGTGAATCCCCTATCTAAAATTGAACACAGAACAGTTTTATAACAAAAAATCTCAAAAAATTGACAAAAAAATTTTGGTCGAAAAAAAAGCTATAAGGCATTTTTTTCAAAAATGGCAAAAAAAAATTTTCGAATTTTTTGATAAGAAAGTATTGCAAAATACTCTACGACTGATTTCAGGCTATGTCTCAAAGTTTCACGTCATCATCTCTTGTTTAAACAAAGTTATTAAGGATCAAACTAAGCCTATGATTAAGCCTATTTTTTCAATTTCAGATGCCGGTCCATAACTTTCTTCAGAGAAGAGCTATCGATCTGAAACTTTCACTATCAAGTTAAACTATGCTTGTAAGCTATGTCTCAAAATTTCACGTCATCATCTCTTGTTTAAACAAAGTTGTTAAGGATCAAACTAAGCCTATGATTAAGCCTATTTTTTCAATTTCAGATGCCGGTCCATAACTTTCTTCAGAGAAGAGCTATCGATCTGAAATGTGAATCCCCTATCTAAAATTGAACACAGAACAGTTTTATAACAAAAAATCTCAAAAAATTGACAAAAAAAATTTTGGTCGAAAAAAAAGCTAAGGGGTTAATAAGGCATTTTTTTCAAAAATGGCAAAAAAAAATTTTTCGAATTTTTTGATAAGAAAGTATTGCAAAATACTCTACGACTGATTTCAGGCTATGTCTCAAAGTTTCACGTCATCATCTCTTGTTTAAACAAAGTTATTAAGGATCAAACTAAGCCTATGATTAAGCCTATTTTTTCAATTTCAGATGCCGATCCATAACTTTCTTCAGAGAAGAGCTATCGATCTGAAACTTTCACTATCAAGTTATACTATGCTTGTAAGCTATGTCTCGAAATTTCACGTCATCATCTCTTGTTTAAACAAAGTTATTAAGGATCAAACTAAGCCTATGATTAAGCCTATTTTTTCAATTTCAGATGCCGGTCCATAACTTTCTTCAGAGAAGAGCTATCGATCTGAAACTTTCACTATCGAGTTATACTATGCTTGTAAGCTATGTCTCAAAATTTCACGTCATCATCTCTTGTTTAAACAAAGTTATTAAGGATCAAACTAAGCCTATGATTAAGCCTATTTTTTCAATTTCAGATGCCGGTCCATAACTTTCTTCAGAGAAGAGCTATCGATCTGAAACTTTCACCATCAAGTTACACTATGCTTGTTAGCTATGTCTCAAAATTTCACGTCATCATCTCTTGTTTAAACAAAGTTGTTAAGGATCAAACTAAGCCTATATTTAAGCCTATTTTTTCAATTTCAGATGCCGGTCAATAACTTTCTTCAGAGAAGAGCTATTGATCTGAAACTTTCACTATCAAGTTATACTATGCTTGTAAGCTATGTCTCAAAATTTCACGTCATCATCTCTTGTTTAAACAAAGTTGTTAAGGATCAAACTAAGCCTATATTTAAGCCTATTTTTTCAATTTCAGATGCCGGTCCATAACTTTTTTCAGAGAAGAGCTATCGGTCTGAAATGTGAATCCACTACCTAAAATTGAACACAGAACAGTTTTATAACAAAAAATCTCAAAAAATTGACAAAAAAAATTTTGGTCGAAAAAAAGCTAAGGGGTTAATAAGGCATTTTTTTCAAAATTGGCAAAAAAAATTTTTTCGAATTTTTTGATAACAAAGTATTGCAAAATACTCTACGACTGATTTCAGGCTATGTCTCAAAGTTTCACGTCATCATCTCTTGTTTAAACAAAGTTGTTAAGGATCAAACTAAGCCTATATTTAAGCCTATTTTTTCAATTTCAGATGCCGGTCAATAACTTTCTTCAGAGAAGAGCTATCGATCTGAAACTTTCACTATCAAGTTATACTATGCTTGTAAGCTATGTCTCAAAATTTCACGTCATCATCTCTTGTTTAAACAAAGTTGTTAAGGATCAAACTAAGCCTATGATTAAGCCTATTTTTTCAATTTCAGATGCCGGTCCATAACTTTCTTCAGAGAAGAGCTATCGATCTGAAATGTGAATCCCCTATCTAAAATTGAACACAGAACAGTTTTATAACAAAAAATCTCAAAAAATTGACAAAAAAAATTTTGGTCGAAAAAAAGCTAAGGGGTTAATAAGGCATTTTTTTCAAAAATGGCAAAAAAAAATTTTCGAATTTTTTGATAAGAAAGTATTGCAAAATACTCTACGACTGATTTCAGGCTATGTCTCAAAGTTTCACGTCATCATCTCTTGTTTAAACAAAGTTATTAAGGATCAAACTCAGCCTATGATTAAGCCTATTTTTTCAATTTCAGATGCCGGTCCATAACTTTTTTCAGAGAAGAGCTATCGATCTGAAACTTTCACTAACAAGTTATACTATGCTTGTAAGCTATGTCTCAAAATTTCACGTCATCATCTCTTGTTTAAACAAAGTTATTAAGGATCAAACTAAGCCTATGATTAAGCCTATTTTTTCAATTTCAGATGCCGATCCATAACTTTCTTCAGAGAAGAGCTATCGATCTGAAACTTTCACTATCAAGTTAAACTATGCTTGTAAGCTATGTCTCAAAATTTCACGTCATCATCTCTTGTTTAAACAAAGTTGTTAAGGATCAAACTAAGCCTATGATTAAGCCTATTTTTTCAATTTCAGATGCCGGTCCATAACTTTCTTCAGAGAAGAGCTATCGATCTGAAATGTGAATCCCCTATCTAAAATTGAACACAGAACAGTTTTATAACAAAAAATCTCAAAAAATTGACAAAAAAAATTTTGGTCGAAAAAAAAGCTAAGGGGTTAATAAGGCATTTTTTTCAAAATTGGCAAAAAAAAATTTTTCGAATTTTTTGATAACAAAGTATTGCAAAATACTCTACGACTGATTTCAGGCTATGTCTCAAAGTTTCACGTCATCATCTCTTGTTTAAACAAAGTTATTAAGGATCAAACTCAGCCTATGATTAAGCCTATTTTTTCAATTTCAGATGCCGGTCCATAACTTTTTTCAGAGAAGAGCTATCGATCTGAAACTTTCACTATCAAGTTATAGTATGCTTGTAAGCTATGTCTCAAAATTTCACGTCATCATCTCTTGTTTAAACAAAGTTATTAAGGATCAAACTAAGCCTATATTTAAGCCTATTTTTTCAATTTCAGATGCCGGTCCATAACTTTCTTCAGAGAAGAGCTATCGATCTGAAATGTGAATCCCCTATATAAAATTGAACACAGAACAGTTTTATAACAAAAAATCTCAAAAAATTGACAAAAAAAATTTTGGTCGAAAAAAAGCTAAGGGGTTAATAAGGCATTTTTTTCAAAATTGGCAAAAAAAAATTTTTCGAATTTTTTGATAACAAAGTATTGCAAAATACTCTACGACTGATTTCAGGCTATGTCTCAAAGTTTCACGTCATCATCTCTTGTTTAAACAAAGTTATTAAGGATCAAACTCAGCCTATGATTAAGCCTATTTTTTCAATTTCAGATGCCGGTCCATAACTTTTTTCAGAGAAGAGCTATCGATCTGAAACTTTCACTATCAAGTTATAGTATGCTTGTAAGCTATGTCTCAAAATTTCACGTCATCATCTCTTGTTTAAACAAAGTTATTAAGGATCAAACTAAGCCTATATTTAAGCCTATTTTTTCAATTTCAGATGCCGGTCCATAACTTTCTTCAGAGAAGAGCTATCGATTTGAAACTTTCACTATCGAGTTATACTATGCTTGTAAGCTATGTCTCAAAATTTCACGTCATCATCTCTTGTTTAAACAAAGTTATTAAGGATCAAACTAAGCCTATATTTAAGCCTATTTTTTCAATTTCAGATGCCGGTCCATAACTTTCTTCAGAGAAGAGCTATCGATTTGAAACTTTCACTATCGAGTTATACTATGCTTGTAAGCTATGTCTCAAAATTTCACGTCATCATCTCTTGTTTAAACAAAGTTATTAAGGATGAAACTATGCCTATGATAAACCCTATTTTTTCAATTTCAGATGCCGGTCCATAACTTTCTTTAGAGAAGAGCAATCGGTCTGAAATGTGAATCCCCTATCTAAAATTGAACACAGAACAGTTTTATAACAAAAAATCTCAAAAAATTGACAAAAAAAATTTTGGTCGAAAAAAAAGCTAAGGGGTTAATAAGGCATTTTTTTCAAAATTGGCAAAAAAAAATTTTTCGAATTTTTTGATAACAAAGTATTGCAAAATACTCTACGACTGATTTCAGGCTATGTCTCAAAGTTTCACGTCATCATCTCTTGTTTAAACAAAGTTATTAAGGATCAAACTAAGCCTATGATTAAGCCTATTTTTTCAATTTCAGATGCCGGTCCATAACTTTTTTCAGAGAAGA
This sequence comes from Caenorhabditis nigoni, assembly GCA_027920645.1. Classification (NCBI taxonomy): domain Eukaryota; kingdom Metazoa; phylum Nematoda; class Chromadorea; order Rhabditida; family Rhabditidae; genus Caenorhabditis; species Caenorhabditis nigoni. The sequence continues at coordinate 108,369 of CP115869.1, forward strand.
GCTATCGATCTGAAACTTTCACTATCAAGTTATAGTATGCTTGTAAGCTATGTCTCAAAATTTCACGTCATCATCTCTTGTTTAAACAAAGTTATTAAGGATCAAACTAAGCCTATATTTAAGCCTATTTTTTCAATTTCAGATGCCGGTCCATAACTTTCTTCAGAGAAGAGCTATCGATTTGAAACTTTCACTATCGAGTTATACTATGCTTGTAAGCTATGTCTCAAAATTTCACGTCATCATCTCTTGTTTAAACAAAGTTGTTAAGGATCAAACTAAGCCTATGATTAAGCCTATTTTTTCAATTTCAGATGCCGGTCCATAACTTTCTTCAGAGAAGAGCTATCGATCTGAAATGTGAATCCCCTATCTAAAATTGAACACAGAACAGTTTTATAACAAAAAATCTCAAAAAATTGACAAAAAAAAATTTTGGTCGAAAAAAAAGCTAAGGGGTTAATAAGGCATTTTTTTCAAAATTGGCAAAAAAAAATTTTTCGAATTTTTTGATAAGAAAGTATTGCAAAATACTCTACGACTGATTTCAGGCTATGTCTCAAAGTTTCACGTCATCATCTCTTGTTTAAACAAAGTTATTAAGGATCAAACTAAGCCTATGATTAAGCCTATTTTTTCAATTTCAGATGCCGGTCCATAACTTTCTTCAGAGAAGAGCTATCGATCTGAAACTTTCACTATCAAGTTAAACTATGCTTGTAAGCTATGTCTCAAAATTTCACGTCATCATCTCTTGTTTAAACAAAGTTGTTAAGGATCAAACTAAGCCTATGATTAAGCCTATTTTTTCAATTTCAGATGCCGGTCCATAACTTTCTTCAGAGAAGAGCTATCGATCTGAAATGTGAATCCCCTATCTAAAATTGAACACAGAACAGTTTTATAACAAAAAATCTCAAAAAATTGACAAAAAAATTTTGGTCGAAAAAAAAGCTATAAGGCATTTTTTTCAAAAATGGCAAAAAAAAATTTTCGAATTTTTTGATAAGAAAGTATTGCAAAATACTCTACGACTGATTTCAGGCTATGTCTCAAAGTTTCACGTCATCATCTCTTGTTTAAACAAAGTTATTAAGGATCAAACTCAGCCTATGATTAAGCCTATTTTTTCAATTTCAGATGCCGGTCCATAACTTTTTTCAGAGAAGAGCTATCGATCTGAAATGTGAATCCCCTATCTAAAATTGAACACAGAACAGTTTTATAACAAAAAATCTCAAAAAATTGACAAAAAAATTTTTGGTCGAAAAAAAAGCTAAGGGGTTAATAAGGCATTTTTTTCAAAATTGGCAAAAAAAAATTTTTCGAATTTTTTGATAAGAAAGTATTGCAAAATACTCTACGACTGATTTCAGGCTATGTCTCAAAGTTTCACGTCATCATCTCTTGTTCAAACAAAGTTGTTAAGGATCAAACTAAGCCTATATTTAAGCCTATTTTTTCAATTTCAGATGCCGGTCCATAACTTTTTTCAGAGAAGAGCTATCGATCTGAAACGTTCACCATCAAGTTACACTATGCTTGTTAGCTATGTCTCAAAATTTCACGTCATCATCTCTTGTTTAAACAAAGTTGTTAAGGATCAAACTAAGCCTATGATTAAGCCTATTTTTTCAATTTCAGATGCCGGTCCATAACTTTCTTCAGAGAAGAGCTATCGATCTGAAATGTGAATCCCCTATCTAAAATTGAACACAGAACAGTTTTATAACAAAAAATCTCAAAAAATTGACAAAAAAAATTTTGGTCGAAAAAAAAGCTAAGGGGTTAATAAGGCATTTTTTTCAAAAATGGCAAAAAAAAATTTTTCGAATTTTTTGATAAGAAAGTATTGCAAAATACTCTACGACTGATTTCAGGCTATGTCTCAAAGTTTCACGTCATCATCTCTTGTTTAAACAAAGTTATTAAGGATCAAACTAAGCCTATGATTAAGCCTATTTTTTCAATTTCAGATGCCGATCCATAACTTTCTTCAGAGAAGAGCTATCGATCTGAAACTTTCACTATCAAGTTATACTATGCTTGTAAGCTATGTCTCGAAATTTCACGTCATCATCTCTTGTTTAAACAAAGTTATTAAGGATCAAACTAAGCCTATGATTAAGCCTATTTTTTCAATTTCAGATGCCGGTCCATAACTTTCTTCAGAGAAGAGCTATCGATCTGAAACTTTCACTATCGAGTTATACTATGCTTGTAAGCTATGTCTCAAAATTTCACGTCATCATCTCTTGTTTAAACAAAGTTATTAAGGATCAAACTAAGCCTATGATTAAGCCTATTTTTTCAATTTCAGATGCCGGTCCATAACTTTCTTCAGAGAAGAGCTATCGATCTGAAACTTTCACCATCAAGTTACACTATGCTTGTTAGCTATGTCTCAAAATTTCACGTCATCATCTCTTGTTTAAACAAAGTTGTTAAGGATCAAACTAAGCCTATATTTAAGCCTATTTTTTCAATTTCAGATGCCGGTCAATAACTTTCTTCAGAGAAGAGCTATTGATCTGAAACTTTCACTATCAAGTTATACTATGCTTGTAAGCTATGTCTCAAAATTTCACGTCATCATCTCTTGTTTAAACAAAGTTGTTAAGGATCAAACTAAGCCTATATTTAAGCCTATTTTTTCAATTTCAGATGCCGGTCCATAACTTTTTTCAGAGAAGAGCTATCGGTCTGAAATGTGAATCCACTACCTAAAATTGAACACAGAACAGTTTTATAACAAAAAATCTCAAAAAATTGACAAAAAAAATTTTGGTCGAAAAAAAGCTAAGGGGTTAATAAGGCATTTTTTTCAAAATTGGCAAAAAAAATTTTTTCGAATTTTTTGATAACAAAGTATTGCAAAATACTCTACGACTGATTTCAGGCTATGTCTCAAAGTTTCACGTCATCATCTCTTGTTTAAACAAAGTTGTTAAGGATCAAACTAAGCCTATATTTAAGCCTATTTTTTCAATTTCAGATGCCGGTCAATAACTTTCTTCAGAGAAGAGCTATCGATCTGAAACTTTCACTATCAAGTTATACTATGCTTGTAAGCTATGTCTCAAAATTTCACGTCATCATCTCTTGTTTAAACAAAGTTGTTAAGGATCAAACTAAGCCTATGATTAAGCCTATTTTTTCAATTTCAGATGCCGGTCCATAACTTTCTTCAGAGAAGAGCTATCGATCTGAAATGTGAATCCCCTATCTAAAATTGAACACAGAACAGTTTTATAACAAAAAATCTCAAAAAATTGACAAAAAAAATTTTGATCGAAAAAAAAGCTAAGGGGTTAATAAGGCATTTTTTTCAAAATTGGCAAAAAAAATTTTTCGAATTTTTTGATAAGAAAGTATTGCAAAATACTCTACGACTGATTTCAGGCTATGTCTCGAAATTTCACGTCATCATCTCTTGTTTAAACAAAGTTATTAAGGATCAAGCTAAGCCTATATTTAAGCCTATTTTTTCAATTTCAGATGCCGGTCAATAACTTTCTTCAGAGAAGAGCTATCGATCTGAAACTTTCACTATCAAGTTATACTATGCTTGTAAGCTATGTCTCAAAATTTCACGTCATCATCTCTTGTTTAAACAAAGTTATTAAGGATCAAACTAAGCCTATGATTAAGCCTATTTTTTCAATTTCAGATGCCGGTCCATAACTTCTTTCAGAGAAAAGCTATCGATCTGAAACTTTCACCATCAAATAACACTATGCTTGTTAGCTATGTCTCAAAATTTCACGTCATCATCTCTTGTTTAAACAAAGTTGTTAAGGATCAAACTAAGCCTATATTTAAGCCTATTTTTTCAATTTCAGATGCCGGTCAATAACTTTCTTCAGAGAAGAGCTATTGATCTGAAACTTTCACTATCAAGTTATACTATGCTTGTAAGCTATGTCTCAAAATTTCACGTCATCTTCTCTTGTTTAAACAAAGTTGTTAAGGATCAAACTAAGCCTATATTTAAGCCTATTTTTTCAATTTCAGATGCCGGTCAATAACTTTCTTCAGAGAAGAGCTATTGATCTGAAACTTTCACTATCAAGTTATACTATGCTTGTAAGCTATGTCTCAAAATTTCACGTCATCATCTCTTGTTTAAACAAAGTTATTAAGGATCAAGCTAAGCCTATGATTAAGCCTATTTTTTCAATTTCAGATGCCGGTCCACAACTTTTTTCAGAGAAGAGCTATCGGTCTGAAATGTGAATCCCCTATCTAAAATTGAACACAGAACAGTTTTATAACAAAAAATCTCAAAAAATTGACAAAAAAAATTTTGGTCGAAAAAAAGCTAAGGGGTTAATAAGGCATTTTTTTCAAAATTGGCAAAAAAAAATTTTTCGAATTTTTTGATAACAAAGTATTGCAAAATACTCTACGACTGATTTCAGGCTATGTCTCAAAGTTTCACGTCATCATCTCTTGTTTAAACAAAGTTGTTAAGGATCAAACTAAGCCTATGATTAAGCCTATTTTTTCAATTTCAGATGCCGGTCCATAACTTTCTTCAGAGAAGAGCTATCGATCTGAAACTTTCACCATCAAGTTACACTATGCTTGTTAGCTATGTCTCAAAATTTCACGTCATCATCTCTTGTTTAAACAAAGTTGTTAAGGATCAAACTAAGCCTATGATTAAGCCTATTTTTTCAATTTCAGATGCCGGTCCATAACTTTCTTCAGAGAAGAGCTATCGATCTGAAATGTGAATCCCCTATCTAAAATTGAACACAGAACAGTTTTATAACAAAAAATCTCAAAAAATTGACAAAAAAAATTTTGGTCGAAAAAAAAGCTAAGGGGTTAATAAGGCATTTTTTTCAAAAATGGCAAAAAAAAATTTTTCGAATTTTTTGATAAGAAAGTATTGCAAAATACTCTACGACTGATTTCAGGCTATGTCTCAAAGTTTCACGTCATCATCTCTTGATTAAACAAAGTTGTTAAGGATCAAACTAAGCCTATATTTAAGCCTATTTTTTCAATTTCAGATGCCGGTCAATAACTTTCTTCAGAGAAGAGCTATCGATCTGAAACTTTCACTATCAAGTTATACTATGCTTGTAAGCTATGTCTCAAAATTTCACGTCATCATCTCTTGTTTAAACAAAGTTGTTAAGGATCAAACTAAGCCTATGATTAAGCCTATTTTTTCAATTTCAGATGCCGGTCCATAACTTTCTTCAGAGAAGAGCTATCGATCTGAAATGTGAATCCCCTATCTAAAATTGAACACAGAACAGTTTTATAACAAAAAATCTCAAAAAATTGACAAAAAAAATTTTGATCGAAAAAAAAGCTAAGGGGTTAATAAGGCATTTTTTTCAAAATTGGCAAAAAAAATTTTTCGAATTTTTTGATAAGAAAGTATTGCAAAATACTCTACGACTGATTTCAGGCTATGTCTCGAAATTTCACGTCATCATCTCTTGTTTAAACAAAGTTATTAAGGATCAAGCTAAGCCTATATTTAAGCCTATTTTTTCAATTTCAGATGCCGGTCAATAACTTTCTTCAGAGAAGAGCTATCGATCTGAAACTTTCACTATCAAGTTATACTATGCTTGTAAGCTATGTCTCAAAATTTCACGTCATCATCTCTTGTTTAAACAAAGTTATTAAGGATCAAACTAAGCCTATGATTAAGCCTATTTTTTCAATTTCAGATGCCGGTCCATAACTTTTTTCAGAGAAAAGCTATCGATCTGAAACTTCCACCATCAAATAACACTATGCTTGTTAGCTATGTCTCAAAATTTCACGTCATCATCTCTTGTTTAAACAAAGTTGTTAAGGATCAAACTAAGCCTATATTTAAGCCTATTTTTTCAATTTCAGATGCCGGTCAATAACTTTCTTCAGAAAAGAGCTATTGATCTGAAACTTTCACTATCAAGTTATACTATGCTTGTAAGCTATGTCTCAAAATTTCACGTCATCTTCTCTTGTTTAAACAAAGTTGTTAAGGATCAAACTAAGCCTATATTTAAGCCTATTTTTTCAATTTCAGATGCCGGTCAATAACTTTCTTCAGAGAAGAGCTATTGATCTGAAACTTTCACTATCAAGTTATACTATGCTTGTAAGCTATGTCTCAAAATTTCACGTCATCATCTCTTGTTTAAACAAAGTTATTAAGGATCAAGCTAAGCCTATGATTAAGCCTATTTTTTCAATTTCAGATGCCGGTCCATAACTTTTTTCAGAGAAGAGCTATCGGTCTGAAATGTGAATCCCCTATCTAAAATTGAACACAGAACAGTTTTATAACAAAAAATCTCAAAAAATTGACAAAAAAAATTTTGGTCGAAAAAAAGCTAAGGGGTTAATAAGGCATTTTTTTCAAAATTGGCAAAAAAAAATTTTTCGAATTTTTTGATAACAAAGTATTGCAAAATACTCTACGACTGATTTCAGGCTATGTCTCAAAGTTTCACGTCATCATCTCTTGTTTAAACAAAGTTGTTAAGGATCAAACTAAGCCTATGATTAAGCCTATTTTTTCAATTTCAGATGCCGGTCCATAACTTTCTTCAGAGAAGAGCTATCGATCTGAAACTTTCACTATCGAGTTATACTATGCTTGTAAGCTATGTCTCAAAATTTCACGTCATCATCTCTTGTTTAAACAAAGTTATTAAGGATCAAACTAAGCCTATGATTAAGCCTATTTTTTCAATTTCAGATGCCGGTCCATAGCTTTCTTCAGAGAAGAGCTATCGATCTGAAACTTTCACTATCGAGTTATACTATGCTTGTAAGCTATGTCTCAAAATTTCACGTCATCATCTCTTGTTTAAACAAAGTTATTAAGGATCAAACTAAGCCTATGATTAAGCCTATTTTTTCAATTTCAGATGCCGGTCCATAACTTTCTTCAGAGAAGAGCTATCGATCTGAAACTTTCACTATCAAGTTATACTATGCTTGTAAGCTATGTCTCAAAATTTCACGTCATCATCTCTTGTTTAAACAAAGTTGTTAAGGATCAAACTAAGCCTATGATTAAGCCTATTTTTTCAATTTCAGATGCCGGCCCATAACTTTTTTCAGAGAAGAGCTATCGGTCTGAAATGTGAATCCCCTACCTAAAATTGAACACAGAACAGTTTTATAACAAAAAATCTCGAAATATTGACAAAAAAAATTTTGGTCGAAAAAAAAGCTAAGGGGTTAATAAGGCATTTTTTTCAAAATTGGCAAAAAAAAATTTTTCGAATTTTTTGATAACAAAGTATTGCAAAATACTCTACGACTGATTTCAGGCTATGTCTCAAAGTTTCACGTCATCATCTCTTGTTTAAACAAAGTTGTTAAGGATCAAACTAAGCCTATGATTAAGCCTATTTTTTCAATTTCAGATGCCGGTCCATAACTTTCTTCAGAGAAGAGCTATCGATCTGAAACTTTCACTATCGAGTTATACTATGCTTGTAAGCTATGTCTCAAAATTTCACGTCATCATCTCTTGTTTAAACAAAGTTATTAAGGATCAAACTAAGCCTATGATTAAGCCTATTTTTTCAATTTCAGATGCCGGTCCATAACTTTCTTCAGAGAAGAGCTATCGATCTGAAACTTTCACTATCGAGTTATACTATGCTTGTAAGCTATGTCTCAAAATTTCACGTCATCATCTCTTGTTTAAACAAAGTTATTAAGGATCAAACTAAGCCTATGATTAAGCCTATTTTTTCAATTTCAGATGCCGGTCCATAACTTTCTTCAGAGAAGAGCTATCGATCTGAAACTTTCACTATCAAGTTATACTATGCTTGTAAGCTATGTCTCAAAATTTCACGTCATCATCTCTTGTTTAAACAAAGTTGTTAAGGATCAAACTAAGCCTATGATTAAGCCTATTTTTTCAATTTCAGATGCCGGTCCATAACTTTTTTCAGAGAAAAGCTATCGGTCTGAAACTTTCACTATCAAGTTATACTATGCTTGTAAGCTATGTCTCAAAATTTCACGTCATCATCTCTTGTTTAAACAAAGTTGTTAAGGATCAAACTAAGCCTATGATTAAGCCTATTTTTTCAATTTCAGATGCCGGCCCATAACTTTTTTCAGAGAAGAGCTATCGGTCTGAAATGTGAATCCCCTACCTAAAATTGAACACAGAACAGTTTTATAACAAAAAATCTCAAAATATTGACAAAAAAAATTTTGGTCGAAAAAAAAGCTAAGGGGTTAATAAGGCATTTTTTTCAAAATTGGCAAAAAAAATTTTTCGAATTTTTTGATAACAAAGTATTGCAAAATACTCTACGACTGATTTCAGGCTATGTCTCGAAGTTTCACGTCATCATCTCTTGTTTAAACAAAGTTATTAAGGATCAAACTAAGCCTATGATTAAGCCTATTTTTTCAATTTCAGATGCCGGTCCATAACTTTCTTCAGAGAAGAGCTATCGATCTGAAACTTTCACTATCAAGTTATACTATGCTTGTAAGCTATGTCTCAAAATTTCACGTCATCATCTCTTGTTTAAACAAAGTTGTTAAGGATCAAACTAAGCCTATGATTAAGCCTATTTTTTCAATTTCAGATGCCGGTCCATAACTTTTTTCAGAGAAAAGCTATCGGTCTGAAACTTTCACTATCAAGTTATACTATGCTTGTAAGCTATGTCTCAAAATTTCACGTCATCATCTCTTGTTTAAACAAAGTTATTAAGGATGAAACTATGCCTATGATAAACCCTATTTTTTCAATTTCAGATGCCGGTCCATAACTTTCTTTAGAGAAGAGCTATCGGTCTGAAATGTGAATCCCCTACCTGAAATTGAACACAGAACAGTTTTGTAACAAAAAATCTCAAAAAATTGACAAAAAAAATTTTGGTCGAAAAAAAAGCTAAGGGGTTAATAAGGCATTTTTTTCAAAATTGGCAAAAAAAAATTTTTCGAATTTTTTGATAACAAAGTATTGCGAAATACTCTACGACTGATTTCAGGCTATGTCTCAAAGTTTCACGTCATCATCTCTTGTTTAAACAAAGTTATTAAGGATCAAACTAAGCCTATGATTAAGCCTATTTTTTCAATTTCAGATGCCGGTCCATAACTTTCTTCAGAGAAGAGCTATCGATCTGAAACTTTCACTATCAAGTTATACTATGCTTGTAAGCTATGTCTCAAAATTTCACGTCATCATCTCTTGTTTAAACAAAGTTGTTAAGGATCAAACTAAGCCTATGATTAAGCCTATTTTTTCAATTTCAGATGCCGGTCCATAACTTTTTTCAGAGAAAAGCTATCGGTCTGAAACTTTCACTATCAAGTTATACTATGCTTGTAAGCTATGTCTCAAAATTTCACGTCATCATCTCTTGTTTAAACAAAGTTATTAAGGATGAAACTATGCCTATGATAAACCCTATTTTTTCAATTTCAGATGCCGGCCCATAACTTTTTTCAGAGAAGAGCTATCGGTCTGAAATGTGAATCCCCTACCTAAAATTGAACACAGAACAGTTTTATAACAAAAAATCTCGAAATATTGACAAAAAAAATTTTGGTCGAAAAAAAAGCTAAGGGGTTAATAAGGCATTTTTTTCAAAATTGGCAAAAAAAATTTTTCGAATTTTTTGATAACAAAGTATTGCAAAATACTCTACGACTGATTTCAGGCTATGTCTCAAAGTTTCACGTCATCATCTCTTGTTTAAACAAAGTTATTAAGGATCAAACTAAGCCTATGATTAAGCCTATTTTTTCAATTTCAGATGCCGGTCCATAACTTTCTTCAGAGAAGAGCTATCGATCTGAAACTTTCACTATCAAGTTATACTATGCTTGTAAGCTATGTCTCAAAATTTCACGTCATCATCTCTTGTTTAAACAAAGTTATTAAGGATGAAACTATGCCTATGATAAACCCTATTTTTTCAATTTCAGATGCCGGTCCATAACTTTCTTTAGAGAAGAGCTATCGGTCTGAAATGTGAATCCCCTACCTGAAATTGAACACAGAACAGTTTTGTAACAAAAAATCTCAAAAAATTGACAAAAAAAATTTTGGTCGAAAAAAAAGCTAAGGGGTTAATAAGGCATTTTTTTCAAAATTGGCAAAAAAAAATTTTTCGAATTTTTTGATAACAAAGTATTGCGAAATACTCTACGACTGATTTCAGGCTATGTCTCAAAGTTTCACGTCATCATCTCTTGTTTAAACAAAGTTATTAAGGATCAAACTAAGCCTATGATTAAGCCTATTTTTTCAATTTCAGATGCCGGTCCATAACTTTCTTCAGAGAAGAGCTATCGATCTGAAACTTTCACTATCAAGTTATACTATGCTTGTAAGCTATGTCTCAAAATTTCACGTCATCATCTCTTGTTTAAACAAAGTTGTTAAGGATCAAACTAAGCCTATGATTAAGCCTATTTTTTCAATTTCAGATGCCGGTCCATAACTTTTTTCAGAGAAAAGCTATCGGTCTGAAACTTTCACTATCAAGTTATACTATGCTTGTAAGCTATGTCTCAAAATTTCACGTCATCATCTCTTGTTTGAACAAAGTTATTAAGGATGAAACTATGCCTATGATAAACCCTATTTTTTCAATTTCAGATGCCGGTCCATAACTTTCTTTAGAGAAGAGCTATCGGTCTGAAATGTGAATCCCCTACCTGAAATTGAACACAGAACAGTTTTGTAACAAAAAATCTCAAAAAATTGACAAAAAAAATTTTGGTCGAAAAAAAAGCTAAGGGGTTAATAAGGCATTTTTTTCAAAATTGGCAAAAAAAAATTTTTCGAATTTTTTGATAACAAAGTATTGCGAAATACTCTACGACTGATTTCAGGCTTTGTCTCAAAGTTTCACGTCATCATCTCTTGTTTAAACAAAGTTATTAAGGATCAAACTAAGCCTATGATTAAGCCTATTTTTTCAATTTCAGATGCCGGTCCATAACTTTCTTCAGAGAAGAGCTATCGATCTGAAACTTTCACTATCAAGTTATACTATGCTTGTAAGCTATGTCTCAAAATTTCACGTCATCATCTCTTGTTTAAACAAAGTTGTTAAGGATCAAACTAAGCCTATGATTAAGCCTATTTTTTCAATTTCAGATGCCGGTCCATAACTTTTTTCAGAGAAAAGCTATCGGTCTGAAACTTTCACTATCAAGTTATACTATGCTTGTAAGCTATGTCTCAAAATTTCACGTCATCATCTCTTGTTTGAACAAAGTTATTAAGGATGAAACTATGCCTATGATAAACCCTATTTTTTCAATTTCAGATGCCGGTCCATAACTTTCTTTAGAGAAGAGCTATCGGTCTGAAATGTGAATCCCCTACCTGAAATTGAACACAGAACAGTTTTGTAACAAAAAATCTCAGAAAATTGACAAAAAAAATTTTGGTCGAAAAAAAAGCTAAGGGGTTAATAAGGCTTTTTTTTCAAAATTGGCAAAAAAAAATTTTTCGAATTTTTTGATAACAAAGTATTGCGAAATACTCTACGACTGATTTCAGGCTTTGTCTCAAAGTTTCACGTCATCATCTCTTGTTTAAACAAAGTTATTAAGGATCAAACTAAGCCTATGATTAAGCCTATTTTTTCAATTTCAGATGCCGGTCCATAACTTTCTTCAGAGAAGAGCTATCGATCTGAAACTTTCACTATCAAGTTATACTATGCTTGTAAGCTATGTCTCAAAATTTCACGTCATCATCTCTTGTTTAAACAAAGTTATTAAGGATCAAACTAAGCCTATGATTAAGCCTATTTTTTCAATTTCAGATGCCGGTCCATAACTTTCTTCAGAGAAGAGCTATCGATCTGAAACTTTCACTATCAAGTTATACTATGCTTGTAAGCTATGTCTCAAAATTTCACGTCATCATCTCTTGTTTAAACAAAGTTGTTAAGGATCAAACTAAGCCTATGATTAAGCCTATTTTTTCAATTTCAGATGCCGGTCCATAACTTTTTTCAGAGAAAAGCTATCGGTCTGAAACTTTCACTATCAAGTTATACTATGCTTGTAAGCTATGTCTCAAAATTTCACGTCATCATCTCTTGTTTGAACAAAGTTATTAAGGATGAAACTATGCCTATGATAAACCCTATTTTTTCAATTTCAGATGCCGGTCCATAACTTTCTTTAGAGAAGAGCTATCGGTCTGAAATGTGAATCCCCTACCTGAAATTGAACACAGAACAGTTTTGTAACAAAAAATCTCAAAAAATTGACAAAAAAAATTTTGGTCGAAAAAAAAGCTAAGGGGTTAATAAGGCATTTTTTTCAAAATTGGCAAAAAAAAATTTTTCGAATTTTTTGATAACAAAGTATTGCGAAATACTCTACGACTGATTTCAGGCTTTGTCTCAAAGTTTCACGTCATCATCTCTTGTTTAAACAAAGTTATTAAGGATCAAACTAAGCCTATGATTAAGCCTATTTTTTCAATTTCAGATGCCGGTCCATAACTTTCTTCAGAGAAGAGCTATCGATCTGAAACTTTCACTATCAAGTTATACTATGCTTGTAAGCTATGTCTCAAAATTTCACGTCATCATCTCTTGTTTAAACAAAGTTGTTAAGGATCAAACTAAGCCTATGATTAAGCCTATTTTTTCAATTTCAGATGCCGGTCCATAACTTTTTTCAGAGAAAAGCTATCGGTCTGAAACTTTCACTATCAAGTTATACTATGCTTGTAAGCTATGTCTCAAAATTTCACGTCATCATCTCTTGTTTGAACAAAGTTATTAAGGATGAAACTATGCCTATGATAAACCCTATTTTTTCAATTTCAGATGCCGGTCCATAACTTTCTTTAGAGAAGAGCTATCGGTCTGAAATGTGAATCCCCTACCTGAAATTGAACACAGAACAGTTTTGTAACAAAAAATCTCAGAAAATTGACAAAAAAAATTTTGGTCGAAAAAAAAGCTAAGGGGTTAATAAGGCTTTTTTTTCAAAATTGGCAAAAAAAAATTTTTCGAATTTTTTGATAACAAAGTATTGCGAAATACTCTACGACTGATTTCAGGCTTTGTCTCAAAGTTTCACGTCATCATCTCTTGTTTAAACAAAGTTATTAAGGATCAAACTAAGCCTATGATTAAGCCTATTTTTTCAATTTCAGATGCCGGTCCATAACTTTCTTCAGAGAAGAGCTATCGATCTGAAACTTTCACTATCAAGTTATACTATGCTTGTAAGCTATGTCTCAAAATTTCACGTCATCATCTCTTGTTTAAACAAAGTTGTTAAGGATCAAACTAAGCCTATGATTAAGCCTATTTTTTCAATTTCAGTTGCCGGTCCATAACTTTTTTCAGAGAAAAGCTATCGGTCTGAAACTTTCACTATCAAGTTATACTATGCTTGTAAGCTATGTCTCAAAATTTCACGTCATCATCTCTTGTTTAAACAAAGTTGTTAAGGATCAAACTAAGCCTATGATTAAGCCTATTTTTTCAATTTCAGATGCCGGCCCATAACTTTTTTCAGAGAAGAGCTATCGGTCTGAAATGTGAATCCCCTACCTAAAATTGAACACAGAACAGTTTTATAACAAAAAATCTCGAAATATTGACAAAAAAAATTTTGGTCGAAAAAAAAGCTAAGGGGTTAATAAGGCATTTTTTTCAAAATTGGCAAAAAAAATTTTTCGAATTTTTTGATAACAAAGTATTGCAAAATACTCTACGACTGATTTCAGGCTATGTCTCAAAGTTTCACGTCATCATCTCTTGTTTAAACAAAGTTATTAAGGATCAAACTAAGCCTATGATTAAGCCTATTTTTTCAATTTCAGATGCCGGTCCATAACTTTCTTCAGAGAAGAGCTATCGATCTGAAACTTTCACTATCAAGTTATACTATGCTTGTAAGCTATGTCTCAAAATTTCACGTCATCATCTCTTGTTTAAACAAAGTTGTTAAGGATCAAACTAAGCCTATGATTAAGCCTATTTTTTCAATTTCAGATGCCGGTCCATAACTTTTTTCAGAGAAAAGCTATCGGTCTGAAACTTTCACTATCAAGTTATACTATGCTTGTAAGCTATGTCTCAAAATTTCACGTCATCATCTCTTGTTTAAACAAAGTTGTTAAGGATCAAACTAAGCCTATGATTAAGCCTATTTTTTCAATTTCAGATGCCGGTCCATAACTTTTTTCAGAGAAAAGCTATCGGTCTGAAACTTTCACTATCAAGTTATACTATGCTTGTAAGCTATGTCTCAAAATTTCACGTCATCATCTCTTGTTTGAACAAAGTTATTAAGGATGAAACTATGCCTATGATAAACCCTATTTTTTCAATTTCAGATGCCGGTCCATAACTTTCTTCAGAGAAGAGCTATCGATCTGAAACTTTCACTATCAAGTTATACTATGCTTGTAAGCTATGTCTCAAAATTTCACGTCATCATCTCTTGTTTAAACAAAGTTGTTAAGGATCAAACTAAGCCTATGATTAAGCCTATTTTTTCAATTTCAGTTGCCGGTCCATAACTTTTTTCAGAGAAAAGCTATCGGTCTGAAACTTTCACTATCAAGTTATACTATGCTTGTAAGCTATGTCTCAAAATTTCACGTCATCATCTCTTGTTTAAACAAAGTTGTTAAGGATCAAACTAAGCCTATGATTAAGCCTATTTTTTCAATTTCAGATGCCGGCCCATAACTTTTTTCAGAGAAGAGCTATCGGTCTGAAATGTGAATCCCCTACCTAAAATTGAACACAGAACAGTTTTATAACAAAAAATCTCGAAATATTGACAAAAAAAATTTTGGTCGAAAAAAAAGCTAAGGGGTTAATAAGGCATTTTTTTCAAAATTGGCAAAAAAAATTTTTCGAATTTTTTGATAACAAAGTATTGCAAAATACTCTACGACTGATTTCAGGCTATGTCTCAAAGTTTCACGTCATCATCTCTTGTTTAAACAAAGTTATTAAGGATCAAACTAAGCCTATGATTAAGCCTATTTTTTCAATTTCAGATGCCGGTCCATAACTTTCTTCAGAGAAGAGCTATCGATCTGAAACTTTCACTATCAAGTTATACTATGCTTGTAAGCTATGTCTCAAAATTTCACGTCATCATCTCTTGTTTAAACAAAGTTGTTAAGGATCAAACTAAGCCTATGATTAAGCCTATTTTTTCAATTTCAGATGCCGGTCCATAACTTTTTTCAGAGAAAAGCTATCGGTCTGAAACTTTCACTATCAAGTTATACTATGCTTGTAAGCTATGTCTCAAAATTTCACGTCATCATCTCTTGTTTAAACAAAGTTGTTAAGGATCAAACTAAGCCTATGATTAAGCCTATTTTTTCAATTTCAGATGCCGGTCCATAACTTTTTTCAGAGAAAAGCTATCGGTCTGAAACTTTCACTATCAAGTTATACTATGCTTGTAAGCTATGTCTCAAAATTTCACGTCATCATCTCTTGTTTGAACAAAGTTATTAAGGATGAAACTATGCCTATGATAAACCCTATTTTTTCAATTTCAGATGCCGGTCCATAACTTTCTTTAGAGAAGAGCTATCGGTCTGAAATGTGAATCCCCTACCTGAAATTGAACACAGAACAGTTTTGTAACAAAAAATCTCAAAAAATTGACAAAAAAAATTTTGGTCGAAAAAAAAGCTAAGGGGTTAATAAGGCATTTTTTTCAAAATTGGCAAAAAAAAATTTTTCGAATTTTTTGATAACAAAGTATTGCGAAATACTCTACGACTGATTTCAGGCTTTGTCTCAAAGTTTCACGTCATCATCTCTTGTTTAAACAAAGTTATTAAGGATCAAACTAAGCCTATGATTAAGCCTATTTTTTCAATTTCAGATGCCGGTCCATAACTTTCTTCAGAGAAGAGCTATCGATCTGAAACTTTCACTATCAAGTTATACTATGCTTGTAAGCTATGTCTCAAAATTTCACGTCATCATCTCTTGTTTAAACAAAGTTGTTAAGGATCAAACTAAGCCTATGATTAAGCCTATTTTTTCAATTTCAGATGCCGGTCCATAACTTTTTTCAGAGAAAAGCTATCGGTCTGAAACTTTCACTATCAAGTTATACTATGCTTGTAAGCTATGTCTCAAAATTTCACGTCATCATCTCTTGTTTAAACAAAGTTGTTAAGGATCAAACTAAGCCTATGATTAAGCCTATTTTTTCAATTTCAGATGCCGGTCCATAACTTTTTTCAGAGAAAAGCTATCGGTCTGAAACTTTCACTATCAAGTTATACTATGCTTGTAAGCTATGTCTCAAAATTTCACGTCATCATCTCTTGTTTGAACAAAGTTATTAAGGATGAAACTATGCCTATGATAAACCCTATTTTTTCAATTTCAGATGCCGGTCCATAACTTTCTTTAGAGAAGAGCTATCGGTCTGAAATGTGAATCCCCTACCTGAAATTGAACACAGAACAGTTTTGTAACAAAAAATCTCAAAAAATTGACAAAAAAAATTTTGGTCGAAAAAAAAGCTAAGGGGTTAATAAGGCATTTTTTTCAAAATTGGCAAAAAAAAATTTTTCGAATTTTTTGATAACAAAGTATTGCGAAATACTCTACGACTGATTTCAGGCTTTGTCTCAAAGTTTCACGTCATCATCTCTTGTTTAAACAAAGTTATTAAGGATCAAACTAAGCCTATGATTAAGCCTATTTTTTCAATTTCAGATGCCGGTCCATAACTTTCTTCAGAGAAGAGCTATCGATCTGAAACTTTCACTATCAAGTTATACTATGCTTGTAAGCTATGTCTCAAAATTTCACGTCATCATCTCTTGTTTAAACAAAGTTGTTAAGGATCAAACTAAGCCTATGATTAAGCCTATTTTTTCAATTTCAGATGCCGGTCCATAACTTTTTTCAGAGAAAAGCTATCGGTCTGAAACTTTCACTATCAAGTTATACTATGCTTGTAAGCTATGTCTCAAAATTTCACGTCATCATCTCTTGTTTAAACAAAGTTATTAAGGATGAAACTATGCCTATGATAAACCCTATTTTTTCAATTTCAGATGCCGGTCCATAACTTTCTTTAGAGAAGAGCTATCGGTCTGAAATGTGAATCCCCTACCTGAAATTGAACACAGAACAGTTTTGTAACAAAAAATCTCAAAAAATTGACAAAAAAAATTTTGGTCGAAAAAAAAGCTAAGGGGTTAATAAGGCATTTTTTTCAAAATTGGCAAAAAAAAATTTTTCGAATTTTTTGATAACAAAGTATTGCGAAATACTCTACGACTGATTTCAGGCTATGTCTCAAAGTTTCACGTCATCATCTCTTGTTTAAACAAAGTTATTAAGGATCAAACTAAGCCTATGATTAAGCCTATTTTTTCAATTTCAGATGCCGGTCCATAACTTTCTTCAGAGAAGAGCTATCGATCTGAAACTTTCACTATCAAGTTATACTATGCTTGTAAGCTATGTCTCAAAATTTCACGTCATCATCTCTTGTTTAAACAAAGTTGTTAAGGATCAAACTAAGCCTATGATTAAGCCTATTTTTTCAATTTCAGATGCCGGTCCATAACTTTTTTCAGAGAAAAGCTATCGGTCTGAAACTTTCACTATCAAGTTATACTATGCTTGTAAGCTATGTCTCAAAATTTCACGTCATCATCTCTTGTTTGAACAAAGTTATTAAGGATGAAACTATGCCTATGATAAACCCTATTTTTTCAATTTCAGATGCCGGTCCATAACTTTCTTTAGAGAAGAGCTATCGGTCTGAAATGTGAATCCCCTACCTGAAATTGAACACAGAACAGTTTTGTAACAAAAAATCTCAAAAAATTGACAAAAAAAATTTTGGTCGAAAAAAAAGCTAAGGGGTTAATAAGGCATTTTTTTCAAAATTGGCAAAAAAAATTTTTCGAATTTTTTGATAACAAAGTATTGCGAAATACTCTACGACTGATTTCAGGCTTTGTCTCAAAGTTTCACGTCATCATCTCTTGTTTAAACAAAGTTATTAAGGATCAAACTAAGCCTATGATTAAGCCTATTTTTTCAATTTCAGATGCCGGTCCATAACTTTCTTCAGAGAAGAGCTATCGATCTGAAACTTTCACTATCAAGTTATACTATGCTTGTAAGCTATGTCTCAAAATTTCACGTCATCATCTCTTGTTTAAACAAAGTTGTTAAGGATCAAACTAAGCCTATGATTAAGCCTATTTTTTCAATTTCAGATGCCGGTCCATAACTTTTTTCAGAGAAAAGCTATCGGTCTGAAACTTTCACTATCAAGTTATACTATGCTTGTAAGCTATGTCTCAAAATTTCACGTCATCATCTCTTGTTTGAACAAAGTTATTAAGGATGAAACTATGCCTATGATAAACCCTATTTTTTCAATTTCAGATGCCGGTCCATAACTTTCTTTAGAGAAGAGCTATCGGTCTGAAATGTGAATCCCCTACCTGAAATTGAACACAGAACAGTTTTGTAACAAAAAATCTCAAAAAATTGACAAAAAAAATTTTGGTCGAAAAAAAAGCTAAGGGGTTAATAAGGCATTTTTTTCAAAATTGGCAAAAAAAAATTTTTCGAATTTTTTGATAACAAAGTATTGCGAAATACTCTACGACTGATTTCAGGCTTTGTCTCAAAGTTTCACGTCATCATCTCTTGTTTAAACAAAGTTATTAAGGATCAAACTAAGCCTATGATTAAGCCTATTTTTTCAATTTCAGATGCCGGTCCATAACTTTTTTCAGAGAAAAGCTATCGGTCTGAAACTTTCACTATCAAGTTATACTATGCTTGTAAGCTATGTCTCAAAATTTCACGTCATCATCTCTTGTTTAAACAAAGTTGTTAAGGATCAAACTAAGCCTATGATTAAGCCTATTTTTTCAATTTCAGATGCCGGTCCATAACTTTTTTCAGAGAAAAGCTATCGGTCTGAAACTTTCACTATCAAGTTATACTATGCTTGTAAGCTATGTCTCAAAATTTCACGTCATCATCTCTTGTTTAAACAAAGTTGTTAAGGATCAAACTAAGCCTATGATTAAGCCTATTTTTTCAATTTCAGATGCCGGTCCATAACTTTTTTCAGAGAAAAGCTATCGGTCTGAAACTTTCACTATCAAGTTATACTATGCTTGTAAGCTATGTCTCAAAATTTCACGTCATCATCTCTTGTTTGAACAAAGTTATTAAGGATGAAACTATGCCTATGATAAACCCTATTTTTTCAATTTCAGATGCCGGTCCATAACTTTCTTTAGAGAAGAGCTATCGGTCTGAAATGTGAATCCCCTACCTGAAATTGAACACAGAACAGTTTTGTAACAAAAAATCTCAAAAAATTGACAAAAAAAATTTTGGTCGAAAAAAAAGCTAAGGGGTTAATAAGGCATTTTTTTCAAAATTGGCAAAAAAAAATTTTTCGAATTTTTTGATAACAAAGTATTGCGAAATACTCTACGACTGATTTCAGGCTTTGTCTCAAAGTTTCACGTCATCATCTCTTGTTTAAACAAAGTTATTAAGGATCAAACTAAGCCTATGATTAAGCCTATTTTTTCAATTTCAGATGCCGGTCCATAACTTTCTTCAGAGAAGAGCTATCGATCTGAAACTTTCACTATCAAGTTATACTATGCTTGTAAGCTATGTCTCAAAATTTCACGTCATCATCTCTTGTTTAAACAAAGTTGTTAAGGATCAAACTAAGCCTATGATTAAGCCTATTTTTTCAATTTCAGATGCCGGTCCATAACTTTTTTCAGAGAAAAGCTATCGGTCTGAAACTTTCACTATCAAGTTATACTATGCTTGTAAGCTATGTCTCAAAATTTCACGTCATCATCTCTTGTTTAAACAAAGTTGTTAAGGATCAAACTAAGCCTATGATTAAGCCTATTTTTTCAATTTCAGATGCCGGCCCATAACTTTTTTCAGAGAAGAGCTATCGGTCTGAAATGTGAATCCCCTACCTAAAATTGAACACAGAACAGTTTTATAACAAAAAATCTCGAAATATTGACAAAAAAAATTTTGGTCGAAAAAAAAGCTAAGGGGTTAATAAGGCATTTTTTTCAAAATTGGCAAAAAAAATTTTTCGAATTTTTTGATAACAAAGTATTGCAAAATACTCTACGACTGATTTCAGGCTATGTCTCAAAGTTTCACGTCATCATCTCTTGTTTAAACAAAGTTATTAAGGATCAAACTAAGCCTATGATTAAGCCTATTTTTTCAATTTCAGATGCCGGTCCATAACTTTCTTCAGAGAAGAGCTATCGATCTGAAACTTTCACTATCAAGTTATACTATGCTTGTAAGCTATGTCTCAAAATTTCACGTCATCATCTCTTGTTTAAACAAAGTTGTTAAGGATCAAACTAAGCCTATGATTAAGCCTATTTTTTCAATTTCAGATGCCGGTCCATAACTTTTTTCAGAGAAAAGCTATCGGTCTGAAACTTTCACTATCAAGTTATACTATGCTTGTAAGCTATGTCTCAAAATTTCACGTCATCATCTCTTGTTTAAACAAAGTTGTTAAGGATCAAACTAAGCCTATGATTAAGCCTATTTTTTCAATTTCAGATGCCGGCCCATAACTTTTTTCAGAGAAGAGCTATCGGTCTGAAATGTGAATCCCCTACCTAAAATTGAACACAGAACAGTTTTATAACAAAAAATCTCGAAATATTGACAAAAAAAATTTTGGTCGAAAAAAAAGCTAAGGGGTTAATAAGGCATTTTTTTCAAAATTGGCAAAAAAAATTTTTCGAATTTTTTGATAACAAAGTATTGCAAAATACTCTACGACTGATTTCAGGCTATGTCTCAAAGTTTCACGTCATCATCTCTTGTTTAAACAAAGTTATTAAGGATCAAACTAAGCCTATGATTAAGCCTATTTTTTCAATTTCAGATGCCGGTCCATAACTTTCTTCAGAGAAGAGCTATCGATCTGAAACTTTCACTATCAAGTTATACTATGCTTGTAAGCTATGTCTCAAAATTTCACGTCATCATCTCTTGTTTAAACAAAGTTATTAAGGATGAAACTATGCCTATGATAAACCCTATTTTTTCAATTTCAGATGCCGGTCCATAACTTTCTTTAGAGAAGAGCTATCGGTCTGAAATGTGAATCCCCTACCTGAAATTGAACACAGAACAGTTTTATAACAAAAAATCTCAAAAAATTAACAAAAAAAATTTTGGTCGAAAAAAAAGCTAAGGGGAAATTCGAAAAATTTTTTTTGCCAATTTTTTAAAAAAATGCCTTATACCCCTTAGCTTTTTTTTCGGCCAAAATTTTTTTTGTTAATTTTTTGAGATTTTTTGTTATAAAACTGTTCTGTGTTCAATTTTAGGTAGGGGATTCACATTTCAGACCGATAGCTCTTCTCTAAAGAAAGTTATGGACCGGCATCTGAAATTGAAAAAATAGGGTTTATCATAGGCATAGTTTCATCCTTAATAACTTTGTTTAAACAAGAGATGATGACGTGAAATTTTGAGACGTAGCTTACAAGCATAGTATAACTTGATAGTGAAAGTTTCAGACCGATAGCTCTTCTCTGAAAAAAGTTATGGACCGGCATCTGAAATTGAAAAAATAGGCTTAATCATAGGCTTAGTTTGATCCTTAACAATTTTGTTTAAACAAGAGATGATGACGTGAAATTTTGAGACATAGCTTACAAGCATAGTATAACTTGATAGTGAAAGTTTCATATCGATAGCTCTTCTCTGAAGAAAGTTATGGACCCACTCCAACTTCACCTTATCACCTCGGAACCTACTCCAGATTCAACTATCACCTCCGAACGTACTACAGTTTCAACTAGCACCTCTGAACTTGCTCTAGCTTTAACTATCATCTCTGAACGTACTACAGTAGCTTAGGCTTAGGCATAGGCTTAAACTCACGTCTTATTCGGCCCATAACTTTTGACAGAGATGAGATTCAGGCCTCAAATTTTCGGAATACCTTTAAATTGAACGGGGAACAAATCTAGAACAAAAAACGAACAATCAATAATCCACGACTCATCCTAAATACTCCAGCTTCACCTTAT
Source organism: Caenorhabditis nigoni (assembly GCA_027920645.1). Lineage (NCBI taxonomy): Eukaryota > Metazoa > Nematoda > Chromadorea > Rhabditida > Rhabditidae > Caenorhabditis > Caenorhabditis nigoni. Next base: position 130,453 of record CP115869.1, read on the forward strand.
CACCTCGGTACCCACTCCAACTTCACCTTATCACCTCGGAACCTACTCCAGATTCAGCTATCACCTCCGAACGTACTACAGTTTCAACTAGCACCTCTGAACTTGCTCTAGCTTTAACTATCATCTCTGAACGTACTACAGTAGCTTAGGCTTAGGCATAGGCTCAAACTCACGTCTTATTCGGCCCATAACTTTTGACAGAGATGAGATTCAGGCCTCAAATTTCGGGAATACCTTAAAATTGAACGGGGAACACATCTGTAACAAAAAACGAACAATCAATAATCCACGACTCATCCTAAATACTCCAGCTTCACCTTATCACCTCGGTACCCACTCCAACTTCACCTTATCACCTCGGAACCTACTCCAGATTCAACTATTACCTCCGAACGTACTACAATTTCAACTAGCACCTCTGAACTTGCTCTAGCTTTAACTATCATCTCTGAACGTACTACAGTAGCTTAGGCTTCGGCATAGGCTTAAACTCACGTCTTATTCGGCCCATAACTTTTGACAGAGATGAGATTCAGGCCTCAAATTTTGGAAATACCTTTAAATTGAACGGGGAACACATCTAGAACAAAAAACGAACAATCAATAATCCACGACTCATCCTAAATACTCCAGCTTCACCTTATCACCTCGGTACCCACTCCAACTTCACCTTATCACCTCGGAACCTACTCCAAATTCAACTATCACCTCCGAACGTACTACAGTTTCATTTAGCACCTCTGAACTTGCTCTAGCTTTAACTATCATCTCTGAACTAGGGATGTTTCTTGCAGCAAATGCAAATCTAGTGGGCAGTTTTGTTTTCACGTAGTTTGCATGATATGCAAGGGCAGTTTTGTTTTCACGTAGTTTGCATGAAATTTATCGAGTTGAGGAAAGTTGTACAGTTTAAAAAAAATGTGCCCATAATTAAAGTGCACCCTGTAAGTATCAAGCCTAAGCCTAAGTATCAAGCCTAAGCCTAAGCCAAGCCCAAGCCCAAGTATCAAGGCTAAGTAGCAAGCCTGAGCCTATGTATCAAGCCTAAGCCCAAGTATCAAGCCTAAGCCTAAGCCTAAGCCTAAGTAGCAAGCCTAAGCCTACGTATCAAGCCTAAGCCCATGTATCAAGCCTAAGTATCAAGCCTAAGCCTAAGTATCAAGCCTAAGCCTAAGTATCAAGCCTAAGCCTAAGTATCAAGCCTAAGCCTAAGTATCAAGCCTAAGCCTACGTATCAAGCCTAATCCTACGTATCAAGCCTTCACATTCTCAAAATATCAGTAATCAGTAGTTTGGAATTTTTAAAAATTTGGCAATTCACATATTTAGAAAAACTGCTGACTAATCAGAAATTCTGAAATTAGAAATTCAATATTTCATCCATAAAAACATCCCATCATCCAGGACGCCTTAATTCATAACTTCAAAATTCACATTCATCAGTTGTATGATTCTTTTGAAAATGAGGCTTCTCTGACAATAAGATTGATTATTGTGGAATGGTTTTTGACAGACATCAATCCTTCTCTCCATAGTTTGACTAAATAGTATATCGTTAAAATATCTAAAACTTTTTCTTCCTTATTGTTTGCTTACAAAGCTGTTGCTCACTTCTAATGAAACCTAACTTTTTATTCCATGTAATTCCATTCTCCAGTTTTATTCATTTCGTCGGTAGTCCATCAAAGGGTATGCGGTATGTCTGTGGGTTGCGCAAAACATAGGATTCTAGGTGCATCGCATAGCAAATAAATATAGGAATTTCTTTTTCTTCGAACATTATTTTTCCGCTCTTAGAGCACAAAGATAATGGCTCCTCACTTACATAATCTCTCCAGCGACTGGTGGTCCCTCCCAGAGGGCTCTTGCCACTATCGCGTAACAGGCTCGCCGTAATAAGTCTACATAATCTGCATCCCTGTCTTTGTTTCTTCTCTGGGTTCTAGCTTTGAGGCGAGCAGTTAGGAATCTCCAGAACCACTGGTGATTTAACTCATTGCCACTGCCAAATCTCCAATTGAACTGATCTTTCCTATACTATATCTCGCTTTTATTTTCGAAAAGAAAAGTTCAGAAACAAAAAGTTAGTAACATCATGGTTTGGGAATCAGGGAAATAAACAATCAAAAAACTGATAAACAGTTCTCAAAATTTGAATTTTCAAAACCCTCGTTTATTATTTAAAATTCCGTCTAATATTTAAACCTCCGTTAGTTATTTAAAACCCCGGTGGATTGTTTAAACCCCCCTTAAACCATAAAGAGCCAAAAGTTCTATGACTCTGTTAAAGTTTATTATATTAGGTTGTTCGAAAAGTCTTTGACACTTTTACTTTGATCTATGTCGCTTATCCGATTTTCGATTTTCCCCAAATCGGTTTTCATATTTATAAATTTCTCACATTGCATGTTTAACGCACTATAAAATATTTGAGATCTCCGAAGAAGTCATCCCCTTTTTTGGGCACTCCACAATAGCAGTGCGGTATGGAGAAGCTGCCACCATTACCTTCAAAATTGAAATAATTGGCTGATACTTTCAGAAATAGTTTAAAACAAAATAATGAACAAAAAAAATATTACTGTGTGCACCACAGACCGTTTCACAGGCGCCAGAGCTTACGCAAAGTTGCGGCGCTATAATTATTCCCCACCCTGTAGAGCAAAGAACTTTGGCGAACAAGGTGCAAAGTGTTAGGCGTAGAAACCGTCTCTCAAACAACAAGTAAGTTTTGGTTCAAAAGATTTGAAGTAGGGAGCTATAGTCTGGAACATAAACCAACATCGAGATGACCTAGTCTCATTTTGGATGGTGATATTTCGATGTTACTGGAGGAAGAACTCCGAGTTATTTCACGTGCAGTATTTTTGACAGTCCGTCATCCTGATATCACCGTAACAAATAATGTTCACCAAACGGGAAGAGCTCAGAGAGGCGGCCAGGATGTTCCGCATATTTTGACTAATTTTCTAAAAAAGGTAAGATGTGACCTGTCGCTTACACTTCTCACCAGGGGACCGACGAGGGACTGGATCAACAAAATAAGTATTGGAGATGATGAACGGGTACTGTATGTCAACCATACCAGAAAGCACCAATAGGCCCCTGCCAGGGAAACAGCGGAATAGGACTCAAAAGGGAAGCTTCAAGAAAAAATCAGCTTTTTTCGATTCGGTTAGACAGTGCTGAAGTAATATCTCGCAAGCTGCTTCCGGATTCCAATGTCATTAACTTTGGCTCTACTGCTTTCAAATGGAAAGTGGTATTTATGTACATCGCTCTCACCTCAGGAGGGGCTCGGTGTTGAAAATTTTGCACGACAATGAAAAATCACACAAAACTTCGAAGACCCGCAGTAAGATCGAGCCTATAGGAGTCGAAGCTCTGCTTTGCTCACCGTACACCCCTTATCTGGTACTAATTAATTACTACCTTTTCTGATTTCTCCAAACTGTCTTGCTGGAAATAAACTCCATGATCTGAAGGATGTCAAATAAATTTTGTATCAATTTTTCGCCTCTAAGTCGTCAGAGATCTACGCAAATAAAATCACCCAACTTCTGTTGCGCTGGCAAATAGTTTTGAACTCCAATAGTGAATACATTTCTTATTGATTCTTATTTGTCTTGAAGAAAACATCACTTGAAGAAAAGTGTCAAAGACTTTTTGAACAACCTAATACAAAGCTCATATGTTTTCATTGGTCCTGAAAAGTCTTAGGAATAAACAGCCACGGCCGCTTTCCAGTTGTATTGCGTTTTTCAGATGTTTGCGATAAGATTAGGAATAAAAAAAATGGAAAAAAATTTTAAAACTATGGTTTTGTTCTTTGAGCCGAGTTTTTATTAGAGACCTATGTATTCCCTCGCAGAATCTCATTTTTTTAACCTTCTTTGTGTTCAAAAACGTTATCATCTCTTGACGATAGAAGCATAGTAATAGGTTGGCCGAAACGTAGGACACGTTTTTGATTCAATTCAACTTCATGCAAAACTAAAACAAGAGAATATCAGTTAAGATGCTTTTCTCCAGCATCGAACACTTTCTGCCAACACATGCTCAAGGATTCAATTCTTCTCTCAAAGTATTACACTGTCTAGAAGTCGAAATAGTTAGCACTAAACGCGTATTATTTTTCGACCAATCTAATATTTGCAAAAAGTGAACATATAGTAAAACCTGTAACAGAAGAAAGTGCTTTGCCAGATAATCATTTTTTGATATCTCGGATAGGAATATAAATAATTGAGCTCAAAAATGACATTACGGGGACCTTCTAACACAGTTTTGCTGTATATGGTGTGTATCAATTTTTCATAAACTTGTGAATCAAAATTGTTACTCTATTCGGGCTACTATTTTTGTTGGGTTTTGTTATTTGGAAAATTTATTCTGGGCCTCAGTCAAACAGTGTTGATGCAGATTGAGGAATGCTGGATGATTGAAGTCATTTGAAACAATTATTTTTGGAACTCGGTGTTCTTCAACGACCGACAGCCACCTATGTGAAAAAAGTTGAGAACACACTTCATTTCTCCGTTTTCTGTGTAATAATCTTAAAGTGATATATTTTTTCTGAAAGTTGAAAATAAATTTTCTTTCTTTTTTTTGTTGTAGATTACACGTCCGTGTAATCTTTCTTCACTATGTTTACTGTGTCCTCATCCAATTTAGACCGGTTTCAGTAGATTTTGAAAAAAAAATTTTCACGCATGCTCCAAAATAGAAAAAATTGAGAAAAGGCATCTTCCATCATTGAAACATGTTATTTTGTTTTCTGTCATGAATTCAATGACTTCTCAAAAGAATTCTTCTTAATTTCTAACACCGCACGATATCCTTTTTTATTTTCCTTCAGCACTCTCTGTATTGTTACAACGGTTGTTTCCTCTTCGCTGTTCACTGCCTGCCCGACGAGGAGGGTAGGAGACGACACTCTCCTACCCTCCTCGTCTCATCGATTGCCTGCGTTTCTTCCACCAAATTCTTCTATTTTGCCCCCCCCCCGTCACGTGTTCGCCGCACACAGCGGCTGCTGCCCCCCCCCCTCCCCCGGTCGCAAAATGTCACTCACAACGCTCACATATGCGCGCACACCGACACACACACTCACACTCACAGTGAGTCAGTGTGTCGTCACAATGATGTTTGCGAGCGTATGCGTACCAGTTTTCATTCAGTTTCATTGTTCGTTTCCCTTTTCAATATCTTCTTTTTTCCGCGAATGCCAGCGCCATTTCCCGAACTGGTCATTCTGTTTCCTTTCCTCAGTTTCATAAATTCTGACATTTTTGATGGAATTCCTTAATATCGATTTTTAGGTTGTCATAACCATCAACTTGACACTTTGGAATGGAGGATTACTACACGCCAACCAAGACCCTCAATGGAGAAGATATATTCCATCCACAAGATTTTGGTTCACCAGGTAAAAACGAATGTATTTTTTCAGTTGGCTTCAATACCTTATCAAAAAAAAGGTGTTTTGTGTCAACTATTCAACGATGTGCATGGCCAAAGCTTCGGACAATCTCTAGAACTGTGAGCAGAAGAATTTTAGCAGGAAAATGAGAGAGCTCTTGACATTGGTAGTGATGTACTGATGTAAGACCTCCCAATACGGAAAATAAAATTGTTTTGCTTGGTCGCAATTTGTGAAAATAAACTGGGGAAACACAAAAGAGAAGCCCAACAAAAAGTTCGAGCACAGAAAGGGATAGCGGGGAATGGAAATTTCAGGTCCTCCGGAAAACAGGATATCTGACAAAACGCGCATAATTTGATTTTGCTTCAGATTACGTCAAAATGCAGATATATTTTCTTTACGCGACATCGAACTGTTGAGTTCCTGAATACGTCACTTCGATCTGCAAAACCTGCGAAAGATTTATTGATCAAACTCACGTTGATACCGATAATATCTGTCAAGAATAACATTCTAATTGTGGAGATATTGACTAGAAATTTCTGACTGGTATTGTTAGAAATGTACCGATGACCGAATATGAGAGAAGAGCTTTGATTGCGTGTTACATATTCATCAGGAAAGATTGATCTATCGAGATGTGTAATGAGCAACTCTAATAACGTGTCGCTAATAATCACGTTTACTGGCCTGTCATTCCACTAGTGGAGATTTTGGGCTCTAGTCGGTTATTTTGGTCCTTAGAATTATTTTTGGCCCTTAGAAGTATTTAAAAAAATAATTCAAAGGACCAAAAATAATTCTAAGAACCAAATAAACCGACTAGAGCCAGATTTTGTTACTTGCATCGCAAGTTTTGAAGTAGCGAAAAATGGGACAGGCAAAAAATATCTTGATACCTTTTCGGCGATCTTTTAATTATTCACGTTTCAGCCGTCTACATTCCAACACCTATCAACCCAGCTGTATCTGAAGTCACACCAAACAAAACGGAAGATAAAACTACACGGCAGAAATATGGAGGTAAGAAGTCTCAACTTACTACTTTGAAGCATAGATATTAGGAAATACGTCAGTATTGTTGGATATATGGCCTGATTCAGATAAACGAAGTTTTGTTCTGGTTTTTGAGATTGAAATAATTTACTGAAATAGTGGATAAAATGAGTTTTGCGGTTTCAGACGCTGTTATGAAACTAATAACTATCTATGTCTTCTGCGCAACTTTCGGAGTTTGGTTTATAGAATCTTTTGAAGATAGGGGGACGTGTATATATGATTTTTTTGAAAACTGTCTATTAAACCCCTTTGGAAAATCAAACTAAAGCACAAAATAATGGGAGTGCCGCCATTCTACTACCAACTGAGCTATGCGGTCAAATACTCCACCGACGACTGGTTTGACATATGCAAAAGAAACGATATTTGTGCCTGAAAAAATTTATAGTGACGTTCTTCTCTTTTTTCCGTAAAGATTATTGAACACCAGCAAGCTGATGCGCTTTCGGCGTGATTTGATCTAGTTTTTCGCTGGTTTGTTGCTCCACTCCTCATTTTTTCATTTTAAAGGGTCACATAAATCTATATTTATTTTCAAACTTTTTCAAAAGTTCACAGACTGACAAGGGACCAACAGACGCTTCTAGAGTTTTATATATAAGGAAGATCACCATGAAAAGGAAACATTTATCAGTTTTTACAAAATCTAGAATACTATTTTTCCCCCCATTTTTATCACCTAAAAATTAATGTTTCAGGTAAACAAACAAAAAAATACGGACGATCGGAAGTGGGAGTGTGCTCGAGAGGATGATTTGCCTATTCTCCTATTTTATGATTTTCTATGTCGCATTCTTTACTTTCCCTCACTTTCTTGTTATATGTATCGGATCTTTCGTTCTGTCCTCTTTTTCCAGGCAGCCACAACAGGAAAATTGCCAATGACAAGAAATCTTTCAAGGGTTGATCCACATAACAAAGAGAGATCTCATTTTATGCTTGTTGAGAAAATAGCTTATTGGGTAAAAATAGACGAGCTCCATCTCTGAAAAAACTTGAGCAATACCAAAAAAAAAGTGAAAAAAACACGTTTCAGCCTATGATTTCAGCGAAAAATTGAAATTGTTTCATTTCATCGACCGAGTGCCAAGTTTCTGATATTTTTTCGTAGCGCCATGAACGGGACCTTCGCTTAGTCAGAAGACAGTAATACAGAATATGTGACAATTCGCTTAACATCAGAGCCTGTCGTTGGCAAAATACCAATTTTATCTATGCGCTAGTCATTAGCGCATAGATGATTGGGCGCCGTTGAACCTCAATTCTTATCCATGGGTTGGGACCGATAAAAAATGTAATAAGTTCAAATTCTGAACTATAAATTTTTTATTGAGCAATCGCTGAGCTTGTATTGAGATTTCTGGAGAGTTTTTAGTAGATTAGTATAGTTACGCTGGTGGGCATAGTGATAGTCAAGGAGCAAGGAGTATTTTAGTCAAATTTACAGTAGTCCCCTGTCATTTTATCTCTCAAAAAACTTGATACTTCTCTCGTCGAGCACATTCCAACTTTCGGCTCGTTTAGAAGTGCGAGCACAATTGGAAAACATTTTTCATTTTTATTCGTTTCAGCAAATAATGCGTATTCTCCATCAAATCCGGGAATTAGAATTGTCAAGAGAAAGCCGAAAACTGTAGCTGAACCATCAGCAAAGTCTAACAGTCCACCAGTTCTCAAAAGAAAACTCACCGAAGATAGAGAGGATCCAGCGGTGGCAGCATTGCAAAAGGTAAAAATGCGATTTTTTTTATTTTGAGTGGTAAATGTGAAAGTTATAGAATTTTTCAACTCGATATGTGCGTTCTTTCAGGCCCCGACGAAAGGAATTTTGTGTAATCACCTTTCGAAAAAAAGAAATATCAAGATTTCATTTGCGGACACTAAAAATCTCCCGTTGTGCCATATTAAAGAAATTGAGCGGATTGCAGCAAGCAAGTTGAATGTAAAAAATACTAGTTTTACAGTAATTATATTTCAGTTCACTCAAATGTGACCGATTTCCGATGTTCGGAAAAGAACGAAGGAGCAGCATTTGGGCAAGACATTGATGAATTTGAAGACGACGTGGAATGGGGTCTGTTAAATGTGAAAAATGCGCGACCTGTTCGAACCGAATTGTCCGCGACCGGAAAAAGAGAATTAAAGCGACTTGAAGATGTTGGTGTGATGAGAGCACCGCCATTCGGGTAAGCACCGCCATTTGGGTGTAATTCTTTATGATCCGATATAAATCTCTGAATGTCACTCATATCACATTATTGAAATGAAACACTACAACCTATTTCAGACACTACACTCTTCATTGCATTCCGGAGCTCAATGACTTGGCAGCCGCTGACATGAATAGCCTTTTACCAATTAGAATTCCGTTAACAAGTAGTTTGGGCGAAGCTGGCAAAGTCAACGCTATCCGAGATCTTCCACTTCCTGGTCGCTTTCGACACAACGGCCTTCTCAAAATCAGCCCAGAACAGAAGCTACCTCCAAACTTCACGCTCGATCTACATGATCAGTACAGAGAGGAGCAGCATATGAGAAGCCAACAGAATGTTGAAGAAATCAGTTATACGCAGCCTGAACAGAAAAACTCCCACGTCATTCAACAAGTATTCCAAGAGCCCGGTTCAGGTACGCATACAAACTACTATGCAGTGACGACCACAACTACAACAAAATCAGCAGCATCAGCTCCAAGCTGCAGTTCATCGTTTGAGCTTCCTGACAAACTCAAACAAATGCTGGAAAAACTTAAGCAAAAAGGAATATTGTCATCGGAAGAATCATCGGCACAAGCTGAACAAGCTCCGGCACCTGTAGATCCATTAATGGCAGCCTTGCATAAAGCTCAACAAATGATACAAGAACAGTCGTCTACAAACACTTATACAAGTGAAGAGCCTTATGAAGAGCAAGTGATGGACGGGTATATTGTAAGTTTGAAAGCTTTCCGAGGGTATTGTGATTTATTCGCATCTATTCAGGCAACGTTTGCCACTCCGGAGATAGTTGCTCAAGAGCAACGTCAGAATTCTCAAAATTCAGAAGGATGGACTCAGTCGGGATGGAAAATCTCTGAGCCTTGTATTTTCTTCAACACTCGTCCAGGAGGATGCAATCGCGGAGACCAGTGTAGATTCATTCACGACGAGGAATTGGTAAGTCTCAGTTTTTTTCCGCTCTGTTATAGAAGAATTGTGTCACTTCCGTTTTATCAGAATACAAATATTTGACTTTGCAGAGGCGCAAAAATATAGCTCAGCTTCCTGTTCGTGGTCCATATCAACACCGTGTTCGCGGAAACTATAAGGGTGGAAACTATCGCAACAGCGGCCCATATCAAGACCACCGGGAGCCATCATCTTCCGGAGGACATCGTATGAACCGATTCCATGAACATGATGGACCGGGACCTCGAGGTGGTCGATATCACAACAATCGTGGTGGATTCGCACAGCGAGGAGGATCTCGATTTGACAGAAAGTCAGATCAATTCAGACCAAACCATCAACCACACCAATATCAACAATATGCTGGCTCACCTTCAGAACAAGGAAACTCCGGGAATGACATCGATGTTGCTAATGATGGTTCGAGCCCACCGAAACGTCAACGCACGAGCAGGTTCGATTTAAAAGAAGATGATGGATCAGCTAGTGGGCCTGCTGACGTGGATAACCGCCCTCCACGCAGAAGCCGTTTTGATGACCGTCCACATCGCTCCCGTTTTGATCAAAAACCGGAACAGAATGCTAGATCTGGATTTGGGCACCATATTTGATAATCACAACAAAAAAATTCGATCGGCATGTTTTTCGCCGTTCATTGTTAAAAAAGAATTCTGACCGCCTGCGAATTCTAGTCTCCGTTCAAAAAAATAACTCACGCGTTTAATATAACATTTTTTCTTAGCCTTTCTTGCAAATGTGATAATTTCTCCGTTTTCCAGTCATCGTCTGTAGACCCGAGTCAATTATATTTTTTTGTATTGTTTTCTGTGAAGGAAAAAATTCGGGAATAGCTTTTTCTTGGTACTCACTTTTTAATAATCTGTTTTTCACAGATCTGAATATTTTATTCATTGTTCATGATGATCGTTTGAATTGCTGTTACAGAAGCATTCAGATGGCTAACAAAGAGTTCTACTTTGCGATTATTGGACATGCTGACCAGCCAATTTTTGAGATGGATTTTCCGGCTGGTGAAAGAAAGACCAAGGAATCAGAAGGGACACGTCACTTGAATCATTACATTGGTCACGCAGCTCTTGACATTGTGGATGAGCACGCCTTCACCACTACTCAGATGTACCTGAAAGTGAGTTTTTAATACCAAACCTCTGTCCGGAACAAAGTTAATTTCAGATGGTGGATAAGTTCAACGAGTGGTACGTCAGCGCATTTGTCACCGCGAGCCGCATTCGTTTCATTATTCTCCACACTCATCGTGCTGACGAAGGAATCAAACAGTTTTTCCAGGTTTTAATTTTGATATTTAAAAAAATTTCGTGAGGCTTCTATTCTTCAGGAAATGTACGAGACGTACATCAAACATGCAATGAATCCTTTCTACGAAATAGATGATGTTATCGACTCGGTCGCGTTTGAACAGAAGGCTGCACTCTATGGGCGGAAATATCTTTCATAGCTGTTTCATACTTGGCAAGATATGGAAAATGACTTTAATTCTGTTCTTCGGGTCTATTTTTTGATTGCATAAAAACGTGCTTATCCAATTCCTCTATTGACTTCATTTGTTTTCGAAATTCCAGTAAATTGTGTTAACACTTTTTTTAATTGACGAAGAAGTTCATGCATTTTTCCTTTTGCAAATAAATGAACATCGGCTTCGAGAAATTTTTCATGCAAAGTTTTTTTTTTGGCTCTGAACAAACTTTACTGCTTTCATGACATTTTTTCATACCAAACATATTTCACAGGGGAGAGATCTTTTAAAAGGTTTGGCACGGAGATTAACAAAATGGGAATCATAGCAGTCGCTCAGGAGTCATGAGAAAGAAGAGAAAATTGGAAATTTTATTGCAAAGCTGCGAGACGATAACGATGCAGCTCCATTGGACGTCCATGAACCGGTGGTGGAAATGACTCCTGATCGGTAACGTGGTCTAAGCTGATGAAGAGAAAGTGTCTCTTCTGCTGATTCCACTGAAAGTTAATAAGTCATCGAGTTTTGTTCAAATAGTTTGAAAAGAATTTTAATACTCACCCGCATTTTGAACAGAATCTGTTGGTCGCTGTTACTGCACGATGCGCGTCCGGTGATAATGTCAGCAAGCTGGTAGAACGCATCGTAGACAATCCACTAAAAATCACTACTAGTATGTCCTTCAAATTATCACTGAACTTACCAAAGACGGGAATCGTTTCATTTCTTTGAAAAATTCCTCTCCGCTGACATCATTTACAAAAATGTTGGATTTTGCCTGAGGCTCAAACACGCATTCTATATCTCCACCCTCTTTCTCAACTGCCATCCATGCTTCGAAAGTTGCATTCGCAATGTCCACTGCTTGTTCCGTTTTGTCAAACACTTGGTAGAGAGCTTCAATGGTCCGATTGTGAAGCAAGTGAAGATTTCGCGCGTTAATCAGATTAGGGTCTTGAGGAATCATGTCGTAAGGTGGGAGATCATAACGTAGTTGGAACTCTCTGTGATTCCCCCTCCGCCGTGGGTCGACGTCGAGATTTACTTCCTCGTTTTGTCTGTAAAAATTGAAGATGATTCACTGAAACTAACGATAAATTAGGCTAGTTCATTTTTTCCTATGTTCGTCAAATCCAGGGCCGGACCGGATTATGACCGAAAAATTATCACTAGCACCAGATACCTGATTCCTATAAAGTTTGCTTCGATGACATTCAGAAAACATTTTTTAGGCTTTTTTCTTCGCTAGTTTTGTTTGTTTCAACATTTCGAAATTTGATTCACCGGAGAAATTTTAAATTCTACCTGTCCCGACTCGTGCCAAGTATGTTTCAATTAATCAATTTATCTGAATACTCACCCTTGAATTTCCATTCTGAACACTTCCAGGTTTGATTGGTTCCCAGGGTAACCGTTCTGAAAAACTTCAATTATAAACATTTGTCGCTTGAAATCTCGATTGATATGAATTCGGTGAAAAATTTCTTTCGAAAATGTCAAAAAAATGTTTAAACACTGATTATGCAAATACGAAATAGTTTGAATTGCTATAAAAAGCAAAAAAAGTCGTTGTTTAGGCGGAAGTAGGAGCAAAATGAATTTCGAAATTAAAAATCGAAAAGGTTCTAATAGAGCGCGTTTGCATGCTTTCTGCCAAAGTGTATGTTGTGTGTATATGTGTGTCTAGCCAAAAGAGAGAGCGTGTCACTGAGTGCCAATAAGATTTTAGAGAAACAAGAGGAAATAAGGGGAACACACAAAGGAGTTCATGGGTAGGAGAGGGACATAGACCAAGAACGCGTGGAAGAAAAATAAGATTTTTATGCATTGAAAAGCACGGAGAATCTAAAAGTTGATGAAGACCAAAGATATACAGTGCGTTGCAGGTTCTTACGTCCACCTATGTTTAGGGTCTTAAATTGAGAGCCGTTAGAGATATTGTTCTGATTTTTAAATTTTTCATTACGTTTTTCTCTTTTCTTCAACTCTTATCATGTCATGGGATCTCTCGCCGACTGATGCTGGAAAAGCTTTAATTGGAGTAGTTAGAACAGCTGGATGAACCAAAAAAGCTAATACAAAGCAACTAAATCATTCACACTGTCATATTAACTGTTTTTCATCCGAAAATTTACGAAAAAAAGATCACATGTCAGCCTAAATTTTTCAGTCAAGATCCCATACCTTACTATCAATGTCCTTTTGAACTCTTTGAAATCGTGTGACGATATCAACCAGGAGCTGAAACTTGAAGTCACTCAATATATGAGTAAGAGATGTCTCGAGAATGATTCAAACATCAAAAGAACGGTCATGCTCCAAGCTCCGACACCTACCGACGATCACAAAGTACCCTGTCTCGACTTCGCCTGAAAGGGCATCGGACCCAACTTGGGGAAGGTATAAACATTGATAATTTTGTCAGACGCTTTTTTAGAATAAAAAACATTCAGGTTAAGGTTGTTTTGCTAGATCATGTTAATCTTAAACACATTTCCCGAGTTGGATCCGATGCACTTTCAGGCGAAGTCGAGGTAGAATATTTTGTGATCGTCGGTAGGTGTCGGAGCTGGGAGCGGTAGGTGTCGGAGCTGACCGTACTTTGATGATGTTTAAATCATCCTCGAGACATCTCTAGCTCATAAATTGAGTGACTTCAAGTTTGAGCTCCTGGTTGATACCGTTACACGACTTAAAGAATTCAAAAGGACATTGATGGTAGAGTTTTCTTGACTGCAAAATTTAGGCTGACATGTGATCTTTTTTTCGTAAATTTTTGGATGAAAAACAGTCAATATGGCAGTGTGAATGATTTAGTTGCTTTGTGGTAGCTTTTTTGGTTCATCCAGCTGCTCTAACTACCCCGATTGAAGCTTCCACAGCATTATTCGGCGAAAGATCCCATGAAATGATAAAAAGTTGAAGAAAAGAGAAAAACGTAATGAAAACAGCTTTTTACAGTGATTTTAGTTGTACAGAATAAAAATTAGACACCTCCATCTTTGCTGGAGGTCGTGATCTACTGATCATTTGAAGTGGAAGTATAAACTTGCAACGGTTGCAAAAGGCATTTTTTCAAATTTTTCCAGATAACTCGAGTAGTGTTCAAGTTTTCATTACAGAAATGGCCCACTATGTGTAAATTGTTATCTCAAATCTAATTTTTAAAGAATTAGAACGATTTATTTGACGGCTCTCAAGTTATGACCCTAAACGTGGGTGGAAGAACCTGCAACGCACTGTATTTGATAGATAGGAGAAGAGAAGAAGTAACTATTAGGTTGTTCCATAAGTTTCTTCCGATTTTGAATGCTCAACTTTGAGAACTCATATCTGGCCAGTGGGACTGTTTTTCTAGGCGGATGTTTTTTTGTTAGATAGAGTATCTGACGGACTTGCCACACATACTTTGCCTCATTCCTACTTCTTGTCGCTCGCGAGCATGGCGCTTGCTTCCATCCCTCACGATCAATACTTTCATAATCGCATTTTATTTTTTTTTCCTTTCTGGTTTTGAAAACCATGATATTCAGAAGAAAATAAAAGAAATAGATGGAGAACCATCTCCTATTGTTTTTACCATCAAGCATTGGACCGATCGATTCAAAGCCAATAATTTAGAATCCGAAGACGTAGATGTGTCCGAAAGTTGGACTTGGACCTCTTGAAGAATCCTATTGAAACCGATCTGTTTCAAACCACTCGTAAAATGTCAAAGGCATTGTCAGTTAGTCAGCCAAGTATTGTGACCGGATTGAAGCCTCTTGGCAACTTCAAGAACTGGGCCGATTCGTACCTAATTTTTTGAAGGTCTATGGTATGGATCGCCATGTGGATATGAGCATGTTCCACCTATCATTTCTTCATACGTTCAGTTGGGTGGATGATCTAATTACTGTAGATGAGAAGTGGGTAAGCTGCTTTATCAATGCGCAGAAGGGTTAGTTTATTGACAAAGAAAAGCTAGCTCTGGACGTCCTGAAACCCAAATTTTACTTGAAAAGGGGGATGCTATGTATTTGGTGGTCTTTCAAAGGAAGGAAGTCTGGGAACTTTTAGATGTAGGTACCACTATAATTGCCGCCTTGTATAGTTCCTAATTAGAAATATTGAGTTTGGCAGTCAAATCAAAACAAGGAGAAAAACCAAAGTTCACTTCCAGCGCGACAATGCAAGATCGCCCGTGGTTAGAGGGTACAGACAAAAAAAGCAAAAACTTAAATCGAAAAAATGACCCAAAAAAGGAGTTTACCCACTTTTCCAATCGCAACTCTCCTCGTTCTGGGCCGATGGAACCAAGAAATTACCAGAGTGTTACCAGACAACTATCGATGCTCATGGACATTACTTTGATTAATCTAGCCCCCTCTGATTTGAGAAAAATTTGATCAAAAATGTTCCCAAAATCGGAAGAAACTTATGGAACACCCTAATACATATGAATTATTTCACCAGTATTGTTAAACATATGCTCATAACACGGGAATTATACATTTGAACATATAAACTCTTAATACAATTTTTTCTGTTGGCATCATTCATAACGCAAAAATGAACATATCTGTTGAATTCCAAGAAATGCGGTCGGAATAGAATTGAGCAGAACGTTTTCTTAACTGTTTGGACATATGATCCTTTGTTTTTGTGTGTTTCTGAACGTTCTTCCAACACACACACATCATTACTAATAACATTCACCAAATTCTGTATGTCCGGATGTATGTAGCGTGTTTTTCCACCCATTCAAAGTTAACCGATTAAGCTGAAACCTGGACAGGCGAACCAGGAATTTTTATTAGTTGATGCACGAACTTTTGGTTTTTCAAAATTTTGATTCTGAAGTCTTCTGGAGACGTTCCATGGTTTCATCACAGTAAAGCGTGGTGGGCACAGAGTGCGAGGGAAAAGGGCGAGGGGCGGAGAGGGGGAGGAAACCTCGCACACATGTACGCCATTTCTACCACCCTCCTCTGTGGTGACCAGTGGTGTAGCGGTTAACGAACTATGCTTTTGTGCGCGAGGTGGGGGGTTCGAGTCCCACAGGTGCCTTTTTTGGTTTTTGTAATGCTTTTTTGGTTTTTGTAATTAGTTCAGACATAAGTATGAAAATGTCTGATTGTTTTCCAATTGGCATGAATGAAACCCTAGCAAGGAATTTCCCAGCTTCATTTGTTTCAAGTCGAGAGAAAGATTGGATTGAGATTTGAAGCTTTTAGTTTTCGTCATCAGAAATTTGGGATAACAATTTTGTACAAAAATCTGTATATTTTACGCATTTTTTCTCTAGGATGACGGGTACTGTAAGCGGAGCTCAGGAGGTTCATCTCTGAAGGGCAGTAATTCGATAAAAACGACATCCATCATTTTGCGACTCGGACCAAATATATCTCGATTCCTGTGAGAGATATTCGAAAAATCTTAATGCGAAAATGTTTGTCTTGACATCAGAAACATTTCTTCAGTTGAATATTTTTTGAAATCTCAAACAGGAAACGAGATAATTGGGTTCAAAGTAGCTATCTTTTTATAGAGTTTTACATACATATTTTAAAAAGTTAAAATTCAAGTGTCATTTAAACGTGATGAAAAAAGTTTTGAAAAATTTAAATTCAAGAACTACGTGAATTGATTTAGAAACCCACGACTCAAGATGACCTCAGGGAGATAAGATTACTATAAAGGTAGATGAAAGTAGACGAAGAATCAGTTCTCTTTCTCTGGGCTCCCGAAAGGGGCCCGGAGAAGGGAGTCCAGATTCTTGGGTCGGGATTCCGGATTCCGAATCCCGGATTCGGGATTCCGGATTCTTGAGTCCGGATTCCTGGGTCCAGATTCCGGGTTCGAGATTCCGGTTTCCGAATCCCGGATCCTGGATTCCGGACTCGGAGTTCCGAATTCAGGATTCGGGCCTCCGGATTCGAGGTTCCGAATTCGGGATTCCGGATTCTTGAGTCCGGAATCCGGACCCAGGAATCCGGAATCCGAAATCCAGAATCTCGAATCCGGAATTCGGAATCCCGAATCTCGAATCCGGATTCGAGATTCCGGATTCCGGATTACTGATTCCGGACTCCGGGTTCCGGTTCCGGATTCTGGATTCCGGATCGGCAAATTTCGAATTTTCTATCATTTGAAAACCGGAATTTCAGAGAACCCGGGTTCGTTACTCGGGTTCTGAAATTAGGGATTTCGGATCCCGGTCATCGGATTTCGAATTTCGGTTTCAATTTTGAAATTACCGAAATTTTGAAAATCCGAACTCAGAAATTCTGAAACTCTAAAAATTCAAATTTCCAATTTTTCGAGTTTAGACCATCAAAAAATAGTCCCTCAGCGAAAGTGGAAAACAGCTTTTCTATAAGTTTACACGCAGTGTAAGCGGAGCCCAGGAGGTTTAGCCCCGAAGGGGCGTAAACCGACTGGTTCAATTAATATTTGAAAATCAGATTCCTGAAGAACCATAGTATCGATATTTGATACTCCTAACAATAGATAGTCCAAAACACTATTCTGTAAATAACTTAACTCATCGGAAAAAATAAGTTATTTACAGAATATCGTCCCAACGTTTTGATAAACCTTCTCCCTCTTCCCTTCTCCAAATCTTGGCCACCGTATTTCTCATCCGAAATTATGTTCTCTTCCGACAACCAAAACAAGTATTTCCGATTGGTCTTGTTCCGGATGATAACAAGTGAACTGAATGAGATTTCAATATAAAAAAGAAGTGAAACGAGACAGCCGAATACAGCCTCAAACTGCAAATTTCGAGAATAAAAGAAAGGCACAGTTTTGAGAAATAGGCGAATTCTTGTGAAAACAATATTACCGTAAAAGCACTTGTAGTTTATTAATTTCAATGTTGAACTGAATAACTATATTCATAACCCAGTAACTCGAAAGAGCTCACTTTAACAAGTTATATACAATATGTGATTTGTATATAATAAAACTAAGAATCCTGTGCAGATTTCCTACTTCCAATCAATGAGTTCCGCGTGTTTTATTTTACATTCGCTGTATCCCATACTTGCGTCGAGAAGAATGCATTTCTTCATCAGAAAAGATGAACAATAAGGCGAAACCTTTTTCCTTGGTTGGTATGTGTATCTGATGACATCCATCTATTCATTTGATCTGCGTTTGTCCTAATTTCGTTCCGTGTTACTCAATCAACACATATTTCTTATTTCTCGTACATGGATTTCAATTCTCTTCTTCTTCTTCCCACTTCACAGATCTACCTACTTTTTTTGGTTCTCACCTACTTTTCTCTCTCTTAATTAGTCTTTTATCTTCTTTCCGCGCAATTTTCTTCAACATGCGTGATAATTCAGTTGGCCCAGTTTGCTGTTTTTTGCTTTTTCGTAAAGTGTGTTAAAACTATTGGATTTTTTACTGGTTAAAAAAAAATCCCATTTTTTTATATTAACAAACAGTACAAACATTTACTGCGAATTAGACAGTTATTCCTTTTCAAGACCGAATTAACTTTATATCGTTTCTAATACAGCTCGAATTAATTTTTTCTTACCATGTTACTGTTTTCAGATCAAAATAAAAAATGCAGACAAAGTCCCTGATAGTGTTTCTAGTAACTCTCGCATCCGTACTTGCAACAGATAAAAAATGTCCGCCCGTTAAAAAAGGTTTGTTTTTTCTAGATAAATGTTCTTCACCAACCGATTCATACCCCAACATTTTCTAATTCTTTCTTGAGGCGCCTGTTGTACATCTCCAATTACGCCAGGATGCCGTTTACCTCGGCAGTGTTATAAATACATTATGGCCAATTGTCCAGATAGGAAAATTGCTGTTTTCTCGAGGAAAGTTGGGAATGATAGACGATCGGCCCCAAGAAAACTTTTGGTAACTTCCACCATCAAGTTACCAATGTGATTTATTTGCTTCAGGGAAAGTGTGGAACAGCTGAAGTCAACTACCAACCTTGTACGTCAAAAGGAATAGCCAATAAACTGTTCCTTGCTTGCTGTCAGCTGTATGTTCCGGAGGAATGCCACCATATGTGTGTCTACGAGACTGATCAATCTGTCACTAGAAATATGGTGAACCTTGATACTCTTTTTTCAAATTGAAAACAGCTAATCAAACGGAAACTTAGGAGCATTATTAAATGCTCTTGCTAAAAAATACTGAAATTCACGAAAATTTGAGTAGGGTTGGTGAGGTTAATAATCATGTGTATCCGTAACACTCAATATGCGAAACTTTTGTCATTTTCTTCTTTTCCCTTTTCTTACTTTTTAGAGTTGAAACTGCTAGTCCGAACAACTTCACTTTCTACAGACAAGAAACCAAATACTCATCAAAAAATCCACTGACAAGATCTTTTTCTTCCACCGTTTGACATGTTGTTTATGACCGAGCACAACTGCTTTGCGGAGAAAAACCATCAATCACATTCTGGTTTTGCAAAGCTAGAATCACGTACTTACAGCTGACCAATATGCGAAAAGATACCCAATGCCGTATCAAACACCTGTCGTCAATTTTGTATTGCGCCAGCCAAAATAGAGATAACAGAAAATGTTGCTTGGATTTGGATCTCAATGCTCCACAACTACAGGTGTCTATTTTTTTATTTGCAAGCAACATTATTTTTTAAGGTCGGATCTCGTTGCCTTAGAATGTGCGATCCATCGGGAACTTCAATTGACAGAATCACCAAAGAAGACGTGACTTGTCTGTACAATTGGAATGTCATCATGTACTGCCACCATGCTGGAATTCGTGAAATGTAGAACAGTGAAATAATCTTCAATTTACCGCAACTCATACCACTTTTCCTATTATTCTTTTGTTGCCAACGCTTATCTCAAGAAATGCATTCCAAAATATAATTAGCTTCCAAGAAATGAAGATTGTAACAATGAAAGAAAAATTGCAGAATATGAAAAATTATAATGGTTATAATATAGAAGTGATGAAACAATTCGAACAGCCAATCCGTTTCGATTTGTTTGGCTCTTGTTTTTAGCTGATTGACAGTTATGTTTTTTTCGAAAACTTCATGTTTTTTTCATCATTGCAAAATTCCGGGCCGGCCCGCGGGCTGGGCCGCTGTTTGTACAGCAGCTGATTTTTTAAATTTTTTTTTCAAAAATTTAATCAAAAACTCTATATTTTTTGACTACTTTCTACTTTGATAACTTTTTAAAATTATCTACTTTTTTTTCTTTTTTAATTCAAAAAATGTCCCCAATTTTTCTTTGGAAATTTTTTTTACTGGGAAGGGGCGGACCGGGTCGCGAGCCGGGAAACTGTCGCTTCGGCCCGGCCTTTTTTTGAGAATTACATTGCATTATCTCTTTTCAATGACCATTACCATGTCTCGAGCTTTGTAATTTCCTAGAAGCTATTAGGTCGTCTCAAAAGTAATCCACTTTTCTCGAGATTTTTTTAACGAAACTTTATTCAGCTTTAGCAATATTTCAGTAAGTAGTCTAATGTTCATCATGGTCCATCACACCCTGTCAACGTTTTGGTAGATGTTCAATGTCTCTCGTCTAGAACGCGGGTGGCTGTTGCGCGAAGAAGGCACCCATATACGATTTGGGGCCCGATCTTCCATCGAAGCGCTTACCCTGTTAACCGTTCTAAAGCAGGCGGAATAAAAGAAATTCTGTTAGGGCGAGATTAGGACTATTCGATAGATAAGCGAGTACTTTGATACCTACACCCTGGAATTTTTGGCGGGTAACCAAAGCCGAGAGTGGGCGGGCGTTATCGTGAAGCAGAACAAATGTGTCCCGTTCTGAACGCAGAGCATAAAACAAATTGAACTCTTTTTGCAGTTAGAGAGAGTATACGTCCGTAATTACGATCGCACAACGGGAACAAGTTCTCCATAGATCACCCCATAGAAATCCCACCAAACGCTCAACATCTCCCTTTTTTCACAAATTTCTCCTTTGTGATGTAATTCTGGAGTTTGGCAAACCTTGACCCAATGACGCTTTCTGTTTTCTTCAACCTACAGACATCCTTTTTCGTTTTCTGACGCAAGATAATGGGTCCCATCGAAGGTTCGCTTACGAGTGAGCAAAGACCAAATCAAGTCACAACTAGTTTCAATCTGGGAATCAATCAAATGGCGTGGAACCAGTTGACCATATTTTCCTCTGTGTCCGAACTTCGAAGATGATTAAATGCTATCATAGTAGGTAGACCGAGAGTAGAAGACACTTCACGAATAGTGAGTCTCGACTCAGCTTCCAGAGCTTTCTCGATATCGGCATCGAAGCTTGAAAATGGGTTGGTTTGCCTTCAAGCGAATAATCGCTTTTGCGAAAGCGATTGAACCAGGGTCGCATTCCAAGATACTCAAGTGACTTGTAACCAATTACGGAGCATATAGATCTATTAGCAGCTGCAGCGGATTCTCCTTTGAGAAAGTCGAAAAGAAGACAGCCTCCAAGAGCAAGGGTTTTGTTGACGAGGCTCTCGGCCATGGACTGAGGTTTTTTGAAACTAACTGACAATTTTTATTGAACATGAGATGAACACTTTTAAAACAAAAAAAGAAAACAAAAATCGACTCGCAAACATGGGTAAAATGCTTGCTTAAAAAAGTGGATTACTTTTGAGACGACCTAATATATGTTGAAAAATGAACAATAAAATTTCAATTCAATAATTTCTTGTGATTACGTCTTTCTTCTCTGTTTCTTATTTCAAATTTAACGTTCTTATCTTTTCCGCAGTTCCATCATCATCTGGTTTGCCTCTCCCCGACTCCACCAAGTGGTCGTTGTACATGTCAATAAACACACAACAATGGGTTCTCGGATCCAACGGAGCACAAACGCACATACGCAAGTAGCATATCTTCGGTCGAATTCACTAAATTGTAGAGCAACATCAGACAACTGTCCTCGATTAGATAACACACGCGATTATATGTTGTATTAGAAACGAGTGAGAGACAATTGTGATAAAAGAAAGAGGGACAAATGTTAGAGAAGGTGGTAGCCCTCAAAATCGAATTTTTCTGATGTTACATATTTTCTCGCGATAGAACAACTATCGAATGATTTCTGTTGAGTTGAACAAGAATTTAGTAATGTGTCCTCTCTGATACAATGTTTTCAGTATCTTTTTAAGGTCTATTACTTTAATAATATCATAAAGTTTATCTAACTGTTTTCATATTGCAGGGTGCATCACGATAACCGTATGTGAATGCCTTACGTCGGTGTGGGAGCGCAAAAAGGTAACAAACCATTTCTCATTCATCTTTCCATTTCTTACCTGCCGAATGTTTTTCTTTTTCTCTCACCTTTGATTTGACCTGAACAACTGCTGCAATGTTTTGGCAAGTTACCTCTTCCACCTCTCCTTCCGAAGAACATCATAAGCTTTTGAGCCAAATTGTTTTCATGAATGATTGTTTTTCTGATTTTTGAGGCATACTTGTAACGGGCCAGGCTTTTTTTCAAACTTTGAGGGCCCTTCATTTTAAAATTATAGAAATGCAAAAAGCGAATTAAAGAGGACTCTCATGTGATTTCTTTAAACAAAACAGCCAAACAAACCATAAAAACGAAAAATTTCGAAAAAAAAACTCTATTGAGAGCTCGAAATTTGGTTTCAAAATACAGCATTTTGATACCGGGGCAAACGGGCTCTGTCCGAGCCTTGAAAACTTCCGCAGGCCCGGCCAAGCCCGACCCGGAATTTTACTAGTATTTTTCAAGCGTCAAACTTGTCGTGTGTTTGACACAAAATCAATAGTAGGTATAGACAAAGAAAAATAAACCAATCATATGACCGGTATTGAAAAGTTTCATAAGTATTGTTGCAGCTTCCACAAGTTTGACGGGAGCTCCAATGATGAAAGCGTATGCTTTTGTTCTCGCTTTCTTCCTTCTGGGGTTAGGCGTTCTTGCTCTTGGAAAACATCACTCTGGACGACGATTCAACCAGTATAACAAAGTTTCAATTGATGGTAAGTGTTCCATGATTTATTATGAAATCTTGGACAGGCCCGGCCGGCCCGCTGTTTGTACAGTCGGTGATTTTTTTATATTTTTTTCCAAAGTTTAACTTTTCGTTTCCAAAAAGAACAACTTTTTCTTGTTAAGTAAACAAACTTTCAAAACATTAAACAATAAATTTTTCCAAATTTCCTATTAAAAGTTTTCCAGAAAATAGGCACGCCGGACAGGGCCAAGAAAATTCATCTTTCGGCGCCGTCCGGCCCGTTGCAACTCTGATTTACTCCAAATATGACAGTTTTCAATTTCAAAGTTTTTCACTCTACATATTTTAATCACTTTCAGATATTCATAAAACCGATGCAAAAATAATTCAAGACAACATTAAATCCGACAACATCAAGAAATATCTCCGCATCTTCACACAGGAACCCCATATTGCCGGAACCGATGCTAATAAAAAAGTAGCATATGCTATTGCTAGCGCTTGGACGGAAGCAGGCCTTGAAGATGTACACACCTTGCCCTACGAAGTGTTGTTATCTTATCCAGACTTTGAGAATCCTAATTCAGTTGTTATACAAAACTCAGCCGGAAAAGAAAATTTCCGGAGTAAAGGAGTCAGCCCAGTTATCATCCCCGATGAACAATCAGGAAAATGTTGGTTGCAGATTTTTTTTGCTAGCCTTTAAATCGTATATTGCAGACGCGGGACATCAATGGTTGGCTTTTGCGGGTAATGGCACAGTTTCTGCCGACATCGTCTATATCAATAGAGGAAACGCAAACGATTTCAAAAACCTGAAGTTGATGGGTGTCGATGTGAAGGGTAAAATTGCTTTGATGAGATACGGTCATGGTTTTCGAGGTGACAAAGTGTACAAAGCACAACAAGCTGGTGCAGTTGGAGCGATTCTGTTTTCTGACACTTCAGATGTTGCCCAAGACGGTGTTGATTCTGGCAAGAAAAATTGCTTTGAGACCCTCACTATTTTTATCTGTTCAGAACATGTCTATCCAAAAACCATTTGGATGCCAAACGAAGGCGTTCAGAGAGGATCATTGATGCATGGTGATGGAGATCCACTCTCTCCTTATTATCCTTCAAAGAAAGAACTCTTCAAAGGAAGAACTATTGACGAGGTCGGTTCCTTTTTTACATTATTCATTCTTTATATGTCTCTTATTCATTTTGAGATAATACATACATATTGCTAGGATTTCGATAAAAAATTTCAAACATTATTATTTATTTAAACACATTTTGGATTCCAATAATCATTCAGCATGATTTCCCAGGCTAAAGACGATGGAACGCTTCCTTCCATTCCAGTACTTCCCGTATCGTATACCACAGCCCTCCAGTTGTTGAAAAGAATGACGGGTCGTGCAGTTCCCTCGGATTGGCAAGGTTTTCTATTTTTAGTTTACGCCAATATCGAGACGAAAGTTTTCAGGATTCGTCGGAGGGAATCTCACATATAGACTTGGTCCGGGCTTTGTGAATGGCGAGAAATTGACAATGAATGTGCACAGTGAGCTGAAGACCAAGTGAGTTAGTGGCAAAAGAAACGCAAATTTGATTTGAGATTGTTGAAGAAGTGAAGAGAGGAGTGAAAAAGCGTGAATGATGTCATTGTACTCGACAAAATTCTGAGCAGGACAATAAAATTTTATTCTGCCGAAATTAATTATTGAAACGAGTGAACCAAAAATTAAGTCATCGTGTTAGCGTGAAAATGTTGAGAAGGAGTTCGTGAAACATAAATCATTAAAAAAAGTTTGAATGTACTGACATAGATTTTTCGCAGAAACGAAATTCGAATATTCGTAAAGACTTCGGTTCGGAAATTGTGACATGCTATCACGTTCAATGAATGCGTAAACTAACAGGTTTTTTGCAGACGAATTCGAAATGTGATTGGATACATCCGGGGTGCAGAAGAGCCCGATCGTTATATTATGCTCGGAAATCATTTCGATGCGTGGGTGTACGGATCAATTGACCCCAATTCTGGAACAGCTGTTTTAGCCGAAGTAGCAAGAGCAATGATGCAAACCATTAATGAAACTTCTTGGAGACCTGGTCAGTCTACAAATTTTGGCACACCGAATATAGTACAATAGAATGTTTCCACTTAATCATCTCGGTTGCTATAAGGGATGTCAAAAATCGTCAACTGATAAAATAACTGTCATAAAATCACTAATGGGGTTATTCAGTGCAAAGCAATTCAGCAAATTGCTGGTTTTTTCCTTATGCAGAAAGCAGAAAAACCAGCAACTTTGCTGCGGCCGCGGAAGCTAGATTGCTGGAGTTTTCTAGGCCATGGGAGTTCGTCCTCCTCCTCGTGGAGTCCAGGACAAAAGTCGGAGCGAGACCCAACCGGGAAATTCGTTGCGCCTTTAATCTTGTGGCGATGTGTACTCCACGAGGAGGAGGACGAACTCCCATGGCCTAGAAAACTCCAGCAATCTAGCTTCCGCGGCCGCAGCAAAATTGCTGGTTTTTCTGCTTTCTGCATAAGGAAAAAACCAGCAATTTGCTGAATTGCTTCGCACTGAATAACCCCATAACACTTTTTGTTTACAACCAGCCTGTTCGGCGCGCCTCCGGCGCTTCAAACGGCTGGCTGGTGCGCCTCTATTCTGAATCTCTACTATTTTTCTCAATGTTCTTCAGACTTGCCAACACTAATTTTTTTTTGATAGATCAAATTGGGTCTGGCGGTTTTTTCCTTTTCGGAAAGTTCCCTTCTGGGAAAAAACGGAATGACACACAAAGAAGAAAATAGATACCACATCAGTTATTTATTATAAGAATAATTTTTTGATATCATAGAAATTGAGATAATTGAGCTCGAAGCGCAAATAGAGGTTGACTCAAACAAAAAATGACGCTTTGTTCAAGCATTTTATTGTTAGATTATATTATAAGTTGCTAGAAATTTCACTAGAAAATTTTATTCCAGCACGTACCATTGTGTTTAACGCATGGGATGCTGAAGAATTTGGTCTAATTGGTTCCACTGAATTTGTTGAAGAATTTGTTGATGTTCTGCAAAAACGTGCTGTAGTTTATATCAACATGGATTGTATTCAAGGGAACGCAAGTTTGTAAGTTTGTTGTTTCCTGAACAACATTAATTTCGATCTGGCGTAAAATTGCAGACATGTCGACACAGTTCCCACTCTAGAGCATATCGCGATTGAAGCAGCGAAACACGTTCCAAATCCTTCGAAACGAGAAAGATCAAGGGGAAGAAACACAGTGTACGATACTTGGTTGAAAGTTTTCCCTGAAAAGAAAGCGGGTCGTCCGAAAATTCGTGTTCCTGGAGGTGGATCTGATCATGCACCGTTTTTGAACTTTGCTGGAGTTCCTGTCATTAACTTCAACTACAAAAATTACACTACTTTTGATACTTACCCATTGTATCATAGTATGTACGAGACACCATTCACAAACATCCATCTGATGGATACCGAGGATCTTGCAGTACACAGAGCAATTGGTCAGTATTGGGCAGAATTAGCGAAGTGAGGCTAATCAAAATTAGCTGATCCGTTATTGATTGTTTCAGGAAGTTTGCGGATGAGGTTGTTCTGCCAATGAACACGACAAACTTAGCCTCTGTTATGATAAAACGCTATCTTCCGGAATTGAAAGCTTCGATTTCAGGAATTAACGTTTCTAGAATTGATTTTGAAAGTATTCGCACACAATATGCGCTTTTGTCCAAAAGTTCTCAAGACTTGCTAGCAATGTCAAAAAAGTTTCAAGAAACGATGCAGTTCACTTTCCACAGCTTTTCTCAGAACCCATATGATGCAAAACATGTCAATGCTGTCAACGAGAGACTGATCAGGTAACGTGAAACTTATGAGAGAAAAGATGATATGAGAAATGCACAACTTTAGTTATTTGTTCTTTTTTAGCACTGAAAGATGTTTTATCAATCCACGAGGGGTATCCAAACACAATCCTTCTGCAAGGCACGTTCTGTTCTCGGTCAGTGATTCGGACTCTTACTCAAACTCTTTGATGGCTGGAATTCAAAATGCGGTGAGTGTTAGTTTGGAATGAGCTTCCTAAAATTCCTGCCTAAAATTTCTGGCTTCAGATTGATAGCTACGAGACATCCCCGTCGAAGAAAAATCTGCGAGAAATCATCAATCAAATTTCAATTGTTCAATACTCGGTGATATGTGTTGTCAATACTCTCAGAGATGTGATTTGAAGAAATTTTTTTGTATCTGTATAATAAAACTTTGAAATAACAGAGTATCACTTTATTGGGACGGTGGCATTACGTTGTTTTTCAACAAGAAAAAGTAACTGGAAAGTAAAACGGTCTGAGTTTAAATGTGACCGATTCAATTACTTTCGCTTGATAAGACACTGGATTGGAGAGTAATAACAAGGTTTAAAGCGTTTGTAGATCGGCTGCTTCAACTCGTCCAAAAACTGCCCTGCTGGCGCATCCTTCATGTAGAAAAGCGTGTTCGGTAAACGTTGACGTTGCTGCATGTTGACTCTAAAAGTGTAGAAGTTGTCTATGAACCCGATTGCTGATTCATATTCATATTGAAATTCACATAGTGTTCGTAAATGCACACGAAAAAGCAGCAACAGAATTTTCCTTTCACAAACTGAAAATGTTAAAAGCTGTTATAAGATAGAAGACACAGGACGCCCGAATCGAGGGGTTGAAAATTAGATTTGGTTCTCTTTCAATGATTTTTTCCGTCTTCAGATACGCTAACGATGATTCTAGTATAGACGAAATGCACATTGCGTGATGCCATATAATCAGCTGGCTGTATTTTTTGCCCAGAAAATTAGCATTTGTTTTTTATATTTTTCCAGTCTGGCTTATCTTGTTACTTCTCTGAACGAGCTCAGAACAATTATAAGACACATTTGCTTTTTTTGTTCTAAAAAATAACGATCGGGAAAACTGTTTGTAATATAAGCTCATATTAGAAGCTTACGCCTAGTGAGATCCTCATAACTAGGTTTTTAACTCTCTCATTGCAATTTTCAGAATGAAATAATTTCTTAAAGCAGTTTCTTGATATTCATGAACGTTTCTGTTTCAGTAAAACTTCATTTTTACTCACCTAAACGCAGCAGATGGTGATAGTGATCCTAAAGTGAGTACAGAAGGAACAAGGCAAATTGCCAGAATGAATATCAACGCCTTGAAGATCATTGTTGATGTTGAGCACACAGA
Organism: Caenorhabditis nigoni; assembly: GCA_027920645.1. Taxonomy (NCBI): domain Eukaryota; kingdom Metazoa; phylum Nematoda; class Chromadorea; order Rhabditida; family Rhabditidae; genus Caenorhabditis; species Caenorhabditis nigoni. Next base: position 158,793 of record CP115869.1, read on the forward strand.
AGTGGAGCTTCACACAAAAACGGAGTGGAGCCGAGAAGGAGTGAATTGAAGACGAGCTCCTTCCTAACGAGATTCTTCTGGGAAAAGCAGACCATGAATTTCCGGAAAGGCGGAGCTTGATACATCACGACGTGCGTGTGTAACGTTGAATGAAAACCAGGAACCGAATTTCGAAGAGGAATTGTCTTCAAGTCATGTGAAAAAAAATCCTAGAATATTGAAATAATATGAAAAGTATAAAACGTGCAAACTCGAGTCATGCGTTGACTGCGATAGTATTATAAGTTGTTCAGACTTCCTTGATTTTCAATATTTTCAAAATCATAGGTTTCGGCTGCTACACTAACCTAGAACACATTTAATCGGAGTTGCTACAATCGGAGCTAATGAATATATTAGGTTGGCAACTAATTCTTTGTGCACTTTTGTTTTCCTCTTTTCTCCTAACTAAGCTAGAACGATAACACGTAGGTAACCGGATATGGTATATAAGATTATAAGGTTGTTCACAATAACCATCATTTGCTCTGTTCTCATCCCTCTCGCGAACACGATGCATCTTTTCATACCCACTGTTTTTCGGTAAAATTCCTGTTTGACGACGCCTTCTGGCTGTATATCAAAGCCAATCCATTGGTCTCTTCTGTGATGGCTAGTACATTTGACCATCTTCTTATCCGAGGTGATAATATAATTCAGCCGCTTAAAGTTCCCGTGTAGAGTAAGAAGATGCATGCTCATACCCACTTGCCGCTGAACTTCAAAACCGGTCAAAATGGTGCGGTATCCTCCTTCCAATTTTTTTGTCTTTCCCAACTTTAAAAATCTATTTCCAATGGTGGTATAAGTTGTCACTAAAGTGAGTGGCCTTTTACGAGTAGATTGATGATGGCCCCGTTAGGCTTGATCTCTCAGTTTGCCTATATCTTGAAGAACTGGTCACCAGGGATGTGTTTCATCTTTCATCGAAAAGTCATGGTTCTTGAACTTACCAAACCAATTTGCAACCATGGTTCTAAGAGGGTATTGTCCTTGTAAATTTACACCAGGTGGTGATGAATATCGGATACTTTCAGGTTAGAAATAACTAGAAATAATAGAGCATTAAAAATGAGGTGAGCATCTGGTATGGATCGGGGCATCGCGTCCGCAAGCGGAATGAGTGCAGGGCGAATTATGGTTATGGTGAACAACCTTACTACCTTATATACCATATTATGTTACACACAGGTTGTGGTTCTAGCTCATCAAGAGAAAAGATGGAAAACAAAAATGCACAAGGAATTAGTTGCCAACCTAATATTAGGTCGTCTCAAAAGTAATCCACTTTTCTCGAGATTTTTTTAACGAAACTTTATTCAGCTTTAGCAATATTTCAGTAAGTAGTCTAATGTTCATTATGGTCCATCACACCCTGTCAACGTTTTGGTAGATGTTCAATGTCTCTCGTCTAGAACGCGGGTGTCTGTTGCGCGAAGAAGGCACCCATATACGATTTGGGGCCCGATCTTCCATCGAAGCGCTTACCCTGTTAACCGTTCTAAAGCAGGCGGAATAAAAGAAATTCTGTTAGGGCGAGATTAGGACTATTCGATAGATAAGCGAGTACTTTGATACCTACACCCTGGAATTTTTGGCGGGTAACCAAAGCCGAGAGTGGGCGGGCGTTATCGTGAAGCAGAACAAATGTGTCCCGTTCTGAACGCAGAGCATAAAACAAATTGAACTCTTTTTGCAGTTAGAGAGAGTATACGTCCGTAATTACGATCGCACAACGGGAACAAGTTCTCCATAGATCACCCCATAGAAATCCCACCAAACGCTCAACATCTCCCTTTTTTCACAAATTTCTCCTTTGTGATGTAATTCTGGAGTTTGGCAAACCTTGACCCAATGACGCTTTCTGTTTTCTTCAACCTACAGACATCCTTTTTCGTTTTCTGACGCAAGATAATGGGTCCCATCGAAGGTTCGCTTACGAGTGAGCAAAGACCAAATCAAGTCACAACTAGTTTCAATCTGGGAATCAATCAAATGGCGTGGAACCAGTTGACCATATTTTCCTCTGTGTCCGAACTTCGAAGATGATTAAATGCTATCAGAGTAGGTAGACCGAGAGTAGAAGACACTTCACGAATAGTGAGTCTCGACTCAGCTTCCAGAGCTTTCTCGATATCGGCATCGAAGCTTGAAAATGGGTTGGTTTGCCTTCAAGCGAATAATCGCTTTTGCGAAAGCGATTGAACCAGGGTCGCATTCCAAGATACTCAAGTGACTTGTAACCAATTACGGAGCATATAGATCTATTAGCAGCTGCAGCGGATTCTCCTTTGAGAAAGTCGAAAAGAAGACAGCCTCCAAGGGCAAGGGTTTTGTTGACGAGGCTCTCGGCCATGGACTGAGGTTTTTTGAAACTAACTGACAATTTTTATTGAACATGAGATGGACACTTTTAAAACAAAAAAAAGAAAACGAAAATCGACTCGCAAACATGGGAAAAATGCTTGCTTAAAAAAGTGGATTACTTTTGAGACGACCTAATAGTAGAAAACTCGGATCATTGCATGGCTTAAGAATTGAATGCAATTTATGTGTTATTAGAAGTGACTCTAATTCCCAACTCAAAAGAGAATGCTGACGATGCTTGAACTTATGCTTTTTCGTAACCCGTAATGCGCTCTGTACAAAATGTTTTGGTACAAAGAACGTGATTTCTTCCATACAACTAGACGAAACTGGGTTGGCATCAGCATGAAAGGTCGGTCAAACGCTTTATGACTAGCACAACCAATCGCGCTACAGTTCGTCGCGAGAAACATTTTTTCAATCATATGAGATGGTTGTAAACAACCTTATGTTCTTCTGTTATTGTTTGTCGGCGGAAAATACATAGTGAAAAAATCTATTATTTCCATTGGCATCGACATCGAACAAAATTATTCAAAACTTGTTGAAGTACTACAATCTTACTTATTAAGAATATCACAAAATTCATCAATCAGGCAGTTAAAATTCTGTACTTCTTCTTGACAGTGTACCAAGGTACAATGTTCATCTGCTACCCTACGCATGTTAATCAACGGTCCCGTATCATTTCCTTCTTTTTCCACCCATGAACACACCTCTTATCAGTTTAAACCATAAAACAGAAAAATAAGAGAGTCTATAAAAGTAGTCGACGAACTCATGCGTCATATTTTTAGTAACTTCAGAAATATTTATTGTTCAGTTTCCATTTGTTCCGCTTATTACAAGATATTCAGCAAAATCAACCAACCACGGAATGTTTTTTGTCAAAAACTTCAGTGACTTGTTCCTTATCATATTCACTGCTGTTGTTTTGACGAATTATCTGTGAGTTCCTGTTTCCTATTTTCTTTTGAGTTAATGTTTTTCTTACAGGATCCAGAGAACAGAATATATGGAATCCTATGTTGAATACAGAATGTTGTTATGCTCGACTAATGAACAGAAAATTGTAAGACGGTTTGTTTCAAAATCGCGCAGTAATTTTATATATCAGGAACAACTGGAAAAATGGGATAGTGACCCTAAATTCGATATTCCTCCGTTCCGTAGCCGAGAGTCGTGGAACACTTTCTGGCTAATGTACAAAGGAAAAGCCTATCATAAATATCGACATCTGTTCAGTGATGACTACATTTTACCACATCTTCGGGAAAATAAGATTGCTCTCACTGATGGTGGAAAGTACATCATTTTTTAAGATATTTTTTTAATGAGATTCTTAAAATTTCTGTGAATATCAGATACGTGTAAAACTAGGATCTTTATTGAAACTTTGTCAAAATACTTTAAAAATAAAATGCTCATAATCTCTGTCTACATTTAATTGAAGAAAACATCAGATGACTGGAACAAAAGTTTGAATTCTTGTCTACAAACTTTATTGAGCACCATCAGAAGTTTTCCCATAAAACACTTATTTTTCTACACTCAAGCAATACAAGGCAGTTTAATATAAAAAACAATAAAAACAGCCTGTCTCTTCACATCATATTAATTATGTACTCAGTTAGCGGGGACAACCGTCAGAGTTCTATTGTAGTGTACTGCTAATCCCACCTGCTGTGAATTGGACGTGAGAAAAAACCGTTGTTTTGTATTGTTCAAAATACTCCGTATTTAGTGTATGTCACCGGAGTTTGGATAGAAATGAAATGAGTAAAGATGTAACATAATATTTCCTTCATTAGAAATCTTCCGGCACCGTCAACTTTGAGCAAAACTGTCTCGGTTTCTTCGAAGATAATATGATATTTTTCCAGTTGATAAATTTTAAATATCTCTCACAACTACCGAGAAAATTGAGCTTGGAGAACACGAATTGAGTGGATGTCTAGTAGGAAAAACACGGTTTCCAAAATATATCGATGTTTTGAATGAATTGATTTGAAACCAGAAAATATTGGCAGGCTCGTTTGAGCGAAAATTTAATGATTCAGCTCCAACAAAATAAAAAATATATTAGTAATTTTTTCCCTGTGGGAATATTCGGAATTTCGTTCTCAAGTGGAATTTTCAACGTTTCTTTTATTCCAAAAAATATATCTGGAAGTTCAGACATCATTCTTGTTCCTTCTGCAACGGAGAATTAAAAAATTTCAAAAACTTGTTTTTCTAGTTTGGAAAATTGTATGTTTGTTCAGGAAAACTCTGCTTTATCGAGTTCTCAACCAGTTTTGTTGATATGGAAAGTTGTATGAACAATATTTAAAACTATTTGTGTGTTTTATATCAATATTCCGACTTGGAAGCGCTCCGAGTGCTGACGAACGAATATTCAGATGGAATTCCGAAGTTAAGAGTCATAGACTACAACTGCAAATCAAAAAAATGTCTCAGTAATTTAATAAAAACGTATGTTGGTTCTTGTATGTTCAACTCGTTTTGATCTATCACGCTTCATTTGCCTACGTGCCCTTCGAAATAGTGTGTAAGCTCACATTACAAGAAGAGTGTAACAAAATTTGAAAAAGAGACCCGATTGGCGTAATTTTTCAATCGAAAACTTTTCGTACAGATTTCGCGAATTTAACAAATTTTTCATTAATTAGAACTACTAAAACTAGTTCTAAAAAGATTGGCCAAATAGAACAATCTCCATAAATTAAATTCGCGTCAAAACGTTTTTGGTGATTTGAAATTTTCTAAGGCTAAAAATTCCTCTGGAGGTACAATTTTCCATTTTTAGACTATCGAATATCTTTTTTTGCATTTTGGTAGTTCAGACACATCTGTAAATAAAAAATCTCAGTTAACATCCAGCAGAGTTATGAAACATGATGTCATTTTTCAGATGATCCAGATGAAGGAAACGTCATGTTTCAGCTTAGGCTTACGATTGACAAAAATGTTCCTCAAAAACATTATTCAATTTTTTGTAAAATCAGAAATTTAAGGAGAGCATATTTATATCAGAGTTTCTTTTTGATTTGGCCCAAGACTATTTTTCATTTTGAACTACCGTAAAAGCTGTATTTAAATGAAAAAAAAACATTTAATAGAAAGCCCCTCTAACCAGGAATGTTCGGAACGGTATTCGGATCTCCGAAAATTCCGACCATTTTCGGAATGTAATTCCGACCGGAATTTTTCCGAAGCATTTTTTTCGGAATTAAAATTTTTCGAGTACAGTAAGCCAGGAAAAATTTATCTGTGTGTCTTGAACAGAAGTATTTTTGATATTTTTTGCGCTGTCAAAATCTTTCTGTCAATTTTCGAAAGATTCTTGAGTTTTTGTGATGGGAAAATGAGATTTCCGCTGTAAAATTCGAATTTTGAATAATTCCGAAACTTCCGAAACTCGGAAAATGTTAAAATCGGAATATTCCGAAATTCCGAAATTCTGAATTTTTGAAAATCGGCAAATTCCGAGATTCCGAAATTCCGGAATTTTAAAACTCGGAATTTTGCGAAATTCCGAAATTCCGAAAAATGCCATTCCGAACATCCCTGCCTCTAACAGAAGGGCCATCCGAGAGGAGCTTGAAATAATAGAAGAGCCCTCTGTGAAAAAGGACCCCCTTCAAAATGTGTTTTGAAATGAGGAAATTTCCGTACGTTTTCAGTGAAAAATATTTCGAAAATTGCAAAATTTAATAGAAATCTGTTGAAACAGTATTTTTTGTTTTGAAAAAGACTTGTTCATTTTCTGATGAAATTGACAGATTTTTATAAAATTTGAACGAAAATTGTCGAATTTTCTGGAACATCCAAAAATAGCGTCAAGCTATATATTTCTGCAGTTGCAAACATGCAAATGTACCCAAGTCCTATGTACTCTATTAACATATGTATTTTAAAGACTTAATATACAATTTTGCTGATATACTTTGAGATACTGAGCAAAAAAAAAAGTGATTTCAAGGTTAGATTTAGTGATAGTACATGGATAAAGTTGGTATCAATTTTTAGATATCTTTAAAAAATTTCGTTCCGTGATTCTAGAACAGTGCCAAAAAAAACTTTTAAAAAAATACAAAATACTCCAGATAAGAATATATCAGCTGACCTGAGAAAAAAACAAGAAACTGTAGCAATATGGAAAATTTTGGGAGTTTCCCCAACCATGACCCTTACACCTTGTGAAAACCCCGTTAAATCTCAAAATTCCGTGTATTCTTTGAACCCTCATTAAATCATAAAGAGCCCAGTTTTCATGGTTAATTAGTAAAGTTGTGAAAAGAGGTTGTAAACATGCTACCGGTTGCGCAATAAACTGATGTTCTATTGATAGGGTGCGGGATCGTTGAGACCAGCAGAGAGGGCCCACATCAAATTTCATCTTATTAGCCTAGTGAGATACACACTTCATCCTTAGTTCGATCGTAACCTGTGTGTGGAGTCAAGTTTTTCTTGTTGTCATTCTCAATTTGACCGACAACGTGAAGAGGAACGAAGACTTTATTGTCTTGAGTGGGTAGAGAGGGGCGGAGTTAAGAGGTAAAGGGGTGGTAGAAGAGGACTATATATACTCGAACAAGAATCACATTCATATGTTTATACATGTTTTAATCATTTTTTCGTTTTGAAATGTTTATTTCTCTTTTTTTAAATTAATATTCCTTCCAGATGCCCGGTGATATTTCATACGATATCTGTGTTATTGACGAAAACAACATTCAAGAAACAAATGTAGTTGAACTTGAGCGGCTCACGGAATACGAATCTTCTGAAGCACAATTTTCACCTTCTGAAGAAAAGGCAACATCTACGCGTTCTTCAACAAGCAAACGAGACAGTTTAGACGGTGGATACATTTCTGATAACGAAGAAAAAGAAGCGCAAATGGCAAAGAAAAAGCTTCTCACACGAAAAAGCCATTCTACATCGGAAATCGAGACCACTGGTGCACACCTGCAGGTGAAGTATCAGTTGGAAACGACTGAAACAAGGTGCTCAGCTGTGTATCGAAAAATTTCTCCTCATGTTTTGATTAGAACCATGTTGGAAATGACAGAAGAGGAGTTTGCAAAGAAATATTCGCTTTATGATTGTAGATTCTTTTACGAATTCAGTGGAGGTAGTATTAAGGTTAGTTTAAACAGATTCAGGTAGCATATTGGAATTAAAAAATCGAAAGGTTTGATAATTCGAATGAGAAAAATGTTCAATCATGTTTTTGCCATGCCAAATAGTTTGATGACTCTCCATTTATTTTTATTTGAACAAATAGCGTTTACTTTTTTGGCGTAAAGTTTTGGTGAAGATTTAGAAAATAAAAAAACTCCTCATTTTTTCCACTTCAGAAATATTTTGACATGTAAAAAGGCTCCGCGTCACTTCGAAACCGCGACGTTTCGAAACCGATCATTTCGAAACTACGTGACACTTCGAAACCAGTCATTTCGAAACCGGTCATTTCGAAACCGGTCGTTTCGAAACCAGTCGTTTCGAAACCGCGACACTTCGAAACCAGTCATTTCGAAACTGCGAAATTTTCACGCTGAAATTTTTTTTCTTCAATTTTAAGACTGAAAATTTACAATTTTTAATTTCATTTTCACGCGACCGTGTTTTTTACGGTTTCGAAATGACTGGTTTCGAAGTGACCGGTTTTGAAATGACTGGTTTCGAAATGACTGGTTTCGAAGTGTCGCGGTTTCGAAATCACCGGTTTCGAAATGAATGGTTTCGAACTGTCACGTAGTTTAGAAATGACCGGTTTCGAAGTGTCGCGGTTTCGAAGTGACGCGGAGCCGTAAAAAAAGTACTAAACGCTAAATAAATCAAACATGAACCAACTTCGGCGTAAGAATCGTAATATCTGAATACAATTCGCACACTGAAACTGGACAAACACCGAATAAACACATTCAAAAGGTTTGTGACGTTTTTGAACGCTGTCAAGTAGAAAAAACATAGCTGTTTTTGAAATTGTGTTGTCTTTTTGCGAAACATTTAGTAATTGAAAATGTGCAACTTTCAAACGCTCATGTGGCTCTCAAAATTTTACTGGTCCTGCAAATTACTATGGAACTTTTGAACTTTTATATGACCGACTCAGATAGATTTAGATAAAAAATGAATTTATGATATACAATTTTTCAGGGTGCTGAAAATCTTGATGACCCAGATCAAGCGCGCGATACTTTTTTCGATGAAGAAGGTAATAGAAAATCAGACACGACACCAATTTTTTTCTGTGAATACAGTCAAAAAAGAGGACCACGCATGGCTGATACTCTACGATCAACTGATCGGTTCCTCCATCCAGAAATGTATCCTCAATGTGCCTATGAGGAGATTTACGTTCTGGATGGAGGGTATAAAAACTTTTTCAGTTGCGCTCAAGCGTTGAGTGTATCAAATAAGTTGTGCGAGCCTGATAACTATGTAGCTATGGATGATCCAAAATTCGCTGAAGAGTTTGAAAGCCAGCAGCTATATAAGAAACTGAATAAGAGAATTCTGTCTAAACCTTCAAAGTAAGTTGACTGTAATTATTCTGTAGTGGCAGCCACATGTTTCAGAACAAAAACTTCGTCTTTGAGAAAAACTGCTAGCAGTTCTTCGTGTTTCTTTAAGCAACGACTTGTTTAAATTGATTGTTTGTTGTTGTTGTTTAGGTTGCTTTCTTTGTGTTCCCCACCGAGTTTACTTTCTTCATTGGTTAATTGGTTCGGTAATTGTTTTCCCATCTATTTCACCGGTCATTCTTTACCAGGTGTTTTACTTTGCGTTAAATAAATGTACACTTCTGGTCATAAACCTATTCCCTTTTGTTTTTTTTTTTGACGGAAGCTTTTTTTATAACAGAGCCAAAGCATTAAACTTTTCTGTAAAATGTAGAAACTTACACGAGAATGCTGATACAAAAATTTTTATGAAAAGAAGAAGAAAACATTTTAGCGTAAGACGAAATTGTTATAATCGTTCAAGTTCGAGGAACATCAGCTTCCATCACTTTCAAGAACAGATCAATCTGACCCAACACAGAAATGTGACAACTTAATCCCCAATACAAAATAGATCCCGCAAGTCATGCACGAGCATTACATAACAGTAAATCATGTTTGCTAGGAGTTTATTCCTACACCTTTGCATATTTTCTCTGTTATTGCTTTCTTCGCCTAATCAATATGTCTTTGCCGTTTATTCAATCCCTTTTCTCCAATAAATTAGGATATGAATAGAATTTGTACTGTTATGCACTTGCACCGCTTATCTTTAAAAATTAGAAATTCTATATCTTAAGAACGAGTGATTTTCGTACTATCCTTCAAGAGAGTTTTCTTCCCGACCCAAAATTCTGGATCGATTGATATAAAAATCCCAGAAATTTTGGAATTAGCGGACGCCCCCTCCAAGAGAGGAAAATATAACGGTTATGAATGAAGAAGAAGCGGATGAAATTCCTTTCAAGAAAACAAAATATCATTACTAATAACAAACACCAAATTCTGTCTGTGAGAATGTATGTAGCGTTACCGTTGCGTTGTCCACTCAACTTTAACCGTTTGAGCTGGAATTTGGACAGATGAATCGGATATTTTTATTAGATTTTGCCCGACCCTTTCTATTTTTGAAATTTTGTTTCTGACGTCTTCTGGAGACGTTATTCTTTTTTTACAGTACAAATTTTCTATGAAATTTTTGAAGCAATATTCACGTCATTTCCGTTTAACCGCCCAAATTTCTTTCTTATCCACGCTATGTTTGAGAAAAAGCGAGAGTTTGGGAAATTGATTTTTAATGGGGGTTTGAAGTTTGAAGGGGAAGGACTGGAAAAGCTGGAAAATGAGATTGATGAAGAAAACCAATTTACTATTTGAACCTCAATTTTTCTGGATTTACGAATTCGGCAAAACAGAAATTTGTAAATAAAGATTATGAACTTAAATAATTTGGGTTTTGAAGCATTTCGGTTTTTTTTCCTAAAATCCGGTCTTCGAATTCCAAAAACATGAGTGTTTTCGAGTGTTTGAAATTCTGAACATTTAACCTGAAATCTCCGAATTTCTGATTTTGAAAATGCAAAACATTTTGGAACTTCAGAAATTCTCGAACCTTAATTTTTGGGAAAGCTAAAATTTCAGAATTTACCAGTTATGGAAATATGGGTTTTACAATATTCGAATTCAGAAGTTTCTGGATTTCCGACTTTCTGAATTCCTAATTTCGAATTTCTTGCATTTCTGATTATCCGAATTTCTCTGTTTCTCTGGTTTTTTACAATGCTTTTTACTGCAAATTTTAGAATTTCCGAATTTCGGTAACTTTGAATTTTGTTAAATATCGTAATTCCGAATTCCGTAGTTCGAGACTATAAATTTCGGATTTTTCACAATTCCGAAGTTCTGAATTTCCGGGCTTCAGATTTTTTGATTTGTAGAAATTCCAGTATTATTGAACCTTCAAATGAATATCAACATTTCCGAAATGAAGAATATGAGGATATCAGTTTGAAAATTGAGAAAATAAAGGTGATAATTGGGAATTTTAGAAGTTTTCTTTCGGATGTTGTTTTCGTTTCATCACAGTTCCATAGCTTATATTTTGAAAAAGTCGAGATCTTTTCTATTTGATTCCAGGTATTGTAAGCGGGAGCTCGTCTGGTAAACATTAATTAGTATTTGAGGAAAAAAACATGGTCAGATGGGTGGAAAAGAGGTGACACGTCATGATTGAGATAATCTTCATTTATAGCAAAATGAACAATATTTATAGATATCAAATAAGAAATTATGCCCACCCGTGATAAAATAAATTGAATGAATCATTTCGCAGGAGATCATTATATATCTACTCGGCAGGACCATTGTTGGCTCCATTTTGATTATTAGGATGTCGTGTAATAACTAATTCATCATGGGCGATTTGATGATGAACGGGGAGTGGAATCACAGTAGGTGTATTTCCGTTAGAAGTAGATGGAGTGCGGTTTGTAAGGGGAGTAGGTAATTTGAGATAAGGACGCTTAAACACTCCATCGTCCTTTTGGTATTTTTTACGACTCGCCAAAAGTTTATCGGACGGTGATAGTCGCGCCATATCAACTGGACAGTCATCAAAGTCGTAGTACAGTTTGTGTCCACCCGAAGACGATGAAGATGGGAGAGAACCATCGTAGCCGGTTGTCGAAACGTTTGGATCGTAGTAACTGGATTGTGGTTGATATTCATGGACTCCGTTCTGCGAAGCTGATTTGATTGCTGGAGCTGTTTCCTTGTTGTTTGCGGACAGTTGCGAATCATCCGCTCCGTTTGTATGCGGATCTTGAACAGCTAATTCCGTCCGAGGGAGAGCGATAGCATCTTTCCAGTCCTTCCGAAGTTTGAAAATTTTTATCTTTTTGGGATCGCTGGTTCCTTCTGTGGAAGGTATAGGTGCCCTCTTCCTGCCTGGAGTTTTTTCAAAGTCAGACGTAACTGATGATCCTTTCCATTCTTTCCCTTGTGCTGCATTATCATTATGTAGCTTTATCTCGTCCAGTTCCTCTCGATCATAATCGCGGAATTGAATTGGGAAAGCTTCTCCACACGCTGAGCTCTCATCTAAGCAGCCCTGAATGATACTATTCTGCACATAGCTGTTTGATGGATTTCTTACATTAGATTCTCGCAGGAGTGATCGGGAGCAATGTGTGGGAGGATAAAGACTGTAGGCATTTCTGAAAAATTGTCATGAGAGAGGTAATATTTTGGTGAGGAGAATTTATTTTCCGAAAATGTTGAAGTTTTTATTTTTTAATTATCTTCAATTTCTACAACGATCAATCAACAATATATTCACCATTATTGACTACAGCTGTGAGCCACTTATCAGAAAGTTACTCGATTCCAGTCTTCCAGAATTCGGGCGTAAGAGTGAAAGAAGACGCGAACTGTCATTTTGAAATGGTTCAATGTTTTGAACTGTTTCTCCGTGAGGAACTGCTTGAACGGGCGGAACAGATGATAATCCGAAAGTGTAACGTCTGGCGAGTATTACCGATAAGAAACCGTTGTCACGCCCAGCTTCTGCATTTCGGCCTGTCTCCTCAGTCACAAGCGGGCGAGCAATATCGTGCAGACGGTGAATGGTGGTGCGTCCCGGGCGTTTCACTCGAAGGGTGAGTGCGAGGGAGTCCAACTATAACCTGTAGGTGGATGCTGTGATCGATGTTACTTGCGGGAACAACTCGAAAACAGCAATCCCTTCTAATCCGAGAAGCACGAGAGCAAACACTTCTTCTTATGGCATCCTGAGGCCGTATTCATGAACATTTTCCTTGGAAAACCATTTTTCTATCAAAAATCAACTGATTTTTTTTTCCAAAAGGAAAATGGAAGCGTGAAAATGTACTGAAAATTATTCAAATGATTTTCCGACTTGGAGGGTCGGAAAATGACTTTTGAACTAAATTTTCTCAAAATCTATGAAGTAAAAATTTCTCACATTTGGTCACAGTACTTAAAATTTCTAGCTCTATTCATTCATGTCATTTGTGTCAAATAACATAGTTTTTAAGTTGAAGAGCAGCATTTTTCGGGTTTAAAATTAGATAATAATGCACTTGATATACTATTCTATCAACACACAACTTTTCTAGAATCAGAAAATTCATAAAACAGACTGTAAACATCAATCGAGATTAGTATACATATTTCAAAAAAAAAGGGATTTCGCAAAAAGAAAACGATTTTCCTATAATTTTCACGCCTTTTCAGTTGATTTTTGGAAAGAAAATGATTTTTAAAGGAAAATGCTCATGAATACGGCCTCTGGTTTCGTTTTCACTTAGCGGGTCCTCACCGAAAGGAATCCAAATAATTCAATGGTGGGTGAAATTATTGCAGAGTATCCAGCACCCATCTCCTGTTAACAAGTCTTCCAGAAACTCTTTCCTCTGCAGAGTGAGGAGGATAGACTAATTCAAGTCCGTTTTCGGAATGGAGAGAGATCATAGGGAACTCTTTGATCCATCACTCTTTGGAAACCAAGCTTGTGGGGATGATTGTTGAAAATGTGGCAGTCGCAAAAATTTTCTACAGTTCGTGAGTAGTCCCATCAGGCTGCTGACTCAAAGGAAGCAAACCGATTGCGGACGGTGCGAATGGTGACGGTCCTCTCTCCAAACACTTCGCATATTTTCTTAGCAATCTGCGTCGCACAGGTGCCGTGAGATCACTTGTATAAGATGAGGAGCCGAACTTGAGGTCTCGAGAGATCGCTGATGGCTGCTTTAATAGTGGGCACAAGCGCCTTATATAAGCATGAGGGAGAAGCTTTCATGACGTTCTACACTAATCTGCACTAGGAAAGTTCTGGAAACTCTGGGACTTTCCGTGGAAAAAAGTTTGAAAATTTTCGGAATATGATTTCTCCCCACGCTAATGATATCATTTGTAGTATTTTATTCAATCTAAGCTAATAAAAATTTGCATTCCGGGAGTTTACATACCCTGTACGAGGATCTAGTTCCACAAAGTTTGACTCGCAAGCTGTGACAAGATCTTCTCGACACTTTGCAAGCCATCTTCCGATTCCATTTTCGCTGGTCATAAAAATCCAAATCAGTCGGAGGTGTGCCACGTAGTCAAAGAAATCTTCTTTCATCAAGAAAACTGAAAGCATAACTTGGAAATAGCAACTCTAGGTTTGACTTACGAAATCGAACATTCAAATTGATCATCTTTGGATGTAGGGCAAAGGCTAATTGCATCTGAACTATGTTCGTTATTTTTAGTTTATATTCGTTGTGAACATACGTAAGTCTCCAAAATTTCAAATCCTGCCATTGCCGACACTTCAAATAATTTAACATTGCTATTCACATGTACTTTCATGGTACACTGACTTTTTGGAAAACTGGGGTTTGAGTGGAGCACGAAGAATAGTTTACTGGAAAAATGAATTTTTTAGCTTTTCTAAAACGGTTTGAAGATTTTTAGAACGTACTCAGAATGACATTTTTGAGCAGAGCATTCCCGTTGCGACAAAGAACGTCGGAATTTATTAAATTTCGGGGAAAGCTCCTTGATTTTTTCCTGAATATCAGAAACGTCGAGAATGAGACATGGTGGGAATTTGTTCATTGCAGTAGGGGACATCTGAAAACCAACAGATAGGTGAAGAACCACAGAAATAATGCAGATATTAATTTTCACAACGAGTTCTTGATACGCTGCATAACTAACCGTAAAGGTTTTTACAACGGCGATGCCAAACTTTTCACTTCTATCTGACGCAATCCTCAACTCAAATCCTGGTTGAGTAGCATCTAATATGAAGGTCAGAGAAGCCGCATGTGTGACGTCAAGCTCAAATTCTCCATAGAACACTTGTTGTGGGTAGAACTGAAAAATGAAGCATTAATATAGCAAATTTGAAAAGCGATATACCGTTAATGTGATTGTGTCGAACTTTTTTGAAAAACACTTTCCAATACGCTCTACTTCGTCCATTGTTGTGGTCATTGGTTCATATGTACTCCAAAACTCGTCTTGAAGGCGTCCCTCTGCATTGGTCTTCGTCATATCGATTGGGGCAAATGCGGTGAACTTCCAGATTGAGTTCAGCTGACTCCATTGTCTGTCTGTCCAGTCAGCATATCGTGGAACTGTAGGTAGAAGTGGTCGTTTGAATTGGGACAATTTAGTAACGTCTTGGGATCTTGGATTGGCAACATTAGAGATATTCACAGTATATGTTTTTGTTGGTTTTATTTTCGGACTGGGTTGTGAGGTGTGTGCTACATCAACAATCATGTCATCCGTCCATTTATTTACTTCCTGCTTGGCGATCTTTTTCGTTGAATTGTAGTCTCTACGGTAATGTAGTCCTTCCATGAATTTTTTTCGTCGCTTTTCGTCATCCTCTTTAATCATTTTATTTTCCAAAGCCATCATTTCTGTGTGCCATAATGTCGCATCACATTTTCCTGACGATTCCAAAAATTTAGCAAAGCGGTAATGCTCAGAATTGATTTTATTCTTCAAGTCCGATTTAGATTTTGCGAGCTGTTTCCCATGGGTTCGAATAACTTCAGCTCGTTTAACGTCCTGTTCCGCACTCAAAGTAGCAGCCGAAACGTCCCAAACAATTGGAAGCCCTGCATCGATGAGTGCATTTTCCAGAAGTCGTCTATCCCATTCTTCTCGTTGTTGTTCGATTGAAAGCTCAACTGGTGGAACAGGTAACGAAATTCCATGATCTGATTTTGAATCTGGGAGACGTCTGACAGATTTTGGAACGTTAACTGCGGCTCTTGTTGGTAATGGAGCAACTGGGGGAACACATGTAGATGGAAGGAGATTGTTCATCAATAGCGATTCGTAAACATTAGATGTATAATTGTTGATCTTCCTTTCCTCCCATCCTGGTTCTTCTTTCTTGATTTTCTTCAGCATGGTGTCAGCTTTGCTAGGTCTGCCTCGCTTCTTTTGTGGTCCATTAGGTTCTTTGACAGGTTTCTCTCCCAACTTCGGTTTGCGACCCCTTGTTACCTTGATGTGTGCTCCGAACGCTGGTAACGGAGTCGGGTTTTCTTCTTTCTTTTGATTACCAGATTGTATCCCCATCTCCTCTTCTCTGTGAGCTGTTTTTCTCGGCCTTCTGACTGTTGGTGGTGGGAGTCCGTCATCTTCAACACGTTTACTCGGTGTACTCGGCTCACTTGGCTGGTGGTCGTTGGAAAGAGTTGCAGATGTGCTCGGATCGATCGCAAGTTGGTTGGAAGCGGTTGCAAGTAAATCGGAGTATGGCACCTCAGGAAATTCTGGAAAATCGTATCGTTTTGCTCGACTAGTTAGATAGTGAACCAAGTTTCCGTAAGTATATATACCTTGCGATTGAATACGTGCAAGAAGTTGATCAGATAGAATTTGCGTTTCAGGTGTGACTGGAACGCGTGGATGTCCATCCGCGAATTGCGCCGCTGTGACAGCTTGTTGATATATCGCTAAAGTGTTTAGCAAAAAGTCCGCTTGATCCAACTCGTGATCTATTTCTTTTTTTACTTCCATCTCCTCAACTTTCACGATTGAAGGTGTTTGCGCGCTATGAGTTACTTGAGCATTTGCATTTTTAGTATTCAGAATTGTCTCGTTTTGATTTGCAGTAACAGTATAAGCCTGAGTGACCCCTGGCATATGCTGCCGCAATGCGGAGAGATTATGAGTCCGTGCTGCTGATCCAAAGCCAGGTTGGTGTATTCCAATATTTTGTGGAAGTTGGTTTGCTTGTTGTTGTTGAAAACGAGTTTGGTTCAGTATTTCAGCTGGAATCTCTGGCGTGTGATCTGCTGGAACATCCGATTGACCAACGTGAGTTTGCTGAAAAGGATCGTTGTTTCAGTCAATTCTGAATTCAAAACTTGGGAAACAACAGAAATCAATAAAAGGTTTTTGGATGCACTTTTCGACTCACCTCCTCATTCTCTAGGGACCGATGAGAAGTCTTTCGTGGCCCACGTCTGCTGACATTGTTTCCTGTCCATGGTGGAGCGGTTTCTTTTCGACCGATCGGGATTGCATTAAGACGAGGGTCGGTTGGTTCATTATGACGTCTTGAAGCATTTGTCGGTGACGTAGATAGCAAGTTTTGTGTTCTTCCACGAGCCATTTTATTGATGATCATGTCACCAAGTCCTGACGATGACCCTATTGACTGATTGTTTTGAACTGGAAATTGAAAAGAAACGCCTGGATTCGTTGCGTTCCCGCTACGGGTGTGATTCGAAACAAAAATTACCTTTTCGATCAAGCTGGTGCTGTAGTAGTTGCAGTGGAGTTTGCTGGTTCGGCTGATTTTGTTGTCTATGTTGCTTTTGGTGAAGCTGCTGCTGGTGCTCCTGTTGAAGTTGTTGGTCCCGATAAAGTTTTTGCTGCTGTTGATGATCTACCATTTGCTGGAGATGATGGTGGCGATGTTGTTCCAGATGCTGCAGCTGGTGTTGTTGGTGAATCTGTCGGAGTTGCTGAATTTGTTGCTGATGCTGCAGCTGGTCACTTGAATTTGCTAGACCTGAAGTATTACATTTATTGTTAGCATACTTGTGAAATTCCGGGCCGACCCGGTGACTCGGCCCGCCGGGACGGGTCAAAACAACCTCCCGGCTCGGGTAGCTGCATGTTAAAGGAATTGCAAAAAATTTGTTGAGTTCCATCTCAAAAAATGCTTCCTGGGATTATCCGATCTTACAAAACTATCAAAACTTCTATATTTTTGAAAACTTAGCAAAAACTTCGAAACATTTCGAAAAACTTCGGAATTTCAAAATTTCAGAAGCTGACCCGGACCGGATAATTTTGGCTCTATATGATTTCAGCGGTCCCTAGAGAAAATAGCGGTCCGAAGTGAAAATAGCGGTCCGCAGGGAAAATAACGGTCCGGGAAGAATATAGCGGTCCGAAATGAAAGTTGACACTGAGTGTTCAGGAATCACTTTTATATATTGTTTTCAATCAATTTTCGATTACTGATAGAATGTTTTAAGTTTTTTCATAGTTAGTTGAAGGCAAGTTATCATTTGTTGCTATGATCAATTCACTAGAATTCATTTATTTAATACCTAAAAAGATCATAAATATTCAAGAGCTTCTGAATTTTTTTCAGATAATGGAGAATTCTGATATTCTACCAAAATTCGGTTTTCCATTATCCAAAAAGCAAAACACAGAAAAAATTCTAGAGTCTTTTAGAAAGTTTGAGAACTTCCAAAATTCCGAACTGTAAAAAATCGAGTTTTACAAAAGTTCCAAAACGAGTTCCATATATTTCTGACACCTTACACAGAAATAGAGGTAATTGAACTCAGAGTGTAATAGTGGCATTCTATCCTAACAATAATGGTATAAGAAGAATTTGAAAAGATATTTTAGATTCTTCTAATATATTTTTATTTTTCTGAAAAAGTTTTTGAACATTTTTGAACTTTTTAGGTATTATATGAATGTCAATTAACTAGAAGAAACCTTAAAACACTCTATCACTAATCGAAAATTGATTGAAAACAAGGTTTACAAGTGATACCTGAGTACTCAGGGTCAACTTTCATTTCGGACCGTTACTTTTTTGTTCGGACCGCTATATTCTCCCCGGACCGTTATTTTCCCTGCGGACCGCGATTTTCACAACGGACCGCTATTTTCTCAAGGGACCGCCGAAATCATATAGAGCCATAATTTTTTATTTTGACCCGGCCCAGCTCAGCCAATGAAAAGTATGAATGTTAGCGACGATACTAGTGTGTTGGTTTACCTGCTAAGTGACCAGCCACTGCTGCCATTTGGGCTTGTTGCATTTGAGATTGTGTAGGCCACTGATTCTGACGAACTGGGTTCACAAAGTTTATCGAGTTGGCACTTGGAGGGATATTACGTCCGTCTGGTGGATCATTCTTTTTAGCTGGCATTTGAAACAGTGAAAAACTGGTTGGAACTGATCAGAGCGATAGAGTTAGAACGCTGTAATTAATAAGAAAATTGAGTAAAAATTCTGAGAAAAAGTTGATGTAATAATGAATGGTAACTAAAAACGGTGTTACAAGTGGCAAAACATTTTTTCAGGCTCTTTCAAACAAACAGAGTTCCTCAGTCATTTTACATGACTACTCAAACAATATTTTATTTCATTCTCAATTTTTTTTCGTTTTTTTTCTGGTCTTAGCGGAAAAATTTCGCTACGTTTGCGTATGGAAGAACTGTTTAAGGTGGCCGAGGTTTTCAAAAACTCGGCCATCCTAAAAACATGCTTTGATGTAGAGATATTATGAGGAGTTAGTGATGAATCATGTGAAACTCTTCAAACAAGAAACAAAAACGTTGATTATTAAATTAGACTATAAAACCCATTAATACAACGTGTAGCGAGAAAGGGGAACGGTTGTAAATACATGCGTCGTGATGCTGTACTGATACTGTTATACGATCTGCGATTTAATCGAAAGTCATTCCCATCATTTTTTTGCCGGTCAGAAAAAAAAAGGGAAGAAAAGGGAGACGAGACGAGGAAGAAAACCGAATTCAAAGCAAAAAGCGAAGAAGAGGGCGCACATAAAACCATCTCGTCCCCTGCGACTCCTCTAAACTCTTGTTTTTTGTTCTCTTTTCTGTCGTCTCTCCTGCCTACATATTGTATATTTCTTCTCTACCTTCACCGTCTCTCGCGCCGCATTGATATTGATCCATCTTTTTGCCACAGCGGCAGTGAAGAGCGCGCACGTGAATAGAGGTTGTGGCCGTCACTGCCGGTCAGAGCGCTCAGGGAGGCAGCCTAAATGAGAGACGAAGGGTAGTCGTGTTGAAAAGGGCACATGCGCCATTTCGAGGCGAGTTTCGGAGGGAGAAAAGCGACGAAAACGACGACGAAAAAACAGAGAGAGCCGTTAAAATAATAACGAGAGATTGGGGAGGAAGGGGAGGGTGGGGTGTGTAAGAGTGTAGATCGCTTGCCCGATAAGAAGAAAAATGACTGTTTGAAGAAATTTATGAAAACTACAGACGCAATACAAGGAGGAGAAAGACAGACAAAAGAAATTTTGAATTTGTCTGCTGCACGAACTTCACCGAAAGAGCGAACTGTTACACACGGAAGACACAGTCAACTAAAAATAATAATTTAAAATAGTTCTGAAAATGTTCTCGTGTCTTATATTCTATTATCGGAAACTTATCGGGGGTGCAATAATTTTGTTTAAAATGTTTCACCCAAGCTTATTAGCAGTTGGAAAAAAATTTGGTTTCAAATGTGCACAATAGACAGATAACAAGAGATGGTAAATACAGTGCGTTCAATAATTATAGGACCCCCTCGATTTTGAGGGTTCTGACAAAACTGGCAATGATATAAAAAATCAGTGAATGCCATTCGATTCAGAATACAAAATAACCCCCAGGTACAAATTTTCATGTTCCTACCTTTCGTTAGACAGCCGTACTAACAAAAAGACCCTCCCGCAGGCGTTCAATAATTATAGGACCCCCCAGAAAAACGAAAAATCACAAGTTTTTTGGAGAGCAAAATTGAACTTTTTTTTTTCGATGGACACTGTTAAAATAGTCCTAAAACAACATATTTTGGCAGTTTACACAAAAACTGATTACTCTATTCAAGTTTTGGAAAAAATTATTTTCAGAGATTTTCGAACTTTTTTGGGTTTTTGGAATAAATCTTGATTAACTGGCTCCTGGGTGAGATTTTAAGCTGAAAGTAAATGATTCAGATCCCTGCAAAAATATTGCCCATCATTTTTAGCTTAAAATCTCACACAGGACCCAAATTGTTCAAGATTTATTCCAAAAGCTCAAAAAATGGCGAAAATGTCCAAAAATAATTTTTTCTAAACCTTGAATAGATAGAGGTATCAATTTTTGTGTCAACTGTCGAAATAGGCTGTTTTTATACAATTTTAATGATTTCCAACTAAAAAGGTCCATATTTGGTCCCGAAAAAACTTGTGATTTTTCGTTTTTCGGGGGGGGGGTCCTATAATTATTGAACGCCTGCAGGAGGGTCTTTCTGTTGGTACGGGAGTGTAAAAAAAGGTAGGCACATGTCCAAACGGTGACCAAATTTGGTCAAAAAATGAAAATTTTTCTCGATGGAGATAATGATTAGATTTAAATTGGAATAGATTAAACTTGCTATTTTGAGCATTTTTTGTGTTAAAGCAATAATTCCATCTCGTTTCCTTCCGGATGAAAATTTTGATTTTTGTTCCAATTTTGGAAAAATTCACTGAAAATTTGTCGTCGTGAAAAATTTTAACATTAGCTGAAAAAAGATATTGTCAGATTCAGAACGAGCGTGCAAAACTACATATGAAAACGTTTGTCTGAGTATGATTATCCTGGGCATAAAGCAAGTTTTAGGCCAAAATGTGCCGAAAAACGAGGGTTCACCATGTGGTCCCCCACATGGCACCTAGAAATCGCCCAAAATCGACCATCTCCAATTTTGATGAAATTTTTACCAGATGATGCATTCGTCATGGGTAGTATTGTGGCAAAGTTTCAGAATTCGTTCTTATCATCTTCATGCATTTTCAGAAGCTCCAAAAAAGAGGCAAAAGTTGCTTCCAAGTCCATTTTAAATGAAAAAATACGAGCTCCAGAAAAGCACGGAGACGATGAGATAGGATCTTGAAACTTTGCCAAAATACTACCCATGTCAAATGTTGTATCTAATGAAAATTTCATCAAAATTGGAGATGGTCGATTTTGGACGAATTTTGTTGCCATGTACTCCCCCCCCCATGGTGAACCCTCATTTTCCGGCACATTTTGGTTTGAAACTCGCTTTATGCCCAGGATAATCGAACTCACGCACACATTTTCTAATGTAGTTTTGCACGCTCGTTCTGAATCTGGCAATATCTTTTTTCAGCTAATGTTAAAATTTTTCACGACGACAAATTTTCAGTGAATTTTTCCAAAATTGGAACAAAAATCGAAATTTTCATCTGAAAGGAAACGAGATAGAGTTTTGTTTTAACAAAAAAAATTCTCAAAAGAGCAAGTTTAATCTATTCCAAATTAAATCTTATCATTATCTCCATCGAGAAAATTTTTCATTTTTTGACCGAAGTTGGTCACCGTTTGGACCATACTGGGTGGGTCCGAACGAAATGTACATTTTTTACTTTAAAAGTGTCCCAACTGTCATAATACAGTACCGTGCAAAAGGTTGCCCACTTTTTGTTTTTCGAGAATAACTTTCTTCAAAATAGAGCTGATGAGTCAAACTTTTTTGTGACATGTAGCAAATCGCCCGATAAAAATGATGCAAAAGTATTTTTACCTTGAAAAAATGAAGAAAAAATTTTAACAAAAAAATTCACTTTTTGGAAAATTTTGGATTTGTGGAAGTTTTTTTTTCAAAAATCTGGAAAAAATAGAAAACGATAATTAATGTGAAACATACCATTGCAAACATAATCAACAAGACTTAGGCCAACTTTTAAGAAAATAATAGCTCATTAAAAAACAATTCCGAGTATGGTATGGTTGTTCAAAGTGTCAACTACAGATTTCCGGCTTCTGGGCTCGTTCTACCATTGTTCCACAATTTCAATTTTTCAATATTAACCTGTTTTTATGTTTTTATCATTTTCCAGCTGTTATTCTACAATATCTGATCATTTTTCACTCGAAAACGTGCTTCTTCAAGCTCCAAACCCTGACTTTACCAATTGTGAGACAAGCTAAAACCCCCATAAGGTTCACTTCTAGCCATTTAGGCAGAGTCGGTTGAGGGATTTTCGTATATTTCTTGAAAGTTATTAATATTACAGTTTAGTGGCATCCTGGAAAACATGATTACCTGTTGCGGAAAGCTAGTTCCTGGCTCTTGTGCTTTGTTTTCTTTTGGAGTCCAAATTAGAAAATTCCTGTATTGGGTCAGATTGATAATTTTTCTTCAATGTGATAGAATCTCATGTTGATTGTCCTTAAACAATTACAACAACTTCTTCGTACAAATATATCATTAAAGTTGATGAATGGAACAGTCGGGGACAGAAACATAAGCAGTAGTCTGTTTGATCATCATTTAACTGGGAAAAATCCATTTCGAAATGTATTTTCGCGCTTCTATGGGCATTCCGCAATGGGTAATCATGTTTTCCAGGACGCCACTAAACCGTAGTACTGATATCTATAAAAAGAAATACCGAATTCCCTCAACCGACTCTGCCTAAATGGGTAGAAGTGAACCTTATGCGGGTTTTAGCTTCTCTCACAATTTGTAAACTCAGGGTTTGGAGCTTGAAGAAACACCTTCTCAAGTGGAAAATGGTCAGGTATTGTAGAATAACACCTGGAAATCACACACACACACACACACACACACACACACACACACACACACACACACACACACACACACACACACACACACACACACACACACACACACACACACACACACACACACACACACACACACACACACACACACACACACACACACACACACACACACACACACACACACACACACACACACACACACACACACACACACACACACACACACACACACACACACACACACACACACACACACACACACACACACACACACACAACACACACACACACACACACACACACACACACACACACACACACACACACACACACACACACACACACACACACACACACACACACACACACACACACACACACACACACACACACACACACACACACACACACACACACACACACACACACACACACACACACACACACACACACACACACACACACACACACACACACACACACACACACACACACACAGTGATTCCATGGTTTAAGGGGCTTTAAAATACATAGATGGTTAACTCGGTGTGATAAAGTATATAAACTAAATTGGGGGAATGTTGAATATATAAAAGAGAACACCTCGGGACGACTGTTCATTCCCGGGTCTAGTCATTTCTACTGGTCAAGCAGGTGGCGCGCTTCTTGTGTGAGAGCAAAGAGGCTGCAGAAATGTGTGGCCACGCCCCTTGCGGGAAGTGTTCCCACAGAACTATCACACAACGAGCAAAGTTATTGAACTTGGAACCATTCTCTGATGTTTCATGTGAAGGAAAAAAAAATAAAAATAGCCTAGGGCCAAATTAAATGGATATTTTGGTATAAAACTTCTCTGCTTGGTTTTATCACTTCACTAAACATTGGATAATATATTTAGATTGAGGATGCTTCTTCCAAATAATAGGGTTCGGCTAAAACGTCATGTTTGCTTCATCTGGAATATCTATAAATGGTGGAAGTTTCAATAAATGATTGATCTGCTACAAACATATGTGCCGCTTTATCGTGAAACCTTCTTTTTGCTCTGGAAGAAACTAACACTTTATTTCTCTGGTGAGGTAACTTTCGTTTTGCAATATTTTTTTGAATACAACATTTTTTAGTTTTATTTTATTTTTCTTCTTGAATGAAAATGACTAAAAATAGGAAACTCGATCTGTTTCTCAAAACGCCAGGCAAATTTGACAGCAGGTGGGCAACAAATGGAAATTATGAGAAAACAATAACTGAGACGATTTGAAGATAACCCATTTGTACGAGTTTTTTGTGATTCTGTGTATGATTCAACACATCATTCAAGTGCTAGTAATAAAAAAAGACTGAAGAGAGTGGGATTCGAACCCACGCCCCCGAAGGGACTGGTGCCTTAAACCAGCGCCTTGGACCGCTCGGCCATCTCTCCACATTTCATATTATGATGTCGTGTTGTACAAGTATTGCGAATCTTCAGCCCCCGCGTTCCCGCCGCTCTCTTCGGACTGCACACTATCTTCATTCCCCTTTCTGCCAAGTCGTAGTGAGCGAATGGGGAAACAACGACACTCCGCTAGTGGAGGGCGTCCGGTGTTTAGCGGGTCATGTGTTGTGACCGAATTTTTCTGATAATATCTGCTTTCTTTCTGCCAAACGAGTGGATTTTTGCCTTTTCTCTATGGAAACTCCTATATGGAAAAAAACTTGAAAAAAGCTTAGTTTTGTACCCAGGAATTGTTAATTTGGTACCCCAAAATTATTTTGTACCCTCTTTTACCCCCTAATCGTCGTACCCTTCGAATTATGTGCCTTTTATTTCTCTCATTTCTTTCATATTTCTTGTTACATATAGTTCATTTTGTATTTTTATATTTTTGTATTCGTAAACAGAACTCCTCTTAAATTGTTCTTGATGCGTCAACTTATATTATTCGGTGATATTTATACAAATCTCATACCTTCATTCTAATTTGAATACCAAATAACATGTTGTTTTCAATATATATTTCAGGTATACTGTGAATTCCGGACTGGAGCCTTACTGTACAACAATTCCCGAGTTCATCGAGGTTTTGGACAACTTCGGGACGGTCAATATGACGTTGTACAATTTGATTAAAAAAACTGAGGCGTTCATAAACTGCTCCGTGAGATTAAATATCAAAAAAATAAATCATCATCGATGAAGGTTTTCAGCCTTCTAAAAAGAAAAGTATGGTTGAAAAACACAGTCGTTTTCATATCTGGGTCAAAGAAGAAATCGATATATTCCATGAAAATCTTGATATCGCAACGAAAAATGACAAGGACATGGTGATCGAATTCAATGTTACAATATTCGATATTTGGAACCGCGTTCTTCAGTGGCTTTCCAAAAATTTTGAGGAAGATCAGGTGAGAGAGAGAGAATAATAGAGATTTCGAAATTTCCTCGCATCTTTATCTATTTTCAGCGATTCGTAGCTCACTCAGTAGCAACAAAAGTGGCGCTTCCATTGATCTTCATTATGATGCATGGAGTATACGGAATGGTAAGCTTAGAAATAACTCACTGGATTAAGTTGAAATTGTATTTTTGGCCCACACGGATTTTTGGTGAGCATTCGCATCCTCACAAAATCCTCTCACTATTTTCTTAATTGTAAAATCAATTCACGAAGAAAATTCTTTGACTCTAAATAAAAGCTATTAGCATAGCGCTGAATTCTCCAAACTCATATTTCGTACTTTCAGCAATTCATTGTTTACCCTGACATCGATGAAATGGACATAAAAGCGAACACATTTTATGAGAAAACTGGAAAACGCTTTTTTGAGGAAAAATTGTTGCAAGTAGACAGAGTAATGAAATACATCAACGATCCAGAGAAAAAGATACTTATAGAAACGAAATACCAGGCTTCTAAGCAAAAGTATGAAGATGAAGTGAGTTTGAAACTGCGCTTCGCTGCTTCAAAAGTTTACTTTTTCAGATATACTACTTTTTGCTCTGTAGACCGTGGCCCAGACACGTCTTAAAAGTCGAAAATTTTCATTGGGTGAGGGTTTTGGCAATCATACCAAAACTTTCTGTTTTCCTATATTACTAATTTCAAAAATCAGTTATATTTCCCAAAAAAAAGTGCACAAATTTTTCAGAGGGAACTTCTAATGCCAAAACAGTTGGTCCTATATGCAGCGGAAGACTCCGATGCTGAAATTGATGTTGTAAATGTCGATGAAGATAACGAGAGACTTCCTATACATATTCGAATGAATCCACTTGCATACAATCACGATGAGAGTGATTCTGATCAATCTGGATACTATGATGATTATGAGGAACCTAACAATGTTGAATCCGATGAAGTAATGGAGCAAATTGAAGATGTAAATGAAGATAGACAAGACACATCAGCACAGCAAGAGAACGCTGATTGCTTTCCCAGACCAACGCACGACGAATTGTTATCATCTTCGCAATCATCAGCAAACCGAATACCAGAACCGAGCGAGAATACTTCAACAGAGATGATTCCATCACTTCAAAATCCAGATCCTCAACAATTGTTGTATGTTCATGGCCCGATATCTCAAGGAGAGCCAAGAAGTGAAAATTCTCAATCAAAATACTTGGAGAAAGACTGTAAAGCGGAGAAAGATGAACAAAAACAAGAAATGATCTGTCATGAGAAGCTTGCTCAGAGAACTCTTAATGAAGAAGCGTTAGAAGCTCTAGGAACTCCTGAAAAGCTCAACAAAACACCGGAAAGTCCAAGAGGAAATACTACTTTGTACGGTAAGTTTGACTGCGAAAATAACCATAATATTTTTTGAACTTCAGAATCGGATCGAGGAGAAAATTATCCGACGAAAAATACGTCAGCTGAATCTGTCGATGGAGGCTCGGAACAAAGAAATGAGCCGGTAGATTCAAACTCAAAACCAGCTTATAAGGAGTCCGAATCATCCGAAAAATCGACTAGTGAGACATCAAGTGCTTCCAAAGAAGCAAATGGTGATTATTAACGCCTTTTTAAAAGTTTCAAAGTTGTTTTCATAGGATCTTCAGAGGCATCAAAAAGCCAACAACAGTCGACACAATCATCTGGCTCTGGGATTTCGAATTGTGCACCAGAGCAAACACATGAAACTTCAAAGCTTTCAGAGCAGTTCAGAAATAACGATTTTGAATCAATGAAAAACTCAAGCGTTAAGTTGGTTCATAAATCATCTTCACTCCCAAATCTATCACCAAAAGGTCGGACTGATTTGAAGAAGGGTGAATCGATTACGAAAAACTCTTCTTCATCCAACTCTCTGGAAAGTGAAGCTAAACAAAAAGGCATCGGCGGTACGCCTCCTCTCAACTACGACATTGGAACTCCTCAGTCGTTCCATTCAACTTCAAGCATGGGAAGTAACCCAGCCTCACCGGAACATCTTGAAGCTCCACCATCTATTCAAACAATTCAAACTCCAGAGAACAGGGACTCAACACCATTGTCTGAAACGAAGGAAACAGAGAAACCTGTTAAGTCGTCTTTAGAAAAACATAATGAATTAGACGAGCAGGAAAGAATACCAAGTCTGGAGTTACCATCGAACAGTGAAGGTGAGATTTTTATTATAACGAACGAACATGAAATTTTTAATGTCTAAAAGGGGTTTCAACGTGTCATCATTTCGTATTGTAAAACATTTTTCCAGAGTCTTCCTCAAACATCTTATCCAATCTACGCAAACGTCCACGCTCGCCAAGAGACGATAGTGACATTCCCCCAAAGATATAATAAACTATTTCCATTTCTCCCGTTTGTTTATTAACCTCTACCAGTCGCCATTCCTACTACCCCAAGGTGTATGTTCTACATGATACTCATTCAATTTCCGTTTGATAATCTCTTATGTTTCACAATCTTATTTTATGCAAAAGTCAACTTTACGAAAATAAACGAAATTCTAAAAAGTTTTAACTTTTAATTTGAATTGTTAGTTCAAGTCATATTGATGCCGTTTTAATGACGTGAAACAAAAACGCATTGGAGGAACAAGTCTCGACGTCGAACTTCTGAGAAAAAACAGGTTGTCTGAGACAGAATCGGTTCATCAAGGATTTTCAGGAAACTGCACAATTTACCAGAAATTCTCTTAGGGTTTTTAAAACTATTGTTTTGCCTTTAGTTGATTAAAAACAAATAGTGGTGTCTATCCTCTTCTTTAATTGTCAATCCGTTTTTCCTAGAAGGGAAGTTTCCTATGAGAAAAAACAAAACACGGCAAACAGGTTGGTGATTTCTACATTCACATGTACCACTAAAAAGTGGAAATTAAAACCAAACGTAGCCACAAAACCAATTCCTCCGCATTTTCCGGTAGTGTGAACAAATCTAATATCACATATTCATGGTATTTGCTGATCATTACCGCGCGAATGCATTGTTCTGCACTTTCTCATACTGATCACAGCATGATTAGAGCCGCACGTTCTAGTGGAGAACAAATGAGGGAAAGGCATATTATGTTGCCAAGTCTCTGTTTCTGATAATACTGCAGAATTGTAAATCAGTGCGATCGCCTTGCTTTTGTTATTGAAAGTGATTGCTATATGTTAGTAAAATAAGACGTTCATTCTGATTTTCTTATTTTTAACAATTTTTTTTTAAATTTAGGATTTGTTTTGAAAGCTCTCAAAAAAGTGTGCTATTCTTCCCAGTTTGTATATGCTTCAGGAGATATTTTGTGTTAAAGGAGCCCAAACACGAAAGTCTACGGAGTTTTTTTGGAGTTAGGGTATGCATTCTGACGTGACGGTGTACAACGCTTAATGTCACTCTGCGTACAGCTGTCGTCCTCGCCTTTATGTATGTGATCGGGCGGCGGCCCTCTCTTTGCCCGCGTAGCTCAGTCGGTAGCGGCGCCGCACCTTCAATGCTCACCCCGACAAGTTCAACTCCTCGAGGGGCATATTTAAACGAAATTTCGAGAACATTATTCTTTTTATGTCCCCCTTTCTTTAAACAAAAATTGATATTGGAAACTTTTAAAAAACTATACACGGATCATGACTCATACTTGTTTTCGTTTATTGAAATTTGAACACAGTGGGTTTCGGAATAATCGTTCAGAATTATGAAACTAAGTTTTTTGAAAAGGAAAAGGTTTCACCCTTCTTTTATTCTATTTTCATCATACTGGCCGCGCCGGGCCGGGTCAAAATGAAAAATTCTTCGGCCCGGGTCAGGTTCTGAACTTTCAAAATTCTGAAATTTTTCAAAGTTTTTATTAAGTTTCCCAAAAATACAGAAGCTTGAAATTTTTGTAATAGTGGATTGGCCCAGAAATTTTCTTTTTTAAGTGGAATTCCATAATTTTCTCACAAAAAAAATTTAAAAATCAGGTACCTGGGCCCGAAGAATTTTTTTCGACACGGCCCTGACCCGGCCCGAAATTTGACAAGTATGATTTTCAGAACTTGGAAAACAAGGAATTGAAATACGAAAAAATGACAAATACATACAGAAAGTCGAACCGAAAATCGATCATAACTGCTGTCCGAAATATGCTCAAAGTTTGATTGCCACCCAAACTGACGGAAAACCGAATTTCCAGAAAAAATTACATTGGGAAAACGGAAGGAAATACAACAATGCCTGCGGAAAGTTTTGCATATTACGGACCCGTTATTTTTGACGATTTTGACGTTAGTATGATTAAATATTGAATTTACATGAGTAGTTTCTCCACTTTCGTTTTTCAATTTTTTTTCTCGAATATTCTTGTTTTTTTTTAGATGAATCCAGGTCTGGACTTGTTGGAGTTCAAAAAATCGGACCCGGTATGATATTTCACTTTTTTTTCAAATTTTGCTGATGAGCTTCAGAACCTCATTGGTTGACTATCACGATTTCAAAATTTACTAACTTTAAGTTTATAGCAACAACTCACTGATTTTGAAACAAAAATAAAAAACAACAATTCTCATGTGAATTCGGCATATATTGGGCAGGTGAGTACAACACATTAATGAAAATTGCACTTTTATTAGTCTAATGAATTTTTCGGTTTTTCAAGTTCATAATTGTTTATTTATTTTCAAAAATATTTCGAACATTCACCAGATTTCTGCAGAAAAACTTCAATACGAATAGTCTTAACATTCATTTCAGTTTCTGGTTTTAGAAATTTTTATTTTTCCGATATATAAAAAATTAACTGATCAAAGCAGAATTTCAAAATGTAGTAAAAATTTTTCGTGCAATTCAAAAAATCTAAGCTCTTTTCTGATTTTTCAAATTTTACTCCATTCTGCTTACTCGGAACCTCATCTCATAAAAACTGTGTATAGTTTTAGTGATAAACGTTTTTTTGCCTGATTCATTTTCTTCATTTTTGTTTCTGGATGGACAATTCATTGTCCGCTACATCGACCAAGTCCGCAGGACGTCCTCGTCTCACCCGACAGGTTAGTTTTTGAATTCTGCAGGTTACTTTTCCTTACAGCACTAGATATTTCTGAAAATTTGAAATATGCGAATTGAAGTTCTTTTTTTGTTGGAGCAACCCATTTTGAGCTAAATTCAAACTTTGGTCGGCTAAATTTTCCTACCGAAAGAAAGCTTTATTTTCAAAATTGTGGTTTTTTCAGAACGCAATCGTGCAAGAAACCTTATCTGAGATTGCAATGACCATTGCGGGAAAAAATAAAGTAATGTTGTTAAGAGTCAATCACATGACTGAATTAAAACAAAATTGAAGGCTCTGGACGAAAATGGAATCATTGCATTTTCGTCCAGAGCCTTCAATTTTTTTTCCCAAACCTGATATTTCCTCCTGGTATTTCCTCCATGATTCGATTCGATTGCCAAAACCATTTTTTCTAATTAGGGACTCTACAAGCCGGCAGGTATAGTGGTACCTAAAACTAAAAGCTCCCAGTTTCCATTACTTTGACCGACCATCAAACTCATTGCATATCCATTTTTACTAGAAATTCGGGTTCCGGGATGTCCAGAGCTAGCTCTTCTTTGTCAATCAACTGACTCTTCCGTACAACGATTGAGTAACTTACCCACTTCTCATCTACGGTAATTAGATTGCCCACCCAATTGAACGTGAGAAGAAATTATAGGAGAAACATGCTCATGTCCACATGAAAATACATATTGTAATGCTTCAAAAATTTTTGTACGAATCGACCCAGCTCTTGAAGTCGCCAAGAGACTTCCATTCGTTCCCAATATTTGGTTGACTAACGGACTATGCCTTTAACATTTTACAAGTGGTTTGAAACAAATCAGGTTTAATAGTATTCTTCAATAAGTCCATGTCCAATTTTCGGGCCGATCTTGGTTTTCCGATTCTAAATTGTTGGCTTCACATTGATCAGTTCAATGTCTAATGGTAGAGACAGTAGGAGATCTGGCTTCATTTATTTCGTTCATTTTGTTGTGAATATCAAGGTTTTTAAAACCAGTAACGAATAAAAATAAAATGGCGTCTCGGAAGTTTTGAAGATGAGGGCGGAAGGAGGCGCCATGCTCGCGAACGATAAAAAGTAGAAATGAGCCAAAGTATGTAAAGCAAGACCGTGAGATACTCTATCTAACAAAAATACATTCACCAAGAAAAACAATCCCACTGGCGAGATATGAGTTTTCAAAGTTGAGCATTCAAAATCGAAAGAAACTTTTGCATCAACATAGTACCAACATATTTCTCGACGGCGAGTCCTTGGTGTGTTTTGGAAGAGCGTATTTCCGCTCTTTTGTAAAACCATTTTCACATACCAAAGTTTGCTGGTGATTCTCTACGAATAAAATGTGAGTTCACCGATTTTCCTCAAAATCAGCTTTTATTCTATATTTGATTACTGTCTTCGAAATACTATCATACCTTTTCTTCATCTGTTGCAACACGTTGTCCTCATCTCGATGCTTTCACGATTTCATTGAAACTGGACATCGAGAACAAAAACTAAATTAAACTTTGAATAGAGTATGTTCTTTATGAATCCCTGGTATTCAAAAAACGTTAGAAGCACGTCAGAATTCTCAATAAAATTCATCATAAAATCAACAAGATAGACAGAAATTAGAAACAATTACAACAGAAAAAATGTTAATCAGTGGATTCGGTAGGTGCTGGTGTAGCAGCAACGCTAGCTGGTTTCTCTTCGCGCTCCTCAACAGCAAAAATGGAATGCTTGGCCTTCACTCCAGAGCTGGTTTTCTTTTGACAGCTTTCGTGGTCCTCGTACCGAAGAACATCAAACAATGGGCGTTGGTGGATCATGGATGCATTGTTCAAGACGGTCTTGAGAACGTTGCTGCAACAAATATCCTTGCTCTCTTACTATTATTGACCATACCAACAGATTTTGATTCATTTCAGATAATAGCAGATATTAGGTTGGCACACATGACTCCGAACACGGCTTTGTTTGCTTATAACTCGATGAAACCAAAACTGTTTTTGCACTATTTAGGTTCATTTGAAAAGCGTTGTATGACAAGTTGTTTGATATATTGTGTGCCTAGTTTTATTTTAATTTAAAGTTATCAGAAAAAATCCTTTCTGCAATACCCTACCAAAATTTACTGATGCGCGCTTGTTTGTGGTACGGCTTCAAATAGAACAAAAACCATTCCGCACACTGTCGAAAGTTTCTGATGAGGAAGAACTATTTCTGACGCAAGTCTGTGAATGGTTTGACCGATTCAAAAACCGTGATGAAAAGCTTGAGGACAACGAGAGTGGATTTTCTCCTCAAATTGTCGATCACGATGTTCTAAAGCATATCATTGAGTCGGAACCGCGTCAAACGATTTGCCAACTTGCTCAGCAGTTTGGATATATGACACAATTTTAAATAACTTGCACTCGATTGGCAAAACAAACCGCTGTGGAAAATGGACGCCACACAAACTCACCAATTCCAACAAAGCGACAAGGGTGGGGAGGGTAGCGATTCTTCTCCGCCGTGCCAAGAAATCAGGGTTTTTCGACTCAACTGTAACTGGAGATGAAAAATGGGGTTTTTTTTATGACAACACCACAAGAAAATGAGACCGGTTGGGTGTTGCTGAACACCCGAAACTGACCCCAAAACGGGATTTTCATTGAAAAATGTGGTGTCTTGTGTTTGGTGGTACAGTAAAGGTCCTGTATGTTTTTGCTTCTGAATTTTTGTCAGAAAAACACGGCAGATCTGCCTTGACATTTGCTCAACCATGGTGGTAAAGCACTTCGTCGGAAAGGAATTGATACGATGTCCGCAAAGTTACTTCATGACAACGCCCGACCGAATGTTGTAAAGATCACATCGCAGAAAAAGGAAGAGCTGGGCTGGGAAGTTCTTTCTCACACGCCAAATAGCCACGATACAGCTCTATCAGATTATCATTTCATATCATCGATGCAGCACTCTTTGGCGGAGAAATACTTCAAAAACAACGATGAGGTCAAAAAAATGGGTGAACGAGTATTTCGCTTCGCAGCCGGCGGAGTTCTTCTGTAGAGGCATTCATTCTATGCGTGAACGTTGCCATGAAGTTGTGAATAATAATGGTGATTTTGGATGGAGGTTATACGGTTTCAAATTTACAGTTAATTGTTATAGTAAAAAAAGTTCGGAGTCATGCGTGCCAACCTAATATTTAAAGCCATGTCACATCACTTTTTGGTTTTTACAGGAAGTTGAAAATTAGGTAAGATATTTTGTGGCTAGAAGTTAGTTCTAGTTGCGTCATTTTCTATACAATACTTTCGGCTCAGTAATAAATCTTCGTTTTGTCCTATTCTATCTGAGTTAACTTACCCAATACGGAGGTTCGCTTCGTCATCACTACTGTCGGTGGTCCATACCGATATTTTTGAGCCTTTCGTACGGACATTACAAACAATTCCACACACACTTTCAGAATCTTGTTTGAATTGTTCTCCAACCATTGCCATCAAAATCTCTGTCCAAATCAAGTCCATTATTTCCGATGTTCTTTTTTCAATTGTGATCAACCAGCGACCTCCGTTTTTGTTTTCTTTCACCTGTAAACTTACTATAATGTAATTTATTCTGATATAGCTGTTTTTGTACCTCCCACATTGGTGCGATTCCATCACGGAAAACATTGTAGTCAGATGACGGATTCAAACCGCTTGGAGGCTTAATTGCATCGTGAAGAGCCCAAAACTCGCCAATCCCGGTGAAAGTGTGTACGTTTTTGAGTCTGTCCTCCCATGATTTGTTACGATCATCCGACAGAAACCTAGAAAACGAAAATTAGATATTTTTTAGAAGAGTACAATTTAAAAAACAATCGAAAACGAACTTACCACCAAGACCAACTTCTTGCAAGTTTGTAAACTTGTGGTGATTTTCTATGAGGTGTTTCAGCGATTTCTGCCATTTTTACCTAAGAAATTGTTGAATGCGATAAGAAAATAACAAAAAACGAAAAAAAAAACGAAAATTTGTCGCAAATATGTCGAAATCCTGCATACAGAAGATCAAAAACCGTACAGACTATCAGTTAAAAACAAGACGTGTCCTAAAATTCTGTGCAAACACCGTCGCCCAAACCCACACACATTACACTGTCAAGATGGAATCACTCCGGCCGTCCGACTTTTGTGTACGTCACTGTGTTTGCATTGTCGTGCAGCGGAACAGAGGCAAACGCGGGAGGTCAACGAGAGATACATTGACATAGTGATCAGAGTGTAGAGACGCACAAACTAGCAGAATTGGGTCTACAAGAAAAACACGATAAGATAGACCAGTGAATAAGGTCAACGAGAACAATATGCCAGGATTGTAAAATATCGAGATGAACAGTTTGATGATTGATCTATAAAAACCGGACTCTAAATAGTTTTAAAAAGTTCTCAAAAAATCGAATTTTCTTTG
The DNA here is from genome assembly GCA_027920645.1 of Caenorhabditis nigoni. Taxonomy (NCBI): domain Eukaryota; kingdom Metazoa; phylum Nematoda; class Chromadorea; order Rhabditida; family Rhabditidae; genus Caenorhabditis; species Caenorhabditis nigoni. The sequence goes on from CP115869.1 coordinate 193,932, forward strand.
AAGTTCGATGCAATGAATATACATTCTAAAGAGGTCAGGATTCCGATAGGTCTGGAACAAAAAAAGCGAGATGTTTCATTTTATTTCATCGCATTCGTACATTTTATGAACGGAGTGTAAAAAAAATTGAAAAAAAATGAAAAAAAAAAACGTAAATTTTCTGAACAGTGTGCGTTCTAAGAAAAACAAAAACATTAATATGAAAATACAGGTTATTGAAATCTTCAGAAGTCATAGAAATGATCATATTTAATAATTTTTCTAGGGTTCATCAACTGTTTTCTCAAAAATCAGAACCGATTCTACACTCAAATCTTGTGAAAACATAGATTTACATACTTCTTGACAGATTCATCACTGTTTCGCAACTAATATGGTAATATCGGGGGATTTCGACTGACATTTTGACCATTAATTGGATATTTTTCGAAACAAGTCCAAAATAAGTTTTTCAATAAACTGCTTTTTCGAGCTTTTTTCCTACTCAAATAATAGAGCAAATATAATTTTGAGTTTCGAAAAATGCAAAGCAATCCTCCAACGTCAAAGACAAAAAAGAAAAAAAGAAAATGGACAATGACGGAATTGAACCCCAACCTTGTAATTCCTATTCATCTCCACTATCCACTTGGCCACTATTGTTCGCTTTTTCCAAAGTGGAGAATCTATAGACGCAAGGGGGGAAAGTGGAATGGAAGGAGGAGAGAGAGCAAAGCAGCATATTTTCAGACGGAATTTTCTCGACTTCTAGAAATTTGTGAAGAAAACAAAATACACCATGAGAAAGCCCGTCCTCAAACCCCTATCTGTGTTTTTTCATTCGCGGCCAGATTGTTTTTGGAAGGATGGTATCCACAAGTTACCTGAACAATCCCCATCGTAAAAAAATGCTACAACGTCTTGTTTCATTTATTTCAGTTGATTAATGGTGCAATTCTGATACCCGAAGATTCTCAAACCTAGACTTGAGGACGAAAGTCAGAATTTCGAAAATTTTGAGTTATTGTAGATAACATACTTGTTTAGTCCCGCCCCACCCCGCTGGCCCGGTTTCCGATTATTTTAACATTTTTTTTTGTATTTTGGAACTTACTTTTTTGCATACTTGCAACGGGCCGGGCCGGGAAAAAAAATTTTCAAGATAAGAGTGTCCATGAAAAATAGTTTTTTCACAAAAAAGTTTGAAAATTTTTTTTTTCAAATTTGGAGAACCCGGGCCCGCCGGGCCGGGCCGGGCCGGGCCCTGATTTTGCAAGTATGCTTTTTTGTCAAAATAATAATTTTAAAGCACGAAATTTATCTTAGAACCCTTCTCAAAGCTGAAGACCAAGAAATTTTGAAAAATTGTTCCAAAAATTCAGTTTTCCTTCAAAAAATGAATCTTAAAGTTTTTGTGCCTCAAAAAGCCGAGTATGGTAAATTGTAATTATTGAAAAACACTAAATTTTCATAAGCACAGAAGATCAAATGTTCGGCGATTCAGATATTCCTCATCTCAAGGAACGTTTTCTGAGCTGTGTCTTTAAAAGTAGAATGCCACCGATGTTCATCACCTCACAAATGCCGTAAAACCTGAAGATGTAACACTTTTTGACTTTGCGCATTTCTCCAAACATGACCATAATATATTTTTTGAACCTGCGTCTATTCTTGAAACCCGCTAAAATTTCTAAAACTCCTGTCTATCTTTAGACCCCGAGCCACTCTTAAAACTCCTGTTAAATCATAAAGAGTCGAAATTTAAACATTTTCTATTTTCCTGATTTCAGTTTTGAAGATTGGACGTGCGGTTCAATTGACAAAAATTCTCATCAATTCATGGCCTTTCGAATAAAGAAAAATTTGAACGCCTACCATCGAAATCTTTCAACAAAAAAAAAAACATTGAAATGACGAAATTCGAGAATTTTAAGAAATTTTCAGACGACAAAAATATATATACATACATGAACAACTTCTAAGGACCAGAATTTTTATTTAAGGACAATAAGTTTTTAATGTCCAGAATTTTCTCTAAGGACCAGAATTTTTTAAAGACCAGAATTTCATACTAGAACCGCCTTTTTTACCTTCTAATTTAGACTTATTATTTTTTGTGTTTTGTTTTCAGCTTCAGTTCAAATTCCCATGATAAAATGTGCTCGAGATTCGTAGAATTGTTGTCATGTCTTCACATACTGGTTTTGATCAGAAAGCATCCATGGACATCCTTGATAACAATCACTATTGATATGGATGATTGTATTTCAGGCGTGCTTCATTACAAAGTTTACAGGTCCCATAAACATTCCGAGGTCTCAGATGTTTTTTTGAAGCAGCGAATGTCATTTTTCAATATTTTATTACGTTTGATGTTTAACTACAAGTTTGACTATTTCACAGACCCGCCTGCCTCCTCCTCGTTTTTTCACTTAACTTCATGATTTGAACATTCTCTACTACGATCACACCGAAGTGCCAGCGTACTATGTCCGATTTTTAAGGAAGGACTAGGAGTGATGACAGTAACTATTGAAAAATCTGAAGCACTTCATACAGTCCGCGTCATGAAGATATGATCATCTATTTCAAGTTTTTGTTTTGAAAATACTGCGTCATAGGCTTTCTGGAATTCTTCACAAAAACCAGAATCGCCTGATGGGCCAGCTTCGGCCATTTCAGTTTTACTTGAATTACAAGAAAAACTCAGAATAGCTTGACAACAATCAGAAGACAATGACTAATGCAAACATATTTCATATGAACTGCACCACAAAAGACCCTGGAGCAACGGTATATACGATTTATTCAACGGAGCCTATGACGCAGTTTTTCAGAACAAATTTTGAAAGGATCCTATCTTCATGACGCGGACTGTATGAAGTGCTACAGTTTTTTCAGTAGTTACTGTCATCACTCCTAGTCCTTTCTTAAAAATCGGACGTAGTACGCTTGCACTTCGACGTGGTCGTAGTAGAGAATGTTCAAATCATGAAGTTAAGTGAAAAATGAGGAGGAGGCAGGCGGGTCTGTTAAATAATCAAACTTGTTGTTAAACATCAAACGTAATAAAATATTGAAAAAATGACATTCGCTGCTTCAAAAAACATCTGAGACCTCGGAATGTTTATGGAACCTGTAAACTCCCATGGGAACTCTAAGTTCCTACGGGACCTCTAAATTCACATGAGACCTGTAAACTCTCATGGGACCGGTAAACTCCAATGGGACCTCTAAACTCCCATAACTCCCATAATGTAGAAAGATGTGTTGAGTATAAGTTGGAATCTCTGAAGCATAGAAAGGATGAGTATGATGCTAAGTTTTTTTAGAAAAATGATTACAGGTCGGATAGATTTAGATAACAGTTCTTATTTTAAGATAAATGCAACAAAACCCGAAGCCAACGCACATACTTTTGAAAGGTTCCTAAAACTAAAGTTAAAAGAAACTTTTTCACAAATAAAGTGCTCAGAAAATGGTAAATTCCACAAAAAATGGAGTTTGAAGACGCTCACCGACAGACGTTATTGGATTTGATTTTTGTTCCCCTGATTGATTATTAACAGTAGCATTAGTATTTTTTCTTTTTTTTTCACCCTTCCCTGCCGCTCCTTATTTTTTCTCTTCATTCTTTTATCCACGCTTTTTTAACGTAATAAATACAATACAATAAAATACAACTCCCATGGGACCTGTAAACTCAGATAGAGCCAAATTGTCATTCCGGGAAGTTTGAGTTTCGTGTTCTAGTATTTCTAAACGAATTTTCGTCTATACCATAAACAAGTTCTGACTACAAAATACAAAATAATCAAGAGCATGGTTGGAAATTTTGGATTTTTCAGAAAAAAAAATTGTGCATGCGAAATTTTCCCGTGAAAAACAAAAATTTTCCCACTTTTCCTCATGAAAAATATATATTTATTTTTGTGACTCATTGTGTTCCCTTCAAACTGTAATGCCAGAACGGATGAATGAGCACAACAGCAGGAAATGCACGTTTTTTGATCGAATCGTTTTATGAAACCTCACGGTTTTTCATCTTGGTCTTAATTTTTTTGTTGTTGAATTCCCTTACTCTCGCCCATACTCTCTCATAACATTTCCCACAACCTCTTTCGTCAAAAGTTGGGAAAATTCCTGAATCTGTCACGCCTCGACTGCCAATTCCCCATTTCCATTTCATTCTTTCACTCCTGCTCCCCTTCAAGGACTCACTCGGTTTTTGGATTTCCTCGACTTCTTCTACTTTTGAGAGAATGTTTGTAAAACTTTTATTGGTAAGTCATAACTAGTCTTTTGACTGGGTCATTGAAGTAAAATTTTAGGCTGCTGTCTTCATTGCGAACATCTCCCAAGCAATGATCGCTCTACCATCCGAGTCAAAAGTCTCCATTTACGATTTCTGCGGCCCAAAAGTTCCGTGTGCTCCAGGACACCTCTGCCACGAAGGATTTTGCATCCAACAACAATCGTACGGCAGTTTCCCTTCTTTCCCAATATCAATGTTCTATCGTTCTTTGTATCGCCGTTGAAATATTTTTTTCAAGTTGTCTACTGAACATTTCTGAATAAACGAATGTGTGAAGTTGTTCTGAGAAATGAAGAAACAAAATATTTAATTCTACAGCTTTGTTTTTAATTTGAAAAATCTAATTACTTTCACAGCAGAGTTTAAACTGCCAAAATTGATTTTAAGCGAAAAATATCACAGAGCTGTGCATGCTTTTGCTATAAAGTGGAACAGTTCGACAAAAAGGTATAGAGCCCCAATATTGCGATAAGGGACTAAGAAGCTTTCCTAGCGTTTTTTAGATGCACGCGTTCCACAGGAGAAACATATTTTGTCGCAAGTCAGCACCATTTCCTAAAAAACCGAGAACAGGAAACACGAGACAGGACAAAACTGAATTGCGAACAAATCACGGAACGACTTTTATCTCCATACGCTCTTCCACATAATTTTTGCCGGAGATTTAACTGAAAGCATAACATTTTTCCGTGTGAAGCTTTTGTCTTCTTATGAAATTTTTTTTGGCTTTTTTTGGTTTAACAAGGACAAATCTTTTTTCCCGTCGCTGGTTTTCTAAAAAAAGTAAGTCGTTTGTAGTCGAATTTGCATAGCTAATGAGTTTGAATCACCATTGCTACTTTACATTTTTGCTTGGAATTATTCCACAAAAAAAGTTGATGTTAATCGACAAGTGGCAGAATATTTGATCAAAAAGGATCACAGGAAAAACTGCGCAAAAAGTTTCACATGGAATGACTCCCAAGTGTTACCCTCGAAAAAAATCGAGACCTATATAGTTGGATAGAGCGTAAAAAGTTATCTTAGAATCCAAGAGGAATAGATGATAAAAAATTTTGATAAGGAGTTATGGACCAAAACGTACCAAAAAAAGCTACAATTTTCAAAAAATCATAACTTTGTCAGTTTATGCCCGTTCGTTAAAATTCAAAAAACAGTAGATAGATAATCAACTAAACTTTCAAAAAAATGTTTCTTGATTTTTTTCCTATTGATTGGAATATCGATTTTTTGAAAAAATCAAAAAAAATTTCAAAATCTCAAAAATCCCAAGTTAACTTTTTTTCTCATTATGACCATTGAATTCAGCACACTTGATTTACTATAGGAACATATCAATACCCCGGGGGAAATCATGCTCACACAAGTTATGCCGAAAAATATCGATTTTTGGCACTTTGCTGCTTTGCATTCGATGTCCTCGGCGGCCGGTATAGAGAGGGGCATACTTCTTTTTGTGGTTTTTACATGCGTATCGTTTATCTAAAACGTTTTAAGTAATATTCTGCGACATTCAACACCAATTATGCGAATGCCGTCCCATTTCTTAAAATCGTCACTTTGAAAAAATCAAAATTTTGACATGTAAACAGGCACATCTATCTTCAAACTGAACGGAAACAGTCAAACTCTTTTTTTAACATAATCAGAAGAACATAATCTTATCAATTTCTTGAACAGAATTTTGATTTAGGACCTCGGAATGAAAATATTTACGATTATTAGAGCCTGACCCCTTGTTTTGGCGAGGTGGTACATGTAAACAAGCACATCTATAGTCAAACTTGGTGGAATCAGCCAAGATTTTGTTTTAACATAATTAAAATGACAAAATCTTATCAACGGCCTGTACAGAATTTTGAATTAGGCCCTAAAAATAAAAATATTCACTGATGATGGGACACCTCTTGTTTTGGACCATAACTCAAGAACAAGGCCAAATTTCGAAAAACCGTGAATGCCATTCGATTTAAAATCAAAAAATACTGTGGAAAAAGTAATATTAGTTTGGTCCGCCTGGTGCAAGTAGGTATGACAGATAATTGTCGAATTCGATAATCCAAAACTGATAGGATACCTTTCGGAAATCGTTCATTTCACCTAATTAGACCATAGGGAACAAACCAATAACATTTGTCTACAGGTAGTTTTTAATTTTAAATCGAATGGCATTTACAGTTTTTGAAAAAATGTTCTCGTTTTCGAGTTATGGTCCAAAACAAGAGGTGTCCCATCATCAGTGAATATTTTTATTTTTAGGGCCTAATTCAAAATTCTGTACAGGCCGTTGATAAGATTTTGTCATTTCAATTATGTTAAAACAAAATCTTGGCTGATTCCACCAAGTTTGACTATAGATGTGCTTGTTTACATGTACCACCTCGCCAAAACAAGGGGTCAGGCTCTAATAATCGTAAATATTTTCATTCCGAGGACCTAAATCAAAATTCTGTTCAAGAAATTGATAAGATTATGTTCTTCTGATTATGTTAAAAAAGAGTTTGACTGTTTCCGTTCAGTTTGAAGATAGATGTGCCTGTTTACATGTCAAAATTTTGATTTTTTCAAAGTGACGATTTTAAGAAATGGGACGGCATTCGCATAATTGGTGTTGAATGTCGCAGAATATTACTTAAAACGTTTTAGATAAACGATACGCATGTAAAAACCACAAAAAGAAGTATGCCCCTCTCTATACCGGCCGCCGAGGACATCGAATGCAAAGCAGCAAAGTGCCAAAAATCGATATTTTTCGGCATAACTTGTGTGAGCATGATTTCCCCGGGGTATTGATATGTTCCTATAGTAAATCAAGTGTGCTGAATTCAATGGTCATAATGAGAAAAAAGTTAACTTGGGATTTTTGAGATTTTGAAATTTTTTTTGATTTTTTCAAAAAATCGATATTCCAATCAATAGGAAAAAAATCAAGAAACATTTTTTTTGAAAGTTTAGTTGATTATCTATCTACTGTTTTTTGAATTTTAACGAACGGGCATAAACTGACAAAGTTATGATTTTTTGAAAATTGTAGCTTTTTTTGGTACGTTTTGGTCCATAACTCCTTATCAAAATTTTTTATCATCTATTCCTCTTGGATTCTAAAATAACTTTTTACGCTCTATCCAACTATATAGGTCTCGATTTTTTTCGAGGGTAACACTTGGGAGTCATTCCATGTCAGTGTATTTGAAATGAACACAACATTTATTATCGATCAATAAAATCAGCAAACTGGATTGGTTCCACACATATTTGAAATTATTTGAAAAACAACGTTATAGAGAGCACTTTCACTCATCACTTTTGTGGTGCATTTCGCTATGGCGGATAATTGAGACATGTTTGCAGTATTTCCAAGGCCAATCGCAAACGTTTCAAGACCAATCTATAAAATAGAGAAATTGAATCGAGTGAAAAACTGATAAATTACCTTCTGAAGAGACTGAGCAGAATTCGTAGGATCCGGGAACCCTTGCTCTTTTCCCTCCACCACGTTTCCTTCATCCCATCCTTGTGAACTCAAAAGAATAAGCAATTTTCTAACCGGAGCTTGGCGTAATGGGGCGGTGCTATTTTCAGCAATAATGAAGTCAAGAACGCTAAACAACCACAGTTTAAAAATTATCCGAAAAAAAAACATTTTTTTTAATCTCACGATTGAACATTGTTTCCGTTGATTCCAGTGTATCCCAAACTGAAAAGATCAGCTATTTCCTCTTGATATCTATCGAAGCTATCGATGGTATTCAGGTCCCCATTGAAATGTGATGTAGCGTCGTATGTTCCAACAATTATGCGGGACTTGTCTTGTCCGATGGTTATTGAATTACCAATTTTTTTGACAGCTCCGATTGTCTACATATCAATAATTCATTTGAAGGAAGATTTTTCAGATCAACTCACAGAATAGTACATTTCTTGTGAGATGGTATCAGAAGAGTCGAACGCTATAATGATATCCATTTTGGTAGTGGATGCATCACACGGTTTCGGAGTTGTCCATGAAGCAGTTGTGATTTCTTGAGTGGATTGGGCTGGTGGTGCGGTCACTGAAATCGTCGCTTTTGCATGTTTAAAAATTCAAGCTTACCAGGTGGTCTAATTTCTCCATCACAATGTATAGTGAACGTTCTTCTGAATGGATGTCCTTCAAAATCGATTCCATCCAGAGCAACAACAAATTGATTTTTATAGCATTGGAAGGTATTAGCCGACACATATGGATAGGCACATCCATCTCTTTTTATTAATGGACTAGCCCACGCTATCCGAGTTTCTGCCAAGTCATAAATTTGAGCATAGCTCAAAATAGCTCCAGATGAAATTTCAGCAACAATTGCGTTTTCGAAGTCCCCTCCTCTGGGATACAAAACAGCTCCTCCGTCATGGTACCCACTGTCTGTTCCGACGTCTTGTGTAAAGCCAAGGTCGATTTCAAGCTTTGATTGGGACCGTATATTGAGCTAAAACAAGAGACGATTAATATCGATATTTTTCGCCGTTTAATAATTTTTATAGCGCTTTCCTATTATCCACTACTATTTCGGAAACAAACTGTAAACATACTGTACATGGTCCACTATTACTCATTCCATAATCAATATCAATTGTCCAGACTCCCGGTTGCTCTCCAGTCTGCTTGAATGCTTTTACAGTATTTGTTTTTGAGTTGACAATCGAGAACGAATCTACTTGCTTATCTGAAATTGTCTATCATGTTTTTCACATAAATTAAAAAAATCAAACTATCTGTATTATAAACTGCAATTTCTGGAGCAGATTGAGCGAAGATGTCAATAATTATATCGGTTCCATTTGCATCTAATTGAACGAAGTCTTGGTAGTTGGAACAATTGCTGAAAGTGTATTGGATTCATTATCATTGCATTTTGGTTTCAAATCAAGGACTCCAGTCTCATTTGTTGTCTTTAATGTTAAAAGCGAATGTTTCATGATTTTTTGAATTTTTTGTCATTAATCCTTCACTCCTGTCCATTCAATTTTGTTTTTTTTAATTTTAATTTTTTAATTTATTTATTTCAACGAAGGGAAAAAACCACTAACACGTAAAATGTTTATGAATCTAGAAGATATAACAGGGACATAAATTAGTAGTAAATGGGAGATGGAGGCATACTTGCTGAATCTCGGCCCGGCCCGGGTCAGCTCTGGCCGGGCTGAAGAAAAATTATCCCGGCCAGGCCCGCCGGTACGGGTTCCGAATATTTCCAATTTTTTTCTGTTAATTTTTGATACATTTTTCTCAAAATAATCGTTTTAAAGGAGGCGAGACAGCAAAAATTTCGGGGGAATTCGGGGGAAAAAATCGCGCCGCGCTTATGTAGGCCATCGGTCGTCAGCCCCGTTCGCGCCCCCATAGCTCAGTCGGTAGCGGCGTTGTACCCCTGAGCTGCATGTCATGAGTTCAACCCCTCATGGGGGTTCTCTATGCAAAATATCAGGAAAACTTTTTTTGGTGTCTGGCCTCCTTTAAAGCACGAAGTTCATCACATGACCCTTCTTAAAACTGAAAACAAAGAAACTTTGATGAAATGTTCTCAAGAATCCAGTTTTCTCTGAAAAAAAACACTCTCAAACATTTTTGCCTCAGAAACCCGGGCCAGCCGAGCCGGGCCGGGCCAGTGAAAATTCCCCCACCGGCCCGCGACATGAATGGATAGAGGGAAAAACCGTGTTAGTAATTAGTTGAATTTAGGACAAGAAAATGGTTTAGATCTCAGGACAGTAGTCGATCACAGGACAGTAATGCTTTCCCAATTTTTCTGCTCTTCTGGTTTTGTTCTAACAAAGTCATATTCTTTTCATGGTGAGCCAAGGAGTGTTGCTCTCTATATTTTTACTCCCACTGGTGGCTAGAAATCTCACCAGCACACGCACACACACACATACAACCGACCAGGAAAAATAAGAATTGGTCTGTGTCTCTCTTTCCCAGCCATGGAGAGCAATTGTTCCGACGACCGATAACCGAGTGGTCGGCTAAATGTTTGATCTCTCTTCGTGGACAACATAGAAAATGTCATTCTCGCTCGTGAAGGCTGCCTTTGTGGGCCGCTTTCCGTGGGCGGATGTCTGCGCCTCCCAACGCTACGAGTACTAAACGTTTCTGTTCCAAAGCGGCCTCGGGGCAGCGGTGGCTTAGACTGCGAGATATCGCCCGAAAGATGCGATGCATTCTTCTCCTCGTCCAGCCATCACACACAGAAAAATTCGCACTAGACGATTTTCTCTACCCCTCTCTTGCCATCAGCATACAATCGGAAAACGCACTAAAGAGAGTGTGCGGTTCCATGGTGTAGCGGTTAGCACTCAGGACTTTGAATCCTGCGACCCGAGTTCAAATCTCGGTGGAACCTACTACGGTTTTTGCTTTTTGATCGAATGACTTACATTAGAATTAAGAAGAAGAGAAAGATAGTGACAAAAACAAAAGAAACTAACTGTCCTCCTTTTTGTCTAAACTGCTTTTTAATCGGAAACCTTTTTTCTGGAGAAATAAAGAATTTGAATCTACTATAAAGTAACATTGCGAAAAATTATTTAAACGAACTAACCTTAATTGATGAGTGACCACATAGTACGACTGATGGAGACTAGCAAGGACTGAAAGCCAAGTGTTTTGAAGATCGTCAGGTGAAGAAAGCTGATATGAAGCGCCACCAGTGATATGAGCAGCTTCAAACATTGTGTTGACAGTGGGATCATCGTAGCTTACAGCGTCTCCTGGTGGCTTCGTATCTCCAATGAAAAGGAAGTGAAGTGAAGAGTGAGACAAAGCCAGAGCAGAAATGACTGTCTGACGATCAACCGTATCTTCAGCATTTCCAGCAGTGATGACAAATACTTTAGAGCCAGGAACAACAATAGTGTTGATTATTGATCGAACGATTCCGGTGAACACGTCTCGTTTTTGTTGTTGGGCAGTGTACGGGTTGTTTTTGATTTCAGTAGTTAGCATTGATGCAAACTCTGTTATGTTTGTGGAACTGTAGACTTTAGAAGTTGAGGGAATTGGTGGAGTCGCCTTCGTGGATTCGGCGTCTCGGAAAACAACTCCAACAAAAGTGGTAAACCAAGAAGGATCTTGTGCCTGAAAATAGTAATATATGACATGGCAAAATAATTGAATCATACCAAAACTGAACTTAAAACGCCGATCAGTGTCTTCTCAAAGTTATCATTAACTGACTTCATGTCGCCATTGTTAGAACCATCCAACACAACGACAAATGTGCGATGGACATCTCCAATAGCAGGGACGTCTAGTTGATTTCTGTCACAAATTGCTAAAACGGTTTTTTTTAATATAGATGGTTTACTTCATTTAAGCTTACGCATCTGACAGAAAGTGCCACCAAAATTGGCTGGACAAGTACATTCGCTCAGAGTTGCTGACAAATAACCTCCATTCTGACAGTAAGCGTATTCACAAAAATCTCCATAGAAGTTGGGTGTGCAGATACATTTTCCTTTATAGTAAACTCCTCCGTTGGTACAAGAATTTTCATTAACACCACCAACACATGCAGCAGGTGTTATTCTTTGATAGAGGAATCCGGCGTCATCGATTCCTAAAAAAATTAATTTCCATCTATTATCTAAAAACTATTTTTCCACCTGTGATCAACATCTGGAAGTAAAAATTGGGGCACGAGAATGGCGTAGAAATGAAATTGTACATGCAATTATCTCGTCGGTTTAATGTTTGAGCCTCTAGCATTGTAAAATTGTCGTAGTAGAAATGAGCATATTCTGCACCGGATGGATTGTTGACTCCATAGGTGTAGACCATCAGACGATTAGTATCTAAAAAGTCTTGACTGAGATTGTTACAATTTTCCAAGAATAACCAGCAAATCTATTCGGTTCCTCTTTACCAACATCGTCGTGAATGTTAGTTGTGAATTTTGTAGATACTTGAACTGTTGACTGGGACCTCACAGAAATGCTGCACGATCCTTTGGCCTGAACACGAATTTTCCAAATTCCCCGTGCTAGGTGATCTAAACAAAACGTTTTATACATAGAGACTGATGGCATGTTAGAAACTTACTGATTTCCGGATCGGAAGCAGTGTAATCTGCGCTGTCTGAAATTCAAAATTTTAGTGAGGAAATGCGACTGAAGAACAAAACATACATGCGTGTTTCTGACAGACATAGTAGTAACTCTTTGTACAGTCTTCTGCCATCCATCCTCTACTTGATGCCAGCCCTTTGTTGGAATCCAAAACACAACTAAAAATTAAGAAGTTCTATTATATTATTTTGACACCCAGCTCAAACTTCTCATTTACTTTGAAATTATTGAGTCAGATATTTTATGCTAAAAACAAGTCTCTAATCCCACACTAGTCTTACTTTTTCTTGGCGTCTCCCGACGGTTGTCCGGTCATCCAATTAGTGTACTGTGTATCCTGAAGTGTCAAATTGAGATTGGCATCCAAAGTGTCCCACTCCCACTGTCCTGGCGTCAAGAAATCACTAAGACCAATCCAAAATTGTGCCTCGTCGGTTTTATCTCAAAAAAGTGTATTTTTTCAGTTTTTTCAATTGAATAACAAAGTTTCATAAATGATACGTTTTTTTAATTTGAAAGAGACCATACCATTCAATCCATCTTGCTCTGCTTTGTTAAAAATTCCAGTCAGCACTGCCTGTTCATTATGACAATCCGCGAGGGCGGCATACCAAGATTTTTCCTCGAATGAAAATTTGAAACAATGACTTCCATCGACTGTCCAACCATCATCACAAACTCTTACAATATGATCAATTCTAGCGTTGGTTCCGAGATCGTTGAACACATTAGTAACTGTGAAAAGAGAGTCTGTAAACATTTTTTTACGGCAAATTAGTTCATTGAATAAAACTGTACCCGTTGGTGGGATGTATTGTGGATCTACTGTCATCAAACCTTGTGTTAATGCTGTAAATGACTGTGTCCCTACATCAATAGGCACATAGAAAGTGGTGTCAGTGCAGTCTTCAGCCATATTTTCATACACCAAACTTGACATGTAATGAGTTGGAATTTGGTTGAACACGTTTCCAGCGTTCGGAGTTTTAGCCGTGATAAAAGAACCCCCAGAAAACTGAGTCAATGATAAAAGTCCATCAATCGCTATATCTTGCCCGCATGGATTCAAACTGGACTGAACAATGTTGATCTGGATTTTGTTGATTTCTATTCTTTGTAGAATTTTTTCATAAGAATCTAAATCTTGGGCAGGTTGACCGTAAAGGAATACGTAGACTATGCCATTCCATTGGATGCTGAAATTTGATGTTCTTAAAAATATATAATGTTAGCATCAATTTTACTTGTCATGAGAAATGGTTTCGAGCAGCGTTGAATAAAAATTCAGACCAAGACAAGAGTATCCAGTGTGATTGCGGTTTTGATTATAAAGCGTCGAAATTCCAGTCACCAAATCCTGACCGCTGGGACTATCAACTAGAAGCATATGATCAGTATTGTTGAATTCCACAAGTTGATAATTAGATATCCATTTCGGATGTTGGTAGAGAATATCGTTGATCACTCTTGGAGCAACATCATTCAAAGTTCGAAGTGTCGAGCGAGTGGTGAGAGAGTCATGAATCATCACAGTCAGACTTCTATGATTGAATCCCCAGAAACCATATCCATTGTAGTCGTAACATTTGGTAATTTCACAAAATTGCCCACTGAAACCGCTTGGACATTGACATGATCCGAATAAAGCGTTTCCACCATTTTCGCATACGATCTGAAATACAAATGTTGACTCACATGTAAATAACAGCAATATCAAAATTTCATCTAACCCGTTGGCATTTGTCTCCTGTGAAATGTGTTCGGCATTGGCACGTGTTGTTATAATAGACTCCACCGTTCAGGCAGTTGCTGTCCACCGGATTTGGAATAGTCGATGAGCAATAAGAAGTGGCTGTTCTCAAAATGGTCTGATCGTATCCATCACTTGTATAAATCTGAAAATTGTCAATTTGATAATTTTTAGATCTTTTTGAATTTACATTGATGTACAACGGAAGATATGGCTGAAGGCATGCATACATTCCAAAATACATTTCGTACTGGCACTGATCTCTCCAAATTCCCGAAGAAGCGTATAAAACTTGACGCTGGCTAGTTTGAGGATCTGTATCGCATGATTGGAGTATATTTTTCAAGTTTTCTATTACCATTATACCACACAACTGCTTCAAAAGTAGCGTCCAGCGGGTCATCCAGATATAAAGAATCCATTCTGGCCACTAAGTGAGACGTGGTGTCTGAAATTTCCCATGAGTAAACAAAAAAAACTAAATCCTACTGTAGACAGGTGCATGGTATGTGTCATCGGTACCAATGTTGTCAGTGACTGAGGTATACAATCTGTATGTAGATCTTCCCATGAGCCGGTATTGACAAATTGAGTTGTGAGATGTGTTAGTGTTTATGTTCAACTTAATTTTAGAGATTATGATTATGTTGTTGGACCAGAAAAAAACATACGAAGTAAGCTCCAACAGGTGGTTTTTCAGTCCTCCAAACATAAAAATCTCCGTTAGAATAAAACAATTGAGGTGATAATTTAGTGTTGTTAGGTAGTGTCAAAATGGGAGAGAGATTTGCTGAAATTTAAAACTGAATAGGGGTTTAGGAGTCTCACACTCACATCCTGTGGCTCTAAGTGTCAAAAAATCTATCGACTGATCAACAAAAAATGGCTGGAAGATAGGAGCTTTGCGGCAGTCTTCCAAGTCATTGGTGAGAATGGTATCAAATTGCCAAAGATCTTGAGCAACTGAAAAAGTTGCATCTGATAGTTGGAGAAGTGTTGTTTGAATGAGAAGCCCTTGAGACATTTGAGAAATGGAACGAAGCTGATCGAATGTGTTTGTACTGACATCCACGTTGCAGCTTCCACTGGCCGAGTCAGTGATCATGAAAAAAATTTTGGGATGAATGTTCACGATCTGTTCCAGTAAATATGCAGCTGTAGTGAAATCGTCGTTCGATGTTCCGTCGGAGAAAACAAATATGGGTGAGTTCTGAATGACGTAAATTTGATAAAAAATCGCAACGTTCGGATGGAATCTAGCTGGTTTTAGATGTGGATTATTTCGGGAATAGAACTCACTGGATATTTCTTGAAGGCATTGTTGTCTAACGTTTTCGAGATTCCCGAAAGCAACGCATCATCACATTCTGTTTCAGTTGGAGGAGTTGTCAAACTTCGGATGGATGCGACAAAGTCCTCTCCAATATCGTAGTCGTGAGAAATTGTAACACCTCAAAAGCAGCGTTTATTGCCAAGTTTCTAGCATCAGTATTACCATTGTTTGAAACAACAGTCAAAACAAATTTCTGAAAAAAAATTGGATAGTGTTGTTCATAGAAGTTGACGATTTTCTCAGCAGCTTCAGAAATTTCATTTAACTGCGCTTTCATGGAAGTTGATGCTCTTATCACAAAGCCAATAGCACTCTGCGCTTCTTCAAATTGGTCATCAGAGAGTTGAAGGCACGAGATGTGCTGACAATGATCTCCACTGAATCCAATATCACAAATGCAACCTTCATTGTTTCCTGTTGTGGTTCCGCCATTCAAACATAACGGTATTTCGCAGTTGACTCCCGAAAAGAATTCTCCACAGTAGCATCCCTGTAAATAATTTTCGAAACTTTTCTTATTAGGGTGTTCCATAAATAATGTTGTTATTTTCGAGGGCGGTTTTCTCTGGTATAGCTCGTTCTAATTTAGAAACTTTTTTGTTCCTTGCAAACCTCATTACGTCATTGAAAATCTATATGAAACAAGTATCAGAATGATCCTGGTTTTCCAAGGAGAAATTATAGAAAGTAAGTGATTTTGGCTACTTTTTTGTACGAATTCATGTTCTGGCGGAATGAAACCCAGACAAGCAAAAATAATAATCACGTTTTCGCAGAAAAACGTTCTAACAAAAAGTAGTATAACAATGCTTCAAAAAATTCTCATGCGGAGACACCTCTCGAAAAAAAACAAGATTGTGGGAGGAATTCTGAAGTGTGGTGGAAGAGGATCCAAGATCGACTGTGGGAACTTTCGGCGGCGCTTGGAGTCGGTATAGGAACAATTTCGAGACCAACATAAGAAATTCAAAAGACAAAACAACTAGATTAATGGCTAACTCAAGAACTAAAAGATCGCGAAAAGTTGCAATGCATACTTGTAAAATTCCGGGCCGGAGGAAATTTTCAAGGCCCGGGCCCGGCCCGGAAGGCCCGGTAGAAAAAAACCTGTATTTTTGAGCCAAATTTTGAGCTCAAAACATAATTTTCTCAATTTTTCTTTGTTTTTTGGATTGTTTGTCTGTTTGATCGAAAAAACTCGAAAAAACTCGAAAAAAATATTTGGTCGAAAAAAATCAGATAAGGGCCCCCCTTTATGTGTTTTTTGAAAATTTCGAAACCAGTGAAATGACGGGCCGGGCCGGGCCTCCGAAATTCCGGAAAAAGCCCGGCACGACCCGGCCTGGCCCGTTACAAGTATGTTGCAATGCAACTCTTTTTCGGCAGATCACCTCTTACGAGTGAAAAAGGAGCTTTTTTTGGATCGAATTGTGAAGTATTAAGAATGAAGGATTCCATCCTACAATTTAATACAATCAGCTCAACGAATGGACAAAAATCTGAATGTACAGTGGCGAACGTTAGTGAGTGTCCCTCTATACTTTTGTTCATAACTTGGCTCAAGCTTGTCCAATAATCGAAAGCTTTTTTGTTAAATGTAGCTGAATTTTCAACAAAACGTCATTCAAGTTTTTCAAAACTTAATCACTTTTGTGTCTTCTGAATCTTCACAGACGTGATGATGACTCCAGAAGGAAACAATTTTTCTGCCTGAATTTTTTTAAAGATTGCCTTCGTGATGAAAGATGTTTCGGGTAAATCAAACATATACCAAAAAAAATTTGAGGCGGTTTGGAACACTTGCTCTTGAGATGTGCTCACTGGAGCATGGAACGTATGGTTCAGGAGTTTGGCTATAACTCGGCTAAAAAAATCCAAATTTGCTCGAATTTTGAGACAATGTGTGTCTTTAATTGCACTACAAGATACATACAAAGTTTTGTATTTTTGGAACAAAAATCTAAGGCTGTCAGCAAATTAGGATCATTTTGAGCGGAGTTATAACCAAACCCCTGAACCATTTCTTTTATGCTTCAGTGAGCATATCTCAAGAATAACTGTTCCAAACCGCCTCAAATTTTTTGATATATATTTTATCTACACGAAACATTTTCCATCACAAAGGCAATTAAAAAAAAAAAAAAAAAATTTCAGACAGAAATTGTTTTACTTCTAGAGTCATCGTTACGTCTGTGAAGATTGAGAAGACACAAAAAGTGATTATGTTTTAAAAGACTTGAATGGCGTTTTTGTTGGAAATTCAGCTAGATTTAACACAAAAGTTTTCGATACTTGCACAAGTTTGAGCAAAGTTATGAACAAAAGTATCCAATCCCCTCTTGGAGGGAGCTTTTATTAGAGGAGCCTTTTCTATTAAAGGGGCCCTTCTAATACAGCTTTTACGGTATTTGAATTCACGAACTTATGAAATCCTAATTTTCTGAATTGTCGAAGTGAAGAATCGGATAGTTGAAGAGTTTTCGATTTTCAGAATGTCAGAAATTTTTATATAGAGGAGACACGGGTTTTTCATAAAATTACGAGTATGATAAACAGTTGCCAGGATGTTCAGCCCCGAAGCAGGGATGTTTTCTCGAAATTAGAAAGTTTCGGACTACCTCGGCTGTCGGCGCCAATACTTGGCCAGACCTCCCACAAGTCTAGCACAAGTCTCCGAGCACATTATTCTATGTATTAGCTAAGACTTGTGGGAGGCTTGTGCTAGACTTGTGGGAGGCTTGGCCTAACTTTGTGTGTTGTGCTTGTTTTTCTGTGGGGATTGTATTGCGAATAAGAAAAGCTACAAAATTTTATTAGAAGCACAATACAAAACGCACAATGACAAAATGTTCCAAAAAATTACAAAGAATGTTCCCTTTTTTTCTCTTCTTTGGAATACGTTGAATTTCATCTACGCCGATAGTGTAATCACATCCAGTCGAGTCAATCATTTCTTTCTTTTTTGCTTTGTATTTTGAAGTATTGCTTAGTCGAGAATATAATGATTCATTTTCTTGAATCTGTAATACAAACTTTAATTTTACATTTTCTCAGCCTTCGAACTAATACCATTGCTTCTGTTCCGAAAACTGCACACAGTTCTTGTTTCGACATTACAGCTTTCCGGTTAACAAAAATCTACATAATCTACATATGTACTTATCCTCCATTTCCTGTCTTCAAATTCTGAAAAGTTGTTCCAGTGGATTCCAATCATTAGCTTTAACCGCAATCCACGGACACTCTGCGCATCAATATTTTTTTATCGAAACTCTGAATCGTATTCATATCATTATAATTCCTCGAAAAATGTGATACCTTCAAGAAGAGATCCTTTGTCAATATTCGAACTTGAGCATCAATATTGAGCTTTTCCCGTAAAAATTATATTTTCCGCTATAAGTTTGAACACAGAATTCTCGGTTTTTCGTTGGTTTTTGCAGAAAATGATATTTTTCCTTTGAGCATAGTGACTCACGATGTGCTCGCCGATTTCTTCTTTTCAGGTTTTTTCTTCTGAGGTGATATTGAATGCTCTGTTGAATATATTTAAAAAGTATCCTATCCATTTGAAAAAAAAATATGTGCATAAAATATATACAGGAACATATTGTGGAGGAATATTCGAGAAATATTCTATAAATCATGAGAATAGTAGGAAAATAGGTAAAACCAAAACAAATTGAAAACTGAATGATGACTCCGAAAGTAAAAATCAATAATCAGAATCTGGCCAAGACTTGTGGAAACCATCACTAGGGCGCACGGAGGCGCGTCCTTTGGCCAAGACTTGTGAGAGGCTTGGCAACACTTGTAAAATCATGAAACTTGGCCAAGTATTGGCACCGACAGCCGAGACGCTCAAGAAAAATTTTCTTGCGGGTCTCGAACGGAATAATTTTTATTGCGCTGACGAAATCTTTCTGTCAATTTTTTGGAAGTTTTTGGCGTTGTGATAGGAAGGAAAATGTAAATTACGCTTCAAGATTCCGAAACTTTCGAAATTCCGACAAAGTTGAACTCGGAAATTCTTCTTTTCCGAAATTCCGAAATTTTCAAAATAGGAAAATTCCGAAAATTTAGAAGAAATTTAGAAGGCCATTCCGAAAATCGGGGGGACGTAAGTTCTTGAGTTTCCGAATTCTAGAAAATTCGAAACTCAAAATTTCTGAAATTTTCAAACTTCCGAAAGAAGTTTGTCGAGGACCGAAGAAAAACATCTTTGAGTGTCTGAATTTTCCAATTTTAGCATATGGAAAGTTCCGAATCTTCAAGATTCGGACTTCAAGAATTTGAGAATCTCTTTTCGAATTTTTTTTGCAGCACAGTTTCATAGCTTCTACGTATAAAAAGTATAAACAGTTTTCATAAAGTGACGGCCCCGAAGAGGCGTAAACCGGCTGGTATCAACTATACTAACAAAAGCATAATGATTTACAGAATTATTATTGGAACTCAGCACTGTTTTTACCCATAGACAAAATTTTTCTCCCAATTTTCATTTCTATTTCAAAATTCTTGTTTTTTGATTTCTCGACGTCAAACATTTCGAAAGATGGGTTGAGAAGATAGTTTCTTTTTTATAATGACAAATTTTGTTTCTAATGGAGACGCGTATCTCACGTTGATATTTTCTTCAATTTTGGAAAACATCGATATGAAAAGTTAAAAGAGAAGAAACATAGACATTTCCGCATTTCTCATTCTCTTCAGACTGTTTGCTGCCTCGCATATCTTTACCAGGAAAAAACCAAAGTGGTGAAAGGAACAAACGCGCGAAAATGCCATCACAGTGTAACAAAATTCTTTTTTTTTGGGTTCAGTAGGCGTAACTTCTTTTCTCTTTCACTTTTCTCTTGTTTCCATCCGCTATAAAAAGACAGCATGAAACTGAAGAAGACATCAGTTCATCAACATGGGCAAGCTCATAGTGGTAGGATCATGCGGCATTCTGGTGTGCGTTCTCGCCTCACTCTACACCATCGGAACTCTTCTCAATGAGATTGAGGAGCTTCAAGTCGAGTTCCATGATGGCATGATTGAATTCAGAGTTAGTTCATTTTTAGAGAGGTTCTTTTAAAATCATTCCGAACTTTCAGTCCATCACCCAAGACACCTGGGCCCGCATGGTTAGCAAGCATATCAACCCAACTGGACGCTCCGACTCTCCACCAACTTTCCAAACTCTATTCGGAGCTCGCAGCGCTCGTCAAGCTGGATTCGAGCAGTGTAACTGCGGACCAAAATCCGAGGGCTGCCCAGCCGGACCACCAGGACCACCAGGAGAGGCTGGACCAAAGGGAAACACCGGAAACAACGGAGACGATGGAAAGCCAGGAGCTCCGGGAGTCATTGTCGCCATCACCCACGACATTCCAGGGGGATGCATCAAGTGCCCAGCAGGACGTCCAGGACCAAAGGGACCACCAGGAGGTCCAGGATCTGCTGGACCAGCCGGAGGAAACGGAAGACGTGGACCACCAGGACCAGTTGGAGGAGCCGGAGAGCCAGGACCACAAGGGGACGCTGGAAGAGTTGGATCTGCTGGACGCCCAGGACCACCAGGACCACGCGGAGAACCAGGAACCGAGTACAAACCAGGACAGGCAGGACGTCCAGGACCACCAGGACCACGTGGAGAGGCAGGACCAGCTGGAAACCCAGGAGCTCCAGGAAACGACGGAGAAGCTGGAAAGAACGGAAACGCTGGACGACCAGGACCACCAGGACACCCAGGAAAGAACGGAGTTCCAGGAGAGCGTGGTGCCGATGCCGCCCCAGGACCAGATGCTGGATATTGTCCATGCCCATCTCGTGCCTCTTACAAGGCTTGAGCTATACCTTCCGTCTTTCAATAAACATTCTAGCATTCCAAGTTTTTCAACTTACAGTGTCATTGTACAGTATTCCTCCGTTTTCACAAAACCTAGCAGGTGTTGTGGAGACGTCTCCTGAAGGCGTAGTAAACACAACGTCGCTCATATCACAATTAAAGTCATAGATTCTCTGAAACCGGTTACCATCGCTATCGTAGCCTGCAAAATAAGAAACATTACAGCACTGTTCTTTTTTTATATGGAAGAAAAAAGACAAAAAAACTAAACCTCTGAACTTTGCATGATACAAGTTTTGAGAAATGCAATTGTACGACTGTTGAGTTATATGAGGAGTGTTGCATCCATATCTAAAAAAAATTCGACCGGTTCAGAAAAAAAGTGATATAAAAACAATAATTCAATCTGAAACGAAACTTCTCATGCACAACCTACCTCGTGATCAGGTCCATTTTGATATCAAATAACCCATTTGTGTACAAATGAACTTCGTCTGGATGAACTGGGAATTCTTCACTTTCCACTTTGAACGCTAAGTATGAAGCCTGATTTTCAATTGGAAATCGAAAAATCCCTTGGTTTGCAGTAGCGAGCACAATTTGTTGAACATCATCATCTCGAACATCTTCCACAAATCCACCATCAATAGTGAGTTTTGTTGGAGCACGAATTTCGAAAATACATGGTCTAAAAAGGGTATTTTCTGTTTCTAAATCTCGTAATTCACTGCAAATGACTTTTCCGTTCTTGATACGTTTTGATCGCCATAATTATTCCTTACTATGAAAAGTTATTCCTTACTAAGAAATTTCCATACTATGAATATTTTTAAAAGGCAATGAGTGGATTGGATGAATTTTCAAGCATTATGAAAATGTGGTTCTTTTTATCATCTCTCCGACAACCTGGTTTTAGAGTTGCATTGCCAGATTTCTCACTTTTTAAAGTCTGCTGTCAGTTGGACTGTATACGCCCCTGTTCCATGGAGGCTTTTCCCATTGCAGATAAGATGAATGGTTTGCGTGGCGGACGTTGAATAATCCTTGCATGAAGAAACTTCTCCTCCAATCGGATTATAAACTGTTGCTCGTGGGTTGAGTGCATCGAGTGTGTTGATAATGACGAAAAATTCGTTGATGAAATTGTCGACGTGGAAAGTAAAGGTTTCAGCACAAGAGGAGCTGTAAGGTTTTGAAGTTTTATATACTAATTGTTTTCAAGAATACAACCTAAAATCGCTCTCGACCAAGTCCCCAAATTGTGCTGTACCGTCGTGTGGCAAAATATCAATTGATCTATTGTAGCACGTAGTTTGACCATCATCCAGTATGACTTTGTGATGAGAAGACTCAGGAAAGACGCGCTTTGACAATTCTGGTAAATTGAATGAAGAGTAAATCTCAAGTTTTTGATTCACTGAAAATGGTATAATTGTTAGAAATCTAAGAATAAATGATTGGTAATTTTTTCGGTGTTTTGTGCGCTTCCCCACAGATGAAATCCTTACTATAATTTTTTGGTTTGACAGAAGGGAAGCAAAATTTGAAAACTATTTATCTAATCTTTTAAAGATTGAAATGTGTTTCCAAATTCTGAATATTGCCAAAAAAGAGTAGCGCAGTGAACATGGCAAACAGGCTGATTATCAAAAAATCCTTTTCATTTGAACTGTAACTTATCTCTACTTCAAGTTTCACATACATCTGTGTTGGAGACCTGATAATTTGAATTCGTCCAATGGGTATGCTATTCCTGACAGAAATGCGATTATCACGAAAAGTTTGAGCATTTTGCTGAAAGTTATATTTTGAATTAAAAGTTTGGAATAAATTCGTTTTAACAAACTGATTATTAAAATTTCAATGCGGCAGTTGAAAACGCAAAGAAATGAAACTGACAAATAATAATGAAATGTTTAACCCATAATATTAAATACTTCACACTCTTAATTGAGTAATGATTGATAATCTGATTAATTTTTCCATTTCAGTTTTGATCATAATCAATAAACTTACGATGTCTTATTTCGAACTCAATAAGTTTTTTACATCTACGCCCCTTTCGGCAATTTGGATGTTTCGCATATGTCCGAAATTGTGTCTGTATCTTTTGTAAAAAAAGAATTGAAAAAAAATTTATTTCTCAGAACTTGGAAGAAAATAGAGAGAAATAAAAGGAGGAATAGTAATTTTTGGTAGATTATAAGGCAGGTTTCTGTTCTGAGATTATTAGGAAAACGACAAAAAATGAACTGAAAAAAGGCAAGATAGCTGAAGGAGTAAAGTATTGATTGATTTAGGAATATTGCATGGACACAAAAGAATAACATTGTTTAGAGTCTTGAACAAACAATTGAAAGAGTGCAGAGGAAAGCGATGAAGTGTTGGGGATGAAAGATTAAAGAAAATTAAAGCTGGTCTAATTTCCCATCAAGTTTGAACGAGACAAGAAGCGACTAGATGTAAATGAAAGAGTTTGGTATGTAATATACATTTGATTCACAGCTAGCGATAAGTGAATCTAGTTAAATGAAGGCTATTTGAAAGATTGACAAGCGAATTAAAACTTTTTTTGAGGATTTTGAGGGGGGGGGGGTGGTTAAAATATTAGGTTAGTAAGCTGACAGTTACGGTTATGTTGGAAAAAATAATGAAATAGGGTCTTCTTGGAAGAAATGAAACATAGACGAGAGAGTTTGCAAATTACAAACAATCCAAGTAAAATAAGTGTTTGACAACAGTAGTTCAGTTGAGAAGTGAAGATCGAAACAAGGGTACCAGCATGGAAATTAAGAAAAGAAAAAAACTAAGAAAATGAAAAGAATCGAGTACACCAGACTTACCCCAGGAAGCGAACAGGGCAGAATCAGGCATTCCAGAGCTTGACATCGTTTTGCGCGTTTTTTTTGTATTTTTTTCAGTTTTTTTATTCGTAATTTGATGAAGATTAGGGATACTGAATGGACATTGGGGAGTTGCGGCGTACCAAAAATGTTTGGTATGAGAAATGAATTATTTTCGCTTGCAACTGGAGTTTCTGTTTCTGCGCCGCTCCTCTTCCTGAAGGTCATCCGGCGAATCGGTCCATGAAAAATCATATTTTTCTTCAAAACTGTTTGCGTTTTCAGACAAACAACTTTTGTTCGATTTTTTCCTGCATCCCATTCAACAATCTTTTGCATTTTGCACGTCTGTTCTTGAACCAAATCTGTAAGAAAAATATGGATTATCGAAAAATCTAATCTCAATTAACCTTGACGTTGTGTTGACTGATATGCGGGTAGTTTTCCCGGTAAGCACATTGGTTCAAGAATTGAGTGTATTGATCGATTTGCATCCATGTTGGGTGTGGGTTCTCCTCGAACCACTTCTCGAGGACTGGCAATTCGGTGAGTGGATCGAACATGAGACGAGAGCGAGCTGCTGAAAAAACTAAACCGGAAATATAAAAAAGTGTTAAGAATTTGTTTCTCTGCTCCTAGTCCCTAATTGTCCCGTTCGAAAAATTTTCTCTGTGGGGATACTATGAGATAGTTTGCGAAATTTGACGCCCTACTTTTTTCCGCTGCCTCAAAGCTTTTGTTATGTCTGCTTTGCGCTGCGCAATTTGTGTGTATCTGTGCTTGTTGATGTGTGCTTGCTTCTTCTAATTTATGAGTTCTTGCTCTGTTCTCCTAGATCCCATAGTGTCATTTTGTTCTTTGTTGTACCTGATGAGTTGACATTTGACATCGAGTTGGTGGAAGACGAATGGGTGCTGAACGATCCGAGATCCAATCCACTGATCAACTTTGGGGAAGTTGAGGAGAGAGATTCGCGCATCGAGTTGGTCATTTCTGGAGAAGATGCGCTGGAGTCCTGAAAACGTGGCATCGTAATAAAACTTTAGTGTATTTTGTCACTCACCATTTCTGGCTCGGTCTTGATGATCATAGGGAAACCACTATCCTGGATAGTCTCATCAGAATTGCTGTGGATTTCATCATCGGCTGGAGATGGTGAGTCAGATCCTCCCAAGATTCTGTTTTCATCGAGCTTCTCGTTCATGATAGAGAAATCAAATTTTGGACGCTGAGCATCACCAAAGAGACTTTGAAGCAAGTTCAACTGAAGTCCCGGTAAGAATTGATTTGCTGGTGCCGATGTAGGTGGGACTTGAACTGGGTCCACTGGAGTGATTGTGCTCCTATTGCTGGCACGTTTTTGAGAAAACCAATTGCAGATCTGTTGATAGTTGATTTTCGCATTATTTCTTCTGAATGGACTTTGATTGAGCTGATTGAGATAGTTGTTCATTTTCTGTTTCGATGGGTTCGCGTCCTGCTTGAACCATTTTTCCAGCCGAGGAATCTCGAAGATTGTGTTGAATCGTTGCACTTGTGTCGGACTGCAAATACAGTTATAAGACTAAATTAGCTTTCAGTTCCTGGTCATATTTGCCCAAGTCTCGTTTTATTGTATTCGTATCCTTTATTACTTTGGAAAGGATGTGTCAGCGTTTCTTCTCATCTCCACTTTTGTATAGTTTTGTATATCTACGTATGTTAACCCCCCTCGTCTTACAGGCAAGATTACTCATAAAGGACTATTCGAAAAAATACGGTGAGAAAATGTTTGACGAGACTTGAAAAGGAATGTCATGATCACGTGTTGCAAAAAAAAAAAACTTGAATTTGTCTTAAAAGAAAGAGATAGTACAAAATGGAAGCTGCCAAAACAAGCCGATAATTTGACCCTCTCCTTCTTTCCATTTCTCGTCTCTTTGTGTAGCAAAATGGACATGTATTTGGCCTCAGCAGATCAACAGTTTCAGAAGTCAGGGCGATGGGTTAACACAAGAAAACAGACAGTCGTTGACAACGAAGCAAAACCAGTTTTGTCTATTTCAAGATTGCTTAGCCCCCATCCAAAAAGAGTCAATACCATGATGGAGGGCAATTAGAGGAAAACTAGGGAAATGACAACGAATTTGATCGGTTTTTGTCTCCTTGTTACTAAATTAGGTATCTTCATCTCATCTCATCCACTCTCATCTCCATATACGCAAAACAATAATCTAAAAATAATTTAAAGGATTGTAATGTACAGTATTGAATTGACATGATCTTTCACAGATTTTTTAAAAACATTTATTTCAGTGAATTTGATTTGAAGGCAAAATCTATGTGGCACATTTTGCGCGACATATCATTCCCTCTTTTGCTAATTTTCACAAAGCAGCTGTCACTAATGAGATGAATGTGATGATGGACCCGACAAAAAGAGAGACACGAACAAAATGATACAATCTGTTTCATTGTTAATCCCCTTCTCAAACCTTCTTCGGGTGCCAAAATAACTATCCATTCATATTGATGCGTTTGAAAATAAAAGAATTTTTGCGGAGATGAGACCGGAAATTAGATGGGACCTTGGAATCGAGACATTGTGAGCTAGAAGCAGTTTGTGGAAATTGGAATTTTGAGTTTGTCCCTTGCTAAACTCAATTAAAACTATCTGAGCAACTATTCAAGTTGTTGAGTCATTGTTTATATGATATCCGATAGTTGCACTACTACCTGATATCTATCTGCCTCCCGTGAGCTATTCTAGAATCCTGTCGAAAAATCATAAACAAAATATTCCACTGTCTCCCCTCTTCTCGTTTCAAAGTCGCAGTTCCTCATTGTATACACAATCCGAAGACTTGCTAAAAATTTTTAACCCTCAATCCACAGAGTCTATTTCTACAAACAAGCCGAGGGGCTTAACTCGAGCACCAAATAGCGGCTTAACTGGCGCTACTCCCTCAACGCCCGTGTCACCGCGCTTTCTCCTCACCACGCCACTAGCTGACTTTGCCTCGAAAACTCTTTCTCTTGGTCTCATACATCCAGCACAGTCGCAGCTACAGAGCACAATGAAAGTGGGATTACGGTGTCTGGCTAGCTGAGTGGCTCCGCAAAGTTTAGGGCGGCGCTATCTTCTTACCTTCTTCGATCTTCCGCCATTTCAAGGGTATCGAGCCACTCGTTTACAGCGCCAATCTGCTCAGAGTTAAGAAGAGTTTCGTCTCCTGCGATAATTGTGTTGATGACTTCCTAAAGAATAGAGAATGGTAAATCATTGTTCCAACGTGAGGAGCTTACTTTAACCTGTTGATTGTCGACACTGGTTATTACGCTTGGATTTTTGTTCACCGCTGCTTTTAGAAGCTTGTTTTTTACCTCGCTTATACATTGCACAGCGTTTGCATCCGTCGTCCTGCAAGCACAAAATTGTATTAGAGGAATAATTGGTCATAAAATCTTGTATATGTGTACAATGATCGATGCGATTCATAAAAATCATGAAACGCTTTTCATGGAACTCATAAAATTTCTAAGGACGGCGCACAGAACGCGGTAAATCTTTAGCAGTTTATGTACGATTGTGTATGCTTATGTGTCAGTGTTTGGTACCGATACCAAATATTAGCAAGGCTTAGCAGCACAAAGGGCTACAATCATATCTCATCTATGCACACAAATTGGGAGATTGACAAAAATTGTTTGGATTCAGAGATAAAAAGCCGACCCCGCGTGTTTGGCAAAAATATAGTTCTCCCACAACGACATATGTTCAGTTTTGTGCTGGCTGTACCCATGTTTGCCAACTTTTCTGAGTAGATCTAAAGAGAGTATGTAGAGGTGCGATTTTGTTCACCTTTACATTGAGAGAGCACACAAATGAGAGCCCCCTTCAACAGATTTCTATAGGCAGACGTCTGGTTTGACGAGGAATGTCAGAGGATCGGATGAGATGGATGGTGGCGTTGCGCGAAATTTAGTTAGTCGAATGGTAGAAGAAGAAACATGAGCAAAAGAAAATAAAAAGCGAGCACTTACGGTTTTGACAGTATTTTGAGAACCACGTGTGATGAGATGTCTTTGAACAAGTTTTCTACAGTTTCTTCCAAATTTTCAGTAATTTGATCAAACGGCAGTGGCTTCCAGTTGTTGACTTGTATGAGACCTGGAAACAATGACTTCATGAGAAACATATTATTCAAGACACTGGACAACGGCTTTCTATTGTTTATTGTTTTCAGCTACAGTGGCTGGAAGAAAAGTTATTTCCAATTTTCTCCCCTCTGGGTTTCTCCTCCATCAGTTCTTACGATTTTCCTTTCACCTGATTGCATAATCTTTGAGAAAGTAGATACCAAAGAGAAGGCAAAGCCGCCGAGAAAAGAACAGGTTCGTCGGTCTGTTTCACTTTCTTCTAAGGTGGGAGTAGGAGAAAACGTGAAAGTGAGAAAATGAAAATAGTGAGGAAGGAGAAGAGTTTCAGAAAAAAACACACGAGGGAAGGACGTTTTAGTTCAAGAAAAAAGTGGGTGATCTCGGCCGAAGATCTATATCTCCTTCTACAACCTCGTACAGCATAGTTGCGCAACGCTGAAACGAAACTGAAAGTGAATGTCAAGAGAAAAATGGCGGATTTATGGTTTCTAATGCGGTACCAATTTTAGAACAAAAGACGGTTGAAGAATCAATGAGAATTAGTGTTACTCACTTAACTTTTTGTGTTGAAATTTAGGTGGAAATCACAAGATCTCTTATCCATTTGTCAAATGAAACGTGATAGAATTGATACGATAGTAATCAATTTTGTCATACTCAAATACTAATGATATGTTTTTCTGTACTTACCTCTTGCACTGGTAGACATGCTCGAATGGCCTAAAGCTGCTAAAACTGTATCGACAAGCTGGCTTAATGTGGTTGTCCCGGCAACAATCGCATATGTATCAGTTATCATGTGTCCTTCGTGTGAGCAATTCAGACAATGTTGTGAACGAACAGTTTCCACAATTACCCTCATTGGGAACATATTTTTCTGAAAATTAAATGTGCTGAATTTTTGAAAACCGGTGGAAATAGACAACGGTAAATAGTAAAAAAAAAACAATGATTGGGGGAAAACTGAAAAAGAAGGGAAACCATCCAAACGAAAAACAAGAAGAGGAATAATTGTTCAAAAAGAAAACAAGATAGGATTCTGGCTCTCTCACTTCTCTCCCCCAATCGGTTCGGACTTCCCGCCTTTTGGTAGATATGGGTGGGCGGAGTTTTGACGAAGAGTCGGAAGATGAGAATGAGAGAGCGTGTGAGTGAGAACAAAATGAGATATGGTAGTTTTGTCGGGAGACAGACACAGGCTAGGAGCAAATATGGAGGATGGAAAAGAAGGCGCGCACCTATTCAACCGTAATTGCAATTGCGGGGAACCGAAACAAGCTTTTGCTCCGCTAGAAGAGAAGTGGTGCGGGATAAAAGATTTGTTAAGTCGATTAAGAATCGATAGAAAGAGTTTTGAGTTTGGATAAGTGATTTGAGTCGAAGACACCGGAATGGGAGAGGAAGAGAGAAAGCAAGAACCAATTGTAGATCTATCTTAAGACACAAATAAAAACAACAGCCTCACATCAGGCGACAGGTACTACTACTTTTAATACTACTGGAGAAGATTGAAGATGAATTTGAGAAAAATTGAAGAGAAAATACAAAAACAAGATTTGATATGGAAAGGAAAATCTGAAAGAAGACTGGCTGACTGTCTCACGCACACAAGAAGACTGAGTGGGAGGTGAATGGTAAGAAGATGTAAGACTAGGAAAAGTGAAAGAAGGTAGGAGGAGGTCGGGATCGAGATGGCATAATGCGGGAACCGGATGGAAGAGTCTAAGAGAAGGTACGACCCAAGAGAGAAGGCGGATGATGTGAAAGAGGGTTGACAGTCAGAGAAGAAAGAGTTTTTTAGGAATGGCAGCCAAGGTAGAAGAAGAGAAAATGGGGCTGGTTGCCCTCCTTCAGAGATGAGGAAAAAGAAGAATAAGACGCCATCGACGATGATCATGTACTACTAGTTCGAGAAAAGCCTCGGGTCGTTGTGGTGTGGCATCGTTTGAAGGAAAAGAAGAGGAAGAAGAAGGAATCGAACAAAGACAATCCACTTGTTCAAGATTTGCCTCCTCTATACCATCTTCGCCCTCAGACGTCTTCTGCCCTATAACCCCGCCTTTTTGTCATTTCCTCACTCACCGTCGTCATCGTAGAAAATAACGATGCTACAACAGCGCATCAGAATTGGAAGACCGGGGAATTAGAAATCTTCTTTCTCGATGTGTCAGCAGAGATAAAGGTTAGGGTTACAGATGATGACAGTTGTTGGTTGTTACAAGGAATGGGGTGGGTGTTTCCCCAGCGATAAGATAGCAAAATGCTATTTCATGTTTGCTCTGGAGCTCTAAGACCTCTAGGATAAGATACTCTGATGTGTACCTGTTCTGAACTTTCAAAACTTCCCCAGTGAAGACAGATAACTAGATAAAAGATAATGGGATGTGATGGATACGCATAATCCCAGAGACTCCCTTGCCAGAAAATTTTCAGTTCCCCTATCTTATCGTTACCAAAGTCAGGGAAATTGCTGTGTGGCTCCGTACAATGGATATCAAAGCAAATTGTTTGGTGTTTTCATTCCTTGCCCATCATCATCAATTATTCGCTTTAACAAGAATCATGGGTGATTCTTAAGCCATCTAGGATTCAGTTTAGGTGTCGCGCGGCTAATTGAAACAATAGCACAGCAATCTGGGCACGACGATGGGGGCGAGCAATACTGAGGGTGGTGTGGTAAAGTGAGGGGTAAGCTGGCAGCCGAGTAATCCCAGTTACTCAAAGAAACCACGGATGGGATTAGACTGATGTGGACGAAGTATATGGTTGGGGTTGCGACGACCATCTTTTCACAAGTCATAAAGCGCGGACTCTTTGAAACGAATATGGGTTTAGAAGGATGATGATGAGAGCAGTAAAGCGACACAACAAACCGAAAAATTAGAAAAAAATAGGGATCGCTTTTTCAGTTCAATTGTGAACTCCTTGATTTAGCCAGTAATAACAAATGTATACATAATCCAACTTCTTAATCACATGGTTACCCCCAAGATTTTGTTAGAATACACACATATACTCGCAAATGGTTTTTGAATATTCGATTCAGAATACAATACACACCGTCGAGGCTGTTTGAGACGAGACGACGAAGAATAAAAAAGAGATTAAAGGCAAAATCGAGTAGTCAATTGAAATTCAGCAGCCTTATCATCAGGCATAAACTATCTCTATATGTTTTCTAATTCAATGAGCCGAAACATTGTTTGAAAAAAGATATACGTTCGCATTTCCACGGTCAATTTACTCGTTGAACCTATCGAAAGGACAAGCCCCCATTGAAAATGGCTTCGAAATTCGTGGAAAGAGAAGTTGACTGATTTCATGAAGTGGTGTGAGAATATTAGTTTGTAAGAACCTTACATCGGTCAGTTAATTCAAATTTTTTTTATACTTGCGAAAATCGTTGAAGGCCCGGACAGTTGGCGCCAGCTTCTATTTTTAGGCAAAAATCTTGTTTTTTTTTTGGAAGAAAGTTGTTTTTATGATCTAATTTTAAGCTAAATTGAAAAAAAATCGAAGCTGGCGCCAACTGTCCAGGCCTTCCAGGCCTACCGGGCCGGGCCTTCCGAGCCTCCCAGGCCTTAACAAACTTTTTGAAGGCCCGGCCCGGCCCGTCGCAAGTATGAATGTTTCTATAGAATCGAAGAATTCAAATCATGAAATACCAGTTTTAAAAAAATTTCAGTGTTTTGCGTGTATGATAAAATTCTTGAAATTAATCAATAAATAACATCAAACTACGATGATGATAATCAAAAATGGGTCACATTTTAGGCCAGCTCCAGTCATATAAAGACGCACTTTATAAAGCCCTTACCAGAGATAACGGACACATTACTGGTTATGAAATCGGAAGAGGAATATAGAATGACTGTACGACGTCAGCCGACCAACACCGCTGCACCTGTTATCAATATGTGAGCCTGATAATCCTGCGATACATCTACATAACTTTGTGAGTCGGGAATACAAGGATGGGAGGTGTTAGGGACAAGTTGAAAAGGGAGGAGAAGAAGAGTAACCGATGGTTGGAAAGACACGGTGAATAATAGTAAACAGATATGGAAGAAACACCGGGAAAATATCATCATACATCAGGATGACACCTTTCACTACGAAATGATTGAACTATTAGGATTACTGTATTCACTTCTAAATAAAATAAAATGTTCAACTGTTTCAATACAATTTTGAATCAATCACTTTCACATCACAGCACAAACATCTGCCAAGTGAACTAGGTCAGCACAAAAAGAAATGAACTATTATTTAAAATAATATTTTATTTTTCTGTATAAATTTTGAAATCCACTAAATTTGTTTTAAAACTTATTAATTCTAAAATTGCGAATATTTGTTCAACAATCTGGTCACTGTTCCTTATTTGAAAACATTTTTATAAGAGAGTTTCTCTGAAAGATTCTTGACTGTGATAATGAAAAATTCAAGCGTTAATAGTACCGGGGTTTGGAATGGATACAAAAATTCTCTCAGTCTCCCCTTTTTTCCGAAAAAAGATGAGAATCAAATATTGGTTCTCTGTCTTCTTTTGTCTAAATAGCTTCGTCATCTTTTTGGGCACAATAGATTTTTCTTTTTGGGGCGAATGACATTTGAAAAAGATATTGAATCAGTCCTCTGATACGGATTGAGAATACGTTGAAAATTTCTTTTATTGCTATTGCTTGAAAGCAGTTTTTGAAAATTTTTCTGGCTAATCTTAAATCCAAAAGTACCTATAATTGTGTCTCAACATACAAGAGTGATTAATTGATTGATTCTGTTCATCTGTAGGTTATGTTCCATGTCCTTCGAAGGGGTTACGGTGAATCACTTCGGTGACTAGTCAAACATCCAAAAATGAATGCCAACGCAAATACCACCAAATACCACCATAATATTTGAATTCCCTTCTATAGCACCTTCACAGTTAGATATAAGATATACAGGGGGGGGGGGTAGAAGGTTTTTTTTCCAAAAAAGATAGCTATTCATACTAAATGCACACCTTGAGGATGACTCACACGCATGGGAAGAAGACACTGGATCAAACATATTGTTGGTGTGAAAAGGGGAAAGCCGAAAGAGGCTTGAAGTGTCGACGGCGGAAGTTTGACTTCGATTTCGAAAAGGTACCGTTTATCGTCTTAATGGCGCCAAGGGATTCAAAAAGTAAACAATTAAAGCGGTCATTATCAGTTTGGAGTATCTTTTTCGAATTTTCTGTTGCCACGCACATTCATATATTTGCGGCTCTCTCTTATCATCTCAAAACTAACTTTATGCCCTGAAACATACCTTTGTTAAATTTTTGCATATTCGGACGAGGGAATGTGAGATATACCAAATTTGTAGCAGTCTTGTTATGTGAAAAAACAAGAACTTGATTTTTAAACCTATGGATTTCTCGAATTCCCGAATGTAATTTTCAATGTATTTCACATAGCATTTCTGATTTTTGTATTTTATGAATTTCGAACGCCCATTTTTTTTCAATCCGATGTTCGATTTCCTAGTTTTTCAGCTATCTGATGTTTACTTTCTATAACTGACTTTCTGAGTCTCCAGAAACGGTCATACACACATGTATAGATAGCTGTATACTCAAATACCATGTTCAACGACAAGACTTTATTATCGGTCGACCGAGTTTTGGGTGACACGGATGGGGAGTAAGACTATATTAGCTATCGAGAGTAGAAGACGAGAATGACTAGAGCACAATCCCGGGCAAATGGAAAGTTTGTGACGTGCTCTGATAAACAACTGATAACGGTTTTGGATTGAATCTTGTGATTTGGCGAGCAATTCCTACATACGCCAGCAATTCCGCTCAGTGAGACAAAGAGTATCTATAAGAAAAAAGGAAACACATAAAATAGGGGTTCGCAAGAAGATTTCGAAACCCATCATACTGTTCCAGTGATAAACAAAAGGAAGAAGGTAGAAAATAGAAAAGCAAGAGAGTATAAAGAAGATGAAGCTTCGCTGCATGAATATATGGATGCAATATTTTATCTGTTTGCTTGAAACTGCTGATGCTGAAAAAAGTTTGCTGTGAAAAAAAAATTCTAAGGATCTGAGCTTCGAAAAGTTAACTATTTCAAAGTTTTCTAGAAATCGTAAAAAATATTGGTTGCAATTCTTTTAAAAAATTTAGCACAGAAAATCTAGTCCGGGTACATTTATCCACGTCGCCCAGGGTTCTACCGGCATTTCTTTGTATCACTAACGGATTATTCGTGCCTTTGCAAACAACGTGTTCCTTTCATTCTTTCTTCTTTCTTCACCCCATATTTTACTCAAAGGGTTACAATTTATTGAACTAATAAAATCATATTGTAGAGGGTATTCACATAAGGTACCTATAAGTTTCGAAACCGCATCAAATAAGTCCAAGTGGTTCTGTAATCCGATTGTTCGAGAATTCCAATGATATCTTTTGGCCGATCAAACCTAATATAAAGATTATGCTGATTGTACTGAGAGAATTTATACTGGAATAAATCATTGTTGAAGTATTTTTGTATTTTGTTCTCCCTCAATCTGGAAAACCTGTGTCTCTCTCTTCAGGGATCTGAACATTTCATCTCAAAAAAATTTCTGATTTCAGCGTCTCATAGCATTAACTGTTTTTCAACTTTAAATTTTTAATTGGTTTTTATGTAACACTTTAGTTTCACTTTTGTGTAATGTACCATATAATGCTGACACGGAATCGAAAATTTTTCTTCAAAACTTTTCACTAATTGAATCATTTCGAAAAGAGAACTGCTGTAGAAATATCTCCAGGAAGACATTTTTCGATGCCATTCATTCCTCCTTTTTTTCAACCGTAATTCGCTACGACCCGAGAAGTGTCATCGCGATTAGCGAACGTTTTCTTCATTTCTTTCTTCTTTTTCCTTTCTTCTCCTTTCCTCATCGCCGCGTTTTTTTTTTTGCATTTCTCCTACACATATACTCTCAGCTGGCTGATGTCGTCGTTGTTATACAATAATTCGTCGGAGGAGAGGCTGTGCAACATGCCATAACTTCCGAGAAAACCGACTTTTCGAATCCGCACATTGCCATTGAAGGGGGGATTTTGCGGCAGTAATAATGTTTGAGAATGTAGGGGATTTGAAACTCAAACAGTGAAGATCATCTTTGAAAAAATTCATTTTGACTGCCGCGACTAAATGGTTTCACGCAAAAAGCTTCGAGAAAAAGAATTAGAGAAGATATTGAAAAATGAAGTGGCTTTGTAAATGACATATAATTAATAAAAATCTCGGACTGTGTATACTTGCAGTTTAAGGTTCATAAGTCTTTTCAGTTTCCTTTGTTGTTCTGGACTTCAGTTTCAGGTTTGGGAGTTGCAATGATTCCATTTTTGTCCAGAGCCTTTAATTTTGTTTTATTTCAGTCATACGATTGACTCTTAACAACATTACCTTATTTTTTCCCGCAGTGGTCATTGCAATCTCAGATAAGGTTTCTTGCACGATTGCGTTCTGAAAAAATCACAATTTTGAAAATAAAGCTTTCTTTCGGTAGGAAAATTTAGCCGACCAAAGTTAATTGAATTTAGCTCAAAATGGGTTGCTCCAACAAAAAAGGTACTTTAATTCGCATATTTCAAATTTTTAGAAATATCTAGTGCTATAAGGAAAAGTAACTTGTAGAATTCAAAAACTAACCTGTCGGGTGAGACGAGGACGTCCTGCGGTCTTGGTCGATGTAGTGGACAATGAAGTGTCCATCTAGAAACAAAAATGAAGAAAATGAATCAGGCAAAAAAACGTTTATCACTGAAACTATGCATAGTTTTTATGAGATGAGGTTCCGAGTAAGCAGAATGGAGTTAAATTTGAAAAATCAGAAAAAAACTTAGATGTTTTGATCTGCACGAGAAATTTTTACTGCATTTTGAAATTCTGCTTTGATCAGTCAATTTTCTATATATCGGAAAAAAAAATTTCTAAAACCAGAAACTGAAATGAATGTTAAGACTATTCGTATTGAAGCTTTTCTGAAGAAATCTGGTGAATGTTTGAAATATTTTTCGAAAATAAATAAACAATTATAAACTTGAAAAACCGAAAAATTCATTGGACTAATAAAAGTGCAATTTTCATTAATGTGTTGTACTCACCTGCCCAATATATGCCGAATTCACATGAGAATTGTTGTTTTTTATTTTTGTTTCAAAATCAGTGAGTTGTTGCTATAAACTTAAAGTTAGTAAATTTTGAAATCGTGATAGTCAACCAATGAGGTTCTGAAGCTCATCAGCAAAATTTGAAAAGAAAGGGAAATATCATACCAGGTCCGATTTTCTGAGGTCCAACAAGTCCAGACCTGGATTCATCTGAAAACAAACATGAATAACAGAGAAAAATATTCCAAAAACGAAAGTGGAGAAACTACTCATGTAAATTCAATATTTAATCATACTAACGTCAAAATCGTCAAAAATAACGGGTCCGTAATATGCAAAACTTTCCGCAGGCATTGTTGTATTTACTTCCGTTTTCCCGATATAATTTTTCTGGAAATTCGGTTTTCCGTCAGTTTGGGTGGCAATCAAACCTTGAGCATATTTCGGACAACAGTTATGATCGATTTTCGTTTCGACTTTCTGTATGTGTTTGTCACTTCTTCGTATTTCAATTTCTTGTTTTCCAAGTTCTGAAAATCATACTTGTCAAATTTTGGGTCTTGTCAGGGCCGGCTCAAAAAAATTCTTCGGGCCCGGGTACCTGATTTTTAAATTTTTTCGTGAGAAAATTATGGAATTCCACTTAAGAAAGAAAATTCCTGGGCCATTTTCAAAATACTTAATTTCATAATTCTTAACGATTATTTCGAAACCCACTGTGTTCAAAATTCAATAAACGGAACAAGTATGAGTCATGATACATGTATAGTTTTTTTAAGTTTCCAATATCAATTTTTGTTCAACACAAAATATCTCCCGAAGCATAAACAAACTGGCAAGAATAGCACACTTTTTTAAGAGCTTTCAAAACAAATCCTAAATTAAAACAATTGTAAAAATTAAGAAAATCAGAATGAAAGTCTTATCCTATTAACAATCACCAAATTCTGTGTGTGTGTCCGTTTGTTCCCGGTTCCGTGACCCTAGCGCAGTCACCGTTGGACCAAATTTTCCCAATATTTCACAGATGATCCGAAATAGCAGCGAGATGATGCCCGTCTATTTTGATTTGTAAAATTTTGTTTCTGACGTCTTCTGAAGACGTTTTTTCTAATTTTGCAGTGCAAATCTTCAAAAAATTATTGAAGCAATATTTACGTCATCCCCGTCTAACCGCCCTGATTTTTTTCTTATCCATGCTATTTCAGAGAGAAATGTGATTTTGTAAAAGCGTTATTTTAATTTCGCTTTTGAAGACTTGAAAGAGCGAAAAGTTCTGAAACAGGGAGAAAAGAAGGAGAATGCGAGAAAAAAAAAGAAATGTTTCTTCAATTTTTTGAATTTCAGAATTTTGATATTCCAGGATTTCCGATCTTCAGAATCTCAGAGCCTCAGAAGGCGTTCTCAGAATTTCAGAAAGTTTCTGAATTTTAGATCTTCAGAATCTTAGTATAAAGAGGATGCAACAATAGCGCTTTTTCTGAATAACTTGAGTTTTCAGGATTTTATTTTTTAAGAATTTCTTATTTTCTGAATTTTCGAATTTCTGAGATAGTAGTTTCTCAGATTCTTATTCACCGAATTTGCAAAAAAAAAAACAGAATTTCTGATTTTCCAACTTTTCAGGTTTCAAATTCCAGAGTTTCTAAGCTTGCGGTGTTTAGATTTTTCCAATTATTGAATAGAAAAAACACTCAAATTCTTGAAATCTGTAATTTCTAAATTTAGTTTAAAAATTTTTTCAAGTTAAAAAAAATATTTCACTGTGTTCTTTTCGAGATAACAAACTATTGAATCCCCAATGTTTCGGGCTCTCAAATCTCGAATTCCTGAACTTTAGCGGGCCTGGAAACTCAAATCACCAAAAAAAGGATCTCTAATTTGGTACTTTTTGCAAGCCTGCACCCTCTACGTTGATTTTTTTGACATGTTTTTGACAAATATCTTAAGAACGAGTGATTTTCGGACTATCCTCCAAGAGAGTTTTCTTCCCGACCCGAAATTCTGGATCGATTGATCTGAAAATCTCAAAAATTTTGGAATTGGCGGACGCTCCGATTAAGGATTTCTAGGACTTTCAAAAAAAAGTTCGGAAACTCAGAAAACTTGAAGTTCAAGCGTTGGATACTTGGAAAGCAACTTTTGTCAATTCAAAAAGTGAATTTTTAAATTCAGAATATTGAAATATCGGAAACTCAGAAAATCTAGATTAGGATATTCAGAAACTCAACATCTTGGAATTTCAAAACTTCTTAAAATTTAGAAACACTGATAATAGTTAAAGCTATAAGAATTCCCTCATTTCGGACCAGATTTCTCAATTTCTGACTTTTCAAGTTTTTAAAATTCTAAATATTTTGATGTCCGCAATATTGAATTTCGAAATCACAAAAATTCTGATTTTTTGCGAATTTCTGAAAATCGGAGTTTTAACATTCCCTAATAATACATAGATCAAAAAAAAATTGTCTGTGAAAATGTGAAAAGAGAACCCCTCTATAAGATTACAGGCAATGTAAGCGGGAGCCAGAAGTTTCAGCCCGGAGGGGCGCAAATCGAATGTTTTTAAAAATTCGGAAATTTCAGTAATCCAGTAATTTAGATATCCAAGAAAAGTGAAACTTCGTGAATCCAAAAATTGACATACTAGGGATTTCTGAGCTTCAAAAATTTAATCTTCAGTAGTTTGCAAAATTTGAAAAATCAAATATTCAGAAATTCAACAAAAATTTATTTGGTGACTTCGAAAATTCGAAAATTTTTTAATTATAAATTAGATTGTAAGATACAGTAAGCGGAAGCCAGGAGGTTGAGCCCACGTCAGGGGGCGTAAACCGACTGGTTTTACTAACATACAGCAATCACTTTCAATAGTAAAAATAAGGCAATAGCAATAATTTAGCATTCTGCTGTATTATCAGAAACAGAGACTTGGCAACATAATATGCCTTTCCCTCGTTTGTTCTCCACTAGAACGTGCGGCTCTTATCATGCTGTTATCAGTATGAGAAAGTGCAGAACAATGCAATCGCGCGGTAATGGTCAGCAAATACTATGAATATGTGATGATACAATTGTTCACACTTCCAGAAAATGCGGAGGAATTGGTTTTGTGGCTACACATGCGAAAGTAGAAATCACCAACCTGTTTGCCGCGCCTTCAGCGATTCAAACGTCTGGCTGGGGCGCCTGCGGCGCAAGATCGTCGCTCCGCTCCTCACTTTACGGTAACCTGATTAAAATTTCAATGAATACTGTTCTTTGGACCTGATTTAATTTTCACGTCTTATTTTTCTCTCACAGAATCGTTCTGCGCTCTGTTTTTGCACTTTAATTTTGATAAAAACATAAAAAAAAATGAATCAACAAAATGTGCATTTTTCATGAAAACCCAGATTTCATGGAAATAAATGGTCACGCTACATTTTCTGAGAAAAATCAGAAAATTCTCAGATAAAAATAACTTTTGTTAAAATCGGAGTTTTTGATGTGTAAATTCTCATAATATTTCTTTTTTTTTTATTTTTTTCGCTCAAACATGAAAATTTTAAAATTTGATCTCTCTCTCATATGTTGAAAATTTTGGCACTGTTTTAGACTCACGCAACAAAAAAATCTCGGAACGAAAAAAAATCACGGAATGAAAGTTTTGAGTAGTCCGAAAATTGCTACGACCAGCCTTGAACTAAATTTTCAGATGTTCTGAAGGTCTTATGTAACCGGTTAACTAGCCCATCTTAATAACTGGATCTACCATTTTTAGTATATTGTTGGGTATTAGACAAAAACAAAATTGATGTCAAAGTTTGTATTAGGTTGGTCCATTAGTTTCTTTTGATTTCGAATGCTCAACTTTGAAGATTCATATCTGGTCAGTGGGATTATTTTTCTTGGTAGACGTTTTTTGTTAGATAGAGTAACTCATGTACTTTCTGTGCACACATTCTCTTACTCCTATTTCTTGCCGTTTGCGAGCATGCCGCTTGCTTTCAGTATTTGCCCTCAGCTCTTTCAAAATGCCATTCAGTTTTTATTCTTTTCTGGTTGAAAAAGCAAGTTAATCCACAAGAAAATGAAAGAAATAGATGAAGAGCGATTTCTCATTGCTTCTTCCATGAAGCATGGGACCGATCGATTTGAAGGCAAAAATTTATAACTGGAAGACGAAGCTCGGTCCGGAAGTTGCACTGGGACATATTGAAGTATACTACTGGAACCGATCCGCTTCAAACCACTTGTAAAATGTCGAAGGCATTGTCAGTTAGTCAACCAAGTGTTGTGATCAGATTGAGGTGTCTCTTGGGAGTGTCAAAAAATTGGTCGATTTTTACCCTATGCTGTGAAGAACGACGATATGGATCGCTGTGTAGACATGAGCATGTTTCTCCCATCATTTCTGGGCACGTTCAGTTGGGTGAATTATATAATTGCTGTAGATGAGAAGTGGGTAAGTTACTCTAACAATATTCGGAAGGGTCAGTTGATTGCCAAAGAACAGCTAGCTCCAGGCTTCCCGGAACCTAAATTTCCGTGAAAATGGGTATTCTATGTGTTTAATTGTTTGTCAAAGGAATAGAGACTGGTACTTTTTAGAGGAATGTACCAATATAAAGGCCGCCATATATAGTTTATAATCAGTGTAGGTGGATCTGGCAGTCGAATCGAAACAAGGAAAAAAAAAGACAAAAGTTTATTTCCAACGCGACAGTGCGATCGCCTGTCACTAGAGGCATCAGCCAAAAAATTATGTCGTTTGCTGGGACTTTTCTTTTACACCCGCCGTATTTTCCAAACCTTGCTTTTTCAGAAAAATGGTTGCTTGAGGCGCTTAAACACCATCTTGATAGGAAAAAACTTCAATTGAAAAGATGCCATCAGAAATGAGTTGACCCACTTTTTCAATCGGAGCCCTTGTCGCTCTAGACCGATGAAATCAAGAAAATACCGGAGCTTTGCCAGACAACTATCGACGCTCATAGACAATACTTTCATTGATCTTGTCCACTCCGCTCTGATAAAAATTCGATCAAAAGTTAGACCAAAATCGAAAGAAAGAGTTAGGGGGAAAACTATTAAAATTGTTTTAATTTTAAAATTTTCAATTTTTCAATGTACTGCCGTTTCTTTATTTCTGCCAGACTGTCTTGTACGAGATAGTATCCACAAACCATTTACTTCAATTCATCTAATAGGACAATTAAAAACCAAAGCTATAAACGACTAGTGAAGTACCCAAAGTATCCTCTCGATTTCTCTGAGCTCTTGGAAACGAAAAATTTCCCTTCTTCAAAAAATTTTCCAAGTTTGGTTGTGGAAATTTGTGCTCAATGACACTACCGTTCTTCTTAATTGTCTAGAATATTGTTTATTAGATTTATCGAGCCCAAAAATTTACGAAGAAACAGGTAAAAAGTTACAGAAAACTCGGCGCGTTGCAAGTGTGCTCATAATACGTATACGTTTAGTGTTAGTCTGAAGAAGGGACATTTTTGCCACCAATAACTCAGAAAATCAAGATGACACTTTGAGGTGGTCGTTTATAATTTCATTTTTGTATTAGATGGATTGCAATGAACCATAGTTACAAAATCTGGCTGATGAAGAGCCGGCCGAGCCGACCCGGAATCTGTTAATTTTTTTTCCAATTTTCTGACAGCAATAAAGAACCGATTGTTTATAGATTTTGATTTTCATTGTCCTGTTAGATGAATGGAAGTAAATGGTTAGTTGATACTAACTTGTACAGAACAGTCTGACAGAAATAAAGAAACGACAGTACATTGAAAACTTGAAAATTTTAAATTTAAAACAATTTTAATAGTTTTCCCCCTCACTCTATCAAAATAATATGTTTCCTGTTCATTTGGCCATGGTCCCGCTCATTCGGGCATGGTCCCGCTTATTCGGCCATGGTCCCGTTCATTAATGCATGGTCCCGTCCATTCGGGCATGGTCCCGTCCATTTCGGCATGGTCCCGCTCATTCGGGCATGGTACCGTTCATTCTTCATGGTCCCGCTATAATCGAACAGAGCCAAGATTTTCTCAATTATAGGCTTTGGCTGAAACGCCATTTTTCTTTCATCTGGGGCATTCAAAAAAAAAAAGAAAGTTTAATAACAATGTTCGTAGCAGCCACAAATCTAACTCACATACCCATGATGCTTAGAACACTTGGGAAAACATGTAATCTGTTATGTACACTGTCAAATAGTGTATTTTATGGACTTGAAACACCCACCCCTTTCACGTATAGTTTTGGATACTGGTCAAAGAAAAAGTGAAGTCAAAATTAGATTCCAAGATATTACTTGGATGAAGTTCGTAGCAATTTTCGCATTACCCGAAATTTTCGTTCCGTAATTTTTATTTCGTTCCGTGATTTTTATTTCGTTCCGTAATTTTTTTTTCGTTCCGTGAATATTTTTCGTTCCATGATTTTTTTCGTTCCGTGATCCTAGAACAGCGCCAAAATTTTCACGTGCATTTCATTTTTTTTTTCTTCACACCATTATTTTTACTACCTGCCACTCGCTAGTTCCCACTATGCTCTCTGTTTATAATACGCCTGCTCCCTTTTTTACACAGGGATCTCGTGGTGTACTAGTTATCACATCTGTCTAACACACATGTTCGAGCACGCCCGAGATCAATTGAGTTTTTTAAATTTTTTTTACTTCTGTGGAAAAGAGAAGAAAAAACTACAAGTTTTAATATTAATTCAAATAAATTAGTGATATGACAACCTGAACAAGAGAAATTGCTGGAAAAACGATCTTAAGAAAATTGCTGAAACAAAGAAATAAATACTCGAATAACAAATGAATTAATTACATCATGATTTGATTGTGAGGTTTATGGCATGCGAACATAACGAGGCTTCGATGTTGTTCTTTTCTCTAGTAAACTCTGAAAAATACGTTACAGTGTGTAGATTTTCAAACGAACAACTTACTCTATGATCAATTGTTGGTCCTGGAAGAACATGTCCACTGTATCGCTTTTTGGCTGCACTCACTCTTCCGGAACTTCTCGTAACGGCTGCTGGTTGTGGGTTGGGCGGTGTAACGCTGACTGACTTGGTAGCTTGATATGTTCGTATAGCATGGGCTTGTCTATGTCCTGTGGCAGTTACTGTAGACTCGTAGATTCTTGGTTGAACACGTGCGGATGGCTGTACTCGTACGTTTCTGAATCATAAATCGTTAAACGTCATTGCAAAGAAAAAAAAACTGTTTGAACCCACCCTTGTGTTTCTGCGCTACGAGTATGTGGCTGCTGGTAAGCTTGTCGAAGTACTTTCTGTCTTTTCTCGTATTCTGCTGGGTCTACAGAAGTAACGGAATGATATTGGAATGGTCCACTCAGAGGTAGGTTCCCATTTGCAGCAATTCTTTTCGGAATAATTTGTTGCACAATCTGTTGACCATCGTTGTAATAGTGCACCACTTGATTAACATTTCCTTGAGGATACACTGGTTTTGGTGGAGCCGCGGTGGGGTGTGCATTTCCTTGTCGGTAGACAACTTGTTGGGAAGGCGCAGGTGGATCAATTCTTTGTTGTACAGAAGCTGGGGGTTGTTCTCTCGGTTGTTGAGGGATGAATTGTTGATTGTACTGTTGGTGGTACTGTTGTTGCTGGGGTTGTTGAGGTTGAGCTTGTGGTCGTTGTACTTGTTGCTGTACTTGCTGTTGATAATTGTATTGTGACTGAAAATGTTAGCTTTGATGATGATACATATAAATAACAATACTAATTTCTGAAAACGACTTAATCTAAATATATGCAGGAAAAACCCGTCAGACAAAATTTTATCTAAAATACATATATTAGAAAACAGTTAATTCTTCACAGAAATTGAGAAATCACAACAGACATAAATTTGAAAAGCCGCAAACAAAATGCTGCTTTATTGAAAACTCACCGAATAGTATTGTTGCTGTTGTTGCTGTTGTGGTTGAACACGTGTCAATGGTTGTGGTTGCTGCGATGGAACACGTGTCAATGGTTGTGGTTGCTGCGTCGAGTAACCGGTTTGTTGTAGTTGTGGTTGTTGGAAGTTTTGTTGTTGCTGTTGTTCTTGATTTGGGTGCAGACCGTACTGCTGGTTGTATTGATTTTGTTGTTGACCCCAGTAATTTTGGGTCTGCTGTCCGTAGAGTGGTACCTGAATCAACGTTTTAATTATCGTGGATAGATGATCTGGTTACCTGTGTGTAATACAAAGTTTGCTGCTGGTGGTGGAAAGGATGTTGGAAATGGTTTTGAGGAAGCAACAAGTTGTTGTATGGTTGTTGTGGATGTGGCTGCAAAAATGGTGCAGCCACTTGAGGTTGTGGCGCCACCTGTCGAACAACTTGAGAAGCTGGAGGTGGAGCACCTTGGGGAACAGATCGAGTTTGCTGAACATGTTTCTGGGTTATT
Source organism: Caenorhabditis nigoni (assembly GCA_027920645.1). Lineage (NCBI taxonomy): Eukaryota > Metazoa > Nematoda > Chromadorea > Rhabditida > Rhabditidae > Caenorhabditis > Caenorhabditis nigoni. The sequence continues at coordinate 238,795 of CP115869.1, forward strand.
GGCGTGGTAGGGATTGATTTAGGAGTAGTCATGGTTGCTTGAGAGGATGCAGGAACAACAGTAGGAGAAATGTTTGGTGAAGTAGTAGTAGTAGTTGCTTTTGTTGTTGTAGCTGTTGTTGTAGTAGGTTTGTGGGTTGTGAGGTGACTTGCCTTAATAAGAACCATGCAAAAACTGGTAGTTTTTGAAATTTGCAATGAAAATATTCATGCAAATTTGTTTCAAAATTGCCGATTCATGCTTATACAAACTACATTCACTCACAACATTGGAATTTGTCAAGTCGGGAAACACTTTGAATTCATCAACTTGTTTTTGAATTACGATACTCTGCTCTTTACGCTGATTTTCAAAGTTTGAATTGATAATACGAGAAGCGTCTGTGATTTTTTGACGAATCGTGTTTTTCTTGTCAGGAATGTTTTGTACTGCCGCGTTGAAATCATATTTGGCAGGTTTCTCAATGTGTCTATTCCCTTCCACCTACAAAACAGAAAAAGAGGTGCTCGAGTGATGAAAAATAGAAAACCCTATAATGTAATTAGAAACAACACTCACTTGTGCAACAATTTCATCAATTTCTTCCTTTGACAGCTTACTCTTCTGAAGAACTTCAACCAGCTTGTCTAATTTAGGAACAACAGGTTGTGTTTTTGCTCCATGAGTTGCGATGACGTTTCTTTTAATCTCATCTGTGCTTTCAGCGTCAATGGTTGGGATCAGTGGCTTGCTTTTTTCAGCCTTTTTGTTGATCTAAAACGCACAACCTAATTTTCCAACCAATCAGAAAAATTTACAAGGTCTTCATAGTCCAACTCTTCCTCTGGCTCTGCTTTCCCGTCTTTGTCAGGTAGCTGAATTCTTATTTGTCTTGGGGGTGGGGTAGTTGGTTCGGTTATTTCTTCCTCACTCTATAAATAACTCAATTTGTTGAGAAACTGGATAAAGTTCAAATTTAGCCTAAAGAAAAACCTCATCAGGAATCAGTGTAGTAGTTACTGTGGTTGTAGTAGTTTCGGTTGTTGTGGTTGTTGCTGGTGTGGTTTCAATTTCATAGTCTTCATCTTCAATATCTACAAGACCATCTGGTGCCTTCGGCGACTTCTTCTCAGTGACTCCCGGAATTTCTGCATTCTCGTCATAGTCATCGATGTTTGGCGCTGGGAAGCTGGTTCCGAATTCCGGTCCGATTCCGCCACTAGCTGTTTTTCCTGGGGCTGGTCCAAGCGCTCCAAGATTCAAGCCGTTACCACCGCCTTGTTTCATCAGAGCTTCTAAAAAAGAAAAACTAAAATCAAACAGAGTATTCTCAAACTTACGAGAGTTTTTAGCAGTTTGTTCTAAAACAGCTGGGAACCAATTACCCTCTGAAGCTTGATTGAGCACACCGACTCCTGTTCCAGTTAGTTGAAGAGCTCCTTGTGCTAGTTGATACACTGAATATTAGTTAAAATAAGCATTTGATTACTAAAATACGATTACATTGTCCAATTTGAGCAAGAGCTCCTCCTGCTTGACCCGCAGCGCCAGCACCAGCTGCTCCCGCTCCGGCAAGTGCCCCGATTCCAGCTCCATTACCTTCAAATGAAATCAATATAGGTTAATTGGCCTTGCAATTTCGTCCTCTTGTAAAGTTTCCAGTTTTTGATAAAATGAACATCGAGATTTCTATTTCAATCATATAATGTTTCTTTAAGAACAGGTTTAAACTAAGATTGCATTTTTCAAGATCTCTAGCAAAAAACACCGATAAAATGCTCCACCTGTTTTGGTGTCTTGAGTGTTGACGCAATTTCACTATGCTACTTTTTTTTCTGTTTTTTCATTTGTAAATGTTGCGCGATAGATATCTTCATTCGAATGAATTCCGATTCCTGTTCTTGCGTGATTGTCCACTGTTTCTGTTTTCTATCTCGGCCAAACCACGCGTATATACACACTCCTTAGGATGCAGAAGCAAGGACATTAGGGCAAAAAAGAGGAGAAGAGTAGAATGGCAGACAGAAAAGGTGGCATTCGCAGGCAATGTGACGAAAAGAAAAAAGAATGCCAAATGCGAATATCTGATAACAAAAAATTGAGATCTTGCCGATTGAATGTATCGTTTTGTAAATGTTGGATCATCAGCAGCGGGGAGAGGCAGATAAGAAAAATAAACCTTGTGCATTGGTCGGAAATTATTATCGGCTTTTTTTATTCGAAAAGATTTTATCAAATAAGAAAACAGGATTTTTTCAAAGGTGCTGATTGATCTTGAACTCATAGTATGAGTTCTTCAAATTCTATTAAGTTTCAAGACGATATATGAATTTAGCTAAACAAAAGAAGTTTTCACAAAGAATTACCGATTTCAGAAATATTCATTCCATACAATCATGATTGAACGGAAATCCACAATGCGCAAAAATTGATTTAATCCAAAACTAATTATTCGGTCATTCTTCGTCAGCAAAGTTGTACATGTACAAAAACAGTAAACTAAGTACACAATGAGTTATTCAATTTTTTGCAACTTTTTTGAGCTTATAGAAGTTGAACTATATTCCAGGCGTTTCGTAATTTGAAAAGGCAAGTTTAATCTACTTCAAGTTGTACGGTTACCAATGCAATATTTAATTTCTATGGTGTGGATATATTTTGATTTCACATGGATTTCGTAAAAATATCTTTGACCAAAACATACCGAGGGCTCCACCAAGAAGCGATGTGGCTAGTGAAGCAATCTCGCCAAACTGTGCATTTGTGCCGGATATTAGTAACAAAAGAAAGGTAAATTCTTCCCAACGCATTTCGAAAATGCGTCTCAATTCAAGAATCGAGTGGGAAAACGATAGATGAAAACGAGCGGGTTGGTGGGAGGGCGCAACCGAATGACTTTGTGTTTAAGACGATCAACACAGACACACAAAACGCGAAACGATGATGAAGCCCAGCTGAATGCGTTTTGGATAGAGCGGGGCCGTAGGATGACGACGACGAAGAAGATGAGGCACAAGGAATCTCTCTACAGCCAACGAGGAAAAGGGAAGAGAGGGAGGAACGAGATGTAGCCGGAGAGTGAGAAGGAGTCAGAAAAATGTCGTCAGCTTCAACAGGCAAGCCTTGGTGACGGTTAATGCCATGGTCATCTCTATTTCGGACTGGTTTCTTCGCCATTGCCTTCTTCGTCTCCTAACGACGCTGCATAGTTTTCAAAGGCAGACTAAGACTCAATGCATATTTTGGCAGCAATGTTTGAAGCTTTCAACAGAGAGAATTTGATATGGAAATCTGTCAGCGTCGTTTGAAATTCTGAGCAAAGTCATGTAACTCATCAATATATCGGGATAGTGAGAGATATTTTACCGACAGTTTTGTGGAAATTTGAAAAAATGTTTTTTTCTTATTGCAGTGAATGTACCCTCTCAAAACGAACGAATTTGAATCCCAATTATTCTTCGCCAAAAAAATCACAAACTGTTCGTGTTTAAACTTATTCAGTACAGGTTCTTGTAAAGTGTTTCCCACGATTTTTCTGGAACATATGGCATTATAAGTCACAAATGCATCAATCTTGAGATTCCATCGGAAATTTGTAGACGACCCAAAAAGCGGTTATGACCGATTAAAAATTGTTTCCGGTTTTTTTGTTTCCATTTCGTCGGACCAAATTAAGAGTTTTGATGAAGATTTAATGAGCATCATTTCTCGATGTTTATCAGAAATAACAAACATTTGAAAAAATACAAACACGCAATGTATGGTCTTTCTTCATTTATTATTTTTATTGTCAAGATTTTTGAGATCGGAAGATGTTTTTATGATCATATTGGCATTTATTATTACCGTTCTTAGATCTCGTTTTCAAGGTGAACTGGTGGACATTTGGAACGCCACCACACGGAAGGATTTATTCTCTTTCTTCTTTCTTACTGTTTTAGTTGGATAACAAGAAAGGAGATTGTTTTAAAATTCGCGGTTATGGGTAAAGTCATTGCTTTTTTTTCTGAAATAAAGATATAAACTTACGGGGAAAACGCAGTTGCAAACACAAGCTTTTTGGCTAAAATTTTTCTAGGATCAGATCTTTTATGATTGAACATATTTTTAGAATCAAATCTTTTATGATTGAACATCTGCCACATCTTTAGAAAACAGTTGACTTCGCGTTATAGTTTTTTGACAAGTAATTTGTAATTTTCTTCAAATTTGTGATTGTTGCCATGGTTGAACTTCCTGTCAGATCCCCACACAGCAAATTTCTTAGTCTTGAGAGTCAATACAATAGAAAACCCAAAAAACCCTCCAACTCATCAAGTGTAAGGCCTGTTCCGATCTGCAGTACTCGCATTCTGCGTCTCTACGTGTACCGCCCATTTATCTCAGGTCATGGACGTCTCCTCGCTAGATCTATATACATTTATGTCTTCTCTCGTCAATGTGTCTTATATCCGCGCGTTTCTCCCCTGTACGTACACGTGTAGCTATGTTGGTTAATTCATTTTCTTGAAAATTTAGTTGCTTTTGATCATTTTTCTCTTTATTGTGATTTGACAAGTTTTGCAGGTGATGTGGCGACTACTAGTCGTATGTCTACTATTGGGGACATTGGAAGCCGTGGACCGGCAAAACTTCAAAACGTGTGATCAATCGAGTTTTTGCAAGTAGGTTTACTTGAAGTTTGCGTTTACAAGTGGTACGTATTGAGAGATATACGTTGTCCTGAAGTCGAGGTGACTGTGTTGAAAACTATAAACTTTTTGCTTTACTGGCTTTTAAAAATCCCTTCACCGATACCATAGATGTTTTTTGAAATTCAGCATTGAAAAAAATTAGCATTTGAAAACCGGGTTTGTCTCTTGTACTGCAGGAAGAAGAAGTATTTTTTTCTACACCTCACATAAATTTCTAGGCGTCATCGAGCGGTTACATCGCCAACTGGATATGAAGTTGTGCAGGATTCTATCAAAATCAACGACACTGGACTTCACGCACTTATCAAAAACAAAGATACTACACTAAAACTAACTATTGTAACATTGCAAGACTCCACAGTTCGAGTGCTCATTGATGAGAACGAAGGAGCGTTGAGAAAACGATACCAGCCTTTGGAAGCATTAGTTGAAAGAGAGCCAAAACAGCAAAAGTGAGCCTGGTATTTTGAAATTATTTGAGGTTAGAATAATTTTTCAGGGTTAAGAAAACCAAAGAAGAAGCCTCAGTCACCAAAATTCTGACCACAGACGGGAATCGTGTTGTGCTTCAACACAAACCTTTCCGAGTGGATTTTTATGTTAAAGACAAAATTGTTTCCTCTATCAACGCCAAGGAAACGCTTCATTTTGAAGCTTTCAAAAAAAAAGTTTTATTGACAGATAGAGAGAAAGGATTCTGGGAGGAAACATGGAAAGATATCAAGGACACAAAACCACACGGATCGTCATCAGTCGGTGTGGATATTGCGTTTGTGGGAGCTAAGCACGTTTTTGGAATTCCGGAACATGCGGAAAGCTATTCTCTGAGAGACACTAAGGCCTATGAACCATACCGCCTGTATAATTTGGATGTTTTCGAATACGAGACCAACTCTCCGATGGCTCTTTATGGATCCATCCCTTACTTGGTTGGAGTTCACCAAAAACGATCAGTTGGAGCACTTTGGCTGAATGCTGCTGAAACTTGGGTTGACATCGATCCAACAACTGCTGACAAGGGGGGACTTACCAAAGAAGTTTTGGATGCTGAAACCAAACCAAGACAAGTTCCACAGCACAACGCTCGTTTCTATTCCGAGTCTGGTCTTATCGACGTCTTCATCACTCTTGGACCACAGCCAAACGACATTTTCCGTCAGTTAGCTGCTCTCACGGGAGTCACACCTTTGCCACCAGCCTTTGCTTTGGGATACCATCAGTCTAGGTGGAACTACAAAGACCAGAAAGATGTCAAGGAAGTTCATGAAGGATTTGTAAAGAACGACATCCCACTTGATGTACTTTGGCTGGATATTGAGCACACTGATAAAAAAGCGTACTTCACTTTTGATAAGGACAACTTCGCGAAGCCAGAAGAGATGATCAAGGATCTTTCTGAACAGGTGTGTCTCCACATTGCTTTATTTTTAAAATAACCCAAACTCAGAACCGTAAACTCGTCACAATTGTTGACCCACATATCAAGAAGGACTCAAAATACTACATTTACAAGGAGGCAAAGAAACTTGTGAGTTGCTCCTCTTCTTAATTCAAACATCAGAAAGATTTCAGAAGTATCTTGTCAAAGACGCAAAGGATGCAATTTACGAGGGAAATTGCTGGCCCGGAGATTCTACCTACATTGATTTCTTAAACCCAAAGGCTCGCAAATGGTGGTCAGACCAATTTGCATTCGATAAATACAAGGGAACCAGCAAAGACGTGCATATTTGGAATGATATGAATGAGCCATCGGTTTTCAACGGACCAGAAATCACCATGCACAAAGATGCTAAACATCATGATGGATTCGAGCATAGAGATGTGCACAATGTTTACGGATTTCATCAACATTCTTCAACTTTCGAGGGGTTGAAGGCCAGAAGCAATAATGAAGTTAGACCATTTGTTCTTTCGCGATCATTCTTTACCGGATCTCAAAGAACCGCAGCTGTCTGGACCGGAGACAACAAGGCAGATTGGGCTCATCTCAAGGTATTTTAATTTTCTCTAACTTATTGATAGAAAAATTTAAAGCAATCAATTCCAATGCTTTTGTCCTTATCCACTGCTGGACTTCCATTTGTTGGTGCTGATGTTGGAGGATTTTTCGGAAATCCGGATGAGGAACTTTTAGTCAGATGGTACCAAGCAGGAGCATTCCAGCCTTTCTTCAGAGGACACTCTCATCAAGATACCAAAAGACGGGAACCATGGCTTTTCGCTGCCGTGAGTTTTTATCAAATGGCGTTGATAATTCAAAGCAATTGAGTTTTTAGAACACGACAGACGCTATTCGTAATGCTATCAAGACTCGTTACGCTTTCATCCCATATTGGTACACATTGTTCTATGAACACGCGAAAACCGGAAAGCCAGTGATGAGACCATTCTGGATGGAATTCATTGAAGACGAGCCATCTTGGGATGAAGATAGGCAATGGATGGTTGGGAATGGACTTCTAGTCAAGCCAGTTCTTGAAGAGAAGGCTAAAGAGCTCTCCATTTATTTACCAGGCAAGAGACAAGTGTGGTACGATTGGGAAACTCACAAAGCCCGTCCATCTCCAGGAGCTGTTCAGATTCCAGCTGAGCTCAACACAATTGGACTATATCACAGAGGAGGTGAGCTCTTTTCCAAAATTTGTTTTCAGTCTTTTACAACTTTTTACCCTCACTAATCATACATTTTCCAGGAACCATTATTCCAAAATTGTCGGAAGTCAAATTGACCACAAAAGAGAATCACGAGCAACCAATCACTCTCTACATTGCTGTCAACCAGAAAGGAGACTTTGCCAACGGAACAATTTATTTAGATGATGGAGAGTCATATTCCTACGAGAAGGGAGATTACGCTTACTGGGGATTTACTTTCAAGAGGTAATTAAATAAAAATGTACCAAGTTTTTCACGTTTTACTTTCAGAGAACATGATTACCTTCACACCATCACCAACAAAAATCTAGATAAAAACGGAAAGTTCGATAGTGATGTGTACATTGATAAAATTGTTATCCGTGGAGCCAAATTCTACCCGAGAAATGCTCACATTTTCCTTGACGACTTCTCTCCAGAAGACCTTGATTTTGAGTTCAACCGCGAAAACTTTGTTATGGAAATTGCCAATCCAGGAGCATTTGTCACCAGAGAGTTCAGAATTGACCTTCATTCATAAAGTCAAAAATAATATTAATTTATTCAGCTATTTTATCAAATTTCATCCCTCTTCATGGTTTCTTTCAGGCTTCTTTAATAAAAGTTTTCTAGTAAAGTGAATAGCCTTCCAGACAACTATGCGAAACAAACGATGAAAAATCAAATCCATCAGACACACATTGACAGAGAAGAGCCAGTTAAGTGAGTTGGGTCAGCAAGAAGAAAGTGATGGCTCTGAATGATAAATGATAGCAATTGTCACACTGCGAGCAAAAACATACACCAATAGGAAAGTGAAACTTCTTGAAAAACTTTGGCTATACTGCACTGGAAACTCAGAATTAGACAGACTTGAAGTTTTTCACACTTCCCATAAAAACAATTATTTCTGAGATGGGGCACTGAAACCCATTTTAATGAAGACATAAGACCATAACCCGTGAGATGGGTGAAAAGTGGAACGATGAGATGGCACTGTTAATGTGCCGGTAAAACGAGAGAATGAAAAATATTGGGTCGTTAGGCAAACGATGAGAAATGAGGAGAGGGGAGTAAAGGTGCAGATGGTTCACACGTGCTACATCTTTTTTCTAGTGTTTTTTTTTGTATTTCTCACCACATGGGAGGTAGTGAAAACTATTCCATTGTCTCACACATTTTTCTAGTGCCATCATCATCATCTAAACATTCTTAACCATGCGTGACACATTGAACTTGATGTGAGAGCCGCAGTGATCCGAGGTGACTCATCGAAGTACAACAACTTGATGATATATGAGTTTGTCCAACTTATAAAAGACCCCTCTTCTGCCGACTTCTCAATACTTTCTCCGCGCCTTTAATCTAAGTTCTCTAGAGTCTAATAGCTTTAATTACAATGTGTTCCGTGCCGCATAACCATAATTATTTTTCTCTTTTCTGTTCCTATTACAAAGATGTATTATCGTAATGGAACGTAATAGGTGTGACATTGACCGATTTCTGATTATAACTACTCGAAAATATGTTACTTCGGTATTTATAACATGCCTCATGTATTTCTTTTTTCCATACTTGCAACGAGCCGGGCTGGGCCGAAGCGTCAATTTTCCCGGCCCGCCTTTTCTCAGTCAAAAAAATTTGAAATGAAAAATTGGGACATTTTTTAAATTAAAATAGAAAAAAAGTTACATAATTTTAAAAAGTTCAAGAGAAAGTAGTCAAAAATATAGAGTTTTTGATTAAATTTTTGAAAAATTATAAAATTTTCGAAAAAAAATTCGAAAACTGTACAAACAGCGGGCCGGACCGGCACTTCATCGGCTTGGCCCGCCAAAATTCTCGACGGACTGCCCCGCGACCCGGCCCGGCCCGGAATTTTGCAAGTATGCTTTTTTCAAAGTTTAAAAAGTCTATAACTAGGGACCACAACATTTTTTTCAAACTGATTTTTCATGAAAACTTTTTATTTTTTAGTGATCCCCTCTTCCTAATTAGCATATCTCCAAATTTTCGTCCAAAAATATTCACTCGTTCCCAAGTTGCAGCTCATTTTGTGCTCCTCATTTTCTTTCATTTTCTCCGTGAGTGGGCGGGGCGTCGCCGACGCAAGGCTGCGGCGCGGAAAAAGCCGAGTGTTTTCTCGAGCCGTTTTCTGCCGAAATTTCGGTTTCAGACGGCTGGAAACAGAGAAAAACGTAACGGAAAAAGTGAAAAAGGGTGCTTCAAATATTTTTAGTGTGATAACAAACCTAATTTTACTAATTTTCACCAGAAATTAGTTCGAATTCGGAAAAATAGAACAAATGCGAAACTACTGTGAAAAAGGCTGAAAAATGGAATTCCAAAGATGAAATCATCATCAATGCATCGTGTAGGTACTGATGTCATGCAAAAAGCCTTATTTACTGTGAAAAAAACTTTTTTAAAAAGTTTCCCAAAAGTGGAATTGAACCCGCATGTCTCCGATTAGTAGACCAATAGCTTAACCGGTACATTAAACGCGCACATGAACAGTCGACGCATTGTTTTGTTATAACACCAACACGCGCGCGCTCCTAGAAGAAACATTTTTTCGACGAATTTCGTGAAATTTACAGACAAAACTGCTTCGCATTTTTCTGCGCGAACTTACTTGAATATGTCACAAATATCATTTTATGTAAAATTTTTTGTAGAATCTGAATATATAAGAGACGAAGGTGGGACACACCTCTATTCATGCTAAAATTGAGAAAAAACCTGAAAATTCGTTGAGTATGCCATCTTCCGATCCGAAATAAATTATTTTCTAGACATCTAAGTATGTTTAAACTTCGTATTAGGTTGGCTAATAAGTTTCTTTCGATTTTGAATGCTCAACTTTGAAGATTCATATCTGACTAATGGGACTATATTTCTTGGTGGATGTTTTTTTGTTAGATAGAGTAACTCATGGACTTTCTGTACAAACTTTGTCTTGTTCCTTCTTCTTGTGGTTCACGAGCACCTCGCTTGCTTTCGGTCCTTACCGTCAACTCTTTCAAAATGTCATTTTGTTTTCATGTCTTCCTGGGTAAACGAGACATGTTATCCACAAGAAAACAAAAGAAATAGATAGAAAGGGATCTCTTACTACTTCTACCATCAAGCATGGGGCCGAAGGATTTGAAGCGAAACATTTAGAACTGAAAGACGAAGCTTGGTCCGGAAGTCGCACTTGGACCTATTGAAGAATACTACTGAAACCGATCCGCTTCAAACCAGTTGTAAAATGTCAAAGGCATTGCCAGTTATTCAACCAAGTGTTGTGATCGAATCGAGGTCTCTTGGCGGTGTCAAAAATTTGGTCGATTCGTAACCTAATCTTGGAAGGACGACGATATGGATTGCCGTGTAGACATGGGCATGTTTCTCCTATCATTTCTTCGCACGTTCAGTTTGCTGGATGATCTAACTATCGTAGATTAAAAGTGGATAGGTTACTCTAATAATATGCGGAAGAGTCAGTTGATTGCCAAAGAACAGCTAGCTCTGGACGTCGCGGAACCTAAATTTCCCGTGAAATTGGGTATGTTATGGGTTTGATGGTCCGTCAAAGGAATGGAGACTGGGAACTTTCAGATGAATGTACCAATATAATGGCCGCCATTCATAGTTCATAATTAGAAACATTGAATTTGACAGTCGATTCGGAACAAGGAGAAAACACAGAGGTTTACTTCCAGCACGACAGTGCGATACCGCCTGTCAAAAGAGGCATCAGCCAAAACCTCATGTCGTTTGGCTCAACTATTTTTTTGCACCCATTGTATTCTCCGGACCTTGCCCTTTTGGATAAATGATCGTTCGAAGCTCTATAACATCATCTTGATAGAAAAGACTTTGATTGAAAAGATGACTTCAAAAAGGAGTTCACTCACTTTTCCAATCGCAGCCCTCCTCGTTTTGGGCCGATAGAATCAAGAAGTTACCGGAGTGTTGCCAGACAATTATCAATGCTTATGGACTTAACTTTCATTTATCTAGCCCCCTCCGCTCTGAGAAAAATATGGTCAAAAAAGTTACCAAAATCGAAAGAAACTTATTAGTCAACCTAATATATATAATCTGTAAGAGTAGTATTATCTAAAAAAAAACATAATTTTCATAGGTTGTCACTGAAAATTTTTCGCAATATTTGCAGCCAGTTTGGCTGAAACGTACAATTCTGCGCTAACTCCTCACAAAATTTCGCTATAATTTTCCATCAGAAAATTTCTTTAGTTACTTGAAACATCAGAAACGGAAGGTGGGACAAACTCCGATTTCTTTCACCACGCATTTTTCTGCCGGCAAGATTTGTTTTTTGTCTTTTTCTTTTTTCATGTAGATTTTCTAGTAAAAACAGTTACATAATCGAATTCTACGTAGTCGATTACATAGGCAGACAAATTTTCATATCGATCCTTTTCTTCTAGTCATAGTTACAGCCGATCAAAAAGCCGAAACACCATCGCGGAGAAAAAAAATTAGGCTCCGCCCCTTTTGCTGTGGTCGCTATCTATAACTTCTCAAAAACTAGTTTGAACTGCTTGATTGAAAAATTTCAATCTAAAACTTTAATGGAAATGTGTAGCTTCATATTTTATAATTTTCTTCTACTTTGGAGCATAAAGATCAAAAATTACTATCTTCATATTAAAAATCGTTACGTACATTAGCCAAATTCCACTCAACTCTTTTGTTGTGAAATTTCTTGGGGGGAGGATAAACGACAGAAATATTTTTGGTTTATCTCAATCTTATATCCTTCAGACTTTCTTCATTTTCTCAGTGCATATATATGTTTGTTGTTGTTTCTCTCTGTGTCACTCGGTTTTTGAGTCTCAATTCCAAAAAGTCGCCCCAAGGGGGCGGCCTCTCTTTTTGTTTTCCATCTACCGCATCTACCCTTCAATTTCAAGAAGGGTTTTTGTGATTTTTCATAACTTTACTCAGTTTGTTTTATTATTCACTTCGTTTCAGCATTCGTCACGAATTATTTCTATAGCAGTAGTTTTGGCTAGTTACATTTCCCATTCAAACGGAAAAAAAAACATTTTGCATATTGTTCCAGTAGGAAAATTTAAATTCAAAGGCAAATCCCTAAGGAGTGTGAATGATGAGAAACGCATCATCACTCACGAGGCTTCGTCTTCTCATGTTCCCAGGCAGTTTCTTCTTGTAGTGTTTACTCACCCCGTCTCGTTTCAAGTTTTTGTTCTGTTTTCCCATACACTTTGGGTCTCGTTTCGAGAACATTTGCCATGCATATTCATCAAGGTTCTATTCATCAAGATTCGGAAACTTCTTGTGACACCTTTAGAAAAACTGAGAAATGTGAATTCTGAAACTGACCCCTCCAGGATATACTGAAATACACAGGGTTCGCGTGGCTGAGGTATACAGATGTGCTATAATGAGAGACGACGTGGCGGAATTTTAGTCCCGAAAAAATTAATTTTAAAGTGGAAAATCTACTAAAAATTTTGAGAAATTTGAATTTTTAAACGCCTAAAACTTCGCCACGTCACTGTCTCAAAAAGGCGCAACAGCACACCACAGTAGTTCGAACCCAGTGGAAATAGAGTCTCTGTTGTCCTATTTCAGTTCTTGGTGTTTATTCTCAAATTCCGTTTGCCTGTGGCTATAATTTTAGATCGTTTTTTCCTCTATATTTTTTTCATCTTTTTGGTTCTATACAAATCTTGCGAATATTGCTTATTAGAGAAAAGGCTGACGATCAGTACGATGCATAAAGCAGAATGATTTTTGCTTCCGTTTCCTTTATTTTTTGTGCCTATCCTTTTCCGTATAGACATTGCCCTTATCTAAATTCTTAAAAGAATGAAGAAAATAGCAAGTAGGTCTCACTTTGAAAGATGCTGAGAAAACGTAGCAGATGTTCCATGAATGGACCATGCATTTTCAAAAGTATTTCTCTCATCGTTTTTCATCGTCCCATATGTTCAATGGGTGTCAGTAGGGTGATGTAGAAAGATCTAACTGACGGGTTTTTCATGTTTTCAATTTTTAAGAGGCGAGTGTGACATATATTAAACTTCTACATTTGAGTTCCGGTAATTATTTAGCTAAATTTCTCAAATTTGTCTAAAAAAATCAAGAGAAATTACGATATCAGCACTGAAATTTACAAGACGGGGGACTTGACTTTTTTCAGCAACAAAAACAGTATGTGGTGACTGCTATATTTATTAAGTATTATGATTTTTGTTTACAACTAGAAAAAACAACTGCTTTGATCATAAAAGCAAATATCTGGAAGCCATGTCAGGTGTCTGCAGTCATGTAACACTTTTTCTTCTTCTTTGAACACTTCGTAAAAAATTGACCCAGATCTTAATAGTCGTTTAGTGATTTAACGGTTTCAATTAGTTTGTATCTAGGGTTTATAGTTATTTAACAGCTCACTAGTCAGCAACAGCGAAACCACTGCTGATTTGTTTCACTCCCCTGGTTTTTGGAAATACTCTCAACTGCGGTGAAGAAAGGTGCCCAAAAATGGACGACCAGCAAGAAAGCAAAGTCCGCTTTTAAAATTTAATTTTCAAAGTGTAGTTCCTTTTTATGGGACAACCGTTTTTGACGTTTTCAATCAAGTAAAATCGCTCGTCTTACTTTTCTGTTTCAAGGCAACAAGAACACGGTTTTTAAACCTCTTGTCTTTTTTGGCTCCCTCCCGCTGCGAGGCAAATTTCTTGGCTACCCTCATTGCGACACTGATGACCTCTCATACATTCATTGTCTTACCCTTCTTTTCTTCTTCTTTTCATCTGCTACCAGTATCTTATTCTCTGTATGTTGGCGTATCATTAAAATTTCTGAGTGAATTGAAACTCGATATACACAAAAAGAAAATGAAGAGAAACGGAAGAAAGAGGCGGGCAGTACAAGAAAGATAAAATGTTTGCGTATTTTGTCTCGATATTTAATGATTGAAACAAAAAAAGAAATGTGAGATAGTTAGAACTATGTCCTTTCTTTCATGATTTCCTATCGGAAATTTGTGTGTTTTAGTTACTTATTTCAATTTCTTGTTCTATTTTTCAGACATCCAATTACCTTTCGAACTAATTTTTTCTGATGCTCAAAAATGTTCTAGAAATTTGATTTTTCTACCAACTTCCGAACGTCATCAGCTTCCTTTTTTCAAGTTTTTTTCTCCGTTTTGGCACCAATGCAATTATTTATTTATCTTGTTTGTGTGGCGAAAAGAAACAAAGCAAAGTTTGGTTTTTGTTGTTAGAAACTTTCTTCAGATTAAACAAATGTTTTATTTTTCCAATGCATCAGATGTTCAAATTTTTTCTTCTTTGACTGTTACCAGATTCTTTAAGAAGAAATTTCCAATTTTTTCATTTTTCATTTTTCAATAGTTTTTTCAATATTAAAACTTCCGCACATATTCTGGTGACCTTTTCCTTTTATCCTCGTCATTATTTAGTTTTTTCACAATCTGCCTACCTTACAAATCTTTTCTACCATGCATAATTTGGTATCCTCTATATAATTACGGCCAACGTTTTGTTGTGTGTGTATCTTTGTATTCAATATTTTTTCCAATCCCTCATCTCTTTTTTCTTTTTGACTGCTGCAAAAGATGATTTTTCTTCCTAAACATCCGGACTGGCAAATAGAAACACTTAGTCTTTATTTTACACATGACAGACCTTTTCCTTAACGTGTCTACCTTTCCTCTTTATCTGAAAACTTCCGGAGTTCTTGAGCCGCACATTTTTCCAATTTTATTTTCGACACTTGACCTCATGAACCCCAACTCCTTCCAGATGGATTGTGCGGCAATCTGTTTGCTCACAACTGCAGTACAGTTCATTCCATTGTCTTCTACCATTAATTGCACTTATTGCGTCGAGGCTCGATCTACCTATGAACATTGTTTCAAAGATGTCATCGAATGTGCTTACCGTGATCCAAGCTCACTGATCATTTGTTTGAACGTCTACGAGAAAAATGGGTAAAAGATTTTTCAAATGCAAGCAAATTCATTTTTATTTAATTATTGTAGAGGTGATCCAGCAATAGTTCAACACACAATTCGTTGCATTTCCTATCAAGACTACTACGTTCCAGATGAATCCATTCGACAGGTTTTTATCACTTCATATAAAAAGTCATTTAAAAATCATTTTAGGTCAGCGCCGGCGGCTCTTGTGCATTTGAGCACATCCAAAAATGCGAATGCGATGTGTGTCGCACTCCAACGACCACAACCACAACTACAACTACCACTAAAATCACCCCTTCCATGCATAGAAAGTGAGTGGCTTGCTGAAAAATGTGTCTATTTTTTTTATCATCGAACTTCTGCGTTTTGCCACGCCATAATTTTCCAGGAAGCATCATCATCACCATCACCACAAAGAGGGATCCAGCCATCACCGCAAGCATGATCAACTCGTTTACCCCAACAACACCTTTGCACAGCAGTTCAGAGATAGCGGACTCTATTTAAAATCGTCTCCTCGTTTTTTATCTCTATTTGGTCTACTTCTTGTCCAATTATTCGTGTAGTTTTGAAAATTTTCTCAGCCCTTATTTCTTCATTATGGAAAATTATAGATCAACTACCTTAAACATGTAGATACATTCTAAATACTTTGTAAGATGTTTCTTACCTGTTTTTCTCCCCAACTACATTCTGTTCTCTTTTCGATGACGTTCACACAACACACACATTTTTTGCACCGTGACGACTTCGAATCCAATTTCCGGGTATTGCATAACAACCATTTTGAGTTCGATTTGTCATTAATTTAACTTGTAATCCAATAAACTGTCGCTCTTCGTACAGTTTTTCAAGTTTGTAAAGTCCTGGGGTGTACGTCATGCACAGCATCGCGGATGGGAACATAGAAAACCCGCGCTTCGTCGCACAGGAAAGTTGGTTTCATGCCAGATTTGAAAACTTCAAAACGAGTTTCGAAAAAAATTTTTTAAGCGTTGTTGAGTTGCTACGGCGAAAAAACTCAGCGAAAAGCCACGACGCGACCGCGCTACGCACTACGAGTCCAAACTTGGCGCGCTTTCCAGTTTTCAAATCGAGGTTTCCTTCCGCGATGCCGTCGTCATGGGAATTTTCAAAATTTTGGAATCTCTGGATATTAACAAAAACAACACATTAACAGCGAGCGAAAATGCAAGGAAGTGCTAACTGAAGTGAGAAATAAGCGTCAAAACATTTTGGTTGGAATTTGTTTCGATAAAGCATTTTCGAAATGAAACTCCAAGTTTAGGAAGTTTTCAAAATTCCGATTTTTACTTTGCACATTCTTGATATTGTCAAAAATGAAAATTATTTTAGAAGAAATAGAGTGAATATAGAAACTCAAGAAAACTTATATGTTTATTTTTTTGTAATGAAAAATAATATTTTTTATAAACTTTTGAAATAAAATAAAAAAACTAAGTATAAGAAACAGTAATCATGAACATTCTCTAACTTATCAACAGAAAATAATGGAGAAAAAGTATGTACCTGTCGGTAACAAATTATTACCAATGTTAGTATTCACAGAACCGTTTGGACATAGTATTTTAAAATTCAGACCCGTCAAGCTTACAACAATCCAAGGTCTTTGGACTGTTTCATGTTTCATAAGGCTGTAAGATATTGAAGTTAAAAAACTGATACATTGAAAGTCTTCTCAGATTTTTGATAAATACCAAATTAAAATGATAAGTGGAATTCCACAAAACGGTGTGCCTCAAAATAGTATAGTTGCAAAATCTCGGGTCCGGCCCGCGAGTCGCTGAAGTTTCAAAGATTTTTTTAGAGGATACAGAAAAGTCTGCGGATCAAAAATCTATTTTTAAATATTTGAAAAGTTTCTAAATGGGAGTCCTTTGAACATTCACCATCTGAAAGTTATTATCAATTTTGTGGAAGAAATGAATTCATCTAGAAATATTGTTGCTTGCGTTTAAAAACTCAGGTTATCACATCCTCTATAGAAAAAATTAAAAGCATTTAGTCTTGACGAACTTTAACTCACAATGAATATATCCTTGTTGACAAGTTCTGACAATTTGTTCATTATTAGAGACTGGCATTCGGCGCCATGATTATTATGGATGACTTTGAATCGAGTGAAAGCAGGGTGCTCATATGTGTCAATTATCTCACAAGTAAAGTCTTTTCAGACACCTGTGGAGAATTTGCTCAAACTTTTGTCATTGGTACTTTTGGGCACGCTGATGGTATTTTTTCAATTTTTGCGCGAAGTTTAGAAGATGTTAAGAAGAGTTTTTCAGGGTCTTTCGAATGTCTGTCTACAATCTGACAAAGTTTCCTCAAATTTCAAAAAACGTTTTTTTTTCGAAAAAAGTCGCCATGTGGTACCCTCTTCGGAATTTTTACAAATTTTCGAAAAATTTTAAAATGTGCTCAAATGATTTTTAAACTGATGGAAACGATAAAATAAATATTTCCACAGGATTTGGTAGCCTATATCAATTTAGAAATCGCAATGAAGCTCAAATAGTTCCCAAATAAATAGTTCCTGATTCATTTTGCTTTTTTTCCAATGCAAAACTGAGAAAATCTACGGAATTCGGACAAACAGTTCGACTAGCGAAGACTTGATAGTGTTACTTCTAGAATTTTTCCAGAACATCTAACATTATTTTTAACTTTATCTTAAATTTTAAAAATTAAAAAAAAAGATTGTGCAACTTTTCGAAACTTCCAGAGGTGTCTTCTCGTCCCTCGATGAATATAAGAAGAGGTGGAAGACGAGGCGCACAAAAGCGCTCAAAAGCACGTTAAAATTTCAGACGCAAATTTTCAGACTGGGTGGCCATACGTATATCAAAACGTCACAACTCATTTTGATCTTTCAGAATTTAGATGCGCATCATCTGAAAAAAAATGCATTTAATAATGAAAAGCACCAAAATACATCTGCGAAAAGTAACCAACAAAATGATGATTCAGAGCGCAATGAAATGGGTGCGTAATAAGCTTGGGCAAAAAAACTGTTCGAGCAGATGTGGTTCATCCCCCTCGTTTTCGCGTTCGCTTAAAATGCCAAACCATTATTTTAACGTTTTTTGACGTTTCGGTTAATACATGAAATCTATTCCGTCATCGGAATAATGCTCATAAAAAAGGATTTTGGCAAGAACTAGGCGGAGTTAATCATTAATGCCGGGAAAATAAAATTAGTATTTTATCCTGAAATTTTGATGTTTGCGATCCTTTTCACTCAAATCATAGAAAGGACCACATTTTTCGACACGAGCATTTTTTTCAATAGTGATTGATTTTTTCTCATTAAATTTATTCACACATATTTCAATTCACGAACTCATAAATTGCAATTGGGTTAAAATTT
Organism: Caenorhabditis nigoni; assembly: GCA_027920645.1. Classification (NCBI taxonomy): domain Eukaryota; kingdom Metazoa; phylum Nematoda; class Chromadorea; order Rhabditida; family Rhabditidae; genus Caenorhabditis; species Caenorhabditis nigoni. The sequence continues at coordinate 257,480 of CP115869.1, forward strand.
CAAAAAAGAAACAACGTATACATATTCACATATGAAGCAACCCTGGTTTCTAGGAGAAAACTCCTAGATTTTCTGGAATATAAATCAAAAAACGAACGGTATAGACCAACGTGTAGAAAACTAAGCGTGTTCTCAAAAAAGCAATGAAGTGGGAAAAGTAGAAATAAGAGTAGAAAAAAAGAAAAGTAAGAACGCATTAGCCTGACCGTCAAGAGTCACGAAAAGTTAGAAACAGGAGAAAGAATGGTATGAAGTCTATATTTTTTCTTTTCTCAATTCGGAGCTACAACCAGTAATATTGACAAATAAGTTTTTTTCAGGAATCTGAAAGTTTTCCAAATATTTCTCCAAAAATTCTCCAAACAGTTCACTTTGATTCGTCTTTTCTCACAGCATAATTCTCGATTTCGCATTTGCTCCCAACCGTCCTTTTTTGGCTCTTTTTCCTTTTTCTGTCAGCCGAATCGAGAACTGTTCTCCCCCTCATTATTTTAATTGCCGCCTAAATGACAGCTGGCTTCCAACAAGTGGACTTGTAATTACACATTACATATAGTTCAAGATATATAACAATCAGAGAGTACATTTATTGTTTTCAAACCTGCGGCCGTATTCATGAAATTTACTTTTGTAAATAATTTAGCCTCAAAAAATCAACTGAATGACACCAAAAACTGAATCGAAGTGTGAAAATGTACTGAAAATCATTTTTTTGTTTTTAAATGATTTACCTGTTTTTTAGATAGAAAAACGACTTCGAAATATATTTTCTCAACTACTTTAAACTGAAAAATGTCCATTTTTTGACACATTGCTTTAAATTGAATGCTCTACCCATTCATGCCATTTGTATCACAAGTCTTAATTTTAGAGTTGAACAGAAACGAAATATGTGTTTTAGTTGAATAATATCGATGTTAAAATACTATTCTTTCCGTACATAACTTTTTTGGAATGAAAAGTTTCCATGAAGTGGTTGTAAACAGCAAACAAAATAAGTGCCTCTATTTACCAAAAAGAGGGGTATCTACCAGAAAGTAAATGATTTTTTTTCTCAATTTTCATATTTTTCAGTTGATTGTTGAGAGTGAATAATTTACAAAAGTAAATGTTCATGAATACGGCCCCGGAACTATCGAAAATTTCTAAATTTGAATCTAGAATTTTCAGTTTGTCTAAATACATTCAGTTGAAAGAGTCGTTTCTGAATGTAAAATACACGATACACAAAGGATAATCCATCTTCAACCAACAAAATTGTCTGAGAAAAACTTCTGGCGGTCTTGGACCACACAATGAAAATAAATAAGATTTTATCTTCTAAGACCTATCTCCCAGAAAGGTCGTTTTTTTGCTTAGTGGAAATTATACAAGTGTTTCTCAAAAGCAATCCTGGAACAAAGGTATTTTGAACATATTTGGAACGGAATCTCAGTTTGAATATTCCGAGCAACACGTTTCCAGAACGGAAAGGCAACTACTCTTAAACGAACATTTTCTGAACATTTTGATTCAGAAAATTTAAAATATTTAAAATTTCACAATATACTTAATCTATGAAATTCCTTTAAAACTCATTTAAACTAATACGAAGACTAATTAACAGCTGAGAAATGTTCGAATATGTTTTTAAATTGACGTACTTCATTTCAGATTTGTAAATTACGAATTCAACAAAATTGAATGTTATTTATAAGCGACCTGACTACATAATCATGATTTATGATTATCTCGCGAAACCATGGACCGATCTAGAAATTCCGAATGGGATTAAAACAATTCTTTTCATTGTTTCCTTGTCGTCTTCTTTCTGTACTCGCGTCCGGGGGTGTGTGTGATTCAGATAACATTTTCCGCAAAGACCACATTTGGTCACGCCTTTTTCTACAAACATAACACCAAGTTGGAAAACTTTCACAGTTGCGGATTTTTCTTGTTTTTAGCCCCGGTGAACAACGATTTTCATAATTTATGATCCTTCACTCTTGATCCATCACCACAATTCTCTACAATTACAGTATATGCAATAAGGATTAATTGGATGTTTCATCGAATCCTTGAATCTCTACCATTTTTTCATAACTTTTAAATTCCTTGACCCGGCCATCATCTCTTGTTACAATGTAATTTGGTACAAAAAAGTGACAAAGCGCGCGTGGTGAGGAATAAGAACGCCATCATTGAGAGTAGAAAACTAACACTTTTTGTTTTTTTTTTTGTGTGCCGGCAAACTCATCAAACTATTGGATGAGGTCAGTTATGGCTGTACTGACCTTTCCCAGAATGATGTGCTTCACGGCTTTTCGAAAAACTTGTGAAAGTATTTGATATAATACTAAGACGAATTCTTCAGGCGTTCTTATTTTTCAATTAATAGTGAGAAGTATATATTAAATTTTAAAATTTAAAAATTTTCACGACTTCCTGGTGTGAGGTTGATAAATGAGTCAATTGTCTTCTTCCTTCATGTCCTTGGTAATTTTCATATGTGTATGTTTGCTACCCTACACGCGCCACGTCAGATGCATGGGGAAAATGACAACCCACTCCAATTCATTTGAAGTTTTACCAGACTTTTTTGAAGAGTAGAAACCAATTTTTTATTTCTGTAGCCGTAACTTCTATTTGAAATGTCTTTTTCGTTTTTTAGTAGCCCGTTTTCCACTACAGAAAACCTTACGAAATTATAGCCAACAATCTTTGTTGAAGTAGTTTTTGTTACAAAGCAATTTGAAAATTCAAAGCCATATTGTTTTTCAGATGTTATTTTATTTGGATGTACCTTTCCCAATGATTTTATACATTCATTCTTTTTTTCCCGATTAGAAAAGTTGAGTTATGAGTATAATGATGCCCAGTCAATGGTTCTTCTTTCTGGTTTGGCACTGTCTTGTTCTCTTTTTGATGTTTCTCTGGATACAATTGTCCGACGTCTTCAAGTTGTAATTACAATGTGTTTTGACGGAAAATTAAAAAAAATGATGAAAAAGTTGATTAAATTCTTGTGTCTGATTCTTTTTTCCCCGGCTTATTCTTCTCCCTTCTCAACTTTCAGAACATTAGAAGTTTTTGTTTTGTCGTATCTTCGAACACTTCTACTTCACCTTACTCGATTCACATCCCGCTGTTTTTTTCAATCAATTTTCATATCCGCTTGCAATTGTTAGAATTTCTACGACGTTTTGAATGAGAAGATAAACGATATTGTTTCAAAAGACAAATTCCGGGTTTTGACCAATAATATCGGCCATGTGAGCTATGCTTAATATCCTATTCATTCTTCTAATGTCAAATGCAATTGGGCACACATGGTGAGTTTTAAGTTTCGAATGAGACTTACAAAAAAAAATACTAGGTTTGATTGAATTATCAGACGAATGTCATTTGATCTGTAATAGAAATTTTATTTTTTCGGATTGTCTACCAAAAAACAAAAAAATTTACCGAAAAACAAGGCTGTGCAAAATGGTGGCCGGCAGCGGTTTTTTCCTCAAAAACTGAGAACGCCGCGGCCGGCCGAGGCTGGCCGCGGCTAGCCTGATAAAATTCCGTGAAACAAAACCTAGTTTTTTTTTGAAGGATTGGGAAATTATTAACTACTTATCCCTTTGCTTAATTTTCAATGTGTGTTCGCAAATCGTGTTTAGGTATTTCGTACAAAAATTGAACATCAATCTTGAAAACTAAAAATTTTTTCGGAAATTTTTTTTCAGGAAAGTGTTCAAAATTTATGTTATTTTATGAAAAATGACTATATTGATAAAAATTATCACAATCCAAGTAATTAGAGACGACGGAACGCAGAATCCGTATATCGTATTCCGGAATCCTTGAAAAATATTCTGTTCGGATCCTTTTTAATGGATTTCAGACTGTGTAGCTTAAAACCGTCCCTCTGGCAGTTGTTTTTTTTTTCATTTTCGAAAAAAGTATATTCAGGAATAAATCTATTTTTAAAATTCTTCCAAAAGCCGCACAGCTAGCCTGGGCCGGCCGCGGCCGGCCGCGGCTTTTTCAGACCTAGTCGAAGCCGGTCGCGGCCGGCCGTGGCACAGCCTTGCCGAAAAATACATAATGAATTTCAAATTTGCAGTGCTCGATTCAATATGAAGACCAATGTGCATCACATAGGCGAAACCCACTGGCAACTATTTAACGACTGTAGTCAAGGAATGCTTCAATCGTTTTTGGGATCATTGAACACTCGAGGATATCCCGATAGACACTGTCTTAGTAAGTGTAACGCAACATTTTCTGTCATCCCAGCAGATCACCTTTAAAAATGAAATAATCGAAAAATTTGCCGGAAAATATTTTATTTCAAAAAAATTTTCAAACTTATTTCATTTCAAACAACATTTTTTGAAAACTATATCAATAATTTTACAGCTGACTGGAACGTTCATGGCGAATGGGACGGAAGGTTTCGAATACAGCATGCCCAATCGAGAAAATTCTTATGCTTCAATAAGCGAGCACGAATCACATTGAGGGTAAGTAAACTGCGCATTTAGAAACTTTTAGAAAATTTACTTTTATTAAAATTCAAGTTCAAGAATACAAGTGTTTCAGTTTAATGGCACAGATGTCAAATGTACGTTCATCGAAGAGATAAATGAAAATGGTTACTCCAGGTTACGGTCGTCCTGGAAGTCAGAGTTATACCTCGGTGAGTTGAATTCTAATTAGTATAATAGTACTTGTATTAGTACTTGTTTTTAACAGTGATAATTTTTGGTTGATTACAAATGTCGATCTAAATTCGGAGTATTTTTGTGGACTTCTGCTGTTTCAGGTTTCAACGGTCGTGGAAGGTTTCAAAATCCATTGTCTTATCACCTTAAACCTCGATGTTTTGATTGGATCAAACTGGTGCGGTATGTACCTGATTCTGAGAAAAATATGTGTTCTGTTCCGTCCAAACCAAAATCATCCACCCCAATTGAGCATTCCCCATTTGTCCATAAAGTTGCTCGTTCTCATTTTTTGAAAAAAGTTTCAGCTACACATGAAAGTTTATATCGTTCTACTTCATTGAAAATATGAATAAATCAAAAAATTTAATTCGCTCTTTAACATTATTTGTATATTTTTAATATCATAACATTCTGAGGCGTGCTTGTCTTCGAAGATTTTTATTACCATCATTCATTCATCTATCGTTGTTTGAAATACCGCTATCTTTAATAAAAATAATTTTTATAGAGAACCTGAATTACTTCAACAATTCACGTTAAATGAACAATAACAATCAATACATTTCGTTTACCATCAGTCAATCAAAACTTGTGTTAACCCTCTTCGTTTCCTCCCGACAAATGTGATATCTCCAGAAAACATGAGAAGATGAAGCCTGGCAAATGAGAAAAGAAAAAGAGAGGAGAGAATTCCAATAAGATCTACTTCTATTCGGAATGGCATCTTGATGCCGGGCAAAACGACATAAGACAGTGTAAGAATTGAGGAAGTGCTCAAATTGATGAGACGCAAGTAAAATAGAAGAAGAGAAGCAAAAGACACTCGGAAATCTGCGGGAGTTTGAGGCAAGATCACTACTCCCGAGGCTAAACGACAAAACTCGATGTGCTGTTGTCTCTGCAAGCTTTGAATTTCTTCCCTTGGCTTCAACTGTTTTCGATTGTTTCTATTTACTTCCTTTACACATAACACGCAATGCGAGCATCTGAACTTTCTCCAAAGTTCCAATATGCATTTCGTAGGTGTTTATTCTACACTTTTGTACTTGTAGCATGGTTATTTATGGGAATGCTCTTATTCCCAGCCCTGTGTACACCAACAGTTAAACACGTGAGTTTTTTTTTTTCGGTGAACTTTTGTGAATTAGAGATTGTTATGGGCAAGATTTTTGACTGATCATGTTTTTTAGTTATCTTGCTTAGTAAAAAATTTGCTGTCATTGGACAGCCTTTACAGTTATCCCTTCTACTTTTTTCCTGACGGACTGATCTTTTAATATTCTTGTTGAAAGCATAAAAATGTACCAACTCCTTTCAAACTGTGCAAGTTTTCGATCTAACAGAATGTTTTTTTGTTAAATCCCCTTAATATTTCAGTATTTCCGACGTATTTTATTTTTCTTTGGTTATAGGCAAATATTCAGAAAGATAATCACTGAAGAGGCTCTTCTACATTTCGAATTTGCTGTCCTTGATCTCACTATTTGTGGTATCTTTTTAGCACAGGATTTCCTGAGATTCCATTGTTATCTTTCAAACCGATAGCTTTAAAACCGCACTAGAAAAATGTCAAATTTTGCTTATCTGGGAAAGTAGCAATATTCAAAGCAAAATTCGCCCTCCTTAATCCAATATCCTAATTAAAAATTTGTTTCAGGACGATAACGAAGCTGGAATATTCCAATTGGATGCAAAACGATCAGATTTGTTGAATGTTTTATGGGCCGAGACAATCACAAATGGAGAGGATGACTGGTCAGAGCTGGCAGATCAAAAGCTGGAACTCTACGAAAAGGTACACACTCTCCCAGATAACGATCGAAACTATGTATATTCCCAGGCACTTCTCCAACACTATGGAATAGATTTGGACAAATCTGACAAATCTTTCGCTTCCGGCCTACAAAAATCGTTTGCCATCTCCACCACCATCGGTCCTTTGGATGTTGATGATTTCACTACAGTAGGAAAGTTCATTGCCGTCATTTATGCTCTTATCGGTAGGTGACATTCATTTAGAAAACTACTTCAAATTTCACCAGTTTCAGGTACCCCATTGTTCTTGACTGTCATTGGTCAGTTAGGAAAAATGGTGACGTCATTGTGGCAGGTAAATTGAACTCCTCTCTCTCTCTCTCTCTCTCTCTCTCTCTCTCTCTCTCTCTATCTCTCTCTTTCGTTTTTTCCAATGTTGAAAATTGGAACAATAGGGAGAACGTGCGCAGCAGTATTTTGTTTCTTTCTTTGTTTCAGGGAACGACTCTGTGGGTTGTAACAATCGTTTACATTTTCATTTCCGCCGTGATTTACGATATCGTGGAGGGTGGATCTGATGACGTGGTAAAAGAATTAGCGATATGTACATTTAGTTTATTTTGGAACATTCAGCCATTCATTGAAGCGATTTTCTCAATCTTTCTGCAATTCACAACTGTTGGAGAAGTAGATAACGAGTTTCAGTAAGCATGATTTTGAGTTTGTCAAACCTCAGTTTTGTTTTTCAGCGGCGTGCTACCCTATGGAATAGTCGTTCTCGGCTTGGCACTTATCACAGCTCTTTACCAAGAAATGCAACAAAACATAGAGCATTTTATTCATCCTTTCGAATATTCGTTCAACAAGTAAGCTCCAAAGTATATCGCATTTGAATAAAATATTTCAGATTGTGTGGAGCTGTTGAGAGATGGGTTGGAGAACGAGATGAGGCTAAAAAGTCGATTGCAGAGACAAGAATAGAGGAGGAGAATGAAGATGAGCTTAGTGATTATGAGTAATATTTTCATTTTTTAAACAATTGAAAAAAAATTTGTCATTACATTTCCAAGTGCTTTCGTCCATTGAAAAAATGGATCAATTAGCTGTTTTGATAGACTTGAACGGTGAACATAGATCTTTTTATTCATTTTAAACCTTGCAACGTGTATATTTGTTTTTGATTGTCTTGATGAATAAAAACTGAATTTCACAAAAAAAAAACATTTCTAAGGGAGAAATGGGCTGATCAGATTCGATATCAACTTAGTACCAATATCTTCGAAACAGGTTTCGTTAATTTTGATTTTCCATTTCAGAAAGAGAAAATTATGGGGTTATTCAGATAGGTAAAATACCGGTAAAAACCAGGTGTTTAACCTGTACCGCTTATTCAGTAAACCAGAAATACCCACTCACTTTTTATTGGTAGTTTACCTAGCTGAACAACCCCATCATTTCCATTTTCTCATATTTCATCGCACTTTTTTTTTTGTAATGTTTTTGTTGCAACTTGGATCATCATTATAATGATAATTGTTTCACAGAGATTATATTTGGACCGATTGCCTTCGAATCAGTAAGTACTTTCCTTTTGCTATTGTGAAACTTTTTGGGTTTTGAGTTATTTGAAAAACACTTTTTTGAAAATGTACATAATCTGATGTAAATAGCCAAACTTTTTCTCTATTCACAATCTGGCTGTGTTCAACGTCCACAACATAGTGATCTATTCTGCATGTATTGTTTTCAACTTGTCAATTCTTCACGGTCACTCATTTGTCATTTATCAGTTCTCTTCTCGTTCTCCCTCTCTTGCCTCAACTTTTTTCTCGGCCTCGGAGACAAATGAGGGGAGAATGGAAGATCGATTGATTGAGATGATAGCCCCAATTACGGTCGTTTAGAGTAAAATAGATGAGAAGAACAAAAAGAGGCATTAGAAATGAAAAGGAGAAAAAAACAATTAATTGTTTCATATTTAGCGACGAAAATGACAAAGTGTATGAAGAAATCCTTTCTGAGACGAACCTATCTTTTTGAAGAATTTCATGCTCTGTTGACTAAGTGATGTTTTAGTTGTTTTATGAGTTCACTTGAGAAATATTAAAGAATATTAGTTTAAATTTTTTTTTCGAAGCTGCAAAAATTTATTCGAGACAGTTAAAGCTATGAACAATAAAGTGAATAGTGCTGCACATTTTGTTGCACATCAGTCAAGGATTGGAGACTAGGGAGATATACATAGCAGATTTTTAGAAATATCACAGTGAAATATGTTGTAAAAATTACAATACATGTTATTAGGTTGTTCGGAAAGTTCCTGTCATTTTTGATATGTTGTTTTCAAACTTTGTTTTTTTTTCGAACGGGGTTCAAGACAGGGCACTGTCGTTAGAGCAGTACATTGGTGAAGTCTAATAGTGTTTACACACGAACGGAGATGAATCTCCTCTTTCCGTGGAGTGAAATATGCCCACTGTTTTCACCGCTAGCAATTTAAATTTTTGGACTGCCATTTTATTCGTACTTCTATCTGACCTGAAACTCGCAGAAATCAATTTCCAATTACTGGAGATGAACAATGCAGTTGAACCCTTTTGATTCACCATCACAACCTGGCTTCATCAATCCACCTTCAAAAAGGCAAATGGGTTTAGACCCATTAAAAACCGGGATTGAAAGGGACCCGTCTGAAACAGTGCGGGATATATCAAGTACATTAGTGGCAAGCCTTTTATCGGGAAGTCATAAGCTGGAAACTCTCGGCAAAGTCAAAAAAAGTGAGCAGATATGGACCACACCTTTTGGATCAACGCAACTTTGTTTCACTTGTGGGTACCTGTTTGAATCTTCTCATACTGCGTTTCACACATGAATAGTAGAATCAAATCATTACTAGTGGTGATAAATAGGTAATGTATGATTAAAATAAGCGACATGCCAAGTGCGTTGACAAAGGCGTTCAACCAGCAGACGTCGCGAAACGTGAAATTCGTGTTAAAAATGGGATGTTGTGGAAATGTTGGTCTACCAAGAAGTGGAGTATTCGGAGTTGCTAGATGATGGTGTCACTACTACGACCGATACTTATTCTTGTCAGATCACAAAACTCAGGCTGCATGTGGATCTCCATTAGAGAGAAACACAAAGGTTTATTTTGAAAATTATATTCCGCGACCTCCTGCGGGAAGAAAGCCCCAGGCCGATCTCGCTGGACATGGTTGGACAATTCCGTCTTATTCACCAGATCCCCGAGTCCTGCACTTTTTGACTATCACCTATTCAACCCTTTCCAAGGCCATCATGCTTGAAAAAAATTCGCTTCAAAAATGGACATCAAAAATTGGTTGACTTGATTTTACATTCGCTGTGGCCGGTGTTCGGGAAGCAAGTCATCCACAATTTCGTGGGGCGTAGGCCAAAAGTCATTGATAAAAATGGCCATTAGCTTCAGTTTATCCGATACCGTTTTGACCCTTTTTACATGAAATGTTTCTAACGCCAAAAATGACAGGAACTTTCCGAACAACCTAATATATCAAGCATACAAATATGCTTTTTATGTTGAACAAATTTAGGAGACTCAAAAATCATTATGAGCGACTAGGTACAGCAGTTGCTCCATTTTCTAGACTCATTTTCAATGCATGGAAGTGATTCAAGCTCTGAGCCAAATTGTGAAGAGGCGGTAGTTGCGGTAGTGGGTGGAAATGATTTTTTGGTATCAGCATTCCTGCAGAGGTTTCGTTTTGATTGTGCGTTTTCTTATGCCGAAGTAGATTATCTTTTCGATTGAACCTGAAAATAATCTAGATTATTCAACTTAAATCTGCTGTTTCTGATTTTTCTGTTTTTTTTTTTTCGAAAATGTCAATTATTAAGTTGTTCATTCAAACTTAAGTTACTATTCAATTTTCTTTTCAAATTTTTGACCAGTTTCTGACCTAATTAACAAAATACTGTCTAAAACTTTTTGCCTTCATATTATCACCTAGGTCACTTTTGTTGTGCCCAAGGTTACTAATCAAAACGGGACGTTTCAATAGTTTTCACTTCCTTCAGTCTATTCACTCCTTCCGATCTCTTGTTTTTTAGCTTCACACGTGACAGATGAGGGCTTTGTTTGAAACAACACACAGAGACAAATTGAAGGTGCCACTTACTTTTTTTGGCAGTGTGGACACGTATGTGGACGGAGACCCGTGTGAATGAACATGTGTTTTTTCAGAAGAAATTTGTTGGCAAACCGTTTACCGCAATTGTTGTGCATACAAATGAACGGTTTTTCGAGAACTGCAAAATATATTGAAGCTAAAAATCGAACTGTCCGAGAAATACCTGAATCAGCATCAGCGGATGTTGGTGACGTGAGTGGTCCACTGGAAGAAGACGATGACTCATTTTCCGTGACATCTCCCATTGAGGGAGAAGGAGATACTCCTATTTCGCCTTCATCGCTTTCGATATCAATTTTTACATCTTCTGCATCCGAATCGGTGCCGGAGAAAGATTGATGAGGAGGGCTTACGTTTTTCATCATTCTGGCGGCGTGCATGCTCCTGAAAATTTGATGCTTTCTGATAAGTACCCTTTTTCGGGACTGTTCCTTGTGATTTAGGAGGTAAATTCTTGGTTCGCGTGTGTTTTTGTAATCGAAAATAGTATTCCTAAGGGTCTAACCCTTTATTGAGTGGAAACCCCACTTCGTCATCCGTATCCTCATTCCCTTACAATCAGTCCGTCGTTTCCACTATCTTCTACAACGCTTAGGCAATTGGTAATCAATCTTGACGACGGGCGGATAAATTACCTCTTCTTCTCATTTCTTTCAATTCTCACTCACTCAACATTGCGGCAAATTGTTGTGTCCATTTAGTTTCTTTCTCCCTCTACAGTAACCGACCTCCCTCTCGAGACAAAATGTTTTCCATGACATATTAACTCAGTATTTCTGCTTTAAATGAGAATGAAAGCGAAAAAGAATTTTACAATATTGTGAATAATCGGATAATGCAAGATAAACATCTAGTGTCCGTTAAAAGCACACCGACTTGGAAAGCTCTCACATCAAATTAGACAAATAGGTATTGAGTTATTGATGACATGTTCCCTCTAAGGTATACACAACACGTTCCTTTATTTTCAAGGCCTTTCACTGAATAAAGTTTCCTCCTGTTTATTTACAGGAAAACTATGACAAATGAGGATGCCTTTGAAAACACATTTGATTGATCCTTGATTCTAGATTTCAAAAGGTGAGCAGTTGAGATGAAACTTTTTCGAAATGTCTCATTTTCCCTCACTTCCTAATTTTGATCAGATAAGACCACCATCGGAGAGGGCAAGCATTCGTCAATCAACTTGGTTGGTAGATTTTCAAAGTGTGAGTGAACAGAGTAGTTATCGAAGATTAATTTCACTTCAATGAGGTCATACTAAAAATCAAGTCAAAGGAATATAATTGTCTCATGAATGTGTCAAGTTTTGCTTTACCAACGTTTTTTATGCCTTTGACTTTCCACCATAAAATGTATGGTGTTGCCATCTCTGTCTCTGGTCAGACCAGTTACCAGTTGATTTATTATCACCTACATTTGTTTACGCTCATCATCAACTTCATTCCCCTCTTTCTCGCAAGACAACCGACCGCTACAAAAATGCGGTCCCGGGGCAAGTAGTTACCTCTCCCTCCTCCTTTTTTTCAGGTTACTGTATACTTCTATTCTACTTGCTTCCTTCGGGAGAGCAGCACATCGACAACCCCCTATCAATTGTTGAAATAAGAAGGAGAAAAAGCAAACCAATTGTTCTGACGATGAGAACTGATTGGGAAGGAACAATAGGTAAAATGCGTCACCCGGGAGGCGCCTACTGATACAGTTGGGTGAGATGAGAAGGAGGGGGGGGGGGTGGGCATAAAAACTTACATTTTCATCAGCGCGGTCAATTGTTCTTCAGACGGTTTTGGGGGTTGATGCTGCTGGAACACATTCATTGCATTCAGGTAGACAGGATTTGCAAACGGCGAGCCCAACCATCGCTGCATCATTGCTGTTCCAGAAAACGGTATATTCATTTGGGGCAACACAAATGGAAGTGGAAGTTGAGAATGAGAACGTGGGGTTGACGGTGGTGGAGGGGACATTGAGTTTTCTTTTGACAACATTTGTACAGTATCCTCCAAACTTCGCTTGGCTCGTTTACGTGATGGCATCTGGAAAAAGTAAAATGGGAGAACCAAATGGAGGAAATGAAGAATGCGTTCACATAATAGTTCTGTTTGCACAAAAAAGAAATAGAAAGAGGAGAATGTGATCTGAAAAATGTGTGGGAATCTCAAATATATACACAAACTTACCCCTTTCAGGAAAGACGAATCATCTGATGATGATACCGGCGATGATGAAAGAATAAGGGGACTTCCCAAACCCTCAATAAGCTCGTTGAGATCTGGAGATGCTCGGCGAGCTTGCATGCAAGAATTCAAAAAGACCATTTCGGTGATTGACATGCCATCAGTGACAAAAACGTCGGATTCCTCCGATGTTAAAAGTGGGGAGACAAGTGCAGTTCTCTAGAATGATGTGGCAATGAGTGACATGCAGAGTTAACGAGCGCAAGATTTGAAAAAAAAGAAGATCAATATGGAGATAAGTAGAATACGATAATTGCTTTTCTTCATACATACTAGTGGGTTGAAAAGTTTTATGTTTGAATTCGAAATTTGAACTAACCTCATCATCATCTTCTCCCTTCTCCATATCTTCAACTCTCTGCAACAGGTAATCCATGGTTTGTGTGATATCAGTTGAAGCTTCTTGCAATCTTAACATGCACATGGTTACCACTAAATGAATTGGAGCTCCTACCTGTGGATTTCAAGCATCAGTTCTCCTCCCATTTGTGATATCTTCGCTTTCAAAGCAGAATTGTTTGAGGGGCCTTGTTGCTTTTTTAAAGCCAACACCACCGGCTCTACCATTGATGTCATGAAATGATCAAGGAGTGTTTGCGGTTTATGTGCCATCTGGAATCTGATTAGTAGATATTGGAAGTGGACACAAAATTATGAACAATTAGGAAGTTACGGAGTTGAAATTGAACAGTGGTAAATGAGGAGGAGGGGTGAGGGTAAAGTAGGCGTGTAAATGATAACTGTGAGAAGAAGGAGGAGAAGAAAGAGGAGGACGACCGTTTCTCTCCCTCTCCTTTTTCTCCCCATTTTTCCTTTCTTCCGTCTTATTTTCTCAACACATGGAGTTACAACAAGTGATTGTGTGTACAATATGTGTAGATAAGGATCTGCGAAATTGCGGTCGAGATATACATATATATTCCTCCCACTTTGTCAATTTATGAGAGATACAAAAAGGTGTTACGGTTTTCGAACACTCATCCAGAAACAAAAAGAAGATATCGAGGATGAGGAGTTAGTGGAGAGGAGATTGTTAGGAGAAGGTGCCGAACATCGTGTATCTTCTGAACTAAGAGAAGGCTTGACAATATGACAAAGGGAGAAAAGTGGAGATACTTATACTTTATGCGAGGTGAAAATTGATCCTCATTAGTTCAAAACTAGAGAAATGGAGCCAAATTTGAAATCAAAAATCTTTCAGCCTCCTACACAGGTGGGTGGAGTCATTTCCGAGAAGGCGTTTCCGTCGCAGGTACCGTATTGTGATGACCTCACTTTATTGTGAATGGGAGGATGAGTGCTGAAGACGCAACCAAAAAATATGGACATTGAAGTTGAGAATTGAGGTTAATAGTGATAAAGACGGGACGAGAAAAATCGGTTTTGAATAGGGGGTAATTAATCAATTTTGAATACGTTCCAATGGGCCGAGAACTGATGTATTCCATTTTAACGTATCTAGGAATTTTAATAGGGTTTGATATAACCTTTTCAGTTTGATGCCTACAGCATAAGTTTAAATTTTCCAAAAATCTGTGTCATAAAAAAATGAAATGAAAAAAGAAACTGAATTCATATTCTTGTTAAAAAGTAAAATTAGTTAATTGAGAGCTCTGCGTTCAAAATTTTCGAAAATTGTTCAAAAATCTAATAATATTATTGTGATAATACACCTTTTACTCAGAAAGGGGAGAAAACGAACAGATTCTCTATCTTATCACAAAAGTTTGTGGTAGCGCACTGAGAACAATAGGGTTATTCAACCAACAAGCTCTGATAGATAGTAAACAGCCGATTAGATAATCAAAAAAGACAGCTATCAATATTACCAATATTCAATGAACGTGATTTCAAGGAATCTTCTCAGGAAAAAAACTTCAAATTGTGAACCCCACTTGATATGTCATCATTGCAAAGCCGAGTGGAGTTTTTTTCCTTTCCACCAACAAAGAAACACAAATATAAAAAGATGAATTCAGAGAAATACAAAAAAAGCTTCAAAGCTTTTCTAAGAAAAATGTTTTTAACCAGATTTTTAGAGCGTACTTAGAACAGAATTTGAACTAATTTACAAGTTTCTCAACTATGATTACTACGATTTCTCATTTAATTAACGTTGAACTACTCCTTATAACAAATTTTCGAACTGAAAACGCAGTTTGTTTGTAAAAGAATATCTAACACTAGCACATAAACAATATGTTGTGTCCGAACGAGGGATGCACGATTCTGTGTGCTGAGCATGTTGAGGCGTGTTGTTGCGCAGTGATTCATAGAATACATTCTGATAGATCACCATGGACGAAATCAAGCGGTTATTTTCGGATACTCATTGCCCTTTTATACGAATTCTCCCTCTTTGCGGTATTAACAGATTTTTGAATGAAAAATCTCTTCAATATTTATTTGTTTCAGAATTGTTCACATTATCTGCTCACTATTATTGGGGAAAATTAACCGGAAAAATCAAGCTCGGGGAGAAACGAAAAAATAAACAACTTTGTTTTGAAAGAGATAAATGGGAAGGGGAAATATTTCTTGTAGGGTTATTAATGGTGGGAGGCGTGAGTAAATGCAACAAGAAACTAGAAATGAGAATTATGCAGAACAGCCAATTTTAGTAAAGTTCGTAGAAAGAAGTCATGAACAATCAACATCGAAGAAGATTTCTTCCGGGTCAGCCTCCTGAGCTACGAGAGACATGCCTTCGCTTTTTTCGCATCCTGCAAAATAAAATTTAGCTATAATATGGTACCATACAATATTACCGGTGAAGTTAAAAACTAGTTTCTCGAAATATTTCATTTCGTCGAGGTGTTGACAGTTTTCCACTGGCTCTGATGAGTCAGAATCTTGCCAAAGATAGTTGACGGCGTTCGAGAATGGAACAAATATTATGAAGAACATGATAAGCAAAAGTTGGGAGATGTAATAGATGTCTGAAAAAAAAGGGTTTTGTAAAAATAACATTTTTCTATTCACAAAAACTAGGTAAAAACGACAAACTTGCTGCATATTCATCTTCTCTCTCTTGGATTCCGTTTTCGTTTACAGAATAAAGTTTGAGATTATCCGGTAGTTGGTGAGTTTTTCCAACTTCAACAGATTCCTGATACGTTGTTTCCATAATTTTCAAACACAAGGAGTTTTCGTATTCATTGTCTTCCATTTCTACCATTGGATCGGCTATGTCATAATACGATTTCATGTCATGGATGATTGTCGCTGCGGAAGGTTTCACCGGCTTGTTCTTCTTTTTCTTGTTCTTCTTAGCCTTTTTTTTAATTTGCTCTACATCAGTTTCACTGACCACAACAGGTTCTGGTTGGGGTCGGAGTCTGGCAGCTTTCTTTTTTGTTACCACTTGAAATCCGTCCTCATCAATGATAATCGGCTCCCTGAATGATTTCATTTCATAATTACAACATCTCTACACTGGAAAAACTCACTTTGGCTTTGGTTGCAATTTCGATGCTTTTGGGCTATTTTCATTGCAATTATATCCCCTGCGTTTTTTCCACTGTTTAGGGCTTGATAGTAGTTTTGGAGATTCTTCATATTTTACTGCTTCTACTTCTCCTTTTACTCCAAAAAAGAAACACAAGAATTTAAAAAAGTTATCGTTTTTCTGATTGTTCGACAATGTTTCTCCTTTTGCTAAACGATCCATCTCCCGACGTTGTTTTTGAGTTAATCTAGTGCGAATGCGCCCAACCGGTCGATCAATTACCAACGAATCGATCGAGCTTGTAACATCTTGGGTATCCAGAGAAATTGAATCAAATTCTGATGAAGCTTCTGAAGATTCAAGAACTTCAGGTGTCTCTGAGTTAATTGGTGTTCCGATAGTGGGCGTCACAAATGTAAACCAATTTGCCCCTTTTTTGAAAACAGAGCTGAGGACTCCGGCATATGTTGTAATGAAGCAGCAATTGATCATTCGGTTGTTGAGAAAACTCTCCTCCTGCATCGTGTCAATTATAGGACTGAAATGATTTGCATTTGAAGTTAGGAAAAAGAACATGTGTTTTTGTTGCCGCTCAACTTCTGATAGGTTCTATTTTCCTTAAAGATCAATATAATTGGGCTTTTTTGCATTCCAATCTCTCACTTCTCTATACTACTCCATAATAAAATAGAAAAAAACACTCAATATTTTTATTGCTACTATTAACCTTTTTTGTACTGCAATCATATCGGTAAATTATACTTACCCAATTGAAATGTGCAAAAGCTATTTTTGACTATAAGATTTGATATTCCGGAAAATGTCAAGTTCAATGAACAAAGTCAAATATGAATAGAATTGTGCTGCGACTGGCACGCAAAAATTGTCCAGGATGTGATAAAAAGGGAGATATGAATTACATTTGGATTATTACCGGATATCTGAGATATATGATAAGTCACGCGCCTTTCACTTTTATTCAGAGCACTAGACGAATTAGGATTAATTTTTTTGAGCATTTTTATAATAAGGTCTTAATGGAAGGATCTGGCGCCGGAAACATACACACTATCCCCATCCATGATGTTTTCCGAGAGTTGTCCTGTTTCTTCTGATGCGTCAAAATCGGAGTAGATGATCCAGATAATCTGAAAAAAAACTTTAAAACAACCAGGAAAAAAATGAGAGAAGTGCGACAAAACATGACTTGAAAGTATCAAAATCGCTATAAATTAGAAAAAAAAAACTAGACATTCAACCAGGATTCAGGATGGCCATATGTTTTTTTCTGTTCTCTTTCTCATACTCAAGAAATAAACAAGGGAAAAAAGTAAACGGAAGTCGACATAAAAGTACAAAGCTGAATGCCAGCAAAAACATAAACATATTCAGGAAAACTAGAAATAAGAAAAAAAAATCTTCATAGATTGAAGCTTACGTTAGTGCGAAAGATCAAAATCCTGAATGAAGAATCAAAAAAGAGGAGAGGAAGAAAACGCTATAATATTTTAACTTGAATTTGAAATAGAATTTGAAAATGTGTAAGAGAACTTTTCCTGAAAAAATGATAAGTATTTCCGAAGTTTTACTAGTTTGAACGCAGCAAGCTCGACCTCTATATGAGACGGCGCTTGCAGAATTGGGCGGAGTTTCCAACACTGAGCCGCTGTCCTACTGTAATTCTCCTGTTTTACGACTACTGCAAAAGGAAACGGTGGTTCTAGGAAGTGAAAGTGATAATGAAAATCTCAAAACTTAAATTTTGTGAAGAAGATATCTGACCCGTGAGTCCACTTGCAACCATCAGCAGATTGGAAAGAAAAACTACCCACCGGCCAACGCGTTCTCATGTTGTAATATTTTTTTGAGAAAATACCGCACGGGTGCCTCACGCTATGGCACTATCTTTCGTTGGAATTAAGAACATTTTTCATAAACGAAAAAAAGCGATAAGCTCTCAGCGGCTTAGGTGTAGTTTAAAACGCAAAGCAATTTTACACTGTAATGAGGTCGTGTTGTTTTTCATGATCTAAGTAACCGTATCAACAAAGAAAGAACTGAATAACTGGGATGCCAAAATAAAAAAAGCGTCAAATGAAACTAGTCAAATAGTATGTGGGATGCACACAAGTCGCATAATTCAGAATATCTAAAAGCTCTTATTATAGGCTATATCCTGACTTCGCTATAACCTGACTATTAGTATCAAATTGATTTAAGACTGTCGTAATCTCAACGGAAACGGCACTAGTTAATGCTGGGTTGCACCTTCAAAAGGAATATTAGACCGAATTTGAAAAAAGAAGGGTTTAAGGTAATCGCAAGTTGAGAAATGGTTCTGCAAGCACGGAGGTGGAGTGAACTTTTCTTCGCGTCAGCCGCCGGCAGCAGAAACTCTAGAGGCATCTGGGAGGCAAAAATGAGACGAAGTTAGAAGAAAAAAGTGAAATGGAGAGTAAGACAACTAAGAAAGATGAGAAATGTGAAAAAAGAGGATGAGGAGCTGGGCGTGAGATGATGGATACATCTGTTCAAAATGGGATGGACGGAGAAAAAGCAAAAATAGAAATCGGAATTGGGTGCAGGAAGATACTTTCTCATCTCTTACCGGAGTTATGAGCTTGATTGATTAGACAGAAAAAATGAACTCTGATGAAAATTGAAGCATTATCTTCGATATTTCTGTTAAAATCACTGATCAAACTCCAGTGAATTTCTTTTTTAGAAGTGAGACTTGAATTCTTGTGAACGTGACAGTGACCACTTTTCCTTAAACTTTCAAAGAAATTGCAGAGTCGGTAATGACGAAGTGCGAATTCTTACTGCCCTAATTTCCTGACACTCAAAGATGAATCTATCTCACTCTTTTCTTGCTGATATCCTTTTGAATTTTTCTAACTTTTTTGAATCTCCAACATCGCGTTTGGGGTTATTTAGAGAGTCGGCAAAAAAGGCAAAAAACTCTGCGAAAACTCGGAGAGTGAACCAATCTGGTCGAAACTTTGGGGAAAACTGGAGAAAATTATAGGAAACTTTTTGTCAAAGTTTGGGGTCAAAATATCGGCTTTGAAAATTTGGCTGGAATTTTAGACACTCTCCGAGTTTTCGCGGAGTTTTTTGCCTTTTTCGCCGACTCCCTGAATAACCCCATAAGACTTTCAAAAAAATTCACTTGGGATATTAAAGAAAAAGTTTTAAAAATCCTGTACTTGAGAAACTCAAAAAACTATGCATGATCCGGTAAAAGGGGTGTGAGAATATGAATTTACTTCCAACTTCTTGTTGAACATAAAGTTTCTTCCTTTTTCAAAGGGCTGTTTTTGAGAATCGATTTCTGGGTCAAGAAGAAGTGTACCGGGCCAAACTTTTTTTTTGTTAGACAGCTGTGTTCAGTGTCTATCAGATGGTTTTGGTAATTTTCATCTCACTCCGTTTTGGAGAAATGACGATTCTTTTGGACCTTATCCGACTGCCCATCCGCCACATAATTATATTTTTATTTCTATTTGGTTTGAAATTGCCGGTATTCACAAGCAAATGGTGGATTTATATAAGGGACATGTTCGGTCACAACGCAATTAACAGTTGGTTCGAAAATTTCCGCACAGGGTTGTTCTGTTTGAAAGATCACATCTGCTCAGTTAGTTGTATCTCGATCAGTTGCTAAAAGCCGGTAAGGCGGATTCATTTCAAACCACTTGTAAAATGTCAAAGGCATTGTTCGTTAGTGAATTAAAGATTGTAGACGGATTGAAGTCATTTTGCAACTTCAAGAAATGAATAGATTCGTACCTCATGTTTTGAAGGACTACAATATGGATTTCCATGTGAACATGAGCATGTTTCTCCTATCATTACTTCGCACGTTTAGTTGGGTCAGGGATCTAATTGTTGTAGATAAAAAGTGGACAAGCTACTCTATAAATGTGCGGAAGGGTTAGTCGATTGACAAAGAAAATCTTACTCTGGACCTCCCGAAACCTAAATTTTACGTGACAATGGGTATGCTATGTGTTTGGTGGTCTTTCAAAGGAATGGAGTCTGGGAACTTTTAGATGTAGGTACCACTATAACGGCCGCCTTGTATAGTTTCTAATTAGAGATATTGAGTTTGGCAGTCGAATCAAAACGAGGAGAAAAAACCAAAGTTCACTTTCAGCGTGACATGCAAGATCGCCCGTGATTAGAGGGATTTGCCAAAAATTCATGTCGCTTGGCAAAACTATTACTTTTCACCCGCCGTATTTTCCGGACCTTGCCCTTTCGGATACATGGTCGTTCGGAGCTATCAAACGTCATCTTTATAGAAAAGACTTCAATTGAAAAGATGACCCAAAAAAGGAGTTGACCCACTTTTTCAATCATAGACCTCATCGTTCTGGGCCGATGGAATCAAGAAATCACCGGAGCGTTGGCAGATAACTATCAATGCTCATAAATGTTACTTTCATAGATCTAGCCTTCTTCACTTTGAGAAAATTTTGACCAAAAAAGTTGCCAAAAAAGGAAGAAACTTTCTGTTCAACCTAATATAAACAATACTAAGAAAAGGAAAATTGTCCATTCCCACGTACCAAATGTATCTGAGATCGTACAAGATCTGGACTCAATTCTGACCATCTTATAGTTTTATAGACATGATTCATTTGTAGCTTCTAATCAGTGCTCCCAGAGTACAAAAAGTGGCTTAAATTTTCCCCTGACACACTTTCACGGAAACTACATTAAAAATATATGAAGAGTACATGTTTTCTTAACCTTACCTTCTCTCCAATTTCAGTAAATCCTTCTGAAACATATGCTTTCATTGTGTAGAGATGAACAGAGTTGACGTCCGGTAGATTCACAAGTTTCAAGAGCTACAAAACTGTTTAAAATCCTGAAATTACAGCGCGAAGCTCACAATGAGATGTGTATCTTCCAATGTGGAGAGAAACGCGATGAGTGATTCAAATACTATTTTAATTCTTGAGACCAATTTTTCCATATCCTGAAACCAATTCTAATCACAGTTTGAAACTATATCTGCTAAAGTCTTACATTTAAATCAACTAGTTTCTCAATTGTTTTCTTTGAACTCTTAGTTCCCAGTGCGTCGTACAACTCAGCAAATCCTCCACCACTTTCCCAAGGTGATGGACTGAACTGATTCCAAAAAGGCATCTGATTTTTGAGACGTCTAAATTGAAGAATTTTGGTAAAAGAAAAATATGCGAGAATTTATTGGTGAGCAAAAAATACAGAAAAAAAAACATTAGATAAAAAAAATCTGAAACGTGGTTTCGACTTTTTTTTGCATCGTTAGGAAAAGAAAAAAAATAAGAGGAAGTAAACGATGAAGTGACAAAGAAATGGAGTAAAAAGTTGGGAAATTATATTTCAGTTTTCCAAATGATTAATCAAAATTTTTTACTGTAGAAGGTTCGCTCATTTTATACCCATAATCTCTCTGTACAGCATGTAGATACACGTGGTCAAGAAGAGAATACTGATGAAACTGACAGGCTCCACTTCTGCACGAGGGCGTGGTCTAGGAAGTCTGAAAAGCGTTCAATGTCAACGAATTTTAGCGAACTTGCACTGCTCTGTTTGTCTGAACGAATCTAGAAGGCTGGCACGAACACACCCGTTCAAAACGGAATGTTGAAGTTGAACATCGACTATATAATTTTTATAATTTTAGAATTCAAAAACCTGTTTTGAAGTGGCTGATAGTTTGAGCTGCACTCAGTTATTATTTTGTGTTAGAGTTGGCAAAAATGTTCGATTTTGCAGAAATGGCCTTTGATCGGGAAGGGAAATTTTTTGAAACAATTGGAATGGCACATGTTATGACTGACCACATTCCTCTTCACTTGTGATTACACAAAATACAATTAGAAAAATATTGAAAATCAAATTCATAAGAACAAACAACCAAAATGACCTTCATCAGCTTTAAAGTTCCTACTTGCACCTGTTACGGTATTTTTTCTCATGTTTTTATTTGTTTCTTTGTATTTGCGTGTTTCTGTTCGCGTGCTCGAAAGTTGAAGGTTACGTTATCCTTTGTCTCCAATATCCCTCCCTTTTTCATCATTTTTCTTGTCTTCCCCGCTTTCTTACTCAACATCTAACACTTACAAATAGTCATGATACTCAGTCAACAGGACAACATGAACGGTGTTCGGTTCGGTAGCAAGTGGATTGGGATTGAATTGCAAATATTGTCTGTTAATAATTTCGTAGCCGATGAATTGTGGTGGAGCACGAGGGACTCTAATACGCGGGACTTCTGGGATTTCTGGAGACGGACTTCTGGATCGACCGGCAAACGGCATACTTAAATTCGTATTATAATTGTATACGTTTTTGACAAAAACATAGTTTCAATGACAGCTATGAGCGTCTGCAGATTCCCATTTTTAGACATCGATTATACTAACGTGGTTCACGGAATAATTAAAAAATAGGAAAAAGTGATCTGAAACCAAAAAAAGTAAAAAGACAATACAGAGACTTGCATGATTGGCAGCGAAAACCAATCTTACTTTTGATTTTTTGAGACGAAAAGAGGACAATAAATGGAACGGAAATTGAATGGGAAGAGAATGAGAAAATACGAAAATGGCGACCGGAGAAAACAAAGACGAAGGCAGATACGTTGTGCCCGTAAAGTACGTTGGAAAAATGAACAGATGTGTCGTACTTTTTTTGGCAGGGGGTTCACGACTTGAGGAGCCGTGACAGCGTCGTAGCAGCAGCTGATGGTCATTCTCTCAGCTGTCTCCATTCTAACGTTTTATGGCTATTTTTCTTTTCCAAGATATACGCCTTTAGAGAAAAAAAATATAAATTGAATGCTGTGTATAAATTGATGATAGGAAGAAAAAAGGAAGACAAGAGCAATTCAAAAAAAAATATGGGAGGATGGGGCGAGGGGGATGGATCGTTCAAAAAGCCCACTATTTCCAATCATAAAATTCGTTGGTTTCTGTCGTTCATGTACTATTCAAATCCTCTAAAATTGATGATCAAATGAAAGTAGAATTTCACTTTTTTAAAAATTGTTCAAATATGAAAAAAAACCGCTAGAACTTGAGGAGCAAACACGGTCAGAAATGACAGTGTAAAGGAAGCATTTTTCTATGAATAGGGGATTATTAAATAATGTAATAAAAATGAAAATCCTGTTTTTCATCGCTGGAGGCACAAAGTATGAAGGTTGGTGCTGTCAATGATGGCGAAAATTGAAAATGGAAAAAATTGAGAGCATTTTGCTTAGTGTTTTGTTCTAAATATATTTTGGCTTTACCAGCGCACAAGCCAGCGGTTGCTTGGTTTTCTAAAAATTGTTTTTCGTTTCTCATTTTGTTGTTTCCATGTGACTCAGAGGTCATCGAAATGAATGGGTGTTCAGAACGGTATAGCTGCTCACGAGTTTTTATTGAACTCACATTTATTTCTCAAAAAAAAACATAATGAAATCATTCTTTTTTACTTTTAGTTTTGGTCTTTTCTTCAATATGTCCAAAGCAGCTGAACTTGTACCATCCGAAAATAGTGGGAAGGATAAAAGAAAAAACTATCCATAATATTGGAAGAATCACATCAAGATTGTAATAAGTCCATGTGGTGTGTCCGCGATTTTCGAACTTCAACTCGTCCAGTCCGTTGTTTCTGATCGCCCATTCTGTGGTTTTGACAAGCAGCTGAGAGGCACTCAGAGGTTTTGATTTGATGAGATCTCTTATCCTAATTGCTTTATCCGAGTATCTGAAAAAATTATGAGACTTGTTAATAAATCTGATAAATAGCGAAATGAACAAACGTTTTATTGTGGATTATTTCGTTAATAGCCTCTTCAATTGCTTCTGGTTGCGTGAGCAATTGATTCTTATGCCTGCGGATCCCCCATCCTTTTTTCTCAACAGCACGACTGTTTCTGAAAAAAAAGAGTGTTTTTTTTTTGAAATGAGATCAGAGCTCTACTTACAAGTTCTGGTCAAACATGAACGGGATATTAATTAATGGAATTCCAGCTCGTGCAGCTTCTACAATGCTGTTGTATCCAGAATGAGTAATGAATAACTTGAGACGGGAGTGATCTGGAACATAATATCATGCTGTTTCTTTTTGATTTTTACTGCTTACGAAGCATAGAAGTTTGCGGTAGCCAATCAGATACAAATGAATTCGAAACGCCCTTTGCGTGCACCCTCGTACTCTAAAAAATAACTAACGGTCGATGGATATCTGTAGTGAAACACTTACAATATCGTATTTATCAGCTCTGATTATGAAGTGATAATCTGGGAATTTTTTGGCAATATTCAAGACACTAATCATAACTTTCTTGTCAATTTTCGTGGTATTCGCAATAGTGCCGAGAGAGAAGTATATAACTCCAAGTTTTCCTTTCTCCATTTCATCGGAAAACACTTTGTCCATCTCGGTGACATCGTCATCAACACCAAGGCCTCCAACATGAACAATGTTTTGCAGTGTAGTGGTAGAAATGTCAATCACTTCATCTGTGGCAATGAAAATGACATCAACGTTGCTTGCAATACTAGCTGGAGATGGGAAGTCAGCTCTGAATTCAGTTTCGTCTGATTATTTTTTTTTTGTTGATATAATTAATTTATCACTCTTGCTGCTTTTGTTTAAAAAAATTTTTTGTTAGTTTAATTCCAACATTTTTTCACAGTTTCCGACAAGGAAGTGGATTACGTTTATATCATCCTTCTGATTACATGGTTCTGATTACTTTTCCCGAAAAAAAAAAATTAAAAATACACTGCGTCACATAATTATAAGTTCATACAATGGAAGATAACTCTAAACACGATTTTAGAATACATAATGCACCTACAAAATATAGCAAAAAGGGATCAAAATGTATTCATTAATGTGAAAAATTTGGACCATCTCACGCTCAAGCATTAAAAATGGGTTATGAGAATTCATGTTTACGGAGTTGTTTTGTGAGGGAGGTGTCACGCATTCTGATTTTTCTTTTTCAGTCATACTTGTCTAGTTTCGAATTTACGGATACAATAGTTGGATTATTCTCCAGTTCCGTTCTAGACGTACGATTGACCTAGAAAGCTATCCTTTTTAGCGGAAAAATGTTCAACATATTGAAAAGTCTCAACAACTTCCTCACAAAACACCTCCGTAAACATGACTTCTCATAACCCATTTTTAATGCTTGAACGTGGGATGGTCCAAAACGTTGCAGATATCGTAAATCCAAAATTTACGTTTTCATTATGTATGTTCCTAAATGCCAACATGTTCACCTTTATTTTATGCTATTCAACTCAATCAGTTGTCTGCCGAGAAAGACACAGTACCACCCGGAAAATATTTGTAAAAATGGGCTAAAACGGGAGATTTTTCTCGGTTTGCAAATCAATCCTATGTTTTTTAACAGTGAACTAGGTGAAGCAATTGACATTAATTCTGTTAAACTTAAACATTTGGAGTCAGCACTGTCTTTAGAAAAGTTATCGACAAAAAAGTTCATTTTCAGTATGAGCTGGCCAAAAACGGATGTGGCGCAATTTTGAGTATAGATACAACCAAATTTTTCACATTAATGAATACATTTTGGTCCCTTTTTGCTATATTTTGTAGTTTCATTATATTTTAAAATCTGTGTTTAGAGTTATCTTCCATTGTTTCAAGTGAACTTATACTTATGTGTTTTTTCGGGCCATTTTTTCGATTTTTTCAATTTTGCTGAATTTAAGAAAAATTTAAAATGAACTTATAATTATGTGACGCAGTGTATGCTTGTTATACTCACTATAGTAGTATTTCTAGCTTATTAAAAAATAACTCACCCCCATTTTTGCAAGAAATGTTCGTGCAGCCGACTATTTAGAATCATGAACTCGAATTTCGTAACAACAGCAGCCAGGAAATTTCTCGCACGCTCGTAATATGATGGATCAGCACTCATGTCGGCAGCAAACGGAACTGTTGAAGTTGGCATCGGTAGACCAGTAAAATCGTAAACAGGGGCAGCAAATGGGCAGCTATAATTTAAAGTTATGCATATATTTCACCCAATCAGTATTTTCGAGGCTAAGAACCTGGAAATCAAAAAACGTCTCGGGATAGCCAACGCATGAGCATATCCAAATCCACAGAGATTAATTTGTTCAGCAAAAAACCCGTCAAAGTGTTCCTTTTTCAATTCGTAGAACACTTTATCATTCTCCAAAAATTCTGCAAATTGAAGATGCAATGAAGTTTTCAAAATTGTTTAAATTACTCACCTGCACAGAGATCATTGTACACATTTTGATAAGCCCACCAACCTTTCACCTCGTCTGTGAAACTTGGTTCTTCCATTACAGTTTCGGAGAAGCCTTAATTAATTTTTTTTTTGATGAAATGTTTTCCGGTAAACGGATAAAACCTAAGAGAACATTTTTGAATTGCGTAGCTTGTTTAAATCCGCCAATAATGCGTTTTTTTGCTTTCTTCACACTATTTGTTGTTTCGGATATTCCCAGGAAATCCAATTCTAGAACAGTCTGCGAAAAATAATACATGAAAGGATGCTACATTTTTTTTTTCTCTGAAAAAATGAATTTAACTTACCACATCATGACCAGCCTGCGCAAGTTCATCGGCCAATCTTCCATTCGATATTAAATGCGATTTACTAGTGGCTGGGGAAAATACTAAAATTTTATAGGATAGTGCAAATTCGACTAATAATACGAGCAGCAACAGCAGCCTCATTGTGTGAAAGATTGAAACACTAGAACTGACAAATTGCTGTGCGTCTTTCTATCTTATCGGTCGTTTCGTCGCCACTAATAAGAAAAGAAAAAAAGCGAAAGAGAGATAATGGTGACACAAAATAGAAGAGACTACTGATAAAAATGATTTTTCGTGATTAGTCACGACTTAGTTTACCGATTAATTTTGGACTTTGTAGTAGGTTTATATAAATTTTGTATGTGTGGTAAACGTTGGTTTTTGTTTCTTGTCGAGTATTGTATAAATTTTACTGAAAATCAAAAAAATTAAATTGGTTATTAATAATGTATGAACTACAAGAGAC
Organism: Caenorhabditis nigoni; assembly: GCA_027920645.1. Lineage (NCBI taxonomy): Eukaryota > Metazoa > Nematoda > Chromadorea > Rhabditida > Rhabditidae > Caenorhabditis > Caenorhabditis nigoni. Next base: position 284,860 of record CP115869.1, read on the forward strand.
AATTATTTTCCATATCCGCATCCACAACATCCAGCACATGGAGCGGCAGAAACTACTGCAACTGTGGCGCATCCACATCCGCAACCGCATCCGTAATATCTCTTGGCACGAACAATCAAATCCGACGATTGTCCTTCTGGGACTAAATCCGCAGATAATCCATTCTCAATTGCGGCTGCTTTCACGTTGAAGAATTGTCGAATTTCCAAATTCTCCAAATTCTAGTATTAGGGTTTTTTAGAAAACTTTAACACACTATTTTTTTCATCTTATTCAAAATTTCAGAATGGGCAGCGACAATGAAGAAAATGGCAGCAACGAAACTAGCCCGGATCATACTGGTTTTGAGAAATAAGGCTCTCGTTCTAAAATATTTTGGATGTTTCACACGGGATCTTTTATACCATACATCGTACATTGTAGACGATATGATAATGATGTTTGAAAATGTGTTTTTTGAGCGTTTTTTCTTCTCAATAATTTATTCTGACACTGAACAAACACAAAAATTCTGGCTACCTTCAAAAGTTGTTGCGTCGTTTTGTTGCCATGAAAATTCTTTCTGGAAGAATAAGGATCAAACTTGCTTTGGTTAAAGCTGTTATTTTGCAAGTAAGTGCCCCAAAATGTTTTTTTTTTCTGTAGCTTCAAACTTTCATCAGTAAAAAATGCATATGACAACAGAATAAATCATATGAGGCGGGGAAAAATGATGAAGCACTTCAACAATAAAGCTGTGATTCACCCAATTATTGCACTTCGTGAGAGAAGAAAATGAACTTGTACGCTCATAAGACCAAATCTACTGGCAAAACCCCAAAGGAGAACCATTGTGCCCGAAAGTGTTTCAATTGAATACGCTAGAAGATGGGTAAGAATTAGCAATGAAAAATGCATGAAAAAGAGTTACCGTAAAAAAAGAAAGTGACTGGGAACAGAAGACATGTAATTTGGAAAGGTAGGAAGATGAACTTAAAACAGGGAACATAGGAAAGAAAAGAACCACAACGTAAAAAAACATGAAAGATAATAGTAGAAAGGAATGAAAGTGGCAGTGATTTAAACATTTCCAACATTTAGATTTCAACATTCAGATGTAGTGTGATTCAAAGCAAGTCAGAGCTGACGTAGTCGATATCATCCCAGTAGAGTGGAGTGGCGTGGCTAAAATCAATTGATTAGTTTGAAGGATTTCGAAGATGTTTTTTTTTTTTCAATTTCTCATTTGTTGTCACAAATAAACCAGCATTGAGTCGTGTGTAACAGAATATGGTATATAAGATGATAAGGCTGTTCACAATAACTATCATTTGCCCTGCTCTCACACCGCTTGTGAACATGATTCCCCTTCTGATACCCCCTGTCTTTTATTAAAATTCCTGTACATTGTTTACATTTATTTCTATCCTGAATATATCCGATATTCATCACCGCCTGGTGGAAGTTTACAAAGGTAATGTCCCCATAAAAACACTGTTGTAAATTGGCAAGTTTTGGCAAGTTCGAGAACCAGGAATTTTCAATGAAAGATGAAACTTGTCCTGGGCAACCAATTCTACAAGGCAAGTTTAAAGATCTAGTAGAACGGGACCCTACCCGTGAAATGAGAATCCCTTTAGGAACAACGCATACCACCATTAAAAATATACTTTTAGATTTGGAAAAGACAGAAAAACTTGGACGGCTGATACCTCACCGTTTTGACCACTTTTAATGTTCAGCGGCGAGTGGACATGAGCATGCAACTTGTTACTCTACTCGGGAACTTTAAACGGCTGAATTATATTATCACCTTGTTACATAAGTTCACTAACCATCACAGAAAAGCCCAATGTCTTGATTTCGATAAATAGCCACTAGACGTGAAGAAACAGGAATTTCACCCAAAAACAGTAGGTAACAAAAAGGGAAATCCCTTTGGCAAGCTGAATGAAAGCAGGGCAAATGATGGTTATTGTGAACAACTTTATCATCTTATACCATATCGAGCTACAAACATGTTACAGTTTTAGCTCAGTTACGAGAAAAGAGGAAAAAATGAACAAAGATTTTGTTGCCAACCTAATAGACATCTACTAAGCGTTGTCATTTACAATATTACGTAAAACCTGTATTAGAAAGGCCGGCCCTTCTATTTTAAAAGTTACTCCGGAGGGTCCTTCTATTAAAGGCGCGCTATTTTTCTCTGATAGTCAGAACCGACAACTGGCGTTTCTCGTCTACCTACCGTTCAATATTTATTCTAGTATAATAAGTTCAAATAAAGAGAATCAGGTATGTATCTTTGAATTTTGGGAAAATCTTACATGAACGTTGGCCAATTGGAGTTGGTTGGACACGGCAAACACTCGAATGTGCGGATTTGCTCAGCATTTGGAACAAATGGCGGAATCAGCTAAAAAACGCGGATGAGTAGAATGGCGAATACTCTTTATTGACATATAAAAACTCGTTATAAAATTTCTTATGAAAACCATCAAGAGGTTATACTCATGGATAAAATACAAGTGGTGCTGCTTACATTCAGCTGCCAAAAATCAACACTCAGAACGAGACGATAATTTTCAAGGTAATTTAATTTCCAAGATAATTTTCAAAGCTCTGACTGAAATCTACTAGGAAGAAAACAATCAAGCGTGCTATCATACTTGAAATTAGGGCAAACATTCTCATTTTTATTTCATTATCGTATAAAGTAATTCAAATCAACCAACCTTTTTGGCCAGCACATCTTCCCAGTTGACGTTTCGGAACAGAAACTGCTTCTTGATGTCATCAGTACCGTTCGTTCCATAACCAATACGAGCGACTGGGTCTGCAACGAGAAGTTTCTTGACGAACTCTCTTTCTCCTTGGTTCAGCTCCATTGGAATTCTGGCACGCTTCTAAAAAAGGAATTGTTCTACTACTCATCACTTGATTTATTACCGTGCATGTAGCTTTGGAGTACTCCATCTCGCTGCTATTCTTGGGGTTGAAAACTGATCTCCCACTCCGCATGTCGCAAAGTGTAATACCGACTGACCACCAGTCGGAAGCTGGTCCATAGCACTGCTTTTGGAAGATTTCCGGAGCCATCACATCTGTTGGAGAATACGAAATATTAAGGATATATTCAAAGCTAACTTACGACGAGTGCCCACGGTTCCCTCCACAGAAGTATCTGAGTCGCAGCCGGTAGCCGAGAGTCCGTAATCAGTAACGAGCAAGTGTCCATCGTTGGCAACAAGCAGATTCTCGAGTTTGATGTCACGGTGAACAATCTCTGAAACGTAACGTAAACGGTGTCTTTTAAAACATAATACTTACGCTTCTTGTGAAGATATCCAACCGCATCAACAAGTTCGCAGAGATAGAAAAACGCTTGATCGTCTTTCAGCAACTCTCTGTTTTTGTCATCATCTGGTTTGCCTCCTTTGATCATCTCAATATTGGTCAGCAGGTCACCACCTCCAGCTAATGGCATAACAAAGAGAATGTGGCGAGCTGACTGGAATGCGTACTTCATCGTCATGAAGAACGGGCTGTCGATTGTCGTGAGGATTCTCCACTCGTGCTGCAAGAGATATACTTGAACGCAAACGAAAATTCAGATCATACTTTTGGAAAACTGCAAACCATTATTCTTATTTTCAATTATTCAGAACTCCTGGTTGGGCGTACGGTCAAGATAAGCACGAAGCATTTATTCTATAATATTATTGGATGCTCATGATTTTCTCATCAAACTCTAATAACTGTTTTTGTCTTACTTGAGCTATTAGACAGACTGTCAGAAATGTGAAAATTATTCAGGTTGAGTATTTACAACATTACCATTTTTTAGCGAATCTCAGAACTATCTCAATTATTTCTGGCTCTATCAACGTATCACATGTCAGCAGCTACGCTTTTGGCATCAAGTTGATTTGTCGTCATTTATAGTAATCTAATGAATCTTTCACAACCTGTTCCGACTGATCGCATGCTCCAAACTGTTACTCAACCAGATTTTCTATCACTGGGACGATTTCGATGGCGAAATGTCCCGGTGTCGAAACGTCGGGTGGCGGAACGACTCGGAGGCGAATCTTGAACTATTTATACCTGAATAATTGTAAAAAAAACAACTCACATCAACCATTTCTTTGTGTTTCCCCATCTTCTTCTTTTCCATAGCCTTCATTGCATAGATGGTCCCCTTGTCCTTTCCAGCCTTTTTCTCAACGGCAGCAACCTAACAAATGTGAATTATTCTATATTGGTTCGAGATATCTCTCAAAGGTTACCTCTCCATAAGCACCATTTCCAATGTGCTTTAGGAACAAGAAATGGTCGACACTCATCTGTTCTGGCAGCCTGAATAGCGGTTTTAGAATTGAATTTGACTAAAAAAACGATAACTCACATATTCTCATCGTTATCCGGTTGGTCGAAAACTTCTTTGTCCTTTTCGTCCGGCGGGAGCAACTGATCAGCTGCCGCAATCATTGCTGAAAATTTTAAGAATTGAAAAGGAAAAAAGTTCACCAATACTTTCCAAATCTTCGAGAAAAACGAATGGGAAGAAGGAAAAGTATTATTCAATGTCTTCTGCGTCTATATGCAAGCTATTGCTGTTGCATAAAAAGGACAGTTCGGATGCGACGTGTCGTCATTGCCAGTGGGAGGGAGGCATTACGAAAAAATGAGTGGTATCAGACTGTGAGAGGGACACGACAAACGAAAGAGTGAGAGAAAGGACAAAAACAACGGCCTATGCATTTGTGCGTAGAATAGATGGGTGCCGATGTATGGTGGATCGTCGAAGAAGGGGGGGGTCCGACCCCACACAGAGGAGGAAGCAAAAAAATAGCATAGGCTGCCGTAAGAAACGCAGAGTACGGGACGGGCTGGGAAAGTGGGGTCGTCTGACGGGAACACTTGGCACATTGCCAAGTAAAAACTGCTGTGTGCGCAGGGCAGAAGGGGAATATACATTAGAGAGAAAATGTGTTGACAGGTACTGGCGTAAAGATAAAAGATGCGCGGAGGTAATACCGTAAGACCTGTATTAGAAGAACCCATTTAATAGAAGGGACCCTCTAATAGAGGGGCTTGGAAAAATAGTAGGACCCCCTGTAATAGAAGGGCCTCCTGTAAATACGGACCCCTTTCAAAATATGTCGTGAAATCGAAAAATTTCTGTGCGTTTTAGTAAAAAATATTTCAGGAGTTCTAAATTTTATAGAAATTTGTTGAAATACTATTTTTTGCTTGAAAACTTGATTAATTTCGGCGAAATTGACAGATTTTTATGACGTTTGAACCAAATATCGTTGATTTTTGCGATGGAATTTTTCGGGAAAAATGGGAAAAAAAATAGAAGGGCCCCTCTAATTGAAGGACCCCTGTAATAGAAGGGCCCTCCGGAGGTACCTTGGAAAAATAGAAGGGCCGGCCCTTCTATTGCAGGTTTTACGGTATTTATAAATAAGAGCAAGCTTATCCATGCTGTTTAATAAAAAACTAGAATTCTTTGTTGGAGAAGAGAAAGATAAAGAGAACAAGTGTGTGCATAATAACATTAACAGAATGCGTATGAGGAAATGCAGTTCCTAGTGTTGTGAAAGCTGACGAAATCTTGCATATCATTGTGAATGACGAAGTGCGTTGCATGCATGTAGAATGGTTCAAAGTTTTGACTGAGTTTGAACTTTTCACAAGATCTAGCATGATAGCAAAAAGAGACGAGGAGCAATGAATTTAAAACAAAACTTATTTCTACTGCCGAATTTTTAAACCTTCTGCACGAATAAAACGATGATCAATCGCACCTTTCAAAAGTCAAGGATTGATTGTTCCTACTTACGATGATCACCATTGAGCTCTTGACGCGTTTCTAATCCACTGGATTTCACATAGTTAGCCAATCCCAGAACAAACTCCATGTTGGTGTAACCTGAAACATTTGCGGATTACTTAGTCACGAAAAAATACAAGTAAAAAATATTCAGGATTCCAGAACCCTTCAAAATCAACAAAATCTAGAAAGCATCGAAGATATCTCAAAAATTCAAAATTTATCAATCAACAGTAAATATTAAAGTGTCAACGAATTTCCGGAGGGTTGTCCATTTTGGAAGCAATCCAGGTAAGGACGTGAGTCTCGCATTGACGGAAGAGAGGTCTATCCTTGTAACGATGAAGGAGGAGAATATCAATTGTGATATCTACGGACCAGTTATCTATGAGATGATCGTAGATTTGATAGTCTCTTGTGCAGTACTCATCCACACAGAGGCATTGAAGAATACGAGCGCGAACAATGACCACTTTGCGAGCAATGCATGAGAGAGCTGAAAAACATCAAAATAAGATTAAGACGAATAATTTATGAGGGAATTTGAGTAAGTTTTGAGGAAAATGGAGGTAAGTTCACTTTTTATATGAAGGCCCAGCTCCTGAACGTGTTCGATGGCCATAAGATTGTACTTGTCCCACATTGAATGATCTGAAAATATAGACAAACATCAGCCGAAGGCAACTTTGATCATAACGAAAACATCCTAATCAAACCAAATCTAGCCAACTAACGCTACGTATTACTCACAAGACGAGGGGATAGAGCACACAGAGATCTGCTGAAATTATCCATGGTCTGGTTTTTTTTATTTGTACATTTTTGAATTCAGGTATACGGATAAGTTTTTAACTTGTTTTTTGACCGCAAAACCTACGTTTCTTATGAAATACAGTGCTCCACAAAATGATGCTTTCACCATTTACTTGCACTGAATCATCTATTCAGGTCAATTTTCGTGAAAAGGTGTCAACATGAAAAATAAAGAGCTCCATTCAAAACCTACGTACAAAAAGTTTGGAGCCATCAACGTGACTCGGAAACGAGAAACCGGAAAAAATGTCGAAAATCACGTTTTGGCCGATCCACAAAATGATGCTTCCACTCTGAAAAAATGAGATTTTTTAGATTTTTGAGCTCTGAGGCCATCCGGATTCCGGAATATAAAATCCGGAGTGAAAAATTCGAAATTCGGTACACACAATCCAGTACACATAATCCACAATCTAAAAACTGTGATCCGGATTTTGGATCCGGAAATCCGGATGTCGGATATCCGGAAATACGAAAATCCGACATCCGGAATACGGTGTTCAATAAACCTGCAGCATCTCAGTGTATGGGGGTCAGAATCTCAAAATCTTGAAAAGAAGGCTTTCATAAGGTGGCTGCAGAGCTCAGAAACCTCCAAAATTTCACTTATTCAGAATGAAAGCATCATCTTGTGGATCGGCCAAAACGTCGTTTTCAAATTTTTTTCCGGTTTCTCGTTTCCGGGTCACATTGATGACTCCAAACGTTTTGTACATAGGTTTTGAATGGAGACCTTTATTTTTCATGGTGACACCTTCTCACGAATATTGACCGGAATCGGTGTTTCCGTACTAACGAAGGGTGGAAGCTTCATTTTGTGGAGCACAGTAGATCAAACAAATTGATAACTTACTCTTTGAGATAACTCTTTTTTCGTCTTCCAGGTACCACATTATGCGGAAGGTGTCCTTCATCTGAAAAACACATTGAACCATCAAAATTCTAGTCAACTAACCTCTTCGTCCTCCTCCAACAAACAGTCTCCGTATTTCATTTTTTCAATTGTACCATACTGTTCAGCCAATTGTCGATCAAATCCCAATTGCACACTTTGGAGCAGTTTTCGGGGTTCATCGACTTTCTTCGATGGCTTCAACCAACGTCTTACTAACACCGGCGGCTTACTGTATGCATTACCCATTCTGAAAATTAGAAAATCAATCAATAAGGAAAACTGAACTCGCGGAGAGTTGTGGTGAAGAAAAATTGAAATGCGAAGTGGGGGAAACGGGAAGAAACCATTTTTATGATTCCCCGTTTCATTTTTTGGGTTTGGCCGGAGATTCACAAATTTGATTGCATACATCACGAGAGCGACACTGTGAAAATTTGAAGAAAAATTAAAAAAAAAAGAATGAAATAGAAATTTCGTGTGAGAATACCGTATTTCCTCTAATAGTAGCCCACCTCTATTTGAAGCCCACCTCTAATAGAAGCCCACCCTGCGAGGTACTTCGAAAAATAGAAGCCCTCCCTCTGTAGAAGCCCATGACCTTTTTCTCAACTTTTAAATTTCTCAATTTCTGATCTACAAAGTTCTTGAATATTGAATTTTGAGATTCTGGAATATCAGAATGTTCGGAAATTTGTAGTTTCGAACTGCAGAATGAAAACTTCGAATTGAAAAAAACCTATTTTCAAAATTTTTAACTTCCGAATTGTCAAATTTCTGATTTTTTGAACAAAAATTTTTTTGAAAATTGATCGTTGAAAAATAAAGGCCCACCCTCTAATTTAAGCCCATCTCTAATATAAGCCCACCCTGAGTGAGATGTTGAAAAATAGAAACACATGGGCTTCTATTAGAGGAAATACGATATTTCTATCGATATCGAAAAAGAAAATTGTAAAATGAGGTGATGGATCTAACAACCGTAATAGAGGGTAAACTTTTAAAAAAAGGACCGAACTTATAAATTCATGACAGTTTGTTTAGCAGTGAAACTCGATAAAACCATAACGAACAGTGCAGATTCATTGGGGAGACCCATGAACTAATATTTGTGAATAAAATGATTGAAGAAAATAAGGGCTTCACGTAACATATGTCCCTTGAAAACAAATCAATTCTCATGAATCATGCATATAAGAGAGAACGAATTTCAAAAGTTTCACGTTTGGAGTTTCAAAACAAATTTTTTGAAAAATTCTGTGCTTACGCAGAAAAAATTGAAATTCTTTTTTTCTATTCAAAACTGCGTTTTTCACATTTCCGTTCTGCAGAACGATTCTAGGATTTAATTTTCGCGTCTAATTTTTCTCTCACAGGTGAATTCCTGTGAACGATTCTGGGTTTTTGTTCTTTAATTTCAATTGAAACGTTAAAAAATAAATGAATAAAATGTGGATTTTTCATAAAAAACCCAGATTTCATGAAGATATATTTTACGCTACATTTTCTGAGAAAAACAAGAAAATTCCCACATAAAAATGACGTTTCTGAAATCGGAGTTTTTAATGTGTAAATTCTCATAATCTTTCCCTTTTTTGGTTGTTTTCGCTCAAACGTGAAACTTTTGAAATTTCACCCCTCTTATATGAAACGGTAAAACAACACAATGCTTCCCTGACAGATGAAATTATTGAAATTTTGAAATCGAAATGTGTCTGAAAACAGAGAATTATATGTATATAAACAAAAACAAAGCAATGACGATTTTCTGACAGTGGCTATCCCAGTTCAATAGGTATAAACAATCAACGACACTCGATATTCTGAGGAAATAAAGAACGTGCTCCAAAACAGCGTTTGTGGGAACAGTCTAAAAATAGATAGTTAAAAAACTAGAAAAAAAAACATCCCTAATTTTGAAACTAGGCCAAAGCCAGCATGGGTTGTGCTATCAGAGGAGATCGTAGTGTTTATGAAAAATATAAAAGTATCAGAAAAAAACTATCTCTTCCACCTCCCAACTAGCATAAAGAAAAGCCAAATGGAGACTTTTAAGTATAAAAAAAGAGAGATAGAGTGCATTTCAATGAAACATGGGAGGAATAAAAAGATACTGTGTGCGTGGCATTTATGTATATTTGCATTCAGAAAAAAGAACGATTGTATGTGGCAAAAAAACATTTCTGTTGTTGGAAGTTTCTATTGAACTATAAAGTAGATGAAAATCGTTATTTCATGATATAAAAACAATGAAAGGAACGGTTTAAGAACCGTGATGTAACGCACTAAGAAATATGATGATTTTCAATGATAAAATATGAATGGAAAATCTTCAGATAAAATCCACTAGAGAATTCGTAAAATGAGTTCTAAAAGTTGGCTACCACGCGATTGATTTCGATCTGATGGAAAATCAGAAAAATAAGAACCTGATCTAGCCGATTGGTAGCGTATTCAGCTTAGTAAAAGCATCTTATTGAAACATTCGTCTCGAAAAATGTTAACCTAGCACATGAGGTCTAAAAAAAAAGAACATGCTCAAGAAAAACATCTCAAGGAAATGAATGATGCTAATAGTAGATTGGAACTATTTTTGTTACGTGTCGACCAGAAGCTATGCTCTAAAGCTAACTGCAATATATAATTTTTTGATTTTTTCAAAAAATGCATTTGAGACTTTGGAAAAACGAAGGTACTCAAACTGTTTTATTGTTTCAGGTGTCCAGAATGAGGATTGGAAAAAATAATGCATGGCCAATAATTTCACAAATTTTCAATAATTATAATATTCAGTTCAAAGTTTGATGAGAGTCACATGTGTGCATACATTCGGGGGGAAACCAAACACCTTTTTGATATCCAACGTCATTGGTTGAGACAGTAAAGCTGTTAGCAACACGTTGTTCTGAAAGTGAAGATTAGATTCGTGTGATTGGAGCTTAACTGGACCCACTCATTATATCCCCTGATCCACCGTTCAATTCCGCGTCGAGTATTTGCAACAAATGCAAAATATATTGCGTAGCCGATTTTAATGTCTCCGCTTTTGATGGTTTACGATCTCTTAATTGTTTTGGAAGAAGATTGCGCAAAACGTTGAATGCGTTTCCAATTCTAATTGAATAATCTCTCATTAGTCTGTTATACTATAGGTTTTTTTTTTTGAATTTTTCTAATTTTTAAATGAGAACATATCAACCATAAGCTCTCAACATTCAGATCTGATAACTTTCAAAAACTCACGATTTCTGTCGGCATCTTTCTCTGGCGTTGGCTTTTTCTCGCGACATTTTAGCAACAATCGTGAAGTAGGTTTTAAATAACGAATGAGCATGACCCTATTGCACGGAGTGGAACAGACTCATCCAATTACACACATAATATTCTGAAGTGGGTAATAGTAGGAATGGTGTTGTCGTCGTATGGTTGCAGCTGTCTTCGGATGAACGAAACAATAGACGTCATTATGAGCTTTTGAATGAGGAGTACTCCTTGAAGAGCTGAATATTTGAAAACAATAGGAGTCACAGTAAACGTTTTTTACTTTTGTTTGATTTCCAGAAAACATATTCATTATCAACTTCGAATTGACCTCGAAATGTATACGAACATACTGATAAACACCTTTCATTCTGAATCATCTCTTTAAGGAACAATAGTTAGTTACTACAAAGTGAAACCAAAAGAAAACCTTGAGAAAAAACCTGTGTCACTGAAAAAGTGACGAGAGAAAACCTGAGACATTTACAGCTAAACTGAGGAGGACATCTTCAGAATAAAGAGGTGAGTCATGTTAGACAACAAAAAAAGATGAAAAACGAATAGGAAAAGCAGCAAAGATAGAATAGATAGAGAGAAGATGTGAAAGAGATGAGGGAGGAATGAAAACGAAAAGCCAATCACTCAACTACTGTCTGTGAGAGGCCCCGATCGGCAGAAGCCATCGCTTAGCGCTTTCTCTCATTCCAATGCGTAGCCATCGTCATGTTCTTATTATCGCCTGTTTTTGTTGCCTTCTTTTTTCATCAGTTTTGCCAACGCGAGTCCAGAAGGCATCCAAAAAACATTTGGCGAGAGTTAAGCAGCTTTTGAATTCGGAAGCTCAAAGGTGAGTTTTGATGATTTTTGAGATGCGACTTGTACGTTAATTTCAAACTTCAGAAAAAATGGAACCGTATTATCTCATTTTCGATTTTAGACACAATGCATTGATACAAAGTGATTCAGTTGACGATTTCGACAACATCCGGAGAAATCCAAACGCAGGAACACATCATGTAAGTTTCATCAAAACAAGACTAATTTTTATCAGACAAAACTTCTGATGTGAATTGCCGTTGGATACTCTAATAGAACGCCACCATACTCGTGCTTCGAGCCCAGTTATCTCGATTTCTGTAAAAATTACCAAAAAATTGTAAATTGATAAAATTAATGTCATATGATATTTTTGTGAATAATCGTTTGCGGCTTTCGAATTTTTTTTTCAAAATCTCGAAACCGTAATCTAATCCGAACGGAAAATCATCACCTTTCCATATGCAACTACATCTTGACACACATTAAGACCAGTTTTTTTCCTACAGGATGAATTGGCTGTGAATAATGCTGACGAGTATTTTCAAGGCGACGTTGATTTGTCAGAACAACAAGTTAAAATAATTGAAGATCAGTTTGTGGAGGGCAAACGAGAGAAAAGAAAGGTATGCGGGCTTCGTGTAGGGGTGGGCGAGTGCCGGCTTTCGCCCTTGAAGTTTCGCACAATTTTCGCTCGCGATGCAAAAGTTAGAGTAAAGCCGCATGCAATTATTTCAAAAGATATCGAACAGAAAACAAACAAAACGCAGCAAAACAGTATAAATTTGAATAAAAATGTTTTGAAGCTATTATTTTTAATGAAATCGTTATTTTTTCTGCTTTTTAAATGTGTTTTACATCAGTTTGTCACCTAATTTTTGCTGGATTTTGCTGGAATATATCATTCTTTGTGTTCGAATTAAAATTTCTACTATTTTTCCCCTTTTGCTTCGTTATCTTTTCGATATAATTTGAAATAATTGCCTGGGCCTTTACTCGAATTTTCGCGCGACTATGGCAATTTGTTGCCCGCAAAAACCAGCCGCTCGCCCAGTCCTGGTTTTGTGGCAGCTGTGTGAGCATTTTGTTATTTTAGATTGGAAGAAACCCACTATACAAAAAATGGGATTCACGTGGTGGACCGATAAGTTTTGATTATGCAGAAAGCATACCATTTCAAACCAGGCAAAAAATACGGTAACTGAAAAAAACCCTCCTTTGTAAAAACAATAACTTTCAGGAGTGCCATGCTGCTTTGGCAACAACATACGTGCATCAGATTTGAGGAGGGCGGTCCAAACGTAGACAGATTAGAATTCTTTGATGGTGGTGGTTGCTCATCGTTTGTTGGAAGGGTTGGAGGAACTCAAGTAAGTTTTATTTTCTCATTAAATTTTTGGGGATTATGAAACTGGATTTTATTGTTAGAAGTTCTACGTTTCTTTGTAGGGAATTTCAATTTCAACCCCCGGATGTGATGTTATTGGGATTATCAGTCACGAAATAGGCCACTCGCTGGGTATATTCCATGAGCAGGCTAGACCAGACCAGGTGAGTATTTTTGTCTCCAAAAATTAACTTCGAAATTTTCAGGAGCGACATATTGCTATAAACTACAACAATATCCCATTATCTCGATGGAATAATTTCCAAGCTGTCGGAGAAAACCACGCGGAAACATACAATCTCCCATATGATACAGGTTCCGTTTCGTACATTTGCAGCAATGCGAGAAATTTTATTTTCAGGAAGTGTGATGCATTATGGTGCTTATGGGTTTGCATCTGACCCATATACACCAACGATCCGAACATTAGAAAGAATTCAACAGTCAACAATTGGTCAAAGAGCTGGCCCGTCTTTTTTGGACTATCAAGCAGTGAGTGTAAAAAGCAATTTTGAAGAAATACTAAATATTCAGATTAATATGGCATATGGATGCACAGAACATTGCCCAGACTTGCCCTGTCTGCGAAACGGATACCCACATCCTAACAACTGTTCTACTTGTGCTTGCCCAGAAGGATTATCAGGAAGATTCTGCGAACAAGTGTATCCATCAAACGGACAATGTGGAGGAGTCATCTTTGTTCGTTTGTTCTTTTAAATCGTTTTTGATCTGTCAGATTTTTAATTATAGGCCACAAAAGAAGTAAAGTACATCACAAGCCCAAACTATCCTGACAAATTTCCACTCAACACAGAATGTAACTGGATCATTGCTGCACCAATCGGTAGTTGTTGCACAGCTCTTAGTATAGTTTCAATTTTTCAGAGGGACGAGTTTTCATGGAGTTTGAGGGTGACTTTGATTTTCTTTGTGAAGACACATGCGACAAAGCATATGTAGAAGTCAAATATCATAGTGACAAACGTCTCACCGGAGCTAGGTTCTGTTGTTCTCTCTTGCCTAAAAACCGATTCATCTCATTCAAAAATGAGATGGTAATCATAATGAGAGGATACAGGTCGACAGGAGCCGGCTTCAAAGCTAAGTTCTGGTCCAACCTTGGAGAACCCGAGGGGGTGAGATTTTTAATGTTGTTAGTTCTTTAATTTTATCTTATTAGGTTATCACTCCAATGCCACCAACAACGGCTCCGTTGCCTGAAATAACAGAGGAACCGCAGCCAGAAACTACGACAACCCTCTCTCCAACCACAACAGCCACTCTTCCAAGAAGAGTCTCTAAGAAACATTTATTCATAAGAAAATCATTAACTCCTGTGCCAACAACTACTCAAACACCTGCAACAACCACAACGGAAACAACAACAACATTCACCACGGAGTCCATAACTACCACATCCCCAACGCAACCGACATTTGTGACTGGAGAAACTGAAATCACAACTGCTAGCACGGCTGCAACGTTCTTCCCAACTTTATCCACCATGTAAGTTATTCTAAATGTTAGGACTTCTAACCATGGTTCTGCAGACTTCCACCAGTCAATCCTTTAGCTGGAGTGTTACCATCCACACAAGCTCCTGATATTATTAACAGTGTCTTAGGTAATGTTATTGTCCATTTTAAAATTTGAAGAAAAGCATTTGTTCAGAATGCGGCTGTGGTTCATGGTCAGAATGGCAAGGAGAATGCTCTCAACAATGTGGTGGCTGTGGGCACAGATTGAGAAAAAGAGAATGCAAAAAGCAGGCTTGTCGGTGAGTGATATTATTTTGGGATTGAAGTATATCACGTGTTTTTAGAAAAGAGGAAAAACGACCTTGCAATTTCTCGGCATGCCCCGATGGTACTAACTTCCTTATCAACAACTCTGAATTCCATATCCTTTGGAGAGGATGTTGCGTTGGATTGTTCAGGTTGTAAAATATCCTAGTGTTCAAAACTTGCAGAGTGTTCATTTCAGATCTGGAGACCAATGTTCTGCACTGGAAACTGAGTCAAATCCGTTTTTCAAAATAATCAATAGTCTTCTGAATATTCAAGACGCAAAAAACAACGACACTTTAATAGCAAAACGAATGATGAGAGGGGAACATTAAAATGAATGACTTATACTCTTAACAATAATATAATATTTGTATTTTAATGCACAAGAATGAAAGATCGTAATATTAAGTGATTATGAGGAAATTAACAATTATGTCAAAAAGATTATGTTCTCAAAATGGTGATTATAAGGAACATATTTTAAACAACATTAGCATCCTTTGCCATTGAATAGAATATTCCTTCCTGGTTTGCGAGAAGGTTTTTAGGAGTGTCGAATTCTGCGACACGTCCTTTGTCCAGAACAAGCAAGCGGTCACTATCCAAAACAGTATTCAAACGATGAGCAATAGTCAGCACTGTACATTCTTTAAACTGCTCTCGGATGGTTTTTTGGATAAGACTATCAGTCTCGACGTCGACTGCAGCAGCGGCTTCATCCAGAACGAGAACTTTTGTTTTTCTCAAAAGAGCACGAGCCAAACAAATCAGTTGTCGTTGACCAACACTGAATTATAATGAATCCTGGGTAAACGTAGATTTCAAATTTTTCCTACCTCAGATTTTCTCCTCCTTCAGAAATGTGATGTTGGAGCTTGTCGTCTAACGATGACACGAAATCCTCTAAGTGCGCATTTCGCAGTGCTTCCCATACTTGAAAATCACCTAAAAATGGTCATTAGTGTCGAAGAAGTAAAAATAATCTTACTATATGCCGAAAAAGGATCTAAGTTCATGCGCATGGTACCAGAAAACAGAACGGGGTCTTGGGGCACGATTGTTAAACGTGACCGAAGTTGCTGAAAAAAAGAAAAATGGATGATGAAGTTTGACTCTTTGTTTACCTCTAATTGCAAGTTAGCAATATTTGTTCCATCAATTTCAATACATCCACCATCGGCTTCGATAATTCGGAACAGCGCTAATGTTAGCGAACTTTTTCCTGCTCCTGTTCGACCCACGATTCCAATTTTCTCACTTGGTTCCACATGTGCAGTCACTCCATGCAGCACTAATTCCAAACCTGGACGGTATCTGATACTGAAGTTTTTGATGGAAATCTCTCCTCTTTCTGGCCAGTTTGGAGAAGCAAGAGCTTTGGAATTGTTTCCCTCAGTTGGAGTGATGGTGTACTCTTTGATTCTCTCTACGGCAACAATGTTGGTTTCCAGTTCACTTGTCATTCGGACAGCCCAGTTGAGAGTTTGAGTAATCTAGAAAGGAAAAACATGCGTGTGCCTGAGATCACTAAAAACTTACATTCAAAGCCATGGAAACCGACAAACCAACAAGTCCAGCAGAAAGTCCTGGAGAGTCACGGAAGTAGACTGCCGCGCCAGCCGCAGAAAGAACAATCAAATTACCAACCATTTCGAGTCTGACAGCAAGCCACCGGTTAGCAACTATACTGGGATAGTAGGCCACCAAATAGTCATCAACTCGTTGTTGTGACTGTTCAATGAACTGATCCACAACTCCAAAAGCGCGAATTGAAGATGCGCCTTGTATAGATTCCTGGAAATCAATAAAGTATTTGAACATCAAATATTTTTTTTATACTTGGAAATGTGAATATATCGGTGACCGTGACGCAGATTCCAAACGTTTCAGTTGTCTAGACGTACTAATGTAAAACCTCTGAAAATCGATACACCTTTGAAAAATTCTTGTTTTTTATAACGTACTAGGATGAGGTAGTATACGACTGCCAAGAACGCAAACATTAATCCAGCCCATGGAGTGGTCCACATAATAACGACGAGAGTAGAGATAACGCTGAAGACAGTCATAACCATATGACGGAGAACGTCAGGTAATGTGCGATCAATAGCTTCGATATCCTGGAAATTTATTATGAACCAGTCGGTTTATGCCCCCTTACAGGGGCTTTACCTCCTGGCTTCCGCTTACTGTATCTTTCAATCGAAATTCCAATTTAAAAATTTGGGGTTATTGAATTACTGGTCTTATTTTTCCTCGCATTCCCTTCTTTTCCCCCTGTTTCACAATTTTTTTTCTTTTCTATCTTCAAAACCCAGACTGAAATGACGTTTTCACAAAATTACCTTTCTCGCAGAATTGCGTGAATAAGAAAACAATTTGGGCGAGAAGAAAGATTAGCACTCTAGAAATAGAAGAACGCCTCCAGAAGACGTCAAAGACAAAAAAGAGAGTAACGAAATGGTCGACCATCATCTCGGCGCTATTTTGGGTTGACTGGGAAAATTTGGGAAAATTTTGGCCAACTGGTGACTTTGCTAGGCTACGCTAACCGGGAACACCGGACACACACGCACACACAGAATTTGGTGATTGTTAATAGCAAAGATATGAAAGATAAACTTGCTTTTCCCAGTCGATTCAACATTCTACCAATTGGAGTAACATCGAAAAATGCCATTGGTGATTTCATAATATTCCCAAGCAGATCGGCGTGTAGGCGTTTACTGGCACGAACAATTCCAAAAGTGAGGATTATTGAAGAGACACAAACGACCAATGCTGAAATATTATATTTCATTTTATATAAACGATTTTCATAAAACATACACTGCCCGATTCCTAGAACGGCATAAACACCAAGCTGCATTTTGACATCATTCCTGGTTCCATTTCCAGTCTCTGCGCTAGCTTTCTCTTTGTCTGACAACTCAGCCAAGTAGAAGTTACTCAAAACTCCCAAAATGCTACTAGCGACATAAGCAAAGAAAAACAAGAGAGTGAGAGGGATTCCAATTGCCCGGAAATATGCAAGGTATATTTCAAACTTCACGTTTCCGGTCTCCACAGTTTCTTTCTCAATTAGTGTTGTAACATCCTTGGAAGGCTTTTCTTCGACCAGCGATCCAAGAAGTGCTTCAGTTTCTTCGTGTTTGGTACTAGGGCTATGAAGAAGGACTGATTTTCTGCTGTTCTCTCTGGAGAACTCAAGTCGAAAATCTCTTTCTGACTTTCTTTCCGATTCTGATCCTTGACTCAAATGGCTTTCCAACCGTTGAAGAATTCCCGGACTAGCTTGTCCCAAGTCCCGCAAAATTTCATCAACTTCTCCATCTGGAAAAGGAGGATTTAACGTTATCCAGAATAAAAAATACTCACCCTCCTGTCCGATACTAACAGCCCTTCCACGGGCTCTCGATTCATTGATTAAAAACTCCTCAAGGAACTCCGAAAATGCTCCATTGTTGTTAATCAATTGCTGATAAGTTCCCATCTCACTGATGGTACCATCTTTGAGCACAATCACTTTGTCGCAATGTTTCAGATATGTTAAACCATGAGTAACCAAAATACGAGTTTTTGTTGCCAGGCATCCAGTGGCAGAAGCTAAAATGCCAAAATTTCAAACTTAAGAATAATTTTTTGCAAAAGCTTACAAATGACGTTCTCAAAAATGTGTTTTCCAACGTGCGAGTCAACAGCGGATAAAGGATCATCGAAAAATACAATGTCTGGATTTTGATATACAGCTCTTGCCAATGAAACTCTTTGCTTTTGACCTCCCGATAAATTGATACCCTAAAACGGAAAAATAAGTTGAGGACTTTGGTCATAAAATCACCTTCTCTCCGATTTCCGTGCTATCGCCAGCTGGCAAATTTGCCAAGTCTTCTTTCAATTCACAATTCTTCACAACTCTGTCATAATCTTCTGGATCATACGGTTTGTTGAATAGAATATTATTTCGCAAGCTCATGTTCTGTATCCATGCTTGTTGTGGAACATATGCAACAGATCCATTCACATGAACTTGGCCAGCCATTTTATTCATTTCGCCTGAATGTTAAACTTGACTATTGCATGATTCTGAAAATCTACTCACCCAGAAGCGCGTGAAGCAAACTAGACTTTCCTGAGCCTACCCGACCAACAATTGCCACAAGCTGTCCGCGCTTCACATTTAATGAGATATTATGAAGAGTTGCATCTTCCGTAGAACTCCAGGAAAAACGACCATTCTTGATTTCAATAGACGATTCTAAACGAACAATCTGGTTGCATTAAATTGATGACGAGACTCGCCTGATTTTTCGTAGGTGATAGATTGAGAATCCATTTCGTCAGCTGCGAAAAATTCTTTCAAACGAGTATTACCAACTGCACACTGAACGGCTTCTGCGTACACCATCGCAACCAAAGCTAACGGCATTTTCAAAATATCAAATAATGAAAGCGCAACGAAACAAATCTCAGGCGTGAGTATGTTGTTCTCTGGATCTATCAGCACGTAAACCACGAAGGAAACAATGGATACCTGAAATACGTTTGCAGTTGAAGCGAATGATGGTGCAAACTGTGACATACCAAAAATGGGGCACACACAAAAGAAAATATGATTCCTGCATTGAGATAGGAGAGTTTTCGTAACACACGCAACTCTTTCTCTCGGATTTCCAAAACCATTTTTTCCATACTCCTCTCCCAAGCATAAAGCTTCAAAACTTTCATTCCGTTCAAAATCTCCGACATCATTTTGATTCTTTCATCTTTGTACTTCATTTGTTCGGCATGACCTTTTCGCATTTGGCTGACAATTAATCCATTCAGTGGGAGCACCGCAAGTAGTCCAAAAAATCCAGCCAGAACCGCTACTCCAAGCAGTCTCCAAAGGAAGAAAATTGCTAAAATGATTTGCAGTGGTGCAGACCAAAAAAGCATCATTGTCGGCGCCATATCTTGAATTTTTTGGATGTCCACCGACATTAGGTTTACAATTTCTCCCGTTGATTTTCCTTTTTTTGCTTCATTGGACAAGTTGAGAGCTTTTGCATAAACTGCACTTGTCAGTACAGATCGTACATGCATACCCAGTCGGAACATAGTATGATAGTATTGATGAACAACCATTGACTGTAGTAAAGATGAAAGGAACATAATGCATACAATTGATACGCCGATCCATAGAGGTTGTGTTTTGTCTTCAATAAACTTGATCAATTGTTTCAAAAGATGTGGTGCAAAAAACTGAATCATGTCGAACATGAGCTTGAAGGTAGCTCCGCCAATCAAACTGAACTTGTAGGTTTTGAAAAGAGGCCCAAAAATTGATGGATGATTTTTTGGTATTGCTTCTTCAGGGTGAATTTTAATTCTCCGACGATAGTTCTCAATTCCAGGCGTGAGGTTGTTCATGAAGGAGGGAATAAGATTTTCAGCCTTGTCTCGTTCATTCAAATCCCACAGATCTTCTTTTTCCAGTGATTTTTTATTGCCAAGTACAGCTAGTTCTGTGAACCATTGGAATGTGAGTTGGTTGATGAACGAAGCAGTGTATTCCGGGCAAGAGTTTTCCTGGAAGTTCATGTATTATATCTAGAAACTTATTTGAAACTTGCTGTCTTTTATTGATTGTTCCTTACCTTTTTGTACAGATTTGTTGGTCGATCAGCAAAACAGCAAAGGAACAATTCGAGAAAAGATATTCCATATGAGATAATGTACAGCGTAGCTTTGCACAAGTCAACTGGATACACATTATATACGAAACCACTCAGGTAATACCGTAGCTCTGGTGCACCGCAAATAATTACAATTAACCAATACAAAGTTATAACTCCTGATGTTATCAATCCTCGATTTTTACATGCTACAGTAAGTAGAAGAGCAAGACAAACTCCTGAAATTTGAAATTAAAGAATCGTATGAAAGGGGAGCCAACCTCCAAACTGCACAAGATCGCCATATAGATGAACAACATCGAACATAGATGGTTTGTTTAGATAGAGATATAAACTGTAGATAATCGTAGCAATGAGATCGAGTACAAGGAGACCGCCAAGCAACTAAAAATAGATGATAGTTGTCACTAGAAAATGTTTTTTTAAAACTCACAATTCGTAATGAGACCGGCGAGAATGATTGGAGTTTAGCATTATGCGTGTGACGCAATGCGTAGATCAAGACAGGAGAGAATATGCAAAGGAAGAAAGTGGGTATAGTTGAAAAATCTGTATGTTGGCCGCAATTAGTGACATGTGGAAGGTGACTCCTGTTTTTCCAACCCGGCTCGAGAAGCTGAAATTGGATATTCTTATTCTACTTGCTGCATTTCATAAAGTTTTCTGGTTTTTTTTCTCTTTTTAGAGCATATACACCACAATTTGTATGATTTGTGGCTGTTAAAAATATCATCTGATTCAACAAAAATAGTATATTTGCTTAACTCTAAGTTTACATTTTCGCCAGTTTCTGGGTTTTTTTCGTGAACCTTGAACAGTTTTCATTAAAATGATGCAATCTCTCACCTCGGAATCACTCCCGCAAACGAGCTCACGAACCAACGGAAGCATCTTGATGTTTATTGGTGTCGCGCAGCTGTTGCTGCAGTTTTGGTTATAATCCCGTCGAGTGTGTTATTCGCCTCGTTACCTGAATAATTTTTGTTTCGACTAGAAAACGGATGGTGGCGTTATTCTCATACTACGAAAAGAGAGACGATGAGAACAAAGCGACACAGGTCAGGAAAACAAAAAGTGCAACAACGGAAAGCTGGTGTGGATCCACGACTTATATCCAAATAGTTCGAAGAACTTCGTAGTTCCTCTAGAATGACCAATGTGAAAGAAAAACTAGTGAGATCAGAATAAAAAGAAATAGTTATTTTAACTAAATATAAACTGCCAAAGGCATCTGGAAAACGAATTGTGACCAGTTTTCGTTCAAATATGAGTATTTTATATTTTTCCTTTTTCCAAACCATCGTACTGCTCACAAAATTTGAAAAACTTTTGAAAAACTCATCGAGATTTTCAACACAAGACACGAAAAAGTCGGGAATAACCTTATCCAAACAATTTATATAGCAGATCGGCAATGTGTGAGAAAAAAAGACTAACACAATCATAAACTTCATTTCTCGGCGCGCGCAGAAAGGTGTGCGTGTTGTGTGATTTTGTGACCAGCCGTCTCCGCCTCCTTCCTCTACTGAATACTTTGTGAGTATGTGTGTATTTGCGGACGAGATATAGGCGATTTCGTAATTCATTGAGCGGATTGCGCAATGCAAAAAGAGTTTTTGTAATGATGTTTCGAAATAATGGTTGTTGTTTCGATAAACCCTGAATTCGGCGGTTTTCGAAATGAAGAATACAAGCAGGTATTTGTACTTGATCTCTTGATTGAGTTCTTTCTGTTAGTCATGTTTTCTGCAGAAAAAAAGATGCAGGATAAGACAAAAAATGAAGCAAACTGAGTGTGAGACAAAAAATTAATCAAACTGCATCAATGGCTTTAAAAACTAATAAATTAACATTTGCATTTGATTAACTCAATAAAGTTTTTTCTAGACGAAAATTGGAAGGCATTATTTTCAGGCCGATTGCGTTCATGTTTTTTAAACCAATTCATTTCTAAACTTATATTAAGTATTTTCACAATATCACTTTTTCGCCTATAAATAATCTATGAATTAGGAAATTATCTGTAGAAAATTATCCGGTGTTTGCCCTTTCTCATAACTAATTTCCTAGAAGTTTCCTAGAAATAAGCTTTAAAAAAAGAAAGAACACCGAAAATTATCAGTTTTGCCATTTTGGGTGCTAAAAATGTGACTCAAACATTTTCAGAATGTTTTTGTGGTTAGTCAGTTTTCTATTCACTAGTCAAAGGTATTGTTTTTTTTTTGTCAAAAAACGCTGTGGATTTCCAATTTCATATCCAATCTGTTACAGAACCGCCATTTCTTTTTTGGAACCAACAAGTCGAAATTTTTTGATCATGTCACCCATTTGTAAAAGAAATGCGATTTTATTTATCTTTGATTATCATTAAGTTCAACAAGTGTAACTAATTTGATTTTTTGCATGAAAAATTTAAAGGGAAAAATAAACGAAAAAGACAGAAAAAGCGCGATATGAGAAGAAAACATAGAAACGAGAAAAAATGACGGAGGACTTTGGAATCATTATGCTTTTTTCGGTGAAAGTCAGTTAAAAGATTATAAAACGTTAGCATCTTTGGCCATGGAATAAAATATTCCATCCGGGTTTGCAAGGAGTCTCTTCGGAGTGTCGAACTCGGCCACACGTCCTTTGTCCAATACTAAGAGACGATCACTGTCCATAACCTGAAAAAATATTTTTTTGCTTATATTTCGAATACGTCATATGTTCATGAAAACAAATATATTGAATGAGCTACACAACTAACCGTATTTAGACGATGAGCAATTGTAAGAACTGTGCATTCTTTGAATTGTTCACGAATAGTTTTTTGTAACAGACTATCAGTTTCAACATCAACTGCTGCTGCCGCTTCGTCCAATACCAACACTTTGGTTTTTCTAAGAAGTGCACGCGCAAGGCATATCAGCTGCCTCTGTCCAACACTGAAAGTTGAATGTTTCACTAAATTGAAAACCGAAATTTGTTCTACCTCAAATTTTCTCCCCCTTCCGAAATTTTGTGACTGAGACCATCTTGCAAAGAATTAACGAACGATTCCAAGTGAGCGTTTCTCAACGCTTCCCAAATTCGGTCGTCATCTGCAAAATTCTTATAGAATTTCGTACTTGATGATGATAATATTCTTACTGAATGCTTCAAATGGATCCAGATTCATTCGTAAGGTTCCCGAAAACAAAACAGGATCCTGTGGTACAATGGTGAGTCGAGACCGTAATTGCTGAAATTCATAGATGGAGCTGAAGAAGAATGAAATCAAATTTACCTCAAGTTGCAAATCCGCTATATTCACACCATCAATTTCTATACATCCACCATCTGCCTCGATAATTCGGAACAAGGCTAGAGTCAACGAGCTTTTACCAGCGCCCGTTCTACCCACAATTCCCACTTTCTCACTTGGTTCAACATGAGCTGACACTTCATGGAGCACTAATTCTAGTCCTGGACGATATCTGACACTGAAATTTTTGATGAAAATGTCTCCTTTTTCTGGCCAAGTTGAAGCAGCGAATACGAGTGAATTGTTCCCTTCGGTTGGAGTGATGGTGTACTCTTTGATTCTTTCCACAGCCACAATGTTGGTTTCCAATTCACTTGTCATTCGAACAGCCCAATTTAAAGTTTGAGTAATCTGAATGAAGCTCATTTCGTTTCATAGTTGAAAATTTGTTTTGCTCACGTTCAATGCATATGATACCGATAATCCAACAAGTCCCGCCGATAGTCCTGGTGAGTCGCGGAAGTAAACCGCAGCTCCGGCAGCAGAAAGGACAATCAAATTACCAACCATTTCAAGTCGAACTGCCAACCATCTAAAAATTCGTATGCAAACATTGACTCTTCTCAAAAATGATACCTGTTTGCCACAATACTTGGATAATAAGTTGCCAGGTTCTCATCAACTCTATGCTGCGATTCTTTGACAAATTTGTCGACAACTCCATAAGCACGGATTGAAGATGCTCCTTGGATTGACTCCTGAAAATTAATTTTTTTTTTTTTGATGCATTCTTTCTAACTCACTTGAAAATGAGAGTAGATTGGAGATCTTGAAGCGGATTCTAAGCGTTTCAGTTGCCTCGAAGTGCTTACGTAAAATCTCTGAAATTATCTGCTATTCGCCTTCGAAATATACTAGAACACCCGGTACATGCAATAAAAGCTAAATAACCACAAACAATAGCTGTGACACGCAAACAGAAGCATAAAAAAGAACAATAACGCACCAGGACAATAATATAAACAATCAACAAAGGCAATAAAACAGAGATTGCAAGCGGCGTTGCCCATAAGATGATCGCCAAAATTCCGACAGATTGCTCTGCCGTCCGGATGAACATCGCCATTGAGCGAGGAATTTCCGTATCGACACCATCCACATCCTGAGAAGAACATAGGGAAATAAAAAGACAAACACGTAACCACTAGTCTAGGACCTACACTACAGAGGCCGTATTCATGAACATTTACTTTTGTAAATCATTTACTCTCAAAAATCAACTGAAAAACGCGAAAATTAAGGGAAAACATTTACTTTTTGGTAAATACTCCTCTTTTTGGTAAATAGGGGTACCGATTTTGTTTGCTATTTACAACCGCTTTTTGGAAACTTTTCATTCCAAAAAAATTATGTATGGAAAGAATAGTATTGTAACATCAATATTATCTAACTTTAAACACATATTTCGTTTTGTTTCAACTCGAAAATGATGACTTTTGTTACAAATCCCATGAATGAATAAAGCATTGAATTTAAAGTAATGTGTCAAAAATTAGCATCTTTCAGTTTATAGTAATTGAGAAAATCTATTTCAAAGTCGTTTTCCTATCTCAAAAACAGGTAAATCATTTAGAAACAGTAAAAAGATTTTCAGTACATTTTCACGCTTCCATTTACCTTTTGGTAAATGTTTCAGTTGGTTTTTTGAGAGTAAATGATTTACAAAAGTAAATTTCATGAATACGGCCTCAGATTTCAAACTAAAGAACAGTTGATTACGCATTCAATTGCCATTTAAATCTGATGAAGAACACAAACGGACGAATTGAAGCACTTTTTGTAAGGCAGAATGTCATGCATTTTCAAATTAAAGTGTAATACAGAATCATGCTAACCAAAAGTCGAAGATATCCATATAATGTTGGAACAATGATCAGTAGTGAGCCAGGTGTCGCATATATAGGCACAGCAAAAATGGTCACAGCTTGTACAATTGCTCCAACAAATGTCATTATGCAAGAAGGCAATCGAGAGTCGATGACATCAACATCCTGAGAAAAACTCCATAAACAACTAACTCCGTGCTGTTCACACTTTTATTGTATCAGTTTCACACCCACTAAACATCAAACACTTCAATAAAAATTTTTAAAATTTGATTTCATGCGGGGAGTGACGGTTAATATGAAAGCAATCGTACCAGGACAACAAAGTAGATGAGGCCTAGAACGAAAAATGCGATTCCAGCCCATGGTGTTGCCCAGATTATCACGACAACTGTCGAGATCACATTGAAAATTGTCATAACCATTGCGCGTATCGAATGTGGAAGCGTTTGATCAACAGCTTCAATGTCCTGAGGGAAAAAAGAACGTACACAAGTTTCGAGAAGGGTTATTGTGGGTTATTTTAAGGGAGCGTATTTTGCTCAGTTTTCATACAGAACACAAGGACATGATGGGGTGGAGAGAGCGTTTGGAATGGACAAGAAGACAGAAAAGAACGGAAGACGTGCACTAAACACTATTAATCACTTGCAATATACTGATCGTTATTTTGAACAGTGATACGTTTTGGAACTGATGATTTCCCAACAAAAATTTGTAAATTGCAGTTTCGTATTTATAGAACACGTTTCTCCGTTAGTTGTTTGTTTTTTGGCAAACTTTCTCATGAAAACGTGGATGCAACAGTTAAGAAACTCTATATGAAGAATCACCAGGATAAAAAGACATCCAATAGTGATGAACGCTATTGCAAAAATCGAAACCGGCGTAGCATAAGTAGTGAAAACGACACAAGCGACTAGCTCGGAGAAAGTGAGCAAAAAATCGCCAAAGTTGTCCGGTAAACGCTCATCCACCACCTCCATATCCTGCGAAACTATGTTAATGTAAACCAGAGCCGTCAATATATCAAGTGACCCTATTGAGTAAAAATTCTCGCTAAACAGAAATAAACAACAAAGGGATTGAATTTGTTTGATCATTGTACAATATCATTGAGTGTGTGGAGTAAAAAAGTGTAAACAACTGAATCGTGCATGTTATGCATTTTTTGAGGTTTTTGAGGGTTTTTGTTCGAAACTGGTGAAGTGTTCAATTCATCTGATACTCGAGAAAAATATTTCTGATGTTTTTAAGTTTTGAAACAAAGTTTTTACTCTGAAAATTTCATGATATGCGAGACCCTATGAAGTTAGATGATCTGTAAGTCTGATTTACTATTTACGTCTGGATGTTTTTGCAGATTGTAAAAATACCTTTCCGAATCTATTAAGAATTCGCCCAAGTGGTGTCACATCGAAAAATGCCATGGGAGATCTCATCATATTGTGCAAGAGGCCACCGTGAAGAAGTCTACTAGCGCGTACCATTCCCAAAGCCATAATGACAGAAGCCATACAGACAGAAATTGCTGAAAAAAAGAATCGACGTTGATCAACTTCTGTTCTACAAACCTTGGCCCATTCCCAGCATAGCGTATACTCCTAATCGGACATATGTTTCACTGGCGCTCACATTTCCAGCAAGTGCAATCCGTTTAGCATCATCAGACCATCTGGCTAGATATAAGTTACTAAACACTCCTAGTACACTACTTGCAACGTAGACCAAGAAGAAAACCAGTGCAATCAGCATACCGATTGCGCGGAAGTAAGACATATAGATTTCAAATTTAACTTTCCCAGTTTCGACTGCTTCTCTTTCAATTAACTGGGTTTTGGCCTGTTTCGGTGGTTCTGGTGTCTTTTCTTTGGTTTTTGGTCCGAGGAGTGCTTCTTTCTCGTCGCTCTTGACTACGGGACTTTGTGCTGATTCCTTTCTCTGATGACCATTCGACACGATCTCTGCATTTTTCTCGTCAACTCTGTCAATTTCCTGGCTCATTTGGCTTTGAATTCTCTGACGAATTGAGGGACTGACTTGGTCCAGGTCGCGAAGAATCTCGTCGACTTCTTTAGCTGAAATGAACTGGTTCAATGTGGTTTTCTTTCGTTGGCTAAAACTAACAATCTTCTCCAAAGCTGATGCTTCTACCCCGGTGTTTCGATTCTTCTAACAAAAATTCTTCCAAAAATTCAGCAAATGCTCCATTACTGTTCATCAGTTCTTGATAGGTTCCCATTTCACTGATGGTACCATCTTTGAGCACAATCACTTTGTCGCAATGTTTCAAGTAAGTTAATCCATGAGTAACCAAGATACGAGTTTTTGTTGCGAGGCATCCGGTGGCAGAAGCTTAACAAAACATGAATTTTCCTTTTTTGGAGAACACTTACAAATAACATTTTCAAAAATGTGTTTTCCAACATGTGAGTCAACAGCGGATAGTGGATCATCGAGCAACACAATTTCAGAGTTTTGATACACTGCTCTTGCAAGAGACACTCTTTGTTTTTGGCCTCCAGATAAGTTAATTCCCTGAAAAAAAGCTTATTTTTCAAGGGCCAACAACAAAAAAGCGAACCTTTTCTCCGATTTCAGTACGATCTTCAGCTGGAAGACTTTCCAAATCTTGAACAAGGGCACAACTTTCAATAACTTGTCGATATAGCTTCTCATCGTACGTTTTATTGAATAGAATGTTATTTCGCAAGCTTAAATTTTGAATCCACGCTTGTTGAGGAACATAGGCAACTGATCCATTGACTTGAACACTTCCAGACAGTTTGTTCATCTCGCCTAGAAATGATTTTCGAATTTCTTACTTGACTAACATGGATTTTACCAAGCAATGCATGAAGTAAACTTGATTTCCCTGAACCCACTCTTCCCACAACGGCAACAAGCTGTCCCCGCTTGATGTCAAAACTGATGTTGTGAAGTGATTTATCCTCTTCCTTGGATCCCCACGCAAACGAACCATCATCAATTTTCACAGAAGATTCTGAAAATAAATTTTTTGGCATCGGTAAACACTTCTCTGGCCGAATAAGGAAACCAACCTGTGCCACCGTATGCAATTGATGACTGTGGAGCCATTTCTTCTGCAGCGAAAAACTCTCGAAGACGTGTGTTACTTGCAGCACATTGTACAGCTTGACTGAAAACCATTGCAAACACAGCAAGTGGGAATCTCAAAATGTTAAACAGAGCCAGTGCAACGAACGTGATTTGAGGAGTCAAGATGTTGTTCTCAGGATCCCAAAGTACGTAGAGACCGAATGTCAGCACAGCAACCTGAAAACAAGTAGAATTTGAAAAAAAACGGATGACTGCTACTCACCAAAAATGGAGCACATGCCCAGGAAAGAGTGGTTGCTGCATTGAGATAGGACAACTTTTTCAAAACACGGATTTCCTTCTCGCGAATGTCCAAAATCATTTTCTCCATACTTTTTTCCCAAGAATACAACTTGAGCACTTTCATTCCGTTTAGTGTCTCGGACATCATTTTTATCCGCTCGTCTTTATACTTCATTTGTTCCATTTGACAATTTCTCATCTTTACCGAAATCCAAGAATTGAACGGGATGAGGAGAATGAGGATGATGAAACCAGCTAAAACTGATGCACCAAGTAGTTTCCACAGGAAGTAGAGGGACAGAAGAATCTAAAAAATATACATTTCAAACTTTTAGTAATATATAAGTTTACCTGTAGTGGCGCAGACCAGAACAACATGATGAAAGTTGTCATATCTTGAATCCTTTGGATATCAACTGACATCAGGTTGACAATTGCTCCAGTTGTTTTTCCTTTTCTTGCTTCATTTGAAAGATTCAGTGTTTTTGAATATACCGCGCTTGTCAGGACTGATCTGATGTTCATACCCAATCGGAACATTTCGTGGAAATACTGATGAAGGATCATAGATTGAATCAGAGATGATAGGAACATCAGAAGAGCAATTGAGACACCAATCCACATTGGTTGATTTTTGTCTTCAATGAAGCTGATGAGTTGTCTCAAAAGTTCCGGCGCCACAAATTGCAACAAATCAAACATTAATTTGTAACAACCTCCGGCAAGTAGAGTGAACTTGTATGTTTTGAAAATTGGGGTTAATATCGATGGATGAAATTTGGGGTCGGTAGATTCCGGATTTTTCTTAATCATTTTACGATGTCTCTCCACTTCAGGTTTCAAATTTTGCATAAAAGAAGGTATCAGATTTTCAGCTTTGTCACGTTCATTGAGATCCCAGAGATCTTCTTTTTCCAACGATTTCTTGTTTCCAAGATATGCTAGCCCTGAGAACCATTCGAATGTCAGTTGGTTGAGGAAAGATGCAGTGTATTCCGGGCATGAATTTTTCTAAAATAAGAATTAAAAAAACCCAAGATTTTGTTTACTCACTCCAATATATCCGTTCGAAGGAGTGTCGGCGAAACAGCAGAGGAAAAGCTCCAATGATGAGAAAATAAATGAAACGATGTACAATGCAGCTCTACACGGTTCAATTTTGTACTCTTCATAGTAGTATCCACTTAAATAGTATCTCAACTCGGGAACTCCACACACAACGACGAGCAGCCAGTATAACGTGATGACTCCGGAAGTAGTGATTCCTCGATTCCGGCATGCAATTGTCAATACAAGAACCAGGGAAAATCCTGCATATTGCACTATGTCGCCGTATAAATGAATAGGATCGTAGATTGGTGAGTTGGTGAAACGAAGTGTGAAATCGTAAATGACGGTAGCACTGAGATCGATAAGAAGAAGGCAACAAAGAATCTGAAAATTATTTTCATATTTTGTTTCTGATCGTTTTTCTCTCACAATTCGTAGAGATATTGGTGAATAGCTTCGTAAGTGTGCGTTACGGCTTTCGTAGAGTTGATAGAATACTATCGTTGAGAATATTGCAATAAAAATAGTCGGTATTGAAGAGAAATCGGTATGTTGACCACAATTTGATACTTGTGGGATGTTGGTACTGTTTCGCCACCCATCTTCAAAAAGCTGAAAATATGATAATTTCATATCTAAAGCAGGACCCTGTTTCAAAATATTTTTTGCTAATTTTAGCACCATATTCCAATTGTTTTGTTGAAAAATGTGAACTTCACGCATTACTGCACGGTCTCTTCAGCTCTCGATATGAACTGCAAACCTTTTTCTCAGCAGATCGCGGTTGCATGCGGTGGAAATATTTTATTGAAACATTTTGTACTGAAAAACCGCTTTACATGGAAATTTTTTTCATTTTTCGACAATTTTATCAATTTTTCGTCCATACAAACTGTTTTACAGGCCAAAACACACATTCTAAGTACAAAAGCAGCTAGTTCCGACATAAAATGAGAGAGGAGATCGACATTTTTAGACCGCCGCACGCAGAAAAAGGCTTGCAGTTCATATCGAGAACTGGGGAGATCGTGTACTGTTCAAACAAAAACAACTTTTAGCTGAATTATTTTCAAAAAGTGCGACATGAACAAAAACTTTGCAATA
The DNA here is from genome assembly GCA_027920645.1 of Caenorhabditis nigoni. Lineage (NCBI taxonomy): Eukaryota > Metazoa > Nematoda > Chromadorea > Rhabditida > Rhabditidae > Caenorhabditis > Caenorhabditis nigoni. Next base: position 315,947 of record CP115869.1, read on the forward strand.
ATGAAACTCACTTCGTTATCGCTTCCGCAAACTAATTCACGAACAAGCGGCAGCATTTTTTGTAATTTTATCAAGATTTCGTTCCTTATCAACTTTCCATTTGTTACCTGAAACCAAAATTTTTGAAATATCAAGACAAGCAATTTAAGTTACCGTAAAACCTGTATTAGAAGTGCCGGCCCTTCTATTTTTCGTGGGGTCCCTAGGGGGGCACTTCAATTAGAGGGGCCCTTCAATTAAAGGGGGCACTTGTATTTTTTGTGAGGTCTCTGAACAGGAAATTTCTATTAAAATAACAACGTTTTTCAGAGAAATTTTTGTTTTTTCTACTTAAAATCCTTGAAAATTCTTTTATTATATTAGGTTGGAAACTAAGTCTTTGTGCATTTTTGTTTTTCTCTTTTCTCTTAACTGATTTAGAACAGTAACATGTGTGTAACCGGATATGGTATATAAGATGATAAGGTTGTTCGCAATAACCAGCATTTGCCCTGCTCTCATTCCGCTTGCTAACCGGATGCCCCTTTTAACACCCACTGTTTTTGGGTGAAATTTTCGTATATTGTTTACATTTATTTCTGACCTGAAAGTATCCGATATTCATCACCGCCTGGTAGAAGTTTACAAAGACAATGCCCCCATAGAATCACCATTGCAAGTTGGGTTGGCAAGTTCAAGAACCAGGACTTTTCAATGAAAAATGAAATTTGTCCTTGCTTCAAGATTCAGACAAGCTGAGTGACCTAGTCGAACGGGACCCTTACCAATCTACCCGTGAAATGTCAATCACTTTAGGGACAACCCATACCACCATTGGAAATGGATTGTTAAAGTTGGGAAAGACAAAAAAACTTGGACGGCGGGTACCGCACCGTTTTGACAGGTTTTGATGTTCATCGGCGAGTGGGTATGAGCATGCATCTTCTTACTCTACACGGGAACTTTAAGCGGCCGAATTATATTATCACCTGGGATAAGAAAAGGGTCAAATGTACTAGCCCTCGTAGAGGAGCCCAATGGATTGGCTTTGAAATACAGCCAGAAGGCGTCGTCAAACAGGAATTTTATCCAAAAACGGTGGGTATGAAAAGAGGCATCGTGTTCGCAAGAGAAATGAGAGCAGGGCAAATGATTGTCATTGTGAGCAACCTTATCATCTTTTATACCTATGTTACACACAGGTTATGGTTCTAGCTTAGTTAAGAGAATGGAAGAAAACAAAAGTGCACAAAGACTTAGTTTCCAACCTAATATAACTACACAAAAACATCTATATTTTAATGAAAACATAAAACAACAACAGAAAATCAATTTCTTGGATTGGTTTTTGTAATTCGATTTCATAAGACTTCCATCTTCGGGCACATTGACTAGAAACGCAGAAATTTTTTGCAATTTAGCAAAGGGGCGCTTCAATTAGAGGGGGCACTTCAATTAAAGGGATCACTTCTATTTATCGTGAGGTGTCTAGGGGGGGGGGCGCTTCAATTAGAGGGGCAATTCAATTTCAGGGGCACTTCTAATACAGCTTTTACGGTATAAAGACAAGACGTACAAATAGAAACATAGAAATAAGAATTGACTTTTCAAAAATTTTAGGGTTCATAGAAAAACAAAAATTGTGTCATGGTTCCTGTTTTCAGAATTTGAGTTTAACAGTTTTTTAAAATACGTGCAATTCTCTAAATTCCAGAAGAAAAAGAGTAATTCGTTATGCTACCATTCACAACATGTATCTTCTAACTGAATGAACTGAAAATATGAAGAAGAAGCACCGAGGGATTAACAAGTATTAAGAAAGATTAAAAATGTTTTATTTTATCGAAATGCTTCAGTACACATGTACAAAACTGCCTCACATTTTAAGTACCTTTGAAAATGCAGAAGTGTAAATGAAGTCCTAAAAGTACACGAATACTTCACAACAGGAATCAATATTGTGTTAAGCCTCAAAAAAGATTAACCTGATGATAGAAAGAGAAGTAAAGTGAAAAATGTGCAGAGTGAATGCAGTTTTACGAGCATAAACATAGGCGTTTTGGAAGAAGCGGGGGAGGTGAGAAAAAGTGATATTGGCGAGGCATAAGCCATAGAAAATGATGACAAATATCTTATTTCGCTTCGGTTTTTTGTGAGCAGAATAAGAACCAAGGCTTTTGATGAAAAAAAGGGTGGTCGGAACTCGGAGAAACCGAGAATTGAAAGAAAAAAAAGACAGGGAAGAAAGAACCCCCACCAAAGAACCAATTTCTAATGTTTGTGTTTGCATGCAGGTCTAGCCAATTTTTTCACAAATACAAAGCATAATGTGGTATGAAAATGAATCAATAGAGAAACGCAGAATTTTGACGAACGTTTCATCCAAATCTGATCATAAAGCAAGAGAGTGTCCAATTGAATAGCGCCGCAACACACCGATTACCGCGTCGACCCGAGAATTGCAATTTTCGTCAAGAATGACCTCAAAAAGAATAACAACATTAGATCGAAACAAGGTTCTGTTTCGCAAAAAACCTATTCGAAAAATTTCCGAAATTCTTTTCTGATATAATTTCCTTTTTTAGCACTGATAATAATCATTGTCGTGAATGATGCAACTTGTGTGAACAAGAAACTAAAACGTCTATGCAAAAAAAGTATGTAAGAGGTTTGTAAAACACGTCTGGAAATTCAGAAACTATTATTGCACTCTAATTGGAATATGTTCGAAAAATGAAAATTCATGATTATTTCTTCACAAACTCAAATTTGAGAATGCATTAAGTAAAGCTGTTGAATAGTCTTAATTTCTCAAGCTTTGAAAATTTTGCTGTCAGCTTTCATAGAGGCAAGTGAGCCAGGTGGCTCATGCAAAAATAAACGGAGAGTGATAACATTCTCATTAGCAAAAAATTTACTATGGAACCTGTCAATATGTAAATAATATTATTCTGCTTCCAGATATGACACCACCGATCAGAAGCTATGATCATTATAATTTTAAGAACCATTAATGCAGCACATTCCAAATTTTCCACTATAGAAAAACAAAACCGATTGGCTCAATATAGTGAGAAAAATGGCGGTTGAATAAATGCACAAAAATGACAAGTGTGCAAGAAATGGATTGAGCAAGACGTGACTGCCGCGGATGAAAATTCGCCCCTCTCTACTTTCCGCAAGCCCGTCACAAAAAAATCGTTTTGATAATCCCGTTGGGCCACCGGAGGTTACTCATACTCGAAAAAAAAATTCGAGAAAGACAAAGTTGCGGGAATGGAAAACAGAAAAGAGAGAGAGAGCATCCACTTGGCATTTATTTGCGTTAGAAAGGGTTAAAAAGGAAGGATATTTTCCTACCATGACGGAAGGAAAAGAAAGTTCTTCGATTGCATAATCAGACAGGTGTCCAAGTTTGTAGAATTTTCAATTATAAAACAAAACCCCACTTGGGCTTAAGATCAACGAAGCCGTTTCTGGAAAAATGATGACAAAACGACGCTTGAGCTGAGCTTTTTATTGTCATCATTCTCTATTCATTGAGAATGAAGAGTAAACATCAAGTGCCAAGAGAAAATCTAAAACCAAATTTCACGTTGTTAGAAAAAAGATTGTCATCGATTTTTTAAAGTCTTCCACGGGTGACCTCAAAAATTAGTAAACAATTAGTTCGAAACGATTTCTAACTTCTAGAAACTATCACACCTTTGTAACAGCAAAAGTATAAACATTCAGAAGTGCAAGAAAAAAACAACGCTATACGTAAAACCAACATATTAGATGCGTAATCTTGTAATTGACGTCAGAAATAGAAATATTCGCATTCCTTTACGACAAGAATCACAGCTAAGAACCGATTCAAGAGAAGAACTACATTAGGAATTTGAATTCGTGAAGACAACGATTAATTTATCCGTCTGTGCTTCAGTCAGAGAGAGAGAGAGAGAGAGAGAGTGAGAGAGAGAGAGAGAGAGAGAGAGAGAGAGAGAGAGAGAGAGAGAGAGAGAGAGAGAGGGGCAGCGAGAGAGTTACCTCATTATGATGCAGACCATCTGCTGTCAAGATTTGTTTGCGCAACTAGAGAAGAGGGATAATGGTGTAGTGAGCGGAACGCCCGAACATTGTGCAGATTGTAGTCAAATTGCATTTTTGTTCAGAATATACATTAACGAAATTTGGCATAATTCATTTCATAGTTCTTAAAGGATGACCTTGTTTTTGAAAATTTCGATGATGCTCCAATTATCAAGTTTTCAATCCATAGTTTGTTGGCCGTTTTTACAGTCTTCAAGTTTTGCTGTCCCTACATACCTATTGCATTTCCATTTTGAAAATCAATCTTGATAAACTACCACTTGAAGTGATATAGTTGGCAAGAATTTATTATTTTCTCATTTGTCCAAAATATGTATGATTGGCAAACCCGCAAACGTATTTATTTCCCGGTGACAACCCAACAATTTCATACAGCTGTAGGAGCCCAGACACGAAAGTCTACGGAGTTTTTTTGGAGTTTGGGTATGCATTCTGACGTGACGGTGTACAACGCCTAATGCCACTCTGCGTACAGTTGTCGTCCTCACCTTTATGTATGCAATCGGGCGTGCGCTTTCTCTTTGCCTGCGTAGCTCGGTCGGTAGCGGCGCCGTACCCTCAATCTTCACCCTCACAAGTTCAACTCCTCGAGGGATATTTGAACGAAATTTCGAGAACATTATTTTTTCATGTCCCCCCACCTATAAGATTTTTCGTTGCTAGAGTAACATATCGAGAAATTTAATGATATAAAACACAAATACATGTTTTCCGCTGTGATAATCAAAATTGCCTCCAGCTTTCCCGGTTTTTTTTCAATTTTGCCAGTGTTTCATTCTCCGTTTTTGTACAACACTTTCTACATCTTAATCTTTCCTTAATCTTTGATGTTACTCTCTCTCTCTCTTTATCTGAACCGGAGTGCCAAAAGACACTCAATCTTCTAAATTCCTTGGGGTTACACTTGACAAACCGACACGAAATGCAGGTGCGCACATTCTAATTACTTTCTCATTGAAGAAAGGGTAGGAGATCTATCTCAAATGTTATCTAGTGCGAATGAGTAAATAGCCAAAATGGCAAGAAGAGAGGAGAGAAAACAAAAACGAGATAGAAGAGGGATTGCGGAGACGGAAAAGAACATTGGACACAACAACAATGCTGAAGGCGAAAAACGGGGCAGCAAACGGCGGCGACCCCTTCTCCTCACTAACCTCTACAACACACGTCCTCTCACAGCACGGCTGTCCACTGTTTCCTTTCTAAGTTGCCCTTCTTCGCATGCTGGCCTGCCGTCTTCTTCTTCTCAGTCTTATCTTACCCTCCGTCAACTCTCTCCTATGCCTACATGATCTCTAACCCGCGTTGACTCTCGTTTCTCTGCCTCTGATCAACTGTGCGGGTTGGCCAACTGCGTACGCTAAGCATAGAGCTCCGCTCGGACACACACACACACCACATGGTTCGGACCACTCATTTCTTCTTACTCTCCTCTTTTTCAACAGTGTTTTGCCTTCTGTTCTCCTTGGTGGTGGCCCAGTGTTGTGGAAGAGAGGACCCCCCGTATTCATTCGCAATATGTGCTATGTTGCTTTCTCCTTTTCATGTATTCTGTACAATATCTTTTTTTTTGTTTCACTGTTCTTCGGAACGTTGTTCGAATGAAACAATAGAAGCAGCCATGTTTTCATAGATAAAATGTGTATGTGAAGGACGTGGTTTTTTTTGGGAAAAATTTGCCCTACCATTTTTCCTCATTTGCCTGTTTTTTTGAAATGTATTCATATATTGATTTTCTGATAATTTACAGCTTCCCAGACGGAATGCCAACAACTCGCAGCGCAAATCAACCGGCTCCAAAACGTGCTCTGACTCCCGACAGTGACGATGGCGAAGAGGTATAAATACTAGAAATGCAGAAAAAAACTTTTCTCACTGCTCAAGCATCGAATTATGTTTCCTGAACATTTAAGAATGTGTTAATGCACAATTCATGATACTTTGGAGGTGGTTTTTCTATATGTTTACGTTCCTTCTATCAGAGTGTTATCTTATGATAGCCATTAGGGAAAACTTTATTTCACCTGTATTTTTTTTTATATCTTCAGGATGACTTCGTAAAAAAACCAAGCGGCCGTGGACGTGGTAGCCGTGGACGTGGACGTGGAGGCCGTGGACGTGGACGCGGGGGCGGTGCTACAGCCAGTGACGATAGCTCATCGGGAGAAGGAAGCTCCGCACGTGGCGGTAGAGGACGTGGTCGCGGAAGTGGTCGCGGAGGACGTGGACGTTCCGCAAAAGATGGCCAACCACCAGCAAAGCGTGGACGCAAGAAGAGAGCCGCTGGCTCGGACTCTGATGACGAAGGAAACGTTGACTCGGACCACCTACATGATGAGTTGAAAAAGTGTTTGAAACTTCTCAAAGAATTCGAGAAGGGCAGCCACAGCGTGAGTTGATGTGATGTTGTTGATTTTCCCAACTTGTCATTTTTCAGGGATACACGTTCCCGTTCCGTACTCCAGTTGACACTGTTGCTCTTGGACTCACTGATTACCATGAGATCATCAAAAAGCCAATGGACATGTCGACTATGAAAAATAAAATTGTTGGTGAAGAGTATGATAATGCAGTAGAATTCAAGGAAGACTTCAAACTGGTAGGCATTATTGCATTTGAAGACTTTCATTTAATGTTGCAGATGATCAACAATTGCCTCTCGTACAATAACGACGGTGATCCAGTGTCTGATATGGCAATCAAATTCCGTAAGGCATTCGCTGCCAAATGGAAAAAAGCATTCCCCGATGACATAGATGACTTTGCCGGTGAAGAAGGATCGGATAACGGTTCAGGAGACGAGGCTGACCAGGTAGAGAGCGACGGTGAAGACGCCGAGAGGGATGAGTCTGTGAAGGTCACCGAAACGGCACATATTGAAAAGCCAGGAGAGGCAGTTGCCAAGACAGGAGACGATAGCGCCGATCGTCGCCGAGATGCAGAGGAAGACGAATCCAGTGATGAAGAAGATGGATTGGACGAAGAAGAAGCAACAGCAACTTGTGAGTAAAAATGAAAATTGCTTTTTTTTAACTGTGGGTGTCATCAGCTAACCATTAAATTCCATTTTGTTCTGAAGGATTTTTATCGATGGATAGCCGTCATATGTAAGATTTGATCTGATCTGTTCGAGTTTCATCCAGATTTTCTACAGTTGATGGGGAGGTTAGGCATTTTTTCAAATTGCAATCGTGTAGAGTTCAGTTTCCCAAATACGCTATCGTTTCAACAGCACAAAAATGTCGGAACATCCGTAGATGGTGGTTCACATATTACCTGTGAAGTCGGTTTGTATATGGCTGAAAATCAGAAATTCTCATAGCCCTGCAATAATTTAGAAAAATAACTAAACAGTAAAAATTCCAGTTTCGAGCTGTATATCGATAGAGAGCTTTCATTTTATTAACTGAATATGTACTTCTAAAATAATCGATTTGAGATCCTTGAAATTTATTTAACAACATCTAATGTATTTGTTTTTCAGCAACATCTGCTACAACTACTGCTACTACTGTTGCTGAAAAAGAGGCTTCACCAGCTCCAGCAGCTCAAGTTGCTACATCGTCTGAGGCCCAACCTGTTGTGTCAGAGGCTCAAGCTATGTCATCTGAAGCTCAAGCTACCTCATCCGAAGCCAAAGACACTTCATCTGAAGCTCAAGCTGTGAACAACGAGACTGTCAATGCTGAAGACCAGCCAAAACCAGAAACAGTTGAGGTTTCTGCAGCTGCTGCAAGTGAGCCAGCTAGTCATGCTGCGGACTCCACTACTGAAGCTGATTCCACCCATGTCTAGGAATTGGTTCAAAATATAGGGAACATTTTGTTATGTACAGAATTCATTTCTATGGGAAAACTGTTTTGGTTCGTTTTCCGTTTTGAAGCATAACGTTTTGCCAATACTTAATTCCGTTTCCCTAGCTATCACAAGCACTAATTCTCCAAACTCGGACCTTTTATGTATCTCTTCTCTTTTTAATTTCCAATTTGCTTATTCTTCGTGCACATTTCGCACGTGTTTTGATCTATCTCCTTCTTATCATTAATATGTACTCGAAAGTTCACAAAATCCATTACCTGAATGCAACCTCATTGACAAAAACGTTTTTCATCAATCCATTACCATTCCCAAGCAATTCGATTTGTATTTGTAAGTTATGTATTCCATAAGCAATATCCATTTATTTTTCAAAAGAAGTTCGATAAATATTTGAAAAACAATAACAATGAAAAATTATGAAGATATTTTCCCGATCATTATAGAAATCTGCTAAACTGGATGTTTTTTTTCAATTCCTGGGATCTAGAGTCATAAAAAACTTGTCGAATGGGAATAATTCTTGGTTGTGAACGTGAATGGCTAATGTGAATTGCTGATCCAAAAGAGAAGACCAGAGGTTTTTGGCTTTAGTATCCAAATTCTGCTTGATATCGCTGAAACATCGAATAAAAAACACTTATTGGTTTTTGTTTCTGTATAGAGGGGACTGAAACTAACATGATCCCTGTTGCTGTTTTCCTCTTCATAGTTTCGAATGTAAAATATGGTTTTGACTTTTGATAAGCAATTACAGAGTATCTTGGGTGAACAGTATGTATGAATGCGTTCTCCTTGGCATATGTGTGAGTTTCTGTTTTTGCATTGAAAGTGCCGTTTTTCTAGAAATTTGAATAGCAATAAAACGTGTTTTATCACACTTACCATATGATCGTACGTACATATATCTTTATGACATGTATCTAATACTTTCAGAGGCGCATCACTCAACTCATCGGAAACTGCTTCAATTGCTTGTGGAGCATTGCTAGGTGATGTCATCATGATACGTGATTTTATCTGGGAATTATTTCTGATTTCTAAACAAAAGAGACTTTTCAAATTACACCAAATGCCAAAGTGCTAAATGTGTGCCCTCGGCTATCTGACAGTTTGATATGCTTTCGAAGACGGCCATAAGCCACTGCAAGTTCCTCGAAGGTCTCATTTTTGAGGAGCATTGGGTTTTCTGAAAAGGCACATTGACATCGGAACTTAATTTTGAGGCAATTACTCTTTGACTACACCACTCTTTGACTACACCTACTCTTTGGCTCCACATTGTCTTTGACTACAAAGTCTCTTTGACTACATTTATCTCTTTGACTACTTCGACTACGAAGTCTCTTTGACTACACTTTTTAAATTTTTGAAATTTTCTGCAGTTTTTGTGGGCTTTTTTACGAAAAATAAAAATAATTTGAGCCCAAGACTATAATTTTGAACAAAAATGACATTTCCAAAGAACATCACAGTGAAAAAAAGTACTGACATTCGCGAAAATTTGCGAAACGCTCAGATTTTTCGCTGAGATGTCCAAAATTGTATTATTTTTTGTTCAAATCAAAGGCTTAGGCTGAAAGGGTAAGCAGGTGTTTTAGGCTAAGCCTATAATATGAAACAAAATTGGAAATTCTTTTAAAGTTCAGTCAAGAAGTACTATAAAACGAAATAGTGTAGTCAAAGAGACTTCGACGTCAAAGAGACAAGTGTAGTCAAAGAGATAAATGTAATCAAAGAGATATTGTAGTCAAAGAGAATGTGAAGTCAAAGAGTAGGTGTAGTCAATGAGTGGTGTAGTCAAAGAGTAATTGCCTAATTTTAAAACTCACCATCGACACTTTTCAAAGAAATCTGATGTTTACGAAACTCGTCTTCAATTTTCTCATTAACAAAAAGTGCGAATCTGATTGTGAATACTTCTGTTATTTTTTGAACGTCTCTCGTTATCAGACTACGCCCAGATGTTGCCCAGTGTCTGAACAAAACGAGTTATTAAGTTTGAGGACGGACAGCGGCTCACGCATTCTGTCTTTTTAATATCACTTGTTTCAGACGAAATCTAGTTCTTGTGAACGCCATCGCAAAAACCAAGAATTGATCATCGACAAAAGCACATGAAAATTTCATGATGTTCATCCATCCGTACATTCCTTTGTCATACTGAAATATTCAAAATCTGGAAGGTGGAATGACGTCGAAAAAAGAGGGCGTCTAAATAGGACACCCCCAAAAAGTCTCAGTGTACCTTGAAGTCATGTTCGCTGAATGAGCCAAACTTCAATAATGCACAATTTGCAAATTCCTCTCGAATTTCGTTTACTGGCATCCAAGGTTTATTTTTGAGCGATCCTAATTGATCTTCCATTCTGATTTTCGTGTAATTCTCCAATTGACTTTTATGAAGGCTATAAAAAATCAACTTCTCTAGTTCTTCATTATTTCGAAACTCACATTCCTACTTTGAAAAAAGTGTCGTTGCTGGTATCTTGAAACGGAACGTATCGCTCGGCAGTGTGATCCGCCCTTTTTAAAAATGAACTATAGTTGAACTCAGCTTTTAGAAAACTTGCTGAAAAACTGTTTTGTTACTTTTTTCTGAACTATTTCATTCTTACCATACATCACACTTTTGTAAACTTTCTCGAAGTTAATCTTTTTGGAACATACTGTTTGAATATAGAAAAAAGTGCCAAGACTTAAGCACCAAAACAACATGCGGTGTATCATGGTGTGAATAAGAAATTCAAACGGACTTCGCCGAAAACGGTTCAGTTTTATAGAAAGGCGTCTTGGACAAACAACTCCGGAGGTGCGGCACTTTTTCATTAGTCTTGTTCCTAAAGCCTTGTTGTTTTGACACTCTTTGCGCACACCTAATATCTCAATTGCTCATATCATGGAACGAGTGGGAACGATGGAATGGAATGAAACAAGTGGGAAGTGCAACAAAAACAGAATTATAATGTAAAGCTCCGCCTTTCTTTTCATTTTTTAACACGATAATCTTGAAATGTCGCATTATTTTCCGCATTTGGCTCCAAAAAATTCTGGTTTTGAACAACTAGTTCTTAACGTAGTTCGATAAAGAATACAACAGACAGTTCTGAAATGTGTTTTGTATTTTCATTTTGTGTTCATGTAAGCATTTGAAATATAAAAAGACAAGTTAATGTTCCGAACGTAAATCGCATTTTGTGATTTTATTTAGAAGTTGACATTATTCCCACAATTCGTCCGACGTCATTTCCGTCATTGTAATGTTTTCCGCTTTTCCTTTTTTTAGAGATTCTCAGAAACCTTCAAACATTTGCTATTCATTCTGATAACAACTTGTTTATACTCTTTCGCTTATTTTGAGCATCATGCGCGTTATTTATCCGTTTTGTAAGCTAATAAGAATAAAGAGGCCGCTCAGAATAATAGCGTCTCTCTGTGTGTATGTGCAAAACAAGAAAGAGGGAAGAAAGTGTGTGTGTGTGTGTGTGTGTGTGTGTGTGTGTGTGTGTGTGTGTGTTCACAGGCATGTGCCAGAATTGTCTCGTCAGCATGTCTCCTCTGAAAGAGAAAAGTGAAGAGTCCTCTGGTCTCTTGCAGTCTCGTGGTCGACTTCTCCTCCTGTTCTCCGTCGTCGTGGGCGCTCTCGTCGTCTCACCCTTGCCCGCCACCACTCCTTCTTTTCGCTCTTCCAAAACACCCTCCTCCCGCCTTTCTATTTCTTCTCCAATTCCACAACAAAAATCAGAGTGTTCGTTGTTCACTCTCTCATTTTCAGTGTCTTTAGAAATAACTTTTTATTGTTGCTCATTTCCTCATGGAGCGTTTTCAGCCTTGTCATTCGCAATCATTCTATTTCGTTTTTTAAATAATTTACTCATCTTGTACCGTTCTCAGATTTTGTCCTCTTTCTACCTGCTAATCCTGGCTTCGTACATCAAATATGCTTGCCCCCATTATTACTAAGGATATGCGGTTGTTCCCAACCCATAAAGTGCCGGTGAAAAATGTTCGAAGTCGCGCTCAATCTCTTGACCACTTCCAACAAATTCAGAGCTCGGCGAGCACCATTGACAGGCTTGTGCCAATGAAGCCACGATCTGCGGTTTCTGCTGGAAACATTTCACAACGGCCGTCGACCAGTAGGACCAAACAAGGCATGGCGGCCCCGAAAAATGCTCCACGTAGTCCGCCAAAGTCGATGATGTCCAGGAAATCTACCCTTACGGCGATCCAAGAAGGAGTCGAATTGACTGAGCAACCCGCGTCGCACAAAATTATTAGCCATAGTCGGAGGTGAGTAATTTCGGAATATCTTGAGGATAAGTTTTTTCTAATTGTAACGAAACAAACATGCCTGATTACTTCTGTTGTGAAATTTATACTGGAAAAACAAGCCAATACATCTATCTGAGGCAAAACGTTTATAGCGAATCGTCGAGCGTCATATCGGGGAGAGCTTCCACTACCAAAAGTAGCTCAAAATCAAATAGCAACATTAATTTGGAAGATAATGATGAAGAATCAGGAGATATCGACGAAGAGGAAACAAAAAAGAAGCGCGGTGTGCTTAAGTGGATCACCAACACGTTTCGAAAATCATCACGCGATAAAACTCTTGACAATCGGAGTACTTCGTCTGGATGAGTGAGTGCATTCTTCATTGTTTTTCATTGACATCTAAGATAGTAGATCAAAAGCAAATACTCACATGATGTGAATACTCAGCTGTTAGCATAGTTGCAAAAGGCCGGGGCGGGCCGGGCCGGTGGACGATGTTTCTCGGCTCGGCCCGGCCCGCCTACCACTGTTGAAAATTTTCCAATGAAAATTTGAGAAATTTTTTTGAATTAAAAAAGAAAAAAGGTTGCATTTTTCAACAAAATTAACAAAGTATTAAATAGTCGAAGAATAGGTTGTTTTTGTCTAAATTTTTGAAAAAAATTGGAAAAATTTCGAAAAAAATTCAAAAAAATCAACGTCTGTAGGTACCCCGTGCCGGCACTTCATCGGCCTGGCCCGGCCCGGCCCGCCGAAATTCTTGACAGGCCGACCCGCGGGCCGGCCCGAGATTTTGCAACTATGCCTATTAGATCTGAAACACTTTTACAAATTATATATATATATATATATATATATATATATATGGAAAGTTTATTTCTAATATTCTAAATATAGATATATTTGTTTTTGTCTTCTTTCTTATCGTTTTCTTCGAAATTTTTTCTGTTTTCTCGCAAAGGTGAAAAATCAGAAAAAAAAAACCAAGCAAAACAGAGCGAGAAGAACATCAAGACAACAACTTGAGCAATAGAGATATCTTCTTTTTGAAGCGGAAAAAGAATAAAGGAATAAAATGCTGTCGTTAAACTTTTTCTTTAATCTTTCGAAATAAACTTGTTCAAGTTGACTAGTTTTACCCAAATTCCAATGAAATGGAAAATTCATTCTTACTTGAAATCAATAATTACTCAAACAATTGGAATAATGAAAACATTTCCAGCATTTCCTCGTCTTCTCTAAGTCTGATGCGCCAGCAAATGCAATTTCTCGTATAGTGATCTCGATCATTTTCAAATCACAGGTTCCACACAATACATATTATGTTCATTCTGTACATTTTCTCTGCATTTGACATTTATGCCCGAAAATTCTTGAGATGCCTAATTTTTTTTTAATTCTGTGATTGAAATGTTCATCTCGATTCCTTTGATAGTTCAAACTGACAATCTGGTTTTTCGTTCTCTTGAAATAAAAACGATAACATGACATTCATTTTTCGGAGGGTGAAGAGAGGGGGAGAAAAAAAACAACGAGAGAGTTTTTTGAAGAAAATTAGCTTTGATATCGGGGAGTCGCTACAAAGGAAAAAATGCGGAAAGAAACATAAGTCGTATCGTAAAAAGTGAGAGAATTGTGAAATGAAAGGAATATGCAAATTTATGCCTTTTGAAGATCATCAGTGTATTCGTCACCCTTTTTCATCAACTTCCAGACACCGAGGAAGAAGAAAAATCCGAAAGTTAGTCCGAGTAAGAAAGCCTTGAAAATGAGCTCAATGTTGCTTGGGTTGAATTCCAAATCGACCAACTCTTCAGTCTGTAAAAACTTTTTCCGTCGTAATGCGCATTAAAAAGAAAACTGGTCCCTTTCTTATAGATTTTTTTTATCCGGTTCATATTCACATGTTCAAACACAGCTGGAACCAACTTCATTTTTTAACAAATACAAGTTGTGCTCTATTGTGTTTTTCTTCCTCATTCTCTCTGTTCCTCAGTGTAATTGTCCAGCTGTTCACAACATCTCATGTGATTTAGCTACTTGCGTGAATTTACACTATCAACTCCGAAATAAGGAACGCTTTCTCAATGACATAAGTTAAAAACAGGGAGTATTATTTTCACGTAGTCACGTGGCCTTTGTTATCATTTCAGAAAGCAGTGAACGTTTTTTTTTTCAGACCTTAATTTTTAAGCGTACTAAAAATGAATTCATAAAATCTTCTTGATAGGTTGCAGATTTAATTTTAAATTTTAAAAACTTCGAAACCCAAATTTTCACACAGAAACAATAAATTCTGTTAAAAACTATACTGATAACTTGAACTGATTTTTGTAAGTACAATCAATCGCCTTGTGTCAGATTTTTGATAAAGAAGTTCTGTTCTTCTAATGTGCATAATACTTTAGTTTGAATATGGTTTTGCAGTGGAATTGTGCAATCACATCTTCCAAGTGAAACTCCAAAAAAATTTAATGGAAGTTAACTCAATATTTATTCCACAGAAAACCTCAATTGACCCCTAGTCAGCAAAACTGGCTCTGTTCGATTATAGCCCGACAGTTGGTACAATAGCCGAATGAGTGGTACAATGTCATGCTATAATCAAAATGAGCCGCAACATTTTGACAACATAAGCTACTATATTCGTTTAAAAGTTCGAACAGGTTAATAAACATATCATTCTAAATCTACGCTCTAGTCATATTTGGAACTGTTTTTGCGACGATACTTACGAATTCGATCGTATCAACATCAAGATTGGCAATCTGATCAAGATGCCCCATGGCCTTCATTCTGGTTGTGATTGATTCGGCATCAATAAGATCTTCGATAGCGAATGGCAACGCACTTGAGTTGGTGTCCTGGAATAAAAAACTAACAAAATGAAATAATATTTTGAAGGTTTTACCTTTTTCTGGATAACAAATTGAACTGTGATACTGTCTTCCTCTCCTAAGCAACTGGCGCGGAGAATAACGATATCTTCCTGAAATTAACTATAATATTTTTCTCTTGAGACAATTGTACCTCATCAACGCGGAGTGAAGACGATATTTTGTCTCTGAAGGCTTCTTCTGGAAAATCTTCTAGTGCTTCGGCAGAATTTTTCAAGTTGAACTCAACAGACACAACTGGGAAATTTCCAGTCTCCAAGTCTCTAGCAATGAGAGCATTGCATGAGACTTCTGGAACTGGGGCTTCCTGAAAACGTTTTGGTCAATTGCTATAGTTCGATAACAGTTCTTACATCTTCTTGAATGACGGAACAGACGCAAGCCAAGTGTCCACTGTTGCAGATGGCGTGCTTCTCCATGGGGCATATTTCGGCAAGAACAAGTGGCACTATAAGAACAGCGAGGAACCGCATTTCGATCTGAACGTTAATAATATTAGTTTTCAAAATCTGAAAGTTAATGGAAACTCGAAGAAGTCTGACATCTTTTTCGAAAGTGAAGAAAAGAAAAATGAGAACGGTAATGATGTGACTCTTTGCAAGTAGGATTTTATGAGAAAAAATGGGTATGGGCAAGTGGTAGGAAATGGTAGGAGGTAAAAGTACTTGATGGTAAGTAAGTAAGCACCCCTTGGCTTGCGCCACCGTGCCCTCCTCAATGAGGTTTCAAGAGCTTTCTACTTTCATCCGATAAGCACATCCACTTTTATCTTTCACTCTTCTTCCTATCATTATCTTTCCGTTTCTCTGTATGTAACTACTCTGAATCTTCGTTTTTCCGTCATCTCTCACTCTACTTCGCGCTTACGCGAGTTCTTTTCGAGTTCACAGCGACTATGACAAACGTTTGCATTCTGCAGTACTGCCAATTCCTTCACTAAATCAAACATTAGAACAGAATTGAGGTAAAACATCGACATGTTGATAGAACAATTTTGGATGAGGGTTGAACTTGAAAACAGAGAAGGAACGCAAAAAATTTGAATGAATATGATTATCAAAAAATATTGCGTATTTAAAAAGGCAACTGCGGTACAAACTGATTGATGAAAATTCAGAACCGATAATGCCTGAAAACTGAGGGAATCACTTCCAAAATTCATGTTTATTACTATATTTCGAACTTACGAACAAACATTATTACAAATTATACAATTGCTATTTTTTCCAGACTAGGTTTTTCTAAGATTCAGTTTTCTCAAAAAGTTAAACAAAACGTGCCTTTTTTCACTAAACAGTAAAGAAGCAACACAACCTCAAATGGGATTGTCGAATCGTGACAGCCCCAGTCTCGTTAATGCTATTACACAGATTCTATCAGCTACTAACGGCAAAAAAATAAATTGAAAAAAGAATTGAACCACTGGGAAAACCTAAAGTTTTTGCAGAGGTCATGAGTTACAAACTACTCAGGTTACGACAAGAAACCACGATGGGTTTTGTGGAAAAGTAAAAATGATCTCATTCGATTTTTGTTCAGGTTCTCTGTGCGATTTGTAAAAAACTGATATTTTCAAACAATTGAGTTTCGGAGATAAGGACACCTTTTCTGAAGAACTCAACTTCAGCCCTACTATCCACTGTACAGAAAAATTCTAACTAGTTTTTATGCATTGATATTATACATCACGAAAGTTAGGACATTTCTAAGATAAAAAATTCACATTCGGTTCGGACCCACTTAGTACGGTCCAAACGGTGACCAACTTTGGTCAAAAAATGTAATTTTTTCTCGATGAATTTAATGATTAGATTCAACTCTCACGTTTGAGCAGAGTCTTAGTTTTGGGTGATTAATATCTGCACATAAAAATGAATTTCCTGTTCCCAATTTAGTAGATGTATTTAACGTTTACTTTTAACTGCAAAAATTACAATAAAGCAGCACAAATACAATCCATCTTTTGTATAAAATCACATCACATGTGTTTTCTACGTCACAAAGTACATTTTTTGTTGTTTAACTAAAGTTTTATACCGTCTCGCCCCACGAAACATGAAACTTCGAAAAATTTTCAATTTACGACATCTTTAAGAAATTACAATCAAAAGCAAAAATGTCTAGAAAATTTTTTATTTATAATACAAAGAAGAGAATATGCACGAACCATTGATATGTCAAAAAAGACATGGTAAAGGTTTATTAGATGTGTGTTAGAAAATAATTGTTTGTTGTGAAGAATCAATGCTATACACGCGACTAAAATGGGGGATTTTTTTGTTTCTTTTTGAAGCAAGGATTAATTTTTTGTGCATATGATTAGTATGAAATGTACTCGTTTGTTGAGTAACGTCTAATGACAAAAATTGTTGTGGTGAATAAAGTTGTGTGAGTTATTGGGGATTGTTAGCGTTGAAATTTTCATGGTGACAGAGCGAAAAGTTAGAAATGAATTAAGAAATGACAATGTTCTAAATTTTAGCATGTTGGGATATATGTTCCACAATTCTTAAAGGTGGTATGCGGTGAAAAATTTTATTGCTCTATTTCGTGTAAAAATCTATGTAGATCCCCATAAAAATAAAGAAAAAATTCAAAAAAATCATAAAATGCGAAAAACCGTCGAAACAGCGACGATGTATCCGGTGGCCGAGTGTGAGTTTTCTAGGCCACTTGCGCGCGAAATTTGAATTATTATTGTTTTTCAGTGTTTTCTCGTATTTTTTCCAGGATTTTCACCATATATTGGAGAAATTAACAAAAACATCATGAAATCTTTTCAAAATTATGAAAAAAAAACACTGAAAAACAATAATAATTCAAATTTGGCGCGCAGGTGGCCTAGAAAACTCACACTCGGCCACCGGATACATCGTCGCTTTTTCGACGGTTTTTCGCATGTTAGGAATTTTTTTGAATTGTTTCTTTATTTTTATGCATTGATTTTTAAACAAAATAAAGCAATAAAATTTTTCACCGCATACCACCTTTAACTTGAAAAAAGAACTAACTATTTGCATACAAAGGCTAGAAGTGAAAAAGATAGAAAAAGGACTTGTAAAATTCACTAAATTTGTAAGTAGCGGTTATAGTTGAGTTAGAAAAATAAAAATAAAAACAAAAAAAAATTCGTACATTATTGTTGTCTTGGGCAGAAAACATGATAATGTAAGATGAGAAAAAAAAATAATGTTCTTCGCTTTCAATCGTTGAAAATTCAATCGTCCAACGGATCCTCATAGTCGTCGTAATCTGGATCTTGATAATCGGTGAAGCGGCTGGTAACTGGACGGTTTCTGGAAATTTTCGATATTGTGCAAATATATATTGTTGAAATAATGGGTTAGAAAAAACAACATATAGGATTAAAGTGGCTATGATTAAGGTAAAAAGTTTTGATGAAGGTAAAAAGTTTTGTTCGACAACGCCCAAACTAATTTTCGAAGGGTTAGTAAAACATAAAGTTAATGCCGAACACAGACAAAATTAGTTCTTACGCTCTGATATCTTGAAGTGTACGTATCCGTCTGAAAACGAATTATGGGACAGGACAAAGGCAAAACCATATTGAAAAATAACGAATCACCGACTCAAACCAAAAATTTGACACATCAAAGGCAACAAAGATTTTGGTAAGATTTCAATTTTTGTTAACATAGTGAAAACAAATTCTGCCGTCGAACCTGTTGATGCTCTCCAAACTAATAGGGTTGCTGTCTCTAACATGTTTTCCAATGTTTTCAAATCTTTGTTCCCAGAATTTTGGGGTACGGAGAGCTGCGCTTAAGTAGGAAGTTCCGTTGTTTCTCCAATCAACATCAGGCTGAGAATAAATACAATTATAAAGTGTTTCTCATAGAATTAACCGTACCTTTGTGAACATGTGTCCGGAAAGTGGGGCAGTACCTTTCGAGGCAGATTCGGAAATCAGTTTGTTTTCCCATTCTTGTGGTCTGAAATTCAGAATTGATGTAAATGTTCTAAACAAATCCCCACCTTCTTGGCGTATATTTTCCTTCTGGACGTTTGAACATATCAACAGAATGCTGGAGGTCAAAATCAAAATAGTCTGGATCATCTCGATTTGGACGAGAGTAATAAGGACGAGCGGTTGTGTAATGCTTGAATAAGATACTGAACATTTTTGATGCAGATCTAACGATTTACCGAAAAATCATAGTCATCTTTCTCTGAATAGCTTCCGGCAGACGGGTCTGGGGCTTTTCGAAACTCGCGAGTTGTGATAGTTTTATAGCGTTCCGGTAGTGGTGCTGTTTTAAGGAGCCTAAAAGTTCAGAAATAGTTTTACAGTCTGCAATCTATTGAATTATATTCTTTACATTAGCTCGACATTGTTTGCTCTTTCCTCATATCTCGATTCGATTCCTTGAGAAATGCTCAGAGCTGGCGCTGCATATGGTCCAGATCCAGCTGTTTGTAAAAATAAAGTATTAAATAAAGAAATGTAAATTCAGAATTTACCATTGAACATGTTTGAATATGACGAAGAGGTTGCCAAACGAGAGCGATCAGCTAATGATGGACCCATCACACTGTTACGGGATCTGACAAAAGAAATGGTATGTAAAAATCGTGAAAAGAAGACAAACAATCAGTCAAGTCCATGTATTCAGCAAATAAATTTTACTTCGCTTTAAGAAAGTAGTAGTTCTAAAATATAAGAGACGGTCGGTAATTTCTAGGTGAACCGATGTTGAAAGAAGCTATGATAAAAATTCTAATTAAAACTGTCAAAAAATACTACGTTTTTCCGTGTCAACGTTATCGATGAATCAAAAACGGCGGGACTTTCTTTTTTTCGAATTTTTTCCCGTCAATTCACATAAAAATTTCAACCACGTTTTACATTTTCCGAGAAAACTTGGATTTGCGTTTGTTCTCTCTTCAATATCATTTTATGTTTTTTTATTTTAAAAAATTGGATTTTTACCGGACTGATGGAATGAATCCTGTTTCCATGGACAAGTTTCTGTATGGACTCTCTCCACGAATTGAACGTGTTCTTCCCAGCATCATGTTCTCCATGAATTCATTTTCTTCCCGTTTTTTCTCAGCACTCACTTTGGCCTGAAACAATATCACAGAATTAGAGTAACAGGCAATGTAAAAAGATTCAAGTTTTACTCTGTAAATCTTCATAATGTTCCAAGGGATAGTTAGAATTCACCTTGTTGTAAGAATCTTTAATGTTTTCTTGCCATGATTTCCATGCCGGCTTGTTTGGATTCAAATCTTCAAGTCTGTCATCAAAGTCTATTCTCTCGAACTTTGGAGTTCTAACATTTGCAAGTCTGAAAAAATGCATTTTTGTATTTTTTAGGTTTTTCTTTTAGTGTTTATCTTCCATCATTCCGCCAATAAACTTCCTCCGTCAAGGAAACAAATCAATTTTTGTTGTCGTAGTGTTTGTGAGGACAGTAAGCGCAGGGGGAAATCTTGGAGCCGCCCGCGCAAAAGTCAACTTTTTCTTAAGCTAACAGTGTTTGCCTACTATGAGTACTCGGGTCCCCCACACACACACGCATCTCCTCTCACTCCCTTCTCTTTCTCGTGTGACTTTTTCGAGTTTCTGTAGAACTCCCTTCAAATGTTTTCTCGAGATTGCGGGAGATGAAAAAAAATGAGAAAAGCAAATGCACTTCACAAAAGTTTCGGTAAAAAACGGTTGCACGGTTTATAGTTGATTGAATATAAACTCTTCAGATTATTCAAACTTGGAAGCGAAGAGAAATAAGCGTTTACTTTTATTTTCAAACTGAACCTCAATAAAATTTCTAAGCTTACATATAGAATCTATTAATCAAATTTTTCATCTATCCATTTCTTCACAACCTTCTGATAAACATTTGCTAAGCGAGTTCACGGGGTTAGTATAAAAATTTATTTTTGTTGTACGCACTGACACACACACACACATACACACAAACTTTTCTTTCTCAACAAAACTTTTTCGCCACCTGCACTACACGTCAATAACAACCTACGTATGAGACGAAAGTCCGAAATCAGGATTTGGAGTAGCACGTTCCAATAAATCCGGACTGACTGGTCTAACGTTTGGACTCAGCGAAGATTTCAAGTTCAGCAGAGACAATCCTTCTTCGATCAAGGCTGATGACGTGCCAGACATTTTCTGAATATGAAACTTTCTGAACCTGCTTTTTTCTCTTCTTTGGAAGAAGTTCCTTTTTTTTCTAAGTATTTAGTTCCACAGTTTATAATTCGATTCTCCTGCATGGCAGCTACTATTGATGTTCCAAGAATCAAGAAATTTAGAACCTTCTAAAAAACTGAAAAATCAAACTAGTTCAAAAACTACGATTTTTATATCTCACTCGTTTGTCATTAAACCATATGTTCAAAAAACACAAAGTAATACAACGACTTACTGGTATTCCGTTAGCCAACCCTGCATCGTCTATTTTCGATTTACCATGGTGTTCTGAGCTCAAACCTATGTTCACATCTTCACTTTCACTCATTATCCAAGTCTTCTGAAATGTGAAATTAGATGTTTAATGTCAAATTGTCAGTAAAAAAATAGTAAAACCATTGATGAAACAAGAAAACAGAGTCTCCGATTGAAAGGAAATATACAGATAGAAAAAGATTTTTTTCTGTTTGAGATTGGATACGAGTGGTGCTTAGAGAATTTGCTCACTCGGATACCGCTTTCTGATAGAGAATGTCAAAGCCGCATGAGAAAAATGTTTCAAGGTAGTGAGTTTGTGAAAAAGTAGATTGGTTTCATAGAAAATGAGACCATGCATCAATATCTTTTTAAAATGAATATGATAGACCGAGTGTTACTCGATACTTCAGAACATCCAACATTTCAAAAAAATTTCAGTTTTTTGAAGGAATAAATAATCTAACATAGAAACAATGAAAGTAAAAAAATACAGTAACAAAGCAAAAAGTAAAAAAAAACAATTCCGAATACAATAGATAAAAGAGTAGGAGGATTGTTGAAGAGAGCTCAGAGAGAGAGTTTTCCTGTGAATAGAGGCAGAATTGTGGTGCTCCGAAAGCCAAGAGTGTCTCAGTTTCTCTGATCGCAGCGATCTCTTGCCTCATCCCGTTTTCTTGGATGCTCTTAAGACGAAACCTGTGTAAAGCCAACGGGCGTATCTCTCCCCTTTTCTCTCGTCTGGATACCCGATGGCGAAAGTTTTCATCGGGTTTCATGGGTCGAACCGACTAGTCAACAGGCGCCTTTTGCTTCATTTCGAAATTTGTTTGAATGCATTTTTAAAGGAATTCAATGAAAACAGCACACAAAAGTTAAAACAACAGTTCTCTAATGCAAAATTATTCAGTTAATGAAAAGCACAGTTTTTGTCAATTGTTATGGTTAATTTCAATTGAAAAAAGGTTATTTATAACACACATATGCTCATGAAAATTCGTTTCTTTTTTCGGATTGTTTCAGAGTATTGTGAATTGTCCCATTCTTGTTTTTGCCAGTTCCGTGTAATTATTATTCTATAAAAAAACACATCTGAAACCATGTAAATATGGATAACCGACATGTTCAAACCTTACTGGTTTTTTTCCTGTATTCATCGAAACCACAAACTCTATGAAAACACATTCCTGATGATCTCTGTGCTATGTTTTTGGAATGTAAGAGCTTTTCAGAAAATACGAATTAAACACTCATTTTGATGATGTGATGCGATAAAAAATGAATACTTCCTTATTACGTGGCTGTTACTAGTTTGTTTTTGTGTTATAGAATTTTATGAAGATTCACAGATTGACAAAATTTTATTTTGTTCGTTTCATGATCAATTTCTGCCTTTTGAAAAACAGGAAAATGTCGTCCAATTTGGGTCAACAGGGACGAGGCCAAGAGAAAAATACATACATAAGGTATTGGGCAAGGATGGGAAAACTCTGAAATTCTCTCACTATTAAGCGTCCTACTGAAATATATACAAAAAAACTTGAAGAAATTTTTTACAGTATTGAGTAACAGCTGACAAGTGGGAATTGGACTAGCTAGAGAGTGACTAGTTTGGAACAAGCAAAGTGAGTATGGTTAACACGTTTCAAATTATGCAGATCTTGGAGAGAAATCAGGTGAGTTTAAGGCGGTATCAGCATTATCAATGTACATGGTTTTTTGTGGTTTTTGAAACGGCACGAAAAATGGGTAAGGGGAGTTATCTAGACGGATTGGCAAGTTGCGTTCTGGATAACAAGGGGATTGAAGACGTTTGGCATGGAGATTTGACATTTGAGATTGTCGACGCACTGGCAGAAGGACCTAAAATAGGAGACAATAATCTTTCAAACGTTTATTCTTAATCTTCTTAAAGCATTATTCTGAAGTTTGAGCATTGATACATTAAGATTCTTTGTCCCTCACTTACTTGATTCCAACAATATGATTTCCAGCTCCGCACATCTGTCCGGCTTCGCACATTTCTTTCTGAAAGAATGAGAATATTTCATAAAAAGAAATCTCATTATCCCATTCATTTTTAACAACATCTTTCTGGGTTAAGGATTCCAAACTCGTCATGGAGATACATCCGCGGGAATTATTAATGTAATTTCAAAACCAAACGAGATGAGGCAAACATAAACACAAAGGAACAAAAGACGAGTTAGTGTCAAATTAGTAGTGTGTAATCGATCGAGCTTTTTTTTCATTCGGCACACTATACCTAACGTGATAGAATGCGTGATTGACATCTTTGTGACCACCGATCCCGATTCCCATTCATTTTCCTGTTGAGCCTAACAATATCTTTTTCATTTTTTGTATTCATGTCGTCATGAATCGTCGAGATCAGAAATTCAGAATAGCTCGCGGGGTCGTATAGATTTTTTGACATAAATCATTTTCGAAAAATATGTCAAAACGATTTGTAGCGCTGGATGTATCGAAAAATAAACTCACTTCCTGGCACACGTATTTCACGTTGACTTTGTTTATCGGCGATTCCTTCTGCTTAACATAGATTTGTTCGAATGGACAAACGCAGTAGATCGAAGTTTGCAAGTTGTTAATCTCAGCAGCTATTTCTTGAGGAGCGCATACTGGCAATTCTCGAGATCCACAGAACTGGAATTATAAAACTTAACTATTTAGTGACACATTATCTTATTGTTCATCTAAGTTCCCAACAACGACTTATGAATAATTTAGAAAAGAGCTTAAATCACGAAAATTCTGAGTTGGAAGCAAACTTTTCATCTAAAGACGTCTTCTTCCAGAATGACGTTTCCTTTTAAACTCCACGGCTGAAGACGCCCAAAATAAAAATGAGCCGAAACTCATAAGTACGGCTTTGCGGATTTGTCTAGTCCAGTTATTTATGTTTTATAGTTTTGCCCTGAATAATTGTTCCTGATTGTATTCTATTCTGAGAAAAACACACTATGTATTCGTGTTTTTTTTCAATTCTATGAAAAGCAAAACAAAAAGAATTTTGTTAACGATCAAAGTCCGCTCTTAGGAGAACACCTCACTCATACAGATGAATTCGATTAGTATAGTGTTGAAAGTGGGAGCATACAACGTTTGAAATTATTTCAGAAACAGTTCAAGTGTCAGAAACGTTTCGCTTCTTGTGGTGTTTTCAGTTTTTTTTTTTCTAAATCATACACAGTTTTTCGAATTTATACTAATTAGACTTACCTGATAAGTAATTCCTTTTAATTGAACTCCGTTATCCATTGGGCAAGACTCGGCCTGTGGACAGTCGCAGAGTTCGAAAGTGAACTGCTGGTAACTGTACGAGCACGATTGCGATGGCTCGCAAAGCGGCCTACGGTAGTGACGCTTCTATAAAAAATTGAGCACGATCGTATTTGGAAAACTAGCGATTTCACTTACAAGACTCATAGCTGGCGTGCCGAGTGGCAATGAAATCAGAACCAGGACGGCAAGGACCCACTTAAAATTCATTTCGGATGGTTTTCTGAATATGATAACAAGATAAATTATTGAAAGAAATAGGGTAAGTAACGAAGAAACGACTGTGAAAATATGGGAAGTATGGTCACCGGATGCTTTAGGTTTCGAGGTGTGGCCGGGATGTGCCAGGTTCAAACCAATGGGTCAATGTGAAAACGTGTTGAAAGCGAGAAAACCAAACGAGATATACGTCACAAAGATTCTGAGCGGGGGAAATCAGAAAAGTCAGAGAGTCAACTTCAAAATAATGGAGTGTCAAAGACAATAATCGTTGGTTTGAATTCAAGAGGTTGAGAGATGGTGGGTGGACCTAAAAACGTGACTTGCTTGAAAATATGAAATACATCTTTCTTGATTTTAACTCAGTTTTATACTGAAATTTTGATTGGATATAGGATTAAATTTTGGAACGAATATCAGAAGAAATATTAATTGAATTCGCGATACGAAATGCGTGGGGACCATCGCGGAATGTTGGAAATGCACGAGATTCGTGGGATGTAAGACCGAATCGTAATGAAAAAAATGGGCGCCCTTTTCAGAGAAGGTTACGAGCTTTTTTCAGTGCCGTCACTTCCTCAACAAAAGAAAAAAAGATGCCTTCATCCTCCGATGTCTTTTAGAAGAGGTCAAAACGTTTTATGGGCTGTCAGTTTTAAGAAAGAGTGAAATTGTGATGGGCGGAGTTTTGAAGTTCCGGAACACAGAGTAATCCTCAATCTAAGAAAAAAAAAATTAAAAGTGGGAGGAGCTTCAATTTGACGAGGTAGAATGGATTCTCATTCCCCATTCTGCTTCAGGGTGTTTCAGAGAACAGACCAAAAAACAAAACACGCGGGAGGGAAAATGCTCTTAGGCTCGTTTCATCGAGTTTTTGCGCATGGAGTCATTGATAAGTCTCTCCTGGTAGGATAAAAATGAAATCTCTCCGAATGAAAGAACATAAAAACTGACTTTTTGGTTCGGGTGGGGCGTTTTGTGCTCACAAGGGTCGGTAATATTATGGCATATTAAGTTTTATCACCGGGAAGTAACGATGTGCACCGTGAACAAGTACGTCACTGGCTCTCGAACATCTGGCCATTTTTTCCCATAAGCTTTCACGACTTCTTCGATTTTACAAAGTTTACTGGTGGAAACTCCTTGAGAATTCAAACATTTCTACCAGTTCTCAAAAAAACTTTTTTTGTGATGGAAAGGTCAACAAAAACAAAACTTAAATTACAGATTCAGAACTCAAGGGCATTAGAACTGGAAAGCATAAGAATAGCTGCTATAGATCTGACGTCCGCCTGGAAATTTCTCTTCACTCCGTTGTCTGAGAGGCAATTTTCGTGAAAAAGGTTTTCCTAGAATCTCAAGAATCGAATAAATTCACCTAGACAGCCCAAGAGCCCTTTTGAAAGAAAATGCGGTGACTAATTTATGAATCTAAGGGGGACGCTCTAGAAAACAAAAATATTATTTTTTCGGAACTGTGGTTTATCCTTGTTTTCAAGAAGGCTGTTTCGTTGTCACAATGGTAAGCAAATTTAAAAAGCTATGATAGTGTGGACGTCGGGTCTGTCATAATTCACCCTTTATTAAAGTTTATAACAACTTAATATGCTTTGTGTTTTACAAAATAAAGCTAGTATACGGGACAGTATCGAAATCTTGGAGAATACAGACAATGCTAGTACGGGGGGAAAGTGAAGTTTTTTAAGAACTTATAAAATGATTGAGAAAATAAATGAGACGATTATAATCTCAATCGATGATTTGAAAGGTGGAAATTTACTTTTGCTACTGTGGTAATTCGATAGGAAGAGGGTTGTTCTCTCTATACAATCTCTGGTTGCTTTCATATTAAACTTTTTCAAACTTCACAAAGTGCTATAGAATTGAGAGGTGTTGTTTCTCACCAGAAAACAATTTAAGAACAACTAATATTTTTCGAGGGTTAACAAATTGTGGTTTTAAAACAATATTGTCTCCGGTTAGTATGACATTTATCAAGCACAGTACAAATTCTTATATGTCAGTTCCCTTAAATCTGGTCTGAAAATCCTACATTTTTAAAGAACTCAACAATTTAATCTTTGACAGTCATTTGTTCGACTAACAGAAGACTGCGGATTTTTGTAACTTTGAAGAAAAACGGATTTATAAAAAACACTCCATTATCTGAACATAGTCTGAATGTAATAACAAGGAATCGGAATTTTTGAGGGGTGAAAGCAGAATCGTCGAGATAAAAAGTACCTTACACATCAAAATAGTATTACGCTACCATGTTTTTTGTGTACTTCGAGATCTGTCAGCATTTTCAATCCACTTTTTGTTGGTCTTTAGATCTGCCGTAATCCTCTACCCTCAACCGGAAAAAAATAAGACACACTTCTAAATCTCATTCACAACTGATTATCCGATCCCTCTACAAATTGGAAGCCCCGTTAACTAGATTAATTTTTTTTGTGGAAAGTTCAATGAAAAGTTTATGAACTTGTTTGTTGATTAGGACGGGCAACAACACACATTGTTGTTTTTTACGTCCTTGGTGATCAAAGACGGCATATGATTAGGGATTCAGAAAATGTCAAAAAAAAGGTACGTAACAAACTCACAATCAGATGACACATGCATATCTGAAGCAACGAAATGTGCCATATTTGTAGGACACACTTAAATTTATTCAATTTCGTGAGAAGTCTAGAATAAACTGAATGAGTTTTTACAAAATGGATGACGTTGCACTGAGCACGATAAAATTTCGAAGTTATTGGGGCTCCTGCATATTTCACCAAGTAATTTCAGTCTTTGGTTATATACTTCCATTTTTAACTACGAAAACATCATTTGATCTAGATTGATCTACTTTTAGAATTTGTTTCCTCTATTATTGTAGTCACTTGAAGTCTTTTGATCTCAAATTTGAATACGGAATGATTTGACTCACGTAAACAACCAGAAGATAACATAAGTCAGATTTTATTCATTTATTTTTTTTGAATGAAACAGCAACGAGGAAATAAAATAGATAGTAAATGACTGAAATCTGCTTAAGAATAAGATCAACTGATGAATACGCTGATTGCGACAATGTTCAGAGGAAAGCTGGGTTGTGACAATTATATGAAAAATACATCTCGTATGTTTTGGAGGACTAACAATGTAAATAAGGGTTTGAAGACTGTAGCTGTCCGAGGCTTCTTGCTGACGCTCCATTTGGCATCTCATCTTCATCTTCGCCATCCTTACGTACACGACGCCATTTGGCACGTCTGTTTTGGAACCAGGTCTTGACCTAGAATATCAGAGATTAGTAACACTAATGAGAACCTTTTTAATAACATATGTGAGACTAGATTTTCTACGTTGAACACATCTCTTTTTTCTGTTTGTCTCTTTGGTTTATGGCCACTTTCAGTTAATGCATGACGCTTGGCTCCAGCTTCTTTTTTCCCTACTTTGATGGATTTATAATTGCTATTTTGAGATGAAAAGTGAAAAATAGCTGCCAGTTTTGATCTGGAGGTCCTTGAAACAAACTTC
The DNA here is from genome assembly GCA_027920645.1 of Caenorhabditis nigoni. NCBI lineage: Eukaryota > Metazoa > Nematoda > Chromadorea > Rhabditida > Rhabditidae > Caenorhabditis > Caenorhabditis nigoni. Next base: position 344,498 of record CP115869.1, read on the forward strand.
CCGTAATTTTTCCTTTCAAAAACGAAAGTTCAGTTTTGGAGGGAAACATTCGTAAAAAAAACAGAATAATAATATTAAAATCATTACAAACATAAAAATTTACCTGTCGTTCACTGAGACTCAATGACTTTGCAAGTTTTTTCCGTTCTTGGGGACTCAAATACTTGTGACTATCAAACTTATGTTCCAGAGCATCAGTTTGCTCATTGGTAAACCTGAAAATTCATTTTTCAACACCTATGAAAATGTTCACAAAAATTTACCTGATTTGCCCTCCTTTCCTTTTTTGTGGAGACTTGTTCATATATGGATAAAGCCATGAAATTCGCGGGTCCCACATATTTCCGATAGGTTGACTGCCGTTCACTTCAATAAAAAAATGAAAATCGATTAATTTTTTTTGATCTAGAAAAAAAAAGATTTACTGAAACAAACATATCCACCCATGATGAATATTCTGACACTGTTTACTCAACTAATTTGATTAGCTACCTATAATCCTATGGTTAGTTATGATTGGTAATCCCTCTATGAGAACAAGGTGGGGTATTTGTTTCCAATAGTAATGTATATACTCATTGAGAAAGGACTAAACCTGGTGAAAAATTATGTACAGAAAAGAATGACTAGGAAATTATAAAATATCGCTAATTGTTTCAGTCATGTATATTCCTGCTAGCCCTGATAAAGTCGTAGTTTTGAAAATGGATGACACTTGAAACAAAGAAATTGACCAGACAAAAGGCTGAATAAGGAGTGAGTAGCAACCAGGCTTGGTCGGAGTCGGATAATCGGATATCCGATTATCCGAGTTTCTCGGATAATTTTGGATAAATTATCCGACGGAGAATGCTCCGAGCTTTTTTCCTGGATGAACTCGGACAATTTTGGACAATTTCTCCGACAGAGACAAAAAATATCCAAAAGTTGAGCAGTAAATTAAATCAAATTATTGCTTCCTATGGTGTTAGTTTCGTTTTCTTAGTTGTTATTAATTGTGTTTCTGAATCGCTCGCCTCGACAAAAGGCCAAAAAAAAAATTTTATCCGAAATTATCTGATTCTCCGAAAAATTAATTCGGATAAAATTTCGGATATCCGATTCTCCAAAAAAAAATTTCGGATAAAAACTCGTGTATCCGATTCTCCGAAAACTTTTCTCCGACCAAGCCTGGTAGCAACATAAGCGAAGTACCTTTAACAAAAGTAAAGAATTTTTAGCTCACCGATATTTTAATAATCTAATATAATTTTGAAAATTTCAATTCTCTACTTGGAAATAGTGTCAGAACTTCAGTCAGCAGCATTCTTAATGAAAAACGGTATTAACCTGGTGACTAAACTCCGATAAATTTCGCAGCAACGATATTATGCAGTTTTCGAAACTAAATACTTTTTAGTGGAAAAAAAATTACTCTCAGAACAATGTATGTAGTAACTAAATATCAATATCTAATATTACATTAGTTACGAAACGCCTCGCTTGGAAACATCTGGGGCCGGTTGCGATGTTCCATCACTTACTGTTTAAGATTGGAACTTGTCCAGGAACTCCGGGTCGGTTCATTCCTGATTGTGTTAGCTGTGCAGCTATCTGCTGGCTGACATACGCCCATGGATTAAAGTCTGCAGTTCCATCTATTATTTCTGAAAAAAAAACCATACATTCACGAATTAGTAAAATTTCAACAAACTTGATGAGTCTATTTTATGTTCTGGATTAGCGTCGGAAAAGTCATTTAAGGAACATTCACTGCCTGTTGGCATGGGTGATTCAGAAGGAGACTTAACTGTTGTTTCTTTGGTTTCCTGAATAATTAAATAAGGCGAATATGAAACATGTCAACCATACCGGTGATATAGATATGTCTTGTAACAGACTAGAAATTAAAAATTTTTGATCCATGTTTAAGAGTTATTTACAGCCACTGATCGCTTGTTGAGCTTCAATTAATGGTAGTAATGTGAAAAAGGAGCAATGAAAGCGATAGCCACTCTTTGACATACAAGAAGGGGCGGGAGTACGGTAGTTGGGACGCGGGGATAGAGAGTGGAAGAATTGAGAAACACATCGAGCAAATAGTGTCCATTCTTATTCCGACACTAATTGCTGGTATCGGATGTCCAGTTAAGCATGACCCGACAAGAAAGGGAATCAATTCACAAAACATGAAAGAACATCACTGGATAAGTTTACTTTTTGGTCGAGCAGATACGATTGGAGGAAAAAAACAAAGAAAACGCACAATGGAATCATTGTAATCTGCTCCTACTTGAATGACTTTTGAATTCATTTCTCATTCCTCCAAAGCATGATGTGTAACGTAAAATACTTGTAAAGATTTCAGTGTTAAGCTCTGCAACATTTTGAATTCAATAACCAGAATTGTAAAATGAGAAAACAGGTTAGGAATTCATCAATGCTTATTTATCCGATTTCACACTAAGTATTGATGTTCAGATGGAAGGTGGTCCGAACTTGTACATATGTACATATAAAATGTTTTCCTGTCATTTATAGCATCAAGATATCTCAATTTGTTGATCACTTCATTTTTCGAATGTTTGTCTCCGATTGCTTCCTAACTGCAAATCAGTCGCTCATATATTTTCCGCTTCTTTTCTTGTCAAACACGATTTAATTACGGTATCATCAAAAGCATTATATCAATCGGCGGTCTGTCTGTGTGTTTATCGCAGCAGTACCAGCAACAACCGACAAGAATCGACCAATTGTAGTTGATGCTCTCGATTTCCTATCAATTTTCTTCTCATCGCCCTCCCTCAACTCATGTCATTGTGATGCTTTTCCATCAAATGATCAAATAGTGGAGAAGCACTCGATGAATCGATGTCTAGTCGTTTTCAATATCTAGATTTCTTTGCATTCTTGCCGCACGCGCGAAAGAGTATTGATGGGTGGGTGGCAGGGTTACGGTAGATTAGCTCTGTGAAAAAAGTTTTGGTGAAAAAGATAAATAAACACAGGTTGGTCGGTTCACTTTGAACATTTGTCGTCTGGAATGTTGTGAAGTTCATTATCCCAAGTGAGATACACTCATAATCTGGTGAAACACTCACAAATATTCACAAGTCATCGATCATGCCATAATCCTCGTTGACAGTTCAACCGAGGTCACGACCATCATTTGTTATATAACTTTCATAGGCAACAAATGACGATGAGCTTCGTTTTCTTGCCCCCAGTATCGAATGACAAATGGGATTGACTCTCTTGTGTGTAATCGAAGAAGATGTACTAATGCGTTGATTCCCTTCCAAATTTTCTGCTCTTGGCTCACCAGTGTATTCATGACAATCCATTCACAGAGTAACCGGTGTTTGCCTACAAAAATGAAACTAGGGAAATAGTTTGAACATGAGAATACTGGGACAAATCAACACAGTGAGGAGGAGGCAATTCTTATCGGTTATTGAAATGTGCCAACTCAGGCATTTTATCATATTGAAAGTGTGATGATAAAATTATTGAATGTCGTTGTATGGTTGAAAGGTAAAACATCAACACTTAAATCATAGAAAAGTTTCCGATTCTTCATATTGTGATCATACTTCTTGACGAGAAAAGCCGAATAAACATATAAATGTGGAGATTATCGCTCGTCGGTTTCCCATTGACCCTCATCATGTTCTTCGACAAAGACAAGTATCTGTGTACAGTACTTCGGCACATCTTTAATCTTTTGTTTGTCATGAGTGATATGACACTTGTATTAATATCGTATACGAAACAATTCCCCGCAATTTTTGTATTTGCTACTGCGCCACATTAATGAGGGTGGGAGTGGGAGGGATGGGTTGATCATAAAATAATGTCTTAAAGGGGGCGTCCACTAATTCCAAAAGTTTTGAGATTTTTATATCAATCGATGCAGAATTTTGGGTCGGGAAGAAAACTCTCTTGGACGATGGTCTGAAAATCACTCGTTTTTAAGATATATGCCAAAAACAGGTAAAAAAAATGAACATAGAGGGTGCAGATTAGAGAGAATATATTCACGCTCCCTAATCTGCACCCTCTACGTTCATTTTTTTGACCTGTTTTTGACATATATCTTAAATACGAGTGATTTTCAGACCATCGTCCAAGAGAGTTTTCTTCCCGACCCAAAATTTTGCATCGATTGATATAAAAATCTCAAAAATTTTGGAATTAGTGAACGCCCCCTTTAAAATTAGCAAAATATCCATTTATTCAGAGACCGAACGCTGGGAATAAAAGTACAACATATGGTCGAATTTAAAAAAAACTGGGACCTGAGAAACTTCGCGGGCGGCTTGCGTGCCGATTTACGTGGCCATGCCCAAAAATCACTACAGTATGAAACGGAATTAACTTCTGTAAGTTTAGTGGGATTTTCTGGACAAAATTAATATTTCTTGGTATGAAAATGATCGCTAGCATCTCTAGAATCTATTTTTATAGAAAAACTGAGCTTGATAGTGGCAGTGATCCAAACGGGGCGGAAGTCTTAAATATTACTTTTTTGCCGCACTTTTCCATAGATCAAAAAAACACAACCTTTCAAATTCTCAGGTCCCAGGTTTTTTTATTCGACAATAGTTCAATTTTTATGCAACTCTTCATAGATGCTCCATTTCCACTCGGTACATCTCCATTTCTCCCATTAGTCGTATCCCAGTTATAGATTCAGGTGGTATGCAAAAATCCAAAGTAAGCAGAAGACTACCTCCCGAATAAACTTCGAAGAAATTTCTGCATGTTACAAGCTGAACGAAAAACGTTCCATTTGATGGGATTTGGTTTTTGAGAAGCTTCTGAAATTTCAGTTTTTCTAGTCCGATTCTATAATACCATACTTACCTCATTAGACCATTTTTCATTGGAAAAAGATTTAGCTTTTATCAAGTTGTCAGATTCTATTTCAAACTCCAATAGAATTGCAATTTCTGTGGATGAGACTAGTGCAAATGAGAAGTTTTTTGATGAGCATTTTCCGGTGAACATGAACCTTGTTCCAGGATAAACTTTGGAGAAAACTTTCAAAGTTTGTGGAACTTTCTAAAAAATGTTTAATAAAATAGAACTGCTCAAAAACTTACTGGAAAGTCGATGGCGCCCATTTGTATAATGTACAATGACTGTAACTGTTTTTTTTAATCTATAAAGACCATGTTTTTGTTGTTGTTTTGCTAGTTGGTGAGCCTTTGAATAAAAACATGCCCCCAGCACCGCCTGTCTGTCATCGCCGGAAGACGATGAAATTCGCAAGAAGTACAAACACCCCAATTTGATAGAGAACACACTTAATGTCATCTTAACGCATTGAGTTCCTAACAATTCGAGAGCTATTAAACAAATACTTAGGAGCCATCTTTGAGAAAACGATACTATGATGATGTAGATTAGAAGCTTCGAAACTAATGTTGAGAGAAAAAAAAATATAGACAGGGGGAAACAGTTTTGTTTTTTTTTTAATCAGTAACTAAGTATTTAAGTCAAGAACAAAATTTTTATTTGCAAGTGGAAAATTTGAATTAGAAGAAGTTCATCGGCGGGAAACATTCATCTATATTTATCTAGTTAAGATACACGAACCAGGCTCGTTCCTGTAAATAAAATTGTTACCGAAAATTTTAATTTTGTGATGCTCACCTCATTGGGTTCAGTGTAGTTGTACATTGATGTTCTAGAAGCAGTGGAGTTATCAAAAGCGTCGACATCCATGAAGAACTGTCCGAGATACTTTCCGTGTCTGTGATTTATCTGAAATGTTTTGAATAAATTTGATAAATTTTATTAATTAGATTTCACATACTCTCACTACTTCTTGAGGGTCAAGAATGAGTGGAACATTGATCTGCGCACTTCCTAGAAGCTCTCCGTTGATAGATTGCTCAACCTTCAAATTGTGAACGTTAAAAAATTTAGCCTGTGATACAAACTCACTCTAAAACCTCCTACATCAACACGCCTGATTTTGCAGATGTTCTTCAATTCGATGTAACTTGGAGTTACTTGCTGAAAAATCTCCAATGCCCTTTTCGTCAATGAAGAAACTCACATTGATAGAAATAGTGCCCAAGTACCAGCTTTGGAAACTTCTTCCGGATGCATCGACTCCTTTTTCATCGTGAACTCGGTCTGGACGCTTATCAGATACGAGGGACGATACTGAAAGGGGGTATTGTACATATTGAATTTCTTCAGATGAAGTTTCAGGAAAGTATTAATTTTGGAATATCTCTGGTTGGTCGTTTTATAAGTTTTATAAGTTTTTAATATTTCTGACGTTATTGGATTGTGTGTTACAAAACTTTCTACTGAATTCTATTTATACACCTACTTCGAAAATCTTGGTTTTTTATTTCTTCTTTGCTGATTTGTTGTCATGTTATTAAAAACAGCAGATCTTGATTAGCAGCGCATTTATTTACTTCAAAAGGAAACATTCAGAGAAATTTACAATGAAACGAGCGGAAAAATGAAACAAATGACAAGGACAGAAGCATCGAAGACAATGTGAAAATATGTGATTGAAACGGAAGAGACATACGTCCGCTATCACCGTCTCTGGTTATTTGGTGTCGAAAAAACCGAGGAAAACGGCTAATTTGGTATTGCATGGTACAACACTTATTTGACTAGCAGACGAATGGGAGCATTCTGGGTTTATTTCGGGAGGTATTTGTCATTTTGCTTAGTACTGTACGAGAAAAACTTCTGCTCACTAATCAAGATCTGCTCAAAAACGAAAGTTAGACACGGGATAAAGGGAGAGAGAGAGCGAGAGAAAGAGAGTGGAAGGAAGGCAACAATGTGAACATTTTTGAAAGGGTAAAAAGTGAAGTTCAGTGGGAGGGTAGAATAATTTGAAGCAAGAAGACAAGGAAAAATACTTGGAAAAGATACGAAAAATGGAAATTTCTTTCAATTTTAATGTGTTGAAGAGGAGTAAGAGTAGCTCTGTTGATACGTACCGCTTCCTGCGGCACCGCCAGACACATGTCCTGATGCGCCGTGAGCTCCCACGTTTCCACCAACGGAGACGCCTCCAATGGTTCCACCAACAGAGATTCCCCCGATGTTTCCTCCCACAGAGTATCCAGTTCTGGAAGCTGGAACTCCACTGTAGCTAGTGCTACTGCTGCTGTGAGTTCGGGTGGTTTGAGAGATGACTCTGGTGGTTCCAACTGCTCCACTAACAGAAACTCCGGATGGGTGAGTGTTCGAAACATAGGTGGTTACGTTGGCCCCGTTCAGAAGAACACGGTAGCGCTCGATTTCAGCACGAAGTGACTACAATAACGTGTTTCATTAGTATTGAAAAAAAGAAAAACTCACAATTTCGTTGTCGCACAGCCTCTCCATTTGGATGCTGAGTTCGGTACATTGCTCACGGAGTCTGGCAATTTGAGCGTCTTTCTCAGCAAGACTGATCTCATACAACTTTGACTCCTCGTTGTTTCTAAGGTCTTCGATGAGTTTTTCCAAGAAGAAGTTCTGAAAACAAAATTTAGCCTTCTAACGCCGAGAATTTTTTCAAACTCACTCTTCCTTCAACTTCTGCAAGTCTGCTCTTCACGTTTGTCACCGTTGTGCGAATCGAAGCAAGCTCCTCCTTGTAGAGATCCTGGTTGACTGGTTTGGATTCAGTCTGAATCTTTCTGATTTGCTCACGGTACCAGACTTCAATGTCGTTGCGGTTGCGGATGCTGATCTGAAATTTTTAAAAATCGTTGAGCAGAACCACGACTTGAAAAAGAATTACGGCTTCATAGTCAGCACGGATGTCACGGATGGCAGCTTGAAGTTCGTGTCTGAAGTAGTCACGGTTTTCAGCAGTGGTGTCACGACGAATGAAGACAAGTTCTTGCTCGATTCTGGTGTTGTTCTCAGTTTGGAGAAGCTTGATGCGTTGAAGAAGATCTTGAACATTGAGACTGCGCTCATTCTTCAAAGCGATTTCATTGTGAGTCAGCTGCTTGATGCGTGCAATTTCATTGTAGATTCCGTCATTCTCTCTGCGAATTCTGATGACATCTTCTTCGACAATACGGATTTTTCTCTTGAAAAGTGAGATTTCGGCTTCAACTTTGGCAAGTCTGTCAAGATCAACGTCATGATCTTCGCGGTGGGCTTTGACTGCATTCACGGAATCGATCCACTTCTTGCGGATAGCGTCAATGTCGGAACCAAGAGCAGCAATATCTCTGTCGAAAGCAGCGTGTCCAGCAATTGTTTGCTCGAGGATGCGTTTGGCTTGCTAAAAAATTACGGATATATTCTAGTCTGCTATATGATTATTCTTACCGCAATTTCGGTATCATATAGTCCAGAAACGTGGCCGCCTCCACTGAATCCACGGCGAAGAATGTCAATGTCGTGGCTGAGACATTGGTTTTGAGCTTCAAGGAAACGGACCTAAATTTTCAAGTTTATAGAACTTTTACTGACGTCAGGTTGAACTAAAAGCAGTTTAATCAAAAACAAATAATACTTACTTTCTCAATATAATCGGCGAGACGGTCGTTCAAAAGTCCGATTTCTCTCTTTTCACGCTCACGAGCATCACGAATTTGTGTGGTGCAGATGGCTCCAGCAGAGGACATTCCAGACACCAAACCTCCGAATCCAGAAGTATAGGCTCCGCTTGCAAGTCCTCGACCTTGAGATGTAGATGTATAGTGGGTGTAACCGTAGGTTGACATTTTTGCTCTTTTCTTCTAGTTCAGGAGTTGAATAATGACAAAAATGAAGGTGTTTCACTGATTAGAAGCTATTTTATAGGCACAACCGCAAGTTTTGTGACTCCACCTCTTGATAATAATGTCAATTTCGATCAGTTTGACGCGAGAGCTTTTTTTTCTACCTGATTCTTATCAGTTGGAGTGCCAAAAGGCAAAGACAGGCATTCAAGAATGCCAACTAATGATTAAAAAGCGAAAAAAGCGCTCAAAAATAAAATGCTCAAAAAAAGTGAAAATAAGCAGCTTTTGAAGCGTTAGGTGTTCGATGCAACTAAGAGACTGTTATGAAACTGGCCACATAGTCTAGAGTTTAGGAAATCCAGTTACCTTCGGAATACGTTCTATACATTTCACTGTCCATTCTTCGGCGTTCATATGATCTGTCAATAGATTTGGACCGATCAGAATAAGAAGAATACGATGTTAGTGGCTGAAAAATTTCATGTCTATTTTTTTTTCATTAATCTCATTACGTACTCTCTCTGGAGGTTGAGACCTATCTCTCATCCTCTTAGTTGTTGACCACTCTTCATATGTTTTAATGCGATAGTCTCTATCTAAGAAGTTATGGAGGTATTCATCCTTTCTGGTTTCCACGGCCTCACTCTCTGTCTGTCCCGGAACAGGACTAGGAGTTGGTGTCTCTGGTTTCAGTTTCTTCTCTTCGTCCTCCTTCTCTGCAACTACTACCACCTTTTCCTCTTTTTCAACGGCAACTTTGTTGTTATCAGTGACGTAATTCAATTCCTCCTCCTGTTTGGCCTCTTGGGTGACAGTCGTAGAATGTTGAGTGAATTCCGTGCGTTGAGTTGTCAGAATGTCATCTATACGGAGCAATTCCTCTGCAACGTCGATGGTGGGAGACGGTGTTGGAATCGGTGGAGGAGAGACGATGATCTCTTTTATCACTGGAGACAAGATAGGCTCTGGAGTTGGTGCTGGTTTTGCAGATACGGATCCCATATCAACAGTTTGTTTTTGGTATACAGTTTTGAGCTCATCGTAGGTGTGCAAAACTCCTCCGTTCTCCGTCTCATAAGTTCTTGTTAGCTTTTGCGATGGTGGAATTGGTGAAATTGGGATAATACGCTCGACTGGCCGAAGCTCGCTTCTTTGATGCACAATTATTTTCTGAAATAAGGTGAGATTAATTTTCAAAGATCCAACGTGTTTCTAACATTTTGAGAAGATCTTGAAATGTTGTCATTCATATCCACACGAGATACAGAGCGCTGTTGTTGTTCATTTTCACGAGTAGCAGTTCCTGAACAACTTGGCTCAATTATATTTTTTTTGAAAATAATTTTGTTATAGGATTAGCTCACCTCCAAACTTAGTTTCCCAACGATCAATCACATTTTTGACTACATCAATGGAAGATGTATCGACTGGAGACTCATTATAATGACGGGTTTCTGCTGCACTGTAGCTTCTCTGTGTCTTTTCTTGGTCCTTCAAAATTCAAAAATTGTTTCTAATCTGGAATTGAAAAACATACCCGATGCTTATAGGTTTCTTTGTTTCCTTGGTAAGCTCTGTATTCTGTAGTTTGTTGTTTCTGGAACTCACGCTCCTGCCCTTGAAAGTTTGGCGTCGCATTATCATATCTTTTGACTATATATTCTTCTGCTATCTATACCATGTTATTTTATAATCTTTAGACTGTATGCGTAAAAAACCAACTTTATATTCCTCGGTTCGTCGTCCAAAACTTGCCGGTTCAATGTCAACAACGGTGGTCGTTAATATGCCGCCTGGAGAGTAAACAACAGATGGTCGGTTTGAGGCGTAGTTTTCTGAAAATTATTATTTTTTGTGTTTATAATAGAATTCCTCACTTTGCGATTTGTCAATTACCACAACTCTCGACCGGGACTTGGCATTTCCATTAACGGATACAGACGTGTTAGAGTTTTTTCTTGGACGCACCGGAACAACTCTCTCTTGATGAGATGAAATTTCGAATTGCTTAGTCAGGGCGTTTACAGTAGGCATTTCTGTTGTTACTTCCTTCTTGCGAGTAGTTCGATTTCTAAAAAAATCTGAATTGGAAACAACTGAAAAATAAAGAAAAATATGAAAGCAGATTGTGCGAAAAAAAAGTGGAACGAAAAACGCAAAACTGTACATTCTTAGTATGACTTTATCTGAATCTAGGCCATAAAACAAAAAAAAACAGAACCGAAACCTATTCGAGATTTAATCTCCTAGTTTGTTTTGCGCGATACGCCGTTTATTTTTCATTCCGTTCACTTCATTTTTTCTATGATCATGAGGTCTGAGATCATGAAACTTACAGTGGCGAACATTAGTGAGTGTCACTCTATACTTTTGTTCGTAACTTTGCTCGAACTCGTTCAATAATCGAAAACTATTTGTTGAATGTAGCTGTTTTTGAAACTCAATCAGTTTTTGTGTCTTCTGAATCTTCACAGACGGGATGATGACTCCAGAAGTAAAAAAAAATTTCCGTCAGAATTTTTTGAAAGATTGGCTTTGTAGTAGAAAATGTTTGTTGTAGATCAAATATATACAAAAAAAATTTGAAGCGGGTTGAAACAATTGCTCTTGAGATGTGCTCACTGGAGCATAAAAGGTATTGTTCAGGAGTTTGGCTATGCCTCTGCTCATAATAATCCAAATTTAGTCGAATTTTCAGAGAATGCGTGTCTTTAATTGCTCTGCAATATATGGAAAAAAAAATATTCGTAATTTTTCATTTTTATGCACCAAAAACGAGTGAAACAAACAAACAGTAGAGCTATTAAAAACACACATTCTCCCAAAATTTGAGCAAGTTTGGATCATCTTGAGCCGAGTTATAGCCAAACTCCTGAACCATACCTTTTATGCTCCACTGACAGTGTGAGCACATCTTAAGAGCAAGTGTTCCAAATCGCTTCAATTTTTTTTCTGTATTTATTTGATTCACACCAAACATATTATTGGGCAAGTTTGAGCAAAGGTATGAAAAAAAGAATAGAGTGACACTTACTAATGTTCGCCCCTGTATGTTATTTAAATAGATAGGGAAGCTTCCAATCATATGAAATCTAATATATAAAGTGAGTTATTGTGAATAAAATAAAGTTTTTCAAAATTTTAGCACTCACTTTGATGTGGTGATAGTCGTCAATTCTTCAAAGGTGGTACTTTCTGATACCATCAAATTATTATTGGAAAGTTGGCTATCTACACGGCCTGTGGATCTTCTATCAAATGGAACAGGAGTGTCTCGTGGAGTATCTCTTGGAGTGTGCGATGGGGTGACTCTTCTGGATTTTATGGCTGATTGGGCCGAAAAATAAGGAGTTGTGTCTGATATTGCTGTAAAATTATTTATCGACTTACGCATTCCGAAAAAAAATTTAAAATTTACCTGAGAATTCAGTTTCTTTGCGACCGTTGTTCAAGAGTCTTTCTACAGAATCTTTTTTGGAAATATGAAAATTTGAATGTTTTGAGAGTCGAGAGTCACTGCTGAGAGTGTGAGAATGAAAGTCTCCTGCAAAATGAATTCGGAAAGTTTCCCAAGAATATGGAGACCAAAGTGGCTTATTGAGCAATATAACTCTATGTTTGGTAAACTTAACGCCTTTTGCGGAGGTGTAACCTCCAAGATTAGTCATTGTTTAACTTTTATTTTTTGTATTTTCTATATGAAACCTACCAGTTTTTTCATACTCCGATTCAAATGAATAAGGAGAAAACGCGAGGGGTAAGTCAGGTCTTGAAGGTTTAACTGCAGAAATATACGGTGCTGAATAGGATAAAGATACTTCTTGTATCAACTGTTTCTGGAGAGGAGGCGACATCTGAAATGACCAAGTGGAGAGTTAAGCCGAAAGGCCGTTAGTCTGTCTGTCTGAATTCCTCCTTAATTACTCACCGCCGAATTGGTGTAACGCTCATCGTCGGTACTAAACGGTGTTGATGTTAACGACATTTCCGACAAGGACCCTGGAAAATTGAATAGAGAAAAAACGTAAACAATTAAAAAGAGGAGGAAAAGAAAATAAGACCGTCCACAACCTAGATGACAGGTGGCTATTCTGCTACTCTCACTCTTCCATTCTTCAACATAATTGCCTCCTACTCAAGTAAGTCAAAATCCTCCATTCTCTGCAGCGGTCGCCTGACCCTGTTTGTTTGTGATCGGAAGGAGCTTTTTGTCGGTTTTGTTTCAAAAAGAAAAAATAAAAAAGAATCATTTTGATGAAATATGTGTGAATTGGATAGAAATGTTTAGTAAGAAGACAAAAAATTGCCGAGAGGAGCAAAACACTAAAAGTCTTTGAGAACACAATACCAATGTTTAGCGGTATGAAACATTCGAAAATAATATTTGAGCCACGTCTCGTTTCAGAATGGGCTCACACCACTACTCGCATCAGAAAAAGATCAGAAATAAGAAAACAGACACAAACAAACACGAGAAATAGATGGCACTTTGTGTATTCAAATCTAAAATGAAAGTTGCTAGGGGGAGTTGACTGTTTGCGGAGCACTTGGTAAAAGATGCGCGAACACTATTGCACTATAAACAAACTGATGATTGGGCAACGTTTTTTGGGTGATGTGCGTGAATGTGTGAGTATGCCATAAAATAAGTTTGCTTTTGGAAATAAGAAGAACTGAAAATTTTAGTGTTGCGAGTCAAATAGTATGAAAACGTTTTTATAGGAATATTTTTTTAAGCACGGTACTTTTAGTGGAATCACACTGAGCCTCCACTTTTTCATCAAGATTCTAAATGAAAAGTAAATGATCTTTGGAAATTTTGATTTTTATACTTTGGAACAATTTCCCCAAATATTTCAAAAACGAGATCTGACTGCCCTATCGAACCATGATATATCAAATACGAATCTAGTTGACAGTTTCACGATTGTTTCCAACAGACTGCGCAGTTGGAAATGAAGGAATACACCCCAAAAAAGCAACGCGTGTGAGACATATTTGAATAGGAGACATACTTCTCGGTTGTTCCATTTCTGTCACCTACACAATTTCTTTGAAAAACTACCAGTTTTTCCTCTCCACAAAGCACTCACACAATACTTTTTTTTTTGTATTTTTATGGTTTGAAAGTATGCATTCAAAGTGTGCAAATGTCCAGAAAAGTTAACAGTTCGAAATGAAAAATTACCATGCATACCATAACAGTACAGACTTCTCTATAGCATTAGAAAACGATATTTTCAAACAGGAACATGTTTTTTTCAACTTCTAGTTATTTTTTCACAATACCCACTGAATGCTTTCGTTCTTTCGGGTTTTAATAGCAGCGCCATTTAAAAAAGTGTTGGTTTCTGATAACAATATATTCAACGAGGTGTTTAATTTTTTTCAAAAATTCCACAATACCATTCCGAGTTCAAATGTTTTTCATACTGTCTCAATATTTTTCTGTTATCAATCGCCGTTTTTTGACATTCAGTCTCTTTTTTGAAAAAGCAAACACGTATTTCTGAAGAATGTGCCGAATCGGTTGTTAAAAGCAAATAGTATTTGAGATGATGATAAAAATGGAAATAGTTGCGAGTCAAAAATTGAAATAGAAATGCGAGAAAACAAAGCAAGCGAGAATAGTGCTGAGTTTCAAGGGAAATTTTCCGTAAATTCAGAAATTCGCCACGAAAACAACATAGCGACCGTGGATGAAAAACCTAAAGGACAAAGAAAACTACCTTTTTTGTAGACTGTTTTCCTGGTTTGGGGATACAATTGAGGAGTGTTCATTGTGAAAACATGCGCAGATGTGACGTCCTTTGCCTGAACATACAATTTGTATTCAAAACTTTTTGGAGTCTGTGACAAAATTGAATGAAATCGAATCAAACTGATAAATCCCATTTTTAGTGCCTTGATTTCGCTTTTCAAGAAATGAATTCAAAGGCAACCATTTTTAGTGATATGTTTGCAAGAGTCAAAATATGTATTTTTCATGCATTGGAAAATGTAACAGTAAGCAATATTATTTTGCCAATGAATTAGATTCTATTGTTTGTTAAGAAGGGTTTAGTATTCTGGAACACACACCTCATCATCGGTAAATGATACAATCAGTGTACATAATGGAGTTTCTTTCAACTGACATTCATTACCTTTGACGATGTTCGATGGGACGACATGGTTCTCACGTCTGAAAAGATACAAAATCAGGTTATATCTTTTGGTTCTGTCCCATTTTCGTTCGACTAGTATTGGTGTTAAAATAATGTATTTTCTCCTAAAGAACGTTTTTTTCCTTTTGAGCGAAATTATCTCGGTTCCTATAAGAAATACAAAACGTTGTCAACTGATAAATTTTTTTCATAATATCACCAGAAGTTTTCCATTCCAAAAGTTTGATATCTCATACAGATAATTAGAACTTCATTGAAAATATAAATACAAAATATTCTCGACATATATCACTTACTTCTTAC
This sequence comes from Caenorhabditis nigoni, assembly GCA_027920645.1. Taxonomy (NCBI): domain Eukaryota; kingdom Metazoa; phylum Nematoda; class Chromadorea; order Rhabditida; family Rhabditidae; genus Caenorhabditis; species Caenorhabditis nigoni. Next base: position 359,661 of record CP115869.1, read on the forward strand.
CACCAGTGTCCGACGAAACCAGCATTTCTACCGTTCAACAGTGATTGTTGAATTACAGCTTTTCTGTGTTTTCAATGAATATATTTTCAAAAGGAATAAAACAACGTTTTGTTTGTGTTGATGTTAACGTTTTGTCAAATACGTGTAAACTGACTCTATTGTTCCGCCCATCTTCTCAATATTCAAATTCCGTAAGTTGGGATTGTACATAATTTTATTCTGCTAATCCTCTCGCAACACACACCTATGTGTTTGGTTTTTACAAGTTTTGCTTCATAGAGTTTTTTCAAGGATAAGAGAGAATAAGTCGGTCACGTCTAAACCTCTTTGTGAAAAATGGGACTGTATGTATTGTTTGAGTTGCAATTTTCCGCAATCTTAGAATCCTATAAATTTCCTGGGGAAATCGGCACTCATTTCAAAAATGAGTGAAGATAATCGTCACCACTATGAAAAAAATCCGGATTTTTAGTTGGCTGGTGACAACTATCTGTTTCTTCCTCTCTATCTCTATTGTCCGAAATCTCTTGCTTCCCTCTAATGATGAATTAGATGCGCAACGTTATCCGTGTGGTGGTGACATTATTTTCCAATTGTTCGCGCTCGTTATAATAATGCGGCATTTTAATGTTCCGTATCACGCAACGTTACACTTTTCTCTCCTATTCATCATCTCGCCTTTTTTCACTGTGAACTGTCAGTTTCTTGAAATATTTGGATTGTCAACCGGAGATGCTGGAACACACGATAGAGGACCATTCCAAGATTTGGCCACGTGAGTTTCTGTAGCTTGCCAATGATTCAATTAACAATTATAGACAATCTGTTGGTCTCATGAAATTCCTTCAGACTGTACAGAAAAATCCAGAAAACAATTTTGCAAAAAAGTGAGTTTTTGAATGTAGTCCATAATAATTTCTTAATTTTAGACTTAAAAATCCACTACCGTCGATGAATTTAGTAGATGGAGTTCCAGTTGTTCCTGGACTTCTTGGTAGTTTGCCAGGCGCCGGATCCTGTCTACCACGTGGTTCTCCACTCATCAAGGATAAGTGAGTTTTTTTGTATGTTGACTAATGATTCAAAATCACTGTTGATGAACATAAATGATCAATTCTTAGCAGTGAACCTTGAGGAAAACTAAGATAAGTTCATGTAGTGATTCACTCTTTTTCTCATCTTTATATTTTCTCAAGGTCTCCAAGCTTCTTTCAAAATATGTTGCGCAACATACCGGGCGCTCAGGATTATCTGGCCAGTTTATTGCCGTCCCCTAAAGTTGATGTCAAAGCTTTGTATGGCAAGTTTCAGTGGGTGAGTGATCAAACATAACGATAAGGGATCAATCGCCCTTGTGGAGCGAATCAAAAGAAAAAGATAATGACATAGTTCATGCTTTCAGGCTATGGACACACCATCTGTTCACAATCGCTATTGTGCTACAACCGAGTGTAAGAAAATACAACAGAATTAATCTAAGCTATCCTCAAACAATTTACAGTCATGCCTCAAGCAGAGTCCGGAAACTCGTCTGCTTTCAGTTTACAAGAAAAGTTCAGGGCGGGAAATGTGGACGCTGGAGAGAAAGTAAGTTTTGTTCATAATTTGCTCTTCCGAGAAATTAGACACGCTTTGAAGCCCTTTTCAAGACTTATCATTTTCAGGTTGCGTTCGGATATGGAATTATTCATAGAGAAAGAACCTATGTTTACATGCAAGACGACCCGTGTCCATGTAAGTTTCTACTCCCCCAAAAAGATATTCCTCTAAAAATTTCGATCCGTAATTTTGAATTCTTGTTCAATTATTCATCAGAATACTCGAAAATACTCGGGGTTCGACAAAATGATTAAACTAATAATGAGACCATGGGCCATTCCCAAGAAATTTGTGTTCTCTCTCAGAATTGCATGCTTTCTGGGATATTCCATATTTTAGATCAAATTGTTGTCGTTGGACCAATAAACAAGCAACACGGCCAATACGAATACGTGATTTTATCTAACTGGGCGAGATTCCCAATGATAGGTCTTGTTCGGGACCTTCGCAAATTCTATGCTGACTACAAGGACCAAGTAGAGACCGACTTGGAAAAAGCTGGTTTCATGGATGATGTAACAGGGTAATTGATTTGTTTTTGCAGCTCTAGAAACTTATTTCAAAAGTACAAATCTAATTGAAAATTCCAGAAGCAACCCAATCCATTACGCTGATTGGTCAAAGTGCCGGAAAGCTACTCCTATTAACTATCTTTCAAATGTATTGACGGATTTGTTTGGATAATTGTAACATTCGAATTAAAATACTAACCATATTTATTTATCATCAAAATAATTATGCGGATTTGGCCCAAAACCTGTTTGTCATGTATGAATATTTTTCAATGACAATAATGAATATGCACTATCATCTTGCACCTGTTTCAAAACGCGTCCTTGATTTGTTCAAAAGGCCTCAAAGCCAAGTCGACCGGTAAATGGATGCTGTACTTGTGCAAGCCTTCCAGCAACGTGTAGAGTTCTTCGCAACCTAATAATGTTTTATCATCAAAAAAGAATGAGTTAACAAGAAACTACCAGTTCTTGCAACGTAGCTCCATGAATTGTAACACATCTCGATGACCTGTCTTGTTCGGAAGATTATTCTAAAAATAGAGTTGTAACATGTAAATCATTTGGTAATGTACCTGAGCCATGCGGGAAGTTTTTTCTCGTTCATCGCAGCAGATACAAACGCTTTCCAGTGTGCATCTTTTGACCTCTTCAGTCGCGCATGTGTGGAAATAATGTTCTCAATTGTTGTCAAAAGAACCTGTAACATTATTCGTTTTAGGTTTGAGTGGAACATTATAAGTTAGATTATATATACTCAAAAACTCAATTTTCTAAAACTGAAAATAATATGATCTCACTTGTTTCGATGTGATACTTCTGCCGCCAACATGATCCAGTTTGAACGACTGGCTGAGTTTTCTAACAGGAGCATCAGTTGTGTCCCTGCCTGTTTTTAAGCTGTAGAAATAAATTATGACATCCCAAATATGACTCAAACATGTCGCCTTTTCATCATTTGCCGTTTTCGCGACAAAGCATCCGAGCCCCGGAATCCTTTTGTGCACAACGCTCTCTGAGAGCATTCCATGCTCCAAAAGAGCTTTCAATGCGGGACACAGCTGTTTTCGAACAACAGTCACCACTTCTTCTTCGGAGAGCTCGAAAACTTCCTATAAAACATTGTGTGAAACGAAAAAATAATAATGGTGCTCTTACGTCATTTTCCACTTCTTGAACTTCTTCCAATTGTCCCTTCAAGTTGGAGTCAAATGACAGCAGGGTATACTTTTCCAGAATTTGTTGAGTCGCGTCCACTGCAAGCTGTACATGCGCTCGCTCGTCACTGAAAAAATGAGGTCAGGAGAGTGGTTTCAATTTCCGGTGTGAAATTGAAAGAATAATCCTCAAGGCATTGATACCCACGGCTTTGAGATGACGTGATGTGACTTTCGGTATTTTGGGTTTGTGGACGAGCACTGGAGTTTTTAAAATGAACTCACCCATAATGATTCCCTTTCAGAGTATTCTTCAACTGGTTTTTCTGAAACCTTCCTGTTGAACAACCAATGATTCCACTCAAAAACGACGTATTTTTAGATTTAGCACTTGTTAAAGGAGTTGATCCCATACTCTAAATTTCATAAAATTGAGCTATATTAAGTTCGTATGATTCCTTACTCTGACTGGTGTCGTCTGATTTGAACATTCAGAATTTTCCTTCTGCAGGAAATTCACAAAACGTTCCAAGTCTGTGATTTGGGTTTGCAGCTGGTCTACCAATTGGCCTTTTTCCTTGAATGGATTGACAAGTTGTTTTAATGCATCATCTACTTGGCGTTGTATTTCTGTTTGGTTCATCTTGTCAATGTCTAGATTCAGCTCAATTTTTTCTTGGAGCTTATCCAAAACCGCTTTCTGTAAAAATGACCCTTTATTTTCTTCACGATGCTACGAAAAATACCTGTTTCTTCAGAATATCGGTGCTTGGCAATGCTCCTTCTCCGTTTTCATAAGCGGTCCTTTCCAAATCTTCAACTTGCTCCCGTAGTTGTTTGAGAAGCTCTTTTTGTCTGAAAGATAGTTATAAAAAACATCAGCAAATAGTTAATCACCTTTCGTTCTGTTTTTCTAGCACTTCGTTTCCACTTTCACTCTCACTTCGTAACCTTTGAAGTTCATTCATGTCTGTACATCCTTTGAAAGCAAAGTCTTGTAGCTCCATGAGCAGTTTCTGAAATTTCAAAAATATATCAGATCAGTTTCTATTTCTATACCTCTCTATCATGAGGCTCGGCTTCATTCATTTGTTTTATCCGAAATTGCACTTGAGCGAAATGAGAACTGAGTGAGAATAACGAGTTATTGAGCCGTTCCTGCTCCTCTTCCAGCTGTTGGACCCGCAGCGCATCGTTAAGGTCTCTGTTATAGTTGGCTTACAAATTGTTGTAACTGAAATTAACTCACCCAATATCATCACTGTGACTTGAAGAGAGGCGTGCACTTTTCCATTCTGTTTCTGACATGGTATCAACTGAAAAAAAAATATGAAAACACAGTTGATTCAAAAACACTTACAGAACTCCAATCCATCTCCAATTTCTTTTGAATCCTCAGAAATGCGTTTTTTTAGTGATTGACCCAACTCAACCAATAAATCGCTGGCTTCCAATTCGTTCATCATTTTGAAAGCACTGAAATCGAAGAAGAATGCAAAGAGAAAATCGAACGCGTGTTTTCGAAAAATGTTATTTTTAGAATTTTTTCGATAAAGCTGAACAAACGATTTCTATTGAAACATGAACACAATGGGTGACAATGGAAAAAAAGTATAAAAGCAAAAGTGGAAACCACAGTTCCCTTGATTTTCATTTCTCTGTTTTGTCCACTCTTCAATAATGAGGCTTTTCCAGCCAAAAGGAAGCGAAAGAAAAGATGACGTGTGCTTTTCGAATAGATTGCCACTGCCTCGGAAAGGGAGAAGAGAAAAGAAAACATCGGAGCCAGCTAGGCAGCAGAGAAGTGATACAAAAACCTCAGTCTCCACTATTTCTGCTATATTTCACCATGCGTCGCTCTTGGTTATCGAGCGGCTAGGGCCAGAAATAAAAAGAGAGCATGAAGAAGAGGGGTCGAAGAAAAAGCAGGAGGCAACGCAAAAGAAGATGGAGTGACGGCGCATTTTTAGGCATGGAATGATGAACAAATTTCACGTGGGTGGATATATTTAGAAGGATATAGCTAAAGGAATAAGGATACTAAATTTAAAAACAGAATAATTGTGAATCGATTTGAAATGTTAAAACTTTGATAATAATGACCCAATAAGAATTTAAATTGGGGTCATATCACGAATATACATCAAACTCTAGAAAATTTGTTGTGAAAATGGAGAACTGGTATTCAAACGAAAAACTGACCAATAAAAAAGAAGGAAGCAAATAAACGAGAAATGACAAAAATAAATAAGGGTTTTTAAATAAGGACTTTGTTTGCGCATTGTCAATCTCGCCGTTCTTATTAGCGGAAAAATCTATTTCCTGCCCAGTCTAAGTGATATGAAACATGTTTGAGCTAGTGCCATGAATATCAAGTTGATCATTACAGGTTTCGATTTTAGAGAGTGATATTTCTGGTAGACCCCTCTTTTTCAAGGTCTTCATTTGTTTTTGTTGAAAAACTTTCATTTTCATCGAGTAAACATTCATAACAAATAAGTAGGGGCTCATAAATAATTGTTATTTTTGATGAGGTCTCGTGTAATTAGCACGACGAAGGGCCAAATCGCCGATTGGGTAATGAAGCCAATTGATAACTCCAATGACGTCTTCGTTGGTGACATCATCTGGTATCTGAAAACAGCTGGGTCTCATTTCGTGCCAAGCCTATCTAACCTCTGTTGAGCTCGACAATGTGATGAATGTGCAGAGAAGAACAATGGCAATGACGATCACAGCAACGGCAATGGTGCAGAACAAAGAAAGTGCGAGAAGAGATGAACGAGACACTCTCCAGACAGATGTTCCAATGACGCACTGAAATAAATAATATGTGAAAGTTTTGAGCGTTTCGAGAAGTTGTTCAAGTATATTGAACAGCTAGTACATTTTCTAGTTTTTAGAATCATTTTTATAATAAATAAATAGAGTGTTGTCTCTTTTTTCTTTTCTTCGTTGTATGTCGTTCGGTTTCCACAGGAGAAAAGTTTTTCACAGGAAAAATTCACCAGACCAAATTTCATCAACCATAAACATTTTAGGGCTGGCAAGTCTAAAGAGTAAAGAGGAAAAATCAGAGAGGCTTTAATCAGTTTTTACAATTTTACTCAAAAAAATTGAGGAGCAAATCGACGAACTTCCGCCGTAGGCGCACTAGCCAGACATTTTAGCGCCAGAGCCGCGGCAAACAGCCTGGTATTTATCAAACAGAGAGAATACCGAGACTTTGCTATTGAATTCAGAAAATATCGCCAATTTTTATATTTAGTACCTCCACAAATAGTAAAAAATTCACAATCTTGAAATTCAAAAACCTTTTTTTTATTTTCAAATTTATTCGAAGAATACTATAAATCACCCTCGAAACTCTACCTCGTAGACGCGTTCCCCAGCGAAACACTGGTCGTAGTCATCACGGTTAAAGCTTCTTGCCGCTTCTTCTGCCAACAGCAAGTTTCTGGTTTCCTGATCGTTGTAAAAGTTTTCAACATTCAAACGGAGCTCCGAACTTTTTGAATTGTTGGTTTTTCCTTCCTCGGTCATGTTTCAAATGGGTTTCACTGAATTTTCATTTTTACAGAATTTTTTTGGTAGTATGCGTGGAACTCATTGGTAAATAAGATAAAGGAAAAGACAGAGCGAATGACGAAACATTTAGAGATTTATGTAAACGTACGAAAGTGCCAAGTAAAATTAGCCCCGGGGCCATCAATTGATGTGTGGACACGCGATTTGGATGAAGTGTGTGAACAAAAAATATCCACAACGAAAGTATTTAGCTTGGAAAAGTATTCAGCTTCAGAAAAAACTCAAAAGGAATTCATACACTAGCGCATAATTCGGAAAAGGCTAACTAGGTTTTTCTTTCCTTGAGAAATGAATGGAACCTGCGTTGTACGACAAATTAGCTTAGTCACAAATTATTAGGGTTTTGAGCATGTGCCTAAAACGATAGAACATTCTTTGATGAGTAAAAATGAGTCATAACATGTGCCGACATAAAAATTGCGAAAATTTATGCACAGATTTGATAGTCACAATGAGATATTCTTCAATGCTGGCACAAAAGTTTACTTCAAACTTGAATCCACATAAACTGCATGAAAAGTTCCCTGTCTTGACTAAAAAGTTAACTCATTGCAGAGGTTTGAAAAGAAAATAAATAAAATATTGGAGACGTGAAACAACCACGAAAAAAAAAACTGAAAATACTAGAACTGACTACTCATTGGAGACAGCCAAAGCTTATGACTGAAATTGACGTGTGGGCTTCTTCTCGTATTTTTGTGCCCCATGTCTATTCACAATATTTCGAAGCATAATTAAAATTAATTGGTTTTTTGGTAGCGTAAGGCATGAAACGGATATATTGTCCTAACCACAAGTAATAATTCAGGAAAAACTTGAAGAGGACTCATTATTGAAAGTGGATATTGGTTTTCGCATCTTGACTATTTGGACTTTTCTAAGTAATTATTGGCTTTCTATAATTGAAAATTAAAAAATAGGTTAGCTGCATATTTTCGGTAGGATAATTGTCCTGGCTGTGAGCGACGGGTTAAGTTTCTTTTTTAATTTTTCACGGAATGAGTCTCATGACAGATGAAACTGAATAATTCATAACGTTTACTCAGTACGAAGAAAGAGAAATTTGAAAACTGAGAGATGGGAAAGTTCTAAATGACCGAAATATGAAAATGATGGCCGTTTGTAACATATTGTTACATTTTTTTCAATGTGAAAAAAAGATATAAAAGTGGTTTGGAACAGACACTGACATAGTCTTCAAAAAACTTCAAATTCAAAGTTTCGCTGTCGACGCAGCTTGTTCAAAAATCAATTTCTGAACGGTTTAGGTGAATAAATATCTACATATATAAGTGATAGATATTAAGAACAAACATGCTGTATATCTGAATTTAATACTTGTAGGAACACTGGTCTTAAATAAATGAAATACAACAGATAGAGAAAGATTTTAATTATGTTTCTTCTTTTTATCATACAAAAGCAACACAAGGTACAAAACTCTCGAAGAACGAAAAACAGCGTGAAGATAGAATAAACCTCTTTCGGGAATTCAACAGACTGAGTACCTGAATTTGATGATCATCATTTCCCTCTATTCCTCGTTTTCCCAAAAACAATTGGTACAGCATTTCCACTCGGTTAAACACATACTTGAGATCTAAGGCACCACACATACACACATTTTTCTTCATTTTTTCTATGGGATAGACAATTCAATTCCATTTGCGTTAACCTCCATTTTCTTTCAGAAGACTACTTGGCCGTTTTTTTTAAAGGAACAAAAGAAGAACGAGAAAAGTTATTTTCAATAAAGTTTTCAACACAATAAAAAACAAACAGTAATATATTTTCCATAATTGTACAGTGATAAAAACAAAAAAGACACATTTTATTCCGACTCTGACGAATGAGAAGTGTGTGAGGAAGAATCCGAATAACTTTTCTGACGAGTTGTTTCCAGTTCGTCCAAAAATCGTAACTTTTTCAGAAATTTGAAAACTCGATGTTTTCTGGAAATGGAGTTATTGGAATGACTGAAAGATAAAAGCAATAAACTCACTCTTCTTTTTTCAGCCTAACTGGCCAATCCGGATTATTTCGTATTCTCAATACTTCTAAGTTTGGACAATTTTTCTGGATATTGACCATAAAAACAGAAATATTGCGGATCTGAAAATGTCTGCTGTCGGAAAAGAACATTCCAGCATATACTTTACCCTATTATTTCTCACTGCAAGTTCCTTAAGGTTTCGGAATTTGGGCATGTTGAATGAGTTTTCTGTCAACATGTTATTGTCCAGTATCAGTGTTTCTATACACTCTCTGTTTTTTATTATTGCACTGGGAATCGATCTGAAAGGCATAAACTTTTTTTTTGCTTACATCTAATGTTTCCAGACGTAATTAAAAACTTTTTTGAGTATTAACTTTGAAGAAACTCACTTTAAATTTAATCCAGTTAGAACAACTTTCGAGTTCACTATGAGTTTGTCGACTGGAGCTTCTTGATGAATTTTATGTGCAACACACGCATGTATAGGCTGAAATATTAAACATGAACTTTGTCTTGAACGAATGTCCATTACCATTTTTGGTTACAAAACTTGAGCACAGGCAGGAGTTTGAGTTTGAATTCAGCAGTCGCAGCTGTCAGTATAGAAAGTGAGAGGAGGTGGAGCGAGGGAAAGAGGCAATAAAACAATGTCTTATCAAGGTCACCAATCCTACTTTACTACATTTGGAAAGCTGTCGACTCAAAATTGCAGTTCTTTCGTACCGGTCACTCGACAAGTTGTTCTTATCAGTTTTTGAAATTCTTGACCGAGACTCTCCGAAACAGACTGATGAATGGAGCAGAAAACGAACAATTTTCAGAAGTCACAGTTTCAGAAAAATATCAGAAAAAAATAGACGAATTCTTGTTGTCGAGACCGAATTCAGCTTGAACCGTGACACCAACACAAAACCACCAAATTCGATTGCAAAGAAGTTTATTTTTTTGAAATGCGGATGTCTTTTATCGAAATTGAATCAAACTTTAGTTGCTGTGGGATTTTGAAGTTTTCAAATAGTAATTTGAAATGTTCTCCATGGAAGAAGCTTTTTTTGGGCCTTGACTTTGCACTGTTGACTTGAACACAGTAAAAAAAAAGTGAAACATCTTCATGAGACAAAAAATGAATGAAAGAAGAAAAAACATCTGAAAAATATTTGTGAATTGCAACATTAGCCGACTGTTTCTCCAACACCATCTGTCTACACATAACCAGATTCTTATCATTTCTTCCAACGGAATGCGTCTTCATTCCTCATAAATTTTCTTTGTTCTGGACGTCTGATTTGTTTTCGTTTTGATTTCATTATTCCAAAGGATAAATGAAGTATTCTATCGTGTGACGTTTTACTTTTCGTTTTTTTTTCGATTTTTTCTTTTCGTTCTGGTACCGCCTATCCATCTTCTTTTTTCTGTGAAAATGGGAGGAGAGATTTTCTCTTTCTTCAAATTTGATAAGAAACGGTACTTTTTTTTTAGACAGTAGATGAATGCGGTTCTGTTTTCTCATTTTGTCTCTTTTTCAATTTCTTTTTTTTCACGATAGCCAATCAATATTTTTCAGGTACTGGGTGTCATGCTGTTTTGGTTTTCTACTTTCATCATTCTTTTACCAGTCCTTGCATCGGCCAATGACTGTATATCGGAAAAGAAGTTGTTGCAGTATCTCCAAACAACCGAGCTAAAAGAAACCTCAAAATGTAAATATATTTCAAGATATTGAATTTTTTGACACCGGTTTCAGCTCTCACAATTGGTGGAACGTACTATGTGAAAAATTGGATATACAGCAAGCGAGAAAATCATTTGGGAGCAGATGGGTACTTTGTGATGAACTGGGCCGTAAGTCTACAATACAGGTTCTGAAAGTTGTATTTGATTTCAAGAACGAAAGTTTGGCTTTCTCCCATCTCAACCCATGCATTACAAGAATTGAGATCAGTAGGTGTCATTAAAGGGGGACTCCGACCAAAAATTTTTATTGCGTTAAAATGTGTTAAAAGTTATCTATTTTCCAAACATTATTGCGAAAAAATTCGAAAAAAAATCCGAAATGTCCGAAAAACGCCGTTGAAAAGAAAAAAAATTCAAAAAAAAAATGTCGCCGAGTGACGAGGATTTGCAGTGAGAATCCTAGGCCACGGCACCTGAAAGCATTTTTTACATGGTGCCGACAGTGGTTTTTTAGGTTTTTTACCTGTCAGAGATAAAAGCGAAAAAATCCGGAAAAATTGTCTGGTGAGAAAGGCGCGCAGCTGCCGTGGCCTAGGATTCTCACTGCAAATCCTCGTCCCTCGGCGGCATCCTTTTTTTGCATTTTTTTCCTTTTCAACGGCGTCTTTCGGGATTTTTTCGCAATAATATTTGAAAAATAGATAACTTTTAACACATTTTAAGCCGATAAAAAATTTGGTGGGTGCCCCCTTTAAATTTTTTAATTTCTGATAGGCTTTTTCAGGTAGCGATAATACCTTCTTTTGGAAACCAGATGTATTCTTCATTCATTCTGAAGAGTACCAAGATGATAAAACCTACAGATTCTTTATAAATGAGAACGGGAGCATAACCGCATCAAAAAGGTAAGCACGATTTGAAGTGAAGAATGTTATGAGTACTATTTAGAATTACACGGATCATGCCATGTGATGTGGACGACACAAAGAATCCTTTTTCTAATGCCACTTGCACGTTTTCGTGGAAATACACTAATTTGGGAAGTTTTGACACAATTTCTGTAGAGACTGGAAAATTGATCACAAAACCGAAGACCAAGGAGAATCTCATTATGCACGATGTCAACTACAATACGACGTCTGATGGCGAATTCCACATTAACTATCACCTTTCACAACACCCACAACACTTATTAGTTAACTTTTTCTATCCTTCTGCATTGTTCATGGTTCCTGCGTAAGAAAGCACGCACCACCACTCATGTTTTGAACACATAAATGTTTTAGATGGCTTTCGCTCCTACTTGGTCCAATGGCGATCACTCGCTGTTGCATTCTAATGACGTCACTAATTCTCCAATGTGTTCATTTCCTCGCAAATGAGCCGGGACTTTTGGAAAATGGAGGAGTGACGGCGGTTTCTATCTGGAAAACATTTGCATACACTTTCACAATCGGCATTGTTGTCGAGTTGATTTTAATAACACTGTTTGCAAGTATGGGAAGATCTAAAACATGTTGCTTTGCAAAACGTCGTTCAGCAAAGTATGAAATGGAGCCTTTGTATGAAGAGATGAATGATCTGAGACAAAGAAAAACGAGGTAGAAATGAATTGAAGGAACAACAGTTGAACAATACATAAATATTTTAGGAAGACAAGAAATTGCTGCAGAAAAACTGCGCTCGTCTTTGATATCCTTAGTTTTGTTTTCTTTGGTGTTGTTCTTGTGGTTTTCATGTACGGTTTCTACGCGGAAAGGTCTTCGATGGTCAATACGGTCAACGATTTCGATATGGAGAGTCTGCATATTTTATAAATGTGAATATTCATTTTTAGTTGGAATGTCTGGTTAAATTTTTCCATTGTCTTTCAAGATAAACGAATTCATTTCTCTTCTTGTTGTTCACTTTCAAGTTCAGTGGTCGTTTGTCCAAAATCGAATCTTCCCTTCGTTGCTTTTAAACCATGACAGTAAAAATAGGTTCCGAATATACTGAAAAAATTAGTTGTGTAAAATTCGGTTTTTGAGATTATCGGAGGGTGGTTTTTGAACAAATTTCAACTTGCGCGCTATCATAATACGATGTTTGAACGGCAAAATATAAACTCTGTTGGTCTCTTTTGCCCAATTATCTCTCACAATCATGAACTTTTATCACTTTCCAATTTTTTGTCATTCGCCACATGACACAAGTCAGCCAAAAGAATTCTCTAACGACGGAAACAGTAATCTACTTATCAATTGCTTCTCAGAACAACACGAAACGGCTGAACATATAATAAATCAGTGAATGGCGCCATATGTTATCTTTTCCTTCTTCTCTCACAGTTTGAAAAAAAAAGAAAAATTGAGAGACAGAAGATGGATAGCGACGACAAACCGGTACTGCTAAGGAATGTTTTGTTTAGGGTACAAGAGTACACCGGATGTGACATCTCAACCAGTGTTCTATGTGATAGTTCTCCCACGCAATTTTTCACAAAAAAACTTACAGTACACTTAGCATTGACAATCCAAGAATAACAGCGATCACTCCCGCCAAATTAGTTCGAATCACTTCCTGTCTCGCCTCTTTTCCGGTTTTGTGCTCTTTAGCTATGATAGTTTGTTTTCTCCACTCTTCTTCTGTTATTATGGTGCACGATTTGAAGTTTTGAACCGTTCGGATATAGGGGCAACCAAGTGAAGGACAATAATAAGTGTCTTCGGAGAGGGCAATCAGAGAAATATTGTAGTTTGGACCAGCAATCAATCGATTCCAAAGCCATTTAGCAGCGTACGAGTGTCCTTTTCGATTCAGAAGAGGTTTTCCGGGAACGAGAAGTGATTGCGGATTACGAGAATGGATTGCCAATGACGGGATCGAAAGTACGCCGAATGTTCCGTTATCAGTATTGAATTCGTTCTGAATTCAAAAATTTTCGCATAACTTGACGTAAATTATGTTTAAAAATGACATCACTTACTTCTAAATCCACAAAATATGTTTTCCAAACATCAAACAATTTTCTATAATTGCTGCCTGTCATCTTCTCTAGACATTTACAACGAGGACGCATCAGATTAATGTTTTGGCGATAGGTGGATGCCACATGTACTGGTCCTAATAACACAATGAGAGCCTTTGGAAGTCCTCTCCGTAGAACACCCAACGCTCGGCGGATAGATGTGCGGCTTGGTGGCTCGCATTTTTCACAAAACTAAAACGATTTTGTATGAATAAATTTCATCATTCATCCGAATACCTCTTCTGAGCCTGTGACAATGGTTATTAAAGCCCACTTGTTTTTGAGAGTTCTTCCTACATAACGTTGTATCCTATGCACTAGTTCTAGAGCTTGTTGAGGTAAATCTTCAGTTTCTGCTCCAATCTCTGCCACATTAAATTGGTAATCTGGTAGAGCACTTTTCGAACCCATTCCGTGAGATATTCCTTCCAAATTGGGCACAAATTGACTCAAGATATCTGAATTTTCAAAATATTTCAAATTATTGTAATCAAATCTTAATCACTTGGCAGTGTGACCAACCCGTCCATATTCGCATCACCGCCAATTGGAAATGCAGCGCCACGAAATTCGACATCGGTGAATGGCCACAGACCACGTCCTGACTGCAATCGGATATGTTATATGGGAGGGTATATTAAAGGGAAATTACAGCTAATGAGTCTCCCATCGCACCAACAATTCGAATGTCCTCTGGAGACAACTGAGCGACAGATTCTCCCTAAATTGGATTTATGTTTTACATATAGTCTTTTTTCACAAACCGTATGTAACATAGGTTTGGCGTGAGGACAGGAGAAACTTTTTTCATTAGAGAATCCTCCAGAAATTTCGCTATTCACCGCTTTTCGGTTGTCTAATTGATCGACGATACTTGATATAAAAATATTAATTTTGGTATTTTTATTTTAGGACCTACACATCATCGTCGTCCGGAGATTTTGTAGAAGACGGCGTTGACGATTCTGGTCGAGGTTTAGCTGTCAACCAGTCATAGTCATATTGATCGTAGTCAGTAGCTTGATGCTTTTTGGCTAAGACCACTATTATTATGAGCACGCAAAATAATTTTTTCAACATAGTGTTGAAAAAATAAAAAGAAATTGCGGATAGAATTTCCGCAGCGGTTTCAGTTTTACATGAATTTCGTCAGTTTATTCCACAGAGCGAATCGATAGATTTGCATAAAAATGAGAGAGTTGTGTGTGCGTGTTTGATGCATACAGTTTGGGTGAATTAGAGGGACAAAAAGAAGAATAAGGGTACGCGAAAAAAAAACGGAGAAAAACAGCTAGTCGAACGATGGAGAGAATCGAGAAACGTGTTTGTCGAAAAAATTTTGTTTTATTCATTCTTTTTAACATTTTCAAAATCTTCGAGCAAGTCTTCAACGACACCGATTGTGGTTTTCTTCTCAAGGATTGGTGATGAGCAGAAGTATGAAGAGTCTTCAATGACTCGTATCAGTTGGCGATGGAGTCCTCCTAAAAGTTAATAGGTAATTCGAAAATTTGAAGTAGATTTCATTTAAAAATAAATTCTCAAAAACTATCCATTATTCATACCACAAAAATGTGGGAAGGTGAATTCAAAGCGCTGTGTCTTAGAAAACCTGCCGTCTATTTCTATCACATACCTTGGCCGTCAACAAAAGCGTGATAGAATAAATTTCCAAGAATGAGACTCAGGCGTAGTGTCGCAGACCACCAAGTGACTGTACCGTTGGAAGCAATAGATACTGAAACAATGATTTAAACCTTTTTTTTGGGTATTAGTTACCGATGAGAACAACTATATGAAAGACAGCAGTGACCAACAAAAGCAGTGCGATGTCAGCTCGAGTTTCCCGTTGTTGCAGGATAAATCTGGCAGAAATGAAAATTCAACTCAATTTTAATTAAGGAAATTACTTGAACAACAATCCGAAGGACAGCAACGTAACGCCGTAGTAACGAACAATCACGTATGCTTCGATTGGAATCGATTCGATTCCATGGTCTAGGTATAGACCAAAACGCGGCAGGAACAGACACTAAAGAATTACATAAAGTTTATCAACTCAAAATATGAACTCACGATTGCGCCGATTAGAAGGAAGTATATAGTGTTCAAAGTGTTCCATACAAACATTCCTCGTGGCAAACGGACGTAGAGTGATTCATTGATTCCGAGAAGTTGGGATATCTGATTTGAACAGTTGAATTTTGACTTGGATTGGAAAAAAAACTCACTTTTGATTTGTAAACATCTCCATTATCTCCTGCCAACTCTCCCACACCGAGCAGCTTTCTCGTTTTGAGACGACTTTGTAGATCGCTGGCCGACTGTTTTCTACTAACAATGGTATCTTCAGTTGGGGCGCCCATTTTAGCGAGAAACTTCTCACTGTCTAAGAGCTGTTCGTCGAGCACGTCGTAGAATTTCTCAGCTACCAAACTAATCTCATTCATTGGGAGTCTAAGATTTATTTATGATAAAGTATGATACTTGTGAGAAGAATAAGAAGCGGATTTGTAGAGAACCGCGAAATGCGGGGTATGTGAGAATTGTTTGTGAATTAATCCTCAATGAACAAAAACATGGCAAGAGGATTTGATAAAAGAATTGAACGAACGGATTAACTAAAAAATGAGAGCGAGAAGAAGCAGAAAGGAGGAGAGAATCACGTGCTATAAAGAAATGCATCCCCAATTCGATAAACACTTTTTATATGCTGTTTCTAGCCTTTTTGCTTGTAGGGAACCGTGAAAAACGCAAAAGTGTAATTGGAAAACGTCCTTCAAATGCGCTTTGCTCATCAAATATATTACAAAGGCATTCAAAAAGCATCGCGTAAAATATTTCAATTAACATAAGACGCTTTCTTCTTGGGTGAGTTATGAATAAATGATGAGGTCGGTGAAGGGAAAAAAGAGGGCTGTTGGTGTTGTTTTTCTGTCAGGAAAAACGAGAAAGAGAAAATAAAGAAAAACACGCAATTCGCGTGATATCTGTGTATGATCAACGACATTATTGGCCAGTATTACAGAGCATTACTAAGAAAAAATCGACAAGTATTTCTCAAGAGAATTGGTCTCGTCACATTGCGACTAATGTCTACTATACATTCATTCCTACAGTATTTTGATAATATTCGACTAACTGATTGGAATTCGGAAAATGTATGTTGGCAAAAGTTAATCCTCGTGAGAATTTTTTACCACCTGGATCAACGCCCGACTTAATGACTTCATTTCGGAATTAACAAAACTCATACCGCGATTAACTTGGAAAGCAGAATTAATAAGAAAGGAACTACGAATACAAAAACACTGCCGTATCTCCGAATCAAAAGAAGTGTCAAGTGAAGCAAAGAAATATGCCGGAAAATATCTTTCAACACCACTTCTCGTCTTCTCCGTATTCAGAAGCATGAAAATGAAGTGCGGTTTGCACACTACTTTTGCTCTTCACCATCTCCCGGTTTCCGTCTCAACACCCTATTTGACTCGTCGTTTTCCTCAATTCAAACGACAGCGTATTCAGAAAAGAAGAGAAATGCGCCTGAAAACGACGCGGACATGTAATTACGGAAACGAGAAGGAATACGAGTCTATTCTATGCTGTTCCACTTTTGTCTTCTCTATACTCTTTCTTCCATCTTAACCCTCTTATGCACACGGGAGCAAAAAAGCGGCAGAAGAAGTAATAGTGCTGCGTTTCTTCAAAAAATCATTGACAATAGCAAAAAAAGGAAGTCTAATGAAGGTTTTTCTAAGGATCACCTTTTTAGGAACAAATGGAATGGGTTTCATCTATTGCAGGATGTATGTAAGACAAACTAAAACAACCACACCTAGTTTTTCATGATATAAAAAAAATACACTTATAATCTCAAGGTTTTACGGAGGATTCAGGTGCAAAAAATATTTCTCAACTGCAAAGCCTTCCACGTTTTGACGGTGCTCCGATTCTCCGAACTTTTTTTTTCATTTTATTTTTAAATACGTCTGTAGTTGTTTCAAGAAAGAGACAAAATTAGTTTATAAGATAATTCATCCAGGTAAAAAACTTGGTATTTTTCCTATTTTGCTTAAACAGTAAATAAGCAAAATAGGTGGAGTACCAGGCTTAATACCTAGACGAAAATCCCTGTTATAAACTAGTACAATTTGTATAATTAATATTATTCTGCTAAAACTGAATGGTATTTTTTTGAGATCGGACTTTTCTACGTGAAAAAATTTTGTGAACACCGCCATATTGACGCTTTGTTTTGTAAACCAATAGAAAAAATCAAACCTGTCTTCCGTGAGTCGATGTTTGTGTCTCAGTGGTGTGGTGGATGTAGTGACTGTGCTGGGTGGAATGATGGTGTCAGTCATCTGCAATGGCAATATAAAAACAAAAACCACTTTCTGTGAAGTTTTTTGGAGTGTCCAGCTAGGAAATGTGAGAGAAAAAAGGAGGTGAGGGGAATGACATCCGCGAGACGCTAATTGTTTTCCACATACAAAGTCAAACTATTGGAAATACAAGAAAACTTTGGCGCCAGTAACATTTTTAGAGTTTGTGGGGGAGACTCGAAACATTGAAAAAGGGCACAGTGATGTTTTGTTGAAAGGGATAGATGTTTGTGTTTATCGGAAATATAACATGACAGAACTATTCATACATGGCTTCTCGTCTTGAATATTTTTAAATATGTACATTCGAATTCAAATTGTAAACGACAGATATGAAAGGCTTTCCAAGAAAATTGCGATGTGGAAAGCTCTCAATTTGAACGAGAAGTGGGCGCATAGATAATTTTAGGTTACAGATGATAAATTTTGGCCGAAACGCATGGCATCTGAGAGGGGAGAAGCCGGAAATTCAATTCTCAAATATATTCTTTCTCGAAATTTAATGCCATCCCACGACGACGATGACAGCTACTGGCATCTCTCCACATCGTCAAATAAAATTCGTTGGCGTGAAAGCAAATTGAGCTGTCGGCCGAGGGGCAAATCTCTTGTTCCTCGCGCAGATGAAAAGTGAATAGATCAAGATTATTTGAAAGGATGAACTTTTTGCCAGTGGATTCGAAGAATATACAAAAAAAAACGAAAAACACGAAAAGAAGAAGCAGAAGCAGCAAAAGACAAA
Source organism: Caenorhabditis nigoni (assembly GCA_027920645.1). Classification (NCBI taxonomy): domain Eukaryota; kingdom Metazoa; phylum Nematoda; class Chromadorea; order Rhabditida; family Rhabditidae; genus Caenorhabditis; species Caenorhabditis nigoni. Next base: position 378,324 of record CP115869.1, read on the forward strand.
ACTTTTTTTGGGGCAAAGCAAGAAACTAGTACCCCGCGAGACCACACTAAATTCAATTGGAAATGAGTTTTTCAATGTTTTGAAACCGCTTTTCGTGTAGATTTCGATAACATTAGCACCACCAATTCGAAAGGTTTCCGAAGCTAGAATTTGTTCACATAAACAAAAACAGTTCCTTGATAATTTCATTATCGAGATGTAACAAAAGTTCAAATTTTGATGCTCAATGTGATGAACTATTTTATGTTCGAAAAAAAATTGCGAAGTGTAAGCACAATGCCATGAAACTTTGAGTGAAACGAAGTGAGCGAATCGAAGTTTTTTTTCAAAAAACCGAAAATTTCCATATCCATTTAATGTGAGTTAGTGTAGAATTCAAACTTTCATTCAAAACCTCTCAAAAGACCAAAAAAATGTAAATTTATTGAAACAAAACGAATTGGAAGTGTTTTAAAGAAAATTTCAAGTTTTTTTCTTTTTTTCCAGCTTTCAGTTCTACTTCGCTTTTGAAAATAAAAGATGAAATTCATCAAAGTTTTTTGCCATCATTGTACGTTTTTAATTGAAGAAAGACTCTAAAAATTAGACTAGCACGACTTCTATTCAAAGTGAAATACATCGACGCAGCCTAGAAAAGAATATAGAACTAGATGAATAACAACATTCATGGATGTTATCTGTTATTACTGAAATGATCATAAAACATTTTCGAGAAAGAAGTTTATTCTCGGGTGTATTCGCGAAGAAAATTGTTTCCCATGAGATTTTGAATGGCTGGTTTTCATATATCTAACCAGGGAATGGTGTGAATTGGGTACAGAGTTACGGCACATGACCTATATCATTGGAAATCTGAGAAAAAGTTATCGACGAATACAATCAGAATTTGCTATAGAGCCACCAGCTCGGAAAAAATTAGGTCTACAGCTCTAAACAGTGTACTATTTTTCCTCAATTCCAATAAAAATATGATTTATGTATTTGTGTTCACGCGATCCCAAATTTCTATCTAACTTGAGTTAACACTATTACACTGTTTAGAGCTGTGAACTTAATTTTGCTTCGAGCTGGTGGTTCTATAACAATTTCTGATTGCATATTAGTCCAAAACTTTTTCGCAGCTTTCCAATGATATAGGTCATGTGCCGTAACCCCATACCCGATTCCCACTTTTCCCTAGTAAGATTTGATAATTATCCCTCCTACCCCAATTATTTTTCAAATCGAAAACTATAACTATTTTTTCTTGTGTTATTTACGATAATGAGAATGGTAGGAAAATATGCGGTATAATCATCGAGAAACTCCGAAAATCATTGTTCAGGGATGAATATCACATGCAAAAATTCAAAAATTACCAGCACATACCAGTACAACCAACTGGACCTTTGAAAAACTTTTTTTGTCTTTTTTCTTTAGTTTATAAAAAAAGTTTCAGTGGGTAATGAAATATTTTCACTTTGAAGAATTCCGGAAAACTCTAGGAAAAAACGCTTAATCTTATTATTTCAGCCGTTTCCGGCCACACAAGTGATGAGAGGATCGTCCGACAATAAAGGTTTAGGTGGAAAAAAAATAATGTGTTCAAGATTCGTTACATAAACTAGCTCCACCTGTGATTTTGTGGTACCCTTGTCCTCGATTATAAACCACAAACTGTCTGTTCTACAAGGGTTTTGAACTAAAATGATGTGCGTGCTCAAACAGTTATTGATTATCTAAAACGAAAAAGACAACAAAAAACAAAATTGTTTTGCCCTCATTTTACAGAGCTGTAAAATATTGACCGCGATTTCCTCAATGTGTGGAACTTGATTACGCATAACTCCACATCAAAGTAATAATATTTTGAATCTAAAGCCGATCTTTTGAGAAAATCGAAAATGCGAAAGTAAGTTAACAACCAGCGCCGCGCATAAAATATTGTGATCGGTTTTATGGCGTCTTGCTCGTTTTGGCTGATTGATCTGTTTTCCTTTTTGTTACACTTAAACTAAGAAACAAAAACTTGATCTCATTTCAATTTCTGGGAATACTTCCAAAACTGGCGTACTTCTACTATAAATATTTCGCCTCTTCATGACAAGGAGGGGCCATGAGGACAGAGAGAGCCGAAGCGAAAAGGGGGAGGCCAAGTTGAAAAATTATGCCTGAGCTGATTTTCACCCATTTTTTCGAGTTGTGTGACTGCTTCCATTAAAATTTCGAACTTTGAACACTTTTCATAATTTTTTGAGAGTTTCAGTTTATGTCATTTTTTTTGCATATTTTTTGTTTATTTTTTTTACTAAGCCTGAAGAACCTAGAAACTAGCTGATTAACTTTAAATCACACAGTGCAAATGGAAAAAATAGTGTTGTTCATGCAAAAAAATCGACTGCAACTGACATTTTTTTAACGGCTAATTTTTGCGGAAACAATCGCAAAGTACGAAGTTTTTATAGAAACATTCAGAAAACTCAAACAAATTGGTAGATCTGAACTTAGTCCACATTTTTGCCTCTTGGTCTCCCCCCTTTTTTCTCATGCCCTGTCATAAAGAGCCAATTTCTCTGTTGTTTTACAGGGTTGGACTCTTATTGACAGTGTTCCTTCTTCCAAAATTACATAATTTCCAAGAGTGTTCAGCAATTCCGGAACAAAATCATTCACAGTGGTCTTCGATTTTTGATTATATTTAAATTAGTGAACCACATACATTGTTCGATTTGCACCGCGTGTCATTGGCAATTGTTGGATGTTGTTACAGCAAAGAACAGTCATCAAAAGGACTTTTTATAGATAAGATAATAAATGATTTCCGGGAAAGAATCGAACGGGGGAGGTGAAGTAAAGAATAATAAAACACATATGTTTCCAGAAAACACTAAAAGACAAAATGAACCTTAAGAATAGACAAGAAAATTACTAGTTTTTCAGCTACAGGGTGGCTCATAATTACCCGCACAAATAATTACGGGTATATCTTCAGAAATAAGCATGCTAAAAGCAGGAAAATCGGCAGAAATGTAACTCTATTTTTGAGACACATTTACTTAAATATTCAAAGCGTTTCCTTGTTTCAGTGTTTTTATGACCGTTCAAAGATGAACGGCAAAATGTTTCTTGCACGCGGCTGTTTTCTAATTTACGCTGATGTAACTTCATGATGGATTGTACTATTTCACTAAAAATTTTTTCAGAAGAAAGACATACATAAGTAATGCTATCACGCAAAGTTTTACGTTGATTGGATGCATCTGCCCAGAGAAATCACTCTAATAGTCACACTACTTTATGCAGATAATTCGAAGTAAATTCGCCTCGAGAACCGACTTTCTATAATAATCTGTGGACCCAGTCGATATCTTCAATAAACATTTCTGATGCGACTACGATGAAAGTTCAACATCACAATCACCCAAAAACATTAATTTTAATCCGTTAGATAAATTCATTTCAAAAAATATGTCAATTTTCTACTTTTGGTCACTTTGGAAAACTGATGCCTACCAATTCGATTATTTTCGTAGACCTTTCAAATTTTGAAAGAAAATTTTGAAAGAGTTGGTCTTGATACACATGAATTTTCAGCCACTAAATATCTTTTTTTTTTAAATTTTCGTTAGATAAAGCAACTTTGACTAGCGATAATTCAGCAGAAAATTGATAAAATGATTTGAAACTTGGCCCGTTTATTGATGAATTATGTTAGTTGCTGCACATTAAATTTGAGCCCAGTACAACGCTCGATTCAAAATTTGTGATAGTAAAAACTTTTGTGCGGGTAATTATGAGCCACGCTGTGAATGCCGATTCTTGAATGAAACCCCTCTGTGGTCAGTTTTTGTTCTGAAAACGTGAAAAACCGGTATCCATCAGAAATCGTAGAATTGTTTAGAAATTTTCTAAACTTTTTGTAAAGTTTGCAATCTAGGTCTGTTTTACAGCCTGCAAAATTTCCAGAGAGATCGAGAATTTAACGGCGAGTTCCATACTCTTGGAAATGATCAAAATGGCTAAAACTCAGCTGAAAAATACGTTACTGCATGTTATAGTGAATATGGTACTTGAAAGGTTTTCATAAGACTTCTGAATCATTTCAAGCTGGTATTTCGGAACAAAATTATCTGAACAGTCATTTTTCCTTAACCTGTAATCCAACAACTAACTACGTGCCAATTTAGATAACTCGTCAATACGATACTGTCTAGTTTTCAATAAACTGAGTTAATTTAAGAAAAAACGATTAGAAGTTTGCAACATTTTGATTTTCTAATGAGGCATAAAAGTTCAATGTAGGCTATGAAAACAATTACGAAAACGAAAGAATATGAATACAAGACAAACGATTATCAGGCTCTCCTTCTGGGATTTCACTGCGATTCATAATCCGCCTTTCATTTCTTTTTTCATTCTTCTCTCTTTTCACCCCTCCTTCCTATACTCTCTTCTTTTTTTTGAAGAGAAAAGGCTTTTAGTGAGAAGATGGAGAAAAAAGAGAATGTGTGTTTGATATCCCTTGAGAATTATATTGGTTATAAACAATATATTTGTCGGACCTCTTGGACCCAATACAAAGTTATGCAATGCTAGCAGCATGTGCTTGCACTAGCCTCCAGCAATTTGTCTATAGAGTGCTATGAGTGTAGATAAATGTCATTCATCAATTCTGCGTCGGATCGTTCAACTAAACGAAGTTTCAAAACCCTACATTCTAGATTATTTTTTAAACACCACTCAAGGCCAAGTTTTCAAGACCGAAAAATGTATGTTCAGAAATACAAAAAGGTTCCAGTTTAATTCAATTCATAATGTTTCTCAATAAAGTTGCAATTCATAATGTTTCTCAATAATCTTCACAGTTGTAAAACCCTTTTCGGATTCAACTGTATAACACAATGATCTTACAACTGAAAGTGTTTTCTAGGGGTGTGCGGCAGTTTCTTTATTGCATGTTCTGTTATTGTATCTCCCTTCAGATCAAGAAATTAAATTGAAAAGGAATGAATTTTGCAATCGATATCGAATTACCATACCACATCAACACCAATATTTGTTAATTTTATGCTAATGATAAAAGCGAAAAAGTATTGGATATCAAATGAAGGGTGGAGCCTATCTATCACCATCCCGACCGTGCACTCAACCACTGTGGAAGACAAAATAGTGTGTGTCGACTAGAGATTGTGCGCAAAAATTGGGGGCGTGGCTTGCAGGCCAGGGAAGGAGTAGACAGGAAAGAGGGGGAGAAGGAGGGTGCATTCAGTTAGAAGCGAAAGACAAGCCGAAGGCATTTTTGATCATTTTTTGCACATGATGACAACAATATTATGGTTGTCACTACTGTTTATCGGATTACCGACGGTATCAGGTATGCTTTTTTTTCAATAAACATTCTCTTCGAAAAAAAGAAAAAACAATCAAAGATAAAAGCTTTAAATTTGTTCATGTTTCTGATTTTTCCTGCTACCCTAAGCATATTCTACAGATTTTTGCGTTGGCTTCCTTTCCATAAAAAATTGTCACGAAAACAATTCCTCTTTTAGTTTGCAGAACCCACTTTCGAAAATAATTCTCTCGGCAATCCTCTTCCTAATTCCCCACTGCGAATTCCACTTTTAGAATAGATGGAGAAACGATATTTCCTTCCTGAAGAGATTGCTGACCTGAAAAGTTACTCGAAAAATGTTTCTTCATGATTGCCCTTTCCCATTTTAGTGAACTCAAGTAGAAATTTTATAATTCTTATTGCTCGTTTTTTATTTGATGGTTATATAAGAAATCTCTTTTCTTCTCGCAGACTTTTGGCGCCGACACACTTATTTACATAATAACCTTGAATGTATCTCTCCTATGTTATGTGCGCCTTCCCCCATTTCTCTAGCTGCTTTTTGCCCTCGTTTTTGTGTCGGCTCAATCTGCTCCGTGAAACAAAGTTATTCGGTTCAAGTCGTTTTGTTTTCTGGACAGCTGATAGTGTGTGTGTGTGTGTGAGAGAGAGAGAGAGAGAGAATTCGTCATGATTGTGCACTGCTTGCATTTGAAGATTTCAACATCTTGAAAAGCACAGTAAATCGGTACCTGTGTATATGAAACAACAGGAGAAAAGAGAAGACGACTAAGTAAACCGCCTCTCTCTTTTTCTCCAATAAGAAGTTGCTTATTAGCTATAGGTAAATAAGTAGGTTGAAAAGAGGAGGGCTAGGCAGGCAGTCAGAAACAGCCAAAAAGTGTTCACAGAAAGTGCAGCGCGGGGTGGATCACACAACTTACCAAACAAAACGGCACACACTCGAAAATAGACGACGGGCAGCGACCAGCGCTTTTGATGATTGGCTCGTTTAAGGAGAAAAAGAGATAGGAGAAAATGAAGATGAATAAGTTCGGGTGAAGAATGAAGAGGCGAAGAACATGTTTCACAACTAATCCAAACTCATTGAGAAACAGAGTACCGCTAATAGGGCGCAAATATACATGTTATTCAAATCTTCCGCATTGGCGGCATTTCTTAACATCAGAAAATTGTACGAATTAGTTTGTAGACAATTGCTGGGGAAAAATTTGGGAACTGTTGGATTTTCACGCATTCCAGAAGAAAAGCTTGTGAACGGAAAAAAAGTGTCGCTGAAAAGCAAATCCGGTATATGGCAATTATTGTATCATAAGCTACCGCGGAAGTTCCAGGAGTAATTTTCACTGCATTAAAAAAAGTTTTCAAAAACTAAGATTATTAATATTATTCTATTATCGGATCGCCTTGCTTTCCTTCGAAACAGAAATCTTTGGATAAAAACAATCTCTTTAACTCCAATATTCGTGAGAGGGTAGAACAGTGTTTTTGTATGTTTTCACCATTGCAAATACTCACTTGTTAGCTCAGTAATGTGTCAATGACATTGTATGATGTTCATCTTTTTGGATGTTTGCGATGTTTCACAAATCGGAACACCAAACAGAGCCCATCTCTTCCGTTCCATCGAGTCGCGTGAGCAAAAATGAATTGAGTTGTGATAATTGTGGAAGCATCTGATTACCAAGAAATTAATTTCAGGATGGACATTGACTCTCAGCCCAACAGAAGAACGACTACAAAATAGGCGGTCTGGGGACAATTTTCTTGCTGTTTGTAAAGTGAAAGATTTTGATGGTGCAGCTAGTGATGTCAAAATTGAATGGTTCAGAGATGGGAAGCTCATTCCTCGATTTGGAAGGTGAGAAACAGAGCAGTAATATATCATGAATTGTTAGAAGGCCAAAGAAAAGCATATGGTCATCAATTACAATTAGAATTTGCATCTGTATCAGCAGATTGGCGTTCCCCCCTTTTCTGCTTATTTTCTATACATTTTGCCTATTCTTCTTTTGATGGCGTAATATTGTGCATGATGAATTGCTTGCAGTACCATGACCATCGAGAGAACCTATTCAAATCAGTTGATGATCAATCGTCCCAAAATTTCGGACGGAGGGAAATACACTTGTCGGACAGAAATCCATGAGGAAAAACAAGAAATTTCCGCAGATATTAGTTTTGTCGGTAAGTGGATTGATGTTCAAGCCTTGAGAGGGTTTTTTTTGTTATTGGAAACCTCTTTTCCTGTAACCTGCAACCAGTTTGAAAAACCAAACAGCAAACGAATTTTCAGATCCCCCAAGATTTGTCAATGTACAAAACGAGCAACACCCTGAAGAGGGAACTCGTGCTGAAATCGTCTGCGAAGTGGAGGGAACTGATCAACTCGAGGTGTTTTGGCAGTTTAACGGCGTTACCCTGGACGAAAGTAAGTGTGTCTAGTCGCGTGCAGTATGACCTTTTGCACTATGTTGCGCAACTTGCGCATATATGTCACTCATCATCGCGTTTTGCCATCTGATCACACTATCTGCCTATTTTCCTGTCTCCGTTAACCTCCTGAAAAACACGAGGCATTCAAAAACCGAACAAAGGGGTGAATCATCTCGCATCCAAATTTATAAGATAGAAACGAAAATGGTGATAATTATGGGTGGTTTGTTCTGATCAAGAAAACCGAAACAATGCATTTCCTCTAGTGATCCTTAAGCTGATCCTTGCAAACTGTAGGTCGGCATAATACAAACAATTAGATTGAGCAATTCAATTTGATGCCTTATAAGAAAAGATATTGTATTCACGAGAAAACGCGTTCTGGCAGGTCAAGTGGCGCTTAGCGGATCCTAAGCCTTTTGTTGTACTGGCTTCTAAGAAAATCTAAATTTGCGGCCATCTGGACAACCTGTAGCATGAGATCAGATACGAGAACAAGGGGGATATTCAGATTCTGACGTAGAAACATATAAATACAATTCTGAAAAATTCGTTTTTATTCATAACAATTATTTAAGTAAAATCATATTAGACAACCCAGTTTTTTGAGAAGTGAGCTCTGAGTTCCAACATTGTGATTAGAAGCATGCTGAAAGTATTTCCAAATTTAGAAATGTCAAACCACAGCCTCACAAGACGGACCATCTCAATTTTCTATTGAAAAATTCCCTTATGTAATATATTTTGAAATTTGATGAACTGATGAAGACAACATACCACATATGTCTTAGCAAGCTATTTTTCTAATCTTTTCAGCTTCCCAACGTGGCTACGACTTCTCCGAAAACAATCAGATTCTCTACATCCCACACTTCACTGCTAAAAAAGACGACGGAGTTTATAACTGCAACGCTGCTCAATATTCATCCTTTGAAACCCTTTCAGTAAATGTTACTGGCTATGGTGAGTACGCGTGCAATTTGTGTGGGAAACGTATGAATATATATTTTCAATTCGTTTTTCGTATAAATCTTAGTCTCCTCCATATGTCCCATCACCCCACAATAGCTCACACATTAATTATATTTCAGCGCGCCCTACAATTACGGTATTTGATGTGCCAAATGGAAACCGCGGAATTGAGGGACATACGATCGAGCTCAAATGTGGTGCTGTCGGAAAACCAAAACCAGCCTATAAGTGGTTTTTTGAGGTACGTAATTTGTGATTGCAAAGCAACAGGCCCTCTACCACCTGTCGCACTGTTTATCAATTAGTAATTGGAACCTGGAAAGCGCGGCATTCTTTTAGTGAAGATGTGAGGTGCTCTTATGATTCCATAATGGGATTAGCCCAATATAAACAATTTAATGAGGGGAACCTTTAAAAGAATGTTTTGAAATTTTGAAAAAATCCATTGACTTTTTTAATATTGTGGCCATTTGCACTTTTCGATTTTGTTGCGAAATTCACCTTGTTCTGTTTCGTTGCCTTTAGTATAGCTGCTACCACCTGTCATTTCGCGCTTCGGGCGGATATCTGCCTTTTGACATTTTTCAACTTTCGGGTAAGTCATTGGAGTTTGTCTGGGAAGGGAAAAAGTAAGGTTAAAGCAAACATCGAGTCGCATTCTTCTCTTTTCTCTCTCTCGCACACTGTACTGCTACCAGCATGATCCATCAAAGAGTGCGGCTTCTCAGACTTCTTAGCCCTTTCTTCCTGTGTGTTGCGGTCCTCAGTTACCAAGCGCATTGAAGAAAAACAAAATTGCATGCCATGTCACCTTGACTATCCCTTTTGTTCAGAAATGTCGGGAAGTATCAAAAGCCAGAAGTGTGGAAAGGGCAAGAGGTAAAAAAAAATGGACGGGGGAAAACTTGCGCACTCTGTCTAAAACGTAATTAAAAACAGGAAAACAATTGAGAAACGGAGTTAACTACGGAACAAGAGGAAAGACCTCATAAAAAGAAAAGAAGTTAGTTAGACACGACCCGGAGACATGGCAAGTTATGCCAAGAAAAGGGAGAACTGAGTCTCTAGGGAACTTTTTCTTGCCACTAACCACCTAATCCAATTTGCGGTAAAATGAAAACTATGAAACGAAACATGTGTAAAGGAGCAATGTGTATAGAAATAAGGGACTGTTTTCAGTTACATTTTGAAGAAGTTATATTCCCAAGACATTCCCATTACCTAGGAATTTATGTATTTCCCTCGGTTGTCAATTGTTTCGAATGCATTATTGATGAAGACGGATATTGATAGGAGGTCATGAATAAAATAGATCAACAGACACACCGGCGTGAAAGTTAGCATATGCATGAGGTATCACGCGAGAGGTCATCTGTGGTGTGGACATTGACTCAGTAATAAACCGATTATTATCTCAGCATGAGGTGCATGAGGACTTCTCAAAGGTCACACTTCTTTATAAGAAAATTATTGTTGTCCATAGTTGCAAATAAATTATAAAGGGATCTCTAATATTGGGAGCTGAAAAGAAGTTTGGAAATACTGTTGACATCAAATCGAGAAGAGACTGTTGCCAGACTCTAATTTCTGTACTCTTCTATTTTGTCCAATTTTCGAATTCTATAACATAGCTTTAAAGTTATAGATAGATTAGAGTAGTCTAGCAATATATGTTTTTCGTAGCTTTCATTCCTATTCTATTATAGAATCTCCATAAAAATTATATGTGAAAACACTTATTCTAGTATTGTAAATCCGGCAAATTCAGGTGAACAGCATTTGACAATAAACCTTGCAGATGTTTCTGCCTATTGTTAGTGCCGGAACAATAGTAAAGTAAAACTTAATCGCTTCCCATTCTCCTCATTATTCTTCATATTGAGAATAACAAAGTGCTCATCGCTCATTCATGCTCAGTCAGGTATCCTTCTTTTCTTGGTTCCCTCCGGCTGTCAATGCCTTCAGCCGGCTGTCTGGACCTACAAGAACACTTATTATGATTGAGCGAAAAAAAGAATGTGAAACTGGTTGAGGGAAAAAAGAAGTAAGTGTACGAAAACGCATGAGCAAAGTATTATATTTCCTAACAAGAGCGTTTTGTGTTTCTGAATACATTTAGTTTATTACTTCGTAGGAAAAAAACAAAATGAAAAACAAGGGGATCTATCTTGTCTATAAAAAGTTTCAAAAGATGAATACGATTTCTTTGATATGTATTGAAATCATGTATTTTTCAGGATGACGAGGTCCCAATCTCTCGTTCTGACAAGCACAATGTCGATGAAGGTCTTCTTATCATTGAATCCTTGAATTCAGAAGATGCAGGAACCTACAAATGCATCGCTAACAACACTGTTGGAACAAATGAGAGAAGCTTCGAATTATCTGTTTTCTGTGAGCAAATCAAACACCAAAATAGTCCTAATGATTAGTTATTTAGTGAAGCCAAAAGTCGATTTGAAACACGACCACGTTGTCAAGGAAGGAGACGATGTTGAACTTGTATGCAGCTATAATGGAGATGGACATGTCACAGCTAAATTTACCTCTGGATCCCGCGAATTCACAGTCAAGAAGGACCATTCTGAAAAAGTTCATTCTGAAGAAATTCCAACAGAGCAGACTGATTCCCAGGAAACCGAAATGACGGAACCTTCTACTTCTAAAGAAACGGCCCCCACCGATGAAGAAATCGAAATTAAATCTGCTGAGTCCTCTGATAATGATGAGGATGAGGAAACAACCGCGTCTAACAACGATGAGGATGATCACGCTGATGAGCAAGAAGAATCTAAGCGATGGAAAAGAGTGAGTTTCTAAGCGATGGAAGAGGATGAGTGAAAGGAAAAAACTATAACTTTTACAGTTCGCTGACGATGTAAACTCTGAGAGAATATCTGTGAGAGCAGAAGAAAACAAATTGATCCTTCACATCAAAAACATTGCTTTGGAAGACGCCGCTGATTATAATTGTGCTGTTACCAACGATGCCGGAACAACCAACAAAGTTACTCAAGTTGGAATTATTCGTGAGTTTTTTCCGAACTTCCAAGGTATACCTTCTAGTTCATTTTTTCAGACCCACCAACCCTTCGTCATTATACTGGTCCACATGTTCGATCCTTCAATGGAAATACTGTTTCTATTTATTGTGATGTTTCTGCTGTTCCAAGTCCAAAGTGGCATTGGTATAAGGATGAAAAGGAGGTGGAGGCTAACGGAGCTTCTGTCCAAATCGACACACAAGCTTCTTCCACCAAACTTACATTGGAAACATTTGATGGCAGTGATAACTTTGGAGTTTACACTTGCGAAGCTGACAATGGAGTTGGAAAACTAGAAAAGCAGATTGAAGTGATCAAAGTTGGTGAGTAGAGACAGAATACATTTATGAATTTATTAAAAACTATATTCAGTTACCCCACCAACCCCAGTAGGAATGGATTGCAAGAAATTGATCTATCCAAACTATGGAAAATGCGCCGTTGATTCCGATTTGTACGAAAAGGAAGAGAGCAAGCCTCAGACGATCGACTTTTTGGTTGCCAAATTTGAAGAAATGGAATCCGATTACAACTGGAATCATGCTCGAGCTGTTTCTGTTCCGTTTGAAGATGATATCACTATTCCAGACTTGGCCCCTAACACACAATATGTGGTCAAGGCTCGCGCAGTCAACGAGGCTGGACAGAGTGACTACACCGAGGAGATCAACTTTGAAACCACAGATCCATGGGCACCACAGTCACCACAACAAGTTACAATGAAGTGCTCGGATTATTGTACGGTTTCTTGGGATACGCCAAACAATCATGGAAGTCCATTGCTCAAATATAGAATTTCAATCCAAGAGATGATATGGAAAAACGCAAATGAAAGTAAAGAAGAAGAGGAGCATCACGAGAAGAACGAGAGCACAAGCAGCAACCAGAACTCAGGTGAAGATGAGGATTCTGTGGACAATGTGGAATCAACCACTGCTGATAATGAATCAGAAGAAAGCACCGAGAACACTGAGAACGCCAGTATTGAAATCACAGAGCATGATGAAACATCCCTCGCAAACCAGGATTCGGCTGAAATATTGCCAACGGATCAAACCACATCAGTGGAAAAAGATAGCTCAGAAATGATCGCTTATGGCAGTTTGATGGTATTGGAAGTAGATGCTAGCGAAAACCAGTTGCAACTGACAAGCATTAAACCACATTCTTATTATAAAGTTGCGGTCTCAGCTGAAAATGCAATCGGACAAGGAGAACCAACAGAATTAGAACATCAAACAAATGGTGAGTAGATAAATTATTTTGATTTCAATAGTGATTCAACATTTTCCAGAATCTCCGACAAAATACGACGAAGGATTCGATACCACACATCTGACTATTGCCATTGCCATTGGTGTGTTGTTCCTGCTTCTTCTCATTGATCTCGGATGTTATATTACCAATAGATGCGGATTGATTTCGTGTATTTGTCTAAACTTGTGTGGAAAGAATTCTGGAGGAAAGCAGAGAGATTTGGAATCTGGAAGGTAGGGAGTAATTTTTTTTGGAAAAGTCTTTAAGAATATTTTTGTAGAAGTGGACCAGAGAGCAACCGACTTTTGGATACCAGTGGTGCTAGGTAAAATGTGTTTGTGAAGGAAAAACTATATGAGTTTTTGTGCAAGAATGTTCATTTTAATGTTCCTTTTTTGGTGAGTGAAGTTATACAGTGAACGTTATTCGTTGCATTACTGTGATTTGATCATAAATTTTCTAAATTTTATTTTTAGGTTTATCGAACCGCTCACGACTACCGTCTAATCACTTCTTACGTCAATATATTTTAGATTATTGACTTTTTGTTCCTATTAGGAAGCTTTGCTTCAACATTTTTCTTTGGTCAAAAATATTTTTCCCCTTTTTGCTCCACCTCCAATTGCCTCACGTCTCCCAATTGACCACGCTTCACTCGGAACGCCGGGTCTGTTTTTTATACTTAAATTCATCCCGAAAAGCTTTTATTCTTGTAATTGTTTCACTATTTTCATGTAAATTTAATTTCTCTAATAAATTGATTGGGTAATTATAAAAAAAACCAGCAAAAAAACAACGGGAAATTCAAAAAGAAAGAAAATGCATTTAGGTATCACAGATTGAAGGAAGAGGTGCATCAAATAACGAGCTATCCATGTAGGCTGACGTTGAGGGTAGAAGATCCTGAAAAAGTTGAGTTACAAGTTCAATAAACGTCACCAATAATTTTCCACACCATATAGACTCAAGAAGTTCACATTTATAAAAAAAGAGAGTACATAGAAGGGTTAATTGAAAAAATCTCATGCAAAATTGAAAATAAATTACCAGAAAATGTGGAAAAACAAAGAAATGGAATTGTGTAATAAAAGAAGTTGTGATGAAAATACTATAAAAGGTATGTGTATTCCAACCACGTGTTGTATACGAATATGAAAAATATTCTGTTGCCATTTGAGCTGTTAGCTAGAAATATTTTTCTCATAGCCGGTAGCCACAAAAAAAGTTGTAGATTTAGAAGGACATTATAAACAAAGGTTGTGACATGCTTGACAATAATCTTAAGACAATAAACACAACAAAAAATAATAAATCAAAATTCTAAGAGTGAGAAGCCGGAGGAGCTAACATGCCTCGTCGGACCGAGCACGAATTTTTGTGCATTGGTTGAAGAAGGTGAGCTGTAGAGTTGATGATCGGCGACTGAGAACGGATAGAGCACTTATGGTGAATTCCGAGATCCACCTGAAAACAAAAACAATAAACGTTGGTAAGAAGCTACAACTTTACCAGTTCCATGCTCTCCTCACCAGCATCTGGGTCTTCATCACTATCTCTGCGTAATATTTGGATCTGAAAAAACAATAATTACCTTTTTTAACGAGATGTCGAACTCAAAGCTGTGGAAAACATGCTTGCTTATCGAGCTGTTAATGCTCACTGCAATTCTCAGCAACAATCAAACAAAAAAAGCACTGCAAAATGGTAACCATTATAGAGTTCTTAGTGATATTCATGCTTAGTAAATGATACTAAAACGGTTTGAACTATCAACATAACTTTCCAGGGCTATTTATCATAGCCAAACAAAACGCAAGCTTCTTCTCGGCAGCTTTGAGTTACCTGTGGTACCTGATTGGAAAGATCCATCGAATCACGGACTGGTGACATTTCATCGTTGTCAAGAAGATTCAACTTGTTATCTGATGGAGGGTACATTTGATAATCCGACTCGTTGAATGTTCCTTCGGTCTGAAAATGAGAGGAACTTTGAATCTCTCTTTCTCTTTTCTGTGGGTTAATCTTTCTGAAACTGAAATGTCATATTGCGAAAGTGAATCTAAAGAATGTTTTGCGAAATAAACCAGTGACGTCTCGCAAAATCCGCTCAAGTTTTGTTTACGTCACATCTCCAGCTATTTTACTGGATACGACAATGCTCAGGACAAGTTAGATGGACTCACTCTTAAACGTTCGATTTCCGCGGCTGAGCAGGTTGGTGTGTTGATTGAGTATACGTTATGGAACTTTCCAAAATCAATGTTGTATTGTCCGTTTTCTTTTTTGTAATGCACCAGTTTTTCGAACCTGGAATAATATATTACCGATTTGCTATTACACAATATTACGTTTGTGTGAGAAAAAAAAATTGGTTACAGTTCGTCTTTTTGAGTATATGATTGTTTTTGCAAATGTTTTTCGCGTGTTTTTATCCGAATGGAATTTCACAACTCTTGGCAGCCATCACTATTATTTTGAGAACCTCCTCCCCTCTTCTCGAAAATTATCCTAGTGTGACGTCTTCAAAACAAGCCAAATCCGGCTTTCAAAGGCTCCTTTTCTTTCCTCTCTCATATTTTTGGCAGCTCCAACTTGTGAACCTCGAGCACACCTTGAAGTGTTCGCTGGTTCTCTTTTTGTTTGAATTTGGATTTTTATCGAACTAGAGGCAGCGATAAGGATTACCTGTGTCCCCAAAGGATTTCCGAAGGAAGATAACTAGTTCTGGCTTGTGTCGTAGAGCCCACACTTTCAACAACACCTTCCAGAATAGCTGAAACATTTTCATTGGTTTAAGGTCATTATCATATTTTTCTCACCAATTATTTCAAATTTTGCGCTTTTCAAGTCTTCTGCTCCTATTTCCCACAATGGGCTTCTTTCGTCAATTTCGTGACATATGGTGATTGGCCAGATGACAAATACTCGATCTAGTCCTTGATCGTATCTGAAAAATAACAAAATAACAATGCAGACTAATCACCTATGAAAGACTGTTTTCATTTTTCATTTTTTATTTTCATAGAATTCGAGAAATTACTCACCCAACGTCCATATCGAATTGATGAAAAGGCAGCAGTTCTCCTTCATACGTAACACATCTTTTGATCATCTGAATATTACACGTATTCAGACCAAATTCGTAAAATTATTCAATACATCGCTTTTACCGAATTCCCGTCCGAAAAATTATCATTTCCGTTGCATGTTTTTTGTTACTTCTCATTTGCTATATTTTCATATTGATGTATCTCAAAATTTTAACAGATATGGATATTTCCCGAGATTTGAATTCTCCTCCTCAATTGGAGCAACTGAGGCCAGTCGCTTTGGATCCATCCAGGTTATCAGTTTGCTCTGTTTCTACTCAGTCAACGTCTCTTAATTGCAACAGTGAAATACCCAGCCCAAATGGTTCGAATGAAAAGTGAGTTACGATTTTTATGTCAAATTTTAATTTGAATCAAAAATCTTGATGTTTCTTGTAAAACAGTTCTTTCTCTTTCAGAAAGAAGCGAACAGTCACTTTCGCTGAAATTGATATATCCGAGTTGGATTATCACGCAACAAAAATACCAGCCGATAAAAAAAGAGAGTGGAAAAAACATGCGATTCGGAGAAAACTAGAAAAAAGTGAGTTTGAGGAAGTTTCTTCTGCGAAGCAGGTTTTCACAATTGGCTTTCAGAAGAGTATAACCGTCGGCTGAAATTAGCGATTCTAAAAGGATGCATAGTTTTCATATTTTTCACACTCTGCTCTCTCATAGTACTTCTTGCAACTGCTCAAGGAACACACATAAAACTTTAAAGGCCTCAAGGCCTTCATTATTTTCTGTTTACTCATTTTTGACCATTCATCTTATTTCTGTACATAGCAACGACCCAAATCACGCGTACCTGTAGTCGTACATGTGCTTCGGCCAAACTTGACTTTCTCATGTCGCCAACTCGAAACAGAAGACACAATTTTCCGTCCCTCAAACAGATAACCTGCAAATGAAATATTCTTATTATGCTTTGTAGGAAATTTCTTACAGCATTCTTAGAAAAAATTAGAGTGGCAGCTCGTTTAATGGGTCGAGCTAGTTTGGAAAAGATGATTCCGGCCATAAGAGTCTGTAAAGAAATTATAAGATACAAAAAAAATGAATAAGAAACCTGTGTCATGACGCCCCACATGAATTGAAAGCACATTGTTACAATGGTCAGAGGGCACGCGTCAGTTGGGTATCTGGAATAAATGAAAAAATGCTAAAGATCGGAAAATAGTAACTCATAAAATTATTTGTGCGCCTTGCTGAATGGAGTAATTTAAAACTTGTTAGAGTTGAAATTTCGACAATCAAGAAAACCTCATGGAATCCAGAATATAAGTAAGATAAGCTGAATGTTTCCGACGCATTTTCAGAGGGTTGCTCAAAAATGGTTTTTGAACAACACCCTACATCTAAATAGAACCCTTTTTTCTTTCAGATCAGTTTTTCTTGAAGTAACACCTGGAAATGTACAATGCTACCTGAATCCATAACCAATTGTTGTTTGTGTGGTGAAAGAAAAAAGGAAGGCGTTGAGTTCATTGTGTACGTTTACTATGCAAGGCGTCCAAGTAGCGTTAGCGATCTGAAAAAACCATTCTTAATGGAACGAATTGAATTTGTTATGGCTTGAAACAAGAGTTACGAAATTATTTTTCAAACGTTCGTATTCTGCGAAAACCACATATCTAAAATATAAAAGTTTGTCAGATTCTCGATCGTTTTGTTTTTCAAAGTTCGGAATTCTTCAAACCAATTTCAAATTTGAAGCAATACTGTAAAATTCAGTACCTGCTCAATGTCCCCATGTTGTTTGGCAATCAGGTAGTAGACGGTTGCAAAAAATGACCAACTGATCATGAAAGATAACGAGAAATAAAGAAGACACCATCGCCATTTCATTTCGATTACTGTGGTGAAAATATCGCTGGAAAAATGTTTTTGTAGAAACGTGATGCATTCCAATACTCACGAAAAGTATTTTCGTCTTTGCTTCGGCACATTTTTCAGGCTGATGTTGCATAGGCCCTGCAAGATTATATGATCAGTTCTCTTCCCTGCTTGTCATGTTACCTGTTTCTGTACCAAGCGATTACGAATACGACGAGATCCTCCAAGTCTGGGTGTTTTGAAAAATGGGTACTTTTTGTTCTTGACCAGTGGTTCCTCAATGTCCAACATCCGTTGTGCTGTTAAAAGATCAGTTACTGATGGTGACATCGCAACAGTAGTTTTACGACGCCTTCCATTTCGCACTTTCAGAATAAAAGTATCATTATCGTCAGATTCAATCTCTCTTCTAACCGTTATTTTTTGGTTAAAACTGACGAGTCTGGATGAGGAAGGATCCATTCGTTAAAAAGAAAAAAGAAAGAATAATAGTGAGATAGAGTGCGTGAAAGAGGTCAGATTGCTTCTCGCCCGAGAGAAGATTGAATGCAGAATGGCAGTGGGCAGCACATACTAAGCTACAGTTAAATGAATGAGATGGGGACGAGTGTGTGGAATGAGAATGATGCGGACGCGTTGGGTTGAAATTTGAATTCGTGGTCGTCGGTTTCTTTTCTTGTTCCTGCTTATTTCTTTTGAGCCTTTCTCTGTCTAGGCGTTTTTTTTGAGATACGAAAGGAATGAAGGGTGTAGTCTGTTGAGGGTGACTATGAGTGCCAATTCATGAGTTTGAGTGAAAAGAAGAAGCAATTTTTCTTCCTTCTTTTTTCTTTACATAGACATTTTTTGTTTTTTCCTGCTGTCTCAATGCGTCTTTGTGAAGCCTTCTTTCCCTTTCGTTGTTCCTAATTTTCGAAGAATCGGTTCAAGAAAAAAAAACATTTTTTTGCGGTTTGGAGAAGTTATAAAAATACATCACCTCTTTTGTTTTTCTGGGCGATTCCGCCAACAACTACTCAAAATACTGAGCCAATTATGACCAAATTGGAAAACAAATCATATGACTTATGAAAGTTTACAACGCTAAAAATCTAGAATTTTAAACAAACAAAATCTTAAATTGCAAGAAACGGTCACAAAGGATACTCGGAAAACTGATCACGTTTTCTAACGAACGGAAAAAAACTAATACTGCATTCATAAAAACGACACGTACACCGTACCATCTGGCTTGCCCGCAGGGCATTTTCTCAGGCTTGAGTAGCGGGAAAAAGAACGCAGAATCGGACGAGCGCTGAGTAATCACATGTGAGAAAAAGCTGTATTTTACTGTTTCTTTGGAAAAAATTTCCGTTGTAAAGTATTGAAGAATGCTATCATAAATGTTAACAACTTGCCTCTGCTTATACTAAAATAATCTCTCAGACTTGAACAGCTTACATATCTAAAAATCAGAAGTCTTCAAAATCTAACAAGAGTAAAAAGGTGACGACAAAAAAAGATGTTCGATCAAGCACTACTACAAGGACACATGACAAAAACTTGTAACACGCATTGAATTCAAGAAGGGAAAAAGAGGGAAGAGAATGAAAAGAGCGAGGAATATAGCATGAAATGATAAAACAATCAAAACGGTGCTGGTGCGTTCGTGGCACAAATCCTATAGACATTTGAGAAATACACATAGATAGAGAAGCCGAAAAAATGAATAGATAATGTTATTTGCTATGGAGAGATATAAAGACATAGAGAGAGAATCATGGGTTTATCCTTCTCTGTCAAAAAATATTAATGTAAAGCTGAAATAATTTGAAATATTTTCTATGCCTTGAAAACTACTTCGAGGAACTTATCGTAAACTTCGAGGAACTTATCGTAAACACTTTTGCCTTTAGCTTAATTGAGTTAACGCTTCTTTTAGTGCCACACGAATTTCGTCAAAAGAAAAACAATCAAAATGCCTTAACGATAAACACAACAGTGAGGCAATGAGGAATTTTAGAAAAGAGAAAAAGTGTGAGCTTGATATACAATAGTAGACGGAGGACGAATAATTATAAAAGCTCAAGAACAAACTCTAACTTTCACAAACAGAGATGGGAAAACGAGCCACCTGCTCGTCTTTTGTTACGGTTTTCTTGAATGCAAATAATTTATTAGTCTTTAAAACTGGGTATAGCATTCATGAAAATCAACATTTACAAATTTCGTTGCCAGTACGAATTGCAAAAAAAAATCAATTTCGAACAAGAACATTTAGCTTCTCATAACGTGTTCTTGATTATGTTTTTTGTTTTACGAAAACTACCATGAAGATGAAAACATTTATTTCAATTTAGCGGGAGCACAGAATTCAAAGTTTCGAGAAATCGATACAGGTTAATAGGAACTTGGAAAATGCAGATCACTTGAACAATAGCATCAATGGGTTTTTGGCCTCCTAATTTTTATGATCCACATTAGTTGTAACGTGATCAATAGTACGGTATCTCATGAGTAAGTGTAAACAATTTTTGCTCTCCCCCAAAATATAATGGGAATGCTACAAAAATCCAACAAGAAAAAGAATAAGAAAAAAAAAATCAAAAGCTGACGGGTCACCTTCAATTGCTCCACAGAAAAAAAAGAAAAAAGAAAGAGACAGGAGACCTATTTATTGTCTTTCCTTACCAACTTGTGTGTTTGGGACGTGTGCATAGCAATGCAACACTGATTTGTTTTCTGACAGCAGTATGTATAAGATGGAATAGAAAAGGAGCATGCATAAAAGCAAGCCAAAAGCTAGAAAGTGAATAGTTACCTTGTTCTCGGTCCAGCAATAGTGATCTACCGGGAAGACGTCCATTGGCCAGAGCCAATCGCTCCACTCGCTCCACAAAATTTTGTGGCATTCAGCTAATCGAATTGAGATCTGAAGCTAAATCATAAGAAAAATGAACGAGGCCGTTATCTTTCAAAAAATGACATTGATTAAATAGAATTCAAGCAAAATTTGTGGAACTTCAAATTATCGGATTCCTTTCACATTGAAATTAAGTGAAAGTAAATATTTTTGAATTTGAGAAAAAAAACCCAGGAAACGATTAAGGATGATCTTAGATAATAAAGGGATATTCTAGAAAAACGAAGTGGTGAGAAAACTCGGAGGGGAAGGTCTATTCGGGGAAAAAATAGTGGGCCTATGAAAAGGGTTGGAATTTTTTGGGACGCAGGTGTCATTTTCGTGTCACATTGAATAGCATTAAAAAGTTCGTTCGTTTCAGTGAAACGAGACAAATTTCTTTTTTCTACTTATGTTCTGTTTGTTCGTTTTTTTTTTCTCTCTTGGTTCCTTCCTTACTCTATCTTTGTGTTCCTCTTTCTCTCTAGGTTTTTTCAGTTATTTTGCCTCCATCTCCCTTACATTGAAGTGATTTTGTATTTCTTTGTTTCTTTTTTCACTTCATTTTCGAAAAGTAAACCTTACTTCTCTTTTTTTTTATTGGAGTAACATGTCTATGGCTCACTCTTCTAGCTTTCTTTCAAACACAATTGAATCATGCGTTGAGAAACAAGAAGATAGGTGGGAGGTTTCTCTTACTGTGAGAAAATTGGTACAATATTTATTGAGGTTATTCAGCTAGGTAAAATACCGGTAAAAAACCAGGTATTTTACCTGTATCGCTTATTCAGTAAACAAGTAAACAACCCCCTGCTACAGGTATTTTACCTGTGTGTGTGCCTGCGTCTCTCGAAAACAAGCGGTGTCGCACTGAATAAACGCTACAGGTAAAATACCTGTATTTTACCGGTATCTTACCTATCTGAGTAACCACATAAGAAAAATAATTCAGCTGGGGCACAAATAGATTTTTGAGCAGTGACATCGGATTTTAACAGTTAACAGGTTTGATTTGCCCTCAGAAACTTGAAACAAGCTGATAAAGATGAATTAATTGAACAGGACAGATTTTAAATGACCAGCATTGAAAAAACATATATATTCGAAATACTACAGTGCGTCCAATAAGTTTAGGACCCCCCCCCTAGATTTTGGCCGTCTGGCCAAAACTAGAGAAGTTATCAAACATCTGTGAATGCAGTTCGATTCCAAATGTGAAATAACCCCAGAAACCAAATTTTGGGTGTCCCACCATTTTTGGTCCCTGTGTACCACCAAAAAGACACTTTTTCAACCGTCCAATAAGTTTAGGACCCCCCTGAAATTTTCAAAATTTTGAAAATTTTTTGTCGAATTTTTGGTTTTTAACCGGAAATAACAATCAATTCCAAGCTTTTCAGGTACATTTTCATAAGTATCTCGAAAAATTATCATATTTTGTGCACTTTCGAAATCATCAATTTTCCTCATTTTTGAGTATTTTTGGGTACTTTTGTAAAAATGACTCAAATTATCAGAATTTTTCAAACATTTTGAAAGAAACGTGCATGGAACATACAGAATGTGATGTTGGCAAGTGAATTTTTCTGGGGTTATTTCACATTTGGAATCGAACTGCATTCACAGATGTTTGATAACTTTTCTAGTTTTGGCCAGACGGCCAAAATCTAGGGGGGTCCTAAACTTATTGGACGCACTGTATATATGTATATTTAATATTGCACTGAATCTTTTTTTTAAAGAAGACAAATAACTTCAGATCTTTTACTCAAAAAACTATTAATGAATTCTCAGATGGAATCAATTCGGTAGAATCATAATTTATTCAGTTGGCATTTCTGAGAACACTTTATTGTCATTTTCCAACTCTAAACTTATGACAACAGAGATTCTCGTATCCTACATTTGAAAAAAAAAGTTGAAAGAGGATGAATCTGATAACAGAAAAAGTAAATTGAAGTGCATATATCTTTTTTAAAATCGGTTTTGCATCCTTTGAATAGAACAGAAAAAAGACACTTGACAATTTTTGATGACGTTCGATAATGTTTATCCTGTCAATCTATTTGATACACTGTTTCCTTATTCAACTTTTTTCTCTTTTTCCTAACCCGGACAGATATCAATCAAGACAAGACTTGAGCTGAATTGAGTGAAGGTTTGCTACTTCGTTGATTTCTGCGTAATTAATAACTAATTTTTTCGAACTACTTACAAAATTATTTTTTTTGAGGGATTCTTTTGTCAAAAAATCAGATCAAAAGCATACAAAATTTTTTAGACCACACAATTACAAATCAAAAAAAATGAGCCGCATATACTTCTACCCTGTTTTTCTTTTTTTGAAAAACTTTCGAGAAGAATGATGAGATTTTCAAGAACACGCAGAAAGGGGGACAAGGGCAGTGTGTGTTAGAAATAAAACCTGCCGGTACTTGAGAATGAGGATGAATGAGCTTTCCGTTTCTTGCCTTCTAAACAAACTACTCAAACGTACCGAACCAAGTATGGCTCAACTGGAACAAAGAAGAATTGTTTGACTGGACTGATTCGTATTTTTGTATTTTCTGTTGAAACTGCATTTAAAAAAACTTTGTTTCCAATTTAGAATTTGAAAAAACTGCTTGGGAATAAGGATAATGTCATCAGAGCTTGCGCCCGGTTTTCAAAAATCTTCATCGAATACATTTCAACAAATCATTCGAAAGTTTTGAATGAAAAGTAGAAAAGATTGATTGCATAAATTTTGAACCAATGTCTCTGTAAAGGAAAAGAAGGAAAGACCTTGTGTCCTATACCTTGAAAATTGGATGTTTATGTGAATTTGTGGTCGGGCTCACATGGAAACACACCGATTGCCTTGTTGAATATAACGAGAAATAATTTTTCATAAAATAAGTAGATTTCTGAAGAAGACAATGATCAATGAAACTTATCATTCAACGTTCCGAAAAAGCAATGACTGAAAAAGGGTTTCACAAAGTTAACACCCAAATTTTCGGAAAAACACTCTCATTTGTTTACTGAGTCTGTATACACGAAGGTGGCAGTTTTTTATAGAAAGATCTTGTTTTTTTATGACTTTTTTCTTTTTGTAACCGTTTTTTGCAACTGACTTTCTCGAGTTGTTAGCCAACTGAAATATAAAACAATCATAATTAAAACTTTTACTTACTCACATTTGAATATTGACACATAGAAGTACACGATGATGAAACAAAATGGTCTAAGGGGGGGGGGTTCGGTTTTGTGGACTCCACTAGAACTTTGCTCAGAAAATAAATGTGATAAAATAACATGAAAAAATAACAAGATATGATGTGATTGCTTAGCAATAGTTTAGAGAAATTGGGCGAGATAGAGACAATCGTTTTACCAAAGAATGATGTTGTGTTACCAGTTCTAATCACGGCAATATGTTGTTGTGGAAGAATGGGGACGAGATGTATGAAAAAATTAGATAAAAATGGGAGGAGGGGGGGATCCAGCTGTAGACTCATATTATGCCGAACCGTTATGCGAGATTTGAAGTATTTGTATATTCATGCCGAGGTGGATCCAGAATTGAGAGACGTGGTGGAAGTGGTGGGGCTAGCACGGATGGTGCACGTTGTCGGCTCAATTCGCCATCAGAACTTTTTGCCACGTGTTCCAATTCCCTAACGTTCACGTATGATGCTGACGGTTGTGAGGTCTGAAAACTATTTAGATCAGTATGCTAAAAATGATGAGAAAAAGGAATGAAAAGTGCAGAATTCTGAAAGTTTCGATTAGGAACATGCATGCTTATCAATTCATCAGAGCTGTTTCCAGGCTCTTACAATTAGAAACAGACGTATAGAATTAACTACAAACAAACAGGTTGTGAATTGATTTAAAATATTAGGTTGATAAGGAAGTTTCTTCCTTTTTTGGCAAAATTTTCGATAGAATTTTCCTCCAAGCTGAGGGGACAAGATCAATGTAAGTCACGTCCACGAGCATTCATAGTTGTCTGGTAACGCTCCGGTAAAATCTTGATTCCATCCGCCCGGAACGACGAGGGCTGCGATTGAAAAAGTGGGCCAACTCCTTTTTTGGGTCACCTTTTCACTTGAAGTATTTTTTTTTGTTAAGATTACGTTGAACAGCCTCAAACAAACATTCATCCAAAAGAGCAAGGTCCCGAGAATACGATGAGCGCAAGTCATTAATTCAGCCGAACTAAATGAGTTTTTAGCTGATCCCTCTATTCACGGGTGATCTCGCACTGTCGCGCTGGAAGTGAACCTGGGCTTTATCTCCTCGTTCTGATTTGACTGCCTGATTTAATTTCTATAATTAGGAATTATACAATATGTCGGTTATAACGGTTCATTCATGTAAAGGTTCCCTGTCCCCATTCCTTTGGCAGACCACCAAACACATAACAACCCCCTTTTCACGTGAAATTCAGCTTTCGGAATATCTAGGGCTAGCTCTTCTTTGTCAATCAACTGATACTTCCGCTCGTTGATAGAGTAACTTATCTACTTCTCATCCACGGTAATTAAATTCACCAGCCAGCTGAACGTGCAAAGAAATGATGGGAGAAACCTGCTCATGTCGAAATGGCGATCCATATCATTGTCCTCCAAAAGACAAAGTATGAATCGACTCAATTTTTGACTTGGCCAAGAGACTTCAATCCGTTCACGATACATGGTAGACTAACGGATAATGCCTTTGACATTTTGCAAGTGGTTTGAAATAGATCCGCGGTCGCCAATTTTAGCAATTGATCGAGATCTGACTGACCAGGCCTTTGCAAGCTTTCAAACTGAACTCCCCCGGGCGGAATTTTTCGAACCAAACGCCAATTGTAAGCGATAACCAATCATGTACCTTATAGACATTCACAATTCTCTTGCAAATACCCAGTGTTTGAAGACGAAAGAAAAATGAAAATATAATCATGTTGCGTATGTGCAGTCGGATGAGGTCCAAAAGAACCGTCGTTCCTCCAACACGAGGTGAGGCATGAATGACAAAATTTACGGTGTAATGAACACTGGTTACAGCTTTCCAACAAAAAAGTTTGGCCTTGTAAACCATTTAGAACGCTAGAAATCGAGCTTCAAAAGCAACCTTGTCAAAAAGGAAGAAACTTTCTTATCAACCTAATAATTATATAAGAATCAACGTTTCGTTCGTTCTCAAATATCGGTTTTTCAAACCACGGTAATTTTCTTAAATTTTAAAAGAATGTTGGCGGTCTTGAAAATGTAGGGGAGTCCTAACAATCTTTCGTGAATAGTTGAGAAAGATGAATTTCACATGTCAAAGTTTCTAAAGTTCACCTTTTTATGACTTTCTGTAGAAGCCCAAAATATGCTTCTACTTTCTTGTCGTGATTTGTTCAATTTTCTGAAGTAAGTTTAACAAGAACTTAACGCGATACGCCGAGATATCTAACTTTCAAGAACATCACGTTTTTTGAATTAGGTATTTTCAGTGTATTCAATAGATTACATTATATCAGGTATCTTACATTCATCATTTCTTTCACAGCCAGTGTTTTTGGAGGCAACGGTGGCGGCACCAATGGCAACTCGTCGACCGATGGTATAGAGTGCGACTCATGCGGCAAACTTTGAGTTCGAGACACATACTAGAAACAGTGGGACTCTGGACAGTTGGTATTTTCTCAATCTAATATACTCACCGTCCTTGGAGGAATATCCGGAGCAATAGCAATCAGCTTTCTTTCGGTTACTTTCGCAATTTCAGCTGACATTGGCTTAAACCTGTCGATGATAACACGATTTGTTCCTTTGATTTCATAACGGCAGAATGGACACGTATTTCCGCCACCATCCGAGTCCTGAAAAGTTGATGGTGTTACAGGTGAAGATGAATTTTAATTTATCTTCCGAAAAAAGTGTTTCTTCTAGAGCCGCGAAAGTTGAATAGAGTCTTGAGGAGATCTTGTTCTGCCAAACTCTAAATGGAATAGTCAAGGGGTTTCAAATCCGGCGAGTAAGCCATTCATTTGTCCCCCCAGGCAGGTGCGCCTCGCACCGCTGCTGGATGAGTTTGACGGTGTGAGCCGGATCTCTGTCATTCTGGTGAACCAAATTTGCCCGTTCAAAGTATTATTTAGTCTGTAGACGCAGATTCTTCCTCAATATTTGCTCTATATACCCTTTCTCGGCGATACGGACGTTTTTATATATTAAATTTGCTATTTGAGCATATCGCATGAATAACCGTAATGCTGGCCGGGTGGAAAATTTGAGAAATGGTTTCTTCTGTCTCAGAAACTTCCTTGATACCTTTGGCTAACCCACAATAGATTTGAAAATTGAATTCTTTTCCAATCGTGAACTTCTGCCTGTCAAAGAAAAGGGGCCCCAAATGGTCTCCTCGCTGCGTGCCATCCAGAGGAAATTTACTCTTCTCCAGACGCGATTGCTTATTGCTCTTCGACAAGATGACTGCTCTTGGAATTTAATATCATTTTAGATTTAGCTTTTTTTTTGGCTATGTTTTAGACTAAAAACCAAAAAATACACATATTAATGGTCAATTTTCTGAGCGGTCTATGTAGGCTATTTCTAATTTGATCTCGAACAGCTTTGACGTTCTATGGAGATGTCACCGTAGTTTTTCTTCCTCTCCCAATGGGATAAAATACAGATGCAGACTCGGTGAATCATTTGATAACCTCAAAAAACCACATGTCTGCAATTGCTATGCGTTAAATGATCTCGTTTCTACTAACGCCTCATTTCTGAAGGTTGATAACTGTCGCATGGTGGACGTTAGCTCTCGCCATTTAGCTGAAGCTTAACCAATAAAAACTTTGAAACTTGGCAGAAATACTGATTATGAATCAATGATTGAATGTAAAAAATTTGATGCTCCTATTGCGTACCAGAAACGAAAACCATGGCGCCAAAATAGTGTGCCGGTAATTAAAAATTAAAAGTAAATAAGGCGAGACATTAGAAAAAAACGAGTTTCCCTGATTTTTTGCCTAGAGGGCTCCCATGAGGAGTTGAACTCATGCTGGACAGCTCAGGGGTACAGCGGCGCTACCGGGCTGCTACGGGGGCGCAAAAGCGACTGCTGACTGATGGCCTACATAAGCGCGGTGCTATTTCGTCTCCAAACTGTCCCCCAAAATTTTTTGCTGTCTGGCTTCTTTTGAATAAATTTATTTCCTGCGCTTTGCTCACCTGCCAATTGCCCAAACATTTTGAGCATAATAAATGTCCGCATGGCTCAATTTTAATGTTTTTTTCGTTATCGTCGCAGATTTTGCAAAGTTCGAATGTGGTTCCCATCTCGCAGTAAAGTTCGTATTGCTCACTCGTGACTTGGACTCGATCCGCTTGTGGTACATCCATCAATTTTGACAAGTTTATGTCTTGCTCACGACCGTTTGGATAGATGTAACTGTAATTAATGTTATAGTGTTATACATCATATGCAAGTGCACGGTCTCTCACAAAAGATTTTTGAATAGCAAATTAATTTTTGGTCTACCATAATAAGCTCTGCAGTGAAGCTTAATTTCAGGTCTTTAGCATATTTTCAGCATTTATTATCGGGTTTTGTGAAGAATTGGGTTGGTTCAGATGATTTTCAAAAAATTAATTAGTGGTTACAGAACCATGTCTGGCCCTTTTCCGGGAGAAAATATTTCAAAAAATCAATTTTCAAGGGTGGATACAGAAAAATAGGACTCCTCTCTTAGTTTTTTACATTACAAGGAGTTCTATAGCTCAAAAGAAACGTAATTATTTATTCTTCATTTTTGGATGAATTTTTGATTCATCTGATAATTTTGTTTACAATCAAAAAACAGTCACAAAGAACTTGCATTTTTGAGGTGCTTTTTGATTATAAAAAAATTGTCAGATGAATCAGAAATTTATCCAAAAATGAAGAATAAATGATTGCGTTTCTTTTGAGCTATAGAACTCCTTGTAATGTAAAAAACTAAGAGAGGAGTCCTATTTTTCTGTATCCCCCTTTGAAAATTGACTTTTTGGAGAATTTTCTCCCGGAAAAGGACCACACATTTGATAGAATCTATCAAATTAACTTTGCGAAAATTATTTGAATCATCTCAAATCTTCATAAAACCCGGTAATAAATGCTGACACATCAAAATTTTTGATGGTACATCAAATATTAATTTGCACTTTGAAAATTTTCTGTGGGAGACCGTGAAGTGGAGAACTTACAATCCTTCCTTATGACCCTCGTGAAGTGCTTGGATCAAACTTTTATTCTGTGGAATCGTTTGGTAGATTTTGCCATCCGGTGCTACATAACCAATGGCCCACTGTCCGGGTCTTGTACATGATAACCGAAAAATATAGCTTCCAGGTTTTCTTGTCAGCTTCTCTAGTCGCTTCTTGACTTCATCGTAGGTCAAAAAAGCGCAGTATCCGGGGTGAGCGGAGGTAAGAGTTTGCCAGTTCTTGATTAATGTTTTGAATGGATAGAACAATCTGGAATAATTTTATTGCGCAATGCAAGCGTAACTCATTATATTACCTAGTGAAAACGTCAAATTCGAAGTTCGAGATGAAGTCGTCTCCACTCAAATCTATCGTTGATTTGAGCTCTGCCGCTTCCATTTTACCTAATGCTGCTCCGTGGTGTTTTTCCAACGCAATGAGAAACGCTGGCCATGGCACGATGTTTCTAGAAAACATTAAGAATAAAATCGAAATCTTCTCAAAGATAAAAAAATAGTTTCGTCTAGCTTTTTTCCGCCACCTTGATTTGTTACTCACTTTTTCAAAAAATGCTGACTCCAAAAACAGTCGGCCTCTTTCTTAGTCATACGAAACCGGTCTTCAATGTATTGACCTTCCGGAAACAGAGCCTTTATTTCGAATAGCATATGAGAAAACGTAAGCGACATCTTCGTCAATTTCCTTCGTTCCTCAGATTGGTCATTGTATATTCCCGATGTTTTGAATAGCTTGATAATTTCTTTGCATTTGTTGATCAAACTTTCCAGAAACAGTCTCAGATACTCGTTGTCTTGGAGTATGTCATTGTTGTGGGTGAAGATCAGCATTAACTGAAAAAATATATAAAACTAGCGCATTTTATTAATACAACTCACATGCGTATAGGTGTCCGGTAAGATATCCAGAATAAAAGGCGGAGAGTTTTTCAAGTTTAATCTTGGGCTATGACAACTTTTCACCACTTGATCCATAAATTTACATGCTTTGAGAAGAAACCTTCGGTCCTGCAAATCGTTTGTTCACATTTTATACAATCTAACAAACTCAGTAGCAAACGCGCAGTGAAGCGGTTATTTGTTGCTAGCATTGAAGCAAATGAAAATTTTCAACTCAATCAGGGGTTACGCTCAAAAAAAAAAACAAAATCGTGAGATTTAGAAAAACTCGCAATACCTCTTCACAGCCAAAACCAGGCATTTCCGAATCTGGCGGGATTTCGAATAGCTAAAATGAGGAAAATTTGTGACAGCGCTGGAACAAATGGAAAATGTGGTCTGATCGCCAGCTTCCCATAGAAGAAAAAACCGGAAACTGGAGATAAAAAGCAAAAACAAAAAAACTTACAGAAACAATGCTCGGCATTGCTCTTGGATTTAACGTCAATGTCTCAGGCGCAGGAGTTGCGTTTGGAACAAAGCGCTGGAAGTAAGGCTTGACTCGTATGAATATTTTAGCTCAAGATGCTTACCACATTATTTCCGCCGTTGACAAACCGGTGTATCCGGTGAAAAATTGTGTTAATGGAGCCCATTTTAGATGGATAAGATTAGGATATGAAGTTGAACGCTGCGATATCCGTTTAAGATGTGATGATCATAGCTGAAAAAGGCTTAGGTTTACAAGTGCGTTATTTGAAAAAGTTGAAGTGAGATATCCATTGAAAGCTCCAATTGAAAAATTTTGGATTTTCTTCAAAAGCTGCTTTTCAAAACATTTTAATTGGTAGGAAGAAACAAAGAACACCAACGGACGGAAAAGAGCAATTCAATAGGGAGACACGGCTGTGCATTGAAAAGCGAAACGTATGACTCATCATAAACGTTTGAACGAAGACAGAGATGGGAAAATGATGCGTGGGTGAAAGATAAAAAAGAATGAGCTGATCCAAACTTTCTGCGAATTTAAAGAAAACATACGGGATGGCCCATTATTGAGAATCGGTGTATTTTTCGTTCAGACTTCTCTTTAAATCAAAACGCACAGTTTCCGCTTGCTGACTCAACTCTGTTACGGTGTTTGAGAGAAGAGATGGTGACATACTGACACTTAATCAAGTTTTTCGTGGTGCATGTGACCGACGTTTTAGGAAGAAAAAAAATCGCATTCAAAAAGTGTAGACAGCAAGTAGAATAGTAAATCAGATGAGATTTCAAACTAAAGTTTACAATTTTCAATCTTTTCCTTAGTATTACCAAACCAAGGTTTCTATTTGAAGACCGAATGAAGTCATGGATTACACAAATCATAAAATTTTAAAATTTAGTTTGGAAAAGAATTCTGGAAGCGATTAAAAACGGAAACACAACGGGAAAATTAGAAGAATATGATTGAAAAAAAGAAGAGGAATGAGAGAGAGTGTGCGTATAAAATACGAAGAAACGCAGACACATTGTGAGGTACAACGCGGTTACCGAAAAGAGCGCACAGACCAACATAGTACGCATATTGATCAATCAATAGTGGAGTCGCGAGTGTGTGTCTCTGTATGTATGTGTGTGTGTGTGTGTCAGACGGGTGCGGCGTTGGTGGACAACACACGGGAGGTGGGGAGAGAGGGGATTCGGCCCGAGGGCACGAGGAATGGAAAGAGAATGGGGCAGAGAGGGGTTGGAGAACGACAAGGGGTAGATAATACGAAACGCAGTATGACTCACGGCGCGATGTCGCAAAGAAAATTGTGTTTAGTTTTACATCTCTCATTAAAAACTTCCTTATGATAATTACGTCGAGGATTGAAAATGGAGATGGCGATTTTTGACTGCATGAGAAAAAAAATCAAAACATTTCACATTTATTGTGGGAGAAAACGTAGTTTTGAGAATTTAACTTCTAATGATAAATATAAAATTTTATTATAGGTTCAAATCATTCTCTCATAAATATAAGATATGTTTGTACGAATTTTGAGCAATAAAAATAAAAATAATTTTCAAAAATCAATCACTATTCATCATAGAAACTTTATTTTTGAAAATGTTCAGAAGAAAATCTGAACACCTGCAAAACTTTTACGTATTTAAACAAAATTATCCCAAAAAAAGATCATGACGCGTCTCAATGTTTTGTACTGAGAAATACTCATTCAGGTGAGTCCTTCAATTTGTTTGAGTGACATGTGGTGTCTGATTGAAAAGGGGAATCTTCATTGCTCAGATTGATTTTGAAATATGGAGTCAACTTCCGAGTACAGGAAAACGAGACTTTATTATCTTTTGCATATTTTCGTCTACTCCAATTTATTATCAACGGACCACACAAATAAACAAATGACAGAAATTAAATTACACATACTACAGGGTGCGGCAAAAGTTTTGCAACCGAAGTTTGAAGCAAGCTGGCGCACGCTAACGCTCTTTTCGTGCATTGATGTTATGTTCATATTTTTCCTCGTTTCTTCATTAGTGAATGTGTAAGTTTCATGTTCCTACCTCAATTTTCACAAAAATGACACTACTTTCTGTACGCCCCCTTTGGTGTTTTTCCTTAACTTCTGGCACGTGCTTGACTACCACAATCATTGGTGAGACACTGTTCAGCTTAGTGACAAAACTCAGTTCTAAAAATTTTCATGTATAGGCACAATGTCCTTGGCTATCTAACAGTAATAGTCTGTATCTTCTCTAGACAACCGATCCTCAGCAAACCATGAGTTTTGGAGGAATCACGTCAAATGGGAAAAAAATCACTGTTTTTGGTCGAGCCAGTCGTGCAAGTGTACCAAGATTACTACTTCTAGTAAAATCATATTGCCTAATCTATGATCTAACTTTGGATAGCAACTTCAGACTTCCTAGAAAGATTTAGCGCCTGCTGAGACGGCAAAACATATTCAGCAGGAGTACCAAGCCAATTTCTCAAATTTGATCACCGAAAATGAATGGCCTGTCTCGATCACAATTCAATGGGGATTTTCGTGCAAGTACCTCCTTATGCATGTGTTCGAGTTTGTTTTAAAACAACTTTGGATGCTCTTGAAAATCTTCCTTCCGCGGGGTGGACTTTTTTTCCGCCGGACAACCCCCGTGCCAACACAAACGCAACCCGAAGAAGTTAAACCCCGTCATTAGAAACAGAACTGCTAAAAACAAACGACTATGATTAAATTTTGTCGCAAGTCTCTTTGATAAAGTACTGCTAAAATTTGACCCGGATTGGTCTATTTTCCGAGAAGTTATGACGTCTTCTTTTGGTCGCAAAACTTTTGCCGCACCCTGTACATAATTTGCATGAGATCCAAATGCATATTGAAAAATCAACGATGCAATCTAATGAACATGTTTTACTGGTCGAGAAAAATGAGAAACCGGTGAGCGGAGTTTTCCAATAAATTATGTTGTATCTTATCAAACTGCACTGATTTTGGTGTCCTTGTCGGTGTAGTCCATATTCTGGAATCGAAAGTTTGAATAATCATAATGACGGTAAAATCTGATTTGTAATAAATAAAACTGCAATTTGAAACTCTCAACAGCAAACTCAAACCACTCTTGCAAAAAAGATTACACGACAGTTGCTTAGCACACTTTTATTTCAAAATACTACACTTGGAAATACTTTTTCCCGCGCAAAAAAGGAAAACGCAATGAGAGAAGCAGGCATTAGTTCAAAGTCATATATATATATATATATATATATATATATATATCAATCTTTGCGTAAACTTACTTGACGATTCTGAGATCAAGATCAGACATACAGAATTTCCTGGAATGTTTGAAACATTTTTAACAATAAGCTAACCTTGATTAGAAGCTGATGTCTTACATGTTCGTCATGAGATTGGGACGAGACTGAACCAGCTTGGTCCACCAAAGACTTAGTAGCATCATCCCTGGTGTTGTTTTGAAAATCCTTTAATAAATTCTACAGTCAGAAGGAAAATTTTCAAATTATTACAGTTTCATTTTTAGTTGCAGCTGCGATCCCTCGTCCAAACAGTGTTTGTTTCCGTTTGTTTTGTGCCGTCGAAATTACGTGGTGTCGACATATCAAATAGTGTAATTCTCGTCTAAGTTGTGTGTTGAAAATAATATAAACAGTCGGATTGACCGAATTGTTGATAAAGAAAAGAGACGTCATCACAAAATATGCCCATTTCGATTCAGACATGTAGGGAAGCCATTGCCATGTGGTCCACGTGAGGAGGAAAACCAGTGAGACAACGAAGAACTGAAATTTGGTTTTGGAAATGATATCGAGGAAAAGTTTCCCACCTGAATAAAAAGTCTCATTTCTTTTTTGCTAACTTGACTGCGAGGTGGCCGGACAGAGGATGTCCTACCACAATCGTTCATTTGAGATGTCAATGAAACACCATTTACCAACGCATTTTGTTGCTGTAAATTCACTTTTCCATTTTTCTTTATTCAAAATTAATCCTACTCTGGTTCGAATCGTCAATTGATACTTGGCCATTGCTCGTCCACTCTCACGAACTTTGTAAATGATAACGGCGTAAGATATGATCATCATACACAGCGAGATACTGTTGACAGCCATATCAACATACTTGTACCTGAACAAGCATATTCAATCAATGCCAGATAACGTAACGTTTAGATAAAAAAGCAACTCACAATGTCCCCGGTTTCTCATAAACGGTGATGTAGTAGTTTGAATCCCACAAAGTATGACAGCAATCAAAAAGGGTTGGCAATGATACCAGGAATCCGAGAAAATAACCGAAAAGAATTAAATACAACGACCTTGTTCGAGAGAAAATGTGCTTGTATTCCATTGGGTAAACAATTGAGACGAATCTGAGGAAAAAACACCCACTTTGAAGATTTTCAAAGTACACCATGCATTACCTATTCCCTGCCATTAGGCCCAACTGTACAACACCAGTGTACCAAAACAAGTCGTAGAAGAAAATCATTATGATATTCCGCACGGACTTAAATTGCACGTACTCTTCGTGAAATGCGGTGGCAGGGACCAAATGTACCAGTGAGATGATTGTCATAAGAATGTCACATATTGCAATAGATATAATGAACCAATAGCTGTAATAAGATCTATTATACTGAATTTACGTTACCCTAAGAAAATCAGAAAATTTCAATCAAATCTGGTTATGCCAAAGCACTCCTTTCATAAAATGTATGGTTTCTCATTTTTCATAACATCATTTCAAGACTCATGAATCTCAAATCAAAATATGAACATTTTTATTTTAGTATTTAAGTTTTTCTAGCTCAAAAATCAAACCTGGTTGCTGATCTCATAGTTGCACTACGAGCGATTCCGGCCAGAATGAGCAAGTTGGCGATGAGAGCGTACAATAGCATTATAGTCCAAATTGAAACGGCTATCAAGTCATCTCTGCGATTGGCGGATGTACTGGAAAAAAGAAAATTTATAGAAAAATATCGAGATTTTATTCATGTGTTCTGTGTTTTTGTTGTTCCCTAAAGCCAATAAACAAATTTAGTGGAACTCGTACAATAAGGCCTGCAATGTGAAAAACGAAACATTGTATTTCCACGAATCGTCTGCTTGCATGACAACGGTCAGCTCCGAGTGAAACCTTAATTTTATCAGAAATATTTTTTGTGATTACAAAAATGAAACGATGCATGAATAGAGAGTAACGTCCAGCACGAAAAATTGAAGCTAGGGAATCATTTCCGGAAAATGAGAGGGAGTGGGAAAAAGATTTCCGATTTCTCTGCAAGGGCGGGTTGACAAATTTTTTACGAAAAAAGAACCTGAAGACTTGCGAGATTGCGTGTTTGAATTGATGAAAACTAGTAGGGTAGGTGACAAAAATTGTGGAGAAAAAAGGAAGTCTGAACTTCTTAGATATTTTTCAAGTACATGATACCTGCAGAATGCCGGATGGCTGTGAGTTTTTAATTTTGTTCCTGTTCTACATTTCATGTCATGCTTTGAAATTTTGAAAATGTTTCAAACTAAGTCAAATATGTAAATTCTTAGTTAAATTCGTTAGTTGAAAAACAGAAAGTAAGATTAGACATCGAACGACTTATCGTTTTTGATACTTGGAAAATTGTGAGTCTTTATATTCTTAAAGTTTTACGATCCAATGACATCTCATAAACCTTAATATATTCTTAAGAATCGAAACGCGCGAAATATAAAAAAGGCTGAACTCGACGCTTCTAAGTTTCTCTTCTCTTGCTCTTTACTTTCTCCTTTGTGGCTGAATATATTTCTTAGGCGTTAGTGAGCATGAATAATGCAACTTTCGTCCTCTCTTTTTTGGAGGTGCCGAAGAAACACACAACCCTTTTTTTCTCACCGTTATTAAATAATACATGAGTCAGGCCAATGTCACTAATTTTGTCCACGTTAGTTTTCTTTTCTATTCATTGGACGCAGTAAAAAAGAAGAAAAGTTCTTTTAGACGGCATTCATAATAACATAAAAGAATAGTGCAGGTGATCAGAGTGGTTTCTCTGAAATAATTTTTGAACATTTTTTCCTGAAAGACAGTGGCTAAAACTTTCATTTTCACGTCAAAATCAGCGAAAGTTTGATATATTCCAATCAAAAACTAAGTGGTAAACAATTCCGCTACTGTGATCACGAAATATAAAATATACAAATCACTGCTAGAGAGAGAACTATTCTACAAAATAAGTTTCAACATTGAAGATAAATGAAGGAACCTAATGATATTTCAAAAAATAAATTATGATTTTGTAAATTGGAGAAAGCGGGAATTAAATTAAAACGAAATACAACAGCTCGCACACGTAATAGGTAATATTATAGGTTATCTTTGTAAACGAAGCTCTAGACAGAGTGAAATTAAAAATGTATTTTATGAACACGTAGTCAAAACATGAGAAAAAACAGAAAAAAAAGAAAAGGCAGGAAAAAAGCTTTTTGGGACGCGAGAATCGATCTTGACATGTGGAAGGAGATAGCCAAAAAATATATACGTATTGGTCCATATAAATTAAGAATACAAGAAAACCGGAATGGCTTAAAAACATAGCATGTCTTGGGGCCTTAACCAATTTATGACTTATTCATATAGCAAAAACACAAAATGGTGTCCGTAGATTTCAATTTTCGAATTTTAGTTCCTATAAATAACATAGTAATTTGTTATAAGAAGATAAGATTTAAATGAAAGAGATCATCCTTAAAATTAGAATAAAGAGAAGTTGAAAAATTGTATACTTCTGAGTGGTTTTGGAACCAAAAAACGAGAAAGAAAAAAATCAGAGTATACTCGAGGAGTAATTTCTACACTCGATGACATGGAAAGTGAAGTGTTTTTCTTGTCTGGAAAATGAGAATGAACACAAATAACACAATTGCTGAATGAATGAATCGTTGGTTTTTTTTTCATTTTTTTTTCATGAAAACTTAGAATAATTTGTGTAATTTATTGTGAATTTGTGATTTCGGTGGTTTTAAATTTTGATTTTCTACAAGATTACGTCTGTTGGTGTTGGAAAACTTAGGAAAATTTACAAAAGACAGGAGTTTAGGTTTTCCTCGAAAAAATCGTAGAAATGCGAAACGATGTCTCCATCGTAAATATTCATCTCGTCCAAGGTTTTGCATATCTGTATGTTCATCAGTAATTCAGCTTTTGGGTCTAGTAGTTTAGTCAACGGAGTGAGCTTGACACAATTCTCAAGGTACAAACATTAATTTCCTCTTAAGTGCACACTAAAGCGTTTTGATAGTGAGCAAGAAAGAGAAAGACAAGAAAAGGAAGAAAAGAAGAATGAGAAGAGGTGAAGTGAAATTGAAAACGGAGGGCTTCTATTGGATTACTATACAGATTGAGTGAAAGGTTTTTGTCTTAAACGACGATTGGGTTGAATGGGGAAATTGTTGATTAGGTGCATCTCAAATTGCATGTTCTACTGAAGTGACATAAATTTGGAGTCTCTCTCTTTTGAAGTTTTTTGTTGTTTATTGTTAGAATATCTCGAAAAAAGGAACGGATACGTAGTTACTTCTTTTCGCGTCTTCAACGAAATCAAGTTCTAAACTTTAAAAAATTCCAAGAAAGGTTATGCATGACCTATGTTCTGAAGGAAAAAAAGGAAATATGCATCGAGTCAAAAGGCAGCTCATAACTTAGTCCTGCTCACACAACCTGAAGAAGATATCAGGATGAAGCGAGAAGAAGAAAAGAGGAAGGAGGAAAGTGAGCTGGAATAACGTTTTATAAAGCAAAAAAGAGGGTATATAGGGAAAGAAAAGCAAAAAGTTGGAAAAAGAAAGGGCGGATTCTTCTAATATCACTTGAAGGAGTCATCCGCCCCGATAGACTTCTAAAATTGAATCATAACTCTTCTGTGTAGCTCTTGGAACATACGCATGCACATACACGGCGCTCCAGATTTATGCAAACTCCTCTTCCTTGTCCTCATTTTGCCAAGAAAAATGAGAAAAAAGAAGAGCAAGCAGATGGAGAAAAAATAGTTCAAATTTATGGACAACGGGTATTCTGATTGATTACATTTCCAATTGGAACGAAGGAACTCGATGACAGGAAAAAAGTGACATGGCGACACGACAACGACACTACAATTAGAATGAACTTTCGTTTTGATAGCAATGGAGTTTGGAAAAAAAACGTTTTTCAATCAAGGTGATGTGATTGCAAAAAAGAGCGTTTCGATTTCCAGCAATATATCAATGAGCAAAACTTTAATTTCCGGTTGGCAAATAACAATAAACGCTCCGCTTCATTTTTGTTTTTTTTTGTTTGCTGAATTATAGGTAATATTTCCATATTAATGGGTTGGTCGAAAAGTAGTGCGCATTTTCGATTCATTTCAACTTCATGCAAAACTAGAACAAGGGGATAGCGTTTTCCCATCATCATCGAACACTGTCTGCCGACACTTGCTTAAAGATTCAATGATTCTCTTTAAGTATTACACTGGCTGGAAGTCGAAATAGTTTCTAAACGCGAATTAATTTTTATCCAACCTAATAATTTGGATTGAAGGAAACACAAAAACCAATTAGTTCATGTTTATGAGTCAGTGGATTTCTCTTTCTCCTGTTTGATCGTTTGAGAAATGGTTACTCTCTTCAGTCACGCTAATTTGATAGCAGTTTGAGAAAATATGACACATAGAAACCAAAACCCAAAAAAATAATTAAAGAAGTAACATAGGACGTTTTGTTGAAAACTAAAATCAATCAAAACTGTAAAAACTAATTTGAGAAAAAATTGCTTGTTTCTCTTTTTGAGTAATTGAAGCTTGTTATCTTATCTAAATCACTAGCAAATGACCAGATCTTATCCAGCGATCGACCTGATTCCAGAACAATTTTCAAAATTTGTTGAATGACCCAAAAAGCAGGGTTATTCTCTAGTCAGGGTTAAACTATGTATTACAGCAAGTCTCATAATTTTCATAATATTCAGTATCAAAATTTTGCACAACAATGGTGTTTTTGATTGAATACAGAGATGAAAAATATACTAGTTTAAAAATTTCATCATGATAGAAACCAGAAGCCCAGGAAGTGACGAAACATTGGAAAGCCTTTTTGCATAGTCGTTATTAATGAATTGGTTCTCGTTGGGGAGGCATTCAAAATGGGATAACAATTTTCTGCTATTTCTTGACGATTGTAAACCGCATTGTTAGTTTTTCTTCTTTCCGGGGCGTCATAATGAATAAAACCAAAAGCCAGACACCAAATAGTCACCATAACCTTTTTTTGGTAAAATTCTGCCTTTGTAAGATGTTGCACTTTCTGGCGTTCGACCAGATATGGTGCTGATTGCATTTTGTTGTAGAATAGAATCCATTTTTCTTTATACACCACAATTCGATCCAAAAAATGATCATTTTTCTATCGTATGAGATGATCTCACAAACTAGAGTAAGTTTGCAATTTCTGGCGATCGTTCAGTTCATGAAAGAGCCATTTTTCTAGTTTTGTAGTCTTCTCTTTTTCTTACTTACGTCTCAATATTGTTCCGGTAGAAACTCCAGGCGCTGCGAAATGTTCCCTGACGGTCGATCTCGGGTACCTCTTACACCATACTTCAGTATTCCTTCCACCACCTTTTTCTCTTCGAGGGATGCATCTCCACATGTGAATTTTATGAACCATCGTTGTATTGTTTTTCTGTTAGCACTTCTTTTTGCGGAAGCACGGTTGATTATTTTGGTTGTCTCGGTTGCATTTCGGCCGAGCATGGATTCGTATAAAAAAGAAGCGAAAAAGTACACACTTTCCATAATTTCTCCTCGAATAACGGAGAGCATTATGACATATGTTAGGTTGGGATTTTGGACGACTTGATTAGGTGTGTGAGAAACAAAAAAAAATTTGACATTAGAACGAGCCATGACAGAGAAAACTGCCCTCGAAAAAAAACGACATTTTTATGGAACACCCTAATAACTTGTCAGAACCACCAACTATTAGGGTGTTCCATAAATAATGCCGTTTTTTTCGAGGGCACTTTTCTCTTTCATGGCTAGTTCTAATGCCATTTTTTATCGTTTCTCACACACCTAATCAGGTCGTCAAAAATCCCTTCCTGACATGTATCATAATTGCTTTCAGTTATTCGAGGAGAATTTATGGAAAATGTGTACTTTTTCGCTTCTTTTTTATACAAATCCATGTTCGGCCGATATGCAACCGAGACAACCGAAAATATTATATATGCTTCCGCAGAAAGAAGTGCTAACAGAAAAACAGTACAACGATGGTTCACAAAATTCACATGTGGAGATGCATCCCTCGAAGAGAAAGAAGGTGGTGGAAGGAATAATGAAGTATGGGGGGAGGGGCATCCGAGATCGACCGCCTGGGAACTTTCGGCAGCGCTTGAAATCTCTCCCGGAACAATATGGAGACGTAAATAAGAAAAAGAGAAGACTAGAAAACTAGATAAATGGGCCTCTCATGAACTGGGCGATGGCCAGAAATTGCAACGTTACTCTAGTTTGTGAGATCATCTCATACGATAGAAAAATCATCATTTTTTGAATCAAATTAAGACGTGTCATGA
The DNA here is from genome assembly GCA_027920645.1 of Caenorhabditis nigoni. Taxonomy (NCBI): domain Eukaryota; kingdom Metazoa; phylum Nematoda; class Chromadorea; order Rhabditida; family Rhabditidae; genus Caenorhabditis; species Caenorhabditis nigoni. The sequence goes on from CP115869.1 coordinate 419,388, forward strand.
AAAATGGACTTTATACTACCACGAAATACGATCAGTGCCAAACTGGTCGAAAGCCAGAAGGTGCAACATCTTACAGTGTCAGAAATTTACCAAAAAGAGGTTGTGGTGACTGTTTGGTGTCTGGCTTTTGGTTTTATTCATCATGACGCCCTGATAATTGAAAAACTAACACTGCGGTTTACAAATGTCAAGAAATAGAAAAAATGTGTTATCCGAATTGCCGGCACTAGTCAGAAAATTGGCGCAATCCTACTCGACGACAACTCCATGTCACATGTTGCAATCATAGCGGCTCAAAAAATGGAATACAAAAGCCTCCCCAAAGAGAACCAGCTCATTAAAAACAAGTATGAAAAAAGGCTTTCCGATGTTTCGTCACTTCCTGGGCTTCTGGTTTATATCATGATAAAATTTTCAAATCAGTATATTGTAGGCAAAAAAAACTGATTGGAATGGTACATAGTTTGTTTGATGAACATGAGTTTCACTTAAGTTATCTTTGTTTAAAGCACGATATTATTTATGGAACACCTTAATATTTTGTTAACCGTACTGCGTCAGCACTTTTTGTGTTTATCATTATGTCCCAAATACTGCAAAATTTGAAAGTACGTCCCAGGGACTAGAAAATACCTCCACTTATAATGCATAAAGCGTCATTTGACCTACAGTGATCGCATTCTCAAAACTCTTGCTGACCAAAAAAAAAACATTTCCAGTAAAAACATGACTGAAATAAAAACATCTTTTTTCATATTTTTAACAGAAAATGATGTTGATAACGTTAGAATTCGCGTTCGAATTTGGTTTACCATTGTTCACTTCGAGACAAATAATGAAATTCCAGCTGTTCAAAGAGTTCGTGGGAAAGCTTATTGCAAATTTTCGTTTTGGGATTCAATAATTTCAAAATTTGAAAAAAATACCTGTTATTATCAGATAAGATTTCTGAAATTGTAGAGCTTGTTGGCAAAGTTAGTGTTGTCTGGTCCGGAACAGTAGTAAAATGCTTCATTACGCGACAAAGCTTACTCCTCCAAGGTCTCTTCTTCAGAAAGGATACCAATTTGAACGATAACAATGTTAGACGGACTCCAAGTTTGTTGTCTTCTTAAAAAATTAACTTATATTGTTTCCAGACTTCTGAAAATAGAAACAAGAAACACCCAACAAAAGCGATCATTTTATATAATTGGGCAGTTTTGAGTTCCAAAAACATGAAAGATGAGGATTGAAAAATGGAAAAGTAGATAAACTATTGATTTCATTTTTTCCATTCGAAGAAACAACGTGATTTTCAGAATTTCCAGAATTAGGAAAAAAGAGTTCTCAGGGTATGTAACCATGGGAAAATAATTGAAATTGGTGATTCCCAGAGTTCACAAATAGCAAGGATTGTGTTTTCTTTTTTCACATAAAAAGACGTTTTGATTGAAATTTCTATTCAAATCACAGAAGGACCGAAGAGAGAAAAAGAGATTTTCATTAAACAACGCTAAGTTTTGGGCAAATATTAAAGTTTCTCTTTTGCTTCTGGCGATGAAGAAATGAATAGAGAAATATTATTGGAAAATACGAACGAACTTCGTGCAAGATTAAATAAAATTTCGAGATTCTGAATAAAAAAAAGATTCGAGTGAACAAGTTGAACGGAGACTTCCAGAAAGGGTTATGATGTATTCATTTAGAAACAGAAAGAAACATTTAAGAGAATTGAAAAACTGATAAGAAGAAGTGTTCCTTTTCCGTGAAGTCAAACAAGCTACGCAGCCAACAAAATGTCAGTTATACAAAAATTCCTGACGTCGTCACAGAGATGTATTCGACACCTCCGATTGGTATAAAAAGAGTGAGAAAAACTGGGCACACACTCGAAATCTGATACTATTTGCACACCTCCTTCGGGGTTGGTTCCATAATTATCTCGGAGACACTTTTTCTGGCGCCAATGACATGTATTATGCTAAATTAGAACGAATAGAAGAGTGCAGAGTATCTCAGCCCAAAAAAAAAACAACGAGAAAACCCGACAAAGAAGTTCATCTACATGTTATTGTTTTATAAACACGGGGCGAGAAACTCTCAAGATGGTTCCATGTGCACACTACACTTAGACGCCATCTGCAGTGGTGTAAACACTTCTACACTTTTTTCATCACAAATGAATTAGAAGGAAAATTGTTTCATCAAAATAAGAACGTAGTTGATGACATATCAGTGAAAAGTACAGATTATTTGTGATGATTGATTATGATTAAAATCTGTATAACTGAAAAATCATAACATAAATCATCATCAACTTGTTTTTTCGCAAGCATACAGGTTCGAAAAAAACTGTCTAGACCTAACATTAAGATTAGAAAAGTAACCATGTCTGCATCAGCAGTTTCACAGAATAAGTGTTCAACAAACGGATGAAAGGTTGGAAATTCTCAATTTTTTTCGAAATACACTGGTAAAATGCGGACGGATCCGTTTCGGTGTTCACAAGGTTTTCTATCCGTAACGGGTCCGTTACGGACAGTTTCGCAAACCTGAGTTTGCGAACAGATCCGTTTGTTCATCATTCGCAATCGGATCGGATACGGAGTTCGCGAACAGATAGAATACGGAGGAATACGAAATAATGTGCTAAGGTTTTCGGAAAACCGGTCGCGTGCGGTCCGTACTCCAATTTCAACCGCGCGCGAACGCTGAGCGTCCGTAACGGATTGTTCGCGAATCACCTGTTTAGGAATGTTAGTTACGAGCTTGTTCATTATTTGAGTCAAATTTTGAAATACGATTTCATATTTAAGTTAGAACATTCGGAAAAAAGAAAAGAGAAATTCTGAGAAACAACATAAGTGTGTGTGTTGCTTAGAGATGAAATAAGTCGCAGCACAACACAAGAGGAAACTTGTTTAATCTACCCAAAACATTCTTGAATTTGTTCTCGAGATAACCATATCTAAAAATATCGCCAGCGAATATTATATATCAGTACTTTTCTTTTTTTTCTTTCTCAACTTTATTCTTTCTCTCTTCTTTTTCTCTCTGAATATTTCCTTGATGGACCATTTCCATAAGAACATAAATCTTTTTTTTTCAATGGCCTAATCATCCTTCTTTCCAAAAAGAATCTAGACCCCGTTTTTTCTCCTTTTTTCATAAATGCTCCGGATGGAATGAAGTTCTTCCGATTGTTCTTATGATTTGGTCAAATCAGCTGGAACGTTTTTATGAGACGGAAAATTGGAGAGATGGATATGACATGCAATTTTTTTCATCTTGCTCTTCCTTTTCAAAGAAGACCACACATAACGCTCTTCTCAGATTTGTAAGAGAGCAAGAAAATAGACATTCAAGTTTTGATAAAAAGAGAGGGAAATGTAACAGGAACACGGGAAAACGTCAAAAGTATTTTAGTATACAAAGAAGAAGCGCCTGGGAAGTGCAATTTTTTCTCCAAAAAGAATGAGATTGGTGAGGCTCACGAACGTACAATAAATGGGGCGAGAAAAAATAATTGTCTTCCTTTCTCAATGAGAAAATAACGGCAAAAAGAAGGGCAGAAAAAACGTGTCAGATGAAATCATTCTTTTTGTTTCGGGAAAGGAAATGCGGATTGGCAGGAATTCAGAATGAAGAGAACTTGACTCTTCAAGAAAACAAAAATCTTCCGCCAACCACACCATAATCATAAAACAAGATAGGGGCGGAGAAAGATGGGGTGAATCGTAAAACACGAGTATTCTTCCAAATAAGACCCCATCTAAGCAGATTGCATTTGTACTCGTTCTTTTTCTTCTTGAAATCTCTGGGATTCGAATTTAACTGATGAGTTTTCTTGTGGAGAGGAGACGTACTCACTCCACTTCTAATATCTGTAATGTTTTTAAGAAACGGAGAAGTGGAAAAAAACTTTATGGGAAATGGGGCAAGTCGAAATGGGCGGGAAATCACAACGTCACGAGGCCGACTCCCAACTTTACGAGATATGGAACTGAGAGCACTATATCTAAAGATGGAGGGTCTGGAAACTGATACAACTAAAGCAGGCAATTTTCAGAGCAAATATGCATATAGACTCTCTGAATAGAAGTAGTCGACTTCGAATGAAAAACACTGAAAGGTTTAACCCCGCATTGCGTGTTCATGTCTATCTCAAATTGAACCACATTTTTTTGTGAATTTAGGGCGTGACTACAGGTTTCAAGATGAAAACCGCCTATTACAGCGTAGGAGGTGACAAGCAAATTGCGCAGGACGCTGAGTGAAATGTGGGGTTCTAAACATCAATCTGAGTAAAAGAAAAAAACCAAAATCACTTGACAACTAAGTCAGTAAAATTAACTGGAAACCAATTTTGATGGCGGGAAACTTGAAAGAGAAAATGCAAAATTTTGCGAGATTGAGAAGAAATAGCTGGGGAATTGTATCCCCCTTTCATCCCGTTTTTTTCAGAGCACCCTACTAGGCTTTGCATATCATTGTCGATTTTCTTCAGCTTGTTTAATTCGCAGACTTTGTCACAATGATTGAAATGTGTTCAGGGAGTTAGACTCGCCGGGCGGGCACCAAAAACGAAGAGTGGTTTGTAGAAATCTGCTTTGTTCTTTTATCAATCGTTCTAATCTGACGCGTTGTGCTGATTGTCGCTTTCCTGATCCAGAAGTTAAAGAACTGCTTCATTCGAATACTTTGTCATGAAATTGGTTGGAATTAGTGCATTTCCGTTGGTATCTATCATCGATAATGTGCAGCAATTCCTGTACTAAGAAAGCCGGCTCCTCTATTGTTTCAAGGCATCTTCTATTGAAGGTCCCTCTTAATAAAGGGTCGTTCTAATACAGGTTTTATGATTTATGCGATTTTTTAAATTCAGTTCGTGGAGTTTCAACATTTTTATTTTAGATCCAATTTAAAACCTGATGAGCATTGGCGATTCTGATCCTGAATTCATACACCAAAAATAATCATTTTTGAATAAATAAATAATAATGCGGAAAAAAGTTACAAAGTATTTATTGCAAATAAATAAATTATACACGACCTAGGATCTATTTGAAAATTAGGGAAAACTGAAAAAATGGAAAAGTAGTCTGTCTCGGACTAATAAAAATACGTTGGAAAGCATTGAAAACTTTAAAGCAAGACAAGCAAAAAGACACTATCACTGTTTGTCTGTAATCATGGAATGTAATGAGAGATGCGAAAATTATTTACTATGCTCTTCTTTTTTGTGTCCAGCAGCAGCTAAGGAAAAAACACAAAGAACTGCATAGCAAATTTGATCAGCCTGAAAATTAATTGATTACTGGGATATTTAGGTAATAAAACACACATATACATATAACCGTATCGAACATCACAAAGAAACCGACATCGACAAACAGAAGTAAGATGCTTACAACGAAAAAAAAAACTGAGCATACATATATTCATAAGAAGAACTGACGCTTCGAAAATTCACAACAGTTACAAAAATCTGGAAAAAAATAACACGTGTAAGACACATAAAACAAAAACACAGTACCGTTTTGATATCACCAAGAAGCTTGAATCCAACTATTAACTGCGTACGCTACAGGAGTGAGAGGGGAAAAAAGTGGACTGATGAAGATTTTGCTAGTCAAGTGATTGTATGTGAAAATAATGTTTAGAAACCAGAATAAGGTGTTAGTAGAATGCTCATGACCCATTTTGACAGGAAATCGCGAATTGAACACTAAATACACGATGCATTGCCCATGCAATCTCGACTGCCTGAAAACACTTAACCAGAACATCACAATAAAAAGAAATAACTGTTTTTGAACTAAAAAAGTGAGAGAATACATAAATACACAATGATACATGAAAGCCAAGCTTTCAGTGTTGACTAACCATTTGCGAAAAGTATCTCCTTTGAATTATTTCGCCTTTTTTGCGGTCTGATAAATAATTTTCTAATAGAAAGCAAGACGTTTAATGCACTCACCAAATTCCTCTAATAAAAAAACATTTCCACCAAACGTGTTGCATTTCTTGATATTGGAAAGTCCAATAAATATCTGTTTGTCAGCAAAAATTACCGCAACACCATCACAACGGACCTGAAACATCAATAAGTTAGAAGATATAAAATGGTAAAGCTTACTTGTAACAAGCCTCCTAGATTGCTTTCGGTATCATGAACAGGAAACTCTCCACCCAGAGCTCGACCTTCCACATTAACTTTCCCTCTGGCTGCTGCTCTTTCCATAGCTGCTTTCATGCATTGATAAAGCTCGCGACACTGAAAACTTTATTTTTTTTCCATTTCCACATAAATTCAAATCACCTTTTTTGTATAAAATTTGTGCATGTGAACTTTATCATCATGTCGCCGCCATAAGCAAAGAATTTTGGTTTTAGGAGAGTATGTAATATTCACAAGGCGTTCGTACCACCAACGCTCTGTGGCAGCTCCAGTAATAGCCCTCAGAACCACGGCGTCATCACAAACCTGTAAAAATTTCTGCTACTGGGAAAAAACGGATTCATTCGCCCAACCTCCATAAACATCATTTGGCCATCTGCGTTAGGGCCCGGACAAACAGTGAACGATTGTTTTTGCACTAAACGACTACCGAGAGGTTTCAACGGAATGAAATTTCCTTGTGTAGATGGCAACTCATCAAGCAGCTTATTGATTTCTTTGGAACACACCAAACCAATATGAGCTTTTCCGAGAAGTCGTCGGACTTTTTGTTGAAGTGCTCTTTGTCCTGTCCCGCACATTATCATATAAGCTGTCATGTTATGCAAAAGTGTAGAGAGGAGGCGATCCTCTTCTAACTCTAACCGCTTTTTCTCTGAATCATTAAGTGCTGAATATCTGTCGATCATTTCTGATGGTTCTTGATCCATCCCAACTATTTCTCTCTCCTGTGCGACTAGATCCACAAATGCGTTTTCCCAGAATTGAAGGTTTTGCCAAAATTGATGTTGAATCGCTACTGCAATTTATGACATTGATAAGCAAATTGCTGAATAACTCACAAATCAGTTCTTGATAGATGTAGTGTCTGACAGGCTCATTTGGTGTCGGAAGAACCTTGCAAGGCTCTTGTTTTCCTACTGGAAGTGATGTAGGAGGCACAGGTTTCAGAAGTGGTCTTGTCTGCTCGTCAGCATCCGCCGGGAAACCCGGAGAACTCGGCTGAGCATGTTGAGTGTTAGCTTCGAAAGTTTCTGTTAGTGCAGGAGCCGTGGTTTTTACTTTTGGTCTAGGTGGTAGTGGTGGCGGGGCTCGAACTCCTTCGGGAAGTTTTGGTGGAGCGCCAGAAGGCGGAGGATTTCGCTTTGGAACAGGTGGGGCTTCTCGTGGAGGAATAGGTGGTGGAACCACTGGCGGCCGAGATTCTTGTGGTTTGTCTTGGGTTTCAGGAACAGGAGTAGTCGTGCTTTGTCCGAGAGGTTTTGTTGGAGTGCGAAGATCGATGGTGGACGCTGGAAGCTTAGGTCGGGGAGCAGTTTCTTTGATGAAGTCGTTCGACTGCTCTGATGGAGTAGTCATCTAGCAAAAAACATAGAGAACTGATGAAATTTTGGTAATCAACTTACCGTGCTAGGTGCCGAACTACTCGGAGTTATCACATCACCTCCACCCATAGCCCAATAATGAGTGTGCGCGATTTCCAATACGTGGAACACGCTGGCAAAACCACAACAACCTGGAGTGTTGAATGAGACCTCGATTCCTTCCAAACAAGCTTTCAGAATTTTAACATATGCTTTGAATTGTCCCTTTGTCAGTTGCTGCAAAGTAATTATGTATCCTGCTATTAATTTCGAACGTACCACTTCTTTGACAAACTCATCTTCCGAAAGTTTTACTTCTAACCCAAGATTCAGTTTTGAGCACACTAATTCTCGTAGACTCTCATCCTCCATCAACCGACGCAATTTTGGAGCAGAAAACATCCCCACACTTTGTCCAGCTAGTGCTTGATCACAAAACTCTTTTACAGTTTGCTGGTTTTTGCTATAAATGAATGAAATTGTTTTAAATATGTTAAAATATGTTTTCTACCTCTGCTGATTTGCAGTCTGTTGACTTGTAGGGTTTGGGAGAGCTTTTGATCTCACTATGTGCTGGCTCTGTTCAATTTTCGTTGCCAATGGTTTCATTGTTCTTTCTTTGAGTGCTTGGGCTTTTGGAGCGGTTTTATTGATTACCTGAACTGATTTAATGCCATATAGATTATAAGAGAATAAGCATTACCTGGCTGAAAACGCTTTGGCTTTTTTCAGCATACCCATTTATTGCATTCATGAAACTAGGTCCAAGAACTTTTTCACCTGAATCCGTAAACGAGGAGAGCCCCTGAAAAATTTAAAATGAATAGTAATGTAACCCTTTTGACATACCTTCATTCTTAACCCAGACTTTATAGAACCTCGACTAGTTGGTGTATCCGATGCTTCACTTCCAGGATTATGTATCGTTTTACGTCTCTGAGATACTGGTGTTGACTCATATTCCGAATCGCTACCATGATCAAATGAAAAAGCACCTTGAGAGTTTGATTTCAACGCCAAGTTGTCTGCAAGTCTGGCAAAGTCAGCTTCACTGTCGACGGCGGATGTTGAAAGTGACGAGTCCGGGCTGCTGCGTCCACTGCTCAATGAGCTATCTATAGAAACAGCACTTTCGCTTGGAGGAAGTTCTAGAGTCATTGGTTCTTTATAAATGTAATTCACTTCTGCGAGTGGCTTGGTGACCTCTCCTCCGACGTCTACAATGAAAACTATATTGATTTTTTTTGTAAAAAAGTGTCATTCGTACCTGAAGACAGATTTTCATCGAAAACCAAATCGTCGATGCTGTTGGAGTTTTCTGTCGAAGTTGCACTGTCATTCTCATAATCATCCACATCGACTTCAGCATTGAAAACTCGAACAGCAGAGTCCAAAGTTGAGTTAGTGGGGTAAACCTTGAAAAAAAGAGTTCGATGAGACAAAAAATTACGAATTTACAAACCGTGAAATGAACTGGCATTAGTGATTCGCTAAACCATTTCGGCTTATCGCCAACTTGTTCTGCACTTTCTATACCAGCTTGAACTCTTACAAATGTTTCGTTTTTAGGACACAGGCAACATTCTGCAAAGTATTCGACCGCTTGTGTACGACACAAATCCGTGATGAATTGTGTGCACTGTGGACGGCTTCTTAGGAACGACTCCGTTTGTAGAGAAACAACTGGCCTTGGATATAAACGGAGAGTCCTTGTGTGCTCACTGAAGTTGCCGAAGACGTTATGCGAGTTGAAGAACTGAACCATTGCTACTCTACATGCCACATCAACGCTGTCAATATCAATTCCAAAATCCGCATCAGTCACACTGTTCTCGTTATCAACAGTCATTGTGGTCATTCTGTTTATTGCGTCTCTTAATTTATCCTGAAAAGCCATAAAGTTCTCAAGCAAAAAAACGCCATTCACACCTTTAACTGTGTGGCATCTGGTTCCGGAAGGTCCGGAATGTACAAATCGTCTGGTACTTGTATGCAGTTTGTGTCTAGATCCACAAGAATAACGTCAGAAGGCAGTTCTTTGATTTTACGATGATGGAAGAATGATGAGGGTACGCCAATCAAAAAAGGAGTGGGCGCGAGAAGCAGCTGCTCAGCTGACGGCATGTACGCTGGCAGAAGAGGTATAACAGGAAACATATATTCTAATGGGTATAGCAGAGCCACAATTGAAAGAATGCACATGCTAACCGCATTGTAATTTCGAGATTGAATCACAATCTGAAAAAAGAAAAAAACAATTAGTTTGAGAAATGTTTTGAGGAATTCCTTACTTTGAATTCTAGCATTGCTGCTGTAAGAACACGAAGAGCTAAATCGATTCCAAGAATTTCAAACGGGATGTGTAATGGGAAGTCTATCAACGTAAATCTAGTGTGGTCGGGTAGAGCGAACTCGAAAATTTGTGACAGATCCATAGGCATGACCTTAACAAAACTTGAAAAACTGTTCAAAACGTCAATCTTACTTCTATCTGAACTTTCGTTTTTCCTGGAACAGGGACGGGAGAACTCAGAAGCATCAGTATCCACGTTTCGACTTCTTTTATTTCTTTCATAACTTCAGGAACTATGGGCTCATTGTAATGGCCTGTCAGAATCGCCCAAACAATATCTCTGAAATTGTTCTCCTTTTTTTTGCCCTCTTCTGTTTGAAATTACTCACTTGAGTCCTGTTCTTTGAGCTGCTCTGTGGTTGCTGCTGTCAATGATGCGCTTCAGAAGAAGGAGCACTTGATGGAAAATTGAAACAAATGGATGGTGAGAAATGAAGCAGAGACTTGTTAATGAGATCTGGGTGTCGCGTCTAAAATTTGGGACATGTTTGATATTCTCATTTTTTCACCAGCTAACCTTTTGTAATGAGTTTCGTCTGGGAGTTTTCTGTATTCATCACGTGGTGTGGATCGCCTGTCAAACGATTGATAAAAGTTGAGACATATTCCATAACGAATTTTGGCGGAATCTTTTTCAGTGAGCATGAACACGAAAAATTGAGGATCATTCCGACTATTTTTTCGCAGTCGGATACCTGAAAATGGGAATTGAAAGAGAATGGTTTCACAATTAGGAATATTGAGAAACATTACATTTTGAAGAAATAATGAAAACAACTAGCATGAAAAAAACCATCTTAGATAATTAACTCACTGGTGGTTGTACATCCTTCCGGCTGGCAAAACACTGTAACGTCTGTGGGAAGTATGAAATCTTTGTGATCATCTGTTGGATATCTTCTTAAAATTTCCGGGTATGTCACTGTCGTTTCAGACACTGTATCTGAACTGCTCTGTCGAGTTCCTCGTGAGCGATTCCTCTTTCCTGCCACAACTAGAAAGTCGATGAGTCGAGGACATAACTCTTTCTCTTTATCATTCATGTTTGGTTACAGCATGGGTAATATCTGAAAAAAAATCAATATCATACATAGAACTGGGGAGATAAACAGAGAATATAGACTCCCAAAGTGAAAGATTTCAAATCAAACGTAGCAAGATATCACAAGAATGTATCACAAGAAGATATCTAATTATTTTTTCAAGCAAATGATATTTCGTTTCGAAGAATTCATAGCAAAAATGCCAATGAACTGGTGAAGCAGAAGAAAAAAGATGGGACATTCAAGAAAAAAAATGACGTCGAATGAGGAGCTGGATTAGAGAGAATAATTGATGAGAGGAACATCCGTGTCAGACGCATTTTTTTTATTATTCTTGTTTATTTTTCCCTTATTTTAAAATTTCGTATATTCCCTTTCAGTCGTGTTACTATTGGTAACAGCAAGTTTCATCATACCTGACGAACAAGGAATAGGTTTAAAACATCATTCTTATAATAAATAAATGAAGTGGTGTCTATCCTCTTCTTTTCTTCTTTGTATGTCATTCCGTTTTTTCCCAGAGGGGAACTTTCCCAAAAGCAAAATCCGCCAGACCAAATTTGATCTATCATAAAATTTTTTGGTTCGCAAGTCTGAAGAAAATTGAGAAAAAGAAGTCTGAGGAGCGAAGCGACGAACTCGCGCCGTAGGCGCCCCAGCCAACTGTTTGAAGCGCCGGAGGCGCGGCAAACAGGCTGGTTGAAAACAATTATTGGTTAAGAAAGAATCTCAATAACTCGTTTGGACGTTCCCTGGAGAATAGATCAAAGCCATAAATCTCGAAAAGTCATTACCAATTACATATTCAGATGTTCATTAATTCTCCCTTGTCAGATTCAAGTGGATGGAAATGGAAAAAAGAGAAAAAACACAGCGAAACTGAAGCAAACGAAGAGACGAGGTGCAATAACAACACCACGCAGTACTAGAGATAGAGAGCCCGCATGAATAACGGAAAGAGAGCGTTTGACCAAAAAGGGGCGCATGCAAGAGAACTAGTAGAGAGAAAAAAGTCGTATGCATTCTATGTATGTATGTATGTGTGTGTCTATTCCGCTTCTCATTCTTTTTTCCCTTTGCTCGCTGTTTCCCCCCCCCCCCCCCCCCATCGCCGCTATTTTGAGAGAGTGGAAGAAGGGGTTTGAAACGGAAAAAGGAGTCGAAGAAAGAATTTTGAATCAATATAATAGTGAAGAGAGAGAGAGAGAGAAAGAGAATGAGAGAGAAAGAGGAAAGGAGAAAGAGAGAGTCGGAGAACCATTTTCACTGGGAAAAGCACTTCAGCATAATAATCGAGAATACGTAGAAGAAGAAAAGCATCAGCGAAACGGAGTGGGTGGGTGACGTTGCTCGCAATGAAACTAATCAGGCTGAAATATTTTTCAAGACGCAATTTGTGAACACAAGGTTTAACTGACATTTGGTTACAAATGACAAATTGATGTATTAATACAATTTCGAATTCTATGAATCAAAACAACTAAAAAATTTTCTCATGCATGATAAAAAGCTACATTTTCAATTAAACAAAACGATTATGTATTTAAACTTTTTAACGGAAATTGGTTTACGTTGTAGTTAGGAAAACGGTCTAAAAAGATTTTTAAGTCTCAAAACAGTCAAAACTATCTCTGAAATGATGCCCGCTTCGAAGCTGAAGCCCTTGTTTTGTTCGGTACACTCTGTTACTTTTCGACAAATCGAAGATTTCTGAACTATTCTTTTACAGAATTTCACATTCGCCTCTTCCACTGAAGAGCTATGAATAATCCGCAACACTACTGAAGGATTATTTGACTTTGAATGAAAACATAAAAGAATTGAAAAATAAATGAAAAAACTGACTATGGTCGTTTTGAAAAAAAGGGAAATTCGTGGGAAACTGGATTTTTCAATTAACTCATGCTTGAAATTGTGCGTTCAATGAAATTTAATTTGTTGAAAGGTGAAAACTGAAATGTAAAAGAAACCCGAATAGTAAAGTTTCGTTCGAGATGTGAATACCAATAAGCAAAATTTGAGAAAAAGTTTAAAAATCATATGACAATAGAGTACATGGAAAACATGAAAATGGTAAAACAAGAAAAAGGAAAAACACTAAACATTATCATTTGTCTGGCAAAAAAATAAAAAATATCAAAGTAACTGGCATGGCGTAGTTATTTGTGAGTTTTAAGAAAAATCACTATTACGAAAATTAAAATAGTAGTGAGCGGAAATCATGTATCATTAGGTTGATGCAAAAGATTTTTTTCGATTTTGGTGAACTTTTTTATCGAATTTTTCTCGAAGCGGAGGGGGTTAGACCAATGAAAATTATGTCCATAAGCATCAATAGTTGTCTGCCAACAATCCGGTAATTTCTTGGTTACATCGGCCTAGAACGAGGAAGGCTGCGATTGAAAAAGTGGGGCAACTCCTTTTTGGTGTCATCTTTTCACTTGAAGCATTTTCTATCAAGATGGCGTCTAAAAGCCCAAAATGATCATTTTCCAAAAGGGCAAGGTCTGGAAAATACGACAAATGCAAAAGAACAATTCCGCCAAACGACATGAATTTAGTTGATCCCTCTAATCAGGGGAGATCTCGAATTGTCGCGCTGGAAAAACCCTTGGCATTTTCTTCTTGTTTCGATTAGGTTGTCAGATCCAATTTTTCTTATGATGAACTATAAATTGTTTCAGTTATGTTAGTACATTCATCTAAAAGTTCCCAATCTCCACTTCTTTGAGATACCACCAAACACACAGCATCCCCCTTTTCACAGGAAGTTAGCTTCCAGGACGTTCAGAGCTAGCTCTTCTCTGTCAATCAACTGACCCTTCCGTACATTGTTAGAGTAGCTTATCCACTTCTCATCTACAGTAATTAGATTCCCCAGGCAACTGAACGTATCAAGAAATGATGGGAGAAACATGCTCATACCAAGACGGCAACCCATACCATAGTTCTTCAAAACATTGAGTACGAATCGGTCCTGTTCTTGAAGTTGCCAAGAGACATCAATTCGGTCACGATACTTGATTGACTAACTGACATTATCTGCGACATTTTACAAATGGTTTGAAACGGATCGGCTTCCCCTCTATTCTGTAATAGGGCCAAATCCAACATTCGGGTCGAGCTTCGTCTTCCGATTCCAAATTTTTTGGCTTCAAATCTATCGGTCCAGTGTTGGATGGTAGCAACTACAGAAGACATCCCTTCATCTATTTCTTTCATTTTTTGATGAATGTCAAAGTTTTTCAAACCAGGAAGGAATAAAAATAAAATGACATTTCGAAAGTGGAGACGGTGTAGGCTGAAAGAGAGCGTCGTGCTCGCGAACAACCAGTAGTAGGGATGAGGCATATTGTATCTGACAAAACAACATCCGCCAAGAAAAACCATTCCACCGACCACATATCAATTCTCAAAGTTAATCATTCAAAATCGAAAGAAACTTTAGCTTCAACTTAATAGGTTGGCACATAAGTTTCTTTCGATTTCGGCAAAAGTTTTGATTGAATTTGTTACAAAAATAATTTCTTGGTTACATCGGCCCAGAACGACGAGGGCTGCGATTGAAAAAGTCGGTCAACTCCTTTTTGTGTCATCTCTTCAATTAAAGTATATACTCAAGATGACGTGTAAGAACTTTCTATTTTTTCTAAACGGCAAAGTCCGGAAAATAATATGTTCAGCCAAGCGACATGAATTTATGGCTGATCCCTTTTAACTTTGGTTTTTTCTCCTCGTTTTGACGCGACTGACAAATTCAATTTCTTTTAATCAAAAACCATACGAAGCGGCAATTATAGTGGTATCTTCATCTAAATGTTTCCAGTCTCCATTCCTTTCAAAGACCAACAAATACATAACAACCCCCTTTTCACGGGAATTTTGGGTTTCAGGGCGTCCATAGATAGCTATTAGGTTGATGCAAAAGTTTCTTTCGATTTTGAATGCTCAACTTCGAAAACTCATATCTCACCAGTGGGATTGTTTTTCTTGATGAATGTTTTTTGATAGATAGAGTATCTCACGGACTTGTTTTTCATACTTTGATTCATTCCTACTTCTTGTCGTGTGCGAGCATTTCGCCTCCTTCCGTCCCTCACCTTCAAAACTTTCGAGATGTCATTTTATTTTTATTCGTTCCTGGTTTTAAAAACCTTGATATTCACAACAAAATGAGAGGAATCAATGATGATAGACCTCCTACTGTCTCTAACATTAGACATTGGACCGATCCATGTGAAGCCAAAATTTAGAATCGGAAGACCAATATCGGTCCGAAAGTTGAACTTGGACGTATTGAAGAATACTATTGAAACATAGTCGTTTTAAACCACTTGTAAATGTCAAAGCCTGTAATGTCAAAGGCATAGTCCGTTAGTCAACCAAGTATTGTGACAGGATTGAAGTCTCTTGGCAACGTCAAGAACTGTGTCGATTCGTACCCAATTTTTTGAAGCACTACAATATGTTTCCATGTGGGCATGAGCATGTCTCTCCTATCATTTCTTCTCACGTTTAGTTGGGTGGGGGATCAAATTACCGTAGATAAGAAGTGGGTAAGTTACTATATTGTTGTGCGGAAGAGTCAGTTGATTGACAAAGAAGAGCTAGCTCTGGACATCCCGGAACCCAAATTTCAAGTAAAAATGAGTATGCTATGTGCTTCATGGTCTATCAAAGTAATGGAGACTGGGAACTTTTGGATGAAGGTACCACTATAATTGCCGTCTTGTAGAGTCCCTTATTAGAAAAATTTATCCTGGCAATCGAATCGAATCATGGAGAAAAGACCATGGTTCACTCCCAACACGACAGTGCGAGACCACCCGTTACTAGAGGGATCTGCCAAAAATTCATAATGTTTGGTTGAACTATTATTTTACACTCTCCATATTTTCCAGACCTTGCCCTTTCGAACAAATAGTCTTCTGGGGCTTTTAAAAGTCATCTTGATAGAAAATACTTTAAGTGAAAACATGGCATCAAAAAGGAGTTGGTCCACTTTTTCAATCGCAGCTCTCTCCGCTCTGGGCCGATGGAATCAAGAAATTACCAGACTGTTACCAGACAATTATCAATGCTCATAGACATCACTTCCATTGATCTAGTCCCCTTCGCTTTGAGAAACATTTTTTAAACAAATTTGCCAAAATCGAAAGAAACTTTTGCATCAACCTAATTTTGTCAATCAACTGACCCTTCCGCATATTGTTAAAGTAACTTAGCCATTTCTCATCTACAGTAATTAGATCATCCACCCAACTGAATGTGAGAAGAAAGGATAGGAGAAACAAGCTCGTGTCTACATGACGATAAATATCGTAGTCCTTCAAAAGATGAGGTACGATTCGACCCAGTTTTACACTTTGCCAAGAGACTTCGATCCGTTCACAAAACTCGGTTGACTAAAGAACAATGCTTGTGATATCTCACAAGTGGTTTAAAACGGATCGGTTTCAATAGTATTCATCAACAGGCCCAAGTCCAACTTCCGGACCGATCTTCGTCTTCCGATTCTAAATTTTTGGCTTCAAATTTATCGGTCCAATTCTTAATGGAATAGACAGTAGGAGATCCTTCTCTGTCTATTTCGTTCAATTTCTTGTGAATATCGTGGTTTTTCAAATCAAAAAGAAATAAAAACATAATGTCGTTTTGAAAGTTTGGACGGTAAGGGGAGAAAGCGAGCCGCATGCTCGCAAACAGCAGGAAGGACGAATGAGGCAAAAATGTATATAGCAAGTCCGTGATATACTCTACAATTTGAGTCCCAACACTGAAGTTAATTCACAGGAGGATCCACATTTTGTGCGGAATTTGGCGATAAGTAAATGATGATATTGACGAATGCCTTATTTTCTTTAATTGAAGCCCGTTGGTTTTTATTTTTCAATATACTTTTCGAAAATTTTTCAAAAACTGAAACCACAAAAAACATTTTCGAAAAAAAAAGAAAATGGCTGCAATAAGCCAGTAGAAGGACTGCACCAAAAGAACTGCACTAACTGAACTGCACGAGTTTCTGTCAGAGAGTGTGCTTCTATGTTTTGCACGTCGGAGAGTGGGATTCTTTTAGATGTAGGCTTTTATTAAAGATATCACGACATTTTTTGAATTATTCTTGTCTATTTTTTATAACAATAAAATTAATTGTTCATAACAACCAATGTTTGTTTGCCAACCTAAAGTTAAAAATTAGCCGATTGTCAAACTTTTTTGTCAAGAGGTGGAACGTTGCCTGTTTATGCTTGACAAAGTTCAAGCGGGACAAAGCCCGAATGAGCGAGACCTTTCATTATCATTGATTTGTTTGGTATTCATGCTCTATCCCTTCTAAATCAAAACATTTCAATCTAAGAAAAATACAAAACGCAAATAATCCAATAATAGTAATCATTTTCTTATTGTTTCACCACCGACAACATTCTTCTCTGAACCAACATATTCCTCGTCATATTCGCGATACGGTGGAAAATCGTCAGCGGTGTTCGATTCTCCAATTAACATGTTTCATCTGTCGTGGCTTCATGTTCCATGAATCAAGCTTCTTTAGGAAGTCATGACCATGAAACAAGTCAGGTACGTGGAAGATTTCATGCTCGTTCTGATGCTTGCACTGAGATAAACAGGAGACGACGTCAAAATGGTTTTAAGTTGCTCGAAAGATTAAACTCATGAAATTATTTGTAACCTTATTTGAACTATATAATAAATGACGATAATACCTTCTTCCTTCCAAAAGACAAAAAAGGCATAACTAACAAGTGTAAAAAAGTGTGATGAATTTCTTTGTTGGGTAGAAGCTCATTCTAACATTGTCCTGTTCATTTCTCCTTGTCCCGGGGTTATTGAGCACAGTCAAGAAAATAAATACATGTTGATTGGAATATAAAAAACTTTCTGATGAGTTCCAAGCTTTTTTTAATAATTCAAGTTACACTAAAATTTTTTTGTGCAGACGATTGTGCGTTTTCTTATAAATACTATTATTTATTGATATACAAAAAAGCTTTAAAAGAATCGAAAAAGGTTCTTGTTAGCACAGACCAGTTTGTTGGAATAACACAAAATGTCAAGAGGAGACAAACGAAAAATGGAACACATAGAACAAAATAGCTGAATTAACCCCAATTAAAAAAAACCAAAAGGCAATCGATTGGATTAGGGTTAAAACCCGCATGGGCAATGCAGTACTTAAATAGAAGGGACTACAATAACTTATGAAAAAACATAACAATCGAAAAAAAGAAGGTTTCAGATTAAGTGGTCTTCTTCTTGATGATGGCTGGGAAGCGAGATTTGGATTGTTGGAAAAGCAAGAAGGATCCGAAGGTGGTTGGAGCAATGATGAGGAAGAAGACAATGAAGTAGCTGTATTTTGGAGCGAATCTTCTGTCGTACTCGCGTTGGCGGTAGATGTATCCTGTAAGATTAATCACGTAAAAGATTCATCGATGATAAAAATTTAACAGAAAATGTTTCTCATAAAATTACAAAAATTCGACTCGCTTCTATTCTAAACATCCCATCAAAAAAACAGTGATTCGTACCTTCTCCTGGGGTGTTGGTCAAGGTTACGTGAAGGTTCTCGTTATCAGTGTAGTAGGTGACCTGAGCAGCGGTGTAGTTGAAGAATCCAAAGGCTCTTGGACGTATGACGACCGAGTGGGTCACGTTCCCTCCAGCTGGGATTTTCTCGTAGTGAACGTGGAGAAGTCCCTTGACGATTTCAAAGGAGTTGGTTGGGAAAGAGTGGCGATCGTCGATAGTGACCTGAATATCACGTTTTTTGTTGTTTTTACTTTTTTCCAAAGGGTTACCTTTTGGGCTGGCTTATCTCCGACGTTGTAGAGTCCATATTCCAAAACAAAGTCCATGTTCTCAACTGCATATGTGGAAAGTGGTTGCTTGTGAGCAAGAATAAAGGCTTCCTGAAATGTATCAATTTATTTTTTTCAGATTTTTCTTGAAATAAGTACCTTCGTTTGAGTTCCGACTTCAGCGCAGCTAGCTGCCGCAAACATTAGAGAAAGGAGTAAGAACTTCATATCTGCAAAAAAAACTAGAGTTAATAAAAACACCACATCAGTGAAGAGCAACATTTAACAAGAAAATCCAATATAACGGCAAATGGTGAATACTCGCACAATAGAAGGCGGTGTGCGCATAAACGTTGGCCTCGGGCACGCAAAACACTGCACGCACACACGCATAAGACGCGCAGCAATGGGTCATTTGCAGTTTGACTACGGTGTCACTCGTTTTCTGTGTGTTCGACGGGGCGCGCTTTCTTCCCTTCTCTCCCGCCGCAATCACCACGTATTGTTATAACTCATTGTTTTACGTTATTTTTCATGTTTGTGGGAGGTTCTGTCAGAAACCAATACAAGTTTCAAAATACATTTTTTATAAGCGCATTGATTCATGTTTTACGATTTTTCATAGCGAAAAACAAAAAAAGAAATTGTAAAAATAACGATGTGAAAAATTTTTTTCAGTATTAGGAATCAATAAACATTCGCAGGACAAACTCTATATTCAGTTAATGCTCACTAATATTTCAACCGATATCATTAACTTTTAAACATGTAATGTTTATCATTTTCAGGGAAATGAAACTATTATTAGTTCTTGGACTTCTTCCATTCGTTGCATCGCAAGATCCGCCGGGGACAGCACCGACTGCAGCTGAAATTCTAGCGGAAAACATCAATGGTCAAACTGTTCACGAGTTCAGAGGATACTACAAACGAGAACATTCACTCATCAAGCCGTACCTGGGTAAGTTTTTTGAACTTTTCAAATAATAATATTGTTTTTCCACAGGATCTGGCGCCGATATCCCTAACTGGAACATCGTAGGCAGCACTTTCATTTCTACAAACCAAATTCGTCTCACCGCAGATGATCAGAGCAAGCAGGGAGGTCTTTGGAACACCCAGGTTGGTCTGGAAACTATGTTTCACCCAAGAAAGGACAAATAATCATCAACAATTTTTTTCAGCCTGTATGGTCACGCGACTGGGAACTTCAAGTATCTTTCAAAGTAACGGGAAGTACTGGAGATTTGTTCGGAGACGGAATGGCCATTTGGTACACTTCCGAGCCAAACCATTTGGGGCCAGTTTTCGGTGGAAAAGACTATTTCCGTGGTTTGGCGGTTTTCCTGGATACGTACAGCAATCACAATGGACCACATCAGGTATGGAGACAAAAAAAATCAAAAAGAATGTCTAAAAACATTGCCGCTACCCGGCACACGTTACAAATGTGTTTTTTTCCTATTGAACTGCGAATTGGCGTGAACAACGGTTTTAGTGAATTTTCAAGCCCCTGCGAAAACAATAATACGGTAAATCGTTTGTGATTTAATGCTCACACCAATCAGAAAACTAATCGTATTCATATCAAAGAGCTTCATGTGATTAGTGGCACAGCTTTTGAGCTTTTTTTGGAAAAGTGCTACTGTTCCAGATGAATTCATAGCTCAAATAGTGTTACAATTTTTTTTTTGTTTGCGCAGGAAATTGATCTCAATGACAAAATAATGATATTTTATTTTAGAGTTACAGATCTTTTGAATAATTTTAATATGATTTATGAAAATACGTTAACGCAGATAGATTCATAACAAATCTGAAAACAGTATTAAACAGCAAGAGAGGCAGAAAGAGAAGTAATTTTTCAAACTTCTCAATAATGGGCGGATCAAAAATAAATTTAGAAATGTTGTTAGCAATTACAACATCCTTGTTCACATCAGCAAGCACAGAAATTTTATAGAATTATAGATTTCTAATAAATAATTGTTTTAGCATGGACATCCCTTCATTTCGGCAATGGTATCTGATGGAAGCCTACACTACGACCACGACAAAGATGGCACTCACACTCAGCTCGGTGGAGAGAACACTGGATGTACTGCCAAGTTCCGTAACAAGGATCACGACACTCAACTTCTCATCCGATACGTCGGGGACACTCTTTCTGTTCGTTAGGACCAATAAGCATTTTTCGAAAAGTTGATTTCAGATCTTCACCGACATTGAGAACAAGGGTGTCTGGAATTTGTGTATGAGCGTTAACAATGTGCAGCTCCCAACTGGATACTACTTCGGAATGAGTGCTGCCACTGGAGACTTGTCTGATGCTCATGATGTGGTGTCGGTTAAAATGTTTGAGCAGGAGTTTGCTCATGTGGAACGCGTTGGAGAGGTAAGGAAATTTTTTCGGAACATTTCAGAATGCGAGACTCCAAATTTGAGACATAATGATGAATATCTAGTTTGTTCCGGTTAGACTGTGATGAAGGAAGTAGCTTCAAGAAAAATACATGAATATACAATTTACAGGCTGATCGACGTAACGTGGTGCCGCACGCACAGTTCACCGCTTCTCCAAGAGACCACACTGACGATGCGAGACCATCTAGACTAGGATGGGGAGGAACGATTGCCTTGGTAGTTGTTGGTATCATTGTGCTTGTTGGAGGTCTCGGATTCGGAGTAATCTACTTTCAAAAGAAAAACGAGCGACAGCGGAAGCGATTCTATTAAAACTAGCTCATCTTAACTTATCACTTTCCGTTATTGCTTGCCCTAATTCAGATACAGCAGGTGTTATTGTTATGCCTTTTTGAAAAAATAATTTTTATATGTGGGGATTACTGTGACTATACATTGCAATAGATAAGCAAACTGTTCGGGTTTTATTGTGTTTTATTTGATTTTTTATGAAGGAATTCTTTCGCCTTATTTTTTTCTTATTGTGATTGATCAAATTTTTCAATTCAATAAAAGCTTTGTGTGGGTGGTGGTGTTGATATGGAAAACTATAAAAACAGATCTCCCAAAGAGAAATTCTTTATCTTTTCTTCAAGATGAACAAGTCGTTTCTTGTGACTTGTTTTGTCATCGTTGTTGTTGCTCTGGCACAGGTTGGTTTTTTTAAGCTCCGAATTCGCATCAAAAACCTTCTTTCTAGGACCCTTCTCGACAAAGTCGACTGTTCAAAGAGAGAATTCGCACACAAGATCGCACCACCGCAGCACCAGCTACCGAAGACCATCTGGAACATTCTGAAGAAGATCATAATGAGCCAGAAAACAAAAAACCAGATCTTACTGAGTCATCAAAGACATTGGACAGCGGAGTGATTGGCAGCATTGACACATTGAAATCGCTCGCCAGGGTTCAACGGGACCAAGGTAAAATTTCTGAAACAAAAATATTGAACTAGATTCCAGCATTTTTGTAGATTCGATGTCCAGACTGAAAGCTAATATTTCCTTGTCCCAATCAATTCAAAAAATAGTTTTTTTACAGCTGAAACCTTCCGTCTGTGGGCTTCTCAATTCCAAGTGTTCAAAACCGACGTTATGACATTCATGGAGCAGACGAGCAATGTTTTGCAGAAGAACGATAAAAAGATCAAAACTCTGCAAAGAGTCGTCAGGAAGATTGCCACGGATATTGACGAATGAATGTGTTGTTCTTAAACAACACTTTGAACTTTTTCGTTCATTGTCATCTAGATTTCATAATAAACATTGTTGTCCTTGCAAATTATCCTGTTTTCCAAAATTGTTTTACTTGATTAAAAATTTTTTTGCTGAGAAAAATGTGCGGGAAGGATGAAATATCTTTCATTTTTCACATTTCTCTCCTCAAAACAACCGGAGACATTCTCCGATCCACGGCTCGATAAGATGAAGGCACTTATCTAGATTGGCCCGCATTTGCTGGTGTCCTCTTCGATTTGCCTGTTGACGACAACGCCTACAGAAAAAGAACCGTCCATCTCATTCTTGCCTATCCGCACAGCACAGACAAGGTCACTCAGTTTCCACCCGCCAACACTTGCTACCGTCCTAACTAGACCTCTCCTCGATTCATTCTTATTGTATCGACCGGCATCTGGAAACAAATGGCGGACCAGTAAGTGTCAATGTGATTTACAAAGCAGATTTGCTGTTCTTGTTTTCACAGAGAAAAGAGGATAATCAAAAATACATTTGTTATAGACCAAAATGCAAATGCAACCGGTGGGTTATCAGTCTTCAAGCAGCATTTGAAAGAGACGATGTGAGTATCTTAAAGATCAAGCTCGTTTTTTCGAAACATTGCATTTACAGTTTGAGAAACTTTTCCGTAAAGCGGTACAAAGTATCACTGAGGAGGAATTTCAAAGAATCCCGGAATTTCGTCATCGTGAAGACGCATTGGCTTGTCTTTTTGGTCGTCTTCTTCTCCGACACTCGGCTCAGAAGTTCAGTGGGGAACCATGGGAAACTATCAAATTTGAGAGAACTGAGCGTGGAAAACCATTCTTAGCAGTTCCGGCAGACACCAAGTTTGGATTGAATGTATCTCATCAGGTGAGAGGTGGCGAAAGTTTTGACATTATCAATTTATATTGTTCCAGGGCGATTATGTGGCATTTGCAAGTAGCTGCAGTTCGAAAGTTGGGGTTGATGTGATGAGATTGGATACTGAGAGTGAGAATCTAGACCTGGACAATTTTCAGAAAATGTTTTTCAATTCAGGAAACAACAAATCTGCTGACGAGTATATCAACTCTATGGCCAAATCCGCGTCACCTGAAGAGCTTCGTATGATGCGTTCTCAACCAACTGAAGCTATGAAAATGACAATGTTCTATCGTTATTGGTGTCTCAAAGAAGCTATCCTGAAAGCAACCGGAGTCGGTATCATGAAAGATCTCAATAGTTTGGACTTCCGTGTGAATCTTCAAGATCGCTATCGTCCAGGTGAGAACGTCGAAGGAAACAGGTTTCTGCAAATCTTGACATTGCAGGGGCATTCGTAACTACCACAACTGTCCTTGAAGATGGTCGACTTCAAGACCAATGGATATTTGAGGAGACGTTCGTGGATGGAAAACACTCAGCTGCTGTTTGCAAGGAAGTGGGTAAAAACTATTTTCAACAAATGGGAAGGAAATCTGTAGATACAATTGAAAGTTTTGAACGCACTTTGTTTGAACACTATTTTTTCTATGCTTTTTCGTTCGCGCAAGCATCAAAGAAGACAGCGGACAGCAGGAAAAAAAACTGCTGTCTGGGAGGGCAGACGTTCGTTTCGTGAGCCAGGGTTAGTTTGCAGTGGTCGAGGCCACCCAGGGTACTGGATATGGATGAACAATTTGTTTGCTTTTCTCATCAGGGCAATGGAATTGAAAGATGCCCCGAATTAGAATTTTCGATTTGGAGGGGAAAAAACTTCAAGGCACAATGTTTTCTGTTGTGAGGATAACAAGAAAATGAGTCATTAACAATTGTGAACAAAGCGGCAACTAGTTTATGAGGGGATCAGTTTTAATGCTTGAGTGACTAATTTGTTTTGTTTCAGAAAAAACTCCCACGTGAATGTGTGTTCAGACAAGATCCAGAAGCAAAAATCTTTTTCAGCAAGGTCTGTAATCATGAGAGAGAAGTTACAAAATGTCAATCAATTTTATTTCAGATCACATTTGATGTTCTTCTTGAAAACGCTGAAATCATCAATCCAATGCCAAACAACGCGATAGATGTGTTCGAAGATTTCATGAAGAAACCAAGAAAGACTTTCTGAAATCTCATTTCAAACAATGTATTCTTTTTTCTGATTGGTGTAATATGTTTTTTTTTAATTTTGCGTATGGAACGTCATTCCAGACGTTTTGTTAGATGATAAGTCTGGAAAAATATTAAAATAAAGAAAATAATGGGAATGCAAAGTTCGCAAAATCAATTCTCTAAAAGCTTTAAAAGTGCATTTTGACTTTTTTTCATGTCATCACAGTGGCCTCTCTTCGTTATTTTTTATCCTGCTCTTTGCGGTTATCTGTAGTTTCTTCCTGTCACTCTAATTATCGGTTGACCCAAGTGAGTGGACATACATGTGTGTCTCTGTGTGTGTTTTTTAGTCGCCAGTCCCAAGATCGTCAGTGAATCGTGATTTCGAGTGATTAGACTGATAAATGGAACGAAGAAGGGGCTGATCCGTACGGCTCGGAGCGCACATAGAAGGAGAGAGAGAGAGAAAGAGTCATCATGTACTTCTTTTCTTTGCGAGGTGAAAGCTAAAAGCATCCCAATTTAGACATGGGGTGGAGACTGTATGGCCCGCCCTGATCCTATTCCTCTGGTTCGAGAAAGAAAAGAGCTAAAAAGTGGCAGTCTGTGCTCAGTCTTCAAAAATCGCAAGAAAAATGAAGCCAAACTGAATTGATTTCTATTTATTTCCGATTGATAGTGCAAACTGACCAATTTTATCCTTTAGTACTAGAAATCAGCTATTTTTACCAACTTATTTACTATCACAGAGATTCGCCTTTCAAAAACAGAATGATCGAATGCGTTATGTGAAATCATTTTTTAATGATATCAGTTCACGATGTAATGACTGTTTTGCTCAGTTGAGTGTTCGAACTGATGTTCCTTTCAAACTCGCAAACAGAAAAGATTTTTTTCATTATGGTTTGAAATCCGAGCATTCGTATTCTCAAATAGCGGATATTCCGTTCTGCTACTTTTTGCTTATTGCGCGTTTTCCGCTATCTTTCACCCTCCTTTTCTCTGTTTTATCGTCGTCATCCGTCAACAATTGTTTGTCGAAATGTAGTGACCACTGCGAAACGCACTTTTTTGTTGGCTCATTTCAAAACAAACACAAAGTGAGAGGACAACGGAGTGCGATAATGGCGAGAGACCAGAAAAACTAGAAAAAAGAGCAAAAAACCGGAGAATCAAAGCGGGGCCCTCAACCTCATTCATTGTTCAGTCTTATATTAAGCGCCCTTCTTTGGAAGGCGAACATGGGAAGTGACCATATGTGGTCAGAAAGTCAGAAGTGTCCGCATCCATTTACAATCTTGAATTCATAAGTTTGTCTACATTTCTATGTTTGTTTAGTGCCATTCTAATTTTTCCTGTAGGTGCGACTTGCTTGCATGCTCAGCATATTGTTTTTATTCCTTTTTTTGACTCGATCTCACTCCATTTTTTCATTTTTACAAAACACTTTACAGGCACTTGCTGCTGCAGAAAAATGAGAGAATATGCATTGATATTTTTCCTGGTACCTGCTTTTGCTGTCATCAAAGGCCCGTATGATATTCCGCCAGAGTTGCCACCGCTCAACGATGAAAATTTTGTGAGTTTTGAGTTTTTGTAGTCTCTTAGAAAAAAATCCAAAATTTTTTTAGTTTGACCGATCGCATTCCGAGTATGAAACTGTTCTCACACCAGAAGACTTCGAGCTTGGTGTTCGTATCACAACGGCGATGGCTCACGACAATGGCGATATTTGGGACTCAGACGCAATGTACAGCAAAGATAGATTCGAAGGAGATATTGCTAATGACAATGTAAGTTTTTGCTACTTTTTGATTGGTATTGTGAAGAAGCAATTTTAGCTCAATGCTTCCACTGTTGAACTTTTTGTGAACGGTGGTTCAGGGAAAACAGAAGACGGAAAATGGTACAATGCCATCAAGAATAGATTGCAATTATGGCCAGAAGGAAGAATCCCATACACTATCTCTTCCCAATACAGTTCATACAGGTAAAATTCAATAGAGCTTTCATATAAACAATTTTGAGTTCAACAAACCAAAAATCTGACATGTGGATGTTTTGAAAATCCTGTTAGATCAACATCCCGTAACCTGTTTGTCCGCAATTTGTTTGAATAAACAAAGATCAGACTGCGATGACTAGCTATGAAATTCGATATCCAATTTTTCGACGGTCTTGATTTTTCTGACCACCAGAAATACGGAAAGACAACATTTCCTTTTTTTCAGTCGTTCTTTGATCGCTGCTTCCATGCAGGAATATGCGAGCCATACATGCATTCGCTGGGTACCCAAAGAAGCAGCTGATGTCAACTACGTACATATATATCCAGACAGAGGATGTTATTCCATGGTTGGAAAAATGGGTAAAAAATGTTATGGTTGACATTTCAAACCTTCTAGTTGTTTTTAGGCGGAAAACAATCACTGTCTCTAGGATCTGGTTGTATCCAGAAAGGAATTATCCTTCACGAGTTGATGCATGCAGTTGGCTTTTTCCACGAACAATCAAGAACAGATCGTGACGATCATATCACAATTATGTGGAACAATATTCAATCAGGAATGCAAGGACAATTCGAGAAATATGGTCACGGAACTATTCAGTCTTTAGGAACTTCGTATGATTATGGAAGTATCATGCACTACGGTACCAAGGCATTCTCTAGAAATGGACAGCCCACAATGATTCCAAAAAAGAATGGGGCTCAAATTGGACAGAGAAATGGATTCTCAAAAGTAGATAAATTCAAAATTAACACTTTGTATGGTTGCCCAGTAGGTAAGCATATTTTGAAAGAATAATAAATAAAAATAAAAAGAACGATTCATACTTTGCAGAAGGTGAAAAACCAACTACTGCTGCTCCAACTTCAGCTCCAATTGTTGTTACCGTGAAGCCAGTTGTTATCTCTTCAGTTAAACCACCAATTGTTCAAACAGTCTCTCCAGCAGTTCCATTAAAACCTAATGAGTGTAGGAATTTGAGAGGGGATTGTGATGATTTGGCAAAACAAGGTTTTAGCCTTTTTGCTACAATGCTTTTGAAGTGTAGTTTTTTAGGATGGTGCATCAGAAATCCAGGATGGATGCGTGCGAACTGCCCAATTCCATGTGGAATGTGCATCCCGACCAAGACAACTCCTTCTCAACCAATAACAGTACATCCAACAACTACCCCCAAACGTAATTTCCAACAACCAAACAGTTAGCAGTTTAAGTTATCATCCTAAGTTTCAGCACAAAAACCGATCACCCAACCAATCATTCAACCCCTACCACCGGTCCCAGTGCTCCCACCAACTACTCCAGAAGATTGCGAAGATCTTCGGGTGGATTGTCTGGTGTTGGTCTCACAAAGGTATAACAACTGTTTTCTTTTCTCACCAACTCACAAAAAAGCTTCAGATATTGTAAAATCTCACAAAACTTCATGAAATCGTACTGCGCAAAGAGTTGTGGATTTTGCTACAAGCCTCCACCAACTGAGATTCCAGATAATGGACCAGTACCAACTGTGGTAACAACCAGACCTCTTGTAACTCTGTCACCGTAAGTTTTATAAGTTTTGCCGGTTTCCCTTTGTCAATAACGCTTCAGACAATTTACCCATTCATATTATTAACATCAGCCCAACATATCCCCCAGCACACACGCACTTTCTCCCGGAATGGCTTGGTTTGATTAACACGTTCTATGATCAACCGCAGACTTTCAGAGCGGTCATCAGGTCGCGTTCTCCAGCTCCGCCCGTTTCTACCAGCTCGACCACGAATTCTCCAACAACCAGGACTACTACCGCAACATCTTTCACTGCAGCACCACCAACTGGCGAATGTGCCGATCGCAAACATTTTTGCTCACACTGGAAGAGCGCCGGATTTTGTGAAGGTATCTTCATGAACTACATGAAAAAGAATTGTCCGGCTTCTTGTGGCATGTGCTAAGTATTGGTTTCCGATCCTTCTCGAATGATTTCAAACAGTTCCACATTATACCAAAGTGCTTTATATTCTTCCACATTCTTTTTTGTATTCATTTTGACCATTTATTCGAGTTGATACTTTTTACAACTCTCTCCAGAGTAACGTCATTATTGACGTAAGAGTTCTTTTCCCGTTAAATTTCCCTCATTAATTGTGTCACTTTATCCAGATGCTATATTTTATTGACGAACATTTCGTTAGTTGGGCCGATCATGCCGGTAAAAAAATTTGAATAAATAATTTATTTTTCAAAGTTTCTCATCCAGACATTATACAATGAAATGCATTCATATCAAAAATAGACACACATTCAAAAATATTTAGAAGGAAGCAGGGAATTCAATGTTCTTCAGAACAAACTATTTGAGTGATGCGACTATAATTGAACGTCAGAAAAACTCAAAACAAGCTGGTGTATTGTGGAGTGTATCGCTAAAACAAAAAATCGAGTTGATGCAAAAAAACGATCTTAAAAGGTGTCTTAGACGTTTAAAATTTTATTTTATTTTTAAAGCAGGAAACCAACTCAACCATTTAAACTTACACGAGAAGCTTTCCAAACGACACTTGTGTGAAGTGGCAATGTCTCTTCATACTCCTGAAAGCCACTAGACATTTGAGAGAGACTTTAATTTTTGTTACCGCATTCCAATGATTTGTATACCTTCCATTGGTATCAGGGGCAACCAGATCTATGTTATCGTACTGAAAAAAAGCATATATTGATTATATCCTGTTCATTTTTGTTCTCATTGCTTACGTTTCCACCTCTTTCATTAATGGAAGTCCAACGTGTTCTTTCTACTTGCATTGATCGCTTTTCAACTGCCGGCATTGCATCTTTTTCCTGCGAATTTCTTATATGAGCATGTAATTGATTTTGTTGAAGGTATTTATATGGCGCTACTATTTGGCTGACAAATATAAAATTGCTTCGAGAGATTAAACTGGTCAACAAAAAGAGTTTCTGAACTCATTTTTTATTAAACTAAGCGACAAGAAAGTTAAAAACTGTAATATAGAACGCCTGCTTTATTGATACTTATCATACCAAAACTCACGTTTGCACGATTTTCAATTGCGTTTCTTGTTAGATAGTACCCAGATTTCCCAAAATATCGGTTATGATAATTATCACTAGCACCAACAGCTCCACTTTCATTGTAAGCTTTAACACTCCAGTATTTTTCTGAAAATCTTTCGCTGATCTGTAAAAATATAATCCTGGCTCAACAAATTCTTTCATTCTGAATGACCAACCATTTTGGAAATGGGGCTGCTGACTGATACAGTTTGATATTCTGATGAAGATGGTGATGATCCTTCCGGGATGTTAGTTAAGGGAAACTCAGGAACCATATAATCACACTCCTCCCATTCATTTTCTACACTGAATGCTTTATTGTTTGTAAAAATTATTTTTGCTTGCAGAGACTCCGCGTTTTGATTTGAGGAACATTTAGTGTAGTCCGTTTCATCGAGCTAAACTCCGAAAACAAGTTACAAATGAATAATTTAATTCTTACTACTTCAACTGCCATCCCACGTGTCAAAGTTTTCTGCCTTAACTTCTGAAGCATTTTATTTTCCACTCGTCTATTTTCCGCTTTGCGGTTGTCATCACTTTCAAAATACATTGGTTTGGTGAAAAAATAGTTGCGTACTTGTCGTTGTTCCTGTTAATTCTATTTTCTTGTCTTAATGAACTATTATTCTACCTCTGGGTAAGTCATCACTTCGGATCCTTTGATGGACTGAATATGTAACTGATCAAATGTATCGTTTTGATGCGGCGAATAATTTGGAATACTTTGAGGCATCTCACCAATTTCAGCATATGAATATTCTTGGCTCTTTAAATAAAATGTTTTATTCGTAATTGATTTATTAACTTACAATTTCATCTGGTGTTTTAGGTAATTGTCGCCGAAGTCTCTTATCTTCTGGTGCTTTCACATTACTGCCGGCTTCCATCCAACGGGAATAATTTTCAAACGCATCATGTTCTCCTTCCTTTAACAATCTGAGTTCAGAATCGTCGGAAACTTTATCAGAATGTACGGATGATAAATCAGACTGCAAGTTTTTAATTTTCTGTTTTTTGTTAAGTAAATTAGACGTACATCTTGAACAATTTCCGCAGTCCATGAGAAATTCGAACCATCGTTAGAGGTATTAAACGAATTTGGTCTTGACAATTGACAGAGCTCGGTAGGCGAATTGGCGTACTAAAAACCAATTATTAATTCACAAGCATAAAACTAAACAAACGTAAGAAACACTGTTGGATAGAAAAATATGTCCAGGAATTGTATTGTCTGCTGTGCCGTAGTTCATAAACTGTCTATAAACGTCAATACATGCCGGTTTCTGACAATAGGCCTGGTCTCTCTTAGAGCTGGGACATGATTCGGGATACATAGATGTAGTTCGGACAATTCGTGCTAAACATGCTCATTTTTATTTTTACTACATTGTTTTCATACGTCTGCCTGTATCATAGGTGGATGATTCGAGAGAATCATCGTCAGGCTCGACTGAAATAGCTCGGAAAACACGCCACCGAATGTAGAAGTATTGGAAAACGTTGAGCAGCACTTTGCCAATTCTTGTGGACTGGAATGTAATTTTCAGTTATTTCATGTATTGTCCAATATTGTATTGGGCAAAATTAGATTTTTGTTATTGCATCAAAAATATGAAATAATTCAAGCACATTACAATTTAAATGAATTACAATCGGTACGTTGCAGGTTTAGACGGTCACTGATGGTTTTGGCTATAACTTTTGAACTGTTAGAGTTATCAATCTACATTTTTAGAAATTAGTAGACAAGTTCTGTATGAAATCTTGAAGACTACTCGAGTTATATGGGAAAATATGAAGAAATGATTTTTGCAACCGTTGCAAGTTTATACGGTTAATTCAAAGATCGGTAGACCATGAATTACAGGAAAGACAGAGGAGTGATTTTGATCATCAATTATTGATAACACTGTGAAAAAGTTTTCATTTAATAAGTTCTTCTTCTGTAACTAACATTATGCCCGTAGCCGCTTGCTGATTGATACTGAAAAAGCTACCATCGGCGCGCTTAGGTAACTTGGGAGGATTAACAAAGCTAATTCAAATCATCTAAATCACTTTTGCAGGTTTGTATGATAATTTCGTTTTATGCTGGAAGCCAGAAATCCTGCAAAAAACTGTACCAGCTTAAAACCTGAACTCAAGAGAAATAACTATAACTGTCCCGTCGAACTCTTTGGCAACTTGTAATGATATGATATGGTAGTTGAATCTTGGTGGCTGCAAGTAGAAAGTTCGGACAGTTTGTGAAGATGATAAAAACATCAAAAATAGTCGCGCTCCCTGATCCGATGCCCACCGACGGTCACAAAGTACGTCGTCTTGACATCATTCGACAGACTATGGGCACGGACTGGAAGAAGGTGAAAAAACTCAAAATCATTTTTTAAATTCTTATTGTTTTTATCGGAAAAAAAATAATTTGAGAAAGTTTCACATACGGTTTTCATGTTCTCTCGGGAGATGTCAAGAAAACGTACTACCACCAAGACTCAACTACCTTATCATTCCACGGCTTCAAAGAGGTTGACGGAACTTCGATGGCTCTCTTGAGTTCAGGTTTTGAGCTCCTTCTGTCTTTTTTGCAGACATTGGGTTCCAGTATAAGACAAAATGACCAAAGAAACCCGTGTATTTCAAATTATTTGAATCATCCTTTTTTAACCCTCCCAGATCGTGATCTATTATTGTTGTGCGAAAAAATTGGATTTGTGGCCGAATTTTCTCCCAAGTTAGGCCACCGTGTTTCATGGCAAAATTTTCGAAAACACAGCCGGCAAACGAGTGCTACCGTAACCCAGCAATAAATAATTTCGCTATTTTTTGGCCCATTTCTTTTTTTTATCGATTTTTCTCGATTTTGACCGTTTTTCCCCAATTTCCCGACCTGATTTGTAAAAATTTCAAAAAAAGCGGTCAAACTGGTGAAAAATCTATAAAAAAGATAAAATAGGCCAAAAAAATTGCGAAATTGTTTATTTCTGGGTTACGGTAGCACTTGTTTGTCGGCTGTGTTTTCGAAAATTTTGCCATGAAATACGGTGACCTAACTTGGGAGATAATTCGGCCACAACTCCAATTTTTTTGCACAACAATAATACCAATCTTGGAAGTGGCTGTATAAACTTACAATAATTGCAAAATGCATTGACTTCCAGAGGTAACTCGGGTAGTTATCTAGTTCCCACTATTTTGTTACAGAATCTGTTCTGGATGTAATTTGTGATATAAAATCAGATTTTCAATAATTCAGATTGATAACTCTGGCGGTTCAACAAATAAGGCTCAAAACATCAATAGCCTTACAGGCCTGCAACGCACTGTATCACACTAAATAGGGTATTACTTTTGTGGTATATCTAGCTTGTTAAATTTACGAAATGCCTTTATTAGAATT
Organism: Caenorhabditis nigoni; assembly: GCA_027920645.1. NCBI lineage: Eukaryota > Metazoa > Nematoda > Chromadorea > Rhabditida > Rhabditidae > Caenorhabditis > Caenorhabditis nigoni. The sequence continues at coordinate 452,359 of CP115869.1, forward strand.
ATTACATGGAAACCCAAAAAAAAGCTAATAAGAAACAATTTTTGAACACCACTCACCTTCAAGTACGTCCAAATCCTCTCAAGCTTTGTCATGTTATTGAAATCGTTCAAAATGACCCGATATAACCAACAGAATCAATAGGGAAGACGAAATGGACACTTTCGTGTCAAACTGATTGAGACAACGGGAAGAAAGGATTTAAATAAAAAGGAATAGGAAACCAAAGCGACAAGATTTGACACCTAAAATTAAAAAGGTTGAATTGACAAACGATGCACATAAAATTGATGCAAAGTAAACAATCGCCGTTGTTCTCTCTTGAAGAATAAAATCAGAGAACAGTCGTTTCAATCCAACTACGGCACTTCATGTCTTCGAGTATATTTCTTCAGGCTTTGGTGTATCTACAAGCAATTTCAGTTTCCAAAAGCAGCAGGGATGATCGGAATGACCTTTTCGGAATTTTTCGGAATATCGTGCATTCCGATTTTTAAAATTTCGGAACGCCGGAATTTTCGAGGTTTTTAAAAATTTATTTCGCCCGCAAACAGTTTTTCCGCGACATACCACTGTTCAAAAATGTTGGATTTCAAAAAAAAAGCTTCGAAAAAATTCCGACCGGAATTTCATTCCGAAAAAAAAGCTTCGAAAATATTCCGTTTTTTTTTCGGAATAATTTTGATTGCAATTTCATTTCGAAAATGGTCGAAATTTTCGAAATTCGGAATTCCGTTCCGAATATCCCTGAAAATCAGTTTAACAATGTCTGCTACTATTATATTGAATACTAAATCTTGAAATGAATCGTGAAAAAAATTCGAACCGTTATTGAGAAAAAAAAGGGATTTGTGCCTCTACCAAGAAATATCTCACAAAAATTGGGATTGAGAAACGAATGATATCAAAGGGAAATTGGGTTTTTCGGCAGATAGAAGAGGAAATTAAAGTCAAGACGTTTCCAACAGCATATATAGAGAATATAATGAGTTGAGAAACACGATGAGAACATTGTATTTTTTTTGGTGTGGAATTGCGATAAATCACTGCAAGAAAATGGGAAAAATTTTATTCTAAAAAAATAAAAAGAAAAACAATATATAAAATGAAAAAAACAGTGAGGGAAGGCTTTTTCCAAATTTAGCACATCTCCAATCGTCCCCGCAACTTGTGGGCTGTAATAGAGCGGCTTCTGAGCTGTGGATAGGCAGGTTCCGCTTTAGTTTTCTGTAAAAGCCGCCCAACGGCCGCTCAATCTTCGCCTAACACTCTTGCATCACCGGCTCCTTCGGTTCCCTTCTGCTTTTGTGAATTTTAAATCAAGATATATTTTAAACAGTTCACATTACAAACTATTTATTGACATGCAAATGTTATAACCCAATACAAGTTAAGAGAGAAGAGAAAACTTAGAAAAATATTTAAAAAAACACGAAAATAGTTTAGTCGCAGAACCTGATTTTCCTCCGATTTTTGACTCCAATAATTCTCGATTTTTATATTTGTCGTTTGCTCTGCCAGAGTTTTTCCAGAATTTAGTTGGGACACTCAGCCGTTATTTTCTACATTATTTTCTACAAGTTTCACAATTTCGAAAACTAAATAAAGTCTATAACTAAATAAAGTCTATTCCATTAGCGTTCCCTTTCAATTCAAGTCCACTCATCGCCAATGTTTTGGATATCCTGAGTGAGAAACTATTTCTAGTGGATATTTACCTGGAAATTATTATTTCTCGAACAGAAAGTACGAAGAAACGGTGAAGCATGATACAGAATAGGAAAATGAAAAAAAACTTATATTCGAAAATAAATTCTGATGCACGCGTTGCCTTCAACCTTCGCCCAACCTTCGCCCAACCTTCACCAACAGGGTGGTGGTGGGCGCAGCTGCCACCAAACGTTAGAGAGAAGTATTTCGCCCAGAAGTCGCGATGGCTCTGTTTATTACCATAAATGAGTGAAACATTTGCCCTGAAGCCGCTCAGCCGTCGCCCTAAAGCCGAATCAGCCCAACTTCCACCCTAAGGTTACAGGCAACAGCCGAGTATGTCTGAAAATTTAAAACACACCACAGAATGTAAAAGGCATCTCATCTGGATAGATCTCAAAGAAATTGGGGTTGAAACTGGCTGAAAATTATTGAATTCAAGCTGACAAATATGTTTACTCCACAACGTTGATCAACAATTTTCAATACTTTCAAACTGTTCTTCATACCAGCCACTCACAAAGATGTTAGGGTAGATCGAATTTGGACTCCATGAGTTTTCTTTTGGTTAAACTGTACGAGAAATAAAAGGACGAATTGTTTCAAAAAATGTCTTCTCGGAGTCATTTCTCACTAATTATAAAACTAGCGTAATAGATTTTTTCTAGAGCCTGAATCCCTGTCAAAAAAGTACTAGGTACTTTTTCAGACACTCAGGGAATCGGTGTGTTACGAATTCTGTACAGTCCGCAAGCAGTTCCTTTCAAACCGAAAAAAGAAATAACACCCGTGGCAGACAGTTCATAAAATGACTCTACATTTTTAACATTTTTGGCCGCGGCAATTATTATTGTATTGATACATGTGTGTTCTTCACCAATCGATTCTCATGAAATGAAAACAGCAAAAAGGTGTGAGAACGTTTGATAAGAATCAAAAATCATTCAAAAGTATTTTTTGTGAGAGATTTTTTCCACGCTTTGTTATTTCTGACCTCATAATTTTTAATTTGTTTTTTTGTCAACTGAACTTTTTTGTTACACATTGTTCGGCGAACCCGTTTATTTCTCTTTAAGTTCTTTTTTTTATCAGTTTTGTGTTTTAAAAACTATTAATTTCACTTCATCGTCTGCTTCTATTTCTTCAGTTCAAAGTCATTCTTGTTTCTTTTGAATTCGCTTCGTTTTTTTTTCTATGTATTTTTCTCTAACTCATCTGGCAAATAGCCTTACTCTCATGCACTGCCACACTCTATTGTCTCCCGCTTTCCCCACTATTTTTTTTCTTGCGTCGACGGCTGCATTTCATTGCGGACTGCCTCTGTTGGTGTATACGTGTGTTTGAATCGCGGGCTTGCGATTAGAGAGTGTCCACATCTTCAGTTATTTTCGTATTTTGGTTTCCCCGCGTCTAGCAATATAACTCAAAAATAACAACTACTGGAACGGTGGTATTGGAATGCCTAACAGTGAGTTTGTTCTCGAAACTTTTCCATTTTTGAAATCATTCATATAATTTTACGTTCACTTGTCAAAGTTTCGAAACACATTATCAAAACTTTTTTGACGTGAATATTTGTCATTTTGAGAATATTTGGTTTCCATGTTCTAATCAGAACATTTTCATTCTTTTTCTAAACTCTCTTCTCTTGCACAGTGTTTCATCTTAGGGAGTCGCGGCGCGCAGGGAAAAGTAGGCGGGCTGAAAGATTGCAAGCACCGCACGTTCTTCATATTTCTATTCCACGTTTGTAGCATCTGTAGAAAAAGACAAGAACGACATGTTTCTATCGATTTTTGAGTCCACACGCTTCCAATCATGAAAACGTTTTTATATTTCCTTAACAAATATCCTCACCATATTCCTTCTGTAGTTTACGGCTTCGTTTTTATCAATTATTATTTTCCAGCTCCATACAATAAGTTCGGTACAGGCAGAAGTTTGAGTACACCTTACAACCCACTAGTACAGCATGGTATCAACGGTGCTGACATGTTACTAAGTAAGTTCTTTGTCCTTTGGAACACTGCGTGTTTGGAAAACGTACGAAGGTAACAAGTAAATGACTGAGTTCCTAAAATCTTGGATTATATGTCTGGAAGCCTGTAATTCCTTCGAAGCTGATAAATCTAGAACAGATTCTAAACATGTTGACACTATTCCAATATGCTTGAATGAGGTGTAAGAGATTTTTTTGCCGATAGAGTCAATCGTTCCTTGTCATCATATTCAACGAAACTTTCAATTTTCAGACCGATCGGGCGAGCCTCCAGAATCTCAAAACGGTTGTGCTCGAGTAACGCCGATACTTGCTCAAAAATTTGGATTACATTTTAATCGAAGGTTTACCATGCCGCACGGAGCTCCTTATCCGCTTCGCCCTTCTCCAGAGCGTCGTCCTTCTGGAGTTTCAGAAAGTTTAAGTTGTTTAGAAGTTCCACAAAGACCTCCGCGCCCATATAAACCGTACATCCCTCGTCAGAGCCGCAAGCAATTTCAGTTTCCAAAAATTGTTGCAACAGTACCGCCGCCGTCACCAACACCACCTCCGCCACCTCCACCGCAATCAGTACCGCCGCAACCGCAACCAGCCGCTTCAGAACAGACAGTTTCGCTGACATCAGAAGGTTCTTCAGTTTATGCAACAGCACCACCGGCTGCCCAAAATCAGCAATTACTCACTGGGACCGAAGAAAGAGTGGATACGGCACTTGCTGCAAAAACGATGGATATCGACGAGTTTAAGAAAAAGTTTCCTCACGGCACTTCTGTTCGTGATATTCTGACTTCGGGATGGTACAAGGATCATGCAACTGGAAAATATTATATGGAGAACGAACCACCTCCTCGCAATGTGAGTATGGCGACCATAACGCTCTCATGCTCAGTTTTTTATAGGAAGAGCAATCTGAGGAGACATCATCATCAACTTCTGATCGGTCTCCACAAGAAACAAGATCGAGTGAAGCAAACCAAGAACAGCAAGTGATGCCAGTAGTTAATTCGAAAAGTAATTGGAGAGTAAGTTTTATGGAGGCTACATAATTTTCAGAATAATTGATATGAGCAAACCAGCCTTGTCTGTAAATATTTCACCGCATCCGATGAATTCTTGTTCCATCAAAAATGTTCAGCAATCCACAAGAGGAAGACCATCAGCAAGAGGCAGAGGCGATTCCCACTTACCGCACCAGATTCACTACATGCCGTCACAGAGTCACTCCATCCCGAGAAATGCCCAAAAGCAGCACTTGCTACCAGTCAAGGTAAAACTCGAGCTAATTAAAGTTTTCACATTAAATAATTTCAAGATTCAACAAGAGCCTGTCTATCATTCATCACATAGAATTAATCCACACAATTCGATGCCTCCTGTTTCTCACGCGATGGCGATGAGCATGCAAAATCATCTCATGCATGTTCCAGGGCAGGGTATGGTACAATTTCCATTGTTGCACGCTCAACAAATGCAGCAACAATTGCAACACCAAATGCAGCACCACTTGCAACTACAAATACAACGACACAAAACTTCTCAGCAACAGTTCGTGAAATGTCAGCAACTTACGCAGTCTCCACAAATGCAACTGTACATGCTAAATATGCAACAATCTGATGACCACACTCAGCATATGCCACAGCAACAAGGGTTTCCACAACAATCAGCAAGAAATCTACTGCAACCGCCATCGTTTTCTGAAACATCTGCCGATTCACTATCTCAATCACTTCCTCCTATTTCAAACCAATCAGCCAACGCCGCTACTCAACCCGAATTTACTCGATTGGCGGAGAAAACACAACTCGACTCTGCAGGTGAGTTTTTTGCATTTCCTGATTTAGTAATTCAATTGGAATAATATATGAGAAAAATAGACAATTCCAGGAAGTAAACCAACTACACCAACAAAGCCGAATATTCTCCGGAAAAATCGAAGTTCCGATGACACTATAAAACAGTTACCTAGTTGCGATACACCTTCCATTGAAATTTCTCCGGCTATAGGGTTGCCGATTAGTTCTAATCAAATTTCAGTCCTCATGTCAGCAGAAAATATGCAACAAGTAGCTGTGCAAGAAGTGGTGAGTGGAGTACTATCATCAAGATGATAACTTTTTGCTCAATTATGATATTCAATTTTTACAGCATTCCGAAGCGCCGCCTCGCAAACGGGAAAGGAAACAAGTATTTGAGCCGGATGGTCCCTACCAATTATCTCAACTCTATTCTCTCATTCAAGAAGACACGCAAACTGCTGACACCATTGGCTCGACAATTGAAACCGTTGCCAATCCGTCGTTCCAATTCTTCCCCGGTGTAGAATCTTTTGATCCCAAAATGAGACAAATGGTGAAAGCTCCTAAGATGGAGCCCACGAAAGATTCTGCAACAGATTCCAGGAGGGTTTCTGAAGTTGAGAAAATGCAAGTTTCCAACATCTCATCTGTGAACCTTTCCAATATCGAGTCCGTAACGCCAGAGGTCGTATCAGAACTGGTGGATTTAAATCAATTAGCGATGAATATTAAGCAAGAAATTCTTGATTCTGAAGAGTAAGAACAATTATTCAACTATTAAATTTAATGAAATTTGTTTCCAGCCCTTCACCACCCAAAAAAGTCAGAGGAAGGCCTCGCAAAAATCAAATTTCAGCTCAAGTTCAAGTTCCAGTCTCCCTTCAAGATCATGTTCAGGAGGCATTCTTGTTGCTACAACAGCATTTAATGTTCCCAACAGAGCATTCACCGCAGTTTCCACCGCCGGCGCCACCGGCTCCGTCAAAACCAAAACATCAAAGAAAACCGTCAACTCCAAAACAACCGAAAGTTACAAATTCGAAGCCAGTCGCAAAAAGAAATTCAAAAAGTAAGAGTATACATGCCTTTGTTCTGCTTTTGTGATCGTCTTTTTCTCGCAGCTTCAAAACAAGAAGAATCGAACACACTTCCAGAGATAAAACAAGAAGTAGAGGACCAGGAAACTGCCGAAAAAGAACGTTTGGCTTTACTACAAGCTCTACCAACAGATCTGCTTAACGCTATTGAAGCTCAAAAAGTGGCGGATGCACAAGAGCAAGAAAAAGATAAAGAGAAAGAAAGTTATAAAGAGAAATCAAAAGTAAGAGTATGCACCAAATGAATGATTGAAAACATAATCGATTCAGAAAACACCGAGGAAGTATACCAAAAGAACGAAGAAACCATCGAACTTGTTCGAAGAAGCTGATTTTGTTGGTAACCGGGAGTTCCTTCAATCAATGGCACACATGGATGCTAGCGTGCTGTTTTCTGGAGTCAATCCTCACACTGGCGAGCAAATTCATCCAACTAGTGAGGCTATTGCGGGAATGTTACCTATTTCGATTTTATCTCATCATGAGGATCCACCGATGAACGAGATAGACGACGAGCTACCCCCTCCACCGATTGCTACTGCAGTTGCAACATCAGGAACACCGCTCACCTTGAACATCTATGAGTACCCACCAAAATTTGTTGCTGCTCCAGTTTGGACTGATGATACGGGACCGTTGGTACCTATTTCCATGTATCAAAATGACAAAACAATTGAACGACAAAATAATCATACCGATGATAAGGACGGAGAAGCTGCTAACATTGACCAAGAGAATAAGGATGAGGCGCAAGAAGAGGTAAAGAATTTCGGCAAATATGTCTCAAAGTTCTAATTCCATTAAGGTCCCATACGTCCCCAAAGTCATCACCAAAGCCGCTCTCAAGTTTGTTCCACCAGTTGCCAAAAAACGAGGTCCACGAAAACTGAAGGTTGTATTTGCGGAAACACCATTTGAACCACCTGCTCCTTGGAAGCCAATAGAAAATGCTATGCGGAGACCTGCCCCGAAATTGCCTCGGGAATTGGTCAAAAGCGTTCATAGTATTCCGGAAACAAGTGATTCTCGTCAGACGATTGCAAAAGTGAAATTGGTCAAGAAACACAGCTCTGCGAGAACAAGAAAATGGCTAAAACTGAACCAAGGTACACAAATTGTTCAGCTCTTGAAGTATTTCGAGAAACATTTAATCACATTTGACAAGATGTTGTTTGATAAAATGGAAGTTCCAAGCACGCTGAAAATTATGATGAACACAATTATCGAAGAAGAAAGAAATATTTACTCGGAAAAAATTAACAATGTGCTCGATGAAGTGGTTGACGATTGTTGTGACGCTTGTTTCGAAGAGAGTACAGGATGTGTTATTTCTCATTCAGCACATGTGTTGAACTTCCGTGTTGATCGAACTGGTTTAGATAATACCTCCCGATGGAAGGCGTGGAATACAAAGGTTACGCAAAGTATTGACCAGCAAACCAAATCAGAACTGGTTGACAGGAGGCTCAGAACAATTGACACTTACTCAAGACTGTTCTCCAACCAAATTCGAAAGATTGTTCATCCAAAATTGAGAAAAGAGGCAATTCAAATTGGCCGTGACATTATGAAACTACGATCGCGATTGGAGACTGACAGCGGTTCTCGTTCAAGGAAGGATGTCACTTTGGAGCCAAAGACAATATGTCACCTGAAATTAAATGCACTGGAAATGCGCTCAGCAACTTATGTAGCAAGGAAAAATGAACATAGGAATTGTCAATTAGCTGAAACGATCACAAAATGGAAAGAAGCAGCAAAAAGGTTTGAAACCAGCAAAACCGTCCAAGAGAAAGTTGATGCAAATGAAAAAATGACGAAATGCACAAAATCGCTGACTTGTTCTCTCGATCTTCATGATGCCTATATCGATGTTTGTATGTTTGCTGCAAGGCTGCAAGTACTCTACTATCACGCTTGTCAGTTGCACGAGAATTCAGACAAGGAAACAAAAGAACTGAAAGAAGTTTATCAGTCGATAGAGGATACTGAACATTTGTTGATCTTGAGTGAAGCCAAGGTGAAACTATTGAGCGAATGCCGTAAACAATCGAGAATCGACTTGATCACAACCTACATAGAAGGTGATGCCATGAACGTGGAAAAAGACAGACTCAAACGATTGCAAGAATCTGATGCAGATGCTGAATCAATTGTTATGTCAGAAGAGAAACTGAAAGCTAAAAAGGCTCACTTTGTCAGAAGCTGCGAAGATATCGGCTTGGAAAAAGTTATAAAACAACATTTGAAAGCAACATCGAAGGAAAAATCCAAGGAAAAACTGAAAACCGAGGATGCGAAATCAATACCGATAAGAAAGAATGTCTTTCACTTGTGCAATGATCGTGATTACGTGTACTCACGCGAGATTGCACCAAAGTTTTTGTCTAAGGAATGCCGTGCTCTATCCCTTATGCAAATGGCTATCACCCATTCTTTGCCAACCAACATTGTGGATGAAAAGTTCAGAAGTTTTGCGGATGCTGAAAAACGTGAAGCTAAAAACATTGTGATTTCATTGGTTCAACAATGTCGTATGGAATTTCACAGTTTTGACCAGAGAAGCCAGTTTCTCAATATGGAAGTTTCCAAATTTGAAGATGAGAGGCTCAAGGAAGTTCAGGAAATGGACTTTGGACAAACTGATCAGCAAATAATGCGATCAATTCGAGAAAAAGTGTTCCAGCTTGGAGAAGTTGTGAAAGAAAACCGATTGGATGTATTCAACCCATCATCCCACGACCAAGAATTGGATTCGAAAGTACAAGAATCAATTAAAGCGTTTCAGAAGAAGAAACGTGAACAAGCGTTGAAACGGCGTTATTTGGCTGACTATTTATCTGATACTACGCTAGGCTGGGAAACTCACGATGTGAAAAAACAGAAAATCATGAGATTCGAGCAATATCGAAAACGGAGGGATGATATCGAGCAAAGCCAAGAGATTGTGTGCGGTTATATGGAGACCCAGACCAAAAAGGATCCCGCAAATAAATTCTATGCAGAATACGAAAAGCTCTGCACAGATGATGTTACCAGTTGTGAAACCGAAGGCGATGAAATATTACCTCTCGTTAACTCAATAAAAGAGTTGAGCAGACATATTCGGATGGCAGAAACAGAAGAAATTCGAAAGAAATATCAAGGACTATTGGATATCCAAAAAACCACGTATCAGGCTTTGCAACAGAAGAAAAGAGCGGGACGACGGGATATGCTTAGAAACAATAAACAAAATACCAAACTGTGGAGTCAAATTGATTGGAATTTCCACGAATTACTGAACGAACTCGAATTTTATTCCGGACACGAAATTGACCAATTGGAGAAAAACGATGTTTCCAGTAGGTTTAATCGGCTTTTCAATAAGATTTTCAATTTACTTTTGAATTTCAGTTGTTGACACAACCTTCATCACACAACATCATTCTGGAAAAAGTTCTTCTCAAAAACGATAAGTTTTAGAGTGAGTCGATTTTCCCGTCATGCCATCGATAACAGAAATTCAGCACATCAATGTCGACAGGCTGAATTAATTTATGGACCGTAGCTGTTTCACAGTTTGTTCAATCGCAGTGTAATTTGTTTCAACCTGTTGCTTTGTTAATGTTGATGAAAACAATATCAATTAATTTTTCAGAAACAGATTCACCTGAAAGAGTTTCAGGTTTTGATTTATTTAGAATTTCGGGTTTGGATTCGATTAAAATTTGAGCTTAATTTCAACTATGTTTTTATATTGTATTCCTTATTTTTCTTGGTTGTTTAAAGTCGTTTTTTCCGGTGGGTTTCATGTTCACTAAAATAAATTGCGGTGTGTGCAATTAGTAAGAAAAAATAGTACGCTTTGCGTATATATTTCATACGAGGTTCCTAAGAAGAGTACAAAGTTATGACATAAGAAAATTATTTGCAAATATTTCTTACAATAGTCGCTTTCCGGAAGATATTGTGGCGCTGTTTTTTTCTGAATAACCCGCGGACGATAATGAAGCTCAGTTAACTTCAAGGGTTAATCCCGGCTCATTGTTTTTTATCTCTTTTTTAGATTTTAGGCCATTTCGAGATTATTTTTCTGAATGGAATACATCATATCTACAGGGTGGCCGATAAAGATAGAACGTTTCTAAACGTCTCCCATTTTCCTGAAAAGCGTTTTTTAACTTTAATAATTTTATTAAAATATTCAAATTATGTAAGCGTTTAAGTTTTATAGCAAGTAGTCATGATTAGAACCAGGAGCTTTGATCCAAACGCATGATAAAAAGTTTGGCTGTGCGGTGACTGCAGTTGACGTCAATATCGCCCCAGAACTTTTGAAATGCGCTTTTCAGCAAATTCCAAAAAGCTGTAGGAGGTTTCTGAGATTCTCTTCTCCAAAAGTCTCTATAAATTAAAATCCATCGGATTGAAATTCGGGGAGTTAGAGAACCTCCAATCATCGCCGAGTTTTCTAGGAAAATAAGCGTCTAAGACCGCAATTGTAGATATCGATCCACAAGGCGGTGATGAGTTTTATGAACAGTTTTAAAGATGCCCAAAAAAGCTGCTAAGTGGACCTGCGAGTTGATTGTCACCAAAAATCGAAAAATCGATACTGGTTGCCGTGGATCTTTCCCAAACCTTGAAACTTTTACGGAACATGCAATTAGAAGATGAAACACGTTCAGGAGATTTGTTATCATCTCTTGGTAACAATAGATCATGATCCCGACGGTTCCGAAGTAGTTTCATCAGTGAATCTCTTTACGCCTCCCCAGAAATCAACTGACAAACGCCGCAGATGGAAGTGTGAAAAACTTTTTGCATTTCCCGAATTTGCAGGCCCCGGATGTATGAGAGGGGAACAGGTTACGGAAGATACGGTAACTACAAGTGTTTAAATCTTATTCGACTATTTACTGAGCCCTGGACCTTGTAATACAGTGCGCGTCATAATTATAGGACCCCCCTCCCAAATGAGTGTTCTGAAAAAACCAAGAAAGATAGCTGAATTTTGTCAACGCAGTTAGATTCAGCGTGTGGAAAAACCTGCCTATACAAATTTTCGGACCAATTGAGCCATTTTCGAGCTTGCAGGGCTCAAAACTCACTTTTTAGGCCGCGTCATAATTATAGGACCCCCCTGGAAAATGAAAAATCTCAAGTTTTTTTGAGAAAAAAATTGCAATTTTTTTGTTGAAATTTATCAAATCAGTTTCAAAATAGCCTATTCTGATGTTTTACACAAATTTTGATTACTCTAGTCGAGTTTCAGAAAAATTTATTTTCAGACTTTTTCGGGATTTTTAGGGTTTTCGGAATAAATCGTGATTAACTTTAGGTGAAATTTTTCGCTGAAATTTACAGTGAGCATTTTGACAATGCTCATGATCATGTTGCAAGTGTTCAACTCAATTCTGAGCTCCGGTAGTTCAAAATTGAGCTCGCGCTTCGAACTGAAAAAAGTATACCCAACTGAAAAATCTTCGAAGCTGTAAAAAATGTTCCAAAGTTGTAAAAATCATTCTTTTGTGCATGTCATTAATTTTTATAGCCATTTTGATAACTCAGAACATCTTCCGAACATTTTTTACAGCTTCGAAGATTTTTCAGTTGGGTATACTTTTTTCAGTTCGAAGCGCGAGCTCAATTTTGAACTACCGGAGCTCAGAATTGAGTTGAACACTTGCAACATGATCATGAGCATTGTCAAAATGCTCACTGTAAATTTCAGCGAAAAATTTCACCTAGGAGCAAAGTTAATCACGATTTATTCCGAAAACCCTAAAAATCCCGAAAAAGTCTGAAAATAAATTTTTCTGAAACTCGACTAGAGTAATCAAAATTTGTGTAAAACATCAGAATAGGCTATTTTGAAACTGATTTGATAAATTTCAACAAAAAAATTGCAATTTTTTTCTCAAAAAAACTTGAGATTTTTCATTTTCCAGGGGGGTCCTATAATTATGACGCGGCCTAAAAAGTGAGTTTTGAGCCCTGCAAGCTCGAAAATGGCTCAATTGGTCTGAAAATTTGTAGAGGTAGGTTTTTTCACACGCTGAATCTAACTGCGTTGACAAAATTCAGCTGTCTTTCTTGGTTTTTTCAGAACACACATTTGGGAGGGGGGTCCTATAATTATGACGCGCACTGTACCAAGGCCAAAACCCATTTTTTTGCTCAATTTGGCGTTTCATGATCCCCCGAGTCTGTTGAATGTTCAAAGTTCGTCCTCATTTTTTTGAAAGTTTTCTTTGATCGTTTTAGATATTTTCAAAAACAATTTGGACACTTGATGAAGAAATTCCAAGTTTTCTAGCCACATCAAAGCGCGCGCACCCCTCACCAAAAAAGTCGCGATCGTGGGTTGGTGTGAAGAAGTCTTTATAATTCCGAACAAAGAAATAATACAAATAATACTGAATGATATAAATCACTGCTTATAGAGGGTCCCTACTTTCTATTAGTTTCGAAAGTTTTCAAAATTATCCCTTGGCGCCGGGTCCAGGAGCTCTCAAAAAACGACCTATCACACGGCGAATAATTCATGAAAAGCGCACAAAGGAACTTGCTGGCGCTTTTTTCGTGAATCGAAAAAAAAGGCAAAATTCAAATAGTTCAAAAGAAATTAATTTGTTCGTGAACCGACATAGGTAGATTTGAGACTCTAGGCATCACTTTTCTCTCAATTTTCCCCCTTCTAGGTCATTCCACGTCAATCCAAGCCGAAAAGTCCACGCCAAATAAACAAGCGAAGAATTTTAGAAAATAATGAAAATTTTTACTTCAATCTACAGTAATCCGACTGCTTCAAATCCTATTAGGGGTCACAATTCTAATTTTTTGGGTTCATTTTAATATTAAAAAAATTGTCGTAAAATTCTGCACAAATCATACTAAAAATAATTATGAATCGATCAGTAAATTTCCCGAAAATTCTCGAAAACCTTCGAAAAAGGCAAAATTCAGTTGATTTTTTAGAAAATCTATCAGGGCTTTTATTTTTGGGTCAAATCAGACGTTTTTTAGCTCATTCTGTCTGTTTTTCAATTCTCTACAATTCATACTATTTTTTAAAGAAAAAATTTTGTCCCAGAATTTGTTATTGCCGAAAAATCGAAATTTCGGCTGTATCGAGAAACGCGCCAATAAATCTAAAAAAATCAGAAAAACTCGATTTCCAAGATTAATCGCCGTGTATCATTATTATAGGAGCTCTCAAAAAACGACCCATCATTATCGGCCACCATTTAGTCAAAACTTTTTAAGATTCCAAATTGTTTTGCCTTGTTTTCTTGTACACAATAAATACTTCTTTTCTGAGCTATCAGATATTTCAAAATCTTTGTCTGTTTTGCGATACTTATGCGAGGCCAAAATCAAACAAACACATATCCGAAAGCACGTTATTTGCCAGGTTAGCACTTGTATCTTCTTTTTTCAATACACGGACAAGATAAATTTTTCCCTCTTCAACACACAAAATTATTAGGTTGCAAAAAAGGACACTTGACTTTCAATATAGATACAAATGAGTCTTTAGTCTCTTTCTAAAAGTGATTTGTTTTTTTTTCAGTGGAACTATGTTTATGTTTCTTTTTCGAAGCAATTGCAAGCATTTCTTCTTTCTCTTTTTTTTTCCTTTTTGCTTCATAGATCTTCTAGACTTTGTATCATTTTTTGTAGCATACCTATACATATTGCATTGCAATCGTAACTTTTGTGAAAATCCACACTGAGCCAAAGTTTGCATCTTGGAAACTCATTTGAAAATGAAGATGTGATTATATATATATTCGTTTATTTGAAGAGTAAATACAGTGCTGTCAATATCTATACGACACCCCCCTATTTTGAGCACACAGAAAAAACTAGAAGAGATATCAAAAAACAGTTAACGCCATTTACAGTACCGGTCAATAAGATATACAATTCGTGTTTTTCAACTGTAACTATCTTCAGAATAGAGCTGAAGCATCAAACTTTTCTGTAAAATGTAGCAAATTATCCGAAAAAAGTTATGCAAAATCACTCTTAACTTGAAAATCAAAAGATAAAATTTTCACGAAAAAATTCACTTTTTGGAAAAACTCCGATTTTTGGGTGCTTTTTTCCGAAAATCTAGAAAAAATAGAAAACTGTCATGGCTGTGAAATATAACATTTTGAATATGATGAAAGAGATTTTTACTAACTTTTGAGCAAGTAATACCTCATTAAAGTCCAATTCCGCGTATGATACGGTTGTTCAAAGTGGTAACTAGAGATTTCCGGCTTCTGGACTTTTCCAACTATCGTTCCACAGTTTAAAATGATCAATATTCGGTGGTGTTTATGTTTTTATTGTTTTTCAGGTGTTATTCTATAATATCCAATAATTTTCCACTCGAAAAGATGTTTCTTTAAGTTCCAGACACTGGTTTTATAAATTGTGAGACCCTCTAAAACTAGCATGGTGTTCACTTTTTGTCGTTCTAGCAGAGTCGGTTGAGGGATTTCGGTAATTTTTCTTGAAGATATCAAAACTACAGTTTTGTTTAATCCTATAAAACATGCTTTCTTTTTTGCGGAATGCCCATGGAAACGATAGAATCCATTTCAAAAATGATTTTATTGAGTAAATTGATGATCAAACAGAACACTGGTTCAGTTTCAATTCCTGAGTGTTCTATTCATCAAGTTCAACGATGTATTTGTGAAAAAGAGTTGTTGTGATTATTTGGTAACGCCTAAACTGAGATTCCATCACTTTCAAGAACAAATTATCGATATGAGCCAACACAGGGATTTTATATCTTGAACAGCAAAAGAAAACAGATCCTGTGAATCAGGCATGAGCGTTCCGCAAAAGGAAAGCGTGTTTTATAGGATTAAACAGAGCTGTAGTTTTGATATCTTCAAGAAAAATTACCGAAATCCCTCAACCGACTCTGCCAGAACGACAAAAATTGAACACCATGCTAGTTTTAGAGGGTCTCACAATTTATAAAACCAGTGTCTGGAACTTAAAGAAACATCTTTTCGAGTGGAAAATTATTGGATATTATAGAATAACACCTGAAAAACGATAAAAACATAAGAACCACCAAATATTGATCACTTTAAACTGTGGAACGATAGTTGGAAAAGTCCAGAAGCCGGAAATCTCTAGTTACCACTTTGAACAACCGTACCATACGCAGAATTGGACTTTGATGAGGTAATATTTGCTCAAAAGTTGGCCAAAGTCTCTTTCATCATATTCAAAATGTTATATTTCACAGCCATGACAGTTTTCTATTTTTTCTAGATTTTCGGAAAAAAGCACCCAAAAATCGGAGTTTTTCCAAAAAGTGAATTTTTTCGTGAAAATTTTTTCTTTTGATTTTCAAGTTAAGAGTGATTTTGCATAACTTTTTTCGGATAATTTGCTACATTTTATAGAAAAGTTTGATGCTTCAGCTCTATTCTGAAGATAGTTACAGTTGAAAAACACGAATTGTATATCTTATTGACCGGTACTGTAATTTACAATTAAAAATAACCCCAAGAGACGAGGTTTCACATTTGTACCATTTTTCTTGGCCGAGTACCATCCGAAAAACCAAAATGCAAGCGGTCAATATCTATACGACACCCTGGAAAAACGAAAAATCTCATGTTTTTCAGAGGTCGAAATTGAACTTTTTTGGTTGCAAACTGCTAAAATAGTCCTAAAATAGCCTATTTTGACAGTTTATACAACAATTGATTTCTTCAATCAAGTTTTAGAAAAAAATATTTTCAGACATTTTCGTCATTTTTTTGGTTTTTGGAATAAATGCTTTGAACACTGGCATCATGATCACGAGCATATCTTAATAATTTGCTATCATTTTCAGCTCAAAATCTTATCCAGGAGCCAAGTTATTCAAGATTTATTCCAAAAACCAAAAAAAATGACGAAAATGTCTGAAAATAATTTTTTCTAAAACTTGATTGGAGAAATCAATTGTTGTATAAACTGTCAAAATAGGCTATTTTAGGACTATTTTAGCAGTTTGCAACCAAAAAAGTTCAATTTCGACCTCTGAAAAACATGAGATTTTTCGTTTTTCCAGGGTGTCGTATAGATATTGACCGCTTGCATTTTGGTTTTTCGGATGGTACTCGGCCAAGAAAAATGGTAGAAATGTGAAACCTCGTCTCGTGGGGTTATTTTTAATTGTGAATCGAATGGCGTTAACTGTTTTTTGATATCTCTTCTAGTTTTTTCTGTGCGCTCAAAATAGGGGGGTGTCGTATAGATATTGACCGCACTGTACGTAGTGTTGGAAACCGGGGTAAGAAAATTGTAAAACGAACTAAGAAGGACTAACCCGCAAGAGTTAGTCCTAATGTGGGGAAGGAAAAGATCGATAGTGGCAAGATCAAAATGATGGGGGGAAGTCAGAATCGGGTAATAGAAATCTCAAGAAGTTTTAGGAATTGTGAGGGTGGTAAGAAGGTGGGGCAGTTCTTTACGATAGCATTCCAAATTGGGATTACAACTTACAGTTTTTCTTTTTTGAAGTCGGTGTTTGATATTTTGCGAAATGTTCCCTTAATGTGTCCAATTATTCAAGTGGACACTCTACTCTTTCAAACGATTTCCGGTTTTGACTTGTTTTCCCTCATGTTACGTATATGTAAAACAAGAAGTTCGAAAAATCTTTTAAATGCTACAAATGCGCAATTGTTGCTGAGAGTTTCAACATTCTCAGACACACACAAAGTAAACGAGGAATTCATGCTGAAATGTATGAAACCGGATACCTAAAACTGCATTCAGAGATTTTGATTGGAATTCCATCCTCTTGAAGCATCTTTTTCTGGGCAGTCCCTCCCACTTGTTAGGCATCTGCTCTTTTTCCCACCCTTTCAAGCACTGAACGCATCATTTTTTGAAAACCAAATGACACAGCTAAAGTGCAGGGAAAACACTTTTTATCTTCGTTACCAAAAGAATGGAAAAACTGTAAGAAAAATGAAATTTGATACAAAATCTTCTAAAACCTCTCGAACTGTGTTACTTCGTTGTGTGTGTGTGTGTGTCTGTTTTCTTCTCATTCATAACCACTCCTTCTCGTTACCCGATATTTGATTTACTTGTCCCCTCACCAATTGAAAGAACAGATTTCACTCAATTGTGTCAATATTGGAGACCCATGCATTGTTCTGCAATTTTCGAAAAAAGGCACCACCAGTTTGTCGAATTCGGCTTTTCCCACAATTTTCATCATTTACGGTTTCTAGACGAATTTTTGTTTGCTGTTTTTTACTGCACTAAATTTTTTCTCAATCTGATGATTTTTTCATACACCACATGCTTCCAATTTTCTAATGTGATGTATGTTCGCTCTCCTTCACACCATTCGATTTCATTTGATTGAAATCTTTCGGTTTTTCCTTTTTCTGCATTTTTCATCTCTCAGGAATAATGAGTGCTCCCCAATTTCAAAATTTTGATTGGGACCTAAGCATTGTTAACCTTTCATCTTCTGACTTCCCAATTGAACAATTCCGACACAGCAATGATGAGGTATATTTTTTTCTAATAATATGAATTTTAAAAATTAATTTTCCAGAATGATTTTGAAACAATTGTGGGAATAGCAGTAATTTTCTCTGCGGTCACTGGAATATTCACAAATCTATTAGTGATATTATTGTCATTTGGCCATGTTCATGGTGACTTCCGTTTCTTTGTGGCAAACCTTGCAGTTGTGGATATTTTATGTGGATCTGTTTTTATGTTCATGGGCTATATAAATGTAAATGATGATCATCACATTCCCAGCCAGTAAGTTATACACTCAATTAACAGAGTTTTATTGGCTATTTTAGGTTTTTATATTACATGACATTAGCATTCTATGGATCCTTTGGGACCATGATATGCGCAATTGTGCCGATTTCTCTGAGCCGAGTTTTAGCGCTTTCTAACGCGGCTATGTATACTACAGTGAGGGAATATCAAGTAGATACAGAAAACGTTATGTTTCTTTTCAGTTCTTCGGTGGCCGACGTTCGCTGTTCTTCTGCGTGTTCTTGGATTTGCTTCCGATAGGGATACTTTATGTGAGTTTTTTATCGCCTGGTAAATACAGATTCAGTGCATTAGTTTACCAATCATCTACGAAATTTAAACGGAAATATTTTATAATGAAGAAATCTAACAGTGTTACAGTTGATATGCGTGGTGGATCATGATTTGGCCAAATTCCTTTTCTACTGCTTTGCCTCCATCACTACTTTCGCTTACTTTGTGGCGTTCACTACAAACTACATGGTATTCCGTGTTGTCGGTGAGTCAATATTTTCTTCTTAGCTGCGTTTCAAATGTGTCATTTTAGCAAAACATATAAAAGTGGTAGAGAATCTCCATGACCAAGCGAGACTACTTGAAACCAGACAAGTAGCGATTGCGACCTTAGCCCAAGCTATCATTCCTCTTTTTTGTCAGGTAGAAAAAACATAATAATAACTCATGAAGATATGTTTTTAAGGTTCCCGCATTCTTGACTCTCAGCTCTGTTTTGCTGCTTTCCGAGCCGTTAACAAACGGCCATGTCATTATCATAACTCAACTCTGGTTGGCCTTGAGTCCATTTCTTGATGCAGTGATCACTATACTTGTTATCAAGCAGTATAGGTTTGAAAAGAATTTATTTTGCTGAACATGTATCTGTTTAGGAAAAATTGTCTTACATGTGCAACAACAGTTGGAAAACGAATTTGGAAGCCAAAAAACAACGACATCTTGTACAGTGAGGAAAAAGAAGTATTCGAAACCCGACTTTGAGATTTAAGTCGCTGGGTGAACATTTTTCAAACGTTTAATGTTGTAAAACTTTATTTTGATCTCAATTTATTGAACAAGGGTTATACATTTTCAATTGAATTACATCTACCTACTCAAAGACGCAATGCTTTTCACAAATTCTAGATGTTCTCGACGTAAGTAACGAAGAAACGGAATCATCTGAAACGTTTTCATGCGTTTTCTGTAAAGAATGGTAGTTTTACTCACTTTTTTCATTGCAAGAATCACAAGTTTTCGGGCACAATATTTTTACAAGTTTTCTATTGAAGTCTTTTTGGTCATCACATTTGCAGTGACAGCTTCGTTCTGGTCCACCACAACATCTTCCTCCCTTTTTCCCAATATTGCATTGTTGCTTGTTCTCATTTATTTCTGACTTTTGATTGTTCAACCTGAAAGGAATCGAAGCTATGCTAATGTCGCTGGAGAACTTTTTCAAAAAAAAAAAAACTAACCAAGTGTGATCGATGAACTCTAGCATCCTAGATTTGTTCTTCTGGTTAATAGAAAACTTTTGAATGGCTTCTCTCAAAAATGTGGCGTGTTCAATTTCAGAATTGCAATAAGTTCTCATCCTCTCACAATCTTCCACCAAGTCTACACATTTTTTCACTTGAGGCTTTGTTGTCGTGATTGTAGCATACGTGGTAGTCGTCGTCGTAAGAGCTTTGGTCGTAGTGGTCGTAGTAGTAGAAGTGGTTGTAGTCTGTGGCTGCGTGGTTGTTGACGTAGTTGAGGGCGTTGTTGGAGCTGGCGTAGTAGTTGTCGCAAGTGTAGTTGTTGGAGCTGGGGTAGTAGTTGTGGTAGTCGTTGTGGTTGTTGAAGTTGTTAATGGAGCCTCTGTTGGAACTTCACGTTTGACAGCAGTTCCTTTTCCTTCATTACCTGAAAAAATAACTTAGTTTGATCCGGGAAATCAAAATTAGAAATATAAAAATTATATATGTGACACATCCTTTTATGATATAATAATAGAAATCTACTACATCTGCTGAACAAAGCACGCACCAGAAACAATGTTGCTCCACTGCTGTTGAGTAGCTGTTAGCCACTTTTCAACTTCTTCTTTAGTCATTATTTTTACAATGTATCCATTTGTTCCATTTAGTGCACAATGTACGTAATGTTCTCCAAACTGTTGAATTGCGTTCACCGTTACCACTTCTTTAGAATAAATGCATCCAACTTGAGTCCACTTGAACTCCACTGTTCCGTCTCGGTTGAAATTGAACCCGCAAGACTCCAAACGATCTCCATTTTTAGCTCTGTTTTCAAACGGAACAATTTCCCCTGCTGCATTCACGCAGCCTTCTGGAAATTCATTAGAAATTGTTATAAAGTTGGTAACTATAATTCATACTCAAATCCCCAAACGATCTGACTTGAGTTCCTTGAAAACAATAATAGGCATTAGAGCCAATGTATCGAATGGCATATAATGGAATTAACAAAGATTCCACTAAACATCCTTTCTTTTCAATTTTTCCGAATTGACAAGCGTATGCAGTTGATCCATCTTCTGATACCCATTCTTGATTGTGACGGTATATGTTATTACCGTGTTTGCATCCAAGTTCTAAGAATAGACATTGCAAGTTAAAAAACATAGTTCAATCTACCTGTCACTTCAGCTTTGCGAAGAACACATTTCCCTTCTACCCATGCACACTTTACTACTGCTTCATCTACAGTGCCGAAATCCTCAGGGCGAATGTATGTGTTTTCCGATGTCAAACATGCTAAATTCGAGAGTGTAATTTTTAATCGTGTGACTTTTTCAAACCTGCTACTTCAACTGCAAACGTTCCATTCGCATACTTTTTACATTGCATTGTTGATCCTTTTCCCACAACTTTATTCTCCGAGCCAATCTGTTCGAGTTTTATTTTTTCTGAATTCTCATCGTTTTTCTTACTGTGATCACATCTTCTCTTCTGTCAATCCATGTGGCACGATCACCGTACACTTGATCACCAACTCGACATCCCATCGCTGAAATCGTCTGTGTCTTTTTTGCGATTCTATGTGAAAATAATGAAGCAAACAATTTATTGTTACAAGAGAGATGGATTAATGAAGAATATATGAGAAGAATTAAGAACAATTGGGAAAAAAAGTATACTGGTTCAAATTTCAACATCGCCATTTGGTCTGACAATGACATAGTTAGCTGGCACAATAGCGTGATAGTTTAGATTGTGCTCACTTGTTTGGTGGTTCAACTTCACTTTGTTGCGTTCAATAAAACATGTGAACGTCTCTCCATCTGGGAAAGAACGAGATTTTCCGACGGGAAGTACTTCTCCAACAGGGTCGAGACAAGCTGTAAATAATATACCGAAATACCCTATTTTTTGCAAAAGCCTTGAAGGAAGTTTCTTGAGGTGCTTCCAATTCTGAAATCAGCTTTAACTAACCTTTCACAGAGTATTGTGCGTTACGTCCATCAATGACACAATGATACTTGAACCATTTTTCGTTATGGGTTTCCCATTGCATGAGAGTCACACCAGTCAAGTCGTTCGATGGTTGGCATCCTTAATGTCTGTTTATTTTTTAAGTTCTATTCTTTTCCCGACCTACCAATAATAGTATATCCTTTGACAGTTCCACTTTGGAAACATTCATACTTGATGTAGTTCTCCACAAAGAAGCTCCCTGGGATGCAGTTTTCCAAATTGATCGGAGAAATCGCACCAATTATAGCAAAATGAGATAGAAATATAAGAGCTATGGTCGAGAACCTCATGTCGAAAAGATTCGAATGAAGTGTAGGCTGTGGGATGTTTTGGTCGAATGTCGAAAGTGCAGTAAAGAATGCTAAAAAAATAGGGACGTCAGGAGACTCAAGAAACAGAATTGCGAATCAAGAGAAGCAGAGTGAGTGGATAACGAGCAATCATTTATCAATGGGCCGAAAGATTTTTCGTTTATCACTGACGATGGGAATCAACAGGGAGAGAAAGAGAGAATGTGATAAGTAATTTTTATTTAAAAAAAACCGATGACAAGCAAATGAAACGAGCAGTTCAAACTTTTGGAGCTCGAACCAATGCTTCTTGTGCAGTAGAAATAATTAGGCGTCCATCGCGAGACCACAATCGACCCTCAATGAATGCCCGACTTCCTCCTGTTAACACCAAAATATGATGAATAAATTGTTATGACTAGTTACCTGCTTTAGAGCTCACAGTTTCATATAACATCCAGTCATCCATTCTGAATTCGTTCTCATGAATCCAGACACAATGGTCGAGAGAGAAAGACATAGACGGGATGAAACCCTTTCTGATGTGCGGACGAACAGCCGTAGTCAACATGCTAAGATCGGTCAGATATGCAGCAACACATTGGTGAAGACGGGTATCGTCCCCTGAAATATAATTTTTTACTAGGATTACATTTTCACTGATGTTGAGTTATCGGATACAATTTGGTTTTACCTCAGTTGCTGCTTTAGATTTTATCGTGTCATCCAATTGCACGAATTTAAGAATAAAATATTCAATTTTCGCAACTCTCACCTAAATTCTCTCTGGCCCGAATCCAAATCATGGACATTGGCTCAGTATCTTCTTTTAACAAGTATTTTGCTGGATTCACTGGTCTCACATCAAAAACTCTTTCGAACGCATCAGGAATCTCTTTCAAAAAATGTTGAATCACTCCAGCAGTGACTTCGTCCACGCTATTACTTCTCAACACTTCAATAGCTGCTTCGCGAGCAGGCTGAAACAGAGTTCACGGTACTTATTGCACTTAACAGAATGATAAGGCGACTAACAAGTAATTCTTCCGGTCCCGCAACTAATGGCATTTTCGAACTATGCTTGATTGCATCTGGTTCTTTCTGAAATTATATAGATTTCTCAAATTGGCTCTATATATATTCATATTTTGTATCGTACATGATGGAAACTGATTTGACAGGAAAAGATTGCCTCCCCATCTTGAACCGCTTTCACAACTCTTGTACAAAAACTTCGCCCATCGCGAATCCGATCTATCATGTATAGAATGGGCTTATCGACACTGCCTGAAAAATATTTTTTGGTTTGAAACAGTTGGTGTTTGTTACTTCCGCCGAAACCAACTGACCTGTTTTGATGAAATAGCTGTGTAAAGAATGTGGTATGAAGCAATCTTCTACTGTTGCAGCAGCTGCCGCAAGCGATTGGCCGACTACCTAGGAAATGACAAAAATCAAAGAAAACGTTGGGATTTTCTACATACCTGCCCGCCATAAACCGCGTTATAAGAGTGACGACCTTTGAGAAGATGGCGAGCACTGGAACAAAATGTGTGTTTGTTTTTTTTTTTAATGACAACTAACATGTACAAGTTGGTGTCAATCCTCTGCAAGTTCAAAAATGTATCAATAAGGCCGGCTTTGATGTCGTCTGCTCTGGACTCAAACTCAATATGTTCCACATTACAAAGAGGAGTACCCTAAAAAATTTATATTTCAGTTTAATAATAGTGATGTTTTTACCTCCGTTGGTGGTTTGGGTCTTGCCATAGTCGCTAGTAAACCTGAAAATTCGAAATGATCATTGCTGTTTTTTCTTTTCTATTTCAAAACTTGTTTTAACAAGAGACGCAGCAAACAAGATCGTCAGATAATGACGGATGGAAAACAAAGTTGTAGTCACAGTGAAAATGTTGTGTTAAATGAAAAACAAAACCAACGAAGTTTTTCATCTTTCTCACAACATTAAATATCAACTGTAATCTGAAACACGGAAACAAAGCGCCTAGTGTAGTGTGGTCAAACAAATGGACTAACCACGTGTGGGTTTATCATCACATTCTGATGCTCCATTATAGGCAAATACGCATAGTACAATAGAAATATTTCATTGAGTGAATTATTATTTTTGTGAAACTGAAAAACTTAAATTTAATTTTTAAATTTAAAAAAGAAAAAACTCCTTCAAACAACTAAGCTTCAAGTCAAAGTCTTGAAATGTATTAGTTTGAACGTAGGAATAAATATCTTTTTTGAATCATATAGAATGAGAAATCAATAAAAAAGTGGAAGAAATATTTTACAATGAATCATTTTCAAGGAGCAATATGCATTCTAGTGTTGGTATCGGCATAAGCTGAGCCGTAGGCATGATAAGAAGTTGTTCGAAGACCAGATGCTGGAGTTTCAACCACTACATGGCTTGTAGCTGAGGTACGCAAATGCTCTGCATTCTCCATCAATTTTCGATAGTGAGTGATTTCATTCCGCAGATTCTGTATATAAATTACTATCAATTGATCAACACAGATTTCACTCACAATTTGATTTTCTACAAGTTTGTCCAGCTCCACGGAAAGTTTGGTGCATTCTTCTCTCATTTTTATCACAGAATTTTCTTTTTCAGTGAGTGCGAGCTCGAACATTCGGAGGTTTTCCTTGTCCTGGTAGTGAAGATCGTCAATTCTCTTCAATAGTTGTTGATTCTGCAATAACGTTATCAAGAAAATGCTTTTATAACCTAGGCAAACCATAGTCTCTGCATCCGAAAGTTTTCCACGGAACTCATTTACAATTGACCGGATTCGGAGAAGTTCTTCCTGTAATCAAAATTAAAAATTGTCTTACATAATGAAAAATGTCTCACTCTAGCGTGATTCTGATTCAGACTGAACGCTTCAGAGCTCTTTTTGATTTCAACGATTTTCTTATGATACCAATCCTCCCATGTTTTTCTGGTAGTGCGTGAATCTTTCTCGAACCGATCTCGAATATCTTTCATTGCTGCGTGCAGTTCTTTGTGGAAATAATCTCTGTTTTTGTCTGTAGTATCTCTTCTGGCTTTATTGATTTCTTCCCGAATGGCGATTTCGTGTTGAGTAATACTTCCGTTGAGACGTTTCAATAGTTCCTGTGCGGAGGTAGTGTACATGGAGCGTTCTTTGTCTTTCAATGCATAAACTCGTTTGATCTCACTTTTGACACGAGATATTTCAGTGCTTAAACGACTTTTTTCTTCTTCGCAGTCGGCGGTAAGACGTTTGGTGTAAGCGTTCTGAAATTTAATTCTAATGATGAGTAGGTGTTTCAATGCTTACCTCTGCCTCAAGATCGGAAAGTTTTTTCATCTGAGATCTTTTATCTTCTCTCAGTTGCGCCTTCAACTGGAATGAACTTTCCAAACTGAAAAAAGAAAAACACACGCAAATCATGTTTTTACAAACTTACTTCTTCCTGGCAGTAATGACTTCAGGCTCCAGTTTTCGAATACTTTGCTCAGCAGTGGAAATCTTCGATTTGTTTTCTTTCACCAGTGTGAACAAAGACTGAGAGTGAAATTTGTATGATGTTTGTGACATTTTAACTTACATTTTTCTCTGATTCGAAGTACACACCAATACGGTCAGCATGAATATGCGCAGCTTGGCGGAAAACGCCTATATCATTCTCCAATACCCGATTTTGGGCTTCAAGAAATCTGACCTGGAACGAATATATGCAAAATGAACTACATTTTGAACAACTTACTTTCTCCAC
The DNA here is from genome assembly GCA_027920645.1 of Caenorhabditis nigoni. Taxonomy (NCBI): domain Eukaryota; kingdom Metazoa; phylum Nematoda; class Chromadorea; order Rhabditida; family Rhabditidae; genus Caenorhabditis; species Caenorhabditis nigoni. Next base: position 478,270 of record CP115869.1, read on the forward strand.
GTATCTAGCCAACCGATTATTCAAATCTGCAATCTCGACTTTCTCTCTATCACGATTGTCCCGAATGATCGCAGCAGCATTCTGAGCATACGCCGAAAGGGCACCACTGGTGGTTACTCCGGTCGGGAGGTTTGTTCTTCCACTCTCAATAATTCGTGCAAGTGCTGGATGGTTTGTCAAACGTGCTGGATTCAGTGGGTCAGTCATAGTTTATATCTGAAAACAAAAACGTAGGTTGAGAGTTGACTAGTACATCACGGGAGAAAGAAAAGTGAATAACATTAATTGCAAGCAAAATAGACACTATACAGCAATAAATTGGGCGTTTGGAATAAAACGCGACACCAAAAATGTGTAAATAAGAATGTAATGGGCGGCGTTATCAACTGTTCACTTTTTCTCTTATCATGTTTATTAGGACTCACTTCGATGCGCTTTCATTGGAATCTCACCAACGTCGACTAATGTTGCCATTGAATCATGATTTGAACTTTTCACAAAAAGCTGAAAATGTTTGAAACGTGAATCATACAAACTTCTGAATAGTGTGGGTTGAGAACAGTGTTAAGAATGAAAACTGACTCAACATTGCAGAGTTTCCATTTATTTTCAATACAATGTTTTTGAAGTTTTCCTCATTTTCGAAGACTCCAGGCTGAGTAATCATCAAAATTCATGTTTTTATCTTTTGAAAAACTGATAAATGAAATGTTCCTACTGTGTTTTTTAAATTCAGAAGGATGAATATTTTTATTTCAATATTTGACAGGATAGGACATCATAAAAAAGAAAATGGGAGAAGATAAGCTAGAATTATGGGTTTCTCTGCACAACTATAATAAATGGTTTTTTTTATGTTTCACTGAGGAGAAGGGATGACGGTGTTTCAAAAATCGAATCGGTTTGGTACCAGTGACAGAGACTAGGTTGAACATTAATATGCGGAGCAATCTAATCGGAAACAATTGTACAATAGTGAGAAATGTCTACAGAGTGTGCTCAAGATTTAGACCAACATTACAAAAAGCTACTGATTTGAAAGCTATCAATAAAAGAAGAATTATAATGTAGTTAATCGGAATCATCGTCGTGAACTTCAACGTTGAGACTTGCAAATTCTTTATTTTGTTTTGCAAGATAATGTCGGTTGAGATCGTATGTGACAGCATCCATGAACTTGTATGCGCTGAAATACACAATAAAGTTATCGGTTAAGCAAAAATAATGACTTACGCATGCATTCTGAGTTCTACCCATACTGGTGTTTCTGCGATTGTTGCCCGAGGATAATCTTTTCCGAATCCTTTACAAAATGATGCTCTCACGAAGCAGTATTTGCTAATGTCATCCTGTAAAGTTTGTGCTTCCTGGAATACTAATTGTTGTGAAACTCGTTTTTGATTTCAAGTTCTTACTTTTTCGATATCCTGTATGTTGAGCTCTCGAAAAACGTGATTCATCGAGGTAACTGCACCTTTAATGTAGCTTTGAGCAAAATATTTTGAGAACAGTTTATCTCTGATGAGTTCCTTCGTGCGCCGCAATCCGAACACCTAGATAGAAACCTCATTAACGCATGATACGACTAATAGGTTGTTCGAAAAGTAATGCGCATTTTTGATTCACTTCAACCTAATGTGCAATTGAAACAAGAAAAAATTAAGTAGGATTTTCTCCATCATCATGAACCACTTTCTAGCAGCGCATGCTCAAACATTCAATCCCTCTCTTGAAGAGCTGAGATAGCTGGACGTCGAAGTATTTCAAACTAAACGCGCATCACTTTTCGAACAACCTAATAAATTGAAATTACCTTTAGTTTGGAGTTTCCATAAAGTTTGTGAGTTTTATCGTTCTGCAGCCCAATCGACTGATCATCTAGATAACCAGAGGTGATAAAGACAGGGAAAGTCATAAAGTTTGTGAGCCAGACACTACCGTCTTCTTTATAAGAGAACTTAACTCCATCAACGATTGCTTTCCTAAAATTTCATATTTTATAGATGGATGGGAATTTCATATTTCGCTCAAAGAACTCACCGAACTTTATATGCTGCGGTCGATCTGTATGGATTTTCGCAAAGTCCCAAACTGAAACGGGCGTCAGAAATCAAAAAGCCTCCATCCACAATTATAGTTCCTCGATCAAGTGCATTCATTTCGGAAACTTTGAAGTCCTCCTCGTAATAAGTGAGTGTGCCCCAAGGTGGGCATTTACCGATTACGGACGGGGGTTCATCTCCGTTCATATTAATAGTCACAGTAGAAACGCTGGAAGGTAGTTTTAATATACAAAAATTTTTCAGATAACTCACTTCATAAGGAAATTAGCCATATCCGGGTATGCACAATCTCTGGTCCATGGACCTGAGTAGAATCGCCCAGGAAGAGGTTTCCGTTTAGTTTGCTTGACTCCAAGCAAAGTCGTATTTGGTGTCTGAATAGTACACATCAGTAAATCGTTTCATATTCAAAAAATACATATTTGCAACCAAATAAACTAACCTCAGTATAGTCAGCCTCAGTAACTGTAATAGTATCAGGGTCGATAAGAACATCGGGTTCGGAATCATCTGCCACGAAGAAACGCTCACCAAATTCCTGTAAAATGTTCAATTGAATATAAATCATAAAAGTACTTATTTACTTGTTTACAGGCTCTGCGGAACTCAGCAATCGTGATCCTAGAATCTCGTACTTGTCGTGCTAAAATTTTAACCGTATGAAATATGTTAATATAGCGTGAAAATAATTTTGGAAAGGGTCAGAAAATCGAAAAACTGATTCTCTTCCGTTTAGATGTTTTGATTTTCGAACTCACCTGGCTGTACACTAAGCGGCTCTTGCTTAACCTCTTGCTTGACCTTTTGTTCAATCTCTGGCTTAGGTTGCAGCCCTGATCCCATTGGGAAGTTTTCATCTGGCTGCTCCACCTTATACGCTTGTATGTGTTGTCCACTAGAACTTGGTAGCGCTTCAGGTGGCGTTGCGGGAGGTTGGAATGGAAAGGGCTCAGGTGTCATGTAAGATGGATGGTAATTGGGAAAGTTGTACATTTGGATTCCTTGAAGGGTTTGATCGAAATAGCCAGGATTGAAGTCAGAGAAAGGGTTTGATGGACCCATTGCAAAGTACGGGTTTGTTGCGGACGTAGAGCCATCTATTGCAGGGTACATGGCTTGAGAAAAGTCGAAACCAAAATCAGTCTCTAACGGAGTCTGATGTGGAAATGCCGGAAGTTGATTCGGTGGTTGCATCTGACTAGCCGTGGCATTTAAACTAGAACCATCAAGTTGTACACTTGTCCCAGCTGCATATGGATCTGGTTGTGTGTATCCAAAGCTAGTACTCATGTTTGTAGGTGCCGAAGAACCTCCAAGGTTATTTGATGTCATCGGATTTGCGAAGTTGTGTGCCGGGAATGGAGGCTGAGTTGAATGTTGTGGAACTGAATACGGCGACATCTGAAGACCGTGCATCATAGCCTGCTGGTGCATATTCCCTTGCTGAATTGGTGAAAATTGTGAAACAGGATGAGGCATCATCTGATGTTGTGGTTGATGCGGTGGTGACATCTGGTGGACCGTCGGCTGTTGAGACATTTGTTTTTGAGGCATTGGATTGAGTGGCATCGGTGGCAATGAATGAAAGGGCGGAATGGGATGGTGTTGCTGGATAGAATGGTGTGGCGGCACGGAATGTGGCGGCATCACAGACGGGGGATTTGATGGCCTCGGTTTGAAACGGTAATCATCCATTGACTGATGCCGTGGAGCGTCGCCAACAATCATTGTTCCAATAACGATTTCGTAGTGGTAAGGGTTCACACAAACCTGTAAAGACTGTGAATTTCAGTTTGCTAGTCTTTGCCAACAGCATTCAGCAAAAATATTATGTTCATTCGTATTATTGGGACTAATTATTTACGGCTAATTGTGGCGCGTCATGGATTCGCAAACATATTTAAGAACAAGCCATATTGTAGCCAAACCAGTACACGCACAAAAGAAAGAAATATATCAATGTGCTTTAATGTGCTATAAGTTTTTTAAAGAAGCTTTAAGAAGCTTTCCAACTAGGAAACACTGGAAACTAATAAACATGCAATTATAAAGAGCAAATAAAATTCCCTGAACATTAGTTGCTTAGTAAACGCAAACCAAAATCTCGACGCGGTTAGATTTGTTGATTACGTGAAAAATCAACTCACTTCACTCACCGCATCAGTTTTCATTTCAAACGCGTGCTTGCAATGATCAACATGACGCGTCTCATTTTTGGACATCTCTGAGTAACGCCACAATTTTCCATAGACCACATGGGGGAATCCTTTTTTGCCGTGAACTTGTAATCTACCGTCCAATGTTCTTGGAATCGTGATGCACCCTTGATATTTAGCTCCTTTTGTGTTCACAACGTCGATCAGATTTTGGAGATCGTGCTTCCTATCCTTCAGCTTCTTCACCAGCGACTCACATGCCTGAAGAATGACATTTTTAAAGACAAAGTTTGCCTTCTTGAATACCTTTTGATCAAACTCTCTATCCGGAGTAGACTTGACCAAATTGAGAGACAGACGATTACGTTTGGTGCGATATGAATTGAGCTGATTTAGTTCCGATTCTTTGAGCTGAAACAGATGTTACTAGGTAATAAAACGCAAACATTGCCGTACCGTTCGATGATACATCAAAAACTCCACAATTTTGTTGGGCGGAGCACTTGCATCTGGCAGTTCTACCCTTCTTCGGAACTCGTCAGGGTTGTTTTTTCCGTGCTTCAATACATCCAAATCGTATTCCGTCATTATTGTGTTTTTGACATCGACTGAAAATAATGCGCTTGATGATTAGGATTTTTTTAACAGTGACAACTCAAAAATTTTCCGCCATGCACCTTTAAAAACTTCATAATTATTTGAAGCTTTGATTTCACACTTTAAAAACTTGAAAAATTGTTGGAATGTCTTTCCGACCAAAATCTTTATTCCAAAAAGTCTCGAAGTTTTCGATATTTTCGGAAAACTGTTCCTCACACTTCTGAGCCCTTTCATTGCTGTATACTTTGTAAAACTTACACAAAACGGGTTCCGGATAGGTCACTCCAGCTTCTGGATCGTCATCCTGGCCATCTGGATCAAGAACCGGGATCAATTCTAATTTGATGTTAGCACGATGAACAGTCTTCCCAGAAGTACTCACAGGCGACATCATAGGAGTTTGGTCATCAATAACTGTAATAGGAAACTATCACTAAAATTCAAACTGCTATCTATATAGTTGGAATACAATACTCTCTATCGAGTTGTGCGCAATCGAGAAATATTAGTCTTATCAGTGAAGGCTAACTGTTAGAAGTTTGAAAGGTGAATTTCCAATTGAATTACTTTTGTATAGATTATGTATCGTACAGTAGAGTTTTTTTTCTAAATTTTTTAATTAACGTAATGCGTTAGTCGGAAATTAATGGTGTAGTGTTTACGCGTTTGTGCATATGAATTTATGCACCTAGAAATGATTAAATTTTGAATATAATTACTGTATTGGAAAAAAACAGGTCGGTTAGTGTTATTTTTTTGTACCTTCAACTTTTGGAGTGATGAGTTTGAAAGGAACGTTTCTGCTTTCAAGCGGAGAATCATTCTCAGATCTTCCCAGCAATTTGGTGATATCTGAACCTGTAGAAAAACTTAGGTCAAATTCAATTTCATACTTGACCACAAAACAGAAAATTGTTGTAACCACTGGACTTTCTACACTGATCACTACTACCACCAACAAAGGGACTACATTCAACCAAACATGTTAAAACTTACTGTGCTGTGGAGTGAGAAGAGGACCAGGCATGTTGAAAGTCACATTATGACCGTGAAGGCTCCTTTCATATGCCTCGATATCGGGAATGTCTTCCAGCCCGCTTGGATTCCCAGACAATCTGGCTCCAAACGCGGGACCAGCATTTGAAGTGCTGGTCCCCGGTTGGACGAATGTGTATGGTAGTGAAACCGGAGTGTTGGGAAAGCCTGAAAATATATGGTGTTTTAGAAGCAATACCAGCTTTATGATTAGAAACTATTGCTTCGAATGATTTGTTGAAAAGTGAAGAGAACCTTTTGGCAGAAACTTTCGGAATTTTTTTAACTCAAAAATCTTTTAACCTAATACAGAAAAACTCTAGACCACTTGGTCAGAGATCTGAATATATTTTCAGTTGATGATTTGCAGCACATACCTGTCAAATTTAGGTGATGATCATCCATTACCAGTACCAGTTCCTCTTAGTCAATTCGGTTGACCTGAAAATGTTTTGATACAATCCAAATGCAAGACTGAAAAACTTTCACAGTTTTGAGAAGGAAAGGGGGGAAACGTTTCGGTAGTGGGTAACATGATACATCCAAGATACGACCCGTTTACAATAAAATCGACAAAAACTGTTCCATAAAAAGCAAACTTTTTTGTCAACGTTTTCCGCATTTGTTTACAAAACAAATAGTTGATACTGTATCTTTTCAAATTGTATTTTTAGTTTCCTATGGAAAGAAAATTCTAATTGTTCGAACTATGGACTTCAAATTAAAACTTGAAATGAACTTGTTCTTGATATAATATTCTAGTTTCAAAACGGTGAAGAGCATTCATAATGGCGCGTCCAAAGTTCCCAAATATGGGATTTCTGGGCCCAGAAAGCAGTCCAAAGTGACGCCCAGATTCCCAAGATTCCCAGATGAGCCAAATTCTAACCAGTGCGACAATTTAATTTTTCATTGCATCAAAATGTGCAGAAAATCATGTAGATTCACATAAAAATAAAGAAAAAATTCGAAAAAAAATCCTTCATGGAGAAAAACGCCAGGGCTTTTATCCGAGAATAAAAGTCATTTTTCGATGCCGTTTTTCTCAATGAAGGAATTTTTCTCGAACTTTTTCTTTATTTTTATGTGAATCTACATGATTTTCTGCACATTTTGATGCAATGAAAAATTAAATTGTCGCACTGGTTCGAATTTTGCTCATCTGGGAATCTTGGGAAACTGGGCGTCACTTTGGACTGCTTTCTGGGCCCAGAAATCCCAGATTGGGAACTTTGGACGCGCCATAAAGCATTAAGATGATCAAAAAATGGTCTAGGTATAACAAAATCTCACAGATTCTAAAGTAATGAGGAAAAAACATATTCGCGGCAGAATGATGTTTATCTGAACCACCTCACATTATTCTCTCCCATCCTCTTTCTGTTTTGCTACTTCTCTCTGCGCGCTCAGCTTGTGTGGTTCTCTTACTCGAAAACCGCGCACGTGTGCAGAAGCCTCTTGCTTCCTTTCGCTCTCTCCCTGATATATGCGAATAGGTAGCATAGCTTTGAAGAGAATCGATAGGCACAGCAAAGTACAAACACATCTAGGTTAAGACAATGAACGCACAAAAGAGTAAAAAAGGGGCGGAGCAAAAGCCTCATCTGATTAGATTCCAGCTGTAAAGAGACGCAGTCAATTGTTTACGGGAGGAATTATGACAAAATCTGATACTTTTACAAGGACAATAAATTATTCGGAGCAGCCTTCAGTCAATTGATGAGAGAGGCTCACTAATAGTTGAAGTGTGAAGGTGACTGAGCATTTTAGAAAAAAAAATGGAATGTTTTCGCTCGAAACAAATAATGATCCGGACGTGTTACTGATTTTAGTCAAATTCTAAGTCTCCGACGAAGCACTTGAAATATTGAAAATTAATGAGATTTCATTTGGAAAATACGAAAATTTGTTCATAAAATTCTCTTCCCTTTTCCGAACATTTAGTTTAGTAATCGTATGATTAAATAATAAAGAGTCTTTCTTATCACTAAAGAGTGGTGCCTCGTTGTTATTTATCTCACATCACGGAAAATATTATAATGAGTTGATTGGAACAAGAGTCGCAATTTACAGTATCCATGTTGTATGACAACAGTCACAATCTTAGACTTTTTTCCAAGTTATGCTCATGTTTTCAATTTTCAGGCCTTTTTCATTCTCACGGGATTCTAGACAAGTAGTCACAACTCTAATTAAAACCAACAATTTCTAAACATTGATTAGAAACGTTATGGAAAATTGTAGATTTCTACAGTTCATATGTTTCTTACGAGTCCTCTCCTCTTTTTTGGCTGTCCACATTAGCCTCATCGTGTACATCATGTGTTGTCCTTTATTCAACCTATTCTTGATTTTCTGTGTTTTACTCTTCCTAAACATACCTAATTCTCCTTCATTGTGGATGTAGCTGTCAAAGCATCGAACACTGTTGAGAGAGGGCTAGAGAGAAGAGGGGAAGGAGTACTGCGAATCCACATCAAAAACAATTCAAACTCTCTTCTCCTCTACTACTATTTCTCTAGCGCTCTGTTTGTCTGTCAACTATTCTGTGTGCGGGAGAAAAGTCTTGTGACTCATACTCTCTCTCGGCGCTCTTATTACCAGTGGTTGGACGACGACCGAGCGACCGACGAAGACGACGAAAGCGGAGGAAAAATATGCCGATCGTAAACACACAAAAGAAGAAGAGGGGGAAAAGAAAATGTGTGCTGTTTGTCAGAGAAGAATACGACTAGATGTGAGGACGAGAAGAAAAGGATGTCTTCTGTTAGATGAGTAAAGATGATTACTTGCTGGGAATGAAATTATTACTCGCATGAGAGAAAGACGGGTAGAAACTAAAGGTATTGCAATTTACAATTTTTTAAATATCAGCATGTGCTCATGGCAGATATTATTGAGCTTATTTGTCGTTAATAGCTATTCCATTGGCAAGAAATTATATTTTGAAAAGTATGTAACTATTACTACAGGTTATATATATATATATATAATCCATACGCACTTTGTTTTACCTATCACTAATTTTGAAAGGGAAAAAACTGGAAACTTGGCACAAACCACATGATCTAGAATTTTCTGAGCTCACAGGACATCTTTATCGGAAACCTGATGAAAACTGAAGCTGGAATCTTGAAATACCAGCCAACCCCTAAGCCCCGCCTGGCAAGTTCGGTGAAATGAATGTATTATAAATGTAGTTTAAATCTGTTTGCAATGTAAATATACAAAGGATATATTTTCCCCTTTTGTTGTTGGAAAAATACAACATGGCACAAGAAGCAAAAAAATTGAAATACAATTGAGAGCTGGAGGCTTTCAATATTTTTTCGCTTAGCCAGCACACGACTGAGATAAAGTAAAAACACTAATGTTAGAGAAGAAAGCAGCTTCCACGAGATTTTCAGGTCATGCATATGCCTAATTAGAAAAGGGGGAATCAGACTGACTAATCCATAACGCTGTTGTTACGCAATTCCCCTGTTATAGGCAACGTGCATTTGTCCAATGTCACCTGTTTCTGCATAATTGAGATTCGAAGAACATCTTTGTGTCAGAATGAGCGTAGACATGAATGAAAGAAAATCTTACAAGAGTGATAGGTAAAACAAAGTGCGTATGGATTATATATAACCTGTAGTAATAGTTACATACTTTTCAAATTATAATTTCTTGCCAATGGAATAGCTATTAACGACAAATAAGCTCAATATCTGCCATGAGCACGTGCTGATATTCAAAAAATTGTTAGAAAAATAGCAATGACGAAACAAAAAAATGTGTGAAAAAAACAGCCTTTTTTTAGTACAAAGAAAATGTGTAACGTTTGTCCGCATTCTTTGAAAGTTGGCAAGTTATTCTGTTGTCCAAAAGAGAACAATCGAGATGACCTTTGAGTGGTCGGGAAGACGAGTATGAGTACGGTTCTTTTGTATATGTGGGAAGAAAAACTGTTCCGAGAACTCAACAAGATATTTCCTATTGTTCAGATAAAATAGGATCTTCAGATATAATATTTCAAGTCTGGATGCTAAAATAAATACTTTTTCTAATTTTGAAGTATATTTTATCTTCATTTCCATCGAGGATTAACTTTGCAGTGTTAGTGTTATCTATATGATAACATGCATTCGAGTTTAAGTCAATAAATTCAATTTAATACAACTGTCCATTGTCTGTGTAATGCCTTGTTGTCAATCCCACTTGCAAGAATTGGTGTATCATTTAATAGCACTGGAAGTTCGGGTTTCAAACTATTTTATTATTCCCTGTTTGATTTGTTAACCGATGGATATCTTTGTCTTTATTTATTGATTATACAGTTTTTTTTCCTTATTCCTAGCTTCATTATGTTTTGCCTGATTTTTTCATGAAAACATCAGATCACATCTTGTTATCAAGACCCCTACTATACACATTCCCCAAGGCGTTTCGCAAATATTCACCTGTCCCGCCCAGCTCTGAGAAAATTGAAAAAGCGAGCCTACGTCCAATAGCATGAAAACCTCAAGCAAAAATTAATAATAGCTCAGTAGGTGACACAACGTTTTGTCTCCTCAGTACTCTCTTTCTCTTTTCACTGCCGATTGCCATAGCAACTCCGCATCGGCTCTGAAAACCAAACACACGCCAAATATCAGGCATTACTTCCTTTCTAATCAATGTTTGAAAAAACAAAAGAAGTTACTCTTCCACAAGGAACTATATCACCATGGCCATCCAACTTGGCAGCATGTTGGTTGGACACCAGAAACATTACCTATGTTGCAGTTATACAGGCGAACAATGTAAGTTGTTTTTCAAAAAAAAAACAGATTAATTATGAAAATGATGGTAAGTCACGTTTGTTTTTCAAAAGGGTGATTTTTTGGTTGCCTGCATAGTAAAATAAATCCATGTGTTTTTCCAAGTAAAGAGTTCAAAATTTATTTGAATAGAAGTTGCAAATAACCGATAATCAGGTGCACATCGGCCATTGGGATAACAAAGCGGAAACTGAAGTTACTTGGGAAACAATACAAACTTCCGAACCGGCCAGCTCTAGCGATAAGCTTGTTGATGTGACAACGGTAAATTATAACATTTTCTAGTAAGCATTAGACGATAATTCAGATTGGTCTGGTTCATCCGAACGCGCGAAACTTTCCGATTGCTATTGTTGGATCTACTCGTCATATTCATGTTTACGATGTTAAGAAAGTATCTCAAAAACCGCTTTTCTCGCTAACACTCGCCAGCACACTACGGGATTACGCACCTTCCATAGGAAAAGATGTCGGACCTTATAGTCGCGGAGTGTCGTGTAATGATAACGCAATTCTTATTGGTGTGATATATAATTTAATAGTCACTTGAGATTATAATAGTTGTTTTCAAGGAACACACACCGGCGAAATTGTGGTTATTATGTGCAATGGAGACTCCAACTTCACGAGCCGGAAAAATTTGAAGGTGTTATTGTTTTTCCCATAGCTATGAGTTTTTGTAGTAGATATCCAAATAACAAGTGAGAAACGATCTTCACGAGTCTCTTACAGGAACACAAATCCGCGGTCACTGATATTGCCACGTGTCGATATGATGAAATAACAGTGAGTGCGGATTCAACCGGAGAGTTGATCATTTGGCAAAAACCGGTGAAAGGAGTCAATTCTAGAGTGCTCACAAAGTTAGAATTTGAATTTAGCAAGAATAGTGACAAATATTTTTAGACAACCCATAAACGTTATCAACGTCCTCAGAAAGCAAGTTATTGTTGGCACCCTGAGGGGTCTTGTGCAGTACTATTCAGTTACTACTGGTGATTTGATGTGTGAGGTAAACTGAATCATTGTTCAAACTAGCTTCACAAATGTGTTACTCGCAGATTAATGCTCACTCAAGACCAGTGAACAGCGTTTCCGTTGCTCCAGAAAGCGCGTATGTCATGACATCTTCTGAAGATGGCACTTTTATTGTGTCCAAACTGCACACACGAAAACCACATGCGTATCAGGTGATTTCGGAAGACTAGCACTTCAAGCCAGTCATTATATAATTTCAGGTGGAGTACCGTTTCTCCGACAGCGACCCATACAGCATTATCATGGGAGCTCAGTTCACCAATGGTCGTGGGAGTGCCATTGCTGTTGCCACATTTGACAGTTCCGAGATTATCATGTACAAAATAATCAAGAAATCATCAGCTGCTGCCGCTTCCTCTTGAACTCTTTTCAATTTTTTGAATTTCGATTATATTTTATTTCACATGCACAACTTCAAACATGGATACCTGCTTTTGATTGATTAATTGTTTCTGATATATTTTTTTCAATCTTTATTATTTATTACAGTTTCCAATTCATTTATTCGCACCACTCCTTCTTTTCGTTCTGATGACTACTCCACCAACTTTGCTTTTATTCATTGCTGTAATCAACCTATACTGAATGAACGATGAACCTGCATTTTTGAAAGTGAAATTGAAATCGTTTAGTGTAAAATTATCTTGATAATGAAATCGAAGTTTCATGATTCTTTATAAAGGCTGATGGTTATCGTTGCCAATAGTGAATGTTTCCTGAAACACTGAGTGTTTGTCATACTGCCTTCTTTTATGTAGTCTCCTTTTTCTTCTTTTTCCCTCAAAACTCCATTTTATTGATTTTGCTGCCAGAACCACTCTTAACCAACACTAAATAAATCAAAACTATGTTTTGGATGAAAAATCCAGCACCGAATTGATAAAAATCGACAGTTTACTATTTACAATGTCGAAATAACTCGAAAAACAAGTTAACAACACGATACGCAGTGTGTGGCCTAGAAATTTCTCGCGTCCCCGCTCTCTCTTCCACAGCCGCTCGCCTCGCCGAACAAAACGTGGATTCTGTTTTATCGTATTCATCTCATTTGCTTATTGCGCGTTCCCAATATTTTCCAGGATTTTCATAAGAAAACTATAAAATTCTCTCGAATAATCGTTTTAAATTCCAGATGAATGTCAACTGGAAAGAGGCAATACTTCAAGCGCAGAAAAAAATCGATCAAGTGCTAGACATTCGGCCTGAAACAGCGGAAAGTGATGAGTTGGAAACGGAGAAACCGGAAGAATTGATCAATGAAGACTGTTCGTCTCCTTCGCAAAGCTCTGATCAACTGGGAGATGATATTGTTATGTTAGAGCCAGTTTTGCCACGTGAGTTGTTGAATTTTTATGTGAAACCGTATGATTTTCAGCTTTTCTAAATAATCGTTACATCGGTGATGATATTCAAACGATTATTTCATCGGATATTGAGCACTTGACCAGGTTAGTTGTTGTTTAAGTAACATTTGCTCAGTATATTTGAATTTGAGAGCTTTAAAAATATTAATTTTTATAGAGCTTCGTCACGAACGGTGTCTCCGGAGCGCGTGAAACTACCATCAGAATTAGAGAGGGTAAGATAAAGATATGGAAATCGGAAACCAATTATTTTTTCAGGACATTTCGTTTCATCCAGCGGGTCCGGTACCCACATCTGCTGCTAATTCAGAACTGGCATTACCAAATCCTGAGGACATCTTGAATCAAGCAATCTATGGTCTCCGAAAAGAATTAACAGAGTACAAAAAAGCCAATCAAATTTTGCAAGTCAGCCATGCCAACCTGGAGCGAGAGCTGGAAGAGAATCGATTCACAATGAATGAGAAGCTTGTGAACATGCTGAATGAAGGTGCTACCTCGTTCTAGTCTTTTTTTGTAGTCTTGTATTTCAGAAAGAGAGAACTCAAACCAGGAAATTTCACAGTTGAAACTCACATGTTCGCAAGCCATAGCAGAAAAAATGGAGATGGAAGAAAAATGCAGAATAGTTGAGACTCAAGTGGCAGCAACAAAAAGATCTCTGAATTATTTCAAAAACCAGGTATGATTGAAAATAACATGTTTCTAATTTTTCGTAAAACATTGATTCTAGATATCACACATAAAAAGAAGTGTAACCGAAACAGGAAATTCGTTTGCATCTGATTTCGAATCGTTTGGAGCGGAAATCCGTCGCACACTAAACAACCAAGCGAAGCGGAAGCAAAACGAATACCTCATGAAGCAAGTTGCAAAGCACTCTTGTAACTGTGCCAAAGTGATTCAAGAAGATTCGAAGACTCATATAAAGCAAGACGGGTCATCACAAACGTATTGGGAATACCACGGGAACCAAGTAAAATTTAAAAAAAAAAGAAAAATGTCTAATTGATCATTCTTCAGGACACTCATGAACAGAAGGGTAAGCAGGCGGAAAGTAGAAATAGTGGGAATGTGACAGATCTCCTTCAAATAATTGAGCAATTAGAAGTGGAGAAAAGGCAATTGCTTGCGCAAAGAAGAAGTGACAAGTACGAAATAGAGGTAAGAGTGCCATTTTTCATTTGAACTAATTCATTCAACAGCAGCAATGAAAGCTATAACTGCCCAAAGAATTATTTTTGATTTGTAGTTTTAGAAAAATTTTCTTACAGAAACTCAACGAGCAGCTGAATGAGACGCTGATAATGCACGGCGAGAAAATCGAACAACTCGATGAAGTCATTGTCGATAACGAAGAATTAAAAAACATTCTGAAACAACAAGCACTTGCCCTCACCATGTAACTTGTTTTCTTCCGAATAGTGGCTACTTTTGAGTCATTTCATGTGATTGTATAGTGTGCTTTCGAATTTTTGATTGTATTCATTCATTTTCAATTATGATTAGATGAATAAAAATACTAACTTGTCTCGGAAAAGTGCTGATTAGGGGAGTAGTTTCAATAGAGATTTAAAAATGGACATGGAATAATGGACAGAAAAAATTGAGTTGTTTTCAAAAATAAAATTAATCCGAACTTGGTATCGAAAGTCATGTTTGTTTTGGTTTCTCAGTTGTTTTCGGAGTGGTCCGATTGAAGAGAAGATCGGCTCCGTGATGGCGACAAACCCTGCTCATCGAGATGCTTCCTTGTCAGAAAGCCACTGAAAAAAATGTGATGCATTCTCCCCAAAATATACTCAATACTCTCTAATTTGGATATGACCCCTCACCGGATGTGGGCTTGAATTTTGGTCGCTGCCTCAGTGTCTTCCTTCTTCATTTTGTCGACGTGTTTACGAGTCAGAAATCCGCGGATTTCGGATTGAATCTTAGTGGCAGCTCTATCTTCTGGTGTGTCCATCTCAATAGAATATCCACCGACCGAATGACGCCTGAGAATGCTTTGAAGTTTTTGGAACACAAAGATCTACTCACTTCTGATCTTTTTTATTGTCAGCAGAGTCTAGTTTTTCTGACGAAGTAGTTCTGGCACTCATTCCGTACTTTTCAGGGTGAGCGCGCACCTTAAACAAAATTTGGCCGGATGTAATTCGGTATGTGAAGTAGGCGAACTTACCAAGTGACCCTTGAATGCAGCTTGAATTTTCGTGGCAGCGCTGTCCATTGGACTAGCTGGACGCTCCATTTCGTAGAACTATAAATATCACTAAATAGAAATTTTTAGACAGAAAAAGGGAAAAACTAGGAAATAACAAATGGCTCGGAAAACAAGATGGGAAACACGAGAAAAATTTGAATCACGAGGATAACATTTGAGAAGAAGGAACATGAGCAGCTTAGGTCTAGCATTTTCGTACATTCAATAACAAGAATTATGTACCTTTTTCTGGAGATCCGCTCGGAAGACCTCGTAAGCAGCTGGGTCCTTCAAGATGTTCCTGTTCTCTGCAAGAATAAATTGGGCGATTTCCAAGTTTCTGAATGTAATTTCATACACTCTTGCACGGTCAAGTTTTGTACATTTCATTAAGCTATCAAGTTACACAAAGTTTTCCAGCTTCGTTTTCTTTAAAAAACTAGAAACATGTGTAGAAGCTCGCAATTGCTACACTCTTTGAATACATTTCTCGAATAGAGAAACACTTGATTCTCTCGAATTTGCCTACCTCTGCGATGCTTCAGATACTCGTCAAAAAACATGTGACCAAATTCAGCTACATCTGCCGGCTGAGTACGAAGAACCTCACGCGCTAATGCCTCCAGAATCGGCCGAAGGTCGTGAGGAACGAAGCACTTGTTTCGGGGATCCATCGGTTCTAAAATTGATATTATGAAGCATTATTTTTGTTTTAAAAAAGTAAATTGAGAAAGAGCGAAACGAAAAAAGATCGTTTTGTGTTATAAGCAGGTAATGAAAATATTATGCGAAGCTTATTATAGCTGAATCGATTGGAATCCTTAACACAAACTAGAAACTATGATGAAAACTGGAAATAAAATAAAGATATATTGAGTTTAAACTATTAGATTTTTTTCTGTCACGTTGTAATTTTTTATGGCAGAATTCACAAGGAATCATATTCAGACAAGAAACTATCATTTTTATTTTCCTCACAATTAAGACTCTCCGGTATTCCGAACAGAGATGAACAAGTACTAATATTACTTTTGAAAAAAATTACTTTAATTCGACTTGCGATGAAAAACATATCATTATCATTGCTGATTCAAGTGAACCTCAGAACAGAATTAATTTTCGAACATTTTTGAGACGGATAGTGACCCTAAGAGTTTGCTACTAACCGCTATACAAATTCAATGTAAATGCGATGAAATAAGGGTGCCGTGTGAGGTAGCGGACAAAAAAGAGGGCGGTTTGAGCAGAGAGACGCTGAGCCTCAATGAGAGAAATATATCGACAAGAAATGTTGCTCTCGCTCTCACACGATCGAGGCTCTTTTCCGTTTCTGCCCGCCAATTCCTTCTCGTCGGACTCCATTGACTTTCTCTTCTGCCTCCTGCTTGGCTTCTTCGGCTTCTTCTTCTTCTTCCTTCCTTCGCGTTGCCTCTCTCTCTTTTTGCCGTTTTATTAAAGTAAACGCAAAAATCCCTCGAAGCAACCAAGCGACCTCATATGATTTCGATTTGAAATGGGAAAGCAGGAGGAAAACCAGAAAGGGCATGAGAAAAAGAGGAGGACGTTTGTATACATTTGAATGGCTCAATAATTTTCCCGGAAGTATACGAAAACGTTTTACTTCAATTTCAGAAAAAAAAGAGATGAGACGATGGGAAAGAAGCAAAGAGATATGAAAGCAATTGTTTGAGTAGAATGGGAAACAACAAAGAACGGGAGAATTAGGACAATGAGCTTGCTTTCAAAACTCTCATTTTTCGAAAACTTTTTTTTTGAATTGCGAAGACACGAATAATGTAGGGAAAGAAAATTAAATTTTTTCGCCTACTCTCACTATGTGCAGACCCAATTATTCTCCAACTAACTCAATTTCAGTTTGTTGGACCCACGATATTTCCCCACGCAAATTGTCAATGCTTGTTTATCAGAATGCCAATTCCTCCCTCAACATCATTAATAATTTATGTCGCGTATTTTCACGCAATGTGCTTGAATATCTCACTCAATTATGAACATTTATTAAGTAAGAAATAATTTTTCAACACTGTTACTTAAACTAGCCAACACGTTATTAATGTTGTTAAAACGACCCGAATATTTAACAACGTCATTCACAAAAAACGATTTTCTCTGAAGATGGGTAGTTGTTTGTGCTCACATCGTGCACGACCACAATGCGCTCAAACAATTATTTCTCGGACGATTCGTCGATCTTCGTTATTGTCACTGTTGTCTAACGTTTCACTGGTTCCAAAACAGGATATAGAAGAGTCTGAAAGCCACAAATTAAAGTGAAAATGTCTTTCAATTCTTACTTTTGAGCACGTCTGTATTTTCTTGAAGATAACAATCATTAGACACATCATACTCAATATTTGATCCCGGTTTGCCCGGTTTCTGTGAATTTTCATGACTGAGATGATGGCTGAAACGTTTGAATGAATTTCTAACAAACAGTGTAAACCCAACTTTATAGAATCTGTTTCGTTTTCCGTTATCATGTAAGTGGAATTTTTTGTTTCCTCATAGTTGGCTGGTTTTTTCAACTCATCGCCAGGCAACGAAGTGAGAATGATTGGTCTGAAAACTAGTTTTTCGCAAATGCTAGATGAACTGAAAACTTACGATAGCTTTGAAGTTTTGGGACTCGATCTTGTTTTGCAGCACACGAGAAAAAACACGATGACAGCAAGGCTGATGAAAACGAAAAACAAGACTGGAATGAAAACGTTAGTTTTCCAAGCTGATCCAGAACCACTTGCTATAATAAAACTTTTGGTGGATAAGTTGAGTTTATCTGCTTACAAATAGTTTTCGAAACGGGTGAACACTTGAGTCCATTGGTGGTTGTACAGAATCTCGCCTTATATTCTCTTCCAGACACGATATTTGGAATCGGGTTGCTCGTGGTATGGCAAATGCTGGTTCTCCAGATTCCATCAACAAACACGTAAAGCAATGTGCAAGCATCGGATGGGAGTTTTGGCTGAAGTTAAAAAAAAACTGTGTAACCACAAGTAGTGGATTCTAGGTGGATGACAATGAACCTGATTTTCTAATAGCGGCTTAACATATTTTTTAAGGAAAACGTTTGCCAGTATGATTAAAAAAATTTTTTTTCTGTTTAGCTTCTATTTATGACTTCGTGGTTATTGCCACTCTTGTCACATGTTTTCATTTACCAACCTCGACGTCAATTTTCTGTTCCCCAGAATCCAGAATAAGACGATTGGGAGACATCATGTTTGGATCCTCAACTACGTCTTCAGTGGAAGCAATTAGAACTGGTGTGAATTCCGACTGTCCCTTCTCGCTAACAGCTTGAACACGCAAATTGTAAGTGGATAATGGGGTAAGTCCTGTGAAGTTGAAGACTGTCTTCGAAATAAGCGCGCCGTCAATCTAGAAATAGTGAGACTAGAACTTTGGTGTTTTCAGAATTCAAATCTTACCTCATACTCTTGTTGCACCGCATGAATATCTAACCGAGAAACCGGTGCATTGTCATCGATTTCTCCAGTATAGGGGTCAATTTTTCTGCTTTCCAAAACATATGACTGATTGAAACCTCCGTCGAACTGTGGTACCCAGCCGATCAAAACAGAGTTTGATGTTGCGGAAAGCTTCTGAAGATCTAATGGAAGTGTAGGAGGACTAGTCCTACGAAGTTCAATGACAACATCGTCTCCTCCATTTCCATTGGTTGCTCGGCACACATACTCTCCATAGTCGGACTCTTGTACACTTTCAATTTGAAGCATTTGTTCGTAATCATCTGGTTTTTGGAATGTGCTAACAGTATGAAAAGATAGCCTATCGTTCTCAAAAATTTCGGAATCCCTAAACATCCAATGGAATTCTGGTTCTGGTCTTGCAGATACTTTGCATCTGAGAATCGCCTGTGAGCCAATATCAGCTGCCGCCAGGGATTTTTCAGGGAATTTGCGATTCAGGATAACTGGTTTATGAAGAATTCTGATGATGCTCCATGAACTACTATCCTTATCATCTCTGTCAGATCCATTGTCAGCTACACAAGTGAAATTTCCTTTGTCTGACCACTTAAGGGGTCTCGAAAATGTGAGAGTTGACGTTACGGTTTGAGTGCAAAAATCTTCTGGTAAGCATTTTGACTCAGATGTCGCAGCAGATTCATAGGAATTCTGCTTGATTGGAACTCCATCTTTCAACCACGAAATTACTGGGGTTGGGTATCCTTGGGCCTCACACACCAACATTTTTCCTTGCTCGCCCGCAGTGAAAATTCTTTCAGTAGCGAGTGGACTAGATATTCTTGCTTGCTCGATGACCTGTATTATTCACTTTTATTTCCGAAAACAGCTTTTTAAACATACCGTAATCATTATTATTGCTGGTTTTCCTTCTCCAAGATCATTATACGCTTTGCAGGAATAAACACCGTTGTCTGACAGCTGAGCGTTTCTGACCTCAAATGATTTATCGTTGTGACCTTCTAAACCGAAAATTCCACCAGATGATGGTGAAGCCCACTGAAACATTCTCGTTGAAGTAGCAATTATTAATACTAAACAAACCGTGTATGATGAAGGTGGGTTTCCTGCATCTTCTGCTTGGCATACAAGCTTTATTGTCTCGCCAACATCCACACTCTGTCGAGAGCTGACAATCTGAGCTTGACCTGGTTTCCTCTTCACATCTACCAAAGTGGTGCCGGTTCCCATTCTCTGTTGTGATCCTGACTGTCCGTAAACTGTGAGAAAGTTTGTTGCCATACATGTATAGTTTCCACTTTGAGATCTAAATATGAGAATATGAAAGAAAAGGCTACGAGGGTAAAATTGAAATTAACTTACTTCGAAATTCCGTTAAGTGTAAGTCGTGAACCGTTCTGTTTGAATCCATTTGGTCCAATCCATTTAATATCGATCACATCCGGCACTGCACTGACTTCACATTGAATATCCACGTCTTCCATTTCGTTTGGACTCACGAATGGCTGAACAAAATTATATTCATTCTGATATTACCAAGTGTTTACAAAACTTACCGGAACAGTAATCTTCGGTGTGTGCTGAACAACCAATTTCAGCAAAGACGAGCCTTCTCCAAGTTCATTTGTAGCACGGCATTCAAAGTCGCCATCCATTGAACGGTTTAAATAAATTGGCCACACTTTACCTTGATATCTGTCACCGGATGAAATATGTTTCCATTCGTAACTATGGGCTGGTGGATTCGAAGCAGCGTTACAGGTCAAATTGACCAGTTCTCCTTCTTCTACTGACAAATGTGTGAGATTTTCCGTTGGTGTTACAAAAACAATCGGTTTGTAGAGAACGTTCAGTCGAGAACTGCGCACTTGTTTTGTTTCCCCAGCGAGCATTGCTTTATTGGTGACATCACATTGCACAGATTTCCCATCGTCACTTGAAAACACTCGGAAGCTGAAAAGAGACAGAATAATAGTCAGAACGTGACATGAAAAACCATACTGTAGCAAGCTCTCTGTTGCTCCATCCCTATATTGAGTTGTGAACAATGCTGAACTGGCGATGGTTTCGTTTGGCAGTGTCCAACTAAATTTTCAAAATATTAAAATGAATATTAAAATGGAAAAATTACGTGAAAGTGGGTTGGGGGCTCCCACCAACAGAAACACATTTGGCCGTCAAAAAGTCTCCTTCAATTACGCTCTCCACAGGCGTAGTGCTTATAATTGGGTCTCCAGGTGGAACTGAAATATATGTTCAATTATATGAGTAGCAATAAAACATGACACTGGTAGTAAATTTGAACGAAATTTGGTGGCGAAGATCAATGCTCAAATTTTGAAAAAACACATACCGAGCACGACTACGGTAGCTAATGCCGAATATTGCATATCCGAGTCATCTGTAGCAATGACGTTACAATGATAGGTTCCTTCCACACTATTCTTTTCCACTTCACTGATTCGAAGACTGTAGTTTCCTGTCGCCGCGTCGTTCTCCAGAATAAACCTTGAGTGCTTTTTCACCAGCAATTTGTCGTTTTTTGTGATCATCCTGTAAAACTCGTGATTTGATTGATTTTAATTTTATATTGAAGGATGGTGTTTTTCTTCATTTTGATTTTGATTGTGATAATCCGGAGTTTGAAAATAATATCGTTCCAAAAAATTGTTCCGAGAAAGTTCTTAACTTTTTGTAACGGAATTACAACCTCTAATATATATAGAACATTTTGGGTGTAATGAAAACAGGATCTCACCTTAATTGTCCATTGTTGTAACGAGCCCAGTTGATTTCATATTTTTTCTTATCCAGGTACTCAGGCTTCACAGCACAGGGTATCGAAAGACCCTCACTACCTTCTTTCACATAGTATGGTTCTGTGCTAGGCTCCACGAGAAAAACATCAGATGAAACTGAAAAGAAAAATGTTAGTAATATAGTTCTATTGGTGGAAAAACAAATTTACCTGCATTGTCAAGGAGCGCTAATAGGAGAAATATTAACAACCTTTTTTCCGTCATCTGGTTGGTAGAATTCCGCTGAAAGCTTTCATGATAAACTTGATAAATGATGTTTAGAGCAATATGCGTCAAGAAATTGTAGTATGGAAAAGTAGAACTGGGAAGAAGTGAAGAATATCATCCCGTTTTCATGATGAACCAGATCAGGTGAATTTTTGACAAAAAAAAAAGAAAAAAATGCACACGGGAAGCATTCGAGTCTTCAAAAGGAAACGTATTCCGCCTCAGCGCTCCTATCTCAGTTCCTATATGTGTTTCAATAAATTTTAGTTTTTTTCAAGAACCACACCTTCATACACATACGAAAAAATCTAACAAAAATTAGTGACCAACAAGACGAATCAAGATGCGGAAAAAGAGAAAATAACCGATGAAACTGGTTGAATGTGGGGGTAAAAACGAGTGAAGGAAGATCGTGAAGATTAGTATTTAGTTCGGCAACAGCCCCCGCTACCAAGACTCCTAGCCGTAAGGAGGCAAAGAAGTCGGGAAATGACACTTTGCTAATGTAAAAGTACGGGAAGAGGAAGAAAATTTCAGAAACGACTTAAGAATGAATTCGCTCAAATTTACAAGTCCTCAATTTGTCGTCACTTCATCTCATGTATGTCTACCTTCATCTATCGAAATGGGAACAATGCCAGAATATTGCTTTTGGAGGCTACCACCTCAACGTAACCACCATGTCCCGCGATTATTTTTCGGAAAGGTGGTGGAAAGGTAGGCGAAAAAAGAAAAGACGGAGAAGGGAACTGACTGTGGCTAATTATGAGACGTAATTACGGGTGCGACGCGGGAGGACTTAGAAACAAATAAATGGCAGGGGTGGGCCAGAGGTGGTGAAAGGGGAACAGAAGAACAGACATAGAGCGAACGATTCATTCGCACAGGCAAGCAGCACCAATTAAAAATTTGCTTGCTAAAGAGAAAAAGAAGCGAAGGGAACACATGTCTATAGTGTTTCTTTCGAAGGTGTCTTCAATTATCATGATGCCTGTTTTATTTCCGTTTCAGATTCATAACAACATTTTATTTTGTAAATAGTCGGTCAGCGTAATTGATGTGTACGCTTTAGCGTCTTTTGTTTGAAACATCAATTGGATCTAATTATCAGAAAATTATGATTCAGTTTTGTTGTTTGGAGTGAAAAAACTTCAAAGGAGTTTCAAAATATTTATGAGACTAGGAGTTTCATGATTTTTGGATTCGTTAGTACATAAATTGTAGTAGAGAAAAGAAAATCGAACACGCATAGTCACATACTTTTTCTTCCAATTTCATTCTCAATTTCATTAATGCACATAATCAAGAACAAAATTGGATAGCATTATATAGAAATTTGAGCGTGCAGGGACATATATTCAGGTCTCGAATCACACCTGCGCAACCACCCTAATCCCAATCTAATACGGGATCTCCCAACACCTGGATGTTTTTGTGAATGTGGCAAGACAACTCGAATAATTTAATGTTTTAGAGAGGAACATATTTCTTGGCAAAACGTTGATGAAAAAATTGCTCAAAAAAAATAGGCTAAACTTTCGAAAAAACAATAGTTTTTACAATACAATTATGAAAAGGTTCAGACAGTAAAATATAAAATCTTTTAAAAAAGCAACAAATAATAAAAACGTCTCGTTTTCTTCTCCCACCCACGAACGGTAGTAAATTCTACGGTAGGCAATGGAGGGACATCACAGCAGCGAAGGCAAATAAGGTACGCTGACCTGTGGAAGAGGGGGGGATAGTGGGTAAAATGCTAAGAGACAACCTGTGCTCCCAGAGAGTGCAGGAGAAGCAAGAATAAATTTGACGAGAAAGACCTGTTGCTTTGATTATTCGCTTCATCGTCATTGGCTATCCCCTCGTTGCTGGTGCGCGCGGGAGCCCGAAAATATGAAGATAGTTTTCGGGTGAGAATCGTTATTTGACCAATACAATGCCGCGCCGAAAACGAAATTGCGCTGTGTTTTTTCAACAATTGCGAGTTTTTCTCAGAAAAACGGTGTATCAAACAACGATATATCGAGTTACACGGAAAATGTTCTACGGCAGTCCGGAACTGAGCATCTTTTTATTGAGATTTCTAAAAACAAATGATGGTCACTAATACACAGAAAAGGATGAATGAGAAAACGCGTGCGTGAGTTTGCTCGGGAGATTAAGTGATGGACTAAATTATCTCTTCAAAAGGTAAAAAGCTGTTAGAATTGGAACAAAACTGACTTTCGAGTGATGAATTATTTAAATGTTTAGCTGGTATTCCAAGAAAACCACAAAATTCACAAACAACTAATGCTCAAAACAAGTGAAATAGACTCAATGTGCGAGCGTAAGCTTTTTTTTCGAAAGCGAAAAACTGAAACTAATGTGTCAGGAAAACAACAAATGACCATTATTAGTTATCTAAAAGTTGGTGGAACACAGGGTACACATTTCCTACAGGTCAATGCGCATATTTGCTCAGACTCTGTCTCACTTGGTTGCGATTGCTCTTCACCGCCAGCTAAGGAGTTTTCGAACCACCGTGCGGAAACGCATATACATATAAATATGATGTAAATATGAAATGTACTAGTACTTTTGGTTCTGGCGATCTCAAGTCAATCAAAGTTTTATTTGGGGAAATGGTTTGGCATGTCCTGAAATAAAACTCAGTTTTGTCTCTATGCAATGCAAAAAGAAAATAGGGCGATTGATGGTGATGATGATAATGTGGTGTGATCCCTCTGGGAGGCCCCATCTGCGTCGAAGCCGTTTTAAACATAAGCATGCAGAAACTAGCTTTAGCGATCGAAAAAAAGGGGCTGTCAAGTAAAGTTTAAAAGTTGGGCGGCCTTTTTTTCAAGAATACTTGCATTAATGAACTATAATGAACTATGTGTTTCGGTTTGTCAAATGAAAAAAAAAACTATTTGTTTTAAGTTCTGAAACAATTTTATAATACAATAACGCAAAACTTATACTGTATTAATACTTCAAAATATATAAACAAATATTAATAGGAAGCCAGATATTGTCGAATTAAAAAAACTGAAAACAGAAAATTTTCGCGGGCGGCTTCGTGTCTATTGGCTCCGCGCTAAAATCGGTATACTGTAATGAAAAAATTTAATTTTGTAGATAAAAAAAACCGGCGGTTTTCCAATTCTCAGATGTCAGGTTCTTTTTAATTCGACAATAAAGAATTAATTTAGAAAGTAACAGAGGTTCTTAAATATTGGATAGGTTTGTATTTTCTTATGCTACATGTTAGTATATTTATCATTCGTTTAGAAAAGCGAATCTCACAACGGTGAAACTATTTTTACGAAGCAAACTAAAACTGAAACAAACACTAAAAGTATACACGTCTACTGTCAAACTTCATCTTTGAATTCTCATATGAATCTAATTTGACCCGGACAAAGTAAATTAAAACAATGGGGACTATATTAAAAACAAAAGGGACTAGAAAATCAAAAAGATTTTTTAATTCGTAACACTGGTGCTTTATTCTTGCTACTTGAATTTTCATTAGGAACTGTTTTAAACAACTCAATGTTCCATAAGTATTGGAAGCCGCAAGAACAATTGTGAACATTTTGATGAAGTGGAAACTCCAGAACACATTTTCCGGAAGAAATGAAACATTACTACGATGGAACGTGAAAAACAAAATAAACTCAAACAACTAATACTTTGCTAGTGTGTGAACTATTCGCTATGCAATGGCTTTCAAAACATCCAAACATTATCCCACTTTGGAACAACTTGAGAATACTGGTTACTGGTAATGCAAAAACGTAAACGTCAGTTCTCAGAAAAAAATCACCGGCTGAGTTCCGATTTCAATTAGTTGAAGACTCACGATAGTAGCGTCGATGATCTCAAAACTGTGAATCAAACAATAAGCGGCTCTCGCTCCCCTCTGCGATCAGCGCGTTCGTTTGCTCGCGCGCACAGGGCGCCTTAGTCCGTGAGAAGATTTAACCAGCAATCAAACAAAAACAGCAGGGTGGGAAATGGAGGCCGGTATAGGGAAAAAGGTAGTTGCGTAAAACAATGTGACCAGAGCTGATGAGCAAACACAAATGACCATACCCCTTCACCACTTCTTCTCGTTCTTCTTCAACCCAATTTTCCCCTCAAAACAATAAACACGCCTCCGATGCACGAATTGACTCTCAAAATGTGAACTGTGGATGACTCCCGAAAGCAGCTACCGTCAAATCATCCGACTCTTGGCGGGTTCATTGATTTGAGGGATGTGTTAGTGAGAAAACACGAACTTTTTCAAGTAGTGATAACATTGTTGATCATGTAAGAGGTACTTGCTAAGTGAGGACTGATTGTTTGTGAAACACTGACCGCAAAAAATGGTCTTCATGTGTTCGCAGATAAATTGATATGGACTAGCAAGTTCATTATGATAGTATAACAGATGAATTCAAGAGAGAAACATGAAACTTGATGAAAGTAGAGTGTTGATACGGTAATTGATAACTTTTTGAACTTCTGATCAGCCACTGTAAATTTTCATATGAAGTTGAATTTTCGTAATTTTGAAACTTCTTAATCTGAAATTTGTCTGGTATTCCAGATGTCACCACGTTTCTCTCCAACAATGTTTCGTTGTCTTCAATCATTTTCAGCAGTTGAAATTATCTATTGTTGTGTGATTGTTGAGAGAATTTGCCATCTGGATGGATAATTTTCTATCTTTGACGTTCTCTGTCACCGATGAGAAATTAACCCGAATAATTTATTAACTAAAATGTAATTGTTCAGATGTTTCCGAACCCGTAGCAACTCGCTATAGCAACTGATACCTATTCTTATCAGGTAACGTAACTCAGGCTCCACGTGGATCTCTATTGGAGAAAAACATGAAGGTTTATTTTCGAATAGGAAGACCCAGGCCGATCTCGCTGGACGTGGCTGGACTATTCTGTCTTATCCACCGTATAGCCCGAACCTTGTACGTTCTGATTACCACAGATATAGCAATTTCTAAAGCCATCTTGAGTGAATTAGGTTCACCTCAAAACGGGATATAAAAATGGGTTGACTTGAATTTCGATTCGCTTTGACCAGAATTCTGGAAGCAAGCCATCCACAATTTGGCATCCACAACCATCCACAAAAAATAGCAAGCCATCTTTCAATTTATCCGACATCGTTTTGACCTTTTTTGAAGTGAATGTATATGACGCTAAAAATGACAGGAACTTTCCGAACAACCTAATAACCTATAAAACTGCAAACTAAACTTTTCCCTTCTTCAAATCATGTCATATTCAAACTTTATATTAGCTATACATAGTTCTGATCATTTTTTAATCAAACCTGAGCCCATTTTCATTTTTTTTGTGTTTTTTAATTTCACAGAAGCTCGCTGCTCTTCCAAATATTGCATTCTTTATTTTAAATGTAGCTGAATGTAACACAATACGTATGTCAATGTGTGAGAGCACAAGAAGAGGCGAGAGGATGCAAGAAACGGCTCTTCTGGCTTCTTCCTATTGATTGAAAGCCTGCTCTCTCACACGCTAACACACTCGGCCAATGCTTCCGCTGTGTTGGCTTTCTCATGTCGTTGTGTTTTGCTTTTTAACTCTATAAGGAGTTCTTCTTGTCGAGAGAGATTAGTGAGTTAGCAGAGAGCTATTTAATTTAGTGAAAACTTTAAATGTAACATTTTGCAGAGAATAGTTCTCAACAATGATAAGTGTCACCGTTGCTGCTCAGGGGAAACCAAAACGATTATTTGGTAACAACTTCAGGGTATTCTGGTTATTAGGTTCGCTGGCCACATTTAACTTTCCTTCATTTCAGGCATACGGAAGCGGACGACTTTCAATATGCGAACTTGAAAAAGACCCCAATAGCTTAAAAGCTAACGAATCGTAAGTGAAAAGGCGTTAAAGAAGTCATCGATGTGTTACTCAGAAATATTTCTACTACACGTTTCAAGCTTTATCTATTTGTCAACAAGTTTTTCGAACTTCTCACAACTATAATACACTATTGTCTTCCGTATTTCTTCAACCAAAAGAAAACATGGTACCATCAAAACAGAAAAGAGATGGTAGCTGTGATGGAACCCGTGGTTCAGGTTTGAAACTCTCAAAACTCGAAAGAAGCATTTTCTTCACTTATAGGATTTTGCATGTCCTTTACTTCTCAACGTGTTCAAACATTTGGAAATTGAGGATTTGTTGACTTGCAAACTGGTGTGTTGGAAATGGAATACGACGATATGCGAAAATTCTTCAGAACTTGCCACTACTAAAACTGACCAGGTACTATGAAATGAAGGTAACTGCAACGAATTTTTCCTCAGATTCGAGTGTTATTTGATGAAGGGGAAGTGGTTTTGTACCCAATCGACGAGAAAAAATGTCCAACCCGGCATCCATTACCTCCACTACAGGTAGGCTAAACAAATCCAACATTGTAATTTCTGTTCTCCCAGGTTTTGAGAAATCGTCTCCGTCACCTGACCACCCAATCATTATTTGTGCGTGGTTTAATTCCCGTTGAATCTGGTCCTGTTTTACGTCTACTTCTCAGTCTGAACTTGAAACCACAGCAAATGTACTTTATTTGGAGCAAGTTTTCGGTGGATTCAATATTTTTGGTACCTTCCTAATTTTAGACGTAATTCAAATGTTGCTTTTCCTAGTTTGAAGATCTTGTGAAACAAAATGCTGCTACCGTGACCGACTTTGGACTGGAAGAATGTTCTCCATCCCACTTGTTAACAGATCGTTTATTGTTTCCCATTTCCAAACGTAAAAATTCAAAGTTCCATCAATCTCGTAAACTATGTTATTCAAGGTATCACATCTCTGCGGTTATGGAACAATGGAAAAGGTTCTCATTACGGCGTTACTGATGAAACACTAATTCGGATAAATGAGTATATTGAACAATCTCTAACATGTTTGTATTTTATCATCCAATTTTTAGGGCAATTCTGCAAGGCTCGCCAGTAGAGACAATCGACTTGGGTACTTGTTTCGTGTCAAGTGAGATTGTGTCATCACTTGTAAAAAGCTGGGAGCAAAACTCAAGGAGCGATTTGACCATTATGTTGAGCCACTGTTACCCGGTCAACAAGTGAGTAGTGTAGGATTCCAATTCTTCGCTAATTTCACATCTTAATTTACTACAATTTCAGACCAGATGTAATTCGTCAATTGCAAGAGAGTAATATCATTTTGAAGAAAAATCAACAACTACATTCCAAAAATCATATGCTGACTCTTGTCTGTTAATAAAGCTGTAAAAACTGTGTTAACATTTGTATTTAACTGATAAAATCCGGAAGCATTTATGATATTTGAAAACCGGATGACTTCACAAGTCCATGGTGCAAAATAAACAAATATGACAATATAAAGCGAGTTGAATTTGAATTTCAATCAGTCACAAGAAATCAATTTTTCAAACCAGAACAAATTAGACAAGATGACAACAACGGCATAACACGTGCTTTTGATAGGCATTTAGGATTTGTGCGCACTGCTCCATCCACGGAAGTTCAAGTTGACAGTGGTACGCTGGAGCTCAGACGATTTGATGAGGTATGCGACGTCGCCATCTCTTGACAAGCAAGTCGAGTTCAAACCTATCACGTCAATCGGCTAAAAATATCTTGTGGTACATGATAAAAAAAACATTTGATTTGCTTTATGCTGTATCAATAACTCACATCGATGAACTTCCTTGTCTCGAACAGTGACGTCTTCTGGACAGAATGAATGCGGAGACTGCCGTCGTTTCCAACCAACACCACAAACGATTCAAAATTGTTGGAGTCTGAAAATAAGATCAATTTGCTTTCTATTTTCGTTGTTTAACGACTACATATCAGTGAGCAAAAATAACATTCTTTTTATCATAGTTGCAACGGGCCGGGCCGGGCCGGACCGAAATAGGAATTTTCTCGGCTCGGCTCGCCTTTCGCAGTAGAAAAATTTCCGATGAAAAATTGGGCATTTTTTTCGAATAAAGAAGGAAAAAGTTTCATTTTGAACAAAAGTAATAGAGTGAAACGTAATCAAAAAATAGGTAGTTTTTGTTCAAATTTTTGAAAAAAAATTCAAAACAAATCAGCGTCTGCGCAGAAGGCGGGCCGGCCGGGGCCGGCTCGTGATCTTGGAACTATGCTTTTTATCCACTTACTCTTCTTATTGAGAATTCTAGCAACGATCCCGCTCTTAATCTTGATCCCTTCCAACGCAGTTATTTTATAACTCTCCCTTTTAGTGATCGGCTGACAGTTGTAAACTCTCAATTGCTCTTCAGTGATGATGACAATTTTGGTTGATGCTGAGAACTGAAAATAATCATTTATGTAATAAAATCTTTACCCGATTTATACTCACGTATCCCTCTTCGTTTGTGATATCGACATTTATAACTGGCTGCTTTTGAGCCATTCCAATTTTCTTGACGAATTCAGCTTTGAAAGTCATACGCAAACCGGCATCGTGTTCGTTGATAGCAAAGAAGTAAACACCACCTTCTTGAAGACCTACAGCAACGATATCATCAACATTCTTGTCATCGACAATCGGAAAACGCATTGTTCGAAGGCATGAGACTGTACCTTTGGAGTCTACAATTTTTTAATTTTTAATGTTTTCAGATTACCACACTTACTTTCGGCATAACAATCTAATGTCAAGGTACCTAATCCTTCTCCGACTTCGATTCCTCTTTCCATGTAACCTTCCTCGTCAAAATCATCAACTTTAGTGATTTGTTGATTGTGATGTGGGAGAGTTCCGTTATCAGAGTTCGACATCAAAGTGGTATCTGGAGTCTTCTTCTTACGACGGAAAGTCTTTCGAAGAGATTTCTTGAGACTCTTGAACCGTTGGAACTGAGTTTGAGTGACAGCGCTTGTTTCTTCTGAAATACGCCAAACTATTGTTACATTCATTCGGCAAAACTCACGAAGCTCCTCGTTGAAAGAGTTGGAGTAGACGATATATCCGTGATTCACATCCAACATCACCACACCAAAGTTACTACCGACAGCAAGACAATGATACTTGTGCAGATACGCAATATCAGTGACTCTGTGACTTGAGTGCATTGAGAAGACGAGTCTGTAAATTTCATAATTGACATCGAAAAAGAAAAAAAAATAAGTTATCTGATGAAATGTTTCTTGTTAAATAATCACTCGAAGATTTAAAATGACTCACGGTAATTCACTGTCATTTTTCAATCGAATCTGATATCCAGCCTTGTATTCGAGCTCCGATTTTCTTGCCTTCAATAGTCTTCTCTTGCTGCTATCAGGAGGAGAATTGTTGCAACTGATCGGAATGGCTTCCCAGTTCGATAACTTCCTCGCGTTGTCACAGAGTTCGTACATCAAAATGAAGCCTCCACGATTTGAAGCGATTACAAAACCCGACTTGGGATCAAAGTTGATTTTCGTCAAACACATCTCTTCATCGTCGTCGAACGGATCGTAGAACCCGATTCTTTTAGCAGGTTTCTGTCGGAGTCCTTCTGGATCGTCCTGTAAAAAAAAGTTCAGATGTTCCTTTGTTGAATTACACCGCTCACATTGAATGAAGGTCCATCGAACTCGAAAGACGTCTTGATTACCAGCAAGAGAAACATTCCAACTCCACCAGATGCCCAAATGCAAATGTTTCCGTTTGAATGACCAGACAAATACACCTGCCGATAGGCGGCTCGTTGATGGTTAGCTTCGTTGACAATTTTTTGCTGAAAGTACAGTGGCCACTTCCTTGTGGACATATTGTGAGCCTCCCAGTACGATTTGCTTGCCTGAAAAAGAATTGTACATTTTTCAAGAAAATAGAAACTTACTGCTTCTAAGCGGTTCCAAACGTTCTCCTCGATTTCAATAGACTTCGCATGCGTAGTCGGAGTGCTATTGTTGATCGAAAGAAAATATTTGGGCTGCATCATGCTCAACGATTCCGAATCGAGATCAATTCCAATTATTTCACAGCTGGTGCAAATTAGAATGACACCATTTTTCTTACTTTTCTCTAAAACAAAACAGGATTTGCGTCCAACTTATATTCTACCTACCATAGCTCCCATCAACAGCGACGATCCCGACAATCTCGGAAGACAACTCAAACTTTTCAATATCGTCTCCACGAACTACTGTGACTAGGTCCCTATCGTCGTACTTTCCAGAGCTCTTTCCGCCTTGATACACTAAGAAGTTATCGTTGTTTTTCCTGCGAACGTTAGTTTTGATATTTTGTCCCACAATTTTCTACAACTTACGAAACATCCGAACATACTCCAAAGTGCTTGATCTGATGACAGGGATACGGGCCAGAATGGTACTGGCTGAATACGTTCACTTCGGTGCCGTTGACGTGACAGTCTTTTCCAACAGTGAACTCCCATTTCGTGTATAGATTGTTGCATGAGATACCATAGGCGATGTTCTTTTTGTTTTCAGAGCTCCAATGCAATTTCTGGAAAAACAAGAAATAAGATTTGGTTGGTCAGGTCTAAACAAATGTGTTTTTCTGTGTGAGCCACTGAGACATCTTGGTGTAGACAAGCACACAGATGAACATCTTTCAACGGTCCGGTCCGTATCATTATGTACTTCTCTCCAGCTGGAGTTCAGCTGGTGTTTCTATTTTCATTGGTTTTATAATGAAGCTTAAAGTATTCTATCGCTGACAGGCACCATTGTGTTTTACTTAAAGAATTTTAACGCAGTCGTTCAATTAATTTATGTGAGACCTGATCATCTGCAGCACATTCAGGCGAAAAGAATACTCTTGTTGGCCGATAAGATAATACTTTCCATCACGCTGACTTTACCTCCCGGCGTGCTGCCGAAGAGGGCTTTTTAGTTTCATTCAAGTCGACGGATGTTTTCATCTCGTCTGAGTAGTCATTCGAAAAGTGATTACTAGCATACCTGAA
This sequence comes from Caenorhabditis nigoni, assembly GCA_027920645.1. NCBI lineage: Eukaryota > Metazoa > Nematoda > Chromadorea > Rhabditida > Rhabditidae > Caenorhabditis > Caenorhabditis nigoni. The sequence continues at coordinate 510,965 of CP115869.1, forward strand.
TCGCCTCATCTTCAAAATTCTTCAAAGTCGTTTGCATCACGTATTGAGATTCGTTGAAGACGCAGACGGTACCGTTCTCAAAAATGAGCATGATCACGTTCGATTTTTCGGGAAGCGTTGTGATACTTGAGAGTTCTGTGTCGTTCGGAACCCATTTCTCAAAGTCGTGATTGTTGATCAATACTTCCAATTTTAATGTTTTGGATTTGATCCGATAGACAGTGTTGTTGATAGCTGCAACAAAAGCACTCGACACTAGAATAAAACCGAATCTCACCAAAAATCAACGCATACGCGTCTTCCGACAGCTTCTGGACGTGTGTATTCTGATTCCACTTGTGCTTTGTATTTTCGCCGAATCTGAACTCGTCCTTCGGTGTGATGACACCATCTGAAAATAATATTTTTCAATTTGTAAGCGAATATTGCTTACCTTTGATATGTAATGGAATGATCACAGGCCCTCGACACAGTACTAGCGCAAAATTAGTAGAGATAAGATAGATATGCTCAATTTTGATTCTTTCAGTGCCGGAGCCTCCCACGTTCGTTGTCCATGAAGCGCCATTGTATCCGTAGAATGTGACATTTCCACTGCTAGTTCCTATAGCGACGCATCCGGCGTAGTAGTCAAAAGCAACAATATCGCATGGAAATCCTCCCCGATTACCCTGAAAACATAATCGTTTCATGTTGTGGGAAAAGTTAGAAGAATATCAATATTTCTGAGAAAACCTTGGCACTATTCTCTGTTCGTCACCGAAATTCGGATACGCTCTCAAATGAGACAAAAATTACCGCCGGCCTGAAAAAGCCTGTGAATACTCTGCCGAAGGCAAAGGAAAATCTGCATAGTCTTGCGCCCACCGTCGAAAGTATTCGTCTTGTCTGAGCAATGTATCAGTCTAACGGGCTCTTTAGTAAGAAATCTTCCATTTCCTTGACTGAATTGTTTCAAATACTATCACAATTATTCGCATTCTCGTAAAACAACCACAGAAGTTAACTAGACTGTACCGTTCTGTCTGGACAGTGGTTGTCTCCATTGATATATCTCGAAAAGTATAGTTTCTCTTGAAAATTTCTATGTTTGTCTTCTTTTTTTCCAAACAAAGACAGTTTTCAGACGATATTAACATTTTCCAGCTGTTGAAAACAGAAAAATCATTGAAAAATCGTGGTTTTCATTGGTTTTCTTACAAACGCACCTCATCGAAGACTGCAAACTGCTCGATGGCATGCTGCTCTGGCTCGTGTGTGAATTTCGATCGGATGTACCGTAGAATGCTACTCATAATTGCCCAATTTTGAGTGAACCAGCTGAAAAAATGTAGGTTTCAATATGTTCAAATGGGAGAAAGTGAGAAAATCCCAAAAGAGTAGATAATGAGAGAGAATGCCAGTGAACGGAAAGAACCCGCGCGGGAAGGCAGAGAAACAGAGCAAAAAGAGAGGAATAAAGGAGAGAGAGGAGACGACAGACACTGAACTCCCCTTATTGTGTGCGCGCGCACAGTCCGGTGCTGTGTCGAAGGCTAGAGATAGAGAGGAGAGCGGAAGGCTAGGTCATTTGAATGGATGCCTGCTAAATGAACCAAACCGCGGACAGAATAGAGCGGACAGTGGGAGGAAGGTGAGACAGGCGAGTGTTGCGAAACACGCTAGTAATGAATAGACCTCACGGTGGAAGAAGAAGGGCAACTGGTGTGTTTATGTATGTGTTTTTGAGTGCGCGGCGGTGTTGAAATAGAACAGTGGTGTTCGTGGATGGCATTCAGCGAATTTTGAAAGGATCCAGACAAATTTTTTTCAGAGGAGAATGGATTTTTGCTATTTTTCCTTACGAAGAGACGACTTTCGGAAAAAGGTATCAGGAGACAGAAAGAACCGGATTTTTAAAAAGTTTCTGCATCTCGATTTCACGATTTCACAAATTCAATACTCTCTATAAGTTGGGTTTCATTAGAAATATTTCACATTGAAACTATTCCTGAGAAAAATTCAAAAGAAAATAACCTGACAGAAACAAATCCTTTTCAGAAACAGAAGTAATACCAAAAATATGGTCTCACGTATTTTCCAAATTGCAACGCTAGACTTTTATCAGCATTTTCAGATATTTCTTCACAAAAACATATAATCGAATGCAACAGAAAACATAATGACAGTTGTATACCATCCTACTCTACCAAATACTATCAATTCAATCGGATAAATGTGATATGTATAAACCTTTTTTGCCTACACTGTTATAAAATCTGTATTCTATGGGTGAAGAACACTTTTCTCGGTTTCGGCACATAAAACAACTCTGCCTAAACTCAAAATTAGAGAAAGGTGATGCAGCTTATCAAAAGATAGAAAACAAGACATAAATTATTGTTCGATTTTGGAGCCCAAATATCTCGGCTCTCCGGACCATTTACAAAACCACAACCACAACGGAACCACAACACCTCACCTCAGATTTTGAGAAAATTTTCAGGATGGGTAAAGCCTATCTGGAGACCTTGAAAGTTTTAGAATCCGCACGGCAGTTTCAGCCAGTTTGTTATATTTGGATTTTAATCAAATTTCATATTTCAGACATTTTCTCAAAAAATTGTGATCGCGAGATAAGTTTAGGTCCTAGTGAGACAACAATGGTGGAGAAAAGCGTTTTCATACTTTTTAATACCACATTCACCAAAAATTGTATTAAATTTTCTTCCCCCCGAAACTCAAGTTTTCAGTTCTTTTCGAATATTTATTTTTTTTGAGTATATTTATTTTGATAGTTACAAATCTGTTTTTTTCAACATATACTTTTTGAATTTTTTTTGTTTAGGAATATTCGAAAAACCACATTTCCGTTTCGAAATCATTTTTTCTAAATTAAAACGCTTCAAATACTATTCTCCCAATACGATGATGACTTTAAAGAGACTGAAAACGAATCTGCGACTAGTCAAACATAAAAAATGATAACGATAGCGATTTTGTAATCATGCATCGTTGATAAAGTGTGCATTTTTCACTTTTTTCTTCTTACAATACTATTTTTTCCCTTACCCAATTTTTTTCAGAATGTTATTGGCGTTTCTTTTATTGCTTGTTCCACTGGCAGTAGATTCTAAGCTACCACCTTTTTTCTTGGGTAAAATCAATGGCCAGACTGTTTTGAAGTATGGTAGAGCTACTTTCCCAGAATATGTGTTTTTTTCAGCCATCATCTGAATAGACAGTTTGTCACCAACGACGCGAGCGTTTTCGATGACTACCCATACCTTCAAGTTTACAATTTCACGCAGAAGTTGGACCATTTCGACAGATTCAACACTAGAACATGGAACCAGGTATTTTCCGAAGATTATTCTGAAACATTCAAAAATATTTGATTCAGAAATACTTCTACAACCCAAAATACTCAAGAAACAACTCAATCATTTTTCTCATGATTGGTGGAGAAGGTCCAGAGAACGGACGTTGGGCAGCAAAACCAGAGGTACAATATCTCCAATGGGCCTCCGAGTTTGGAGCTGATGTTTTCGACTTGGAGCACAGATTTTTCGGTGACAGTTGGCCCATCCCGTACTTTTGCGAAAATTGTAGCTGAAATCATATAAAATTTTAAGAGACATGGAAACAAGCTCCCTGCAGTACCTCACTACTCAACAAGCTTTAGCAGATCTGGCATTCTTCATTGAGTCAATGAATCAGAAATACGGTTTCAAGAATCCTCGTTGGGTAACGTTTGGAGGCAGCTATCCCGGATCATTGTCTGCTTGGTTCAGACAAAAATATCCACAACTGACAGTCGGATCCGTGGCGAGTAGTGCTCCAGTGAACTTGAAGCTTGATTTTTATGGCAAGTGAGGTTCATTTTGCAGTGAACAGAAAATATTCAGAGTACGCAATGGTCGTTGAGGATGATTTGAAGTTGACTGATCCCAAGTGCGCACCTGCTGTTCGCGATGCTTTCACTAAGATTCAACAAATGTCATTGACGGCCGAGGGAAGAAATTTGTTGAATACATATTTTAAGTACCAGACTTTTTGTTTCATGTTCAAATTACTCATTCCGAAATATTCAGTCTCCAACCACCATTTGATGCAAAAACAACAAAACTCGATATCAATAATTTCTTCGGAAACCTCTTCAACACATTCCAAGGAATGACTCAGTATACCTATGACGGACAGGTTAGAGATACGACTATTAGATCTCACAAACAAAAAAGTTTCAGAGCAACAGCACACATTCTGATAAAACTGTCAGAAAAATGTGTCAAATAATGACTAACGCCACTGAGCCAGATACTGTTAAGCGAGTTGAGAATCTGTTCCTATGGTTCAACCAAATGGAACCAGCTGGACCAGATCTCTCAGTTATGCCAAATAGCTATTGGGATGTTATCGCTCAAGTGGGAAGCGGAAATTTGACAATTCTGAAGGAAGACGGAGGTAAGATCTTTGCCTTATCGGGTATGAAACAGAACATGTTTAGCCGCTGCTCGTGGCTGGATGTGGTTGTGCTGTAACGAAATTGGTTTCTTGCAAACGACAAACCAAGGAAACAACGTTTTCGGAACTGGCGTTCCATTGAAGTACACAACAGTAATCGAAACTTGAAAAACAGTAATTTTATAGCCTTTTTATCGACATGTGCACGGATATGTTTGGAGATTCCATGAAAATCAAACAGATTATGTCTGGCAACAAGCTGTCCCAAAACTATTATGGAGGAGCTGACTTTTATAACGTAGCCTAATTTTCTTTGACTCATTTCCTACAGACGTTTCAGGCTACAAATGTTGTTCTTCCGAACGGATCATTAGACCCGTGGCACGCATTAGGTACCTACAAAACTAATGACAATCAAAATCTTCTCCCGTATCTCATCAACGGAACAGCCCACTGTGGAGACATGTATGCATCCTATGTTGGCGAACCTGCTTCGCTTCCAGCTGCTCGTGCATTCATCAAGCAACATGTTCGCGAGTTCATTAGTAAGCAGCGAAATCTTTTTCATTGGAAAAGTTGAATCAAAGTTAATTTTCAGGATACAATCCAGCCGTTGATGGTCCACAGGGTAGCGCTGCTTTCCAGTCTGTGTTCTTTGTGTTCTCACTTCTCGCTATTTTGACTTTGCAGTAATATTCATGAAGTTTGGAATAAAACCTTTTAGATTTTTTTTTCAATTCATGTTATTTGCTACCGCATTCAAAGTATTTCAAAAACGTTACATTTTATATTGCTCGAACATGTTTCGAAATAGCGTTATATAAATCTTTTCCCGCATATCAAAGAAAAGTTTATGTATGTTTTGTAACATTTTAAAAAGTGTGTTGTGAATCGCGATTACGGAAAATTATGACTCCTCGCGTTTCAACTATGAGTCGTCAAATTTTCACCTTTTCCGTCCGCCGAGATAAAGGATCGTCTTCATTTATCCTTATTTCTCCATTCCATTCGCTTGTTCCACCTGACTCTTCCTCTCAAGATATCATCTTTTTCGCCTTCTTCTTCTTTCCATTACACTCCGCTAGCCCCTTTCCGACGTATTGTGCGTAAAAGTGCAAGCGCGCTCTGTTGACAGAGAAACGAGACGCATAGAAACGTCGTATACACACAGCACACGCATATAATTTCACTTTTTCGTTTCTTTTTTTGTTTCGACAGGATGTGGACCTTTTCCCCCATTTTTTGCTGTTTTCTCGCCACTTTTCATGTCAGTTTCAGGTAGTAATGGATCCGCAACTGCCAATAGATGACAGCCGCGAAAGTTCTCCAAGAACGCGGTCGATATCCGCGCATTTCCCCCAACTAGCTACTGCGATACAAATGCCATATGCCGATGGAATTCACACGTTGTTTGAGGTAATTTTTCAAACGAAAATTTGAAAAATAAAAGATGAAATGGATTTCAGAACGCGATGAACAACGTAGAGTTTCAAAACCAATCATCATCATCAAGTAATCGGAATTTTGAAGAGAACCACGAGTCGCCTGATCATTCTAGAATTGAAAGAGATATGCGTAAGTAGTTTCACATTAAAAATGTTTTTTATTGCTTTAAAAGAAGGCTTGAGAATTTGGACTTTTTCAGTTCTCGATCAACATCATTTCCGTCATGGATTGGAACACATCCGAAATCGATTAGAAACACAACATGGACAATCAGTGATCACATTTCTCAAAAATGTGCTTCCATTTCTTGCACTTTTTGTGGCAAAGCTAACTTATGATCATATGTACGACATTTTCCAATTTGGGGTTCTTTTTGTGGCGTTTTATTTATCAAACCAAATCAACCAAAGAATAATGGAAGGAGGTTTGTTTTAAAGAAGTTGTTAAATTGCAACTATTTAATTACAGGATTCACAAACAAGTTTTTCCAAATTATCTATTGCTTTGCATCGAGCATGATCACTGCTGTTTATCTTCGAAGCTATTCGTTGGTGGATTTTGACTTTTCAAACACTTTTGGATTGAATGTATTGGTGAGTGTAAAGAAAATTGAGCCAATCAAAAACACTCCAAACATTTTTTTAGTATTTCATGAGTGGCGAATACAAAGAGTTGACAATGTCATCGACGTTTTACGGGGTCATCATGACGGATACTTCATTCAAATTAATCACATTAATTCCAAAGTCATTGGTAAGCCTTGCAGGTTTAGGAATGCGCAAATTCGAATTGTTGTTTCTAGATTCTGGTCATTCCGGATGCCTACACATCTTCCTCTTTTAAGCGGAAATTGCTTCAAACAGTCGAGTATTGTTCGCAGGTATGACAGAGTAATTATTTCATAATATTGTTCTATTCCAGATGTATCGTTGTGCCCTTCCATTTGGCCCATGGCTTCGTTATTTCCTTTTCGTGACGCCTGGCTCTGGATTCATGATAAACATTTTCTGCTTTGTTTACTTTTCCTTGAAAATTGGAGAAGTATATCGATATTCTCTCTCGGTAAAAAAATCGGTTCGCTGTCTGCTCACGGTAATTCAACGTATATTTCATTTCATATGTGTTCGTTTTTTATTTCAGGTCAGTTCGTTCGGGACAGTGGTGAAGGTTCACGAGTTGGAGGAGCAGCAATGCACAGTTTGCCACGAAGGCTTAACGTATCCTATCAGATTGGAGTGTTCGCATGTTTTCTGTAAGAGCTGTATCGAGACCTGGTTAGATCAGAAAATCACATGTCCCATGTGCCGGGCTGAAGTCATAAAAGATGTTGTGAGTTTTTACCAATTTTCTGTTTTCTTTGTATCTGTGGTATTCAGGATAACGACTGGAAGAATGGAGAAACTAGCAAATGGATCCGAGCCTTCTAATCTCTATGTATGTATATGCGACTCCTTTTTTATTTATAACTCTCAAACCTGCGTCATAGGTTTTTTGAACTAGTTTGTTCAAAGATGGTGCCAATATGTTAAACAACATCGAAATGTATCATGGTGTTTTTGTTTTTGAATTCGGGTTGAATTATCTTTTGTCATATATATGCGAGTGTAACTGATTTCCAAGGTTGTGTTCCTTTCTTAGATTAGATGCATAAATATGAACATCTCCAAAAACATTGAATTCAAGGTTTATTATGTATTTTTCGAATACTTGAAATATTCTAATAGCCTTTGTGATATAATGATTTTTTTGTTTTCACTTCAGCACAAATTTCAGGTAGCATTTGTTCAGATCTTTATTTCAGTCTCAAAACTAAATAATTACATAAATATCCATTTCTTGTCAAGTAGTTTTCCGGTTCAAGTTTCAAAATGATAATTTATTTGAAAAGATCGGCTTCTCAAAAACTAATTTTTACGTCTAAAGCCCTTGTTGCTCTGAATTACTTTGAATCCAATTTCATGAATCACATGTCGCGTGAATTGAAAGCTCTCTCGGAGCACGCAGGCACACACGAGCACACGCCCACGTTACATTCTCTCCGTTCGCCTGCTCTCTCCGTTTTGTTATTACGGACTCCCTTCGATCGTCATGACAACGATGTGCCGCCACTCTCCACCTGCTCCGCAATACGAGATTGCTGTCCTCAACACCCCTTTATTCTACTCGTGAACTACCGTCACCAGAGTTCTTACAAATTTTATCAATTCATTGAAAAACTCACCTGATGGCCCATATCAACCATGCCTACCTTGACACTTCAGGAGGTCTTAATGGATCTGACGAGTCACAGAGCAGACGTTTGAACTCTTTGTCTCCAACGTTTTTCATAAGTCCCAAAACAACTGGTTTAGCCAGTCTCTTCATACAAGTCGTTTTGATAATTGTCAGTGCGACCACCAGCATGTTTTTCTTCTACCATGTCGGAGGTTATGAGTACACACAGTGGAATGAAAATTCTACAATTTTGGAACCAATAAATCACAACAACAGAAATCCTTTGAAAGAATTCATGGTTTCGACTATCACCCCCAACGTGAGCGATTCATTGGTTTCAACTGTCAACCGCTCCCTAGACTTCTCGGTTGCTCATTTTTTAGTAAGTTCGTGTGATAAATTTGATCGAGTCGTGCGATTTTTTTATCAAGTATAATTTATTTACTGCCTGTTTTTGGAATTCACAAGGGAACCTTTTAAGTGAAGGTAGGAGTCAGCAGAAATTACCTAAATAAATCGAAAGACCTATAAATCCGTTTTCAAAATCTGCTTACGAGACCTTTGAAGTGCTGAAATTTCAGCTTCATTACCAAAAACCCCATTTTCAGTGTAAAACCGACACTTTTCAAATTTGATTTTCTCCACTCCTATGAGATTTTGAGAGCTAAAACTTATTGCATTATACTTAAAATCATGTGGACCCCCCCCCCATACCTTAGGGTTTACAAGGGAGAGGAAGGCGGAATTTCATTTTTCACTTAAAAAAATTTTCAAAAAAAAATTTTCGAACTTGGAACTTGCGCCAACCGGAAATCTAGGCAAATTGTGAAGCTTTCCAAAACTTTACCAAAACTTTACCGAAACTACATTTTTTCTCAGAAAATATTTGAAGTATGAATTTCCACATAATTTTAAGTATAATACAAAAAGTTTTAACTCCTAAAACCTCCTTGGAGTGGAGAAAATCAAATTTGAAAATTGCCGATTTTACACTAAAAATGGGTACTGAAACTGAAATTTTTGGCACTTCTGAGGTCTCGTAAGCAGACTTTGGAAACGAATCTATAGGTTTCTCTTTCAATCTATGCGAGTGGTTTCTGCTGACCCCTTCTTAAAACGTTCCCTTGTCAGTTCAGAACTACTTATGTTTTACGTCAGTTTATTCAGAGCCTCCGTTAATATCTTAGGAGCCTCTAGCGTTTGATCTAGTGTTGGCATTCGATGAATATCAAATTTCTCAAATGTTTTCTGAGACCTTGATGAAAATTCGACAATTAAATTTCATGGAAATCATTTATGAAAACGAGAAAGTTCTTAAACGGAGAAAGTCCTACATACCAAAAGAAGTTCTATTCAACAGATTAATATATTTTGCAGTACAATGATAGTGATGTGGAAACCTACAAACTCATCCTGGAAACTGACAACGGACAAAGTATGGAGATTGAAAATGCATCGTTTGGAATTGAACAAGTTCCGATGACAAATTTCAACATTGGAGTAATACAAATATAAACACTGGAAGGTTATATTTTTTTTCTTGCAGGACACTGATATTGACTGGTTGGAAGTAATTCGGATATCAACGCTTGTTTACGTTGTGATCTGTGCTTTTTGGGTGATTTCGGGGTTGTTGTTCATTTGTACAATCAAATGCGAAATTTTGGATACAGTCATTTTCAACACCACTGTACTCATTTTAGTGGTCCTGTTTCAGTTTGTTCATTCCGGTTTGATAGCGGCATTGATATTCTTACAGGTGAAAGATTTTTTGTCTACAATGGGTAACTGGAAAATAATTTCAGAGAGAAATGAGCTGGCGAACGCTTTTGATCACTATTATGTCTATCATTATCATTTTCTGTTGTGCAATTCTCGGATCAGCATGCATCAAGTTGAACTTTGGATGGATCAAGTACATTGATCACATGCACGGAACTAAAAAGGTTTCATTTTGTCTCAATGCATTGGTTATATGCTTCTTATCTTTACAGTGTCACATGTTTTGCTGTGGAAGATCTAACGAACCGAAAGATAATGGTCATGCAGAACCTCGGGAGATACCAGTTAATGCTGGACAATATGAGAATGACGTCCCATTGGATCGTTTCGATGCTTTTTAATTTTCGAACATTTCAAGAAAATTTGATTCATTACCGATTTGACATGATTGACTGGACATATGACATATGACAATTTTGCATATTCTCTGACATAAGAAATTGTAAATAATACTTGGTGATGTGACAAGCGTTGTGAATAAAGTGAAAAATAAAAGTAATGTTGTGAATTGAAAATTGTGAAAAACAAGGAACGAGGGAAAATCTAGTATTTGATTTCGGGAGGAAGAGAAAAACAGATTTTCAAATAAATATAATGTAGTATAATGTAAAGCAAGAATTTGAGAACATTGAGAGAAATGAATAAAAAACAATGAAATAGGATATATAATGAGGAATATTGAGAACTGAAGAATTTTAAAGTTGTAGGACACTTTGAAAATCTGTTGTTTCATCGATGTAGTCTGGTGCAAATCCTCTGGTATCACAAATTGCGACTCGCATATTGTCAATCGCTATTGCGGCTCTGCTCTCTGATTTTTCACTACTGTGAGCAACAAGGTAGAACTGTAAAAATATCTTTTTTATATTTGGGTAATGCTCTTGTTGCATCTTACATGTGTAGTCCCTGGCGGGAGTTGGATATGAACCGTGTTCCAGCGGTACGCATTTTTAGAAGTTACTGATCGCAAAATGGATGGACATTGCACAAATGATGACACGGTTCGCATGGGATTTGTATATCTCGATCCTTAAAACATAACTCTCAATCGATAATAAGTTATAAAAAGTTACCAAGACATAACCGAATGGTTGTCATTTGAGACGGTCTAAAATATTGGAACAACAACACATTAAGACTTCTAGTTGCATTAAATTTTGGTGATTCCAGAATTGCTATGTCTCCAGCATCCAGAATAGCTGATACGAATTGTCCATTAGTTTGGGTTGCTCGAATATCGGTAGTGCCTGTTAATGGATATCCATAACCACGGTTCCTCAAAGTCCATGGTTTCTTAGTGAGGCCATGGTTCAAATAGTTGCATGCGGTGTCTGAAAAACAATTTTGAAAAGCTGTAGTTGCTTTTCTGGTCACCATCAAAACTGCAATTAAGTAAGTCGCAGTAGTCGTCCTGTTTCGGTTCAGGAGTTGTGGTCCAGATTGTTTTTCTGTAATAAAATCTATTTGTGTGTTCGGGTCCTTGTTTGTAGGTCCGTATGTCGAGGTCTCTGTTTTGAAACATTACCTCGGCTTTGGAGACTGTGTGTAAGCTTCCTCTGGGTAGACAGGCGCAAACGTTGTGAGCACTCTTCTGTAAAAACATATTTAGGCATTATGGACGTTTGCAAAAGGGCAATAGTTATTTTTGAAAGTTCCAGAATTAACGAGAAACTCGGATTAAAATGAAAATGTGGGTTCTGAGTAAGAAATACTGTTTAAAGGTTTCTGATCAAACCTTTTCTTTGTAGTGCTGCTAGTAGTAGTTATCGGAGTAGTCGTTGCTTCTTCTTCTACTTCGACTATATGTTCTTCGATTTCAGGCGCAATCTTTGTCGTAGTTGTAGGTATCGTAGTTGCTGGGGTTGGTGTTGTTAGTATTTTTCTTCTTGTTTCAGCAACTTTCGGTTCTATTGATTTCGGTGTAGTTCTCGACAATATTAATGGAGCTTGTGAAGTGGTAGCCAATTTTGTTTTGTCGCATTTTCCGATGTAAGCTATCTCGTCAATAACTAAAAAGCGATTTTTCAGTCCTGTCTCCCATTGTGGTACTATATTTAACTGCAATGATTCTGATATTTATCAAACAAGGAAAAAAGGAAAATTACGGTAAACCGCCCAATAATGTCTTTGTTGAGTTCGAATACTGCTAATGTGTTTCGTTCGTGTCTTGCTGATCTAGACTGCTCAACACAGTGTATAATATCATTATTGTCGCCTAAAATGTAGATTATGGTGAGTTTACTCAATACGTGTTGAATTTTTCACCGTATCCTAGTGCACACACTTGAAGAAGAATATCACCATTAGACCAGTAGCGGAATAACACTTTAGCGTTTCCAGTTTGACAATTTATAGGATCACTTGATAACATTGCAGTGCCTTGTAGAACTAAACCTGCCGGAAAAGTTGGAAGTAATGATGGATCGGCAATTGAATCTTCTAGTGATGGAATCGCTCCTGAAAATAAGAATTGCAGAAATTTAGAATGAAAACTGTATCCAAATGGGACACACCGCTCTCAATTATTGCCCATCTTCCAGCTTCTGGTCCCCATCGACAAGCGAATTCGTTGTTGAAATCACAGAGAAGTTGAGTTGAATCTTCAACCATTTCTCCAGATCTTCTATCTTTCAACGGACGAGTTTTGTTCCCAATGATTAGCAGATCGAACGGAACTTCAGTTGTTGTTTCAGAAATAGTTGGGTCAATGGTTGGAATGTGCTCGGTTGTTGTAGTTGCTGGTTTCTGAGTCGTGTTTGATGTAGTGGTGGTAGTGGAGGTGGTAGTGGTAGTAGAGCTTGTTGTCAGTTCTTCTTCAACTTCGCCGGTAACTTCTTCCACAATTTTAGGTTTTTTAGATGTGGACTGTTTGATGGTCCAAGGACGAATCCTTCGCGGTGGGGATGTAGTCTGAGAATAAAAAACGTATGCCATCTTCATATTTTCAAACAAACCATAAAATCAGGTCTTCCTCGGATCATGTTCGATTCAGTAGATGCATCAGGGTGGCAAATTGAAGCATCATACCTTATATCATCCAAAACAATTACGCCAGGATCAGAACTTGGTTGAATCATGATCTGAATATGAGTTTTTTTGTGGAAGACGTTTTGTTTCTCAATATACTCACACGAAATGGTTTTTGCAGCTCTGGTATTTTCAAAGAAACTTTACCGGGCATTATTGACGAATTCAGCATTCCGGTGCAGTTGAATTTCTCACCATGCGTGTCCGTCAAACATATTTCGATATCAGCATTTCCAATGACCCAATATGTGAAAGACAATTCTGCATAACCAATCTGACATCGAATCTCGTCAGTAACAAGCGCATCCACAGGGTTTCCGCGTGACTCAATTAAGGCGTAAGGTTCTCCTGGGAAGATATACACAAATAAGAAACGATGATAGTGAATACTAACTTGGTATCTGCATGGTGCCTGTAGCCGCTAACCATAATAAACTGTCTGGTTCACCTCGTGCAACTCTCCACCGGTCCACATGACTTCCAACAGATATCCATCTGAAAATTTTTTTTAAAGAGGGAGGGCATCTCTCATCACCACAACTTACCTGCAATTTGAATTGAATGAGCAATCATAAGACAACTGCTCATAATTTGGGGAAAGGGGAGGTAAATCTGATGTTGTGACAAATAGGCCAAGGGCAACCTGAAAAATATTGCTAGCTATCATTCTTCTTTCCTGATTACATGCAGTTCCGGTCCACCTTGAACGAAAAAATGTACTTATTAATTTTGATTTGAAAAAATTCCGGAAAGTACACAATATGTTTTTACGAGTTGCTCGTCTGAAATTTTGTAAGTTTGGATAATGTTCTATAAATTATTCAATTGAAGTACTTGAAAATCAAGATGAGTGAATTTTTGAAGTTTTGATCGTAAAATGCAAATATTTTTTTGATAAGCCATCGTTACCTGTAGTATTTTGCTGACAATGGTATTTTGAGAGTGACTTGCCGCGAGCTGACTCATGACACATAGAATCACTACTACCTAGCTGCTCCTGAAACATGAAATGAAAAGAAACTGAAAGTGAAATGTAACTTTTGAACCGTTGCGAGAAGTGCGAACAAGTTTAGACGCAAACAAGAAATTTCGGTGTACGTTTTGTTATGAGTGTAGGCGGAAGACGAGTAGGCGACTTGGAGGATTGACGCCGATGGTGAAGATGAGCGCGGGTAAGTTTCAAGGCGTAACTTTTATTCCGGTATGCAAACATATATTCTCACAGATCTCCCAGAACATTACGGCTTTCTGTTAATCTTGCGAATAACGTTACGAGAGCATTGTTTATGTTGAAAGATGAACTGTAGTATGTGTTTGGTGCACTTCCTTTGAGGAACAATATGAGCAGAGGTGGTGGCATAAAGGAAGATAAGGTGAGACATTGCAAGAATGGCCAAGACTAGTATAAAAAGAGATGCATTAAGTTACAAAGGAAGTTGCAATGTTTACAATTCCTAATAATGTTTTATTTATATTTGCTGTGTATAATATTCGTATAATTCAAGTTTTTTTTTTTAGTTTGAGAGAATAAACAATATATCTAGAAATGTACTCAGACTATGGTCATTATACATGGGTGAAAAATATAATCAGATTATAAGACGTAAAAGGTTTTCAGAATTCAAAAAAAAAAAATCGAGTTCGATAAGAGTAAAATGGAATTTGAATTGCGAAAATAAACTATTGACCCCCTGGCGGGTAGGGTGAAAACGACAAACGAACCGATTTGAGTGGATCAGTCAAGTGGATACGGTCAAACGAAAAAGGCACGAATTTCTACTCGAGATAGCCAATGAATCTCCAGATTCTACATTTTGTGATATAGGTATTGAAAAAGATGTATCTCTAGAAAGACAATCAACATGTTGTTTTCTGAACTTTCTCAAAAAAAATCCGGTTCCACAAATTGGCTCGAATTGGAAACGATTGAAGTAACATTTTAGGTTTGTAGAATGATGCAGGTCAGCGGTGTCATATCCGCAACACAAAAACCAGAAAAATATATGCAGAAGCCGTCACGAGTAGTTGGCTTTCTCCGAAACGTTGTGTCTTCACTATGTATACCTTTAGAAAAGTGCCCAAAACATGGACAAACACATGACCAAAGCTCAAGACTAGAACCTGCATTCGAAATATGTTAATATTGTTATTATGGTGTGAAAATAAATCGGAGAAGGTAAAATAACAAAAAGGTAAATATAATGGGATCCGCAAACAGCGTTATAGAAAAAGGGGGCCGTTGCTCTCACAACAAAAAATAACATCTCACGAAGCGCCACTTGTATCTAAATAAACCGACTCATGACATAAAAACTTTTTTCCGAGGGAGATAGATGAATTAAAGAGATTTTTTTGAATTACGGCAAGATTTTATTTCGTTGTTAAATGGATACAGTTTGAGAAGGGTTACAGTAGGTTTCAACAAGTATTGCAATTTCAAAAAAAAACTGAATGATAGAGTTTTCTTTTAGATTGCAACGTTTTTTTAAAAACAATCTTAAAGCTATCATAACGTAAAAATAGTGTCCTAATGCCAAACTGAATCTTGGATAAAACATTTGTGAGGAGCTAATTGATCAATCGAGAATCAGATAGCGAGAAATGAAAAAACGAAGAGAAAATGAGAAACGGGGTGGCGGCAGAACAGGCGATAACTGGACATCTAATGCTTTTCAATTGTCGAAGAAGATGACGAAGAAGACATCCTACGACGCAAGATAGCCGCTGATCTTCTTTTTCACTTTTTTATGGCGTTTGGTAAAATGCCATAAGCGGGAGATTGTATGGTCTTTTCTCCTTACAAAAATAAACCACCCGCTGAAAAATATAGTCATTCTTTCAAGTTTTTATTTAGTATGAAACATAAAAATATAATTGCAATATAGGAAAGAACTATCACATCAAAAATGACACATTGACCACTATGTAAGTGCATATTCGGCCCAAGAATTATTAATTTCGTATATTAAAAAGCATAGTCGGCAATTTTTTTGAACATTTTTTTGAATTGAGAAACCTGAAAATAATTTTTTTTTCCGAATATAACAAAATTTGTTCCACGTTACCTTATTTTCACTAAATAATTTAGCTACTGTCATTTCCAACAAGTTTCCTACTCTTCTTAGCCTTCTAGTCGCTCCCAGAGGCAGCACCTTGCTATCCATGGTGGGGTGTACTTGCATGTATGAAACGTTCAGAGTGAGCACATGATGTTTTAAAGTTCCCAACTCGATCATGTTCAAACCTCAAACGAAACATTACTGTGCGAATGTTTATAAAATCATAATATTCAGCAAAATTAAACTTTAAAATGTCCGTTACCTTCGTTGCTTGTACTGAGAATGGCAACCTCTGGAGGGAAAGAGTTTGGTTTAAGAGTGATAAAGCCATGCATAACTCTAGTATCATCTGCAAACCACGAAGTACTTCTGCAAATATTCATTTTATATTATATCATCTTTTTTTGCGACTTACGTAAAATTGAGAGATGGAGGTCCAAACATTGGCACATTTGCAGGAGCAATGTCGATAATTTCCTCATACTCAGTGTCATATAAGTCTGTAGGGAAACGTAGTCCTTTTGAGGCTCTAGAGTGCCATTTTCCTAAAAAGAATTGCATCGGCTCCAAGGCAGGAGCCAATGGAATTTCTGGAGCAACATAGTTCACGTCTGGCGTGCACATTTTACAGGAAACTGCACAATTGACATCGAAAAAGTTGGTTTGAGTCAGAATCGTATGACACTTGTCTTCCACTGCCCATCGATCACAACTTTTGTAGATGTTACGACACTTTCCTGAAAAAAACATTGTTACCACGTGTTCAGTTTTTTGTTTAAAACATTTTATCTTTTAAAAAAACTGAAAAGATGGTAAAGTCATATGTTCTCTAGGAAAGTTTCATCTCCTACTTTTTCCGTCTAAAACGTAGTAAAAAAAAGTTCTGCAGTGAAAAAAGTTCAGAATTTTTAAGAAAATGGCAGAAAAACAAAAATATCCTTGAATATTCTTTTATTTGGAATACTACTATTTTTTCTAACCCAAACTTCCTGAATTTCCCATTAAATACCGGATTACGGCTAATAAAAATTTATAATCGTATTTTGACATATGTCATCATTACACGTTTTATCCGTAATAAGGTAAAGCTATAATAAATATGATAAAAATATTTACAAACTTACTATGACAATATCTGCCCATCCATCCTTGAGAACATGTGCATGATAGTTTTCCAGGTGTACATGTTCCTCCATTTAAACACGGATTATTTTGACACGTTTCCTCTGTGAACCTCTTGTAAACTAGCTGTGTAGTTTTGGAGCCAACTGAAAATTGAAAACATATTAAAGTTTGCAGACAATTCAATTTTTTGAATTAAATTTAATTAACCGTCAAGAGATATTTATTTTAATCAGTGATCATTATCATGATAAAGAATAATCATATAATTTCCAAATTCAAAACATGATTAAAATTGCAAAAAGTCTGACATCAAGTGCAAATTCATGAACAACTTAGACAATCTTATGAATACAATATGTATAGAGAATTTGTATATAAATAAAAACTGCTGTACTTGCATTTTGAGAGAAATCATTCAATTTTTGCGTGTTATGTCTAACAATTATCAATTGACAAAATATTTGTCATCAGAAGGCAGAATTTGTAAAAATCATCTTAAATATCCATTGCAAAAATCGAGATGGATGAGCTAATAGTGCAAAAATAGAACTGATGCTTTATCACAGAATGATAAATTTAAATCATAAATCTTAAATAATTCTATGAAAAAACCACACCTTCTGGTATTCTTAAAAATAAGCAAAGAAAGAGACACGTCAGGATACTAGTAATGTTCATCTGGTGGCGGCTTGTTGCGATCTGATGCGAAATCCAGATTTAGGATTTTCCCGCAAAACGAAGAAACGTTGGTTGTATTGTATATGCAATGAACGTAGATGTTGACGACGGCCAACAGTCACGATCACACAGCGAATATGCCTACAAAGATCCCCCCTTTCCTTGTTCGGCGTTTTCCAACCGGCTCTACACCCCCTCCACCACACTTTGACGTTTCTCTTCTTCTTTATTCCTCTCCTACACCATGCCACCTCATCATCCCTGTGTTCCTCGTTCCGAACGATGATGATTCTGGAAAACTGGAATTTAATAATTCGAAAATGCAAACTAGGCGTCGGCGGTCTCCCGAGAAACGCGCTTTTAAATTGGGTTGATGTGTAATCAATCATAATTCTATTATCTTTTTGAAATGATACATTGAACAAGCAATGAAACGAAACTGAGACAATGTTTCAGATTCACTAAGTAGAAATAACACATCAAAAATTATTACCTTAAAAAGGTGCAGATGATTTGGTATAAAGTACTGATAAGTTATATTATTGGTAGAACATACAGTACTGGCCAATAACATATTTAAAAACGAATTTTTCAAACGACGTTGACCGTTTTCAGGAGTCTGGAGCTCGACTGTCAAGTTTCCGACTATTTTGAAATAGATGGTTGGTGTAAAAGAGACTGCGATTGGAAAGTATGCGTTCACGGAATTAAGAAAATCCTAGTTATTCAGTTTTCAGTAGATATCTTATTGTCCGGTACTGCACGTCTTGCTGAAATATATTGTTGTTTTTGTATTGAACATTTTACAAAACTATCAAAATAATGGAACCTGAACGTACCGTTTTGTATTTTAATTACAAATAGGGTTCCCATTTTCAAGCTTTCCTAAAACTATCATCATGTCAAATTTTATGGCCACAAAGGAAGTAAAACCATTTGTATGTAAAAACTCGATGTTTCAAGTTTTTTTTCGAACATCAAAAAATCCGGTTATTGCGCGAAACAAAAAAGGAAAAAGGACATGTTGCGTAATGGAACACCTCAGAGAAAGTGTAGGATTAGGAGAGACGATTTTTCGAATTTGATTTTTGTCTCCCATATCTTGGATATATTTTAATTATCTCTGATTTACAAACATTTGGCAACAACAGGGCGCAAGACCTTGAAAAGAAGAAACTGGCATCAGTAGGAGATCGGAGAAGTGATACTTCCTGTGTCTTGTGTTTATTTGAAAGTTTATCAAAAAAAAATAACATTTCAGATCACGATTTCACAATTATCAGTTATCATTATATCTGGACGGGTCATTGTTGGGCTGTTTGAACATTCCGACTCCAAATCTTCGCGGTTCTCGTTTGATGTTCGTCTACTTCCGTATGAATCACTAGTTTTTTCGAACAACATAGCATCCACAAAAATAATGAGCCTGATAAAATGTATGTTTTGCAAAAAACCTGGGAGGCTTACCACCAAATTTCAACCAATGCTCCAAACGAAGTAACACCAATCAGGACAAGTGCACTGGGCAGCAATATGCTGTGGTCCTCAGTACAGCGGGACCAATTGACAACAATGTAAATAAAGAACCCAAACAGCTCCACGATTGTCCACTACAAATGTGATTTAAAAAATATGAATTGAATTAAATCGAACTAACCTGCCAAATTATATGTACTATGTACCAGTTTCGTTGCCTTCTTTTCCACACCATCAATGTGAAAACTGAAATGTTCGAAAGTTGACCTGAAAACATTGAACTGAAAACTTACGTATAACGCAAACTGACAATATCACGAACGCAAAGTATCCGAAAGCAATTTCAGTACCATATCCCTCGAAGTTTATAGTATAAAATGTTTTGCCATTATTGATCCAAAAATCAATTGCGATTGTTGAACAAAAAACTGAAACCAAGCTAAGTTGATAGTTTCCAATATTCAGTACCTAGTGAGAACATTTCAACAGTGCAAATAAGAGGAATGGCATCTCGAAGCGAAATACAACCCAAGCAGCATTTGTGTTTGGAACAAGGTTTTAGGAAGAAGATCTAAAACAAACTTTTTGGGTATGTTTATATTCAAAATATTTAAAATACAGTGCGGTCAATATCTATATGACACCCCACCACCCTATTTTGAGCGCACAGAAAAAACTGGATGAGATATCGGAATACGGTCAACGCCACATGATTCACAATCAAAAATAACCACAGGAGGCAAAGTTTCACATTATTACCATTTTTCTTGGTTGCGTACCATCCGAAAAACGAATATGCAAGCGGTGAATATCTATACGACACCCTGGAAAAATAAAGAATCCCACGTTTTTCAGAGAGCAAAATTAAACTTTTTCTGTTGGAAGCTGTTAAAATAATCTTAAAACAACACATTTCGACAGTTTATACAAAAATTGATTCCTCCAATCAAGTTTTAGAAAAAATTATTTTCAGCTTTTTTCGTCATTTTTTTTGTGTTTTTGGAATAAATCTTGAATAACTTGGCTCCTGGGTAAGCTTTCAGGCTGAAAATGATAGGAATTACTTTTACAATAGTCTACAATATGTACTAACAGTTGTTATGATGTTCTGAGCCGCTGTAGGTGATTAAAGAAAAACTGAAATTTGGAAAATGGATCTTGAAATTCGGAGATTCTGATTTTTGTAGAAAACTCGATTTTACAATGGAAATTTCATTTTCAGCACAAAATAACAATTTTTATAGCAACTTCAATCACTTTGAGCATCTTTGAAACATTTTAGAGAGCTTTGAAAATTTTTCGATTGAGACCATTTTTTTCAGTTCAAAATTCGAGCTCAATTTCAAATTCCCAGAGCTCAAAAAAAACCTTGATTACTGGTATCAATATCACAATCATTCCTCAATTATTACATATCATTTTCACCCGGAAACCTTACCCAGAAGCCAAGTTATTCAAGATTTATTCCAAAAACCCAAAAAAATGACGAAAAAAGCTGAAAATAATTTTTTCCAAAACTTGAATAGAGGAATCAGATTTTGTATAAACTGTTAAAATATGTTGTTTTAGGATTATTTTAACATCTTCCAACAGAAAAAGTTTAATTTCGCTCTCTGAAAAAAATGAGATTTTTCATTTTTCCAGGATGTCGTATAGATATTGACCGCTTGCATATTTGTCTTTTGGATGGTTCACTGTCAGGGTTAGTGCTAAATTCATAAAACTTTGTCTTCTAGGGTTATTTTTGATTGTGAATCAAATTAGCCGTTTTTTGATATCTATAGATATTGACCGCAGTGTAATACAAATGTGAATAACTTTTTCTTAAATCAAAATTGTGCTGTCACCGCAACTTTTTCTAGCACGCGTCATTTATTTAAAAAGAACAGAATAAGAATAATCAATTTTCTCCTCAGCGTATGTACTCACCAAAACAGCTGGCGACCGATTTTGACATTTATTGCCTGCTCTGTGACGATTGTTTTCTAGAGAATACTCTTGGGGCCAAAGAAAGTGATTCGAAAATTCTTTACCGGATCGGTAATTCATTTTTTCAGATGATGGAAGGAGAGAACAAAAATACTTCAGTGGACTAGTGTCACAAACACTCGTGACATGAGTGCATTTGAGAACTATGTATGAAAACTGGATCAGTTTACGTTTTTAATAAGCGAATGATGTTTTTAGCATCTTCTAGACTAATTTCCGTCAGTAACTCACTCGAGATAATGAGAGAGCCGAAAGACGAATACTATTCCAAGCAGATGATGTTGACAGTCGAGACGTACATGGGTCTCTGGGGGGCAATAGCTGAAAAAGATGAGTGATGATTGGTGTTTTCCATGTGATCATGACAGACAAAGTCTATGAACTTCCGAATCACAACTCCTCGGGAACAATAAAAGTAAAACCGTGTTGAACGGTTGAATGATTTTGAAAAAAGTCAGAAGTATGACACGTTCTAATAAACTCCTAAAAACATTCTCGAGTTCACATTTCTTTACGATGCAATTCATTTTCGTTAACTTTCTTAAAAATAATTTTAATCTCACATGACTTGGCAAGAGTAGTTCGTTCCCGCTTTCCTTCAATTCTGGATAGTTGATCGACACCGACGAATTTCGAGATCCGGAAAACTGTTCAGTGGCCGAATCGTTGAAAGCATGTTGTATATAATTGGAGTTAGTGGATAATGTGAGAAATTGTTGGGACTTATGTGACATATTGTCTGAGTGATCCTTGGAAGCTCTCGTATTGTTACTAATGGGGAGCATCTGAAATGAAACAATTCATAAAAAGAGAGAATAAGAAAAATGTAGAGATAGGAAGAGTTGGAATTAATCTCACTAGTTAATTAAGTGCTGAAGACTTTAGTTTTGTTAAGTACTTGGTTAAGAAATGTTATACTTTTGTTGCAACAACATGTGACATCTCTATCAAATAGGTGAAAATGAAAAAAATTCAAGCAATGCTAGTTTTCAGGCATCCACCTTTTCATTGAAATGCTGTTTTTGATTTGAAGCGGAAAAACACTCATTCAATTTCCGCCTTCCTTTCTTGTGTTCTTTTCATCTACACAAATACGTTCTTTACGAACTCAATTTCTAGAATTTCTTTTCATTCTTTTCAGAAAAACTCCAGTCAGGGTGTCTAGAAAAAACGTGAATAGAGGGTATGGTGAAAAAGAAGAAAAAACAAGAGAAGAAGTGGATGGAGACAATATGCATAACATCTTCTAGGATTGGTAGCTTATGAAAAAATGGTTCGGATGAATGCACACAAAAACAAAACACACATAACGATATATAGAATGATATCATTTTCAATTAACAAAATATCTGGTAGAGTCCTGAATTGGTAGACTTGGGTATTACGAGAAGTTGTGGGAAAAAAAAACAGAGCAGCTGAAAAAGATTTGTGTAGGCGTCGTTTTCTCCGCATAGAATATTGAATATTGTTCGGTAGTATTGTTGTTCATGTTTATATTTATGTCCGTTTAAGGGAACAGGAGATTTCACGGGCGATTTTTGGGGCCGGAGTATGCATTCTACCGGAACGGTGTACAACGCTTAATGTCACTCTGCGTACAGATGTCGTCCTCGCCTTTATGTATGCAATCGGGCGGCGGCTTTTTCTTCGCCCTCGTGGCTCAGTCGGCAGTGGCGCCGCACCCTCAATCCTCGCCCCCACATGTTCAACTCCTCGCGGGGTATATTTACACGGAATTTCGAGAACATTATTTTTTCATGTCTTCCCACCTTTAATAGCGCTCTGAAAATTAGTCTTTATTGTTTCCGGTCATTTATTGTGCTAATTGTATTCACCTCCATAAATTGGCAAGACTCATTTAATCCACATTGTGTTTATATACCCAACACTGTGGAAAAATATCTATTAAAAAATATTAATACAAAACGTGAGATGCGTGTTGTTCATTTTTCGCTCGATAGATTTAATGCTCGATAACCTTATTCTCTGGAGCCCAATCACATTGAAAACATGCATTTTCGTATTCCCATATGCGAAAAAGAAATGATCTTGAAACCAAATGTTACTTGAATGTTCACATTTTCTAGTCTCATCAAATAGTTATGAATGAATGAACAAGAATTTTCGTTTTTACTTCGTAAAACTCGTTCAGTCAATTACTTTAACTTTTAACTGAATTTTCAAAGTACAATTGACATGTTATTTTCTTTTTTTTTTCTTAGTCCCCTGTAACCATCACAATCGATGAGCAGACTCAAAAAGAAAACGCTTCTGCGTTTCCCGCTATTTTTCCAGCAAATTTAGGACTAACTCGGTTAATTGTGTGTGGCAAATGGTGACTGCATGCATTTTCTTTTTCTTTCTCGCTATGCATTTTTCTCCCGACCATTGCTTCTTGCATTTAGTTCTGATGAGAGAATGTCTCTTCTTTTTCCAACTTTCTTCTTTCAACTTTCATTTAACTGATGGGTGTAACTTGGCGTGAAAACTGGCGAAAACTCTTTTCTTATTTGTTTGAGTTCATTTACAATACTACGAACCGTAAAATGTTTCTATGCATGTGTACTTTGCTTTACTCAGCTGTTTTTTACTCAGCATTTTTGAGCAAAAGTTAAGCTTGGTCAAAAAAGCAGTTGTTTGGTGATAATTTGGCTTATTTCGGTCACCAAGATTTCGAGAAAATTTCAAGACGAATTTCAAAAGAATGTGCCATTTCTTCTGTTCAAATAAAAATACGCAAATGATTGTTTTCATTTTTCCATTGAAATGCTCTTCTTTGTTTTCCCTTCGCTCCGTTTTCCTTTGTTCCCTTTCATGCCAATAGGTTGACATCCTTTTTCGATTGAATCGTAAAACCTTGTAGTAGGAGAGGCAATGGGAGTAGTAGCCAAGTCGGATGTGTTAGTGCTTCTCCTTTTCCGCCTAAGCAGCAACAGAAGGAGAAAAAAAATTATTCGCATTCCATATTAGCATGGCAGGACACATTAATTGAAAGTAAACGAGATGCGAGAAAACGAAAGACGACATTCGAGTGCTGAGCTTAGAAAGGAGATGAAGAAAACCTGCATTTTGTCAGTGTCTGAGTGTATATATGTGCGTGTCGCTACTTCTGCTACTTTTTCTCATTCTTAGTTTGCCCACAGCGAAGAACCAAAGAGGAGGAAAAAAAAGTATCACATGATTCAAATCCCTTCTAACTCGCATATGTAAGCTTGATATATGGGGCCCGGAAGACCAGGTCTCTTCTTATTAATTTCCAAATATTTTTTCAACCCAGCAGTAGTGCTATTACTGTACCTCTGAAACTTCTAGAAGCAAATAGCATCGTTTAAGTTCTGGATTGAAAAAAAAAACATGGTTGACAATACACCAGTAACAGCTAACAGAGGAGATGCCAATTTTATAACAAAACTGTCTTCATTGTTCAAGCTTATGAGCGCAAACACCTTCGACCCCAATGATAATGTCAGGAAAAAGTTCAAAATAAAAAAGTGTTCTTCTCTTTTTATCATTGAACTTTCCTCCTTAAAAGGAAGCCGAAAGAGCTTTGTTCCTGACGCCAGTGGAAAAAATTTGTAGAAGATTTTTTTCTTTCAGCTGGTAAACAACCACCACTCCATTCACTCCATTTCCTTTTTCAAGCTCATCTCATTCCACTAAGTGTTTATCGCATTTTCTCTGAATCTCGTTTATTGAACACTGTCTTGGGAATTGGAATTATTCCCTTGTGAGCGTTTACACTCATCCACATATGATTAAGCTAAGAAATGCTGTTTGTAACACAGAAATATTTTCTTGGTTTTACTGCGTAACGTTAGCTTGAAAAAAAAACTTGTAGAAGAAATGTGATGCGCTTTCAAAAATGATTACAGAGGAATTTGTACCCAGTTCTGTTTTCTGAGAGGTTTTCGTTGTTCTGCAATCTTTGATTTCATATCAGCAATCGTTCATTTCTTATAGAATTGAAGGCAAGTTCAAAAAAACTTATCGAATTTTTTCAGTTTGTTTTCCGCTCAATGGAATGCAACACCTATTTATCCAACTCTCTCATGCTCAAAATCATTTGAGCGCGATAAGTAGTTTCACTAGCTTTTCGTTGCCCGTTTCCTGACTTTATTCGCAATTGAAGCGCGTGTATATATTCAGGGTTTTTTAAACTTACCAAAATTTGACTATTTTCCAGAATGGTATTGAGTTGAACAGATGGAGAGCTATCATAGTGGTCAGTTCGGCGAGCCAGACTCGTATCCGCACGAATACATTTCTAACACTGTGCAAAATGGACTGGCAGGGGTTAGTTTTCTTTTTTTTTGGGCTAAAAGATTAAAAACAATATCAAACTGTGAAAAATACAGAACGTGGTTATTAATTCAATTTTTTCATTAAATTTTTCTGAATGGCCAGTTTTTTGCACAGTTGCAAAATGCCGGATAGGGCCGGACCAGAGGACAAAGTTTTTTCGGCCCGCCTCTCACAGTTGAAAACTTTCAAATGAAAAAAATTGGTTTTTCTTTTCAATTTAAAAATTTGAAAAACCAATAACATCTATGAGACCAGTTATCTAGTAGAACAAATTTTAACAGAAAAAAAAGGTTCTAGGAATTTATGATTCTCAATTTTCAACGTGCACAGCTATTTGATATGTGAATATGCAGAAAGTCACACTCTTTGAAATTTTTTGAGAATTGCGTTTTGAAAGAAAACTGAAGACTTTGTATTGAAGTTTTTCACAATCTAATTTATTACCATATGGAATTCTCTACAGGTTCCAATGTGGGCAATATGGTCCTTTGTAATTTGTGCAGTCTTGATAATTGCTGTCCTCCTGCTGGACTACTGTGTCATTCGGAGAAACGCATTAGGAAATACGTGCTGCACAAAGGCTCGTCAGAAACGAGGAACCATCAACGCCGCTCATCAGAAGAGATCTACAAACATGTTGCTTAATGTATGAAGAAACATTTTTCGGAATTTGAAAAAGACAAATTACGTTAGTTTAACAGGAGCAATGTTCTTATTTTCGGTAATTACGCCTAACCTCCAAAATTTGATCATGATGTATTCTTGATATTCTTGATAGCCAAAACCCAGCATGTTTGTAGACTTTGGTTTTAAACAATTTACCCCTGTTACAATCAAACTTTAGTTAGAATTTCAAAGTCCTTGTTTCAATCAAGAAACTTCATCATTTTACTGAAAAATCATTTGCAGAAACTGAACCGTAACGTGGCACAATTGGACCAAGATGTATGAAAGTTCAAATGCTCAACGATTCGCAAATCATTGGCCCTCAGACATAATCAAATCAAAATAAAATTTTAAAATTCCCAACTCTTGCTTGTTGTGTTTTTGTGTTTTTCACAAAACTTTGTCAAACAGTTTCTGTGCTATGGTTGGGCTTATATCTGTTTTACATAATTTGCTGTCATTTTTAATGAAGGAATGTTTAGGATTTAAACGATTGCAAATAATGTGAAAGATCTGAATTATTGCGAATTAGAACACAAACTATTCACGGTTTGTACTTAATTCTGCCGCATTATTTTGCAATTCTTTACCGGCATTGATGATAACAATAATGTGCTCAGCTGCAACTCTCGTCTTTTGGGCGCCTTTTGGGCGAAATTAGAGCTCTGCCGCCTTTTGAGCTAGCTTTGGCGCCTTTTGGGAGAGAAATACATTTTTAGGCGAACCCCAGGCGACGGTAGAAACTCTCAGGCGAACTAGCGGAATCTGGCCAACCAGCGCCCAAAAGACGATAGCCGCAGCCGAGTGAATTTGAATACTATGAAATTGTCAGGCAAATAATGCATGTTTAGATATTTCGTTAAATGAACATATTGCCGTTTCCAACAAAATATAACGTTTTAAATATAAATCTTGTCCGAAATCAACGATGCCTTGTTAAAATTTTTTTAAGGTTGCATGAGCAAATATAACCGTGCATTGAACTTATTTTTTATTATGTTTCTATTTTTTTTTTTCGATGATTTTAACAGTTTTTTTCAGATTCACATAGAAAAAACAAGAACAATTGTCAAAAAATAGAGAAAATCGAAACATTATATTTAGAATAGGCTAAAGTTGCTTAAAGTACGGTAAAAGTACAGTAGTTGTTTAATTTGTTGCTTGGAGTACGGTAGTACGGTATTTGCCGTTGGGCTTTCGAGAAAAAATGCAACGGGATTTCCGCTCTCAGTGTATCTTGATTTCTGACTAAAGTAATAGATAGGTTTTCGGTTCAACGGTTCAGTTTCTTAAGGTTTCTATTTATGACAAGGGAGTTTTGAAGCTGCATAATACTTTTTATATTCATCTATTTACTTTTATGCGCACTTTACTCATACCCAATGTCGCAACCTTTCTCTCTCTCTCTCTCTCTCTCTCTCTCTCTCTCTCTCTCTCTCTCTCCGTTGTATCACCTCATCTTATCGCGAAGTATGTATTCATTGGCATGTCGCCTGGTCTTTCTCTTTCCCGTTCATCGGTTTCAAAGACGCACATAGACAGAGGGCCACTCAATCACATAGAGAGCGTCCCCCTGTGCGCTCACAAACACTCACCGAGAGGGTGGTTATTAACGTGGAGACGAAGACAGTGGAAGGTGGTGGTGGGAGAACAAGTGACACTCACACACTGACGACTGCAACCAACGGGTCACATCTGGCACTCATTTCTCTTTGCCTTTTTCTCTCCTGTTGATGACGCGCGGATGGCCGTCTGGTCGTGGCCGACGTGGCCTAACTTTCTCAATTTTTCTCTTCAACGTTTCTTGGATGTATGCGATTTCCGTTTTTGCATATTTTCTTTTTAGCAGGAGAAAAATACCTTCAAAAATACTTAACTGATTGTTTTTTAGATGTCTTCTAACAGAGATCCACCTGATGGAGGAGGAACAGTCAACGAGACACATGTGAGTTATTTTACTATAGAAATTTTCATTCTAGAACTTTTCATTCTTACAGACAACGTATGGCACAAATCTAATCTCAAACCGAAGTAGGCCAGAGGAAGAAAATCAAGTAGAAGAAGCCGAACTGAAATACGGAGCATCTCATGTTATCCACTTGTTTGTTCCAGTTTCACTGTGTATGGCTCTTGTAGTTTTTACTATGAATACTATCACATTCTACAGTCAGAATAATGGAAGGCATTTGTAAGTTGTATCGAATTTTCACAGTTTTAGTTTACCTACATAACATATAAAAGTTTAATTCAAACAGTTCAGGCTTTACACTCCATTTGTCAAAGAGACCGACAGTATTGTGGAAAAAGGACTGATGTCACTCGGAAATGCTCTTGTGATGCTCTGTGTTGTTGTTTTCATGACAGTTCTTCTCATAGTGTTCTACAAGTACAAATTTTACAAACTGATCCATGGCTGGTTGATAATCAGCAGTTTTCTGCTGCTATTCTTGTTTACAACGATCTATGTTCAGTATGTTCTCAATCGAATTTTCGTTTTTGCAAACAATTTTTTTTCAGAGAAGTCCTCAAAAGCTTTGATGTGTCTCCGTCTGCCGTAACAATTCTGTTTGCACTTGGAAACTATGGAGTATTGGGTATGATGTGTATCCACTGGAAAGGCCCACTACGCTTGCAACAGTTTTACCTTATCACAATGTCAGCATTGATGGCTCTTGTCTTCATCAAATACCTGCCAGAATGGACAGTATGGTTTGTGCTGTTCGTCATATCGGTCTGGGACCTTGTCGCTGTGCTCACTCCAAAAGGACCGCTGAGATACTTGGTTGAAACGGCACAAGAAAGGAATGAACCAATTTTTCCAGCTCTCATATATTCATGTAAGTTATTATTTTGATGGCCCATAAAAATGCTAAGAAAACCAACACAATGCCATCTTTCTTGCTGTTTTGTCCTATGTATGATGTATTACCTGAATTTCAGCTGGAGTCTTATATCCGTACGTGCTTGTCACAGCGCTGGAGAATCCAGGAGAGTCAAGAACCACAAGCGAACAATCAGCCACTACTGAAGGTGAGTATAGAACAGCGAAAGTTACACAGAATGAATGGAAACTATGTATATGTATATCTATGTTGTAGCCACTCCATCTACATCTGCTGGCAACACTGGGTTTGCACCAGGGCTACAAAGTGATTCCAAACGAACAGCGGTGAAACGTATTCCTCAGAAAGTCCAAGTTGAGGAGGCTCCTCCAGCTGCCAGAAATCAGCCGGACAATGTCAGGATTGAACGACGTACCCCTGCAGCACAATTAGAACAACTCAACTACCCTCGCCACGATGATTACCAAGAAGAAAGTGAGTTTCAATCGATTTATGAATATGAAATTGATATAATACTTTAACAGGAGGTGTCAAACTTGGACTCGGTGACTTCATCTTCTATTCTGTTCTTCTTGGCAAAGCGTCATCTTACTTTGACTGGAACACTACAATCGCTTGTTACGTTGCAATTCTCATAGGGTTGTGCTTCACTCTCGTTCTTCTTGCAGTCTTTAAGCGTGCACTACCAGCTCTTCCAATTTCCATATTCTCCGGATTGATTTTTTATTTCTGTACTCGTTGGATTATTACTCCATTTGTCACTTTTGTCTCCCAGAACAGTTTCCTATACTAGCATGTTTTTTGAGACTCTGATAAGATCAAAATATTTATTGCTTGTATTCTTTGAACATTGTTGCATCATCAGCTTCTCCCTTTGATCTCGAATTCGCTTTTCACATGTTAGTTCCATAACAAGCAAACGAAAAATGCTTCGCTATAAAAATTATTTATTATTATTGAACACTTTGATTTCACATGATTCTTGACTAACCTTTGTTGACAGGTGCTTCATATTTAATATAATTTCCTAATCAAACGCACCTAATTATTTTCAGATGCTTGCTACAAGAAATATCTTAACACGGAATCGTATTATTATTTTTAGAGATATAGCTAGTGTAAGTGATCAAGCATTAATAAAGAACATTCATTTTTTTCAGATTCAGATTAGAAAAATAAGCGCTAAAAGTACCTATTTCGATTTGAATGAGCATATAAAAGTGATCAATGTCACATATAAAACGGGTGAAGCCATGGATCAATTCACAACCGTCGAGTCGAAATATGTGGTTTGTTCTGATCATCAATATCATATCTATATACATATTTCTGTAGGAAATAGGGGATCCCGCTGGCAGCAAAGGAACAGTCGTCACGTTGTCAGGATCTCCAGGAACTCATAACGACTTCAAATATATGAAATTATTGTTCGAGCAGAAAAAAATTCGCATGATAAGCACTAATTATCCGGGATCAGAGTTTGTAAGTGGTGGTCTACACAACAGCTACACCAATAAAGATCGAAACTCCTACATGAAAAGTCTGATGGAAAAACTGGAATTGAAAAGCGTCAATAAATTGGTGATTATGGGCCACTCACGAGGTGGAGAGAATGCATTGCAGTTGACCAGTGAGCTATCAGTAAGCTAGGATTTGAAACACCGGCAAAATATGTTTTTTAAGGATGATAGCAGTTGGCCGTTAGTAGGAGCAGTAATGATCAATTCTCCTGGGTTCGCTCCACACAAAGGAATAAGTAAGAGGTTAGCAAGAAGAAAAAAATAATTTCTTCACAAAATTGGTTTAGAATGGGAACAATCAACTTCATCATATCTTTAATCAAACGTCACAACCCCACAATCAACATGATCCTTCATCCAATTTTGCACTGGTGTACGTTATCTCGTCAGAAAAATACTAATGATAGATCGTTTTCAGTTTACAACAATGTTATTGGTCTCCGGGTGTCCCACGGTAAAGTTGCCGCTGCCGCCATTCTACCAATGCAAACTTTTGCCTTCGATGAACAAAAATTGAATATCGATGACTTGAAAAACAAGCCAAATGTACGAGTGTTCTACGGGTATGGCTCGAAAGATTTTCTTATCGATGAGCATCAATCAGAAGAAGTTGCCATGTATTTTTCGGATAAGAACCACTATATTATCAAAAACAAGAAAGATGCAGAAAGAGCGAAACAAAAAATACGGGAAAATATAACATCTGGAGATCAATTCATCACTGCCAACTTCACGAATGAAGGTCATTTTCTGCAGAAGACTTATCCAGAGTTCATTGTCGACGTAGTGAATGTGTTTTTCGATGCTGCCACTGATAGAAGGAAATAGTATATTTTCAATTTCCAGAATTCTTAAAATACATCTCATTGTTATCAATATAGATTTTTAAATTGTCTTTTTTTCTGATTGTACTTGTGGAAAAGTACACTTCTCTGAGCATGTCCCCGAGTTACACATCATGACCTATATAATTAGAAAGCCCATGAAATTCAAATTCGGAATCTGTTTTTTTTTGCGGGCACGGCAATGAGCTTCGAGAAAACTAAGGTTGAAAGAATACACTTACGAATATTGTAGTACTAAAACCTATTGAGTTTGCATTGCGAGACACGTGATATATTTATATCAAGTTTAAGAATCCAAATACAGCTTAAAATCAAATGAGAATTATCTTTAAACCTAATTTTCTCAAAGTTCATTGCCGTTTCGCAAAAACAAAAAGAAGATTCCGAATTAGAATTTTTTGGGCTTTCTAATGATGTAGGTCATAAAACGTAAATCGGGGACATGCTCAGATAGCAACCTAGTCAGATGAATCGATTTTCTAACACGTTTGCTTATTTAGATTTTTTTAACAAGAATTAAAATAGCTCTACTTATATAAAGTGTAAGGATCAATATAAAACTTTCATTGCATATCACAGAAACTTCATCAAATATACAAAATATGGCAAAGCGAAATATTCTGATAAGCGCGGAAAAATGCTTTTTGATCATCACGGCATTAACAATAAAAGAGATATGAGATTCTAAAAATATGAAAGACTAGCCAACAGCAAACTAACTCAATGAATTCCATTCGTATAGTATTGGAATGAATCATAAAACCGTGTTGTGTAACTATCTCGAGAACCTTCCACAAGAGTGTCGACCAGTTGCTGGAGTTGTTCATCAGTACTGCTGACATGGAATCGGGCCTCCAGTGCACGAACTGTTTCAGGCCCAGCCCGAAAACACTGCATTTTGGATCCTGTAACACATCAATTCTAGTAATCTCTTTTATCCTTGCCACACTCACCAGTAGACATAACTTCAGCAAGTGAAACAATTCGACGATGGTGTTTTCTGGCAGCCATCAGCCCACGAAGCAGCAAACTTTTATAGTAGAGGAACATGTCGCTGTCTATTCCACCCATAACGTCAACTGTAACATAATTTGAATTGCTTTTCACTTCATTATGTTGATAAGATATCAGAAAGCGTTTCCACTTACTAATTTCGGTTGTCAACTTGAATGGAGCAGTCTCAAATCCCAAGTTTCTAGGCGATGACGATAGTAGAAAACCGTAGTCAATATGAATCAAATGGCCTTCCATGTCCAGTAATATATTTCCATTGTGACGATCTTTCAGTTGCAAATAGTAACTAACCAAGCTATATGCAGCAGTACTTTGAATGAAATTCTTTTGTGCACTGAAAAAAATAATAATCTGGACAGTAAGAAAATTTCAAACTTACTTTACATAAGTCTCACTATTTACAGGTCCAAATACATTTTCAAAATGGTTTTTCAACGACGGGGTGGCGGTGTTCCCGTTTGTACGGAATAGATTGGTGAGGTGACATTTGATTTGATGAAGTGATAGAGTATCAAGAACCGGTTCGATGAGTCCCGCATCTGATCCGATGCACACAATTTTATAAGGCCTCAGATAAAGTGGAACACCTTCCTCGCGCCATAATTCCTGAAATTTCTTGGGCAATTGTTAGAGCATATTTATAAACTCACCTTAAACGTGAAAAGAAGTTGTTGAGCAAATGCTTCTTGTGATAAATCGTCACCAGTTTTCACAATAACTGGAATCAAATCCCATTTTTGATGGTTTTCGTAACGACTGGATTCTCGGATTCTCGACTTTTTCTCTGACCAAGGTTCAGCAAAAACAGCAATAGATGGATCTGTTGAATCGTGATAACTCTTGTTTTTCATCAATATATTATTGCTGGCGGAATGCTTCAGTTTCTGATTTAGAGAGGCTGCCGTTTTAATGTTCGAATTAGAGTTATAGTGGGGTGAGGATCGAATGACTTCAGCGAAAAACACATATGGCACCTGAAAACAAATATCTATTACAAAAAAACTAAGCATATTTCCTTCACCTTGTCCTTACTGTTCAATACGGCACTTTCGTTAACACAAAGATTGAAAATTGTGTTCTCAAAGTCAAATGGAATCCAAACAGAGCTTGGAAGCATAGAATTCAGCATGTTCATTTCAGAGTGTAATGCAATTGTTTTCTCCTGCTTAGAGCTGAACAAATGCTGCTCCGTCAACTTCACACCAATGAAAACCAGTCGGCTGATGAAATTCAACTGGTTGTTGAGAAGTTGAGATGTGACTGGACCAAAACGAGGTTTTTCGTACAAGTCGACGTCAGTTGAAAGAGTCGAAGAAGCATGATACGTCGAAATGCTCCCAGTGTTTCTCCCATAATTGGATCCTGAAAAACAATTCCAAATTTTCAAGAGAAACATTCGCTTGGATAGGCAAGTTTTGTGGTTCAACTTTGAAAATTGACGTTTTTCTTTTATTATAAATGATATATATTCTTTAATGAAGATAAATAATTAAGAAACTCAATACAGGTAGTATCCTGATTTTGAATACTTCATGTCCTTCTCAAGGTATCACTTCAATTTTTGATACTCACCAACTGTCCAGTTGGTCTCTTCCAAACGGTCCAAAGATAAGATGTTTAAACTTTCCGATGCGGTTGATGATCCCAATGTGTTTGACCTGCTCAGCAAGCTTTTCAGCATGAGCGCGTGATTTTCATATCTGTTAGGAATGTTTTTTGTGAAACAGTTGAGGAGCCAAATACAAAACACAGTGAATTGCGCATCGTTTTTGTGTCTGAAATTAAAAATTGGCTTCACAATTTCCACCGAACTAAATCATACCTTTTTTCAATGTAGGCGTGGGATACACTAGCCGCGTCCACTTTTGTAACGTAGAGATACATCAACTGAGGCAAGTAAAAATCCAAGTCTTTTTCGGGCAAATCGAAAAGTCGTTTTCCTGAAACAAAAAAGTTGAAGCCATAATTTCAGAGCCCGAATCATACTCACCAAGAAATGTCAAGCTAGGTTTATCCTGGATTGAGTTCAGGTACTCCACTGCCATTGAAGCATCAAAACTATCCGAAGAAATCAGCCGCATTGTCCAACTTTGACGATCGTGCGTTGGTATTGTCTGAAATATAAGAGTGTGATTAAAAAAAGCAATCAAATTCGATATTTTCTCGGATTTCTTCTAGATGAGATAAGAAGTTCAAATATATGTTTACATTATCTGCTCAAACTCACCACATTTTCTTTTTCGACTTCAATCTCTTTCTGCGTCTGGTGTTTTACTTCAGTAGCGGCAATGGAGACTGACCCATCTGTTGACCCCTCTTCGTGTTTCTCAACTATCTCATCTATATCTTTCAAACTCGGTTCTTTTACTGTATATTCCACGTCATCTTCTGATATCATTCTGAAAAGAATCAAAACTTAATAATTGTGGGTTAAATTACAAGAATATTCTGACAAGAAAACGATAAGAAACGTGCGCGAATGAACTATATTCATCACGCGCACAAAAGAAAAACAGTGAGTTGGGGGTTGTTGCAAACGCGCCCCGCCGGACTGCACACATAAGGCCATACACAACAGCACACTCAATGAGGCATGCAGGCGAGAGAACACCTCAAGAGAGAGGGTGCAAAAGAAAAATACAAACGCAGTAGTTGTTTATCGTTTCTTGTGCCTATTTTTCTTGATAATCTGTCATTCAAACGTATACAGAACATATTTTCTCCATATGCCGCGTCCCCGGATTCTGTACTGTATCGATTTCTCGATGACCTATTTTCAAATTCCTGAGATGACCTTTCGTATTTGTTTTGTTTCGTGTGTCTTTCCCGTTCATTTGCTGCGCAAATTCATCGATTTATTCACAACCGAGTTTCTTCCAGATTATTAAACGAGTACAACTTTCAAGACTGCATAATATCATCAGTAAATGGAAAAATTCGGAGACTTCACAGAGGCTACACAGTTCACAAATGTGAGTTTCATAACAAATGCATGAAGTGACTAACGAGTTCCTCATTTCAGGTTCAATATCTAGGATGCTCACAGCTGATCAACAATGACAATGACAATGAAATGAAAGCACTGATGAAGGTTTGTTTTTACACACAAATAATTCCATTTTATCAATCTTTTTTACCAGGTGCTCGACGAGCAAAAAGGAGCCCAAACAGTCAATGTCACTCTAGTAGTTCCTCATGATATATCAGGAACAGTAAGGTGAGTTATGAGCACGAATAATAAAAGGGATAGAATGTTTTCAGACTGATAGACGCACAAGAAAAAATTTTATCATCGTTCTCGTTAGTCAACATTCGTTTCTGCATTCGAGGAGAGAACTCAACATGTCAAAATAACTGCTTTGGAATTTCATTTACCCAAAAGATTAACGTGTAAGTTATATTTTCAGTGGTGAATATCAGATTCATAATTTGGTTTTTTTTTCAAGCGAGTTGATGATTTTATTTTCAGAGGAGAAAACAATCAATCAGATGTTCTACACCAATGTCACGTTTTTCGAGCCAGCAAATCTGAAATTGCAGCCAAAGCGCTGTATTGCTTTTCCTACGCATTCTCTAACAAGAACGTGTCAGCAGTATCAAATCGAATGGAATTCTTGTTCGAGAGCATTTTGGAAATCAAAGAGAATGACGGAACAATGGAAAAACCTAACTGGAAGTTGTGTCCGCAGCATAACGGGGTTTTCAAAGTGAGGAGAGACCGCGAGAAGAAAATTGTGGTGCAGTTGAAACAGGTTTGATTTTCTAAGCACTGAACAGATTAACTATTATTACTTTTTAGGTGGAAGGATTTTTGTTAAATATCAAAAAATGCTTTGGCATGCTACTAGCGGCTGGAAGAAATCTGAGACACTCAGACTTACAGCTACTTGAAATGCAGAGAAACGAGACAGGTAAGACAATTTGAAAGCAATGATAAGGCAGTAGATTAATTTTCAGGCTCTGATTCAGCCGTTTTCCTAATTGAGGCCAATTGGGACCCGCGAGTACACATGTTTGAAGTGTTAAACACAGAGACGCCACGAGGTATGCATGTTTTATATTGATTTCAACTAGACATTACTCAAATAGACAGGAATCACGCACCTGTGTGAATTAGTTAATTACACACTAATGGATTTCAGACACAAGAGTGTTCATGACCGTTGCTGTGGATGTCATTGTTATGGAAATTAGCGAACCAATTCGATTTTCAATGGAGGCGATGTCACGAGTGTTTCATGAACATGAACGTTTCTATAAAACTCCCCAAACAGTGGTTTCGGAAGAGTTCACATTGGTTTTAGAGGTAATAGAAAAATGAAATATGCAAAAAAAACAATAAATTGCGTTTTATTTGAGAAAATGACGACAGAGAGATAATAGAGATAGAATAAAACCTTACAAATCACGAGGCAGGAAAAAGAGAAGAGAATCAGACAGCAAAAGAAAACATTTGTCGCAATCTGTTCTCAGCTTCTCACTCACATTTGTTCTGGCTGGTTTTCTTGTTTTATTGTAGATAGTTTTTCTCTCTTTCTCATTGTTTATTGTATTTTCTAGACATATTTTTTCAAAAAACTGTTTGGAATAGACATAGCTCATAGCCCTTTGGGCACTACACGCTTGATTGCATATCGTATCAGCAGAATAACTCGTGAATTGGAAAACATACTCACAAAAAAGGTCGTATTTTCAGAAAAACTTTGATCAGGCTGACCTTAACGACCGCAAGCTCACGTTTATATCGCTTGAGTCAGACAGTGAAAGGAAACGTTTGAAACAAAACTTGGGAAAAAGTCCGTCAAGAATGCCCACCCAGCTTTTGCACCCGACTGGAGATGATGAATCAGGTATACCAATTCGAATGAACATATAACCCAAAATAAAACTTCAGATTGTGACGAGCCCTTGTTATCCGGATCGGGAAAAGTGTCTCAGGAATGTAAAGAGGAGCATCTCGAGCTGTGGAATCAGTTGATAAACAATTGGGATCAACAGAGTGATCGACCTGAAAGAATATCAGAGCTAGTGCTCGATGGAATACCAGACAAACTTCGAGGACACGTTTGGCAGCTGCTGGCAAATGTAAAATCGTAAAGTTTTCAAAATTAAATTTCCATATTTCAGGCTATCGATCAACCTGATCTCGTCGAAAAGTATCACGATTTCTTGAGCCAGCCCTGTCCGTCAGAGCAAGTTATTATGAGAGACATTCACCGCACATTCCCAGCACATGACTATTTTAAAGAATCTGGAGGGAAAGGCCAAGAGTCTCTATACAAAATTAGCAAAGTAAGTAAC
The DNA here is from genome assembly GCA_027920645.1 of Caenorhabditis nigoni. NCBI lineage: Eukaryota > Metazoa > Nematoda > Chromadorea > Rhabditida > Rhabditidae > Caenorhabditis > Caenorhabditis nigoni. The sequence continues at coordinate 548,695 of CP115869.1, forward strand.
AAAAAAAAATGGTTTAGTTAACTTTAATTGATTCAAGGTTTACTCATTGTATGACGAAGAAGTATCTTATTGTCAAGGTTTGTCGTTTTTGGCGGCTAGTTTATTGCTCCACATGCCAGAAGAACAAGCATTCTGTACGCTTGTCAAAATCATGTTTAATTATGGCTTGAGAGATTTGTTCAAGTTGGGTTTTGACAACCTGCATTTGCGATTCTTCCAGCTCACAGCTTTACTGAAAGTGAGTTTTTATGCTCAATATGCTTAGAAAAAACTTAAAATTACAGGATTACATACCCGAACTGTCTATTCATTTGGAGCATATCGGCATTGAAACTCATATGTATGCATCACAATGGTTTCTAACACTTTTCACTGCAAAGTTTCCTTTGCAAATGGTGTTTTTCATTTTGGATCTGTTTCTAAGTCAAGTAAGTTTTCCAAAAATTAAAATTTTTTGAATACAGTATGCACGAAAATGAGTTTTAGTCTTCTTTTCATTTTATCTGATTTTTTCAGGGAATGAACACAATTTTCCACATTTCTCTCGCCTTGCTTCATGATGCAAAAACCGACTTGTTGCAGTTGGATTTTGAAGGAACTCTCAAGTATGCAACTAAATATAAATTATACTTCATGAACAGTTTTCAGATATTTCCGTGTCTCTCTGCCTAGAAAATACCGTACTGAAGCTGCAACCAAGTGTTTGATTCACAAAGCAGTCAAATTTCGATTGAACCATAGTAAACTGGAGGTCTACGAGAAAGAATATAAGCGTATCAAGGAACAAGAACGAGAAAATGAAGATCCGGTTTTGAGAATGGAGGTGGGCTGTGAAATCGTCTAAAATGCGAAAAGTTTTGACTTTGCAGAAAGAAATCGGCCGTCACCTAGCCAACACGTTACGATTAGAACGAGAAAATGACGATTTGGCTCACGAACTTGTCACTAGCAAGATTGAACTCCGTAGAAAGTTGGATGTAGCCGAAGATCAAATTGAAACATCAGCCAACACTATCGAACGACTAACACGACAAAACCAAGATATTCTAGAAGAAAATAAGAATTTGTTGAGAGAATATGAGCAGATAAAAGAGATGTATAGACGAGATGTGTTGAGATTGGAGGAGAACGGTTCAAGAGCTGAGAAACTGCTAGCGGAATATAAGAAATTGTTCTCGGAAAGAAGTAAACGTGCTGAAAGTGAAAGAGAAAACTTTGAGGTGCAGAAAAAGGCCATCATTGTAAGTGCTTCAGTACTTTGTTTCTGAAAACGCTGTATCCCACTGTTATTTTTTAGGCCAGGATCTCTGAGTGTGACAAATGCTGGCCATCAGTTTGTGAATGGGAAAAAAATCGGAGCCCAGTTCACACCGCGTACACACCCATTGGTCTCGACCTGTTGACAAAATTGGAAGAAAGAGAAGATCATATCAAGTAACATATTATCATCAACCACAATTCACTTTCAAATTTTTATAGATCACTCGAAATAGACCTTGCTCAAACAAAATTGTCGTTGGTTGAAGCAGAGTGTCGGAACCAAGATCTCACTCATCAGCTAATGGCTCAGAGTGAAAGCGATGGCAAAAAGTTAGTTTTTAGTTACCTACATTTCAAAGAAGGATGGTCTCCACGGCACAGTCCATTAACTGGTAGACTTTGAATGGCCCCGCGACGTTTTGTAGCGAGACGTTTTGTAGTCGGACATTTTGTAATTAGGTCGCTTCGCAGCTGTTCCATAAAAATAGTTTTCCTGTTGTTTCGTTGCTGCATCATTCTGTCAATGTTCATGCAGGACAATGCTTAACAATTATGAGAGGAAAAACACAACTAGAAAAAAAACCCAAAATTTCAATTCGTATTTGATAAATGCACGTTTCTAAAAATGTACTCAGTACTTCTCGAACAATTTAGTACTCAAAACACTTCAAACCCCATATTTTGAGTTCTGCACCCATTCTCAGCATATGTAAAAGTCTTTTTGTACACATTTTTTACGAATTTTAAAACACTCATTCAGAAACGGGTCTTTGTTAGATATGAATATGTTTAATTCTAGTAAATTTTTATTACTTTGTTTTAACAGTTCTCAGAAGTTATTTAACATTCTCTGCATTTCTAAACATTCCTCGGGCCTATTTTGTAAGGATGCGGAAGTTATATGTTTAACTGATGATACTCATTCTTCCATGTTTTGTTTCAGATGGTTCAAAAAGACGATCACTCAACTCAAAGAAGTTGGCAGCTCCCTGAAACATCATGAACGCTCCAACAGCTCAGTGACTCCGTGAATGCAGTTACCGAATTGTGTATTTTAACTTATTTTCTTAGCTTGCTTCGTGTATTATATATTGAAAAAAATAAACAAATCTGAGACCACATTCATGAACATTTTTCTTGGAAAACCGTTTTCCTTTCAAAAATCAACTGGATTATTTTCCAAATGGAAAATGAAAGCGTGTAAATGTACTAAACATCTTTAAAAGGATTTTCCGACTTGCAGGGTCGGAAAATGACTTTTGAACTAAATTTTCTCAAAAACTACGGTCTGAAAACTTATCACATTTGGTCACAGTACTTGAAATTCCTGAACATTTTTATAATCGGAAAATCCATAAAATTGATATTACACATGAATCGAGATTAGTCTACCTATTTCATGAAAACATACGGATTTTCCAAAAAGAAAACGATTTTTTCACGCCTTTTCAGTCGATTTTTGGAAAGAAAACGATTTTCCAAGGAAAATGTTCATAAATACGGCCTCTGAAATAATCAATGTTTTCCTCACCCCCTGTCTCACACCATACACCATTTTGACCTTCCTTGTCAGCACAAACCTAATTTTTTGTCTCTCTTTGTTATATATTTTTCATGTTCCCTTTTTCATGTTTCGCGTCAAAAAAAGAGAAAAGATTTCTTGATTCTTGCGGACCTTTGTGCTTCTAGCGGTGGTGGTGGTGCGTCTTCTTTTCTTTTCTTAACGTGTATTTCTGGGTGGATGTGTGTACCAAGCCAACGGAAAGCAAAAGAAAAAGAAAAGACGCGAGCGGGATAGAAGATGAGGCAAAAAGATGTAGAGTGAATGGGGGAATAGAGAGGAACAGAGCAGCTCGAGCTCTATGTGAGCCCCGCACGCGTAGACAAAGTAGCAAGCAAATTTTCCACGCACCAAACTTATTATTCTGCCATCTATGTGAAAACAAAAAAGTGTACGGAAAAAAGAGAGTTCGCAGAGCTGCCTCACTTTTTCTGCCTTCTTTTTTTCTAAGAATGATGCTATTTAACTCTTTTTTTACTTCCTAATCTTTTTCGTCACCCCTTTTGCAGTTCCAAAGGGTCTGTCCAAGAAGTGACTAGTAAAATCGATTTGACAAATTGCCCTCATTTTTCACATTCAGAAAACAAAACAGAAGCTCAACATCTTAACGGCTCGCTTTTTTCTCGCTTTTTCTTCATTCTCTTTTCTTTAAATTTTACAATTGCTCACTCCAGTTTCAGATGAATTCTGAAAATACTTCAACAAAAACTATGTGCACGCATCGTAATTTATCTTGCGAATCTTCCATACAGTTCATGAATTTGACGGCTGCTGCAATCACATTAACAGCGGGAGAGGTAACTTTATAATGAAAGCTGGAACGGAAATTAGTTTCAAAAAACAGAATGGAAAAGTTACAGTTAGTTTAAATTGTAGGATACACTATCAAAAATTTGTTATTGCCCGCTTTTGAATAGGATGGTACTGTAAAAAAAACAACAGACAATTTAATGAAGCTACACATTCGAAATCAGTTAAATAGGATATAGTTTTCTTACACATCGTGTTTTTAGAATACTAATGCAGATATAATTGAAGAAACAGAACATTACATTTTTAGGCATAACTTTTTAGGCCCAAGCCTATTAGGTGGCTCCAAGTTGATCGGGTTACTTTTGAAACAAAATGTCCAAAGTGTTAAAGATTAACGAAGACAACAACAACATGCTTCATGGTATCAATGGAGTCGGTTTGATAGACTTGAAGAGCACTGATAACGAAGACCAATGCTCGCATTCAAGTAGCCTAGAATCGCGGAACTCACTTACAAACCACCAAGGCAAGTTCTGAAATTGTATGAAAACTTACATGGTTCTTTTCAGGAAGTCAGGATGGTGATGGAGAATCTGGGTCAACTTCCTGCTCAGAAGACTCATTTGAAATGTCAAGTACTTGCAGTGCTAGAGAGGAATTTTACGAAGGTTAGAAACAAAAAGAATTACATAAAAATAAGTATACTGTAATATGATGATTAAGAAGAACGACGACGGTTGGAAAATAATGAAGTGGTTTCACGAAGATCGGATTTCAAAGATTCGGTCAGCTACGAAAAAATTTTTGAGTAAGCCTTTGGTCTCTTTTTTACAATTGCTGAAATCTTCATTTTGTTCAGTGAAACGCCTCAATCAACTAGTAGCAGATATGAAAAAGATGCGCATTTTCAACAAATTCGGCAGACTGTTGCAAACCAAATTGAGCACATTGATACTGGTAGGTTTTTCTTGAGTGATACATTCCGCATTGAAAGTTGTTGTTTTTCAGGCCTTCCACAATTAGATTTTGCCAAACTTGAGAAACAACTAACAACAGCAGCAAAAGAAAGAGAAGACGTGGAACGGAGAATGGCAATTGATTACGTCCGTATCTTTGATTGAAAAAACAAGCGAGATATTATATATTTTAGATTCCCGAGAGAGACGCATGGTCAAAACATGCTACCTCAAGTCATCATCGAAAACCCAACTCTATTTTGAGACTTCCTCCAAGCAAAAATTTACAGGTAGTGATATTAATTGATTTTCTTCAGTTTCTTTCAATTCGTTCATAATGTGCAACTTTCTGTTACAGGTTTGTTTCATGAATGAGCTTAGTGAGACAGATACCAACGGAGAAGAATCTGAAGATTCTGATATGGAGCACACTCACGTTAGAAAAAGCAAATCGGTACCGAACTTGAAAAACGCCGCAAATCCTGATCTTTTGGATCCGAAAACATTGAAGGAGTTGGTTGAAAAGCTTGACAGAAATCTTAAGCTCACTGAAAGTGAGTTATTAGTAAATACGAGTTATTTCTCAAAATCTATCTTCTCAGACGAGCGGTGTAGAATGTTGCGACATGAAGCTCAACGGGTGATGCGAATTGCTGAAGAAAGAGCAAAGACATCACTGGCTGATTATAGACGGTAGCGTTTAATGCAGTGTGAGAATACGAATAAAGACTGAAATAATGCCAGTTATAGGCGAAGATCTAAAGCAAGTGAAATTCCTCGACAAGCAAGGCAGTATTTGAGCAAGACTAAACTGCCGGATATTCGACTAATCCATCAGCAGATCGAGGAAGCCATAAGTCGTAAGTGTCAGCTCAAGTGTGAATGAGAAGCAGATAAAGAAAGCTATGTCACATCAATACTGAACAATTTTGCCGTTAATTATTTGAAAACATTTTACTGTGTAGTATTTCAGGAAAAAACACCGAGCTAGTGGGACTCCTTTTGGAACGGGACAACCTACACATGGAACATGACTCATTGAGACTTGATATTGACGACTATACTCAACAAAAGTCACCGGTACATATGATATTACAATTAGAATACTGTATTTAAGTGCTTTCAGCTGATCTGCCTTGACATGAAGCAATTGGTGCAGCTTCAGAAAAAACTGGAAAACAACTGAATTTAAGCAAGCATTCACGACTTAATTATTTTTGTTATTCACAAGAGAGCCATTGAAAAAAACCGGAATTTTGTTAATGGTTTGTCATACGAAAATATTGGCACAAATGACATATCTTACCCTAAATCTCGGAAATTTCACCACAGCCTTTAGCTCCTGAGATGAATATTTTTTCTTTTGAAGTTTCTGACAACAAAAATCCTAATTTTGTTTTAAGGTTCTCTTGTGAGCTTAATACTGTTTTTCTCGTTGATATTATTAGTCTGATACATTTTCATTTTTAGTAAATCACAATTTTAACCCAGTAGAATTACTCTGTCGTTTTTATTTTGCAATAAAATACTTTTCGTTGATTGACAATTATTAGCAGTTATTTTTGGTAACCCTCGAAATAGACTAGATACGTCATCAATCCCCATAAAAAACTTGAAGGATGCGTCCTCACATCCACGACCAGCAACCAGCCCACCATCATCGTCAAGGTGCCAATTGTGATCAACGTCGAAACCATGAAATTAATGTTTGCTATCTTTATTTTTAGTTTTCCCTGCGTATAGTTCGAGATTCATCATATTTTTGTCGAAATTTTTTAAAGGAGGCCAGACATGAAAATTTTCAAAATTCTATTTTTTGATATACCGTATTTCCTCTAATAAAAGCCCATGGGCTTCTATTTTTCAACCTCTCTCTCAGGGTGGGCTTCTATTAGAGGTGGGCTTCAATTAGAGGGGGCCTACATTTTTCAACAATTAATATTCAAAAAAAAAGTGTTGTTGTTCGAAAAATCAGAAATTTAACAATTGAAGAATTCGTGAAGAATTCTGAAATTTGGTGTTTTTTCAATTCGAAGTTTTCATTCTGCAGTTCGAAACTCCAAATTTCCGAATTTATGAAATTCTGAGATTCCAGAATCTCAATATTCAATATTCAAGAACTCTGTAGATTAGAAATTGAGCAATTTAAAATTTTTTAGAGATAAAACCCATGGGCTTCTGTTAGAGGGCAGGCTTCTATTTTTCGAAGCACCTCGCGGGGTGGGCTTCTATGAGAGGTGGGCTTCAAATAGAGGTGGGCTTCTATTAGAGGTGGGCTTCAAATAGAGGTGGGCTTCTATTAGAGGAAATACGGTATGTCACAGTACAGTCAGAAAATAACAATGGACACCGAACCATAACTCCCTGTTACTATACAAGCGAGTACGCGACCGTTCTTCCAAGCGGCGCCCACTCCTCGTTTCGTAATCGTTTTAGCGGCAATAGACGACAAGTTCTGTGTGGTGTAGAGAAGAGCGCGCTTGGCTGCCAGTCGCGTATCGCGGGTTCGATTCATACCGAGAAAAAGTAGGGAATAATTGCCAAATAGGTAAGAAATCTTGTGTATTTTGAAAAAAAATAAATGCTCGTCAAGTAGCACGCATTGGGTCGCAATTGCGCAATTTTCCGTCAGAATACATACTCTCGCCCCGAGAAAACCCCGTAAACTTTCGTGTCTGGCCTCCTTTAAAGAAGTAAATATGTATTGAGTAATAGGCTAACTCTAATTAAGGGAAAAGACAAAAAGTTTTTTAAGCAATGTATTGGAAATGTGAGTGTCCGAGTATTAAATAAAAGTGTTAACGGTTAGTGTTTAGAATTATTATTTTGAAGCATTACTAGAAATGTTTTGATTCTGAGATCGTAGTAAACCAAAATACTAGAATGATGAAAGCTGATAACCCAATTTGTCTAGAAATAACAGTAACATTCAGAGTCATTCAAATTTTATTGGAGGTCTTTGTGTTATTGGTATGTGCAAATTGCCCAGTTTTATCGCAAAAAAAGATGATAAGATATTCGCTGATAAGAAGAACAGTTGGGGAGCTCCGTCTATTTCGTTGCATTATTTCTTGATGAGAATCAATTCAAAATTAACTTGCATAACGTATTCATAACAGAAAATACAGATGGTTACGAAAAAGTGAGTTATTTTGCAATCATCCGTTTTTTTTTTTGTAATTTGCTTCTAGGTATTTTATAACTGTTGCTACTGTCGTGTTAGGAGGCAGTGCGCAATTTTACAGTTATGGAGTGGTCAACCCTGCGCAAGTAATTATTACTGATTGGATAAATCAAACGTATATCGAAAGGTTCCGTTTCAAATCGTATAGTTGATCATCGATTTTTACTTCAAGGTACAAAACTCCTTTGTCGTTGACAGTTTCAAACGTAATCTGGTCGTTTGTTGTTTCGAGTATTGCGATTGGTGCAATTTTAGGAGCATCCTTCACAAGGTTTGTAAATTGTATCGTCTTGCTTGAATGAATTAACAGAATTCAGAATTATTGGTGAAAAATACGGGAGGCGAAATGGCTTAATTTTCAATGGAATCTTGAACGTCTTTGCTGCATTGTTTGAGCTTGTTGCTAAAAGATTCAGGTATTATTCAAATCGAATTGAAAAAATGATCCATCTTATCAGTTCAGTGTTTTTTTTCTAATTTACTCTTATTGCATTGAACATTGATGCAAACTTAGTTAGCAATATTATTGTTAGTAATATTTATTGGTCATCAAGTCAATATTTTTATTCTCATGTTTTCAGTTCGCCGGAAATATTGATATTTGGTCGATTCATCTATGGAATCAACATGGGATTATCAAGTGGACTCGTTCCAATGTATCTTATGGAAATTACACCGTACAAGTTTCGCGGACCAGCCGGTACCCTTCACCAGGTGAACTAATGATGCTTGATGTGAAAAATATGCAACGTCTTCAGGTCGCTGTTGCCTTTTCCGACTGGTTTTCACTTCTGATTGGATTACCAGAAGTGCTCGGAGACGCCAACAACTGGCCTCTTGCATTCGCACTCCCAGGACTGCCTGCACTTGCACTAGTTTGCATTCTTCCTTTTTGTCCGGAATCTCCTAAATATACCCTTGGGACAAAACATGACAGAGAAAAAGCGTTAAGAGATGTAGAAATACTGATTGGTAAAGATCATGCTCCACACATGTTTGAGTCTATTGTGCGAGAAGTGGCTTTGGATGAAGTGAGTTTATTCTCCGGAATAACAGTGTCATCCTTTACTAATTAAAGGGAGATGGGACTTTCAAAGAATTGTTCACACGTCGCGATCTTCGAGTACCACTTGCTGTATCTATCATAGTCATGATTGCTCAACAATTCACTGGATGTACTGCTGTTTTTGCATATTCCACAGACATGTTTTTAAATGCTGGTCTGAGCCCGTCAGTTCCCTTATTCTTCGATAGACTTTATTTAACCTTGTGATATTTAGAGTGCTGGCCAGATTCAGTACTTTGGCAATAGGAATTGTCTACTTTTTATTCGCATGCACATCGCCATTCCTCATTCACAAAGTCGGAAGAAGATCTTTGTCTCTTTTCCAATTGGCTAGTTGTATGGTTGCTCTAATGATGCTTTCTTTATTCACATTCCTTCAAACTTATGAAAATGTGAGTTTTGATAAAACGCATTTCTTCTCAAACTGATATTTACAGATTGAATGGGCACGGTACGGAACCATTTTCTCGTTGGTATTTTACATGTGTGTGTATGGTGTAGGATCGCCAATTCCATGGATTATCGCCAGTGAATTGTTCACACAACAGGTACAAAATCAGTTAGATTGAAAAATGCACTGTTATTTTCCAGTTCCGTGCAACTGCTGTGACAGTGTCTGTTTTTGTTGCTTGGACGTTTGCTTTTCTGGTTAGCACTTCTTATCTTCCATTCCAACAGGTAAGAAAAACTTTTTCATATTTTTCTGCGCTTGACATCAAAAACTATAATCTGTGCTTCGTTGATTTTCTGGAATGACCGGATAAAGAAAGGGCACATAGTTGTGCAATAAAAGAAAAATCAGATTCCAAAAAAGTTTTAAGTTTTAACCTGATAATTCTTACTGAAAAAAACAGGATAGTAGTTTTTTACGGATACTTACTCACAAGAACAGAAAACGCATTTAAGCTTGTCGGAGTCACTCTCAGCTACTTCCCGTTCATCATAGGACTTGCAGTTTTTGGAATCTTCATCTACGTTCTTTTGCCAGGTTTACCTCACTCTGTATAAAAATGATAACTGATATGAATATTTGTTGCAGAAACTCGAGATCGACCAATGGTGGAAATCGTAACCGAGGTTCATCACCGAACTGCTTCACTATCTGCTGGACGTCCATGGGATGCAAGTCGTCCACCGAGCCGACAAGAAGTACAACGCCTTTTAGATACGATGGATCCTCGAAGTTATAGCTCTTATGACAACGATGCAGCAAACGAAGAGTGACGAGTGGAAAAATTGTCAAAACGTTCTTTCATGATTGCATTTTACTTAGATTGTTTGTGAATTCCATAACATGTTGCCGTTTACGAATGAAATTATCAGAAAAGTATATGAGAACACTTATTCATTGAGATCAGACACAAAGCGAAGTAGAAGGGTTTTAAGGACGGGAGGAGTGAGCGGAAAAATTATGCGATAAAAATCTTTTCGTTGTATGGCTTTATACCACGTTTGAATATTTTTGTTGTACGGGGGTGAAAGTAAAAGGCTTAAACTTAACAAAAAACAACAATAAAATTAAAATAATAGTAAGATGATAAACTGTAAAACTTGAGATGCTATTGGAGTTTGAGATTAATGCGATTCATGATGGAATGCATCTTTTGTGGGCCTTCCAACGGCCAGCTCCACTTGTTAACCAGTTTTCCGTCAGAAACATCAGATTCAAACCAGTAGCACAACCAGAACCACCTGAAATCAGATCTTTTTTTTCAATGACAATGGATATCTCTTCAAAGCTAAGATATCTTTGTTTAATTCCAAAACCGCAACACACCATCATTCTTTAACGTAATCTCAAATGTTCATCCCTTTTTTCCTCCTATCTAAAGTTTTCTGAAATTGAATAATTTAATTAAAAAAGACACACCAAAGTCTACTCAGTGGCGCCTGAGGTCTGTCCTCTTTTTTCATTTCGAAAATTTGGTGATAAGACCAGAAAACGTGACTCGTCAACCAGTATGCAATCAGCACATCCATTGTATAGTGGCCGCCTGACACGACAAGCGCTCCAATGCCAAGAAAAGTGATAGGTGCGGCGATGTATCTGCAAATGGAAAGGTTTGACTTGTTGTTTAGTCTGATGGACACTATTGCATTCTGGTACAACATTATTCGAGTCGGCGACGGCTCTAGCAATCGGAACACATACGATCATTTTCTTGACATGTGTGCTTATTTTTGTTTCTCACTGATATCATATCTAACCTGAGAATAACCAGTCCTCTCGGCGTGTACTGCAGCTGGACAAAATACATGATCGTGAGAACAACGGTATGTCCGCTGAACATCAGGTCTCCACAGAGAATCTTATCCTGTCCAGAAGTGAGTCCTAGTGTTATCACATAGGTGAGAAATCTAAAATAAGCAAAATGTTCGTCGAACGTAAATCTAATTACCCACCTAGTCGCAATTTCCATACCGTACATTGCAGTTCGGTTTACTTGTGGTTGACATATCTCGTCTCTGTTGTGAAATGAAGGAGGCAGGAACGTGACCCCAAGAATCACAGCACGAAGACCATACATGATGGCACCCAAAATGAATGTTCGACGAAGGACAATCCAACGCTGATGATGAAGGAAGATGATGGTGAATGCGACGATAGAACTGCAAGTAGTCATGTTATTTTCGAAAGTCAGTGCAAAAATTTGACACAACGGGTCATTTTCTTGACCAATACACAACCAAGACAATTTACCAAGACACAGCCAAGAAATTGTATATGAAGCGATTTATAGGGAATGTGCACTAATTGGTTGGAGCGTAAAAATTACCTGACAGTAGACAGAACATCTCCAACACTCCATGCCCATCTCTGTTGTGGAATGATCATGAATGTGAGATCAGGAAGTGGCTCTCTAGGCACGACATCGTGAATCACAGTGAGAAGGAAGAAATTGAGAAATGCAGAAAGCATGAGGCACAAAAACGCCGTCAACGTTTTGAAACCTTCCGAATTTCCTTGATGTTCGTGATGTCGATATGTGTTTTCACAGATGAACTGAAAATTGATACTATGTGATAAAAGAGCGTTTGGAATGAAAATATGTTTTAATGGAATAATTTCTTAATCTGCGTAAGTTTTCAATAGGCGCTTGATTCAATCACATTGAGTCTTTTATCAAATTTCGTTTAATGAAATAATATCAGTACCTAGCGTTGTTTTTCCGAGGAGACTTCATTTCGCTTTCAAACGCTAGAAAGAGTGTTTTGAAGGATTCCGAATGAAATCCTTTTTATTAGAAGACCGCGAACATAAATAAAAGTTTGCGAAATAGACTCAGTCGTTGAAAGAAATAACTAACACCATAGCGGTAGAGCGCACCCACCAATTTTTGCGGACCTGGTAGACGGACTTTTTTCAATTTCAATTCTCAGAAATCTACAAAAACGTCACAAACGTTTTTCACCTGCGTTGTTGGAATGACATTTTCCGTGCCATATTGAAAAAATGATTTTTGAGAGTTATTTTTTACGTGCTTATCGTTCTGATCATTTCCGTTGTCTTTTCTTGAACTTTTTCTTCACTCACCTCTTTCCGAATAGGAGTTGGCTCTGGGTCTATAGGGTCTATGTTGATAACAATTCCATTACTGACACATGGATCCCGCGACTGGAGCACATCTGTGAACTCCGAGCTGTTTGTCATCTGGAAAAAATAGAGATTGCAAAACGTTGGAAAATGAAAGATATAATAGGAAATGGCAGAGATAAATAATTAGACGGCGGTGACGAAAAAATATTGCGAGTGATAAATCTTGTTTTATTTCAACGTGACTTTCTCAGACATTGTTGCTATAAGAAAAAAGAAATTAAAATCAACAACGCTTTAATGTTCCTGTTCTTTACTTGAAGTAAAATCCATTATTTTCTCTGTCAATCTTTACGAAAATTATCAATGGAAACAAATCAAACTGATTTATTTTCCTTGCAAAATAGAGAAAAGAATAAAGCGTGCTCTACAAAAACAATGTTGGTGTTGTTTTTCCGTTCGATAGGTTTCCTCCAACCCACAATACGAATCGAGACATAACAAATGTGGCACACACACAATAAGATGGCGGGACGCAAGGTTTATGGGTGAATTGGCGCGCTGGGACACCCTTCCGAGGGCGGCAGTCCGCAATTTCGCGTAGCCTTCTGTGCAATGCGTACTCACACCCTCCTCACCCAAGCATCCCCTCCTTCACTCATCATTTGTTTTGAAAAGAGGAGGGAGGACGACTCCTAGCCAAACGTACATGTTAATTATTGGTTTTTTCTCTGACTGTTTTGTTCTGATTTCGATCGAATTCGCAGGATATATGAAAGCAAATTTGTATTTGGCTATCAACTACTTTAATTAGACGGAGAGCGTACCCATACTGTCAAACATATTCTTCATTTCCTCTGTTTCTCCTTTTTTTTTGTTCGATAACTATCGCGTTTCCTCTCATGAGGTATAATTCAACGAATTCGCTCGTGTTTGCATGATTTATTCACACATTTCGCTCTGTTCTCTCGGCAACTAGTGGCAACACGGTTTTTTTCCCTATTTTTGTCTTTACAGATCAGCATTCTCGAATCAGAAAAATGGTCGATGAGGATAAAAAATCGGGAACGAGGTGAGTTTCTGCACTTTCAACATTAAATACCTCCAAATAGATTTTCCAGAGTATTCAAGAAATCAAGCCCGAATGGAAAAATCACCACATATTTGGGGAAACGCGATTTCATTGACCGCGGCGATTATGTTGATATGATAGGTGAGTTCAAATTTTTCGAATGAACAAACCCAAGATATTGCCATTCACTTTGTATCGATTCATGAACATTTGTTGAGATTCCCACTACATTGTTCTAGAATCAGTTTTGTTTCCTAGTAACCATGTGCATTTGAAAAATATTATTATTATTATTATTATTATTGTATAATGCCACTTCCCTTGTGACTTGCTGAAAACTTGGAATTTCTCGTGATTATTCCCACCAAATTTTTTTCTTTAGACGGCATGGTTCTCATCGACGAGGAATACGTAAAGGAAAACAAAAAAGTGACTGCACATCTACTAGCTGCATTTCGCTATGGGAGAGAAGACCTTGATGTGCTCGGATTGACGTTTCGTAAAGATTTGATATCGGAAACGTTTCAAGTGTTCCCACAAACGGAAAAAGCTATTGCGCGACCGTTAACAAGGTTACAAGAACGGCTAAAACGAAAACTTGGTCCGAATGCATATCCGTTTTGGTTCGAAGTTGCACCCAAAAGTGCAAGCAGTGTCACTCTTCAGGTTGGTTACGATAGTCGTTCTCCTCCGAAAAACTGTATCACCCAGCCTGCGCCTGGAGACACTGGGAAACCTTGTGGAGTGGACTATGAACTGAAAACGTTCGTTGCCTGCACAGAATCAGGCAATTCGGAAAAATCAAAGAAAAAGTGAGAACATGTCTTTTTTCCTGAGGAACCGTTTTTGATTCCAGCGCAATATCTAATACCGTCCGTCTTGCCATCAGAAAGTTGACTTACGCTCCGTTTGAAGCACGCCCACAGCCAATGGTCGATGTCTCGAAATATTTCATGATGTCATCCGGTCTTCTGCACATGGAAGTTTCATTGGACAAAGAAGTAGGACTATATTCATGTCTCTTTTCAAGAAAAAGTTTTCTTCAGATGTATTACCACGGAGAATCTATCGCTGTCAATGTGCACATTCAAAACAACAGCAACAAAACGGTCAAAAAGCTAAAAATATGTATCATCCAAGTAGCTGATATTTGCCTTTTCACAACTGCTTCCTACTCATGTGAAGTTGCTCGTATCGAGAGCAAGTAAGTTTTATATGAGTGTGTTCACGTAACCCTTGTTTCATTTTTTCAGCGAAGGATTCCCAGTCGGGCCGGGAGCAACACTTTCCAAAGTTTTCTCTGTGTGCCCTCTTCTCAGTAATAACAAGGATAAAAGAGGACTCGCACTGGATGGACAACTCAAGCATGAGGACACTAATTTAGCTTCAAGCACAATGTAAGAGCAGAAGCATTGAGAAACAGCGAGTCGAAAGAAAACAGATGAGATGCGAAAGAGGCGACGAGAGGGGGAGAGTTTGTAAGGGAAATGGAGAAGGAAATATGCTTCCGTGTTTTCTTCCTCAGAAGGTTCAATTCAATTTCTCCCCTTCCTCAAAATCCTTCACTACTCAACCAAATGAAATTGAGAGTTAAAGAAATGGGAAATTTTGCAGATTGGACGCCAAAACTTCAAAAGAAAGCTTGGGGATTGTTGTGCAATACAGAGTCAAAGTTCGGGCTGTGTTGGGACCACTGAACGGAGAACTATTTGCTGAACTGCCATTCACTCTCACACACTCCAAACCTCCAGAAACGCCAGAAAGAACGGTAAATAATACTATCTCATATTTGCGTCGAAAATATTTTTCCAGGAGCGTGCTTTCTCAATAAGCGATGCTACTAATGGCTCCGACCCTCAAGATATTGATCTCATTCAACTACACGAAGAGCTGTCAGTATTGTTAAACACACGTCACGCTCTCCAAACTTAAAAATTTTGGTTTTTCAAAATGTCGTTTTCAGAGAAGTACGGGATGACGATGACCTGATTTTCGAAGATTTTGCTCGCATGCGGTTACACGGAAACGACAGCGAAGATCAGCCATCACCAAGTGCCAACTTGCCGCCAAGCCTTCTGTGAATTCAAAATGATCAAAAACAATTGTAATAGCTTTTCTTTCATCACTGACTTTGTAATTTATTTTTTCTCTGTCATTTCTTTCTTGCTGTGCTTCAAAAAACCCAACTGATACAATCAACATCCCTTCTTTTTCCACATCATACATTTTTGTAATCAATCTATCTATATTCCCATGTCTGCCACTCCAGAAGGGCGTCGTTTGAAAAATAAATTGGTTTATGTCAATAGAACAATGTGCACACACACACACACACGTATACGTATACGCACTGGGAAAGGTCAATGCAAGGGGTCGATTAGATATCATCTGCCGGGGCCCTTTTGCGCAGCAGCGTCCGCGCAGCAGCGTCCGCACAGACAAATTCTGCCCTGTTTTGTGTCCTACGACACTCCGTCATAACGCATTGCGCCTTGTTTAGTGATCTGCGTCTCCTTGTTGTCATACTCTGTTTTTTGGAGAAGAACTGCGTTGTGATTGTTGTGGCCACTCAACTTACTAACTACTACTTATTTATTTAGCAAAATGCTGAACAGTTTGTTCTTTGTGAACACTAGCGGGTGAGTGTATCTTATTCACGAAGTCTGCTACTTTTGTACATTTCAGAGATGTGTTACTGGAAAAACATTGGAAATCTGTTATTCACCGCTCCATTTGCGATTATTTCTTCGACATTCAAAAGAAGGTCAGTAGTCGGGACGAATTTAGTATGAAACTCGCTATATATATATTTTTAGAGTAATCACCCCGAAGATGTTCCTCCGATCATTTCAACCCCACACCATTATCTGATCAATGTTTACCAGAATAATCTGTATCTCGTCGCGGTAATCACAATAGAAAGTGAGTTAGAGTTTGTTTATTTTCAAAACATTGATTGTTCTAGCACCTCCACTCATGGTCATCGAGTTCTTGCATCGCGTGATTCAGACGTTTTCTCAATATTTTGACGAGTTCTCGGATTCTTCTATAAAAGAAAACTGTGTGATGGTATTTGAGGTCTGTTCCTAATTTAGCAATACTTCAAGTACTGACAAAATTTCCAGCTTCTTGACGAGATGTTAGACAATGGATTTCCACTGGTTACGGAAATGAACATTCTTCAAGATCTGATCAAGCCGCCAAATTTCCTCAGAAACATTGCCAATCAGGTTACAGGACGAACAAACTTGTCGGAAACGCTTCCGACAGGACAGCTCTCGAACATTCCATGGAGACGTCAAGGAGTCAAATACACAAACAACGAAGCTTATTTCGACGTGATAGAGGAGATCGACGTTATTGTAGATAAGCAAGGATCAACGGTGTTTGCTGAGATTCAAGGATATGTGAGTTTGTTTTTTTTTTCTCGGAAATGTAGTGTTCAGCCAACTAACTGTTCTTTCTTGGTCGTTAAAAACCTAGTAAAGTACAGGTTTTGAAACAAGTAACACTCAAACCGAGAAATGTAAATGAAAATGACAATTTACAGGTTGACGTTTGCTGCAAATTATCAGGCATGCCTGATCTTACTATGACACTTATCAATCCTCGTCTTCTCGATGATGTATCGTTTCACCCATGTGTACGATACAAACGTTGGGAAGTAAGTGATGTCCAATGAAGAGAAAAAAATTTTTTTTTCAGAATGAGAAGGTATTATCGTTTGTCCCGCCAGATGGCAACTTCCGTCTTCTTTCATACCACATTGCTGCGCAAAAGTGAGTCTCATGAAAACAATTGATTATAATTTTCATTCAATTTCAGCATGGTTGCAATCCCGATTTACGTCAGACAAGTGATTTCGCTTAAGCCAAACGCCGGAAAGTTGGATCTCACTGTGGGACCAAAGTTGAGCATGGGAAAAGTGCTAGAAGACGTTGTTTTGGAAATGGTAATGCCAAAGTGTGTTCAAAATTGCAACTTGATTGCGAGTCACGGCAAAGTCGCTTTCGATCCAACCACGAAGTTGATGCAATGGACAATCGGCAAAATCGAAGTTGGGAAGCCGTCTACGCTGAAAGGCTCTGTAGCAGTGAGCGGGACTGTAGTTCTTGAAAACCCACCGATTTCACTGAAATTCAAAATTAACCAGTTGGTTTTGTCCGGTTTGAAAGTGAGTTTATATGACGGACTCCAGACCATATGTATCTTTTTTTAGGTCAACCGTTTGGACATGTATGGAGAGAAATACAAACCATTCAAAGGTGTTAAATACATTACCAAAGCGGGTAAATTTACCATCCGTACTTAAGCATTCCACATTTTATGATGATCTCAATTAACTATTTCTAATGTACCTCTATCTACTCACACATTGGCATTTAATGGAAGGACAATAAACTTTGATCTGAAAGTATTCTCATAATTGAATGATGTTTATGGGTTGAAAACCCTAGAAATTCTCAAAAAGTTGTTTTTTGATTAGTTTTTCATTATTTATTACAGAATTTTGATAAGGACGGGTTACAGGACATCAGTATGTTGAAAATAACTTTCATCATTTCAACATGGATTTGTGCTACATTGAGTCATGCACCAAGAGAGGACCTCATACAAACACTAAAATTCAAGCCAGAGCGAATGACGAAAACGTCTATTTTGAGAGAACATGATAATCTAAACGATGAATTTCATCAGCCCAATAGTCAATTTGATTTGACTCAGCTAGCATACATTACTCCGGTGAGGATTTCTTTAAGATGAGGTAAAATTCGGAAAGTTCCATTTCAGTGGAACCGAGGAGGTTATGATCTGGCTGAAAAAACTGCTCACAAGTTGACACACGTGTCTCCCGTTTGGTTTCAAGCCAGACCATCCCAAATTGACGGAGTTTTAAACACCTGCAAGATTGAAGGAATGCATGAAATTGATCGAGGTTCTTTATTTTCGTCGAGTTTTCCAATACTCATGAAGAACTTCAGATTGGTTGGAATCATTGAGAGAGAAAAACGAGAAAATCAAAATTGTTCCCAGAATTATATTTGACGAGTGGAGTTCTGAACAAATGAAGGCGTTTTTGATGGATGCCCAAACTGCCAAACGCTGTTTCGAAGACATTGCAAATTTCTACAGTGTTCGTCTGATAGCACCTATACAAACCAATTCAAACATTTCAGAGAAACCAATTTGATGGAGCAGTTATTGAACTGTATATGCAAGCTTTGATATCTATACAATCTCTACAAGTCAAAAGCGTGATTATCGAGAGCATGCAAGATTTGAAAAAATCTCTCAAAAAATTGCACATGCAAGTCATTTACACTGTTCCAGCACCTCTCGAATGGGACAAGTAGGTTTCTGGGCTGTTTGTCATTCAAAACTGTTTTTTTCAGCCAGCCAAATAATTTGATTACACCAGACGAATACCGGAAATTGACCGATGCCGCAGATTTTGTTCAAATCATGACATATGACTACCGTGGTAACAAACCGGCCGGAGTTGCTCCATATGATTGGGTTAGTGCTGAAGTGTCACCACAACGATTAAATATGTTATTCTTTCAGTTCGAAAGTTGCATTTTCTATTTGGGGGGTGGTACAAAAACAGTGGCAGGACTCAACTTCTATGGTTACGAATTTTCGAAAGGAAAGGTGGACGCGATCACCTTTGACAGGTCCGTTATCTCATTATCTAACCTATGTAATTGACATGTTCCTTCAGGTATCTCAAAGTCTTGAAATCTGACAAAACAACACTTTCATTTGACGAGAACTCGATGGAACACAAGCTGAAAACACCAACATCAGTGATCTACTTCCCATCATTGACTTCTCTCGAATTGCGAATCAATATGGCTCATCGTTACGAAGTGGGAATTGCCATTTGGGACTACGGGCAGGGGTTGAATTACTTCACAAACCTGCTCATTTGAATTGGATGCGAAGTTTTGTGACTGACATTTTTTGAATATGAAATAGCTCCGGGTTTTTCAAAATCAAAGATTTTATTTTGTGTATTTTAGAAAAATTAAGTATAAAACGTCTCGAACTGATAAATGTAAAGATTTTTGATATAAAACAGTGGCGGGAAGCACATCAAGTGGAGAGACCCTCATACAGAGAAAGAGCGTGGACGATAGAAGGATCTGCCTTCGCACCCTCTTTGAATTCCTCCAGTGTCAATTGAGCGTCGTTATTCTGCAAAGCGTCTCATTTTGTTTTCAGTTTTTAATACTAGATACAGTGCAATAAATATTTAACAACTACGGTTTGTTAAAATTTTAACATCTTCTACGTAGGAGAAAAACTTTTTCGATTTTAAAATTTCCCACCCAAAATTATTTGCAGAGACCCGCACAAAACTTAATTAATGCAAGTCTAAACAAATTTTAAGCACTCTTTCAGGTATGCTTTTTGAAGCTTTTTCATAATCCCAATAAAACCAATCTGCAAAAAATGTTGATGTCTCATTAATGTTGGCAAGAAAATTGGTTTTTAAATCTGATGATCACAGCATTTGACACCTCAACAGCTTGAGACCAAAGTTCAAATGTAGACATATGCCTGTGACGTGAATTGGCTGTTTTTCAGATACTCAAAACAGAAAATTTGTATTTCATTCGATTCAAAAAATGCTGCGTTTGTTTTCTCCGCACCCTCAGGATTTAAGAAAAAAAACAAGTCTATCTAGCATTTTATTAGGATAAGAGAATAAACCACGGTGTACCTAAACTCTATTATACCAACCTTGTCCATCATTCTAAAAATGCGATCAACTCTCTTTTCCGGCGTGTTCTCTTCTTCAGGAAGCTGTACACTGGTTCCGACCATTTTATAGATGGAGTCTACTATTGACAGCATTTCGTTCCGCGTGATAAACCCATCCTGATCCAAATCGTAAAGTTTGAAGGCCCCTTAACATGACGATTTATTATGTTTCGTGTCTCCGGTGAGCACTTACAATGGAGTTTCTCATCCAAGTTTCCTCGTGATGTGATTGACAGAGCACGAATGAACTCGTGGAACTCGATGGCTCCATCCTGGGAAAAATATGTGTGACTCATAGTCAGATAAAATCAGTTTCACTCAACCTCACCTTGTTTTCATCAAACACCTTGAAAACAAACGAAGCAAAGTCGGAGGGGTCGCCTTGTGGGAAAAATTGTTTGTAAATTTTTTGAAATCCCTGCAAAGTAGGAATTTCGGGAAACACTTTTATAAAGTAATAATCGGCGATAAAACTGTTCAAGTCTATATCATACAAAATATCTATAAATGCCCAAAAAATCTTAACTCACCGCTTCTGTGAGCATTCCATTCGGACAGTCACGTACGAATCCTTTGTACCACTGCTTTATTTCTTTTTCGGTAACTGAAAAGAGAATACATTGATTTTGGAAACGGTCGAATTTGTCATACAATAAGTTTGTTCAGCTAGCTCTCTAATTTGAGAACCCTTTAACTTGCTATTTCCTTTCCCCATCTTGCGATTGAAATCAATGCTCGCAAAGTAATCGGATGCCAGAAGACAAGTTGGTTTGAATATAGCAGACTGAAACAAAATAAGAAGTGATGGGCAATTACTCTGAAACTATAGAAAAATTGGCAGCGGAAAATGCTATAAAAAGAATAGCAGAGGCCGATGGGTAGAATGCGTTAATTGAATAAAGACATTATTGGTGCTACAATTTTTTGTTTCTCGTCCACACTAAAATGAGCATCGAGATAAAAATTTTTCTTATTTCAACTGGCTTTCCGTAATTAATTATGCTAGTTTTTGAGATTCCTGTTTTATCCAAAAATTTCAAAGATGATAGCTTGTGGTGTTTGAAAAATTCTTAGAAAACTAACTTAAATAATAAACACTAAATAATTTCAGAAGTTTCATTTAACAGAAATGAAGTGTATTAATATTTATCGAAAACAGAAACTGAACCAAGCTCAGAGCACAGTGAAAATCTTTCTTCCCATCTTCAGGTGTTTAGAAAACTTCGGAACTTGCTAAGGCCGATTAAAAGCACATCGACGGATGTACACACGTCATCAATAAGCTCCAAGTCGGATGCCCCCATCAGTTTATCCTGGGGAGAATAGTGGTTTAATGTGAGAGGCCCGAAACGGACAGCCGAAAAAAAAGAGAAAACTGGAGGTGTGCGAAATGGCTGTGCTACTCCAGTAATGCACAGCTCACAAAAATCCGGGCAGTATAGGCAAATAGAAGTGCAACGGGAAGAGAGAGACCATGTGAGAAAATGAAAGAGACGAGCAGCAGTAGACCCCCGTAGCAACCCAATCACTGCGTTGCTAGGATTAGCGATTTAGTTACAAACGTATGAAGAGGATAGCCAAAGACGACGACTATGTGATGAAGCGGGAGTGAGAAGAAGGAAGAAGACCGAATCACGGTGCAGTACAATCCTCTGCTTTTATTCCTTTCACTCCGTCTCTCTCTCTCTCTTTCTCTCTAACTCGATATCCATGTCCATTTCATGAATAACCGGAAAATGAGTTTGCCTTCAGAAATTCTCACAGAGAGCTCACTCTCACTAAGGACGAATTTTTGGCAGCGATGTGCAAAAATTCACGTTCCCTCAGAGCAATGAGATATTTGAAAACACCCTTAAAACGATTGTACTTCGCAAACTCAACAGTGATGAATTGAAAATTTGAAAATTGAAAAAAAAAACCTTATTTCAAGAAGAAATTTTGAAAATGAAACAAAGGTTTAGTTTGTTTCGAATGAATGAAATAAAAAATTACAGCACAGTAGTTTTGTTTTCAACAAAATCCCATTATCATGATATCAAAGATATTAACCATAATTTCGAAATTTCAATAAAATCAAAAGCTGAAATTTTGACATTGTTTAGAAAGTTCAAAATACGGCTATTGTTTGTTTCTTGGTTCTCGAATACATGTACCTCGACAAGATTTTCATTTCTTATCGTTTACCACAAAAAACAGATAATTGAAAATGTTTCTTTCATCAAAAAGAGCAAACAGATCATGTTTCCACTTAAAAAAAGAAGGAACCTCCTTTACTTTCACAGAAACAGATTTCGAAGGATCAAGTTTCTACAAATTGAAAATGACAACTTTTCAGAAAAACTACAGTTTTGGTATTAGAGGACATTTTTTGGCACCGGGCCATCAAACGAAATTGATGTACACTGAAACCCGCAATACTCAAAACAGCCCCAGTTTACGAAAAAAAATGTTGGGAACAAAATAATATTTTATTAAGAGTTTGTTGTTCTGAGCTTTCAAAAAAAATGCTCGTTGCACAATGAAATTTTGAAAAAGGCTTAAGATATTGTTGTGGGGTTGGAGAAGAAACAGAACAACAATTGGGAACTCTTGTTTTTGAGAGAAAAAAAATCTAAGGAAGAGAAGCTTAATATATTATGCTAGCTCTTGAAATTGGAGCTACGCTATTGTTCTGTACAGAAGCATTATTTTTGACTGCTGCAATAGTTTAGGAAGATTGAATAAAACGCGAAAATGAGAGCTGAATTCATTTCATTCAACAAGAAAAATAGAGAGCAAAAAGGAAACAGCAATAGAAATTGAAAACGCCGAAGCTTCTTCGCACAGGAGAAAATAGGAGCGAAAAAGAAAAGCGAGAGACGGAACAAATTATTCATCAGAAGTAAACATGGATAAGTTTCATCTATTGCGGGGCACACACACCCTCTTGCCTTCAACACCGCCAACGCTTGACCTTTGATTAAAGTGTTTGAGGTGAGTGCAAAGAAAAAGCAGACAAAGTCATTCCTATTATTCTTGAATACATCGTTTGAACAACAGAACCAGGATAAGCAGATGTTTGATTTTAAGGCCAGTGGAACAAATGCTTGGCTATTTATGAAAAACGTCATGAAAACTTCATAGATTTC
Source organism: Caenorhabditis nigoni (assembly GCA_027920645.1). NCBI lineage: Eukaryota > Metazoa > Nematoda > Chromadorea > Rhabditida > Rhabditidae > Caenorhabditis > Caenorhabditis nigoni. The sequence goes on from CP115869.1 coordinate 571,978, forward strand.
TTAAACTATTCAGAATGAACCAATTTGCTTTGAAAACACAGAAAAAAATGAAATTGTTTTATTTGTTTTATATACTTCTCATTAAGACACATTTCTTCAATTTGAGGAGAATTTTTTTGATTTGAGAATTCGAAACATTTCGATTTTATGGCGGTAATCCGGGTCATGAGTGGTTGGAATCATATATAAGCTTTTTAAAGTCTTAAAAGACAGGACAAACGAGAGTACTATAATAAATTTGCACACTGTTTCATTGCATGCAAGATCTAAGTAATCTTCCTATTTTTTTTTTGACTACGTTTTTATTAGAGTAACTTCATGGACATATTTTGAACAAAATTGTTTCTTATATATATATATATATATGTCGCATTCATAAGAAAAATTATTATTATTAACATACTTTCGAAAATTTTATTACAAATAATTAACGGAAAAAATTGTGAGAAAATTTTATACAAATGACAGAATATTTGAAAAAATGTGCGAGCATACTCTGGAAAACTCATTGATTGTGATCCATTCCCAGTTTTTGCACACCGAGCGCCATCCCTCCAAACATATTGAAATCATCATTCTCCGAGTTTTTCAATGGAACCAACTCTTTGAGACTCTCAGAATTTCCATGTGTTATTGCAATAACGGATGTTCCTAGAAAACAATTTCTGTAGACAAGTGATAGAAAAAAGTCTTTAAAATGTTGTACCTGTATTTTAACGTACCGTTTATAGTTCCCAACGATGTGTGTTCCACAGGAAAACTATCAAAGACACTAGCCAAAAATACCAAAGAATAAATGGCAACCAAGACAAAATTTTGATGGTGCATCAGTTTTTGAATCGGAATGAAACTTCAATTTTGAAGTTTGTCTTTTTAACTAATGATATCAGAAATCATCGCTGGTCAGTCAGTCACGCACGACGTACCGACACACTACGCCTTTTTTAGTATAAACGAAACGGCGCCAGTTTGGTTAACCAATTAGCGAGATCTCTTTTTTTAATACTGTCAAAGGACACGAACAATTTTTTGAGAGTACTGTTTTTAGAACCGTTTAAGTTAATGGAAATAAGATCAAGGCGACAGGTTGATTAGTTTGTATTTGGGAATCGACTCAATTGAAAAATATGGTGAAAAAATAAATTATGTACGAGCCATATACGTAGACAAAAGAGATTGAGAATGGCAAAATAAAAATCACAGTGAAATTCACATTATATTTAAAATGGAATGATTTGAAGATCTTGATTTATACTGCTTTTGTAGTTTTACCATGATGCTCAGAGAATTCGTCCAGGAACCTGAAAGTTAAGAATTTGAAACTTGTTGTTTGTAAAATGATTACTGAAGAACCATCAAGCATTTTTTGTTTCAAATTGAGCTAAATCATATTATTTATTTTCTTTATTGGAAAACAACTTTTCGGATACATCTAAAACAGTACAGTCAAAATCATCGTACGCTTCTTGAAACTTGAAATGGAAAATGTATCGTTTTTCGAAGCAACTTCAAAAATCTTTTTAAAATTCTGCAAGTTAGAAGGAACTAGATTTCTGAAACAAATTTATTGAGTGCCTATTTTTGGTCTGTAATATGATTCAGCATGAGATGGCCTATTTCTGTCGAGTTGACAAGTGTACCAGAGAACATTTTTAAAGAGTGGTTTGATCTTTAAAAACCAGAGTGATGTCGTTCACTTACGATTTTGTGTTCAGCATGCAATTCCCAGCAAGGACTACAGCCGGGCCACCAAACCCTTGTGCTCTTTTTTCGTTGAGGTTTCTGACGAATGCCGCTTCTTCATAAGTTGCTCCTCCAACGATGAATACTATGATATTGTCGTTGCGCTCGCTGAGATATGTTTTCAATTTTCAAAAGGGTCTACGCTTCTCACGTACCATTCATTACTCAACAATGGATAATTTTCCAATCTCCCACGCTGGCACATCTCCACAAGGGATTTGAGATATGGCGAGTGTTGAGTGTAAATGTTTTCAACACCTTTCAGTCCTTTGATAAATCTAAAATTATGAATTTTATGGGTAAATGGAAACTCTGAAACACCTTTTCGTAATGTCGATTGTTGATTGCCCTCCAAACAAGTCCGCAGGATGTCTTCCGGCTCCACCATACGAAAGCAATACTTTACATGTTTTCTCGATTTCCGATTTCAAACGCTAAAGCAACATTATTGATATGAGATCTCAATTGATTTTTTGGATACCGGTGACACTTGTTCAAGAAGTGACTTCAATTCATTCGAGGATCCTTGAAATCGAAGAGCGTACAACATAATCAGACGGAACATATCCTGTAATTTGCTCAAGTCGTGGAAAAAACAGCATGATTAGCTATACTAATTACGATCGGATCGAAAAAGCCACGTTTACTAACCACATCTCTTGTTTTGGAATTTTTCAACAGCGACCGAATTTTGTTGATGCATTTGTTGTGGTCCCCGTCCGACACAATTGTTTGTTCCAGCTGAAAAATGATTAATTTTCATATCAGCACTCTTCCTTGCTCTGTTTTATGACTGGTACTCAACTGAGAATCGCCTGTCACAAATAACAAGACAAAGAAGGGAACATTTTAGTTACCTCAGAAACCTCCAACAAATTGTGTTTTTGAACAAGACTACTGAGTTCTCCTACCAAGCTGACGTGCTTCGACACTGTACCACTGATTTTTTTGAACTGAGGATAATCTTCCACAAATTTCTTCATATCTTGAATCGACTCTAAGTTTTTGTTGATATGCTTTTTTTCTTGGAATTCGCTAATCAATGTCTTGATGTTTTGCCCGATCTCTCCAAAATTCGAAGTGATGTTTTTGGCAAAGAAATCGTCATGTAATTCACTGAGAACAACGCTCTGGTCCGCACACGTGCAACGATTATTTGTCAGGGTGAGCATCTCGTGGATCATAGCTTCATAAGTCCATTGGTTGAGTAGTGGCGTTGCAATGTCTTGAAAACGTTCGATCACTAGGAGTGTAGTATCACGTTTAGCGTTTTCGAAGAGACCATTCTCTCGACGAATAAATTGGGCAACCTCATCAGCAATTTTTTGGCAATTCGGAGAGTTTTTCTGGTATCTATAATCATGATATGATATTGGCAATCTTTCTTCTGTTGGGCATTGTCAAAAATATGAATTCTGAATGCGAAGAACGCCTTCTTGATGACCGGATGGTGGTAGCACAATTTATAGGAACAAAGGTTTATATCTCAACGTTTCGACTTGATAGTCATCATCAGGAGAACAATTACCTACAAAGGTAAAAATTGAGAAAATAAATTGTGCTACCACCATCCGGTCATCAAGAAGACGTTCTTCACATTCAGAAGTCATATCTATAATCATATCACGACGATCTAAAATCTGAATAGAATCAATAGAACTAACCTCACAGCAGGATTTTTGCGCAGCTGTAATAGCAAAGCAATGATTCCAGACTTGATTCTATCCGCCGCATAGTCTTTAACTTCAAACTTTGAGTTGAAAATGTGATAAAGATTGAGGGTGAAAAGATCCTTTCGCAGTGGAATCCCATCTAGAAACAGTTCTTGAACTTCTCGCACGGTTTCATTCTTGTCGGATTCTGCCAACCGTTTCACGTCGAATTTGTTCACAGTGTTGGTGAAATCTAAGCAACGCTTCGTCATTTTAGTGTTAGTTGTTTCTCCGCAAAAACTCACAGAGATAGTACTGGCTGAATCGCGGCTCCTGAAGTTCTTTGACCAAACGATCAATGTTTTCAGCTGTAGGGCGAACGAAGACAACGCATTTCAGATTTTTGATGTTTTCCGCTGAAGATCTGTTTTCGATTCTGTCGAAAATGTAAACTTCTTTTTGCATGACTTCTGACTGAGCGAAGGCGCATGAAACGGTCGGAGTCTGCAAAATTTTCTATGAACTTTTCGAATATTTTTGAAAACACACCGTTTCTGCGTCCATGAGAAGCAATTTCATTTGTGAACCAGCTAACTGAATCATGTCCTGTATGAGTTTTCGGCTTGATTGTACGAGATCCATTGCTTTACCACAAGAAATGATGCTCAACTATATAGAACGATGACGTTTCTAATAAGATGGAAGAGGAAATTGCAAATCTTCAGCCGTCAACTAGCGACCCCCAGCCACCCTCCTTTTCCTAGCCCCTTGACAGCCAACTATGTCTCGTTTCTTTTCCCTCTCTAACTATTTTCTCGAGGCCAATGCATTAGGACGAAATGGTGGGAAGGGAGGAAGGCAGTAGTAGTGTGTGTATGCGCGGCTGTGGTCGTATCTCGCAAAATGTGCGATGCAGAGGACGAGAAGTCGGCGGAGAGGCCTCTTAATGCGAAATGAAGGAAATAGTGTGTGTGCAGAGAGATAAAAAAGAGAAAGAGCGAGACAAGAAGAAATAGTGTGCTTGCGCGCATCGAAGATTTGCCAACCAAACCGCAGACGAGAGACTGATGGTAACGAGAAAATTTTTGTTGTGTAGAAGCCGTTTGGTGCGCTGTTTTCTCTTTTTAGCTTAACAAAATCAACGATGAAAGCAAAAGAGATCTCGAACCAGAGAAAGATGTAAAGTGAGAGAGAAAGAGCGGAAGGCCGCACACAATATAATTCACAAATTTAATTTATCATCTTTATTACACAGAAAATATGACTTTTATATTTTGATACTGAAATACATTCTGACAAAAAAGAAAACCTAATCAATTTGACATTAAATACAAAGAAGTTTGGGTATAGTAGACATACTAATGATAATCATGGAAAATCAGATTTCCCCACTGCGATAAAAGTTTCTCGACCATTCCGCGAGCGTTTGGATCGGCAGACTCCATGAATGCAGTATGCCCCCCGTGATTTGTAATTATACCAACGACATGGTCGCTATTCATGATGTCTTGAGTGGGAATGCCTGAAACTAACAAGTTTGACTAGTTCGAACTTTCCTAGCCACTTACATTGCACTGGACTGAAATAATCGTCGACAGAGTTCAATGTGACGCATGGAATTTTTATTTTGTCAACTTTTGTAGCTAGAGTAGCCATTTTGTAATAAGCCTCATAACTTTCGAACCCGTACATTGGCGTAACAAATGACTTATCAAACCCTCTGACTGTTGTACTGTTGATAACTTCATCAAAATCAACCATATCTTTGAATAGTTCTCGGTAACTGAAAAAATGAGGAAAGAATACTTCATCATCGCGGTTTTGCAAAAAAAAAAAACTCACGGTCTCACAATGTCTACTAAATTTTTTGCAATGAATCTGTTAAAAATTAACTGTGGAATAAAACATTCAATCGAATCTGAAGCAACCATTGGATCCCATGGAGAGGAAACTATCATGCCGCCATCAAGGTCTGCTTGTTTGCCAGCCATAGCAAGATAATTCCACAGTATCATTCTTAAAATTCAAAAAACTGTTTCATCAACCGTTCCTTATTTTTTGAAGCTTACCCTCCCATTGAAAAGCCGCATCCGAGTTTTCTAGCTTCAGGGTATCTTTGATTCACCATTTTAGCGATAAATGCAAAATCATGTGGAGTAGCTGCGTTGTATGTTCGAGTAGTTCTGAGTTTAACACCACCTAGCCCGCGAGGGTTCACAACCAAACACTTCCATCCTTTGTCTCTAGCTTCTTTTACTGGATGAAGTACATAACTGCTGTCATGGGTACTTCCGGTGATACCAGGCAAAAATATTACGATTGGTGTAGTATCATCAGAACCTTCAGGAATGAGCCAGTCAATTCCAGCGGCGCCTCCATCTTCAAACTCCACAATTTCTCTGAAAACTCATACTTCATACTCCGAACAAAAGATGGAAGCCAAAACAACTGACCGTTGGAACGGTAACTCTGGGCAGTCGCGGAAGATTTGGCGAACAATAGTTTGCGTTGTTCCGAATGGACACCACCAGCTGGGATGATATTTCTGTGAAGTTTAAAGTCTAGGTGTGCCCGGAAAATAAAAAAAAAACCCATACTTGTAAAATTCTCGATCTTTCGATCGAAAAAAAAATCACATAAGGGTCCCCCTTTATGTATTTTTTGAAAATTTCAAAACTAGTGAAATGACGGGCCCGCCGAGCCGGGCCTCCGAAATTCCGGAAAAAGCCCGACCCGTTACAAGTATAAAAAACCCACTTGCTGGAGTATCCTCAAATTGGTAGTTACTTTCTTTTCCAGTTTTGTGCCAGATTTGACAAAATGCTTGGGTACCTGCAACACTAACGTTTTCAAATAAATATTTTTTTTTGAAACTAACTGCTGAAATATACCAAGAATAAAGCCACAAAAATATCGGAGTAATTATTCCCAACACCAAGAATAATGCAAACGCCATGTTACCCTGAAAATGAATAACTTAACAAGATTTTCCGAATGAATGGAATTAGAAATAAAATATTCACTAATGAACTTCTGAATTTTCCACTTAAAAATTAAAAGAAGGTTAATCTAGTAAAAATTAGAATCTAAATAAAAAAGGAAACTTTAAGCTCCCAGAAATTTTGTTGGAAGAGAAAGAAACAAGAATTAGTTCTTTTCTAAAAAACCCAAAACGATTCTCGCATGCACTCACAAAAAAAGACACTTATCTACTTAACATTTTTCATCGAAATTGATGGTGCAACAAAATAGTCGGAGATAAGATAAGACGCACAGAACGATCGCGTGAGACCAATTGCTTCACAGGTACACCAAATTACAAGAAAACAGTTCACGTGCGTGAATGATAACAAGGCTTAATGGGTGAGTGGAATATCTTACGATAAGCGCAATAGTCGACTACGAAACAAACTTTTCGACAGGTCATGAAATTTCCGATATAGACGTTAAATAGGCAATGTCAAAAAAAAGATAACGTAGAATATGGGATGATTTTGAGGCGGAGAAAGAAACACTTTCCACTTTGTCCCGAACAAAAGTCTTGAGAGTTCGAGATATCAATTTTTCCTTTCTTGCAAAAATAGTGAAATGTCAAAATGATAACAGCATAAACATGAAAGACAGTAACTTTCCTAGAAAAGCGGACAATAGGAAGTTATCTGTTCAATTTTGATGTGTAAAAAAATAAAACAAATATTTTTCTCAGTTTTTTGAGAATTAACTGTAAAAATTTACAGTTTTCTGCAAATATCCTATAGCATGTTTGAAGAAAAACACAGCAACGCTTTGCGTGGCCGCGGATTGCAAATGTTCGGCCACCGTCAGTTGTCGCAGCGAAACATCGTCGTCTATGAGACCATATTTTACTTGGGAACGTCATGACTGGATTTTCTCTGAAATCGAAATAAAAAAGGGTAAATTGAGAATGTTTGAAAAAAAATTACATTATGTTCTTCAAAAATTGTAATAGCTCCGAGGCATCGAAGAATGTCATCCTCCGAGAAATTTGGGTTTGAAAAAAATTACAGTATTAGCAAATAAAATATGCCATTTCAATTTTCTGTTTCAATATATTTTTTATACATCCGTTCGTTAGGCCACTAATGAACGAGAACTTTTCGAAACAAGTTATTACGAGCCAGCTCTATAGTTAGTGTATGCACTGGAACCTGAACATATGTTTTTGAAGTTGGGAATTTATCGTGGACATGATATTGAGCTCCGAGGTTTTAATAACTTTTCATTTTGAAAACAACTTGATGTGGTCATTTTTCTGGTAAGTGTGTTTGATTCTGAAGCGAAATATCGTTCTACTTTAGTTTTTTTGTTCTAAAAGAAATACAGAAAAAATAGATTGTCAATGTTTGAAGTTCGAAAGCTTATTACGGATCGTGCCCAAAAATATACAGTGCGCGTCATAGTTATATCACAACCCCATTTCAATTTCATCTAAAAAGTTCACCCAGCAGCAAGGTTATTAACGATTTCTTCCAAATCCCCAAAACATGACAAAATGTCGGAAAATATATTCAGTCAAAACTTGGATCGAGACATCAATTTGTGTGTAGACTGTCCGAATGTAATGTTTCAAGACTGTTTTAACGAGGTCCAACCAAAAATCTCAATTTTTCCCTTTTGAACACTTGAGATTTTTCATTTTCAAGAGTGGTGCTATCATTTTGACCCGTTGCGCAAAGAGACGTTTGGTTACTGTAGTCCTAATACATTTGACTACTACTTGGGACACATAAGTTGTTAAGTTTTTCAGTTTTTCTGACAACCTCAGAAAGTGGGGAAGGGGGGGGGGGGTGCTATCATCATGACGCGCACTGTATTTGAAATTCTTTTTTCATTATCCTTAAAATCGTTTTTCTGCGTTTTCTCTGTGATAATAAAACAAGTTACTAATTGATTCAGTACAGTGGCCCTTTGAATACTTCTATATTTTTTTTTGCTTCAAAACAGCGTACAGTTAGACTTGAATGATGGCGGTTCACTAGTTTTTTTCTCACAATTGTTAACGAATAAGTAGTATTTGTTGCCAATGTAGAAATTTATGAAAGCATACAAATTTCGCCCAAGGTCACGTTCCACGGCGTGAGTGTTCTTGTCTCACTTGCTTTCGTCGACATCTTTGCATGCGTGTCGTCCCAATTCATATAAATTGTCTAGATTCCATCTATCTCTTTCTCTCTTCCTCTTTCTTTTTCCTCTCCTTCCATTTCTCCCTCCTTCTGACTCAACTACCTTGAAAATAGGCCATCGATGTATTGTACCGTCTATCTTGATTGTCTTTTCTCTTTCATGCGTCCTTTTTCCTACTATCCCCTTGGGAACTTTGTAGACACCGTTACTTTTTTTTCTGATTTGGATGAGCTGTCGTCTAGAAAATAGTTGCTTCAATTTTAATTTTCTAGATTGTTCATCTTTGTAACTCCTTTGACATTTACAGGTAATAATATCAATAATTGAACATGGGAATAGTCAAAGCAGCGTTAACATTTGACGCTATTTTTGCAGCTATCTCCGGAATAGCGTTATATCTTTTCCCGTCAAAGTTTGGAGACCTGTGTTTTGTATGTTTGCAAAGTTGTTGTACAGAACTTATCAATATTTTAAGCAAAAAGAGACGGATGGAGTTCATTGGCATCTGATCAGATGTGTGGGAGGACAGGTTTTTGCCTCATGCCTAGTTTCATTCAAATTTCGAGGATCCAGCACAACAAGCCAATCTGTTTGTCATTTCATCAGATTAATTGTGAGTCATTTCCATTCCTAATAACGAACTTTGAACCATATTTATTTCAGCCGTCAATCCTCATTTTGATGCTTGTTTTCCAAATCCAATCAGTCACACCCTCATTGATTGAAAGCACGGTTCGTAATGGATGTGGAAAAAAACGATAAAAGCATTTTTTCAGACACTCAAATTCTTCAAGTATCTGATGATTTCAACGATTGCTCTTCATGTTACATTGCTCTCAATTGCTGGATGGAAAACAGGTATGAACCAAAAAAAATGCTTCAGCTTGGTTGTGTAACTGTATGCTCAAAGTGATATATTGTTGCTTTTCTGAAATAACAACATCTTGAAAAAATATCTCTACAGCTTCAAACGTGTTCTCATTCTGGTCAAAATTTGTTCACTAGACGAAATGAAAACAAATCTCTAAATTGTGTCATCGAAAATTGAATTTTTTTCAATTTCTAATCATTATTTCTAAAATCTCAAGTCTGTTTTCAACACGTTTTCAACGAAACATTGAAACATTGGCAAACGTTTGAGCAGTACAGAGTAATCTATTCAGGTACCAAACTGATTGCTGGAAACAAATTTGGAAATTTTCTCTATCAACTTGATGCTCTCGCTTCAATTTGTATCGGAACGTGTTGGATGACTTTCCCGAAGTGGCTTCTTCATCGACAGGTAGTTTTCGTCACACTTAGAACGAAGATTGTCAAATTATTTAGCATACTTGCAACGGGCCGGGCCGGACGTTTCTTTTTTCAGGATCTTCAGGGCCCGGCCCGACCCGTCTCGGCCCGGATTTTCGGAAAAAAAGTATTTTGTCTTTCAAAATTTTTTTTTGGGTCAACAGAAAAAAAAGGATGATTTCTTGACAAGAAAATTTTTTTTTCAAGATAAAAGTGTCCATAAAAAGTATTTCTTTCACAAAAAATTTGAAAAAATTTCTGAAATTTCAAAAAAAAATTTTAATTTGGAGAACTCGGGCCCGCCGGGCCGGGCCGGACCGGGCCCTGGAAATTTTTGGCCCGGCCAGGCCCTCGGGTCGGGTCCTGATTTTGCAAGTATGTTATTTAGGTTCTTGTCGATCTGGATGAATCCCACGAGTTTCTTGGAAGAGTGATGGGTGCTAACTTTATTGCTTCCTACATTGTATCAACTCATGCGCTTCATTGGGAGACAAACGAAGACAGATATGCTGCTGTGGATGGACGTGTCATCTGCTGCCTTTCAATTCTTGGAGCACAAATCTGGTCACAAACTTACGAGCACTGGTCTGGTAACCATTGGGTTGGCATCAGTCTCTTCTCCACATGGACCGTTATCTCCTTGATCTACAGGTCTTGTTTGACATTCTCCAAAAAGCAAGTGCAAAAGAAAAGTGAATAAATGCGTAGTAGATTTTCAACGTTTCCGTTCCCATGATTTTAAACTATTTTCTTTTTCCCCAAATAAATACATTCATACAAATCGTTTCACAAATAAATAAGGTACAAAATACAGGTGTTACACTTACACATGTAAACAAATATGGGTGTCTGAAAAATATCTATATTATCCGTGATATGGATAATTCAATGTTGACAACGGGATTCAATGAATCATGGGAGAAAATTTCAGTAAAAAGTTAGTGACGTCTGCAATGTAACCTCGCTATTCTCATGAGAACGCTGCGATTTTCCGCGATAAATTCTTGTTCAGGTGACGCAAGAGGAGCTGCTTCGTCGCATCTTGATCTACTACTTCCAGAGTTGCTGGAGCGTCTGAAAGCGTGTAGCCGTCTATGAATATACTTTTCTTCATATTTTCAGAACTCCTATTGTGACAGTTGATTATTATCACCTACGGAAAGAATTTTTCCCTATCTCTAAAAACTACAGAAATTCTCATTTCCAGAAAAAGCATTTTGCTATGCAGCAAAGATTAATTGTTCAATGAAAAGATAATCATTTTTAAAGGGGGACTCCTACCAAAACTTTTATTGTCTTAAAATGTGTTAAAAATTATCTATTTTGCAAATGTTATTGCGAAAAAATTCGAAAAAATCCGAAATCCCCGAAAAACGCCGTTGAAAAGCGAAAAAATTCCAAAAAGGTGCCGCCGGGGGGCGAGGATTTGAATTCCCGCGCAGTGAAAAACCTAGGCCACGGCACCTAAAAGCACTTTTTACAAGTGACCGACAGTGGTTTTTTACGTTTTTTACCTGTCGGAGATAGAAGCGAAAAAAATCCGGAAAATTTGTCTGGTAAGAAAGGCGCGCCGCTGTCGTGGCTTAGGATTCTCACTGCAAATCCTCGTATTTCGGCGGCACCTTTTTTTTTGAATTTTTTTCGCTTTTTAACGGGGTTTTTCGGGGAGTTCGGATTTTTTTCGAATGTTTTCGCAATAATATTTGAAAAATAGATAATTCTTAACACATTTTAATGCAATAAAAATTTTGGTCGGAGTCCCCCTTTAAAAGCTGCTAGTTGCAAGCTTCTGCAAATGCAAAATATTGATGAAACAATTATCAAAAAAAAAAGCCGTGAACACTCTAATTTAGTTGCACCCTACTTGAAGTGTAATTCCAAATGTGGCGCTCCTTCAATAATAGTCCCACAAATTGCACGATATTCTGTCAATTTTTTGCTTATACTAATCAGACAAAATTTTGAGTTTTTTCTTCCTATATTTTTTCCTATATTTTATAAACCCCATCAAAATAAAACAGTTCACAAAAATCGTTAGAGGGAGGACGTTGCTTAAAAATTTAAAGTGAGATTTTTAAGCTTTCATAAAGTAGAAAGTTGTTTAAATGGTGGTGTTAAAGCACTTCTTCCTAAGTTAAGCGAAAATGAAAACATACCTATTTGTTGAGTTTTTCTGATGTGGTTCTTTCCTGTGAGTCGAATTATGGTTGTGGTGTGGTTTGTAGAGCATTTGAGCCTGAATCATCATTTTGATGAAAACAATACGTTAGTTTGGTTAGCAGGAGTTTTCTCATACACGAATTTTTTCACCCTTCCGTGACGCTCAATTCAACAAGCACGAATTGCACACAACCACAACCCAACCGAAACATTTTAATTAAAAAAAAATTTACTATTAGTTTCAGATTGTCAAAAGCTGAACTCAAGTAACATACCAAATAAAAAGACATTGAAATTACGACAAAGCCAAGCCAAGTACTAAAAGTTCGAGAAAAGGGGAAGTGGGGGGTGAGACCATAAAAATAGAAACATTTATGAACGCATTATTTAAAATGATTTTTAGATATTGAGTTGTGTGGAAAAAGGAAATGAGTTGAATGTGAGGACATGAAGGGGGATGGGGGGAGAGGGATAAAGATTCAAAGAAAAGCATCGCCTTCCTCATCTGAATCTACGGCAGTGTTATCTGGCGTCGTTTTCCCGTGATGCGGATCGCCGAGTGTCGATGGCACACCGAGCGGCCCCGATAGCGGGTCCGATGTTTCCGGGTGCGGCTGGGTAAGGCAAATTGTGGTAGCCGTGCCACCTCGACGTGATTTTTTGGCTTTTTTCAACATTTGCGCCTGCAAATTAGACTCAATTGATACTGCACTGAAGCGAAGCACGAATAATGTTTGTGAAAGAAACGGTAATGAAAAGGGGATGAATTCGAAACTTGCGTCAATTCTTCATAGAATTCTAAACAGAAAAGTGGAAAACTTATGTACCATTCCGGTCATACTCAATATATTTCAGACGTACTGTGGAAGTGTGTGAGCATATGACATTTATATGCAGCGTAAATTAAAAGTTTGGAAGATCACGGGTTCACATCAATAAAATTGAAAATAAAACAATATCAGCACGTCATTGGGACAGGAGCCACAGAAAAAATATTACATTTTAACTGAGAGAACATATTCCCAAACTAATTTGCTACAACATTTTCACCCTGAGAGACATGTGTCAGGTTAAATTTTTAAATGAACCTATTCAAGTGTAGTAAAACTAAAAAAGTACATTTCGTTTAAAGAAAGTTGACTACCTTACTGATCATTTAGTGGTCAATTCTAAAAAATGGGAATACGATGTCGTATTTTTTAGCTTTTTGTCTAGTTTTTGTTATTTCCTATAATTTTTTTCAGAAGTTAAGAATGAAAAAAAAGTAAACCGTAAATAGTTTACCAGGAAAATATATATTTGGAATTTTGTGAGAATTTTATTCCTTTTACAGCGACCTTTTTCGTTTTTTTTTGGATTCACTAAAAAATTTGATAGACAGACGTCCTTGTCGTAGGTTTCGATCACATTTCTCTCATCTTCCGTAAAACATATCAAAAAAATAGTCAACTGAGACACTATTTATCAATAATGCCAAATACAATTTGTCAGTCAATAATTTTCGATTTTTCTCACAGAAACTCAGATAAATTACGTCAAATTTGAGTCTTCTATTACAGTCATTTTGATTAGTTTAGTTTTGCGGTATATTGAGTTGAATACACTCTTCAAAAAACTATTAATAAACCTGTTAGAAGTTACTGTTCATGCCAAAATCACACTTTTTGTGCTGAATAAATTATGAATTTCAATTATATTAATGTCCCAAGAAACATCAAACACATTTTATGACGTTATCATGCAAAAATTTGCCCCTCTTGACTATTATCATCGTGCTGTTTTCAAACGCCCTTTTCAATCAACCTTCTGTAAAACAAACATACTTTCAATGCTGATTTCAGAATTGTTATAGTGCCTGGTGGTTGAATGTGTGGTTCTCCGTCTACTTGCACCGGCCATTCTTCGTGTGTTGTGATGCGAATCTGCATTTTTCGAAGTTATTATTGGAGAACATTTTATATACAAAGAACTTACACTTCCTCCTTGCGCTATCCGAATTCCAGCAGCAAGTTTGGACTGAATTAGGCCTAAGCGAGATACATCAGAAATACCAACAACCTAAACAAAAAACATTCGCGGTTGAACTAAAGTTTCAAATCACTTCTAGCAGTCCATCATAATGAGTTGGCTTTGAGAAGTTGCCTTCTTCTTTTGATGTTCCCCATGGATTGGCTCCACTTCCCCAACTGAGCAAATTGAGTACTACAATTCCCTCAATATTTGGAAGCTCAATAGTGCGACCGTCCACCTGAAAATAGTGTATAATTACATTTTAGAAAAAGTTCATTGGCATACCTCTAACTCTATACGCTTCCAAAGATCCTTGCATGTCCTCTCGAAGAACATTTTTTGGAGACCAATTTTCGCATACTGGGTCTTGTTGAATAAACGGGATTGGAACTTTTCTGGGTTAGCATCACGCTGAAATGAACCAACAATTTCAGGAAATAGAAAACAATTAACGAAAACCTTATTATGGAACTTCAGACAAACATCAGCATCGATTCCGATTCCAAAGTAGTTGTTCATGATAATCATGGATGTTTGATCTTCCGGATTGTTCATTGTTTGCTCACTCATCTCTGTTTGTGTTCCAGAAGACGTTGGTTGATTCCGTTCCTCCTCATGGAATACAACCGCCCACCTGTCGAGTTTCACAGTGTCTGCCTCGATGACATCTTTCAAAATGTCCATGGGGTTCTCTTCACCCGTATATCCACCGCCCCAACGAAGTACTCGCGCTAAATCATTTCCTGTTCCGAGTGGAACAATTCCACATGGCGGTGAAAAGCAAGCCGCATCCTAAAAGTGATTGGTATGTTTGTGAAGAAGACAAGAACTTAACATTTCTTTTGTTTCTTCAATGTTCTACACTACATATTAGTTATACCAGCCTTTGGTCTGTGGGATTGTTCTTCTAACAAGGAAAGTCGTTTTAGAAAGCCTTTCAGAATTTAATTATTTTTTGAGAGGGGTTTGTTGACCCGCTCAAAAAGTCCCTGTCAAAATCTGTATAAGTACTCTTTCCAAAAATGCAGGAAATTTTTGTCTGAAAGTTTCAAAATCCTTAACCATTGCAAGCCGCTCTTTCCTCTGTGAAATTGCCTCCCGGCAACCTCCAGGGAACACCGCTCACATGAACCCCTTTGCGTTCTGTTGTTTACAGGTGACCGAGTGGTTGTGGACGCGTGTGGTGAAACTGAAGGTCTGGGGTTCGACTCCTTCGTTTTGTATTTTTTTTTTTGCCTTTTCAAATATATTTCCTAGACACTTATTTTGGGCTTCAAATTGGCTTTCTGCGCGAATTTTTGAATTTTCGCCGTATTCTCAACTTTAAAAGGAAGAAATCATCAATTTTTTCATAGTAAGTTTTTTTAAAATTAGCAAAGTTTTTGATGGTCAATCCCATGCGAAATATTCGATGAAATTTGTTATGTTCGAAATTTCTCAATTTTTTTACAAAATGTTATTTTGTGAGTTTATATTCATTCCTTGTGTTTTTCATGCTCTTTCTCGACTCAAAATATGTCAAAAAACAGTGATTGAAATGGTTCGATATCAAAAGATGACCGTGAACTATGGGGGATTTTGCATTGTTCTGGATCAAAATGACGAGAAAAACAAGAAGAACGAATATGAACTCACATAATAACATTCTGTGAAAAAATTGAAAAAAATTCGAACAAAAAATTTTCGTCGAAAACTTAGCATGGGAGTTTTTGAAATTTTGAAACTTTCGACAAAATTTTATTTGCAAAAAATGATGATTTCTACCTTTCAAAGTTGAGAATTCGGCGAAAATTCGAAAATTCGCGCAGAAAGCCTATTTGGAGCCTACAATAGGTGCCTAGGAATTATATTTGAAAAAGCAAAAAAAAAATACAAAAGGAAGGAGTCGAACTCCAGACCTTCAGTTTCATCACACGCGCCCACAACCACTCGGTCACTTCGCCGCTGTAAACAACAGAACGCAAAGGAGTTCATGTGAGCGGTGTTCCCTGGAGGTTGCCAGGAGGCGATTTCACAGAGGAAAGAGCGGCTTGCAATGGTTAAGGATTTCGAAACTTTCAGACAAAATTTTCAGCATTTTTTGGAAAAAATGCATATACTGATTTTGACAGGGGCTTTTTTGAGCGGGTCAACTAACCCCTCTCAAAAAATAATTAAATTCTGAAAGCCTTTCCAAAACGACTTCCCTTGTAAGTAACTTCCCTTCTGGAAAAAAACGGAAAGACAAACAAATAACAAAATAGACACCACTCCATTTATTTATTATGAGAATGATGATTGTTATAACTGACAAACATTTTAGCAATCGTCTTTTTTTTGCCGGACTCGAAACAACGTCTCCTCCAAATTGTCTTTTGATAAGTTATTCCGTTGACAAAGCAATTCTTTCAGATGTCAAAAAATGTACTCTCAAAACAAAAAATTCACTTTTTTTCGAAATTTATAAATTTCAAAACCGTTAATTAGTGGAAACATCACTGTTAGAAGCTTACATTGGTAAACGCTTTAAATGATTTGAAGTACATGCACTTTCTTAGAATCTAACAAAATGTTCATCTGCGCAAAAGTTGTTCAACTCGTATTCAAATCGTTCTCGAGGAAGTTCAAATTTCAGGTTAACGGGGTTTTCAAACGGTGTTAGGGTAATGTTTTGGAAAATCCTTGAACTATCTCCAAGTAATGCAGTCTCTCGTTTTCTCTTTTTTTTAAATTTAATTTATATTTTTTATAAACCAATTTTTAATTTTTTGTCATTTTTCATAATTGAAATTATTTTTGAAATCATACAGTTTTTTATGAGATGAACAGACAAGCTGTTTGTCTTCGTGTGCTCTTTGCAGTTCTCTTATGACATTTCTAATCCTAGACTTCAGTGAACCAAAATTTCATAATTTTCAGAAAGCTCATCATTCAGTAAATCATTATTGTGTTATTCAGAATTTCAGAAGTTATTTTGATCAAATGTTTTGTGATTCAAAAACCCCTTCGAAAAATAGAATTCCACCCATTCGTACCACCTCGGCTCTGTTCGATTATAGCGGCTCTGTTCGATTATAGCGGGACCATGAAGAATGAACGGGACCATGCCCGAATGAGAGGGACCATACAGGAATGGACGGGACCATGCCCGAATGGACGGGAAAATGCAGGAATGAACGGGACCATGACCGAATAAACGGGACCATGGTCAAATGAACCAAAAACACATTATTTTAATAGAGTGAGGGAGTGAACTATAAAAATTGTTAAATTTAAAATGTTCAAGTTTTCAATGTACTGTCGTTTTTTTTATTGCTGTCAGACTGTCTTGTACAAGTTAGTATTCACTAATCATTTACTTCAATTCATCTAATAGGACAATAAAAAACCAAAGCTGGTGTTCAACTAAAGAAGGGACATATTTTGCCGCCAGTAACTCAGAAAATCAAGATGAAACTTTG
The DNA here is from genome assembly GCA_027920645.1 of Caenorhabditis nigoni. Lineage (NCBI taxonomy): Eukaryota > Metazoa > Nematoda > Chromadorea > Rhabditida > Rhabditidae > Caenorhabditis > Caenorhabditis nigoni. The sequence continues at coordinate 589,418 of CP115869.1, forward strand.
AGCTGGTCGTTTATAATTTCATTTTTATATTAGATGGATTGCAATAAACAATAGTTATAAAATCTTGGGCCGGCCCGTGGGTCAGCTCGTCCAGAATTTCGGCGGGCCGTGCTGATGAAGAACCGGCCCGGCCCGACCTGGAAAGCTGATTTTTTTTCAATTTTCTGACATCAATAAAGAACCGATCGTTTATAGCTTTGGTTTTTCATTGGACTATTAGATGGATTGAAGTAAATGGTTAGTGGATACTAACTTTTACAAGACAGTCTGACAGCAATAAAGAAACGACAGCACATTGAAAACTTGAACATTTTAAATTCAAAACAATTTTAATAGTTCTCTCCCTCACTCTATTGAAATAATATGTTTCCTGTCCATTCGGCCATGGCCCCTTCCATTCGGACATGGTCCCGTCCATTCCGGCATGGTCCCGCTCATTCGGGCATGGTCCCGTTCATTATTCATGGCCCCACTATAATCGAACAGAGCCGACATCACTACCCCGAAAGTCTATTTTTAACTTAACCAATTTTTTTTTAGTTACATCAAAGAACTGCAATCAGGATAGAAAGAACCCCGAGGAGACAAATGTTCATGATTTTAACACTTTCCGTATAGGAGTACCACTAAAAAGACCTATTTCTCGCCGGTCAATATCTTTACGACCTCCTGAAAATTTCGAAATATTGACCATTTTTTGTTGAATTTTCGCTTTTAAACTAATAATAAATGCCATTTCTGTGTTTTTTTGGTACATTTTTACAAGCATCTCAAAGAATTTTCAGAATTCGTCGACTATCCAAATTATCATTTTTCCCAATTTTTTCTAATATTTGGGTGTTTTTGTAAAAGTATTCCATTTGTCAAACAATTCAAACAGTTCGAATAGACCGGTCATGGAACATACAGAACATGATGTTCAGAATCTAATTTAGGTACTGGGAGCACGGTCAAGGTCTCGATTGTGCAAATACACTGTGATGTTCCAGATATTGATTTACTTTTCTAAAATTAGGAAAAATTGGAATAAATTATAATTTGGAAAGTCGGCAAAGTCCGAAAATTCTTTGAGATGCTTATAAAAATGTACCAACAAAGCACAAAACTGAAAATTATTCTCAGTTTAAAAGCGAAAATTTGACAAAAAATGACCGATATTTCGAACTTTCCAGGTGGTCCTGAAGAAATTGACCGCACTGTATCAATTATGAAAAGGGAACAAAAAAAAAAGAGAAAAATGATAAAGAAAAATATATCAAACCTGTATTAGAAGGGCCGCTCCTTCTATTTTTCCTGGTGTGTCTAGGAGGGTGCTTCAAAAATCTGCTCCAACGAGACAACCTTTTTTAGATCAAAAAGAGAGACCCCGTTAATTATAGGTGCCAGCCTTTTTTTTCATGAAATAAGACAATAGTTCAATCAAAGAAACAGAATAACATAGAGGCACTTCAATTAGAAGGAGGGGGGGGTACTCGTATTTTTGTGGAGTCTCTAGGAGACAAAGGCCCTTCAATTTTTGAAGCCCTTCAAGTACAGGTTTAACGGTAAGTGAAAGCAAGATACTTCCGCACTTGGGGACAGTTTGGGGATTTTCCGAACCATGACCCTAACACCTTTTGAAAACCCTGTTTATTTTCAAAACCCGTTAATCATCAAAACCGCGTTTATTTTTAAAACCCTCGTTAAACCATAAAGAGCTAAAACTTCAACAAATAGCTAAACTTGCCTGTTTAGCTATGTCCAAACATTGTAGCACCCAACCAATTGTCCCATCTCCACCGCACGCAAGTATTTTGTATTTGGGAATGTTGCGGAACACATAAAGTCCAACGAGTGGACCACCATTCAACACATCAAACACTTGGAATGGATTCAACAATTTTCTAAACGATTGGATTAGCTCGGTTCCTTGGCAACCTCCGGATTTCACATTGACCAACACTAAGAGTGGTTCCACATCTTTTGGAATCATCTGTGGCTGCACGTTGGGCAAACACAACACGATCAACTTTTTGTCTTCGTAAATGGCCGATTGAAGTTTTTGAACAGCTGCAGTGGCTGCCTTTGGAGTATTGAACGTAATAATTAAACTCCCGTATTCGAAATAGATCGGTCCAATCGCGGTGAATGGTTTTTCTGCAAAACAAATATATAAATTTCGTGATATTTCATTATTTCACGCTTACCTTTAGCGCCTAATAACTTCAATAAAATTCTTTCATATTGTCGCTGTGCGAGGGAAACCGGTAGGTTTCCAACAAAAACTGCATGATCATGTGGGTCTTCTTTTTCTTGAACGTAAAATCGGACCACATGATAACGTCGGAGAGAATCCTAGAATCATTGGGTTGATGTCTTGCCACACTTTGGAAGTTAATTTACCTTTCTCAAATTTCGAACTAATTGAAGAACATTCTCCTGGGGGTTGCAAGTTCTCTCAGCTACTCCTCGGTCAAGAGAAACTTCAATGAGGTTATATCTATTCCAGTATGACCCATCAAGCCCAAAATGATAAAGGGCTTCAGTAATAAGATCTTGTACAATTGTATCTTTGCTAACTGAGATTCCACAGAATGTCACTGGAACCTTGCGCAACCATCCACCATATACTTTCACTTCATCTTTCTCTGGATCATCGTAATATCTTATAAATATTTGAGCTCGCTTCCCTTCCGGACGCTTCACATTTCTCAAAGGTACTGGGTCCTCGAGTATTTCCTCTTCTACTGCAAATGAATTATTCTCGTTGCAGTGACTCTCTTGTTTCTTCTAATCTTACCCTCGCCAACCACTTGTGTAATATAATATCTTTCTGGGGTGTCGTTGATGTGGAACCGCCTTAGAGCAGCATCGCGAACTTGTTGCACGGATACGTGCTTAGCCACAACGATATTGCGCGAAATCTGAACGTCACGGCGTGAGAATGCAGGAAAAAAAGGGAATATTTGTTGTTTAAAAACATGTTCCATAAACAAGACGAAATCACTAAATGAACGACTATTCCGCTTTTGCTCAAGTCTTACCTGCAGTCGATATGAGTTGTTCCCGTCAAAAACTCGAATAATCTCAAAATCGTCCCGTTCTTTGACGTCCTCACCAGAAGTCGAGACGTCATCCACTTGAATTTTGGATGGCGACGATACTGAATACATTAATATAGATATTATATGAGGAACCGAAAGAGTAGGGATGGGATAGTGAATTGTTGTGAAGGTAAAAAAACAGAAATATAAAAAAGAGGACAGGAGGAAAAGCGAAATGATATTTTAAAACAGTGAGAAGAGGGTAACTAAACTATCCCATTCCAGTCGGCTGTGGAAGTTAAAATCTATTTCTTAAAAAAACCGACAGACAGGATAGTGAAAAATCTGACCCTTACGAGACTGGGGCTGATCATGCGATGAAATGTTCAATAGTTGCTCCATTGGCAGCTCCGTTCGAGGAATTGTCAAACACATGGGCGGAAGCATGATTTTTCGAAGTACTCCAAAATCACATTCTTTATCCATTTGTCGGTAGCAAACCGCATGAGCCTGGAATCTTGCCAAATTTTTTGTGTTTCGGTATTTTGCGCCTACCGTCTGGCCACACCATTCGCATCTCATTCCAGCAAGGCACTCGGTCGAAAAACACGTTTTCCGGCAAACCACGCATTTTGACTCTTTCGGCAAGTTACCCTCTCTCATATGATGATATTGCACTGTGTTCGCCTAAAATATCGAATATACAGATGATAAGTGTTCTCATGAAACATACACTTTCCATATTTGCTACATATGTGGCTGCTTCTTTACAATCAGATACCGCAAGATCCGAGCAATCGACATGAACATAATACTCGCACACTGTAAGTAACGTATTATCTTATTTTTATACAAATAGGTTTTCATACCTTCACATTCCACTGACATCGCCTCGTCGGTTCGTTTCCGACATACACAGCAATACCTTCTCTTAATCAAACATGGAGCGGACCATGTATGTGCTACTGGATTCTTTATTAGTTGCAACGCGACACTGCTACAATAGGAAACCACCGTTCGAAGACATTTCTCATGACATATGAAGTTGCACACTAAAAACGCAAATGTATTCCGGCTGTACAACCAACACTAATTTTTGAACAATAATATTGATTAAGTAGAATTGCTAATTAATTCAAACACTTATAAGATACTTAACTAGGCTATCGGCAGACATATGTTGAATAATACTTAACAACTCACTCTCGCAACTGTAACCAGTTGTCAGCATGCCCCATATCTTATCACAACAGTGATGACAATAAGTTGGCTTCCCAAAAGTCTTTTTCACAAAATAGTGACCATGATTGGGTCGCATGTCCACCAAGTTAGCATCGACATTATGCCCCTCAGCTGCCATCTGCAATCAAACAATTGCTTTTTTTATGTCATTAGTGAGACATAATGCACGCATTTTAATGGTTCTTTTATACAAAGTTTTTATTAGGCCTGTTCTCGAATATGGTACGGTAACCAGTAGTCCTTTCAAAATGTCAGATATTAAATTAATAGAATCAGTGCAAAACTCTTTTACAAGAAGACTGTATAGTCGTCAACTAGGAAGATATGTTAACCCAAACGATCGGAAATATAAATCTGCGAGCGAGCGCAACCTACTCTTTGGTCTTGATTCACTACACTCTAGACGCTCAGAAATAGACAGGAAAATGGTATCAAAAATGATATCGGAAAAAATAGGTCTTAATGTTACTGAATTTTTCGCGTCAACTGTAACACGTACTAGCAGAAAATCACGGTTTCTCTGGCCTATTCCTAAAACAAAACTAAGGAGAAACTTTTTTGTTAACCGCACTCTGAGTTTAATTGAGAAACCTAAGCCCCCCTCTCTCTAATTTGTAAGTTATTGTATTATTACTGTTAATCATTAATTGCAGGTATAATGTTTTTTCTGTATGTATGTGTGTGTGTTGAAGGTTTTATTTACGTATTTGTGTCTGATTTTTTTTGTATGTGCTTCTGATTGTATTGTATTACTGTTCTCTTTTTATTCCTTTTCCACGACGAAAGGTCGTATTAAATAAATAAATAAATAAATAAATTTCCCCTTTTTTCGACATACAAGATGCAAAACAACGGAGCGCGATTGTGCGGCGCCAAAAATTTTTTTGAAGAATTTTGTTTTAAAAACCCGGTTTTCTGTAAAGTTTCATTAAAATTCTGTAATGTTATTGTTTTTCTTAAAATCGTTCTAAGTTCAAAAGTTGCAAGTTCGTTGTTTGAATTAAAAACATGAAAAAAACACACAGATTTTGGCATTTTTCGAAAATGAACGTTTTCAAAATGTTCCATGTTTAAAGAATTCCTTCTGTTGCAAATGTTATTTTATTTTCAAGTGTCGCAAGCATATTATTCGCTGGAAGTCTACTTCGCTTAAGACAAGATACTAGAATTTTTCGAAAAACGCCAAAAGTTTTATTTCCTCTCTTATGTTTTTTTTCACGAAAAGTCAAAAAAAAAAAAGACTTCAACCGCCATTCAATTTTGACAAAAAACTCATTGTAGCGGATCGTTGAATCTTTTAAAAAAGCGGGTGCGAAACTTTGAAAATAAAACTCTCAGTTTAGGCGTGTAATCAGTGCTCGGAGGAATGAAGAAGTAGAGAAAAGAGTGTAATGTTTACTAAAATTACCCTTCATTGCGATATAACCAGTTAATTTTCTGGATGCTCATTCGCATCTGGGATCCGGATAACTTACAGCAGAATCGTGGTGTTTCTTCTTGTCAAAACGCTTTTAAGTTAGCATGAGTACATTATGTTCACACCCAAACAGGAATATTTCTGATAAAGAAAGTTCAGGTTGAGCAGGCTATCTGCAATTAGATGTAAGATTGAAATAAGAGCATTCCAAGTACACGATTTGGAGAAGAAAACAGGAAAAGTTTTGAATAGTTCAGAACAAGCAGTGAGATACAACGATCAAGTTTTTGATGCGAGTCTGATTACATTTTCTGACACTCTCCCAACAACTCCCGAATTCGGGGAATCGTCCGCATGCAGATTACCATAATTTTATACATTTCCAGAGAGAAGAAAGGATCGAAAAAAGAGGAAATATGAATAGGAAATGAGAAAACGTTGAGAGCGTGTAGATATTTGAGAGGATGATGGAAACTCGAATGGAAAATTGAAGTATTTCATTTTGCGTAAGTTAAGCATTTTATTTGTCATTCGTCCAACAATTTCACTCACTTTTGAAAGCTTATTGTAGATGAAAAACTATGACCATAGAAATGAAACGCAATAGAATAAAAATGAAGATAGGCATAAAGTATTTATGCCGTCCAAGAAAATGGGCTACGGTATCTTTTTTTTTCAATGAGTCGGAAAGTCTTGAATGAAGGCGCTTTTGGAAAAAGTATTCGACGGAGAAAAAGTAGCTTTTGTGGGAAAAATTATAAATTCAAGCTAGTGTGGAGGATATTTATTTTGAAGAAGAAAAATCGGTACATCTTCATTATGAAACTTTCGCATTTGTTTCAAATGCCGCTTGAGTTCCTGTGATTTCCTTTCATACCTTCAAAATTGGATAAAAACTCCAACTTGTAATTGAACTCTGAGAGCAGCGTTTTTCGTTTGTGAATTTATCTTCTCAAAAAATGGAAAAAAACTGAATAAAATAGAAATTGAAAGAAGCTAGAAAGATCGGAACCAAAAAAGGATCAAATTTTGAAAATGGCCAAGATGAGGAATAAGATGAAAAACTCGAATCGTGAAAAAAAGCATATCTTGCCAATATGTGGGACTTTGGTGTTAGTTGAGAAAAGAGGAGAAAAAGTGAAGCACCTCGCGCATTTTGGGTAATCATTCAAAAGTCAGAAACTGCTAATTTATTTTTGTGCTAAATGAAAATGCTTTGGCTTGCTTTTTTTGTGCTTCACCAAAGAGCTGGCCTTTTTAGTAAATACTTGTAGAAGATTGGGAGCTCCTCGCTTTTTTTTTCTTTCTGCTCCAGTAATTTCTTAACTTCATAAACTGCGCAAAATATGCAGAAAAAAGTTTTAGAGTAATAATGTTATAAGCAAATAAAGAAAATGAGGGAGAGAAGAAGAAGTCTTTTGAGGGCTCTTAGTTCCAGCTCACCACCATTCTTCCTCAATGTTTCAGTGCTCCTTTTCCCAATCAAAACTATAGGTACGTATACGATGAGAATTAGAGAACAACTTATGAAAGAAAACTTCTGTGGTAGTGTGGTGGCAAAGAGGGGCGAAGAGGCAACAGCACACAAGCGTAAACAACAAAATGACAACGAAATACGCCTTCAGCGGCAGTAGCCGCGGCACGGCAGTACTGAACCATGGAGCACGATGTCAGCTCTCAGCCAGTGCTCCGTGGCCGCACCCTTCTTTCTCTTCTTTTCCTTTTCTCCTTCGTTTTCCTTCTTTTTTCCTTTTCATCTTCTTCTACTTCTTCCTTTTTTTCCCTTTTATCTTCTTTTTCTTCTTCTTCTTCTTCTTTTTCTTCGGCTCCGTCTTCGCCTTCTTCTTCGTCTTATCGTTTTCTTCGTCGTCTTCTTCGTCTTCGACTTTTTTCGTTCCTAGTTTTCTGTGCTGGTATCCAGTTCTTTCCCCACTCCCTATTTCATCCTAAGCGCTGGAGAGAAAACGGAGACAAAAAGTCGATAGAAGGAAGAGAAAAAGAAGGAGGCGAGAAGAAGAAGAAAAAGTAGAGAGAATGAGGGAAAGAGAGAAAAATAGTGTGAGAGAGAGAAAGGGAGAGAGTGAGAGAGAGAGAGAAAGAGAGAGAGAGAGAGAGAGAGAGAGGGGGTGGGGGTGAAAGAGAAAGTGGGTGGAAGGGAGCAACTGGAGGAAGCAATCTAACATCTCCGTCTATAACGTGTTATTTTATCCGCATTGGACGAGCTGACTGGGACGGCTGATGTGATGTCTCGCTGGACTCGAGGAGACGGAGTCCAATGCCGGCCATAGTCCCCCCCCCCTTTCACCATGTTGTTGCCTATATCTGTGCTTGAGGCATCAAGTAAAATGTGCGCAAAAGACTAGGAAGAGTAGAAATTGAGTGGAGACATGGAAAAGGGAGAGAGAGAGAGAAGGAAGTGGAAAATATCTTTGATGCAAGTCTTTGCCTAACGGGGCACATAGGAAACGGGGAAAAAAGAACCGGGAGAAGAAAACTCAACGAGTAGAAATAAGAAATTTTTCCCACGTCCCTTTTTCTAGTTCTATTTCTTCTCTCCCTTCTCTCTCTCTCTCTCTCTCTCTCTCTCTCTCTCTCTCTCTCTCTCTCTCTCTCTCTCTCTTTTATTTCGGTGGTTATTCTTCAGAATCGAATAGAAGAGTTGGTAGAAGAACCGGGACTAACTTGCAAGAAAAAAAAATTTGTGAAAAGACTAGTTAGTCGATACTCAGTCACAACGGATTTTGTGGAAGATTCGTTGTCTTTTCTAAGTTTTCCAAGTGATGTATAGAATACTGAAAACGGGTTGAAGGGGTGTTTAGTTTTTTTTTCGAGCTGGGATGAGAACGTAAAAAACCACAACCGCGACTAGCATGATTGATGCAAAATAGAATCAGCTAGCTTCTGAGCCGTCGAAAAGAGCTTAAATGTGAATTTCCCAGACGAATGGAAATGGTAATGGGTTGACGAAAAATCGCATGAATCGCTTCCTTGCTTTTTGGAGTTACATGAATAAAAACTTCATTTCTCAGATGGGTGCTGGCAAGAGTGCAGGTTTGATCAGAGTTTTTAAATTTGTTTCAGGCAGTTCTACACAATTAACTCACACTTCAAATATTATGAAAGTGCAACGATATGCACTTTCGTGAACTTATGTTTTCAACATTTCATCCTGCACTATTATCAATTATCCTACTAGTCAGTTTGTAGCTTTGTTATCATACTCAGCAGTGCACCAGACGGATTTTTCGAAAAATGAACTCACATGACGGCATTTAGGCATTGATCCGGCAAAACTGTGAATAACCGACACAACAGCGAATATATGACCGACCAAGTATGCGAGTGTCTCCGAAACTGAATGAAAAAAATATAAATTGGAATGGCAAAAACGAAAAAAGTCCCGAAAAAAGCTCTTATGTTTCTACGAAACCGTCTCTCAGGGTGACGGTTTCCAAACAAAAAACATGACATCATTCTCGAAGTTTTCTGAATAGGAAAAAAAGGAAAAATCGAGTATTCGAATTCAAATGAGAAAAATGACTATTTCAGATTTGAAGTGCAAAACAATGGGATCTCATAAAATGTAAACCAACGCAGCCTCTAACGTCGTTCTCTTCAAATGAAAAAGCATTCAAAGAAAAAATATACGCTTCTTCAAAAAGCGTAGTCAAAGATAGTTTGAAAAAAAATTATAGGCTTTCAAAGCTATCTGGTTAAGGTTGTGTACAAAACACTCTAATTTTTTTGAATGAGAATGAGGATCGTCGAGAGTACAACAACGATTGTTCTACTTTATGATCGTGTGTGGTTTTACGTTTTTAGAAGGAATGAACTTTTTGCTCCTGTCATCATGAATGCCAATTGTTGGCTGAATATATTATACGAAGGAAATTGTAGTTCTCATGCCATTTTTCAATCATAGTTGAAATTCTAGACTTAAGGCATCAAAATTCGCTTCGGATACCGTAAAACCTCTAATAGAAAAGCTCCTCAAATAGAAGGGCCTTCCGAAAGGGGTTTGAAAAAATAGAAGGGCCCCCAGTAAAAGAAGGGCGCCGTAATAAAAAATACCCTCTTTGTAATAGCACCTCATTCGAAATGTGTTTCGAAATGAGAAAGTTTCCGTACTTTTTCAGTGAAAAATATTCAAGAAATTCTACAAATTGATAAAAATTTGTTGAAACTCTAATTTTCGATTAAAATCTCGCTTGTTTTTGGTGAAATTTTCATGAACATTGACTTCGTCGGACTTTTTGATGCGAATTTCTGAAAAAAAGGGCCCTTGTAATAGAAGGGCATTTCGGAGGTCCCCTGAAACATACTTGCAACGGGCCGGGCCGGGGCCGGGCCGGGCTTTGTTCACAATTTTCAGGGCCCGGCCCGGCCCGTCTCTGCCCGGGTTTTCGGAAAAAAAATTTCATGTCTTTTCAAAACTTTTTTGGTGTCAACAGAAAAAAATGGACAATTTTTCTGTCAAGTAAAAATTTTTTCAAGATAAGAGTGTCCACAAAAAATAGTTTTTTCACAGAAAAATTTGAAAAAATTTCTGAAATTTCAAATTGTTTTTCAAACTTGGAGAACCAGGGCCTGCCGGGCCGGGCCGGGACGAGGAGTCACGGGCCCGGGCCGGGCCGGGCCCTGGAAATCTTCGGCCCGGCCCGTCCCGGCCCGGCCACGGGCCGGGCCCTGATTTTGCAAGTATGCCTTGAAACAATAAAAAGACCGGCCCTCCTAAAACAGGTTTTACAGTATTTCCCAAAATTTTAGAAAACAGTTTAACTTGATTTATGATCATTCTTATAATGAATAAATGAAGTGGTGTCTGTCCTCTTCTTTTCTTCTTTGTGTGTCATTCCGTTTCTTTCCCAGAGGGGAAGTTTCCCGAAGGAAAAATCCGCCAGGTCAAATTTGACCTATCATATAATTTTTGGGTTGGCAAGTCTGAAGAACAATAAGATTCAAATTAGAGGAGCGAAGCGACGATCTCGCGCCGTAGGCGCACCAGCCAGCCGTTTGAAGCGCCGGAGGCGCGGCAAACAGGCTGGTAATATTTAATTTCTACAAACTTCTCGCATTTTGTTTTAGTTTTTTATAAAAAATTGTTTTCAAACATTTACAGACCAGTTTTGAAACTTTTTGTCCGAAGAATTTAATGTTTCAAAAAATTATACTGTAAAATACAACCCAGCATTTTTCAAAACTTGTAATCAGATATAATATTTTTATTCTGAGTTTATATTAGGGTGGGGAGAAATTTTTTTCCGAAATTTCTCAAATATTTCCCACGGAAAGTCTCCGAGTTTCTGGAACTTTTCTAGTGTAGACTAGTGTAGAATGTCTTAAAAGCTTCCCCCTCATGCCTATATAAGGCGCTCGTGCCCACTAGTAAAACAACCATGAACGATTTCTCGAGACCTCATGCTCGGCTTCTCATCTTCTACAAGTGATCTCACGGCACCTGAGCGACGTGTCCGCTAAGAAAATATGCCAAGTGTCCGGAGAGAGGCCCGACACCGATTGCACCGTCCGCAATCAGTTCGCTTCTTTTGAGTCAGGAGACACGAGCCTCGAAGACGACCCCCACACTATCCAAAACCTGCTGAGTTTGACGAGCTGCTGCTTGAAGCCGTGAGGGAGATGAGACTAATCACAAACTGTAGACAATGTTTCACTGCGACTAACACAGTATAAACAATCATCTCCATAAGCTTAGTTTCCGAAGAGTGATGGCTCAAAATGCACCCCATGATTTCTCTCCATTTCAAAAACGGACTTAAATGAGTCTACCCTCCTTACTCCGCAAAGGAAAGAGTTTCTGGCTGACTTGTTAACCGGAGATGAGAACTAGATACTCTGCAATAATAACACCCATCATGTAATTTGGATTCCTCGCGGCGGCGACCCACCAAGTGCAACCGAATCCAGGATTTCATGAGAACAAGTGTTTGCTTTCGTGCTTCTGGGATTAGAAGGTATTGCTGTTTTTCGAGTTGATCCAGCAAGGAACATCGATCACAGCTTCCACCTTAAGGTGTCGGCTGATTTCCAAAAAAAAACTTTCTCCCCACCCTAATATGATCCTTTATCGTGATTCTCTGGCAATTTATCCTGTCTTCCATTTTGATTTTTTTCCCGAAAATCAAATCTCTATGTATTCACCCCACTTTGTCACTAAATCAATTTATACATTTTATGCAGTCCCGCATCTCGGAATTCCATTATCAAACAAACTAATATTCTTTCATCACTGTGGGTGCATGTCCGCCGTTGATAAAAATATGGGACTACTGTTACATCACTATTGTCATTAAAAAGTTAGCGAAAAGTGGAGAAACTATCTAATTTTACTGTATACCTATTCTGGTACACTCCAGTTTTCTTCTAAAATTCTGGCTAAAAACAGGGATGTTCTGAACGGAATTCGGAATTCCAAAAAATTTTTCAGAATGAAATTCCGACCGGATTTTTCCTGAAGCTTTTTTCGGAATTAAATTTTTTCGACTACAGTATGCCAAAAAAAATTTGCTTGCGGGTCTTGAACAGAATCAATTCTGATGTTGTTTGCGCTGTCTCAGACAAGAATAAAGTTCCTGCCGGCGCGTTAAGTGAAGTTCCTGTCCCAGGGCACCGGCAGGTAAATTCCCTTTACTCATTCTCCCTCTTCATTGCAATTTTCACAATCAAAACAAAATCTAAATTGAGTACAATTTATTACGCATGAAAATTTCTATACTTATACATAGTTAGATACAATTTTTCAAAAAAATAGAACAAAAAATATTGTCTTAAATGTCAATCACTATTGAAAGGGATATGAAATAAATAGGGGAAATTATTTTACATTCCGAGCCAAACATTCGAATTTTTGAAGTATGTTCTGAAGTTGTTGTCACAAACGGAGAAGACGCCGAAGACGAGTTCTGAAATATGCGAAATAGTCGATTTTGACAGCGAAAAACGTAACTTAAAGTCATCGGCGCTTCATTTTGTCACTGACGGGTGTGCCAACCTAGGACGAGCCATTGACCATACTCTGAAAAAAACAAAAATTGCAGAAATGTTCCTATTTTATCACAAATTACGCCATATGATAACTTATACAGGGGCCGACCAACCCAAGATATTTCTAAAATATATTTTAAAAACTAGGTAGAAAACAAATGGATCCACTTGTTACTATAAAATAATAAAAAAAAAACAACGAAAAAAAACATAGACAATGAAAAAAAAATCCAGCCGCGCGGAGCATCGTTTGACCTGCTGGCAGGATCTTTTCCCTTCTAGCATGCCGGCAGCAGCTGTTTTGATGATGCAATCGTCATTTTACCTGCCGGATATAACTTTGAACACAATAGTTCCTGCCGGCGCCAATCTTAACCCCCGGCAGGAACTTCATTTTTGTCTGAGGTCTAAGGGTTTCTCTTAATTTTCAAAAGATTTTTGCGTTTTTGTGATGGGAAAATGAAGTTTCAACTTTAAAGCTGAAATTCAGAAAATTTTAAAAACGGGTTATTCCGAAACTCCGAGATTTTCAAAATCGGAAAATTCCGAATTTTCGAAATTCCGAAATTTTGAAAATCGGAACTTTCGACATTCCGAAAAATTTGGAAACGGCCGTCCCGAGCATCCCTGGCTAATAAAGTTACTATTGAAAAGCAGATGCTCGAGATATTTCGATCTCTACATAAGTGTCAACTCAAATTAAACATGGAAAATCAATGAAACTGTAATCGCAAGTGCTCTCACATAGATTCTATGTTGAAATGATTTTTCGGCAAATGCGTTCCAAATATTTAAAAACCTGGGTCGATAATATTCAAAAACAGGTTGATAATATTCAAAATACAAGTTTTAAAATAAGCTTTTTTACGAAAATATTCGTGTAGAAAAATTCTTTAGGGACTGTTTTTTTTTGTGTTTTTTTTTGTTGTTTTTTTTTTGAAAATCACTTGAAAAGATAAGAAATACACGGTCCAAGATAATGATTGAAAAATGAAAATTCCAAAGAGTAAGTATTTATTTTATGTTAAACCACATTTTCAAAGCATAAGAATGTTTTCTTTTTTTAGCGTTCAAAGCTGTTTGGTTCTTAAGCAAGTGAAAAAATTGAAAAATAAATTCCGATTTTGATTTGAAAAAGTGTTCCAATAAACACTCTGATAAAGTTCATCAAGGCTTCCTTCTTTCTCATCAGTCTATAGAATTTCATCAACGAACCTAATAACTTCTATATCAGAATAGAAGGAGGCGTGTTGAGCTCAAACGATGAATAGTCATAGAATGAGCACCAAATTCAAATTCGAATAACAATGAGAGAAAATAACATGGCCAAGAAAAATATGTATTGCCTCAAAAAATGTCGACAAACAATCAAGAGGTGGAATGGGAGACCGACGAAAATTGAAAATATCTAGACGCTCTCTTGTCATCACCGCAGTATTCCGTCCCGATTCAATTTCCTGTGGCATTTTTACTACAGTTACAGTAAGACTGAATTATTAATACATTTTGCCTTCCGATACCAAAATAAGCGAAGGCGAAATATTTTGTTTTGAGTCTTACCAAACGGGGGAACATTTTTGAAATATTAACAACGAGTCACCGAAAATTGTGAAATTTTCAGCTTCATTTCAGAAAAGCTTTGTTCTATCAGTGCTCCGAAGCTCCAAAACCTGTTTCATCCATACCAATGCTGTCGAATAAGGGTAAGGCATTTTTAGTTCAGGTACTTCTGAAATAGGTAGGATTCGCACGCCTAGCGGCCCTGATGTTTTTGTCTGGCAAACCCTGAACATACTGATTGGTCTACGGTAACATACCCACGACCTCAATACAGGCCGGCCTGTTTTTGACTGCCATGATCCATACTACAAATAACGGTGATCAATTTCTGTATTGATAAAATGTATATTCAGAACTTTTTACGTCTCAAAACTTCTAAAAAGTCAATTCGTGATTTTAACCTGAAATTTTCTCAACATTCGATTCAGAGGATCAATTTGTTGCTTTTTATTTTTGAAAAGTTGCATCACGATATTTATTATTTTTGAGTTGGTGAACGCAACTTGAAACGGATTATCTTCAAACTGGTTCTTACGAACATATGATTGCATAATGAAAAACCAAAAAATTACTGTTTTTAAGTTTTTATCCGATTTTGTATAACATTTTCGCATGTGTAAGGCCATGTTGATGCATCATGTGGTGTCCAAATATAAAACTGTCTCATAAAATAAAAAATACCAGTTCTACTCAACAGACAGTAATAAGCCACTGCACTCGGCGAATTTCTGACGGATATACAATCATGTTCAGAACTGATGAAACATTTCAAAACCCCATGCAGAACAGAGTATGTATTAACTAAGGAAGCATCCCGAAGTATCTCACCACTTGAACAGATCATTGAATGTCACTTGAAAAAGCTGAAGACGTTATTGAATACTTATTTCAAAGATACTATAATACCTGTAATAAAAAGGTTTCCCTGCTGTCAAATTTGAGCTAATTTTTCTTTGCTCCTATTCAAGAAATTAAAAAAAAAGCTGACAAAATATTGGCCATATTTTGGTGAACAATTTATCATCTAACAAGTATCCTGTTGAATTAATTCTGAGTTGAAAGTTAGTTAGAAGGCTTTGTTACAAGTTTTAAGATAACTGTGCACAAATAAATAGAATATTTCACAAAATTTTTTGATATGCTTCAGTAGTTTTTTCTGTGTTTCACTTTTTCCCAGTAAAGATGAGTGCGCTAAAACAGAAGAATAGGTAGAACAGCCAGTTTGCCACAATGGGCGGTACCAACGTACCTGAGAGGAGGGGATGCAGAAGACTAAATGAGTATTGTGGTGAGTATTTCCTCTACGTGAGAAAAATACCCAAACCGTAAATCCTAGTTCTATCAACACGAATTTTTCCTTTTTGTTTTGCTCACGTTTTAATTTTTTTTTCAAATCTGTCTGATTACAAAAATATTTTTCTCATGTTTCCTGAATGATTCATTTGTTACAGTTTCGTCTATGAGATTATACATCGTTCTATGGTTGATATCATTAGCGTCGTCAGTATTCTGCCAAGTGATTATTGCTAAAAATACTCAAGGCAAGTGTTGCACTTTTTTTTACTTTTTCATGATAACTAAAACCGTGTTTGCATGCTCTTTCTTCAAAAAACTTGAACGTATTATCAGATAGTAGAAGTTAAGCTTCAGCAATATAAAAACGGATTCACGAACTATAATACACGATTTCTTCATCCAAGTATTTCCTTTGTTTTTAGTATTTCACGAGAAAAAAACCTTTTCCCCTTTAACCACTGTTTTTTTCCAAATTTTTAACAGAAGTATACGATAAGTTGGAAAACTAAGAAAAACATAGGTTCCAAAAACCAGTAGACGTGATGTAGGTGATGCTCTGACGGAGAATCAATATTGATAGTGACATTATGATATCATCAGTTCAGTCTAACTCTAACTCAACGGTTAAATGCTCGTATTATTTTTCGAATTTTTGACACTAAATTCTTATTTGTTTAGACTACGATCACTTCATCTCCGTTTTTCTGCAACTGTTTCTTTTCTTCCGCGTATTTCACCATTTCCTCGATTTCCATCCGTGCGACTTCCATCATATTTTAACTGTAGTAGTACCCACCTCGTTATAATTATGCCGGGGTGTAATTATGTCCTGAATAGTACGAAGACAGATAGGTAGGTAGGTGTATACAGAGAGAAAGAGGATGTCGCATGCCGGTACTTCGACTGTAGCGGTAATTATATAGGAAACTACCCAGAGTGTGTGGTGTATATATTTGCTTGGTCTCATCGTAAAGAGAACAGAGGAGGCTGAATAGGTATTTTAAATTATACCTGCCAACGAATAAGAATTGCAAGGTCACTAACAGAGACGCGTGGTTTTTGGTATATGGAAGTTATTGAATTCGAAGATGATTATTTGTCTAGCATTAGTTCAGAGTTTCTCGTAGGTCAAAAAAATCAGCAAAAATGTTTTACTGAAAATCATATTTTGAATGGAATTTTTTTTTTGAAAATCATATTCTGATTGGGTCACATCTTGAAACTAAAATTGAAGAAACACGTTATAGAGATCGATAGAACGATAAGAGGCACGAATTATTTAATGGGGTTATTCAGTGAGAAGCAATTCAGCAAATTGCTGGTTTTTTCCTTATGCAGAAAATCAGTAATTTTCTGCGGCCGTTTGATGGAGTTTGCTAGGCCATGACATGTTTTCGTGAAGCTACAGGGCCAGTCTAAGCGAGACCTCAACAGGAAACTACTTGAGCCTTTAATTATTCCATTTTTTGAGCTCGTGGTCGTGTAGCTCCACGAGAAAACATCATGGCCTAGAAAACTTCAGCAACGGGCGCAGCAAATTGGTGATTTTCTGCATAAGGAAAAAACCAGCAATTTGCTGAATTGCTTCTCACTGAATACTACCATCAATGAGAGGCCGTTTTCATGAAAATACTTATTGGAAACAATCAAATTTTGTAAGGAAAATGATAGAATGAAAATAACTGAAAGTTGTTTTCTTTTTCTGTGAAAGATTTTCTGATTTTCGGAGTCAGAAAACGTTTTCCACTTTTGACTTAAATTTTCGCAAAAACTGACAATATCTCTTTCTCGGAAACACTAGAGTAAGTTTATGTAAAAATTTAATTCAAAAGTGGAAAATCATTAGTGTCACTACTTCAAACTATTCATTCCTGCCGTGTGTGATTGAAAAATCAATATCTGAATTTTCTGTAAACAGAAAAATGTTGTTCTGCTTGTGATTGAGTGATAACATTAGAAAGGGGCAAAAAAAACTAAGTGCAAGGCAAATGCGGGTATCACTACTAATAACATTCACCAAATTGCGTATGTCCGGATGGATGTCGCGTGCCCTTACACCCATTCAAAGGTGACCGATTAAGCTGAAAGCTGGACAGATAGATCAGAATTGTGTCTTAGTTAAAGCCCGAACTTTTGGTTTTTCAATTTTTGATTTTGAAGTCTTCTGGACACGTTCCTTGGTTTCACTACATAACCGGGGGCCAGGAGGTTCAGCCCCCAAGAGGCGCAAATCGAGTGGTTATGTTATCATTCAGAAAGAAAAAATAGTTTAGACAATTAATACGTTTCAGTCACACCTCGTTGCGGATCTCAACTCATTTCGATCGAGCTGAATTTTGATCCCACACAACTCCCTGGCGGCAAATTTACTGACTGGATCATTGTTGGAGTTTCTGGCAAGTTTTTTCCGCTTCAGATATACAGTTAAACATCGTCTTCAGGAAGACCTGAATGCCGTCTTCGTGGCAATGGTGAAACCAAATACATTATCGAAATAGCAGTTTTTAATGACCCGTGTCTCACGCAAATCGTATGAGTGTTAAAAAAATGCAAAAATATAATCATCAAACATTTCAGCCAGCTCAAAATGTTTTTCAAAATCGCATTCGAATTGGTAAAAATCCAGTGGTTATCCTTGAAGAAGATCAATCAGTTACTGTGAAATGTGTTTATGGGCTACCTACAATTGAGACAATGACGCTCCCAGTCATAAATTCTAACTTTAATGTGGACAAGTAAACGTTTTTCTACAACATCTTCATATCACAAATTTTCAGTTTTGCGTTTTCGAATCACTCCGAACAGTTTACAACTATTTCTCCGTCAGGAGCTAATTTCAATATCGACGAATCAAGTAATAGACGTCAGTTGCTAGAAAATAGTGAATCATTGGATGCTCTACAAAAAGGTAGCTACTAAATATTATTCTGTAAGTTTAATCGAATATGTTCATTTAGAGTCCAAAATAACTGATCAGTTGTTACCTACTCAACAAATCAACCCTGAACAGTTTTCAACGGTGATGTTTGGAAGCAATCAAGCTCCAACTAATGAATGGATCGGTCGAAATACGCTTGCACCAAACTCCGAAGATAGAAGTGGTAACAGAGCTACTATGAATACTGGTTTCGAAAATACACAAGAAACAGACTCCAACCAAAACAGTTTTGGTTTGTTCTTACCATTTCTTAATTAACTTTTTCAAGAAACGTTTTTTTTCAGGACTCACCGCAAATGAAAAAATTAAGAAACGGTCATTCTCCACAATTTTCATTGCCGCTGTTGTTTTGATTGTTTTTTTGTTTTTGGCTTTCTTAGCTTTCTGCCTAATATGTCTTCGTAAAAAATTGGCAAATCGAAATCAAAGTCTTTTGATGGATAGAGTTTCAGGTTGCCGAAAATGAATATTCAGGCATTAAACCATTTTTTTTTCCAGATAGAACATGGCGCGCTAATACTTCAAACGACGAATATGGAAGCACGTAAGTTAATATAAAAATCAACGAATCGCGGTGTCGAAAATTTAATAGCTTAAGATTTATCTGTTTTTTTAACCATTTCAGACCGCCAACTTTATCAGGAAGACCTGGTGTAAGTGATCGAAAATCACCATACTCTATGGCTGCAATAGGAAAAGAATTGCTTCGGTGCCTAAAGTTTTCATGATATTAAAGTATAATTCAACGTACTTACAGCCCTCCCGGTAGAAGTTTCGATGCTTCCTCTGCTGTGAACAAACCTTATGTGAGTTTTATCTGACACTGTATTTCTTTTGTCAAAATAATTTTCAAATTAATTTTTCTCACTACCCAATATTTTATCAGACTTTCTAGCACATATGAGTGTATTGTCGAAACCTACCGTAAACACTCTGATAGAAAACCACCCGAATCGTCAAATTTGAGCCCATGTATCTCATTTTCTGTGAGAGATATCAAAAAGTGGTTTACTGATAAAAGGTTGCTGATATCATGATAAGCATTTTATTAGTTGGCATTTTTTTGATGTTTTTCAAATGAAGCGAGATATTGTCGAATTAAAAAAAGTGGGACTTGGAAAATTTTTTTTTCGGGCGACTTCCCGGTCAATTTTTGAGACCTTGCCCCAAAAACACTACGGTAGTGAACGAAACTTATTTCTGTGAGTTTAGTGGGATTTTCTGGACAAAATTTACGTTTCTTGGTATGAAAATGATCGCTAGCATCTCTAAAATCTGTTTTTCAGCGGGAACCCAAACTTAATTGCGGATATAGGTCGAACGAGGCAAAACTCTGAACTATTACGTTTTTGCCACACTTTTTCGTAGATCAAAAAAAGCTACGTCTTTCAAATTCTCAGGTCCCACTTTTTTTAATTCAACAATATGTAGGCTCAAAGTGGATGTGTCTTATTAGAGTGTTTAGGGTATTTTCTCTGTGAATAAAAAAATCTACACGTTTTTAGAACGTGGGTAACGAAAACGGCAAAACAACAAGCAGAACGCATTCAACTACGAAGATAGCAAAAAAGAAGTCGCCTGCCTTAAACCCAAACTTGCCATTAAAGTGAGTCAAGTTCAGACCGATTAAGATGAATTGATTATCAAAAATATTAAACTTGCAGGTCCAATCTAGAAGAATTTGTTTCGAAAACCTACGCACTCGGGGAGTACAACAATCTGGCAAGCCCTGCTTACGCGTATACCTCTGATGTTCATGAAGAGCGAGAAGTGGACGTTGGGACGGAATCGCGATATGAAGTTTACAGTAATTTAGCTTTTGAAAAGTATCATATCTCTTTCAGAAACCATATGAAAAGCGAAACAGTGGCAAGCGAAAACCATTAGCAGAAGAAGGAGCAGTTTCTTCTTTCCGGTCAATCACTGAAATAGTTCATGCCGCGGAAACCGCCACACTTGCTAAAGGTGATTCTAAAATCAGATGTTTTAATTATTTGTATGTATTCAGAAGTGAGAGGTGTTGAGAATTCAACAAGCTTTCAAAACTTGCTTATGGATTCTGTCCTTTCTATCAGAGGGTTCGGTTATCGAAAACTAACAGAACAAGAAATCAGTAAGTTTCGTTGAATTGAAGCGCCGTGAATCTAAGCTATTTCAGTTCGTTGGAAGAATCTAATACAGCAAGACTCTCGTATACGCGAGCTTCTTGCCGACTCGAAAAGTTCGGCGGAAATTGAAAACATATTCGAACACGACGAATACAAAAATATGTTTACTTCTTCTAAATGGCATGAAATTGCAATCTGTGTGCACCGAGCATTGGTAAGAACTTAAGATAAATCATGAAAAATTGGAACCTTTAATATTTATAGACAAATGCTTTGGACAGAACCAATTCAAGATCAGAACTTCAATTATTTGTCGGAAATGTGCAAACCGAATGGTGAAGCTGTTGACAATGTTTTTCTATCATCGGGTATCATTGTTTTAAATTAATGTTAATAAATCATGTAAACCGTTTGAAATATTAGGTTGGTGCATGTTTCTTTCAATTTTGGAAAACTTCTCATTGAGTTTTTCTCAAAGCGGAGATGGCTAGATCAGAATTAAAATGAAAATTGATAGTTGTCTGCCAACGATGCGGCAATTTCTTAATTTCATCGGCACAGAACGAAGAGTGTTGTGATTGAAAATGTGGGTCAACTCATTTTTGATGTCATTTTTTCATTCGAGGATGACGTTCAAGAGCTATAAAATACCAGTTGTCCAAAAGGATAAGGGCATGTGAATAGTCCCGCCAAAATACCTAATTTTTTGTCTGATGCTCAGCATCCCATTTTTCACGAATTTCTCTTTTGTGATTGATTTCAGGAATTTGGCCTTCATTGGCCCATTGAAGCTTTCTGTTTTTTGAACATACAGACGCTCTTTTTTGTTTCCTGGAAAACCCTGAAAAATTGTTCTCGGATAGAATTCCTAATTTGCTAAAAGTTCAATTTCGCACAACACCGATAGCTACTTGAAACTTCTGCATATGTTATTCTACTGGGAGTGATCCAGATGTGTTTATTCTAATTATGACGTTCTCTCATCAGTAGCTTGCTCACTGAAGATCCATCTGTGATTTTTCTCTCCTATTTTTTTTCGTATTGAAATATTATGTTTTCCAGCAAGTAAGTAGCATGATTTTTAGTTCAGGAGCATTAACCCAAGGCCCGCCTTTTATATAAATCTGAAATATTTGAAGGCAATTACTTCTTTCACTCTCGTTTCCCTTACAGCTCCACGAACCCTCTCTTTTCCGCGTTTTCTCTAGTTATTGTTAACGCATGTTACCTTGACAACCGCAGCTAGCGGGCAACAACCCATTGATTACTCAAAGCCCCCCTCCGCATTTGCCTCAGTTCACAACTTCTTTCATTCACCCAACTATACATATTCACTCTTCTCATCGCTTTGACTGATTTAACGATGGCGGACCAAGAGCTTCGTAGACGTCGTGTTGGACAAGAGGCAACGGAAATCCGGAAGAAACATCGAGCCGAGCGCATCTACAAAATCGAAAAGAAACCAGAGCC
Source organism: Caenorhabditis nigoni (assembly GCA_027920645.1). Taxonomy (NCBI): domain Eukaryota; kingdom Metazoa; phylum Nematoda; class Chromadorea; order Rhabditida; family Rhabditidae; genus Caenorhabditis; species Caenorhabditis nigoni. The sequence goes on from CP115869.1 coordinate 611,474, forward strand.
TAGTGAGTTCTCAAATTTCTGGGAAAAATTTCAAGAAGACATATTCTAATTTCAGTGAGCTGGACGTGCTGGGCACTCATCGTTTTCTCCATCATCGGCTTCATCTTGTTCCTGGTGAGAATAATATAGAAATAGGTCTGTAAGACATTCTTGTGTTTTCAGATCGAAGCATTCAGCGGATTCAAGCGCATCAAAAAATTGATCTAGACAGTATATCAGTACCTTTGTTATAATTCATTGCTGGAAACATAACATTTGACCAGAATTAATAATGGTTATGTTTTTAATGAACTATGACATCAATTTTTTCTAACCTACAGTGTATAAAAAGAGTATTGTGTTGAGTTTTCTCTTCTGAGAAACAATGACTTCACATATGGCATCTTTGTATTTTTCAAATACTGTTAATCAATTTGAAGGAATTGAGAGGAATCGGAGTAGTTTTTTTTTAATCTGGATTTGCCGAAAATTGAAAATAGCAGTGAACATTAATCATTCGTTAACACTTACAAACAAGAATGCTGACAAACCAAACAAGAATGTGAAAACTCGCTGAAAGAAGAAAGCTGAACAAGCCCGAGGGAGGCAATTGATGGGCCAAAAGAAGAATAAGGAAAAAAGACGAAAATAAGAGAAAGAAGAAAAAGACGAGAGAAGTCTTGTTCCATTTGGCAACTATGAGTTTGTCCCAAAGAAATTGTTGTTGTACAGCAAAAGCGTTGCGTCCGCTGCGGTCGCGAGTGAAGCATCTCCGCGTGGAAAACTTGCAACGCGTCTAAATACACAACCTAGAATAGAGGGACCGCTAAGAATGCGTTGGCATTCTGAATAGTAGGCTTTTATTGGAGACTTAGGGTAACAAGAGGGAGGCTAATGCTACTGGCAAGATATTTACTGAAGTGGTTAGGCCCCTGCTTCTTTTTCTCTCTAGCCCCCACCCTTCCCACCCTTGCTCAAAGTTGATGCTCCTCGTCACTACTACTGCTGCTCCTTTTGCATCATTCCTCGTCTCCTCCATTTTTCTTCGTTTTATCCTTCTCCCTCATTTTTCTTTATAGACCCGTTTTTATCCGGAATTTTTACCATATTTCTGGAAGTAGTTGCATGGAAAATCATTTTTGTCGAAATTATGCCAGATGTTCCTGTTTGTTAGAAACTGTCTGAATACGACTACTGAAAATTGTCTTTCACAAAATTGTTACGTGTATGTATTATATTTGATCTGAATATATTTTTGAATGTTGATTGTGTTCACGTTCTTTCTGTGGGGCAGAAATCCATATACATGCTAATGAAGTATAAATCAAGTTTAAAACAAAACTTTCGATTTCACTTGTTATGACATACGTCGGAAAAGTTTGTCCCAATGTTTTCGATGTTTTACAAAAATTAAGTATATCAATTTGAGAGAATATTCAGATTTCCTACTAATGATATTAATTCTTTCAAAAAAGTTCAATACATGTATGAAAAATAATATGTATGTAGAAAAATATGAACATGAAAGCCATAAAAAAGAATCAAAGTATTATTCACAATATAGATCCCACGAAGGCTTCCCTTGGTAATCTTTTCGATCCATTTATTTTAACATTCCGCTGTTGAGCTGTCACATTTCTGAGATCCCTGGAGCCATCTGCATTGTTCCATTGTCGTTGGCTATTTTTTCACCTTCTTTCTCATCCAACAAGCCGGACGTAATTTGAATTAGGTCCTATGGGACCGCCTCGTCACGATAACTTATTTAAAGTCCTATCTACGCTCATGCTTTTGCTTATCCGCGTGTGTGAGAAGAAGAAAAAGAAGAGCATCCTCTCTCGAGTCGTTTCTATTTTCTCTTTCTATTTCAGAAGATCGATATCTATGCGTCTTTTGTTTCGGTTGTCCTGGTTTTCATTTTTTTTTTGAGCATCTCATTTGTTCTGAGTGGCTGGGTGGTTTTTGCTTTTTTTGTTTTCTAAGGCTTGGTGTGGGGATGCCAATGTGTGTGATGGCAAATGTATATGTGCTTCGAAGTGGCGTGCCAATGGTGTGTATTTTCATGACATTTTTTTTTCACATGCCTTTTGTTTTATTTATGCGAATATAGCATTTCTGCGTTTTGAGAGTTGCTTGCCAATAATGTCAAGCCAAATTGTCACCTTGGTTCACAGTGTTCTTCACATCAAATGCCTGGTTGGTCATGTTTTTTTTCAATATTGCGTTCATAGAATTCATTTTTCTTTTTTGATCATAACGCCATAACTTTTTTCCATATTGTTTATTTAGAAGGCCTGGCAAAAAATGAAGCTGCTCCGCAGCCCAAAAAAAAATGCCGAAACCCGTTGCCCAGTTCTTTCCGGTTCAAAAGTTTGAAGCAAAAAAATTGAAAGCCTGCGAGAATCTTGTCGACCAAAGGTCCAGGGCGTGAATCATTGGTGCATCAAAATTCTCACAACCATGTTTGGAACTAGAATTCGTAATCTTGATATGTATCTCACCATATGTTCGATTTTTTTAATTTATTGTTTACGAATTTAAACGTCCATTACTTTTTCTTGTTTTGTTAAATAATTTAAATTAATTTTCAGAAAGTAGTTAGATGTGCTCCGAAGTGCGCGGGCTAGCCTGACATGCGTGGAATATCCGCGCACGATGCGGCCTCGGACGCCTTACACAAAAGAACCGCTACAATACAAGCGACGTCCTCAAAAGCCTATTCCTGCTATTCATCACTCTCCATTTCGCATACACTCCGAAGATATTTTCTACGGCCAGCCAGAAGCAAACCCAGTTTTACCACCGCTGCCGCACATTTTCAGTCATCTCAAATCGCTTCTGCGGAAAGTTTACAAAACCAAATTGAAACGTTCCGACTACTCAAAATTCCTATTCCTATCTGATATTACCTATAAAATATGGTATAGGCTGTTTTCCATTGTACCTTTGCTTTTATTCGATTCTAAAAAAGTTAGTTACTCCAAACGGTGCTGGACCAACGATCTTTATCGAAGTTTCATTCACGTTCGTTCATCATTTGATTCTGAGAAATAAAATATTTTTACAGAGTATCTTCATAATACATCTATTTATGTTATTCAACCAAGCTTCCTCGACATCTTATATTACAAAACAGATGTCACCTCTATGCAAAACATTTGGGTTTTTCACACAGGTTGGAACTTAACGTTAATTTTATGTCTTATATAATAGTTTTTCAGCATAATGACACAGTTACTGATCGCTGCTCGGTGTGGTCAGACGATATAATACCTGAAATATGTTCAGCTGGCACCCAATCACGAATTCGAATTTTGAAGCATGTTTTCTTGTTTCCCGAATTACAACCATTGTCGTTATTTGAGGTAATTCGCTCCAGTTCATCTTTAGCAGTAACCATAATTTTTATTTTCCAGATGTTTTCTGTTGGTTTGAGAAACACCGATATGTGGCAGTTGAATTATGGCGAAAAGGGTAGTGATTGCATTTCAGGGAGCATCAATCGTTGTACATCGTGTTTTCGAAGAGTCTCAGGTTTGTGAATGTGTAACACGTTGCAGAGAGAATGACTGAATTACAAATAACGATGAATTTTGCTTCAGGCACTCTTCGTAAGCTTAATGAAGCCTATCGGTCTTTCGACACAACTCTTTCGCGTTTCGACTGCCTTCCAGCGGTAGACACAGCTTCTGCAACCAGACCTTTTTCGCCCAATGCAACTTGTGATAATTGTAAAGTTAGTGATCAGATATTAAATGAATTTTACCCTAATCATAACGATAAAAAGTCACCATAACTATTCCATTCAGATATGGTATCGTAGATGGCTACTAGTTCAATCTCTCCAAATTTGGCAACGCCCGTCGTGTATCAATTGGTGCTATTATACCCAATTAGCATGTCCCCACCTAGCACCTGCAAAACTTTGGGACTACGCAGGACACCCTTCTTTTCAGTGCCGAGGTGAATAACAGAATATGAAATTTTGTGCGTTGATAGGCATAGTTCGTTTATTTCAGCTGATGGGTTTTTGCCTAAACTAGTAACACACTTTTCACATTTTTCTGCACTTTGTGCCTTTACTCAATTTCCTGAGTTTTCACGCTTTCTTCGTTTATTCCTCGGGACGCACGTTTTGGTCTACTTAGAAATGCATTTCTTGCCGAAAGGAAACTTTCGAATTGCAAACAGCGAGAGTCATAAGAGCAAAATAACATGAAGTACATCAATTATTTCAGATATGGACATCGACAGTTGGAGGCACGAGTGTGACTGCATTCACCCTTGTGATGTGAGAGGTATTGTAGGTTCAGGAGTCGCTATGGGAAATGCACCATCTGTTCAACACGATTTTTTCGCAGCACAAGTCAGTAATTATTTAGAGAAACATTCGTAACCATTTTTTTTTGCAGATTCACTGTGAGACGCGAAAGAAAGAGTGCCATAAACGATTCAAACAAATTCGAAAACTCAAACGAAGCGAAAGTCTTGATTCGAAAAGTTCAAATGTTTTTATTGGACCAGTCCTGTTTTTATTGTTGTTTCTTCGATTCATGTTGTTGTTATAGTAGATTACATTGTAATGGTTTTTGTTTACGAAAATTTGGCAATCATTAATTTTTCTAAAACCCGCATTATCCATCGTGAGTGTGAATTTTCCCATGTGTCAAAACAAGCGAAACGTTCGGCTGATTCAATACTATTTCTTTCATAATTTTCATTTCATCAAATTGTTTTTTCCTGTTTTAATAGCATCCGATTTTCCCTCCATTCTTATATGTTTTTTTTTGAATTCGTATGTCGTAGTACATTCTGGGAAAAATGAATAAACAAAAGCTTTTCATGATCCATGGCTACTAAAAACAGAATATATATCATCAGTTTTATCTTCAACTATTTAGATCCGCAGAAAAGTTAAAAAAGATATGAAAAAGCAAATAAACGGTTTCGTTTCAAATAAGTCTCGACACACAGGAATGACATTGAATCTACTCACACCAAAACAATTAAGTGGATGTAACATTAGACCGTGAAAAAGTTTACGGAGGCGCATGTATTACGTAGGACTGACCGTTGATAAAGTACCGGTGTTGGCAGATAGTGAAGGTTGAAGGCTTATTGACGCTAATTGCTTGAGTTTGGTTATTGCATCAAGAGCTGCTCTCTCGTCCGCTTCTTCAGTTGTATCCCCGGTGCCATGGCCAACCTAAACTTGATAAAAACATAATCACAAAAATTTTACTGAATTTTCAAGTTGAAAAAAAACCGTTGTTATTTTTTCAAAAACTAACCAAAGGAGTATCCAACCCCAGAGACACTATTGTGAATTCTTGATTCATTTCTGTTTGAGGGAACGCTGTATAATGGACACTAAATTTGAAACATTGTGAAAGTCGATCCAGTTGATGGTGAGCAGTGTCAAAAGCTGAAAATTGAAGTTTTTTTAACTTTCATATTAAATGAAGATTGGTACAAATGATGTGAAAAATTATAAAACTAATTAATTTGAAATTTTAACTCACGATCTGATGAGAAACCTTGTTTCGCGGAATCGAGAAACAGTTCTGCTTTGTCCGACAATTCCTGCATTTGCTCCGCTGTTAAAACTCTACGGTGTTCCTTTGATCTTTTTAGCTTTCGGAACTTTCCTTCGACAATTGTGTCTTTTTTGAGAGATTGCAAAATTGAGTTAGGATAGTTTTGATCACCTAGAAAACGTAATGTTAATAATTATACGAAAAAGATATCTTCAGACCTGGAGGTGGGCATGCATAAACTTCAGAATTGAAAGTGACTCGTCGTTTTTCGGTGTCGGGCGAACCATCAGTTTTTTCCTCTTGCCCTGTTTCGATGCATAATTTTGTTTGGACGTCGGATGGTGTAGGGACACTGAAAATTGTTGCACTTTAGGTTTTTGATACACGTAACTTCGATGCTAGGTTTCATTTCACGCGGCAACTCTGACGTTGTGCATTTATTTGAATCAATAATTTCAGACCAACTAAATCACATATGATAAAACTCGATTAGTACTACGAAATGATATTATTTGAAAACTGCATCTTTGCTATGAACAAAGTTAAAGACAAAAAAGAACGAAAAAATTAGACACAGCTCGGCTCGGCACGTCCGGACAAAGCCACTTAATAATCTGTAACTTTGTTCATAGACAAGATAAAGTTTTTCAAATAGTATAGTTTTGTAGTACTCGTCGGGTTTTATCATATCTGATGTAGTTGGTAAAAAAAATTGACTCTGACAAAAACTAAGAGAGGGCGCCACGAAGGTTCCGCAAAGGCGCGGATCACAAGTATGGCCTTAGCCCTTTTTTGAGAAAGCAAAAATTGACCTGCCACCAAAGATAAAATTGAGCGATACATCGAATTTATCTCCCTCGCGTACTTGACACTGCATTTGGTCGAGGGATTTTGAAAAGCACTGTTTAATAGTGAACGGTCAAAATTCGTCGATTAAAGTGTGTCAACAAAAACCGTAGCACTTACCGTGGTATTTCTTCCACAGCTTTCGGACTTGGTGGACCTGTCCAGTGAGTAATTTGTGTGTGAGAATAGTCGGCATCAGGATTCTTTTTTAATAGACTTTTTCCAGGTGGAGGCAACGGTTTCACAAATCCTATCAAGTCCAACATTTCCTCCGCCGCAGCTCGTTTAGCCAATCGCTTGTTTGGTCCTTTACCTTCGCAAACAAATTCCCCATACTTTGCCTGTATGACGAACTCTTTATACTTGCTGACTCCATTCTCAGATAAAAGCTCAAAAGTGGGGTGCTGACGGCTTTTGGCTTGTGTCACTTGAATCAACCTAGACACTGGATTGATTTGATGCCCGTAAAGCGGATCCATTTTCTTGTCTTTCACGATTGTTTTCCGTTTTGGTTCACGATGAATAGAGGCCAGTTTCTTTTGAGTTCTGCACACATTAGTAGCAACTGATACTGGGTTTGTTTGTGGAGCTGAAATAAAACAATTAAAATGTATCAATCCATAATCATCAGCTTACAAAGATGTTCCGCGTTCTTGAGCAGTTGTGTGCATGCTTCTTGTTGTGCAACCTTTTTCTTTTTTCCCTTTCCGATTGCTTCAGCTTTAACTTCCTTGTTGCTAGAAACGAATGCACATCGCACAACGTAGACGCGGTCATGTGGTGGTCCTTCTTCTTTAAGTGTTTCGAATACAACATTCAGTTTTAATAAGTGAGCTTTCTCATGAATGTCGCTTATTACCGACTTCTGTCTGTGAAGTGGTATGTTGTCCAGTGTAGTTGAAGCCGCAGGGCTTGAGTTGTTATTCACGTGCAGTTGGTGTTCTCGAAGCGTCGGGCCGAGAATTGCGAGAGCTTTTGCCGCGGCGTCCTGTTTAGCTAATGGGAACGTTTCTGCTACGCCTGTGGCCAGTGGTTTTCCATCAACGTACACAATAACCTGAATTTTTCAAATCATTAGAAAATCTGGGGTAGAAAGTTCTCATAACTTTTCAGAGTTTTTTTATACCCTTGTTCATACCCTCCCGAAAACATGAAAAATTACCGCTTGCAATGTCGGTCCCAGCGGTCTATTGGGGTCCAGTGGCATTAATGGAAACTGGGGTTGGTACATAGAGTACTCGTGTTCTGGTAGAAGAATGTGTTCAGGAACAATGCACTGAGGATCCGGAAACACAGGCGGATTGCAAGAAACGTAGTTGGGCGACACATAACTTAACGTTCGACATACGTTCTGAAGCACACGGTGTGGTTTGGACATTTCTGAAACAGAATGCAACTATTGCTTGATCTAATTGGAATCGATTCTTACCGTTCAATCTGCGTCGAGCATTTCTTTCTGATGGCTGTGGAAGGCTGGTTTTCTCCAATGCAGCTTCTGCAGCTGCTTGTTGAGCTCGTTTAATAGACGTGCCATTTCCTAAGAAGCAATTTCATTCAAAAATGGAAAATTAGATAGCGGTTGCTTCTCACCTTCAAACGTTTCCTCGTTGTTTAATACTAACTTAACTGTAAATAACTTTTTATGAGCAGGTCCGCTTTCGTCTTGTAGATCATAGAAGTGACGCAATTTGTTGAATCTTGCGATCTGAACAGAATTTCTATTATAGTTGGAATGAAAATCTACTTACCTCGGCAACACGACACATCGCCGATTTGTTTCTATTTTTACTTGTCGTATAATCATAAAAATTTGTAGGAGAGTCAGCTTCAAATTTATGCTGGCCACACCAGTGTTGTGGATGGACTTTTGTAGATAACTGTAAACTTTGAATTAATGATATGAAAACTGTGACACGAAAACTTGTTCTCAATAGAATTATTAGCAGAGATATGTCGAAATCCTAATCTGGACGTTTAAAAAGCACTTGCACACATTTTTTGTCGTTATTGAGTTATTAAAAAAAACCGAATCGTTTAAAAAGTTACCTTTTCATTCGGACTGACCAGTGGGGTTCCATCATTGCTTTTTGATTTCGCACCCATTGTACTCTCCTCTAGTCGTATTTCATTCATTTTACGGAGGAAGAGATGGTCATATACTGCCTTCAGCAATCGGAAAATCAATACATTACGATGCGAAGAGACCCTCAATGACAGCACACTGCGCTGTGTCTTCTTCTCCTCGTTACACCTTGTCTCTAAGTCCCCCGCAACAGGGCGCGTTTGTTTCGCACGTTGGCCAACGTGGTTAACAAAACGTCGTCTTCTCTTGTGGCGTTCTCTTTGCATACACACATTAGTACGCAAATTGTTCTTTGTTCAACCCGTATTCAGAATTCTGTTGTGCATCATGCTCATTTTACTGTTGTAAAAATTATTTTCAGAACAAAATGGAACTAACACTTATTGCTCGTGTTAGAGATGGACTCATTTTGGCGACATCGATTGAAGGGAACAGTGATCAAAGTGTGAGTGTTTCTATTGGTACTGGTGAATGTTCGGAAAACACTAATTCGTAAGCTTACGGTTGTTGAGTGAGATGAGAATAATCTTCTTTTGATGGTTTCTATTCTGAAATCTCTTTCTGATCGTAAATTCTACAGAGAAAAAAAACATCTCCCTTTGTCGGTACACACGCACCCCCAGACGCGGTTTCATTTATCGATTTTTCGTTATTCTTTCCAGGGAGACTCGAGTATGGTGAAGTATTCGAATCAAGCCAAGATGCTCTTCAAAAAATTACATGGAGCTCCAGCACAACAAACTGTTGAAAGTGGACCATACGTTTTCCAGTAAGTTCTGCTGTTTTTCAACACCGCTCCTTCGATTTTCCAGCTATGTCATCATTCAAAACATTTGCGCATTGGTTTTGTGTGATCGTAACTTTCCCCGCAAAGCTGCATTCCAGTACTTGAACGATATCGGCCAAGAATTCTTGAATTCCTACAGCTCAAAAGTAGAACAAGTCGTTCGACCATATCATTTCCTTGATTTTGGTATGTTAAAAGCGTCAGTTGATTGATTGGAAACTGGAATTCAGACAAGTATATTCAACAAGCCAAACAAAGATATGCCGACACAAACAAATACACGATGAACGCGGTTTCAAATGAGCTTCAAGATGTCACCAGAATTATGGTCACCAACATTGAGGATGTCATTCATCGCGGAGAAGCTTTGAATAGTGAGTTTTTGTTTAAAGTGTGTCATGAAACCGTCAACGGCCATCTCGACAGTTAAGGGAATCGAAAAAAAGTGAACTCCAGTCATACTAAGGTGATTTGTGAATTTTTAGTTGTTTTCCGAAAAGCGACCTAAACATTTCGATAACTACAGATTTCTCTGCTCGCATTTTAACACCAAGACGCTTGCATTTAGGCGTAGATGAGTCAACTGGATACTTTTCAAAAATGATAATCACTTTTCAACCTCCAATAACCGTCGATATGCCCCTGTTCATTTCTAGATGCGAGCATCTTTCTGCTAAATGTCTTCTTTAAAAACATCTCTTTGGGAAATATTTTCTGTGCAAAAAACTAGAGTGCTCAAAAACGTAAAAAGAATGACAACTGTAGAAGAAATCTACTGTTGACCTGTTAGCAAAGGTTTCGGGGTCAAATCTCGTCATTGCCTTTTGCAGCTGAAAACATAATTTAGATTTTTTTCAATCGCAATTGTTTCATTTTCAGTTTTGGAGAATCGTGCTTCCGAGCTCTCAGGAATGAGCAAGAAATATCGTGACGACGCCAAAGCGCTGAACAGAAGATCGACAGTTTTCAAAGTAGCCGTCTCAATCGGAATCGCTGGTTTCCTCTTCCTTGTCGCACGCTTCCTTATTTTCTGATTTGAACATACGCCATAGTCAGTAAACAAAAGGGTGTGTTTTTTTAATTATTTATTTCATTTTTTAAACATTTGTATCAAGAAAAGTGATTTTTCATAAATGAATATTTGGAGAGTGCTTAGTTTTTTTTGTTGATAATTTCAATCCTTGTCAAGTCCTTGAGCAGGGGTGAATGTTGTTGTCTGAAAAAAAAATAAGCGAAAAGGTTAATTTTGAAACAGAAATCACAATTTTTTAGAAAAATGATCGCAGGTCGATTAGATATAAATATCAGTTCTTATTTTAAGATAAATGCAACAAGAACCCGTAGTCAAAGCACATACTTTTGGAAGGTTCCTAAAACTAAAGTTAAAAGTAACTTTTTCACAAATAGAAAGCTTAGTAAAATGGTAAATTCGACAAAAAAAAGGAGTTTGAAGACGCTCACCGACAGACGTTCTTTGATTTGATTTCTGTTCCCAGATTGATTATTATAAGTAGCATTAGTTTTTTTTCTCTTTTTCTATGTCACCCTCCCCTCCCCTCTCCTTTATTTTTCTCTTTTCATTCATTCATCCACGTTTTTCAACGTAATAAATTCAATACAATACAATACCTGTCCACCAATCCATGCTTTGTATTGAGCGTCCTTATCGTTGATGCTGTGACGAGATTCAAATTTTGGCACAGAATTTGTATCTGATGATACAAATAATTCAGGAACTCAATCACATTAAAAACCTACCACTCTGTTGCTCATCATGCAGACTTTTACTGCCTTCCGGAACTTGCTCATACTGGAATTCGTATAATACTTCTTGTCTTCATGTTATTGAAACTTACTACATAATGAACTACATCGTTCTTCTTCCAATATTGCACATCCGAGTCGTTATTCAGTTCTGAAATTATTCATCTTCGAAAGGTTTTCGTTTTAATGGATGATTTTATGAGTAATGTTAAGGCCATAACAGACTCTCACTTGTATTTCGGATTGTTCCAAACGCAGATTGACCTTTCTGTGAAGCAAATTTGTTAGAACCGTACTCCCAAGATATGCAAGTTGGCAATATTATTTTCCGTTTATGTTTCTCGGCTTGCTGTTTTGCGTAATCCTAGATGAAGAATGAATGATAGCGAATCAAAAAATATGAACTTGCCGTTTCTTTGTCCATTTCGAAATTAAGAGAAGGAAATTTAAAATTTCGCCAGCAGTGAGGATAAGTTTAGCGGAAGATATGTCTTACTTCGTACGAAGAAAAATATGTTTACACAGTGACAGTCTTTTTGTGTAGGCGGTGAAACTTCAAGTGTTTGATCAGCAGAGCTTTATATAACGTTACAGTTCATCACATTGTTCGATTTATAAAAAACGCAAAGAAAATAGAATAAAAGCTTATCACAAGATATGCATGATTTTCAGCAGGAATATACTACACTGAATTAAATGTTATCACAATTTGTTTTACAAACAGTAAAATAACTAGCACATGAACAAATACACAAAATTTACAAATAGCCATCACTTTTTGCATTTGTTCCAAGCGATGCTCAGCAACACCACAGTACTCTGAAAACATTCGATGAACATTTTTGGTGCCAGTTGTTTTGAATTACCAATATTATATGTAAGAATGCAATCATTGTTGTGGTCCATCTAAATCCAACTCTCTCCACCACAACACTCCCAAAAGTTGGTCCGATAAAAGAACCAAACCCGAAAGCAGCTTGGAAGATTCCAGAAACACATCCATATGTGTGAAAATTGTCCTCGAAACCTTGCTCTCTGAAACAATTATGCATACAGTGTGTTTACAATAATATTAGAAAGTCTCACTTGACTTCATCTAAACACATCTGGAAACAAGGAATATAAAGGGCACTTGCCGCCAATCCGAGCACAGCTAATGATATGCCGATCACCCAAAGATCCCTGAAAATGGATAAAAGGTGATTAGCACTTAATCATAAACAGCTTATTACTTTTCTACATATCCACTGAGCAGAGGTGTAGGCCCAATGAAAAACATTGATAGTAGTGTTGCAATGGATCCGAACAAAAGTAACGTGTTTCCATTGTGCAAACGATCCATTACTGCTCCAAAAATAGGACACATTGCTGTATAGAACCCTCCACAAAGCAAGAACATCAATCCAATTTCAGTTGGCGTTAGTTTAAACTGAAATATGTTTTTTAATGTCGAAATCTTGAATTTTACGTTTTTATCTTACTGATTCTAAATGATTTGACAATGTTGGATCCAAGAAAGATAATGAAATAGCGCAAGCTACGACAGAGAATATTGGTAACCAAATTGGAGGAAGCTTCAAAATTTCCATCATTCCTTTGTCTTCCGGCGAACTTTGATCATCTAAAAGTTCACGAAAATTGTTATGAATGGATATTGTTTTTTATCCGATACCTTTGCTATTCTCAATTAAGAAGAAAGCTAAAACACTTGCTGCCAGAAGCACAATTCCCAGAACTAAAAATGGTAATTGAAATCCACCAATATCATAGAAAAATCCGCCAATCACCGGACCAGCCGTGTAACCTAAGCCAGCAAATGTTTCTAATATTCCCTGAAAATGGTCAGAAATTTAAAAAATTCACCCACTTTCCTACCACAACAAAGGCGACGTTCTTCGGAAAACTTTTGGCTGCAATAGCAAAACTTGACGTGACAAAAGCTGCATCTCCAACGGCTTCCAATATTCGAACAAGAACACTAAACCAAAAAAACAGTGAACCCGGTGGGAGGTAATTCAGGAACCTGAAAATTATAAGGATGAATAAATCATTTGGTTATGCATTAGGAGGGGGAAGGGTGATATGAAATGTACCCGAACAGAATGGCAGTCAACCCAGTCACAGCAATTCCTACAATGAACATTGTCCTTGCGCCAATCCAAATAATCTGAAACTTGGCAAATATTGGTTTTTATTAATCAAATGTATGATTTACATATTTTCCAAAAATGGGTGATATTATGAACATGGTGAACTCAAAAATTCCGAACACAATTCCTGTTTGCGTTTCAGACAAATTTTTAAGTTTTGCTTCAGCAGGATAAAAAGGTGCAATACACGAGAATGCAATTGTGGAGCAGAGATTGGCAAGACTCAGCATAGAAATTGATAGAATTTGTCGAGATGATAATGCAGATACAGTACGAATTGCACTTTTGAGAAACGGTACCGACTGTTCCTCGTCCGAAACTTCACTGAAACGTTTGTATGAGTGCTTTTCATCGTTCTGTACTTCTGTTTCCCAACCAACCTCTCCTCGTCTGATTCAGAGCCATCTTCCGACTCCTTGATGCTAAGAGTATCCGCTGTGCTTTGATAATTAACTTTTGTATTCAGCACAGTTGGTCTCGGTCCATCCACCGATATTTGTGTCGAAATGGGCATAAAAGGAGAAATGATGAATGGCCTGAAAAAAAGTTATTAGAAACGACAAACTTGAAAATACAATGATGATATATTTTAATGGATATTTCAAATACTAAATTTGACACATCAGTATTTACTCGTTGTCCCTGTTTTCAACGACGTTTGTTCAAAAATCTCTGTGAAATAACGATTATTTTTTCAACCACCAGGCGAGGACTAGTACTTTCAACAAAAGTGTCAGTGAACTTAACTAATTTTTCCCCGCATTTAGTTGTTTTTTTATTGTTCTCATTAAGCTCATAATACAAAAACATTTTCCCGATAAAAAAGTCATATTGATCAATCTATGCGTGTCAGAAATGACGTTTTCACCTGTTCTCGACGGTCATCACTATAGGTTAGAATAAAATATGTTTCGTACCGAGACAAAAGAGACTATTTTGTTCGATTGAGGTATGGAGGGTAACCAGTTAGGTTTAACATAAAAATGAGAATCGACTGCGCGTATAAGCTGTACCGACAACATTGAATTTGTACATCTACATTTGAGAGGACATGTATGGGTGCGAGAAAACAGAGAAAAATGGATGTAATAATGCTTCTCGGTAAGATAGAAAAATCATATTTTTTTCAAAAAAAAAAAAGAAAGAAATTTTTACACTAGTCTTATAGGATTTTTTTTTCGCTTTTTAAAAATTTTGGTACATATTCAGCCTTACAAAAACATCTTTCCGAACTAACATTTTTCGAATTCAACTTTACTAACTTATGTCTTGGAAATCGTGGATCTTCCATTGAGCATGACATGGGAAGGGATAGAAAAAAAGTGAAAAATAGCGGATACTTTGTCAACAATGAAACAAAGCAGCACCACGATTCATGTCTTCTTTTCTTCTCTTTCATAAATTCTTTTCCTGACAAAATCAAAACAAAAAAGTTTCAACAGTTATATTATTTCCCTATACCTTGGTTTTTTAGCTTTAATGTTCTGTTGCAGTGTATTGTATCTTGGACGACGTCGTTTCTTTCTCGCAAGTTCTTTTTGACCAATCTTAATATATTTTTTTTTCGTCGATGTCCATTACATAATTACAATACCTCCGACCGTGTGATAGCGTGGCCAGTTTGATAATCCTCCAAAAATCCGTCATATCCAACAACTGTCGGTAAAGAACTGTAATTGGTAAGAATTTCTATACAATGCTATATCGGTTAAAAGACGGAGAAGATCACGTGCAAAAAAAACTAACACTTACGCTGAGGGATGAAGCAGTGGTGTTAGTTCAGTCTCCGGCGCATTTGATGTTGAATAGTTTCTTGTTTTCAATAACTGTAAGATTAAAAGTCTTCGATTAAATTAAATTCTTTTTTGAGGTTTTTGATTAGCTCTCTGATTTCACCTGGGCATGCGTGCGGTTATCTACAGCACCGATTGACACCACTTTTTTGTCTTTTTTTGCAAATCCAACAGAACCTGATTTTCTCGCATTGCTGGTACCTCCATAGTCAACTACCCTTGGGTACTAAAAACGTATTATAAAGCAGGAACGATTTTTCTTACTCACGGTTACTTCGCTACTAGTGTCCATTTCCAAAGGATCTTGATCGAATGTGAATGGCAAATCGGTTCCGGACATTTTGTATCATTGAGAGTCAATTTCTAAAAGAAAAACATGCGGTTAACGTGAAAATGTTAAATCATCGGTTATAGAGCAAAATGTAATGGTTGAGTGAACCAATATTACTCTCGCTATGAATCGATTGTTTTTGTCTGATCAACAGTGTCTTATCAATGGCCGCATGCACACACGCACAATGGAAAATGTGTGTATGTGCGCACAATGTACTTTATCTCCGAAACAAGTCATAAACTATAATGTTACAAGCAGAAGGGTCGCTGGTTTTCCGTTCTATGATGATAAGACAATGTGATTATAAAGCTAAGACTTAGAAGTCATAACAAATTTGTTTGTAAAGATAATTTATTTATCAAATACAACGACAATAAATGTGCGAGTGGTAAAAATACAGCAGAAATGGTAAAATAGTCTGGAAAGAAGTTTTGAGAACACATCGGGTTAAAAAAATAACAAATGATGAATAAAATTTTTGTTGATCACAAAAAATGTTATGAAAAGACTGATGGATAATATGTTTTGATAAGATAACTATACAATTGCTATAAAGTAGACATGTTCTGATGGATCTGTTATTTTTAATGAATGACGTCAACAACAATAACTAAATATAAACGATTTTAGATCACAACTTTCATCGAAAAAAACAATTAAACCGGGTGAATTTTCCGTACATTTGAATTGCAATGTTCAGAAAAAAGTATATGACTTGATAGATTCACGATTACCAAGTAAATCAAACAAATCAATAGGAAGCATTACATGCTGAAATTTGGAAAACATACAAAAATACAATTCTACATATATTTTTGAATGAATCGTTCTTCGAAAAGAAGGAGAGAAATAAAATCTTCGAAAACAGAGCATATAAAAAGACTCAATCTACACAGTTCTCCAATTTCATTGAATAGGCAATAGAGACGGTACATTTCCAATTCCAGAAGCTTGTGATAAATTGATGAAAACTTTCACAGGCGACTTTCCGATGTTTCTCCGTCTCTTTATCCCTCTCTTCTCCCACATGCTCTTCCTCTCATTTTCTATGTTCCCTCATTTTCTTCTTATCTTCACACCTAAAAATCTTGGCTGCTACTCCCTTCCAAAAGTCTTGCTGTTACTCGCATGTCGCATTTTCTGTTGGCCGCGCTGTGTCGTCTCACAGCTTGGACTGCTCAAGACACACACGGGGACTTTGAGAGGAGTCTCTCATATACTCTATCGAATAAAATCTAAATGATGCTGGGACAAGTGAGCATAGGAAGAGGATAGCATGCTCTGAAAAGATGTGATCTTACTTGGCCAGCGGTGTTCAGATATCGGGTCTTGAAGTAACTTTTTTCCGAATTATCTTGTTTTCACCGTTTCAACAGTTTTTAAAATGGATTTGTTTTGAGTAATCTAATTCTGAAACTTCTAAATGAGATTTACCAAATTACCTTGTTCCATGATTGCCTTGCCTATCCCTGCCTAACTCAATATATAATGCCTTCAGTTTAGAAAAAAAACAAAAAAGAAGCTGAAAAACATCAGACTCATGAAAATGGTAACTTTTTCCCAGAAAGAATTTTTCGACCACCGTTATCATCTTATTTTCTGAGTTTAATTTTCAAATCCCGAT
This sequence comes from Caenorhabditis nigoni, assembly GCA_027920645.1. Classification (NCBI taxonomy): domain Eukaryota; kingdom Metazoa; phylum Nematoda; class Chromadorea; order Rhabditida; family Rhabditidae; genus Caenorhabditis; species Caenorhabditis nigoni. Next base: position 628,371 of record CP115869.1, read on the forward strand.
TTTTTGTTCAGTCACGTCCCTACCCTCTAATTTGAAAGATGATTATCCAAAAAATGTTTTATTTTCACATGTTTTTTATGGTCCAAAACATATGTTGAGACGAATGTGAACAAGACTACCACTCCTCTGTTTTTTTTCATTTTGTATATTTTCGTCTATGTTTCTACAAAATTTAATTAACTTTTTTTTCTTCACATTTGTTTATCCTGATAATATATCTTACCTGACAGGCCAACAAAAAAAACAGACGACATCACGGCAAAACAAGAAAATCTCGTGTTGGTGTTGTGACCCATCCCGTTGTGTTGATGAAAATAGAAGCAGTTGTTCGTTGATAGAAACGAGGTGTAGAGCAAGAAAACCGGAGCTCTAGCTATCAAAATTCATCAGGCAATATCATGGGGATATCGCACAGCAAAACGCAGACAAAGAAGAAAGCAAATAAAAAACTAACACCGGAAGAGTTGCAAACCCTTGAAAGTGCGACATACTGTAAGTTGTTTTACCCCATTGTTTCAAACCATGATTTTGTAAAAGTTTTATTTTCAATAGTAGATTGTAGTATTGTTAGACTGTTAGATTTTTCAGTCTCCCGAAAAGAACTGAAAAAATGGTACAAGGATTTTGTTCGCGACTGCCCGAGCGGTGAGCTGAAAATGGAAGAATTTCAAGGAATTTACAAACAGTTTTTCCCCAACGGAGATCCATCAAAGTTTGCGTCGTTTGTCTTCAATGTTTTTGATGATAATCATGCGAGTCGAAATTAAAAAGTATTATAATACACAAATTTTTATTTCAGGATGGTCACATTTCATTCAGCGAGTTCATTGCAGCATTATCTATCACGTCACGTGGAACACTAGATGAAAAACTGGATTGTAAAGAAACAAAACACGCTATTCATCTGAAAAATTTTAATTCCAGGGGCGTTCTCACTGTACGATGTGGACAAAGATGGATTCATCACCAAAGACGAGATGGCAGACATTGTTGATGCAATTTATAGGTATCAAGAAAACAAAACAATATTGTCACATTAGTTTTCATAAAATTCCAGTATGATTGGTAACATGTTGGAATTGCCAAAAGACGAAGATACTCCTCAAAAACGCGTTGAGAAAATTTTCACAAATATGGACAAGGTAAATCAGTTATACGAATTCAACTCATTTGTTTTATTTTCAGAACCTGGATGGTCAGCTGACTAGAGAAGAATTCAAGGAAGGTTCCAAGGCAGATCCATGGATTGTTCAGGCTCTCACCATGGATATATCAAACTGACCCAATTCCTCAGTGTCAAACGTTGAACCATATTATGATAACCAGGAAAAAAAACCGTATCATTATTCACAGTTTTGCCGTTCCATGTGATCTTATTTGCTCTTTACATCCGTATTTGCTCTTTACATCCTAAAATTATTACAATAAATAAATGCTTTATTCAAAAACTGTAAACTAAAGTTTAGACGAATGAAGAGTTATCAAAAAAAATGTAATGACAGTTGCAAATCGGAATTGAATTTGTTTTTGGCGCGGTTTGAAAGAGTATGTCAGTGTGTGCAAATCTCAAAATCAGGGAACAATTAGAGGAAAGAAGAAGGAATCGGGAGTTATACATTATCAGAAAAAAGTGAGTAGAAAAAAAAGTCTGAAAAATTATTGGTCTTTTTTCATGAAGGCTCCGAACATTTCTACTGGTACTGGGAAAACGATAGTCGAGTTGTGTTCAGCGCTGTAAATTGGGTTTGATTATTTTTCAAACTTTCCTAAGTGTTTCTCGTGTGTAGACGCGTCGAGATATGTATCACTTACGCGATGCTGTTGAGTGCCTGCAAGTGACGAAGCTGAAGAGCCACCGGATTGGCTTGAATGACATCAGCTGCTTCTTTGAGAGCGCGCGACGCTTTCTGTTCTCCTTCAGCTGCCACCACTTTGGCCCGAGCCTCTCGGGCAGCTTCGGCTTCGGCGGCCATAGCACGTGTGAGTTGTTGCGGGAGACGAATGTCTTTCACTTCGACACGTTCTACCTGTAACGTCGAAATGAGAATTGGGACAACATTCGTTAATAATGCAAGCTCATTCCTCGTCAAAATCTTTCATAGTGCTGTGTTTGAGTTTCATTGAGTTCTTTTAGGAATACACTTCGAAAAAAACTGACTTGTACCATATGTACTTATTCCTGCAACCGTGATACAGTCCATGAGAATTCCGGTTTTGCATTTTTCAATTACGGGGCTTATGGTCACTAACCTTAACACCCCAGTGTTCCGTTCCCTCGTCAAGGATAGTCTCGCAGAGTTGAGCAATAGCCTCACGTTCAGTAAGCATTTCCGTTAAAGTTTTCATTCCTGAAATAAGATAATTTTCTCTCTACTCGCCGTTCTTTTCTATTCATACAAACCTAAAGCATTTCTCAATGTGGTCTGAGCGAGAAGTTTGGTAGAGTAAATGGCATCGTCAACGTTGTTGACGGAAGCAATTGGGTCGGAGGTACGGAAGTAGACAACAGCGTCGACGGATACAGTTACAGAGTCTTTTGAGAGGATTTCCTGTGGTGGGACAGCGTAAGAGACAACACTGAAAACATAACTATTGTTGTTCTAACATTTGCTTGGAGGAGGTAAATCACCGAAGATCGATTTTCCGGTAGGTGTCAATGCAGGGAATGATGAAGATCATTCCTGGGCCACGGGCCCCACCGAACACCAAACGACCGATACGGAAGATGACCACTCTTTCGTATTCTTTGATTACCTAAAATTGCAAAAATTAGATTCCACACGATTGTGTCAAAAAGCCTACTTTTAAGCAGACACACATAGAAAATGGGAATGTGACGAAGATGAGAAGCCAGGAGAGTGCTTGTAGAGCGTATCCGAAAATTGTGCCGATTGTCTCATAATCAGGTGGTACATCCTGAAAAATGTGGTCGTGTGCGCATATTTTGTAATTTAACTCCACTTAGTGAACAATTCCAGTCTTAACGTTTTTTAGAACCTCCTATCTCAAAACGTATGAAATTAAAGTTAGTCACGCAAATTTGAAATTTAAAATTCAACGTCTCTCTTCTCTGATGTGTCACAGAAAAAGACAAGGCCGTCTCTTCTTTTTCTCTTTCACTCTGGAGGAAACTAATTATTCCAAAGTGTAACCAGTTCAGCGTCAAATTTCTGACGTGACTAACCAACTAGATCAACTCATGTGTGAAGTGCAGAAGCATCAAAGCTTTAAAAAATTGAAATTTCGGTCGAAATAGTGTCGTATTTTGAAGCAAGACTTTAGACAATAATTTCTTTTACCGATTACTTTTGTCCATATGCATCTGTGAGAAAAACACAAAAACAAGCAGTGTTAATTGAATTTTGCACATTCTAGATCACGTAGGTTCATGCGATGAACAGATTGGAAAGAAGATAGAATTCGAAAAAGGTACAGTGTGTGTGTGTGTGTGTGTGTGTGTGAGTGAAAGGGAGTTTGAAAACTGTGAGTGAAACACGCACTTGCTGTGATACCTGATTAGACGACGGCGTCACCCACTGAGGTTCTGTTCTTTCCTTGTTTGACATTAACCTGCAAAAACTGAAAAGGCTAGGGAAATTTTCAAATGAGAAAAGCATTATAGGATAAAAAACCATAAATTCAGTTTTATTTCAGTTTTTGTTCAGACGGAAAGTAGTGTTGAATAATTTGAAGATCATGAAGCTTCTAATTAATTCAAACGCAGAATTTCTTTTTGTTATTGAATTCACAGAATTTTTTTTGAATGCAACGAGAATGAAAAAAGAAAAAATTTGAGATAGAGTGGAGAGAAAGAATTGACTTTAGGGCTGAGTCGTAGGCTACGCTTCGCAGCTCAGAGTAATTCAATAGGGGAAAAGGGAGTGTGGACCTCTCTGCAGTTCCAATGCTCCACCCACTTTGGCGAAAAGCGAAAACGACGGCGACTACGATGAAAAGAAAAAGGAGAGCTTTTCCGAAGGAGTGAAAAGAGCTTCAGAATAAAGAATGTGAGGAAGAAGACGGAAAGGAAAAAGAGAGGCAGAAAAAGAAACGAAAAGTTAGCCCCAAAAAAAACGGAGGAAGGATAAATCATAGATATTTTCTAACATTTTTTTGGAACGTAATTTCTATTTTTGTTTCTCGGGAACAACTAAGTTTCAAAATAAAACTTGCATTAAAAATGCCTAAGTTGGATACCGGAAAATAATTTGTGATTATACTCAAAATAACTGCAAAGCGGGAGAATTGAGAAGTGTTCATCCGCGAAAGTTTTAAATTAATTTGGAAAATGCCTGAAATTCGTTAGAAAGTTTGAAAATCCAATAGTAGATAGCTAGTTGAGAAATGCCTTGATGCATTCAGAAGGTCTATGAGAGTCTATGAATATTTTAAATCAAAAATGAATAGAAGGAGAGAAATGAAAAGAATGCAGAAAAAAAGAAAAAATAGTTGGGAGCGCTCGCGTGAGAAAATGAAATTTTGTCGTTTCTTCAAGAGACAAAGCTCGTAGTAATAAAAGCAATATGTGGAGCCTCGAAAGAAAAGCGTGCTCCACATGCCGTGGGCCCCGTCCAGCAGCTTGGGAAGACGCGGAGCACACAATCGATGCACATCTCTTCTGCTTTCTTCACTTTCTTCTTCTTTTTCTTCTGTCCCGTCTCCTGCTATGCTTTACTACAACGAAAGCCACAGAGGAGCTCGGCAGCATCTGAAGCAGTAGGAAAAGAAAACGAAGTGGGAGACGAGGCGCTCACTCCTCTCCGCATCCCTTTTTTTTGACACTATCTCTGTTTCTCATAGAGTCTTCTGGTCCCTACTTCACCGAGCTTCCCCTTCTTTCCGTTTCCCTTCTTCTTCTTTACTCTTCACATTTAATGGTCCCAGGAGACACATGAAAGAGAAGTGAGGCGTGCTAGTCCATCAGCCTACTTTTGATATTTCCTAACTTGAGACGCTTTTCCAAAAGTGTCCATATACATTTTGGAGTGAAAACCCAGAAAAAAAACAAGTAAAGCACATTTTCAGGAGTTTTTCAGAATTTTTGCAGAATACACTTTTCCAGAAAGTTTCTAACACCAGATGACCTTTTTTTTACAATTGCGTGGCGCCACAATTCAGTGAATATATCCAGACAATGACTTTTGGCTTTTACAACCTTTCTCATCTACGTCAAAAAGAACACCGCCAACAATGGAAGACGGCAAATAACAAAATCAGCTTATTGTGTGGGTAGTGAGAATGCCTTTAGTTGTGAGAACCTGCAAAAAATTTATATTTGTTATAGAACAATTACAAATGACAAGTTTCTGCACACGAGAAGCTGAGAAAAATCATGTTTTGAGTTAAACTACATATAAAACAATAAATAAATATGATGAATGGTGTCATTTTGATAGAACCAGAGAACTTTTATCTAAAATTCCCTCCGCGTGGTCAACGTTGGTTGAATTGGTTACTGTGATATGCATCAAATCACGAAATAACAAAGAACGTAAATTAGTTCGAAGCTGATAGTTAAGAAAATTTTCTCTAATGAGCTTTAAGGTAATTGATGAAATAATTTTAATTGCATTTTATCGTATTCCGAGGAAAACATTGTTGAAATTATAGAATTTTGATACCAATATTTAAATCGTGAAGCTGTTTTGGAAATCAGGATAAGAATGGGGTGCATTATCAAAGCTAATTACCACCGTTTTTGAGAATTGTGGTTTTGTAAGTTATCATGAAAAAAAGCAGTATACAATATTAACACAACACCATAAAAACTGGATTCGCGTTTTAAATCCATGAACAACACTTAACAGAAAAATTGAGGTTTTTGAACATCTTGAAAAACATTTTTTGAAATACCGTAAACAGTCTAATAGAAGGCCACCAAAACGGTCAACTTTGAACCCGTTTATCTTGGTCTCTGTGAAAAATCAAAAAGTGGTCAACCAATAATATAGTTTTAATAGCATGATAAACATTCTGTCAGTGGACTACTTTTTAATATTTTTACAGGAACCGGACAATATGAGCATAAAGTTGACATTTTGGTAATTTTCCATTAGAGTGGTTACGGTAACTCAATTTTTACAAATGATGGAAAATGCCTTGCGAATTAAAACACTTACTTGGTATTGGTCAACTGTGATGAAAATTTAGAAAAACTCCGTGAAAAAGATTTTTATCGCGGAAAAAAAGAGCATCGGAAGAAACAGGAAATGCGAACGATAGAATTTTTGAATTTTTAAAATAAGACAAAGTTGTGCACTTTTTTTAAAATTGAGAAACAGACTTTCAAATTCATATTTTAAATGGACTATGTATTTTCAAGCGAAAATTTTTTGCGTGTTTTCATTTTGCAAAAAAAAAAACACAGCATAACTATCATGAAAATTCAAATAAAATTCTTAGTGCCAAGGTGGTCCCAGCCTTTTTTATGGGTGCCTGACTGGTATGCTCCAAATTTTCTGATGAATAACAGTATGACGATACGACGTGTTATATTCTATTCGTGAGATGTATTACGTAAATATGAGTTGCCTCGGTGACAGTCGCGATACAGTAGACATAATAAGGCGACTACGGGCGGTTGGCATATTTTCGCGCACACACACATAGGCAGATGTTTGGTTTTTGTACCATTCAGCTGGGAGGAGATGAGCTGGATAGAAAATGTCAAAAAGGGGTCATAAATTGAAACGGTTACTAAATATGATACGATAATGATTGATGAAGTATTTTAGGCTAACGACAGAGTTCTGCTATTGTGGAGGAGCTGCAGTTTTTGTCACCTGGAAAACAAAGAAAAATATGCGAAAGAAAAATATCTATTTTCTTGTTTTGTAACTTCCACTAGTCAAATTTCCGTTTTGGGTCACAACTCTAAGTTTTGTTTTTCATTCGATTGTTCGTACAATTGTAGGATTCTAATATTCTCGTATTCGATCATTAGTAAATTGCTGATTTTCACGTCCTCTATTTCAGACAAGTTTACCAAAGTTTCCAGACATTTTTTGTCTAATTAGAGATCTGAAAAAAAGTATGGATTCCTCCGGCCATATTGTTTGTTCTGGAGGGGTGACTGTGCTTTGAGTATGGGAATGACACACACACTATTATTAATCAAGATGCGTTTTTTCTTACTGTTGCACAAAGGAACCATGTCGGCAACTTGTGAAGAAAGTAAAAAGGAAAAAGCCTGGAGAAGGTGAGTGTAAGGATTGGCTTACTGTCAGGAGAAGTTTATGACAGTCTTTGTCACATTTGATATTTGTTTATTGTCCAAAACATTGCCGCTGAGTAGCTTTTGTTAGTAAGTGGCATATCCACGAATTTGGCTTTGCTCTGTTCTGCAAAAACCTTTCGTCCCATTTTTCTCATAATAATTTTTTTGATTGAAAACTTTGCGATATTGAACACATGGATATGAAAGCTTTCAATTGTCATACAAATATATTGGATTTATGAAGTTATTCATTTTGCACCCACGTTACCGTATTCCACAATGGAAAAAAACATGAGACAGTTGTCAATTAGATTTGTCTACATATAATCCTCTCATTATAGTACTTTTTCTGCACAGCACACCTGATTATCAACTAGTTGTTCGATAAACAATTCAGCTTTAGTTATTACGTGGCTTGATCGTATGAAGGAAATAAGGTATTTTGATGATAGTTTCATTGAATTTATCGAATGATACGGTTTGACCTGAAAAATCCGCATTTGTCTGATAAAAACAAGATAAGTGTTTTTAATGTATAGTACCCACCTGCTTTTTCCGTCCGTCACCCATGTTCATTCGTTTCGCTCTTCCTCTCGTCCAATATTGCACATCTTCAACCATTTCTATAAGCTTTTAGAAGAGGGTGGTTCTTCTCTCCTTCCGTTTTCCACTGCCACCATTCACTCAAACGCATCCTCTTTAACGTCATTCGTTGGTGCCATTCAACCCAACCTCCGTCTACAGTATCCCTCCTGGAAGCTCATGCTGTGTTTATTCTTTTCCCAATCCGACTCCGCCCCATTTTTTTATTCAAGATACCCCTTCTGTCCATAGGAGGAGAGCAAGCCAACGCATCACAGCCGAGTTACATGGTCTGCATCGTTTATCCATCCGGGATGGAAAGGTGAGTGACAGGAGTTTCTAAATTGAATATTTCTTTTTTAGTTTCAGAAAATTTCAAAAGTTTTTTTCCAACTAAGTATCGTATATCTTACTCGCTTGGTTTTTTTACCCTGCACCTATTTCAGAGATTGCGATATTGTTGACTTGGATCAACCATCACTTGGTACGGGGATCATTATCAAAGATGGATCATCGCCCACCAATATTTGTGAGTCTTAGAATTCCATGAAAATAATATGCCAATAATTCATTCAATCTTTAATAAGGTTTCATAAGGCGGGAGACAAGCTTTACAAGCCTGATGAAGCACCTTATAAAGCTCAAAACTTATTACTTTTGATGAGTATCCTTTCAGCGACAACGTCTAGCACAACGGAAGACAAATTGTGTTCTGGCTGTGGGTGTCAAATCAAAGATAGGTATATATACAGGGTGAGTAAATTTTATGTCGTAATTTCAGTAGAAAAAAGTAGTTTATTTAAAATTGGTGTTTTGAATAAAACATTTTGCTGTGTTGCGATTAGTTTTGTACCTAAAATAAGTTGAGAAGTATCGTATCATGTTTCATCAATTGGTAGTACTTGAAAACGAACATGCTTTTATTCATATCCATGCAGATATAATGAGAAAAGAACATCCATTTCTAGGTAATGGACGAAAGTTATCACGAAACTTGTCTACGATGCTACTGTTGCCAATTGTCTCTCAGCTCCTTGAAGAAGTGCTTCTCACGACATGGCAACATCTATTGTGAACACGACCATCAAATGTAAGTTTTCAAAAGAAGTTGCGTGCAACTCATTACTTAAGGCCAATTAATTCAACTATTCCTCGTATTCTGAGAAAAGTTCTTGAGATATCTTATATCAGTCTTACTAGTTATTTCCGTTCTACTGATTTTAAGACGGTGCAATTTGTAAGGGGTTAGCCATCTTCTTATGTTATACCAAGGACCGTGGTAATCCGCGTAAAGATTGGCACTTGAATCGCAATCTTAGAGTGAGATTATTGCAACAAATATGTGTGGGATTAGTAGCGAATGAAGTGAACCCTTGACATGGTCACCTGGAAAGAGTCATTCAGCATATCCAAAAATTTATTCAGCTCTGATTCTAAAAAGAATTTTCTTGTATCTCCAGCTTCTCAATTTTACGATTTGCAAATAGTAATGCAGATGCGCGAAATGGGCATTAACAGCATGAAAACCTGGCAGCTACCATATTCGTTTTGTTTGTTCAGGATTCGTAAATTTCGCTTCAAGCGTTTTAGACGTTGCGGGTGGTGAATATATGAGGAATTGCAGTGAACCAAAATTTGAAATGCACAAACTCGCAACAAGAAAATATATAAAATCCGGGAAGATTGCTTTTATGTTTAGAACATCGTGTTGGAACAAAAACATTCAACAGCGAACTGAATAGTGATTCGCATGATTTTTCCCGTTAATAATTATAGATTATTGCGTGGCTTCTCAAACCCTTAATAAAAAATAATTGATCTATTACCAGGTTATTTGGAAAACGTTGTCGAAGATGTATGACAATACTTTCTTCAACCGATATCGTTCATCGCGTTCATTACATGTACTATCACGCCCAATGCTTCAGCTGCTGTTCTTGTCAAGGACCATTCAACTTAGTGAGTAGATACAGATAATGCGAAGCAGACATATAACTGCTTTCAGGGAGACGAATATCATGTCTTTGACGGCGAAGTGTTTTGCCGAAATGACTATCAAGCGATGTGTGATTTTGGAACAAGTAACACCTAGAATAATTATTGACCAACCTCTCATTATCAAACTTTCACAGGTTCCGAGTCGATGTTAGACGACGCAGTACAATCTGAAATTCACCGTAAAACTCCTAAACGGCCACGGACTATACTGAATGCTCAGCAAAGAAGACAGTTCAAGACAGCATTCGAAAGAAGTTCGAAACCCAGCAGAAAGGTTTGTAGGCTTTATTTGAAATTTGATATAAAAATGTGTTATCACAGGTGCGCGAACAACTAGCTAATGAGACAGGACTCAGTGTGCGTGTTGTCCAAGTTTGGTTTCAAAATCAAAGAGCTAAAATAAAGAAAATGAATAAAAAGGACAGTGATTCTGGAGACGCCTTCAAACATGGACCTGGCAGTGAAGGAAGAAGTACAGAGGATATCAGAAGTTCAGATGATGAGGAAGAATCTGTGATAAGTAAGTTTAGAGAGCAATTATTTCTTGTTATTTTACATATTTGAAATTGTAAGAACTCGTTGTTTTCCAGACTTGGAAGGTGATGAGGTGGAATCACCAGAAGCCAAAACTTATGCTGACCCTATTCAGAAGCTTTACAACATGACCTCATCTCAAATATATTTTCCATATCATTCTTGATTTTGGTGCTTGTTTATGGCATTTTATTTATCTTATCAATCCAACGGAATCTTTTATAGTACTTCAACATTATAATAATAAATACTCGTCAAATCGAGTAGATGATGGAAAATAAAAGAGTTTTGTGACAAAATTGCAAGCATCAATGGCAAAAAGGCAAATGACATGTGTGTCCCGTTGGCGCTCAGTATCCAATGCTCTTGAAGTAATCGGCAAGAGCTCCGGTGGTCTTGCTGCACATTTCTGGCTGGAGTCCTTTCTCATAAATTGATATGATGACAGCTGAAAATGTTACAACAAATACAATGATTTGAGAAGCATTCACACACCCTTGGTAGTTTTGTAAATGAAGAACCCAGATCCACCTTGCTTTCCAATCACTCTATCTTCATCAGCGTTAAGGACTAAAAACTTTTGTCCTTCCAAACGGAGTCCAGTGCCGAGAAGAGCATCCTATAAATCAGAGATTGTGAAAAAATCGGGCAATGGTTACTAACCTGAGCGGAGAAAGCTTTTCCAGCTGCAATTGCTTCTTCAGTGGCAAGCTGAAAAAAGTTTGGATAAAATGACAGGTCTAAATTTTTCATAAATGACAAAGTTGTATTTATTAAATCATTCATTATATTTCAATATAAAACTATTAAAACTCACATTGAAATTGTCACTCTTAGCCCAGACAGCCCCGTCAAAACCAAGAATGGCGGCCTTGCTAACGTTACCGGACCCGATCAGGTTATTATTGATAATATCCGACCACGACATAGTCTCTGAAAAACTTTGAGCATTGAGAGAATAGAAAATCAACCGAGAGGACGACAATAGCTTAGAAAGGATTCTATGAACCAGTCTCAAAAACAAAAAGATAAATGAAAGAAAGGTGCAGTTGTTTTGTGCGTGGGAGGAGCGACAACAAGTGACGCCCTTCTCCTGGTTTCTGACGTTTTCTGAACGAATCGTTTTGAAATCTTGAGGATGACTAATGAAGTTGTAAAAATTACGGAATGGTTTAGATTACCAAATAAATGTTTGTAAATTAATACTCTGCTCTCTTCCTATTTTCGGTCCTTTTAATTGTTTCAAATTTTTTGTGAAGGAATATTGTTAACTTGAAAAGGATGATAATTAAGTTGAATTCAAGAGTATGCATACTATGCCTCGAAGTCAAAACCAGGTTGAAATCGTTCAAAAGATTCTAGCATAAGTCAAAAAGAAGACATGGTCAGATGTTCAGCCCTGATTTTACGGCTGACCTTTTTCCTGATCTCTAACTTTTTTCCTAAAAAGATAATAGTTTTCTTTCAGCACTTGCAAAGTTATACGGTATCAGTGGTCAATAGTTTCAAAATATAAAGTCGGAAGAAATATATGATAAGGCGAATTAAGATCAGGTGTTTGGCAGCCCGTCCGGCCTGGGCAACAACCGGAATAAAAAACGTTAAATAACTATTGTCTATTTCAAACACAAAGTTTCGTTGAGATCATTTTTGAAATCTACAAATCAGGGATGGAAACTATTGTATGTTGACCAAAGAAAACAACAGGAACGTGAATAGAAACGGCATTAGCTTCAAAATCAAAACTCTCAGAAAAGCAAAACATCAGATGGAAAAATTGTTTCATATAAGATTCAGTTCCCGGGTTTTGGGGATTCTTTGCACATATCGCAAGACTCAGACTCTGAATTGCTGCTCAATAGCCGGCCGCCCCCTTTCCTAAGACACCAGTTTTGCCTTGGGAACAGTGTGTTGATCCTGAAGAGAAAGCAGAACCGATCGCAAAGTCGAACAGTGTACAGAATGAAGTATCGCAGATAGTGGAGCGGTGCGAGAGAGGAGAGTCACCCCCGGGCAGATCTCGGCAATCCAGTGTAAAGCGTCCGTGCTGTTTCGCCAGTGATGTGTTGCTCCTTTTTTCTCTCTTGGAATTGGGGTTTCTCTAACTGAGAAATTGGCGGGAAGAGGTATTGATGAATAAGAAACATACGACTCTTAGTCTTCTATGCATACAAAGGAACACCAAAATATAAAACGATTCAAAATTGTGTCTTTTAGAACTTTCGATTAATTTAATAGCAATAAGTAAAAGTAGCTATATGAGTTATTTTTTAAAGATTTTCTAGGAATTATTACACTATATCGTGAGTTGTTACTTTTTTCTTGTTGAGGTGATTTTTGAAAGCAAGTTGCTTAGTTTAAAAATACTCCACTTCTTGAAAAATTGTCCAACGTCATGATTCCACACAGGTGTTGGCAAATTTATCAAAACTTCCTTTCTTTATTCAACTAAACCTGTAACTTTCAGATTAAACGAAAAACTCCGTGAACATTAAATCAGAAACGAATAGGTTAAACTTATTCATGTGATATTGAAGCCATTGTTTTTGTTCTTTGCCATTCATCGTTTGTTCAATAAAATGTTTTAATTGTTAAATGGATATTCCAAAACTATTTAATCACTGTTATTTTAATTTTTATGATAGTTGTGTGGTTTTTTGGAATATTTTAATACAAAAAATGAACACGAAGTATTACTCAGGCAAGTAGGTTGAAAGAAGTATGGAAGAAATTTGACAAAAAAACAGTTGAGAACATCCACCCGAGACTCGTAAGAATCTTTCGCTACAAGTATTTCCTTTTCACCAGAGTCGACAAGGTCTGAGACAAGGTAGCATTCAAACAGAGATGAGATAAGAATAGCATTAGAAAAGAACGACAATCACGATGAAATCGATTTCGTAATTTCACGCTTCGTGAACATTTGATACACTTTTGACGGTCGGTTTGAGAATGTGTCCAACACGATCGGTGGCAAGCTCGATGTCCTGAAAATATAATGGGTTTTCGTTTGTTTAAAAGGTTTTTTATTACTTTAATGAGCTCGGAGTGACTCATGAGCATTTTAGAAACGGTGTCGTCGTCACCAATGTTGAACGATGCTAATGACGAAACTTCGGAATTGTCCGACCCGTCAGAGAGTCCAATCGGTCGAGTGTGGTAGCTGATATCCGCTTCGTCAACATGTCTAAAGTGCAATCAAATCAGCGTTTTACCTTGTTCTCTAGAAGAAATACCTAGTTGGAGAAATTACGTGCTTCTCATTGGAGATTCCATTTCCAATAAGCTGCTGTGCTAGCAAAATAACTCCGGAACCTAGTGATTTCGAATTCCTCTTCTCACTCTCTTCTTCCTGTTCAGCTTTCATCATGTTAAGCACAATAGAGTCGTCGTCCTGAATGAACACTATTTTTGAAAACTCAATTTCAGTGCAAATAACCTTATCAATAATATACTTGTCTTCATACGGAGGTGGAGCAGTTGGAGCATACGGTGGTGGGTTGCCGGGCAAATTAGTGCAGTTTCTACACTCTTCTTGTCTGTCTTCCTGGTCGGATGAGACTCCGCTCTCCAGAGATCCAGTTGATCTTTCCTCATGTATCCTTTCACTGATTCTTTCCAAATTTCTTAAAGAAGTTGTGTAATCGTTTTTCTTCTGGCGGACTTCTGCTTCCAAACAAAGAATGGTAGTTTTCTGAGCTTCCAATATTTTTGTGAACTCCAGCCTCTTTTCGAAGTATAACCGGGATTTTTTGATGGCATAACTGAAAATTTTAGAATATTGAGAACACTGATCCTATTTTCAATCCGAAATTTTCGCATTAGAAAATACGAGTAAAAAATCAGTAAAACTGTTCCATGGCCAATCCAGCAGTTTTTGTTTCGATAATTTAATTTTAGGTTACAGTAACTCCAGCTAGTTGTCGAAGTTTCGCTTTCAAAATCCATGATATCATCTTTATGATACACTTGAAAGTTTGATGAACAGCTTACCGGTTATCTTTTTCCATAGCACGTATTTTTTCTGCCAAATGGAGCATTGTGTGTGCTTTTGTTGCATGCAATGACTCAGCAGCAGTCCTCTCCTCCTCAACCTCTCGAACGCGCTGAATATGGTGATTAAGCACCTGAAAAGTTAAGTTTAGATCTTTTTGTTTGCACATCTGGATGAAATTAGCGGTTCTTGTTCAATAATAGTAGGCAAGTTTGCTATTTGACCAGCTGATATAATATCTCTAGGTGTAACTGATGGTGCTCAACCAAAACCAGACGGTTTGTTGTTAAGGAAAACGATTTTAAACCGATAATGACAAAATTAGAGATTTGGAGGTTTTAAAGTATTATCTTACTTCAAGGCACTCCGGAAGAACAGAGGTTTGTCTTGAAAGACTCTCTTGAGTCAAGGATACTTGTTGTTTCGCAATGGCAAGAATGGATGTTGCCCGTTCAAATCTTTCGGCTGCTTTTTGCGACTCTTCTCTGAGTTTTCTTTCCTGAAAACAAGATTTCCCGTTTTGAAATCATATGAACAAAAAATGAATTTGAAAATTGAAAAGTATGACTCACTTCAACTTTTAACTCGTAAAACGGGCGAGCTTTTGCGATTTGACTAGAATACTGTTTTGACAGCTCTTTGAGTTTCTCTGACCATTGAACTTGAGTCTCTCTGTAATAAATACTGTCAAAACTAAAAAACTCAAATTTCAAACCTGAAATCTGCCCTTGCTGCATCCAACTGAACTTCCATTTTGTTGATTACATCGGTAGATATGTTCAGTTTTTCTAGTTCTTCATGAATCATATTTAGATGACGTGTTTCTAGTGGCGGATGTCCATCCTCTTCAAACGGTCTTGTATTATGTTCTATAATTGATAGTAGAGATTTTAGTAATTTGAGCATATCGAACTCACCAGACATAAAATTTTCTGTATGTTCCGACGAAGTAGCAATCTGTTCCATGATTTTTTGTTTTGTTGATAGTCTTATAATTACTAAGTTGAGGTTTCTGCAAAAACAAACGTTCTAAGAAGTCATTATGATAAGAGAAAAATGAGAGGAGTTTCAAAATATTTTAATGCATTACTAAAATAATAGGAACAAAAGAAGATCTATTATAAGATAAGAATGAAGACAAAACTAAACCAATAATAGCTTACTCTGTTAAATTTGCTCGAGTTCGCGGAAGAAGTTGAAAAAATAAGTAAACATGTCAAGTGTAAAAACCGGCTGGAAGCCAGGTTAAGAAAATGCTAAGAAAAGTAGGGCAAGAAACTAGAAATAAAAAAAGAAGAAACGAGGGGAGCAAATATATTGTGACTCGTGTCGGCGGGAGTTTCATGCACACACTCTCACACGCAAATGAATGCATACATACATTTGAATTTTACCTCTGCCGCCCTCATTTTCTGTTGAGAGAAATGCGCGATCGCGCATTCACCCGACCGCACACACGGTAGCAAGGTTAAAGCATGAAAGAAACGAAAAGGTGGCGGAGGTCTAGGGACATAGAAGTAGATAGAATGAAGAAACGAAAAGGAATCTGCCAGTAGGCACCATGTAAATAAATTGCGATTTGCTTTCTCTCTCCCAAAAATTTTTGGTATGACCACTAATGAACTCGAATATGCTCACCACCGGGTCAGGCCAGTCTGATGAACATTTATACACACAGGACGTCTGCCTTTAACCTAATATTACATCTTCCAGTTGATAGAATACACGAAACAAAACAAAGATTTCTTGAAACCAGCATGAACAAAAAACGTAAATATGACAACGAACTTAAATATTCATTTGTTTTTTTTTCACTATGCACAATTTTTTGAGAAGATTTCGGGAAAATGAGAAGACAAGAAATTATGAACTTCAACAAATGACGTTCATTTACAAAACTGGTGTAAACGTATGTTATAGGAAATTCGAAAGATTGGAACATCTATTTTTTTAACAAGGGAAGTTCTAAATTTCACAAAACGTAAATATTTTTGTTTACTGATATTCTTAAAACCATAAAGTTGTCTACAGCAGAAAACTAAAACAACAGAAAAACAAATCAACGCAACACTTGTGTCTCTATCATCACCAAATATTTCCGGCTGATGTCATCATAAGACTTCAAATGATTTTTTTTTTGTTTTTTTTTTCGTTATTTGATACGAAAGCAATGTGTTGGGGAGTTAATTGAACAGCAAATTAAAATGGATTTAGATGTAAAAATGAAATACACAAATAGAGACTAATCCCTAACAAAATGATTTAACAAATTTTCCTATCGGGTTGAGTAGCTACACCATGTAAAAAAGTTCTAAAAGGACAATGTTTTTAAATTTCCTACTGATTTAAGGAAAAAAAGAATCTGAACAAAGGTCAAGGGGCAAAAGTAAGTCAAGCTATCATGCAATGGAATGTGTGTTTCAGGGTACACAAACTTTGCGTGCGCGTGCGTGTGTGCGTGTGAGTGTGTATGTGTCTCTTCTTTCTCTCACCCGCTCAATTCTTCTCTCTTGGGAGGCTGGGAAAAAGACGGGGTTGAGGTAGAGATCGGAAGGAAACCGAGTGACAGCTGTATACAATGTGCCTGCGACCCCGAATAGCGGAAGAATTCTAGAGACGGCTGACGAGAAAAATATCAGGCAGAAGAGAATAATGAGACGACTGGGAGGTACTACGAGAGTGGCAGATGGGAGAAGAGAGCGAGAAATGAACGGGGCGAAAACTAAGAATTGTGAAAAACGAAAAAGAAGAAGGAGAAGGAGAAAATGAAGATGGAAAAGAAGAAAACGACGAGGAATGCGTTTTCTTTCGACTGCGTTTGCCCGATGCAGCTGTTGTTGCTGTCATCAAGTCATTTCGATTTCATAAGGGACAAGCAAAACGAGATTTTTCAAAGTGTGAAGAAAACGAAAAAATTGTTTTTTTTAACTGCAATCAAAGATATCCTTTCTCTCACACTTTATTTCCTAACTGAGAAAAGAATAATTTAAGAAAATCATGAAAAAAATGCTGAATGAATGAAATCCGAGAAAAAAAAGATGTTTTCAACTGTTTAGAGCAAATGAAAAAACAAAAGGTCGCTGGTGAAATTTCAATTGTTTCTTACCCCTAATACTTCAAAATACTTTCAAAATCATTTTTAAAGAAGTAAATTGAATGTAAATTTGAAATCGACATCAGTGTTGAAGGAATAGAGTTTTATTCGATACTACATTGAAATAACCCATTAAAGTTTTCTAATGGTGTTCTTAAAGACATGAAGATGACTGTTTTCACGTTTCAAACAGGAACTATTTGCAACGTAATAACGAAATTTAGTTCCAGTTGATTGAAAACAAGTACTACTGAACTGTTCATTGAGCTTTGAAACCATTCTGCAAAATGATTTCAGATAACATCTTATAAAGATTATCAGAAAATTTCAACAATTTGCATTGTTTCCATTGAACTGTCAAATGGGATGCTGTCAGTTTTCTTCAACATATGTTTTAAATTCATGTATATGATAAGAACATTCCAAACTACATAACGATGCGAGATTTTGTGTTTAAGTTCAAGTGAAATGAGCAGACGCCATTAGAGAAATAATTCACTCTCTGCAACATAAAAACATTTCCGTAAAGTCGTAAAACATCCATGCGGACATGTTATGTGCAGTGATCAATAATATTCTGTTCCAGTGAAACCATTATCAAATCCCAAATAAAAAACAATATTGTTTTAAAATCGTTAATGTGTTTTTCCTGTCCTGAAAAACCGCTGCACCACGCTACACGGAATGATAGTTTTGAAGACATCTGAAAAAATAATTGTGTCATAGACAACTGATTGTGAATACTTGTCTAATTTGAATAATAACAAATTGCTATTGGAAATGAATCCCGCAGTTTGAGTGAAACATGATCAGTTGACATATTTTTAATTTTCCAGCATTACACTAAACTTCACTGTTTGATTAAAAACTGACGTAAAAGGAATCATATGACGTCGACGATATGCTCCTGTGATCATATTTTGTCTTTGACACCCGCACAAATATCAATGTTCTACCAGGTCCTTATCATTGAAAATTCTCGTGTTTCTGCTTGACAAAATAGAAACAACGGAGTTTTAAAAGTGATATAAATTTGATACTCCCAAAATAGCTCGTGAAAGGTCTATTGCAGTTCTTGCTGGAGACCTTTCAATTTCTTTCGTAGTGCACAATTTTTTTGTTTTCATAATGCTACCAGTCCTTGTGAAGCTTAAAATTTCCAGAATCGACTGATAATGAAACAATTTCAAGTAACTTCCTTACTGCTTTCTATTTTCTGCTCGACTGCATTATCTCGCGCAACGGAAACTGTGAATGAACTACCTATTCAAGCAGTGTCCGTTTCAGGAAGATTATTTTGTGGAGAAAATCCTCTTGTGAACGTGCCCGTGAAATTAATCGACAAAGATCATGGTAAGTTTCCCCCTTGCTCTATTTGTTACTCAAGGAGGAAAACCTGAAAACCTGAAGACTTGTGAATATGTTCATGCCTTGTAAATCATGTAAATCTTTTTTCGTTATCACGTAAATCTTATCATTTAAATCTTTTTTTGTTGGTGTGGGATCTGAACTACAGGGTGCGGCAAAAGTCTTTGTGCATAAAAAAGTCGTTGTAACTTTCTTCTAAGTAATCGGAAATTTATGAAACTTCGCAGGTAGATTACTCTGTTGCTGAAATTTGAGAATCACTTGGATTTTTAAAGTTATCTTTTTTAGCTTTCCCGCTAGGATCGGAAGAGTGGTTGATTAAATAGTGCTTGAGGCACGAAGCTTTGTTCAAGTTCACTCTTGTCTATCTCTCCTACTGGTCATGGCGGAATATTGAAACGCTGTTTTTTAGAAACTATGAGTCCTGTTCACAATGTTCATAAAACATGAGACTGTATGATTTGGTAATCTATGAATCAGGACGCTTTCAAACTTACACAGGTAGTTTGAAAAATCTTTTATATTGACAAAAAACTTTTCGAAGCAGCAGGAATTCGAGAGGAACTATCCTAGAATTAGGAAAATTATATTTTTCGATAAAGTAAAACAAGCTGGTCAGAATGATATATTGCTTTGTCTATCTGTCTCATTGCCTAAAGAAAAAATGAAGTTTTTCAAACTTTTGAATGGTCAGCGGAAAATCATCTCTGATTAGTAGGAACTGATTGGAGCTGAAGAAGTAGCATGTTTTTCAAAAACTACAGTTTATTTTCATTATCGTAACATAGCGTGAACACTTCTACTACTCTCTGTTCGGCCATAACCCATACTGGAAGAAAATTAGTAGAAGTTGCGTGCCAACATTACCTTGAAATATGACTTCATTCGTTTGAAACCTGTGACAGTTTAGCTAAAGTTGTGAAAACTGTTTTGTGAATTAGGATATCAAATGAGAATTCAAATGATATACTGGTTCATCAAGCTAGCCCCTTACTCAGACCGATATTGAAGCGAAAACTTAATTTTCACCACTTTTGGAAAACCGATTTCTGCTCAGTTCAAGATAATTCTGGACAAAAACCTTTTTGTTTTTCAAAAACCGCAGTTTTGCAGTTGACAGTAAAATATATTTTCAAAAAGTTTTCCTGTCAGTTTACTCAAAGCCTACTCCACGTCAAAAAACCGTACAAGTGAAAGTAGAAATTGTGAGGCTTTGAATTCAAACGGCTGTAACTTTTGAATGGGTAATGACATTTTTTCTAAATATGGTGGATATATTCGAAATGTCTTTTAGTATCATCTGCAAATTGTTTGGGCACTGTATGACAATTATGAGTATGGTTTATTTTGCTTCAAAGTCATGCACAAAGACTTTTGCCGCACCTTGTAAACTGATGTAATTTTTTTAGTTGGAGAAACTGTTTCGGGAATATTCTTCTGTTTAATTTTCTCTTTTTATTACTCAAGGAGAAAATAACCTGAAAACCTGAAGGCTTGTGAATGTGTTCATGCCTTGTAAATACTTTTTTTAGCATCACCTTTTTAGTATCAAAGTGAGACTTGATCAAGTAAAAATATAAAAACTGTTAATTTAGAATTTTCGCGCTAATAATTTTGTCTGATGTTTTCAAAAATTTTTAGAGCGTAAAAATAGGAATTTTTCCTTGTCATTTGGCTTTGTACCTACAGTGTTCTGAAAAATCAAATCAAATTTACCATTATCATATAATGTGGCAAACAGTTTCAATAGTTTCGATATATTATGTAAAATTAAGAATGTGATGTGATTCATGTCAATTAGTGTAAAAAAAAAGAAAAAGTTGCCGACCAATGTTTAAAGTGTTCTGATTGATTTCAATTTGTATTTAAGTACATAATAATACAAACAAGAATTTCAAAAAATATTGTATTACTTTCTTACGAAGTCAATTTATAGGTGATGACCGAGACGACCTTTTGGATGAGAAAAGAACTGATGAAGAAGGGAAATTTCACGTGACAGGTGGAACTTTCGAGAAAGGAACTATTGAGCCAGCGCTAAAAATTTATCACGATTGTAATGATGAAGAGGTGGTGAGCGTTCTTTGCCCATTGATTACAATTCGCAATGTATTTTTAGAAGTGTCAAAAAAGGCTATTCTGGAACATCCCACAGAAATATGTGACCACGGATTTGTACAAAATTCCTGTTTTCAATCTTGGATCCATCAACTTGGAATTGGGATTCGGAAATGAAAAACGAGATTGCAGACACTGAATAATCAATTTTCTGTGTAGATATTTAAAATGTACATATTGTGACAGTACCACGAAACTTCGAGTTGATTTGTTTTCCCCTATTTCACTTATTATCCAAGTTCGTTTTGTGCAGATGTCATTGAGCAAGCGTGAGTATCAAAAATATATAACTTTTTCTGCTTGTGTGTGCATTTGTTTGGCTACCCCAATGCATCCTCTTGTAAAAGCGCACCGAAACAAATAAAGGATGTTTTCGAAATAAGAGGAAGTGGATACACTGGTCATCTCAATCTGTTGTTCACTCGGTGAACTATTCACCTCGTTCTTTATCGTTTTTACTTAAGGACTTGGTGTAAATCTTAAACAAAAACAAAAAAAAATACAAAAACCAAGGTCACGGTGTGCAAGCAAACTCATCCTTTGACTTTTTTCGAACTGGGAGCACTGGTTTATCATTTGTGTTGAGCATTTTGACACATGAACGTTGTGAAGTTGTTTCATATACTGTTCTCTGTAAAAAGCTCTAGATCTTCAACTTTATTGTATTTTGCTTTGGGTATCCAAAGGTGGATATGATTTTTGTTTTTTTTTTTTTTCATCACAAAGAATCCCAAGAATCATCAAATGTGCTCCGTTTTTTCAAATTTCAACCTGACATCACTCTAAAAATGTACTTTCCGAAATAATTCGTATACCTCTAATCGTTTTATTTGTTTGAACAGCCGGGACCTTTTTCATATGAATTCTCTGCGGTGGTTGAAAAAACAAACCTTTGTTTTTTTCTGGGTTTGACTGCAAGTACTTGACTGAATCATACACTTGAACGTCTTAACTGGGCTTGTCTATTCTCCCCCTCACGAATCGAAAATCACTCTAATCGTTCTCTTACATGTTTTTCTGTTCTGCCGTTCTTTTTCCCGTCCTTTTTTTTCGTATTTCAAAATATTTATTTCAATAACGAAACGAACGGGAAACGAGCGCGAACTATCCCTTCATGACCAATCTGTCAATTTTCTTATTAGCTAATGACCACCGGGTAGCTCCATCGCTAAGATTCTCAAATGTTTGGAAAGATTGTTTATTTTTCTCCGAATTGTATCGAGACAGCTCACCGTGTGGAGCTCTCACACTGATATTAGGTGGAATAAGTAGTGAACCTTTTCCTTTTTCGAAATTTCGATTTGTTAATGTTTTTACTGACGTTTTTACTGGATCAAAAAATTGCCATCTGAAATGTTACCAACGGTGAAGCTTTGAAAAAATTTCACCGTTTTTTTAATCGAAAACTGCTAGAGGGCGGTTTATTTTTGTTATTTACTGGGACCCAAGTTTTTCGGTTTTCTTAAAATTTCCCTTCATTTTTTTCAAGACAGGCGTTTCATTTTCAACGCATTACGAATCAAAAGAAATCTGTTCTTGTGTGAAACTGAAACATGTCAATACCTTCTAAAATTTATCGTTAAAATTTCATTAATGTTTTTTATTCTCTTATACAGAATGTGTAACAGAGAAAAGCTTGAAACGACGTTCACAAAACGTCGCAAATGAAATATTAAGAGAAAATTAATCTATCATTAACTGAGAAAAATTATTGTTATAAGATATAATGTAGATCAACAAAAGTCCATTCATTTTTCCATCCCCCTCTTAATATGACTTAAGAATGAAGCAAAAAATTTCCTGTGGCCATTCGAAACGATTTTCGTATCCGGATTTTCAAAATCTCGAGGTCAACCAGATCCGTCATATTTGCGATTAATAAACATAAGACAAAGAAACACAGCAAAACACGGGTTGAAAAGGAGGAATGTGGGCGACCGCGCACTCTTCTAATTCAGGCTGGTCTTTACAAGAGGCTGTGAGCTGATTTCTCAAAAGTCAATTATGGACGAAAGCCGTCGAGTGCTTGCGATGAACATTGTTGAAATACAAGCTACTCCCTGTTCGAATATACAGCTCACCGTTCATTATTATTGATGAAAAACTTTTCAATATTCTTGGCAAATTGTTTAGTTTTTTTCAGAGTTGAACGAAATGACGCGTTGGGAAATTTTTCCAATCAGCGAACAAGAGCAAGCTTATCTAGCGTCAACAACTACCACAACTACGTGAGTTTTGTCGTTCGTTGAGAATTTGAAAAAAAACAAATTGTGACCAAACTCTCAACTTACTCTTTCAGCGTTAATGTTGCCTCAGCTGCTCAAAATTTGGTCCGACATAGTCTAGGAGGGTTTATTCGTCAAGAAGTTTCCGAAACCGGTCAAACAATTTGCTTCTACCGATATAACAGCGTCGACACAGCTATCCCATACCTTTGCGAGCTCGGATGTTGCGGGCATGGCTGTTGCACCATTTCCGATTTAGCTGCGTGAGTTTTTGTTGCTGAAGACATATTATATAGCTTGATATAAAGTTGCGAACAAATGGAAGTTTCTAAACAAAAAACGTTTTGAAACTCGATCAGTTACAATTGTAATATCTCAAACAATGATCTCATTTTGAAAAAAAAAACAGTTAGGTAACATTTCCTACAGATTGAATCACTTCAACAGCTCAGAAAACTTTCAAAACTGATTCCTAAAGGATTTTCAGGCGGAGCACTTCGTTTGGCTGGGCAATAGCACTCTTGGTTATGGTTCTCATAACAATCGTATTTGCCGTTTTAGCATTAATAACTGTCTGGCTGATGAACAGGCATAAAGACAAGATTCATAAGCAGCATCTCGCAGAGAGCACAATCGAAAGTCCATCAGTCAGTCAGGTAAACAAATTTCGTGAATTTCGAAGTTTATATAATAGCATTTCAGATAAGCGGACCAACCTCATTCTATCCGGATGTTCAATTCAATCATTTAAGTGGCTTCAAGTCATATTAATTTCATATTGATCCTTTAACGAATACTTTTGAGAGTCATGTACCACTTCTTCAAGAGAAGTTTTCGTTTCATGAGTTTGTCTCTTGCCGCTTTTTATTGTCAATTATCTTAATTGGTCACTATACATCCGCATTATTAATCATATTTTTTAAAGGTATTTAGAATTTGGGATAAAGTTCAAAAATGCTAAATATGGTTTCGTCCGTTAACATGCTCATTGAAACCAGTAATACTAACAAGATTCTAGGAGATGTCCGATGTTGAAGCTTCTGCAGCTATTCTCATCATCTCAGAATTGCTGATTTTCAACTTGATCACAATCCTATTACTAACTTTTCTATCTGGAAAAAATCATTTTCTTGGGATATTTGGTTCGGAAACATCCTATCTAACCGAACAGTGATTTTTGAAAAGACGAGAACAAATACAAAAAAACTGATTTATTGAATATCAACACTCAGTAATAATGTCAGATATCATTCTTTGATTTGTGTGGAACAAAATGTATTTGAAAGAAAAAATACATGGGAAATCTATGAAACAATTATTTCACAATTACAAGAACACATGTAATAGAGATTTCTAAGATGTATATGAAGGTGTGAACAATTTTTCAAAAATGTAACGTTGAAAAGACGGTTGAAAAATGTTTAGCAGACATGAAGACTAATAGAAGCTAGACACAACGATTCTCAAAGATATTTGAATGTTTTTAGAAAACTACTGCTGGAATTATATGGGGAACATTGAGAGGAATTATTACTTCAAATTCTAAACGAGTCAACCGAGAAGTCTACTTTTCCGTTTGCTTCGCTTTCTTTTTTGCAGCTTTCTTCTCTGCTTTCAGTGCTTCTTTTTCTTTTTGTTCCTGCTTTCGTACCAGAGCTTTCTGTTCTCGTACCATCTCCTGTAAAATAATCAGTTGAAAAAGGAATAAACAGGTTCAAAAAATTTCAACGTTTTTGTATATATTCTGGTCTCTGCAAAAAATAAAACACCTTTTTGAAAATCAGCTTGACTATTGACCTAGATTTCTTATTGCAATCAATTTGCAAAGTTAGACATGTTGCTTAATACTTGAAAATCCCCTCAAACAAGTATTTTTTGCCTATTGAGCCACTCCGTATAAAGATATGGCTTTTTCCAAAATGCTTCAATTTTAAAATTATTCCTTCAAGATAGCAGTTCACAAACCTTCCTAGTCTTCTTCTTTCCGTAGATGTCACCAAAAGTTCCGTCTCGCATGGCTTCAGTGAAAATATCTTCAATGACTGTGGCATACTGCTTGCGAACAGCTTCAATTGCTTTGCACCATTCGGCAGCAGTTTTCTCTGGGTCGAACAAGTAATAGACCCGATTCGGCTGTAAAAAATTGTTTAATAACATGTCTTCTGAAAATCTGTGAATACCGTATGAATGAAAAAAGTTCCCGGGTTCTTGTACTCGACCTGCATGCAAGGTGTCCATGGAATTTCTCCTTTAATAGTTTTGATTCCCTCATCAATGTAGAGGAGATGCGGTCCTTCAGTCAGTAGAAACATTCGACGCCTTGCGAACAATCCGCGCTTTTTGTTCAAATATCCATATTTCAAAATCAGATTCTGAGGAGTGTAAACACGCCATTCGTTTTGATTATGAATCTTCCATTTTTCTGCTAATTCGGCTCGCGCGTCGGATTTCGAACTCTGTTTTCTGAAAAGAAACTGATTGATAAAAGTTGTGAAATAAAATTCTCACTCAGATTTTTCTGGAACAAATGGATTTTTTGCTTCGGCGTTAGATGGTCTGAAAATTATTTTTTTTTTTTGAAAAAGAAGTCGAACTTACGTTGAAGGTTGCGAAGTACTATCATTTCCAAAATTCAAATTACGCGGCGCAACACGATCATCAAAACCTGGTTCGATTCCATCGACAGTGGAGTAATATTCTTGATCTCCAAACGTGGCAGGACAATACGCATGAAGTACAGGTGGCGTCGCCGTGAGAATGTTTACCCAATCAACATCATGGAAGAATTGATGATCCTTCAGTTTTTCCCGAGTGATGCGATTATTAGGGTCAACTACCTAAAATTTGAAAATGCAATCGATTTGTACAAAACCTATTCGCACCAAAATGCTAGCAACTAGCTCTTGCAAGTCTTTTGGAAAACCTTCAGGGAACATCAATTCGGCATTTTTTATTTTTTTCATGAGGTGATATTGGTTTACTGCGCGGAATGGTGGCTGTCCTGACAGGCACTGATACATGATACAACCTAGTCCCCAGATGTCGGTTCTGAAAATTGAATAATGTAAACTATAATATCATCTTAAAACATACTGAGGTCCAACATCTCCATCCGACAGCATTTCGGGGCTGACATAAAGAGCAGTTCCAACAAATGTAGTACGTCGTTCAGAACCTTCTTCTGCAAGTGAAAGGGTCATAGGTCGTATAATGTTTCCAACAAACCTTGTTCTCTGTAATAATCATCTCTGGATGTGGAAAATGGTGAGTCCGAAAGTTTTGAACTGGCTTGATCATCATCTGAGAAGCCAGCTTGCGACAAAACAAGTTCTCCAAAAGCTTGAGCGCAGCCAAAATCGGCTAGAGAGATGTGACCGTTCTGCTGGATGAGAACATTTTCAGGCTTCAAGTCACGATGTATGATGTTGTGTTCGTGCAAAAATTGGAGTCCGACCAAAATTTCCGAAGCAAAAAATTTAGTAGTGGCGGAATCGAATGAACCGAAGTGACACAGTGACTCGCTCAAGTCTCCAGCCTCAACAAGGTTCATCACAAAGTCTTAAAATGTATAAATATCTTATAGTAACAACTAGCGAAACTCACAAATGCGCGCCGAGTCGTGAAAAAAGGTGTAGAGTTGAGTAATGAAAGGATGACTTTCGCATGTTTGTGTCAAATAAAGTAGAATGTTTTTTTCACGAATGATAGCGTCCATTTTGTCGTGTCGCAAGAGATGGTCCTTTTGAAGAACTTTGATGGCGAAAGCAGCATCAGTTTCATTCTCTTTGCATCGAAATACCTAAAAATTTGTAGTATTGTTTTGACTTTGATCAGACATTTCTTTTCTTTTTTCAAGCAGTGACTTATATTCCAAAGATTTTGGGCAGTTTGAATCGGCTTACATTTCTTCAGTAAAATGTTGCTAAATATCAAATCAGTTCTCACGAAACAAATTAGTAGTCTATTAGTGTAACCCAGAGTTTTTTCGTGGTGAAACCTTTGAAACCCTTCTGGCTTTTTTTATATGCAAGAGCGCCCTAATGCACAGAAAGCCTTAATCAGTAGAATTTTCATTATCTCATCACAACTCAACTAATTTTAGCTAAATTTGAAATGTATACTCAAAATACTCTCGGGAAAACCGCATGCTAAAGCCGACGATCTGATCTAGGGATTGTTTTTTTTGTTAATCCCCGAAAAACTTACTTGACTGTAAGCACCCTCGCCAAGACTAGTTAGAAATGTGAAATCACTCGGCGATCTTTTTGGACATCCCTCTTGGATGGTTTGTGTTATCAGTTCTTGTGCCTTCATCAAATTGTGTTTTGATACTGTAGTTGTTGATTGAAGACTGAGTTTCTGAAAATATAAAGATGAAAATGTAGAAGCGATAAGAATTTCTTGTTTACGGCAATACTGGACGCTTCGTTTGTGTGTATCAAATGTTGCCGAGAAGAGTACAATCAAGAACGTTGAAATTTTGGTGGTTGCGAACTATGGAATTAGAGCAGGAAGAATCATTTCTGGACTTTATTTGTGACGGTTTTTGTTTTTCTATATGATTTTCTTATGTTTTTTTAATGACTCATTTTTCAATCACTAGAGAATGGGAAGAAAGTAAACGCGATCAACAGACATAGAAACAAGAAACAAAGTTTGAGACGAATTGCTGCGGCTTATATAGACATAGCAAAAACGGCTGCTTTTTCGAATGAGATTTTGATTCGATTAATTCTCTTAGTACATCCACACTTTTTGGGAACATCGCCAGACGCGCACTCATTCTTTGTTCGAAACTAGTTTTTCCTCACCATCGTTGTCTCACAAAGCTGATCTGTCTGTGATCCATCGTGGCTGCTTCGTGTGCTACCAGAGGTAGATGGCGGTGGTTTATCTTTCATCATGAGAGGCGCTGGAAAATTTGGAATTTTGCAGGAACAACGAAAAATGACGTTTAGAAGTTTGAAAAAACCGACAACGCTAATGTGGTTTTCAGAATCGATTTTTTAACAGGGACCTACAAAAAACATCATTCAGAAAATAACGTGTAACAGCTTGACGAACACAAAAACAACAAGAACAGGATTACTGCAAAGAGAAAGAAATATAGAAGTGCGATCAATAAGAAAATAGAGGTAGCAAAGAGAGACAAAGACACAAGGGGCTAACCCAAACGGAGAAGAAGAGGTAACAACAAGTCACAACCAGAACACCGTTCTCGTCTCTGATTAGTACGGAGAGGAGGATGAAGAGAGTGCCCTTCTACTCTTCTACTCGCCTTCTCTTCTTCTCATTTTCCTTCTTCTCCCGTTTATCTTGTGTGATGCAGTTGGAAGAGTAAGAGCAAGAGAGCGTGAGACGCTGCATGGGGAACAGAAACGCAGACGACTAGAGAGTACTGTTGTGTTCAGTGGTGCCCCTATGGACAAACAAACAGCAGGGCCACAGGGCAAGAGAGAAGATGAGGGCCGATACTGCGAAAAGAGTGTGCACGTATACAATAGGAGGCCTCTCCTGTTTTTTTTTGTTTTACATCCCGGTCAATGTGCTGAATGGTGTTTGGTTTGATTGAGGAGGATAAAAGTCCGTCATGCGGTACTTTGAGTCTGTGTTTTGTGAGAGCATTTAAAACTATGAAACTAAGCATATATAAAAAAGTTTAGAAGAGTTTGTAGTGATTTTCAGAAAACTTTTATTTGAAAAAAAGCATAGACAAATTTTCAAGGTGGGTGAAATGCGAATGCGCAAAACAGAAGAAAGCTCAGACATGGATGAAACATGTTTGAAGCGAAAATATGTTTGTCATTTTTTCGACGTGAGTGCCGCCTGACGTAAACGAAAATATGTGTTTCATGAGGCAGGTTTTTTTTTGATAACTATTCCTCAACAAAAATATCAACAATGGGGTTTCAGTCTGCAAAAAACCGATAGAAAACTATTGGAAGTCAATTTGTTTTTTAAAAAACTACCTTATATACTTTATATGAAATTAACAAATCTATATTTGCAGCAAAACGTTTTCAAAATGGTACCAAATTTCGAAATTAGATGTTTAATTTTAATGTTTATCTAATCATTAATTTCACTGATTGTGCCGTCGCCCTTCATTGAATTGTGTGTTTTCTTTTCATCCTATTAGTTAACACTTTTTTATGTATGTGTTTTGAGTAAATGTCAAAATATTGTCCACTACTGAACTTCCACGCTTTATTCTTGTTCAGGTAGCAGATTTCCACAATCAGCACTTTCCGGAATCATATCCATTTCTTTTATTTTATGAAAATTCTTGCTTTGACTGACCGTTAAATCTTTCTACTCATTCAGTCAACATTTTAAATTTTGGTCGATTTCTGATAAACATTTCAGCGGCTTGTCGCGTTCAAAAATTCTGATTGAAGGTAATTTAAATTTCATATTATAAATACTCTCATGAAAAATCCTCAAAAAACATGCGTTAGAATCAGTGAATATTTATTAGCTATCAATTGAATGAAAGCTCCACAAGATGGGAAAATATTAATTTGGATAACGGAATACACGTTGGACAGAAAGGGTCATTGATCAATTGGTTGAAATTATTAACAAGTGAGAGTGCAGTATCTGAAAAATGGTCCTTCACATTGTGCTGGATCCTTGGCGATGCATTCACGAGATTCAAATCCAATCATGCTGCCGTTGTTGCATGGTTGGGAAGAGGCGAATTGCTGAAAACATTGGTTTGTTAATCGAAAAATCGAGATCAATTTTCACCTGACAAGTTCCTTGCCATGGTCCCCAAAGTTGTTCATTCAATACTGGGAGAGTTCTGGATGGAACTGGATCAACAGAAATGTTATCCACAGCAATCGGCTCATCATACTCATCTCCATCTGCCGAGACAATTGATCGAATCATTTCATTGTTTTGTGGTGCTGAAAGGAAATTATACTGTTCTATTGAATGATAATACTAATCTCACTTGTTGTTGGAATGACTTCTGGACAGTTTTGGACTTGCATTAGAGCTCCAAGGCATTTTCTAAGATTCAGACACCGTCTTCTACGAACTTGTCTTTCGTTGCTCTTGGTGCATGGTGTCCAATCAGACCATTCGGAGAAGTAAGTCTGAAAAATAAATAAGTCAATTATATGGTTTTGGAAGTTAATTTTCCCTAATTTCAAATACTAGTAACATCACATAAACTTCTTCTTACCTCTTCTGGCTCTTGTTGCTCTTCCGATTTCTGCGAGTCATCAGTGAGCTCTAAACTATCTTCACTTTCTGGGAAGTTGATCTTTGGTTTTTTCACGGTGTTCTGCTTCTTCAGAATTTCATAGGTTTTTGAACCAAAGTTCTTTGGATGTTTCTTGATTTTCTTTTGAATCAAGTTTTTGATACGTTTTGGTGTTGGAGCCTCGGTCTCTTCGATAATTGTTTCAGTGGTGGTAGTTGGCACAGTTGTTGAAACAGTGGTTGGGACTTCCTCCACAGCAGTTTCTTCAGTCACATCATCTCCATCCTCTTCTGAAATATATACTATTTTTTGGTAAATACTCAGGGCGTAACAGAAAAAATTTCAAAATCTGAATGGTCATCATCATACTAAATTATGTTTAATAAAAAGAAGAAATGTAATTTATTTTGACGTACCATATTCTCCATCGTCAGCGGTTTCAGTGTTTTGCTCACTTTCTTTTTCCTCATTAATGTCTTTCTGTTCTCCATCTTCATCTGACTTGTTGGATTGGGTTTCTTTTTCGACACTTTCCACCTCATCGACAACCTTATCTAGTTGGCCATCTGGTTTCGGAGTGGTTTCTGAGATTTGGATATTCACAACTGGTTTGATTTCTTCTTCAACTGTTTTGTCAGCTGCAACTTCAGAAGACTCAGAGGTGATAATTGGTTCTAAAATCCGCATTTTTAATCACAAAACAATAGTCTTTTAAAAATATTACGTACTTTTTGCAGCGTTTAAGTCACACCCATTTTGGAAATATATAACTTTGTCGTTTTCCTCCTTTGTGAAGCCAGCTGGTTTTGTCAAAGCTGATTCCTTGTTTGTGATGCATTCTCCATCTTCGTAGAAATACATGGCCGACTGAAAAAAAGCGATTTGTCAAAATATGTTTTTATCAAACTGCCTTACTTTGCAATCAGTTTCTTGAACACACTGAGCAACACAAGATTCGATGCTGTCAGTGAGAGTCATGTTGACTGCGTATCCGACCAATACACTTTGATCCACTCGGATGAATTGAGACTGTCCGCATTGTTCAGGAAGGCTATCTTAAAATTTTAAGAAGTGATAACTGCAGTGCACAAAGACTTGCTCGTCTGATGGAAAGAGTAAATGGAAGTACAAAGTTCTTACGAGATGGTGTACACATCTTGCGTATTCTAGGTACTACGAAAAAGTATTTTTAAAAACTATTTGTACATCAAAAAAATAATGTTTTGGTTCACTAAGCGCATTCACAACACTCACAAGAGATGCAGGTTTTCTCGAAGTATCTTTTTCCAACAGCAGTTTCAATTTGAGCAGATCCAACAGGTAACGACTTCTCAGAATGAATTGTGCATGATAAACTAGCATGGTCATAAGTGAATGAGCTACACTGAATTGGACGGTTGAATGTGTCCTAAAATAAGAACAGTATGATCACGAAACAAAGAGAAAAGAGTTTTACCCTGTTTTGTGTGCATGTCTTCAAGCATTCTTCCTCTGATGTTCCTTTGTAAACTATTGGATCCGAAGATTGCAGGCTAGCATTGTCAATCACAAAAAAGTGTGTCTTACTTTCATCACATACATCTGAAACTTTGCTATTAAAATTTAGAATATTTTTGACAAATTGGGAAGCAAGAAAACTCGCAACAAACTAAACCTTTTTTTGGTACGCTTTTTGCATTGACAGGATTACTGAGTAAGGCGAGAAGAAGTATACTATAGACAATCATTCTGCACTGTGCCTAAAATTTAGAATAGTCAATTGACAAGCCACTGGAAAAGCGCGAATGAAATAAACGGTTCTTGTCCCCGATTTGGAATTTGTGGTTAATAAGATAGCAGCACGTTCTCCTAACTAGGTTTCTCTTTCTCTTTTTTCTCTTCCCACTCTTTTCTTGTTTTACCCTGTTCTCGATGGAAAAGAGGTCACATTCAGATGTGTACGTTTTCTCCGGATCGCCTACTCCCGTCGCCCACTCATTCCGCGACGACTATGGTCTCTCAAGTTACCCATAGTCTTTATTTCAATCAAAGAGGGCTTGTGAGGAACGAAAGAGAGTGGACCAGAAGATGTCCAGTTTCACTTTATCCGATTGCAAGATCTCTTGTCCGTTGAATGAAAGGCAGAGAAATTTGTTAAACATACGAGGAGATCTGTTCCGGTTCGCAGTCAGGATCAGGTCTGTTGAATAAACGATAAGTCGCAGAAAGACGATGTATATGTAAAATACAACAAATCCAAACACATTCTACCGAACATTCCAGAACAGAATTAATAATGTGGGTCAATGAATCGCAATTGTACTTAGAATCGTGATTAGCATTTGTTATTCTACACTTTTAAAACAATTGCAAAAAAAATGAAATTCGCTTCCCTCTGAGTAGGACTTAAAAATGAATGAATGAGTTTTGAAGGAATTCAAGTTGATGAAATATCTAAAACGTGGCTGTCACTTATGAAAATGTCTGCTGAGAAGCACAAAATCGCTTTTGTTGATATTCAGATTTTAAACGTGAGAATTCAAACATCCTTGAGAAAATGGCGAAGTGCGCCCATTTTGATACATTCGAAAAGGAAAATGAAGAGATTTAAAAAATAACTCCTGCCCTTGTTCTGGTCAAATTTTCAAAACATTTTAACCATATGTAGTTGCAAGGCCGGGCCGGGCCGGGTCGGGCCGGTAGACGAATTTTCTCGGCCCGGCCCGGCCCGCGGGTCGGGCCGGCCCGCCTACCACTGTTGAAAATTTTCCTATGAAAATTTGGAAAATTTTTTGAGTAAAAAAGAAAAAAGTTTGCATTTTTCAACAAAATTAACGAAGTATAAAAAATAGTCGAAAAATAGGTCATTTTTGTCTAAATTTTTTGATTTTTTTTTCGAAAATTTCAAAAAAAAATCAAAAAAAATCAACGTCTGTAGGTACCCCGGCCGGGCCGGGCCGGGCCGGCACTTCATCGCCGAAGTTCTCGACGGGCCGACCCGAGATTTTGCAAGTATAGTTTTAACAGCAACAATTTTCCGGTATACAATAGTTAATGTCTGAAAATTGAAAAATACACCGTGAACACTGAACAAGACTCTGCCTCCCTTTCAACCGTCAATTTTGAGCCATGTTCTCTTGTTTTCGGTTGATTTTTTTATATTTCCAATAGGTACCGAGATATTATGGTTCGAACCTTTTTGAATGCTCACGGTAATATATAGCACCTTAATACATTCCGTTTTTTTTTCTTACCTATATCAGTGTTTCAACTGAAAAAGAGCTTTCAACTGACTGATTATTTTTTTGTGAAAGATTCACAATATACCAAAACAAGAATTCTTTGTAAGCCTGAGCGGAGCAAATCCTAATGAATGACGTACAATGTCTTACTTTCTTCATCGAACTTTTTATGTATCTCAATCACATAAATTCGCTTTTTCGTATCTCTTTTTCTTTTGTGTCTGGGAAGAAACTGGAAACAACTTGGGAGTGTCTCGAGAGGGGTTTTCGGATAGATAATTCGGACGCAGTTCATTTTCTTTTCAGTTCTTCCTGGCAGAAAAAATCCCCACTGACGCATGTGATTATCTGAAGAGGATGAATGATAAAATGAGATTGAAGAAATCATTGAAAAAATGTTCATTCTTGTCAAGACAAAAAAATCAATAAGAAAACACATCAGACGAGTTACATTGACGATGCAAAATCATAATGTATCAAGGAAAATCTTTTACGAAACCTAAAAGATTAAAGTTTATAATTGCAATGAAGATGAGATAATGGTTGTAAAACTGACAATTTTGATTGTTTGTGTTGATATTTACGGCACTGGTAAAAAAATCTGTGACGTTTCGACGTTTTTTCAGCAGAAGCTTCACAGATAAGAATTAATAAAATAAGTTGAAAATGAATTTCAAATACAAGACATTATTTGAAAGGGGATCAGAACATGAGAATATTGTGAGACAATGGAGGGAAAAATTTTACTCAAAGGGTTGCAGTTTTAATTTGAAATATTAATATGATGATACTGAAGGTTTATGAACACCAGTATGTTTCAATTTCAGGAATACTAAATTTTGAACAAATCAAACGCATGTGTCATCAAATTGATATTACTCACGTTTCAAAAAATCACGCTCGATGTAATTCTTTCAAGCGAAATGAAAATTCAATGAGAATCTCTTCTTTTTTAGCTTCAGCATCTTCAAAATTTGTATTAATTTTTCGCTTCAGATAATGCTAATAATAACAAACACGTTTGTATTGTTCATATATTTTAGTTATTGATTATTTTTCTAAAAACAGGACATGAACAGTGATTTCGAAATCGATTGATACTTTTAAAACAGACAAAGTAGATAGCAAGACATCATGGAAGAAGTTTGATTGTATCCCACCGTTTAGTTATCTGAAAGAAAGCGAATTATCCAAAAACCCTATAAACAACAAAAAAGTTACCATGGTAATGCTATGAAATACTCATGAGTTTCCTCTAAAAATGCTCAATGTGTATAACATTGAGAAAGGTAATAATACGAATTTCTGTTGATTCGAAAACTTACGTCTGGCTCTCTGTTGTAGCAGCTTAGCACGATCTTGTCCTTCATTCATGCTGCCGTTGTCCGGGCACTCTCTTTCTACTATACACAAATACTCCTGCGGCTGCTCGGCTGTGTATGTAGAATAGTTGGAAGTGATTGGGACCACCTGAAAGGTTAGTATATTTTAGTATTTGATGTATATGACACATGATTCATTCAACGTTCAAAAAAGTTAAGTACTTCTTCATGTATACGTTCCGTTCCTTATATAATTTTTGATTTACCTGCACTATTTTCCAGCCATCAGTCATAGCAGAAACCACTGAAGCAAGCTCTTCCTCGTGGCATTGGAGCACGCGATATACAAACTTGTTTGCCTGAAATTTACAAACATAGTCTTATCAAAAAGTGTGGTTTGATACCGCGTCTTTGAGATTTTCTCGATCTTGAATGCGTTCCATCACTAACTGACTGAGGCTCGGGATGCAGTAAAAGTCTGCCTCGGCAAGAATTCCCTCTTCAGAGAGACCCGGATTTAGAATCAATTTTCCATGACGCAGGTAGTTAAGGATTGGAGCAAAAAAGTCAGGATCTCTGTCTATCAAATACGCCCCAGTGTCATCTTTGTCAGTTGGGAGACCCTGCTCATCCTGACACAAACGGTAGAGGAATGAGCATGGCTCTCGTGACAAAGTTGATCTTGTCGTTTGAAATATCTGAAAAAGGATTGAATATCATGAACTGCCAAAAAGGATACAAATGCAGAGCGTTTACCTGAAGCTAAAGTTTTTTTACAGTTCCAACTTACCTTTCCACCAACATTAAGGCGAACCCAATTGTTAGAATTAGATCCGTAATGGAACCCATTTGTCTTCACTGTTCCATTTTGGTTAGTAGAATCATCAGTAGCTGAGATGGACATGTTCCGGATAGCTTGAATTGGTTCCTTGTACGGCAGGCGAACATCAGACTCGTCTATAGCTGACGTAGTTGATGTGGCGCATGATGAACTCATTTCAGTGTCCGACGACTGTTGAGGCGAAACTGAATTCAACTAGATAGTAAGGGGGAGAAGATGATGTGACTGAGATTGTGTGGGTTTTCGGTTGAAAGCCTTTGATTATATACACGTCGAAGATGTTATCTCAGACTGAAAAACAAGAAAAAACCAACTATATAAGAAAATTTCAGTTAAGAAGCTGAAAAGAAATGGTAGGAATCTCGGGCACAATTAGTTGTGATGCTTCGAACACTATAAACATGACTCTCCAGAGAATGGAATTATGCTAAGAACCTAATGTTGGCAGGAAATACAACTGATGAAAAATTAAAATTCTAAAAAGGTATCTCACTTTTGCTTGGCAAAGGCTTTTTAGTTTCCATCAAATACTCGAACGATCTATTGAAATCTGCAATATTGGGTAAATTATGTTATCGTTGCTTCATGTTATCCGTCTTCAGACTTATATACAAAAAATTCTTGCAACAAGATTGGAAGGAGTTGAATGAGCAAACAAACACAGAAATGGGCCAAAAACAGGAGACGGCTTGGCCGTCCTAAAACCCAACTAACAAAGAAACCAAGAAAAATGGAGTAGAAGGAGAGAGAAGAGGAGAGTAAGAGATAGAGAGATAGAACCCAAAAACGAAAATGGTTTCAGAGAAATGAAGAAGACAAAAAGCAGTATTTTGTTCCTAAAATGTTGTCTGCTACCCGCAATCCAATATATGAGCGAGAAGAAATCCATTTCGCGAGAAAATCTTGAAATTGGATTCCAAGCAGCCCACACGAAAATTGGCAGTATTGATTGGAAGTGTGATGGATAGTGTTGGATAAAATGTCGGAAACGACATAAGCCCTAGTTCCCTTAATAAGAATGAGTAAACGCGAGCTAAAATTTTTGTGAAAAGCTGACTCAAATAAATTGATATTGGTTTTTTTGGCTGCTACGAGGCTAATTTAACGCTTTTTCTCAGTCAGAAAATGTCTCAGATTGTTTAAATCAGACTTTATTCTAAGAATACGTTCGTTTACCTAATATTGATCTAATTTAAGTGAACATATCGTTGACACTGGATTTCCAAGGAATGATTGAGTTCATGATCCCAATTTGGAAATAGTAGATACTTACGTGGACAAATTTCACGTTTATGAAATTTTTCAGAGTTGGTTTTTACTAGGTTATGAAAACTGAAGCTCAGACATCACCAATCAGCGCGCTTTACAAACTATGTGTTAGTTTGCAACTGCTTAAAATAATTTATCTGTAGAGCCCCTTTATTAAATTACTGAAAGAATTAAGTATAGGGTCTAAAATGTGTTGCAAACATAAAATTTGAAAAAGCAGCCAACGTTAATTACATATTATTTCGAATATATATCGAGCAAAAATAGTTGAATCTAACTAACAGTTGGTAAAATCAAATAAATCGATAAATTCAACCCGAGTAGTACAGAGAAACTAGAACGACACCCGTTGGCCATATGGTCAGTTACTGCAAAAAGAAATGAAAAAAATATAATGTGATAGGTAGAGTGCGTAGAGGAAAAAGGAGACTTGCGAACTAGTCCACGGCCATAGGGTGCGATTTCGTTTGTGTGCGGCGAATGACAAATAAATAGTGTACGAATCGAAGAGGTTTTAGGGAATCAGCTTATGCGACAGTGGGAAGCACGGAACATGCGAGTGTGTGTATGTGCGTGGGGAGTGTATATGTGCATGTGTGTATGTGTGTATGTGTACATCTCCAATGCCGAATGGGATGCTCCTCCTCTTCGGTTTTTTTGTCTCTTTCTCAGGCACGTTTAATCGAAGAGAATAAGCTGTATGTGTTCTGTTTAAACTCTGAAATGAAAAATAGTCGAGTGGGCGGCGAGAGGAGAATATACAGTCAGAATTTCTCAAATGAAAATGAATGTTTTTAAAAAGTATCTAAATTTGAAAGATTGACTGTTCTATACCTTTGATGATACGTTATATTCTCACACCAACACTGCCACATCTTCAACCGTGCATTAAAGGAAGCACAAAATAACAAAAGAAATTCTTGATTTTTTGCTTATCAAAAATTCTTGGAGAGTTGAGATTGTAGGTAAAAAATGATATGTTTCGCAATGAAAAAATTTCGAAGTTTAAAGATTCGCCCCTGCCGATTGAGTTATGCATTCGAAAAAAAATGATGCAAATGAGTTTATTGACTAATAATCAATCATGGAAATAGTGTGATATTTTAATATACCGTAAAACTTGTATTAGATTTGTTCCAGAAAAT
Source organism: Caenorhabditis nigoni (assembly GCA_027920645.1). Classification (NCBI taxonomy): domain Eukaryota; kingdom Metazoa; phylum Nematoda; class Chromadorea; order Rhabditida; family Rhabditidae; genus Caenorhabditis; species Caenorhabditis nigoni. The sequence continues at coordinate 666,511 of CP115869.1, forward strand.
GTATTGCCTTCTGATATTTTTACACTCAAAAAAGTATCAGAACAATGGTACTTAATGCATGTCTAATACAGTTTTACGGTACATATAAATTGTGGAAAATTGTGAAAAATCATAGGAACTACTCAATAGAGGTGTTCTGAGGCTGTTCCCACATCTGCGTAACAGAAATGAGTTGAGTAAAAACAAGTGATAATGGTGTTTTGAATGCGGTCTTGACTTTCTGCTGTCGTTGGCACGTGAGGATCTGCTTGAAAGCTCTTCTAAAATCGCGAGAAAATCGAGAGTAGATCAGTGGATTGAGCATTGAATTGAGGTGGCCGGCCCAAGTGACGAACGTGAAGATGGTCTCCTTGTTGTTGAAACACTTAAAAATAATGGCGTATTATTGAAAAACGATTATTGTGAAGGCATCGAAAATCGCTCTTGAAACGCATGCGAGGTTAAATTATTTGCGTAATTAAGATTTTCAATTTTTAACTAATATTGTTATTGGAGTCTTGATGCCGTTATTCTAGTTCGCGCGGCAAAGAACTTCGTTGCCGAAATGTATTTTAAAAGCGCATCGTCGATCTTGAAACATAAACAGGTACAGTTTTTACAATAAACTCATGCGCCTTGGATAAAGAATTTTGGAAGTAATGTATTTTTTCTTATTCCTTTCAGATTTTCGTTTTTTCCCTCAAGTTCCTTCCAATTCTCATGAATAATCTGCTGACTTTTCTAAAGTAGAAAAACAGTCAAGCATTTGGTCAAAGTTATTCAATTCCAAAGTACGAAACGTTTGAATTTTTTGTGAAAACCGTAACTATTTTCGCTAAAAACTGGCAATGCGATTTCAAATAAACTGTCTGACAAGAATAATACTTATTCCGTTTTGAATTCAATTCAAATGTGGTTTTGCCTTTTCCTCTATAAACGCTAGCTACAAATGGCTGAAATTCTAAGACATGTCGTATGAGAAATCGGTCGAAAAATGTACTTTCTTTTCACTGTTTGATTTTGGCAACCTACTGGAAATTCATTCGCAATAAAAGGTGAAATATATTATAAATAGCTATCAGTTTTTTTTTTTGAAACACTTGTCTAATGTTTTCAATTAGTCCATTCACATCGATGATCTAAAAGCCTCCCACGTAGCTATTGTACTCCGAAACACGTATTAAGTTAAGTTGGTGAATTCATATGGGAATAATATTTCTGTGAATTGGCAGAAACTTTTTGTTTTTTTTTTCTTTTCAAATCTGACAATGATTTTGAGTTAATATGCAAAGCTGGAAATCCCTCCAACAGCGAAATGGCTCCGATGAGACAGGAAAAATCGCGTTCCGGAAGCATTTGATCATGTATTCTCAATAGTTTGTAGCATTTTCACTTCACTTACGCTTTCACAAAAAGCTGTGAATGGAGAGAAAACGAAAAATGGCGTCCAGCACAAAATGAATGCACCCACGACAATTGAAAGAGTTCGCGCAGCACGTTGTTCGTGCACATAACGCATCATTTGTCGGGATTTTTCTCGCACATTCAGTTTCCGACGAGTTGATAGCGGAGAGGCCATCACCACTTGGGATGCTGATGAGAGAGACATGCGATCGGGCTGAAAGTTTTTAAATTGAGTTATGAATGAGAACTATTTTTTGAAACTTGAAGTGTCACATGTTAGAAGGTTTTCACAAACAAATGAGAAATTTGTTGAAAATTGGCACTAGAGTTTATTGCAAAGATGGATCACTCATGAAATGAAAGCGATTCAGAATGCATCTTACCTGTTCCACTTGAAGTAATGTCGATGAACAATTACTTCCGATTGTAACGTTCCGACTTCGGAAGTTTCGCTGAGAACGGTTGTTGTCAGCGTGATTGTTTTCCGTATTTCGCAGCAACGGTTGTCTAACGGTATTATTATTACTCTCTCCCCGATCATTCAATGATTTGCAAGACACCTGTAAACGGCATTAGTTTGGTCCTTAAAGTTTTTAATTTTTATTTGGAGATCATTTTTACGTAGTTGATCAACGATAAGTTAAAAATAGACCAATTAAAAAACTCATAGCCACATAATTCCTGGAAATACGCATGTGAGCCCCATATTGCAAACATAAATGCCATAAATAATGAGTTTATAGTTGGAGCTCCTGAACCACGCCATCATTTCTATTTTCTATTTTGATGACTTCCGGGTGAAAAAAAGCCTAGGGTTCATAATCTAAAATTGTCCCTTTCTTTTCGGGGTCATTACATTCTTCCCAAATTTTCAATTTGGCAATCATCCAAAGCCTGATGCTCACCTGTTTCAATAACAATCTCGTCGACTCGCGAGCGTGAAGTCTACTATTCCTTAAACTCGAACTTGATTGCTTCCCCCTACCGAAGTGAATTCGCAAAGTGGGTTCGTTTTCACTAGACAATATACTTTCGGTTTCAGTATTTGACTTTTTCCCATTCCTTTTTTTAATCTGAAATTACAAAAACATTTATAATTGTGTGTCTGACTACTTACGCTAACGGTTTTGATACCCATTCGCATTCCTTTCGAATGTCGTGTTGCAATTATGTAAACTTTTCCGTAGGCAAAGAGAATTAAGCACAGTGGGATATAAAAAGATACCAACGAAGAGAAGCTGACATACATTTTGCTGTCAGTGAACAGACATTGTGACTATAACATCAAAACTTGAAATTTTGTTTTTTAGAAAGTTATCTTACTGGATTCTCATACAAATGAGGAGAACTCGTTCGCCACCATATGATCCCGGGAAAAGATAAAATGGCAGATAACACCCAAACACAGAGAATGGCAATCAAAATTCTCCTCTTTGAAACTTTGTCTCTGTAGCCAATGGGATCTTGACCAGCCATGTACCTGCAAAATCGAACTGTTCATGAAAAGTTAAGGACTGAGGATATATTGATCTTGAGTATTATGTTGTCTATCTAAATTTCTACACGTTTCAAACAAACCTGTCCAAACTAATAACACAAAGGTTCCATATAGAAGCAGTGGACGCAAGTATATCCATCGCATGGAAAACGTCACACATTGGAAGACCAAATAACCAGGAATGATTTGCCATTTCGAATAAGGAATTCATCGGCATTACAATAACGCCCACTATGAGGTCTGCTATTGCCAAAGAGATAATAAGGTATCTGAAACACGGAAAGTCATTTTTAATACTCGACGCGTCAAACAAGTACCCTGTGGGATTTCTTAAATATTTTTTTGTGCACACCGCTATCACCACTAGACAATTTCCAGCAATTGTTAACAAACATATTGAAAAAAGAGCAATCGCCCACAGTGGATGCCTCCAAGCAATAGGTGATGATTCAGGTGGTGATTTGGTAGTTGACATGGTTTCGTTTTGATGAAGATAGAAATCATTCGTGTCGAAACTCGACCCGTACGATAGCATTTTTATGAATTCTGGAAAAGTATCGTATGATGACAGAAGATCTATTCAGGGCATAAAAACAAACTAGATTAGCATATTCAGTATGTGTAAATGATAATTGAAATTTAAACAATAAAGATTCGGAACTGATTTTCGGAACATATCGACTCTCGTTCCACTACATGAACCGAGCGATAAATACAATATAGAAAGACAATATCGTTGTAGTATGAAAATGGGAAATAGCTTTCTTTGGTTTTCGTTGCTCGTTTTTTTCAGTTTCCAAAAAAAAAACGATGATGTGCAGTTGTCGTTTCACACATGAAACGACAAAAAACTTGGTGGTTGCCTCATTTTTCGGCATATTTTTAGCAAACAGCCAAATTTGATTTTACAAGCTTATCCAATTTTGAACTTTCGAAGTCGACGGAGTTCAGACAAGAAAAAAGAGAAAAACCGCAGAAGATTAGGAATTGTGGGAAAGGAAAGAAAATGTAGAAGAAAAAGACATATTTGACTCAATGTGAAAAAATTCAAAAAACGACAAAACAATTTTGTCCAAACAGGAAAAGTGTTTTCAATCATAAAATATTTTCCAACGTATCAAAGGCCTCAAAAACTAAAATAGGAATATTTCATAAAATTGAGTATCTTCGAAATTCCCAACTGGGATAACCTCTCTTGCGTCTGTCCGTCTGTTTATTTAGAAGAACAATTTAATTTCTTTTTTTTTGGCTCAACTCTGTCCCGAAGTAGCAAATTTGCCGGCAGGAAAGACAATGTAATCAAAGAAAGAAGTAGGCGAGGTTAACGTAAAAGAAAACGAAGACAGAGGAAAGGGGACATGATTTACCCAGATGGCGGTTTAGAGCACCCAATAGGATAACGAAATGACTGAAGAAAAAGGAAAGAAAAGGAAGTAAGAAAAACACATGGATACATATAAACAAACACTCAGACGCTTACATACATACAATGGTTCCAAAAAAAATGGGTTAGATTGTATGTGTTTTTTCAATCATATTTTCGTGACGAGAAAATGGGCATAAGACTCAGGCACAGATGGTTTATAAATTTGAGTTATATTGCATAAATGCGTTCTTACGATCATACTTATTGAATACTGTGTTATGGCATTTAATGAAAAATAGTGTAAAAGCTTCCATCGATTGAAACAAAAGCCATGAGTGAATGTTTTTTATGAGAGTGGCGAATCGACACGGATGAGCGTATACTTTGATTGTTTCCGGAAGTCATAAATTGAGTTTTATTTTGTTTATAGATTTAATAATTTTGCTAAAGTTAACGTTCCTTTTATCATCGTTTCAAAATCTTATCGGTTTTCTGTAGCTCCAATTCAGAAAAAATCGTAACTGTAAACTTTATTAAAATTCATCTAATAAGATAATAAATATATAAAACGCTAGAGATGTCTGTTGGTCCTTGTGACCCTTCAAAAAAACGTGAGATTTAACTAGGTTAAATCGCTCCGAAGGCGCATCAGCTTGCTGGTAAGATAATAAAACAATAATGATGAGCAATTGAGCCACACTTTTCAATTAGAATTAAGAACTGTTCGAATTCAAATAATGAAAGAATAAATAGAGAAAAGCTTGCCAAAAGGTTTATACAAGAACGTGTGAGCTTCAGCTCATTAGGATGCGCCGAGTAAGAAATCGGATCTTTGAGTGGTCGTCATTTCTTTTCTTACATTTCTCATTTCACTTTTTTAACCGACATAAAACGAGCATATTACGGTAAATCAATAATCACAGAAATCACTTGTCGTATATTTTAATTGATATTTTAAACGCATTAAAAACCGAATGTTTACCTCTTCAAGCGAAAATGTAGAAAGTTCCATTGACTTTATGTTCAAAAACAGTCAGTTTTCGTTCTCCACCCGATGGGTGAGTAGGACTAACAGAACGAATTCATAAATAATAGGCGGGAAAAATTCATAAATATCCGACAAAAAATGCTAGTTGTCTGAAAGGTTTCCAAATACACTGGCTGATCAATTTAGAATAGCAGAAGTTGAATAATGCATAATCAACAAAAATTGTACAGTTTTGAAATTCAAATTACCTGATATAACATACATATTATGGAGGAATAGGAAATTGTCAAGTATTCATTTGAACAACTTTTCAATTATTAAAGCCAAATAGTCTAAAAGATGAAAGATGACGAAAAACCAACAAAAAACAATTAATGTAAAGTAGTGGTCTCCTTCTCCTCCTACTCCCCACCATTTTTTCCTTTCTCTTAATGCACACCAACCGACTTGACCCAGTGGTGCGTGAACTTAAAAAAGCTCCGTTTAATGCGTTATCACGCAGAACAAAGCGGCTATGGAGGCCGTTGGAAAGAAAGGGGCAAAACTTTTTTTTGTGCCAACTTTTTCTTTAATGTAAAGTATGCATGAAAAGTTCAGGGTGCGGGGACATGAAACATGGTGATTGAGGGTCGAGCCTTTAACTCAACAAAAATAGAAGCAGCGAATTTTTAAAAAATAACTTCCGAAACACGTGTAAAAGAGTGGGCACAAAAGTAAAACGTTCGTTTTTGCTTCACGGAATGAGTTGTTGTGACATGGAAAAAACATAGAAAAACAGGAAAAAAGAAAAGTGATAAAGAGAGTAATGAGCTATTAGACAAACGACTTATTTTATTTCATGACCCTTCGTCTTTTTGAACTCTTCAATTCATTGAATTAGTTAATTTGATTCAGTACTTTTACTACATAACAGAATATGCTTTTAACCCCATACTCTGTAAAACCCATACTCTGTAAAAACGTGATTTATTGTAATCACCATCAAAGAGTTGCGATTCCTTAACCATTCTCTGCGCAACTGTTTGCATAAATAACGCAATACGTTCCCAAAACTATAAAACTCCAAACATTCGCTTGAGAAAAGAAATCCTATAAAGCTCTAACGAGAAATAAGTCATCGAGAGAAATATATAGCAGTGCGTCGGTGTCCCTACCAATATCTATTTCTTTTTTCTTCCCTCCACTTTTTGTTCTGAAGCCTGTTATTCATCACCAGTTGAGAATAATACATAAAAATTCAATTGGAGACAAAATGTGATTATTTCTCACTCATGTTCGTCCCAAAGTATCCTTTATAAACACCTTAAAAAAAATACTACATGACTTAAAATAAATATGTAAAACTATTCGATCTCTCTTGTCTTGAAAATTATGTGTGGTTCTCATAGGTTTATCATCGAAAAGTTTTGTTTTGAACTCAGAACCAGCGTAATCAACCTCAGATACAGCCGCTGTCGATAGCAATTGCTGCAAAAGCTAGGCCATTGAAGTTAACACAATGTTCATTACAATTTATTCCCCATGTAAAATTACTTCCAACCTAATGAGCAATGGAAAATGTCTAGTAGGTACCAAATGGATTGTTCAAAAGTTGACGTAACTTTTTCAGATTCGTTCTGGATGGATGATTTGATTTTTTGTTCTGCTTTATTTTTCTGGCTGATAGAATAGGTAATATTTTTAGTAAAACTCTGAAGGGTGTGTTAGTGGTATTGGAAAAGTGAGAATTCCTACAATTTCTAAAACGCTTTGAACAGTTTGAAATTGGAGAAAACGAAAACTAAAGCAAAAATATGTAATCAATTACAGACAACAGAAAAAAGCTGTAAAAATTGAAGAGAACTTATTCATTTAAGAGAAAAAAGAATGAAAGGCAGTTCTCAGTCGATCGCAAACAAAGCCGTCATATTCAGAGAGATGAAAGACATAACTTTTTCATGCACTCAAATGGATTAAGTTACCCTTCTTTTCTGTCTTGGTACCACTCAATCGCAAAATAAAAATGGAAATATAACGCAACGACAACGTTTTATGGGAGAGTTAGGTTGGTTGTAGAAAACTGATTCTAATAGACGTTATCACAACGACGTTAGACAACGTTTTATTCGGAATTCCTGTGATGGACTTCCCAAATCAGTTTGTTTCTTTACGACGAAAATATGAAATTAATGGGATCCAGCAGAATCCATTCACTTTTGCTGGTTCCTCATTGTTGCTCGTCAAAACTGTAGTTGCGTACACCTACAAATACCAATTGAGGAAACACTCAAAAAATTAGCGTTTTCACTGACAGGTTGATCACTGAAAATTTCTTGGTCGTCTTCTGTTGCGAAACGTCTTTCGAAAACTGTTTCCAAAATGTCTTCCACGATTATGTCCACATTGACACCAGTTTTCGAGCTGAATTTTTGGTTTTTCTTTGAATATATTGTTGGCACTATACCTTGTCTCAAAACAAGAAAACCCTTGAGTTTCTGCAAATGTGTCCACATCCCGCCAAGAAACCTTCATTTCTGAAGCATCGGCTTTTCCGCCAACAATCGTTATGGTCGCCGATGGAGGTATCTGGAAAACTATTTATAATCTTGTGTGTTGTCAAGAGTCATTACAATTGAGTAACACTTTCGATTTTTTTTCTTCAATGTGCGAGAATATTTGGTCGTTGATGTTTTTTAAAAAACTGTACAACTCAATTTGTGATTGATCTCTTACCTTTCTTTGAAGATTCGGCAAACTGCGTCTCATCATTTCAAAGGATTGCAAATCGTTTATAGCATAAAAGATAACCAGAGCGTCTACATCTTTCATGTGTTGCTACAAAAGAAAACGATATACTCCTCAAAGTTATAAAATATCACCTGTTTAGCACCGAGAGTTTCACCATTCGTAAATTCTTCCAAATCTGAAAATTTGCCTGATATTTTCAATCTGAGTTAATCATTCTATTCAATCCGACATTGATAACATCGTTTTATTAATTTACTCTCGTATTTATAGCAAAAACAGGATACCATATTTTTTGATGCATTCAAACGGTTCCATGTTCATCGCTAAAATTAAGGTTTGTTTCAAAACTTAACGATACCTTTTTCCAGAAGTTCCACTGTCAGCTTCTGCTCGAAAATCTTCTTGACAATCACTCTGTGCAAATTTCCCTCAGCTTTTTTGTCATTAAATTTTCCAGATTCAATTCTCTCAATGAATGCTGACTTTCCAACGCTTTTTGAGCCAGCTATCAAAATTTTGCACCGCCGAGATGGCTCCTGAAAATCACTTTTCAAGAAGTTGTCATGATTAATTGTTTTAGTTTTCAGTTTGCGACGGTGAATGGTACGTTTTTAGCTTGAGCACTCCTGTTTGGGGTTTCAAATAAACCTTTCACAAGTTCCATATAAAAATAACAATAATCATCAAATTCATAAATAGAAAATATCTTATTTTGCCTGATTATGACAAAGTATGGTTCATCAGATTCTTTACAATTATCTGTCACTTTTGAATACAACAAAGACTCACCGGAATGTAGTTGGATGGCAACTCGACCAACACATGGGACTCAGTATTTTGACTCATTGATTTTTTTCTGTGAACGAGAAAGAATGTCAAGCAGACACAAATAATTCTGTTGATTTGAATCAGTGATAACGTCATGTTCTCTTATCTATCGCGCCACTTATGGAATTGATATGTTCCACATCGAAAGAAGTTTCTTGGCTGCTCACGTCGAACATATGTCAATTGGTAAAGTGCGAAGTACACAACATAGGTGAAAAAAAATGGACAGCAAATTGCCAGCATCTAAAAAACCAAGCAATAAGTAAAGACTTCCATGAAATTGAATGTAACCGTTTTTCAAAACGGTTACATTCAATTTCGAAAATATACACTGAAATTAACATTATCAATCAAAATCGCATGCATGTTTATGTATTTTTTAGGCTTCACTAAAAACTAAGCCAATTTTTCTAAATATCACAGAAGTAATACTAAAATAATAGTTATTAGTTAGTAAGACATAAAACATTAAAAATGTGGAATGAGAACAATGCGACACACGTTTGAAGAACGATTACTGTTGTCCGTTCTGTGTTAGTTATGTTTTGTTAAGAGTGGTGTGAGGACATTGTCCCATGCGGAAAACATCCTCAGATCTTGTCTTCTTTCGAGAGTTCCATTTTTGACACGTTGGTTTTTTTTGGGATACTAGGTTTCGTTATTATTATTTCGCCCAGGCGAAGCTCAACAACTTTTCTCATCATTAGATAGTGAGATCATCGTGTCTATAATAATAACTGCAAATCATTTCCGTTTTATCCTGAGACACTACGATGTCGCTCATCTGTTTCCAGCTTCATCAAAAGAATATTCAACCAATTTACACATTTCTCATTTTCTGGGAAAGCAGCGCACTTTTTGAAATTAGCTTCGTTTACAAATGAACCTCTAATTGGTTGATAATGAGGAGCGTTTTCATTTTTGTAGATGAGGGAAGAGGGCGGAAATGTTTGTCATTTCTCATTGACTTTCCTTGTGTAAAATAACGAGACGACATTTTTTTCATGTTTCGCACACATCCTATTCCGAAAAATATAGATGAGTGCCATTCGACAAAAAATACTTCAGATTTTGCTGCGTTTGACAATTAAGTTCGTAGTATTAATGGAAATTGATTCTCAGGTTCAAGTTGACATATTTTCATCAAGAGTTCATATTTCTTGCAGAAATCCAACTTAAATTTCAGAAAATTATTTCTGTTTTAAATTATTTCCGACGAAACTTCAGGAAGGGAGTCTTTTTAATTGACATGAGCGCCGTCTCAAGAATCTCAGATGTCGGTCCATGTATTTCGAAATAAATGATCAAGTTTTTTTATGATATCTAAGAAACGCTTCAATGGCTTCAACATATTATATATATATACATTTTCTAAAATTGTGTAGAAAACCATGAAGGCACTAAACCATCTCGTTTTGCTCCTTCTTAGCACACCAAACCTGAGCTTTCTTGTGAATTCAACCGAAATTTTTAATGACGATTATCAGTCATTCATAGCGAAAACCAGTTGAACTTCTTGTATTGATGTTCCTTGACTTACTTCCTCATTCATCGAATTTTTCCTATTTCTGTAACCATTGAGTGACGATAAATAATCTAACAGATAAATAATCTCGGATATTTTATATCTGCAATACGACTATACTGAAATAAATGTAGATTAATCAATTTAGAAATAAAAACCCACATATCAGTTGGTAAGATATGACAGCTTACTTCGAAACAACTCAATTTTTGTGTGACTCTTAAACCCGAATTTCCGAAAATTCAAAAATGTATTACAGTGTTCGTTTAGCTGGTCGTGCTTACTCACAAATGCTAGATCCAAATCCAAACTTGTCCCAACGACAAAAAAGCTTTTTCCGTCTTTTTTCTCACTCTTCCCGCAAAAAAACCGCTAGAAGAGTCAACAACATGGCATTATGAGTAATGCCTATTTTCTCGTACATTTCAAAAAAAGTCGAATTTATCATCAGAACAGCGTTTTTCTCATTGTTTTTATTCAGGTTCTACAAGTTACGCGTAGAAGAATATCAATTACTGGAATTAATTTAGTTTCCATAAATGGCTGTATTATTCTCGAACTAGCGAGATTCATTTTTAATGGCATAGCGCGTGAAAAAAAAAACAAAACATTTTATGACAAAACATCATTAGGTTCTTTTCAGACATTCATATAGAAAGTATTGGATACAGCCGTTTTTTAAAAAGAATTCGTTAGCGAAATAAACTTTTTTCTATGTTTAGAACAGAAAAAAAAACTAAAATCCTCTCAACATCGTGTCCGTTTTCTCATCTCTTTTGGTTTTAAGTGTTTTGATGCTAATTCTTGAGCGGATTTTTACTTCAGTATGTGAAATTTTAGTTAATCTGTCTGACCACCCACTGCTTGTTTTCTGTTTTTTTTTTCCATTTCTTAAATTTCTATTTTTTGGAAGTAGAATTTAGAAATCAACATTTTGGGTTGATTTTCTTTGGAAACTTTCTATTTTTCAGATTCCCAAGTTGCTGTTCAAAATAAAAAGTCTGTAATCATCTATAGATTGACAATTACATCGTTAAAAAATGTCGAATGTGCTATCTAACTGACAAATGTAAAACACTTTGACATCTGAGCTGAACCTACTCACTTATTTCTTTCGTTTTGTTCTCACTTTTTTCAAGAGCTTTTCGTACTTGTTTTTTTTTTCATTCTCTCCAGTTTGTCGGAGTGATCAGCTCGGAAGTGTATGTATGTTTATATGGTGTGTTCCTATTTTTCCTTTTTTTCCATCCAATTCCAGAGGAGGGATATCTATGAGAAAAACGCAAGTTTCGATGTATCTGCACATATTGCTTCTTTACATTGAGAATGTATCATCGTCGCTGCCCACAATCAAATTATCCCTTCCTCCAAACTTCTCAGAGAGTACATTATAGGGAAGTCCGGAAAAAAGAAAAAGAAGAAACACGCCTTGAAGCTCAAATATGTTTTACCAAACTCAGGAGAAATAATTCTATTTTCTTCATTTTTGATGCTATTGTTACTGGCAAAATGTTTGAAGCTTCTGGACAATCCTTTTTTAGCAATGAGCAATATCTAATGTAGCTCAAACTCAGAAAAGTGGATTTTTGGAATAATTAAATATTCTCATTGTGAGAAAACTTTTATTCTTATACTCAAAAATCAGAAGCAATAGAAATGGATAATTTTATGCGCCTCAATATGATTTCATTCGTAGAGTTCTCCCGATAATTCAGCTAACATAAATTACTGGACAACTAATTTGAATCTTGCGGTTATAGGAAAAAACAGTTTTTTGATAACACACCTAACCGAGGAGATCCGATTTCCTGTTTTTACTAGCCGCATATGTGTTTTTCTTCTTTTTTACATTACTCGTTCGTTTTTTGCTGCATTTACGTACACCTCATGACACTCCTTCCGAAGTTGTTTTGCATGATACTTTTCGCATTTAAAGTTCTATAATGTTTAAAAAATTTTTAGAATGCAGGTTTTTCAGAAACTGATTCTCTTTTTTCTATTTATATACATATATGTATCGGAAACCGTTTTTTGCAAAGATAACTTTTCTGCATCCATTTCTCACTGGAACGGCATCAAAAAAATTCAAAACAGATTAACACCTGAAAAATAACCAGCCTAATTTTGAATACCTGAGCGTGCCATTCGATTTTCATTGTAAATATAATTCGCGAAAATATTTTAATACCAATTTCGAATTCTACCTTTTTTCTCGTTTTTTTTTTTGAAATAACTATTGTTACAACGGTTTTTTAAATCGCCATTTGGCTGTAAGCAAAATATCAAGGATATCGTATAGATTCTCCCATGAAGTCAGCAATATGAGTGTTGAAAAGTACCCTGTATTTGTAAAGTTATATAAAAGCTTATCAGAATACTTTTTTTCCAGTGATTCTGTAAGAATAATTGAAATTCTATATTAATGTTTCTGATAAAGCACTATTAAGTGTTAGTCTTTTTGAAATTTTCTATCAAATTTCTGTTTAATACACATTTTTGCTCAAAACCAAAAATAGAGAAACAACAAGTCATTGAAAAAACATACGAAAAAACTAGAACCACAAAATATGCAAGAAATCTAAAAAAAGAGTATGACTTTTCAAGCAGCTGCTGTTTTTTTTTGTCTCATTCCAATAACCAACTATTTTTATTTCTGGATTTGTGTTTTTTTCTGTTCATTGAAATTATTTAGACACCTCCTTTAAAACATTAAAGCTTCTAATGTTAATTTATTTTATTCAATCGTTTCTAGCTTCTCAGATCGGCAAACTGTGCAAAAATTGTCAAAACATAATCACAGTTCTATATTTTCACTTTAGAAAATGAAATACGATCATGCACTTCTTCACACGGAAATGATTGTGTGAAACTTTTTATTACAAAACTAAATTGAATTATTTAATATTATATTCTCACTAATTGTGAGAAAAACAACCATAACAAAAAAACCACAAGCCTGTTTTTAGAGGTTCAGAAGCTGTGTCTCCTGAATCTCGCCAAACCACTCGAACCTGGTGCTTCTTGTCAAAAAATTCATCTTTAGTAAAACAACGATCTTGCTCCCAGAATTCCTCATTCTGAAAATTCTAAGCTATTGTGTCCTCTCTATATTTGTCCTGTTCATTTTGTTATCTATGAATGCACCCAAATCTACATGCCCTACTCCTACGTGTTTTTCATTCTTTTTCTCGTTGATTCGTCGCTGGTTTTTCAATTATGCCACCACAGACTCTACTTCTTCTTCGTTTTTGTTCTTTTTCTGCCCCTCTCCGCCTGCCCACCATCACATCTTTGACCAAAAAAAGAAAATATGAGATTCCGGTGTCGTTCCTATTTCTTTTCTACACGCTTGAGAAAACAAAAAAAGGTCCGCGTTCGTTCAGGTTATTATTTAGTTTGAGCATTTATTGGAACCTACTTGCCTGTCACGAAATTTGTTTCTATTGCTCAAGTTGACAAAATAAAAGTATTGTGGGCGTTTCTTGGTCAATGTTACTGTTTTTGACTTCCGGAGTAATTGTAGCATGCCTACTTTAGTCTTTCACTTGCAATTCATAAATGTTACTTCTGTAAATTATATAACCAGAAATATTGTCGGAGAAAAACAATTTTTTTTCTGTTTCGTTTTGCGATTCTAAATATATCTGATTTTATATCTTGTAATCTTCTAAATTTCAAACCAAAACATGTGAAAGAACATACCTGGTTACAGTAAACTCTAAAATATAACAAATGCTGGGTTTGTCAAATAATCACATGTGTAATTCTCTTTTTTGTTTCATTTTACTGGAATTATCTGGCGCTAATGTTCTATTCTTTTTTTAGTGTTGATACCAAACCCCATGTTTATGGATATCCCAAGAAAAATGGGCATCTTAAGGAGAAAAGGGGATGAGATAAAATAAGTGGCAGTTGGAAAAGAGAGGAATTCCGTCAAAACAAAGTCATAGAAATTTTCATTTCTTTTTTGCTAGTTTTGGCTCAATCGTATTTCGTTCTCCGTCTCTCATTCACTACCAATTTTTTTCACTTTCATCTTTATCTCTCCCATACTCATCCTGAACTTCAAGTAATAAAACTTTGAGACCTCTCCACATTTCAAAAAACCTTGATATCCAAGCCCTAGATGCGCAAGCCCTAGAGTGACATGACGGATGGCAGAAGAATTAAAAGAAAAATGAGGGAAGAGATAGTTTTCACATTTCATCTGAAATTTCAATAATTGCCCCTGTTTTATGTGTCTACTGCTGACTTTTTCCCGTTATTCATTATCTATTTTATTGCATGCAAGAAGTTCTAGGTTCTCTGAATAGAGAATGGTTTTTTCCCCAGATGAAGACATTTCTACATATCCTTCGTCAGTTTTCTGGAAATTTGAAACTTTTTTGTTAATTTGACTCAGCAAGAATACAAACAGACATCCAGAAATTTCAGACAAATGGGATCGGCAGTAAACGAGTCATGTGACAATTATGTCGAAATTTTCAAAAAAATCAACTACTATTTCCGTGATGATCAGGTTATCAACGGAACAGAATATTCTCAAAAAGAAGTAAGTTTGGTTTTGATCGTTTTCTTGGAACAACATTCAGTTCTCAAACCAATTTAACATTTACAGTTTGGGTATTTCATCACTTTTGCTTATATGCTGATAATCCTGTTTGGAGCAATGGGTAACTTCTTGACTATCATTGTTGTCATACTAAATCCATCTATGCGAACAACTCGTAACTTTTTCATTCTGAACTTAGCTTTGTCTGATTTTTTTGTAAGTTAGAGTCTGACTTGGTACATTAATACCTGAAACTCTTCACAGGTTTGCATTGTCACCGCTCCTACCACGTTGTATACAGTTCTTTATATGTTTTGGCCATTTAGTAGGACGTTATGTAAAATCGCTGGTTCGCTACAAGGGTTCAACATTTTCCTTTCCACATTCTCTATTGCTTCAATTGCTGTGGACAGGTTCGTTTTTAATTATTCATTTCTTGTCATCCACTATCTGTTGTGACTGTTACAAACATCATTTTTTTAGATATGTGCTCATCATTTTTCCTACCAAACGAGAAAGACAACAAAACCTTTCATTTTGCTTTTTTATAATGATCTGGGTCATCTCTCTCATATTAGCGGTTCCTCTTCTGCAAGCATCCGATTTAACACCTGTTTTTGTGGAACCATCGTGTGATATCGCTCTGTATATTTGCCATGAACAAAATGAAATTTGGGAGAAGGTTTATCAGTCACTGGGACATTTGAAACCTATACATGTTCCAGATGATCATATCAAAAGCCACATATACTCTCGCCGTTCTTGTTACCCAGTATGCATTTCCGTTGTTTTCATTGGTTTTCGCGTATTCTCGAATCGCATACAGAATGAAGTTGCGGTTTGCAAATAGAAACCAGAACTTAACTACTGCCTCAAATACAAATCAACGGAGAAGGTACTGAAGACTGTTTAATTATTCTTAGTAATTTCAAGATGTGGGAGAAATAGGTATCGGACTAATGGGATATGAACAAAAAGGCATTTACTTAAGCTGGATATTTGGGCCAGAAATTCGGAGGGTACAATGATTCGGGATTTTTCGTACCGTTGAGTTGAAATCTTTCATCTAAACGAAGCTGCGAACCATTTTGAGACTAAATTTCGCTTCAGAAGTGCAAAAAATACAACTTGCTAAAAAATTTTGTACCCCCGAATCGTTATACCCCCCGAATTTTTTGCCGGAAATTTATAATATATGAAAATTTTTGCTAATCAAAAATTCGCACGAATTGATGTTTCACAGTTGAGACTATGAACCACTAAAATAAAGTTTCTGCAGATCAGTAGTAGAACGACAGCGCCGCACTCATCTTCTTCTTGTCTGCGTCGTTGCAGTATTTGCTGTAGCATGGCTCCCATTGAATGTATTCCATATTGTGAGCTCTTAAAACATAATCATCTCGACTTAGAAAATTTTCAGTTTAATACATTCGAATTTGTAAACAATTTCTCAGTCACAACATTTAGCATTTGCCATTGCTTGGCAATGTGCTCTGCTTGTTTGAACCCTTTGATTTATGCATTTTTCAACCATAATTTCCGGATTGAGTTCATTCATCTTTTTGATAGAGTTGGTTTGAGGTGAGTTAATAATGACAACATATTTTCAATATTTCTCTTTGTTGCAGGTCTTTGAGAATCGTGATTTTTGGGGAACAGGAATCATTAAAAAAGAGTACACGCACCGAGTGTCGGAATCGAGCAGGATGCAAAACTGTTACGACAACCGAGCCAACGACATTCCATAGAATGAATGAAAGTATGATTCTGAGTGCGATGGAGCACGATGAACAATTATGATTCAATCAGTTAAAAAAATACAAATTTTGCACTGGAAGTGTTTTTCTCTGTCTGTATATTCATAAACTTACATTTTCCTTCACGACTTCAAAAATCGAAAGTTTAATTTCTCAGAAATTTCTAATAAAACGTTTCACCTTTGAAAATTATTTTTGATTAACTATTCGTTTGATGCCTTATTTTCAGAACATTTTTATCATATTGATTGCCAAATATATTGCTTGTTCATCTTTTGAAACTGTGGCTGGAAACCAAGAAACTTGGAGGAATCAAATTCTTACCATGTTTCATTAGTTGCTGTTCGGTCTGGAGATTCATTATTGCAGGATCCTCATTTCGCTCATTGTTTCATACACTAATGTGCTAGTGACTAGGATTATTTTCGTCCCAATAACTCGATTCAGTGGAAAAATATGTATTTGTGCTCAAAAAGCACAAGAATGAATACACAAACAAAAGCCAACGTCTCCTCAAGTAACCTGATGATGGCTTTTAGTGTGCCCACGCATAACAGACCACAAGTGAATATAAGCACTAGAGTAGGGCTCATGACAAAAGCTACACAAGAACCTCCATTACTGGGGCGATCGTCTTTCATATGCATAAATTTCAAAAAGATCGCTCATTCACACTATTTAAAAAGTATATTCTTCTTTCGCAAATCTGAAATTGTCATTTTCATAAGAAATACGTTAAACTGAAATGCTGCTGCTCCTGTTATTACTGGCTGTTTGTTTTATTCCGTCGACAGAAAAACATATCGCAGGTAACATGACAGAAATAATGAATTTATTCAGATTATTGTTATTTCAGCGTGTATACCACGTTGTGAGATGATAACAATGAACTCAAACATGGTTCCAAGTCAATACAACCGTTGCGTTTGTGATCTGGTGGTCGAAGAAAAAGAACTAGGAAACCTAAGCCATGATGAGCTGAAATGCGTACCAAATTTCAGGTATACTCCGTTTTTAAAGATGAGAAATGTTATTATTATTTGTTTAAGATCACTGAAATTCCGAAACAAAGAAACCGGAGCAGTGATGATACACAAAGCGGTTGTAGACATATGCTATGGAATGAGTAAGTGTTATCAAACATTTGCAAAAAAAACCTTTGTTTTCCAGATGGTCGTATAGCAGTTGATCAATCACAGTTCGACGGGGAAGAGCAGGAATTCCGGTTCACTAGGTAAGCGTTGACCCTTTTCATTATCGAAAAAAGGTTTTTTCAGAAACTTCCGCGTTGCCACTGTTTTCCCTGTCACATCTATTTCACCGGCGTACAACCAAAAACACTCCTGGATTGACGACTTTCGAAGCAACATAATGCAGTTATACAGAAAACCAGATGGACACTTGCGTTTCGGTTAAAAAACATTACATGATTTATTGTCCTAACACTGAGAATGGATGAGATGAATAAATTTTTAATGCACATTCAACTGAAATATATTATTCAAAACCCGAGGTAGACACACAAATCAGAGCTAAAATAAGAGAGAAGACAGTGAGGAATAGGGAACTTTTGAGCTGTAAAAGAGGTGGAACATCCAGAATATTGATTAAGAAGATAGGAAATAACATTATAATGAAGTTGCAACAAATTTTAGGTAATTGTTTTGAGACGAATTAAGAATAATATGGAGTGTAACGAATATCTTGTGATGATCTGCATAAGATGCATGAGAAAAGAATAGCAAATAATTCAATGGCGAGAAGAATGAATGCAACAACAACAATGGATTCTCCCCAAGACTGTACCATATGAGAGATTCTATCGAAGCAATTGTCCGGATACTGTAATGAAAAATGTTTGTGATAAAATGGATTTTAAGTTTTGTGCATGAATTTTGTTGTTACCTCAATTTGCATGTGTTTTCTCTTGTATAGAGTTTTCAAATTGGTGGGCCAATAGAACATAGGAAATAATTTTTGACTTTTTGCAAAGAAAAACTCACCGCGATGGGTTCTGGTCCACAAAGTCCGTCCCTGACGTATAAATTTTGAGTCTGAGAAGTAGCTCCACAGCAATGTAACATGTTTTGTATCGGCTTGATGTTTTTACGAAGTTCCGGAGTCGAAGAAGATTTTTCGAGAACCTGGAAGTAGATTTACCAAAAATGTTAACGAGGAACTTTCACAAACTTGTTGGATGGAAGACACAAACTCGTTCCTGTTGGTCATAGCAAAAATGGTAGCACCTAGCTCCACGGCCGTTAGAATGACAATAATGAAAATGAACTGAAATTGTTTTATCCAATCGGAAACTCGTAAACTGAACTTACCAATCCTAAAAGAACTGGACTTTCGCATCCGGCACCACAGCATCCGAAAAATCCGACAATGAAAAGGAGAGCTCCAACAGCCACAAGAATCCAAAGAGACGCTTGGTACTGAAAAATAAAGTGGTTTAGTCAGGAAAAAGATACTCAAAAATTCTACAAGGTCGACACATGACAGACTCCTCACAGTTTTTTTTAACGGAAATGCTTTTCAAAACTCACCTCCGCAATTTCATTTATCAGTTTCACGTCAATTCCGTCAATTTGGCGAACAAAATCACCTAAGTGTGTGCCGAATTCCTTGTCCAGGTTAGCCCATAGTGAGAACCCACAAATTAATGCTCCGAAAATACAAATGAAAAAGTTGATGATAAAGAAGAGAAGTTTGATGCACGAATTACCTAAAGCCATTATTACCTGAAAAAGAATTAGGAACATAGGTTTCGATTTGAGTTTTGAATTAAAAACACACTGGTTTTACCAAACGCGTTGAGAAAAATCACAAAAATTGGAATTAGAAGAAGAACTTCAAAAACTGATAACACTTACATGCAATCTATCAACATGTTAATATGAATAGGACGCGAAATATCAATGTTTTAGAAAGATAAGAATCTAATAAATGCATGTGTACACCACTAGATGCCAAAGATCAATGGAGATGAAAAAGAAAAATCCAAAAAAGTGAGCTGACAAAAAAGGTTGACAAAGTTCAAGGACTTTCTAATAAAAACACAGGTGAGGTCATTGTTTGACCACAGTGTTTAACAAGAGGTCAGCAAATAAAATTGCTAGCGAGGTTTTCACCATAATCTTGCTAGCGCACGACCCACACCATCCTCCTGTTTGCTTTTTGCTGCAATTCCTGTGTTTTTGGAAATTTGAATTCGCAAAATGAGAAATGAAATGGAATCATAATCATGAATCAACTTTTGGTATCGATAAAATGTTGCCAAAATTGGAAATGAATAACCAAATACACACCGTTGGAGACAATTGGTGTGCCTGTGAGTGTCTGTGTGTGTCTGTCTATGTGCGTGTGAGTGTATTGTCGAATAATAGGTTCGGTAGGTATTCGTCATGGCCATTTTTTGCCTGCCTCTCTTTTGTCCTGTCTCTCTTACTCACGCTATCTATGTTTCTTCATCTTCCCATTGTATCTCACCCTTTTAACGGCCTTCCCTAATTCATCTGGTACATAGATTCCACCAGAGTGAAAGTAATTGCGAGGATGTGTCATTCTTTTCTAGCCAGGTACGCAGTTGTGTGTACACGCGCAAGCGTACCCACAAAGGGGTTCTTTTCTCATCATAGACTCGTCCGAGGTGCTAATGTATAAATAGTTGAAAGTGATAAATGGCTTAGTTTAGTCTTGCCTTTTTAATGGATCAATTATCGTTATTATCGTCAAAATGTTCTCATCTCGTCATATGAATTGTTTTATCTGAGCATTCAATCAAGAAGCAGCACAAATTATTTTAATGGAAAATATGGGAAGAAGGAACACAGAAACGTAAGGAAAACATTACTTTTCTGGCAGGAGTCAACATAAACAAGGAACTTTTGAAAAGTGATGAGCAATTACGTACAAATAGGATGCTTCAGAGCTTCACATCAAAATGTTAGTATTTTCCCAGAGAAAACATGACGTCACTGGCCGCTTCAAGAAGAAAACACACTCGAATGCAAAAATGTGTTTTCTTGAAACTTTTTCAGAAATTTTCAATAGAAACAGTATTTCAAAAGTGATGAACCTACATTGAAACTTTAGCACAAAACTGAAAATCTAAAAATTCTCGTTTTCAACATGGATATGAAAGAATAAAATCTGTTCGATTACGAGGATAATGGAAAACAGATGAAGAAAAGGCTCACGAAAGATGCAATGTCTGCTAATTCCCCATGGACAAAAACAAAGCAAAAAGTGCACTTGTAAAAAAATAGCCTAGTAGTGTGCCACTTCTTATGATGCTCTGAATTCCCAATAGGCATTTTCCAAACTGCAAGGTGGAAGGGAGAAAAGCTTGCGCAGGCTGCAATCATTTTTCAATTCACATAGCTTCAAGGGATACAAAGAAGAAGATAAATGTTTCGAAATACAAAAAAAAAAAGAAGATGAAAATGTTAGGAAGAATACTCAAAACTTTGGAAATGTATTAGGTTGGTAAAAAAGTAATGCGCGTGTTTGGCTTAATTTAACTTCATGCAAAACTATCGACCACTTGATACCTCTGTTGAAGAACTACACTGGCGGGAAGTCGAAGTAGTTCGCACTGAGCGTCCATTACTTTTTTACCATTTCAATATTCAAAATCACTAATTTGTTTCGTCATCGTATTTTCTGTAATAAAAGCCCACCTCTAAAAGATGCCCACCCTGGCGGTGCCCTTTTTTTCGATTATTGTAAACTTACATGTTAGTCTTTTTTCCTGATAACATTCGCGAATTTTTTCAAACTGTCAGTTCAGTTAGGAACCGAATAACTTTTTTATTTGAACCCTTTCTCCGATATTAGTCCACCCTCACAAGGAGATTGAAAATTAGAAGCCCATGGGACTCTATTAAAGAAAATACGGTAAATAATGTTTTTCAGAGCTGTTACAGACAATGCCACTCATGGAGCAAAGTGGCATGTTAGGAAAAAGTTTGAAAATGTTTTAGCAATAAACATAACGACTATGGTCGTTTTAATTTTTTTTTCAGCAAGAATAGCTATGATTTGGCGTAGTGTCAACACAACTGATTATTCACCGACCATTTTTCTTTAAATTAAAATTTACGTGTACGCGTGCTGCGTCCATAAGTATCTGTCATCACTGAAGTCACCCGACAAGCAATGATACTCGATGAACGGGAAATAACTTTTACGCTCTATATTTATCTCCCACTCCCGTGAAGGTTTTTTTTCGAGTGTGGCGGAGGAAAAATTGAGGGCGCAAGACAAGGAGAAGAAGATATGCACTGGCTGTTCTCATATCTCAAGAGGCCAGTCGACAATTTGTCTCATCAAGTCATGCTCTGCTCTTAGAAATACAGTAGTTTTCAGTTCTGCGAGCCGATTACCGAATATGGCCGACTTCAATATTGATCAATACGAAATAACGGTCACACTCGATGAGGATTGCGATAATGAAAAGGGCACGATCAAGCCCATATATCCTGTGAGTAGTATTTTAAAGCGCCTTGTTTTTCTATCAATATTCCGAACAGCAATCTGGTATGGAAATAATTGATTAAATTTCATTCCAGGACTTAACAAATTGTGAAAACGAACAAACGACAGAATGCACTGTCGCATTGGAGCCAGATGACTGCGATCAAAAAGATATGTCATCGGAAATCCTGGATTCTGGAAACACTGACTCTTCTGTTGATCCAAATTTGCGCGAATGGCTTCTTAGCAATCTCAGCTATCACCGGATTCACAATCCTGCAAAAATAGCACTGGTGAGGACTAAAAGTGAAAATATATACTCACTGCTGCATTTTCAGATAGAAGAAATATCAGAAGTTAGATGTGTCACATATGAAGAACTGGTTGATTGCTCAAGAAGAACTGCTAATTTCATGTCACATCATGGGGTAAAATGTGGGGATCGTGTTCTGATGTGTATGGAAAACAATGTAGAATATGTGTTCTACCAGATCGCTACATTTTTGCTGGGAGCCATACCAGTATTGATCAACCCATGTCATATTGGTGAGCTGTTTTCAGATTTCCAAATTTGATAGATGCTCCAACCCGCATAAGCGTGTGTTTTAGCGGCAGAAAAACTTGCGGACATTGGTTGCACCACGGCGATTGTAGACTTTGAGCATTACGGACACGTCCTCAGAACCTCGGAAAGTGTACTTAAGAGCATACAGGTTAGCTACAAGCAAAAAACATCAGTCCAATAATTGTTTCAGAGAGTTTTTGTTCTAGCAGAAGACATTGCTACTATCAGCCTTGCTCGACACGTTTGGATTATTGACGGTTTTGGATTTTTAAGCTTTTCATCAGATTTTGAATACCAAGACAACAATATTGACTGTTCGATGATTCTCCCGGGAAGGTTTACTTCAACGGTTTGATCAGTCACATAATTGAACATTTGTAGCTTGGAAACTAATCAGTATGTTTATCACACACAAAAAAGTGGATTTAGTCAATGCCACGATTACTTCGAAAAACTGTTCAGTATGCTGAAAAAAAACGAAACGGTCGGAAGTAAAAATCACTTGATTACGGATGGTCTACACTGCCACGACACCCTATCGTATCTTTTCACCATTCTCACTAAAGGAGAGACGTGTATTATTGCCGAGACTACTCTTGATGTCTGGAGAGCATCACTGCTTGATAGAATTTCTGGAATTATCGAGCAGTACAATGTTTCTCTGTTGTTTTCAAACTCTCAGTTATTGAAGTGTTTCATCAAGTATGAAGTTCACAAAATCTACAATTTATCTTCTTTAGAAGTAAGCTCAATCAAAATATTCAACTGTTTTAGTTCGTTTTCAGATTATTGCAAATCATGGAGCTGTAGTTTCTGTTTCAACGGGAAAAAAAATCAAAGAAATTTTGAACGTAATTTTATTACAAGGTGATCAGGAATTTCGGCAAAAATTGAGAACACGTGTCTGTTTGCAGCTTACTCCGGTGCGGAATTCGGTGTTGCCAGTTTTGGAATATTCAACGAAGAAAATGACAAAAATCTTCTCAACTGTGGGCACCCGATTAGTGACATACAAATTAAAGTAGTCAGCAATTTCTTTGATGAAGTTCTCAAACCTTAACATTTTAACTCTTCTAGGTAGCACATATGGAAAACGGCAAAGAAATGGAGCAAGGAAAATGGGGTCAAGTGATTTTGAGTGGCCAGCAGTTGTTCAAGGAATATGTGGGTAACGACGAGTTGAATAAGAACAGAAAATTTGGAAAATCGTGGTTTAAAACAGGTTAGCTCTAGTTGAAACTCCATGTTAAGATATATTTGCCATGGTTATTATTTTTCAGGTGATTTCGGAATGATTGACAAAAACAACCAGTTGCATATTGAAGGAGCGCTCGAAGATTTGATAACAGCACAAGGAAAAGAAGTAAGCTAACCA
Organism: Caenorhabditis nigoni; assembly: GCA_027920645.1. Classification (NCBI taxonomy): domain Eukaryota; kingdom Metazoa; phylum Nematoda; class Chromadorea; order Rhabditida; family Rhabditidae; genus Caenorhabditis; species Caenorhabditis nigoni. The sequence goes on from CP115869.1 coordinate 690,556, forward strand.
AAAAAGAAGACTTTGAAACATGTAAACCAATTTCAATTTGGCAAAAAATTGTTTTGAAAAGCGATTTCATCTAAAACTCCTAATAGCTGAAGGTTCAAACAAAGTTTTTAAAATTGCACAGCCGGCCATTGCCGGACCCTACATTCTTGCTTATAATAATGCTAGCTGAATGTGAATTTTAAAAATTGAAGAAATGTTAAGAATTGGATTGTCATCTTTCTAATTTTTCATTCCTGGAAAATGAAAAAAACGTTTAGTGGGCAACGTATAGCTTAATCGTTGAGTGAGAAAAAACTGAGACCGAGAAGAGAACTAAGATAATTTTTTAGAGACAGATGGTTTTTGAATTTACCCGTAATTACTGGCTTAGTGTAAATGTTTTTGAAATCGAAAAATTTGAAAAATGAACAATTTTTTCCAGATTTCTTCGGAAAGGATGGAGACTATTCTGTGTGAGCATAAACTCGTTTATGATATTGTTGTCATGCAAAAAGAACAACAAGTGTGGTGTGGTGTGTTGTTAAATGATGAAAACAAAATTCCAACGACGGAATCTTTGGAGAAGCTTCTGAAAAGTATGTAATACGAATAGACGTTTTTGAAATGAATTACAGTTTAGAGCATAAAGTTCCATTTGCGATCAACAAACTAATTGTGTTCGACTTCATTCCTCGTTCTGAAAAAGGAAAAATAATAAGAAGTGAGATACCATACCTTATGAAAGAACAAGAAGAGTCATTGACGCTAAATGAAACAACTGAGTCGTATATTTGATGCACATCTTATTGATTTTTTCTTCTTTCCCCATTTCATGTACTCAATAAATGATATTTTCTCTATCTTTTATCACGAAACGTCTACAAACATGAATCGTTCAACGCATCACTCATCCTGCTATCCGATTCAAATAGAATAATATCACATACGACGACAACACATGTACATAACATAACGGATATGATGATTAAAAGGCCTCTTTTGCGAAACGCAATCAAGGTCATTATTATCTGGAAAACGGAACATGATAATGTTAACCACATCATTTCGATTTTATGAATTGATGTTTCATGAAAACGATCGGTCGCCTACATCAAATTTGATCTTTCCAGGACACTTTTTTCATCAAATGAAAAAATGTACGACATAGTTTTTCAAAATCAAAATAGTTGTTATCTATTGATTAAACTTGGGATGAAAATTGTAGTTTTTTTTGTACAATTTAACTCCAGTGTTTATTAGTCTTTGGACACAAACTAGGTACTTTAATCGTTTGTTAATGCCACCGCAAAAAAATCTAATGAGAAGTCCAATTGATTGTTTGCGCAGATTTCTTCTTTGCAGTTACAAAAATTGCCTCCCGCGCTCGAATCTCTTGTCTTCCCATTTTCGTTCTCTGGCGGAAGTACTCAAGTGGAATGTGCTGCACTGTGTGTTTTTGATGGATAAGATTAGGCGAAGGTTCGTTTTTTAGAGATAGAAGGAAAAGTTTTGCTCTCTTCACAAAAGTTTGATCATTTCTAACATCGAAACAATTTTACTTTAAAAAGTGTGATGAATACATAAATACACGAAACATGTAATATAATTTTTGTCTGACTCACTGAATATTTTTTAATCTACAAAAAAATAAAATCCTACCTAATTATGACCAGATTTCATGTATTTCTCGATTCACCTTATTTTTAAATAAAATTCCGCAGTTTGTAATTTCTGAGTGTTTAAAGCTTCTATTTCCAATTAAGATCAATTAAATATCAAAATCGTTGTTTTTTCCAGACTGCCGGATAATATTATGTCAAGCAGGAAACTTCTCCGACGATTTTCATCCAGTATATCAGGTTCGTTTTTAGTAAAGATTCTATTACAGATATGTTGGACTATTTCAATAATATCAAAACTATTAAATATTGTTCCAAAACTTATTTAAACATTTTAAGTTATTTTTTACAGATCTTCTCAGTATTCCAAAGCGAGATTTTGGGGATAATGAAGAGTAGGACAATCACAAACTTTTTTTCGTTTTAAACAGTTTCCGCATATTCAGATCTTCTCCACTGCATAGCGCGGTTAAGATGGGGAACACGATTATGGCAAAAAATTTCATCGACTCCAAATCGTTATGGATTGATGAGCCAGACCCTAAAGGTCTCTTTGATTTTCATTCTTGATATTTTCCAATCTTGCATTCTAGGTCAGACAGCCCTACACTTGTCTATAACTTACGGAGATACTGAAATGGCTTCAATGCTTTTGAAAGGTGGAGCAAACGTAGACGCTTTGGATAACGATGGTTCATCCGCTTGTCATATTGCTTGCCGCGATGGGATGATTGACCATGTGAGTTTGGTGTTTTTACTGAAAAGTCTAAAGAGAATGTACCTATTAAGTTCAATTTACTCGTCTACTATCATGCGGATATCTGCTCGGTGGATAGAGCAGGCAGAACGCCGTTTGATTTGGCTTGCGAACATGGTCAAGAAAAAGTAATTGGAACAATCCAGTCCAAGTTGTTTGTAAGAAGATATTTCAGATGATCGAACGGCTTTTTAACTGTGGTTTGAAAAAAGAGAGCTTCCAAAATTTGGATCATGTTCATACAGCCTCAGCATTGCATTTGGCAGCGGAAACTGGGCAGGTCCAGGTAAATACATACTGAATAATATTTCATACTTCAAGAATAACAATTTTCATACAGCAACAAAATTTGTTCTTTACAGATCATTTCACTTTTGCTTTGCAACAATTGGGATGTTAATTTCACTACGAAGGCTGGATCAGCACTACACATGGCAGCAGGAGCCGGACAAATTCAGGTGGTCCGCTTCTTATTGAGAGTGGGTATCGAAAGTATAAATTCATTGAGAAATAAACAAGTATAGGTTGGAGTCGACGTCAACATAACAAATGTAGACGGACAGACAGCTTATGCGTTTGCTAAAAAACAAAGCGGTCGAAATCCAATAACATACAAGGAGATCCGGTTTTTACTGAAAAGTGAGTTTGATGAGCGTCAATAAGGCCGCATGTCGGCAGGTGCATGGAAAGAAAGCGTATAATTGATCATTCCTCTCGCGATGCGCTATTATATATGAGTGTGATTGGTACTGACATTTGCAGATCTGAATATACTATGATAGCAAGCATTTCTTTTCGCCCCTTCTAGGTTTCAACCCGCGCAAAGGATTTTTTATTTCTTCTCCTAATAGTTGCAAAACAATGGGTGAAAACCAAACAGCCCGATTGAACAATACAAGCACCTTCATATATAGCAGAAAGAAAAACGAAGGTATTAATCATTCATCATTCATAAAATTTTGGTTTTTACCGCGGAGGTTTTTGTGTGTCGATGTGTTTTATGTGTCACTCTGTATTCTTTTCTCTATTTTTTCAAATATCCAATTCTGAAGTCGAAATCATTTCACCTATTAATTTGTGCGGAACGTCAATTCTTTAAATGCCTCTTTGCCCCAAGAAACACGTTCGGAACGAAAAAAGAAAGAGAACAATGAAGATACAGAGACGCAATGACGGTTATTATTATTCACAAGAAATGGTGGAAGGTGGTAAAACGTTGTGTGTGCGCGCACATTGCCCTCCCTCCGACAGTGTGTCCAACAGTGTTGTACTGAGTATGACTGACGGCAAGTTCACGGTCACCATCTGCACACACCATTCGTCAGTTATTGATTCAAACGGACAAAACCTCCTCTCGCAACACCCTTTGTTTTCTTCTATCTCTACGATGAAAAAGTGTTGATTTGTTTAGCGAAACTGTTCGCAAACAATTCTCTTATTTTAGTTTTTAAGAGATTTTAGTGCTCTCTTTGTGCAATATTCAAATTGATATAAACAGAACATTTTGAACACGTTAGAAAACTAACCGTTGAAATACCTATCGCAATGTGCATTGTGGAATAATAAACTTTCGTGACTTAAAACAGATTACGAGCTGATACAAATTTTCAAAAATGTTTGGGCTGTAAATAATGTGGCTTTGGTATGTCTTTCAAAAAAATTGTAAACTGCCACACCGAGATGAAGGATTGTTGGGTTTTCTTTTCAATACTCCTTTATCTTTTCACCACAACCCCTCATTTTTTCTTCTTTTTCTTCTGCGCCATCACTTCACCACTCCTTTTCTTTTCTTCATTCTCTGTTATTGCGCCTCTCTCTAGACATTTTTGTCAACCTAGACCTGTAGCTTCACGCAATTCTAAATTGATGCGGCAATATGCATAAATAACTATTTTCAAGCCAGTGTTTGCTTTCAGTGTTTGCCCTTCGAGTGGATAAGACCAGTTCTCACCCGGCCATCTGTCATAGCCGATAAATCGAAAATTTCCCACAAAAACTATCACCTATTTTTTTAGTAGTAAATTTTCGCTTGAAATTCAGCAACCTTCGAGTTCATCTCATTTACCATTCAATTCGTTTCGAAATGATTCAAATGAAAATGTGAACAAAATTTCTTGTTGTGCACCATTTCTCCAAATTCGTAGTATCATTGTTGAAATGTTTTTAAACTTCTAAATGATTTCAGACTTCCAAACATTCACAAATGTTATAACAGTAGAAGATTATTGTGGTTTTGAAGCAAACGAGTTAAGCCTATCAAAAGGAGACCAAGTGTGGGTGAGTAAATGTTTGAAGTATGACTCTGACGAGTAACACTCTGATACACTCTAATACATTTTTTCTGTTTTTTATGATAACCTGACTTCAAAAATGATTTTTTTTAGGTTGTAGAGCGTTGCAACTCAGGGGTCTTCAAAGGAGTTGTGTTTGGAAAAAAAGGAAATTCACGAAGCGGATTTTTTCGATCGTCAGCTATTAGGGAAGAGGAGAATCAAGTGCAGAACAGCGAGTCAACTCCGCCAAGTCCTAAAGTTAAAGCGAGAAAGAATTGTAAGCTTTTTTTCAATTTTTTTTGAGATTGTCAACATCATCCTTCCACATTATCAATAAAACTATTTAACATCTAACGAAATTTTCCACAATAATACAAAACTTGTGTGAACCCATAAATTTTAAACATTTTTTCAGATATCCAAATGACTTCAAGGATTGCGAAAAATCAGAAAAACCCAACATCCACGTTTTGTTCAACCCCAGCACCCAAACCAAATGGACCACGTAATTGTTCTATTAGTCATTATCATGGTTTGTTTTTGAGCCAAATTATCAAACGTTCATCGTTATAAACTGTATTCAGACATAAACCGAAACACCCCATCCCCAATGGCTTCATTTGGGAGGACAACATCGTGGATCGCAGAAAAAAATTATCAAATGTAAATTAAATGCTTCCGATATAATCTAATACTGTTAATATTTAGTCCGACTAATTCGACGGTATGCACTTCTTTCGGTTCATCTTTTAGCGGCAGCCGCACTTCTACACCAAGTAAGAATGTTTTATCATGAAACAGTGAGATTTATATTTTCGAAACACAAAGTTGACGTAAAATCTTAAGAATTTGAAACACAAATCTTTTGATTTTCGAACAGTAGAGGTTTTTGTTCGTAATAGAGTTGAGTAAAGACTTCCTGTGCGTAATTCTTCTATTTCGTTCTTTTATTCTCTTGCTTTTTTCTTATAAAACGAGTTTCATTTTTTGTCGAGCAAGAAAGACGATGAAAGAGAAAGAAGAGAAAAAGAGCAAGACGGCTGCCAGAGTGAAAGAGAGAATCGAAAAAGCTAAGGATTCAGAGAATTCAGCAACTCCGTCAAAACTGAATTTTTGAGCGGAAGTGGCGACACACTCTATTCACAAATATTCGGCAGACTAAAACTCTGCTCGTGCCAGTTTAGAAAATAAAAACTTCAATTGGTTTTTTCGTAGTTGAGATTTTTTTAAAATTCACTGAAAATCTGGTTTTAAAAAGTTTACTGACTCTGAAAGAGGAACTAAGTATTTTCAATGTGTTACATTTTTGAAATAGTTCAACTGAATTTGTTGTCGGAACACTTCCTGGTATATATGAAAATAACTAGTTTAGTCACAAAACGCAAGGTACTCTCGTGTCATTTTCAGAATTTTTGTCAGACGTTCTTTTTATACCATCGTTTGTCTACAACACGTTAAATTTACTCATCTTAAAGAATGTACACGTTTCGAAACTCATCAATCCTCTTGAAGTTGAAAAAGAGAAACATTTTACTTTGTTCCCATTGTCATACGATATGCCATATAGAATTTCATTTTGTTTTCTGTGCTTTTTTCTTCAATGTATCGGGATTAGCACACTTTTTTTCAGAGCCATCTACGATGTATTCTTCTTCGACCTGCTTGTATCCAACTAAAATGGAAAATCAGTACTCATCGATAGGATCGAGTTCAAGTCAAAGTAGTTCAGGTTTTGAAAGTGCGAAAGTATGTTTTTTTGCTTCGGTTTCAACTCGTAAGAAATCTATAAAAACATATCTCAGTGCTCAACATCTACATCTGCTTCATCGTTTCCGTCCGCTGTACAAAGTAATGAATCCGGTCGTGAATCGATTCATAGCGTCCGCTCTGTAGAAAGCGGTAGCGGCTCCTCATCTTCAATTCATGCATTGGACGATTCACTTTATCGCTCTATATATGAGATAGATGTAACAGGAATGGCGGAGAGTGGCGTGCCTCACGCGGAAATTCTAGCCAACTGGTTAGATAGTATTCATATGAGTCAATATTTGGCGTTGTTTTTAAAACAAGGCTACGATCTTCAAACTATAGGTATGTCCAACTTTAAACAACCTGTGTAACTCATGCGCAAATGATTTCATTTACACTTATGAAACAACAACTTTTCTCAAGAACATCAATCACTAGTTGCTAAAAAAATAATTTCGGCTTTCAATTGGGCAGATTCATGTGTCACATGGAATTTATGTGTTGCCCGTTTTTGCTTCAACATGATAAAAAAACAAAGTACTACAAAAAATTAATTTAAAAATCAGAAATTTACTATCTTCAGAATAGTTATTTCTATGTTAAGAAAACTGGTTCAAAATTTATTCAGCAAATTTTGAAAGTTACTTTTTCTCGGAAATTGTTAGAATTATAGCAGGTTTAATTCAGAAACTGCATGATAAACCGAAATGAATCAACGGTAAAATTGAGTTCATAAAAAATCAATTAAAAAAAGTTATTTTTTCAGCTCGCTGCACTCCCGCCGATCTTTTGACTCTTGGTATCAAAAATCCAGATCATCGAAAAAAGCTCATGATGGATATTCACAGCTGGAGAATCGTCGATCAGTGGCCACATGTGGTTCCAAATAACAACCTAAGGTATCAAAGTTATTTATAGTGACACTCAAAATTCAATTCTTCAGGGAATGGCTCCAAGCAATAGCTCTAGCAGAATATATTCCATTATTCGAAAGCCAAAAGTATACAACTGTTCAAGACGTGCTGGATTTGCAATGGGAGGATTTTGAGGATATTGGTGTTAAGCGATTGGGTCATTTGAAACGGTTTGGGTTGACTATTAAAAAGTTGAAGGTTTGCTGAATATCCATATGTTTTCACAAAGTTAATTTTAGGAGCATCAACGTCAAACATGCAGATATCCACAATTGACTTCTAACAAGTCTACGATGAATGTTGACATGGGTTATTCTCTTCATTCTCACACTTATTCAAGTATATCGGACTCTCGAAGAAGTCTAAACACTTCAAGAATCAACGATCCACCACCTCCAGCGCCTTCAGGACCCTATCGTTCTTTTAAGAAAAGTAGTGATAAACTAGACAAGGAAATTTTCGAAAAACATCTTTGGGATTCTGCAACAACTCTGTCGAGTGCACATTCTAAACCCATTCATCTCATTTCTAAGCCAAAAAGCACTTCGGATTTGCTTTTCGGAGACGATCGCCCCATTCGACTGAGCTTAGTTTCCACGGGAAAAATTTTGAGCGATATAAGCAAATTGAGAAAAAGCGAAGAAGAAGACGAAGAGCTGGAAGATCCAACCGAGTGTCCACCGCCACCAGGTAAGCTTAACGCACAATACAGTACTGAATGAAAAAGGCGAGGAATCAATTTGACAAAAGTAACAAATAAATGTCATTAGAAGATTTGAAGGAAGAATCAGAAAAGTTTTGATAAATTCATTACTAATATAATTGACTGAATGAAAATTATTAATTTCTTCAGCCCCTCTTCATTGTAACGTTGGTCTGCACCATACATCGTCTTTCAACCTACCCTCTTCCAACTTTTCACAAAACAATGAACAGTTTCCTTTTGCTAATGAGAACTGTGGGACTATAAAGTGAGCATAATCGTACAAATGTTCATGTACATTCAGAATTCACACGTTTAGGTACTCCGCCGGCCGTTCAACATCGGCTTTCAATGTACCTTCTTCGCTGCCACCGCTTCTCTCAGACGACCATATCAGGTAAGTTGCTTACAACTGTTCCGATTTAAAAAAAATTCGCAATGTACAAATCTTTACATCGAATATACAGTGACCAATCATCCAATGGAAGATCAAACAACGACCCAACAATCGATGAGATGCTTCAAGAAATTCAAGGCGCTATGGAAAATTTCATTGCTTCACCAGCTTCTCCCTCATCAACAGTCGATAAATAATGTGTGATTCGGTTTTCTGATTTATGGTGAATGTTCTCATATATTATTTTTAACTTCTGGTTTCTTATTTTGTCCATTTCACAACGGTTTTTGTCGTTTACGGGCTAATTTTGTATTGCTATTTATCGTATCCTTTTTTAAGAAATGTTTTCTTTTCTGATCAAATCCACTTGATCTTGAGACTCATATGCATACAAAACATGCTCCAAGATCATCAGTTCATTAAAATCCGTGTGGTCTCAAAGTGATAACAAATAGCAGATTTTACTTTTCAGATTTCTGTTGTGTTGCGACAAGAGAAGCAATTTACATGTATTTATCAACAAACAGAAAAATCGAGATCAAAAACGTGACAAGACAAAAATGTAATAGACAAAGTCCTAAAGAGTGGATAAGCTCGCAATAGTTGTTTTTTCTCAGGAATTCCAAAAATGTGTCAGCATTGGTAGTCTACATGAAAATACATAAGTGACCCATTTGCAAAATACAATAAACTCCAGAAAAAAATATGAGAAGATTTTTTCAACAACTCTAAGCCAAGAGAATCACCAGAACCAAGAAAGTAGAAAAGATAGGAATCACATCCATTGACGGGCTGCAATGATTTTTAGGTTTGATTTGGATGGAGCTAAAAACTAACCTTTTGTTAATAGCAACACTCGGAAAGTAATTGCACAGTTGCCCAGCACACCAACATAATTCAACAGTCCTATTGCTACTCCGGGCTGCTAGTCGTGGTGGCAAAAGTTTATGAGCTGGCATTCGTGTACATGAAGTTTCTGAAGAATTCAATTATTATATTATAATTTTTTGGTGTTTTTTAAATTTACGTTTTCAAAAAGTGTAAATAACCATGTTTGAACTAACTAAATTTTTAAACTAATTTCACAAAAATGGTATGAAAAAATAATGAAAAATATTTTTGGTTTGTTTCACAGTTTTTCAAAGGAAGGAAAGATGATACATATGAACATGTTTCTTAACCGCGAGTCTTAATCCAATTGGAAAGTTGTTGATTGCTAGTTTTTATCACTTCGTTATACTCTTTTTAAAAATAGAACACCGTAACGTTGTATTAGAGCATTTAAGGTACACCGATGTACAATTTTTTTCGATTCAGCAAAAAAAACATTTTCTCAGAAAACAATAGATTTAAAAAAAACGGGCAAAACTTCTCTTGTGAAATGTCTCAGAGTAAAGTTTTTATTAAGTTTCCTACTAGAGGGAAACACTGGTATTCATTAGAGCTCATTTAAATTGTTTTACAGTTTCTTTCAGTTATTGTTTTCAAGCATTAATACCAAGCATCTTGCATTTTTGTTCCCTTTTTATATTTGAAACACAGACCTAAAACTTGCTGAGCTTGTGCTTTTGGTGTAGATCCATACTTGAACACTCCAGAGAAACATCCGCGAATGATGTTGTTCCCAATGTGTTGACCTGTAATTCAATTTCTTTCTCGACTGGTTTTCCCCTCGTTTTGTCACACTTCATTGACCCCGTCCCTTGCGTTTTAGTCGCGATGAGCTCTGAGGACATCTTTACTATCCAATGGTGTACTCTCATTCCTTTTTTCTCTTCTCTTTTTCCACTCAAATTCCATTTTCAATGAGATTACCTATTCGACAACTACAAAACGACTGCTCCTCCCTCTTTTTTATTCCTTTCTTTTTATGCGTTTTTCCCCTACACAGACACTCAAAAAACCAATCAAAGTTTTCAGAAGAGGCTTGCAAATCTGCGAATAGCTGGAGTTGCGGCTTGAGTGTTGTTCAATGGAAGTAAATTGAAAATATATGAAGGGTCTCTTGTAAAATAGAAACAACAATGGAAAATCGTATAGATAAAGTGTTCTATGAGCTCAAATTATAAGTTGATATTACTTTTTTCTGCTTGGTTTATAAGCTTTGCAAAAATGCAAACCATGTAAAAAAAAGAGAACCGAAGTTTGTGATACGCCATCAAAAGTTAAATTGTCATCTCGAAAAAATAATAGGATCCATTTCTGTTACCTTCTCACTCCTACCCACGTATTTTCATTATATTATAGAGAAGATATGTGTCAAGATGCTAAAAATCGATTTTTCTAACATACAGACAACATTTTTTCTTGAAATAAATACATATGGCTTTTGCTCATTGAGACAATTCAAAGACAACGAGTGGTAATGCAGTTTTAATTTTTAATTTTCAATATCCGCGTACCATTTAACTAATGCTTCACGCATGTAACAATCTCAAGTTAGTTGAAATTTGGTAAACAAATTCCATCGTTCCTCTAGCTTTTTGTTCTCTCTATATTCTGTCAAATCTTCTTTCTGATTTGAAATAATACAATTACAAACCATCCCTTCTTTCTCATTTTTGCCTTGATTCTCTTATTTGCCCGGAGACGTGGTTCTCTCTTCAAACATGAAACCAAAACATCTATGAGCAAATCATGTAAGAACACTGTTTTGCGTGGATGCGCGCAACTATTCACTGCGGAAGAGAATATTTTATTCCATGAAATCTCTTTTGCTTTCTCCATTTCTCCGCTTCTTTGCTGTCGAAAAGGAAAAGGACTGGATTAGATAATTGAAGAACTGGGGAAGAAGGAGGACAAGAAAAAGAGCAGATGGTGTGAGTGTGTGCGACTAAGAATAATTGAACAAGTGATAATTGACGTGTGAGCGGAATTGTCAAACTCTCCAACATAACGACGGTGGATTCTAGTTTTGAACTATGCACTAAACATTGTAACTTAGAAATGCCCAGGTTTTTATATAAATGAAACATATCCCTCAACGGTAATAAACACATTTAAAACTTCAGAAATCACATCAATCCGGATGGATATGTGCGAGCCATTGTAACAGATCGATCATTTTCGATGAGGCGCCTTTCTCATTTACCGCATTTTTTCGTCCCCGTTGTCAACCCCCCGAGAACTAGCCATCTGCTTTTTGTCACCCCGTCTCCATTTCTCTCTATATCTTTGAGAGATAGAATACACGTTTAGGTAAGGTGCGTTTGTTATTGATGGTGGATAGTAAAAATAGAGAGGAAGAAAAAGAAGCGTACTTACCTGCAAGGATTCTTGGTTCTATAACTGTCACGCACATTGAATTACTACAAGCCATAGTTCCAATATTTGCCTGAAAATGTAGTTGATCAAAAACAAGCAAGGGCTCCGTAATGCAATCATACCGAAGGAGGTATCTTGAAGCAATGATCCGTGAAGTTGACAGGGCGGTAGTACACCTTAAAATTTGTATTTCCGTCACTTATTTTGTAAATAATTTGAAAGCTCTACATTTTTTCATTGCTGAGTTATACTTATTGAAAGTGTTTTTGAAGTTCGATACGTGCCGATGGACACGCTGATTTTCAACGTTTGCATGTTGAGTGTATGTCTGTTAAAACCATAAATCCTGTTTAGAAAAAATTGTTTCCAATTTTATTATTGCCAAACTAGTTTATATCCATTCTTTTTTTGTGGAATTCTTTTTTTTTTCCTTTTCGTAGGGTTAACAAGAGGCAAAATTACAAACTTTGACTAGCTGGTCACCACCGATAGCTTTTCGTCAACGACATCGGGCCGTCTTCTCTGTTATTTTCGATAGTCTCTAAGGGATTGGACTCCAACGCCGTCGTCGCCAAGTTTTGGTTTTGACATCTCGCGTGAGTATGTATGCGTTTTGATCTCTACCAACCACCACCACCAGCAGCACCAGCACCACTAGTAAAAAAGGCTCTTCAAAATCTTCGACAATTTTTCGGTTTGCTGGCTCTTTTTTCCTTACAACACTAGCTTCGTCCTCTTTTTCTGGTCTCATAGGAGTTTGAAGATATATCATGACCCTCTTCAAAAACATTTTGCTCTTCTTCCTGAGTCAAAAATTTCAAAATATTATGAGTTTTATCTGGGAGCATTGGATAAACATTCAAACTCAGTATTTGCAAATCCCCGCTTGTTAAGTTATGTAAATTTCATTCTGTTTTCTTCTCTCGCTGATTTCCCATTTTTCACATGACTTAAAAACTCTAGGGTCGGGATGTGACATAAAAAAACGAAACGAAAATCGCGGGGAGTTGAAAATGGGTTAGCTATAGTGAATTCCAAAAGACTAAAGGAAAATAGAAGATGAAAAAGAAACGTGAAAATTAATACGTTTCAGTTTACTATCCATGAATTTAGTCATACCCACATCCTTCTCTCAAACCGAAATTCAACACCTCTTCTCATGACAGTTGTGTTCTTCAAGTGATATATTAATCCTACTCTTTTCCTCTTTCTCCATTCTTACCTTTCTATCTCTTTCGTGAGTGTTTAAAAAGTCTATTTGTGTTGGAACAATCAAGCCAACCGGAGAGGGCCGTTTGAGAGGACAACATCACATAAAAGTGATATAATGAATGACTGACAGGTTGTCGCCTATTATCAAAAGCTAGTGCTAGTGTTTCTGTATGTAATGTTGTGGTCACTGTTGGAGTAAATGCTTCCTTTTTATCCATAAGCACCCTCTACTCACCTCATCGAGATATGGCCAGTGCAATAAGAAATCTTCTGACATACAGCTATAGCAATACTTCGTTGTAGAGCTGGAACGCAGGATTATAAACCAATGCAAAAATGATAAATATTTTTCTTTGATCCTATAAGGCTGTGAAAAACTTCTCAGCTAAACACAAATATTCACGAACCCGTATTCTGAGTAGCCAAAAACAACTGTAAAATTGACCAAAACGAGAAATCGTAATGCTTGGAGCAGTCTGGATATCAGTTGAGGTCTCGGCTGCAGCATTAAATCGCAAAGGATGGCGATAACCTGATCATTCGGCTATCCCGAACAGCTTTCGCTGATGCAAGTACGAGGGTACTATTAGTTCTTCCGCCTTAAAATATATTATTTAGCGAAATATATTACGAATAACGATATAACCAAAATAATGAAGCTAAAAAAGTTCTCTCATCTCAGTGATTCAGGAGGATAGTGAAAAGCACCAAGCGCTTCGCAGTGTGCGTCCCCCGTCCCCCAACAGCTGGGGCGGAGCGAAAAGCTCTAGTTAACTCCGCCTTCCCTCTTCTGCTCACACAACGTCCATTTTTCTTTGTCTTTTTTTGAAAACTGAACTATCGGAATGAAAAAGAACATAAAATGATAAGAAGAAAAACAGCGTGGTGTCCAACGGAAAATTAATTTACTTATTCATTTACAATGCTAGCAATTTGTGTCTTATTTTTCAAGAACAAACAAAAACTAATAACTGAAATATGGTTTTTGAAAATATTGTTTAAAAAAAAAATTTTCATCAAATCTTGCTAATCAGGTACAAGATGATTGCAAAATATTTAATTTCAAAAACAAAGCAAGCTTCATTAGGTGTGATATGAACAAACCGAAACGATTGGAACATAAATAGATGGAAATCTTACTTGAAAAAGCAATCATATTGTTCGAAGTCATTTAACAGTTTCAAATATCAATAGTGTTAATTTTGAATTGATAAAAACTGGGCCAAATTGTTTGTAAGAATGGTATGAAGCAACAGAAAGAAATGTTCTTGTGAAAACATTGCAAGAGATCCAGAAAGCAAAGTGGCGTGGAAAAATTTTAACAGTGTACGGGCTCTTTGGGTTCGGAATGTGTTAATGCAAATTAAATTCTAAAACCTGGTTATTTGGTCAGAAAGAAACATAAAAAATGAACGAAAAACAAGAAAAATCAATCAATTTGTCGTGGAGAATCATCTTCATCAAACTGCACACGTGGAGCTCGTGGAGACAAAACAAGCGACGTTTTCTTGTTGGCAGTAGCATAACGTCCATGTGGAATTGAACTGCTCGATGATGCTTGCGATACGATTTTATGTTGAGCTCTAGAAAACAAACGGTGATGTTCAAAACACATGCGTATTATCAAAATTTGTTACAAAAACGGGTGAAAACTCACCTGCTTGTAGAAGCTGGTTGAATAGTTTTTGTTGGTGAGACGGATATTCTGAATCTTTTCTTGGAAGACTCCGGCAATTCTGTCTCCTCTTTATTGTCTTCTTCTGCAGTAGCCTAAAAATGAAACTTGACTCACAATAAGAAACAAATTGTTAGTTTTGTTACCTGGATGTTATATTTTCTGTGTATTGGAACAGGTGGTCGGAAATCCGTGTCACTTTTTGCACCTTTTGGTGTCTCCTCTACAGATGCTCTTGTTAACATAAGAGGTGCTTTGAGCCTCATTTTTTCACGGAGTGCCTTTGCCTGTAATTATAATTTGGAAGTAGTTTAATATTTCAAAATCTTCGGTTTCCTCTTTTCACATCATTTTCTTGAAAAACATTGTCGATGACTGACCTCATCGGCTGACGGCCACGGCATGAATTCGGGCGCTACATCTTTAGAAGACGACAGTTTTTTATCATCAGGTGTTGGTTCTTCCTCCAAATCTGTTTCTTTGATTGTAGATGCCACAAAATTTCTGAAATTTCAAAAATCATCTAACCGTTAGTCTTGATCACTAAGAAAACAAGCAGTGCGAAATTTAATAATTAAACCATTCTCATTATCAAATGCATTCAAAATGATATAAATGAAAACTGAACCAACTTGTGATCATCTCTAGTGTGCTCGTATAGAGATACAAACGAGTTGTACTTTGACGACCGCCTGGACGGTGTGTTGTTTGGTGGAGTATGAACATCAATAGGGAAAGATTTCATTCCATGCTGGTACGGCACACCATATTTTGCTTCGAGATAAGGCCGCAGTAGGGCTCTGTAAAACAAAAAAACTCACACCGGCATGCACATTATAACACTCAATGTTATTAACTTATTAAATAATCAGTATTTTAGTTTCGAGACACATCAAATTTTCATCCATACTGTTTACAAACGCTTACCGTATTTCTTCAGGAGTTGCCACTTGAATCGCACTTCTTGAAATTTGGCTACAACTTTCTGTGGAAATGCTTTGTCGCATTTGTATGTTCGATGGTCCTAAATATCTGTAATGCTTTCGGGTAGTTTAAATCAATCTTACCTTGGAATGAAACTGATTTGTGTATCATTGGAAGTGGCTCTCCACTGCTACTTTCTTCGTCTTCCATCTCCCGGTTTTCAATAAGTGAACTGTAAACTTGGGGTTTCAGCTAGAAATGCGAAATTAAAACAATTCAAACCCTAGTGAAGGATGGAAAGCAGTGACTTGAAGAGTTTCTGGAGGAGTTTCAGAAGAGCGTAATGCATAAGCTGCAATTGGCTGCCGTTCCTCCTCTTCTTCCTCGCCAATGTCACTCTCTTCGGAGGAATCCGATGCTAAGCCGTTGTCAGCTTCCTGCTGAAAAATTAAACTTTTCATGAACATGCATGTATGCAGGTAAAGTATACTTCATGATATTGCCTCCATGGCTCACGTCGTCGTTGTTCAATCAGTGGAATGTAGTCGTTGGATCGTTTCTTGTCTCTATCCTTCTCAAACTTGTTTTTCTTACCTCCAGCCAACTCAAAGATTTTCTTCTTCTCTTCTGTCCGCTCCTAAAAAGTTTGCCAGTAATAAATAAATATATAAATCAGCCCTACATGTACAAGCTGAGCTTGCAAATCGGTATTGGCTTCTCTCAACCCACGAACCAGGGAGAACAGGAAATAAATAATGAGTCTGAAAAATCAACAGTTGTTACTATACTCAACCCAACAACTCGCATCAGGAACAAGATAATTGGAATCACAACGCCGGGGGATGCAATATGACGAATATAAGATAAAACTGTTTGGTCCACTCGTTTTTCAATTTCTCTGGTAACCACTGTGTAGAAATGCTCGTACCGTCTTAAACACAAACTAAAGTAAATGGAGTTTCAGAAAAAAAAAGGCTCACGCAAAAGGTCCGCATGATCTTGAAGGGCTCATTGACGCAATAACAAAGCCAACAGGTAGAGTACAGAGGAGAAGCCAAATGAGAAGTATTCCAAGATAGAAGTTACTTGATCTGTAATTATTGAATTTATCATCATCATTCAATTTTTCTAGATTCAATAGCAGGAGCAAACCTAAATTGTTTAACGTAAGCTCGAGAACAAACGTACCGACTTGCTCTGAAAATTTCCCTTGCTGGAACGTTGCACGTCATCACAGCCCATCCACGGATGTACATCAGAATAATCAGTTTGATATTGTTGATAGCAGGTAGGAGAGGTGCAAAAAACAATCCCAACCATATCATTCCTTGATTGTTAATGATGTGCAACACATTTTCAGCTACTTTGAACTCTCCATATTCCGGGAACGTTGTCTCAATGTCCCAACACCACCAAGAAGAACAGTACTTGATCCACAACCCGCGAAGAAAATCAATCACAAGGATTGAAAGGATTGTGAATATCAAATCCATTGTAACCAACTTCACAATTTCTTGACCAATAATAGTCTCCCAACAAATATCGTTGTTATGGCCGTCTTGGTTACGTCGGAGAGCAGCTTCATTAGTATGGATCGTTTGTTCTAAAACAAGTATTTTCAATTTTTGTAGTTATAATTAGAAAAAAATCCTCGTGAAATCAAAATCTGTTAACTTCACTTATTGCATAATCTCTCTGCAAAGTTATGAATAAGGCTCACCGTTCCCTGATCCATCTTTTGCAGCGATCTCTTTTGATTCGTCGAGTTCAACAGTGTCTTGTTCCGCAGAAGGTGTAGAAATACTTCCAGGCTTTTTTTGAACTGTTGGCATGATGGTAGTTGTGAACATCCATGGTGGTTTTGTTCGAACTCGTGGTAAAGGAGTTGATTTGGAATATGTTTGGTGTTTTGGAAAATCGGGACCTCCAAATTGCTGAAAATCAGAAATTACATTCGAATTTTTGGAAAGAAAATGTTGTCACCTGTCCCACATTCCCCGGACTATAATTTTGATACTTCCTCGGTGGAGGTGTAAATATCGGAAGCACTTTGGGACCAAGAACTTGTGATTCAAAACTGGTTGAATGAGTTCCATTGTGGAATATTGCATTTGGATTATTAACATTGAAAGGACCATATTGAGGAGCAACCTGTAATTATGGAACATTAGACAAAATGCGCGTGCACTTCATAAAGTTCGTACTGTGAATGGAGTTGTGACCGATCTTGTAGTTCGTTGGCTGACTGTTTGAAATCTGCGAGTGTTCGCAGCTAAAAACTCGCTCATTTGGCGAACTTCAGCACGACTGGCGTAAGGCGGTGGCCGTTGAATATTCTAAATAATTCATAAAATTAAAGTATACTAAAGTAGGGTTTATTGATTATCAAATTGTAATCATCCATGAAAAACGATACAATAAAACTGACCGGATTCCAACCTCCTTGCTGTCGTTTAACATGGTGTTTAACAGTTGACGTTGAATTCACACGGTCTCGTAGAGCTGTCATTTTCTCAAAAAGAGCAAAAATGAGAGTGATGTAGTTGACAGTATAAAGGATCAAAACCCTGTAACGCGTTTTTTATTATTCGATTGTTTCTTATTCCAATTCATACCTTCCCAGATGGGCTCGCAGCGCAGTTCTCGGATGATAGTTTTCCATTCGTCCAATCAAATCAAAAATCATGGGAAACACGTGTGTAATTGTCGAGACAACAGATGGAACTTGATTTTTCGTAAATAAATTCCCATCATCCTGCACTTGCGACTTTTGAACGGCAAATATGATGCAATAAATTGAGAACCCAAGCATAGCACATATTACGACGTTTGCAAAAACTCTTTAAAATGTTTGAAAATGGGAATTCCATCATTTTACTTTTCCCTACCTTAGTGTGAATTGAAGCAATCGAAATTTACCATGGGAGTCTTTCTTGATGTCAGCAATGGACTCCTGGAATTTATTGACGTGTAGAAAAAACCAAAATTGATCAAACCCTGAGTTTTATCACAACTGCCATGACGGTGTTACTCGCTGTTTCAGAGTTTCCAATTGTATAATCCCATCCAGTAAATAATTTCCAGTTGAAAATATACTGTTCGGCTTTGCTTCCAGATAACTTAGACATCCTTGCGTTAGCAGCCATTCTGAAGTTTTAAAATTTTTGGGAACGCTGCGCAAGAACTCACTTCCGTAAAATCGCAAAAAAACTGTAAGCAAATATAGTAAGTGTGACCATGAAATAGGCAAGCGGAAGTGCATATTTTATCTTGTTTCCTAGAAATGGGTCGTCCGAGTAGTATCCATAAAACAATGGCGAATAGCGCAGATATCCCTGAATCATAAAATTTACAATAGATTCGTCTTCAATATTAAAGGAAAACTCATTACATCATAATGCCAAACAACAGCTAACTCATCGGCATGAACCTTTTCATTTGCTGGGATCTGTTTTCGCGTTTTAGTTCGATTGTTCCGTCCTTCATTACCAACTGAGTCCGCAAGAGTCTGAAATGGTGATATTATTGTGGAATGTTTGAACATTGCGTTAAAGCCTTCACAGAAACTTCTGCGAAAAAAAAATACTAGACCTCAGGAAGAACAA
Organism: Caenorhabditis nigoni; assembly: GCA_027920645.1. NCBI lineage: Eukaryota > Metazoa > Nematoda > Chromadorea > Rhabditida > Rhabditidae > Caenorhabditis > Caenorhabditis nigoni. The sequence goes on from CP115869.1 coordinate 709,627, forward strand.
CAAATGCAACAGCTATCAAAGTGATCATTATGTTGACAAAAACGATCCAACGCAGAAATGTGAAGTAAGAAGAAACGACAGATCCAAAATGACCTAAAAACACGAAAATATAATCAGAAAGCTGATGGCTAGCTCCTTACTTTCTATTCTTTTGATTTTCGACTCCCATGGTATTAAATAAGTTTTGAAGTTGGAAAAACTCCGCTTCATCAACCTCGCCCGTTTTCTCATTTCCTCCATGTACAGATGGCTCCGTGATACTTTTGATTCGTGCTGTTCAAGATATTTTTGAGCGAGCCTGAATTATTCGAATGAGTATATTGTTTTAAAAGTTATGTCCAAAGGTCCAAAACAGATAATCAGAAACGTACTTTAACGTCCTTCTTTTTCTGGTCATACTCCATGCCTGGCACCTCAACTTTCCAATAACTTCCTTTTTCTGACGTATCCTTTCCAGTAGGGCCTGGAAACAAGAATATATATTTTTGGATGAACCAAAGTTTATGAGAACCTGTCTTGTGAGTGGATTTCCATCTTCATCGGTTTCTCTTTGTTTATCGCCTTTGTTGATAAAAGCATCAGTTTCTCTGCAAATTCGTTGGAATTACTAGACGGAACTTTTTTTTGGATGTTTCATACTAATGTACCTATTTATACATTCTCAAATTTCAAATTTTTTGAAATTATCCTCTTCTTTTTTAGGAAAAAAGCTCTGGTAGAGCTTGGTTTCTTTGTATGTTTTCTACATATTTTTGACGCTTTATGAGTTGAAGAGTGCCGTACGTAAAAAAGCCCATGAGGCTTTTTGATGTGATGCAACATTACGTAGTGTAATGATAGAAAGCCAGAAGATTTACTACTTATTGATTCGGATTGCGGGAAAAAAGCTTTTTGATTTGGAGCTACAAAGGAAACGTCGGAATAATACACGAAGGAAGCTTATTGAAAGATCAGAGTGATATTTTCATTATAGTGATTTCATTTTAGAAACTATCTCGATGAAATCAAACATTGTCACAACACAACTTACGGTTGGTAGGCAGCAGTCCATGGAATAATAGGGGAAAATGGGTCTAGAGTATTTTGGACAAAGCGTTGAGTTGTATTTTTCCGAAATACAGTTATCAAGTCGTGAAAAACAGACGCTCGCCTTTGAACTAGAGGATTATTTCGAAGTCCTTCGGGAAGAATTTCGATTCCGTTCATCGCGAATTGGTTAAATATCTAGTTATAACATTATTGACTGCATTTATGATTCGAAAGTCGGAAAGATTTGGAAATTGAAAATTACAAGTGCGTTTTGTCTACGACACTGATGATCTCTTGCTATCTTTTCCCGTTTTTCTTCTTTTTCTCCCAGCCGCTCATACACCACTGACAACTCAATAATAAATGTCTCCCGCCTGAAGAAATGAATGGGAAACCCACGAGTTCTTGGGAAAGAATGAGCGTGTCTGAGAAATAGATGGACTCCCGGCGGGTACTCTCAGATAGCGTATTTTGAGGCAAATGGGAACAGTAGTTGTATGTTTAAGTGGTGCGATGTTATGCGATGAAAATTTTTTCTTCCTAGCATTTTTTAAATCAGAGAAATAGTAGAATATACAAGCGTTTACTTTTTACAATTTTGTAACATGAGAAAAGTGTTCTAGAAGATAGAATTATTCTTGTCTTGTGGGCCAAATTTTCCCTCTAGGGAAAACCGCTTTGTGAAAAAATCTGTGTTGAGAGACTTTTTTCATAATACTTTTATAACAACAGCAACATTTGTGCCTATTTCATCTTTGCAAACAGAATAGAACATTTTAGCAATTCGAAATAATTGATTGAAACGATAGATTATACTTCCAGGGTTAAAAATTTCGAAATGGTATCAGACTCACCCAAAAGCATAAAGGATGTCATAAAGCTCATCGTCCAAAGTTAATTTTGACGATGCGCGCTCTCCAAGAGAATCCTGAAAATAATTATTACAATATTGGAAAACCCCGATTTCCAGACAGATCCAATCATTTATGTTATTTCTTAACTTTAAAAATTTCGTTTGGTCTGTTGATATCAAACAAGTTGTCAAATTTTTGCTCAAGCGAGTTCGTGATTTTGAGAAGCGGTTACTTGATCAAGCTTGTTTACTCAATTGACTTTTTTGTTCAAAAGATTTAAGACTTTTTCTCTCTCATGAAAAGCAACAAAAAATCAAATGGTTACAACTTTGATTTTTCAAAATAACTGGCTCACCTGTTTTGACAAATCTCCAAATTTTTCGTTTGTAGGTGTGTGTTCTTTTCTCAACGATGCTCTTCTGGCCGCTTCCTGCATTTTGACGGTAGTCGGAGCGAGTGTTGGTGTCACAATACACGCCACACCGCTTGCCACACCTCCACCGGCACCAAGCTCTGAATTTTTCGATGTTATCTTCGAAAACTGTTATTATCAAACTGACTAGATGTCATTGCTTCCAACATTTTTGGAAGAAAAAAAAATAGGAAGATTTGGGTGAAGTTAGAAAAATTAAAACGGGAGTCAAAACTTTTTTGGCGACTTTCTTGGCGGGTACGCTAGAAGTGACTCAGGCCGTTTGTAAATTTATCCTAAGGGAATCAGTCATGTTTCCAAACCAATTTGTCCCCAAACGAAGCTGGTCGCAAGTAAACGTCTTTTGTTTTGAAAAGTTATATTCTCAACTCCGAGTTGATTTTCAAAACTGTGTATGGTTATTCAATTGTTTGAAAAATGTATAATATGAGATTAAAGAAACATGTTCTTAAAGCTTTTTTTTTAAAGAATTTTTTATTCTTTCAGAACATGAATACAAAGATTCAATGCATGTTTCAAAAAAGAGAAGAGAACTCAAAAACGGACACGTTTCCAAAATCAGAAAGATTGTCGGTGGAGATTCGACTAAATTGAATTGGCTTCCACAAACTCATCAAACAGCGACATTGACATGGACATGTGTATGTGAGTGTGGGCAAATTATGTTCTAGACTTGAGAAAATTGATTCATGTGGATTTTTTCTTAAACGGAACTTTGGAAAAAGAACACATACTGTTTATGGTTCAGGAATAAATCATATTCATTGATAGAAATCATAGTAATGAAGAAGTAACTGATTTTTGTGAGAATTGCATCAGTTTTTTTTAAAGGGAGACTTCGCCAAAAAACTTCATTACACCAAATTATTTATAATGTTATGTATTTTTCTAATATTTTGATGAAATGATCCGAAATCTTCGAAAAACGAAGCTGAAAGCAAAAAATTATCAAAAACAGGTTGGGAAGTGGGACGAGAATTTAGGTTTCTGCGCAGTGAAAAACAGTTTTTCTTGTGGTGTTTTTTTAATGACAGAGGTAAGATCGGAAACAACCGAAAAAAATTTCCATATGAAAAAGGTGACCCAGCACAGTATCCTAAGATTCTCATTGGTGCGGAAAGTCGAAAATTTCAAAAAACTTTTTCGTAAAAATATTGACAAAATACAGAGCATTGGCAGTTCGGCGTAATAATACCCTTATTACTTTCAAATCTAGAAGCGAAATGACATCATTTTATTCACTATGCGAAATTAAACGAGAAATAGAAGAACACCAAAGAAATTCAATTTGAAAATGACATGTTGTTTTTACACGTTTATCGTTAAAACTATCTAATTTGAAAGAAAAAAGAAGTTAGAATTCACTTTCAAAAAATGTTCTATGAAAATCTAGTAAGCTAACTGACAACTAGTGAACGGGACTGGGCAAAGATTTTCTCATCAAGCTGGCTGTGCCGTTTGTCTTCACTGTTATCGCTGACTTTTTAAAAATTTTCAGGTCATTTCCGTTAATCCCTGTCGTTTCTCTTTTTTCAGTCAAGTCAAGATCTGAAATCAAAATACTGTGAGAAAGTAGCCCACGTTGGAAAGAAAACTAAAAACTAAACGCCCAGGTACCTATCAGAGAAAATGCAAGGCATACCCCATTTCATTTCCTTTTTCCGATTTGAGTTCACAAAAAAGTTACAAAAACTAAAAAATAAAAAATTTATAGGTGTGCGTATATTCTTAGAAATGAATTTGGCTATTTGAAAAAAAAAGCATGCAATGAGAAAAGATTGATGTATCAAATGCTCAATCACGCCAAGATTTTGGTATGCTAGTTACTGTTCCAAATTGAGCTAGAGCGTTTTGTTCGTAGAATATCTGGTCAAAGGTTTGTGCTGAAAGTGAATGAACCAATTTTTATATCTGACAAAACCACTTTCGCAAATTGAGAAAAAAATGGTTTCCAATAAAACAAGAATGGACCTTCAATTCCATTCAGGAAATTGGAAGTATCCAATACGACAAAGAGTAACGGAGTAAAAGAAAAATAAAATTCGGCTCCCAAGAGGCAACAATTTCAACACCTATTTCGAGAAAACAAATACAAGAATTGAAATGCGATGAGAAACGAAAGGACTGATGTACAAAGAAGCGAGCCTTCGACTCTCCTTCCCTTGCTCCTTTTCCTCGTTTTTCCCTTGTTCCTAAACGCACAGAGAGAGGTCATTGCTCGAACAATACAAGGCATGTGTGTTGCCTTGATGCATTCACCCCAAGGGATGTATCTAAATATTGCAAACAAATGAAATTTGTCATAACTCTTCTTTTTTCACCTAGGACATTTCGGCTCCCCGGTGACCTTTTGTTTAAAACGCTTTTAAGGAAAAAAAAATGCTAAGCATTGGAAGTTCTCGTAGCTTTAAAAACTTATGTCTAGAACCTAATAAGTTTTTTGAGAGGATCGTTTTATTTGTTTTGATAGGATTGCAAAGAGAAAATTAGTGGAAAAGAATTCAAATGCAATGGTTTAGAAAAAGACCGGAGAGAGGAGCATTAACAGAAATTAGGTGTGTCCCCATCTTCCCGGATGTCACTATGTTTGCTGTGGCTCTAAACTATCAAATTCCCAGAGCTGTTCTGCGAGTAACAAATATATGGACATACAAAGATGTGTTAACGTGAAGATGAGCGACTGGACAGGTGGTGTCCTTAAGTGTCTCATCTCAATTAACATATTATTTTAAGTTTCTCAAGACCATAATTTTTTCGAAAATTGTTCAAACATGTTTTGTTATTAAAAACTAAAGTAGCATGTTAAGTTTTTCTAGAACTAAATATCTTTCTGAGTAGCTGAAAAATGGAACAGATACGAGAACAAAATGAAATGTATTTCATAAACATTTTCAGTTTAAAACCTACTCTGTTTGTCTGAAAGCATAGCTCAGAATGGAATGAATAAAAGTTTAGTAATTCATGAAAATTAGGAGAAAAAATTGTAGATATATCAAATATCCAGGGAGTATATAACAGAAAGAAACATCAAGTGATTGTGAAATTTGTGCTCTCCGCCGAAATCTGGTGGTTGACAACTTTGCGACAAAACGTTTATCTTGTGTTGCTCATATCACTCATATCTCATCACACGAAACCGACGAATAACTGACAGAGTACGCCACAAGCATTTTTCAACTAATTTATACACTTTACCTATTTCACACTTTTAATTTTCAATCCAAGATTTAAAGGAGGTGATTCGGTTGTCAGACATACAAAAATATATGTTTTTGATGTGTCAAAACCTTAAAAATAAAAAACCGTTGTTACCGAGCTGTCTTCAAGTCTGTGAATCCAATCCAAAAGTAAAAGTAGTTAAAAAAAACTTTTTTCAAATAAAACCCTTCAGAATTAAAAGAAAACCGCACAAAAAATTTGTGTTTCTTTTAAATGTCACTTACCCATTTTGAGGAAAGAAGAAGAAGACGCTGTCAAATTTCCTGAGTCAGACGACGGTGGGAAATTGGAATCCACATTAACCATTGTACATCTCGCAACTTATTTCAAAGAAAGAAAGCAAACATTTGTTGAATTCGTAAACATCAGAATTGGAAGAAATCCATGCTCAAGACACCGGAAGTACGGATGCCTAAATTCTAAAACGTTGACACTTTTGACATTTTGAATCGGAAATTATGCCTGAATGAATCCTGAGAACTGGAAAACTGAAAAACGTAACGTACACTTGGCATAACCTCAAATAGAAATTGGTTGGGCATCTACAAGTCAGGAAGTTTGAGCAAAAAATAATTATATAACTTCGAATTTTTTTGCTATTTATTATTAACAGAAAAAATCAAAATACATTATATTTTCGAATTTTTCGCATTCACGTGATTTGAGTTTTCATGAAAACTCCCACCTCTTCCATTACATAAGTCAACCAAAAATGTACAATAATTAAATAACCACTCTAAATTCATGAAGAAACAATACATCAAAATGTAAATTATCAAAAGTATCAAAATGATAATTACGAAGTGAGATAATTTTTCAAAATATGACAGCTCACATATAGTGCATCGGTTTTAACGTTTCAATCAACTCCGTTTCAAACAACTGGGACCGTGTTCGGGTCGGGGCCTCGTAAATCCCTACTAGCGCCATCTCCGAGATTTTCAGGTGCTGGTTCATTCATTCTATGATATTCTTTTTGAAGATGTTAGTAAATATTCCAGTTTTTATAAAATTATCCTTGTTCACAGCATATTGTACGTTATGGAAAACAGTTAAACTCAGCACAAAAAGCACATAGTGTATTCGGGAGCTGGTCATAAATTTCATCATCTAATTCAAAATGATTCAGCAAACTTTTCTGGCTTATTCGGAACATATTGAGTTCTTATCGTGATAATATGATGCAACGGTACACATTTATCAACACTAATTCACTTTGATACCGTGCCACTGACACAGCAAGATAAGAAGTGGGAAGAAAAAGCACGTAAAAGTGGCAGACTTATTTCGTGTTTAGTTTTTTTTTTCGATTCCGAGCTAAATTTTCAAATTTTTTCAGCTGTTTTTCAAATAATTGGAGTAGTCGAAAATAGTTCACTTCAATAGACAATGGGATTTTTAGGTTAGGTTAACAGTAATATATTTGGGATTGATTTGTTTTTTTTCAGATTTTTTCAAAAAGTTAAAACTTCGAGAATGGGTCAACATAGGATTTTTCTTAGTTTCTTTAGCAATGCTAATAGCTGGATCTGTAATGCTAGCTATTGCAATTGCGAGTGAACCACCAATGCGTAAGCAGACCAGAAAATCTCAATAACGTTACTGAAATGAGTTTTCAGCTCCATATTACGAAATGCCAACGACTACAGCTGCCCCCACTATACAACCAGTAGTGATTTTTGCAACATCGTTTGTCAGCGGGATCGCATGGAGCACTGACTACACAAATCCTAATTCCAACAGTTTTAAGACTTTGGCTACTTCGATTTCAAACAATGTAGATTTCAAAAATACTTTAAAACACAAAACACATGATTTCCAGATTACTAGTGCGTATTCTCAAAACAAATTTGGAACGGCACCACTTTCCACGCAAATCAATGCATTTAAGTGAGTGAATTTTCTAATATGCAACAAAAAAGGATCAAGGGCAAAATTCAGAAAATGACTGCGAAGAGCTGATCTTTCCGCTTAGAAAATAAATAAAGTTAGTAGATACGGTGAATCTTTTAGATGAGCTCGTTTTTGGATGAATGTCTTATCAGTTTTACATTATATTCCATTTCAGACATTTAAAAATTTCAGACAAGACAATAGTGGCGTTGACTTCTATGCTGAATTGATTTACCCTGATACCACTGCTACCACAACATCGGTCACCAACGCTTTATCTTCATTGGGTTATATGACGAATGCTTTTAGTTCGTCCAATCTTTGTTTTAAATCATATTATATTCAAAAAAAATTTAGCATCATCTACTTCTCAATGCTCCGGACTAGTCCCACCAGTACAAGGTGTTACGACCAACCCAACTTCAAACCCATCAAATGGTCCTCCCGTAACAACACAACCAATGAACATGGGTGCAGTATGCGATGCTTCGAATATTGCTTTAACCAACATTTTCTTGGTCGACGTTTCAGTACCCATTATTGGAACATTGGACGATAAACTCAGCAAAATTTCTGCTTATCTTAACAATGCCGCATCGTTGGTGAATTTAGATCGAACAAACGGATGGAATAACCAGGAGTTTCGCCTTGTTGTTTATGGAGCCAACGAACCGTAAGTTGGATTATATTGAAACACTTTGAAATATGAGTATTACGATGTAAAAAAATAGGCAAATGAGTTTTACAGAATTCCACTGGGCCGTGCGCGCAGTCAAAACGCATGGAGCAACGTTGTCGCTAATCTTAACTCTACTGTGGTCAATCCAGTAAACGCAGATGGTCACCAACTGACTGAGTAAGTAAATCTCAAAATCCGATTGCTATTGAAAATTTTAGTGCTCTACGGTTTGTGTACAACAACTACCGCACACTTCCAGGAGTTGCAGGAAACATTATCGTTGTTGCAGATGGCTTGTAAGCTATATTTTGTTTCATTCGCAATTAGTTTATGACTTTGCAGCGATTTCGATGAGGCACAATCTTCTACAACAATAGCAAATGCTCTGAAATCACAGTATTTCTACTCTCTAGGAGTTATTCTAATGTCGACGTCCCAAGCGCAACAAGGAATTGTTCAACAACTAGCTTCGAACTACGCATACTTTTATCCAATTGACAGTGTGGACTATTTGATGAACACAGCTGTTTTGCAAACACAAGCCCAATGGATATGTAGTGCCTATTATCCAACTGCAGCTCCACCAACACCTCCGCCGACAAGACTGCCACTGATAACAACTCAAGGAACAACGACGATTCCAAATGCGAGAACTACGGTTAACCCTTTGTTGCCGCCCATAGCCCAATGCAAGCAGAACGTTCTATTTTTGATCGACCAATCTCAGACATTATTGTTGAATGGCGGATACAGTGTTAGTGGAAATGTATATTATGCTTCCAATTGATTTTTTTCAGAATGCAATCCAGTTTGCAAAGAATACTGCTAATGCGCTCTCCAGTTACAATCCCCAAACCACGTTTGCCTTTGTTGTGTTCAATGGCATGATCGTATCTGAATCGGTAACTAATTATCTTATGATACGTGGCATTTGTTGTTATTATTATTTTAAGAGTCAATACGACAATCTTCCAACGTTCGTCAGTTTGCTGAGCAACGTTCCGCAAAGCGTTGGAACCTCTGATGTGACTATGTAAGTATCATAGACACGGTTTCACATAACCAACATCTCTTTTAGCGGTTTCAATGAAGCGTTAAACTTCATTCAAACCAAATCGCAATATAATGATGACTCGGTGACTTCATTGCTCTATTACATTACTGACGGGTTAGTTCTGCTTCATGTTTAGAAAAAAATTCTGTGATTTCAGAAATGACTATAAAGGAGTGATTCCGAATGTTTACAACACCACTCAAAATATTCGATCTCAGATGCAAACTCAAATCGTCGGAGTCGGTATGTTGTAAAACATGAATCTTTTTAGATTTTCGAAGCAGTTGATGGACCTCGAAAACATTGATTTTGTAGATTTGATCGAAACAACGCAAAGCAAGAACAACGTTCAGAAGACTATTCAGTACGGAGTCTATGATGGTAATGCGCAGTCCATTTATGTTGGCGTTGCACAGCCAAGTGATGCTCTTGACCCTAAGGTTACCAACAGCACAAACTATCAGCTCACTTGCAAAGACTCTTCAAACTGCTACGTAGGACTTACCTTTGTGATTGAAACCTCCCAAGCTGAGGGTTCAAATTATGTCGATGTGGTGAGAATTGCCCTATATTTGCTTCCAATCTCCATTAATAAGTTTTCAGCAAACAAGAGCTGTTCTCAATGTCTTGAGTTATTATCAATCGATGATTTCACCCTTCAAAATGTCTGTGTCGATGATTTACTTCTCTGCTCCTGATAATTTGATTCCAAATCAGTCCGGTCAGAGCGCAAGTCTTTTTGATCAAGTGAATGATGCCACCGCAGCTATCAATCAACTCAACACCACTGTTTTCTCGCTCGGGGCAGCTTCGGACCTCCAACTGTGAGTTCTGTCTGTTTTCATTGAAAAAAAAAAAACAACCGAATTGGCTAATTTATTTTTCAGTGGATTCTCACTGACTGCTTCTTCACTACGCAATGGATATTCTCAGGACAACAACATGGTCGTTTTCTTTGCTCGCGGCGCATATGAAAAATTATCGAACTGTTGTCCGGATCCATCTGCCGACGCTGCCACTGTTAGAAGCTTGGCCACAGTTCAAGGAGTGGTTATTGGACCATATTCTTCAAAACCCCAACTTGATGCATTGACTGGTTCTAATTCAATAGACGCGAATTCCATCATTGGAACTACATCACTGGATGTGAGTCCTCTCTCAAAAATAATATGTTCGAATTTACATATTTAGACAGCCGACAATAGAGCCACAGTTGCCAAACAGATATCGGATGCTATTTTGCCAGGAATCAATAGTTTCATAAACAACCAGTATTGCCCTGGAATTCCAGAGTTTGGTAAGTGACTAACGCGTGTGTCAACTATCCAACAATTTTTAGTGAGCCCACCCTGCGAAGACCCGATCGACACTCTTATCCTTCTTCATGCCGACGACAAAAATAACTGGAATTCTATCCTCAATTTCACAGCGAACCAACTCGTACCAGATCTGTTAGGAGCTACAGGATCCTCTTCCACTCGAGCCCTCACCACTTCAACACCAATGAATTTTGCCATCGCCTCCTATTACTATCTCGATGTTCTGATTGTGAGTTGTAGTTTTTTTTTAAACTTTCAAACGCATCTAATTTGTAGCATGCCGATTTCAACTATTTGTACAGCCCATCAGATTATCAAAATTTGATAAAATCGATCACATTCCGAGCAACTAAAGGAACTGCAACACTTTCCACGTTAGCTTGAGACTCGATCCAAAAAATATTAAGTTTTTTTCAGTGCCTATAAAAAAGCTATCGAGATTTTCCAAGATGGAAGAGCATTTGCTAGTAAGAACGTGATTTTGATAACCGATACTATGGAGTAAGACATGTAAACAGAATCATTATCTCAGTATCGTATTTTTAGTATCAGTGATATGGAAAACGCGTTTTCGGAACACGATGCTATGGTTCAGTTAGTTGGAGGGTACACATCTGCTTTGACAATCAGCACAAACACTATTCCAGGAGCAGATTACCAAATTAATATCAATCAGGTATTATTTTTTGAGCGTAATCTCTAGTTATGTAAATTTCAGCTGAACATAAACAACAAATACTCTGCCAGACAACTCGCCAACTCTCTTACTCAACACACTTGCACCTATCTTCCATTGCAACGTATTTTGAAATTATTAGTTTTTTACAAATCATAATTTTTAGCACCAACTTCACCGCCAGTACCGCCAAGCCCTACTCTACCTGGACCAATCCCTACCGTCAAAGCCAGAAACGTCTGGCCTGATATCACAATTCTTGTTGACACTTCCATCAGTGCTGATAATGCTATGAGTGATTTGTTGTTCGAAAAGTTGCGTGCTTTCCTCGACATTCTTCTTGGCAAGTATTCGGTCGGAGAAAAAGGTTCCAGATTTACGATAGCAACTTATGACGGAGATAGCGTTCAGTACTCTTGTATTTTCGCACAAGTAGGTATTTTTTTTACTTGCTTTCATTCATAATTTGTTTCCAGATCAACAATTATTACGATTTGAGCTCCTGTAGAAATGAGCAGTTTTCTTTCTTCTCGAAAACGCATCAGACATATAGAAATATTGCCAGGTTTTTATTTTCTTTGTTATTAGTTGTATTACTGGATTGACTCATTTTCAGCGCTCTGTCGAACATTCGTCAAAATGTGTATGAGAACTCTACCTCTGGATATAGATCTCTGAATGAAAATTTTTTGATTGTTTTCACGCTCGGATCGTGAGTTTCTGATGTTCAACATGTGAAAATCCTGTACCTTTCAGATCTTCTTCGCAGTTTTCTCAAGAGCTATCTAACATTCAACGCAAAGGAATCAGAACTATTGCAATCGGTCTCTCTTCAAGCATGTCAAATACGCAACTGTCTGCATTTGCTCAATCTGCGTATATGGTTTCCAATTGGAACTCTTCATATACCGGCATCGATACCAATTATGATCTTGCTGATAGGATTTATCAGACAACAACCAAAAAAAGTTCGAACTCAAGTTTTAAAAAGACATCAAGAATAACTTTAGGATCTCCATCTTCTTCAAATTTCTACGCCAACCTTGTCTACATTGTTGATCAATCAGCCAGCACATACACAGACCACACGAATATCGTGCAGTTTGTGTCCGATTCCGTGACACCCTATCTTCTTGCGTCCACTAAGTAATTCACAAAATAGTAGTATATTAACGGTAACTTTATATTTAAGGACAAAAATCAGCATCGTACCTTTTTCCGATGGTGTAATTTCTCCTCTCCAACTCACACCATCACCTCTTGTATGGATTAATTTTTACTTTTTTGATCAATAGTTGTATTTTGTTTAGGAACTTGACCAGTACATTAGTTCATGGAAATCATCAGTGTCTTCATCGTCATACACAGCAAATGTTGGAAGTGCAGTTCAATATGTTTCTAATATGATTGGAACCACTCAAGATCGGCCCACCTATATTGTTTACGTAGTTGGAGGATCAAAGTAGAAACTCTCATGAAATACATGTCATGAAAATGATATTTTCCAGTCTCACCGGTTCATCGTATTCCAAGCAACTTCTCAGCAACTGTCAATTGTATGCTGCAAACTACAATATCAGCACAGCATCTAGTTACAACGATTTGGTCACCTCTCAAAACAATATTTTCTCGTAAGATTTTTCATATAGAAGCTGAAAGTTATCATACCTTCAAACTTGAAAATAAATTTAAGCGTTTCGTCGAGTAACAATCTCGTTGATCGAGTTGTTCCATTTGATGTTAATTCTCCCAATCCCATTTTGCAACTTGCAGCTGCTATAAGCGATAGTGAGTTACAATTCTAGTTTTTGGTAGGTTACACAACATTTTTAAAGATCAGCAAGCGAAGGATTCCGTCAGTTTCCCGACTTCTTCTATTGCTGCTGATATTATTTTCTTACTCGATGAAACTGGTCTAACTGATTCTGATTTCTCTACTATGAAGAAGTTTTTACAAGATTTTACTTCCCAGTTCACAGTCGGCCCAACTTCGACCCAGTTTGCTTTGCAGACTTACAACGGAAGAACCATTCCTCACGTGAGACAGTTTCTTAAAAGAAAGACAAACGTTATACATTTTTCAGGACGGATTCCATTTGTTCGAGTCAACCAGCAATAATGTGGTCAGCCAAAGGATACAACAACTGACGTTGGCCAAAGCCACGGAAAATTCAACGGACGCCGATTTGGCAGGTGCTATTGAACAAGAAGTATTTTTCTTCCTTACCGAGGCCAACGGTTGGAGAGATGACGTAACGACGTACACAATTATTCTGTCCCACGCCGACAGCTTCTATACAAGAGACACGTCCACAGCGATGCAAGTGAAGAACATGACGACGGTGATTCCCTCATCTGACAAAGGGTGTATAAATTAACAATTACAGGTGTTCGCTCTTGGATTGAACAACATGCGCTTCGATTATGTTCGAAATTTCACAAATACTGGTTTCTATGAGACTGTTAGCAACGTATCTTCGCTCTCGATCAATTCCCCTGCTGTTCAGGACTTGATTCATTTCTTGGATAATGGTTTCAAAAAAAAACATTTTCTGTTACTCGATGACTGTTTTCAGATTACAAATCATCTGTTTATCCTGAGCCAATTCCTGCAAAAGACGCAGTGAAAGCTGATTTCATATTTTTGGTGGACAATGCATTGGGATCAGGATTTACTCCAAATGTTCGAAGTTTCCTGAACAGTTTTGTTGACAATGTTGGAAACTTCTCAACATCTGGAAACGATACTAAACTAGCCCTAGTCACATACGGGAAATCGGTGAGTACGCTAACGCGGAACTTCAATATTCAAAGACTAGTCGAGAAACATCAAAATGTTTTAGGTCAACACAGCTTGGAACTTGGGCGATTTGCAGGACATTCTTTCTCTAAAAAATCAAATTTCAAACTTCCAAATTGTTACGTCAGATTCCGGTTCAAGCAATTTACGAAGAGCAATCGACTCTGTAATTCTAAACGAGCAATCATTTGGAGTGGCTAGCAACCGACCCAATTATATAATTGTTATTTCTGGATCGCAAACGTAAATTAGCTCATCCACTAAATTCCAGAAGCTGTGGTTGTTTTCAGAATATCACCAAACATTGATGGAGCAACATCAAGGCATCTCAACACTAGATACTCAACTTTTGTCATTCAAACTAACTTTGACAACACAACTTACACTTATACACCACAGGTTTAATAATTTAAAGACAATTTTGGTTTCGAAAAAATACAAAAAAAATCATTTAGGTTCTTGGAACACAAATGGGCTCCGACAGAGTAGCACACAGTCCCGATTTGCAGTACGGAAACTCGCGATTGAATGGATTTGAACCGTGGATATCTAAAGGTAGTATATTTGTCCTAACACGTATCGTAAAAAATTTTTTCAGAATACATGGCCTGGACATTGACTTTCCCGGATACAGTTTGAAAAAACGGAGAAAAGTTGTTTATTTTTCAAGCAAAATGATTGTCAAATACACATTTTGTGCAATAGAAATGTGAAATAAAAAAATTAAATATTACAATAGACCGTAAAATAAATTCTATTTCAGTTATATCACAGAAAGCATTAATGCAACTGGGATCAAAGCATATGCTTTTGATTGATGTTTTAATTACAATAAATAAGAAAATAAGTGAAACTTTAACAAAACGTGTAAGGGAGAAAATTGAAAAGGATGAGGTTCGTTTCGAAGCGAAAATGGCGATTACATTCGATTATTCAAAGTTGGATGTTGTGAGCTTGTGGCTCGAATTTCTCCCAGAGTTGAAGCATCTGTAACAAAAATTGGTAATGATTGATTGATTCCGAATGAAAAATCGAAATTTTGACAAGATCTAGATGAATATCCACACCAAACCAATCTTTCATAAGTTCTAACGTGTAACAATACTTTTCTACTAGAAACGTTTCAATACGTGGAAACGCAATTAGACTTGGTCAGGGGAGCTTTCTGGTTTTTTCATGAAGTATTTTCATTTTTAGTGGATAGTTCTCACAAAATTGCTCCCAACTTTTGTTTTTTTAAATACCTCAGTATGAGTATGAATCATACTCTCCATGTACTCGATCAAAATTTTCTTCATATCGACTTTGCGGTCAGTGTCAAAACGAGCGACTTCCTCACGAATTGCTTTGCTGAGTTCTCCGAAATGTTGCTCAAGTTGGTCCATTCTGAGAACAGTTTCCTCGATTTCCGCTTTAAGCTGGTCTGATTTCTCATTGCGTCCACCGGCCGCTAAGTCAATTTTGGTCTTCTGATCGCGCTTACGAGACAAAGTCTGTTGAGCGTCTTGCCACTGTTGCCACGCGCGAACACGCTCTCCGAAAACGTCTTTCAATGCCGAAATGAGCATGATGTACTCGTAAATGGCTTCTGAGAACTTTGCGTTGTCAATTTCGGCTTGCTTTCCCCATGCAGTCGAAACGCTCTCCGTCACGTCAGTCAATGCAGACAGAGCACGAGAGAGGGACGTCGATTCCTCACAAGCAGCGAGCATAGAAAGAGCCTAAACAATTGGAAATTGGAGATTAGATTACATCACAAAGTATGACTCACTTTGCCTAACTGCTCTCCACTTGTTGCCATTTCTCTACGAGAAGCCACCAATGATTCGGTCACAGTGTACAACTTGCGAAGGGCTTCATCGAGTTCGTCGATTTGTGACTGGACTTGTTCGAACCAACGATCTCCTTCCTCCATGTGGAAAGCCATCTTAGAGAAGACGACTTGGAAGTTTTTGAAAATTTTCTTCACTCCGAAGCTAGACAACGCAGCGGTTTGCACTGCTTTTGGAAGATCCGAGTCAATTGTGAGAAAGTCGCGAAGATCACAGTCGTTTCTCATGCGTGGGTGTTGAACCAAGCGACTGACGTAGCGTTCCAAATGGCGTGCACGTTGAATTCCAACTTCTCGACTCATGGCAGGGTCAGAATTTGTCTAGAAAACAATAAATACGTTTTGTTCAATGGTTTGTTTTAACTCACCTTCGTTTTGGTGAGAGCCGATATGCTTTTCTCTGGTGGCTGCGGGATGACGATTCCCTTGGAGAGATATTTTTCGACAATTTTTCCATGAAGACCAAGAAAATCGGAAAATCTACGCCACGTCTCGTAATGAGTTTTGGAGTAACCAACGACGCCGCTAACCTAAAATGCAATGTTTTAACAATGATTTCTAGCATATGTATTCAAAGAACCTCAGTCTCGAGCTTATAAACAATATAAGCGTTCATTCCGTCCCCACGCTTCTCGAATTCACGGATGATGATATTGAACTTAATTGGCACGGGCTCAGGCGAGATTTGAGCATAGTGGTCGTTGTGGTTGTCATGATATCTGAAAATTGACTGTTTGGTTTTCATTAATGCTTCGGAAAGTTTTCTAATACTCTCAGACGAAATGTCTGTTTGAAAAGCTTGACACAGTTCCACCGACATGCAGAATCATGCATGTTCAAACTTGTGGACTGAGCAAGCATCTCCCCGAATTTTTCACTATTGTCAGAGTTTTTATTTTGTCTGAGCACTGTACGTGCAGAGGAAAAGGAACTTACTGATCGTGGTCCTCGATACTGTTGATAACAGCCGGCGAGGTGCTCTCAGTGTCCGTCGAAGTATTGAGACGAAGTTTTGACGGCGGGGTGTCTTCGTTTCCCAAGTTGATCTCGTCACAGTCGTCGCCAAAGCAAGTTTGTCGATCGATTACAGCTCCAGTACGATCAGCATAAGAGTTTGAGTGAACATCTTCTTCCGACAACATTTCAAGAACTGGCTATTTCCTGGAAAAAAGAAATATGAATAGTGACTGGGAAATATCAAAAAAGAAAAGCAGAATGAAAAGCGATACGTCAATAAGATTCTGATAAACAAATGATGAAATAAGATACGTATTGGATAAATCATCTAGTGGAAAATTTATGGGAAATTGAGAGGAGAAAAGAAAACAGGAGAGAGAGAGAGAGTTATGGTGACGTATTGAATAATCAATAAACTGAACAGATTTGGAGGGAGACTATGTGGGGGGACAGCCAACCCTCCGGGAGACAAGAAATTCGTTTGCGATAAACAGTTATATGTGTATTTGTGCTAACCGTGGCCGGTGAGGCAAGCAGTCTGACAGAGCGCGTTTGCAATGACCTTGTGGCCGGGGAGGAATTACGTCATCGGTGTGTTCCTCCGCCGATCGGCCGCTCGCTCACATTTACACATTCCTCGACACAGACACGCACACGCACACACTCATCGACACTCATCGACACTCACCAGCAAACACAGACACAAGCAGAGACGACATCTGCGTGACGTCATAATCAATGGGCATAATAACGGCAAAAAAATGAATAGTTCAAGAAAGAATATTTATTATTATTATTATTGAAAGACAAGAAGCTTTGAAAAGAAAACTAGAATCGTTCAAGAATTTCATCTTTACTCAGCTCGTTTCCACTGTCACTGTCAAAATGGGAGTCTGGGTTGACCAAGTTTAGAACTTCTTCCGGCAGAAATGTTCGGTATATCTGAATTTTGAATGGATTTTAATGATAATGAACGGAATCGATCATTTTATATTTTTATGTTAAAACCAATTAGCTGATTACTAAAATTATTCTGGGAAAAAATCTGAGATAAAGCGAGAATGAAGGAACTTAGAATGAAGGAATTTTCAAACAAAACATTACTATTTTAGTGTTTTTGTATTTCAAAATTACCAAGTAAATCACTAGTGTTAGGACGATCAACCCAGCCAGTGCAGATCCGACAATAATTGGTACTAAATCTGTAGTGTTTTCATCTGACGGACATACTTGCTCTGAATTCATAAACGTTTTACAAATGTTATAAATACAAACTTACTTGGTCCAAATGAAGCACTTTTCATGTATGCTTGAATAGTAGTCAATTTAAACTTTATGCTGTAATACAATTCAGATAGTTTTTCTTCCTATAAAACTACTTACTAAGCCATTCCATACTTGTCATTGTCATTAATAGCATATTTCTGTTCACTCGGACAATAGTATGAGTTCCCAATATCGGCGTATATTGAACCGCTCAAATCGGAGAGATCGTTTGGATCAATTTGAAGATAGTAGTTTTGAGTCGGATATTTCGCATTTGGAAATGATGCTGGGTCTGATGAAAAATTAGCCGTTACGTTCACTTGGAAAAGTGTGAATTCTTTTCCTTCCGTTTTGAATCTTTTATCTTCAGTGAAACCAAGATCAATCGTCCATCCGGCCATCTGGAATATCAAATATCAAATGCGCCACACTGAAGGGTACATGGAATTATTGAAGTCATGATACCAAAATTAACAGCGTTTAGAAATCAATTGTGTAGTGGACAGTTGTAAAAGCAAACTACGCAAAGTGTTAGAACCCTATTTCAAATTTATCTATTAGGGTGGGGAGAAATTATTTTCCGAAAATGTTAAAAATTTTCCCCGGAATATTCCCACTCGCTAAACATTGCGCTTTCGGAATATCATCTGTTCCGCCCGCTCAAGCAATTCCTCAAAGAGAAACAGTTTCAAACATTGAACCATACCAAAATGGCAGTGAGCGTATTCTTTCACTCTCACACGCCCGAATTCTGGAAGACTGGAATCGGGTAATTTTCCAATAGGCGACTCGCAGTTGTAGTCGATACTGGTGAATATATTGTTGATTGATCGTTAACGAAATTGAAAATAATTAGAAAACATAGACTTCAAAAATTTCGGATAATAATTTCTCCCACCCCTAATAATTAATGTTTCTTTACATTTTTAGACTTCTGCGCGTTCATGCAGCCTTTTTTGTATATTTTTTTTCAAAAAAGTTGTAAACTATACAACAGAAACTTCAGGTCCGTGTAACATTTTTTAAATTTTTTAATCAATCAGCTGAGTTAGCATGTTTTCCCTAGTTCTGCATGCTTATCAAAAACTATAAAAATATATATGTATAGAGAATCTCACATGGTACAAATTTATTCGTAGAAGTTGAGCTGGAATCAACATGCCAGCAGTAGCTATATTTGTGTCACAGGTGGATACAGCGGTGTCAGCAGTCGAAGAAGTTGGCACGTGAACAACCACATCTTTCTGAAAACAAAGTTAAAAACGAACGGTAATTGGAAAACACTCACTTCACTATCACTTGTTTGATATGTAAGGTACAAGTAAATATCAGCTTGAACAATTATGCAGGGAACACCAGCGTTATATACCTGAAAATGTCTATTTTTCGTTTTCAATGAATGAACATTTATTCAAAGTACCGTTTGACTGGTACTCTGACTTTTTCACCCATATCAGTCCATATTTTTTGAGATGAGTGTCCTAGGAATGGTCATAATCAATTATCATAGAAAGTACCCGTACTTTGTAAACTCCTTTGTTTGCCGCATCAGAAGCTGTATCGATAACTGTGAAACACAGCAACAAAAATGTAAAAATGACAGTCAAAAGTTCGCACCGTTCCATCTGAGAATAAACCATTTGTGATAACAATTACAATTTGAATCAACTTAAACTTACCGTTCTGAAAATAGAATTAAATGTGTTGTTTGATTCAATGCACCACAAGCAGAAATATCAGCAATCCAACTCATGGTGAAGTTTTCTTATCGTTTCTGCACACGCACTCACTTAAATTTTATTAGAGTCGTTATATTTTATGAAACATTACAAAGATCCTGGTCAACAGTGACAAAAAATCGAAACTAAGCAAAAAAAAGTTGAAAGTGATTCAGTTGGTCCTTATTTTCAAGTAAAGATTTATTCCAATTTATGGGCAACGATATCGTTCACAAGAAGAGATTATACTAAGTATATGAAAATACTAACAGTTAACAAAAACACAAGGAATCATGTGTAATCACAAATGGGTAAAAGTTATGTCTTTTTGAAATAAAGGATTATTTTTGAAGAATGTACTAATGCGGGTTAGATTCAAAAGATCACACACGTATTCATTTGTAAAAGTTATAAGAACGAGAAAATGAGACATATACAAATTACTGGTATATTGAAGAATTTGGTTGCAATGGGGAATCCCAGTTTTAATTTTCTCCTCTATGACGGGTTACTGAGAAATAAAGATAACAGTGACTTCAATCATTATTTCGCTAAAAAATCTCGAACTACATTGATATACAGTGGCGAGAAGTGGTGAGGAGAATTTTTTCGAACACTCATAACTTTGTTAAAAACAGCTCAATCGTATTGAAACTTTGCATGAGAATAGCTGTAAAATCCAAAAACATAAAAATCGGTTTTTTGAAAATTTCTCACTTTCAGAATTTTCAGAGCAGTTTCAGATGTAACAGTGGTTCGAGAATCCAAAAAAAAACCTTTTCCCAGAATTTTTTCTGGCTTTGATTTTAGATACAATATGATTCTTTTTGTCCAAATATGCACCAAAAAAGTTTTGAAGAATTTTGAAATTTGGGCTCTCGAGTTATGATGCTCAGAGCACAAAAGGTATGTGTCGGCATCTTTGCCATAACTCAGCTGAAAATGCATTTTTGATGCTCAAAATTTCGCAAATTATGTTTTTTGAGTTGCTTATCAATTTTATAACAGAAAGTTTTCCAATTGTAGTAAAAAATTTTCTCAATTTTTTCACCTCTAGGGAAAACTTCTAAAATTAAAAAAATTGAGAAATTTTTGTTTACAATTGGAAAACTTTTCGTTAAAAAATTGATAAGCAACTCAAAACACATAATTTGTGAAATTTTGAGCATCAAAAATGCATTTTCAGCTGAGTTATGGCAAAGATGCCGACACATACCTTTTGTGCTCTGAGCATCATAACTCGAGAGCCCGAATTTCAAAATTCTTCATAACTTTTTTGGTGCATACTTGGACACAAAGAATCATATTGTACTTAAAATCAAAGCCAGAAAAAATTCTGGAAAAAAGTTTATTTTTGGATCCTCGAACCACTGTTATTAGGTTGGTCCATAAGTTTCTTTCGATTTTGGTCAAATTTTTGATCAAATTTTTCTCGGAGCGGAAAGGGCTAGATTGATGAAAGTAATATCCATGAGCATTGATAGCTGCCTGGCAACGCGCCGGTAATTTCTTGCTGTCATCGGCCGAGAATGAGAAGGTTTGCGATTGGAAAAGTGAGTGAACTCCTTCTTGAAGTCATCTTTTCAAGCAAAGCCTTTTCTATTAAGATGGTGCATTAGACCCTTGAACCATTATTTATCCGAAAGGCCAAGGTCCGGAAAATAGGATGAGTGGAAAAGAATAGTCCAGGCAAACTACATGAGTTTTTGGCTGACTCCTCTAGTAACGGGGGATCTCGCATTGTCATCCTGAAGGTAAACTTTGGTTTTTTCTCCCTGTTTCGATTCGACAGCCAGGTTCAATTTCTTTAATTATGAACTATAAATTGCGGTCATTATATTATTACATTCATCTAAAAGTTCCCAGTCCCCATTCCTTTGACAGACCATCAAACACGGAGCATACCCATTTTTCGGTAAATTTAGGCTCCGGGACGTCCAGAGCTAGCTGTTCTTTGGCAATAAACTAACCCTTCCGCAAATTGATAGAGTAACTTACCCACTCCTCATCTACAGTAAATAGATCATTCACCCAACTGAATGTGTCAAGAAATGATAGGAGAAACATGCCCATGTCTTCACGGCAATCTATATCATCGTCATTCCAGCATAGGTTACGAATCGACAAAATTTTTGACATCGCCTTGAGACCTCAATCCGATCACAATACTTGGTTGACTAACTGATAATGTATTTGATATTTTACAAAAGGTTTGAAGCGGATCGGTTTCAATAGGATTCTTCAATAGGTCCAAGTCCAACTTTCGGACCAAGCTTCGTCGTTTCATTCTAAATTTTTGGCTTCAAAGCGATCGGCCCTATGCTTGATGGTATTAGCAGCAGAGTGTAGTCCTTCATCTAACTTTTTCATTATCTTATGGATAACAAGTCTCGTTTAACCAGGAAGGAATAAAAACAAAATGGCATTTTGAAAGAGTTGATGGTAAGGACCGAAAGCAAGCGACATGCTCGCGAACCACACGTAGTAGGAACAAGACAAAATGTGTACAGAAAGTCCATGAGATACTCTATTCAACAATAAAACATCCACCAAGAAATATAGTTCCACTGGCCAGATATGAATCTTCAATGTTGAGCATTCAAAATCGAAAGAAACTTATGGACCAACCTAATACATCTGAAACTGCTCTAAAAATTCTGAAAGTGAGAAATTTTCAAAAAACCGATTTTTATGTTTTTGGATTTTACAGCTATTCTCATGCAAAATTTCGATTCGATTGAGAAATTTTTAACGAAGTTATGAGTGTTCGAAAAAATTCTCCTCACCACTTCTCGCCACTGTAGTTATTTTCATGCTGATCCTCAGCATAACGCTGTTATTCTTATTTAAAAAAGACCAACATAAGATATCAATGCTGAAATTTAACTGTAAAGTATAAAATGAATCTGAAGATTCTAAAATGTAATTGTACATGGCTTTCGATCGTATGTGTTGCTATCCACAGAAGAAAAAAGTTTTTATCGCTTATTTGAAGTTTTCCGAAGTTTATCTCACTTTGCATCTGTTCAAAAATACTTTTGTTCGGGTATAATCCAATTACTGAACGTATGTGATGAAATTTTTTTCAAAGTTTGAGACACAAGGATTTATCGCGGGATATCAGTTTTACAGAAAACATTGTTAATCTCAACTTTTTGCTTTTCATTTTCAGAATATATCTTCTGGGACACAATTTAGCTGAGCATCTTAAACAACCGGACATCTCGCCCACAAAATCCTAAAACCGACTCAATTATTCGAATATTTTACGATTACACATTCTCCTCTGTTGCGTATCTGCCAATCTGACCCTGCCTCACAATTTAACCCGTTCTCTCTCGCACCGGGTTGTCTTCGATGACTCGCACTTCTTTCCTCTTCTTGGTCCAAGAAATCAATACGTCTCAAAGACACGCAGCAGAGGTCAGCCCCGCGCAACGCTGCTCGCCTTCTCCGTCTTTTTCATTGCCCTTTATTTCATTGAGAAGATCCCACGTTATATGACAACGCTGGGGAAAGGCCCACCAGTCCACACTGCACACTGGCGGGTGGTGTGCGTACGTTGGAGGGTACGGGGTGTAAATGTGTGTGTGCGTGTGTTGGAGAGGAGATGACCAGGACCACGCGAACCCTCCCCGCGTTTTGTCTCCCTCTCTGTTAATCCCTTTCCCCGAATTGTTACAATCCATTGCTTCCCATTTTCTTACAAGTATATTTTTTATGATCATTTTACTTTTCACAAAAAAGATCGTAATATCCACCTGAACAGAGTGAAATATTTGTTCTATTTCAGACATGACGAGACCAACTGCTCCATGCCTAACTGCTGATTATTACACATACTCAACTTATACTCAGGTACGATTTACAGACTTTTGGAGTAGTTAAATTATTTTTATTCAGAGAGACGATTATTATGGTGGATACGAACCAAAAAACGAAAATTCACAAGATTATAATCGGACATCTGCGCCTATGCGAAGAGAACCAACAAAGACAGTCACCCATAATCAACGAGGAAAAAGAGAGGTAACCAATAGAAAGATTTATTGTTTTTAGTGAACGATTTTGTAATTTTTCAATGATCTAAGAAAGCGCTCCACAAAAAACCCGTTCAAAACACAGTTGTTACGTATCAATAGTAATATTCGCAAATCAGATTTCTTTTCCGAATTCATCTGCCTGTAACGGCAACAACCAAAATTTCAAAAACTAATCAGTTAACCGTACTACATATTTTTTCCTCGTTCGATCTTCATTTTTTTTTAGTCAGAGCATATTTGAGTAATCATTCAAACATCTAGCTGATCGAAAAATTTCTGAATCGATTATAAGAAATTGTCAAAACGGAACGAATCTAGATTTAGCTAATTAAATGAGAATACATTTTAATTTTCAGGACTCATCTTCGGCACACTGCATTTCATTCATTTACTGCGCTCTTGCCATCATAGTCATCGCATTCAATGTTGTTATGTACTACAACGGAGTTAGGAATTCGGTTAGTTTTCTCTTGAAACCAAAAACTTGTGCACAAATAGTGTTTTTTTCAGTTTGTAATCTATCTGTCTGGGGCGATGGCGATCATTGTTTTCACATGTATTCTGATGCACATTGGAATTGGCGCTCAACAACCGTTTCTATGCATACCATTTGTTGTTTTGAGAGTTGGTTTTCAATTGACCTTTGGGTGTTCTAATCTGCATATTTTCAGACCCTCGAGACATTCGTCAGCGCCCTGATGCTGGCTGCATTCACCTATGCTATTGTGAAACCAGAGAGCGATATGTTCATGCTGTTTCTCCAATGCACTAGAATGGCAGCCCAACTTGTTTCGGCCCATTTCAAGTTTGATCTTGTAGACAGTGAGTTTTTGAAGTTTCTGAACAACAGAGTCAAATTGAATACCTTTTTCAGCCACGTTCCAAGTGTGTATTATTGGTTGGTGCGTGTCACTCGTTCTTTTATCGGTGTCTGTCTACGTTTGTCGTGTGGCATTCCAGTGCACAATGTCCATCGCTGATCAAGTTCGATACAATCGTTATCAGAAGCACACTGGCACTTCGCAAACACGATTCGCTGGCGACGAGTATCCGTGTATTTAAAATGCAAAACGAGTAAAAAACGGGGAACGTGAACCGAAGGCTATTTCAACCACTGAAACAATTTATCTGATTTTTTGTTATGTATCTATCTATCAAATGCTGTCTATTACATTAAAATGAGGGAAGCCAGAAACATCGTCGGGCTTTTGCTGTGGACCAATTATTGTATTTCTCATATACGCTATTGGTTATTGTTTTTTATTAGTGCATAGATTCTTCAAATACTGCATCCACAAGCTCCTTCTTTTCGAACTTTCAAACTAAAAGGAAACTTTTCATGTCTCATTATCTTTGAAACGTTGACCTATAAAACTCATCGTGTCACAACATTGCCATTTTAAAGCTTTCTGTTAATTCTTACTGGTACATTGATGTATTTGTTTTTCGTTTTTTTTTCTATCTCAAAATAAAACCAATTTACTACCGAAAATCATTGAATACAATCAATAAAACACGAATTCAGTTAACAGATAAAAAAGATACCAAGTTTTTAATGACGAAAAAAAGAAAAAATATTCAAAGTAAGGAAATGATGATATCAGAGTATATTTTAGTTTCAGTCTCTAGTGAGCAAACAATATCGCTACGAAGAAACAGAAAAGCCAGAAGGTTTTCAAGGCAGACGATGAAGTTGCTTCTGTCGACTTGACAGAATCGTCTAATGCCTTTTCCAACTCTTCGTCTGAAGGAAGGTCGGTAGTTGAAATTGTTTCTGTTACTGAAGCTGCTGTAGTTTCTGGAACTTCATCTGTCGGCTTGTCTTCTATTGGTTTCTGCTCCTGAAAGAAATAAATGTCGACAATAAGACCAAAGTTAACAGAAACGTAAATCTATTGGTTAAACGATTGACGCTGTTAATGGGAACGGAAAAATGCTACTTCTAAGATAATCACCTTTTCGATTGATCCACAGAAGGCCCCAGTGTTACCCATATTACACACGCAACGATTGCATTCACATCTCCCATTATTGGAACACAATTCCTGCCAGATGAATTCAGATAAGATAAGATAAAAGGTTGTGATGCTTTTTAATCAATTTCTATCCTCACAAAGTCAAAGTGGTGATGAAAATAGCGAGCTTGGAATTAGGTTGTTTTTGCTTACATTTAGTCCCTAAGAACTTCCCTATGAGAATCTATTTCTTTGATGTGAGACACGTTGCAAATTGGTAAACTTCACTAACCCCGTTCTCCACACAGTTATTTGATGCCGTTGAACAAGAGCAATCGTCGCGTTCCCATCCCATTTCACATCTGGAAAAGTTGATGTAACATTTATAAAACGTTCATTGCTTCATACTTGCAAGTTCCGCAGTCGCAAACTCCGTTTCCAGAGCAAACTTTTCCATTGGCAGACAGAGGGCAGCTGTCATTGTCGCACTGACAGAATTTACCTGTGACCTGAAGATACAGAATAAGTTATACAATTATGAATTTCGAAACAATGAAAGAATTTTTACCTACCGTAGGTTTGTTACACTGGCACTGACCACATTTACATTTTCCTGAAGAACTGCATACTGGAGAAGAGGAGTTACTGAAAGAAATTATAATGGTCGAAGTTTTCGTAAGTTCTTTGGAACCCATATTCTAGGCTATACGAAATCTATGTATGAGAATTTCAGAGGTATCACAGATTCGAAGTATTATATGGAATCAAAAATCATCAACCATAAGTGTTATTTTACCTGTTTTCGATGAAAAACATGATAAAAAATTGATAAAACTGGTGTAACATAGCAAAAACTTACAATTTACACTTGTCTTCTAATTCTGAAGCAGTCGAAACTCCAAGCGTTGCCAACGGACATTCACATTTGTCTCCACCGCGGGATGGATCGCATACGCATTGTCCACAAACTAAATGGCCATTCTGATGGCATAACCGAGAGTTTATTTCCTGGAAGAAAAACCGATTATTGATATCTTGAAAAGTTTTCGCAAGTTTTCGAACAAAAAACTTCAAACTTTACGAAGTATCAAGTTACACGAGGTGCTAAGAGTGGCGCATATCAGATAAGATATTAGCTTACTGGATGTTTTTCGCATTCACACCCGCAGATAGTGGTGACGTATAGACCAGCAATCGTGCGTTGTCCAAGAATGCCAACAGAAAGTGTAACATCGCCAGAATTTGAACAAGAGTTGACGGTAACCTTGAAAATATAAATTATTTGGGGGGATAGATTCAATTCTCAAACCTCAATTTTGAATTCGACGATCTGATTGTTCTGGACCCGGCAAGATTTGGTTTCTTTCAACTCTCTGAAACGATATTTCACAATTAAATTCACATTCTACAAAAAAAGCACAAACCCGTCGCAAACGATAAAAAACTTCAAGTTGATCGGCGATTCTTTAACATCCGAAGTTTGAATCTCCATGGTTTCTGGCTCGGTACCTCGTCGATTTGCGTCTGTTTGGTGAAGATACTTGAAGGTGACCGTCGATGAATGTCCTGCAAAATCAGATGAGATTGTCTACTTAGAATCCTTTTTTTTAACCAGGCATGAGTCGAACTGAAACGGCTTGTGGTTGTAGTCGAACAACGGTTCTCCCATCGTGTTGCTTAGTTTCAAGTGGGAGATTCTGAAAAGTAGTTTAAAGAAAGAAATCTTTTTTTTCTTTTTGCTACCTGTTGGGTTTTGACTTGAGCAGTTTGCGGAGAATAAACCAAATGAGGAGTACATGTTTCGTTAGTGAACTTAGACTTTAACTGACAACGATTCACAAGAGAAGAATGCTGGAATATAAATAATACTTTTGAACATGTACCGCTGACTCACAGGATCGATGCACCAAGCGCATTCTGCATGAGCTTTGATGCATTGTCCACAACTTTGCTGAGCATCCAAATTGTTGCATAACTGATCTGGTGTTTCATCAGATAGTGACGACTTTAGAAGAAACAAGGCAAGACATAATAATATTCTTACTGGTGAATGCATGTCTGCAAATATCAAAAACTGGGGTTATCTTGTTTGAAGGAAAGCATACTCATAACCACAGTAGTTTAAACGAATGGATAAGATTTGAAGACAACAAAAGTTTTTGAGGAGCACTGGAAAAATCATAAAACTTGAGAACAACACACGACTTGTGTGAAGTAATAAACAGAAGAACCTCTATCTCTTTCTGTCCCTCCCTACGAGTACAGAGGTAGATGAAACACATACAGAGAACAGGCGTAGGCATCTGGCGTGGCAGAGGCCGTAACTGCCACAGCAGACGCTCTACATTGCTCTGTCATATGGCGTTGTGGGGGGAGGTGCACGGACCTTGAAGTCACCACCAACCCAACTTCAACTGCACCGATCTTTTTCTGCTATTTTTTTACTTAACATTGCGATTCGCTCGGTCGTTCGTAGGAAGAAGCAAAAAATGTCCGTTGATGCTCTCGATACGAATTTTATAGGGTTCCGGCAATGAAACACATGTATGAAAAAGTACAAAAGCATTCCGACAGAGAAAAAAGTTATCGGTCCTGGGATCCAGTGTGTCGAAGTAAAAAGTGGCAGCTGTTGATTTTCAAGTCTGCCCTATAGTCGAGCTCCAATGTTTGGAAGTGGAAATTTGCTTGCAATAAAACCAGGGATACCAGAAGGACAATAAAGAATCTAATGATTGAATTTTGACACCTGCATAAGAAGAAAAGAAGAATATTTTTGAATGTGCAATCTTCGAAACACTTGTGGAAATGCGTTTTTCACGAGTCAAAATTTTCATATTCTGCGACAAAAGAAAGTTTGTATTTGGGAAAAAATACAGTTTTGTGATAAATAAAACTGTTTTTCCAAAATGTTTCAAATTTAAGTTTTGTCAGCAACAGCCACGTCTTGCTTTCAACTCCTTCGACTTGATTCTCATTTTCCAGTAAGATTCACAGTGAGCACACCATGCTTTGTTATATTTCCAATTGGCGTTTTTCAAGGTGCTCATCGGTTTCGATAATCTTTGTCGCTGAAAAAAAACCAATTTTTTCGAGATGACAACCGCTCCTCCAATCTAATCATTTGTCAACTCAAATTTCCCAAGATTTTTGTTGTACAAATTTCTCACCGACAACGCATCTAATCCTTCGCACGGCTAACCACAAAGCATTTCAAATAATCAATCAATGTCATATAACTTTTCTCTTCTGCTGTGTGTACACAAGAATCTGCGGGGGGTCCCATTTCTTGGAGTATTACACACTATACCTCGCCATCTTTTGTTCATAAAAACCAACATTCAAACACTGACCTTCAGAATATTTCGGAGTAATGTAGAAGAGAGCATGGACGATATTTGATGAGGGTAATTTTTGAAAACATAACATATCTTATTCTTGGCGACTGAAGCATGTTTTGGACCATATGGATAGTTTCCACCAATTCGCTTCACTTTGATAGTTCTCATGTTCTGAAAAAGTCTCTGTGATATCAGTTAAAACACATTAAATTTGAGAAAATTATTGTCTTCTTAACCAGGGAAACATTTTGACAACCGTGGTGAAAGCTGACATCGGGAACTATCTGATTTCTACGAAGAAACACTCTGATTTTCACGAAAAATCACAGTGACAAACCAGTAAGTTTTATAGATGCTAAAAATCGGCTGACTGTCGTGGCATCAAAATTTTGAGCTAACTTGCAATTAGTTAACTGTTCATGCATACAATTTCGAAAACTAAAAGATTAATGTTCATTTTAGATTCACAACTGACCTCTGCCATAGAACACGCATTTTGTGTAGACTGCAAAAACGTAAGAGTTTTAGGAAATCGGTGCCTTCTGAAAAATGGAAAATAATTACGAAACATTTTTCAGTTTCTTACAGAGAAATATAACGTTTCTTGTTCGAAAAAAGGTGACTGTCTGAAGGTGAGGACTTATTACTTTTCAGTCGTTTTATCCCATATATATTTTCTAGACGAGCAGAATAAGGATCTGAAATCAATTTCAAACATTCAAATCAATTAATGAAAACTTACTCTTAAAGGCTTCAAATAAAAACACTGCAAACAACAAAAGGTGAATTTCATTCATTTGAAGTTTCAAAATGGCGGACAACTGAACATGACACTAATGGACATACCCTTCTTTTCCATCAAAGGTGACATTCACTATGTAAAATAAACTTGTTCTTTTGCTAATGGTAATTAAGCCTAAGTGTCTGCGGAAAAGAAAGTAGAATCATCGTTAGCGTGGATTCAAAAGTTGTCTTTGAATGAAAGAAGAATTCCCGCGAAAAGAATAAAAACGAACAAAAATTAGTGAAATTACTTCAAAACAAGGGAATGGCGTTAATATGGAAACTTCTCAGTCTTACACATGTTCTCATGTCAAACACATTGTCTGACTCTCACAGAGAATGCAATCTGACTTAGTAAGTTCTGATCTGATTCGAAACGAGAACTAGAGAATACATTGTATTTTTGGAAGCACCAATGTTTAGTAATTCCGGGGCAATTTTATTTCACGATTGGAAATTGTCCCAGATTTGGACACATTTGGGCGGATTTTTGAGAAAGATATGATAAACGACAAAACCAAATACCATAAAAACTGTAATATAGCTCCACCAGTAGAAGAAGACCCCCCTCTAATACAACGTCACCCTTATGATTGAAGATAGCAAAACGAAATATTCATGTTTTATGATTAGAGTAGCAGTGGAATCTCGAAATTTCGCAACATTTTCTTTTTATTTCGGTACCCTGTTATTCGAATTTAAAAAAAATTTTAATTACCTCGCATCATCCATTAACACCCCTCATTACAGTTTTTATATTATATTATATTCACTTTTCTTAGCGGCAAGAATCAATTTTCATTTTGAAGAAAACTCAAAATCAACTATAATAGATCGAAATGAAGCTTGTCCAAAAATCATAGTTGAACTAATGTTTTGGCTATACATTTTTCAGGTTTTCTGCTATTTCGATGTTGCAAGTTGGTTATTTTTTCTAGGAAATCTACTCCCACAAGATGAACCATTGCTTCACTCCCTGTCAGGTTTCACTCTGTGAAACCCAACGTTGATTTTGTTCTGTTCCCAAAAAAGAGTGGAATTCCGTTCCCAGTAAAAATATCAATCGGAAAATAGAATTTATCTAAAGTTTCATTTCAGTTAATAACTCCCTTAAGCATAAAATAAATTATTAAAAAATGAAAAGCTGCTATTTTGAGATGCATCCAGGCTTTTTTGAATTAGAGAACCAACGACAAATTACGGATAATAGAAATCAAATAGTGATAAACATATGAGAAACGAGTTTTTGATTATTTCAGAATGTTTTTGTTAGTGTGTCGATAGGAGCTTTGGTCTCTCAGGCAGTCATCGTGACGTTTATACTCGAGAACAGTATTTTGCGGAAGGTTCAGAACTTTGCGAAGAGTGTCACGGATTCGGTTTGTCACAGGAGTCTCGTCAGCGTTTCTGAAACGTTAAACATGTGCTGTTGACTTTTCCAGGTACTGATTTATTTGTGGATATTGTGAAGTCAGAAACAGCTTAGACTGAAACGTTTGCGTCTCTTCTTAAAGGCTTATTTCAAAACGATCATTTTCAGTTTTCTCAGAACTTTTGGAAACATACCTATTCCATAATGAAATGATGTCTTCTTGGTTGCGAATTGAACACACAGCTCCACACAGTTCATCTCCAATTTCAAATTGTTCTCCAACAACCGCCAGTAGTAGATTCTCCCAAATACGAGAGGATAGCCCTTTCTTCAGACGAATAATCCATTTTCCTCCTTTACAGTTTGCTGGATCTTCCCAGACAGGCTTGATTCCAGTTTTGAAGAAGTGTATATCCGCTTTGTCACATAGATCTGTGATTTTATAGTATCAAATCATATTTTTTGGATATTTTCGGATGTTTCTGATACTGAACTCAATGAGCATCACTCCTATATTTCTCAATCCTATCAAACCAGCAAATCTACGGCAATCTTTTGTTCTCAATTGCCAAATTGTAAAACTTAATGTCGAAAAATGGGAACTGCAGTTTTCAATAAGATTTACCTGTTGGGCGTCGAAAATGTGACATGATCCCCCAAAACTGTTCAACTGTTTTCATTACTCCAACCGGCTGAACATAGCTCGCATAATCCTCCGGGTCGAATTTCCCAGATGGTCTCACAAAGTAAGAGAACGTGTAAGAATATTGGATTGGATGGTCGTTGAATCCAATTGGTGTTTCGCTCTATAAAAAATATAAGATTTGCGAAGTTTTAGTAACGAGAAAGTATAATAAGCAATTCCTTTTTTCTTGTAATATTCATTCTTTCAAACTGACCATTAGCATTGGTAAATTTCTAGGAACTTTTGGTGTCTCCGCAACTGCCACATCTTCTGTTTCCATGTCTAAAAATTTACGTTCCGCATTTCATGTAATCAAATCAGATTAAGCAAAAATCGGACACAAACGATTGAAAAGGAAAAAAAGGCCCGGAGGGACGCCGGCAATACACAATGTCGAATGACCTCCTTCTCTCTGTACCTCGGTCTCTTGAGACTGAATAGTACACAAAAAAGAAGAGACACAGAGCACAACTGCCAACACGAACGTTATTGATTTGCGCACCAATGTCTCTCTGAGCGGAAAATACTGAGAGGAGAAGTGAGAAAGCCAGACCCATCGGGATGAGTAGGATAAACGTTTTTGGCAAAAAATGGGATAGCCGTAAACAAATACAAAATTACATTACACAAAGTTTATTTTTTTTCTTTTCCCGTAACATTATGGTCGTTGATAGAAATTTTTACAAATGTAATGCCGGTAGAGGCGTGCAATAAATATATTATATCATATCACAAAACCATATCACAAAATTGTTTTTATGTACTCGACAGCCGACTTGAAATTAACCCAATAGTAAGCATCACGGCCAGATTCGATTCTGTCTCCAGCAAATGTTTCGATAAACTGAAGATTCGACAAAAGGGAACGAGGATTCGCCTGCAAAATTTACTTCACTTTGTGATCAAAACTTTTGTATTAACCTTGATAATGACAAAAACAAGAACTGGTGTTAGGTCATCTGCAGATGCTACTGCATTTTTTGATGACAGTGCCACCAAATTATTGATGACATCACAACAACGGACAAGACAGTTGAGTTTTTCTTGAGCTGTTACGTAATTGTCGAGCATTGACAATTCAGCTTGAGCAGACGGCCATGGGGCTTCTCCGAGAAGATGCTAAAATTAAAAATAATCAGGCGTTTGCAGGAATAGTTACAGCCAAACCTCTGGAATTTTCAATGCTTCGTGGACGGGAGTCACAGAGCTGGATGCTTTTCCAATGACAGATTGCAGCAATCTGAAACATTTCTGTAATTTTTGTCTATTTTTTCTCCTTCTCACTTGTCTTTTTTCTGATCCATCTCCCTATTCGGCCAAAAAGCAATTTCGTATACAGCGAACATCACAAAACGTTCCATCGTTGTCATGGCTCTAGCAATCATAGATTCAGTAGCAAACTGCAACAAAAATCGTCTTTGCTACGATGAAAGTTCGAAAAACTCACATTCCAATCGTAATTTTGCATCAATCGCTCCCTGAGATAAGTGAGCAAGTTTTGAAGAAACTCGGCACGCTCGTCGTGTGCTTGAAGAAATTTGAATTCGCTGTAGAACTTGCCCACTGCAACCACTTCGGGAGTTTTACCGCTGGCTAGCTTGCTATTTTGGAATCCAGTCTCGAGAAATGTTTGAATCAAATTGTCAACCAGAATTTGTTCCGTGAGGCGACGATTCCTAAACAATTGCATATGGATTGTATTCAAAATTTAGAAAAACAACTCACAGCAAAACTCTTTGCTCCATTGAAGAAATATCGTTAGATTTTCTCATCAAAATAGCTCTTTCTTCTCGCATTTGTCTGACAAGAAAGTCTTGTTCCACCTCGTTTCCAACCAAATGATCCATAAGTATTTCCACGCCTTCGTTCTCGAACAGTTCGATGCACCGCTTCACCTCCCGGAGTTGAGCTGCTTGTCCATATTCTCGGCGGTGCTCCGTTTCAACAAGAACACCGTCCAGAAAACTGTCCAAACGAATTTTTTTGCTCATTTCTTGCATCTCGCTTCTACACCCAATTTTTGGAAGATAAGAGACGTTTCCAAGAACCGTAATCATTTTACGGAGAGTGTCTTTGAATGCTCTGAAAATTGCTCAATAACAAAAACACTGTGCTTCAACTAACCTGCAGGAAGTAAGATTTTCCGGAGAATAGTATGGCTCAGACATTCCCGTGTTTTTTGGAATTGACTTAGTGTCAGTCAGCTTTGTGAATGTCGATTTTTCGATTTTAATCGACGAATTTGAGGCATACTTTGCAAGAATCGAATCTCCTTTCTCTGTATCTGGTATGTTTTGAGCACTTGCACTGCTCACCATCCCGCTTGGTTGTTTCGCAAGAGAACTGCTTCGACGAAGATGGTCCCGTATGTCAGAAAGTGTGTTAGACTGGGTGATACCTGCAAAAAATATTTTAATCCCTATTATTTCAGAGTCTTACCTTTCTTCATACGATCACTGAAATTTTTTAGTTTTGCAAGTCCTCCCCTGGATTCTCCAATTTGTAGAGCCTCCACTGGAGCGTCGACGGAGACATTATCCACACTTGGTTCTTCCACAGATTTTTCTTCTTTTGAGGGTTCGGAGGGTATGGTCACATCGCTGTAGAACAAAGTTACATCAAGACGATAACAAAGTTAAATCTTACTCAGTAGTTGTGTAAAGCGTCGAAAAGTCAATGAGATCCTTATTTTCAGTTAGATTAATGTTGACAAAGGGGCCATTGGTTGCGGAAGAAGCCTTGATAGTAATAGGAGCAGAATCACTAGAGATATTATCCATAATGAGAAGCTCAGTTTCTTCTAATTGTTTCTGTTTTCTGGCTTCTTGTTTTCTCCGTTCGACTTCACTGGCTTCGACGTAATTTTCTCTGGAATTGCATAATTTGGCTACCTATCAAAAGGATGTGTCGTCAAGAAATATAATTATAAAAATATTAAACTCACGAAGCAAAATCCAAAAAGAACACATCGAAGTTCTCTTTTTCAAACACTCCGCCGTAGTTTTCATTTTTCATATGTAGATCGTTTGGATCGTAGAAAGAATCTCCGGTGCGTTTGAAAGATTTTTGAACTTTTCGATGGATATTTCGGAGCG
This sequence comes from Caenorhabditis nigoni, assembly GCA_027920645.1. Lineage (NCBI taxonomy): Eukaryota > Metazoa > Nematoda > Chromadorea > Rhabditida > Rhabditidae > Caenorhabditis > Caenorhabditis nigoni. The sequence goes on from CP115869.1 coordinate 744,626, forward strand.
CCGAAAGTTTGGGTGAGTCTTCAGAAGTTTCGACATGCGATTTTTCCACAGCAGATGCAAAAGACTCGGGCATCTTCTGGCATACTGAGACAATTCGCGAGATTTTCAAATCGGTAGTTGGAGGCGTTTCTCGGATCATTTTAATCTGAAGATTTTTTCTGTGCTATAGAGGATTTTCTGAAAGAATATTGACTTACCAACTTATTTGCATCGGCCAGAGACCCAACAAAATTCGACTTCGTTTCCAAGTCAGACTCAGATTTTCCGCTAGCTATAAGCGACGTGATCTCCACATCGGGGGCCATGTTTTCCACTAACAACGAATCCATCATTTCAGAAATCAGATGAGTGTTCTAAAAATCATTTTGAAAATCATTGGGTTCGAAACAATCAATGACATACTCTACACTGGCTCAAAAACTCTCGATATTCTTCAGGTGGTGATTCAAATTCTCTTAATGAAATCATTTGAATAATCATCGCAATTTGTGCAAGGTTGTGATTCACAATGGATCCAATGCGTACGTCATTATCCACAACTCCAAATTTTTGAGGGCTGATAATCGCAGGGCAGAGAAGATTTGAGACGATCATATCTTTGCATGCATGGCTGAGCTCAATGGCGGACATATCGTCCACGATTTCGTAAAGCGAGCAGAATATATCTCTCACGATCCAGTTCAAATTTGGTGGCAGCATGGAGAGAGCGAGATAAATATCTGAAAAATAAAATACAACTCTTAAACGTGAAGTTTGATCTCTCACTTTCTAAAAAATTGTCCACAAAATCGACGAGCTTGGAAACGACCAGCGCTCGGTACTCTGGCAACCTCTCAGAGTTTTGACGGCCGTCGGAAAGGAATCTGGAACTTGACTGTTTCATATCCACGTCAAGCCAAAAGTTTCCAAGTTGAATAACATTGAGAACACTTTTCCGAAGCGCTTTTGTAAGATAAACCATTGTCGGATGCATTTGCTCAACAAAGTATTTGTAAAATCTAGTCGAAATTGATGTTTCCTTTCTAAGCATAGTCCTCATTTGAGACCCTGATTTGACCAACTGGCGTTTTAGAAGGTAGCAGACAACCTGCAAATGGATACGCGGTGAAGATTAGATGCGTTTAGATTGCAATTATGGTACCTGAGCAATTTTGAGTTCATCGTCAGGGTAGAGCCCGCAAGAGTAAACCAGGTGAAAGAACGTTTGGATCAAATTGTCATTAGTGGTGACCTGTAAAAATTATGTGGTTTAGTCCGCAAGATTATAAATGTCATGATTGAAAAATACCAACGCTAACAAGTTCTATTTTCCACATATTTTTGAGGCTGATTCATGGACCAGAAACTTCCGAAATTAGTTATAATCCCACAAACAAAGTACTTACATCGTTTTGATCCCATATGTTCAACAACTCAGCCACTGATGTTGGTTCCATATAGAGAACTGTAAGCAATTGGTTTAATGTTGAATAATGATGTCCGAAGTGCCTGAAAATGATAATAACAATAAGATAATGAACCAATCAAAAGTCTTACTTATAGGCAGCCAGAGCCTCGGTGTCACTAATTTCTTTGAGCAAGCGGCAAGCATAACTAGGGTCTAAAGACTGACTCTTGAGCTGGCGAGAAACGTTCTGAAACAATAAAACCTTGATAATTTATAACTTTCGATAATCAAACTGACCGTCCAATAAGAGCTTCTCCACGCTTCAGTTAGTAATTTGATTTCGAGGTCCGCAACTTCTTGTTTGTGGCGATGAAGTGAGGCAGACTGAAATGTAACACTGCTTGAATATCAGACAAAACTATATCAGAACCTCGGCATCGGCGAGCAATTTTTGATTGCGAATTCTAGTGGCAAGCTCATAGAATTGACGGTATTTGTCGTGTGATCGGATTTTTTCTACAGCTTCCGACATCTACCTGCAAAAAACACCTTCACAATATCGAAAAACAAGAAATCCATCAAAATGTTAACAAGAATGAGAAAAACGAAACAAAATCAATAACAAAGGAACGGAAACACACCGATAATGAGTGCAACCTTATTATAAACAATGAGAAGGCCGCGGTCCGCAATTGCGCGTCTTATGTGTTGCCTTTGTTGGGTGACCCGAGTAGGGTGCGCGCGGGGTGGCGAAACGATTGGTGTCTCGCGGGCGAACGAGAGAGATATACATGAGGTGCCCAGTGTGAGTCCATTAGAACAGAAAATGACGTTCTTTGTGTTTTTATGGTGTATCGTACTCGTATCTGCGAACGACCTAAGCTGTAGGCTGATTTCCAAAAAGCCACATGGAGAATTGAATGTAAGTATTGAAGTAAATTCATGTTTCTCGTACTCAAAAACTTAGTTTGTTTGAAGAAAATCACTGAATGTAGCTGGTTCAGATTGGCACTGCAAGGAAAAGTTATTTTTGAGAATGGCGCTGTTGATGCGATAGCATACGCTTATAATTTTTTAACGATAACTTTTTCAGAAAGAGAAATATGATTGATTTATTCGAACGGAAGTAAAATACTCAGAATTGAACGAGTTTAGTCATGTGACAGCGCGGATTTTTTTAAGCATAACATTGTTTTTGTGGTGAAACAATGTTGTAATGGAGATGAACTGTTTCAGATATATGGGAATGGACTACACAGACAAATAGAGCTCACAACCGCAATTCAAGCTAAAACCCGGGTCCCTCAGTGCAGATTAGTGTACAAAGTGATGATTCCCGAACGAGCATACGTTGATGAAAGAGAGTAGGTATTCTCGTGTTTTCTGTAATTATCGCTTAACTTTCAGACTGCTGAGCTCAAACCCAGGATATGATTTCGTAGTGTTGTTTTCAAAGAGTTCCAACATACAAATAGTAAGCTTTTATTACGTGAAAACCTAGAAATTCATTATAAATGCCCTTACTCTTTTGAGATTTTGAAAATAAAATTTCTTTGATGCACAGGGTAACAAGAGATAAAAACATATTAATGGTAACCCAGCAAGTCAAGATTATTTTCAATCACTGCCCCGTGTTCTCTTACAAATAAAGTTAGGTGTTCTTTTTCAATAATGTATTAATTTACAGGTTTATATAGTGAAGAAACAACTTTACCTCTCTACATTTGAAATAAAAGATACCGTGTCATGGAAGGTGCATCTTCAACCACCAAGTAATTGTGAGTTTACTCTTTTCACTCAAAAATTGAAAAAATAATTTTTTTTCAGTGTACCCACACACGCTTATATTCAAACCACCGAATGTAGCAGTAGACTGTAACGGCGAATTCGCAAATTGTACAGCTTTGAAAATGCACAATGGTATGTTTTTTCTATAGAAAATTTTTAAGATTTCGAGAACATTTTTAATAGAAAAGGGTTTACGAGAAATATGTTTATTTGAATCATTTGAAAAATTTGAATTTGAATGGCTTCTTAGAAATTATCCGAGTTGATTCTAGGAAACTCAATTCTTGTTTACTTTGTTTTTTGATAGGCACAAATTTTCGTAATTCTTAGCCGGATGTTGATAATGGTAAATATGAAAGAGCTTCATGAAATTACGACCAGGTGTTTTTCAGATATTCGACTTAAGCCAACATCTCGGCAATGGCTGCATGTACGATCTCTCTCCTCGACGCCAATACGGATAAATATCTTCAGGAAAGAAAAACTGCATCAAGATCTTTCCTTTCTGACTGGTCCGATTCTAACAGCTACGCTATCATTAACCATTTTCCATTTGGTTTATAAAATTTGAATTATTGTATGTATTAAAGTTGATCCATGAATCCATTCAAGTTCTCAAATTCTCACAAAAAAGTTAATATTAAGTAACTTTTATGAGTTGACAGCCCACATAAACACAGTTCATGAAAACAATCACGATATTCGAAACGCATCTCACAAATGAAAACAGGTATAGCTTCGGAATATAGTATCTCGGATAGATTTGGCAACAATGTAGCTTTATTTTTGGTGCAAAATTCCTGATAGTTTCAAAGCAGTCCCTCAAAATTAGGTGTTGTTATGATTGGCCAAAGAAGCACGCAGCTGTTATCTGATTTGTACTGATGTAAACTCATTTTAGACTCCAAGATCTTACTAATATTTAGTCGCAAAAAAAACATATACAATTACCATTTATACAAAAAAATTTTACAATGATTGGATGCAGTTATCCAGAAAAACTTCCTTAATAGTCACACCGACTTTTGCTTAGAATTCGAGTTAAAGTTGCCTTTCGAAACGAATTTTCACTGACAGGGCCATAAACTTTAACAAACATAAAGTGTCACAAGTGATTGGGGGAGAGTTGATCTTAACTCTCACAAATTTTCAGCTACTGACTATTATCGATAACTCGCTCAAACTGATAATTTAAAACTTGACCAGTTTACTGATAAGTTATGTTAATGGTTTCACTCCAAATCTGAGCCCAGTGAAGTGATTCATTCAATCTTTGTGGTAGTACAAACATTTGTTTTTTTTATATTTTTCTTTTTAATTACAGAGATCCTGATAACTGAATCCCTCGTTTCTTATTTAGTTTTTAGATTCCTTTTCAGACGGTTAAGTAAGCATGTCACCGAGCGGATATGGTGAGTGGGTCAAGAAAGATTAAGCTGAAAAGTATTGCGAAATAATCCCTATCACACGAGAATAAGCATGAGTCATGGACGAAAAAATTAGAGTGAGCAAGAATCAAAATTTTTACAAAAGAAAATTATAGTTTCATAACGATAAAAGCGGTCTAGCTTTATATCAAATGAAAAAAGTAATTTCTTTTTGTTATTTTTAGCCACAAACACTTCTTTTGGATGAAACAGAAAAACGCCGTATTCAATTTTTAGTTTGAACAAGCTTATGATCAATTAAGTCAACTAGAAACGTTTATAGAACAAAGATTGAGGAATCTCGCTCGACTTCAAAAGGAAACAAGAAACATCGGAAAACAATCCGACAACAAAAATGTTGATTATGCGAAGAAAACTCCGAGTTAGAAAAGAAAAACGACATCAATGGTGTGCTGTCCGACAATTTTTCTTGAGCAGGTAAGAAAAATACGAACATTTCGATTCAAACATATACAATTTCTTGTATAGAAATAAAAATATTCACAATAAATTAAGCCGTACAACTTAATCACGAGAACACCGCTCAACATTGCCATAACTGGCTCGTGAGTACTTTCAGAGAATCTTCTAACAAGTGTGCCGATGTTTCAGTTTTTCTTCTTGTTGCAGTTGAATTATTGTTCAAACTTTTTAGAACCAACAAATTCATTATAAAATGGTATTGTCAAACGATTTTCCGGCCATATTTTGAAAAATATTAAGCTTGAAAAATAAGAACATCCTAGATGACGGGGTATAGCCAAAGAAAGTCAATGCCAGTGATTGGAAGTTCGAGTATTGATGAAATTAAACATGAGACGAATCTGTGGATTTAAAAATTAAAATAGAGAATTAAAAGCTTGCCTGCAAGAAGAAACGAAACAGTTTGGAATCTGACGATTGTGGGTACAAATATTTAATCTTAGAAATAACGAAAAAGTCTGAACGCCTTCAAGGAAATTCAATTTTACTGGGAGAAAAAGAAGCACTGGGATCAAAGAAAGAATGGACAGGAATATGGACGGGGTGACTGGAATGAGACGGATGCTAAGGTTTGATGACATTAAAAATACTGTGGGCCTAGATGTAAAAATTAAGAGTGATGAATGGAGATTTAATGCTGTCGATTGTAGTTGGATGGTGTCTCCAAAATCAAGCGTCCACTAACTTTTTGTTCCTTTGGAGCCCTGTAAAATTGAAAAATGTTTATAAAAATTTTAGAATAGAGTCGTTTAACACCTTACTTATTTCTGAGAAAAGTCTCCAGAAGATCTTCCGAGCGTTTGCGAGCTTCCCGTTCGGATGCAAGAAGTCCTTCCAATTCAGCGATTCTCTTTTTCATCTTCTCATGCTCATCTTCTCGCTTTTTCTGAAGTTCCTTAGCCTTATTTCTGCTCTTGCGGACAGCGTCGTTGTTTCTGGCTCTTTTGAGTTTGTAAGTTGGCTGTGCTTTTTCATCGGCTGCTTTCAGATTGTACTTTCGTGCTTTTGTTTGAGGTTTGAAGTTTGCTAATCCGTCTCCTGCTCTATTTTTGCTTTTTGGATTGTAATAATAGTCATTGTCATCGTCGCTCAGATCGCTTGTGTCCGGACTGTAGTCCTTGTATTTGTTGTATGATGGTCTTTTGATAATCCGACGTTCTCTTTCTGCTGCTGCCTCTGCTTCAGCCTTCAATTCGCAATTCATTTTGTATTCATCCGGATCAAAGTCTTCAGCGTTCCGAAATCCTGGACCATACGCTACATGACGTTCATACTCATTCAGCACAGGTGGTTCATAAGGTCGCTCTCCATCGTAAAGGATGTTGACTTTTTGGAGTTCGGCATCATCAAAATCCACGTTATCTACTGGAACATCAAGGTCGGTAAAACATTGGAGGTAGTTGTCGAGATCCAATTCAGTTTCCATGAAGTCCACCGGATTACGTTCCCGATCTCGCTGTTGGAAAGAAGCAGCAAGTGCAAGAGAATCCTGAATAATTCACAATGAGTTGTTTTTTTTCAGGAAAATAATACTAACTTGTCTTGTGAAAGCTCCAGCGGCTGAAGTTGAAGCTCCGTTGTCTGGAAGATCCGTGAGGCCACGAATTTGTTCTCCTTGAAGCCGAGAAATCTGAGGATTCTTCATTGGCATGGCGGAGTACGGTTTTGGTTGATTGTTGTTCATTTGGTTGCTATAATTGAGTTTACTGAACATTCGGGTATTCTGAAATATGATAGTTTAGTCGAATAATGGTCAAAAGCAAGAGAAAATCGGAGAGGACGAGAACTATGAAACGTGGGAAAAACCAGCGCCATCGAAAATGCGGCAGGTTTGTTTGGAAAGAAAAAAAAAGAAGAAGAGAACAGTAGAGAGAGAGAAAGAAAAATAGTGATTTTTCAGAAAATGACGTCATGTTAAACAAAAATATTTGAGAAGACATCAGCAGAAGATGGTAGCCTGCCTGGAATTTTATTAAGTGCTCTGTCAAATAATTCAATTCAGACATGAAAATTCAAAAAGGTTTCAGAAGAAAATAAAAATGAAAAATATTTTGAAAATGCATAGAAAGTAAGAATGAGAAATTGGAGCAGCCGTTCTTGAAGTCACTTTAGACCGATTGCGAAATTCGAAACTGAAAAATTTTCCGATGTCCACGTCGGTTATAAAGGGGGGCGGAGCGTCTTAGGCACCATCAAACTCCAAGAGAGGATGAATATACCGACTGAACATGAAGAGACGCGCGAGACCTTTTTGCGTCTCCTGACATTATGGGGGGGGGGTGGCAAAACAGCCCGATTGCGAAATCGAGGCCAACATTGTGTGTTTGAAGAAAAAGAAAAGCGAGGCACAGCGGTATTCGAAAGAGGCGGAAAAGAGAAACGATGAGTCACTCGTGTCCCTCGCAATGTCTCTGGGTCTCGCTTCCTGGCGCCCTGTTTTCGGTATTCACTGAGTAGAGACTGATAGATTCGAAGAGATTTCAAGAAAAACAGAGAGAAAATAAAACGGAGTAAGACTTTTTGTTTTCCTAGGCAGTCCTATGAGGACGGGAAAAAAAAAGAGAAAAGTGGGGGTCGTATAGAACTGGACTCTAACAACGCGATGAGTCATACTTGTCATGAATGCGCGACAAAATGTTGTGGATTGGTATCGGAAATGGAAACGATCAAAAAATAGAAATACAGAAAAAGTAGAGACGACAATTCTGCCTGTGGGAGTTTTTGGGCTTGTCTGAGTGTAGATTCTGTAGAGAACAAAAAAACAGGGAAGAGATTCTGCAAAAAGCCGCACAACATTTCAAATCATTCCTCACATGTTTTATACTGTCGTGTAACAAGAAAATATAAAGAGGAGCAACTGTAGTTATGCTCCGCCCTCTGAATTACCACCTGTACTTTGATCATTTCAGCACAAAAAATGGAAGAAAGGGGTTTTGAGCAAGGGAACATAGAAACAAGATTTTCTCGTATTTCTTCTTTCAGATAAAATACAATATTGAAACAAACAAACAAATACTGGAATGGAGGAAAACATTGATTATCATTTGAAAACCAATTTTTGATCGCCAATAACTTACAAATGAAACAAAAATAGCGAACAAAACAAAAATGCATATTCAAAGTGATCAGTTCACACCTTCTCGTTGTTCTTTTTTTTCGTTTTTGTTCTTTTTTTCGTAGCATTATATTTGACAGTACTCCGTTGCAATTCCATAAAATTCGTTATCTTCACATTCCATCGATTTTCAAAGACCACATATCCATTGCTGACCTTGACATTACTGTTTGTGTGAGAGGCGACTTTCCAGGGTTCTTCGCAATGTCACATTTCCTTTTAGTTGTTATATTTCTATACGATTTTTTTTTCGTTTTAGGGGATGTCAAACCAAGAATTGAAGACGAAGTTGAACGAATTCTTCGAACGTCATGCACATCAAGATTTGGTATGATCTTCTTCGAAACAAAACCAACAACTTTGTTCACTTTGTTCAGACTAGCCAACAAAATGCTGAAATCTTCAAAAACTTGTACAGTCAATTTTTAAACGACCAGCATCACATTGACTGGAGTTCCTGGAAATTCATCAATGAGGAACATCAAGTGACTCTTCGTGATTTGCCACTCTTCGACAAAGCTAGGTACGAGATAAACAATTTTTTGTTGTTGTAAGATAGTACTGCTTCAGAAAAGATGTTGTCAATAAACTAGCTGTGATAAAATTGAATGGAGGTCTCGGAACTACAATGGGATGTACGAAAGCAAAATCTCTTATTGAAGTTCGTGATGGATACACTTTCATGGATTTGGCCGTGTTGGAGCATGAAGTAAGTACTTATTAGGTTGGCGGGAAAGTCTTTGTCACTTTTTCAATAGTTTATTTCTCAAAGAAAAAATAACCGAATAATTAATTATATTGTCCATCATTATCAACAACATGTCTCCAACGTTCTCTCAATTTATGAATTCCATTGCGGTAGAATCCAGCCGGGCGTGAGACAAAGTATTGTTTGCGTGCCGCTTCGACCGCTTCACGGGAATTGAAGCTTCTTCCTTCGAAGGCACGTGTCATATCGCCAAATAACCAATAGTCGGAAGGAGCAAGATCAGGAGAATACGGGGGGTGAGGGAGAACATTCCATCCATATCCCATCAGCTCCTGCTTCACTTGTTTCGAAACATGTGGGCGAGCGTTATCATGTTGATAGTACACTTTCTTGTCTTTCAGGGCCGAACGGTCGACTGCTTTCTTGAGGTTTCGTAGTTGAGTAGTGTAGAGGTCTCCAGTTATTGTTTTGCCCTCGGGCAGAAGTTCCCAGTAGATGGGGCCGTCCACTTCCCACCACACAGAGAGCATAACTTTTTTCGGATGAAGGTCGGGTTTGGGGACATCCTGTGGGCTCTCTCCTTCTCCAACCCACTGGGATTTCCTGCGGTGATTATCGTAGAAGACCCACTTCTCATCTCCGGTTATTAGCCGGTCCAGCCATCGATCGCCCGCGTGGAGAGTGAGAAGAGTAATCAAATCGTCGACTCGGCGGTCAAGGTTGGCTTGAGTCAGGTGATGAGGTATGAATCGACCAAAAAGTTTTCTCATTCCAAGAGACTTCAAACCTTCAAGGACTGTGCTATGGTGAACTCCGAATGTGACAGCTAGTTCACGGCTAGATTGAAATGGATCCGATTGCAATGCGTGCTTCAGCTTGTCCAAATCCAACTCACGGGGTCTCCCAGAGCGATCCTTTTCATCGAGCGAGAAGTCATCTTTTTCGAAACGATGGAACCAATTGCGAATAAAATTGTTGTGAGGGGCATGTGTGTTGTACACATTCTTCAAGAAAGTTTCCGAATCCTTCATCGTGGTGTGAGATAGGAAGAGGTAAATCAAAACATGTCTGATGTGAATAGCAGTGGGAACAAACATATCGTTTCAATTACAGATGAGGAGCAGGGAAGGAAATGGGGACTTGTTTATATGGAAGGTTCTTATCACCTTGTTATTCACTAGAGTCGATATCATACACAGCCTCCATATACGAGAACAGTGATTAAACAAACAGAGTGACAAAGACTTTCCCGCCAACCTAATATTTGAGATATACAGACGATCCAATTTCGTCCGGTTATTTTTTTAATTTCGAACAAATCCCTTCCTGGATATTAAAAATGAAAAATTTATAATACTGGTCACAAAACAACATACAAATGACGTCATTTTGCCTGTATACAACATTATTTTATCAAAACTATGGTGACATTTGTATTGAAAACGATTATCATCATCATCATCATTATCATCATCATCATCATCATAACCGAAACTCACTTCGTCATTGGAATTTTCAGCACTATCATTTGTTTGCTCTACTTTAATGTGCAAAAATATTATCAGTCATAGTTGACAGTTTACAATTCCAAAACGAAATGCTGATGATGATGATGATGGTGACATCAAACATATGTATTTCTCCTGCAAGAAGTTGTAGGGACTACCGAAATTTCTCAAGCGCTGTAACTTTTCCAGAAAGTTGAGCATTCAAACAGGGGTTTAAACTAGTTCAAATGTCAACCAGACTTCATGTGTATGTGAATTCAAACGGATTACATTTTTTCAAGCAAATATTTACACACAGGGGATAAAACATGTTATTGGACACTATTATATACATTACCGGTCAATAAGATATACAAAAACGTGTTTCTGAGTTGAACTTGACCATTTTCAAAAATCTGTAGATCAGTTGTCAAGTGTCGGATCGTTTTCAAAACTTTGGAGTGTGTAAAAGACCTGAAAACTTTGAATTCACAAATTTTTTCGAAAACTTCTACTTTTTCAGCTACTTGCCGGTTTCTGAATCACATCCTTTTTGGCCCGTTTTGTATTGAAAAACGTGAAAAAAAGCAAGTGTCCGTCAAAAATCGGCAAATAGCTGAAAACTGGGCATTCATAAAAAATAAAACGAATGTGAAGTTTTCAACCAGTGGTTGTTTTACATCTTCCAAAGTTTTCGAAGTGATTCGACATTTGACAGCAGAGCTAAAGACAAAAGTTAACTGAAAAACACGTTTTCATATACAGTGCGTCCAATAAGTTTAGGACCCCCCTATATTTTGGCCGTCTTGACAAAACTAGAATAGTTATCAAAAATCTGTGAATGCAGTTCGATTCCAAATGTGAAATAACCCCTGGAACCAAATTTTGGGTATCCCACCATTTTTGGTCCCTGCGTACCGCCAAAAAGACATTTTTTCAACCGTCCAATAAGTTTAGGACCCCCCTGAAATTTTCGAAATTTTGAAAATTTTTTGTCGAATTTTCGCTTTTTGATTGAAAATAACTTTCGAATTCAAGCTTTTTTCGTACATTCTCATAAGTATTTCAAAAAATTTCGATATTTTGTTGACTTTCGAAATCATCATTTTTGCTCATTTTTCGGGTTTTTTTGTAAAAATGACCCCAGTTGTTCAAAATTCTGAAATTTTGTAGGAAATGGGCATGGAACATACAGAATAAGATGTCGAGAAGTGAATTCAGGTACTAAGAGCTCATTCAGAGTCTTGATCGGGTACAAACGCTAAGATAATCCTGCCACCCATCAGATGTATCACCACTGATCAACTGATGTTTCGCCACAGAGGCATCGTGGACATAAAAAGTTCAGGAAACATTGGAAAATACTTATTTGATTATTTTCCATCAATTAAGTGCACATACATCCTGTTCTAGACCGTTAAAACACCTTTCTCTTGATTTACCACACTGTCATTTTCACACAGGTGATACATCTGATGGGTGGCAGGATTATCTTAGCGTTTGTACCCGATCAAGACTCTGAATGAGCTCTTAGTACCTGAATTCACTTCTCGACATCTTATTCTGTATGTTCCATGCCCATTTCCTACAAAATTTCAGAATTTTGAACAACTGGGGTCATTTTTACAAAAAAACCCGAAAAATGAGCAAAAATGATGATTTCGAAAGTCAACAAAATATCGAAATTTTTTGAAATACTTATGAGAATGTACGAAAAAAGCTTGAATTCGGAAGTTATTTTCAATCAAAAAGCGAAAATTCGACAAAAAATTTTCAAAATTTCGAAAATTTCAGGGGGGTCCTAAACTTATTGGACGGTTGAAAAAATGTCTTTTTGGCGGTACGCAGGGACCAAAAATGGTGGGATACCCAAAATTTGGTTCCAGGGGTTATTTCACATTTGGAATCGAACTGCATTCACAGATTTTTGATAACTATTCTAGTTTTGTCAAGACGGCCAAAATATAGGGGGGTCCTAAACTTATTGGACGCACTGTATCTTTCTGACCGATACTGCATGTTTTATGTTTGATTACTGCTTCAGAAAATGTGCCAGTTGTATGGAGTCGACATTCCTCTCTACCTCATGAACTCGTTTTACACTGACGATGATACCAAATCATACCTATCGTTGAAAGGATATCACAAAGTGAGAACATTTGTACAATCCAAGTGTCCTAGACTTGATGCTCACACTAAGTTACCAGTTGATGATGAGAGCTGGGGAGATGACGCGTAAGATTGTTTGTTTTTGAATTCCACATTTACATTCGGATTTCAGTTGGTGTCCCCCAGGACACGGAAATATATTCCAGTCTCTTCAAAATACAGGCGTTCTCGATCAACTTCTCTCTCAAGGGCGTGAAATCATTTTTGTTTCGAACATCGACAATACCGGAGCAAATGCAAATTTTCAAATTGTGCAACTTATGCTCGATAAGCACGTTGACTACGTCATGGAATGTACACCAAAAACTCATGTCGACGTTAAAGGTGGAACCCTGATCGAGATAAATAACCAAATGATGCACCTAGAGATGCCGCAAGTTCCACCAGAACACTTGCCGGATTTCTGCTCCACCAAAATTTTCAAGTGAGCTTCTCAACCATAAATCTATGATTACAAAACCTCTTTTCCAGAATATTCAACACAAATAATATTTGGGTCAATTTGAAGGCTGTCAAAAATCGCTTGCCAGATATCAAAAGTGAAATTATTGTCAACAAGAAAAAAGTCAGAGGACGAGAAGTGCTCCAATTAGAGTTTTCTATTGGAGGATGTATCAAAAATTTTGCCAATGCTCTTTGTAAGAAACTGTTTTCATTCTAAAATTCAAACTTTCATTTTTAAGGTGTTCACGTGGAACGAAGCCGGTTCCGACCTGTAAAAAATCTTGGAGATTTTCTGTCCCTTCGTTCATCTCTTTGTGATTTGGATACGGACACGTTTCAAATTCATCACAACGACACGATGGGTGTTCCTCCTGTTATCAGCATGGATTCATCAGTATACACGAGTGTAGAGGAAGTAAACATGCGGTTTCCGTACCCATTGATCATCAAAAACTGTCAAGAATTCAATGTAATCGGTGACGTGACATTTGGAAAAAACGTACAACTCACTGGAAAAATTACTGTCGAAGCAGAAACTCAGAAAAAATGTGTTGTACCCGATGGAACAATCCTCAACAACCAGCACTATGTTTTGAAACGCTCATAATCTGTTTAATATAATTCATCACCTATGGGAACTTATACAGTTTATTTCTATTTAAGCTTGTTTTTTATCTGCACTGATGGTATTGTATTCCACTAATTATAAACGTCAACTGAAATATATATTTATATAAAGTTTAGTATAGTTAAGTGCAAGAATTTCAAATAAACATAAATTCAATGTGTGAGAAGAGTTTTAACATAATTAGAGAGATTGGAAATGGAGGAAGTCATTGTCATGAATGTGGAATTATATGAGCGAATAAATAATGGAAATTTACAGTCGAATATCATAATGTGGAGGAATGCGAGCAACCAATTGGTAGTCAAAGTATAGTGCACCGTTGACCATAGTAACAGTGCGTCCCTCAGCCTGAGTTTTGCAAAATTGGTTTGAAAAAAAAAATATTCTTTAAATTCTATAATTCTGTTCACATTTTATGAAATTTACCTATTTTGATATGACATACGAAAAATATTCGGTATTCATTGTAACCTACAAAATCGAAAAAAAGTTTTCACCTTTGCTTTACGTATTTGAGACTGGATTTCAGCTGCATCAGGAGGTGGAGGCGCAGCTCCAACCAGCGCTCCAGCTTGTTGCATCATCATTGCAACTCCCATTCCAACACCCATCGAACTAAAATAAAATAACTGTTTCTTCACCATGGAAAATTTAATAAAAATTCAACATTTCAAACTTTCAATAGAATACATGCAATTTTTTGTAGTTTTTTGGCAATCACAAATCAGCTACAAAACTGAAACGAGTATGAAATTTGCATTTTTGGTGGTTTTCAGTTCGAAATAAATTAAATGTGCGAAAAGTGCGAACAAAAATACAATTCAATTCGCATTACAGATTTTAGGAAGAAACGAACGATTGCCTTCTTTTTCGAGCTTCGTGGATATTGAGCAAATGATGATGGGCGCTTGGATGAGGATGTTGATTTTCAGAATCATGATCGGATGACATACAACAACCCATTTAGATCATTTTTGTTGTACCGGGAACCGGATTTCGACGAGGAATTTTTCTGAAAATTATCAAAAGAAGTTTCTACACAAAAGCAATGATATGAACAGAAACACTAAGTGATGATAGACTTATGAATTATTCAATTCTTGAAAGAAATGACAGTAGCTTTAAAAATATTAATTTAATACCAAACTCAAAATTATTACGAAGGAAGTTAAGTAAAACCTAAGAAATGACAACAACATGCTGTCGAGAGGATGACAATATTTTTCTCGTTGTTCCCGGTTCACTGAAAAATGTTTTCCTTTCATTTTCTCCTCATTTTCTTTTGTGTTCAGTGTTCCATCTCATATTCCAACAAGAGTTTTGATGTTGATGAAAGAAAGGGGAATGTCATTTGAAAAGTGGCGAAAATGAAAATATCGAAGGAAAGTGAGCAGAATTATACATAGATTATATTAGGAGTGTATAACCGTCACCGTTGACAACATTAACGCATTCTTAACAAATGATGAGTCGCGGAATTTCAAACTGTTTTCGATATTTATTCAGTTCCTATTCTCAAAGCGATATTATACGACAACGTATAATTTTGACAAAAAAGTTTTTTCACAATAATCATTTCTGTTAAATAACAAAAAATTAAGAAGTCTCATGGTTCAGGTTTTTGGTTAAGACCACGTTCAAAAGGAATTGTTCAGGCTTAAAAAAGCGAAAATTCAACATGGACCTCTAGCACCTATATGTTCAAGAGATCCCGCAAAAACGGAATAAAAAAGGTTGGTCACCAGCGCTCTCTTCTATTCAAGTACATTACGCCACACGGCAAAAATATTACATTTTCTCATATTTTTGGGTTGAATCCAAAGAGAATATTGGGGCGAGATAAGTGTATGTCACTGTGCGCTCCTCTGGCGCTCAGACGGAGCAAATTTGTGGGGACGGGGGTGTTACGCATCTTTTTTCATCTTTCTCGAAAGACTGACAAAAACGACTAGATCCCATTTAGTGGAAATTGGGTTGAAGAAAAGAATTGAGTAGAATATATGGTTAGGCTACTAGCGACAATGCCGTGCACAAGCAGAAAATCCCCGAAAGTAAGCTAACACGCGTCTTTTGACAACGAAACGGAGATGTTTTGTAAATAAATTGAAGAAGTTAAATTCGATTTTGCCAACGATGCGGCTTTTTTCTTGTCTTCACTTCTTTACAAAACACCTTGTTAAACTTCGATGGCACTGGAAAAAAATGAAAGAAAAAATAAATCGTATTTTTATTGTTCAATAGATTCAGAAAGTAGAAATATGCAAATTTTTGTCTACATCGCTACATTTTTGATGACATGTATGGACTATGCACAACTGGTGAAAACCTAGTTTCGGAATCTCGGAACTTTAAAGCATTGAAAAGAGACTTTCCCAATATCAAAGGTTTATCATTAAATAGAGTTGGATTTTCAGCAGTTGGACTTTGGAGGAAATTCCGTTGTCACTAATTTTTAAATAAAAACTTGAAAGAGAAAATCGTGAAATTTATCGTGCAGCTTATAGACAAGGCATACAAAAATATACAGGAAAGATGTCAAAAAACGTATCACTACTGCAACCATGCAGTATAGTTGAGATGAGTGTTGGCAAGAAAGTGGTCTAGACAAAGTTAGTTCGAAACTCATTTGTCATTTGGGAAGGAACTTATCAAAAAACTAATTAGGAAAGTTAGTCGTTTTGCTAACAATAGTACCAATAATTGAATTAGTTTTCCAGAACCGACATAGGACCAACTGAAACCTAGAACTGGTAAATTTGCAAAAATTGACACTCAAATTTAAAAATAAGTATTTTTTGTTGGAATCGTCTGAAAAAGGTGTTATAGTGGCGATTCTCAAAAATCAAACACAATATAAATTCGGACGAATGAAAATTTTCATAAAAGCATAATCGGATATTTAATTTTCTTTGCGACAACTTGATATCATGCTTACATCAATTTGGAAAAGAAAAAAAAACTTTTTTCCAACTTCTGAACAATGTTCATGTATCTCAATGTTTTCTTTTGATCCCACGACCAGGTGTCGTAATGAATTAACGCCAATCGATTTCATTGTTTTTTTAATCTGAAACTTGGATTAACACTACACACATTCACTTTGTGCCTTGACATTTACATAATTGGAATCTCAGCATGATTAGTTCTATTTGTTAATTACCTTCATTTCTCTAACAGAATCCTATCTCCGAAAGTTAGAAGGATATAAAAAAAATTCCCCTAGGCCCTTATAAGAGAAATAACGGTAGTGTTATCAATAGTTCATGTGTTCAAACTTTGCGAATTTTTCAAACGCGTTGCAACACAGCTGAATACACGATTCGAAACGTTCCGCAACCATTTTTTGCGACGTGGTATAATATTTGTTTTTTGAATTTCTTGTTTTACATGTGATTGAACTTTGTAATAAAAAATTTTCAGTCATTTGTTTTCAGTCAGAAAAATGTTTCTCATCAGGCCAAGTGTGGCTATTCGATTTTGTTTTTAGAAAAGATTTCTAAATGGGAATTCCGTTTACAGAACTTTAATTTAATGGTTCATAAACGGGTGTGCGATAAAAATGCTCAAAAAATCACAGGAGAACGATTTTTTGTTTCCTGAAAAGTTGAAAAAAATTTGTTTCCTGAAAAGAAAAAAAAAGTTTTTTTCTTGTTTACACGTTGACTTTTAAGCACATTGCGATCTCTAACTTTCCAATTAATTTACTTTTCATAATTCACTTTTCTATTGCTGTCCATATGAAGGTGCCCACAAAAACTGCTGAAATTAGCACATTCTCCCTTCAACTTCAGCTACAAGTATAAAAAATTGAAGTTCTTTCTCTATTCACATTTAGTTATCATCCTTGTTACCTCTGTAAGTGTTGACTACTGATAAGCACTGTTGTATGGCACCACTTTTTCTATGTACCTGAATACGGTTCTTGGAAAAAATCACACGAAACGCACATGTTCAAGTGGGGAAGGTTTTCTTTAGAAATCTATTCAAGAAAAAATATAACAGATAAGGCGATAGCTTATACACGTGGAGAGATAAAATCACACCATACGTTTTTGGTATATAAAGTCAAGTCGTGATTCAGGACACTTATGCACATACCAGTCTTTTATCGGTGTTGATGCATTCACAATTAATCTGATAGTCTCTTTTCAAATAAGTCAATATATTCTGAAGTATCGCAACCAAAAATTATGTCACTCCAGAAAATAAAAAAATATTTTTGAATTGTTTTTGAAGAATGTTGTCGGTGTAGCCATTGTCATGTTTCTTCATTTAACACGTATTATCTGTTCAATTTTTTGGAAAGCTTTCAGTTTCTCTGAAGATAAAACCCCGCGCTTTCTTTTTTTTCCTTCTTTCATATTCTCTGCTTTCTGTTTGCTTCTTCTTTTCGCTTTCAGCTGCCTTCATATTTTTTTCAAGAATTTCGCAGAACGTCACGTTTCCTTTTTCGGCTTCCTTTTTCTTTTTCCGAAGAAAAACCCACGCGCTTTTTTCTCTGAGCTTTACGAAATAAAGAGAAGATCTGCCACCAAACGACATCCTACTTTGAAAAAAAGGAGTCTTCTTACACTTCGAATTTTTTTTCCGCCTCAAAAAAGGTTGCACTTTCTCAGTCTAAGGATGTTGTCAACAAACATGTAATTTCTTACAGTTTTTGAGTGTGAAAAGTGGTATAAAAGACTTGCTCTCAAGAAATCATTCATTTTTCTTCTAGAAATATTTGGTGAATGCAAGACAACAAAACTCAGCTTCGACGTATAAATAGAAATTGTTTTGTTTACTCTAACACACGCATATAGATTTTTTTCTGAGCAGCAGCACAAGACGTGTTCCCCAGTGTATTCTCGTGCTTCTTTATTTTTCTCGAATTATTCGTCTTTTTCTCTTTTTTCTGTTGGTTTCCTCAATATTTTCATCAAAAGTTTTTTTTTTCTAAACAAAATTATTTTTTCAGGTAAAAATCGACACTGAATGTCTGCAAAAGCCGTAAGTGAGCTCTCCGGAAAAGAGGTAAGCTGTAATTTTGTGATTCTCTGAAAAATCGATAAGATTATTTCCACATTAACACAATAGGATATTGAATTACTGAAAAAATGTAACCAGGTACTCTACAAGTACTTCGAATCGAGTGGTCTTCTTTCCTCTCCGCATGCGTTTCACGTGAAGGCCGGAGATAGCTTCGTTGAAATTGCAAATAAGTATGACTGGCTTGTTCGTGACAACAAGGCGGTCATCAAACCTGACCAGTTGATAAAAAGACGAGGAAAACTAGGATTGGTCAAAATCGGAACACCACAAGAACTGGAAGCATGGTTCGAAAAAACTGCGAACACTTATGTGAAAATTGGACAAACAGAGGGACGCCTTCACACATTCATTGTTGAGCCGTTCTGCGCCCACACGGAGAAAGATGAGATGTATATCGCAATCTTCAGTGAAAGATCACGTGATGTTATCATGTTTTATGAGCACGGAGGAGTTGATATTGGAGACGTTGAAGAAAAGGTAAATTTGAATTTTAGAACTTTCAAAGGTAATTACTTATTTTAAATTATTGCAGGCTCGCAGTGTTTCCATCCCCGTTCAGCTTGATAACAAAGCAATGACTCTATCGGAAGAAGAACTGACTCATCTGTTAGGACCAGTCAAGGATAACGAAGTCGTTAGAAAATTCATTTTGGAGCTCTACGGAGCATACAAAGATCTTCATTTCACTTACTTGGAGATCAATCCATTTGTAGTTCTAAATGATAAAGTCCATGTCCTAGATCTTGCTGCAAAGCTGGACGAGACTGCCAATTTTTTGTGTGCTGACAAATGGAAGAGCAGAATGACTCCATATGGAGGACCAAATCATGTCGAGTTTCCTGCACCATTTGGACGTGATCTTACTTCAGAAGAACAGTACATTTCTGACATGGATGCTAAAACAGGAGCATCACTGAAGCTCACGATTTTGAATAGAAAAGGAAGAGTCTGGACTATGGTCGCCGGAGGTGGAGCTTCTGTAGTGTTCACGTAAGAGTTATATTTCAATATAGATTTATTTATTTACTATTTTACAGTGATACTGTCTGCGATCTTGGTGGTGCTACTGAGCTTGCCAACTACGGAGAATACTCTGGAGACCCATCAGAATCTCAAACATACGAGTATGCAAAAACCATTCTCTCAGTGATGACCGAGGGCGCGCCAAGACCAGATGGCAAAGTCTTGATCATCGGAGGATCTATTGCGAATTTCACGAATGTTGCTAAAACATTCGGAGGTATTGTCAGAGCTTTCGAAAGTTTTGTGTCGAAGCTGAAAGAACACAAAGTCACAATTTTTGTGCGCCGTGGAGGACCGAACTACCAGGAAGGATTGAGAAGAATCAAGGATGCTGCTACAAAATTAGAGTTGCCAATCCACGTTTTTGGACCGGAAACTCACATGACCGCGATTGTTGGAGCAGCACTTGGAGTCAAGCCAATGCCGACAATCCCAACTGCTCCTCAAACTACCGGGCAGTTTTTGTTAAGTCCTGAAAGAAACGTAAATAAAAACGAAGAATAACTTTGTTTCTAAACTTGATTTTCCAGACTGGAGGAACTGAACCAGCTCCATCTTCTCCTGCTCCAACTCCTTCTACTATTGCACACTCTACGATTACTGCTCAACAAAGTAAACTAAACAGTTTCCGTGGTCTGTTTGAAACTGATACCAAAGCAATTATCTGGGGCCAACAAGTCAAGGCAATACAGGGAATGCTGGATTTTGACTTCGTATGCAGAAGGGATTCTCCATCTGTTGTTGCTTCCACCTACCCATTTACCGGAGACAACAAGCAAAAGTTCTACTTTGGACAGAAAGAAATTCTTATCCCAGCTTACAAATCAATGGCAAAAGCTTTTGCAACTCATCCAGAAGCATCTATCATGATCACGTTTGCTTCAATGAGATCTGTGTTTGAAACTGTTTTGGAAGCTCTCGAATTCCCGCAAATCAAAGTCATTGCAATTATTGCAGAAGGAGTACCAGAGAATCAAACAAGGAAACTATTAAAGGTATATTCGTCTCATTGACATGTTATCATTAGCTTTACAGATTGCACATGATCGCGGAGTGACTCTTATCGGACCAGCTACTGTCGGAGGTATTAAGCCAGGTGCATTCAAAATTGGAAACACTGGTGGTATGATGGATAACATCCTTGCTTCGAAGCTTTATCGCCCCGGAAGTGTCGCCTATGTCTCTCGTTCTGGAGGAATGTCTAATGAGCTCAACAATATTATCTCCCAGAATACGGATGGTGTGTACGAAGGAATCGCTATTGGTGGAGACCGCTATCCAGGAAGCACCTACACCGATCACATCATTCGATACCAAAATGACAATCGCGTTAAAATGATTGTCCTTCTTGGAGAAGTTGGTGGTGTTGAAGAATACAAAATTGTTGAGCTTCTGAAACAGAAGAAAGTGACAAAGCCTCTGGTTGCTTGGTGCATCGGTACTTGCGCCGATCATATCACTTCTGAAGTTCAGTTTGGCCATGCAGGTGCATCCGCAAATGCTCTTGGCGAAACAGCGGCCTGCAAAAACGCTGCTCTTCGGGCTTCAGGTGCACTGGTTCCTCCATCCTTTGACGATCTCGGCAAAACAATTCGTCAGGTGTATGACAATTTAGTTGATCAGAAAGTCATTGTCCCGCAACCGGAAATTCCGCCTCCTGCGGTTCCCATGGATTATGCATGGGCTCGCGAATTGGGGCTCATCAGAAAACCAGCATCTTTCATGACATCCATTTGTGATGAGAGAGGAGAAGAATTGAACTACGCCGGTGTTCCAATCACTAAAGTTTTGGAATCGGACATGGGAATCGGAGGAGTGTTGGGATTATTATGGTTCCAGGTGAATATCGAATTTTATTATGAATTACTATCGTGACAACTTTCAGAAACGTCTTCCACCCCATGCCAACAAATTCATCGAGATTTGTTTGATGCTGACGGCCGATCATGGACCTGCTGTTTCCGGTGCTCACAACACAATAGTTTGTGCGCGTGCAGGCAAAGATTTGATCTCTTCACTTACCTCTGGTCTGCTCACTATTGGAGATAGATTCGGAGGAGCTCTTGATGGAGCTGCTCGTCAATTTTCAGAGGCATTTGATCAAGGATGGTCTGCCAATCAGTTTGTCAGTGAAATGAGAAAGAAAGGAAAACACATTATGGGAATTGGACATCGTGTAAAGAGTGTAAGTATCGAGGATATTTCAGAATTAAACGAATCACAATAATCTGACGTTATTTTTATAGATTAACAACCCCGACAAACGAGTTGAAATTCTCAAAAAGTTTGCGATGAATAAAAATGAGTTCGCCCAAGAGACCCCACTTTTTGAATATGCTCTCGAAGTCGAAAAGATCACAACTGCGAAAAAGCCAAACTTAATTTTGAATGTTGATGGTGCAATAGCCATTTTGTTCGTGGACATTCTCCGTCACAGTGGAATGTTCACCAAAGCGGAAGCCGAAGAGACTATCGAAGTGGGGTCGTTGAACGGGCTTTTCGTTTTGGGAAGATCCATTGGCTTCATCGGTCATTATCTCGATCAGTCTCGTCTGAAACAAGGCCTCTATCGCCACCCATGGGATGATATTTCCTACATCATGCCAGAAAGTAACCTGGTGAGCTATTGAGCTTTTTTGTAAAGCCCAAGACACTTTTTTTTCAGTAAACGAGGTTGCAATAAGTTTCCGTCCACCAAAGTTCGACTGCATCCCGATTATTCCTGTCAATTTGTAACTAATTTCATTCGCACTATTTTTTTTCTTTAAGCTGAGCCAAGCTAACTTTTAGTACAAGAATACTATGATTGAGAAATAGTAGAACTTGAGTTTGTTCCGATTTTATATGAATAGAAATTATTTATTGAAACAGAAAGCTTAGTAATAAAGTGAATATAATTGAACAGTGTTATTATTTCAACTCTTAATAATACAAAATCAAGGAAATAAAAAACGGAAAAACATGTAACGGAGTGAAGGTTGAAGAATTGCATAACTCGGTATTGCAACAACAAACTTTCACATAGACTCCACTGATCTTCTCTTTTTGACAACCAACTCCATTATTCTGAAATTTTTTTTTGAGATAAAATAGTATTTTTGTTTTGAAAAAATCAACTCGAAACCAGGAGTTTACGATTATTATTTCAAGTTCTGGTAAGAAAAAATTGTTCATAGAATTTAGGAAATCTCACTATTGTCATGAAAACGTTGAAAGGGATGTTTCACATTTTGAATTACATTATGAAACTCAAAAAAATAATTGAGCCTGTTTTATTCTCCATATTAAAACTAACCTCGCAGTTTGTTATGGAAGCAGATGGGTCTGGACACGTTCCATTGTAAACTGTGAAATCACTACCTTCTTCCGATATTGTCATGCAGTATGATCCTGGACACATTATTTGTGACTGGAAATATTGAAAAATAGGAAATTGTATTGATAATCCACAATATTTTACCTTTCCGGTATCTTGAACTCGTCCTTCATATTCATATTTAGAAAATCCATAGCATTGCAAAGATTCGGCTAATGGTAGCAGGAAAACAGCAAGCAGTATAGAATTTTGTAGGTGCATTTGGTGGCAATGGTTTGAAAAGTGTGATTCAATCAATTGAAAAAATTGTAGCTAGATAAGAAAACACAAACTAATTGGTGATTTAGCAACAACCTTCTTCACAGTGTGTACTGAATAATTGCAGATATTGAGAGAGGTTTTAAACAACTTAAAAAACAGTTTTCATGCCAGAGGAACTATTTTGTTCAGGAACGCACGTTGATTAGTTTTTTAGAAGTTTCATAATTGCTAGTAGAGGTTTTCTGTAGCAGAATGATAATAATAATAAACACGTATACAACTTAAAAAAAATAACGGATGCTGAATTTATAAATTTATTCATCATTTCTTCTAAGTTTTAAGAAATTGCTTCTTTCCCTCACAAAACATTTTCTTCATATTTCAGGCTGTAAAATGGTGTCATCGGATGATTCTGGAGTATCTAAACGTCTGAATACGAACACTTCACTATTCAAAAATCACAGATCACTGCACACTGTCCTCTCTCCTTCTTTTTTCTATTTTTCTCATACTTTCTTTCTGTCTCTGTCTCCAATGTGTTTCTCGACACTTGGTCGAAAGAAAGAAAAGTAGATGAGGGCAAAAGAGTACACGTCACAGAGAAGAGACACACTGAGCGATACACACACGTCTTTGTGTCTTTGCACCACCTTTTCTCGCAAACTATTTCGTTGGAAGGTATATATTGACCTCCGACAGCCACGAATAGTTCAACTGTCAGGAATACCTGCTCTTGCTACTTATCAGTCAGAAAAATGAGTGCGCTCCTTGGAGGAAGAATTGCTGTAGTTACTGGTAATCTTTCCTGTTAATTTTTATACAGTTTCATTTAATATGAATATCCATTCGGTGAACCACATGCAAACTCATTCGATTCTTACAGGCGGCGGATCCGGCATTGGCAAAGCAATTTCTGAAGCACTTGCCAAACACGGAGCTCGTGTCGTAGTTGCTGATCTGGATTCCAACACAGCAGCCGCAACAGCAAGAAGTCTGCAATCCTCCGAAAAGCATTCTTCATTTGCCGTCGATGTATCAGACGCAAATAGTGTGAAACAATTAACTCATCATGTTAAATCACTTGGAACACCCTCGATTCTTGTTAACTGCGCCGGAATCACGAAGGTTTGAATATGAGACATTAATTTATCGAACTTTAGGTTCAAAAATAATTAGAGACAACATGTAATGTTCTACTGAAATAATTATGATTTCAGGACTCGACTTTGGCTAAAATGACTGAAGAAAAATGGGATAGCGTTATCAAAGTTAATCTCACTGGAGTATTTCATGTAAGTAATCTAGTGGTTCCGAAAAATTGTGTTTCGTTATGGGTTTTAAACTAGTCGCTGATTTTCCGTGGTTTTTTTTCTAATTTGCGGATCCTCAAGCACCATTATGAAATCATCTAAATAAAATACAACGCAACTTTGAAATAGAGTGATGTCAAAAAACTATTATGTCAAGGTTACCAATTGAAAAATTTGAGGTCTCTCAAGCTTTCGTCAAGTCATCGATTGACGATAACAATCATCCCCTTTCTATTATAAATGTCTCATCTATCGTCGGTAAAATGGGAAATTTTGGACAAACCAATTACGCTGCCACTAAAGCTGGAGTGATTGGATTCACGAAGTCTGCTGCCAAAGAATTGGCTAAAAAGGTAAAATTTTTAGAAGTTGACTCGTGAAAAAAACTCCACGGAACTAGTTCTATCAAAATATTTCAATATCCAGAATGTTCGCGTCAATGCTGTGCTTCCGGGATTCATCAAGACACCAATGACAGAAGCAATGCCTCCAAACGTTCTAGCTGAGATTTGCAAAGGAATCCCTATGGGACGAATGGGCGAGACTGAAGAAATAGCCAATTCTGTTCTTTTCCTGGCCTCTGATCTCTCTTCATACGTGACTGGTGCAACATTGGAAGTTACTGGTGGATTCAGCATGTAAATAATTCAGAAAATTGTTTTTTAGGAAACCATTTTTGTAAGCTTTTGAATAGTTTTTTTTTCAATTGTTTGGACGATAAAATCATCAAAATATATACGTTTTCGGGAACCAATGCAAAGAATACAAGCATTGTTGTAACCAAATAGATGTATGGTGGTTAAAAATGATTTGAAATATTAATCGGTGAGCAATCTGCTGGGCTGTTCAGTAAGTTGAGACTAATGTCACAAATTTCGATGGGTTCCGAGCGGATAATATCAGCTTCTCGCGAACTGGTCGCAATGGTCAAATGATTAGAACGCCCAGATGGAGTGTCCCTGCTTCTAGACAACAGAATTATTGAAATAATTAGACCATAAAAAAGAATCGACTCAAACCTGGAAGATCCCACTCCAGATAATGAAGGTTGGCTTTGGGAAGTTTTCCTCGTTGGTGATGCTTTGTCTTCCGAGCTCGCTGGAACATTTGTTTGAATGAATGGAAATTTTTGATACGGTGAGACATACTGTCACTGAAACTTTCTCTGCTCATCAGTCGCGTAAGTTTTGTGATTAATCTCGATCTGGTCTGAAATAAAGGCATTTTTAATCTTTAAGTCAATAATCGTAAATATTCTCACTGGTTCGCTTGTTTTTTCTTTCGTGAAATATTCATTTTCCTCGCGAGTCATGTTATACAATTTATGGTGCCAGCCGTAGACAAAATGAACCTTGATATTTTGAATTATTTTCTCCCAGACTCCCGAAATAATTGCTTTCTCTTTATTGCAAACAGGGCCTTCAAAACAGGTTAGAACAATAAAGTCCATATGCATCTGAAATTTAGGAATTCGTTTTTCTATGCACTACATTTTTAGTACAAACTTCAGTCCACACATTGAACAGGTGAAAGTACTCTTTGACAGGTACCATTGGTGCGAGACATCTGTATCTTCCTCCAAACGTTTGGATCTTTTTAAAAAAATCTTCGTCAATTTTGTTTCCACCACTCATTTCTTCATGATATACAGAAATCGTTTCGTGCAGCATTTGGAGCATATGAAGAACACATCGATCCAATACAAAATGCTGACGCCACGTCTCACTTTTGACTTGATCTACTTTGAACAGTTTCACAAGATGGTGTCTGTCAACCAAGAACGTCTCGAATGCTTTTGCTCCTATATCGTAGAGTCTAAAAGGTTTCATGCCCATCGATTAAAGAAACTGATATAGTCTCACGTCTCAAAATTGTCTGGCCAGTGTTTGTGACAGAGCTCCATGTCTTTTTGAGTGACATCAAGTAAGTTGTTTTTTGGCTGAAGTATATTATAAATGAAAAAAAAACCTATAATATTGCTATTTGATTTATGCTCTTGAACAGATAAAAATGGAAATATTTACTTCTAGAAGAATGTCATACCTATTTTATGGAATTTTTGAAGATTTTCAATAAGTGACTTTCTTTGCTATGCAAAATTCTATTTTATTTTATGAAAATTTTTCTGTTTTGCGTAGTTGGAGTATCGCAGACAGGTGATTTTCGAAAAAAAAACCAATTTTTAACGGTTGCCATGGATATTTAACATATTCATGTCAATAAATTGAAACACACGTCAAATACTTTATAGCCAACCTGCTAGGTTTTAAGCAACGTACAATTTTTAGTTACAGATTGATACACAAACAAATTGGTATTCGTGCTATAATATCAGCTTTGAAAACAAAAAAACAAAACACCAGACTAGAAATTCAAAAAAAATCTTTTTTTTTAACTTACGTCAATTCCTTTGTGTTCGTACAGTTGATGTATTTCTTTGTTGGTCATGACATCAAGAGGCTCAGATATCAAATTGCTCATGGTGAGTTTAACTCTTTGAAAACTGGAATCCGGGTGAGAAAAGAAGTGAATTAATTAACTTCTGGGAAAAATTGTCTTGCTCCGCCTCCCGGAGTTTTCACCTGCATTAAAGGGTGCTGGAAGCTCCGCCTACTTTTAGTTTGGGAAAATTCAGTTTTGATTGTTATACCAAGGTAATGTTGGCACTGCTAATGAAGTAAAATCAAATTTAATCTATTCAATGAATTACAAAATAATTAACATTTGTTTCGAACCTGAAATCAAGGAACAATTTGTAACTTTAAAAGTTTTGAAAAATACAACTCAACGTTTTTGAGTATTTTAGGTTCTCAAAGTTTAATTTATTTTAGTCGAATGTTTTTTTTTCAAAATTCAAGGTGAATTCTGAGAGCGAAAATCTTAATTTATGGGAATGTTGACTGCAAATCCACAAAGGGCTGAAATGATAATTGAATCGTCAGAGAGTTGGAAAGATAACTTGAAAAGTATTTTTAGTACAGAAACTATTCGTGGATGTGTGGATTCGTCGGTTCCTTGTATCTCTTTATTGCAGGTTTAGAGTTGGTATTTAAAGCTGGAGTGGGTTCAGAGGTGATAATTGAAACTGGAGTAGATTCAGAGGTGATAGTTGAAAATGGAGTAGGTTCAGAGGTGATAGTTGAAGCTGAAGTAGGTTCAGAGGTGATAATTGAATCTGAAGAAGGTTCAGAGGTGATAGGTGAAGCTGGAGTAGGTTCAGAGGTTATAGTTGAATCTGGAGAAGGTTCAGAGGTGATAGGTGAAGCTGGAGTAGGTTCAGAGGTGATAGTTGAATCTGGAGAAGGTTCAGAGGTGATAGTTGAAATTGGAGAAGGTTCAGAGGTGATAGGTGAAGCTGGAGTAGGTTCAGAGGTGATAGTTGAAGCTGACGGAGGTTCATAGGTGATAGTTGAATCTGGAGAAGGTTCAGAGGTGATAGTTGAAGCTGACGGAGGTTCATAGGTGATAGTTGAATCTGGAGAAGGTTCAGAGGTGATAGTTGAAAATGGAGTAGGTTCAGAGGTGATAGTTGAAGCTGAAGTAGGTTCATAGGTGATAGTTGAATCTGGAGAAGGTTCAGAGGTGATAGTTGAAAATGGAGTAGGTTCAGAGGTGATAGTTGAAGCTGAAGTAGGTTCAGAGGTGATAATTGAAACTGGAGTAGATTCAGAGGTGATAGTTGAATCTGGAGAAGGTTCAGAGGTGATAGGTTAAGCTGGAGTAGGTTCAGAGGTGATAGTTGAAACTGGAGAAGGTTCAGAGGTGATAGGTGAAGCTGGAGTAGGTTCAGAGGTGATAGTTTAAGCTGGAGGAGGTTCAGAGGTGATAGTTGAAACTGGAGAAGGTTCAAAGGTGATAGTTTAAGCTGGAAGAGGTTCAGAGGTGATAGTTGAAACTGGAGAAGGTTCAGGGGTGATAGTTGAAACTGGAGAAGGTTCAGAGGTGATAGTTGAAACTGGAGAAGGTTCAGATGTGATAGCTGAAACTGGAGAAGGTTCAGAGGTGATAGTTGAAACTGGAGAAGGTTCAGAGGTGATAGTTTAAGCTGGAGGAGGTTCAGAGGTGATAGTTGAAGCTGGAGTAGGTTCAGAGGTGATAGTTGAAACTGGAGAAGGTTCAAAGGTGATAGTTTAAGCTGGAAGAGGTTCAGAGGTGATAGTTGAAACTGGAGAAGGTTCAGGGGTGATAGTTGAAACTGGAGAAGGTTCAGAGGTGATAGTTGAAACTGGAGAAGGTTCAGATGTGATAGCTGAAACTGGAGAAGGTTCAGAGGTGATAGTTGAAGCTGGAGTAGGTTCATAGGTGATAGTTGAAACTGGAAAAGGTTCAGAGGTGATAGTTTAAGCTGGAGGAAGTTCAGAGGTGTGAGTTGAAATTGGAGAAGGTTCAGAGGTGATAGTTGGAACTGGAGAAGGTTCAGAGGTGATAGTTGAAGCTGGAGTAGGTTCAGAGGTGATAGTTGAAACTGGAGAAGGTTCAGAGGTGATAGTTTAAGCTGGAGGAGGTTCAGAGGTGATAGTTGAAACTGGAGAAGGTTCAAAGGTGATAGTTTAAGCTGGAGGAGGTTCAGAGGTGATAGTTGAAACTGGAGAAGGTTGAGAGGTGATAGTTGAAGCTGAAGTAGGTTCAGAGGTGATAGTTGAAACTGGAGAAGGTTCAGAGGTGATAGTTTAAGCTGGAAGAGGTTCAGAGGTGAAAGTTGAAACTGGAGAAGGTTCAGGGGTGATAGTTGAAACTGGAGAAGGTTCAGAGGTGATAGTTGAAACTGGAGAAGGTTCAGAGGTGATAGTTGAAACTGGAGAAGGTTCAGAGGTGATAGTTGAAGCTGGAGTAGGTTCATAGGTGATAGTTGAAACTGGAAAAGGTTCAGAGGTGATAGTTTAAGCTGGAGGAGGATCAGAGGTGATAGTTGGAATTGGAGAAGGTTCAGAGGTGATAGTTGGAACTGGAGAAGGTTCAGAGGTGATAGTTGAAGCTGGAGTAGGTTCAGAGGTGATAGTTGAAACTGGAGAAGGTTCAAAGGTGATAGTTTAAGCTGGAAGAGATTCAGAGGTGATAGTTGAAACTGGAGAAGGTTCAGGTGTGATAGTTGAAACTGGAGAAGGTTCAGAGGTGATAGTTGAAACTCGAGAAGGTTCAGAGGTGATAGCTGAAACTGGAGAAGGTTCAGAGGTGATAGTTGAAGCTGGAGTAGGTTCATAGGTGATAGTTGAAACTGGAAAAGGTTCAGAGGTGATAGTTTAAGCTGGAGGAGGTTCAGAGGTGATAGTTGAAATTGGAGAAGGTTCAGAGGTGATAGTTGGAACTGGAGAAGGTTCAGAGGTGATAGTTGAAGCTGGAGTAGGTTCAGAGGTGATAGTTGAAACTGGAGAAGGTTCAGAGGTGATAGTTTAAGCTGGAGGAGGTTCAGAGGTGATAGTTGAAACTGGAGAAGGTTCAAAGGTGATAGTTTAAGCTGGAGGAGGTTCAGAGGTGATAGTTGAAACTGGAGAAGGTTGAGAGGTGATAGTTGAAGCTGAAGTAGGTTCAGAGGTGATAGTTGAAACTGGAGAAGGTTCAGAGGTGATAGTTTAAGCTGGAAGAGGTTCAGAGGTGATAGTTGAAACTGGAGAAGGTTCAGAGGTGATAGTTGAAACTGGAGAAGGTTCAGAGGTGATAGTTGAAACTGGAGAAGGTTCAGAGGTGATAGTTGAAACTGGAGAAGGTTCAGAGGTGATAGTTGAAGCTGGAGTAGGTTCATAGGTGATAGTTGAAACTGGAAAAGGATCAGAGGTGATAGTTTAAGCTGGAGGAGGTTCAGAGGTGATAGTTGAAATTGGAGAAGGTTCAGAGGTGATAGCTGGAACTGGAGAAGGTTCAGAGGTGATAGTTGAAGCTGGAGTAGGTTCAGAGGTGATAGTTGAAACTGGAGAAGGTTCAGAGGTGATAGTTTAAGCTGGAGGAGGTTCAGAGGTGATAGTTGAAGCTGGAGTAGGTTCAGAGATGATAGTTGAAACTGGAGAAGGTTCAAAGGTGATAGTTTAAGCTGGAGGAGGTTCAGAGGTGATAGTTGAAACTGGAGAAGGTTGAGAGGTGATAGTTGAAGCTGAAGTAGGTTCAGAGGTGATAGTTGAAACTGGAGAAGGTTCAGAGGTGATAGTTGAAACTGGAGAAGGTTCAGAGGTGATAGTTTAAGCTGGAAGAGGTTCAGAGGTGGTAGTTGAAACTGGAGAAGGTTCAGGGGTGATAGTTGAAACTGGAGAAGGTTCAGAGGTGATAGTTGAAGCTGGAGTAGGTTCAGAGATGATAGTTGAAACTGGAGAAGGTTCAAAGGTGATAGTTGAAGCTGGAGTAGGTTCAGAGGTGATAGTTGAAACTGGAAAAGGTTCAGAGGTTGATAGTTTAAGCTGGAGGAGGTTCAGAGGTGATAGTTGAAATTGTAGTAGGTTCAGAGGTGATAGTTGAAACTGGAGAAGGTTCAGAGGTGATAGTTTAAGCTGGAAGAGGTTCAGAGGTGATAGTTGAAACTGGAGAAGGTTCAGGGGTGATAGTTGAAACTGGAGAAGGTTCAGAGGTGATAGTTTAAGCTGGAGGAGGTTCAGAGATGATAGTTGAAGCTGGAGTAGGTTCAGAGGTGATAGTTGAAACTTGAGAAGGTTCAAAGGTGATAGTTTAAGCTGGAGGAGGTTCAGAGGTGATAGTTGAAACTGGAGAAGGTTGAGAAGTGATAGTTGAAGCTGAAGTAGGTTCAGAGGTGATAGTTGAAACTGGAAAAGGTTCAGAGGTGATAGTTGAAATTGTAGTAGGTTCAGAGGTGGTAGTTGAAACTGGAGAAGGTTGAGAGGTGATAGTTGAAGCTGAAGTAGGTTCAGAGGTGATAGTTGAAACTGGAGAAGGTTCAGAGGTGATAGTTGAAATTGTAGTAGGTTCAGAGGTGATAGTTGAAACTGGAGAAGACTCAGAGGTGATAGTTTAAGCTGGAAGAGGTTCAGAGGTGATAGTTGAAACTGGAGAAGGTTCAGAGGTGATAGTTCAAGCTGGAAGAGGTTCAGAGGTGATAGTTGAAACTGGAGAAGGTTCAGGGGTGATAGTTGAAACTGGAGAAGGTTCAGAGGTGATAGTTGAAACTGGAGAAGGTTCAGATGTGATAGCTGAAACTGGAGAAGGTTCAGAGGTGATAGTTGAAGCTGGAGTAGGTTCATAGGTGATAGTTGAAACTGGAAAAGGTTCAGAGGTGATAGTTTAAGCTGGAGGAAGTTCAGAGGTGTGAGTTGAAATTGGAGAAGGTTCAGAGGTGATAGTTGGAACTGGAGAAGGTTCAGAGGTGATAGTTGAAGCTGGAGTAGGTTCAGAGGTGATAGTTGAAACTGGAGAAGGTTCAGAGGTGATAGTTTAAGCTGGGGGAGGTTCAGAGGTGATAGTTGAAACTGGAGAAGGTTCAAAGGTGATAGTTTAAGCTGGAGGAGGTTCAGAGGTGATAGTTGAAACTGGAGAAGGTTGAGAGGTGATAGTTGAAGCTGAAGTAGGTTCAGAGGTGATAGTTGAAACTGGAGAAGGTTCAGAGGTGATAGTTTAAGCTGGAAGAGGTTCAGAGGTGATAGTTGAAACTGGAGAAGGTTCAGGGGTGATAGTTGAAACTGGAGAAGGTTCAGAGGTGATAGTTGAAACTGGAGAAGGTTCAGAGGTGATAGTTGAAACTGGAGAAGGTTCAGAGGTGATAGTTGAAGCTGGAGTAGGTTCATAGGTGATAGTTGAAACTGGAAAAGGTTCAGAGGTGACAGTTTAAGCTGGAGGAGGATCAGAGGTGATAGTTGGAATTGGAGAAGGTTCAGAGGTGATAGTTGGAACTGGAGAAGGTTCAGAGGTGATAGTTGAAGCTGGAGTAGGTTCAGAGGTGATAGTTGAAACTGGAGAAGGTTCAAAGGTGATAGTTTAAGCTGGAAGAGATTCAGAGGTGATAGTTGAAACTGGAGAAGGTTCAGGTGTGATAGTTGAAACTGGAGAAGGTTCAGAGGTGATAGTTGAAACTCGAGAAGGTTCAGAGGTGATATCTGAAACTGGAGAAGGTTCAGAGGTGATAGTTGAAGCTGGAGTAGGTTCATAGGTGATAGTTGAAACTGGAAAAGGTTCAGAGGTGATAGTTTAAGCTGGAGGAGGTTCAGAGGTGATAGTTGAAATTGGAGAAGGTTCAGAGGTGATAGTTGGAACTGGAGAAGGTTCAGAGGTGATAGTTGAAGCTGGAGTAGGTTCAGAGGTGATAGTTGAAACTGGAGAAGGTTCAGAGGTGATAGTTTAAGCTGGAGGAGGTTCAGAGGTGATAGTTGAAACTGGAAAAGGTTGAGAGGTGATAGTTGAAGCTGAAGTAGGTTCAGAGGTGATAGTTGAAACTGGAGAAGGTTTAGAGGTGATAGTTGAAATTGTAGTAGGTTCAGAGGTGATAGTTGAAACTGGAGAAGGTTCAGAGGTGATAGTTTAAGCTGGAAGAGGTTCAGAGGTGATAGTTGAAACTGGAGAAGGTTCAGAGGTGATAGTTGAAGCTGGAGTAGGTTCATAGGTGATAGTTGAAACTGGAGAAGGTTCAGAGGTGATAGTTCAAGCTGGAGGAGGTTCAGAGGTGATAGTTGAAACTGGAGAAGGTTCAGAGGTGATAGTTGAAATTGTAGTAGGTTCAGAGGTGATAGTTGAAACTGGAGAAGGTTCTAAGGTGATATTTTAAGTTGGAAGGAGGTTCAGAGGTGATAGTTGAAACTGAAGAAGGTTCAGGGGTGATAGTTGAAGCTGGAGTAGGTTCAGAGGTGATAGTTGAAACTGGAGAAGGTTCAGAGGTGATAATTGAAACTGGAAAAGGTTCAGAGGTGATAGTTGAAATTGTAGTAGGTTCAGAGGTGATAGTTGAAACTGGAGAAGGTTCAAAGGTGATAGTTTAAGCTGGAGGAGGTTCAGAGGTGATAGTTGAAACTGGAGAAGGTTCAGAGGTGATAATTGAAACTGGAAAAGGTTCAGAGGTGATAGTTGAAATTGTAGTAGGTTCAGAGGTGATAGTTGAAATTGTAGTAGGTTCAGAGGTGATAGTTGAAACTGGAGAAGGTTCAGAGGTGATAGTTTAAGCTGGAAGAGGTTCAGAGGTGATAGTTGAAACTGGAGAAGGTTCAGGGGTGATAGTTGAAACTGGAGAAGGTTCAGAGGTGATAGTTGAAGCTGGAGTAGGTTCAGAGGTGATAGTTGAAACTGGAGAAGGTTCAAAGGTGATAGTTTAAGCTGGAGGAGGTTCAGAGGTGATAGTTGAAACTGGAGAAGGTTCAGAGGTGATAATTGAAACTGTAGTAGGTTCAGAGGTGATAGTTGAAACTGGAGAAGGTTCTAAGGTGATATTTTAAGCTGGAAGGAGGTTCAGAGGTGATAGTTGAAACTGAAGAAGGTTCAGGGGTGATAGTTGAAGCTGGAGTAGGTTCATAGGTGATAGTTGAAACTGGAGAAGGTTCAGAGGTGATAGTTGAAATTGTAGTAGGTTCAGAGGTGATAGTTGAAACTGGAGAAGGTTCAGAGGTGATAGTTTAAGCTGGAGGAGGTTCAGAGGTGATAGTTGAAACTGGAGAAGGTTCAGAGGTGATAATTGAAACTGGAAAAGGTTCAGAGGTGATAGTTGAAATTGTAGTAGGTTTAGAGGTGATAGTTGAAACTGGAGAAGGTTCAAAGGTGATAGTTTAAGCTGGAGGAGGTTCAGAGGTGATAGTTGAAACTGAAGAAGGATCAGGGGTGATAGTTGAAGCTGGAGTAGGTTCATAGGTGATAGTTGAAACTGGAGAAGGTTCAGAGGTGATAGTTGAAACTGAAGAAAGTTCAGGGGTGATAGTTGAAGCTGGAGTAGGTTCATAGGTGATAGTTGAAACTGGAGAAGGTTCAGAGGTGATAGTTGAAATTGTAGTAGGTTCAGAGGTGATAGTTGAAACTGGAGAAGGTTCAGAGGTGATAGTTTAAGCTGGAGGAGGTTCAGAGGTGATAGTTGAAACTGGAGAAGGTTCAGAGGTGATAATTGAAACTGGAAAAGGTTCAGAGGTGATAGTTGAAATTGTAGTAGGTTCAGAGGTGATAGTTGAAATTGTAGTAGGTTCAGAGGTGATAGTTGAAACTGGAGAAGGTTCAGAGGTGATAGTTTAAGCTGGAAGAGGTTCAGAGGTGATAGTTGAAACTGGAGAAGGTTCAGGGGTGATAGTTGAAACTGGAGAAGGTTCAGAGGTGATAGTTGAAGCTGGAGTAGGTTCAGAGGTGATAGTTGAAACTGGAGAAGGTTCAAAGGTGATAGTTTAAGCTGGAGGAGTTTCAGAGGTGATAGTTGAAACTGGAAAAGGTTGAGAGGTGATAGTTGAAGCTGAAGTAGGTTCAGAGGTGATAGTTGAAACTGGAGAAGGTTCAGAGGTGATAGTTGAAATTGTAGTAGATTCAGAGGTGATAGTTAAAACTGGAGAAGTTTCAGAGGTGATAGTTTAAGCTGGAAGAGGTTCAGAGGTGATAGTTGAAACTGGAGAAGGTTCAGAGGTGATAGTTGAAGCTGGAGTAGGTTCATAGGTGATAGTTGAAACTGGAGAAGGTTCAGAGGTGATAGTTTAAGCTGGAGGAGGTTCAGAGGTGATAGTTGAAACTGGAGAAGGTTCAGAGGTGATAGTTGAAATTGTAGTAGGTTCAGAGGTGATAGTTGAAACTGGAGAAGGTTCTAAGGTGATATTTTAAGTTGGAAGGAGGTTCAGAGGTGATAGTTGAAACTGAAGAAGGTTCAGGGGTGATAGTTGAAGCTGGAGTAGGTTCAGAGGTGATAGTTGAAACTGGAGAAGGTTCAGAGGTGATAATTGAAACTGGAAAAGGTTCAGAGGTGATAGTTAAAATTGTAGTAGGTTCAGAGGTGATAGTTGAAACTGGAGAAGGTTCAAAGGTGATAGTTTAAGCTGGAGGAGTTTCAGAGGTGATAGTTGAAACTGGAAAAGGTTGAGAGGTGATAGTTGAAGCTGAAGTAGGTTCAGAGGTGATAGTTGAAATTGTAGTAGGTTCAGAGGTGATAGTTAAAACTGGAGAAGTTTCAGAGGTGATAGTTTAAGCTGGAAGAGGTTCAGAGGTGATAGTTGAAACTGGAGAAAGTTCAGAGGTGATAGTTGAAGCTGGAGTAGGTTCATAGGTGATAGTTGAAACTGGAGAAGGTTCAGAGGTGATAGTTTAAGCTGGAGGAGGTTCAGAGGTGATAGTTGAAACTGGAGAAGGTTCAGAGGTGATAGTTGAAATTGTAGTAGGTTCAGAGGTGATAGTTGAAACTGGAGAAGGTTCTAAGGTGATATTTTAAGTTGGAAGGAGGTTCAGAGGTGATAGTTGAAACTGAAGAAGGTTCAGGGGTGATAGTTGAAGCTGGAGTAGGTTCAGAGGTGATAGTTGAAACTGGAGAAGGTTCAGAGGTGATAATTGAAACTGGAAAAGGTTCAGAGGTGATAGTTAAAATTGTAGTAGGTTCAGAGGTGATAGTTGAAACTGGAGAAGGTTCAAAGGTGATAGTTTAAGCTGGAGGAGGTTCAGAGGTGATAGTTGAAACTGGAGAAGGTTGAGAGGTGATAGTTGAAACTGGAGAAGGTTCTGAGGTGATAGTTGAAACTGGAGAAGGTTCAGAGGTGATAGTTGAAGCTGGAGTAGGTTCAGAGGGGATAGTTTAAGCTGGAAGAGGTTCAGAGGTGATAGTTGAAACTGGAGAAGGTTCAGAGGTGATAGTTGAAACTGGAGAAGGTTCAGAGGTGATAGTTGAAACTGGAGAAGGTTCAGAGGTGATAGTTGAAACTGGAGAAGGTTCAGAGGTGATAGTTGAAGCTGGAGAAGGTTCAAAGGTGATAGTTTAAGCTGGAGGAGGTTCAGATGTGATAGTTGAAACTGGAAAAGGTTGAGAGGTGAAAGTTGAAGCTGGAGTAGGTTCAGAGGTGATAGTTGAAACTGGAGAAGGTTCAGAGGTGATAGTTGAAACTGGAGAAGGTTCAGAGGTGATAGTTGAAGCTGGAGAAGGTTCAAAGGTGATAGTTTAAGCTGGAGAAGGTTCAGAGGTGATAGTTGAAGCTGGAGTAGGTTCAGAGGTGATAGTTGAAACTGGAGAAGGTTCAAAGGTGATAGTTTAAGCTGGAGGAGTTTCAGAGGTGATAGTTGAAACTGGAAAAGGTTGAGAGGTGATAGTTGAAGCTGAAGTAGGTTCTGAGGTGATAGTTGAAACTGGAGAAGGTTCAGAGGTGATAGTTGAAGCTGGAGTAGGTTCAGAGGGGATAGTTTAAGCTGGAAGAGGTTCAGAGGTGATAGTTGAAACTGGAGAAGGTTCAGAGGTGATAGTTGAAACTGGAGAAGGTTCAGAGGTGATAGTTGAAACTGGAGAAGGTTCAGAGGTGATAGTTGAAACTGGAGAAGGTTCAGAGGTGATAGTTGAAGCTGGAGAAGGTTCAAAGGTGATAGTTTAAGCTGGAGGAGGTTCAGAGGTGATAGTTGAAACTGGAGAAGGTTGAGAGGTGATAGTTGGAGCTGAAGTAGGTTCAGAGGTGATAGTTGAAACTGGAGAAGGTTCAGAGGTGATAGTTGAAACTGGAGAAGGTTCAGAGGTGATAGTTTAAGCTGGAAGAGGTTCAGAGGTGATAGTTGAAACTGGAGAAGGTTGAGAGGTGATAGTTGAAGCTGAAGTAGGTTCAGAGGTGATAGTTGAAACTGGAGAAGGTTCAGGGGTGATAGTTGAAACTGGAGAAGGTTCAGAGGTGATAGTTGAAACTGGAGAAGGTTCAGAGGTGATAGTTGAAACTGGAGAAGGTTCAGAGGTGATAGTTGAAGCTGGAGAAGGTTCAAAGGTGATAGTTTAAGCTGGAGGAGGTTCAGAGGTGATAGTTGAAATTGGAGAAGGTTCAGAGGTGATAGTTGGAACTGGAGAAGGTTCAGAGGTGATAGTTGAAGCTGGAGTAGGTTCAGAGGTGATAGTTGAAACTGGAGAAGGTTCAGAGGTGATAGTTTAAGCTGGAGGAGGTTCAGAGGTGATAGTTGAAACTGGAGAAGGTTCAAAGGTGATAGTTTAAGCTGGAGGAGGTTCAGAGGTGATAGTTTAAGCTGGAGGAGGTTCAGGGGTGATAGTTGAAACTGGAAAAGGTTCAGAGGTGATAGTTTAAGCTGGAGGAGGTTCAGAGGTGATAGTTGAAATTGGAGAAGATTCAGAGGTGATAGTTGGAACTGGAGAAGGTTCAGAGGTGATAGTTGAAGCTGGAGTAGGTTCAGAGGTGATAGTTGAAACTGGAGAAGGTTCAAAGGTGATAGTTTAAGCTGGAAGAGGTTCAGAGGTGATAGTTGAAACTGGAGAAGGTTCAGGGGTGATAGTTGAAACTGGAGAAGGTTCAGAGGTGATAGTTGAAACTGGAGAAGGTTCAGAGGTGATAGCTGAAACTGGAGAAGGTTCAGAGGTGATAGTTTAAGCTGGAAGAGGTTCAGAGGTGATAGTTGAAATTGGAGAAGGTTCAGAGGTGATAGTTGGAACTGGAGAAGGTTCAAAGGTGATAGTTTAAGCTGGAGGAGGTTCAGAGGTGATAGTTGAAACTGGAGAAGGTTGAGAGGTGATAGTTGAAGCTGAAGTAGGTTCAGAGGTGATAGTTGAAACTGGAGAAGGTTCAGAGGTGATAGTTTAAGCTGGAAGAGGTTCAGAGGTGATAGTTGAAACTGGAGAAGGTTCAGGGGTGATAGTTGAAACTGGAGAAGGTTCAGAGGTGATAGTTGAAACTGGAGAAGGTTCAGAGGTGATAGTTGAAACTGGAGAAGGTTCAGAGGTGATAGTTGAAACTGGAGAAGGTTCATAGGTGATAGTTGAAATTGGAGAAGGTTCAGAGGTGATAGTTGGAACTGGAGAAGGTTCAGAGGTGATAGTTGAAGCTGGAGTAGGTTCAGAGGTGATAGTTGAAACTGGAGAAGGTTCAAAGGTGATAGTTTGAGCTGGAAGAGGTTCAGAGGTGATAGTTGAAACTGGAGAAGGTTCAGGGGTGATAGTTGAAACTGGAGAAGGTTCAGAGGTGATAGTTGAAACTGGAGAAGGTTCAGAGGTGATAGCTGAAACTGGAGAAGGTTCAGAGGTGATAGTTTAAGCTGGAGGAGGTTCAGAGGTGATAGTTGAAATTGGAGAAGGTTCAGAGGTGATAGTTGGAACTGGAGAAGGTTCAGAGGTGATAGTTGAAATTGGAGAAGGTTCAGAGGTGATAGTTGGAACTGGAGAAGGTTCAGAGGTGATAGTTGAAGCTGGAGTAGGTTCAGAGGTGATAGTTGAAACTGGAGAAGGTTCAGAGGTGATAATTGAAACTGGAAAAGGTTCAGAGGTGATAGTTAAAATTGTAGTAGGTTCAGAGGTGATAGTTGAAACTGGAGAAGGTTCAAAGGTGATAGTTTAAGCTGGAGGAGTTTCAGAGGTGATAGTTGAAACTGGAAAAGGTTGAGAGGTGATAGTTGAAGCTGAAGTAGGTTCAGAGGTGATAGTTGAAATTGTAGTAGGTTCAGAGGTGATAGTTAAAACTGGAGAAGTTTCAGAGGTGATAGTTTAAGCTGGAAGAGGTTCAGAGGTGATAGTTGAAACTGGAGAAGGTTCAGAGGTGATAGTTGAAGCTGGAGTAGGTTCATAGGTGATAGTTGAAACTGGAGAAGGTTCAGAGGTGATAGTTTAAGCTGGAGGAGGTTCAGAGGTGATAGTTGAAACTGGAGAAGGTTCAGAGGTGATAGTTGAAATTGTAGTAGGTTCAGAGGTGATAGTTGAAACTGGAGAAGGTTCTAAGGTGATAGTTTAAGCTGGAAGGAGGTTCAGAGGTGATAGTTGAAACTGAAGAAGGTTTAGGGGTGATAGTTGAAGCTGAAGTAGGTTCATAGGTGATAGTTGAAACTGGAGAAGGTTCAGAGGTGATAGTTGAAACTGGAAAAGGTTCAGAGGTGATAGTTGAAATTGTAGTAGGTTCAGAGGTGATAGTTGAAACTGGAGAAGGTTCAAAGGTGATAGTTTAAGCTGGAGGAGGTTCAGAGGTGATAGTTGAAACTGGAGAAGGTTGAGAGGTGATAGTTGAAACTGGAGAAGGTTCAGAGGTGATAGTTGAAACTGGAGAAGGTTCAGAGGTGATAGTTGAAGCTGGAGTAGGTTCAGAGGTGATAGTTGAAACTGGAGAAGGTTCAGAGGTGATAGTTTAAGCTGGAGGAGGTTCAGAGGTGATAGTTGAAACTGGAGAAGGTTCAGAGGTGATAGTTGAAATTGTAGTAGGTTCAGAGGTGATAGTTGAAACTGGAGAAGGTTCAGAGGTGATAGTTTAAGCTGGAGGAGGTTCAGAGGTGATAGTTGAAACTGGAGAAGGTTCAGAGGTGATAGTTGAAACTGGAAAAGGTTCAGAGGTGATAGTTGAAACTGGAGTAGGTTCAGAGGTGATAGTTGAAACTGGAGAAGGTTCAGAGGTGATAGTTTAAGCTGGAGGAGGTTCAGAGGTGATAGTTGAAACTGGAGAAGGTTCAGAGGTGATAGTTTAAGCTGGAAGAGGTTCAGAGGTGATAGTTGAAACTGGAGAAGGTTCAGAGGTGATAATTGAAACTGGAAAAGGTTCAGAGGTCATAGTTGAAATTGTAGTAGGTTCAGAGGTGATAGTTGAAACTGGAGAAGGTTCAGAGGTGATAGTTTAAGCTGGAAGAGGTTCAGAGGTGATAGTTGAAACTGGAGAAGGATCAGGGGTGATAGTTGAAGCTGGAGTAGGTTTAGAGGTGATAGTTGAAACTGGAGAAGGTTCAGAGGTGATAGTTTAAGCTGGAAGAGGTTCAGAGGTGATAGTTGAAACTGGAGAAGGTTCAGGGGTGATAGTTGAAGCTGGAGTAGGTTTAGAGGTGATAGTTGAAACTGGAGAAGGTTCAGAGGTGATAGTTTAAGCTGGAAGAGGTTCAGACGTGATAGTTGAAAATGGAGAAGGTTCAGGGGTGATAGTTGAAGCTGGAGTAGGTTTAGAGGTGATAGTTGAAACTGGAGAAGGTTCAAAGGTGATAGTTTAAGCTGGAGGAGGTTCAGAGGTGATAGTTGAAACTGGAGAAGGTTGAGAGGTGATAGTTGAAGCTGAAGTAGGTTCAGAGGTGATAGTTGAAACTGGAGAAGGTTCAGAGGTGATAGTTGAAATTGTAGTAGGTTCAGAGGTGATAGTTAAAACTGGAGAAGTTTCAGAGGTGATAGTTTAAGCTGGAAGAGGTTCAGAGGTGATAGTTGAAACTGGAGGAGGTTCAGAGGTGATAGTTGAAACTGGAGAAGGTTCAGAGGTGATAGTTGAAGCTGGAGTAGGTTCATAGGTGATAGTTGAAACTGGAGAAGGTTCAGAGGTGATAGTTTAAGCTGGAGGAGGTTCAGAGGTGATAGTTGAAGCTGGAGGAGGTTCAGAGGTGATAGTTGAAACTGGAGAAGGTTGAGAGGTGATAGTTGAAGCTGAAGTAGGTTCAGAGGTGATAGTTGAAACTGGAGAAGGTTCAGAGGTGATAGTTGAAACTGGAGAAGGTTCAAAGGTGATAGTTTAAGCTGGAGGAGGTTCAGAGGTGATAGTTGAAACTGGAGAAGGTTGAGAGGTGATAGTTGAAGCTGAAGTAGGTTCAGAGGTGATAGTTGAAACTGGAGAAGGTTCAGAGGTGATAGTTGAAATTGTAGTAGGTTCAGAGGTGATAGTTAAAACTGGAGAAGTTTCAGAGGTGATAGTTTAAGCTGGAAGAGGTTCAGAGGTGATAGTTTAAGCTGGAAGAGGTTCAGACGTGATAGTTGAAAATGGAGAAGGTTCAGGGGTGATAGTTGAAGCTGGAGGAGGTTCAGAGGTGATAGTTGAAACTGGAGAAGGTTGAGAGGTGATAGTTGAAGCTGAAGTAGGTTCAGAGGTGATAGTTGAAATTGTAGTAGGTTCAGAGGTGATAGTTAAAACTGGAGAAGTTTCAGAGGTGATAGTTTAAGCTGGAAGAGGTTCAGAGGTGATAGTTGAAACTGGAGGAGGTTCAGAGGTGATAGTTGAAACTGGAGAAGGTTCAGAGGTGATAGTTGAAGCTGGAGTAGGTTCATAGGTGATAGTTGAAACTGGAGAAGGTTCAGAGGTGATAGTTTAAGCTGGAGGAGGTTCAGAGGTGATAGTTGAAACTGGAGAAGGTTCAGAGGTGATAGTTGAAATTGTAGTAGGTTCAGAGGTGATAGTTGAAACTGGAGAAGGTTCAGAGGTGATAGTTTAAGCTGGAGGAGGTTCAGAGGTGATAGTTGAAACTGGAGAAGGTTCAGAGGTGATAATTGAAACTGGAAAAGGTTCAGAGGTCATAGTTGAAATTGTAGTAGGTTCAGAGGTGATAGTTGAAACTGGAGAAGGTTCAGAGGTGATAGTTTAAGCTGGAGGAGGTTCAGAGGTGATAGTTGAAACTGGAGAAGGTTCAGAGGTGATAGTTTAAGCTGGAAGAGGTTCAGAGGTGATAGTTGAAACTGGAGAAGGTTCAGAGGTGATAATTGAAACTGGAAAAGGTTCAGAGGTCATAGTTGAAATTGTAGTAGGTTCAGAGGTGATAGTTGAAACTGGAGAAGGTTCAGAGGTGATAGTTTAAGCTGGAAGAGGTTCAGAGGTGATAGTTGAAACTGGAGAAGGATCAGGGGTGATAGTTGAAGCTGGAGTAGGTTTAGAGGTGATAGTTGAAACTGGAGAAGGTTCAGAGGTGATAGTTTAAGCTGGAAGAGGTTCAGAGGTGATAGTTGAAACTGGAGAAGGTTCAGGGGTGATAGTTGAAGCTGGAGTAGGTTTAGAGGTGATAGTTGAAACTGGAGAAGGTTCAGAGGTGATAGTTTAAGCTGGAAGAGGTTCAGACGTGATAGTTGAAAATGGAGAAGGTTCAGGGGTGATAGTTGAAGCTGGAGTAGGTTTAGAGGTGATAGTTGAAACTGGAGAAGGTTCAAAGGTGATAGTTTAAGCTGGAGGAGGTTCAGAGGTGATAGTTGAAACTGGAGAAGGTTGAGAGGTGATAGTTGAAGCTGAAGTAGGTTCAGAGGTGATAGTTGAAACTGGAGAAGGTTCAG
This sequence comes from Caenorhabditis nigoni, assembly GCA_027920645.1. NCBI lineage: Eukaryota > Metazoa > Nematoda > Chromadorea > Rhabditida > Rhabditidae > Caenorhabditis > Caenorhabditis nigoni. The sequence goes on from CP115869.1 coordinate 787,250, forward strand.
AGGTGATAGTTGAAATTGTAGTAGGTTCAGAGGTGATAGTTAAAACTGGAGAAGTTTCAGAGGTGATAGTTTAAGCTGGAAGAGGTTCAGAGGTGATAGTTGAAACTGGAGGAGGTTCAGAGGTGATAGTTGAAACTGGAGAAGGTTCAGAGGTGATAGTTTAAGCTGGAGGATGTTCAGAGGTGATAGTTGAAACTGGAGAAGGTTCAGAGGTGATAATTGAAACTGGAAAAGGTTCAGAGGTCATAGTTGAAATTGTAGTAGGTTCAGAGGTGATAGTTGAAACTGGAGAAGGTTCAGAGGTGATAGTTTAAGCTGGAAGAGGTTCAGAGGTGATAGTTGAAACTGGAGAAGGTTCAGGGGTGATAGTTGAAGCTGGAGTAGGTTCAGAGGTGATAGTTGAAACTGGAGAAGGTTCAGAGGTGATAGTTTAAGCTGGAAGAGGTTCAGAGGTGATAGTTGAAACTGGAGAAGGTTCAGGGGTGATAGTTGAAACTGGAGAAGGTTCAGAGGTGATAGTTGAAGCTGGAGTAGGTTCAGAGGTGATAGTTGAAACTGGAGAAGGTTCAGAGGTGATAGTTTAAGCTGGAGGAGGTTCAGAGGTGATAGTTGAAATTGGAGAAGGTTCAGAGGTGATAGTTGGAACTGGAGAAGGTTCAGAGGTGATAGTTGAAGCTGGAGTAGGTTCAGAGGTGATAGTTGAAACTGGAGAAGGTTCAGAGGTGATAGTTTAAGCTGGAGGAGGTTCAGAGGTGATAGTTGAAGCTGGAGAAGGTTCAGAGGTGATAGTTGAAACTGAAGAAGGATCAGGGGTGATAGTTGAAGCTGGAGTAGGTTCATAGGTGATAGTTGAAACTGGAAAAGGTTCAGAGGTGATAGTTGAAATTGTAGTAGGTTCAGAGGTGATAGTTGAAACTGGAGAAGGTTCAGAGGTGATAGTTTAAGCTGGAGGAGGTTCAGAGGTGATAGTTGAAACTGGAGAAGGTTCAGAGGTGATAATTGAAACTGGAAAAGGTTCAGAGGTCATAGTTGAAATTGTAGTAGGTTCAGAGGTGATAGTTGAAACTGGAGAAGGTTCAGAGGTGATAGTTTAAGCTGGAAGAGGTTCAGAGGTGATAGTTGAAACTGGAGAAGGTTCAGGGGTGATAGTTGAAGCTGGAGTAGGTTTAGAGGTGATAGTTGAAACTGGAGAAGGTTCAGAGGTGATAGTTGGAACTGGAGAAGGTTCAGAGGTGATAGTTGAAGCTGGAGTAGGTTCAGAGGTGATAGTTGAAACTGGAGAAGGTTCAGAGGTGATAGTTTAACCTGGAAGAGGTTCAGAGGTGATAGTTGAAACTGGAGAAGGTTCAGGGGTGATAGTTGAAACTGGATGAGGTTCAGAGGTGATAGTTGAAACTGGAAAAGGTTCAGAGGTGATAGTTTAAGCTGGAGGAGGTTCAGAGGTGATAGTTGAAATTGTAGTAGGTTCAGAGGTGATAGTTGAAACTGGAGAAGGTTCAGAGGTGATAGTTTAAGCTGGAAGAGGTTCAGAGGTGATAGTTGAAACTGGAGAAGGTTCAGAGGTGATAGTTTAAGCTGGAGGAGGTTCAGAGGTGATAGTTGAAACTGGAGAAGGTTCAGAGGTGATAATTGAAACTGGAAAAGGTTCAGAGGTGATAGTTGAAATTGTAGTAGGTTCAGAGGTGATAGTTGAAACTGGAGAAGGTTCAAAGGTGATAGTTTAAGCCGGAGGAGGTTCAGAGGTGATAGTTGAAACTGAAGAAGGATCAGGGGTGATAGTTGAAGCTGGAGTAGGTTCATAGGTGATAGTTGAAACTGGAGAAGGTTCAGAGGTGATAGTTGAAATTGTAGTAGGTTCAGAGGTGATAGTTGAAACTGGAGAAGGTTCAGAGGTGATAGTTTAAGCTGGAGGAGGTTCAGAGGTGATAGTTGAAACTGGAGAAGGTTCAGAGGTGATAATTGAAACTGGAAAAGGTTCAGAGGTCATAGTTGAAATTGTAGTAGGTTCAGAGGTGATAGTTGAAACTGGAGAAGGTTCAGAGGTGATAGTTTAAGCTGGAAGAGGTTCAGAGGTGATAGTTGAAACTGGAGAAGGTTCAGGGGTGATAGTTGAAGCTGGAGTAGGTTTAGAGGTGATAGTTGAAACTGGAGAAGGTTCAAAGGTGATAGTTGAAGCTGAAGTAGGTTCAGAGGTGATAGTTGAAACTGGAGAAGGTTCAGAGGTGATAGTTGAAATTGTAGTAGGTTCAGAGGTGATAGTTGAAACTGGAGAAGGTTCAGAGGTGATAGTTTAAGCTGGAAGAGGTTCAGAGGTGATAGTTGAAACTGGAGAAGGTTCAGGGGTGATAGTGGAATATGGAGTGGGTACAGAGGTGATAGTTGAAGCTGGAGTAGGTTCAGAGGTGATAGTTTAAGCTGGAGGAGGTTCAGAGGTGATAGTTGAAGCTGGAGTAGGTTCAGAGGTGATAGTTGAAACTGGAGAAGGTTCAGAGGTGATAGTTTAAGCTGGAGGAGGTTCAGAGGTGATAGTGGAATATGGAGTGGGTACAGAGGTGATAGTTGAAGCTGGAGTAGGTTCAGAGGTGATAGTTTAAGCTGGAGGAGGTTCAGAGGTGATAGTTGAAATTGTAGTAGGTTCAGAGGTGATAGTTGAAACTGGAGAAGGTTCAGAGGTGATAGTTTAACCTGGAAGAGGTTCAGAGGTGATAGTTGAAACTGGAGAAGGTTCAGGGGTGATAGTTGAAACTGGATGAGGTTCAGAGGTGATAGTTGAAACTGGAAAAGGTTCAGAGGTGATAGTTTAAGCTGGAGGAGGTTCAGAGGTGATAGTTGAAATTGTAGTAGGTTCAGAGGTGATAGTTGAAACTGGAGAAGGTTCAGAGGTGATAGTTTAAGCTGGAAGAGGTTCAGAGGTGATAGTTGAAACTGGAGAAGGTTCAGAGGTGATAGTTTAAGCTGGAGGAGGTTCAGAGGTGATAGTTGAAACTGGAGAAGGTTCAGAGGTGATAATTGAAACTGGAAAAGGTTCAGAGGTGATAGTTGAAATTGTAGTAGGTTCAGAGGTGATAGTTGAAACTGGAGAAGGTTCAAAGGTGATAGTTTAAGCTGGAGGAGGTTCAGAGGTGATAGTTGAAACTGAAGAAGGATCAGGGGTGATAGTTGAAGCTGGAGTAGGTTCATAGGTGATAGTTGAAACTGGAGAAGGTTCAGAGGTGATAGTTGAAATTGTAGTAGGTTCAGAGGTGATAGTTGAAACTGGAGAAGGTTCAGAGGTGATAGTTTAAGCTGGAGGAGGTTCAGAGGTGATAGTTGAAACTGGAGAAGGTTCAGAGGTGATAATTGAAACTGGAAAAGGTTCAGAGGTCATAGTTGAAATTGTAGTAGGTTCAGAGGTGATAGTTGAAACTGGAGAAGGTTCAGAGGTGATAGTTTGAGCTGGAAGAGGTTCAGAGGTGATAGTTGAAACTGGAGAAGGTTCAGGGGTGATAGTTGAAGCTGGAGTAGGTTTAGAGGTGATAGTTGAAACTGGAGAAGGTTCAAAGGTGATAGTTGAAGCTGAAGTAGGTTCAGAGGTGATAGTTGAAACTGGAGAAGGTTCAGAGGTGATAGTTGAAATTGTAGTAGGTTCAGAGGTGATAGTTGAAACTGGAGAAGGTTCAGAGGTGATAGTTTAAGCTGGAAGAGGTTCAGAGGTGATAGTTGAAACTGGAGAAGGTTCAGGGGTGATAGTTGAAACTGGAGAAGGTTCAGAGGTGATAGTTGAAGCTGGAGTAGGTTCAGAGGTGATAGTTGAAACTGGAAAAGGTTCAGAGGTGATAGTTTAAGCTGGAGGAGGTTCAGAGGTGATAGTTGAAATTGGAGAAGGTTCAGAGGTGATAGTTGGAACTGGAGAAGGTTCAGAGGTGATAGTTGAAGCTGGAGTAGGTTCAGAGGTGATGGTTGAAGCTGGAGTAGGTTTAGAGGTGATAGTTGAAACTGGAGAAGGTTCAAAGGTGATAGTTGAAGCTGAAGTAGGTTCAGAGGTGATAGTTGAAACTGGAGAAGGTTCAGAGGTGATAGTTGAAATTGTAGTAGGTTCAGGGGTGATAGTGGAAACTGGAAAAGGTTCAGAGGTGATAGTTTAAGCTGGAAGAGGTTCAGAGGTGATAGTTGAAACTGGAGAAGGTTCAGGGGTGATAGTTGAAACTGGAGAAGGTTCAGAGGTGATAGTTGAAGCTGGAGTAGGTTCAGAGGTGATAGTTGAAACTGGAGAAGGTTCAGAGGTGATAGTTTAAGCTGGAGGAGGTTCAGAGGTGATAGTTGAAGCTGGAGTAGGTTCAGAGGTGATAGTTGAAACTGGAGAAGGTTCAGAGGTGATAGTTTAAGCTGGAGGAGGTTCAGAGGTGATAGTGGAATATGGAGTGGGTACAGAGGTGATAGTTGAAGCTGGAGTAGGTTCAGAGGTGATAGTTTAAGCTGGAGGAGGTTCAGAGGTGATAGTTGAAATTGTAGTAGGTTCAGAGGTGATAGTTGAAACTGGAGAAGGTTCAGAGGTGATAGTTTAAGCTGGAAGAGGTTCAGAGGTGATAGTTGAAACTGGAGAAGGTTCAGGGGTGATAGTTGAAACTGGATGAGGTTCAGAGGTGATAGTTGAAACTGGAAAAGGTTCAGAGATGATAGTTTAAGCTGGAGGAGGTTCAGAGGTGATAGTTGAAATTGGAGAAGGTTCAGAGGTGATAGTTGGAACTGGAGAAGGTTCAGAGGTGATAGTTGAAGCTGGAGTAGGTTCAGAGGTGATAGTTGAAACTGGAAAAGGTTCAGAGGTGATAGTTTAAGCTGGAGGAGGTTCAGAGGTGATAGTGGAATATGGAGTGGGTACAGAGGTGATAGTTGAAGCTGGAGTAGGTTCAGAGGTGATAGTTTAAGCTGGAGTAGGTTCAGAGATGATAGTTGAAGCTGTAGTAGGTTCATAGGTGATAGTTGAATCTGGAGTGGATTCAGAAGTGATAGTTGAAACTGGAGTAGGTTCAGAGGTGATAGTTGAAGCTGAAGTAGGTTCAGAGGTGATAGTTCGATCTGGAGGAGGTTCAGAGGTCATAGTTGAAATTGTAGTAGGTTCAGAGGTGATAGTTGAAACTGGAGAAGGTTCAGAGGTGATAGTTTAAGCTGGAAGAGGTTCAGAGGTGATAGTTGACACTGGAGAAGGTTCAGAGGTGATAGTTTAAGCTGGAGTAGGTTCAGAGATGATAGTTGAAGCTGTAGTAGGTTCATAGGTGATAGTTGAATCTGGAGTGGATTCAGAAGTGATAGTTTAAGCTGGAGGAGGTTCAGAGGTGATAGTTGAAACTGGAGAAGGTTCAGAGGTGATAATTGAAACTGGAAAAGGTTCAGAGGTCATAGTTGAAATTGTAGTAGGTTCAGAGGTGATAGTTGAAACTGGAGAAGGTTCAGAGGTGATAGTTTAAGCTGGAAGAGGTTCAGAGGTGATAGTTGAAACTGGAGAAGGTTCAGGGGTGATAGTTGAAGCTGGAGTAGGTTTAGAGGTGATAGTTGAAACTGGAGAAGGTTCAAAGGTGATAGTTGAAGCTGAAGTAGGTTCAGAGGTGATAGTTGAAACTGGAGAAGGTTCAGAGGTGATAGTTGAAATTGTAGTAGGTTCAGAGGTGATAGTTGAAACTGGAGAAGGTTCAGAGGTGATAGTTTAAGCTGGAAGAGGTTCAGAGGTGATAGTTGAAACTGGAGAAGGTTCAGGGGTGATAGTTGAAACTGGAGAAGGTTCAGAGGTGATAGTTGAAGCTGGAGTAGGTTCAGAGGTGATAGTTGAAACTGGAAAAGGTTCAGAGGTGATAGTTTAAGCTGGAGGAGGTTCAGAGGTGATAGTTGAAATTGGAGAAGGTTCAGAGGTGATAGTTGGAACTGGAGAAGGTTCAGAGGTGATAGTTGAAGCTGGAGTAGGTTCAGAGGTGATGGTTGAAACTGGAGAAGGTTCAGAGGTGATAGTTTAAGCTGGAGGAGGTTCAGAGGTGATAGTTGAAGCTGGAGAAGGTTCAGAGGTGATAGTTTAAGCTGGAAGAGGTTCAGAGGTGATAGTTGAAGCTGGAGAAGGTTCAGGGGTGATAGTGGAAACTGGAAAAGGTTCAGAGGTGATAGTTTAAGCTGGAGGAGGTTCAGAGGTTATAGTTGAAAATGGAGAAGGTTCAGAGGTGATAGTTGGAACTGGAGAAGGTTCAGAGGTGATAGTTGAAGCTGGAGTAGGTTCAGAGGTGATAGTTGAAACTGGAGAAGGTTCAGAGGTGATAGTTTAAGCTGGAGGAGGTTCAGAGGTGATAGTTGAAGCTGGAGTAGGTTCAGAGGTGATAGTTGAAACTGGAAAAGGTTCAGAGGTGATAGTTTAAGCTGGAGGAAGTTCAGAGGTGATAGTTGAAATTGGAGAAGGTTCAGAGGTGATAGTTGGAACTGGAGAAGGTTCAGAGGTGATAGTTGAAGCTGGAGTAGGTTCAGAGGTGATGGTTGAAACTGGAGAAGGTTCAGAGGTGATAGTTTAAGCTGGAGGAGGTTCAGAGGTGATAGTTGAAGCTGGAGAAGGTTCAGAGGTGATAGTTTAAGCTGGAAGAGGTTCAGAGGTGATAGTTGAAGCTGGAGAAGGTTCAGGGGTGATAGTGGAAACTGGAAAAGGTTCAGAGGTGATAGTTTAAGCTGGAGGAGGTTCAGAGGTTATAGTTGAAAATGGAGAAGGTTCAGAGGTGATAGTTGGAACTGGAGAAGGTTCAGAGGTGATAGTTGAAGCTGGAGTAGGTTCAGAGGTGATAGTTGAAACTGGAGAAGGTTCAGAGGTGATAGTTTAAGCTGGAGGAGGTTCAGAGGTGATAGTTGAAGCTGGAGTAGGTTCAGAGGTGATAGTTGAAACTGGAGAAGGTTCAGAGGTGATAGTTTAAGCTGGAGGAGGTTCAGAGGTGATAGTTGAAGCTGGAGTAGGTTCAGAGGTGATAGTTGAAACTGGAGAAGGTTCAGAGGTGATAGTTTAAGCTGGAGGAGGTTCAGAGGTGATAGTTGAAATTGTAGTAGGTTCAGAGGTGATAGTTGAAACTGGAGAAGGTTCAGAGGTGATAGTTTAAGCTGGAAGAGGTTCAGAGGTGATAGTTGAAACTGGAGAAGGTTCAGGGGTGATAGTTGAAACTGGATGAGGTTCAGAGGTGATAGTTGAAACTGGAAAAGGTTCAGAGGTGATAGTTTAAGCTGGAGGAGGTTCAGAGGTGATAGTTGAAATTGGAGAAGGTTCAGAGATGATAGTTGGAACTGGAGAAGGTTCAGAGGTGATAGTTGAAGCTGGAGTAGGTTCAGAGGTGATAGTTGAAACTGGAGAAGGTTCAGAGGTGATAGTTTAAGCTGGAGGAGGTTCAGAGGTGATAGTTGAAATTGTAGTAGGTTCAGAGGTGATAGTTGAAACTGGAGAAGGTTCAGGGGTGATAGTTGAAACTGGAGAAGGTTCAGAGGTGATAGTTGAAACTGGAAAAGGTTCAGAGGTGATAGTTTAAGCTGGAGGAGGTTCAGAGGTGATAGTGGAATATGGAGTGGGTACAGAGGTGATAGTTGAAGCTGGAGTAGGTTCAGAGGTGATAGTTTAAGCTGGAGTAGGTTCAGAGATGATAGTTGAAGCTGTAGTAGGTTCATAGGTGATAGTTGAATCTGGAGTGGATTCAGAAGTGATAGTTGAAACTGGAGTAGGTTCAGAGGTGATAGTTGAAGCTGAAGTAGGTTCAGAGGTGATAGTTCGATCTGGAGGAGGTTCAGAGGTGATAGTTGAAGCTGACGGAGGTTCAGAAGTGATAGTTGAAGCTGAAGTAGGTTCATAGGTGATAGTTGAATCTGGAGTGGATTCAGAAGTGATAGTTGAAACTGGAGTAGGTTCAGAGGTGATAGTTGAAGCTGAAGTAGGTTCAGAGGTGATAGTTGGATCTGGAGGAGGTTCAGAGGTGATAGTTGAATCTGGAGTGGATTCAGAAGTGATAGTTGAAACTGGAGTAGGTTCAGAGGTGATATTTGAAGCTGAAGTAGGTTCAGAGGTGATAGTTGGATCTGGAGGAGGTTCAGACGTGATAGTTGAATCTGGTGTAGGTTCAGAGGTGATAGTTAAAGCTGGAGTAGGTTCAGAGGTGATAGTTAAAGCTGGAGTAATTTCAGAGGTGATAGTTGTAAAAAAATCAAAAGGAAAAATTTCGGATTTTTTTGAAAAAACGCCTCATGTTAGACTCAGTTTTTTTTGCTGGAATCCCGAAAAACATTTTCTAGATTTTTTGGTATATAGATTTTCTGAATTCAATTTTGAAACGAATGGTCTTAATTTCAGAGCGAGATCTTTTCTCTGAAAGAAGTTCAGGACAGCAATGTGAAAAATAGATTTAAAGAAGGCTCAGAAAGTTTTCAACAACTTTGTTCAAACAAGAGATATGAGTTTGAAATTTTGAAACACATCTTAAAATGTTTCGAAACAATACCTTATTTTTGTCATAAACATGCTCTACGCTCTACTTAAATTGTATTTGTGTTTATACAAATTTGTGAATATAGAAGAGGTGTCAAACAAACGATAGGAATATAGAATCAGCTCACACATTTGTATAAAAATTAAGATTGTTTTAACGGTATTACAAATCAATCTAGTGATATCATTCAATATTAGAAAGGACCAGTAGCAGCAATAGATAAGAAACAACTAAAACTATAAAAGTAAAATTTTTCGAAAATAGCATCAAGTTTGGCGGTTAATGCCACATCAGCATGATTGCGGAAATAACCGAGCAAAATCCTAGAAAAGACTGATTAGATCCATTACACTCGTCAGTTGAACAGCAACATAAGGTACCTCCTCCTTCACGTTTGGCACAGCCTTCTTTCTGAAAAGTTTAATTTGACGAAAAAATGCTGAAGATAATCTATAAAAGTTTTTTGGAATATATTCAGAAATGTCATAAACAGTTCAAAACATTTACTTGACAGGTTCCGAAATCGCAGCTGTACTGAGCCCCTTCATAATGTTTTCGACCAACATGTCCATGTGAAGGCAGTCTGTAATAATTCACTGTTTCAAACAGTAATAAGAAAACAAGAAGTTTTTGTGAATCACGACTATTAATTCTTTTCCCTATTTTCTTCCTTTCCACAGAGGAAATAATTTTTTTTGGTTGACAATTGAAAATGAATATTGGCTGTCTGAAAATAAAATCGCAAACTTTTTGATTGCGTGTTTAACCTTGTTTTCAATTGTCACTCTTACTTTAATTGCTTTATCTAAACATTGTTTTTGTTCTCAACATTTTGATTATTTTGTGTTTATCCCACATTCTGTCACAAAAATGACAATAAAGTAAATTACGGACAGTAAGTCTATTTGTCTAATGACCTGATTTGGCAGAGGCTCTTTTCTCAAACAACAAGTTCTAGTCGGGAGTCAGAAAATGGATAATGCGCAGAGCAAACTGGCAACCGTTCCGTGACACTAATTTGGTCAATCTAATCGCGAATACAAACAGTCACTAATCGTTGATGTCTCCCGTTGTATTCTTCTAGAAGACAAAAATCAGTGCATGCTGGATTATAGCTTAGCAATTCAATATCTTTTGAAATCACTGAAGGTAATATGACATTTCAAAGAGTTACAGTTACATACTTTACACAAAAATCGGTTCCATTGCAATCCAGTATTTCGATCTCTCCAATGGCATCTCCATTCACTGATCCTTGCATTCCTAAAATAATTATCATAATTCGTTTGAAAATATACGATAACGAGAATAGATGTTTGTCTATACTTGTGCGACTTATTCGACGTTTTGCATAAGAATATCTAGTGGTCTGGAAAGACAAAAATTTTTCTAACAACTGAAACTTTTTATGAGTTGAGATTGGAGCAAAAATTGTAGACTCACAATAGCCAATCACTTGGAATCAGATAGTAACCTCGAACATTTATAAATTACTGCTGCCTTAGCATTAAATTATAGATTTTAATGTCAGGTATAATCAGAAATTTAAAGTTTAGATTTTTCAATTATTTAATGCAGCTGTTCTCTGTAATTGATTCTTTAATTGTTCTCTCCAGTTTGCACCAAAAAAACTTTCATGCGTTAACTCAAATTACAAATCCAAAACTGTAAAACTCGAATCCAAAAAACGTCTCACCACTAAAGCATCGGATTGTAAACACGACTCCAAATAGTTTTGCAATAACGAGAAGTTTGGCAAGCAACATTAAACCTTGATAAATATCCAAACTCTGAAATTTAATTTTTTCATAAATTTGTGTAAAAAAGGAAAGACTCAGGTGTAAGTAACAGCAAAAATGTTAAGAAGAAAGCCGCTGACCAGGTAACAATGGGGGGTAAGCAAAGGAACGAGTATGTGCTCCAGCGCGGGAACCCTCTCCTAGTTGCCAGTCATCTGGCCTACCGAACTGTATTTGCATTGTCGCTGTTATTCATTTCACTTTCTCTCCTCCCGTCTTCTTCTAATTCCCTTGTCCAACGTGAGAGCCTTTTCGGGTGGTGAAGTAAAAAGGGACGCCATAGCGCAAACATTGCCAGGTTAGACCATTGTATGAAGTCCACTTGATTAGAAGATTATTTTCACCGCCTCAAAGCAGAAGTAGTAGTGCTTCGAAATGATAGGAATAAGTGATAAAATCTTTATCGGTTGATTGTTTGAACTTTTTACTTCGTTCTGTGACAGTATGAAAAATCAGCCATACAACAATATGATTTGCAAAAATGTGCGAAATGGCGAAATTATTAAAAACATGACCTCAAAGGGCATTATATTAGAGAAATCCAGAAAAATTGTTTTACTTATCCACTTCCGAACTAATCAAATGTTCAAGACCAACTTGGTCCAATCCTCATTTCCCAAGTCCTCAAAAACAGCCAATGACAAACATTTTTGATATTTCGTCTACGGAACCTTCATAAGTAGCGTTATGTCAACGGTGGTGTTACAGTGTCATAATTTCGAGAATGCAAAGTTTCCTATAAGATTACGTGCTTTTCCTCACAATATCTGTTTTTCTCAAAAAAAAACCGGAGTTACTCAATATCCATTGTTGCGGTTATTTGGGGTTTCTAGGTTTCCGGATTACATCAAACCACTTGTCATGCATCCGGCGTTTATTGTCATTTTCTACTTTCCGTATCTCAATTATCCTCTATTTTTTGTTCAGATACTACTAGGCAACAACAACTATAATACTTACACAACAAGATAATAACCATTCCGATCAGTTCATCCAGTTTTCTACCACCTAATTTGCGGAAACAATTTCCCAAGAAATGTCCCATAATTGTTTCCGGGAATCACAACGTGCGCAAGTATAAAAGCAATGCAGAAAAGTGAGCACGTAATATATACATCATCCCTTCTGTCGTTTTCCCATTAAACGAGAGGCGTTTCAAGAAGCTGTCAACGACACGATGAGTGGTGAGTTTGAAGTGTTGGGTTGAAAAATTTAGATTATTTGCTCCTATTTCCCAGTGAATCTATATTTTTGCCAAGCACAACTACACGCAGCTTTTCTCCATATTTTTTTCTGAATAACTTAGAAAACGATGAATTTATTCCGACACATTCCACTGAGCAACTCCCAACTTAATGGCGTCAATCATGGTATATAGAAAATTTCGGGGGAAAAATGAGAAAATCTTAGGGTTCCCAAAATTTACGATGGGAAAGAGAGGAAGCCTACAAAAAGTGCTTTTGAAAATAGTTTTTTCTGCATATTCGGTCGAGCAACCAGAAAAAATGAATTTTTTCTCAAATATCAACTTTTCAAACGATTACCTTATTCATTTCAATTCTCGTAAGTTGAACAAGACTAAAGATTTTTTTGTTTTCTGTCGAAAACTTTAAAAATAAAAGCTGAAATGATAATTGAAGTCCCAGTAAGAGTCTAATTTGAAATTTAGACGAATCTAGTATGAATATTCTAAAAATGCATTATTCAGCTCTATTCCAAGAAATCAAAGGACGCCAGCAAGACTTCATGAAGGCTTTCAACGCTGGCGACGCTGCCGGAGCTGCGTCGGTTTATGATCCTGATGGTTACTTCATGCCAAACGGACGGAATCCAGTGAAAGGTCGCTCAGGTTTGTGAAAACATACTGTTTTGATATTGACTTTTTTATCTGTTCAAAGCATTATATAAGAAAAATCAACTAATTGTTGTTTTTCACAGGTATTGAGGCCTACTTCAAAGAAGATATGGCCGATGGAGTTCAGACTGCTCAAGTGAGTTTGGCTGTGAAGAAAATATTCAAACTTAAGAATTTGATTTCAGATCATCACCGAAGAGGTGAACGGAGGTGGTGAATGGGCTTTCGAAAGAGGAAGCTACCATCTGGACGGTACCAAGGGGCGCGAATCCGGGGCGTATCTCCAAATCTGGAAGAAGGTCGATGGAGTCTGGCTCATCCATAATGACTGCTTCAATGTCATCAAGAATGCCTGCTAAATTGAAAACTCTTCGTTTCTTAGAACACCTGTTCGGAATCGCTTTTGCCGTTAGGGCGCTACTGCACTTTAAAACAATAATTAACTTTTAGAATTGCTTTCGATTTAATTTTTTTTATATAACATTCGAAATGGTTATAGCAAATTCAGTGAATAAATGAGTCAGTTAATCAATGAATTGAAACTATATGTACTATACTTATAATGAATATATGGAGGGGTGTCTGTTTTCTTCTTTTCATCTATTAATGCCATTAAGTTTCTCCAGGAAGGAAGCTTCCACGCTGAAGAATTCTGTCAGATCAAATTTGATAAACCATAAACTTTAAGGGTATGCATGTCTGAAGAATGATGAAAAAAATCATTAAAGGAGGCTAGACTTGAAAATTTTCAAAATTCTAGTTTTTTGACATATGACACAGTACAGTCAGAAAATAAAAATGGACACCAAACCATAAATCCCTGTTACTGTACAAGCGAGAACGCGACCTTTCTTCCAAGCTGCGCCCACTCCTCGTTTCATAATCGTTTTAGCGTCTAGAGACGACAACAAGCACATGTGTGGTGTAGAGGAGAGCGCGCTTGGCTATCAGTCGCGTGTCGCGGGTTCGATTCCCATCTGTACGTTTTCGTTTTTTTTTTCTGTTTTCATGCGGCGACATCCTAGAATGGCCGAATAACGAGAAAAAGTAGGAAATAATTTCCAGACAGTGAAGGAATCTTGTGTATTCTGAAAAAAATAAATGCTCGTCAAGTAGCGCGCATTGGGTTGCTATCGAACGATTTTCCGTCAGAATACATAATCTCGCTCCAAGAAAACTCAGTAGACTTTCGTGTCTGGCCTCCTTTAAGACTTTAATCAGTTTTTTTTATATTAGAAGTTGTGAAAAAAGTTCGAAGCGAAGCAACGAACGTCGTATGCGCACCAGCCAAACGTTTGAAGAGCCGGCATCGTGGCAAACAGGCTGGTTTCTTAAAATCTAAATTAGTTTATTAAAAATTCAAAACGAGCATTGCAAACGATACTGTGGTATTGTGAATGCCACGCAGTATCGTCTTTAAATTTTGAATTGTGCCGCTTAATCTTTTGGAAATTCAGGCGTAAAAATTTATTTTGGTTTGAAATGGCGAGATTAAAAACAGAAGAATACAGGAGGAAAGAAAAACAATGTTCGTGCAACTGTACTTTTGCGTCGTTTTCTCAGATAACAAAACCCGCAGGAGCAGTGCTATAAAAAAGAAAAAGAAATGGAATAAGCGTGAGAGGAGGAGAAAAAACTGAATCAGAGGAATCTAGAAAGAAGACAGGAATTTGTAAAACTGAATGTAGAGAATTTTCTAATGTAAAAAATAAACATTTTTGATTTAAAAAATGGGAAAGCAGCACAAGGGGAAATATGAGTGTTTAAAGTTTTAAAAACGGAATAAAGTCTGAATGACACGAAGAACAACCACAAAAGCCAATAAGGACACATATAAAGTCTTCAATTGAAACGATAAAGCTCTGGTCGAACTAGGACGGCAAAATAGAGAGTGACGTAATAGCGTAAAACAATTTTTACTGGAATAGTTAGGGTACGAACGTCAAGGGGAAAGGCGACACCGTTGAGTTTGGCAACAATTAAGAAGCGATGCATTAGAATATGGTTGAGGGGAAATCTATTTGTACCACGTCGTTTTCAAGTAGGAGCTAGGGACGAAGCCATCAGCGGAGTTGTTTTCCCTGAAAATTCAAAATGCAATTAATGCTTTGATATTTATAGAACATATTAATAGTTGTCTAGATATGACATCAAGAAATAATCTGAGTTTGGTCAAAAAGTGAGTCCTATAATTTGGTGAGCACTACAAATCTAGAACTTCCATCAGAATAAATGGCTCTTCTATTGTTTCGATTTATTTTAGGAGGACCTATTTTGCAGGCGCTTCAATTATATGAGCTTTTGTTTCTACGGGCTTTTCTGAGAAGTATCGTCAAAATTGTTGCATATTACTGTTCACAATTTACGAAAGCTTGATAATTATACAATAGCTCAGCAAGATTTCAAAACAATTTGTGTTAAAAAGCTCTGTGGAATTGTGAATTGCTTCTAAAATAGTTCACTCTGAAAATTCGCGAAAATACATAGTTGTCATACGGTACTACTGTCGGGTATCTTTTCTATTTCTGCGGGCAATGAGATTTTTTAAATATCTCAGATGGCTTATTCAACTGAAAACTTCGTCATGTTGGCTTAGTTGTCCATTTTAGTGAAAATTCTTACTTTCGAACTCTAGTCCATCCATCTCCTTCGTCTTTTTCAATCAACCACAACTTTTCGTTGGGGTCCATGCGGATAGTTCCATCCTGAGATCCATCGAAAGCGAACTGAGCAATTGCCTCACCAAGAACCGGTGGAGCACATTCCTCGTATAGCTGGAAAGAAGAAAAACAAATTAACAGAATAGAACAATCCTGTTTTAAGCGAGAGCTATAAAATGGATGTTCGATTGCAACTTAACAAAATGTTTAGCTTTCCGTATGTTTTTTTTTTAATTTTCAGTCAATTGATTATATGAACATTCAAAGTACCTCGTCTTTCCCATGCCCGTTTGTGACACATGGGTCTACATCACTGCCTCCATTACTTCCCGAAAAGCTTCCACGACGAGCGCCGCCTCCATTTCTGTGGCTGTCGTTAATCGTATTCACTCTAGATGTCACACCAGACGAGGCCGAAGAAACGGAGCGAATTGATGGAGGTGTGTCACTTCCATTAATGCTGTTGGCCGTCAATCCACCCACATTGAGTTGGGCGTTCACATCATCAAGTTGAATTCGGTACTTTTGGATATCCGCACACAGAGCATCAATTTCTCGTCCGTACTGAGCGATTTGTGCGTCACAGTCCACCGGATTGCCAAGCTTTGGATTTTCTCTGTATGCCATTTGCATTTTGATCACCCCTTCGCGGCTCTGCACTGCCCGCTCTTTTTCTTTTTCCAAATCTCCAATTTTTCCTTGGAGTTTTCGAGCTCTCTGCTGAGGTGGAAGCGTGCCATAGTCACCAGTGTCTTTCTTCTCGTTGCTTCCGCTACCGAAAAACTTCTGATGCATTGACTGCTTGCGAGCAATACTTTTTCCTTCTTTCTTGCTCATCAGCGTTCCTTTTTTGAATGTTGAGTCAATGGTTTCTGGAAAAATACTAAAATAGGGCCACAAAATTCATATGAAACTTCGCACCAATTGAACCAGCGCCACTTCCGGCGAGGAAAGTTTTTGGATTACCCATATCTTCGAAAACGAATGGAAGTGGTCGTGGATGACCCGATTTCAAGTTTTCCACCACCAAGTTGCCATCCTTAACAGGATCAATTTTTTCAATATCTTTCCTCATATCGTTGTGGCAGCTTCCTGAACAAGCAAAACACTTTTTGTGAATATATTCAGTAATTTCTTACCAATGATAGGATGCACACTCGACTCGGCTTCTACGCATTTATTGAGAATCTCAACGGTGTCGAGAATTCTGTTCGTATGAAGTCGTCTATAATTTTCCAACAACTGTGGAAGCTTCTTGTCATAATGAATTGCTTGTTCTTCATTTGCTTTCGTCGTCATCACCGCATAGGATTGTTTGGATTCTTCGAGCAGTCCCAGTCTCACTTGGTAGTTATTTTTTGTTTTCTCTAGTTCCAGACGAGAAATTTCCATATTTTTCTCCGCCTTTGCGTATTTCAGCATTGCTGCTTCCGCTTCCTTGAACTGCTTGCTGTAAAAAAGAATGGTTATTCCTTCATCGATTTTTTTATTTTATTTTGTTTCTAATTTTCAGTTTTCATAGTAAAGTAGTGCTTTTAACAACAGTCAAATCATTCGAAATTCTCAAGTGACTCAATATTTCAATTATGTTTCTAATTTTATAACCCACCTGTATTCCTTCAAAGATTTGTTCATGTCCGAGATTACGTTGGTCATATGTTTCTGTAGGTTCGCATTATCAGCCTCCAGTTGTTTTTTGGCTTGCTTGTATTCGGCGATTTTTTGCATCGCAAAAGGGATCACATTGGTTTTCAAGTTTTCCGCAACGATCTGTAAAACTTGGGTTGCAGAAAGAAAAAATAAGATGAAGTGGATGGGACTAACTTTTTGTGAAAAAGTATTATCAACAAATTAAAAACTAACCTCGTGTTGAGCTGCAATTGGCTGAAGACCTGCCACAAAATCGTAGTAACCTCTGATGAAAGATACAGAATTCATTAACTCCGTTTCTTGACCTTTGGGGCGAATTCCATGTTTTTTGATGAGGGCTCTGAAAGAAGGATTTTGCGATTTTACAGGTAACTCAAAGTAAATTTACCTCATTTTTGAACTGTATTCATTTTCGATAACTGCCCGGTCTTTCGCTAAGTTCCCAATTCGTTCAATATATTCTATTCCTTTACCGGTGTAATCGTTGATTTGTGAGACGGCATCCTGAAATGTTATTATGTTCATTTTTTTCAATTACATCTTAGTATTAGTACATCTTTCTGTTTATAATTTTTCGTAACATTTTGAAACGCTCTTCCGGGCTAAGGAGCTCAAAATACTTTCATAATGCTGACTATGTTTTGAAAATGCGACAAAAATGATTGAATGATTTATGAAAATATATATATATTTGGATTGTAGGAAGTTTGCAGGAAGCGATTCAAAAACTTTCCTGGTGGCCATGTTCGTTGGACGGCGGATCATTATTATTATTATTTGAAAACGCTGAATGGAATAAATCAACCATTGACACCCGTGATAGTCGAACTGTGTCTCGTCCCGAACGGAGCATGTTGTAAGCTGTCATACGTAAGGAATAGAACAGAAAATTCAATGAAAATGAGGTGAAACGGAAGTCACTAGGTTTGTCACTGCCTGGGTTTGATGGAAGATCACAAGAATCGAGAAAATGTGAAAGATACTTAAGAATTCAATCCTGCTTCTAGTGATCTATTGGATTGAAACGTCAAAGAAGATGTGCCCCATGCAGAGAAAGGATTTTGCGGCCGGGTGAACTGAGAAGAGGGATTCTATAGAGTACAGTACAAAAAAGAGAATGACAGAAGGAACGGCGCTATATGT
Source organism: Caenorhabditis nigoni (assembly GCA_027920645.1). Classification (NCBI taxonomy): domain Eukaryota; kingdom Metazoa; phylum Nematoda; class Chromadorea; order Rhabditida; family Rhabditidae; genus Caenorhabditis; species Caenorhabditis nigoni. The sequence continues at coordinate 804,819 of CP115869.1, forward strand.
GCTTGCGTTGCGCGCGCGCAGTCTTCGTGTCTTTTCAATAATATTTTGCGAGTTAGCGAAAGAGAGAAAGAGAAGTTGAGAAAAAGAACACGCATAAAAAGAAGGATCAAGATTAAAAACTCATAATGAATAAGAGGTTATTGGATGCAGCGCGCCGCGGATAGGACAAAAACGCGAGAATGTGGGACATCACTCATGACCTATATGTATGTTCCAGGGAATAAAAACGGAGGGGAAGCTATGAGAACAGAACTCACATTTTCAGCCAAGCTTATCATGGAATTTCATCGATTTCACGCGGAAGAAATAGAAATGAGTCATGTTTTGTTCGCGTCATATCGACAAAATGTTGACTATTTTTCATAACCAATGTACAAAAAACATATTATAGGGAAAACTATGAACTCATAGGTTAATAAACATTCTGATAACTTTTCACATCTCAGTTTTTGAAAAACGTTGAAGATAATCTGGACCTTGCCTTTTTCTTTTCGAAAATAAGACAATTATTCTAGCGGAGAAAAAACCATGAAGTATCGAACTTTCGTAATTCTTAACTTCATGAATCGGTTCAACAACAAAAACATTTGCTGGTGCTACTATAGAATACAATTTGAATAAAAAAATGAAATGTACGATTTCCAACAGGAAATGAAAAAGGTGGGGAATGAAAACGACGGCGGTTTTATTTGTTTGCACATTCATATTGAGGAAAATTTTTTACCTATCACTTATTGGCATTGAAAAAGTCTCACTATGCATAAATTTTTCTGTGAGATGTGAACCTAGAAATCAAAAATGTTCTACTAACACTTTCACCGTTTCATGGCCTAATTGGCTTTTGCGTTTCAATACGTTCAAAAATGGAATCTATCAGAAAAATTACGGCTGTGCGATCGGGTTATAGAAACAAATCTTGCCCAGGTTTTGATGGGAAGTTGTCTAATTACGGCTGTTTAACGGACCATTGTCCGATTTTGAACGAATCATAGTTATACTCTCAGCGGAGATTCAAAAATTAGGAGCATAGTGATTTTATAACAATGTTTGCGGTATTTTGTTTTTTTCAGTACTCAAGCTGAAAACACGGTTGAAAAAAGAATGCAATTTGGATTGTTTGATAAATTTTGATAAAAACATTTTGTAATAACTTTTTTTCCAAGACTGGGAAAGATTTCAAAAACAACTCACATAAAGAGAAACCCAGCTATCTCCTTCGTTCATTGTGCGCTGCCGAAGAGCCCAACAACTCACTGCCGTCCAAAGTCAAAACTGTAGCAACGAATGTGACGAATCTGAAAGATGTCGTGTATAATTATTATCACGTTTGAGTTTAAAATAACATTTTCAAAGATTCACGGGTTTGATTGAACCCGTCACGTTATAATAAATTTCGTATTAGATAAGACAATGAAGCAAAAACTAGCAAAAAAAAGTTAAGAGGATAGAGATAGGCCCCAAGACGGCTATTCTCCCAAGAGAAGGGTCCTTTGACATAAAAATGCGAATACATCTTGCCTCATCTTGCCTATGTATCTACATCTTTCCTTCTGACTCTTGCTAGTTTGTAAATTCGAAAAACAATTCAAAATGGTTACATAGTTCGCTTAGAATAAATGGTGAGGTGTCTTTTTCCAAAAATACGAATCGGAGAATCACAAGCATATTCGAATTGGAAAAAAAAAACCGATAAAACTAGCTTTCCTCGTGAGAAAAATGTGATTAGTGGATTTCTCTATTGCCGACGAATTATTTTCAGAGTGACAAATTCTTATTTTAAAACTCTAATGCCTTGCAATTTACCTTATGACAAAGTTCCCCATTTGACAACTTTCAACATAGACTGTTCAACCTAGCACATATATAAGTAATATGCAAAACAGACAACTATCTCAGTTTTTGTCTTGTCTCCCCTCTGTCGCAAAGACCTTCAAGTGATCCACGCACCGAATCTCCGTAAACGACAAAGGCGACTACGAAACATGAAAGATTGAAAGAGGTGGTGGTGTTGTCGTGTCTCGGGTTAGGTAAGAAAAGGTCAGAAACGAAAAAGAGGTGGCGAAGTGGAATCTGGTAGGGGTGAAGGCGACGACACATAGAATCGATGTAGAAGAAAACGAAAAGAAGACATGAGTAACAGTGAAAAACAAAAATGCCCAGCTAAAAATTCGAAAAATCTGAAATTTAAACAAATCTATGTAATGGTTGCCGATTCTATCATTAAGACGAGCTTAGTTTTCCGTTAGGAAACAATTTAATTAGAAACTCTGTAATATACTCAGCGTATATATTGTGGTTTGAATTCGATTGATAAGTTTCAGAGAACAATTCTACTATGAATGAAAAATCGAAGTAATACACGGCACGAGGACGGTAACAATAATTATACCTTTTCCTGTCTTTTCGGGCTTTCACTTTATATATTCGACACGTATTACAAACGGCCTCGGAGAAAAACAACTGTACAAATATTCGCCCGTTATTGCCAGTTCTTCACTCCAGAAAGTAGAATCAAAGATATAAATAATGGTGTTCACATCAAACATACAAAAAAGTCCAAGAGACGTTTTCAAACAAAAACAGGAAAAATGAATTTTCTCCTACAGAATATTATCTAAAATTTGAGAACGTGCGCTTCAAATGCGTTTTGCCCAAAATTGACAAATCCAAACCCTCAACTGCCTTATTTCCTGACCAGCTGGCCTGGAGGGCCTCTCACACCATGTCCACTATCGAAAAGAGGCATTCAAGTAAAGCGTCGGGTCTGGTGGTGACTAATTTGACATGGGATTGAAAAGGAGAAGAAAATGAAAATGAAGACTGGAGAGTGCGGCTGAGCGGATGGAGAGTGAAGTAGGAGAGATTGAAAACGGGGAAAGAAATTCGAGGAACAGAAACGGCAGGATGGGTTGGCACACCAGCAAAATCGCCAGATGTTAAAATTATGAATTCAATGGAAACGTGGACGGAGTACGGCGCTCGGTCAAACTTACATCATTATCGGAGTCCTAATTAACAGATCGAAGAAATTTGAAAATATAAAATTGTGGAAAAAAGAACTTTCTCGCCCTTAGAGTGGATAGGACGGTTTCAAAAATGAAGTTCTGTTCCACCTTTTTTTACAAGTAAATACATCAGTAAACATAAAACTAAGTTTATAAACACCATAAGCTGTCGAGAAACTAACGCTCTACACCAGCAAACGCAATCTGTATGTCATTTTACAGCGAGTAACAAAAAAAAGCCAGAACTAACAGGGAATGATTCATCATTTTGGTGTTATTTTCATCTCTGATCGATTTTATATGCATAGTTGCAAAATCACGGGCCGGCCCGGCCCGCGGGCCGGCCCGTCGAGAATTTTGGCGGGCCGGGCCGGGCCGGGCCGATGAACTGCCGGCCCGGCCCGGCCCGGCCGGCCCGGGGTACCTACAGACGTTGATTTTTTTTGAATTTTTTTCGAAATTTTCGAAATTTTTCCAAAAATTTAGACAAAAATGACCTATTTTTCGACTATATCATACCTTGTTAATTTTGTTGAAAAATGCAAACTTTTTTCTTTTTTAATTCAAAAAATTTCCCAAATTTTCATTGAAAATTTTTGAACAGTGGTAGGCGGGCCGGCCCGGCCCGGCCCGGCCCGTTGCAACTATGTTTATATGAATAACATAGTTCAAATTCAGAAAAGGAAACTGTTGGTAGAAATACAATGAAACCGTTCTATTTAGTTTGAGTGGATAGAAAGTATTTGACGCCTACGAAAACAATCGTTTTGTGATACATTTTTAAAACTTCAAACTTTTGGGCTTCAAAGTGCAATACACTGCGAACCTCCCGAATGGTAACAAAAAACAAAAAAGGGAGTAAGAATGAAGTCGTGTGAAAGCGTTTAGCAAACAGTTTTTCACTCACTGCAGCCCGGGTTTTCATTGCCTGTACAGTTTTGCGCACACATTCTCTCATTTGCTTAATGCTAAACTTTATAAAGTGTGTGACATCCAAATCATATGAGTTTGTCGCTACCGATAGAAACAATCGAAAGAAACTGTATAACATTGTGAAATTAAACTGATAATGCTCTATACGCAGCTAGAGAAAGTTAAGAAAAAACGGGCGACAAGGAAAAAAGACATTATACAGATGGGTGTATTCCGTCTTTACCGATGAGCGCATTGATAAGAGCCGAAAATAACAAAAAATAGTAGTTGGTTATCAGGTCTGGATTTGTTTCGTACCATCGAGTATAAAACTATGATGTAACAAGGTTTTTGAACTGGCGAAAAATTGAAAAAAAAGAATTGTGAAATATATTGATTCAGCTATTTCGAAATTTTTGAAACACGAAAACAAAAACAAAAATTTGAATTGAATTCAGAAAGAATTCACGAATTTTGAGGTAGAGATTAAAAGAAAAAAAAGGAAATTAAAAGCGTCTGGGCGTTCTGGACTTCCGATGTGACTCATGCGAAAATGATTAAGATCGAACATATTGACTGATTTCGTTTGGCTGGTCATGAATTTTAGAAATACAAAAACCTATCGAATGAAAAAGAAAACAAGAAAAAAAGAATGATAAGCAATACTACATTTTCCGCCCTTGTACTCGGAGGAAAATGCCCGATATGTTTTGGTGGGTTGAATGGGTTTCAGGAAGACGCAGAACACAGTGGGTGGTGCATTGGTGTGCGGGAAACGGGCGGGAGAAGGGTTGAGAAAAGACATACGACGACAACGACTTGCTGAAGGAGATTGAGGGGCTGAGGGCACCGGCACACAGCCTACGAAAAACAGAAAGGAAGAGAGCGAGAGAGTGGACAGCCTGCGGAGACGCAGTCACACCAATGAAAATAGTGTGAACGCGTAATGATGTGCGTGTATGTGTCCGGCTGTCCGCCCGTCCGCCTGCTCTAGCTCGTGTGGTGATCCTACTCTCCTCTTTCCCCCAGTTGGAGAAACTCATTGCTAGAGAGCATCGAAATTGCAGAAACGCAGGCGCTCCTGTGAACTCATTGGACATAGGAAAGAGGAGAAAAAGAATCGATCGCCGAAGAAAAGTGTGTCATATGTTGACATAGGTTGTGGAGGGTGGTAATCTCTCCCTCTTTCTGAATTTTACTTCTACGGGAAAAATCATTGAATGGTAAAAAAAACAAACAGAAAACTTAGCCAAAAAAGAGGGAGGTAAAAATAGAATAGAAAAAATTCAATGACTATTTAAACACAAATAATAACTGGAAAAAATAGACTCATGAATGTTCTTGCTTTGAGACATTTGTCCACAAAAATTTATATGGGTCTGTTCAATCTAGTAACGTATACGTTCAATATTATTTTCGTAGAACAAGAACAAAATTCTGAAAGTATAGCAGGGCAGATATTGTTCTCTTTTGTAAGTTTTAAAGTGATAAACTAATTAATAATTACTACAAAAACATTCAAACATCCGTTGAATCAAAAATATCACATATTGTGAGTTTCACATAATATTCACCAGATTTTTCACTTTCCGGATCACAAAAACAAATGTTTTCTGGTATTTGGACTGTTGCATGAGTCATATGTTATTATTGTTTTCCGAAAAAAAATAGATTTGAGAAGCAGGCGGTTAATCGAAAAATCTCTCCGCGTCTCTACCGAATATATTCTATTTAGGCTTGCCGCTTTGAGGTACCTACCGTATTTAGACTGCAAAAATTACTCTCTAACTCTTTTTTTCTGACAACAATAATAAATTTAGTTAGTGGGCACACCATATTCTACATTGCTCATATATAGAAAATACTCACACTGCACTGCAGCAGACTATAGACATCAAAGAAACAAAAAAAGCGAACAAAGAGAATGGCAAAACAATTATTTAAAAGTTAAGCGGATTCGAGTCAAACAAGAAAAAAAAAACATATTGTCTCGGTAAATACTTGCGAAACTTGGCAAGGTGAAAATAAAAATTTAAATCAGAACACTTGAAATCATTTGCGGTTTAATCTACCGTATGGAGTAGTAACTGAAAAAATCCAAGTTTTGAAATCCAAAAGAAATAGTAGCTTTTTCAGTTCTGAATGAAAGCGAGGTAGATACATGATATGAAAACTGCAGAATGAAACCCAAAATTACTGATTTGCCTCTCATGAAATGGTCCTCAATGATTGTTTCCTCAATTTCTCCCATCCCTCGTTTTTGTTGACCAACTGCTCACAACTTTCTTCTCGTTTCTATCATGTGCTCGAAAGACAAAGCGCGTATCTATCTCTTTTCATCTTTCTTGCTTTCTTATAATCACGAAATAGTTTCAGAAAACATACGTTCACATTTTTGTTAGAATTAAAGAAATATGACCTTTCTTTTCAGTCGACTTTTCCATGTTTTTACAATCAATTGAATTCTTGAGGATTATTTTAGAAAATGCTGTTGAAGCTGACAGATGTGGTCCTGGACAAACTGGGAAAAACTCTACCAGAAAAAGTTAATCTTCAGATGATGATGATTTGAATGTATATTTTCAATTTTTTCAGGATCTCCTTTCTTTATCGCTGGTTCATTCCTCTCTGAATGAGTTTTTCAACAAAGAAGTATATTGGCAGCGGCTGATGGCCAAACATCTCTGAATCGATCGAAAAATGGTGAGTTGAAAGAACTTTTAAAAGAAACATTTAATGCTAATTAATAATTGTTGAGATATACTCTTTTGGGCGCAACAACTTGGAAACGTTTCCAGATAAACTTCATTATTTTTCTTTTTTTTTAATTTTCAATATTGTCTCTAATTTCTTTGAAATTGATTTTTCCAGTTTCGCTCTAAAGATGATATACTTTTTCTACTGAACAATACACCAAGTTGTCCACAAGAAACATTCGAATACGGAGAAAAAATTTTGAGATTTGCTACTTTTTCAAACGATGGCTCGATGCTTGCTGTCGTTGGAAACGAGTGTAGATTATGGGTCAGTTATTTGCTAAACATCCTCTGGAATAATCTCCGAAACGTTCAGGTATATCGAGAGGAAGAAGAGATTTTATTCGTTCAGCTTCATGAAAAAAGAAGATGGAATAAAGTGCTTTCTGTTGAATTTTCTCCAGATGACAAGCATATTCTTATTGTTGGATTCATGGAAGAAATTCTAGCGATGCGTCGTAAAAATGAGGCATGTGTTTACGAACTCGGAGGTATGGCAAATTTTATTTTTTGACAACTTGTAAATGTTCAGAAGATCATGCGCGTCTACATTCATTCAATTATCTAGACCAGGGGATGCTCAGTACATGGTTGGACAATAAACACATTTTATATATGTCGAATAATGGAATGTTGGTTGTTAAGAAATGCTCAAATTTTAAAAAAGAACTAGTTTTAGAAGAGACAGAATGCGCATTTTCATCAGCTCCATCGATATGTCTTCCGAGATTATGATTTTCCCAATTCTCACGTTCAACACTCGTGTCACTAAAATTTTGGTAGCCCAGCATGTTTCTCCAAGGACCCGCAAAATCACACAAATCGCAGATCAAGCACAAGAAGAAGGGAAAGTGAGTTGTTCAAAAATAGTAATTATGATTTTTTGGAGTTTTAAATTGCTTGTTTTCAGACTCTTTCTCAAAAATTGTTTGAAATCGGACTGGAGTCAGGAGTTGATGTGAATAACATGCAAGAGCTCCGAGCCATCTTGGATCAAGAGTCGCAGTGTATGCCATGTTACAGATTGCACTCTCATCACGACGCCGTTTCCCAGAGAAATTGTTCATGTCAGTGTCATCACAACACTGACAAACTTCTCATTTTCCATGGAAACGATGATCGTCTACATGTTAAAGTGATAACTCATCGAATTCTTGAAAGAGCTAAGCAAGCTTGGAGACAACGTGGGTGAGTGATTATTGTACAAAGTTAAAATGGACGAACAACTCAAATATTGAACTAAAACCCAAAAAAATGCATGCAATAAATTGGTTTTTAATCGATTTTTGCCTAAATCATTACTAGTTTTCACAATTCGAACACCAGATTGCTTCAATTGGTCAGATACTTCTTTTTCAATTTTCTACATCACAATTATTAGAAATTGTTGAATCATAATGATAATTCAATGATTTAGTGACGTGGAAGAGGATGCTGACCAGAACCGCCTATTCTCTCCACTGCTACATTGCACATCATTTGATACCGTGGATCATGTTTTTCGAACAGGGTTTTCTCTATTGAAAAGCTCAATGTGCTTTTCACCAGATCACAGATATCTTTATGTTACCGGAACTCGAGAAGCTGAAAAACCCAAGGATCCAATAATGGAGGTATTGATAACTTTGGACTGTTAACGTGATTCACAAATTAGCAAGTTACAGATCAAACCAACTTGTCTTGATCTCGAAACAATGGTAATTAAGAGTAAACCGGATTTTTCAATTCATCCGTGGGTAGAATACGATTATAATGCCTGTATCACTGCGAACAACGACTTCGTAGCTTTGTGTGTTTTCAAAGTTAGTTCAAATAATATTAGGTAGGCTTACAGATTCACTGGGAAGAATGTATTGATTTGGTCATCTTTTCATCGCGGACTCCCAGCAAAAATTTTGTCAAATTTCAACTGGCCTCTTTCTTCCGTTGCTCTCCATCCACTGAGAAATGAACTTGTTGCTACTTGCCAAACCGAACTTCGATATTTTCAAAGCCCGGTTTTGAAGATTGAAAATGATTCATCACCGAATTGATAAAGATGCTTTTCCGGAATTCGAAAAAACTGAATTTGTCATAAATGTCTTGAATAAGCGAAATTATTTATTAATAGTTTGTTCTGCAAACCTTTTTTGTATTACTTGTTGATAACTTGCTCTTCTTAAAATCATACCACACAATGTTTGCTGCAATAAACTTATCCTACACAAACAATATCAAAAACTGAACTCCATTTCACAACTCCAAAAAAACTGTTGCTGACGTTTTTGATTGACCTACAGTTCATTATTCCACACCCTTCATTGGTTTCGATAAAATGTTGAAAGTTAGAGCACATCAACCAAAAAGGGAGGAATTTTTTTACTACACTGTAAAATGTTCTTATCAGTTTTATGAACCGGGAGGTTCCCGGATTGCAGCCAACGCCCATGTTCGTTTTTGAGTGTTGTCTTTCTTAGCGTTTGATGGTTTCGGTTAATTTCTTATGACAGTCAGCTGGGTTTATAATACTTGCTCGTTGTCGTTGACAGTTCATTTTTATTCTTGATATCTTTTGCGTTTTTTCAATTCTGAGAAATAATTGGAAATAATTCGTTTCTATAACTAAATCGTGTTCTAATAGACTGTGCAAAAATTATTGCAAGCCAAATTTGTGAAAGACAATCGAAAAATAGGTAATGATCACTATGCACTTTTAAAAATAATTTTAGCATCAACTTTTAGTACAAATTTGCAAAGTTTAAGACATGTGATCTGTACTAGTCAATTTTGAGTCTCCCTGTACAGAATATTTCAAGTTTGTCTATTTATTGATATTGTATTTCATATAAATTCAGACTCGTCTGTGAAAAATAGTTTTTCAAAATTTCTCTCGAATTTTATTGACTTCTACAAGATTATTCAATGAGATTGATTCCTAAAATTTCTTTCATTCATTTTTTCTTTGAATTCTGAATATCAGTTTTAATAGATTTGCAAAAAGTTTTCTCCGAATCGCTAATTCCCCTCTGCAACTTTCCAGTTTCACAACTTCCTTAAGTCTTCCTATCTTTCCAAATTTCACACTTTTCTGAAAGATTATAACAGTATTACCGAAGTCTTAAGAGAAAAAAACTGTTTTCACGCCTCAAAATTTGCCAATGGACATATGCGTGAGCGTATGTATGTATTGCACAAGAAAAGAATTTGCGATAATAGCACTGAATACTCAAAAGGTGACACATTCAAGAATTTTCAGTCTTATCAGTTGCCTTGAGAAACTTTTTGGAGTCGAAGTGGAAGTGAAGAGTGAGGAGCGTAGGGCGGCGATAAAAATTGTATGTTAGAGAGAGGTGGCACTAGTGGAGTCCAATTCATTGATGCGCCATGTCTGAAGGGCGTAGCTCTACGCTTACAGAATTTGAGAGACAGGTTAAACTTGACACATGATCTTATTTTTTAAATTTTTTTCTCCAATGTTTTTTGTTCATAGGTGCCAAAATATGAATTACGTAAAGAGAAATGATTTCCTTTTTGCTTATACATCTTGTTTGTTTTGCTATTCATTTCTGTTTTTACAAACTTATTTCTATCTTTGAGTATTTCTGATATCTCTTACAAGTTTACACCCAAATTCATCAAAACTCATTTTTCGTAATTTTCGCTATTTAAGAGTTTTATTGTAATTTGAAAAAAAAACAATTCCGTAATTAAAGAAAAAGAAACCTGAGAATTTGAAACAAGACGGCATGTTAAAACCGTAATGTTTAAGATTTTTGCAATTTAATTGGTTTCTAGAGATACCAGCAGTCATATTTCCACCGAATAATCAGTATTTGAGAAGTTAGTTTCGTTTAGTACAGTATCGGATTTGGGAGGCGGAGCCTCGTAAACCGACACGAGAGCTATGCGCGAAATTTTAAGATTCCAGTTTTTTTTTAATTCGACAATACAGCTCTCTGCAAAACTTGGACGGTAATTATTCTGGTTGTGCAAGTGATTTATCAACGCTGCATTCTAAAAAAAAGTTTTAATGATCAATCTGCCTCTTTCGAAAAATTTCGAAATGTTGTCACTAATTTTTGTATATGATTAACAAAAACTTTAAAAACCTTTTTTATTTGTTAAGCGATTCGTTTTAAAGTGTTTCAAGAAATGCTATTAAAATTATCTACAAAACGATTTGTACTCTACTAATTTGGCGATTCTTTTTCAGTTCTCCCAGTTTCATTTTTTATTCTATTGCTAGGCGCTAGAAGTTTTTGCAATTTGGTATTTGTGAAACAATTGTGGAAAAGGCTTTTATCAGCATTTGTTCATTGATAAGAATTGGCGTAAGTTTTTATACATATCAGCCTTTAAACTCTTGATCGAATAATTATACTTGAAACATTTGTTGGGAATGTATTTAGAACTGCGTTTGTTAAGACAAAGAAAAACCACTAAATTCGCTATGACTACCAAAGCTAGACCATAAACAGAATTTGTTTGATCTATCACTGTTCTTATTGATCACATCTCTAAAAGCTCCTTTTTCAAACTGATTTTGACAACCCCGTCATAAAAAAAAATTGGTGTTTTGCATTATTAATCCAACTGTTTCCAGATATGAGGGTGCCACGTGGCATAGGTCTCGTGTTTATGGTAGCGGTGGCCGTTGCGCTAGTGGCTGGCCTTATATTGACAATTGTCCTTGTCAGTCGAAGCAAGGGTGAAGGTATTGTTTTATTTTTCTATTGAGGGTTTGAGGAACAAAATGTTAAACGCTTTAAATTAAAAAAATATATTCTATAAAACGTTTTGCAGCATCTGAGGGTCGTGTCATCACTTTGGGAATCTGCAATTCAAACTTGGATGAGCCAATGACTAGCTTTCGTTTTAAAAGGGACGTTGACTCATCATCTTCTTGTAATTTCACTTCGGTTAGTATAATACTGAAAATTTTGATAACGTATGACTTTTCTTTCACAGAATAAAAACCAAATGAGAAACTTCATAAACAGTGTTTCATCTGACACCAATTTCATCTTTATGCCATATGCAGACTTCGCCACTGTAAGCTAAATATATCACGCATTTTATTTATTTTTAACACTCAGACGGATAAAAACGTCGCTAGTAAAGATTCCGTCTTGGCTAAACTGGATGCATTGAAAACAACAAAATCAGATACCATCAGTCAAGCTTCGTAAGTCATTTCGTTTTTTTTCACAACACGTTTTTAAGAATTTCAGAGCTTTCAACAGCTACGATCCGTCAGCACATGCTAATTCGGATTTAGTTTTTTTCACACCTTGCTCTACGACATACAAGTTAGTTTGCAATACATTTTTTTTTTAATATAAATTTTTTTAATTTGAAAAACCGGGAGCGATTTCTCCGAAAATCATAGAAATTAAATAGTATTATCATTTCAGGAACTACGATGAAGATATGAAACAAGTCCGTGACAGTATCAAGAAAGCCGAACAGAAAAAATATGTTATTGTATCCCTTTCGATGAATGCAACCCGAATGCAAGATCAATATGGAGATCAAAACTCTCATAACATTGCTACCAACGCAACTGAAGATGTGTCCCAAAAAATTAATCAAGTTCTTACCCCAGAAGGTTGTTAATTTTATGAATAACGGATTATCACAAGAATTGTTTACAGCAACTACAGCTTCAACGACACTTGTAACAACAACATCAGCACTTACAACCAAGACATCAACTGCAGCTCCGCAAACTACAACACAGCCACCTCCAGTCACTGAACCACAAGTGACAACTTCCACTGGACCGGTCACACAACCAATAGCTACAACAACAACGCAAAACATTCCTGTCACAATGACGACAACATTAAAACCAACGTCTGCATCAGCTGCAACCACAACCACATCGTCTGGACCGACTCTGACAACAACCAAACCAGCACCTGTCGTTTCAAGCTCTCAAAACCCTGGATCAGTTGGAACTTCAACACCAGCAGGCCCGTCTGGAACAACCATGACGACAACAAACCCTACACCGGCATCTGTTGGTTCGAGTTCTCAAAAACCGGCAACAACGGCAACAACAGCACCATCAGCTTCATCTGGACCAACCATGACAACAACACAACCTACACCAGCATCGGTTAGTTCCAGTTCTCAAAAACCGGCAACGATTGGAACATCAACACCAGCAGGGCCATCTGGGCCTACCATGACGACAACACAACCAACATCAGCATCTGCTGGCTCGAGCTCACAGAAACCGGCAACGAGTGCAACAACGACACCAGCATCTTCATCTGGGCCGACCATGACCACAACACAACCTACACCAGCATCTGTTAGTTCAAGCTCACAAAAACCGGCTTCAAGTTCGTCACCTTCAATGTCGACTGCGTCATCATCGGTTACTGCACCAATATCTACAACCCCGGGCTTAACTTCAACTATGTCGGCATCAACACAAAGTACAGCAACTTCAATGAATCCATCGTCCTCATCCGGCAGGACGGTGTCTTCTTCGGCTTCGAGTTCAACTGTTCAATCCACAGCCACGACTACTCCATCAGCTCCGCTAACTGGTTCAACGTCGCAGTTGCCGATTTCAAGCGCAACAGTTACAACTAAGAGTTCGTCGACTCCTGCTGCCACGGCCTCGAGTAGCTTAGTAGTAACTAGTTCAACTGTGTCTGGTGTTAGTTCATCAACCCCAACTATCTCCACAGTGTCTAGCCAAAGCAGCTCCACCATTACGAATCCGTCCACCGTGAGTTCAGCAACATCATCGGCTTCTTCTACTTCTCAATCAAAGTCGTCATCTCTATCTACTGCCACAAGCTTGTCTTCACCAACAGCATCATCAGCATCTACAATGTCTTCTGCATCGTCAGCATCGACAGTGTCTTCTGCACCATCCGCTTCGACAGTGTCTTCTGCATCATCAGCATCGACAGTGTCTTCTGCATCGTCAGCATCGACAGTGTCTTCTGCATCGTCAGCATCGACAGTGTCTTCTGCATCATCAGCATCGACAGTGTCTTCTGCATCGTCAGCATCGACAGTGTCTTCTGCATCGTCAGCATCAACAGTGTCTTCTGCATCGTCAGCATCAACAGTGTCTTCTGCATCATCAGCATCAACAGTGTCTTCTGCATCGTCAGCATCGACAGTGTCTTCTGCATCATCAGCACCGACAGTGTCATCTGTATCATCAGCATCAACAGTTTCCTCTGCTTCCACTACTACAGCAGCTCTATCGTCAATGTCCACTGTATCAGCGGGATCCACGCCGACATCTATTTCAACTGTATCTGGGCCTACTTCATCATCTGTAGCAACTGCTCCTACTTCATCTGCATCTTCAATGTCTACTGCCGCTTTGCCTACTTCATCTGGGTCTTTAGTGTCAACCGTATCACAATCGACTGTTCCGTCAACGAATACAATGACTACCACTCCTGCGTCAACGGCAACTACGGGTACGTCAGTTTCTGCAGGCAGCACATCGATGCCACCAACCTCATCGTCAACTCCAACAACTGAGCATTCTACAGCTAGTAGAAGCAGTGAAAATACCCTGAGTAGCAGTACAATCACATCCCCACATACATCTCTGTCCACGGGCACTGGACCCACAACCCTTTCCCCAAGTACCTCAGCCACTCCTTTAAGCACCTCGAGGGGTTCCTCATCTGAATCTACTCATTCTACCAGTTATCTCTCAACTGGCTCTTCATCCACTGCTGGAGACATTTCAACATCCACGTCAATTTCCCCACTGACATCCACACAAGGAATGAGCAGCCCAACATCTTCAATCAGTACGTTCCCCTCTAGTAGTCGGGTGACCACAACTCTCCCTCCATCTCAATCAACTAGTTCTACTCAAGCCTCAACATCTACAGTAGATCAGAAAACAACAATGACCATCCCAACCCCAACCCCGTCCCTGTCCCCCTCCACCTCCCAACCCACCAGTTCCCAGACAGTTGGTTCTACATCTTCGTCAAAAACAAGTGAAACTACCACATCGTTCCAATCCTCGTCACAGTCTACCAGTTCCCGTTCAAGTACATTTGGGTCAACTGCATCCTCCATAGCTAACACGGAAACTTCGATGTCTTCAACATTGTCTAGTAGTTCAGTAGAGTCATCTACAGGAACTCACCCAACAAGTACCACACCATTGAGTACTACTGAATCGTCCATGTCGACATCCCTCGGGTCAGGAAGCACCACATCAATTTCTAAATCACCATCCACTTCTTCTTATTCCACTGGATCAGTTTCTTCTTCTGGAACAACTGGTTTTGCATCAAGTTCAACTCAAACATCAACTAAAGAGAGTTCGACGTCATCATCTTTAACAACATTCTCACCAACTCCATCGGTTGCTTCTCAATCTACATCCAGTATTTCTAGCTCACCAGGTAGATCAACCACTGATCTCCCAACTACTACCTACCCTTCTGCTTCCTCTTCCGCACAGACCCCGATTCGATCAACCTCTACTTCAGTCCCATCACAGTCTACCACCCCTCATCAACTGTCTACATCGGTAGCCTCTGTTTCAGTAGCCTCCACACAATCTAGTCTTTCAACATCAGTCCCCGTCTTATCTACCACTTCTGGGACACCTAGTTCTATTGGATCCACAGTAACCGAATCCACTTCCACATCCTCTATCTCAACCGGCACTTTTGGAACATCTAGTTCTATGGGATCCACAGTAACCGGCTCCTCCACTCCATCTCCTGTCCCATCCAGCTCAGGCGCGACATCTAGCTCTGTGGGATCTACAGTAACCGGCTCCTCTACTTCAATTCCCATCCCAACTACCACAGCCGCAACATCTAGCTCCATGGGATCCACAGTAACCGGCTCCTCCACCTCATCTCCTGTCCCATCCAGCTCAGGCGCAACATCTAGCTCTGTGGGATCCACAGTAACCGGCCCCTCCACTTCATCTCCTGTCCCATCCAGCTCAGTAACAATGTCTAGCTCCGTGGGATCCACAGTCCCCGGCTTCTTTACTTCATCTCCTGTCCCATCCAGCTCAGTAACAATGTCTAGCTCCGTGGTATCCACAGTAGCCGGCTCCTCTAGTCCATTTCCTGTCCCAACTACCACACCTGAAACATCTAGCTCCGTGGGATCCACAGTAGCCGGCTCCTCTAGTCCATCTCCTGTCCCATCCAGCTCAGGCGCGACATCTAGCTCTGTGGGATCCACAGTAACCGGCTCCTCTACTCCAATTCCCATCCCAACTACCACACCTGAAACATCTAGCTCCATGGGATCAACAATAACCCGCTCCTCCACCTCATCTCCTGTCCCATCCAGCTCAGGCGCAACATCTAGTTCCGTGGGATCCACAGTAACCGGCCCCTTCACTTCATCTCCTGTCCCATCCAGCTCAGTAACAATGTCTAGCTCCGTGGGATCCACAGTAGCCGGCTCCTCTAGTCCATCTCCTGTCCCAACTACCACACCTGAAACATCTAGCTCCATGGGATCAACAATAACCGGCTCCTCCACCTCATCTCCTGTCCCATCCAGCTCAGGCGCAACATCTAGCTCTGTGGGGTCCACAGTAACCGGTCCCTCTACTTCATCCCCAGTCCCATCCAGCTCAGGCGCAACATCTAGCTCCGTGGGATCCACAGTAACCGGCTCCCTTACTTCATCCCCAGTCCCATCCAGCTCAGGCGCAACATCTAGCTCTGTGGGATCCACAGTAACCGGCTCCCTTACTTCATCCCCTGTCCCATCCAGCTCAGGCGCGACATCTAGCTCTGTGGGATCCACAGTAACCGGCTCCCTTACTTCATCCCCAGTCCCATCCAGCTCAGGCGCAACATCTAACTCCGTGGGATCCACAGTAACCGGCTCCCTTACTTCATCCCCAGTCCCATCCAGCTCAGGCGCAACATCTAGCTCTGTGGGATCCACAGTAACCGGTTCCCCTACTTCATCCCCAGTTTCATCAACCTCAACCGTATCATCTAGCTATACGGGATCCACAGTAACCAAACCATCTTCTTTGTCTCCTGTCCCATCAACCACACCTGAAACATCTAGCTCCATGGGATCCACAGTAACTGACCATTCCACCCTGACTCCTGTCTCATCTGTTACCCCTGGAAAAACTAGTTCATTGGGATCCACAGTGAGCAATCCTTCTTCAGCAGCCACTGAGCCAAGTAAGTACATCACAATCGAAGTGTTTAATTCAGTGACATCGAGAACAACACAGCATTATTTGTTCATTTTTTTCTGCTCCATTTTTCAAGATTGGATTTTTTATCCCTTGTCAAAATCATCATTCCTAGTACAACTAGTTCTTAGAGAAACGTTGTGAAAAAATATGGTTTTGAATGTGTGGAATGGAACTGCAGGAACTTTAAAACTTTCGAACATTCAAATTTTAGGATTTTGGATTATTTTATATCTCTCAAAAATCAGAAACTATGTCCCAAAAAATTTTAGCAATCAATGTAATTCTCAAACAATAATTACTTTTTTGCTCAGAACATTCTGGTCGAAATCTCATTAACATGGAATGACTCCCAAGTGTTACCCTCGAAAAAAATTGAGACCTATATGGTTGGATAGAGCGTAAAAAGTTATCTTAGAATCCAAGAGAAATAGATGATAAAAAATTTTTATAAGGAGTTATGGACCAAAACGTACCAAAAAAAGGTACAATTTTCAAAAAATCATAACTTTGTCAGTTTATGCCCGTTTGTTAAAATTCAAAAAAACAGTAGATAGATAATCAACTGAACTTTCAAAAAATATTTTTTTTGATTTTTTCCTATTGATTGGAATATCGATTTTTTGAAAAAACCGAAAATTTTTTCAATATCTCAAAAATCCCAAGTTAACTTTTTTCTCACTATGACCATTGAATTCAGCACATTTGATTTACTATAGAGCCATATAATTATCCCGGGGAAATCATGCTCACACAAGTTATGCCGAAAAATATCGATTTTTGGCACTTGGCTGCTTTGGAATCCTTGTCCTCGGCGGCCGGTATGGTGAGAGGCATACTTGTTTTTGTGATTTTTACATGCGTATCAATTGCCTCAAACGTTTGAAATAAAATTCTGCGACATTCAACACCAATTATGCGAATGCCGTCCCATTTTCTAAAATCGTCACTTTGAAAAAATCAAAATTTTGACATGTAAACAGGCACATCTATCTTCAAACTGGACGGAAACAGTCAAACTCTTTTTTTAACATAATCAGAGGAACATAATCTTATCAAGTTCTTGAACAGAATTTTGATTTAGGTCCTAGAAATAAAAATATTTACGATTATTAGAGCCTGATCCCTTGTTTTGGCGAGGTGGTACATGTAAACAAGCACATCTATAGTCAAACTTGGTGGAAACAGCCAAGGTTTTGTTTTAACATAATTAAAATGACAAAATCTTATCAACGGCCTGTACAGAATTTTGAATTAGGCCCTAAAAATAAAAATATTCACTGATGATGGGACCTTTCTTGTTTTGGACCATAACTCGAAAACGAGAAACATTTTTCGAAAACTGTAAATGCCATTCGATTTAAAATTGAAAACTACCTGTAGACAAATGTTATTGGTTTGGTCCGTCTGGTGCAAGTAGGTATGACAGATAATTGTCGACTTCGATAATCCAAAACTGATAGAATACCTTTCGAAAATCGTTCATTCCACCTAATTCGACCATATGGAACAAACCAATAACATTTGTCTACAGGTAGTTTTCAATTTTAAATCGAATGGCGTAAACAGTTTCTTGAAATTTCGTCTCGTTTTCGAGTTATGGTCCAAAACAAGAAAGGTCCCATCATCAGTGAATATTTTTATTTCAAGGGCCTAATTCAAAATTCTGTACAGGCCGTTGATAAGATTTTGTCATTTTAATTATGTTAAAACAAAACCTTGGCTGTTTCCATCAAGTTTGACTATAGATGTGCTTGTTTACATGTACCACCTCGCCAAAACAAAGGGTCAGGCTCTAATAATCGTAAATATTTTTATTTCTAGGACCTAAATCAAAATTCTGTTCAAGAAATTGATAAGATTATGTTCCTCTGATTATGTTAAAAAAAGAGTTTGACTGTTTCCGTCCAGTTTGAAGATAGATGTGCCTGTTTACATGTCAAAATTTTGATTTTTTCAAAGTGACGATTTTAGAAAATGGGACGGCATTCGCATAATTGGTGTTGAATGTCGCAGAATTTTATTTCAAACGTTTGAGGCAATTGATACGCATGTAAAAATCACAAAAACAAGTATGCCTCTCACCATACCGGCCGCCGAGGACAAGGATTCCAAAGCAGCCAAGTGCCAAAAATCGATATTTTTCGGCATAACTTGTGTGAGCATGATTTCCCCGGGATAATTATATGGTTCTATAGTAAATCAAATGTGCTGAATTCAATGGTCATAGTGAGAGAAAAAGTTAACTTGGGATTTTTGAGATATTGAAAAAATTTTCGGTTTTTTGAGAAAATCGATATTCCAATCAATACGAAAAAAATAAAAAAAAATTTTTTTTTGAAAGTTCAGTTGATTATCTATCTACTGTTTTTTGAATTTTAGCAAACGGGCATAAACTGACAAAGTTATGATTTTTTGAAAATTGTACCTTTTTTTGGTACGTTTTGGACCATAACTCCTTATAAAAATTTTTTATCATCTATTCCTTTTGGATTCTAAGATAACTTTTTACGCTCTATCCAACCATATAGGTCTCGATTTTTTTCGAGGGTAACACTTGGGAGTCATTCCATGTAAGAATTAATTTATTTTTCTCATATTCTTATTTTTTAGAATTAATAGTCAATTCGCTAAAATACTCTCTGTTTCATCCCCTAGTTTATCAAAATTATCCGAAGTATCGGTAATATCTTCAGGTTCCACTGATTCTACATCAACCCCACCCCTCTCTCATCCCACAACATCAGTAGTTTCTTCCGGATCTACAGAAACCAGTCATTCCACTGTTACTACTGTCTCATCTACGGCAGCTGAAACATCTAGTTCAGTAGCATTAACTCAGAGCAGTCATCTCACCTCACCCCCCATTACGTCTTCTTCATCCGGAACATCTAGCTCAGTAGGGTCCACAAAACCTCAACTTACATCCTCGCCATTCTCATCTAATCCTACAGCAACTGTAACCTCCACTTCGGTAGAATCCACACCAAGCAGTATTCCTACCACGTCTACCTCCTTTTCCACTAAATCGACCACAGTTAGTCCAGTTAACAGTTTTTCTTCATCAACATCCGTTCCATCTACCTCCTCTACAGTCTCCTCTCAGTCTAGTACAATAAGCGGTTCTAGCTCTGTAGAATCCACAGTAACAAGTCCTACGACACTATACCCTGGATCATCCTATTCTACTGCCTCCTCACAGTTGAATGAAAGGACAACATCAGTTTCTACTTCCAACACCAGAACCAGTACTATAGGTAGTTTCACGACTCTGTGTTTTTCTATTCACTATTCCTATTTGTTAGAAAATAGCACAACCAGCGGTCCGCAGTAATTCATTTGTAATTTGTCCTCACTCCATATGTTTCTGCACTTTTTCAACTCTCTAGCATTTTTATTGAAGGTGAATTTGTACTTATGGCCAAACAAATTGCAAAAACTTCTAGCGCCTAGCAATAGAAATACAGGCATAACAAATTTCCGAACGATAATTTCAATTGAAAATTGCATATTTTTCGATTGTTTACTTGTTTGTAATGAGAAAGAATATAGAAATCCATGTCTGTGGTTTTCATGATCATCCTCTTAAAATAGTCGTGAAATCATCTTAATTGTTCAAAAGTTCTCATGTCGTTTTTTAAGAAACTACACATTTTTATTTTAAGAAATTAATCAAACAATTTACTTATCTTCCAAATATTGAAGGTTTTTCCTATTCTCACCTGTGGGCTACTATTTTTTCTCCAGCAAATTTGATAGTAGCAATAATAATTTTTCTTGGTTTTTGATTAATTACTTGCACTCTCCAAAATCCACGCGTATCTTCACTCTTCACTCCACGCTGTCGGACCTCACGCACTTCTTGGCACATTCGCACGACACAGTTAGCACCAATAACGCAGTGATCAAACTATTTTTTTCAGACGGTGATACCAACTAAACTCAACTATCAGCTCTTCACTTCTTTCATTATTGTCATTCACCTATTTATTCCTCATGTTTTTACCTTACAATATGGATACAGGACCGGTGTTCTCATTACCCAACATTTGCAGAATTAGAATTACTACGCACTCATTAGCTGTGTACTGTCTATGTCTGGTTGTTTGGAATTTTTGTTAGCGAGCCATGATGCTCTGACTGATCGTTCTTCAAAAATTGAAAAAAAAAACAAACATACAATTTTGTTTCAGGTTCGTCTGCTGCAACAACTTCAAAACCAAGTGAGAATGTTCATGAATAAAATGTTCACAATGTTTTCTTTCAGAACCTAGTGTTACCTGCTTGTTTATGATTGATTTGCAGTCGTCCGGAATCAGTACAGGAGCAATTGCCACATATCATACTGTAAGTTATGCAAATGAACAGTCGGAAAACAGACAGTTTTTAGTATTGGAGTTTTGCAATGAAAGTCGCATCGAATTTGAATGACGCATCCACGTTCAGTGGTACTACTGATTCATTTGGTTACAACAGTGGAATAAGTGATCACAGTCATTACCAAATATTCAGTTACACGGATTTCAAGGACCGTGACATGCCAATTGACGATGTTGATGACGACATTGACTTAGACCTGAAAGAGTGAGTTAAAAAAAAACTCTAAATTATACCACTCGCAAAGAATCCAGTAATATGTGAAAAAAAATATTTATCTCATGAGAAATAAATTTTATCTTTCCTTTCAGTGTGGATTCAACTTTGGCTCAAGCTTCATGGCAGCCTCCAGCTCAGGATCAAACATGTCTAATTTTCTTCTCTGCTGCGTGAGTTTTTTTTTTGCTTTTATGTTTTTATGTATTCATTAAGGAACTCGGATTAAGTATTGCCACTGCTGCAATATGCTTCTTTTTTTGAGATTAAAAGCTGGGTTTTCAGACCCGGAGCGGAATTCGGAGGCACCAATATCAAAACCACATATAACAACTTCAAAACTGTTATTGGCGTTACTATTGGAGGTATATTCTAGTAAACGTAAAAACACCATTTACTCCGAATTATTCAGATGTAACCACAATTCCGGGAATCACTGATCCCGTCAACGCTAAGAATTTGAGTGATGAAGAAGCTCAATCAGTAGTCCAGAAACTTTTGGACAGTTTACCTTAAAATTCTATTCTACTTGTCATTCCCTTTCTCATCCTTAAACACCCAACTGTTTTTCATGATACTTTATTTTTCTAAAGTCCAAAATTACTTTTTTTAGAAGTAAGTGAAGAGCTGATTTTTGCTGTTATTTTTTCGTTTAACCATCTCAAAACATATTCCTCCGATCTTTTTTGTCTCAATTGATTTTCACATGTTTTGTTTTTTTTTTCAATATATTCTAATGCGAAACCAACAACTATCAAGAGCTTTAAGCCTATTTGTTTGATGTACTGTAAAGGTTGATGGTGAAATAAATCTGATTTTCAAATCATGAGCAGCTCAGTTTTGAACTTTCGAGAAGGAAAATGTACACTATGGAATCTGAACTTACTACGTGGAAAAAACACTTTTTCAATTATTTATCAGTCATTTTTTCCCCGAAATTCTTTGTTTCTCCCTTTGATGGTCGGTAAAAATTGGCAGAAAGGAAACAGAAGGGCTATATAAAGGATAAGAGAATACAGATACGAGAGAGGAATGGTGATAAACAGGAAAGTTGCAAGCTTGTTGTTAGACGCAATGCCTGTATACACCACCCCCTCCCTTCTACTCATTCTTCCTCCTCTCAATGGATATCTTCCACCGCTGTCCGCCACTACCACCACACAGGCTTATGCTTTTTCTTCTTCCTAGTCCTTCTTCTTCATCATTTCTTGTCCAGATCTATTTTTCTTCCCATGCATCCGTCCTTCCACGTTTCTCTAAGCCTCCCCCGCTTCTTCCCAACACAGCGCCGTCATCAAGATTAGCCCTGTAGACCGCGCCCACTTTTAGTTTATTCTTCAATTTTCTTCTCCAGGCCCTTTTCTGTGCCAATAGATACAAATTTTTGTTCAGTGCTGTTGCTAGAGCTATGAAGATGACAAGTTTTGTTTCTACAGTTTGAAAAAATTTTGCTGTCTGGTTTTTATTCACAGTCTTCCTAAAAATTACATGGTTTTTCCTTAAAACACCCATGCTTTGATTTTAATTTTTGTATTGGAGTTAAAGAAACATTCTGCAAAAAAACTCATTTTCAATTGTGCCCTCCGTATCACTTTTCAACGATTTTCTTTCCTAAAAACAGAAAAATTCAGAATGCGCCATGGAGCGTTTATCCTTTCATCCTTTCTTCTTCTACTGCAGCTTTATGTAATCGAAACCTCATACTGTGGTGAGAATGGAGTGCCGTACAGTCTGGAAATTTTGTCAGACGGTTTGCTCATTTCAGCGTACTTCTTCGTGATTGTTTTCAGTTTTTAGGCTCACCAGTGCTAGGCTGTGCTCAGCCAACTTGTATGTCTGAGCCATTAGAAGATAATGAGGATAGTGTTTTTATTGCTAATGCTGCAGGACAGGAAGACGGATTTTTCCGAGAAGGAGACAGGCAAAGGAAAAGTTATTCACAGAGTTATAAACCAAAAGCCGTGAGTTTTCATTTTGATTCAAAACTTGCATTGAGTTTTTCTAGTTTATCAGATCAGGAAAAATTGAAAGATTTTTCAAAATTATAATTGTTCCAGAAAACTTTTCATTTATAAGTTTTTCTGAAGACATAAATGATAAAACTGAAAGTCAGAACTAAAATATCCTAATACCGTCGTTAGCTTTGCTATTTTCGATTTCGCTTGAAAATATTTTTCTCGCAGAAGAACACTGCATGTCTTTCTGTTCCTCTTTCCATAAAGAATCAATTTGAACACTTCTCTTCTTTTTTTTTGTTTCACAGCTATTGAATTCCTCATTTTTTCGTGCCTCAATATACCTCTTTCCCTTGTTTCCTTCTCCGCTTTTCTCTTAAAGTATAGATTAAACGCGTGTTAATCTCAAAAATAGGTTGAAAACGCTAGTGATAACCGATTACGACCAAATCTCATTTTGTGAGATGTTTCCCACAGACAAACGTTTTCTGGGTTGAACAGGGCATGTCTGCGCTTTAGTTTTCGTGATATGACATTGTAGGAAAAGAAGCGAAAATGAAGTTGTGGGTCAGGAAAAACTGTATTTTGTAACGCGAATGTCGAATGGAGAATAACTCCAAATGAGGAACCAGGAAAAGGGTGAAGAGAATAACGTTTTTGATTAAAACTGAACTGCGGTATTTGTAGAACATCGACATTCTTTTGGATAAAAAAGAAAAATATTGAAGTTTGACCATAAAAAGTTTTTTCAATACTGATTTCTAAAACATCTTGTCAGTGATATGATTAAAGAACGTTTTCAAAGCATTATTTCGTCTGATGTTCTTGCTATCATACTTTCGATTCTCACGTAACTCAATTCAATCTTCCTCTCAATACATTTCGAAATTGCATAATCTATTCTGTCGCTCATATATAATTTCTTCCAATTTTTTCTGCGAACACACACACGCACATGCATTTGCTATTAGCAAATTGGATTTGATGATGGATATGAAAACTTGACTAAGGTGACGGCAAAAGGAAGTAAAGTAATTTGTAGCATTTTCATACGTGCTTGCTTATTTCGCAACTAGTTGGAGGTTATTCGGAAAAAGGGAAAACGTGACGGTCACGATTACGTATGTTGTGGAAGTGTTTTGACTTATTTATTATTGACAGTAGAACCACGCAGGTAAAACAGTGACACAAACCGGAAAAGAAAGTAAAATTGGCCCGCAAATTTTTATTACTTCTTGTTTTCGTTTTTAAGGGATTGCGTAATACAGCTAAAACAACGAAAAGGTGTGTTCGAATATTAGCAATTTATTTTTGAATACTATACTTTCCAACCATGCCACGATGTTTTCCCATACACTTTCATTGTTGAAATCTGACCTTTTAATTTTCCACAATGTTACATATGGATAAGCTTGTCATATTTTTTTCGATGGTAACATTTTCTCAACAACAAAAAGTAATTCACTTGAAGGAAGAATGAAAATCAGACTGAGTTAAAATAAACTTTGAATGTCATAGTCAAAATTTCACAATACATTAACACAAAAAAGAGCTCTCAACTTTGTTTTGCAGGAATGTCCTGGTCATTTCTCAGAATTTGCGTGCACCAAAAAAAATCAATGGGTTGGAGGAATAGATTTCATTGATCATCCAAGACAACCGTAAGTGTTTAGATAATTCAAAAACTGACAGAAAAAACAATACATGAGAAAAGCTTAAAAATTCGTTTCAACGTTCAATTATTTTAATTTAAAAAATTTGACGTAAAACTGCAAAATAAGCAGTTAGATGTGGCGAACAAATTAAGAAATAAAATTAATTTGAAAATCTTGTTTGATGTTTTTCCATCAGATTGAAAGAAATTCAAAACACGATCCAAAATTACATTTTCTAGTTTTTTCACTGCCGTGACTAGCCTAAATTTGAATTCTGAACAGATTGGTCCTTCAATGCTGCACATTTGAAGGTTTGCGCTTTTCTCAGGACGTCGGTGTCACCACAATTTCATCTGGTATGTATTGTTCTTTCTAATCGTATTTCAATTTACAAAAATCTTCAATTCTCACGAAGCGGGCTTCGATTCCAAAAATTTAAAAGACTGTTTTTATTCGTATAATATTTTTGTTTTCGATTGGCAACTGAAAAGCCTTATAAAGATGGATGAAAAATAGAAACAGTCAGTCTGGAAAAGTAAGAACGAGAACACCCAAACAAAAACACCTGGTTTTTGTTTTTCATGCACGCATATTTGTAGGAGAAGCAGTAACTGGTGGCGAAGTTGTTCGTGACGGTCGTCAAATTTCGTTTGATGTTATCGCAAACGCTAGGAAACTGGTGGATCCGGATGATCCCAAACGGTAACTTTATATTTTTATTATTTCCGATTCTTGTTTCCGCTTCTATTTGTTCTAGAAAAAACGTAACATGATAAGACAATCAGGTTTGAAGCGAAAAAGAATGAAGATAAAAAACGAAATCAAATTCCGACTAATTTTTAACGCTTTCTGGTTTTTATCATGACCCAGGTAAGAAATGTCAAAAGAACTGAACAACAGACATTTCTGGGTTTTCATATTTCTGGCATAATCAGTAACTTTCCCTTTTTACCAACTGTATCAATTGTTTTCTAACCGCTAATACACGTGAAATAGAAAAGACACGCATGAAACTTGACGTATAAATCTCAGATCTTTGTATAAGCTAATTCAAGATGTAATCTAATATCTTGCGCTAGTTTCGATTAGCATCTCTCTTTCTTTTTTTTTACTTTCCCGAACTAGGGATGTGCGGAAAACAGATTGAAACAACACACACTATCTCATCTTAAATTTCTTCATAAGAATTCCAACAATCCGTATCATTGTTTCGTCACCATCTTCGTCAAAAATAAGTGACGAAATGTAAACTCGTGGCACGATCAATGATGCATTGATAAGCAAAAATCAGGATTTTATATACAGTGATTGAATATGCTGTGTTTCGGATATCAACTTACGAGGATAGATATAAAACTTGATCTTTCCAGCGATACGGGAGGGAAATTGCGGAATCGAGTGTGATCAAGAAATGAACCAAAAAATATTTGAAATGATCTTTAAAGTTTGAAAAATAGTTTTAGACACAAAATGTGTAACTTTTTTATAGATTTTCGAATTAATTCTGTGAATGACAAAGTTCCCCAAAGTTTTGAAAAGGGATGATTTTCAGGACTTATTATGAAGTTACCGTCCGTCGCATGAATTGCCTCCCCGACCCACCCGAGTTCGAAGTTGCATGTAAGTCATTTGGAAAATGGATCCATTCTCATTTGTTCTTTTAAACAGATGACGACGATGTGGAGTCTGAAATTCGAAGAGTGTTGGGCAATGCCACAAACTCTGCCATGAACATTGGGCATGACAATCACCCGCATATTGCACGAGAGAAAAAGGTTCCAATAAATAGACCTTACAAGAGAAAACCAAAAACTTCATCGACGCACAAGTAAGTACAAACATCTGCATCCACATTTTTACCCAATTTTATTTTCAGTGTTGTTTCGCCATTTGTGGATGGTCATGATGGTGAGAAGAAACCAAGGTCGGAACCATTTATCGGAAGTTTTGGAGCTACAATCTTCGAGTGAGTCTTTTTTGGGTTATCATTTTTAATTATATTTCTTTAGCCCAACAGCTGAGCATAACACGCGAGAGGAAACTGCAAAATCTGCAACGCCCCCGCCAAAGCGAGAACATGTTCCCTATACAAGAAGAATATTAACTCCCAAACCGAGAATAATTCCAACAACAACTCAAGCACCGACAACAATTGCTCCACCAGTTCAAGTTCAAGTAAGGATCAATTTCTAATAAAATTTGTTAAAAATTGTGCATGGAGTGTCTGAAAAACATAATAGATTATTTTGAAAAGTTTTCATTCGCATGAAAAGTGTCAAACACAAAATTAAAGCTCAACTCTTGTCCAATCATCATTTATGAATATCTGACGAAGTTTACTAAAAATATTTCCTCAACATAAACGTTTTTTGTTTTGAATGAAACTATGCCCAACTTTCTAAATTTTAGGTTGAACCGGTTTCTCCAGTGCCGGCAGCTCCTTTGAATCCGTTTGCATTTGCCCCACTACCACCATTTCCACAGTTTGGACTGCCACAACCAAACCTTTTCCAATTTCCCGCTGCTCCTCCTGCTCCTGCTCCTCTTCCCCCAGCCCCAGCACCAGCAATGGCGGGTGTTCTGCAAGCACCTCAACTAGCTCCGCTCCAACCATACAACCATCAATTTGCATTCTTCCAACCACAGCCACCAATCGGACCGTATGGCTTGAACGGTTTCCAACAGCCAGCACCAGTTTATGGTCTTCAAGGAGGAGTTCAGAACGTTCCGTCAGATCAGTTCAATAATTTAGATGTTTATACAAAATCACTGCTCACCAATCCACAGAGTCCTTTTGCTCTGCAAATGCCAACATTTGGAGCAGCTCCTCCAGCTCCTCAATTCTTCCCACAGCAACAGCCAACTATTGAACAGAATGCAAATGTAAGTTTTCAGACTTAATTCACAAGTATTATTTTTGCAAATCAACATACCATTAAATTCATCTCAACTGAATGTTTTTACAGCTTCAAAGAATCGATATCCAAGCGCCACAAAGAGAAAAGACTGCACAATCACCAGCTCAATTCAACCTTCAACCACAAGCAGCAAATCAAATCCCAAAACAAGACACTTTGGGAGCTTTATACAGGCCGCCACCCTTTGCTGCACTCGGAACAACTTTATACAATTTCCAAGCTCATAATGGCAAATAATCGTTTGGCTTGTTCACCAATTTTCTCTGTTCTCGTCTATGCAATGTCCAATTTTTATCTCATGCTTATTTTTCACCTTCTTGGTTTCTCTTCTGGTTCTGCTCATCTCAAATTGGTGCTCAAGAATTTTTGAACTTCTACTTGACTAGATTATTTATTACAAACATAATTTTTAGAATGAGTTAGAAAGCAGTGTTCCAAATTGTATTATTTATCAACAAAACTTGACGTTATTGAACTTTGTGTTGATTCCAACTTTTCTAACAATGTTTTGCCTTTCTTACTGGTATTTTTTTAAATTTATTGTTTGAATGTCTTTCCGTGATATGTTCAGCAGTTGAGTAGTTCATGTTTCGCCGAAATTCACGATTGGTCATTTCTCAACTCCGTCATTATGGTCACTCAATGCACAGATTCCATTTTTTGTTTCATTTTTCATTTTCAATACAAATCATCAAGAAATGAATAAAAATTTGAAATGCATGTCCTGAAACACCTGAAACAGCCCATTTACGATTTCGTTCAACTGAACAACACGAAAAAAAACAAATGAATGTTTTGTAAATGTTTTCTTGCTTCACCAAGAAATTATAAAGTTGAATGCGCCTATTTTAACTGAAGACCTAGTATCACCCTACAAATATTTTTATAGGAATGAAGTTCAGAGAACTCATTAAAAAATGTTCAGTAAACCATAATTTAGATACAAAATTTCTGAATAGTTATACTGACTCAAATATTTGAACAGAAGTCATTGAATTGGAAACGGACTTCATTACATATATTTGGTCAGACACGCGCAAATGGTCTCTGCGTTTCTTTGTATTTCGATACTCATTCATTTTTGATATTTGTTTTATTTTTAGGTAGTCAAAAGATGCGAAAATGTATTTCACAATCCACGGTTATAATGTATTGTATGAAATAAAAGCAATTTAGGTACCTATAATGTTTTCGGGAACTAACAATAATAAAGTCCCCGTTTTTAAAAATACTCAGCTTCTAGTGTCATGTGACATTCTCCAATTCCCTTGTAATCCACGGATAAATTTTTATCGTGCACTCTGTTTTCTTTAGCTTTTTGTCAAGAAATATCAGATTTCAACACAAATGAAATTTCTTCCCCTGACTTCACACAAGCGTGTTTGTTCAAACGTATCTCGGCTAAAAAGACAGAAAACAGCCACGAACTTTTCTTCAGACCGAAACCAAATGTTCGATGTCGCTAAGATTTCTTATGATTTCTTGCTCAACCTTTTTCGTTTTGTTATTAAATTATTTTCAGCGCAAACTCACTTTTCTTATGATTTCGGCTCGAGAATTTTCTTTCGATAGCAATTTCAACCTTCCGGGTTTCTAGAACTTTTTAGCTGTTCATTTTTCAAGCAATAATTGTTTATCAATATCAGTCAAAAACTGGGTCGTTCAAACTTCTTGAACACTTCCAAAATGATCATTCATTTTTCTCGAAACTTAGCAACAACTTGTTCAAACCAAGAACAAATTTAAGTGCAACAGCTTAATTTGCTTCCAGTTGTTGAAGTTTGTTCAAAACTTATGAATGCGTTATTTCTTTTCAAGGTTCCTGAAGAAACTTTCATATTCATCGTTCTCCGAAATCCAATAAGTTGGAGTGTTGTTTGAAAAATTCTCATTTTA
This sequence comes from Caenorhabditis nigoni, assembly GCA_027920645.1. NCBI lineage: Eukaryota > Metazoa > Nematoda > Chromadorea > Rhabditida > Rhabditidae > Caenorhabditis > Caenorhabditis nigoni. The sequence goes on from CP115869.1 coordinate 834,683, forward strand.
GGTTTTCAGCAGTACACTTTTATTGGGTACATTGGGGATAAAAATATTCTTCCAAGGAAATAGAAAAGGCTACGCTCCACTCTTGGCTTGCATCTTTTCTTTTTTCTTTGAGCCCAACTCTTCCACTTTTTCTCTAATTAAGTTATCGATTCTTTTTTCCTTCTTCTTTTTCTATTCCGTTTTTTTTTCTTTTTTCAATCTTTGTTGTGTCCAACTTATTTTTATAGAGAGGGTTCACTGTTTTGCTCCTGTGCATTTGTCTTCTGAAGAAAATTCACTTCCCATTGTGGAGAATTTCTTTCTTCTTGTCCTCTGGAAGGTTTTCAGCGTAGTAATAACTTTTGAGTTCACTTTTCTCCACACTCAAAAATTCATTCGAAGGGAAATTCAATTTTTTGCACGCCTCTTTGACATTTTGAAAGTATACCAAAGAAGCTCCTCTCGTTTCATCTTTTCTTCCCATTTCCCCCCCCCCCTTTTTTTTTCCACACTCTCCCATTCCTCTTTCCCAACCTCTTCTCTCCCGTTTCCCGTCAAATCCTACTTTGTCGTCCCCGTGGGTTAATTGAACCGCCAGTTTCCACTCAGGCCTACACCATTCAGTTTCACTATTTTCAAACAGCTTCCCTTTTTCTTTCAGCTATACTTAAGTATGTGTTTTTTCTGTTTTTTTTTTTCTTTTTTTTTTCTTGTGTAGAGAGAAGAGGCCTGAGCAAAGAAGATGTTGAGGATTGGCGTTTGCTCGAAAAAAATCTCAAATTTCACGTTTTCCGGGCGTTTGAATAAACTGTCCACAGTCTCCATTTCTTCACTTCATTAAATTTTCAATATGTTTTTATTTCAGCAGACATATGTGTTAAAGTTCATAAGATGATTGCATCCATGTTATTTCTATTTAAAAAAAAAACTCGTCATTTTCGATATGCGTAGACTCAATAACAGCGGTGCCGCGCCATTACCTGTTGAGCTACGTTACTAAAGCTGAGCTGCATCGAGAAGAAAATTCATGCATTGTCTTTTTTCTTTGAACCAATCAAAAGTATTGCAAATATTCCATGCTTGTTTTCCGTTGTGATTATTTTCTTGAAAAACCACGAAAAACTCAGAACATGTAGCATACACTATATTACTTGGTTTGTAATCATCATTTCTGTAATCTTCTTTTCTTCTTTATGGGCAATTCCTTATTAGGTAATTTCTTGCCTTTCCTCTTTTCCTTATGGGTTGTATGAATAGGAAAAGATTGAAGTGGGTGAAGTTCTTCAAGTCTTTACAACTTTGTATGTCTTCCATTCTTGTCCTCTTTTTTTGGAAACATGAACTTCATTTAATATGGTTTGTGTTTCTCATTCATGTGTGCATATGCTGTTCTTACACCGGCACCACCAGCGCTGAACATTCTATGTCACATATGCTAAGCCGGCTCTCGAAATTTTGTGAGAGCTCATTTCCATCGGTTGCTACTGGTGATAGCTTGTGTGGATTAGTGCTGTGCTCTCGTTTTGGCCCTGTCTCTTCGTTTTTCCTTCTCACTCTTTTTCGCGCCCTCACTCCTCCCTCTTTCGTTTCACAAGCTTTCTATCCATATATCTCTGTCCCCATCCAAACGCAGAGACTAACTGCGTGTTCCTCCCAAAATGCATACGAGCTCAAGAAGAGGAGAAGGAGATACGTCTTCTAAATTCTCATTTTATTATTTCCACTCTTTCGGGTTTTGAAGCAACCATCTCAATTCGTTATCTCTGGTTGCTCTGTGAGGTTGTTTTCTGAATCACAAATGAAAGTTGCCTATAATTAATTTTTCTCTTGTTGCCTTTTTCTCCGTACCAACAATAGTTCTTTGATACTTATAGGAAACTCTTTAGAATATTTCCAGGTAATTCAAAAAATATTCAAATAAGCTAATCATGGCGGATAACCTTCTCGACAACTATAACCCACTTTATGACATCCACCTTCGTCAATACTTTGCTCTCCCGCATATGCAAAAACATCTGCAAAAAATGGGATTGGTGAGTGCAAGCCGGAATTTACTGGAAAACCCAGTTTCCCTCGCATTTTCTTTTGCAGAATTTTCAAAGTTTTTCTTCATTTTATTTTCACTTGAAGCTTTAATTAACGTTTTTCTCCCATTTTGTCCCATTCTTTTCAACTTGAAATAAGGTTAGCCTTTTTGTGCTAAAACAAAAATGGAGAAAAAAAAAGAATAGATGGGACGACCGAGTCAATGTGACACCCTAGGGAGTGTGCCCTCATAATTGATCGCTTTCCGGACAGCCGGGTGCTGCGCACACATTTTATTGTGAAGAAAAGAGGAGGGTTAGTGCTTTTAGGAACCCGTTCAATTGCATTTGTGTTTGTGCGCGTGTGTCAAATTAAACATGCTAGATATTGAGTAAAAGACAAAATGACGAATAACAGAAAAAGGGGCACAAGGTGATACAATTGAAATTTCCCGAAACCTCATGTGTTTATTATGACGTGTCACATCTGGCGCAATATTTTTATGACCTGACAATTATACAAAAGGGGATCTTGGGCAGACCTCGCGAAAACAAGCAAATCTCACCTAGAAAGAGGAGGTAAGTGAGAGAAAGAAGAGTAGTTGTTGGAACGGCGTCATAATGCCGCGTGCACTCTATTTTATGAGTGGAAAAACCTTCATTCAATGACTCAATCGAGTGGTCATTGGAAAACACAATAAGGGCAATTCTCTCAAGAAAAAGTGACAAATTACTCACACTCGCAAATTCAAAAACTTAGCCGTCATAACACGTTGTTTCAAAATCATTACTTAATATTTTTTGCATAGTTCTGAAGTGAGAGTGAAATGAAGAAGAAAACTTTGCAAAAACACTATAATCGGTAATAGGAATTTTCGAAAGTTGAGTTTTCTAGCTGGAGTCCACGCTCAACTTGAATGGAGACGAAGTTTACGCGCGCCATCATGCTATGATGGACATGATGCTCAAGAACAGGTTGGGAAGATGAATAAAAATATTGGTTGGAGATCCGATAATTACAGAGAAGCTCAACTGGTCAAAATGGCGGAGTTGCGCAAAAAGCTGGATGCCGCGGAGAAAGTGGAGTGCTGTCGTCGTATTCGCACCGGTCAAAGCCCGGAGTCGTACCGTCAAGGAAAACCCAGTCGCAGCCTCAGTAGAAGTATAAATAATCTTCCGAAACACAGAAAATTTGAATTAATAATATATTTCAGATCGTGCTGGGCAAAAAAACAACGGAAGTGGCGGCCGGCAGCGCCGGTATTCTAACAGTTTTGAAGACCGGGACTTTGTCCAACGAATCGAAGAGCGCAATGCTGAACCGTTGGAGAGCAACACCAGAGATCCATACAAAAGATTATCAGCAAACGCTAAGCGTTTCAACTACTTGCATAAAGTGAGGACAAGATTGTTGCCTATTCTCATAGAATATTTTCGAAACTTTGTATTGATCGTTTTTCAGCTCGACGACAACACTTTGGTTGCTTACAAAGACAATCTCAAGAAACAACTTCAACGTCTCGAACGTTTCCGAGAGATTTCTTTCGGTCCACACTCGGTTGCTCGCCAACCACCACCACCGCAAACTTCGTGGTTTTTCCGAAGAAGGTGAGAACGCAGATTTTTAGGATTTTAATGTAGATTTAACGTAAATATTCCCCTCTGGAATTTTTATTGAAAATTTTTTTAGGATTTTATTGTAGATTTAACGTAGATATTCCCCCTCTGGAATTTTTATTTAACTTTTTTTTCGAATCCTGTTAGTTTGATAGTTATATAACGTTTTGAAGTATCGTGAAATATTGAAAAACTTCAACAGCTCAAAACGAAACATGAAAGTTTCCAAACAATTTGTACATTTTTGTTTCTTATTTCGAGTCAAAAATGTGTTTTTTGCAAATTACATTATCCACCCTTCGATCGTCGCTCTTTTTAGTTTGTTTTGAACAATTTATCACGGCGTTTTGCTTGAACTTCTCAAAAATTAGCGGTATTTAGAATTTTGAGTGTTCTCACAACGTTCTGGCGATCGTTAAGGGCAATTTTGAGTTCGAAATTCGTTTTATAATCTCCTCTGTAATATGACAAATTTCTTTTTTGAAGCGATTTGCCGCGATGGTTAGACATTGCAATGCAGGTTTAGTAGTACATAGTTTTCTTCCAACCCGAATGTTTAGACTTAACATATGTTCATCACTAATTTGGTTGAGTTTCAGTTCCTTTTTATTTATTTTAAACAGATTTTGACATTTTCCAAATATTCAGGTCCCTCCCTAGCCTGACTGCTTCAGCTGGTGGAACTACCCTGAAAGAGCCACTAAGGTACTAACAAACTTAAAGTTTTCTGTCCCAAGTCTTTTGTGACATCTGTCCCTTTTCAATTGAATGTTAACCTTTTGCATATTTCAATTTTCGTCTACACTGACACCTGACTGTTAAAACTGAAAACGAACATATCGGAACTTTTCCAACAAATTTTTTGATTATTCTTCTTGAATTTCGTGTATGTTCGCTTCCAGCTTCAACAGTTATCTATCTGCAATTGTGGTTGTGAACTCCTACGAAATCCTATCCCTTGGTTCTGAATTTTTCATTTTTTAAAGTTTCATTCGGCTTTGTGAAAACAACTTTTGACAAGCTTGAATTGGCATAAATGTTTCCTGCATTTTTTTGAAGTCTTGGAACGATTCTTCCAAAATGTTTAAACATGAGGCTTCGTGTAATGGCAATAATTCCCCATTTGTTGCAATTTCATAGTAAAACTATAAAAACGCTAAATTGAATCAATATATGGCTCTTGTTAGGTGGCTTCACTATGTCAAATTTTTGAAAATTATAAAAGTTTTATAACCCATTTCCGCTATCTAGGCTCACACAGCGACATGTATTCCAACTTTAGAATGTTGCAAATGAAACATTTTTGAAAGCGAGAAAACTAGTTTCTGAGCGCATAAACGAGAGAAAATTTTAACAAATTTATTTGATAGTAAGACCTTTGGCTACTCTCAACTTTTTACTTCTACAGCTTTGGCTTATCAAAACGAGCTCAATAATAGCCATCGTACAGTTCGAATTTCCAAAATGTAATTTTATCCTTCAATTTTTTATAAACTTATTATAGAATAACATTTTACATATGTCATCAATCGGGCTATTTACATGTTAATTCACTTTTCGAATCATACAATTTAGGAAATTTTGATTGATTGTCAAAATTTTTCAGAGATTTTTTTAATATTTTCTATCACCCAGTGTGATAAATCATTTTCAACCAATCAACCAAGTACCTAGAGTTCTTGTAAACGGCTCGAAACAGATCTTGAAATTATTTTATGCGCTTTATGTGTAATTGCTGGATGTTTTACTTATGAAATAAGCATGTTTCGAGCCGCGTTAAAAGTTTTTCAGCCTTCTTCATATTTTCGTCTACACAAATCCCACCGATGTAGTTATTTTTATCAGTGTTTGAGATGCACAACTTTTTTTTCAGTAATCAGAAAACTACATTCTTTCAGGAGCGTACTAAATATGCGAGGAAGAAAAGCAACAACTGGAAATAAGTTGAATGCGAGTCATGACAGTCGAACCAGCTGCCCGCCTACCACTAGGAAGCGTAAAGGTGAGAAAAAACGGGTACTGACAGTCTTCCAATGACACTTTCAGACTCCAACGTTCGACTTCCACCGATTCATCCACCGTCAAGGCAGTGGGTTCCTACCAAACCACCTGTGCCGGTCTCAATTCAACAAACCACTACCAAACTACCACCTGCTGCCAAGAAGTAATAATTATTTTTCAAAGACTCACTGACTATAAAATGATTTCAGGCCAGCACCAACCCGTGGTCGTCCTTCGACAAAGCGCCAGACAACAACTACTACAATTACCACGGTCTCATCGGTGTCGAAATCCCCGCCTAAAGAGGATATAACTACAACAACACTCCCTACGCTCCCATCTGTGACTGGTAAGGGATTTCGCTTTATCCAGATTGATATTTATCCCACTTATTAAACAAGAAATACCGATTACTACATTTTAGGTCACGGAATCTTCACTGGCGCTGCTGCTGCTACCGCTGCAGCAATAGGGACCGTTGCTTTGAATGTGGAAGATTTAATCGCGAGCGATTCAGAGCAAGCATCTCCAGTCTCAGAAACTAGAGGGACTCATGGTCGAAACTCTCCAGCACACACTGAAACTATTCCCATAGATAATTCTCATGAGTTGGAGGAATCTGCTGAAAAAGATGTTGAGCAAGTGGAGGAGGAGCATGTCGTCCGTCAAATCGAATCAATCAACGCAGCAAACACCCATGGGGATTATGAGGACAGTAGTTCGGAGCCAGAATATGCCGAGGAAGACAAAGAAACACCGGTGGAAACGGAGGCTGTCGCTCTTGGGGTCACTGATGCCATCGTACCAGAACCGTTTAGTTCTGATTTGAATCAGGAGGACAATCACGCAGAAGAAGAACGTTCTGCAGAACCTCATCACGATGAGATCCCAAACACTGAATCTCAAAGCTTGAACAGATCCTCATCAGCTTTAAGTGATATACATCTTTCAATCGAGAAGCCAACTGACGAGTCAACTAACGAGCCTCCAAGCTTAGCAACTGAGAAAACAGAAGAGGAGTCAGAGGAATATCGCAAAGAAACACCAGACCGCGTACTGTCAGTTAATGATTCTGTTGCCCATTATGCTTCAGAAATTGCTTCCGTCCCTGAAATCGATGATCATGGAATTGAACAAAACCCAAAAAGTCCGGTGGAAAAATACGATCACCACGAACAATTGTTGTCAAGTCCAGTGCGTTCTCTCAATAGCTCTCCAGTTTTGGAGGCTTATAACCATTCACCACCAAAAACTGAAGATTATTCTGAACACGAATTTGAAAATTCAGAGCATTCTCCATTGGTTACTTCTCAGAATGCGGAAAATTCTCAATTGGAATCACCTACTCTTCCAGATGATGCCCATTATGAACAAGAAGGATTGGTTGTTCAGAACCCAATTACTGTTCACGAACAATCTGAACCAAACTCTCCTAAAAGCCCGGTTGTGTCACACCACGAGTCCCACCATTCATTACAAGACTTGGACACACAGAATCAGCCGCCTGTTCAACTATCGCTAGATGTGAACAACTCTGAACCTCTTGAACAGACTGACAGTGAATCTCTTCAGAGCCCAGAAAAAACTGAGATATTTGAAGAAAAAACACCACTTGATGCATCAGAATCTCCAGTTACCAAGCGGGAAACGCCCGAACCAAGTGATAGATCAATGTCCAACCAAAACGTATCACCAAGTTTGGAGCAGGAAGTTGGATTCGAGCGCGCTATGTCTGTCCATTCCCAAGCATCAAATGATCAAGAGCATTCTCCCAGTTTTGAAGCTCCAGCTGAAGAATTTCTGGCCGAAGAGAACATTTCCACCACTGCTGAACACTTATTTGCCTCCGAAGAAAAATCTTCGGGCATGGGTTCACCTACAGTGGAACAAGTGGACGAGTCTTCGAGTTTGATTCCATCTCAAGAAGAAATGAAAAATCATCCTTTCCCCGAACACAGCGACGTTGATCAGCAAGAATTGATGTCACCTGTTCACGATAATGAATATTATGAAACACAGGAAGCTGAGAAACAAGATGACGTTTTGTCAGTAGATGATCGTCATCAACATCATGAAGAAATGGACCTTGAACGCTCAACAATAATGGAAAAAACCAATGAAGGAGCTCACGAAAGTACCGATTCTGTTGATCAAGTTTCTCAAGATAGAAATAATATTCGTCAAGAAAGTGCTGAACCTGTTTCATCTGACAATATTATGCCTGAGGAACCCGAGAATATCGTGGAGTCCGTCGAAGAAGAAAGACGTAGCCCAGATTTGCGCCGCGATTCTCCAGCGGAAGTTGCTTCATCTGAGTTTTTGAATGAAAATTCGGTTGTAGAGAACTTGTCTGACAATGTGGATCATTCTGGCCTTGATCACGAAATTTCTCATGAACCGGTTGAGATTATTGATGTTCCCATTGATGCTCCTCTCTCAAGAAAAAGTTCCCATGTTTCGGACAACCATGATGTTGTAGCTTCGAGTCCTGAGAACATCGCAGCCGAAAGTGAATTTGTTCCGAGAAATCCATCCGTTCATACAAGTGACGCCGAGGAAGAGCATGAGAACATGAAGCATGGGTCTAGTTTCAGTGAAAACCACGCTCCAAAAAGTCCAACGGAAATGGATCTATACAATCCATCGCGAGAAGATGTTGATAGTCCAATAATGTCCGATTCATCTCCAAGAGAAGAAGCAGTTCCGTTCACTGAGGATAAAAACATCACTGCTTATCAAGATTCGGAAACTCGGGAATCAACTAGTCCAGTCCCAAAAGCAACTGAGGAAACAAAAATTTCTATTGAACAAGTCGCACAACACATCGATCAACATCCGAGTCCAAAAGAAGAGATGGTGATCGTCGATACAATTTCAAACCCAGATAATGGCAGTTCTTCGATTTCACAGTCAAAAATTGAGCAGACAGATTCTATTGGCAACGTCGATAAAGAGGAGGATGAACACGTTTCCTTTCAACACCTAATCTCAAACAATCCGGATGCGGATTTAATGACGACTTCAGTTTATCAATCGGGATCTTATCAAGAAAACGAAATGTCCGATGAAGATCATCTGGTCCACCGTACTAATCAATCGGACGAAAAAAATGAACGATTCTTGGAATCATCGGATGCTATGGATGAAAAAACTGTTCAGGAACAAAGTACTGTCAAGGATTCGATGATTCTGGATGAGGACAACATTTCCACAGACTCATTGAGCATTCACGATCAGCAACCAAACCCAATGATGCAATCTATTTATCAACCACAGAGTGAGAATGAAGACGATGATGGAGATCATCAAACCGATCATGTGCAGACAACCATCACGGAGAAAACCGATGAATCTGGAAGACACTATAAAGAAACTGTACGTGAAAATTTCAGAAATGTTTCATATCTTCAACATGTCATATTCAGGTCACTTCCACTACCACCACTGTGATCAAATCGGGTGACGACCTGGAAAACAACAATGACGAGGAAGACCATGAAAGTGGTGATAAAGAGCAAATCATCGAGGAGGAAAAAGAGTAAGAAGAATTTAGATCACTTAGGAAATCATTATAACTTGTCATACACATAGGTCTGAAAGTTTCGAGAACCTGAGCCGAGAAATGCTTTCAATGTCTTCCAAAGCTATAGAAAATTCACAAGTTCAGTTGTATCCCAGTTCATTCACTATATTTTGATTTCATTCATTGGTGGCCTTGCCTCACCAAGACTACTTCACAGACAAAATTAATCATATTATCTGAAAATTTTTTATCAGAATCTGAAACTCACTTTTTCGTTGATTAAAACAAAAGTCGGCAACCATTTAGGCGGTAGAGAGATTGCTCGCTAGAAAACAACTGAGGTTATGATTCTCTTTTAATGTTTACGGTTTTCATTTTTTAATGGAATTTCAGGCACGGCTCAAACGGGAATCTTGTTAAGGAGACCATCACCACAACAACTACTACGATCACCTCCGGAGGATTTCCAGAAGGCGGAATTCTTGTGGACGATGGAGATGAGAGCAACATTTCATCGATCTAAAACTTTTTTTCAACAATTAAGTTGGTTTCGGCTTCAATGTTTTGAAATGATTTTTCGTCGTTGCATAATTTTACTACAATTTCAAATGTTTTCAAATGTCATTTGGGACAATCGAAATATATATTCACGCTTCTATAACATTTTCTTCAGTTTTCTAAATTTATTTCCAAAAAAAAAAAACACCTTGAAAAATAAAGTTTTATTTATGCTTCACTCAAGTGTGAAATGCATATTTACGGTAAACACCTTAATCTGATACCATGTTTGTCAATGCATTGTTTGGATAACGTTATGGAAGAGGGATTCAATTAGATGTAGGCGTTCACTGTTCAAAACAACAAACACTTCGGGAAGAGTCTTATCTTGCTCAAATTTCTGACATTTATTACTAAAGCATAGAAAAATAAATTTAAGATAAACAGAAACCAAAAACAATGAAAAAGCTTAGAAATGAGAAAAACGAGCAAATAATGGGAGAAAATAATTAGAAAACAATTCAATTGCGTACTGCACAATGTCTTGCCCTTTCTTTAAAACAAGAAAGGAACAGCCAGGAAAGTTGAAAAATATTTTTTGAGGTAGCTTTTTATTATTATAACTCTATTTTTCGGAGCACAGCTCATAAAACGTTTTCATTAGAGGGTGGCGTCCAGGGCCGCTCAGTCCTCAATTTCAAGATAAATTGTTTTCAAAAAGTTGATTCATTGTAATTTCCAATTATGTAGGACTTTAAAATATCTTCTGAAAATTGAATATGCGAGTAAATTTTGTTTTGCAAAAAATGGGCAAAGTTTCAATACTTTTTTTCATTTTTCAGTTTCGCAAACTTTTCCTTCGCAGTGTTCATCTAATATCAATTTAATATTACTGAATAATTCTAATGGTATTCATTGTGATCACTGTTCTCCCAGGTTTGAAAAGAGACTACAACTTACTATGGATTGTTGTTTGTCAAGGTCACCAGTTGCCACGATTAATGCCCGATAAGAGGCACACACAATACACACATACCAACACATTTTTTACCTGTAGCCTTCTCTCTCCGTTCCTTTCGCTCTCTTCATTCTCATTCTCTTTTTGTTTCTTCTCCACGATGTCATTTCTTATCTTTTTATGCTGGTGTCAACTACAATTCTTTCTTATTTTCAACCCATTTCTTTTTGTTCCTTTTATTGTAAAATCCTTCAGATGAAAACTGCTTTCCATTTGGTGTCTGCTTCCCTTTATGCATTCATTTGCTACAAGGATACTCAAATAGTGACGGGAGCAAATTTACCAATCCCCTTTAACGGATGGTCCAGATTTGTTTGGCTGACTATTATTGACCTGGTGAGTGGAACACGCAGTTTTAATCATCAGTAAAATGTTTTATCTGTAACAATTTCAGTATATGCAAACTCTGTACCACTCAATCGGATTCTTGCTCTCAATTTTCTCGCCAAATAGAAACCATGTGATTTTCGACTACTGGGCTCGTGCACTTGTTGGACCAATCGGCGTGGTAAATCATTATCATAACATTTTTGTACAGCTTTCTGGAAACCCATGTCATTCTTCTAATTTCAGGCTGTCACTGTTCTTTTCTGGGGACTTTTCCTGTTTGATCCAGCTACCTTGGCTCGTGATGAAATGGCTATGAAAATTCTGTCGATCGCCTGGTTCAATCATGGACTGGTACAAAATTTGGGAAATCAACCAAATTTATACGAAACTATTTTGCAGCACACACTCCCAGCAATCACTGCTCACTTGGACACTGTTATTTACAAACACGCTTCCTTCTCTACAAGCGCCATTTTGAAAGGAATTGCCGTTTTTGTCACTTTGTACCTTATTGAGTTGGTTTTTTTTTGTTGAAAAAAATTAAGTAGATTCTCAAGGAAGAATCTACGATTCTTGTCAGAACTAGAGTAATTGCCGCTACGCATTTTACTTAAACTCTGAAACCTTGTGTTGAAGCAAGTAGCTTGTCTGCTTTTGGTATTTTTGACGCGCTTTCTGGCAAAACTTCGATGTGTATTTCATGAGCAGAGTAGCGGTTTTCTTTTTTTATAGTACCGAGCTTGTCGAAACGAAACTGTTTTCTCCAAATCTGGCAATGAAAATTAGATAAACTTGCTTCTTACAATCAGAAATTGAAAAAAAATCTAAATGGGTCATATTTCAGCCTTCACTACGTCTTCTACATTTCCGGTTTCTGGGCATACCCGATTCTCGGAGAGTTGGAACCACCATACCGCTTCGTTTTCATTGCTGCTTGTATGTTCGTTGTTTACATTGGATATGCCTGGCTTTCTCTTGTTCATTCAATGGTCCATGGAGTGGATAAGAAAAGAAATAAGAGACATTAACAAATTATATTCAAACAGAAAACATCTTCATTTTTGGTAAAATCGAAATAAATTCATTGTTTTTTTTTTGCGCATGTTTCGGTTCAACAGTAAGTTAATAAACTGGGAATGTTCAAACTTTATTGCCGGCATAAGTTCACAATTTCATTTTCATGGAGAAACCAGAAAGAATGCGCGAAGTTGCCTCGGCCAAGTGGGTTGGGAATCTTGGAGCTTTCTCTGTCATCGCAGATGCACCGGAATTGACTTTGAGCATGGAGAAGTCAAACAACGCAGGAGATTCTGAAAAAATTGTTTTCTCATTTTAAAATTTTTGCAGTGATTTTAATCAAATTCAATTTCAAAATGCATCCAAGAACTAACCTTCGACCATTGTTCCAAGAGCCTTGTTCATTGTTGCAATTTGATTGCAAACATTTTTCTCCCACGGACTGATCGAAGCAACGGTTTTCGATTTCTTCAAATCGGTACTCGCAGGAAAATGGGCAGTTGGGACTTCGAATATCATTCAGTTTATTCACTCGAGATAGAACGATAATTCTTCAGCTGCATCTCTCCTTTAAATGCGAGATTTCACCAAAAAAAAATTATGTTCCCTGCATTGTTTTATGAGTTCTGGTGGGTGTTCATGCAAACTTTTCACTCAAAAAGTGTCATAAAAATTTGACGATCTTGATGACGAAAGCAAAACTTTCAAAAACTTCTGTTGAACTATTATTACCCGAAAAAAAACTCAACCTAACATTTTTTTGATTCTCTATTCTTTGCGATAGTCTATGTTGTAATATTACAACTACGACTATGTAACTGAATCTTCGTTTTTCGTATATTAACGACCAATGCAAAACTGCCAACATATGCTTTGCATTTTCGATGTGGTGTGGCCAAGTCGAAATCAGAAAAAAATTGACGGTTCTTTTCAAATTTATTTGTGAGTTGTTGAATGTTATACAGAGTATTTCACAAGAAAATAAACCTATATACAAGAGGAGGTCTTCAATAACACAACATTTTGTCACAAAGAGTTGTTTATTCACAAGTCCAGTGTCTGGCGCACTCTCTTTTCACCAATAGTCTTTTCTTGTTTTTGCCCGTGTCCTCATTCTCCTTCGTCCGGGTTTTTGTCCGAGTTATCCTCTTCTTTCTCTCTCTCCCTCACTTCCTCTCTTCATTTTCTCTACTCTCTTCACCCTTCACATTCGAAAAAGAAAGGCCCTATTGACGAACAGCACGCAGTCATGTGGCGTTTTCTATATGCTCTTGGTTCTTCGGAAATCTTAGTTCGTCGCTTCGCGTTTTTCCGTCATACATTTTTTTCAGTAAAATTTCGCTTCGCAAAAATTTTTTTTTCTTGAAACAAAAAGAATTGTTCCAGTTTTTGATCAACACCAAAGAAGCAACTGATGGAAACTAGCGAGATGTTGAGATCTGATTCTGCTTCATTGTAAGTCATTCTTTAATAGATGAAGAAACACATCATTGTATTGCATCAGGTCCGAATTCGAAATTATTGACGATGATGGGATCCTGAGCGAATCAGATAATGGAGGTTTCCCAAGCAGAAAAAATTCGGTATCGGACGAAAATGAAGAAAAGATTGTACACGAGATGCTGATAGAAATCACACCGGATACCGATCAAAAGCAACATCTCTCAATGGATGAAAAACTGCTTAAGGAAGCATTGGACTTGGATGCTGTTTCTGCTGAAAGACTTGCTTCGGTTTTGGTTCTTGAAAACTTCCAAACTATTGATGATAAAGGAAAACTGACTATTGATACAACCAGTTTGATGAACTTTTTGAAGACTAGTAAGTGAAAAAAAATGCAAACCAGACTAATCAGACAATGTCTAATCACAATATTCAGCCGCATAATCTAATTGATAGCCAACCAAAATATCGGTTTCAGGCGAAGAGCCAAATAAAGAAAAAATTTTGGTTATGGTCAACTGGATCGACAAATTACACATTGAAAACAAAGAATTGAAAACAATAATCGATGCTCAACGTGCGCAGGGAGATGGTCAAGTCAAGAAAATGAGTCGATCGGCTTCTGTTGTATCCGTGGCATCGTGTTGGGGACTTCCGGATATGGAAGCATTTCGAAGTCAACAACCACATATAGAAAAAATGAATCTGCATTCCTCACTCGTTTGGGAAGCAAGACAAGAAGAATTGAAAGAACTTGAAGATTCAGGACAGATGACAGATAAAATTAGATTGGATCTCCATAACGATAAATATCGTTTCCGGTACCAACTCGAAGATTGGAACATGTGTGAGTTATCATAAACACAAGTTGCATGATAATTATGGATGTCAAACGACACATATTGATTGTTTTCAGTTGACCGCGTCCAGTTTGAAGAAAATCGAGCAGAAAGTAAAAAGAGAAGACTGAGTGAGTAGTTTAAAAACGAGGGATACACCTGTCCTAAAAATACACCAAAGTGATAATCATACAAATTCGTTTTTCCAGTTCAAAACTCTTGGGAGAGACCCACATCCCCAGTAAACCAACATCGCAGCGGTCCCGTCGAATACGGTAATAGTTTGGGCTTTCTGGAAAAGAAACAAAAAACAATCACATCTTATTAGCTATCAAATACAACATCAACACTTTTTCTTTTTTAGGTGAAAATGCAAGGGATAGATCACCATGGCCGGTACGCCGTTCATATAACTACAACTACGGAAACGGTGATTACTTCAGTTTTGGTTCATTATTCAAAATAAACTTTGAAACATTTTTTGAATGCCTAAACATTGATGTTTTCAGAGAGCCCAACTGAACGAAGATCAGTATCACCTATGAATCGTCATTTTAACTCCCGCGAAGAATACGGTAAATTCTATTTTTTCGCTCTATACTTTCTGAAAATGCAGGAATTTTGAAATTTTCCAAGCTTTGTACCTTTGTTAAGTAAGTTTTCGATTGTTGAAATGTTTATTACAGATACAAATGCAAGGGCTAGATCACCATTACCAGTATATCATTCAACCAACGATCGCCATGAAAGTGGTACGCGTTTCATTTGCATGTAATTGTATACTTATATAGAATTCATAAAAAAGTATGCGAAACCCGAAATCCTCAAAGTTAGGTTGCTGAGCCAAAAATATAACCGTCACAGGTCCCCTCAGAGTAAAAACTTCCAAAATCGTTTCACCTTTAGGGCTTTTATGAGATTTCAAAATAAAATGAACACCATAATTGATCGTTGGAATGCTTAAACCAATATCGTTTCCAGGGAGAAGATACGAAGAAAGACCTCTATCACCAATGAACCAGAATTCGAGGTACTCGAATGATTACGGGGAATATCAGTCGCCAGTTAGAGATGCGAGGGATCGATCACCGTCGCAATTTCATCGTTCATACAACGACTACGAAGAAAATTGTAAGTGTCTAACCTTTCTAACAGGTTGAAACCATAACATTTCCGTGTTTCTGAAGTCATTAAATTATGAAAATCTCTATATTTACAGCTAGACGAGGAAATACACGATCACCATCGTCAGACTATCGTTCGAACAATAACCGTTATGACAATGGTAAACATTTTCGTTCTGAGTTGCTTTATTTTATTAATCCTTATCTTATAGGTAGGCGAGGAGATACACGACCATCATCGCCAGACTACGATTCATACAATAACCGTTATCAAACTGGTAAAATTTTTGAAACTTCTTTTTTTTAGATTGATTCCAGTGAACGCGGTTCTTGAGTGGTACAGGGTCTTAGAAAATGCATAACTAATGCAAAATCGGCTTCTAAAATTGTTCATTTACCGTTTCATGGCATTTCTATCAGTTATTGTACTTTTTTTTCAAATTTATCGAAATCGCGAAAAAAATTAATTTTTGCAGCTCCAAGAAATGAGGAGAGACCACGATCGCCACCCTACCCTTCAAACCACAATCCTCAAGACAATAGTAAGTTATTATATTTAAACATTTTGCGAATGATTTCAAAACATTCAGACAGACATTATCAACAAAAGCGACCAGCAAGACAGGATGTAGATAATTACCTCAGAGAGTCTGGTAAAAAATGACGCAGTTTTCTTTAAAGATTTTGTTGTGTTTCAGCTAGAATCCTTGATGAGTTTTCAAGAGTTTCCAGAAATATTAATTACCCTAGTGAGTTTGAAAACTATTTATTCTTTAAAAAAAACGACCACAATTCAAACGTTTCAGCAAGAGGGCAACGATGGATTGTGAGCAGAGAGTATTCCCATACCAACGACAGAAGATGTGTATATTGTGACAACAGGCATGAACACGACCAGTGCCCGAATACTGTGCGCGTTGTCGAGCGCCTATGCCATCTCGTCTCTTCAGGGAAATGCACAACATGCTTGAAATCTCGTTGCAATTGTAGCGGTGACCCCTATCGTTGTAGATACTGTCGCAACTTTACCGATGGACTTCACCATGAATCATTGTGTCCATATGTTGAAAACGTTTTCAGCGATGGTTACCATAATTAACTATTTTTGTATACTTCTGATGATGATTTTCGAAAATAGAAACCATTTTGTTTCTTGCGTTTTCTCTTTTTCTCTCTTTTTTTCTTTCAATATTTTTTTAACTCTGTCATTCATGTTTCTTTTATTTCAAAAGTATTTAGGCCGAGCACTTCAAAATAAATAATGAACTCAATTATAAAATTTATCATCGTCGTTTGGTTGGTCGGAACTTGATCTTATCGGGCTTGTACACTTGGGCAGGCTCTGAAAACGATAAAACTTTGAATTCACCAAAAAACCAATTTATTCTAGAATGAACGCATTCAGATTTCTCATGCGGTTTGTTTTTCTCAAAATCTAGCATTATAATAAGAGAGGAATACTTTTGAAGTTGATTTTGAAGTAAATTGACACGTTCCGATGAATTAAACATTTCGAGCGTACAAAACGAACCCTGCCTTTGGCGCTTTGGACGCCCATTATAATCTGGTTGTGGTCCCGACGTTGATGGTTGTGATCCCGACGTTGACGGTTGTGGTCCCGACGTTGATGGCTGACAGCTTGAATCATATGGTAAGGAAGCGAGCATGTTCCAATGATGCGGTACGGCGAACTGGTCGAATGGGTCTTTTTCGGTAAGGGTAGATCGTTTTGCATCAGTGGTGTCTTTTGCACCAGCTTCGTCGTCCTTGGGTAAAAGGTTGTCTTCTGCTGCGACATTGTCCATTTTCTTCTTTTTAGCAGGTCTCTCCTTGACAACACGATCTTCAAGTTCTTTGAGAAGACGATTTTTCTGGTTTTTCTTTGCTCTCATGTGACGGAAAAAATCATTTAAGTTCTCTGGATACACGACCAATCCATCGGGAGACACGTCTTTCCCATCGTCATCGATTTCTTTTTCATCTAGATTATCTTGTGAGCCAAGTGGCTCCTGATCAGTCGCATCAGATGATTTTTCTTGCTCTTCCACAGTTTCCATGAATATATCTGATGGTCCTGGTTCATTTATGGGTGTTGTTGGAATTTTGAAAACGTTGTCATCCATCGTCTCATCCTGTTCCATTTTCTTCTCAATATTTCCTTCCGCCTGCTTCGATGTTCCTTCTGAGTCTTCTATACGTTCTTCCATATCCACGAGGGGCTTTTCAGTTTCAACTTTTACCGCTTTTTTAGCTTTAGCTGTCATATGGTGCATTTCTGAAAATACAGTTTCGGGTTACACAGAAACAATCTAACTGACTTTTCGCTTTTGCTTCTTTTCTCGGTAAGAATTTTCTGTTGGTAACAGTTCGAACATAGCCTTCGCCTGTATCGTAATTGCGTAAACCGAATCGTTTTGTAAGATGCATCAAATCTTCTGCAGCAAACTCCTCTGAAAATATCGAGATCTTGCATAAGAGTCAGTTAAAAATGTATCAACATACCCATTGGCGCGTGAGCCATTCTTGGATCTGGAAACCTATCCATGTGAGTTTGCATATGCTTGAACCAGTGCTCATCGAACTGAAAATTGAAAATTACAATTAAATAACTCATGAAAATCTATGTTCAAGGATAACATGATAGTTTCAGCAGATACGAGAACACATGGAACCTCTGTTTTAATGTTGTGCCAGGATCTATATTTGGGCGTAAGATAATGTTCGAAAAGTTTTTGAATAACCCTGCTCACTGAGTTACAATAATTTGGTTAATTTTGTTTTTTTTTCTAAACTAACCTCTTCGTGAAATTTCTCCACTGTAGTTGAATACCACATGTTGTGTGCCTCTTCTCCATCTTCGTACCAGCGTGTAACAGAGGGATCCAGAACAACAAAAATAAGTTCTGGATATTCTTTGTTTCGAGACTCGTGGTGTTTCTTCACAGATGTATAAATTTCTGAGTAGTTCTCTTGAAGGTGCTTATGACCTTCATGAGCTAATTGAAACGTGAACAGCAGCGGGTATATTTTCAACTCTTCATCTTTGCTCCTCTGCAAAAAAATTAATTTCGGCTCCGAAAATGTTGTAGTGTTTTCGTTGTAGTTTTGCGAAAACCGGCGGCCAAGAATTTCAGAAATATTTGCATGAAATAATGGTTATATCTGTTTCAAAGTTTCATTACAGAAATCTCTTCGAAAGGTTATCAGATTTTTTGTGAGCAGTAATGTAGGCTAGGCATCATTAATTTCTTCGCCGTTATTAAAACTCACTATCAATCTCCAAAAGAAATGGGCAGGCACGCATAAAATCATTTTCACATCTCCATACGAGGGTCCTGCCCATATTTCCCAATTGAGTTGAGTTTTCCCGTCGATATTGCTTTTTTCGGCTCTCAGCTCTATATATGGTCCCCATTTCATTTCCATTTCTCCGCAAAAAACTTGAAGAGCTTCGAACTGCAAAACCAATGCTGATAATCATTAGAGACAATGCAAGTAAATCAAAAACTCACCGTTACTCGTCGTGTTATAGTATCGTTGTCCTCGGGAATGTTAATGCATGGTTTTGAGGAATGTGCCAGTTGATGCTCAGAATAAAGCACCATTCTGAAAATATTTTTTAGTGATATTTGCTAAATTTCTCGTGAATTTCAACGAACTGAAAGCGAAGTAGGAAAAATAAGATGCTGTTGGTTTACGCTAAACAACACGATCATATGTAATATCGGAGCGTCGTTTAGAAAATGATGTCGTACTGCGTCTCGTCTCTCCTCATAGTGCCTCAACTATATAGAGGACGGACAAGTGGTGTGTGAATGCATAAAACGGACACTGCGACAATGAGATCGTTGGTCGACCAACATTCACGTACACAGAGCGATAATAGAAGAAGGCATAGAATGTGGGGCAGATGAGCAACGCAAAAAACCGATAGTGTCTATCGATCAAGTGGCACAACGTCGCGGCCTCTGCTGTATGCAAACTGAACACTGTGTGTGTGTGTATGTTAGGCATATGTCCTATTTCTCATTGTATTCTCATCGTCACAACATCAGCTATGTGGTTACGTCTGCCGAATCTTAACCCATCTAGAGAGAATAAGAGGGACAGCATTTTCCTCACACCACCTATCTTTGTCCAGTGACCTCCATATATAATGCCACTGTTCGAAAAATCACGTTCCCCGGCAGCTTGGAACTTTACAAAGAAATAAAGTAAGAAAGTTAGTGAAAAAAATAGTTATGAAAAGTTTTTCGGTTATCCTATCTCTTCTTTCAAAGGGTTCCCATTGCAATTTTTTTAGAAAGTCCAGCAGTTCGTCTAGCATTTCTTCGTAAAGACCGATATTCTGGAGTCGGGATAGCCTAATGGTATCTAATGAACTAGCTAAAACTCGAGGAAAGAAAGAGATAAGTATACAAAATGGTTAAACGAAAAAAAAATGTGGACAAGGGGTTTGACTGAACGGGTAGACGAGGTCATTATGCAACACTAGATGGGGATCTAGGTAAACGAGCTGAGACGGGATGCGAGATGGTTAGACGAAACGAGCAGGGGATCTAGGCAGTCAGACAAAATGAGACGGGATACCAGATGGTCAGACCAAAGAAAAACGGGAGTCCATGTGAATTACAAAATTTATTCGAATTGAAATAAGTTACCTGAAACCCCATACAGTGTTTCAAATAATCATACGGCCACCACTAAATTTAAAAAAAAACAGAGTTATCCGGAATGTTCGAAATCTTATATTCATAGTGCAGAAAATGTTTCATAAATGATGTGTCATACAGCTAAATTTGAGTTCTGCTGAGCAATCAAGAAAATTCTATATATATTTTTCTTTTTTTGCTTCTTGTTTTACAACTTACGGCCACCTTCGTTTTTGTGTTTTTATTCAAAATGTTCAAACCGATCAACATTTTTCAAACTTTAATTTTGGTATTTCGTATAATTTTGCGTTTCCGGTAGTGGTTTTCAGTAGCCAATGGTGTCGTTCTCATTTTCCGACACTTGTTGAACCGTTACTCAAAAAGAGCACGCCTTACTGTAAAATCATTTTCATTTTTTTTTCTTCGAATGTGACAATGCTTTGATTTATGGGACTTTTTTGTGAGCTCGTAAATTAGAAAAAATATCTAAAAAGACTAGTGAACTATGGGACAGAAGACATTAGGAAGGAAATGACAATGTGAAGAAATTTTGTGGGAAACGAAACAAAAAGGAGAAATTAGATGTCCGATTGTGAAAATACTTTTTTTCCTTCATATTTGAGTATATTGCTTCATTTGGCTCGAGAAAACTGAACATTTTCGTGTCAAGTTGAATAAATGTTTTATTCAAACCCATTGTTGGCGAAAATGTTTTGTAATATTTAAAAAATTTCAAGGATATTCAAAGAAGCCAAAAAATACAACGCAGAAACGCATTTGTGAATATTTCATCGAAATTTCACGAGTATTGTTAAATCAAACTTTCTCATTTTCTCTTTTTATTTTTGTTTGTCAAATCCCGAAGGAAGTTCAAAATCTTTGTATTCTTGTAAAATGTTTTTTTTCGCTTGGATCCCGCTGTATTCAGTATTTTACTTTATTATTCGTTAAAGGATTGTATCACAATGTGGGGTTGTGGGTCCGGGAAAGGGTTAGAACGGTAATCTAGACTGTTACAAGAACATGTATTCTATTATAACTTACTCTGAATGCTGTGGGTTTTAGGGAAAATCTTAACATTGATACAAAACAAATGATAATGATAATTCAGTACATTTTCTTCGGAAGAAAACGCTCAGCACATTGCTGGTTGGCCAACCGCTGGCAAAAGGGTGATTGTGACGCTGGTTTTTCCTGCAATTACCGATTGCACATATTCCAGGCATCGCCCTTTGACATATTCCTCATCAACGTAGATGATTTCGTCTCCGACTGTCAGCATCGGTGATAGCGATGGGAGGGAGACTCGAGAGATGAAAATGCCGGCTGAAAAATTCTTAGTAATAACGTTATCTGAGAATTGAGAGCGGATCTCTTGTTGAATTTTCATTGAAGGCGCAAGAGGAAACCGTATGCTTTGAGACTCTCTTGAATATTATTTTTTTCTCAATTTTCAGACGGTTTCCATTGTTTCTCCGATGTAAGCTGAAAACAATGAATAAAACTGCTGAAAAATTATTGAAAAAGATTAACATTGTCAAAAGATTCGAAAAAGAATACGGTAGTTCGCTCTTACGCCTTTAAGAAAATTTTAACGAGATATCCACTCTCAAACTTTTTTCCTGACTTTTAAGTAACAATGTATTCTTGATTCTCCCATTTTGTGAGAAACAGTTCGATAACAAATTAAAGGTATATGAGAATGGCGTCTCAGAAGAGAGATGATAGATAGAAAAATTACAACAAGAAACTAACCACGCTGCCCAGCCACAACACCGGTAGCGATATAGAATCCGAATGGGCCCGGCATCATTTTCTCAACCAATACTCGCCGGAAACCTCTTTGGTCTAGTGCCACCAATTGAGCGCGCACACTTTGGGTTCTGTAGGAAATCGTTCAAATTGTTATATGTGCTTTTTAATGCAATTTTCTTACCCATACTCTCCTTGATCGTATTGTACTGGCATAGAAATACCCATCGGTGGTGGTCCGGTAGTTGTGATATGTGGAATGTTGAAATTCTGTGGAGGAGCAGCCACCAAGTTGGTGCGACGCAAAAGAGTTGGCTGCCGCTCAAATGATGGTTGGGGTGGGGGTTGTCTGAAAACAAATGGTCCCCATTAGAAGAGGGGATGTGCGCACTGGTGTTTTTTAGAATTGCGAAATCGGTAAAAAAATAAGAAAAATGAAGGAA
The DNA here is from genome assembly GCA_027920645.1 of Caenorhabditis nigoni. Classification (NCBI taxonomy): domain Eukaryota; kingdom Metazoa; phylum Nematoda; class Chromadorea; order Rhabditida; family Rhabditidae; genus Caenorhabditis; species Caenorhabditis nigoni. The sequence goes on from CP115869.1 coordinate 856,943, forward strand.
ATAATACTAACCTCTGCAACTCCTCCTGCATCATTTGGAATTGAAGAGCTCTGTATGCAGTGAGCTCATCTGAGTTTTCTAAGTGCAATTGGCAAGATGATCCCATCAATGGCGCAGTTGGTAATTTTCGTCGTCTCATACCCATGTTGAGATTCTGAAGCTTTGCAGTTATGAGTTTTTGTCGTTTTCTTTTAATTCTTACTGTGATATGAAGATTGTCCAAACTTCCAGGAAGCTGATTAACCGAAGTCATTAGTGGAGAATGATGAAGAGAAGTTTGTGGGCGGACTGATACTGGCGGCTGCGGCTGTTGAACATCATAGTAGTCAATGCCCTCGTAGTATGATTTGTTGCCACGTGGCAACGACGAGCTACGTTGGCGATAGCGGCGTTGGAGTGTATCGTTGACACTCTTCCTGATAAAAGCGTCACGGAATGATTCTTGCGGTTGCTGAGGAACAGTTCTGAAACATTCAAGCTATTGCGATGACCAAAGTTGGAAAGTTTTCCAACCGTAATCGCTGCATGGCAAGTGTGTATGATGGTGGCTCTAAAGCTTCTAGCTGATCCGCATAGGTTGGTTGAGGCTGTGGAGTAGAACTGATCGGAAGACGACGGTTTGGAGTGCGTTCTGGAAAAAAGGACATTTCAGATTCAGGCTCATCATTAATTTAATACTGAATGCTGCCACTTTTTTCTTTTGGACCTCCTAGCAAACGAACAAACTACATGTTCATTCAGTTTTTTCAGTAAGCAACACGCGTGTTTTCTTTCAGTCTACTCGCATCTCATATTTTTATTTCATCCCTCTATCTTTTTTAGAGTTTTCCGGCTTTGCGTGTCATTTCAAGTAAAAAAAAAGAGAAAAATCTTAATTAGGTATCTCTCTCTCTCGTATGAAAATCGGAATCTACCAAAGATGTTCGTTTATCTACAGTTGTGTCTCAACATGTCAATTTAAATCTGATATAAGGTTTCAAATGTTTTTCTAGACATTCGGGGGCAGGAAACGCGATGAGGAAAAAGTTAACTCACGGAGTGTTCCTGTCCGTTGGTGGGATAGTGGAGAGCCTCGATTCACAGTCGGAGCAAACTCGTTCTGTTTGACTTTCAACGGAGAATCAGTCGAATTTTGAATGTGACCCGTCGGCTGTTGGAATGTTGTGCTGATTTGGGGAACGCCGACAGCTGAAAAACGAGCCGGATAAAGTTGTTATTTCCTTTGAAAAGACGTCGTCGGGAGGTCTCGAGAGCGAGTTATGAAATGAGAAGCAGAAGAAAAATTTAGCATTGTGTATGTGTGAGAAAAATTCTCACATGGAATGACTCCCAAGTGTTACCCTCGAAAAAAATCGAGACCTACATGGTTAGAAAGAGCGTAAAAAGTTATCCAAGAATCCAAAAGGAATAGTTGGTAAAAAATTTTTATAAGGAGTTATGGACCAAAACGTACCAAAAAATGGCAAAAATTTCAAAAATTCGTAACTTTGTCAGTTTATGTCCGCTTGTTGAAATTCAAAAAACAGTAGATAGACAATCTACTGAACTTTTGGAGAACATTTTTTTTGATTTTTTTCCTATTGATCGGAATATTGATTTTTTGAAAAAACCGAAAAAATTTTCAATTTCTCAAAAATCCCATGTTAACTTTTTTTCTCATTATGACCATTGAATTCAGCACATTTGATTTACTATACAAACAGGTCAATACCCCGGGGGAAATCATGCTCACACAAGTTATGCCGAAAAATATCGATTTTTGGCACCTGGCTGCTTTGGAATCCTTGTCCTCGGCGGCCGGTATGGTGAGGGGCATACTTGTTTTTGTGATTTTTACATGCGTATCGTTTGCTTAAAGTGTTTGAAATAAAATCCTGCGACATACAAAGCCAATTTTTCAAATGCCGTACCATTTCTTAAAATCATCATCTTGAAAAAAGCAAAATTTTGACATGTGACCGGTCACATCTATAGTTAAACTTGACAGAAACAGCCAATCTTTTTTTTAACATAATCAGAAGAACGTAATCTTATCAACGGCTTGAACAGAATTTTGATTTAGGCCCTAGAAATAAAAATAATTACGATTTTCCGAGCCTGACCCCTATTTTTGGGGAAGTGTGACATGTGACAGAGCACATCTATAGTTAAACTTGATGAAAACATTCAAACTTTTGTTTTAACATTATTAAAATGACAAAATCTTATCAATGGCTTGAACAGAATTTTGAATTAGGCCCTAAAAATAAAAATATTCACTGATGATGGGACTTATTTTGTTTGGACTATAACTCGAGAACGAGACGAAATTTCAAGAAACTGTTAATGCCATTCGATTTAAAATTGAAAAATACTACTGTAAAAATAATATTAGTTTGGTCCGTGTAGTGGAAGTAGGTGTAACAGATAATGGTCGAATTCGATAATCCAAAACTGACAGGATACCTTTCGAAAATCGTTCATTTCGCCTACATCAATCATATGGACCAAACCAATAACATTTGCCTTTAGTAAATTTTCAATTTTAAATCGAATGGCATTAACAGTTTCTTGAAATTTCGTCTCGTTTTCGAGTTATGGTCCAAAACAAGAGGTGCCCCATCATCAGTGAATATTTTTATTTTTAGGGCCTAATTCAAAATTCTGTTCAAGCCATTGATAAGATTTTGTCATTTTAATAATGTTAAAACAAAAGTTTGAATGTTTTCATCAAGTTTAACTATAGATGTGCTCTGTCACATGTCACACTTCCCCAAAAATAGGGGTCAGGCTCGGAAAATCGTAATTATTTTTATTTCTAGGGCCTAAATCAAAATTCTGTTCAAGCCGTTGATAAGATTACGTTCTTCTGATTATGTTAAAAAAAAGATTGGCTGTTTCTGTCAAGTTTAACTATAGATGTGACCGGTCACATGTCAAAATTTTGCTTTTTTCAAGATGATGATTTTAAGAAATGGTACGGCATTTGAAAAATTGGCTTTGTATGTCGCAGGATTTTATTTCAAACACTTTAAGCAAACGATACGCATGTAAAAATCACAAAAACAAGTATGCCCCTCACCATACCGGCCGCCGAGGACAAGGATTCCAAAGCAGCCAGGTGCCAAAAATCGATATTTTTCGGCATAACTTGTGTGAGCATGATTTCCCCCGGGGTATTGACCTGTTTGTATAGTAAATCAAATGTGCTGAATTCAATGGTCATAATGAGAAAAAAAGTTAACATGGGATTTTTGAGAAATTGAAAATTTTTTCGGTTTTTTCAAAAAATCAATATTCCGATCAATAGGAAAAAAATCAAAAAAAATGTTTTCCAAAAGTTCAGTTGATTGTCTATCTACTGTTTTTTGAATTTCAACAAGCGGACATAAACTGACAAAGTTACGAATTTTTGAAATTTTTGCCATTTTTTGGTACGTTTTGGTCCATAACTCCTTATAAAAATTTTTTACCAACTATTCCTTTTGGATTCTTGGATAACTTTTTACGCTCTTTCTAACCATGTAGGTCTCGATTTTTTTCGAGGGTAACACTTGGGAGTCATTCCATGTCAGTATGTTTGAGAATGAGTATTTTGTTAGATTAAAAATTTCAAGAATATTAATCATTTCCGTTAGAACTCAATATTTTTGATTGAAAAATAATGGGAAAGAATTGAAAGGCAGTGTCCAACTTTGGGACGAATTAAAATCTGTACTAAAAAGCCTAGAAAGACCCATTATCATTCTTAAATTAAATAAATTAAATGATGTCTGTCTTCTTCTCTGTTTGTCATTCCGTTTCCCAAGGACGGAAGTTTAATAGAGGGAGAATCCTACAGACCAGACTTAATTTTTTTTTAAACTTAAAGCTCGCAGACCTTAGGAAAAATTATAAATGATTTTTCAAACGTGAGGAGCGAAGCAACGAACTCGCGCCGTAGGAGCCCCAGCCAGACGTTAAACAAATGGTATTGAGAGTTGAGAATTGCTGTTTCATCCAAGCAGAAAAGTGGAACAAAAAAAAATTTCCCGATATTTTCCCACAAAATTTTCACATTAAGATTGAGTGATGAAAACGAGTTTTTTGACATTTCAGAAATTTGTGGTAAAATTTTCCGAATTCGAGGTACTGGCTCTAAACTACAAAAATTGAAGAAATTTAGCGACGAATTATTTTCAATTGAACAGAAATTAGATTAGAAATCTCCTTTTATCCAAACGCTTGAAGAAACTTTTATTTCATCGTATTCGTTGTATTTTTGAATCAGAATTTCATCAAAAATTTTGTATGCACTCTAATATATGAGTTGCGATTTACTTGATTATTTACTTGTTTTTCTCTGACATTGGATTAATAATTTTCTGATTTTTTCACAGTTTTTGCTTCGATAGCATCTTCAAAAAATCTTCGTAAATTTTTTTTTCCGCAAACTAAATCGGGTCGGATAATAGAAAGCAATCTCACCTGAATTCATAAGCATCTCCTGCGGATCATTCCTTGGTGAGATGTGTGTGGAGGAGGCTCCGCTGGACGTCGATGCCCCACTGTCGACTTCATCAGCAAATCGGACTCGATACTTTGTCTTGCCAGCCGCTGGTACTGATTGCTGTTGTGGCTGCAGCGGCAAGCGACGTGGCGTTGTACCGTATCCAGCAATTTTACGAGCCGAATTTGGTGTCAAATAGTCAGCCGAAGATTGACTTCGAAAGTTTTGATAGGATGGCTGTGGGAGGTCTGAAGAAGATTAATAACTTTTGAGTAGTTTCCAATAAAATGATTTACCAGGAATTCTGCGTTGTGTAGTGACTTGTTGTCCGTTGACCACTCCGTTGACCGGCGTTCCAAACACTGCTCCTGCTCTCGGCGACCCCTGATCACAATCGGCACTTATTCCGCTGTCCGTGTCGCTGTCTTGTGGGGTCAGATACCCTGAAATATTGAGTTTAAGTGCATCGACGAGACAGAATCTCAATTTGTTTTTCATTTTCTAGAAAGTATCAATTGCTCTGGGGAAAAGTGATATTGCACAGAAGAGAGTGCAGGCTAGAAAAGAGCAAAAAAGAGAGATGTAATATGTCCGCATTATGAATGAAACAAAACGAAATGAAAACGGAGCAGCACAAGAAAAAAGACCTAGGTTCTTAACCAAGTCTTAGGCATTGGACGTTTGAAAAAGTGTATGATGCCAAAAACTGAAGCCATTCGGTTTGAAAGTAGTGGAACGTGACGCTTTTTTGGCGGCACCGAGCGACAAGGGGATAAGGAGAAGAAGAACAATGAGTTTAAAGCATGTTTGGACAGAATTATTGATGACATCTACCGAAAAGCGAGCAGGAAGGGAAAGATAGTAGGAAGACACACAGTCAAAAACGAGAGTGCAACACCCCTCCTCAGAGGAAAGAAAAAACTTTTGGCACATTCTTCTTGTGTTTTTTTTTTTTGCTTTATTGGAAGGGCACAGAAGTGAAGTGGTTCATTTTGATAGACACTCACGGAGAATATCAAGAAGAGAACTTCTTGGCCAGAAAAAAAAGAGACGATACTTGTTTTTTTGAATATCTGATCGAGTGAACTTCTTCACGTCATATTACTTGGGATGAGTTGAGCCCTTCTCTACCGTAATCGAGTTTATGAAAACCAACTTCCCATCATAAATCTGACATGAGTGCTCGGAAAACAAGAAAAAAATGAAAGAGAACAAGAAAAAGAAAAGTGAATGAACCTTCAAATTCTGAATTTCCGAGAAATGATAAACCCTAGATAAAACCAATTCACCCACTCAAAGGTAGAATGAAAAAGAGACCGAGGGCACAAAAATCTCGTTTCCCAAAAACGTGGTCTTTGCACCACATACACCCAAAAAATATATTCAGAGGCTCTCCTGTCCTGGATGCTCTTTCTCAAAATGCAATAAGCAGGAATGGGATGGTGGGGCAGCCAAAAGGGGCCGGACACTAAAACGCACTTTTGAAGAAGGAGGTGGGACCTAGATGAGGCTCCAGAAGGCAGAGCAGGCGACACCAGTAATGGCTAGAAAAAAAGTTCCTCTGAATGTGAGCTTTCGGAATAGAGAGCAGAAATGGAATGGCAGAGTCGAGTTTCGGTCTCGCTTGAAAAGGTCCGCCCTTTTCTGGCCGAACACAAAGAGTAGGCATTTGAGATGGGTTACAAAAAATAGGAGGGAGAAAGAGTCCTCCTACTTTCTTTTTTTTTCACCCCCCGAAAATATGAGTGAGTGTCGTCGTCGTCTTGACACACACTGAAAGTGAGAGCAAAAGCATGTCTTAAAAGTGAAAAAAGAACTCAGGAGCACTTTTCAAAATTGGATGTAAAACTTCTCCACACCCCGGATCTCGAATCTAGAACCCACAGTAGAAATGAAGAAAAAAGAGTGCTCTGAAATAAAAAAAGTCTTTTATGACTTTTCTTCTTCTTTTTTCTTTTTTTTTTCTTTTCAGTCCTCAATGTCAAAAATAATTTATGATATCGAGAAGAGGAATGCAGCAAAAAAGTATATTAGAACGCACGAATAGTTAATTAAAAAATGACGTACCTCCTTGATGATAAAACTGACCACGTCCAAGGTTTCGTGGCTTCGGTGGTGGCATCGGTGCCTGACGATTACCAGACGACATGATAATGCTGAAACTGTCAAATCTGAGATTGATGATATAAAACAATGAGAAGGTTGAGAGATAGGGAACAAGAAGTGTAAATCAAGAAACATGGTGGTTGAACAACGATAAGATGATTAACTATCGCCCTAGTTTAGGTATCATCAGAAAAAATGTCCTCTTTTTTGAATGGAATGTGACGACATGCTGCTGCAGAAGTTAGAAGAAGGGAAAAGCGAAGATGAACGAAGGGATATGTGAAAAGTGACACCGTTAATTAGATGCCTGTATATACTACATAAGTTGGAAAGGAAGAGAGGGACATAATCGTGACTGACACTGGTGCTCAGAAATTTAGAAATATGAATATTGGAAAATAAGATCGAGAAAATGGTAGGATATCTAATATAATTTGCCCTAAAAATTGGTTCGTTTGAGAAGTTTTGGAAATCTAGAAACACTACACTGTTACCCAAATTCTTTAAAATATTTTTTTCTACGAAAATCTGCTTTTTCAGATATACGTGGCAGGTTTTCCGTGTAATTTTATTCCGCTATCGGTTGTCAAAAAACTACAAGATTTCAAAATGTGCAATACAAACCTAAAATAGAAAACATTCAAACACAATGCGAAAGTATAGTATGAACATATACATTAAGAAAAAAAAACTTCGACTGTTCACTATATAATTCTAAAATGTGTGAAACTGAAAATAGTGAAATTTTTCAGAGGAAAAATGTTTTAAGGTTGTGTATTTGCTATAACAAAATGATATACAGTGATATGTATGCTCTTTAAAAAAACCCCAATCAGAATCGTGCAGATGTAATAGAAGATGTATTTTTTAAAGATTTTTTTTGAAGTTTGGGACGGATTATCTAACAAATTTTGATAACTTCAAGAATATCGATAAAAAAGAGATCTTCATTTTAAAAACCAGAAAACATATACGAAAAAGGACAAAAAGGCATTCCAAAACTTCTTTCAGTCAATCTAATGTTTGAACACGACAAACTTACACAGCTTCACGTCCCTTTCCACCCCAAAAAACACTGTTTTTTGTCTGTTCGCATGAGAAGATAAATCGTTTTCGGGTCGTTGCGGTGTGTGGGGAACTTAATAGAACTGTCTCTGGGGACAGATTGATCAACAAAAGGTCATACAACAAACAGGAAAAATCCTGAATTTGTGATAACACGGAAAACGTGTAGGCGGAAACAGAATTGCATGGACTCCATTGACGCTTTATAACTGAATAAAATGTCAGTTTTGGAGAAGACAATGTGAGTTGTGCTTCTGGTGGAAAACCCATTTAAAATATTGCCAGTGGGGTAATCTAACACTTTGAATGACGGGAAAACGAAGCTTACATCAAAAGTTATGCCTCCGCCTCATTCTGAACTAATCCTTTACCATATGGTTCCGATGTCTTAGTAGAACGATGTACTTGGTCTTAAAACAAGGTTTTTTGCCTTTTTTTCTAGCAAGAAAAAATAGAAGAGGAAGAAAATATATTTAATGTGGTATCACATAAATCTATCGTAAAAATGGGGAAAAGTAAATGTTCTCTAGGTATGAACTAATTTATGCTGAATCGGTAATCGGGAATAAATTGACATTTTCGCGTTCCGATAGGAAATAGCTCCACGGAAAATTTTCTAGAAAATTTATGACGTATCAGCTTGTCTAAGAAAAACGTCACTAAACAAGAAAAAAAAGAAAAGAAAAATACAACTTTACGCAAGACCCACTATAGTCAAGGATTTCAACTGATTTGAGCACCCAGAACCGGAAACCTACACCCCTAAACCAACCAGAGTTTTTGATTGTGACGCGTTTTGATGCACTCCTTTTTTGGACATGTCGGGTAATGTTTGTACTGATTCGCAAAAGAAAAAAAGGGTTTGGGGTGTGGAGCGTTGAAAATTTCATAGGGTTTCCAACGAGAGCAGTAGAAAAGGTAAAACTATACGTTTGAGATTAACGGATTCTGTCTAGAGGTCCATTACTTGAATATTCATAGAAAAATGTTTCACATATTTCTTGGTTGCAAGAATAAGTACACCTAGTATAGTATATTCTCAACCTGTAGATATACTCAGGTATATAACGCAACCAGCCTCTGGAAAACCCATAACTTCGAATTTCGACTTCTTCTTCTATTCTTATTCTTTGAAACTTTCTCTACCCATTCAAAAACGTGTACGTTTTGAAAAGTGCTTGGGGACGACGCCGACGACGGTGGTTATAGCAAACAATGAAGAGCTATTTAGGGATTTATTTCGGCGCGGACACACACACAATAAACACTTGTTCCTTCTATTCAGGAAACTACTTTTTTTGTGAAAAAAAATCATTGATGATCAGACGGGTGTATGACTACCAGAAGCAGAGAAAGGGAGTAAAGAAAGAGTTTCGAAGACTAGCCACCCCCGAGGACACAATTTCTTCTCTTCCAACATAATTATGTTTCATATTCTGCATTGGGCAGAAAAGGAAGCGAACCCAGTAAAAGGCGAAGGGTCACTTCCTTCGAAAATATCTTAATGCTTTTTTTTGGCGCAACACTTTTTTTTAACGGAGAGTTAATCGCGTAAAAAATCGCAGAAGGATCGTTATCGGGTTTCTGATTTACATCGTTTTCTTTCTTCTTTCTTCTATTCCTATTTCGCACCGGTCACCACCATTAAATGAATCACATTGAATTTATTAGAACTATTTTTTTTCAAAAAATCTTTGGAAAAAGTTGAGTCAAAAATATAAAAAGATTCCATGCCAAAATGACGTGATAAAAGAGTCAAGTTGTTCCGGGCTCAAAAAAGTGAGACGCAACGAATAAGAAACTTTCAGATTAAATTAGTCTGGTTAACGCCAAATGCAGAAAGATGCTTCTTCTTCTTCTTCATGCGTGTTTTTTTCTCACTGTGACATTTTTCGAGTGGACAATTACAATTGCAATTACCATAACAATTACCTGGTTAGAGAGACACCAATCCCGACGAAATCAAGTGTTTTTGTCTCATTTTTGACTAGTTTTTGTTGTTTTATAGGTTTTGAGATGTCTGACACACACCTCAACTTGAAAAAAGTTAGGCACGTCGTCGTCAGAGTTTTATCAATATTTAATGACTAGTATTAGGATGTGATTCACGTTGAGTGGTCCAAAGATCTTTTGACTACGGAACGAAGTGGAGATTAGATCCAGGAAAATAATTTGGAAGTTATTCCGAAAAAAACATTGTCCTGATTCTCAGAATAGTATAATTTCGTGTTGTTGAACTGTTCAAGTAACTAGGAACTAATTTTTCTTTACTTAAAAAAAGAATTACAAAAAAGTAATTCATTTTTTTACAAAACGGAAATTATAAACTGGCTGAGTCCTTAAAATGAGAAGCTCAAATTTCTCGACCCAATCAACAGTACTTTCATTAAATTTCTCATAGGAAATTGCAAAATCCAAGAATTTTGGTTCCTTCAGTGAAGATTCTTCAAACGAATCAAATGAACTCTTGGAACCTGAATGAGTTCCAGTTCGTGCAAAATCTGAAGTGATTTTCTAGCGGAAATTAGTTTGGAAAAGGAGTCATAGTAGCTTTTTAGTAAGGTTCCGTTTCAAATTTTTCATTTATGAAATCACGTGATTTTTGACACTTTTGATTAATCAAATTGCTCAAAAATATTTTTTTTCAAGGAAAATAATCATCAAAATAGTCAAACGTTTTAAATTTTAAAAACAAATGAATCGTCAAAAGTGTCAAACGTGGCAAATGAAAAATAGTGAAAACTAAACTTCGTCAAAAGTGTCAAATGCTTCGAAAAGAGTCGGAAGTGTCGGATAACTGAGAAAGTTGCGAAAAAATAATCGGAAGCACTTTCAAACATGCTGATTACACTGATATTTTTATTCTCCAAAAGGCATAATGCAGAATCCGGAACCCGGAACTGTCAATCCTCCATCCGGAATCCAGAATCCGGAATCCAGAACTTGAAATCCGGAATCCGGAATCCAAGAATCCGGAATTTTCGGAATCCGGAATCCAGAATCCAGAATCCAGAACTTGAAATGCGGAATCCGGAATCCTGAATCCGGAATCCAAAAATCCGGAATCCGGAATCCGGAATCCAAGAATCCGGAATTTTCGGATTCCGGAATCCGGAATCCGGAGTTCGGAATCCGGAATCCGGAGTTCGGAATCTGGAATTCGGAATAGGGAATTTGAAATCCGGAATCCGGAACACGGAATACGGAATTTGGGATCCGGAAACCGGAATCCGGAATCCGGAGTTCGGAATCTGGAATTCGGAATAGGGAATTTGAAATCCGGAATCCGGAACACGGAATACGGAATTTGGGATCCGGAAACCGGAACACGTATTCCGAAATCCGAAATCCGAAATCAGGACATCTCTGCTCCCCACTACGACACCACTTTTCGTTGTTTTTCAACACTTTCCCCAATCTGCATAAAAATCATCATTCGACTCTTTTGACGAACCTTTTAATCATACATTAAATGAGTCGATAATTTTTTTTCAAATCTTTTGACAAACGACTCTTTTGACCTTTTGAATTTTATAATTTTTTTGACACACGACTCTTTTGACTTTCTGACGCTTTTGATTATTTTGAGGCTTAAAAATTTTTGATTGTTACGTGAGAAATTTTAACGAATAATCAACTTTTCGTCAAAAGTTTCAAAAAAGCATTTGAAACGGAACCTTACTTTTTAGAGCTATCCAAAGTTGATGTTTTAAGAGAAGGTAGCGAAAAACACAATTGTGTGAAATAGGGGGAAAATCGAGAATGGAGAAAATTACATGTTTTAGTTTGATTCTTGTTTTCTTGATTTTCTTGAGATCACAATTTTGCTTGCGATTTGGCTCAAATTGAGCTTGAATGAAAGACCTAAAAGCTAGAAAAAAGAATAAATATGAACTGGAATGCTGAAAAAGCAAAACCAGGTGGAATATATAGAAGAGAACCGTGGGCCTAAAGCCATTCCAATTTAATCACAGAAAGCAGAAATTGGATTATTGTTAATAACTTTCTCCTCTTTTCCCAATGTCTCAACATTTAATATCCCTACCTAATGTGATTAGGTTTTCGTCACACTAGGATTACAACTTGGCGGTGTTACTGTAAAACAAAAAAAACTGGATTCCAAGAAAAAAACAACAAGGACTATGGTGACGACACTTGCCTTTGGGACACGACTCTCAACTAATCCCTTCCACTATCAAAACCCGGGTTTCTTTTTGCTGTCATGGGATGAAGAAGGGGTTGAAGGAGGCGAAAAAAATGTTAAAAATGGAAAAGCATCGTCTGGTCTCGAAAGTTCTAAAGTCATCGAGTAGGAGGGGCGAAGACAAAACAAAACAAAAAAGTGTGAAAAGACGGCCAACAGCCGGAGATAGGGGCCCGGCAACACATTGATCCCACGGGAGAAATGAAGAAATGACAAGTATCACGGAAAAATACCAACTATGTATATATCCATGCCTCTTCTTCATTTTTTTCGGTCGTTTTTTTAGGAGGCGACTAAAAAACGATGAGGGGAGCGACAAGCAAAAAAAGATTCAACAAAAGCTTCAAGTATTTATGAATAAGCAAGAGTGACCTCAACCTTTTGAAGGAGCACCGAGGATAGAAAACGAAAAAAAGGGGCGAGCAGAAAAATGTGAGTTCTAAGGAGCATTTATTTTTACTCTTTTTGCTGACACCGCTTCGGCTTCAATTCGCAACTCTCGTTCTTCGCATTTTTTCCTCCTGTTTTTGCCTACCCTATTTCATTCAATCTTTCACTTCTTCCTCGCCCTTCTCCTCCTTTTTTCCAACACCTCGGTCAGCCGTGGTCACTAAACAAGGGATACTCTTTTTTTTCTTCTCCTATGCAACAAATCAGAGTAAACCAAACAAACTCAGTGTCAACGTCTCGGTTAGAGACCTCCTCGGAGCTTTTTTGGGAGGAGAAGAAGAAGGAGAAGCACGCGTGCTAGTGACACCCTTTCCTTTTGTCTTTTTCGTGTTTTTTTTCTAGAAATTGTCGAACTTTTTCTGAATGTTAAATGTGTTTAAAAATGGAAGAGAATCGAATTTTTGGAACGAAAGTACAGAAGATTGGATGTCGGAAAACGTATGTCTGTGGGACCAAGTACAAACGGTCTAAATCTGATAAAAACCAAAGATTTGCTTTTTGAAGCTTTTTCCAAAGTTTTTATTAACTTGTAAACTGTTATTATGAATTTTCTTTTTGCGATGTTTGAATTTTTAGATTCCATAATGCTTAACTTCTCATTTTAGAAAACGGTCGTGGGAAAAAAATTAGATCAAGAAACATTAAAAAAATCCTGATTTCCTAGTTATCGACATTGAATGCGACTTTGTGAATCACATAGAAGTTTCAAACAACTCAAGCGTTTATAAAAATTCAGAAAAAAAATTTATCAGAATTCTATCACATGCGACGCCGTTCCACACCAATGGATGTGTGAATCAGACAAAACTGCGGATAAAAGCAAAACGAACAAGAATGAAATGAGTATTAAAAATTCAGAAGATTACGGTAATATGTTTATGAAATTTGAAGCTCAAAAAAGGCTTAATAGTCAAATGGAGTTTTCGATACTGTATTTGTCGGAATACGTTTTTGGAAACTTCTCTGTATTAGAAATGATATAAAACATTCCCAACCACCCATCAAGTAACCGTCAAGAAGTTTTGAAGGACGGACGTCCCAGCCTCAAATAACTCACCTCAAAAACGGGCTGGTTGTAGTAGTCTCGAGGCAAATTTGCATTTCATTTTGATGATGATGTGAAGAGGCGGGTCGGGCCGCCAAAAAATTGCGGTGCGAAAAGGAAAAAGAAAAGGTAAAATGTCCGTACCCGATATTTAAAGAAATCAGCCGGGCTTCCGTGCTTTTCCCTTTTTTAGCTATTCAAAAAATGGAAGTAAAAACGGGAGAGCAAAAAGAGAAGGAAAAAAATGGTTGACTAGTTTTTACTGGGGAAAAAGAAACAAACTTAAAATGGACGGGGGGTGAAGAATTCGGGGAGAAAAAAAAGTTTGCTATTTTGCATGAACAAAGTGTTTTATGATTGTCGAAAGGTACGTCAGGAAAAAGTAAAGTAGGAAAACTCCAATCAAGCGGATGGATGGCTCCCTTCTATGACAAACGTCGTAAACCTACTGTATACTTGATTAGAATTCGGGGTAAGATAGATGACAAATAGAAGGAAACCCAAAGAGAATGTGATGAGGTGTACCGTAATACCCTGCTACTCGTAAAATCTACCACCAAAAAATTTTACGCTACCACCACTTTGATGAAATTGAAATGAGAGACGGCAGAGGAAAAGCGCCAAATCAAGATCCGAGGGACCGAAACAAACCTCTCGACACGATTTTCAAGTGGCTCATTTCTTGCTCATTTTGCCTGTTGGGAGGCGGGCTCGGTCTCAAGAAGGAGAATCTAGAAGAAAAATAACTGAGAAGTGTCGAAAATAATAACAGTTAACGTATAACTAATTACATGTTACAGTATGCCATCTGATATTTATTAAAAATGAATAGTAAACGAAGCCAATCAAGCTTCGCCTCAAGCTCTGCGCGGAAGATTTCTGTTTTTCTGAGTAAGTAAATGTGAAAAATGGAAAACATGTTTTGCGACAACGCACGTTTTTGTTTTGTAATTCTTGTTAAACAGAGAGAAATGCAAGGATGTGTGAAATATTGAGCTAATAACAATCAGAATATTTTCTATGTATTGCGGAAGCTTTTTCATTATCAGGTGATATTGAATAGCCGTTTCGTGCTATTCTGAATCGACTGGATTTACCAAAATAGAAAAATAAATCATAAAAGCATTCCATTTTTAAAAAGTACGATCGACGTCAAATGTTTCCAAAATGTTTCCAGATTCTAAATTTATTTAAAAACAAGTTTTTTTTTGAGAAAAAACTGACTTCTGAAAATTTCCTAGTCACGTCAGAATCAGGAACTTGCAGAAAAATTTTTCAGACTGAGAAAAAAATACGGCGAAATATTTGAATCCTAGGTGTTCAAATGTTGTGTTTTATTCATCAGGTGATACGTTTTGTTTTTTTTTTTCTAGATTTTCTCAATCAGGAAATGATGGAAAAGAGGATTCTTGTCTGCAAAATGTCTCGAGTCTACCCTGGTGTCCTTTGAATAAGTCACAGAAAGTCATTTTTTAAGACTTTTTACTCAGGGACCTCGTGGGGGCGCTCCGATTTTTTTTAAAGGTACACAATGGATTCCCTTTCAGACCACTGAACTTATTGTTTCACCCAGTACATAGTTTTTTGTGGGTGACTATGTGACCAATCTCTTTTCGAAGGTTTGCATATTTTTTCCCAGTCGGGAATTCTTGAGGGGTACGTTATCACCCGAGGAAAACGAGTGCCTATGAATGGGAATGAATGAAGTGATGGGAACTGGGGGGACACTTTCTCATATTATCATTATTTATGGGTGGAAGTTGAAAAGAGAAGGGCGGAGGGCCAAGAAGGAAGCTGGTGTCAAAGAATAGAGTGAGAAGGACTAAAGGAATCACGTCATATTGAAGAATTATGTGAAAATTGGTATAATTTTCTCAATATGAAAAGGTGAGGGGCAGAAGGGTAAGGGCATAAACATAATAAGCAAGAAAGTTGGGATCTGTAGAAAGAATGGTTTTATAGAGGTTTAGGGGGTTCCAAACTAACAGGGGTTAGTAATGAAAAAAAAATTGAAAATTGAAATAGTTGAATACAGAGTAGTGTACAACATTTCTAGACCCACAGCAGACCAATCTGCTAGACTTGAGTATCTACCAAAAATTCAGACCCTTATTTTCTAGTGGTCTGAAAATGAACACTTCAATATTCACTCTTCTGAAGAATGCTCAGAGACAAGCTCGGAAAACAAGTGAACACAAAACAGAGGGTCGCAAGAAAATAATTTGAAACTCGAATCGGTAGAGCGATGGATATCAGATCACATTGAGGGAGGTGTCAACAAGAAAAAGGCGCGAAAAAGCAACAATAGGGTTGTGAATTAAAACTGAAGAGTGCTTCATTCGTTTTGTCTTTTTTTTTCCACCCCAATGAACGAAAAGGTGTCACACAATGAATGACTAGATAAGATCCGAATATGGGATAACGAGGTGCCAGGCCTGAGGGTTTCTCACCGCCGCGAATATGAAAGAAAATATGAAAAACAGAAAAAGTCGTGAATTACGGCAAAAGCTCACTTTGAAACATTTTGAAATAAGATTCATGTGAAGAAAAAAAAACAAGCGTAAAAAGAAAAAAAATAGAAGAATAAAAAGTAAACAACAGGAAAACATTAGAACGTCACAGAAGCTGCTACGCGGTAGTTTATCCGAACATAATTGTTCTAGAGACTCTTTTATTCTCTAAAATCTAGACAGATCTTTGATACATGGTTTTGGGTTTGGTTTTTTTTGTTTTTGATATTACAAGCCTTGGGTACTTTTGAAGGATTAGAAGGAACGGGATTCGCTCATTCTGCCAACCACCGTGCGCCGCAATTGTAATTACACACCTATGTGTCACTTTTTCATTCAACTGACCGACACCGTCTCGCCTTCGCCGCGTCTTATTCATGCATGTTTTGGGGGGTGGGAGGAAAAAGTACGCCTAGGTTGACCTCATTCCTTCGCATCAATTGGCTCGTGTCTTCCTCTCTTTCGTTGACGCCGACACCGGCGGCGCAAAGTCTATTATATGTTGATTCTGCTCAACCAGTTTTTCAACGTCTTCTTGTCTTCTGTTCTTTTGAGTTTTCACATTCAATTAGTATAATATAAAGTGAAGTGGTTGAAAACAATGTGACAGTTTTGACTTGTAAGTTTTAATTGTGTTCCAGTACACTGAAATCAAATATACGCTGGTGATCTTGAAAAAATGAATATTGCTGAATAACACAAAACTATAATTTAAGAATATTTATTTTCACAAAAATCCATTTATATATTACATAATAATTATCAAACCGAACCAATTGATCCTAAATCCACATTTTCTCTGACCACATCGTTCTCATTGTAAAAAGTTATTCCAGGCTGCTGTATTGCTGACAACAGGGGTAGTGCTAGCACATCTAAAAGTGCAAAAAGTAGAAACTATATTAACCAATCAACTGACCAACTTTTCCAATTAATTCAGATCTTGCTGCCATAAATTGGATAATTCGTTCAGTTGAAATAGTGTTCACTATATTCCTGCGGTAGTATTTGTTAATCTGAAATTTCATGTTTTGCGCGTACATAGTCGTTCGAATGATCAATTTTACTGTCAAACCGCTCTGTTGAACTGTCGTTGGCATCAATTGAGTATCAATCAAGGCAAGCGCCACTTGCGATGGATCCATGGCAAAGCTCACATTGAAAATTGTTGCAGTGTACAAAATAGATCTAGAAGAGTAGTTTGTGTTTTTGTTCTAGTTCTAAAATATATTCTTACTGTTGAGTTTGTCCAGCGAAATTGGAGATAACTCGATACCTGGGCGAATGACGAATATTGAAATTGAAAACTGCAGAAAAGTCGGGCGCATCAAGACAAGGCATCAAATATCGAAGACCTGAGGAAGCGGTCACCGAGTTTCCAAATGCTATCGAGTATCTAAATAGATGAACTTTCGCAGGCTTCTTCTAACAAAAAATATATGGGGTTCCGAAAAAGCTACCTCGTTGTCCCATTATCGAGAGTGTATTCCAAATGCTCGGGACCACCGTTCTGAAAATCCAGTTCACCCTTGAAATTGATTCGAAGAATATAGTTTTCTTGAGATGTCAGGTTCGAAAGTGGAATATATGCTTGAACACCGGTCTGAAACAAATATAATTGGAATTGTCAATCAGCGTGTTGTATTAAAATCAAAAATTGGTTGTGGCTGAAAGTCGTCTCACAACTACAACTACAGTAATAACCTCAATAGATGCTTTCATTTTCAGAGTTAATTTTTGTTATTTAATAACTGCTTGTCGTCTAGTTACTAGCCATTTCCCTCCAAACCGCGGTATTATTTTTATTTTAGATAGGTAGCGTTTCTCTTCCACAGTCCTATCTTTCTGTAACGTGATAATATGAAAAATATGATCCCACCGATTTATCATAAGCGCCGGCAGTGGGACTACTTGTGGTTCCATTCGAGTCTTCCAGGGTTATAGAAGATATTTTGATTTTTTCACCTCGATGAAAAAAAAGTTGCTGCGTTACATCTCGAGCGACAAAATTCATCTGGATGCTTCCTGTGTATTCCTGAAAAATATACTTTCGAAATATTCTAAGTTATCCGTGAATACAGGAGTCATTACCCGACTCATTGCACTTGGTGTTGAAGTGAATTCCAAGAACACATTATACTCAGATGGTACTGTGATATATGGGATGGTGCTGGGAACATTGTTGCTGGGAAGAACCGTCTTGTTCAAAAGTGAGCCAAAAACGACAAAGACATAGATGATGCTGCAAACTTGTCATTTCATGTGTTGGTCAATTCATTATGTTGAATTTTCATTATGAAACTGCTTTGGAACATTTTCAACAAACATTATTCGAACAGAATATCGAATTAAAAAAAAACATTCAAAAATGTATCAATCACAAACAACAAAAACAAAGTACATATTCTTCTTTAATCTCAGAAATTTCGAAAAATGAAGTTCAAAATGATTCATTTCAAAATTGAAAAATTTTACAGTATCAATTCTTGAACTCACCAAGCAACTGCTGATAGTATCAGCCAGGTTAGCAAAAAACGTTGATTACATTCAAATCTGTGCCTTATTTTCTGCACTCGCATTTAAAAAGCTAAACATTTTTTCTTGTTTCTGGCTTGCTAGTTCATTCCTATTTTTGTTGACAATGCTCTCGAGTTTGAAAAATACAATGATGATTTTCTTATCTTCACTTAGAATGAGAGGAATAGGGAAACAAATAAAAATAAACAAGGGCGCGGACAAGAGACGCGAACACACGGGTATGAAAACTGGATTGATTAGTTTTGGTTGATTACTCTTCTTAAAACTGATGACCATACTCTACTACTCTATGTATCTCGCCGCCTCGCCATTCATTGATATAACAACACTAATTTTTGAAAACATAAACTATTAGTATATTGCATGCCTTGTAAAAGATAGTTTATCGCAGTGATCATATCATTTATGATTACCTTGAACTTATTGAAAGAAGAGAAGAAAAGGCAAAGCGATGACTATTTGATTGAATCTGCCGACATTCCTTTTGTCACTTTTACAAACCTAATCTAAACAAGAAAAAGAATAAGCAGCAGACAGAAGAAGGAAAGAAACAGAAGGTACGTCATCTTGATATCTTTATCACTTCCTAATTTTTGTTCATTGAAAGTTTTTTTATTATATTATAGTTATCGGTCGTAAATCATGAGGTCCTTGTCGGTTATGCAATGGAACAGACCGGAAACGCCGACACTTCTTGGAATATGGCTATTACTTATTGTTGGTGCAAAAATTGGTGGGTTATATTTTATGAAATGAAGGTTTTGAAAGTTTGTGTGTAGTTTGATATGAACTAAAAAGTTGTTAATTCACTAGACTGAAAAATTCCATAATTATCTTTTCAGGTTTTCACAGAATGCCAAGAGCTAGACATTTCTTTCCTGAATCTGCAGTTTTAATTGTGTTAGGACTATTTGCTGGTTTCACAATTTATGAGATGTGGACCGTAGATCTTTATTTGCATCCAGGTGAGTTTCAATTGATTCGAAACCAAAACAATAATCAGAAGCTTCTGAAAAGTTGCACGACAATTTTTGATATGCAAAGTTACTCGAGATATTTTCTTAAAATTCAAATTTCCAGATCTTTTCTTTCTCTATCTTCTACCTCCTATTGTACTCGAGGCTGGATATTTCATGCCGAACAAGGCGTTCATCAGCAATATTACAACGATTTCTCTTTTCGCCGTTGCCGGAACGGTGATTAATATCTTTTTGACAAGTATCGTTAATCTCTCTTTATCAATAGATATTTTATATAATTCTTTTTGAAGGTTGTTTCATTTTTGCCTGTCAAAACTTCTATGACTTCAATATCACTATTGTGGACACTTTGCTATTTTCAACCGTAATTTCTGCAGTAGATCCGGTTGCTGTTTTATCAGGTTTGAAATAATATCAAGAAAATTTGAAGAATCTAACTTTTTTCAGTTTTCGAAGAAATTCATGTGAACAAACTTTTATATATCACAGTTTTCGGAGAATCGTTACTTAATGATGCAGTTACAGTGGTAAGTTTTTTTGAAATGAGATTGTCCACAGTTATTTTCAGCTCTATATATATTTTTTAGGTCCTTTATCACTCGTTCCATTCCATGGTCCGTATCGGACAAGCTCACTTAATCTATCAAGATTATACAATGTCAATGATGAATTTTTTCCTCGTCTCAGGAGGTGGTATTCTTGTTGGAGTGGTTTTCGCAGTTCTAGCAGCGCTTGGAGTGAAGTAAGTTGCTCTCTGCTGTAGTTAGTCTATATTTACAGGGACTTTACTGTGTGAAATTTTAGATGGAGTGCCAATGTGTCAGTTTTACAACCTATCATTTGTATCACAGTGCCATACATGGCTTATCTGTGCTCTGAGATTGTGCATGTTTCTGGAATCTTAGGGTAAGACATTTTTTCAAAATATTGGAAATGCAAAATAGACTCGAGTTTTGAAACAAAGATTACAGAATCGTTGTTTGTGGTATCTGTATGAAATCGTATGTAACAGGAAGTATGGAGGAAAGGGCAGACATTACTGTGAAGTACACTTTGAAAACTTTATCGTCATGGTGAGAAATTTGCAGGAAATTTTTAGCATATAATTTCTTTCAGTTGTGAAGCAGTCATTTTCGTTTTCTTGGGATTCTCCATATTTTCCAAAGATCACACGTGGGATATTGGGTTTGCGATAGTAACTGTCATCACTTGTTTTGCTGCTCGTTTCTTAGGTTAGCACGGTGACGGTTCCGAAATTCATGATTTTAATTACAGTAGTATTCATTCTCTCCTGGATTGCCAATAAATGGAGAATGCAAAAAATCTCACTCAGGGATCAGACAATTATGGCTTTTGGTGGGCTCCGTGGAGCGATTTGTTTTGGTTTGGTATTAACAATAGGTGAAAATAAGATCTCTGCCAAAAAAAGACGTTGTTTTAAAACTTTCAGATGGAGAAGTTGTCCCCGCAAAGCCAATCATGATCTCTACAACTTTAATAGTAATAGTTTTCACTGTATTCATTCAGGTGAGCCAGTGAACTTTCAAACTTAATCAGATGTCGTGAATGTTTCAGGGAACAATGATAAAACCACTGGTTTCATTTTTGAATGTCAAGATAGATAGTACATATGACAAGTCATTGTTTGAAAGTTGTATGGAGCATGTGAGTGTTTCGAAGAAAATACATTTCTGTGAAAAATTATATTCTGTTCGAAGTGAAAAACAGTGTTGCGAAGTTTCAGTTATTTTTTTCAAAGGAGAGATTTTCGGTTTGCATTTGAATATGTTTCAATTTTCTCCTAAATATCGGTTTTTTATTCATTTTCAGAACATTTTTAATTCACATTTCTCTGCTTAAACTTGTTCAACCAGCTTTTACATATGAAAGTCTTAATAATGACCAAACAATTTTCACAATAAGCATTTTTCAGTGTTTTGAAGACGCTATGTGTGGTGTTGAGGCAATAATTGGCACACATGGGCAGTACTATGTAAGCTTTTTTTCTTCACCTGTTTCTGAAACTCTGCTTTTCGTGTTTCTCCCAAATCCTTTATTTTAAAATAAATATTCTAATAGATTCTTTACAGTGGAAAAACAAAGTGGACAAATGGAACACACAATTCCTTGAACCCGCACTGACTAGACAAGATATGAATCGAGGGCGGAGGCTGGTGAAAAAGCTGACGGATATGACAACTGACGAGCAGCGAGTTGCACTGTTGCATGATGACGTGGTGGAGCTAGATCCGTAGGTGGAGAAGAGCTTGGTTTGTTTTTTAATAACGTTTTATTGTTAATAAAGTTCATAAAATCGTTTATTGGATTTTCTGGAGAAATATAACAAAATAACGAAGTTACGAAATTGAATCGAATTTCCAGTGCTGGAAAAAATATTTGTTTTTTTCTTGAACTCACCTTTCAGATCTAGAACAGAAATTCTAGAACATTCCTTCAAAATGCCTAGTCTTTCGAACAGCCGAGGAAGTTGGAATGATGTTGACTTTTTAGTTACGTCGACAGCATTGCAAACTACCTCAGATGTTATTTTCAGACACTGCGGCTGAATATATAGCTAGGGGAAGATAGGAAATAGCATTGAAGCGAGGAATGAACGAGCTAAGAGATCAGAAGGAGAAAAAGAAGGAGAAGATGGCTCCGCCCACGAATTCTCTCCTCCTTCTTTTTTCTTTTTTTTTCTAGACTGTTGCATTGTGTGTCACGGCCCTATCTCAAAACCAGACAGTCTGCACTTTCTCTCGCAAATATTAGAACGCCTCGAGAGAACGAACGAACGCGCAGCTATTTTTTATCTGTGTTTTTCGTCTCTTTCTCGGCCGTTCGTACAATTCTTCGTGATGAATCAGACATGAAAAACAGGGAAATGGATTGTACATCGAAATGAGAATCGAGAGAAAGAGAATAATGGAAGGGATGACTGATTGTACTATACTAGTCGCTGTGTCAGTAATAGGGAAAAAAACTTGTTCGAAATAACCTTTCTTGAGAGGAAGTAGTAAAAAGTGCAAGTTGAGGGTTCTTGCACTGTTTCAATGACCAACGGGGTCTTTGGTCTTGTCAGAGGTATCTATACTACTACTACTAGATGAGCGTCAACTTATACTCGGCGTCAGTAAGTTGAAAAAACGGAGTGTTGGATGGTTCTGAGCTCGAATGAGGAGCTCCGACCACTCTAGCTATCTTCAGACTCCTTCTTCAAGCTCCGCCCTTTCTAATTCTGCATTGCTCCACCCCCTCCCTCATTGCTCTCATAAGCCACGCCTTCTTTCTGAAGATTAAGCCAATTTCAGACAGCATGAAATCAGACAGAAGATGTTTGCACAGTTTCCTTAAGTTTATCTAAACTTTTGAGAAAGTGCAAAAGGGCTAGCCTAGTAGAAGCAAGAGGGGGATTCGGAAAAGGTTATTCAAACAAAAAATCACGATGGGTGGACATCTTTGAAGTTATATAATATAAAAAAGAAACTATATACTTGAACCAATTAGGGCATGTTGAGGCTTTGCCATACAGGGAAAATTGATGCGGTGGGTGAAAAACGCAATATCGTCGTTTGGAGATAAATTATCATGCCGGTGATTGTATTTGATACTTGCATATCATAAAAAGTGTAAAAACCACGGGGGTTAGTAAGATGTCTAGTACGGAACTTGGCGATTAAAAACAAAAAAATTTGGCCTGTATTTTTGGTGACAGACACTATAAACTTTTTTCTAGGACAGTAAAAAGCACTTGTAGCTTTTGAAACGGCACATATGCACATGTTTTGCGCAATGTGTCACATTAACCTGGATCACCGTATCATATTTGATGATTTAAAACAAATCAGCTTCACCGAGAAATCAAATCTCATATCGACTACTCAAGGCATTTTATCCACTTGCTGCTTTTCATTTCAGATGCACTTCCACTTCCTCTTAATCTTCTTTTTTTCATCATCATCTATCTTCTCATCCAGAGCGCCAGGATGCACTTTGGAACGCACACGGCGGTGGTGCCAGTCTCCAATCATACCAAATGTTCAACGATGAGAGAAAAAAGAGGACTCGCGGCTCCGCGAGCACACCCAAAGTGCAACTGAGGGAGAGACAGAGAAGACGAGAGAGTGAAGGAATTTTCGAAGAGCAAAATGGCCGGCGCGGCGACACGCACGTCAGCGCCCCCAGCCAGGCGTGCTAGGCGGTAACATGAAAAGTGCACCCTGTTTCTCTGCGTCAGGATGAAAAGTGCGTGCATGGCTGTAACTGGTATCCTGAGCAAGACCTCATCCATGTGCACTCATTTCGGAAGTGGCTTTCGCCTCCGGCCTCTAAAATTGCACAGGGGGTGGCTTAAAAGCAAAGAACAACACATTTCAGCTGTCTGAGCCGTATATCTGAATTTGTGGTTGGAGAATGATGATAAATAAATTTAAAATAAAAATTAAAATAACCTATTTTTTTTTGAAAATGAGCATAAAGACAAGCGTAAACAAAACTCATTCCGGATTTTTGTAAAGATCAAATGCCGTAGCTTTTAAGAGTAAGTAGCAAACTACGGTTTCAATTTAAAAAATTCGTAAAAATTACTAAAACCATTGTTCATACAATTCCGTTATCATTTTTTGCCCAGCATTTTGTAGTCAATTGCGACTTGAGTTTGATTACAAGAAACAAAATGTTTCGTGTAAACATAATGTACTAGGAGTGGTAAACAACAAAAATTACATTTCAGGTTTAAAATTTAAAAGTTTATTGATGAATCTAAAATTGCACCTGTGCTGTAATTGTAGAATGTCTGTTGCCAAATAGATTTTTCGTAGAGGAAGACTTGATTTTAGCGAAATTATATTTGGAACAGAATTTTTTCAATTAAAAAACACTGATGTGAAAAATTCTTTAATGTTTCAATTTTTCCAGGTCAAAGCTTTGAGAAAAAAGGTTTCAAACAATCAAATATTAAGAAAAAAAACCAGTAAATCAATCTGAAGTCAGGTTTCTTTGAAGCAGTTCAAAAATTGTAACAGAACGCCACCCGTTTCTCAAACTTCAATTTCAATTTTCCTAAGAAAAATATCAAATTTTCATTAACAGAAAAACTATTTATCATATGTGGGTACATTTTTGTAGTTCAAATATTACTCTCGTCCGAAATCAACGTTTCGGCCGAAAATTTACTCAAAATAGCGTCGTCGGTCGCATAGCAAAAACAAAAAATTGATGCATGCGCCTTTAAATACCGTACTTCGGACGGTTTTAATTTTGGGCCCTTTTTGGCTGTTTCTTTTCTATTTTATAGGAAAAATATATTAAAGATTTATAAGAATTACACAAAATTAGACAGAAACAAGCGAAAAAAAGAGAAAAAGGCAAAAATTCAATAAATGTTGAGGTACTGTATTAAAGGCGCGTGCAATAATTTTAAAAATACAGTAGTGTTCTCTCTGTGAGAGCTAAGCTCCGCCCACCGTTGTTTTCTCGGCCGCAACGTGCATGGATTTCGGACAAGAGTAATATTTTTGATAGCTCTTATAGAAGTTGAGATAATCGAGCTCGGAGTACAAGTCTAGGATCCCGTTCAGTTATAGTTAGGTTAATTTGCTGTTGTGTACCATTGTTATATACGTCTGAAAATTTTGAGTAAACCTTTTTTTTTTCATTTTTCCGTCATTCAACAGATCAGTTTGATCTCGATTTGAAAGTACAAGGAATCAAGTACACTTTAAGATGTGCTGATTCATAACCAAACATCATCTGTACTTGCTGCACTTTTTTCCAAAAATCCTCTTGAGGTCATAAGCTTTTAGCATGAACCAATACGTATAGTTTCCTAATTTTGGAAGTGCAGCTGAATCCAGATCTTGAAGATTATGAAAATCCACGTAAGTCCATATACACTTTTTCGAAGTACACAGGTTTTGGACTGAAAAAAATATTTCAGCCGTCTCGATGTTTGATTTTTGATTAAAAGATGGAAGAGGAAATCAGGTGGATGAAATTGTGTTTCATTTTCAGAAAATGGGAAAATGTAGAGATGAGTAGTGTTTTTAAGGTTGTTGTTTATGAGGATGAGGATCGATCCATTAGTTTACCACAAAGAGAAGAATTTAGAATTGTGTTCACGATTTATTTGTCCGAAAATAGTGAGAAAGTTTTTCAGAGACCACTGAAGAAATGTGATTGAAGTTACAGCATTGCAGTAGGATTAGTGAGAATGTTTTCCATAAAAGTGAAGGTTAAAATAGAGAACATTCTTCTCTACCAGATGATATTGTTTTTCTCTACAAACGACTTGACTTAATTTAACAATTAGGGTAGTGATGTATAAAATAATGAAGTGGAAGTGGATTTCAAACATTTTCATTTGTTTTTTTTGTTTTTGAATTTTAAAGTATTTCTGGTCGTCCAAGATGAAAAGGAACAGTTGGTTTGGATTGTTTCATGAACATGTAAGTTCTAAAAATTCAAAAACAAAACTGGACTAGAGCGAGGAAAAAAATCCTGGAAAAAAATGTAAAGAAAAAATTTTCCTGATGCACCAAAAGATTTGTGAAAAACACTTCGATTATACCCTGTTTGACACCTCCTGAGATATTCTAACTTGTTCAGTGTTTGATCTCACCAGAAAGCTTTTTTGTAGGCCACACAGTTCAAAGCATACCGAAGACACAAAGCGAGGATTTAAAACCCGGGTTAAATTAGATTAGAATCTTTTTTGTTTTCACTTCTAGCACCGAATAGTCGATTCGTCCTGTTGTTCTTCGTTCCGGAGTATTCAGTTGTCAGGTTTCGGGATGCGTCTTCACGTTCTCCAAAGAAGAAAAAGAAGCAGCAGAAGAAGAATTGATGGCCTAAATGTAACTGCCGCTTCCTCACCTCCCTCGTTTTCATCCGAATCGCCACAGTACGGGGAGGGATATGCTTGTTTCTGTATGCCCATCTCGCCCATTTCACCTCTTTTCCCTCATCTAGTCTTCTTTCCCCCACCTCAATGACCCATTTCACTCGGATTCGACCACTTGGATTCTCCCTCACTTTTTTCCTTCCGTACACCTCGGAAACTTTCGCCTCTCCCGAATTCTCCAGAATCCTCTACTAAAGACTGGAAAAACACTGAAGACTGCAAACAGTCGAAATTAAGTAGCAAGACATCAAATTCTATGCCATGATCCTCCCCTATCCTGCCATTTTCTCTCCTTTCATTTCCTAGGAAACCCGTTTGATAACGAGAACCTCCTCTGTGTGTGTATTCGAAATCGGCGGCAGTCACTCACTTTGGCATCTCAACCCTACCATGGTTACTTTCTCATGTCATTTTACAGATTTCAATCATGGGTTCCATTGACCTGAAAGAGGAGAACAATAACAATGTGATTCTGAAAGAGCATCATGAGGATGTTGCGGTGAAGGGGAAGCACAGAGGATTCAAAGAGAAAACTTTTGTAGTTCGAGAGTCGTTATTAACGTGAGTTGTATTCAATTTCGGAAAGTTTCAATCTTCGATTCTCTGCAACATTTTATTTTTCCTATATATCCTTAACACAAGTATACCATTATTTCTTCTCCAGAACCGAGTTCCGAAATGGTAACATGAAAATCGTCTATAACTGTTTCACTGCAGTATTTTTGCTTTTCTTCCTTCGAGCTCTAGTTGATGATATCCTCGTGCAAAAAATGCCATTACATCATACCTGGTTAATCTGGTGGAATTTCGAAAAGTTTTTCTCAACAATGGCAGTCTGGACCGGTATGTTTTTGAGCACTATCGGCGTTTACTTTGCCTACCAACACTGGTCTTCACTCCCTTCTAAAAACAACGATTTGCCTTCGAATGTGAGTCTCTGAAATTTTCAGAATTTTTCTAGAATTATGTGCTTTTTTCAGATGCCATTTGTCGCTGCATATCTCACCTACCTAACTGCTTTCTTCTATTTTCCACTAAAGTTTCTTTACGAATCAAATCTGAATTGCGCATGCTCTTTTATCATCACATGCGAGACGGTAAGTGGAGAAGAACTGTGGCAATTAGAGAGGAATGAGGCTAATTAACTTGTTTTCAGACAAGGATCGCAATGAAAGTGCATTCTTTCATTAGAGAGAACTGGTCGAGAGCAATGATAAGGAAGAGTGGGGGAACGGTGAGGGAATGGGGATTTGGATCCGGAACTTTTGATGAAAACGTTCGAAATGCTTTTTGTACCATAATTTTTATTTTAGATCGATGCTTGGCCAACTCTTGAGCAATTCCTTTACTACCAATTTTGTCCATCTTTCATCTACAGAGACAGCTACCCCAGGTAATTGCTTTCTCTTTAAGTTCAATCTGATTTTCAAAAACTTCCAGAACCGAAAAACGAGATATGAAAGCTGCGGGTCTCTATTTCTTAGAGTGCCTAGCTATCATTGAATTCGTCAATCTTACCTACACCCAATGGGTTTTCCCTTGGCTCCATGTTCAGAATTATACATCTCTTAGCCTGTCCACTATTGCATTGTCTCTATTTACCGGAATCATTCCTGGAATCATTTGCCTCATTTCTCTTTTTTATGGACTTTTGCATTGTTGGCTGAATTGTTTTTCCGAGATGATGCAGTTTGCTGATAGGCAGTTTTATTTGGTAAATATTTCTAGTACAAGTGTTTAAGTAGTCCAATAGAATCATGAATTATTTTAGAACTGGTGGAACTCTTCCAACATGGCCGAGTACTATAGAAACTGGAACCTAGTAGTCCACGATTGGCTCTACGCATACGTTTTTCGTGATTTGGCTGCCTATTACCCGGGACGAAAAGGACAGAAGGCCGCTCAAATGGCTGTATTCTTTCTTTCCGCTGTATTCCACGAGTACTGGTTTGGTGTGGCTTTCAGATGTTTCTACCCTGTTATGTTTGTACTTTACTTTATCTTTGGTGGCATCTTTTTCGCAGTCTCACGTCTTATTACAAACCGTTCCGCTTGGAACACAGCGCTCTGGTTCAACCTCTTGATTGGTAAGTGAACAATCGTTTTCCCTTCTATCCAAAATATATCGACTTTCAGGAACCGGAATGTTCATCGCATTCTACGGACAAGAATGGTACGCTCGACGTGGACATTGTGCCCCATATTCCAATGCAGTTGTTGATTTGTTGTTCCCAAGACATTGGAATTGTCAACCGCCAATCTCATAAATTATACTGAAACAAATTTGAAACGGGAATCGTGCATTTTTTTGAGTGTTTTTTGTTCAGCATCACCGAATTAGTTTTCATATAACTTGTTTTTTTTTGTAAATAAATGTTAGAATAAGTCAACTTTTTCGACTCATTCAATTATACCGGACATCTCTAAAGTGACTTGATGTTCTAATGACCAAATGAAACTAGAAGCTAAATTCGTCATACTTTCCCGCTTAATAGCTAGTCAATACTATTAATTGACTTCCAAAGAAAATCGGGATCCGGTAGAAAACTAATTGAAGGTGTAGAAAATGTTCCGATTCCAATGAACACTTAGTTTTTTTCCGTTGTCTTACGAAAAATAACGAATGGGGAGGGAGTTTTGAAAAAAAAATACATGTACGAGCCGCTTTGAAATTTATTAACGTTTCGTTCACTGATAATCGTTCAATTCATTGGTAGCAAGCAAAATTTGCGCTAAATCCCATTATTTTTTTTTCATTTATTTCTCATTTAGTTCTACGATTTTTGCAAACGTCTAATATCAAATAAAAACAACGTTTCTAAAGGACTCCGTGTGCGAATACGTTTCTTTTTCAGATGAATCAAGCGAAACTGGCAAAAATGATGTTGATTGTCCCATGAGCGGAATTCTTCAAATATTAGAGGAGTTCCAACAGGTTTTTTGAAATTAAACGTTTCTCGACACTGGTTATGTGCACTTCAAGATTTTTTCGCGTTCTTGAGTCATTATTTCCCTTTCTTCTCTTCGAAAATAGGTGAAAACAACGAATAATTGGTTTTTTTACAACTCCATTGGCCATTTGTTAGTTCTGCTGCTTTGAAAGATCTGTAAATACTACATATAACAATTTAGGTATTAATTCTCCAATGAAACTAAGCAATTACTTCATTTTGTGATCAAAATAATCGGAAAACTCTTCACAACGCAAATCGGTGTTTTTATATTTCCCATACGTCCTCGATGCGCGTCAAGTGCGCACTGGCGCGTTCGTGGATGTTTTGCGCGTTTTGGGCACAAGTGTTAGCAAAGATGACAGTTTTAATAAATTTCAGACTCACTTGAAGCTATTCGGAGCAACTTAAAGTGAGTTTTTGAATATAAATTATTGTAAATGACGTCAACAAATCAAAATAATCAAATTTTCTTTCGATTCAAAAATCGCAAGAATAATCAAAAACAACCCTGAATGGACCGAAAAGTCTAAAATTCAGAAGACATTTTTTATAAGAGCAAGAATCCTGACAAAAAATAGAAATTTTCATTGAATTTGAACATATCTACAAGCAAATTATAACAGAAACATTGGGATCTGAACACGTAAAAAGCACTAGTTATGGCGGATGAACTCAAAAAACTTCACGATCGGAAGTTTGGAATAATTTCCTAAAGCTTCGAAGTCTGTTTCTGAGCTTTGTTGATGACGGACTTCATATCAATCAATGCTTTTTGCAGCTCTTTGGCAAACTTTTTCGAGCTAGTCGATCCGTAGCTCTTGAACGTGGAGATCATGAAATGCAATTCAGTTTCTTGTGGATTGTAGCAGATTCCGTAACAATCTAGAGCAGAGGGTCCGAAGCACATTTGGATGAAATGGCGAGTTGGGACTTGACTGGTGGACACTTGGAAATGGTTCAATTGTTGATAGATGTTCGATCCAAAAATTTCCGGTGTTGGGAGATTATTTTCAGATGCGATCAACTTCCAAGCCAACAAGTGTCTATCCATTCCAGATGCATTCATGCAATCCACCGTGTACTTTTTGTGGGTGTTTGTAGCATGAATGAGGGCATCGTGAATTTCATTGACCGGGCGCGGAGGCTTAGATACCATCTGAAAGCAGAAATTTGAATTTTTACGAAGAAAAAATCAGGTCATACCTGTCTGACAAAGGAGGCTGCGGCGCTGCTTGGAGATCGAATGTTTTCCGTTCGGCCCTCGGTGAACTTTCGAAGTGTTGCTGTTTCATAAGTGGGAGGAACTGAAAGAAAATGACTTAAAAAACTATTAAAACCAAATGAAACTCACGGGAAGAATGAATTCTATAAAATGCTAACTGATAGGCCATCTGAATGAACGAATCTGGAGAAATTTTTGCAGATTTTGGGAAGTTCTTTCCGTATGGCTTGAAAGTGAATGCAACAATGTCCAAGTCATTGGCAGTGTGATCCATGTTCTTGGAGCTTTTTGCTATTCTCTGGTTGATTTCTGCTGTGGTAGTGAGAGGCAAATGTTGAACTTTGGAACTAGAGGATGGTCCGTCTTGATAGAAAGCGTTAGCGTCGCTGAAAAAACAAAAGGATAAGGGATTCGATGAACAAATATTCGAGCATATTTTTCATAAGATTGTAGAACAATGAATCGTAAGCTTCACTCACAATTGATCACAAATATAATCCATAAGAGCTCCAACCGGTGGTCCTTCAGCTGGAGTGTGTTCGTAGGTCATTCCTGTGTATCCATTTGTTCCAATAACAAACTGAAATTGTTGTTGTGTGTTTCGGATAGTTTCTCACATCATTTAGTTGTAAATGCGAAGCTTTTTTACCTGTATAGTTTTATCGAACCATCTATTACACGAATTGACTTTTGAACCACCTCCATGAAGTGCCTGCCGGCTCTGCTCATCTTTTTCAGTATACCCCACTGGTGGATCACTGGACTTATCCAGACACACCACAAATAGCGCTTTCTCAACGGCTTCCAACGATTCAGCATTCTTGTTGTCTTCTGAAATGAACCATAAGATGAAATTCAAGGAAAAGATGTTTAACTAACTTTTTAAAGATGAATACACAATGGCCCATTTGTCACGTCCATCGGAAGACACTATTCCCACTGGGTGTGGATTTGGAGTTTCACTCTCAGAGACCACTTTTCGAAGTTGTTCAGTGATGGCGGAGATGGACAGTGGTTGCTCATTGCTGTCAAGGATTTGCACACGGAAAAGCTGGAAATTTGAGTATTCATTGCTTTGTGCCCACACAATTGTTATCTTACATGTCCATTTCTGATCACCACAATGTGTTGCAACTTTTCTTTGTAGTCACATCCATACTTAATTTCATCTACTCCAATTTTTGGTACTCTGGTTGTTCCGAACAGAAATTTGTACTGACTCATATCTAGCGGAGATTTTCCAGACATGTCAGGCTTCAGTTGATCGCTGAAATGAGAATTTCTAAGATTGAAAGCACGGAAAAAAATAGAACCAACTTTTTAGCAAGGAGGTAGAATTTGATAGCAGCCTGACTGATTTTGGCAGCATATTCCAATTGTCCTTCTGAAGTGTTAAAATCGAATTTCGGGAACATGACTCCTGGAGATGTGACAACGGGCAGAGGGGTGCGAGCAGCAAGATATGCAATGTTGAGCCACCAAGGAGTAAGCTGTAAAATTGAAGTTCAGCGTTTTTGTTGAAGTAACATGACCGGAAAATCAGATAGAAAACAGGTTTCGAAATTTGGAGTGTGATTATGAGATGTTTAATTATTTTTGATTAAAAACTAATAGTTATAATTTTGACTTACCCAGTTTGGAAGCTCGTTTGCTCTTTTCTCCAAAAGTGCCTGAAGCTTTGGCAGATCCTGAACCACAAAGTCGTGTACAATCTGAAATGTCGTCGATTATTTTATTTCCACATTTCTTCATGAACTAACATGCTTGGTTTCCTCAAATTCCTTTTTCGACTGTAACGCTTCTGCAAAATCCAAAAAATGCTTCAGTGTCTTCTCTGGCTTTGGTGCGGGGAGTTTAGGCAAATCTGAATATTAATTCATAATATCTGACAAATGTATTGAAAGTGGTTACCAGAAGATTGCCGAATGGTCACATGACTACTTGCAAGCGCGTTGACGCTCTGCTTCATCATTTGCTAAAAAAAAGTTTGGTTGATTGTGAACGGAAAAGAATGAGGTTAAAGTTTTTCTGCTGAATTTTCAAAACTAAATATATACATGTGGTGATAAGAAGATGGCGAATGGAAAGAAAATTTTGATGGGGGAAGACCGAAATTCTTATCACTTCGTGTATACAGAAAAGAGAGACTACACTACAAAGTAGTCCAATTTTTTTTTATTTCCATGATCATTCTTTGTTTGGTACAATGTAACCAAACTTACCGAAAACTGAGGCCGCATGATTGTGCCGCATTTCAGCATCCTTACTCGAGTCTCCTCACTGTAATATACATTTTTTGAGATGTTTATATGTTATCGGTTTTCAAGAAAAAAAGGATCAAAGTGTTTAGGAAACCGAGTGCCTAGCAAATGGCACGAGGTCATATGGAAAGTGAAATGTTTGTGTGTTTCGGGGGAGAGTAGGGTCTCGCAAACAGCAGACCGAGAAGACCAGGCGGGAACGGGAGGAAAACAGGGAAAAGAGAGTTAACTTATTTTCTACTGGTGTCGTTTGTGTTGTGGTATCCGAAGAAACAAGAGAAACGAAGAGTGGACGCGGACGGAGGAAGAGAAAGGCGAGAAGAAGGACACAAACAATGTTTCCGCTCGTAGCCAAATGGTTTCGGGTTAATGAGGAAGCGACATGGCAAAAATATTAGGGTGGGGAGAAATTATTTTCCGAAATTTTTGAAGTTTTTGTTTTCTGATTATCTTCAATTTCTTTAACGACCAATCAACAATATATTCACCATTGTTGACTACAACAGTGAGACACCCATTAGAAAGTTACTCGATTCCAGTCTTCCAGAATTCGGGCGTGTGAGAGTGAAAGAAGACACTCACTGCCATTTTGAGGTGGTTCAATGTTTTCATCTGTTTCTTACTGAGAAACTGCCTGAGCGGGCGGAACAGGTCATAATCCGAAAGCGTATTGTCTGGCAAGTATTACAGATAAGAAACCGTAGTCCCGTCCAGCTTCTGCAGTTTGGTCTGAGTCTCCTTAGTCAGAAGCGGGCGAGCAATATCGCGCAGAAGGAGAATGATGGTGCGTCCCGGGCGTTTCTCTCGAAGGGCGAGGGCGAGGAAACCAAACTATAACCAGTAGGTGGAAGCTGTGATCGATGTTCCTTGCGGGATCTACTCGAAAAATAGCAACCCCTTCTAATCTCAAAAGCACGAGAGCAAACACTTCTTCTCATGAATTCCTGGTTTCGGCTGCACTTGACGGATCCTCACCGCGAGGAATCCAATTTCCATGACGGGTGTTATTATTGCAGAGTATCCAGCTTCCATCTCCTGTTAACAAGTCTGCCAGAAACTCTTTCTTCTGCGGAGTAAGGAGGATAACCTCATTCAAGTCCGTTTTTGAAATGGAGAGATATCATAGGGTACTCTTTGAGCCATCACTATTCGAAAACCAAGCTTTTTGGGATGATTGTTGATAATGTGGTAGTCGCAGTGGAACATTTTCTATAGTTCGTGAGTAGTACCATCAGGCTTCTCCCTCGCGGCTTCAAGCGGCAGCTCGTCGAACTCAACAGATTTTGAATAGTGTATGGGTTGTCTTCGAGGCTCGTGTCTCCTGACTCAAAGGAAGCAAACTAATTCCGGACGGTGCAATTGGTGACGGTTCTCTCTCCGAACACTTGGCATATTTTCTTAGCGTTCTCGGTCGCACAGGTGCCGTGGCATCACTTGTAGAAGATGAGGTGCCTAACTCGAGGTCTCAAGAAATCGTTCATGGTTGTTTTACCAGTGGGCACGAGCGCCGTATATAGGCATGAAGGAGAAGCTTTCATGACGTTCTACACTAATCTACACTGGGAATGTTCTAGAAACTCTGGGAATTTCCGTGGGAAATTTTTGAAATTTTTCGGAAAATAATTTCTCCCCACCCTAATAGATAGAAGGACAAGTGGTGTAGAATGGCAGCAAGCGCTATTCAACAATTCTGGTTTAGGAATTGAATTCGGAAATTTGAATTCTTTAAACTCGTTCGGTTTTTTAAAGCACTGAAAAATGTTCGAAATAGAAAACATGAAAACAATTTTAAACAGGCAGATTTTTGACACGAAAGTGACTACTGGTTTCAGGTTATCACAAAAAATATCGAGAAAGTAATTAAACTAAAACCCACAAAAGTTTAAAAAAGTTTCGAACTGGATTTCTGAAATACAGTATTTTTCCCCAAAAATTTTATATGTTATATAAATCTCCGTAGTAAGAGTTTTGAAATCAGCGTAGCCGAAAATATCTAAAGTTGAGAACTCTCCTATTTGAAGGTTCCTTGTCAGATAAAAGTTTGAATAAAACCTAACTAAAACATTCGAGTGGAAAACTGACAAAAAAATCTAACTTGCTGCCACGCGAGAACCCATACATGGCTCAAAGACTCACTCATATGGAAATTCATAGAAGAAAAACGGAAACTCGACATGCATTTATTGAGCTCGACCGCAAAATGCTCAAAAAAATTCGCCAAAAAAATGGAAGCTTTTTTCTTGTGTCGGAGGAAACAAGAAGAAAATCAATTTCCTTCGACAACTGCGGGGTTTATATCTTATTGGAAACTTTCTGAAACTTGAAAGCAATCAAAAGTGCAAGAGTGTGTACTATAAAAAAATGAAAGATAAGATAATTGAAAAAACTAACTGTTCTGCAAGTTATGAACAACAATTTGGGAAGTGTCAGAGAAATCATTGTCATAAGAAGTGGGCACGTTTGATAAGATAAGTTTGTCTACATAGTAGCGTACTGTTACTTTTTGCTTGTCATCATTGTGAGAAAAAAAGACAGACTTAAGACGATACGACGTAAACAAGACAATTGTGGTGTACTTGCATGTTTGTGAGTGTGCAATGATAGGAACTAATTCGAATTTAGTGTGCTCTTCTTTGGGAACGAAAAAAAGAAGAGGAAAAAAGTGAGGCGGGGACTGAGAGTTTCGTGGAATGATAGATGGAAGGTCGCGAGCTATTACGGAAGTTGAGGAAATGAATTTTCAGGCAGCATAGAAAAATTTGCAGGAAAACATTTTTCTGTTTTTTTTTTTGTTGATCGATGAGTCATGGGGAGTTGATTTACTGATTGGTGACTCAAGGGATGCTGTGGAAATGACTTTTCAAACTTCGTTTTTTACTCACTCTGAAATTTCTGATGTTCTTTTAGCTATTCACTTTTCAAATTGATTTTCCACGTGCTTGATTAAACCCCTAACACAAAAAATACTATAGAAAAATTCGAATCAGTTTCAACCAGATAAATTTACGAAAATAAAACGATGATATCATCCTGGAATTCGGATCAGAAATTTGTGAAAATTATAGCTATTTCATGATGTGAAGACTCTAAACACGTTTCTAGACATTGTGACATAGTCATGCCAGAATTTGAGAGAAAGAGATATCAACCACGAATAGAGAGAATTAATCCCATCTATAATCTCAAAACCCAATTGAAACTATGAAAAGTCAACAATTTATTGGTTTTTCTAACCTTCAATTTCTAGCGACCGAGTTTTCTAATTGGTTTTTTCCCCTGAGGTTATACCAATTTTTTTCCCTTTTCTCATGATGTTGCATTTGACGCCTTCTGAATCGAACGAAACATTTATTTTTTGACCTTTTACCTCTATTTTTTTGAGAATTTCATCTACTTTCACCAGGCCAGTTTTCTTCTTAATCTTTTTATCAAGCTTCGCCTGATTGATAGCACTTGTCAGATTTTATAGCTTGACCCATCCGACAAAGAACAACAAATGAGAAATTGAGCAGAAGAGCATCATCATATCACTTTCTCTCTCACTTCTGTTATTTTACACACCAATTCGACACATATCTAACTCCGGGTGTCTAATGTTTCTTCTCCCTGGTGAGATTTGACCTCCAACTTGCGCAACTCGTAGCTCCGTTTTTTTTTGTAACAAAAAGTCACTTATTGCAATACGGGGTGGAGTAGTGGTGGAGTTGATCCATTTATCCCTCCACTGCGCACACCCTGAGTCAAATTCCACCACCCTCAACAGCCGGTGACAGATCCCACCACCATTTGCTCACCAGACTTCCACCACTACCACCCTCACTTTTCTAGGACCATCCAACCACACCAATTTCTCGTTTATTACCGCGAAGAGTCAGTTCCTCTTTTCGTGTCTGCTCATTCTATTCGTTTCTATCTTCCCAAATGGTGGAACTGGACAATTAAGCAATTTGTAACCTCTTGGGCCAATCTAGATTCTATTCATTTTGTTCCTCTCTCTCTTTTTCATTTGACAAAACAAATTGGTTCGTGAAAACAAGACTTCTGAATGCAAAATTAAAGTTTTGAGAAAAGCATAAAGTTTTAATTTGGAGTCACGTTTCATTTTTGCATCCATCGGTTCCGAACGTTGCTCTAAAAAAATTACTCGTTCTCTTATATGATCCCAAACCAATCAAACAACAGCTCACGTGATCGAAAAAAATGAATCAATCGAAAAATAAAAGATTCTCATCGTGATCGCATACTTTACACATATCCATTCAATATTACTCACCTCGATTCAAGTGTAACATTTGAACGCCTTCGGTGTCGGGTGTTGGCAATCAGTTGAAATAGAGGTTGTTAGTTTTTGAGCAACAATGTTATGATAATTTTCAGTTTATTGTTTCCATACCTAAACGTGAAAAAAACAGATGTCTTGCAGGAATAGGCGAAAAACTGAAAAATAGGAACTTCCAACAAATTCTGTGAACGCAACATTTCCAATCTAGGTCTGTTTCACACTTTCCAAAGTTTTCAGTGATACGATTTTATATATCTCATTGACCGGATTGACTGTATATCTTAATTTTTAAATTTCGAAACTACAGAAGCTTTATGATTTCTGAAGCTTCCTGTGCAAACAATTTCAAAAATATTCCCTGACCAGTAGGCAAGGTCATTTTTCTTTCTGTCCCATCGTCCTGTCAGTGACAAACAAAGAAACATTTTTCTCATTTCATTCTTCTACCAGACTTTTTGAACTACTGTAGATTTAGTTTTCGTTCAGATCATTTAAGTCCACACGAACTTTGAAATTTTCAACTGCAAAAACTTATATTGGTTAGAACACATCAGTCTAGATTTATCATTAATTTTTTTTGAAAAATTTATGGGGTTACGATACGAATTTCACATTCGTGTGGGTGAAGTCTACAAACGTCATTGGATCACATTTTCTACAACTGATACTACATTATTCGTGTTCCCGAAACACATTTCTTCCCATCATAGAATGGGACAAAAAAGTAGTCGCCCACACTTTTCTCCAGGTAAATTACAATATTTTGAGATATGCACGTAGAGCCCCGCCTCCTCGAGCCCACTCAGTCTGGCTCCCCAAATCGGGAATCCTAATTTCATTATCCATTTTTCTCGTCGCCCCTCCTCGTGCATTTTTCCAGCTCAGCATGGTCCTTACTTGATTTTCCTCTTCATTGAATTTTCGCGTTTCTTTCTTCCGTTTTTTTATTTGTATTTTCTAAAAATGGGCGGTGAAAAAAAATAAGTTGTGTCAGAAGTTCATTGAGCCGTCTCAAGATTTCACTTTTTTCCTCCACCACTCTCGACTCGGAGGATGAATTTTTGACACCACTCATCCATCACCAAGAGACGAACCCTCGGAACAGCTTTCTTTTTCCATTTGCGGTTTTCTCTTCTTTGATCGTTTCATCTTTTAGTTCACTTTTTTCACTTGCCTTTTTTCTTCTTCTCGGGTCTGCTCCACCTTGTCGTAAATTAAAACTGAAATGTGCAATTGCACCATTTCTCTCATTTCGCGCACATGTGTGCCATTTTAAGAGTCCTCTACCCATCTCTTCCTCTTTGAACTCGCGTCGGCACCACGCCATCAGAGATGAGAATAGGTACCCCTTCGCTTTCTATGACACTCAATACGTACTTTTATGATGGCACCTATTCCTCAACCCATCGTCACCAGTGCCGTCGGGGTTGTTCTCGAGTTTCAACAGACTTTTCTCTTTTATCCCATATCCTCTTTTTGACGCCTTGTATTTGTATTTGAAGCGATGGATATATCCCCAGAAGCATAATCGGAGAAAATAATGCATCTTCTCGTTATTCTTTGTTGCGCCGGAAAAACACGCTTTTCTAGCTCTTTTCAAAAACATACTTGATTTGTATTCCGTCGATGCGTAGAGATTTTGTACTCGAAAAACAAGACAAGGTTTTTCGAATTTTAACATTATATTTATTTTATTACAGTAATCTAACACGGGAAGTACCCAAAGTGTCTGCTCGCTTTTTCTTAGATATTAGTGGCAAATAATGTCCCTCCCCCTGACTAAAACAAAACGGATAATATAAGGTGCCCATAGGCAGGTTGAGCAGAATGGCAAAACTTTTTCTAATTTTTTCAAAAAAGTGGATCAAGCCCATTCAAAAAATCATAACTTTGTACAGATCGAAGATAAAATGATAAACTAAACTACATCTTGTAGAACGAGGTTGAGGCTACAAAAAACTCAATTACACACTTGTTCTATCTCTTCAAGGAAATTTACTAGAATGGAAAATATGCGAATGGTCTGATTGAGTGAAATCAAAAAATGGCGATTTTCGAAAAAACGTATTTGGGAGACCCTGTCTATTCGATTCCTTCCATGTCATAATGCACAACTATGGTCTCAGATATATAGCTCACCTTTCATTTGAGAGAGATTTTTGAAAAAAATAAACCTTTTTCAGTTTCACTCATGTACCCCTATACATGGTATTTTTGAACTAATTTTTTCCGAAAACAACAGAGAAGCTCTGAGGATAAAAGTTTAAGTTGCTTCAGTTTCCTTTTGACGGAAATTGATCGAATCGTGATCTAAAAGTCAAAAATTTCGAAAAAAAATTTCACGTGTTAAAAGCGAGCATGTATAGGGGTACATGAGTGAAGCTGAAAAAAGTTTATTTCTTCAAAAATCTCTCTCAAATGAAAGGTGAGCTTTATATTTGAAACCATATCTGTGCATTATGACATGGAAGGAATCGAATAGACAGGGTCTCCCAAATACGTTTTTTCGAAAATCGCCATTTTTTGATTTCACTCAATCAGACCATTCGCATATTTTCCATTCTAGTAAATTTCCTTGCAGAGATAGAACGAGTGTGTGATTAAATTTTTTGTAGCCTCAACCTCGTTCTACAAGATGCAGTTTAGTTTATCATTTTATCTTTGATCTGAACAAAGTTATGATTTTTTGAATGGGCTTGACCCACTTTTTTGAAAAAATTAGAAAAAGTTTTGCCATTCTGCTCAACCTGCCTATGGGCACCTTATATTATCCGTTTTGTGCTATTCCGGGGAAGGGACATTTTTTGTCACCAATATCTAAGAAAAAGCGAGCAGACACTTCGGGTACTTCCCGTGTAAATACTCAAACTTCTGATTAATTGTTAAGTCATTTTAAAACAATTGTTAAGTCATTTTGAAACTATCCTAATTGCTTGCTCTTCCCCTTCTATTCCATGTTGTACTTTCAACAATAAGTGCATTTCAATGGGTAATTGGGTCATATCCGTAACTAATACTTGTCGACAAAACTACTTCAATTATTCGAGTAACGCCTTCTTCTGCTTCTTGTTCAACTTTTCTTCTACCCGTCTTCTATTTCTTACGGGCTCCCCAGAGACCAATGGGGTTCTTCTTTTATGTCATCGTCCTTTTGGAGTTTGCAACAAAGTGGAAACAAGATAGATGAAGGCAATGTCAAAGTTTGGTTTTTCATCAAAGTGACACATCATGGAGAAACAATTTTTCCTATTGAAACTTTTTTGAAGGAAATGAGGAATCTTGATAACACGGTTTTCAGTATGTTCCCACATTCCTCTCTTTCTTCTACATTTTTAGTTTGAAAACAGAAACTATTATTCGAAATAGTAATTTTCAGGTAACTCCATGCGATGAGACGGTCGGTTATCTGGCTATTGTTGGTGTGTGCCTTCGCACACGGCTCACGGAAGGCCGAGGAAGATGAACAGGTACTGTAGGAAATTATATCTACAGTTGCTACAAAAATTATTCAGAATATATTCAGAACGGTTTTCAAAATGATTATGCAATGACAGTGTTAAAAAATCAAATCTCCGACTTTCTAGAGTACAGAAACCACTCTAGCTTAACTTTGCCGAAAAGTTCTTATCTCTCTTTAGGAACTAATCCGACAATTCACCAAAGAGGGAGAAGTTGCGACGATGGACCAGTTGCGCGAGACCATCGGTCCGTTTCGTGACCCACTTCACTTCAGACACATGAACTACTCGACATTGACGGATCACATTCATGTAAGCTTTCCTGTTTCTGACTCGATGCTCAAAGTACACATTGCAGAACCTTCACAGAAAATATCCAAATCTGACACATATTTATTCGGCTGGCCAGTCAGTTGAAGGAAGAGAGTTGTGGGTTTTGGTGGTGTCCAGGTATCCAAAAGAACACAGAAAGTTGATTCCGGAATTCAAGTATGTGGCAAATATGCATGGAAATGAGGTTAGACTATATATTGGTCCCAATATCTAATTATTTTTCTCTTATAGGTCACTGGAAGAGTCTTCCTTGTCTCCCTAGCTGAAACTTTGCTTCAAAACTATAATACCAATTTATGGATCCACCAACTTGTTGACAGCACTAGAATTCATTTGATGCCATCCATGAATCCAGACGGGTATGAGCATGCTTCAGAAGGAGATTCATCTGGAATCACCGGACGTCAAAATGCTAATGGAAAGGACTTGAATCGAAACTTTCCAAGTCGTTTTCCCAATTATTTTCCAACAAGTGATATT
This sequence comes from Caenorhabditis nigoni, assembly GCA_027920645.1. NCBI lineage: Eukaryota > Metazoa > Nematoda > Chromadorea > Rhabditida > Rhabditidae > Caenorhabditis > Caenorhabditis nigoni. Next base: position 898,200 of record CP115869.1, read on the forward strand.
CAACCCGAAACAATCGCTGTGATGAATTGGACTCGTCAAATTCCATTTGTTCTCTCAGCTAATCTGCACGGCGGCACCACTCTTGGTAGGTGGTTTTTTCCAGCTTTGACAACTAGCAATTATTCTAACCAAACATAATTTCAGTGAATTACCCATTCGATGACTTTCCAACACGTACTAGACAAGCACACTACGCTCCATCGCCTGACAACGAACTTTTTGTCCGGTTGGCTTATTCGTATGCACGAGGTCACGAGCGTATGTGGAAGGAGGGACCAAGATGCTTAGATGACGATTTGAATGTTGCCGTGGATCCTCAAAATGGTATCATCAATGGAGCGGATTGGTATAAAATTATTTACGAGATATTACCGTATCCAAGGTTTTTTTTCAGGTACATTGTTTCTGGAGGAATGCAAGACTGGAACTATTTGAACACTAATTGCTTTGAGCTGACTGTAGAGATGAACTGTGAAAAGTTTCCAAAAACTGCAAAGTTGGTTAGGCTGTGGGAAGAGAACAAATACGCATTGCTCCGGTTTATTTCACTAGTTCATGAGTACGTCTGAAAATCGATTCTAATTTAAACTATCAAATAACGAATGTTACAGAGCTATCCACGGGCTTGTGATTGATGCTGAAACTGGAGAAGGAATCGTGAATGCTACTGTCAGTATTGACGAAAAGGCCAAGATTGTTGTGAGTTACGGAGAAGGAGAATTTTGGCGCCTTGCGAATCGAGGTACTTATGAGGTGAGTTGAAATGAAAATCCCATTTTCCGGCATTATTCGAATGTTTCTAGTTAACTTTCGACCACAGTGACTACTATCCTGTCACCCAAACCGTCCACGTTACACCACAAAATCGATCTCCATTCATCGAAGTCCGTCTCCATCGCATCGTTCCGCGTGCCAAGCCAACACGCATCCCAATCAAGCCTGCCAACAAAGACGAGTACAATGTGGACCCCTACAGTAACAAGGATCTCCGTATTATCACAATGTCTGCCGTGTGCCACCAATTCTCCTCACTTGTAATTCTTGCCGTCATTCTGAACCGTGTTTTGTAAAATTTCTCATTTCCAGACTAAACTTTCCTTTCTCGCTTTTCTATGATCCTTTTTCCGATTCTCCAATTATTTAACATCATCCGTGATGTCTTCTTTTTTGTCTAAGTTTTCATTCCCTCAGCTTTAAAAGTTGTGAGCAGCTCTTTTTCTATCAATATCATGTTACTTTGATGATGATGTGTCTGACGCAATAATGGGGACACTGCCAAAGTTTCAATTCGAGTTGATATGATTTCTAAAATAAAATTTGGTATTCAAAAACTGCAGCGCTAGGACAATAGAGTAAAAACATGTTTTCAAGCCCATTTGCAAAAACAAAGTAGAAAAATTTTGGTTGTACTCACTTTGAGCTGATTATATATTTTCTCTGTAAATGGATCACAATCTGCAGATGAAAAAAGAAGATAAGTTGGCAGGTTTTCCAATTGTAGAATAATTTTTTGAACTAAAAATATAAGTCGTTTTCTCTTTTCTAGAAAAATCAACTAAACAAAAAAGTAGTAAGCTGCCTAAATCTCAAAAAAAGACACGAAACAATGAAATAATGACGTAATGGTAAGAAAACTATGCCAAGTCGTATATAGTAAATCTGCAGCGGATTACAAAGGAGAATACTTTGATGACAGTGTTGCCAGTGTGAAACACTTTTGACATACCTTGAAAATGCCATCTTCTCTCACTCATTCCCTCTACTTTGCGATTTTTCCATTTTTCGCACTAGTCGTTGTTTTTTATGGGCTGTTTTATTCTATAACAATATATCAAGAACTGAATGACCTATCTGTGATAGTGAGAAAAAATGTAGCTGAGTTTACGGTATATTTTATAGACATTTCTAACAAAAAAAACCATTTTCTTTGTTAGGTTACTACGAACATTGCCTGGGACCAAATTATAGAGGTCAGTGAAGCACATTTGTCGAGCATCAGGAAGAGAAGTGTCACAAAAAACTCGGTTTTCATGGAAAGGGTTTTTCGAAACACACTCCAATCAAGTTTACCGCCTTGGTGTGTTTGTGAACCTCTTGTTCCAAGATGTCCACCAGGTCCACCAGGACCTCCTGGGTGTAGAGGAGAAGTTGGAATGCCGGGACAGCCAGGACGACGTGGAATCAACAACTTCGAAACGCTTCCCGCCAAGAAATGCGTTTTCAGAGAACGATTAGCTTGTATTATGTGCCCAAGAGGGCCTCCAGGACGTAGAGGAATAATGGGACTGGATGGTGAGAAGGGGTTGCCTGGAAAACGAGGACTGCCCGGATCTATACTTGGAACCATCAAAAATTTGCGTGGCTTACCAGGAGAACCAGGAGAACCCGGAAGACCAGGTTGGTATTTTCTTAGCCCAGTTTTTGTGACTCTGATATTAAATTCACGAAGTTCCTTGATGTTTAAACTTTTTGGTGAAGAATTCTACCATTTTGTTTTTAAGAAGTTCAGTATTTTCTTCTTTTCGTCTGAGAAAATGTTGGTATATTTTAAGTTCACTAGTCCTGAAACCTACAATGTGGACCACTAAAATAAATTACTTGCACTTTTTTGAAATTGTCTTCTCCGAAGAAGCCATTATTGTTTTGAACAGACGTAGATTAATTTAAATTCCAACTGGCTCGAAAATACCGCAGTGTTTGAACTAAGGAAAAATCCTCAATTTTTTTAAACGAAAACGTCAATCATTTCAGGAAAACCTGGAACGCCTGGAGAAGACGGAAAGGATGGTAGAAATGGATACAAATTGAAACCGGAACGAATTTTTCCCGGACCACCAGGACCAACGGGTCCCAGAGGTGCGTCATCTTCTCTGCAGAACTTTTTTTCCAAATAAGATTTGTTAAGGTCCACCCGGAAGACGAGGACTACCCGGAGACAATGGATTACCAGGTCCTATGGGACCTCCAGGCTATCGAGGCGAGAACGGACGGAGAGGACGTCCAGGAAAGCCTGGAAGACCTGGTAGACACGGAAGACCGGGCGGAGATTCTTCATACTGTCCGTGTCCGTCGCGATCAATGACTATCCGTGATTTTAAGAAGGTTTAAGTTAATTTGATATTCAAAAAGTTATCTCAATTTTTAAATGATTCTCTCATTTTATTTGAATAAATTTTATATCTCTTTAATTTTACTTAGAGACTAGTCTGGTTTTTTAATAAATCATTCAGCCGGCGAGAAACAAAAAATTTCAGAATTAGAATGCAAGATCATTTTGAATGGCAAGAGTTTATATTCTAGGAATATCATCCAAATGGATGTTTTTTCTGGTTTGAATTATTAGGGTGTTAAGTAAATAATGTCGTTTTTTTTCGTGTGCTATTTTCTCTGCGATGGATCGTTCTAATATCAAATTTTTTTCTGTTTCTCACACACCTAATTAAGTAGTCAAAAATCCATACCTAACATGTGTCATAACGTTCTCGGTTCTTCGAGGAGAAATCATGGAAAAGAAGTGATTTTTGGCTTATTTTTGATACGAACCCGCGCTCGGCCGAAATGCAACCGAGACAACCGAAAATATTAACCGTGTTTTCGCGGAAAGAAGTGTTTACAAAAAAAACAGTACAGCGATGATTCACAAAATTCACATGTGGAGATGCACCTCTCGAAGAAAAAAAGGATGGTTGAAGGAATTCTGAAGTGTGGTGAAAGGGGATCCAAGATTGACTGTCCGGGAACCTTCGGCAGCGCTTGGAGTCAGTATAGGAACAATTTCGAGACATATATAAAGAATTGAGAATACAAAAAAACTAGATAGATAGGTCTCTCATGAACTGAACAATCGCCAGAAATTGCAACGTTACTCTAGTTTGCGAGATCATCTCATACGATAGAAAAATGATCATTTTTTGGATCGAATTGTGATGTAACATGAAGAAAGGTTGTTATGCTACAAAAGAATGCAACCAGCGCCATATGTGGTCGAAAGCCAAAAGGTACAACATCTCACAAAGCCAGAAATTTACCAAAAAGAGGTTATGGTGTCTGTTTGGTGTCTGGCTTTTGGTTTTATTCATTATGACGCCCTGAAAAGATAAAAAACTAAAACTGCGATTCATAATTGTCAAGAAATAGAGAAAATTTTGTTTTCCAAACTGCCAGCACTAGTCAAAAAATTGGCACAATCCTACCCAACGACAATTCCATGTCACATGTTGCAATCATGGCGACTCAAAAAATGGAATACGTTCAGTAACAAAATTATCGGCTAATCATCATACTTTCCGACATCTCCTCTATTGCTTACCATTTTTTCAAGCATCTTGAAAGCCTCTCCAAAGAGAACCAGTTCATTAAAAATGACTATGCAAAAAAGGTTTCCAATGTTTCGTCACTTCCTGGGCCTCTGGTTTATATCATCATGTAATTCTCAAAATGGCTTATTGTAGGCAAAAATGTACTGATTCGAATGGTACATAGTTTGTTTGATGAACATAAGTTTCACTGAAGTTATCTTCGTTTGAAGAGTGGTACCAAAGAACGACATTATTTACTGAACACCCTAATATTTCAATAAGTGCAAGTTAATGTTAACAGAAAACATTTATCATATGATCAAGAAAAACGATTCATCCGAAAATTTATTTGCTTCGGTAGAATTCCGATAATGGCAGATCGTAGTTCTCCTCAAATCCTTCAGCTCGTCGTTTTGCTTGCCGTGCGCTGGCCAAGGCTTGGAACTAAAAATTCAAATATCTGTGAAGTTTTGCTTCAATTTTTTTTTCAAAGAACTTTCTAATCCTCCTTACCAAATCAACCGGTTTTCGCTCCTTGTAAAGACTGTAGACTGGAAAATGGGCATTGACGGTGGAGGTGAAAGCGATGAGGATGGCAAGCATAGCGACCAGCACAAAAAACTGCATCTTGAAGGGAAGATGTGGAGAAGCTTAGCTGGGCTGAATTGTGCTTTTTTGTTTTTTGTGTGATGCTTATATACTTTTTTCAAGGGGACTATTAAGAATTCGTAAAAAAAACGCCAACCAAAATATACAACAAAGACGGGTGCATAATTTCTAGAATCAGACTGAGAAAAAAGAGAAAAATCAGACTAAAAATAATTGTGAATTCAGTTAGGAAGAAAGTAGAATTTGGAATAAAAAAACCTGAAAAACAGAATGGCTTACTCAGAAAGCCAAATTGAAGCTGTGAATGTCTGATTTCAGACAATGGGGTTGTTTAGGGGCGTTAGTTCACATCTAGGATTGTTTGAAGACGAAACCCCAAGATCAGATTACCACTCAGGCTTTCTGGGGGCGACTGACGTGGGGAACCGTGGGAAATAATGGTTCTGAGTTCATAGATAGCTTATTTCGCACTGAGCTTTTTTTCCTCGCACTGATTTGAATCAAACTCGTGATTTCAAAAGTTGGATGATGCAAAAAATTTTTTATTCGAAAAGAAAAAAGAAAATAAATACAGTCACGGACAAGTGAGAAAAAGGAAGAAGACAAAAACTCAGATCTCAAAACATGAACGCCCGAAGAACATTCGGTTGAAGGCGGACGGAATTCCCTGGGCGGCAAAGTTCTGAATAATTCAATTTCTTGTTTGTTAGCCCATTTTCTTTTCTTCCCCCTTTTCCAGACTTTTTAAGCCCCACCTACCTCTGGAGGCGGAATTGTATAGATGGTTCTGTAGCACACGGCTGGAATGTTATCAGGACCAACTGGAAAAAAATTTATGAAATGATCATTGGTCAGAATTCGATTATTTTCTACAAACCCATTCTCTCTGAAAGTCGTCTCAATGATCGGTCCCGTCGGCGAGACTCTGGCGCTGGAATGTGCTGTGAAATCCAATTGTTCTCAATTTCTAAAGAAGCAATTATTTTTCCAGTCATTCAAGATTTTTCTTTTAGTTTTTGTTTTTTTCGGCGAGCATAACGTACCTCTTTGTTGGGTTTTGTCTACGGTTGTCTCCAAAGCGGTCCGTCGACTTCTACGCGTTGCGTTCACTACCTGAAATTCGGTTACGAATATAACTGAGTGCTGGGAACCCTCAATCTAGTTTCCACTACATTGCTGCCTAGTGTTCCATGGTCTACAAAAAGGACTAAAAATATTTTGGGCTTTCTTCGAAGTACACATTTCCACGAGTCTCACTTTCGTGTTTACACTTTTTCGGTTTTTAAAATGAAGCCCTACTAAAACAGTTCATTGGTGTGAAAAATGTGTGGGGAAACCTACGAAATTTCAAAAATCTATGGTTACAAATGACGCACCTGCTGCGAAATATTCGGAGTTTCTGTCATCCGTTTTTGGCTCGGAGCTGTGATGCGGTTCGGTGACTTGACACCAGCAGTTGGGCTCTTTGGACTTTCGTTTAGTAGCTGACGGATGGCAAGACATGAGTCTACAAAAATTAAGAACAAATATATTGAGAAGGGATGGAATTTACCGAGTAATTGATAGTTGATAACTGTGCCAAAAAATGAGTTTTTGCGTTTGCATAGAGGACAGTTTCTGGAATATAGAAATTCAATGAAAACTATTGTATGGATGCTTACACAAGTTTAGTTTGGCACTTCAAACAAATTGAGTGGCCGCAGAATCCAACACATGGGCGATGAGAGTTATCATCTGAAAAAAATATGGTTGGAGCATCAGAAAGTTATAAATTTAACCCTCATGTTCTCATCAAATAAATCTATTCTCTGTTGAGTCACTGCTTATTCATCTTTATTACTTGATAAACATCATAATGAAAAAAAAAACTTACCATAATCCTCCAAACATGTGGGACATCTTGAGAAGTCAACATTCGACAGCATCTCTATCCGAGTGAAAATGAATATAACTTCTCTTCTCGCTCAGCCACGGAGCCCCTAAAATCACCAATAGCAACACGAGCTCAACAAAACATTTGTGTGTCTGTGGCTTTGACAGAAACGACACGTCATGAGAAACCTCACAAAGGAGGAATCCCTGTCAAACAGCTGATTCTTTGATAGATCGCATGGATATAGGCATTTTTCGTTTTATTATTTCGATTTTGCAAGTACGCCGAATGGTCGCGCAAAGGATTAAAATTGGGATTTAGAGAATAAGATTTCGCTATTTTCGTGTTTTCCCAAACTTCGAGCTTGTCTTTTTTGGCTTAGAGTTAAACTAGGCATCGTGGACAAATGATGCCATAAACAATTCTGTTTAATGATAGGAAGTAGGATGAGAAACTGGAAATAAAACGTAAAAGCAGGAACACTTTTATAGCGGAACTTGTATAGGTATTCAGTGGTCTCCAAAGTCTGGCAAAACAAAAATTCGCGTCACGAAATCTGACAAGAGATGAAGCTTCATCTGTTCCGGGAAAACCTTTCGATGTTAACGACCATTCGATGTCTGAAGACTTCTTTAAAAATCATTTAAGAGTTATCAAAACTGTGTTAGTCATTATTCACACATAACAAATTTGGTCTATATATTTTTTCAGATGGCACAAACTTTTCTCCAGACATGCCGAGACTTGTGGTATTTCTAAATTCGGCGTAAAATGATCAGTAATGCGAACAACCATCACAGTCATTTTAGAATAGTTTTCTCAGGCTACCTGTATGGCTTGAACAAAAAAAAAGAATTCAGGAAATTCTCGACAACTGCTCATTTTCAATAAAAAAACTTACCTATAAATGTATTGGAAGACTAGCTCTCAGGGAGGAACTGATATGTGAGCAAAATGATAAAGTCTAGATGCATTCTGAGAAAAAAAGAGATTAATGGATTATTGGAATTCTCCATACCACAAACTTTGAGTCTGCAAAAAATAGTTATGCTGAAAATTTTGAAAGTTGCAATCTCTTTAAAATGTAGTAGACGAATTTTCTTTTGGAATTGATAGAATTGGTAGAAATCAAACTTATCAGGTTTCTATACTGTCTGTTTCAATGCTCATCCTAGTCAGTTTTTGATCGGAACACCCTAGACATCCTTTGCTAACATGTTTCACGGGAGGTCAATCTCTACATGTTTCAATGATCATGAAACCAAGTTGTTTGCATGTCAAGGATGTCTTAACACAGAACAGTTCCCTCTGGAAAGTCTCGAAACCATTTCTCGAATGAACAATCTTCATCTTTACCACCAACATTTCTATTTCAGTCTTTTGGTGAACTGCCATAGACACTTGGCAGCGGACATGCCTTTGTTGACTCGTCGACGAAGAGAAAAAAGAAAGGAGATGGGCGTTGCAAACAACAAATAATAGTGAAGTTTGTTAGGATCATCCCATGGCTTACCTTTAACTTTACCTTTGAGTTTTTTTCTGAAGAGTCATCCACTCCCCGCCCATTTTCTAAATATATGTTGTAGAAGAGATCTCACACAAAATCTAGTTTTGCGAAATAGTTTGGTACGACTATAAAAGCGCCATTTCACTTTTGAGTAGCTCATATCTTGGCTGACAATGTTCGCTTCTTTACTCATAGGTAACATGCAGCTTTTCCGTTTCAAATGTTATTCGATTTCTGTTTTTCAGTTTGTCTGTCTGCATTCTCCGTTCACTGTCAGAACGCCTACGGTAACATCTATGGCTATGACACTAGTAACACCGGAAATTCAAACAATGGTCCTTTCCTGGTACAAAATCCGAATTATCAATTTTTGAACGATCAACTCGCCAACGAATACTCGCAAACATATCTTGAAGAGTTAAGAAACTACGAGCAGTCTTGTAAGTTTAACATAACAATTTTAAGAAATGAAAACTTATTGATTTTTCCAGCTGGATCATCAGCGAACGGAGGAATTATTACTAGCTCCTCTAGTGTTCCAGCTAACGGTTACTATACCGGACCAGCACTATCCAACGATCAGCAAAACCAAGTGAACTATCAACAAATTGTGCAGAGAAACCCATCCAGCAGTGGATCGTACTCGTCTAGTGGAAATATTTATGGTTACAACTATAACTCCGGAAGCAACACGGGAAGAACATCAGGATCAACCCAGTACAATAATAATGTGCAGTACTCAGGTAGATAATTACCAGAGATTTCTATTGATTTGAGTTCGAAACTGTTTGTGAAATAATGAATCAATTTTCAATTTTCCAACGTCCTTCCAGGAAATCAACAAATAACTGAAACATAACCATTATTCGGATACTTTCAGCCCCCAGCACCGCTCAACCATACGTGTACCCATTCGGACAATACGCTCCAGCCGGCTCTTCCAGCTCGAACCCAGTGCTTCGTGATCAGGCTTCCAACACATTCAGCTCCACAGCTTCCCCATACACTTCTACATCTGGAACCAACAACCTTGGAACTGGTAACATTCCAACAGGAAGAACCTATACCCTTTTCGATCAGCCACAAAACTCTCAAGTTGGATACACCAGTGCTTCCGACTTGAAGACCACCAGACTTCGTGACCAGCCTCCACCAGCCACACTGAACCTTCGCGGAACCGGACCACTTCCTGGACCAACTCTCAACAGTCAAAATGCCAACGATCAAGTTTTCCGTGATGCTGGATCAAATGATATTTACTACGGGAATGCGAACCGCAACGGACAGACAACCTACAGGTTCTCTAGCAGATTTTTTGATGTTGCTGGCAATAACACTGAAATGTATTATCCATATCGGTGAGTGGCAGAAAAATGCACTCACCGTAATCACATATTTTTGATTTCAAGTTTTCTAAAAAAATTTTGGAACACATCACGTCCAAAAAATTCGACCTCGGTACATTAGCCTGGTCACATTCCGACAACTAAATTTCGGTGTGAAATTTTCAAAAATTTCTATATTCTTATTATAGTACCTCTACTCAATGGCAAACTGGATCATATGGAACACCATCCGGAACCAACGTCGGCTCATCTGGAAATGGTGTCCAATTCGATCAACGAGTATCTTCTACCACAATGAGCCCAAACGGTAGATAATTAACATCTGGTCACCGATTAATTTTTGATTAGTCTTTGACACACACAAAATCTATTACCACGTGTTTGCCATTGCTTTCCTCCCATCAAATCATAAATCTCTCACCGCCTACACCTGTGTTTTTATCTCCTCTAAAATCACCTCCCTTATATAAAGTGCTACACGTTTATTTGTCTTTTCAACTCTCCGCTTTTCGTTGTCCCCATCTGTTTTGTAAATAAACTCCATCGCCCTCCTACCCGAACTAACAAGAGAGTAAACACCTCTTCAAACATGTCAGAAAAAACTGTGAGCTTTTTTTAGCGAGATGCGCCCTTTCCGATCCCTACTGGTGCCAAGAATATGTGCAAATCTATTTGAGTTCCCGTCAACAATATGAGGGAGTTTCTACACAGGTACCGAAGAATTTTCGAGAACCTGAATATCCATAATATTTTGTCTCCAGGCCGCATGCCCATCTCTGATCGCATCTCTTGCTGAAAGCTACAACGGTTGTTGCACTGCTGTTCGAGCTGCAGGATGCCAAATGTCATAAATATGTGGAATAATTGATTTTGAGTCCTCAATATTCTTTTTCAAATTTTTGTGGTTGCCGGTCTTTTTTTATTATGTGTGCGTGTGTGTGTACGAAAACGTTGTGATGTATATAACGGAATAATGGAGAATGAATCATTCTATTTTTTGAACTCATCTTCAGTATAAATATTTGGATTTCAAAGTTTGGGAGGCATTTCGAAATTCCTACTGAACAGTTTTATTTCAGATTTGTCACTTGGATTACTTTACTGTTTTTATTGCAGTCTTATGGTACCCATAAAAATCTGACCATCATGTCTAAAAATCAGAACCTTCATATGTTTAAAAAATTATTTCGAGGACACTCCTCTTTCTAAAAACGTTTTGTTCGCCAGGAACGATGCTTATTTTTTATTGACTCCGAACATCTTCTGAGAAAACTGATATTACCATTGATATTAATTCACAGACCAGATTAATTTCTGTAACAGACCTTTTTTCGTATGACCTGCAAACGTTTTCTAATTTTCAATCCAATTCTTGTTTTCCATTTGTTGTTTGGTTACTGTTTCCAGGTTGTTGTTTCCAGGTTACTATTTCCATGTCGTCTTTTCAATTTTCCCTCCATTTTGCCACTTTTTTCCACTTCAACCAACTTTCACACAAGCCACGTCATTTCCGTTTCACGTGTAAAGAATAGTTCACCTCCCACTTTTCCCCGTAAACCATCGGATTATCCGTTTTCTCCTCATCATGCAACAAATTATGGTCATCACAACCTTTTCTTGTGTCTTTCAGAGTTTGTGACTGTTACTTTCGAAGGCAACTGATTTCCATTATACCCTATACTTCTAGCCAATTTGCCCAAAAATGAAAACGATTTGAAAAGTGTTTTGTATAGGATGAGTCACATTTGTTCTCTGTAAATTGTACGTGTGTAGTCTGTCACTGCCCTTTTCGCGCAGCAGACATTCGGTTTCGGTCACCATACAAATACCCGCTTCTTGGGTCGGGTCTTTCTTCCAAAACTTTGTACACGGTCTCCTTATTCACACTTATTTCATACTGTCCAGTCAGTGTTTGCTCATGTAGCCAATGGGACTCTTATCAAAAGAGACTGAAACTTCAAACTAGTCAAAGCATTAAAAATACATTAGTATAGTTCAGTTGCACCTGTCTGAAATACTAACGCACGTTGGAAAAAATTCAACGTTTTACGTTTTTAGTAACAAGAGTTGTTCAAGCCCTTGAAAATTTCTCTCATTTGTTTTTCAACTTACACAATGTTTTGGTTTGCGGAATGTTTTCTTGACTGTTCTTGGTAGAAAATTTATTTATACTAGCTTTCAAAAAATTATCGCATGCTGAGTTTTGTGGGTCACCTTGTTAGATTCAACCTGTACCTTTAATCAGCTAATTTTGAAATTTTTGGATCCTACAGTATTCAGAATCCATTGAAATCTGTAGTTTGTGCTCTCCAAATGCGCAAAAACATATTGTGACCTTTTGTGTCACTTCGAATAAATTTTCAGTGTAATCTCAAATTGCACCATGCTCTGACATTTTGTGTTTTCTGTGTGTCTGTCACAAAGTGGCATATAAAACATTTCTCATTTCTTATCAGCTCATTCCCACCCCAGAGTTGTACCACCCGTGGTCAATGAGAATGTGCACATTCCGATTCATATCTCTACTTTTCTCTCTGCACCTCATTTTAACAATTGTGTGTACTGCGTGTGTTCACTGAGGTCCTTGTGTGACAGTTGTTCTGGTCCGTGCATCTTCTTTCTAATGTTCGCCAATTCACGTCAATTTCATCTTACGCAATTTGACTTCTTCTTCCTCTTCTATTTGTCCTATCCGTTTCTTCAATGTTCATATCATCGAAGTAACATGAAACTCAGGTTGCTTGGCTGTCTCATACAACCTTTAGTCTTTTTGCCAACTCGATTTTTCATTTTTCAAAATTTCTTATTTTCCTCATCTTCTTCCTCTGTTAAGTCTATTGTGAGAAATCCAACACCTTTAGAAATGTTTTCTTCTTTCGTCCTTCTACAAAATTTCTAACGAATCCTGTTGTCCTTCTGACTACATGTATAGCCGATGATCTTCAATTTCACGCAACACTGACACCGTACAGGAAGTGTAACAGTGGAGGAGATCACTTTGTTAGCCAGAAAACTTTTTCAATTTCATTTTTTCTCAGTTCAGCTGCAGGTATAAAAGAGAGATATCTTGTAGCAGAATGATGTGCAAAATCACTGGGGGCCAATTGACCCTCAATCATGTTGGGATCAGTGTAAAAATGACAACATTTTTGCGTTTATTTATCTCTTTGGCCTCACCTCGCCGCCCGGATAGCCGAAAGACTCTTTCAATGGCTTCTTTTTCATCCACTACTAATTTTTTAAACTAAATTTTCCTTTGAAGGAATTCGGAAGATTTCAAAGAACCACTATATCAAGTCAGAATTGGTTGCTCCGGTTGGTTTGGGTTTTTTATTTATTTTGGATTTTTGAAATTTTTGTTTTTTCTGTTTCTTTTTTTATTTTTGGTCAAATATGAAACACTAGAACACGCAATCTCAATTTATAATAATGTGTTGGAATGTCTGAAATCTGATTATTTTTGAAAGCTAGCTAAAAGTATTTGATAAAGTTCCTTTCTATTTTTGACATGATATTTCAAATTGAGATACTCGAAAATTTTTAAAATACATTATTACTTTTTTGAAATCTGAAAAGTTCATAAACAACAGAAAGGCTCGTTTTCCAATTCGCCTTTTCTTTCCGCTTTCATCTCAAATTACGTAGTTCCTACAACTGTGAATTGAGGTAAAGTAGCCGGAACCCTCCGAAGGGCTCTCAATTTTCTCGCGCCGCTCGCGGTCTCACTGTGTTGACGGCAGTGGTAGATCTAAATGAGAATAGATTGTGGAGCCAGAAAAAGAGGCAGAGACGAGGGAGTGCACACGATTTGATGATGAATTGACCTTCAATTATTATTTGCTAAACTGTCATTTTGGGAGAGACATCAAGAATGGAGAAGATGGCAGAGGCGGAAAAGAAGAAAAACCAGGTTTCTCGATTTCTTTTCACATCTTCTCAGTATTTATAACGTTCTCGGTTTTCATATCATTTTCAACTTCATTTTTCATTTTTTACTTCCTCCCCTTCTCTTTTTCTCGTTTTTGTTTTTCTTTCAATTCGCGGTTTTTTCATTGTCAGTCACCACTGCCGGGAGTTGATGAGGCAAAGGCGGACCAAGACAACATATGCATTTTATTGTTTGCTCTATATTCATGCAGTGGAACACAACCACATTATTGCGAAACGAGAATTTTGCTCATAACCACAAAAACAAGCTCTCCCAGGCTTTTTGACATGTTTCAAACCACGAAATGACGGGAGTTGACGATTGTTATGACAACCATTGGCACCCCTTTCTCCTCTTTTTTCCCTTTTTTCGCTTCTCATCTCCATTTTTCTCGGTGCTCTCAATTTCCACCTCTTGGAACGAGCATAAGTAAACAAACATTATCAGGGCAAGAAAATTGAGAAAATCCATGAGATATATCACTCACTCACGCAATCACTTCAAAAATTTCTCACTCAAATCATTTTTTCCCGAACACAATGTGAATTTATTTTCTTCCATCGACTTATCACTAAAGCTCTTCGATCAAGGTTAAAGTTGAAGTACTAACAGGTTCTATTTGACATTTTGACAAATAGTCTCGGGGTTATGGACTCACTAACTATGTACGTTGTGATGAAGAGAAACTTAATCAACAAAATTTTTGATCAGAGAGTAAAGTAGTGAGTTTTCCATTTGCTTCATAATGTTTTGATATACTTAAATAGTTCCGATTTTTCTCCAGATTCCAAGATCGGTGATTGCGAGGTTTTCGGTTGTTTATACTTTTGATATTCTCAATTTCTCAGATTCGGAAAAATGTTGCTAAAACTTTAGAGTTATTAATTTCAGAATTTCCCAATTTTCCAATCAATTGACAAGTACAAAAGATGTGTCATACCATTAGAAATGATTCCAAAAAACCTTTTCTTCCATGAATCTTGTCATCACCAAATCTGTGAAAGTTATGACGCAATATGAGAAATTTAGCAAGTTTTTTTTTCTCTATATCATCATCAATCATTTCCACACGTTCCCTATCTTTGATAGCAAGTCAATTTTCATCTTCTCATCTTCTCAGTTTCACTGTGTCCTTCAGATTCCTCCAGTTAAATTGGTTTTCCGATCCATCAAGGACATATTAATTGATAATTGCATTTTTTGTCTTTATCGATATTTTGAAGTGTCAGAAATGTCAAAATAAGTGGTGTCCTATGAATTGGAATGAAATGCACTCTTTGGCACCTTCCGGTCAAGTGACGAAAGTTGGTCAAAGGTTAAGCGTAGTTTTTTGGCAATTTTGAAGCATACAAGACTTTCGACTTCTTCTGAATTTCTTCATAGTGCGCATGAAACGTTGAACCAAGTATCGTTCGCTTTTTGTCTAAACAAACACAAAACATATCCAAGTTTTGGTTTCTTCTGGTCCTCTCTCATCCTCAAACACACAAATACATCTCCTTTTGTGATTGATATCCTTTTTTGCTGTTTCTCAAAAAAACTTTCACCCCACAAACATTTCGCGTCCATTCTGTTCTGTTCCCCGGTCTCATCCCCTCGCTCTCGTATCAATTCTATTCCACCACACCACTAATTTCTCCTCCCGTACACCCTTCTCCTAATTAATCGCATCTTTCGCTTCCTCCTCCCAAAAAATAGTGTCTGTCTCGAATCTGAATACATTTATTTCAATTTTTTCCCTGATCTCAGATTTCCAATCTAGGTTTTTTTGCTGGTATGAAAAAAAACTGAAAGAAGAAAAATGAGGCAACTTTTTCACAGAACTTTATATCTTCCACGACCTATAAACCAGACATAAACCATACCATTCCTCTTCCTCTTGTTTCTGTTTCTTCTTTCTGTTCTTTTCCAGAATTTTTAATTCGAATGGATTTTTTTCAGATGATGGATACCATTGACTATAAATCTAAAATGTCCGAACTGGAAACGCAACTTCACATCTCTCATGAAAAACTATTGGTCCGCGAGAATGTGATTTCACAGTTGGAAGAGGAGATCAAAGGCAAGGAACGGTTGATTTTCGAGCAAAGCCATCTCATCAACATTCTTGAAAATGAATCAGCATCTCAAACGCAGTTACAGGCAATACGATGTGACAACAACAATAAATATGATACGGTGAGGGTCGCTTTGTTCAGTCGCATTGTTCAGTTCAGAGATCTTTGTAAGAACTCAAAATTTTAATTCTAAGTTTTAATTCTCAGAAATATTTTTCTAGTTGGAGATATTACTGAATAGCCATAACCTATTTCCGAATATTTTCCTGTATTCTGCCGATTTCCTTAATTCATTTCGATAGTTTTCTATTACCGAGTGTTTTATTACCGAGTTGCGGAATACAGCATACCTGTATTTGAAGGTATCTAGAAAGAGGCAATATGTCACCGGTATGCTCCATTCAGAAAACAGTGAAAAATTTTTGAAAAATCATGTGAACTCTCTTTCGAACGTACAGGCATTTTTCATTCAAATAAATCAATTTTGAGGAGGCCTTTCTATTCAAAGCCTTTCTATTCACCTTCAAAGACCCTTCAAAACTTTCAAATAACCACGACATTTACATCCACATAATTCTTTATCTTCACAAAAACTGTTTCTAGGACTCCATCAACAGCGAGAGCGAGATCACAGTAATTGAACGCGAAATCGTTGCGTCCAGCAGTTCGACCTCACCGTGTTCCTCGGAAAAAAGCGGAAGCAGTGGTGGCGGCATCATGACTTCATCTTCCCTCTTCCGAACTTCAGATCGTGACCTTTTCCGATGCGACAAATCATCGTGCAAATGCGAATCGAAACTCGAGCAAGCAATGGTGGATCGAGAAAGACTCGAGCTACAAAATGAGCAGCTCTTGAAGCAATGGGAAGAAGCGTTGGAGTACGTTTCAAGTGTAAGTCATTTGTCGCTCATTATTCATTCGGTGATTTCTTTATTTTTCAGGTTCAGCGTCAATTGCAAGAAGAATTGAAACGAAACGGACAATTGAAAAACGAGATGAATCAGAGAGCCAAAGAAGAAGTTTTTGAGATTCCAAGAAATGTACTTCATCTGATGTCATTCATCATTTTGGTATTTGGTTACTTGCTTTACCGCCTTTAAAGAGGCTCATCTGGAATCTAGGAGTTCTTTTACCTGTCCGATAAAGGTTTACAATGCCATATTAGGAAGGAGATAATCCTTTTTTATGTACAAAGAAATATTATATTGACTGAAATATGACTATAATTACGAGTGGTATGTTGAATGACAATGATTTGATGAAACATGAGGAACCGATTTTTTTTCTAATTTTGTTTTGTGTAATTTGCTATTGGTGTCATTTGCTTCATTTTCAATTCAATAAAATTTGGGACAAACAGATGTTTTCAATTTCAAACGAGAAACGAATTATATCTTTTTTCTTTCCCCGGGATCATTTAAAAACTCTATGGGGGTGGAAACAAGAGAAAAATAGATAACTTGCTCCTGTTCGCTGCTCCATTCATCATGAGTCCCATTGATGAGTTGGTGGGTAATGACAGAATTTATTGTGTCGTGTTTTTTTTTTGCTTGTTCATTATTTTTTTTTCGATCCTTCAATTTTTGTGCTTCTCTCTAGACCTAGACTATAGGTCAAACGACAAGTGTCAGGGAGGGGAATCCGGGTAAAGAGAGAAAGGAAGAGCAGAAGACGAAACGGAAAGGCAACGAAGAAGAGGAGCATCGGGGCATATGTTTTATAACAATTCGTGTTTCTCCCCGCCAGGTCGTGGGGCGCTTTGCTTACCTGCCCAGGTTTCACATTCTTCGGGGTTTGCATGTCTTCTTCTTCTTCTTCTTCTTCTTCTTCTTTTCCTCGTTCTTCTCTTCTTTTTTTCACGAGATGCTCCTGTTCGGGTTAAGTGTGAAGAGTTGTGTGCCATCATTTTGATAACTTCTTGACGAGAGGACAGACGAACCCTCACAAGGATGTGATGGAGTTCAAGGATATCCTATTTTTGGATTATAACAAGTGACGAAACGGTCAAAAATAGATCCACTAGAAACATAGGATTCTTTTTTGAGAATTGGGCGGTACAACATGATTTTCGTCTAGATTCAGATGTCAAGTTTTCTTATTCACCTATTTTCTTTCATTCCCATCACGATAAAACAGCAATACGTCTGTTATTACAGTAAGGTACCTTCAAAACTCTATGTCTCATATTTTTAAATCACATATTTTTCTGTTTTTTTTAAATTGCGGTAGCCAAGTTCCGCGAGATTTTTCAATAACTTCTATTCCCGGGATTTTTGTATTCGGTCAGAAACAACACGGAAAATACCACCCTTTTGGCTCCTGAAAAAAGTTTTATAATTTCCAGGACTACATTCCTTTCCAATATTTCATCAATTTTTCATGTCCACCTTTTTCCGTTTTCAAGTTCTGCTCGTATAAAGATATGAAAGCGATGTTTTCGAATCCTCCAGAACTCTGAATTCTGGACCACGGATCATAAAACTCTAAAGATATTTCCAGATTCATTGAGAAGAGAATTTGAAAAGAAAATATATATATATTGTTTGTTCTGAATATTTACTCTGCCCTTCCAATGAGAACTCTCTAGGCATTTTTTGCGGTTAGATTCTCCCACCTTCTTCTGAAGTGCTTCGTCCCCTCACCTATCTTGTCAAGAGGTCCCTATTTTATTTCTTCTTCTTCTTGCGACGGGGCAATAAAATAACGTCATGCATCACAAATCGGGGTGTTGATATATTTTTGGGATCAAACTTATTTTTAGTTTTCAAAGGTATGGAGCAATCGACACCTTTGTGAAAAATTAGAAGTCGCAGCGGTTCTAGTATTTGGTTTCTGACTTTCTCCAACGCACAAGGTGAAATTGTGCAGTTCCGTTCTTTCACCCCTTCTCACATTCCTTCTGAAAGCTATCCGAACGCGATCCGAGAGCGGCTCAAAAAAGAGAGATGTCTTGTCTTCTGCCTTCGGTCGCGACGACGGGTGGCATGACTTCCACTTGTTCTTGTCTCTGTCAAACTTTCCTTCTTCCCACTTGGATTTATTTCATCACTAGTTCCTACTCTTGATTTCTTGGTTTGATTAAAATGACTGTGCTGAGAGAAGAAGCTGTTAGGCAAATTGGACAAATTTGGGGATTCGGAGGCCGATAGTAAAAAACCAAGAAAAGGGCCAGCGGAAATGTATGATGGCGGGATGGAGGGAGAAATAGAAGGCGTGTTCTAGATAAGGCCTGGGGGGTCAAGATTTGTGTTCTTGATGGAATGAAAAACTAACTAAAAGAGAAAGAGAGAGGACATGAGAATCTTTTTCTTCCTTTTTTTCCATTAAATCTTTTTTGCTCTACAGTATGCCCTCAATTAATCTGATTGAATGAAGCTTCACGAGCACTTCCTCTGCTTTTCATTGACTTTTCACTATAGTGGAATGGTGGTGGTGTTGAAAACTCAATTTCCGTTTTTAGCGCTTTCTGACATTTTGCCTTCCCTCCGGCACAGATGACAATTATTGGTTTCAAATGACCTATAAAATATCATATGCTGTTCTTGAAGCACTAATGTGCACGGGTGGAGAATATACATCAATTATCGGTTTTTTTATTCTCCGCTTCTTTTTGTATATTCTTTCAATTTTCAAAATAACTATATCTATATTTTTCAAATGTACGTTTTTGAACTTTTGAAACTGCTTGAAATTTTCAATTTTCCCCAGTATTAATTAAGTTTCAGGATTCGTCTGAAACAAACTCCAAAATACTCCATGGATACTTTAACGGCTGCCTAAGAAACCAATCGCAAGGATAAAATGTTGTTTGGGTGAGTTATGAAACTTTAACATTCATTCTATAGGTTACTGTATCTTACATTGACCACAACTCGTTTTGTTGAATGCTTTATTATTCTATTCTTTTGTAGTTCCTATTTTGACTTTCTTTTTTTCTCGTAGCTAGTGCACTCCACTTTTCAACTAGCCATTTATTTATTATTCATTTTTCAATTTAGACGGACTACTGAATAGACCGAGAAATAGGGACAAACCAGAAACAATAGCTACAAAACCACGGAAGGAAAAATCATTCCACCCTCACATTAGTTTTCGCAACTTTCAACCTCTAGACCACTCAATATATGTAAGTTTCCGTTAAGAAAGCATCAAGAGAGTATTGTATGAAAAATTAGTAAAAAATCAAAGGGGTTCTTACAAAATAAACATTTCGACTGTTTCTGAGCTGCGAATAGATATTCTCCGTGACAAACTTCAATTCTCTTCTGGTTGGTCCCTGACATTCAAAGTATCGAGAACCCCAAAAAAATGTTCAGTTCATTTTTTTCTTCAGCATTTGTCATTGTTAAAAACGCGAAAAAAAGAAATACTCAAAACTTCTATTTTACTTCCACTTGCTCTTTCGAATATTCGGTCTTCTTCCTTTTCTCCTCCCACAGTTTTGTCGGAAAAAACTTAAAAAATTCTATTGCCCTCCAAGAGGGCGTGAGCGAGGAACCAACAAAAAGAAAACCAAAAAGAAAAACCGAACAGAGCAAAATGGACCGAAAATTTTACTCCAGGGGGAAGTTTCTGGAGCTTTCAGCAATTTTCATGTATTTTTATATTTCCATGCTTTCCTCGTCATTCTCACATGCTTTTTTTACAATGGTCTATTCATATAGTGATGGTGGTGTCCACCCTCCCCCAACTTTTTTGTGTTGTCAAAGACCGGAAGTTCTGGAATAGGCAAAAAAGAGGACTGAAAAGCGTTGGGAGGGTTTCGGGGTTTTTCTTTCTCATCAACGACAGATTTTTCCATCTCATCCATCCTTCATACTCCTTTTTCTTTTGTGCTCCGCCTTCTTTTTTCAATTGTTTACGTGTTCTTCTTTTTTTTTCTTTTTTCTCCAGATGGGCTTTTACTTACCGACGTCGTCGTCACCGTTTGTTAAGTTTGTTACATCGAGTCCTGTCTTATTTCGCTTCCCTTCTCGTTTCCCATTTTTCCCAAACGTCTAGAACTCGTAGCCACGTGAGTTTGAATTCATCATTCCATTGGTAGAGTTTCTGGGTTCGAATGATGTTATGCTGAGCTTTATCAATAAGACTCATCAATCATAAAATCTTGCACTTAGCAGTTGGAGCATTTATGCTCCGTCCTTTGATATTTTTAAAATACTTCTCCGCTTTCAATTCCCCATCCATTCTCTGTTGAGATCTTGACAGTCGGAATGTTGCAAAATTTCGAACTCCTTTATTCAAGTTGCTGCATCCACTTCAAATTCCAATTTTTCAAACCAAGTTTCAAAGTTTGCTAACTCAAAAGCTTAGCTCGGAAACTGAAAAATGGACTACACTACTCGGTTTCTGTCTCAATAAGTGGGTCCCTAGTCACTATTTGTCAGAAGTTGAGAAGACATCGGAATTCATTTCTCTTCTTTGGTGGTGTCGTCCCATTTTCGTGTGTATTTCTTTTTCATTTTCTTCACTAGTCACTCAAACTTTTCAAACTTCAAAGTTCAACAGCGCCAGCTTCAGTGATTGCAATCAATGCGAATAATGAGTCTATTGCTTTTTTACTAATTGCTTCTTCTTTCAATCTTTTTTGTTTATCAGACAGAGTGAAGATTTGTGACAATTTGATAGAAACACATGTTTTTATCATATCAGCTGTCAGGAGAGACTAGGTCTTGGTTTTTTTACACAAGATCCTTGGTTTTTAAAACAAAATCAAACTACACACTTTGAAAAAAGTGTGACTTGTGAATTCAAGAAATATGGATTTACAACAAAATTGACAATTTTCGTTTCTGGATATCTTTTTTTCTCAAGCAAAGAAATGTAGTTTTAATGTAGATATTCAACAAAGTTCCGGAAGTGATTCAGCAAAAAATGTGTCAACCATTTTGATGGTTTGACTATTATTAACGTCTAGTAGCTTAATGTAAATAGGAGCAGGTAAAATTTCAATTTTTGTTGGGTTAGAGTATGAATTTTTACGCGAAGGTTTAAATCACATTCAAAACTTTTGCATAGCTATCGTCCCCTACTTTTATACTATATTTTGAATTTTGTTAAACTTTTTGTTGTGTGTAGCATTACTTTCTTCGTTCAACTCTGAAGTGTTTTAGGGTATGAGCCTTGTACAAATTCTTCTTAATTTCTCATTCATATTTTTTAAAGCAAACAATATCACATGATTTCCTTTGATCCACGTCCTTGAAGAAAGGAAGTGACTTCCGGAGCAGCAATTTTTTTCCACTATTATCTTTCTGCGCTCTTCGTGAAACAAGCATCCCGTGTGTTCTCAAAAAATGATCTGCTTTTGTTTCTGTTGGATCGGTTTTGCTGGGATGCTGAGAAGAGAGTGGTTGGATGGACTCCATATGTTTCTACTTTATCTCATTTATCTCAATTTTTCAATTCCATGTTCCAATTTCAATTTACTACGTGTCCATTGACGTCAATTCAATTCATCTATTTGCTTCTTTTTCTATTTTCTCTTATCCAACCCTTCTCATCTTCTTCTTCTGTGACTGACATCAAGTTGGATATAGATAGGCGATCTAGACACTTAATTTTCAAACTAGTCATCCTGTTTTCTTGAAACAAGAAAAAAATCCATGTCAACGTGTCGCGTGTTCAAAGGTCCGCTCCTTACGTAAACAAGTTTAATAGTTTTGGTTTTTTGTGACAATTTTCTCGTAGAGCCCGCCCGTTTGGCTCTCTTGTCAAGATGTTTTCGGCGTTGTAGATCTTATCGACCAACTTTTCTGTTAAATCTTATTTTCGAAAAAGATGCATTTCTCAAAAAAGCTCTTTTTTCCAAAATGCTATATCATGCCCAAATGTCAAAAATACAGTGAATGTGTTTTAGGCTCTTGATTTTTTTATTAGTAAATCCCTAAATTTAAGTTCAAAAAATGCTTTGTGACAGCTTGCTCTCCATTTTTTTCCTAATTTCACGTAAGCAAAACTTACAAAACCTCCCGTACGCAAAAAAGCTAAGCGCAGTAAATCCGATTGTCAACCCTGATCTTTTCAAAAACCTTAAATAAGTTTTCTAACTTTCCCATTCTTCATTTTATTTCATATACCACAACTAGAATGTGGCATCTCGATATTTTTCCTTGTTTGAACCCATTATTCAACACTCTCACTAATTCATATCATCTTTCAGAGCTCGAATTCACGTAATTCTACCCGTCTTTATCTCTTAATTTCGGGATCGCATGACTTTTTGACCTGTTTCTGTCTATGGGTGTCGTATTAATAAACTAGATTGGATAGTCGGGTGTGAGTTGAGCTTTTTGAGATTCTCATAAGGAGCAGACAAATTTCCATCGAAAAATGGCTGTCAGTCATGATATCAAAACAATTTACAAATTCTACCAAAACCAAAAAAAAACAGGATAAAACTAATTCAACCACCAGACTGACAGTTCAGCTCAGATCACTTTTTCTACTACTTTGCTCTTTTTTTTCTTCAATTTTTCCTCTTCTTTTTTTCTTCAGCCTTCTCAATTCCCCCTTCTTCCTCCCACCAAATCAGATTAGTTGATCGAATGTTTCTCCATTATACCTACTATTTTCCTGTGTTTTTTCCTCCTGATCCTAATTGCATTGAAAGCCCGAATTCAATCTACTGTGTCCTTCGCTTCTTGTAGAGCACACACGCATTCTTGTGTTTTTTCTTTGCTTTTTTGGCCACTTTTCTGGGGTCCCCCATTTCTTTCCATTGTTTTTGGTTTCTCGATCCCCAGGAAGTCAAGAAGTCAAGAATAGGGAGCCTCTTTTTTCTCAATCCTCTTTTATCCTCGATTGACAGCTCATTTTCATCACTTCTCTTCTGCTTCTCCTTTTTCCTTTTCTCAACTGAAAAAAAAAACCCAATTATCTTGCGGAGCCATCTGAAGGAGATTGAGTATGGTTTTGGCAGTAGCGCGTGCGCGAAAGAAAATGAGGTGATCTCATGGTGGGCAATCAAGACGCGAACCACTTTATATTCATGACGGGGGAACCGCTTCACGGGCGGGTTTAGCGCCCACATCCCCTTTCGATTCTTCTTAAATGCACTCCTAATTTTTTGGAGCTCCCTTTCCTTTCCATTCTTCCTCAATTCGCATTCCTACCACCCGAATCAAAAATACCCGCAAAAATGTATTCAACTGGAAATCGCGTTTTTCCTGTTATGATTGATTTCAGCTACTATTCAAACACAAAATATAGCTTCGATTCTGACACGAGCAGGTAATGTTACATCGTGGGAAAATTTGGGAGATTGTACAAATAACTACACGTCTACTGCACATTCTAGATTTCTGAATTTCTCTTGTTGTTTAATTTTTTGTAAGAAATGAAAAACCAAGGATGATCATACACCAAATCTCAGGATGAAATCTTGACCTTGCTTCCCCTAATTTTAGTAATTCAATTTTGTCTCTTCTTTTCCTTGTGTTTCTTTTTTGTGTCTACAAACACGTCAACTAATTGTTAGATTTGTGCTACTAAGAAACTCTATGTCAGCGGTTTTTTCGCTGTTGTGTTTTGCTCAAAGCTTCATTCTTTGTTGTATTACAGGTCGGGCGTGAAGAAAACACTGATATGACCAGTTATAGCTTTCTACTGAAAAATCAGGATTATATTTTAAAATAGGCATAAAAAATGCGCAGGTGGTAATTATATCTATACATTTTTCTCAGAGAAAAATTATTTTGAAGAACAATCGTACTTTTTGGTTTCAGCCTTTTTTCTGTTGGCAAAATGAGAATCAGCGATGAAAGTTGAGCTCCGAAAATTTAGATTCGAGCTTTTGAGGAAAAAAAAAAAAATTGGAAAAACAGAAACATTTTTCGATGAAATGAATATTCTCATAAATTCATTTCAAGTTTGCTTTTAACGTTTTTTTAAAGTGAGACTAATCAATTCAAATACTGTACATCACTCAAAGAAGGCTTTTACAGTTTTACATTATGAATTAAAAATCTGCTCCGGTAAAAAAAATTCATCATAATTTCCAAGTTAGACAAATAGTGAAGATTAATAACTCTTAAACAAAAATCCTCTACAAAAACTTCTAAAAAGTTTTTATATGGTGAATCTTACCAAAAGGTGTAGTCAATATGATTTTTGTCCGAACCTAAATTACTCTACAGAAGTGTAGTGAAAATTCATTGGCTTAGGTCTGCCCGTACTTTGACGTGGACAACCACTACTGGAAACAACTTTGACGCACATAAATTAGCTCCACCTATTTTCGTTTTCTATATAAGGTTTTCGAAATAATTCTGATAGTAAGCTCAATTTTTTTCACATTGTACGAACATTTACAGAAACCTATTATCTTAAATATCTAAGTTTTCGAAATATATTTAATAATTTCAAACTATGGTCCCTCTTTTCACATTTTTGTCACAAAATTCGTCATCACTAATATTATAAGAACATCCAGAGGCATTTCATTAAGATCTCTTCTGGAAGCTGATCGTAAAACATACAACAATTTGTGGTTTTCATCACAGAATAGGATGCATATGTGTCCCTCAGCTAGTCTTCATCATCATGCTTCATCTTCTTTTTTTCTAGTTCTTCTTTTTCTTCTTTTTCTTCCATTCGCTGCTCCTTCTCATATTATTTGCACCGCCACTTTCCAATTCCACCCTCAGCTTCTGAAACCTAGATATCCTCCTCTCAATATGCGGCATTCCCTTCTTCATGTTTTCTGTCTTCTTCGATGTTTTTGCATCTGTCAAACTCACTCAGTTTGCTCTTGTTTTCCAACCATTGAATCTAGATTGATTCTAGCTTCAGATGTCAAGGAACACGTAATGCAGAATCTCGAGTTTTCTGATACTATTTTGGTTTCATAAGGACAAACCGAGCCAAGAGTTCAAAAATCTGAATCTCCACTGTCAACATCTAAAACTTATAGAACCTTCCAAATATTAAGCTAAATGTATTCCTTGGTCTTTTTATACCACCTGCCTGACTAAACAATGAAATGGAATCTCTAATGAAAAAATCTGAAATAAAGAAAAATGAAGGGTGTGGCTCCACATACCCACACGCCTTCTGCCCAAGCAAAACAAATAGAAAGATTGCGACAAAAAGTCGCACTTGGAGGTCCCTCACACCCTCGCTCTTGCTCCACCCTCCCCGCGCTTCTCTCTTTTTTAATATAGGTAATCAAGTAATGAGGTCTAACTTTTCTAATCTATTCAAACTTATTCTCTGGTTAGTTTCTCATTCGTTTTCTTGTACTTCCTAAGTACAGTGCGTTCAATAAGGATAGGACCCCCCTCGATTTTGAGCGTTCCGGAAAAAGTTAAAATGATATGAAAAATCTGTGAATGCCATTCGATTTAGAATACAAAATAACCCCGGGGTACAAATTTTCATGTCTCTTGCACTTTCTGTACTCGAGTTACACCCAAATGTCACTTTTGCAACCGTTCAATAAGGATAGGACCACCCTGGAAAATGAAAAATTTCATGTATTTTAAGGTACAAATTCGAACTTATTTCGTTGGAAATTGTTAAAATAGTCTCAAAACAGCCTATTTTGACAGTTTACACAAAAATTGCATCCTCTCACCAAGTTTCAGAAAAAATTATTTTCGCACATTTTCGGCATTTTTTGGGTTTTTGGAATAAATCGCTGATACCTTTGCTCCTGGGGTAAAATTTTGAGCTGAAACTTATAAGAAATAATGCTGCAGTGGTCTGAATTGTCTACGGACGGTTGTTCTGCTGTTTTGAGCCGTTGTTTGTAATTTAAGAGAGATTGAAATTTCCAAAATTGACCTTGCAATTCGGTGAATCTGATTTTTGTCGAAAAGCCAGATTTCCCTGTATTAATTTGTTTTTCTTCACAGGATAACAATTTTAATAGCGATTTAGATCACTTAGAACACCTTTCGAACATATGAGACAGTTTTGAAAATTTTCCAATTGAGCATATTTTTTCAAGACAAAACTCGAGCTCAATTTTGAGCTACTATCGCTCAAAAGTGCCGTGAGCACTCACAACATGATTATGATTATTCGGAACATTCTTCTAAACACTTTCAGCTCAAACGTTTACCCAGGAGCAAAGGTATCAGCGATCTATTCCAAAAACCCAAAAAATGCCGAAAATGTGCGAAAATAATTTTTTCTGAAACTTGATGAGAGGATGCAATTTTTGTGTAAACTGTCAAAATAGGCTGTTTTCAGACTATTTTAACAATTTCCAACGAAATAAGTTCGAATTTGTACCTTAAAATACTTGAGATTTTTCATTTTCCAGGGTGGTCCTATCCTTATTGAACGGTTGCAAAAGTGACATTTGGGTGTAACTCGAGTACAGAAAGTGCAAGAGACATGAAAATTTGTACCCCGGGGTTATTTTGTATTCTAAATCGAATGGCATTCACAGATTTTTCATATCATTTTTACTTTTTCCGGAACGCTTAAAATCGAGGGGGGTCCTATCCTTATTGAACGCACTGTATATACTAGTTTTGAAACCATACATTCTCAAGATTTCATTCAACGTTTATCAATTTTCAGTGAATGTCAGTCAATGCCCTGCGTGCCTAAGCCCCAACAACGGTCGCCAAATGCTTCCTTCAATCCGGCACATGCACAGTATGCATGCTGCTTCCAACAATTGCACTCGAATGTAAGTTTAATATATCTCTCATAAAATATTCTCACTATTCTTATTTTCACTATTCTTAAATTCAACAAACCCACAGCTAAAAAGACTGCAAGTCGAATTTCCTTTAGTGAAAACAATTTTGAATATGAAACATTTTATATGATGCATTAGACTCATTCCTCCTCTGTTGACCTCTCCTTCCCACCCACGCTGTTCACTGAAAAAGCTATGTTTGTTTTTTCGTCCTATGTTTCTTCCTCTTCTCTTTTCCTTACTACTTTTCTAGGATAATTAAAGTTCTCGCTTTCTTTTCCACCCTCTTCCGACCTTGCTTTCACAGAGTCAGGATCAGGAAGTATGACACGATGCTTTTTTGTTTGAAATTCTAAAAGGAAGAAGGAAGAGAGAATAGATACAGCGAACTTTTGTGGCGTTGACAAGTTCTTCCTAAAAAATTCCTAATTGCATGTCCGATTGTTTTTGTGCCGGGACCTTCTCGAATGAGAAAAAAAACACCGAGACGAAGCAACTCAATCCTTCACGAACAGCTTTCTCCAATGGCACCTAACAAATTTCAGACGGGAGCTGTTCTCATCGCCATCTTCCACATTATTCTCTGCAGCGGTATTTTTACGTGGCTTGTAAAATGCATTGGAACCGAAAAATCAAAGATCGAGCTTGCCGCTGAACTCTTCCTCGCTACACTGTGCCTTATTGCTGCTATTATTCTTCTTCTCGGACTGAAACTTGAAAGTCGCAAACTCCTCACTGGTTATGTTCTTGCTCAGGTAAGTCCAAACTCCAATAAACTAAAGTTATTCAGTCTCAGAGAACTTAAATTAATGAAATTCCAGAAAAACTGAACAAGTTGTTGGTTGCTTCCTCATTAGAAATAATTATGTAAAAAACTTTTTAATGAGCGGTTAAGGGTGTTTCCCAAAGTTTCCTGATCAGAAATTCAGGATTGGACTAGACACGAAAAAGAGACCATAAAAATCGCTAGATTTTAGAATATGATAATTTTCAAAGAGAAGACCAGCTCCAGTAATCTAAATAACTTTGATTAGGCAACTTTGAAAAAAGTAGTCGATAGGTTTTTTCAGTAGTTCTGTAAATTCTCCAGTAAAGCAAACAAAAACAGAACTCGATTTTTGTATTTTTACAACGTTATTGAATCTACATGCACCCGGTTGAGTATAATAAAGAAGCTGTCTAAAACTAGCTAAAAATATATTTTTTTAATCTTTACAAGAGTCACCAACATTACCAAAATGACTGTTTCATTTAAAAATGGTCAGCTCTGAGAGTCTGACAAACTATTCTCTATATGTCCATTCAGTCTGAAAAACCCAGGGAAATCGAAACAAATCTGAAAACTTCATTCTATTGATTTCAACATTTTTTGTATACACTTACTGGTGAACCTCAAAAATGTCAAAATTACTACTGTCGTTAGAGAAAAATTCATACGTTTTTTTTCCACAGGATCTATCTGTCTTGTACGCAGGTCTACAAAACGTTGATGATTACAAAAATAGAGTTTTATATTCAATTTATCATTCTCGTATTTTTCAGACCAGATGAACCAATAATAAGTACTTTTCAGACACCCAAAGTTGATAATTTTAAATCAAAATTTGAGTTTGATTAAGACAATTTGTGACAGAATTTCGGCAAGTTTTCAACATCTAGAATAAATGAAAATTTATAGATGCTAGAAATTGATTACAGACAAAAATATAAAAGTGTAGGTGAATAAAATTATTCAACTCTGTTCTCCGACTGTTAAATGAATAAATTTCAGACACTTCTCGTTGGCCTTTTATTTGTACTTTTCCTCGCTCTCATCATGGGAATCAAGCCAGGAATTCTCGATGACCCAGATCAAAACGGATACAACTCGCTAGGTGAGTAGAATATTTCACACTCAGACAGTATTCATCTCAAGATTTTTGTACAAGTCGAATACCATTTTTGAGTTCTTCAGCTCCCAAAAACGCATTTTTTTCGTGTTTCAGAAGAAGAGCTCCTGATAGTCTTGGAAATTTTTATCTCACTCGCCGTTGTCATCATCGAAGTCTGGTTCCTGACTATTGTGCTCAAATCCTACTCCTTCTTCACCGACAAATACAATTATACCGGAGGGGATCGTGAGGACAATGTTTAATCTAACACCATCATGATTATTTTTTTGCATAGTGTGATATTTTTTCCTTCCATTTTACATGTACATTGTTCTTCTTTTCGAACACTCATGGCCCTAAAACTAATCCTTCTCAAAAATCTCCAGTTTTCTCAACTGTTCCCGTCATGCCCATTTTACTATATTTATTTCATCATCCGAAGAAAAATTCTTTTTTTTTGTAATAAAAACGGAAATGAAAGTGCCGACAGAACAAAAATACGAGAAGATAGATGGAAGTACAAAGCAGAAGGTCCACGTGCGGCATAGATAAGAAAAGAACAAGAACGTTCGAAACGGAACTGGTGGGACAACCAAAATACAGAGAGAATTATCAGAAGTGGATGTTAATTACACAACTACATTTTATAAGATTTTCAAGACAATGTTTTGAAACCAAAAAGTTACATTATGTTTTGAAAAAGTCTGGGAATGGGAGAGTTGGGCTTAGAGAGAGAGAAAGAGAAAAAGAGAGTGAAATAAGCAAGAGTCGAGTAACTGAATGAAGAATGTTCTAGATAAGTTTCAGGGACAGGATGGACATTTATGCAGATGGGACTGGTGGAAGATGTGGCTGGGTGACGGACATGCGGCGTGGACGATCGGCTTCTTCCATGGAGCTGGAAAGAGTTCTCTGACGCTCCATGCCTGGAATAGCGACTCCCGAAAGAACTCCGCATCCTTTGCAGAGAAGGATGAGTGAGCGAGCAAGCTTGTCAGGCTGAAAAACGATCAAGTTCATTAAGAGATTATCACATTTTGATTTTAAATATATATCATGGTTTTTCGTTGTAACAAAAGTAATTTCCTGGAAAGTAGTTTCCGCGCGAAAAAATTTGGATTCTATCGACATAATTATTGCTGGGTGGTATCGCATATTCAGTAACCAATGGAAAAAATCACGAACCGCCTCTTGCATGACATCAGCGACATTGTCGACGACGAGAAGAGTGGTTTTCTTCTTGTTCATGCTCTTGTGAGTAGTGTAGACAGTGTGAAGGTGAGAAGCTTTGGATCCAGTAACCAAGAGCGCATCGACACTGAAATAAAACTGTCTGAACTTTCAATGATTGAATTCACTCACGTTTCGAGCTTTGTTCCAATAGTGGAAGAGAGGTCAGTTCTCTTAGTGAACGCGACGAGGTACTTGGATAGATTTTTGGCGTTCAAAGTCTGCTTGAGCTCCTCGAGATACTCAGCGCGCGATTTGGATTCCTGAAATTAAATGAATCTTTGTTACTCTGATTTTTGTTGGCTTTCTACACTATGAAATAAATCAAGAATAAGAATATTACGTACACCACTATCATTTTATTATGGAGGAGTTTTTCAAATCAGAGGAGTGATTCTAGAAATCTATTATGCTAACGGTGACAACGAAAAACAAATCATTGGTATCAAAACAATCAAGAATAAACCGTTAGTTTTGTTAGAAGAAATACTCACATCACCCTGAAATCTTAGTGGTTAATATCAGATACTGTAATTTGTGATAGAGATTAAACTTACTCCTCCAAATTTGTGGGCCAGTAGGTAGTCCCAGGCTCCATCCGACATGATGGAGTTCTCCAAGCGCATGTTCATGACCTGGAAAATTTTTTGAAGTTTCAATATTTCTGAAGGTTGTCGACTAAAATTGTTATCTGCGGAACGAAACCTTCTATGTTAAAATCTAGTAGAGGAAAGTCTTCATTTTGTGGTATCCGAGGCTGTACTTTTATGTTCAATTCACGTCATTTCCAACATTTTTTTTCCATCCTTCCCTTTTTTCGCTTATTCTTTATCTTCCTCTCCCTTCATCTTTTAGTAGTTTTCATCTGGAGGTAATCAAATTTTTGACTCTTTTGTCAAAAAAGAATATTCACACTCCCATTCTGCCACCCTCTACTTTTTTCTTTCCATCTCTTTTTTTCCCACCACCCCTCGGGCTTCGTGCTCATTGCTCGTCAAAATGACGTAGGCCATAGCGAATTGCCGCGGCTCAACTTCAGATCAATTATCATTCTGTTACACATACACAAGATTCCGATGTCTGAGGGTGGGCATGGATCTAATGACAAATTGAAAGATCAGATTCTTTCTGCAGGTTTCCCTTACAACAACTTTTTAGGCCTCACCTTCTCTTTGCAGTACTCGATGATTCCAGCAGTGGTCGAGGTGCAGTGGACCAAGATGATTCCCATGATGCGATTTGGGTGTCCCATCTGAAAGGAAAAAAATATTTCTGTGGTTTTTGGAGTGTAAGAAACTCACAGCAAACCGGCAGATGATGTTGGCTCCAACGCCCTCACCGAACGCGATGGCCGACTTGACCTCGAACTTGTCCAGTACAGCATTGAGATCGTCTCCGATTCCGTCAAGAGTCGGGAAGTCTCCGAAATAGTCAGCAGAGTTGTCCTCCTGTCCTGGTACACAGACGTGAAGGAAAATCGCCTTCTCCTTGACGGCAGCCATAGATGGATGGTTGACGAAACGAACGAAGCTCTTGTCTAAAAATAAAAGAAAAACATTTTGCTAAAATAGTGCTCATAATGAATCTTGTAGACTGCTGTATGCTACGGGTTTGCCGTACCTATAAAATTTAGAACCATTACTTTTCTAATACCGATTTTTGTTGTAAAAAAATTTAGAACTTTATCTCCAGTGAGTGTACAGATGAATGATTTTTAAATCTAATCTAATCTAAATCTTAGTATTCCCAGATTCCCAATGTTGAACTCACGGTTAGTTCCGATGTCATGGACAGTGAGGATGATAGTTTTTCCGCCGCGCTCCTCAAGGTTTCCTTGAACGTAGACATGAAGAACTCCACAGTTCGCCGCCTGGACCACAACCATTTGAAGATTATCGTCGGACATGATTCCTGGAAATTTTTCAATTTATCCGAGTGAACTTAACGAGAAATGCGTTTTTTTTCAAACTTAAAAGACGAAAGTTGACAAAGGAAGTGTGTGAGGAAGAAGGAAAAAATCGAATTTCATAGATATAGAGGGACACAGAAAGAGAAAGAGCGCGGGAGAAGCAGATGGAGCAAAAAGAAACAAGCGAAAGGAGAAGAATAAGAAGAAGAAGAAGAAGAAGAACAACGAGAAGAAGGAGAAGAAGCAAGGAAGATGCGGGAAAGATGAGGAAAACAAGGAGAGCGAAATGGGTGGCCGCTTTGGGAGTGTCTTCCAAAAGACGACGGGGTACTCTTCGTCTGGTCACGTGTCCCTCTTTCTCTCTCTCTAAACAACACATCAAAAAATATTTTGTGTATGTGTGTCAAGAGAGCAAAAATTACCAGTTGGGTTCGTTTTCTTACTTGAGCTGGACGAGTGGACGAGGGCTGGGGGTACTGGAAACTGGGGCCTGGTTGAATTATGAAAATATGAGTATCGTACAGAACAGTGCTTTTTTTTACAGCTCTCTCGATCGAGTCAAACAAATATCAAACAATGTGCTTTTGAAGTTTTACTTTAGAAAAGTTGAACGAAGCAGTGGGCGCACAAGAAAATTTAGCATGGATGTTCCGCTGAGGCTCAAACATAATAGAATACTGCATGTTGGACGAATATATGCAAAAATCATACCAATATGTTTTGCAGTTCTCTACAGAACAGAAAGTCATGTGCCCCGATCGTGAGAACCTATTCTATGACCTACACCACATTTTTCTGATCTATTTGATTTTATAGTTTCCTATCGGACATCAGAGACCGTTTGTTGATGTTCTACTAATTGAGATAAGAAGTGCATTTCAATGCTTTTTTATTGTTGATACAAGAGAATCAAACCAACAGTTATCTATTAAAATTGAAATAAACACCAACAAAGACAAGACTGTTGTCAGGAGGTAAAGAGAGAAAAAGAGGAAAAAGCTCAATGAGCTTTCCCCTTCATTTCGAAACTTCTAGAGAAAGTGCTGTTATTTACTAGAAACAATTCCGAGGTGGAAACTGTGTGACTAGCAGAAGCCTCAAAGCAACGAAAAAAACTGATAACCTTCTTTTGGTTGCTTCTTCTTTAGCCATAAAGCGAAAAAGCAAACAAAACATGTGTTGAAATTGGCCATTGGCACGTTTCCCAGAGAAACACGAGTTGGGGAGGAGAAGGTGGTAAACATTTGCGTTTTGGGATAGTAGGCAGACTTGGGGGGACACAGCACATGACACGTTAAGAACGCGTAAAAACCACCTAGTTTATCATTTTTCGTTCTCTAGGCTTCCAACGAACAGGGGGAAAACATGCCGACAGGGGGACGAGAAAACGCTCATCTCGCTCTCTTTCTCGAAAAAAAAAATCTCAAAACGACCTCATGTTTTTGGGCTCTTTGACAACTGCACGCCAAGGAACCAAGAATTTGAAAAACGGAGTCGTCATGGTGCACGCGACACACTTAGACTCACAATGCCACGCAACCACCACAAACCCTCCAATTATAGGAGAAAGAGGAAGCCAAAATGAGAAGAATGTCACGTTTTCGTATTGTGTAGGAAGGACAGCTACAGCTTTTCAAGAGGGACCTCACCGAGCCGAAGGATGGAGAAGCAAAAAAAAAAGAAGAGAAGCTACCCGTTAATGCATGTAAACAGAAATTCGAGAATGTTTTCTTTGTTGGAATGACTAAAAGAAAAACAAATAAATTTGAAGTTAAAATTAGAAAACTTCTGTTCTCTCGATAACCGATTTGAATTCGAGCACAGAAAAACCTACTTCTTCTCTGAATGTGATGACTTTTTAGAAAGTATTTATAAGGAAATGTACAGTATACCTAATGTAAATGTTGATACTATTTTTCAGGGGTCGTAAAAACAAAAAATTAAATAACAGAAAACTGCTGCTCTGTTTTTTTCTTCCCCACTTCCCATAAATATTCCAGTCAAAAATATATAGTCGTCGAGCCTTGGCATAAACACAAGTAGCCTTGCCGAGCAGTAGTCACGAGAAAATCAACCATGAATCTATTCAGAAAAAGCTATTTTGGTGAGATTTTTTCGAGAACTAGAAGATATCGGAAGTAAGAGGAAATTATATTGGCAGGAAAAGGCAATAATTGGCACAACAGATAGAGTCTGGATAAAACAAACTGCAATGAACCGAGAGATGTTGTGAGTGCTGGAATAGATGTTGTTGGTGAATCATGGGATGCAAACATGATTATTTTTAGAATAAATCGGTATGAGGAAATAAAACAAAACGACGAATTTTAAACTATTTTTTTCAATTTATTTTATGATTTCTGCTAATGGAAATTGGATTTCAAAAATAGAATATGTGAGGAGGAGTGGAAGCTACTGGTCTAGAATAATAAAAACAAGAAAAGGATTTCGAAGCACTTGAAATTTTTGTCGGTGGTTTTCTTTACCAAACGCACATGTTAACGTTAGGATTTGGCTTAAGACGTTTTTTACTCCTTCCTGCCGCAAAACAACAAAAAACATTGTGGTCTTTGAGCTCCGACTGAGGAAAAAAGTAACCAAGATACTCGGAGCCAGTAACTGCCTATAACCACACTACACTAAAACCGCCAAACGATCGTTCGGGCGAAAGAAACACAGAGAATAGGAAAAGAATGAAGAGAAGAAGTAGGGCCGCCCGGAGAAAGCCACACGCAACACTGGACGGGGTGGAGAAGAAGGCGGCGGAGAAGCTCGGAGCGGTGGTGGACGGACGAGGCAATGAGCATCGGCACTGGCTTGGGGCACTCATTCAGTATTTCGAAACACACAGAAGCGCGCGCGTTGTGGACACGCTATACACGCTTAGTGTCTCGGACCCTCTTCTCTCTAGGTTCAACCCAAGATTTGAAGAAGCAAACGCCGCGTACAAGTGACCGTGAAGTTTGTAGAATGTAAGAACGAACAACATGTTCTAGTAAAGCAAGAAAGAGAGGGAGAGAAAAAGACGGTACCGGTCAAAAGGTTTTCTTTGGCTATATATACATTTCAAGGGGTGCGGAAGCTAAATGTATGGTTTTTCAAACTCGATTCTCGATTTTGATAAACCTGAGACTTGAGATCTAACATAGTAAGGATTTTCCGATTTCATAACTTTCTGATTGAACGGATTATGTTAAAATGAATGATTTAAATAGCGAAACGGAAATTCGATTTCATCTCAAGTGAAGCTGATGAGAAGGACATAGATCAATCAGAATCGAGTTCACACTGAGTAGCGAAATGAGTTCCAAATATTCGTTATTCAAAAAAAATTGCTAAGCCATTAGGTTAGAATTATTACCGATGCTGCTGGCCGAAAATCATAGAAAAGCAGAGAAGAATAGTGACTTTTGAGCAAATTTCTGTATTTTTCAATAGCATTTTGTAGTGAAATAAGAAGACATGCACTTCGAAATCCCAGGAATCTGAAATCGTGGTGTGTCTAGACTTTTTTCTTCTCGTTATAAAAAGAATTTTAGAATTGTGAGATTTTTGATTTTTAACTTTTTCCGTAAGGACGCTGAATGTAGGGTAATTGTGAGCAACCAATAGTTGTACTTCCAAAAGAAGTGCATCATGATTCAAAGAAAATATTGTTTTGAGGTAATTGAAAATAGTGATAGAAAAAATGAAGCGAAATGGCTGAGAACTCGTTTCCTATTCTTTCAAATCCGCTACAATAACTAAACTGCATCTACGCTTTCTCTTTCAATATTTTATTCATTCCAGTGTATTCGCTCAACATATTCTTCTCAAATATCATGTCTGAATGTCACTTGAAAACAAACAAACTGCCCAAAAGCTCATGGACCACAGGGTTCATAAAAAGAATTGGAAATTCATGAGGGACTGGTGGCAGGGTCAATCGAAAAGATACTTCTGGACTTCTTCCCATCTATTTCTTTCATCTTTTTTCCCGGTTTTCACGTTTTATTCTTGTTTTCCAACCATCCAGAAAACAGAAATATGGGATGAAAAAGAGAACCAAAATAATGGAGCAGGGATTCACGAATTCTCGTAAACAGGAAGGATAATTGGAGCAGTATTCTTGTGAACAGTGCAAATATAATATCAAAATTTGTCAGCTGTGATCGAATTCTCTGAATAACACGATAAAAAATATGGTAAAAGTGTTTTGAATTATTTTTGTTTGTTTGTCAAGGTTAATCGAAAAATCACGTCATGTTGAAATCAGTGTATTTCGTTCAACAAACGTCACAAAAAATGAGGTAACTGACAAGATATCATCAGAGTGATATAAATTGCAACTATCTGCAAAAGCAATTACAGAAACATTTCCGAACAGTTTGGACCGTAAGCTTATTAAGACGCATTCTCTGGCAGAACCGAAAATAGTGCTGTACAGAAAAATTCAAACTAGTTTTTATGGGTTGACATTATATATCATAAAAGTTGGGACACTTTTAAGATAAAAAATGTACTTTTGGTTTGGACCCACCCAGTACGGTCCAAACGGTGACCAACTTTGGTCAAAAAATGAAAATTTTTCTGGATGGAGATAATGATTAGATTTAATTTGCAATAGTTCATACTTGCTATTTTGAACATTTTTTGTGTTAAAATAAAAATTCTAACTCGTTTCCTTTCCGCTGAAAATTTTGATTTTATTTCCAATGTTGACAAAAATCACTGAAAATCGGTCGTCGTGAAAAATTTTAACATTAGCTGAAAAAAGATAACATCAGATTCGGATTTAGCGTGCAAAATAACACCAGAAAACATTTGTTTCAGATTGGATATCTTGAGCATAAGGCCAGTTTTAGGCCAAAATGTGCCCAAAAATGAGGTTTCACCATGTGGGGGAGTACATGGCACCTAAAATTCG
Organism: Caenorhabditis nigoni; assembly: GCA_027920645.1. Classification (NCBI taxonomy): domain Eukaryota; kingdom Metazoa; phylum Nematoda; class Chromadorea; order Rhabditida; family Rhabditidae; genus Caenorhabditis; species Caenorhabditis nigoni. Next base: position 935,390 of record CP115869.1, read on the forward strand.
CCCAAAATCGACCCTCTTCAATTTTGATGAAATTTGCACCAGATGTAGTATTTGTGATGGGTAGTATTTTGGCAAAGTTTGAAGATTTTTTCTCATTGTCTTCGTGCTTTTTCTGAAGCACGAAAAAAACTGCAAAAATTGATTTCAAGTCCATTTTCAGTGAAAAAATGAGGGTTGCAAAAATACTTGAAGACGATGAGAACAAATCTTCAAACTTTGCCAGAATACTACCCACCCCAAATACTAGATCTGGTGCAAATTTCATCAAAATTGGAGAGGGTCGATTTTGGGCGAATTTTAGGTGCCATGTGGGGGTCCACATGGTGAAACCTCATTTTTGGGCACATTTTGGCCTAAAACTGGCCTTATGCTCAGGATATCCAATCTGAAACAAATGTTTTCTGGTGTTATTTTGCACGCTAAATCCGAATCTGATGTTATCTTTTTTCAGCTAATGTTAAAATTTTTCACGACGACCGATTTTCAGTGATTTTTGTCCACATTGGAAATAAAATCAAAATTTTCAGCGGAAAGGAAACGAGATAGAAATTTTGTTTCAACACAAAAAATGTTCAAAATAGCAAGTTTGAACTATTGCAAATTGAATCTAATCATTATCTCCATCCAGAAAAATTTTCATTTTTTGACCAAAGTTGGTCACCGTTTGGACCGTACTGGGTGGGTCCGAACCAAAGGTACATTTTTTATCTTAAAAGTGTCCCAACGTTCATGATATATAATAACAACCCATAAAAACTAGTTTGAATTTTTCTGTACAGTGGACAATAGGCTTGAAGTTGAGTTCTCCAGAGAACGTGTCTTAATGAGAAGAGAAGAAATACTGTAACACTTGTATTAGGATGGTTGAGTAGAAGAGCTTCCCTAGAAAAGCTTAAAAACACGTAAGCGACCCTATAATAGACTGGATCATGTTAAAATGTGTTTTGATTGTACGTTTTCGCTGAAGATTATTCTGTGAAATTCCATGCTTTCACAAGAAATTTTTGAAGTAGTCCTTCTTGCTCAAAAATTTGGTTATAAAAGAACCGTCCGTATGTCCCTTGGAAGAATAGAAAAACTAGCCCTTCTGATACAGGTCTTACGGCACTAAGGAGAAAAATACGGACGAGACTGTTCCATATCGTTAGGCAATGTGGTTCCAAAGTTGAGACGGTTATTTAAAAGAGTTATACTAATATAAATGTGTTCATCAATCAATGTCACAGTTTTCATAATCTGAATCGCCAACCAGATGGTGCAGAAAGCTTTTGGTTCTCTGACCTTCTAATTTAATTCATGTCTAATTTTTGATTAAAAAAATACAAATTACATTTTATTGAATCGACAGTAGTTACAAATACAATTAAAATTATTATATATTGAGAGCAGTGTCGTCAATATAAATACTTTCATTTTTATGGGAGGGGGAATACAACTTCCAATATTAATATGGTCTTCGAGTCGAAGCATTGAATTCGGTGGATTATATGATGAGAAGGATCACGAATGTCGCAAAAAAGGGTTGAAAAACTGAAGGCCAAGAAAATTCAAACATACTAGAATGATGATATCAAAAATGTATGATGAGATAGGGAAAAGATTTGGAGCACATCGCGAAAATGAGCATTTTCGATTTTTCGACCGTCCAAAATCTGAACAACAAAAAATTGGAAAACAACAGTTTTGATCTAGTAACGGGGTTTCGTTTCTTTTTTTAAGTGGTTTTGTGATTATGTACTTTTTTTGGTTTTTTTACAGAGATGATGTTTGTTGGATGGGTTGCTGAGCAGTACAAAAACTGTGAGCATACAAGAAACAAGAGAAAATGAGTAACAAATGATGATGGGGGTTTTTGGTTGTGAAATTAAAAAAAAGAGAAAGGTGTTTAAGGGTGTGACAGGGTTGTTTTCATCTAGTGGGTGAACTGTCCTGCTGCTATCAGGTTGCAACTACGCTCTAATCGATACTGAAATAAATTGAAGCTAGTCTTAATGTTTTTGATGTAGTTTTTGTGGCTGCTTTAGTCAGCAACAAATGTGAGAATTTTTAGCGAAGAATAAATGTGATGGATTCTTCGATCGAGTGAAGTGTGAAACCTAACCAGTCAGGACGGTTTTTTTTTCGGAAAATGTTTGGACGTTCGGTAGAAAAGAGAGCAAATTTTAAATCCGATACGTCTTTTTTTTTTTGGGTTTGGTGGGTAAGATAACGAGAAAATGGTAAGCTAGGAAAAGAAATTGTGACTAGTTTTGCAAGAAAAAAATTGTGAGAAGAGGATTTCGAGCATCTAATCCCATTGGATAGTGCTCTTCTTGGCTGCCTTGGCCGCTGCAAGCTGATTTCGCTCTTCTTGTCGCTTCTCAGTGGATACTGTAGCTTTTTTGCCAAGAGCATTTTCGACCATACGACGTGCGACGGTGGCAGTGGTTTGCTGTTTCTTCCTGTAAACACAAGGATTACTCATGCCTGAACCTTTTTTGATGTCAGGCTTTTTATGACTGAAACTTCAAATGATGCCTTAGTAGGACCATAAATTCTCAATTTGGCCGTATTAAACTCACTTTGGAATCCCGAGACTTGACGCATGCTGTTTCGCAGAGTCCTGAACCGTCTTTGGAGAATCCGCAAGACTTCTGAATCGCAGCCAGTCGTGCTTCGAAAGTGCCAAACAGTTTTTGGCCCGATTCACACTTTCGAAAACAGCAAAAACAACTTTTCGCTCCATCCACATCACTTTGCAGTCTCCATTTCCGCTAGTCTCCATTGCCTTAACGACATCTTCTTGCATTTTGTAGTCTGGAACTCCATAGATTTCCAAGACATGCGGCAGGAATGTTGAATCCCAATCACTGACTCTTGGCGACTGTGACAGCGGAGTCTTGGTCATGGCTGCTTTCTTGATATCCTCCTTCTTTTTGTCTTTGAGCAGATTTTCCATGCGAACTGTCAAATCATCATCATCGGCAGTCTCCCAGTCGTCCAATACGCTCATCGTGATTGGCTCTTGTGATTTCGCTTTATCCAAACTTTCCTGATCGAGACAAAACAAGTTTCTGGCTACTGGCTTCTTTGGAGCGTAGATCTTTTCCGCACGATCAATTATCTCCTTTTTGTTGGTGAACAAATTGGAGATGACGTCCAAAGCAAGCTTCTGACTCTCCGACTCGAGTTCTTGGTCAGAAAGCCGAGGTGCCTTTATTGGTGCTGAAGGTGCTGGGATCTTCTTTGTAGAGGTTAGACGTTCCGGTACAGTGACTGGAACGATGACAGGGGCAGTTGGAATTTCAGGTGGTGGGAGTGGCTTGAAGGTGTCAAGGAGAAGTGGGAGCAAGTCTCGATCGTTATCGTAATCTGGAAAATACGAGAATGGATACGCAACTTCTTAATTTATACACAATCCACTTACCGAATCGAGTATTTAAACTGCTGTCTGGATAGAACTCCGACTCTGGTTGGGCGATAGTCGACGATGACTGTGGTGAGTAGTCGACGAAAGCTGAGCCGTAGTTTTGGTTTTCTTGGAAACCAAGGTGAGAGGGGAATGCCGGATACGCGTTTACACCAATGGCTCGGGTAGGTGGTTTGTGGACAACTTCACTCAATTTCTTCTGGAGAAGTGCGTCCGAGTTGGGGGTGAGCACTGAAATACAATGAAAATTTAAGACATGTTCAGATAGGTCTCGATGCTAATCTATGAAAAAATATTGAGATGAAATATCTTCAGACAGGGGTATGCTTAGTGTCTAGCATTTCGTCACATTACTCTTTCAGAGTGAGCAATGATGAATCTTTTAGTAATAAATGTTTTGAATACAGATTCACGTTAAATTCTGAAACGGAGTTTCAAAAAGTTTCTTGTGCTTCCTATGGTCTGCCTGGATTTAAGAAAAACATGCCACTCATATTTGGTTTTTGTGGTATTTGTTTTAAGAGTGAGAAATAATTAAGCGTTCATCAATAAAAGAAAGCTATTAATTTTCAGATTTCCATTCATACCCCCGATCATCACTTACGAGGCGTGAATCCAGCAGGATCCTGAGAATTAGTCTGCAAATATAGTGGCGATGTCTTCGACACTGGCGACAAAACGTTAGAAGTGTTCTGTGGCTGATTTTGCGACTCCGACGACTTTTGAGCTCCGGCAGCGGTGAGCTTCTGCGCGTACGCCGGACGCGATGACGGTGGAGATGATGCTTTTTGGCTCCGATGGGAGAATGTAGTAGTCGGCTGAAAAATTTGTTCGATATTGTGAGCAGAAAACAGGAAACCAAATCAATGAGCAAGCGGAATCACAAAACTATGCGGGAACACAATGGCAGCGTCAAACAGAAAGTGCGAGGAACAATGAAAATAGCAAAAAAAAAGCCTGCGGGTGATTTTTGTTTTCTCACTTTTTTGCCTCTTGCATTTTCATTATTATTTCAGAAATGATTTTGTCACGTTCCCTGAGAACTTTCGAATTCACGAAGTTTCTATTCATACTCCTAGAATCCTATAACTACAAGAGTGACGCAAAATCCATCAAAAACCAGATGTGTTACTTTTGTTTTCTTTGTTTTCTAATTTTTTTCCTTACACCCCCACAGCTAAAAACTAGGAAAAAAAGAAGAAAAAAGTGGTCGACACCTGATGGTGGAAGCGGCAAAAAAAATGAAGTGATACCGAGCAAATACACACACGCACACATGCATTCGGCCGACCAAGGTGATTCAAAACTCCAAAAATCGATAATCGTTGGTGCCCGCAGAACGAGTATGTGTGTCTCTCTGTGTATGAGTGCGTGTGTGCGTTGGCAATAAGAAAGAGACTTCCCTTCTATCTCTATCCGCGTAGAGGTCATTCTAATCCCCCTATTGTTTTCTTAGACATTGTCCCCCTACCAAAACCTACCCTCGAATCACTGTCGTCTTGGTATTCCGTTGTGTCAGTGGTGCCTGTATGGAGGAACATGTCAATATCATCAGTGATCTGGTAGCGCGGCGTCGGCTTGTGATTGTTGATCAGTTCAACCTGAAACAGTTATTTTCAAGATTTCTATATATTTCTGGAGATGAGATCCCCATCTGCAGTATAAAGCTTTTGTGGTTCAGCTGGGAACAACAAAAAGGGACATACACCCCTATTCAAGACAAAATATTTCGGCGACAAAGCCTTCCCATTTTCTATTTTTGTTGTTGTATCAGTCTCGGAGCACACATAACACAGAGGGCTCAAAAAATGGAGACCTTGTTTACCAGGGCAGGCCGACGGACCTAGGACAGTAGTGGTACAATGTAGAGAATAACTAAACTGCGAAAGCACGAGGAGCAAAACGAACTAGGAGTCTGGGTTTAGAAAAAAACATTTTCGGTGTGTACCCTCTGTGCTTTTTCTCTTCTCTCCTTTTTAAATGACAACAACAAAATATTAGTTTGGGTACGAGAGAAATAGGGAAAAACGGCTGCTAAGTAAACAAACTTTTGGCGCCGTGCCAAGATTTTTGACGTCACTCAAAAGGCTGACAATACAGCTGTCTGTTTGATACACCCAGAATACCGGAGTAACTTCAAAGATCTAACAAAAAAAATTACCTCCAAATCCTCGGCGTTGTTGGTGGATGCTGTTTGAGCACAAGAGTGGAATGAAAACGTTGGAGACATAGTTTCAAATCTATCAGGATCTCCAAACGATTCTTCGTCATCTCCATCGTTACCATGTTGGTAATTATGATGGTCTTCCCCTTGAAGTGTTGAGATAGGTCCCAAAAAGCTGAGATCATTATATCCTGAAGAGTCGAACGTCGACGAAGATGGGAAGCAGACTTCGGACGAAAGATAGTCTGAAAACATTAAGTTAGCTACATATAAGTTTCTTTGAACCCTCACCTAGCTGTGGATGTGATTGAAGCTGAGACAACATTGACTGGCTATGTGGTTGTTGTTGCTGCTGCTGAGCATGATATCCAGTGGAAATCGACGGAAGCGGTGACATATTTAACGCCTGGTACAGTTCCTCGTCGGAAATCGAAACTCTCGGCTGAGGCGGTGGTGCCAAACCGGGAGGAGGCATCATGGTGATGTGATGGTGTTGGAGTGGTGGTGCTGCTGGTGGCGCTGGTGTTGGTCCAACGTCTTCAGTGACTCCATCAAAGTTGAAGTTTGGCGGTGGTTGATACCATCCTCCCATGGACCCGTAAAACATGGGATTAGATAGTCCGGTGGCACCACTTTCCGACTGATAGTATTGCGATTGTCCGGCGACTTGTCCCCAGGTGTCGTCGACTCTGAAACACAAGACATTATTTCAAAGACGATTCGAAGTATTGAAAAGTTTGTGAAATTAATAATATAAAGTTTCGGAATAGATGTTAGAAAACTTCTTGAATCTAGGTAGTCAAAATCTTAAATAAGCAATTTTTGAACGTAGATGAGATTTTGAGAATTTGGCTAGCAACTTTTTATGTTTCTAGAAATATGACTAGTCTGGAACTGTTTGCTATGACACATTTATTTTCAGAAACATTAATGAATTCTTGAATGACTCACCTTTGAAGAACTGGTGGTTGCTGAACCAGGTTAGAGTTATAACCGTATCCAGTCATCATTTTTCCAGCCAAATCCAGATGCCAGAAGCGAATCCAACCAATCAGCGGGGAAAGGTGTCCAAACGGTTAATCTAACCACCAGAGTTTAGAGGAGTCTGACGACTACCTGGAATGAAAACACTTTTAGTTCAGAGGTTTGAAAGCATTTGGTGTGAGGACACGAGAACAAAAATAAAAATATAAAAAGTGGGGATGTGATGAGAGAAAAGAAAAAAAAATGAAAAAGAATCTGGAAGAAAGAAAGAAAAATACTATTTTCAACAGCACAGCAACCTAGAAACTGAGGTTTTGGGGGGGGGGAGGGTGTTTAGCTTTGATATCGTGTTTTGAACGTTTCACTTTTGCTGGAAATACTTTGAAAACCTGTATTGTAAAAGTGAAACTTTGATTCTCCCGAAGTGAAAGAGGAATTTCAGAACAAAACAAAACAAAAACACTCTCTCCCACCAACAGGTACTAGTTTTGGCTTAGTTAGTTAGTTAACAAGACAGAGAGAAAAACGAGCGCGGGCGACAAGAAAGGAAGAGGTGGACCTCCTAGGGGTGGCGGGCGGGGCGGGCGCGCAAAGCAAATTACATTTGAAAGGTGTTTATATAGGAATTACATGTACATGCAGCGACTAACTATTTCGCAATTCTCTCCTGTGTGCTGTATGGTGATGATGGAACAGGAAAGATACTCGAAGAGAGAGAAGCGCGAAAAAAACTGAGATAGAAAGCAATCGAGAGATAGACCCGGGAAAAAAAGAAAGAAGTTGGTTTTCAGGGGGTGGGGCCTATTCGAGAAAAGAGAGATAGGAGTCTTTCACTTGCACACTAACTCAATGACATTGACAAAAAACACTGAGAGCGTGAGCACCTGACGGACATCAGGGGCATATCCGATGGATAAAAATACACTTAGCTTCTGGGGGCTTCAGGTTTTTCGAATCTGCGTACTACGCTCGGGGCGCCATTCAAAAATTGTGAGACACCTGCCTACTGAAGGTCATTAGCTGTTAGGAAGTAGTTGGAGGCAACAAGGGATGTCAAATCTTGAGGAGGGCAAGCCTCTGTCTCTCCCTCCCTCCCTCTCTCTCTCTCTCTCTCTCTCTCTCTCTCTATCTCTTTCTCTCTCCCTCTTTATCTATCTGTTGCCCGGGAAGCTGGTGCCTCCCGAGCGGGCGGTCTTGGGTGGACATAGGGACGAACGAGGGTGCATTTGTGTGGGTAGAAGAAGAGGAAGCGAGAGATTGAGATTGGTGGGCCCTCCCCTACTTCTCTCTCACAACTATGATGATGCAAGATGACCCTTCCCCTCTCGTCCAAATGTTGCGCGCTATGTAAAGAGGTGGAGAACGAGCAGTGGACATTGTGAGACGACGAGACGATAGAGAAACGAGACGGTGGGTGTTGGTGGATGGTGGTTGTGGTGGACAATGGCAGGAAAAAAGACGAAGAAGATGGACATCGCGTGGAAAGGGTGACAAGGAAGTGCAGCTGTTGAAATTGGAGCCCCTCGTGAAATATGTGAATTCCAGAACAGTTCATGAGAACTTTATTCTAAACGGAAGCTTCTGCACTTTACTATTCATTCAATTTCCTTTTTAGAAGCCCCAAAAAGTACATTCCAGACTCTGAGACATAGTAAAACCAGAGAAACCCATTCATTTTTGTTTGAATCTCGCCTGTTTCTTTTTTCACTTCGTTTCCGGTAAAGGGCAAAAGCGTTAGACCAATGTTATGGTAGTGCAAAGACGTGACCGGAGAGTTCCAGGAAAAAGACAGAAGTAAGTATGCATGGAATATATTAGTAGTGGAGTTCTCACTGAAAAGGAAGTACAAGATGGATGCTTCTGTGATCCTTTGGCTCAAATCCAACAACGGATTAGGAAATGAGAAAAAGGGATATTTGGATTTCAGAAAGGAAGAGAGCACTTTGTTTGATTGTATTGCATAATCTGCATTAGATTATAAGAACAATTTTTCGACTAAATACGAAACTAGACTTTCAATGTTGTGGTTTCTGACATGTATCAGAAAAGATACGGTACTTCTAGATAAAAAAAAACAAGCATTCACTGTGGGTGGATCCTATTAGTGCAGATATTTTTGTTTTGACAAAAAAAAACACTGGAAAATCACGTGTTTGCTATAAGCGAACAAAGCACTTCTAGAATTTTAGAGAAAATTAAACCTTAAATCACAAACTGTTAGGAACTTTAAAGAAGCTCGTCCTTGAATGGTCAATTCAGGCTAATACGCTAAATTTTACTACCTGAATCGTTGGATCATAAAAAAAAACTTTATTGAACAACGTGACATGACTAAAAGTTCAAATCGAGGGCATTCGGTTGTTAAGACATCACGCTCCCTGTAGTTTTCCCGGGAAGCAATTTTTATAATGTTTTTGTCCTAAAAGTCAAAGGGCACAAGGGCAAACGGGTGTTAAAAAACAAAAAAAAAGACAAACGAAAATCTTTGGTGGTAGAAGAAAAAGAAGAAGAAAAGTGGTGAGGAAATGAGAAGAACAAGTAGAAAAAGAGTAGGAGGTGGGAAAAGAAGAGGACAAGGTGGAACAAGAAGAAGGAGAAGGAAGAATGGAGACATTGGTGGAATGAGTGAGATAGACGAAGAGAAGTATGAAGGTACGTGTGTACAGTGTTGTGCCTGTGTGCCTTTGTGCCTGCCTGCGTGTTTGTGAGTATGTGTTGGGTATGTGTCTGTGACATACTGTGCCGAGGGTTGTTCTAGGCTCACACTCCAAAAACATGGCGGTAACACAACTGGTTGTGTTGAAATAAGCCTAGTTGACCGTTGAAATCATTTAAGGGGAATTAAATCAATACCAATTGAAGAATAACGACAGCAAGTTTGAAGTCTTTGCGAGTGACCAATTTATAGACTTGGAGTGATAAGATAAGAATGTAGGGACGGTCAGGAAAGTATATTTCTGTGCAACAGATTTCAGGTTAAGCGAATCGGTTGTCCGAAAAATCTGAGGGTTTCTCTAGTCTTTCATTCTTCGAATTAGCCAGAAATCATGTTGATTTTTAAATTTTCCCATATGAGTTTTTTCAAAAACAGACAAGTGTGGTGCAGATCATCTATTTCACAGACTACCGCTAGATTGCTGTTCACAATTTCAAAAATTTAGAAAAAGAACTCAAGGAGCTCTGTCAAATAATCAATATCTTTCTCATTGAAAAAGCAACAAAAACACTCACCAAAAAACACATACACAAACTCGTCTATGTATTTGCGATGGGGTCCTTTTGTTCACAAAAGTCCGTCCAGCGATCGCTATGACGTCAGCTATTGTGTAATGGTATGTGCATATACCACAGATGGCTAAATGAGACAAGAGCCAGAGTGGACTGATGGATAATGTGTTGAGAGTGCTTCTATTCACTCTCATAGGTAGGGATTATAATGGGCGGGGCTTCTAGAAAAATGGAGAGAGAATGCGTTGTGTATCGTTTAGCATACGATTTTATTGGTTATTGTGCTCAGATAACGATTGCAGAAAAAAACGAAAAATTGAAGTCGTACTAGGATGATTACGGTAGGTGACTTGAAAATATTAGTGCTGAGAGATGAAAGAGTGGGAAATGGTCTATTAGTCAATACTTTCGTCACTAAAAAGTATTGCTCATGCGAAATGATTGATTGTTTATGGAGGCGTTTTGCTAATGAACGCTTGAAATTTGAGAAGGCAAAAAAGAACAAAAACAATGAATTGCATGACGGGATAAAATCACTGATCGATCATTAGTGATCATTTCATGGTCAAATGAAGCTAAAAGCATTGACAAAAACAAAAAGCCTTTCTGGCATGGGTTCTTATGTTTACATGATTTTGAGAAAAAGCACAAAAATTGAAAATTTGGTTTCTAGGATTTCGTTCAATTCGACCTCTGTGGTAGTAAGTAATTGGTAGTAATGGAAAAACATTACAAATCAGAAAGTAATCCGTTATCTGTTCAACTTCTTTGCCATTCGATTCGGTGAAACCTCAGAAGGAGAAGTTAAAATGGAAAATCTGGCAAGCTTGTAAGCTAATAAAGTTATATCATTTTGACACCCATAGCCCTTCCGCCGTAAGCGGCCAAGTAGTGATAGATTTGAAAGCTTTGTGCCGGCGCGGCTGCCGCCCGTGTTGTTTAATGTATATTTCTATAATTCTCTTTTTCAATTCTTTCTTTTTACCGTTTGCTATTCTATCCGACGATTGCTATCCTGTACCTTGTGTGTACTCACTGTTTTTTTCTTTCTCTCTGGAATAGAAAGAAAAAAGAAAGAGTGAGAATGTATATGTGGACTCATTTGATTCAACATAACTACTTAGTGATTGTTTTGTTCGAAGAAAATAGTAAAAAGCAGAGAGCAGACATACAAATCTACTGGATCTACGAATCCAAACACTAAGATTTTCAAAACAATACAAAACAATTGCAGATAAAAGAAACACTAGCTACGATAAGGTGACCAATGCGAAATTTCTCGAAAAAGTTAACCTGTTATCAGTTGCGATGTAAAACATATAGGCAGGTTGGTTAATTTGCTGTAAAAAGACTACACAAGAAAAAAACGTCATAAGTGAACACAATGTGTCTAAAAAAGAATGGAGAAAAGTGGTTGCAATTTGGAGAATCTTTTTAGGGGCGATAGGACAATGGGCCTTATTTCTTTCTATTGCGAAACAGTTTTTTTTTTCTCGAGAATCATCACAGTACAGTACCTATCACAATAACTTTCATTATCACGCTCCATGTTAGACCATCTTGAATAGGGGTAATACTAAAACCAATGAAATTCTACTAGATGAGAGAAGAAAAAAATATGCATGAATGGTGTATAGAGAATTGACAATAATGAATGTTTGTTTGAAAAGCTGATCTGGAACAACAAGCTCCAAATGTATTCCAGTATCCGCCGAAATACTAAATATATAATGGTAGTATTCGTCGCCTAACACATTGTACTCTGAGTCTTGGACCCAGAGAAGAAGAAAAACTAAAAATAATGGGAGTTGGATTTTCTTGCGGTGCCGAAGAGTCGTTTAGGACTCCAAGAGCATCTCGTATTTTCCGCCGATTCTGTGCAACCTACTTTCGCTGCCCCCTGGCACCACCTTGCAACTGACGTTTTGAACGAGACAAAAAACAAAGCAGATTGAGAAAAAAGAGAGTATCAGAGTTTGAAAATAATGTGATGTGTTCTGGGGGCCAGCGTCACCTGGCACCAATGTATTTTCGATAGAGAGCAAGTACTAACGGGACATTCAAAGTGCACGCCCAAGAAATTAGGTGTACTTTCGAGGAGAGAGAGAAAGCCAAATGCGTATTTGTTAGTGCACAGAATAGGCAAAAGAGAGGCGGACCAATTGACCAATCGGTCTAATCAAATATGAAGAGAATAAAGGAAGAGGATGAGGGTCCGAAAAGTGAAAGGAAGGGGACCTCACAGTGTATGTCCAAGAAAAGAAGCTCACTAGGGAATACCCAAAAGATTCAATGAGGGAATCGAGGGGCGTAGAAAAGTTGACAAAGACAAGTGGAAGAGAATGGGTAGCGTCGGCCAAAGAGTACTGGTGATTGTGGCAAATGAAGCAAAAGTTGGAAAACCTATGGAAAACAAAGTAGAATAGGACAACGATGAGTAATGAAGAACTGAGTGAAGAAATGCAAAAAAAGTCATTTGAATATTAGGAAGGATCGGTTGAGCTGCAATTGGATAATTTAAGTCAAAGAATTGACCAGATGTTAGCTAACTAAACATTGCATAAGTTTCACAGCTATACCCTAATAATTTTGTAATGACATCTGTTGTCTTTGACAGTTCTTGAACTTAAAGTATTTCGAGCTTGTCAGCTTATTTCAACGCTCCCAAGCTCGACTAGTATATTTTCATCCGGAAATGCTACGATTCGTTCCAAATTCATCTTGAGGGCATAAAAAAATGAATAATTCGAAAACCAAGAAAAAGAAAACGAACCAATGTAATAAAACTTTCCAAGTTTTGCAAGATTGTTTTATGAATTTGTAAACTTTGCAAAAACCGGTAAGTAAAGTTAAGCAGAATCTGTCGTATCGGTTTGATAAGAAAAATAAATAAGGAGAACTTCTGTTTCAGAATTTCTAAACTTGCTCAGAATGTTTTGTTTGCTATGCTTGATGTCGATTCTGAAATTAGTAATCAGTGAAAAATATTTTGTCAAAACTTTCCGGAATGTCGCGAATATTCGATTTTAACTTGCTGAGAATTATTTTGATTTTGGCAGAATACGGTACGAGAAAGAATTCAAAGTTTAATGGTTGTCAACAATTACGCGGTTGAATCGAGACTTACAAAATGATCTGTACAAAAATCAAGATAATTGGGTCACTTGTCACTAGCAATTAAATCAATCAGTAGCCAAAGTTTGACGGAGTTCTTGATTGGTAAAATAAAGTCAACTTTAATCTTTCTCCCTTATCAAAAAGTATAATTCTAATCTTTTTAATCCATTATCAGTTAATTGTGTGGAAGAAGAAAAGAGGGCCTTGAAGAGGTTAGGATAGAAAAAGTAAGAATAGAAACACGGGAGGCAATGAAAGGCATTTATGATAACCTGCCGACAGGCGACCGACTGTTGCGGGTTGGTGAGAGAAAGGAGATGAAAAACGAGGAGACGCACGAAATTGACTCAGCGGTGGCCCTCCCGTATGTGTGTGAGAGAATGTGGCGCCCGCAGTCTAGTTCCGATAGCATTCGGAGGCTGCTGCAGCAGTGCGCGGATAGATACATGACTGTTCTGACGCAAGTGAAAACGGCCCCGCCGAGAAGAAGAGGGGACAGAAAAAAAGAGACAGAAACTATATATGCATGTAGCGAAAACGATGGCAACGACATCCGACGGTATCTGGAGAAAATAAGGAATGCGATTGTTCTTTGGATTTTTCGAGAAGCGAAAGAAATTTTAGAAGATTCCTGAAATAACGTTTATCGGCATTCAAATTAATCCGATCTCTGAAATAGCTATTATCGCATGCAATATGTCAAAAATCCAATAGAAAATTATAAACAATGACTAGAGGACACAACTTTCTGAATGAGTTTACACTGTAACAAACAAAGGAATCTCATTTTACAGTAATACAATGATTGTGTCCTACTTTTCGAAAAATAACGTTATTAAAAAAGTATCTTAAAGATAATTCATCTGTTCTAGGATGGGTGTTTTGGGTTATAGGTGTTTTGGGTTATGGGTGTTTTAATTTCCAGATGTTACAAAAACTGAGTATCTCAAAATGGAACTGGAATTATTACAACGAAAAAGTGCACTTTGTAACATCTATGTTTCGAAACCGAAAGTAATCCGGAATGAACATTCCTACTCCCTTTTCCTTTTTCTCAAAAAAACATTTTCCACCGGAAACTAAACTTTCTGTAGTTTCAGAAACATCACATTTTCAAACAGTGATAAGACGATTATGTAAATTATTCACTCAAAAATTGTTGCATGCTTTATTTGAACATTTTTGATACAAACACATTTACATAGGATACCCGCAAAAATTTACGCATGAGGGGTCATATACTTGCTGCAATCTTGACTGTTCTTCGGGGTTCTGATGAAGGGGCAAGCCTGAAAATTCAGATTTTATTTCAATAATAATACGAATATGGTTCTACCGGATCTGGGCAAGCCAATGGCAGGAGAGGAACCGACATGTTGGATACTGTAGACTTGGATCCAACAGGCTGAAGGATATTGTTCCAGAGGTAGGTGCTCACAAGACCATGTCCCCATTGGGAGAAGTGGAAGCAGTCAGGGGCGAAAAACTTTTGGGTTGGCTTGCCGTCCTGGAAAGTGTTTTATAAAGCTAGAAATCTGAAAATATTCGAAATACAAACCTCCATTGGTGGGATAAGAGTATCTTGGAACATTGGTTGCACAACATAGGTGAAATCGTCCTTCTCGAAAGTTCCTGCAGTTTCGAAAGCTTTCTCGTACTTGTTGTAGTCGTAACAAGCCTGCAAGACAAGTTTATCGACACTCATAGACTTTTCTGGTTTCCCCTTGATTTCTGTACTACATTTCTGCCGTTGTTTGATTATATCTGTGACTTTTGTACATATTTCAATCATAGAAACATCATTATTTCCGCCCTTTCCCTCCTACCTGTCGGATGTCCGCATCAGTGAAGTTCTTGTTGCTCTCGCACCCGCACTCATCGCTGCAAACACAAATGATCATTTGTTTATATACCGATAAATAGTTTTTTTTTCTTCTCTCAAGACTAAAAACTGCAACATACTGGTGCAAACGTTGGCAGAACCAGTGACCGGTATCAGTTTGACGTAGCATTTCGAGATGCAACATTCCAGTAACAGATACGATCACTCGGGGCACGTTGTCATAGATGATTTGGACGGCTTGACTGATATTCTGAGCGCAGTTGTATGGGGAATCCTCCTAAATTATGTACATCTCGTTTTTAGAAGATCATTTTCATTGAGTATACCACTGGCTTCCTACAGTAACCACAGATGTCATTTCCACCAATGAAAATGTTCAACAGTTTCCAGTCTTCCTTCATATTCACCACCTAAAATAGCTGAATCTAAAAATACGTTCTTTGCGTCACTGAAAGACCTCAGTGTGCTGTTGGAGCAGTGACACTAATTGTCGAGCCTGTCCCGGAAGGTCCTTTGCGTTGGCGCCGGGCATGGCGACGTTGAGGCGAGCAATTTCCCAAACATTCGGCGAGCCAATTCCATTAGAGTATCCAAAGATGTCCGGGTTGTACTTTTTGAGAATATCTGAATGAATAAGGAAGTGTATCTAGTGAGATGAACCTTTGGGGAGAAATGAGATTAGTAAGGAGAGGAGAGTTCTCGTTTACTTGGAATAGTGACGTGCTCGTCGAGTGACTTATCGCCTCCGGCTTGGAATGCAAGTCCTCTATATTGAAGAACAACTGCCACAGGATCCTCAGCACCAGCTCCATTGGCTGCCTAAAAACATAATTGATCTATTGAAAGCGAACTATTAGTATAAGAACCAAAAATAATAACGCAAACCAAAAATAATAACGACAACTTCACTCATGAAGCTGTCGTTTCGTAAAGTACACCTATTAAGAATTCAGTAACGTTCTTCTTGGGACCATGTGCTTCGACTACATTATTCTGAAGCATCTACTTTTCTAATGGGTCCTCTTTTGACACAAAGAACCTCTGACAGAGAAAAAGTAAAAGACCACACTTACAGTTAACGAATCTCCAAGCGCCATGATCACTTTGATATCTGCTGGTCTTACAGAGTTCACATTGGTCGGGACCTTCTTACTCTTCTTCATTACATCAGCATCACAGGAATATCCCGGAGCTCCGATATCCGGAAGTGTGGCGAGCACATACAGCAATACACAAGAAATCACTAAAGGAAATTGATTGTTTGATTTTGAGCGTTGGAAAACTTACCAAAAATTCTCCTCCACATCGTGCCGATTCAACTGACAACTGAGTTTGCGAAAACCGTAGGATCTGCTCTTATCAGGAAATCGCTACACGTGTTGGTATTCCGTTATCAGTTAATGATCACGTGTGCTGAAAAAAAAAAGAAAAAGTGATGGGTAGCTCGTCATTTTCATGGTTAGTGGTTGTTCGGGGAGTGTTGAAAGTTTAGTGTTCTGTTCGGACGTGGATTTGGTTTCATTGTAATTCATACAGGGCGTCCAATAGTAACAGGACACTTCGCTACGCCAGATTTTGCGGGTTTCGAAAAAAAACAAAACTTATATATAAACATGTCACTAGCAATCAATTTATTTCTCAAAAAAAAAAAAACATATAGATTCGAGTTTATTTTTACCAATATATTTTTTTTCTGTTCCTTTTGTTGACAATATACGATAATGTCCAGAATCTATGAAATAAGATTAATCTCATTTTTTGAGCTTGATCATATTTTGACTCCGCCATGATAATATCCAAGAACATCTGAAATTGAAAGTTTTGGAAAATTGTAGCTCACTATGACTAGAATAATTGCAAAACGATCAAGATGTCACTTTCTCTTATCACTGATAGCTTTAAAGGTAGCAGAGTGGTCATTGATTTTCCGATAAGGATCGAAATGTGCAAAAAATGTTTTTCTGATAATGAATCAAGTTTTGAATCACCTGGAAAAATTTTAAAAACTCTTCCTGTGCTAGTTTTTCTGCGTTCATGACGAACAAGACAAAATCTTTTGGGATAATTCTGAAGAAGATTTTATGCCATTTCGAATAAGTGAAATGCTTCAAACTTCTCTGGAAGTTCTCGAATAGGTCCGTGGTCCTTTGCACTAGGTATACTTCTCTGTTATTTGCAGCAAATTTCTTTAATTTGGTAGAATATCATTTCAAAGTGCTCATCAGAACAACAAAATTCGTTTTTAATTTCGCCATAATCCACCCACTCATATTACTTCGGGCAACGGCGGATGGATATTTGTTTCAAGGAGAGGAGACCTCCTACGTCACTTTCCTCCCGTCTTTTTTTGAGTGAACTTTGGCTCGTTTCAAGTGGAGGACTCTTTCAGAAAAAGATATGCTTATAACACCGCCATCGTCGAAATGTTTCAGCTGTGTGTAAATTGGCTAACGTCATGTTTGTTCTGAGAAAATGAATATTTCCACTGTTTCTGTTCGCCAAATATTATACGTTCTTCTTCTTGCTTTTCTTTTTTTTCAACTTCTTATTTTCTGATTTTTCTACAAATGAAATCATCTTGGTGAGTTATCAACCATAGTGTCATTACAAATGGTCTAGGCGAATATGCAAACTGGAATACCTAACTTTTCGAAAACAAAGCCAAAAGATCGGATCAAAGTGGAACACTGATGAGCTCCGCAATATTTGAATTCATTGACGTTGTTTGTTTGAATGAGAATGGAAAGCAAAATTATCCGATTCTTGAATTATTCTATTTGCATGAAGCGGTGGTATAATAGCTTGGGATGATCCCGTGGATTTCATTAAACCTAAAAATCTACTTGTGTTTGAAAATAATGTAAAACACCACAAAATAGTAAAAAATAGAAGATGATGTTCGAGCTGTTTGAATGAAAGGTGGAAAACATTTTCAGAATTTATTCCAGAGTCTCCTAACAATTCCAAATAAGTATTTCAATCTAAAATGGGATGAACTTCCAAAACCGATGAAAGTCTATAAATTCCGGACAAGATTTACAAATTTGCCAGTATATTTCGAAAGTTTCATCATGGCGTTTTCATACCGTAAACATGCATTACATAGCCCCTCTGAAAGGAGAGCTCCTGAAGGACCTCGAAACAATAGAAGGGGTCTTTTTTGAGACAGCTTTTATGGTGTACATTTTTATTATAGAACTTGAATTGGGAGCATCATACATATTTAGGTGTCAATGTTTTAAGTGTTTTAAGTAGTCTTAAAGTCATTTAATTATTTTGGAAAGTTCTTTTTCAATATTTGGAAGAAATGACCGAACATAAACGCGCTCAGAGTTGCCCAACTTTGAACATAAAGTTCTACTTACTGGAAAAATTCTCATTTGGCCCGAAAACACTAATTAAAAGTTGTTTGCTAGTGCCAACCCCTTTTAGAGAACAGAAGCGCCAGAATCGCGCGTGCAACAATTTTAAGTGGTGAACATCTTTACAAGTTTTGTTTGGAAACTTTGCAAAAAAAAACAATTTTTACGTTTTTTTTTTCGAATATAAATATTCCTCAATTTTTAGCTACGAATTTTCAAACGTCATCATCATCATTCGTAAAATCAGTCACTAAATCTAACGGTGGTCGCTTTGACATTTATCTCCTATTCGAACGTTTTATGACTCAGTAGACATCATTTAGCTGTATTTGAAACCAGACACCAGGTCGGGTCGCCCAGCCAGGAAATGAATTTCATGTAGCAATAAAATCTTCTCAGAATTCAGCTCTAAGCTACTTTTGTTTTGTGTCATTGTTTTTCTATCGTCATAACTATCCGCAAAACATCGTTGATCTGTTGGTAGGAGGTCCCCTTCTGACAGATTTCTATGCAGGAAACACAAATCATCCAAAACTCGTTGTTTGCCAATTCACTTTCAGTCGACACCTCTTCATTTTGTTTCAGATTCATTTCACAAAAGGGAATTCACATTTTGTTCCAGTCTATCCGTGTTTTTCTGAAAATCTTCATCCCGTTTTGCATTCCCACCAGCGTTCGTTTCTCTTCTGATGTCGGATAACAACTGATAAGAATTCGTACCTGATGATTACCGTTTCACAAAATCTTTTTTCAAGAATTCGCTGTACAAATAATTATATGTCTTTGCCTTTGAGGAAGAGAAAATATGCCTACCATCTTCTGAACACTTGTCAATCATAGAAAAACGTGATAGTGAACCTATCAATTAAAGCACGCTAATCATTTCTGATCTCTGAAGTCAATAACAATAAATCATCATTTTGTTTCCTTTTCCCCCAATCTAGAAGTGTTCCAGTTACGCATACAAGAACAGGTGGAGGGAACTGGAAATTCCTTTTATTAGGGCCGTCGTAAATCATTCTAGTCATATTTACGATTTTTCAATGTCTATTGCACACCAGAAAAAGTTTTTAGAGTCATTTTCAAGATTAATTAGAACTAAAAAGTACTGAATGGCAATAATGTTTCTATTCTAAAAATATAGTTTAAAATAGTGATAGGGATGAGCGAAATGACAATTGAAAAATGAGCTCATCCTATTTTTATTCCCTATTTTCTGTTCCATCTGTTCAAGACATACACAGACATCAGGAAATGCCAATTGAATCATTTTCCAGTTTCTTGAACCCATGGAGGCATCCCGATGTTTTCTTCTATATCCTTCTTTATTTTTATTTTAACGAGTTAGTTAGAGTCTTCATCCTGTCGGCATTTCCTTCCAAAAAGGTCAATGGCAAACCAAAGAGAAAAACAATGTATCACATTAGTTCCGAAACGTGTTCTGACGTTGGCGTAGGAGAAGGAAACGCTCACGAAAAACCACCTGTGTTTGTTCTGTTCGGGTCGGTCGGTCGGTACGTTCGTTGAGTTTTTCATGCAAAAATGCCAGAAAAACACTATTTTGGAAGGAAAACATGTGAAAAGATGCAAAAAATTAATGAGGACGCATGCGTCTGGTGATTTTCTGAGATAGTAAGATTTAACTAACAAGACCAACCAGTGAAGAAACCAACCTTCAAAAAACGTTTTCTCTCCTACTGTAGAATGTCTGCATCCGACGTTCAATCTTTGATGACTGAACGTCTGTCTAGATAATTGTTACTGTTCTCTGAAGTTCGAAGAATCGAACGACTCCAGACATTGTGCCCAGCATTTTTGAAGCGGAAGTTGTTCATTTTTGTTAATTGTGTCTAGCTTTTGAAGATGAATAATTACAGATAACTATAACCTAGGACAATGCTGTGGAACTCTTCACAGATTTTACTCAGCATTACTGTAGTAGCTACGAAGAAAAAATTTTGTAGTTATCAAAAATACGCCCGAAATGTTTTTTGAAAATCTATAATTCGAAATATTAACAAAAACTTTCCTTATTTTCTCTAATAAAAACAGAAAAATTGAAAATTCAGAGGATTTTTGTCGACAAGTATATGACAAAGTGTTGAAACTTTGGGTCCTGATTTTCGAAAAAAGAACCCCCATGTCTTTTGTTTTGATGCCCATTTCTAAATTCAGAACATTTGTAAAAAAAACCAAATTCAGAACAGCCATAATTACTGTAGTTCGAATCAATCCATGAATTTTGGCACTTTCTATATATTTACTAGAATCTGGATTCGTTCAAAAGTTGATCTTTTTTTAGTTCATTTATTATATAAAAATTCATTATTGATATAAATTCAATAATTCTCATCGGGTGCTCTTATTCCTAATTTTATTTCCAAAATATGATTCATTCTCCAACCGAACTCGAAAACGTTTATTTCAAAATGACTCATGTCATTAAAAACAACATTATCTTACCTACACCTACCCGTTGTTTGAGGTAAGTTGCGTCATGAAAGATCTAGTATTTTTGGCTTCAATTGTTACCTTTTCTTCCACTAACTGTCGAAATCAAGACCAACACCATTTTACCACAAAGTCACGTCATACAGTGTACTTTTCCCGGTGGTTTTCATTTTGAAATCATCATGCCCGATAGTACTATGGTGTATTGGCTCATTGGCTCCCAAGTACTATTTTCGCCATATGTTCTTTGTAGGTTTTTCGCTTTCTGGAAAACTAGTTTTTTGGAAACTCTGGTATGTTTGCACTTGCTCATACCTTCCGTGGAACTTTCACGTAAAACTTACGGTTAACACAGAAGAAGAGAAAAAAGATAGGAACGTGATGCCTACACCCAGGCCAGCACAGCAAACACATGGTGGAAAACTGGAAGTCTTTTCATTGAGATTTTTGAGATGAAGGCGCGGTTTCTATTTGCACAATCCCGCATAATACTGCCGGTTTTAATTCTTGACTCATGTGGTGTTCAAAAGTGAGGTCCTCGGATCATTCTATTACATTTTGTCGTCCGCGTTTTGCTCTTTTTTCTACGCACCATTACAAGCCAGCTTATTTTCATCGAATGAGGCGGACTTCATTTAACAGGAAGTTAAAATTATGATGTTATCAGATAACCTTTAAATGTAGAAACTCTAGACTCGACACATTTTCTTAAAAACATTCCCTCACTTTTCTTCCTCTTTTAATCATTCCAGGTATTATCCCAAAAAACGTGTGGAATTAATCCTTCATTAAAAGATCTATTTATCCGTGTCCGTCTCTTCCTGTTATTTATTGTTCGGGGGGACACATCTTACGTAGATGGGGTCTTTTGGGCTTTTTCTGGACAATGGGATACACATTGAATGAAAGTTTCAAAGGCCATTTCTAAGAAGTTTGAAGGGCTCACCAATGTTTGTGTGTGTAACCGTGTTTTTTTTCTTCTGATGATGACCACCCCTAAAACGTCATGTTTCTCTGATTTCCCTGTTTCCCCGACCAAGCTCGGAGAACACAAACAGCTGATGCAAAGGCTCCAAAAAAGAACACCGGCTGCTGTTTGTTTATATTTACCACAGATATCAAGAAAATGTAATAGCGAAATCAGTGATTTTGTAGTCTAATTTTTAGTATAGCCTCAAAATGGAACGTTTAGTAAGGACTCGGGTAAAAAATATTTTTGCGTGTCGCCGTGGAGGAAAAAGTAAAAATGGTGCTTGTTTGTGCCTTCATCATTTTTTTGCCCGATGAGGTCTGACAAGTGTTATTTACAACAATGACTAGCACCAAACTTGCCTCATTGTATGATTAAGAATAATTATTTAAAAAATAGAATAGGAGGATGGCTCTGGAATAGATCTTCACCTCATTCCTCGCCGTGCCTCCGGAACACATTTGCTCTGATTCCGCACGTAGGGATAGTAGGTGTAAAATGCTGAAAATGACGTACTTTTTTTAATAGGATCAAGAAAAAACGGCAAGAGGGAGAAGGGGAGAGAAGAGAATAAGTTTCAGCTGCCGTGGCGTCCAAATATTAGACATTAGTATATAAATTGGCGTGTGTGTAACCCCCAAGTTGGACTTTAATTTTTTTTTTACTTCATTTCACTTTAATTTCCGGTCTTCCTCTCATTAGGTCTTTCTTGTCTGGATCCTAAATATAGAGAAAATGAGAAGAGCACTCTACTTCAAAACTCGTTTCATTTAGAGAACACCCTAGACGATGTGTTTCGTCGTGTGTCCTCTTTACTCCCGTTTTAATCTTCTAGTCTTCCGCATCTTAGAATGTTGACAAGTTTTGGATACGAGGATGTTGTCTCAAAAGGTTTCGTAATAGGGAGGGGCGACCCCAAACATTACTTTTGAAGTTTTTGTCCGATGTCTTCATGAGCCTTTTGGATCTTCTCGTTCTTAGACCTTGAGATTTAGTACTCCTGTTTTTGCTATATATTTTTGTTCTGTCTAATCCGGTAATTTTAGGGATTTTGCGATTTAGATTATCTTTAGCTGCGACAGTTGAAAATGTAAAAATGGCAAATCAAAATCTATCCCGGTTTTGTGAGAAAATCCATGTTTTACCAAGAGATCTTTGTTTTGAAAGCTATTAAAATAAGTTTTGAAAAACTGTTGTACAGGTGAATGAAGTGTGATCTTCAATTTTGATTTAGAAAAATTAAGTTTAAAAAATGTGTTTCATTTGTTTCAAAAGATACCGTAAAAATTAGATTATGGATCGACAACAAAACATTGAAGCGGCTGAAAACATTGAAGTGAAATTACTGTAAACATTATTATTCACATGTGATTCCTTATTTTTTTAATGAAAAAAGTCTCGAGCCAATATTCTAGATCACTAGAGCCATACTAAAAGCAAAAACTCGTGGACAGATTTTTGAAAAAATAACTGAATTAAATCTACCACACAATCCTAGTAAAATCTCGACAAAAACATATTTTTTACAAATATCAAGTTTTATCTCCAGAAAACAGATTGCGAAGTATTATTCTAAAACGACACCCTTTTGAATTTATTTCCAGTTTCATGTGTTTTTAAATCCCAGTCTCCAGCCTTGCAATCCTTTTTACGTAGGCCACATAATGCTCTCCCGATTTTAGCATTTTTCAAAGACCTCCAACATTATTATTAGGTTTATTTCCTACTCACTAACGCTGCGGGATCTTTCCTGGAGTGTCCTCCTCACATGATTACTCAATACTATAATAGGAACAATTCCACGGAGAGTAAACCTTGTATTGCGTCACACATCTTTATTTTTTGACTCATTTGTTGCTGGCATCCCATTCATCCCCGTTGTTTTCAGCTATTGACGAAACAGTAGAGGAGTAATTCAGTTGAAAATGTAGGCGGAGCTTGACGTTTCATTTTCGATAGTCCCAGTAAATCGAATTATGTTCTAGTGGGGCCTTGAAACAATACACATTGGATTTTGTATAAAAGTGGATTTAGATGGGCGCAAAACCACCAATCTTATTGTTTTCGCCCTCTTTTTTATTCATTCTCCAATTTTCATTTCCTTTAGCGAGCCGAGATTTTTTGTCCATCCTAGCAAATACTTCCGGTTTTAATTTGAAAATGCCTGTGTTCCTGTTGGAAAAGCAGATTCCAGGTGACAGTGAGCTTTAGCATTTACATATCCAGCTGAATTCCCCCACTCATTTTTGTAAGCAAGTCCCCGCAATCATAACTGACACATCAGGTATTTATGTCAGAAAAACACAAGACAATGATATCAATTGAGCTTGTCTGAGAAAAAAACAGGTTATCACGTCAGAACAGATAGTTACCGTATACTCAGAAAGCTGTAATTAAGTCTAGAAAAGTATAACACTGGAAATGATTACTGTTTTTTGTAATTCAAATTCACTTTTCTATAAATCTGCACCAACTTTCTTTCTCCTTCTCATTCAAATTTAAGCCTAGGTGGTCGTACCAGGAGCAAGATATCAAACTCCCTCAGAGACATTCAATACTAGTATATATGTGACTTTTTGCAATTTGCCACCTTTTAAGTGGTAACTGGATATGATATCCTTTACGGTGGCAGTCTCAAGTGTAATTTTTGATATCTATTTTTGTCTACGACGAACACTGTATAAAAGGAATTCTGAAATTCCAGAAATTTTAGGTTAGCTTCAAAATTCCAAAAATTCCATTTCGAAAGAAAGAGAGAAAAAATGGGAGGAGTCTTTTTTTTTGGCGAAACGGAAAAAGAATTAATTATATAAAGGTCTCTCAGGATATCTAAATAGAAACACACATTAGATGTGTGCCGTCTGAGAAGTTCATTGAAGCATGGTAGTCCTTCGATCTCTATTCCTTGTCTCCGCTCATCTACTTGAGCTCAAAAAAACGAATGGAATTAAGAGTGCTCCATTCCATCCGCGACTTTTTTCAGCCTTCTGCTTTTTCTTCTTCGTTTTTTTTCTCCCATATTCCATTTTCTTCCCTCCAACATCATCGCTTTTCTTCTGAGCTTTTATGCTCTACACGATAACTTCCGGGGGCACTAAGCATGTCTAAGTTCTTGGTTTCTCATTTATTACGATCATGTTTTGCTCATTCATTAGTCGACTCCGAGGATCTTTTGCTCCTCACTATTCTCATAAAAATAATTTCATAAAAATTCTGAAGATCTGAAGGAACACAAGCTATTTTTCTTCAACGTCAGAGGTTTTTTCTTTGTCGAAGAGTTTTGGTTCCTAATTATTTTTTAGAGAAATACTAAAGCAAAAATGGGGAGTAGGATAATCTTAAAGGTTTTTGGTTCTTTAACTTTGTTGCGTTTCATCAAAAACAAGTACAAGAACAATCATGTGAGACGGCTTCGGTTTATGATGACCTCCTCGTTCTAGAGATTTACGGTAGGTGCTCCAAAGATTTTGAATAGTAGAACTCTTCTTTTTTGAAAAATATAAACATCATCGTCACTGGTGGAAGATTAGAATTTTTTAAATCAGATGCGTTCTTTTTTTTGAAAACTTGTTTTTCTTATATCGAATGTTCCAAAAAAGTGTTGCGAACATCCACTCATAAAAATGGTTGAGGTGATGTATTATTCGATATTTTTCTAAATCTTAAAATTCTAAAAAACAGCTTTTTTCATATGCAATTCACAAAACACGCTTTCGAACATCTGTTCCTTTTTCCTGTTTTTAAAGATTCCTTAAAAGATGATCCCGTCTTTTCAGTGTCTTTTTCATAGTGGTGAGTAGGCGCTTATACGGTTAAATAATACTAATATTCAGAGAATCCCTATCAATCGGTTCCAAACGTGGCAAATAAATGGTGTCACTTATCATAATATGAGAAATGAGAAAAAAAGAGTTGTAGACTCACATCATGATTGTCTCACGAACTCACTCGGATATCAATCAAAAACGAGAAAAAACGTAGGAAGAAAAAGAAAAAGTGTTTTTCTTTGTCCTCAGAACTTTTGGTTTTTTCAGTCTCAACTAGATTTCACTGTCAGAATTGTTTCATTAAATTATTGCACCTGCGCAAACGCAAAGCGATTTTTGACGTGTCGTTATTAGGTTTTCGAGCAAGCATTTCCAAGTTTTTCAAGTACCTCACAAAGAGACAGAGGTTTTCTGATTTTTTTGAACTCCAACAAGAGGTGTTATTCCATGCTACTGATAAGAGAGAAGACTAAATGCTCTCCGAATTTCCAGGGCAAAGTCTAACGTTTTCGTCGCTATCAGAGCAGTGTTGGCTGGCCATCGCGTTTTATCAGCTCTACCATCCTTCAAATCAGCTCATCTATCTTCAACTTGGCGATGAAATAGGGGGGAGGAGAAATAAAAAAGTTCTCGCCTGTGATTGAGTGTCTTCTCATTCGGTTAAAAAATCAGTGTTACTGTCATTCTTCACCAACACATAAAAAAAAATCAAAGAAAGGGGGTTTCCCGGTTCTTTTGCCTTTCCCTCGACAATGTTACAATTACACAACTACCTCTTATTTTCCTTTTTTCCTCCCATCCCTTTACTCCGCCCACCGAGATGGAGACCCTAGACGTCTTCTCTTTTGGGCGCCACCCCTTCTCATTCATCCACTGCTTCTCGCAGACGGGAGCGGCGGCCAAGGCGCCGCGATGCTTTAAATTGGGGAGAGGTGAAAAGATCGTGTGCCACGTCATAAGTTAGTCCTCCACTCCTTTTTCGACCTACACGGTCATTTCTTTAATACACATCCCTCTTTTCTGCACATCCCCCTCAATTCGTCATTATTTGTTTGTTCATTGAGTAGTGCTCTTCTTACCGCCACCGCTTCTCAATTTTATGACCTCCATTCATTCTAAAGACCCTTTTCAAAATACTTTTTTGTTTCAGTGTCAAATATCTCAACATGAGGGTACTCACTTTCTTGTTCGTCACTCTTGTCGCCCTCGCCACTGTTATGCAAGCTCAACGCTACGATCGGGCCATCTACGAGGCACTTCTGAAGTGAGTTTGTTCATCAGATGTTGAAAAACGCAGACGAATTCTAATCCCGTAGTTTGTGCTTTTAAAGAGAGTTCAAAAGTCGGGGGATTCCAATTCAGCAGATTGTTTTCAAATTGAGTTAAAAAATGCGAATAAAATAGGAATCACTGGAATCCTGAATTAGTTAAGAGCACGCTGATAGAATTCGTTTATTCCTTTTTCTCCTATTCTCATTTAGTTTCTTTCATTTTCCAGACAAATCAAGAACAGTAGTGGTGACTAAATGACCAAAAAGTACAAACCTAATATGCAAAATTGAAGAGTCTAACTAGATATCCGATTTCCATCAATCAAAATCTAATCCCTCTCTATTTTCAGCGACTTGGAACGGGAATTCGTCGAGCGCGACTTGGCGGAACGTGTGCTCGCTAAACGAGAGCTCTCTCGACAGGACCGAATGGAGCTTACTGATCGTGTGCGTCGAGCGTCAGAAAAGAAGTCGTATCCACGCAACTGCTACTTCTCGCCAATTCAGTGCCTCTTCACGCGGAACTAGAGGCCACACAAAAATTATTCAAACAATCCACCATCTACCATCTTCCTTTTCTTCTTCAACGTCTTCTAGCTACTATCTCGCTCTCTTCAAAAAATGTCATAATTTGTGATCAAAGAGTCATTCCCATTTCTCTTCCCACCCCCCAAAAAAGGTTCCATTCCATGTTTTTTCCCACCTCCCGCTTCTCATTGTTTCCCACTCCCCGAAAACATGCTCGTCATATTTCTGATCATCCACCATCACCGCCACCCACCCACTATTCTACTCCAGAAAAACCATCCGATCTCGTCTTGCGGCAGACGCATTCCAAATTTGCGGGTCGCAAAACCCTATTTTGTCAACCAAACCTTTTTCAATTTGTGTTCCGAATTTCAATTTTCGAGCCAAAATGAAACCTGTATCTGCATATACCAAGTACATTTTCGAATCCTATTTTATACGTCGTCTCACATTAACACCCAGAAAACACAGACACAAACAAACTTCCCTTATCGATCTAGTTCCGTGTAGACTCCATTTTCTTCTTAAAATCATCTGTTTCTCAATGAACCCCCAAACGCACACGCACACACGCACAACTTTACCCTTTTTTAGTGATTCTTTATATTCTCAAACTATCCCAACCATTTTTTTCCATCTCATTTTGTTATCTTGTCGTTAATTCATCTGAAACAAAAAGATCTTCTTTTTATAAATTGCATGAGAAAGCCATTGTTTGAAATCTGGAGAACAGTGAGACACTAAGAATACGATCGTTAATAATAAATTGTTGATTAAAAGCATTTGATAATGATCATGATTATTGTATGAGCTTCATAGAGTAAGATGCTGCTGTTTGTAATTTTGAGACATATGAAACAAACAACTGATAAGAATTTTTCAGAAAAAATTGTCTTCCTCCTTTCTTTTGTTGCCCGCTTCTTCTCGAAATACACAAAACATTTCAAAAGTGTAATCGGGTTGCGAATCTATTGTACTGCCTTCGCCCTACGGCTAATTTCCATTTCCTGGTACCAATTCCTCAAATGGAAATTGAGAGAGAAAGATTTTACTCTTTGTTCTCGAATCAATGTCAGTCATGTTACACAAGTTTACCCTTTTGTTGGGCCCACGAACTAAAAGGAGGGATGACACTTGAGCGATTGCTTCACAGAAAAAAGGAAGGAAGGGGGGTTCGTACTGATAAGAATTCGTCGTCTAGCTTTTTCCTTTTCTGACACGAAGGTAGCGCGAAAAATTAGCCCAAGAAATTATCCCTATCCCTGGTGAATCAGAAACCAAGTAAAGAATGAACGAAGAACATGGAAAAGAGGAAGGCAGAAGGATAGGTTACGTAGACAGAAGATAAATATCTTCCTGTGGAGTAATGTTTTGTTTTTGATTTAAAATCATGGAATGTTTACTTCTATCCAACACACAACAATCATCATGAAAATTTATATTTGATTCTCATTTTGCAGATTTCGTGTAGATAATTTTTCTCGAGGCGATGTTTTGAAAACCTCAGCTCACGTGGCCAAAAGACTCATCGTCAATGTGTTGTGTTTTGTTTTCCACGTGTTTTCATACTGGGGACCAATCTATTTCATTTTTGCTGTTTCATTGCATTTTGATGATGTTTACAGCGGAATTTTATAGTGTTTGGTCACTTTTTCCGGTTATTTTTGGAGTTCTTCAATCTTTTTTTAGAAAAAAAAATGTTTGTAGCAAAAATAATATAAAACAACATTGTAAAAATGTGGGCTATTAAGGGGGACACATTTTTACACATCCCATTTTTAAATTCTCTTTAAATCGGGAAGAAGGGATTTCAAAAATATGTTTTCCCTTTGTGCCTATCACTGCTAGAATCATCCTCATTTACATTTTCCATCTCTCATTGCAGTATCATTGAACAGTTATCAGTTTTTCTATCTTTTTTCCTTTCTCTTTTATATTGACTGTTTTTGATTGAACACAACAGAAGGTGAATGATGCGCTCTCATGCGATGCAAAGAAGAGATAGGACCGTGCGTGTGCCCCGCAGATGTTGCATTCTTCCTTTCTTTCTCGACAGTCTTGACGTTTCCAATTTATCGATTTTCGTGAAAAAATATTTTTTCTGAGACTTTTCTGATTCTTTTTTTAGATTCTGTTTGAAACTCCAACAACGTTTCTCAGATGTTTTTGAAAATTCAATGTTCCTCAAAGCCAACTGTCCTCTTAACTTCAGTCACTCGTGATTTCTTCTTGGAAAAATCAAAATTTTCTTGTGGCTTTTTCTGTTCTAAACGAGCAGTTTCATTGTACACTTTCAAGAAACTATTTCAATATTTCTATTCGATTCGCTATGATCCATTTTTATTTATCCATTCAATTACAGCAAAACTATGAGTGTGACCGACAAATTGAAAGAGGGCGGCAGACAAATCACAGCTGGCGGATCCGCAGGTAAGAGCAACAGATACGTGTTGGTGTTTGTGAGGTCAGTTAGAAATAACGAAGAAAAAAAATACAACAACAAATGCCTCTTGTCAAACGAAATACGGAGTGTCGTTTTTATCACCTTGATAACGAACGTGATACGTCGGAATTTTTGAGTACACTAGTTTTGCGTGTTCTTGGGTGATTGTTACAGCAAGTAACCTTAGCTTTTGTTAAAACAGTTTGATACATTAGATTAGAAAATCGTAGATCAATTGAGAGGTCACGTCATAGAACTATAACAATAGAAGGTTTTTGAAAAATAGAGGTTTTTGACAGTTTCCAAAACATGAGCGTATTGATTTAAGCCTCCAAAGACCACATTTTCATTTAGACCAAATGATAAATAAGACAATTTTCATAGACTGTGAGGCGTCCGGGAGCAAAAAATCAGGTCAATCTATAAACATCAACACTGTACGGCATGGAAGAGATTATTCAAAACTATTAGCCACGTGATGTTCACATTTTGATAAAACCAAACTTTATTCTGTAGATCACAATTGTTTGGTCTAGTTGTTTTTGCAAGTATTGCGACCATGGGGAACGGAAAAAGACGAACATAGAAAATTAGGATCATTCTAAACTCTAAAACAAAAACAGACTAACATCCGGGAAGAAAACGTCATGACTAAGCAGTAAAAATCCCCCAGAATAGCAAAACAGGCATGGTTAGACTAGTTTTTTAAGGGACTTTTAACAGAAACTAGGGTTTTAGAAATTTAAAATGGAAGTTTTTTGGATATTAATATACAGTGCGTTTAATATATTTAGGACTCCTCTCTATTTTACGGTTCTGAGAAAACTGTAAAAGATATCAAAAATTTGTAAGCGTCATTCGTGTTTAAATTTAAAAATATCCCGATATTTTTCATTTTTCTTTCTAATCTACTCTTTTTCAGGGCTTGTCGAAG
Organism: Caenorhabditis nigoni; assembly: GCA_027920645.1. Taxonomy (NCBI): domain Eukaryota; kingdom Metazoa; phylum Nematoda; class Chromadorea; order Rhabditida; family Rhabditidae; genus Caenorhabditis; species Caenorhabditis nigoni. The sequence continues at coordinate 965,861 of CP115869.1, forward strand.
TATGTCTTATGTACCCATTGGATGTTATAAAGACCCGTCTTCAATTAGGACAGCAAGACAAGGGAATGATGGATTGTGTAGTAAAGACACTGAAGAATGAGGGAATTGGTGGATTCTATAAGGTATTCTGATATTTTGATACCAAAAATATCTTCGTTTTCTAGGGTATCCTGCCACCAATCCTTGCGGAAACTCCAAAAAGAGCAACCAAGTTCTTTACATTCGAGCAGTACAAAATCGCTTTCACACACTCTGAGATTCCAATGCCAGTGGTGAGTTTAAACTTTTGAACTGTCTTTTTGTGTATTTTCATGGAGGAAATTGGCAAGAAAAGAAAATTGAAACCTTCTACGCCAAACCGTGTTGAGATTTGCCCCATCTTATCATATTATCAAAGTGTTTTTTTTTTCTTTTTCCGTAAACAGATTTTCGGATACAGGAAAAAGAACATACGGTAGATTATAGTCTGATTTGATACAGAGACAGTGCTCTTAACTGTTCTTTGCTGTTTCAAAACACAATGACAAGACCTCCGTTAAGCCATTTTTGTCGAGTTCGAGCTTCTCTTATCATCACAGTTTCTCGGCATCATAACTTTGTTATCGTGGAATATGAACCTCTCTTGTTTTTTCAGACAATGTCATTTGCCGGACTGTTTTCGGGACTCACCGAGGCCATCGTTATCTGCCCATTCGAGGTGGTAAAAGTGAGACTCCAAGCAGACAGGAAATCAAGCGTCAAAGAGGTAAACTTTGGTTTACGAGCATTTGTTCATGAACATGTCTACGAGAAATAGAAGAGAAGGAAACTGGGAGGAAAAGGAGGGTATTATTAATTAATCTTCGGTGTTCCAGCAAAGATCCACGGCGGCAATGGCTAGGGAAATCTATAAAACAGAAGGGTTCGGAACCAGTGGTCTCTATCGTGGACTGGGAGCTACTCTTGGCAGACATGGTGCGTGGAATATGGTCTACTTTGGACTCTACCACAGTTGCAAAGAAATAATTCCGGATGCAAAAGTTTGAAATCTCCATAGCGAACAGAAACTAATCAAGACACGTTTACAGCAAAACCCGTCAGCAAATCTCATTGGACGAATTGCGTTAGGATTCACCGCCGGATCTCTTGCCTCGGTCTTCAACATTCCATTCGACGTTGCCAAAAGTAGAATTCAAGGACCACAACCTGATCCATTGTCGAGAAAATACAGCGGAACTATGCAAACGATTTCACTTGTGTACAAGGAAGAAGGGTTAGTATTTCAAAATTTTTGTGAAAAAAAACTAAAAGTTCAGTCAATAAATTTTGAACAGGTGTTAATAAAAAAGGAAATTAGTTTACTTTTGATTAGTTGATGAGACTTCCAGTAAAATTAGCATTATCCAATTCACAAAAAGTAATTCACCTAACGAAAAAAAACACGAATCAAATCTCGAAAATCATTAAACCCAAATAAATAATTGAAACACATAAACCGTAAAAACTTTAATATAAGGCCACCTGTAATAAAACACCTTCTCTGATACAAAGCCACTCTTATGGGATCCTATAGGTAGCAAAACAAAGTTTTTCTGCTTGATTGAACTAGTAGCAGTGGAAATTTCATACGATTTGCTTATACTTTTATTCTGCTGATCAAGTGAAACCAATTTTTTTTCTCGCATCATCCCAAAACCACCCTCCGAAAATAGAACGCTATATTACAGTTTTGACACTAACTTCAATTTTCTGTGTCTCAAAATTTGCAAAAATTTTGTTTAATTCAAACAGATTGTCTTTTTGCAGTTAAGGCTGTATTTGTTTCAGTTTGATTTTCTAAAAAGCACCTCCAAAATTTCAAACAACTTTTTCCAGATTCGGCGCTCTCTACAAAGGACTTCTCCCAAAAGTGATGAGACTTGGCCCTGGAGGAGCTGTCATGCTCATTGTCTACGATGAAGTGTACGCTTGGCTCAAGAAGAATACTTAATTATTCGACATCCCCAAATTCTATCCATTCCCAATGTGACAAATTTTATTTCAGAATTCTGTTGAGTATCAAAAATGTGTGTTCAAGTACAATAAAGCAGGTGTACGGAAAAAAGAAAATTTGGGCGAATTTTCAACAATTGCAGAACATTTGAAATGGTTACGGTAACAGAAACGATTAGCGTTTCACAGAGAAAAAAACTTAGAAATGAACTAAAAACCTAACAATTGGAAGGACAGGACAGGAGAGGAGAAGATGAGATTCGTTCGGAAAGAAAGGATAGATCGCCAAGGAAACGTTTGCATAATCTCGAGAAGATATGCAGGGTTACAGTTGAAATGGTACTCCAAAAGGGAAGCTAAGCTAAATATGACAGGAGATCTTTCTCGAAAAAGTTTAGAAGAAATAAATGAAGAGCTTCGAAAAAAAGTGGTATAGAAAATTGAAAAAAGAAAAAGATTATGTAAATGGAGTCATTGAATGAATGAAGACGCAGAATATGGTAGAACAAACAGTTTTGCTCAATTATTGAGCCTTAGTTTCAGAGAGAAAAAGTAGTTGTGATTTTAGAAATCACGAAAGCAATGAATGGAAAAATTAAAAACGTCATAATGACGGACGGGTAAAATTTATACAATCCAAAAGGTGAGATTCGTTTTTCGGAAAGAAGGGAATTCGTTGAAGTGAATAAAACTGAAAGAGCGCATAGATAATTTTGAGACTTTGTAGTAATAGAGATTGGTGGGAATGAAGACGGATTATAAAAAAGGGTTGATACTTAAAGAATCTCGTAAGTCTTTGGAAGGAACAAGTTGTAAACGTTGTGGAAGCTCCCTTCGAGGCGCATGTTGGATTCTGAAAATCCGTTTTTTGTTTAAAATAAAACATATACAGTCAAACATGGTTCTAATCGGTTATTAGTTGGAAGAATGCAACCGGGGGAACTTGTTTGTTACAGATGGTCATAGAAACGATGATCCCAACTTGATATATCTCTTCAGCGATAAACCCCAGTTTATTTAAAAATTCAAAAAAAAACTCTCACTCACAACCATAAGAAATCAACATGCTAGGATCAAAGCCAACATGTTAGTTTCTAAAATTTTACAAAATGGATTAACTGATTGATTTTTTCATTTCGATAAATTAACACTTTCAATCACTCAAGTTCCTACCGTGTTGCGTACTGTTTGGACGCTATTTGTCAAGGGTACGCTCTGAAATTATGAGACGTACAGTGCGCGTCATAATGATAGGACCCCCCTCCCAAATGAGTGTTCCGGGAAAACCGAAGATGATAGAAAAAAATCTGTGAACGCAGTTCGATTCAGCATGTGAAAAAACCTATGTGCACAAATTTTCAGACTAATTGAGCCATTTTCAAGCTCACAGGGCTCAAAAGTTACTTTTTTGGCCGCGTCATAATGATAGGACCCCCCTGGAAAATGAAAAATCTCAAGATTTTTTGAGAAAAAAATTAAAATTTTTTGGTTGGAAATTGTTAAATTAGTCTTACACGGGAACCACTCCATATGTTACGCGGGGATTCTAATGAAACCTATGCCAAATAGTAGTACACCGGCTACCTAGAACAACCACAAAATTATAGCGGCCCATATGAAGGTCTGTTCAAATGGCGAGCCATTTTATGATTTTTCGCGAGTTTGGAGTCGGTACCCTGCGAGAGACCATAACTTTGTTCATTTTTGTGGTAGACGTTCAAACTTTTGTTTATTCCAAAGGTGATGAGTTGCCACACATTATTGTTCATTGCACCCATGGTCCATCTTCAAAACGAAAGTCAGGACAACGAAAAGTATCCAAATTTCGAGTACCAACAAATTCAAAAAATGCCAATTTTTGAAAAAACGTACTCGGGGGATCATGTCTTTCAGATTTCTCAGGGCAAGTAACGTAGGTATCCGTGTTCAAATATAGGTCTAGCCTTTGAGTTACGAGACTTATTTCAATTTTTTCATAAAAAAATTGAAAATTCATGAACCCCTATACATGAAATTTTTCTAAAAAAAAAGTTTTCAAAATTTGGAAAAAAGAAATGAAAGTGAAAAAAAGGCAACGAAATAAAATTTAGGAACCCAAAAGATGAACATTCCAAGACTAAAAAATTTTTAGAAAAATTTCATGTATAGGGGTACATGAATTTTCAATTTTTTTATGAAAAAATTGAAATAAGTCTCGTAACTCAAAGGCTAGACCTATATTTGAACACGGATACCTACGTTACTTGCCCTGAGAAATCTGAAAGACATGATCCCCCGAGTACGTTTTTTCAAAAATTGGCATTTTTTGAATTTGTTGGTACTCGAAATTTGGATACTTTTCGTTGTCCTGACTTTCGTTTTGAAGATGGACCATGGGTGCAATGAACAATAGTGTGTGGCAACTCATCACCTTTGGAATAAACAAAAGTTTGAACGTCTACCACAAAAATGAACAAAGTTATGGTCTCTCGCAGGGTACCGACTCCAAACTCGCGAAAAATCATAAAATGGCTCGCCATTTGAACAGACCTTCATATGGGCCGCTATAATTTTGTGGTTGTTCTAGGTAGCCAGTGTACTACTATTTGGCATAGGTTTCATTAGAATCCCCGCGTAACATATGGAGTGGTTCCCTTGTTAGAATAGCCTATTCTGACATTTTACACAAATTTTGATTACTCTAGTCGAGTTTCAGAAAATTTTATTTTCAGACTTTTTCGGGATTTTTAGGGTTTTTGGAATGAATCGTGAATAACTTTGCTCCTAGGTGAAATTTTGCGCTAAAATTTACAGGGAGCATTTCAACAATGCTCATGATCATGTTGTAGATGTTCAACGCATCTCTGAGCTCCGGTAGCTTAAGATTGAGTTCGTGCTTTGAACCGAAAAAAGTATACCGAACTGAAAAATTTTCGAAGCTGTAAAAAGTGTTCCAAAGTTGTAAAAATCATTTTTCTGTGCAAGTAATTGATTTTAATAGCAATTTTGATAACTCAACACATCTTCCGAACAATTTTTACAGCTTCGAAAATTTTTCAGTTCGGTATACTTTTTTCGGTTCAAAGCACGAACTCAATCTTAAGCTACCGGAGCTCAGAGATGCGTTGAACACCTACAACATGATCATGAGCATTGTTGAAATGCTCCCTGTAAATTTTAGCGCAAAATTTCACCTAGGAGCAAAGTTATTCACGATTCATTCCAAAAACCCTAAAAATCCCGAAAAAGTCTGAAAATAAAATTTTCTGAAACTCGACTAGAGTAATCAAAATTTGTGTAAAATGTCAGAATAGGCTATTCTAAGACTAATTTAACAATTTCCAACCAAAAAATTTTAATTTTTTTCTCAAAAAATCTTGAGATTTTTCATTTTCCAGGGGGGTCCTATCATTATGACGCGGCCAAAAAAGTAACTTTTGAGCCCTGTGAGCTTGAAAATGGCTCAATTAGTCTGAAAATTTGTGCACATAGGTTTTTTCACATGCTGAATCGAACTGCGTTCACAGATTTTTTCTATCATCTTCGGTTTTCCCGGAACACTCATTTGGGAGGGGGGTCCTATCATTATGACGCGCACTGTATTGATTCGAGAGTTTCTATAAAAGTTTTTTTTAATAAGCTCATAGTGTTATAATTCTAATCAATTATATCCTCCCCGTTATAGCATAGAACTAGAAATTCAATTTCTTACCGAAAAATCCAGTCATTCCAAACTCTGGCAATTTGAACTTTTTCATGACTTCCACATCGATCGCATTCATCTCGCGATACTGATCAACTAGTGCACGTAGGTGAGCGGTGTCATCATCATCACCCGCCGGTGAAGAGAGCATATTTGCATTTTCATCCAAATAACACACCATTACATATTTTAAATGAACTGCTGGCAGCTTACCAGCAGTATGAATGTTATTTTGCGCCAAGTGGCGTTTAATCACTTCCAATGCCTTTTCGACTGCCACCATATCGACGCAATTTGTAGCACCGAGTGGTGGGTCCCCGAGACGAACGGTGTCAACTTTAATGTCAATGTAAGAAGTTCCTTTCTCGAGATCGCCTACAAAAAAGCTGCGAAAATTTTCAAACGGATGAGATGAACTTACAATTTCCTTTTTTGCCAACAAGACAGTTTTCATGAATACAAACTGTTGGGACAATGTCATTGAAATCTCCCTCGACTCTCTCACCAGTGCAGCTTTTCACTGAAAATGCAAGTTTTATATCTGAAGTAATTGAGAAAACATACTTGTTTTGTTGTTCTTCCCGCGATTGCTCTTACTCCTGAACCCAATGTAGATCGGTGGGTCATATTTCACCTTCAAGCTTATGTTGAACAGTCCAACCTTGAGTTTTGGATCCGGCTCGAGAGTTTTCAGAATGTCAATCTTGCGAGCCAAAAAGTATTTGTATGCGCTGGCGATCTCCACAATATACTTGATGTGACGTGGCTTGATGAATCCATGAACACGGACGTCGTCTAGGTAACAGATATCCTCCTTCTCCATTGCGTGGGTTTGTCGAACTTCAATCACCGGTTTGTTTTGCTTGTGCGATTCGAAAGTAAGTTGTTGATCCTCAATTTTTAAAGCCTCATTGACACATTGACAGTTCGCAAAGTTGAAAAGAGCAGCATCAAGCAATCGCTCCCAGAAAAGAACATGCTCGGTGTCCGCCATAACTGATGGGTAGAGGTCAGTCATGAGAGACAAAAGCGTTTGGTATTGTTTCAAACGATGGAACGGGTGATCCTTATTTATAACGATCTCGACGAAAAACTGGAAAACTGCGGGACGAAGAGAGAACAACTCTCGCTGCTTCTCCATTGCCAATGGATGCTTGATTTTGTGGTTTCTCAATATATCCTCAGCGGCCTCAGGATGATGAGCAGAAATGAGTTTTATCAAATCATGATGTGCAGCCCAGTCAGTTTCCGGGACCATGTCTACGTTCAAATCCCGATTGAAGGCATCGTGTTGTTGTGAAAGCTCTAGCATCTCGTGCTCGACGCTATCCACTGCAATACTATGTTTGTACAGTTTATGATGCATACTTAAAAAACGCTCAAAACTAGACCTAGGCCGGAACGTCATGCTTTATACCAGGCTCAATACTTTTTGAACAAGTATAATACATATGTAGATATGATAGGAAAGCCAGCCCCTAGACCAGTCAGTCTTTTTTCATGAATGCATAAGTGCATTGTCAGCGCCAGCAAATGTGGAATTATTCCAGTTTTGCTTAAATAGTGATGGCTGCGTAGCAAGAAGACACAATACCGTTTTTTTTTTCTTGAAAAATGTTTTAATCACCCGACATACCTGCCATTTGGAGGTTCATGATGACAGAATGAAGAAGCGAGCCTGGAAAACGATTTTTGTTAGAAACGAAAAATATATCGGAGAGGCATAAAAAACGGCACAAAAAACGGAAAAAAAGGTAGACATGGATCTATTTACATATTCATGTTCATTTTGAAAAGCATATAAAAATCGGGATGACAGCTAGGACAACTTGACTACAAATAATACGAAAAAAAACTATGATATCAAGCGATTTTTTTTCGAGAAAGAAACAACGAAAAGGGCTTGAAAAAAAAACCGAAAGGAACATGTGTGATTTGAAGGAAAGAGGAAGGAGAATTCGAAATTTCATTGGCTCTATTTCATTGGGCTCTGCAGAGGAGGCGCCCGCCCGTCTTATTAGCTTTTGGTCCACATGTCGAAAAACGGAAGAGGTGAAAAAAACGGAAGCAAAAAAAAACGAAAGCAATTTTTTTTCTGTGGCCGGAAAACATCAAAACTTGGTTTGTAGAAACTAACGTTAGATGTGGAAAACCGAACAAGTAAAATTCAAATAGAACACGGAGCGAATCTTCATAAAATTAGAAACAAGGCACCTGTGTCCCGTCGGTTCCAAGGCCGTATTTGTTCGCGGCATTCACTTAATGTTCTGGTAAATAAAGGTTTGAAACAGATCGATATCTCGGAGAAAAAACTCAACAAATTCAGTTTTTTCTTCAAATCGGAGCAACCCGATTATGAGGATCCGAAAAATTGCTCCAGCTGCAAAAAATTAGATGGCCGGCGGACTGCCTCCCAGTCAAAGAACACTGACAGCTGTCCAATAGAAAAGTCGTAAACAAAAAAAGAAATGTGGGACACCCAGTAGCAGGCGTGCAAAATAAAGCTTCTGTGTAAAAAGATGCGACCAGAGCATCTGCGTTGCTTCACATTTTTCTGGATCTCCTGGTCAACATATTTTTGTGGCAATTGATGAAGTGAAATATTTCATAAGAAGAGTTAAGGATCCGAAATCGCTTAAATTGTTTCTGCTTTCAGCAATTCCTGTGTTTGAAAAGATTGTCGAAAACAAAGTTGTTTCTTTCGGTTGTAATTTTCAATATGATGCACGGTTTGGTCCACCAGTCACTCACGACATTTTTCTGTTGATCCTACCATACTCAGTGAGAACCATGATCAAACGACCAGACAGTCGCAGAGAAATGTTGCGAAAAATTCACAATACTGGTTTGAACTGAGCCAATTTGGGTTTATGAAATATTTTACAGATTAGGCGCAAAATAAGAAAATTTATGTAACTTCTAATGCTGAGAAACTCTCACGACGAGTTCATCTCACGATATTCTTGACACACGGCCTGATGTTTTCTCACAACCTATGAGAAAACCAAGACGTATCATCGAAGAGTGACATTCTGATTAATGCATATACAATTTTTCAGGTTGTGACCTGACAATTTTCAGCTTGCATCACTTTTTGAACTGATTGACAGTTATTTTTTTCGGTACGAATTTCTCAGTGCTCTTCTCAAAAATTTTCGAGTAAGTATTTCGGATAACAAATGAGAATTTCAAATGTTTGCTTCTAAGAGAGAGCAAAAGAGAGAGCAAAATGTGCACTCCCCTTCCTATATATGTCTCCATTCTACTCATTGCTTTCAATCTTTGTATTCTTCCTTTTTCGCTTTTGCTCTCTCTTCAAATCTTCTCCTGCTCCGATGCGACACAGAGAAAGAGCATTTGTGCTTTTCTTCTTATGCATCGGTAAGAGGACAGAATTGGGAAGGAGGAAGAGCGCGAAAAAAACCCGAGCTCACAATTCTTCCTACGCGCCGTGGCGCCGTGAGGAAGCTGCTCATCTTATAATCGATAGACGAGCCGCACGAAGAAGCATCAGAGAGTACTGAAAGTGAGGAGACCATATCGAAAAGGAGCTGACACCGGGCGCGCCCCTGAACGATTCTTGGAGAGGAGCCGCGGCAAAAACTGACTGAATCGAGGTACGCGCGCTTGCACAAAGAAAAACCAGAAGACGTTGACGAGCAGAAAAAAGAATGAGGGGCGAGGAAGAGTAGAGCCAATTTTTTTATTGCTTTATGAGAATTTAAAAAAGATTAGTTTTAAAAAATGAAGAAAAATAGTATGCGTAGAAAGAATCGCTTAGAAGAGGTATTACAAACAAAAATACGAAAAATAATCCAGAACCCTATTTTCGGTTCTTCCTCTCGTAAAAGCTTTGACCAGGAAAGGAAAAAACACGCCGCCCAGACAGAAAATATATGGGTGGGAAGCCGTAAACAAAAAACAACTTCTCCTGCTTTTCAGTCGCAAAAAGCTTCTTAGAACGATGCTTCCCATCTTCTTGACAATTCATGCCTTTGCGTTTTTGTGTCGAAAAAACATTTGGGGGCGTGGCTATTACGTTTTATGGACTCGCATCGGAAGAAGGATGGGAAAAAACCGGGGCCAATTTCCCAAAAAGATGTTTCAATGTCAGTTTCGAATAATTTATTGTTTTGTGTGCACCCAAAGAAAAAAGAGGAAGAGATGGACGGAGGGGCGGTGCCAGGTGGAGATAGACATAAAACAACAAACGGAGAATTGAAGGAAGCGGTAAATGAAAGAATGTAGGAATATGTCAAAGAGCAAAAAATGGAAGAAGAAAGGAAGACACGCGACTCGGGGAAGCTAATTGGAATATGGAATGAATCTTCTATACGCGGAGGTTTAGACAATGGAGACAACGAAAAACGGATTACGAGTTGTTTTGACTCTGGGGACTCCCACGAGCAGACTACGAGCCACAAAGATCAATGGACGCGCTGAAAATGTTGTGTTTTTTTGTGGCTGGTAAAGAAAGAAGAAAATTACTGGGCGGGGTCAGAATGCTTGGAGGTGGCGAATGATGGATAACCGATGACAAGTGAAAGGAACTCGATAGGTTTGGCACTTCCTATCTGCCTTAAGAGAAAAGCACATAAACGTGTTTTCGGTCTGGACGAAAATATGACAGGAGAATATAATCGGGATACTCAAAAGGAAGCATGGTAACTAAAAGGACGAGCTTGAAAATTATAAAAACAGACAGACAGCTACTGTAAAACTGAAAAGTCCGAAAATATGGCTTTGTTCCTTTTAAATTTCAAAAACATTAAAGGAAGTCAGACATTAAAAAACAGTTATTCTAGATACCAAGAACTTATTAGGAAATATTCAGTGCCACTACCGGCTGAGCTACGCAGCGCAAAGCCAAATAAAACCAACCGATGACCTGCATATGCACCTCCTTTAACAAACTCGGGGCTTTGGTGGAAATTTAAAAGTGTAATTTCAATGGTTTTGCTGATAACTGGAAAGCCCTGCATGCCAAAAAAAAACTTCGAATCTGAGGACGTAAAAATGATAAATGTATATTTGTCGATCATTCGTTCAATCTAGCAAGATAGTTTGACTTCTCGACTGTAAATGGAACATCCGTCTCACAAAGGATTTGTGCCGGGGCTCTGTGCCCACTGACGTTTTCATTTTGATATTCAAAATTATACTCCTCTAAACCCTGCCTTATTTCAAAACCCTCTTTTTCTCTTCTACGTCTAGCTCCGACGAGTTCGCTCCTCCCTTCCGAATGGCTGATAATTTCAGCCTATGCTCATAGACAGAGCTCGGGCGCACCCAAAGTAGTGATAGAATGTGATACTTTCAGCGCAACTCCAAAAGAAGTGGTGCCAACCTCAAACCCTTTCAAATTGTAATCGAGAAGAGACCAGAGAAAAAGACGACATAATGTTCAAAGAGGCATTGAATGCTGTCCTTGATGATGCTCTTGATTTTTTTTTCTTGCTACAGAGCTCATACGAGAGGAGAAAAATTGCCTCTGGGCTGCTCGGAATCGAATGGATGTGACGCTCTTGCAAGAATGTGTATTCAAAAAGGGGGAATGCATTCGGTTGGAATTATGCGCATGCTGAATGTGAAGATAGAAAGTAAAAAATAAAGAAAATGTTTCAAGTAGATTGCTAACGCCTTTTTTATGACCAGCGGCATTCTCAAAGGGATTTCAAAAAATAAGAAGATAAAGCAATGATATGAACATTTTCGGGAGAAATCATTGGGGATGAAGACGGAGAAAAAAACGCAACACACGGAATCATCTTCGAATCGTGTTGGAGACACCCGTTCAATGACACGAAGAGGTGTTGTCAAGGTTGATTTTCTTCTCTTCACTTGAGTGATTGTTTTTGAACAAATCTGGTGGACGTCGAACAGGAATTTGATTTTCAATCTATCTCTGTTTGTCGGCCAGTGGTTTGTGTTCTTGTGGCCAACAAGCACTGACCATAGAAATGAGGATTTTAATTTCGAAATACGTAAATCAGGAAGAACTTGTTAATAAGAAAAACATCGGATGTCGCCGGGAACGGAGATCTCAGAACAAAAACAACCGTAACCTGTAAACAGTTTAATTTTTTCAGAGTTGTTTTGATGTTCACTGGTTATGACTGACTTACTGATCTGACAGAAGTAATCTGTACATGCTTCCTAAGAGACGTGTATTGGATTACCCAAGGATTTGTGCCACATTGCCCGTCTTCTAGCTAATAGAGGAACTATAAATGATTGACTATAGTCATTTTTGAAGTTATAAAAAGCACGGCTTAGCCCCGAACATCCCATTGGTGTTTATACAAATTCTGAAACTAAAAAAGTTTGAATAAGCTTGTCAAAAAACACAAACAGAGCCCTGAAACTTTTGCCATCAACCCAGTAATTTTCTTCGCCGAGAGACAACGCCCCCTTCCTAGTAAGCTCGAGAAAAAAGATAAAAAAAGTGGTTGTCCTTCGAATTTTTTTGTTTTTAGTGAAGTATTTAGAATTTGAGAGGACAGTGAATTAGTTGAAACTTTTTTCTGCAAATAGGAAATGAGATGTGCGCACGAAACAAAAAATGCATTTCGGAAGGGACAGCGTCTTCTATCGATAATTATGTGCATTCCAAATAAAAAAGCTAATTCGAGCTTTGCTCCTTTCAGTTTTCATCACGCGAAGACAACTTTTTAGAACCAGAAAATTTTGTATCCTTCACATGAAACATGGTTGAAAACAACAACGGAGGGAGCCAACTATGAACCAGGTGCTTGGAGTTGAGAAGAGGAGCAAGCGCACAAAGAATTGATACATGCGATAAACAACTCCGTTTGACACTAGAAAAAAAAAGTATGATTGTGATAAACATTGATACACCGTGAAACTTTCAAAAACTTTTTCAGTCGGTCCTGAGAAAAACATAAAACAGGTTTTTTAGAAGTTTTCAGAATTCAGCCGAAAGAATCTGGAGCATTGAAAGTGTTGTCAAAACATAGAGCTGAAACTATTTATATATGTTATAACAAAAAGTCATATCTGAAACTAAATATGAACCAGTTTTCTGTCCAAAGTATGAAATTTTGAACCATAATTGCCTTGAAGAGTTAGTTTGTTTGAGCCAGAATCTTGAAATTCAAAAAAATTACAAAATAGTAATATTTTTCATCTATTAGCAAGGCTGTAATGATTCAATTGCTGAACCCAGGTTTTCTTGCTACTATTGACCCCATCCAAAAAAGCAAAAAGAAATCCGTCGAGCCGGATTCGAACCAGCGACCTAAGGATAACCACTGACTCTACAGTCCTCCGCTCTACCAACTGAGCTATCGACGGCACACACGCTTCCTCTCTATTCTTGTAGACATAGTGGCCAAGAGACCGAGGCAAGTAGACCGAGGCAAGGAGAAGAAAAGAACGAGGGGCGCGCACGTACATACACTCACTCGTTTCTCTAGTACACACCGAGAGTGTATTTGCCCCCGCGAGAGAAGGTTCTCTCTTTCTCTAGTGTAGTCTCTAATATAACTAATTTGAACACTCCGCGCTGTTCACAAACCCTGTTCGAATACCCACTTCATAAAATACCCTGGTCTTCGTAGGGAATAGTTTTCGGCTCTGCGACACTGAAACAACTTTTTGAAAAGCGTAAATATACAAGTTTTTAAGAAGAATAATTTCATTGAATACAGAAATGAAGTTTACAGAATTTTAATGATTCTGTGGATACATTATTAGGATAGTGTTACAATGATTTTTGAATAGAGGGGAAAACTTGAGAAGAAACACAGTGGTAGATGGGCTGGATAGGTAAATGAAAAGAGTGAAGCATTCAGATGATTTGAGCGGCTTCAGATAAACTTTTCGAGAGCGAAGAATCCGATGATGACGCAAGCAACGACCACGACGAGGGCAGCCAACTCTTTTCCAGTATTCTTGTGTGCCGTTTGGAACTCTTTTTGAATCTCTTCTGGGCTGATGGCAACAGCCACGAAGGCTTTCTTTCCCTTCTTGGCCTGGACAGCAGTTGGAACAACTTTGTTGAGAATCGGCATAATGGCAAATGCTAGCGAGGAGTCTGAAACAGTAAATGTTGAACAAAAAAAGACGATATATTAAGAAGGAGAGCAAAGGAAGGGAGAACAGCATCGTCAGCCAAAAAAGAAGAGAATGAATGCAAGAAGAAACTGTTCGAGGAGATGGCAACGACAATAAAGAGCCTCCAAGGGGGTGGAGAGAGAGGGTTGCCGACCAAAAAATCTATAACACCCCAACACACAGTGACACTCGCTCAAATTTGCATGCACGGTGTAGATTTTATGAGTGAGAAAGAAAGGAGAACAATGAAAGAGATAGCAGATATACAGGTGGGATGGGGTTGTGATGACGTGGCAGTAGCGAGGATGATTCCCAGAGGGGGAGTCAACCGATCAATTTTTCTTCTCGTGGGAGTCTGTAGTTGGCGTACTAAGAAAGTCGAGAGGTGTAAGAGTGTAGAGATAAGATACTCGAGTAGACACTGGAACAAAGCATTTTTTTTCAGTATAGAAAAGCGCGTCGATTAGATTCGTGTCAGGCGCCAGAACCAAACTATTGGAGCCCTAAATTGGTTACAGAAAGAAAATAAATTGATCACAGAAAGAAACGGTTACAGGAGGAAAATTACAGTTTCTCTGGTTACTGTTTCTCAAAGTTCCTGAAATGTAGTTCGATCTATATATCTCACAATATTATATATCTCACAGTTTATCAGGAAATGTTGAAAATTTAGCCTCAGTTGTCACTTACAATCATGTGTTTTCTACGCATGCGCATCCATAAAACTCCGATAGTTTTTATGTGTATTGTAAGAGCCTCTGCAGAAAAAAGAAAAACGGTTTGTTTTGTTTTTTCAGTGGTTATAAAGCGAAATTAACTGCTATTAGAAATCGAATTGTATTTTCGGAATATACATACAAGAGAGGATTGATACCGCGTCATAATGATAGCACCACCCCACTTTTTTAGGTTTTCAGAAAAACTAAAAAACTCAGAGAAGAACGGCTAATGCCATTCGATTCAGCATCCCAAAAAACCTGTTCGTCCCCAGAATCAAGTACCAGTCAAATGTTTTAGGACTACAGTAACGAAAAGTCTGTCTGCGCACCGCGTCATAACCACCCTGGAAAATGAAAAATCTCAAGATTTTCATGGAACAAAATTGAGAATATTTTGTTGGAATTCGTTGAAATAGTTATAAAACAGTCTATTTTGACAGTCTACACAAAAATTGATGTCTCTATTCAACTTTAAGAAAAAATTATTTTCAGATATTTTTGTCATTTTTAGGGTTTTCAGAATAAATCGTGAATAACTTTGCTCCTGGGTGAATTTTTGGGCTGAAATTGATAGGAAACATCTTAAGTGGATTCCTGATCATGTTACAAGTGTTCCAGGAACTTATGAGCTCTGGTAGCTCGCGACTGATCTCGAGTTTTGAAATGAAAAATATTCCACCGTGAAAATTTTTCAAATGTGTATGAAATATTCGGAAGATGTTCTATGTTACCAAAATTGCCTTCGAAATTGTGATTCTGTACAGGAAAATGATTTTAACTTGTAAAATCCAATTTTTAAAAGAAAATCCGATTCACCGAATTTCAAGGTTCGTTTTCGAAGTTTCAGTTTTGTTAAAATCACAAAAGACGGCTCAGAACAGCATAAAAACAACTAGTATACACTCCAGACAACTGCAAAAAATTTGCTATCAGTTTCAGCTCAAAAATTCACACAGGAGCAAAATTATTCACGATTTATTCTGAAAACCCTAAAAATGACAAAATTATCTGAAAATAATTTTTTCTTAAAGTTGAATAGAGACATCAATTTTTGTGTAGACTGTCAAAATAGACTGTTTTACAACTATTTCAACGAATTCCAACAAAATATTCTCAATTTTGTTCCCTAAAAAACTTGAGATTTTTCATTTTCCAGGGTGGTGCTATCATTATGACGCGCACTGTATGATAGCGTTAGAAAAAGAAACATGTGAAATCGACTATTAATTTCATACGGCTTTGTTTGAGACACCGGTAAGCAGAGAACTAGTCAACCTGCCAAGGCTGGAATTATTTTTCTCTTGAGATTTCACTGCAAAAAACATCGCATTCGAAAAGAAGAGGCGGACAGGAGCAGCTCATACAAAGAAAGTTGGCTGGAAATGTCTAGATTTAGGCTAGACTTGAACTAAATTTAGGCTAGACTGAAACTAAACAACTTGAATAAGAGAAGGGGGAAAGTGAATGAGCATAGGGCATAATCATAATACATGAAACGTATGAGACAATTCATATATTCATATCTTTTGCTAACAAGTATTATAAAATGAATTCTGAAAAAAAAACTAAAGTGAAAAACATAATCTAATTTCAAGAAACAGAGACAAATGTCGACTTTCAATGTGAGATTTACCCAATCCAAATTGAATTCTATTTAAAGTTCAAATGGCTTAAATTTACAAAAAATTTGCCAGAGGTTGTTAAAGAGTTACATAACCATCCGCACCAACACTTTTCAGGATTTTCAAAATCTTCCTCCTTGGCCTAACGGTTTACCAAAAATAATTTCACTAAAAATTTTATCGGTGTAAAACTGAATGAGAAAAATTTTATGAAGCTTCTATTAGAAAATTTATCTGAAAAGGAGGGTCATTCTTTTAGAGGTTTTTAAGTTCATATTTCCAGCTCCATCAAATTCGAAACGATAAAAACCTCCGTTACGTCCTCTCAATGTCCTGAAATGAGTTTCGCGCAAATATGCAAACATTCAGAAGACAAATTCTGGAAGCTATCGAAAAACACGATCAGAAGGCTGGAAAACAATTGGACTTTTATTTCGATGAGCCAAAAAGGGATAGACAGAAATATTACCAACAATCTTCTGAAAAATGAGATTGTGTATATGTACTTTATTGAGCAGTACTGTAGTTTTACTAAGCAACTATCCGAAAAGGATTCCAAGTTAAACTTCATGACCTATATCATTAGAAATCCCATAAAATTCTAAGAACCGTCACGTCGATTTTCAATGAAAAATCAACAGGTTTAATTAGCACTAAAAGCTATTGTGTCCTAATTTTCTCGAAGCTCACCGCCGTTTCGTAAAAACAGAGAACGTATTCCGAGTACGACTTTTATGAGCTTGCTAATGATATAGGTCATGAAGTGTAACTTGCCCTAGTTAGTTCATTCAAACGCCTCAACTGGACGTTTTTTCCAGATACACCCTTCTACTTCCTCCTCCACCACCACCTCCACCACAAGCCATTGCATACTACTAATAACTTGAATTTGAAACATTTTCTCTTAATTTTTTTTTGATTTTTATTTTATTACTGTATTTTGCATTTGCTCTTTACTCTCTTCGATAAATGAATCAATAAAGCAGTCTTTCCTGTACTTTTTGTCATAAAAAAAAGTGTTCTACATTTAATTTTAAAGTGCTGGTTCAAATTTCAGAGCGATATCTCTTATCAAAGTCATGGCCAAAAGCCTGAAACCAAATACTGGCTCTGATAAAACACCTTATTCAGGCCATATCTTTGTACAAACAAGAGATTTAGGACTGAAATTTCGGGACATTTTTTTCCAAACTTTGAATTCAAAAATGTTAAAAAATACATTTTCAAAACTGGAGATATTTTACGGGGGATGCTGGAGGATTCGCGGACTACGTAAACCATATGAGATCGGTGAAAAAAAGTAAGCCGAAAGTCAGCCAGATCCCAAAAGTCCTCAATTTTTTTTCAATTTAGTCAATTTTAAAAAAAACTGGTTCCAGAAAACCGAAAAGCAGGGAGACAATTGAGATATGTTGGAAAGAGTGTAAACCAAGATTCATTGGAATATGCAGTACACCGTCACGACAGAATGTTAGCTCTAAAAGCTCTGAAAAATTTTTTCTCCCCACTCCTTAAAACAATTGACACTGATGTAGTTTCGTAAATTCTCGATCTAGTGTTTTTTTGTAATTTTGTCGCTTTTCCATATAACTTGTTTTTAGAGTTATTATTTTCAATAAATTTCACATGCACGGGTTTTTTTCAAAGCGAAGCTGATTTTTGTTTTCTCTTCGCAAATTCTTGAAAGATTCCCCTTTTTATCTTCGTCATATATAAAACGCACCAAGCGTCTGTTAGTCCCCTGTCAGTCTGTCGACTTGAAAAATTAAAACAGCTTTACGTGACCCTCTGAAAAAAATTAAGTTGCGGAGCGACGAATCAGTATATACTAGGTCAAATTTTGCCGGAGGCACGCCAGCAAGCTGCTATTTTGATAAGTTTATGGTTTCAGTCAATGCTTCTGAAACTCCCGGTGAACTCTGCGGTAATAGAGATCATTCTCTTTTGCAACACAACACATTCCAGTCTGAACCCTATCTATTATAGGGTTCGAGACCGTCGATTTTGAAGTATTTATTAAAAATAAATAGTGAATGTAATGATAGATTGATAAAATTATATTAGAAATTTGTGAAATGTCTATGAATGAAGAGAAAAGATCCGTTGTTTCGATGGAATAACATCTTCAATTCCATTTTTGATTCCATTTTTATTGTTGAGCGAAGACGAAATTGTAAGGGGTCCGAACCCTTACTTGTTTGTTGGGCATTCTTTGGACATTCCTAAGTCATCCGAATTCCATTCGGATGACTCATAGGAATTTTAGAATCATCAATTGTCGCTTTGACCGAAAACCGTTCCATTATCAATCGGGACTTCGTATGTATCAGGCGGAGAACTTGTGAAGATTTTAGAAAATGATACTAAAGTTAATGAAAACGTCGTAATTATTGCTCTCTCTAATACCGATAACTAGCTGTAGATAAGAAAAATGATACATGAGGACTACTGTAGATTCCAGAAAAGAATACTAAAATTGCCTAAAATCTAGGAAGGATATTATTCTCATCTATCCAAGAAGAGTGCTCCGATGTGGGACGAATCCCACGGGACGGTAGATCATTAATGGACAGATTCGAATGCTAGAGGGTGGAGGACTACTGTAGATTCAAGAAACGGATACTAAAATTGCCAAGAATCTAGGAAGGATATCATTCTCATCTATCCAAGAAGAGTGCTCCGATGTAGGACGAATCCCACGGGCCGGTAGATCATTAATGGACAGATTCGAATGCTAGAGGGTGGAGGACTACTGTAGATTCCAGAAAAGAATACTAAAATTGCCTAAAATCTAGGAAGGATATTATTCTCATCTATCCAAGAAGAGTGCTCCGATGTGGGACGAATCCTACGGACCGGTAGATCATTAATGGACAGATTCGAATGCTAGAGGGTGGAGGACTACTGTAGATTCAAGAAACGGATACTAAAATTGCCTAAAATCTAGGAAGGATATCATTCTCATCTATCCAAGAAGAGTGCTCCGATGTGGGACGAATCCTACGGACCGGTGGATCATCAATGGACAGATTCGAATGCTAGAGGGTGGAGGACTACTGTAGATTCAAGAGAAGGATACTAAAACTGCATAAAATTCAGGAAAGATATCATTCTCATCTATCCAAGAAGAGTGCTCCGATGTGGGACGAATCCCACGGGCCGGTAGATCATTAATGGACAGATTCGAATGCTAGAGGGTGGAGAACTACTGTAGATTCAAGAAACGGATACTAAAATTGCCTAAAATCTAGGAAGGATATCATTCTCATCTATCCAAGAAGAGTGCTCCGATGTGGGACGAATCCCACGGACCGGTAGATCATTAATGGACAGATGCGAATGCTAGAGGGCGGAGGACTACTGTAGATTCAAGAAAAGGATACTAAAACTGCCTAAAATTCAGGATAGATATCATTCTCATCTATCCAAGAAGAGTGCTCCGATGTGGGACGAATCCCACGGGCCGGTAGATCATTAATGGACAGATTCGAATGCTAGAGGGAGGATAACTACTGTTGATTCAAGAAAAGGATACTGAAATTGCCTAACATCTAGGAAGGATATCATTCTCATCTATCCAAGAAGAGTGCTCCGATGTGGGACGAATCCTACGGACCGGTAGATCATTAATGGACAGATTCGAATGCTAGAGGGAGGAGGAAAGGGGAGATTTGAGATATGAGGAACTAAAATGGCTCAAAACTAGTGAGGGGAACCCAGAAACGTGAAGGGCTAGACAGATAAAGATAAACACCTAATCGTAGACAGTTATGAAAATAATAATTATTATCTTCAGCTGTTCTCCGCCCGATCCATATCCTGGCGCGTTTCTTTTTTCTTCTCGTCTCCTGGTCCCTCCGAACTACTTGATTTGCCTTCTGAAATTATAGAGTAAAAAACTCCTATTCACCCTATTTTCTCTAACGTTAGCCCACCCTGTGAGCACATTCATCTTAATTACTGTGAAATATATCAAAAAGTAGCCAACTATCAAAATATTGCTGATAATATGATTAATAATTTATCAGTTTACAACTTTCAGATATCTTCCACAAGAATTGAGATAATTTGGCACCAACATGCGGTTGTTTTTTTGCCCGGCGCTGTAGAACCCCAACCTACCTCATGTTGATAACATTATCATTGGCTCATCATCCCAATTCTCGTCATTCCAGAAAAAATAAATTGGATTTTTTGTAGCTCTTCCATGACTTTTCGAGATTGATTTTCTTCGCCTCCTTCGTTTCAAAAAGAACGGACCACAAGCAGACGATGGGCAGCTCTGAAGCTGAATTGATGGTTTGAAATTTATTTTCACATTATAATCTACCTTTTTCTTCTATCCTGAAACTTGTTGAACTGCTTGGGAACTGAATGGGTTGGTGGTAGCTGATGTGTAGTGATAACCGCTTTTGGGGACCTGGAAATTTTCATGAATACTTGAAGAAGATACCTAGAATTTTTCGAGGCCAAAAAACGCTATAAAAAGCATGAAAAAACAGAATACATAGGAAAAACAATGATGATCAACCATGGAATTCAATTTCCGACTAGAGTAAATCTAATAGAAGGGCCCTCCAGAGGTACGGAAAAATGAAAGGGCCGGCTCTTCTAATACAGGTTTAACCGTATTTGAATGAACACTCATTTTTTTGAACCCAGAAAATTGTAAATAACCACATAAGTTTAGAAATATTTTTCAAAATCAAAAAAAAATTTAGAAGCTAAAAATTAAATACTTCTTGAACCCTGAAAATTTTCATTGGGACATATGGAATGCCAGAAATTCCACAAAAAGTGAAAAACTTTCGTGGAAAAAAAACGAGATAAAGGGAAAAATAGAAGTGGAAAAATGAATATTTTAATGAACAACTGTTTAATGAACAACTGGACAATTGTTTAAAAACCGGAAAAAAAGCGAAAAAAAAGGAAAATTGCCCACATCACTCAAAACTGATTCAAAACATGCGCGCGCTCAGAGCGGGATAGCGGAGTGTCGTTGAAAAAAAAGAAGGGGAAAGAAAGAAGAAAAATCAATAACGAAGGGTCGGCAGTGCAATGTGCTCAAGGGAAGGTCGAATAGATCTTATCATGCCTATGTGAGGAGGGGTCTAGACAAGGCAAACGTATATTTGACGATATCCAACCGATATCAACAAAAAATTTTTCTGATTTTCCTTTTAAAGTTTTAAAATTAAATTAATAAATTATAGCTTAACATGACCGGAGCAAACGAGCCTAAAACAAAAATGAGATTAAGTGAAAGCCATAGGGCCAAGCAAAGGAAGAAGCTTAATTTAGATACGAAAGGGAGTCGGAACAATCTAGAGTGCTTCAAGAAGTCAAAAGATAAAATGGCAGCTAGGAATGCAGCAAAAGCTCAAAAATCAGAGGAATGCTAGCGTAGAAAAAAAACAGAGATTAAATGTTGAATCATAAAGTGTTAGGAATAGGGTCAATTATTTCAAAACTTCAGGTTAACTCTGAGAAAATACAAAGGGAGCTAGCGGTAAATATGGATTTTGAATTTCAATGTGAAATGGAAGGAGACCCATCAGGAACTGAGGAATCCGAGCAACTCGCAAATCCTGAAACTCCAGATTCATTCAAAATTTTAATTTCTTCTGAATCTCAAATGCTGTTGCTCCAGCGCGAAACTCCTTTGCTGAAATCTGGTCCGCGGGAAGATATTAATTTTATTGATGCTTATGAATCCGTTTTGAACGAATGGATTCCGAGTGATACAAGTTATCAATGTTCATCAGCTAGCCTCCAAAAATCGGTATGAAATATGAAAAGCAATTCACTGAATTTTCACGTGTTTTCAGATTGACGTCTCAAAATTGGTCAAGACAGCGTATGAAGAGCTTAAAAATCCATATCAATCACTAAACTTCTCAAAAAAACTTTCTTATGGCGATGATAGTGTGTTCAGAGAGACCGAAAATAGTTTCAAACTCCATATTCTCTTTCATTTTATTTTTAATACAAATCATTTCTTATTTAGAATTAAAACTGTCTTTTCATACAAACAAGAAACCAAAAAATCACAGTATTGAATAAGAAAAAAAAGAAATTCAAGTGAATACCTTACATACAAGTGATCATTATTAATATTGTTTACAAATAGAGAAAATTGTCATTTTACACGTGATTTCTCAGAAAAAGAAAGAACAATTATTCAAAAAGCTATGAACGATAATTCTCCACCGGTGTCACACGATTTCGTTGCCTCCATTTGCCACCGCCTCGTAGTTTTTGTCGTTGACATATCGCTTCTTTTTCACACTGTAAGCTCCATTATACCTTTTTCTTGACAATGGTTTTCTTCTGCAAAATTGCGCTCATAATGTAAGTGTATTTATTGTTGCTGTGCAGGTGAAATCAGGCGTGTGTTGTTCGCATTCAAGTGAAAAAAGCTATCAGTTATTCATTTGGTTTTTGAAGAGCAAAAAAGACTTTGAACTTTTCTTAAACTTAATGGGACGTCAGAAATTTTGATTTCTGTTGGATATTTTTTGCCATGTTTCTTAAAAGCTCTTAGGATTTTTGAATTGAACTGTCAGTCGGAAAATTAGAAGGAGCAGGTAGAAAAAACAGAGAACCTTTGGAACTCAATAGCAAAACCAACCACAGTAAAACAGTATCTAAAGATTAGTGGTTCAGCAATTAAAATAATTCATCTGGATATTTTAGGAAATCTAGAGCGGGGACTTTCCAGTTTTTAGAATGAATAACATCAGAAACGTTTCTACATTTTCCAAAAACTTAAAAGCCGCCTTCATAATTTATTGCTGCCGTCTAGCATTGAATCTGATTAGTTAGGGTTCCAGATAGTGACAAATTATACATATTTCTAATTGGAATCAGCAAATTTTCAATAAAACTTAATTGCTGCCGGTTCTTATTTTCAATCCTTCTTTTAGAATCGCAATTTTGTGACGTTTTTGATTTCCTGTTTTCTCTACTTCCATTCTGGATGTTTTTCCTAATTTCCTATATTTTGATTTCAAAAAGGAGAGTCGTTTTGCACCAAACACTCATCAAATCCCCATCAATTTTTTTCTCTCAAAAAAACGAAAATGTTTGTTTTTATGCCCAGTCAGATGCCGGGACCCGTTTAGCCATCTGGCTTTAATTATCCTTCATTTGATGGATGATAGTTTGTGTTTTTGGTTTTTTTTCTATGGAACGAGAAATATAAAATGCAGACCCACCTAATCTTTCGATGATCCAGTATTACCAACATCACTTCCCTCGCCACAAATACGCCAATAATCCTGTAATAATAGAGAATTTGCTATTTATGAATAAGTAAGGAAGTGCTTAGTATGATAAGAAAAGAACTCACATCCAGACTACAAAAAGAAAAACGAGAATCGTGGATTGTACTGTGTATGGCCAGATTTCATCTAACGGCACGTCTATCTCATTGTCACTGCTTTCCGTTGCATTGAACAAATAGGGTGCCTCGGAGGCGGACGGAGAAGGAGAAGACGAAATCCTGAAAACTAAGAAGATGAAAATGAAAAATGTTCGGACGCGCTTTTAGGGGAAAAGAAAGCAGGTGAAATGAAACTGACAAAGAAAAGAAATAAAAAAGAATGCAATTAAAGTGAAAGAATTATGGGACAAATCCTAGCAACCATTTTTCTTTTTCTTTGGAGAGAATCGGGGAAGAAGAGCAAGAAGTAAAGAAAAAGGATGAAAGGAAATAAGGAAAATGGTAATTTGAAACGTTTTCAAAGAAGATACAGGAAGTTGGTTTTTTTTCTAAATTTTTTTAACAAAAAAAGAAGACTCAAACGAAACGTGTCAGAACCTGGACATTGCCAGAGAATGCAGTGTATATATTTGAAATTGGGTGTTAAAGAAAGAAGAAGGAAGCAATTTGGTAAAAAGGGGGGATATAGGGTATAAAGTGCTTAGAATTTGTGAACTCAAAGAGAAGATATGAGTGAACTATGTTGTCGAAATGAACAACTTTATTATAGGTCATGAAGAAAATGAATGTACTTAATCAGATGGAATTCGCTATAGGGATCAGATTTTGGTATCTTGATGGCTGAATGGAAGAATTCAAACAATTCTTAAAATTAATTAAGTATTGTGGTTTTTTCAATTAAAAAACTTGCTAATGAGAGCTTTCTGAGCTTGTTATGAACTGTAAATAGGGTGATCAGAATTTTTATTAAACTTGTTTGAAGTGGGTCTAGTAGAAAAATAATTTTCGTCGGATTTCACGCGCCTTCAAAGTTTCTAGATTATTCAAAAAAAAATTTCGCACACGTTTTTCTGATTTCTGACAATTTTTGTAGCTTTTTGACAATATTCATAGTTTCATTAAATTTTTGATGTTTTTATAATCAGAAAAACTCACTAAAAGTGTTTGAAAAAGTGGGAACGAATTGAAAGACGCTAAAAATGATCATATTTCCAGCAATGCGTCTTTAAATAGTTCTCTGACTACAAGGTTCATTACTGCCGGAGCAGGACAACATAACATTTAGCAGAACACGTTTTGGAAAAATAATACAACGACAATTTTTATAGAAAAGGAGTTCTTGTTGAACTTGCAAAAATTGCTTGTTTTGTTTCATTTTAATGAAAATGTTCAGTTGTGTAAAGACGATTTCTTGACACGATTTCCAGTCTATGCTAAAAAAACGAAAAAATCATTTTCACCATAAAAAATTTGAACCACCGAAGCTAAGGAAGAGGCATGTGTAAGAAAAGGAAAAAGATAAGCCGTGTCTAAGCTATACATGCTTCTAAAGTGACTAGACGCAGGTGGCCAAGAGAGGTGATTAGCATGGTGATCGAGTGAAATGTGAACCGAGAAGTAAGTTGAAAGGAAGGAGAGAGAACAGAGAGAAACGGAAAAAGAAACAAGTGTTGCCAAAAATCTCGAGAAAGGAACAACTCGCAGAAATTGAGACTGCTAGGTAAACTCTTTTATCCAATTCTGGGGTGCGGCGTCATGAGTTCACACCTAGGAGGTTCTCACACCTCACTCCTTTTTGTCTTTGGTTGTGAATATGAAAAACTCGCATTGTCTCTTTCTCTTCGTTTTTTCCGCCGCCCTGTGCTCTCTGCGTCTCATTGGTCCTTCGCCAACATTCTTCAATTTCCAATGGAGTGTTCATGGGTTTTCTGGAATGGCTGGGGATGGATATATGAGAAAAGTGAAAAATAAAAAGCAAAAGCCAAGAAAGGAACGGATAAAGACATAGGTGCAGATAACTTTGAGCATAGTGGTAATCAGCCAAAAGTACATTTTTTTTAGTACATGCTAAATTAATTTTGACTATAGGTTCCCTAGATATAATGACTACGCTTTGACTGGAATGCGAGATCTAGGCATAGTCAACTGATTTTTTTACAAAAACTGAAAATCGTAGACAATGAATGCTATAGGTGTTCCGGTCGGAAATTGAATCTTTCCTACAATGAAAAAAAAACGAATATTCCTTTTACTATACTAGCGCATGAAGAGAATTTAGTATATTTCACCCTCTTGAAAAAGGTCAACCAAGTTTTCTGATCACTTTGACTTGGCGATGGGTAACTGACTTTATTTCTTCTGGATCCGCGGTGTCAAGTTTAAGTATGCGTATGCATTATAAAGCGCTTCTCCTTGAGCTCACTGATCATGTTTCTATTGTCCGTGAGAAGAAAAAAAGGATAGAGCGAACAATTTTGAAAAGTCGAAAAGCAGGAATATTTGAATATTTTAGTAATTTTTAAAGACCAGAGATTTTATTTCAATGGGTGAGGAGGAAATGTGAGCATACAACAAACAAAATTAGAAGAAGAAGAAGAAAAATAGAAGCAAGAAAAAATAAAGAACAAAATGAAGTTATGGTGGTAACGAATGTATTCATAAGGTGGGGGGAAGGGGTTTAGAGATAAATAGGTTTCAGATTAAATATAGAGGAATAAAAGAAAAGAAATGTGGTTCCACTCAAACCAACACACGATTAGTGTCGACGAACGTGAAATTCTCAAAGTCATGGTCACGGTGAGTGACGGCCAATTGTTGAGGTGCGAGAGAAGCTGAAAGAATGAGGGATAAGGGGGCGGGGTTTCCAAAATTTGGGTGGTGTTTCCATTGCATTACTTGAGCGAAAAGAAGGAGAGAAGGCTACTAGAAAATTGTGTGGATATGCGCTGGCAAGGTCTAATTAGTGGTGTATGTGTGTGTAGGTGAGAGAAGGAGTAGGAGCTCTATGAACTTATATGTATAAATATGAAGTTTATGTTTGTGTGAAGGGTTTCTGTGGATGTGTTTGCGTTTTGAGCTCACCCTAGGTAAATCATATGATTATTCATGATTAAAATTGCGGAAAAAATCTTTATTCTTCAAAAACTAAAAACTTTTCTTTCCTTTTTTATGACTAAACTAGCAAAAACCCTTTCTGTTCTCTTACCAGGATCAATTTGAATCTCCACAAATTCCTTGGAAATGTTAGAAGTATCCATCGCGTTTTTGACTTTCGGAATGAATGGTGCCTTCAACTCTCGGTTTAACAACTTATCCCAGTCCACTGGTAAGAAGAAGGGATGATCGTGAATGTCACGGAAATCGTTCTTGTGTCCCAAACGTTTCGAACGATCTTTTTGGAGGAGCCCAGTGATAAGCTCAGTACATGGCACAGAGATGGTATGCTTGAGACGGAGTGGTTGGTTGATAATCTTGTCATACATCTCGTTGTGATCTTTTGAGTAGAATGGAGGCTGGAAAAAGGTCATCGGTTTTGGGGAAAAATGTATAAAATTATAGATCAAGTTATGTGACTGATTGGCTTTCGACAAATTGAGTTAGGTCAGATATTACGAGTAAATTAGAAAAATTTAATAAATCAGTTTGGAAACTTTTGATTGATAACATTTCTTATCTTGTCAATATGTTCTAGCTGTTTTCCGTTTTTTATATATGGAATTATTTTATAATTCCACACCAAGCTTCAATTTCCCACGGACCACCAACAGGTGAAAAAAAAACTACTCGAGTCTAGTGAAAGATCGCATACCAATCCAAAAATCATCTCATAGAGCACAGATCCCAGACACCACCAGTCCACTGTTTTGTCATATGGCTTTTTGAGAATAATCTCGGGAGCCAGGTATTCTGGAGTTCCACAGAATGTTGACGTCGTCTTGCTACCTTGCATGTCCTCTTTGCAGAGACCGAAATCGGTAAGGACTAGATATCCTTTGTCATCAAGAAGCAGATTTTCCGGTTTCAAGTCCCTGAAAGTTGATGTGTCGAAAAATGTAATGAATTTTTCTGCTATTTATAAATAGATGTCGTTCAAAAATTTGCATTCACGGATTTGCAGTCACCTGTAAATAATATTCTTCTCGTGAAGATATCCCAAAGCGCAGGCAATTTCCGCAGCATAAAATCGGCTTCTAGATTCACTGAAGTGCTTTTCGCGTTGCAGATGAGAGAATAACTGAAAAATAAGGTAAGGTGATAATAGTGAAAAATCTGGTAATTGGAGTAAAAAGAAACGCATATTCTCCAGGAACGAAGTTAGAACTTGTACGGCTTATACTGTTGGTTCATGAAATGATACTCACTTCTCCACCATTCAAATGATCCAACACGAAATACAGTTTCTCTTTGTTCTGGAACGAGAAATGAAGGGACACCAGGAATGGGTGCTTAAAATTGTTGATAAGAACATTTCGCTCCGCCATTACATGTTTGACCTGTCAAATAATCTATTTTTAGTAGTCTCAGTTGTCGTCAAACGATACCTCGTTTTTCTTTCTGATGTGCTCTTTGGAGAGCACCTTCATAGCATAGATTTTCTTGGTCTCCTTATGACGTACTTGATAAACTCTTCCGAAGCTGCCCTTTCCAATGGTGGTCAAGAAATCGAAGTCATTGGCGGTGGCACTGAAATTTAATCACGGGTATAACAACATTATAAAATCATTCCCTCACGTTTTCCTCTCACTAGGTCCCAGATCCACAGTATTATCATCGTCATCTGGAGCCTCGATATGGAAGAATCGACGGACATCCTCACTGCAAAAATAGATAAAACGTTTCAACGTTTAATCTGATTACCTTCTCGTTTGATTATCAACTAAATGCTGACACACGGCCTGGATCCATAGTCGTCGTTTCTCGAAGAACTTCGTCTGAGATTGCAACCATTTCTTTTTTGGAAAAAGCGTAAACTTCTCGGGAACCATGTCTTTGACATCCTAAAACTGATTTTCGTACTTTTGCGCGTTCAAAAACTGCTCACCGTCAAGAAAAATTTCTCATATTCTTCATAAATTTTTTGCATTATTGGACCATCCCCAATACGCACTGCATAGACCTGAAAAGAATATGAAAAGAGTTTTATAAATGTTTTGAAGAGAAAAGGTTCAAACTCACTACGGTTTTCTTGTCGTCTCCCATGACCAGCTTACAGGAGACTTCATCCTTCCGGACCATTCTTGATTCTGAATAAGTGTCAAAGTGAGAATAGGAAAGAAATAGTTTGGCAGAGCGAAAAATCGATCGACTGTTTCCGGGATGCAGCAAATCACGACTTTCACCTTTCTTATCAGTACCGTCGCTTTCGACTCTATATTGAGAGTCGTGTGAGTGAATAAGCACTTTTTTGACAGGAAACACAAGTTAACATGAAGCTGACAAGGGAAGAAAGTTATGTGTTTCACCTGCTAACTTTCTTCGGAAAAAATATTTGGAAAGAATATATTGATGCGTGAACGCTCTCGATTATAAAAATGCCACTTGAAATCCAAACTAAAAGAATACAAAATTCAATTCAAACATTTTTGTGGGTATTATAGCCAGAATGCATTTGTATCTACTCATCAAACAAGATCCAAATTCTAGAAAAAGGGACTTACCCGAATAATAAAGACTGCCCATATTTTCTTAGCGTGTAAGTTGTTCCTTTGAAAACGAGCAAATGACAAGTAAGGTATTTCCCTTTCTCGTGTGTGCTACGTTGATAACGAAATATTGGACCTTCTCTTCTTATCAGGGTTTAAGCCAACCCCCCGTCTGATTATGTTTGCTCTCAATCACGTTATCATATTGATCTCTCTACTCTCGTCCATCTAGGCGTAAGAAAAAGTTAATGATCTTCAGAAAAAGTGTCTATTAAGCATATTTATTGAAGTTAATAAAAAGGGAAATGAATATGTAAGTATTGACAATTGGTATTGTTCACAGTTCAAAGTTTCAAATTATAGAAAAACAAATGCAGGCAGGCAGGACAGGGATTGGATGTTTCAGATTTCTGGTACAAAGAGAAGAAAAATAGTTTTTATTATAGCTCAAGCAGGAAAAGCTAGATTGAATTTAAGAAGTGGTCGTCTGTTGGCTTTGACGTTGGATGTGGGTTGCGCGCTCCTGGAACATTTAATAAATTAGAACTTTCCTGGAGATTGGTTTCTTACCTCTCCCTTATTGTTGTAGAGGATAGTTTGTACGTTGGCTCCAACACCGAAAGTATCATCTCCCTCGAAAACAAGTACCTCTGGTGGATTGGCGATTCCGTTTCCGCGGGCGAAGATCTGAAAATAGCAGTGTGACATTTTTTGGTGAGTTCAGAAAAATTGATCATAAGTCTGCGTACAATTAATTTTTCAAAATCAACTCTCAGAATTTCACTCATTTGAAAATCATACAGGATGTGTTAGTATCTAATGAATTTCCAATCAATCCTAATAATCCCATAAGTCCTAATTTTCTTATTTGAATGGTTTATCAGTTTTTCTTTTTGCTTGTACATTTTTTTTTCTCCGTTTACCGACCCTATACACCAAGTCATTACGAAAGAAACGACTAGAATGACCTTGCCACACCCACCCACACAATCATACCTTACGCATCAGCCTGGTTTTTGTTAACATGAATGTTTGCTAAACTATGATAATTAGAAAATATCTGAAGGAAACTGTGAAACGTATTCAGAGGTATTTAGAGAATCCAGGAGTACACGGACATACCTTAACAGATTGGAATGGATGGAGCACATAATCAGATGGGAAGGTGAAGACGATCTCGCGCTTTCCATCGATCTTTCTCTTCAACTTCCAGTCTCCCAATGGCTCTTCTTTAGCTCTGTGGGTGTTTTCCAGAATGACAAACTTTCCTTCTGGGGAGGTTTCCTGAAAAAAAAAATCAAATGGAATAGTCATGAGGTAAGCATTAATGCTTAAAGTTTTAATACACTACCTTAATTGCGACATGTCCCTTGGCGGATCTCTGGTAAGATGTTCTGCTGGAGTGTTCTCCCTTCACAACTCTCATCGTCTCAGTATCAGCAACTTCATTGATAGCAGAGGTGCGAACGACTTGCTCGACCAACTGACGGAGTCCATTGTTGTCGCTTTCTCCATCCAACATTTTTCTGTACACCTTGAGCTCTCCATCCAAAGTTTGTTTGGTGTCAAGGAGCATCTGAAGCTCAACCATAAGAGCTTGGCATTCCTCACGGAGTTTGCGGATTTGAGCATCCTTATCGTTAAGGGCAGCTTCATAAGATCTCTGGTCATCTTCAAGTTGATAGTTAAGGTCCTCAATTTGTTTCTCAAGCAGAACGTTTCTAGCTTCGAGGTCTGAAAGCTTTCCACGGAGCTCTGAAGTCTGGTTACGAAGTCTCTTGACTTCTTCCTTTTGGTAATTGTTCTCAGCGTTCTGTCTGTTCGATTGTGTGTTGATCTCTTGAACTCTCAATTGGTACCAGGATTCCAACTCGCTCTTGTTTCCATTCATCATCTGTTCATACTCTGCACGGATATCACGAATTGCATTAGCCAACTCGTTCTTGAAGAATTCTCTGTTTTCGTTGGTGGTATCACGGGC
This sequence comes from Caenorhabditis nigoni, assembly GCA_027920645.1. Taxonomy (NCBI): domain Eukaryota; kingdom Metazoa; phylum Nematoda; class Chromadorea; order Rhabditida; family Rhabditidae; genus Caenorhabditis; species Caenorhabditis nigoni. Next base: position 996,779 of record CP115869.1, read on the forward strand.
AGCCATAGCTTGGAGGTCCTTTAGCTCGGAGTCGAATCCTCTCTTCATGAAGTCGATCTCTTCTAACAAAGTCTTTACTCTGTTCTGGTTGTCAATGCGAAGAAGGGTCTCTTGGTCGAGTTGCTGAAATATTCGGATGACTGAATGGGTCAATGGAACACAAAATGTAAACCGCAAATATTCTAAAAGGAACTTACAACTCTAACGCGTTGAAGTTCAGCTTGGAGTCTTGCATTTTCTTTTCTGAGACGTGCAATTTCTTCCTCAAGAAGAGCAATACGTCTCTTCAGAAGGTTAATTTCGGCTTCGAGTCCGGAAAGTGTTACGAGGAGCTCATCAATCTTCAGGCGATCCTCAGCACGTCCGCTGTTGGCTTCCTCCCACCTGAAAAAAATAATATGAGTCATAAAGCATTGAGATGGACGGTAGTCATAGAGTAACTAAGAATTCTAAATTCTTTTGAAGCGAAAAGGATTCTCTGAATTGACAGTTTAATATTACATTTTAATATTCCTCTAAAATCGTAAGAATTCAATTTCAAATTTAAATATTTCTTAACAGGTTCTAAGGTCTGAGACGAGGCTTAGAAATAAGAGAATGTTTTAAAATCTTTACTACTCACTTCTTACGGAACTCATCCAGCTGATCTTGTAATTTGCGGATCTCTCTTTCAGCCTCTTCCTTGTCCTTTCCAGTCTGTTTAACAACTGTCTGTGCAGTTGTGATCTCCAGCTCATACATCACTTTGACAGATCCAGTGCTCTTTCCGAATCTACCTTGGAGCATTTGCAAATCAGCTCCCAACTTTCTGTTCTGTGCCTCCAAGAATCTGACCTTCTCGATATATCCAGCAAGACGGTCGTTCAGCTCCATAATCTCTTTCTTCTCACGTTCACGGTTGTCACGAATTGTTGAAGCAGCATTCTGACCGTATGGAGAGAGGCCACTGGCTACTGATGAGGATGACATCTCGGTTACGATTTTGAGAACACGGTTTCCAGATCCTGGGGTTCCATAGTTCTGAGTGCTGGATGTGACGGTTCTGTTGAAAGACGGTCTGGATGTGATTGAGCTACGGTAGGTGTCGTCGGACATCTTTGCTGAAACTCAATTTTTTGTTAAAATGGCATGAAGATAACTTGAAAGTAATTCGCAAAGTGAAAGAATTACAAACATGTAACCAGAGTAACTAGGCACACCCATTGAATTAAGCCACACCTATTGGTGAGAGAAACTTGAAATTTGAAAACTGGAAGACATGAAAAAACATAAGTAACGTCTTCTCAAAAAAAGAATACGACCTCTTATACTCGAAAGAGAAGGTGTATACTGAAGGACCGGGAGGGGCAGAAGATAGGCAGGCGCATTTCTCAGTGTGTGGGAGAAAGAGAAGATGATGGAAGGGTGCGGTTTTCTTCAATTTATCGTTTTTTCTTAGCCCCTCTGTCACTCCGTTATCCGTTCTCAATCCCGCCCATCAGTGATGGAATTGGAATTGCAAAAGTGATGGTGGAAGACGGAGGAAAAGAAGAAGACGAATGGACATGTTCCCGATGTGAATAATTGTTCTACCAGAAAAGGGCGTCGTTATTAGGAGTAGATGGACAAAATGAGTCAGTTTGAAAAACGATTGGGTGTGGTTGTGATGGATGACTTCCTCTATGTATTCTCCCTAGCAGTTCATTATCTTTTTTGTATTCAAATTTGGGAAGATTCTCAACGATCTAATATAAATCAAGGTGACTAATTGATAGATAAGGTGATAGATATCGCAGAATTCTAACCGATCACTCAATGGAATTGAAAGCGATGATACAAACACGATGAGACAGTTTTGGGGACGATTTCGGAAGAAAAAGAACAATCAGTGATCAATTTGCCCAGGGAGAGAGATTTCAAAGAAAACCGACAGCAGTTTGGTTTCATCATTTTTAGTTATTACTCCCTAATTTGGGAAATGAGTAGGAATGTTTGTTCAGAAACTGGTTTTGTTAGAAACGGAACGGTTACAGAACTTTGAAGATAGGAAGGAAGTTTTGGAACAAATAACAATGACCTAACTAAGACTAGTAAGAAACTAGTAAAAAAATTTTCAAACTTTCAAATAATCTAAATGAGCACGTGAAAGAAAAGCTTCTGATGTAACCAAGTTTAGGTTGCTTTGAGATTCTCCTTCTTTTTGTGTATATTTAAAATATTTCCTATTTTCTATATAATTTTCAAACCGCTTTCCGACTGAGGTTAGAATTGAAAACTATCTCAAAACCTGAATGATTTTCAAGTATTTTCCGGTGAATGTGTGCTCATCGATTTTTTGTCCTACTTTATTGGTTTCAGTTTATGCATTTTTCAAACGGTTCTCTTTTCTTGTAATCCGCTCTCTTTCCAAAACCATTTTCTTTTTCACAGATTCAAACGAAGAAAAAACTGTAGTGTAAGACCGGATAACTGGATTAGAAACGAGACGAGATCGTTAATTCGAGAAGATTGAGAAGGTTATCTGCAGCAGTCCCCCGAGAAAGACAGCATCAGCATCCAACGGGGGCCTAATGGGACGAATAAATGTTATTGTACGTCTCACATCCCAAATGAGTTCTTCTTTTCTTTTCACCGGCCAACCAGAGAAAATACGACGATTCTCGGAGAAGAAATCAGAATAACGGAAGCCATCAATTCTCAGATTGTGTTTTCTTATCTCGGGTCGCGCACAGCAGTCGAATAGGCGGCATTCGGGAGGACAATTGTGAACGATTACTTTTCTAATGCATCATATTTTGATGTGAGAAGGGAATAAATAAAAACACCAAAAAGATATATCAACACAAATATAGTCAGGACTCTGTAATATACTTTCATGCTATAGTTGGTCAATGTTATACAAATTTCTGAAAAAAAAATTAGAATACAATGTCAGAGGCATTATTGCAAGGGCACAAAATTCAAAGAAAACCGCGATTGTGTCGAATGTGGTGGATATGAAATACATACAATTGGTAGAGAACATCATCAACTAAATAATAAGTACATCTGAATGATGATGGAACAGCATAACTTGGATTTAATAAATAATCAATCAAGTCGAACTAAATTTTTTGACTGTTGTTATTTTAATAGAGAGCAGGTTGGAATCATGAGAATGAATATAAAATATGAACAATACGTTTCGGAAATTAAAAATCAAATTTCGTGGAACAATTTCACTGAACAGCGGTGAATTATCAGCCATTCTTACTATCATAAACTATTGAAACAACGTTTCATCTAGCTTTGAGACGTCGTTGTCTGTTGGCTTTGACGTTGACTTTCCGTTGCGCGCTTCTACAATATTAAATTTTGAATCTCTTAAATTTTGAATGACAGATCGTACCTCTCCTTTATTATTGTATAAAATAGTTTGAATGTTTGCTCCAACGCCAAACGTATCTTCTCCTTCAAAAACAAGAGTATCTGGAGGACTGGCCACACCGTGTCCACGGGCGAAAATCTAAAAAAAAAGGTTGGTGCTTTATGCTGCGAACCGGTTTCACATCAGAAGTTTTCATTGATTTAGCTTTTGACGTAGTTTCTAGACTCATCAGTTCTTCCTGGATACTGTTTTTTCGTCAGATTTTTCAGATTTCGGTCAAAATATGTAAATTCTACCTAGTACGAAGACCAAGTGATTTTTTTCCTTTTTTCCTCCTATTATTGGCGTTGTTGTTTATCACTTGTTCTATTTTTCATCATCCTCCCTTCGCCCGACCCCTTGGCCCGTCATTGCGAAAAAGTAGTCGAATGACCTTGCCACACCCAAACACAATTGACGCATTAGATTATCATTTCGACGCAAGAATAGAGACAACAACACATCTCAATCTCCAAGAAAACCATTTCGAAAATGTTTTATACTGGACAGGTTTAAGTTTCTTGGACAACTAAGAAATCCGCATAATGCGAAAGGTGACGTACCTTGACAGTTTTAGACGGTTGAAGAATATAATCGGATGGGAATGTAAAGACGATCTCTCGTTTTCCATCGATTTTTCTTTTCAGTTTCCAGTCACCAAGGGGCTCTTCTTTGGATGTGTTAGTGTTTCGGAGGATCACAAATTTCCCATCAGCACAGGATTCCTTAAACATTAAATTTGTGAAAACATGAACCTATCTGCTTCCAATGGCTTTACCTCAATGCTCACGTTGCCCTTCGCAGATCTTTGATAAGATTTCTTACTAGAATGTTCTCCTTTGATAACTCTCATGGTTTCAGTATCTGCTACCTCAGTGATAGCCGAAGTACGAACAACGCGCTCCACCAACTGTTTTAACCCTTCTGTATCTGGCCCATCTAAAATCTGTCGGTATACTTTGATTTCTCCATCCAGGTTCTGTTTTGCATCCAGCAACATTTGAAGATCAACCATAAGAGCTTGGCATTCCTCACGGAGTTTGCGGATTTGAGCATCCTTATCGTTGAGGGCAGCCTCATAAGATCTCTGGTCATCTTCAAGTTGGTAGTTAAGGTCCTCGATTTGTTTCTCAAGCAGAACGTTTCTAGCTTCGAGGTCGGAAAGTTTTCCACGGAGCTCTGACGTCTGGTTACGAAGTCTCTTAACTTCCTCCTTCTGGTAATTGTTCTCAGCATTTTGTCTATTCGATTGTGTGTTGATCTCTTGCACTCTCAATTGGTACCAGGACTCACACTCGTTCTTGCTTCCGTTCATCATTTGATCATACTCGGCACGGATATCACGAATCGCGTTGGCCAACTCGTTCTTGAAGATTTCCCTGTTCTCGTTAGTGGTATCACGAACAGCCATTGCTTGGAGGTCTTTCAGCTCAGAGTCAAATCCTCTCTTCATGAAGTCGATCTCTTCTAACAAAGTCTTTACTCTGTTCTGGTTGTCAATGCGAAGAAGGGTCTCTTGGTCGAGTTGCTGAAATTGTTGGACAAGTAACAGAGACGAAAATTTTGGAAAATAAAAGTATGCTGGATTGAACTCACAACTCGAACGCGTTGAAGTTCAGCTTGGAGTCTAGCATTTTCTTTTCTGAGCCAAACAATTTCTTCCTCGAGTAGGGCAATACGTCTTTTGAGAAGGTTGATTTCAGCTTCAAGTTCGGAAAAAGTAACGAGGAGCTCATCAATCTTCAGACGATCCTCAGCACGTCCGCTGTTGGCTTCCTCCCACCTGAAAAAAATAATTTGAGTCATACAAAAATGAGGCGGACCGTAGTCATAGAGCTACTAAAAATTCTGAATCCTTTTTTGAAGCAAAAAAGATTTTCTGCATTAACAAATCAATATTACTATTCAAATGTACCTATCAACACGGCAGATTTCAATTTTGAACTTCAAAAAGTCTTATTAACATTCACATTTGAAAATTTTCGAATAGCAGTAAAAATTTTGAAGCTAAATTAACCTTACTACTCACTTCTTACGGAGCTCATCCAATTGATCTTGTAACTGGCGAATTTCGCTTTCAGTCTCTTCCTTGTCTTTTTCCGTCTGTTTAACAACTGTCTGTGCAGTTGTGATTTCCAGCTCATACATCACCTTGACAGATCCTGTGCTCTTTCCGAATCTTCCTTGAAGCATTTGCAAATCAGCTTCCAACCTCCTGTTCTGACCTTCCAAGAATCGTCCTTTTTCAATGTATCCAGCAAGACGGTCGTTCAGCTCCATAATCTCTTTTTTCTCACGTTCACGATTGTCCCGAATGGTTGAAGCAGCATTCTGACCGTATGGAGAGAGGCCACTAGCCACAGATGAGGATGACATTTCGGTGACGATTTTGAGAACGCGGTTTCCAGATCCTGGGGTTCCATAGTTCTGTGTGCTGGATGTAGAAAGTCTGTTAAATGATGGTCGAGAAGTTATAGAACTACGGTAGGTGTCCTCCGACATTCTCACTGTAATTTAATTAAAGGTAATTAGATGTGTTATAAAAAAAGTCAAAACTAGAAATCAAAATATCGAGGCAATAATTCCTATATTCTACAAAAATAAATCTGAATAATTACTTCTAATACTTCTGTATTAATTATGATATTTTCAATAGAACTGAACAACCAAAACGAGAAATTATATTCAAATTCTGAATGCGAACGTATGATTATACGTGATAGAATCGAATGACACAAATCGAGGTGACTAATTGACAGATATGGGGCATATTTCGGCGGAATCACCAGGTGGATTTATTCAAATGATGTCGAGAGGTAGAGGTCAACATGATAAGAATTTATCGGAATTGTGGAAGAGATATGAGTTCTCGAAATTCCAAATTCGTCAATCAGAGATTACGGAAAAGAAAATTGAGAAACGAAAATTTACGAAATTGTACAAAATGGTTTTGGGATTTACCTAAAAGCTTTTTGGGATCGCAGAGCAATAACCATTTTTAGCATTGAAGAAACGAAATGTGTTATATTTATTTTTAAAAGGCGAGACAACTGAAATTTTGGGGAACAGTTCGGCGAACAAAATTGCGCTGAGCTTGTTCATGTTATAGTTCGGCAGTCGGTGGCGGCGCTGTACCCAAAGTCTTTTCATCGCGAGTTCAAGTTTCTCAAGACGAAATATTTTTTGTCAGTTTGTTTTGGTTTTTTTGTTGCTCTCCCAATATTAGGGCATGATATGTAGTTCTAAAATGTGGTCCGTTATCAGTTGCGACCATACTGCCAAGACCATACTACCTAATCCAGATTTTCGTAGAATTAAAATTGTTTCCGTGAAAAATCTGTACACAGCACATTATTCCTCCTGGAATAAGATTTTCGTTCTCTGTGTTTTACCTTGTCTGGATGCATACAAATTCCACCTGCTTCATATATACATCGTCAATGTACGGAACCCTTTTTTAAAGTTTTTATTTGAAAATTATTTCAAAGACATTGATCATATTGCTCAACAATTTTTCAAAAATTGCTGATAAAGCATGCAGTTAGGATGGAATCAAAAATAAGGGAGAATGTAAAATAACAGGAGGCTTTTTGTAGAGTTAATGTGATAGGGAGCATACCGAAATACTACTTTAATCGAAATCACAGTTATTAAAAAATGAAATTCTACACGGAAACTCAAAATTGAAGAGATACGAAAACAGTTGGGAAACTAGGAAAACGGGGATTTGTGGTGTGATGTTTTCTTACGATTATGGTGTTACTTTAAAAATATGAGAATGATAGAAAATGGGGGAATTTTTTGGAGTTGAGTTTAATGGGGTTCGCTTGATGTTTGACATTTAACCGGAGCCGGCTTCAGATTCAAATTAAAATAAGAAAATTGAGATTGAGAAGAAAATGCAGAATGGGTGATGGGTCTTTAAAATGAGAATTGAAAATTGACTAAATTGAGAAGGAAAGTTGTGTCTATGATTTGTTGTAGTTTTACCATTTTGAGTGGCACGTAGACGAGATCCGGGACCGATTATAGTTGTTTGGAACGGAGAATTTTTGCAACATCTGTGTCCTCCCGGTAGAACATGCTGAAATACGATTTTTACTCAAATGTCATCATTCTAAATTTCTGAAATTCCAAATTACGTTGCTTCATTAAAGCTTTCTAGTTCTAGTAACTATCCATCTTCCTTACATTAGACATTATGTCAAATCTCATCTCATCAAATCTAAAATAACTAATTTTCTGCGGGAGACTTACCATCGTCTGGTTGGCGGACGTGGTGGTGGTTCCTCGAATTCTTCTTTCTTGGTCTCCGTCGTATTATTTTTTTCTTCTCCATTATTTGTCTCTTTGCAGAGTTGCTCAATGAGCTGTATATGGCGTTGGCGACGAGCCTGGGCGTTTTCCATTTTTTGACGCGTTTTGGCGGCTTTCTGAAATAATGAAAGAGTTGAGGAACGGAACATTAGAATTAGAATATTGAGAAAAGAATGACGGCAGTTTGAAGCAACCACGTGCAGGTGAAAGATTTCTTTTACGAGGTTTCATCAAAAAGGAAGGAAATAGTAGCAGCTGATCTCAACACCTCATCGTTTCTTAGTCCATTCAATTTTATGATGTTCAGCGAATCATTTTTTATGGAGAGGAACGGGACAAACAAGTACCGTATCCAATTAATTGGCGGGGGTCGGGTGGTCACAAAAATAAGAAAATAAGATGTCATTTGGTTTTGTTCTTATTGCAGTTGTTTCCCTCCGAATCGATGAAATATAAAAAAGACACCTTGGTGACAACACAGACCGTTTTATTGTTGTTTTAGTGCCCAAGAGGTATCAAGGACTTCTAGCAATCAGACCAGTTACGTCATCTGACGGAAAAATGACTGATTTAATTAGTCCAATGACAACATTTCGTAAAATGTTCCAGAAAACGTCTTATTGAATTTTTTTTTTTGAGAAAAAAAGTTTGCAAACGGTTTTGATTTTAGTCGTTTGTACAACTCAACATGTTTCTTGTGTTTCAAATAAACATTGGAAACCTATTTGAGATGGAACCCAGCCCAAAAAGAGGTGGAACCCTTGCCTACCCAAACAATTATTTTTTTTCCATTTTTCCACCGAAAAAAACGGGGGAAAACGTTCAATTTCCTTGGGAACTACTCGCGGGGCGGCACTGATTTGCAGTGTGGTTTGCAAAAAAATGAGAAACATCCTATTGGGACGATTCAATTTGGGCAGAGTGCTCCTGAGAAGCGCCTGCCAGAAAAGTGAGGTCATCGAACGAAACCGAGGAATGAAAATGAATTTTTCTCGGAAATCGAGAAAGTTTTGGTGAATGAGTTTGAGTTTGTAATGTGAGTACTTGCACCAGTATAAACAAACAAAGCACAAGATATGAAAAAAAAATTTGGAAAAGGAGGAGGAGAGAAAGGGGCGGAGCTCACGACGTTCTCAATGTTTTTTAAACAAAGTCTACGGCTCGGAATATTTTTTACCATCAATCATAGGAGCAGACATTCCAGAGAATTTTCTAGAGATAAACTGTCAGATCAAATCAAGGATAGAACACAAAGATAGAAAAATGGAGGCAAGAGGGAAAAAGGTTGTCTGGAGTTTTGGTTTTATGAATTTTTCAGCAACTAGGGGAAAGATTTGAAAATCCAATCTACTGGCAACTGCACAGCATCGGCAGCAGTTTAGAGTTTTATTAACAAATTTGCTCTCGCCCCCTTTTTTCAGCGCTAAACTAACAAGGGTTACTTGGTCACTGGTTTGCAACCATTCCCCAAATTCTTTGTTTGACAAGGGCCGATACTGCCGCAACTAAAAATAGAACATGGAAAACGCATGAAAGAGCTGGCGGCGGTAGATGCACTTTTTTGCTTCTATTTTACTATGAACTCATTCCGTAGAACATCCAAAACTCTCATACATTTCTAATCTGAGGAAAAAGATGGGTTTTTCTTTTTTTTGCAAAAAAAGAAATGTACAAAGAAGTAAAAAACCCAATGAAAGTTATATTTCACAAAATAAAATATAAGAAGTAGTATCTTAGCTTTGAGCGCAGAAGTAATGGTGGTAATTTTGAGCAGGAGAGAACGAAAACCGAGGAGAGTTTTGGCGAATAATGAAGGAAACCGAGTGACGCATGAAATTCGCGAAAGGTTTCGGCATGTTCTTCCTGATCAAGTTGGTAATTCATCAAAATCTTTGGAATTCTGGCTGAGCGTTTCTCTTGACGCAAAATTTTTTGATGATTGAAGGAAGAACATGAACACAAAAGCTTTTAGAAAAATGACTCATCATTGCTTTTTTTCTAATTTTTCTCAAATGTCATTTCTCGTCTTTAGAAACTTTTTTCATCGTTTCCGGTGTCTTCAATTTTTTAAATAGAATTTTTTATACAAATAAATAAATTAATTTAAAAAATAGACCCAATCGGAAAAGATTTTTTGGGCATTGACAAAACGTGATAATGAGGTCGATGCAAAACCACTGCTTCAAGGACTAATTTGTTAAGGGACAAGGAAATTGCTAGTTGGAGTCTTGAAAAAAGACAACGAAGAACACCATTACCACACGTTGCAAATTCCTTTACCGGGTCCTTTTAAAGGGTCTAAACCATTTTATGTGGCGAGGAACGTGACCTTTATCGTTGACCACGTGGAAAAATAGATACAAGGAAAATTTGGCAAACGTGACAGTGTCGAGAAATCAAACCGCACGTCATCTCTGTGGACACCAGTTTCCTTAACAACTGGTGAAGTCAAGTTAAATGTTCAAGGTTTCTGGAAAGAAAATAAAATAGTGGAACAGACCACACAAAACAACACTTTTTATGGTTGTTTTCAAATGCGTAACAATAAGATTACTGTATTTGGTTGAAAAGCGAAAGAAAATAGATGACAAGGACTGCTGACAAAAAACAAAACGAAAATTGCAGGCAATGAAATAGCATTTACAGATTTCGTCTTCTTATTTTCTTCTGGTGTTGTCTTTTTCAGAAAGTGAGAGCCAATTTTAATTTTGAATGTTTGGATGTTCTTCTTTCTCAGTGCAAGATAGGATCTCAATATTTTTTTGAGGACTGAACAATGAAATTTTTTTGGATTATCAGGAATCCAGACATTGTCATATTGTCTCTTGAGCACTAACTCTTTTTTGTACTCAAAAATAAGATAACATAAGAAAAGTACATTTTTGGTCTATGTCGACTCCAAAAAATCGGTCAACTAGGATCATTTTTTAGGGGCGAAGGCTAATCAAAAGAAGAATTATCAAAATTTTAGAATTTCAACAAAAAAATCCAAAAAAGTCTACATCATCAAATTTTCAATTTTTGTGAGGCCACACATTTTCAGATTCCAGTCTTTACAGTAATCCTAATAGGATACAATATATACTGTTTAGTTCTTCTCTCTGAACAACACAACTCACCTTCACCACTTTACGTGCCATTGCCACCAAAATTTTTCTATCAGTAGATTGTTTAAGGATAACTCTCTGACGGTTATTCTTCCCGGTGTCACGATTTCGTAAAACTTTTGACCGTGTAGCAGAAGTAGTAGCAGTAGGCGAGGAAGTAGAAGACGACAGAGAATAAGAGGTAGTTGTGGTGATGTCCAGTTCCTACAATACTACTAGTTTCATAATGTCGACGGTTTATTCGCACGTTCGGCCGTTTTTTTTTATTGTTTTGACAGGAGGAACAAAAGAAAGACATAGTTGGATTATTAGGCACTTTTATAAAATAAAGTGTAAAATGTTGTGCTTCATAAGAAAAGAGAAGCGCAAATTAATCCGTCTCAGACTCAAATATCATAATCCAAATTCTTTTGAAAATGCAAAATTTTACCAATCCGATTCCACTATCGTCGAGCTCGCTGTTGGCATCTTCGTTTTTATCCATTAATGACGCGAATTTCATTGAAAGCACTGCCTAAATGGATTTGTGGTCGTCGGTGTGGGTCATAGAGAATGGATTAGAGTACGGGGGACGAGAGCGAGAGCAAAAAAAAAACGGAAAAAGGATGGAGGACGCGTATAAAAGAGTGGGGTGTATTCTAATCGGTTGAAATGATGATGTTGGTGGGATGCGGACAAAAAAGGAAACATAATGTTACTGAAAAATGCAAAATATAGGTTTACAAAAAAGGAAGGTGAAGCCCAGAAAGAGAATCTATAATCAGATTTCAAACTCTTCGGGGAAAGGATATAAGTAAATAAAAATAGTAAAAACAATTTTAACAGGTACATACATTTTAACAGGTACATGTATTTGCAAAAAAATATAGAAATGTAAACTGTCAAGGTCCTTCTTATGAAATAGGCTACTGTAATGACTTTTAAATTAGACTCATTCCGTTTTTTTAAAGTTTGGAGATTCTGATTAAAGTTTCAAGAAAACTCAATAACTGCACTGGAACTGCAATCAAGACTACATCATTTTATTCAAATTTCATTGAATGAACAAAATTAGAACGTTAACATGATCGAAGTATATGACGAACTCTGTAACATGAGAAACTGGAGCTAGCAACTCGAATTATGAATTGTACAAACAAAAACAAAGCATGATGAACAATTTGGAAAAGAAAATTGTAGGTGTAAGCAATCGGAAATTAACGGATGAAAATTCTAGGAGAAAAATAATTTTTAGAATAATCTGGGAAACAACTTCGACCAAATTAGAAACTGGGCTTTATAGGCTGGAATTCTATCAGAACCGCATCAGAATCCCAAGTTAGGCCATTAAAAAAGGAAATGATGAAAATAATTTGGAAAATTATTTTTTAAAATCATCAAAATGGTTTGAAGTATGAGTTTTTAATTATTGTAAAGCTGTTGAAAATAAAACATTAAACACGAACAGTTTTTAGTATCCATTTGTCCTAGATCCTCATAGATAAAAAATAAATGTTTTGTTGTATGCTGTTTATCTCATTATAAAATTAGTTAATTTTTATGTTCGCAAAACAAATTTTTAAGTTCACACTTAACAAAATTTCGTTAGAAATCTTTTATCTGAAAATTGTGAAATGTGGATGGATAATGTTAGAACTTTTTTCTCACTTCCTCCTCCCAGAATTCTCCAAGATATGTGAGAAATAGCAAATTGTGTGTTCTAGTCTCGGATCTTGTTTCCTCTCCATCCTATGAATCCTCATCCAACTATTTTTCTCTAAACAAATACACAGAAACACACGCAGAAATGAACATCCTCTCTTTAATTTTCTTTCCTTGATTTGATGTTGTGGTGGAAATTGTCTCGGGATGAGCGAATGTTTGGGGTCACCAGTAGAAGAAAAAAGAAAAAGAAACCGAGGATATGTTATGCTAGTGCGCTAGATATCTTTTTCGCGCATCGAAATTGAATGTCTTGGAAGGCCAAGAAGACTATTTTCTTTTCCTCTTCCATATCTTTTTTCTGTCTAAAAGAGAGATGATGAAACACAAACCAGAGTACTTGGAAGGAGGGCCCATCCAAAAGTCTTTGGAAAAAGCTTTCGTGAAGATTAGCAAAAGTGCGAATGAGAGTCTAAAGAATAGAGACGTGAGAAGAGACACATGTAGGTAACAAAAGAGAAAAACACATACTCTCGTCTGCAAAAGTGCATGTGTAAAAAGGAAGTTCTTTTTTCTGACACCATTACTTTCAGATCATTGAACACGATAGAAGCGTCCCGAAGACATACGTACTCCACTTGTTGAAAATCATTGAAAGTGTAATAAAAAAATTAAAAAGACAGACGTAAAAAACTAGGTAAGGTTATCAAAATAAGTTTTTCATCTGAAAGTTCAGAATCATAGAAAATGTCACAATCAACGAAAATCAACAAATATCATTACCGATTAGTATACAAATTAAAGTAACAAAATATACTAAAGACTATTGTCATTATTTTGAAAAAATGTAGATTTTTTATTACAAAAAATATCGGAAATAATCGAGATATGATTCAAAACGAAACTGATGCGTATTTTTCAAGCGAGGCTCTTCAAAAAGAAAGTTGTGTTAATGATTTATCAAGATAAAATACTGAAACGCAAAATTCTCAGTTTGGAAACAAAAATAAAAATGCGTGTGATTTTTCCAGAGAAAACCTGGGTGCGAATTGGGTTGCAAATTGTATTTTTCATAGGAAACTAAGAAGTTTCCAAGTGACTTTTATCTGATGGCGGGAGATTTTTGGGTTAACTCAATTGGAGGAATAATTTGCAAAAAATTTTACTTTCGGGGGGAATGTAAGTTTTTAAGGTTTTGAGCAATCTGAATCTATTCAGAATGACAGTGTCTAGCTATGGTTAGGTGGTACTGTTGTTGTTCAGAGTGACGTTATTTAAAAAAAGATAAGGAACTGTTTTGAACAATTTCAAAGCCTCAACTAAACTGAATAAACCATCTCATATAATGCCCAATATGGAATGTGGAAAAATTAGACAATGAGGGCCCGTTGTTCATATGTCTCTGTCTACTTTCTATTTGCTTCTCTAAACGTGAAATGCAAACAAAATGAGTTCGCTTTTTTCGCCTATTGCGGTCGGTTCGGTGCAGGCGGTCACACAAATTGAAAATTGTGCGATAGAAAAAAGAGTTGAACAGATAAAGAGGTTTCAGGCAAACAGACGAAAAATCTCTTCCTATCATTTTTTTTTGTTTCCCAACAGATACTCGTGTATGCACAAAAGGAGAAAAGGGAAGTTTCATTTATAATGTATAAGGTGGGAAAATGTCTAGAAACACCAGAAGGAGTTTGAAAATTGAAAAAGAAAAAAAAAACGGAAAATCAGGAAGAAGACACAAAAGATAGTGTAATGATATTGATGAGTGTTTGATTGGATATCTGATCGAAATAGTTCATGTACGTGTCATCAATCATTTTCCGAAAAGAGTGAGGATATGATATACTAGACCATGGTGATACCGGTGCTAAGTTTCATGGATATTTCGATAGGCATGTTCAAAATCTGAAAGTTTCAAAAAAGTTTACAAATATAACATCAAACCTTTCAATCTAAAATTTCTGAAAGCTATTTTTCAGATTGTAAAGAGTTACAAAAGTTATCATTGATCAGGATTTTTGGGTCAAAACTAGCAAAACCGTCAACCTGTTAACAACTATGCTACTGCTGACTGGGATAGGAAACTAAATAAGACTAAATTTCAGGAACGCAGAGAGTTAAAACTAAAATACTTTGAAGTTGAAAATTTTCTTCAAAATGTTTCAACAATTTCCTTTTCCTCTCCTCTACTTTTTTCTCCAAAGCAGCTCCCTCCTTTTCTCTCGTTTCTCTGGCGCCTCCACATGTCGGCACTCTCTGCTCAGTGCCTCTTTTTTATACGTACTCTGCCCCTTTCCCTCTCAGCGATCTCGTGGTGTAGTGGTTATCACATCTGTCTAACACACAGAAGGCCGGCGGTTCGAGCCCGCCCGAGATCAGATGTTTTTTTTGGTTTTTTTTTTCGCGAACCTGATTAATGTTTTTCGAATTATTGATCATTCGAAAATCCAACAAAATGGATTAGTAAAAAACTTTAAAAACTTTATAACGATGTTTCAACTTGACATTTTAAAGCGGTCAAATTCTAATTCTGAATATAATTCGACTGTAAAACAAATGAAAAATGTATCTTCAAGTGGGTGTTTCAGATTTTTAACGATGTCTTCTCATTCTTCCATTTTTTCTTTCTTACGTCATTTTCAAAAATATTCGAAGTTTCCCAAAGTATCTTCGCTTTTTGTTGCAGCACAGAGAAAACGGTGTCGACAGATTTCGCTGCTCTCTATTGTTTCCACCAACTGTTCTTCCTTCGTTTTCAACAAAATGTTTGCTCTGGGAATTATCAAAACTGACCGACGGTCACTTTCAATCGCATCATCATCATCAGCTTCTTCATCGAATCGAAAATGCAGCGATCGAAAACAACAACACCCAACGAAGGAAGACTGTAAGTTTTTTTTGCAATGTCTGTAAGATATAGAAAACTATATTTTGGAAAAAAATCGTGCCCGGTTTTAACCACAAGAAAGGTTAGATGATCGGCCTTGAATCATTTTTCCAACGTTCACATTTTATTGGAATGTTGTGAATGAAACCGGTCACCGCAAGTGGAATCGACAGTTCTGATAAAGTTCACCTAAATGGTAGAAGACACAAATCACTCCTTTTTCGATCATCTTTTCAAAAAATCGTTCGAATCTGAAGACCGAAAATGGAAGAAAAGTTATTGACTTCTCAAGTGGTGTAAGTTTTTCGAAATTGATGATAAATGTAGTTGCTCAGAACGTTTCGAGAACTGATAAATCGAACAACCGCGTTTCTTGCTTGCTCATTGAGCCGGTCGTTCGTGTATTTGCCAACATGTCTTTCCAAGACGTCCGTCATATTATCATCAACTCTCTTTTTAGCTTTCTTTTTCTCTGATTCTATCTTGTTTCAATTGTCTTTCGGAAATTTTTGTAGATCAGGAAAGCCGTCAATGTTTTGCTATTATTTTTTCACGAAACACTTTCAGTTCTTTTTGATTCTTGCTTTCATCAAATGATCACTGGAAAACTTCCTCATTACGTCTTTAATTTTTATAATATTTTGAATTCCAAAAATACAATCAATCAATAATTATTTCTCTTTTTTCGTATATTTCTATACATGTGTTGTGTTGCGTGGGGACAGCTCTCCTGTTACCAATTGCTAGACAACCTTGAGAATACAGATACATATGTATATTTTGAAAACATTCTTGCGTCAACGCTCCTATGTAAATGAGAAAATTTTCTCTAAAGAAACAATTACCTTCCCATTCACAAAGAAAAATTGTGTATGTATCGTTATTCCTTTAATGGAATATCGATTCCGTCACGATTGTCTGAAACTGACGCTTGCCCTTGTCCCCACTACAAACAAAAAAAGTACCTGAAACGGTGGCGCTACTTAAATTAATAGCCTTGTTTTCTTACCACCACCCCAACATCACCCATTCGTTCATTCCTCATTCACTATCTATTATCTGGACGGTCAGAAGGCATTGCCTTTTGCTTTTTGCTTCCTCTATTGTTGATAATATGAACATTACGGAAGTTCCGACTGTAATTTTGCACTCTCCCGACACTGATTCTGTGATTTCCGAGGATGATTCATGTTACTATTTTGATGGTAGTGTGGAGCGGTTGACGCTTCGGTGAGACAACTGATAAGACCACTTTGCTTTGTAAATTAAGTATGTTTTTGCAATTTTCAATTTTCAGAAATCCGGAGTACTCTGATGAAAGAAGCATGCAGCGGAGAAACCCGATTCGTCGGCAGCGGACTGTTTTGGATGAAGACCAGACGAAAGATGCACTGAAAGTAAGTGAAAATGTGTCAAAAATTCTTGAAAATTTGACTAAAAAATTTCATGTGTTGCAAAAGTTCGTCAAAAGTAGATATGCTGGAAGTACATTCTTAAACGAGAGCCACGATGAACAAGCGGCCACACCAGTAGACCAGTCAGCAGGCCAATTTTCACGGTAAGTCTTATCAAAATTTCAAAATTTCGTAAAATTGATAAATATGAGAAACATTATCAGAAATCAGACTCCCCACGAACGTTTATCAGCTATGTTTAACGCAAGTCCATCTGGAGCGTTCAGCGAATATATTCCCGCTGTATCAACTGATCGGGACCCGGCTTTTCGAAGCGAATTATTCAAGTGAGTATTTCATTTACTAGACAGTGATAATCGATGAAATAAATAGAAGGCACAAAAAAAAAATATATATATCAGTATCGAAGCAATAATCCGTTATTGTACCGATTTAAATTCCTTATTTGGCAAAAAAAGTTTCAAAAAGCAAGTTTGTCTCTAAATCGTGAAGTTGAATTCATAAAATAGGGAAGCTAAACTAATTAATGTAAACACTCTAAAAAGGGGACCTCAACACCTCACAAACCCAGATTTTGATGAAATTATCAGGATGAGTTAATAATTGCTTATCTAGACAGCCCTGAAAATTTTAGAATCCGCCCGCCAGTTTCAGCCGAGTTATATTAGTTTCGGTATCAAAAATCGTCGTTTCAGTCCAAAATCAGCGTCTCCAATAAGATTTTTCTGAAATTCTAGGGCGTTTCAGAGAACAAAATTTGTTTTGTTATGTTTAGACTTCGATGAAATTTTATATTTAAAACATTTCCCCAAGAACAGAAAAGATTCTTAATTTTTGAATTTTTTCACGATTTTTCAGATTTCTACGAAAATTGAAAAAAAATATTTTTGAGAAAAATTATTTTTTAGCCAACCTAGTATTAAAATTCATCAAATTTCAAGTATTACACAAAAAAGTCCAAGTTCTGGAACCTCTTATGAGTGGAGAAAATCGTTTTTGAAAACGCTGCTTTCGCACTGAAACGGCGATTTTTGGTCCAGAAACTGATATAATTCGGCTGAAACTGGCGGGTGGATTCTAAAATTTTCAGAGATGCTTTGTTAGGCGATGTCCAACAAAACCTGAAAATTCCATCAAAATCTGGGTTTGTGAGGTGTTGAGGTTCCCTTGTAAGAGAACGAGCCCCTCATTTTAACTTTAAGCAAATTTTTTACAGAAAATAAGATAAATGGAGTTAATTTTTCACAGATTAGGGCATTCTTTCCGAGTGTTTGGGGCCCAAACTTTGGGGTGACTGGCTATCAGCGAACGATACAAAAATGAAGAGTTTAGAAAATTGAAACACTTTTTTTTCTTATATCAGCTTTCCCTTTCCTCATTTTGTTGCATACAGACCACGCGAACGCGAATCCTGGGGATCATGGTTCTTTCGAGTCCTCAAATTTCTCTACCAGTTCCTAGGACTTCAATATGTCATGCTTGCTCTTGTTATCCTTGGCTACGCATGTATTGGCGGATATATGTTCCAAGCTTTGGAACATGACCAACAACAATTGGACCTTGAGATGGAACAGCAAGTGAAAGTTGCAGAGTCGACGTTGTTAGCGGAAAACTTGATGGATTATATAAAGAAGTGGAATTGCGTGAGTGCCTATTACAGAGTTGAAGAAAAAAGTAATTTGATATTTAGGGACAATCCAACGAAAAGAAGTGTTTGGAACTGATCATGAAAGCATTCGTGGAGCGAACTGAAAAAGTTGAGAAGTCGATTCGAGGAGATGGTTGGAGATGGGATTTCTGGAACTCTGTTTTCTTCTCAGCCACTATTTTCACTACTATTGGCTACGGAAATCTCACTTGCAAAACCAATATAGGAAGAATTGCCACTATCATTTATGGTTTGATTGGTATCCCGTTGATGTTGTTCGTGCTGAAAGTATTTGGAGAGTTCTCAATCGGACGGGTCAAAAAAATCAGTTTGTTTTTGAAATGGTGTATGAAAAAATGCTACAGAAGATCTCTGAAACGTTCGAATACAATTGAGTCAGTGGCGTCCGATGAGATGGCAGATAATGGCAGGGATGATACAGTTAGTTAATTTTTTTTTGGGACCCCTTCTCCACTATTTTTAATACAATCCCAATTATGTACACCACAAGCACTGGGAATCAATCTTCACATGGTTCCAATATACATCCAAAATCACATTTGTGCAATTTCAGGAAGAAGAAGAGGGAATCACCGTCAAGTGGGCCCTATTCATTGTGTTTTCATTCATGGTGATTTGCTCGTTTATTGTCTCATTTTGGGAAAAATGGGATTTTCTGACCGCCTTCTATTTCTTCTTCGTTTCCCTCTCTACAATCGGATTCGGTGACGTCATTCCAGAACACCCTCGCACAGCATGTGGTAATATGGTGTTGTTTTTCTGTCATTTATTTCCGATTCAAGACGAGAATACGAAAAATATCAGGCTAATTTGTTTTCAGGTCTCTTCATCCTCTATTTCGTCGGCCTTGCACTCTTTTCGATGGTCTACGCTATTCTTCAGGAGAGAGTAGAAAATAAGTACATGTGGGCTTTGCAGCTTGTTGATCAGGAATACCAAGACAAAATGGAGAACGTAGAGCTAGACAAAGAAGAACAGTCTGAATATGGCGGAGGTGGAGCTGCTGGATCGGGATGGGGTAATGCTATCGGACAGTTGCACTCACAAAATTTGATCAAGTGGAGACATCAACAGGGAAAAAGTATGGACAACATGCCGGATCGACCGATTAGTGAAAGAAGATTCAGTGGTGAGTGGATTCCGAAAGATATGGAACATCTGAAGTTGTTTTTCAGTGTTCACTCCAGGTGAGCCACCACACGCAGCACCTCCTGTTCTTGGAACATTCATGTTTCACAATATGTCAATGAAGAAGAAACTGCTTGCCAGGTCTGAAAGCATTCTGAACCAACAAAAGTGAGTAAACTCCTTTCTAGCAGTTACTATCCGGCGATATTCGAGAAAGCGTGGTCAATTTTGTTAATTAGCCCGAAAATAATACCAAATATACATTAATTAAAAAATTTTGATAGACTGCAATACTCAATGAGCAGAATCTAATGAATATGGTATTTAAGTTGAACAATGTTTTTTTTTTCGTTTAGTCCAAAACGACCATCAACTCTGTTCCCCAGCAATGAGATGCTCTCCAATTCAGCAAATAGCTCGCGGGGGTAAGAGAAGCTAAGCATAAGCACTTTTAAAAGAGTATATAAATTTTAGATCACCATGGCCACACGCAGCGGAAATGAATCAACCTAAAGAGCCCAGTGCTTTGGGCAAGTCACTGGGAATATCTGCTCCGAACCTAGCCAACACAGGCAATCGGTCCCCATCTGGCGCACTATCAGTGATCACAGAGGCGAGCGACGAGGATACGCGCCACTTCAAAAAGCACCGAAGACCGTTGGCAAAGACTATGGCAACTAGTGAGACGCCATCAAACCCTGGTACACAGTTTGTTTTTTTTTCCATCAATCCGTTTTCTTTTTCTTATCAAATCATAGAACTGTATCTAAACTTTCGCCGGTTTTCTTTTCCAATGTGCTTTGATAAGATAACAAGCAACGACAAATAATAAGATATGGATAGGCGCAGAAAACACACATTGTCATGGTTTTTGTGTTACAGGTAGTGCTGAGAGTCTTGATCAAGTGATGGATGAGTTGCAATTGGAATTTCCTGATCAATCAATCACACCGAAACCGTATCGAGATCCACATCAAATGCAAACGTCAAAATTCAGAAAACGAGATGAAACGGTTGCGTCAAGATCTGAAAGGATGCCCCTGTCGCCGAGGGAACCATTGGAAGAAGAGGATGAGGATACGGAACAGTGAAATGAATGATGCAGTGGTTTTTTGTTCAAAACTGATAATAATGTTTATGGGTCCATTATATTGTGGCTTATTTTAATTCAAGATTCCGAATCTTGCGACGTTTGTCTGAAATCTACATTTCGAGCATTTATGTTTCCCTTTTGTTTTCTTTTCCTGGTATTTTCCAAATTCCTTTCCAAATCGACGGATTTTGCTGGCATACCATTTTCCATACATTACTCTATTGCAAAACTTGTTCATAATACTTGTCGAGGTACTACATAATTTAACTTTTTACAAACTTTGATGCAAATCACTTATTAATACATTTTCTTCAATATTATATAAAATAAACGTCTTCTTTAAGATTAATCAGAGTCGTTGTGAAGAAAAAAAAGTTCCTGGATTTTTAACTACTACATTTCCAGTTATATTAATGGCTAAGAGAGTGGATGTGAGAGGAGAATGGAAACATAATGATTACAAAACGCTTAGAACATTTCATGGGGAGACCCCTTGGTTGGAATTGTTTGGTAACAGAACACGCATCGTCAGTGGGTAAAACTTTGGCAAAGAATTTAGCATTCATCATCACTGGACTCAATCAGTTGTTGACGATCCTTGGACCGGCGAAGTTTTTTGAATTGTTCCATTTTTTGTTTCTGAAATCAAAGAACAGTCTGAAACTATTGTCACTTTGTCTTATCACATTATAAGACAACAAGTCACAGAAAACGGATACTGTAACTTACCGTCCCTTTGAAACGACCGCCGCTCTTTTTGACCGGTTTCGCATCGTCAGCACTAGTGCTACTAGCCGATGCATTGTCTTTATCCTTTGATGAAGACGACGAACTGTCGTCGCTGAATGGCGATAACTTGCGAACGACGGCGCTCATCTGAATTCGGGTTCATTTTGCATTCGAAATCATAAAGCGGTCAGTTGGGCAGGCGAAAGGCGACCGAATGGGACAATAAACAACTTTACAAGCAATTCTCCCCATTCGAAAATCCGCCTTTTTACATTCCATTCGCTTTTAGATATATTTATATGTGGGGGGTGCGGAAATGAGAAACTGACCTTTTGTGAGAAGATGCTTGGACTTGTCTTTTTCTCCGGAATCTCCACTTTTGGTTCAGACTCGACCTCGACTTTTAATGGCTCCTAGAAATACAAATTTTAGGGTTTTCTGGAAATGAATCATTTGTCTCCCCAAGAAATACTAAAAATTGTGCTCTCTTGAAATAAAATAAATAATCACGTCACTTTGGACCAGAACTGAAAGCCTCGACACGGAATCATCACACATACAACAAGCACTTTTGCCAACCGGAAAATCTGCTTTTCGTCTATGTTTTCTTCCCCCCACAGCAACTTTTTTCTGTACGCTCCTTTTGCGGTATTGGTGGTGCGCGGAAATGCCTGTTCTTTCAAATGCCCGTCGTCACCCTCGCAAACATAAAGTAGCAATAGTTGGTTATTGCGTTTTTTATTGAATATGGAAAAGAATAGAACGAGTGAAAAAAACTGAATGTACAGTTCCTGTTCTATCGTAAAATATGATATTGGTTGTTTATGGGGTCCAGATAAAACAGGGACTTTGAAGTTTATACCTGTTTTTGTGCTTGAAAATCCTCCCAAATAATTGCTGGTGGAATGATGTAGTTGAATTGGCCAGGTGTAACGGACTCTAAAATTTGATTTTGTGTTCTGCGGAGCTGACAAGAAAGGTAAGCAAAACAGATTTTTTCAGGTGGCTAGGCTGTCTGAAAATCCAAAAACAATGTTCAGTTCCTCGAATGCCATTGGAATCTGATATTTGGAATATTAGTTTTCGAAGTCACCTTTTTTGAAGTCATCCCAAATTTCTTAAAACAGTTTCTAACGAGAATTGGAAGGAATCGTGTGTAGGAAAACAGTTTATCTTGAAAATCTTTGCATACTCACGCTTTTCCGAAGTCAGACGTTGTCTTCCGTTTGTCAGCTCGCTGAGCCGTGAGGTTACGGCTCTTGTGATAGAAGACATCTGAAAAATTCAAAATCAAGTTTATTAATCTATAAATTCTAAAAATATGAAAAAAAGAAAAAAATATATCAAATCCTAAAATGATTCTATTTAAGAAAACCGCAAAACCAAAACGAAGGCGTTCTCGGTCCCCCTCCACTTCTCCCACCGCTCTTTTTCCTCTCCGCCCACTTTGTCTCCGTCAGTCTTCCAAAGCCAAAAGTGGAGCTCCGCCCTCTTTTTTGGCGGTTTAGTCTTCATTTCTGACTTTGCCCCCAAAAACCTTTCGACCCATCAGAGACTCGCTGGTCGACTCACTGTCTATTTGCATTTAGATTTAGACATGAAGCTAGAAGGATGGGAAGATGGGGCAGAGGAGAGAAATGAAGAAGCTTGGTGGGAATGGGCGAGAAGAGCTAGAACAACAAAATGTCGGGATTAGTTACCTACAGAGTATAAAGGCCAGTGGCAACTGGTGAAAAAAACGAGGACGAGAGGGATAGTTCAGTTTGCCTAAGGCAGAGTAGAATCAACAAGATGCGTCATTTGGAAGTAGCAAATACTTTTTGAAACGCAAAGGAGATAGTAACAAAATGAACGGAAAAGTATTGAGGGAAAATACAAAAGCGCGTAAAACACTAAACTACATTCATTGCAAATAAAAACGAAAGAACGTTTTAAAAATACTGAAGTTGAAAATTAAGGGGGTGAACAACATAATCTGGGTATATTGAGCTAACTTGAATGAGCCTGTGTTACTGTGACAATGAAACATTTCTCTGAAAACCAATTCACAGTAGTAACAGTATTCGGAGCGTGGTTTTTCAGAAACTTTTGTTATTCTGAAACTTTGCAAAGGAAAATTTTTTAACTTTAAGAAAAATTTTTAAAAAGGACACTCTCAAGGAAGGCTAAAGCTTTTAAAACCGTCCAATTTGAGCCTATACATCTCATTTTCTGAGAAAGTAACAAAATTGGGTCAACTGACAAAATGTTCATTATAATACCAAAAATTTTTTCTCAGTTGACTACTTACTGATATTTCTCACAGGAACCACGATAGATTGTTTTAAAGTTGAAAGTGAGGGGCCTTGAAGTTCTTTCCTGTTTTTCAAAGCCTTATTACTTCTAAAACTTACTATCTCCAAAACTGGTCTCAAACACCAATATTAGTGTTTTCCCGGTTTTTCTTATTATTTCTGATTTGTGATGCTCGGAGCAACTGGATTACTGTAGAAATTGCAGTAAACATTGTTATTATGAGTGCTCGTGACATTTTGAGAAGGAAAATACGAGAAAAACGCACTTTATTGGCAACGATTATACGAACAGTTTCTCGATTCACCACGTATACTAAACTTTTATTAGCATCAATTCCATGACACACAGCATCAAAACATTTACACTGTGTCCGTCTTTTTCTCCAAACATGTTAGAGAAAACTGCTTGAGAGCCAAACGATTCTGTTGTCCATAACAACAGTACAACTAGACAGTTATTGTTGCGTAAAAGAACAAGAGAGATGGTAGGTGAGAAAAAGTATGGCAGTTTGGATGAAAACGAACTAGTTGGTGATTCAAGGGGTGGTGAAAAAAAGATCTGCAACACACGGGGAGGGCTACTGGAGAAATGAAGCGAGGAGGACAGAGGGAAGAGAAGAGGAAAATTGAACACAGCGGAGATCTATCTGGCATGAGGAGGGAAGGGACAGATCCAAACAATTTTTGCCCGAATGCTGCTGCATCGCTTGGTCATCAACACGTCAAAAAAAAAGACCGATGAAAAATAGAAAGAGAAAAATCTGGGAATGGAGCGAGAGAAAGAAATAGTGCATTTGAGACTGTGGAAGTCAATAAAATGCGCAAACATTTGGAACATTATCGAAGAGCCTCCTGGGCAAATCACAAATCATGTGTGGGATTACTAACCGTTCACGGGAAAAGAGAATAATTGAAACAAAAGCTGTTACTCTATCAAAAAACTCAACACTCATTATTAGGTCTATAAAAGAAATTTCAAATTTCCTATTCCTGCAAATGTTGTTAGAGAACTCCTTTCAAAACTTGAGAAAAATATTTATATGAAACTCAACATGAAACCTTTTTTTTAGTTTTCAGCCGGTTTTAAAAATGTTTAAAAACTACTCAACCACTTACAACAATCTGATTCACAAATTATTCGAAGAAGTCACAGCTTTTCGGATTCTCAGACACAATTGTTGATTTTCAATGCTCACAGCTGATCACAAGACGTTGTAACCTAAGGGTCCCTAGGTCAATCAGTCAGACGGCTTTACACATGTGTTACTTATTTCTAGAAGTGTCCCTGTGATAGATATCTCAGCTGTTCCATTAGTCCGAGCTAAGAAGAATCTATTTTGCGACATTTAGGATGAATCGGAAACAAAAGAGCAATTTTTCATATATGAACATTATTTTGGAAAAAAATAAGAATATTTACTGTTTAAGACATTTAACAATAGGGATTTTCGCCAATTCAAATATTGCCCTACACCCCTTTAAAACATGTTTTAAAAAACTACACGAACTTTTTAAAGATGCACTTGTTTTTTTCCAACTCAAGATGTTTGTTTACAGGTTTTTGGTGTCTGTATCGTTTTCTAACTTTACCTAGAACTTGAAGAGCGATCAACAAAGACATCACTCTACAGACAAATTGTAAGTCATAAATTGCATTTATATATATATACAAATAGTTTCTTATTTCTACGTATTCCAATTGTCTGTCGTACCCCCGCGAAAAATTCAATTCTTAATACAACTGAATTAGGAGGTAATATAAGACGAAAAGGTCGGGGCAGGTTGGCGTTAATTAGTGATTGAAACACAAAACACTTATTCAAGGTCAAATCTAAATTCAAATATAAATTCAGGATACATGGTTGAAATTTTGAAATACTGATTTTTTCTCACATCACGGAAATATATTTAGAAAATGCGATTTCGAAAACATAGAGATGGAATAGTGGATTGATTGACAGAAATTGAAAAATGAATTCAGACTGAAGGATAGTCGAATTCCAGAAAAAACTCTCGATTTAGAATTTTCTGTTTTTCATTTCTTGTTCGTCGTTCTAAATTTGATTTTCTGATTATGACGCAGTGAAGGAGGGAGACAAAGTTTTTGATTCTTTGTCTAATAGGATTTTTCCAATCTTCAAAAAAAGAGATTTGTTTTGAGAAAAGAAACATTTCGAATCACTGTTTATAAAAACTTTCTCTTTATTTTTCGATTTTTGTGTTATGCTCTGCGTTTAACGGAAGAAGCGAAAGATAGACGTTGGCAAAAGAATCAGAAATTCGCAAACGTTGCGTAAAAAACCACTTGAGACTGGTTGAAGTTACTATTTCAAGTACTATTTTCCAGGGAAACCTGGATGTATCATTGCTTAAAAGGTTTGCAATAGACATTTTCAAAAAAATAGAATGTACAGTAACCGAAAAATGCGAATCTGGTTGACGCTCACTCAGTAGCTAAATGCTCAGACAAAAATGACTCACTCCACACTCTAAGGAATGTTTCAATCAAGAGGGTTGTGACATTTCTCTTAAATATCAGTATTGGGGATGAATCATTGTTAAAACGTAATTAGGAATGTGAAAGCTGTTTGATGGGAAGCTTACAAACCCTTTACACTAGAGAATGTTGAGATTTGTAAAGAAATTCGTCAGTTTTCATTCATTTTCAAAGTTTGTTTTTAGAGTGAGGGCGAAATTAGAGAAAAACAGTTAAGGAAAGCAAATGGTATGCTAAAATGGTTTTTGAGGAAAGGAAAGAGATAAATTGGAAGCATAAACGCGGTGGAACTCATTAGTTCTAACTGTTACAGTACAAATAGATGAAATAACAGATCCACTCGAATGGAATGCCCCTCGAACAGTCCACTTTGAGCCAATTTATCTCGGATCTTGTGATAGATATCGAAAGAGGTTACTGATTTAACATTTTTAGTATTATAACAAACATTTTGTCGTTTGGAACATTTTTTGGTATTTTCCATGGGAAATGAAATATATGGGCTCAAAGACCACAGAGCAATCTATGGCGAGTTAAGTAAAAGAATGTGTTCATATAAAGTTTTCATTCCAAGACATACGTTTTGAACCATACACGGTTCCAAGCTGAACTATTCAATAAATCAAAAACTAGGTAATTGCAAATTCTAGTTTCAAAAACTAATAGCAATTTAAATGCTTATTTGATGTTAAAAATTGAAAGTCCTAGACTTTCCTTCTATTCAGAAGCTTTGAGATTAGCTCATTCTCGCCTAAAAACTCTCCGAAACGAGTTTCGAAAATTTATTGTTTAAAGTGGGTGGATTAGTTATGTTCTGCTTCTAGAGCAAGATGCGTGTGTGACAGAACAAAGACAATGGAGCTTTTGAGTAGCAAATTAGGAATTCAAGTTAGGGAGGGAAACTCAAATGAGAAACACGTGGGAAGGGCTAGAAGCATAGGAAAAGCTGAAGGTCTGCCTCATAACACACAAACACACAGGTCAATCGTTTTTCCCGTGAAAAAAAAATACACACAACACATACATAGAGACATCCCATGTGAAGAACTATGTAAACGAGTTTGGTAAGAGGAGGTGAAGAAGGCGCAAGAAAACGGACATCTCGTCGGTCCTCTTCTTTTAGTCGTCGTTTCTTCTTCTTTCTACTTCAACTTGTTCACGTGTTCGTTTAGCGAAGCGCCTCTTCTATTTTGCTTCGTTTCCCTTTTCATTCAGTGGCCCACTCCCCTCTCTCTCTCTCTCAGCCGTTGCTTCTTTTACTCATCGTTCTTCTAGTTCGTCTTCTGTTCCTCACTCAAAAAAATTAGGAGAGAAGTTTTGAGCAAATTTAAAAGAATGACAGAACAGCAAGAGGCGAATTTTAAACGGAAATCTAAATAAACAATTTTCCCTGCAAGCGATCCTACTTGGGAACGCTCCACTACCAGAAACTGATTTCGAGAGTGCAAAAGGAGCATTAGAAGAAGACACTGTATCTGAGCGCTGTATGGTCCCACTCGGTTCTCAAAATTTTCACAAAAATATAAAAATGAAAAGAATTAAAACGAGCGGGGGAAGAGAAAAGGAAAACGAAGAAATGAAGCGAGAAAGAAAGAAGAACATCTGGAAATCGGGAATAGAGGGTCGAAGAGAGTGAGGGACCAAAAACAAATGAAGAAGATGACAGCGGGGAAAAATTTTTAGATTGAGAGAATAAGATATAAATAAATTTTTCTCAGAAAACACTTCCTCGGGCAAGAAAAAGTTTTCTCGTGACATTCAAAAACTTAGCAAATGTTAGAAAGTAATTGACACGTGAAAACTGGGAACAGGTAGGTTCTAGTCTGAATATTGTGCAGAATCGTTGGAACGAGGAGGTTAAGTAGTTTTTGAAAACCTATCGAATGACAGCAAACAAAACCTGGAAAGAGAAAGGGACTGGAATAAAAATGAGTACATTTTTGTCGAATTGTATAGTTCAAAGATGTTTCATAAAAAATTGAAGATTAAAAAGGGAAAAATTGTTATTAAAGAAAGATACATATGTGGAAAGGGAATGTTTTAGAATACGAAACTGTTCTTTCAATAAAATTTCGCAGTAGAAATTATTTTATCGAAAACTCTGTTTGATGAGATCCAATACTCCGCAGAAAACCCTTACAGATTTTCAATAAAAATTCAACTCTAATCTGAAAAGAAACTTGCAACATTCTTAATCAAATATGAAAATCAATAAAACAAATCAAGCTCACACAATTGAATTTTGAACCTGCGATCTGAAAAAACTAGGGACACATTCTAAAACCTGAAGCAGCTCTCATGATCAAATTGTTAGTTTGGAAATTGAACAATATAAAACAAGAAACAATTTTTCTGAAAATAATGCTCTATTTTTTTCCGGTAGTTTAAAACAATTCGTCAGATGATATATTAAGATTGAGCAAACATTTTTGAATGATTGATTGTAAAATTTGAATGGACTCTTCCGTTTAATCCGAGTTTCGCCTTTTGAGTTTGCTGTACACCTTTCAATTTCAAATGTCTGTTGATCTGTTTAACAAGCTAGTAGTGTGAGATGATGTTGGTCCCGTTGCTTGTTGTCAAGACGATTCCTCGTGGCTTCTCACTTCTGGTTTCGAACAGCCCGTTTTACGCGTTTTTAAAAAAACTTAACATCAGAGCACTAAGCAGATTTATGGTTTTGTTCCTTAATTGCGTTCTGTAGGCGACTAGAAATCCTTGACAATTAAACCTGTCATAGAAGGGCACTGTAGCTCTTAAGTTTGAGCCAATGTATCTTGGTTTCTGTCAAAGATATAAAAAAAAGTGGCTCAAATGATGAATTCTTTGTCATAATATTACACAAATTGAAAAATTAAAATTCCGGAAATTATTCATCAAAAAAAATTCCGGAAATTATTCATCAAAAAATCGACGAATTTTTGTTCAAAATTCAGTTTTACGGTATGTTTTTTTGTAATCAAATGTTAGCTCGAAAAAAAATAACTGATCATTTTTTCCGATGTTTCTCAATTTCAAAAAATTACTTTTAACCATACTTGCAAAATCTCGGGCCGGCCCGCGGGTCGGCCCGTCGAGAATTTCGGCGGGCCGGGCCGGGCTGGGCCGATGAAGTGCCGGCCCGGCCCGGCCCGGCCGGTTCGGGGTACCTACAGACGTTAATTTTTTTGAACTTTTTTTTGAAATTTTTGAAATTTTCTTCAAAAATTTAAACAAAAACGACCTATTTTTCGACAACTTTCTACTTTATAATTTTGGTTAATAATGTACCCTTTTTTCTTTTTGAATTCAAAAAAATTACCCTAATTTTCATTGGAAATTTTTCAACAGTGGTAGGCGGCCCGGCCTTTTGCAACTATGCTTTTAACTTCCTCGAATAATGAAACCTACCAAACAAAATCACCCATATCCGATTCAGTGTAACAAATCATTTTTAATATTCCCAAAAGTGTTCTTTTTGCATTGATCTCTCTAAGAGACTGACGAATCCTTTCGGTAACGCAAGAATGCATTTTCCCAAATATAAATTAGTTTTGTCTTCTCCCAGACCCTATTTGTCAACAACACAGCTTGAACCAGGCGGTTTTCCTCCAATTCTGGAGACGTGTGAGTTCTATTTGTCATTCAACGGTAATGGTTACTATTGGTTTGCGTGAGATGCCGAGGTCACTCGTTGTGTAGTGGCTAAAGAGAAATTCCCTCCGAGTGAAAAATTAGATTTTCAAACTTTCAAACGGTGTGGGGGCGTCCGTTTTTTATTACACGGCGGTTTTTTTGTGGATAGAGCGTTTGTTATGAAATCTGTCAAATAATGAAGAATTGGAAAATCTAGAACCTTTCATTTCCTCAAATTTTTGCATCTTCTCAATTTTCCTATGTAATCTGCTCATTAGCTATACATGTTAGAAGCTCGCTAGTGACATTTGACCGTTACCCTTTATATTCAATAAACATGTCCGCTATCTCACTCTTTCCAATGTTTTCAAACAGCCACATCATCTGGTAGGCATCTGGTCCAATGAATTTTTGATTGACAGTAAAACCAATTTACGCAACAGACACGGTACTGCTCTCCAGTGTACCGGAGTTTAGTCCCGAATTCTCATTTTTCCTCATTTCGCTGTGGAACCATTTCTCCCTGAATTTTATCTCCCTGTGAAAACATAAATATTCTGATAATCAGGTTAATTGGACATCTCAATTTTACCTTCTTGTATAGGAATTGGTGTCAATTTATCATTGTGACATAGATGGTTTTAATGGGGTTTTTGATTTATTACACTTTGTTCAGGGCTACTTTAGGATAATCGTAATAATCAGCGAAGCACTCATTAAACTTTTAAAACGCATTTTCCGTCAAACCTGAGTACGAAAAACTATAAGTTGTGATAGTCTCACGAAGGTGGCTTATTTTCAATAAGTGACAGTTCCATTTTTAGAATTTTTTCCAATTTTTAAGACCTTTAACTTAAAGTGTGCAGTTTTCGGTTTTCGATTTTCATTTAATGGTATTCACTTTTAATGACTCCTTATTCCTTTTCTGTAATGCTGAAGGCAAAATACTGCTTTCTACAAAGAAAACTGAATTTTGTTATACATGGAAGCGGGATCGAAGACATTGCTTCTTCGTTATAAAAAATATATTGGTGAATATCAAAATCTCTAAAAATAATCAAGGATTGCTGTCGGTCTACTGAAGTTACATTAGTCTATCGCTATACAACACATGCAGACCTTAATTATATTTTGAACGTACCCTCCGGGAAAAAGTTATTGTCCAATCTAAGAAACTCCACCACGTCAAGGCCCGCATTCCCACCTGGACAGCCCTCCTCTCTTGCTAATCTCGGGACCACCATAGTCATTTTTTGTGTTTCCTCACTACGACTCGTCTTGACCCGGACCTGCTTTGCAAATGGTCGTTTACACTCATTTTTCAATTTCGATAACTTTTTCTTTATTGTTTTCATCCCCAAAATTTCCGACATATTCCTGACAAGAAACTTCTTTGGTATCCTAGAGAAATTGAGTACTGTGATATGAAATCTTTAGAGGAAAAAACGAAAATTGTCTGCTTTTTTGTTTGTTTTCTGGTAAATAATAGTACCGTAACCTTCTGTTTTGGGAATAATGTATTTTCAAAATTCGTCATCTCGATTTGAGTTGATCTCCTGCGATTTCCAACCACCCATATTCTCAACACAAAACTGCATTGATTAGTCATTTACTGTGCTCACCGCTCTTTCTCTGCGTCTCTCCAGCAATATAAATATTATCTTTGTCTCTCATCGTTTGGCCTCCTTTCCTCCCGGCAAAGGTCGCTCACACAGCGCGCATACCTTCAACATACACATACAATCTACCATTCTCCCATCGCCCTCCTTCTCCTACGCCTTGCGTCTGCGTCTCTCTTTTCATGTGCACTATCTTCTCGGTGGGCCGTCAGAGGCATTCGTTTTAGTGTTACATTGTGAAAACAAAAATTTTTGTTGCAAACGCGCTCAACTGTATTTTGAATATATTTGACTTGAAATACGAGAAAATTTTCCCGTGAATCACCATTTCTATATTCCAAGCTTCCAAAATTCTGGCAGTACTGGTACAAAAATATGAGAGTGAGGAAGAAAGATGAAATGGAGCAGAAAACGTCATAGAAGATTTAACTATGAAGTTGCTAGGCGGAGAAAGGTATTTTTCTTAAATCATGTTTTTTCGCTTTAATTCAAATGTGAATTACCATTAAATTTTGTACCTAATATTTTCATTTTCCAGCTTTTCCAAATGGACAGTAAGAAACTTATATCGGGTCATCAGTTCGCTGTTCTCAAATTGCAAGACTCTTGCAAGAGCATCGTCAAAGATTTCGGGTTCTCTGCGGTCTCTCCAGCTGCGATCAACAAATTATCTGCGATATTGAGAAGTAAAATGACGGAGCTTTCACATCAAACACGGTTACTAATGGAGCATGGTAAGTTTTTGAACAAAACTAGGACAAACGTTTATAAAACAATTTGCAGCGGGTCGCTCACAACCAATCGTAGAAGACGCAATAGCAACTTTAAAATGCAAAAAGATCAATATGGCAGATTTGATCGAATACTCGAAACAAGTGAGAGGAGAACGACTGAATTCGGTGAGTATTTTCTGTTTCCAGCAATCCTTTGATAAAAAACTTGTCTTTCAGCTACCAGTATTTCCCACTCCCGACTATGAGCTAGCGAAATCAGCTGAATCTTTCTTCCACGCAATGTATGGCGCAGTACCATCTGATAGGGAGCTTGAAACACGACCAGAGCACATTCCGCGCCATCTCCGCGCCTTGCACCCAGATTGGATTGAGGACGAGAATCGAGCAGTGGTTGACAAAGTCACCAAAAAGATCATCAAAACTGCCGAAGACCGTGAGCAAGAGGAGTTTGACAAGCTGAAGCGAATCAACACCTATCGTCGTAACGAAACTCCAGAAGCTCAGTTGGCCAGGGAAGAGAAAGAACGTAGAGAGAAGGAAGAAGCTGCGTATGCCAAAAAGCGAAATCGAGAGCGGTACGCGTTGGGAATCACTTCGATGAAAGACACGGATCTCCCAAATTTTGAGGACATGGATTATGAGGCGATGGGATTCTTTGCCGATATTGCCGAGACCAGAAGAATGGAAGAAGAGCGTGTGATTGAGGAAGAAAAGGCAAAGGAGTTGTTGGCTTTGATCCGACCAAAACCAAATGTCACGACATCTTCGTTCGTCAAAGTCACATCGGACAACGTGGTCAATAGCGGATGGCTGGGCACATCAACATCTCCTCCAGTCCAGACATTTGTGCCAGAAGTTTCTATGCCGGTAAGTTTTTGTTTTGCGCAGGGAGAAGAATCGTATGGCTCAATGTCAGTTGATTTCTAGGTAGTTACAATTCATGGGAAAGTCGAGTAACTAAGAATGAAAAGTGACAAAATCATCAATGTATGAGCGCAGTACGTCGCAGAGACTATAAAATGCGCTCGAATTTGGAACGATCAATAAAGCGAAATAGTGAAATTGAATTTATTGCTTTCTCGACAAAAAAGGCTACCAGTGCCTTTTTTTCGGCATTTTATCGTGCCTATTTCTGAATTTAGCGCTTTTACTCGACAGGAGTAAAAAAAAAACTCAAAATGGGCGCTACGAAACTGACAGGAGAGCAGAAAAGAATCGACTGGGAGGGAAAACGCATGAAAATTGC
Source organism: Caenorhabditis nigoni (assembly GCA_027920645.1). Classification (NCBI taxonomy): domain Eukaryota; kingdom Metazoa; phylum Nematoda; class Chromadorea; order Rhabditida; family Rhabditidae; genus Caenorhabditis; species Caenorhabditis nigoni. The sequence goes on from CP115869.1 coordinate 1,030,152, forward strand.
TACGACCCCAGTCAGTGCAGCTGTCCTTTTTTCGTCTTCCCATGCTGGCCGTTATTGATTTCCGCTCTTTCACTAAACAAATTCTATTTTCAGGTCTTCAAACCCGATCTAATCCCACAAGAGCAAATCGTCACTTCATCCGTAGTCCCCACTGAAGATGTTGGTCCAACTTTCAAGATGTCAGATTTGGTCAAAAGCAAGCCGCTTATCAAGTTGTCGGGAACTGCATCGAATCCTGGCTCAGCACCGACTTCAAGACCAGGAAGTGCCATGAGCGGTACAGTAAGCAGCACAACAGGAATGGCAACAGGCACACCAGTCAAGGTGAAACTGGCAGTAGGACGTCCGAAGAAGCCCAAGCCAGAAGGTGCTGATGCTGTCGTTAGTGTTCCAAAACCAAAAGGAAGACCACCAAAAAAAGCAACGCTCGAGAAGGTTCGTTCATTCATCTTTTTGTAGGAATAGAGGAATTTGTTTATTAGTAATATTGAAACTAAACTCTATTGTTTACAGAGAAAGCGACTCAGTGAGCAAATCATCGCTCAGCAGCAAGAGAAAATCGACAAGTTCAAGGAGGAAAAGCCGGAAAAACCTGAAAAACCTGAAAAGCCAGAAAAGAGAACTAAGAAGAACTCTCTCGCCGAAGAAATTCGTGACCAGCTTCTCCGTGCCAGGAGCCAGATGGTTCTGCCAAATTCTGCGCTTCCTCCACCACCTCCTGTTGTGATGCCTGTTGTTGAAGCGCCACCACCATTGACTCTCCCACCTCTCATCATTCCGAAATTGAATTTCGACGCCATCGCGACAGATGTACCGGAAGTTGGAGCCACAATGGAGATTGACGCTGCACCAATTTTGGAGTCACCGATGATGGAGATCGAGATCACAACCGATGACCCAAACGCTCCACTGTCTGCAGTTTCTGACATCATCCCTCTAGACTTTCCAGAGGTTGGTGAGAAGAAGAAAAAGAAGGAGAAGCGTGATAAGAACTCCGAAGAGTACAAAGAGTATAAGAGGCTCAAGAAGGAACGGAAACGAAAAGAACGTGAAGAGCGCAAAGCAGCCGAAGCTCAAGAAAATCCGGAGAAAGTTGACCAAGTTGTGGAAGCTTCAGTTCCAGCCCCAGTCGCGGCTCCAGCCGCTGCTCCAGCCGTTGCTCCAGAGGAGACACCTGCAGAGGTTACTGGTAAGTCTTTATACGTATATATCTATTGTATTGCTGGTTCGATTCAATTCCTTCTGTGTAAATTGGGAGGCACTCAGTTGTCGGAATTCTCTAGTATGTCTTTTCTTAAATTGTTTCGATGAGATTCAGTTCAAAAAGTCTATCTTTGATCGCATGCACTCGCCGACATGATTGGGCCGTCCGGCAGGTGATCAGCTTCTACTGTAGTCGTGCTTTCCTTTTCTATCACCTTCTCTCACCCCTCTCGTGGACTTGTATAACACACTCTGCTTAATGCTGCTCAAACGGGAATGATCATATAACGCTTCTATTTCCATGGTTATGAACTAACACTGTGAACTCTTTCGAGTGCTGTTTTTTCATGCAAGAAATCGTTTCTAGATCAACACAAAGGCCTGCGTTTCCGGATCAGACTCTAATGATTGTTGGAAGAATCGAGAGCATCTAATATACTAATTCGTTAAAGAGTCAGAGAGTGAAAGAAAGATAAAAATCACAAGTTTGGTTTTTCCTGTAGGCCGTCAATGTTTCTTTTGGCTGGTAGGTAGTTTTCTTTTTTATGCATCTGATTGTAATGCTAATTTTGTGGTGGTTGGTTTGCAAACGAGTGTCGTGGCGTGAACTCATAAATAACGAGAATAGTATCTTCCCTTGTTTCAAAGTAAGATTTGACATAGAAATGGTTCATTTCAAATCTGAGTTCAATAGAACATATCCTTCCAATTCGTTTTATGAGTTTTATGTGAATCAAGACAAAAAAAAGATTAGTGGTCATCTATGTCAGATAATCCATCGGATGGTCTCTTTTTCTTCTTCCTCATCTTCCTCCTCTATTCCATTCCATCTCATTCGCATTTTCGTGTCTTGTTACTCTCATCGGTTTTGCCTTCATCGTCTATTCAAAATTACTTTTTATTCAACCATCAGCTCAGCATGATGTAAATACACAGAAAATAGGCACAGCTCTCGCCCCATCCTCTTGCTCCTCCTCCCGAAAAAACCGATGTGGAAAAAGAGCAATACTGAGGGATAGAGGAAAAAAAGAATGAGACACAAAAATTGTAGGAAGAAAGAAGTGTAGGATGAAAAAAAGAAACAAAAATGCTTTTTGCCTTTTCCCCTCCTCGACCCCACTCTTCTCCTCTCCCATCATTCTTTTGCTCTTTCTCCGCTCGATTATGATCCTAAAATTGCCACAGAATCTACTGTAGCTCGAAACAATTTTTCTCGAACCATATGACTCATGACTTGCTTTTCTGCCGTCCAGCCACCACCACAACGTTTCGATTCGTTTCCATTCAGTCATTTTCCATTCTCTCGAAAAAAAAAACACTCACAAGACACTCACAAACCTAACTCCCACATTTCACACTCATTCTTTTTTTTATCAGCTTACTAATTTTTCTTTCTATTATATAGATAAGCATCTCAATCTACTTTCTCTCTGAAAATTTCCTCAAGAATGCTTTCCCTTCTTTTGTGAAAACGAAACGTTTGGTAGTCATGTTTAAAATGCAATGTAAAGACCGACGAAAGGCAAAAGAGGTGAAAAGAATAGAAACAGCAGCTAATTATCGTGTCGTAGAGAAACAAGGAGGACGGAAAAATCCATCGTTTTTGTCTCAAAATGAGGAGAATCAATTTTTTTTGCTGCTGTGTGGAGTGTCTCTATAAACAGAGTGTAAAATGCTAGAATTTATGACTTAAAAAAAAGAGTCTTATGACAATCCAAAAGGTCGAATTCGCGTCTCAATGAAAGGGTTCAGTATAAAAATTCAGTTTTGGGAAGAATAGCGGTCATTCAGCTATCACCACTTCCGGTGAGAAAAGTTCGTTCCTTTTTTTTCGCCGTTTTCCACACCTTTCAAAAATTATCTGGTAAGCTTCTTCGTGACCGATCCAAAATACTTTGAGGACTAAACTTTGAAGTCATTCTCTAATTAGAACTAGGAGAAAGGCTGGCGTTCTTCACCCTTATGGAAACATTTTTGACCTCTTCGTTTTCAAATCGTTCAATTTCAAGTCACGTGGAAAATTCTCTCTGACAGTAGAAAATTTGTTCGCCACCACTCAGTCCTCAAACAAAAATATCAAATTCAGCACAAAATGTGTGTAGTGGTCCAAATAGAGATATCCAATGAGAGAGAGGAAAAAGATATTCATTCGGTTCCCAATGCCCATGCCCTTCTTGTTGGTCCTCGCTCCATTTTTTTTGCGACGTCGTTTTTTTTGCCTCAATCTTGTTCTTCGAGGTCCCAAGTATGTCTCTTTTTCACGTCTTGTTTGTCAGTGTCTCCTTTCCATGCAAACCAAGACCCTTTCGTGTATAGCAACCCTTAGGCACTAGGTAGAAATAGGTGCTTTTTCTTCAGCTATGACTGTTGGACTGGGAAATACTGAGCCCGTCAAAAACTTGAGCCATTTTCATATTTACGGCTCCAAATCATCTTCTCTGTTTCCGTCTTATTTCCAAGACCTCTCGCATTTCTTATGAATGGGAATTGGAATTGGAATTGGACGTGTTGTGGAGTATAGAATAGAAGAAACAAGAGGAGTGAAAGGGCATTGTAGAATACGGCCATCCGTTGTCATGTTTCCCTTTTCGCCCAAACTGAAAAAAAGTTGAAGATGTTTGTTGATTCCTTGTCGCTAGTTCTGTATGTCTTTAGTTTTATGAATTATTTTACACTGTAATATTGTTTCAGATCCCACCACCAAGAATCCAAAACTCAAGCTTAAAATCAAGTTTGGCGCCAACTACCTCCCAACAACTTCGTCACCTGCCAAGGAGTCACCAATGCGCCCTGATTCCACTAGTTCTGCAAACCGCCCACCTTCATCAAAAGGTCACTATCAAGACGAACCGCCAGCAGCTCCACCAGCAAATCCACCAACGCTAAAGTTCCGATTCAAGAATCTGTTCCATTTGTCGGAAAAAGAAGAGGAAAAGAGAGAGGCTTCTAAAACCCCAGACAGCTCAAGACCAGGATCGTCGGCTCGTGTTGAGGTGAGTACGATTCCCATATACTTTAAAAACGGAAAAGTACCTGAGAAAAAAGAAAACGAATATCAAGTGCCTTTCTGTCTCTATTTTGAGTGAATCTCACTGAAAAATCCCACAATTGTCTTGTCTGTACTAAAGTTTCCGTTAAATTTAAAAGAAAACAATTTCCACGCGACCAATCTAAATATTAAATGTCTTTCCTAAATCTGCTTTGGAGAACCCTCATTTCCTGAGAACAAAACACACTATGCTTTTTGGCGATGATAACACACATTTGTGATAACTCTGTCCTCAAAGTTTCAGTTAAAAGTTCCTATTTTTGGCTTCCCTCACAAAGTTTATGAACTTATTTCTGTTTTTACTCAAATTAGCCGGGCCCTTTTAGACTGAAATTTTCAATTCCAATCTATTTTTCAGTCACCATCCTCATCCTCGTCGAAACATCATCACAAGAAGGAGAAAAAGGACAAGGAGCACAAGAAGCATAAGAAGGACAAGGAGCGGAGCCGTGAGGAGAAACAAGAACGAGAGGAGCGGAAGGAACGAGAGCGCCAGAAGGAGGAAGCGGCTCGGCATGAAATGTTAGTTTTCTTTTCGAGCCAAAAGAGTGTTGTAGACGTCTGCGTTTTTCGTGCATATAGATATTAGATTCAGTACTAAAGAGAGCCAAAACACGCGCTTTGAAAAATACTCTTTAAAAAGTGATTCTACTATTTGTAATAAAACTTAATGACAGATTATTATATCTCGTCTTATGAATCTTCACTTTTCAATTTTTCAGAGAAGAAAAAGAACGTCTTGAAATGGAATCACGCCGTAACGCTGAAGAAGAGGAGGAACGTCGACGTGATAAAGAACGCCGTCGCGCTGAACGCAAAGCTGAGAAGGAACGTCAAAAAGAAAAGGATCGTCATAAGGAAAAAGAGGAACGTCGTGAGCGCAAAGAGAAAGAGCGTGAAGCTGAACGTGAACGTGAACGTGAGCGTGAACGCGAAAAAGAACGTGAACGAAAAGCTGAAGAGGAAGCACGTAAGCGGAAAGAAGAAGCTTCTGCACCTCCACCACCACCAACTCGTCAACTAATCTCGCAAACTGATGACGATTCCAATGAGAGCGATGATGAGGAGATTTGGATTTGTCCAGTGTGCTCTGTGGCTTACACTGATGGTGCAAACATGGTGGGATGTGATCAGTGTGAGGATTGGTTCCATTGGTGAGTAGAGGGTAGCAAAATTTTGTTCCTTGACTATATCCTAGTGTATGAAATCTTTTCAGTTCATCATATATTTCACAGTTAAATATTTTTCACCTTTTAAGAACTATTTTTTTCGAAAGCTTCATTTTTCTTGCTGATGTTTTTCTATCTTACTTCAGGAGGGATTGGAACTTTCCTAGTTTTTTTTGCTTGGAAAATTAATCTTTTAAACAAGCTTTCTCATAATTTTTTCATTCTATGGTCCGGCTAATATCAATACTTTAGTTCATTAAAAAATTTGAGAAGCGGTAAAAACGTTTTTAAAAATGAATTTTTAAAATAAAACTAGTTTTCCAGGCACTGTGTTGGCCTCACCGTCGAACCACCTACCGACTCTAAATGGTTCTGTAACCGGTGCTCTAAAGGAAACAAGAATAAGAAACATGGCAAGCGTGCTGGTGGTCCACACGATTCGGAATCGTCCGCTAAGCGGAAGAAGAACTGAAACTTTTCTTGATTTGTTCATCTTTTTTAAACATCACTTTCCCGAACTCTTTCAAATGTGTCACATTCCTCTTCTCTCCCCGTCATCTAGTCGTTTTCACATGTGATTTCTTCTACCCCTCTTTCTAAGTCATTAGCATTTATTCTCGTTGTTTAAGGTGGTAGGACCAAATGAATGAAAATTACGATTTGTATTATTTTCATTCAATGGTCCGACTTCCTCAATCCACTTATATCCCCGAATCAGTTCTTTCCCCCTCACTTTTTTCAAATTTCTCTGTTTTTTTTTCATTCAAAAATGATTTTTCTTCTGTAATATCTTCTGCCCTGAATTTTTTAAAAATCTGAAACTCCCTCACATTTCCCATCATACTATCTACTTCTACATCATAACTAATAATCTCACACCTTCCCAAATTTATTAAACATAGTCTATTTTTTCATGTCACCCCTTTCCCCTCAACAACATACTCTTCATCAGTCGGCATTATCTAAACGACGAATTTTCACTATTCGCGGAAAACTCTGAATCCAATTCAGTGTTGTGACTAATAGTCAATTTTCACCGTTTTGATAATAATTTTTGATATTTTTTTTCATTTTTGCGCATGCACAATCTCTAATAAAGAGTTTTTTGTGCAAATTTTGTTTCGGTTTTCAAAATTTTCCAAAAAAGTCATTGGATTAAAAATGGGCTCAAGAAGTTTCCACTCCGAGTTTTAGCCTTGAGAGTGATATATGGAATTTTGATAATTCATCAACAAAAGTACAATATGACTCTTGCTAAATGAGTGTACATGAACTTTTGAAGCTGAATTAATTTTATAGAATCCAGAAATCTTGAAATTCTGACGTTTTTTTTTTAATTAAAATTCAATTCGCAAAAAAAAAACAATTTCTGGGGAAAAAATTCAACTGTTGTTCTTGTTTGTCTAGTAATTGAAATTTTAGGATAATTAGTTGATGGTTATCTAATTTCAAAATTTTATGAACAAAAACCATTGATCATTTATCACCGATCAAAAGTCAAAGTGTACTTATCAACTAAACTTTTTCAGTGCGCATGTCTGATAATACAGTATCTCTCATACTGATGATGACGATCATCATCATTATCAGCACTAATCGATATGCGTTCTTTTCTGGTTTGGTGATGATGGAAACAGAAGAAAGAAAAGGCGATTCCTCAAACGACACTTCTCCCGCTCCTCCCTATCTCGATTTTCTCTACCGGAGAGGGAAAAGAGAACTGTTGGAAAGGACCGAAAGAGGAATGTCATCAGTCGACCGCCAAACACCCATCATATGCCTAGTTTATCTGATTGTTCTATGGTTCGTTGAACTCGCAAATAAGTTTTGATTGCTCTTTTTTTTGAAACGTATGTTGTGATTGAAAAATATATTTTAAAAATCTGAAAACTAAGGTACTTTACGAACGTTCACTATAATCGACCTGAAAACAAATCTTGTTTCTTGAGGGACGCACTTTTTGCGGAAAAACAATACAAGGAAGTGTTGAGTTGAAATTGGAAAAGAAAGGCGAACACCAATCTGAAAATTAGCAACTTCGAAAATCTGAAAAGTTTCTATAATAGTGAACAATTTTTGTAATTCTACTATTTTTAGAAACTAATTGCTTTATTCAAAAAGAAATTCAAAATTTGAGACTTTCTATATCTTATCTCAACAAGTCCATTCCTCCAAAATGCCTTACTTGATAGATATGATAATGTTGTGATCCTCCGAGGATCTTATCTCTTTTATTCAAGTTTTTGACATTGTTGTTTTTGGCAGTATTTTTTTGTAATAGAAATGTTTCGATGATTTTCAAATGTTATATGTATAACTGCGCTTTTGTCGTCAACTTTCTTTTGTTTGCAACGTAAGACTGTTTCAATGAAGTCTCGTATCTTTTTTCCTCGCTTGGGGCGGCGCGCGCACGGGAGTTTCCTCCCTGAAAAACTAGTTCATGATCTTTTGAACTATTTTCTCTGCTTATCGGGGAAACTTTATCTTTTTTGAAAATGAATCTTTGATCGATTTGGTATTTGTCAAATTGACTGATTTCTGAATTGGTATAGATCAAAACTTAGTAAAAAATTTGTTGTTGGTGATTGATAAAATTATGAACTTCTTTTTTTTTCACCGAATCAAGTTTGTGCGCTGGTTTCTGATTTCAGAGCCTTGGTAGTGTACTCTTATTTCATGCGAGGGCGGCCAGACTTTTCTTCCGTTTTAGAATATCACGAAAAAAATGATCCCCCACCCGATTCTAACTGATGGAGACTGTCTGAAAACATATAAAAACTAGTTCCCACTCAATTTTCCTCTTTTCCGTCCTTCTGTTTTTTTTTCATCGCACAGAAAATTTTTTATCGCATCGTCGCACTATGATTTTAGGATGTATTACTTAAAATGAGCTCATGACTTAGAACAGCTGCAAACTGCTCTTGAAAACGTTATGTTTTGAATAATCCTTCTTATGAATAGTCGTCTAATCTTTTCCTATTATGCACTAACTTTACTAAGTAAATTCGTGTGGGAGAAAGTGTGCTAGGAAACTGGAAAATTGTTTTTTTGATCTTTAGAAAGTTAAGTTTATATTTTGCTTCTCTAAATTTTGCTTCCGTTGACCGCTTGAATAGATTCACATCAGTTTTCGGAATATTAATTTTATCAGGAATAACTTTTAAATGTTTTATTTCTTCTTTTTAACCTCTGAACCTTATAAAACCTAGACAGATTGGAAAACCGAGTAACAATGCCACAATTTTTCTCGCTATTTTCTTCCTTCTAGTATTTGTTAATGTAAAACAGATTCCAAATTGGTCAACATACAGAAAGAGCAAGTACAAGAGTGAGAAATCGGGAGAGTATGTTTGCGCCCTCCCCGCGAGCTCAATGAGCACCATCCAGTTTTCACTTTTCGAATTTTTGTACTTCCCCCTCCATCCAAAATGCACTGTGTCTTATGTCTGTCTGTACAGGCGGAGAGTTGGAAGAGAAACAACACGGAGTAACTGTAACACGTGATGCGTCTTCTCCTTCCTATTGTATTTGAAAAATTAAGTTACAGTTAGAGTTTGTGTTGTTATTGTGTAACCTTCTTGCAGTTTCTGTAGATACCAATAACCAACCCATAGGATGAGAAACAAATATCTAAATAAAAACGTTTACCTCTTTCTTTTTTTTTTTCGCTGAGCAATGACATCAAATTTTCAAAAAACATAGTATAAAATAGGCATTTTTCTTGTTCTCTTTTTTGAATTCCAACTTTTCAAAGAACTTTTTCCCAAGAACATTTTTCCTAGAACCGATTTTTCATTTGCAATGACACCTGGTGAATACATGTTAAATTATTAATTTTTAGTTCCGAGTGTGATTTGTGCATGCAAAATGGGAAAGTATAGGTGCCAAGGATTAAGTTTGAAAAACATCATTTTTATGTTTATTTTCATCTTTTCAAATGGTATATGATCTTTAAAAGAAGAAGTAAATATATAATTGTCATCATGAAAACTATTGAAACATGTCTGGCCTACCCATCATCATCGTCATTCCGAAAAATGAATCGTTTGATCTTTTTTTGTTACACCCCTAGTTTTCACTTTATCAAACTTTTGTCTTTTTCTCTCTTTCACCTTTTCTCTGTTTTCCCGTTTTTATTGATCGATAAGTGAGTCTGAACTTAGATTTTTTAAAAAATTTTCTCATAAAAACTTAATTGAATCAATTTGGAACATGCTACGTCAGAAAAAATAACTAATTGAATGAAAAATCAATAAACACCGAGTTTCCCTCCGACATATGTCACCAGAGCAAACAAAAGTTCTTGGCAAAAACCAAAAGTCTCGAGAACAAACTTTTCGGTCATTCTACAGTTATTTCTCACTTCTTACGTTTTTCATCTTCATTTTCTACTTATTATCAAATTAATGATTATTCCATCTCACGCACTTTTTCTCTCTCAATTTTCGCCTAGACCTTTGTTCCAGATTTCGTTTCTATCAATATTATTTCAGCAGTTTCAGAGTCAATGATAATTGGTAAAAAGCCGTGCAGTGTGTGCGGCGAAGCTGGAGATGGAGCACATTTTGGAGCTGAAGCGTGCAGGTTGGTTTTTCTGTCGAAATTTCACATCATTCAAAATCCGATTTTTCAGAGCCTGTGCAGCATTTTTTCGTCGAAGTGTCGCTCTTAACAAAGTCTACGTTTGCCGAGCTATGGGGGCCTGCATTATTCAAAAAAGTATGTTTTATGATTTAACAGCTGATTCGAAAATATTGTCTCGACACAAACCACATAGTCTTTGAACATCCGCTAGTTGTTCTTCTCCAAATTTTCCATATTATTCTAATTATTCAAAGATGACAAATAAAGATTATCCTCCCTCAACCAGTCATGGGAGAACTTGAACTTTTCCTTTGCGCCCACGTCGCCATAAACACTCTAGTCATATGACAAAGTTCCATTTTTCAGATGTTCGATGTATGTGCCGCGCATGTCGTTTCTCGAAGTGTATCTCTGTCGGCATGCGAAAATCAGGTGTGTCTTGATTGAAAACAGAAATGGGACAGCTACAAGGCTAGACTTTTAAATTCATCAAAACGGTGTTTTTCAGCTGTCCAGCGCCATCGTGAATTATTTGGTAGACAAGATTCTTCCGATGGATCAAACCCCAGAGTCTCGCCAAGCACCAGTTGGCCGATGGATGTCTCTCCAGTGAACATCGAAGAACCAGGAATGCCAACATTGAACTGTCTAAACGAGAATTATACGCATATGAGTAACGTCAGACGGGTGATACACAACACTGGAAGTGGTAATATATTCAATGTTAGTTTTTTGTTTTTATCTTGTCATCTAATTGGACTTTTCAGCCTCGAGAACCAAAAGCGGTGGCCTACACTGACGCGCATTCTGTTCATTTGAAAGAAATCGGACTCGTTGCAGATTGGATAATCAAATCGTATCCAGATTTTCAGAAATTGCACCAAGAACAGAAGGTGGGGGATTTCCAATTATTTTGTAATTTAAATTGTCCTATTTTTAGAAGCTACTATACCGCAACTACTTCCTACCATTCATGATTCTGGAATGTGGTTATCACTGTTGCCTAAACGACAGAACGGATATACTGTTCTTACCGTCGGGTGACTTTATCGACTGCAGTCGACCGGAAACGTTTTATGGTAATCACATCAATTCGCACTTGATGAGTCCGGAGGAAGCAATCAGGTATGGTCAAGACACAAAACTCAATTTGTAGAATTTATGACGCTACAGTAGTAGACATATTTGGTTGAGAATTCAGTAGAAAGTTTGTTAAACAGGAAGAGAAATGAAAGAAAAATGTGTAACCTTTTGATTTTTGCAAAAAATTAGATTGCATTTAGCATTTCGAGAAAAGGATGTAGAACATTATTTTCGAGTAGTGACACTCAAAAAATCACGAACCAACCACAGTACTCCCTTGCTTGATATATGCTTTTCAGAATGTTCGTGCCATCCATCGAAATCTACAGACGCAACGTGCTAGATCCAATGCGTCGTGAAAAAGTGGATAATTATGAGTTCTTTACCTTATGCTCTTTAGTTCTTTGGGACCATGGCCTAGAAGGACAAATCGATGAATGTGTCAATATGGCTCGTCACAATCGGGAACGAATCCTTCGTGAAATCCTTTACTACTACCGACGAGTGAAACAGATTCCCGACCCATCCATGAGACTTGCAAACCTCTTGGTGTTGTTGCCGGCTCTTCAGGTAAAGAGATATTAATGACTGTAATAACCCAATTTTTAATATTTCAGAGATCCGTGCGAAGGTTCCAGGAGGACGTTGAAATCACACATGTCTTTAATGTGTACTCAGTGGAAGAGACATTTTACGAGTTGGTCAGTGGAAGATTATCTGATAGTTTCTTCCAAAAAGCAACACAATTGGATAAAACTACTGAAGAGATGAAGGAGATCAAAAAAGAAGTGGAATGTGTATGGTGAGTTTTTTCTCGGAAATTTTCCTAAAAACGTTTTTCCTAAAAACTGTTTTCTAAATTTCAGGGATCTAAACACTAGTCAAGTAGTTGATTTGTATGATCTTCCTCCAACTACGTTCCTTACTCCAACCAGTTCAACTCCGTCGTCTACTGAAATGTAAATATCTGTGAACTGCACTTGTCATTTGCCATATTCTTCGGTAAAATTCCCTCTTACAAAACTCAAAATGTTCCATTGTACCAAAACGGTTACTTTTCTAGCTTTAAAAAGTGTGTAGTTGTATGCTGAAACTGTTGAACTATACTCATATAGAGTTCAAATTATTATTGTTTTCCAAACAGTTGAAGTATCCCTTTTATTGTTAATATTCTGTCATGAATCTCTTATTGATAATTGCTTGTACACATGATACCATGACTAATCAAAGTCGTACTTGTGGTCTACAAGAGACACTAAGAGCACGAGTAACACCTGTTGATGGGACTCATTTCACTGTTTCTTCCAACGAAACAAAACGAAAAAATATAAGAAAAGTAAGGAAAAAAGAAGATACGAAAAATCAGGTCCGATTTTTTGAGTGATAGATTGATGTGCAGATACAAAAGAACAGATAGAAATTAGTTAGCTTCTTTTCGCAGACGATTGATCAAGGGACCAGCTTCTTCCTCAAAAATACTGGGGCCACTTGATATACGCTGGAGCCTCCGGGCGGCCCCAGCCAACTGCCATACTCCCTGCGCCACCGATTGGGAAACTCTCGAAAAAAAAGGACGCAAAAAAAAGAGACAGCATGACGCAAGCAACCTGGAAGAATGGTTATCTCGTGGTGGCTTCCGTCCTTCTCTTTCAATCTTTCACTTCTTCTTTTATCTCTTCAAACGTAATTGTTCTGACTTGTCAGATCATCATTTGAGCTGTTAAAGATAGGTACGTGTCGTTCAAAACCCAATACTGCTGCCACTGACTTGCTCATGACGTCAAGTATCAACAAACGATCGGAAAACACTGACGGGAGGGCAAAAAAGAGCTGTAAAGTTGAGAAATCAGGTGTCCGAAGGTCTTGACTCGTTATTACTCATCACAATCATTTGGTACGAACACGTTGTGACATGTTCGCTATGATAGCCAGCTGGCTCATTTTGAAATATTTCTAGAATACGTTTTTGAAATTCAGTATTTAACCTAGAATGTCTGTAAATACTGCTTGTAAGAACATTATGAAATGTCTACAAAAAATGAAGCTCGCGAAGATTTCAGTGCTGGTTTTTAAGTTTCGAAGTTTTTGAATCATTACTTGTGTTTGGAAATGTGAATCATTCTGAGTACCATTCAAACTATTTCTTTTTTTATTCACAAAGCATTGATAATGTTAATCAGATTGTTTTTGTTTAATTTCACCATTTCCCTGGAAAGTTCAGAATCAGCTACAGAAAATACAAGTTGGTTCACAGCAAAACCATTCTAAAAAATTGTTGATTTTAGAGATATCATTACAATGGGCTATTTCAAAATGATTTCTTTTCCAGAAAACACTTTCCCATTGTCGCAAAAGTCTCACGATGCATTTTTAAAACTTTCCCTCGTTTCAAACTGTTCAGAGAACATTTTTGTAACTAATCAATTACCATCAAAATTCCAAATTGTTTGCCTTAACGATACCAATCAGCAAATTGTGTCCAATTAGACGCAGTATTTTATCATTTGATGATAAAAAACACAAGTAACCTGTTTCACATCTTGGTCATGTATTTTTGAAGACTTTTTTGAAAAAAGTATACAAGTGTAGGCACAAGCAAAAAAATATGTCTACCTCATTTTTCCCATTATTCTATTAACTTATTGTCGGGCCCTCTAATTTGTTTTTTTTGTGGGACAGGGCAGAACAAGTGTTTCCACCCGTTCTGGAACTTTTCTCACTCTTTTTTGGTCCCTCATTTCCGGTGCCATCTTCCTCTTATCCCAATTGATAATACCGGAAATTGGATATTCTAATTTTGTCCACCCCACTCTTTAATGCTGTTTTCCAGCCTCCATGTTCTGACCGCTCCGTCTTCATCCCTATCAATTTCCACTCGTTTTTCTGTTTATCCTGTCGTGAAACTTCTCAGCTTACACACCCCAGGACCCTCTCGAAGACAAGCTAAACGACAAGATGTCGAGTCTTTTAATCACAAAAAAACCCCAAGGAAGATGGATAGAAATGAAGGCAAAGACTGATAGATCCCATAGAGTTTTGAAAGAAAAGTGAAGAGAAATTAGGGAAGAAGATTTGGAGAGAGAAAAGAGAGGGGACCACAACTGTTCTACAACATATACAACGAAATGTGGTTGGCAAGCGCCCGGACGTGTGTGCTCGATCTGTTCTTCTTTTATTATCTTTATTTCCGAAATGTACTCCTATCACTTTCAAATTTTCTTTTGACTTTTATCTCATCCGCTTCTCTGGGAGCCAGATATGCAAGCGGGCAAATCAACGACTCACCCATGAAATATGGCCAAATTAAGAAGAGCCTCAGTTTTTAAAGTGTAAAAACTTTCGTCCTGACCTTTAAACTGAAAACGTTGCCCCATCAAGAGTGTGACAGAAACAATGAAAAAAAACTACGTGACTAGACATATCACGTTTCGGGTACCTTTTCTTATCTACTACTTTTTCACAACTGATAGTCCCCTCTTTATCAATCTCCGTCCCCGCCAGTGGTCTTGTCACTCGGGGCTCCCGGGAAGAAGAAGAAGAAGAAAGCAAGAAGAAACTACTTTTTTCTTCTCTTTCTTTCTCTCCCATCACACAATAATATCTATCTTCACTGATCTCTACTTTTTTCTCATGATCCAAATCACATCATCTTCATACATTCGACTGTTCTATTCCGTCCAACCATATGGATCATGAGAATCGGAGGACCGATCTCTTCAATTTTATGATATTTTTATGCTCACGTTTCTGCCGTTTCATCATTCTCCGATTTTGAGGAAAGCAGAAATGAAGTGGAGGAGATAAAGAGTCATAAAAGAGTCTTCTTCGTTGGAATCTGAACCAGGAAAATAGATGGCCGTTATATTGATTAGATTCATCTTTGATGCTTTTTCTGAACCGTTAAAACTGTACGTATTTTATAGTTATTTTGATTTCATTGAATTTAATTTTTTGTTTTCTCCGTTAACTTTTGCTCTCAACATTAATTCTTCGAAGAAATCTAATAAGCTAGGTTGTACCTGAAGCCCGTTCGGACTCAAGAAACAATACATCACAATTGATAATACCGGAAATTGGATATTCCAGTTTGGTCCACCCCACTCTTTAATGATGTTTTCCAGCCTCCATGTTCTGACCGCTCCGTCTTCATCCCTATCAATTTAGCCTCATTTTTTCTTACTTCACAGATGATATTTCAATCAGTAAAATTTTCAACCATCTTTCAAAAGAGTGGGGTGGACCAAATTGGAAAAAACAAATTTGGTCTGAAACTTTAGGTGGGATTAGTTCGTTCAAGTAAGAATGCGCGTCCAAACGGTATTTTTTTTGAATTTTTGTGATCGAAATATTGTTGAATTGTGTATCCAGTAGATTCAGCGTTTTCACCGCCAACCTTTCTGAAACTTCATTTCAACAGCTTGCAGTAAAACAGTTCGTTATTTTTCAGTTTTTATCATTTGTGTGGTCCTATTCCAAAAATTGGAAGCACCATCAGACCTATTCATTCCCATTTCGAAAAAAACGTGTTCACAACATTCCATTCCTCCAATCATTCTGACCCCAAAACCATTGCTCATTTATCACTCGTTCTTGTTTCCCCCCTCCTCAACCAAACTTTTCCTAACACTCTCCGCCGCTCAGCACACGATCTAACGTTTTCCGGCGGTGGTGACATTGCGATTGAGATCAGTCGGATGAAATATGAGAAATCGAATGGTGCCCCCCTGATATGTATTTACAACACAAAGGTTGAAAGAGAGAAACTCGGAACTTTGAAACTGATTTTGAGAATGCCCTAGGTTGAGTAAGTTCATAACTTTTCAAAAAGCAAAGAATGAAATATATTATTTTGAACTCTTTTTGCTACAGTACCGTTTCGAACATGTGTTCTTCTCAACCATCCTTGTGCCTTTTGAGTACCAGCTGGATATTTTGTTTCAAAACGGTTATCAGAATCAGTGTCTGGTTTAGCTCGTATGTTTGCAGGTATACCTCCGCTCAATGGCGGATAGATAGATCAAAAGTGTTGTGTACACATGTAAACTCTCCTTCGACTTTATCCACGCTCTCTTGTTCCGCAATTTTTCTTTTGTTCACTTTTTAACTTTTCCTGCCCACCAACTATTTTAAGTAGGTCAAGATATTCAGTCTTGGTCGCAATTACATGGAGCTCATAAAGCTTTTTCTCTTCGTAAAAGGTTTTTTATTCTATCGGCTTGTTTTGCGGGAGTTAATGGCCCGGAAGATATTCTGGATGCAAAGAATGGAAAAGAAAGGTTCGAATGCTCCAAGAAAAAGGGGGTATGACGTGGATATGTTGAAAATCGACCCATTTTTATGATATTTCCTCCTTCATTCTTCACCTCATATTTTTATGACCTCTTCTATTTTCATATTTTTTCTTCTCTCACGTTGTCTTCTTCCGTCACCATCGTTTCAGTTTATCCGCAATTCCAGATGGTCGAAATGGACCATTAGGATCATAAAATGTGACTTGTCGCCTACTCCACATGTGCCAAAACTTTCCACTTTTGTTTACATTTTCAGATTTCTAGTATATACACACACTACTAATAAAATTGCTCCTGGGTCTCGCAAAGCCATCTCGGCGGTCCGACGATTATGATTTGCTGAAGAAGCATGCGATATTCCCTATTATTTTTCATTTTTCTGCCCTGTGTGAGTTGATTATTCATTAATTTTTCCTATTTTGAAAATTGTAAGATTCATCAGAGTTTCAGGTGATAACTGCTGTTGATCTCATACACCTTCATGATGGCTCACCGTTATTTGGCGAGGAAGTACTATCTCAGACTGGAAAACCGCTCACGAGGTTTTTAGGCATTCCATTTGCGGAACCACCCATAGGAAACTTAAGGTATCCTTATCAAAACTGTCGCTAAAATTATATATACCATTAAATTCATAGATTTCGAAAACCAAAACCCAAACAGCCATGGCGAATCCCATTCAATGCAACCACTCCGCCGAACAGTTGTATTCAAAGCGAAGATACCTATTTTGGAGATTTCTATGGATCGACAATGTGGAATCCGAACACGAAACTTTCCGAAGACTGTTTGTATCTGAATGTATATGTGCCTGGAAAAGTCGATCCAAACAAAAAGCTAGCTGTGATGATTTGGGTCTATGGAGGTGGATTTTGGTCTGGTACATCAACGCTGGATGTCTATGATGGAAGGATATTAACAGTGTAAGTGTTTCAGTAGTCCTTGCCAAGTTCTTATTCTCGAAAAAATCATTTCAGAGAAGAAAACGTCATATTGGTTGCCATGAACTATCGTGTCTCGATTTTCGGGTTTCTTTACATGAATCGCTCCGAAGCGCCCGGCAACATGGGAATGTGGGATCAACTATTGGCTATGAAATGGGTCCACAAGAATATTGACCTTTTCGGTGGTGATACAAGCAGGATAACACTCTTTGGAGAATCAGCAGGTGCTGCGTCAGTCAGCATTCATATGTTAAGCCAAAAAAGTGCACCGTATTTTCATGTGAGTTAGTTTTTATGGATTCATGAAATACTGGCACGCATAAGTGTTTTTGAAACCTATCACATTTTGCAATGAACACAAATAGACATTTCTAGCGAGCTATCATTCAATCTGGCTCAGCAACCTCACCATGGGCAATTGAGCCACGAGATGTTGCTCTGGCGAGAGCGGTGATTCTCTACAATGCGATGAAATGCGGAAATATGTCGCTTATCAGTCCTGACTATGATCGAATATTGGATTGCTTCCAGAGAGCAGACGCGGACGCATTACGGTTAACTAGTGAAAACAAGAAAATCTTCAAAGTCCAAATTTACAGTGAAAATGAGTGGGCTCCTGTTCGTGAGTTCGGTGACTTTCCTTGGGTGCCAGTTGTTGATGGTGACTTCTTGCTGGAAAATGCGCAAACGTCTCTTAAACAAGGAAACTTCAAGAAGACGCAACTTTTGGCTGGAAGCAATCGAGACGAGAGTATCTACTTTCTAACTTATCAACTTCCGGATATTTTCCCTGTTGCTGAATTTTTCTCTAAGTCGGAATTCATCAAAGACCGACAGACATGGATCAAAGGTGTTAAGGATCTTCTGCCAAGACAGATATTGAAATGTCAGCTTACGCTGGCTGCGGTACTGCATGAATATGAACCACAGGATTTACCGATATCGGCACAAAACTGGTTAAATGCAATGGATAAGATGCTTGGAGACTATCATTTTACCTGTAGCGTGAATGAAATGGCTCTGGCACACACCAAACATGGCGGCGATACTTTTTACTACTATTTCACGCATAGGTGAGTTTTTATTGAATTATGAATAAAACGATTGACAAATAAAACGTGTAGAGTGAATTCGATTGACTAATAAGATGTGTAGAGTGAATACTCAAAATGGTCGATAAGTCCTCAGAAAAAGGGGTACAGTAAGTATAATTTTTTGTTCACGTATTTGTGCATTCTAAGCAGTTTAAAATGCATATGGAAAATTCATTTTCAATTGTTTATTGGTTCAGAGCCACCCAACAAACATGGCCAGAATGGATGGGTGTCCTTCACGGTTACGAGATTAACTTCATTTTTGGAGAACCATTCAATCAAAAACGATTCAACTACACGGATGAAGAAAGAGAGTTGAGCAATCGGTTTATGAGATACTGGGCGAACTTTGCGAAAACTGGGTGAGTCTTTTTAAATGTTACAATATCCATATGACACATTCATACTGAAACTTCCAGAGACCCCAACAAAAATGAAGACGGCTCCTTCACTCAGGACATTTGGCCGAAATATAACTCTGTGTCCATGGAATATATGAATATGACTGTTGAGTCTTCATATCCAAGCCAAAACCGGATAGGACACGGTCCGCGGAGGAAAGAATGCGCATTTTGGAAAGCTTACTTGCCGAATTTGATGGCGGCAGTAGGTACGTCTCTTTTTGGAAATTACTGTAACATTCATGCTCTTATTTTCTAGCTGATGTTGGAGATCCCTATTTGGTTTGGAAACAACAAATGGATAAATGGCAAAACGAGTACATTACCGATTGGCAGTACCATTTCGAACAATATAAACGGTTGGAAAACAAAGCAGAAGAATTAAAGTGACGAATAATATTTTTTCCAGATACCAAACATATAGGCAATCTGATAGCGAAACTTGTGGTGGATAAATATAGACAGAACGACTCTTTCTGTCAACAAGTTTCTCTTTTCCTTTTCCGTATTTTCGATTCCTTATATTTGACTTTTCCTTGAGTCACCCTGTCAATGTCCCCCCACTTCCTATTCCTTGATTCAACATTCCGCATATTCAAATTCTCTGTAGGTGAATAACCAGACCCACGCCTTTGTTCGTTTTTCTTCTTTTACCTGTTTTTGGTCACCAATGAGCTTAGATTTAAAAAATAATACTGGTTAGTGTACTTGTGGTGGCAGTGGATGATCCAAAAAAATACAGTCGATTCTTCCCTTCTGCAACAAGTACAACTTCTCCTCTATTTTCTCCTTAGCCATCCTTCCCTTCTATTTCACCTATTGAACACACCTTGTACATTTTATGATTGAAAACAATTGCCATTTGTGATGTGATTTCGGACGAAGATTCCTCCCACATTTTTCTTTGTGTCCACAATTACAACACTAGATTTTATGACCGTCTCTCAAAAACAAAAACACTTCAAAACTTTTTTCAAATAAAAATTATAAAATTTAATTTCTTCCTCCAATCCAATCAAGAAGAATGCTAGCGATGGTTTTGGAATCTATTCATTGACATTTCAATATGAAAAATTTCAAAAAAAAAGAAAACTGTATGAATACGGTTGCTGATAACGTCAGGTGATAAAACTAAAGTTCCTAGTGTAAAGATAGAAAAAATAATTGACGAAGGCTGGAAATCAGAGGCAAAAATTTCCCTGATATTTTGCCTAGAGAACCTCATGAGGAGTTGAACTCATAATGGACAGCTCAGGGGTACAGCGTCGCTACCGGCTGAGCTCCGGATTCGCC
The DNA here is from genome assembly GCA_027920645.1 of Caenorhabditis nigoni. NCBI lineage: Eukaryota > Metazoa > Nematoda > Chromadorea > Rhabditida > Rhabditidae > Caenorhabditis > Caenorhabditis nigoni. The sequence goes on from CP115869.1 coordinate 1,050,263, forward strand.
TGCCGACCGATGCCCTACATAAGCGCGGCGCGATTTTGTCCCTCAAACTGTCCCCCAAACTTTATGCTGTCTGGCCTTCAAAGAATATTTTCAGTATGATATTATAAATATTTTCAGCTAGTTCATTTTGGTTTTAAATAAATTGTCGATTAGTTGAAAATCGGAACAAAAACGGCTAATATAAAAATCAGACACCAATCATTATACAAAATGAAAAATGCCCCACATAAACGGCCGCTAGAAACAAGAGAGTTCAACAGTGTACAAAATTACTGCAACATCAAAACTTCTCAAGATGCAGCCAGACTTTTAAACCGTCCTAATCCTTCTCATCCTTTATTACAGCGCTTGATGTAATAGTTTTTTTCGTTGCTTATTCTTTCGAACACTCATTCTACCGGCATCAATGTTTTCCAGCCAAAGTTGATGACGATTCATTTTCCATTTTTAAAAAATTCAATTCTCTCCTGTTTTTTTTTCACCAGATCTGTTTTTGCGTGAAAAAAAAACGCTTAATGTTTTGTTCCCGAAAAAAATCTAATAAAAAAAATCGAATGTCGTTCTATTCCTGGAGCTTTTCTGTTTGTTCCTGTCAAAATCTTTTTCTTTATCGCACATTTTTCTCCTGCTCCTCTGACTTCCTTGTCGGCCTTCCCATTTTTGCTAATCAATATAACAGAGAACTTCGTCTATAAAAAATTGCCATATCAGTTTCTTTTGTCGTACTTTCCCAGTATTTTGTTATCAGTTTTATGGTGAATACCGTCGAGGTTCACTTGAAAGTTTCATACTTTTCATAATCGTATCATTTTCGCCTCCCAATTCGGCAGGAATTCCAATAGAAAGATTCTCGAATTTTCTCCTTTTTTTTCGATACATTGTCCTTCATAGGTCCGACGGCCCTCTCTAATCTCATATTAGCTGTAGAGCGCACTTGAATACCGTGGCCGAGAGAGGGGGACTAGCATACGCCTCGATGGCCGCGTGTGTCCCGCCACTCTTCCACCGCCGGTTCTCTTTCTTTTTTGTGTTTTTCGCTCTTTTTTCTGAATTTTCTCCAGAATTTCCCGCAAAATGTCATCAAAATGTTTCACAATAATTTTTAAAAACACAATGAAGTACATTTTACAGGTATTTAGCCGAAAAGAAACGACTTTCACAACGTAATAACAGCCTTCTACTAAAATGGATACTGCTGACGCCACTCGAGGACTTCTCAACAATCGGGAACTGGTTGGATCTAGCCTTTATGTGAGGAACGATGATCCAGAAGCTAATCGAGAAAGATTTCTTCGATTCTTGGGCCTCCTTTTGTTGTTGCTCGGCATGACAGAAGTGAGTTTTGTTACCGCACAGTGCAAAAATCAATAAAACCATTTTAGTACGTCTTCGGCATCATGGTTCACTCGCCAATGCTCAGTATTCAATTTGCCGGATCAGTTTTAGCTGTCGCGAGTGCTCTTGAGCTAACTCACTACCCAAATGTGAGATACTTGCCAAGCCACCAAGCCATCAATCTTCTTTTCCGGTGAGTTGCGAACATTTTTCAGTTAAAAGGAAATTTTCAAAAATATGTTCAGGACCTTCGGCACCATCTTCTACATCGCCTGCATGTTCCTCAATCTGACTCATTGTTTGGAGGATATTAGTGATATCAAAAGCTCGGAGCATTCTCACAACGTGAATGAAACTGAAAACTCCGCACATTCTCATGGACCTGATTTAGCAGGTGAGATTTTGAACTTTTTGAGGAGTTGCTATAAAAGGACTCCTGATGAGTGAAAAGCGTCGGAAACTGCCCATTTTCGACAAAAAGCTAAATTTGATGGCTTGAAATTGGTCAAGTAGGTTTGCGGTATGAAATACGTGCTCTTTCCAGATATGCAAACAACAAAATTGTCTATTTATTGTTCTCAACCCTTACGCAATATTTCATCTTACAGTAAACGTCTTCTACATCACTATCGCCGACGTTATTGTCAAGTCAATCTTCACTCTGGTCTACAACCCATTGTCGATTCATTTCATTGGAAACTTTGTAGTCCTCGTGTCTCCACCAGCCATCGCCATCGCATTGTACTTTTACAACAAGCTAGAACTTCACTTTTTCTTCGATTGGCTCGACCATCACTTAGAGCCAGTAACTGCGATCACTTTGACGTTGATTTGCATCGCAATCGCCGTTTTCTCTCGTAAGTTTTGCATGGTTGGCGAACAATTAAAACAATTATAATTTTCAGTGCATCGCAAGAAGCAATACTTGTTGGCAGAAGGACCGAAGAATTTCAAGATCGACGAGATTAGTGAGTCGGTAAAGACGAAGAATGCGAGTTTGGATAAAGTTGATCATGTGCATGCAAGTTGTGTCTGGCCAGATGGTTTCACAGTTTCGTTGAAAGCGTATATCAAGGTGAGATTTGGTTTTGAATACATCCCATTATTTTCAAAGATGACATAATTATTTCAATCAAGCCGATACGACCAGGAAATAAACTACATCTTTATTGTTTTTTCCTAAAATCGGAATTTGCTAAATGAGTATTTAATTTTCTAAATACATTCTCTATTAACTTCTAAAGCTCAACAATTAAAAACCAAACATATCCCATTATTTATTAATCAAAGTGGTCCAATTTTCAAAATTTCAGTTGTCTTTCTGAATTGTCCGGCTTTTCAATTTTTGACTACATAAACTTACTATTACTCTTGACTACATAAACTTATTATTACCCGAAACCGTCCGCCACTACAAGCCTAAAAAACCGCCCTATAAACAGGCGTGAAGATGTTAAAAATTGATTGATTTCTAACAATCTTGCTTTTTTCATGGTCCACTAATATTTTATCATAGCCTAATATTGACTAAATTGAATTCTAAAGTTCGAAAAACCGCTACCCACATATTACTATTTTCAATTTACAGGTTGAGAAGAACAACAAGAACTGGGTCGCACAAGCTGCTGACGACTTCTTGAACCTCAAAAGTCTTCTTCACACCGAGATCAAAGCCAAGGGAGCTAAAGATGTGAGTTTTAAAACAGGCGGCGGATGAATAAGTGGGAGAAGTGCTGTCAAGAAAGATAGATGAGCAAGAGATCGCTCCGATCGGAAGAAGTAGTGTAAAATTATAAATGATGGGCAATTTGAACCAAAGAATTCAGAACTCAACAATCAAATAATTCCGTTTTTCAGGTCATTGTGGAGCCTGTTTTTGTGGATCAAAACGAGCTCAACCCCACTTCCGATCCAATTTGCATTTCAACCAGTTGTCACAATGAAGACGTAGGTTGCTGCACAATTCCGAAGACTGCTGACAAAGCTTGAGCCTTTTTGTGGCACATTTGCAATCTAAACTTGTATGTAAAACGCTGTTCTATCAACTCTCTTCACACAATACTTTGAAAAAAACCATGGCATCTATCTTTATCATTCCCATTCGCGGTTTACTTTAAATTGTGCAATTCCATCATCTCCAAACCTGTTCCCTCCCCCCAATGTGTTACTTTAATTTGTCTACATTTGAACCTAATCGGTGTCTTTTGCATTTATTCTGTATATGCGAGTTTATATTCGAAAACTTTCAGATACCAAAATTTGAAAATAAATCATTTTATTGGGTTTTGCGAATGAGTTTTTCGAAAGCGAACATTTTCAAATAGATTATGATTTTACAAAACAAACAAAGAAGAGATTAGCGAATAAGGGCGGGGCAGTATGATTTTTGTGCTTTTTAAAAAATTGGATTGTGTTTTGAAATGGGGCTTGTATAAAAAAGGGGTTGTACATCACAAAGATGGAGGGATGGCAGGGAGTATAGAAAAGTGCTTTAATTGTTTTTTCTAGACAATGTTATATTAATGGAGAACAGATAAAACAAAAGAAAAAGAACATTGTATTAGAAGAAAAAATTGAGAAGAAAATATTGGCACATTATGAGTGTGATAATTAAAGAAAAATTGCAACATGTAATGTCTAAGTAAAGTGAGTAGGCACTTAATAACGTCCGTCGGTGGATTTGACACAGACTTGGCATCTGGAGACGCGGGTGCGGAGATTTCCTGACTTGAGTGTTTGACTCTCCGGTACCTGAAATCGGAAAACTAATTTTTATATTCAAGTTCATTACACCTACCTTGAACTCAGAGTCATTATCAATGGTGGTGAGCCAGAATGAGAACTTGTTGGCAAAGTAGTGGCAAGATCCACGAGCTCCGTTACACTCGATGAATGGAGTGGCACGGAAGTCTTCCAAGCAGGATCCTGGAGAGGAAAGCGACTGACCTCCTCCCTCGGCTCCGGCTCCGGTGTGCATGGCGAAAGAGTAACCGATCCACAAGCTGCTCCATCCGGCTGGGCAGTTTGGAATTTGGATGGTCTGCGAGTGGACAGCGATGACGTTGGCTGGAGCTTCGCAGACGGCGCAGCGAGAAATGTATGGCTCGATTTCACGCTCATTGACTGGCATCATTGGGATGGATTCGGATGTGGAGAGCCAGTAAGACTTGTCGTTTCTGGAGGCGTAGTTGCAAACGTTGTTGAAGTCGCAGAACAAGAATGGCATGGTGGAGAAGCGTTGGAGGCAAGATCCAGCGTGTCCTGAAATAAAACGAGAATAAGAAAAATGAAAGTTTCATTGTTGTCTTGTTGATCTATAGAAACATAAGAAACTTACCAAGGTCTTGGTTGTGGGATTTCTCGTTTCCTTCAATGTACAACAAGGAATATCCGTCCCAAAGCTTGGTTTGACCCTCTGGACATCTTGGAACCTCGGTGGTTTGCGAGTGCTTGACAAGCACGAATCCGTCTCTGTAGGCTGGTCCAGCTGCTCCTGGGGCACCTGGAAGTCCTGGTGCTCCCGGTCCTCCTGGAAGTCCGTCAAGTCCTGGGAATCCTGGAAGTCCTCCCATTCCCTTCTCTCCTGGAAGTCCTGGAGCTCCTGGGTATCCGTCGTTTCCGCGTTGTCCTGGAAGTCCTGGTGGTCCGTCGTTTCCTGGTGGTCCGTCAAGTCCTGGCATGCCCTTCTCTCCGCGAAGTCCTGGGGCTCCTGGAAGTCCTGGAAGTCCCTTCTCTCCTGGCTCAACGAGGTTTTGTGGTCCTGGTGGTCCTGGTGGTCCTTGTGGTCCGTCGGCTCCTGGGAGTCCGTCTCTTCCTGGAAGTCCTGGAAGGCCTCCGTCTCCCTTTTCTCCGGCGTATCCTGGAACTCCTGGCGATCCTGGGAAGCCTGGTTCTCCCTTGGCTCCTGGGAAACCTGGAAGGCCTCCTTCTCCCTTGATTCCTGGAAGTCCTGGGAATCCTGGTTGTCCTGGAAGTCCAGCTCCTCCGATTTCTCCCTTCAGTCCTGGTGCTCCTGGTTGTCCATCTCTTCCTGGTACTCCTGGAAGTCCATCATCTCCGCGCTTTCCTGGAATTCCGTTTGCTCCTGGATCTCCCTTAGCTCCTGGGAATCCTGGAAGTCCAGCGTCTCCTAAAATTTCAAGTCTTATTAATCTGATCTGTCTATTCACAAGTATTACCCTTCAGTCCTGGGGCTCCTGGAAGTCCGTTGAGTCCAGACTCTCCCTTTTGTCCTGGCAGTCCTGGGAATCCGTCTTTTCCTTGAAGTCCTGGTGCTCCTGGTGGTCCGACTGGTCCAGGGATCGATTGTCCTGGCTGTCCTGGGAGTCCTGGAAGTCCTCCCATTCCCTTCTCTCCAGAAAGTCCTGGAAGTCCTTCTTGTCCTGGCTGTCCTGGATATCCAGATTCTCCCTATAAATTACATAACTAGTACTTATCACAAAGTTGACAACTATACCTTGAGTCCTGGAATTCCTGGAAGTCCATCCTGCCCTGGGTATCCTGGGGCTCCCTTAAGTCCTGGGAATCCTGGTGTTCCGGCGAATCCTTTTTCTCCAGCAAGTCCTGGAAGTCCTGGCTGTCCTGGATATCCATTTTCTCCCTTCTGTCCTGGGAATCCGTCCATTCCACGATCTCCTGGAATTCCTGGTAGTCCAGATTGTCCCTTGTCTCCGCGAATTCCAGGCACTCCTGGTTGCCCATCAAGTCCTGGGGCTCCTGGGAGTCCTGGTTGTCCGGAATCTCCGAGTTCTCCCTTCATTCCTGGAACACCTGGGAGTCCATCGCGTCCTGGAAGTCCGTCTTGTCCTGGGTATCCGGCTTCTCCCTTCATTCCTGGGAATCCTGGAAGTCCATCTTGTCCTGGCGATCCTGGGGCTCCTTGGCGTCCAGCCTTTCCTGGAATTCCTGGAAGTCCCTTTTCTCCTGGGAGTCCTGGTTGTCCATATCCTGGAAGTCCGGCGTCTCCCTTGATTCCTGGTACTCCTGGAAGTCCGGATGGTCCGGCTGGTCCACGAAGTCCTGGCTGTCCTGGAAGTCCAGCCTCTCCCTTCTGTCCGTCTCTGGCAGCTGGTCCTGCTTCTCCCTTCTCTCCTGGAAGTCCGTTGAATCCACGATCTCCCTTTGGTCCTGGGATTCCGGCAAGTCCGTCACGTCCTGGAAGTCCTGGCAAACCACCGTTACCCTTCATTCCTGGGGTTCCTGGCATTCCTGGAACTCCTGGCTCTCCCTTAGGTCCGTTAAGACCTGGAAGTCCTGAGAGTCCGGCGTCTCCTGAAAATGTTTGTATCTATTCCTGTTCGCTGTAATTTAACTAACCCTTGAATCCTGGAACTCCTGGGATACCAGCGTTACCCTTCATTCCTGGGTATCCTGGGGCTCCTGGAAGTCCTGGGGCTCCGGAAAGTCCTGGAGCTCCTGCATCTCCCTTCAATCCGGTGACTCCTGGAAGTCCTGGAAGACCATCTTCTCCCTTTTGTCCTGGAACTCCTGGGAGTCCATCTTGTCCTGGGAATCCTGGGGATCCTTCACGTCCTGGAACTCCTGGAAGTCCGGCGTCTCCCTTCTCTCCTGGATATCCTGGCTGTCCAGACAATCCTGGAAGTCCGTTCTCTCCCTTGAGTCCTGGAGCTCCTGGGAATCCGCGTTGTCCTTCAAGTCCTGGCGCTCCTGGAAGTCCTGGAAGTCCAGCATCTCCCTTGAGTCCTGGGAATCCTGGAGCTCCTGGTTGTCCTGGGACTCCGACTCCTGGCTCTCCCTTTTGTCCGTTGAGTCCTGGCATTCCTGGGTTTCCGACATCTCCCTTTGGTCCTGGAATTCCTGGAAGTCCTGGTACTCCTCCGAATCCCTTGTCTCCTGGTACTCCTGGGTGTCCTGGGAGTCCTGGTGGTCCTGGCAAACCAGAGTCACCCTTCATTCCTGGCAATCCTGGGAATCCTGGCTGTCCAACTTCTCCTGGTCTTCCTGGGAATCCAGACTCTCCCTTAGTTCCCTGAAATTAAGTCATTTTATAATTTTGTTGATCAATATTCTGTTAAACGTACTGGAAGTCCTGGAAGTCCTGGCTGGCCTGGTGGAGCTGGGTTAACTTGGTTTTCTGGTGCTGGCTCTCCTGGCAATCCTTGGAGTCCTGGGGCTCCTGGAAGTCCTGGAAGTCCAGCTTCTCCTTTAGTTCCTGGGAATCCTGGCTGTCCTGGTTGTCCGTATCCGGCTTCTCCCTTGTTTCCTGGAAGTCCTGGGAGTCCGTCTTGTCCTGGCTTTCCAGAGAGTCCTGGCAGACCAGCGTCTCCCTTTTCTCCTGGGTATCCTGGTTGTCCTGGTGGTCCGACTGGTCCTGGAGCTCCTGGGAGTCCATCATTTCCTGGTTGTCCTGGGTAACCGTTCTCTCCCTTCAATCCTGGATATCCTGGTGGTCCTGGACGGAGGACTAGCTGAGTTGGTTCTCCCTTTTGTCCTGGAAGTCCTGGGAATCCGTCTTGTCCTGGTGGTCCTGGAGCTCCTGGACGTCCGGCTGGTCCCGGAAGACCATCATCTCCAGCGTCTCCAACAGGTCCTGGCATTCCTGGCAATCCACGATCTCCTTGTGGTCCTGGCTGGCCTGGGTATCCGGCCAATCCCTTCTCTCCCTTAGTTCCTGGTGCGCAAGCCGAGCAGGTACCTCCACGGTCTCCCTTTGATCCTGGTGCTCCTGGAAGTCCGTTCACTCCATCACGTCCGTCGTATCCCTTTGGTCCTGGGGCTCCACGTGGTCCTGGTGCTCCTGGAAGTCCATTCAGCGAGTCTCCTGGTGGTCCTCTGACTCCTGGCAATCCATTTTCTCCCTTTCTTCCTGGGGCTCCGTCAAGTCCTGGCTTTCCGTCCTTTCCTGGGAGTCCTGGGATACTTTGTCCTGGGGTTCCACGATATCTAAAAATTCAAAATAATTAATGAAAACTTTTCTAGTAATGTTCATTATCTTACCCTGGCTCTCCCTTTGGTCCTGGAAGTCCTGGCATTCCTGGTGGTCCAGAGACTCCTGGTGCTCCTGGAGTACCACCGTCTCCCTTATCTCCCTTTGGTCCTGGAAGTCCTTCATTTCCTGGGTATCCTTGAAGACCTGGTCCTCCTGGGTTTCCGATTGGTCCAGCTGGTCCTGGGGCTCCTGGGAAACCGTCAGTTCCTGGTGGTCCTGGGTTTCCTGGACGTCCTGGCAATCCTGGTGGTCCTGGAGCTCCATCGTTGAAGGTACCTCCCTGAAATTCAGAAAAGTGGTTTTATCTCTAGCGCTAGTATTGTTCCAGTCGAAAGATATTTCAGATGTAAACTCACTCCTGGTGGTCCTGGTGGTCCAGAGTTACCCTTTGGTCCGTCTCTTCCTGGGTATCCAGCTTCTCCCTTTTGTCCTGGAAGTCCTGGAATTCCTCCAAGTCCGTCGAGACCACGGTCTCCCTTGAATCCTGGTGGTCCAGCGTTTCCTGGCCGTCCTTCCTTTCCTCTTGGTCCAGCTGGTCCGGACAATCCCTTCTCTCCCTTCATTCCTGGAAGTCCTGGCTGTCCTGGGAGTCCTCCGTTTCCTGGGTATCCTCGTTGTCCACCCTCTCCTGGTTCTCCCTAGAAAGTTTAAGCAATTAGAAACATAAGTTAGGAGTAATAGGCAATCACACACAAAAACGACTATGCAGTTATTTTTTCTATTGAAAATGAAGGAGGTGAGTTTTTTCTTTATTATCATCGATAGGCAGAGATGAAAAGTTTGGGAAAATTAGAAAAATAATAGAAGTTTTGAAAAGAAAGTTTTGAATCTAATCTAATGAAACTCTGGGTAGAGCATGCAGTAGAAGTATGAAAGGCAAGAAATAATAAGAAGTAATAGCTAAAAATTGAGGCAAAACTGTTAAGGATTAGCGAAAATTAATTGGTAAAAAATGTTGGTTTGAAAGAAAGTTAGCCTTTAGTACTAGCTACATATTCTTGCCTTCTCTCCCTTCTCTCCTAGGTCTCCCTTAGGACCGATAATGGTTCCCTTGGACATGGTGGAGGCGATCGGGCCTGGTGGACCGGCCGGTCCCATGCCACCAATGTCTCCCTAAAATGGAAAAAATTAATAAACCAAGTACCTTGTCTCCCTTTTCTCCAGGGTTTCCGCGTGGTCCGACAATCGAGCCGGATCCAGTGAACTCACGTGGTCCTGGTGGACCTGGTGGTCCGACCAAACCTAGATCTCCCTAGAATTTTGAAAATACAATAATTGAAAAATATAATGGGAGTCATTAAAGTGAGCAATTCCTGAAAACTACAGTAACCCCCTCTTAGCCCTATTTTCTCACAGGATCTCCCTTTGGTCCGATGCTTCCGATTCCTGGGTTTCCTGGTGGTCCAGCCTCTCCTGGTGGTCCTCTTGGTCCCTAAAATAAAAATTTTCAATTTTCAACTCTTTTCAAACATGAACCATACAGCATCTCCAGTATCTCCTCGGTCTCCCTTTTCTCCTGGGTATCCATCACGTCCTGATGGTCCTGGAAGTCCTGGCATTCCTGGCATACCACCGTCTCCTTTCTCTCCTGGAGCGCCTGCGTATCCGATAGCTGGCTCTCCCTTCAATCCGTCCATTCCTGGTGGTCCCGGAAATCCTGAAAACGCATTTTGCATTGTTGTTTGCAGAACTCTGATGTTTTGAAGTTTTTTGTTCCGCCTAGTTATTTTGAACCTATGCTCATAAAAACCCTCCGGTTGAAATGAAATGGCATCCAACGCATTCAGTCCGTGATCCAAGAAACCAACTGTTTGGTGTAAACTGAGAGGCTCGAAAAATATATGTGTTTGCGCCTTTACCCGCTGTTTTTTTTCAACCAAGAAGACTATGAAGAGAAAAGTTTTTGCTTTGAGGCATTGCGTTGATTGACCGCAACAACTTGCGGGAAACAGGATGCCTATTTTTTCACACGACAGCTGACACTAGTACTGATAAGTCAGACTCTAGACTATTTAAAAGCACAAGTTTCACTAAAATGGTAATGAAATTCAGAAACTGGGGAATTTCAATACTTTTTGCGAAAATGGAAATCACAACGTAATCACAACAAATAATTTTGAATTTTTCTAATTTTCTGAAATCACAAAAATTTTAGCACTTACCTGGCATTCCTGGTGGTCCTGGCCGTCCTGGAATTCCTGGTGCTCCGTCAGTTCCGTTGCATCCATCCCATCCAGGGGCTCCTGGTGGTCCTGGCTCTCCTGGTCTTCCGTTTCCACCATCGTTTCCTGGGAATCCAGGCACTCCGACGGCTCCACGATCTCCCTTGATTCCGTTCGGTCCAGGTGGTCCTGCAAGATGATGACTCATGATTTTTCTTTTCTTCTTACAACAGGGGGTTCTTGCAAGGAGCCCACTCAATTATTCTATCCAATCTAATACTACTGCGGGAAACTTGGATGGGGAAAGAGAAGAAGAAGATAGCAGTGACCTGGCACGCCGAGAGATGATTAAAGATTTTGATTGAGTGCCGCTGCTAGAGAGAGAGGGAAAAATGGGATGACAGGATGATGGAAGAGTTTCACCTTTTTGAAAGTCGAGAGAGGGGACATAAAACAAAACTCCTGTACTTTTCTAAAATTTTACCTTGAGCTCCTTTTTGTCCTTTTGGTCCAGCGAGTCCTTCTGGCCCGGGGAATCCGCGGATTCCTTGCATTCCAGGTGGTCCCTGTGGTCCTGGTGCTCCCTGAAATGAGATTCATAGTTTTTTGATTGTAGGCCAATCTTAATTTCACCAGACCCATGTTTTTCTACTCAGCCAGATCATTTACATAATTTTCATAATTTTCAGAACTTTTCAGTAAAATTCAAATCCCCGGTCTATACTATTCTTTCAAGGTGTTGATTCCTACAAACACTTGCTATGTGACCCCCGTTGACCCTTTCGTCCTCCTCCCACGTCTCTTGGATGGAGGTGCCATGGTATGGAGAGATATAGGTGACAGCTGTGGCGCATAGCTCCTCTATCTGCCCTGCTGAAGATTCCTCCACGGAGGATAGGAGAAGGAATTGCCGCAGCACTCAATGTTACAATCTAGGCCAAGCTTTGCTCAATCAATGAGATTTAGGTGGTGTTAAGTAAAGCGATAACTTTCTATATATGTATTTCAAGATTTTGCAACATTCGAAGCATTTTTTAAAGAAGATGACTTTTTTGAAAGAGAAAGTGGCTAACAAACAGAGTAATAAGGCATGAATTCAGGACGTTTGGTCTAAGAAGCACTTACTAATCAGAAAAGAAGAAATAGTGTCTAGAATATTGGAAATATTTTGAAATCAAACAAATTTTAAAGAGGAGATTAGCTTCACGCATTTTTCCAGTTACCTTATTTTTGGACCACACATTTAATTATTAATAAAAGCCACCATATATGAATTCTAACCTCTACAATAAATTCTAAACATTCATCTTCAGTGTAGTAACTCTTCATTAGCCCCACAGTCAATTTTTAGATTTAATAAAAATCCCATGGAACTACAGTAACCTAGAAACCAAAACTGATCTTTTTCCATTCAACTCACCATCGATCCTTTTTCACCGACACAGAAACATCCTCGGTTGGAGCAATCTCTGCATGTCGCTTGCTGGAAACCGCAAAATACTGTTTTACATTACAACGTTTCAAGTTAATATGAAATCTTTTTGAAAAGCCAACAACTTCAAAGTGGGAGAATCATAGATTTTTTACAGTATGAAACTGATAAGAAGATGTACTCACCGATTGTACATAGCTCATAGCTAGTAAGGCCAATATGGCCAGCCGCAACACGGGCCTGGAATAAGAAACAATTGAAAACGGACATATAAAAGAACTCTTCTGGGGGGTACTGTATTTTTTGATTTTCGAATTTCAACGTTTAGCTATTTGCTAGTTTCACAATCTGTAGGAGATGTTACTTCTTCAAAGTAGAAAGTATCAAAAAATTCCGAAGAAAATTAGATTACAGTACCATTACGCCCAAAAATGGCTATGGAAAACTCACCCGAGAGCCGCTCGTTGCTTCATGGTGGTAGGCAGCCGTTGGCTGTGAGAGCACCAGTAAGAAGAAAAGAATCAACTCTTAGAGAAGAGGCGGGGCCTTCTTCGAAGACGATCAAAAGGGGAGAGCGAGAGAGGAGGGGCTCCGTCCGTCTTCTCCTTCACTCCGAGGCACAGACGACAGGCGAGGGCGACGCTGTAATAGTGAAAATAGTGAGATGGGTTGTGATAAATCGGAAGAGATTGAGAGAATCGGAGCCAAGACGAAGTGCCCGCGGGCAGACAGCCAACGCACCAAAGGGATCCAGGCGATGATACAGAATCAACTGAACTTTAGCGAGAAAAAATAGTGACACAGAGGATTTGTTACGAGGGACCGACCGCAACTTGGGCATATGGTCAGTAGATTGATCGAGAGAAGAGCATCGGGAGTAAAAAAAATGTTCGGATGAAGGAGCGGAGAGAAAATGAAAAACTCGCGGTAGTTGAGATAGGATAGAGTGTATGATAATAAATCATTGCACTTTTTCAAAAAAAAAAAGTGGGATTAGTCATACTATACCGATCTTTCAATTTGTCAGAAAAACAGTATTAATGATAACAAAATTTGGTCGAGAAAGCTCAGAATATCTGACTTGGGTCATCAAGTATTTGTCCATTGAACTTCTTGAACTCAAATTTTTTCGACCTGTGCATTTTGACGATTACGCAAAAGGAAGAGTATTTTCTCTGGATAATGAATGGTGTAAATTTCAAAAATGTAAATCGATTGATATGCATTGCCGTGGACGGAATACATTCGGAAAGTGAACATATCCATTATTTCCCGCCATCTAGTTCGTTTTCGGAACTATTAAGTAAAACCGAGATTTCTAGCTTCTCACAGTGTTTTCATCGTATACCATGTTTCCACAATCCTTGCTCATTCTTTCTCAGATCTGTTTCATCCTGCTCCGCCAAGAATTCCCATCCTATCCATCAAGGATTGTTGCTATCTATCGATCTAAATCCATCTTTTCCCTCCATCCAATTCGCTTTTCTCTTATCAATCTGTTGTGACCCTTCTTCTGAGAAAACTTTGATAAAGTGCACAAAAGCTGTCAGAATCTGATTGATGTTAACGGATGAGATATTTGAATTGTTTCAGAAAATTTGGGAGCTGAGTTTAGAGTTTCCAAGATGAGCACAGAAACGTTTCGAAGACTGTAGTGCCTTCATCTGAGCACTGTCGGAAAATTTGAGTTTTCAAAACTTGATATGATTCCGATCCCTGTAAATTGAGCCTGATGTGTTAAAGGTGGGAGGCGGCATGAAAAAATAAATGTTTCGAAATTTCTATTCTGTGAACACCGATCTCTCCCTGTACACCGTCACATCAAAATGCATATCCTCACACCGATAAAAATCTGAAAAACCTACTTCACCCCCTTATTCCAGCATATCTCTTCAATTCCCCTTCACTACTAAAAAATGTATATTTTCCTATCCGCAAAATTCTTCTTTCTCTTCCTCGTCACAACATTACGGCTATTCTTGACCACAGCAGAACGTTGTGATAAGGAGAGCAAGAGTCTCCTGGCACCTCCTGACGCTTTGGCAACATTATTGAAAAAAGATCTTCATCCCTTTCTCTCTTTCATAGAGGTCATGTTCTTCGTGCAGCTTTCATTCTAGAAAACGTACTTTAAAACACAGCTGTTACATGATATAACCGACACTGGCCAGCACTGTTAGAGGTCGCAATCCTTTTTTTTTTAATACTAGTTCAGCGGGAAAAGTTCATGACAGATGCACGAACATCTGGAGTTTATAGAGTCTCATGACAAATTTTTCGCTCCATTTTTCTTTTATTAAAAGACGAAACGGGGAACAACTAGACCAATGTTACTGAAAACCGTACAAAAAACTATCGAATTCCTTTTTTCTCGATGTTTGACGTTTAGTGGTCAGAAATAGGCATCTTTTAGTTTTTCTGTTTCATAAACATTTTTCATCGACACACAGACACATACACACACATCAAAATTTGTATACACTTATTCACTTGGTGTAAGAAAAGCATCAAGAAGATGAATCGCACATATGTGGTCTTATAAAAACTCCAAGGGGACGAAGAAACTTGGAAGATGATGAAGATGAACCCATTTGTTTACAGGGGCCCCTGAAAGTGTAAACAATGCTTTTCTTGTCCTTTAGTGTTGCACAAAGTGCACAAGATGTGAGCGGAGGGAGCTGTTTACAAGCAGTTGTTCGTCAAAAGAAAGGGATTGATGATTACTAGTTGACAGCAAAACACATAGACTAGAGGTTTTGAGAAATTTTAACAGAATTAATATATTTTCAGATTTTGAGTTTTTGCAGAACACTCTCACATCGCAAGGTGATAATACTTTTTCCTTTGCAGGTCTAAAAATTTGAATTTCTGCAAAAAAAAAGAACTATTGAACAAATTATAAATACTTAAAAGTACATTGTAACAGGTGCTGACCGTTGTGGAAATAAGGGTTTCATGAGAAATTCGGAGAAATAGAAATTGCACTTTAATGTGTGAAATGATATGTACTAAAAGTAACCCAGTAATTTATGAAGGGTTATAAAATACAGGGATTGGAGGAAAAAAAATTTTCAGGAAAAAAATTTTTCAGATTTTGCACATAACTTTCAGAAAAAAGTTTCACAATTTCAAATTGAGAAGCTATTGAGTTTTCTTTGATTTTCTTTTCTCTAAATTATCATGAGGTGGTATTTCAAGACAAAAGCTGCTTAACCAGAGTTTTTCAAGTTTCGATCAGTTTAAAACATCCTTCAAACCAAACTAAAATTAACTACAGTAATCCATCTTGTTACATTAAAAAAATCGTCTTTCGGTTTTTTATGATAAAAACTTCAGTAACGGAGTTCCTTCAAAATCATTTACCAGCGCATGTGTTTTTTACGACTTGAAATTTATCAAATCCTAAGTTTATATTTCATTTTGACAAATTAATTTCGTTCCTCTCCCTCTTCTCTACCTATCATCTCTTATCTAATTACATCTAAGCCTCTCATTCTGCCAACTCTCTGTTTCCGAATCCACACCCAATCATCCTTCATAGCCACTATCTCGTCTTCCCCGATCAGCAACATTTGCTGCGAGCAGGCTCCCATTCAAATCAGTGACAACCTCAGAATTCTATGGGTATATAGATTGACGGTGTGCCCCGTAAGTATTGAGTTGGAGAAGAAGACGCGGATGAAGCAGAGGGCAGCTGTTCGTCGCAATGACTCATCTCTTCTCACTCTACTGCTCCGGGGCCGATTTGCCGTGATGAAGAAGAGAGGGAGAAGAAGAAGACCCCAGCACCAACTAAACATTGTAACATTTTCCTATATGCTTCTTCTGCCTCCGACCGAAACGTTTCTGGAGGCTGTATATCTGACGATTTGCACACGGCTGGCACTCTCGAGGAAGAGAATCTGGTCTCAAGATCTGCACAAATTGCCGAGGGATCTTCCGCAAACTCCAGTTTTCATGTGCCGCGTTTTTTAGAATCTTGCTGCCAACATTTTTGAAGAACTCAGAATCGGAATCAAATATCAAGAATATATGGAATAGGGAAAGAAAAAATCCAAA
This sequence comes from Caenorhabditis nigoni, assembly GCA_027920645.1. Classification (NCBI taxonomy): domain Eukaryota; kingdom Metazoa; phylum Nematoda; class Chromadorea; order Rhabditida; family Rhabditidae; genus Caenorhabditis; species Caenorhabditis nigoni. The sequence goes on from CP115869.1 coordinate 1,066,200, forward strand.
ATAGACAATCCAATTACAATCAAGCGGGGGTTTTTACAACAAGTCCTTTTCTTGGAAAAGTGAACTAATGAAAAAAAGTGTGACGACCGGAAGAAACTCGGAACGTTTTAATTGAAAAATCTCAACCCACAAGCAAAGATACATCCGACACATATAGACAATTGTTTTCTTATTTTGCTTTTTTATGGGAACGAGGAAACGTCAATCCTAGGATGGATGCCCTCCGCGTCAAATATACAAACAAATCCCGTTGTTTCTAGACATTTTTATTAAATCTAGACGAAGGCTTTTCCTGGAAATACTACTGTAGCTACCGATGAGTTTTCTTATAAAAGGCATTCAAGATAATCTCCGCCCACATATTTTAGTGCTCCCGACCTTTTGTTTCGTTTTTTCTTAGCAAATCGGGCAAATTACACTCTAGCACTGATTAAAGCTTTCTGAAATCCAAAATAAGTTTGCAATGATAGCTTGTCTGTAAATTCATATTCATTGCGGTCATCATTTCTGGATTGATCTAGTTTTTTTCTTTGAGAAGAAGAATCTGTAATTGTTTACCTAATGTTTCTGACTGCTTTTTCAGGCTTGGGCGTCACCACCATCCACCATGCGAGCAACAAAATTGCTCCATCTCCTCCTGGCAACAGTTTCAATTGCTCAAGATATGGTATATCCAACATAAAATCTTGAAACATAACATTCCAATTAAATTTTCCAGTCACGAGACCATAAACATGTCGAGAATGGAATATTTGCCATAGTTGGTGCTGAACTTCCTCATTCTGAAGTCCCAGTTCCAGATTACTATCATAATCCAGCGGAATTGTTGCTTACTAGTGTCCTCAAGGCCAGAGAAGACTCTGAAAAACGTAACTCTCTGGATACTTCTAGAGAGTTCCCACCACCACCTACGGTTTCAACCAATTCCATCGAGACTAGCTCTGCGGAACATGAGTCGATGGTAGAAGCTCATAGAATAGATCATTCTGGAGAGAACCTGATCAGACACTCAATGAAACTGTGGTTACATGGAGGAATGGAGGAAGTCATCATTTTTGATTTCTGGAGATTCAGTGACTTGAAGGGTACAGGGAAATTGAGATTCGATAATATAAACTTGGGTTTAGGTCTTCTTATTTCCTGTGCCATCCTGTTTGCGCTCGGAACTTTCTACGAAGCTCTGAAAGCTTTCCGACTTTACCTCACTGATGTCAAAAATTGGAACCGGAAAGATTCGGTGAGCCATTTAAACGATCTATGGTGTGAAATCAAAAATTTTCAGTTTCAACTTCCTACTGTAGTCACCGTAACTGATGGCCGTGCATTGAAAGACGATTTCAAAGATCTGACTAGTAGCGTTCCATTGGTTACCAACCCTTTCAAACCCGTCGACACCCAAGAAGAAAAGGATGCAGCTAAAACGTGTTTTCTAAAGTCAGAGAATCGAAAAGTAGTTTTGTTTCAGACCCGGATGCTTCTCCTTGGTCCGTATTGTTCAGGCGTTGGTATACATGGTTCAATTAATTTTGGTATATGCGCTAATCTTGGTTGTGATGACTTACAATGTTTGGCTCAGTGAGTTTTTTTTCGAAAACGTCTTCAAAAAATTAAAAATTTGTTTTCAGTTCTTGCTACCGTCCTTGGTGCGGGAATCGGACACTGGATGTTCCCCTCGATCCCTTCTGTCGTTTGACCACCACCTGTAATTGATATTGGACCTTTCCAAATATTTTTTCCATCATTGTGTGTAATCGAGAATACAACAGAAATTGATTGTCCGTTCCTTTATATTATATTTCATGTTATTAATATCAATATAATGTTTGGACACACTTTTTTGACACACAAATGTCAATAAACCTGTTAACCTTGTTAAAGCAAAGAATTTTGAGAGTGGATTTGATTATCATCAGCATGTCACGATGCTATTGAAGCGGTCACAGAAAATGAAACAAACTCAACATGTGCTACTTTTTCTGAAAAAAAAAAGAAAACAAAAATTCAATTAATTTTATTATATCACAAGTAATTGATACGGGCTTTTCAACGTGTCTGTGTTGTGTTTGTGTGTGGGATAGAGCTCTCTCATCGGAGCATCTTTTAATATACCGTAAGCAAATCAAGAAAAGTAAGGCCTCGGGATGGTGGTTGGGAGTGATGATTGGTGAAGGAAGGGATAATAGTACAAATCGGGCAAAATTGATAATCAACAATCATATAGTGAGAAAAAGGGGCTACACAAAGTTTGCGGGATGGAGATGGAATAAATTATAGATGAGCTACCAGATTGAAATGAACCAATTCCTTAGAAAAAGACTTGCTACCAAGATCATTTTCCTTGGAAGACAATATAAACTAGCAATAAGAACAAAAAAACATGAAAAAAATGCTGCCGTATTCTAGAAAATGTGGAAGCAAATGATGATGAAAGCACTGTACAAATTGGTGTTGTTGGAACTATATTACGGAATAAGTTTGGGCGATTGGGCAAAATGAGGGTAATACCGTCAGAAGTGTGTAGTTGTTGAGAAATGAGTGGAGACAAGGGGATATTGTGCATTGGGAGAAGTTTTGTGTCAAAATTTGAAGAACCACGTATTTACAAAACACAGGGTGAGGAAGAATTGAAAAATATGAAAGGTAAAACACATTTTGAGAAGTTCGAGGATATGTCTAGCGACCATCGGAAAGTTGAACACCCGAATCAGTTGTATCGTTACCATCGTTGAGTTCCTATAATAACTGGGGCAACGTTTAGTGTGAGAATTAATCAAGAAGTTGGAGGTTACCTTTGGACGCAACTCATCCGTCTCGGTTGCCGATCCTTCTTCGGCCAACTCGTCAAGTGTTGGGATGCGGACTGTCATGTCGGCAATGAGAGCGTTCATCTCTTCAGAAGCCATGGAGAGATGGTCCACGTTGGAGCATATTGAGCCATGGGAGTTCTGAAAAATATTGAGAGTTGTTATTTATATTTTTTCTTAAATTTGAATTATGTTTATACACCCGAAAAACCAGAAAAAATACTTACCGAATCTTCATCCAAATCGCATACGCTGCTTCCTCTCAACTGATTCTGCGTCCATTTCTCAGCTTTCTTGAGCTCCAACTGTGAAATGCTGCTACGAAGATCTTGAATCGTCTGCATCGCTTCCGAATATTTGAGACGGTCGTTCATCCGTTGCTCGCTCAATTCGCTCTCCTTATTATACATCTTCTCCTTCTCCTCCTTCAATTCATCTTCCAACTCTCGTCGCTTCTTGATTAACACGTCAGACTCCTCACGAACTCTCTTCATCTCCTCATCTTGTCGCTTCAACTGATTCGTACAGACATGATTTTGAGTCTCTAGCTCCATAACCTTCTGCCGCATTTCCTTCAACTCTGCCAGTGTATCGGCTTCCTTGATCCTAACTCCCATTAGTTGATCCTCAAGCTCACGAACACCGATGCAATGCTCCGGCTCTTCAGTGGATCCTCCAATCAGAGAAGCCGTGATCTTAGCAAGGCGAGCACGAGCAGAAGTCAGTGGTGGAGATGGTTGTTGTTGCGTCGAGTGAGCTTCGGATGTGGAGTCTTTCTCGATGGAAGCAGAGGATGGGTCGAATGCCCGGACGTGAACATATTTCGCCCAATGCTGTTCCAGCTCGGCGAGACGTTGACGCATATCCTTGAGAGCAAGTGAGCTTTCAGCTTCACGCATTTTGACGGAGATAAGCTCTTCTTGTAGTCCTGCTACATCTTCTGACGGCTCGTGTTCCAGCAGTCGTTTGTTAGCCATTTCGAGTTCCTGCAAAATGGGAGATACATTTGCATTATAATGAGTGTCATTCGTTGCAGCCGTAATGGCTGGGTTTCAAAAGCTTTAATATCTTAAAAGTGTAAATGAGTCGAAAAAGTCACGAAATTTCAAATAGGAGGATATATGGATTTCTATCAAGTAAATCCTCAAATATTACTCAAAGTTGGGTAACCTAACTTGGAACCAATAATTGGAACCAATAATAACCAATAATTTTTTTCAGCACATTTTTTCTGATTTTTCGAACGATGTCAGACTTCAAATCAGATTTCTCCGCTTCAATTCTTACCGAGACTCTCAACTTGGCATCCCTTAACACATTCTCACTATCCGCCTGTCTGGTGTGTGCCTCGATAAGCTCTTGCTGAAGCGAGTGAATGTGCTCAATCATCGACGTATCGTCCACTTGTGTTCCCGTATCCATGATGTTGTCGCGTCGTGTGCTGGACAGCTCTCTGAAAAGAAATGACAACTAGTACTTTTTTTGCGTTATCTCATATATCTTGAGTGTGGGGGAGTTTTCGTGTGGGATCCAATTACATTTTCTGTGTTTAGATGATATATGTATACGCGTATCAGTTGTCTTCTTCCTCTTGCTGACCGCAGAAACGACAAATCAATCAAATTAGAGTGAGATTTCGAAATTCTAAGATATGATAACATCGAATTGAGGATCTTGACATTTTGAAAACGACGCATCAATCAATGTTCTCTCTTTCACCCTCTATAGAAACTGCACTAGCCGCAAATGAAAAATGAGAGGAATAACGAGAAAATGAAAAAGAAAAGGCTTGGTGGTTTTGCCGCATTGTTTGTACACGTCACAGGGCTTCTCATAGTATTCCGCGCGGAAGAATGACAATCTAGTTGAGGTTTAGCAAAAGTTTTCTGGTAACAAAGTATCTGTCTCGCTCTTCGCTCACCTGATAGTCTCGTAGGCGCCCTCTAACTTGCGATGAACATCAGAGTTCATGTCGCGCAACTTGTTCAACTCATGTGCGATGTTGATGTAGTTCTCGGCTTCCTGAGCAAGATTCACCTGAAAAAAGAAACTTTGAAAATGATATTAATTGGGGAAAAAGAAACGGAAAACAAGTTTTTTTGTTTCCTGAGACTGACTAATTGTGTTGTTTTTGATTTCTTACACTTCATAGAAAACAATTATTCCTCACCTGTCCCTTCACAAGACGATCTGCAAGTGCCGACGATTCCGCTTCCAGATAATCGATTCGTTGGCGTAGAAGACGATTCTCGGTACGAAGACGCTGAAATAAATTCGATAAATCTCTCGCTTTCCAATTTTCAGTCCCATTAGAAAAATGTTCTTGGCTTTTCGTGACCGGGTGTTCTTCTTTTCTCTCCCCTCGTTAACCCATTGTTCCTGACACATAATATTTGTTGCGGGAAGTTGATTTAAAATGTGTATGTGAGTTGGCGCGGGAGCGTTCAAACAGAAGCACCCCCTCAGAACTCCTGGGGAGAAGTTTCAACATATGTGTATTTGTATGTTGGGGTGTTCTGGGAGTTGAGATCAAGAGTGTAAGGAAGCGATCAAACTCGCTTTATCATTGAGAAAGATAGAGAGCGTGTCTCTAATAATTAATGATGATACTTTGTCACACGTCGTCTCGGTGGGAAACCCTTCTTTTCATAAGCAGTCCTTGGGACCCATTCATTGTTGGGTTCCTTAGGCGCTGCTCCTTCGAAAACGTACTCAATGCATATGGAATTAGGTGCTGGTCCCTTCTCATCAGTCATCCATTCCTCTTTTGGGACAATAGAGAAGAGAGGTGACAAATTTTAGCCCTCACCGAAAATAATCTTTTGTTGAGATTATGAGGGCTGAATATTGTTCATTTATCCGCTCTCTCTCCACGCTAGACTGGTTTTCACGCCCATAGCCATACAAAACTGTCTATGTATGTACAAGTACACGAAAACGATGATGATGATGGTGATGAAAGATGAAAAGAGAGGGAGAGAGAGAGAGGCAAATTTAGTTGCCGGTGACTGAATTCCCCTTTTTATGGAATAATGGTTTGCATATAACCTATACGAATTGACAGAACCGTTCAATTTATTTTATTGTACTGTTGTACTCTTGACAGTACTATTCCCTAAAAATTGGTGAGGAAAAGAAAAAAGCACTCGTGAAGACCAACTTCTTTTTTCTCTTTTTTCCTTGGTTTTTCATTTTTATTTTATTTTACGATCAAATGTCAAGACAAATATTTCCCGAGAAGAAAAAAATTGGAAAAGGCAGCACACGGTTTTTTGACCTTCTCTCTGCCTGGTTTCAATAAGTATGATTGGCAGCAATTTAGTCAAACATTTTGTATAATGGGATGGGGAGGAGACGGAAGTTTACCTTTTTTGTCCAGATAAATCGCTGTTTTCCAATTTGGGCACGCGTTTTCATGACTGGAAAGAAAAGAAAAATAGGATAGTTTTGACGAAATAAGAAAAACGATGAAAATTGTGAAAATGGAATCGAACAATGGAGAGCGTAATGTGTTGGTCACTCAAGATGAATGGAGTAATATTGAAAGAGAAGAAAGAATGGAAGAATACCAAGACACTAGAGGGAAGTATAGAGAGGTGACGGAATGATAATTAGTAGCAAAAGTAGTGGAAGAAAAGAGGAAAAACGGGCCCAATGATGATGGAAAAGCTAATCGAAACAGGCCAGAACGGTGCTTGGTTTCAGCTAGAGAGCGCCCACCCGGGCCGGGTCGATCTATGAAACGAGAAGGGCGGGTCGGAAAGCTCCGCCCCCTTTTTTGCGCTCGCGCCGTTTGTTTCTGTTTTTGGAACAGTAAAAGAACACTTCGAAACTATGAAAGAAGACTTAAAAACAAGTAAAGACAAAAATGAGGGAGAGAAAAAAGAGTCTTCAGTGTTACAACATTTTAGTTCGATTTTTTTTTGTCTTCTTTTTCTTCTTCGCCCCCAGGGCCTGATCAAAGCGACACGTAACGACTAAAAGACTAGCCAGTTAGTCACCTGGGGGCGGGTGAAGAAAATAAGTGAGAGACGACGACGAAGAGGGAAGAAGAAGATGATTGAGAAAACGAAGACCGGAAACTAATCAATGACTGTTATGGTGATTGGAAAAATAGTGGAATGACTCAATTTTGATTATTAGCCTTTTTATTGATAACTGACCAAAAAAATTGGTATGGTGAAAACATGCAGAGAGTGAAAGAGCCATTCCTATCTTGAAGCTCTTGCCTGTTTTATTGCCCGTCAAGTGGGAGAGGTGGTAAACAGTGACACTCAATTCACTTTTCTACCGGCATTTTGAATTTTTTTTTTCAGGAAAAAATGCAATGGGAATTTGAGGAACACGAGAAAGCAATAGGCACAATCACGAAACAATGATGTTCTTTTTTTTTCGTATTAAACGAGAAATAAACAAATTAACGTCACTGTTGCCCATTTCGAGAATAATATACTGTTTTTTAACAATCAATTGGAAAAAAAGCGCTAACTTAAATTGAACTGTTTCAAAACTTCTAATTATCGCTAAGAGGGAAGAGAACTACTTAAAAAAGGTGTATGAACTAGATGGGCGTGGTTCTTGACCCACCCTTATATTCTACAATTTCAAATATATTCTACAATTTCAAATAAAAGGACAAAGTAAAAGGTGATGTGTTTCCCAAAATGTGAACATTTTGAAGGAGATAGATATCAATGATGGAATGATCACAAGAAGAGTAAGTACGTGTCAACCAGAAACTTTTTTCTTTTTTTTCTCAAATAAAACCAAATGAAAAACGGGCTACTGGCATCATAATCTTCAAGATTTAATCAAGAAATACTTCAGAAAATTAGTTTCAAGAAAATCAATCAATGGGAAAATTTCTGTCTCAGCACACACTCAAACGAAACCAAAACTGAGAGTTGTCGCCCTCCCAAAACCAAACGATACAAAACAAGCAAGAGAGCGTAGAGAAAAAGTGAAAAAATCGGAGAGAGAGTCGATTCGCTCACTTTTATCGCCTCTCACATATACTCATCATCACTGTTGTCGGGATTTTCATGGATGTGCATGAAAAGTGCCAATGTATATGAGTGGATGTTTTTGCTGCGGGAGAGTTGAAGAGAAACACATGTGCTTGTGTATTTCGGAAAGCTCAGCTTGACGCCTCGCGCCGTCACCACCGCCAGTATCACGAAATAATGGAATGGGTCCCCTTACTCCCCCTCGTGGTTATGATCCGTATCTTACACTTACCCTCAGCTCGACGGCTTCCTCCTGTTCTTTTGTCCTCTTTGCCATATAATCCTTTTCCAGTCGTTTCATTCGTTTGGCATTCAACTGAACTTGGTTGGCTACGGCAAACAATAGATCCGCATCGTTCTCATATCTCTCACGGACTTCTCGCTGGAAATACTTGAGCATTCCTTCCATATCGAGTCGTAACAGCTCGATTCTGGCTTGTTGAAGAATAGCGATCGAGATGCAGAAGATATAGTCCATTCCTTCCACCAAAAAGCAATCCATTATCCGATTTGCAATATCCAGTGGCATTGTAGTTGTGAAAAGTGTCAAAAACCATGAGGAGGCGTACATCGATGTGTCAAATCCCATATTATTGAAATGTGTATACAAATCTGGCATCTGATCCTGAACCAAGCATTCCAGTTGGAACATGCAAAGTCCCAAATCCGTCATCGTTGGTTTGTAGAGTTCTCGGAGACGGTAGTTCTCCATAAGGCTGACAAGAACTGCGAATGCTTCTTCTTCTGGCATCTGGAGAAGCAGAAGGCCAACGATGAATGCCGATCCTTGACAGTAGCCCACTTCTTTGTCATGCACTGAGTATGCCTTGATTACGTTGAAAAGAAGGGATTGTCCACGTTCGCCGTCTTTGAAGAAGTCGAGCTCTGGATAGGTACGTGGAATATCGCGTTGGATGACCTGAAATGAAAATGAAGTTAGCAATGATGAATACAATTTCCGCCGAAAAAGAAAAACTTTCAGACCCGATTATCTATCTGATTCAGTTTCATAAAGTCTTCAGTTTGGTAATAGTATGCTATCGTAATCCAGGAAGTGTTCTGGCTTTACAGCGGATTTCAAAGCCAGAATTTCCAAATTTAATGAACACCAATTTTCGAAATCGAAACTAAGTAAAATAAAATACTGACAATATGACGTCATATTAGTTTTTATTTCATTTTTAAGAATTTGCTGAAAGTTTTAAGTTTTTCTCCCAATTGGTTTGAAAATTTAGTTTGACGGCCATCTTCATTGATTTTTCTATATCATTAATCTTGAATCGTGAATCAGTGGAAACCCTTTTTACTCCTTTTTTTGGAAACTTCTATGTTGCTCAATGTTTTTTTTTTCTGAATATCTAGTGGCGGCATAGAATTTTTAGTTTTGGCGAGAATTCAAAAACATAACATTTTAGAGGAAATTGACTAATTTTGAGATTTGTTGGTTTTTTAGAGAGATTTTGTAAGGTTTCTTTTTTTTGTTATTTTATGTTAATTAAAATGTTTGAAAGGGAAATCTGAATTTTTTGTAAAATTTGGTCCGAGTCCTCTTTTAAAGAACAATAATTACCTTTTCATAAACCGAAGACTGTCTCATATAATCACTGTACAAATCGTGCACACTCGACACCGATGCATTCGACAAATTCTGCCAAGCAATCATTCGGAAGTGCTGTGGGATGCCTTTTTTAACAAGCTCCTTGATGTGATTCGGACGTTTTTTGACTTCAACTTCCCAGTTGAGAATGAGCTCTCCCCACACGGACCATAGATCTTCCTGCAAATACTGTCAAGAAAATTATGGATGGATTCTTTTTTCGGTTTCAGTACCTCATCTTCTTCTGGAGAGTGTGTATGTTCTCGAGCACCTTTCCTACTTCCACTGGATCCTGTCTTTTTGGAGGCCACACTTCGCGAGTCTTCCTCATTTGATCTGAAAGATTCAATTGCTTTCACAATTTTAATTTCCATTGTCTATAACATCCCAAATATTCCGAAATGCAAACAATCAGAGACAGTGGAAAACTACGACATTTACTATTTTTTGTTCGATTTTGAGGGTGTTTGGTCAATGTTTGGCCAACTGCTTTTCATGACTATACGCACACGGAATGTTTTTCGGCTGGTACTATTCAAGGGATTTCTTAAAAGTCCAAGTCAAGAAGAAAAACCACCGTACTTGTTTAGCTGCTCCATCTTGGCAAGCAAATCGACTTCATTGATTGGGATGGGGTCTCCAGTCTCGCACGGCTCGCCACACTCGGTGTCTGCGGATCCTGAAATTAAAATAAAGTTTATATTTATATTGGAAAAGTGCAAGGAAGGGGGTACTTCTTATTTTCAAAGTGTCAGTCAACTTGTGAAGAGAAGTAAAACCAAAAAAAACCTAAAGAAGCCAGGAATGAAAAGTGGGGAACAAGCTGGGGAGAACTACATGACCCTACGAGTTTTGGCCATATACATACAAATGGCAGTAGCGAAAAAAGTGGGAGGTCTCTCTAATAAACGTTTTTTTTTCATTCTGACGCCTCTCTAACTTCCATTTATAACAAAGCCACGAGAATCGCAACGAGTGGGAGGCAGAACAATTTTTCTGTATGAAAGAACAACGATCAGTTAGTTATATGAACAAAAGAGGGTCCCGTCAAAAAGGGCGACCGAGTATCGGAATAGGCCTAAAATGGAGAGGAGTGTATGCAACAAATATGACAAATGACGACGACACCACTCGTTTTGTTGTCCCCGACTCTTCTTCAATTTTTGCCGCCATTCCGAAACAAACCCAGTTGTCGTGACCCTTCCTCGGGACATGCTTCTTCTTGTGTCCTTTCCGGGAAACAAGAAAAAGATACCAAAAGAGACAAGAACATATTAAAAATGAGAAATAGATAGAGGGGATTAAAATTAATGCAAACCAATAGCTAAGGTTCGCTATGTCGCACGTCAGCACAGTATTATTTTCAATTTTCAAAAACTCCAGAAGAAATAAATTAGGCTCTGTGACTTAAAGTCACAATTTCACCTCAAAATAGAAACAAATCAAATTCTGGTGAGTCGGCTTAGTTTAACACCTGACCACTAGAGAACCGAACAAAATCACTTGCTTTCCGTAAGGTTTCAAAATTTTCACCACCATCCGCGCGGCGCCGACACTCTAAAAAGGTGTTTATTTGTTGAGAGGGCTCTTCCGAGCACTCTGCTTCTCGCAACAAGTGAGAGATAGAGAGAACGGGACGAATAATCAGTTCTCTTTGTTGATGCAGAAGCACACAGACACCAAAAACACATGACTTTAAAAAGGACGGTTTAAAGATCATAATTTGTGTCTTGCTCGAAAAATTTTTGAGACGAAAATCTTAAATTTCCCTAAAAATCAACTTCTGCTGCCATGTTCTATTCCCCCAATTCCATTAGCCAATTCACGCTGATCGTGTCAATAGATTATGCTGGATAGCAATTAATTCAAGATAATGGGCGCTAAAAAGATGATTATGTGTACACTTTTCACTTCTTCTCATATCCAAGAAATAGAAAAAACAACAAACGCCGAACAAACACACAGGAAGCGATGATGTTCTACTTTATCCCTCGTTTCTATATTCTTTATTCACACTAAATCATTCTGGTTCTAGGATGCTGATCTACTGGAGTGGAAGAAAAAGGACTAAAGTGCTAGTGGTCACTTTGGGTGGATGAGAGAAGGAGGAAAAAAAAACGAAAAACCACGGAAGAGATGATTCGCACCAATTTTCAGTTTATAATCGAGGATTGGCCTTGAGACAAACGTCGACAGTTTCTCCGGCCTATTTTTACACTTGAAGTAGGTAGATTAACAAGAATCTAGAAAAGAAAATGGCTTCATGTCTCAATTAGCAAAAAAAAATGACCAAGGAGAAAGTTAAAAGAAAAACTTGTTGACGGGAAATGAGAAGTCATCTATACTCGATAATCTAATCAGACGTTTTTCTCACAAATGTAATGATTGAGAGGGTCTTCTGGACAAGTTGGATTATACCCTAGATGACTCGCGTGAAAATTGCCGAAAGATGTAGAACATAGTAAGATATGAATTTGTGAACTTTTTTGATTGAAAATTTGACTGAAAATAGCCTAACCGGGAAGAATGAATATTTGGTAACAAATTGGTCTACCTATGAAACGGTCAATCAATAACCGTCAACAAGCGGGTCGCCGCGAAAGACGAAAATTGTATGTGTACATACTTTTCTTTATACTTTTACCGTTTGTTCAATTGCTGCGTCTCCTTCCGGTAAGAATCTCCTTCTTCAATTTCGTAAGAAAGCAATAAAAAACAAGTTTTCATCGGTCATCTCATCGAATATAACCAAGTATTGGTAGTCGGGGACACAATTAAAGATTCCGGTGACCCGAAACGGACCACACAAGCCGTGCTCCTCCTTCTTTTTCTTTTCACAATGCATAAATAAACGAGCAGCTGAGCTCAAAATTACCACTTCTACTACTAGTTTTCTTCTATTACTTCCCTTTTTCAAAAAGGTTCTTTCCTAGAACTTCCTGCTAAACTATATATTCAAATTTACAGGTGTATGTGTATGTGTGTTGTACGGGCGTGTACGCGTGGCTAGTGAAAATTGAGGATGCAAAATAATGGTGGTAGTGAAAAGCAGTCAGCGATTTTTGTCATCGTATAACAATAGAGGCTCTGTTTGCATTGAATTTTCGCCTTGAATAGTAATAAAAACTAGAAGGTAGATAATTTTAACACCTATGATTTAGACTATACTTTCCTTTCAAAGCTACTAAAAGGTTTTTATAGGGAGCTACCAGTTTAATAGATTGGTCAAATTAAAAAAAAAAGCTTACCGTAATCAGAACTGCGACGCAACGCTGCCGTGGCTGCCATCGGTGGAGACAACTGTGACGGGGAGTTGCGTGGTGAAGACGTTGAGTTTGTGTTTGAGCGGGAATGCCTGGAAACAATTTCAGTATTAAGAAAGCTGGAAAAGTTTTGAGTCACTCTTATATCAAAAAGTACAATAAGAGACAAGTTGATGAGTAAAAATGTCAACAGTGGACAGAGAGCGAACCGGAAGTTGATCCAATCACTTCTTTTTTGGTTGGCACCAGTACGAAAGCAGTTAAAATGTCTAGAACAAAAAAAAACATGATGAGAGCGAAAGAGAAGAGCGCAGAATCAAGTCAGAAGGCGTCATCTTTTAATTAACGTCGTCGTCGAAACCCAGATTTTTATTTTCAACACATTTTTCGTTAGAAAAACACCGAGAAAGTAAAACTTTGGAGAATCTAGAACTACTATGCAAATGCAAAAGGTGGGCGAGTCCTTGTTGTGTCATTCTTTAAAAGCTTTTTATAAATTTGCTTATCATTTGACTGCCCAGCCGTCAACGCCTCTACAAAATTTGATAACAGAAGAATGGAGTTTTAAAAAAGAAAAATAAAATATGATCACAATTTGAGTTCTTGAAGTTATTCAAACTAAGGATTGAAAACTACATGATCAAAATGATTCAAATGAATTAGTCATGAGAAAAAATATTCAAGTTATGCTCAAGCTGGAAATGCAACAAGATTTTTGTCATTACAGATAATTGATGAAAATTCTAATATCAGAAGGGACCTAAAATATGGCAGAAAATGTAACGATTCAGCATTTTCTGGAATTCAAACTTGAAATTGAATAAACATGCTCAATTTTGGTGGTTTTTTCACCACAATATAAAATGACTGTCCTTAAACCAAAAAAGGAGTATGAACGTCAAAATAGACGTACGGAAGAAGATGAGATCAAACGATACGAGGACAAAAAGATGCGGAAAAAAGGTCGGGGTCGAATTGCCAAGTCTTAATCCAATCCGCGGCCGCACAATACTGTGGACACACACACAGAGGCGAACATCTCCATTATATACCGTTCTCTTCTATCGGTTCTCTTCTATGTAAATAAACTCTTAGTTTAACCTCTTCTCATAGCCACCACAAGGACATAACAGTGGCGATCAGGATGAGATGCTGATGGATCGTAGCAGGATCCAACGAGCAATGATGTCTGGTGTGCACGGAGAGAGGAAGAGGAAAGAGGAGGATCCCGGTGTCGTGTAGACGTCGAAATGCAGACGTCGTGTGTGTGTGAAATGTGGATCCTTGGATCACATAAAGAAGCCCAGAGGAGGACTTGTTGGACCGTTGGATGATCGATGTAATCAAGGAACGGCGAGTGAAGATCAAGGTAATCGATGGACTCATGTGAGAGAAGATCAAGGTAATCGATGGACTCATGTGAGAGAAGATCAAGGTAATCGAGGTACTCATTTCAACTGGTGGTTGCTCCGTCTGGATGGATTCGTCGCCGACGTGGTGGTTGCATTGGAGATCGAGATCGCATCAACATCGAAGCAACAACGACTGTGAGATGTACCCAGTCAAATGGAAAGCTGTGGAGTCTGAGCAGCGGCTGTCGTGGAACTTCGTGGAAGGATTCGACAGTAGACAAAGGACTTCTTGTTAAGAAGGGGAGGTGTTGTGGCGTGACCGTCCTGTAGAACGTCAACCCTCAGATCTACGTGGCGATAAGAACTGCCTATTTAAGCTCATTGAACTCTGTATTAAATGGTTCTCTTCTATGTAAATAAAAAAAAAAAAAAAATAATCAATAAATGAGGATAATAACGGAACTCTTTAGAACGGGGGCCAAAAAAGGTGGTGGGGAGGATGGGACCTCTTGTATCGTCCTTCTTGCGAGAGGACCCCCGGTGTGTTTGCGTGTGTTGCATAGTATGTATGTGTTCACTTTTCCCTGTATATCCCACGTCTTCTCTTTTTGCTGGACAGTCGGAAGAGAGGGAGAAAAAAGAGGAAGAGATAGGCCGTCCATCAATGTATACAGGTTACCCCAAACATGTTTTCCGTGGTTGCTAATGCTGATACATTTAAGTAGCATTACGTGAAAACGCTTCCCTCTGTTATATACCAGACACAACACGTAATCATCAACATCAGTTCGTGGATCCTGGCTCTGACCTTCTCATCGATGACTGACCGATATTTGCTTGTGTTGTCACGTTCGGAGAGAGAGAGAGACAGAGCATTTCACTTCTCCTTAGAGGTTTTTGTTAAGAGCAAATAGAACGGCTCCGGAGTGTACTATCTTGCACACAGATCAGTTCCTTATTTTCAAAATCAGTTTTTCTGCCAAATCCTTTCCTGGTTCTATTGATCAAGGAAAGGAGAAAAAACGGAATGCCATCACTCGAATGTTTGTATATGGTGTTCCAAATTTAGAACATTCGACGCGGACTGCCGGTTTTCCGTGTATGGTGGCGCCGCACCAGTGGAGTATTTTTGGAACTGTCGATGACCAATCCGTGTGTGTGTGCGGGAAGAAAAAGAGACAAAAATGGTCACGGGCGAAGAGCATTGTGTTATGGAAGATGAAGCAGAAAAGGAAGAAGAATAGGGAAAGCGAAGAAACAATGAAGTTTTTGTGTTTTTCAGAAGAATGGATTAATTAGAAAATTACTGTTTAGTGAACAAGACGCAGCAGAACTAAAGGATGTGAATCAGTTGGATAGGTTATGTTTCAGCCAAAATAGGGGAACAGGGGCAGATTGATTTGACAAATAGGCATACTACTATAACTGTGTCGAAACTGCAAAAATACCTACAACCTGCTGGTAAATTGGGTGAAATTGAGATAATCCTTTCGAAACAAAAGATACAGCAAAAATGATGAACTGTAAAGGACCGAGAACTAATGGAAGGACGAGATTCAAAACTACAGTAACCCACAGAAGCCAAATGAAAAACAAAGAAATTTAACAAAAGACTTTCTAAGATGTCAGCAGTGTCTTATTCTATTATAAACGGAATTGAAAGCAACATATTTGATACTTATGGATATTTGAAAGAACATCGAATAATTTTTGAAGTCCCGGAATCCCAAAAAAAAAAAGCATTCTCACCATAATCGCTCCCAGTCTAGATTAAAGAAGCTTGCAGTTTCTTGAAAGAATGAAGTAGACTGATGGTGTGGAAACACGGATGGGGTTCCAACAAGAGCCGGTGAAGGCACCATCGTTTAGGAATACTGTAGTAGGAAAGTGAACGAGTAGATATTGTTGTTACTCTTGTTGTTGTTATGTTCGAATATATGGTAGGTGTTTATCCAGAGATAATCAGTCGAAAAGTGCTGGTCGGACAATTGAGGGCTCAGCGGGGAGGCGGAGATAGGGGAAATGTTGAGCCGCGAGCTCCCTCCGTGTTTTGCGTCCGTCGCCACTACTGTGTCTATATGGTCGTCGCAAGGAAGAAGCGAAACAGCATACAGTCGTGGAGTGAAAAAAAAGGAACGATATGGGGGTGAGATGGCGAGCGGGAGAAACAGAGGCGTTCACAGAGAGACCGCGCGGGCGCAGTCCGAAGTAGGCGTGACACAAAACGGTTCGGAAGACACGAGAGAGTCTGAATCTGTGCCCATAGAAGGAGAGAAGAAGGAGCAAATACCGTGTATTTTTTCTACGTTCAAGGGAATGAGAGGAAAGAGAGGCATACTCTCCTTGGCTTCTTTTCTTGGGTTTGGTTTTAGTTGCTCCGACGAAAAAAAACAACACCGACGCGCGGGAAACACGAGACTCGCGGATTGAAGCATCCCATCACTATTCAAGCCTCCTACCCTTCAGTTGATGTCATTGTTTATTTATATCGGTACTGACCATACCGTTTTGGGACAAGATGACCGGTATCTCACAAGTTCTTGAAGCATGACTTTTTCCGGATTTCAAAGCTCAACGGATCCTGAGTCAGTGCTTAAGATATCTTGATTGTAGTCTTGAACAGAACCCATTCAATACAATTTTAAGACTCTCTTGTTTCATTCTCGAAAACCTTGAAGCAATGTGCAATTTTGAGCTTCTGAATCAAAGAGCTATGGTACGCTTTATACATCAACTCGTACTTGATTCATTTTCTTTTTCCTATTTTTAATCCAAGACAAATGAGTGATTTTCAAGTCAAAAGGTTTTCAAACTAAGATTCTGAAACGCGATAGCTAGAATCGTCACCGTCATTCAGCTCCAACAAAAACTTATCTAATTTCCAATCTTCAATACCGCATGACATACCAGATGATTTGGTCACTTACTGTAACCTTTTTCCATTAGTTTTTTTCTCGAAAATTCAAGAATTACTTTCAAGAATGCCGAAATTAAGATTGTCCTTCTTGATAAGCCGTAACCAATACCAAATTACAGGAAAAAACACTTATCGCAAATGAATCTATTTCACCGGAATTTTCGTAATTTTGTATGACACTTATTTTTTGCTAATTCGCGGAACCAGTTCCTACCAGTAACCCAATACGAAATGTCCAAGAAAAATCAAGAGTCAAGTAACGTCTTCTTCATTTGTTGTTATTTGTATACTAACTATTTCTCACGATTTAGAGAGGCAAAACGAACGAAAACTATTTGAGGAGCAGATTTTGATATTAGGGGGTGCGAGGAAAAAAATTGGTTTCTCGCTGCAAATATTTGGCTGTGAAAGTAGTGGGCCCGATGACAAGGCGAAATGAATCAGATTGAGAAAAAAACGAGAAAGAAAATTTGAGAAAAATGACCCGAGAAATTGAAAAATTGGAGGAAAACTCGAACTCTCAGCAGGAGACGGAAAATATAAGAAAAGGAATGAAGGAGAAAAGAACGGGGAGTGTTCTGATGGTCCTAGGTTTATTTTGCGCCCGCAATTTTTTGATCTACCAATTTTTTGAGGTCGCAAGAGTGGCATTAGTCGGAAAAGTTATTTTTTGTGTGCTCGAAGTAAAACAATGCAAGTTTCAGTATACAGTAGTGGAATTTTCGGAAAACTGGAAAAGTTGAAAAAAAAGTTTTTTTGAAAATGTCTAAAAATTAAAAATTATTTAACTTTTGAAAAATATACAAAAAACTGATACAAATGTTAAGAAGTTTTTTTGGTATTCAATGTTTTGAGTTTTTGAAAAAAAAAATATTTTCAGCAGCCAGATCCATTCAAAAGCTATTGAATAACTTTTCATAATCCCAACTATATATCAAAACTAACAAAATGTTTAATAAAATGCACACTGATCACTTTTTGGACTCGCCGTGACCCCGAAAAATTTTGAAGCTGTACATTTTACAAGAAAGAAGAAAAAGAAGGAGCGCATGGAGCATCTGTCCTAACAAAGTCACAGATGGTTTTCTAAAGTGCAGTTTTAAATATTTCTAGGACAAAGAAAAGAGTTTCAATCATTAGGAAATTTGAAAATCAATTAGAACCAGGTTGCAAAAAGTGTGGGAGAAAAATAATAGGCATTTGTTTGCGTTGCACTAGCCTGTTTGGCAGAAGCGATGCTCTAGCCACCCTCCGCTTATTTATACAAAAACCTTCGGAATACATTTTATGATATGGGGAGCAATATAATATACAAAGCCGTTGACCAGAGACAGCCATCCGGATGCATATTTATGCATATATATCCACAATATATTTATGCTACGACATGTTATTATGAGCGAAGACGTTCACTTTTTCTATGGTAACCAGGAGAGAGGCAGAGTTCTGTGAATGTTTTCAAGAAATGAAAAATTTTGTAAAGATATAAAAAGTAAATATGTTTTCTATATTTCAGAACTATTCAGAGAGAAGGACTTGAAAAAACATGTGCATGGGAAAATTAGATAAAAAGTGATACGTGAATTGAACTTAATCGTTCATTCTTGACGCATTTATTTCAACAGGTGGAAGTTAGAAAAATGGAATGACTCAAGAATTCTGAAATTGAAAAATACCTTCTCTCCTTCATCATGTTTTTGGGAGTGGCCTTCAATTTACAAGTGAAACCGAAAATTAGTCGGATTAAGACTATCGAAACCAGTAAAAAGTCATTAGACTGGGCGGGAGAAGACGAGGACGCTGATATATTATTCTGTTGTCTTGTTCTTTTCGGTTCCGATTTAGACACATTTGGGCCGACCCAAAGCGAAACTAAGAAGTTTTTGAGAATGAGTTTTTGGGGGAACAATGCCCTTCTCGAATTTGTTAAGAAATGAAGAAAAGGGGAAGAACGAGAGGGTAGGATAATAAAAGTAGAGAATTGAATCTAAAATTCGCAAGAGAAAACAGAATGAACAACTAGAAAAAAGATAGTTCGTCGCGGAAAGCAATAGATAAAACCTGAAAAAAAAAGTTGAAGGAAAAAAAAGAAAAAGTGGTATTATTTTCTTCAAACTGTCAAGCTGACAATGTTTATGCAAAGCATGGGAGTGGAAATAGCTTTAAAAGTGTGAAAAGCACCTTTGTTGATAGAAAAGGGAAAAATGAGAAGAGGATTAGAGAACAGATATACATATAGTGAACAGAATATCAGAATCAGAATATTTCGATAACACATTATTTTAGAAAGAATCTCGAAAAAATGAAGCCGAAAACTTTGTGCTGCGTCCTACGAGAAGCCGAAAGTGCACAGAAATATAACAGAAATTTGTTTATTTTCTAGTAGCCAAAATCAAAACATTGAGTTTTCGATTTTTAATCGATAGAAAATATTTAAAGTCGTAAGAAATTCGAATATTGTTGAAATCAAGCATAGTTGAAATTTTAAGTGAACAAAATAAACTATTACAACATTTTTTTTTTCTGTAATAAAAGCAACCATAGATTATACTTTCTAATAATTTTTAATAACGATTGAGTCGGAAATCGTACAAATCTAACAGGTAGATTATTGTATTTTCACGAAAAAAAAACATATACCCACTGGTAATTCTCTCTGGTAAACTAACTAGTTTTTTTTTCATCTGTTGTGTCTGTCCTATCAACCTACAGAAAAAAAATCAGAACACAACAAATAAAAAGTTGAAGTCGAAAACGAACGATTTTGGAGATTGAGGAGCGGCTGACCGTCATACCGGTCACTTCTAAAGTGTTTGCACTATGCGCACACCAAAAGAGGCATCTCAAGGTTACCGCATTATTATTAGGAGGAGAAAGAAGATGAAGTAAAGAAAAGGACGAAGAGCAAATCTGTTTATATACATTCTAATGCTTGCAATAAGTAGTTGCCGCGACAGTTCAGTAAGAGAAAAAAGAGCAACAATCGGAGAGCACGGTCTACTATTATTTTCTGTGCGGATTGGAAAGCAGAGGCATATCCAAAACACTTGATATTTGTGTTATCAGTGAGACGGTAAACGTAAGAAAAAATATGATGAACGGTTGAGAAAAGAGGAAGAAGTCGGCATAACTACTGTTCCACTAATACACAGTTAGAAAAGAAAACTTGACAGAATTCAGAGTAGGGGTTTCGAAATATTACCATGTAGGTCACTTTTTCTTTTATTTTTATATTTTGAAGTCTCTCAATTCAATATAGTGGCTACCGGCAGAGAAAAAATGTAATTCGAAGTTGTAAAACAGTTCTGTAAGTTCCAGAAATGCTAGAATATTCCTATTTTATTTTAAATCATAATATATAAAGTGGAAATCGGAAACAGTGAAATTCCATGTAAGAGAACGAGGTTAAGCGGCTTTAGCAACATCCAAGCGCTGGCTGGCGAGAAAACGTGGCGTGTCGGATTGGCATATATATCTATCTCATATATTCAGCTAAACACATATAGAAATAAAAGGAAATAATCGGTTTCTTCTCATCTCGATCAACGAAATCCTGATTTGTGGGAGGCGACGAGACTAGAAAAAAGGCGAATGAAGAAAGGAAGAAGTCGTAGAAAGAACTGGTGGAAAATTGGCGAGAGGACGATCTTTTTTCCCGTCTTCCCTCCGCTACACGTCGTCTGATGGCCTCCCGGGCGTCGGTTTTTGTCTATTTCCCTCTCAATTCACTTTTCAATGATTGAAATCATTTGCGGTTCATGCCCTCATTACCAGAGAAGAGAAAAACACAAACTTCTAAATATTGTTGGGGGAAATTTGGGGTTTTAGAGATTGATAAAGTTTTCAACTCACCTGGAACTCTAGGCCATGAATAAATACCAGAAGAACGATCACGCAATGCGTTATGATCATGAAAGAAGAGAAAACGGCTAAGGTAATGATGACATCACAGAAGAAACATTTGGAAACTAAGAATGATCGAAATAAGAAAACATACAGGTTTTGACGGTCATGCTTTTCTTACCCGATGATAAATACATAGAAGGAGAGAAAAGCGGTGACAAGGGCATTTGATTCATTCTATCACACCCATTATACATCATCCAATTAGATTTTCTAAGGTTGGGAAATCGGATATGCGTAAGAAAAAATGAGAACAGTTTAATGTCTGTGAATGTGAATTTTGCCCAAATCATGCTAATAGGAGTTCAAAACAGAACGACAAGCACCATATCCAGAAATGTTGCGTAAATTGCTTCAGAAAACAACGAAACTGTTCAGTATTATCACCGCAGTAAGTAATTATCTACAACAATCAAGTTGTGGAGCTCATATCTTTAATTCCTTCACATTTCAGCTCCAGTGTATCATATTTTTGGTTGTTGAAATTTATTTATATCAAATATTTAACACACATTCTCTGTAGTTTTCGAGCATCGACCCATTGTCTTATGTACAAAAAAAAATCAAACTGTTCCAAATGTGTTGGTATTGCATACAGTTAGTACACTAGAACTTCTAAGAATTTTGAGGGTACTTTTGATTGGCTCCGCCCACTTGGATCCGATCTGCAAAACTCGCTAATCAAAAAATAAAAATTTTTCTTTTTTGAGATAGAAACGAAATCTTTTTTGCATCGAACGTAGTTTGTGTTTGCAAGCATTTTTTATGTTGAGACCAAAAATGTAGGGTCCCATCTTCCAATAGAAAACTTCATTCTTTCTTGATTTTTGGAATTTTTCCCAGTCTTTTCAAGTTTTCGTCCTTATGGGACTGCGTGTGAGCGGATTTCTTTGCAGATTCAGAATTCTCATAAAATTTTGCTATAGCAACTTTCAAAAAATCATCAGATTTGTAGGACCATGGTAACGAATTTCGCGAAAATGTCGATTTTTTCGACTACTGAAAAATTTCGAAACTCAATTTTGGTTTTCAATTTTTTTGAAGTTCTGTTTTCTTTGTGAATTTGAACATAATTAATAAGAATACGTTATTTAAAAGCAATACCGATACACTTGTCGCTTTATTTTGAGATTTATCAATGAGAAACACTGAAAAATCGAAATTTGGGTTCCGATGACTATAACTTTTTTAAGAGAAGAGTTAGAGTCTTGAAATGTTCTGAGAAAAGATGAATAAACATCTGAGCAATTCAAAAAATACAAAATTTTGTGTTTTCGATAAATTCCAAAGATTTTGTGGAACATTTTATGAAATCAACCTCCTAAAAAATTGGAACATTTTTTGAAGGTTTTCTTGCATGTTAAGTTTTCTTTTCCGGAAAATGCTTGATATGTCAAATTATTTGTAGAGACTGGTTACTTTAAAAAATTTAGGTCCGATATGGCTGAAGGTCCAAATATGTTATTTAGTAACAGTCAAAGTGACACCAATTTATCGCTTGAATAATTTTTTCCTAGACCAAAATTTTCTTAATGTTTTGGAATAATTAATCAATTTTTTAATTGATAACGTTAAATTATCATGTTTTGTCTTTTATACTCGGGATCTGAGCACAAACTTCAGCCAGGATTTGCTCAAACGAAGACGCAAGAAGGGAACTAGAGCCAGTTGATGTTTCGAAACCAAATTGAATGCAAAATAATCAAAAACATCATTGAAATGCACAATATAATCAATTGAAGACAAAACATTAAAAAATTTTGGTCTAGGAAAAAATTATTCAAGCGATAAGTTGGTGTCACTTTGACTGTTGCTAAATAACATATTTGGACCTTCAGCCATATCGGACCTAAATTTTTTAAAGTAACCAGTCTCTACAAATAATTTGACATATCTGGGAAAAATTCCAAAAATCAAGAAAGAATGAAGTTTTCTATTGGAAGATGGGACCCTACATTTTTGGTCTCAACATAAAAAATGCTTGAAAACACAAACTACGTTCGATGCAAAAAAGATTTCGTTTCTATCTCAAAAAAGAAACATTTTTATTTTTTGATCAGCGAGTTTTGCAGATCGCATCCAAGTGGGCGGAGCCAATCAAAAGTACCCTCAAAATTCTTAGAAGTTCTAGTGTACTAACTGTATGCAATACCAACACATTTGGAACAGTTTGATTTTTTTTTGTACAGTGGGTTGCTCGAAAATCTCAGAGAATGTGTGTTAAAATGTTTGAGAATTTTTGCTCTAATTCGAACTTTTCAAGATCTCAAAGCTGTTTAAAAACCAGGAATCTGTTCTTATAAAGTATTTTTTCCCGAACACAAACATTGAACACAAAAACTCAAACTGACCAGTACTCTAACCTTCTAAAAACTAACGTTACTTGTAAAAAAAAGTGGATACAACCGGAAAAGGGTAAAATGAGTTGAGTATGTGTGTTGGGACCATTATAAAGTGAAACGCAGCCATACTCTTGTCTGCACCCTCTGGTTCCGTTTCGTTGTCTTGCTTGTTACCAGGCAACATTTAGGATGTGGGAGCGGATGCTTTGGAGGGATTTTCAAAACGTAGTTATGAAATCCGAGGACGCACGCGACGGAATATGAAAAGAGAAGGAGCCACTAAACCTGTGAAGAAGTAGATTGCATCTGCTGAGGTTAAGATTGAAAGTAAGCCGACAGAGAAGAAATTGTTTCACTTTACCATTACGAGTACCTGAAAAACCGCAATTATCCATTCCCAACCACTTGTATTTTCATTTCGTCTTAAAAGGTGAAAGCTGGTTGTGTCTTTGTATGCATACTGCCTTCATCCCTCCGCAAAAGTCATTATCGGATTCTTTGGAGAAGTTTGAAGGAAATGGAGAAAGTAGAAATTAGAAAAACACACACATATGCTTAAGGAGGAGACATGTACACTTTTCGTTTTCCTCCCACGCAAATCAGTCTAAATTTGGAATCTGACGTCTGGAAGGAGATATGAATAAGGAGAAACTGAAAGTATGGGATAGTGTTAAATGAGATGGCTAACTCGGAAGTTTGCAGGTTTTGCATATTAAATGTTTTCAGGATAACAAAACCGGAAGATGATTCATAATTGACAAGTCGTGATTTTCTGATTTTAACTCCAAATGTGTTTATTAAATTCTAAATCAGCTCGTCCTACTACGAAAAAGATCATTCTTTTATGTTCAGAAATTTTTATCTGCTTTTAATTCATTTTCAATTTCAGTCCCCACTTCATCCCTTGAAGTCAAAAACTCAAACTGACATATTTTTCTGATCATTTTTTCTCACAGAGTAAATCCCGGATCAGATCCCACGCCAGCGTTCAAACATTCTTTTATCCATCAATTCCTTTTATCTCATGTAGTAAAGTAACAATAGAAGTTGGATTACTCTATTCATACAAAAAAAAGTTTTGAAAAGATTTGAATAGACCAAATTTCAGATCATCTTGAACCCATGGACTTGTAGTGCGCGATATGGAAAGTTCATATGATCGCAATGATTGAAACTGTTGGACTGAACACAGTTCGATTTCTCCATAAATGACACAACAGAAACAACCAGGAGAAATTCTAATGTTACGTGGAACCCCTGATCAATCCTAGGCCACATGGGAAAAACATCAATTATTCATTTTTCGGATATATTTTTTTGCTTTTGTCTAAAACAAATTAATGACGTAATGAATCTGGAAAACTGCCAGTGTCAGCTCCATCGCTCAACTCAAACACCAAAAAGGTTCGATAATCATGTTTCGGTCTCAGCATCCTGTGACCAACCAGTGTTCGTTGGCCTCGTTGTTATGATTTCTCGAGGGATAATGTTTTTTTCATAGTTGAAAAGAATTCCATTAGATTTGTGTAATTCGTTTTCATAAATTATGCAAATCAATGTTTGTGTCTTGAGAAATAGAAAAAAATGGAACGCTTCAAGAATTGTTTTGTGTTCATCGGACATTTTTCGTTGGAGTCTGTAGTCTTTTCAGAAAAATAGAGAATATTACTTGTAAAGAAATCAAAAATGTATCCGGGAACAAAATTGAGTTTAGTTAGCGCTTATAAAATTTATTTTGCAACGCATCTCCAAGTTCTCACATAAATGCTGCATAGATACATTTGAGAAAATTTTCGGAATTTCAAAAATGATGAAAGCGGAAGTTCATTTCGAAATTTTTGCAAAACGAAACATTTCAACTTTTCCAGCTCCGAATGATGAAAAATCCTTTCACAGTAATAACGTTTAGAATGAAGACGAATGTGAGCTTTTTTAAAACTACATTTCGGATCATTGGATCACATATCATCAGCATTTCTACCAATTTATATTTTTTCCTCTTTTCAAATTTGATACTATTTTACATATTCGTTTTATAGCTCATTTTATCCCTCAATAATGGATTTATCTCGGTAGTTTATCAAATTAAATCGTAGGGTGGCATTCCATCAAGAGGGACTTGGAACAATATAATGATACAAGGTTTACGATATGTGAAGAAGAAAAGACCATAAAATGATTACTACTTCAATGACACTTTAGTTTATTGACTTATTTCAGTCTTGAACCATAATAAATCCTAATTTATTAAATTCTGGCGGTGTTCTTTCGGACCCTGATCAATGACAATGAGTCTTTAATTTGAACTGAAAACTGTAAAAACAACGTCTATTGCTTTTTCCGCGTGATAATAATTCATTTTCACTTCAAACTACATCCAGTCCTTTTTTTGGTTTCTGCTACTTCACCTTTAAAAGCTCTTTGTTTTTTTGTTTGAGCTCTTTATTTTCTTTTCAGTGCGAGAAACAACGCTTCACCGTCAAAGAAAAACGGAAAACTATTTTTCAAAACGACCATGAATAATGAAAAAGACACAATTTCCGATTTTTCGTTTCAGACTAGGCCAAAGCTACTTGTACATGTTACAAGCAGCTCCAATATGTTTTTTTTTCATGTGCTATTATGATCCTTGAAGTTGATTCAGGAGTCACATACTTCCATGAATGCTTGCAATTAGACTCGTGGTCTTCCTTATTCATCACGATTCTTCTGACTAATATGTCCATAACTAACTAGACTCCCTAGTCAGCATTTTCTGCAAACCAACTAACTGGCTTTAGTTTTTGGAAAGAGGAGAAGCTAAACGAAATGACATCTCTTCTCTTACTTTCATAATTCTTTTAACTATGCCGTGTTGGTTCACCGGAACTTTTCTGACCCACAAAATTTTGAAATTTCTTTTTCGCTAGAACTTAAATTTTTTCGATTGTCAATGAAACAAAAACACTCAAAACGTCACTAGGCAGTCATAAAAAACTTTTTCAGCCCCAAAAAAACCATCAATCTTGAAAATCTCGAGACTCAAGAGTCTATCGTCACCGTTTTCGTTTTTTTTTCCACTGGAGTCCAAAATTCAAAACATCCTTCTAGCCGAAAATAAGTTTCTTTTGTCTGAAACTTCCTGTGGTCATGTTTTCGAGTCACGCTGAGTCCTGATATGACTTGTTTTGTAAAAAAATCTGACTTGTTTTTTTCCAGAATAACAG
This sequence comes from Caenorhabditis nigoni, assembly GCA_027920645.1. NCBI lineage: Eukaryota > Metazoa > Nematoda > Chromadorea > Rhabditida > Rhabditidae > Caenorhabditis > Caenorhabditis nigoni. The sequence continues at coordinate 1,092,590 of CP115869.1, forward strand.
TTTCTATATTCTCCTCAATCAGAACCCCCTAACGCTTTGAAGTCGTTTCTCTTTTCCTGTTCAGCCTTCTGAGTTGTGATCTTCTTTAGTTTTTGTTCACCGAAGTTGTCAAAGACTTCGTCATTTCTGGAAAAAATAAAAGACCGCCTCAAACTTTTCCTATGACCGATCAGAAGCCACTACTAGTACAAGAGCTATTAACTTTGATGGGTCCCAAAGTTTTTTTCCGCGTTTTCCACGAATCGTGTGGCCCCCCATTAAATCACTCGCACTTCGTATTTTCTTCCGGTTTCATGATTGCTCCCTTTGTCGCCAACGTCACTCCCATGCCTTTCACGGTCATGACCGATGATGGTTGAGTGCACATTAGCTTCAGGATAAAAACAAAAAACTACAGTAGTTCACGATGATTTTCATCAGATATTTCTTTTCTTTTTTTTTTTTGAGAAAGACGACTAAATTGAACAATTTGATGTATCAATAAGAGTGATAAGATTGGATGTAACCATGACATCAACCAATTAGTTGCCATTCAGCCCATATAATATTCGACAAAATTTTTTAAGAGCTTTTGAGATCAGTTAAAAAACATCAGAATCATGTGTTCGTCACTTATGATCTATTCAGATAAGTGCAACAATGCGTGAAAATGAGGTGATGTATAAAATGAAATATAAGTAGTCGTTCTACAAGCTTGTTCAAGTTTTTTTGCTGATATGTGATGAAATTAAAAATTATTATTTAAAAGATCAGGATTTTTGTTATTTCTGATTCCCGATGAGTTTCAGCACAATTCAGTCTGAAATCGGTCGTCGTTTGAACTGAAGAACTTTTGAAAGAACCTCCGTTTTTTGAAGGTTAACTTTGACCTGTTGGACCACTGGGTGATTTCGAATTTTTATAATTTGACTTATTAGCTGCGATCTCTTTCCTTTCTCATCAAAAAATCATTTTAAACTCATATACCATTCCAATAAGCAAATTTTGCAAGTCCAAATGCTCATTTTCTGATCATACCACGGAAAAAGAAACATGTAAGGGAAAAAACTTTCTTCCTCACTGCCGAAAAAAAATTAACGACCTCGTTTTTTGATCAGAAGCTCCAGAGCACGAGGCCGATAGGAAACGCGGTGCAATTTAGATGCTCGAATCGAGCCTTGAATTATTCCGTCTTCTCCTGTTTCCCCCTATTTTTGGAGACAACAAGGAAATGTGCAACACTCATCGCATTTTTCCTTACGGCAAGGCATCACAAACAGCCACCCACACTTGTTCTGCACTACCGAGAAATGGGATTGTTTAAATTAGAAATTGAAATAAAAAAACGTTGTCGTCTCATCTCTCCTACTCATCTCCGAAAGTCTGAAGTCTTCGTCGCTTCTGATTGGCTTGCTTGTCAAATGCAGTCATATTGTCCTCTCAGTTCATCAGAAACGGTCGCACCGACTCAATTAGGCGCCATTTCAGGTGTCACCCACAGAATGAGCAGGCCCCACCCGTCTATCTACTTTGGTAAACATTCAACAAACTAGTCATCATCCAGAAATTTTCAGTCTTGATAGGATCTAGAGGATTCCATGTTGACCTGTCGGATTTTTCGAAGTTTTAGTAAATATAGTGCTTCATTTTTTGTAAATTTCTACTCCCTCACGTCTTTATCATGCTCTCTTTCTAGGCTGGGAACGTGCCATTTTGCAAAAATAACAATACCTGATCTCAAAATCCAGTCAAGCTAAACCTAATCAAGCACGAGTTGGGAGGGACCGCTTCACTAGTTAATTCATTCCACCCAAGTTCCAAGAATATCTCTATACATGAGAAGAAAACTCATTTTCCCACTCGTTCAGGGAATCCCTTCTTTTTGTTTCCCATACCTTCTTCTTGCACTTTTGCACTTCCCAACTATCTGAAAATTTAACGATCATGGAAACAGCTTTTTCTCAATTATTTGCCCTATCCGCCCATATCGTCATTTCAGCCCTCCCCTTCTTTTCAATGAACTGGAAACGATGTGTGTAGGAGAGAAGAATGTGGAAAAAAGTTTTGAATATTTCAGTGTGGGTTTAATCCAATAAAATTATGTCATTCATCTTGATATCCCCCAGAAAAAAGAGATAGAGAAGAAAAGTGATGTTCATTAATCCAGTGCCCGCCTTCCTTGAATGCCCGCCCCTTTTGAAGAGTTAGGCTACGGACGTATAAAACGGAAATGGTGGAGAGCTTGTCGTCAGGGCTCCTCCTACCTGGAAAAAGATGTTCTTGAGATGATCTTCTTTATTTCAGATTTTTCATTCTTTGCTCCTTTTTCTTTCATTTTTTTTTTTAAATTTATTGAATTTTGTTTATAATACACCATACCTATTCACTTCTTCATGAATCCATTATCTCATTCTCTTCTTTTTTTTTCCATTTCTTGCTCATTTGACATGTTGTCATTTGCTGTTGATATATTCATGCGAACATCTGTTCCGTTTTCCAGGTACTCTTTCCGATTTTCAAAGGATCTTCTGCATGTTCCGTCGGCTTCTTATCGCTGTTTTCTGCTTTGCCTGTCTTTCGGCAGTGACTGCGCAGCGGTTCCTGTATAACCCAAAAGTGAGTAACGAGTATTTGTATCTTTAACAACATTTTGGATATGACTACCAATTTATTATTGATTGATTACTATTTAAACAAGTTGGAAAAATTCTGGAAGCATAGATGTGATCAAATTCACACAAAAATATGTTCTAGGATGAACACAAAAGATCCTTACATGTTTCCTAATGAAAATAATTCTTGCGGACGCTTCCAGGTCCAGTCAAAAGAAGTATTTTTCCGGATTCTTATAGCAACTTTGTTAGCAGCAAAGTTCTCGACTCATCTCTAAATTCAAGAAAAAAACTCAATGTTGATCTCTTGATCTTCCAATCAGGCCCTTTATACGGAAAAAATTTATTCAGCACACAATACGTGAGAACAAAACTATTGTGCTCATATTCAAAATAATTGGATCAACCGAATCATTTCTTTTCTTCCTAGATGTTTTTCTCCCCACTTATCGGATCAGTGAGTGTGTTTTGATCTCACCCACACCAGCACTCAAGAGCATAAGCTTTATTGAACGTGAAGTCATGAATGCTGCATGGCTCAGTTCTCTTCAGCTACAGTATTCTTGCACGGCTCAAAAAATGTAGTCAGTGTGTCTTGTTACCAAGTATTCAAAAATATTGAATGGATATGACATCTGACTTCTGATAAAAATACATTGAGGGTGTAAGATGAAGGGATTACCATAGACCGATTCTTTGAACAATAGCAAGATTTACTACGTTTTCCAGCCTAATCCTGTGGTATCAGCAGGAGTTAGTAGGAGTTGGTGGAGTGGAAAAAACACCCTCAATTTCTAAAAATCCATCAAGTTATCATCTGACATGCCCTTCTCGTGACGTCATGATTCTCATTTTTTTCAGTTCCAACCATCATTCAATGATGGATCTTCTCTAGACGGATTTGGGGAGTATGCGGACTACATGCCCGTCAAACGAGCTTTCTCGTTCCAAGCGGCTCGTGGAAAGAAAAGTATGGTCGGTGGAGAGAAGAGGTTGGTATTTTCATTTGCTTTTTATTAGCATCTGTTTTTTTGTTCCTTTCATGTTCTGATGGATGGGGATGTGCTGTCCAAAAATAGAGGTTCCGTTTCATTCAGCAGACGAAAAAAAGAGTGAAGGAAAGAGAAAAGAAGAACATGTTACATTTTGATACATTTCCATCTATCAGATCATTTATGAGCATTCTCCAGTCAGAAAAGCTGGAATATGCATATCAAAAATCATACTGGACCACATAGTCTCCTTTTTCTTCTTTAATAGATACTAATGAAAAAATGTCATGAAAAACGGATAGGAATTTTTTTTTTGATGTCTTACATTTCCAGATACTCGTACTTCCCATCTCGCGGATAACTCGACAGATCTCCGACCTTTGCAACAGATACGTCTGTCATCAATTATCTCCCTTTCTTTTCCAAAACTTTTCAGCAGAGCCCCCCCTTCAATGATAAATGCAGATCTCAAAGTTCTTACGATTATCCTTCCCCATTGTCAACAATAAAGACATTCTGTTAAAAGAACTGTTTATTTTAAATAAATAATTTCTTGGGATTTCTAACAGAGTTGAGTAGTACTTCGCTTGACTTATGCAAAATCAAGTTGAGAAGAAATCTACATAAGGCTTCCCGTTCTTTGACTGAATTAAGTCCAGCTAGGTTTCAGACGTAGATATTACATTGAATGTTAGGTCTTCAAAAAGAAGATATAATTTTTAATTATATCTTGACAAAGATTGGAAGTTGGCGAGGGAGGGACTGGTCCTACCCGGAAAAGTTCCTACATCCTCATTTGAAAGTATAATGAATTGCGAGCCATTCGACATACCTCTAGATATATTTTTAATGAAAACCAAAGACTAAATCAGGTAAATGAGAGGGTGGGAAGTGTGTGAGCGATACGCGCGTGTTTTTGAGGGAAATGTTTGAATGAGATTCTCGTCTAGACTGGAACACAAGAAATATGGGTTTATGGAATCAAATGGGAATATTCTTGGAAAATTTTAGTAATGTAACATCCGGTAACTGTTGATATATAGTTTCAGTTATCCCTAGATCAAATTACAAATTACGATCAAAAAATCTGCAGAGAATCAATAATGATGAAAACCTTTTTTGAAAAGTACAAGTATATGTTAATTTAATAGATTTTTAGTTTAACCAGCCTGTTTGCCGCGCCTACGGCGCTTCAAACGGCTGGCTGGTGCGCCTACGGCGCGAGATCGTCGCTTCGCTCCTCTAATTTGAATCTCTTTTTGCCTCATTTTTCTTCAGACTTGCATACGCAAAAAATTTTATGATAGCTCAAATTTGACCTGGCGGATTTTTCCTTCGGGAAACTTCCCCTCTGGGAAAAAACGGAATGACATACAGAGAAGAAAAGAAGAGGACAGACACCACTCCATTTATTTATTATAAGAATGATTTTTGGCTTCATTTTTTGAATTTTTAATTATTATATAACTTTTCAAGCAGTCGTGTAGCTTAATCATTCTGGATATTTATATCTAAACCTTCGATAAAAACTTTTGTGCTTCTCTTATCAGCGGTCAATTTTTGACCACAGATATCAGTGTTTGATTACAGTTGATTGAAAACAATGCTCGTATTCTTCTTTCTAGACGGTAAGATTATCCAACGATTGTGATGTAGCTTTTTGTATTTTGTTGTTAAGAAGATTAATGATAACGTTGGCTGTGCTCATAAGTTCCTGGTAAGGTTTTAAGTTTTGGCTTCTTCCGGGATAATGAAAATGGTCACATCAATTGAGAAAAACACATTTCGAATATGCTGGAAAATAAATTGCTAAAGGGACGAAAAATGAAGAAAAGAGTAGGAACACTGTCGATGATTTTCATCAAAAATAATTGGTCTGTATTAGAAGGGCCGCCTCTACCATTGTTATAACAGCGGAAGTGTTTTCAGAACAACTTTGGGAATTTCCTAAGATTTTGGCCATTCGTTCCAAAAAGTAATGAGTTGTGTAAGTGATTTCGTTATTAATTTCTAACTTTTGGAGTGAATTTTTAGAGGGGTTGATAATAGCAGAGGGTTAATAATAGTTGAAAATTTTTAGGTAAATTTCAGTCGCATTTTTTCAGCTTCTAGATTCTGAGGCGCACGAAAAAAGTTACCACGTTACTCACCATATCCGAAAGTATGTATATGTATACCAATTTTCACCTCAAGATGGACATTCCTATTACAGGTGTCCTTCTAATACAGGTTTTACGGTATTTCTCTTGTTTTGGTTTTCAGTGACTACTAATACCTCAGAAGAATAGCAGTTTCTCATAACTTCAATACAACAATACGCCCTCATTTTCTCCTCTACAAAACATCTAAACAATTTCTCTTCCTACAAAATAACATGATAAAATTATTTGAACAGAGAACCTCACATTTTTCTTTTCCTACCAGCTAGTTTTCTTTTTTTTCTTTATTTCTGATTCAATTGTAAGTCAAGTTGGCATTGTTGAAAATCAAACCATTCAAACAGTAAGAGGGACACTTCACACTGTTGATTGTGGAAGAAAATGGTTTGAAAAGTCTTTGGTTGAAGGACAAGAAATTACGGGGTTCTCATTTCATACCCGAAAAATCCTCAAGGCTAGACAATAGCGATTAACGAAACATTCAAAACGGTAAGAGCCGCTTTTGTGGATTTGGCCTTTGAGTGGACTTGAAGAGCAGTCAGCAGCAAGGCTTGTTTTTTTGTGACAGTTTTTTTCGGTGTCTTTTCGCAGATTGTTTAATTTGACGTGGCAACAAGAACAAATTTCAATTCGTCATGCTGAGTTCTCCTTGTTAAGATAAAAAAGATTTTCTGCGACTTGGATTGATAACGAACCCAAAAAACATTGAAAACTGAAACATTTATAATTTGAGATTTGAATAATTCGCCACCAAACGCTCGAAAATGTCATTTTAAATCTGAAAAGTTGTTAATTCGTTCAACTTCGCAGAAGTTAAATTATTCAGAATCGTGAAACTGAAATCGAACATTTGTTTTAACCAGTGTTTGTTTTATACTTCACAATTGAAGGAACCTTTTGGTGGGATCTGTTTTTCATTCCTCGAATAAATTTTCCGAAATACCAAAACACTACAGTAATCCTGTCTTCTTTTTGGCAAATCATTCTTGATGTTTCTAATGAATTTTTTTGACTCTAACTAATTAAGTTTTTTCTCATATTTTTTGTCTTTTCACTCCGTGTCCTCCCGACTAATTTTGCAATTTGTAGTGAAATGAAGTTATAGAATTTCCCGTGCACATATGTTCTTCCGCTCGTCGTCATCTTCGATTCTTGGTTCAGTTTCAAATTTCAAAAACTATTACACACTACTGACACAGAAACAGAGAACTTTGACACACGCACGCACACGCCACCCATACGCACACTTAAACTTTCTCTTTCTCGTTCAGTCATCAAGAACTGAATGTTTCAAGAAAATGGTTCTGCAGAAGGTCTGTATGGTGTTAATAGGCCGTCTCGCATCCTTTTTTATTCCGAAATACTGGAGACCACAACCAACGGAGAGGGGTTCATCGTGTTAGAGGTCTGACGTTAAGGACACAAGAGAGACATGGCAGACGAGACGCAAGTCATCGAAATAGTATGGCAGTTGAAGAGTGCAACGAACATTTGGACGGGGGTAAAGAAAAAGGCGATGGGAAGAAGAGGACGATTGAGACGAGCGGGAGGAGAGAGGAAGAGAGTCGATGAGAGAGTGGAGAGCGGGTAGAGAAAAAGATGGAGAAAGACAGGGGGCACTAGTGCGTTGGTTTTGCGTTGTGTTGCGCGCAGCATTAGCTGCTCTGTTTCTCTCGCTCTTTATTTTCACCGATCTCTTCTTCTTTTTTTGTTATAAAAATATTCATATTGTTTTTCTATAGAAGGAGAGGACCCCAAATCGGCGAGAAACAACCATCAATGGCGTGCCAAACTGGTATCAGAGGTGAGTAACGTTTCGGCGCGAGAAAAAAAATATTGGGGTTGCGGCGAGGGGTTAAGTGATGGCCAATATTTGAGTTCTCGACTGGTTATTCCGCCTTTTTTGGCTGTGTCCAAACATGAGAACCATTTCAAAAACTAATCTAACCTTTTTTCGCTCCAAAATGGAATCAAACTCTCCCGATTCTCCCCAAATTTCCAGTATTCCACCTTCCCCAACAAATTTCAAAGGTATAATCTCTTTTCTGACCTTCTTTGTGGATTATTCCATCCCTAATCGTTCGATTCCATTCAAATTCGCAATGGGAGGTTTTAGTAAAGTGAACACCGTCTTCATCTCACCACACAGTCGTTTCACGAATATATGCATAACCTTGACGCGATTCTTCATCGTTTTCTCCATTCTTCTCTCATTTCGTTTCTGTGAGAGAAAGGGATCCAAAACAATGATGGGGATCCTGATATAGGGGTTCATGAGGCCTGGAGGGATAAAATTACACACATTGCTCATACACTCATGATCCGATCGCTTCAATGTTGACAATGAGTGTGGTGGATAATAATGGACAAAAACCCGAACGAGCTTTTGATTTCATTCCCTTCCTTTCCCTACAATCCCAAATCCCGAGACCCGTGTATTTCTATCTATCCTCGCCACGGCCGTTTGTGGAGGGAGGTGCATTCCGTTAATAATGAAAACCTGCCCGGTGAACGAGGAGAGAAATAGTGCACTTACGGTTAGAGACTCTTCATTCGAGCGAACGCAACAGGCGAAAACAAACTGAAAGTCCCGGCAAATAGTGTGTTTTATCCCGCGAGCTACCCTCTCTCCCTAGGAAACAGAGCAGGCCGATGTTTTATATACATCTTGGATATCTGTAAGACATACCAATCCTGAAAAGGGACTACTAAGATACTCTGCCTTCTTGAAAGCTTCTTCTCCAGACACCCCACAAAACTATACAACATCAATTCTTTTGGGAGCGGTCCCAAAAAGAGGAAGCGGGAGAGGCTTTTTAGAAAATGGGACCCTAGACCAGAGCAAGCGCAAAAAAGAATAGAAGGGGAAACAGAAATGACGAGCAACACCACTAAAATGGAGAGTTTTGCAGCAAACGCCGCACTTCGAAATGCACTCAACTTGGGAAAACAGGCCAAACTGCGGCTCATCAAGATTGTGGTGAATAATGAGGAGATGACGCCAAACTACGAGTTCGCTGGAACTGCCAACTGGCGTGATGACTGGAAAGCGTGTCTACCGGAATGTGTGGATGCATATGAGCCATGCTTCATCCTGTTCCGTTTGAATACAATCACCGAATGGGTTCTGATAACGTAAGTTTTTGAATAAATTTTAGGGTGGTTGGAAAACGACTATTTTGCTTTTTGGAATTTCAGAATGCACAAATCAAAACTCTGGTAACGAAAATGTAAAAAAAAAACAATTTTGTTATAATCAATCCAATTTTTGATAGCAATCGATATCAATTCAGGTTTTTTGAGAAGTGTGTACACGTGATTTGAATTTTTAACTGACACATCACCCAAATGAATTCACAGAACCAACAAATTTCATGGACCGCACATGTTTCTTGACAAAAACTAACGACCTTGTTTTTTTACAGATTCGTCGACGATCGTGCTCCGGTTCGCGAGAAGATGCTTCTGGCGGCCACATGTGCCACATTCAAAAGCGAGTTCGGACAGTGTTACATCGAACACGAAAAACATGTCACGGACCGTAAGGTTAGTGATCTGTGGGGACTTTTCACTCAAAAATTGGAAATTTTGAATATGAGATTTAAAAATCATCGTTCAAATATCTGAGTTCTTAAAGTTCTTGGTATTTTAGTTATTGAGAATTTTCAGTCTAATTGGACGTGAAAACAATTTTAAAATATAAAATGATTAACCTTGAAACTGTGAAATACAAGTTTTAGCAATCAGAAAAATCAAATCAGTACGAAATCCTTCATTTTTTGATTTCCGAAAATCATTTGAACTATTTTAAACGTTCTCACAGCCCTTTAGCAACAGTTGTTTTCTTTCAGGATCTCACTCTCACTGCCTTCGAATCATGGCTGAAAGCAAAAACCGAGCTGGGACCAATGAGTGAAGTCGAGAGAGAACTTCACAATGCCCAGCAAGAGAGAGCCGCCATCGCTCATGCCGGTCCACAACATTTGAAGGTGAGTTCTGCTTATTTTCAGTTTATACTTTGCTAAGTATCCATTTTCAGGGTGTCGCTTTTCCAGTGGATCGTAACGCCGAGGAAGCGCTGAGAAAATTGGCCCACCAGCAGCTGAGCTTCGTTCAGCTTTCGGTAAGAAACATCCCTTTTATTTTAATAAGTGACACATAGGATTCCGCTGCAAGGAAAAATCCAATTAGTCTAATTCATATGTCTCCATAAAACAATAGAAAAAGGAAACGCGGAACCACAATAAGCTATCTTATGAGGGTATATGCAAAGACTAATGCAGCTAAAAGTAGTCCATATGTCAGTCACATCGTCAAATGACATTATGCATTGCTACCTACATGTTTAATTCACACACACGTACTAATTCTCTTTTTGTTTTCAGGTTGACACACTCAACGAAGCCATCAAACTGGAAAGCACTCTCGAGTCATTGGAACCGTCTGCACTTGCTTCCAAGGTGCCACGTGACAAGCCAAGATACACATTCTACAATTTTGATCATACATGGGAGGGTGTTCCACAAAAGTGCACTTGTAAGTTTTCATTACTCTGCATAATAAAAAGAGATCTCAACGAATTAAAATCAAGCCATAGTATGGGGAGGGCTATTACAAAATTCCGAATTCGCATAATCGACAATTAAGTTGGACAAAAACGACTGGGCAAAAGGAAGAAACAATTTAGACCTGTATTTTCCTATCTCTAGTTTTTCTTTCTAGTTGTATGTCGTATTGTGCTGCAAATAGCCCTAATCTGAAAATTGCCCGGAATGTACGGAAACTATAATGTATGATCGTCACACAAGAGTTTCCTGATCGAAATCGTTTCTGTCATTTGAGTCGATTTTTCAAGAAACAGAAAACGATGAGAACAAAATAAAGTTTACAAAAGACATGAGAAGAAATATAGGTTACAAAGAAAAAATACTAACAAACATTTTTCTCGTCGAGCTAAAAACGGGTTCAGAGATGCTTATGTACTGAAGAGACTCAAGAACAATATTTTAAAAAGCGCAATATCAAAATTGTCAATTTGCATTATATCATTTCTTTTTTCAAATCTAAAAATAGGCTCAGCCGGCGTCAGTCCTTTTTTGGCTCGGCAACAAGAACCAAATCATTTGTGAAAATCGAAAATCTGAACGTGATAATCGGTTCCTAGCTAACTTAAACATAAAATAGTTCCTAATGACCGACTTTTAGGGATCTTGAAAATTGAAATTAAAAAATCGGAACTATCAAAACACCCAAAACCAAAAATAATAATTTGTGACCTCGGTTATTATTCTTATAGTGTTCATCTACTCGTTGCCATCATCCGGAAGCTCAATCAAAGAACGAATGCTCTACTCCAGTTGCAAAGGACCATTCTTGGGTGCTGCACAGAATCAATATGGAGTTGTCATCACAAACAAGGTGAGTGTTTTATAATTGATAAACAAATTAGAAAAGCTTTCTCAAATCATAGTGAGAAAATCAAGAGGCCTGGGCAGGCCAAAGATTTTTAGAGACCGACCGGGTGGGCATAGCCGGGTTTCGAAATTACTGGGAATAAAAGCCCAATGTCAGCCCGGTCTAGTACGTTTCTAATAAACTCGATGGAAAGAAAATGAAAAAAGCTAGATAATCAATTTAGATCAAAAATTTGAAGAATGTTCTTGCTTTGATAATACCTCCTATAAAATTTAATTGAAGAATTTTGAAAAGTTCAGCCTGCACAAATAAATAATTTTTAGATGGAAATCGATGCTCGTGACGATTTGTCCGAGAAGGCTCTCCTTGAAGTCATCCATCCGCTTCCAGTTGAAGCGCCAAAACAATTCTCGCGTCCAGCTCCACCACGCGCCGGTCCACGTCGTATCACAAAGGTCTAACAATTTATTCCGACGTCTTCAACCCCTCTCTTTTTTCCTTTTTTTTTCTACTACCATATATTATATTTTGACCTCCACTCTCTTTCTTTCTCTCTTTTTTCCTCTATTTCTCCTTGTGCAGCCCTAATTGTAATTAACATCGCATTGTGTGTATCGCATTGACATACACGTTCACGAACCAGCAACCAAAAAAAGTGCGTCAAAAAATATATATTCATCCCCACAACACAATTCTCTCTTCCCGTTTTCTTCACCTCTTTTTGCTCTCGCCGCTCGCCCCCACCAATTTTCCTCTCCAAAAATACAATTTTCTTATGAAATGAAATTATGTATTTCTATTCCATTTGTTTCTAGAATTATGTAAGAGTAATTGAGTGATACCAAGCTTTGTTTCGAACTGCCTGTACACCTTTCCTCCTTTGAATTTGTTTTAATATTCTATAAAAGATTGCATAAAAACTGTCGCCTTCATTTTTTCCACCTTTTTCAATGGTTTGTTGTGTGGCTTCAAAAATATCAGTCTTTCATTTTTCTTGTTCTTGTTTCCACCCACTCCCGAAATTTATGTGTGACGTTCTGGACATTGGTTTTCATCACGTTTTCATATCGAAACTGAGTGACTGTGTATGCGGTGTGTACGCGCCTAGAAAGCTCGCTTTGATAGTGTTTCTTATAGTTTTTTGAGAATACTTTCTTTGATATGGTCAACGTAGAAGTCACAAGTTTTTTTATTTTCTTTAGATGGTTGAAATGCTTAGGAACTTCCTCGCAGATTGTGTAGAAGAACGAGTTCGTAGGAAGAAAACGAACTAATAGGATTAATTGATAGATGATGGCAAACTGAATTTCTTGATGATAGAGCGAAACAAAAAAGAAAACGGAAGAAATTAGTAGTTTGGAATTTTCTAGAGGTCAAGTTTAGTACTGCTATTCCTTTTTCTTTTTCCAAATAGTTTAGAAGATTATAGTTTTAACTATCAGTCCTATTTTATCACTTCAAATCAGTTCCTTTCTTCAATAACAATTAGCAAAGACATAAATCTTGGAATCTTAGGAACCAATAAAAAAGACAAACTTCCACTATAAAAGTGTCTTCTAACCTTCAATTACCTTTAATTCATTATTTAACTTCTTTATTCGTTTTTTCTCTTCCTATTCTCTTTTATTTGGTTTTTTTTGACAGAATGGAAATCATAGAAACGGCAAGCGAAATCGCCGGGCGAGGGCAAAGAGAGTTCCACGGGACATGATTTCCGAAACGTTTTATTGCTAGTTGGGATGGACGTGTTGTGCCTCCGGTGTCAGGGAGCTCCCCCACCGAGACATTCCCTCTTCTTCCCACATTTTGACGTAGTAACATTCTGCCGAAGATCGATTTTGATGGGAGGGGAGAAAATGTGCAGATAAGACGAGTATCCGCTCTTTTCTCAATCAAAATTAATGGTTTCATGTGATGTAGAACGGAAAATGGTGTCAAGCAGTCGAAAAAGAAAAAGTTTCCAAAAAAAATGTCGTTTTGAGTGACAAGCAAAATCAGAGCACACAAAATGAAGATTGACAAAAAGTCTGTGGGATCCTGGGAGGGTGGCCGTGCTGTGTTTAGCACACCGCCAGCTGACCGACACCGCCGTCGACCATTGCGCCCTGCGGAAAAGAAGAGCTATCGCCCCACTATTCACCCAAACTAGCACCATCTATCCGAAAAAAATTGTTCACGAACTTGGAAGATGAAGATTGTTAGAAACCACGTCATACCAGTCTCCACAATTCTTCTTTTTATTGTGATCGATTTGGTGCAACCTACTGTGATTTCTTCTCCCTCTTTATCCGAAGACACTGGTGACATCAGATTTCGGAGGTTTTATAGGAGCTCACGACGAGTTTCCAGAGCAGCGACAGCAAAAAAGGAGAGAATATGGCCGGAAGGAATTATTCCGTTTGTGATAGCCTCCAATTTCTCAGGTGAGAGATTCGCAAAAAATAAACAAACTTAGGAAAGTGAGAAAATTATTTTTCGAACTATATTTTTTGACGCACCAAAATCAATTTTTTTTTGATTTTTGAAATTTTCAAAACTCGAGTGCGTTTCAAAATTATTTAAGTTCAATCATTCGAACTTTTTTTTATTTGTACTTTTTTCTTCATGAACAAACTTGTTTCATATTTACAAGTAAAATACCTACGGGTTTCTATAAATATTTTATCATTAAAACAGTACAGGATTTCCTGTAAGCATCAGATTTCAGGAGAACACCAACACCTATTTCTCCGCGCAATGAGGCACTGGGAGAACTACACGTGTGTATCTTTTGTTCCTCGACAGGCACACCACAAACATTATATCACTTTCACTGTGGATAAATGCGGGTGAGTCGTTTTTAACTCTTGAAAAATCAATAAATGTAAACAAAAACAAGAAAAATAACAGCGATGTCATAATAGGATTATGCGGCCCGGTGTGTTTCTTTCAGCATTTTTTTTTCTACGGGGACTACTTTTTCCAGCAGGTGGCTTTTTCAGTTTTTCCTATTAGTGTCTGATACGTCGAGGGAACTTTTATCAGTGTATGTCAGTTTTCAACTTTTGATGTGTCGCTTGCCTCCTGAGTCTGACAGGTTACACAACAGATATCAGTGATAAAAATTCCGGATTCATTGTGTTTTCGGAAAAAATACTTGTCTGCGAAAAGGGTCAAATGAACCCCTTCCTACTTATTTTTATGTTTTAGACATAATCCCGGGGTGTAGTTCTCATATTTTTCTGCTGAGGTCTAATTGGCATCATCTTCAAAGATGCGGCGCTAAAAACTGAAAATGCCTCGGTAATTTGAGTAAATCAAACCACTCAGGAAGTGAAGCAAAAAAGAAAAAAAAAAGAGAAAAAAGTAAGAACATTTCAATCGCGTACTGAAGTTAGTGCAAAAGTGTCGAGAAAATTTTACCCAACAATCTTTTTGACGGACCTAAAGATTAAATTTCTAATTTTTAGCCAATTACACCAACAAAATTTAATTGGAGTACGTTAACTGTGGGACAAGTTTTTACATTCTCGCCTTAAAATTTTTGCACAGGTGGTCAAGTTGGGAAAATTGCAATCTGGTAGAGTTATTGAAATTTTTGGATAGTTCAAAACAAGCATAGAGACTTGTGAAATGTGTTGTGAAAAGTTTGATCATTTGCCAATTTTCAGCCATTTCGAGCGATGAACACCTGCCATAAAGTAACTTTTTAAAAAACGACTTCAAAGTCCAATTTTTTGAATGGGAAATTAGTGTTACAAACTTTTCAAAACAGTCAAAGCATAATTTTCAGCCTTCTAATCATTGTGCAACAAACATCCCGTTTTTAGACATAGGTCATGCAAAAAACCACCAATGTATGGAAAAGGGGCTATAATCAGAGAGGTTCTGATAGCCATAGTTTGGAATCATGAAATTTTAAACATTGCCAAAACTTTCGCACCAACCGAATAGGTGGGTCATTTTTATTCCGGCATTATTTTTAGAATAACGTTAAATTCTTGAAATTTTAGCTTCAAAGTCTGAAGGAGAGAAGATTTCTTGAAGAATGATAATTTATCGGTCGTACTCTCGCCAAACACCCCTCATCTTTTGAAGAAAAGAAAATGTACCGTATTCTTTTCCAGATGTTGCTCCTATGTTGGCCGTCGTGGCGAAGGGCCGCAAGCAATTTCAATAGGCAAAAACTGTGACAAATTCGGAATTGTTGTTCACGAACTCGGACATGTTGTTGGTTTCTGGCACGAGCACACACGTCCCGATCGAGACATGTATGTCGATATATTTTACAAAAGTATACAGACAGGTTAGTACATATTGCATTGTGATTTCCGTAGAATATCATTTTTCAGGACAAGATTACAATTTTGAGAAATCTAAGCCAGACGAAGTGGACTCTCTCGACGAGCCATATGATTTCTCATCTATCATGCACTATGCAAGAGATACATTTTCAAGAGGAGCATTCTATGATACAATTCTGCCAAAACCGAATTCAGGTTCGTCCCTTTGTTTTTCTATTTTTCCATACCTAGGCGATCCCGCCATTCTTATTTTCCGAGCAACCACCCAAACGAAATTCCCAATGCCCTATTTTCCCGAGGATTCTCATCCTTTGGCTCATCAATCTTACCGGAAAAACCTCTTCTTCTTCTTTCCAGGATTTCGATTGGAAATCGGGCAGCGTGTGCAGCTGAGTGACGGGGACATTCGTCAAACGAAGAAGCTCTATAAGTGCGCAGGTTTTTGCCAAATCTCAGAGTTAGATTAAATTTCTGTATCCTCAGAATGTGGCGGCACTTTGATGCAGGAGTCCGGAAATTTAGCAATTCAACAACCAGGGATGTGCGTTTGGCACATTATTTCTCCACAAGGACACACGATTTTCCTTAATGTGACAGGTTGGTCCAGAAGACACCAAAAACGGTAGAGGATGAAACTAACTGGCAAGAGAAGTTCAAGAACCAAAAACTATCAGTTCTCAGAATCTTTCTAATAATTGAAGAACTCATAAATCAAGGTCCGCGGAAGCAGGGAATGCAAAAAATATCAACTCTCGCGTTTCCTGCGTTTCATTGTCTTCCGACACTTGATGCATAACTTTTTTTTCTTCCACCTCCCCCTCCTCAACCCATCCAATAACCAATTTTTTTGCTTCTCAATCCCGTTTGAATGTAAAATGTCTGAGAAGAGAAGAGCTCTTTTGCCGGTGTTCTATCCTTCACTAGACTGTGTCTGTGTGTGCACACACGCACTAGTCTGCCCTCCACCACCACCAAGTCAACCTAATGACTTTCCCCACACACACACACACACACATAAACCTCAATATGCGATGATGAGACGGCAGTCCAGTTGTTTTTTTTTCTGTTTGCATTGAACGGATTTCTTTCAGACCTCTATCACATTTTCTGATGATTTTTTTTTGTCATTTTGTTTCAAGTTGTCATTTTAATTCAGGATCCGCCCTATTACCACCCACCACATCCTGTACAAACGAAGTGGACAATGTCATTAGTGTCCGAGACGGAGTATCGATTTCTTCACCTTTGTTGGGTAGGGACCATTTGCGCATCATCGTATTTGAACCTTCTTACGTTTAGATCGAGTGTGCGGGGGAAGCAAGCTGTTCCGAACTATTGCCTCTTCTGGAAATCGGTTAACCATACAAGTACAGTCGACTCATCCAACTCCATCACTGCCGTTTGCCACATATTATGCGATTTGTGGAGGGCCTATCTATGCAAATGAAGGAGTTATACATGTAGAAACCGATATATTGGAAAATCAATAAAAATAAGAATTTTCAGAGCCCAAAATACCCGGAATCGTACCCACCAAACAGTGACTGTCAATGGACAATACATGTTGATGAGAACAGTCAAGTGGCAATTGAATTTGTCTACTTTCATGTAGGTGGTCTAGAACGCCGGCTCGCTGGAATGTTATGTTTTTCCAGCTTGAACAGCACAAGGAATGTATTTATGATCGATTAATTCTGACAGAAGGATCATCAAAAGTGCTGAAGAAAAATGGAAAGGAGACTAGTGAGACGTTTTGTGGACAAATCGAGAAAAAGACAATTGTTAGCAAGACAAACCAACTTTCTTTGCGGTAAGGAGGTGTAAATAATTAGAATGAGGATTTCATAGGAATCTGATAAACAGACTTCGCAGCTATTCCAACTTACGAACCGGAAATTCCATAATTTCCACTGTCTAGAAATTTTAGAATGAACGTTGGGGCTATAGAAAACTGAAACATGTGAAATTCGAAAATTACTGTAATGCTCTCACCCTTTAGATGCACTATGAGCTCAATTACCTCGTTTCTTTCAAAGGTTAGGAAAAATTTTAATTTGTAAATTATTTATCCTATAATCACCAATGTTTCATCAGATAAGAGATTTTTCGTATCTCTTATATGAACCGAGATAATTAAGCCTAAATCGCACGTTTGGGGTAGAACTCTATTAAACAATTTATAGCAAACTTTTCTGTATATTGAGAGGATTCTAAAACTTTCCAAACTGTAGTTATTTTTATGAACAAGCGAACATTATTTTCCAGCTAGAACTTCGAAAAAAATTCATTTTAGCTATGTTTGTTTTCGTTGTACTAAAATTTTACGTTTCCTCAACAAAACTTGGGATTTTTTCAGAACAATTTATCGTCACTCAACATAACCATAAATCGTTCTATACGAATTGTAGTTTTCATACTTTTCTGCCATCTTCCCGATCCTATCATGTTTTTCTCATTGCCCCCGTTTATCATAAATGCCAGAATCTCACACTTTTGCAGTTTCTTCTCGGACAATTCCGTTCAAAAAAGCGGATTCGAATTACGATTTTCCAAAGAGCTGAACGAATGCGCAACGGACAAGAACATCTGCCATCATTATTGTGTGAACACTGTCGGTGAGTTGGTGGGGAGGTCATTTATCTTTTTTGTGGGAGAAGCGCCAAAACCGAAGCATCACACGACTTTGCTTCACTCTCTGATTCAACAACAGCTGTCCCACCCAACCGGTGGTAGTGGTTTCAATAGGGTACATGTACCATTAGACATCTGTTTGAGTGAAGCTTCTTTACCCCCGTCTATTGGTGGTCTATGCATCGTTTAGCTTCCTTTCTTATTTGAAACGCTGGTTTTCCCTGCTACTGAAAAGGAAATTTTACGACGTTTCTAATTCAGTCACTGCGTTCTCCATGGAGATTCGTCAGAATGTCAAGCTTTTTTCTTCGTAAAACTTTTCTGAAGAGTTTGTCTGAAGTGAAGATGAAATGAAATATGATGTCTAGAAAATTGGAAACTTGGACTTTCAAGTTTTTCAGGTGGATTCAAATGTGCATGTCGGGTCGGGTACAGCTTATCTGCAAATGGATTCTCATGTGATAGCACCTGTGGAGGTTATCTCAAAGCATCAAACGGATCAATCTCTTCTCCAAATTTTCCGGAGATGTACCCAAACTCAAAAACATGCGTCTGGGAAATCGAAGCACCAGAAGGCTACCACATCTTCATTAATTTCACCAAATTCACAGTGGAGGGAATGAAGACAGAATGTGCCTACGATTACGTCAAGATTGGTGACAGTGAGAAACTATGTGGGGAGTACGGTAGGTTCATTGCTCCGTTGAAAAATGCAAGGGCGAGAGGGACCACATCATTTGTCTTCAGACAAGCCATTACTCTTCACTACACCAAAAAACCGAGTACGTATCGAGTTCAGCTCAGATTCATCTGTTGAGAGAGATGGATTCTTTGCCAATTTCATTGCTGATTTTGATGAATGCCAAAACAATAATGCCGGATGTGAGCATGTATGCCAAAATCGACTGGGTTCGAAAAATACAGATTTATCATATTCAAATCTTTTCTGCAATTTAGGATCTTATGTATGTGCCTGCAATCCCGGATTTATCTTAGCTGAGGACAAGCATAACTGTAAGGAAGGAAGTTGTTTTTTCGAAGTTAACGCTCCGTCAGGTATGAATTTGGACGGAACTATCATCAGGTGTAGTTACAAATTCTCAGGTGAAATCAACACTCCAAACTATCCAAACGACTATCCGAAAGGGCAGAATTGCTCCTGGCATTTTGTCACAACTCCAGGACATCGGCTTATGTTGGTAGGTCTCTAATACAGTTATTCTAAGTGAGTTAAAAAAAGGAATACGCATCAAACTTACCATTCATAGCCATAATCAAGTCTAGTTCCTGGTTATAATGTCGCTGGGAGAAACTGTATAATGAAATTTATTATAATTTATGGAATAATCACATTTTTGGTTAATCAACAGACAAAACACCGGAATTCGAAGCTGAAAAAACATGATCTGAACTCATTTTTCATTAATTCACATTTTTAAACTCAAATTTCATCTCTCCATCCCTTTGCAAGTAACTGCTATACACTAGTACTTCAACACCCTTCCCCTGTCTATAATTTTCTGAATTCCCAAAGTTTGAGAAAATTCCCAGAAATTCACTTCCTCGAAAAGGTGAACATTTCCAATGACGTATACTCTGAACTCCTGAACACCAATTATGCCGTGCTCTTTTCCCCTTTCTCTATATCATTTTTCCATGTTTCAGACATTCTCCAGTTTCCAAGTGGAAGAGCATGCTCAATGCAAGTACGACGCTGTTTCAGTGTTCGACGGAGGCGATGACTCCGCCCAGTTGGCTGGTGAGCTTTTTTCTTGTTGGCTTTTAGCTCGATTCATCTCTCCTCTCTTCCACGCCTACAGTGGTCCATCCCTCTCAATTTTAGCATTTTTAAATCGTCTTCCCCTTTTCATTCCTTATTTCGACAGGCGTTTTCTGCGGGCTGACTCCGCCTCCTCTCCTTTTGTCGTCTTCCAACGAGCTCTATCTCACGTTCTCTTCCGACGCGTCAGTATCTCGACGAGGTTTTCAGGCTCAATACACTTCTGGTAAGTCCTATATTCCGATTTCTAACAGAGTGTGAGCCAGGGTTATTCAAAAAGTTTCTTTCTTCATAGATACCTATTCTCTTTGCAGTTTGTGGGGGTCGTCTGACTGCTGAATCGACACCTGGCCACATCTACTCGCACGCGACGTTCAGTGATAGCAAGTATGGGAAGAATCAGGTATGTCTCTCAGATTTTCTCCCTCTAGTAATCTTGCTCTAAAGTGAGTTTTCAAATTAACATGAAACTTTAATACTTTCTTATCTCCTTCTCGCTTCCAATATTTTCTTTCTAACTAAATTGTTTCAATATATCAATGGAATCATATAGCCCAAATCGGTGTTGCCCCGAAATTGCGGTTCACGCTCATCTGGATCTGTGACAGACGCAATCTCTAATTCTAGGCTTTTCCCCCTTTTTCGCTACCGTAGTTCTTATTTCGTTCTTCCCTTTCCGTCATTTTGGATTTTCTACTGTAGTTTTTTGCTCATCATTCACTTCATTTCCTTTTTTTCCATCGCTTTTTCGTATGACGTGGGATGGGAAAAAAAGGAAGGGCACCGAGAAGAGTTCTGTTTCCCATCAATTTTCGACTCTTAATTCTTTCTCAGCTTTAGCTTAAGTGAGATTTCGGAAAAAGAAGAAATAGAACCACCAAAAAAGGGAATTGACATCTGGGAAAAAGAATAAATGTTTTCCAAATGAGTCGCCCCTCACCCATTAGTGAACTACGGTATACTTTCAAATTCTCCAATTTACGACTGCTCATAAAAAAAGTCGATTGCTTTTCTGACTTTTTCGGCTTCCACGACAGCCGGACATATCCATGGAAATTCAATTTGAACATCACGATTACGAGCAACCTTCGGGGATGTGTATAGTGACGTTTCGGCTTTTTTTTGCTCTCTCATTTGTACATGTGCTTTCAGGATTGCACATGGAGTGTGAGAGCCAAGTCACCTGGGAGAGGAGTTCGTATTCAGTTTTCAACATTCAACGTGGAATCTGAAGAAGGCTGTCAGTACGATTACATCGAGGTGAGAAACTAGTAGTCTAATTGAATGTTTCAGATTGGTAGTTTAGTCTTTCTGTACTTTTGAAATGGACGCATGTTCGAAAATTTGAAACTAGATGCTTCAGGAAAATAATTATACAGTTCAGTGATACCAAGAAAAAATCATAGGCATACAGTTTAGAGCATGTAATTTTATTACAGATTTACGACGGATCTGAAGCAACAGTTGAATCTTTAGTTGGACGGTTTTGTGGTGACATTATTCCAGAAATCATTAGTAGTACAGGTAGGCTCCGAAATCTTAGCACTTCCCAAGCCACTAGTTCAGGTCCTGAGCTCCTCTTGATTATGCACACTGATAACGCGGAAGAAGAAAAAGGATTCGTTGCGGAGTATCGAGAAACCACAAGATCCAGTTCGACAAAAAAGACTTTTGTGTCAAGAACACGTCACAATCCTCTAGAAGAGCCTATACACGATCGCCGGCGAGAATGAGACCGATGGATTTTTTTCTCTTCCGGGAACTTTTCATTTTAACCTTTCTTTTTGTTTCTCTATTGCTTTATTTGACGATTTTCCGCGTTTTGTTCCGTTCTCGTTACTTATCATAATTCCTTGAAAGCCAATAAAAAAATTTCAGGTTTGACCGTTCTCCCAGAAAGATGTCGGATTGGATGGGAAGACTGCCCTGTTTTGTGAAGAAGAAGGCGTTTTGTATGCTGGTCATTCCGGGCTCGCATGATTCGGGAGCATTCTGGTTCAATCTTCCACTTGGATACGCTCACGATCAAGCATTCATTGATTACGTGAGACGATTCAAGTGTATGCTCGTAAAAAACATTTTCAAACGATGGGGACTAACTCAAAAGTAAATTCAGAAGTTTCAGATTCAGCGAATATAACAAATCAAATTTTCAGCTTAACAATCGTGGAACAGCTTGAAAATGGAATTCGATTTTTTGATCTTCGCCTGGAGTTGGCTCTGGATGAAAGGTGCTTTGCGGTAAGTCTAGCATGGGAATTTTTCTGCAACCTCTCTTGATATTAGTTTCCGTCGTCTATCAGTTAGCTTAATGTTTCTATTTGTTTTGCAGCAACCAGAAATCGAACAAGACCCGAACGATCCAGTTAGAAAGGTAGACATGCACTCACGTTTCTTATTTTCATTTTTCCTCACTGAAAAATCAGTTTTGCCACGTCCCTAACCCCGTTTCTGTGTTTTTGTTGAAGCCTTGACTTTTCAAAGTCTGGAAGAATTGCAATGTGTTGTGTCGTCTACATAATAAAACTTTCTCCGTTGCATTTGTTAATTTCAGAGCTGCTTCATCGTCCACGGACTGTACGGAACCGACTGGCTCAAACTTGTTCATCAGATTGTTTCTTTTCTGGCAATCCACACGGAGGAGGTAATTCATCATCAATCGAGACATTCCCACTATCATTATTTCTAGGTGATCATTTTGAACGCCAGTCACACCTACCGCATGGATGATCAACACTTCCGCCGATTCTTCCTCCATCCGTTAGAAAGAGTCGCCAGCAGATCCCAAATTGGACTATGTAGCACAAAGGTCGATCTTCGAACAATTACTTTGGAGGAGCTCTTGTACAACAACTTCCGGTGAGTTCGATCAATCGTACTTGATCATAGAAACTTTTTTTGAAAATTTAAGCCGTGTGTTCCATTATCGCGAAGTTTGAAAAGAAAAAGGAAAAAAGCGTAGCCTTTGTGAAATTGATACATTTAAAAATGGATTCCTAGAGTGCACCAGTTTTTAGGTTTATGGGGCTCCTGAAAATTTCAGTTTTCAGTAATTATTATATATTTTTATAGCATTATTGTTGTTGGACCAAAAGACCAAGATGTTGATGACATTTGTTTCCGATCCGCTGCCATCCAAAACAAATGGCCAAGGAAAAACAATGCAGCCGACATTCTTACGTTTTTGAAAGCTGAAATTCACGCTCCAATCACTCCAGGATTCCGTGTGCTTCAAGGAGTTATTACTCCAAAACTCTCGGATGTTGTACGTTTTATTCTTACCGTTTTTTGAAACTCATATATATTTATAGATTCGAAACTTTCGCAATTCACTGCGAGTTATGTTTTCTATGCCACTACGTGGGTTGATCAAGGAATGGCTCGCTGGGTTGGATGAAGAGGAAGCTGGACTCATAAATATCATAATCACGGATCAAGTAGATACGGAGTTTTGCCGTCTAGCCTACTACTTGAACGTAGCCGATTGTCCAGACCATACACTTGACGACCAGAGGAACCCGCACCTAGACACCAATCCACTTGTCAACGATATACAAAAGGACATCATTCCATCACCACGTCTACAGTTGATTGATACTAAAAATGGAATTGCACCATTTGCTAGGCGATACAGCGAGCCAGAATTCCTCATAGAAGAAATTTTCGATGACGAATTATCCACATCTTCTGATGCTCCAAAAAAACCGAATCGTGCTAGTGTGATGATCCAGCAAATTGAGATGGTTCCAGCGGATCAATTGGAAGGAAGATGTAGCTCTCCAGTTTCTCCGGTTCCACCACCTAAGCCAAGACGACATACTCAACGCATTCCATTCGTGATGGAGGTCGAGCCAATACCAGATGACGTTTTGCCGTGCCAATCGATCCCCCGCGGTCCGATGTCTAGACCAACCGGTACTCCAGTTCGCATTGCACTTCCTGTGACTGCGGAAGAACTGAGATTGGCTGCTCTGGGCGAATATCCACCATACGGATCGGAATTCTTTTATAGAGATGTTAACAAGAAGGAAGGATCAGTAACTGAAGAACCAATTGTTGAAGAGCCAGTCGACACAATAATAGAGAGCCCTCAGGAGCTAGATCTTCCAGCTCCAACGCCATCACTGTCCGATGCTGAAGAATGTGAGGCTTCAGCCGACGAATCCTCTCCACTCATCTGCACTGAGGTTGAGCATATGGTCGAGAACCTTGTCATCAATTCTACCATGGACGCTATGGACAACTTGGCTGGACGCTTCCAGAAAAACTCGGAATAGACACTGATCTAGTTAGATCCCGATTATGCATTCCTCCCACTTAAGAGTTTCGTTAGTTGATGAACTCTGACTAGTGGAATTGGAAACGCCTGTTTCTTCAACTTACATATTTCCACAAGTCAGAATTGTATCTCAAAAGTCAGTATTTTATCACGTTTCAGTTCCCCTGCTTACATTCCTAGAACCCAAACACAACCAGTTTTGATGATCCACTATTTTTTCCCCTGCAATTAGAATAATTTTCTCACACGGCCGAAGTTTTCTTCAAATTTGTGAACTTTATATTTTGTACAACATCTTTTCATTGTGTGCTAGTCACTATTGCTTGTAGTCAATTTCATTTTTTCTCTTTCACAAAAAAATTATTCACGTCAATGATGTGTTCTCTTCAGAATTCATGCTGCCAAAGTAGATACTCTATTCGCGACACATTTTCTTTTTTCTCCACAAAGATTCAAAAAATCCCCCCTGATCGCTCTCGCAAAATTCCTAAAATCTTTTATCACATTCCCAAAAAACTTCCTTTGCGAAGACTTCCGAACCTATGGTATTTATTTTTCTTCTCTGATGTAACAAATTCGAATTCAATGGTCTAACTATTCATTTGGTGTCCTGTCCATCTTATTTTGTACTACATTCTTCATTTTATTATTCAAGTCAAAGTCCCATAAAAGTTCCCAGTGCCAACTCTCTTCCCATCGGCTAATGATTTCATTCCCGTTGTAATAATTATATTCTCGGTTTTTATTCGACTGCTTCCGCTTCACAGCGATTATCTTTATTTTTTCACCAACATATTGATTATTTTGCTACCTTTAGTTTGTTTAGCTTGTCTGAAACCGCTGTTTTTCGCAATTTCTCATATTTTTAAACTGTTTATTCAAAAACACATTTTTTGTTGAAAACTGAATGATTGCTAGTTTAAAATATAAATGAAGTTGTGCTGTGTAATACTGAATTAGCATTAAGTTTTGAGTCATAAACTATTTGAAAAAAACGGCATCGATAACTTTTTGATGGATCCATTGGATTCTCTTTTTCACCTTCTCATGTCAAAATATAACTAACCTTACGTTTAATACCCTGACAAAACTGTCACAAACTCATGACAAAATGTTCTAGACCTATACTTGAGCCTATTTTTATTCCAGACCTCAGAACCCATACTTGTGACAGGTTCATAGTGGTAGTGCAACTCTAGTAGATACAGAGTTGAAATTTTGGATATGATATGAAGTTGGTTCAGAGCAGGAAGTTCGAACTGTAAACGGTTCAGAGATGGTAGTTGAAACTTTAAAAAGTTCAGAGGTGGTAGTTGGAACTGAAGTAGGTTCGGAGGTGGTAGTTGGAGCTGGAGTAGGTTCAGAAGTGATAGTTGGAACTGGAGGAGGTTCAGAGGTGATAGTTGGAACTGGAGGATGTTCAGAGGTGATAGTTGAAACTGGAATAGGTTCAGAGGTGATAGTTGAAACTGGAGTAGGTTCAGAGGTGATAGTTGGAACTGGAGAAGGTTCAGAGGTAATAGTCTAATCTGGAGTAGGTTCAGAGCTGATAGCTGAAACTGGAGTAGGCTCAGAGATGGTATCTGAAACTGGAGTAGGCTCAGAGGTGATAGTTGGAACTGGAGGAGGTTCAGAGGTGATAGTTGGAACTGGAGGAGGTTCAGAAGTGATAGTTGGAACTGGAGGATGTTCACAGGTGTTAGTTGAAACTGGAATAGGTTCAGAGGTGATAGTTGAAACTGTACTAGGTTCAGAGGTAATAGTTGGAACTGGAGGAGGTTCAGAGGTAATAGTCAAATCTGGAATAGGTTCAGAGGTGATACTTGAAACTGGAGTAGGTTCAGAAGTGATAGTTGGAACTGGAGGAGGTTCAGAGGTGATAGTTGGAACTGGAGGAGGTTCAGAGGTGATAGTTGGAACTGGAGGATGTTCAGAGGTGATAGTTGAAACTGGAGTAGGTTCAGAAGTGATAGTTAGAACTGGAGGAGGTTCAGAGGTGAGAGTTGGAACTGGAGGAGGTTCAGAGGTGATAGTTAAAACTGGAGGAGGTTAGAGGTGTTAGTTGAAACTGTAATAGGTTCAGAGGTGATAGTTGAAACTGTAATAAGTTCAGAGGTGATAGTTGGAACTGGAGGAGGTTCAGAGGTGATAGTTGAAACTGGAATAGGTTCAGAGGTGATAGTTGAAACTGGAGGAGGTTCAGAGGTGATAGTTGGAACTGGAGTAGGTTCATAGGTGATAGTTGAAACTGGAATAGGTTCAGAAGTGATAGTTGGAACTGGAGGATGTTCAGAGGTGTTAGTTGAAACTGTAATAGGTTCAGAGGTGATAGTTGAAACTGTAATAAGTTCAGAGGTGATAGTTGGAACTGGAGGAGGTTCAGAGGTGATAGTTGAAACTGGAATAGGTTCAGAGGTGATAGTTGGAACTGGAGGAGGTTCAGAGGTGATAGTTGAAACTGGAATAGGTTCAGAGGTGATAGTTGAAACTGGAGGAGATTCAGAGGTGATAGTTGGAACTGGAGTAGGTTCATAGGTGATAGTTGAAACTGGAATAGGTTCAGAGGTGATAGTTAGAACTGGAGTAGGCTCACATGAGAGAATGTTCGAGAATAAGAAGAACTAATATGGAGAAGAACTTAATGCATGGCTCCGGGACAATTCGCCAGCAAACGTTTCGCCACTGCGACATTTCGCCACTGAGACATTTCGCCACCAGACATTTCGCCACCGGACATTTCGCCACCGAGACATTTCGCCACCGGACATTTCGCCACCGTGATAATACAGGTGAATGGATAGGTTTCAGATTACAAAAACAATTTTAGGGTTTTCAAATATGCTTTTTCTGATAGTACACATTTTGAAAATCAAAAAAATTCAAATTTTATTTTTTTCGATTTTTTTCAAAAAAAATTTTTTTCGGATTTTTTTGAATTTTAAATTACGTTCCATCAGAAAAATCGCATTTAAAAACCTTTACACTGTTTTTGTAGTCTGAAACCTATCCATTCGCCTGTATTATCACGGTGGCGAAATGTCTTAGTGGCGAAATGTCCGGTGGCGAAATGTCTTAGTGGCGAAATGTCGCAGTGGCGAAACGTCCGCTCGCGAAATGTCCCGGAGCCTAATGCATGTTTTAAATCATTTGCATTATTCAATCTGCCCCATTTTCAAACTGTATTTGTCCTACGTCACTTGGAACACCTGGTCCAATGTTCTCCTAGACAAACGACCACGTCATTCATATTGTCTGTTTATTGCCCCACCTCATTAATTATCTGATGTCGTCATCTATTCTAACAATGTAACAAGAGGGCGGAGTTTCCCACGGGAAACGATTGGCCAAGTCCAGGTGGGATAAGCCCCGCCCCTTTTTCTCCAAAGGGGCTCAGAAAAAATCAGTTTAGTTGTTCGAAGTTTAGGAGGTATCCAGTTGGGTAATGGACTAGATGGTCTGATCGGTCAGTTGGACTTCGGTTCATACTGGAAGAGCTTATCTCTAGAACAGGACTTCAACTTTGAATACTGAGGATCATTCTGAGAACATACACACACAGTTCGAAGTTTAGGAGGTATCTTCGGACACTGAGGATCATTCTGAGGACACACACACAGTTCAAAGTTTAGGAGGTGTCTTCGGATACTGAGGATCATTCTGAGGACACACACACACAGTTCGAAGTTTAGGAGGTATCTTCGGATACTGAGGATCATTCTGAGGACACACACACAGTTCGAAGTTTAGGAGGTATCTTCGGATACTGAGGATCATTCTGAGGACAAACACACACAGTTCGAAGTTTAGGAGGTATCTTCGGATACTGAGGATCATTCTGAGGACACACACACACACACACAGTTCGAAGTTTAGGAGGTATCTTCGGATACTGAGGATCATTCTGAGGACACACACACACACAGTTCGAAGTTTAGGAGGTATCTTCGGATACTGAGGATCATTCTGAGGACACACACACACACAGTTCGAAGTTTAGGAGGTATCTTCGGATACTGAGGATCATTCTGAGGACACACACACACAGTTCAAAGTTTAGGAGGTGTCTTCGGATACTGAGGATCATTCTGAGGACACACACACACAGTTCGAAGTTTAGGAGGTATCTTCGGATACTGAGGATCATTCTGAGGACACACACACACACAGTTCGAAGTTTAGGAGGTATCCAGTTGGGTAATGGACTAGATGGTCTGATCGGTCAGTTGGACTTCGGTTCATACTGGAAGAGCTTATCTCTAGAACAGGACTTCAACTTTGAATACTGAGGATCATTCTGAGAACAATGGGTTTTAGAAGGTGATCCCATTGGTAAATAAACCTTTTTTCCCTTTCTATGTACTGAGCCTCTACGCGGCGAAAGGGATCAACAGACGAGAGTCTGGCTAATCAGTACCAAAATTTTAAAATTATTTTCAGCAATTTTAATTATATTTTCCAAATATGCTATAACCAGTCGGTTTGAGCCCCTTACCGGGGGCTCAACCTCCTGGCTTCTGTTTACTGTATCTTACACTTAAATTACTTATTTCTGAATTTCCCACTTTTCGAGTGCTCGAAACTTCGAAGTATTTCAATTTCCAAATTTTAGATTTTCCCAATATGAGTCCACATCTATTGAACGTTGACCTCTGATCCCCACTCTGGCTATCACCTCTGAACCTCCTCCAGTTCCAACTATCACCTCTGAACCTACTCCAGTTTCAACTATCACCTCGGAACCTACTCCAGTTTCAACTATCACCTCTGAAACTCCGCCAGTTCCAACTATCACCTCTGAACCTATTCCAGTTTCAACTATCACCTATGAACCTACTCCAGTTTCAACTATCACCTCTGAACCTCCTCCAGTTCCAACTATCACCTCTGAACCTACTCCAGTTTCAACTATCACCTCTGAACCTCCTCCAGTATTAACTATCACCTCTGATCCTCCTCCAGTTCCAACTATCACCTCTGAACCTCCTCCAGTTCCAACTATCACCTCTGAACCTATTCCAGTTTCAACTATCACCTCTGAACCTCCTCCAGTTCTAACTATCACCTCTGAACCTACTCCAGTTTCAACTATCACCTCGGAACTTACTCCAGTTTCAACTATCACCTCTGAACCTCCTCCAGTTCTAACTATCACCTCTGATCCTCCTCCAGTTCCAACTATCACCTCAGAACCTCCTCCAGTTTCAACTATCACCTCTGATCCTCCTCCAGTTCCAACTATCACCTCTGAACCTACTCCAGTTCTAACTATCACCTCTGAACCTCCTCCAGTTCTAACTATCACCTCTGATCCTCCTTCAGTTCTAACTATCACCTCTGATCCTCCTCCAGTTTCAACTATCACCTCTGAACCTACTCCAGTTCTAACTATCACCTCTGAACCTCCTCCAGTTCTAACTATCACCTCTGATCCTCCTTCAGTTCTAACTATCACCTCTGATCCTCCTCCAGTTTCAACTATCACCTCTGAACCTACTCCATTTCCAACTATCACCTCTGAACCTACTCCAGTTCCAACTATCACTTCTGAACCTACTCCAGTATCAACTATCACCTCTGAACCTCCTCCAGTATCAACTATCACCTCTAAACCTCCTCCAGTTCTAACTATCACCTCTGAACCTCCTCCAGTTCCTACTATTACCTCTGAACCTCCTCCAGTTTCAACTATCTCCTCTGAACCTACTCCAGTTCTAACTATCACCTCTGAACCTTCCCCAGTTCCTACTATCACCTCTGAACCTCCTCCAGTTTCAACTATCACCTCTGAACCTATTCCAGTTTCAACTATCACCTATGAACCTACTCCGATTTCAACTATCACCTCTGAACCTCCTCCAGTTAAAACTATCACCTCTGAACCTACTCCAGTTTCAACTATCACCTCTGAACCTCCTCCAGTTCCTACTATCACCTCTGAACCTCCTCCAGTTCAA
This sequence comes from Caenorhabditis nigoni, assembly GCA_027920645.1. Taxonomy (NCBI): domain Eukaryota; kingdom Metazoa; phylum Nematoda; class Chromadorea; order Rhabditida; family Rhabditidae; genus Caenorhabditis; species Caenorhabditis nigoni. Next base: position 1,122,674 of record CP115869.1, read on the forward strand.
CTATCACCTCTGAACCTACTCCAGTTCCAACTATCACTTCTGAACCTACTCCAGTTCTAACTATCACCTCTGAAGCTATTCCAGTTTCAACTATCACCTATGAACCTACTCCGATTTCAACTATCACCTCTGAACCTCCTCCAGTTAAAACTATCACCTCTGAACCTACTCCAGTTTCAACTATCACCTCTGAACCTCCTCCAGTTCCAATTATCACCTCTCAACCTACTCCAGTTACAACTATCACCTCTGAACCTATTCCAGTTTCAACTATCACCTCTGAACCTACTCCAGTTTCAACTATCACCTCTGAACCTCCTCCAGTTAAAACTATCACCTCTGAACCTACTCCAGTTTCAACTATCACCTCTGAACCTCCTCCAGTTAAAACTATCACCTCTGAACCTACTCCAGTTTCAACTATCACCTCTGAACCTCCTCCAGTTCCTACTATCACCTCTGAACCTCCTCCAGTATCAACTATCACCTCTGAACCTCCTCCAGTATCAACTATCACCTCTAAACCTCCTCCAGTTCTAACTATCACCTCTGAACCTCCTCCAGTTCCTACTATTACCTCTGAACCTCCTCCAGTTTCAACTATCTCCTCTGAACCTACTCCAGTTCTAACTATCACCTCTGAACCTTCCCCAGTTCCTACTATCACCTCTGAACCTCCTCCAGTTTCAACTATCACCTCTGAACCTATTCCAGTTTCAACTATCACCTATGAACCTACTCCGATTTCAACTATCACCTCTGAACCTCCTCCAGTTAAAACTATCACCTCTGAACCTACTCCAGTTTCAACTATCACCTCTGAACCTCCTCCAGTTCCTACTATCACCTCTGAACCTCCTCCAGTTCAACTATCACCTCTGAACCTACTCCAGTTCCAACTATCACTTCTGAACCTACTCCAGTTCTAACTATCACCTCTGAAGCTATTCCAGTTTCAACTATCACCTATGAACCTACTCCGATTTCAACTATCACCTCTGAACCTCCTCCAGTTAAAACTATCACCTCTGAACCTACTCCAGTTTCAACTATCACCTCTGAACCTCCTCCAGTTCCAATTATCACCTCTCAACCTACTCCAGTTACAACTATCACCTCTGAACCTATTCCAGTTTCAACTATCACCTCTGAACCTACTCCAGTTTCAACTATCACCTCTGAACCTACTCCAGTTCCAACTATCACCTCTGAACCTACTCCAGTTCTAACTATCACCTCTGAAGCTACTCCAGTATCAACTATCACCTCTGAACCTCCTCCAGTTCTAACTATCACCTCTGAACCTCCTCCAGTTCCTACTATCACTTCTGAACCTCCTCCAGTTTCAACTGTCATCTCTGAACCTACTCCAGTATCAACTATCACCTCTGAACCTCCTCCAGTTCTCACTATCACCTCTGAACCTCCTCCAGTTCCTTCTATCACCTCTGAACCTCCTCCAGTTCAACTATCACCTCTGAACCTACTCCAGTTCCAACTATCACTTCTGAACCTACTCCAGTTCTAACTATCACCTCTGAAGCTATTCCAGTTTCAACTATCACCTATGAACCTACTCCGATTTCAACTATCACCTCTGAACCTCCTCCAGTTAAAACTATCACCTCTGAACCTACTCCAGTTTCAACTATCACCTCTGAACCTCCTCCAGTTCCAATTATCACCTCTCAACCTACTCCAGTTACAACTATCACCTCTGAACCTATTCCAGTTTCAACTATCACCTCTGAACCTACTCCAGTTTCAACTATCACCTCTGAACCTACTCCAGTTCCAACTATCACCTCTGAACCTACTCCAGTTCTAACTATCACCTCTGAAGCTACTCCAGTATCAACTATCACCTCTGAACCTCCTCCAGTTCTAACTATCACCTCTGAACCTCCTCCAGTTCCTACTATCACTTCTGAACCTCCTCCAGTTTCAACTATCATCTCTGAACCTACTCCAGTATCAACTATCACCTCTGAACCTCCTCCAGTTCTCACTATCACCTCTGAACCTCCTCCAGTTCCTACTATCACCTCTGAACCTACTCCAGATTCAACTATCACTTCTGAACCTCCTCCAGTTTCAACTATCATCTCTGAACCTACTCCAGTATCAACTATCACCTCTGAACCTCCTCCAGTTCTCACTATCACCTCTGAACCTCCTCCAGTTCCTACTATCACCTCTGAACCTACTCCAGATTCAACTATCACCTCGGAACCTACTCCAGTTTCAACTATCACCTCTGAACCTCCTCCAGTTCCTACTATCACCTCTGAACCTCCTCCAGTTTCAACTATCACCTCTGAACCTACTCCAGTTCCAACTATCACTTCTGAACCTACTCCAGTTCTAACTATCACCTCTGAACCTATTCCAGTTTCAACTATCACCTATGAACCTACTCCGATTTCAACTATCACCTCTGAACCTCCTTTAGTTAAAACTATCACCTCTGAACCTCCTCCAGTTCCAATTATCACCTCTCAACCTACTCCAGTTACAACTATCACCTCTGAACCTATTCCAGTTTCAACTATCACCTCTGAACCTACTCCAGTTTCAACTATCACCTCTGAACCTACTCCAGTTCCAACTATCACCTCTGAACCTACTCCAGTTCTAACTATCACCTCTGAATCTACTCCAGTATCAACTATCACCTCTGAACCTCCTCCAGTTCTAACTATCACCTCTGAACCTCCTCCAGTTCCTACTATCACTTCTGAACCTCCTCCAGTTTCAACTATCATCTCTGAACCTACTCCAGTATCAACTATCACCTCTGAACCTCCTCCAGTTCTCACTATCACCTCTGAACCTCCTCCAGTTCCTACTATCACCTCTGAACCTACTCCAGATTCAACTATCACCTCTGAACCTACTCCAGTTCTAACTATCACCTCTGAAGCTACTCCAGTATCAACTATCACCTCTGAACCTCCTCCAGTTCTAACTATCACCTCTGAACCTCCTCCAGTTCCTACTATCACTTCTGAACCTCCTCCAGTTTCAACTATCATCTCTGAACCTACTCCAGTATCAACTATCACCTCTGAACCTCCTCCAGTTCTCACTATCACCTCTGAACCTCCTCCAGTTCCTACTATCACCTCTGAACCTACTCCAGATTCAACTATCACCTCGGAACCTACTCCAGTTTCAACTATCACCTCTGAACCTCCTCCAGTTCCTAACTATCACCTCTGAACCTCCTCCAGTTTCAACTATCACCTCTGAACCTCCTCCAGTATCAACTATCACCTCTAAACCTCCTCCAGTTCTAACTATCACCTCTGAACCTCCTCCAGTTCCTACTATTACCTCTGAACCTCCTCCAGTTTCAACTATCTCCTCTGAACCTACTCCAGTTCTAACTATCACCTCTGAACCTTCCCCAGTTCCTACTATCACCTCTGAACCTCCTCCAGTTTCAACTATCACCTCTGAACCTATTCCAGTTTCAACTATCACCTATGAACCTACTCCGATTTCAACTATCACCTCTGAACCTCCTCCAGTTAAAACTATCACCTCTGAACCTACTCCAGTTTCAACTATCACCTCTGAACCTCCTCCAGTTCCTACTATCACCTCTGAACCTCCTCCAGTTCAACTATCACCTCTGAACCTACTCCAGTTCCAACTATCACTTCTGAACCTACTCCAGTTCTAACTATCACCTCTGAAGCTATTCCAGTTTCAACTATCACCTATGAACCTACTCCGATTTCAACTATCACCTCTGAACCTCCTCCAGTTAAAACTATCACCTCTGAACCTACTCCAGTTTCAACTATCACCTCTGAACCTCCTCCAGTTCCAATTATCACCTCTCAACCTACTCCAGTTACAACTATCACCTCTGAACCTATTCCAGTTTCAACTATCACCTCTGAACCTACTCCAGTTTCAACTATCACCTCTGAACCTACTCCAGTTCCAACTATCACCTCTGAACCTACTCCAGTTCTAACTATCACCTCTGAAGCTACTCCAGTATCAACTATCACCTCTGAACCTCCTCCAGTTCTAACTATCACCTCTGAACCTCCTCCAGTTCCTACTATCACTTCTGAACCTCCTCCAGTTTCAACTGTCATCTCTGAACCTACTCCAGTATCAACTATCACCTCTGAACCTCCTCCAGTTCTCACTATCACCTCTGAACCTCCTCCAGTTCCTTCTATCACCTCTGAACCTCCTCCAGTTCAACTATCACCTCTGAACCTACTCCAGTTCCAACTATCACTTCTGAACCTACTCCAGTTCTAACTATCACCTCTGAAGCTATTCCAGTTTCAACTATCACCTATGAACCTACTCCGATTTCAACTATCACCTCTGAACCTCCTCCAGTTAAAACTATCACCTCTGAACCTACTCCAGTTTCAACTATCACCTCTGAACCTCCTCCAGTTCCAATTATCACCTCTCAACCTACTCCAGTTACAACTATCACCTCTGAACCTATTCCAGTTTCAACTATCACCTCTGAACCTACTCCAGTTTCAACTATCACCTCTGAACCTACTCCAGTTCCAACTATCACCTCTGAACCTACTCCAGTTCTAACTATCACCTCTGAAGCTACTCCAGTATCAACTATCACCTCTGAACCTCCTCCAGTTCTAACTATCACCTCTGAACCTCCTCCAGTTCCTACTATCACTTCTGAACCTCCTCCAGTTTCAACTATCATCTCTGAACCTACTCCAGTATCAACTATCACCTCTGAACCTCCTCCAGTTCTCACTATCACCTCTGAACCTCCTCCAGTTCCTACTATCACCTCTGAACCTACTCCAGATTCAACTATCACTTCTGAACCTCCTCCAGTTTCAACTATCATCTCTGAACCTACTCCAGTATCAACTATCACCTCTGAACCTCCTCCAGTTCTCACTATCACCTCTGAACCTCCTCCAGTTCCTACTATCACCTCTGAACCTACTCCAGATTCAACTATCACCTCGGAACCTACTCCAGTTTCAACTATCACCTCTGAACCTCCTCCAGTTCCCTCTATCACCTCTGAACCTCCTCCAGTTTCAACTATCACCTCTGAACCTACTCCAGTTCCAACTATCACTTCTGAACCTACTCCAGTTCTAACTATCACCTCTGAACCTATTCCAGTTTCAACTATCACCTATGAACCTACTCCGATTTCAACTATCACCTCTGAACCTCCTTTAGTTAAAACTATCACCTCTGAACCTCCTCCAGTTCCAATTATCACCTCTCAACCTACTCCAGTTACAACTATCACCTCTGAACCTATTCCAGTTTCAACTATCACCTCTGAACCTACTCCAGTTTCAACTATCACCTCTGAACCTACTCCAGTTCCAACTATCACCTCTGAACCTACTCCAGTTCTAACTATCACCTCTGAATCTACTCCAGTATCAACTATCACCTCTGAACCTCCTCCAGTTCTAACTATCACCTCTGAACCTCCTCCAGTTCCTACTATCACTTCTGAACCTCCTCCAGTTTCAACTATCATCTCTGAACCTACTCCAGTATCAACTATCACCTCTGAACCTCCTCCAGTTCTCACTATCACCTCTGAACCTCCTCCAGTTCCTACTATCACCTCTGAACCTACTCCAGATTCAACTATCACCTCTGAACCTACTCCAGTTCTAACTATCACCTCTGAAGCTACTCCAGTATCAACTATCACCTCTGAACCTCCTCCAGTTCTAACTATCACCTCTGAACCTCCTCCAGTTCCTACTATCACTTCTGAACCTCCTCCAGTTTCAACTATCATCTCTGAACCTACTCCAGTATCAACTATCACCTCTGAACCTCCTCCAGTTCTCACTATCACCTCTGAACCTCCTCCAGTTCCTACTATCACCTCTGAACCTACTCCAGATTCAACTATCACCTCGGAACCTACTCCAGTTTCAACTATCACCTCTGAACCTCCTCCAGTTCCTACTATCACCTCTGAACCTCCTCCAGTTTCAACTATCACCTCTGAACCTACTCCAGTTCCAACTATCACTTCTGAACCTACTCCAGTTCTAACTATCACCTCTGAACCTATTCCAGTTTCAACTATCACCTATGAACCTACTCCGATTTCAACTATCACCTCTGAACCTCCTCTAGTTAAAACTATCACCTCTGAACCTACTCCAGTTTCAACTATCATCTCTGAACCTCCTCCAGTTCCAATTATCACCTCTCAACCTACTCCAGTTGCAACTATCACCTCTGAACCTATTCCAGTTTCAACTATCACCTCTGAACCTACTCCAGTTTCAACTATCACCTCTGAACCTACTCCAGTTCCAACTATCACCTCTGAACCTACTCCAGTTCTAACTATCACCTCTGAAGCTACTCCAGTATCAACTATCACCTCTGAACCTCCTCCAGTTCTAACTATCACCTCTGAACCTCCTCCAGTTCCTACTATCACTTCTGAACCTCCTCCAGTTTCAACTATCATCTCTGAACCTACTCCAGTATCAACTATCACCTCTGAACCTCCTCCAGTTCTCACTATCACCTCTGAACCTCCTCCAGTTCCTACTATCACCTCTGAACCTACTCCAGATTCAACTATCACCTCGGAACCTACTCCAGTTTCAACTATCACCTCTGAACCTCCTCCAGTTCTAACTATCACCTCTGATCCTCCTCCAGTTCCAACTATCACCTCTGAACCTCCTCCAGTTTCAACTATCACCTCTGCTCCTCCTCCAGTTCCAACTATCACCTCTGAACCTCCTCCAGTTTCAACTATCACCTCTGAACCTACTCCAGTTCCAACTATCACCTCTGAACCTACTCCAGTTCCAACTATCACTTCTGAACCTACTCCAGTATCAACTATCACCTCTGAACCTCCTCCAGTATCAACTATCACCTCTAAACCTCCTCCAGTTCTAACTATCACCTCTGAACCTCCTCCAGTTCCTACTATCACCTCTGAACCTCCTCCAGTTTCAACTATCTCCTCTGAACCTACTCCAGTTCTAACTATCACCTCTGAACCTCCTCCAGTTCCTACTATCACCTCTGAACCTCCTCCAGTTTCAACTATCACCTCTGAACCTACTCCAGTTCCAACTATCACTTCTGAATCTACTCCAGTTCTAACTATCACCTCTGAACCTATTCCAGTTTCAACTATCACCTATGAACCTACACCGATTTCAACTATCACCTCTGAACCTCCTCCAGTTAAAACTATCACCTCTGAACCTACTCCAGTTTCAACTATCACCTCTGAACCTCCTCCAGTTCCAATTATCACCTCTCAACCTACTCCAGTTACAACTATCACCTCTGAACCTATTCCAGTTCTAACTATCACCTCTGAACCTCCTCCAGTTAAAACTATAACCTCTAAACCTCCTCCAGTTCTAACTATCACCTCTGAACCTCCTCCAGTTCCTACTATCACCTCTGAACCTCCTCCAGTTTCAACTATCTCCTCTGAACCTACTCCAGTTCTAACTATCACCTCTGAACCTCCTCCAGTTCCTACTATCACCTCTGAACCTCCTCCAGTTTCAACTATCACCTCTGCTCCTCCTCCAGTTCCAACTATCACCTCTGAACCTCCTCCAGTTCTAACTATCACCTCTGAACCTCCTCCAGTTCCAACTATCACCTCTGAACCTCCTCCAGTTCTAACTATCACCTCTGAACCTCCTCCAGTTCCTACTATCACTTCTGAACCTCCTCCAGTTTCAACTATCATCTCTGAACCTACTCCAGTATCAACTATCACCTCTGAACCTCCTCCAGTTCTCACTATCACCTCTGAACCTCCTCCAGTTCCTACTATCACCTCTGAACCTACTCCAGATTCAACTATCACCTCGGAACCTACTCCAGTTTCAACTATCACCTCTGAACCTCCTCCAGTTCTAACTATCACCTCTGATCCTCCTCCAGTTCCAACTATCACCTCTGAACCTCCTCCAGTTTCAACTATCACCTCTGCTCCTCCTCCAGTTCCAACTATCACCTCTGAACCTCCTCCAGTTTCAACTATCACCTCTGAACCTACTCCAGTTCCAACTATCACCTCTGAACCTACTCCAGTTCCAACTATCACTTCTGAACCTACTCCAGTATCAACTATCACCTCTGAACCTCCTCCAGTATCAACTATCACCTCTAAACCTCCTCCAGTTCTAACTATCACCTCTGAACCTCCTCCAGTTCCTACTATCACCTCTGAACCTCCTCCAGTTTCAACTATCTCCTCTGAACCTACTCCAGTTCTAACTATCACCTCTGAACCTCATCCAGTTCCTACTATCACCTCTGAACCTCCTCCAGTTTCAACTATCACCTCTGAACCTACTCCAGTTCCAACTATCACTTCTGAACCTACTCCAGTTCTAACTATCACCTCTGAACCTATTCCAGTTTCAACTATCACCTATGAACCTACACCGATTTCAACTATCACCTCTGAACCTCCTCCAGTTAAAACTATCACCTCTGAACCTACTCCAGTTTCAACTATCACCTCTGAACCTCCTCCAGTTCCAATTATCACCTCTCAACCTACTCCAGTTACAACTATCACCTCTGAACCTATTCCAGTTCTAACTATCACCTCTGAACCTCCTCCAGTTAAAACTATCACCTCTAAACCTCCTCCAGTTCTAACTATCACCTCTGAACCTCCTCCAGTTCCTACTATCACCTCTGAACCTCCTCCAGTTTCAACTATCTCCTCTGAACCTACTCCAGTTCTAACTATCACCTCTAAACCTCCTCCAGTTCCTACTATCACCTCTGAACCTCCTCCAGTTTCAACTATCACCTCTGAACCTACTCCAGTTCCAACTATCACTTCTGAACCTACTCCAGTTCTAACTATCACCTCTGAACCTATTCCAGTTTCAACTATCACCTATGAACCTACACCGATTTCAACTATCACCTCTGAACCTCCTCCAGTTAAAACTATCACCTCTGAACCTACTCCAGTTTCAACTATCACCTCTGAACATCCTCCAGTTCCAACTATCACTTCTGAACCTATTCCAGTTTCAACTATCACCTATGAACCTACTCCAGTTCCAACTATCACCTCTGAACCTCTTCCAGTTTCAACTATCACCTCTGAACCTACTCCAGTTCCAACTATCACCTCTGAAGCTACTCCAGTATCAACTATCACCTCTGAACCTCCTCCAGTTCTAACTATCACCTCTGAACCTCCTCCAGTTCCTACTATCACTTCTGAACCTCCTCCAGTTTCAACTCTCATCTCTGAACCTACTCCAGTATCAACTATCACCTCTGAACCTCCTCCAGTTCTCACTATCACCTCTGAACCTCCTCCAGTTCCCACTATCACCTCTGAACCTCTTCCAGTTTCAACTATCACCTCTGAACCTACTCCAGTTCTAACTATCACCTCTGAAGCTACTCCAGTATCAACTATCACCTCTGAACCTCCTCCAGTTCTAACTATCACCTCTGAACCTCCTCCAGTTCCTACTATCACTTCTGAACCTCCTCCAGTTTCAACTCTCATCTCTGAACCTACTCCAGTATCAACTATCACCTCTGAACCTCCTCCAGTTCTCACTATCACCTCTGAACCTCCTCCAGTTCCTACTATCATCTCTGAACCTACTCCAGATTCAACTATCATCTCTGAACCTACCTCAGATTCAGAACTGGAGTAGGTTCAGAGGTGATAGTAGGAACTGGAGTAGGTTCAGAGGTGATAGTTGAAACTGGAAGAGGTTCCGAGGTGATAGTTGAAACTGGAGTAGGTTCAAAGGTGATAGTTGAAACTGGAGTAGGGTCAGAGGTGATAGTTGGAACTGGAGGAGGATCAGAGGTGATAGTTGAAACTGGAGTAGGTTCATAGGTGATAGTTGAAACTGGAATAGGTTCAGAGGTGATAGTTAGAACTGGAGGAGGTTCAGAGGTGACAGTTGAAACTGGAGTAGGTTCAGAGGTGATAGTTGGAACTGGAGGAGGTTCAGAGGTGATAGTTGTAACTGGAGGAGGTTCAGAGGTGATAGTTGGAACTGGAGGAGGTTCAGAGGTGATAGTTGTAACTGGAGGAGGTTCAGAGGTGATAGTTGAAACTGGAGTAGGTTCAGAGGTGATAGTTAGAACTGGAGTAAGTTCAGAGGTGATAGTTGAAACTGGAGGAGGTTCAGAGGTGACAGTTGAAACTGGAGTAGGTTCAGAGGTGATAGTTGGAACTGGAGGATGTTCAGAGGTGATAGTTGTAACTGGAGGAGGTTCAGAGGTGATAGTTGAAACTGGAGGAGGTTCAGAGTCGATAGTTGAAACTGGAGGAGGTTCAGTGGTGATAGTTGATACTGGAGTAGGTTCAGAGGTGATAGTTGAAACTGGAGGAGGTTCAGAGGTGATAGTTGGAACTGGAGGAGGATCAGAGGTGATAGTTGAAACTGGAAGAGGTTCAGAGGTGATAGTTGTAACTGGAGGAGGTTCAGAGGTGATAGTTGAAACTGGAGTAGGTTCAGAGGTGATAGTTGGAACTGGAGTAGGTTCATAGGTGATAGTTGAAACTGGAGTAGGTTCAGTGGTGATAGTTGATACTGGAGTAGGTTCAGAGGTGATAGTTGAAACTGGAGGAGGTTCAGAGGTGGTAGTTGGAACTGGAGGAGGATCAGAGGTGATAGTTGAAACTGGAGGAGGTTCAGAGGTGAGAGTTGGAACTGGAGGAGGTTCAGAGGTGATAGTTAAAACTGGAGGAGGTTCAGAGGTGATAGTTGAAACTGTAATAGGTTCAGAGGTGATAGTTGAAACTGGAAGAGGTTCAGAGGTGATAGTTGGAACTGGAGTAGGTTCATAGGTGATAGTTGAAACTGGAATAGGTTCAGAAGTGATAGTTGGAACTGGAGGATGTTCAGAGGTGTTAGTTGAAACTGGAATAGGTTCAGAGGTGATAGTTGAAACTGGAATAGGTTCAGAGGTGATAGTTGAAACTGGAGTAGGTTCAGAAGTGATAGTTGGAACTGGAGGAGGTTCAGAGGTGTTAGTTGAAACTGGAATAGGTTCAGAGGTGATAGTTGAAACTGTAATAAGTTCAGAGGTGATAGTTGGAACTGGAGGAGGTTCAGAGGTGATAGTTGAAACTGGAATAGGTTCAGAGGTGATAGTTGAAACTGGAAGAGGTTCAGAGGTGATAGTTGGAACTGGAGTAGGTTCATAGGTGATAGTTGAAACTGGAATAGGTTCAGAAGTGATAGTTGGAACTGGAGGATGTTCAGAGGTGTTAGTTGAAACTGGAATAGGTTCAGAGGTGATAGTTGAAACTGTACTAGGTTCAGAGGTAATAGTTGGAACTGGAGTAGGTTCATAGGTGATAGTTGAAACTGGAATAGGTTCAGAAGTGATAGTTGGAACTGGAGGATGTTCAGAGGTGTTAGTTGAAACTGGAGTAGGTTCAGAGGTGATAGTTGAAACTGGAGGAGGTTCAGAGGTGATAGTTGAAACTGGAGGAGGTTCATAGGTGATAGTTGAAACTGGAATAGGTTCAGAAGTGATAGTTGGAACTGGAGGATGTTCAGAGGTGTTAGTTGAAACTGGAGTAGGTTCAGAGGTGATAGTTGAAACTGGTAGGCTAGAGGTTCGGAGGAGGTTGAATAGTTGGAACTGGAGGAGGTTCAGAGGTAATAGTCAAATCTGGAATAGGTTCAGAGGTGATATTTGAAACTGGAGTAGGTTCAGAAGTGATAGTTGGAACTGGAGGAGGTTCAGAGGTGATAGTTGGAACTGGAGGAGGTTCAGAGGTGATAGTTGGAACTGGAGGATGTTCAGAGGTGATAGTTGAAACTGGAGTAGGTTCAGAAGTGATAGTTAGAACTGGAGGAGGTTCAGAGGTGAGAGTTGGAACTGGAGGAGGTTCAGAGGTGATAGTTAAAACTGGAGGAGGTTAGAGGTGTTAGTTGAAACTGTAATAGGTTCAGAGGTGATAGTTGAAACTGTAATAAGTTCAGAGGTGATAGTTGGAACTGGAGTAGGTTCAGAGGTGATAGTTGAAACTGGAATAGGTTCAGAGGTGATAGTTGAAACTGGAGGAGATTCAGAGGTGATAGTTGGAACTGGAGTAGGTTCATAGGTGATAGTTGAAACTGGAATAGGTTCAGAGGTGATAGTTAGAACTGGAGTAGGCTCACATGAGAGAATGTTCGAGAATAAGAAGAACTAATGTGGAGAAGAACTTAATGCATGGCTCCGGGACAATTCGCCAGCAAATGTTTCGCCACTGCGACATTTCGCCACTAAGACATTTCGCCACCAGACATTTCGCCACCGGACATTTCGCCACCGAGACATTTCGCCACCGGACATTTCGCCACCGTGATAATACAGGTGAATGGATAGGTTTCAGATTACAAAAACAATTTTAGGGTTTTCAAATATGCTTTTTCTGATAGTACACATTTCAAAAATCAAAAAAATTCAAATTTTATTTTTTTCGAATTTTTTCAAAAATTTTTTTTTTTCGGATTTTTTTGAATTTTAAATTACGTTCCATCAGAAAAATCGCATTTAAAAACCTTTACACTGTTTTTGTAGTCTGAAACCTATCCATTCGCCTGTATTATCACGGTGGCGAAATGTCCGGTGGCGAAATGTCTTAGTGGCGAAATGTCCGGTGGCGAAATGTCCGGTGGCGAAATGTCCGGTGGCGAAATGTCTTAGTGGCGAAATGTCGCAGTGGCGAAACGTCCGCTCGCGAAATGTCCCGGAGCCTAATGCATGTTTTAAAATCATTTGCATTATTCAATCTGCCCCATTTTCAAACTGTATTTGTCCTACGTCACTTGGAACACCTGGTCCAATGTTCTCCTAGACAAACGACCACGTCATTCATATTGTCTGTTTATTGCCCCACCTCATCAATTATCTGATGTCGTCATCTATTCTAACAATGTAACAAGAGGGCGGAGTTTCCCACGGGAAACGATTGGCCAAGTCCAGGTGGGATAAGCCCCGCCCCTTTTTCTACAAAGGGGCTCAGAAAAAATCAGTTTAGTTGTTCGAAGTTTAGGAGGTATCCAGTTGGGTAATGGACTAGATGGTCTGATCGGTCAGTTGGACTTCGATTCATACTGGAAGAGCTTATCTCTAGAACAGGACTTCAACTTTGAATACTGAGGATCATTCTGAGAACATACACACACAGTTCGAAGTTTAGGAGGTGTCTTCGGATACTGAGGATTATTCTGAGGACACACACACACAGTTCGAAGTTTAGGAGGTATCTTCGGATACTGAGGATCATTCTGAGGACACACACACACAGTTCGAAGTTTAGGAGGTATCTTCGGATATTGAGGATCATTCTGAGGACACACACACACAGTTCGAAGTTTAGGAGGTATCTTCGGATACTGAGGATCATTCTGAGGACACACACACACAGTTCGAAGTTTAGGAGGTATCTTCGGATACTGAGGATCATTCTGAGGACACACACACACAGTTCGAAGTTTAGGAGGTATCCAGTTGGGTAATGGACTAGATGGTCTGATCGGTCAGTTGGACTTCGGTTCATACTGGAAGAGCTTATCTCTAGAACAGGACTTCAACTTTGAATACTGAGGATCATTCTGAGAACATACACACACAGTTCGAAGTTTAGGAGGTATCTTCGGATACTGAGGATCATTCTGAGGACACACACACACAGTTCGAAGTTTAGGAGGTATCTTCGGATACTGAGGATCATTCTGAGGACACACACACACAGTTCGAAGTTTAGGAGGTATCTTCGGATATTGAGGATCATTCTGAGGACACACACACACAGTTCGAAGTTTAGGAGGTATCTTCGGATACTGAGGATCATTCTGAGGACACACACACACAGTTCGAAGTTTAGGAGGTATCTTCGGATACTGAGGATCATTCTGAGGACACACACACACAGTTCAAAGTTTAGGAGGTGTCTTCGGATACTGAGGATCATTCTGAGGACACACACACACAGTTCGAAGTTTAGGAGGTATCTTCGGATACTGAGGATCATTCTGAGGACACACACACAGTTCGAAGTTTAGGAGGTATCTTCGGATACTGAGGATCATTCTGAGGACAAACACACACAGTTCAAAGTTTAGGAGGTGTCTTCGGATACTGAGGATCATTCTGAGGACACACACACACACACAGTTCGAAGTTTAGGAGGTATCTTCGGATACTGAGGATCATTCTGAGGACACACACACACACAGTTCGAAGTTTAGGAGGTATCTTCGGATACTGAGGATCATTCTGAGGACACACACACACAGTTCGAAGTTTAGGAGGTATCTTCGGATACTGAGGATCATTCTGAGGACACACACACACAGTTCGAAGTTTAGGAGGTATCTTCGGATACTGAGGATCATTCTGAGGACACACACACACAGTTCGAAGTTTAGGAGGTATCCAGTTGGGTAATGGACTAGATGGTCTGATCGGTCAGTTGGACTTCGGTTCATACTGGAAGAGCTTATCTCTAGAACAGGACTTCAACTTTGAATACTGAGGATCATTCTGAGAACAATGGGTTTTAGAAGGTGATCCCATTGGTAAATAAACCTTTTTTCCCTTTCTATGTACTGAGCCTCTACGCGGCGAAAGGGATCAACAGACGAGAGTCTGGCTAATCAGTACCAAAATTTTAAAATTATTTTCAGCAATTTTAATTATATTTTCCAAATATGCTATAACCAGTCGGTTTGAGCCCCTTACCGGGGGCTCAACCTCCTGGCTTCTGTTTACTGTATCTTACACTTAAATTACTTATTTCTGTATTTCCCACTTTTCGAGTGCTCGAAACTTCGAAGTATTTCAATTTCCAAATTTTAGATTTTCCCAATATGAGCCCACATCTATTGAACGTTGACCTCTGATCCCCACTCTGGCTATCACCTCTGAACCTCCTATAGTTCCAACTATCACCTCTGAACCTACTCCAGTTTCGGCTATCACCTCGGAACCTACTCCAGTTTCAACTATCACCTCTGAACCTACTCCAGTTTCAACTATCACCTCTGAACCTCCTCCAGTTCCAACTATCACCTCTGAACCTCCTCCAGTTCCAACTATCACCTCTGAACCTCCTCCAGTTCCAACTATCACCTCTGAACCTATTCCAGTTTCAACTATCACCTATGAACCTACTCCAGTTTCAACTATCACCTCTGAACCTCCTCCAGTTCCAACTATCACCTCTGAACCTACTCCAGTTTCAACTATCACCTCTGAACCTCCTCCAGTTCTAACTATCACCTCTGATCCTCCTACAGTTCCAACTATCACCTCTGAACCTCCTCCAGTTCCAACTATCACCTCTGAACCTAATCCAGTTTCAACTATCACCTCTGAACCTTCTCCAGTTCCAACTATCACCTCTGAACCTCCTCCAGTTCTAACTATCACCTCTGATCCTCCTCCAGTTCCAACTATCACCTCTGAACCTCCTCCAGTTTCAACTATCACCTCTGATCCTCCTCCAGTTCCAACTATCACCTCTGAACCTACTCCAGTTCTAACTATCACCTCTGAACCTCCTCCAGTTCTAACTATCACCTCTGAACCTCCTCCAGTTCCAACTGTCACCTCTGAACCTATTCCAGTTTCAACTATCACCTATGAACCTACTCCAGTTTCAACTATCACCTCTGAACCTCCTCCAGTTCCAACTATCACCTCTGAACCTACTCCAGTTTCAACTATCACCTTTGAACCTACTCCAGTTTCAACTATCACCTCGGAACCTACTCCAGTTTCAACTATCACCTCTGAACCTCCTCCAGTTCTAACTATCACCTCTGATCCTCCTCCAGTTCCAACTATCACCTCTGAACCTCCTCCAGTTTCAACTATCACCTCTGATCCTCCTCCAGTATCAACTATCACCTCTGAACCTCCTCCAGTATCAACTATCACCTCTGAACCTCCTCCAGTTCCTACTATCACCTCTGAACCTCCTCCAGTTTCAACTATCTCCTCTGAACCTACTCCAGTTCTAACTATCACCTCTGAACCTCCTCCAGTTCCTACTATCACCTCTGAACCTCCTCCAGTTTCAACTATCACCTCTGAACCTACTCCAGTTCCAACTATCACTTCTGAACCTACTCCAGTTCTAACTATCACCTCTGAACCTATTCCAGTTTCAACTATCACCTGTGAACCTACTCCGATTTCAACTATCACCTCTGAACCTCCTCCAGTTAAAACTATCACCTCTGAACCTACTCCAGTTTCAACTATCACCTCTGAACCTCCTCCAGTTCCAATTATCACCTCTCAACCTACTCCAGTTTCAACTATCACCTCTGAACCTACTCCAGTTTCAACTATCACCTCTGAACCTACTCCAGTTCCAACTATCACCTCTGAACCTACTCCAGTTCTAACTATCACCTCTGAACCTACTCCAGTATCAACTATCACCTCTGAACCTCCTCCAGTTCTAACTATCACCTCTGAACCTCCTCCAGTTCCTACTATCACTTCTGAACCTCCTCCAGTTTCAACTATCATCTCTGAACCTACTCCAGTATCAACTATCACCTCTGAACCTCCTCCAGTCCTCACTATCACCTCTGAACCTCCTCCAGTTCCTACTATCACCTCTGAACCTACTCCAGATTCAACTATCATCTCTGAACCTACCTCAGATTCAGAACTGGAGTAAATTCAGAGGTGATAGTTGGAACTGGAGTAGGTTCAGAGGTGATAGTTGAAACTGGAAGAGGTTCAGAGGCGATAGTTGGAACTGGAGTAGGTTCATAGGTGATAGTTGAAACTGGAGTAGGTTCAGTGGTGATAGTTGAAACTGGAGTAGGTTCAGAGGTGATAGTTGGAAGTGGAGGAGGTTCAGAGATGACAGTTGAAACTGGAGTAGGTTCCGAGGTGATAGTTGAAACTGGAGTAGGTTCAAAGGTGATAGTTGAAACTGGAGTAGGTTCAGTGGTGATAGTTGAAACTGGAGGAGGTTCAGAGGCGATAGTTGGAACTGGAGTAGGTTCAAAGGTGATAGTTGAAACTGGAGGAGGTTCAGAGGTGATAGTTGAAACTGGAGGAGGTTCAGAGGTGATAGTTGAAACTGGAAGAGGTTCAGAGGTGATAGTTGGAACTGGAGGAGGATCAGAGGTGATAGTTGAAGCTGGAGGAGGTTCAGAGGTGATAGTTGGAACTGGAGGAGGATCAGAGGTGATAGTTAGAACTGTAGGAGGTTCAGAGGTGATAGTTGGAACTGGAGGAGGTTCAGAGGTGATAGTTAGAACTGGAGTAGGTTCAGAGGTGATAGTTAGAACTGGAGTAAGTTCAGAGGTGATAGTTAGAACTGGAGGAGGTTCAGAGGTGATAGTTGAAACTGGAGTAGGTTCCGAGGTGATAGTTGAAACTGGTGTAGGTTCAAAGGTGATAGTTGAAACTGGAGTAGGTTCAGTGGTGATAGTTGAAACTGGAGTAGGTTCCGAGGTGATAGTTGAAACTGGAGTAGGTTCAAAGGTGATAGTTGAAACTGGAGGAGGTTCAGAGGTGAGTTGAAACTGGATGAGGTTCAGAGGTGATAGTTGAAACTGGAGGAGGTTCAGAAGTGATAGTTAATACTGGAGTAGGTTCAGAGGTGATAGTTGGAACTGTAGGAGGTTCAGAGGTGATAGTTGGAACTGGAGGAGGTTCAGAGGTGATAGTTAGAACTGGAGTAGGTTCAGAGGTGATAGTTAGAACTGGAGTAGGTTCAGAGGTGATAGTTGGAACTGGAGTAAGTTCAGAGGTGATAGTTAGAACTGGAGGAGGTTCAGAGGTGATAGTTGAAACTGGAGTATGTTCCGAGGTGATAGTTGAAACTGGAGTAGGTTCAAAGGTGATAGTTGAAACTGGAGTAGGTTCAGTGGTGATAGTTGAAACTGGAGTAGGTTCCGAGGTGATAGTTGAAACTGGAGTAGGTTCAAAGGTGATAGTTGAAACTGGAGGAGGTTCAGAGGTGATAGTTGAAACTGGAGGAGGTTCAGAGGTGATAGTTGAAACTGGAGGAGGTTCAGAAGTGATAGTTAATACTGGAGTAGGTTCAGAGGTGATAGTTGAAACTGGAGGAGGTTCAGAAGTGATAGTAGGAACTGGAGGAGGTTCAGAGGTGATAGTTAGAACTGGAGGAGGTTCAGAGGTGATAGTTGATACTGGAGTAGGTTCAGAGGTGATAGTTGGAACTGGAGTAGGTTCTGAGGTGATAGTTGAAACTGGAGTAGGTTCAAAGGTGATAGTTGAAACTGGAGTAAGTTCAGAGGTGATAGTTAGAACTGGAGGAGGTTCAGAGGTGATAGTTGATACTGGAGTAGGTTCAGAGGTGATAGTTGAAACTGGAGTAGGTTCTGAGGTGATAGTTGAAACTGGAGTAGGTTCAAAGGTGATAGTTGAAACTGGAGTAGGTTCAGAGGTGAAAGTTGGAACTGGAGGAGGTTCAGAGATGATAGTTGAAACTGGAGTAGGTTCATAGGTGATAGTTGAAACTGGATAAGGTTCAGAGGTGATAGTTGAAACTGGAGTAGGTTCAAAGGTGATAGTTGAAACTGGAGTAGGTTCAGTGGTGATAGTTGAAACTGGAGTAGGTTCCGAGGTGATAGTTGAAACTGGAGTAGGTTCCGAGGTGATAGTTGAAACTGGAGGAGGTTCAGAGGTGATAGTTGAAACTGGAGGAGGTTCAGAGGTGATAGTTGAAACTGGAGGAGGTTCAGAAGTGATAGTTAATACTGGAGTAGGTTCAGAGGTGATAGTTGAAACTGGAGGAGGTTCAGAAGTGATAGTAGGAACTGGAGGAGGTTCAGAGGTGATAGTTAGAACTGGAGGAGGTTCAGAGGTGATAGTTGATACTGGAGTAGGTTCAGAGGTGATATTAGGGTGTTCAGTAAATAATGTCGTTTTTTGGTACCTCACTTCAAACGAAGATAACTTCCGTGAAACTCATGTTCATCAAACAAACTATGTACCATTCGAATCAGTACTTTTTGGCCTACAATATAAAAATTCGAAAATTACATGATGAAAAAAACCAAAAGGCCAGGAAGTGACTAAACCTAGGAAAGCCTTTTTTGCATAGTCGTCTTTAATGAACTGGTTTTCCCTGGGGAGGTTATCAAGATGTTTGAAAAAGTGGTAATCAATTGAGGAGATGTAGGCAAGTATGGTGGATGACCAATAACTTTGTAACCCAACGTATTCAGTTTTAGAGCCGTCATCAGTGCAACATGTGAAATGGAGTTGTTGTCGAGTAGGATTGTGCCATTTTTTTAGCTAGTGCCCGCAACTTGGATAACAAAATTTTTTCTATTTCTTGACAATTATGAATCGCAGTGTTAGTTTTTCATGTTTTCAGGGCGTCATAATGAATAAAACCAAAAGTCAGACACCAAGTAGTCACCATACCCCTGTTTTGGTGAATTTCTGGCTTTGTGAGATGTTGTATCTTTTGGCTTTCGAACACACATGGCGCTGATTGCATTCTATTGTAGTATAACAACCTTTCTTTATGATACATCACAATTCGATCCAAAAAATGATCATTTTTATATCGTATGAGATGATCTCGCAAACTAGAGTAACGTTGCAATTTCTGGCGATTGTTCAGTTCATGAGAGACCCATTTATCTAGTTTTTTTGTATTCTCAATTTTTTATATATGTCTCGAAATTGTTCCTATACTGACTCCAAGCGCTGCTGAAGGTTCCCGGACAGTCGATCTTGGATTCCCTTTCAGCACACTTCAGAATTCCTTCCACCATCCTTTTTTTCTTCGAGAGGTGCATCTCCACATGTGAATTTTGTGAACCATCGCTGTATTGTTTTTCTGTTAGCACTTCTTTCTGCGGAAGCACGGTTGATATTTTCGGTTGTCTCGGTTGCATTTCGGCCGAGCGCGGGTTCGTTTCAAAAATAAGCCAAAAATTACTTATTTTCCATGATTTCTCCTCGAAGAACCGAGAACGTTAAGACACATGTTAGGTAAGAATTTTTGACTACTTAATTAGGTGTGTGAGAAACAAAAAAAAAATTGATATTAGAACGATCCATCGCAGAGAAAATAGCGCACGAAAAAAAACGACATTATTTACTGAACACCCTAATAGTTGAAACTGGAGTAGGTTCTGAGGTGATAGTTGAAACTGGAGTAGGTTCAAAGGTGATAGTTGAAACTGGAGTAGGTTCAGAGGTGATAGTTGGAACTGGAGGAGGTTCAGAGATGATAGTTGAAACTGGAGTAGGTTCATAGGTGATAGTTGAAACTGGATAAGGTTCAGAGGTGATAGTTGAAGCTGGAGTGAGTTCAGAAGTGATAGTTGAAGCTGGAGTGGGTTCAAAAGTGATAGTTTAAGCTGGTGTAGTTTCAAAGGTGATAGTTGAAGCTGGAATGGGATCAGAAGTGATAGTTGAAGCTGGAATGGGTTCAGAGGTGATAGTTGAATCTGGAGTAGGTTCAGAGGTGATAGTTGAAGCTGGAGTAGGTTCAGAGGTGATAGTTGGAACTGGAATAGGTTCAGAGGTGATAGTTGGAACTGGAGTAGGTTCAGAGGTGATAGTTGAAACTGGAGGAGGTTCAAAGCTGATAGTTGAAGCTGGAGTAGGTTCAAAGGTGATAGTTGAATCTGGATAAGGTTCAGAGGTGATAGTTGAAGCTGGAGGAGGTTCAGAAGTGATAGTTAATACTGGAGTAGGTTCAGAGGTGATAGTTGAAACTGGAGGAGGTTCAGAAGTGATAGTAGGAACTGGAGGAGGTTCAGAGGTGATAGTTAGAACTGGAGGAGGTTCAGAGGTGATAGTTGATACTGGAGTAGGTTCAGAGGTGATAGTTGAAACTGGAGTAGGTTCTGAGGTGATAGTTGAAACTGGAGTAGGTTCAAAGGTGATAGTTGAAACTGGAGTAAGTTCAGAGGTGATAGTTAGAACTGGAGGAGGTTCAGAGGTGATAGTTGAAACTGGAGTAGGTTCCGAGGTGATAGTTGAAACTGGAGTAGGTTCAAAGGTGATAGTTGAAACTGGAGTAGGTTCAGTGGTGATAGTTGAAACTGGAGTAGGTTCCGAGGTGATAGTTGAAACTGGAGTAGGTTCAAAGGTGATAGTTGAAACTGGAGGAGGTTCAGAGGTGATAGTTGAAACTGGAGGAGGTTCAGAGGTGATAGTTGAAACTGGAGGAGGTTCAGAAGTGATAGTTAATACTGGAGTAGGTTCAGAGGTGATAGTTGAAACTGGAGGAGGTTCAGAAGTGATAGTAGGAACTGGAGGAGGTTCAGAGGTGATAGTTAGAACTGGAGGAGATTCAGAGGTGATAGTTGATACTGGAGTAGGTTCAGAGGTGATAGTTGAAACTGGAGTAGGTTCTGAGGTGATAGTTGAAACTGGAGTAGGTTCAAAGGTGATAGTTGAAACTGGAGTAGGTTCAGAGGTGATAGTTGGAACTGGAGGAGGTTCAGAGATGATAGTTGAAACTGGAGTAGGTTCATAGGTGATAGTTGAAACTGGATAAGGTTCAGAGGTGATAGTTGAAACTGGAGTAGGTTCAAAGGTGATAGTTGAAACTGGAGTAGGTTCAGTGGTGATAGTTGAAACTGGAGTAGGTTCCGAGGTGATAGTTGAAACTGGAGTAGGTTCAAAGGTGATAGTTGAAACTGGAGGAGGTTCAGAGGTGATAGTTGAAACTGGAGGAGGTTCAGAGGTGATAGTTGAAACTGGAGGAGGTTCAGAAGTGATAGTTAATACTGGAGTAGGTTCAGAGGTGATAGTTGAAACTGGAGGAGGTTCAGAAGTGATAGTAGGAACTGGAGGAGGTTCAGAGGTGATAGTTAGAACTGGAGGAGGTTCAGAGGTGATAGTTGATACTGGAGGAGGTTCAGAGGCGATAGTTGGAACTGGAGTAGGTTCAAAGGTGATAGTTGAAACTGGAGGAGGTTCAGAGGTGATAGTTGAAACTGGAGGAGGTTCAGAGGTGATAGTTGAAACTGGAGGAGGTTCAGAAGTGATAGTTAATACTGGAGTAGGTTCAGAGGTGATAGTTGAAACTGGAGGAGGTTCAGAAGTGATAGTAGGAACTGGAGGAGGTTCAGAGGTGATAGTTAGAACTGGAGGAGGTTCAGAGGTGATAGTTGATACTGGAGTAGGTTCAGAGGTGATAGTTGAAACTGGAGTAGGTTCTGAGGTGATAGTTGAAACTGGAGTAGGTTCAAAGGTGATAGTTGAAACTGGAGTAGGTTCAGAGGTGATAGTTGGAACTGGAGGAGGTTCAGAGATGATAGTTGAAACTGCAGTAGGTTCATAGGTGATAGTTGAAACTGGATAAGGTTCAGAGGTGATAGTTGAAACTGGAGGAGGTTCAGAGGTGATAGTTAGAACTGGAGGAGGTTCAGAGGTGATAGTTGAAACTGGAGTAGGTTCCGAGGTGATAGTTGAAACTGGAGTAGGTTCAAAGGTGATAGTTGAAACTGGAGGAGGTTCAGAGGTGATAGTTGAAACTGGAGGAGGTTCAGAGGTGATAGTTGAAACTGGAGGAGGTTCAGAAGTGATAGTTAATACTGGAGTAGGTTCAGAGGTGATAGTTGAAACTGGAGTAGGTTCAGAAGTGATAGTAGGAACTGGAGGAGGTTCAGAGGTGATAGTTAATACTGGAGTAGGTTCAGAGGTGATAGTTGAAACTGGAGGAGGTTCAGAAGTGATAGTAGGAACTGGAGGAGGTTCAGAGGTGATAGTTAGAACTGGAGGAGGTTCAGAGGTGATAGTTGATACTGGAGTAGGTTCAGAGGTGATAGTTGAAACTGGAGTAGGTTCAAAGGTGATAGTTGAAACTGGAGTAGGTTCAGAGGTGATAGTTGGAACTGGAGGAGGTTCAGAGGTGATAGTTGAAACTGGAGTAGGTTCAGAGGTGATAGTTGAAACTGGAGGAGGTTCAGAGGTGATAGTTGAAACTGGAGTAGGTTCAGAGGTGATAGTTGAAACTGGAAGAGGTTCAGAGGTGATAGTTGGAACTGGAGGAGGATCAGAGGTGATAGTTGAAACTGGAGTAGGTTCCGAGGTGATAGTTGAAACTGGAGTAGGTTCAAAGGTGATAGTTGAAACTGGAGTAGGTTCAGTGGTAATAGTTGAAACTGGAGTAGGTTCCGAGGTGATAGTTGAAGCTGGAGTGGGTTCAAAAGTGATAGTTGAAGCTGGTGTAGTTTCAAAGGTGATAGTTAAAGCTGGAATGGGTTCAGAGGTGATAGTTAGAACTGGAGTAGGTTCAGAGGTGATAGTTAGAACTGGAGTAAGTTCAGAAGTGATAGTTGAAACTGGAGGAGGTTCAGAGGTGATAGTTGAAACTGGAGTAGGTTCAGAGGTGATAGTTGGAAGTGGAGGAGGTTCAGAGCAGTGTGTGTCTCTCGAAAGAAAATCTCGAGGAATGACCACTTTCGAGAGATTTCTCGAGAATTTCCTCGAGAGATTCCTCGAGAGATTTTTTCTCGCGAGGAATTCCTCGAAAATTCCTCGAGAAAAATCTCTCGAGAATTGGTCTCTCGAGGAATCTCTCGAGAGAATCTCTCGAGAGATCTCTCGTTACTCTCGAGAGATTTACGAGGAACACCGCCCTTTCGTCTCCCCCTCCCTTTTCTGTCTGCGTCTCTCTGTGTGTTTTTCGAGGGAACGCTAAACAACGCGCGCGTCGGGATTTCGGAGCATCGTTGTTTTTGTTTTTAAACAAATTTCGTTTTTTTTTCATGATTTCCTTAGTTTTTTTACTGTTTTCTCTGCCAATTTCAAACAATTTATTTTAATTATATTACTCAGATCACCGAAACGCACGATGGTTCCAATCACACCGCCTACACCGACCAGAAAACGCCCACCATCAATCACATGGCTTTTCTTCCAAAAACCGAGTGATCCCAAAGCGAGTCATATTCGGTGCTCAGCGTGCCCAGCTCTTATCGCTTACGGAGGAACGACGACCGGAATAATAGGTCATTTGAAAAATCGACATTTTGAAATTTACCAGCAGCTTGAAAAACGAATGGTAATTTAATCATAAAAGTTATTTTGAATATATTATTTTTTAGAAAATGGACGATAGTGTCGAGGTGGAGGAGTCGGATGCTTCTGATGTTTTAGCACGGTAAAAATCGATGAAAAAACAGTTTAAAGAATATATTTTACAGCTCTTTCGCAACCGGACTCATTCCATTCCGGTTTTCTGAGAATCCTGAATTCCGAAAATTTGTGAAAATCGTATCGAATGGGAGAATTACGATGCCGAATGGGAGGAAAATCAAAAATTCGATTCATAAGCAAGCTGTAAATCACCTGGAGATGATATCAAAAAAAGTGCAGAATGTTAGAAAGTTTACGATTCTGACAGATGGATACACAAATCTCAAACGCGATTTTCATTTTTATGTACTGCATATTGCGTTCGTGAATGAGTATTTTGAGAGAGAAATTTTGGTAAGTTATTATCACATTGAAGCTTCCATAATATGATAATTCAGTTTTGCTCCATCCGAACAGTCCCTAAAGGTGATGCCATCAGCATTGGTTCTGCAATTTGTACAATGCTCGCTGAAATCGGCTTAAAAATTTCCGATTGCACCGCTTTTGCTACGGATGCTGGAAGCCCACTGGTCTCTCTTGCGAAAAACCATCAAATCGAGAGGTAAAATTGTGAAAACAAAAAGAAAACAAAAGGATTATTACAGAGTACATTGTTCATGTCACTTTTTCGATTTGATCATCAAGGATTTTGCCAAAGTAAAATCGATTCAAAAAATTCAAGAAAAAGCACAAGAATTTGCGAGATATTTGGCGAAACATCGTGAGGACAAAAAGCGTCTGAAAACGTGAACAACTTCGAAATAGTTAAATTACTAATAACTGAACTTTCAGTATGTCGATGGAGAATGGGATCGAAGAGCCGGTTCCACTTCCACTACCAGAAACTCGATGGGCAGGAATCTACAGCATTTTAAAAAACTTTTTGGCCCATGTGAGAAGATCGATAACAGAAATTGATAAATTGAAAGTTTTCAGTATGCAACTTTGAAAGAGTTGAGCACTCTTCAACGCTTCATTTTGAAACCCGAACAAATTGAACTAATGGAGCATACTGTCGAGTTGTTGAAACCACTGCACGACGCTATTATGCAGGTGGAGTGAACTACGCATTGAACTTATTTAGTTTTCTCCATTTCAGTTGGAAAGAGACTCGTCTTTCGCATCAGAAGTGCTTCCAACGATTCAATGGGTCAAAAACAAAATTTCGAACCCAACAACAACAACAACTCTCTCTGGAAAAATGAAGCAGATTTTTGATTCTCGAACAAAAATTATGTATAACAATCGTCGTCTGCTATGCTCATGCTTGTTGGATCACAGATTTGCCTATAATTTAGATATCTTGGCTTCATGGGAATGGGAGCTTGCTGAAAATTATCTAAAGTTATATGACAAAACTGAAATCACCACCCATACACCGCCACCTACAATTCCTCGAGATGATACGCTGGACAATTTTTTCCTGTCATCCGCTGGAAAGAAGCAAATCGATGACTTAAAGGTGAGTTCCGTTTATTGTGAATCAGCAAAAAATTCTATTTACAGACTGATTTGACAAGCTATAAAGCTTTAATGGGATCCAATAGACCATCAACATCAAGTCCACTCACATTTTGGGCATCGAACCAAAATAACTTCCCATTTCTCGCGCCGATTGCTTCAGAATTGTTGAGCACACCGGCATCGGCTGCAACGTGTGAAAGAACTTTCAGGTGTTCGAATCTATTCACTCATATAAAAAATAACGATTGTTACAGCCGGTGCTCAGACTTCCTCCGTCAGCCGAAACGAAACCGAGCGTCCGTCGAAACACTAAACAGTTTGTTAACTGTTTCAGAAATGGCCCGATCTCAGTGAGAAATAACAAACCTTTTGAAGTCACCAATAATTCGTCATTGATTTCCAGGCGGCAAACTTCCAACGTATTCGACAGCGATGACGACGAAGTCACCGAAGAAGAAGAAACTGAGTTTTCAGTTTGGAGAGAGGAGTCAGAAGAAATTCCGGCGGAAATTCCACAGGAAACAGAATCGGAGGAGAGCAACCAGGCACAAATTCCCCGGAATTTGAAGAGGAAGGAGGAGAGAGTGGATAAACGGAGGAGGCAGTAATTACAGATTTTAATGATAATTGATATTCCCTTTTTTAAATGTTTTCTTCGTTATCTTTTAATTTGATCTCTGTTTCTTGAATATTTTCTTTTTTACACTGGAATATAAATCAATTTGTTTGAAATTTTTCGTTGACTCACTCACTATTGATACCGCCGCTCGTATCAGTTCGAAAAAAGCAAGAAAAAAAACAGATGTAATTCTAAAATTCCTCGAGAGATTCCTCGAAATCTCTCGAGAGATTTACGAGAGATCTCGAGAATTCCTCGAGAGATTTTCGAGAGATTTACGAGAGATCTCGAGAATTCCTCGAGAGATTTTCGAGAGAAATTCTCGTAAATCTCTCGAGGATTCCTCGAGAATTCCTCGAGGAATCTCTCGAGGATCTCTCGAGAGATTTACGAGGAATTTCTCTCGAAAATCTCTCGAGAGATTTCGAGGAATCTCTCGAGGAATTCCTCGAGGAATCTCTCGAGAGCATTCGAGAGACACACACTGGTTCAGAGGTGATAGTTGAAACTGGAGTAGGTTCCGAGGTGATAGTTGAAACTGGAGTAGGTTCAAAGGTGATAGTTGAAACTGGAGTAGGTTCAGTGGTGATAGTTGAAACTGGAAGAGGTTCAGAGGTGAGAGTTGGAACTGGATAAGGATCAGAGGTGATAGTTGAAACTGGAGGAGGTTCAGAGGTGATAGTTGATACTGGAGTAGGTTCAGAGGTGATAGTTGAAACTGGAGTAGGTTCAGAGGTGATAGTTGGAACTGGAGTAGGTTCAGAGGTGATAGTTGAAACTGGAATAGGTTCAGAGGTGAGAGTTGGAACTGGATAAGGATCAGAGGTGATAGTTGAAACTGGAGTAGGTTCAGAGGTGATAGTTGGAACTGGAGTAGGTTCAGAGGTGATAGTTGGAACTAGAGTAAGTTCAGAGGTGATAGTTGAAACTGGAGGAGGTTCAGAGGTGATAGTTAGAACTGGAGTAAGTTCAGAGGTGATAGTTGAAACTGGAGGAGGTTCAGAGGTGATAGTTGAAACTGGAGTAGGTTCAGAGGTGATAGTTGGAAGTGGAGGAGGTTCAGAGGTGATAGTTGAAACTGGAGTAGGTTCCGAGGTGATAGTTGAAACTGGAGTAGGTTCAAAGGTGATAGTTGAAACTGGAGTAGGTTCAGTGGTGATAGTTGAAACTGGAGTAGGTTCCGAGGTGATAGTTGAAACTGGAGTAGGTTCAAAGGTGATAGTTGAAACTGGAGGAGGTTCAGAGGTGATAGGTGAAACTGGAGGAGGTTCAGAGGTGATAGTTGAAACTGGAAGATGTTCAGAGGTGATAGTTGGAACTGGAGGAGGATCAGAGGTGATAGTTGAAACTGAAGAAGGTTCAGAGGTGATAGTTGGAACTGGAGGAGGATCAGAGGTGATAGTTAGAACTGTAGGAGGTTCAGAGGTGATAGTTGGAACTGGAGGAGGTTCAGAGGTGATAGTTAGAACTGGAGTAGGTTCAGAGGTGATAGTTAGAACTGGAGTAGGTTCAGAGGTGATAGTTGGAACTGGAGTAAGTTCAGAGGTGATAGTTGAAACTGGAGTAAGTTCAGAGGTGATAGTTAGAACTGGAGGAGGTTCAGAGGTGATAGTTGAAACTGGAGTAGGTTCCGAGGTGATAGTTGAAACTGGAGTAGGTTCAAAGGTGATAGTTGAAACTGGAGTAGGTTCAGTGGTGATAGTTGAAACTGGAGTAGGTTCCGAGGTGATAGTTGAAACTGGAGTAGGTTCAAAGGTGATAGTTGAAACTGGAGGAGGTTCAGAGGTGATAGTTGAAACTGGAGGAGGTTCAGAGGTGATAGTTGAAACTGGAGGAGGTTCAGAAGTGATAGTTAATACTGGAGTAGGTTCAGAGGTGATAGTTGAAACTGGAGGAGGTTCAGAAGTGATAGTAGGAACTGGAGGAGGTTCAGAGGTGATAGTTAGAACTGGAGGAGATTCAGAGGTGATAGTTGATACTGGAGTAGGTTCAGAGGTGATAGTTGAAACTGGAGTAGGTTCTGAGGTGATAGTTTAAACTGGAGTAGGTTCAAAGGTGATAGTTGAAACTGGAGTAGGTTCAGAGGTGATAGTTGGAACTGGAGGAGGTTCAGAGATGATAGTTGAAACTGGAGTAGGTTCATAGGTGATAGTTGAAACTGGATAAGGTTCAGAGGTGATAGTTGAAACTGGAGTAGGTTCAAAGGTGATAGTTAAAACTGGAGTAGGTTCAGTGGTGATAGTTGAAACTGGAGTAGGTTCCGAGGTGATAGTTGAAACTGGAGTAGGTTCAAAGGTGATAGTTGAAACTGGAGGAGGTTCAGAGGTGATAGTTGAAACTGGAGGAGGTTCAGAGGTGATAGTTGAAACTGGAGGAGGTTCAGAAGTGATAGTTAATACTGGAGTAGGTTCAGAGGTGATAGTTGAAACTGGAGGAGGTTCAGAAGTGATAGTAGGAACTGGAGGAGGTTCAGAGGTGATAGTTAGAACTGGAGGAGGTTCAGAGGTGATAGTTGATACTGGAGGAGGTTCAGAGGCGATAGTTGGAACTGGAGTAGGTTCAAAGGTGATAGTTGAAACTGGAGGAGGTTCAGAGGTGATAGTTGAAACTGGAGGAGGTTCAGAGGTGATAGTTGAAACTGGAGGAGGTTCAGAAGTGATAGTTAATACTGGAGTAGGTTCAGAGGTGATAGTTGAAACTGGAGGAGGTTCAGAAGTGATAGTAGGAACTGGAGGAGGTTCAGAGGTGATAGTTAGAACTGGAGGAGGTTCAGAGGTGATAGTTGATACTGGAGTAGGTTCAGAGGTGATAGTTGAAACTGGAGTAGGTTCTGAGGTGATAGTTGAAACTGGAGTAGGTTCAAAGGTGATAGTTGAAACTGGAGTAGGTTCAGAGGTGATAGTTGGAACTGGAGGAGGTTCAGAGATGATAGTTGAAACTGGAGTAGGTTCATAGGTGATAGTTGAAACTGGATAAGGTTCAGAGGTGATAGTTGAAACTGGAGGAGGTTCAGAGGTGATAGTTAGAACTGGAGGAGGTTCAGAGGTGATAGTTGAAACTGGAGTAGGTTCTGAGGTGATAGTTGAAACTGGAATAGGTTCAAAGGTGATAGTTGAAACTGGAGTAGGTTCAGAGGTGATAGTTGGAACTGGAGGAGGTTCAGAGATGATAGTTGAAACTGGAGTAGGTTCATAGGTGATAGTTGAAACTGGATAAGGTTCAGAGGTGATAGTTGAAACTGGAGGAGGTTCAGAGGTGATAGTTAGAACTGGAGGAGGTTCAGAGGTGATAGTTGAAACTGGAGTAGGTTCCGAGGTGATAGTTGAAACTGTAGTAGGTTCAAAGGTGATAGTTGAAACTGGAGGAGGTTCAGAGGTGATAGTTGAAACTGGAGGAGGTTCAGAGGTGATAGTTGAAACTGGAGGAGGTTCAGAAGTGATAGTTAATACTGGAGTAGGTTCAGAGGTGATAGTTGAAACTGGAGTAGGTTCAGAAGTGATAGTAGGAACTGGAGGAGGTTCAGAGGTGATAGTTAATACTGGAGTAGGTTCAGAGGTGATAGTTGAAACTGGAGGAGGTTCAGAAGTGATAGTAGGAACTGGAGGAGGTTCAGAGGTGATAGTTAGAACTGGAGGAGGTTCAGAGGTGATAGTTGATACTGGAGTAGGTTCCGAGGTGATAGTTGAAACTGGAGTAGGTTCAAAGGTGATAGTTGAAACTGGAGTAGGTTCAGTGGTAATAGTTGAAACTGGAGTAGGTTCCGAGGTGATAGTTGAAGCTGGAGTGGGTTCAAAAGTGATAGTTGAAGCTGGTGTAGTTTCAAAGGTGATAGTTAAAGCTGGAATGGGTTCAGAGGTGATAGTTAGAACTGGAGTAGGTTCAGAGGTGATAGTTAGAACTGGAGTAAGTTCAGAAGTGATAGTTGAAACTGGAGGAGGTTCAGAGGTGATAGTTGAAACTGGAGTAGGTTCAGAGGTGATAGTTGGAAGTGGAGGAGGTTCAGAGGTGATAGTTGAAACTGGAGTAGGTTCCGAGGTGATAGTTGAAACTGGAGTAGGTTCAAAGGTGATAGTTGAAACTGGAGTAGGTTCAGTGGTGATAGTTGAAACTGGAAGAGGTTCAGAGGTGAGAGTTGGAACTGGATAAGGATCAGAGGTGATAGTTGAAACTGGAGGAGGTTCAGAGGTGATAGTTGATACTGGAGTAGGTTCAGAGGTGATAGTTGAAACTGGAGTAGGTTCAGAGGTGATAGTTGGAACTGGAGTAGGTTCAGAGGTGATAGTTGAAACTGGAATAGGTTCAGAGGTGAGAGTTGGAACTGGATAAGGATCAGAGGTGATAGTTGAAACTGGAGTAGGTTCAGAGGTGATAGTTGGAACTGGAGTAGGTTCAGAGGTGATAGTTGGAACTAGAGTAAGTTCAGAGGTGATAGTTGAAACTGGAGGAGGTTCAGAGGTGATAGTTAGAACTGGAGTAAGTTCAGAGGTGATAGTTGAAACTGGAGGAGGTTCAGAGGTGATACAGGGTGGCTTTTAATTACCCGCACACAACTTTGGCGCCATGGTTCTCGGTGCTGGCGCGCAGTTAGTGAATCAAATTTTTCTGAATGATTAATTGGTTCATAACTGACATGTTTGCCAAGTTTCAGCTTTATTGGTTTAGTTTCAGCTAAATGGCGAGACCTAACGTCCACCATGCGACTGTCATCAGTCTGTTGAGGTAGGGCGCTAGTCGAAACGAGGTCTCCAAACGCCTTGGCATCGCAGGCATTTGGTTTTTTGAAACTATCAAAACATTCACCAAGTCTGGATCTATATTTGGTCGCGTTGTGAGAGTATAAAAAGCAACGGTGATATCTCCAGAAGAGGTCGAAGCAGTTCGAGATCAAACCAGGAGTTACCTACATGAACTCCCCCAGAAAATTGGCCATGGTTATCCCTATATTTTGGGATTAAATTCAAAAGATAGCCCGAAAAACGCTTAATCTAAAATGCTATTGTGCTCTAGGATACGTCATCTTGTCGGTGAGCAATAAGCAATAGCGTCTGGAGGCGGCTAATTTTTTTCTTGATGGCACGCAGTGAGGTGACCACTTGGGGCCCGTTTTCTTTGACGAACAGTGGTTCACGATTGAAGCCGAATTCAAGTCTCAAAGTTATTGTGTGTTAGCCAGGGATATCAATGAAGCTTCTGAGAAGGAAAACCCCATTCCAGGAGTTTTCCACCCGGCCAGCATTACGGTTTTTGGTGCGATATGCGCAAATTTCAAATTTTATAGAACAAAACGTCCGTATGACCAAGGAAGTGTATATTAAGCAAATTTTGAAGAAGCATCTGATCCCACGCACCAAATGCGACTTTTGACGGAAACTTTTGGTTCACCAACATGACGGAGCGCCAGCCCACACCGTCAACTTCATTCAGCCGTGGTTTGAGGCGCACCTGCCTGAGGGGACAAATGGCCGGCCTACTGGCCGGGTTTGAAACCCCTTGACTATTCCTTTCGGAATTTTGCAGAAAAAGGTCTGCTCCAGACTCCATTCAAAGTTCGAGACTCTGGGAGAAACAATTTTCCAGAAATGGGGCAAAGTTACGATCGTGCCACCATCAACGTCTACCCAAGAGGTCTTCAGACCGTAACTAAGGCGAACGATGACTGAATCAAAAAATTCTTTTTGATAATAAATTTTGTGCGTCCAAATAAATATATTGTTGAGTTTCATCCGTTTTCGGCTTCTAGTTTTTGAGAGAAACTCATTCAAAGATGTGCGGGTAATTAAAAGCCACCCTGTAGTTGAAACTGGAGTAGGTTCAGAGGTGATAGTTGGAAGTGGAGGAGGTTCAGAGGTGATAGTTGAAACTGGAGTAGGTTCCGAGGTGATAGTTGAAACTGGAGTAGGTTCAAAGGTGATAGTTGAAACTGGAGTAGGTTCAGTGGTGATAGTTGAAACTGGAGTAGGTTCCGAGGTGATAGTTGAAACTGGAGTAGGTTCAAAGGTGATAGTTGAAACTGGAGGAGGTTCAGAGGTGATAGGTGAAACTGGAGGAGGTTCAGAGGTGATAGTTGAAACTGGAAGATGTTCAGAGGTGATAGTTGGAACTGGAGGAGGATCAGAGGTGATAGTTAGAACTGTAGGAGGTTCAGAGGTGATAGTTGGAACTGGAGGAGGTTCAGAGGTGATAGTTAGAACTGGAGTAGGTTCAGAGGTGATAGTTAGAACTGGAGTAGGTTCAGAGGTGATAGTTGGAACTGGAGTAAGTTCAGAGGTGATAGTTGAAACTGGAGTAGGTTCCGAGGTGATAGTTGAAACTGGAGTAGGTTCAAAGGTGATAGTTGAAACTGGAGTAGGTTCAGTGGTGATAGTTGAAACTGGAGTAGGTTCCGAGGTGATAGTTGAAACTGGAGTAGGTTCCGAGGTGATAGTTGAAACTGGAGGAGGTTCAGAGGTGATAGTTGAAACTGGAGGAGGTTCAGAGGTGATAGTTGAAACTGGAGGAGGTTCAGAAGTGATAGTTAATACTGGAGTAGGTTCAGAGGTGATAGTTGAAACTGGAGGAGGTTCAGAAGTGATAGTAGGAACTGGAGGAGGTTCAGAGGTGATAGTTAGAACTGGAGGAGGTTCAGAGGTGATAGTTGATACTGGAGTAGGTTCAGAGGTGATATTAGGGTGTTCAGTAAATAATGTCGTTTTTTGGTACCTCACTTCAAACGAAGATAACTTCCGTGAAACTCATGTTCATCAAACAAACTATGTACCATTCGAATCAGTACTTTTTGGCCTACAATATAAAAATTCGAAAATTACATGATGAAAAAAACCAAAAGGCCAGGAAGTGACTAAACCTAGGAAAGCCTTTTTTGCATAGTCGTCTTTAATGAACTGGTTTTCTCTGGGGAGGTTATCAAGATGTTTGAAAAAGTGGTAATCAATTGAGGAGATGTAGGCAAGTATGGTGGATGACCAATAACTTTGTAACCCAACGTATTCAGTTTTAGAGCCGTCATCAGTGCAACATGTGAAATGGAGTTGTTGTCGAGTAGGATTGTGCCATTTTTTTAGCTAGTGCCCGCAACTTGGATAACAAAATTTTTTCTATTTCTTGACAATTATGAATCGCAGTGTTAGTTTTTCATGTTTTCAGGGCGTCATAATGAATAAAACCAAAAGTCAGACACCAAGTAGTCACCATACCCCTGTTTTGGTGAATTTCTGGCTTTGTGAGATGTTGTATCTTTTGGCTTTCGAACACACATGGCGCTGATTGCATTCTATTGTAGTATAACAACCTTTCTTTATGATACATCACAATTCGATCCAAAAAATGATCATTTTTATATCGTATGAGATGATCTCGCAAACTAGAGTAACGTTGCAATTTCTGGCGATTGTTCAGTTCATGAGAGACCCATTTATCTAGTTTTTTTGTATTCTCAATTTTTTATATATGTCTCGAAATTGTTCCTATACTGACTCCAAGCGCTGCTGAAGGTTCCCGGACAGTCGATCTTGGATGCCCTTTCAGCACACTTCAGAATTCCTTCCACCATCCTTTTTTTCTTCGAGAGGTGCATCTCCACATGTGAATTTTGTGAACCATCGCTGTATTGTTTTTCTGTTAGCACTTCTTTCTGCGGAAGCACGGTTGATATTTTCGGTTGTCTCGGTTGCATTTCGGCCGAGCGCGGGTTCGTTTCAAAAATAAGCCAAAAATTACTTATTTTCCATGATTTCTCCTCGAAGAACCGAGAACGTTAAGACACATGTTAGGTAAGAATTTTTGACTACTTAATTAGGTGTGTGAGAAACAGAAAAAAATTTGATATTAGAACGATCCATCGCAGAGAAAATAGCGCACGAAAAAAAACGACATTATTTACTGAACACCCTAATAGTTGAAACTGGAGTAGGTTCTGAGGTGATAGTTGAAACTGGAGTAGGTTCAAAGGTGATAGTTGAAACTGGAGTAGGTTCAGAGGTGATAGTTGGAACTGGAGGAGGTTCAGAGATGATAGTTGAAACTGGAGTAGGTTCATAGGTGATAGTTGAAACTGGATAAGGTTCAGAGGTGATAGTTGAAGCTGGAGTGAGTTCAGAAGTGATAGTTGAAGCTGGAGTGGGTTCAAAAGTGATAGTTGAAGCTGGTGTAGTTTCAAAGGTGATAGTTGAAGCTGGAATGGGATCAGAAGTGATAGTTGAAGCTGGAATGGGTTCAGAGGTGATAGTTGAATCTGGAGTAGGTTCAGAGGTGATAGTTGAAGCTGGAGTAGGTTCAGAGGTGATAGTTGGAACTGGAATAGGTTCAGAGGTGATAGTTGGAACTGGAGTAGGTTCAGAGGTGATAGTTGAAACTGGAGGAGGTTTAGAGGTGATAGTTGATACTGGAGTAGGTTCAGAGGTGATAGTTGAAACTGGAGTAGGTTCAGAGGTGATAGTTGAAACTGGAGTAGGTTCAAAGCTGATAGTTGAAGCTGGAGTAGGTTCAAAGGTGATAGTTGAATCTGGATAAGGTTCAGAGGTGATAGTTGAAGCTGGAGTGAGTTCAGAAGTGATAGTTGAAGCTGGAGTGGGTTCAAAAGTGATAGTTGAAGCTGGAGTAGGTTCAAAGGTGATAGTTGAAGCTGGAATGGGTTCAGAAGTGATAGTTGAAGCTGGAATGGGTTCAGAGGTGATAGTTGAATCTGGAGTAGGTTCAGAGGTGATAGTTGAAGCTGGAGTAGGTTCAGAGGTGATAGTTGGAACTGGAATAGGTTCAGAGGTGATAGTTGAAACTGGAAGAGGTTCAGAGGTGAGAGTTGGAACTGGATAAGGATCAGAGGTGATAGTTGAAACTGGAGGAGGTTCAGAGGTGATAGTTGGAACTGGAGGAGGATCAGAGGTGATAGTTAGAACTGGAGGAGGTTCAGAGGTGATAGTTGAAACTGGAGTAGGTTCCGAGGTGATAGTTGAAACTGGAGTAGGTTCAGAGGTGATAGTTGAAACTGGAGTAGGTTCAGAGGTGATAGTTGAAACTGGAGTAGGTTCAAAGGTGATAGTTGAAGCTGGAATAGGTTCAAAGGTGATAGTTGAATCTGGATAAGGTTCAGAGGTGATAGTTGAAGCTGGAGTGAGTTCAGAAGTGATAGTTGAAGCTGGAGTTGGTTCAAAGCTGATAGTTGAAGCTGGAGTAGGTTCAAAGGTGATAGTTGAATCTGGATAAGGTTCAGAGGTGATAGTTGAAGCTGGAGTGAGTTCAGAAGTGATAGTTGAAGCTGGAGTGGGTTCAAAAGTGATAGTTGAAGCTGGAGTAGGTTCAAAGGTGATAGTTGAAGCTGGAATGGGTTCAGAAGTGATAGTTGAAGCTGGAATGGGTTCAGAGGTGATAGTTGAATCTGGAGTAGGTTCAGAGGTGATAGTTGAAGCTGGAGTAGGTTCAGAGGTGATAGTTGGAACTGGAATAGGTTCAGAGGTGATAGTTGGAACTGGAGTAGGTTCAGAGGTGATAGTTGAAACTGGAGGAGGTTCAGAGGTGATAGTTGATACTGGAGTAGGTTCAGAGGTGATAGTTGAAACTGGAGTAGGTTCAGAGGTGATAGTTGAAACTGGAGTAGGTTCAAAGGTGATAGTTGAAGCTGGAATAGGTTCAAAGGTGATAGTTGAATCTGGATAAGGTTCAGAGGTGATAGTTGAAGCTGGAGTGAGTTCAGAAGTGATAGTTGAAGCTGGAGTTGGTTCAAAAGTGATAGTTGAAGCTGGAGTAGGTTCAAAGGTGATAGTTGAAGCTGGAATGGGTTCAGAAGTGATAGTTGAAGTTGGAGTAGGTTCAAAGGTGATAGTTGAATCTGGATAAGGTTCAGAGGTGATAGTTGAAGCTGGAGTGAGTTCAGAAGTGATAGTTGGAACTGGAGTAGGTTCAGAGGTGATAGTTGAAAGGGGAGTAGGTTCAGAGATGGTAGTTGGAACTGTAGTAGTTTTGGATGTGGTAGTTGAAACAGAAGTAGGTTCGGAGGTCGGAAAAAAATTTGAATAATGTTCAGTACGCTCCCATTTTCCTCTAGGAATATAATTCAGTATGTTTTTGAACGGAAAATGTTCATGCATATGACCTTTTTTTTCACCATTCGAGGTCTACTATTTTCTTATAAATTCTAGAAAATATCCAATTTCCATGATTAGTCTTTTAACAAACAGGAAGCAGAGGAAGATTATATAAGATATGATATTTTGGACCTCAAATAAGGGTCTATTGGTAAAGCACTTCATTGATATGAAGAAAATACAGGATTTCTCTCGTTTTTTGTACTGGATTAGCCAGACAAATGTAGTCTGTTGATCCCTTTCGCCACGTAGAGGCTCAGTACTTAGAAAGGGAAAATGGTTTATTTACCTGGGAAAAAACCAACCAAAAACCCATTGTTCTCAGCTCGATCCTCAGCATGAGTGGCGAGCCCTGTTCTGATGATGCTGCCTTCCAGAGAACCGTAGAACCCTGACCGACTAGACCACCAGCCCATTGCCCACGCAAACCTGCTTCACGAAGCCTTGAACAAATGAACTAAATTTTTGAGCCCTACTGGATCTAAAGGGGCAGGGCTTATCCCACCTGGACCTGGCTAATCCTTCCGTGGGAAACTCCGCCCTTCTTTTAAACTTTTAGACCATCGTTTGCGTCATCAAATAAGTAATAAAGGGGCAATAAACAGAAAATGTGAGTGATGTTTTGTGACTAGGCCAAGAAGAAATAACAATAAATCCGTCAAAAAAGTGACAGGTGGTTTTTCTAGGAGAACAATGAACCCGAGGTTCCAAGTGACGTGGGACAAGAGAGCGTCTTTCTTCGATTTTTGTTGGAAAATCTGATTTGCCTTCTTTTTAGCTTGATTGCCTGAAGCGGTACAGTATTTCTCGTCAGTGACAAAAAGTCTGCGAACGACGAACTTTTTTGCGGATTTCCAAAGAATTGATCGTCGGTGGTCTTTCCTCCTTTCTGATAGACAATTCCAAATTTACAAGAATTCTTCAAAATCGGTTTATCGTAATTCATGACCAACTACTGCCGGCTGGGGAGAGCACTTTGATCGTACGGGCGGCCGATGGGCGGTCTAACAGTGCGGCGGCCGAAATGATGTGGTTTGTGGCACCTTTTCGAGTGCCAAGAACGTTGAAGGCGTCATCAGAGGAGATTTTCTGAGCCTAGGATCATCGGACCGACAAGGGGATCGTGGGCGAAGAAGTCGTGGTGTTCCTGAAAAATGTTGTTTGGTTTTTTCTTGGAATTCGGTTTTGGCTTGATTACAGGGTGATTTATGATTACCCGCACAAATCAAAACGGGTATATCTTCAGACATAAATACGTCGGAAGCACGAAAATTGACAGGAATGAAACTCTTTATTTGATATAAGTTTGCTGAAAAAAAAAAGAAAATTTTGCGTTCCTTCCAGCCTAGGTGTTGTAATGATTGTTCAAACCTATACGACGTGAGAGTGGGGTTTCTTGCACGTCGCTGTTTTCCGATTCAAATGGATGTAACTCCATGCCAGACTTTATCATCTACCCAAGGCAATCACTCTGATAGTCACCCTACTTTTTACCTGGAATTTGGCTCGAATTAGCCTTGTGAATCGAATTTCCATAATAATGCGTTGACAGATCCACACTTTTTTAAATGAACATTTCTAATGCACATTTAATGAAAAATTAAAACTGCGATCATCTAACATTTCCAGCCGTTAGATCAATTTAACTCAAAAATCAGGAAAATTTCTAAGTTTAGCGATTTCTGAATTTCTAAAATAGGTTCATCACTTTGTGAAGAATAAAGCTTCTTGAAAATCCAAAAAAATCGAATTTGAAAAAAAGTAAATTACTAAAATATGAAAAGAATTCGGGAGGAAAAGCGAGGATTCAACTGAATTCCGAAACCATTTTCAAAAAAATTGTTCATATCTAGGAGCGGAAAAAAAAGTTAGCAATGACAGAATCGTTTCTAAAATTATAAAGGTTACTAAATGCAACTGAAGCTCAACTTTTTTTTGGTATTTTTTATTAAATGCAAAAAAAAATCAGTCACTATCGAATATTTGTAAAAGGCTCAAAATAGTCTATTTTCAACTGAGAGTTTTCAAATAAAAGGGGAAGGTTTTTTGCTCGGTGTTGCGGAACCAACCTACCTATTGATATCAATAAATTGTCCTCATTCTCTTCATCTGGAATACATCGAATCGGCAAGGGACCTTGTTAGTAGAAGAGTTTTCTCGTCCGTTGCTTAAGGCTTCGATAATGTTGTGGCTTTCCCATGAGCTTTCCAGGCTGATTCTTTTCGGCTCCTTCGTTCCGGCAAGGTCTCGCCACGAACGGACGATGGGTTGCTTTGGGGCTGAATTGATCTTTATAGGCAAATTCTTGAATTATAATATACCTTTTGCTTCTATCCTGGACCTCTTTCAACTACTCAAGTCCTGCAAAACAACTGATTCGGCGAGTGGCAACTGATGCGTGGTAGACGATGATTGGGGACCTGGAAACTTTCAGTAATTTGAATATGAAAAAGAAAAAGGGGGTAAAAATTAATAAGTGGTACTAGGCAAGGTGGACGCACGTATATTTTGGGAGATCCAATCGTCTTCAAAAATATTTTTTATCGTTAACCCTTTAAGAAATAAAAAAAAAATTGAGTAATGCCAGCGTAATATTACTGCTGGAGCTATCGACTTGAAACGATCTAAAAAAGATGTCGACTTGAAAAAAAAATAGGTTCGAAAGAAGAAAGCAGAAAGTTCTGAAACTTTCTGAAAGTTCACCGTCGCTGGATTTGAATCATTATGTTTTAATGGAAGTGTCCGAGGAAAATGGATCAGAAGGAAGGGAACAGTCTGAAGTCCCTGATTTTGTACAGTCGCTCAAACATTCAAAATTGAAACAAACGATTGATTTTGAAGTGGAAAAAACTCCCCAGGATGTCAATCTAAATCATTTGGATGATTTAGATGTACCGTAAGCACCAAAAGAGCCAATCACGCCTGAAAAGACACCCGACCGATGAAGTGGAGAAGAAAAAAGACACGACGAAATATGGGGGCGGTTTTGATGATTACACAAAAATCCCGAAGGCCTGACATTTTTTGTTTCTTTTTCAAACTTGCTTCGAGTAAACTGAGCTTCCAATCAATCTTTTTTGTTCACTCTGCTAACGGAAAGTTTGAGTGGTGCCTATAACAAAAACTGGCTGAAACTACTACAGTTCCAAATACAAGTATTGAAACTATCGGTAAAAAACAAATAAAATATTTCCTTGAAAAGTTGTAAGCTGTAATAATGCAGTTCTTGACTTGGGTTCATATTTACGGGTGTTATCACACAAAATTAACAAATATTGTATACTGAATGAGCACACTCGAGCGAACCTGAGTTTTCTCTTTATTTCCTGACAATTTTCCTCTCTTCTCACCTTGTGCGTGTTCTAATTGGTTCTTCCAGCTTGCCTAAGTCTTCTTTTCCTTTTGCAGCGCCCTTTCCAGCTCCACAATTGTTTCTTCTGCCTTCTCGGCGGCTCTCCATACTTCCTCAAGCTTTCTGGCCACCTCATCCTTCGCTCGCCTCGATATTGCCAGTTCTTCCTCGAGCTTGTCCTTCTCTCGTCGCCAGCCGTCCTGTAACATTTTCCAATGGTTATTAAGCTCTCCTGACGCAATATTTCTCGCGCTCGCTGTCAAATTATCAGATAAGACCGCATCCCGCAGGTCTTCTAAATTTTCGAGCCTGTTTTCTCATAGCGTTTTACCAGTTCGTCGAAAAACGCTCTCACTGGCTTCTCAATCACACCTTTTGGTTTCTCGGAACACTTGCTGTACACATCAAGCTGCCCGCACACGCTCTCCACGACTTTTTCGCTGGTTCCGATAATATCGGCGTACCCTTTGACGAGCTTTTTCCGCTCTCTCAGCGTTACCTGATTTTGCATCGCTTCTGTCCACGAACTTCTTCTAGCCGTAATCACTTCGATCTTCTCGTCCTTCTCCACCGGCCTGTCCTTGCTGCTTCCTGGCTTGCTCCCAATCGTCGTCATCTCCAAGCATAAAAACAATCTTTAATTCAAAAGAAAGTTGGGCTTTTTGTTGATTCTTCCACGGATATCTCGTCTTTTCGGCAGGTTTCACCCGCACGAAAACCCTCTTCGCAAGTTTCCTCGGTTTCACCGATAGAAATTTGTATAACAATCACAGAAATTTTCACCTTCAGTTAATTCAAACTTCAGGCAAAAACCACTGCGAAAACAACGAAAAAGACGAAAAAGACGGATAAACAATGAAATTAGACGGTACGGTCCCC
The DNA here is from genome assembly GCA_027920645.1 of Caenorhabditis nigoni. NCBI lineage: Eukaryota > Metazoa > Nematoda > Chromadorea > Rhabditida > Rhabditidae > Caenorhabditis > Caenorhabditis nigoni. The sequence continues at coordinate 1,163,175 of CP115869.1, forward strand.
AAATTGCCCACGGTATGTCCGGGGTATCAGGTTCCTGTGATAAAAAAAGAAGAAAAACAACAAGAAATGTGACAATAACGATTTATTAAGATAGAAACAAGGTTAAAATGAAACAAACAAGAGTAAAATCCTAGAAATCCAACAAAACTTAACTCAAATTCCTTTCGGAGTCTCTAGAAAACTACGAGCCAAAGCAACAGCTCGCAATCACTCAAAACTAAATTCAAACTGTGCGCGCGCGACGAGCGGGATAGCGGAGTGTCGTTGCGTGGGGAAGAGGGAACCTTTTGGAGATGTTGGAGGGTAGATGCCCCAGGCGACTATTGTCCTGAAAAGTTGTAAGTTGTAAAAATACAGTATTTGATTTGGGTTCATTGATTTGGTTACTGTAGTTATCACACAAAATTAACAAACACTGTATACTGAATGAGCACACTCGAAATTGTTCCTGGAGCAATTTCACCCAGATCATTTGCTCATTTCCAACTGAAGGTGGAACGTTTTTGAATGCAGACAATGTAGTCTACCAACGAAACATTTGTTTTGTGTACTGTACACTCATTTGTTTGAAGAAAATTGTGATGTATGAACTATATAGAAAAAGGCGGAAATAGAATGAGAATAGTGATCGTTGTTGCAATGATTTGGAAAAATTAGAACACATTCAGCGAAAACTTATTTATACGTTTCAATGGCTCAATTATTTAACAAATGGATGTGGTGTCTCTTCTTTTTTGTATGCATGTATATCATCCTGTTTTCTTAAAAAATTGGTGTCAGTTTCTGAAAAAAGTTATGAATCTGAATCTTTCCACTCGAAGGATAATAAAATCTAAATCTTTCCACTCGAAGGAAATTTTTTTCGCTACCACTACTATCCTAATCTCATTATCAGGTCACACTCATCCTGATATTGGAGAAGAGTATTTATCAGTAATGTGTCTTATAAGAAAAAAAAACATGTGGAGGTCTTACTCAGACAGATTCAGCTACAAGTAGTTCGAGTTTTTTATTATTAGCTTTATTATGGCAGACGTTAAAGTAGGAATATTTTCAGTTTTATCGAGGAAGTATTTATTCTCTGCATGTAGCCTTTTTGCTAAATGCGGTTTTCCAGAATATTTTTCTCAATCTTTAGGGATTTTTCCAAAGTATGAATACCACTTTAAAACAAATTTTGAAAGGAAAAAACTTCAGGAAAGCCAAATGTTATGAATATTTTAAACGAGCAAGTGGACTACTAAAGTTATTCCAGAGTGATGAGATCTGCAAAAAAAAACGTCATTTGGCTTCCGCTAGTTGCTATTTTATCTCGGAAGAAAAATAAAATTGCGTTTTTGATAAAATGAACCTGTTTGTTCTTTGTGGGACTCGGCCTACATTTCTATTTGGCTCCAAAGAACAATTTTGAATTTCACACTTTACTGGAAAAAAGGAAACATAACTAAAAATCTGAGAGTTACCAAACTTTCGAAATGAGAAATTTAATTTTTAAAAGTTTACCTGTGAATTAGATGTTATTGTGTTGTTAGATGGTTTAAAAACATGCCAATTTTCGAAGCGCAGTTCCTCAAAAAAATCTGAAAATTGATCGAACTGCATATTTTTGTCAGAGATCTTATTATCCTTCATCCCACCAAGTTTTTCTCCGTGCAATCTTTATTCTCAGGGATTAAGTTTTGTCTTGAAAAACATTTTGTTCACACTTTTTCCAAGAAGTTTTTATGTATAGCTAATATATCCCGTTTTAGAACTATTGAATTTTTTCTAAACTTTTCTATTGAATTAGGATTTCAGATTTTCAATTTTTTTTCAATTTAACACTATTTGGCTTTTGAACTAAATGATCATTGGATTATTCAATTTTTCTTTGTATTCATAAATTTGAACTTCTCTGACATTTAAGACAATGAGTAGAATAAGGAAGTAGACTATCAAATTTGTCATATTTTACTGGTTTGCGGAACCAATATGAAAATATTTTCAAGAACAAAATGAATTTATTATTTATTTTTTTTGTTGTCGCAAATTTTAGATGTCATTAGTTGGCTAGTTGATTGTTTTTTTTTCTGGTCAGTGCAGTTTTCTTGGAATCTAACTTGAAGAGACCTGAAAAATCCCCATTTAAAAATTCAAGCGTCGTTTTTTTTTCGAAAACCGTGACTTTTTTATAAAGAGCAGATTTTCTATGACTTGTGCAACATTGTTAGCTTTTTCCCATGGGAATCTGACACGGGAACCACTCCATATGTTACCCGGGAATTCGGATGAAACCTATGCAAAATAGTAGCACACAGGTTATCTAGAAAAACCCCAGAATTATAGCTGCCGACATGAAGGTCTGTTCAAATGGCGAACCATTTTATGATTTTTCGCGAGTTTGGAGTCGGTACCCTTCCAGCGGCCATAACTTTGTTCATTTGGACAGTAGACGTCCAAACTTTTTTTTATTCAAAAGGTGATACATTGACAAACATTATTGTTATTGACACCTAAGCTCCATTTTCAAAGTGAATGTCAGGAAAATAGAAAATACGAAAATTTCGAGTTCCATCGAATTCAAAAAATGCCAATTTTTGAAAAAAAGTGTCCGGGGGACCATGTCTATCACATTCCCCGAGGTGAGTAACGTACATATACATGTTCAAATGTAGGTCGAGCCCTTGAGTTACGAGACTTATTTCAATTTTTTTCAAAAAAAAGTTACAATTCATGTACCCCTATACATGAAATTTTTCGAAAAAATAAATTTTTCAAAAATTATGAATAACAAATGAAAACAAAGAAAAGCAACAAAAAAAGTTCAGAAACTGGAAAGGAAACCATTCGAAAGTAAAAAAATGTTTTCGAAAAATTTCATGTATAGGGGTACATGAATTGTAACATTTTTTTGAAAAAAATTGAAATAAGTCTCGTAACTCAAGGGCTCGACCTACATTTGAACATGTATATGTACGTTACTCACCTCGGGGAATGTGATAGACATGGTCCCCCGGACACTTTTTTTCAAAAATTGGCATTTTTTGAATTCGATGGAACTCGAAATTTTCGTATTTTCTATTTTCCTGACATTCACTTTGAAAATGGAGCTTAGGTGTCAATAACAATAATGTTTGTCAATGTATCACCTTTTGAATAAAAAAAAGTTTGGACGTCTACTGTCCAAATGAACAAAGTTATGGCCGCTGGAAGGGTACCGACTCCAAACTCGCGAAAAATCATAAAATGGTTCGCCATTTGAACAGACCTTCATGTCGGCAGCTATAATTCTGGGGTTTTTCTAGATAACCTGTGTGCTACTATTTTGCATAGGTTTCATCCGAATCCCCGGGTAACATATGGAGTGGTTCCCTTGTGAGAATATTTTATTGTTATTTTGGGACATCTACTGTCTAGTCGTCGGATTTCTTTAACGTAAGAAGAGTTTTCATTATTTGATCTCAAGGTGGTTTGATCTCTGTGTGAATATATTTCTGGCAGAAAAAAAAGAATTGGAGAGTAAAAGATAGAGCAGGTGCTATGGAAACATCCAATGGATTTGGTTGAGAGCTCTTCAATTTTTTTCATATTTTCCTAGTATCTATTCAAAAATTCACCTCTCTTCATGGACTTTTACTCCTATTATTCATAGTCCTTTCAGTGAAAATCTTTCACTACTCAAATTCTATATATCCATAAATCCGTTAGATAAACCGTCACATCACACCCATTTCCAGAACAAATAATACTTTTTTCTCATCTACTTGCACATCCGGTGTCTCCTCTGCCCTTTTTGCTTTGCTCCAGAATCCCATTATCCCCCTTCGTGCAGGGTATTCGATTGCCTCTTTTCTTGTTGGTGACATCCAGAAGATATTCTATTTTTTCATCTTGTTTTGTTCCAGACGTCTTCATTCATTCATTTACCATATTCTTCTACTTAGAAAAGAGGTTGAAAATAGGAAACAATACCTGGAAGCGATAATCTGGAATAAAAGTAAGTAATTAAAAACAGGGTGAAGGTTATTTCAGGCGCCATCGGGAGTTATATAGAATCTGGAATAGGGAAATACAGCCGAAGGGGGAAAAACAAAATTTCTAAAACCAAATGAAGCCCAACAATTTTCTAATACTTTGAAGTTTAGTGTCTCTAACAGAATTACCCTCGTGTAAATTCAAAGATTCCGAATAACTTCCGGGTGCAAATGAAATAACCTCTCTAATTATTGTTCGTTAACTATGTTGTAAACTTTCTCTGCATGACGTGTGTCCGTTAATTCGATCTCAGTTAGTGTGAAATATCATGTTCTCACCAGTCTTCTCAAAGTTCATGTGCAGCTGTTGTGCAAAATTCCGCGTTCTCTTGATAACTCTCTCCGAGAAAGTTTCCCTGGAAATTTGAAACTTCGTTGTACTTGTGTTGAATTTTCCAACCTTTTTGCTTTTTTTTTACTTCTTCAATTTTTTTGTTGCCCTTTTTGATGAATTCAATAGCGATTTTGTCAATCAGAAACTCCAAAAATTTCAAAAATTAATGGTTCTGAAATCTCAAGAAAATGAATGTACACTCGCTCTGTTTTTTCTGCTTCTACTCTCATCATTTCCTATTCATAGGCGCTTTTTCTCCCACTCCGCTCCATTTTCGTTCATTTCCTGGTTCTCCGAGTACCAGGGGCAGAGGACCATGGAATTAGCGCTTCCGCTGGGTTCTTTTGCAGAAACTTTGATTTTTGTGTTGCGTGACGAAACAACAACCGAGAAAGGAGCATTCTCGTTGTGGGACCATAAAGCCTTTTGGCTCGGGAAGTTAATTCCCTGAAATTGTTTTTTTTTGTTTTGTTTTTGGCGATTTAATCTACAGTAATCCTTTTGAGTTAATGAGTTGTGTGGAAAAGAAAGAAAATAAGGGAAAAAAGTTAATAGATTTTTTTCTCCAGAGACCGGAACTGCAGCTCTTCTGTCCTTCCCGCTTAATTAAGCCATTTCTTTTTCCATTAGCCATTTTTTTAGTAGTCATCCAGTTCTGATGGGCCCTACTTTAGGAACTTTTTGGGAATGATTCTCGATTCTGTTTTCTTTTTTTTGGGCTTCTAAGAAAGAACTTTCTTTTCCGAGAAGAAAAAAAAAAGAAAAAAACAATGAGAAGAAGCAAAAAAGAGCCTGGCCTCCTTCTAGAAAATTGTAGTAGTAAAAAGCCATTGAAATTCCCGAAAAAGTAATGTAAGTCATGTTTTCGGCGCATCTTTTTTCTTTTTTTTTCGGGACAAAAATGTCAGAGATCCGCGAACCTGGTTGGTACCAGATGCAATTTTCTTTTCTATTTCAAACATCAAACGCCAGAGCGTCATGGAATGAATGAGTGAGAGATTGAGCAAGTCCGGCGAGTGCCGGCAAATTGATGCGTCACTTGTTGAGAATATCTTCACACTCATCATCTGATTTTTTTTTTCGATTTTTGCAACTCTGTGTTTCAAAACTTTCAACAACTAAAACACCTCACTTCTTATGTTAGTTTCATATTTATTCAGATTTTTTAGTTTCTTCCTTTCTAAAATTTTCCCATAGGACCCTCCTTAAAACTCTCAGATTTCGTTCTTCATCCTCCCCACCATTTTGTTTGTCCTTCCAAAATTTTGGGAGCACCAGAAGAAGGCAAAAACTTCTTCTTCTTCGACGTCAACAATAAAAAACTCAACTCCCTCCAATTTTTTTTTCGAAAGGTGCACTTAAAGAATATTGCCCAATTGTTCCGGACCAAAGAATCTAGGAATGGAAAATGGGAATTGAGTTAGTCTTGCCTCTCGGAGAAGAAAGAAAAAAAAGGAAACGAGGTTCTTCTTCTTCATCTACTCTCATCGTCTTTTTTTTCCAACTTCTTCTTCTTTTTCCTTGTTTTTTGTTTTCTTTCTTATTGCTCCAGTCTTCCAGGAGCCAGCTCCAACAACTAAGTAATACATCAAATTAGACCAACTGTTATTATAGTGGGCGGGTGTCATTAGTGTCTTTTTTCAGTTTCTGGAAATAAAAACAAGGCTTTTTTTTAGTGAATAAAGCCATTATTCTGTTTTTAAGAGTTTTTACATTCTCTGTTTTATGAAAATTTTGAAAAATTGAAAAAAATCACGGAAAAATTTCAATTAACTTTTTTTGTTTTTTCTAAATCATACAATTCCTTGCAGAATTTTCGAAATTCAGAATCCTGAAACTTCCAGTAAAACCGGAAGCTCTCAATTTCAAATCAACTATTCCCAAAGGGGAGAAAAACACAGAGCCGAAAAAAAAAGATGTCTCACAAAAATGCACATGTACATACAACTATTTGAACAGCCGCGTATTTACATTTCAAAGCTTTACTCCGTCTCCTCCCGGCTCTTCCTCCCCCCCTCCGGGCTTACTAAACCATAGATCTAATTTCGCACATCTCGCGTGGGGTCACACTCATCTATTTCAAAATGTTTATTTTTTACTTTGTACATTTATAAGAATAGATCCATGACTAAAAAGGTGTTTTTTGCCCTACTCTGTTTGCCTTTCGAGTTATGTATGATTCAGAGGAAAAATGACAGTTTGATGCTCTTATCATACTACAGAGGGTTATCAGAACCTGTCAAATACTCCGCGAGCAACCTGCCAAAACCATTTCTGACTTGCATAGATCACATAATCTTCTTCTTCAATTTTTTCCCTTTTCAAACTCTATTTTCGCTATCCAGCCAAGGAATCTGGAAGCAGTCCAAACCACCGCGTAAAGACGTGTCGGCAAAAAAGAAAATTAAAAAAACAAATCAGGTTTGCTCGGTGCTCTCATTACATCACTCTCGCGCGTGGCCCCCACGGGCACATTTTCCTCCATTTTTCCATCTCTTCTGCTTCTGATCTCTGTTTTCTGGAGAAGAACAAGATGGGAAGGAAAAAAAAGAAGAAGAAGTCAAAGACAAAAAGATGAATGAGGCGGCAGAAAAAACCAATGGAAGAAGAAGCACTTGACGATGGAAGAAAACACCCACCCAACCATTTGCACATTATTAGAAAGAATTCAAGACTAGAGATAAAATCCAGAAAATCTCAAAGACTAATCTTCTCGGGGCAAAAAAGTTGTATGATTCTAAGATTTGAAATGTTCATAAGCCGATTTGTTTCTTAGCTCTAGCCAAACTTAATCATCTTTGAAACACGTGTAACTTTGGCTGTGCAGAAAACTCTGAATTTTTCATCCAGTGTTTCATCTTCTTTTCCTTTTCTGCTGATCAGTCTCTGTGTAGCCAAGAGATGATGTTATTCTAAAGTTCAAGCATTAGGAATTAGATAGGGGTGGGTCGAATGTCGTCTCTCTCCTAATTTCCATGATTTCTGGTCAAGTTTCTGAACAAAAAAGCAAACAGTATTCAGTTGTCTCTCTTCCATAGTTTTTCACTCCTTTGCTAGATTGTTACTGATCTCTAGAGCTTCATTATTTCAAACTTCTGGAGTCAACTGACCCACTCCTTCCTTTTCAAATGCGCTTTGTTTGCTTTTCTTCGAAATTCCAAAAGAAAAGAAGCACCAAGAACAAAAAACTTGTTGTCACTACCACCACTCTATTTTCTTTTTTACTCAAAAAGGTCCCCACTACGTCATTTTTCTTTTCTCCTGGTTTCGCCCACTTTTTCCTAAGCTCATCAACGCTGCACTCCACTTGGAATTCTGTTTTGCAATTTTATGTGGTCTTCGTGAGAAAGTTTGTGGTCGTTTTCGGTGCTCATCTTGCAAAATTTATTTTTTTTGCTCTTGGAAAAAAAGTTTTGAATAAATATTTATGGTTGTGGTTGTGGTTGTTAATTGATTCAATAGACTAGAAAATGAGATTTTATCATGATAATGTTTAGTTAAGAACTCTCAAGAATCAGTTCTCCCAACAAAAACCGCTGATCATCATCTGAGGGCTTTTTTGGCGGCACAAACAACGTTTTTCATCTCCAGCCAGACGTTCCGGGATGACATCTCCAGACGAACAAAGAGAGGAACGGCAGGAAGAAGAGGAATCATTCTTCCAGAAGCTCACGAAAAAATTTCGTTGGTGTTTTTACTTTTTGTTCCTTATGCTTCTCACAAATTCTCGTTTTTCCCTTTTTCTTGAGTTCCATCTTATGTCAAAAGATGCGTCTGGAGACTAGAACTCACAAAAAAATGGAAAAAAAAAACTAGGAAGTAGAGTAGGAGCACAATATTTTCATTTTCCCATCTTTCGGGCCTTTCTTATTCAATTTTATCTTCAGCATTTTCCCCCCACACAACAGACTCCGCCTATTCCGGCTCCCTATCCATCTTCTTCAGAAGAGGGACCCTCTTCTACTACCCCTTTCGTTTTTTTCATTCTCTTTTTTCAATTTTCAGAAGAGAGTCTCACTTGAAAAAAGAAATTGCCCCTTACGAAGAAACTAACCACGAAACCGGAAGTCTTATCATTTCTTCTATTTCCACGTTTTTCACCTCTGTAATAAAAATGCGTGCATTCTTCTTCTGATTTGCAGAATCATCTTATCGCATTTTCTGCTCCACATCAAAGCGAGTCTCGCCAACTAAAATGACTGGGCACTGGAGCTACTGTGATGATGATGAGTGTGGTAAGTGAATGAGATTTTCTTTAATTTTCTTTAAGATGAGGTTATATTCAAAATTTTGTAATTCCAGGACCTAATCGTTGGCCAACCGGACAGCATCAGTCCCCAATCAACATCGACTTGGGAGAGGTTGAACGTAAAGATACTCATGATGGAATCAAGTTTGTGAACTATGACCATCCAATCCAAGGAGACATCGTGAACAATGGACATTCAGGTTTGCCTCTCTATTCCTTTTCAGCTGAACATGTTATTTTTTCAGTTCAAATGACCCCGGAACTTCGTTCGGAGCACCCAGAGATCTATGGTGGAGGACTTGACCAGGTTTACCGTCTTGTCCAATACCACTTCCATTGGGGAGAGAATGACAATGAAGGATCGGAGCACACTCTCGGAGGGCTTCGCTACCCAGCGGAGCTCCATTTGGTACACCAGGGAGTTGAGGATCCAGGAAAACTCGCTGTAGTCGGAGTTTTTCTGCAAATTGGAAAAGAGGGAAAAGCTTTATCCAATGAGGAGCGTGTTTTGGGACAACTTCGTAACCCCGAAACTGTGACTCGTGTAGAGAACGTGAGACTCGCAGAGAAGCTTCCCAATAATAGAAGATCTTTTTGGCGGTAATTTTGAATAGGTGTATGGCTTTTATTCAGTGTCATTTTCAGATACGAAGGTTCTCTCACCACGCCACCATGCTCTGAAATTGTTACCTGGACTATCTTCACTGAGCCGGTTACAGTAACCCATGACCAGCTAGAGCTGTTCCGTCAAGTTCAGGATATTGATAAACGTCCAATCAAGAAGAACTATCGCCCAACTCAAAACTTGAATGATCGCAAGATTGTTCACATCGTTGCCAACTAGCTTTCTCTTGAAAAAAACCCAGTTCAATTTATCAATTTAAAATGCCAAACTCAACTTCAAGGTTCCTGATTTTTTGCCCTCTCCTTTCATCCCAGTTTTCCCCCAGATGTCTCTTTTGTCTCCCAATCCCGATGTATCTAAATTGTAGTTCGCGTTTTCTGCCAAAATTACTGCAATATTAGAAATGTGCTATTTTTTTCTGACACCACGAAACTCATGGGTTCCCACCATCTACAATTCCATGTTTTGCTGAAACTATTATTTTTGACACTTTTAATAAAGTTCGTTTCTAGACTCGCCTCTTTTTTTGGTTCCGGGATTTTCATACAAAGCAGAAAAGAGCACATCACACGTCACTCGGTGGTTTTTCACAATTTGGACACATACACGACGTACGTGTCAGGATTTGAATGAAAGATTGGTCAATAAAAATAGATGGGTAGTTGTGGGTGTCACTGAAAAGGAAAAAAAACGAATAGGCTGCGAAGAACAGCCTCAGGGGTTTGAGTGAGTGAAACTAAATTGAAATTGGAATTGAAGTTGATAAAAACTATTGAGTTTTCAAATTCGGAAAACATTATTAACGATTTCAGGGCTTGATTCGATTCGTTGGGGTTGGCGAGGGATTTCCGAATTTCAAAAAATTCAGAAATTTCAGAAGTTATTCAATTATTCGTTCATAGGAACTCCTTTTTTCTTTTTCATAGAGCTCCACAGTTGTCAGAAAAAACTGTAGTAAAAATTCTGTTTTATTTTCCATGAAACCAGATATGATAATTTGATCTTCTCGAATCATAATCTTTTCCAATCATCTCGTGGATAGCAGTTGAATCACTGAAACCCACGTAAGTTGGTTCAAAAATCTACAGTTTCAACTCACTAGAATCCACTGTTTCCTCTTTCGTGACATACTGTCCATCCATACGAACAATTTCATTGAGCCGATTGACAAGACGATTCTGACCTTTTACGGTTTTCATTTCTTTTTTTTTTGGTCAGATACAGAGCTACTTTCACGACATTAAGAGGTTGCTTGGCAGTCCTTCGGACCCGTTCTTTGTCTACAAACCGTTCTTTGTCTACGGCTTTTCGCTAGAGGAAATTTCCTCTACAGTCTTCAAGATTAGAGTGGTTTTCCTGAGCATAATCTTTTCATCTGGAAGTTAGCAAAAAAGCAACTCACTCTGTGCACGGCTGTAATCTCGAAGGAACCGTGATAACCTCCTCATATAGAAAAAGGAAAGTGGTTGTTTTCAGTGAAAAGTAGCAACACGGGTCTGTACGGGGTGATAAAACTGTCATTAGCAGAGTACTAAAAAGCACTATGCGCAGTTTTTTGCTTCTCGTTATTCAGTTTTTTTCAAAACGAAAGAAAAAAAAAATAAATGTACAGTGATGATGGTGAGACGCGAGAGCGAGAGTTTGTCAAAATATACGCGCGTGGAATAGAATCGATATGCAAATTATGAGAACCCAAAAGAAGGAATGATTAGAGTAGAATGCATATTCGTATGAGTGTATACCCCGACATCAAGGAAATCCGCCCCAGCCATATGCATTCGTAGTCTTAATACAAAGGGAACTCATGTCGTACACACGCGATATAATGTCGTAATTTTTCCATTTCTAATGTGTTCGGCTTATTAATTTTGAAATTCTGAAAAATTTTGGGACATAAGTTATTATCTTCTTCAGAAATTAACCACGTTGTTCATCTTTCTTCATTTCCTCTGTTTTTCTCCTTCGAAATGAAATTGTGTTTATTGAAAAAAAAATTATGAACCAATAATTTTTTTTGTAATTTATAGGATGGTCTCAATCTTCAACGTTTTCCAATTGTTTGAATTCAAGCTGGCAGAAAACTGCAAGTGTAAAGATCATTGAACTGTTTTTTCCTGATTAGATTTTTTTCCTAACTTTTGTTTGTTAATTTCCTAACTTTTGTTTGTTATTTTTAAATTTCCTTGATCAATTTCGATCATTAAATAAACTGACTTCTGATATGTTTATACCATTATCGTATCCGTCTCTGAAATATATCTTTCTCACTAATTGCCAATCTTAATTATTTCTAATTGTCATCTTATACAGTGTTTTATTGTTTTATCAATGTCATACCGAGAGAAATCACCACTCCCAAAACCAGCTGGCGAATCGACATTCTGATGAACTTGGTGAAGTTCTATTAATGAACATTTTGGAGAAAAAAGAAAGAGTTGAAGATTTGGCTAATTATAGAAAAGGCAAAGGACAAACGGAGGAGAATTTATTTCCTATTTTAAGAGGTTTGCATAGACTTTCCTGGGAAATCTTCTGAAATAAACCATGATTCATCCTGAACATAGCCTTTCTCCGAAATTCAAAAATTATGTAGAGTTTAAGCAATTTGTCTTCAGCCCAATTCACTACTAAATTCACACGGGATCAAAACAACTGACGCGTACTCGCATGGCTCAGTGCGGTGGAAGTTCTCAATTGAACCGCCAAGAATTGTTATTTTTTCGTTTTTCTCGTTACGTTTTTAGAAAATAAATGCAATTTTATCGAATTACCATAAACTCCATGGTGAATAACTGAATTCTCTAATAAAAAGTTATCCGCGTCATTGTTAGCATTGGGATTTTTACAATTCGAGCAGAGCAAATCCATCAATTAGGGATGAAGAAAAAAAATGTTGTGTCACCTTATAATTTTCTCGGTTCGAAGGTTTCCCCCTTTCAAAAATTGGCTTCGTTTTTTGCACCCACCACTGTTGGCCAATCCTGAAGTTCTCGATATCCACTTCTCTATTTTTTGTATTCACAAATTTCATCTTCCCACCCTCACGTCACTATATACGTGAGCGGCTCGAAATCCGCACCATCTAGTCTACTCAACATCACATTGACATATTACTGCCCATTTTTTCTTCTCGAGAGCCTATACCGCTCACCAGCAGATCTTTTCTTCTCTATATCCACTGCCTTCTGACTTTGTTGACGGTTTCTAGGCCGTCTATCCCCAGCACTCTATTATGCGTGGCTCTGCGTTCACCAAAGACGCATTAAAAAAATCGAAAAGACAGCCCAATTTGCCGGCCATAAATAAGACGCCCCTTTCTCATTTTTTTTCAGTTTCTCAAGAACCCATTATTAAACTCAATCAATACCAAGTCATTTTCTTTCAACGAAGTTTTATCTTTCGCGACCGCATCATCGTATCGATTTTAACGCTTTTTTTGGTATTTGCAGAAGATATGAACTCCGTGGACTTTGTGGACTTGCACATGACTCCATTCACTCGGATTTTGGAGCATTTAACACTAACGGATATGTTCCTTGCCTCGTTTACCAATGAAAATGCTCATAATATTCTTGAAGACGTTTTCGTCCGCACTTTCATCAGTATACAAGCGTTCGACGGGAAATTCGATCTCAAAGTGAAGTCACCAGGACCAAGAGCAACGCTTTGCTTCACGACCCAGAAGGTCATTTATGATCAGCCTGAAGGAGAACGGAAAATGGTGCTTCATATCAGAGGTCATCGAATTGAAATGACGTAATTTTTGAATTGATGTGAAAATATTAGATTAAAATTTATAGATTGATGCATGGATTGAATCAAAAAGAAAAATACATCCACGTGGAGAAAAAATATGTTCATCTGATGCTCACGGTGGTATTCGACTATATTCGAGAACTTTTTGGAACCACTGACTTCAACGTCTGTGTGAGTCTTAACAAAATGCGCAAATACCTTCCGGATATGGACGTTCTTTGTATGACAATCGTCGATAAGAAAATGAGCGCTGGCACTCTCGAAAGACTTTTGGCTAGAATTCGTGTGCACGAGCATCTCAGGCTTCTCGCCAAAGTCACTGGATCGCTACCGGAAAACTCTGCTATTCACAATATTAGTCAGTTGCATACACAAGGAACATGGATGAAGTTCAAGCATATTATGCGATTCAATGGTGAACACGCACTTTTCGATCGCAATTGTTTCACCGAGGAGAATATCGTCGATTTCATTGCTCATTTTTTATTGGGTGGTTTTCCAAATCTCCAGACGGTAATCATGAGGAGCAAGAACAGACTGGACTACAAGAAAGTCACTCAGCATGTTGCTTCGAGACCGTGGGATCCAACTCAACGAGCACGCCATTTTATGTACACTCCAGAGTAAGTTCAGTTTTTTCTGGGAGGAACCAATGCTAATCATTTTTCAGAATCTCCACCGTCATGAGTGATCAAAATTTGAGACAATTAACCGATTGCACCTATGGATTTGACATTGTGTGTGGGCAAGGAAGACTAGCGACATTTCAAATCACTCCCAACCACTTTGTATTTTTTGTCTGGACTGACCCCTTCCCATGGAGACACATGCTTGTTGATCATCATTAAAACTACATATGTCTACTAAAATTTGTATTATTCAAGCTGCTCTGATTTCCATATAACATCAAAACTGTCTGGACAACTTTAATTTGTGTTTGTAATCTAATTTTCCCGGTATCACATTCTCAAAAATCTTCAACTTGTTTTGATGTTCTTTATAATTTCTCATGTTTTTAATTCTACGTTAATCAACACATTGCCTAAAATTTCAGTGCCTATTATTTTATAAAGATCGCAAATATTTCAATACCCATATTTCCAACATTGTCTAACTTCTCATATTTGAATTTCGTTCGGACTGAGTAGTCATGTTTCTGAAGTTTCCACAATTGGAAATGTACATTGTGTATGTATACTTCATTTCCTGTGTAATATTTTTCAAAATGTGATTATGAATAAAACTTGAAATAATTTAATATCCCTGATAGATTTTTTCTACAGTATTAGGACTTCTTAATTTATTGTCGGACTTACTTACATCATTATGTTTAGATCTATTCTCGGCTCATTTCTTATGGAGATTGCGCAAGACCAAGCGGAGCTCTTTTCCAATTTCCGCCCCTCCGACATCTTTCGTCGGCTCATCGTCTCCTCTTTGTACTCACATTCAGCTGTTCTCGGTTTGAAAAGAAGACGTCGGAGGGCGAAAAAAACCTCTGCTGCGGTATGTCATAAACGCGCGCATCTTGTTACGTCATCCGCCTGAGTGGCAAGTGTTTCTTGAATTGGAATGATTTATGGATAAAATGGGATTGGGTGAGGTTAGAGCGATGAAAGTGAAAAGACATGATTTGGATCTGAATGTAGGTTCAGAATGGGATACCGTAATAATGTGGTGAGGAGGAAACATGACAACATTGTAGATGTTGCTATGAAGATCATTACAAACGGTTGAAAATTGAGTAGATCCCTTTATATCACATCCTTTACAGTTGTTTATGGTCCCATTGGTGTATTTTGTGTTTGCGTAGTTCTTAAAAAGTGCAATAATCTTTCTTTCCAAATCACCGCCTTTTGAAGTATACTAAACTCAAACAAGATAATCCAATTACGCAACCATAACACAGTTTTTAAAAATCTTTTCCTGTTCTTAACCGAACCTAATTGTAACAAACGCAACATTGTTTGACACCATTTGATGTACTCTCCCCTAATCCTGTGCCAGATATTCTTCAAAAAGAGTCCCTCTGATCTGTTTGCGTACCTCTCCCATTCCCGAGCAAGACGCTGAATACGCAATGTGGCATCTCGCGGCACACACCACTTGTTGTTTCTACCCAGGATTTCTGGCTCGGGGTCCCTGACCTGACAAGTAAAAGAGTTATTATCCGGAAGGAGCACATCCCCCCGATGTGGGACAGGCGTCTCTTTTTCCTCTCTGTCTTCTTCGGGGTCCCAATTGCCACTCCCGTCGTCTCTGATATGCGCACGTAAAAGATAATGCCGCTTGGGAAGATGCCTTGGGATGGAGGCAGCTGTCGTTGAAGATACTCTCGAGGTCCGTCTCACTCTCTTTTTGTTTCTGTGCTGGGCAATGAAAGTAGGGGAATTGGCTAACAGACAGTGGACACGTCGAATACCTGCTGGGCAGAAAAGAGATACTCGGTCTGTGCGGATCAATCTCAAAAGTGACCGCCTGCGGTCAGTGAGATGGTTCAAGACTAGGGTCAGATTTCAGTCTTTTGGATTAGTGGACAGTCAGCTGATGATTTTGGTTTTTGAGGGAAAAGTGAGAAGGTAATAATATCGTTGTCACGAGAAGATGAACTCTGAAATTGGAAAATAACTGAAAATCCGAAGATTGGAAAAACAATAAGATTTATACCCGGGAAATTGACATTTTCTCAAATTTTCAAGCTGCTAGATGTATTTTGAATATCATTAAGGATATGTTAATTTCCTGTAAATTTTGTAGTACTGTCTCTGATTTTCGAGTTCTGCTCAATTGAGAACTGCTCTCGCGTCATAACGGGCCATGTGTTGCTCCTGGCAAAACGAAAGTTCGTCGTTTTTTGAAACATCTGTTGTTGGAAATTCTGTCTCGCTCGCTTCATTTAGATTCCTACTACAGAAACCAAACCCTCCATGCTTCTTCTGATACTTCTCCGAATTTTTGGATTTGTTCGCAACGAGGAAGTGATATGATAACGGCAGACATAGTCGTTTTTTATTCACGCATGTTAGGAAATGTTTCTTTTTTCTCTTTTTTTCAAAAATGATTATCGAAGAGGAACGATTGATCCGCGTCTAGTGCGGGCGACGGCAATTTTTTTCTCTCATTTATCTGATTGATAAGAAAAGAGAGAGGGTATCTAAACGTGCCAAAAAGTCCAAGATTAGTCCTTCACCTCTTCCTCAATATCTACTCTTCATTTTGGAACATCATATTTGCCCTGTTCTAGTACCTCTTGAAAAAGCGTCTCTAGCCGCCGCGTAATATCTCAAGCCCAAGAGTCTACCGCAAAACTGTGCCTTATCTCTCCATGTGCTGTTTCCACGGAAAGTGAAGGCGCCGCGCTGCGCAAGCGTTATCTCTTTATCCCTGTGCACAGGAGCAACCCACCGGAGAGAGAGCGTGGGAGACGGCAGACAAAAGAGCTTGATCTATTTCGCATAGTTCAATTGCATGATGGGGGGCACCAGTTTTTGTTGCAAGTTTTTTTTCTGCCTCTATTGGTCTTTAATTTCCCCTTTTAGACCTAGCCATATGTTATAAACATAGGATGGTGTTGGTGGTCAATTGCATAGTCACTGTCCGAAAGGTGTTTCATGGAACTTGTTTTTTTTTTCGCTTTTTTTTTCCAGCGTGACAATCTGCTTTGCCAAAAGAAAAGCAGCGTTCTTCGCCAATTCCTATTTTCAGTTTTTCAGATTTCAATTGACTATAGCATCATATCACCCAAAATTTATTCATTTTTCAACCAACACGGAAAAAAATAGACCACCAATCTTTTTTTTCTCGAGAAAAAAGAAAGGGATTCCCTCCAGCGTAGACTTTACAAAATCTTAATTTACACTAAAAATTTCATCTTGACCGCCGAACCCGAAGCGTGTGTTTGTGTATTGTCAGTGTATCCCGTGGGAAAAAAAGAATTGTTACAACTTTTCTCGAAGAAAACAGAAATTAAACTGGACCCGGGGAATCCCCGCATCTTCCAGAGATATTTTTAGTAGGTTGGGGGTTAGAAGGCAATCTGATTTGCCATAACTATCTCATTGGATTTCTGATGACAAATGGGGTAAGGAAGGAAGACACTTATTACAATTTGACGATTTATGATCTACCAATTCATGTCAATTATTCATCATTTTTAGGGAATTCCCAGAATCCAGAGCAACTGTTCTCGCGAGCGCCCTATCATTATTTTTGTTCCACGAAGAATTATGAGAGCAATATTTATGGGTTTCACTGCTCCCTAGTTCATCCTTGTCGTGGTATATTCAGTTTATCAGATTCCTGGGTTACTGTAGATAAAAAACCTTTACACTCTGATAATGGTATTTGCAACCAGGCAGGAAGTGATCAATTCCCTCTCTACAATAAACAAGCTTATCGTTTCCATTTTCATCGTCCCTTTAAACCATTTTTGTTTCTCTTCCTAAGCTTCTTCATTGACTATTTCCTAGATTTTCCCCTCCTCCTTGTTTTCTTTTTTTCGCCTTTTCCTTTTTCGTCCCTCTTGCGCAAAAGATGTTACGCAATCCAAAATTTCACTCTCATTTGCCATCGGGCGCTTCATCCGTTAGCAAGTTTTGACGCCAAACCGTCGTCAAGCGTTTTCAATTTCATTAATGGAGGGGGGAGACAGGAAGGAAGCGTAATCGAAAAAAAATACGCATACACGGCGTGGATGAAAAGAAGATTTGTTTTTTTTTGAATATTTTAGTTTTTCGCATTTTTAAAAGTTTTTTTCCGGAACAAAGTCTCACGCTAACTTCTTGAAGCTTCATCCTTAAACAATATCACCAAAATTATTCCCCTCTGCATCTTTTTTCCTCCTAAAACTTTTTTCCAGCTCTAAAACGTCCATCTCTAGTTTCTCATCTGGAGCTCATTATTATTACTCATTGAATTGGCCGTATCCAGATGTCTCACTCGGGTGCCGTTTCGCCTTCTTTCTTCTCGAAATATGAAAAAAAAGTAGAAAAGAAACGAGCTTCTTTCTTTCTTCGGACGCGCGGGGCTCCAGCGACTCGTTGGAGCCCGCCGATCTACCACATGACTTTTAACGACTATGCGTTGGCGTATCCTTCTTGCAGAGGCAAAATCAAAAAATCCAATCCAATGATACCCTTGGTATTCTGCGAACTCTGATCGTGCGAGGATCCCATACACAGCTGCGTTTAGGCTGGTGGATTTTTTCTGATCCTCCTCTCTAGTCAGCCATTAATTTAAGATACCGATCTAGTTATCATCAGTTTCCTCTTTTCACTTTTCTTCCCATGGTTAATTATATGAAGAAGCAGAGACAGACCCAAAAAAAATTGGATGGGAGGAGAAACCTCTGCAAGTAATAGGTGATGATGGGTCGTCAACCTTATCCCTCAAACTGACATCAGAAAAGGGATGCTAATTATCAGCAGCTTCAACTAGACGGGACATAAATTATTGCAACAAATCGCAAGGTTTGCCGTCAGAAACAACAAGAAAAGCCCTCCCAAACAAGAGGTGATTTGAGGAATGGTGCTTACAGGAATGACGAAATGATCAGAGTTCGAACCTATGACCCCAGGCAACCCTTCCAGACCAATAATACAATCATGTGACATTCCCCTCTTGCCACCAAAAAACTTGATTCCCGCCCTTCTGGGTCGAAGCATAACCCCCCGAAGATAGATATGATTGCTTTTTTTGTGTCTTCCCGCCTGTTTTGTTCATTTTTCTCTTTTTCTCGCTTTCACCTTTCACTCTTTTTGATTGCGAGAGATGGCATAACTTCGCCACACCGCCATCCGGTACGCCCTTCCTCTCCCTCTCCTTATTCCACTTTCTCCTCCAACCCTCTTCAAGCAGCTTTAATCGTTTCAAACGTTTCTCATTAATCTTAAACTCATTAGGACAACGCATAACGACCCCTGTCCCGAAAAAAGTTGGATTGTTCGTTGGCAGCTTCTTCTACCTCTTCTTCTTCTTTTTCTTTTTCACCATCTTTTGCCCCAGCCACCCCCATCATCGTACCCTCTTAATGATGTTCGTTTCCATCTCCTCTCACCTACCTTCACCACCTACTTTACCTTTGGCATCATCCTCCTCTCGTTTCCCCACATTTGTCAAGATGCCGATATCATTCGGCTTTCATCTTTTTACTCTTTTCACTTTTCTTCTTCTTGGATAATCCGCGAAAAGGTGGTGCCGCGCCGTTGGTGCTCTCATAAATTTGAAAATTCAACAATTTGCCTGGTGCGCGAAAATGCACACTTCTTTTGAAATTGTGCCGCCGTCGTTGCCTGAGACAGTTGTTACATACCTCAGAAGTTAATAGAAGAGTAACTCTAATTTTTTTAGGAATTATAAAAAGATAGTAGAAGTATGAGCAGAAATTCAAGTGTACACAGTTTGCCCAAGTTTGACTCATTACTCAAGAAACAAAAAATCTGAGTAATCATTACTGATTGGGAACAATGGAACATAAGAGAAGTCTCACCTTTTTTCTTCCAATCTTTTTTTTAAACGAAAATTTGAAATCTATGATCCCAGATGGTTTGTGAAGTGAATCCTGTGCTTCAAATAGGTTTTATTTTCTCGAATCCCCCAATAAAAGCCTATCAATTCACCTTAATTGCCGTAACGATTCTGAT
Source organism: Caenorhabditis nigoni (assembly GCA_027920645.1). Taxonomy (NCBI): domain Eukaryota; kingdom Metazoa; phylum Nematoda; class Chromadorea; order Rhabditida; family Rhabditidae; genus Caenorhabditis; species Caenorhabditis nigoni. Next base: position 1,182,793 of record CP115869.1, read on the forward strand.
ACACTGCTGGACATAATTATAAAGCCACTTCAAATTTCGAGTTTTTTCGAAAACTGTGGAAATTGACTGAACAGCATATGATTACCATAAATACTATTTTGAAATGTCAATTAATGAATACCCTTTGATACCGCTATCGTTTCTTGATTTTGGAAATTTCGAAAAAATCGAAAAAATGAACCGAAAAAAGTGGACATAATTATAAAGCCACTTGAAACAAACAAAAATAACTCTAGATAGAGGTATTGAAATGTGAAGAAACTACAAAATATAGCAATAATAACTCAATATTGTCGTATTAACATAAGAAACTTGGTTGCATCTATACTTATAATTGTGCCTCATCCGTTTTTGGCCAGCTTATACTGGAAGTGAAGTTTTTCGTTAATAACTGTTCTGAAAACCATGAGAACTCTAATTTTTTGAATGTTTTAGTATTATTTTTAAATGAATTTTTTATTTAACTATTGAAAACATTATGATTTTCACACCAATCAGAGAAAAAATCCGCATTTCAGCTTATTTTTATCGGTATGTTCCGAGTGGTACTGTATCTTGCTCAGTAGACACTTGACTGAGCTAAATAGCGTATGAGAAAGATACACTCGTGTTTATCCAGGAACATACATAAAACCATAAAAATCTATATCAGTGTTCATGGAATCACGCAAATTTTTGGACCACAAAAAATTCGAGCATAAAATTGGGTTATGGATAGGCATGTTCAAGGAGTTGTTTTGTAAGGAAGGAGTCACGCAATCAAAAATTTCTTTTTGTAATCACACTTGCCGGTTCTCAAATTTACATATAAACTAGGGAGATTGTTTGAACATTCCGGTATAGACGAACAATGAACCCTGGAAAAATGCAATTTTTTGAAAAACATGACCTTTTTCCGAGCTCTAAATTTTTGTTTAGAAACCGTTTCACCTATTTTGAAATTGTTGATCATATTGGAAACATTGCAAATTATATTTGCAAAAGGTTTCATTTTGATAGGTACACTTCAAGCAAAAAAAATAAGTCAATAATCTACGTTTCTAACTTCAGAGGGTACTGTATATCTCTTCGGAATGAATGTTTCGAAAAGAGATGTCCACTACAAAAACATGAATTTAGACTCGTTCAATATGTTCAGCAACTTTAAAATATGGGAAACGGTTTCTAAACAAAAATTGAGAGCTCGGAAAAAGGTCATGTTTTTCAAAAAATTGCATTTTTCCAGGGTTCATTGTTCGTCTATACCGGAATGTTCAAACAATCTCCCTAGTTTATATGTTAATTTGAGAACCGGCAAGTGTGATTACAAAAAAAAAATTTTGATTGCGTGACTCCTTCTTTACAAAACAACTCCTTGAACATGCCTATCCATAACCCAATTTTATGCTCGAATTTTTTGTGGTCCAAAAATTTGCGTGATTCCATGAACACTGATAAAGATTTTTATGGTTTTATGTATGTTCCTGGATAAACACGAGTGTATCTTTCTCATACGCTATTTAGCTCAGTCAAGTGTCTACTGAGCAAGATACAGTACCACTCGGAACATACCGATAAAAATGAGCTGAAATGCGGGTTTTTTCTCCGATTGGTGTAAAAATCATAATGTTTTCAATAGTTAAATAAGAAATGCATTTAAGAATAATACTGAAACACTAAAAAAATTAGAGTCCTTATGGTTTTCAGAACAGTTATTAACGAAAAACTTCACTTCCAGTATAAGCCGGCCAAAAACGGATGAGGCACAATTATAAGTATAGATGCAACCAAGTTTCTTATGTTCATACGACAATATTGAGTTATTATTGCTATATTTTGTAGTTTCTTCACATTTCAATACCTCTATCTAGAGTTATTTTTGTTTGTTTCAAGTGGCTTTATAATTATGTCCACTTTTTTCGGTTCATTTTTTCGATTTTTTCGAAATTTCCAAAATCAAGAAACGATAGCGGTATCAAATGGTATTCATTAATTGACATTTCAAAATAGTATTTATGGTAATCATATGCTGTTCAGTCAATTTCCACAGTTTTCGAAAAAACGCGAAATTTAAAGTGGTTTTATAATTATGTCCAGCAGTGTATGACTAGAAGGGGGCGATATGATTGAGAATCTTTCTGGATGAACACGTTCCGAATTAGCTTGATATATAGAGGGCTGCTGCATATGAGATTCGCTTTTTTTTCCATTTCGCTTTTCTTATGACCCATCTCCATCCCGTTCGTTTCTCCACCAGCACCAGCTAGTTTCCATTGCACACATGTGGGTCGAGGAGAGCCATAATACTTCCTCTGGCTCATCCTTTATGGTTACTCGAATTGTGAAAGACGGGAACTTATTCTAATTCAATGCCATCGGGGCCCTCCCGCTCCGTTTTCTCAAGATGTTTCTAATGAAGACCTCATGTCTTCTTCTTCTTCGTCTTCGACCGCAATCAGGCAGCGCACTTTGGTTTCCTCCTGCCGACGACGCCGTCCCTTTTTTTACAGATCGTTGAAAAAAAGGATCATCTCTGTTTCCTGCCATTCGTCAGATATAGCCCTAGCTTCTGCCTTGTTTCAGAAAAAAAGAAGACGACGACGACGCCAAGGAAGGCTGTATGATGGCAGCATCAGCAGAGAAAGGACGATAAAATCAGTCGCCCCACTTTTTTGGCTTGTCCCTTTTTTTTGCCTGCCTCGTTGCCTGGGCGCTGCTGCCTTCTGGCAGTTTGACACTGGTCGTCCGGCCCCTGAATGTTGCCAAAAAGGCTTCAAACTAAATGAATGACTGTATATCCCTCCACTGGCGTATTCTTATGTTTGTACGCATATGTGTTTGTATCCACCTCGCGTTTTTTTTTCTCCCTTATCTGCCATTTGGCATTCACGTCGCCCCTTAAAACGGGTATATGTACTTCTCTGAATCTCTGTCCTTAAGTCTTATCACTTCGTTGTTTTGTGCGTGGCCCGTGATAACTAGGAGATAAAAAGAGGAGGTGGAGGGAGGGCTGAACCTGACTGAACTTGATTGAACCTGACTGAAAATCCCCCACTACATTTCTTCCTCAATCATCGTCATTTCTGTAGTTGAGGCTTCACTATACTAATTTGCGTTAACTATCATTTTGATTGTTATTTTGAATCAAAACTTGTAAAAAGCAAGCTGTTAAACTTGCTTTGGAAGATTGAAAAAACAGCTTTTTGAGTTGCGAATTTCAAAATTATATTTTGAAGAAATGAACTAGCAATTTCTAATATAACTCCTCTTACTTATTTTGTCCACTTTGAAGATTCCGCTATCAATGTTTCAAATCAAATTAGCCAATAAAAAGGTTACCTCTAGACCCTCCCAAATTTCTAGAAACGTTCACCTCTCTCTTAAATTTGATCAAAATCAAGTTTCAAAAGCTTCTCATCATCTTTTCTTTGGTTGGTGGGCAGAGAACACGTAAAAAAGGGAAGAAGTTAGCGGAACGTCAGGACACGTTTCGTCAAATGTCGCTAACTTCTTTCTATTGGCCTCTAGTAGAGAAGGGCAGCAATTTTTTATATGTATTTGGGGCACGATAACAGTTTCTTTTCTTCACCGTTCTAGTTTTTTAACCCCTCCCCTCTTTTTCGGTCCACTCATTAAAGGTATTTGTTTTTGTTGATGATTCAAACAAAAAAAAATGAAATTCCAGCCAACTAGGTCTGTGAGGCGGGGTCCTGATTTTCAGTTTACCGCTTTTCTTCTTCCTCTTCTCTCTTCTTGTTTCTCTCTAGGCCCACCATCTTCTGACCGATAAGCAGCAGCAACCGGCACCTTGTCTTCCTCTAAAGAGAAATGAGTTAGAAGATGATCCGGGAGCCATCAGAAAATAGTGTGCTCGGGACCTGATGCACAGAGAAAAGATAGCAGAAATCGCTGGAAACGGATTGAGTGACAAGACGACGAGATCTATCTATTCGGAGGGAGCCACCTGACGCGGGCCTTTCTGCCCCCACGGGTCCTCTCTCGATCTTGAGTGTGGAGAACGAAAAGAGAAGACAGCTTCTTCTTGTTGTTGCCCCAAGATGAATTGCCTAGTTACTGGGGCATAATAGACGCAAAGGCACGGAGAGGGTTACGGTAGCTATTTACGTTTTGTTCTGACGCTAAAAACTATTTACTGGGAAATATATAGGAGTATTTTCAAGGCTTTGATAAGCTGAACTTCAAAATTTAGCTAGGATTTGAATAACAAGCAACAATTTTCAAAGTATCAGCCTACTTGAATGATTGAAATAAATCGACACCTTCTCAAAACTTTCTAAACTAGAACATCGAAGCTGATCAACCTGATTAGATTTTTAAATCTGTTTTCTATGTTAGCATAATTACTCTTAACGGTTATCAATAAAGTAAGAATTTGAAAAAATTCAACTTTGTAAAAAAAAAATCAAAGTCACCAGTCACTAGGACGAAAATTGTAGCAAAATGCCTGCTGCTCAAGTTTTCTCGAGCTCACCCCCAACCAATGATGTTACACTTCTTAAACAACAAGCATTTGCATTACACTTATAATTGTTACAGTCTAGAAAGTGACGCCAGCCGATGATAGAAACAAGGCTTCCAAGAGAGAAACGTCATCTGTTCGTTTTTTAGAAATTATCGCTTTTTTCTAATGTTCTTTGATTATCCCATACCTGTTCCTCTTATTTTTCTCAACTCTCACTCTCTTCAACCCTCTTTTTTCTGATTCATTCGCTAAAAATTTAGTTTCGCAAGAAGAGCATGAGCTCAAATTATGAATCATCCAGAACGATCTGTTTTTGTTGACAATTATAAGTCAAATGCTCCTTTTTTTTCTATTTCAAATTTTTTTTCTGCATCGTATTTTTGCTGCTCTTCTTTTTTAGTTCTGCCCTTCTTTTTTTATCATTCTTCCATTTTGCCTTCTTTCTTTTTCTCGCTGTTTTTGAAGTACCATTGCTTCTGGTAGTGAGCTTCCACCCCAACATGCCCCGCCTCCTTTTTCTCCCATCCCAACTCTTCTTCTTTGCCTTCCGAGCGGCCCCGTTCCACAACACTGATCAACTGTCCGACCTTCCGAGGGGGGAGTGTCTTCCTCCCGCCCATTTGCTCACCTACAGTGGCCATCCTCATATTTTATGGGAGGAATAGGGGGCGTGGTTTCTCGTGCACAGATAGCTCATACTCATTTTACAACGTGCCCTCGCACCTTTCTCTCTCTCTTCTCTTTTTCTCTTTTCTGAGTTTCTTTACCGGTTTTTATCGATTGCAACTGATACATCATCCGATTTCCAATCCTAAATTGTTGCCTGCCTGTTTGATGGTAACCGTTGAATTAGTTATCTGTTCCATTATTCCCTATCTCTCATATTTTTCTTTTCTCTTTCATTTTGGTATTCGTTTTCTTTTTTTCTTATCACTCCCGTTTTTTTCTCTTTCATTTGTTTTCTTCAAAAAAGGAAAGTGATACCGTTGCTAAATGTTGTGATTATCGTATCATAGAAACAACACTAGCCCGGTTTTAGCATTTTTTTTTTCCAGATTTCGGCATCTCACGGGTTCAACATCGCCATCTTTCCAATCACGTCATCATGGAGATTCAGACGCCGATGCTGCATCATAATCCATATGACATTGTGAAAAGTGAGCCGCCATCTACACCCAAAGCTTTGATCAAAAGTTCATGTGAGTTTGCCCCGGCGCTACTCTCTGACAGCACTCGATCATCTTTCCCTAGGAATTTTTTGTCCCTTCTAGTCGTCAACTTCTTTCTCTTGGGTTTCTATCTGTTCCTCTAACCTTTTTTCACCTTTGAAAAATGATGAGTACCGAGAATTCATCAGTTCTATGTCATTCATTCCAGTACTTTAATTTTATGAGGTTTAATTTATTTTCAGGTTTTTATTCTATCAGTGTAGGTACTGTAACATAAACTAGCTACTGTACTACCGTAGTGAAAGCGATATCGTACTAAATTCCAAAAAGTTGAATTTTGCCGTAATTGTTTTCAGAAACCAGGCTTCAAATTTAATCCTGTTTTTATTGATTTCTCTATAGAAACTTCAATTCAGCATTCTCTATTTTTTTAAACAATTGATTCTAAAGAAATTTGCGCCTGGGCCTGAAAAAGCCTAAAAAAACTCATTGCATAACTGCTTTTCTCCTTTCAAAACTAACATTTTTTCAGATTTGGAAAATACACCAGAAATGGTGTTTGGAAGTTTTCCTCTTCACTCTGGCTTTTGCACACAAGTTGTTGGTCCCGATCCGCTGAATAATAACAATCAACCAAAAACAAATGCAAATGGTCGAGCGTTAGCGGCAGATCGCAAGCGACCGTATCCATGTAACCTGTGTAGTTCGAAATTCGGATCAAAAATGGAGCTGGAAGAACACCAAAATTCTCACACTGGAATGAAACCATTTGAATGTGATGTAAGTTGCAAACTATACTTTTTTAGGTGAACGAATTTTCGTTTCCAGACTTGCAATGCAAGGTTCAACCGACGATCGACCCTATGGAATCACAAAAGAATACACTCGGATGCCAAGCCATTTGTATGTACAGTATGCCAAATGACGTTCAAATGGAAAAACAGTTTAAAGGTTAGCAGCCATAATTGTGCGTGTGTGGAGCAATTTGTTTAATTTATTTGCTCTTATTAGAATTGCTCATCACACATGATAATTTCTTGTTTGTCTCCCTAAGATTCATGTAAGTTACAACTGTCGTACTGTGTCAGTGAATGTCATCAATTTGTGTTAATGTTTGAAAAATGTTCTTGTCAGAATCATAAACCATTTTTAGTGTCATAAGGATATGCATCAACGGAAAAATGAGGTCTCAAGTCATTTGGATAACGATCTTCGACAGCTGACATACGCCACTGCTGCAAAGAGGAAGCTTCAGCAGGAGCAAGAAGAGAATGGAGGTCTTCCAGCGACATCTACAACCTCTTCTATATCACATCCACTGATAACGACGACTTCTGGAAATAAGAAGCGGTCTAAAGCGTTCAAGAAGAATAACAATAATAACAACAACAACAACTCTTTGGCTGCTACGATGAGCCAAGTTCATCTTGGAGCAAACATTCAGCCACTGCAGGCCAGTGCTCTTGTACCTCCAAGTGATCATCAGATCGACTTAGACACCACTTCATTAGATTCCTTGATGCAGAGTCAGAATCAAAATATTCTTATGCAACTTTATGGGTAAGTAATTGAAGTTTCGCTTGGTGAAAATCAATTGCATTCGATATTTTCTGATTTTCTTTCATTAAAAAATTTTTTCAGCTACGCCGATGACCGCCACAATGGAGGTATGCTCGCGCTGGACGACACCATGCTTTCCAACCTAAGCGACTCAAAATCAGACTCCGGCTCTTCATCAGGTGCTCTAAGCATTCAACTCCAAATGCCAATTAATATGCTTAACTTCCGAGGACTCGGTGCACAGCAGTTGGTGAGTATGATGTGTTAGAGTTCAGAAATTCGTCTTCTGAATTAGAAAGAGTCCTGAAAAATAAACTAACCAAATGTAATTTTCGTTCCAGCCACCTGTGCATCACCTCTCGTCCACCCAACCATCGGTCTCTTCCGGCATGGACTACTCCAATGTGAACCAACATGAGTCTAGATACATTGTCGCTGGACAGGAGATGATGTTGGGACATCCAACCTACCATAATGGAGCATTCGCCTCTTCTGAAAAGAACGGTCAATCCCACAACAACCAATTTGCCATTGACAACTGCGTGTTGCTTCCATCTTCAAGACAAGACTACCAGCCATTTGAGTACATGATCAATCAGCCATACGGATTAATGTCCGAGCAAGTTCATGAGCAAGCCGTCCCTGCCCAGCAACAGCAACAACAACAGCAACACTATCCGGAAGCAGTTCATGCACACGGAAAGACCGTTCCACACGAGCAGTGGTAAACATGCTCTTCCCTAATACTCCCCTAAACAGATGTCAGACATCACTTCTCGTTTCTTTCTCTTAAAATTTTCGCATCCGTTCCCAGTTGTGACCAGTATTAATCCCAACTTTGTCTTCCTCAAAAATCACCCACATTGGTGTCATCTCTCTTTGATTGTATTCCTTTAAATTATGTATCAAAATGATAATTACCTATCTTGCGTGCCTTATCAATGATCTTTCTCCGTTTTGTCTCTTCCTAACGCATTCTTCCAAAACCCCTCAAGAACACGCAGTGATCTCTGTGTAGTTCTCTTGTTGTCAGAGGAAAATCTTTTATTTTCAAAAGTTTTCTTTTCCCACTGCAAATAATCCTCTCTATTCCAATTCTCACATCCCGTTCACTATCCTTCACTGCCTTTCAGCCCTTTTTCTTATTTTAACAACAATTATGTGTACACTATCCCTTGCATTATTCAGTTAGAAGCGATTCACTCAAATTCAGTGCGTGCTCACGTTAACATTGCCATTCTTCATTTCCAGTCTCATCGATTCATATACAATCCCTTTCCATACCGAATCTTGTCTCTGTTTTTCTCTTTTTCAAATCCGTTTTTTAATCTCAACTTTTTTCAATTTCAATTGCAAATGCGAATTCTATTCCGCTGCTTACAAGCCATAATAAACTTTATCAAACATAAACCAATGTTCTTCTGAATTCATTCTATTACGAAATAGCACATGACGACGCAGCAGGAAAGGTGAAAAGCGTGAGACATATACGGGGTGTTTTATTCGGTTGCCATGGATACATTTCCCAAACGAGACTCCCGTGTGTCCGTCCCCTTTCTTTTGGTCAGTTAATAGCCAGTGGCCAGTCGATGAAGCTAAAGTATCTTTCTAGTATTATTCCTGCGCAGGTTAGTTATTTTTTGAGTTAGTTAAAATTTGGGAAAAATAGAAAAATAACAAGAACTGCAAATAGTCTAGGCTTAAATATTTATAATTATCTGTTTCTAAAGTTGAAATTGAAATACTTGTTTCTCAATTTTTCAAGCGTTATTTTTTCAAAAAAATAAGGCCGAAAAAATTATAAAATTTTCCAGCAACCTACAGCGCGAATTGGTGAAATGTCTACTCACAGCACTTGAAAACTTAAATTCCATCTTCTTCGCGAAATGATTCATTAGAAAATATCTCTTCCTTGGCTATAACCTCAAATTTTTCCGTTTTCTATCTATTTTCTGTATATTCTAGTCTTTTTCGACTGGAAGTTCTAGAAATTATCCTATTCATAGTGTATTCCTCCTCCTCCTTCAAGTGCAGGTAGAAGAGGCGGCCGTGGAAGAGTTTTTCCTCCTCCCGTCCCCCATTTTTTCCAGTTACTTGCGCGCGCATTTCCTGCCCCACAACATATTATTTCGATAAACTCCCCAATTATTCTGTATCTTCCAGGATGGAGAAGCGAAAATCGCCACAATTGCTTGCTCCCCAAATGGTTTTCGAGCAGCGGTCGCTTGTTCCGATCGATCTGTGGCTCTACTCGATGAAAATGGCCAACAAAGAGACAAATTCTCATGCAAACCGCTTGACGCAAAGGTTAGTCAGCAAAAGATAGTGTAAGACATTTATCATAACTCATTTTAGTACGGAAAGAAATCGTTTGCGGTCCTTTGCATGACATTTTCACCCGATTCGTCACGCATCGCCATCGGTCAGAGCGACAATGTGCTCTTCATCTACAAAGTCGGAACGTCTTGGTAAGCTTTTTCTATTTTTCTCAGGGTGTAAAGTGAGCATACCCAATTGACTCATACTATAATTATGCAGGAACGAAAAGAAAGTGATTGTCAACAAATTTGTGCAACCGTCGGCTGTGACTTGTTTGAGTTGGCCGTTCGATGACAAAATATTGGTGGGACAGTTGGACGGAAAGGTACTGTATCAATTGGAATGAAAGTGAAAAGAAACTAAGAACTTCAGGTCAGAATTGGGCTTATCAGAACCAACAAATGCAGTTCCCTTTTCAAGACTGATGAAACAGTGGTCAGCATTCAGACACAGTAAGCGGAATAATGCTCAATGCCTCGGAAAAAAACAATATTTTCAGCCCAAAAAAGACATCTTTCGTCTCTGCACATCAAGATGGATCCATCATTCTATACAACTTCAGCAGTAAAACTCAATCCAAGATTTGCACTCTCCAATGGCCTCCATATAATCTGGTGTTCACAAACCACGGTCTCGTTGTGGCCACGTCAGATAGACGTGTACTCTCCTACACAGAGAACGGAGTTGTCCAACAGCAATTTGACTACAATGACCAGCCGGAGAAGGAGTTCTCGTCGATTGTGTGTGACCCCACTGCGCAAAATGTGGTGGTGGCTAGTTATAATAGGTGAGAAAGGATTATTTTCTCAGAAAAATCGATTATTTCTGGTTCCTGTGGAATTTTCTTATTAATTTTTAGGCTGGGAAGGTTTCACGTCGTTTATCAATTGAAATACGAGTGGTTAAAGAAACAATTATCGATTTTCAGGCTTCGACTGTTCTCTTGGTCGGCCAGACGCGGTGCATGGGACGAAGGAGCTCCATTGGAAATTCAGAATGCATACTCGATAGGTGCTCTAGGCTGGAAACAAGATGGCAGCACTATTTACGCGGTTAGTTGCATTGTATTCTTTCAAAAAAAAGTCTTATTTCTAAATTCACAAAAGAGCTGAAAAATTCAAAACATCAACCTTTGCCAACAATTTTCTGAACATAAACTAATATAAAATACAAGAGATCATATTATCTGATTACAGGGCACTGTCTGTGGAGGAGTGTTTGCTGTGGATTGCTGTCTACGCCGTGGTATGCTGAAATCTCGATTTGAAACCACCTACGTCGCCCCATCCCACGTGATTCTTCGTGATGTCACTAATGAGTCGAGAACAAACTTGATCTCCAATAAAGGACTGGCAATCGATGAGCTGAAAATCATGGGCAAAGATCGTTTTGTGATTGGATACACTTCATCCACCATCATCATTGCTGACACCGAAACCCAAAGATTCTCAGAGCTGGAGTGGCAAAGTGGAGGACACGAAAAGTTCTTTTTTGACTTTAACAACTGCTGCTTGATCATAAACGCAGGGGAAGTCACCGTTGTAGAGTATGGTGTAGATGGTCCGATGGGATGGGTGAGGACTGAGCTCACTAGTCCGCACTTGCTCAGTGTGCAAATCAGTGGTCCGGATGTCGAGGAGCATAAGAAAGTGAAGAAAATGGCATTTTTGGTAGATCCAACGACTATATCTATTGGTGAGAAGAATTTAATCCTTCCGATAAGCATAGAAAACAATTTCAGTGAACCTGGTTACTGGTCAACAGGAAAGCTTTATTCATCACACTGGTCCAATCGACTGGATTGAGCTCAATGAGCCAGCGTCGAAGCTTCTGTACCGCGACAAACGCTCAAAAGTAACCTTAGTTGACATTGATTCTGACCAGAGAACCGTTCTCCTGACATTCTGCACCTATGTCCAATGGGTTCCAATGAGCGATGTTATTGTTGCTCAAAGTGGAGACAATCTGTCAGTCTGGTACAATCCAGATCTTCCAGAACAAGTGACTAATATGAAAATCAAGGGAGAAATCGAGACAGTCTTGAGAGACGCTGACCGAACTGAAGTCATTGTTCAGGTACCCGAACTAAATTGTGAGCAAACCCTTAATAGAGGTATTCAGGAGCCAACAGCAAAAGTTGCCTATGAACTGGACAACACCCAAATAGAGTTTGGAGCAGCGCTAGAAAAACGAGATTTTGAGAGAGCTGTTGCGTTTTTGGAATCCAATACAGGATCTTCAGATGCCTACGCAATGTGGACCAGAGTAGCTGAGATGGCACTCGAGCATGGGAACCTTTTTGTAGCTCAACGGTGCTATGCGGCTATTGGAAACATTGCAAAGGCGAAGAAACTTCATGTAAGCCCTAACCTTCATAATTTCCACAAATTCCAAATTTCAGGATATAATAGAAATTGCTGACGAAGCTGCAATCACTATCGGTGGCGATGGAACTCACTATTACAAAGTCCGTGCTATGATGGCAATCCTTGGACGCAAATTCAAAGACGCTGAGAGAATATTTCTGGAACAGAATGATGCGGAAGCTGCAATTGGCATGTACACATCTCTTCATAAATGGGATGAAGCAATGGAACTAGCAAAAGTGATCAACTATCAAAACTTGGATGGTCTCAAAAATAATTATATGAGAGCTCTCAGCGAGACAGGACAGGACTCAAAGGCAGCGGAGGTATTTCTAACATGAGAAAGTTTGTTTGAAAGTATGTTTTTCAGCTCAAAGCAGCGGATGGTGACACAATGGCAGCTGTAGATTTGTACATGAGGTCCAACAAACCGTTATCTGCACTGAATGCTGTGATGAATGATAATGTGCTCTCACAAGATGCAAATGTTTTAAGACAAGTAGCAGAGGCTCTTGGAAAAGCACAACTGTTTGATAAGGCTGGAGAAGTTTACGAGAAATTGAAGGATTTCGATAACGCGGTTGACAATTATAAGAAAGGAGATGCATACGGAAAAGCTATACAAGTAATTTTCTCGTTTAATTTTGAGAAACTTAAGATTTTTAAGCGAACACTTTATTTCAGCTTGCTCGATTTGCGTATCCTGAGAAAGTGGTCGATCTCGAGCATGAATGGGGTTTACATCTGGAGTATATCGGGCAGTACGATGCCGCTGTTAACCATTTCGTTGGTAAGATAGAATTTTCTCGTTTGATAATTAAATTCATTGATTGTTTCCAGAAGCAAATGATTTGAAGAAAGCTGTTGAGTCCGCAATTCGAGCCAAAGAATGGCCAAAGGCGTTATCGGTAAAACCACCAAAACCCCACAGCAAACTTTTAGCTTTGTATTTCAGATCGTTGAGAACATTCAAGACCAAAAAGTTCGTACAACTTACTATGGAGAAATTGCCGACCACTACTCGAGTGTAGGTGACTATGAGGTAAGAAAATGAGAAAGAAAAACGACTTCAAGAAACTAGAATTTTTGCAGAGAGCTGAGCGACTGTTTGTGGAAGCCGGTCTATTCAACGACGCCATCATGATGTACGGAAAGAATGGAAAATGGACTGACGCGTTTCGTCTCTCCGAAGAATTCCACGGAAAGGATGTCACCACTTCATCATACTTGTCGAAAGCTGAAGACTTGGATGAGCAGGGAAGATTCGCGGAGGCTGAGCAGCTCTACATCATCATTGGCATGCCACACAAGGCCATCCAAATGTATGATCGAGTTGGGAGAGATGAGGACGTTCTTCGGCTTGTCGAGAGGTATCATGGTGATCACTTGCAGGTGAGCAACGTGAAAATTTATTGAAGAAAACGGGAAATTTAACATTTAGGAAACTCGGAAGCGGTTTGCTGCTCAGTACGAGGAACGTGGTGACCTTAAAGCTGCAGAAGAAGAATTCTTGAAAGCTGGAGACTTCCGAGCAGCGATCAACATGTACAAGGAAAACGAAATGTGGGCGGACGCCTATCGAATCGCCAAAACTGAGGGAGGAGACAATATGGAGAAGCAGGTAGGAGCTATTCGTTAGCAAAAAAACGAACCCTGACCGTTTTCAGGTCCTTTTCATGTGGGCCAAGAGTATTGGTGGTGATGCAGCTGTCAAGTTACTCAATAAGCATGGAATGCTGAATGAGGGAATCGAGTTTGCATGCGATTCCGGAGCATTTGACTTGGCATTTGATTTGACTAGAATCGGAGCCAAAGACAAGATGGCGGATGTGCATTTAAGGCTGGCCGGTCAGCTGGAGGAGGAAGGAAGACTCGAGGATGCATCGAAACATTACATTGAGGGTGAGCATTTTGTTAAAGTAAATTCTGATATTCGAATGTCCTGAAAAACTAGCACCTTTTTCCGTGAAATCGATTTTTTCTGCAGGAATACTCCCAGATTTCATGGGTAACCGTGATGTAACCAGCATAAAACATGTTCACTTCACCAAGCTTTTAAAAAATTATGCTTCCGCGTTCTGCAGAGCACAATTTTTGTGAAATTTCATAGTGGAACATGTTTTTAATTGTTTAAATTAGTTCAAAAATAATGAAAAACATTGCGCGTAAATCTAAATGCATCCCGTAAATCGTGTCCGTGCACACACTTACACGCCATGCTGCGGACTTCTCGCCGCTTATTGTTTGCTTCATTTGAGGAAAAAAAACCAGAAATTCTGTATGATTAACTGACCGAAATTTATAAAAATGCAACAAATAATCTTAAAAAAGTGAGTAGAGATTTCTAGATTTCCAATTTCAGTAAAACTTTTTGATTTTTCCAGGCAACAAACCGGACCTTGCCGTGGACATGCTTATCCGTGACAGTGACTGGGCGGCTGCCGAGCGTATTGCAAAAGAACACTGCCCTAATCTTCTACCAGATGTCTACACTGGCCAAGCTCGTCGTGCTATTGAAGAAGGAGATCATTTGAGAGCTGAGACATTCCTTCTGAGGGCAAACAAGCCGGAGATTATTCTCAGGTATGTTTCTCTTTGCCATGGATGATCCAATTGTTAAATTGATTATTTTTTCAGATACTTTGCTGAAAATGAAATGTGGCCTGATGCTCTTCGAATCGCCCAAAACTATTTACCACACCAAGCGGCACTAATTCAAGAAGAATACGAGAAGTCGGAATTAAGAAATGGAGCACGTGGAGTGGACTCGTACCTGGCTCAATCCAAGGACTGGGAGCAACAAGGCGACTGGAGGAAAGCGGTGACTGCTTTACTCAGAATCAATGCGGAATCGACGGACAACGAAGCTTTGATTGTGCAGAGCACCGAGAAAGCCGCCGATCTTGTGATGAAATTTTTGATGGGTGACGATGAATACGTCGGAGATGTTCTACGAGCACTTGATGATAATAATTGTCATGAAAAAGCGGCGGAATTGCTATTGTTGTTTGGGCAAACCAGACAAGCAATAACAGCGCTTTGCAGAGCCAAACAATGGGGAAAAGCAAAACAGGTAAATGTTTTTGAAATTTCGATTTCGCATCATAATAGACGATCAATTGCCTCTCTATTGCTCACTCTACTCATGAAGGTACAATATAAATCTTTCAGGTCGCCGAAGAGTACCTGCCTGAAATGGTGGCTGAGATTGAGAGAAACTATAAAGACAGTTTGAAAAATGAAGGACGACTTGGAGAGCTGATCGATGTTGATGTCGTGACTGCAATTGATATGATGATAGAAAATGATCAATGGGATAAGGCACTAGACACCGCAAAATCCCAAAATGTGAGTTTTGGGAAAATTATTGCCATGAATCTATTTTTTTTATATTTTCAGTACCGCCCACTCCTCGACAAGTACGTTGCCCAATACGCTGCGATTTTGATCCATCGAGAGGATTATGTCAGAGTGTTAACTATCTTGGAAAGATACGGAGCTTCAGGAAACCCAGCCAACTTCTCAATCTACAGAACTCTTATGGAAGAAACATTAGCTAAGCCACGCTTTGACTATAATGAGATTGCTAGAGTGCGGAATGTTCACCTTGATGTGTTCCTAGCCCTGAAGAAAGAGGGATCTGAACACCTGGAGGAGTTCACAAAAGCAATGTGGGCACTCCATTTGATATCCATGCGGACTGCACTGGAAGAAATCGACAAATCGGTGCCAGAAGTGCAGAAATTATGTCTACGACAGTCGTTGTCTTTATTAAGATACACTGATGTATTGACTCCGGACCGTATTTTCTACGAAGCCGGATCAGCTTGCAAGGATTATGGAAAGGAGTACGAGTCACTGGGCTTTTTACTTCTGAATCACTATCTTGATTTGGTGGATGCAATCGAGGAAGGAAGTGGAGAGCTGGTGGATTACAGTCCATTTGAGAACAGTGACATTCCGACAGAGGTTTCATTGCCAACAAGACAGTGGTTGGAGGTTAGTGTTATTCCTATTCATATTGAATGATCGGCAACGAACAAAAATGACTCTTGTATTTTTAAATTGCTATTTTTCCAGGGCGCCAAGCATGAAGAAATCAAGGAATGGGTTCTGGCCGCCTCCGTCGATGATCAGCACAACAAAGAGCTAGTCTACGACCGACGTGGTGTGTTCGAAGCTTCATTGACCGACAGACGAGGTGATACAGCGGCGCCGTGTCTAGTAACTGGTTACCCAGTCATCGAGAGTACAGTTCACATCGGAAGTATGGTTGCCGAGAAAGATTTTCTGAACAAGTACGTCTAAAGATGTCTGATCACTTATCAATGTGATACAGTATCCATCCCATTACCGAGACGACAAAGAAAACGACAACGATCCTTATAATGTGTTTTTTCAGGTTCCTCGTCGTTATCAAATCTCATCAATCGGAAAATTTATTGAATGTGCAAAACTTTGTGGCAAGATGGGCTGGTTCACCGTTGGCCATCTCGTTGTGATGTTGTGATTTATCTTTTCGCTAATTGTTTTATTTTGGAAACGAAAATAACAGAAATGAAATGAAGATACGGTATCAGTAGCCATGTCTCAAACTTGTTACCAAATTCGTGAACTTGATTCCCCGTTTTCTCAACGCGTCCAAAAATGTACGTTGTAGTGCATGCTCGATTCTCTCAATTACAGAGCAGTTCTCTATACGGACTGTTTTAAGTCGAGGGAGGTTCAGAAGATGACTGAAACGCGAAAAAAAAATAGAATTACATCATCGTTGAAGTTTATAGCCTACTCATAAAAAGCTTGCACTTGTTCTTGTGTAGTGAACAAGAATCCGTTGAAATGGATTTTTTGAATCTTTGGATGGAATTCGATGAACTTCATGATAAGATGTGGAATATCCGGCGAAGAAAGACGTACGTTGAACTGCAAGAAAATATGATTGATAGGGCTACATGCAATTTCAAGTTTTGATTTTTTTTTCGAAAAAAATGTTGAATTCAAGTTCACCTTGGCCTTGACACATTTCGCCATGATAACTTCATTATCAATAATGTACCGAAGCACTTTTGATACTGTCTCCTGCCTGCAGACAATGTGGAAGTTGATCAATTTACGGAGTGTGCTTTGTGGTATTGCTTCGATGCGAGATGCACATCCTGCAAGTACATAGCAGCTCTAAAAATCGGTACCCATTTTTGTTACCTCGTCTAGTTATAGTAGTCGGCTCCCATCCATCTAGTTTCAGTTTCACTAGAGATTTGAAATAGGTTAGTCCCATCAAGACATCGTTTCCTAACCACTTCTTGTTTTCATTCTGGATAACTACGACTTTTTGAACATTGGGCACTGATTTTCCTAGCTAAAACCGAATCAAATTACATTTTCATACATCAATCTCAGAGTTCCCACTTTTATCATATCGCTCATTGTTAATACACAAGATAGATCAGCAAGCACAATCTTCCGAAGACTGGGCAGGAATCCCATAAAATTTATCATCTGAAAAGGAAGAAATAGGAAAGAAAAATATTTGCGGACTAGAGATGCGTCATGTAATGATGGAAAGTGATTTATCACCTTGGTTGGATTCAAATTGGTGCCATTTATCTTCTCATCATTTTCCACATTAAGACAACGACAAATTCCATAGTGACAGTGATCGTTATAGTGACGGAAATCGAAAGTTTGGGACTTGCCTAGCACATAGCTTCCAACGGCATGGTTTCGTGTTGACGTCTGCAAGAAGTAAGACGAGATTCGATTTGGAGATAAGATAGGATCTTTTTTCAGACAAAGAAGGTCGAAGGGAGAAATGAAAGTGAATACGAGTAAAACTATTTCGTTTTTCAAATTTTGGAAATGACGAAGCCTCTCCAACAGTGAGACTGGAACTAGAAAAAGGAACTAGGACATGAATAGAAAACATGGGATTACTGTATAAAAATCGATTCGAAAAAGCCAAAGTCATGTGTATGGAAACCTATACGTATGGATATTAAAGGAGGCGAGACAGCAAAAATTTCGGGGGAAAGTTCGGGGGAAAAAATCGCGCCGCGCTTATGTAGACCATCGGTCGTCAGGCGCATTCGCGCCCCCGTAGCTCAGCCGGTAGCGGCGCTGTACCCCTGAGCTGCCTGCCATGAGTTCAACCCCTCATGGGGGTTCTCTATGCAAAATATCAGGAAAACTTTTTTTTGATGTCTGGCCTCCTTTAAACTTTCAAATTAAAAAAGCTGTAGTTCTTTGGCAACATATATTTAGAAGACTTGAAGCCAAAAACAATAATTTTTCAATTCTTACTCACCGCTCTGAAACCTATCCAATCTGCGGTATCACATTTTTCCAGAATCTGTATCAAGATTTCATTTGGAACCTTTTCCATTGTCCCTCGTCTCTGAAATTCGGAACTTTCTTAATAATTTATATTCGTTAACATTTATCGAATAGAGCTGTCAATCAAATAGTCGCAAAACCGAAAAAAAAAGCCGGAGAGCATGAGAAAATTTGATATTCATCTACATGAGACGCAACATAAAAAGAAGCGAGCAAGAAGAAATAAAACGAGAGGCGAGAAAAAAGATGATAGAACTACATTACATTCATTTTTGAGGACTTCCCTTGAGCAGTTCTTTCTGGGTGCTCGCTTCTGTTTTCTTGAGTCGGAAGTAATAAGAGGAAATAGAGAAAAAGAGGGTTTGTAGGTGGTCGAGCCAGCTGATTGATAGCAGCAAAGGATAAGAGGTAAGAGGAGAAAAGAGCAAATAAGTTTGACCCGAGTGAACTTCTGATTCTTCTGAGCACCGAGTGTGTGCAGATAAGGAGAATAAATAATAACAAGAGCACAATAGGTAAGTTGGAAACACAACTAGAAACGAATGATAAATTGGATTTTTCTGAAAAGCAACTGTACCAAGAATAGGTACAATAGAACGGCGAATGACGCACTCTGTTTTTTTTCTTGGAAGAAGCAAGGGTGTGGTAGTTATAGAAGTTATTACAGAGAAGGAGACACAGAGAGGAATGGAAAGCGAAACGAGGTTCAACGCGAGGTTGTCTGAAAGTGAAAACGATTCTGGTCAGTCACTCACCTTGAGGAAGAAGAGGGGTTGAGATAAAGCCGCCAAAGAAACAGAAAGACGTTCACATGTTGATTTTTTGGTGTGATTATGCATTCAAAGATAGAGTTTGGGATTTTTTTTTGGAACAATCATAGTAGGTCATAATCTTGTGAAGAACACAAAAAATCCTATTTGAAGCTATTCGACTTGAAACCTTGACCATTTTGGTAGATCAATTTTTCCATCCCCAGAGAAAACTCAGAGCTTCATTATATCCAAATGTTTCTTTTCGACAATTTCTTGGTTCAGAGCACATTTCATTTTCACTCATCACTTGTTTTGTTGAAAACGTTTGCTTTTGTTCTCCGTGGTTCCATCACTTTCACTATTTTCTTGAAAACTGATTTTGAATCTGCCCCTCTCAATTCTTGGGATTGGTCGCCGTTTGTCCATCCTTCAAAAACCAATTAACACTACCGTAACCAGTCATAAAACTGAACGAAAAAATGGGCGTACTCCCGGCTACTATAAAAACGTGTCTCACTATCACTTTCTACACTGACAACTGATCGAGTGATTGATCGGTCCGGTAAAAACACCATTTTTTTTCGTTCGAATAGGCGGATGACACGAAAAAAAAAACGCTTTCCCTTTTTCGTGTACTTTTTGTCATCTCTTTTGATAAGGAAGACCCCCCCCCCTTCTACCCGACGGATGATGATCTACTATAGATCCATAACAGTGCTGCCGATGGGAGAGAGTATGCTGGACTAGGCGGCAAGATCTATCACTTTTCCTTCTGCCTTCCATCACCGTCTCTTACCATCGATGGACGTAGAAGATGGACGTCAGCTTCTTCTTTCTCTTCTCATTTGCTTCTCAGTTGTCTTTCTTCTACAAAAAGCCATTCATATCACTCACTCTTCTGGAGAGAAACAGACCAGTTCTTTTCTTTGTCGTCTCTCAATCTCTAGCTCCTAGGAATTGATCGTTTTTTCTACTTTTCTAACCCTCGTGTTTACATTCAGAATTCACATTTGGATATCCGAGGGCCTTCTGATAAATCTATGAAGTTGTCCAAAACCCTTTTAAATTGGAAGTGAAAAATTATAAGGCGCGAAGAGAAGAAAATAACAGTAACAGTAAGTTTAGAACTGAAGTTCTTTCACATTTATCTTCTTCATTCCATTTCAATTCACCAAGACACAATCATACGCATAGAATCACACACATACACTCAAACAAACGTAAATTCCCCATTATCGGTCAACCCCTTCTGATATCAGAAGGAGAAAAGAATCGAAAAACAGAATTGAAATGGTTTTTTCCTTCGCTTTACTCTCCCACCGCTCTCTCAAAACTTTCCCATCCACTCTCACAATGTCTCAACTACCGTTGATTTTGCTATCTTTTATACTTACTCAGCCCCTGATATCCGTAGACTACCGTTCTATTTTTAACTTCCTCATTTTCTAAATCCGTCTCGATCTCTCAATGTCAAACCCCTAAAAAAGAGAAGAGAGATAAGAGAATTGCGATTGACTAAGCCATGATATATCCCTTATCAGCTGATTATCCCCCTTTTTTCCTTATCAATTCGCTGATCGAAACACGTTTCATTTTTTCTTGGTGTTAATCCCCCGACAATGCGTATTTTTCAAAAAATAAACATATTTCTACTCCATATTCAGTATGGACAAAAAGTACATGAATTGTACGCGGTGCGAGTTGTGCGGAACCGCTGACGTCATATATGGATCGACGTTCATGGAATACTCGATTCTCTTCCGACTACTGACCGCTCCCTTGGCAACAATGGGAATGGGTATGCTATCAGCGACGATTGTGAAAACAAAAGGGATTCATATAAACACAAAAGTCATTCTCCTTGTTTTATGTATTTCTGCAATTATTTGTAACACTGGTAGGTTCACTGTTTTTGTTCTGGGTTCAAATTTCTCAATGTTTTTCAGGTATTCTCGTGGATTGTCTCTATAAATTTTTCATTTCCAATGTTATGCCAAATTACATGCAATGTGATTTTCAAGTGTTCAACCCTCAATATGGAATAGGTAATCTTTGATTTCGAAGAAACTCTTAGAAAGCTGGGAAGTTCAAATTTTCCAGTGATCCGCCACATCGAGATCCTAGGTGCAATGTGTCTATCCACTTCATCAATTGCGTTGGCTGTTGAACGAACTGTGGCTACAATTTTCTACCGCAACTACCCTTCAAAACCTACACTCGGATCGATTCTCGCTGTTATCCAGGTATCAAGTTTTAATCAAATTAGAACTGGTGATTTTTGAGTTAGAGAATTTGCGAACAACACGTTCAATTTTCTTTTTTCTTCTGTCCCTTTTTTATATCTTCATTATCTCAACGTCGCGGTCAACCATCTATGTTCGCTTCGATCTAAGAATAGATGTAATGGGATTTTAGAGAAATGAGAATTAGAAGAAAGACGATGGAATGATTAGTTCGTTCGAGAATTAATGTGAACGATCATTTCAGATTCTGGTCAGCTTTATCCCAATTTGGAATGTGCACACACCAAAACAGATGTATCCGTATTCGCCGCCAGAGGTAACATAACAGTATCCCCTTTTGCACATTTGTGAGACTCCAATCAATTTCAGCTTCACGCCTACAAGCTCTACCATTCTATCAACATGTGGCAAACTATTCTGAACGTCATCGCCTTCTTCATTTTCATCATTCTCTGGATTATCAACTACACCAGAAAAGTAATAATTATTCACACAGACGACCACACCCAGTTATTTTTCTAGAAGATCATCGGGAACAGCCATCTTCAAGTCGTTTTGGCCAGGTACAACTTGCATGAAAACATGTCAACGACTCATCTAATGGTATGGTCTGGGTGGGGAAGGAACACCTTCAATTTCTGATCTCTATCTTTTCGGAGAAGATACATTACGTTATCTCTTTAGAAAACCACGCCATTCCAAAATATTATATTCTTAGAAAATGTCATCGGGATTAAATTGATAACGGCTAATGATAAGAAGAAACTTAATAAGTCAATGTTCAGGCGCCGATCATTGTCGTTCTGTGTTCAATGGTGTTCGCTTCAGAATTGGTGAGCTCAAAATTACTCGAGGTTGAGTGAGAATATGTTTTATTCACAGATTCTCATTCTCTTCACACCAGTTTACAACGAAGATACAGTAGTGACTCATCAAGTGTTAAGTGAAGTTATCGAGTATTCTTTCTACCCCGAATTACAGGTATCCCAAACAAAAACAGTATTTATCAAAGAAAATTTTGTTTTCAGCTTACCCTGATTCCAATCATGTTCATTGCCCTTATCTTGGTGCTTATCACGATTTCAAAGAAACTTCGAGATAATTTCCTATTGGTTTCCAATCTATCTATCTGCTTCCCTGTGAAGGTCCATACAACAGATTCGAGGTCTTCAAGTGAGTCTTCAAGCTCCGAGGGATCATCTGATAGGATTCACTGGAATCGAAAAATTGACGGACTTTCCATAACGACTCAAGGACCGAAATTCTAAATTTCTTGTTCTCCCGGTTACTGTATCTCCCACTCCTTCTCATCAGTTCTCCTTTAGTTCCACTCGAAAACCCATAAACTAGTCAAGTCGAAGTAGCAAAAAATTGAAAGTCACATTTAGTTGGAATTTTGACTACACCCCT
Source organism: Caenorhabditis nigoni (assembly GCA_027920645.1). NCBI lineage: Eukaryota > Metazoa > Nematoda > Chromadorea > Rhabditida > Rhabditidae > Caenorhabditis > Caenorhabditis nigoni. The sequence continues at coordinate 1,205,407 of CP115869.1, forward strand.
CAAATTTTGTATGTATGACCCATTACCGTACCCCTTCTCTTATCACATGTGTCGGTGTTTCTTGTTTTGCAACAGACTTTTTTTTGTCCCTCGTCGATCTCAATGGCCTAATAAAACGTTTGATTGAAAGAAAAATAATTTGAAGTTTTCTTCGTTACGATAGAAACCCCATTCAGATGGCGTTGATTAATGTTCTGAATTGTTGGAAGTGACAGTGAGGAAAGATGATGATAATAGGTCAGACATCGTGGGCTACCGTAAGACTTAATAAAGAAAACACATAAGGACTTTTGATAAGGGTCTATGAGACGTCACAGAGATTAGAGAAATTAGATCCTCGAAAGCAGAGATGATCTTACTGGAGCGGACCAAAAGGGAAAAAAAACATCTGAACTCAAATGTCTGAAATTATGAAGACATTTTGTTAACGAACGTTTTGAAAGTGAGTCTTTTTGAAAGTAATACCCAATTGACAAAATGTTCAAAAATTGAATTTTGATAAAGTTGAACCATACCTACCGACCGGGCAAACTAGGTCTAACTATGAAACTGTCTGATTGTTTGTTCGAACTAGGAAATTCTTGTCAATACACCAAAGTTTATTTGACTAGCAAAAATATTTGAATGCTAGAATTCAATAAAAAAAAGGTTCTGACAAAGCTGAGTCGGCTAAACCGGCTCGGCTCGTTCCTATCTTCTTTCGAATTGTGACAATCAAGAAACATTTATAACATCTTCCCACTTCAAAGCGTCTTATTTTGTTGTTAACTATTTATTACTCATACCCCAGACAAGAAACTTAAAAACTTGAATATTACAGCAGTTCACACATATAAATTCACCACGAGCCTTTCAGTGGCCTAACAGGAAGTGCTCCTTCTCTACTCGAACATTCTAATTATTCCCCCAGTTGCCGTACCTACCTACCTCCTAACCACATTCTCAAAACTACTTTTAGCTTCTGTCACCATCATAAAAAATCTGTCCGGGATAAATCATCATGTCTAGTCAATTCCAATTTCGAGTGAATGGCAGGAAAAAGAGGTTCAGTGAGTGCGTGCGTGTTTTTTTTGTTCTGAAAAGTGGGATTGCCCTTTCTTTGTGATGCTTTTTCTCCATTTTATGCAGCTAATCGAGTTAGTGTAGTGCATCAGATCCTCAAGTTCAAAAAATGGATGTGTTCGACAAAGATCACAAGTTTCAACAAATTTATTTTGAACAATCTTGAAAACGATACATTCCCTGCTTTTTTACTTTTTCAAAGTCACAATTTTTGCTATAAAAAACCCGAATATAATTTCTGAAGTACATAACAAGTCTGATTCGGAGAAAGGAAAAAGTACTCACGAACAGAAAACGGATCTTCTCGAAATTTCATTTTGAGCCAGTTTTCTTGTTATGTAAGGATTTACTCTACATCGAACAAAAACATCAGAGCACAATAGAATTTTTTCAACAAGCGTTCGGGGTGACAGAATTCGCTGTTCCTACAAGCTCTATTAAATTTCACAAAATTCGAGTGGGTATTCGTAGAATTTATTGCCTTCTTTTTCAGCTTGAACAAGTTTTCTTTTTAGGACCATCTGATTTGTGAAAAATATAACATCTGTCGAACAATGAGACTTTCTGGGTCGTGTTTTTTCAAAGTTTTCTATCCATTTTCGAGAAAGACTGTTCAGGTGACACATACCAGGGCTTAACAACCGGTAATTTGATTTTCAGCAAACGATAATTACTGAGGTTTTCTAGAATTTCGGTGTTCTCGTGATGAATTTGATTTCTTGAAATTTTTAGACTAGAACTCTTATGTTGGAGACCAGAACTCCTCAATCGTTAAAACGTGAATGTGATATAGCCGATAAAACAAATCAACGTTATGAAAATACACCTTATTTCGTAACACCAGCTTGTACGTCGCAACTCCTGCTTTTCAATAATCTGGCTGGTGCGCCTGATGCAATTTCCTGAAAAACTAGTTTTGAACTATTTTGTAATCTTTAAAGCTTGAGTTTACAGTATTTAAGCTGTGGTTAAGACCTGCCAGATCGAGAAAAATTTTTATGATGGCAGATAAAATTTGTTTGGTCAGATTTTTCTTCTTGAAGAAATGGTATGACTTACAAAGAAGAATAGAGACACATGTCTACTTATTTATCTTAAGAATGGTTGCTACCCATTGGTTGTTTCGAAATTCTTTATTTTTCGTTTTTTATGCCAAAATCCTTTATTTTCCCATACGAAAGTTGGCAATACGTGACTTTCTCAAACCAAAATCATACGCTGGTCCCTCAAATGACCTGACCGAGGGGTCCCTCTTTGCATGTTGAATACGTGAAGGTCCTCCCTAAAACTATCACACACTTATTAGCCACTCATCACAACTTGGTGTGTTTGTGTGCAATCAAGAGCACAAGCGCGAGGGCGTTGATACATCATCAATGGTTGAGAATAGCATCAAAGATGCCAAAAATAGGTGGTGTGAAAAAAAAGGAAATAGAAGAAATTCCCCCCAGAAAGTCGAGGTTCAGAGAAATAGGTAAACGGAGATTGCGTGTGAATTTCTTGAAAGAGAAGATCCCCTAAGTCCCTCCTGAAAACCTCATTTTTAAGTGCTCTCGCCCCACGCATCATTCTCCATTTCTGAAAAGCTCTTGAACTCTCTGTAGTTTGAAGGAGAAGTGGCATTACTATTTCTTTTCAAACAACGAGGTGTCACGAGCTGTCAAAATCAGACTTTTTGCAGTAGCAGTACCATTGTTCTTGTTTTTTTCACTCCCTGTTCTCATCATCATCCACCCACCACCCACTTCCATGTTTTTTTCTGATCACCTTGGCCTTCCGGTCTGAAATTATTCATTCTTCTCTGTTCTGTTTTGTTCTGTTTTCACCCGTTTCCCTTGTCGCCACATTTTTCTATTCTCTGTAAGCCTTCGGGGTGCTCATCGGTATATTACTTATTTACGGATGTATTCAACCCGTCTTTTTTGTCTGTTGTCAGTAGTCCCTTCTTTCCATTGTCATGAATGTGTCGAGGGTTCGTCATCTGGGGTCCCAAACAAGGAAACTTGTAAGAAGCAGACTCTTCCGTTTTCTTCCTTTTACCACCAGCTCTGGAAAAGAAGGTCCTTCCTGTCCCTACTTTAAACCAAACAAAGTCACGTAAGAAGTTGGTAGCAGCACAGGAGAAAAAAAAAGTGTTGCCGACAGAAATTATTTTTCCTTGTTCTTCACTGGTAGGGAAATTGGAAATAATTGTCAACGTCAGTAAAGGGTTATAATTGAAAACATAGTGTGTGTGTGTGTATGTGTGCTAACATTCCATTTTTATTTCTGTCTCCGTTGTCGTCCATGCTGTTTTTTAAAGGCATTTTTGTGTTTTGGACCAGAATAAATTTTAACTTTTCACTAGTAATTGGAATTGAGTTTCCTGGAATTTCTTGGTGTCAGTCTAGTACCAGGTTTGATTAATCTGAAACCCCATAAAGGCGTTTTTTGACTTTTTTAGCACATTTCAAGTCACTCGGACTTGATTAAATTCTTATCCCGGTCTTTCAGTGGGCGGGGCCAGTTTTATGGGAATCAAAAAGTCTGATTACTTTTTGCCGAGCTTACTTTTTCAGTTCTACGTCTGTTCCAGGTAAGTTTGCCTCCAGACAATTGACGGAATCTAAAAAAACTATTTGCCAGAATCCAAGAAATTAATTTTCTTGGAATTCGTAAATTTCAAAGGTGCGGACCCTCCGAATGTTAGACTCACAAACTGTTGGAATTTTTAGAACCGAAAATTTCGAAACCTAATATCAAAGTCTCAGAATCTCAGAATTTCAAAGTCTCAAAGACCTAATCCTGAAATACGATATTTTCTTAAACTGCCTAATGAAACATCTTTTTCCCAAGTGTGACCACTTTTTCTGTCTGAACATTCATGTTTCAGATTTGATCATCAATTATCATGCTCTTCTTCATGTTGCGATTGTTATCATTCTAAATGACAACTCCAAAAACCTTAATGAGCTTATTGAGACTGACGCTTCTTTTCTAGTCCATCCGGAACAAGAGTGGTAGACTTACAATTCAATTTTCAAACACCTCCTCCTTTATTCCAAACTCATCGGATTATTTATGATTTAATGCGCCGAAGCATCTTCTTTCTTTTGTGTTCTTTTTTTCTACAAAATGACGCTGACAGAGATCTTAACTCCAGTTTTTCTTGACTTTTTTGGGCTCTCGTTTCCTATTCTATTTTAGACATTTTGGACACCCCTCCTAAAAATACTGGGCAACCCAAAAAGTGATGCCACCGGAAACAGAACCCCACTTTCTCTTGTCGTGGCTGCCCTTTTTTTGTGCCTTTTCTTTTTCTCCTTGATTCTTTTGGTGGTTCCCGAATGAGAAGAAGAAAGCACTTTTTGATGTTTCACATTCTACACACATAGAGGTCTTTTCCACGATTCTTCCGCTCTTCTGAGTAATGTGGAACAATAACTGGAGACATTCATCCGAAAAAATAAACTTTTTGGTGTTTGTTCGTTAAACACTTCACCACTACCACTAAAAATCCACATCCAATTGACTAGAATTGTTCAGAAAAAGAGCTTACTCTCTCATTCTTTCTTTTTTTTTGAAAACAAGGTGTTTGTTATGAGCTAGCCATCAAATACTCCCATCAAATACTCCCATCACACTAAATCGTTGTTTTCTAACGAGACCGATTTTTGTTTCTGACGACTAGATGAAGAAGCCACCAATTGTTAAGTGTCGAAGAGTGGTAGTGTTCTTTTTCCGCCTGATCCTTCAGGATTCAAAAAATAATACTTTGAGTTGTTTCGTTGAGTTTCGTGGCCGAGATCACAACATAGTTCTCAATTCAAATATGATTAACTGTTGATAATTGTTCAAAACTTTGAACTCTGAATAATTCATTCCAATCTTTTCTACAGTAGTCCAAATTACCGTTAATAATACAGTCTTTCAAGAAAAAATACTATAGAAATAGTGTAAGTAGGAATAATGAATACAAAATTGTTTGCGAAATTTTGAACTGACTTTTTAAATACCGTATTTGGCCTCATATACTTTCACCTAAACCATCATTTTCTGGCTCAATTAGTCCAGTTGCTGTCTCTATATGGAAATTTTGTCAGCGGATTAGTATTTATCATAATTTCAATAACTTTTTTATAATTGTTTATACCTTTCTTAAAGGAGGCCAGACACGAAAGTCTACGGGGTTTTCTCGGGGCGAGATCATCGCGCCGCGCTTATGTAGGCCATTGGTGGTCAGCCGCGTTTGCGCCCCCGTAGCTCAGCCGGTAGCGGCGCTGTCCCCCTGAGCTGTCTGTCATGAGTTCAACCCCTAATGGGGGTTCTCTATGCAAAATATCAGGAAAACTTTTTTTTTGATGTCTGGCCTCCTTTAAGAATTCAGATAATAAACTCGAACTTTACTGTTCGGATGGGGTTCCATTGAAGCAGATACGGTAACTCAGTTTAAAACTTTCTTTGGTTTACATTGTGTGTGTGGGTGTTCGTCCGCCCAATACACAGTTTGATCACTGAATCAGACAAGGCATCCTCCTCCCATATCTGTTTAATCAGTGAGCATCAAAAATTGTTCAAGTGGGTTTGATCGGCAATTTCCACAGAATCCCCAAGCATTATTTCTTCCTTTTCCCTTGCCCCAAGTTCGAAACGGAAGAAATTTAGAACTTCTGACGCTAGCGCCCCCGAAGCAACTCGAGGTTGATTAATCGAATGATGTATCTTTCTGAGAAAAGGCGAAAAAAAAAACGAAGAAAAGTAAACCCCTCCCGTTTCGTTCTGGCGAAATGATGAATGAGCATAATTTTTTTCGTATTGGGAAAGAAGGAAAAGCGAACTTTTTTCCAGAGGGCAATTTTTAAAAAGAAGAAGGAAGCCGAATCAATCAGTTTTTTTCTTCCTGCATCCCAGATTTTTTTCCTCTTCTTTGCCGCTTCTTCCAAACTTCAAACGTCTGGTTATTGAGCATCCATCATTTTTAGGAATTCCAAGAAACGGGATTCAGGAATCATTGGATCCAAAATACATTCTCATGGGCATGAAATATTTAAAATTATTCATTTTGACAAATTAAATTTGCATATGAAATGTAAGATCAAAAAGCGACAATTGAAAAACACTGACAACCTTCGAAAACCCAGTAAACAATAACTACTAAAGTATTCCAACCCCAAACACCAAAAACGTTTCAGAATACAATTTTCAATTTTTCAATTAATGCCCTCGATGTGAACCACTTACCAATTCAACACTCATTATTATGAATTTTTATAAATTTTTTTCTGTCAGATCTTCATGACCGCTACTCTATTTTTGATCATAACTTGCATAAAAGTCCTCTTTGTTGTTCCTTTTCGTCAGCTCAATTATTTTTATTCCTGCTACCGGTAAATGCTTTTGCTGCATTTCTCTAGAAGACCAACATTCTATATTTGTGCAATAAGTACTACTGGTCTGGAATCTAGAATTACATCTATTCCCCTTGGTGTTCTAATCACGAGTGTTCTTTATACTCTAGCAAATGTTTCGTGATTTCTGGGTGCGCCAGATCAGAAAACCTGAACCAATCATCCCCTAACAATTTCCATTTAGTTTTTTAACACCGTCAACTCAACTTTTGTTTCATAACCGAACAAAAATTGAGTTGATCTGTTCAATCAACCTCTGGTTTACTGTTAGAGTTAATTGTAGACAGAAAAAAGCAATATTTGATTCGTTCCGTATTTTGGCCAGTTTTCGAGGTTATTGAGCAAAACAGCTCTCCAAAACACAATTTTCCTTTTTATGAAGTTTAGTTGTTAAAGCGGTGGGCGGCAGGATTTGAGGAACACACATAGAAGGATTGAACAAATATTTTGAAATTTGGACGATTTGCAATCTCAGTAGTTCGAGGGAAAAACTTTTTGCGCGGTTTGTAATTCGCCTATTGATTTTTAAAAACCAGTGAACAGAAATTAAGCTTTAGATTTTCTCGTAGACTTCGAGATTCTGAGATTCCCGTTTTCTGAGATTTTGAATATTTGAATTGCAGCAATCATTTCTTCCCAATTTTCAATTAAAAAAAAGTTGAATAGTTTTATTGGAAATTCGCGGTATTTTCAGAGTTAAAAATACACATTTTCTTAACACTTCAGTGCAACATTTAGAAATTCAAATACCGTAAACACTCTAATAGAGCGCCACCTAAGTTTTTAACTTCGAGCGCATGTATCTCATTTTCTATGAGAGGTATCAAAAAGTCGTCACTGATAAAATGTTGCTGATATTATGATAAACAATAGGTCAATTCACCATTTTTTGATATCTTTAACAGGAATGGAGATATATGCTTTCAAAGTTGATGACTTGAGTGGCGTTCTATTAGAGTGTTTACGGTAATTAAGATTAATCCTAACTCATCGTGGGTTATGAATATTTACTCATATGGCTACCCAGCCTTATTTTGTTATCCCCAAATTCAATTATTTGTGTTGTGTTCCGTTTTTCCTATTGATCCTAGTGTTCATCATATTCTCCTATTTTTTCCATTCTTCTCGGGATTTTTTTCAGAGACTAGCGTCACCCAGTTAGCTCACCGTCATTTCCTATTCCTCCATTCACCCTTATTTCTATTTTTTGTCAACCGAAAAAAAATAGGAAGCACCTTATCATCCAGCACAGAACACACTGTGCGGTTTATTTTCTCATACTCTTTCCCAAATATTTTTTTCTGTAGATAGATAGATGGCCTGTCGCTCATCAGGAGTGCTGATGTGCTGTCTCAAGTCCAAAAAGCAAATATATTAGGAGGAGAAAGGACGCGGCGACAAAAATGGGCGGGGCCAACTCAACATTTCTCCTCACTTTTTCTTTCTTCTTCTTCTTTTCTTCATCCCGATCCCATTTTCTCCTCCATGCTCCTCCTTTTTTCAAGTTCTCCTTCCTCTTTTTACTGATCTTCAATTCTTCACGAGAAAACGACGAATATTTCAATTTTCCATGACAAAAAATGCTAGAGGTCACACATATTTGGTGAACGAAAGACAAACATTGGAGGGACCTTACCACAAAAAAGTTTCGTTTTCACGCGGGAAGCTCCTCCCTTTCTTCTTGCCTCACGCGCCTTCAAATTAATTCTTCTTTCCTTTCTTTCCTTTTTTTGCAGCTCCGTGTAGCTTCTGCTCTTCTCTTGTTTCTCATTGTTCCTGCATAAACTTAGTCAGTTCTAGAACCAATCAGTGAGAGTAGCCCTGACTTTTCATCTATCCAAACGCGTCCCAACTAACATGCTAATCATACAAAGTGACACGCGAACATTCTTGGAAGGTAGCAGCAGCATGTACTTACCTAAATTTCATGACTTTTACTTTTTTCGAAAGTTCCTCTCTATCTCTTCTTTTGAGAAAACTAAACTTTTTCATTTCCCATTCCAAAGACGGAAGTGAGGAATTTTAATTTTTGGTTGTCTATTTTTCAATTTCCTGCACAAATCGGGCTTGATGATCGTTTCGAACTTGTGCCAATGTTGGTGCTAGAAGAAAAAGTTTCTAGTCGTTTTAATGAAAAAAATCCTTTTCAATATCTTATTTTCCAAAGCGTGGGTGCACCGCACCGCGTTCAAAGTTTTTTTCTCGATAAATTGAAATGAATCTCGCAATATTCCTTTTCCCGTTTTTTATTGCTCTAGGATATCCTGTTCTTTGAATATGATCACAGGGAAAAACGTTTTTCAACGAATTTTGAATTCCTTGTTCTCAGCCGTCTCATGAATCATTTGTCGCTTCTAGGGGTATCTTTTTTAATGAAGGGAAATCGGAAGAAAGTTTTTGATAATCTTGTTTCGTTGTTGTTTTGTTTCTGTTCATGAGGTCCGGATGGGAAGATTTTTAGAATTTTGAAATATTCATTGCTTAGGGTTTTCAGCAATTTCTTCTTACTTTTCATGTCTCAAACATGATCTCTAGGCAAACCAGCAGTTTGGAAACCAGATAACAGTCACAGCGAGTTCATCGAGGTTCATGCATAATCATGTCTCTTCATATTTCAAACAACAGGCTCTCCTGTTTTCTGACTTTTGGCCTACCGTAAGATCATTGAAACCAAAGTTTTCCTACTCTTTGTACTGTTCGGCGCCTGGACAGGAAGCCGCCAAATGAGTTATACATGTAGTTAGATACAAGATATCCTCCCATCCCACCATACAGACCACCCACTTCAAAATCTCGGCTGAGCGTTTTTACCACTTGCCCCCCCCTTGCTTCTTCTCATTTTCTGACGTTGTGTTGTTTGCCAGTAGGTCGGCACTCATAAAAAAAGCTGTTGGAAACAAAACTCTCGGCCACTTTCATCTTTGTCTCGTTTGGCGCTTCCCAGAATTGCTTTCTAGGGTATCTGTTTTCCAGCACCTACCTTATGATTGTCTGACAAGTGCATTGGCACTTGGAAATGACCACTCTCTTCACTAATGACCCTTACTTATGCAACAACCTTCGTTTTCCTGTATGCCCGTTTGTTTCACACATTTTTTTTCGTTTTCTGTCCCATTTGTCCCATTTTCCCATCTTGCCTACGCCCATCGACATCGCAATTAGCGGGTTGTCCCTTCGATTTTCATGATTTTACGTGCAAGTTTTTTTCTTCTTTTGTTTCAGAACAAAGTAGAGGGGACCACGCCTTCTATCTGATGCACGTCGAACTTTTTTCGCACGCTGCGCCGCCTGAGGATCCTTACGCAGCATTTGTGAATGGTGAGTGACTGTATTAATTTTCTATTTTTTTTTGTCTCAAAGGTTTATTTTCTATTCTTTTTTTAACAGAAAAGAAGCCTTGGGTGATGGTGATGATGCTGTTTTTCGTTTTTGTCTTTAGGACTAGGCTTCAGGATCCTTGACGAACAAAAGCCTTTTAGCGGCGAAAAAAAGTAAGGAGGAGAGGATGAAGGGAAAACTCAAGAAGTTATGCGCATACCTAACGCGCGTGCATATTCAATCACCGTCTTTTTTAAGCGTGTTTAGGGTCTACGTCTTCTTTTTGCCACCCACCAGATTTTTTTTCGTTCGTCAGAAACATTGAGACACCCCCAAGAGACAGACAGAACAACGGAATTCATATGTCTGATTAAAATTTTTTGATTACATTTTTTCTTATTTCCGATATATTGAATGTTCTGAGTATACATAAAACTAACGGTTTTGTTTACTTGGTTACCTCATATCGAGGGGAGCGGATCAAACCCTAAAATCTCGAGAAGTCTCAAAAAACATTCCACACTGTACGTGTACTATTACAAGTAGGTATCCAATAACCCCAAATAAAACCAATCACTTTTGTATGAGATCTAGGGATCATAGAAATGTCATTTTCCAGATTTTTCTTTTTATAAAAAAATAGTTTTGAGATAAGAACACTTAGGGATTAGAAAAACCTGGCTCCAAAGATCTATCAAAAATAGATCTACTGACCTTTCCGGGAAGTATCTATAAACGATTAGAAAAAGATTAGAAAAAAAAATGAAAAGTCAAATAAGTTCAGAAACCTATTAGAGCGACTTTTCAATGTGAGCTTCAGTTTTGCAAAAATAGATAGAAAAGTTAGAATTTTTCAGACTTTTGCAGGCTTTAGATTACTAGAAAAACGGATCAGACCTATTCGATTGTTTTCTCAAGATAAAAAACATCACTGACTGGAAAAATAGTCTACCGAGAGTAACAGATTCATAAGAGCCAAATTATTTTGTGTCCGATTTTTTTTTCAGTTTTCTAGAATTTTTTTTCGAAAAACGATATCCCTTGCTTTTTGAAGTTATATCAATTTTCATAGTTAAGATTGATTTTGACAATGACTTTCTGAATTTGTAAACCACATGATTTGTTTCGCTTACCTCCATGTTCTAGAAAACCATGCTAAAAACATGAAACGAAACTGAAAACCGGGGAAAATGGGCGGAGCTTGCTCTCAAAATCATCCTCTCTCTTCTCTCCTCTCGTTTTCCTCGCTTTTTTCCTGTCAGCCCTGAGCTATTTGCCCCTCGTTCTTCCTGTTCTTCATTCACCTTTGACGATAGGGAGCGAAAAAAGAAGAAAAAAAAACGAATCCTGGAGGATTATTCCTCTATAAGAACGAACGACATTCGGAAACATCATCATCCCCTTTTTTTCTGGTACTCAGCCATTTTTTTTTCTCGCCATCTACTTTTATTCAGTCTTCTCCCCTCCCGTTTTATCAACAAGAACCAATAGAATTGTTGCGTGGGGGAGAAGATAGGAAGAAGAAACAAAAAGCTCACCCTAGATTAATCTAATCTAGATCGTGCATCAAGGCTTCTTCCCACTGAAAAAAAATTTGATCTATTTTTATTCGATTATTCCTTCTAAATAAAAATTACAAATCTAGAATCATTCGCGACGACTGTGGTCGCACCACACTTCTCCACAACAAGCGTATGGTCGATAAGAATTCAGCTGATCCCACCAATGGGAATCTATCACATTAATGGGTTTGCGCTGTTCTTGTTGCCGGTTTTGTGCCTCATCGGATTGGTTGGAAACTTTTTGGTGTGCGTCGCCATTGCAACTGACCGACGGCTTCATAATGTCACCAACTACTTCCTGTTCTCACTGGCTCTAGCGGATCTTCTCGTCTGTTGCATTGTTATGCCGTTAAGCATAGTCGTGGAAGTTAAGCATGGTGAGTCAGATCCGGTTTTGGAGATTTTCGAGATTTTTTCAAAGCTAAATGAATACAAATTTAAATTTTTCTAATGCTAAAGTAATCCCGTTTGAGTCACAAAACGATGATGAAAAAAAATCCTTTTTCAACAATTCTCTAAACACATTATCATTTAGGGGTATGGACTTGGAGTATGTCACTATGTCTACTGTACATCTACTCGGACGTTTTCCTCTGCTCCGCTAGTATTGTTCATATGTCGGTCATCTCACTGGACCGCTATCTCGGAATCTCTCAACCTCTACGAAGTCGGAACCGGTCTCGAACCCTGATCGTTCTCAAAATCACCTTTGTTTGGGTAGCAACTCTTCTGGTTTCTTGTCCTATAGCGGCTCTAGCGGTCATGGACTCGAATAACATTCTACAAGACAATCAGTGCATGATCTTCAGTCGCTATTACATCATCTATGGCTCCACTATGACTTTCTTGATTCCTCTTGCAATTATGTCCATTACCTATACCAAGACAACTAAGCTTCTGAAAAAACAAGCGTCAATTTTGAGTCAACGGGCTGACGATAGGTCAAACGGAAATGGGCTCAGGAGAACAATGAATCATCGGAAGCTGGGATACTCCAGAACCTACTCAGCACAGGTCAACGGAACACATGTCAACGGACGAGCCATCGGAGCACATGGACGAACCATGTCAAACATTGAGAATATTGAGAACGGAGACGCCGATCGGCTGGGCACAAACCGCCCATCCATCAATCGCAATGGCCACAAGACACTGCAGAAAGCGTCGACGATCAACAGATGGAAGACCAGAACATCCGATCTTTATAACGCCATCACCAATAAAGTCAACCGTCGCAGTTCTCTTCAGGTGGGTCTTCATCTCTGTTTTTCTTTTTGCATTTTTCAAAAAAAAAATCTCATATCAAATTTCGTCACTGAGCACTCACAACTTTTTTTTGACGTCGGGGGGAACCCAAAAGTTTTTGAATTGTCTTCAGTTTACAACATGTTTCGCTACATTTTTTTTTCTTGAAAATTGAGCAAAAGTGCTAGGGGAAGGAAGTGATGGACGGGAGCTTGTGCAAAAAAGAACTGGAGAAAAAAGTGATGTATAAAGATCAAATAAAGTTAGGTTAGGTTTACTTGCTTCAATTACCCATTGTCACTTTTTTCAAAAATGATCTTTGTAAGAAACAATTCGAAGCAATTGGAATATAAGGATTTCCAAAATGCGATTTTTGGAATTGAGAAAGTTTGAGAACCACCTTTTTTCTGAAACTGATCTCTTGTTCTTCTCTGAAAACTTTTTGCTACTGTGCGGTTTGCTAAAACTAGTTTTTATATTTCAGCCCTCACAGTTCACAGGATTAAAATTTCTAGTCTTCTTGAAAAACAAAAAAAATAAGCGAAACGTGTTCGCTCTACAAAAACAAGAAAAAAAATCTGATTCAAATTTTTCAGACCGCCACCCAAGACCTCGCCAATGAGCACAAAGCCACCCGTGTTCTTGCCGTGGTCTTCGTTTGTTTCTTCGTCTGCTGGACACCGTTCTTCTTTATCAACTTCATCGTCGGATTCTGTGGTCATCACTGCACGCTACCATCTTGGTGTGGAACGCTGTTTCTGTGGCTCGGATATGTGTCAAGTACTATCAACCCAATTATCTACACGGTCTTCAATAAGAGATTCCGTCAAGCGTTTGTGCGCATCCTTCGATGCCAATGCATGCACCGTTTTCGGGATCCTAGTCAGATGTACTCGCGCAACTACACCACTACGATTGTTCCAGACACCTACACTTGGTAGGTCTAGCCAGAAATCACAAATATCTTTGAAAGGAAAAAAGTTTTTGAGCGCATTCAAAAAAGTTTTGAATGCACCACAAAAACTGAAAACAATTGACTGCCGCGACAATTTCCGGTGGTGGTCAACCCATAAATAAATCCGCTGTTTGAGGATTTAGATTTCACTAATCTGAAGCATTCTAGCCTATATAATAGGAACATTTCTTCTTGGAAAAATCAAATGAGCAAACGATCAAAAGGAGGAAATAGAAAGAAAAAACTAGGAAGAAAAAGAAGATAAATGATTTGCTAATTGGTCTATTAGTCAACTGGAGGGAAAGAGGAAGAACATGTCTTCTATCTGTTTTCCTGCTTCTTATATTTTCATCTCTCTTTCTTCCCGAGAACTGAACTTTTTTCAGTTGGTTTAAAACTCGTTGAAATCCCAATTTCAAAGTTCCAACGTTCACAAGTGTGTTAAGTTATAATAGCGTCAACACAAAATGACGATAATGTGAAAATAGCGAGGAGACGAAAAAAAAAGAAAGACAAAAGGTCTGATCGGGAAACTTTGGTGTCATGTTTCGTAGAGCAAAGGATCTCACAGTTGCGTCACAAATGAAATAGATCAGTAGATGAAGGGATCACAAAAAACGAATCAAAACTGTGAATATCGTTTTTAAAAGTCCAATTTTCAGCTCCCGCTCCAACCACGAGCGCAACACGTCTGTAGTCGTTCGAGATGATTCTCGATCGGCTAGAAGTATTGAGAGGACTGATATCAGCAGCCGAGCCAGATCCGAGATTTCAGAAGATCCAGTTGGAAGAGTTCACAACAGATTGATGTCGGATAAGAAAAAGGTAGGAGTGAATAAATTGAACAGTCTGAAACAAGCAAATTAAAAAATCTTGGCTTTCGAACGAAACCTTCAAAACTTGAAATTTTTGTGTCACGATGGAAAAAATGTGTTTTGGTACATCACTACTGATTCTACAACTTGGAGGCGTTGTATACAACGAAATGCATTATTGTTTACTTTTTTCTGCAAAATTTTAATTCCGGATTCTAATCCTTCCTGGTCAACCAGAAGAATCAAAAGATTGATTTTGAACAGTGATTTTGAAATTTAGAAAAATTAAGAAATTTGACGAAATGCTGGTTTATCTTGTTAGACAGTAAATGTATTTTGTTTTCAGATCTCACTCCCATCATTCCCACGTACCAGCTCTTCTCGTGATTCTCGTGCCACTACTGAAGACACCACTACAGACGAGGAAAACAAGCCACTTCTCTCCAATGGTCATGTCGCCGTGGTTGTGAAAATTCCGGAGAACATCGTCAATCCCATTCGCAACTCACTCACGACCATCATCTCCAAACAAATGATAGACGACACCATACCAGAAAAAGCTCAAATCCATCATAAAAATCAGCGATTGCTCACCACGTCGGCTCTCACTGTATCTCACCAATCAAATGGATCCGTTCATATTCCAATCAGATCATATTCCTGCGTAGACTGTAAGAAAGCTGACAAGATGCTGGCATCGGATGTTAGCGATATGATGACCACATCCACCGCCAGTACAGCTTCCACATCAAATGACGTTCACCGTCGCCATCTAACTCTCTTCAATCACTTTGATAGTGCTGTTAAGGAAACATTCTTGTAAAAAGTGTAATTGCCACACACACACCAATGGTAATCATATCCCCCTTCCCCATGATGTTTCATTGTGTCAAATCTGTTTCTTCAAATCTCACATCTATCCATTCCAAATTGTCTTCTTTGATTCTATGCTACACTGAAAAACTAAAACCTTTTCCCAGTACAATTTTCTTCAATTCAGTTTTCCTTGTATAGATAATTTTATATTTGCTGAAATCTCTTTTTCTTCTCTGTCACGTGTTTTCCTCTTCCGAACCTTCCGAAATTGACCAAGCTACTATTTCTATTAGACTAAATGCAACACTAATGTTTCATTTTTAAACGTCATAAATTTTCATGGCCTAAAGTTTCGTGGTGATCTTTCATATTATTTCTTCACACCAACTCATCTTAAAAAAGTGTGCGAAAAGTGAAAAAGTGAAAACGAAACATGAGCGATGAGTATTTGTATCGAATTGCACAGAATTTCATATCCATCTTTTCTGGCAACTTTTTTCTCGTTTCTTTCCACAAGTCAATTTGAGGGATCTTACATGGCGAGACTCTATTTTTTCGTTCTCCGACTTTCGCTGCATAAAAGTTTATAGGTCGAGCTCTCAACAAGATTCGACAACTTGCAACTTTATTCAATTCTGTAAACACGTGGTAACTTTTTGACATGAGGGCAGGAGGGAGAAGAGAAACAACAGAGAACTGGATTTGCATTTTTAGAAAGGACATCATAGGTTTTTGGTTTCTAACAGTTTATGAAGCGAACATAGAAACAACAAAAACGACAAATGAAAATAACGAAAAATTAGGGAATTGTGCTTTACAGAAGTTAGAGGAAGCTACGAGCAAGCTGTCCTATTTGTGATTCCTTAGTTTGGTCACGTGGATAACTCATCAAGCAAATGGAAGGGTAAACATTGAACCAAAGGGTGCTCATGCCTTTGTCCTTACCGCAAGTTCATCCATACTCAAGATAATTTTGAAGATGCACACAGAGAAATTTACAAAATATAATTTATGAAAAAGAAACTAGCAAATAGCAAACAATAGAAATCACAAAGACTTGATTTAATTGAATTAAATTGAATTTTTAATAATTGATTCAAATCAAAATATTCTTTCTCTAATTTGAATTATCTGAAAATCGAAAAGAGCCTCATATTTATCTTTGCCTTTTGCTTCTTTAGAGCTGTCAGACACACCTTACCGTTGGCATCCAGTGGATTGGATTTCACACCCAGTCTGGCAAACAGTCCACTAGTCTCGGTACTAAATTGAACGGATGTTTTCATTTGGCTTGGTTAGCTAAAATTTTGTTTTGAGGTAAAAAACACGTCAATCAAAAACTTTTAAACGATTTAATGTATTTTTTACCACTTTTAACATTTATATCTTTCAAATGGTTAATTTGATATTCGATTGGAAATTTTTGGTTTTTATTCACTCTTTTCAAGAAACCTAAATTTTTAAGTCGGCACATTTTTCATTCATTTTTCAGCCGTTGTTATTTACCAAAACTGACCATCTATGCATTTTGAATCAGATATGATTTATTGGCTCTCCTTGTGTGCTTTTCGATTCGTTATTTTTCTTCCAATTTGTTTCATGTCTCAATTCACCAGGTTCTGACCAATTTTCGATTGAATTCCAGAACTCACAATTTTTTTAAATCTCAAACTGCACACTGTTCTTTTGCCGACTTTTTATGTTCGGAAAATGGACAATTTGAGTGTGCTTGTAATTCTATATCTCTCCTCGAAGATCAATTTTTGTTGCCTCGTTTCTTCCCAAATTTCTTGTCTATTTGTGCCGTATCTTCCTTTCCCGGAGGCGCTGAGCACTGTTTCGGCCACACATGGAACACGATGGAAAATGTGGAATGGTAAAAGAGGACACAAATTGGAGGTGTAGGCGCGCTCCGGCGGAAAAACAAGAAAAGAGAGGTGTCCCATTACCGATAGCCCCTCACAGCGGGACGTTCGCGCAAGGGCTGCTCCTATGTTTGTCCGCACACCGCAACTTGTCTTAGCACTGCATCAAAAAAGTCCACACACCTAGTACGACATGTCAGGTTGTGTGAAGGAATGGTGGCGCTCCTAATCGCGAGAAGTAGAGGAACGAAGGAGAAGGAGGAGGCTCTCAATTAGCTATCCCTCCCACCACACGTCCTTTTGTGTTTAGTTCGTGTTTACCAACTTCTTTCATTACAGTGGATTGCAAAAATTTTAACGACTTGATTCACAAAGTTTTTGGCTTTTTTATCCTACTTCCTTTGGGCAGACGAGAAGTAAAGTGATTGCTTTCCCACGAATTTCTTTCAATGTTCTCTGATTTCATTTATCAGCAAGCAGAGTTTCGAATAAGTTTGCATGAAAATTGTTAACACTATACGAAAAATGTGTAGTCAGACTATTTTTAACATTTTTCAAGCGTGGTGTTTCTTTAATTGAATACCTTGTCTTGTGTTGATATTCTTCAAACATTTGTCAATCTACAATATTTTCGAGAAACAAACTGAAATAATTCTAATCAACTCGATTCGTGATGTCTTTTAAACTGGCTTACCGCGTCTCTTGAAATTTGAGTTACAAACGTTCGGACTGCCGAAAGTTTCGGTAGTTGGCTCGATTTCAGATTTTCTTTGACAAATCTACCGTCGCATTTAAGTTTGTGCACTTATGAATCGCTTCTTTACAATTTTTCCCTTAGTGATATTATGATAAACGCTGTTTACTGTAATGGAATGGAAGGGCTCACGCGATTGCGAGCTCAATTTTCTCATTTCCTATGCAAGGTATCAAAAACGCGCCAACAGATAATATATTTCTGATTTAATGATGAAAACTTGATCAGTTGAAATTTTTCATACCCTTGACAAGAATCCAAAAATTTGCTCGAAGTTAAAAGTTATACAGTAACTACACTCAATATCCAAGCTTTTCCGTTTTTTCTCCAAATTATTCATATTCCAGTCTATATTTTCTCTAAAACCATCTCCACAATAGATAATTTGAGTAGCGTTGTGTTGCAAAATGCCTACCCTTCTTTCTGAAGACACTGTTTCACACGCAATTAATTATAGGTCCGCAACCTCTTTCTTCAAACCAGCACTCTCTAGCTTTTCGCTTTCATTAATTCCCGAAATTGCATATAGCGGCCTTCATTTTGGCGGTGGAAGAGTGGGGGCGAGGTGTTGGGGTAGGCCGGGGGGTCGGTTCAAGTGGAGAGAGTGGGGTCTCATATGTTTCAAGTACAGGGCTTATAGCCCCGTTGCAGCTTTATTAGTCTTTAAGCTTGTTTTCCAAATATATATATATTTTTCTCTTTATGAAGTTGCATTCAATATGAATGAAGAAAATGCCTTTACCATCAGATTGCCATCCAGAATGGGTGGGCATCTTCTTCTTATGCTTTTCACTACTTTTTTTTCATATCCTCCGACTTCCTCATAACCGTTTTCTGTGAAGTCCTATGTACATAGAGGGAGAAAAGAGATTCCGAGTTTTTTGGTCCTTTTTTTTACAGGCGGACCTCCGATGTATATCGCATGAATCATTTTCAATCGTTTTCCTTCTCTTTTCTTTCTACCCGATTATGGTAGTCGTCGGCGCAAGAAAAGTGGGCGGTGCATACTTTGGCGCCCCCCCCCTTCTCCCATTTAGGATCCTTCTGCTGTCGCCACTTCTTTTGACAATAACATATACGCAAGTGGCAATCCCCCAGATTTGGTATCTTTTGGTACATAGGCTTCAGAAATCAAAATCTTACCCTTTATGTTGCTTGTTTGTTTGTTTTATGCTTATTCAAATACTCATATCCTAACCAGCAAACTTGGGAGATTCGATCTTGGGAAGGGCTCTTCCGCTTTTCTATTCAGTTATTATATTTATTCTTTTATTCCTTTCTTTTTCTTTTATCCAGGCTCTTTTATGTCCTGGAGGCAATGTTTTAATACTTTTTCATATTCATATTCCCACCGAAAAACCCGTCAAGTACGTGAAACAAAACGTGGAGCCACAAGGGCGAAAAAAAATCTAGACAGTACTGTCATCCCTCCTTATAACAACAAGGGGCTCTCGTTTCTCCTTGGCGGGCCGGCTCATATATGCTCTCCGCAAGCTGCTCTCTTCTGCCTGTCCACTCAGGCTTTCCGCGTATGTTCTTGCTTTTTCTATCCCCTGTCTCACTTGGGATTCGAACCGAAGTTTTTTTTTTCTGTTGCTCTATGCCTAGCGACAAAGCTCCGAACATTAGCAAATCCAGATCTTGTTGATGTTTCGCGTCATTCTTCAAATTCCTCCCTCTCTCTCTCTCTCTTTCTTGATTTTTTGTATCTTCCTTATCTGTTTAAAAACTTTTCCTAATTTTTTCTTATGATCTATCTCCAAAAGTTCAATTTCTCACATTTCCGTGACATCTAAACAATAAAAAGTTTCAGAAATGAAACCCTACTTGGGTTTAACGATCATACTCCTCCTAGCTCGAACCTATCACACGTGCCTATTAAAAAATGGAATGAGTTCTGTGTATCTATCAGCATTTGAGGATTTGAAACCAGGTCTGTTTTTTTTTCAATGTTTTCACTATATCGCTTTTTAGGGTCGTTTCATAATAGTAATACGGGAAAAGTCATTCGATAATTGCCCGAAGAGCGTTTTTTAGACGAAAGGTGAAAACGACAATCCCGACCTATAAATGAAACCGTTATGAAACTTTACTTTCTCCTCAAACCAATTTTCTTTTACTGTGCTTCCGAGGTTTAATTCTCAATGTTTCTGCTCGACCGCGCAATTTATCTTCTTCCTTGTCCCAAATTATTTTCCATCGGGTTCCCTTTTACTCCCAAAACGATAGACCTCCCGCCACAGCTGATCATTAGTGACTAGAGACACCCCCCACCCCTTGAAGGATATGGGCATACAATAGGCATTCGCTAGAAACCTGCTAACAAGATTTAGTTGAGCCAATTTGATCCGACACGAAACGTGTCCGTTGTGCAGAATTGTTAAGAGTGGTATGGAAGGGAAGTTAAAGGAGTAAATGAAAGGAAATGAATGAGATTCGGGTACACACATTGGGCAAGTTTATTATTAGCACCAATCGTGATCGTCATGTAACTAACGATGACGGAGCGATAATGGGATAATGATGGGTTGTAGATGAAAAGAGGATGAAGATGTTGCGAAACTCTCTATGCCCAAAAATATGAGATTCTTAGATAAAGTCCGATAAATCAACATGGGTTTTTTTTACAGGAAATGTGATCGGCACGCTGCCTTTCGAAGCGGCGGAGACATCAAAAGAAGCCAGCGATGTTGAGCTACGCGTTGTGAAGGGAAATGATTTGGTGGATGTGAAGCCTGGCAGTCACGATTTGATTCTGAAGAAGGGATTGGATAGAGATGAGGTAATTTGGGAGATGAGAATAGATAGGAAAGTTAGAAAACTTGTAAAAGTCTTATCAATTCATCTAGAATTCTTTTTTCAAATTTTCCACAGAAGATCAAAAAATGTCCCGCCAGACTTTTCTAATCTGGATCCTTGAATGAAGAGATAAACACAACATGTGTTTATCTCGCGCTACATTCAAAGTTCATTTGAAGCGAATTGGTGTTTGCTCTTTTCTTATCACAGTATGTTCTCTCCATTTGCTTTCAATTTCCCTCTCCCCCAATTTCTATTCTGTTCGTGATCATGAAATCTGAAGCGGAGCTCCTCTCTGAGAACCTTAAATATAGTTGAGCATTGCGATGCGTCCGAGCCTTGTCTTCGTTGTTGACAGACCAATCTAAGTGGTTAGCGTGTAAAACAAAAGAGCACTCGGTATTCATCGCTCGATGTCTATTCCCTCTCCTATTTGGGAGTGGCTGAGAAAGTCTAGGCTTTTCTTTCTAAGATGTACCATTTTGAGGGACACAAGACACTTGGCCTACAAGTTTTATGGCGCGTTAGTCAATGATGAACCGAAAAAGGAACAGATGAGGGGAAAAGAAGAAAATGACACCTGTATCCCGCAAAATGAAGGCAATTTTTTGATCGTATAATTTCAGGGAGTCGGCAAGTTTGAAGCTGTCGTCGAATGCCGTTCCTCTAATCTGGATGCCGATTTCAGTCAGGTATGGGAGGCAATAAATAGAAGAAAATGATCGGAAATGACAGATACAACTACCAATGAAAAAGAAATACGCTTCTCTGTTCCTAATCTGATAACAATTGATGAATAATTGCAGTTGAACATCTCGGTTTTTGTGACCGTCAAAGACATTAACGACAACGCGCCAGTGTTCGATTCAGCAGAGTACTTTGTAGAGATTAAGGAGGAACTGCCAACTGGTAAAATGATGACAAAATCACTTTTTTATTCAAAGTTCATTTTTTATAGGTACAATTGTATTCACGGATTTCGAAGCCACAGACAATGATCAACCAGGACCTAACAGTTTTGTGCAATACTCTATTGTCCCTGGACCACACTCTCACTTCTTGGAGATCCCCGACCCTTTCAAACCAGTGATCACTATTAAGGATCGCATTAATTACGAGGAGATCAAAAAGTTTTCTGTAGAAATTGAGGCGAGAGATCAAGGAGAACCGAGTTTGGCATCAAAAGTGCCGTTACATGTGACAGTCGTTGACGTGAACGACTTGCTGCCGAAATTCAAACATTCACACTATACCGCCAAAACGCAGAAGGTTGGTGATACTATAGTTTTGGTTTCGCATCGAATTGAAACTTTAAAAAACGTTTCGAAATGTTTCAGAATGGTGTATTGGTTTTCGAACCGGAGGCTATCTCGGCACAAGATGGCGATCGTCTCAACGCTTCGCTGATCTTTTCTCTGTCCGGAGGTATGTAAGAAAAGAAAAATGCGCATATCGTTTCATACCTCATGTTGCGTGGCTTAATGCAAACCAAATGGGGAGAAGATATAGAAATAAGACGATAAAAGCGAAAAAAAACTTCAAAAGCATCGAGATGCTATTAAAAATGGACGTGATTAATCTATCATTAAATTTAGGAATATTCCGAAAATTCAAAAATTGAAAAAAAAAACAAACAGGCCGAAAATCGCAGCTCTCAGTTTTGTTTCTAGGAGCTTTAATAAGGTTATCAACATTTTCAAACTCCCGCCAAAACCAAAAATTCTAGGTCACCATCAGAAAAACTCAAAAACTGCATTTCAGGTTTAGAGGTAACTCGAAAAATATTGGTGAACCTTTTAGAAGTTTTCAGAAATGGAAAACAAAACTGATACTTGACGTTTGCAAAATTTTGAATTTTTGGAGTAATAAGAATCAAATGCTACAAGAAAATTTTCATAACTGCAAATAGATGCATTCATGTTTTCTGTTTCATAATTCTTCATGTTTCCAGAACTTTCGGAACATTTCGCGATTGACAACGACGGAAGCATCCGCTCAATTACCTCTAACCCCCCACAACGGGCCACTTTCTTTGTTACGGTAAGCCATTTTCTTTTTTTTTTGTTCTCGTTCTCTTTCTTCATTTCTCCCATTTCTGCCGTGTTTTTTATCTGGTTCATTGAACAACTTCAAGATGTGCGTTCGATTTGATTTCTATTCAATTCCGCACATTCAATTTAAGGCAATAGTGTATGCACCTTTTAAATGTTTTTTTCGTTTACAAGTTAGGAGAAAATACAAACGAGTAGACCTTGTCCTTGGCGCCACAGTTGCACGGTTCTGAAGATTCTAATTGGTACCGAATTGTTTGAAACACACATACACGGCGATGAAAGGTTGGGAAAAATGATGGATTTTGATTAGAAGATCAACAGTTAGGGGAATATCAGAAAGAACAGGGACGAGGAGAAATGCACAAAATTCATTCACTCATTTTTTCAGGCAGCTGAAAAAGACGACCCGGAGCGAAGCAGCACCGCGATCTTATCCATCAGACTACAGCCTTCTCTAGCCTTCCAGCACAACACTTACTCAACAACGGTAGCTATTTTGAATAACTTCCGTTTTGAAAAAATATATCTTTAAGATTTCTCCATCTACCCCAATCGGATCTACAGTAATCACAGTCACAGCTAACTCGGAGACTGTGAGTTCAGAATTGTCTATTCAATTTCAAGAATCTTCTTTTCAGAACGCGTCTCTAACTTATTCACTTCTTGCTGACACAAATACGGTATCGATTGATGAGGTTTCTGGAAATGTTGTGCTCCGAAAGAAGCTTGAAAAGCCAGAAACGCTAAATGTGACTGCTAGTGATGGAGAAAACGTTGTCTCAACAACTCTTCACTTAATGACAGCCAACTCTGAGGAAACTTGCCGAACACCTGTCAAATTTGAGAAGTTTGAGTACCGTATGACTATTGGAAAATTAAATGTGCTCGGAGTGGTAAATGCCACGTCACGAACTGGAAATAAGCTAACCTATATTTTGATGAACATGAATAAGTATGATTTTATGGAATTGGGATTATTAAATAAGTATTTTTTTTCAGTGACTTTGAAGTTGACACCAATGGAGTCGTGAAACTCCTACCGAAAGCACATTTACAGTGTAAAACTTGTGAATTGATAGTTGTAGCCAAGGATGGAACCCAAATGGCTATCACTAAGGTCAATATCGACAACCCATCATTTGTACTACACTCAACTACCACTTTTGCATTATTGATAATGATTATCCTTTGTCTAATTTTTGCGATGTTGGCTATTTTGGTCTGCCGAAAGTTCTGTGAGAAGTGGAAGCAAGGAAATCGGCGTTCCAGCATTTGCTGGCTCAACGGAACAACGGATACAGGAATTTCAATCACTACAACTACACCAATCAATTCTAGGTGAGCATATTTTCATTTAAGAATAATTTGAAACTTCTGACTTCAGGTATGTGGTGAATAGTGAAAGAGACCGCTGCTATGAATCCAAGTCGCCCGGACCAAAACGTTCCCAAGGCGCTCATCTGGTTCCAGTCACTGTGGTGTCCGATGGGTCTGGAGCTTCACCTACTGTTTATTTTTAAAATTAAATATATTATTTTACTGTCTATTCCTTTTCCATTTTTCCCTCACGCCCTTCACCTTACTGGTCCTAATTTGTTCGCTTCAACCAATTTTGCAAATTGTCATTGTAAATATGTTTGCTCTTTCACACAACTCTTTCACTTTCATATCGGTGATTCCATGTTTTCTCTTTCTTCAACTTCTTCAACAAGTGCTCATTCCAAATTATCCGTTTTTCTATTGTCACAGATTCAGACACTATACTTCTCTCTTCACTTTGCAGTTTCATTTTTTCAAAAACTACAGGGTAGATCTCAAATTCTGATGAATATTCGTTTTGAGAATAAATATATTTTTATGAATATGTATTTAGTCAAATCGTTTTTGTAGAACCAAACGAAAAAAATCTTAACCTTCTGAAAAGTGGTATTCTTGCCCTTTTTAGAAGCATAGAGCTCTAATTCCATTTATATTTTTTTTTCATCTCCCGTTTTGGCAGAGTTATTTCTCCTCCGGTTCACTCGTCCCTTATTTCGAGACACACCATTGTTTTATTTAATTTTGTTTGCAAACACACACACACATACGCTGACAGCTGATGTACTTTCCACGAATGGCAGATGTTTTTTGTGGATTTTTTTTCCAAAAATTATGTTCCTCTTTTGAAAAAAAAACGTTTATTACTTTTTTTTCGTCTTCTAAACACCGATAATTCATTAAATAGGAATTAATCACAGACAAAAATAAACTTGAAAACTTTGGCAAATTTGAACAAAAATTGTAACTGAAAGGAGCAAAAGGAAAATGGAAAGATCTTCTAAACCGACTATATAAATTTGAGAGGAGCAGAAAAATAGGGATTTCTGATATGAACTGATTTCTAATGTTTTACTATTTTTTACATAAGAAGGGGACTACAAACAAAAGTTTTCATTTTACCAAAATGTGTAGGCAATTATGAAAATCAAAGAAATTTGCAAAACCTCATACACCTATAATTTTCACCTCATGTTTTGACGGGTAATAAATCTTCTGGGTTAATGGGTTCTGGGTAAAGCTGCAAAAACTTGAATTTCAGCTTTCAAAAAAATTTTCCAAAGTTTTGCATATTCTGTGAGCCTACACATTCTAATAAATAAACATTTTCATCAAAGCCCCCTTCAATATCAAGGAATGAACTTTGGAAATTTGTGCAAAATTATGCGCTGGAAAGGAAAGTAATCAGGAAAGAACAAATTAAATATGTAAATAATAATCAGATATGATAACTAGCTAGAATGACAAGAGAAAAACTGTTTTCGTTTGGATTTTTAGATAAACTGATTATCCGTAGGAACCACCGTTTTGTTGTTGTTTGTTGCGTTTTTGAACATATTATATGGCATTGGTGCTGTTGGCACATGATCGAACGATGATCCGCTCGATGATCTGTGTGAAAAGATTTGTTTTTTGAGTTACTGTAGTTTCATTGATGAAATGACAGTATTTTACATTCTGAGTTCAGTGTGCGTGAAATCAGTCAAAACTAGGTATTATAAGTACAGTAATCGGCTCTCATGGACCCCAAAAACTGAAAGTACTGAAACCTGATTTATTTAACCGAAAAAGCAAGTGATCAGTATATTTACCGAGCAAAATTTCCAGTTTTACGTTTTCAGTAGTACATTTTACAGTCCAATTCGTTTTCAAAAGTTTTTTTTTTCATTCTTCTAACTACAAGTATCTGTTTAGGTTTTGAATATTTTTCTTTAACGTTTTAGTTCAACAATTTCAAAAATTCAGAAAGGTTTTTTTGTCATTTCCAAAGCTGACTCACCTTCTATGCATAGATTGTTGCATCATGGATCCGGATGATGTTCTAGCATGTTCGGATAATCTGAAATGTATCATGTTTCACTCATTTTTTGCTTTTTCTCTCGTTTTTTTCCTTGAGAAAATCTCAGAGTACACCTCTCCAATTTCTTCTTTTCCATACTACTTCTTCACGTTTCCAGAACATATCCCTAACTCGTAAACCACAAGACAACATAATGACTCCTTGATTTTCTTTTCGGTCGATTTTCTTTCTCCTAAGGAAACCTTACCCTCCTGCTGTCACTCCCAAACGTCCTTTCTTCTTTCTTTCCTGTATTTTTTGCCTTATTTCCTCCATTCGACTGAGAGCTTCGTCTCCGCTATCTGGAAAAATAGATGCACAACTGAGCATAGCAGGAAAAAAATTGAAGAAGGGGCGGAGCAAAAAAAAAAGAAGGCGATGGAGAGAAGAGTGCTGCTCTCTTTACATGTCAAAGAGAAGAAGCGGTCTTCTTCTCCTCTTTTTTTCCATTTTTCTGCGTTTTTTTTCCTTGACTATACCCCGAGACTCAATACTCACTTTTATCCACCATCGCTGCATACTTGTCCCTTTCAGTTCTGAGTTCATTGATGAGCAGTTCCTGCAAAAAATATTTCCTACATGCATAAATCATAGGAGATAGAAAAATAGTGAAGCGATCCTGATGGAGAACTAAAAATAAAATTTCTTCATCATACGTGAGAAAAAGGGGGCCTGTTTGAAAGTTCCGCTTTCTAAAAGATTTTCTATTATAGAAATCTCACTTTCTCATAGTTCTCGTCTCGTAATCTATCAATTTGTGCCTCGAATGTGTCCGTTATCGTAGCCAATGTGGATTTACGCCGTTCCGTTTCGTCACCGAGTGTTCTGAAATGATAAAGCTTTTTTTAACTTTCTCCAAATATTTTTTTGGCAATTTTCAGTATAGGGAAAATTCTGTAAACTTACTTTCTCAAGTCGTTAACCATCCTCTCCAATTGCTGGATTTTCTCATCTTTTGATTGAATGCTCTTGCGCATTCGGATGAGGTCCTCCGTGCTTCCAGGCGTCGTCGTTCTCTGGAAAATGTTAATTTGAGGACAGACTCATCGTAATTTTTCATCAGCCAATTGCCCTTTTTTCGCGCCGTTTTTCTTTTTTCTTGATGTGACTCGTCCTCACCAGGGAATACATAGTCAGGGTAAAGTAGTATCTTTGGAACATTGGCTGGGGTGTATTTCAGAATTGAGAGATGGGACAGATTCGAAATTTATTAGTATTTCATGTATGGATCATTTCGAATAATTGAAAGTATGTGTATTTAACACATATCAATCGAACCGGTGATTTGAAGTGTACCATCTGTAATGGCAGCTACAGCCATCAATATTGTCAAAACGCTTGGATCCCATCTTAAAAAATTGGGACCACAGACATCTAATCATCTGGTAGGCATTAAATGTTCCGATTTCTCTGAGACCTAATATTCAGTGATTCGGAAACTTGGAGTTAAAAGCATAAGGCAGAAGTTTAAAAAATCAGGAAAGCGTTTGAAAATCAGAAAGGCTAAAGCGTTTAAAGTCGTGCTCGAACTTCAACCTTGAGCAAAGCTTCTCATTTTGATACAAATTGTTTAGCTAATAGCTGAGCTTTCCATTTCCGCCCACTTAGATTTTGATCACTTTTTTGAATTCAAAGCATTACCTTATTATGGTCATTCGGAATCTTCGGTTTCATGGAACAAAACTTCAAGTTTTACTCAACACTTCTTCTTTGCACGTGACCGAAAAATTACGGTATTTTCAAAAAGACAATGTTCCGAGATATACAGAAGTGCGAGAACCTAGAAACCTCATGACCGTTCTTTTAATCTATTCTCTCATCTATTCCATCACTTCCCTTCTCTCGTTTCCAATTCGCGCCACAAAAAAACACACACATAATTCCAAGAAAATTTATAAGAGTGACCTGTATCAGTTCCTCGATTGAACCCAAATTACCCGTAATGGATATTTTCTTTCTTTTTTCTTCTTAGTCTTAATCATCTGAAACCGGTTCAAAGTGTCCACACCCACCACTCAACCAACCCCATATAACTTTCATTTATGACTTCTTCCATTTCTCCCCCCTCCACGTCTTCTCCCGGTCTTTCAAGACAAACCTTGAGACTTCCAGTGAGTGATGTGTCTTTGTTCAGTTGCATTCTCAACTGTGTCTTTTCCATTTCCCATTGAGCCCGTTCCGACTCCACCATTTGATCCCGCCGCTGCTGTTCTTCCCATACATCGTTTAGTTGTCTTCTCAACTCATCTGCATGATTCACCACGGCGGACAGCTCATCGCACTTCTGAAAAACGGAGAAAGTAGTCTTTAAAGGGGCGGAGCTTAGGTCCTACTTTTTCTCGTTTGGCAAGACGCTCTTGTGAATTGGCTAGTGCTTTCTCAAGCATTGCAATATGATTTCTTTGCTCCTCCAACGTCTGATTCTGCGCCTCAATTTCCATTTTCTGTCGTTCCTTGCAAGCAAAAAGTTCCTGCCCTGAAAAAAATAAGGCGATGGACGGGAAAAGAGCCAGGAAATCAATCTAAAAACGTCTTTCACTTTCGTTTCCACTTATTTTCTCTCGTGCTCTCACTCTATATTTTTTGAAAACGATTCTTACTTTGCTGAATTTCATTTAGCATCAGATTCGCCACCATTGTCGGTTCCGCATTCGCTTTCTCCAGGCGTAGTTGCAAATCATCCCGTTCAGCGGTAAGTCTGAAAAATAAAGCCTTTTGGTACTTTTACTATCACTCAAGTTTTCAGCACAATGGCAAATGATTGGGTAGGTTTTTTAGTAGTTGTAACGGTATTTCGATTGCTGTGATGCATGTTTTGTTAGAATGGATGCATTATCTATGAAAGCAAAAAAAAAGTAATTTTCGGATGCACGTAGGTCTGTGCATTTCGAATGTATGTCATAGGCTTTTTTGAGTTTAAAAATTAGGATTACTGTAGACGAAACCGGCAATATTCCTACTTTGCCAAGCAGTGCTGTGAAAATTTCGGAGTATCATTAGATATAGAAAACAAAACTATCAACGTTTGGAGCATTAGATATGTTTGTGATATTTTTCGAAAGTGAACACCTCTTTTCCATTATTTCATTTTTGAACAAGTTTTTTAAATCAATATCTTTGAATTCAATCTTTTCGAGAGACACATTTCTATCGCCGCTGAGAAATGAACTACCTTTTGATCGTCTTCTCCTGTTGAATAATCACATTTAATTCTAAATTCTCTTGCTTCTTTCTCTCATTTGCCAGATACTCGTACTCTTGTTCTAATCGCGCATAAGAGTATTCAATCTGAAAAAAATACCAATTCGAATGCCACTTGATGAATATTCTAACAGACCTGCTGCAGTTTTGAGAGACTCCTCTTGAATGCGTCCAGCTCTTTTTTCAAGTGCACATTCTCTTCGCGTAAAATTTGAATGAGCTTTTGGTTGCTGGATACACTCTGTAAAATGCGTTTCGTCGTAGTTTGTTTCGTTTTTTTTGAGCTCACTCTGTTTGTTTGGTTCAAGGTGGGCACATCTAGTCCTTGGTCTCCTGATGCCGACGCTCGCCGTTGGTATGCCGATGTTGTCATTTTGGGCTCGCTGGGAGGGATGCTGGAGTTTTGAACTTATGAGGTGTTTTAGAAATTTTCCTTCCGTGGTAACTTTGCTTTAAAAAATTGTTACAAATTTTATACACTGTTCTAAAACAACGGCTCTCGGATAATCAATATTTTTCGACTAAAGTCTGTAATAGACTATTTTTTGCTTTGAATTTTTTCACATTTTTAGAAATCGATTTTAACGAATGAACTTCCGACAACATCTGAATACCGTTTCGACTTAATTTTGTGATCATTTAGTTTAAGGTATAAGCTACAATACTCAAGAGAATGATACAAATTTTTGAGTTCAAGTAAAATCTTGCCCGTGATCATGATCAGAAATCTTGGTCAGGATTTGGTTACTTTTTAAGTAAATTGCTAAATCATATAAGGAAGCTTTTCTCAGAAATGATTGATTGATTAACTTATTGTTCAACGTCATATTCAACGTTTTCAAAGTTAGAAATTTGAATGACAGATGCAAACACCAAAGTAAACTCACTCTGACGACCTAGAACCACTCGCAATAAGACATGGCTGAGAATGACTGATTGGGGATGCTGAAAAATCAAAATTATGACCGCTGTCACCTAAATCCTCACTTACGCCCAGCACTTGAATTCAAATCCTTCCTACTGTTCGCCCTCTGCATGTTCATTTCCATCTGATATTTTTCTAGCATTTTCTGCAACCGCTTCTCGTCATCTTCTTTGCCTTTAGCCTGATGATTCATAACTGAAAAGTGAAAAATTGGTTTTCAGGATCCCTGGTTCGGCACTGCTCACCACTCGCTTTCAGACTTGGATTCAACTGAGCCTCCTTTAGAAGTGAGTCCAGGATTTTTGTTTCGCCTTGATACATTGGCGTTGGGGGAACAGCATGGACACGCCGTTGATCGGAGCCCGTGCTATCGTTTGAACGCGGATCCATCAGGTCCCCTCGATTCATTCACCCTGAAAAATGAGAGATTGAGAGGAAAGCCACCGGATGAAAATAAGCAGACTAGATGCAAATGAAATTGAGAAACATTTCGAAAAATCCACCAGAAAATAGGCCAGCCTAGGATATTTTCTCTTTCAAAAAGCCGAAAAATAATAGAACGTTTCAAAATGACTTGACCCACTCGGAACGCTCGTAATTAAATAATTACTGTCCGTTCAGGCGGAAGACTTCTGAAGAAAGAAAGCGAAAAGTCGATTAGGCAAGTTTACACTCTAATTAACACTGGATTAGAAGGATTTATAAGCGTTTTTGTAATCATCAATCATATTCCGCCACACCGCCATAGAGACGCTTCCAGGAAGAAAATCCTTGTTGAAAAACTGAGATGGCCAAAAGGCAGAAAAAGAGTATAATACAAAACAAGGAGAGGAGACGAATTCTAAAACAAAACTTTTGACAAAAACGCTTTTTGTACAAAACGTTTTTTTCACATCATGAGGTGTTGAGGAATGTGAGAAAAAAACATGCAACATAATCACAGTTGATACGTTTTTCACTTAGTTGCGGGTGTCAGAACTATGTATTTGAGTAGCCCCCGGCCGAATGTTGCGTCTCGGGAGTAGTAGACGGGTAAAAGAATCGATTGATCAACGATAGTGAGGCAAACGCACCGAGCGTATGGCCATACGCCAGCCTCGGGATTCTCTTGCTTTTCCGTACTATTTCGCTCTCCTTTTCGACCCATCTGTCCAATTGCTACAAACTCCTCATCTTGTTCCCCTTCGGACCACACTGCCATCCGCTCCAACTGACCCGAAACATTTAGCACAAAAACTGGCACCTGCTACTAGCACCCAATGCTTCTTTTCTATCTCTCATCAACTTATCTTTTTCGAATGTTTCAAAATTTTAGTCAGATTTTGAACATCATCACAATATTTTGATAATAGTAGATTTTTACTCGGTTACGGTTTTCAGGATCTTATTGAAAACCGTTCCTATATCTCCCCACTGTCACTCGTTTTGAGAAAAGGAAAAAAACATATCATGCCGTCGTTCCTTCCTTTTGCATCCGATATAATCTCGATTTGAATCCTAATTTTTTTCGATCGAATCATTAATCAATGTGACACCACAACTGCTGTTTTTATCTATCCCAAAGTCATTTCTCACCCCCCTTAAAAAGTGAGAGAGCCATATTTATATGTATATATTACCATGTCTTCTCTCCAAAATAAATCTATCTTGTTTTCGAGTGACCCGTTGCGTCCGTCCCGGCCCAACCAAACAGCAGTTTATCCCGTCCGTCTTCGCTCGTCTATGTCCCGTCCATTCCACACATCGAAAATATATTGGTAGTTGTGTGTATATGTGTGTGTGTGGAACTGGACACACACACGCACACGTAATGAGAGAACGACGTAGACAGAGAAGACACAAAACGAGGAGACCACCATAGATGTAATGGTAGTGAGTGGTTTGTGCGTCCCGCGTGTATGCCTTTTCTCTGCGTCTCTTCACCGCACCGGTTCTTTTCTATCGACGACTCTTCCCGTCTCTGCTCTAACCCTTCCACACAGCACACACAGGTCTCATTGATTTCTGGATAGAAGAGAGGGCAGAGAAAAAGAGTTGCGTGATGAGTGAAGAGGGAGATGCTACACGACACTGTCTCTCCTTCGTCGTTTTTACCCAGCGGGGATAGAGAGGGGGGTTTCCACTGCGTCTTGCGAGACCCTCTCTCCGCAATTCGATGTGGATTCTCCACCACTGGCCCTTGCTTTTCTTTCCGCACCCTCTTCCCTCTAGACCTTGTCTACTCACAGAAGGAGAAAGAGAGACGTTGTCGGTCGCTTTCTCGCCCTCGATCGGGTAGCCAGGACGTAGCACCAGGAGAGTGTACGTGTGTCTCTTCTCTAACTAGTCTCTCTTCCATATGCTTCTTCGCTTTTTCCCTACCCCAAAATCGTTCCGTCTTTCGTTTTCCCCGTCCATCGACCTCCCACCATACCCCACTTAGCAGTTCGGCCCCATTCGGACCTCCTTTTTCACCTTTACAACTTTTGATGGTTTTCGTTAGAAAGTATACAAACTTCGGGTTTTGTAATTTTTCTTACATGTGAAATATTTTTGTTCGTCAACACTCTATCATCTGTAAGAATCCCTAGCATTCAGTTACCGTATCCCGATTTTTATGAGTTTCGAAGAAATTTTAATATATAGTTTTTTCAATAACTAGAAAAGAAGAATAATTATTTTCTCTCTAAAACTTTTTCCATTACTAGGTCAAATGTTGTTTTCGCACTTTTCCCTTTCTTTCATCTAAGCGTGTCACACGTTTTTGTTTACTTTTTCGTTAAAACATCAAAGTCCTTTCTATCTTTCACAGACTAAATGAAGTTTCTGATGAACTGAAAATGCATTTTTCTCTGAAAAAAACGACCATAAGAAAAAAGATTCAAAACCAAGGCTATATTCGTATACCCTTGATGTTATACTGCTCATCGACATGTCAAACAACTCTTATCAATCATTGTATCAGTTTTCTCCGCCTCTTCTACTCGTTTCAAAATCACTCTCCATCTTTTATCGATAACCATTTTTTCTACTCTCAGCTCACCTCAAACTCTGATCGCCAGAGTGCGATCAACGCAACCATGGAGAGTCTCGAAAGAAGCTTGAATAACATCTCAATAGACGATTCATCATGGCGTCCACACGACCAACAACAACCGCAGCAGTCTGTATGGTCTAATGGTGGGGTACCACCCCAGCCCGGTAGAGGGCCTGGTGGCGGTGCAGTCTGGGCTCCACCTGTTCCACAATTCCAGAACAGGCTTCCATGGCAGCAAGAGCCGAATGATATGGGTTAGTTATCTTTTTAAAATCACAAGGATTTCAAAACATATCACCATGAACTGTTCGTCTAATTAAAAATTTAGCATTTCCAGAGCAAAACGTGAACGAGACGTTAGGGCTCGGTGGGATGCCAC
The DNA here is from genome assembly GCA_027920645.1 of Caenorhabditis nigoni. Taxonomy (NCBI): domain Eukaryota; kingdom Metazoa; phylum Nematoda; class Chromadorea; order Rhabditida; family Rhabditidae; genus Caenorhabditis; species Caenorhabditis nigoni. The sequence continues at coordinate 1,238,936 of CP115869.1, forward strand.
CGAGTCAGACACCACAATGGGGAGGCATGCCGAATTCGGAATACGACAACAAACAAATTTGGGCAGACCCAGCTAGCGACGTTCAGTACCCACCACCGCCAGCACATGCTCGTGAGTTTTTATATGGGATTTTTAAGATTTAGATTTTTCTGCAGTAAGCCAAAGTCAAATTTATTAGTGTCATGTTCACCAAGCACACATTAGTTTTTAAAAGACTCATAATTTACAGCATTCGGAGCCCTAAACGGAATTGGCGGACCCACTGGAGATTGGTCAATGGGATCACAACCAAATCATCAACCATGGAGTAACGGTGGAATGGGAAAAGAATCGGATGAGTTCTGGAAGAATCAACCACCACATCAACAACCACAATACCCAATGCCCCTACTACAAGGCGCTTGGAATCCACGTGGAATGAATCATGGACCACCAGGGCAGGGTGCTCGTGGTGGACCGATGATGCAGCAGCAGGATTATCAAGGCGGATGGGGAGGACCCAATAATATGGGAGGCAACAAGCAAATGAACCGACAATGGGGACATGATAACAACCGTGGAATGCAGATGGGACAGAGGAATGGTCGTCCGAATCATAATCAAGGAAGATACAATGCCAACATTGACGTATCAGTTCCACCACCGATGGATATGCACGGAGGAATGGGTGGAAATATGAGGAATATGGGAGGACCTCCAAATGGAAATCATGGGTGGAAAAATAATGGAGGCATGGGAGGCGGCGGCGGCGGTGGTCGATACGGTGGAAACAACTACAACAATCGTGGTGGCGGAAATATGGGACATCAAGGAGGCAACCAGGGTGGCAACAATATGTGGAATAATGGCGGTGGTGGTAATGGAGGAAATCAAGGAAGCATGCAGCAGTATGGAATGGGAGATCAATCTGGCTCGCAGTTCTCTGTCGGTGGAGCAGCTGATGATCTCACACTGTCGGTCTGGCATGATCCTAACGGAGAACTGAAGAAGTGGCAGAGGGATACCGGAGTATCGTATTGGGGAGATCCGGAGAAACAGAGTGAGTTTACAATTCGTATGAAAATGTTAAAAAAGATGTTGTTAGAAGTTATTTGCACGCGTTCTACGAAAATTAACTTTTACAATGTAGTATATTTGATTAATCAATATCCTAAATCATATTGAATAGTTTTTGTCTATCAGGTATTGACAATCTTTCTATTTCAGACGACAAAACGATCAACCTTTGGCTGGTTGCTGAGGGAGCCGATGAAGATTTGGAAACCGCTCTCAATCGGTGCCCAGTTCCACAGAAGAAGGAATACGGGGGCGAGGACACCAACCAACGCTTCCCATTCCCAATTCCAGCCAAACGTCCAATCGTTGTCACCGGATGGGGAGAGCTCCCAGAGAACGATCCAAACAACCCGAACAAGACCGAGTCGAACATTTTCGAGGAGACCAACCGCTGGAACGACGTGGCCACTGAGCAAAACCCATGGTATCTTCCAAATCACAATGCCAACAACTTCTCGGCTGACAACACGACTGGATCGTGGGTGCAAGGAGGAACCATCCCAATCAACGAGCCAGGAAACCACATCAACATCCCAGAGATGCTCAAGAACGCTGTTGAGAAAGGATACTTGGATCAGTGCGTACCAATGTTGGCTAATCTTCCACAAACGGTGTTGAAATATGTGAACATGCTGTTGGTGAAGATTCCAGCTTTGGAAAGTGTCGAGGATGAGTTGAAGCAGATCGTGGAAAGCTCACGTCCAGATGATAACACTGAAATCGATCCGCAAAACCAGCAAAAGTACATGAATGACAGTCAAAAGGTAGGTAGACAAGTGTTGAATTAATTTCCTTAGTATGTAGTGTTGTTTTTATTTTTCAAGACTCCTATACATCTTTACCTATCTACCTTTCAGCTCGAGCACAACCGTCTCATCATAGAAGTAACCACTGCTCGCATCGAAGTTCAGGACTACTCCAAAAAAGTGAATCGTGCTCTTATCGAAGCTGGAATTGTGCATCCACAAGAGCAACGTGCTCCAGCCGCTGCTGCCTCTTCGGAAGAGTACCATTACTCATTCCTCGAATAGATTCTCCGTTTCATCCGAGTATCACATCGATCTTCTTCCTTTCTCCATTACATTACCCTCTATATAGTCATGGTATCTATGTCACTCGCCTCTCTATCTATGTCATTTCTTCCCGACACTTCATCTGTTTTTTAAAACCCAAAGTTTATATTTCGTGTGTCTTCGAAAACTACTTTATTGCCTCCTCCGGATTTCTATTGTAAACGTGGTCTTGTGAAAGTTCTCTCTATTTTGTCTCTCCATCTTCTTCTCCTTCTTTACTGCTGAACAGACGGGAAACAAAAAACAAACTCTCTTTACACTTATTGTATTTCTCTTTTTGCCAATCACCAGTCGGTATATTTTGGGTATTTTGTAAGGTAGTTGCTGCCTCCCTTCATCCATCCTTTCTCCCTCTCTCCCGTTACGGTGCTCGAACCATATTACTGGTGTTTGGTCTCAACAGGGATTTCAGGTAAAAAATTACACAGTCTGCCAGTTCTCTTCTTCTCTTTTGTCTCTCATAATATAGGGGTCTTTGTTCCAACAACTTCCAACCACGCGTAAAAAATCCACAATCCTCTCTTAATTTCCCATTCTTTCCCCCATACCCTCCATAACATCCAAACCTCATTTATTCAAAAATAAAGTACAGATACAAATTACAAATAGTCATTTTTCTTTCTCTTGTTTTTGCTTTGCTTTTAACAATAGCCGGATTCAGTTTCATAGGGGTTTTTTCTTGATTTCGCCTTCAACTTCCTTAAAAGTGCATTTTCTTCGCGCCCCTTTCACTTTTTTTTCATTTGCAACACAACTTGTTTCTTAAAAACGCTTTGCATGTAATTTTTCTTTGAAAATTTTAATCTGGGTCTTCTCTACGTCATTCTCTCATCCCCTCATACAGTTTCGATGTGCTAATTTCTATCTCGCCACTTGAATGTAAATCTTCCGACCGATAATTGTGATGAAATTATCTTCCAACTAACTTGTTCAACTTATGGTTCAAAATTGCATTTAAAAACAACCCAACAACAGTATGATTTTTTCTCTTTTCATAAAAAACCTCCCGGCACAATTCTCATTCAGAAATACCAGGTTTCAGCCGTTAATTCATTTTTAATGGTGTTCTCATTTCACATCCCTTACATTTATTTTTGTGACGTGTCCTCTGTCTTGTTTGAAATTGGAATCACAAATTATGTCTGTTTTCTGTATCGGGCAGCAATCTTGAATTTCCTAAAAAAGCTTCTGTATTTCCTTTCGTGTCTCTTTCTCTCTCATCCGCCGCAATCCTCAATTTTCTCACTTTGACAAGTCGAGTCTCGAATAAAGTTTTAATCACATTGTTAAAAAATGTTTTTTTTTGGAATAGTTTTCTACTATTCCACACGTTGTACATCAGTCGAGAAAGGACAGAGTAAGTTCAGACAATACAATATCGAGGTGTTTTCAGTCCCTCGCTTTTTTTTTCAGTTGTCTACTCAAGACAAGGAAAAAGAGCAGCCGCCCTCAAAGAGCAGCCAGTATCTTTTGTTTGCTCGGGACTGTACAAATATGAGAAGTGAGAGTATGTTAATTATGGAATGGCTCGGCGATGGATAGGAAAAGGGCGCGCAAGAGACAAAGCGACGCGGCAAAAAGTGGCACGGCACTTCCGTTTTTGCGTTTGTCGCATAGACAACGGACAGAGGAATTGATAATTTTTTGAAACAAAAGAAGTGTGTTTGTGCGCCTTTTGAAGTGTTAGTTCTAAAATTTTTGAAGAAGCAAGAACACGCAATCAGGAAAAAAGTTGCGTTCACAATAACATCCTATGTTCAAATATGGAGGTTCCCTGCTTTTTAAAGTGCAACGACCCTCAGGAAAAAAAATGTCACCGTTTTCATCTAAAGAACTAAATTATAAAAAATCAATTGATACTTCGTTAGAAAATGGAAAGCGAGTGAAATCATTTAAAAGTTATAACTAAATCACAAGGTACAGAAAACTGGGATAAACAAAATGTGTACCATTCGGGAAATTCCTTTAGAAATATCTATTGGAAGCCTGCATCAAATTTTACTACTTTACAGAACTGTGATATGTTTCAGAATTGTTGCAAATTTGCACGAGCAGTATTAGAATTATAAGAAAATAGTTGAAACTAGCTCAGAATCTACTGAATGTACGGTAATACTAGTAATACATGGAAGGCCCGTCAATTTTAAATTTTGAATCAGTTTTTTTTCGATTTCTGTCGGAGATATAAGATAGTTGTCGACTGATAAATTGTTCATGATAGTATCTGAGGTATTTTGTTAGTAGACGCAGTTTTTATACATTTGGCAGGAACCAAAAAAAATGGCCAAAAGTTGAAATTTACAGGCCCGTCTAAAGAACTTGCTTTGTATTAATTTTTAGTGTTAAGTTTTTGATGGAGAAGAAAGTGAAAAATCTTTTTTGCACTTGATTGCGGGTCAATAGCAAAGATACAGTAGTTTGAATGCTTTGAAGTTGCAGAAAAGTTTTCAAAAAACAACTTGATAATTTTTTGACAACGTCAGATTACAACAATGAGTGTAATTTTGAAAATACAAAGAAATTGGAATGAAGGTTTTCTCTGAAGTGGATTATAAAATTATAGAAACCAGGTAAAAACTCAGCTACAGTAAAAACACATCATTACGAATTGATCCACATTTCTGTGGCACAATACCCGGCATTCTTCGAGTGTCTGTGTAATTTTCTGTTGGCTCAAAAAAACAAATATTGCATTTTTTGTGATGTTAGAAAAATTTCAAGATCTGCTGACAAGATTAGAAAAAAACACCACTATAGTCGGAATGAAAAAAGCTTGCGAACACTTTTTGGATGGATTGATGAGTTGACAAATAGCACATTGTAGCCGCTTTGAAGTGCTAGTATGTGTTTTGACCATGCGGGCCTGAAAGTGTTTGAACACATTGGTCTTTCTCAGTCTCTCTCCAAAAATGACTTTTACACCCTTCCGTTCATTTTGCAGAAAATGCAACTTTTGACTTGAATGGAGGTGGGAGTGAATGCGAAAAACGATCTGTTCGGAATCAGTGCATGTTTTGTGCTATGGAATAAAAAATTGGGAGGAATAAAGAAAATGAATAGAACGGAGCAAAGTTTACCGTGTCGGAAGCGCACTATTGCGGGGGCATAGATTTCAGCTAGCCACGGAAAGTTTGAAAAAAAAGGAAATGGCGGACCTAGTTGTCTATATGTGTTGACCTATTCACAATGCCATGGTGTTTGTTTTTGTCTCCTCTGGCACCCATGGAGGCCTCTCTATTTCACAGTGTGCATCCGCCGGGCCGTTTTTCACTGTCCGGGACGCGGCACCTGTGTTGCAACACGAGTGAAAAATAATGCAAACATAAATATCGAGGAGTTAGAATGAAAATAGGTGGAAAAGGAGGAGGAGGAATGCGCGAGAAAACGGTCGCTTTTGGCAGATCTGCTGACTGACCGTTGCCCCACCCGAACCTGCACATTTTGTTTTGCCCAACCCCCGACAAGCATATAAAAGAGCTGGGATCGCAGGGTGCAATCATCCCATTCGCAGCATTTTCCACTTCTAGCATCTTCTCCTTTTCATCTTGCCTTTATTTTGCACCTAGAACATAATGAACTTTGCTCTCAATTCCGCTTTATTCTTCGTCTTGATTGCTACCGCGTCTTGTCAGTTCTTGCAATATGACGACCTCTCTGTTCTCGGAGAAGTCGTTGAAGGATCTGGTGTAGATGTGAAGCCTGCTGCCACTTCCGAAGCCCCAGCTACCACCAGTATTGTCGAAGAGACGACCACAACAACAGTAGCTCCATCCACTACTGAAGTCGAAACGACAACCACTGAAAACACAACTACTGTTGCTGAAACCACCACCACTGAGGCTGCTACTACTACAACTGAAGAATCCACGACCACCACTACTACTGAAGAGCCAACCACTACCACCGAAGGTAAGCTTCTAGATAAAAGTGTTTCTTTTTTCTAAAATTTTCTAAAATTCATTCGAAAATTGTTTAACAATTCCCAAAATTCCAGAAATTACCACAACCGAGAGTGTCATTGCCGAGACCACCCCAACAGAAGAGGTCGATGAGGAGAGTTTCCTTGGATTCAAAAAACCAGACCTCGCCACCATCTACCGTAGACTCTTCCCATTCCAACATCATCCAGGACACAAGCAACATTATCAAGGACAGTTCGGACAACAAGGAGGCTTCTAAAGTGTTCAATGTCATCGTTAAACTTTCCTCTCACCCATTCCAATATGGATATGAGTCGTATTCTGTATCAGATACTGTCCAAAACCCCCTCAAAGTTCTATGCAAATGACTATTATTTATTTATTTAAATTATTTACTGATGTTCAAAATGTTATGTGACTCCAGAGGTGTCGGATCTCGCGGAAATGTGATGAATCTAATGAAACTTGAAAAGTTGTATTTGAATATGTTTTCTGACTACCTGAAGCTACCTGAAATCAACTTTTTCGTACAATTATTTTCAATGCTCTGCACATTGGAAAATTCTCTTTGCAGTGTTTCTATAAAATCAAAATTCAAAAGTACTTTTTTGGATTCTAAAGTTACAGAGATACTCAAACAAGATAAAATTGCAAAGATAGCTAATTTTGTACCTAAAAGTTCAGAGGCATGAGAAAAATTAGTTTTTAAAAAGTTTATTTCAATTAACCGATTTGAGGGGTTCATGGACCAACCTATGTACAACAGCGAACCGCTATCACCGTACGTTGTCCCGTTACCGTAACATCATGAAAAAATCAAAAAGGTTTCAAGTCTCCCTTCCTTAACGTTGAGCTAACAAAATTTCAGATTTACTGAGGATTTCATAGAGATCAAAAAGACACTCTAAAACCTGGCATGAATCCAGAAAACTTTGCACTTCCTCTTATCATTAACTGATATCAATGGGCGTCCCCCACCCCTCAACACGGTCTCCCATCAAACAGACATTGCCCAAATGAAGACAGATTAGGGATAAGGATGTGAGTGTCTCTGTGTGGTTGTAGAACTAAAAAAAAAACTCTCATAGTCTCATCTAGAACGTGTTTGAACCCGCATCGTTGTATGTGTGTATCTTATTCCTATGTTGCTTCTTCTTATTCATCTTTTCTTTTCTCATTCCCTATTTTCACCATCATGTTTCATTTTTTCAAGTCTGCGTTGTAAAAACTTGTAAAAATTATGTTTCTCTTATCTTTCTTCTCAACCTCTTCTCCTCCTTTTTTGAACGATTGCTGTACCGTTTGTTTTCTGTTCTCTAACACTAGCTAGTTAAGCGCGACGATCAAAAATCCGCATCTCTTGGCAGGTTGACGTGCTGAAGATGAAAAAGAGATTTTTGTCGATTTCGATGCCAATGGATGAAACAAGAGACAGCAAACATTTTGATGCGCAACGCCAATTTTTTGTAGTTCCGATCTGAAGCGAATAGTGAGATTACTGTAGATGGATTTGAAAACTGAAGATGACAAGGCTTTAATTCTAATCTGATCATTTAGATAGTTTAATAATTTTTGAAAAAGTCGCCATAGATCAGCATCATGAGAAGGTACACGTGTAAGATGAGATCTATGTTCAGTAACATTCAAAGAAGTTGCAGAATTATAGGTCCTTTCTGGTAGATTGAGATTTGAGTTTTTGAAATTATATTTGAAAATATTAATTTTCAAAAATCATGATTACAGAATGAGCCTTTTGAAAACGTAGTTCTGACTGAAATTTTAAAAATTTAGAGAATTGACATCTGAGGTTTGTTCTTGTTTTCAATTTAATCCAAGTTTCCATTTCTTTTCCAATTTTGTATTTATTTGAACTATAAGAAATGGAAGAAACAATGTCAATTGGTTTTGAAAAGCAGCTTAATGTATGAAGAGAAAAGACGAAGAAGACAGGAGAAACGAAGAAGGAGATAAATGCGGGTTCAGGTTTAGATGAGAGGGCTATGGAGACAGTGGGGACAGGGACAGCTGTGTCTCAAAGCGGTCCAGATCAGTCCGAATCGGCTGGCTTGAAGAAGATGGTGAAGAAGTCGAAAAAGATGGAGAAGACGTCGGAAAAGAAGAAGAGATGGAATTGTGAGGAGAAGCAGGAGATGAAGAAGAAGACGGCGAGGAAGACAATGATGATGATGATGATGATGATCGGTTGGGGTAGTGCTGCCGCGTAGCTTCATCTTCCTTCGCCGTCTACTATGTTTTCTTTAAGCCCTCCTGCTGTTCTGTTCCCGCGTATTCCCCTGGCGGGTGCCCCTAGGCTTCTGACGGGAGGAGAGACGAAGAAGAAGCAGTGACGCGCATTTTCCAAAGTGTCTCATATACTTATCCGTCAGAGTCTTCTGGCGCCACGCCACACAAGCTGTATCTTATGTATACTCTATACCTCTTCATTCCATGATTTCCTCTTCTCCTTGATTTTCCCGCCCGTCACATCGATCCGTCGCTCTTTCTCTCTATCCATGTCTCAAACGTTGACGGCCTACTTTCGCGCTTTTTCCGTTCGTCCGTACCGTATCATCATCTCTACTTTTTTTTCTGAGTGCAGGATGTTAGCTTGATTTGGTTAAAAGAGCAACCAGGATTTCATTATATTTTTTTTGTGAAAGGAATTATTTTCAGGAATAAAATGCTAAAACTAATTTTTCACATATGTATTTTTTATCTTTTGGTAACAAATTTGCTGCCTAATGCTAGAAGTATTAATGTCAAGAAATAATATTTCTTAAAAGTTTATCAGCAAAAAAAAACAATTATCTAGTCCGCCATTTATTTTCCATACACAAGATTTAGAATTTCAGATAATTTGCAGTTTCAGGAATATGATGTTTAAAATGAATGACACTATTTTTTTTATTTTGGCCATAGTTTCCACGTCTAACCTTAATGCTTTAATAAAAAACGAATTGTTCATTCCTTATCACCACTGATGACTTCCGTACGCGTCAAGATTTTAGAGTTGCTCCATTGTCCAGATTAGGTGAATTCAGTTCAGCGTGTTCAGTAAATTAGTTGTTCAGCAAATATACGTGATGTTAAGGATTATCCAGAAGACAAGAACACTAGAAGTGTCTAGAATATTTTTTGAACACGTACTTTTTTGCCGGCTGTTCCTTTAATACGCGTCTGGGCTTGTCCAACTTGTCCATGTACACTACAAAAGGCAATTGGATGCTGTAATTCTAGAATAATACCCAATACCCACCGGTCGTTCACTACCATTCGACCTGGCCACTTTAATGTTTTTAAAACGTGAACATTCGCCCATCCCTGAATGAGTTTCCTTTCTTATGTAGCCAAATCACTTCTCTCTCTTTTTGGTTTATGACTGAAAAAGGCAAAGGGTCGAGTGATGACTACTACTAAACTAAAACTGCTACTACGGACTACAAAGGACGGTTTCGGGAGACAATGGCAAATCAGTGTTGTGTTTGATGCATAATACCACTTTTGTTCTTGTTTGTTGTTCCGCCCGCGTCCCTAGTTACTGTGTCCCTGGGATGATTCAAGCATTGTCCTCCCTTGTCTCTCCTCCCCATTTTTTTGCCATCTTCTGTCAATTTATTTGGTGACCGGGAGTAATTTTCTTCAGTTCGAACTCCTCCCGAACTATGACATCACGTAGAATAAATGGCGCTCGATTTTCCATTCCGTCCTTCATTTCCATTTTTTGAATGTCTACACCGTCCGCGTTTCGGCTTGTCTACTCACCTTATTCTGCTTTTAACTTCAACAAGCTATTGAGAATAGGACGGAATAAATAATTTGGCTTTGGGTGCCTACTATTTGCTGTGATCTCCTCTTGACATCTTCAAGGTCGGCTTCAGATGCATTTTAGAAAACTTTTTTTTTCGCTTACGATTCGATTCACTTTTTCATATTTTGCGCTTGGATATGTGTTCAAAGGTTGTTCTAATATCTCTCAATCTTTTCGCGTTCGTAGTCAATTTTTCATCGACAACTTTCTCTATTTCAGTTTTTACTCGATTTCTTTTTTTTTCGCTTTTTTTTCAACGTGTTGACTTCATCTCTATATCTCAAGTTTACACAAACCGACATCAGCTTTTTGGTGTGACTCCTCCCTACAACCCAAATCTCTCTTTAGCCTTTTTCTGTCTGAACAGTTCCGATTCAGTCATTTTGTGAAGCTTGATGGCAAATGATGAGAATTTCGTTTACCGCGTTCTGACAGTTTAAACTGACCTAGCCATAGTAGCAGTATGACAGTTTCATTCTGACGGATATATGAGATGACGAAATGGGTAATACTGTAGTTCTAATAATCTTCTAGTTATGGGAATAGCTGGAGAGAGCAACTCCATTTTAGTGAACATTTAGGGAAGGTATATCATTTAGAGTGGTGCGTGATATCATTAAAACAGAAACTCTTATTTGAATTTTTTTCAATGGAATTTCAAGTAGTTTTTATATTTCCGTTTATTCTTTTCTGGCTACTATGGTAACACTTGATTACTGTAATAGAGTTTTGTCTCTAATTCCCAGCTTTCACTGTATAACTATAAAAGTTCTAGGAACTCTGAATAGCTCATAAAAGTTCTTTGTAGGTCTTGGAGTTTCACATTTTTTATTACCGCAAGCTTAAAAATTCCACTCATCCCTTTCTCAGCCATTTTGCCTTCATAGAACCCCCCATCCTAACCCACACTTTTCTCCATTCACTTTCACAAACACACACACACACACTTCTTTCCTCCTCTACCCCTTCCTATTTTCGCTTTCAGATATTGTCTTTCCATATATCTAGTTCATCTTCTCTCCTTTTTCTTTTGTCGCCCTCCTTTAAGACCCCAAGTCAATCCCTTCGCCCATCATCTCAAAATCTCACCCGACGCATCTTCGATTTCGACTTTTCACATTTGGCCGACCTGTTGAAATTTGAAATTCCAATAGTAGATCCATTTCTACGCATTCAGTTATCTTTGATTACAAGAGTAAACAATTTGGGGGAAACTGATCTATCCAAAAAACAAAGTACAAAAAATAAAAAACAAAGAACCCTATACCACAAAAACTATAAAACTCGGTTTATTTTTAATACCCATATATTCCTTTTCTTCTGACTCTTTTCCATCATCTTCTGCTTCATAATCGTCCGCCTCCAATCGCCAAAAAAAAAGACAGTCACAGATTACGCAACTTCTCTTTCCCTTCACCAAAGCATTGTTCCTCTCCACTTTTCTACCTCCCAGTATATGTCATCTCACTTTCATTACCACTTTTTTTTCGTCGAATGAATCGAATATAGACAAAACGAGAAGCTGGTTTCTCACCCACGTTGTTTTTTGATCATCACTCGAACAACGAGACAAAACGGCTTGCTTAAATTATTTCTGCTTTTTTCAGATCTGATGATTTGGGTGTTACTTGTCATACTCGGGTTGAGCAATGTTACACAGCAGCAAAGTCTTGCAAGTGAGAATTGTTTTTCTTGTAGTCCAATAGAATTTTAAATTTGCAGATAGTTTATTCGCTGAAGAAGGAACGTCTCCAGGATTTGTGACGAGGATAAACAAAAAGGCTCTAAGCATTGTTTCGGATCAGTTGAAAGATAGAGTTATCAAATTTATGAATTCAGATGGCCTAGAATTCAATATCAGTGCTCCACTTACTAATCAAGTGAGTAGAAAAGTGGAAAATCTGAAAAATACAACTTTAAATCTCAGGTTCGCTTCACATTACGGTCCTCGAAAATAATCTCCTTCGATGAGTACTTATTCGACTCCTCCATGTCGATTGTTCCACAAAAAGGAATTTCCTGGACAGTAAGATTTATCAATTTGTTTTATCTCTCAACCACCGTTTCTAGGGTACCAACATCAATGTGACCTTGTTGGCAAGCTTCAGCCTGCTAACAACACAAGGCGAAATCACAGGAAATGTTCCGTTGTCGTTCGACAAGTGAGTGATAGTGTAATAGTTTAATACACACGCAATGTGTGTTAAAAATGAGGGATAAACTGAGAGATAGTGAAAGTGATAATGTAGCAACCTTTTATGAACAGAAACCGAAAAAAATCTATCTGAAAACAAGTTTTGGAGTCTAAGACTTTAGGCTGATAATAAAACTTTTAATATTATTATTTGCAGAACAAATGTGGAACTTCTCCTCTGGACCGGAGTCAACGGAGACGGACACCTGAAAACCGACTTGATCACGTGTAAAGTGGCCGCTAACAATTTACAGCTTCAATTCAGCCAAGCTGATTCCACACTGCTCGCTAATTATATTCCACATATGCAAAATTTCATCCGGCAGACTGTTGAGCAGGTAACTCGACACAGTTTGTAGAACATTGATCATAGCTAATTTTCAGGTTGTCTGCCCATCCTTCCACGCTGAGCTCGTACCAGTGCTCTCCAACAGAATTATGAATACTCCACTTAGTGCTTCCCTCTTCGAGCAGTACTTCATCAATTATGCTCTTCTAGGTGAGCAGAACTTATTCCATGGATATGATCCCTAAACTTAAAAAAACAAAAAGAGTTGCCTGCTGCTGGAATCGAACCAGCGTCGCCACGGCCACAACGTGGAGTACTAACCACTATACTAAGCAGGCCAAAAGTAAAAGAGACACATGGCGTTTAAATACCCGTCACTCTGACAGGAGTAAGAAGAGAGACGAGAGAAATGGGAGACAGCGGCCGTGACGATGCGTGTGTGTGTTGGGGAAAAAAGAGAGCATGTCGTTCTGGTGACTTGAGAGAAAATTTGTTCGTTTTCAGGCCCTGTTGAATTCTCCAACCAAGCTATCACCCTGAAGCATAGAGGAAACTCATTCGGAATTTTGAGACAAGGTAAGTCTAACAAAACTCTATATCCTCACTAACCAATCCTCCTCATCACGATTTCCATGTTAAGGTTCAGGAAGAACTCGCCTCAACGACTTCCGTCTTCCATACCGCAGTCCACCACTCCAAGTTCCAACTGCCGATTCGGGACATATGATTGATTTCTATCTCTCCAACTACACATTAAGTTCTCTGCTTTTCTGGATGGACCAGTATCGCAAGTTTGACTACGAGATTAGCAGACAAGCCACCAACAATTCCGCGTTGGTGGGATATTTGAAGACCGATTGTGGAACTGGAGATATTTGCGCTGGAACTTTGTTCCCAGGTGAGCGATAGATGTTGGAATTCGGCGTCTAAATGTTTCCTGTTTTCAGCTCTCGGAACTCGGTTCCCAGGCGGAGAGGTCGTCATCAAGTCCCATACCGTATCCTATCCTAGAGTGGTGCTTAAAAAGAACAACATGACCATCTACATCGACAGTAGAGTGGACGCATTCGTGCAGGTATGAGTTAATGATAATGGTTAGACTAGGAAATACACATAAGTGTTCATTTTTCTCTCATAAATCAAGACGAAACTTATTGTGTCATTATTCCAGCAACAAGATCGCAGTCGCCGTTTCCTTACCGCTTCGATGAACGCCGAGGTGAAACTGGATAAGCCGTCATTCAAGGATTTCGTCCTTCATGGTGAACTGAGAATCGACAAGTTCAAGATTTCGGATGTAAGCATTTTTGAGAAAAAATGGCTGGAAATTCAATCGTGCCGGATTTCAGGTCGCCTCGTTGGTTGATGGCATTGATGAGGGATCATTGGAGTTCTTGGTTAATGCATTGACTGAGTTGATTCTAAATGAGGATATGGCTAAGAAGTTGAAGAGTGGAATTCAGCTTCCAATTATGTTCGATTATACTCAACAAGCAGCGAATGTTAGCTTTGAAGATGTGAGTAGGGAAATAAAATGGATATTGATCATAGAATACGAGTCTGTCCCAGAAGTGTGGTTCCATGTTGGGGTCGACTGTCCAATGACCAAAAAAGACTTCGTTGATTTCATCGATAATTAGAAGTGTTATTATCTGGGATACTTTGACTAGAATTCTGAGATAGAGGAGAAAAATTTTGGCTCGGAAAGTTCAATTACTATGTATTTTGAAATTGAATATTTTCGGAATTGAACTTGAACTTTCTAGTGGTTGTCTATTTTTCGAAAACAAGCTAGATTGAGATATCGTCAGGATTTAGAATTTTAGGTGTTTTTCGATTAACCAATAAACGTTCCTTTCCCAGGACATGGTACACATCTCCGCCGACTTCTGCGCCACCGACCGATGCTCCACGACGGCCGACAATAAGGACACAGACGTCGACTACTATGACACAGTACAGGGTTAAAGACTATTCTTCCTTCTCCCAAAATCAGATAGACTCGACTAGATTCGATGAATGTGATGAACGGTGACCACTCTCTTTTGCTATGCTCCAATGTCCTATTTTTTCTAATTTTCCAAGTTATATCTGTAAATGTAAGGTAGTTATAGCACTACACTCTCGCGGGTCATCTCCCAACTTTCTCAATGTCTTCTTCTTCATTTTTTCCTCCTATCAATTTTTTTTTATTTTCTGTATAAAATGCTCCATTTCTTATCAACAAAATCATCTCTTTTCTGTAATTTCTCTTCTATATTTATTTCATTTTTTTTCAACGAGGGAAAAACGTTGATAAACTGTTTTTTGTATATGAAAATCTTCTTCCTCCTGGACTTGTTTGTTGATAGTGTATGGTTTAAACGAATAAAAAACACGAAGAAATAGTTTATACGTACCAATTGTGTGTTTGTCTTGGTCGAATGATCAGAAACAGGATGAGATGAAATGAAACAATCAATTATCTAAAACATTGATTTTGTATTTTCGGATTTTTAAAAAATATTTAAATCTGACAGAAGCTATAGCACCGTTGGGAGAGAATTGATCGAGAATATGAAAATTGTGCAAAAAAGTGTAGTGGATTCTCTTCTACAAAGAAAATATGGCACGTTTATCAATAAATTAGCTGATAAACCTATGCGAAAAAAATGTGGTATATCATTTTGGGGAATGAAGAAATCATGAGAGGAGACAAAAGTGAGTCGAAAAAAGGAAACTAAAAAATAAGAATGAACTGGGAATTGTTGGGACTTGGGCGAGGAATCAACATGCGAGATGGGATAAATAATTGTATGTGTGTGATGACTGTTTGAGAATTTGATGACCGTACATTTGTAAACCCATTGTTTTGTGTCGAAATTCAAAGAGAGCTATGGCACTTCACAGAACGTCATGAAACGCAAGACTTCGAGCGTCGTCCTCCTCCAAGTTTAGGCTACTGAAAATAATCAAAATTAATGTCACGGAACAAAAGAGAAACGATAACATAAACGAACAGAATTCTCCACAAGCACCATACTAACTGTTCAACCTACACAATTTATCAACCATTTCATTCATTGCCTCCCTATAGATGCATAAAAATTCATTTAAAAAATATGTGGACTGAAACTTACATAGTTTCAGCATCCGCCTGATCATCTTCCATCATTGCCTCGTACTCTTCGATGCAGTATCTGAAATTCGTAATTTTAGATTTTCCAATTGGAATAGTGTACTAACCGATCCCACTCGGTTAGCTCCTGGCCTCCTTCATCTTCGATTCTCGGTGACTCTGATCCTTCATTAGTCTCTTGAGCGAAGAACTTTCTCCAGTTCACAAATGTGTTGATGAACCTTCCACGAAGTGACGACTTTTTCAGATCACTCAATCTGAATGAAGTTGCTCCACCAGGAACATTAAGCATGTCGATGAGTTGACAGGCTACATCTTGGAAAGCCATGGAATCGATTCCCTCAGCTGCTAACCTTCGTTGAACTTGACTGTGGAAGAGTTCCATGTCATAAAGGGTTACAAGACCATCGCCGTCCAAATCGAGAATTCGGAACCAATACTCAACACTGAAATTTCCAAAAATTAATAGATGAACAACTACCTAGTTGAATTACCTAGTTGGATGAGTCTTGTCCTCCTCTGCCAGTAGGAACTGAGTGAAGTCCGCCAATCCAAGTTCTGCTTGCGGGTTTTTAAGATTTGGATTTGCACAAACCGCTCCAGAGAAAATTCTTTCTACGACCATTGGGACTAGAGCTGAAATTGTGGCAATGAAGCTTTTGATCGATAATTCTATCTACTAACCTCTTCCAGCATGTTGAGCCAAGTCGTTGCTCGAGATTTTGAGATCATGATCCGAGTCGATTTCCCAGAATTTACAGTAGACCACGTAGAAGTGCTCGTAGCTAAAAAGAGTAATTTGAGAAGTTTAGTAATCAGAATGAAAATTGTGAAATTTTAGCTTCATGTTTTTAGAACAAAATTCTCAATGATCAATAAGATTTCATCAGAAAATTCCGAACTTTTTCAATAACAATAATCACAGCCACATACCTGAAATATCTCAGCGACTTGTTGATATCATCATCGAATTGAAGCTGTCTGATTGCTTGGAGCACTCCTCCCTTCCTTAACCTCTCGGTAGTCAGTTTTCCCGACCATGAATGTGCATCATTCCAGAAAATTCTGGTCATTACAACCTGGCAATACTTGTCATGGAATTCTGTGGCATCTCTGTAGAACGCCAATCCTGGATGCGTATGAATAATATCCATGATCAACTCGTAAAAGTCTTCCGGTTGCAGATAACTTCTGGATCCCATCGATAATGTGTACACAAATCTGAATCAAAAAGAAAATTCGAAACGAGTTGAGGAAAACCAATAAAAACCTGGCCGCCTCGTCATGAGCAACAGATGTCATCGCCTTCCACCACGACGTGAAGTCAACTTGTGTAGCCAGTCGATCCTCATCCTGGGTGATGGCCAAGAAAACGGGCATCTTCCAGTACATCGGAAGTCCGGCTGCCTCGCACACGGCTGGCATGTTCTCCAGTGTACACTATAATAAATCACCCGGGCTTCAGGTCGTTTCGCAGGTCATTAATTTCTCACCTTCTGATTTGGGAATGATCGGAAGACCTCACAGACTCGCCGTAAAGCTGTGTCATTTTGCAATTGTGGCACTGGTTTACCTTGTGGGTAGTAGATTCTAAATATCTCATATCAAGTTTTTTCTTATCTCACGTCATGAAAAAAAACTTACGGTTCCTTTGGCGCCTGAGGCTTCGGCGGTAGAGGTCGAGTGATAACTGGCGCTGCTTTTGGCGTAGGTCTGTACTGATCGTCAATGTAGTTATCGAATGAAAGATCCAACTCTGGGATTGCGTGTTTTGTTGGAGCAGCTATTGAAAGCTCTGCAGAGAAGTTGAGATCCGATTGTGATGCAGTTTTCCGTCCATAGTTTCCATTACTATCCAGAGTTCCATTCAAATTTAAGCGAGACGCCGGTGCCGATGCAGTCCGTTTTGGTGGAGATACGACATTGAGCTCAGCCAAGTGAGCACTTCTGAAAATGGTTGAATTTCCAATGTTACATCATTTTCGCTACGTAATTTTGTAAAGATGTTTGAGAGAAAAAGTTCCTGGCTCAAAAGAATTTTTTTTGAGTTTTAACTGATCAGACAACTTCCGGTTATTTTGATTTGCACCGCCAGGTGACAAGTTTAGTGGTTGTTTCCCCCCTCCGTCTATTTCTTTGTTTTCTTCTTGCGTCACACCATCATCATCATCTTCAAATTCATCCTACGCGGGAGGGACGAGCAAGAAAAACACCCGGTGTTGCTGTGTCTACCCCGGACTCCCCCACCTTGAAGAGCAAGTGATTGGAAGAAAAAGAGCTTGAGCATATGTGAGATGAGCAAACAACTACCACTAGTTGGGTTTTTCACACATCCCCAGTAGTAACGTGAACTTTTGAGTAGACCTACAGTAACTTGTACTATCTAGAATCCTCAAAAGTTCAAATACGAGGAAATCGTTAAGAAAAAAAAGTTTTCAATGAACAGTGTTCTTGTTGATAGTCCCCGGGGCCATGCTGTTCAAATTTGTTCATCTCAAGAGTCGAGTACAACTCGGTGACTTTCGTAAGCGGTAAACCGGCAAACATACTTGGCTGGAGTGACATCAGCTTGGATTTGAGTGGCCGACGCGGCGGAGACGTTCTGAAATGAACAAAAATCAGTACAATTTAGTGGTTTTTGGTTTGAAAATGAACAATTTCTTAGAACCCCCATTTCGAAACTAAATTTTTCATATTTATATTTTCAGATGAATGGTATGATGACCCTTTTGGATTTTTCAGCAAAAAATCAAATTTTTACTTGGCCAATATGATCGGATGAAATAAACATATTTTCTGTTTTTTTTCAAACTTACAGTACGATTTCTTAACAATCGCCAGACCCGGAAGTTTCTAGGGGCTGGAAACGTTTGCATTTTCCGCTGATTCTCACATTTTTCACTGACTAGAAGTGGAACGAATAGCGAATTGATAGTCGAGGATTTAATTTTGACACCCTGACTTTTTCAAGTGGTTCGAAGCAAAAAAGAAATAAGAATCGAATTGTTTGGAATAGCCCTCACACAGAAAACAGATGGCAATATAGAAGTAGAAGATATATAGAGAAAAAAAAAGAACCCGACGGGATCGGATCTCCACTTTTTTCTCTTTTCTTGTCCCAGAGAGACAACAAAACTGAGAGAGGGAGGATCTGTAAGTGTGAGAGGGAGGGATTGAGAGAGATAGAGGGGATATGAGAAGACCGATTGACTTTACACTTTTGCCGAAGAACACTGCAAGTTAGCCAGTCAGACGGAAACACAGTGAAAATGGTTTTGCGGTATGAGGGGTGAAAAAAGTGGGATTGAATATTTATTCAACCCCCTATGACGATAGTAGTAGTAGCAGAAGAAGAAGAAAAAACAAACTTACATCCCGCGGAGATTTCCGTTGGTTATCAAACACTTTTCGGACAATGCTCTCGATGAATCGTCGGAATCGTCGCTGTGACGAAGTTCGCGGGTTCACCACGATCGCTTTAGTCCGAGACCTGGCGTTGGTCCTTCGGGCGGCCAGAACGCTGCATTCGCAGAGAACAGCGTCGCTAGGCCGACGTCTGGAGCCCTCTTCCTCCATTACTAGGCTCAGAGGACGTATTGACTCCAGATGACTAGGCCCCTCCAGTGTGCTACCTGGATGTAATTCTAGATTCGGAAGTTGTATAACAAGAAGAAGGTACGAATAGAGAAGAAACAAGTGAAGGTCGAGAAAAAGAGATGGAAAAATATAGACTACGAAACTAGTAAGGAAAAGAGTTAAGTTTACTGAAAGCATGGAAATGTTCGATTTTTACAAGTTTGATCCATATTAATAAAGGCGCGAGATCTTTAGAATAAGCTTCGAAGGATCATTCATTGAAGAATTTTTTAAAAACCTGTAAAAAATTATATTCTGGTAAGGCTTCATCATTTTTAATCCTACGAGTTCTTATCAAAATTGAATTATTTCTTCAGGTTGCGAAACTTCAAATTTCAAATCAAAGAAGAGCATAATCACGCTTCCGACACAAAAAAAAACCAAAAAAAAATGGAAGTGAACCTTCCTGTCAATCCCTCAGGAAGAAAAACCGGAAGTCAATTCGTATACTTATACGAATATCGTTTGATTTTTATGAGATGTTCTTTTTTTGTTTTCAGTAAAAAAAATAATAATAGGATTCAATTTTTGAGGACTACAATTGCAAGGAGGAAATATGACCTGGAATTCATCACTTCCTGGTTATTGAGAAAGACCAGATAAGAAGATTTCAAAGATTTACCACTTTCAAATTGAAAAAAAGAGCAAAAAAAAACATTTTGGCCACAGAAAATGTTTACAAATTTAGCCATTGTTTTGTTTTGCCCTCCACAAGAAAGATAGCCACACAAACTTTCTTATTCTACCATTTTATTTGACTAACGTATTATGCCGACCCTTGAGAAGTATATTCACCTCATATATGTACACACATAGAGAGGAAGAAACAGATAAATAGAGAAAATAAAAATGCCAAAAATTTTAAGGTGGATCCAGGAAGAAGGGTCGCACCATACGTACGCTACAGGACAAAATGTTTGTGTTGATGTCTAATTTGTAGATAATTGATAATACATCATTATCATCTCACTAATCTCTCCGAAACTTCGTAGACAACTCTGCTCGTTATCATGACAAAACTTTCAAAAATTTTCCTTGATTTTTGTGACGTACGATGTACATCAAACTTTTCATGTGCACCGTTTTTATGATGACCATTAATTACACTACCGGAACACACACACATACAATTTGTGCTTTGTAATCTTATTATCAGTATTAAAAATTCGGTGAAGATGAGCTGCAATAAACACGATTACAGTGTGGTGAATGTACTTTGTAGTCTATTTCCAAAGTATCATAAACCACTTGAGGGTGTTCAGAAATGTATGCAGATAGGAAACGAGGTGGACGAGACTATTTGACCATAACAATAGACGGGAGGATTATATTATAACAATCAGCTCGGTTATTATCAATATATGAATGCCACATAATAACTTCAAAGATGAAAAATTCTGGTTCAACTTGACAGATCTGGCAGGTTTGATGATAAACCCTAAACATGATGACGAGGCTAAAAAAGGAAGAAGAAAAGTGGGAGGAGCCTTGGTGCTCAGTGACAAAAGCTTTTTAGAAAATTCGGATTTCTCTGAAAAAAGAATTAGAAAAAACACACCGTAGGATTTCATGGGTTCTGAGAAAAGTTGAACTTTCAATTTTGCAAATGCCAAAAGAAAGTTTGATAGTGGATGATGAAAATCATGACTACTTTCGATTAAGGAGATGAAATCTTTGTAAAGTTCAATTTTCTTGAAAGCGTACTACAGTAAGAATTTATTGGTTTTAGGACGAGAATTTGATGGAAAAGATAAACAAACTTTGAACCGATCCACTGAAGTAAATTCAATTTGTTTGAAAGCCTTAATCAAGAAAATCCGGTACTGAAAAAAATTTTTTCTCTGATATTTTAAAATAGAACACATATTTTTTAGACTGATTTATGATTAAACTTCTCGAAATCTTGAAAATTTTCCATGATTTGAAGTCCAATTATGGTGAAAGCATTATGAAAAAAATATATAAATGCTCTGAAAATAAAAGCATTGTTTGACAAAGAGAAGAAACTAAGTATTCTGTCAATTTCCTATTCAATACGCTTCAGAAGGAAAGATTGCTCATATTGTGAACAGCAGATTTCAAAAAAATCCAACTGGTATTAAGAGAATAAAGCATCTAGCTAAGATTTGAGGATTAGCTCTTGTTTTCTCATTTTTATTTCTTGATCCTATCACTTCCTCATAAAATAGACAAAGAAGTGGATCGGAATATTGAAGAAAAAAAACAACTATACAAAAATCTGACTCGTCGCCAAAAAATAAAAATTCAAGATGGAGACCAAAGCGATCCCTCTCGTCCTCACTTTAGAAAATTTCTATTCTTACACTTGTTCTCCTTCCTACACGTATGCATAGTATACAACTTTGTGACTCACAAACAGACACACAGATAAAATACTATTCAAAACATTAGTTTGTATTCGGGAAAAAAGATATAAAGCAAAGTGTTGGAGCATACACATGTCGGGCCTCGATCCGAAGCATTCGGTCAGTTTGCGCACTGATAAGAAACAACAACTTCCGGTGGCAAGGCGATAGAGCATACAAAAGACAATATGAATTGAAACCCTAAGCGTAAATAGACAAAAAAATGAGTTGCGCACTCACTCACACACACATTCCGCGCACAAACAGTATTTTTTTTCCGCAACAGAAGGCTGGCACAAATTTTCATGAGAGGGGCCTACCGGTCTCGGTCTTTCGCGCTCTGACTCTCTGTATACTCAATTTTCTAATCACTATTCGAGCAGCTCTCTATGCAAATTTTTGAGTGGTTGTGCTGGTCAAGCAAAGGAGGGTAAGTTGCAGAATGACGAAAAATGAAGAGGAATTGTTTGTGAGACTGATTGATTGGTGGGTGGTAAGTAGATCAATCAAATTAGATGAAAAGGGCAGAAACATTTGAGATGGTAGACACTGCTTAAAAAAAATTAAGGTGATGATTCAAAATTTTCAGATTTTTCAAATATTGAAAATGTCTGCAATCCGAAACAAACTTGTTTTTTAGATGCATAACCCTTTTTAAGAGCAGAAAAATGGTTCAGACTTTAATTGAAAAACCCTGACTAATGGAAATAGTAAATTTTTCTAAAACTCTGGTTCCACATTACCAGGATTTGATTCATGCTTTTATAACCATAATGATACTGTCCTGATTTCTTTAACACTAAATACTCGGCCTATCCGTTTCCGATTTTCTGTACTTCCCCGCAAGAAAAAAGCGAAATTCTTCTGCGTTACACATTGAAACAGTTTTTGAGGGTCAAAACTGTGAGAAAGATGTGATAAATAGCTGGCGGGGGCCCATATGGTATGATGTCGTTAGTGATAAAAGTAGAAGATTGAGAGGAAAAAGAAGGAGATCAATCACAAAAAAGTGTTTGGCACGCACTACCAACCATCTTCGCTTTTGAAGTCGTGTCAACCACCGCGCTTCTCTCCCTTTTTTTTGTATTCTTTGTTTCTAATGTGTTTCGGCTTCTAAGGAGGGGTCAATGGTAGGAATAGGAAAAAAGAACTGAAACTTTGAAAAACCTATTGCCATATTTGACTGTTTAGAAATTCCTGGAGGAAGAATGAGAGGAAATATGGTTTTGCAACTGGTCTATATGCCAATTTCAAAGAAGAATTCGAAAGAACGTTTGACAACGGAAAAACCGATTTGGATTTACATATGAAAAAGATGAATATGATTTTCCTTTCAACAACAGCTAAACAGAAAAGGAAACGGAAAAAGAACAGAACATTTCTACTTGTCATGTCTCTCTGTCTAGAGGAAAATCTAAAAAAAATAGAAAAAAGAATATAACAACAAAAAATTGAGAAGTAAATAAAAAAGAAGATAAGATCTAGGATCAGAAGTATATCACTTTAGTGAGTGGGTAGGAGTAGTGAAAGTAATGATAAATCAGTTTTTTCGTTCCTATCATCTTTTTTTGATATTTGTCCCATCACAGAGATTTCAAGAAAATGAAAGTGAAATCGGGACCCAGAAGACATATGTAGTAAGACATTGAATTCTAAAAGTTTATGCAAGAGGTCAGCTGTAGTACACACATTTTGCAAAGAGAGAGGGAGGAAGCAGAAATGAGTTTTGGTTTTTTTTTCACTGTGAAAAGCCGAAACACTCTTTATTCCTTTACACAACCACATCGTGAGGAAGGGATGTGTTGCAATCATATTATCTATGCATATAATGGGATTGTTGGCGTCTTGCATATTCGATATCTGCTTCATCACGAAGAAGCAGCGAAATGGGGTTCTGTGGGGTCTCAAAGCTCGGAACAACTCGTTAGACTGGCTAGTTTTTGAGAATGTATGATTGTCGGTTTTCAATGGCAAAGCTTTGGCAGTAGTGCGATTGTTTTAAAGGTTTTTAAAAACGTGATAAGAGACATAAAAACAATTTCAGACAGAAAATACAATGAATTCTAAAAATTGGCCAATAACAAAACTGAAACGCTAGAAACTGTCAAAAAATTTTTCTCAATAGAGAAACGATGACTAATCTTTTTTTTGTTCCAGAAATTCACAAAATTCAGGGTTTCAAAATATTTGGAATTTGAGGGATAAATAATATTTTTCAGAAAAAAAAATATGGAAAATGAGCTTCAGAAAATTTCAAAGGTTTTGACTGAATTCAACGATTTTTCTTTGGTTCTTTTTTAAATGAAAAATAACAGAACGACAATTATGAAATGTTGAATTAGCTAATGAAAAAAAACCAGATTTTTTATCACGTACCAAAACGTTTTCAAAATCTAATATTCCACGTTCGTCAGCATAATCTTCAAAGGAATTGAAGAAGAGAATGCGTGAGAAAAAGAGCACCGGATGAAAGGGATTGAGAGGGCAAAAAATAAGAAAAGAGTTCTTCAAAACGTGAAAACTTAATCGTGCGAAAAAGTGGGGCCAGCCCAAAATCTTGAAAAGTGGAATCAAAAGCTTCTATTCTCAAAATTCAGAGCAAAGTTCAGTGAGCCCCCCCCAACGTTTCGAGAAAGAGAGATGTGCCGACTTTATGAGCCTGAACATTTGCCTAGAGTGCGCACTGGCGAGCTTCGATAAAAGATCAATGAAGAGAAAAGAGCTTTGCGAGAAATGAACAACGACTAACGGTAGTTGATCGTAATGTACATGATAACAAGAAAAGCGGGGAAGTACTAGGAGAAGGAGGTAAGGACAGAGGCAAAAAGTGAGAGGAGGATAGAGCATCTTTTGCCTCCAAAAATAAATAAAAAGGCTCGAGTCGGAAACGAATCGTTCGCGGAGACTTAGTATGAGGCCTCCGTCCCGCTCTTGTCCTGCCTCCTAAAACCATCATCTGGCTGGCCATTCCATCAGAAAAACTCCCGCATGCGTTAAATTTAGTATCACTTTTTGCTCGGAGAACAATTTTATAGTTTTAAATTCAGTTTTTTTCGTTCAACTCCAACCTAACGAAAACACAGAATCACTTAGTGGAGATGCTCAGTTCAGAGCCGTTCTAGAAATCATGAGAAATTTAGTTTGAGGGAAGCCATGTATCTCTGACGCCCACAAATGGTTACCATTTATTATCAAATGAACTTTTGATTTGATACAGCTGGATTACGTAGGATTAGTATATTATCAGAATAAAGATGTTTTTAATGATCTCATGGCAAATACGTTCAGAGTACGTTTAAAACCGGCGAAGGAATACAGAATGATTTGGGAAGGAAATAAATGAAAAAAAGAATTTTTGGTTTGCAGAAAGTTCTAGACGAAATTACTAGTTTTGCATAGAAGAAAATTTGACGTTTGGAAAACTAGCAATTTCTAAAAAAATTCAATACACTTCCTAGAAAATGAACCTATTAAGGTGCAAAAATCAGAATTGAGTTTCCTAGAAATTTTGAAAATTACATATAAAAAATTATCTAAAAATTCGAAAATGTTTTGTATTATCCTAAAGTGAGGAGTTATAAAATTACAGATTTGTTGACATTTCCAGAAACAGGGAGGCAATTCTGGTGGCATCAATATAAGCGACCAACTTGAAATTGAAATCATAACAAAAATTCCGATGAACAGTTTTGAAGAGTTATGCGGACAATAGTCTATCACATGTTCAACAGTACATAATACACAGTGGGGTAACTATTAATACTGAAGTCTAGAGGAATCTACCAATTTCAGTCATCAAAAAGTGCCAAGTGAGATTTTCTGTCTTACCCAAACCAACTTTTTTTGATTTTTCGCCCAATTTTTCAATCATTTAGATTAAAAAATTATAAAAACTTACGTTCGATTTGAAGTCAAAAATTGAATGAGTTGCCGTATCATGTTGCTTAATCGGAAGTTGTTGATGCTGGCGATAGTTGTTTGGTTGTTGTTGTTGAAAATTTTGATGATGGTTTTGGTAGATTGGATGGCTTCCGCTACTCTGATGATTCTGCGGCTGCTGATTCTGGCTCTGTACCGTATGCACTTGAATCTGTCGGATCGGTGCTGCTGGTGGCGTCTGCTGATGGTAAGTGCTGCCCATGTCCACGTGAATAACCGGCTTGGCACGAAACACTGCACTCCGTGGACTCATATTGCCATTGGTTTGCTGTGCGGATTTGGGCGACATCGCAACTGGTACATTCTCGTTGTATTTGACAGTGGTGGTGGAGAGTTGGACAATCGGAGTGCCTGGTCGTTTTTCGAACTCCGTGATTCGCGAGGCCACACTTCCAGTTGATGGGACCGGAAAATTGGGGCCGTTTCGGTACATTGTCCTCGAAATTTGATAGCCAGGAGTGGTTTGAATTCCAGCCAGATAAAGTTGCTCCTTGACATTATGCTTCGGTTTAGGGTGAGGAAGTCCGGTAGGAATTTGATACACTGAGGAGCTCTCACTAACTTCATCTGTTGGAGATGGAGAATGAAGTTTCCGGTGAAGAGAAGAAGTTGGAGATTTGGAAGTTTCTAGTGGTGGTGGACTGAACGCATGCTCACCAGTAGGGAATCTACCACAACCACCGAGTCTTCGGCTCATAGTATCATTTGGAGTAGGCATACCAGATCCGTATGGTCCAAAACTGGCTCCACGAACTGTTCTGGATAATTCGTTGACAGCATTATCAAGCTCATTGAAGCTAGGCACCAAGAATGAGTTTGAAGGAAAAGCTGGATTCAGTGGAGTTCTTGGTTTCTCGTTGTACTCATGTGAAGGTTCTCTCATCAGCTCTGCTTTTCTTGCTGCGACTCCTTGGCCACTTCCCACTCTCTGTGGATATCTCTTTTCCGTATCAATCGGTTCTTGTAGCATTTGAAGACGTTCTGCAGCTGTTAAACTTGTGGGTATTCTTTGGATGGTTGGTGATGATGGTCTTGAGCTGATAGTTTGACTCCAGAAGTTATCCAATGCTCCAGATTTTCTCGGTTCTGGAGCCTCAGCTGCTCGTCGCTCAACGGCTCTTCCCAGAAGTGAGCTATTCATTTCATAGTTACTCGATGACTTTGAAATCGGCAGCTGTGTTCCCCGACGTGGTAACGTCATAGACCCGCTCGTAGAAAATGCCGACGGAGTCATCAAGTCGTCATTTTCCAAATTCTGGAATCGATTCTGTAACTGTTCAAACGATTTGCTCCATTCCGATGTACTCCGACTCATATTGTCATCAAGGAGACGTTGTGCAAGAATGTCCAACTGGTCCGTGTCGTGAAACACGGGTTGACGAAAACCTCCTCCTCCGGACGACGCACTTGAAGCGGGTGCGGGTACTCCGTTGTTGTAAAATTGATGTGTTGAAGAAGAAGCGGCGGCGGGGGGTGGCTGTGGATGACGATACTGCTGCTCGGATCGGTTTTCGAACGTGTGCGCCTGTTGCTGCTGTTGCAATGACGATTCGCGTGGAAGTGGCGGAGGTGGACCACCACTCTGATATTGTTGTGGGGTCGAGTTGTGGTACTCACGATGGAAAGCGGAAGTCACTGGTCCGTTTGAGGTAAAGGTCGTTTGCACTCGTTGATGTGTTGGATATCCGTTTCCGTTTGGAACAATATTCTGGTAGACTGATGTGGTTGTTCTGACTCCGTTTGGAACTTCCTGTCGAACCGAATACTCGATGAGCGGGAAATTGGATTCAGCTGACTGATAAGTATACGTTCGAGTCGGTAACGGCCGATCCGAATGTATTCTGTCGATGTAGGCTTGCACGGCTGGAGAGTTTTGCACAGAATTCTGTGCCGACGGGTAGCGAGAGAGTAAGTCGAGAAGTGCAGAGCCACTGGCTGGCGATCGCTCACGAAGGTGTTCCGTGAAGGAAGAGGGTACTGACAGGTTATGAGCCGAGTGATACTCTGAATGAGACGACCAGGGTGTGGTGGAGGCTGGTCGTCGCTGCTGAGACGGGAAACTGACTTCGGAGGCGCGAAGAGGTCCTTGATTCCAGGGATCGTGATCCTCGGAGATGGTTCTTGGCTGCGATTGGAATGCGGATCTTCGAGTGTCGGCGGATTGTGATCGAAAACGTGTGGTTTGGGTGTCGGTGTCAGCACCGAAGGTAGTGGTGGTACCTCCGTACCGTAATGATTCCGACGGAAATTGCACTGAGGACGACGACGGTTGATTGAGTCTTGCAAAATAATCGTCGTCAAGATGGTACATTTACCCCGGCTCTCGCAAGTACTGTAAAATACTAAATTGGTGGAGAAAGGAGAGAAGACGAAAATGAAACAATATTAAGAGATTAAGAATTCGAAAAAAAAGTTATACCATTTTGTAGGCTAACTATCAGTGAGTATGTGGTAGGTGGCAGCTTTTCTCAAAAGAGAAAAGAATGCAGAAAAACATGGAAAAAACGCAACAAATCAAACAAAAAGTTTTTGAGAGGAGAGGAGAGAGGAGAAACTTGGGATCAAAAGATAACAATAAATGATAAGGCTGGGAAACTTTTATAGAGCCTGCAAAGCGATATCAGGAGATTTGGGACGTATCTCGTCTGCAAATCTTGATTTCAAAGAGCGATAATCTGAGGGAATAAAAGATGTATCTACTAAATCATGGTGCACTTAACACGCACTTACGTCACGAGTCATTAAGTTTAAGAATTCAAAAATAGAATATCATAGACTTTCGGGTGTAATAGGAAATCTGGAAACAAGTGAACTTGTGAATGGAATCACATGGGAAATTAGGAGTGGCATCTAGATCGAAATGATTAGTAATAGTATAACAACTTTCTATCTCATTCTGGAAGGGAGTGACATTAATTTTTTCATTTGAAGTAAGAAGATTTCGAAAAAGATGTGACGCAACGGAAGAACATACCGACAAAGACAGAACTAACTGAAAGGAAGGTGTTTCTGGTGATGAGGAAGTCTCATTTCCGATTAAAGAAGAAAAACAGGTGTGGTTACTGGTTAAGCAAATGGGCATTGTCCAATAGAATTTCTAGAAAAAAAATTGAAGAGAAATGAAAAAAGGCTAAAAGAGATCCGATCATTATCGACAAAGAAGTGAGTGCAACGAGAACGTCCGAGAGATGAAAAAGAGATGAAGAAGAAACAGAAAGAAGAAGCAGAAAGAAAGTTGGGCGATGGATGGATGGTCTTGAAGAGCGCAGCCAATAAATTGAGCCCCGAGACTTCTTCTTCTCGACGCTTCGGAAAACGAAACAGAGTCCGATAGAACACTGGTATTGTTACAGCGGCCCCATCGTCGGTGGCGGCGGCGACGGGAAGAGAGGGGGCTCCCGGCGGGTGAAGGAGAATGAAGAAGAGCATATCTCGACAGAGGAAAAGGGACGCAAGGAATACGTTTTTCTTTCATTTCAGGGGTCCTTTCCTACCCTCGACAGCTGTCGATTAGATCGCCTGCTCTCTTCTACTATCTATCCTTTTCACTTCTCTATCATCATCGGCGACTCGTCGAAGTGCAATGCGTGGTCACCTAATCATCATCACTCTTACTTTTACGATTTTCGAAATATACATTCACTGAAGACACGTGGCGCTTAGATGATTGTTGCAAAGTTGGAAATAAAAATTTTACAAGCTTCAAGTCTACTGATTGGAAAAAGAGAAATTGAAAAAAGCTGCTGATTCAGCCAGACATGGGAAAATAATATGTGTGAGAGGTGATAGTCGACCTAAGATATAATTATGAATGTTCTCAGTCTCATGAGATATCACAAGATACCTAATCAAAAACTCTGAAAGGTTGGGCTCGAGAAAAACTTGTCAAACCTAAAATTAGCTTTCTATTTCAAGCAGAATCTACCTCATCAAAATTGCGGAAAAATTAGATAATGGGCCCCTCAAAGAGATGAAAACTAAAAATAAATTGGTTCGAAATGAAAAAGACAACTGTGGATTACCTGCGTGCATCAATCACGATAACATGATGGGTTTGCACTTTTAGATTTTTGGCTCACAAATTGGATCAGAAACTGAGATTCATGAAGCACAGAATTTTGCACTTTATGGGGCAATAAAATTAGAGGGTCTTATGAGGAATATTATTTTGTACTTTTAAAGCAACCTCAAAGGAACATGGCCATCCGGCTCTGGTGGACAATAAAATCGGGCTTTGGAAATTCGGAAAAAAGCTCCACTCGGCCCGTTGGTTTAGAAGTTTCAGTTATTGATAATTTTGTCAGGTTAATGGCAAAAGTTCAGCAGGGTGATTAAAATCTTTTTTGTGAGATTTTGAAATGAAAGGAGAGTGATAATTTGAGAAATAGAGTTTTAAATGAAGGACGTATTTGACAAAAAAGACATTCACCATAACAAGAATTCTAGAAGAATGAAATTTAAAAAAAGGAAATAGACCTGACAAATGATATGGTATTCTTCAAATACATTAAGAAAATCTACCTAATAATTCTAAATAATGACAACAGGACTGCTGATTGAGTCTGAATTTTGAAAACATCATCAGTTAACACACCTAATTGAAGAAAAGAGTGATCGGGTGCGATAACTAGTGTAAAACAAGATTTGTTTCCTTCCACTCTTCATTCCCGGGTACGAGAGTAGCCAACTGACAAAAGAGAATTAGCACACGAGATTGAGTGGAGTAGTCAGTCAGGTCAAGGTTGATAATGGAACAAAATGGTAAAACTTATCAACAACTAATCATCAGGAATGAAAAATTGCTATTTTTTACTGTAACTGTATTCGTTTCCTTCAGTTTTTTCTTTTGTTCCAATATAAAGCAGGAATTCTTTGTCATCAGACATATGTTTGGTGGTTTGTTTTGAGAAGAAGTAAAAAAAGGCAAGAGTTGGGAAACAGAAACATGATGATGCACTATATGTATTCCCGTTTACAGGAAAACCACTCCGAAAAAAAAGAATATGGAAAAACTGGAAGAATTAGAGAGAGGGACGGTGTGAGAAGAAGTAGAAGTTGTGGAAAAATAATAGGAAGAGAACAGAGATAGACGGTGTACACGCGTATAATCTGTGTTTTTTTTCTTGTCTTCCTTCCTTTTCGTTTCCTCTCTTGATTTGCAACCAAACCCAAAGGAAAATGGATAGAGGGTAGGAGGGCGAGACGAAAAAATGTTTCCCGAATGTGAGTAACACTTGTCGTCGGCTGGTTTTGAAGAAGTGACAGATCGTCGAGTAAATGTCTCCATTTGACCTCCTCTGGGTCTTCCGGTTTTTAGTGATAACGCAATTTTTGTCATTTTGTGGAAACTTGATCCCGCCGACGGGAAAAATTTTCACGGATTTTGAGAAGGCGATCGGTTTTTAAAAATCTTTTGACCTCTTTTTTTTCAAAGAACGAGCAGTTGGGGAAATAATATTTTTGCTAGAAACATATATATCTCTAGAGATAAGAAAAGATACTGGAAAATACTATTTGAGGATACTGATCTTCTCGGCTTCGAAAATTCGTGAAATTGAGATTTTCAGCAGCTCATCTCCATTCAACGTCAGGCAGAAATAAAGTTGTCATCCTAGAACTACTTCAAACTGCTGGCTGTGGCTCATAAGAAGCAGAAAAAAATGCAACTTGAAAACATACTTTTCTAATATCATAAGAAAAAAAGAAGTGGAAAGTTCTCACCGGCTGGAGAAGGCAACATGTAATCACGATTTGGGTAACGTGATTATTCTCAAAGTTTGGGAAAATCATAAGTTTTCAGAGAGAGTGTAGAGTTTGGCCCCTCAAGTCCAAGGTATAGAAATCCATATGGAAGCTACAGTACCCCATCAAAACACAGAAAAACAGAGCTTAAACAGATTCCAAAAATCATTTTCTGTCTCGTTCAATATTTTCGTACAGAATACAAATTCAACGAATGAATTCGGTGAAAACAACACGAAAAATACAAAAATCCAGATACTACGTTTATATATTCGACTTCACTGAAAAAATTCAAATTCGGACGGTAATTGAATAAACGTTCCCCCCACTTGAAAAAAGGACTACATTATGTCGCTATCCGATTCATCACACATCCCTTCACATTTTACCCGATTTCTCTTACATATTGAATCATCCTAATGGTCATCATCATTTTCCCAACAACTTAATTGAATAGCACCTAGAGAACCCAACTAACCAGAAGAACTTGCGACGTGTCTACATTGTTGTCCTTTTTTGCGATCACTGCCGGAAGTGAGTCGATGCCAGTGAGACCGTTTAGAAACGTGCGCGGAGATTCGATGGATTTCCGCCGGAGCCTGTACACGGAAAATGAAATCTGATACATTTCACTGAATTTTGGAACATTCTTCTCAAGCACATAGTTCTTTTTCACAAGTAATTTATGAGCTAATGGAAGAACGGTGAAAGGCGTAGAAAAATTTTATAAAGGGCCATTTTTTTTATTTATGCTAGACACGTGTAATTTGAGAAAGTATTCACTCAAAGCCTAAAAAAGCGAAGCTGCTGAAGTACTATTCTAGTATATTTTTAGAAAAAAAAAGAAATGCATAAAACTGCCAAGAATAAAAAATGGGTTGCGTCACCCTGCTACTCTCACCTTCTAAGTTCCACGTTCCGGTCAGCGGATGTCGTCTCGATACGCGGCGACCTCGGCAAATCTGCAAAAAAAGGTAAATATTGAGTGGTGGTAGAGGGTTTTTTCTTGCCAGGAAAGTGTTTGATAAAACAGTGACTCACCGAAATTCAAGAGTTTCCGAGGTGTGGTGATAACTGGTTGTGATCCATTCTCGTCTTTAAGGAGGTCGGATGGACCAACTTGAGTCAGATCGAGACGCTCCATGTAGGGTCTTGGCATGAAGCATGGTGCTTTTTCTTCATCTTCTTCGCTGATTAGGGAAACTGTATCGGCCGAGGAGACCTGAAAACGTTGAGCTGGTATTTTTTCTTGTTATGTTCTTGCTGTTTTCATTTTGTAACCTTTAAGATTCAAATCAGAAATTACTAAACAGTTTGGTGTATCGCAAACAATTTTAATCGTTCTATATATTTCAATACCAAAACAAAAATAAAACTCACAGGTCGATCTGGACTGCTCAACATTTTTACAATTTTCAAGTCATGACAAAAGCGCTCGATTGACTCCCTTGTTATCTGAAAACACGGGTTTATTTGTATAAAAAAGTTGTTCTCTTGCTTCAATCAAAAACCATGGGAAAATATGTAATAGAGTTTTCTCACGTTAATTTTCCTAGTTTCACACACTTCTTATAGTAAGGTGTTCAATAAAATCAAAAGAAAGATTTTCCCACAACAATTCAGATATTCTTATGGTATTTAGACCTTCAAAACTCACTTTCAACCGCTGCTTGAATCCTCTGCGAGCCATTTTCATTTGAGGTTTTTGTTTCTAAAACATGAACTTTTACAACTTCCGTGAAAAAAAAAGGGAAGAAGCAGTCAAGCAGAGAGACAGCTAAAATTACGAAATAACCAAAAAGCATTTTGGAAGAGTGTTCGTAGGCGGGGCAGAGGAGACCACAACGATTACACATTCACAGTGGCCAAATAAGAGGCTCATCAAGAGCCGGAAAACAGAAATAAATATGATGAGCTCCCCACTCTCTCTCAATTGAGAGACGAGAAGCTCTCTTTCTCTCTCTCTGATCTCAAAGAAAAATATTATAGAACCAGGGCCCATGTCTAACGGGGAGAAAAGAATTGCCATGGCTACGAAATGACTAGAAGAAAAAAATACACACGCGAAATGTATGGAAGAGCAGTATGTGCCAAATCTCAGGAGGACGAACCGGATGGAACGGGGGAGAAAGAAAGAGGAAGGCGTTGGTTGAATAAAACCTTTCTCTCCGGTTTCCCTCCCTAGTAATTATAAGGAAGCCGTCCGTTAGCTTTCTTTTTCTCTCCCTCTCTACCTTCGTTCCCTTCCTATGCACTATTTTCAAGGTGTGTGCACTGAGAGACCCTAGTGGTCCTCAACGTCAATTATGCAAATGGCTAGTTTCTTCAGCATCTGCTCTTCTGTCTCTTTTTGAGACATCCGCATCCGTTTTCGTTCTCTACTCTTTTTTCACCTGAGTCTTCTATTTCTTTTGGGAAAAAAGTTTTGCTGCAACAGAGTGGGAGCCCCCAATTTCTAATGTCCTTTTTTCTTTGCGTGCTAAAAGGACATTTTCTAGGAAACAGAAGACTAAAGTTTGGTGTCAGTTTCATTTTTTTCAGAAAAATAAAACACGCAAAAAGTATAAGACTGCACAGCCAATAGATGGAGAAAATATGAGCCTAAATTCTATAGACAAATCCCTGATTAAAGAGGAGAATATAGGAAAAAATGGGAATTGAGTGGTGGGATTGCTGACGTCACATAGAAGTCATTTTTTCTTGAGTTCTACATTTCACATTGAAAAAACAGGTGAATTATGGAAATAAACTTTTTTGCAAGATATCAGAATCATATCTTATGGTGCGACTCTTTGAAACTTGACTGAAAAGTTTGATCACGAGAATTCGGGTTTTATAGATAAAACGTGAAAATTTAACGAACCAAAACGATTGGAAACCAAAAATTTCAACGAAACATTTTCTTTTTAAACGACTTCTAGCTATTTGTTCACTTCTCGTAGCTGGGGGCTCATCTGAAAAAAACAATCACACGTTAATAAAAACCTTGGAAAAAAAATCGAGAAAAATATTTTATCGGTTACATACAATTTATTCAAAAGGAATTCATAAACGAATAATGGATGTGGGAAATAAAAATCAGATACAGAATACATTTTTTAGATGAGGTGGGTGGAATAGGCAATAATAACAAATTAACGGGGAATAGGATGTCTAGAATTCATCGAAAGAAATAGGAAAGAAAGAAAATATGGTTTTGTAGATTTCAAGATATCTTGGATTTCTATGGCAGTTAATAAGAAGTAGAAAACTTAAAATGTTGGGAAACTGAAAATTGTTTAAAGGTTACTCACTGAATAATGACGAAGACAATGATGACCACAAGAATAAGTATGATGATTAGCGGAGCAAAAATAAAGCACAAAAAGTTAAGAAAACAATCACGTGGATTACGGTAGTTGGATGGAGACCACCCAATCACGTTGCGCCGGCTTGTTACCTCAGTGTGGCTGAAAATGTTATTAGGTTAGTATCAACTAGGACATTCTCCGAGTTATTTGCTTATATACAAACATGATTAGTAAAAATAGAAAGAAAACGGCGACAATTAAAGGGGCAAGTGTCTCGATGCAGAAAACCACTTTCCACCGTTGGCAATCATCACCATAGTATGTGGTACGATTTCTTATTCGCCTACTGTACCTTGTCTTGTTGTCACGTTTATTGTTTTGATATCTGTTATCATAATATCGTCCATCTTCAAGTTGACGTTGCTCATTTTTCTTTGGATACATGCGTTGTGGCTGCTCAACTGTTCGTTTGAGATGGCGAGTGTTGTATTCCTCCTGCATTAGGGCCTCCTCTACATCTGGAAGAATAATTAAAATTGTTGAAATTAATCACAGGTTCTTACCACGTTGATGGTTGTCGTAGCGACCATAGTCATAGCCTCCTCCATTCTGTGCTCCACCGTCTTTTTTGAACTCATGGGAGTGGTCAAAAGCATCTGGAAAAGAAAAATTCCTAATCTTTGAAAATATCTCTTACACCTGAATCGGTAAACAACTA
Organism: Caenorhabditis nigoni; assembly: GCA_027920645.1. Lineage (NCBI taxonomy): Eukaryota > Metazoa > Nematoda > Chromadorea > Rhabditida > Rhabditidae > Caenorhabditis > Caenorhabditis nigoni. Next base: position 1,274,085 of record CP115869.1, read on the forward strand.
TACTAAATTTTAAGCCTCTCTATCTAATATCTCTCTCATCAACCGGTCCACTTACAAGGATCATAATTCTTCTGGCTTCCGTTGTCCACCGACTTTTTCTTCTCATCGTCCTCCCGCTTCTTTTTGTTCCGTTTCCTCTCAATTTCCTCGTTTCTAGTGGTCGTTGTAGTCGTTATCGTCTCTTCAGTCACTCCCGGTGCCAATGTTCTTGCCACATAAATCGGCTCTCCATAGTTGTCGTATTGTTGCTGCTGAGATATTGGTCGCGATGGTGGTGGCAGCTGCTGCAAGTAATAATTGAATATGGGAATAATGTGCACTACATGTTAGGGTCAGTCATGCAGGATAAAATTTGAAATCACATATAGGGGAAAGGAATGAAATCATACACGTCGAATGGTATCAGGGGACTTGCTGGACAGTTGAACCCGTACTTGAATTGGTGATCCTTGACGCATCGATTTTGGAATGATGTAGTGATTGGATTGAGACTCTGAAAATTACAAACATGTGTAATTAAGAAAAATTCAGTGCATTTGAGACCTGGAACTTGGTCATAGCGTGGTGGAAACTGTTGCTGTGGTAATATTGGTGTCGGTTGTGCTGGTTGTGGTGGTGGTGGTGGCTGAATTGGATTTGGCTGAATACCTTGACCAATGTAAGTTGGCGGACGTTGATGGTTGATTTGACTATAAGCCTCGTAGAATGATTGCTTATCTTCGTAGACTTCTCCTCCGCTGACCTAAAATTTATAGTTCTCAAACATAGTTCTTTAAAGTTCTCTAATTTTCCAGAGTTCTCAGTGTTTTACAAACTCACTCTATGAATCACTGGCTTCGGTGGGATCAGTGGTGGTGGGACATCTCTTCTAGGAAGATTATACTGCGGATTGTCCTGCATATTCACGTTTGTATACGTTCCTACATTATACTGATCCTTTCTTTGTCTTTCAGGTGAAATCTGGCGGTCAATGTAGATTTGACGGGATCCTTAAAATCATAATTTTTATAGCTTTTCATATTGAGGGACTACCTTCTGATTGTCGCCGGCTACGACGTTCTTGATCTTGTCTGGAGCGGCGTTCCAGGTCTCTGAAAAACTGAAAATAACACCAACAACTTGTTGACAGTTTACCTAGTTTGCTGATCTGTCAGTTGTTGATAATCGTACTTGTTTTCCGAGTGAATGAGTTCTGGTACGCTCCCATGACTGTGAAGGCTGGTACGGCTGCGGCGGGTTTCAATGACTCCATATCCAGATACCACATCTTTTCCAGAGTAGTACGGGTCATTGATGTAGGTTTCACTTCGTGGCTCCGACGATCTGAAATTAAAGTTTTTTCTATCCTTCAACAATTCTATCTACCTAGACCACCGTTTTCTGTCTTGAGCTGGGTATGCGGTGTAGGACTGTCTTTCTTGTCGCTCTTGTCTTTCCCCGTAGGCTGTATAATTACGATTAGCAGTGTCGTAAACGTAACGCGCGCTGGAAGAAAATAAGAAGTTTTGAGCATATGTTGTTATCAGCGCACTCACGTTATATCGCCGGTGGGTTTGACTGAATTCCCACTCCTTCCTGAGTACATTCTTCTCAATTCTTCCGATTGTGAGTCACTGGGACTACTGTGTGCATCCACGATTCGCAAATCGTCTCGACTTAAACGATGAGCGTCGCGTACTCCGACTTGACTTCGAGTAGGCGACCGGGAGTAGATTCTGGTGTTGTATTGATTCGGCTCGTGGTTCATATAAGCCACTGTGGAGTATCTGGAAAATAATCGAAAATAATAATTTTCGAAAAGTTTGCTTTACCGATCGGCGACGTCGTGCAAAACAGGCGGTGGAGTTGTCTCGTCGGCGTAATGACGAATATCGTCTGTAAAAAACGGAAATTGGAAAAATATTGTATGCTTGGTATTCAAATGAAAGAAAAAGTGTTAGTCATAAGTTTTCGGAAAAAGAGGACGGAATATGGAAAATGTGGGGGTGTTCGAAAACGCCGAGTTTTGATTAGATTATTTGTTTTGGTTCAACTCAACTCTATGGTCGGAAAATTTGAATGAAAACAATGCGGGTGGGTTTAAACTAAAAAAAATCGGCAGCTAATTTTAAAAGATTTCACAAAAATTGAAAATTGTTTGAATCAACTAAGTTAATTCATGAATATCCACAATTAGTTTTTCGCAATGTTGTTCATGTGGTTGGTCAAAATCATATTTTCGAATAAATTTTAAGTCATTTAATATTCAAACAGTCCATTGAAATTGATTAATCTACTACCTCATTGGCTTATTCTAAAGCGAAATTTATAGTTCCCTTATTTCACATACCATAAAACCCGTATTAGAAGGGCCGACCCTTTTATTTTTTCAAACCTCTCTCGGAGGGCATTTCTATTAGGAGGCCCTTCTATTAATGGGGCCCTTCTAATACAGGTTTTACGGTATTCAGAAAAATAATACTACACTCTTTTTGAAAAAATAAACAAAAACAAAAGAATTTCTTGAAAATATTTTCATAAACGATTCTGTATTGAAAACTTCAAGACCAAGTGTCTATGATGAATATTTGATGAAGTTGATAATACTGATAACGCACCCCCTCCCTATGTCTTTACTCCTCTCTTTCTTCTGTGCTCTTTTGTATAGTTTATCGTTATAACTCGTCCTCCACCTAACACTGCTGCACTCGTACCTATTTTAAGAATACTACCGTAAAGGTCGTTAAATTGATTGAATGTGGTAAAATTGGCTGGTAGAGAATCTTTCGATTTAATTGAAAATGCATTTTACTCTTGTTGCTCATGATCCCAAGTATACAGTGTTTTTATTTCAACTCTCATCCAGTACCAAGCGACTTCACTATCGTAGAATTTTGAGGGAAGAAAGCCGGAGAAGAATAGCAAACACTAGTTTGTCTTGCCCTTTCATGGATGAATCAGTGATTCGTGTGTTGCGCACACACATACAGACACACAGAAAATACCAGCGAAATTTCGCTTCAGATGATTCACATTTTTCACTTTCGGCAAGAAAATCGCCTTTGAAAGGTAAAAGCAGGGAATTTAGACTAAAGTAGAAAAATAGTAAAATACCTGGGACACTATGACGGCGATTACCAAGGTTCGCAGCTTGAGAGTGCTCTGATGGAGGTACATCATAGGCCACTTGGCTGGAGTAGGCCCGTTCGCTTCCATAGGTTGCGTAATCGTATTGAGCACTGAAAGAAATGAATTATTGAAAAGAAATAAGTCAGAAATCCACAATTAGCAGGGATCATCCAGTTCATTATTTTATCAAAACGTTTTGCAAAATTAAATTTTTTTTACTAAAACTGGTCGAATTTTCTATTAACGCTGTTTCGAAAAACAAGAAACAAGGAGTTTAGGATAGTTTTGAAATTTGAGAAACTAGGTTAATTACCTTTTTGGTCGGTACTGTAAAATGTAAAAACTCATTTATCTTGAAAAATTGAATGTAATTTCTTACTACTAGTCTGTTTTTGAAAATGAATTGAGCGTGGTTTTTAATAATCAAACTTGATAAGGTTTTGATAATTCAATTTTGGCACAGTTATCAAAACACAATGACTTTGAACGAGTGAAAAATCTACAGTGGATACATTGGAAAAATTTCAAATATTTGATTTGATGATCCTTAAGATGACTCTCTTGCTTTCAGCTAGCTCGCTGATAAATTCAATAAAATCAAATCTTGAGAATTAACATTGACCTATCAACTTCAAATATGATGAAGTTGTTCATGTTCACATGATTCAAAAAGAGAAAAATCACCTAGAAGATTTCAGTTGTTCGAACATTGCATTTGTTAGAGCGTTGGTGGTCGAAGTGTCAGTGATTAGAGCAGGCGGTACAGGCGGCGCGAAACTTGGAGGCTTTGGCGGTGAGACGGCGCTTGTTGTTTGTGATCGAAGTTGTTGCTGATGCTTCTCACTATACAATGGTATGCCGACAGGCTCACTTGTTGTCGGTGGTTTTGGAGGAGGCGGAGATGTCGGAATAGGTGGCGGTCGATTTGTTGGCTTTGGCGGTGGAGGGGGTGCGGATGGCTTTCCAGACGGCGCCGGTGGTGGATTCGATTGTGGAATTGGGGGCAGTGGGGGTGAGGGTGGAGATGTTGTTGGACGATTGACGATCTGTTGAGATGTTGTCTGCGCTCTCGAGTTTTGCTCCACTTCAATCACAGTGGATCTAATATAGTGAGATTGTTAGTGCACAATGTGAATCTTTAAACTCTAAAAAAAAGGATTACTCACTTGCTCGATGAGTAGACACTATTACGAGAGGAATTTTGTGCCGACTCTTGAACTCCATAAATGCCATCGTCAATGTAAGGAAGACCGGAGATCGTAACTGGTGTGGCTTCCTGGATAACAGAAAATTATTTTCAAAATAACAGCGTTGAAGTTCCAGGGTCCTTTCAATTTTAATGAACTCAGTTTTTGATGAACTTATGAAAAAACCAGTCCAATGCATTTTTCAGGAAATTTTTTATTTGATAGTAAGACGTGGTCTTGGAGGTTCGAGATAAATAGAGTTGAAGTAATTATCAGCTGATTTCACTTTTTCTTCAGATCTCACATATTTCTCAACAAACTTCTAAAAATGATACATACCTGAACTCTCTCCATAAAATTATTAAACTGATTCACGGACATCTTCCAGTACCTTCTTCGATGCTCGTCATTCAGTCGGTCTTCTGTAAATTTGAATTATAGAACATTCTATTTTAATCAATTCTCTATCAAAACAAATAAAAGGATTATCGATTCGATTTCAACAAAACTGACATAGAATTTGCCGACCCAACAAATGTTTGATTTAGCTGGTCATGGGCAGTTTTACGAGAAACGACTGTAAAAGGAAGAAAAACCGACGGGTGGTTGATAATATACACACATGCTTATCGATGAGCACTGCCAAAAACTATGTTTACAATTTGAGAAAAAGACAACTATGCGTTTGAAAATCAATATTGAATGTACTCACCAATTTGTTTTTGAAATGTGCACGCAGTATTGATGGTGAACTTGGGACAATCCGAGAGACCAAACCTCCGAAGCAACGGTTCGAACGTTCTAGATCCATCTGAAGCAGTGATAAATACCACAGTGTTATCTCGAACGTGTTCTGGAAGATCTGCGAGTACCTAAAGTTTGGTTTCAATAATCTGTAAAGCTTAAAAAATGAAACCTGCTGCAGCTCATCTTCTTCATGCATACTCATTCTGTGGAGGTCCGAAAAAACTATCGCAATCATATCCAATCTCATTTTCCAGTTATTCAGAAGCCACTTGTTGATAAGGGAGGGTGTATCAAAATCATCACTGAAAGGAAAACTATTTTTTGTGATCCCTGAAAAATCATGGAAACTTACTAAGTATCTCCACATCCTATCATATCCAAGATTACAGGTCTTATTGGCATAACAGTATCGTTGAAGATGTAGCATTGAACAGGACGTTGTGGGGTTTCTTGGTTGAATTTCTGGAAAAAAAAACACTTTAAAAAAATGGTAAAAATTAAAAAAAAGGAGAATCTGGAATTTTTTGATCAAGAACCAATTTTAAATAAAAACTTGCAAACTACCGTAAGCACTCTGATAGAATGTCTTTCGAACCGTCAACTTGAAGTCCATCTATCAAGTTCTTCAAAAAACATCAAAAAGCCGTGAACTGGCATAATGTTTATTATATATTAAAAAATATTTTCTAGTCAAATACGTTTCGATATTTTGACAGGAACCAAAGGAATTGTCTCGAAGTAAGGCAACTTTGTTTTCAAATTTCACAACACTTACTTCATTCGCAATGTGGAACCTCTTCTGATCCATTGAATCCACTCCGTAAAAATAGTTGCACAAAAAGTCAATGAGATCCGATTTTTGGGAACTTGATGGTCCAATCATCAAAATAACACGATTCTCTCTTTCCTTACTATCTGTAATTTATGATGAGCTAGTGCTAAGGTTTTATGAAAAGTCAAGAAGCTACCTTCCTTTGCCGAAACAAAAACAGTTCGCACATCCCTCTGTTCGAGTGCTTCTCCAACAAATTTGGAGTCTGGAGAGATCATATCCTCAAGAAGAGGAGTGTCAGATAGTGCTCTGAAAAAGTTAGGGAAAAGTTATGCAAAAGTTAGGAAAAGTGTTCCACAAGTTTTTGGATTATACTGTTTATTTTGGTCATCACACCACAGTACAGCAAAGTAAACTTCTAGCGGAAATGTATAACTTTCAAAACTCTCGAGAGGGGAACGTTGAATATGGCTGTACCAAATTGTCATTTTAGAGAAAATTTTGCAACATGTCTAAACATATTTTTAGGGTAAACTCTTAACAGTGAGTCACGCCTTTTAGGGTTGACAATGTGTGAAGAAACGTTGAAAGAAACAAAAACTGTTCTTATCTGGAGCAGTGTCTTCGGTGATAATTATTTTATTCCCATTCTACCGCTTATACTTTTTAAGTGCATTGGTGAAGGTATTAGATCAGAATCAAAGACCTGTTGCAGAATCTTTCCAGAATGAAACGATTTGCTTTGTTGGTATTTCTTGGGAAACATCTTTACCTGATCATTTTGTGCAATAATGATTAGAGAACAACTTTTATACAATACGAATCAATTAGGTAGGTTGTAAATCAACGATGGGAAGTCATAAATCGGATAGGGAGGTCTTGATGTTGAAGTGAGAAAAATGATACATGTTGATGAGTGATAATAGCGTTAGAGAGAACATATATCACTAGTTGGTAGTATCGAAACCCGTTTTTTCATTTGCCAACCCTTGTCCTCTGATATACGATTCATATATGACATTATTACGCCATTGATATGATGGAAAGGTGTAGGTGCCCTTGTCACCTCATTTTGATGGAACACTTTTGAAATTGGAATGTGAAACTTGTTAGATGCAAGTGGCGGATGTGACTAGAAAGACATTATAAGCAGAAATGACTTTTGTATTCACGGAAATAAACTGAAAATAGGCAGTAAACTATGAAAAATAACCCAACTTTGTCTTCAATCAATTATCATAACTGACCACGAAAATGAAGGAAAACATATTTTATTAAATTTTTACTTCCATTTTTATGGTCATAATTTGAGAGCCTTGGTAATCGACTTAATTTTTTGAGTAAACATCAAACCGTTTGTGACATTAATAGCAATTCAAGACAATTAAAACCAAGCAAAATAAACATTTCACAGTTTTTTAATGTCAGCAGTAACGAGTCACTTGTGGGACCCGAAAAATAAGATTCCCAAATTTTTTGCAGCAAAATTCAAGGAATTTGTTTGTAACTGTAAAGAGCATATGTATTAACAACTTCAACAGCAATTTGACGGTGAACGGTTAAGCTCAGATAAACCATCATTGAAGGAAAGTATCAGATGCAAAAAGCAGTTTTATTTTTCTTCGCATACTTTGAAACTGTCTGTTACATCGAGATATGCCTGAATCTTTTTTTAACAGTTGTAAAATATTGTGTTAGTGAAGAAAATTCCGGAATGAACTCACTTTGAACTCACTGTCAAATATAATCTAAGCTGAACATTAGGCTTTTTGGCCAGTCAAAAATATGACTTTGCTTCTTCCACAACTCAAACTGAATTCGTTTATCATTCAGCTGACAGTTAAGACAGTTGAGCGCATGAAACAACTGCCCTTTTCCTTTTAATGTTTTTTTTTTCTAGATAAAACAAAAACAGGAACCGTGAAAATTCATTCATTTCAAAACATTACAAAATCACATATTCATTTAATCCAAAAATCCGTCCGACCGCCAGAAAAAATTTCATAAGAATTAGCAATGATGATGGTGATGATGGAATGGGTTCCAGTGGTGATGATGGTATGGCTCCTCAATCACAACGACTGGTGGTGGTCCGTAGACTGGTGGAGCCATGTAAGGAGTGGCGACTGGCACTGGGATTGGAGCCACAACTGGAACTGGAGCAATTGGTGGTGGAGCATATCCCATTGGTGGTGGCACGTATCCAACTGGTGGTGGGTATGGGTAAGATCCGTTGTAGGGGTTGTAAGCCATGGTGAATTGAAAACTGAAAATAGGAAAAATAAGTTGTGAGTTGAAGAAAGGTGTTGACAAGTTGAAGTAAAAATGCGAAATGATAGAAACGATTGTAACAAACTGATATGGAAAGGTAAGGAAAAGGAATAAAAAAGGCAAATGTCACAAGACGAGGCACCGATGGAATAGGCTGATAGGTCGAGGTATTTTATATCATTTCAGTATCAGCAAAGTTGTGAAACACGTCATTTGCTAGGCAAATAATGCGACACCTTTTCCCAAAAAAGTTTTCGTTGTTGCCGCATATTCATCGATTTCGAAAATATATGGTTCAATGAGTCACACGCGAATATTCGAATGAAGATCAGTGCAATAAAAATGTTGGAATGGGAGGTGACATCAATTCAGACTTCGAATCACTGGGAGTTTTTATGGGAGCTGAGAAGGGGACAATGAAAGTCAATATTGACCTGTCAACATCAGGGCCAATTGGGTTTTTTTTGGGAAGATATCATATGATTCTTGGTTTGATTGAAAAAAATCGGATCTCTCCGTTTAGCAATTCCCTAAAAGAGAGGAATACGTAGTTTGATACAAAAATCAGATTTTCATAGGTTCAAAAATCCAAACTACGAAAAACGATCTTTCATTTGTTTGCGAGCATTCAATGTCATGACAAGGTGTCTCAAACCGATAAAAATTTGATTATAGTTTTAGTTGATATAAGCCCAACGAATCCGAAAATTCAAGAATTCAACCAGATCATGATACTCGAAAAAATCTGGACCAGATATAGCAAGGAGAACCTAGGACACTTGGTTTCAAAATTACGTCAGCCAAAAAAATCCTCATTTGCTGGGAGACTCTGTGGCTTCTGCAATTCAAAGACGCAGAATCATGTGAGTGCCCTCGCAGCTCAAGCAGAAAACATCTAAATCTTTCCCTTACAGTAATCTTCTAGCTTTCTGGAAAAAAAAACAATAACACGTGGTCGAAATATTTCAAAACAGTTCAATTCCAATTGATGAATCATCCAGATTGCTCCTAACCTATTTTTTCCCTTTGTTTGTCTAGAGGAAGAGCCATGACTAATGCAAATAACACTACGTCAGTTTCCGATTCTTATCTATCGAAATTTAGTGGGAGGGCAAAATTCGTAGATCGTTATGACGTACTTCTCGTTTCAAATAGTTTAAATATGATACCTCTGGACAATTTCTGTATCAGTTGTTCACTTTTCTCTACGCTGGTTTACAATTTTCCTCAATCTTATTCTTCTCCAATCTTTCCGACTGTTACGAATACTCCTAATATTCCAGAATCATCAAAATGTCTTACTACGGAAACGGAGGCTACACCTCTTACGGACAGCCCGGTTTTGTTCCACCGCCAATGCATGGAGCTCCTGGATTTGCCCCTCCACCAATGCACGGAGCTCCTGGTTTTGCGCCGCCTACGGTTCATGTTCATAACAACGGTGGACATCATCATCATCATCACCACGGACTTCTCCATGGAATCGGACACGCTTTCGGAGGCCATCATCATGGTCACCATTTCGGACATCATCACCACCACCACGGACATCATTAAATCTTTAAACGTGAAAAGTTTTATTTGCTAAGCATTCATAATTGTGAAACGTGTACAAAAATTCAACCGAGTGAATAATCTTTTTTATATGTACAATATTGTTGCTTTTTCAAATTTCAATAAATGTGAACTGATCCAATTTTCGTTCCAATGTGCCAGAACAATTTTCTCGATTTTGCACACTTTTCGAACTTCAAGAATTAAAGGTTTTTATTAGATCACTGAAAAATTATCATATCTTATGATTAAAAAAAAATTAACTTTCCAAATTTTGCAGAATTCATAATACTTGAAAATTTTTGGTCCTTGAGGAGTTGAACTCGTAAATTCGTATTTTGCCAAAAGTGCATAATGATTCACTAATTTTACTTTCGAAAATAACTTTTTTGTTGAGACAGATGACTATCCTAGTATCCATGATAACCACCAACCATTCAATACTCTAGGGAATTTGATATCCATCTCATTAGGAGTCTTGCGATATTTTTTTCTTCCAATTCTCTTTCAAATTTTTTAAGGAAAAAGACTCCGCCTCCAAAAATATATCCATAGCTCATTACTTAAAACTTTCTCAGTTTTTACTTTCTGTTAAATTTGCTTTTCATCATTAAAGTTGTTTTTGGGATGAAGCTCACAAAGAACAAGATTGGTCCTGGAGAGGTAAGAAAGTAGAATCATGTTTTTTTCAATTTTGAAAAAAATACTGGAATTATGTGAGAGTCTATGAATATTTGAAAACTAACTATTTAGAAATTTCCTCGGTGATTTCTCGGTTAGCTCGTCTCATGAAGAACTTTCCAATTTGATCAATTTCGCAAAACAGTAGTGGTCTTAATGAGACAGGGTCGTCTTAATTTTCTATCACAGTTTCCTTGGAAATCTGCAGAGCAACTCGGGTGAAAAACCGAGTGCAACTTTATTGTCAAATAATCAGAAAACGTTGTTCTGGTATGTTGATACCAAATTCTTACAGAAAAAATCGAACGCATTCGCTCGTACAAACAACGAAGCACTGGAAAAATGGAAGCTTCGACTTCTCAATGCTATCAGCATTACCATTGACGAGCAACCACGGAAATCTGCTGAATCTTCTACTAACCCATCAAATGCGGTAATCGAAAAATCTGCTGAATCTTCTTCTAACTCATCGAATGAGGTAAAAAAACTTATAGTAGCGGTAAACAGTCTTTCAAAATGCTTACAGGCTGTCAAGCAGATTCCACAAGCTGATGCCAGCTCAAAAGCATGGTGCGTGTGCATGCCTGAAGATGAATCCGAGAGAAGAATTGTTATGTATTTTAAACTGATTGTATTTCATGAATACAGTCATTTTTTCATTTCAGAGGTATGTTCATTGCATCAATCGTCATCCTGCTGTTTGTTATTTTATTGGCCTGCGTGACAGGGGAATGGTAATTTAAACCTGTCGTTCTTCCAACTCTTCATATTTGAAAACTTTGCTGAAAATTTTCCAAGGAATGCAAATTGCCTCCTCTCCCTCTTTTTCCCAATAAACTGAATCTATCTTGTGATTACTTGTTTGCATCTCGAAATAAAATTTTCAACATTCTCTGTTTTTCAATGGAAAAGCCAGAAATTTTGTTTCACAGCTGCAGAACATATGTTGCTTAGGCTGTTGTCCAAGACATATCTCTTTCTTCTTACGGAAACTGACACGGTCACATTTCAAAGTACAGATGCGATAACCAAGAAGTGTTCGAGCGATTTTTTTCTCTGCTGTGTATCATTGTTATAGACTCTCTTGTTTTGCCGCGGCAAAAGTGAAACGTCACACGAATAGCCAGAGAAGCTAGAGAATACTCTCTCACACTATGGGGAGAGCGACGCGGCCGATTCGACTCATTCGTATTCCTACTCACCCTCTGGACGCCGTGTGTTTTAGGCATCTAAAATGTATTGATTTTTCTGAATTTTGAAACTTATATATTTTCTAGACGCCGTGTGTTTTAGGCATCTAAAATGTATTGATTTTTCTGAATTTTGAAACTTATATATTTTCTAGACGCCGTGTGTTTTAGGCATCAAAAAGTTTATTGATTTTTTTCTGGAATTCTATATTTTCTAATACTGTAATACTGGGCATTTATTATTAATTCTATTATCTATCTCATTTTGCTGGTGGAGTCTTCTCCAAATATTATAAAAAGTGAGTTTTTACTGAAAAAGTTGAGACTATAATTTCATTATTCGTATTTCTAGGATAATGATGAACACCGAGATGAAGGTCGTTGAAGTAAAGATGAGTGATTAATGGTGGAAGATTCAGATCTTATGAAAAGTGAGTTTTTACTAAAAAAATTAAGAGTATAATTTCATTTTTCGTATTTTTAGAACCATGACAAACATCGTGATGAAGATCATTAAAGTGAAGATGAGTGATTGATGGAAGTGAGTTTCAATTGGCAAAAAAAGTATGAAAGGAAACCATAATATTTTTCAGGAGTACAAGGAGAAGCTAGACATGTTGGATGTTTTGAAATTTGATTTCATATATGTTTTTTTTTTCTTTTTTTTTCATATCCTATTCTATTTTTTGTATTATACTCACGATCTATGTTTCGACCACCATATCTATTGTATAATGTTTTTAATGACTCTCCCAATCTGTTCGAAATCTCTCATAAATGTTTGTTATTTTTAAAAAAGAATCTGTGGTTTCAAGATTTTCAGGAGGATTTCCAGATTGTAGGACTTTTGTAATCAGGCTGTTCTATACTGGAAGGGGAACCGAAAATGTAGGAATAACTAAGATTAAAACAAAGAAGTAGAAATATCCAGCTTCAAATCAGGAAATAAAATATCTCGTCTGTTGGGGTTTTAATTCAATTGAGTGTTGGGCTTCTGGACTTTTCGCTTAGGCCAGGCCCTCCAGAAATGCCTATAAGTTCACTTTCTTGATGAGTTTATCGGAAATTGTAGAGGAAATGTTCCCCTCCTGTCTTAAAGTAAGTTTTTCAACTCATGCTTTGTATGAAATCAGTTACTTTACCGATTTTTTTAACTAAGCAACTCGTCCGTTCCTCTCCGAACTACAAAGACTGCAAACAAAAAACTCGGCACCCATGCCACGTGTTGGAACACATCCCCAATTCCACACTCTTTGTCGCGAACCTCCTGCTCCCATATACACACTCGTTCCGACCGCCCACCAAAGAGCGGCGCGTCCCGGCCACCAAGGAAGCATCATTCGCTATCAACATGACGTTGTGTGCAAACGTCTCTATTGATTTCTTGATTTTCTTGAACTTCTAAATCTATTCTATATTCTATTACTTCATCTGAGCTATATGTTTATTCTATTCTTTAAGCAAATGGAAAATAAAAGTGAGTTCAAAAGGTAGCGGTAATTGTTTTAATAATTCAGTATTTTTCAGTCATCAACTCAAAAGAATTGGAAATGAAACAAGGTCCAAGTGGCGAATGGTTTTAAAATATAGGTGAGCATTTTTATCACTTTTCTTCAAATTTCTCTCCACGCCTTTCCAAAACAAACCGAAATTCTTTGAAAAAAAAATCGACCTAGTTTTTAATATTTAAATATCCACTTTTCAGATAAAAACTACCAAATGCGCACATCTCCGGTTTTTTTGTCTTCAGTCTGCCCAACTTTTTTTTTGTAAATTAACTTTTTTGTAATCTCCTGTTCGGATTCAATATGTATTTAGCCTCTCGTTTATTTCCAAGTTTATTTAGCCCATTTTAGATTAAAAATTAGTTTGAAGCTCACAACTCACGACTAGTCCATCTTATTTTCTAAATTATCAATTTGTTCGCTTTAATGTAAATTGTGTAAGTATTGTAATTCCACACATCTTCATTGTAATTATCTCATTTTCTTGTATAACCATCAAATAGTATTCCAGCCTTATTAATGTGTCGTTTGATTTTGAATCTGATCTCAACTTAATAAAATTTAATAAAATATTTTTTTATCATATCAAAAAGTATACATTTCTCATCAATATGCATTTCACAACCATCAACAAATACATATTTCGTGTTGAAATCTTTCGAACTCTTCTACGGGCTCCAGGACGTTTCAGAACCCGACGATTCAGAAACACGACGTTTCAGAAATCGACATTTCAGAAACACGACGGTTCAGAACCCGATAATTCAGAAACACGACGTTTCAGAAGCCAAAGTTTTAGAAACATGAGTAAATGAGTATATTCAAATAAGTATTGCCCATTTTGAACTGTAATTTTTATAGAAAAGTAATAAACTCTGAAAAAAATTCAGTCGAAAAGTACTGATATTCCCATTGTTTGAGAATATTCAGGTTTTTGTTTTATTTTGCATAAAAATTACACTTCTAAATGAGCAATACTTTTTCGAAACGTCCAGGAGCTTTCCTACGATCTTCTACGGGGGGAGGGAGGTCTTCCCCACTCCTCCAAAACGCTGTGAATGATTTGCCAGATGTATCTCCGTGACACTTTCTTTGGAAACCCCGATTTTCAAAATATTCGGAATCCAGTGATTCTTAAAATCAGTATAATTCAATTCTGCACACCCTTGGAGACTGAGTTTTGGTTTTTCTGAACATCTTTTGTTATGTCAAACTAGAAAAACTTTGAATAGAAAACTGTTTTCCATCTTCCGAAGGGGTTTGTTTGCAGTTCTTTTCTATCGGAACTGTTCTATGCATTCGTATACGGAACAATAAAACTGCAGAAAAGGCCACGTAGCACTATCTCTGTTTCTCTGCAGTCTCTTATCAATGTTCGCCGGAATCGAAAACGGTTTTATCATTATATTCATTTTTCTTGGCGCAGTGTGTATGTGCCTAATATTATATTGATTTTTACTGGAAATAATGTATTCTCAGTCTGAAAACAACTTCAAACTATTGTTTATTCAATAAAAAATAAGGTATGTTTTTCTTGTTACATTGTTCGAAAGTAATGCAGGCTTTTTCATCAAAAATTGACTAATTATTAAAACGGATTTACTTTTAGAAACCGTCGTGGTCTTCAAAACTGGCGCTGGAGAAGGAGACTTCAAGCGAGTTCAGGACAAAATCAAGAAAATTGGAGACATGCTCAAGAAAGCGGGAGGAACGGGACCTCTCAAGTTTTTGGCTGTGATGGTCCAGTTCCTATAATCGAGACGGATCTTCTTTGAGAAGTTTGATTCCTTGCAACCTCTAGCTGTCCCTGATGTGCTGTATGCGGCGGAGAACTTCAAAAAGAGAGGAAGGAACAATTACCTCCAACATAAGTTAGTTTTTTTAGTTTCTGAAACTTTTTGGTAGGCCAGAACTTCACTGTTAGCAGATGTGTTAACCTAGATTCTAGTTTATTTAAGCCTGTGAAAAATGACTTAAGATCATATTTTAACTTTCAGAAAGCTGGGAGAACTAAGAAAGTCGATCAAGAAGGTGCTCGACTAGCACAAGGACATTCTGGATGCCGAAGAGGGTCAATTGGATTCGATCCTCGTCGATGAACAAAATGGCAGTGAAAAGTAAGAGTTTCTGTGCTTAGTTGTAGTTTTGATACCATTCAACTATCTACCTTTTTAAAGTGTTATATTTTGTATTTTTGCAGACAACAATTTCAACACGTAGCGGACAAACAATCTGATATTAATTTTATAATTAGAATTGCATTTGAATTTTTCAAACTTTATTTCGACTCCATGTAAATAAATTAATTTTTCTTAACTTTTCGTTTTTTTCTGAAGTCACGTTTCTAAAACGTTTTCGAAAATATCTTTAGAACACACGAGATATCAAAAAATTGTATTTTCTCTGGTTATAACAACAACAACGAGAATTCAACAGTGAGCACAAAAAATGGTATCAGCAAAACTAAAAATTGGCAGAATCAACGATCAATGACTCTCGTGAACTATTCTGATAGGAAGAACTATTACACAATTTAGGTTTCGCCCGCAAAACAGAGACACATAGGATACAGTATCATTAGGATTCCAACCAGCCCACATATCAGGTGGTATTAGCCAAATTGTCATATCCCTGTTTACAGAATACCGTTCGCATTCTGGAGATACCCCAAAATCAATGAAATTTACTACATTTCTTGCTGCCTCATCATTCGAAATTTTATTTTGTTGTCTCATCACTCTGAAAGAGAAGTCAAAAAACATTGAAGAGGATTTAAATAACTCATTCAACCGTTGAGAATGAATGATCTGACAGAAGGTGATAAAGAAATAAGGGAGTGTGAGAGAATGAGAGACCGATGACAGAAGAAACTACTTTTTGACATTACTAGAAAATGAGACAAGTTGAGAGTTGGTGCATTACAAATTTGGAAGCCAGGGAAAACAGATGAGAAGGAATGTATTGATGAGAAAAGAAGAGATGCAATGTGGATTGGATGGGATCTTTGAACAAGTATTTGTCAGTACATGATGGGTCTATGTGGACCACGAGATTATCGAGACTTCTTTGGCTGTAGTGCTGGCGGAGTACGGTACTCGAGAACCTGGTCGAACGCGTGATCGTGAGCGTTGACCCAGACGTCTTGATCGTACTTGTAGTAGGGGTAGTAGGAGAAGTGCTCGAAGATGCGACAGTAGATTTGGATTTCGTGTTGGTCATACAAGTCAGCCTTGACGATTCCCTGAAAGAAGCCAACCTTTTGATAAACAGTTTGTATTTTTTTGCAGAATCCCAATTAATTTTCGTCAGAGTGAGCTTAAAGTTCTTATAGTATCTTCATTCACAAAATACGATCATTGTGCGCGGCACACAAACACACTGCTCATTTCTAGAAAAATTTTCTCGTCAGCAACCCATCAACATCTTCCGATCGTAATCTTTTTGACACCCCTATTATACTCACCGCAAACTTCTCTCGAGCCAACTTTCCGAGATCGAAGCCTTCCGGAAGACGATCGTAGTTTGGCTCCATCGGCTCGTAGATTCCCTATAATAGCGGAAGTTATCAAAGCAATTGAATGTCATTTTCTTACCATAGTATCTGCTGATGGGCCCTCGGCAATCGGAAACAGAGCGTATTCCTCCTCGAATCGGTGCTTCTTGATTGGAATCTCGATGTAGATGGCGTCAGACTTTCGTTTGAGTTCGCCACTCCCTCCTCCTTGAGTCTCCATGCTTTCCTCCATCTGGAAAATGTTATCATAATTAGAGGAAGTGGGAAAATATAAACAAACATTGTTTAACTCCTTCTGATTGTTGTTATTGGTATTGTTCATCATGTGGCTGCCCATCGTACCGCTTCCCAGCATATCACCTCCCAGCACATCGCCTCCCATCATGGAGCTGCTCATCATGCTGCTGCTGCTCATCATGTTGCCATTCATAAAGTCACTGGAGCTCTCGCCATAGCGAACATTATCACTCATCATTGTTAGCTAAAAGATAAATACTATATTGAAGTTGTTCAGAAATGCAAGGAGATAACGACAAAAATAACTGAATCTGAAAAAAATCAAGAAGAAATGAATATCACATTTGCTTCAGACAACACCCAAATGGGTAAACAGAAAGGTAAATTTTGAGAAATATGTTCTTCTATTTTCCTATTCAAATCTAAAATCAAAACAGAATATCTAGCTGTCTGCAGCACACCCACCCTCCCCAGAAAAACAAAATACAGCAGGACGAAAAAAGGAAGGCGGAATGGAACTGGAGCAGCGCCTTAGCGCCCGCCCCAAGGCCCAGACAATGTGGAGACTGGAGAGAGAAAAAAAGGCCCTTGGGTAAATTCCCAAAGTTCACACCCCATGCTTCTCTGCAAAACGAGGGAGCAAGAGCAAAAAAGGAAAAAAAAGAAACTCTGAGGGTCAAGGTTCTATTTTTGGAGAGGGGAAGGATAGAAGGAGGATAAAGACAAAGAACTTTGAAACGACATCAGTTCAGGAAACGGATGATCGAGATTCTCGGATTTTGTAAGGATGAGAGAAAAAGAGCTAGTGTTTTTTTTTCTGGACTATGTGCATAGCTTCTGTGAAGGAGCAATCTGAAAATTCTGATGAAAATTGTTAACCCAAAAATCGCTTCTCAAATCTCAATAACCTCGTGCAAACCCTAAAAAAACACCTGCCAGTTGTTTTGGAGGCAAGGCATTTGATATTCATTCAAAAACATTTTCATTGGCTTCGTGCCAGTACAACGAGAATATTATAATCAGAGCATGTTACACGGAAATAAAAAATTCAAGTCAGAAGGTTACGAAATACTTGATTGACTTTCAATATACAGTATTCCAAATATATAAACATTTTTGAGAACCAGTTTTAGAGGGGAGAGGGGGTAAGAACATGGATAATGGAACTGATAACAGAAAAAATTGGAAAGTAATTTTTTGATTAATTCAGGAGACGACATCTTCCAAAAATAGAGACATTGCCTTCCTTCATCAAAAATTTATGACCACCACACTTGCAAAATATTTCAGCTTCTGGGATATTGGTTCTCATGTTCTTATGCCCTTTGACTACGGTAGGACGCCTCATCAGAAAAGCATAAGATTCTCAAGTGCACTACTATGTACTAGCCAAAAACTCTCCTATTTGCAGAAAAACATGAAGATATCACTAATCCGTTTCTGACTCGAAGCTTGACTCGCATGACTAACCGCTTAGTACAGATGACGTACAGATGCACATTTACAGTAGTAGGAGTAGAGAGAATGAACTTTTTTGTTCTCTCACTTCGGGACAAAGTGTAACATTAGAACATCTGGGAAAAATGAAAAAAAGAAAATGAAAGGAAAATAGAACTCATTTTGCAGTTTGTTTCATCTCAATAGAAATAGAGAGAGAGCCAAGAGTTTTTGTTCCAAACGAGAGGAGAGCCAGGAGTAACTTATTGACAGTGGGGTGGGAAATGCATGTGGTGGTATTGCAGAATTAAAGAAAAAAGAAGAGGGAGAAATGTGGCAAGATGTGGAGTAGTATGCCAACATATTAGTGTGTGTATCCGCTGCCTTATCTTCTCCTCCCCGGCTCCTTGTAAGCCTTGCAAGTAGATCAGCAAGAAAAAATGAGTGCCTGGCTGGCTGAGCAACCGACCAGCTTCTCTCACTCTTGGTCAGGAAGGAACAAGAACAAGAAAACAAGACTAAAAAGAAGAAGTGAGGGTAGAAGTAGAAGAAGAAGAATTCGGGACGCAGAAGGAGTAAGACGGAAATCGAGCAAGGATGAAGCTCTTGCAGAGCAGAAACGCTTTGTAGTCGCACAGAAGGGAAATATCCGAAAAGGGGATTTCAAGAAAACACAGGATTACAGTTGTTTTTGTTTCATTCCTCTGATCACACGGCACTACGAAGACTTGCATTTCTAGTTATCTAGCAAGAAAATACAATACATGAAACAGAACATTGCACTTCATCCTCGTGAGATCCATCGTCGGGTCCCAGTTGGCCTGAGGGCATCGAGGACATCCTCATCAATTTCTTCTGCACCACACGTTGTGACGTATCACATACTGCTTCAGCACACCCCAAATAAGATTTAAGCAGCGGCAGAAGTAGCAGAACAAAAAAGTTGGAAGTAGGAAACAACCAGATGACTCATCTTCGAGCCATTCAAGGAAAAAAAAAGTTATAGACATTTCCCAGAATTTATCTGTTGAGGAGGAGAAACATGAATATTACTCATGATGGAAGACTTGCAAAATTGGAATAAAAGGTCAATTATGAGAAAATAAAAGAGAGCAGGAAAAGTGAATCATCGGAAACCTAAATGAATTCAATTTCAGAAACGGATAGAGATAGAAAAGCAACTTCTTTTTAAATTAACTGTTTACTTCGAATTAGCTATTTTAAATTGGCTCACTATAGCTATGTAATAGCTGGCTATCGTATACAACCAATTGAGAGAAAAGTTGGGAAAACGTGACTTATGCAAGTTTCAGAATTTATTTTTCATACACGAAATATTTTTTGTTGAGGGGAGAGAAAGTTTCTTTGAACAATGAACTTTCCTGTTGGAGAATATGAAACGGATTTTACTGTAGATAACATGACTATTTTTAAAAGTACATCAAATAAAATGAAGTACGATTTTTAACTATAAAGAAAGGGGACATATTTCATATGTGTCGCTTGAAAAATTGAACTTGTCGCCCTAGAGTTGGAGATGCTCCGGAGCTACCAGCTGAGCTACGGTGACAGGAGTTGCTCCACCGACAGATATGATATAAGAAAAAACAAAAAGGGCTTTTTTGGGCTTTGGCTTATTGAACGCTTAAGTCTAGAAGAATACTCTTAGCATCAAACCTAGAATAAGCTTGAAACGTTATACAAACGGTTTATAAAACTCAGTTTTCTCTCCGTTTGACAACTTTCTTCAAATTTTTCCTCATAAATAAATGAAAAAAAAAACGAAAAGATTTTTTTCACAGTCTGTGTTTTGGATAGATGTGTGAAAAATAAGATTTTTGATTAACTTACAAAATCAAAATATTTTTCAAACCTAATTGAATTGTTGGGGTACGAATTGTGTGCTTACAGTAATCCGAATAAATTTGTTTTCATTTTTTACGCTGAGATCACAAAATTGAAAAACTCGAAAATAAGAAAATATATCCTTTTTCTAGAAATGTGCGATCTATAGCAACAATCAAAACGTGCGCCTGGAAACGTGTGTACCCAGATTGCAAAAATAGAAATTCGCTTATGGCTCGTTGATATAATTAGAGTTTGTGTCAATTCAGGAGCAGAATGTGCCTTGCAACACCGGGCCCCTGGAGGCACGAAACATGATTAAGAAACATGTTTGACTCAGAGAAAGGGGTGGTGCAAAAATAGAAGGCTTTGAAAACAGGATTAGTTTCAGAGCGCAGAACCAGGGTGGATGTCTAATTAGTAGCATTCAAACTGCAGTTTGCATCGCACTCCAGCTTTTTATTATTTATGAAGACACTGTTTTCTTATTATTTCATTCAATTCATCTATATTTCCTAGTTGCAAAGAACAACAAGAAAAAAGAACGAAAAATAAGTGAGAAAAATAAGAAAAGGAAGTAAATGTGCGAATGAGAAATGCCGACTAACTCTCGTGTCTAGACGTTTTACAAAAAAATGGGTCATAATAGGATGTTTTTGAAATTTCTCCCAAGGTAACTGATTCATCTTGCTGTTGTAATATAGATCAAAACACGGCAGCAGATTGGAGGAGAAAGAAGAGATTAGTGGGCAGCCTTTTTGTTCTTAGAATTCAAGAAAAGGAAATAATTCAAAAGGAAAATATTGAAGAAAATATATGATTATAAGAAATGAGTGAATGTCAAAAACAGAGAAATGCACCACATCATTTGAAAAAAAAGGCTTCAGTTTTTGAAAAGCCTTTTTGGAAAAGAAAAAACTGCAAATGTGAATGTTCAAAAAACATTTATTCCTCACGTGGCTTTTGATAAGAGGGATGAGGCAGACATTTCACATAACATATTTACTCCTCATGGACACCAGTCTCAAGAATCAACATTGTTTACAAACATGGTTGCTTTTTCGCTATTGCAGCCACTTTTGCAGAAGAAGATAGCAGAAGAGGAGGAAATTGCTTTTCTCTCTGCAGAACGAAAAAAAAACTGAAGACATCGAAAACAAGATACACTACTTGTCTCAAATTGGGGAAAAAGAAGGAATAACATATGAAGGCAAAGAAGCAAAATATTGTACAAGATTAGTATTTTTGCAAAATTTAGTATTCTTGCAAATCGATTGTGGAGTAGTAGGGAATGATTAGATTTTTTTTAGAAACTAGGACAAAGTACAGGTTCTGCAAAATTGAAAAGCATCAAAGAAGGGGAAAGTGGAGTAATTTCGGAATTCAGGTGTTACAGCTTGCGGCACAGTGGTTTAGCTGGCAGCGGCGTGGCACGTTCATCAGGGAGTCAACAAGTTCAAGTCCTCAAAATGCTCATGGATGAAAATCTTAGGAAAATTATCATTTCCATCACCCCGTCCCACATTTGAGTGTAAAAAACCCTCAGAAATTTGAATCCATTTCAACTAGCAAAGTTCAACTGATAAGGCTATCAAAGGAAGTCGAAGAGAGCAAACTTCCCACCTTTTATACTCCGAGGTGGAACCGAAAGTTCCATTCATAAACTTTAGCTTTTCATATAGACGAACAATTATTCTCCACCTTCCCACACATTTCCATAGACAGACATTCAACCTTATAATCAACAACAAATGCTGTCTGGGTTTGCAAATGTTTTCTGTCTGGAAAACTAAGATCAAAAGCAATGTGGAGTGAAATCAGAAAATAAAAACAAAAATGATTCTAGTGATTGAAGTCAAAAATGTTGTAGCTAATTGAAAATTAACAGAAAAATTAAGTACTAAAAATTAGTTCATCAAAAAAAAAAGAATAATCAAAAAAGAGAAATGTGAGATTTCTATTGATCGTTTCCGTTAACGTTCGGGTTGAAAGCGGACAGTGCTTCTTGAATAGCATGCATGACGACTTCGTAGGCGGCTTGCTCGAGGTCGGTAAGATTTCGCTGGAAATGCAAAATATAAATAACTTGCGACAGAGGGAAATTGTTCATTGGCCCTGTATTTGTCTAAAACAATCGAAAGATGTTGTCCAACAAACAAAAACAAGTTTTCACTAAACAATTTGTGGAAAAATTGAACATCTTAACAATTCAAATTCGTAATAAGAATTATTTTCGTCAAAATTTCAGTCAAAAAATTAAGATATTCAATAGCTCACCATATCAATTCCGTTTCCTTGACCCTCTCCATTAACAATTTGACCCACGATATCCTGAAAGAACGTTTTTCCAAACAGAATTAAAAAACTAATACTAACCGTCAAATCATGTGGATCTGGAACAAGATCACGAGGAGCGATCGGACGAGAAGAGGCTGCCATTTTTAGGATAACACTGGTTTCGCAACCTGATCCAAAAGAAGTATAAGTACAGATTTCGTATAGACACTCCCATTAAAAGGATAAAAAAGTGAATAGATTTCTCCAAACGCGTATTGTTTTTAGACCAGAAAAGATTAGGGAACGAGATAGGATAATCTCAGGACAGGTAAGTGGTGTGCATATATTGATAAATGGAATTGAATGAAAAAACTGATCGGGGAAATGAGACTATTGTATTGATGTTCCAAATCCCTCATGTGACCATGATATAGTAAGCCGATGGAAAGCTCCAATTGAGTCTGAACATATTTCGGCAAGTGGAAAATCAAAGAAAGGATCAGAGTGGAACGTTATTGGAGATATGATACATTGAAAACGCTCAAAACGAGGCAGATTTCAGATTTTCGGATTAATGGCGATTTATTTCTCAAGAACTATCTGTTGAAAATATTTGTCATGAAGAAATAGAGCAGGAATTTGAAAACAGTTTTTCTGTTTCAAGCTTGTGAGAAAAAATTTCGTTCAAAAATTGCTTTCTGACTCTGAAAATCGCAAGATCATTGCGCTCCCATGCTCATTCTTTAAAATAGTTTAGTGGAGTTTATAAGAGAAAAAAATTTTCCAAGCATAGTGTTCAAGAACACGTACTCTTGGATCACTCGAAAAATTTAAACTTCCAATAAATTTCGGCAAAACCTCACTATATTTTTTTCGAACTCAATTTCAAATTGACCTACTCCTTTTGGGAATACTAAACTTTTGATAATTCTGCCACAAAATGTGATAAAAATCCGTAAGTCTCTTATTCTCGAGGGCGTTAATAATTTTCAGCGAAACAAGGAAAATCTATTTTCCAGTATATTCTCGTTGGCCTGCAAAAAATCTGAAAAATGATCATTGACTCTAAAAAAAGAACAGTTCAGAATAGTGATGATATAAAAAAGAGCCAAAACGTTGTACAAGTGTGTAAGAATTTATACTTTTGTAACAAAATATGATGAAAAATATAGTAGAAATTGAGACCGTAGGAAAAATGATTGTTGAGAATCGGGTTTGTTTGAATCATTGGGAAAATATGTTTGTCATGATTTTTCAGGAATTTGGTTTGTAGACGTCATGCCAGATTGTATAGTCTTCTAAGCGATAATCAAGCTCCACTGGTCTCTCGGTACTATCCGCAAGCAAGTGCTCGTCTCTGAATGCACATAGAAGATTCAGCACGGACTCTTTGGTAATTGGATCCTTATCGAATTTTCCAGATTTGATCACTCGGTTGTTGATAGCGTACGCATACCAATAATGATCCTTAGTGCATCGATAGCTCTTGCAAAACAAGCAAAAATCAAATAATGGTTTATGTGGAGCATTTGGGAAGCAGTTGCGGCCCTTTCTGATATCATCGATCAATTCGTCATAAATCTCACTGAATGGGGTTTGGTCCCTTGAAAACGGTCTTGGGAGTGGTAGAATATGAATGCTCTTGCTTTCCGGGTTCTTCTCTCTTTCAGCTGGAAAAGTTCTATTCAATTAAAAAGATTATCTTCAGTGCAATATACCTAAATCCGGAAAAACCTCAGGTGTGAACAATAGCCGTGTGTCCGGCATATCCTCACAGCCTGTTCGAGATTTATTCTCCTTTTCCTCCTTCTGCTGTTCTTCATCTTTCACATCTCCATTTTCCGCTTCACGTTGTTCGGCATCCTGGCCATTCTTGTCAGTCTCGGCACGGGCCAACTTCCTCGGTCTTCCACGTGGCTTCGCCTCCTCTTTCTTATTATTTTGGCCGAGACTCTTCACTGATTGATTATCTTTACGAGTTTTCGGGGGTCGACCAACAGGATTTTTCGCTGGAACAGTTTTCTGTTTACAAGACGACGTCAACTTGTTTGAATTCTGAGTCGATGAGCTCTGTGTGGTTTGCTTTCGTGGCCTTCCCACTGGGTTCTTTATCATCGATCGTTCTTTCTGCTGCTTCTTCCAACGTGCATCTGTAAAATTGGTATTTTTTTGAATAACATGTTTTTCTGTGGGCTACTCACAACTTTCTGCTTCCTGGCGACGCACTGTCAGTTTTACAGTTCTTCTCGAACGGCTTTCTGGGACCTCCGATGACTCGGCAGCGTCTGTATCAGAGTCTCCCTCTGATTCTTGTTCATCCACCTCTGTGTCTGTCTCATCAGAGTCTTCCACATCATTATCATCCTCAAACTTCTCAGCCACCTCTTCATCCCAAACTTTCTCTATATCATCCGGTAAAACAGTTCCATCACACTTCCTCTTTTTCGGTCTTCCACGACGCTTAGGCTCTTCTTTTTTCACATTTGGTACGAAAGGTTGGGCACTTTTTCTAGGTCTACCCACTGGATTCTTTCCTTGAACTGTTTTCTTGATTAAATCGTTTACTACTTCTTGACCAATGCTAGGTTTCGACGACGCCGCTTGTTTTCGTGGTCTACCAACTGGATTTTTAGTTCCGGTTGCAGCTCGTTCTTTCAGGGCCTTTTTCAAAGAATCGTCTGAAAAATGTTTCCATATATTAAGTTCTTGCGTATGATTCTTACCTTCATCTGCTTGTAAACGGCGCGTAGTTGGCTTCACTGTCCTCGATGAACGTCTTTCTGAAGTTTCAGAAGCTTCGGTGGCAGTTTCTAGCTCGGAATTCGTTGTGTTCTCTTTTTTTGGACGTCCTCTGGGTCTTTTCGGTGGTGATTCTTCATCGTGGTTCTCTCCGCTTGAAACCTGTAATTGTTCCCAGTCGAAAGTTATTGTGCTCGGACCGGTTTCACTCATTTTTAACTTTTTCGCTCACTTTTATGCACAGTTCCGGATATTACATTGCAACTTTGTCAAAAGTTGAGAGGTTGGGCTTTTGAACAAATTTTAACCAGCTTTTGGTCAGAAGCTGGCCCATAGAGTCTATGTTTAGACGACCAACTGTTTATTAGAAGTGAAACTTCTCAAACGTTTTCAGATATTTCAGTAACGTGCTAACTCGGATCGTACCAATCACCGTACAGAAATTGGAGGCTTCGCCCAGTTTTTAAAAATCCAGTCTAGTCTTTTTCTGACTCACGATTCCATGAGACGAGTCAATATTGTTAGCAACGGTATCTAGCATATCATTGATATTGTCCGCTCGTGATGTGAATTCCCTCGTTGGCTCCGCAAGCGTTTCTGGGTTCTTACAGAGAGTTAGCAGTTCGTTGTTTGACGTCTGTAATTTTATCGAGTTAATTTGTAATTTTGATAACTTTTCAATATCTTCTTTATTGCATCAATAGATAAATCTGTGAAAACATAAAAAAGTGCTAGAAAAGCAGTGCGCCAAAATTAAATTAAACGAACTCCACGCTGACAAAAGCTTGACTTCACGAGTTGTTTTTGGTTTGCATTCTTGAACGTGCGGCAATTTAACACGTTTCAACATAAATTTATCCATTACGCTTTGCAGAATCATGAAAATTTTCAAAACTATAAAGATTTACCATTCTACCTGCCGGACTGGTGTTGTTGGCAAAACAATTTGACTCGGCACCAGTGTTGTCCATATGTGATGTGAGCTTTAAATGCGATTCTAGATCTTGGAGGGATACTGCCAGCTGATCTGCCGGCTTCTGAAACATGTTTCATACTGGAAGAATATGAACATTTTCTATTTCGAAGATATAAAAGTGTATGTAACTATAAAACTCACTGTTCCATGTGGCAGGCTTGTCTCGCTTGGCAATGTGTCTTTGTTCATTTCGAGGCCCGCTGAAAAAAACGCGATTTGAGTGAATGAAAATAAGAGCATGAACGGTCCATGGAGGAGAAGGAAAATATGAATCATGCAAACTTTGACCGATTTATCATAAGTTCGAAAAACTATCTATTGGGAGTGTTGAACACAATAAAGAAGAAGAACAAAAAGTGGTGTTAATTTCTAAGCGCGCAAACACGTCGCCAAACGACTCTCTCTTGGCATGGGTGAAATAGTGTGGTGGAGATGGAGACGTGGTGGGTGTGTTGGAAAGGGAAAGATGGAGAGTGCAAGAACAGTGGGTGAAACACCCCAGCAAAGACTATGGAGTTGCGCTAAACAACACACTGACAACCAATACACAACACCTTATTGATCGTCCTCGTGCCCCGCGTCTCCTCTCGCCCATTACCGCGACAGATGGACTGGGGCTACGTGCGGAATTCTGTGCACCAGAGAGTGTGTTCTCTTCCAATGATACTTGGTTGTGGTATACGTAAACACAAGGTGAAATGAGAGACAGAATGGCAAGAGAAGACAATGTCGCACATCACAAAAAACATGTAATCATTTTGTCAATGTTTTCGAATTAAGCTTCCAGATTCGCCGTATTCAATTTTGGAAACATCATTTCGCATATGAAAATAAGCACAATGAATGAACCAAAACAAGAAACAACCAATTAAAGGGGGAAAGTCCTTCAACTGGAAAGCCTTCAATAATTTTTAGTAGTCTAAAGGGACGCTCCGATTTCCCAGATTTACAATTCGCACAACCGGTGCTACCGAAACATGTTTTTTTTTTGAAACACCGAGCAAAGTTAATGCGGGTTATGAGGCGCTAGGATGTAAGGTTGCACTGATTTTGACTGTGCGAGTTTGTTGAAAATCATAGGTAATTGGGCTTCACTTTGAACTGTTTTCTGGGTTCAGAAATCGTGGATTTGGGAGCTTCTTTAAAGTAACTTTTATGAAATTGTGTGCATGGGTAGTAGATATCACGATCGTGTGAAGCTTGTTTCCCACGAATCCAGCTTCAATATCATCATTGAACCGATTGAAATTCGTCATGGTTTCTAGTAATTTTTGAACTTATTTTTTTTTGTACTAGCGGTGTAAAAAATTATACAACAGCGTTGAACAACGTATACTTGTACCTATCTCAAAGATCGAAAAACTTCTCGGAAAAATTATCCAACCGTGGGAAGTATGGAAATCAGAGAAAAGCATAGAATTCGGTCACTGTCAAAAAATATGAAAAACAGATAACTGACAAATTGTTGATCATAATATCAGAAGGGTTTTACCAGTTGACACATTTTTGATAGCTTGCATAAGAATTGAGATAATCGAGCTCAAGCTTGACAGTGTGGCGCTCTTCTATTACAGGATTTAAAGCATTTTTTGACTGAACATGAACTCGAGTTCTCACACTTTGTTTGGCAAAATTTACAGCAGCCTACTGTAGAGCACATCTCACAGACTAGAAATCACAAAATTCGTTAATTGGTTGCTACGTTAATTCCGTGCCTCGTTTTATTATTTTTTAAATTTCTATTTACGACATCTCTTCGAACAACGCATTAGAAGATCACACAATACTTTGAATTTTTGCATGCTTTCCGTCTGAATGCATTTGAGTTGGACACGTTGCAAAAAAGCGGTCAAACATGTAGATCAGTGAGATTGAAAATCTTTAAAATCAAATTCTGCTTTTTCCATTTTTCTGACGTATTTGAACATCTGAAAAGCTTTATTTAGGCACAAGATTCTAAGAAAGTATCATTAAAATAGATTTGAAAGATGCTGCAATGAGTACGGAGGTATTTTTGAGGTTAGAAATTAGTCTATTGGGAAAAAAGTAACAGTTTTATCAGGAAAAAGTCCAATTTTAGGAGTTTTGAAAATTTTGATGTCAAGATGCTGGGAGTTTGAAGTAGAAAACGGCTCCGATTTTTTTTCCGTGATTCAGATGCAGGTTGGCAGTGAACGACGATCACAGACACACTCGGCTCTATAAAACCATTCAGTATTAACAAAAACCATTAAATAGTTCACCTTGCAGTTTCCATGTCTTCATATGCCTTGTGATCTGCCTCGGTCTCGAAGACGATTTTTCCCTAAATACATACATCTTGAAATTATATGAAAATCGGTCGTTCAATAATATTTCCAAGACCTGTCTCAATAGTTTTATACTTACCAGAACATTGGAACGGTCCGTAACATTAGTAGCTCCGGTGG
The DNA here is from genome assembly GCA_027920645.1 of Caenorhabditis nigoni. NCBI lineage: Eukaryota > Metazoa > Nematoda > Chromadorea > Rhabditida > Rhabditidae > Caenorhabditis > Caenorhabditis nigoni. The sequence continues at coordinate 1,302,554 of CP115869.1, forward strand.
CTGGCTCGACCGAAGACAAATTCATGGCTGGGACCAGTGTTGATACTGGCGGGGCCAATTGGGCAACTGAAGTAGCGACATTGGCATGAGAGTCCGACATATTTTGGCGATAGTAAGAGCCGGGTGAGGAAATCACAACAGGCGCTCACAAGTGAGGTTGATAAATGAAACAAAGCGGCATGGCTACCTCGGTTTTTATGCTCCGCCCATATTTGCTTGAGTGAGCATCTTTCAGTAATTCTCTTCTATAGTTTATCAGAAGCGAGGGATTAAATGCAGATTTGAAGATAATACAAGTTGTTGTATAGAGGTTAAAAGGGTATTGGGATGGGTATTATGTTGAAAAAAAAATTGCGAAACGTAGATATGACTTATTGGGAAATTTTGGGGTAAAATCTGTGGAACAAAACTGAAAAAAGGCTCCTAAAAGTCTTAGGCGTTGAAAACCGATAAAAAATTGAAGGCGATAACTAGAAGTCTGGAATCAGCTTCACGAACTTGTCTGGATTGTATTGCACTAATGGTCATCGCTGTGGGTCAGAAACAAATCTTCAATTCTGAAATTGGAAAAAAAATATCCGAAGTCTATGGTGGACAGAAAATTGTCCTATAATGCTAGAACAAAAATTTGTTATTAATCCTAGGCAAGATTAACACTACATTTTCATTACTATGTAGATCGCAATCCAAAATATCAATTCTTATATTGAAAATTTCAAATTTTGAAAAATCTTTCTGTATAACTTTTTCTCGACCGCCTTCTTCAGTGAGATAAAAATATGACACTATTTGCTGTAGAGTTTTACATAAGTTTTGATGTTCAAATGATTTTGTACTATCACCTTTTTTCTCACTGTTCAGAATTTCCTCGTGATGTAGAGTTATCTGAAATCATACCAGTGAAATGCTCCTGGGATCACTATCGTATAGTTATCGCAGACAACACGCTCGAAATCATAATTTCAGAACCGTCTGAGCACAAATCATGTGCTTTACGGGATTCCTCGAAAACAATCTTCACCATAGCAATCTGTCATGTGGAAACCAAGAATCTTCTCGAAAAAACGCTTCTTTCTTCTGCTTCACATAATTTCAGATACGAATGATATGATTATGCAGCATGAGGGGATTTTTGAGAACACGAGATTTGCAAAATGATGGAATTTCAAAAAAAAATTACAGGATGGCAGGGAAATCGTTGCGAAAAATATTTTCAGCTTTGGAATTGAACTTTTTTTATTGTTATCAGATTGTTCATTTTTTTGTACAGCAACCGTTCAGTTCAAAAACAACTGCTCTCCATAAGTAGTAAAACGATTCCAAACCGTCCGGGTAAATTCTGATCACATGGAACTCAGTGGAACGATGGAAAATGTGAATCACAAAAAGGATTGTGATTGTTTTCTCAACTCTGGAGTATTTTCCATACTCGAAAAATCACAAAAAATTCAAAATTTTTTAAATATTTTCATTTTATTTTTGTGATAAATGGTAAAACAGGAAAATCATATTTTCAATAAGCTTCATCGTTGTTTTTTTCATCCGGAATTTGTTTCTGAAAAGGCAGGGAAAAATTACCGAAATTTCAAATTACCTTATTTACCGGAATACCGGAACAAATTACCGGAATTACCGGAATCTCAAACGGACAGAGCCGGAAAATTTCTGTAAAAGCGCCGCCCGGCACGTCCCGTTGCAAATTTTTTCAAATAAAGACAGATTTCGTTGAGGTGTCTTGATTTCTTTTTGCTTTGCATTTAGTATTATGTAGCATTCATCAAAAATATTTTTCATTCACACACAGCGGTTTTTTCAAACTGTTTTTTTCATATTTCGTATTCAATTTTTTAGCAATACTCTATTCTTTGTTTTCATCAATGTTCTAATTCTAGTCTTTTTCAATAATTTTTCATTTAATTCTGACAATGTTTCCAATCGTCTAAGAGGCATGTATTCTCAGCTTTTCGTATATCATTTTACATTTCATATGACTACTGTAAAACCTGTATTAGAAGAGCCGGCCCTTCTAATACATGGCCTTCTATTTTTCAGGCCAGTTTTTCCCGAAATTTAGGATCGAAAAATTCTACTAAGTCTTGATCAAAATTTATGAAAATCTGCCAATTTCACCAAAACTTAGCAAGATTTTCATCGAAGAATAGAGTTTCAACAAATTTCTATTAAATTTTGGAGTACCTAGAATATTTTCCACCAAAAAAGCACGGAAACTCGAATTTCAAACACACATTTTGAAGGGGGTTCTTTTTCACAGAGGACCCTTCTTTTAGAGGGGCCCTTCTAATACAGGTTTTACGGTATCTTCATAAGAACAACCTTTCAATGTACATTACAATCAAATATCAAACCTCGTTTAGCTATGTATGTCCTTAAAATTTAAAATCAAGTTTCCCATTCAACTGAAAAGTCAGGGTTGACGTAAATAGGAGAAGACCTCTTTTCACAAAGATTGTCCGTACTATGGTCATCAATTATTCACAAGACTATTCAAAACTGAAAAACCATTGGCTCATCCTTTTTCAGAACTTCTTTAACTTCCTTTGAAATATTTATAAACCTTTGTGACTCACTTTGACCCTTCCTGTTCACTGAAAACAAAAACTAAGGATATTCGTCACGAGAGTTGCTGTGATTCTGGAATACAAATTAAGAATGAATTGTGTTCCGGAGGTAATATTGTATTAATGGGAGTGTCATGTGCCCATTATTTCAGGAAAAAATTCCAAAAAGATTTCATTTATTTGTTCTACATCGATTTTTCAATATGAGACAGTCCAATTTGATCTGAATGAAAGTAGTTTTCTAGCCCAATTTTAGTGCACGAAAGAAGTAAAACGTGTGTTGCAAAACAGACTGACCTCTGCCTAATTGAGCACCCCAACCTTACACTTGTGAAAAATTATCCAGATTAGGCGAGGACGTGAAATATTGAAAGCGGTGCAAAACATGTGACCTTTTCTCCCACCATTTTCTGCAATAAATTTTACGAGCAACTTTACACTTTGCTACGAACCACAAAGTGTAGAACAATACTAATAATCCCGGAGGAGCAATGGGTTTTTTTCGGAGAATTCTCTTTTTTTTTGTTTCTTTATAGCATATCTTCTTCTTAAACCACAAGTATATTCCTCACTAACAGATGGGTTCAAAGTGTTAGACTCACTGGGGAGGAACACAACTAATAAATGATCCTTCGAGTTGTCAAAAATCAAATTGATGAATTTCAAGCGGCACTCGTTTTGTTTTGCTTTCCATTTTTCACAAAACTTTCCCGGTTTCCTTCTTCCTATCTCTTTTTAAATCCCTGTTTACCGCCAGTGCCGCAAAAAAAAGCCTCACTAGCCGTTTTGCACTATTTTCAACTAGATGAACAGCCAATCCAAAAAGAAGAGGAGAAAAAGACTTTGAAAAAATAGTGATTCAGTATTTTTCAGTTTAGTCAGCTTAGTTAGCTTAGTAAATGAAAAAAGAGAAAAAAAACTGGGAAGTGAGTCAAAATAGGCTCTTCTTTTTTATTTAACGTAGATATTTCGGAGAGATCGTGTATTTTGAAAAGCGTGATTGTTAAAAATATTATTTTGAATACCTGATTCAATGATCCCAAACTGTGATTGTTGAGGTTTTTCAGGATTTATGTTCCTTCTGGTTGTTTATGTTCCTTCTTGTCAGAGTTCATTGTCTAACTGGAACACTGAACTCTTTTAGCCTCACGAAACTCAATTTCCTTTTCTGATTTTCTGCTTCCCTGACTCGAATTTTTCATTCAATCTGGATTGAGAACTATCCTGAAAAATCGTCTAAGGTTTTCCTTATTTCAGTCTCCAAATTTTGTTAAAATTTAGAAAAATGAATGAAACTGTTCAATATTGGGAGTGTGTCTATTCTAGAAGGCCATTCTAGCGCTTCTTCTCATCCTTCCCCGTTTCATTTGCCCCAATATTCACTCCTCCCCATCTTCTATCCTTCTAGATAGGAGAAACGAGGGGCTCATCGCGTCTTTCGGTGACCACGCCCACATCGGCAGTTCTGGCTGTGACACCTCATTCCGATGCCGGCACCACTGGTCCCGTTTTTGCTTACTTCTCTTCTTGTGCTTGTGTGGCTGCGTGTGTTGTTCCTTTTGTCTCCACCCACTTTCTCGTTTTTTCTCTTCTCCCCACCCCATTTTCCTCAACCACTTTGTTTCTATTCATTTCAGTCCTCATCTGATTTTCATTTTCAGTGTCCCAATTGTTTTTAATTTCCCGATCCACACAAAGTTCGTCACCATTCCGTCCCATCTAATACCACTGTCGGGTGCTCGTCGACCGTTGCTCTCCGGATTTATGATCATATCCTATCTGGCTCGGATTGTTCTCTTGCTCCCAGAACTATCATCAGGAGATGCAGATCGGTTGGCGGAAATCGCAGCTAATCAGGTACCATTCACTCTAAATTATCTATACCTGATTTTTTGTGATTCCAGGAGAACTCAATTCAGCTAGGCCAACTACCACCAGAACGCACATATCCCTATCCAAACGGTCCACCATTTCAACAACAACACGAGCGTCGGCGGGAAGGTGGGAAACGGAAAAAGTTTCGGAAAGAACGAATCGAAGATGAGCCATGTACTCCAATAAATGAGACGTTGAGGAAGAATTTGTTACAGGTGAGTTCGAGAACATTCAATTTTGGTTGAAAGCCTCTCAAGTATTTTGTGTTTTCTTTCTCTAGAAGACGTCCGATGTTTGAAGTCTTCCTATCAAATTTTGAGAACGAGGAAAAACTTTTTCGCTCTTGAAGGAAAGAAATGCACGCTCTCCTATCATCATGTAATCCTTGATGAGAATCACTTTTTGAAGAACTTCTGAGTATTTGTTCGCAATGGAGAATCAAACATTTAGGGTTTTCCTACTCCTTGTCAATCTATTCGGGTTCTCCAAGACATGGCCACATAAACATCTAAAAATGCCAGATATGTATCTTTTCTTTACCTCGTTGTTTCCTTTTTTATTCCATTCTTTTCTATTTTTTCGAGTGAGGGAAACCCATTATATTATCCGACCCAGTTTACAAGATCTAGGAAGTTGGGTTAGAAAAGGGTTGTGATTCGCTTCCTATAGGTTCTTCATATTGTTTTGAGGTTACGTGCGCATATGCAACACAAACCCAAAAAAGAGCATATAATGATCTATCCACCCGTTGACATCACAGGAAGCGTTGAACATGTTGCAATAGCTATTTTCTCCTCCCTTCGTTACCTAGTAAGTGCACTTTTGTGCTCTCCCGACTAGTTTAGCTCATTTTTTTCCGGAGGGACCCACGAATATGATTTTTATGCTCTTCGTGACTACGCTTCACTCAAAAAACGACCCTTTTAGCAAAACCTGCTTCCAAACAGACACGGGAATCATTCATTCGCTATTTATTATGTACGCTCAATGAGGCGTGATAATGATCATTTTTTAAGTAATACAGTGGTAGGAAAAAAAAACGGAAAAAGGAAAAAAGAAAGACAAGAATGCAAGTATGTAGTACATAGTTGTTGGCACCACCAGATTCCTAAATGTTAATCAAATTTTGAGAACCGATCCCCCACAAAGCTTTTCTTTCTCGCGAGCTGTTTTTGTGTTGTCCAATTTGTTAAACCGATTGGTGTCTCTCCTGGACAAATGTCCGTTTCGTTTTAATTGATTTACGATTGTATCTAAAAATTTGGAAACTGAAATGAAATTCTTGCCATAGACAGCATCCGATGGTTTTATAGCTTTTTTTGGTAGTGCTCCCAGGAAGAATCATTTGACCATGAATACAAAAGGACGGGGCTCTAAAAAAGGAATAGCAGATAAAATATAAGAGGTACTTAATAATTAAAAAACAACACTTGAAAAATAGAAATGAAAAAAAAAGAATGCGGAAAAATTTGAAGGGTCAGATGAAAGACAAAAGTTCAATCACAATGAGGAAGTTTTTGATTAATGGCTCAAAAGAGTTGACTTTAAGAAACCTCGAAAATTTCATATTTGTGATATTTAGAAAAATTATAATTCCTTAGAATTCCAGTTGGCCATTGGAAATGAATACAGGAAATGATTTCGGATAAATAAAACTTTTTTTTAATTTTTGCAAGAAAATCTGTCTGAAAGTCTTTTTAAACTTCGATTGCTGAGTTGCTTTAGTTTTCCAAGTTCCCCTTATTTCTATTTTCCACTCATCAAGTTGTTGGAACAGAGCCACCAATTTTATTTCAGACATTATCTCTTTCACTAAAATTCCGAATGAAGTCGCAAACCCCCAAAAAAACACATATAATCAAACAGACTGCCGGCAGTTTCACTTTTATTGCGTTTCATTCGAGCCATCCTCACACATTTTCACGTCGTTTAGAGCTTTTTTTCGGGAGGATTTCACTCTTCTTTTTTTGGTTCGCTCATCCGCACAACTTTTTTTACCCGGGGACAAACTTATCGCTTCGGCTCTAAAAGTGTGAAAAGAGGATAGAGAATTTGTGGGAAAAAAGGCTCTATGGAATTTTCCTTTAAATGAAATCAGTTTCAAAATGTGAGGGATTTATTGGGTTCTTTGGGTTGAATCAAATTGTTTACTCTTTTTCTCTATAATTTTTTCTCAGACAAGTGACCAAATACTGAAGCGTAACGTAGGACCATTGGCTTTTCAAGTCATCCATTATTCATTACTCCGGGCTATTGAAGTAGATTGGGTAAATACATCCATCAATTAAAATTTTCTTCTCGAGATACGACATCAAAAATGAAAGAAATCATAGCGTGACGTTGCAAACTCTAAAAGTTTCCGATTTTAAATGATTCAGAAGAGAACGATCTCTGAGCGAATTCTGAACTTCTGCATAGAATTCCCCACTCAAAGTTAATGATTAATTTCCAAAAAAAAATTTCTGGACCCAATATTTCCTTTGTCTCCTTCGCCCTTCTTTGAACAATCGTCAATAATAACTGGAAAATGTGTGTGTGTGCAAGATCGTGAAAACCTAGTTACGACCAAAGTATGGACCTTCCTTTTTTCTCCTTCTCTTATTTTTTTCTCTTTTTTTTTCTCAACCTCAAGCAGCCGTTAATCCATTGCCTGAGGGGGCTCAAACTATGGAATTGGTCATTCTGGAAATAGAAAGACATGCAAATGGCGTGATTTGAGAGAGAGTGGGATGAACATTAATGTTTTAACCGGGTCAAAATTTTTTGGAGGAAAAAGAAGAAAAGATGGGATGGAATGGATGGATGTGTTTGTATGGGGAAAGATGAAGTTCAATCAGTGGGTTCGACATTTTCAAATTTTCCAGGAACTCTTCGACGACTCCTACGACAAAAACAATTTGCCAAGCGCGAACTCAACAGAGGTAATTGAAACTGAATAGTGCAAAAGATGAAAAAGAAACTTAAAAACCCGATAATCGAGCTCAAAAAGTATTCAGAGAAAGTATACAAATTCGACTACCGCAAACGCTCTTACAGAAGCTCACCTTATACACTGCGTAACATAATTATAAGTTCACTTTGAATTTTGAATTTCTTGGAAAACTGTGAATATGGACTGAAAAGGATATGATTGAAGTAATTACTAATTTGGATTGTCAATTAATGAATACCATTTGAGACCGCTACCATTTCTTCAATTTGGCAAAATTGAAAAAAAATCGAAAAAATGGACCGAAAAAACGTAACATAAGTATAAGTTCACTTGGAACAATGAAAGATAACTCAAAACACAGATTATAAAATGTAATGAAACTACGAAATATAACAAAAAGGGATCAAAATGTATTCATAAATGTGAAAAATTTGGTTGTATCTATACTCAAAATTGGTCCACATCCGTTTTTGGCCAGCTTATACTGAAAATGAACTTTTTCGTCGATAACTTTTTTGAAAACAGTGTTGACTCCAAATTTTCAAGTTTAACAGAATTACTGTCAATTGCTTCTCGCAGTAAACTGTTGAAAAACATAAGATTGATTTGAAAACCGAGAAAAATCTCCCGTTTTAGCCCATTTTTACAAATATTTTCCGAGTGGTACTGTGTCTTTCTCGGCAGACATCTGATTGAGTTAACTAGCATAAAATAAAGGTGAACATGTTGTCATTTAGGAACACACATAAAACCATAAAAATGTAAGTTTTGGGTTTACGATATCTGTAACTTTTTGGACCATCTCACCCTCAAACATAAAAAATGGGCTATGAGAAGTCATGTTTACGGAGTTGTTTTGGGTGGAAGGAGTCACCCATTCTGTTTTTCTTTTTTGAATCACACTTGTCAAGTTTTGAATTTACGGATACAATTGTTAGATTATTTTCGAGTTCCGTTCTGGATGTACGATTGACCTAGAAAGTTATCGTTTTTAGCGAAAAAAAGACCAAATTCCGAGGTCCCAAAAATTTATTTAGAACTCATTCCATCAACCTGAAAATTGTTCAACATACTTAAAAAGTTGCAGACATAATATGTTTTGATATATTCACTTTTAGAGAAAAAATCTGTCGAAAAACAATACGTTCCCAACCTTCAATAAGATACCAAATATCTCTCCGGAACGGGTTTCTTGTAAAGAGGGCTCAACTACAAAAATAGAATTTGAGACTTTTTAAGTATGTTGAACATTTTTCAGGTTGATGGAATGAGTTCTAAATAAATTTTTGGGACCTCGGAATTTGGTCTTTTTTTCGCTAAAAACGATAACTTTCTAGGTCAATCGTACGTCCAGAACGGAACTCGAAAATAATCTAACAATTGTATCCGTAAATTCAACACTTGACAAGTGTGATTCAAAAAAGAAAAACAGAATGGGTGACTCCTTCCACCCAAAACAACTCCGTAAACATGACTTCTCATAGCCCATTTTTTATGTTTGAGGGTGAGATGGTCCAAAAAGTTACAGATATCGTAAACCCAAAACTTACATTTTTATGGTTTTATGTGTGTTCCTAAATGACAACATGTTCACCTTTATTTTATGCTAGTCAGCTCAATCAGATGTCTGCCGAGAAAGACACAGTACCACTCGGAAAATATTTGTAAAAATGGGCTAAAACGGGAGATTTTTCTCGGTTTTCAAATCAATCTTATGTTTTTCAACAGTTTACTGCGAGAAGCAATTGACAGTAATTCTGTTAAACTTGAAAATTTGGAGTCAACACTGTTTTCAAAAAAGTTATCGACGAAAAAGTTCATTTTCAGTATAAGCTGGCCAAAAACGGATGTGGACCAATTTTGAGTATAGATACAACCAAATTTTTCACATTTATGAATACATTTTGATCCCTTTTTGTTATATTTCGTAGTTTCATTACATTTTATAATCTGTGTTTTGAGTTATCTTTCATTGTTCCAAGTGAACTTATACTTATGTTACGTTTTTTCGGTCCATTTTTTCGATTTTTTTTCAATTTTGCCAAATTGAAGAAATGGTAGCGGTCTCAAATGGTATTCATTAATTGACAATCCAAATTAGTAATTACTCCAATCATAACCTGTTCAGTCCATATTCACAGTTTTCCAAAAAATTCAAAATTCAAAGTGAACTTATAATTATGTTACGCAGTGTATGTGCACGTTGAGGTTGATTAGCTTCGTTTCTAAAGAATATATCAAAAAGTTTTATCTATATCATGAATCATTTATCATACTATGTGCCACATTTTATCAGTTGACATATTTTTGGTATCTTTCATAGCAACCGAGATTATCAAAATCAAGCTGCTCGGCTTCTATCAGATCATTAACGGTATTCTTTCAGACTTTCAAGTTCTTACGGTATTTTTACGATATTCTTTTTGATTTCAAGTTCTGAGCCATTACAATTTCTGTAAGGGCGCATTATACTTTTTAGATAATTTTTTATCTTCCCCAATTTCCAGGTAATCGTCGAGCTGACCGTTCAGTCCATCACAGAAATCAGCGAGTTTTCATCCAGTTTCAAAGCAGACGTCTGGTTCTCACAAATCTGGCGTGATCCTCGTCTCGACTTTTCCGATAGAAATTATTGTCTTAAAAATATCTCTCTAGCCTCTCACAAGCTGCCAACAATGTGGTCGCCGAACGTGTGTTTCGTGAATAGCAAAAAAGTGAGTAAGCCAGCCTTTCCGATGGGGGTCGTCGTCCACATTGCCAATTCGGTGGTCTCAATTTTATTAGGGAACCATGTACGTAGTATGCGTGGATGTGGACTTTCGGAAACACACATACATACATACTCAAATTGAACAGACGTCGTTGAAAATTGAGTTTTTTCTATAGCATATGAAAATGATGGCAGAAAGGGGACCCATGTAATATTTATGGCACAATAGGAAACGGAAATGAATTTCTAGGTGCTAAATAAGAAACAGTTTTATCATTCTCAGGTCGAAATCCACGCTTCTCCATCTCAAAACATCCTCCTCTTGATCTTCCCAAATGGAACTGTCTGGCTGAACTTCCGAGTATCCCTCATCGGTCCATGCAAACTCGACTTGACCTATTTCCCCATGGATCGCCAATCATGCAATCTTGTTTTCGAGGTGAGAATTGATGAGTGGCATTTCACAACTGGAGTTGACAGTTGTGATGAATACACAGACAAAGGCAAAATAAGATTGAAAACTGAACTAAAAGAATAAAAAGACAGAGATATTTGTTTTCATCCCTTCCCCTTTTCAGAGCTACTCGTACAACACGGCAGAAGTGAGAATCGTTTGGAGGGATTGGGACGCGGTGACTATACCAGATCCGGATTCAAAGAATCTTCCAGATTTTGAACTTGTGGATATTAAGTGGGTTCGAATTGCTACGAAGCAGAAATAATGGTCATTTATAGGCATATGAATGCTACGTTAGTGTATACTGCTGGTTTATGGGATCAACTAGAAGTGCAATTCACATTCCGAAGATTGTACGGTTATTACGTTCTTCAGGTGAGAGATATCCTGGGTTATAATATCTAAAAGTCGCACACATTACGATCATAGCAGAGAGAAGAGTTTGATTATTACCTGAGAAGAGTATTCGGTAGAAATATCAAACGCCTCAAAATTAGTGAAAGCATATTTTTGAATGTTTTATCAGAGTCATAACAGCGGCTCGTTCTTCTAATTGTGGGACCAAAAGTTCAACCACTTGGTAGGCTTGTATTAACACAATTTCTTTTTTCATGCTCCTTTCCTTGATACAAAAAATTAGACACGTGCCCCATCTCTTTTTTCGAAAAAACTAGCTTGTTATCATTCGTAGAGTTGACAAAATTCCAAAATTTTCAGGCCTACATGCCAACATATCTGTCAGTTTTTATTTCTTGGATTGCTTTTTGGATTGACACAAAGGTAAATTCCATTCATTTCTCATCCATTTTTCATGACCTACGTCACAGGCTCTCCCTGCTCGAATCACCCTTGGTGTGTCCTCGCTGATGGCTCTCACATTCCAATTTGGTAACATCGTAAAAAATCTTCCACGCGTCAGTTACGTCAAAGCGCTTGACATCTGGATGTTTGGCTGTGTTGGCTTCATCTTCTTGTCTCTTGTCGAGGTATCAATTTTCTATTCTCCTTTTGTGTCGTTGTACCCTGAAATTACATTGCCATCTTTTCTTTTTTTCAGCTCGCTGTCGTTGGATTCGCTGACAAATTGGAAGCAAAAAGAAGAAGACACAATCGGTTAGGGGTTTTGTATGGTAGTTTTTGGAAACATGTGTTTTTAATTTCAGGTGCAAAGAGCAATTAATGATGAGGAGCGATTCAGAACAGCAATGGCTTTCTCGATTGTCGGGACAACGACCTCAAATCACTGAAACCAATTCAGGTAGATTAAACCTCAAAATTCGATACCACATACTTTTCTTATTCCAGATGCAACACACACAATTCAAATAAACGATGGGAATGGGAACGTGAGGCGGCGAAAGAGTGAAGAGAAGCGGCAAAAACTTCTACTTCAAATGGAAAGTCCAATATTTGTTAACGGAGAAAAAATTGATGAGGTACCTTACTATTTTTTTTTCTCAAAAACTCTCAAATCTGATTTTTTCAGATCTCAGCCAAACTCTTCCCACTTCTTTTCACCGCATTCAACATTTTCTACTGGTTCTACTATATTGGAATGTCGGGCGGTTTCTTCTAACCAGCCCCAAATTTATTTCTTATCATGGATCCATCCCTTTGAAAGAAATGCCCACAAATTCTTATCATATTTTATGATGTGATGATCTCCATTCATTTTTGTATGCGTGAACTTTTTTCGCAATTGTACTCGATTGTAACATACTTTTGTCCATAATTTGAGCTATTTTATTCAAAACACGGGTGTGTGAATGAAGAAAAATGAAATAAAGATGCGTCGTATTGAGACGGTTTGTGTGATATTTTATTGCAAATTAACTGTAATTTCGGGTATGTGTGCCGCCTTGGTGGGTGAAGTTGAGGAATAGTGTTTTTTCTGCCAAAAAAACAGTTTCCCTTTGCATCATTTTCCAGACACCACTCTTCAGATTGCAATACTGTAGAGTGAAAAAAACCGTTTGAAACAACTTCAAATTATTTTAACCTTCTAGGAATCGATCTTAAATCTCAAGATCCGAACTGAGTAGCTAGTTTACAATAGACGTGTATATCCCAGAAGAGAGGTCTCATGTTTAGACAATCATCAATTCCGAAGAGGTATTCCTTGCCTCATTAGGACAATCATGGTCCCATCAACCTTATTGATGTTCCATCTCATTCACGGTCTTACCCGATATGTTACTAAATATAAGGCTTTGATTGTGAGCTTTAGAATATCCGAAATTTAGTGTTTTTAAGGTTAATTTTTTTTGAACTTGAAAAAAAATATTTTTTCTCGATTTGAAACAATGGATAGTTATCTTTTTATCATAGAAGTACATAAATTACTTTGCCTCTTCGTGAAAGCGGCACCTCACCAAAAAATAGGAGCTCTGTTCTCGATTTATGGGCTTTGTGTGCAAGTCAATTGGCTTTGGCTCACGCGAGCCCTTCATTTGAATAGCCGTTTTTTCTGCCGCATCGATTCGAATGAAAAAAAAAACAAACGCAACGTTTTTTATTCGTTTTGTATGTTTCTCATTCGCGTGGTTTTCCTGAACGAGTCGTCCAAAAAAGAAAAGAAGACGGGAGCGTCTTCTCCATGGCGAACCGCTCGTCAGTCGTTCAGGCGGCCATGGAGAGCCGTGGTTTTGCTCTGCCAAACCTCTGTCTTGCTTCGACTTTTGCTTTGAAAATCCTTTTTTAAAAAATTGAAAGAAGCGTTTCAGAATCGTATCATATCTAAACTATCCAAATCACGTTACGGTCAAATGCGCCCTTTGCTTTCAGAGTGATAGCCATCCAAGCTACAGCAGCGAGAAAAATAACAAAACCGGAAAATGAACGATTCTCGAAAACTTTTTCTTCTTTTTTTTTCCGTTTCTCACACTTCTCCATTCGGAACGCATCAACTTCACTAAGCCATCGGTTTCTCAGGCACTTCTTAGTGTGAGTGGAAGCAAGTATCTCGAGTTTGTACTATTACAGGAAGACGTTGTTAGATATTTCCAGAAGTTTATTGAGTTTGATAGTTTGGAAGTAGTGTATGTACAAGATTATCATATACAGTTTTTACACATTAAAAATAAGTAGTTTCTACGACTCTTCAAAAACAATGTTTTGAAGCTTCAAGCAAGAATACAGTAACCCATACAAATTCCACTCTTTTCCCTCATCTCTTCAGTTTTATTTGAGTAGGTTTTTACTTACAGTGGCGAACGTTAGTGAGTGTCACTCTATACTTTTGTTCATAACTTTGCTCAAACTTGTCCAATCATTGAAAACTTTTTTGTTACATGTAGCTCGGTTTTCAACAAAACGTTGTATAAGTTTTTGGAAACTCAATCAATTTTTGTGTCTTCTGAATCTTCACAGACATGACGATGACTCCAGATGAAAAAAATAATTTTCCGTCAGAATTTTTTAAGAGATAGGCTATGTGATGAAAAATGTTTGGTGTAGATCAAATATATACGAAAAAAAGTTTGAAGCGGTTTGGAACACTTTCTCTTGAGAAAGTTTTGTGTGTATATTGTAGAGCAATTAAAGACACACATTCTCTCAAAATTTGAACCATTTTGTATCATTTTCAGCCGAGTTATAGCCAAACTCCAGAACTATACCTTTTCTGCTCCAGTGAGCATATCTCAAGAGCATGTGTTCCAAACCGCTTCAAACTTTTTTTCGTATATATTTGATCTACACCAAACATTCTTCATCACATAGCCTATCTAGCCTACCCAGCTACATGTAACAAAAAAGTTTTCAATGATTGGACAAGTTTGAGCAAAGTTATGAACAAAAGTATAGAATGACACTCACTAACGTTCGCCACTGTATGTAGCTTCCCAAAACATTTTATTACATCTTTAATTCTGAAGTACTAACCTTATCGAAATGCTTCGTTTTCAACTAATCTAAGAATTCTTATTGTTGTCTTCCAACCGTTCCATTTAACAAAAATTATTACTCGTGTATTCTTTTTGTTTCTTCTTCACAATCAAGTTGAACGTCTTCTAATCGATCTTTCCCCCCACATATAACTTTTTTTTTTGTTTCAGATTGCCGTATCACTCTCCATGACAACGAAACATTGGAGCATTTTTCAACGACATTTCTCACATATACTAATCCGTCTCAACAGTTCGAGAGCAGTGTTTGGAATCCAAACAAAGATGAAGTCTAAAGGTAAGCTTCTATTTTTCATCCCCATTTTTTAAAACTAGTGCAAAAACTCTTGAAAGTGTATGCGAGAGTGTGTCTCCGGATTTTTGAAAAAAAAAAAAAGAAAAGCTCCATTGTAGTTCGAAGGTGCATACATAAGGTTTCCGGTCAAAACGACGCTCTAGCATCTTGTGTCCTTTTTTCGCGCTAACAATTGTGGGTCCCTGCACTATCGATCTCTGTTCTAGAAACGAAACGTTGAGAAGTTGCCTCTTTTGCAAAGAACAGGTCATGTGTGACATACCAACATTACTATAATTTCTTTTTTTCTCATTTTCAAAAATAGTTTCTGAGAAAATACCGTAAACACTCTAATAGAACGCCACCCGAATCGTCAAAATCGAGCCCGTGTATCTCATTTTTTGTAAAAGATATCAAAAAATGATTTACTAATAAAATGTTGCTGATATCATGATGAGCATTTTATTAGTTGATAAAATTTTGATATCTTTTAAATGAAGTGAGATATAAAGGCTCAAAGTAAACGGCCCGAAAGGTGTTCTATCAAAGTGTTTACGGTATATCTATTCCGGTGAGGGTCACGGAACATTGCTTCATAATAAGATACAGTTGTAATCTTAAAATAAGCCCTTCTCCCCAATTTTTGCCACTTTTTAAAAGGACTTTTCCTTCATTCAAGTTTGCTCTATGAGCTCTCAATATGTATTCTTGTTACAAGAAATTATCTACTAATCCGAATTTTCCGAGCGAAAAAATATAATTTTTGGCAATGAATACAAATTGGATTAGCGTATCACAAGTTTTTATTTTCGGGTGTGTTGTGGACTGAAGATGAGGATTTTTGTCAGATCTTGATGAATATAAAAATTCGGCGAGTTCTGCTTGAAGAATTGATAACAAGTAATCAAATTCCTCGTATGAAACTTTATTTGAGATACTTCTATTCATCTTTTGAAACATTTCCATTTCATTGAACGTCATCAATATGACGTCGTCATCTATTTCATCTTCATCACGATGTTTTCAAAATGTGCTTTTTTTTTGAAATTCTTTTTCCTTCCCACTTTTTTTTCTCTCTCTCGACCCTACCAAAAAAAGGAAACCCCGTGATACGGCGACGGTACAATCGTCACGTTTGTTGCACCTTCATCACCGACAAAACGGAACGAAAACGAGTGAAAAAGAGATAGGGAGAGAAAGAAAAAAACGGAACGTACGCATTCACGATCACATAAATACGTGTAAACACAAAATCAACGAAAGTTGTTTCTCTCGATTTCGAGGGGTGTTTTCTTGAGATGGGTCGATCGCAACATGTTGCACCTCTATAAAACGTGATGATAGCAAAAACCTATACGGATACTGCGGTAGGAAGACGACGAAAAAAATGCGCAGAGAGTGAAATGGTAGAGGACGAGAGAGGAAGGTTGCGATCAGTGGTTGACGTAGATTCTTGTTCGTTTTGTTTGCTTCGTATTCCTTTTTTTGGTGGTGTTGTTATCAATGGAGTTTTTTCCCGTACGGCGAGCATATAAAAGCGTTTTGGACAAACAGCTGATTGACGCTATTTTTAGGAAAGTATTAGTGAACGTTTTCGGAAATTTGGTATTCGTATTCTAGCTTTCTGATAAGAAAAAAGAGAAGATTAACGTTTTACGGTAAATTACAGAGGAGAAAAAGTTTAAAGGTAGTGACCTTGCTAGATGAAAATTCGAAATTCCAGCACAGTGAGCATCGAATATCGATAATTGACATGATAACATTGGACTATAAGCTCTCTACTCATTTTAGGTACATCCGGAAATTAAAAATAACAGATGAAATTTAGCGCTCCAGCAGAAGTCTGGTTAATTTCCGGTAAATTTCGGAATAATGCTATTCTCATCTTTTTCTCATTTCAGATATTCTACTCCTAGATAAAGGTCTACTCCTAGATAAGCGATGCTTCCAAATTTAGGGAAACCTTACATTCAGTTTCTCGTATGTATAAATTCATTATTTTGCGGGCGGGAAAAAATTGATTTTCTAACTGAAATTCCCAGAATTTTTGTTAGTTTAGAGTCAGTTTAGAGAAAAACAAGGATTTTTGAAAATTCTCAGTCATCCTCCATAGTTAGAGAAAATTTTTGGTAATGTGATGACTATTTTTCAACATTTTGACCCTTTTTTGTGTATGTTCCAAAACTCAAAACCAGTACTTTCTTATTGTTTTTTATTTCATAAAAAGTTAAAATCAACAATTTCCAATTCAAGAATCACCATTCTAGTCCCATAAAAATCTTATTGAAACCCTACTGGTCCCCATTAAATTTCAAAGACGAACGAACATGAGGTGTCGTTTGGAGTAATTGCTTTCCGATTTTTCCGATTTTCTCCCGGCCTTTTTTCACTAGCTATGTGGGACCAATAATGGCCTTCTTCTCCTCATCATCATCTTCATTCCCGGTCGTTTTTGCGTGTGTTGTATGTCCCATCCCGTCTCTTTCTCTTTCTATCTCTCGCTTCCCGTAGGCTCTCCCGACTCGTCTTCCTCCGGGTGCCTAGAGTGAGTATTTGTGTGAGTGTGTTTGTGTGAGTGAGGCCGTATGTCCGTATGTCCGTCTTCTCCACACTATAAACTCTTCCCGCGCGCTTTTCTCTTCTTTCTCTCTTTTCCTACGTGCGACTAACTGCCTGCGGCCTCTCGCCGGGGACATGCGCTATTTTTATCTCTATCTCTCGTGACGCTCTCGTTATTCAAACTTGGCTTCATTAAAAAAAGAAAGTGATGCGATGATTATTATCTGTTAATTGTGATTTAATTACCCTCTCGGTCATTAGCGGCTACTTTCTTCGTCCCCCATTCTTTGTTTCACTCTAACTTTCATCATTTTTTCGACACGCTGTTAGGTCTTTCAATGAGAATCTATTTTTAGAATTTATATTGAAAACGGGGAATCTCTCTTTAATGGGATAGCGGGTTTTACGAGATTTGTCGAAGAATATTCAAAGAAGATATTTCAGTGTTTTTAGCCGTTTGTGTGTGTTTTCAAGAAGATTGAATAATGTTTATTTTTTTTTTCGTTTTGAAATTTTTCAAGATTCCCTTCAGAGTTTTCACATTTTTTTTCCGACGTAAAATTGTCTTTTCTTGACCACCATTTCATTCAAATGTAATTGAATAGCCCCAAACATAATGCGAGGACCTTACTCTGCATCAAAAGTTTCTTTCTATCCCCTCCTTCGGCTTTCCCTGCGTTTCCTTGTCTCATTTTTCGCCGCCACTGGTCCCCCGCCAAGTTTCCTTCTACTCCTGATTTTCTTCTTTTCTGGAGCCTTCTGAGGTACTCAGTTTGTTCTAAAATCCGTTTCTGACGTATGCTAGTCATAAATTACTGATGAACTTTTTCCACACCTCATCCCGTTCGTTTGCAGAAAAAAGAGCCAGAGCGGGGTCGTCCTAGAAAGAGATGAGTGAAACTAGATACTTTGAAACCATTTTAAAGAAAATCGAAATAAACAATTGACTTCGTTTATGTAAGTATTGAGATTGTGCATTTGGTGATTCAGAAAGGTTTTTGACTAGAAAATGAGTTTTTCAAATTTTGAGCCTTTGATGTTCGCAAATTCCAATTTCGGGTTTTGAAGATTTTTCAACCTTGCGCTTTCCTAATCCCGTTACCTTGAAATTTGAAGTACTTGTTCTAGACACTGTAGAGCTTCGAAATTTTTGAGACGCAGAAATCTGAAAATTTTCGATTTTCAAAATTTTAGATGTTTCCCGGCATTTCTATTTTTATCAACAATTTCAACTTTGCTTTTTATCCCAGATTTTGGTATCGAAAAACGTTGTTTCAAAAAGTGTTTTTCTCTTCCATTTTCTATTATTTGGTTTTCGAATTTTTATCACTTTTAGAGTTAAAACTTGTCATGAATCAAGATTTTCATCTTCTCGGTCACACCTTCCAATCACTTCTCAGGAGCTTAGCTTTTTGATATCACAAATAGGATGAAACCAAACTTTTTGGGTTATGATGGATGAAAGATTCTATCAGCTGTTATCATATCAACTTTCTTTGAACCGGCTTCGTCCTTTTCTTACACAAAACGCCGTCGCCGCTAATATGATCCTAGTGTCCACTTTCACACCTACATTTTCTATTTTTGTCTGGATTTTCTCTTTTTTTCCTGAAAACCTTTCACATATCTGTGAACATCTTCAGTTCTTAAAAGCAGAACTTGACATTTTCTTGTTAAGCTATACTGAACTGAACTAGAACTGTTACTATAAAAACTCAGAATTTCAGACGTATGGAAGAAGCCAGCTCCTCAACGGGGAGCACTGGCGGAGCAATGGCTGGAATTCCGGATATACCATCGACATCGGCCGCGCTTTTAGCGAACACAAATTTGGAACCGGAACGGATTGCGGTGCTGCAGACGCAGCTTCAGGTGAGATTTTTCTACTTTGCTGTCCATGAGATTTATGATATCCACCTAAAAATCCTATTTGATTTATCATACTCTTCTGTTTTCTATTTTCTGTTTAGCGATAACCACGAACCACAAACTTCTTCTACCGTATCTGCCTATTCCCAACTTTCGAACTTTGACATCATTCTGGCCTAAAAAATCACGCCATTCCAAAATTCTAGCTAACCAAACCGACTATCCAATCATCATTCAACAAACCCCTCAACCAGAGAAGATACCGTATCTGAATAATTCATTTTTGATCTGAATTTTTTTTTTGGATACCTGACGCAGTCGTCTTTCAATCTTCTTTTTCATTCTGTTTGATTCAAGAAAAAGATAAAAAAGAATCTTTCGAGCGAGAAATACAAAAAAAAATAATGACAGATTGGTTTGCCAGAACTGTAAAATAGCGAACTGGTGATGAGTGCGGGGGAAATAGGACGAAGAAGCGATACTGTCATCAATCATTTCATCGCCTTTTTCCAGTTTATTTTTGGAACAAAAATGCTGTTAAGTGAATGGAAATCGTTTTAGGATTAGACACAGTTTTTTTTAATTGAAAAAGGATACGGTGTTGGAACTGATAGATGCAGTTTGTGTCGGAGAGGGATCGTTTTTTTTTGATGATTTAAAACATTCTGGGGAACGTATGCGCCGGGATACTGTAGAACTTTTGATCTAGGCTTGTCTAGGGATAATACTTAACTGTGAATCTCATGAATTCCGATAATGAAATACTGAAAAAAAATGTGGAAAGTGTTGTCTCTTGATTACTCGTTTGCTTAATTATGAAAGTTAATCTTATTTATCAAAACTTGAGGAAAATGTAAGTTTCCTTTGATATTAAAAGGAATACTGTATTCAATTAGAAATTTTTCCGATTCTTGTGTACACTTTTTCAAGCTTAAAATTATGAAAAGAGCTCAAGTATCGCAACATACGTTCCGAGTTTCCGTTATGAAGTTGTAAATCAGTATATGTGGTCCATTTCAAGGGTAATTGATAATGTCAACTTCTTGACAAGACTTTCAGGAACTGGGCTGCTGATTTTCGGTTAGGATACTTCTGGACTGAGTAGAATTCAGTATGCTAGCGGGTTTATAAGTTTCCGTTTGGCTGTGCATATTTCATAAAGAACGGATGATTACGGGAACCTGCCCACGGTTCTCGCTTTTTGGTGAAATTAATAATATTGATTTAGTTTTTGAGTTTTCAGCAGGAGATTCAAAATATAGCCCACGCTCGTTAGAACTGCCAGCCAGACTGTCAAATTTTACCTCACATTATTGTTTAACATGAAGTTTCAAATTGGTTACATTCTCAAACACCTGAACCAAAGATTCA
The DNA here is from genome assembly GCA_027920645.1 of Caenorhabditis nigoni. Taxonomy (NCBI): domain Eukaryota; kingdom Metazoa; phylum Nematoda; class Chromadorea; order Rhabditida; family Rhabditidae; genus Caenorhabditis; species Caenorhabditis nigoni. Next base: position 1,323,085 of record CP115869.1, read on the forward strand.
GTGATAACATTAGTGTGACATCCGTTGTACCCAAGTTCCCGTGTTTTGATGTTCATAACGACATCATCAACTTAACCTTAGAAACTCGTCACGTAGGCGTGGCATACTGTAGACAGGAAATGAAAGAAATCGTGTTGACGACACGCCTCCTTTGAGACTCTTTAAAAATCAAGAAAAACCGTGAAAGTGCATTTGGGTGCATATATTGTGACTTGACATTTTTGATACATATTCAATTGCTTACACCCGGATTTGAGATGTTAGTATACAGAAAAACTTTATTTTTGAAATTAATTCTTTCCTTTTTCAAGCTATAAATATTGAAATCAGCCCTTTTTACCTTATTAGCTCCAACTTCTGAACCCAGTCGATCTATTGTGTTGTTAGCTTCAAGGTCTCAAAAATAAGAAATCTAAATTGAGAACCTAGAGGAATTTCAGCTATTAAAGTCCTTCTGACGACAACCCCCACACACACTTTTCGAGGAAAGAGAAAGCAATAGAGAAAGATAGATAGAAGAGGTTATTTCCGGATGTGTCGAAAATAGAAGCCTGGAAAACCTGACGATGCTGTTTGTCGGTGTCTATCGACGAGAGGGTACATCATGAGAATAGAAAAAAAATGAGGGGAGAGGAGAGGGGAAGAAAAAAGGAGAAAAGAAGAAAAAGAAGAAGCAAAAGCTTGAAAATAGTTACATTTCTTCTCATTTCTTCTTTTCATTTTTCTTCCTCTTCCTCTGTTTTTCCTTCTGGTCCTTTGTCATTTTCTATCATTGCTTTTATTAGCGTTTAGAACAACAAAACCTTTTAGTGAACCACAAACGAACGTCAGTTTCCTTTCTCGATTCATTTCCATCTCACCTGGTTGAAGTTTTCTTGGTTTTTGGATTTTTTAATTTCCAAAGTAGGTATCATCATCATTTTCTTGGCATTTCATCTAGGTTCCAAATGCAAAGATCATCATCTCTAGACCAATTTCCGTTTTGAGACTGCTTTCTTGTTGAGCGGTGCCCCCTAGAACTCGAAGGAAGAGAGGAACTCCTCCGAGAAAATGAATTTCACAGAATTTCGCTAGACACAACAATAACAAGGAGAACCCCTTCATTTTTCTTGTTGTTTCTGCTTTCTGTTTCTAGACCCACAGCCATTCATCGCGTGTACAAAATAACTTGAAAGAAGCCTCGATCATCTCCGCCCTCCCCTTCTTGTCAATCCGCTCCCCGTTTTCCATTTTCGGCTCCCCCCGGTTGTCTACACTCGTAGATGTCTCTTCTTCTCAGAAGCTATTTTTGTTGTCATTCGGAAAGCTGAAAATAGAAAAAAAGTTGAGGACCAAGAAGAGAAGAGAAGTTGACGGGCGAGGGGCGGGCCTAAATGAATGCATAGAGGTTCCGTCTTTAGCCTAGACATTTATCACTATCTCTATACCTCCCGATCCTTCTCATCTCAAATATTTTGCTCCTTTAATCCCATGTCAAAAATACTAAAGTATAGGATGAGTAATACTTTTTCCCATTTTCCTCGAATTCTCATATTGTATCTTTAAGCTGTTGTATAGTGGCTACATTTTGATTGTTACAGTAGTCTTCAATCTATCCATTTTGATATATGACTATTTTAGTCTGTAGCTGAATTGAAGATTTCAGAGTTGAGGAGGAAAAAACTACCAGCATCCTTATGATCTTGGTAGGATATTTCGGATTGATCCAAGTTTTTCAAAAATTTGATGAAAATGTGAAAATTGAAATTTTGAGCTAATCTTATAAGCTAGGTTTATGATTTTGAGCTATAACTGTTATACCGATTTTTTGCTGAATTCTATGCTAATCTTTTGATTCAGTTTCTTACTGGGAAAAGTTTTTATCGGAGGTTTGAACTTGAAAATGTCCGATATCCAAAGTCAGACTAGACTCTAAATGTATTTCATTATCTGTCTACGACTTGTTTTCAATTAGTTTTTTCTTTTTTTCCTCACTTTTCCCTTTTTTGTTTTCTAGAGAGCACAAAAAGTTCCTTTTCCAAAAATGTTCGAAAAAAAAAGCTATACAACAAAAATAGAAAATTGAGATAATTTTTTCTCACTACATGATTTGAACATGTGATAGGAAGCAAGGAGAGGCGAGAAAAAAAAACCACATGCTCTACTTTTTTTTCTCACATTTTCATAAGTAGACCCCCCCCCCCCCAAAAAAAAGTATGGATCACTTTTTATTATTGATTTGGAAAAATTATATTTGATACAACTTGTTTTGTTTTCACTCTATGTTCCAAAATGTTCATCAATGTTATATTCAGGAGTAAAACAGAGAGAGAGTGCTCTCGTGTTTTTGCCATTCACAATTTATTTATAGATACTCACACATAAATGTACACACATATGTACGCAACTCTTTTCGCTTTCTTTATAACCTGTATTGATAAGAAGGCCAGTGACTCTACACTCGGAAATAGAAACTAGGAACTGTCTTAAAATTGCCACGTGATAATATTTTTTGATAGTCGACAAGAAGTAAAAGGTTCATTTCGGGAGTGGACATGGTAAAATGAGTAGCCAGGTGTTTTCTATTCAGTTTTTTTTCGCTCTTTCAAAAGTTTGCTTTTCACTCGGAAGAATTATTTTCCTTTTTTCTACATCATTTTCTACGACGACGGTTGTGGTTGGTGAGGAGACCGCTCAGACTCAACTAAAAATAGTGTGCGCGCAGTTTTTGCGTCGTTTTTTGTTTGCGCTGGTTCTCGTTTTCTCCATCGCCGTCCCCATCCTTACTTTCTCTCTCTCCTTCACCGTTTTTTTTTCAATATTCATCATCATCCACGGGGGGGAGATCCCAGCATTGATGATATTGATTTTTCGGACCGTGTCCACACATACAAACAACACACTGTTTTGGCCGATTTTGTTTGTATGTCTGCCTGTGTGTATAAATGATGTGGAGAGATGGAGCGAGAGCCCTGTGTTTGTACATACAGTGCAAAAATAACAGGAAATGATCGGAGAGGGAGCAGATTCATGCAAAAAGCATCAAACAGTTGGTCACACCTGCGCAGAAAAACTTTTGGCACATTCAAAGTTGAGGTTTCAGGAGCTTTTAGTTTCTCAGTTTTGAACTACTTGTAAATTGGCTTGCTTAACACTAACATCCAGAGCCTATCTTACTTTTGCAACTCTAGAGTTAGTTTTTTAAGATTTTGTGAGCATTCGAGGATCCGACAATATCTCAATTCGACTTCCCTTTTCCGGTTTCAACCGAATAAAAAAATCCCAATCGAAATCGTTTGGAGTTAGCCTAAAACTGTGATCTTTATTCCCTTGCTTCTTTTTGTTTGGTTTTTCTAATTATTTGTTAGCCATATTGCATTGCTAGAGGTTTGGAAATTTTAACAATCATATCTGAAACAGATTCCATCATCACGACTCAACTAAAATTAGATATGTTTTCATGATTAATCAAAGCAATTGATGTTAGTATACGTTATGTTCTGAACCTTTGAATTTTCGAATTTACACAAAACATTTCACACAGCTCCCATAAGAATTTCATTTTATACGTTTTAAAATTTTGCATTATCTAACCTGTACTTAAAAATGTTCATATTATATCATCGTATCTGTATTTTTTAAAAGTTTACACATTTCTCTTCAAGTTTTTTCGATTTGGAACATTTTACAAATCTGAGGTCTTCAGTTCTATGTCACGTTGTTTTGGTATTTCTGCAAAATAGAGATTCTTTTTTTTAAATATTTCATAATATCAGTTTTTGATAACACCTAATTACGCGAATAGATTTGAATTGGAATTTCGTAAAACCCGTATTTATTTGGCTGAAATTTGGTGCTCAATTATGAACTGTGGCGTTCAAATAATTCAATTCCTCTGAAAATTCAATCTCAAAGTCTTAAAGTTCGTCGTCAAGATTCTGAACTTTGTTTTTGAGTCTGAAATTCGTCCTGTTCTGAATTCACTCGCACTTTAGATGTACCTAAAATGTGATCCTCTGATCATAATCATCGACTTCATCTATGATCCTTAGTAAAACAGTAGTCTGTCAAACCCTTCCCTTCTGGAAAATTTTCTCAAAAATATTTTAATCGAAAAAAATTAGTTCCTAAAAAAGCGACTCCAAAATCCGCTCAGGGATTACACTTTTATTTCATCGGCTCACTATCACTACGTAACACAACTAGTAACATTATCAACAACACACAAACAACTTAGCAGAGACTCATGATCCTCAAATCCTCGATATCCTGGAATCAAAACCTACCAAGCCACGTTCAAAAAAACTGAAAACTACAATCACCTGCTTCTTTTTTTGAGTACATATTTTGAAACTACAATATCAGAAGTGCAGATTCTTTTCTGATTACTTCATTAGGTCTATTTTGATATCCGTTTCGTTTAAAAGTGCGTGTGTGCTTTGATACTCCCCTAAGGTTTAGTAGTGTACGAAAATGTGATCAAAAGTTTTCATATTTTATTCAAGTTGTTTTTTTTTCTCAATATCAGACTACGATTATCTTCCGATTTCTATTATTCTTCAGAATTACCTTTTGATAACTGTTCGCAATAATGAGAACTTTCCATTATTCTTCTTTATAAACATTTCCTTTCATTCGAACCAACTCAATTTTCTGAGTACCATGAAAACTTCCTGCTTCCCCATTGTTTTGATAATGCACAGCATGCATACGTACGCACATGTGATCCTCCTCTTCTCCCAACACATGTCTATTTTCAGACATATGTTTCGTGCATTGTCAAGTCTATAGTTTCTTTCACTCTCAGGGAAAAAAAATGAGAAAGAGAGAGAGAGAGAGAGAGAAAAGAGAAGCGCACTATGACTAATGAATGTGTGGCTAAAAAAAGAAAAAAAAAATTGAAAAAGAGCGAGACATGGAAAAAAGGAGAGTAGAAGGGTTTTTCCTCTCACTTCATTCTCTGCAAATGTAATCTGCATGTCTCTTTACTTGATTTTACTTTACTCTTTTATTTTGCTTCCGGAATCAAATTCCAGTCTCAATGGAACCTTTTTCTTCCTCTTAGTTGCGCTAATCCTTCATTTGGATGTAAAACCGTGACCAGATTCTCCAGACGTTTATGATTTATTACTAGTTCGTAATTCAGTACCTTTTTTTCCTTCTCTCCTCATTGCACTCTATACCTCGGACTTTCTTAGTAGCTTTTTTTGGAGCAGATCTAGACAAAAAACACTGCCGTTCGTTTTTTTCACTGACTCATAAATGTTTTGGTTTTTGTTTTCTAGGCAGGCAATATGATTCGTTTCAAAAACTGAACTAGAAAATCTATTTTTGTTTGAAAATTCTAAAATTTATTCCATCAAAACAATGAATCAGCGAATTCCAAAGTTGTACTCAAAAAGGGCAAATCTCAAAAACAAGATTGAAGAAATCAGAGATTTCCACCAAGATTAGCCTTGTTTTTTTTTCATATTAGTATTGGAAAAATCAAATTACTCAGATTCTCGTTTTTTGAATTTAGGAAAAAATTGCTCCTAGAATTCTTTGAAACTGTTCAGACTTTGAAAAAGTTATAGTTCCTGACTTGATAGTTTTAAAAGTTTGCACTTTGTTGAAGTTCACCGAGGATTTTAATCATGAAGAGTGTACATCCGGCGAATTTCGGAAGTTGTAGGGATTTAAAGCCACCTTTGAAGATAAAAAGAAGGCGGAGTTGAAAGACAGTGGTGTCTATTTTTTTTGCTTCTACTCAAAATTCTGTGAGTTGTCAAGGTCCAGTAAGCTATGAAATCTCAACTAATACATCTTACCTAAAAACGTAGATTTTTGATATGAAAAAGAACTACCCAGTATTCAAGACAGAACCAGATTTCTAGAAGTCGTAGACAAAATTGCTATTGTCATATTAGACAAAATTTCACAACAGCTATACCTCTGATCGGGTGGTTCTTATTTTCATTCCATTTGAAAATTAACTAACAGATTCAAAGTTTTTGGTTCTGGGCTTACTCTAGTTTAGAGAACTCAACTTTTTGTTCTTTTTCCAGTTTTGTATGATTACAGCTCATTACTTGTTATCAATACTGATTATCTCAAATTCCTCGTTTTCTGCAGGTGATCACATCTTTTTTTAACCCGGTCGACCAATAGTCTAGACATTTTGGTTAAAACATTCTGACAAGTTATTAATTTAATAGTATAAAATCAGTTCTAAGAATGGTTAGGTTGGTTTTGATATCAATTTACTCTACTATACTGTTATCAGATCTTAGACAATTTCTCACCGTAACCTCCTCTTTCAGCTATAAATCTGACTGTTTTGATATATTTTAGATTTGATATATTTTTAGCGCAGCTTCGAAAGATTTGAGCTCTGTTGTTTTCAACTATGGCTTTAGAAAGAAAAAACTCTCAGAAAATTCATCAAGATAGACACGGGCGTTTTTTTTGCTTCTTACTAACCGTAGCTGCTCTCCTTTCCCTCTAGTAGCCCGGGCAGCCCTCACGTGTTCTATGAATAGCCAATATTTTTCTTTCTAGTTTTTCTCTCGTTTTTCCAATGTCCTTCTCTAAATAGGTTGGGACAGCTACACACAAAGTTCAAAAGACCTTGGTCCTTTCGTGTTTCCATCCTTTCCTCTCCGCTCCTTACCCGATTCCTATGGGTGCAATAGATAACCACCAACCACCCATCTATTTTTGGGATCCTTTGTCTTTGTGTGTGTGCATCTCTTTTTCTTCAGTTTTGAAGTGTATTTTGGTTTGGTATTCTGATCACTATTCAATCTAATTTAATTCACCCCTTCTCTTCGTCTCTTCTGTCAGCTTTTTTGCAAAGAAAATTGAGCTTGTGTGTATAAATATCTTTTTTAGGGCTTGTGTGTGAAGAAGTAGTAAACAGATTCGAGTGGCACACACAAGATGACTCAGTCGGCTTGAACACAAGATCTAGAAATAGCAACGACTACTTGAACTGCCTCATTCGTTTCCGACCGCTCCTTTTTTTACTTCTAATGAGTCTCTTTTAGGTGATGCTTTTGAAAAGGCTTCTACGGCTTCTCGGTTTCCTCTAGATTGAAAAAAACACCGATACAACAATCCCAAGCCACATTTCCGGTCACACCAATCTCAAAGAATTCATATCCGCACCCCGTGAACCCTGGCTGTTTTTCATCTATTCTTGTCGCTTTGTACTTTAGTGGAATGGGCGGAGTTTCAGAGCTCTGATCATGTTATTCATTTGTCAGAAGAAGGATATTAATTCTCGCGGGCTTTTCCTCTCTTCATTCTCTTGTCCACGCTTCTCACAGCTCATTCAAAAGTTTAGTGAAGCGTGGAAAAACTTGAAAATGTAGCTCGTTTTGTCTGGTAGCTGGATGTGTGATCTGTGAAATTAGCTGAACATTTTTTTCTATATTCCGGAAAAGGAAATTGTGTCTTGCGTTTTTTTTTTCACCAAAAACTGATTACTCATTTTGAGATTATTCACTTGAAGCATCAGAATTGAGCTTCTTTCTCATTTTCTGATGTTATTTACAAATTCTGCTTCTCCGTTTCTGTTTTTAGAATAGGAATCTTTTCTAAAATAGGAATCTTCTCTTTTTTTTTCAACAAAACGCGTGTTGCATTTTTCTCAACTCTCCCCCATTCTTTTTTATCTCATTTGACCTCATGGAAAAGCCCCCAAGAAAAAAGAGACAAGAAAATATAGACACAAAGGACAGCTCTATTTTTATTTGGTCCCTTTCCCCCATCCCTCTCCTGGCGCCTGGTCCACTCCTGAAAAAAAAACCGGAGAGAAAAAAAACGGATAAGAAGAAAAAAGTTGCATCTTCTTCTCGTTGGTAGACCTTTTCATCATCAGCTCACATCACAGCTTATATCATATTTACACAAACTGACTCTTTTTTCTTTGCCATATCTGCATCACTCCTCCAAATTTTTTTCTTCTTCTCCTCCACTTGACTTGTGTGGAGCCCTTAGAAAATCCCTATTCATAAATTTTCTGCTCATATTTCAGGAGTATCGGCAGAAGCAAATGGACCTCATAGGTCACTTTCAACGCGCTCAGCAGGAGCTGAGCGTTCAACACATGCACAATCTCTACACGGCACTACAACAACAACAGCAGCTGCAGAGTTTGCAAGAGAGAAGCGGAATCAATCCAATGTTAATCAGTCAGACGTCGGAGGATGCAACCTCTGGACCAGGTATTTTGATTGGAAGAACCTAATCGGCGGGGAAAATTTTTTATGAAAATAGAAATGGCTCGAGATGAAGGGTGTTGGTTCATTGTTTTCAGACACTGGTGTTTGTGACAGGTTACCAGACAGAGAGTGGGCTCCATGTTTCCATTTGTTGTCGTAGACATTGTTCTTAGTAGGAAAAGATATTGATCTATGAAATTCTAGATTCTGAGAAAAACCCTTAATGTATTGAATAGGGAAGTTGTCTGTTCATAAGGAAATAGGAATTCAGAAATATGAAAAAGACTAGAAATGCTTTGAATACATGGAAAGTGTACTAAATTGATTTATCAGATTCCCTTCAAGTTTTGACAACATCGACCCATATAAACAATTGCAAAAAACCTTATTAAATGGTTAAATTTTTCAGCGGCACCCCTTTCACTTGCCAATTCTCTCACGAATCTACTCTCTTCCTCAAATGGCAATCTCTCCAATCTCTCCGTACCACAGACACCGACAAAAGAGCACCATCCGACACTGCCGCCACAGCAGCCGACGGCGCCAACTTCAAGCCGAAAATCGTGAGTTTCCGTTTCCTGCACTTGTCTAGCCCGGAAACTTCTGATTTTTTCAATCAAGTTTTTGCTTTCAGTGACCTCCCACGGACAAACTCAACAACGATATCACAGCTCACTAAAGACCGCTTGAAAAACATGATTGCCAACAGGAGCAAGGGAGAGAGCAATAGTCAAAGCAATCTGATGTCTAATGTAAATGGACATGACAACTCGAGGAGGCTCAAAAACTCCAATTCACAGATGAACGTCTCTTCACCACACTTTGAGCCATACCGGTTGCCAACAAGTCTTGCAAATGCTCACAACTTGCAACAGGCCAGCGAGTTTCAGCTCAGGAAAGTCAATTCTGAACCAAACTTGAAGATGAAGATTAGAGCAAAACTATTGTCCAAAGGAAATAGCCCAGTTCAGCACGTACAGCAGACAAACAACTCGCAATTTAGTTTCACACATCCACAATTGAAAAGAAGTGATAGCGAGACGTCGAATATGCCTATCGACATGATGCCTTCTGGCTCACATAGTAATATTCCACATCTTATGCTTCCATCACCATCGCTACCCAACCTCGCTGCCGCTACAGGAGCGTTCCAGAATTTGAACTTGCCGATTGGACAAGATCTCACTGCTTTTATGGCCGTCGCCAACCTTAGTCCATTCCTCAGTCTTCCAAGTTTACTGAATAAAAAGCTGGAACTGGGCGGGATGACGGATGAAGGGGATCGAAACGGGTTTTCAAGCTCCGCCTCCAACTCATCTCTCGCCTCCAATGCAAGCCTAGGATCTCACCAGTATCAGTCTCTTCTGAAACAACAAATCCGTGACTTGGTCCTCAGGCGGAAAAGTCTCGTGCGTGAAGACCCAGAAGGAGAAGGCATGGCAGAAGCTTACAACGGTCTCTTCTCTCATGCTAAACTTCAACAACTCACAGCGCTCGCCATGGAGTCCGGTTTCAATCCAAAGCTAGAACCTACATTTTCAACTGGTCTTGGATACGATCCACTAATGGCCCGGCACGAGTGCGTCTGCAGCAACAATAGCAACCACGTGGAAAATGGAGAGAGGATTCAACGAATCTGGTCGAAGCTTACTGAAGAAGGACATGTTGCCAAATGCGAGAGAATTACGGCGAAAAAAGCTTCTTTGGAGCAACTTCAGACGGTTCACTCTCAAACCTACACGACTTTCTTCGCAGTTTCTCCTACCGCTTGCCTGAAAATTGATGCTAACGCGTTGCCGTTGAAACGATTCCTTCAGCTTCCCTGTGGAGGCATCGGTATCGACTCGGATACCTATTTTAACGACGCCAGCACTCAGATTGCTGCTCGTTTGGCCGCTGGAACATTGATTGAACTGTCTTCACAGGTATCATTCTAATTATATTCCAACTTTTGGGATTGTCAATTTTTAGGTTGCCGAGGGACGTTTAAAGAACGGTTTCGCTTGCATCCGACCGCCAGGACACCATGCTGAAGCAGAGCAAGCACTTGGATTCTGTTTCTTCAACAACGTGGCTGTCACTGCCAAGGTTCTTCAAGCCAAGTATCCGGTTCAATGTGCCAAGATTGCTATCATTGATTGGGTTAGTCATTTTGATTGTTATATATTTGATTTCGGTTTTTGTGTCATGTTTATTTAATGTTTTCTATTTCAGGACGTCCACCACGGAAATGGAACGCAGTTGAGCTTTGACGACGACCCCAATGTGCTCTACATGTCTCTTCATCGTCACGATAATGGAAACTTCTTCCCCGGCACTGGATCTGTCACTGAAATCGGAAAGGGCGCTGGAAAAGGCTTTTCAGTGAACATCCCCTTCTCTGGAGGTGTCATGAAGGATGCAGAGTATCTTGCCGCATGGAGAACTGTCGTGGAGCCAGTGCTAGCTAGCTTCTGCCCAGATTTCATCTTAGTTTCTGCTGGATTTGACGCTTGTCATGGACATGTGAACGCTCTTGGAGGTTATGAAATCACACCAGAGATGTTTGGATACATGACCAAGTGTCTTATGAGCTATGCCAACGGAAAGGTGGTTCTGGCACTCGAAGGAGGATACGATTTGGATAGCATTTCTGCTGCTGCTGAGCAGTGTGTACAGGTGAGAGTCTCGAAAAGTGAAGGGTCTAACTAACTTCTCATCTTTAAGGCTCTGATCGGAGAGTCTGATGATGCTGGCCGCTTGTGCACGGATTCGTTGGAGAACTTGCCGAATCAAAGCGCACTGGAGACCCTACAAAAGGTACTAACTTGCAATTTTGATGCCTCTGATTAATTATTTTCAGGTTATTGCTATTCATAAAGGCTTCTGGCCAGCACTGCACGGACAAGAAGCTGCAATTAACACAACGGAAATGCAATGGAGAAATGTGAAACTGCAAGTGCAAATGCAGCAGCAGCAACAACTTCAACAGCAGCTCCAACAATAACTACTTCTCACTACGTCATCATAATAATCCTCAGAATACAAAATTGTAACAAATAGTCATACACCGCCATCCTTCCCCTTCCCTTCTTCCAAAAAGCAAAAAATCAAACCAAACTCTTCTGTTACGAGTTACATGCATAATTAACCACCCCCAATTCATAAGAAAATCAAGAATAGTCACCCAATCCATTCTTCCTAGATCTGCATATGTATCGAATCTGAAAGCTCTGCGCTTTCATTTTTTCTATTTTCCCAACATATGTGATATGTTCATAATTCCATTTTCGGCATAGTGGCGCTCCTCGAAAACGTCTGCTAGCTTTTTCTAGACATTTCCACACACATTGAAATCATCTTTTTTCATCTTTCTCACGGGAACCTCTTTTAAAAAATATTCTGTAATTATTATAATTTTTCTTTTTTTCAAGACATCAAAATCTCTCGATCCGGCCCTCTTCTTCTCTGCTTCTAGAAACTAGATAGTGCTAAATATCGGGCGTTTCGTAATTTTTCAATTAAAGGTATTTATGATCAGAATTTCAAACACCAAATTTCGTGATCCCTCATGTCGACGTTGTGATTTGATTTCATCCCCACCCAAAATTTCTCATTTTCTCTTCTCTCCACTTCCAAGTATCACATAATCTCCATACACAGCATTTTATTCTCTCCCTCCCGCACGCCCATTCATTCTTCGCACACCCCAGTGATATCGTATTTGTAATCCCTGTCTTCATTTTGTACCTGTCCCCTTGGCATGCCCCTAACGTTGCTAGCCTAACTTCCTGTCTCAAATGGTTTTGTGACTTTCATTTTCCGTATCAATCAAAACAGAAAACTCCTTGAACTTTTACCTGTCTTTTGAATCACTCCATTCTTCTCCCATGCTCCCCTCATCCACGCCCAATTTTCTGTACATTTTTGGAGAACTTCTTAATGATATATAGTTCAATGTAGTCAATCTAAATAAATCTTTGAAAATTGTAATTTTGTCTGAAACATTGGAAATTATAGAGATAGGAAAGAACAGTGGCTTGTAACATTTTTTTACAGATTAGAATTCAGAGAATTTAAAGATTGATCTAGAATTAAACCGTCATAAACTAACGTAAAACATGTAATAGAAAGACACCACTCTGTGAAGGTGGAGCTCAACTATCTCAATTCCGCAAGACATCAACAATGTGTCAACGGACAAAATATTCCTTACTTTTGCTTTCAAATTCTGTTCGGACACAACTGTTCATCAGGTTTCCCGGGCCAGATGGCTAACCGATGATATCTTTTCTCTGTGCACTTCTTTTCTTTAAAAACACAATAATGATCAGAGAGACCCAGAGAAGCAAACAAAGTAAACTTGAGATCTATAGAGCTTTTGCACAAGAAATTGATTTTTCGGAGAGCAGTTTTGAGCGGCTTGTTCATTTTCCAAGCAGTCAAATGTCACCTCATGATCAACACTGTGTGAATTGCATCACAAGTAACTGTAAATTCGCAGAATGTGTGATTCGCAAATGTAATCATTGTCATATTCCCACACACTTGTGTAAACTTGAAGAGCACATTGCAGAAGTATGTCGGAGAGTGAGTTGTTCATATATTTTCTGTTTGAGAATTAATAATCCAGGCCCCGTTAAAATGCCCAAATGCCTTTTACGGATGTCCATCTGTTCTGAGCCGCGAGAAAGTTGCACTTCATCTTCGCAATTGTCCCGCAAATACTGTTGTATGTTCAAGGTACGTCGTTTATTGAGAATAATTAAAATGCGTTTCAATTATTCAGAGACAGATGTCGAAAACTGAATATCAAAGAATCCAAACTTCAGCTGAAGCACATGGGACGAAGGAAAGAATTCTTGAAAATCGACGGGGCAGACGATTTGGATATCCAATTAGCTGCATTTGATCAGAATTTAATAACAGATAGCTACAACTCGTCTCGAACTAAAAGAGTCAAACAACGGGACCCAGTTCATCCGGCGCATCCTTTGATCCCATTGAGATTCATGGTAAGTGTTGAACACAAACTACGGAGGTTTATTCTATCGAATTTCAGCCCTTTGACGCTACAACTACCTCATTGAATTCAGATGATAGCAGTGAAGACGAGATGAGGGAAAAGGTATTTTGTGAAACTCGAAAGCTTATTCAGTTAATTATTGTAGCGAGAAAAGCTGAAAAAGTCTCGAATGGTATTTGCAAATTGTTACATGTGTCAAATCGACCCATCCGTTCAACATCTTCACACTCTGGGAAATGGTGCTGATATTGAGAAGCTCAAGAAGAGAAGAAGAACTCCACAAGTGTTGGATAAGTTCCATGAGAAGATGAATCTCAAGGTGAAATGCTTTTTAAACTTAACTTCTGAATGAAAATTCAGTTTTAGGTAAGTATTGCCGTTGAGAACGCGCCGGAATCTACTCTCAAGAGTGAGAATATTCGAGAAATCAAAAAAGGCGGAACGCTATACACATTGAAGTGAGCTCGATTACAGAACAGAAGATTCAATTGTTCGTGATTTTCCAGATGTCTCAAAACTGTGAAAAGATATGAATATGGCGCGCATTGCTTGTCGCAGCACACACAAACCATCGATCAAATGAATGAAATCGTCTTACGGTATGCAAAAATCATAAGATTGAATGAAATTTCTTGAAAGAAAATTATAGATGTCCCAATTGGACAAATGGCTGTGATTTCAGCTCATCACGTGTTCAGCCAAAAACTGGAAAATTGAGGTAATCGGAAAACATACAAATATTAGTGAACAAATTCGCAGTTTTTCATTCAGATTTCAATCTTCAAGTGCTACGTTTAGTCACATTCCAGAAGTTGAAAGTCGAGTGGGAATTCTACCAAATGAAAGAACTTTCGAAAATCTACCACTCTGGGTTTACGAGACCCTATCTTCATATCTTCCAAGCTCTTCGCTCTACAACTTATCGCTGACTAGCAGGTACTAAATTCGAACGGTGTCTCAACCCGACTTTAATTTGATTTGCAGGAAACTCAGAGACATGGTCTTCATTGGTTGTAGATCCAGTTGTTATGTTGAACCGGTTTGGAGATCTGAAAAACCGGGATCATGGATTCAAAAAGGATTCGTGAGTATACCATGAAACTACTCATCTTGTAAGTTCTTTTCAGATCTGGAAAATAAGCTCCACTGAAAAACCACCATTGCTGGAATGGAGAGTTCCTATCGAGCTATCCATGCATATCTCAAACTGCCCATATTTTGATCCAGTGACTTATGAGAAACCAGCAGTTCCAGTGTTCCCAAACAGTCTGGAAAGTGCGATTTGGAATGAGTTCGCCGACAAACTTTCTGAAAGAGTGGTTCGAGCCGAATTAGCAGCGATGATAGATTGATTTGTGTTTAGTATTTGATTTCTTTTTGTGTGATAAGTATATAGTAGTTTTTTCAAAATGAACCGGTTTTTAAGTATAGTGCAAGCTGTCGGATATCTATGAGCATCAACAGCTTCACGCCCACTTCCTCCAACTTTCATGCTTACAAATGTCAGTTTTCGAAATTTGAACAAAATCAAACTAGATAGAATAAAAGATTAGTCATGTATGGCGTTTTGACAAATTGTTAGCAATAATAGAGCAAGTGTCTTTTTCTGCTTTCTGTTCAATTTTTTCAAAATTAAAGGATATTAGCGGTCTCGAATCACATTAATTAACCGAACCTCTAAATCGGTACTTTTCCATTCCTACATAAGCTAACCAGTCTATCTTCATGTGCAGAAATGTACCAATTTCTATTCCCACAAAAAGTTTAACTCGCTCCAAGCCTATTTTTATGAGCCTCTTTCCCAAATTGAAGAGCTGTCCATTTTTTCTGCCTGAGTACGTGTCAACAGAAATTCATTGCCGATGAACGCACAGTGGTGAATCATGAGTTTAATTTAGTTTTTTTTTCGAGAAGTTTCTGGAAATTCCCATCAACACGACATGGAAAATTTTGAAAATTTGAAATCAGAAAGAAATGTATGCATAATCCCTTTCGAAAACATTTTCTGCTTTCTGCTCAGAATCTAGAAAAAGTACACAAAACACTCCGTTTCTGAGTGCATGTGTCTTTAGGATTTTCCAATTTCTCCCCGCTATTTGACACGAAAACAGAGTCTGTAATTCGAGAATCCATCTGGAAAATAATGATGATGCTCCTAGTATGTATATAGAAGTGGTGCACTTTGTGTGTTTAAGACAATTAGGAAATGTGTGTCTAAGAGTGCGAATCTCCAACTAAAAATAGTTTATTGCCGAAGGATATAGATAATTGGAAAGAGTTTTTTTTCGAGCCGTTTTCAGGTTATGTACAAAGCAAATTAGTTTCATCAGCACCTACAAGCACTAGTTGTTAGTGGTGTAGTACATGATATTTTGGTCGATTCTGGAGGAGAAGGAAGCGGTTGAGAAGACAAATATGGAGAGAAGGAAGTAAGACAAGAGAAAAAAAATAATAGAAAATGCTCCGAAATACACTGGAAACATACGCATGACATAATTAGATTAGATTCATTTGCTGCTTAGCTGTAGTTTGTGTTTGCGCCAAACGAGTTGTTAAATCTGGAACTGACTTTTTTTCTCAAATTCATTTTCATTAGAAGACTACCTTTCAATAAATTCTGCGGACATGCCAATGCAGCGCACTTGAAAGTGATTATGGGCGATTTTTTGTTGTTTCGTGAAGCTGAAATTTATAAAATTAATCAAAAAACGAACTTGCTATTAATTGTACCAATGTGGTCGTTTGATACTGTCAAGTCGGGAGAATTCGTGAACCAATGCATCCATATTGTTCATTGACTCTCGGTGGGGGGACGCCTCGCTGTACGGGAAAACCAAAAAGTGTGGATTTTCGCGCTCCATTGACAACCGGAGTTGCTCGTTTCGCCATTTCTCACCGTGAGCTAACCATTGCTCTTCAGCAGAATTTCGCGATGGTCTGTAAATTTGGAATGTGGACTTATATTCCTCAGTTTAGATGTACCTTGGTGTTGGAGTGTGCATTGAAGTCTCCGGATTCGATTCGGAATCCAGAATTGATTGGCATGCCGGTGCGGTGTGGATAACTGATGTTCGAACAATTCCGTCCCCTAGGTCGTTCATGATATTTCGATAATAAGAAGTTTCCATTGAGTATTGAATAGCCTGGAACAAAACAAGGAAGTATTAGTCTTGCAGAACACTGATATTCTAAGAAATTGAGTCGTTTGGGATAAGGGAGTGTTATTCAAAACATATATGTCAATGACGAAACTGTCTGGCGGGGTGTTACTGTAAATCTAGCAAGTTTCATACATCTCAGAGACACTACCAATGACGGTTCTAGTGATGAGCAATAAACGAAATGATGCTATGATTCTCGTGAGGTGCCTTTTCTGTTTTTCAAAAATGACGAAGGTGGTGAACAATCTCATTACAGTAATTCCAGCTACTATACGATTTTTGTCGTTTACCTGAATTAAAAACGGAATCCCACGAATATTCTTCATCACCGCTTCCGTTGTATCCCGAGTTATCTCCTCCGGTATCTGCTCCCGTTGTTTCATGTATTTCTTTGCCTTCTACAAAACAAATTCTTCTACAAAACAAAATTGTTGGATAGTACATTTTTCTTGTGCGTCATGGACACCTCCTAAGCTACAATTTGACACATCTCGTTTTTTGAACCAATAATTCAATTTCAAAAAAAAAGAAACATCTGTAATGAGTGCAAATAAAATGTAATTATATATTTCCGATCAAGAATATGGGACTCTGTCCTTTTACATTAATAGTTGAAAAGCGTGTGAGACAAACAAACTTTTTCCGAGTTATTGTCTATTCTAGAAGTGCCAACTGAGTTCTATGGATCATGAGACTTCAAAAGGTTCGTAGATTCAGAAAAAAACCAATAACGACATTTTCTTCGTGATCGGTCATTAATTAATCACGACCCAATGAAATATCGGGTTACCCACATATCCCCGTTTTTTGACTCACCGAAGACTGAATAAACCATGCGATAGCTGACAACACCATTCCAACAAATCCGAGAACTGTTAGTATTCCAGAAATCATGAGTAGATCACTTTGCATGATACCGACACCGAGACCTGAAACAATTTCAGTGAGTTTGGTCTAAATTCGATTTTTGCCATCTTCCAAACCCCAACTCACCAACTAGGAAAATTCCAAGATTCACAACAGCGATGAAAATGAAGAAAACACGCAATAGACGCCGCATTTCTTTTAGCCAAGAATGATTAGAACTCTGGAAGAATGGAAAATAGATACAATGAGTTCGTAAGGCAGGCGTCAAAAAATAATAAAAGGTTTTCCAGAGAGAAGGGGCGAATCAATACACAGAGTGAAATTAGAAATGTGAGAAAGAAGCTTTCGTATATTTTCCCTTATTTCTAGATTGTTTGGATGGCTAGTTGGACAACAAAAAATAAGAGGGGACTATGTTAAACAAGAAGAGATCATTAAATTATAATACGAGAAGAATAATGAAGGAATTGTTCAAACATTAGAAGATAATAAGCAATGAACTCGCTTATTCTCTGTCCCTAGCTCTTGGGTGCGTACTCGGGTCTAAAAGGGGCGGAGTCTCAACTATATAAACAAGGCGGGGCTTATAACAAGAGAAGCAAGAGAAATATAGCTTCGCACTGGATGGCTGAGTTTGAAAGGGACGATGAGGAAAAAAACGTGAAAATGAGACAAGAAGAACTTGAAACTGGATGGAGCAGATAGGAGAAAGTGTTGAGAGAGAAAGAAAATGAGTCTGTCTTCGTTGCAGAATTTCAAGAGAAAGGTTTTGGCTAATGACCACCCGCATAGACACGCTGGGTTTATTTTCGGGATGTCGACGGGTACGGCGAAACGACGCAAACGCATTGAAACCTAAAATTTGATCTAGTGCCTCTGCGGCAGCAAGCATGGCGGGTCCCGCCAGCTTTGAATTGCTAAAGAATGCTCATTAGACGTTGTGAGCAGAGGGGGGACAGGGTGGGGGGAGGAGTAGAATATATGAAGGAGGCGAAAAAAATTCTGGAGAGAAGACAAAGCAAGTACAACCTTAGATTTGGCATGAAATAGCGGAAATGCGGTGTCAGAAGAGTGAGAGGAAAAGAGGGGAAGTCCCAATTGAAGGTGACTCTGATGGTGATGGTGGCTAGAGCAAAGAATGGAGTTTGTATTTGAGTGTATGTCAGAAGAAATATTGTGAAATGTATTTGAAAGAACTTCTGAAATTTGTCAGTGCACATGAGTACTCAATTCCATCAAATGACGGTGATAAAACGAAAGAAATTTTTGATGTATGATACATTTTTTTTTTTCGAAACAGTGAGAAAACGGGACGGAAGTATAGGTGAAAATGAGGATGAGAATCCATTGTTTCTGATTATGATATTTATTGAATTTTACCATAGAAACTGGTATTCAAGATTGATGTCAGAGCATAGTGTTTCATGAAGTACAAGGAAAACGGATGTTAGGAAGACACATTTTTCTGGGTTTCGTGGAGTTTCAGTTTTGTTTAACGAACGGTTCGAGTTTTGATTTCGAAATTGGATATCCAAAAATGTTCAGTTTCTTGCTAATTTCATTTTTCTTTGTTGTTACTGTTTGTTATTTTGAATATGAAGGAGGGTTAGATTAAAAATAAAAAAATATTCTTCAATATTCATAAAAGCCCCTCGAGGACGAACTTGTGAGCCGACCGTTGGGGCTGGCGCTTTGGCAACAGATGAGCTACGTTGCTTCGACGACTGATGTCACATAGAAAAGTCGCATATGCTGTATGATCACTGTACACTGTCATGTCAATTTCCACACACTTTCCTCAAAAATGCCCAAAACATCTCTTTGTCTAATGCTTCCCTAGACTACCTTTGTTCGGTTAATGAATTCAAAATGAAGTTACTACCGTGTCATGACTTCCTCATTACCACCGTTTGATCATATATAAAAGAAAACAAAAATCAAACTCAGTGGTTCTATGGTTTATCATAGTGTATGAGAAGAGAAACACCCTCTATGAACGAGGAAATCAAATTACGGTCATCTGTTCGATAAGATGCTCAAGGCGATGTCTCGTGACGTAGTTGCCTTTCCTATATTTTTAGCCCACACGTCCTTGTGACAATGACAAATCAAAGATTCATTCATTAGGACCACACACCGGATGTTTTGCAATCCGGAGAGCTTTTTGTTCGCTTTTCCGTACAGGATCAAAAATTCGTATGAATCTTTTTTCTACATTTATTTCATCTTGATATATTCCAATTAAAATAATTGCTTGTGGTGGTACTGCTACTACATGTCTGTTTTAGAATTCTTTGTGTCAGAACACACTTTGGCAGCTCTAGTTTAATTTTCGAAAAGCGATAGCTACACACTCTTTTTTTCTGGTGAACTCAAATGAGAAAAAAAAGAAGAAATCGACTTGAAGTGGACAATTTCAGTCAGACGCGACACTCGTTTCTCTCTAATTCAGGAAAATTGTCAAAAAGGATAGAAGGTTTCAAATGAAAGATATTCCCAAATTTTGTCATGATGAGTTAGGTCGACATGTAGTGGAGGACGGGTGAAATAATGTTTTTTTTAAGCATTTGTGAAAATAATATTTTTTGAGTTGGAACACAAAAAAGGAGCTAGACACTGAATGACAATGATCTGACTTGATGCTTTTTTTCAAACTTGTTTTCTTAATGTGAGTTTTTTTCTGAGTCATTGAAAAATGATGAACGAGGAAAGAGAACGTGTTTGAAGTCAATAAGAAAAATTATTATTATAAATGATTATAAATTCCGTTTTTCTAATTATTTTCAAAAATTTTGGAAAAATGTTTTTTTGAAACTAACTGACTTTAAAAAAATCACAACCTCTATAGCTATAAGGCTAATCAATGTTGGTCGCTTATTTTTTCAGGCGTGATTGCGTGCATGTGCCGCGGACGGCCGACCTGATAGCAGTTTTGGTTATATTAAGAACTTCAGAACCTTACAGTACCCAAAATTGCTGTGATTGGGCTCCAATGACAATCCATTCAACTATATCCATTTCCCCCTTACTTCTCCTATTTATTTTTTGAATAACTACACCATCATAAGAAAGCCAATTTGGTCATGACTGCTTCCTTACATTCCTAAAAAGAATAAACACACAAGCGCTTACCAGAAAAATCAAATAAATTCTGCTTTTGGTCAACTGAAATGGCTGGAAATGAGAATTGACAACAACCGAAAAGTTGGGGTGGAGATGTGAGCAAGTTGAAAACAGAGGAGAGTTGGTGTGAAGTGAAGAAGTGTAATTGCATACTTTGCGATATGTTTGCGCTGTGCTCCAACACGGTGACGTTATTATACATCATCAGTTTGAGAATTTTTCAGAGTGCATGATATCTCAATAGCTGGTTTTGTCTCGTTTCGCCGATTCTCACAATCGTGAATTCTGTTGAAATAGGGAATTCTGCAGAACTAATGTTCCTCACGCTTCAGAAACAGTTATGAAAAATTCCATATCTTCAGAAAAAAGAATCTCGGAATATCAATAAAATATGAATGGCAACGACGTGGAATGTTTCCGACATTTTGCACAATTACATAGAAATGAAAAATGGAAAGAAACTTGCAAAAAATAGATGTTTCTGGTGTAAAATGAGAAGATAGCCAAGAACATGTGACAACGCCTTTTTAGCTCATAAGGAAAAAAAGACATCTGATGGCGGCGAAATTTGAGATTTTGCGCTCGGTACTTCAGTGGTAATACTGCTAACAAAATGAGAGGTTTTCGGATTTGTTTGAAAGTTTGTTGAGCAAGAAACAAATGTAGAATGTCTTTCAAAATTTGATATTTCAAAAATGTGTTAGTAGTATAGTTTTCAAGCCCCTAAGAATGACTTGAAATTCAGAAAACTCAGTTAATTGTGAGGTTCTTAGATTTATTGGTTTTTGTTCTACTTTTTGAACTTCAGACCGAGTTTAGTGGGTTTAGCCATTATGGTAGTTTTAGCCGAGGCTTAGTATTTTTTATATAAATTTACCGTAAACATTCAAATAGAAGAACGCCCTCTACTCGCTCTTCAAGCTCATATCTCTCAATTTCACGAAGGAATATCAAAAATGAGTCAACTGATATGATGTTTGTGATACTACGAGAAACATTTTACCAGTTCTCAAAGAATTTAAGATAATTGAGAGCAAATATCATATAAATCGTGGCGTTTTATCAGAATGTTCGCGGTTTTTTTTCGGTGTTATATTAAGGTCAAAACCTTTTTAAAATGTTAAATTTTTTAATTTCAGCTTGTTCAAGTTTAAAGAAATAAAATTTATTCGAATTCAAAGCCATGTTCACTTTATGAATGGGATCATGTGGAAGATTGCATACAAGAAAGGGGATGAACAAATTTAAAAAAAACAGTGGAGCATAGCGTTATAGGTTAAATAAAAAATCTCTTAAAGCAGGAGCCATCTCAATCAGGCTATTCATATTAAGATCGGGACAAAACTCCTCGTCCACGAGTTCCAAAAACCAGTTCAGGACATCAGTTCTCAAAGTATTCGAATCGGCATTACGAGCATTTTTGTCGAATTCATGTAGATCCAGTGCTGGCTTGTTCTGGAAATAGGAAATATTTGTTTTCATTGCAACCTTTCAAAAAAGCAAAAAAGTCTATGCTTCAAAAAAATACCTGCGCTTCAAAAAACTTGGTGTAGTTTATGAAGATGGACTGGCAAAACATAATGGTGTAAACACCGCAATCGTAGTTGTTGAGTTGTTTGTATGGGTGTTCAACTTCCGGAATTTCGATTATCTCCTCCTGAAACACTCCGTTCAGCTTCCACACTTTTTCGAATTGTTGTCGCATGTAGATTTTCATAAACAAGACGACATCCTTTTTCCGAACAGTGCAACCAATCGAATCAAACACAATGATTCGACACTTATTCTCATCATCGTTTTTTCCTTCCTCCACAATTGCTCCTTTTGGATTGACCACAAGACAAAGTATCCAGTGTTTGGAGTGGTTGACTGGGACAACGAGTAAATCCTTCTTGAAAATTGGGATCTTCCTCTTTCTTTCCTGCTTCTCAACACACGCTTTCATCATAGAATCCGCCATCTTCTCTCTGCTTTGTGGTGGTTCGGCAGTCACTATATTTCCAGCTCGGCCCGAAAAGAAGGTGCTATCGAATAAGTGAATCTTTTCCTGCTGCTCCGGATTCAAATTTTCAGAAACAAGTCTATCGATTGCACATTGTATCAAGGAGTCACCCAACCAAAGTTTTGGCCGTAATCTCATCAAATCCTTGATATGAAGTGATTGACGATAAAATATCCCACTTGTGAGAGGATTTGGAAGGCGAATCGAAAGAGAACTCAAATTTTGCTTGTTGAGTTCTTTTCTTTGGTTGCGTTTCGCCTCAATGAAACTCGGTTGTTTGATCACTCGTTCTACCATTGGAAGACTTTGTTGTGTTTGCAACTCCTCAGTTGGTGTTCCAGTTACTTGTGGATTCTGCAGAGCAAATTGACAACCGTTCCACATGAATGGTGGATTCTGTTCGTTTCTTCCATCACCCGAATGTGTTGGAAAGATCCAATCAGAGTATCCCGGAATATGGTAGGAGGTGGAGGTGGTATATGAAGATGATTGCCATTGATTCTGAGGTGGGTAATAGCAGAACGATGTTTCGGGAGCTCCAAAAGCAGCATTGGAAAACGAAGAGCTTGAATTTGAGGAGTTTGAGAAGAAATTGAACGGTTGGAGAGAAATTGTCGACGATCCGAGGTCTTGTGGTGCTTTTTTTGCGATTGGTCCATCTTCGCTTTCGCATCTTGATTCTCCGCTCGGATGTACCTTCTTTTTTTGAACAACTCGTCTTTTAGCTCCTTTCGGTGTTGGATACTTGGGAATTCTAGAGCTGCCCAAGCGACGAACATCAGAAATGTGGTTAGAGGCATCTGTAAATGTTATTCGGTAATTTTTTTTGGTTTCTGTGAATTTAAGCTTTCAATTTCAAGATATTGTATGTCTTTTTACGCTCAACTGAAATTCTGAAGTCTTTCTTTATTTATTGGTGGCCTTAAAATGACTGAAATGTTCTACCCTTTTCAAAAGGAAATCTAAAAATTAAAAACTACAAATATATGACTAAAAAATGACTGCAGTGCATTGTCGTGATCTACTGAATTAATACTTATAACTGTTTTTCAATCAATGGATTTTTAAGATTCACAAGGAGTTATGAGTACTTTTTCGGACATCGAAAGTTGATCATCAACATTTTATTAGACGAATCAATGGAACATGAGATCCATAACACTTTTTGAAAGAATGCCGAAACTTGGTAAAACTTAATGAAACACTGCAAAAAGTCCCGTGGACCAATTTGATGCTTGCAAAAAATTAGTTGCAAATTCAAGAAAAACACAGTATCAGAGGAATTTTTTCTCATGACTGACTAGAATTTCGATTCTGTGGGCTACTGAAAACGTGCTACATTATTGCTATTGGAAGTTAATCAATTTTGAGGTAATACGAAACCGCCGGCTCAGTTAGCTTTTTGTTAAATTTTCTCTTGTAAATCTGAACTCCAAGAAGAGTTTTGAAAAACGTTACACCAAGTAAAATTGAAATTCAAAAAAACATACCAATGCTGAGTGGTGATTGATTTTCGGTTGAACTCGGGCTGCTCGATGAGATGCTTTGACTGCTGGACGGGATGTTACTGGCATTGGTGGTTTCTCTGCAAGAAATGGATCAAAAAGTTGTACAAGGGTGATAATTACTGGGGATGATCCTACTTTTGTAGGAAACAAAAAACTCACTGAGCTTCTCCGTTCTCTTCTGAAGGTAGAGAAGTGAAAAGATGCCATTCGACGATTTCCAATATTTGGAGCATTGAAAGCTTACTTATTCTGAAAAGTTTGGACATAAGCTTTTTTGTATATAATCCTTGATTTTTGGTGTCAGAAAACAACGCATGAACTAGTTTAATCGGAAAAGTGAAGTTCAAAAAATGCTTATTCTCAGACACAGTACTTCCGATTTCATTAGTCATGGTATGATTGCTTTTATGATCAACGGGATCAACGGTCCCTGGGATAGACCTCAAAATTAGTTTCGATTTGAAGAGTAGCATTTTCCGAAAATAAAAAAATTCAATTTTCACATTTTTCAGTCGACTTAAAAAAACGATTAGTTAATGATAATGTTAGAGATGAAGATCATTTGGAGACATAACAAAATAATCATTTCACAAACTAACTCACATTTCAGTATCCACTCCATTTTTTCTGTAAACGTCGGTTGCTAAAGCAGTCAACGCAGCATTTACTTGGGAATCGTTATCAAGAGTGGGATCCAGTTTGTACTGTAGCCCCCATTGAGCAGCGATACTTCTGAGTACGGTGATTTTTCTGAAAAAAAAAATCATTTTTGTGAGAACTTTGAAAAAAATCTTACGGCATATCGCGATTATCTTTTTTATTGAGAATTGCGTGAGTTGTCCTCAAATCTTTCCAAAATTTTTTTTCTATATTTCTTCTCATTTGTTGTTTCTCAGTCTTGGGTAGTGTAGTATCGAATCGAGGTTCCTTGTCCATTTTGTCCAGAACAAAATCGTCCATTCTGCAAAAAAGTTTGGGTTGTTATGACTATTCCAAATAAATTTATGAGAGACAACGGTTTCCCAACGAAAACTTTTATGAATTAGGCCTCTGCTCTTTAATAAACTATATTTTCTTCTCTTGTACCACCCTAGTTCAAATAGTATATGCATATATTTCGAGGTTAGTTTGAAAATTAAATACTTTCATTTCTCTTTTTGGGTTGATGGGAAAAGAATGCCGTTCAGCCCCCTTTCCCATGTTGCATCATAGCCCCTACCGGCACCCTCCGAATGTCGGTCCCTTTTTTGAATTTTTTTGTGCCCTGTGACCCCCTCACTTTTTTTCGTTTTCGGTCCGCCCAAAAGAAAGACAACTATTTCTTTTCCAATTAAAAAAAACAATTCAAAAACACATCTGCCTTTCTGAAGACCTTTTTTTCTAAACTTTGCTCAAAACTCGGTAATATTTTGATACTGAAAATATGACACTCCACCGATTCCGAGGAAGGGTTTGTCTCCGAGGAACCGATTACGAGGAAATCGGGGTGGAGTTTCAACTTTTGCAGTGCCGCAGTAAACCGTGCGGCGGTTGCAAAAATAAACCCCGCCCCGATTTCCTCGGAATCGGTTCCTCGGAGACAACCCCTTCCCCGGAATCGGTGGAGTGTCGAAAATATATCCGAAGTTGGGTTCTTAAACTTAAAAAGAACGATTTTTCGTATGAAAAAGAGATGCGTATCGAAAGGATCAAGTGTCACTCTTACCAAACGAGTGTTTATATGTATTATGGTGACCTCTGTTTTTTCTCGATCGGATGGTGTCCGTTCTGCTCTTTCGTCAGATGTTCGACCCCCCCCTCCCTTTCTTATTGGACACACGGATAGATGCACAACACTATTCTCATGAACAGAAGACCCCCTATGCGTGCATTTCAGCTCACTAAATTCGGTTAATTTAGAAGAATCCAACTGACAAAATGTTTATCATTATATCAGCAATATTTTTACTGTTGATCGATTTTTGATATCACAAAAACAATTTGTATCGTAATGTCAGCAAGATTTTATCGGTTTACTACGCTTTGATATCTTCAACGGAAAATTAGACACAAAGCCTCAAAGTTAGTGGTGTTCTATCAGAATGTTTACAGTAACATTTTTCTAAACTATTCTGAGATAAAAATAAAAACCCACGCTTCTCCATTGATCTCAAATTTCAGAATGTGGAGAATGGCGAACAGCTTTTTCACTTCGGTGCTTCTGTAAAAAATTTGTGACCTGCTAACATACACTATATAGCTTGAGAATAGCTTTTACAGCTTGTTCGTTTTCCAAAAATTAGTTCACTTCCAATTTTTCTATAAACAGGTTCGTCAAAAAAAAACTTACAAATCGAACTCATATTCAATCTCGCGACGAATATGATCTGTCAACAGGTCTAAGGCACGCGTGATTTCTGTTTCATCGCCGATATTTGAATCAATTTCGATTGGGCCTATGATTTCCCATCTTCTTGCAATTGCCTCGAGGAGACGAATTTCCCTATAACGAGTATATGATCACATAGAAGCGATGAATATTGTATATTCTTACGTCGCACGAGGGATTATTATCAATTTTCTCAGTTTGTCGAAAATTACTTTCGTATAATCCTTGTTTTTCTTGTCTTGTTTAAGTCGTTGTTCAGGATGAAGCATCGCTGAAAATAAAATCTGAACTTCAAAAAAAAAAAGAAGTTCAAAGTAAATTAGTAAAATGGAAACAGACAAAGTAATATTACAGGATGTTCCAAAACTATTTTATGGGTCCTTTTCATGGGTCCTAAAGTTACAAAAAGGATTTCTTCGTATTGATATATGTCGAATTAGGAAATAATAGGAAGAAACAAGTGTAACACTTACCGAACGAGTGTTTATATTATAGTGACCTCTCGATCGGATGGGGTCTGTTCTGCTCTTTCGTCAGATGTTCGACACGCCCCCTCTCCTAATCGACACATGGATAGATGCGCAACACCTTTCATCTAAACTCAGACTGCCTCTGCGTCTCTTTCCTCTCCTCGAGAAGATGGCAGAGACAATGCTGTGCTGAATTGGTATAATCGATAAGTATTAGTAATACAATTTACAGTATTTTTATTGGAAAACTGAAACAGTAATGATTAGACCAACGAAATTTAAGAAAAAAAACCAGGTCCATTCAGAATGTGGCAGTGAGAGAAGAAACTGATATCATGGAAGGACATGCTGATGTGGGGAAGTTGAAATACATATTTTCAGAAAAAAACAACGTGTTTTTCATAAGATCACAGCAATTTTTTGAAGGAATGACAAAAAATTATTTTATAAGGAATGACAAAAAAAAAATTATTCATACAGTCGGTGAGAAAGTTTCAATTAGGTTCAAAAGGTGATTGGAATTTGGAAATGGGGGAGACTATGTTTGAATAAAAGCAGTGAGCAAAAAGAGTAGCTTGAAGATGAAAATAGTAAGTTTTAAGCAAAGATCGAGAGGATGAACTAGATTATACAGCAACCCGGAAGAAAGCACTTATGGGAATATGTGAACGTGATTTGGATGGTTTGGTGACATGGAGCAGTGAGAAAACAGAGCAGATTGGGAACTATGTTTTTTTGAAATGGGAATTATGTTTTAAGCAAAGATTGGAAAGTTCAACTGAATTATACGAAGATCTGGAAGAAGACAGGCATGGTGATGAGCCAGCGAGATTTTGATGATTTGGAAGAGTGATTTGGAAGGCTGAAATGTAAAATAACTGCTCCTTCTTTAAAAAATTCAAAATTACAAGAAGTTTCTACCTGTACATAGAGTTATTGAGCTCAGATTGAAGAAATACGAAAGCATAATAGTGGTCATATGTGTATTTGGCATGAGATCGATGAGAAGCGGATGTTGAGGCAGGAGATCTGTAATACTTTTTTGTTTTTGAACTATTTATATTATTTTCAGAATTACCTCAGTAGGACTAGTTGACGGTGACGGCGATCAGCAGAATCAGAAGTGAGGCAATGAAGAAGACGCAGGTTTTGATGATGAAGATGGAAGAGCTTCTTGCTTCCCATTATGTTCAAATCCTTTCATCAGAAGCTGGATGGTCCTCGCTGTTGAATACCAGAGAAGACGATTTGTGGAGTACCGCAATCCGTTTTCGACCTGAACCGCAAGAAAGTCCTCTTTTGAGCTTGTCATATCCATTGTGGGTATGACGGGAGTCGAGTCTTGAATAACAGCTGTTTTCGGGACGCAGAAATCGACGAAAAAAGCATCGCTTTTATTGCTGATCTCTGTCACCAGTAGCTCGCGAAGTTTTTCTGGCTTCATTTCTTTCTCCAACATTTTCTCGATTCGCTTCGGCCAGTATCCGCCATCCAAGTGGAAATTTCCGAGAAGTTGTTTTAGATCCATATCTTTGGAAGCCTTCCTTTCGCGATCCCAACTTTCGATGATTTTATTCGCCTTGCCACTTTTCAGAACTTTTGCGTACCACTCCCGAAGACGGATTTGATCAGGTCGAGGTGCACCGTTCACCATAGGATCGTTGAATAGATAATAGTCATCATCGGGAGCGGCACACCAGAACTGACACCCTCTGTAGCCAATGGATGCAGCATACACAAAATACGACAAGACAATGCCTTGAAATATTTGTTTCCTCTTGTCACTGTCCGCGATGTAACGGTTTGAGTCCAAATATCCAAGCACTGTCCATTTCGATTTCGGTGTTGTTACCTCGCCTGGTCCGAATTCGTGAACTGTGAAGGCAAAAATCAATGCTTCATATTTTGCCTTATCTGGATCTCCTTCTGCTGCATCAGGTTTCAGAAATACAAGAATCATCTTGTAATGAAACTTGTATTCTGGAACATCGATACCGTTCTTTTTGCAGAAAACGGTCAAACGATCCCCAATGGTTCCATTTCTCACTTCATTTGCAACAACGCGTATTTCCACTTGGCTTCGGTACGCTGGCGGAAACGCATTTGTCAACTCTTCCGACATTTTGTTGGTTGGAAGTAGACTGGAGGTGTACTTCGTTCCCAAAAATTCTGGCCTTCTGCATTTGCATTCGCCGGTTGGTCCCCAGCCCATTTCTCGGCATGTCTCGTGGTAGAATTGTTCACATTGATCACACTTGACAAGTTCCTCTTTCTCAACAAAATTTCCGCAACAAAGACCCGTTTTATTGAAAATTTCGACCAAGGGGACCTGAAAAGTAAAAGCTTGAGTTGTTTTGGAACTTGAGTGGAGAAACTCACCTTCGATCGGAATTCGCTCTTGTTTTTGTGTTTTTTAACTTTACTGCTGAGAAAAAGTTTCCACGTCGTCTCGAAGATCGTTAATTCGCTTTTGAGCAGGGAAATAGTATTCAGATAGTCCTTGAAAAAATTTTCCGTTTTTTCATACCACTCCTCAGCGGCCATTACAGCGTTTACAGCGATCTTCAGCTCTTCTTGCAACGTTTTGCCACTATGCTCTTCTTTGTCTTCAACTGGCTCTGCAACCTGCTCCATTTCCTCTCCTTCTTTAAGGTTTCGGGCAACTTCCTCTCCTTTCTTTCCCAGATTTTCAATTGCTTCTTCTCCAATGTCAACTTTGACCTCCTCTTCTATGCCAACGTCTTCCATTTCTTCATCGATATGACTAGGACCTTCTGAAGCTTCCACCTTGCCAAACTTTATCTCGATATCTTCCACTTCATCCATGAATTCATCCTTAATTTCCACAAGATTGTTCTGTTCGGCTTCATCTGAACCAATGTTTCTTTTCTGGTCATTTTCTCCGATTTCTTCGTCGATACCTTCGCCTTCCTTTTTGATCTCATCTTCGTCGATGACGTCCGGAATTTTGACCACTTCCTTTGCCACAATGGTAGCTTCGATTTCTTCTACATGATCGACTTCCATTTCATCTCCTGCATAAATCCTCATTTCATAGCCATTGTCAACTAGATCATTTCTTGGAAAGGCTGGCTCACGATGTTCGCCTTCAATACTTTCCATATAATGTTCCATAACATGTCTATTGTAGTGGTTTTGCTCCCCCTCATCTTCCATCCTATTTCCTCTCGGTGCACGCTGATGATGATTATGGTTGAAGTCTTCATATTCTTCTTCGCTGTCATCCCTTCCTATCTCCGCTTCCACTTCTTCGATTTCGTCTGCACTGATTGCCTGTACTTCTCGTTTGGGGTGCTGGAATTAAGAAATTGCTGTATTATCATATTGTTTTGAAATTCACCTGTAGCAGTCTCAAAGATGTCAAGGCTACTTCCAAAAATTTTTCGTGAGTTCTTCTGAAAACGAACTTCTGTTTTACAATATTATTTTTGAAAGTGCCTTACTTTTCTTGTGGCACTTCGAATTTCCGCAAAATAGCTCTCTCGAGGCGATCCCACAAACAATTGTTTGTTGTGCGCTCCTCAATATCTTTAATCTTATCTTTTTCTTTCGTGCTCTGCACCTGAATAGCTTCGCATTGCTCGCACTTTTCTCCACTGAACCTGTTGATCAGGTAGTGCAGAGCTTCCCATTTGCTGTAAAATGTTATTGTAGTCGAAAAAGTTGTAAAGACGCGTATACCTGGGGCTTCTTTTGAGCCGAGGCATTCTTTCTTTTATCTCCCGTTTTATCTCCAGGAAGAGGGTATTCAGTTTATCCCGCCTTTTTTGATCGTACTCCTTTTTAGCGTGATGACCAGCGGGTCTTCCTGGTGGTGGGCAGAATCTATAAAAAGCTTACATTTCATTCTAATTTTCTCATGAAAACTGTTTAAAAATTCAAACTGACTATGAGTAACTAAAAAATATGTAATCATTTCTTTTTGTTATTTTTGAATATTTCCAAATGTGCAAAAGCATCTTTTTTCTTTTATAAAGTAGACTTTAAGGATATTAGTTTTTACACTAGCTAGTATTAATTCACTCCAGCTACAAAATTACAGTCGAAAATTGAAAAACCACATATTTCAGTTGATTTCCGGCCATGTTGACCATTTTCAGGAGTCTCCGCTTTCAAGTGATCGATTTCCGGAGAGTGTCAAGCAGACTTAGATTGAACACTTTCTATTTACAGGATTTTTCGAAAATTCCTAGTTTTCACACATTTGCCAATTTTTGACGCCCTCTTTGACTGTTTTTTTTTGTACTAATTTTCAATTTAAATTTGTTTTACGCTCTCCAAAAGTTTCAAAAATATCGGAAATTGGACAAACGTGCACAAGACTCTGGGAACTGTTCAAAATAATCAAAAACCAACTGAAAGTGTATTCTTGTATCTTATTGATCAGTACCGTATTTTAGAATTTTTTGATTTTCAACTCTAATTCTCTAGCTAGGGTAAAATAATATTAGCTAGAGTGAATCCTGAATCAATGGGCAGTTAGACATCATTAAGTGGTCTAATAGAAGACTTGGCGAGCTATCATTGTTCATATATCTCGTTTTCTGCGAAAGAGATCTGAAAGTGGTCAATTGATAAAATGTTTATCATATTGTCAACAAGATCGTATCAGTTAACTACTTTTTAATGTCTTCAACAGGAAATGAGATACATGACCTCCAAGCTAGTGGTGTTCTATCAGAGTTT
Organism: Caenorhabditis nigoni; assembly: GCA_027920645.1. Classification (NCBI taxonomy): domain Eukaryota; kingdom Metazoa; phylum Nematoda; class Chromadorea; order Rhabditida; family Rhabditidae; genus Caenorhabditis; species Caenorhabditis nigoni. The sequence goes on from CP115869.1 coordinate 1,354,482, forward strand.
TTACGTTAACCTCCACCTAGACTATTATGAGAGAAGTGGAAAACTCACATTTTTTCATCTCGCTCGCGTGTTGAATTTTTCCCGCGTTTCAGGAAGAGAAGAATATTTTCGAGCTTCTTGAGTTTTGTGCTTCTGTAAAAAATGTTTTACATGGTAACAGACGCGATATCGGTCAGTCTAAAAATAGCTTTCCCCCTTGTTCGTTTTTGAAGAATTACTTCACGCTTAAACTTTCTCAAGAACAGGTTCATCAAAAATAACTTACAGATCAATCTCAAATCCAATCTCGCCACGAATATGATTTGCCAACGGTTCCAAAACAACTGTGACTTGTTTATCAGCCCCGAATTTCGGATCAATTATGATTTTGTTCTTTGAGATTTTAAAATCACTTGCGATCGTCAGGAGTAGTTTAACTTTTCTATAACGCGTATATAATCTCATAAAAAACGGTTAATAGATTCTTACGTCGCATGAGGAATTCCATACCATCTTCTCAATTTATCATATACTTTTTTCGTATCATCCCGTCTTTTCTTATCGGGTTGGTGTCGTGGTACAGGAAGCATAGCTGAAAAGAAAATTTGAACTCAAAAAAAAGAAGTTCAAAGTAAATTAGTAAATTGGAAACAGACAAAGTAATCCTACAGGAAGTTCGAAAACTATTTTATGGTCCTTTTCATGGCTCCTAAAGTTACAAAAAGGATTTTTTCGTATCGCAATATATGTCGAATTATAAAATATAGAAAGAAACAATTGGTACTCTTACCAAACAAATGTGTATATTATGGTGATATATTATGGTGACCCCTGTTCTCTCTCGATCGGATGGGGTCCGTTCTGCTCTTTCGTCAGATGTTCGACACGCCCCCTCTCCTAATCGACACATGGATAGATGCGCAACACCTTTCATCTAAACTCAGATTGCCTCTGCGTCTCTTTCCTCTCCTCGAGAAGATGGCAGAGACAATGCTGTGCTGAATTGGTATAATCGATATGTATTAGTAATACAATTTACAGTATTTTTATAGGAAAACTGAAACAGTGATGATTTGACCAACGAAATGTGAGAAAAAAACACCAGGTCCATTCAGAATGTTTTCTAGTCAATCATTTCTGTAACAATCGCAACAGATATATGTATCACTCAATCACTGCACAAGACAACATCCAACTTTGAACTATGGAAGGTGAAAGAAAATGAAGGAATTCTGCTACTGGGTCCCAAAACAAAAACATAAGCTTTTTCAAAGCACGTTTCCAAACAGACGGTTTCCGAACTACAAAATTATTTTTCATCTACCAACAAAATTTTCGATGTGGCAATCCTTTATGGTCCTTTTCCGGAAGAAAAATATTCCAAGTAAGCCCAATTTCAAGGGTTTTAAAATAAAAAAATGTAAATCCTCTCTCAGTTTTCAACATTACTAGGAGTTCTGTAGCTCAAAAATGCGCCAATATTTGCTCTTCAATTTGTATAGAAAACAATTAAGATTTTCCTGGTTAAACCTTTTTATAATCAGAAAACATGGTGAAAATGCGATTTCGTGTGAGGTTTTTTGATTCTAAAAAAAAAGGTTTTTTGATTCTAAAAACGTTTAACCGGCAAAATCGGGAATGTTTTCTATACGAATGGACGAGCTAATTTTTGCGGTTCATTTGAGCTATAGCACTCCTAAAAACGTTGAAAACTGAGAGAATAGTTCCTTTTTCTTCTGTAACAAATTTAGTAAATTGGTCATTTTTTGAAATTTTCTTCCGGAAAAAGATCACAGGATTCTATGACCATTAATTAATTTTTCAAAAATCTTTTGGATCATCTTGAAGCTCCAAAAAATCAGATAAATAATCCTAAAATTTGCTCCAGACTTGCCATACCGAAAATTTTATTGGTAGATCAAAAATAATTTTACAGTTCGGAAATCGTCTCTGGGAGAGCGTGCACAAGTTAATCTTTTTTTTTGTTTATCATATCCTTTTTCAGAGTCTAGAAATGAGGCGGTAAGAGAAGCGGCTATTCAAAGTTGGAAGAAAAATTCAAACTGAAATGAAAGACCAGAGAGTATTGCGGAGAGAGACACGCAGAGAAATGTTTATGTTTTGAAATGGGGTACTGTAGGAAAGTCGGAAAGAAAGGTTTCTGAATGACATGTTTACAAAACAAAAGACCAGAGAAGAGGAAAGTTGAATTCAAATTTTGCTAATGTCTCTATGACTGTTTAGTTGAGAAGTGGTTTTTGAATTGATTCGGGGACAAACAAAAAATGATTCATAGAAAGAGGTTTGAAAATGATCGTATAAAATTATCTAGTTGTGTCTCATTTTGTAGAGCTTTCGAAACTTGCCAATCTCGAGATTTTGAATATCTCAAAGTAGAAATAAGGCATGTTTGAAGTTGTGATTTTATTTGTCCCCACTCATACAACTAGCTAAACTGTTGCCTTTTCACCTTTCCTACAACTACAGGGTGGGGATTAATTATTGCGCCGCTTTCAAGACGGCGTAAAAACCTCAAATCAAAAGATTTTTTTATGAAATTCAGCCAAGATGTTCATCAAGAAATAACAAAAAAGATGACATTAACAGTTTTTGAGCTTTCCTCCGTTCGCTTCCATAACAGCTCAAGTTCTCTTCAAGAAGGAGTCTACTACGGCACGGGGGTAGTTGACGTCCAAATTGCCCCATTCCGCGGCCAAGGATTTAACCAGGTCTTCCAAATTTGGATACTTTTTTGTGGGGACTTACCGGGCCCAATATTTCCAAAACGAAAAATCCATAGGATTGAGTACCGGACTGGAAGCTGACCATCGATCCTTAGTGGTGAAAACCCGGAAATTGGCTTGGCACCCCTGCTGACAAGGGAACCTTTTAAGTGAAGGTAGGAGTTGGCTGAAACCACCTACATAGATCGAAAGAGCATAGTCAAAAACCTATAAATCAGTTTTCAAAGTCTGCTTACGAGACCTTTAGAGTGCTGAATTTCAGTTTCAGTGCCAAAAAATACCAAAAAAGTACCAAAAAAACACTTTTTCAGTGAAACAAAGGCAATTTTCAAATGTGATTTTCTCTGGTTCTAGGAGGTTTTAGAACTTGAAATTTTTTGTGTTATACTTAAAATGAGTTGAAATTTTATATTTCAACATTTTTTCCAGAAAATTTTTTTTCAGAAAAGTTTTTGAAATTTTCAAAATTTGCTTACACTTTGGGTGTGTCCAAGTTTCCACTTTCGAGCATTTTTTGGAAAAAAAGGTTGAAATATAAAATTTTAACTCATTTCAAGTATAACACAAAAAATTTCAAGTTTTAAAACCTCTTAGAACTGGAGAAAATCACATTTGAAAATTGCCTATGTTTCACTGAAAAAGTGTTTTTTTGGTACTTTTTTGGTTTTTTTTGGCACTGAAACTGAAATTTCAGCACTTCAGAGGTCTCGTAAGCAGACTTTGAAAACTGATTTATAGGTTTTCGACTATGCTCTTTCGATCTATGTGGGTGGTTTCAGCCAACTCCTACCTTCACTTAAAAGGTTCCCTTGTGAGTGAGATTTGTAATGTGAGCAGGCACTCTGTCATGTTGGAGTGCCCAATTGACGTTCACAAGACGTGATTGGGACAAAAGTAGAACCTCCGAGTTCAAAAACCGCTTGATGTAGTATTCTTTGTTATTTTTGTCTCCAAAATTGACTAAATTCCACCATCTGAGCATATCTCACCGAATACGATCACCACGGCCGAGTGAGATGTCTTATGTTGGGTTTTTCATCTCCTACATGCACTCTAATAATCGATAAACATGATTCAGGTGTTCTGACCGTTTTTGTTCTCCTCAACTGCGAACAACTTTTCATCTTCGACACCCTCCCTCAAGTGCGTGCCGTGCGCGTGTCTCGAAGGAGATCTTTGGATTTTTTCAGTTGTAACCTCTTGTTACGGTCCGTTAGGAAGTCGCCTTTTTAAATTCGATACGGTACCATATGGAGCTTGTTCTGGAGATTATTTATCATATATTTGGGACAGGTTCTGAACTACGACTCCATCTTTCTGATGCTCCTTTCGGGATTGTAGACCGTTCTGCAGGTCCCAGAGTATGCTCAAAGTTGCGGCGCAATAATTAATCCCCACCCTGTAGTGCGCATGATTCTGTTCGCATAAACTGATGAGGTTCGTGTGTGGGCTCACCCTTCCTCACTAACAAACTAACCATGATTACATTTTGAAGAAAGTATAAAAGACAAATAGAGAAAATGAAAAAAAAAATAAAAAACTGATCATTCTTCAATTTGAAATCTGAATTCAGTCGGTTATCCATCATCTAATATTATAACGAGATAGGTGTCAAAGGGTGTTAAAAAATGTAGGGAGTACTGTGTTTGAGAGGAGGAGTGACCAGACAGCTCAAAATGTGAACAATATCTGACTATCTCTGTTTGATCGCTTACAGAAGGATACGGGCAGGGACATAGTGTATTCCTTTAACACAATATCAGATTACAACTGCGATTAGCAAAAAAAAGATTGAAAAAAACCAAAAATAAAACCAAGAGTAGAACTAGAAAGTGTCTCCGAAATTCTGTTCTAAGGAGAGAGAGAGAGGGAAGGAGAGAGGAAATTTCCATCCAAAAATCAGAAAATCAGAAAAAAAAGAGGGAAAAGACAACAGTTTCCCTCTTCTTCTCCACTTCTCATCTTTTTTTTTTTGGTTCACTCGAGACAGAACACGACGATGCAGTAGACCGTTCATAAAAATGTTCGCACGTTTTAGCATGTGCACACATCGCCAGCACCTTCCAAATCGGTATGTGTTTTATCTTTTTTGCGCTCCTTCTTGTTCTCTGTTCTTATTGAATGCGGGACAGCATGGGTGATACCAGTGGCTTTCTTGTGTGCAATGAATCAGAGAAAGAGAGTGGTGGATAGTAAGAACAGATGAATAAAGTTATAAATTGTTTGATTATAATGTCAAAGAAATCTGAAATGTGAACGATGTTGAAACGAGGAACAGAATAATGTGGAAATTGGATAATGGTGATTCATCAAAGGATGGGACATGAAAAAAAATTGTTTTTCAAAATTTCGTTTATTTTGCCCCTCGAGGAGTTCAACTAGTGGGCCCGTGATCTTTGAACATCAATTACTGTACACCGTCACGTCAGAGTACATGCTCTCGCCGCGAAAAAAAAAACGGGAAACTTTCTCGTTTCCCCTTCTTTGAAGAAATTTAACAAAAAGTGTGAACTTATCAATCTTTTAGAATCTATAATCGACAAGTCCTTCTAATATTGTTGCAGTTTGGGGCCAGCGAACAAGCACCGAAGAATAGAATAAGAATTGTACCTTCTGACCTAAAACAAGAAAGGGAATGTTTTATATGTTGGCAAATTTCCAATGCAGGCAAATTGTAGGCGGGCATATAATATACTTTTGCTTTTTTCACGCGTTCATGAACTCGACAATTTTCCGATTACTTTTTTTCAGAAAGTAGGTTTTTCTGGAAAGTGTTTCCGAAAAAAAATCTAACGAGATCGTGCATGACTTTCTGATTAATATTATGACGGAAAGAGCAAAACTGAGCAAGAAAGAGAAAACACTTTTGATCTATAAGAGAGTATTGAAAATCTGGGAAATACAAAACTGCAAATCATAAGAAACTTATATGATTGTGCGCGCTCTCCTACAGAATAGTTTCTAACCAGTCGGTTTGAGCCCCCTGCCGGAGGCTCAACCTCCGGGCTTTTGTTTACTGTATTTCACATTCGAATTACTAATTTCTGTCCTTCCCACTTTTTGAAATTTTGAAGTTTTTTTTTATTTTTCAAAAATTTTTTGTTTGTTTTCCAATAGAAGCCTACATTTCTTATAGAATTCTACCCTGGCTAGGCAGGCAGAGTTTCAGATTTTCCAAGTTTCTTCATGACAAAATGTCTGTTTCTTGATCACAAAATACAATTTAAAGAAACATTCGAGAATTTTTTGGAATTTTCTGAAGTTTTTTGAAAATTTCTGAAAATTTCTCGATTTTCCCGGATTGTTCTAGAATGTTCGAAAATTTTTGCGAACTTTCCGGAATGTACTGAAATTCTCCTAAATTTTCTCGACATTTTCTTTATGTTCTGGAATTTTCTGGAATGTTTTGGAAACTTCTGGAAATTTTTGGAATTTCCCGGATTGTTCTAGATTGTTCTAGAACTTTCTAGAATCTTCTGGAACTATTTAGATTCCCTTTTTGCCGAAATTATTTGGAGATTCAAAATCTTTGATATTTCTTAAATTATTCATGTTCATTTCGAAATCTTCAAACTTCGACTTTTTGGAATTCAGAAAACGGATTCGGAAATTTTTCAATCCGAAAATTAAGCAATCAGAAAACTCAAACATTATAAAATTTTGGAATTCAGTTTCAAGATACTAAAACTAAGAAAAACTTAGCTTGGAAGATAATTATGTTGCTTTCTGGAGAAAAACAATATTCCAAGAAAAATTCTCATGAATTGACATCAGAAAGATTCAGGATAATTAGGAAATTGTGTCTGTGAAACAAATAACACTATAACACGCATTTGCAGTAGGCCACATGTCCGAAATTGTAGTGACTTTCGAAAAAAAAACAACAATTTCAAAAAAGTTTGTTTTGGAGATTTGAGCTTAATTTTTTGTAGGACGCACAGGAATATGTATGCCCAAAAAACGTTTTTAAGAATATTATGAAATTTTAGAGAGTTTTAGGCTTATTTTGAAGTTTTCGATTCTTAACCCTATTTGTTCCATATAAGCTAGAAGGCCCAAGACAGTATGAGCATGAAGCGCTCGGTAGTTCATGACTACGTACTACATACGACTATAGAAGTCCCACGTCTCTTTGAGTTATTCAAGTTAATGTCCGAGACGGACACTCACACAGAAAAGTTTCCTTAGTAAAAAGTAGATTGCAAAATTATGTTTGATCTACCTGAAAATTTTCGGTGAGGCAGGTCTGATGCAAAATTTCTGCATTTTTAATCTGATTTCGTGAAGATTCAAGATGATTCAAATGAATTTTGAAAAATCAATTAGTGGTCATAGAATCCTGTATGGTCTTTTTCCGGAAGAAGATATTCCAAATCAGCTCAATTTTAAAGATTTTTCAAAAAAAAAAAGGTACTCCCTAAAACATTTTTAATTTTTTTCGTTGAACTTTTGCTTAGAATCAAAAACCTCACAAAATCGCATTTTTACCATTTTTCTGATTCTAAGCAAAAGTTTAACCGGAAAAATCGAAAATGTTTTTATACCAATTGAAGAAGAGCATCATTTGGCGGTTCTTTTGAGCTACATATCTCCTAGTGATGTTGAAAACTGAGAGAGGAGCTTCATTTTTCTTTAGAAGATTTTGAAAATTGTTCTTATTCGGAATATTTTCTTCGAAAAAAGACCATACAGGTTTCTATGACCACTAATTAATTTTTCAAAATTCATTCAAATCATCTTGAATCTTCACGATAACAGATAAAAATGCAGAAATTTCGTTTCAGACCGTCCACACCGAACATTTTCAGGTAGATCAAAAATAATTTTGCAGTTCAAAACTATTCTGTTGGAGCGTGTTGTGGTGTAAAAAACATAGGATATTTTTCTGTCCTCATTTCTGTAAAAAACATGAAAAAAACAAGGAATGAAAAATTAGAAATGTGAAATAAGATTTTCCTCAAGATAGCCATAAAAAACCAAAAAATGTAAAGATGAATTAATGGCAGAGCAGCCACAAAAGCGAGTAGTTGATGAGTATAAATTTTGGATGGGAAGAAAAGCTCATCTACTCGTTGTATTTATGATCTTTTTTGACTTTGCACTTTCCGAAACTTTTGTGTCTTAATAATTTTGAGAGATAGATATTCGAACACGGTGTAGGAAAATTTGAGAAACTCGCACATTTTTCTCTACAAGATTCAAAATTTTCATAAATTCAACTAAATTCGTCGCCAAAACTGAAATCTATCCATACAAACATCGGAACACATAGTTTTTGAGTTGAATAGCTACAAAATTCAGGTTTGCAATCAGATAATACTTTTTTTCGAATAGTATCCTGAAGAGAAACACATTCCAAAAAGAAATACAAATTTTCTTCATTCTTCACGTTTTCAGTTGAATATTTCAAGATAGAGACAATTTTTAATTGAAAACGTGTATGAAAACGACCGCATTATTTTTAAAACGTTCCTGAAGTTTCAAATTGAAAAAAAAAAGCCAAAAACCTATTTGGCACTTGTTGAACTTATATTTTTGAACCATTGAATAAGTTTTATTATCATCAAATTCTGATTTTTAAAACTTTGTTATGTATTACTTGAGATTGAATGATTGATAAATACAATTATATCGAATAAGTGTTCATTTTACACAATTTTTTTTTCATTCATGTTTCCATTCGTTCATATTGTTTCTCTTTATCCTGGTCTTCTTTAGACTCGCATTTCACTTTGTCATTGCTGTCGGGTTTAGAGATCACCTCACTTTTGCTGATAACGATTTCCTGAAATGCAATATTTTTCACCCAGCTCATTTTCGTATCTCACCAAGAAGGCTCTAGCGGCTACGTGCTCTGATTTGGGCACAAAGAGAAGAAGATTCTCAATCATTTTAATCTGATACACCTTGTCACTTGATTCGCAAAGAAACTGCTCTAACCAACCAACTGTAACAAAAAAGCGAGCCATCCAGACAGGTATGAACTTGTCCATGGAGTTTGTCATAAAGTTTTGATACTTCGGTAGATTGTAAAGTTCAACGATTTGTTCATAGTTCCATATTTTGAATTGTAGATGTGGTGGATATTGTTTGAAAAGATAGCAATGAGGATTCCCTGGGTTTGGCTGAATTGCAAGGAGCATCGTCAGAACCTTAGCTACATTTACGATTAATGCATCGGAACTCAAGTAGCAGTGCTGAAAAAACAATTCTCAATGTATCCTAATTTCTCACCAACCTCATTCATGTTTTCAACACTTTTCATTAGCTCTACGATCTTGTTCTTCACATTCAGAGCATACTCTTTGTTGGAACACGCTGTCATTCTCCAGTTGATCCCAAGCACTAATTTCATAAACACGTAGTTCAACGATTTGAATGGGTCTGCTACAATTCCCATGCTTGGTGAGTAAGTTACAATATGACCACCATTTTGAAAGTATATGTATTCAGTAATGACGAGTACAGGGTCTTGAACTAGCTGAAATAATAATCTATATAAAGTAACACGGCGATTTTCACCTTCAAATATTATGCCTCGATGATTTTGAGTTATCGTAAGCAAACTAATAGCATGCACCGCCCCCTTCCACGCCATTAATTTTGAGCCCATACATTTCATTTGCTGTGACAGATTTTGAAAAACACTTATTTGACAAAATATTTTGGATATTATGATAAGCATTTTGGCAGTTGATCACTTATCTTTTAGGAGAACCGAGATAAATTGACTCAACGTTGAAAGTAAGAAGTGGTAATTCTGCTTGAGTTTGTGGTCTTGGGACCACTAATTAAAGGGAGATTAGGAGATTTCTCTGAGCTGTTATGGAGCTAGGGTATGCATTCTACGGAAACGGTGTACGACGCTTAATGTCACTCTTCGAGCTGCCGTCGCCACCTTATGTTTACTATCGGTCGCCCGCTCTTTCTTTGCCCGCGTGACTCAGTTGGTAGCGGCTTCGCACCTCCAATATTCGTCCTGATAAGTTCAACGGCCATATTTAAGCGAAATTTCGAGATAATTATTTTTTATTCCCTTTTTCTAAGGAGTTATGAGTAAAAACAAACCGATCCCAAATTCGTCAAGAACTTTCTCTAACTGCTCGATGCCGATTGTTGTGTGGCACTCGGCTGTCTTACTACTCCATTCATCATTCAAGGCATGTAGACGACCTAGAATTTCTTTATATAGATGATTGGAAAATTCGGCTGACCCTTTGTGGTCTCAGTCTGAATCGGAGTTTCTTGCCGTAGTAGGATACATAGGACCTCGAGAACTTCTTGAGTGAACACCCGACACAATTGCTCGCTGTTTCCAGCTGGGGGCTGAAGCAATCTGATATACAATTGTTTTGAGAATTTCTCCTGAAATGATTAAAAGATTTAACACAAGTGTTCAAGGCTAAAACTCACGGTAAACTTAGTCATTGACGACATATTCTCGACCCAAGCAGTTTTGACTTCTTCCGCGCTTACTGCATTTCTGGTAGTTTTGGTGATTTTGTGAACATCCTCATGGTCGATTAGGAAATATTTCTTATTGGTCATAGCCATGAATGAGTCCCAGTAATTTCCAAAATTTGACTGAAGAACTCTTGTGTCAAGTGTACGCATTTGGAATGTGGCCTAAAACAAGAGGAACTGGGATAAAGTTCCCTTTTGATTTGTTACCAGTGGATTACTTCCATTAAACGAAATTTTGGAGTTATCTCCAGAATAAACTTTTAACTGAGTTTTCCCAAGTGAACCTTCCATCGGAACTGGCGCTCGCAAAAGACAAATTTTGCCTGTTGGAGCCTGCATTTTCAGTACATAAAGCACAGAAATTCTGAAATCAAAAAGTGAAAAATGGAATGCCAAATCACACATAGATGGGATACAATCAATGCTGTCGATAACGAAGCTTCTGTAGTTAGAACAAACGGTTTTGTCCACGCAACCTACCCACGGCCTAGGACTCGGCCTTGTTTTTGACAGCTTTTTTGTGAAGTACAAGGAAAAGAAGAAAATCAGAGCTCAACTTGATTTAGGAGCTCCATGTTTAACAAGTTTGAGAGCCATAACTTCATTGACAACTAATTGCATATTTTGAAAACTCCCTGGCAACATACGACGTACCCTATCATTTGTAGAATGGATTGAGGTGTTGTCTTGGCAGCAACGGGATGGCGGAAACTTCCAGATGTGTGCAATGAAAGGGTGAAAAAAGGAAGTGGGTCGGAAGGAAGCTTGAATAAAGAATTTAACAGAAGAAGCAGCGTTGTTCACTAATCGGAGACCCGACACGTGTTTCTCAGATGCAGAATTTTTTGTTTTTCTGGCAGAAGGGTTTTGCTAGCAGAAACAGTAACCCTTTTCTCCACGAACTCTTTTCTGTGCAACAAGATGCGTTTTTTGTTGATATACAGTGATCAGATTCTTTAAGAAGATGTTTGGATTCATTGATCCTGATGGTTTATGAGATGGCACCGCAAGACGTACCACACTTTCCTATAAGCAATCTGACACCCTTTGCCCAATTGGAAGATCAAACGAAACTCTCACGACAACAGCCGTGTTGCACATCTATCCGAATCATACTGTAGCAGATGTCTATATCACGTCATGACAGAATATGCATAATATGGAGGGGACAAATGACCTTACGAAGGGATTAAAGGGAGAAAGAGAATGAGTTGTGAAGAGGGAACAGATACATGCATGTCTTAGAAGAGCAGCTAATCTGGTGGGGCGGGTTTTTCCAATCAATGGCATTATTGTATCTTGATATCTGCAAACTCAAGTTTATCTGATACAACAAAAGAAAAAAGCTGGAACCATTCTGGAAATTGAAAATAGTACGAATAAAAAGAAAAACGCAGTGTTACTAGATTAACAAAAGAAGACGAACATTGACTATTGTCAAAAAACCAACTCGTCAAATTTGAGCCCATGTATCTCATTTTCTGTGAAATGTATCAAAAAGTGATCAACAAATAAAATGTTGCTGATATCATGGTAAATATTTTATTAGTTGGCAACTTTTTGATATCTTGCAAAAGAAGTGAGATATATAGGCTCAAAATGGACGGGCCAGGTGGCGCAGGTGTTACGGTATGCAACGGAGTAAGATGCTACTTGAAATTTCAGTTGTCGAATCTGGAAGTTGGTGCTGTTTTAAGATCGCGTTATTTTTGTTAAGGCTAGGATAATTTCGAATTTCACATTAATCGATTTTCAGATCAACCTGAATCTATTTTCAGCTGAATTCGTCTATCTGAAAAAGGTTTTCAACGGTCAATGTCTCACTGTCATCCCAAAAATTCTTTCTTTGTGTACACTTTGTTTTCATACCTCGGTTCGGATGTTTTTGTAGTACATTATCTATTCTTTGAGCCCCTCCCTCACCTATGTAGTTAGGTGAGTAAACGATTAAACGATACACTCCCGACAACTGGTGTATTGCGCAACTAACCGAATTGTAGCTGATGATGATATTACGTCATAAGGGACCATACATATTACAGGGTGTCAAATGACCTTTGGAGGGGATTACGGTAAAAAGAGCAGGAGGTATAAAGAATAAACATATACAGAAATGTCTTGAGAGGAGTAAATCTTATGATACAGAATGTACTATTGTTGGTAGCTGTATTGAAAAACTAATTCTTGATAACTCTGGACTGGGTTGACCGACAGTGATCTGCATTTATCCTCATTGTCTCAAAATTTATCCTCATTTTTTCAAAATGTGTTTTATCCAAGAAAATGTTCTTTCATTCGCTTGTCTATCATCTTCTGTTCCTCTTCTTCCTCAGCTTATCCATTCTCCACTGTCATACCCCATATTTATTGTTGTCTCTCTTTTAAGATCTTCAATCTTTTTTCCGACCACCCGGCCATCGTCATTAAGATTGCGCATCCCTTTTTCCTCGTGTTGTTGGCAGAATTCTATCCGTCCTCCCTGTCTGTGAAAAACCATTCATCTCCGTCCGTCTTGCCTAAGACCGTAGTCTTGTTTTTTTCCACATCGATTTTTGCAACGAATCTAACGTAACAAAGGAAAATACGTCCTTCGTTGTTTGGCACTCCCGTCGAAAAAAATGCACTTTGGATCTGTAGCTTTCAAACTGATTTCTCGACAAAATTAAATCTTTATTTTGTTCAGTAGGTCAAATTTTAGCCTTATTGTGTGCACCTCTCACTTTTTTTCTTTCTAGCTGTCCTTTAAAGTCATTTTCTGTAATTATTTTCTGTGAGAAAATAAAAATGTGCTAGGAAGTGGAACGCATAGAAAAGTCAGTTTCGAGATGCTCCATTTGCTCTTCATCAGTTTCATTTGGACGGACAGGTGTTTCATCCCGATGTGTTCATTTCAAAACCAGATTTGCGCGGAATGAACTTTACGATCATTCAACAATTTCAAACCTCTGCTGAATTGGGAAGGAAATGTCACATGGACAATGCTCCATTTGCTCTTTATGAGCTCAATTAGAACATGATGGTGTGTCGTTCCACTCTGCTGTTTACCAGGGGTGCGCAGAATGAACTTTACGGCAATTTCGAAATTTCGAAGTTCCGAGTTTCAAATTTTTCAGAATGAAAAATCGAACACAAGTTTCCTGTAGGTTGCTTTGGAAGATAAAGCATTTTTTAGTTGGACTTCTTGAAGTTTTCCTTCAGAAAACTCTGAAATCCGTTCCGCAGACCCCATTTTCAACAGGATAGCTTTTCGTTGCATTTTCCTGAAGCTAAATGTCTTTTGAAGTCTCAGATATTGCAATAATCTTGAGAAATCGGGCCTCTCTGCTGGATTGCGCATCTCTATCTTTTTTCTCTTCCTAGCTATCCTCTATGGAGCCCGCTCCCTTATCACATACCATTTTCCCTCTGTAGTGTGTCTTTTCCATTCTGTTTAGAGAGACGGTGACATGGTCAGCTTCTTCTCGTTTTTTTTCTCTACCTTGTGACCATTTTTTGTGTGCCCGCTTTCGTATGTTAATATTCGGCTGAGGAGAATGAGTGTGCACCCAGGAAGACGAAAGTTGAAAGACATGGCAATCACTTTTTCCCAGCCACACTCGGTTCATTACCATTTTCTGTTAACATTCGTTGCTATCGTTTGACTTTGAAAATTGATATTGTTTACGGTTTGATCAGTGAGACATCCAACAGAGCAACTTTGAGTAAGAACGTCTAGACTACCGTAGGACTCCAACGATTTTGTTTCTTGTTTCAATTGTTGAAATTTACAACAGACGAGAACATTATTCTTTAAAGTTGTCTAGTCTAGACTACCGTAAGACTCCGATCACTTTGTTTCAAGACTTATCAGTGAAATATCCAAGCCCAAAAGCCCAAAAACCCAAAAGTTCACTTGTCTAGACTACCGCAGAATCCTGAAGTTTGTTCCATGGCTTGATTAGTGAAACTTTCAATTCCGAGACAGACACAACGAACGTCCTTAATTCCGTCTCCTGCTGTGTTAGCTAACACGTGACAACTTTTCCGTTTCCAGCTGTATGACTGTGTCATAAGTTTGAATGCCCAAAGAGAATAGCTGCGACTGACCAACACGACCACAATCTTTTTGAATTTAACAACATGACGAAATGAGGAAACATTGTCCATCATATCGATCACTGTCTGCCAACACATGCGCATTGTGTTTCTCCTCTCTCTTGCTAAGAGCACGCACACAGTTACACACGTTGGCCGTTTGATCAGTTTCTAGGCGCCAATGTGACCTCGCTTGTGTCGTTGCGAAAACGATGCTCACTTTTATCGATTTTGTGTAGCACCATGCAAAACAAACAGTTTTCGAGGGCATTCTAACTTCTTTCCAACTTTTGAACATTCGAACTTCCCGAAAATTTGAAATTTATGGAAAGTTAATGAAACATAGTAGATTTCCAGAATGGCCTTGTTGGATTTTTCGGAATCTCGAATTTTTCTATTTTCAAATTCCAAGTTGTAATCTCACTTTCCCATTAGAAAAGTCAAAAAAATTGAATTTGAAACAGATTTTGAAAACGCAAAATAAATCCGTTCGAGACCCACAAAGAACCTTTTCGTATGAGCCTCTAACATACAGTACTCCAAAATTATTTTATTAGGATAAAAAGATCTGAACTGATTTTCTTTCCGCAAATGATCTGAAATTTCGAATTCCGAATCCCATTTTGTGTAACCCTGGATGAAAAGTTAGGCTATCCGGATACCATAAAACCTGTAATAGGAGGGTTACCACACTGTCAAGTTTGAGCTTAATTATCACAATGTCTGTCTCAGATATAAAAAAGTCTTCAACTGATGAATTGCTCATCATAATATCAGAAGTGCTTTGTCTCTTGACGTTTATTTGACATCATGCATAGGAGCCCAAAAATAAGCTCAAACTTGACAGTGTGGAGGCCCTTCTATTACAGTAGTTAGTTTATTTTTTCAAATTTCGAACGTTCTCTAGAGAAGTGCCTAGACTGTCTAGACTGATCATATCTGAAAACATAGTGTCCCATCATTTCCCAAGATGTTTGTGCTCGATCGAACGTCTCTCCCTCGTTTCTCCTCTTCTCTGTCCTATAAGGAAGCCCCGCCTCCTTTGCACACCACCGTCCTCTTCCCCCTTTCCCCCCACAAACAGTCTGTCTGTCTCCATTCTGCTTTCCTCTCGAACCAATGTTCCTTCCTCTCTTGGTGATGTCACCAGACACCAAAAATTTTGTGGTGCGCGCTCACATGTGACTGCGTGCTGGGATCGGTTTCGCAAGAACAGCTGCTGTCTTCCGTGTCCTACCGCCCTAACATATCGATCGACACAACCGGCCTAAAATTGTCGTATTCAGAATAGGCAGTTCTGAAATCTTTCTGGCGCGGGGGTCTTCTCTCTCCTCATCTTTTTTCTGAGCTCTATCTTTTATTCTCTTCAATTTTCCATCTCCACACGTTCCTCTTTCTGCAATCTCTTCTTTATTTTCCGTTGACACGGCATCAGTCCGAGGCCACAATAAGAGGTGTCTCTGTCCAATGTGTCTCCTATCGATTTTTCTGTGTTTCCCTCTCAACAACACTCTCTGCGCATAGTGCGTAAGAGAGAGTGTAGTTGAGGAAGAGGGCGAGCAGAGAAAGTGACCCCTAGGAGAGACAGCGCAATTTCGGAGTTTACCATAGAAAAAAAAAAGCGGAGAGAACATAAAAAACAAGAAAAGCAGAATGCTGAACGTTTGGGGTGGAGTTCTGAGTGTACGAGTTCTTCCATACCACGTCCGTTCTGAGTGTTTTGATTCGTTCAAAAAGTAGAAGACGTCATCAGCAAATTAAGCTTTTTTTGGGACAAAAATTGAATTTTCTGGAAGTCATAATTTGGAATTGTGGGCGCTTTCGGTGCTTTGAAAATAAATTAAATTGAAAATTGTTCAAACTCTCTTCTTCTCTTGTCTAGACGTCTATTTCTCAATCCTGACCGTTTTCTTCATTTTCCTCGTTAATCTCATATTTTCAATTTTTCAGATAATCTATCAAAACCGAGCAAAACCAACTAACAGAGACAGGATACGGATCGGGGGATAATGAAGCTTCGGAGACGTGAAAGCGTAAGTATTCAGGCTATTAAAATTATCTTTAGAAGTCAAGGATGATCTTAAATCATCTGAAAACTGTGAAGCGTAATAAGGAATCTAAATAGAATCGTTTCAGTCGGCAATAAGCTCAGCGTCTGCAAGGCCCCCGCCCCGTCGAAGTGGTAGACTTCAAGCAAGCGCTGTGGAAAGTGCTTCTTCTGAATCTGATGCTACCCCCGAACCTTCGGAATCTCCGGAACCTTCTGATACTCAGGAACTTTCCGAGTCTCCCGGACCTTCTGAGAATCTGGAAACTGCAGATCCTCCCGAACTGTCCGGTGCTTCTGAATATGGCGGTTCATCGGAACGCGGCGATTCATCAGAACGTGGCGACTCATCGGAACGTGATGGGTCTGCCGAATCTGAAGATGATCCAGAAGAGAACACTGGTTAGTTTCCAAAAATTAGGACAGTAGTAATCTCAAGCAAACGGCATTAGCGTTAGAAACAAAATTCGTAACCAAAAAAGAAGAACTTAGAACCATGACGGAAGATCACTTGAACTTACGCTTGATCCTTTCCCACTGTTCCCTTTTGAAAATAGTTTATATTGGGGTATTCGCATACAGCATATGAACAATTGGAAATTAGTTCTGACTGTAGCTGAAAATACAAAAACTATGGCAAAGTCTGCAAAATCTCAATGTTAATTTTCCAGGTTCAAGAACAGATGAATCAATAATAGCAGAACGTACTCGAGGAATAACTGATTACGACGAATATATGAAAGTGATGAAGGATTTCTATTACGAAAAAATAGTCACTGGGCTAGAAGCTATGAAAGGCACGCAATGCGTACCAGAGCCAGACGGTACCATTTTTCATCCTCTGACCGATCATCAAGTCAGACAAATGATGGAATTGAGCATCACCAATCCTCCACCAAGACCATTGGTATTATTGGACGAGGCCGAAGTCGTTGGATTGAGATATGCTGAGGATAAGAAGAAAATTCGTGTTCAAAAACTACCAGATAAGTATCTAGAACCAGGAGCCGTGCCTGAACCATCGCCGCTACGAGAAGAGTCACAACTCAGTACAGATTGGCTAAGTGAGGGATCAGACATCTATTATCACGATTATGATGATGAGGACGTTGTCCTGATGCCTCCGCCGAGTAGCATGCCGTGTTCAAGTCAACAAGCGGAGGCCTTTTATCAAAAAGTGGAGCCTGATATGGATGCCGTCTTCGAAGAAGTAATCAGAAAATCAAAAGAGTCATCAATCTCAAGCCCGTCGAATGGTAATGTTGTAACCAGTTCAATGATGTCAAATGGATATCCTGGAACGAGTTCAATAGATTCAAGCATTCAAAGCCAAGATGTTGAAACACGTGCAATAAGCCCAATCCTGCCAAGCCAGTACGCTGGAGCAAGTGCAACGGGCTCAAGCCTGTCGAGTGGCAATGCAGCAGCAAGTTCAATGGCGGTCCACCAATCTTTAGCGGAAATCGTGGAACCTCGATCAACCTACGTTCGACAGAAAGACAAAGATGATGATCCATTAGTCACTGCCAAGATCCAAAACATTTTGTTAAAGGCCTCTGATGAAATGCAAAATGAAGAAAAGAAGAAGAACGAAGCATCTCAGGATCAGGGAAGAAGAAAAAGTCGAAAGAAAAGCAAACCAGTGAAATACGAAGGCAATTCGACTTTCGACTACTCTTCATCTCCACCACCACAGAGCGTCGCGTCGGGATCTGGCTTTCCTCCGAATTCTTCCTGGCTTGTTGATGTTCCAGGTGCTCAAGCCGACTTTGATTCACCCATCACTGATATCAAGAGTGAAGAAGACGATAATGGCTCGCCAATGCCTCCACTATTGGAACGATTCGACAAAGATGATATCTCTGGCTCTTCTTCTCCTTGCAATGTGCCTTTCCTCTCAGCTGCTGCTGCAATGAACAATGGTAGTCCAATGTGGGATGATAATCAAGTTGCTCACAATGCTGCTCCTGCTGCAATGCAAATTGCTCATAATGTGATTCCGTCTGCTGGATCGTTTTCCAATGATGTTCCACTTCGCGTTACATTTGTTAAGAATTATCAACCACCTCATACTTCTTCATCTGCGTTGAAACAACCGGGAGGGGCCGGACAGAATATGCAAGGCTTCAATAACGGAGACTTCAATAATGGATGGTCTATCAATGCTCCAACTGCACCGATGCAAACAATGTCTGAAGCTGCCGAATCTAGTTTTCAAAGATCAAGAAATTCTTCTATCACTTCTGCGTCCAACGATATTGATAATTTTGAGCTGGTCCAGAGAAATACTGACAACGCTATTTCGAGCAATGCTGTTTCCACGTCGTCTGCTACTTCGAAAACAGTTGCTTCTCCTGTCTGGAAGAAACCTCATCCGCCACAAAAACCCAACAAACGGTCCAGGAAAAAAGCCGCCGCCGCTGCTCGAGCTGCCGCAGCTGCAAAACGCAGGGAAGCTGCCAAGCGAAAGCCCATTCCACTTGAGCTCGTGATTCGTCCGATAGCAGAGGAATCCGATTCTGACGGTTCACATTCTCCTGTTCCAATCATTCCACTTCCTCCCAAGTAAGTCATTTTGAAATTTCAAAATTTTCAACGCTCATTAGTATAAAATTTTGAAAGTGACATTATTTTGTAGTGAAAAGTTGGCAAATAATGCGGAAGGTACAACCATTCGGGGGTACACGGGGTTATACAGTGATTTCAGGGTAAAAAATAGACAATTTCGGGGTCCGAAACTTGCATTTTTATGTATTTCGTGCCCCTGAATTGAAGATTTTGTACCCTCTGAATTGCCTTTTATCCTAACGAAATCTAAAGTTTTCCCCGTATCGTCCACTTTGAGCCTATATATCTCACTTCTTTTGAAATATATCAAAAAGTGGTCAACTAGTAAAATGTTTATCAGGATATCAGCAATATTTTACCAGTTAGCCACTTTTGATATCTTTTACAGAAAATGAGATATCTTACAATGGACGATCCGGGTGTCGGTCTATTAGAGGTTTCACGGTTTATGCTCGAAAGGTTAAGTATCTGAACTGTGAGCTTAAAACTGACAACTATAGGAACTAGGACTTTAACCTTAATGGAGTTCATCCCTCCTCTCTCACTTTTTGTCAGATGTTTTAAGCAACATTATGAAAAATGAAACTATTCCAAAAAAAAAATTTCCAATTTTCAGACCACCAACTGATCCACGGGCCTGGGCGGCCATTGACGACTTCCGCAAGGAACTGAACAACGACGTCGTCCCCGATGAAGACGTGACTTTGCTGGAACTATTGCAATTGCCGCGTGAGCCAGATGAAATAGATCAGACTGAAGAGACACAACCACGTGAGGAGGAAGAGTTTGCAACTCAGGAAGAGTCATCTTCACCAATGGAGCTTGAAGATGTTCAATATGAATCTCCACAACCGGTTCTTGAGAAAGAAGTTCCACAAATTGAGCAATCGTCACCAGTGCCAAGTGAGGAAGATGTTCCACCCACACTTGAGAAACAACTTCCAACCGTCGAGAAAGAAGATTCACCAGAAACGATGCCAGCTGCGGCTCCAATTGTAAAAGCAAAAGGAAATCAAAGACAGGAAATCAGACTTCTACAGCAGCCAATATCGTTCAGTTTTGCTGCACCAGTGGATTGGACGCCGCCAAAAGTTTTCCATTTTGCTGCACCAGTGGACCTCTTCCAAAACATAGCTTTCGAAGACGCACCAAGACGATGCCTCAAAAAAGACTCTTCTAAAAAAGCAATTACAGTGCAGCCGGTAACTGAAGTTTCGATTAGTGTCACACTAACACGCGAACCACAAAATGAAAGCGCCGTCGTTTATGTTCCTGTTGAAAAGGAGGCTTCTGCATCCCAAGTTCTTGAAGAGGATTCTACTGATGAACATGAGAATTCTGATGTGGCACACGAAGAATCTCCATCTGCAAGACTCTCCGTCTCTCCCGAAATCTGTACTGCTCCTGTTCCAGAGTCAACTTCAGAGGAAATTGCTGCTAGAGGCCGTCTATCAAGAGAGCTGTCAGTTGCACCACAGCTAGAAGAAGAATATAATCAACAACAAGATGGAGAAGAGGAAATTCAAGTTGCTGCCCATCTCGATTCAGAAGATGAATATCCACCACAACTTGAATTGCAACACGAAGTCTATGACGACGAACCGGCACAAGAAGAGGCTATGGCGCAAATGATTGAAGATTCGGTCTCTCAAAGAGAGCCTACTCCTGCAGAAGTTGAAGAAGATTTAATTCAAGCCAGGGAGCTTACACCAGTTCAGGAAGCAGCACAATCTTCTATGGAATCACAAGAAGGGCCAGTTGACATTCGAGATCAATTCTCAACTCACGAAGCAACTTGTGACGCCACACTGCCACAAGATGAGGATACAGACGTGCAAATGAATGAAGCTTTAGTCTCTTCAAGAGAGCCTACTCCTGCCGATGTTCAAGAAGATTCAAACTCTGCTAAAGAGGCTATGCTAGTAGTCCAGGAAGGAGCACAATCTTCTACGGAATCACAAGAAGTGCCAGTTGAAGTTCGACCAACTCAACCATCAGTTGAGCAACAGGGAGCGCCACCATTGCTAGAAGAAGAACATCATAACCAACAAGATGGAGAAGAGGAACTTCCAGTTGCTGCCCACGTCGATTCAGAAGATGAATATTCACCACAACTTGAATTGCAGCACAATGCCGACGACGAACCGGCACGAGAAGAGGCTACACTGGTGCAAATGACTGAAGAATTGGTCACTCAAAGAGAGCCTACTCCTGCAGAAGTTGAAGAAGATCTAATTCCAGCCAGAGACGTTTCTCCAATAGTCCACGAAGGAGCACAATCTTCTACGGAATCACACAAAGTGCCAGTTGAAACTCAAGCGCCAACTCACGAAGCTACTTGTGACGCCACATTCCCACTAGAAGAGGATACACAGGTGCAAATGAATGAAGTTTTCGCCTCACCAAGAGAGCCTAGAGAAGTTCAAGATGATTCAATCTCAGCTGAGGAAGTTAATCCAGTGATCCAGGAAGGAGAACAACCTTCTTCTGAACCACAAGAAGTGCCAGTTGAAGTTCGAGCGCCACTTCCAGTTGAGCAACACGGAGCGCCACCATTGCTAGAAGAAGAACGTAATCAGCAACAAGAAGGAGAAGAGGAAATTCAAGTTGCTGCCCATCTCGATTCAGAAGATTCAGAAGAGCCACCACAACTTGAATTGCAGCACGATGTCTGTGATGACGAACCGGCACAAGAAGATGCTACACTGGTGCAAATGTTTGAAGATTTGGCCCCTCAAAGAGAGCCTACTCCTGCCGAAGTTGAAGAAGATATAATTCCGGCAACGGAAGTTACTCCAGTCCAAGAAGCAGGACAATGTTTTGCTGAACCAGAAGAAGTGCCAATAAAAGCTCAAACGCCGCTCTCAAATCAAGAATCCGCTTCACCGCTTCAGGATGATCCTCAGGATATCATTCCAAGGGGCACTCCATCGTCTGTCACACCACAAGCTCGTTTTGCATCCCCAGAACCAATGGCAACACTATCCCCAAGGCAGTCAAACAGATCGACGGAAGGATTGTCCGAGACCAACGACTCTCACAGTTCATCACAAACCAGTAGCAAGAAAAAGCCGAAGGTGAGATTTTTTAATGTAGGGGGGATATAGAAAAAAGGTTTCAAGGTTTCATTTGACTACTGTTTGTAATTTTAAGACTGTGACTGTTAAGTGAACACTAAAGTTTTCGATCAAAATTTTCACAAAGTCTCATTTTTCAGGCAAGATCAAGTGAACTGGACAACTTGTTGAAAATGGACTTCGGACCAAAAGAGGGCGGCTGTCTTGAAGACTGTGCATACAATTCTGGAACTCGTCGCAGCCCGAGAGGCGTATCTGTCCCGTCCACTTCTCGTTGCCGATCAAGAGGACAGGCAGTTGAGCCACGCAGAACGTCGACACAACAAGAAGCACACAATGAAGAGCTACAAGAAGTGAAAATCGAAGTAGATGAAGACATTCCAGAAGCTGCCCACATCGATCCAGAAGAGCAAGTCCACGAAAGCTGTGCTTCTCATGTTCAAATGTCAAAATCAGAGGAAACTGCTGCTAGAGGCAGTCAATCAAGAGAACTGTCTGTTGAGCAACACGAAGCGTCGTCACTGGTAGAAGAGGAGAACCAACGTCAGCAAGAAGAAGAAGTTCCAGTTCGTGTCCAAGCTGATTCTTCATCAGAAAAGCAAAATACACCAGAACTTGAATTGGAACACGTTGACGCCACACCGGCACAAGAAGAGGTGCAAACGACTGAAGTTTTCGCCCCACCAAGAGAGCCCACTCCTGTCAAAGTTCAAGAAGATTCGAATTCGGCAAGAGAGGCTACTCCTGTTATCCAGGAAGCAGCACAATCTTCCACTGAACCAGAAGAAGTGCCAATTGAAATTCAAGCGCCACTACCAACTACTCCTACTCCGCCACGTCAGGATTCGCCCCAGCCACCAGCCAGAGCAGTCGCACCAGAAACACAGTTGGGCCAAACGGACACACAGGAGCCTATGACAGGATCATCCCCACCACAACCAAGCCAGTCAAGCTCGTTGGATACTTTGGCAGAAATGAATGATTCTCCCAGTACATCTCAAGGCAGCAAGAAGAAGCCGAAGGTGAGATTTTTTTAATGGTCACAGAAGAAAGCTAGGAGTGGTTCGTAATCTATAGTTTTTTAAGGAAAGCGAACTCTATTTTAAGCGAATAGTATTAATATGAAATTGAATCACAATGCTCTTCTCGATCACGTTATAATCGTTTTGTAAATTTTTAGCTAAATTTTCCAAAGCCTGTTTCAAGAGGTTTTATTTGAAGTTAGCTTCAACCAGTCGGTTCATACACCCTGAGGCTTCACCTCCTGATTTTCGATCACTGTATCTTTCACAAAAAACACATTTCCAATAAGCTAAAATAACAAAATTTAAGTGATTCGCCAAAAAAATCAAAGTTTCCTAAGTTTTTAGTGAGGTTTAGCATAGTTTTGAAAGCTTCAATTCTCGAGCACGTAGGTTCCCAATTGTGTAGAAGGCCCATCCATCACACCATGAACATGAATCACTCAGAAGTCCATGACTACATACTAAACACCACAATGTCTCAATTTCAGGTCCGCTCTCGTGAACTGGAAAGGCTGCTTAAAATGGACTTCGGACCAAAAGAGGGCGGTAACCTTGAAGACTGTGGTTACAATGCGGGACCCCGTTGCCTATCGAGAGGACGGTCGAATGACCAACGCAGGACGTCGTCGTTGCGAGAAACAAGCAGTCAACAGATTCGAGAAGTGAAGCAAGAAGAAGAAGAAGGCGACGAGGAGGTTCCAGCTGATGATGTTCAAGTTGATGCTTCAACAGAAGAGCAAAATCCACCACAGCTTGATTCGGAACAAGCTATCTATGACGCCACAGAGGCACAAGAAGAAGCTACAACGGTGCAAACGGTTGAAGATTCGGCCTCACCAATGGAGGATGAAGTGCCTCTGACAGAAGACGCTTCTACAGTTGCCGGAGAAACAACAGAAACTGCTCATGAAGCAACTCCTCCACTCCAGCCTCCACCGTCACGTTTCGAAGATGCTGTCACACCAAGCAGAGCGGACTCATCACGACCACAATTTGCGACACCAGGTCCAATGGTAGCAGCATCTGCTCGATCATCGAGACTCAGATCATTGGGTGGATCGTCAGAAAGGACCGAATCTCCCAGCACATCCCAAAACATTGCAAAGAAGAAGCCAAAGGTGAGATTCTTTGAAAGAATATCGAAAAAAGGTTTCAATGTTTCATTTCACTCTAGCAGTAGCGCCTAATTTTGATTTTGAGACAGTGTGACTGTAAAGTGAGAACTATAATTTTTGAAAAGCTCCTCTTGAGTTTCCAAATTTTCACAATGTCATAATTTCAGAACCGCAGTAGTGAACTGGATAACTTGCTCAAAATGGATTTTGGTCCAAAAGAAGGGGGAAATCTGGAGGACTGCGGATACATCACTGGAAGGCGCGGCCGATCAAGAGGATTATCACTTCAACGCAGAGCGTCGTCGCTTCGAGAACAGGACAATCATCAACAACAAGAAGTTGAAGAAGAAGGAGAAGAAGCAGAAGACGAAGAAGTTGATGTCCCTGCTCAAGATGCTTCAACAGAAGCAGAGCTCCGTCTCCCGGTAGCAGTTAGTCCAAACAGAGCGACAGTAGCATCATCAAGGCAGTCAAACAGATCGATGGATACTTCAGAGAATGATTCTCCGAATACATCGCAGAACAAGAAGAAGCCAAAGGTGAGATTTTTTGAACTGATACAGAAACAAGTTAGGGATGATGTGTAATCAATCGTTTTTTTTTTTTTTTTGAGAAAACAATTTCAGTATAGGCAGATTATACAAATTCCTAATTGAATCAAATACTTATTTCCGATGAGCTTCAAGATTATTCTATAACAACGTTTCAAGGTTTTCTTGACTTCAAAAGTAGCTCTGATTTGTGATTTACATTCAGTGGGGGCTGTGAAACTGAGAAATATAGATTTTTTATCATCTCTTCGCGAGTTTAACAATTTACACAAATTCCAAATTTTAGGCCCGCAATAGTGAACTCCATAACTTGCTGACAATGGATTTTGGTCCAAAGGAAGGAGGAAACCTCGAGGATTGCGGCTACAATTCCGGGACGCGTCGTAGAGGAAAATCTGTCGCAGCTACACCAACACCAGTGCCAACTACACTAAGACGAGGAAGGTCTGCAACAAAACCAATGGCTGAAGAAGTATCGTCAGAAAGTGAAGAAAACGATGATGAGGACGAGGACGAGGACGAAGATGATGCGTTCGAAGTCTCTGATGCCCATGCACCTTCCACCAGTACTAGAATGCCTACACGGAAGCGTTCGGCAACTCCAGGAGTCACACAATCTGCGAAAATTCAAAAGACTGGCACATCAAGCACGCCCGGTCCAACAACACGCTTGCAAAGATTACGATCTGAAGGGAAGTCTCTAGCACCAGCTTCAAGACGCCAATCGGAAAGATTGTCTTCTCATAGTTCTCCAGAACCAAGTTCATCTCCACGATCGCAAAGATTGGCTTCTCAAAGTTCCACAACACCCGGTCCATGTCGACGGTCGCAAAAAATAGGTTCTCGCAGGAATACTCCATATTCTGGGCCATCTACTAGAACTCGGAAAAAGACTCTCCCAAGAGATTCTTTGAGTCCTGCCCTATCTTCGACTCGGATGACCAGAAGTGCCGTTCGTAGAGCCGATTCTCAAGCAAGTGGGGCTTCATTTGCATCTCCGATGACAACTAGATCACAACACAGAGGAAGAAGAGAATCTCCAAGTCCAGCGCCGTCATCATCGACTAGAATGACAACAAGATCGAGGCCTAGAGCCGATTCTCAAGCAAGTGGGGCATCATTCTCAACTCCGATGAGAACTAGATCACAGCTCAGAGGAAGAAGAGAATCTCCAAGAACGGCGCCGTCATCTTCGACAAGAATGGCAACGAGATCGAGTCTCAGAAACAGAGAAGATTCTCAAGCAAGTGACGCATCATTCTCGAATTCACAAGCAGAGTCATCTCAAAGAAATTCGCCATCTCCTGGACCATCAACTCGGCGAGCACCTAGCTCAATTCCTCAAAATGATTCTGGAAGAGCAAATTCTCAAAACGCCGCCCCCATTTCTCCACTAGCAGCTGACACAATGACAGTTCCGGCCGCAACCGCTCCACCAGCTGATGCTCCAGTTCTCGCAACTTCTCCAGTACCTGCAGTACATCCAGAAGCTCTTCAAGAAGATTCTCCAGAACTTGAAATGCCGGAACTTGTTCAAGCAGCAGAGCAAGCTCCAATCGAGTTCGATGACGCCCCACCAATCCTTACACCAGCCGGTAGTCCTGGTCCAGCACCGCCACCATTGTCACCACCACCAGTTATTGTTCTTGATGATGATGATGATGAGCCACAGCAACCGGCAGTTCAAAATCAACGTGATGGCAACGTGGCTGGCCGAGGCCGTGGTGTTCGTCAAATAGCAAACGTCTTCCCAATTCAACCTAGAGTCGCTCCGCAGCCAAGGCAAATTGCACCACGTCCTGAAGTATACCAAAGAAGAGGAGTAGTTCTACCGCCACAGCTATTCTTGCAACGCTACCGCCCCGTGTATCGTGAGCAAGACCAGCAGCCGCAACCGATAGCGCCAAGACAGCCAATTCGGGCACCGGAAAATCCACAACATCTTCCACGATATGCTCGCCATGAAATCTCATGGCAGCAACTCCAAGCGGGACTTCAGGATATGTCTTTACGAGAATACCTTGGAACAGTGGGCGACTTCAATCAGGCGGGCCTGCCGGTACCAGCACCTTTACTCGAAATTCAACAAAGGATGGAGCAAACTCTCCACCATCGATTGGCACGGCAGGAACGGAGACAAGAAGAAGGTAAAAATTTTCAATCAGTGAGAGAATGTAGCAAAATTGAGTAGTGTTGATATTTAGAAGAAATTCTTCTTTGTATTGTCTATTTCAAATTCTTCATAACTGAAATGACTGTACATATATTCATATATTTTGCTGTCAGACAATTCATTTATTTTCAGATGACCGTCTCATGAGAGAAGCTCGTGTTCAATTGGAGATGAGAGCGAACGGAACCGCGCCAGAGCGTGCCCGACGAAGACGAGCTGGTTCATCACAACAGTCAGCTTCATTAGGTCCTCCAGCTCCAGCAGCGGCCCCGGGAACTTCCGCTCCTCAGACTTCGGCCACAGTATCTTCACAAGCTCGTCGAGAACAACCGACTGCACAAGCTTCTCCAGCCGTCAACCCAGCTACTCATGCTGAGCCAGTCGAAGAAGCTCATGCTGCTGCACCAGCAGTGCTTGCTCCACCGGCACTCGTCGACAGAGCTCGAGCTCGGGCGATTCGCCGAGCCAACCGACCAGAGATGCCGCAATTGCAAGTTTTCCCTACAGGGCCAAACGTAAGACCAAAAATATGCAGCTATAAAAAACAAATTTTTATTTTCCAGACCGAGAGAAATCGGGCACATGGCCTCCCGTTGAACTACACCTCATGGACTGTAAGTTTTTGAAAAGTATTTAACTAGGTTGACCAAAAATTATTAGTGATTTTGAATTGCTTACTCAAAAAATCCCTAGAGATGTGCACTACATACTCAAATTAGACTGACCACTTCGAAAATATGGAAAAAAAATCGACTTCAGTTTATTATTCTTCTTAGAAAAAGAAAAGAATACCACTGATTTTTCGATGCAATCAAACTTCATCTTTGGAAATCAGCATCACATTGTCGTATAAAGTCGAAAATACCGTGATAGCTGTAATAGATAAGCCCCCAAAACGTTTAACTTTGAGCCAATTCACCTCGGTTCCTGTCATAGCTATAAAAAAGTTTTCAACTGATAGATTATTCAAAAGAATATCAGAAGGGTTCTGTCAGTTAACAAAATTCAAATATCTCGCGTAGGAATTGATACAGTGAGGGCCCTTCCATTACAGGTTTTAGGGTAACTTCATTGGAATAGTGGTTGAGCATACTGTAGCTTTATTATTTTATTGTTTTCCCCTAATTTTCGATAATTTCAGCCACACATGGTGTGTGAGTGGATTCGAGCAGTCGACGCCACTGAACTGGGCGAAGCATTCGCTGAAAAAGTGCTGCAACGAAACTACGATGGTTATCTTATTGGAGAATTGGTGACACGACCGGAAGAAATGCAAAAAGAGTTTGATATGAATATAACTCAATTTGCGCGTTTTCGTTACAATGCGGGAGACGTAGTGAACCAATTCAATAAAATGAATCATGAAATAGCGATGGAGGAGTTCGAAGACAAGCTTCGAGAGTGGGAAATCCAGCACCCAGACCTGGTTTAATGACTTATTGTTATATTTGTTCTTGCTGGCTCTTTTTTTTTTTAATTTTACCATTTTCATTGTTTTTTTTTGTTCTGCTTTATATTTTCTCATACTGTGCGTTCTCTAATGCTCCTTGGTTTGATTATCAATAAACTCTTGTTTCTTGTACAAAATTTGTTTTGGATTGTCTTTTTTCAGGTGATTGCTTAAAATCAGAAAAATCAATCAATAACCCGTCAAAAATAGGTAGCAAAGGTTTTGAAGATTAACTTCCAGAAATCAATAAATAGTCTGAATTGGAGGAAAGGTACCTCATCCAACCATGGAAATCAAAACTTGTCTTTGCCAAAGGTTCCAATCTGATTCTCTCTCATCGTATGTGAACTCTGTGTTCCTCTCACTCGTTAGATTTAGTGCATTCTGCCAACGTCATAATCTGATCAGCCTTTTTGCACCTGCTTTCTGCCCTCCTCCAGTCCACATAATCCTCTGTCAGCATGCCACACCAACCCTCGCTCGCATAATGAGCAGTTGGTAGCAGGTGTGTTTTCCGATACAAAATTTCTCACAATATTTTTTCTGTGAGTTTCAAGTTCATAATGATGTTACTTGTATTTTTCTGAATTGGTTTTTCTCGTAAGGCGCGGATGTCGAATGACGTATTTTCATTCTAAGCATCGGCTAAATCATTCAATAAACTGAGGTGTTTTCTTTTTTTAACAAAATAAAGTTTAAGAACTTGAAATTTCGAAATTACACAAGATTTTTCACATTTCTCGAAATTTTTGTTTTTCACATGAACGTTATTGTCATTATGAAAGTTAAAATTATTGAATCTGCTCGAAATAGCCGCTGCAAAACGGGAAAATGATTGTTTCCAGGCTCTCTGCATCCCAACCAACGATGTTCCGATTCACACACTTTTTAATCTTGGCATGTCTATCATCAACCATCACCGGCATCATCGAGTGTATGGTTGGAATCCAGCGCGAATATCTAACAATGGAGTACGGTTTTGATTACTGTATCACTTCTTTCGAGTTGACGTCACGACGATCTCTCTACCAAGGAGGTGTTGGTAAACCACCGATATCTCATACTGGTTGCTATTCGCATGTAAGTTTCCTGAAGATAGTCCAGTTTTGTTACTGTGTGGATTACAGGCGAAGAAAGACGCATCGATTCACTGCATATGCTATACCAATGGTTGCAACTACGATCCGAATCCTAAAAAATTTCATAATCCTCGAGCACTGTGATTTTCTTCTTTTTTTTCTTCGTATGCAGTCACAAAACTCACTAGTTTCGGGTATTTAATGAATTATTTTTTTCCGTAACACTGTGCAAATGCGCTCCGCTGAACAAAAGCGCTAAACAAGGCGCAACCGTTATGCCGGATCATCGTTTAGACTCTTTCCCGTCTTTTCCCTCTTCTTTATGCGCACTCTCTCTTTTCCGCATTTAGGCAGAATTGACGAAAACGAAGAACCTTGAAAAATCAAAAAAGAAAATACGAATAATAGAAAAATTGAATTTATTCTGTTTGAAGAAAAAAAAAACGTAAAATGACAAGAAGTTAAACGCAAGGAATAATTCAGAAATAACAGCAAACAAATTCAACAGGAAGGGTTTTCAGATCAGTGTAGGTTTTCGAGAAGATCATAACAATGATTATTAGAAATAGATTGGTAGAGTTGCGTCGTTGGCATAATTCACAGGTCCTTCTCCAGCACCTCGTCTTGGATTCTCCGCGTAGCATGCCGGCGTCGTCAAGTACGAATGAGAGTAGCGAGATCGCAAGCTTTTTGTGTCATATCTTGGTGGTAGCCCATTCTCTTTCTCCGTCGAAGATTCCGTCGAAGTTTTTGGCTGCTCCGAAGTGCTAATCTCTTCCGAAATTGAAAGAATAGAGTCGGTGGAAGATGTCGCAGATACTGATTTTGCTGGCCACTCACATTCTTCATTAATCTGAAAATTAGATGTTACGGGGTTGCAACAGGGCACATGCATTCGAATTTTTCTCAATGCTCTTGGGAGCGTTGCGCCGCGCGACGCGGCTGAAATTTTGCTTGGAATTTGGAATTTTCGATTCGAAAATGTTTTGGCACGGTGTCAAATCCTTGAACTCGAGGTGTGCGACAAAGCGCATTTTCCGGAGGTTACCGCGGGCAACTCGGTGAGCGTTACTACTTTTCTTAAAGGAAAAATGAACTACCTTTGCTCGTTTTGCTTTGGGTGGGTTGTAACTCTGGTAATCCTTGCTTTCTTTCAGCTTGGCTGCTTTCTCATGATATTCCTCTTTCTCGTCAGAAGTTGTATGGTGACGCCAGTAGGTTTTCATTTTTGTCTCGATCTCAATTTTGGAGTACTTTCTTTCGAAGCGATGAATGTTGTCTAAGCACCACAGTCGGTATCCAGAAACCGACACTTCCTGGAAATTTTTAATTCGTTATTTATCGAGTTCATTTTAGAAAAGTTACCTTCGTGTCGAAAATAATTTTCATTGGGAGCCGCGTTTTTGGAAGCAATGGTCCCTCTTCCTTCTTCAACTGTTCTTCCTCATCAAAATAAACCTTCTTCTCTTCAAAAGTAGTGTGATGCCTCCAGAAAGTTTTCATTTTGATTTCAATATCCGACGAATTCAAGTTGGAATACTTTCTGTAGAATTGCTCCTGATGGACCGCACACCAGAGTCGAAACGCGGTTTTTCTTAACTTTTTTGGATTCGAAGCATCAACGTTTCGGTATTTATTCTGATCCTCATAAATGAAGTCATCAGTAGAGATGGTCAGAGGAAGGTTGCTTGGTATGTGATACATGATCTGAAAAACAACTGTTATAGATTCAGAAGACAATGAAGATGTGAGCGAGACGAGTAGAGAACAATAATTTTTCAGGAAAATCGATAAGACCAGACCAAAAACATTTTATCGGGGTTAGGAAGACGCAGAAGTTACTTGTCAAACAAAAAACGTCAAACAAAAAACTGAGAGTTTGGCAGCCACAGTGCATCAGAAAGAATATATCAAAAGAGAAAAAATTGAGAAGAAATACGAAAAAATACGACATGATGGAGAACGACCTGTGCAAAATGAGGACGAGAAGACCGGCGTAGTGTATTGGCTATTGATTTTACCCGGATTCCCGGGGGGAGAGAACCTGAACACAGCGGGAGGACACCGTGGTAATGTGCGTTGTGTGTGTGTCTGTGTGTAGATAACGTTCTTCATCATAGAAGACAATAATGGCAGAGATGGGCAGCTAAAATGAGGAGGCAATGTGTATGGACCTAGAAGGCGCGTTTCGAAAATACTATTTCAAATAGGTCAAATAGCAGGAAACAGACAATCTATTAGGGAAAAAATTGGAAAAAAGAAAAAAGACTTGCAGACCCTATATACTTGAAAATATTCCAATTCGCCTAGAAAACGAGAATTTTTTCGATAGTTTTCGAAATTTCTTCTTTACTCTCTCTTTTCACAGTGTAATGTATGTTTTCCATTGTCATCTATCTCTCTAGAACATCCACTCTCTTACTTTTAAAAGATGAGGAGAACCACCCGGTCTCTCTTCGCTGGTATAACGTTTCCTGCCTTATCGCAGCACCAAAAACAGAAAGGTCAAACAGGCAAATGATTGGACAAAATTGAATAAAAAAGAAATATGAAAACATCAGATGATCCTTAGAACGACTTTTCTCTTTTAGAAAATTCATGAGCTTCTTCAGGAAAAACCAATTACAATGAGGGTTTAAATCACTAAATGTAAAAAGTAGTCAATAAGATTTTGGTTATTGGGACTGACAATTTTCAGGCTTTTAATCTTTGTTGTGTGTCAAAACAGAGGCATTCTTTTTCTCATAATTTCTATTTCATTTACGTTGGGAGCTCATCTTTTGTTTATGAAATGGACGTACACATTGTAATCATTTCGGCAGTTTCCAAGTGAACGAATTTCGGAAACAAAATTATCTATTTTTGTAAAGTAAAATCAACGCCTTACTCTTTAAAAAAAATTTTTAAAGTAGCTCAAAATTACAGAAAATGAACAACAATAATTGAAATATACTATTCTTTGTCAGTGGGAGTTTTTTCTTACTTTGTCTTCCTCTCTCTCCCTTATCCGCTCTCTACTCTTTTTTTTTCGTTTTTTTTCTCCTCTTCTCTTTTTTTTCTCCTGCCTAAAAACACTGCACAGCATAAACAAATATGTGGCTGCTTTTCTTTTCGCGCCTTTTCCCCCTCTCCTCTTCTCTGTGCCACTGCATGTTTTGACATACTAGTTGGGGACGTGCACTCAGCGGCCGGATGGTCTAGGGGTATGATTCTCGCTTCGGGTGCGAGAGGTCCCGGGTTCGACTCCCGGTTCGGCCCAAACCTTTTTTGTTTTTTTTTTTTCATTCATAGATTTACAGAATATAATAAATCTCAGATGCATTTTATTCACACAAAATATTGTAATAGGATCAAGATAAATTTCGCCAAAGAAAAAAAAAGAGTATCATCAAGAGCAATTCGTATTATTAAAATTATTTAAGAAATCATCATGGAAGTTAGCAATTTGGTCGGGATCGTTTATAGAATTCTGTGAGATTCTCGGAAAAATATGAATAAAGAAACCGGAAACGCTTAAAAATATGAGAGATGAACATTATAAATTTAAAACACAAGGCAAAAATAATGGCGAAAATCGTATACTTTGAAAGGTAGAAATATTATGTATTTTTGAAATGATCCACATCTTGGAAAAAGAAGAGGAGACTTTCCATTTTCTCTTTTTTGGTGAAGACCTGTAAGCTATGGTTCATGTTCATTTCTCTATTTTTCGTTTACCTTG
This sequence comes from Caenorhabditis nigoni, assembly GCA_027920645.1. NCBI lineage: Eukaryota > Metazoa > Nematoda > Chromadorea > Rhabditida > Rhabditidae > Caenorhabditis > Caenorhabditis nigoni. Next base: position 1,387,549 of record CP115869.1, read on the forward strand.
TATCCCAACATGTCCAAAAATAGCATTAGCGAGCAGCAGAGACAGCAGAAAGTCCATGCGTGAACCAAGAAAATTGTGATGCAGGAAAGATGAATAATGTATTCAGAGAAATGACCATCATTGTAAATGTGTCCACTAATCAGTTCGGCAAGGACCGGTGCACTGAATTGAATTGTGAAGCAAATCAACACTGCGACCTGGTGGATGATGAATAAAGCTGGTCCAATTGCCTTTTTTTGGATCGAGAAAATACATCCCAATAGATTTGTGAAAAAGAAGAAAGCCAGCTTCGTGATGTTATTCCAACTCGGTCGTATTTCGAAATCAAGAAACTGCAATATGAAACTATAAAAAAATCGAATTTTGAACAAATAAGTTTTATTCCAAAGTTCCCGAAGCTGGGACATTCGGGTTTGCAGTCCAAAGTGACGCCCAGATCCCTAGGAATATGGAATCGGCACCAGTGCGTTGTGCGAATTATGAAAACTGTGGTCGGAACGTCACTTTGAATTGCATTATGAGCCCAGAAATCCTAATTTGGGAGTTTTGGACCAGGTATCAGAACTAAAATCGGAAACTCAAAAAAAACTAACTTCCAGTTCCCCACGATATTGGCGACCTTGGCTCATATAGTAGCGAGCCATGAACATCACAACATATACATCGAGTGAAAAGTGTAGCAGCGCATAGATGGTCAGCTGGATCACTTTACCTTCATGCCCAGTGAACAGGTGTTGCAGAACGTTTTTGAATCGCTGCCACTGAAATTGATTGGCTTGGTTCAGTAATTCTTTTCTTCCTTTCCAGCATGTCCCTCCCTTTTTTTCTATCTCAAACTTCAAAAAATTAGCTTCTCCAAAAAACCCAAATTATAATTTTTTACGAGCAAACGTTTAGTTTCGAGAAAAAGTAATAAAAGTAGTAATAGCATCTCCAAGTTTTCAAAAAACTGGAAATAAAAACTCTTGACTTACCATAGATTTTTATGATCCTTCTCTTTTTTATACTTCCGATAATAAACCTATTTTTATAGATGTCAATTACCTGAAATTTGAGATTCATAATAAAAAGGTTCAAATACTGCGACTAGTTTGGAAAAATGTACAAAACACCATTTTGGAAAAGAATTTTGAGCGGAAAGAAGTCAGTGTCTGACTGCCGCAGCAACGTCAAGAAAAGTTTTATGAGAAGAGTGACGTATCCATAGCGAGTTATGCAACTTCGACCCGAAACGTCGAAAAAAGAAACAGTGGAATAAAATTGAAGTGTTTATGAGGTTCAGGAAGATCAATTGAAGATCAGAATTGATTATGGCAGGAATGTAGGCAAAAACTACTGTAGTCATGAACTAATTGGAAATGTATCAATACAGGATTCAAGCTTGATGCCAGAAGGAATAGATGTCTCGGAGAGTTGAGTGGAAAAATGGGTGAAAGTGAGTCATTTAAAAACGTTCGAATCTAAAGAAATGTGTTAAAGACATTAGTAGAAACGACTGGAGTTCTATGCAATTTAGGTCATCCCATTTCCTTTTTTGGTGTCTTCTAACAACTCACTACATCTAGAAAATGGGAAACGTTTCGATAGCTCTTAATCTGTGGCCACGTCACTAACGGGACGAAAAGAGGAACCAAAATGGCGATTTTGGAAGAGTAACGTCTTCTTTGACTCTAGCTCCACCCCACCTCCCAATAGAAAGGAACGAGAAGGGGATCCTTTGGAAGGGTAAAAACGTGGAAGACACAAGAAATGAATGTAACATGGCGAAGGTACTAAAAATGTGGGGCTTACTGTATACATGTAGGAAGCATGAAAGATAAATCATATTCGAAAACTACTGAACGGGTCCAGGGGTCATGCTTCAGTTTCTTTCAGAATCTTTTGAATAACTTAATCGGATATGCTAGAACTTGCGAGTACAACAAAATTATGCTGTTTTGTGGACTTAACAGAGTTAAACATGTCCAATAAAAACAACGATTCTAAATCCCTTCGAAAAAACACAGCAAAAAATAAAATTGATAGAGATGGAAGGAAATACTATGCAGTTAAGGGTCATTCCATTTCTTGTTTCCTGTCCTCTCTTCCGCACCATCACACTACTGTTGAAAAATGAGAAAATTCCAGGCTTCAGTTTTTTTGGACCCCACGCCATGAATCTGGAAGAAAAAATTCCGAATTGGTTGGAGCAACGTTTTCCCGAGATAAGCTCCGCCCACTTCACAACCTTTTTTCGTAATAGGATGGAGAAGGGTAGCTTTCAAATGAGGGATAAGTAGGAGGCGTGGAAGATGAATGAGCTCCAATGGCATCCAGAGAATCTCAGGATAAACTGGAGAAGTCGAAAGTTGAGAATGCAGTCAATTAAATGGATTCAGAATTTTTACTGCTGCGAGGTCCATGATGATTACATAACTACGGATAAATCATAAAAGAACAGAACAAAAACTTACTAGATTTTTAAATCTTGAAAACGACTGACAGCAATAAATCTGAGGTTTGATTCGAAAATTCGTACGCATGTTTTGATAAAGTTCAAAAAATGAAAGCAGTAGTGAAACGCAAATTAGTGAACAATGCTCGCAAAACAAACTCTTTTTAATCCCCTGATATTGTCACTATTTGAACAAAAAGTAATAATTCAGCCCTTTATATTCTTTTTGGGGAAAGGACTTGAGATTTGAAATGAGACAATATGTTTTCATCGTTTCAAATTTCGTGAATGCATTAATTAAAGCCTGTAGTTCAACTTTGAGCTCAACTCTCTTAATTATTTCGAAAGTTATCAACATTTTGCCAACAGATAAAATTTTTGTCATAATCACACTAATATTTCATTAGTTAAGAAAATGTTGATATCGCTTGAAGAAACCGAGATCATTTCACTTAAAGTGCAGGCAAAGGCTGAGCTACGAAAAAGGAATTCACGTCATTTTTCTACCCGTTTGTATGTATCTACCGTTTTGTAAACATTAATTTTCCTTCAATCCATGTTCAGCTGTCTAGTTATGCTCTGCTTTCGGTCTACCCTGAAAATGGTGGGGTTTTCTGAAGTCAACGTTGTGAAATTGATGGAACACTTTATTGGACACACTACATCTCCATCTCCTTCCTACGGTATTTGCCCATTAAACATCCATGACGTTTTTGGTTTTCTTATTCTTCTTGGGATGTCTCTTTCTGCATCTGCCAGTAATTAATCGCTTTTTTTGAATGGTGACCGAGGGTTGCTCTCCTTTATTTCAAAGAAACTATGTTGTTTTTTCGGGATTGGGAAAAAGTGTTTATTCAGAAAACTGAAATATCAATGAGGGCATTCTATGTACATTCTACGGAGAATATCCACGAGTGGCCCAAACTTAACATTGATTAAAAATTGCATTTTTTTTTGACAATATCATTTCGATGGTTGTTTTTATTGATTCTGCTCTCAATTTTTCTCAAAAAAACATGTATTAACAAAACTATATTACGAAATAACAAGCAATTTTCGAATTTAGTTCAAGGATTTGTTATCTTCGTTTCTGTTTATCTTTTCACCAGCTCCTTTTATTTTCTGAGTATCTGAATTCGACAGCTCTTTGCCCATTTATCTTACCTCTAACCCATCCCTTGAAGTCTTTAAATTTTCCCTCCTTCCGAACCGACACATATACTCATTAATTGTCAATCCCATAAAATGGCCGCATGCACGTTTTTTTCCCTAAAATTTCCTTTTTTTTACTATTTTTCTCTGCTTACTTTTGATACCCTATTTTCTTCCTACTATCGAATAACGAAAATTGGGATTCTCTGGTCTTCTTCAATTTTCGAGAAGCGAGACGAGGTCACCTGATTATCACAAATCAAATTTGAAACTCATTGTTCAAGTCGGTGTCATCTGGCACCAGTTCAACTGACTGAAATGCACTTTTCTTTTCGGAAAAGTACAATTAGCAGCGTCTAAGAGCATCTGTGATTGATGATAAAATTCAATTCATTTATCAACACCCTGTCGAGACAAACTAGAAGAGGAGAAGAGTATAAAGGGATAGATGATAGAACATTTTTATCAGTTAGACAGAGTTCGTCAGGTGTCAGCTTATTTTGAGCTTATCTTGTGAGTTTTCTGCAATTTTAAAAGCAAAATTGTATTTGCATACCAAAAATTGTTATTGAAGGCAAGTGGAACAGATAAATGTGGTGAAACTTAAGAACTTTTTAGTTTTTTTGTTTTGCTTCTTCTTTTCTAGTGTTGCTGTTTCTTTTCAATTTTATAGTCTAGTTCTTGACTCCCAAGGCATAAAATATGCAAATTTTTGAGTATATAAACAATTGAAGATTTTCATTTTTAGTATTCAAAATCCCTTTTGGTTTCTTCCAGGTTTTTTCGAAGTTTCAAAAAAAACTTCTTGTTTTATCGGCGAGCCCTCATAATTCTTCTATCTAAATTTTTTTTTCTCAGACGTTTTTCATTTCTAGAAGGTAAAGTTTGATAATCTAGTGTCTCGCATAGAAGATAAAAATCATCCTAAAAGCACTGAATCAAAAAAAAAACTTCTTGACTCTTATCACTTTACGATTCACGGCGTCGGTGAAAAATACTAAATCGTACGATCGAACTTTTTGACAGCGAGGGCAAAGTCGAAGGTGAAAAAAACTCGCTAACCGATATAGATGAAACATGACACGTCGGATGGGTTTCCGTGTGTTATCAGTTCATAACTTCTTTTGTCTTCTACACCTCGCTTTTTTTGTCATTGAAAATGGGTGACAGACGAAGTGATAAGGAATGAACTATTGGCGATGTGCTGAACTTTTTTATAATGAACTATTAGATTGATTTTTCCCTGACTGTGAAGTTTTCTGAAACGTATTTCACCTGAGATTAGAAAATTGATTTGAATGCAATTTTTTCTGTCCTCAGATTCAAAGGATAACGGAATTTTCCTTTGCTCTCCACTTTTCCTCGTTTACTTCAATAATTTCTTCATTTGGAACCACCTAGAAAACACTATTTTTAGAGTTTTGCTTCACTAATTAGTTGAGTTGTCACTTTCCAGTCAGTTCCAGTTTTCGTTCAATATTTTTGCTTTTGCCACATTCAAATCTCTACTTTACTGATTTCTAACATTCTTTGGAAGCATTTAAACTAAGATTTTCCTATTTATAGCGTCTTCTGTTTTTTTCAAAGATACTATTTCTCTCAAAGTTCGTGCAACATTTTTCAATTTTCAGGTAATTTCTATCACCATGGACCTTTATTTTTTCGTTGGACTTGTCCTTGCTTTCCTTCGTATTGAGTATGTCACTGCTAGATTCGTCGTCAAAAGCATGTTTCAAGATTGGAACGATAATAAAGTTCGATTGTTTTCAGTGCGTGTGGTTTGTTTTACTCACGCACTGCTTTCTTCGATTATGTGTTTGACTTGGTAAGTGGAAATTTTAGATAATTTGAAGACAACTACCTCAAACACTTTAGTATAATTATCCTAATGATGAGCTAATTTATCTTGATATTTGTGAGAAAAGTCAATAGGGATTCACTGATAAAATATTCATGAAATTTTGGTGAGAATTTGGTTATTTGACAGATTTTGAATATGTTCCACAGAAACCCAGATGAATTGATTAAAATTGACTTCTTAAAGTGTTCACGGTAAATGTGATAGGAATCAAAGATTACAAAATGTCAGAAAACATATCAAAAAACAATTTCCAGGCTCTTCACCGATCCGAACTTCATTCGTGACCCGTTCACCTACTCCTCGCCGTCTGCCAATTATGTTTTCTTGTTCAGTGTTGCTTATTTCATTTATGATATGGCAGATATGGTGTGCCATGGTGAACTAGACGCTTCCAAAGAGTACATTGTACATCACTCATTGGTGGTAATCGGCTTCATTGCTTTTGTTCACTTCAAACAACTTCACGGATTAGCTCTTCTCGGACTTCTTGTCGAAGTTCAAACCATCTTCTTGCACTCTAGAACAATGGTCCATCTTCTGTATACGGGAATGGAGCTTCCAAAAAGTGTAGATATCATCGTGAATGCCAACATGATATGCCTGTTTCTTTTCAGGTAGGTTTACATAACTATTCAGGTTTTAAAACACCATCTATACAAAGAACTTTTCAGACACATTCCAATCTGCAGTCTTCTCTACCAATTGGTGTTTGAAAGTCAACCAATTCATTGGTTTTTCAAAGCTTTCTTGATCGTTGGCCTGACCTTCTTGGAATATCACAACTGTCACTTGACGGCGAGTCTCTAATTGTGTCGATAACCTATGGTTCTTTGCTTTTCAGATATCCGTTGCTCAATCTGATGGATTTTTCGGTTATGAAAGGCAAAGAATGGATGAGGACAACATCGATCCACTTGGTTCAGTCAGAAAAGAAAAAGAAAGAATTTCGAATCAGGGAACACCGCTGAATAAGAAGTCTCAATAGATAAATAACCGATTCAGCTGGATCTGAAAAAATTGTTCAACGTTTTTTATTTCGATATTGATGAAGTCTGAAAACTCTTTTTTTTTGCGGAAATTCTTTTATAAAACCAAGTTTTGTTTCTCATTGTTCTTTGTTCCTATGTTAGGAAAACGTATGATTATCCGAACTGGCCATTCTGTGAGAACGATGCAAGTGGTGCAAAAAAACCGGGAATGTTTTATCAGTACAAAACTACACTGTGTAGTCGGTTTGTGCAGTCTGGTCTCTTTTATATCAGTGGAAGGAAAATCGAACATTCAAAAACTGGAAATGAATAGTTCAGCTTATTAAAGGCTATACAGGTCTTGAACATTTCAAGTCTTATTGAAATTTTATCAGACCGAATTTCACCAAAATGAAAAAACGAAAAACAGAAAATTGGAAAACCAAACAAATTAAACAACGTTTATGAAGTAGATTGTGAATTGAGTCAGAAAATATAAGATGATCAGAATATAGCAGATGATTTTGATCGGTGGCATTCCGGCTACGTCCATAATCTGGTCATTCTCTGGTAGAGCTGGAAAACCTTCTAGCCTAACTGGAGCATCTCCACCTATTCTCATTTTTTAGGTAGCTTCAGAAGATCAGTGCATCTCACAGAGTTTCTGAAATCACAATTTTATAATTATCGAACAAAGTTGTTTTGCGACCTACAAATATTAAATATAGAATACCCTCCAGGAATTCATATTGCAGAAAAATAATGTTCAGGATCCTTTGGATATGATAAATCTTCAAGGTTTAGGCTGGTTGAATAACTCAGCAAATTGTGTTCACAACCAACAAAACGCAAAAAATCTGATACAATCCGTTCCAAGAAACTATATTTTTTATCTGTCTACATTTTTTCTGTGTCTACAATTTTTTTTTCAATTTTTCTAGTCTCGGCATTTTTTGAGAAAAAGTTTATGATGACGGAATGTCTGGAATTTGAATTAAAAAGTTCAAAGGGAGAAAAAAATCCTGTTCGGATCAAACAGCAAGGAATCTCACGGGTGAATAGAGAACAGTAGAAAAAAGGCTGCAAAAATCTGTGGAATGGTTTCTTTTAAGTAAAAAACACGTTTTTTCAAATTTGTTGGGATACGAGATCCTAAAATTTCACTATCGTCTTCTAAAGTTTTTGCAGTGTCTGACTATCATTTCATACACAGCTCATGATAAATTGAACCAATACGCATGCCATCTTGAGGCATTCAAATGTATTGTCACAATTATAGTTTAAATTTCAAGTTATCACTTTTCATTCATCAACTAATATAATTATATTCCCGAAGAATTACTACAATCAAGACTATAGGAAAAATGATACAGAAAATCGTTTTCAGCACAACTTTGTAGGTGGGTTCCTGTGGCTCTGGCATTTCATCGTCGTCGAATGTTGAAGCTCCTGGAGAAACCACTCTGACTCGGGCCGATGAATCTTCCTGTACAACTGCAAGTTGTCGTTCAGAACGCAAAGAGTTTGTTGATGTGACCATGATTCAAAGACCAGTGATAGTTTCTATCTCCGTGGAAACTTCAGAAGACCTAAAATAAAAATGATTTACGGAAAAAATGCTGAAAGAAATTTCAAAGAAGGTGGGGAAAAGTATTTGGAGATTTCGTTTTTTCTAGGGACGAGGGTATACATTCTGACGTGGTAGATATGATACCTGTTCGCAGCGATACCACTGCTACCGTAACTCAGCTAGTAGGAACGCGGCACCTCAAACGGTTTGTCTACAAGTTTAACTTCTCGAGGGGCATATAGGAACCAAATTTGGAAAATTTTAATTTTTTATGTCCCCCTTAATTGAAAAAACAAATGATTGAAAATGCAAGGAAATCACACTGGATAGCTGTAGTACACAAGAAACAAAAGACTGCGAGTAAATTAATTTCGAAAAACGAAAAGTTTGTTTTCATTCACTCTCAGCCACCAAGACAACAAAATTTATGACAAATAAAAAATCGAATAAATGAAAAATGTGAAAGAAAATGTTCTGTGAAGGGGGATCGAGACTTCAAAATGGGTAGTCTACTACATTTTTTCAAGAACGTCAATCCCAAACATGATACATAAAACAAATCTAAACTACGTCGACACTCAAAAAAGTGGAATGTTACAACGAATTGAAAAAAATGGAATTTTACAAACTTACACTTGAGTTTTTGAGATAAAAGTCTTGAAAAGCATCGTAAAATGGCTTATTTTGAAAATTCTTGAATTTTCAAATTAGATAAGAGAATAAAAATTTCAAATTTCTGAATTTCTCGAGAATTTAAATTCGTTGACGCAATTTTTAAGCACTACCAGCTGAGCTACATGGTCCACCGCAACCAACCATTTGATTTTGAAAGTTTGAGATTGTGATCAGTGACATCAGCCGGGCGTTTGCAAGTTGGATGACCAGCTAGTCCCCATTTGGTACTCCAGGGCGAACGGTTGAACGTTTCCCGAAAAAACGAAAAACTGAAATGATACGGAACTCATTGTGGTTAGACGATCTGAAAAAATTGTCGGCGGTGGATTGACCACTACATTTTTGGCATCGACTGATACAACCTATAGGATACTCCCGTAAAAGTTGATATAGTGTTTTGTGTTTTATCAAATTTTGAAGAGAAATCAAATATTCAGGCGCAAAAGTTTTTTTGAAAGAGAAGCATTGAAAATAATTCGAATTGAAGTTAATGAGAAAGTTTAAACATAAGTAAATTGTATATATTTTCTGGTTAACCATAATAATCGTCCTGTTGCACTCCGTCATTGATAGCTTCCTCCAACATTCTGATCGCCTCATCATTTTCTTTGTCGTCCTGAATGACGTATCCTTGAAGAATGTTGATCCCAACGAACACAACGGCGCAGATTGATAGGAGCCAAGCCAGATTTTTATATTTCATCTGATACATTTGCCTTGTTGGCTTTGTTTGAAGTTTTGGAGTAGAATTTTCCGATTTAGCAATGATCTTCTTCTTATTACGAGGCATCTGAAAATGTATATTAGTTTTATGAACTTTCAAGATTTTCAGAAAGAATAAAAAGTACATACGAACTTAAGTAGAACGAGAACCGGAATGTGATATTCTCCTCATATGATTCCAAATCAAAACGGTGTGAGAAGCTCGACAAACAAATTATAGCTGTCTCTCCACCATAAGTTTCTGAATAGTTGAAATACTAGTTTCAGAATTTGAAAATGTCCTTCTACAGTAATCTTCAATGATTTAATTGTTTCTGCATTGAACCATTGAATACAAACTTTATTCAAAAATCCAAATTCTTCATTCAATCAAACAAAATACAAAAGTTTTGTGGTTAGATTTATTGATCGTTGAGTCCAGCTTCCAACTTGAATACAATGAATATAAAAAGCAAGGAAAATGCGAGAAGGAAGAAGACGTCACGGACAACTTCACTGACTGGCGTATTTTCCTCAAGATCGTTGTCAAAGAAGTTTGATGGAGCTGTAGGGACGACAGTGACTACTGTCTCAGATGATGCTCCCGCTTGGACGACTAATTGACGTTTAGGACCAGAATTGGTGGAGAGTGGATGCATTTCGTATCACCTAGAAGACTAGTATTAAAGTCAAAGAAAAACGATGAAAAATTAAGGGGAGAGTGGTCAACTGAGAACATTCCTCGAAAAAATTGTATTTTTTGAACTTCACTCATTAAGTTCTGTGAGGTTTCTTAAAACGAAAAAAAAATCATATTATTGGGAAAAACACAAATTATTCTTCAAATGATCATGTGGAATATGTTGCTGGAAGTTTATGTAGGCGTTGTTACCAAGGTAACAATGTCCAACCTATAATTATTGAAGTTCTTCTGCCAAACAAAAGTTGCACTTTTGTGTTTGGCTACAAGAACCAAACAAGAGACAACAACTCAATTTTTTCAATAAATTATCTTGATTATCATTCTGGAAAAGACTTACACAACACTTTTGCTATCATATGCATTCATTTATTTTCAAATTTTCACAGACAGTTATAATCAATCAATCGAACATTGAAAATGTTTATCCGGCTCCAGTGATATATTTTCTCATCAGGGCCTTGATAAGTAAACCAAGCTGAATAAAAGTGAGAGTGAGAAAAATCCATCGGTAGAGAATAAATCGAGGACTCCAGTAGAGGTTTCTTCTTTCTACTCTATCCGCTTGCTCTATCGCTATCGCTTTTTTCTTTTCGATTTTTTCGGGATCTTGGTTTCGACGTTTACGGGACATCTGAAAATATGAGCAACAGTGAAACAAAAAGAAAAAAGAATCAAAGTTATTATGATCAGGGAATGATGATGAAAGAATACAATATCTAATGATATCGAGGAGTTATATTTAGTTCGGCCAGATAAATATAGATACGATTGCAAAATGAGAAAGTTCTGGAAAATCGAATCAATGCACTGACATTTAAAAAATCAAACGACTATTTGTTGAAGCATCCATAGGAAAATAAGCACAAAAAAATCGTTTCAATTTGCGGTCTATTTTTTTTTGGTTATCAGTTCCCGGTACTATTGATAAGCGATGACACTGAAAAACTCAAAGTCGCTAATGTTATCAAACCTGTGTACACGAAAATGAAGTTCTACGAGTGAGGAAAGTTCTCGAGGCACAGGAATTTTTCAATTGGAAATTGATAATTATTATTCAGAACATTCTCTTGGTTTTTTGTTGTCGTAGAAATGGGAACAATCATGATTGATCCTATTGGAATAAATATTAAAGGGAGGAGAGATCCAGTAGGATCATCAGCTTCCTGAAAACTTGGTTTTCTCAGGCAGGGATGCATCATAGTTGTTTCTAAAGTTTGATCACGATTTTCTCACTGTGTGAAATAGCCGAAAATGGGAAAAATATCAAGCGAATATATTGAAGACATGTTCCTAGATAAATGAATTCATTTTTGTAAAGAGAACCAACAAGAAATTAAAAATTTTAAATGATAACGATAATTATATATTTTCGTAGGATGAGAATGAATCCGAGAGTGATGTGGAAGATCAAGAAGGTGAGCACAAACCAACGCCAAACGATATATTCTAAAGACCATTCGACATCCCATGCTTTGTTTACAGCAATTACAGCCTTTTTGGTTTTGGGATAAGAGTTGTACAGTCTGCGATGGCGAGCCATTCAGACCTGAAATAAGCTAAAGCCAATTTCCAAAACTCAGCTATAAAACTCACTGGAAATAGAAAAAAAACTGAAATATGTTGAGACGGATCTAGCCAACTGAGCTCTTTTCCCAAAAAGTGAAACACAGGGGGAAGTATGAAAACATAACCATAGGGTGGTCCCTGTTATCAAAACCGGACATTCTTCCCTGAAAAATGTGATTTATCGAGAGTGTGAAGCCCTGATATTCAAACATCTTGTTGGAAGGTTTAAATAATGAAAAAAATTAAAAATTTTGATATTGTAGTCAGAACAGGGATAGAAGACTGTTTGGGTAGGAAACTCAACCTCAAATGAACGTGGCAAAGCAATTCTGAAGTATACAGCATTTCTGAAACCTTTCGTTATCTTTGAATCTAAAAATCAAAACTCCAAAAAACAGTTTTTTTATTTATCCCGTTCCGACATCATAATTTTTTGTGTCCTAACTAGATTCCTGGTCATTTTAATGATGTTCTGCATTCATTAGATTCAGTAAGACTTGTTTCAATATGCCCTCTTCAACTGAAGTATGCGTTTCAGAGTTATGTTGGCTCTCGATCTCCCCGGATAATAGAGATGTTGACTTCTGCAGAGACAGCATTGTAGAATCTTGAAAACTGCGAGTTCTCTCGTTTCATATATTCTATTTGTTCCTTCCAGACTTTTTTCTTAATCGCCGTGTTCTTTTTCTAACAACAATTTTCTCTGGACGCTCCACGCTCTCGTTCTCTCGCTTGCCCTATTCCCATTGCAGAGAGGTGCTGGGCAACTGTCTCGGACTGACGACCTCTACACATGCACAGAGGCCTTTTTGTCGTGGAGAGATGAAAACGGGTCGATAATCTCTGTGTCTCCTTATTTCCAGTACGCTATTATTTCTCTCTCGCTGACACAGCACATTTCTTGAGGCGACCGCCACCGCCGCACACACATGAGAGAAACGACGAAGCGAACCGAGTGAACGTGCTCACAGACACACACACAGGGCATTGAAGAGGAAAAAGACTGTTTCTTTGGGTATTCTACAGCGTATACGGCGCACCACATTGGACAGAAGAGTGTTTGGTGCGAGAAAAAGAAGAAAGAAGAGAAAAAGAACGAGTGACAGGTGACAGCACCCCGAAAAATTTGAAATAATTTTTGAAGAGGGACCGATAAAGACAGAAGATTCAGAAGAAATCATGAAATTTTGACAAGAAATTCAAATGAGGAATTTCACTAAAAGTTGCATTTCTTGACCAAATGCATTTATAGCCCAAATGAAAAAAAAAACATTGTCCAAAATTGTCCACAATTCCGTTTTACATAGAGTGTTCCAATGGCTGAAATATGAAGATATTGTCTCCCAGAAATAAAATAGCATTCGTATGATTGAACTCGCAAACAAGTTGCCAAACAAAGTTGATTTCTCAAATAATTATACTAAAAACTAGAAAAAAATTGCGATCGCACATTACTATTTTTCTTAGCAATATGCATTTCGTCATTGTCTCAGTGTGACAGTCGAAACACGTTACATTCTTACATGTAAAAATATCTAGTAATATTAGCAGTATTTATAGAAGTCATTGGAAAACCTTATTTCAAATCTCGGTAATTCTATATACCGTAAAACCTCTAATAGACCGACACCCGGATCGTCCACTTTGAGCCTCCATATCTCATTTTCCGTGAAAGATATCAAAAAGTGGCTAACAAGTAAAATGTTGCTGGTATCCTGATAAACATTTTACTAGTTAACCACTTTTTGAAATCTTTCAAAAAAAGTGAGATATATAGGCTCAAAGTGGACGATCCGAGTATCGGTCTATTAGAGGTTTTACGGTAAATGTTTCTAATGACCGGCAATCGTATTTCGAGGTATCTAAGAACAAAACAGTCTCCGGGATTTTGCTGGTATCATCTATCTGAATAGGGTATAACTGGTTTCAAAAATCCTAAGCACAATTCCTAAAATTGATTTTTTTTCAGAGCTCTTCATATTATTGTGAATACAAAATTCCCAAGCTTCCGACTATTAGAAAAATTGAAGCAATATCTGTTGCGGCTACGATTGTTCTAATATTAGGTTGGTGCATAAGTTTCTTCCGATTTCGGGACAATTTTCGAACAAATTTTTCTCAAAGCGGAGGGGGCTAGATCAATAAAAGTAGTGTCCGTGAGCATCGATAGTTGTCTGGTAACACTCTGGTAATTCCCGGATTTCATCGGCCCAGAGCGACGAGGTCTGCGATCGAAAAGATGGGTCAACTCCTTTTTTATATGATCTTTTCACTCGAAGTCTTCTCTACCAAGATGAGGTTTGAGAGCCTAGAATGATCATTTTTCCAAGAGGGCAAGATTCGGAAAATACGACGGGTGCAAAGAAATAGTCTAGCCAAACGACATGAATTTTTGGTTGATCGCTCAAAAAAGGAGCTATTTCCAATTGTCGTGCATGGAACATCTTTCGCTCTTTCTCCTTGCTCCGATCAGACTGTCAGAATCAATTTCTCTAATTAAGAACTAGACAAAGCGGCAGTTATAGTGATACCTTGATCTAAATGTTCCCAGTCTCCATTCCTTTGAAAGACCTCCATACACATAACACCCCCTTTTTCAAGGAAAATTTCGGTTTCGGAACGTCCAGAGCTAGCTCTACTTCGTCAATCAACTCACCCTTCCGCACACTGATAAAGTAACTTACACACTTCTCATCTATGGTAATTAGATCGCACACTCAACTGAACGTGCAAAGAAATGATATGGAAATCACGCCCATATCTTCATGGCAACCCATACCGTAGTCCTTCAAAAAATGGGGTACGAAGCGACAAAATTTTAAACACCGCCAAGAGGCCTCAATCCGATAACAATACTTAGCTGACTAACGGACAATGTCTTTCACATTTCACAAGTGATTTCAAACGGATTGGTTTCAGAAGTACTCTTCAATAGGTCCAAGTCCAACTTTGGTCTATCAATTCTAAATTTTTGGCTTCAAAGCGATAGGTCATATGCTTGATGGTAGTAGCAGTAGGAGGTAGTCCGTTATCTATTTCTTTCATTGTCTTGTGAATACCGTGGTTTTTCAAACCAGAAAGGAATAAAAACGAAATGCCATTTTGAAAGTGAAGACGGTAAGGGACGGAAGTCAGCGCCATGCTCGCGAACGGCAAGAAAGAGAAATGAGGCAAAACGTGTATAGCAAGTCCATGAGATACTCTATCCAACAAAAAATCATCCTTCAAGAAAAACCGTCCCACTAACCAGATATCAATTCTCAAAGTTAAGCATTCAAAATCGGAAAAAACTTATGCACCAACCTAATAATATGGTGGTCGCCAAAACAATTCACTGATTATCGTACAAAAGTTCCATTTGGCAGCAATGGGGATTTCGTGATGACACCTAATAGTCAGAAATCGAATGAACTGAATCAAATAAAGTTTTGTTCGAATTCTCCCATCTCATGGTATTTGCTTATGAAACAATATTATATTTAAATATATTTTGATCTGTTCTGGACACTCACGGGCAACAATATGAGCCATCTCATCGGAAGTTAAGATTGTGAAAGTTATTAGTAATCTATGGCGTCATAAATAGTAGATCGAGAAGTGTTCCAATTCACGTTCATTTTATTCACCATCTAAGTCTCCGATTCATTTCATGGCAGAAGCAATATTTCAGGGTTACCAGTATTCAATGATAATACATCCAAAATTCACAAAATTCGATGAATACCCTCAAGTCGGTTGAAGCATCATCCATGAGGAGAAACATTATCCTGCCTTACACAAAAGTGGATTTAAGCCTACCTGTTGCAATCCATCTTTGACAAAGTAGTGGTACAATCTGAAATGATATTTACAATGGCGTTTTAAAAAATGTTGATATGAAATTCATAGCTTCCTTGTTTACTAACTGCCATAAAACTTGAATTTGTTTCACCGTTGTTCTTTTTTGGGATGACAGAGTCTTTATTGGTGTTTTATAGTTTTTTCAAACAGATATTTTTTCGAAATGTAATTTAAGATTACACGTGTTTCTTTTATTTAATGGCCGATCACGAAGTTTTGAAAAATTAGTATACAGTTACAGAAATTTAAACGAATAAAACTGATATATGAAAAATAAGATGCCAAATATTAAAAAAAAATAGTTGTAGAGTAAGATTACGTCTTGCTCCAGGTAAAAGAACAAATTCCAAATGGAATGCGAATCAGATTGAATGGATATCAGAACGCACCTAATATTTTTTTTGTCTGTGGATGTTTGTAGAATCTGTTCATGATAGTTCTTGCAACGAAAAATTACCATAAATTGACAAATGAATAAAGTTTCAAAATAAAAATCGACTTGGATTTGTTTATTATTTTTTGAGGATTTTCACGTCAAAACAAATGAAACTGCTGTTTTCACATTTGCAGGACGGTTTCCATGTATTATCGTTACCTTATCACAGCGTAACTACTGACAAAGTTACTGAAGGATAATTTTCTTCCAATATGAAACCGAAACTGTTGCACTGAGAATTTAGAGTTTGTGGTATAAAAATTTAACTGATTAAGTAATTGCTCAATCGTTTTTTCTAGTTTTTCATCGTTTTCCTATCATGTGCCTTGATGTGTTATCAGCTACTGTGTTATATTTTTCAAAAATGAGTCAATTCACATTTACAACAAATGTGCAATCTTGCACCGGAAATGAGTAACTGAAAAAAAAGGGAAAACTGAATGGGAGGAGAAATTCGAAGTTTTTGAAGGATCTTACTAAAGCTAGAAGGATGTACTTCTTTTCTTTTTTGAAATCTCAATTGTTGTGCATTTTGAAGTGCAAGACTATTCCCGATCTTGCATGCTGTTGGATTTTTCAAAAAGTAAGCATTATACCTGTTTATGGCTTCAACAGGATTCCAAAAGACTAACGAACCTATTCAATAAAAAGAAACCAGCGCATATCTGAAGGTTAAAATTTCTAAGAATACTCTTGGACATCGAAAGGAGTAATGCACAATGCCAGCCAACTTGTTCGAAACCTTTCCAAAATATTGTTGGACCAACAATGTTCTATGTTTTATGAATATAACGTTTATCTGAACATATTCTTTTTTCTAAACAGAAAACAGTTTGGAGTTTCGAATCATATTTTTTCTGTCATTTTCCATTTTTAGATATTTCAGGTCACATAGAAAATGACGATTTTGATTTGATCCTGAAAAATTTGCACATTTCTATACAAATGGTTTCACCAAACCAGACCAACTACGTTTTTCCTTTTATCACTACATCCGTCGACCTTCCCAATCCCAGATATCTATTAAAGGCCGGAAATGACACACTTTGGTGTTGCTGCATTTCCCACCACGAGGCTATGACATCTCTATGAAAATTTGAAACACTATCAGCTGATTAATTAAATGTGCTGCAGTCTCCTCGCTATATCTCTCTCTCCAATCTTTGATTGAAACTAGGTGTCTTCCACTAACATGGTCCTTCTTTTCGCCCCTCTCACCTCCTTCTAACGCGCTTCCGTTTGTCCTTCCGGTTTGATAATTTTGAACTGGTGTCAGTCGGTGTGTAGTAGTTTCCTACCAACAGAGTAGCATCCCTTTTCATTTTTATATCTTGCCCTTTCTTTAAGTTTCATTCTCATTTTCAGATCTTGTGTCTTGTGCTGGTTGGTTTCAGAGTTCAACTGCGAGCAGCAATGGTTGTCATCCATGTAAGTTTTGTATTCTGGAATTTGCATGTATCTGAAAATGTTGTATCAGCCTGGCACTGGATATTTTGTATCTGCACTTTTGAAAGTGAGAAATAACGAGAGATTCTTCTAGTCTTCTGTTTTTGGTTTCTCAAAACCTCTTGCATTTAGAATGTTTCTATTAATAAGTCTAGCTTCACTAAGAGTTTGAAAATTCGTAATTTTCTAGGCTTAAAATTTTTATTTTCCGATATTTTTCTATTTCAAAAAAATCATCAGCTTTGAGTGGCTTTTATAAATATAAATTTTCTCGAAGCTATTTCTGATCATGTATCGTTATCCGTATCGTAATACTGACGTTGTTGCAAATTATATTTTTCATCTCGCCGTTATTTATGAACTATTGTTCGCCTCAAATTCATATTTTAAAGTCACATATTTTTTATTTCCCACTTTCATCTGTACAGTGTAAAAAACACTTTTTGGAGAAGCTCTTAGATAAATTAAAAACGTTACGAGTTGTATAGAAAACCTACCACAAAGTTTAAAAGTACAAAACAAAATAAGCATCCGACAATAATATTCGCTTGGTCCCTAACATAAACAAATTTGGCTTTTCTTCTATTTAAAACTAATTTTCTAGAATTATTTTTCTTTATTTTCAATGAAAAATGTTTTTGAGGTACGTATTTCAGAAAAAAAATCATTCCTTCTAACTCTTATAGTTGTATTTTAAAGAGTCAGAGGCTCCGGCCCTTCTTTAATAAACTTATCTATCTTCTTTCCTAGAATTAAGAAATTTTAAAATTCACAAAACAAATTCCAAAAAAAATCTGGAATCGGGAATAGTCAAGGTGTTTTAAACTTAATTTCCTTTTCCAACCATTCTCCCCACAATTATTTTTTCATAGAATATCTCATTTCCATTATAAAAAAACACTTGTAATTTTTTCTCCTTCCCTTGTTCCCCACATTATCAACAGAAAAAAGAGTTTGCCCCGCCAAAAACTCATAAATTTTCAAACAATGTCTCTCTCCATTCTTTTTTAATGACAGTGTCATGAGTACACTCTAATAGACGGTGGGTGTGATAATGATTTATCGTCATTATGGGGCACACCGGCTACTGATAACAATACTTTTTGGAGCAAGAAATAATGCCTAGAATCGAGAGGCCCAGAACATATTGAGGAGTGTAGAGAAAATGCAGTGCTGGTGCCTAAACTAACCTTTGTAATTTCAAACGCTACATTTTTTGTTCGATTAGATCAAAAAACGGCCACTTTATTTCAATCAAACTGCATTCCGAATCTCTAACCATTGCTTATCCAAGTCTTCTCG
Organism: Caenorhabditis nigoni; assembly: GCA_027920645.1. Taxonomy (NCBI): domain Eukaryota; kingdom Metazoa; phylum Nematoda; class Chromadorea; order Rhabditida; family Rhabditidae; genus Caenorhabditis; species Caenorhabditis nigoni. The sequence continues at coordinate 1,406,204 of CP115869.1, forward strand.
GGTGCCTATCGCTTCTGATGGACCACAAAGATGACAACAAACAAAGTGTGATGACTAATGGTACGTTTTCGAATTGGCAGTGTGCTCCACCTGTTTGCTTAAATCAACATAATGATTTTACGATCGATTTATAGAGGATTAAAAGCGTTATCAGAGTGAAAGGCGCTAATTTAAAGGCTTGAACTAGGTAATAAAATGTGTATTGGTTCATATGGAAGTTTTAAAAGATGAGCGGGGTAGATTAAAAGGTTAAGCTATGAAGGGAAACGGGGGACGGTGTGAACTTCTGAAAATTTCGTAATCTGATTTTGTGAACATAATTGTTACTGTGTTAATACAATTTTAGTAGATAAAAATATTTCCTTATAGGTTTTGTTTACAAAAATCTCGAGGAGGTGAATTTGTGGGAAAATATTAGGGATGCCAACCAACTAGCGTTGAGCTGAACGGCCTAAAAGTCGGCTATTGACCAATAGCCTACTGTAGCTGTAGCGCAATACGATTTTTACTCCCGGTATCGAGTAGACATTCATAAGTTAGCTATCATCATCCAGACCCCAGTTTTCAAAAAAGATATATTTTTTCATTCAGGTTTTTGACTTGCTCTGGACTCTCCCCCTAAAACAATATCGTATACCCATTTTTTTTGTACCTTCTGTTGTTTAGAGGCTCATTTTCCACTTACCTGTTAGGGAACACAGGCAGCTGACACCAAGACATTGTGTGCGCGGGAATAAGCAACCATCCCATTTTCTTATTAATGTACGAGGAACATCATGGGACCACTGATCTAGACAGAATATACATAGAACGTTTCGAGAAACGCACGTGGTTTTGAACATTTTCTCTGAGTTAATCCTTTAATTCCAATGGTTCGGTACAGTTGTGATTTCACTATTTCTGTGACGAACGATCATTTCTGATATGTACCTGCACACATTCACTTCTCCATTTTTTTCTTCTTTAGACAAACATAAAGTGAACTAAGCTGGGTATTAGCACAGCTATCAGTAATTTATGACTTTGTCCACTGATTGGCAGGCGAGCAGCGCCATTCGAATTGAAACTCAAAATGTTTGCGTGTGTGTGATGATTGTAGAGGCATGCAAAAAGGGGGAGCAAAGTGTTTCCGAATGGAATGTTCTAGAAAATTGAGAAGGAAAAAACGGAAATGACATTATATGATTACGGTATTAGTGGTTGATAATAGTACTCAGTATCAAGATATGCACTTGAATGCCGGTCCTGAAACTTTGCGTGTACAGAAATCAAGTGGTGTCAAACTGAAATTTAAGGAAGACGGATATTGAAAAATAAATGTTTCTCGAAATTTCTGCCCGATGCATATAACTTGATCTGATCCACATGTCCTCCTTATGTTCCAATTGGATTAACTCATTTTCGAGTTCTTCACACCTTTAGTTGTCCCAAATTTGACCCGTTCATGACCTCTGACAGCTGACTGTTATTGTGTCTAACAGGACCTAACTCTAATTTCTTCTACTGTCCTTTTTAACGTTGCCAATCCTCAACCACTTGCCTAAACTCACACTTCCCGTCACCCATTGTTCCAGCACCTGGAATCTAGCTCTTGACAATAAGTTGACATCAACATAATCCAGGTCAACCCCTTGTCACATTCACACTTCATCAGAAATTGAGAGTTCAAATTTAGAAACGCCCTTAGATGACATGTGTCCACTACAAATTTCTTGTTAAATTGAAATTCTGGAAAAGGGGGAAGACGTGAGCAAGATAAATAGATGGCAAATTTATGAGAAGGTAAAATGGATGATAGAATTGGAGTGGAATTGGAATTGAAAAGAATTCTGATTGGATAGGTGCTAGAAAGCAAAAGAAAACGGAGAATCTCAAGATGTGGCTCCTCTGCATAGCAACGGTGGCCCAGTAGAAAAAATGATTTTTCAGATTTTTAAAAGTTGAATTTGTCAGTTTTCTCATTAAAAAAAACTGCAGAATTTTTTCCAAGTTGTGAGAGAGTCCAAGTCTATTTCTGGCGTCAACTTTTGCTAAATAGTTGTGATTGATCTCAAACACCTGAAAAAGAAATTCCTCCCATACAAAAGTGTGAGAACGTTAGTATTTTCTTTAAATATAAAAGAGACGCTGAAATCAAAATATTTTTGTTTCTGAATAAGTAAAACAATTTACAGATTCGAAAAAATGAGGTCAGTTTTTTTTTTCTATTCTGTCATACTCAAAAAATTCGGTTAATTTTACTCCTTCATATTCTTCGTTCTCCTGATTGTCTTCGTCCCTTGGGATAATCTACTTTTCACTTTAATATTTTATTCTATCGATCTTGAGAATCTGAACCTGATGACTATTGATTCATGATGAATTACTGTATCTCAATTAGGAGTTCTCGAAAATCAGTTAAAAATGCATTTTCACAAATTATGGTACAGTTCTGACCCATTTCTCCCAAATTTTAGTCTTTCGGGACCTCTAGCTGATAACAATTGAGCTCATTAACGGGGTCAAACTTCCCCCACCAACTATGACCATAACATTAATGTAAACATTGGGAACATTTGCCAAAAGGCTATAACTTATATCATCTTTTACGTAACCGGTGACAGGTTAGTCGTTGTTATGATAAGATTTGGGGGGTGATAAGTAGAGAAAAAGTGCCACAAACGGAAGAGAGGACAATGTTCCTGTTACAAGATTTCTAGTTTTTGTTCTTTTTTGTGCATCGAAATTCGAAACCGATTTTCCCACTTTTTAAAATTTCTCATTTAATGGTTAGAGGTCATCATCACAAACCCTTCTTTCCTCCTTACCTCTCTTTTCGGGTTCGTCAATTAACTTATATAGCCCAACGCAAACTTTACAACTGTTTCTTCCACCGGAGTTGTGTAATTCCTTCCGAATCGGATAATTGAGGTTTTTTATTACTTGGTTATCCTCACGTTTAGGGTTAGGTTTGAAAATTTTGAATCTTGGTTTCGGAAAAGTTGAATTTAAAACCGTATAGGTGACTGATAGACAAAATTTCAAAAAACTTGTAAGTTTTCGAAAATAGAAAACTCTTTGGTAGGTAAAAAATTACTACAAAAATCCTCAAATTAGATAAAAAATTGCATTGTTTTTCTGGTTCTCTCCTTGTCTACCTCAAAAAAAAAACTAGGCCAGTTTCACGTGCAAGTTGAAAATCGGTCGAATTATTGCATCCCGCAGGGGGATGAGAAGAATCAGAATCAAGGGAAGGTGAAACTGAATGAATGAAAAAATTGCAAAAATAATATTTTGATTTTCATAGTTTAGTGTTCTTTAGCAGATGAAGGTTCGTTCTCCTCAGCAGGCGCCACCGTAGCTTAGCTCAACCTCTATTGTTGGACCCACAAGTTCAATTCCTCGAGTGGTGTCTGTAAACGAAATTTCAAGAAAATCTTACAAAAAATGCATACCCCTCCCTCACCTTTAATATGAAAAAGCTTGATTTGATGAGAAGACGAAGTTTGAAAAAAAAAACTAGATAGCAGATAACTGTTTAGTTTTGGGAGTCGAATATTCCTAAATACTGACCATTAATTTTGAACATGAACATATTGATCATAAATTTCCTTTAGATTAGTATTATTGTAAACTTCAACGTTGCTCATTTGCAAAGTTTGTATTTTACAAATGAAAAGTTGAAACTCTGCGGTTATAATTTTTTGATTTAATCTTCTAACTGAAAACTCATATTGAGAAGGTGAATAGGGATTTTCCAGCTTTCTGAACCTTCGAAAATGACAAAATTCATCTTGATTTTTGCAGTAAGGAACAGTTTATTTCATTGTAAAAATAATATGATCAGTATTCATTGCTGATATTTTGGATTAAAGTATTTGTATTCTATCTGTATTTTCAGATTTGAAGTTTTGAAGCATCTCTTCTACAAATTGAGCTACTCCAAAAAAACTTGCATAATCCATTTTCTTATTTTCTCTCTTATTGTAGGCAATTCTTCCAACCATTTGTACGGATGTCTACAAAAATCAAACTCACTGAACTCTTCTTTCACACCTCTCCGTCTTCATATTCAAGATTTATTCCTTCTGACAGTTTTAGATCACACTTCAAAAACACAGGTCTCAGTCGGGGTCATCCCTGTCTCTTCTCACTCGTGCCTCGTTCAGCAACGTTTCTCCTCCCCCCATCAGCCACACTTACCTCCGTCCTCGCTTAGCTGTCATCAGAATAGGGAAGAGGTACGGTACAAAAGTCAGCCCGCCCACAATTTGTCTCTCCATTGGAGAGGAGTGCGAGAGGAGGGGCTCGCTCATGATCCATTTATTTTATGGTCTTCTGCGAGAGAGAGGTAACCCACTAATCCGGGGTTTACGCTCTCAAAATCTGTCTTAAACCGATTCTAAACCCCATGAAATGAGAACCTCCGTTCTAACCTAGAAATTCGCGGTATTTAATTATCTAAATTGAGTTATGCTAATAGTACACATTGTTTTTGGAGCGCTAATCTGATTTCATTATTTTCTTGGAGTTGTTTTTTCTCCATTTTTCGAAATTCGCGTTTCAGCTTTGTTCTTTTTTATATTCTTGAGCTGCAACTTGAAACCCTTGAGTTTGAAATCTTCCAGATCTTCAAAGCTTTCACCAACTTTTCGAATCCAAGTTCCATCCCAGTTCCTTCCTTTCTGACCTCATAAATTAGACTTTTACCTTGGTTACAGTAACCTTCCACCCTCCCTCTCATTCTCTTCATTATCAGAAGGCGGAGTTTTTGTCACCGCTCCCCCACCTCTTTTGTGCTTCTCCCCACTGCTCCAAACACACAATTTCATATCATTCGATTCACTCAATGTTATTTTATCGAGGCGCTAATAAACCGCTTAACCGGGTTTTATTGGGGTTTCAAGTGCTGTCCAACACTAACATTTCAAAGTTTCTCTCAAGCGCCGCAACAATGATTTATTAGCCTCTGAAGAACCTTGTCGGCTCATCCCTACCTACTAATTCAAATCTGCTTACATTTGTTGTTAAGGCTCAAAGACTAAAACGCCGGTAGTGTTGGTCGGGTACTGGATTAACCTTGTGTAATACCATAATTCTAGGCTACTAGGGTGTTTTTTTAAGAGGACGCCCCCCGAATGATGAGACTAATGTTCCTAATGGGCATGCAGCTGGTTTATGTCTAGGGTACTATTTACTAATGAATTTTTTCAATCATTGGGAACGAAATTAACAGTTGCGCTTCACTTCTTTCAAAGGCTAAGGTTTGTGGAACATTTTGCTTGCCACGTTCTCTTTCTAACCATTATTCTTTTACTTGTCACGTGAATCTACAGTATCTATCTGCTCTATCATTATCATTCCTTTTTCAACTTCCCTTCAGCTAACGTTTCTTTTTCAGGGATGACCAGCTATAGCTACTTTGCACTTCCTTCAACCGCCGGGACCACACCATTCAACTATCAAGTTCCACCGATGACTATGTTCAGTGGAGCACCTTATAGCGCAGGTGAGAATGTAATACAGTTTAGAAAATGACAAAAACCTGACCTTTCATTTACATACTTCAAATCCTCACTTACTTATACTTCCGACCCACCTTTCTAAGACGGACCCATGCGCATATAATCGACTTCTTTCCATAATTACTTGTAGGGATTAAAAATAGCAAACGTCGCCTTCACGCCCACCTCTTCTGAAGAGTTCGCCTTGGAAAATGAAGGAAATCCTACTGTACTTACCCTGAATCACTAGGTGTTTTGCGCGGGGCGCCCCGGTTATAATCATAATCGCATTTTCTCCGAAATTTGCATACTCTTCCTCTTCTCTACTTTTTTCTCTTTACCACAGTCTGTCTCACAAATACCAACCAGTTATTGTGTATATGACACTCGCAATATACTGTATTTTGAAATTTCCCTGAACCCCTCTACCACCTGCTAGGAGATGAATTTGTACTATGAGAATTGTAAGCGTTTATCATTAAAATGGGGATTACGGTAGAGACAAAAAACATTAGCAAGATAATAGCACTTGGCTAATCTTAACATTTTTTTTAAAGTTTCAGCTATGATTCCAAGGAAAAATCGCCGTGAGAGAACAACTTACAGTCGTCAGCAGTTAGAAATTTTGGAGAATCTGTTCCAGGAAACTCAATATCCTGATGTTTTTGCTCGTGAGAGAGTCGCCGAGCAAATACGTCTTCAAGAGAGTAGAATTCAGGTAAGAAACAGAACCAAATAAGAAAACAAGGACTACAATTCGGCAAGTACAACACAAATTCATTTTCAGGTTTGGTTCAAGAACCGTCGGGCTAAATTCCGTCTTCAAGAGAAACAAAAACCAAAGCAAAGAGGGAACGAAAAAATTCAGGAGCACAAAAGTGAAAATCAACAGTCAGATGTGTTAGACGGGGAGCCTCTGAAAGGAAACGTCTCGCCAGGCTATCAGCCACAAATCAAGAGTGAACTGGAGAGCTGGTAGGTACCCCCACACGGTCGCACCATGTTTATAAGAGTTTTAGCGGGTTTATATTTCAAAAATCCGATTAGATAAAGTCGTTTACACGCCCACTTTTTCTTCCCTCGCCAGCCTGTCTGTAGTAGTAGTGGTAGTACCTTGTAATCCCGGAATTATGGAATTATTTTCAGCGACCCTGCGGTAGTCAGCGCTGGTAAGATGAGCACACCAAAGAGCATCTCTCCAGTGGACACCACTGTCAGCCCCACCAGCTCCAGCACATCAGCTTCTGAACTTCAATGGCCAGCTGGTGAGCAGAAAGTTTCAACTGGATTTGGAAAGAACGAGGTTTGTAGATTTTCTTGAACATTGAGTTGTGGTTTCGATAAAAAAGGAAACAATTTCCAACTTCTGTCTCTACCGACCCTATTTTCACATTTCCAGACTGCATCGTCTACTGCCGTGAGCCCATCGGTCGAGAGCCCAACTCCAGCTTCTACTACCGCTACTGCTGCCACTTCGTCTGCTGCTTCTGCTTCTTTCTCGTTTAACCCTGCTGTCTATAACTATCCAACCATCTATCCACAATGGGGAAGCTTTGACTATACCACTTATGCTAACCAGCCATACGCTGCTGCTCAATTCGGTCAGGCGCCATATTCGGGAACCCCATTCTGGCACCATAACCAGTCTTTGTAAATGTTTTGTCTAGGAACCAAAAAAACAGTGGAAAGAGAGCACGCCAATTTTTTGTATCTTCTTTGTAATCTGTATCCCGTAATTTTATAAATATTTCGCCCTTGCATTCCCCCAGTTTGTCGAATTTCGAAAATTGCCCCTTCCCTTAGTTTGAAGTCATTTTTTGTAACTATCCCATCAATTTATTTCAAATTTAAAAAATCCAATAAAATGGATTCTCGTCTTCGTCCCCCCAAATCATTTCCCCGCCCTTCTATTCTTCTACTTTCCTATTTCCTTCCAGTGCACAGTGTTTGCAACAATAAATCATTCCATGTTAAAGATGTTTATGCACACACACGCACTTTTACAGTAACCCGTGATAACAGCGTGAAAATGAGAGAAACTTGCTGTGGGTATTATCAGATTAGCCATTGCCACAGTGTGACGGAACCACGGTACAGAGAGAAAGAGTGAAGGTGCTGTGGACGTCACAAATGCATAGTTCAGTTGTGCAGACTGGTCGGTTTTGCTTTTGGACCATTTAGTGAAGCAGGTCTATCGATTTTAAAATTAACGGTTATGGTTACGATTGAATTTGAGTTTCGGATATGATTCCCGCCTATGTGTTTCTTTCTCTTGTTTTTGAAATACCAGTTTCAAAGTTTCGGTCCCTTCTGTGAAAATAACTTTGAGCTTGACTCTTCAATTCCTTCCTGGAAACCTGAATCATCAGCATACTTTGTTACATATACTACAGATCGTCTCGATTTCTAATGTCGTTTTGAATAACTAACCTAAGAATCTGGGAGCCGTTTTTTTATCCACGAGGCGGCGCTGTAGAAGAGTAATATTTGAACTTTCATCTGGTTCCGCCGATTTTTTCCATTAAGTTCACATTTTGGATGGAAAACCGATACTAGAGATTCTAGCCATCTTATTTTCACTAATAAAGTTCTTGTAGGTTCAGAAAATCCAAAAATGATTCACAGAAATCGATTTCATTGTGTACTGTATCGGTTCTGGGCGGGGTCTCTTACATCGACACGAGCGCAATTTGCGAAATGTTCAGGTGCCAGTCTTTTTCAATTGACCAGTAGACATGGCTTAAGTCTTGAAACAAGTTAGGTTTTGAAATCTTTTTTAATATTTTGATGAAGCGTAGAAAATCTTAAAACTATGCATTTGCCAGCAAATCAGCAATTATATATTACTGTAACCAATCTCTAATATCTTGTTTCAATTCGTTCGAGCTAGAAAAAATCAGGTTCTAATTCATACCATAGTTTTGACTTCCCACACCTACTAACTAAATTTTTCTTCTGTCTTCAAACCAAGTCAACTCTGCTAATATTTACAAATTGTGATCAAAACGTTTTACCGCCGAAAACAAAGTTTCGTCACAGTCGTTCTTTCTATCTCATGGTACAATACGCACACATTCTCACCGAGAAACAGATACACAGTGGGGTGGCTGGATTAGCGGCATGAGACACTATTCTCGTCGACATTTTTCTCTTGATGAGGTGTCGGTGTCGTTCACCTTTGACACAAAAAAGCGTGGGTGAGAAAGACACAGGAAAGGGTCACTAACCGACGCTTTGTGTGATCAGAAATAATGGTGGAAGTGGTCCTCTACTCTATTATTCGTATGTTAAATAGACCGGAAGTCGGAAGAGATAAAACTTTGCGATGTGGTTGATTTTGTAGACCACAATATGAGCAAAATGAGGGACAGGTTTTTTGGTTTTTTTTTTGAGAACTTTTTTCAGCTGACCCAATTAGTTACCAAGAAGTCTTTCGTATACCTCCGTTTCATTTTTCATGTTAGTTAATTAGCAATTAGTGTAAAAACTGTTCTGGTTACTGTAACCGGACAGAATCACCTGCCAAGTGCCCTAATAAGCATGTGCTCTGGTTTTTTCACGGTTATCGTGAATCAGATCTAGATGAAGAGGTTTGATACAGAAAGTGTGATGGGTCCAATATACAATTGTAATTTGAATTACTGTAGCGAGCATAAATGTAAGCGATAGCGGTGAATATAGATGTTCATGGCTTCCCACACGTTTGTTCTGAATTTATATCGATTTTCCAGTCATGTTGAAAATTATCTTTAATTTAATCAATGTTGTTTTTTCAGAAAAATTGTTTGAAGAAGTTGGAAGCAAGAAGAGTATACTGAACTTTTTAAAATTATCTGGAAAACCACATTTTGTCTAATATAATTCGCAAAATGAAAGTTTTTCAGCAGAAAAAGAACAGAATTGTTTTGGGTTATCCCTTTTATCGTAACCCTTTGATATATTAAATATCGGAAGAGACATCGTGCGCCGTCGTAGCTCAACTATTAAAGGCGCGGCTCCTCCAGCGATGGGTCCACATGGTTCATATTCCTAATTACCCTGAAAATGAATTCAGCCTCCCTCTCCCTGGATATTAGACATCCACAAGCCATATTTTTCAAATCGGCTAATTTGTCTGTTTCCTTCCGCCGACTGTTCACAGCCTGGTGCGATGACGACAGATGACACCAACAAATCGGTTCGTATACAGTAGTAATTTGGAGAAGCGTACCTTATTGCGCTTCCGATTCGTATCTCTCTCTTTCTACCTCACAGGAACATCTGCCCACGTGTGCTAGGGGTCAGCAGAGGAGCATCATTAGCAGAAGACGAGAAAATTGAGGGGAAGGTGAAAAACAATTAAGATGATTGTGTTTCCATTTAGCGAGATACAAATTTATATATAGTCGCCACCGGTGGCATCATCTTCAGGGATCGACAAGAGATACCCTTCAAATTCCACCGATTAAAAAACCGTTTCATCTGTCACTCCTACCAAGCTCCTCATTGGCCGACAAACTGTACAATACCGTTTCTTTTACAGACCAGGTTTTCGTCTTATTTTTTCCTTATCAGTGATGATAATGAAGTTTGGAACGAATTCAGATTTTTAAACAGACCAAAGTCTATTTTTGATTCGAGAGTTGGCATTCCGGGAATCAATGGCAAAAATGTAGCTGAACAATTGAACTGTGCTGAAAGAAACAATTGAAAATATGAACGAAACTTTGAAATGGGGATGAAAAATAATGTAAAATAAAAAATTGGTTTTGTGAAATGCATATGTATAATTTACAGTGTTTATTAAATCAAAAAAATACATTTTAGCTGAAATACTTTTTCAGGTATTATTTTTAGCTAAATCGAATGCAGAAGACCACAGAGAACTACAAAAGTTATGCAACAATACGATCACGGACTCATTTATAGAGTAGTGCGTCAGTGGAACTACAAACCCGACTTCAAAAAATCGAAACATTTCCAGGAAATCTTCAGAATTCTGATTCCTCTATTTTCTGCAACCAAAAGTACACTATGACCAATTTTTCGTCGGCACAGAATTTGAAGCAGTTGTTCTTTCTAATTAAGATACCTGTAGGAATTCAGAAAAGATAGCTTACATTTGTTAAAGTACAAAACGGATGAATCATGTGTTTGGAGGTGCTTCGCACAAGGAATTGTACTTTTCTTTTTGTTTAGAGTGAGAGTAGAAATTCAGAATTTTTAGAGGTGAAATGTGTACACCTTTTTGTACATGCCAAAAGAATATATGTAAATCGATATTTTTTTTTCCTTCTAATAATCTTTTTTGCACTTTGGATTCAGGCATTTTCAAATCTAACCTAAAATTGGAGTTTCTTTCAAATGACTGAAAAGCGATAACTTACAAAATCCAATCTTTATGATAAATTTATATAGTTTTTTGTGCTAATTCAAATTTGGCATTAGTAAATTCTCCATTTTCTTCCTATCTGCTTCACAAACGTGTCCACACCGGGCTTCCTTGATTACATAATAGATTTTATCTACTCCTCATATTTTCTTTTGCACAAGAAAATGATGCGGCGTTAATAAAAGGAAAACGATTTTAGGATTACTGGGGAAACATGCACTTTGACGCTCGCCCAGAAAGCAGCAACAACACAGATATTATTTTGTGCAGGTTTATTGAGCAGGTTATTGAATTTTGTTTTTTTTTTTAAGTAAGCTGGAGGAACAACTTTTTGGAAATCTCAGATGTTTTAAGGAAACATCATTTGATACAATATCAATATCAATTCTTAAAAATGTCCCTCGTCAAGTTATTTTTTGCTCTAAATTCAAATCCCCTCTGTATGCCTGGTTTCCCCCATTCACGATCTTGTCATCATAACCCGGAATTAGTTGCACAACGTGTCAACTTGCTCTTGCATACAGTTACATTAGACGTTGTTTGATTAGGTGGAAGAGAAGGAGGATTTTGTAACAAGTTGCGTAATTATGCCTTTCGATTAACACATTCTTGACCGAAAAGTTGATTTTGTGATTTTCGATAGGTTAAGAGTGTTACGGTAGCCGATTTAGTTTTTTTTTCAAAATGTCTATTATTCACTATTTCTTGATTTCTAAAATCCCTTGAAGTTATATAAAAACCCCAATGACCTCAGCAATCTCATTTCTTCTAAAACGTGCCTTCCATGTCTTTGCTCCTTTATGGTTTCTTTCTTAATTTCGCCCTTAACACTATGCCCTAACCATATATTCATGACAATGCACATGTGAAGCCATAGATTATTTTGTGACCTCACCAAAGTTGAGTGTTTTTTATCCAGATTTTTTTGTGATAGATGAATAGTAATAAAGAGAGGGTGATTGGGATTATCAGAAACACGGAAAAAAATGAAAGAGATAAAGGTCATCAGAAAGCGAAGAATGGAAGGATTACAAGAGGGTGGAGCAAACGATTTTTTGACAAATGGTAGCTTGTTACGAGCAAGATGTCAATCAAAAATCATTGCTCACTTTGCTCAAAACCTTTTTTACTGAAGAAGTTTTGAATTCGAAACCGTTTTCAAACCCTGCGATTATATTTCAAACTGAACGCCTTTTATTGATGATAAGTATCATTTATTTCCATCAGTGGAATTCTCCTGGCAACACGTACTTATCCCATTCCACCCTTTCATTTTTTTTCTGACCTTATTACCTAACCCACTCGAGTTTCCCTCCCCGCAAAGGAATTCCCCACCCTTGAGGTGATCACTCAAAACGAGGCTATAAAGAGGATGCAATAAGCAGCTGCTCTGAAATCCTATGGATTACGGTTTTAGTTGTTTCTTGACATGCTCGTATCAACATGTCTTTGTTTTATAGCCGGACAAGGATTTAGTCTACTTGTTGATTCGCGCCGCCGACACAGTTGTCAAGGGCTGGTACTGTAGACAATGGAGTAGTCAATCAACTGCAGGTGCAGAGGGATATCCTGGAAGGATGGATAGGTTCGGGAACCATCTCATAAAACAATGTTGGGAAAAATGTGTTCGTTCGGAACTATTAGGTTCCGTGTTTTTATATGACAGATTCTGTGATTCCAAACCAAATACTTTAAAATTAAAAATCATGTTACGTCGAATGAAAAAGCAAAGCGAAGAACTTCTGAAACAATTACTAGAAAACTTTCCATTTGAAGATTAGTTAATCGTGTTCTGTTCAATTTCAATAGTTTAAGAGTTCCAGTACCTTGTAGTCACAAGATCATAGGATAAGCTCACAAGATAAGGATGATCCCGAGTACTAGTATTAAGAAAAAAGTTGTAAATTTCAATATATCGGAAGTTAAACTTTGCAAACGAAAATTTTTTGTATGACTCCGATTCATTACGTTTTAATTAGCTGGAAAACGCAAATACTACCTCTACTTAACAATCTCGTAGATATCGGTGTCTTTTTTGGATGTTTACTTTAAAAGGTTCCCAGAGGCGCGGTCTCTTTCTTGACGTGTTCTCACTCACTTTTTTCCCATGGACCCTCTTCTCTCCACCTCTAGAAATATGGTCCGCCCTTTTTTGGGGAGGAGTATCGAGGCAGATGGTACTGTATGTTCACGCAACCAGTTGCTGCACTATTTGTTGATTTACGCGTTGGTAAGGTGTCATTAAAGAATCTCTTGATTTTTTTGCTCTTGCTAATTTGTTATTGATTACAAAACTTTTTTTCGATGTTCCAGTTTTTTTTTAATTCTAAACTTACTTTCTGGAACCATCCTTTCATGTTTTCCTTTTCCCAGTGACATTAAATGGAGCCCTTCTATAAGAAGCCATACAACCTTGCTAATTATCTATATTTCATCATCAGTTCTTCTACCGTAGTCCTACATGGCTTCTCCTCTCTTTTTTTTGCGACGTCATCAATATTTCTGTTCTAACACTGCACTCTCCAGAATTTTGAAAAGCTTTCTGTGTAACTAATGGATCCTGAAGGCGATCTAAAAGAGAGCAAGTGTCATGAGAAGAACCTGGTAAATGGGAGATTAGGATAATCCAATGAAAATGCTATGAAGATTACCGGTAACTCTCGCGCTTTTGTGCTCATTTCTTTTGTCTCCAGACCGCAGAATCCATTAGTCGCATCTTTTCAGAAAGAGAATCTTTTCATCAGCTTCTTCTTGTTATTCACCTTCCCAACCATCATCTGCTCACACCGGCTTCTTTCTCTTTTCAGAGTGTCCTACTCTCATCCAACCACGACTCGGCTACCACGCCCACTTTTGTGGATCCACTGAGCACTTCCTGCCCCCCACGCACAATGGCAGCCAACTTCTACGCCACCTTCCCGACGCTTGGCTACACCGCATATCCCCAGTTCTTTGCCACTACCACCACGTCTACCACTACGATCAGTCCGACACTTTCCACATCGACGCCACCACCAACTGCAACCGTGGCGCCGAATCACAGGTTAGTTATGGCGCTAATCAGGGGGATCAAACACAGATTTGTAAACAAAACCAAATCAACTGGGGGGTTAGCAGATCAAGATTAGGGTGGATTTTGAGATTACGCTAAGACTCGAAAACGGATCCCACTGCGGCTAATACAAGCTTAAAAACCGGAAGCGAATAGCGATCCACAGAAGCTGTAAATATTCAGATTCATTTTTAGTCAGAGTTTGGTGAGCTAGTTTTCCTTTCCTTCATTTTGTCAGTTTTTCGGCAACAAAGCTACCTCTGAACTAAAAATTATCAAGATGTTTCACAATATCTTGCTTTATAGTTTTGACTTGTGTTACATCCCTGACCTATATGTTAAGATTTGCTACCGAGAGTTCAGTGCTTCGATTTTTACCAGTAGGCTGTCTCTAAGTTGTCATTTTCGATGAATCTGCCAACAGCTCCACAAGGGCCTGACCAATGTTATGTAAAGCCAAAAATTTTAAACAGATTTTTTTTCCAAAAAACGATCACACCGAAAAACAATATTAATTTAGTTCTGATGGCCGTCGGCCCCCACGTCGTGAACGCACGTCGTTCAGTCGTCTTCAATTGGATCAGCTTGAAAAAGTGTTCTCCGAGACGCAGTATCCAGATGTAACCAAACGAGAAGCACTAGCAAAATCGATAAACTTACCAGACGGACGTGTTCAAGTGATTACGGTAAGAAATCCTCTTTGGCGACGTGTCACATCAATTCTTTTCTTCCAGGTCTGGTTCAAAAACCGCCGAGCTAAGGAGCGAAACAACAAGAAGCTGGACGGCCCACACGACAGTATCTCATCACGGTATAGCCCCCGTAGGACCGACTTTTGGAAATTGTTTTCTTGCAGTTCGTCCAACGGTGGCTCACCACACAGTGACGCAAAACCGGAAGTCAAACCGATGGGCATTCATATTCCGGGCACACCGGAATTCGACGCACACACTGCAGCTAAATACGAGGTAACAACCGGTTGACCGTTCTAGATATTTGTTGTTGTATCCGGAAACCGGAAGTGATCTAATTTGACACGTCTTGCAGGCCAATCAGCTAGTGCTGAGCCAACTACAGCAACAACAACAGCAGTTGGCACAGGTTCCAAAGAGTGAATTAGAGGATAGTGTGAAAACCCCAGAAGTCAAATATGATGCAGCTCAGGCACTCCTTCCACAGGCACAAGCAGCAGGTAATTATCGTTATAGAGATATTAAGAGCTCTTCAAACCATTCTTAAAATTTTTTGAAGAGTGTGAAATCTATTTTCTTAATAGCGTTATGTTGGTTTCTAGGAAAGTTCCTGATTTCTCACTCTAGAATTTTCCCTGGAGAAAAGTTCCCAGTTAAGTACGCAATTCTATTGTATTATTTTCATTGTTAGGCAAATGATGATGAGATGTCATGTCATTTATTGCTCTTTTTTGCCATATGTTGCGTTCCAAAACTAACTCGAGGAAAAATGAATATGACAAAATACAGAATAGGGATATTTCAGTGGTTTAGAAGCAGTTTCAGTAACATTCACCGTAAACACTCTAATAGAACGTCACCCGAATAGTCAACTTTGAGCCCATGTATCTCATTTTCTGTAAGAGATATCAAAAAATAGTTCACTACTAAAATGTTGCTCATATCATGATAAACATTTTATTGGTTGACGGTTTTCAGATATCTTTTAGACGAAGTGAGATATCTAGGTTCAAAGTGGACAGTCCAGGTGGCGTTATATTAGAGGGTTTACGGTATATTAGGGACGCCAGACATCTGAAATTCTTCCAGGAAGATGATTGATTTTATCTGGAAGTTGAAATAGTTTTCAAAAGTAGACAAATTTTCAGCTTGGACCTCCTACACTGCAGCTGCTCAATACCCATACCCATACAACAACTACTTCCAACCAAACTTCTACTATTCCCAATACGGTAGCGATTACACTCCAAACAATGCAGCATACTGTAGCGGATCTCAACTTTAACAGAAAACTCAGTCGTCCAACGTTGTTCCCGATTTGATCTCCACCTCAAACTTGGGTAACCATGAAGATCTTGTTTGATTCTCCCCCACATACCATTTTTATTTTGGTTCATTTGTCATAAGTCCTATCTATTCCCATATGTTATTTTTTTTGTGATAATTTTTATTCCACTTTCAAAATATCTAGTAATTAAGATTTCTCGTTTTTTTTCAACATCTCACATTATTTGTTCAAGCATTGTAGATTTCTCCAAAAAACATAAAAGGAAATGTCTAATTGCGTAAACTCTGGCCAAGTGGGTGGTCCCCCTTAGGGAACACTATTTGCGAACCCCTAGCGGCAAAACGGAAAGGATTCTTGAGCTAACGTGGCGTAATCCTCTTGAGAACACCCACTTCATTAGACACCTTCTCCTCCAACACCTTCCGACACAGGGAGACACCGTATTGTTTGATAGTGCTTCAAATGACATGCCATTCGTTTTTTTTTTTTTGTGAAATCACATTTTGATGGATACGTAACGATTGTGATGAATGAAAGGAAGAATCTGGAAGAAATGAGAATAACATGTGAATAATATTTTGAATGAAGATAGAAATTTCTTTTCGATTTTTTTCTCTCGAAAAGCAGTATACTGTAGTCTTTTGTTCCAGGTAATCCGGTTTTCATGAAATCTCAAAACTAGGTCAGGTGGACAATTTGCAGGCGCATGGGAATCGATCTCTGAATGTGGCATTTAGGAGAAATGAAAGGATACTTGCAGATCAACTGAATTCGTAGACACTCTCAATAGAATCGCTCCCTGACAGTAGAGTTCCACCCGGACAGTCAAATTTAAGCCAATAATTTTAGGTTCCGGTAAGTGATTTTGAAGGATTCTCAACTAACAAAATGCTGATCATATTGTTGAAATTATCATATCAGTAGTAACCAATATCTTTCAATGTTAGCAAGAAAGTTTGGCTCAGAGTGGAATTTGCAACTTTATTAGACAAAAAGTTATATTATATTCCAAGGTTTTCCTGCATTAAACTTATATATTATAATTTTACAACATTAATGAACGAATGTTATGCAAAAGAGTTTCTGAGAAATCAAAGAGAAAGCAAAAAGTGATTGGCAAAGCAAGAGCAGAAATAATTTAATAGAAGAATCATCGGGGGACAAACACACAAAAAATTGAAATTCAGTTAATGCCGTTTCTTGTTAACCTTTCTTGCTCCCCCGGAAGTTACTGGATAGCGGGTGCGATCTGAAATTGGTTATATTTTTGGTGGACAAATATAATTAAAAACTTACGCATCATTTTATTGAGAAAATACGCAGCTTTAGTCAACAAGAAAAATCCGAAAAACGCCAAAAAGTAGGAGAGGACAAAATGTTGAATGGAAAACAACTGGAGTATTGGATACAACCAGTATCCATCATAGAAGCGTACATAGCCAATTCTGGAAGACTGTATGGTTTCATTTGGACAGGAACAATTGTTACTCACATCATGAAATAAATAAATACTAATGTAGCAGAGACAATCCAACATGTTATAGTTCCTGGGGCATTTCTGGAAAAAAAAGCAATAACTCCGAAATCCTCATCACAATTTACCTCCTATGAAAATAACTATCAAGGAGAATGTAGATGATTGGATAGGTGTGAGTGATGTGGTTTAGCCAAGTTGGAATAAGCTTGGCAATCCATTCAGGCATCACCAAGGCTGGATCAATGTAGTAGAGCCCCCAGAATAAGCCACAAGTGACCTGAAAATCAAATTTTTGTTTTAGAAAAAACAGAATAAAAGACGCTCACCACTCCAACAGGAAACACTGAAGTGTAATACATGAAATCAGCGATTTGTCTCAAAACTCTGCTTTTCAATGCAGCTGCCACCAACACAGAATAAAACACGTCGAGTACCTTAAAGATGAGCCGTTTGTAAGAGTGTCTCATGTAATACTTACAAAATTCAAATTTGTGAGCATGACCAACTTGTAGACGTACCAATTATGCCCAAGGCGGGGCTGCCGGTGAACATCGAATACTAGGGAAGCCACCCAAATTACTGCCATCCCAATAAAAAGGTTTTGTTTCGAACAGATTCCCATTTTCTGAAAAGAAAACTTGATTCAAGGGATTCACACAACAGTTAGAAAGAATTCAATCAGTTTCGACTGTTCGAAAAAAGCTCCTGAATCATCTGAAGCACAGAAAAAACTAACACGGAAGAAGTTGAGAGGGTTTCTGGACAGAATTTAGAATAGAAAAGGGAAAGGAAAGACAAAGAGTGAAGAGCCAAGAAAGCGGAAATTCTTGATGAGTTTTCTGAGTGGAGAACAAAACTAACACGAAAACCAACGTCTTCTATAAATAGAAAACTTGAGAAAATACACAAAATTTTCTGCTTTAGTGCACTTGTATTGGGAACAAAAAATGCAATCACGCAGTGTGTTACTTTTTTCTGTATAAATTAAATTTTAAAGATAATAATTAAAGATTGTTAAGTTAAGTATGAATTGGAAAAGAATCAATAACAAGAAATAGAGATGTAAAGGAAACGTACAAATTCAGGAGAATAGGAAAAGAAGAGAGAAGGTGAGAGAAGGCGTCCAATATGAAACGAAATGACCCAACTCGAATACACATAGAAGGGCGTAATTATAAAAGGGTTGAATTGCTGTACAGTTGACAAACAAGGATTAACCATGAGGTGATGATACTGAATTTTGTATATTCAAGCCCTCAAGAAACTAGTGACTCTATAGTTGGAGGTGCCACGTTGCTATCAGCGCGGAGATACGGTGTCCCGATGTGTAACTACGCGATGTCTGAAAACTTATACAAAATTTTTTTTTAATTCCAAAAAAATCACACGACTCTCGTCTTCGAAGCTAATTTCTCACATCCCGCATGTTTCATACTTCTGATTATTGTGTAAAAAACTATCAACTTTTCAATCAATTCGTCTCATGGAACCTCAACCAGCCCACAATAAAAACAAAACCTACCGGTTCGAAAAGAAGAAACAAAACAATATAGGAAGAGAGAAAGAGAAACAGATAGAACAAGTGTTGAATAATGAAAAATTGTCCTTGTCTACTCTCCCGAACAAATGCGGGTTGAATATCTCTCGGCGCTCTTCTCATCCACCTATCATTACACTTTTTGTGACCTTCAGAAACATTTCTGTTTTGTATCCTCTACTTCTATCTCATTTTAATGAGAAAGAAGTAATTTCCTCCAAAACTAGAGCTAAAACCATTAAAAAGGGCTGATTCTACTAGGCTTTCAATTGTTTGAACATTTTTGATCGAAGTGAAACAAAGAGACAAACTCAAAACGGAAAAAAATATCGAAAAAATAAAGAAAAAATAGATAGCAACCGTTTCCTTATTTCATATAACAATGATTAGTCTAATTTATGAAACCACTCTTATTTTTGAAGCCAAAGCAAGTGCTCACTGAGCACAAACAAAATTCTGGTTGGCTTTTTTTTTGGTGACAAACAAAGTTTAGAGGAAGAACGACGCAAGTTGTGTATTTTTTGAACATTGAGACACTGAGAAAAAGTTCAGGCAAAGAAGATAATAATTCTCAAGAGAATACTCGATGTATATAAAGTAAACCTGAGTTATTTTTGTAAACTCCTGATAAACCGATTTAGATATTCAGATGAGTTGCTTTAGAAAATTTAGTATTGCTTTCAAATTTTGAGTAATAATGTTTTCTTTTTTCATTATATTCAGAACTCTTCTTCCTCTTCACAACCTGTTCTTTTTTTCCTCGTCATCTATTCTCCTTCCTTCTTGCCACCCATCACCAGAGTTTGCCGGTCAAAATAACCTTACCCTTGGCCTCCCTCTCTTTTGACTACCCCCGTGTCCTCCCTGATTTTCTTCTCCCTCCACACTAGAGCACCCATCGTCACGATGCGCGCAAAGAGACGGTTGACGCAATACCCGTGCATTCAGCCCGTACTATGACGCATATTGTGATTTTATTTATTTTTTCGTGGATAATCTGGTTTGTTTTTGCCTACTAACTGTTTAATGATAGGTTTTTTCGAATAAAACGTATTAATTTTATAGAATTTAATTAAATTCTAACTTTAAATTTGTATATTTTCCTTATGATTCTTTTTTTAGTTGTAGAATTTGTATTTTAGTTTAGTTAGAAGAAGAAAATTATTATGATATTTGCTGGATCTTGTTTTGAGCGCCGGTAATCCAATATCTCAAAGAACCCGTATTCCCATGTCGTTTACCCCAGTTCTTACTGGCAAACCACCACAATATAGATAACAATCTCCGATAACAACTATTCTGCTCACCTCCTATTCCTCTATTCTTTGTACGCCTCTAGATGGCTAAAAACGTTTGGCTAGACAGTTGTATTGATTTTCCCCTTTATTTTCTACCGAGATCTCACGTCGTTTTCTTTTCCGAGCCATGTTAACAAACAATTCAAATTTCAGTATGCTCTCCCGTACGGTCAGCTCGTTGAGCCGTATGGCTCCGCAGACGCTGGCTGCTGCTAACACCGTCTCGACTCGCCAGTACGCTATCACCGCTCCACGTCCACCTACTGAGCTCAACCAGAAGCTGAAAGTTACTATCATCCCAGGAGACGGAGTAGGACCAGAACTTATCTATACCGTTCAGGACATTGTCAAGCAAACTGGTATCCCAATCGAATTTGAAGGTGAGGGATTTTAAACAAAATTAGAAGAAAAGGACAAAAGAAAAGAGGAAAAACGAGAATATTATACTGAATTAAAAAGAGTCTTGGCTGCGACTGTCGTCTGTAGGGCGCTGGTTGGTCTGATTCGCTAGGGATTTCCCCAGAAGGTGCTCAAACAGCGCTCAAAAGGTGGCAAAATCAAGAGCAAAAGCTGGCTGGCTTCGCTTTGGGTTTGCATAAAAGGCTCTACTTTCGCCTTGGGTTCACTCGAAAATTTTATTATTCCCCAAGAGGCGCCGAAGCTCGCTCAGAAGATGGCGGAGCTCTAACATCACTCAAAAGGCGCCCATGTTCGCCCAAAAGACGACAGTCTCAGCTGTGGAATTAAGAATGTGACTGATTTCCGCTGATGGCACTACACAATTTATATTACGGGAGAAAATAAATCGCACAATAGCAATTTCAAAACTAATATTCTCCTACTTGCAGAGATCTTCCTCTCCGAAGTCCACTACACCCGCTCGTCGTCTATTGAGAACGCTGTCGAGTCAATTGCTCGCAACAACAATGTTGCTCTCAAGGGAGCCATTGAAGAATCAGCCGTTCTTCACACCGAGGGAGAGCTTCAGGGACTCAACATGAGATTGAGACGGTCGCTTGACTTGTTCGCCAATGTTGTTCATATTAAGGTAAGCGCGAGCCGTGAACTCAACTAATATGAGAGAGACATCGCATCAAGTCTTACTTCGAAAGATTACTAGAAAACGGAAACTCTAGTTTCCTAGCTTCCATTCCATTGTAAAAAATAGGCAAGAAGTTTTTTGAAATCATAAGAAAACACACAGTTAACAACAAAAATACCACCATGTTAAGCTTGCGTAAATCTTTGAGAGAGGAAGAACTGACCATTCCACTACAGTAACTTTTCGACTTGAATATAAGGAAAGCCAATTCCTTAGCTTGAAAGAATAACTGAATGAATCAGGGCTCTGACTTCTGTTACTCTCGCCCCTGCCTAAATCCAATAATTTTTTCATTCTCGAGTCTTACTACTTCTCTTTCATCAACAAACTAAGCCAATCACACTGCCTAAAAAACCTACGAAATATAACAAAGCTAATCACAAACGAACCTATTTTCAGACTCTCGACGGTATCAAGACCAGACATGGAAAGCAGCTGGATTTCGTCATCGTTCGTGAGCAGACCGAGGGAGAGTATTCCAGCTTGGAGCACCAGCTTGTCCCAGGAGTCATTGAGTGTCTCAAGATCTCGACTCGTGTCAAGGCTGAACGTATCGCCAAGTTTGCCTTTGACTACGCCACAAAGACTGGAAGAAAGAAGGTGAGCGATTGGAGCAAGAAGAGAGAGTGAAAATTGAATGTGATGTGAGGAAACAAGAAGATATGAAAGTATGAAGAATAATATTTTTCTGCCATATCTTTCGATTCGAAACGTGATTTAGATGATCACTCATCACTTATGTACTAAACAACCAACCATCAAACTGTTGTTTTTCAGGTCACCGCTGTCCACAAAGCCAACATTATGAAATTAGGAGATGGTCTCTTCCTGAGAACTTGCGAAGCCGTTGCCAAGCAGTATCCTAAGATCCAGTTCGAGTCAATGATTATTGACAACACTTGCATGCAGTTGGTGTCTAAGCCAGAGCAATTCGATGTGATGGTCATGCCAAATCTTTACGGAAACATCATTGATAATCTTGCAGCAGGGTGAGTTAAGACTTAGAATCTTACTGTCAGAGATTGCTAGTGGCTGGACTAAGAAAAACAAAGAAAATCTCAAAGTATAGCGTTCAACAAATTGTCAAAAATGAACATTTTCAGTTTGGTCGGAGGAGCCGGAGTCGTGCCAGGACAATCCGTGGGACGTGACTTTGTGATTTTCGAGCCAGGAAGTCGTCACTCCTTCCAAGAGGCTATGGGACGCTCCATCGCAAACCCAACAGCTATGATCCTTTGCGCCGCCAACATGCTCAACCACCTCCACTTGGACGCCTGGGGAAACTCTCTCCGTACTGCCGTGGCCGATGTTGTGAAGGAGGGAAAAGTCCGCACCCGTGACTTGGGAGGGTGAGTGAAATATGATTTTGAGGCTTGACACCACTAATCGTTGTGCATATTTGTGAGCTTGGGAGCTGAATTTCAGCAACACTCTAACAGAATTACCCCCTTACTTTCAACATTGAGCTAATTTAGCTCGGTTCCTGTGAGAAATATAATACAGTAGTGAACTGACACACTACTGTGGAAAAAGCTACAGTAACTTTTTTGATATCTATTACAGGGAATGAGATACACCTTTTCAAAGTCGGCGATGTTCAAAAAAATAGTTTGTGAGGTTGTTTACGGTAGTTTCAGGCTTTTCAATAGGCATTTAAGAAAATTCCTTATAAAAGTTACAGTGGCCAAACTATAAATATACAGTTTTGTGAAAAAATGGAGACATTGAATTGTGTCAACACTTCGCTAATTCTAGTATATTCATTTCATGAACTTCATTACTGTTCCAGATACGCTACCACCGTCGACTTTGCTGATGCCGTCATTGACAAGTTCCGCATCTAAACTCTTCTCGTCTTGATCACACTTCATCAACTGATGTTTCACAGCCTTCCTATACGCCGAGTAGATCTATAGTCTTCTTTTTTATTTCATCGTTTTCCCTCGCCGTACCATTTCTATCGTTTTCTACTTTCTTAATGTTTTTGTGTCAACCTTTAACGATACATGTAATTGTTAGTGCCTTTCCTACAAACTTCTATTTTGTGTATATTTCTCTTCCACTCCCCATCAACCAACCATCATCGACAAAAGTGTCCTTTTTTATGTATCCAGCCAATTATACGATTCTAATTCGAAACACGTGGCAACGGCAACAACCATTTCTCCCATACTTTCTTATCTAATTCTTCACATCGATTTTTGCCCGCGATATTTTCGACGGCATACTCTTCATCGCGACTGCCTCTTTTCAAGTTTTCCCAATCTATTTTTTGTTCACATAATATTATGCAAACATGGCAAAATGGATTGTTTGAAGAATGTTGAAATGCAGATAGAATCATGATGTTGATTTTTTTTCGAACACTGTTCTTTTAAACTTTTTCCTGGCTTTATGTACATGTAGACTATACTTTGACTTCCTTAGTTGGCCACTAACGGGAATAAAATTTCTAAAAACTCGAAATCCAAGTCATGTTTTTTGATATTTCAAGAAAATGTGCACATTCTATCGTACTTCAGACAGCTAACCTGTTTTTTAGAAACCTTTTGTGAACGTCATACGTCAGTCAACATTGAATTTTGCTTGAAAAACAACTCAAAATGGTTTTGGGGAGTTTTGTATTACTGTCTCTCAGGTTGTGATGCTCGGAGATGCTCGGAGATGAGGAAAAAGGTGTAGTTTGGCTGACAGTCCATAACTCCTATCTGAATTATCCGAACTGGCTCAATTTTTCAGAATATCTAAATTATGATCTGTTAAAAAGTGTGATTAAATAAAATTCGAAATGCAGAACAAAACTTTACCACAAACTTTACAAAACTCATATCTGACAAGAAGTGAATTGAGTGTATAAAAGTTGGTTTTTATGGTTTTCAAGAAGTTCTACTTTTACGAAATTTTCGAGTCGTTCCTTATCTCCGCTATATCGCTCTTCCTTTCCACCTATCCCACCTAGTGTGTTCCTCTCCCACACACACACACACACACACACACAAATTAGTCGTGAAAATCGATAGAGGCCACATGTGTCCTTCGCATCCTCCCCCGTCCGTAGCGCGCGCTCGCTGTGTTTGTGCAGGCAGAGAGTTGAGATAGAATGGGAATTGAAGAGACACAGACACAACGAGCGGCCTCTCTCGGCCGGTTCTCCTAGTTTTCTGTCTTTCATGAGAACATTTTTCGGTCTTTGGTTTTCGTTTTTGGCCATTTTCATTGATACTTACACGTGAACTTTATCATTCTTGCACATCCCCTCCACTATCATCCCTCTATCACTCGTCCTATCACATTTATTCACCGGAATTTTCGTATCTTCTTTCGGAAAATGCCCAAATTTTATTCCAGTCGACTAACATTGAGGATGCTGAAAAATGCGACGATCAAGTCGAGCAGCACCCAATGAACATGAGGAAGAGGAATGCAAAAATGTGCCAAGTTCCAGTGGATTCGTGTTTGGAAGGCCTCAAGTGGGTATTATATTCTTTTCAACTGAAATAATTCAAATAATACTGAAAAATTGCCGACAGCATAGAACTCTACAAACTATTTTTCAGAACCACTACTCCAGCACGCCGCAACGACCAGACAAACTTCAAATTGCACCACCCACTACACTCAAAACGACAATGCGTCAGCCACTGATGTCGTCCACACCATTCTCATCAAGCAGACCAAATAGTGGGATTTTTCAGACGCCATCGATGGCATCTTCCAGGGTGAGTAGCGCATAATAACTAATCGAACAACTACCCTAGGAAAAATGTATGCCATTCGAAAACCACAAGCTTCCCTTCCTTTTTCTGAAACCTGAACACATTGAACCACTTTTTCAGTATCCATCGTCCTCGACAAGCATCTCGGCTCGCGACTCTTCACATCGGGACCGTCTCATATCCCTCCGACACCGCATGAACAAGGAGTTTGGGAACCGACAACTAGTCGGACCTCCATCCCAAGATTATGAGCACGACGAGACGATGAGTACAGTGTCCGATGCGCCAAGTCTGCATTCCTGGCATCACAAGATGATTGTGAAGAATGAGACCACGGTTAGTTCTGAGCTGAACAGATCTGTAGCTTCTGTTTGCGATCGCTCAACGTTTTTTTCTGTAAAATTCCTATTTTCAGGTGGTCAAAGCGTCGGACACACTCAGCTCCTGTGCTGCTCCTCGGTCGGAAATCAGCTTCGAAAACTCTCCGATGAGTCCGAACAGCTCCGGTGTGAACAACACAATCGTTCCAATGAGAGTCAACATTCCGAACTACGATACTCGAAACCGTTCCTCAACATGGACCCCAACAGATAGCACGTGCTCAGGAGTCTCACCTAGTGCCAGGATACCACCACCTATTCCAGCGCGAGCTCCAGTCTCGTCTCCGGTCCTCAACTCTCCAATCGCCGGCACATCTACATCCACTGTCGCTCCAATGCCACGATGTCCACCTCCTCTTCCACCGAGAACCCCGTCCATGAAGCTTCCCGATCCAATAGCTTTTGTGGTGGAGAATCGGATCGAAGAGGAGAGGAAGAAGAATGGTGTGACACGTGAAGTGTCAGTCGGTTCCTCCAAGAGCAGTGATCAAATTGTTTTCTCAACTCCAGAAGGGAAGTTTTCGACGCCAGAAGGAAATTTCTCAACGCCAGATGAGGTTAGCAAAGGACACAGGAAGTCAAATTCGTTTGAGCGAGCATTTACGTCTGCGAAAGTCATGAAGGTGAGTACTACTCTTGCTGAGAAACTGAGCTTCTGAAAATGAATTGCATACAAAACCATTTATCTGCCAACTGTAAGACTATACCTCTTCCGTTTCAATTACAATTTTCCAGACTAGCCCACTCCCATCCAACGACGCTTTACTTGACGAGAATGAGGAAGTTGCTGAAGGTGTTAAGACAACAGATGTAGTTGCTGAAGATGTCATTCGAGAACTCGCTAATGATGTAGAGTCATCCCAGAACCTTTCAGTTTACCAGGATGTGGAATCAACTGCT
Organism: Caenorhabditis nigoni; assembly: GCA_027920645.1. Classification (NCBI taxonomy): domain Eukaryota; kingdom Metazoa; phylum Nematoda; class Chromadorea; order Rhabditida; family Rhabditidae; genus Caenorhabditis; species Caenorhabditis nigoni. The sequence goes on from CP115869.1 coordinate 1,432,500, forward strand.
CTCGAAACAATTCCTTCTGCATCCAACTCCACTGCTTCATCTCCATCGTCAACATCGGAAGTTGGCTCGAAGCTAGGAGTTCACATTCCAGAAGCTATCCCAGAAGAGCCACCATGTACGTCTAAGTCATTCGCAGCACTTGAGTCGACCAACAGTTTGAGCCCAGCCAAAACAGTGACCAACAGGAACTCGAGAAGCATGTCGAATGATGAATTGAGAACTATGAAGTCGGATAAACTGTCTTCTTCCGTCGATCCCATAACGCTGGATGTGGAGAGAAGGTTGAGCATGAAAAGGAGTGGACAACATGAAGTTGATCAGCACAGTTTGGGATCCCTGTAAGTTCTAGTATTAAGGGAGTGATAGAAGTAGAACATAATCACATTCTAAAAACTAGGAAACCATTCGTTCTGTTTTCAGTGATGAAACAACCTCAAACCGAACCATGTCTCGTACTGGAATCGGATCAGCTGCGACATTCGCCAGAAACTCGGTGCGATATGCCAGTGGGATGCTTCGAGGAGCTTTCAATCGCGTCCGAACTGCTGCTCATCCAGGGTAAGACGGTGCTTCCGGCGTTTTCAAAACGTGAAAATGAAAACACTTCATAGCTCTGATGAATATAAATTTTTCTCATTGCAGATCTAGCACCATTAGTCGACACGGAATTGGTGAAGAAACGAGCGAGGGAGAAGAAAGTGACGAACCACACCATCCATCAGTTGCTCCAAGCAACATAGTCCGCCCCAGAAAGAGCAAAAAAGGACCTTACGACTTCGAGCATTTAACAGTTGAGCAGGAGCTGAACAATGAGCACACCGGAGCCATCTGGTGCATCAAGTTTAGCATTTGTGGAAAGCTCATGGCTACTGCTGGACAGGACTCGATTCTCCGTGTCTGGGTGGTTCGATCACACCTACAGTACTTCTCAGAGATGAGGGAAAAGTATGCGGCTAACACGAGCACTGACACGGATCCAATGAATCCAGTGGATAACATGGAGCAGTTCCGTCCGCCGAGCTCAATGGATAGTGTTGTGAATAGTGAAGCAACGACCGCTTCTTCATCGGATGAGAACAATGGATTGTTCTGTGGGAAGCCATTCGCCATACTCAAAGGACACACTGCCGACATTCTCGATGTTTCCTGGTCGAAGAATTATTTCATTTTGTCGTCTGGAATGGATCGAACCGTCAAGTTGTGGCACCTATCCAGGAATGAGTGTCTTTGCTGTTTCCAACACATTGATTTTGTGACTTGTGTTGCTTTCCTGCCCAAGGATGACAGATACTTCTTGTCAGGATCTCTAGATGGTAAACTTCGTATGTGGCACATTCCGGATAAGAAGGTTGCCGTTTGGAATGACACGGAGAAGAAATATATCACTGCAATGACGTTTGTGAAGAGCGGAAAATTCGCGGTAGTGGGCACCTATGATGGAAAGTGTATCTTCTATACAGCTGATGTGAGTTTACCTTTTGTCTTTATCTTTTTAAAAGGAAAAATAAGTAACCATGAAAAACTGATAAGAATCAAAACCAGTATTTGATCACTGTCCTCCATTTGCTACAGTTTTGCGATAGAGCGCGGAAGAGCGCGTTTGCAATGTAGAGACCAAGATCGGTCGGTCTCTGTACTTATCGATTTTTCGTCTCATCAAAACGATGAGGCGTCACTTTTGATATAAATTTGTCTTGTCGAATTCTTTGACGTGTCCAGCGTTTGTCATCTAACCCATTTGATTTTCAGCAACTCAAATACCATACCGCAGTCGATGTCCGTTCCACTCGAGGAAAAAATGCCCGAGGGCATAAAGTCACCGGATTGACGTCGCATGGAGATAAACTATTAGTGAGTTTTACTTGAAATGAATACTAGTGGTGATAGAGCGACGAAAAGCGACTGAAAATCACTGTGTAAATCGCGGCGGCGGCCATCCGTGACTCTGGTCTTGGCTAGCTTGCCGTGGACCATTCAGTCCTTTTGTGTGAAAGTAGGCTCAGCAGAGTTGCCCGGACAGCCCACTCGGGCACACTTGGACAGTTGTCCGTTTTCCGAGTTTCGGACATTTCCAGTGGTCCGAAAGTGTTCGAGTCTGCTGTCCGTGCAACTCTGATGCTCCGCGATCCAGAAATCGCTGTATCCTACCTGTCCCAGAAGCACCCTGAGAAAAATGTTGCTTCCGGACGTGGCACACCCTTGCTGAATACTCAAAAAACACCCAAATTCTTGCAGGTCACCTCCAACGACTCTCGAATCCGCATGTACGACATTCGTGACAAAGCACTCACATGCAAATTCAAAGGAGTACAAAACGATCACTCTCAAATCCGGGCCGCCTTCTCTCCAGACGGTCGTCATATCATTTGTGGATCCGAAGACAAATTTGTCTATATTTGGAGAGCCAGCGACACGACAGTCGCCTTATCGGTCAGGAAGGACCGAAATTCGTGGTGGGAGAGGGTCCGAACGCACAATGCGCCTGTTCCAGTCGCTGTATTCGCACCCAGACCCCAGGTCTTCTTCAATATGCTCAACAAGAGAGATAAGCATTCCAAATCGGATTCAATTGACTTCAATATGACACAAGGCCAATCGGATTCGTTGACTTCGAATGGAAACATGACTATTCCAGGACACGTTAGTTTTATTTTCGGTTTTCTCAGAGATTGCAGATGTTCCACACTCTCTAATATCAGATTGTCAATAACGAAATATGTATTTCAGGTTATCGTAAGTGCCGATCTAACCGGTGTGGTCAAAGTGATGGTCAATCGCCCACGTCTTGTCAAGGCAAACCCACTGGACAACAAAAGCACACGCTCCAGGTCGTCCACTCTGATGACTTGACACTATCATTTTTTAAAGAAATTAATTTTTCAAATTTCACCCAATATTTATAGCTTCCCTGTTTTTTTCCATCCAGCATAATCATTTTTGTTTTCTTGATCCTCCTTTTTTCCCGAATAACGTCTCAAAACTTTCTGTTATTCTCTGTTTTTCCATTTCTCGTACCCGAGTGTGCTTTTTAGCTATTTTCATTAGCTGCCCATGCGTCTGTTGTCAAATGTGTACGGCCACTACGGTCTTCTTTCTTACCGGACAGCTTTTACATTTTTTGGTCTCTTTCTCGTAACATTAATTTTAACTTTTGCTAGATCCACATCATGTGATGCTAACCATCCTGAACGGGAACTGTTATAATTAAATACCACTAGCTCTCTGAAACATTTATGTGTAATGATGAAAGAAAGATTTGCAATTTATATTTTTATCTCGTTTAGATTTTCTCACTGTTGCAATTCCACAGTCTTATATCTTTATATTTTTTGTCAACCATCTTTTATTCATACCCTCATAACTCTTGCAGGATGAAATTTGTTCTTCTTCTCACTGCTTTGGTCGCTGCATGCACTGCCTCCAATTTGGAGATTCTGGCTTCACCAGCTTCGTTAAAGTTCCCAGAGGCCGGATCCACCATCAAGACCACCCAAATCTCGACGCTCAACGAGAATCTTCTTGGACTTTCTGCCAGACAAGTGGATGGTGAGTGTTTTTGAAACAGAAGCCGATTTCCAGAATCGATCACAAGTTATATCGAAATAATCATAAGAACATTTTTCAGGCTTCTCGGTTGCTGTTGATTTGTTCGCCCGCCCAAGAGCCCTTGCCGTTGTCTCGGTTGTTGGAGCTTCTGATGATTTCACTCTTGGAGGAAAAGTCTACTCGACCAAGAGCGACGGAATCGAAACTGTTGGATTTGAGCAGGATATGGCTTTGATCTTCGGAGCTGACCGTGAATCCGTCCAAGTGACTGCCGGAGGAATCACCGGATCCCAGCTTGCACTTGCTGCCAAACAAGAGACCATTGACGCTTCCGTGATCAAGACCGCCAGAAGCACCCTCAGAAGCGAGTTGGAGGCTGTTTACCAATTGGCCGCCGCTATCAAGGCCGCTGGTGTTCAAATGGACAACAACGCTGATGTTTTCCGGTATGTTCAGGTTTTGAACGTTCAGAGTCTGATATTTTTGTTTTCAGCGTCACCATCAACGGACTTGTTGGAATCACTGATGCCGCTCAGAAGCAAGAAGCCGTCGCTGACATCAAGGCCGCCATCGAGGCTCTGACCTCTGCCATCAACAACTCTTACGGAGGACAAGCTGTCGTCGAGCTTCTCACCTTTGAGGCCGAGTCTGGAGCCGCCGAAAACACAGCCGAGGACCGCGAAATTCCATCTTCCCACAACATCCAAAAGAGAGATGCCAACGCTGACGCCTACAAAACCAGTGTTCAAACTGCTCGCCAGGCTTACATGGTCACAGTTCCAGTGTCCACTGACTACCCAGCCATCTTTGCCATTTTCTTCGGATTGGTTGTTATCCTTGTTGTGGTGAGTGGGTTGAAATTCCCGTTATCCTTCTGTGAGACTTTTTAAAAAAATCTTCTCAGTTTGGATGTCTCCTCATAAAATAACATTTTCCAGGCCTTGATCTACATCGTCGTCGGAATGGCCTCAATCGATCCAGAGAAGGACTCTATCATCTACAGAATGACCACCACCAGAATGAAGAAGGATTAGGATGGATGCCAAACACTTCTTTTTCACTGAACACAATGCTCAAACCTTTCTTTTTTGATAATACTCTCGGTATTATGATAATTTTTTTGTAATCTTTTAATCAAAACATTCCACAATTTGATGTTCACTTCCAGTGTTATTTCTACTTTGTATTCCCCTTCCTCCTTATTGTTTGTCAGCAATTTAGGTTAATTTTTGAATTGAGTAAACTGTTCACTTCGATTTTTGAAATTTTCCTTGTTACCATTTCCATTGGTCTGTCGACGGAGAAAAACAACTCAAACTATAGCTACATTCTCTCAAGATGAAGAAGTAGGCTTTCCAAAATACATCATTAATCAAACGTTTGACCATTGTAAGCTTTCTCGTCTAGAAAAGAAATCAAAGCATGAATCATCCGTCCCTTTCCAGACGAAAATATGTCAGAAAAATCTTGAGCTGCATCCTGCTCTTATTTTTCATTCATGTGCTGACGTGTCCGGATACTTTAAAAAAGCAAAGGGAATTGAGACGCAGGTAGAGAAAGACTGATGGTTCTATTTTCTTGGCACCGCCCTCTTTTGGGAATCCTGAGTCCCAGCAAGAACTTATTTCATTTTAATTGAAAATCATAACCATGTTTGAATCTAAATTCGTCTTTGTTGCTATCTGTGTTGCATTATTGATTGGAGTTGAAGAAGTTGGAGCCAATGGTCAGAGCCGAGCAAAATTCCAGTTTTGTCAACGAAGATTTGCCAAGCTAATTACGATCTCATGTGAAGGAATTTCGGGTAAGTTTTATAGTTTCTTTCTAAGATTTCCAAAGGATCTTTTATAATGGTCAACGGTTTTCAGAAGTGGAGATGAAGATAATGGCTGGATATTGTTGCGAAAATCAATGTGACCCTATGGAGCTAATAGAAAAGTGCCAACTCAATTTATGATTTTTCATTTTGATTTCTTTTTTGAATTCATTGTTAAGTTGTGTTCATAAAACCATTCCTTCTACAACACAACAGAAATTTTTCGACTTTCATGAACTGACATATGTTTTGAATAAACTACGTTTGTTGGGAGAATTATGTTTCCCGACAACCTGAGCCTACATTACCTTGTGTCTTCAAGCATCCAAACACGAAGTTATGATTACCTCAAGTTTCAATATGTGCAATCCGATTAGTCGTCGGCTGTAATATTATTTGAATTTTTGGACCTTACAAAAATTGATAGAAAAAACAAGTTTGAGTATTTCGGAACTTTAGACAATAGGCCTGAAGTTGAGTTTCACAGAGAACGTGTTTTGAATTTTGAAAAAAAAGTTTTAAAAATGAAACAAAAAACAAAAACAGCAAAATTCTGGTATCCTTCGAATAATGAATCATATTCAGAAATTACATCAAATCACGCCACCACATTTTTTTCATTACCTATTATTGAATAACAAACCCACACACGTTTGCAATTCCCCTGATGGATATTCTCTAACTAACAAACCAGTGTTATTGTGACAAAATAAGATACGAAAAACAAATTACGAAAAACCGCTCAATATCATATAAGGTTCTCAAATATCCTCGCGCCCTTCTCATTTATTTTTTCCTTATATCTCATTGAGATGATGGCCCTTTACTTTCTGTTCTTTGCTTTCTGCTTGCTAACCCCAGCCAATTGCCAAATCGATGCCATCGTGGAGACTTACTTGGTGCTTGAGAATGCTGAAGAGCACGGCATAACCCCCGTCGAAGACTCAATAGTGGTGTTCCTTCCAAGTGCCAGCGATGAGCATGTCGCTGAACCCAACGATCCTTCAACAACTATTGAAACTGGTACAGCTCCTAGTTTCCCGAAGCCCCCAACCGTCCTTGCGGCATGTCAACGCTCTGTAGCTACAATCATCAGGGAATCTTGTGAAGTTATGTCGGGTAGATTTACTTTTCTTTCATCAGTTTTCCAAAAAAAAAGAAATTTCAGAGGAAAACTTGAACAAGGTCCTTGAAAAATGTTGCCGAGAGCCGTGCTCTTTGATGGAAATTGTGCAAGGATGCAAGCGCAGTTAACAGTCAAATTGAACCACTGATAATTTTGTCAATTATTCATCTGACCCCATTTTTCAGTATTCATAATAAATTGTCATTCTCACAATTTATTTCCTTTCGAGGCAAAAACTAACAAGAACAAAAATTTTTAAAGAAAAAACTCTAGACACATGCTTTTGAAAATTCATCTTCTTCAGCCACTAGAATTCTTTCACATGAATTTCTTCAATCTAGAAGACTCCAATTTCGACACGGATTGGTTTAGGATTCTATTTTTGCGTATGAACCTTTTTTCTTATCACGTCATAAATCCTTCCTGTCCTTCATATTTGCGATAATTTAAAAAATACCTCATTTCCCTTCTCATTTCGATCAAACTCAATTTCATCTTGGCTGTCAGTTGAACTCCATGTCAGAACGCACTCATGGTGACGGCACCTCTTGGCACTGCCCTTTCTGAACCCCGCCCTTTTGCCTTGATCAAAAGATACAAAAAACATAGTGCACGGAATACTCCGCCCCCCCCCCAGGTATAAAAGAGCTGTGTGAGCTCAGAACCCTTGTCCATTGACTGAAGTCAACATGAAGTCCCTTTCCCTTCTCGTCTTCCTCGTCTCGCTCTCGGCTATCTCGGCTCTTGATGTTCCATCAGAGGTGATGGTTGATTCCATCAGTGGTCCGGAGTTCAACCAGCACAACTGGAACACTCACAACACTGCCTTCCACAGATATTGGAAAGCTCAAATGACCAAGCCAGATCGTGATCCAGAACTTCAACGGATGATCGATGCTGCAACAGTCGGCAGCAAGACCTACAAGACTCGATACTGTGGAGATTGGGAAAACGCAACCCGATTTGTCTGTAGAGTGAAAGGTGCGTTGAAAAATTGCCTGAGTTCCCCAAGAGAACTTTTTGAAACGTTTAAACACAAAAATGTGTATAATTTTTAATTTCAGAGATCCGTCCACCTGTCGCTTTCCAGGAGATGTGCTGCACTACGGGTTGCACAGAGACCACCATGCGGCAGGCAATGTGCCCATCGGAGTTGGATCAAAACTAAGGAAAAAACAAATGATTCTGATTTTTTTTTGGTTTATTTCGTCCTTGCCTCCTTCCATTTAAACAGTACCATTTTCTCTGCAATCTATTTTCCTCACAAATTTTCAACTCGTGGCGTTGGTCGGTGAATAAATGTTAACTTCAAATAATATCTTTAAAACTCTGTTGTGTTTTTTGCAATTCATGATTGAAAACAAAAAAATGGATACAGAAAGGGTAACCAAAAGCCTTCGGTACGAACTCAATCGGATCTGAGAGCCAGCTGGCAGCTAGTTTTCTGATGAAAAAAACTGACTGCATTCCTTGGGGGAACAAAGTTTCAATTTTGAAACCTTTGTAGACACGCGTAAAAAAACCAAGACCTAAAACTTTTTGTTCAAGTTTGCCAACAATTAGCCGTCAGGTCTCGTGTGATGAAAGTTTTCTAATAAAAAAAATAACTGTTGTAAAAAATAAATTCTCAGGAAATAATGCGAAGTTCATTAATTGAAAAGAGATTTGCCTTTCAGAACAAAAAATTTCAAAATTGAAAATAAGCGTTTGATGATTCTGTGAATTGACGTTTGTAAAAAACGGCTCAACGCAAAATACTTAACGACTTGTTCAAATATACTGCCAAATGACTTTGTTCACAAAATAGACATGTATTATTTTCGATAGTCTTCTACATTTTAATCAAATGAAAACGTGAGAATTCGTCAGGGAAACATAACTTCTTTTCATCTTGATATCATAGAAGAAGACCGGGAAAAGGAGGAGCGGCATCATGCACATTTTTGCCTAATATGGAGATAATGATGGTTTGTTGACTAAAGGGGGATAACAAAAAACGAAAGAATATATTTATTGAAGAGAAATTCGGCATGGGGAGGTTTGATTAGAACCACTGTGCACGTTAACAAGCTAGATCAATTCAAACAAAAAAATGTTATGAAGATAGAAATGGGATGAACATATTGTAAGAATTCAGGTATCATTATCTCTCATCTTACAATACTGGTGATGGGCCCGGTAAGAGCAGGTTTCTGAAAATTCTGTCCGATGTCAGGTCCGGCTCAAGTTTGCCGCAATTCATCCTGTATTTTCAAAACATTTTACAGGTTTATTCATTAAAAACCACATTTGTTACAAGCAAAAAGTTTCAAAGTTTGCCATCGAATTTTAAATACATTGATCAAATAAATTGACAAAGTGATGAAGTTTTCAAAGTTTTTTTTTTCAGATGTGAAAGCAAGATCTCAACAGACGTGCTTAGAAATTCTTCCCGACCTGCGCTGCTCCTGATAGTTTTTGGCTAGTGGTATTCCCCATTATCAAAAGTTCGGCGATTCTCCGGTTTTTGCTTCTAATGATAACCGAAAGCGTTTTTTTTTCAAATGAATTCTGTTGTCAAAATTGTGATTGTCTACTTTGCGTCGTTATCTTCTTTAGACACTACTTGTATTCTAGTCAAAATATTGTTACGATATTCGTTTCCAGAGGGATTAACTGCCTGCTCGAAGCGATCATTTGAAATGAAGAAGATTTGAACATCACGAAGAAAATGGAAGCAATTCAGAATGCGGAGTGAAACTGATAATGAAAACTATGGCTTATGGTTAAGTTGGATTGATGTGTCGCAGTCATACCTGTATGAAAAACAAAAATATATGTTGAGATTTTTCTTAGCGACGGAGAAAAGAAGTAGGAGCAGGTAGATGATCCCAATTCACTATGTATTTCTGAGCTTGCAGACAATTTTTCCAGAAAACCAGTTTTTTTTCAAAATAAATTGTTGTGTTAAATGAATTGTTAATTTCTTGTTTTATAACAAGAACCTGGTACACCGGACACATCGCGGGAAATTGAAGTCTCATGTTTAATTTTCCTAAATTGATCTATCTTTTCGTTGGTTTTGTTCACTTGGAGCAAGCGGAAACTACTAAAGGTGTTATGAAACAGATAGGAAATTGAGATGCGGAAAAGAGATAAGTAAGCGGGGCATGCGCTCATTAGAAGGTCCCCTTTTGACGCGTTGCATAGTCACGCTGATTCATTTGTCTGGTGGGTGTTTGTGTGTATCCGTGAGAAAGTAGCTCTCCTTCCCGCTTTCATTTTTCACCTTTTGAAATTATAAAGTACTAGCTTTCCTTCTGATATTCATCTTCTCCCTTGAATAAATGAGCTGAGAGTCACCATTTACGAATCAAGTCTATACTATCTAGTGTGCATATTTGTGTTTACAGTAAATTTACTTTTGATAATTTTTTCTTTTCTCAATTATTAACGTGTTTGGCCTAGTTTTGATATTTCAAAAGTTCTTTTGACGTAGTCGAATTAATGGTCCGTTTTCACTCCAAATTTTTATCGCTGATCGGAAGTACGGTTCATCAAAAGACATGTCATACAAATTTGACATGAGAAGTAGCACGAGATGCATATCGAGGTAATTGCTGCTTCCTTCCTATCTGTATCACAATCTTGTCTAGCATCTTTATCCTCGAAAGTCTCCGCCTGTGTTTCTTCCTGCAACACGTCACTTTCTCGTCTTCCGATTGGCGTTCCGATTTTGCTGGTCATGTGATATAGAAAGTCTTCCGATTTTGCTGGTCACGTGATATAGAAAGTAAAAGTTGACTGAAAAATGAGAAGCAGAAATTCATGTGATTTATGCATATCGACTCTGGTATCGAGAATCTTCCATTCTCTACGCTTTCTCAATTCCTTCTTCTCATTTTAACTTTTCATGATCAAAAAATGTATGTGAGTCACTAATTGGATATATAACTTCTCAGGTATGTCCGCAAAACAGACTTCAAATCTTGCTGGATCATCTTCTGACCAACGCACTGAAGAATCGTCATCGAAACCAAGAGGTGAGCACGCGGCTACTCAAAACGCAACTTCAGATGACGGTAGGAACTCTGCACTACCGATTTTTTACATTACTGTTTTAGAAGATGACGGATTCTTCTTGTCTGTGGTTAAACGATGGGATGCAAATCCCGAAGGAAGTGAGTTATTAGTTTCTTACTTTGAATTTGAAGAATTGGGAGCAGTTTCAAGGGTTTTCCGGTAATCTTTCGGTTTACTAATTCATTTTTCAGATGTTTTCGACATTATGAATGACATTCTGGCTGAGGATAAGGCCAAAATTGAATCACATGATCGTCGTCAACCTCCAAGAACGTACGATCGGAAAATCGCTATGAAAAGTAAGTGAAACCATTGCAGTGTCCCTCATCTATTCTCCTTCCAAACATGTAATTTCAGTGTATGGTGCCATGTTGCATGAAGTCAAAAACCCATTTGACCCCTACGGTGAGAGAAACTTTGTTGAAAACTACACTCTTGGTAATTTTCAGTAGATCTCGCTGAAGAAGAATTTCTGGGAAAGAAAGTCAAAGAGTACACCAGAGAACGATTTGAAGAATTGGATAATTATTTAACTCGTGAGTTTGCATTCTACAAACTTGTTCATTTGGAATTTTCTAGCGACTTGGGAACAAATGGATCAAATGCTCAAAAACGACGGAATCTATGAAGAACACTACAAGGAAGAAATTAAAAGTAAGTAATTATATTGAAAAATCTACAACCAAACTGAATTTTTTTTTTCAGTGGTCCAAGACTTCCAAGATCTTGTTAACTCAGAACTCAAAAAAGCCACGCAACAACAGGCATTTATAACTTCAACTACCGAAAACTTGAAAGGACAAATCAGTAAGTGTTCTCTCACATTTATTCTCATTTCAATGCATTTTTACAGTAGTTCGTCTTCTCTCCGGAACACGTCTCAAATGTGATCCATCAGGAGTGCTCACTGAGCACTGCAAGGCTTTCAAAACTTTCTCAGACATCAAGGACTATCCGAAATACCCCAAAATGCTTTGGACCATAAAGCAATTCCATGAGAAATACGATTATCAAGAGGCATTAATGAAGAAGATGGGAAAAGATGAAGGTGATTTTTTATGAAATTTTTTAATTATCAATATCTTTATATTTTTCAGATGTCTCAACACCGGTCAAATCCGTGCAGTCTACCAGTGGAAACAAGTGCGTGTTTTCCGAAGAAGTTCTTTTGAGATTGGAAGAGAAGTTTGAAGCTCTCAAGACTGCGGAAGATGAAAAACCAGAATGAGCTCTCCGAGGATCATAGGAAATCAGTTAATCTCAATGTTCATTTCGAACTTGTATGTTGTACCTCTTTCATTCCTCCTCAGACCACAATTACATGTTTCTTCACACGTTTTTCAATACATCAGAATTTTCCGCTCTCGCCATTTACATATATTTTTTCCAACTTTCTTCGTATTGGGAGCAAAAATCAAACCCTTTTTCGAAATTTTCCTCATTTGTAAAAATTTGTTCGGCACTAATTTGTAAACCAGACTCTTGCATAAGTTTCCATTTCCCCATTATTTTTGAATGAAAACGTTGTTGTGATTTTTTAGATTTCTCACTTTTTCTGACACACTTAAACGAGAACCTTGAATCCGCTCAAATTCACAAAAATGATAACGATAATTTATTGAAACTGAATGCGAAGGAAGCAAAACATAAAAGACGAGATCGTAGTTTTCGAATTTTTGGATTTCTCTATTCCAGCTTATATGTGGGTAAACACGTGTTTTGAGAAAGCTCGATGTTTCCCATGTCATTTTCCCACGTTTTTTCACTTGTTTCTTATGCATTTTTATCTGGAAAGAAAACTTGCCAATGAGATGAATAAGCCCTTCAAGCAAGGGAGACCAGAGATCCACCGGAGTTTTTTCGGAGTAACAGTTACGTATTTTGTTATGCATCGGAGTTATGCATTTTCACGGGATGGTGTACATCGGATTAGTCATAATTGCCTCAGTAGTTCAAGGAGGTATAGCAGTCTGTGAAGATGTCGTTATGAAGGCTGAATACACACAGCAGCGTTCCATCGCCATTCCACCAACGCCTGAAAAATGGCTTTAGATACAGACAACTGAAACGCAAAAATATAGTGTAAGTTGAACGGTCAGTGTAGTTCTGAAAGTTAGCTATTGCCTTTTTCAATTTACACTGAACGCTTTTAATTTTCCAATGTTTCATCTGATTAATCGCTTTACAGGTATCTTCCTATTTTCAGAACCTCCCCTATTTTACCGAAGTATTCATCGCAGATGGACTCTCTATTCTGTTGGTCCTCTTTTTATCCTGCGAAAACAGTTCTGTGTGTGGAAGACCTGACCCGACTACACACAGCAACCGAACAAACGGTTTGTGGCCCCTTCGTTGTGTGAGCGACCCTTCTCTCTCACTTTTTTCTGCCCTTATCCACCTCGCAATCTAACACGCTGTGTGGTGAATGGTGGGCGCATTTTGGAGGAAGGTGCCCCACTGTTGATGTGCTGTGCTGTATATGTCCTTCGTTTTATGTGGCCTTTGGTTTGCCAAGAGAACGATTTGCATGAGCCACTATGCATTATTTCCATTTCTCTTCATCATTTTCAAACACTGCCAACCTCTGAGTGACGTTTCGGTGAACATCACTACATAAATTTTCCCTATCTCAATTTAAAGGTGGCGGTGATAAATTTTGTAGAATACTCGCATTCATCCACTTCCATATTCCGTTGCATTAGACATTTCTCGGTGTTTTCTAGAAAGTCATTCTTGTTACAAGTCTAAAAACGACTGTTGCAGATGTCCGAAGCTAGTACGTCCTCTCAAACAACCGACGAAACGACCAACCCCACAAAATATAGCATAATCAGTCAAATTGGCAAAGGAGGCTACAGCACCGTTCATCTGGTTTTGTTAAACAATGATGCCCAAGAGGTGGTAGTGCTGAAGAAGACGGAACTGACCGCCAAAGCCAAAGCAGAGGATCTGGAGAACGAATACAAACTTCACAAAAGTTTGATGACCGATGGAGGACATGAGAATATTATCAAGATATTTGGAATGAATCGAGGAACCAACGTTTATGAGTTCTTTTTGGAATACGCCAGTGAAGGACCGATTTCTAGTATTTTTGATAACAGAGGATTGCCGACAACAATTGCTAGGTTTTATTTCCGGCAACTGATAAACGGACTGAAGTATATTCACGATCATGGCATTACTCATCGGGACATTAAGCCAACAAATCTACTTTTGGATAAAGCTGGTAAATTTTTTTTCAATCAAAATAAGATAAGCTCGTTTTCCCGAAAAAAAAACTAAACTTCAACTAAAAAATCAATTTTCAGATAATCTCAAAATTTGCGACTTCGGTTTAGCCACCTCTTATCGTGATGCTGATGGAAAGAACATTCCAGTTGTAGGACACACTGGTACACCTCCGTATGCAGCGCCTGAGGTTTTCTCAAAAGATTTGGTGAATGGACCAGCGACGGATGTCTGGTCGGCTGGCATCGTGTTGATGGAGCTGCTTACCGGATCTCGGCCATGGGCCAGAGCAAGTCTGAAGTGAGTGCAACTTAAATTCTCTTTTCTGATACACTTTTCTTCTGAAAAGTTGATTCTTATTGGGTTTCTTAAACTAAATTATAGATGGGTGTTTCACTACTGGCTCCTGAGATTCGAAAATGTGAAACCTTCAATTTTTAATTTGTTAATTTTTCAGAAAATGCGTTCAGTATGCTGACTGGGTTAACAACATCACATGCCTTGATGAGAGACCCTGGAGTTTGATGGATTTTAGTGCGTACGGTAAGTATTTTCACAGTTTTCTCAGCCGAGTGGAGTATGTGTGACGTTTTTTGAAAAACTAGGAAGCTCCGAACTGGAAGTTTCCAAAATTCCTCGTCTTTCAGACTTCGTTCGTTTGGTTCTTGCTCCAATGGCCACCAAAAGAGCATCTATCAAAACCATTATGGCTCACAAATGGTTCGTGTCTCATTGAAATATGCAAGCAACGAGAAGTCGTCACCCATTTCCCCAAACCGTCGTCATTTCCCCAAACCGGGATCTGTAAATTTACTGTAAACTGATGTAATTTTATTTCCAAAATTCCCCATGTACAAGTTTTTTTCTATTTCTGATTGATTATATTGTCACTGGAAATAAATTTTTCTAGAAAAATAAAGTATCTAACTCAAAAATTACAATAACAGTCACAAATAGCTGAAAATGGATTAGTGCAATTCAATTAGTGTAGCCTAGTTTCCAAACATTTTAAACGAAAGGAAAGATAGAATCGAGCGTTGAGAACAAACAGCAGCTTGCATCGCCGTAGCTCGGCTGGTAGCTGCGCGAATTTTCTAGAGTTCGGTCCACAAATTCAACATTTGGAGGGGTGTATATGAACAAGGCTCCGAGGAAAAAATTGTCCATGTCCATCGACCTTTGATATTTCAATTTCCAATCCACTGAAAGAGAGCTGATATTTCAATGACTCATTAATATTGTCGAATGATCACTAGGATCCAACGTTTCAACATCAGTTAATTTTTTTACAGTTAGTTCTAGGTGCATTATTGTTTTTAACAGTATTAGTTATTTAATTCTGTTTGAGATCAGGGGTCCCAAAACAATTGAGGGACCCTGAATACACCGTGAAACCTATAAAAGAAGGGCATCGATGTGTTCGAATATCTATGATGATTCATCATTTCAAAATCTGATCAGTTTGTATTATTCATCTGTTCAATCACTAAAAACAATAACAACATTTCCCCAGAATGACTCAGAAATCGACGCTTCCAGAACGTCGAAATTTTGAAAACAGTGATTTTTCGCAACTGTTTTTGATTTTTGTTGTTTCCTGTATTGACTTTTTCAACTATTTTCTACTGGAATTTCGCCGATTTACTGCAATGTAGTGAGTTTTCAAAGCACTAGGGAAACTTAAAGAATTTCACTTTTCAGTCATGACGTGGGAGTAAGACGAGGTGACTTGTTGGGCAATATGTGGTATGTCTCGAGACCGCTTGGTTTGGGAGCATACGGGCAGACATTCACCGTTAGATCAAAGTATTCGCTCTTCCGGGAGGATGTTATCAAAATCCAAAAGCCCAGCATGGATTATGTCAGAGAAGTTTTAACCGGTGGCAAGATGTCAGGAATCCCGGGATTCCCTCGCTTCCTCGGTTCCTTCCATTTCAAGCGGTACCGAGGCATTGGTAAGTTGGTCTCGGAATGATTACTCCACGTTTTCTATTTTTTCAGCGATGTCTCACGAGGGTGAGCCAATCTCAACTGTACTCCGTCGTTGTCGCAAAGAAAAAATGCATAGTTGGAACGTTGCTACAATTGGTTACCGTCTTTTCAAACTGATTCATGTTCTTCATGAAAACGAGGTTGTGCACAGAGACTTGCATTCCTGCAATGTGCTTGTCAAGCGAACCGAAGACGGGGTGAGTTATCATGACTTCCTAGAAATATTCACACATTCAGCTAGTGTGTTTTAGGCCATTTACCACGGTGGCCTACAAAATTCGTGTTAGAAGTGTGTTTTCTAGGACATCATGATAAATAGCCAGGAAAAAAACACCGAACGAGCGCACAACGTTTGGGAATTGTTCCCTAATCAAATAATTTACAGAAACTTCAATTGAGCATCATTGATTTCGGGAAGGCTGATGGATTGTCTCCACCACAACAATGTTACGGATTTCTGCCCTTCCATCCGAGCTACAGCATCCTCTTGGGAAACCCGTACGATCCTGTTGACGATTACATCTCTGCAGTTCACATTCTTCTCCGATTGAGAAACGAAGACCCACTGGGAATTCTCTTCGACAGATACGTGGAAACTAAGAAAATTTTTGTAAGTCATTCCTTTTCCAAACTGTAAAAATATAGGACTATTCCAGCACGAGAATCCAGTCGAATACATTTCCGCACCAGAGAACAAGTGGTTGGGCCATCTTTATCAGACTTTGGAAAACCAGAGAGACGCAAACAATGGAATTCAGCTGACCGAGCTGCTTGATGCCTTCCGCGATGTCCATCCTGGCTTGAACGACGACAGCTTGATTTATTACTCAAAGAAAAATGGGAAAATTGTGATTCATTGATTAGCCGAAGTTCTTGATCGGAACCCTATTGCAAAAAATTCATAAGTTCAATTTATCTTATCGCGATTTTTATAAGTTTATTCAAAATTTCAATTTGTATATGAAAGACTTTGTATTGCAAACACAAATACAATGTTGGTTAAACAATGAAAAAGGGAATGACAGGATGAGAGTACGAAATCACACAACGAAAGAATGAGGGAATATATGAGCAATAATCCAAAAAAAGTTGTTAAGGTTCTGGGGAAAAAATATGAGGTGGGTACTTAGATAAATGCAGATATAAGAATATTATGATCGGGATCCAGAGATAAGATATGTTGGAATGTATGTGATGGACATCGGATTACTGTATATGTTGCTTGGAGAAGATTTCTGAACATCGATCAGTTTGTATTTAAATTAAAAGAAACCATCAACTCACCACTTGAGCTACTTCTTGCCAATAACAGCATCACCAATCGAATCCGCATTGCTATCAAATCCTTCGAATGGATCTTTTTTCTGAGTCGGCTTCCGAACTGTTTTGCATGGGGATACAGTGGGCGTCATATCAGTGAAGTACGTATCAAATTGCGAAACATCCTCATCGTCAGAGATTTCCGGTGGGAATGGTGGTTTTAATTTCTGCATTTCCATCAAAGTCCAATCAATGGAATCGAAAAAGTCAAGCTTCTTGAACTCAGACAGAGTGACTCTTTTCTCTGGAATTCTTTTCAATGTCAAACACAACGCTTCCTTGCAGGATTCAGATGAGCCTTCAGGATACGTGAGTTTGGTCTTCACAATACTGAGCCTGACTTCTTTTTTGGTTTCTCCGGTAAATGGTGGGGCTCCTGTGAGCATATAGACTGCAAGGATTCCTATAGCCCAAATATCGATTTCATGTCCGTATGGTCTTCCCTTAATCATTTCTGGTGCTTGGCATTCGGCGGTTCCACATCGGGTTTGTGTCTTGCTGCCGATTGGAAAATTGAACTTTGCTAATCCAAAATCCGTCAGTTTAAGATTTCCGTGCTTATCAATCAAGACATTCTCCGCTTTGAGGTCGCGGTAGATAATATCACTATTGTGAAGGTACTCCAGGCCAATGACAATTTGTGCGAGATAGAATCTGGTCTCATCTTCATCAAATGTTTCCTTTTTCGCCATTAATGTGAACAAATCACCTCCAGGAAGAAATTCAAGGACGAAATAGATTTTTCTGTTCGCCTCGAAATAGTCGAACATATGGCAGATGAATGGGGAGTTCACATGTTTGAAAACTTTAATTTCGTCGATGGCTGCTTGTAGGTTTGACTCGTTTCGTGGCTTGTTGATAACTTTCAAAGCATAAATCTTGTTGTCAACATTTTTTCGAGCCAGGATCACCTAAAATAATACCTTTTTCGGTTAAAGCTAGAGTTTTTTATTTCCAATTTCTGCTTTCCACCTTATAATCTACTGTCATTGAAGCACTTTTATACTGGTATCATTCTTGTCCGGCGGCGATGAATCTTGCGGCCGTAAATTCATTCAAAGGCGCATCCTGCAGTGAAATAAGCAAAAGTTTTTCAATTAACTGCATGCGCCTCTGATACTGTAGCTTGAAATTGTTGTCTTTTTTGCTTTTTTTTCTCGGAGTTTTCCTACCAAGCTGGATTTCCTCGTAAAGTGAAAACAATAGTTAGAGATTGGTCAACGTAAACTGATTTCTAAACATGGTATCGCAATCACCTGAATTCATTCGAAAAACTAGCACTATTTCAGCTTCAGGATCGACGACGGGTCTCTGAATACGTTTCCGCCCACATGTAGCAGCACCAAGCGCTACCGGACAAGAGTAAGATAAAAACCGGTGCAGTTGAGGAGAAACGCTGGTGGCCGTGGCCGAAGGTGCTAGAACAAAAAATACTATCTTCTAATACAGAAAATGAACGTATTTTCAGGCTGCGGTAGTTTTTGTTCTAGAACTTTAAGGCCAGCGTTTCAGTTGCGCTGCCTTTTTCTATCATGATATTACTCTGGTTTCTGTTTTCTGAGGTTTTTCAATAATCTCACCTGAGCAAGCAACTTTCGAAAAAGTTCATAAGGAGATTTTTTTAATTTCCAACTAATGGATAATAAATACTCACTTTTCCATATCCTCCTCTTCCAACAACTTTTATCAATCGGAAATCGTTGGGTTTTGATGATTCGTTCCTATCAATCGTCAATTTGTCCAGCTCAGCAGCCAGTTTCAATTCATCATTGGACATCGGTCTGAAAGCAGTTCAAAAAGTTCGAAACAATATAAATCAAAGTCTTACTCTTCCTCAAGATCCATTGTATGGCAGAAGAACTGTGTGGTCAGCAGAAAACAAAGAAAAATAATACTCTTTAGAGTCTTCAGAGCTTTCAGAGTAGCGTTTCGACGTGCCGATCAATAACCAATAGGTTGGCGGGAAATTTTGAATGTGAATCAATTGACTGGGAGGAGGAGGACGCGTGTGTATGTAGACAGTGCAGCAGACCGCCCGTTCTTCTTGGAACAGAGAGTGAAAGTCTGCTCGGTGTGCGTCGCTCAGTCAGTCCACATTCCCATACGGCAATAGGGTGGTAGACACAATGATGGGAAACGTCATCTGCCCAGGAATCTTCAGATGGGAGAATAGATTTCCCTTTATGAGTACTTCTCGGGAGACCCCTTCGAACAAACATTAGTTTAAGATCAATTTAACAGTTATAAAACAAACGAGATGACATCAATTACAAAAAAAAACGATAAACAAGAAACAAAGAAATAAAGAATAATCAGGAAAAATTAGTTTTCCACGCGAGTAACTTCGTAGGGTCCAAAGGTGTTGTGAAGATGGTTGAGAAACGCTTCGGTGGTTCTATAATGGTCCTCCGAAGTGATTGTAGTCACAGCATTATTATATACGTCGCTGTTTCTGAAAATGCATCCTTTTCAAATTGCTTTATTTTCAAGTTTATTTGAATCAAAAAGCGAAAATGCAAATTATTCGGATGAATAATCATTTTGTTTTTTATAGAGAACACACTACGTCATTATTTGGAGAAACTCACTCAATCAAAACCGAAATTCCACCCAGCAAGTGACGCTCTGCGTTTCTTTCCATCTGTCCATAATAGTTTTCAGTTATCACAAATGTCTCCTTGGCTGCAGTAGCGATTCGAGTCTCCCAGAAATTTTGGTGAATCTCAAGACTTGGAACTTTGCACAACCCACGCAGACCAGAGAATGCAGTTTTACATGTCAACGAGAAGTTGAACCTGAAAATGATATTTAAAATAACAATGAAATTGAAGACTACTGTACTCACATGGCTGCTAGACCGCTCATCTTTCCAATCATTACAATAATATCCGTTGGGCAGGTCAGGATGGTTTTCGAATTTCCAGCAACGTGCTCCGAGAAAACGTCAGGTTGACTTGGTCCCTTGTCATCAAACTCGTCTTTCTCATTAATGATCTTTTGAGCCAATTCTTCAACGCTTGGGAGGTTCTTGCTCTTTTGATTTTGCACTCGGGTACTCTTTCTAACTGGGAATAATCCTTTTTTAATATTCTTAATCGTTTTCTGTCGAGTCATATCTATAAATATTCGATTGTTGGAAAGATAATGAGATTTTCACAGAACGGAAACAGTCAAAAAGAGGGACGGAAACATAAGAGAAAGTATAAATGAATAAAAGGTGGGACTGGTAGTTCAGCGGCCCCTCCTTTTGAGACTTGCACTTTTAAAATGTCATTCCCATCTAACGACCACCAATTTTTTTCATTTTGCGAAAAAACGATGGGAAAGTACACAATGAGATTTGAATGAATTTCAAAAAGGTTACAAATGTTTCGACAGAAATATTTTTAGATTACGGTAGTTGGTCGCGACCACTGGACCTTTCTGTGTCTTTGTGAAAAAAAAGTTCAAAAATTTTTCGAATAAATTTTCGAGAAAAGCGCGATGGGCTAACTTTCTCAACTTGAATTTTTAGGCCGCTTTAATAAAGTGGCTAGAAATGGCCTTACATGATCCTGCTCGGCTGCCACTACCGTATTTTGGGCGAAAGTATGGACTTCGCCGCTTTTTTGGGCAAATTTAGAGCGCCGCTGCATTTTGAGCAAACTTCGCCAAATTTCGCAGGACCTGTTAGGCAAACGAAAGGCAAAACCGGCCAGCTTTTGCTTTTGCTCTTGCCAGCTTTTGAGCGTTGTTTTGGCACCTACTGGAAAAATCTTAAGCAAAAACTGGCCAACCAGCGCTCAGAAAACTACAGTCGCAGCCCAGTGGACTGTTTTTAGGTCATTTTAACGAGGTGGCCTAGAAAATGCAAATTGCAAAAGTTAGGCCACTACTCAAAATGTCCTTTAAAACAAGTCAGGTGCATGTCAGGCAGTTTCTACGAGATTTCAAAGTGGTGGCCTAGAAAACTAAACTTGAAAAAGTTAGGCCACCATTTCAACATGACCTTGGAAAACACGTCAGATGCATGTCAGGCCGTTTCTACAAGATTTCAAAGCGGTGGCCTAGGAAATACAACTTGAAAAAGTTAGGCCATCTCATCAGAAATTATTCGAAAAACTTGTCCACAATTTCCTCAAAATCGTTTCAAAAGGATACACTGCAGGTGGCCACGTTTTTAAAACCAAAAAATCTAAACTGCTTGAATTTCTGAAAATAGTGACTTTTCACATTCGGGTCATGCATTATTTTGTGATCAACGCTCATTTTCATGTCAATAACAACTTTTGTGTCCTGATTTGTTTTTCAGAAGATTCAAGTTTCCCTTGAGAACAGTGATTATTCTAAACTACACAGAAAATAAGCAATAATAGTCTCCGAACAAAAAACTTTCAAAAAACTTATTTGAAAAAGCCCGCGAAAATCGGAGTGTCGTTGGGAAAAAAAACATTTTCCCCGGGAATTTCATAATAGAAATGTTACTTCACGGTTGTCATGTTTCCACGACAAGGCATAAACAGAAGTCTTTATTTTCCCTCTTGGCAAAGACGTTTCTCTTAAAAATTGTCGCCAAAAATGAATTTGGCGGGAATACAACATATTTTTAGAGAGTGATATATAAAATTCATTGCATTTTCATTGGAGGGTAACCACAATTTTGATTGGAAATTTGACAATAAACAGTTGGAAAAGAGTGATGGGGAAAAGGATAATAGATGTGAAATAATTGGGAAATTAGGAAAGATTATGAGAAAGCTGATGCATTTGGTAATGTCGGAAAGTAAGTAAAGTAAAAGCAAGGTCGCCGGTAATAGGACCGCGTCCCGCGCCGTGTCCCGCCCCATGGGAGGAGAGGGGGGGGGGGTTCCTTGGATCAAACAGTCCTCTCTCTCTCGGAAGAGAAATCCCCCGTCAATATTAATCTTTTAGAGACGCTAGGCCGCCGAATCAGGGCTGGAAGGAACACCGCCTCCGAAAAAAAGTCAGGAAATTGGAAAAAAATGGTTTCCGATATTTGTTTTTTTTAATCGTCTTCAGCTTTCAAGGTTTTCTGGGAGTATTTCGCGACCGGCAAGAAAAATTTCAACGTTTTCCGAAAATTTTCCGTTTTCAGAGCTCCGAAACACTTTTTGCAAAACTTTTTCAAGGCGCGGCCCAGTCTCCGACAACCTTGATAAATAGCTCAATATAAGACCATTGGTTTTCATAAAACAGTTGATAGTTATCATTTGTTATGGTTTTGAAGTATTATATCCCGCTCCTAGCACCATCTCCAATTGAGTCATCGCGGGAGACGTATTGATCGGAGGTTGAGAAATTCCAAATGATGGAACCTGCAAATGTATGTGTAATTTTTCAGAAACACCAGGTTATGTGAAGCATTATAAGTTGCACAATAGTTGAGAAGTTCAAGCGAGTCTAAAATTTACTCACCATATCCACTAATAAAGGTTTGATGATCTGATCTGGCGCAAGGATAGATTGAGGGAGCGTGATATGTTGCAGGGATTTGCTTCTGCGAAGAATATTTTTCAAATCTCGATGATCAGTATGTTTTAAAGTATGAATAATAAGTTTTTTTTTTGTAAAAACAAACCTACCTCATGTAACTCAGCTTTTGCTTCACCATATCCTGAGTTTCTCCGTTCCTATTGTACAGTGCAGAAGTTAAAATATTCTCCGTTCCACCATTTCCAACATCCTGATTTATCGGGATTCCGGTTGGTGCAGCACTGTTCATTGCAATCAGAAGTTTCAATAAGTCACACTTCTGATTGATGTCGGTGATGGAATTCGGGAGCGTGTATGCAGGAATCGTGAGAGCAGGTTGTCCCGGAATGTCATGGAGATTGGTTGGACTCAAAAGTGGCAAAGTTGGACTGGTTACATGTTGGTTTGAATCAGTGCTTTCAGGAAGAACTGGGAGAATTCCAGAAAAAGGAGGCAGTAAGTTTTGCGAGATTGGTTTCCAAGTTAGTGGTTGGCTGTTTATGGCTGGCTTACTTGCGCTCGTTGGGCATGTAAGAGGAGGAGGATATGTTGAGACTCGATCTGTCATTCCGTTAGGCTTGGACAGAAAAGACATCGCTTGACTTGTAACTTTACTGTAGACATTTGCTCCAACCATACTTCGCAAAACATTTTCTAAGGCGATTCCCTTATTTCGTTGCCTTACTGCCCAATTGATTTGTGCAATAGCTTGAGGAAAATCGAAATCTGGATGTTGCTGTTGCATTTGTTTTAAAAATTGATCGTTGTGGAGTTCGGAAGAGGCTGGATCTGGAAGTCCACCATTAATTTTAGTTTTTGACGAGATTTCACCTTCATGTGAATGTTTTCTGTGTTTCAGTGGTGGGAGTGGTTTAGCAAACTGTTTTACTGTTTTTGAAACATCCATTATCCGAGAAGCAGATGACCTTGCTCTTTTTTCATGATATTTATCCACCACCACGTTTTTCTCATGCCTGTGAGATTCTTTTTGAGGTTCGTTTAGCTTATTTGATTTAACCGACGAACTATCCCAAATAACCGACACTGAACTTCTTCTTTTCAGAGAATGTGATCTCGAGTCAATATCAAATTTGGACTTTGACTGAGTTTTTTCAACGTTGTGATTCAGATCTCCAGCTTGACGCGGTTTTTTATCCGTGGTCATATTCTTGAAGAATGTGTCGAAGCTGGGTATGCACGGGAATGGTGGTGGGTTGTATGGAGACAAATCAATCGGTGGTATTATCTTCTCTTGGCAAGGTTCCATTAGTTTGACATCAATTGGAATTCTGAAATAAAGTGTATAGAAAGTATGTTGTTGATGGAAATTACCTTTGCCATGGCTGTGATATCATTGTTCTCTCCCAATGGGACATTTCAGAAGCGGCACTATGTTGTTGTTGAGATTTTGTTGACATTATTGTTCAAGGCAACCCCCAATAAGTTGAGATTCTGAAATGGTACTTCTTTTAAAATCAATTGGTTATTTGAGCAAATAATTCTAATTTTACGGTTTTTTGTTTTCCTATACTTTTGGAGAGCTTCAAAAGAAAGGGAATGATGTGTTGATAAACAACTCGCCCCGCCACCGCCTAGTGAGGATTCCGCAACACGGCGGCGCGCTTTCTTGTTGACTTAAATTTCAGCGTGTTTTGTCAATTTTCCGGTAGAAAATTCGGAAAGCACAAGAGTGTAGGGCACCGCAGAGAACAAAGCAATTTCAAGAAATGAAATCCATAATCCGGGTCTACAATGCTCTTTTTTTTGGGAATTTCGTACGCTTGCATCGCGTTTTACCCCAATGAGCGAGAGATTACTGTACTCCTCAGATTACATGCTTCATATTTCTTTTAAAAAAGAGATCAACTGTTCGCGGCAACACTGTTATACTTTTCAATTACTCAATTTTCAGTCATATTGTTAAAACTTGAAATAATCCGGCTTTCCTGGGAAAAATTTCTGAGATACTCTGAAATGTGAGAAAAAGAAAAAGTGCGCCGCAGGGTTGCGGAAATCTCATGCGGCGGTTGCGGAAGGCCAAGCGAGTTTTTTAAGAACACAAAGAGGTAGCAATTGCTAAGTTCCGACTATAGCAAACGGAAAACTGTTTTCTTCAAACCACGACAAGAATAAGAAGTTGTTAGAAAACATTTTAAATAATTTAATGCTCTGTTGCTCTTGACAACACACTCAACATATAATCTGAGAAATTAAGAAAATGTTAAGCGAGTAAGAAACAAAATTCAATATATTGGCAAATCAGAGCAGTGGTGGGATGTTCTTGAAAAAGAAACAATGATATAAGGAGACAAGGAGATAGGATTTGATCGTTTTCAATTGAATAAGATTCGCTTGGAATGTATGAGAAAACGGCTTCTAACCAATATGTGGACAATTGTTGAGCATACCAAACAAACCTAAAACTATACTATCCGCAGCTGTCAAGCTTCTTCTACGTACCCTTGAATTCGACTACAGTTAATTTTCAGAATTCCAAAACCTTTTCCTTCAACGTGACGCTAACTTTTTTCACTACAAAGATCAAAAATGCTTTGAACTGGAAAATTAGGGTTCTACAGTTAATTTACATGATCATCAGTTTTTAGCAAAAAGGTACTTTAAGAGACCACTTGGCTACTCCAACTGAAAATATCGTATCATAAATCTTCAAACTACAATAAGTGGAGACAGAGGGGAAAGATTTGAAAGACCTTTTTTCGACAAGTCTCCTTTGAAATGATGTGAGTTTGTTGAAGGTCGTACCTCTGTGTAACACTCAAACAACCAGCTCAATGATTGGCTCAAATGACAAATTTTTTGAATTCAAAGTGCTAGTTAAGTAAAGAGCATTTTTAGTTGAATTTTCAACACAGAAACATGAAATTAATTATGTTAGGAAAATAGTCGTATAAATCTAACAACATTTTTAACGGGTTTAAAATTATGAAGCGAAAAAAAACAAACACGATAGTATACCAAGACTCTCCGGGTATCAATTTTTCAGATCATTCAACTCATATCTAATTGTGACAACTATAACAAAAACTGGATTGTTCAATGCAAAAAACTTGTTCAATGCGAGAAATTTGTTCGATGCGAGGAGAGAATACAAAAAAATCTCGTTGGTGGACCAGAGTATTTTGACCAAAAAATCAGAAAAACGAGCCTTAAATTTGTACGACAGAATTTTCAATAGTGGAATTGTATTCAAACTGATTTTATAATCTACGATACCTGTGCTTCAATATACAAAATCTTACACAGTATTTCCTCTTATAGAAGCTCACTCAATCTGCCAACTTTGAGCCCAATTATCTCGACTTCTGTGAAAGATACCAAGAATATACCGATTGATGAATTATCAATCATTTTATCACCAATAGTTGACTAAATTTCAATATCTTTTACAAGATTCGAGATGATTAAACTCAAAGTTGACGGCTTGGATGGGCTTGTATCAGAGGAAATACGGTATGCTTACCGGTGATTAACAACCTGTATGTTTTGGGTTACAAAACTAAGTAGTTGAGTTAACTGTTTTTTACTTAAAAAGTAGAGAAATTGATATAAAGCAGAACATGCGCTATTTTGTTTAAGCGGAGCTCTACTACTTCAGTGCGAAAAAAGTAGAGAAAACATGACATTTTCCCACGCTGCCCTTTGCCTAATTATGAGGTACATGAGAACCATGGATGGATGTAAGAAGACATGTGATAAATATATAAAATCAGATATCAGGCAACAAACGGGAAAGATCTGAGTGGGCGGTTGAAAAAGTTTGAGATACTGTAAAACCAGAAGCGGTATAAGCATCGTTTTTTGAAATTATTTTTCTGTTTTCAGTGTCTAAGCGATTTCAAATCCCAAATCTAAAAAGGCTAAGTTTGAGTCACAGTACTCCAAATTGTCAGTTCTTCTGTGTGGAAAACCCTGGTAAGATATCCTTTTATAAAAATAGTCTTTGGAGAGAGATCAGTAAACATCAACACTCTTTCCGCTTTCAGAAAAAACCAAAGGGCACGAGTTTATATAGTCTGGATTGGTAATGTTCTCGCTGATTAATGTGCTGCGTACAATATCCATTATAAATCCATCCGGTGCCACTCTACCCTTAGAACACAATTCAACCACATTCACAAAGACAAATCTAGCACTTTGTAGTGTGAAGTGAATTTCTGACTTTTAACATCTACATTAATGTTCTTAAAACATATCTCGATTTTTTTGTCTTCAATCCCATGTCGGGTCACTTACAATCATTGACGTTTTCTATTGACCGTCTGTACCGGTAGCCATTGCTCCTTCACCTTGTCCTTCCTTATCGGAAAGTCTACTTGTACAATACAGTCGGTGTGTTGACAGGTGTACTTTTATTGCACACTTTTTATTGTTTCCGTCTTTACCCCAATGATCTTCCCAGATCAATCATGTCAGTTATACGGCATAGTTAGTCGTTTATGGGCGGTCATAAACCTCACCTTCCCAAGTCATTCTCTTCGTTTCTCGTTTCATACCAGATGCATGCGTTTTGTTAATCCCATTGTTCTTAAGTTATTTCTCGCTCCGTATTAGATCCGGTTCACACTATTCTGTGATCCGGCTCACACTATACATCCGAACCGTTTTGTATTAGTTCAAAGAATAATCATTATTTTCAACACTTGTCTTCATCTGTCTTTCGCATCGTTTTTCAAAGCCAGGAAAACATTTTGAGCAAAATTTTTCCTAATTTATTTATTTATTTCTTTTATTCCAGAATGCAGGTTCACCCACCCCTAGCATTGTTCTTCTTAAACCGAGCCGTTGGCACTCCTAGCATTTTGTAATCTCTGGATACCCATTCCCCTTTATCAGTCTTCAACTAACCGATTTAAACCTTGCCTGCTCTTATTTTACTTGAACTATAAGAAATCTTTCACTTTCTCATCTTTTTCATCTCCTTATCATCTTCCGATAACAATTTTCCCATATATCTGAAAACAGTTTTATTTCAGAATGCAGGTCCACCCGCCAATACAAACTCCTTATGTTATGTTCGCAGCTCCAAATTGGAATTTTCACCCTCCTATAGACATTAATCGCTTCAAACTTAAACCGAGAGGAAGAAAAACTCCGGAAACAGCTTTCGAGTTTTGGAAAGATAAAGAACTGCTATACTACACGGAAATGTATCCAGATATGACGTGTGGAGATGTATTACAAATGATGGATGACATTTGGAAAAATATGTCTGAAGAAGAGAAATCGCCATATGTTGAAAAGTTTCAACTCAGTCAAAATCAACACTTCAACAATGAAACAGTACCTCTTCGGAAACCAAAGACTGAATTGGAAGTACAAGATAAAGATAAACTGATAACAGGCGATTTGCAACTAGCATTGTTACCGGAAATCAAGCGTGAAGAAGTCTCTCCAGAACCAACAGAACCGAAAAGAAAGCGGTCTTCAAACGGATTCATTTATTTCATGTCGGAGCAAAGAAAAATCGAAAAGGCGAAAGGACGATCAACCGAAGCAACTTCATTCAGTGGCTATTGCTCGAACCTCTGGAAAGCAATGTCCGAAGAACAAAGGAAAGAGTATGCTGAGAAGGCTAAACCAGCAGATGCGGTAAGTATGAGGAATCCAAAAATAATTTCAAATCTAGTAGTTTTTTTTTTTTGAATGATTCCTAAACTCATTTTTTCAGGAACGCGTCAAAAAACCTCCAAATTCGTTCATCTTGTTTGTGAACAAAATGCGTCAAGATCACATCAAAGAGCACGGTTTCATCCAGGATAACCTACAGTTCAGTAAAGACATGGGCGGTGTGTGGACCTCCATGACAGCCGAAAGCAAGAAAGTTTACAACGAAGAAGCAAAACGATTGCTGGCTGAGTTCATGCAGGTTTGTACATTTTCATTGGACTTCAGGGATTCACTCTTAATTGCTGAATTGTTAAAACATCCATATTCCTTATTTCAGAAAAATCCGGATATCCTCAAGAAAAACAAAACAGGTGCTGGAAGTTCCAATAAAAGCCCAAAGAGCTGTTCGAAGAAGCAAGCAATGGAGGATGATCATGATTATCAGCCCGCGAAAAGGATGAAAATTCAAATGGAAGCCGACTTTGGTATCTACGACCCAAACCAGGAGCCAAAATCATTCCTCAACTTGTAAATCTCTCTTCACGAGCTAATTGAAAAGTTTTATAATTACATTATATTGCTTTTTTCTCTCAATCTTCAAAATTTACTAATCTCATTATCAAACCTTTCAATCTACATATATATCCAAAAATCATACATTATGAATAAATGAATCCGATTTTTTTAAAAACTGTTTGAGAGTTTTCCAGTAGACAAGGTTCAAAAACCCCACCCTGAATTCAACTTCTTTGAGGGTTCAACCAATTCAAACTTATATCGTCTCTGAAAAAGATTTTAAGTACAATTTTCAATCATTTGAACTTCATATTTGTGAAAAGTTTCGATGCCTATGTTTACTGGCAAACGGCAAAAAGATATGACACTTTTCGAAAGCAAATTGGGATACAAACACAGTTGAAAGCCGGAAAGTCATTTTAGACACAGAGCACTGGGTGGCCGAAACATGAAATATTCCCATAGAACATTATAAGCATGAGAAGAGTGACTTTTGGAAACTATGACAAGAATAAGCGAGGAATCTATAATTGGACTTGAATCGACGGGCAAGTGGTATTTGAGAAGAAAATAATTACATAGAAAAATAACCGAAATACAATTGATGTGATAGAAGGAAAAAATGGAGTAAGGAATCCAGGGGATGAAGCGAAAGAAGGCAAATTTAGTAAGCAGCAACACACATCAATGGCGAATTTCTCCGAGAAGCTTTGATTTCACGATTTGGTCACCGAACTGGAAATGTTGGATTTCCAGTTAACACTTTTTTAGCTGAAACTGTCTTATTAAAAAATAAGCTTCCAAAAACAAAAACTTACTTTAAATTATCCATATTTCCTTTTTACACAGCATCTGGATCCATATAATACTCGCCTGACTTGAGAGCATCCAAAATTTGTTCTTTGAACTTCTCCCGTTTCTCGTTCAACTCTCTATTCGAAGACAAGTTGGTCCTTCTCAGTCCGCATATTTCTTCGCAATTTGCCACAGCAAAAACGCCACAGGAGTGAGAATCTTTTTGGAAGTTGCATAACTGCCTTCTGATTCTTGGTTCATTCATTCCCAAAGCGTTGGCTATGATCCAAACAGCTTTTTTGATTTTTCCAGGTATGTTTGGGTTTTCTTTTCCGGTTGGTAGCGAGTCATACAAATCTGCTTTATTTGCTGAGATGTTCAGCTTGACCAGGATATAATGGTCGTTGAAATGAAATGGAAGGAGACAAATGTTGATGTCGAGGGACCAGAAAAATGTGTTGTTCTTCAAATCGGTTTCTTCACATTTACCATCAGCTAGTATGCGGGTGGACCATTCAATTGGGATCAATCCTATTTTTCCGTCCTCTCCTTGATTTTGGTTATAGCGAGCCACAGAGTGGTGCATCAGCAGAAATACGGTTCTCATGAACAATTCTTCGTTGACGGAGGTTAATGCATTGAGTTCTTCGGTGTATATTTGATTCCATGCTAGATCAAAACCATCCGGAGCGCCTGAATCAGGAATGAAGCTCACAGCAGGCCCCTGAAACGCACATTTTCAAAAGATCCCGGAATTGTTGAGCATAATCTAAGTACTAGAACAAACGGTTCTTTAGGAAAACGTGGTTTTTAACTCTCATTATTCTGACCATTTCATTTGCTAGTATTTTTTGAATCAGGCCAGGAGAGCAAAAACTTGTGTGCCACAAAGAAAACGGTTACATTTTCATTTGATTTCTGCCATTTTCAAAACACCACTCACCAGAACATTGGCCATGTTGTCATTCTCCACGATGACGTCGTTTTTCTCTACTGTACTTAACAGAAGACGTCGATCGTTTGAAGTTCTTTGAGGCACAGATCTTCCAAGCTTTGTTTCCCAATTGTAGAGTGCAAGGAAATGGCTGCTCAACTGGAATTTTGAATTGATTTTGAATTCGAATAAATTTTCAAAAAGTTTACAAGGCATTAAGAAAAACATTGAAGACAAGATATTGGGCGATTATTCTTTTGAAGTGAAGTACGCATTAAAACACGGGACACCCAGTCAAAAAAGTCGTTCAAAGAACTCTATTTAAAGAATATGACTAACCTGGTAAGTGTCTACTTTCACATCTTCTTTACAACTCTGCCATTCTTCCTCGGTGGGATCACTACAATTTTTGAAAAAGTTCTCAATCTTTGCCATCTGACATGGAAGTTCTGCAGTGAACCCAAGCTTGTACTTTTCCAGCGCATTTTGTCTTGTGTTTGCATAGAACTTATAAATCTAAAATGAGATCTATACATCAAAAATCACATATACGACACTGCTCACCGCTCTTCCTTTCAGTCCAATGTTGAGCTTTTTGCTTATTCTGTTTGCTTCGTTTTTTGTTATGAATTGTTGCTTATCAAACTCCTGCATCAGTTTCAGTCTCGTAGAGCCTTTGACGTATTTGTTTCTCTGAAATATAAAGTTTTGGTTCCTGCGAGTTTTCAGCTCTATTACCTTTGCCGTTTTGAACTTCACTCTTTCATCGGATCGGCTGTTTGAAACTTTGGCATCACTGTTTGAGTTGGAATCGCTTGGAATAACTAATCCATCTTCAGTAGTTTCATCTTGTTTGGAGAGCTCATCATTGGTTGATTCCTAAAAACATAACCATCATTATCTTTCATAATCAATATTTGCTCACCTCCTTCTTGGTACCATTAGATGCCGGAAGGCGCTGTTGACTGGTTTTTGTCTTTTTCGATAGATATGAACTCGGTTCCTGAAAACTTGTATGTTTCCTTAGACTCTCAGGATCGACCATACATTATACCATCAAACCGATTATGGAAGGACCTCATGATTTTCTTTTTCGGAATAATTTATCTCGGTTTCTCTCAGAGAAATGAAAAAGTTTTCAACTGGCATATGATTGATCAAGATAAAAGCAGTTTTCTTATAGTTGTCACTTATTTAATATCTTGCATGCGAATTGAGATAATTGAGCCTACAGTTGACAGCGTGAAGGCTGTTAGATTTAGATTTATTTATTCGAAATTTATTTATTTGAAGGCTTCACGGTACATTAGAAAATTCGGGACATTAGAGTTTTTCAAATTTGCGAGCTGCCTAATTTAGAATGAGAAAATTTCAAAACACAAATTTCACAAAAATCACTCGTGGATATTTTGAATACAAAAAAAAACTAACCCAAAATGGATCGTCGTCCACGTCGTCTTCCGATAAATCAAAATATTGCATTACATTTCTTAATCGTTTGGGTCTGATGTTGTCACCCATCTGAAAAACGTCTCAATAAATCAGAAAGGAAAAATGTTTGGATAGTAGGTTCAAACCAAATACGACTTTGGTAAACAATTCGATTTATCACCAAAGGTAAAGTAAACAAAATGTTGAAAGGGGTTTTTTGAACTTGTGTGTGTTTTGATAGTGCTAGAATCATGGAAAAAATTGGAAGCTGAGAATTGGAAGCCAAAATCAGAAGTTAGAAATTGAAAATCATAAGGAATAATAATTTTATTTTAGGAAAACAACAAATACTACAATTATACGCCTATGGAGAAATCCAGTGGCTTTGGTCTTTGGAGAATTGATTAAGGAAAATATAACATCATTAGAAAAACTATATCACGAGCTTAACAAAGTGGCAGAAAAATTATACATTTGCCTATTTCATTTGTTTATCAACATTTTCTTTCAGTTTCACTTGGTTTATGAAAATTATATTTTGCTGTGCTATGATGATTAGGTTTATGGGAGGATGTAAATAATAAACTTATTTTTCCTTATCACTGATATAAGATAACAAAATTTTATAATATAGATACTTATTACTAAAAGTGCATGCGAACCTGGAGTTCATACCCGAAAAGTAACTTGACGAAGAGAGAACACACACAATTTTATCAAAGCGAACTGATGAACTGATAAAGAGAAAGTGAACACAGAACAGACGAAAAAAGAAGAGATAGGGCTAAAGAGAGATAGACAAAAAAAGAAAAAGAAAAGATACGAAGAGGTTATTTTGCAGTGTAAAACACAAGAGGGTAGAGCTGAAGATGAAAAATGGGATAGAAGAGAAAAAGCAATGAAGCAAAGAGAGAAATAAAAATATACGAAATAAAAAATTTTACATCTAATTGAGGAATTTAAGGAGGTAGATTGAGGCAATAAGTGCATATATGCATACTGAAACTTCTGAAGCTTCCGAAATTCACGATTTACTGAATATCACATTTTCATGTGTCATTTTTAAACGACTACGTGTCATCATCTATTTTGGAACTTTAATAAAACAAAATCATTCACGTGATTTTCCAAAAAAAATCTGAGAAGAGAGATTAGATTGCATGTGTTCTTCTTCTCTTGCCACTCAACACTTCTTCACTGAACCAAAAAAGGCAAAAAATTGGAGAAAAAAGAAAAAAAGGAAAATAAAAATGCGGGTGGAAGAAGGGGAAAAAAGAGAAGAAAACAGAGACGACTCAATGGCAAATGAACCAAGAATCGGTGAAGAAGAGACGGAGAGAGGGGTCGCCGGAAAGTGGAGAACGGGAATAGGAGAAACGGGATGGAAAAAGGCTGTTGTGACGCAACGACAGACTCCAAAGCAGAAAAGAGAGTGCCCGTGCCCAGTGTATGTAGATTAGTAGGTGGTCGTCCTGGGCCAGGCAATTAGCATTTGTTGTTTTGATTTTAAGGTCGAAGGGCAGGTGTTACAGGCAGGTGCTGTTGTGAATATTGTGCTCATGGTCTTTAAAAAGGAGCAAAACAAGTATCAAAAAGCTTCGAATGTGTTTTTGTTCAAACTAGAAATATTACCGCCGTATTTCAAGAGAATTTTGATTCATTGATGGAAAAAGTTCGAAGGGTGCTCAAATGATAAACTCTAAAAACGGATGTACTTGCTAATAAAACTTAGTAGAATGAAACTGTAACGTAATACAACTGGAACATGATAAACCCGTACATGATAAAGTCAGTACCCGGCCTGCGGACCTTGCCGGGCCTGGCACTGGAAGTGTCGGGCCCTGGAAGTCTCTGGCCCAGCCCAGACCGGTACGGCCAGGCCCGCGGGCTGGGCCACTGGCCTTTTGAGTATGGTTTTATTATGTTCCAGTTTTGTTATGTTAAAATTTTATTTTACTCAATTTTAAGTCGAGTACCGCCATAAAAACTCTGGAGAAATGAGCCCTACAATTTTGATTTCAAGCCAATTTATCTCGAATTTCTGTAAACAATATCAAGAATTGCTCAACTGACAAACATTATTTGATTTTATGATAAACAAATTGCCAGTTGACCATGTTTTGATATCTTTCACGGGAAATTAGATTTATTGGTCTGAAGTGAACAGTTTGAATGACAATATATTAGAGTGTTTATGGAAATACATAAGTCACCTAGTATCAAAAGATTTTCGACAATTTTTCATATTTTCAGTGTGAAATGATTTCTGGATTATGATGTGAAGTACGTCATCGGAACAAATGTCTTGAAAGAGTTGTTTCATGACGCCTGGAGAAAAAAACATGCATTATACAACAAGAAATACAAGGACATCTATCAATAATATAAAACATCAAGAGTTGAACTTGTGGGACTTGACGGTGACATGCATACAGTGCTCGCCACCCAAAGTACAATTGTCGTCCAAAAATACATCCCACAAAAATCTATTCTCGCTCTGAGAGGAACTCTGAAAATTCTGATCCCTTTCAACACAACATTTCAAAATTGTCCCTTTACTTCGAATTTCGAGATCTCTGGGTAGGTAAACATCGCCCACTAGCTCTTAAAGTTTATTTTCTGAGGCATGACATTTTAATAAGGTTCAAACAAAATATGATAAGATATAATGATAAGGGTGGAAATCAAGCATAACATTCTCTTGAGAATACTACTAAGTTTTGGTTTTATATGAAAAAATTTTCAATTTTTGCGATTTCTCTCGATTTTTTTCAATTTTATTTCGGAGTTTCGAATAAATTCTTCCATCACATATGATTCAATTACAAATTGAAAATCTTAGAAAAATCTTAGTCTTCTCATTATTAACATATTTTGGTTTGTTACCATCTAATCACATAATTGCCCACTGAGCGGAAAATTTGGCAACCAGCATTTTCTTTTTTTTTTCTGAAAATCATTCTGAAACCCATGTAGAATCTGATTTTTTTTGTGTTTTCTTTTCAAATATCGAAAATTGATTTCACTATTTTATGAAAAAAAAACTAACTAACGAGAAAAAAGTTCCAGATAGACTGCAAAGTGGCAAAATGCATCTCATCGACTTGCATCCTATGATTGAAAAAGCTATAAAATCGGACGAGAAATTTCTGGATCCTCGTCTTCCTGCAACTTTTATGGTAAGTGGTGATGGGAACCATTTACCGTAAACATTAGCATAGAACTTTCAACTTTGACCCGATTTATCCTGGTTCCTGTGAAGAATAGCGCATTATTATTAACTGACAAATTTTATTATGATAAACATTTTATTAGTTAACAATTTTCTAATATCTTTCATAGAAAATGAAATATTTGGGCTTCAAGTTCACGGTTCGTGGAGCATTCTATCAGAGTGTTCACGCTAGTTAATAAAAACTATTCAATAAAAATACCACAGATAAATGTTGTTGAACGATACAACCTGATGCCTTCTTCAAACGATTTTATCAATTTATCGAAAGCAGCTCCAGAACCTCACGTCAAACAGGTGTGTGTTGCCTCTGGCTGTATATAACATTTTTTATTCGCAAATTCACTATTGAAGGACATGCTGGTAGCTCAGGGAATGCTAATTTCTGCTGGCTTGATGCCTACAAACGTATCAACAGCTTCGCCGTTTTCATTAGCATTGGCATGTTTCATCGCGAGAGTTCCTTGCAGAGCACAAGCAGATACAGTAATTTAGTGCTTGTAAGTTCTGGTAGATTTTAATACGATCATGTTACAGGACTTGCTTGTCAGCCAAATGGTTTCAACTATACCTGCCGAGTTCCGGACTCCATATTTGAACCAAAGAGTTAAAGGATGGGAGGTGAACTAAGCACACTGCTTTAATGTTGTTGATACAAGCCAATAAGATTCAAATGACTCCAAAAATGTTTTTACACAGTTCAAAATTATTAGCTGATGTGTCAGCTTTTTGGTTGCACAGGCTAAGCCTTTTGAAAAATTCGGAACGCCCGGCACAACTTGAAATGGCAAAATGAGCTGTCTCGGCCTATTTGAAGACCTAGCAATGCGAATATTTTGGGCGCTTATGTCTGTTTGAGGGCGAGACAGGTCAATGTTGTTTATTCCAAAAGTACGACAATCTAGCTTCAAATTGACAACGTAGCCACAATATGAAAATGAACCGAATAGAAGCACTAACTATATTAAGAAAATGCTATGAAAACATACCAGAGTCTTCAACTAATTTTCCGTTTACTGCTTTCAGGTATTCATTTGCACAATATCTAACATGTTGAAAAGAAAAGGAGTCAAAATCACAAAACAGAAAGATAGATCAGCACATCAAGGTGTCCCGCCGTTCATGCTCAAAATTCAAGCTATTCTTATTGCATGTAATCATCACTTGAAAGAGTGCAATGATTGGTTTGACAGTTCTCCTTTAACTATGGTAAGCATAGAGATTTTGAAGCAAAATTCCGAAACTTTCTAGAATGACAAAATTGTGATATATCGGAAAAGTCGTTCATGTGTTGCGCAGTCGACTGCAGAAAGGATCATCAATATTTATAACGAAGAAGTGAGTCTAGATTCAAATTTTCATAATTCCGATATTTGATACAGTCACTTTTTTAAAGCTATCAGCGTTGCATAAGCTAATGTCGGAGAGTGACCGGATTCCGATTCTCCGTGAGAATCTACAGGTCGTTGAATGGTGAGAAATCAGTTCAAAACTTGATTTATTTTCAGAAAATGAGAAACTCATACACTACAATTATGGAATTGAAGGAGAGCATGGAAACGATTGCTCGCATAGCACAAATGAATGAAAAACCAAGAGGCGTGGAGACCTGGAAAAATGTGAATTGAACTAAGAAAGTGTTATCATTTTTTAAATTTTTATTCCAGATAGAGAAACTGATTCAGTGATATCATTCCCAATCAACAAACAATACAAAGTTCAATTCGAACCAACAAAAAAATCGGATAATTCATCTAACTCTCCATGTTGAACTCAAGTTTAATGATAAATGTCTAATCGCTAATCACTGTGCATCTTTAATTTCATAATTCTTTTTCCTCGAATTTATATATATTGTTCTTTCCATTT
The DNA here is from genome assembly GCA_027920645.1 of Caenorhabditis nigoni. NCBI lineage: Eukaryota > Metazoa > Nematoda > Chromadorea > Rhabditida > Rhabditidae > Caenorhabditis > Caenorhabditis nigoni. The sequence goes on from CP115869.1 coordinate 1,469,470, forward strand.
AATTTGTTTCTTAGCCCGTTTGGCCATTTTCCTCCGTAATAAGATCGTTGATTCGATGTGTAAATCAGAGTCTTGAGAAAAACATCAGTGTGTCACCGCCTTCACGAAAATGGTTTCTTTGTGCATTGTTGCCATACCTCGTATTGGATGTTTTGCAGTTCATGAACTGTTTTGAAAATACTGCGGGACGTACCACTCTTCCCTACAAGACATCTAACACCCCTCGCCAAATTGGAAGGTCAAACGATACACTCCCGATAAGACGTTGCGTGCCTATCCGAATCATTACTGTAGCACATGTTTATATTACGTCATAAACGATCTATACATATTATGGAGGTGACAATTGACCTCTCGAGGGGATTAGAGAGCAGGAGTTGTGGGGAAGAAACACATACACACGTCTTCAGAGCAGATGACCTGGCGGCAGAGGTTTTTCCGATCGATATCTTTGATGTATCTCGTTTCAAAATCGACGATTCTAAGCCAGCCGATGTTAAGCTAGTACGACAATGGAAAGTGGTAGGAAATAGAAAACGGAGCTTGGTGGAAATTGTAGGCGGAAGTCGGTTAAAATATGGGCTATTATTGAGGCAATCGGTTTCTCAACCGCATAGTTTAGTGTAAATCCAACATTTAAGAATCTGCATTTAAAGATTCAAGTCCTTGCTAGTTGATCAGGTTGATTCCATTTTTCTCGTGCCACGTTTAACTGCTCAACCATCAAAAAAAGATTCAAAGTCGGTAAAACCCTCAAAATCTCAATTTTTTCAAACTTCATGTAGTTTTCCATTCTCAAAAGTCAACCTTTTTTTATTTTTAATCAATCTTATTGAACCACTCCATACTTTCCTCCCCACGTTCTTCTCATTTCTCTTCTCTTTGACTGCCTCACAATGCTCTCTCGTCTTGCTCTCTCTCTTTGTCTCGTCCATTTTGCGCTGTCCTTCCTATCTCTTTTTTGTTTTGTCACCAGAATAGATTAGAATACCTTTCGCGCGTCTCCTAAACAAAATATGAATTATATTTTCGCAAAAATCTAGAGTAACCGTCGAACGTTCTTTGAAGTGCTATTTTTGCACAAATTTCAGTGAAATTGTTCGAGATTTTCTTTTTTTAAACACGAAATTCTTCCCTGAAGCTCAATTTTCCCTTGCTTTGCAAGTTTCTTTTGCACTAATTTGTGTTCTTGTAGTACCATAGATGCTCATTTTTCGTTTATTCAGCACTTTTCGTCGAGCCATCACCAGTTCACAGCTCGTATTCAGAAAAGGTTTATTATAAAATCGAAAAAAATGCCATTTGCATAATTTGAGTGTTTCTACAATTCCACATTTGCATGCCACATTTTTGATAGCATTCAGTTGTTCTGTCGTGTGCGTACTCTTCATTATTCTTACTGCTTTTTTCAATGCCAATTTATTCAAATATCATTTTTGCAGATGACACCAGAAGATGAAGAGCCAACACAAATTTCAACTGAAAGAGATCGGGCACCTGTAACCCAGGGAAGTCAGGCAGCAGTTTCAGAGACACCAGAAACATTCCTCACTTCAACACGGAAAGAAATTCTTGAAGCATCGCCTCTGGTAAATGATCCAGTTTCTGCATCACAACAAGCGCCAGCCACTGGTCTGACTCAAGCAGCTCCCCAGCCAAACTCATCTGATTCCCAACCCAATGCAACTGATTTTCCTTATGTTTATGCAAATTCAACAAGAAACTCCACTTCTGAAGCTTCAATAGAAGGCCAAGACCCAGGCGATGTCCCCGGTCCAGATGTCGTCCCACCTCGCTCTTCTGATTGCGTCCAGTCTCCAATTCCTCGTCGCAATGACCGTATCCCAGTTCCACCTTCACCTCGCCGGCATCACACGCCTGATGAGCTTGAAGCTTTCTACGCAGCTCGCAATCAAGAATATGAGCAGCACAAGAGAAGTACTGGATACGAATCTTCTTCGTCAGAAGATGAATGGTGGGTTTTTTGGCAAATTTTTTCAAAAAAATATCTGAAAGTGTCAAAAACATAATATGTTACATCACTTTTTCAGGATTGAAAAAGGTCACACCCAACGTTCCAGAAGGAATGGAAGACAAATTTCCAATGAACGTGATGTTGTCGAGCAACCAACGACGAGCAATCAAATGGATGAAAATGCAGAAACGTGAGTATTCCACTTAGAAAATAGTGTAAATAACTGGCAGAAAACTCACAGTTTATGTTTTTAGTGACGCTCGAGACGACGTAATTGATCCGGTCCGGCATTTGGAAGACGTTGAAGGAGAATTTCCAGCTAATTATGCCACGCGAGCAGGTCAAAACGAGGGACCCGATCAACAGATAGAAAGTGGACGTGCGGAGGACGATGATTCGGAAGAGGAAGACGGAGAGTCCGATGCAGAAACATTTGAAGCGATTACTTTGGACTCACCACAAGAAGACAATCCTGAAGCATCGTCTCTTGTGAATAATCCAGTTTCTGCATCACATCAAACGTTAGCCTTTGGTCAGACTGAAGCAGATTTTCAACCGAGCATTCTTCGTGACCCATCAAATGCAACAGAAGTTCCAAATTCTGCAACATGTTCTACTCTTGAAATCGCTGAAGCTTCAACACAAGCCCAATACGATGACGTCCCCACTCCAGGTCTCGTCTACACAAGCTCTTCTGATTGCGTTCAATCTTCAGTTCCTTGTCGAAAAGACCATTTCCCAGTTCCGCCTCCAGGTCGTCGGAATCAGACGGCTAACGAGCTCAACGCCTTTTACAAAGCTCGCAATCAAGAATATGAGCAGCGCAAGACAACAACTGGATACGAATCTTCTTCGTCGGAAGACGACTGGTAAGTTTTTGTTGCTAAATGTTTTCCGAAAAAAGCATCTGAAAGTGTCAAGACAGTATTGAGACTGAAGTAAACCCATTTTCAAATCAGTTCTAAATTTTTTCATCCCCAATAGTTGAAATATAGTTTTTTCAGGATAGAAAAAGGCCACTCGCAGCGTTCCAGAAGAAATGGAAGACAAATTTCCAATGAACGTGATGTTGTCGAGCAGTCAACGACGAGCAGTCAAATGGGTGCATATGCAGAAATGTAAGAATTTCATTCTGAAAAATGTTTCTAAATCTGGCGACAGAGTTAAGAAAAAAAGGAAATTCACAGTTTTTGTTTTTAGTGACGCTCAAGACGACGTTATTGATCCTGCTCTGCATTTGGAAGACATCGGAGAAGAAGATGCAGCTAATTGGGGGACGCGAGCAGTTCAAAACAAGGGACCTGACCAACATATAGAAAGTTGGCGTGCGGAGGACGATGATTCAGGCGAGGTAGATGAGGAAGATGAAAATGGCAGACGAGCTCATTATGAGGGTGGTATTATTGAGCAATCAGAGGTGAACAATGAAATGGAGGCGTATTCAGAAATGCGAGTCTGGCAATAACTTCTGTCGGAAAGTTTAAAAGTTCTTTTTTTCAGTGATGCTCCAGATAACATTGATGAGCCTGCCCGACATTTGGAAGACGTCGAGGAAGAAGTTCCTGTTGATTGCGTCACGCGAGCGGATCAAAATGAGGAAGCAAATAGACAGATAAAGGTTAGAAATGCGGAGGACGATGATTTGGACGCCTTGGATAGCGAAGATGAAGACTCCGACCCTGATACTCCAACGACGAGCCGGTTGGATGAAACCAGAAAAAGACCAGCATCGATAGGACCATCTGGATCTCCTGCAGCAAAGAAACCGAAAAGTGAAACCAATCATCAGGATCAGGAAATCGAAAGAACACTTGAGAGGGTGAAGCCCAAAAGAAAACGCAAATCTCAAAGAAATTACTTCAGTTCAAAAGAGAGGAGAAGACATCAAGCCGCATCGCAAAGATACAAATTGATAAAGCGAACTGAAACCCAATCGTCAACCTCAGTCGCATCCAACTCGATTCAGGAGGAGGATGCAGCGGCTCATCCTCATGGTGAGGTTCAACTTCAAGTTCAAGCTCACTTGTCACCAGAAGTCGGTTATCTGGAAAACGAGGAGGACGACCTTCTTGCATCTGGACCGATCGTTCTTCTACCCACAGGATCGTCGCAAGAAATACCACCACAAGGGATGCGATATAGGCAGTCTCGTTCATCACCCAGTGTCCCGTTTGGTGTTCAGAGAGCTAGTCAACATGGAATCAATAATGGAGCATTAGAAAGGTTAGGGTCTTTTTTTTGAGAAACTATTAAATTCAAAATATCACTTTTTCAGAAACTTCCGAGATTATTCCACTGGTGAGAACGCCGCCGGCCCATCTACGTCAGCTCAAAGCACTTCTGACTACTCGGATCGTAACTCGTCAAATAGACGATCAGGAATAGGGTGAGGCTTTTTTGTTCCTTGTCTAGAAACGGTACTAGCCTAAATTGAGACTCCTCCAATTGGAAATTCCTCTGATCAGAACTACATATTTCTAAATTCGAGTCTTTTTAGAAGTCTATTATCCAGACGTTCATGACGACAAGATTTCTCATAATTCTCCAAAGATCTAAAAACAATAATTACATCTAAAACCTAAGCTTTAATGTTGAAATATCTAATTTAATTTATTTCAGATACGAGTATGCGCGACTTGTCTTTCCGGTGGATGAACCTGCTGCCAACTTCACGGAGATTGGAGCCACCGACCAAATCTAATCTCATATTCTTTGATATCCTTACCATGTCGTTGCCTTAACCTTCTCACATCAGCTTCCAGCCAATTCTTTTATGTATCGACGTAAAATTATTCATTCCAAGCATCGTTTGAAAATAAAATGTATTCTCATCTCCATCAAAACAGGTCAGAATAGATGTCAAGCGATGTTAAGAGTCGAGAGACATCTAAACCAATCATTCTGATGGATAGAAGAATTTGAAAAGCTGAGATTGACTACAAATTCAGTTCAGCAAGATGATCAAGCACGTTTTTTGGGGTTGTCCATGTGTTAATTGTTGCAGCGAACATGATTCTCCGATTGGGCCAAGAAAAATACCCGGAAATCGTCCAGTTCAACTAACTGCACCTTTGTTGTCATGTCGCGCTGACAGTGGATTTGTGTTCTATCTCATCTCTCTTTTCGGCTCCGCCTTGTGCTGAAAAAAGAATCGGTCAAAAATGACAGTAAACCTTACCGGAAAGGGAATCAAAATGGAGTTATCAAATCTCAAAGAGCTTCTGTAGTTCCTGCTAGACGATCGTTTTCACTTTCCGATAGTAACGAATGATTCACAGACATCGTCAAGCTCGAATACCTGCTTGGCTGTTTTCCTGTGCAGTTGCCAGTTGAGCTCACAGCGATGAAACTGGTGTTTGGCTGGTTGTAACTGCTACTGATCACATTTTCAGACCTGCCATCGTGGAATTAATCCAGGTTTTTCTATCAAAAAGTGCGCGAGACTCCACATTCGTTAATATTCACATCCGTTGCCTTCTTTCAAATCTCTCGTTGCATCTCCTTTCTGGTCTGAAACGGGTTGTTCATGATAGCAGTAACAATGAAACCTTACCAGCATGTAGAACCAATGTAGCGCTATCGAATCTCAAAGGTTTGGGGTAGTTCCTGATGGACGAGCATGATCATTCTGCGACAAGCGATTCTCAAATCGAGGGGCATCTAAATCAATCATTCTGATGGATAAGAGAAGTCTTCTCATAGAAACGTTCTTTGCCAGTTCTGATAGCAACACCAAGGTGTACTCCGAATTGCTCATAATGTGTTTTCTTCTGTGAACTTCAATCACCGTCATTTTTTAATTTGCTTCTCGGCCGAAATGCGTTTCATTTGCTGAAAAACGACCACTTTTTTATTCGATAATTTTTGAAAAAAAACTCACCTCTCTTTTCCAATTCGTAACGTTTTATTGCCAAGTCACAATCTGCCTTTTTACACGGTTTTGAACAGGAGGATTTGTCGGAAGACGTTGAGTTTCACGAATGACCGATTTATGCCTTCTGGACTGGCTATTTTCCCATCTCCAGTGTTTGTAGAGTTTCTGAAACGATTTAAATCATTTTTACAGGAAAAATTTGAACTAATGAAAGGTCTAAATCCAAAAAACGACTATAAAATGGCGAAAATAGATAAATTTATTTCATTTATTTTCAAATTTGGCGGGGACACGTACCGTACTCTCAGGACCCTGCAGGCAGTTTGCGTCTCTTGGCAGCGTGCCAGGGGCCCGGTCGATGTGCGCGCACACACGAAACGACGAAAGAACGACGAAAGAGTGTAGAGAAGGAAGATACTTAGAGCGCAGTGAGAGGGCGATTGGAAAACGGGACAGCAAACGCGACGAGTGACTAGAGGGAAGAGACGTAGAGAAAAATATTTTAAAGGTACAGATGGTGGTGCCGTATCGTTTATTAATTAATTTTTGGCTATTTAAAACAAAATATTCACCTTGAAAATTTTCGAAGAAGATGAGCGTCAATTTCCAGCAAGAAAAGTAAGTCATTTCAATTTTTTTTAAATTTTTTCAGGAAATTGTCCGGAGTCTTTTCATTCTGATGGCAGACAGGGACGGATGGGTTTCTCTGACGGTCGATGTTGGTGAAAAGCACCAGTAGGAGAGCATAATTCAAAGATGGCCAGTCTGAAGACATAAATTTGTTGTAGTAACAAGCATCGTGGAGTTTCCTGCCTGTGGACTTCAATGGCAAACTGTGCTGGAAAAGTACAAAACTGGTATTCGAGCTGTCTGATGTCTGTGATTTACGTGTGTCTGTCGGAGAATGATCGTGCTCGTCTACCAGTGGCTACGCCAAATCTTTGAGATTCAATAGCGCTACATGGACCTTATCTGCTGGTAAGGTTCCGCTCTTAATTCTATCAAAAACAACTTGTTTCAGCATAACAAAGGAGATCTAACGAGAGATTTGAAACGAGGCAAAGAATTTGAATGTGAATGGATGTGAAGCTGGAGATGTATCGTGCATTTTTTGATCGAAAAACCCAAGATGTGACAGTAGTTCGTTGTGTGCAAAGCTGGAATTCGAAGATGCCAAGTCAGAAGAAGTGAGCTGTAAGAGTAACAACCAGCATGACACAAGTTTCTTCACCATGAACTTTATTGGTGACTGCACTCGAGGAAAGCAAAGCAGATATTCGAGCTGGACGATGTTTTTGAATGATTCTATTTTCGGAATGCGCTCGCCTACTTGGAAATACGCCAAATCTTCAATCTTTGTTGACTTCACTTTCAATTCACATGCTGGTAAGGTTTCATTATCACTTTACGCGATTCGTTTCAGCACAAAAAAAGGGCCGAAAACTAGATTTCCCAGCGCAACAGGAAAACGAAAAAGCCTCAGTCAGTCAGTCGATTCTTGGCTATTTTCTTTAAAAACGAAGAATCATATTCATTGTGAACTAGGACGATCAGCACATGAAGAACCCAAAAACAAGTGTGCTTGATCATTTTGCAGGAAAGGATTTGCAGCCTTTCTCAGTGCTTAATTTCTTCTATCCACCAAAACGATCGGTTCAGTTGTTTTTCGACATGATTGTTGCTTGACATCTATTCTGACCTGTTGTGGTGGATTTGAGAGTAAATTTGAGAGCTGCTGGCACCTTCTGAATAGGACAAATTTGCTTTTAAACCAGAGAAAAACCTTAATTCAGAAAAAAAACCGGACTGGCAGAACTTGCCAAACATTTGAAGTCATGGATAGATCGTTTCAGTGGCTCTGATGACGTGTTGTAATGTCCAAGATGATGAAACTGTTCGATGAGAAAGAAGTTATTGGGAATTCATTCAGCCCAGGCAAACAGTAGAAGAATTTCATCTGCTGATCTGGAATACTTGGTTTTGAATTTAGTATTAAATAAGATTTGAAGTACTTCAACAACTTCTACTCATTAACAAACCAATGAAAGAGATTTCGCAAAATTTTATTATTTCTTGGAGAGGAAAACGTTGTCAAAAAAACAAAAAACACATTTCAATGAGAATGTATGACAGTGGGATGGAAACCGAAAGTGGTAAAAAGTGAGAAAGTTTCGGGTAGGCATGGAATTAGATTATGGGAGGCGTCATGTGAAGGCGTCCGCTGTTGGTAGCATCAACTCTGGAATAAACATTTTCATGACTAATAAAGGAAAATAAACTTTTGGTAAATTGGTTTTAATGGGCAGGAATTTTCTATTCAAAATCAGTTCTTTATTTGAACTGAGTGATTGCGAATTGATACATTCAAAAATAATTACCTATTTGTTTCGTGGTCTCATTTGGATCTCTTTTCTTAACATATCTGCCAAAGTCTGCATGTGTGCAGGCTGGTTCCCTGGTCCCTCGGGAAACAGCACCCTTGGGAGTGGTAAGGTGCTGGACCCATCGATAGCGGCGGCGAGTTGGGCCAAATACATGTTCTGCATTCTAACCTCTTGCCTTTCCACCTCCGGAATCTGGGAAATATTTAATTATTTTCAGTTGTTCACTGTATTTATACAGTAATGGTATGAAGTTTAGAGGAAAGAAAAGCAAATGATGGCCTAACTTTCATCAGATAAGTTTTCTAGGCCGTCAACGTTGAATATCTAATTCTCTAAAACTAAGTTTTCTATATACATTAATTAGATAACATCAAAAGTGTTTCTGAAAAAGGTAGGTAGTGTAAGCTTTGGTTTTCTAGAAAGTGCAAGGTCACATGGTGGTCTAACCTCTGTTCTTTAGGTCACCATGATAAATAGTCTAGAAAACACTCTAGGTGAATAATAGAATGTTTCTAGAGTATGAACTTTGGTGGCCTTGAAAATTCAAGCTTCAGCGGTTCAACGGCCACAATTTTGAAATTTTTTTTGACTGTTGACTATGAACTCGAGTTGAATAGAAAACCATAAAAAACTGTTACCTCGCAGGGATCCTGCGGTTCTCCGGCGCTCTGAATTCCATCAGAGTTGGTGCTGGCATTGCTGGCCTCCGTTTTGATGTGGTTCTGAAATACTTTGAAATTTTGAAATCTTATTGACATGGTTGGAAGAATGATAAATTTTAAATCTAAATCTTGTTTCTGTGATGCTACCATTGCTACAATTCGAAAAAGTGTTTACTATAGCAGTTACCGTGAACACTCCCATAGAACGCCACCCAAGCCATCAAATTTGAACTAATATATCTCCATTCCTGTTAAAGATCTCGAAAAGCAGTCATCTGGCAGATTGTTTATCATAATATCAAAAACATTCTATCAGTAAATCACTTTTTGATACCTCTCATAGTAAATGAGATACATGGGCTCGAAGTTGTTTGGGTGGCGTTCTATTAGAGTGTTTACGGTATGTAGCTTAGAATCCAATTCTTCAATGATCTCTCATCTAGCACCCATACTATATCAAGATGAAGACAAATGTTTCAATAGTTTTGGATTTCCTAAGCAATTTTCTTTATAATACCTGCTCCGACCCTGCTCCATAACCTGCTCCATCCTGTCGTTCGAGCTTTGGCGGAGCTTCGTCTTCGTCCTCATCCACCGGCTCCATTTTCATTTGCCGTTTTCGTTTCTGCAAAGTATGAAGTTATGAATCCAGCACGAACTACAAATCCAGACGATTCATAGCTAACAAGATTCGTAGGAGTTGAAGTCTATAGAAATTTTAGAATCTTTTGTGTTTTCTGTTTGAAATTCAATAGTACTCTATTGAGTGTCTAGCAATCGACATCTATATAAAACGGAGATATTGAACAGCTCAAAAAATTCAATTCAGATACCTAAAGAGTTTTCAGAAATCTCACCTGTCTTGGCCGCTTTTTCGGCAACTCTGGCTGAACGAAGACGGATCCCTCATCCTCCAATATTGGCGGCGAAGATACCTGAAAAGATATGAGTTAAATTTAAATCAAATACAAATTTCTCACCGGCTCTTCTTCGATGCTTGGACAGCTCATGCTTCTAGGGGTGAGTGTAGGATAGACCCTGAAAAAAGAAGCATATTTAAAGCAGTTTAAGGAGTATCACAAGAGGAAAAACGCGATAAATCGTGAACAGGACCCGCTTTTTCTATTTTTCCCAAGTCATAGATATACGGTTCGGGGGCTCAGATACCTTGAGCAAAAACTACCGTAACCCAAAAACATCTGAATTCGGCGGAATTTCGCCGTTTTCTCTAAAAAATCCAAAAAAATGCTCTGATTACGGTAGTATTTTATTGAACGACATGAAAACCAAGATTCGACGCCACCAATTTTGTGGAAACGGTAGTTTTAGGCCAGACCAATCGGAAAACGTTTCTTTTCGGCCGCCTTTGTATGAGAAAAACGGAAAAGAAGTGAGACAAAAAAGCGTCATGAGAAACAGAGAAAAACGATCCGCCAAGGAAAGACAGTGATTGCGAAATGTGAGTGGGTGGAGTATATGTGTAGATGGGCTCAAGTGTTCAAAACTAGGGTGACGTCATCGTGGAACAAAATCTCGATTTGAAATTCGGAACCGAGCCAAGTTTGAATACGTCGTATGTTAGCGTGACTGTTGACAGCTGAGTAGCGACTTAACAACGCTACAGATCCCAAAACATCCAGAAAAAAGTGAAAACGAAAACAGGTGCCTAAGAAATTCAAATGAATATGTATACCAAACTTTCTGTACATCACGTCACTTCTCTGATGTTCCCCTTGCTCACCCATTACAAAAACCAATAAAAAGGAGACCTAAGAAAATTTTTGAATTCTTGCCAGCTAAAACAAATAAACCAGGAACGGAGGTGGAAATGAAATAATTATGTTTTGTTCTTACAAAGATGACAGAATAGAAGAAATAAATAATGATAGAAAAAGTTGATATCTGGTTTTATGATTGGCTCGGAGGACACTACTACAAAAGGAGAGAGCAGAAGTTTTCAAGAGAGCGATTTATAGTTACGGTATGTATTTCGACGTCATTGCGTGCAGTGGTTTTGTGTTCACACAGCGCGTGGCTATTTTTTCGCTTTCATATTTACATCAGCGTGAGCAACAGTGAATTCCGCCACCGTAACTCAGTTGATTGGCATTTTAAACACTGGACCCACGAGTTCAACTCCTCGAAGGGCGCATATGAACAAAATACCGAAAATCCTTTTCTGTCTTTCCACCTTCAAGAAGTGTCTATTAGATCTCGAAGCTATGGATTTTTTAGTCACAAGAAGCATCTGATGCACGGGCTCAATGAGTCCATTGTTGAGCGCCATTAAAACGGGGAACGATTTTAGAACCAAAATTTTATTCAGAACTCTCATTTTGTTCAAGGTTCGCCAATTTCGCATTTAAGTCAATCTGAGATCCGCGAAAGTCCAGACATTGAGCGATAGGTTCCTCCTGCAAACGTTTGTGAACCCATTACAACTCATAACGCTGCCAAGCTTCAATCCTCAACTCGTATAGCTCCCTCAATCCCTTCCTTACTCACTCCAATTTTGTCAGAAATGTGCTCACCTTGCCATCAAAATTTGGCTCTCTCATTTGGAAATATTTGGAAGGCCACAAATAGGGCTTAACTCATGACAGAGCATAATTTAGAAGAGGGCAGATAGACAACGAGAGCAAGAAGGTGATACTCATCTAGGACAGCAGCAACGAGAGAGTGCAAGCTTCTTGTTTTGATGACTATTGGAGGATTCATAGTACAATCTTCCGCTATTCTGATTTTGAATTTTTCCCTTTTCTGATATTTTTTGTATTATTAGCATTCAAGTTCAAACAATCTTGTTTTTTTCCAGGACATTTCGAATATTGCCTTCCTTCTAACTGAAGAAATTCACACTATGTTCGCTGAAATAAAAGACCCAATTTTAAAAAGTTAGTTGAAAATACTTAAAACTTACCACTCTTTCATCTTTTCCATTCCAGGATATACATGTCCACTATGCTCAATAAGCTTCTACAGCAAATCCGGACTTTATCATCATCGGAAAAACCACCATAGAAAGTATACCTGTCTACTATGTGACAATGTCGACCATTCAGAAGAAGATGTCAGAAAGCATATGTTAGAGAAACACAACCATGCTAGAATTGTGCCATGTGGACATTGCGATCTTGTTTTCGAAAGCTTCTCGCATCTCAGACATCACCATGTCCTCTCGACTAATTCCAAAAGAAAATGTGAACCGGTTGAACCGATTGCTATTAATGGCGATAACCCAGGCTATGAGCACCAGGACGGACCATCCCCACTTGTTAGTAATGTGCATTTCTCTGAAGACGAGTTGAAAAAGGAGGAGCCAACCACCGTCGCTGATTTCGTTTCATCCAAAAAAGTTTTGGAGGATATTTTCAATAAAGGTAGGTTGGGGGCAAATGTAATACGCTGAATAGACTAAAAATTACAGAATTTTGCACTAAATTAGTTGTTACCGCCTTTGAAGCGGAAAAGAGCCGTATGGAAAAAACATCAAAAACCGAAAACCTGCAACAAAATGAAGAGAATCAGGCATCGGAAGGTAATCACATAATTCGTATACTTTTTCCGAACTAGGCATCTTCCAGAGTCCACTGCAACTCAATCTCCTGACTCTATGGCAACTAAACAACAAAGAGAAAACGAAAAGATGTATCAAAGCCTTATCAACAAAGCTGTGGAGATGATTTTGAACCGGGGAACACATTCCGACGAAGATTTGGTGTCAGTTTCATTCTGGGAGAGAATGATCATTTTCGCGGATTTCAAAGTCACTAATTACCTTAAAGACAACGCTAGCAAGAAAATGGTAAGGAGGCGTGGGAACAGCTTTCAGTAAATTTGTTTTCAAATTTCAGAATTTACAAGAGTGCCTGCAAGATTTTTGAGTTGGCAATTCAAGACTACCTCCCAAATACGCATTGCTGCTTCACTTATTTCTGTGATTCTTTCCCTCTTCTTTTTACCTTTTTATTCTACTACTTGTCTACAGTTTTTTACTCTCTTATCGAGTTTTAATTTTCCAAAAATCTATTATTTTCCCCATATTCAAAACCTCATATAAAATAAGTAATATAGATTTCCCAAACGGAATTCCAAAACAAAAATCTCCTGTCTCTCATCCTTAAACTTGAAAAAATTGAATTCTGTCTTGATTTGAAGTATTTTCTTACAGTTTATCTTTGATAATTTCATACATAATAAAATTTGCATCTTGCTTTCTTATCATATGTTATCTGCTCTAATCCAACACCTACAATTATTTCCCAAGAGATAAATTGGGGTGTGTGTCTAACTTGTTATTAGACTACCAATGCGAAAATACTTTTTGTTCGTTTTTATTTCAGCGTGCTATTACGAATGCGACCGTTTTCTGAAGACTCTTCACCACTTATTTGACTTAAAAAGTTTCAGAATTTTTCGTATTCATGGGATACCGTATTACGATTATATTGTGAAATCCTATCTAACTGTTCCGGGTTTTTGTCCCTCCTTTTATCAACTTGATGATGTTCAGTAAATGTTTTCAGATGCCTCGCGATCGCAACAACACCAAAAATTCTACTAAAAAACCCGGGAAGAAAGCAGTTGTTGTTTTAGAAGAGCACCACATATTTTTCCGATGGGTCGAGCTGACCATGGTTGTCTTCTTCTTGTTTCTTCTCACAGACTACTGTCACGAGTACAATACTAGCATCGAGTTCCGGAGAATGCTGCAGAGGAGGCGTGAATGAGGGGCTGCCTTGGATCATTTTCGTTCAAACCAGAGGAAGATTCTATTTTTACAAATCTTTTCTGTCTAACTTCATTTTTGTCTCATAAACTACCTCCATTCTGTATGAACAACATCTGCCATTTCATTAAAAAATATAGAAATACAAAAACTCTGTTTCTCTCGAATCTTAGATTTTCTCAAAACATTCGAAAAGATGTTGTCCCTCCAATAACTTCGAATCAGAGAGAATGTAGACGACAGGTGTTCGCTACCTTGTTTGTGTGTACGGGTGTGTGGTGGAGGCTGTATGATGGTGGTGTTGCAGTAGAAGGAGGGGTAACCAGAGGGACCATTGCCAAGGGTCACCTACCAAACCATCTGTAGACAATCCTGCTATTAGTCTAACGGTGCACCGTGCCTATAATTTCTCCCTCCCAAGAAATGTTTCCTCTGGTTTCTGCCTAGTACTCCCCACATGGTATTCCCATGGAGCACCTGTCAAATAACCGAGATAAACCTTCTGAAGTTTTTGGAATGCAGAATTTTCCATAAATCAACTCTTTACTGTGCTTGTCGTGTTTTCTACCATTCATATCTCCAATTTCATATCTTCAATCATATCTTCAATCTCCTTATGGATGTAGCACAACTTTGGTTCTTTTTATAAGTAGAGCAATTAGAGTGTATTTTTTGATAGGAGAGAGACAGAGAAAGAGACAAAGTGGGCGTGGTTTACCACACCATCTGCCTGTCCCATACGATCCGTTCGCACTTTCTCTGGGCCTCTTGCTCTCTCGTCTACGCGCGCGTTTTGAATCATACACCGGCCACCCTCTCTCTCATTTACCTTCTCTGTCCTCACACCACTCACCGTTTCCCAGATTTTGTTGTGCGGGTTACTGTTCTTTTCTTATCGGTTTTGCTTGCTCACTTAACTTCTCGCTTTCTTGTTTTGTAGATCTTCATGTTAGATGAAATGATTTTTCAGAACATTATGCGTACTCCAGCTAAAGTCAAAGTCCTTGGAAAGAGAGCTCCGTGTCCTCGCCGGGCCTTCTCGCCAAGCCCATCAGGCCCAGTAAGTTTTCATTGAATATTGATAACTTCAGTTGATTGAAAACATTTTTGATTAAATCAAACACACTTTCAGGCCGCCTCAACCAAAAAGTCCACCGGTGCCAAGCCTTCGATCAAAAAGGCTTCCAAGACTTCGGTCAAGAAGGCTACTAAGCCTTCGATCAAAAAGGCCTCTAAGCCTTCGATCAAGAAGGCTATTGAAACTTCGACCAAAAGAGCGACCAAGTCTTCGACGAAAAAGGCCATCAAGCCTTCGACCAAAAAAGCCACAAAGCCTCTGCAGAAAGCTCCAGCTCGCTCGGTAAGGAGATTTCAACCTTTCATACTAAATTTACAAAGCAACTTTTAAAACAACATAGAGACATTAAGAAGTTTCACAGCGTTTCTACTTTCAAACTCTGCAATTTCAGGCCGTGGTCCCAGCTAAGGCTCCCTCGAGTGTCAAATCTTCCGGAACCCCGACTACGAAGGCTGCTCCAACCCGCTCAAGTGGGCGCCACGCGACTCAGGTAAGCTAATTCATTTCAGCATACAGTAGTTTTGAAACACCATAGAGAAACTAAGAAGTTCCGAACCTTTCATTCTACGAAATTCTGTAATTCCAGGCCCCGCCAAGTGGAGGAAAAGGATCCGCCGCCAGCACGGGACGCGGCAATCGTCATGGCGATCGTAAGGTAAGAACTTTCTAACTTCTTAATGTCATAGGTGGACACTGGCAGATTCCGGATAGAGGTTTTAGTTTGGATTCATCCTACAAGGCGCGCAAAACTTTCAGAAACGGTGTTCAACATTCGCTTAAGTATCGGTTTAATGCCGTCATGAGCCAATTCCATTCGCAAACCTGGTAGTTTGACCTGGCGTTTTTTAACTCTTGCCTGAAAATGGGGTATGGACTGCCAGGTACATTAGACAGCCCTTCCAAAGCCACCCAAAATGAGAAAATGAAACTTTTTCAAGTTTATCTGCAGCAATTACAAAGCCTAAAAGATGAGTACAAGCACACTTGTTACTGGCCGGGCCCGGCCCTGTCGGCCCCGTTCTGGTTCTGGAATTTTAAAATTCTGTATTTTTTGAAAATTTTCGAAGTTTTTTTAAAATTTCCGAGAAATTTCTGAATTTTGATACTTTTTAAAAAACGGGTCACCTCAGAAAGTTTTATTTGAGGTGAAATCCAATAAATTTTTCTCAAGAATTTTCAAAAAATCAGCTACCCACCATAGCCGGGCCGGGCCGGGTTACCGGGTCGGCCCAGGATTTGACAAGTATGAGTACAAGCACGTCAATGACCGCAAAATAAAACAATCGTGAGATTCTGCAAAACTTAAGTGTGTAATTTTCAGGTTGCCACTCCATCCGCTTCAAAGGCCCCTGTTAAGGCCGTCGCTGTCTCCGCCGGAACTTCGAGCCGCGGTGGGATTCGTAAGGTAGGATTTTTTTTTTTCTGAGTATTATAGACGAACGCTGGCTACCTCCGGAGAAAAGCTATGGTTTATGTTATTCCCATCACGCGCTCAAAACTTTCCGAAACAGTGCCTAACATCTGCTTAAATTTCGGTTAATTCTACCGCGAGCCAATGTCATTCGCAAGACTGCTAACCTTAGTTTGACCTGATGTCAGCTCATTTAACTTTCACGTGAAAATATAGTATAGACTGTTTCGTACATGAAATTTAGCTTAGTTCGATGTACTGAACTGTCCTTCCAAGGCCACTCATAATAAGAAAATGCAACCTTTTCGAGTCTATCTGCTGAAAATGAATAACTACAAAATTGAAATAATCGTATGGTTCTGTGAAACTCAAGTTCTTAGTTTTCAGACTGCCACCCCGAATGCCTTGAAGGCGCGTGCTAATGCCGTCGCTTCAGCCGGGACTTCAAACCGCGGTGGAGTTCGTAAGGTAAGAATATTTTTCTCACAGTTAAGGACGCTGGCTAATTTCGGACTGAGACTATAGTCCAGGTTTTTCACACTAGTCGCTCAAAACGTCAAAAATAGTGCCTCGCGAGACTGCTAGCCCTAGTTGAAACTGACGTCAGCTCATTCAACTTTTACATGACAAGAAAGTATAGACCGTTTCGTACATAAAATTCAGTTAGATGCACTTAACTGTCCTTCCAATGCCACCCAAATTGTGAGAATGAAACTTTTTCAAGTCTATCTGCAGCAAGAAAACAGCCACATAAATGAAATAATCGAATAATTCTGTAAAATTCAACTATATAATTTTCAGACTGCCACCCCATCTGCTCCACAGGCTCGTGCTGATGTCGTCGCTTCAGTCGGGACTCCGAACCGCGGTGGAATTCGTAAGGTGAGAATTTTCTTCCTTTCAAACTTCATAGACGGACGCCGGCTAATCACGGACAGAGGCTGTAGTCTAGGTGTTTCACACCAGTCGCTCAAAACTATCCGAAATAGTGCCAAGCTTTTTTCCAAGCCAATTCAATCAACCCGCTTGCCTCAGTTTGACCTGGCTCAAACTTTTCTCACTCTCGCTAGGAAAATTTAGTATAGACTACCTCGTACAGACATTCAAGATCATTTGGGTGTATTAACACTTTCCTTGACAGCTACCCAAACTGAGAATATGCAACCTTTTCTAATCAATCAGCAGCAAGCAACTAAAAAATCGAATAACAATGACATTAATGATCGTTCGATTCTGTAAAACTCGAATATATAATTTTCAGACTGCCGCTCCAGCTGTCCGCCGCGATTCTGTCATCGATCCGAAGTCGGTGATCAAGGGATCACGCACCAAGAAAAATAAGGTCATCTTTGACCCCACCAATTGAATTCCTGGATTCATCATAAATAATTGATAATTGAATACAATTGTAATTGCCAAATTCCATGTTTTCTAGCTTTCACTTAATAGGTGGCGCCAAATTAACCCCCAATTAAATTTTAAAAAATGAACATTTGTGATGAATAAAGTTGTAATTGTCCAATGATTATTTTTCAGTTTCAGCTGATAAGTAGATCACAGGTTTCGATTATCAATTCCCTCGGACTAAGCTCAATTCAGCTTTTGTCTGGCTTTTGAGTCCGGCTTCCGTCACTGCTCCGTTTCTCTACTTCGTTTTGTCTTCTTCCACTGTGAAAAGGGAATCTAGAACCAAGAGACATTTAGGTTGATTCAGAACGTTCACCACGCTCATGAGGGAAGAATTAGTTGTCCAGCCAGTTCCAACTCTAACCCTTTTCATAGTTCCCATCACCACTGCAACGAGGCTCCGATATTCCGGTGATGACGTCACGCACGCTAAAATAGGGTTTTGAATTTAGTTCATCTCAACGTCGTCAAGAGATTGATTTTATTGTTTTCATATCCTGGTTCAGAATTTACATGAAATATTTTGTGAATACTGTCAAATGTGTCACAGTTACCTACAAGAAATTTGACACCCGTTTCCTAATTGAGAGGTCAAACGATACACTCCCGACAACAGACGTATTGCGCAACTAGTCGAATCATCTGGCGCACCTGTGGATATCACGTCATAAGGGACTATACATATTATGAAGGTGGCAAATGACCTCTCGAGGGGATAAAGAGAGCAGTTGGGAGGGAGAAACATATACATATACAAATGCCTTCTGAGCAGAGGAACTAGAGGTGCATGTTCTTCCGATCGATGAACTTATTGTACCATGTGTCAGAATCGGCGGATCTGAGCCAAATTTTATTCAAGAATTAGACCTCGTACAACGAAAAAAAGTGGTTAGAGCAATTAGGATGATCGAAACTTCGTAGTGTTAAAAAACAGTCAGAATGAATATTTACGAAAAAAAATTGTGGCCTTAAAAATTCGTACACACAATAAAACACAAATATAAATACAAGAAAAACATGTTTTCAGATTAAAAAGACGAATACCGTATTTTTTATTAGAAGCCCACCCTGCGATTATAACCAATGCCAATAGGCCTCGATTAGAGAAAATACGGTGATATAGACAAAAATAATGCTTGAAAGAATGTGAGAATCAATGAAGATTAAAAACAGATGTTAGCACTGCTAGATCGACTAAAACTTAAGATAAATGAATGACAATGAAACCTACTAAAAAATAGAAAATAGTAGAAGAATGCGTTGATTTTGATTGAAAATAGACTAGTGTTCAACGGAATAATTTCAAAATGCAATGATTCATGGCTTGGAGATGGACTGACGGGCTAGGCTCTCGGAATGAAGTAGTAGAAAATGCAGAATTTTGTGTGCATGGCGTGGACGTAGATGGTTCCAGTCTGAAAAATATAATTTCAACGTGTCTATACTTTAGAGAGAAAAATTCAATGAAACAAACCTTATTCTCTTTGCAGAAGACTGAAACTCGTAAGGAATGTCTTCTACCCTTCCATAGTATTTGTATATCCTCTTTTTCGAAATACCGGTGCATTTATCCATATGATTTCCTAACTCGTACGAGGTACAAAATAACAAACGACATCCATCACATTGGTTCCTCGCTGGTGCTTCAAGTTGTGAGGCTGATACTTCCTGAGCATTCTTTGGGACACTTCCGGTATTCAGCGGTGCCTTGGACACTCCGACAGGCCTCATCATCAGCATTTCAACAGGAGGTCTCGAGAAGCTTTGGCTTCCACACCATGGAACATTTGTGTTGCTGCTTTTGCTGATAAATATCTTCTGGGTTTTCAAAGCCATTGCGAATCCTTTTCTTTGAAACACTTTACAGATTTCCTTATGTCTTCTGAGCCTATACGCTGTAGGAAACGTCTCACGGCACCCTTTACACTTTAAGCAAGGCTTTCTACGCTTTAGATTGGTTTCAGAATCGAGGCTTCCATCCGATACTGCTCTACTGTGTGCTTGTAAGGAAGATTCCATTTCTGTATCCCTGCTTATTGCTTCTTTAAGAATTTGAGACAGCTTAGGGCTCCAATTTAAACCAATTGGTTCCAGTTCTCGAAGAGGCGATTGTTCGACCACTCCGATTTCTTCAAGGTTTGGTTCAACTCTGGTCAACGTTGGCATATCATTTAATTCCTCCGGAACTTGATTATACCTTCTGGGGTCGGGAGGAACTGAACTGAATGACTGATCAGACGACGCGGCACCCCGCGGTACGTTAGCAATCAACAACGGTGTGGATACAAAGTGCTGATTTTGATCGGTCACTACCATTGCTCCAATATCTGAATCAAATCTGGACAACGTTGGCATAGCTTCCTCCACAACTTGGTTGTTTCTTTCGGCATCGTGACGAGATGAACTGGATAGATGATTAGAAGACACAGGTACATTATCAGGGATATTTCTATCAATCATTTGGAGAGTGTCCGTTTCTTCTAGCCTTCTTTTTTTGTCTTGCGCAGGCTGTCCATTTATCTCCTGTGCTAGCTCGTTAAAAATTTCATTGCAGTCGATGTCTCCGAAAGCATTTCCAAAATCCAAGCTCATAAGCAAGGAAAATGCATCGTCCGAGTCGTCCTGGACTGCAGATATCTCTGGAGTCTCCGAATGCTTTTGGCTATGTCGAACACGTGACTTCTTGAGATGACGACAGGTTTGTTTAAAAGAAATGGCAAAATTTTCCTTCCTGAAATGAAATTCGTAACATTTTCTAACTTAGTACATTTTTGAAATGAGTGATGGCAAGACAACACTCTCTTCGGATCAAGGCTGTCAGAAACGGGACAGTGGGTGAAATTATAGTTTTAGCGTAAAATTGGCAATTTTCAAGTTTGATTTTCTCCACTTCCTGGGAGGTATTAAAACTTTAAGTTTGTTGTGTAATACTCAGTAATATGTGGGATTTAATATTTTTCGATTTATCAATTGACATTTTATGTGATACAATTTGAAGGAGCCGAAATACGTGAGTTTAAAATGCACGTATAGGGTAGATTTTTGTTAGAGAAAATACAGTATATGTTTTCCCAAAACTTACGCATCATCTTCCTGTGTCTTCCAAGGTCTGCCTCTGCCACAATGTGGAACAACTGGTTCCAGTTGAGTTTTCTCCGAAATTTCTTTCATGTTTCTGGCTACCTCTTCTTTTCTTTCTTTCTCACACTCCTCATGATTATCAAGATCTTGATTCTTTGATGAATGCTGCATTGTTACTGATCTGAAACAAAAATTAATTTCCTCCTGGGTAAGATTCAGAAAACATTTTCGAAAGGGAGGACAGGAAGAGGAGGAAGAAGTTTAAGGTTTAACCCAATTTCTTCAATAATCCTAGCACGCGTTTAGAAAAAAGTTTTGAATCATCTACAGCAAAACCGGTAATAGAAGGACCTCCACTCAACCACGTTCGAGCTCAATTATCTCAGTTCATATTAGATATAACAAAAATGTGGACACTATCAAAGTATTTGTGACATCATGATAAATATTTATCAGTTGACAAAATTTTCGTATCTTCAACAGAAACCGAGACAAGCTACCGCAAAGTCGAAAGCTAGAGAGCCTTCCTATTGCAGGTTTTACGGTATTGTATATTGGTCCTATGTTCCGGAAGGATGAAAAAAACCAAAAAGACGGAAGAAAAAAGAATGAAGAGAAAATAAAAAGTTCAACTTATCTCTCCTGCCAAATATATACCAAAAAACTAATTAAAGACCAATGCATCAGAATTTTGGTCCGATAATGGTAATCTCGGTTGTTGATCGAGATGGTGTGGCTGCCAACAAACACGTAGCTGTCCAATAATGGGTAGTTTCTTGGGAAGAGCATGATTAAATGAAGCGGATGGGAAAAAGAGATTACACATAAACAAAAAAAACTGATCTCCTCTTGATATTCTTTCCCAAAAACTAGGAGATGAATTGATAAGTTTCAAAGACCCACGAAACATTTGTAATTACAGCTATTAAGCTTAAAATTATCTCAATTCCTATGCAAGATATCAAAAATATGAAAAACTGATTAAATGTTGGTGATCTTATCACAAATGCTTTATCAGTTGACAAATTTTGGCTATCTTTTACAGAAATTTAGATAATTGAGTTCGAAAAGTGTTGATGATATTTTAATTGAGAAATGAAGAAAAGTCAGAAAATATTCTTTGTAACACCGGTCTGGTTTTCTGTCTACATAGGACAAAAATCAGGAAAAAATCCAAGATTGATGTGCAGAATATTGGAATAATAAGAAAAAATGTGATTGTATGTCCTTAAGGAACTGTGAGTGGAAGTAGGGAGGGAGGTAAGAGGAAAAAGGTTGACTACTGCGGCAGAGCAGAAGAACCCTCACCACGTCATCAGGCGAACCGCCCTTTTATGTGTCTTATCGTTGTTGCCATCGGCAGGGCAGATAAAGAAGGTACTGTATTCAAGATAATTCTATTTGCTCTAATAGACCTTTAGTTAGGATTGACAAAGAATGAAGCTGAAACAACAAATTAAAGAAAATCGTTGAGGGATAGTATAGTACAAACTTCTCGGCTGACAAGACACGACGTTTATCAGAAAAATGACCCATTGGCTCACCCCGTATTTCGAATCTTTTTTCCTAATAAATACAAATTGAAATTTCACGAAATATCATTTTTATTTTTATTTGAAAACATTTCCATTGAAAAAAAAGCTAGTTGGGAGAATGAGAAAACTAAGAAAACAGTCAGAATTTAACGAAAATGAATGTTAACAGGAAAAATTGTTATAATACATATGTAAGCAACATGAACAATAATTTTTAGATTGATGAGACAATTATGCTCATATAGACAAAACAATAACGTTTGGAAGAAAAAATCAATGAAGTGATTAGAAAGGAGATTTTAGAACTGATATATCAACTAAAACGGGAGATAAACTAAAAATTATCAGACTTCGAAAGATAATGGTCGAAGGATTGGCTGAAGATTCACAAAATTGACCAGGAGCATTCAACAGTAGAATTCTTCATGACTTGAAAAATGACTGATTGACGACGATGGCTCTCGCGAAGAAGACATCGAAAAGTTCTGCCTGAAAAATATAATTATCACATTTTACATATTGGAGAGAAAAAATCAATAAAACAAACCCTGGTCTGTTGGAGAAAAGTTGCATTGGCTGATAAAAATCTTCTGGCCTTTCATACGCGTCGAGCATGTTTTTTCTTTGAATATCTCCGCAGTTGTGTTCATGTCTTCTGAGTTTTAAAGGCGTAGGAAGTGATTTACGGCACCCTTTGCACTGAAATCCTTGGTTTTCACTTTTTTGAACGGTTTCAGATTCTATGCTTCCACCGGATACTGCACTACTTTGTGGTGTCAAGGCTTCCGGTTCATCTCTTATTTCTTCTTCCAGTGGTCCCAGCACAACTTGAGGTCCCAGCACAACTTGATTGTTTCTTCTGGGGTCGTGACGAGAAGAACCGAATAGCTGATTAGAAGGCCCAGGCACATTATCAGAGATATTCTGATCAATCATTAGGAGAATGTCCGTTTCTTCGGCTTTGCATATATTCAAATGTGGTTTCAAAGTATGTATGGAGTAATATTCTTTCCCGCATTTTGGACATTTAGCCTTTTTCGGTTTATATGTTGGAGCTCTTCTTTTTGTACCTCCGTTTTTTAAAAGTTTGCATGTTCCCTTATGCCGTTTTACATTGCTCGCAGAAGCAAACATTTTCCCGCAATGCGGGCATGGGGCTGGTTTTGGCTTCCATTGATTTCTTCTTCTGGGTGCTTGCGTGTGCGGGCCAGAAGAGGTAGATGGAATCATCTCCTGTTCCGCAGCACGCTCCATGTCTCCGATGATCGCGTAGTCCGAATCTTTCAACACTCCTCCAAAATCCAATTCCATAAGTAAGGAACAATCTAATGTGGCATCGTTCGCATCTTCACTGGCAGCAGATAGCGCTGCAGTCTCCGAATCTTTCTTCCTTTGAGAGTCTCCGTCTTCTTTAGATGGTGATGCGTCGCATGGAGCTGAAGAAACCCCACAATCTTTCTTCCTGAAATATAATTCATTACATTTTCCATCTCAGAGATGGCGAAAAAGCAATTGTTCGAGAGCAAGGAGCCGGAAACCGGATAGGTTTTCGTGAACCAAACCGTTCACTATTTCGAACAAAACCCCAAAACTTCTAATATCACTATGCTGCCGAATCTTACCCTGCTCAAAAAGTACCCTAACTAGAAAGATGCGGTCTTGTTTCTGACAGTCTTGCTCGGAGGACAGAAGATAAACTTGTTTTCCTTAACACATGACTACTCAAAACCCATTTAACGTAAATACTCTAATGGGAGCACATAAGAAAAAAGGGACCGAGGAGATACTATGCCTAAATTAAGATTCACAAATTTTTCAAGTTTTCTGATTGTTTCCATTGAAATTTAGTTTTTACAGGTTTCATTTTATGTTCATCTTGCAAATATTTCTGTTTCTTAATATGTTTTCTTTTTAGCTGAATTGAAATCGAAGGTAGGTTGTTCGGTAACAGTAACATTGAAAAAAAGGTAAATCTGTACTAAGACATACTTTTTTTCATGGGCCCTTTTCGCCCTGCTTCCTTTTTTGAAGGCCCTCCCTTGTCATAAAGCGTACATCCAAAATAATTGAGTTCAAAATAACCGCAAAAGGTGGACGTAGGCTTCCATTAGGGAAAATACGGTAGCTATTTTCCCAAGACTCACTTATTCTCTTGTTTTCTCTTCAAGGGACGACCTGTACGTGGTCCATCAGCTGGCCGCAGTTGAGATTTTTCGAAAATCTCTCTTACGTTCCTTGCCACGTCCTCTTTCATCTTTCTTTCGCTTTCCTCACGATCAACAAGAGCTTGATTATTTGACGAGCGTTGCATTTTCAAAGATCTGCAATAAAAATTGAACTTTTGTCCCGTAGAAGATTTGAACTAAATCTTCCAAGGGTCCAAAAAACTCTCCAAGTGTTCCACATAGCACTCTAATAGCCAAACACGTTTCAAAAATAAATCCGTATTTTTTAACACTTCAAGCATGTTAAAAACGATAAGAGAGAGAGAGAGAAAGAGAGAGAGAGAGAGAAAGAGAGAGAGAGAGAAAGAAAGAGAGAGAGAGAGAAAATAAAAAACAGCTGGCAGAGCCGTGTTCTGTTCTTTATTTCAAGACAAAGGTAACAAAAGTAGCGGGGTGCAGCCAAAAATGAGCTGTGAAGTGATATTTCAATCGCGATGCATTTTCAAGAGTTATTCCGAGCAAACAAAATCTCATTTTTTGCAATTTTGAGCCATGATACCTACTGTCCGATTCTGGAATATAATTCCTTCGCAATTTTACGGAACCCCTCTGGCTTGATGTTATGAGATACGGAGATGAGCGGAAAGGAGTATTTGAAAATCGGAATTCCAAAATCTCAAATAAGGAATGAGGAATAATATTGAAAAATCCGGAAGACCAAAGAAAGAAGACTGGAAAATCAGACATGAGGAACGAAAAAATTAGTCGGAGGAAGCAAGGCGGAAGCAGGGGAAAATTGTTTTGAATCCAATTCAGGAAGGAATTTAGGTTTCATTGAAAACCAGTTTCAATAGTAGCATGGGTATAAAACATTTCGAAAAAAAATCAATTGTTTGTATTATTAAGAAGAAATGCAAAAAAAAGGAGTAAACGCACCGCGAACAAAGAAGAATGAAGAATGTATGAGGGATTCCTTCTGTCTCTGATGCAAAAATAAATAAAACACTAATTGAAGACCAATGAATCGAAATTTTTCTCCAATAATGGTAATCTCTGGTGCTAATGAAGTCAGTATGACGGTAATTAAAGTTTTGAAGTACACTTATGGAAAAAAATGACTGACAGTATGATGGAATTGTGCCGATGGCAAAAAGATTACCGAAACATAGACAGAAACAGTCTGTCCGCCTTTTGGCATTCTTTCACAAAAACTAGATAAAAAATTTTCATGAAACAAGAAGAGTGAAGAACGAAAAAAAGAAAACAACTCTACAGTTTTGAAATTGGCAAATGAAAATTGGAACTGTATCAAAAATAGTGTGCATGAACTTTGAACAGCAAACTATCATTTATTATCAGGAATGCGGTTTTCTGCTCTATACCTCAATATATCTTTGATCAGTAAAGTTGACAAATCATAAATACCGTAATCAGAAGGCTATCCTATATTTGCACTTTGAGCTTAATTACCAAATTTGCTCTGATAGAAGCCCACGGGCGTCTGTTTTTCAACATCTTCCTCAGGGTGGGCTTCTATTAGAGGTTGTAAGGGGTTGGAAAACATTTTATAATATAAAATTGTTCGTATTATCGGGAAGAATTAGAGAAAATCAGAAAGAGAGAAGAAGGAATAAACGCACCGCGAACGAAGAAGAATGAAGAAGGTATGAGGGTATTCCTCTTGTATCTGATGCCAAATATATAAAACACTAATTAAAGACCAATTAATCAAAATTTTTCTCCAATAATGGTAATCTCAGGTGCTAATGAAGTTAGTATGACGGTAATCAAAATTTTGAAGTACATTTATGGAAAAAAAAAACGCCTGACATTATGATGGAATTGTGCCGATGGCAAAAAAGATTATCCGAACATAGACAGAAACAGTCTGTCCGCCTTTTGGCATTTTTTCCCAGAAACTAGAAAAAAAAACGTTTTCATGGAACTAGAAGAATGTTTAAAGTAAAAAAAATACGTTCTACAGTTTTGAAAATGAGAACTGAAAGTTAGGATCAAAATAGTGTGCATGAAATTTGAACAGCAAACAATCATTTGCTATCAGAAATGCGATTTTCTGTTTCATCTATTTCAATATATCTTTAATAAACAAGTTTAACTCCGTCTCTATAAAATTCAGAAATTTGACAATTCCGAAGTTAAGATTCAGTGTTTGAAAAATATTAAAATTTTCGTTCTACAATTCTAAATTTCAAACTTTCGAATTCATTAAAATATGAGATTCCAGGATCGAACAATTCCAAATCAAGGAATTCTGAAATTCCCAAAAAAATTCAAAAATTCTGAAAATCTGAAATTCCGAAATTTATAAATAAATTAGAAAATTCAGAAATTGAGAAATTGTCGAATTTTGAAATCATAGTTCAAAAAATTCTGGAATTATGAATAACCGTATGCTTTCTGATAAAAACCAATGGCTTCTAATACAGGGTGACCTTCTATTTTTTGAAGCCCCTCGCGGGGTGGTATTCTATTAGAGGTAGGCTTTAAATAGAGGTGCGCTTCTATTAGAGGATATAGATACAGTTCGTGTTTCGCAATATTGAGCCATGAAACCTATTTTCTGATATTTGAATGGTAAGAGAACGAAAAACGAAAGAAGGAACACAATAGTTTTTTTTTTTGAAAATTTTTGAGAATCATATGTAAAACAAACTCGGGCTCGAAAACAGAATGTTCAGATGTTGTAAAGGGGTGGAAAACATTTTGAAAATAAAATTGTTCGTATTTTCGGGAAGAATTAGAAAAAAATCAGAAAGACAGAAGGAGGAATAAACGCACCGCGAACGAAGAAGAATGAAGGTATGATGGTATTCCTCTTGTATCTGATGCCAAATAAATAAAACACTAATTAAAGACCAAGAAATCAAAATTTTTCTCTAATAATGGTAATCTCGGGTGCTAATTGAGCTGGTACGACGGTAATTAAACGCTTTGAAGTACACTTATGGAAAAAATGCTGACAGTATGATGGAATTGTGCCGATGGCAAAAAAGATGACCCAAACATAGACAGAAACAGTCTGTCCGCCTTTTGGCATTCTTTCCCAGAAACCAGAAAAACCATTTCTGGAAATAGTGTGCATGTGTTTTGAACAGAAAAGTATCAATTTTTCAGAAATGCGATTTTCAATTTTATCTACGTCAATATGTCATTGATCGAAAATTGAAAAGTCACAAGTAAATCATAAGTACCGTAATTAGAAGGCTAGCCTAGACTCGCACTTTTCTTCTATAGAAATTGAGATAATTGAGCTCAAAATGCAAGTATAGAATTACTGCCTAACAGAGTGTTCACGATGATTCAATTTGGAAAAGAAATTCATTTGGAAAAAATTCTCTAAAATACCGGCTTCGCTTTCTGCTTAGAAAATACAATAATCTAAAAGAGATCCTAAAGAAAAAAGACTGACTGTGGACAAAGCAGGAGGACCACGTCTAATTGGGGCGCACTGACCTTTTATGAATCTAATCGTCGTTGCCATCGGCAGGACAGAATCATCCCAAAACTACGAAAAATATTAATCTGCCAGATGTCAGAAATTACAGGGGAATTAGAAAAAAAGGTGCAGTATTTAAGACACTTATTTAACTAGAGTCAACCTATGTATCGAATTGACATATAAAAAAACTGAAACAACGAAAAATGCAAAAAAAAGGACAAGGTTATAAACATTTGTTCTTTTATACAGTTTTTTCCATTCAAAATGCACATCGGAGGATGGTCACAGCACTAAACGGTTTTCATTTCATGGGAAACACAATTGTTTTATTCAAAAGGCATGGACACTTTTCTAGCCAATAATTTCAATGTGTAGTATTTCTCATGAATTTCTGTTGCTTGAAAATTTTCCGTTTCCGCTGTATTCGCTTACTAACAACAGATAAAATTTTCAAACCACTCATTGTTACTCGTATCAGAAAAGGAATGAGGCTATAACAATCAATTTAAAAAAGAGTATCGTTGAGCTCAGGATAGTACAAACTTTTCGGCAGAGAAGATACGACGTTTTTCAAAAAAAAAAAATGACCCATCGGCTCAAACGGTATTTCGGATCTTTTTCCCCAAAAAAGAAATGAAAATTCCACTAAATATAGACTTTATTTGTACTGAAAATATTTCCATTGAAAAAAAGGGAGTTGGAAAAATGAGAAAACTAAGAAAACAGACAGAGTGCAACAAAGATGAATGTTACCAGAAAAAAATAGTTTCCGGTAAAAATAGGTACATACAATAGATTACATATTCAAATAACAGAAACAAAAGTTTTTAGATTGATGAGACAATTATACTAATATAAACAAAACAATAACGTTCGGGGAAAAGTAAGAATGAATGAATTAGGATACATATTCTAGCACTGCTATATCAACCAAAATTGAAGATAAAATTGATAATAATCAAACCTAGAAAAACATACACTAGTTATGCGAAATGGGTAATGAAGCGGCTTTGCATATTTTCAAATGCGGTTTCAAAGTATGCTTTGAATACATGACCTTCCCACACTTCGGACATGGTACCTTTTCCGGTTTCCATTTTGGAGTTCTTCTTTTCTTCTTTCCCTGTGCAGGCGATTCGGCTTGGAAGGATCCCGTTTTTAAAACTTTGCAACTCTTTAAATGGCGTTTCACAGCGGTTGCCGAAGAAAACTCTCTCCCGCAATGCGGGCATGAAGCTTTCTTCGGCTTTGAAGGCTTCCTTTTTTTGAGTTCTTGAGCAGGTGGTCCAGAAGACGTAGTTGGACTCATCTCTTTTCTCTCAACTTTCTCCTTGTCTCCGAAAAGATCCATAGCACAGCCCATATCATAATACTCATCTCCAATATCCACTTCCATAAATGATGGGTAGTCTTCTCCATTATACGAGTCGCCATCGACATCGGAGAAAGCTGGAGTTTCCGAATTCCTGCTTTCAGAAACTACGGACGAACATCCGGCTGCTTGGGATGACGATGATTCGGATTGAGCCGAAGAAGTGTCGCCATTTTTGTCCCTGAAAAATATTTCAGAACATTTTCTAAGTTAGATATGGCGAGAGAAAAATTGCCTAACAAGGGAACCTTTAAGTTGACCCACTAATTTGCATAATCTAACTTCACAGCATGAAAGAGCATGTTTAAAAACCTATAAAACCGTTTTTAAAATTTGCTTGAAAAACCTCGAAAGAGCTGAAATTTCAGTTTCAGCACCAAAAAATCATTTTTTTTAGTATAAAATAGGCCACTTTTAAAATTGATTTTCTCCACTCCCAGGATGTTATGACTCGACACTTTTTGTGTTATACTTGAAATGAGTTCAAATTTGTTTTTAAAAATGAACTGAAATTTCAGCACTTTCGAGGTCTCTTAAGCAGATTTTGAAAACGGATTTATGGGTTTTCAAACATGCTCTTTCATCCTGTAGAGTTAATTCATGCAAATTAGAGGGTCAACTTATAAGGTTTCCTTGTAAGAGCAGGATGTCGGAAAACGGGTAGGTTGCCGTGGACCAAACCGTTTATCATTTCGACAAAAACCCAAAAACTTCTAGAACCGCTATGCCGCCGAATCTTATCTTACTCAAAAAGTGCCCTAACCAGAAAGATGCGATCTTGTTTTCAAGAGTCTTGCTTAGAGGACAAAAGATAAACCCGTTTTCCTCTTCCCAACCGTACTCCAAACTCTTGTAACGTGAATTCTCTAATGGAAACATTCAATTATTTGGACTCCTACGATAGATATTAAAAATCTGTTAACTGAGGAAAAGGGTCCATGAGGAAATATTTTGTCCAAGTCACGATTCACCGATTTTTCAAGTTTTCTGATTGTTTTCATTGAAATTTCGTTTTTTGGAATTATGTCCTTATTACAGACAACGTTTTTGAAAGTTTATTCAATTGTTTGTACATCTGTTTGCTTCGTAATCAAATTGAAATCAAAGATAAGCTGATTGGTAACACAACCAAATTTTCAAAAAAAAAATGAAACAATGTCATGAACAATTATTTTCAAGACGTTATGAGCAAAGAGAAAAACATAACGAAAGGATGGGATTTTGATGGGAACAGTAACAAAGCATACGAAGATCTGTAATTCTTCACTTATAGGCATAATTTTTCATGGCCCCTTTTCACCCCCCCCCTTTTTTTTCTCAAGGGTCTCCCTTGTCATAAAGTGTATATCCAAAATAATTGAGTTTGAAATGCACGTGTAGAATAGATTCCTATCAGAGAAAATACGGTAGCTATTTTCCCGAGACTTACGTATTTTCGTGCCGTCTTTTCATAGGACGACCGGCCTGTGGCACTTCAGCTGGACGGAGCTGAGCTTTTTCAAAAATTTCCCTCACATTTCTGGTCACCTCTTGGTCTATTTTTCTCTCGAGCTCTTCACGATTAGCAAGATTTTGATTCTTCGATTGCATTGTTGTTGATCTGCAACAAAAAGTAACATTTTGTCCCTTAGAAGATTTTGAATAAATCTTCCAAGGGTCCAAAAAACACTCCAAACGTTCCACAAAGCATTCTAATATCCAAACACGTTTCAAAAATAAATCCGCATTTTTTAACATTTCGAACATGATAAAAACGATAAGAGAGAGAGAGAGAGAGAGAGAGAGAGAGAGAGAGAGAGAGAGAGAGAGAAAGAGATAAAAAACAGCTGGCAGAGCCGTGTTCTGTTCTTTATTTCAAAAAAAAAGTTACAAAAGTAGAAGGTTGAAGTCAAACATGAGCTATGAATTGATTTTTCAATCGGGATGACCATTAAATCAGAATTTTTTCCGACAATGGTAATCTCAGGTGCTAATTAATTAAGTATGACGGTAATTAAAGTTTTGAAGTACACTCATGGAAAAAAATGCCTGACAGTATGATGGAATTGAGCCTATGGCAAAACGGATTACCCAAACATAGACAGAAAATGTCAGTCTGTTTTTAGACATTCTTTCCCAGAAACTAGAAAAAGACATTTTCTTGGAACTAGAAGAATGAAGAAAGTAAAGAAAAAAGACGTCCTACAGTTTTGAAAATGAGAACTGATAATTATTATCAAAACAGTGTGCATGAAATGTGAATAGCAAACTATGATTCAATATCAGAAATACGATTTTCTGTTTTATCTACTTCAATATATCTTTAATAATAAGTTTAATTCTGTCTCTGTAAAGTTCAGAAATTTGACAATTCCGAAGTTAAGATTCAGTGTATCAAAAAAAATTAAAATTTTCATTCTTCAATTTCGAATTTCAAATTTCCGAATTTATTAAAACATGAGATTCGAGGAACGAACAATTCCAAATCAAGGAATTCAGAAATTTTGGAAAAAAATTCTAAAATTCTGAAAATCTGAAATTCCGAAATTTAAAAATTAGAAAATTCAGAAATTGAGAAATTGTCGAATTTTGGAATCATAGTTCAAAAAATTCTGGAATTATGAATAACGGTATATTCTCTAATAAAACCCCATGGCTTCTATTACAGGGTGAGCTTCTATTCGTTGAAGCACCTCGCGGGGTGGGCTTCTATTGAAGGTAGGCGGTGCGCTTCTATTAGAGGAAATAGGTATAGTTCATTTTTCGAAATTTTGAGCCGTGAAACCCTCTTTCTAAATTTCAAAAGGTAGAAGAACGAAAAACGGAGAAAGGAACACAATAGTATTTTTTTTTGAAAATTTTCGAGAATCATATGAAAAAGAAATTCGGGCTTCAAAACGAAATGTTCAAATGTTGTAAAGGGTTTGAAAAACATTTTAAAATATAAAATTGTTCATATTATCGGAAGAATTAGAAAAAATCAGAAAGACAGAAGGAGGAATAAACGCACCGCGAACGAAGAAGAATGAAGAAGGTATGACGGGATTCCTCTTGCACCTGATGCCAAATAAATAAAACACTAATTAGAGACCAACAGTTCAGAATTTTTCTCCAATAATGGTAATCTCAGGTGCTAATGAAGTTAGTATGACGGTAATTGAAGTTTTGAAGTACACTTATGAAAAAAATGGGTGACAGTGTGATGGAATTGAGCCTGTGGCAAAAAAGATTACCCGAACATAGACAGAAACAGTCTGTTCGCCTCTTGGCCTTCTTTCCCAGAAACTAAAAAAACATTTTCATGGAACAAAAAGAATAAAGAAAAAAAAGAAAAGAAGTTATACAGTTTTGAAACTGAAAAATTAAAATTAGGATCGGAAATAGTTTGAATGAACTTTGAACAGAAAACTATCATTTTCTATCAGAAATGCAATGTTTAATTTTATCTACTTTAATGTATCATTAATCGAAATTTGACAAGTCATAAATACCGTAAATCTGTATGACACCGTTTGAAAATGAACAATTCTAGATTCTGAATTCTGAGTCATAAATAATGTAATCAGAAGGCACTTTGAGCTCAATTATCTTCATTCCTAGGCAAGATATCAAAAATGTGTCAACTGGTAATATGTTGGTGATATTATCACAAATATTTTATTAGTTGACTAATTGTTGTTCTCTCTTATGAAAATTGAGATAATTGAGCTCAAAATGCAAGTATAGAACTACTTCCTATCAGAGAGTTTCCGATAGTTCGATTTGGAAAAGAAATGCATTTGGAAAAAAGATTTTCTGAAATACCGGCTTTGCTTTCTGCTTAGAAAAAACGAACATCTAAAAGAGATCCAAAAAAAGGCTGACTGTTGTTGAGAGCAGAAGGATCACGTCTAAATGGGGTGAACCGGCCTTTTATGTCTCTTATCGTCGTTGCCATCGGCAGGGCAGAAACATGCCAGGATAAAAAAGGATTAATCTACCAGATGTCAGAAATAACAAGGAAATTAGAAAAGAAGGGACTGTATTCCAGACACTAACTTTGCTCTAGTCAACCTGTGTGTTGAAATGACAGGGAAGGAAGCTAAAACAACGGAAAAACTACAAATTCAAAAAAAAGGACGAGGTCAATAAACGTTTAAGTGTACATTGGAAGATGGTCACGGCACTAAACGGTTTTATTTCATGGGAAAAACAATTTTTCTGATTTGAAACTGTATGGGCATATTTCTATCCAAAATGTCAATTATTAGGATTTCCTGATAGAGTTCTGTTGCTTGAGAATTCTGTTTTTTTTTTTGCTGTATTCGCAAATTAATTTTCAGACCCATCAATGTTAATGGGCCTAGAAGTCAAAAAGTCAAACATTTTGGCAGATTTATTTTTGCTTATTTTTAAAAACGAGGATGACAATAGAATTGTTAAAACTGTGGAAAAATATAGACATGAACAGAAAGAAAATTATTATCATCAAATGAGGGTGGTGATGTCTTTGAAATTAATGCATACTGGAAAGGCCAATGTTGTTTCTTGTTTAGTAACCAATGGACGGAGTAAAATGGAGTAACCAGACGTTGAAGAAAGTAGATACATCTTTCCTAGAAATCTGAAAACAAACGTTTGACAGTCCTTGCTCTTTCTTAGTATCACGAATTTTCAGATTTCGATGGACATTAATGGAGACATACTTCAAAACGCCAAATGGAATTGATTATTGGGACATGCATCCAAATTGTTCGAGCCAATAAAATTACCGTAGGCCTGACACTTAACAATATTCTCAGCGGTTCCCTTTTTGACTCTCGAAACCAGAAAATCTTAACTCTGAATAAGCCAAAACGTTTGAACTGTCAAAATACGCTGCAAAGTGGTTTATTTTGTAAGAATTCTATTTTCTGAAACTAGCAACCAAATACTTAAGCCATTATAAAGAATTGGTTAGGCAAATAATAATTTCAACAATATTATAGTATATTCTGTACTATGAGATTCCATGTTTTTTAAAGATTTCCCTGTTTATTTTTCCTAATTTCATTTGACATCATTCATTGCTCTGACCATTCCAATTTTATTGTACCAGCCCAACTTTTGATTCAGATCAGACTATTTTTATTCAAGGTATATAAGAATATCCTTTGGAAGAATCTATTCCGTGACGTCTCTTGCTCTCAAGACATGCATGTATATGTTTCTTCTTCTCGACTCCTGCTCTCTCTACCGTAATCCTCTCGAGAGGTCATTTGCCACTTCCATAATATATATAGTCCCTTATGACGCAATAAAAAGACGATTCGAATAGTTGCGCAATACACCAGTTGTCGGGAGTGCATCGTTTAGCCTTCCAATCAGAAAAAGGGTGTCAGATTTCATGTAGGGATGTGTGGTACGTCTCACGTTATTACAAGAAAGTTTAATGAACTACGAAAACATCAACACAAAGTTATGCGAACAATATGTACACACAGAAAACGATTTTTTGACGATGATGAGACGTCGAGGTCTTCAAGACCAAGATGTGCAATCTGAATCAATGAACCTAGACAAACTCTTCTTTTCCATTTCTCTTTTAGCAGTAGAAAGAGGTCAATCGAGCTGAGAAGATAATCTATTAAGAAGAAAACTAACATGAGAAAATAACCCATCCCTATGAAGAATCAGTGACCAGAAAAACAACAATAACAACAAACAAGTTTCTGATCAAATAATATCTCATGACTTTCAAAAAGTGCAGATTGATTTTGTGTTAAACTTCCGAATTTTTTCCTTTTTTCCAGAACAGAGCGTTTATCATTCTATTAGAAATAGAATTCGATTTGATTTTTTCCTCCTCTGACTGATGTTCCTACTTCTGCAATACAAGAATCACATTGAAATTTTTTCACTCTTTTGTTTCCATTTTACTACTTCTTAACAGTCATTAAAACACATTTATAACTCTCTCCGCACTCACTCAAAATGGTATAAAAAAGATGAAAACGATGTAAAAATCACTCAGTTTTTAGAAATGAGATCTACTGCCTTCTTCTCCCTTCTTATTTTCTTCTTCATTGGAACTTCTGCTCTTCCCATTGAAGAAGAACGTGGAAATAGCACCGACACGCCCGAAGTTTTCGTCCAGAAGTTTTTGAAAAGAGCGACTCGAGTCCTCAATGATCACGATTTTTCGTTGGTCTGTGCGTTATTTGATCATGGCTTTGAATTCAACAAATGCAATCGAGAGCTTGACTATTGTGAGTTTTGTTCTGTGATTTTCCTAATCTAATTATGCATCGTTTTCAGATGAGGTCACGCTATCTTTGGCAAATTGTGATCCAAACGTTCCTATTTCTTTTGAACTACAGACAGTGGAATTGCAAAAAATGCCTGACATCCGAGACGATAAAATCAAGTTTGTGGTCCTCATCCATGGTCTTGGAAAAGAACTGGAGAAGGGCGTTGAATTGGTTCTCGGAACATATTTCCAACAACTGCTCTCGGGAAGAACACGAAATTGCAATCAAAAGGCTCACTTTGCAAAAAATGATATCTTTCATCTTCCTTATTATGCTTTTTGAATTCGTAAAATAAAGACGTTGAGCATTATTTTAGGGAAAAAAGGAAGCGCACATGAATATATTCCCAGGCTCTGATCGGTCAACTTGATCTTGTGATTTATTGATCTTCTGATTGCTTTGATTTCTAATTTTTTAGTACGAGAATATTTTTAGTTATGAACCTCCAGAAAACTTTCAATAACTTGTTCAAAAATTCGCTACAAATCCAATAAATTAGTCCGGAAATCACTTTCAGAGTTCATAATTTTTCTTCGTAATCTATAGGACATAAGATTTCAGTAATCAACATGTTCTAAAGTACCAGTGATCAAAAATATCAAAAAATTCTCAAAAGGACTGAAAATTCTATAGATCAAAAAATCTGAATATCAAAAAATATCAAAAATCAAAAGAGCTTATTCATAATTTTCTCTTTTTTTTCAAGTTACTCAGCTGCTCTGATGAACCATGAACTACTCGGATCATTTTTTAAATTTCATTCCGCTTCCTTTAAGCTCAACTTTTGACTTCTTTGAATTATGAGAAAAATCTCATAAGAAATCTTGAAATTTCTACTGTCTATATGTAGTATAAACTCGATACTAGTCTGGCTTCTTTTCAATAGTAAAAACACGTGTGACCGCTTTCTCAAAACAAGTATTAAGTCTGATCTCTTTTTAAAACGTGTGATCACTATTATTTTGTGCTACATACATCAACTTTTTCGTAAGATCAAATACTCTTATACGTTTTCGTTTCAGATTTTCTGTTTTGTGCACTCTCTCCTTCCTTCTTTTTAGAAAGACTTTTTGAGAAAAAAAAAACTTTTTTGAGAAGTTCTGACATAGCTTACATTATTCTTCAATGCTACATTCAGTTCCGCGGAGATGCTCGATTTGTCCGAGACCAGCTGTTGGTATCAATTATGGGGTGAGTCACAATATTAAGATTTGTTAGAAACTTGGCTTCACCGGTAAAAAATTTCTAATATTTGAAAGAATTCCTACCGTTGGAGCTAATTTTACAAAAATCCAGTTCTTAAGACTTTGCAAAAGTTAGTGTGGGCATATATTTTTGTAGAACGCTAAATAACTGATTTCAGGCTCTGAGTTGCGACTCATGTAAGATGTTCTTCCGGAGAATTGTGGTGCTAGACTTGGTTTATCGTTGTACTCGTGGGAAAAAGTGTTATGAAAGTGAGTCATAAAAAGCGTTCCAGTTTTTTCGGAAACCCGTGAAAATATTCAAGGAAAGTATATTGTTTCCATTTTTCAGATCTCAACGAGAACTCTCGCCGGCCACATTGCAAGTACTGCCGATTCCATAAATGTATTGAAGTTGGAATGTCCATCAAGCCATCCACTCTAATGTCCCCGAAACTCTGGGAAAAGGATACAATCAGTACTGCACTCAAACAACTTCACTATTTGAATACGAAAAGGACTACACTGCTGATGTCAAAGTGTTCTTATGGAAACCCAAGATTGGAAGACATGGTGAGAAGAGAAAATATCGCATTAGTGTCACAGGTGAGCTGAGATTTTCGTTATTAAATCGTGTACAGAAACATGATTTAGGATCCAAACCAACCACTTAAAGAGAATGATTGGAGATTTATTGATATAATCACAACTATTGAATTCCTTCTCAACTTTGATTTTATGGAAGAATTGGACATTACTGATCAGGTGAGGTTACGGTAGTTTCCATTCTAGTGTTTCTCTACAACCGCTTTGATTTTTATAAATAGCAAGATAAAACTTTCAGATGGTTCTCCTTCGAGCATTTGCTTCAAAGGCAATTCTACTATTCACTGCTTTTAACTCTATGGAGAATGATTATGGTCAACTGATGACTCCAGGAGGCCACGAAATTGTTTCGGAAGCTTTACTAGAGTGATACTTCAAATTTTATGTATTCGAAATTTGAATGTTTACTACTTTCAGAAAGTTAGAAATAACTAAAGAAATGGCAAATTCGATCAAAAGTCGAATGATCGGGGGTCTTTCCGAATTGTCGGTTACTGAAGATGAACTATTGCTGATTATTGTGATTTTCTTCCTTGATCCAGGTAACATTTATAAAATTATATTTCAAATATTTTTGCTTTTTTAGTCATCACGGTACCTCAGCCATTATCAAGTATGGCTGTAACATATGTGGCTAGCAAACGACAAATGTACTCTCGATTCCTCTTGGAGCATTGTCAAATGATGCAACAAGCTGGTTGGCAGAAAAGATTACCTGAACTATATGTATTGTGCCACACACTAAACCGGAATATGCGAGAAATAGACAAGCTCAACATTTTGGCCAAGCTGAAGTATCCCACATCCATTTGCAAGAAATTATATGATGATATCACAATGCATCGTTGTTGAATCAAATTTTTATTCTTGTCGAATGTTTTTTGTATTACTGTAGTGTAGCTTTCATATTGATAATAAATGTTCATAAACGATTTTACAAAGGTTCAGATGGATAAACCAGAAAAATAGTTTGAAATAGTTAAAAAGATATGAAAGTTCAACTATTCGATTTGGAGAACTCAGATGTCATGGAAATCTCACTCAAGCATGAATCATTAAAAAATTCTAAAATAATTGAGAGATTATTATGTCTGTCTTCATCGGTTAAGGTATTCAGGTATTTCAGAGATAAGAAACTCTTCAAAAGATGCGGGGCAGAAAACAAGTAGTTTTCTTACATCATCGCTGGAACCCACCCCACGAGGAAATGAACTTGTGAACCGGCCAATGACGGTGCTGCGTCGCAGACGATTGAGCTACGTTTGCGCAATTTACGCGGCCGTTATAGATCACAGAGAAGGGGGTTACTGTATGGATTGGTCTGCGACGCGAATTGCGCGACCGTAGCTCAGATGGGAGAAACGGAACGCATGAAACAAGCCCACAATTTCGAATTTTGTACTTTACTGTTATCAAAATGACAAATCTTATCCTTATCAGATCTAAATCTTTGAACACTGAAAAGTTTCCATATGGCTGGATATGATGCATTGTTCTTTGGACGTATACACTGAAACATACAGCGTTTTAACTTTTCTAGCTCTTAGAGTAACAACAAAAAAACAAAAAACAAAACAAATATTTTGCGGAGTACTGTAGGTTTCTTGAAGAAAAACAAAAAAGTTTCGTCTAGACATGACAACTTTGTATTGAACACATTTTTACCCTGAAGAACAACAAGCAGTCTTCTCCGCATGATCTTTTCTCCCGGACCATGACAATTATTATACTTCCTAAAATATCTTCCCCTCCCCCTCCCCTACTTTTGAATTTGGATGTTTTCGATATTCGAAAATTTCTGTTTCCCAAGGCAATAAAAAATTTCCCATGTCTTATTAGATTTTTTTAGTGTTCGAAATTTTTGACATTTATCAACAATAACCCATTACATTAACGCGGACAAAGAGAAAGTGAGGGAAAGCGAGCACCTATGGTCATGTTCCCTCATTTCCACCTTCATTTCTTCTTTTTTCCTTCTGTTCTTTCTCTATCTCTCTTCTCATTCACTCTCTCTTTTTGCACAGTATTTTCCAAGTTTCCAGTCTATCCAATGGATTTGCGTCTGGAAAAGTACAACTTGGACAATCCGAAAGGAGTCCGTATCGGCGGATATGAGCATCCAGTGATGCTGAAACGCAGAGAACTTCTCAACATATTGAGCATTACCGACGAAGGCGAGATACTCTGTAAAGATATGACACAGCAATCAGCACATCTGTACAAGAAGGAGATTGAAGGTAAGATAGTCTTAAAAATTATATTTCCAATTTCCTGATTATAATATTTTCAGAACTTCAAGACGAAGCGAAGAAATACATCACATATCGAACTTATAAGATTCATTCTAATATCGACGTCCCCAAAAAGCTCCTTCAAGCTTACAAGTACGTTTACTCGCTCGAAGGGCCAGTCAGTAAGGAAGTCTATGTTGATGTGCTTGCTGTGAAATATGCTGAGACTGAGTGGTGCAAGAAACGGATCGAGGAGTACCTGGCATTCAAATACGGTAGCCATTTGATGACGCTTCAGCAGACATCCCGTGTGGCGTTTTCATTGAGTGGAATGGTCCCATGGTGCTGGCCAGAATACGCGGAGCGGGTGAACTTCAACTGTGAGTGTTTAATCATAAGTGGACTAAATACAATGAAATAGATGTGATACAGTAGAATCTACACCTTTGTTTTTTCCCCCTATCTGTCTTTTCGAACTGCCCACTTTAGCAATTCTATAGATAAAGAGAGACTAAAAGAAGCATATTTTAGAAAATCGGTCGTTTCGAAAACAAAACCATTTTAAAGTTTCAGTTGCTCATCTCTTGAAATGTTTAATTCAACTCTCGATATGTAGATATCTTAAAAGATAACAAAAATTTTGTCTAGACATAACAGCTTCGTATGGGACATGTGTCTAAAATTTCCCTTTCGAAATTTCGTCATAAGAGCATCACGAAGTCGTTTTTAACTCAATCAAAATCTTTAATAAAAAACAATTTATGTCATAAATTATCTGCTCGTCTCTTTTTCAACTGGGATTTTCCGAAGATTTATGTTTCCCATGATAATAAAAAGTTGCCCATGTCTCATTAAATTTTTTCGGTATTTAGAATTTTCAACATTTATCTGCAATAACACATTCCATTAATACGAATAAAGAGAAAGTGAGGGAAAAGGATCGCCTATGACCTTTTACTACCACTATCCTTTTTCGCACAACAATTTCTAAGTTTACAGCCTATCAAATGGATTTCCGTCTGGAAAAGTACAAACTGGACAGTCCAAAAGCAGTTCGTATCGGCGGATATGAACATCCAGTGATGCGCCAACGCAGGCAACTTCATAGAATGTTGAGAATGACCGACGAAGGCGAGATACTGTATAAAGAACTGCCACAAGTATCAGCGCATTTTTATGAAACGGAAATGGAAAGTGAGATAGCCATTAGATTTTTCTTCTCATTTTTCTGATTATCATATTTGCAGAACTCAAAGAAGAAGCAGAGAAATACATCGAATATCGAATCCATAAGATTTATTCTAATGTCGACGTCTCCAACAAGATTCGTCAAGCATACAAGTACATTTACTTCCACGAAGCGCCGGTCAATAAGGAAGTCTATGTTGATGTGCTTGCAGTCAAATATGCTGGGACTGAGTGGTGCAAAAATCGAATCGAGGAGTACCTGGCATTCAAATACGGTAGCCATTTGCGGTCGCTTCGGAAGACATCCCGGGAGGCGTTTTCGTTGAATGGAATGGTTCCATGTTGCTGGCCAGAAGACGCGGAGCCGAAGGAGGACTTCCTCTGTGAGAGTTTCAAGCATGAGTGGACTAGATACAAAGACAAGTAAAATCGAAATTCTTAATGTACTCCCGTGTTCCCTTCTTTAACAGTACTCATTATTCCGTAATTTGTGTACCAACCTAAATAGCATTCTCATTCTACATTAGCGGCGCTGATAAAATAACCTAATCTATCTCCCGAACCTATCTCACTTCTTTTTACCCTATCTCATGAACTTACTATCTCAATTGTCTCTAACTTCACTTACTTCTCTCGTATCTCTTCCTCTCTTTCTCTTTTTTCAATTTTTGTTTCAAATCGTGCAGATGAACGCGTAAACAACCTTGTTGTTCACTGGTCTAAGCTCCGCCCCTTTTCGTTCACCGGCAATTTTCGAGTGTAAATTGAAAGAGGCGGAGTCTAGTCTACAGTAACCACGATTGTTGTTTCAAATTTCATCTGCGGGAATTTCTCTATGTATTCCGATGGATGAACTGAATATACCTTCACTTTTCTTTCTGAAGTTTCCATTTTCAATAAAATCTGATTTGGCGGATCTTCTTTTTAGATGAAAAACATAAGAAACTAAAAACTCAAAAAAAATGTATTAGACGGACCTTAAAAGGTTAAGAAAAGATCAACAATTGAAAGAAGTAATTGAGACAGACAACAAAAGACAGTAAAAAGTAGTTAAAAAAGAAAAAGCAGAGAATTAGCTGGCAGATGGCATGATAACGTGAAGAAGTGCACGAATCGGCAGTAGGCAGTAGATCAACAGTAGAGTAGTACTAGACCAGTCGGTAGTAGATGATCTGGAAAAATGAATATGAACTTGTTTTTCTTTATATGTTATACTAAATCAAAACATGAAAGAAAAGGCACTTACCAAGAAAAAAAAAGTTTAATTCTTAGTATTTCCAACTCCGAAGCGTCTCTGCTCAGGAACGAATCTTTGCTGATTCCGTTGTTGGTCTGGTTTCCGCTGATTCCAAGTGGAGTATCCTGCCTTGCTGTACGATAGGCTAGTAGCGCATTTCGCACAGCTCGTGTTGTATTCAAATTTCTTGGTGAGCTCGTTGAAGACACATGTGCGAATGACGCACCCGTTTTCTCTGACCATCAGAACTTCAGCAGCCAAGTGTGGACAAAACACGACGAGCAGATCGGGAAGTGGTGGCACGTTGCTTTCAGGAATATTCTCCAACGGCTTCAGACCTTTGACTGGACGTGGTGGAATTGGAATCCATCCATTTTCGGTCATTTTCTGTTTCTTCCACTGCTTTCCTTCCCATTGAATGTACTCTTTGTTTGGGCCAATGAGAATAAATGGATATGAAATTCCTTCCTCGAAAATCAACTCGTCTCTGCGAACTTGCTCCAGTCCTCCAGTCTCAGAACAGAACACGAACTTCTCGACTTTCTTTGCTTTGACATTTCTGGCGAAAATGACGTAGCGGTTCAACTTGTAACAGAAAACTGAGTAGACTGGTTGAAGATTTGTTTCTTGGGTACGTGGTCCACACCCTTCGCAATGATGATGTTTGACTTTATTCTTGTGGACGTTGTAGCTGTACATCATATTTTCTTCGTTTCTCGTGGCAACTGTAATCAATGGCATTCCACTGATTGGGCACACCATTCTATCAAACGATCCGATGACGATTTTACGAGTGGCAAATGAAGATGACGACATGAAGAACTCTGGATGCTGCTGCTCATTGGTTGGTGTGGTTGGAG
The DNA here is from genome assembly GCA_027920645.1 of Caenorhabditis nigoni. Taxonomy (NCBI): domain Eukaryota; kingdom Metazoa; phylum Nematoda; class Chromadorea; order Rhabditida; family Rhabditidae; genus Caenorhabditis; species Caenorhabditis nigoni. Next base: position 1,512,157 of record CP115869.1, read on the forward strand.
GAGATGGAGATGAGAAAACTGGCGAATCCAGAGAAAGTGACATGAGGGATGGGATGAGATCTCTTGGAGTTTGATTGAAAGTGGATGACGAATCAGAACAAAAACTGCTGCGGCAAGAGTTGTATGATCTGGATGAGGACGGCGAGTATTGAGACATCGTCTGAAATTTAGTAACTTAAAAGTTGTGAAAGGAACAATATAACAAGAAATATGAGCAAAGGAAGCTAGTACAGTACAAAAGGCAGGAATGACAAGGAAAGAGACACAAAACTCCGCTCACTAACAGGAAACTAAATTGGTTGGTGTTCAGCACCACACCTGCAATAGACACACCTGGACAGTCTCCGCCCATTCCCATCATCTCACTATGTGTAATAAAGAGTAAACTATGAGTATCTGAAGACATGATATGACTATGTGAAGAGGGCACTGAGATGACCCTAAACAATACTGGGTAAGTACAGAAGGGACATATAAAGGAAAGTATTGAGTAGGATTCTGGGAAAGTGAGAAAGCACATTGAAACTTAGGACTTGCAATAGGTATGATCTCGGTACGCAAAAGGTAGAGCTGTGGAAGAGAAACCTGTTTTAAGTTACGGTAGTTTTGCTGAAGAGGATCATCAGCCACCGCCACAAACTTTCCTCTTCCACAGCTCCGATTTTTTGTAATTTTTTGTAACTAAAAGGAAACTACTATAATGTACAACTAAACGAAACCCAGTCTCTAATTCTGAAGAAGACTTATGAGATTATACTTATATACCGGAAAAGCGCGTTACATAAGAAAAGTTGCGACACATATCACGTCTCTATGGACACTTTCAGAAAGAGAGAACTTCAACCAACCTTTTCAAGTTAGAAAATCCGAAAAGCCTAAAATATATGACGTTTCGGGTTGATAATAAACTTGTAATGTTTGGTAGGACTTTAAAAAAGTTAATTAAGATATTGACCAGCCATAAATATGTCTGTCTCTCATCACTAGGTTTATGGCGACTAATAAGGCTCATCGGCAATCGTTTGATGTTTCTGACTCTGTGGCTTCACCTCCCAATATGAGTTCCACATTTAAAAGAGGCGCCGACCTAACATAACCAACCGCAACTCACACTTACTTGTTGAAACCTTCTGTGTCCATCTTTCGTTACTGTATCCCACAGAAAACACAAAAATGAAAAATGATTCTATAGATGGGAGAAAAAGAAAATGAGAGTGGTCCACAGTCTGAGGAGACAGTATCGTAAAAAAACAAGAGGAAGAGTCTCCAATAACGGGAATCAAGAACAGGTGTGACTCCTGACAGTTTTATTGACATGTTGAAACACTAATGAGGTCAAAAATAGGAGTGGCATATTAAGAGATATAGGAACCAACCATGCCAGACAAAAAATTGCAATACGGTGTTCGAGGAAGTAGGGAACATACATATTATAGCTGTCGGGAAATTAGAAGAACCAACGCCACTATAAAGAAAACATTTCAAAATTTGGAGAATGGAGAACGAATTTGGTTATGTTATTCAATACTTGCACTTTTAGCTCAATTATCTCGGTCGCCATGGAAGATAACAAAAATTTGTCAACTGGTAAAACGTTGATGATAATATGATAAACGTTGCATCAGTTGACTGTATTTTTATATCTCTCAAAAAAAAAAACCGAGATAATCAAGCTCAAAATGCACGTATAGAGTCGACTTATATTAGAGCATTAACGGTAAATGAACAGAACAAATGGGATTCTTTCGCAGATAATTCGAAGCGTACGATATTTTTGATGTTGTTAGGGTAGCGGTACGAACTCCTCACTTCGGTGAGACAAAGGACTAGAAATTTGTTGAATTTTGCATCCCGAATTGTGGATTTTGTACCTCTAAATCTGTTCACGCATCCGAACCCTTGTTTTCTAAGGAATATGTACCGAAAAACTTGGAAACTAACCGGCAAAAATAGGAAAATCAAAAACGAAAACTTGGAACTCATTTCTGATAAATTGCTAATACAAACAACATAATTGCGCGCACAATTCGAATGCGAGGTAGCGGAGCGCCGTTGCTTACTGTGTTGAAACCTTTAGATGGGGTTGACGAGTACTTGTCTAGACGACATATCACTTAAGTGTGACTACGATCAACAGATTCTCAATGCCATAAAAAGTTGAGAGGAGAGCAATCGCACATAAGTGAGAAACAAGTTGCATTGTTCTTTTTCGATACACAGGGTAATTAGAGCCTTAATGATGAGGATTAGTAGACTAACAGTGACCCAAAAGTTTTGTATGGAATTGTTGTATTTTTCTAATTTCTTTATTATTTTCAGATCAGAACTCATTATGGTATTTTGCAGAAATATAGTGATAAGAGTTCATGTATAAATGAAATAGGTTTATTCTCTAAACTTTGGTTGGGTTGGGGTAAAAGGGTGACTTGAGCCCTGTACAGAAGAATAGTGGTGTAGAATAATCGTGGCTTTAAGGTAACAGGAGAAGGCATATATACAACTGGGAAATACATGGAATTTGGGCGGGGTTATAAAAATGATGATAAATGGATCATAGAAAATGAAGGAATTTAATAAGAGATGGTAGATAACCCGGAGAGCCGCTGCCTAGAGCTTCTGCAGAAGTGTGGGCGACGGGCTCGTCATTGGAAGCTGGAATCATTCAGGATTTAGAGACTGTAGAGGGACTGGAGGGTTTAGAATCTCTATCTTGATTTCTTAGAGCCAATATGTCACATGAGAAAATGGTATATCTCGACTCTTGGGGCAAAGTCCAGAAATAAGGCATGTCATGGCGCTAAGGAATCAGACTACAAACAGGGGCACTGATTACTATGGGGAATCCAGTAATAAGGGTCTTGCAGACCCTTACATAGTATAAGAAATAGGATCTTGCAGATTTTACAGCCTTTCAACAAATTTCGGACATCAACTAACCTTAATTGTTTCTTGGCTCATTTTCGGGTGGCACTGGAGCAGCTGCCACCAAATTTTCTTCGTTTTCTACTTGTTCGCCGTACAACACCTCTACAGCAATCTGAAATGGCACACTTTTTATTTTGAGAGAGTAAAAGATAACTGTACTCGAGCAATTTGACGCAGAGCCACGCTGAATTCTCTGCCGATATTTTGATTCGAGTCCTGATTGAGTTGGGATAACGGGCGTCTTTCCCGGATATATTGGTCCATAAACAATTCCTCAAAACGAAATGAATGAGGAGAATAACCAAAAAGTACTAAGCAATAAAAAGTTCAAATCGTATAATGGTAAAGAGAAAGGAGATGAATTTGAAAATTGCCTAACATTAATATATTTTTCGGCTTTTCTTTTGAGAAACAAGTAGTGAGAAATAGTCAGAATAGATTACGGTAGTGCAAAAAAGAGAAGGTTGGAAAACGTAAAGCGAGAAACGTAAGATTTCAATATGGAGTTATTAGGTCCAAGATGTTGGGCGCGAACTTTTTTAATCCTCTTCTTATCAAAAAGTGAGAACATAACCATTCCAGAAAAAAATCACCACTTCCTCGAGACACGCAGCTTTCGTTTGTGACAATTACCGCATCGTATGTAATTTGAGAAGACGTCTGGCGGAAGATGGAGACACGCGCGAACTATTTTTGATTGATTTATGATGATCACAAGATCCCGATAAATTGTTGAGATTATGAAACGCTGGAAAGATGTTAAGAGAGCCGTGTCAGATTTTCCAGATAGTAACATGATACCAATGTAGAGATATGAAATCAAGATATCAGGTACTTTTGTGGAATTGGCGGAGTGGACGGAGAGCTGTGCACGGGTTGAAGAAGATCATGAAACCTAGAATATGGTGCGTTTTGGGCAAGCATTCGACATGCGACCCGGTTGAAAGTTGACTGGAATGAATTGGTTTTTTTTCGGAAAGACTTGAGTGTGACTGGGACAGGTTCACCTCTTACTTCAGAAGTTTTTGTGGGGATGTCTATCTGTCTGTCGGTCTTGGACATTTTTCGGCTGCGACTGTGGTCATTGGACGCTGTTTTGCTTGAGACTCTCTCAGACGATGCTCAAACAGCGCTGAAGCTGCTGGTAAACCTTCGCATTGGATTCGCATTAAAGGTTCCACCTTTGTCTTGAGCTAGCCTAAATCACAGATTACCGCCAAATTCAGCCTTTTTGAAGTCGTAGGTTATTGAACATTTTGTGTTTATTGTGCCCTGGTTATTTAGCTAATTGAGAATTCAGATAACTGACATGGAATGACTCCCAAGTGTTGCCCTCGAAAAAAATCGAGACGTATATGGTTCGAAAGAGCGTTAAAAGTTATTCAAGAATCCAAGAGGAATAGTTGATAAAAAATTTTTATAAGGAGTTATGGACCAAAACGTACCAAAAAATGGCACAATTTTCAAAAATTCGTAACTTTGTCAGTTTATGTCCTTTCGCTTAAATTCAAAAAACCGTAGATAGACAATTAACGGAACTTTTGGAAAAATTTTTTTTGATTTTTTTCCTATTGATTGGATTATTGATTTTTTGAAAAAATCAAAAAAAAATTTAATATCTCAAAAATCCTGAGTTAACTTTTTTTCTTATTATGACTATTGTATTCAGCACAGTTGATTTACTATAGAAACATGTCAATACCCCGGGGGAAATCATGCTCAAACAAGGTATGCCGAAAAATATTGATTTTTGGCACTTGGCTGATTTGTATTCTTTGTGCTCGGCGGCCGGTATGGTGACGGGCATATAAGTTTTTGTGGTTTTTACATGCGTATCATTTGCCTGGAACGTATGAAACAAAATTCTGTGACATATAACACCAATTATTCAAATGTCGAACCATTTCTTGAAATCATCACTTTGAAAAAATCAAATTTTTGACATGTCATCGATCATATCTTTAGTTAGACTTGATGGAATCAGCCGAACTCTTTTTTCAACGTAATCAGGATGACAAAATCTTGTGTTTGGCTTGAACAGAATTTTGAATCAGGCCCTAGAAACAAAAATATTTACGATTATTACATCCTGACCCATATTTTTGATGAGGTGTGACATGTAAACAAACATATCTACTGTCAAACTCAATGAAAACAGCCAAACTTTTGTTTTAACATAATTAAAATGACAAAATCTTGTGTTTGGCCTGAACAGAATTTCGAATTAGGCCCTAGAAATAAAAATTTTGATGGATGATGGGACACATCTTGTTTTGGACCATAACTCGAGAAAAAGACGGCACTCTTCTAGAATCACGGAACGAAAAAAAAATCACGGAACAAAAAATCACGGAACGAAAAAATCACGGAACGAAAAAAAATCCCGGAACGAAAAATAAAATCACGGAACGAAAAATAAAATCACGGAACGAAAATTTTGGGTAATCTGAAAATTGTTAGGACCTTCATTCAAGTACTATCCTGAGATCTAACCTTGACATTACATTTTCTTTGCTCCGTATCCAAAATGACACCCGAAATGTGGTATATTAGGTCCTTAAGGTGCACTAGTTGATAGTGTACATGGTTAATAGGTTACATAGGACCTTTCCCAGATGTTCTGAGGATCATGGGACATATGAGAGTAAGATTAGAGGCTGAAACGAGCGGAGTTATTGACATTGCCGTCGTTTTTTGGGTGTCCCACATGAACGAAACACAATGATTCAGCCTAAGCCTATAATTGAAGAAATCTTTTCTAATTCAAAATTAGTCTTCTTGGAACAAAATGTAGGTCCGGAATAAGAATATTCTTGGGCCTAATTGAGTAGAAATCTTGGCACGAAATTTCTTGCCTCGGATTTTTCATTTTTAAAAAATTGGATGATATTTTTGGATTGAGGAAGCTTTTTTCAATCACAGGCTTAGGCTGAAACGCCATGCTTCTCTTACCTGGAACACCCTAAAATGTCAGCAAGCTTAATAACTTCTCAATGTAGCTCTAAACTGAATTTTCAGATGTTCTACAGGTCCTATGTAACCTGTTAACTAGCGTATCTCAAAAAATTGATATACCCTTTTTTAGTATACTTTTGGGTTTTGTGCAAAGTAAAATTGATGCCAAAGTTAGTATTTGGGATACTACTTGTCAAAGTAAAGAAGATATCAATTTTTGGATTACCCAAAGTTCTCGTTCCGTGATTTTATTTTTCGTTCCGTGATTTTATTTTTCGTTCCGGGATTTTTTTCGTTCCGTGATTTTTTCGTTCCGTGATTTTTCGTTCCGTGATTTTTTTTTTCGTTCCGTGATTCTAGAAGAGTGCCAAAAAGACAAAATTTTGAAAAACTGTTAACGCCATTCGATTTGAAATTAAAAATTACCGTTAGACAATTGTTACCGGTTAGTTACATATGGTTAAAGTGGGTGAAATGAACGAATTTCGAAAGGTATCCTCTCAGTTTTGGATTATCGAATTCGATCATTTTCTGTTACACCTAATTCCATCAGAAGAAACAAACTAATATTACTATACCAATAGTAGTTTTTGATTTCAAATTGAATGGCGTTAACAGTTTTTCAAAATTTTGTCTCGTTCTCTAGTTATGGTCCAAACAAAAGAAGTCCCATCATCCATCAATATTTTTATTTCTAGGGCCTAATTCAAAATTCTGTTCAGGCCAAACACAAGATTTGGTCATTTTAATTATGTTAAAACAAAAGTTTCGCGGTTTCGATCAAGTTTAACAATAGATACGCTTGTTTACATGTCACACCTCATCAAAAATATGGGTCAGGATGTAATAATCGTAAATATTTTTGTTTCTAGGGCCTGATTCAAAATTCTGTTCAAGCCAAACACAAGATTTTGTCATCCTGATTACGTTGAAAAAAGAGTTCGGCTGATTCCATCAAGTCTAACTAAAGATATGATCGATGACATGTCAAAAATTTGATTTTTTCAAAGTGATGATTTCAAGAAATGGTTCGACATTTGAATAATTGGTGTTATATGTCACAGAATTTTGTTTCATACGTTCCAGGCAAATGATACGCATGTAAAAACCACAAAAACTTATATGCCCGTCACCATACCGGCCGCCGAGCACAAAGAATTCAAATCAGCCAAGTGCCAAAAATCAATATTTTTCGGCATACCTTGTTTGAGCATGATTTCCCCCGGGGTATTGACATGTTTCTATAGTAAATCAACTGTGCTGAATACAATGGTCATAATAAGAAAAAAAGTTAACTCAGGATTTTTGAGATATTGAAAATTTTTTTGATTTTTTCAAAAAATCAATAATCCAATCAATAGGAAAAAAATCAAAAAAAAATGTTTCCAAAAGTTCCGTTAATTGTCTATCTACGGCTTTTTGAATTTAAGCGAAAGGACATAAACTGACAAAATTACGAATTTTTGAAAATTGTGCCATTTTTTGGTACGTTTTGGTCCATAACTCCTTATAAAAATTTTTTATCAACTATTCCTCTTGGATTCTTGAATCACTTTTTACGCTCTTTCGAACCATATACGTCTCGATTTTTTTCGAGGGCAACACTTGGGAGTCATTCCATGTGAGAATCTAAATTTCAAAGATATGGTCAAGCATAGTGGGTTTATTTATGTGCTGTAAAAATTGAGCATAAATCACTGAACAGAGAAGATGGTTTTATTACTTTCCATATTTCAGCGTTCTAATAAATCAAAACGAAAACCAATTCTTTTACTTTAACATTCGTCAAAAAACGATTTTTTTTTCTTCATTTTCCCCCGATATTCCAAACATTTTTAGTTCATTTCCAAGTCTTCTTATTGCAAAACTCTTAAACGCAATCTCAATTGTATTAAATTCATTGTTTTTTCTGATCTCGGCAGTGAGTTTGTTCAAAGCTTCTAGCCATATTTCATTTCTCCCTGTTTCTTTTTTCATTATTCGGTTGTTGAATCGATAAATGTAAATTTCCATCCGGTTTAGTAGAACCATCCAAAACACTGCATTTCGGCACAGTGAGCTGCTGTTAGTTAAGTAGGATTAACCATGCATATTCGGTCCCGTTTCCCTCTTTTTCTCCTTCTAGCCGTCTTATCCTCTTTGAGACGTTTTCCTCAACATCACCATCTGTTATTCCTTTTTTTTCTGTTACGCTAGAAAATGAGAAGTAGTGCTATGCGACCTTTGTTTACTTCTAAAAAAGGAAGATTTCGTTCAGTTTTCCATTTGATGCTCTCTCATGGTTTAAAACTGTTTAATGTTATCTCAATGCTACTTCTTGATATGGAAATTGTTAGGTCTATCTGTCTGTCTGTCTCGGAATTTAACCTGAATAACTAGAGTAGCGGTGCTCCTGGCTGAGCTCCTTTGGTGGTGTGTGTAGTCATGGACTACCGAGCGCTATGTGTCCATGGTTTCTAGGGCCTTTTAGCTAATAGAAAACCTATAGAGGTGAGCATCGAAATTCTGAAATAAATGCTCAAACTTTATGAATCGTCATGAAATTTTGCAAAACAAACTAATCGAGCTTAACTCGAAAAAATTATTTAAAAACATTTTGTCGCAAATACCTAATTTTCAGAAAATCCTCTGAAGACTAGCGGCTTAGTAGCAGCGGTCCAACTGCTAATTTCTATTCTGTTTATTTTTGCATTGTTTTCTTCTTCCCTTTCACGGCTGTTTTTAAGAGCCCGTCCTCACCGTTAGCCTTTTTATTATGCGCTTTTACCCTCCATCTTTTTCCCAGTTTTCAATCATGAGCTTACTGAAATACCCATTAATCTTCCTGGGTTTCTGCTTTTTCATGCCGCCCCAAAAAAGGAAGAAAATGGGGGAGAATAGAGAGATCTCTAATTATATGCCACGCAAGGAAACGGAGGGAAGAGAGGCTTTATAATAGGAAACCCATTCAGCCGCGCGCAATGTCCGCGAGTCATATATATAGCCTCGGGTTTGCACATGTGCTCCCTGCTTTCTCTATTTCATTTTTCTACTAGCCTTACTTGAGAACCTTGTTTAGTATTGTCAATTCAAAGTAAACGCTCGGATAAAGACATTGCCATTCTAGAAGTTGATTTTCGAAACAGCAACGCCCCCTTTTGCAAAACCGCCGCGCAGTTTTGCTCGGGTTTTCTTAACGTCATTTTTCGTAATTTTGAGACACTTCATACATAAGGGCACTTTGGTTTTTTATTCAGCAAACATGTTCCTCTTCTTCAAAAAATCGTTATTTTGTCTCCAATTCAAACGAAATTTGGTAAGAAATCCTCCTCGAAAAATGACGTCAAGAAAAACACGAACAAATCTGTGCGGCGCTTTTGCATAAAAAAAGGACGCTGCTTATTTACTAGTGAATAACCAGGTTGTTTACTCTTTCAACCACACGACTTTCAAAAATTGGCCAATCGTAGATTACTTGCATGTCGTTATTAGGAAGTTCTGGAAAAAAGTTAGATTGAAAAATCCAATCAGTGGAAATAATAAATTACGTTTTGACAGATTGAGTTTGAACAAGTTCTCGTTTGTTTGGAATTTATAAGTTTCAGCAAGAATACTATTTACTTTTCCCTATGTTCAGTTTCTATTCTTCTGTCCTCTTTTTCGTTCATCCAAAAATTGTTTTCCTTATTTTGTGGCAATCTAATCCACCTCGATCTCTGCTTCATAAGCCTGGGTAGTAAATACATTTAACGTAAATCCAGGACCACCTGCCCCTGGTCCCACCTGTCTCGGGATTGAGAAGCACAACGAGGAAATGAAACAGCGTTTACCTCAGGAGGCTTACAAAGGGCTATTGAATCTTTAGAATAGCAATTTTCTTTTTCCAAAATTGATTGAATTACGAAATCGTTTTTTGGAAGAATTTCAAAAATTGATTGTTGTTCGATTTCTGACGCTGACTTTCATGATTGCTGTTATTCAAACATCCCATCCAACGTCATTCGAATTTCAGTTGGATTTTTAAAAACTAAATGTTAAAGCGCTAAAAACGAATTATCGAGATAATTCCAAATCCTAGCTGTAAATCCAGAGACAACATTTTCGAAATTCATTGGAGATAGACTATTTCTTTATATTCTTGATACGGGTTTAGATATACTTTCTTAGACACCTACTTGGTATAAATCAACAGTCAACATTTCAGTAAACTCCTTCGACATGCTTTCAAACCAAATAGATCTCTCTGCGGCAGATGTTAGCCAGGTTCTAAATTTCTATCAACAGGAACGGTGAGTTTTTCTAAAGTTATTATTTTCAAACACTTTTACCAATTCCTCTTCATTTCCAGACAAACGGAAGTTGCAAACGCATTTTCTGTCAAGTTTCTGGGTAATCGGAAGATCCATATGCATCTGTTAGCTTTCATACCAAACCCGATGGAGCAGAACCATTTTGCGGACGTGTAAGGATTTTATCTTTTTCTTTTACAGTAATAAACAAAGCTTTCAGGCTGCGAGTGTCTGGAACAGCAACAATGGAAAACGGTGTCATACGGGAATTTCTGTCATTTGATGGAACAGTAACAATGAAGAATACAGCTGGGTTGACTTCAAATAACACGGATGAAGATATGAAAAGTGAAGGAAGAGAATCTGTTGAATTTTTGTAAGTGGAAGGACGAAAACTCAAAATGAAATGATTCGTGGAATATTTTACAGAGGAACGTATTCAAAAGACAAAGAGACACCTCTGGAAGACGATAAAGTTTCGACCGCATCTGTACAGCCGGAAAATGTGGAACATTTGTTGAATGAACAGGAACATCCAGAAGCAAGTAGTGGTTCTCTTATCTCAACTTTGTGAGTTCATCAAAATATATTTATTGTTGTTGACAGCGGATCCTTATTTGAAAACGATTCTAGGACCTAACATGTGTGTTGAAAAACCCTGAGTTAAACTGCCTTGACGTCCTTGGAGAACAACTGACGGTAGTTCCTGACGGAAGAGACCAAACGGGGGTCTCGCCTAACTAGACTCGCTGAACTGATTCATGATATATTTTACAGAGGAACATTTCCACAAAGCGAAGTTACATCTGTAGTAGACGATCCAGTTTCGAATGCAACTCCAGTGCCAGAGGATTCTGAAAATTTGATGGATGAGATGGAACAACCTGAAGAAACCAATTATGCTCCTTTTGTTTCAGATATGTGAGTTTATCAAAATCTATTAGTCATTCTAGACAACGGAGTCTTAATCGAGACCGACCTAAAACAGAAAAAGAAGGGAAAAGGGTTCAGAAGGAAATTCTGACGGCTAGGAATTGCTGAACCTACTCGAAATTTCTAACCTTGTTTATGTGATATTTTACAGAGAAACATTTCCACAAGATGAAGTCATACATGTTGAAGAAGATCAAGTTTCGACTGTATTTGTGAAGCCGGAAAATTGCGAATATTCGCTGAATGAACAGGAGCGATCGGAAACAACGTCTGATTCTTTTATTTCGAATTTGTGAGTTCATAACAATTGATATTGTTGACAGCGGATCCTCAGTCAAGACCGATCTTATTTCTCAATCCGAGGTTTCGCTCGCCTGTTGCATACCCTAAATTCTTGGAAAAACTATAAAATAAGTGGTACAAAGATGAAACTATACACAAATGTTTTTGAACTGACCTTGCTTAACTGATTAATGAGATATTTTACAGAGAAACATGCTCACACGACAAATCCGAATCTCTAGAAGACGATCAAGTTCTGAATGTATCTGTAGAACCGGTGAAATGTGAACAATTGCTAGATGAGGCGGAGCAACAGGTACCAACTTGTGAATCTTTCATTCCGAATTTGTAAGTTCATCAAAATATATTTATCATTTACTGATAAAATCAATTTTTCTACAGAAATTCACCACAAAGTTTGCATCTTCCACCAAAGTTTTCGAATTCTCCCTCACCTGGCTTTAAATCTTCTAACCCTCCATCTGAACACTCAAACGAGAAGCTGATTTCAGAAGAAAGCTTAAAAGTAAAAGATGTATGTGGGTTACTTCCTGAACCAACCAACAGCTCATCTGATGTGGAAGACCATTTAACGACACAACCTGAGGATCTTTATCCTCAGCTGACGTCGCAAAACAGGGGAATCCCTTTGCATCCTATGAGTTATATGAACTTCATGAATGAAGTCAACAAGAAAAATGGTCAATTCAATGGATTGAATCTGATAAATCTTCCACAACACCTTCAAAGTCTATTGTATAGCAACAATAATGTGATCAACAACTTCTCGCCTATTGAAAAACAAAATCAGACAAGCGTGAGTTATATTTCAACTTTTTATGGAGTATTTTCAAAAATTGGTACATTTCTGGTAGTAGCCATTCATCGTTTAGTTTGAGAATTTCGAATTTGATGATTTCTGATGAATCTAATGAATTTCTTAAAACTTATGTCACGATGATAAGAATATATGCGGTATTTTCTTTAATAGCTATGACCTCTATTAGAGGAAATACGGTACTTTAAATGGTGTTTAGTTATTTAAATTTCAATTTTCAGACACCAGCAATCAAAATGCCAATACACCATTCTCCACCAAAAAGCCATCCAGTTGCTTTATGTCCAAAATCCATTGGGCCACTGTCAAAGAAGTAAGTTTACGTTTTTCCGAGGACTTTATTTTATTTCAAAATCGCTATCTATTGAAATGAGGCCAACTGCAATTTTCAGACCACGCCGACAAAGAACAACGTTCACATCTGAACAACTCGACAGTTTTGAGATACTATTCGCGAAAAATCCTTATCCAAGTTTTGAGAAAAAAGAATACCTCGCTCAAATATATTCATTGGCACCAGAGCGAATATCCATTTGGTTTAAAAATAGACGAGCCAAACAGAAATCCATAAACAGTCAGCTAGTGGAAGGACCTCAGAGGTGAGGGAAGCAAATTAACTAAAAATGTAGTAAAACAAATAGTGGAAACAACGTTATCTTGTAATATTTGATTTCATGGTGATCATAGTCTCTTACAGCTCAATCGTTCGTGAAATAAAGTTGGAAATACCGGATGAAGAGTATGAAGTTCAGTCTACACCTAATTCTAGTTCGGACATTGCAAATCATTCGGCGCAGCATCGATTGTTGACAAATCCCCGCAATCAAACCGACGCAATACATTTGGGAAGCTTTCCATATATTGGTACACCAACACCTCAAATCAGCTTTTTCGGAAACCGTCTCCAAATGATGAAGCCTCACCAATCATTAGGAACTCCAAAGCCAACAGGATCGATTCTAAATCCTCCTAATAATTCTTATTATGTGAAGTAGTTCAAAGTAATCATGTGATTTCAAAAACAAATAAAACGTTACTTTCAGTTTGATGAGTTCAAAATTTGAAGTTTTATATAAAACTTGAAAAATTAGTACACAATGTGAGTGACAAGTATTCATGCCTGTCATAGGTTTGAATCGCAGTCAAAAAATAAAATACCATATTTTCTCTATTAGAAAAACACGATATACGTGCAATTCCAACTCAGTTATCTCGGTGCCTATGAGGGAAATTGAAAACCGGTGAACTTATAAAATGTTAATTGCATTATTACCAAACTTTACTTAAAGGAGGCCAGACACCAAAAAAAAAAGTTTTCCTGGTATTTTGGCTAGAGAACCCCCACGAGGGGTTAAACTCATGACATGCAGCTTAGGGGTACAGCGCCGCTACCGACTGAGCTACGGGGGCGCAAACGTGGCTGACGAACGATGGCCTACATAAGCGCGGCGGGATTTTTTCCCCCGAATTTCCCCCGAAATTTTTGCTGTCTCGCCTCCTTTAAGCGAATAATCTTGGCATCTCTCATAGAAACCGAGCTCAAAGTTTATGTATAGGGTGGGCAGCGAGTATTCCGTGAAAAATCGAAAAAGGCTGTTAATCTAAGTAGATTTCAATTTACTAACAAGTGTTAAAGATGAAAAGCAAATTTATTTTTAATGTGGTGTGCGTCTCTTTCAGATTCTTCACTTTGGTATACTGAGACGGAGACAAAAGAACATGAAAAGTTTGGAGCCTGAAAAATTTAGATACAATGTATCACACCAACTTCGGGGGCAAGTTGCATATAAGAGAGACAGGCGGAGCAATGCGATTCCTGAACCGGGTAGAAGTATAACTGGGGTAAAAGTTGCGAAGAATGAAAATACTGGGATTTAACTGTATATTGAGAGACGGGAAAGTAAATGGATTGGATTAAGGTTGTTGGATTAGGAGAAAAGAAATGATTGGGGGAGAGGGGTATATGAGAGAAAAAATGATCACAAAAATGTGGTATACGTGTCATCATAATTCTCAGACAACATCGTCATAATCAACACTGTGCACAGAGCGGTATGCAGTACCCGAAGACTGTTGATCCATATCCAGCAAAGCAATAATATTACGGTTGTTCTCCTCTGCTCTCTCAATTCTTCGCCTCAGCCTTTTTCTATATCTGTTGCCCTTGCAAACTCGGTACTGAAAACGGAAAATAAAATTTTCAGAAACATTTTCTAGCTCCACCAACCCACACACAACAAAACCAGATAGTTGTGTGCCAAACGAGGAAGACAACGATCATGATCAAGACGATGTGCACCGCTCTATTTCTCTTTTCCATTTCCCTTTCTTCCAGAATGTGAGCGAACTTTCCCTCCAGGTTGTCCAAGATGACACTGACGCTCGGCGATGACGCGGTTTCGAAATAGTAAGTGATATTGAATCCATCTCTGATTACTTCATATTTGACTGTTTCTAGAAACTCCAGGTAGTTCCAGCTGAAACGAGGCTTGCTCAGTGGGATATCTTTACTTCGGTGAATGAGTTGGTGACTGCAGTCCATCATGACGCCTAAAAATGGTTACTGTTTTGATTCACAGTGAAGAAATCTTCCTTTTTATAATAAAAACCTATAATTTGAAATTTTAAGTATAAAAACTGCTTCTTATTGAGAGAATAGTTTTTGGGTTTCTTATGCATTCAACATTTCTAACTCACTGTCTATAATTTTATCTTCTCCGACTTTGTAAATGAAAACGTAGGCGCATGTTGTCGGGCATAGCATGACTCTGATTTTTCCTCTGTCGCAATCCGTGTTGTCCCAATAATCTTCGTGTCTATATATTGTCGAGTGCATGAGGTCCTGTCTTCTCCTCTGCAAACAGTTGAATTGAAAGACCCTTTAATTTTGTCTGTCATTTTTACTTTGAAAATATCTTGATTTTAAGACAGAGCCCTTTTTTTCAGGTAAAAAAGGAATATTTCTAGAATACAGTTCTTCGAAAATAATTAATTTCAACAAGGCGAAATTCTTTAGAACCAAAAGATTGCGGCTAATGATGACTCATTTGATCACTCACATAATTGCCTCCTCTGCACACAGCACATGTACGAGGGGGAGCTGGAGTGGTGGTGGTAGTGGTTTTTTTTCGATTCCATGGCTGGTCATAAAAGTCTTCAGGTGGCTCCTCGTAGATGGAATTGATGTAGTCGAGGTTTGACATTGTGGTCGTTGTTATCCACCCAGTCTCTAATTGAAACTTCCTGAAGTCTGCCGCGGCCTTGACGTATTTCTCCTGACACCAGGTTGAGGCTCTCGTGTAGAGGGAAATTCCAAGATCCTCGAGAGACTCAAACTCCCGACTCTCGAGAATGAGCAAATATGTGGCATAGACGTGAGCGGACATCGCGAGGAGCGTTAAAAATTCATATTTATATCTCATTCTGAAAAATGTTAGTGATGTTAAGAATCTAAAACTGAGTCTAAAACTTTCAAAAGAAAGAAATAAGAGGAATTTGGTGAACACTTAGTAAATATTGATTTATATTGGAAATTTTTCAGCTTAAGTTCCTAGAAAGATCAAAAACAAAAATAGGAAACAAAAAAAATTGGAAAAATCGTCAACCAATAAACAATCGATCAACAGCCGGAAAAAAACAATGAATGATTCCGGAGAGACCGTTCAATGGGTCAGTCAAAAGTAGGCGGTGCATATTCAAGCGGGCTTCTAGAAATATCGAAAACAAAAGAGAGGACGAGACGCAGGCGGTGATATGATCACGATGATGTTGGTGAGGAACGACCTCCCAAAAATAAGGGAAATACTGCACAATTCCGTAGAGATTAGTCACCGAGACGGTCGAAAGTAGGCGGAGCTTGTTTGGGATTGCTTCCAGAAAAATCGAAAACAAAAAAGAGATTGAGACCCAGACACTGATAGGACTATGATGATTTTGGTGAGTCAGCATCTGATCGATCGCTCAGTGATGTGAAAAAAAAACGCACAAATCAGTCGAAAGTAGTCGGAGCTTGTTCAGAATCGCTTGTAGAAGAATAACCTGACAAATCTTAAAATAAAAATGGATGCTCTGCAATGAAATAATCTGGGTAAACTTTTTTCTCTCAAAAGCATTTTCTCCCAAAATGCAGTGTCAGAAATATGTATATCTCACTAACCAGTTGGATCGACTCTGAGGTCAACGGTAATATCTTTGTTGACCTCGTAAGCCATTCCAACTTGTTAGAAGAATTCGGGTATATTATATCTGAAAAACTTACCTTCTCTGTTAAATTCAAACGTTTAAAGATTATCAAACAAATACAGGAAATAGAATGTCAGCAGTCTAATTTTTTAATGTGACGAAATCCACAAATTCGGCACGACGGCCAGTACGATAGAAAGACTTATATTGTTTCATCTTTCCCTAATTCGATGCTCCTTTTATACGAACAGAAGCCAACTCACTAATAATGCATAAATTATGCGACTAATTAAGAAGGAATCGAAAGTGTATGACAGGTGTACAGATTTCGACGCACGATACGTCGCACAATAAAAAATTGCGGGGATTTGAATTTTATCAGTCTCCTTTTTTCTATCAACTGGATTAAACAGGCTGAATTTATTTTTCAAAAGTTTTGGAGTTTAATTCTCGATTAGATAATAGATCGTAGTCGTTCTCCATCATCTTCTGGCAATGGTTCGCATTATCATCATTTTTATTCCAAAAAATGGAGATCCGGAAGTTCAATCTCCACAAATGAAAACTGCATTCCTTGGAATCCGATGAAGAATCTACCAGACCACTCGATTCCGCATCCTGACCGGAACAAGATAAATTCACCATAAATCATTCTTCATTTCGCGGAAGCATGTCTGAAACTGAAATTGAAGAAAGCATGAAGTTGAAACCTTAAAAACATCTGGCACCTGAGAATTTGCAAGCCGTCGCTTTTTTTATCTACGAGTCGGCGTGGCAAAATGGTAATTCTTTTGTTACCAAGAAATCTAAATTTTGTTTACTAACGACCTAAGCTTACAGAAATGAATTTCGTACAATACAATTTTTGGTTTGGGGAGCTTTGCCTCCCAAATCGACAAGAACGCCAAATGCGAAATTTTCAGGTGTCAGTTTTTCTAATTCGATGATATTCGTTAACACTTACCTTGGGATGTTCAGCTGCAACGGATTGATACTTGGAGTTACGACCGCCGGATGACAGGAACATTTGGCTGTTTCTGGAGAAGTCGTGGAACGTCACAATCGACTCCTTCATGTCAAAAAATGGCAGTTTCTACGGTCGCGTTAACATCAATCGACTTCCACGGCGATGCTAGTTCCAAGCGGCTCTATCCAATCTACTTCTATTGTTGATCAATTGTTGCTGTTGATAATTCCAGCCAAAAAAAGATGATGGTTCAATCAAGATCTTCAATTATTTGACTCATTAGCTCCGCTGAAACATCTGAAGGGTGCCAGTCCTTCAAATTTCTTCATTCGTTCGACACAATCAGCCGTTGATCGAGCTCTCCAAACCAAATACCATCAGCTGAAAAATTTAGCAATAAAAAGTTTAGGCAGATATTGATGTTATATTACCAATTGACCATACAACTCAATTGAGAGAACGAGAAGCCGACCCAAATTTTGACATCGGATCGGTGTGATCGTTGAGAGTAACTTTCTTCTGATAGCCGGAAGTTAATTTTCTTTCCCGAGCAGTGATTTCGACGTCTTTCGTTTTTTATTTGGCTCAATTAGTAATAGGCTTGGCGGAGTTATCACGATTTTTCATCAAGCATCTCATGAAGCAACCATCAATGGAAGATATTTCTGAAAAGAAACAATTTTGTGAAAAAAAAAACCGCGAAAATTCTCCAGTGCTAATTTCTCTCTATTTTTCTGATTTTTTCACGGGAAAACAAGTCAAAAAGTTGAAAACTCACGCATATTCATTTTGGTATACGGTTTTTCTTCAGTTGACACAGTTTTTTATTGAAAATCAGGGAAATAAAGTTCAAATCCTGTAATATAAAACGAATATCGCGCTAAAAAGACTGTTGAAAACAAGAAGAACGTCAATGTATACCCTTTGCGTATACTGCCTTTTCTTTGCGCGATTCTGGTGCAAGTACTTAATAAGATCAAGTAATTGAAGGTTTAGGAGAATTAAAGTGGTGAGGTGAAATAAAAACCAGGGAAAGAATGAGGACAAAAATATGTTCATGAGAGTGGTGAAAGTCGAATGGAATTGAATTGAAAAATCTAGTTTGAAAAAATTATTGGCTAGAATTTGTTTTATTTTTGTGTCTGCAGATATTTTTTACAATAGATTATATTGTTTTTGCCACAATCTTTCACCATTAGATTCATTAGCGACCGTCAGAAAAGTTTCAGCTTCGAGACTGTAGAGTGAATTTCAAATGAATATGCATGAAGAACACACTAAACAATTTGCCAGAAGCCAGTAATCAAAAAAACCTCAATCTGCCAAAAAAGCGAAACACTGAACAACACATAGATACGCATGAACTCTGCTCCTAAAGAAGACATGCATAGATAAAAGTTCAATCAAATAAACACACACGGGCAGAGGGAGCGAGAGAGCGGAAATCCCTCATTTCATGCATATTTGATGGTGATATGTATGGCATATAAATGGAGGCATCGCTGGCTCAGTTGGTTGAGCATTTGTGGTGGCATGTGAATGCGTCTAACTTACGTGGGTTCGTCTCTCTGTGTGGTCACCACAAGCAGCGATTGTCTCCTATTTTGGGCAATTAGATATTGTTTATTTTTGCTTTTTTTTCAAAGGACATTGAACCGTGTTTTATTGTTTTCAAATTTTCGACTTTTGAGAAATTTTTATTGTTTGCAAAGCTTTAAATACAGATAAATGTGGCCGAAAGCATGAATATTTTGATATCATGTAAATGAAGATACTGATAAGATTACACTGTATTTTGATAATTATTTCTTTTTGAATGAAATGATGGAGACAGCTTCACGATACACTCTTCTCAGCCATGACAACTTTTTTGGCTTTTTACGCTTTCCAGAAGTAGTCTTCGGCTGAAAATTTAAATTTCTACAATTGATAGCAATGTGGATTATTTCACCTCTGCTGATCCACCCCGATTTAAGTTCATTGCAGCCAATGTAGAAGTGCTCGGCATATGTGTTGGGTTGTTATCAAAATCGTCAGAACCATATGCAATAGATTTGAAAATGGACAGCGTATCGCACAGCTCATCTTGACAAGCCAGGCGGAACATATTCAAAAATTCTGATAGAGTCAGATTTCCGTCATCGTTTTTGTTGATCTGCAATTTGCGAGAATGTTGGAAAATTAACAATAATAGTGATTCAGTTTTTCTTTTTTTAATTTTACTCTAATTCAGGCTTTAGAAACTTTAAAAAAACGACACACCATTTAAGATAAATGAGATTTTAAAAAATCACCTTTGAGAAAATGTAGTTGACAGAATATTGGTCCAGTGGACTTCCCAGTTGCTTCATCAGAAACCAAAGTTCTCTGTCACGAAACTTTCCGGAGAGACGGTCCATAAACGTGAAGTATATTTTGATGAACAATTGAAGTTGCTTTTTTGAGAACTCGTTAAACTCTTCGCAAATGGAGTTTCGTGGAACAGGGACTAAAATATAATATGATATCAACAAAGAAAATAATTAAAATTAAAGGAAACGCACCTGGTTTGGTTTTCTCACAAATCATAAGCGTGTGACGTATCATTTTTTCTTTGGTCGACGGGAACGGACTGTTTCGCCAAAGGTAAAATTCCGTATCCAATACCTAAAAAATGTTCAAGAAAAAACTAAACTTGTTAATGGAATAGATTAGAAACTCACTTTCGACGATCGCATATCGATGGTTACTGCATGGGGAATGATATCAACAATAACAGAAATTTCAAAACAACATCGAAATCATTTCAGCTTTGATGACTCATTCAAAAATGCGCAAAAGACAATGTTTTGTTTTTCAATATGAGTCAGTCACCCAGAAAACCATAATGTTTCTAGATCACTTATCTAGTCTCGGCTCTGTTTATGATGTGACATCGATCCGCCCCTATCGTAAATTATGGTCCAGCAGCTTGTCTCTTTTTGCGCCCTGCCGACAAATTGCTTGTAATCTGAGAAGTGACGCCCATGTGTTGGAAGACACGGACTATCGCGATTGGCTCGTTTAGATAAAGATTAGTTGTATATTAGTGAAGCAGCAGGCTTGCGGATGCGCTCTACCGCACTTTGGACAAAAGCTTGAAAGAAGTCCATTCATACCGTATTTCAAATATTGGTTGAATCTTTAAAAACATTTATGAGTAGAAAACATTCTAATATTCTCTGAAGAAAATGAAATAATTGAGCTTGAATTCCACGTATAGAGCTTCTATTAGGGGAAATACGGTTTACTATTTGTGATAAACCGTGTTTGACTGTTCCGTAGACCTAGAACTGTTCTATTAGACCCCTGGGAATAAGCGAATACTAATTTGTGGTCCGTAAGAATGGTCTTGGCTATTTAGATGGTAAGAGACTCACTAAGCTTTTTAAGTTGTGAAATCCTTATCTGTTTTATTGCAGTCATCTAAAAATGGAAGAACTTGTCAAGAAAAATAAAAATAGAGTAATTTATTCGAAAATTGCCAAATAGGATATAGATAAAAATATAGTTTCTAACCAACAACAAAAATCTAACAGCAGCCCGTTAAACAGGTATGAGGACATTGAAATAAGAGGCAGAGGATTATCTATAAAATTGAGCAAGCCTTGCTCCGAGTTTTCTTCAAAGCAACTGGTTTTGCTTGGTGCGCTCCGTTTGCAGCTGATGATGTTGGTGGCGTTCCTGCTCCTTTGGATTTCTGGAAACAAACGATTTCAATCGAGCAGGAATTCTAGACAAACTTTGTTCATTTCTTGATGCACTTGGAACTGCACAATGCGATATGTACCAATCACTGAATCTCTGGGTCCGGTTTCAGCATCACCTTCGCCTAACATCTCCTCGGTGATCCCATAGCCATTCATAATTTTCCACACCTAAACTTTTTCAGCTGACGCATTTTATGAACTTCATCTAGAACTAACCTTCTCATTCACTGCAGCTTTTTCTGACTCTTCATCCAAGTTCGCATTGGTTTGTATGGTTAGGTAACTTTTTGTGAAGCGGCAGTCTCTCATCCAAATACTCTTCTTCACCCAATCCACGTCAGCTCGCTTCTCACTATCCACTTCCAACATATTCTTAATCAACTCTCCTGCCATTGCAGATATGTATTCCGGAAGATAGTAATTGCCCTCCATGATTTGTTTCTTCATTTGTGAAACTGTCTCTCCCTTGAACGGTGTTGTACCAACAAGCATAAAATACATGAGTACTCCAAGAGCCCATACATCAACCAACTCTCCAGAATAGGACTTGTCTCTAGAAAATAGTTGTTCTGAAAGATAATGGGGCTCGGATACCTGAACAACTCGGGAGCTGCGTATGGTGGACTGCCACAGAAAGTTTCAAGAAGCATGTTTGGATCGACGGTGCATGAGAACCCAAAGTCGACTAACTTTACAAGGGTTGGATTGCTGAACATCACATTTTCGGCTTTGATGTCCCGGTGGACCAAATTGCGAGAGTGCTAGAAACAAAAGAATTTTGAAATTTTCAGAGCTATATTGAAAGATGTTTTAACTTCTCACCATATGAGCTACAGCCGACACAATTTGAGCAAAGAACGGCCTCGCATCAGTTTCCGTCAATTTCCCTTTCTCATGAACAAAAGTGTATAACTCTCCTCCACTGGCATACTCTAGCACCAAATGAACACGTGCCAGAGTGTCGACACACTCGAACAACCGAATTATGTTTGGATGGTTCATTTTCTCCATTGACTGAATTTCACGTTTCAACAGCTTCTGCGCTTTCTGATCCATTTTGGACTTATCCATGACTTTGACAGCAACTTTCTCCTTAGTTAGCACATGAACGCCAAGTTTGACCTTTGAGAAATTTCCTGCTCCGAGTTCTTTACCAAGACGGTAGAAACCAATTCTTCGGCCTATGGCAACCTTGAATACCATCTTGTTATAATAGAGCTACCGCTTCCTACTTACCTCCTTGGTCACAAAAGGGTTATTGCTCAGTTGCTCGATGGCTTTCTCATAAAGAGTTTTTTCGACTACTGAATCCATTTCTTTACCCACTGGCAGTGATACCGCTGACTTGGTACGATTGAATTGTTCGTGATGGTTCTGAAAAAAATTTTAATGAAAAGAAAAATACTTTGAACAACATAAATGTTTTGGATAAACAATAAAAATCCATTAAACAGAAGACGTAACTTCCAATTTCCTGCTTAACTCACATGATTCGGATATCCACCATCATCGCTTCGTTGCGTTGGCACAAACCTTCCAGGGATGTGCTCAGGTCGCATTGTTGACAACGGAAGAGTTTCTGGAAAATAGAGAATCATAGAGCAACTGTTTTTATACACGGTCTTCGTTTGAAGCTCTCAATGTCTTTACTTCCACAAAATGCACTAGAACTCAGAAATTAAACTCGTGAAATTGATTCAGATTCCACAAAAAAAACAAGAATAATTTTGGAGCGGAAAACAAGCCAAAAAAAGCAGAGAGGAGGAAGGAAGATTAGAGGTTTATCAGAGGAAGCGGCCACAACAAAGACATACACAGGAAATTAAATTCTTTGGAGAATATGTGGGTGGAAGCAAGAACACTGAATCAAGAATGTGGTAATTTACACTGCGCGTCATAATTATAGAGCCACTTCATTTTTCGTAATTTTTTTGATATCCATGAAAGTTTCGGAATCCTTTCCGATGGCGATGAATATGATTTCTGAATCTGAAATTGTGAAGAACATTCAATTTCAGATAGTGAAGTAACGGTTGGAAAAAATGAAAAAACGTCAAAAAATTCAAATTTTCACTGCGTCATAATTATAGAGCCACTTCAAAAATTTTGCCATCATCACGATTTCTTCACGGTAAAAAGCAGATATTCGAAGTCTCCTTTAAAAATTGGCATTTACAAAGCAATTTCCAATCCAATTTCAGTAGAAAAAGTTTCCGTTACAAATGATTTTCGAATTTTTTTTCACAAAAAATGGAAGGTTCGCAAAAATCCATTTTTTCTTTTTCCCAATTTTTTCAGGATTGTATAAGTTATGTCAGATTATTCACAGAGACTTGTAAAACATTATCAAATGCATTGTTAGGTTTTCTAAAACGTGTAAAGTACTGATCAAAGAGTGCAAACTATGATTATATGAGGTTTGTGAAGCCAACTTCAGTAGGTCGAAAATATAGTAAATATGACGAGATACATTTGAAGCTCTCAACATTCATTAATCATAAATAGAGCTTTAATTCCTTAGTTGGCAAGTTTTTGTCATGATTCCATCCAAAAAAGTTATTTTACTCCGACGTGTTGTGAACTTTAGCTCAGAACTCTCATCTGCAGTTTTGTGCTTCTTCGTTTCCAGAGGTGTATCTCATTTGAATGGATCAGTACAAAAAAGTTGTGAACTACAAAAATGAAGCTCTATTTTTGTTGTATATTTCTCGAAATTTTCAACTCCATACGACAATGTATGTCTGTAGCACAAAGAGTAATACACTGACGTTTTTTAGTTCAAAAAATCACCATGTTTGAAAGTTTGGAAAAAGAAAATACACTGTCGTATAGGGTTGAAAATTTCGAGAGAGAAACAACAAAAATAGAGCTTCATTTTTGGAGTTTACAACTTTTTTGTACTAATCCATTCAAATGAGATACACCTCTGGAAACGAAGAAGCACAAAACTGCAGATGAGAGTTCTGAGCTAAAGTTCACAACACGTCGGAGTAAAATAACTTTTTTGGATGGAATCATGACAAAAACTTGCCAACTAAGGAATTAAAGCTCTATTTATGATTAATGAATGTTGAGAGCTTCAAATGTATCTCGTCATATTTACTATATTTTCGACCTACTGAAGTTGGCTTCACAAACCTCATATAATCATAGTTTGCACTCTTTGATCAGTACTTTACACGTTTTAGAAAACCTAATAATGCATTTGATAATGTTTTTCAAGTCTTTGTAAATAATCTGACATAACTTATACAATCCTGAAAGAATTGGGAAAAAGAAAAAATGGATTTTTGCGAACCTTCCATTTTTTGTGAAAAAAAATTCGAAAATCATTTGTAACGGAAATTTTTTCTACTGAAATTGGATTTGGAATGGATATCAAAAAAACTACGAAAAAGGAAGTGGCTCTATAATTATGACGCGCAGTGTAGATGTTTTCCTGTTCAAAACAATCTAACAGGATCTCGATTTTAGGAAAATTCAAGACTTTATTTTATAATAATTGGAGACTGTCGAGTTCGAAAGAACCTAGAAAATTTTCAACAGGAAAACAAATACACTGAGATCTGTGTATTAAACTAGGTAATACGCATTTCAGATACCGTAAACCAATTTATGGCCGGGTCACTGAATTTTCACTGTGGCATTTCTAGGACGGGTGGGAAACGGCGTCCTCACGAACTCCGTAAACATTAAGAATTTTTCAGTCCATGTATCTCATTTTCTGTAACAGATATCAAAAAACGGTCTACTAACAAAATGTTCATTATAATATCAAAAATATTTTCTTAGTTGACCACTTTTAGATATCTTACACCGAAATCGAGATAGATTTGCTCAAAGTTAAACGTTTGAGGGAAAGGGGTTTTTTCTGTTAGAGTCTCTACGGCACTTTAATGGAGATGTCTATGTATAAAATTTCAGCTTCAATTTTCTCTAGTAATTCATAATCAATCAGAATCAGAAATCTCTGAGAAATGACATTAAAAATCCGAAATTAAATACAAAAAACCAATATTCCGACACATGGACAAGCAGACTTTAGGGATTGCCTAATCTTGGGGGAGAAACACCAGAATAAAAAAACATGTAGGCGAAGCCATATATCTTGTTAATCGCCTACCTGCTTAATCAATATCTGACAGAGGATTGGTTAAACGAAAAAGAGCTGGTAGATTTCACTGAAACATGATAAAGCGAAAAATATGGTACATTTGGAAGAAAAACGGTACTAAGCATTCATTTTACCTAGGTAATTGGTTAAGGCCTCTGATTAGGTCACAGTGTAATTTTAGGGCGGTATAATGACTATGTAGAGCGTTATAGTAGTATTTTTGAAAAATTTAGTCTAAAATTTTAAAAATCGGAATCAATAATGTGAAAAAAGTCATGATGATTTCAATGATCAATCATGTACAAACTTTCGAATTCTGATCATTTCGCTCAAATGAGCATAGAAATGAATCAACATTTTGTGCCCTTAAATAAAATTCTTAATAAACTGCGAAAGAATAGCGACAGCTTCTCTCGATTTTTCAAAGTTTTCCAGTCGTTTTTCAAGCACTGAAACCTTTCAATCACTAATCTGTTTGATTTTCGAAACTGAAAGAGTTCTCTCTGCACATTGTGAAAAACTTAGTGAATTGGATAAATTCAAAGGCTTCTCATGTATGAAACGGATAGATGTAACGATTTTTTTTTCGAAATCTTAAAGTTGAAAAAATTTGCGTTCATTTTATCAAAAAGTAGGAGACACAAATTTTGAGATGTCTCCAGATTCTAGAAATTGATTATATGGAACAAAAAAGAAAACATTGCACATGGCTGAATTCTGTTTCAAGCAGTAATAAAGAGCATTATGAGCAAATTCGAAATTCATATCATATGACTTGAAACGCTATAAGGTTTCTTTGCGCTTCTATGATCACGAAAAAATCTGTGCTCAATATGGAGGACATAACTTGCATAAAAATTGATAAATGAGATGAATATTGGATTCTTGTCAGAAATAGAAATAATGGGATTTTTGTGAATTCTACTCAATAAAAAAATTTCACATCATCTAACTGTCCCGGTTGTACTTTTTGAAGCACATAATTTCAGATCATTATGTGCCTTCCATCTGATAAATTTTCAATGTTTCTGGAAATATGTATAGTGAGTCTGAATGTTGGAACATGTCGGGTCCGATGAGGAGAGCAGGATCGAGCCACTACTACTGGATAGCAGGATATTGTTATTGCCCATCTGGTCTGGATTTTTTTGGGATTCCAGCGATTGCACCTAAGAAAAGGATATACGAGTTGAGATGTTCATCTTTAGGACGTAGCATTTTATCCTAGTGTCTGATTGACCAGGTGGGTCTGCTTTACTTCAATATTCCATTTTTCTTCTTCTCAACTTATACAACTGGATAAGTAGTGCAAAATGATTAAGATACCCATTATTTCAGTTGTTGTCTGCTCTTTTACTGTATCCCTTCAAACTTTCTTCCGTTTCAGGAGCAATCTCATAGATCAATTCCAAAGCATATCTGTTGTTTTGTCATTAGGTCTTCTCGACTATGAAAAAATTATAGATGCGCATGTTTAAGACCAAAATACAAAATGGAAAGGCAAGACAAAAAGCAATTATTTTGCGGTTGTCAAGCTATCTCCAAGCATGTTAATGCATTGTATCCCTTCTTCACTCATTCGACATATATTTTCTTCATTCATTCGCAATGTTGCCGTCTTCAAACATGTGGTTGCTCATGGCACTGGCTTTTGGAATACGGTGTCAAGTAAGTTTTTAGTTCGGATTTCCTTGTTCAATCGTGTCACATCAGGCCGCCGGTGACTTCAAGATGGCAATCATTCCTGGACGACCTGAAAAATATACCGGATACCAAAATTTAACACTTGCTGATAATGATTGCGTCCAGTACTGTCTCTCTGAACCAAATTGTGCTGTGAGTTGCTTGCCTATTCACATGGAATGACTCCCAAGTGTTACCCTCGAAAAAAATCGAGACCTATATGGTTGGATAGAGCGTAAAAAGTTATCTTAGAATCCAAGAGGAATAGTTGATAAAAAATTTTTTTGGGGACTTATGGTCCAAAAAGTACCAAAAAATGACTCTATTTTCAAAAAATCGTGACTTTGTCGGTTTAAGTTCGATTGTTGAAATTCAAAAAACAGTAGATAGACAAACGACTAAACTTTTGAGTAAAAATTTTTTTAATTTTTTTCCTATTGATTGGATTATTGATTTTTTGGAAAAACCGAAAATTTTTTCAATATCTCAAAAATCCCAAGTTAACTTTTTTTCTTATCATTACCATTGAATTTAGCACATTTGATTTACTATAAAAACTTGTCAATACCCCGGGGGAAATCATGCTCTCACAAGTTGTGCCAAAAAATATTGATTTTTGGCGCCTGGCTGCTTGGAACTCGTTGTCCTCGGCGGCCGGTATGATGAGGGGCATACTTGTTTTTGTGATTTTTACATGTATATCGTTTGTCTAAAACGTTTGAAACAAAATTTTGCGACATTTAACACCAATTATGCAAATGCCGTTCCATTTCTTAAAATCGTCACTTTGAAAAAATCAAAATTTTGACATGTAAACAAGCACATCTATCCTCAAACTTGACGGAAACCGTCAAACTCTCTTTTAAACATAATCAGAAGAACCTAATTCTATCAACGGCCTGTACAGAATTTTGATTTAGGTCCTAGAAATAAAAATATTTACGATTATTAGAGCCTGACTCCTTGTTTTGGCGAGGTATGTCATGTAAACAAGCATATCTTTTGTCAAACTTGATGGAAACAGCCAAACTTTTGTTTGAACATGATTAAAATGACAAAATCTTATCAACGGCTCGAACAAAATTTTTAATTAGGCCCTAGAAATAAAAATATTCATTGACGATGGGACACCTCTTGATTTGAACCATAAGTAAAGAGCGAGGCCAAATTTCAAGAAACCGTGAATGCCATTCGATTTAAAATTAAAAACTACCTGTAGACAAATGCTATTGGTTTGTTCCACATGGTCCAATTAGGTGAAATGAACGATTTTCGAAAGGTATCCTATCAGTTTTGGATTATCGAATTCGATCGTTATCTTTTACACCTACTTCCACTGGACGGACCAAACTAATATTATTTTTTCCATAGTATTTTTTGATTTTAAATCGAATGACACTTACAGTTTTTTGAAATTTGACCTCGTTCTTTAGTTATGGTTCAAATCAAGAGGTGTCCCATCGTCAGTGAATATTTTTATTTCTAGGGCCTAATTAAAAATTTTGTTCAAGCCGTTGATAAGATTTTGTCATTTTAATCATGTTCAAACAAAAGTTTGGCTGTTTCCATCAAGTTTGACTATAGATGTGCTTGTTTACATGACATACGTCGCCAAAACAAGGAGTCAGGCTCTAATAATCGTAAATATTTTTATTTCTAGGACCTAAATCAAAATTCTGTACAGGCCGTTGATAGAATTAGGTTCTTCTGATTATGTTGAAAAGAGAGTTTGACGGTTTCCGTCAAGTTTGAGGATAGATGTGCTTGTTTACATGTCAAAATTTTGATTTTTTCAAAGTGACGATTTTAAGAAATGGAACGGCATTTGCATAATTGGTGTTAAATGTCGCAAAATTTTGTTTCAAACGTTTTAGACAAACGATATACATGTAAAAATCACAAAAACAAGTATGCCCCTCATCATACCGGCCGCCGAGGACAACGAGTTCCAAGCAGCCAGGCGCCAAAAATCAATATTTTTTGGCACAACTTGTGAGAGCATGATTTCCCCCGGGTATTGACAAGTTTTTATAGTAAATCAAATGTGCTAAATTCAATGGTAATGATAAGAAAAAAAGTTAACTTGGGATTTTTGAGATATTGAAAAAATTTTCGGTTTTTCCAAAAAATCAATAATCCAATCAATAGGAAAAAAATTAAAAAAATTTTTACTCAAAAGTTTAGTCGTTTGTCTATCTACTGTTTTTTGAATTTCAACAATCGAACTTAAACCGACAAAGTCACGATTTTTTGAAAATAGAGTCATTTTTTGGTACTTTTTGGACCATAAGTCCCCAAAAAAATTTTTTATCAACTATTCCTCTTGGATTCTAAGATAACTTTTTACGCTCTATCCAACCATATATGTCTCGATTTTTTTCGAGGGTAACACTTGGGAGTCATTCCATGTCAATAGCTTCCTGTGATTCCCATTTAAAAAAACCCCCTTTTAGGCTGTTTATATGAAGGACGGCTCTAGCGATTGTATTGTGTTCAGCGCTTCTCAAATACAGAAAGTCTTTCAAGTAGGTGATTTTGAAGGACAACGAGTGGCTATGAAAGTAAGGAATATATTTTTTATAAATGGATTCAAAATGTTTTTGTAGATGAAACAAACATACACCTGCGGTGACGATTTTGAGCAAAACTCAATGTTTGTAAGTTTTGTCCTGGATTTTTCAACCAAATCCGGATGTTTGCAGGGTTCTGAAACCACGAACACCAGTTATACTGAATACGAAATTTTCATCGGATCGGATTCGCTCTGGACCTTCACCATCACTAAATCGCTTAAGTGTCCTACCAATTATCGATTGTTCACCAGAGCCAAAGGATTGTGGTGTATTGGAGTGAGTCACAGTAGTTTTTTTGATGAAAAAGAATTTGGTTCCAGCTTGTCACCGTGACTGGAGGTGTTACGGGAGATAACAGCGGTCCCAGTTGTGCATCTGCTGCTTCCGGAGCCATATTGAGTGGATTGGAGTCGATGAATGAAACGGAATACATATATGGCAAGGGGTTTCTATTTCAGTCGTGTATTAAGTTTTTGATTTTCAGAAACTGGAGCTGCTCTTCTCCAATTGGACACCGTTTATGCGAGGTACGGAATTTGGGTGGATGGAAAACGGAAAGACAGCTGCAAACCACCAGCCAAAAAAAGCGCCGCTTGTAATGGAACCAATGTAAGTTTCATAGTCAAACTCATGAATATATCAGCGTTCATATTAGGAATTCACCTACTCCGATCCTCTACTTTCCACCTATGCCGGATACCAATTTGCCATAAATGAGCCAAGCGCACTCGTTTCGCAAACCACCACCAATTGCTTGAACCTTCTTTTCAACAAAAAGGGACTGTCAGGAGTCGATGATAATTGGTATTTAGATGTGAACAGAAACTTTTCAATAAAACTTTTTTCCAGGTGCAACATTACCAACGAGTCGACCAATTTGTGCTATCGAGGAATGGCATGCGGATTGAAGCCGGTCATGGCCGTTTAACTGTTTTTTTTTTCATTTTCAAATGATCTGTAACTGTTCAATATTTTTTTGGGAATTTGATAAAGCTGGGGTGAACGGGTAAAAAAAGATTTATTTTATTGCTTGAGGTGTGCGAAAATCTGGAACCCGTAAACTGGAGATTCCAAAAGTTCAGAGAACTTCAAGGTTAAAATTTGTACAAGAATATTCCGAGATTTCGAAATTCTGATTCTTTCAAAACTCGAAATACCCAGTAGCCTCAATAATCCCAAAATTCTATCACTCGCACCCCTTATATTGCTCACAAACAAAAACAAAAAGATTTCGACCACGGCAGGACTCGAACCTGCAATCCCCAGATCCGAAGTCTGGTGCCTTATCCATTAGGCCACGCGGCCACATTGCCTTTGCCTCTCTATTTTGTTGAGGAGGGGAGGCAAGCGAGAGGGAAGAGAGGAAAAGAGAGGAGACCGCCTAGTAAGGAAAAGAAGTAGATAGAACAGATAGGGGGAAATGAAGAAAAGGGGGAGCCTAGGATTGGGAATGAAAATGAGAACGTTGTTTCAAAAAGATTGGGAAGAGAAAAAGCCTAAGTCATTTGTTAGAAACATAGGTATATTTCTTTTTAGCAGTAATTTTCAAAGAGTTGAGATTCGGAACTTAACCGAACATCTGTTAACAAAGATCTTTCTTCCATTTCAATGTTCAATAAGTTCCTAGAAACATTCCTCGTTGGAATCGTGATCCCTATTTCTGCTATAGGGTTACTTTTACTCATTCATTTCCACGCGGCCACCTGAAGATTCGGTACTTCGATCTAACCAGAGTGAAAAAGAATAGAAAAGAATCTTTGGCTTTTTAAAATCTGAAAATTTACTATCCGAGTTGTGTAAGCTTGCGGACGTTTTTCTTCTGATAATCGAATAACAATTGTAGTATCAGAAAATTGAAAAAGAAATTTAAAAACTGATTTTTATTCTTAAATCCCAAAAAATATCAATTTGTCGCTTTAAATAAAATTAAGCATCGTCCGGCCAGAAATCTTTACACTGCTCATTATACCCATAATTCAACTGTCCAGCTTCCGGGTCGAGTTCCAGAGCCATTGTGTTTTTGCCATTTCCGAAACCGAACACTAAAGAAGTGAAAATAATGCGATTCTCTGACAATCTCAGCTTTTTGAAGTAGAATGTGTACTTGGTGTTTTCTTTTTGGCTCACCAGATAATTTACTGCTTTGTCTGAAAGAATAAAAAAAAAGCATTAGAAAATATTCTATTAAATTAAAATAACCTTTTGAATACTTGATATCACATGACAGGTAGTGGAAATTTGAGTGGAACAAATCAGCAATCATGCTGGAGTTTCGGGTATAAATGGTTTCAAGAGCATTGTTAATAAACTCCTCCACATCGCGTTTTGGATTGAAATCTTTTTCGGTTTTGGTGGGAGCGTGACGAACAGCTCGAATCAGGGATTCAGTCAAGTTGGAAGAAATCAGGTCATTGGATTTGGGAGAAACTGCAATCACAGTGAGAAGAAAAATCAGTAGACGAATTCGCATTTCGATCATCTTTGCTGGAGCTATGGGGAGTATCTTCAGTTTCTCGGGTCCCTCTATACCTAGACTCTAAATATCACAAGTCAAGTTCAAGAAATGGGCGGGAACTGCAGAGAGGTGAAGCAGGGCTCCCCACACTTCAATATATTGAAAAAAACAATCATATTTTCTCTAGGTTAACAAAACGTTTGGAGTCCAGATTTTTTCGAATGCATTTTTTTATTGCGTTCTGTTATTTCTTCCTCTTCATTCTTCACAACCCATGAGCACCGCTGACATTCAGAGTTCTTTTTTCACTGCGTGGGCTTGGAATGTGAGTTCTCAAAGTGTGGTCCTGAGATTTCAACGATTTCTCATGTGTGTTTGTGTGAAGATCCTTGCCTTAGAGCATTCTTTCTTGAGCTTCTTAAGTCAGACTCATTTCTGAGAGTGCAGTGCCTGATGTGAAAGAAAAGGGATCATGAAATAATCGGTGGAGTTTTTGCAAATAGATTCGAAAAAATATCATGGGCCAGCTTGAGGTCCAAACAGGAAGAGTCCAAGTAAAAAAGCATTCAGAAGAAACTGGAAAAGAATACTGCAAAAAAAACAACACATGAAGCACAATAATCCGAAAAATTTGTGTGAAGTGTGTGTGGTTGTACACTTTCAAAGCTTCTAAAATAGTTGGCGATGATGAATTTCCCGTCACCAACTTCATACAAACAAATTTCAGGTTTTCGTAGCATCCTACAAGAGTCCCAGGCGTGGCTCATGATTTATGGCGGAATTCGGTCATTTTCTAGAAGCAGGTTTCAATATAAATCTGAAACTGTGACTAAATATGAAAATCGGAGCATAGCTTAAAGGTATATAGGTACTTATGTTCCACTTTTAATGCTTATCGAAGTTCATTTAAGCTTCATGTGTTGTTTTTTTTCCATTTTAGTTCTCTTTATATTTTCAAATTACTTCATTACTTTTTTCTTTGCAGTGCAAACCAGAGGATTATATTGATTCTCATAAACAAGTCTAAACCGCGGTCCTCCCGGTCATCTCGGGCATTTCTCTGACCGCACTATTTCTCCTCTTCTTATGTAATTCTTTCTGCCATCGCCCTTTTTTTGCAACATAGGACAGCGAGCGGCAGCGCGTCGCGTGTGCCAAACGCACTATTTTACTCTTTTCCCCCTCTTGTTTTCTCATTATATATCGGCAAATATGCCGTTGACAAACATTATCACTTACATTTGTGGATATTATTCAAGGGAAACGAGCAATTATTGCAGTTTTTTGTGAATACCGTTCTTGAATAACCTTTGGAAAGATTAGGCTGCCCGTTAGACTTTCTACTTCTTTCATATCATATCGTATATTCAAATTTAACAGCTTGTAGGGTACCCGTGAAGCTGAGCCATGGCGAGAGGATGTCCATTTACGAAAAAAACCAAGAGAGCTCCAAAGAAGCGTGGAACGTCGATCACCAGAGACGGAGAGAACAATGTTGTTCCCAAGATGACTCCTAAAAAAATCAGGTATTTAAATTGGGCATTCTGCTGAGTTCAGAGCTATTTTCAAACACACTGAAAGAGTAACTAACTGAATATTGTGTAACTTCAGTATCATTGAGTCTACTTTCACTGAGACTCGTCGTTATTTGGTGTGAGAAAATCAAATTTGATTAGTTTACAAACAGTTGAAGTCGGCATGCAAGCTGTCCGGCTTCTCAGATGTTTTCCGTGATTTGAATTCTGTGTTGAGAAACTGAATACTTGTCTTGCAGGAAGCCTCGTGACGAAAATCAGTGGAAGATCACTGATTTCTACGAGGTTCGAAAGAGCGGTCGCAAGACTGAGAAACAGCTTCAAGAGGAGGCTCAGAAGGCCGTGGCTCAGAAGGTTTTAAAAGGAAGTAACGAAGAACTTTTGGAAGTTTTTCACGATGCCGACAAGGGCCGATGCATTTGCTCCACTGTCAATTTTCAAAAAGACGACTTTGTTATAGAATACAAAGGTAA
The DNA here is from genome assembly GCA_027920645.1 of Caenorhabditis nigoni. Taxonomy (NCBI): domain Eukaryota; kingdom Metazoa; phylum Nematoda; class Chromadorea; order Rhabditida; family Rhabditidae; genus Caenorhabditis; species Caenorhabditis nigoni. The sequence goes on from CP115869.1 coordinate 1,546,068, forward strand.
TCAACACAATTGTCAAAAACTGAGTTCAATGTCTTCTTTTCAGGAGAAATGATGGAGTATGCGGAAGCCAAAAAGGCTGAAGATCGATACAAGGAAAACCCAACCATTGGGTCCTACATGTACTTCTTCGAGCACAAAGGAAAAAGGTGGTGCGTCGATGCGACCAAGGAGACAATCTTCAAAGGCCGGCTGATCAACCATTCTATTCGCAAGCCGAATTTGAAAACCAAAGTGAGCCTTTCAAATTTTTTCTCAAAAGAGATGTTATGGGACTCTGTATCCTGTGATTCCTTATGAAGCTGTCGGAATCAGAGCCGTGAATCAAATCGTTTGTTCTTCGGCAGATAAACGCAGCCAACCAGAACCTTCTAGGGCCGCTGGGCCGCCAAATCCTACCCCAGGAGTGCACTAACCAAAACGCCGCGGCCCTGCTGCCTTGTATCCTGACAGAAAATATCGGAAAGCCCCTCAGATGGGACTAGTCGCGTGTCGGCTTGGTAATCGCCAGTTGAGCAGCGATTCAACAAATGCTAATCTAAAAAATTAGAGACTGACACGCAACCATCGTTTTGCGCAGCAAAAAGTACGGTAGAGCGACCTTTCTTCAGCTCGCGACGCGGTATACTTGTTGTGAATAGTATCAAAACTTGCCTACTAGAAATGCAATAGAATCAAATGATCCTTTTTCAGGTGATTGACATCGACGGAGCGCATCATCTCATTTTGATCGCCACTCGGGACATCATCCCTGGAGAGGAGCTTCTCTACGACTACGGGGATCGTTCCAGTGAAGTCGTCGCCGAGAATCCATGGCTTCGCGATTCTTAAATTTTCCTGTTTGGTTTTCTGTCTGATTCATTCCTCTCCGAACTCCCGAAATCTCGCTTTTCTCCATTTTAAACACCATTTCTCGCCTAAGATCCATCTCTAGACACTGATTAGATGATGATTTCTTTGAGTCTTATGGCGCCAATTCTTTTTTTGTCTATCTTTCCGTTTTCCTTATTTAAGTTTAAATTAATTTCACCAGCATTATATTTTTTCTTCAAATCATGTCACCCGTCCGTTCTCTCGATCTCGAACATTTCTCTCATTGCCCAGAATTCATTGTCGATACTAGTTATTTCTCCATCATTCCTGAACACTGTCTCGGTCTTTTTTCTCAATGACATAATATTCTGTCCCACGTATCCCTATTTTCCACATTTCTAATATCCTCATATCCTTAACCTGTCGTTCCGATGTTCCCTTTTCACCTTCTTGCTCTTCCATCCGATGCATGAAACTAGAACCAAACGATAAATGATCACCGCAATTTGGAAACTACATTTATAGAATGAGAGGACCCGCAGAGCATTTCTCAATGGTTCAAAAAAGAGATTCATTGTTGATATGCAAATTAAAAAATCACAAACTTTAAAAAAAGTGAAAAATCAGTGAAAACCGAATCTAGAATCTTGACCTCTGCTTGTTCCTGGATTGTTTGAATTTCCGAAATTTCCAGAAGACGGTGTTGAAAACGTTTGTGCCGGCACTCCTTGGAAATTCGGGTAGAAAACTTGCAAAGCTGGTGGAATTATGCTAGGCGTAGCTGATAACATGGTTGCAAGGCTTTCCGAACTTGTTACCAAATCATGATTTGGCTTTCTTTCTCTTTTCTGCTTCTTTTGAGGTTTGTATTTGTAGTCGGGATGGTTCTGAAAAAACAATGACTGAGTTGATTCGCAGCTTAATAAACAGGAAAATGTCGGAATTTCATACGACAAACTTTATAATTTCTAAGGGTACGACGTTAGGGGGTCTACCATGGGCTACTTTGTATATCCAAATGCTTCTAGCACTTATTTTTTGGTATTTTAGGATTAAAACAGGTCAGCTTCGGTTATTGATGACACTTTGCGTATCTAGAAATACAGATGAGGGCTCTTGGTAGCAGGAAATACAGATTCGAAAGAAGCAAGACATCGGAACATGACTAGTTCGATCATCATTCTATTTTTATGTTCAATATTTCTATCTTTTTTAGTAAAAAAATCTTACCCTCTCATGATCCATTTTCAACCGTTCAGCTTCATCAACGAACGGCCTTTTCTCATCATCCGACATGTTCCTCCAACCTTCTCCCAATTGCTTGCTAATTTCAGATGGCTTCATTCCCGGCTGCGTTTTCAGCATCTCTCCACGTTTCGATCGGCACCAAATCATAAAAGGATTCATCGGCCTTTTCACGTGGTCCGGAGATTTTCGGCGTACATGTGAGTTCTGAAAAAATTCAATTTTTAGTATCAAAATCATTTTTTACTGCATGAAATTGTGCATGCAGCTTTCTACAAAACTCCATAGCATCTGAGGTGTGTTAGCCGAACTCCAATCAAGATTGTTTATAAAGCCAAATTTGCAATTTGTTTAGATAAAACCTAATACTCGCGAATTATTCTTCCCATTGTTCTGGGGGGCCATTATGGCAACAGCTGGATGCTCCGACAGATGGCACTAATAACTCGTCATCATTTACTTAAGCTCCTCGTTTTGTGAGTACCATTGTATGAGATGTTAAATTAGGCAAATCCAAGTTTTTCGGTTGAGTCAGAAAAGTGTGAGCTGCAGGAGACCACCGGAAATTCAAAAAAAAACCTGGGGTTTTTTCGTTTTGGGAGAGATATCAATTTTTGATTTGAAACATTGATATATGCGAAAGAAAAGTCGAAAATGAAAATGTGATATCTAACTTGATTTTTTTCAGGTTTTTTCATCAGATTTTCAAATTTAGCAGTCAGAATGATTCTGCTACTGTTACACATAACTTTCTGGAAATTCAAAGGGACATTCCGTTAGAACCGCACCCCACCGTTTGCATGTGCCGTAAAAACCCGAACGGTACGAGTCCGAAAATGAATCAGACAGTACTATTGTTTCTGCGTAAGGTCAACAAAAGAAAACAATAGAACAAACACAGCGGGTGGGTTCAAATCTTCTCCCGTCTGCCCTCCGGGCCACTTCTCCCCTCTTACTGCCACTTCACTGAGCGCAGTACGCTGCGGCGACTGGAGAAAAGTAATGAATGGAAGATAATTATGCAGAATTTCAAACGCATCTACTTCTTAGAGACTGGAAAGCGCTACTTTCGGTACTCGCTTTCAGCTGCGAAATTGCTTGGGAAACTTTATAATTAATACTAACCAATTTTGATTTCATTTTACTTGTTTTGCAGTCTTTTTTTTTCAGTCTGCCTCCTTAACTTACTCTTTCATGGTCCATTTTCAATCGCTCCGCTTCTTCCACATACGGTTGTTTGTCCACATCAGACAGCAATCGCCAACCTTCTCCCAGAAGTTTACTAATTTCTGCAGGCCTTGTTCCCTTTTGAGATTTGAGCATTTCACCACGCTTCTTTTGACACCAAATCATAAACGGATTCATGGGTCGTTTCACGTGATCTGCTGACGGTTTTGCCTTTTTCCAATGCTTTTTTCGTGATTTTGAATCTTCATCTTCTTGATATCCGGACGAAGACGGACCCGGCTGCCGATCGGACATATCCGGTTACAGAATTTTGAATCCAGTGCGAAGTTTTACCTGGAAGAATATAATTTGAATAAGGGGATTGTTATAAAAAAATGTAGGATAAGAAGGAGGGGTCAAGAAACATAGTTGAAGTAAAGTATGGGATGAGTAGGGGCGTTGGAAGCGATGGCACTGCCTCCTTGAGATCTAATCGCGGTTTTCTTCCGAAAAAAGGGACCATCGATCAAGAAAATACGCATTAGCACATTACGCGTTTGAGAAACACATACAGCACATCCTTCAGTAGAAACAAGGAGGGCTAACCTGTAGAAAAATGGGGGTGGAGGATGGACGGACGGCAATAATCCATCACCTCATTCTGTTGGACTCTGCGTAGGGTTGCGGGGCTGAGGGGCAGATGGCTATTGATTTATCTCTCGGTCTTTCTCCAGTCGGGCAACTGGCAAGAGAAGAGACGACGTTTCGAGGGGGGAAGGGGTCGCGTTCGTTCGTCATCTCGTCTTCTGTTTCTTTTTTCTCTCGGAAAATTTTTGTTTCTGTGAGGCTTTGTTCTCTTTTTCCTACCAACACTTATTTCTTATCTCTGTCACAAAAAAATTAGGATTATTTTCGCAAAAAAAGGGTCAATTTCCAATATATTCAAAATTATGTATTCTCCTATTTCCAACACATTTTGCATATAATTTCTATAAATATTTCTCTAATCTTCCGAATCTCTACATTTCCCGGATTGGCATCCGTACAATTTCGAAAAAGTCGCTTCGCTAACTTTTTGTCACCCCGTTCGATTCAAATATCTTGCCCTTCTTCCCTTTTTTCCCTCCTTTAACCTTCTAACCGCCTCGCTTCTCTCTGTGAACGCAACTCTCTCGCTCCGTGTGTACGACGTCGAGGGCCAGCCAGCACGTCGTAGAAATGGAGAGGACAGCTGTTTGCAAGGACAGTCGTCGATGTGTCAACAGAAATGAGCGATCTCACACAATTAAGTACGCGAGTAGGGGAAAACCCAAAAATAACGTGTATTAATTTATGCAAAAACTAGCTCTGATGTTTTCCGTGTGACATACGAAAGACCGTTACATAATTAGTGTTGGTTCAATGATTTTGTGTTAGTTCAAAAGAAAAAAAACTACAAGCAAAGGGACCTGGTCCAGTAGTTTCACACTAGCCAAAATGTAACTTTCAGGTGTGACCGTTATTCCTACTCCGTAACTCATTCATGCGTCCTTCTAAAGCTTTCAACCTACTGTTTTATTTCTTTATGTTTGATTAGTTTATTTCCAAAGATGTACCGATGACCCACAGTTGATAAAAATATCAACTTTAATGAAACTGAATGAATTTCCCTGCTACTTCATTGATAATTCGAAAACTCACAAACGGATTTTTCTATTTTTTTTAAATCTCATCTTTCCTTCTTTGAATGTTCATTTCAACTTCTACCTTTTCAATCTCTTCGTATCACTTTTGATTCCAATAATTCCTCTTTTGCAGACGCTACCATGTCTAGCCAGGATCTTCAAGGAAGTTCCGGCGGGAGAGGCTATCAACCGTACGATCTCTCGCAACGACAACAGAGGCCTAGTCAGGATTCAGCAGATCGTGTGAAACGGCCAATGAACCCATTTTTGTTGTTCTGTCAGAAGCGGAGAGGCGAATTGATGAAAGGTCAGCCAGGAATGAAGCCGTCCGACATTAGCAAACAGCTCGGAGAAGTTTGGAAGGGTATGACCGACGAGGATAAGAAACCATATATTGACGAGGCGCACAAATTGAAAGCGGATTTTGAAAAGGTTAGTGAGGAAAAAGTAGGAGAAATGAATAAGGGAAAAAGTAAAAAAAAATCTGTCAAAAACCATCGGTGTTTCGAGGGACAGACGACAACCTTGAATTGAGAATAGCATAAGAAAAGAGGTGAGTGATAGGAACAAAGACGCTTTTTTCAAAAGTTAGAAATTTTTTTTAATATGAAATTGAATTAAGTTGTCGATCGATGTTTGGTATCAGACTTTCAATAGAAGGATCTGACGTGAGTAAATCATATCCATTCTCGCAAAAAAGGGAATTTTATGCGATTTCGGGCGACTGTGTGCTGCCTTGTCCTTATTGTGGGGCCGAAGCAGCTCATTCGATGAGCAAAAAGCGCAGAATCTAGGCAATTTTTTCACACCATGCCATAATTTTGTCCGAATAATGTCCTAAAGCACGCCCAACTCGTGCTGCAAGCTTGCCCCAAAAATGGGCACGAGATTGTTGAATTTTCCCATTCTTGTCCCAAAGCCTTGCCCAAACCTCACCAAGCTCTCGCACCTGTGCAACCTGCCCAACTTTTGCCCAAAATTCCCTGAGAAGACACTCTCTGTTTTGTGCTCTAGTTATTATGCTAGAGCTCTATTATGCTAGGGACCAGAAGATTGAGAACTGCGCATCACGCAATTGTGTCATTTCGAAAATTCGATAGACGCGCAACGAATGTAAAAACACGGAGCAAAAATTAATTAGTGTCAGAAAAATCTTACCAACAGACAAAGAAAATGTGATAGAAATCAGGAGCTTTCAAAATTTGTGATGCTGGCTAGTTGTTTTTTTTTCCGTGAATCATTCTAGGCTCCTTCACCAACCGCTAGAAGAGACGCAGCTAGTGAAAGTTTTCCTATCGTCACATTTTTTTTTGAGTTGAACTGTTGATACACTTATTGCTTGTTGAAACTCTGAAATAAAAACAGAAAAATGGGGATGTAATACAAAAGATTTTTTTTGCTTGGTGTGAGAAAAATGAGATCAGAAGCAACTGTATGTGCCGGAAATGCATCGTTTTCAAAACCTTCAGCAGAGAAAGGTTAAGAAAAATGCCATGATTCTTTATGATAATATATTTAATATAAAGTAAGCAACACGATGTTATTTTTATTTCAGAATCATCCCGATTACAAGTTCCAACCGAAGCGGAAACCAAAGAGTGCCAAATCAGTCGAATCGAAGACGTCAAACGCCTCTCAAAGCTCAGCGCCAGCAACACCATCATCTTCTATAACGGTTCCAGCAGCATCACAGGCTTACCAATACTACCCCAATCTGGCTACTCGTCCGGCTCAAAGCTTTGCCACGTCAGCAGCAATGTTACCAATGACCCAGACTCCATATGGAGCATTTAATTTTGCATACCAGCCACCAACAACCGCTGCTCAAAATGCGGGAGCCGCCCCGGCCACTAGTATCGCTGATCCTGCGACAACTACAGCCAATCTTCCATTCTATTATTGATAATTGATCTCGCACTATTTTCCGTCTACTCTAATTCCCTCCTAAAATGCTCTTTAATTATTGTTGTATGCAAAAAATATGAAATAAGTTTTGTTGGTGCTTTATAATGTATAATTATTTTTATTATCCGCATGAAAATTATATTCTTTCTAATACAAATTATATTGAATACTTTTGTTGTTGATTGCTGTGTCAAGTAGTTGAAAATGATCTAACGCCCCTAATCATGGTGTCATTTTTTGTTTATTAAAGCCGACTTTAAGAAACTGAAAATTTGCGACTGAAATCTTTACTTTGTTTGGAGCGCCGCCGTTTTGAGGCGCCTCCCCCAGATTAGGGAACGATTAGAAAGCAGCGAGAAGTGGTGTAGTGGCGAAGAGGGAGGACGGTATCTGACTAGTGTTAGTTTCGATACCTCTCTGTCTTCACTAGAAAGTCTTCCTCAGTCGTTGTTAGTCGGGATACGCTAAACTTTGCGTTTGGAAAAAAGATAAAAAAATAGTAATTATGAAAATCAATGTTTTTACAAGTTTTGAATGATTCTAGGTGTTTTTCAAAAATTTACGATCCATTGAAGTTTGGACGGAAGCAACTTTTTCGGACTTCTAGAAGACTACAGGCTACTAAATCTCACGAAAAGACGCATTTCATCGTTTTTCATTGTACATACTTTATTTTAGCACATTTTCATTAAAGCACAGACTTCATTTTAGCACATAAAAGAACAAGTTATTATGAAATAATACAATTTAAATTTGTTTACTCCAGACTTGAAAAGAGAAACATAATTCCATATTATCGTCTTCAAATACTTCGAAGATTGATCCAATCATTCCATCGTTTCTGATTAAGTTTTTCACGGTTTGTACTTCTGGTAGCGTGTATGTCGAGTCATCATCAATTTCCCTGAAAAAATAGAAATTGTGTTATCGAAAAAGCCTTGTCAAATTTGTTTATCTTACACATTCGTAGGTCTCCCATCGTTTTCATCACCATTCGTCCAAACCAAATCTTTCAAAGCCTCATTAGTAAAGCTTTCAACATCTAGGGGAGTGAAGCTCTTAATTTCGAGATATTCCAAGTTTCGAAGTTTCAATCCCATCTGCCATTTTTTCAATAGAGTGTTGATATCCTTTGGTGTCAACTTTGAATCCTGTAAGCGAACGCAAGAATTTGTTCCATTGAGAATTGAAGGCAAGGTAAGCCAATAGGAGTTTCTGATTGAAAGAAATCGGGCTGGAATTGGTTCTTTGTATTGAAATTTCTCAACTGTGGAAACAGATTCCAAATAAAAATAGTTTGTCACTTTGAGATTTTTGAAAGTATGATCCAACGTTTCAACAGAAGTAATAGCGTCGTCCCAAATCCAAACGTTGCGAAGCGTTGGTTGAAATTTGATGATCCATTCGATTTCTGATTCTTCACATAGATCAATTCCAGAAATTGGTGAACGAAATACTTCACAGATATGCGCGGTCATCTGTTTTGAGTCTTCAATAGCATTTCCATTATCATTCAGAAACAAATAATGCAGAACTGTTAAATCAGTCTCCTCAGAATCGAAGTAAGGATATTCTGATGGTTCCCTATCCTCATTATATTCAATAACCCATTCATTGTCTGGATCAGTATAACATTTCAACACAATTTGAGGCCCACATTCGGTTCCCAAATGAATATCCAGAGGAGACCAATGCACGAGTTTGGCAATTGTTTTTGCTCGTTTCGAGATAAGCGAGAAGAGGATTCTGAAAAGATGTGATACACAAAAATCACAGAGATCAGAAAAAATTAATAAAAAATACTTACATTTCCAATACATCCAAATTTTCGATACATTCGAGTAACACTACTCTGGGAAGCTTTAGTAGAGGGAATTGATTTCTTGGGTTTGTTTTGAATCTCTTTGGTTTGTTTTGAATCTCGAGTTGTTCAAAACTGTGGGAATAAACCATTTCGGCCGAATGAACGTTCATTTATGCGGTATTGAGGGTCGCAGCTGTGCGAACCCACAAAATCAATAGGTATGCAAGTCAATAGGCAGTCGATGACATCCAGTTGGTGTACGGTTGAGCGTATTTTCACCAAAGGCCCATTTTTTTAAACGGTGGGGGATACTAGGATTATTGAGTAACTTGAAGATGCAGAAAATGTATTAAAGAAATTTGGAAAAGTAATACGAAAATAAATTTATTGGAAAAGAGAGAAGAAGCAGAGACATTCAAATACACAGATAAACTTGAATGACCTAGCAGATGAATTCGCGGGGTTTGGCAGGGCGTAAGAGCGAAGTAAATTTAGATGTAATAATTGAAACTATAGTAAGTTCAGAGGTGATAGTTGAAACTGTAGTAGGTTCGGAGGTGATAGTTGAAACTGCAGTCGGTTCACAGGTGATAGTTGAAACTGGAGTAGGTTCAGAGGTGATAGTTGAAACTGGAGTAGGTTCAGAGGTGATAGTTGAAACTGTAGTAGGTTCAGAGGTGATAGTTGAAACTGGAGTAGGTTCAGAGGTGATAGTTGAAACTGCAGTAGGTTCAGAGGTGATAGTTAAAACTGGAGTAGGTTCAGAGGTGATAGTTGAAACTGTAGTAGGTTCAGAGGTGATAGTTGAAACTGGAGTAGGTTCAGAGGTGATAGTTGAAACTGCAGTAGGTTCAGAGGTGATAGTTGAAACTGCAGTAGGTTCAGAGGTGATAGTTGAAACTGGAGTAGGTTCAGAGGTGATAGTTGAAACTGCAGTAGGTTCAGAGGTGATAGTTAAAACTGGAGTAGGTTCAGAGGTGATAGTTGAAACTGCAGTCGGTTCACAGGTGATAGTTGAAACTGGAGTAGGTTCAGAGGTGATAGTTGAAACTGCAGTAGGTTCAGAGGTGATAGTTAAAACTGTAGTAGGTTCAGAGGTGATAGTTGAAACTGTAGTAGGTTCATAGGTGATAGTTGAAACTGTAGTAGGTTCAGAGGTGATAGTTGAAACTGGAGTAGGTTCAGAGGTGATAGTTGAAACTGCAGTAGGTTCAGAGGTGATAGTTAAAACTGTAGTAGGTTCAGAGGTGATAGTTGAAACTGGAGTAGGTTCAGAGGTGATAGTTGAAACTGTAGTAGGTTCAGAGGTGATAGTTGAAACTGGAGTAGGTTCAGAGGTGATAGTTGAAACTGTAGTAGGTTCAGAGGTGATAGTTGAAACTGTAGTAGGTTCAGAGATGATAGTTGAAACTGTAGTGAGTTCAGAGGTTGTAGTTGAAACTGTAGTAGGTTCAGAGGTGATAGTTGAAACTGGAGTAGGTTCAGAGGTGATAGTTGAAACTGGAGTGGGTTCAGAGGTGATAGTTGAAACTGGAGTAGGTTCAGAGGTGATAGTTGAAACTGCAGTAGGTTCAGAGGTGATAGTTAAAACTGGAGTAGGTTCAGAGGTGATAGTTGAAACTGTAGTAGGTTCAGAGGTGATAGTTGAAACTGGAGTAGGTTCAGAGGTGATAGTTGAAACTGCAGTAGGTTCAGAGGTGATAGTTGAAACTGCAGTAGGTTCAGAGGTGATAGTTGAAACTGGAGTAGGTTCAGAGGTGATAGTTGAAACTGCAGTAGGTTCAGAGGTGATAGTTAAAACTGGAGTAGGTTCAGAGGTGATAGTTGAAACTGCAGTCGGTTCACAGGTGATAGTTGAAACTGGAGTAGGTTCAGAGGTGATAGTTGAAACTGCAGTAGGTTCAGAGGTGATAGTTAAAACTGTAGTAGGTTCAGAGGTGATAGTTGAAACTGTAGTAGGTTCATAGGTGATAGTTGAAACTGTAGTAGGTTCAGAGGTGATAGTTGAAACTGGAGTAGGTTCAGAGGTGATAGTTGAAACTGCAGTAGGTTCAGAGGTGATAGTTAAAACTGTAGTAGGTTCAGAGGTGATAGTTGAAACTGGAGTAGGTTCAGAGGTGATAGTTGAAACTGTAGTAGGTTCAGAGGTGATAGTTGAAACTGGAGTAGGTTCAGAGGTGATAGTTGAAACTGTAGTAGGTTCAGAGGTGATAGTTGAAACTGTAGTAGGTTCAGAGATGATAGTTGAAACTGTAGTGAGTTCAGAGGTTGTAGTTGAAACTGTAGTAGGTTCAGAGGTGATAGTTGAAACTGGAGTAGGTTCAGAGGTGATAGTTGAAACTGGAGTGGGTTCAGAGGTGATAGTTGAAACTGTAGTAGGTTCAGAGGTGATAGTTGAAACTGCAGTCGGTTCACAGGTGATAGTTGAAACTGGAGTAGGTTCAGAGGTGATAGTTGAAACTGCAGTAGGTTCAGAGGTGATAGTTGAAACTGTAGCAGGTTCAGAGGTGATAGTTGAAACTGTAGTAGGTTCATAGGTGATAGTTGAAACTGTAGTAGGTTCAGAGGTGATAGTTGAAACTGTAGTAGGTTCAGAGGTGATAGTTGAAACTGGAGTGGGTTCAGAGGTGATAGTTGAAACTGGAGTAGGTTCAGAGGTGATAGTTGAAACTGCAGTAGGTTCAGAGGTGATAGTTAAAACTGGAGTAGGTTCAGAGGTTATAGTTGAAACTGTAGTAGGTTCAGAGGTGATAGTTGAAACTGCAGTCGGTTCACAGGTGATAGTTGAAACTGGAGTAGGTTCAGAGGTGATAGTTGAAACTGCAGTAGGTTCAGAGGTGATAGTTAAAACTGTAGTAGGTTCAGAGGTGATAGTTGAAACTGTAGTAGGTTCATAGGTGATAGTTGAAACTGCAGTAGGTTCAGAGGTGATAGTTAAAACTGTAGTAGGTTCAGAGGTGATAGTTGAAACTGGAGTAGGTTCAGAGGTGATAGTTGAAACTGTAGTAGGTTCAGAGGTGATAGTTAAAACTGTAGTAGGTTCAGAGGTGATAGTTGAAACTGTAGTAGGTTCATAGGTGATAGTTGAAACTGCAGTAGGTTCAGAGGTGATAGTTAAAACTGTAGTAGGTTCAGAGGTGATAGTTGAAACTGGAGTAGGTTCAGAGGTGATAGTTGAAACTGTAGTAGGTTCAGAGGTGATAGTTGAAACTGTAGTAGGTTCAGAGGTGATAGTTGAAACTGGAGTAGGTTCAGAGGTGATAGTTGAAACTGTAGTAGGTTCAGAGGTGATAGTTGAAACTGTAGTAGGTTCAGAGATGATAGTTGAAACTGTAGTAGGTTCATAGGTGATAGTTGAAACTGTAGTAGGTTCAGAGGTGATAGTTGAAACTGGAGTAGGTTCAGAGGTGATAGTTGAAACTGCAGTAGGTTCAGAGGTGATAGTTAAAACTGTAGTAGGTTCAGAGGTGATAGTTGAAACTGGAGTAGGTTCAGAGGTGATAGTTGAAACTGTAGTAGGTTCAGAGGTGATAGTTGAAACTGGAGTAGGTTCAGAGGTGATAGTTAAAACTGTAGTAGGTTCAGAGGTGATAGTTGAAACTGTAGTAGGTTCATAGGTGATAGTTGAAACTGTAGTAGGTTCAGAGGTGATAGTTGAAACTGGAGTAGGTTCAGAGGTGATAGTTGAAACTGCAGTAGGTTCAGAGGTGATAGTTAAAACTGTAGTAGGTTCAGAGGTGATAGTTGAAACTGGAGTAGGTTCAGAGGTGATAGTTGAAACTGTAGTAGGTTCAGAGGTGATAGTTGAAACTGGAGTAGGTTCAGAGGTGATAGTTGAAACTGTAGTAGGTTCAGAGGTGATAGTTGAAACTGTAGTAGGTTCAGAGATGATAGTTGAAACTGTAGTGAGTTCAGAGGTTGTAGTTGAAACTGTAGTAGGTTCAGAGGTGATAGTTGAAACTGGAGTGGGTTCAGAGGTGATAGTTGAAACTGTAGTAGGTTCAGAGGTGATAGTTGAAACTGCAGTCGGTTCACAGGTGATAGTTGAAACTGTAGTAGGTTCAGAGGTGATAGTTGAAACTGTAGTGAGTTCAGAGGTTGTAGTTGAAACTGTAGTAGGTTCAGAGGTGATAGTTGAAACTGGAGTAGGTTCAGAGGTGATAGTTGAAACTGTAGTAGGTTCAGAGGTGATAGTTGAAGCTGCAGTCGGTTCACAGGTGATAGTTGAAACTGGAGTAGGTTCAGAGGTGATAGTTGAAACTGCAGTAGGTTCAGAGGTGATAGTTGAAACTGTAGTAGGTTCATAGGTGATAATTGAAACTGGAGTAGGTTCAGAGGTGATAGTTGAAACTGCAGTAGGTTCAGAGGTGATAGTTGAAACTGTAGTAGGTTCATAGGTGATAGTTGAAACTGTAGTAGGTTCAGAGGTGATAGTTGAAACTGTAGTGAGTTCAGAGGTTGTAGTTGAAACTGTAGTAGGTTCAGAGGTGATAGTTGAAACTGGAGTAGGTTCAGAGGTGATAGTTGAAACTGGAGTAGGTTCAGAGGTGATAGTTGAAACTGTAGTAGGTTCAGAGGTGATAGTTGAAACTGGAGTAGGTTCAGAGGTGATAGTTGAAACTGTAGTAGGTTCAGAGGTGATAGTTGAAACTGGAGTAGGTTCAGAGGTGATAGTTGAAACTGTAGTAGGTTCAGAGGTGATAGTTGAAACTGTAGTAGGTTCAGAGGTGATAGTTGAAACTGTAGTGAGTTCAGAGGTTGTAGTTGAAACTGTAGTAGGTTCAGAGGTGATAGTTGAAACTGTAGTAGGTTCAGAGGTGATAGTTGAAACTGTAGTGAGTTCAGAGGTTGTAGTTGAAACTGTAGTAGGTTCAGAGGTGATAGTTGAAACTGGAGTAGGTTCAGAGGTGATAGTTGAAACTGGAGTAGGTTCAGAGGTGATAGTTGAAACTGTAGTAGGTTCAGAGGTGATAGTTGAAACTGGAGTAGGTTCAGAGGTGATAGTTAAAACTGGAGTAGGTTCAGAGGTGATAGTTGAAACTGCAGTAGGTTCAGGGGTGATAGTTGAAACTGTAGTAGGTTCAGAGGTGATCGTTGAAACTGTAGTAGGTTCAGAGGTGATAGTTGAAACTGGAGTAGGTTCAGAGGTGATAGTTGAAACTGCAGTAGGTTCAGAGGTGATAGTTGAAACTGCAGTAGGTTCAGAGGTGATAGTTAAAACTGTAGTAGGTTCAGAGGTGATAGTTGAAACTGGAGTAGGTTCAGAGGTGATAGTTGAAACTGTAGTAGGTTCAGAGGTGATAGTTGAAACTGTAGTAGGTTCAGAGGTGATAGTTGAAACTGTAGTAGGTTCAGAGGTGATAGTTGAAACTGTAGTGAGTTCAGAGGTTGTAGTTGAAACTGTAGTAGGTTCAGAGGTGATAGTTGAAATTGGAGTAGGTTCAGAGGTGATAGTTGAAACTGGAGTGGGTTCAGAGGTGATAGTTGAAACTGGAGTAGGTTCAGAGGTGATAGTTGAAACTGGAGTAGGTTCAGAGGTGATAGTTGAAACTGTAGTAGGTTCAGAGGTGATAGTTGAAACTGTAGTAGGTTCAGAGGTGATAGTTGAAACTGTAGTAGGTTCAGAGGTGATAGTTGAAACTGTAGTAGGTTCAGAGGTGATAGTTGAAACTGTAGTAGGTTCAGAGGTGATAGTTGAAACTGCAGTAGGTTCAGAGGTGATAGTTGAAACTGGAGTAGGTTCAGAGGTGGTAGTTGAAACTGTAGTAGGTTCAGAGGTGATAGTTGAAACTGTAGTAGGTTCAGAGGTGATCGTTGAAACTGTAGTAGGTTCAGAGGTGATAGTTGAAACTGGAGTAGGTTCAGAGGTGATAGTTGAAACTGCAGTAGGTTCAGAGGTGATAGTTGAAACTGCAGTAGGTTCAGAGGTGATAGTTAAAACTGTAGTAGGTTCAGAGGTGATAGTTGAAACTGGAGTAGGTTCAGAGGTGATAGTTGAAACTGTAGTAGGTTCAGAGGTGATAGTTGAAACTGTAGTAGGTTCAGAGGTGATAGTTGAAACTGTAGTAGGTTCAGAGGTGATAGTTGAAACTGTAGTGAGTTCAGAGGTTGTAGTTGAAACTGTAGTAGGTTCAGAGGTGATAGTTGAAACTGGAGTAGGTTCAGAGGTGATAGTTGAAACTGGAGTGGGTTCAGAGGTGATAGTTGTAACTGGAGTGGGTTCAGAGGTGATAGTTGAAACTGGAGTAGGTTCAGAGGTGATAGTTGAAACTGTAGTAGGTTCAGAGGTGATAGTTGAAACTGGAGTAGGTTCAGAGGTGATAGTTGAAACTGGAGTGGGTTCAGAGGTGATAGTTGAAACTGGAGTAGGTTCAGAGGTGATAGTTGAAACTGGAGTAGGTTCAGAGGTGATAGTTGAAACTGTAGTAGGTTCAGAGGTGATAGTTGAAACTGTAGTAGGTTCAGAGGTGGTAGTTGAAACTGTAGTAGGTTCAGAGGTGATAGTTGAAACTGGAGTAAGTTCAGAGGTGATAGTTAAAACTGTAGTAGGTTCAGAGGTGATAGTTGAAACTGGAGTAGGTTCAGAGGTGATAGTTGAAACTGTAGTAGGTTCAGAGGTGATAGTTGAAACTGAAGTAGGTTCAGAGGTGATAGTTGAAACTGGAGTAGGTTCAGAGGTGATAGTTGAAACTGCAGTAGTTTCAGAGGTGATAGTTGAAACTGCAGTAGGTTCAGAGGTGATAGTTAAAACTGTAGTAGGTTCAGAGGTGATAGTTGAAACTGAAGTAGGTTCAGAGGTGATCGTTGAAACTGCAGTAGGTTCAGAGGTGATAGTTGAAACTGCAGTAGGTTCAGAGGTGATAGTTGAAACTGGAGTAGGTTCAGAGGTGATCGTTGAAACTGCAGTAGGTTCAGAGGTGATAGTTGAAACTGGAGTAGGTTCAGAGGTGATAGTTAAAACTGGAGTAGGTTCAGAGGTGATAGTTGAAACTGCAGTAGGTTCAGAGGTGATAGTTGAAACTGGAGTAGGTTCAGAGGTGATAGTTGAAACTGGAGTAGGTTCAGAGGTGATAGTTGAAACTGGAGTAGGTTCAGAGGTGATAGTTGAAACTGCAGTAGGTTCAGAGGTGATAGTTGAAACTGGAGGAGGAGCCGAAATCACTTCTCTATCACTCAGAGAAGAAGTGGTAGTTGCAGGTGTAATAGGTTAAGAAGTGGCAGTTAAAACTGTAAAAAGTTTGAAGTGGTAGTTGGATCTGTAGTAAGTTCTGCAGAGGTAGTTGAAACTGTGGGCAGTTCAGAGGTGATGTTTGGAACTGTGGTAGGTAGACGTTCAATTTTAAGTACTGTATATCATTCTCAGGCCAAAATCTTTTCTCTGTCTCTCAGAGAAAAGGTAGTACTGTAGTAGTCGGGACCTTTTTAATGTCCAAACTACCAGCACTTCTCTCCTCCCCCCTCTGAACCTACTACAGTTCCAACTACCACCTCGGAACTTACTTCTTATCCAAACTAGCAGCTCTGAACCATTGACAGTTTCGAATACCACCTCCGAGCTTATTACAATTACAATCTACCACCGCTACTACAGAATTTCTTGCGTACCTGCTGTTTCTTTTTTGGATAGAACAGGAACATACACGAGTCATTAAGCAACTTGTTTATTCAAACAAAACAATTATAATTAAAATATTTGGCTCTAGTTGGTTATTTTGGATTTTAAAGAAATTTTTGGATTTTAAAATTTTTTTTGGATTTTAAAAAAACTTTTGGATTTTAAAGAAAATTTTGGATTTTCAAAAAAATTTTGGATTTTAAAGAAAATTTTGGATTTTAAAGATCTTGAAAACCCCTAAAATCCAAAATTTTCGTGCGATGAAATTTTCATCATAAATTGTGGCCAGTGTCCCTCCTGGCTGTACTTCGTTGTAATCAGCATTTGATCAACTGATTTGTCGTCGTTTTCCGACATTTTCATAGTTTTCCAATTACTTTGGATTTTGAAGATAGTGGAACAATTTCGAGACTAGACAAGCTTGAGAGGGTTTCTAAGGTTAATATTTATTGCCCTCATCTTGTCGGGAAGCTAGGATCGAAGAGTACATTAAATGGTTCGTTGAGGGTACTCTGAGTTCATAGGGTACATAGGTTCAGAGGGTAAATGGGGTCTTGGATATAGGTCGTTTTAGCTTAAGCCTATGATTTAGAGCAAAAGATAATTAAGCAGTACCACAAAATCCCAAGTATGCTAGCAATCAATGTACTCTAAGAACTAGATGTACTCTTTCCCGATGTACCCTCGGATACTGGGCCGTTAAAAATATGGTATATACATCCAAATGTTTCAAACCTCGGAACAGGGATATCAAAGCATTTCAGTGTAGGCCTATGATTTCAAACATAAGACAAAGTATTCTGAAAAATTCCAGTTAATAAAGTACTGAAATTAAAATCAATGAATATCTCTTTTTTCACTGATTTTTTTTCAAAAATTTCTGTTTTTTCGTTCAATTAAAGGCATGGATTGAAATGTCTTGATTTCCTTCCACAGTAACACTTGTATTTGGCAGCAACTTTAAAACATTTGGATGTATATACCATATTTTCCACGGCCCAGTGTCCGAGGGTACATCGGGAAAGAGTACATCTAGTTCTTAGAGAACAATGATTGCTAGCATACTTGGGATTTTGTGGTACATGCACCCAAGATCCCATTTACTCTCTGAACTTATGTACTCTAAGAACTCAAAGTACCCTCAACGTACCCTTTTTTATGTGCCCTTCGTTCCCGACAAGATGATGACCATAAATATTAACATTCGGAACCAAGGAATTTGGAAATGACACCAAACTCAAAAGAGTTGGATGCTAAAAACCTATATCTTAATTATTCTCAAGCAAACAAACAGCAATCAATCTTTGGCGTGTCTGACGGTACGCCCAACGTACGAAGGCGTTTTTATGCAAAAAATAGAATAGTTGAAAACCAGGAGGTATTTTTATGAATGTTTTCTGAATTCTTTAAAATCCAAAATTTACCTGATCAAAATCCAAAATTTTCTTTAAAATCCAAAAATTTCTGGTCTTTTCTAAAATCCAAAATTTTTTTGAAAATCCAAAAATTTCTTTAAAATCCAAAAGTTTTTTTAAAATCCAAAAAAAATTTTAAAATCCAAAAATTTCTTTAAAATCCAAAATAACCAACTAGAGCCAAACATTTTCAAGCCTGTCGAAGCTTTCCTGTCCAGGTCGGTGTTTCACTGAAAAACAAATTCGAACTATCGCAAACACTCTGATAAAGTAACTTTCAAATTTTAGCTGACCTGTCTCGGTTGTCGTGCAAAATTTCATAAAGTTGTCAGCAAGTGGATTATTTTTGTTGACCACTTCTCGAAATGTTTCGCAGGAAATGAGGTTTATGAGGTCAAAGTTGACGGTTTGGGTGAATTCTATTCTTGTGTTTACGGTATTTGGAATGATACAAATTTTTTTTTCAATTTAAATTGTGGACAGAAATGCTTTTTTTCAATTTAGTCAGAACTATTATAATTTCTTCTTTGAAAATATTGATTTCTAGAAAATATTTTGAGAAACACTATTTTGAAAATAATAAAAGTTTTTATTTAAAAAATGTACTCACAATTTACTAACTTGGCTAAGAGTCGAAAGTTCACGTCTCCATCGATTTTTCTGAATGAGTTTTAAGTAATCTTAACAAAACATTATTGAATAACCAACCGTCCCACTTTAACAGTGCTGTTTTTATATACTTGTCGTGAACGCATTTTCAAACTTTCTGAACATTTTTTTTGTTATTGCTCATCTCAAAAAATGAAAGAAAACTTGCAGTCAAGCTAAATTTGTTTCCAATAGTTGAATAACTAGATCTCAGTATCACAGAGAATAATAAAAATTCAGTGAAAATCAGCAAGTTGGAGGGCCTTCAAGACACAGGTCCAAGTACGATAGAATGAATGAACAAAAAATTGGCAGAAAACCTTGATTATTTTCATTCATTTCTGGCACATGCTATTTCTTTCACAGATCTGACCTCGCTGACCCGTGCCTATTCCGTTACCGATTAATGACGACGCGAATATTTATTTTACGCTCAAGGCTTTTTCGAATATCCACACATTCATGCCAATTCTATCTGCTGGACCACAGAAGAGAATTTATATGTAATTTGATAAAAGAGGGATATTTCTCACAAATTTATTTTCTAAGGAAAAAATGAAGTTTCAAGACAATTTGTTGAGAAATTCGTCATACGATTTAAAATTAAAATGATATTATTCACACAAAAGCCTAATTCTTATGCGAAGCAGAACAGAATGCAACTACTGAGATCAGAGAGAAAAAAATAGATCCTTAAGGGGACAGTTTAGAAAATGGAATCAAATTTCAGAACACAGGCGGGACGGATAACCATTGATAGGTCAAGAAAGAAATGTATAAAATAATACAATGAAAAACACGAAGCATGTTGTAAGTCCTCTGTTCATTGATCTAAACGCTGAGCTTCGAATTTTGCAATCAATCGGATGTTCTTTGGTTCGAAAGAAGTATAGGTGACTTCGGTGGGTGCGTCTGAAAATTTGGAAATACGGAAAAAAAAAAACTAGAAATTAGTTTTTTAAAGATCAATCTCATCTACAATTGGTGCTAGAAACTTTGAGCATATTTCTTAACAATCTTGAATATTCAAACTTTCAGAGAGCGAGTTTCTATAATAGTAAAACCATTCAATTAATTGTATTGGTCAAAAAGCTTTTAAACAATAAGCTCTGTCGGGAATGCCAAATTTACAAGCCAGTTGGCTTCATGCAATAGACGTGAACTCACCTTTTCTTTTGAGTGGATTTGGCGGTGGCATTGTTGACATAAGCGGTGGTGGAAGAAGAGTGTTCAAGCTGAAAACGTTTTCGGGTGTTGCAATATCTTGAAACCTGTATTAGAAGGGCCGGCCCTTTTATTGTTCTAGCGTCTCAAATGCTGATTCTTAGATAGCGACCGTCACGCGGATGTGCGACGGGTCCATATTTGGCTCTTTGTCAAATTTCGAATCGGAAGCCTATGCCTCTAATTAACTCCAACTCACTGCATGATGTTTCCAAGATCCCGAACTTGTTGTTGCATTTCACTCATCAAAATCGGTTTTCCTCGTGCGATATCCCCAAATATCATATCAGCGCTTATGATGCTAAAATCGAATTTGTAAAACTTCTAACTTTTCAAATATCAAACTCACTGGTTGTACAAATCTCGTACAACATCCCGAACCCCTTGATTGCCGAAACTGAGTGGGTGAAGCTGGTTGTACATTTTGATCATGCTTAAACAAAATAAAGATTAACAGAAACGGTTTTCAGCATCACTAACAAGTCGTTGTGATGAAAAATCAAATGATCCCGAGGTTGACAGTGAGCGAAAAAATGCTCAGCAGATAGTGGCATGTATCTTGGAAACAGATATGGTCGGCTGGAAAATTTTGCATTCTCGAAAACTCGACACCAAAAATTGGCAAACTCACTCAATGAAACTAGTTGCTTGCTGCGCCATTTGTGGTGGTGATGTCATGGATGTCCCTGGTTGATTTTGAACGGCAGCTGTTGAGGAAGTTCTGAAAGATCGAGATATTTTTTTTAATAAACCGAGAAATTGAAAATTCCAGACTACTAACCTCTCAGGTGGATTTGCGGCATCATTTGAAGCTCCTGATCCTTCTAACGGAGTTTCGGATCTATCTGTGCGCTCTCCTGACAGAGTTGCTGATCCATCTGAGCTCTCTCCTGACCGAGTGACTGATCCTTCTGAGCGCTCTTTTGATGGAGTGACTGATCCTTCTGTGCGCTCTCCTGACGGCGTGACTGATCCTTCGGAGCGCCCTTCTGACGGAGTGACTGATCCTTCAGATCGCCCTTCTGTTGGAGTGACTGATCCTTCTGAGCGCTCTCCTGACTGAGTGACTGATACTTCAGAGCGCCCTTCTGACGGAGTGATCGAGCCTTCTGAGCGCTCTTCTGTTTCTGATTCATCAGAGACCTCTTCCGAAAGGCCATCAGACTCATCTGAAACATCTTCAGATCCAGCTCTAGAAGATTCATTTGAAGTCGGCGGTCTTGGAGAAGTGGATCCCGTTTCCTGAAACAAATTTTTGTCATACTTCTTCAGTTTTCGAAGCTTACTGAGCCATCTTCCGGTGTTGGAGTTCGAGAGGCCTCCATCATCAGCCAGGCGTTCTTTCCTCGATTTCCCAAGCTGAAAAACTTGAATTTTGGAACGTTCATTCAGAAGAAGCGGAAATTGGAATGAAAAAAGACAAATAACGTAAGAGAACTGCCAACGTGATTAATCTGAGCATTAGAAGAACAAGGAAAAGAGGAAAAAAGCGAAATAACAATGAACCAAACTACACATATATCAAATTTCATTTCAGCTGCTGATAATTTCAAAGCCTATTCACTAAAAAAGGGAAAACGTGACATTCATCGTTTTAGTAATCGAAAAGCATGTTATTTGGGCATAGCTCGAGCAAAAATCTAAAAATCTACTGAAAGTATAGAATTCAAAAGATCAAAATTAAGTTTTCGAATTCTCTTCATTCTAGATCAGTTCAGGAATTCTGAGAACGTCATTGCTAGCAGATGGTACTATTGAAAGTTAGCTGAGATAAACACTCAGAGGAATTTTCAGTTTTTCATACGGAAATTTTCAGTTCTGAAGATTTCGCAACACAAGAACTTTTGTGTTTCTTCAATTTTTATCAGGAATCACTGAACTAAAGTTTCGAACAACGCATTAAAACAAGAAAAAGTTTTTAAGCACAAAGATCGATTTTTTGTTTAACGAAAAAGGCAAGAAAACCACTAGTTGACACCCGTTTCGCTAGCTGGTGTCCGAAACAAGAGAAACTCAGTCACGCCGTCTGCCGTCTCTCCAAAACTCGTGGTATTTTCGTTGAGAGGAAGCAGAAGAGAAGGCATCCTATGCACGTGGAAGGATCGAAACGTTTCACCAGAAGAGGGCAGAGAGAAAAAGAGGAAGAAGGGACATGGCTGAAAAAAAAACGACGGAGAAAGAAGAGGACGGCCAGAATAGAAGAACAAAAGAAGAAGGCAAGAAGAGAATAATAACAGAGAATATCAAATGAATAGATGTGGAGGAGAAAAAAGAGATCAGTTTTGGAGTGCAGTTAAACCATATTTGTAAGGTGCTGGGAATGGAGTCTGAAAATCTCTGACCCGCAGGATTACCGAAAGTTTGATTATGCAGAATAAAAACAGAAAAAGTGAAAATAAAAAAAAGATTTGATTTCCAAAATGTTCTCAATTACTACTTGGACTTGCTTTGTTGGTTCTTCGGATTCACAAAAAATAGTAGTTCCAGCTGCTCGTGATGTTTCCATGTGAATCTATCTCTCGCATAATCTTTTTTCTTACTGAAACTATCAATATCAAAGATATTAGTATTATTGGTGGTGATTGCGTTTTCTAGCTTTACGACACACACATTGATAATCACCGCTAAATTCGTCATTTCTTTTAAAATTTCTTGGTCTACTCGTGTGATCACTGATTCAAGTTTTTACGAATACTGCAATATTTCTGTGATTTTAAGCTTCTCGATTTTTCAACCCACAAGAACTCGAGTCGTCGGATCTGTCTTTTCTGTCATTCACAAGCATTTTTCATTAACATCCTGTAAAAAAGTTGCAATATTTTGGGCCGGCCCGCGGGTCGGCCCGTCGAGAATTTCGGCGGGCCGGGCCGGGGGCCGGGCCGATGAAGTGCCGGCCCGAGGTTCCTACAGACGTTGATCTTTTTGAATTTTTTTCGAAATTTCTGAAATGTTTTCGAAAATTTAGACAAAAACTACCTATTTTTAGACTTTTTTTAAGATTAGACATACTTTGTTAGATTCGTTGGATAATGCAACTTTTTTTTTCTTTTTTGATTCAAAAAAAAATTTTCCTAATTTCCATTGGAAATTTTTCAACAGTGGTAGGCGGCCCGAGAAAATTCGTCTACCGGCCCGGCCTTATGCAACTTTGGTTTTGGTCATGATATGATCTATTTTTGCGCGTTGGAATCCTACACATAGTCACAAATCTCTTC
Organism: Caenorhabditis nigoni; assembly: GCA_027920645.1. Taxonomy (NCBI): domain Eukaryota; kingdom Metazoa; phylum Nematoda; class Chromadorea; order Rhabditida; family Rhabditidae; genus Caenorhabditis; species Caenorhabditis nigoni. The sequence goes on from CP115869.1 coordinate 1,568,780, forward strand.
CATCACTTCTTTTTAGTTTCTCCACACCGCATACTGTAAAAATGAAGACAATGAAGTAGGCATTTCAGTCTTTCTATTGGGGTCTTTTGGAATAGAGGAAAATTCCTTTTTGATTGAACAGAAACTGTTTGAGAAAAAAAAATTACCGGTTTTCCTCTAGAAGCCCACCCAAATCGTCAACTTTGCGCTCAATTATCTCGATTCCTGTAAAACATATCGAAATTTTGTCAACTCATAAATTGTTTATCACAGTATTATCAAAGTTTTTGCAGTTGACAAATGTTTGATATCGTTAACAGAGATCGAGATAATTGAGCTCGAAGTTTGGTAGACTATTATTAGAGGGAAACTGGCAAAAGACTATTATTAGAGGGAAACCGGCAAATAATTTCACTAGTCTTAATATTAATTGTCGACTGATAGTGATCTTCTAAATTTTGGTAATTCTAGATTCTCCACTCCTCCGTCTTCCTCTTCCCTCACAACTTCCAGAAAACCATTACACGCCTTTATCCATGCCAACACCCTCTACATTCAAACGTCCCGCCAATTACGCCGGCGCCGGTTCAGCCGCGCGCACTTGCATACTCCTCATACATTCGAATAATTAACCTTACATGTAACTATGTTTGATGATGTCGTCTACCCTTTTCTGTTGATCTCTAACGTGCATTCTTTTTCAATTGAATTGTAATAGTGCCTTAATTGTTTTCTATAACTTTTTACCAAGTTCTTTCTAGTTTTCGGTTAGTAATCCCCCTCACAATTTTAGGCCAAGCGAATATCCCCATATATCGTTTTCCTCTCAATTTTCTTCCTTCCCTTTTCGAGTTACGTCTTTTGCTTTATACTTCTAAATTATAGGTTGAGTGTTTTTCTCTATATTTTAAAATTATCCTTTGGTCTGGTTTCCTTCGTTTTTCCACTATATACTAACTTGTTTCCCTTCTCTCCCCCTCTTTAGTCTCCGTCAAATTTGTAATAAACGGGCTTCCTTTCAACTTTGAGCTAATTTATCTCGGTACCTGTCGAAGATATGAAAAAGTTGTAAACTGATGAATTGTTGATCATGATATCAAAAAAGTTTTGTCAGTTGACAAATTTTTCATATCTTGCATAGAAATTGAGATAATCGAGCTCAAACTTGACAGTGCATCCTCTCTCTCTCTCTCTCTCTCAACCTATTTTTTTTCGGGAAATGCGCTCATCTTTTACTATTCTTAATGCAATTTTTCTGACGCAAGCTTTTGTAAAAAGTCAAAATTCGTTTTGTCTGTCAGCCTTTCTACCGTCAGTGTAGTGCATTCTGAATGTTTTCGCAGTTGCGATTCGCAGTTGTATCTCATTTCCAGCTACCAGGAACTCCAAAATTGACCATTTCGGCATCTTGGCGAGCTCCCGCTTCTCGATCCCCTCTCATTTTTTTGGCCATTTTCCATCAAACGTCACTGGCTCCAGCAGGGTTGATGCTCTCATTATCCTGCTCAGATGCTCGACCACCATCTTCAAATTATCCCGTGAGATTGGCGAATCCCACTTCCTTTTCCTGCTGTCTTCTTCCAGAAAATCACTCACGCGGTTCTCGACTTTCCATTTCTCACTTTCATGATCTTCACTTCTTTCGTTCTTCAGGACCCAATTCGTATCAAAAGATTCACCGTTTTCTTTTTTTCTTCGTTCTATCCTCAGACGATTTGTTGGAATTCTCTGATGACGATGGACCAGCTCTCTTTTGGTGTTCCTGAAAGTTCTCTATTTCGTGATTGCATAACTTTCTTCTTACCTTCAGCATGCTCGAATTAGTTCTTCTACCTCGACGGCATCTTCGTCTCCTTGTTTAGTGGTCCACTGCCAATGGCTGCATTTTCCTCCGCTTCAACTTTCTAAAGTTGTTTTGCGCTGCGACTTGTCACTATCAGACTAATCTAACTGAGATTTGAACAACTGATATCATCGATTCGTCAAGTTTTTGAACACGATTATCGTCGCTCCTTTCAGAAGCCTCTCCGGCAAAGTTGCTTGCATAGCTTCGTCCTTTCTTCTTTTCCAATCTTCCTCTCAGTCCTCAGACAATCCATTAGAATAACTCGACACTATACTTTTCTCGGCTTTCCTTACGTGCGCTAAAATGTTCTCTGTATATCTTGACTGAATTCCATTCTTCTCACCAACATAATTCTTTAAGTGGTTGTTCCAGCTTACTTTCTCTCCACTTCCAGTACTTACTTTTGCTTTCCGGTGACCACTGTGTTCCTAGCTTCCAGCTTGATTCTAAAGATTGATTCTGATTTTCCAGATTTTCATTATAGCTTCTCTTTTTTCCGGTGACTTCTCTAGTTTCCACGCCAACTTGTCCTCTGCTCGATTGGTCTTGCACAACTTCTTTTCAAGATCTTCCTTCTCTCTTCGCCCATTTCCAACAATTCCAATTGATTATAAGTTCTCCTGGCCAAAATTTTGGTTGGGGTACAACGATTCGGGAATTCAAGGTGTATATCTGATTTAAGGGTGCAACATTAGTGATTGGGAGGAGTGATTGCCTAGGCAAACTACTTTTTTATGTCCCGCTGAATTGATTTTTTATCTACAGGAAGCTTCCAAACATTTACAGACAAAAAACCAATTCAGAAACACAAAAATTCAACTTGTTTTTTGTACCCCTGAATCACTTCTTACTGTCTTGTACCCCCCGAATCGTTGTACCCCTTCCCTCCATCACATTCTCTATAACCTTTCGCAAACTCCTTTCGCTCTTTCACAATTACCTTAAATACTATTCCATCTTCCCATGATCTTCCCTATAGCATCGCTTTCTTGGCTTTGCTAAGCAGAATCTCTCCACTTTACACCCAGCTTGTTTTCCATTCCTCCAGACTATTATTTAACTTTTCTATCTAAAAACATTTCTCGGTTTTCGAAATCTCGGCCAGAAATGAAAAAACGGCTGAACGGTGTTGAAAGTACGCTCTGTCGCGAAACGTTTTCTTCGCGTTAGTTTTTAGATTTTCAGAATGCCGTTTCCTAATCAACGCCTTTTCAGCGTCACAGAGTCTAATCAACGCCTTTCCAGCGTCACAGGTGACTCCCACCAGGCCAACACGCGACGCAGTCAAACTTGGCTCTGTGCCAACTTTTCCACCGAGCCTCCCTTACGATACGGACAGATGTTCTTTTCTGTACTCTTTCTCTCTTTTCCGTCTCTTCTGCCTATCCTCCTCTCTACCTTTCTGTCTCCATCGAACGGAAGAAAGTGACCTCATGGGCACTATTCTTCTGCTTGTCCTAGCGAGACACAGACGAACGAGACGCAGACAAACGAGGCATATAGGAAAAACAATAGACGTAGACAAGCAGATAGATTGGCCGAAGGCGCACACTGACCGCTCAACCTCCTCCTCACACAGACATCATGCCCTCTTGTCGAGAAGAACACCTCGGCTCTCTATCAATTGGCGTTTCATTTACTACGCTTTTCTCGTTTCTCAAGTTTTGAAACTTAGAAATAGGACCTTCATTCTCTTCCGAGAGCAAGGCGAACGTTCTCCACTCGGTCCAATCAACGAAAACCCGAAAAAATATAGAAAAATCTAATAATTTCGAGTTCCCGCTCCCTTCCATAGCACTCGCGCCTTAGTGACACAGACGGTTATATTAGGGAAGTACTTTCCGCGATATTTGAATTTTGAACTATTTTTGATCTATTTTCTTAAATAAAACTTAATTTCCGGAAAAAAAACTGTGGAAAATGAAGTTTTATTGGAGAAAATAGATCAAAAATAGTTCAAAATTCAAATATCGCCGCCGGACCCCGGCCGCCAGTCAACCAAAACTCGGCCAACAGACTCGGCCATCTTGGTGGTGCAGTAGAGCGCGAGCCCCCTGAAGAGTATTTCCCTAATAGCGCTGATTTGAAATATTGATTGCAAGAATCGACAATTCAGTTAGAATAACCGGTAAATGTTCTAGTAGAAGTCCACCCTAGACGGAGAATTTGAGCTTAATTATCTCGGTTCTTATAAGAGATATCAAACATATGTCAACAGACAAAGTTTTGGTGATAATATGCTGAACAATTGATCAGTTGAACACTTTTCGATATCTTTTGAGTGAACCGAGATAATTGAGCTCAAAGTTCACATATTGGCTTCTAGAGCATTCACGGTTTTCTGTTCTAGTCATGTTTAATTGATTTTGTCCAGTATTTTTCTAATTGACGTATTATCCTCCGCTCGTCCAGACAGTTTGCCACATTAAATTGCTTATTTTCAGGGTAAAAAAGTGATCAAGCTAAAGAAAATGGATTCGTCAAACGACATGGATCCGGAAAAGTTGGAAACGGGGTCAGCTGGCTCGGATCAAATGTGAGTTTTTCATGTTATTCAGAAAAGAAAGCGGTAAATTTGGCAAAAAACCGTAGTCCCGCGCCGCTCCTCCAGTTTCGCCTGTGTGCCCTGCGGCCGAGCATTATCACGTAGAAGGTTAACGATGGACCGTCTTGGGTATTTCTCCCGGAAGCAAAGGCGAGAGGACCTAGCTAATCCGTGTGGATGGAAACTTTGGTCGATGTCCCTTGTTCATATCCCAGAAGCACGAAAGCAAACACTTCTTCTCGTGGAATCCGGGTTTCGGACGCATCTGGCGGATCCTCACCGCTGGGAGTCCAAATTGCATGATGGATGGTATTTCTGTTGAGCGTCTCATATAGTGAAGTCGGCCAAAAACTATTCAACTGTAGAGTAAGAAGGATAAACTTATTCTGTTTCTGAAATGGAGAGGGATCATTTGGTACCCGTTTAGCCATCACTCTTCGGCAATAAGCTTGTGGAGATGAGTGTCTTGATGGTGTGGTAGGCGCAGTGGAAGCTTTTCTACAGTTCGTGAGTAGTCCCATCGGGCTTCTCTCTCACGGCTGCAAGCAGCAGCTCGTGAAATTCAGGAGTTACCGTACAGTGAGAATGTTGTCTTTGAGGCTCATGTCTCCTGACTCGAAAGAAGCTGATTGCGGAGGTTGGGATTCGTGGCGGCCCCTTCTCCGATCACTTGACATGTTTTCTCAGTCTTCTACATCGCAGAGGAGATTCTCGTAGAAGATGAGGAGTCAAATCTTGAGGACTCGAAAGATCGGTTCCTGTAACAGTGGGCGCGAGCGCCTTTTACAGGCATGAGGGAACAGCTTAAAAGACGTTCTACACTAATATAGATATAGCATGTGCTCCAAACGTCAGGCAAAAAAAACACAATACATTCATCTGAGACTGTCTTCTTCTGGGCGACAGTTGAGCGCCGCCACCTTTTGAGCTAGCTTTGGCACCTTTTGGGCAAGAAAAGTTTTCAGGCGAACCTAAGGCGGAGGTAGAACCTGTTAGCCTTATCCAAGGCGAAGCCAGACATCTTTTGCTCTTGCTTTTGTCACCTTCTGAGCGCTGTTTGGACACCTTTTGGGAAAATCCATAGCGGAATCTGGCAAACCAGCGCCCAAAAGACGACAGTCGCAGCCGAGCAAAAAACCTCCTAAACAATTTTCTTGGTATTTGAAAATCCTATATTAAATGTCAGTCATATCCAACCAACTGCAAGCTCACTGAACATAATTCTGATAGTTTTTGAGCCACTTGGTGGTTTCATATCACAGTACACCCCAACTTTCATAATTATCTTTCCGAATTCCAGCGATCGTCTCCCATCCCGTCTTGGATCAAATGGTGGGGAAGATTCGAGAAGCGGAGAAGCTTCGAACGGAGCGGTTTTGGACCAACAATCGTGAGTTTTCTGGCAATTCTGTAAATTCAATTCGAAGGGAAGAGAGGTTTTGCCAAAAAATTTCCGAATTTCTGAAAAAAAGACCTAGGACAGCACACAAAATAATCTTCGAACCTTCTGATTTTTTCCTCAATTCTAAAATATCCTTTTATAAAATATCAGATGACCACCAAGCTCGCTGAACAAAATCTGATATTGAGTCATATAGTGATTTCTTTGAACCACAATACACTCCCAACTTTCAAAATTATCCTCCGGAATTTCAGCGAGCGTGTCCCATATCGTCTTCAATCAAAGGTTGGGGAAGATTCGAGAAGCACAGAAGCTTCCAACGGAATTGGACAACAATCGTGAGTTTTTCTGGCATTTCGATTTAACTCAAAATATGAGCATTTCTGCAAAAAAAACTTTTTTTCGGAAACCTTCGCCAAAGATATAGCATGTGCTCCAAACGTTAGGCAAAAAAAAACACAATACATTCATCTGAGAATGTCGTCTTCTGGATGACAGTCGAGCGCCGCCACCTTTTGAGCTAGCTTTGGCACCTTTTGGGCAAGAAAAGTTTTCAGGCGAACCTAAGGCGGAGGTAGAACCTGTTAGCTTTATCCGAGGCGAAGCCAGACAGCTTTTGCTCTTGCTTTTGTCACTTTCTGAGCGCTGTTTGGGCACCTCCTGGCAAAATCCATAGCAGAATCTGATCAACCAGCGCCCAAAAGACGACAGTCGCAGCCGAGCAAAAAACCTCCTAAACTCTTTTCTTGGTATTTGAGAATCCTATTTTATGAAGCGGCCGGCCAACAGTAGGCTCACTAAACGAAATCTGACTTTAAAGCACAATACACCCTAAACTTTCAAAATTACCTTTCGGGATTTTAGCGATGCTGTTCCATCTCTTCCTGGAACACAAGAAGGAGAGGATTCGAGAAGCAAAGAAGCTTCGAATCAAACGGACTCGGATGCCCAACAATCGTGAGTTTTTCTGCCACTTCTGAAAACTTGACTCGATGAGTTTCGGCAAGAAATTCCGCTTTTCAGAAAAAAAAAACTAGAGTTGCCGACTTACACCTTTTTAAGATAAGAGTAATAACTATCTAGTGTAAATTCTAATGCTCAACTCAAACTCATTTATCTCACAAAACACTTTAGTTCACTTCTTGCTAAGTTGCAAGGAGATTTTAGAACTAATAATCACTGATTAGAGTCACTGACTTGCTGGTTAGAGTAAATTCCATTGGCCCAGGCCATAGGATTGCCACGTGGTTCTTTTATCTTCCCTGATTTCTTATGCTCCGTGACTTTGGACAACAAACGGGAGAACTCTAGCTATCTTGCATTAGCTGAAATTATTATGCAAAAGGAAACACTGCAATACTAAATCTGATAGTTTTTGAGTTTTAAAGTAATAGTTATGAATTGCAAGAAGATTATCGTTTTCAATTTCAGGCTCCGCCTCCCTTCTCTTCCAGTTGCAACGACGGATTCAAGCAATGGAACAACGGATACAAACGAAGAATCGTCAGTTTTCGTTAGAATTCAGAAAAAAGAAGGATTTTCAACAATAGTTATCACCTTTTTAGTAAAGTTGACCAAGTAGACTTCATCACTCTTTGGTCCCTTATAGCCAAACATGAGCCATATAGAGGATATCTTTAAAAAACTGATCCGTACGCGAAGACGTGACTCAGATGTTGCTTTCAACTTCTGGTTGGACGCTTCCGGACCAGTAGTATTTCAAGTTTCTACTTCCGAAATCTGATTATGACCCGCTATACAGATGTTTTGAGCTAATTTGAACTAGAACGTGGCCAATCCATAAGCCGAAAACCCCCTCCACTTTTGACCAGAAGCAACAGGCCCACATACAAGTGCGCATAGAAAAAATAGTTGAAATAAAAACGGATCTGCTCGCATTTTACCAGTGTAGTCTGAGCTGGCCGCCTTTCCCAATTTTTTGCTCGCACAGCTTCATTTGAACCTTGATTTTTATTCAAATTTTTCAGTTCGTCTCAAACTCAAGCTCAGCCGATCGCCGTGGTGGTCGCCGTGCCGGATCCAACAACTGTGAAAGTGGACAGTGTGAAGAAATGGCTGGCGAGGTATGATTTTGAATAATTAAGTTCCGTCTTAGATGCGATAGGTGTCAAATCCATTCCAATTTGCATTAAATAGTTTTCTGAGAGTTCTAACATCATGAGTTATAGTTTTCACCGGCCACACTCGAGAAGTTATGATAGGATTTTAGAGAAAAACCAAAAAATCAAGTCCAAAAAAGCTCATTAAGAAAAGAAATAGCACATGCAAGAGAAGAATGGCCTAGAAAAAAAAGCACACGTGTTCAAAATCATTGAAAATTTCGGAAGTTTAGTTGATTATCATGACTGTAGAGAGCATTGTTCATCAATCGTATTTTTTAGTTTGAACATCTAAACTATAGCTGTTCTACCAATTAGAGAAATTATCTGTTTTTGCAATGAACAATTACTGAACCTTTTTCAGTTTCTCCGCCAGCTCGTCTATTGGCACCATGTCGTCATCGTCGTCTCCGGGTGCGTCGTCTTCTCCGGCTCCACTTCCGAGAAGGGGGAACCTCAGGTTTGCTTTTTCTTTTCTTTTATCTGTATTCATCATATAGCAGCCTTCTCTTTGCCGCGCCTCCGGCGCTTTACAGCGTTTTTAGTTGTTCGTCGCTTCACTCCTCACTTTTCGATTTTTCTTTTTCACACTGTAGAACATATACGCCCTCCTTCGCCTCTGCTGCTGGTGTGGCCCTCATGGCGCTGCTGTGTGCGTGCGCGGCTATCGCGCGGAAGGCCGCGGGTTCGGTTTTGGTGGCGGCCAAACTCTTATTTAAAAGCCCAAAAGATGACAGCGTGACATCGGGACGGACAGACGCGCCTAGCGTTTTATATATCATCATATACGTTTCATTTCATTATAAACTACTTTAGAAACCTTCCCAAAAGAAGCTACGACGAGAAAGACGACGACGACGATAAGGACTCCGGAGATGACGAGTACGACGTGGCCAACGATGATCCACAAGCGAAAAAGCGGAGGAAAGAAATGGAGCGAGAAGCGAAGAAGCTTCAGAAAGAAGCTAAGAAGAAGGAAAAGGAGCTCCAAAGAAAGATGAGAAGACAAGCTGAATTGCAGCGGAGACAGGATCGGAGAGAGGAGAAGGAAATGATGGCCGAAGCAGCCGCATTCCAGAAGAGAATCGAGGACGATATGAGAGAGGCGGAAGCGATCCGGAAGGAGGAGGCGGAAAAACTGTGGAGAAAGCAGAAGATCGAAGACGATTTCCGCAAAGAGCGAAAAAGAGCTTCGAAACGATTCTCGACCGAGCTCAAATCCCGTGCGCCTCAAGAAGAGAAGCCACGGGAGCACAGAAGCCATTCTGTGGATTGGCTTGGGGAAAGCTCGCCGAGCTCGCCGAAAGCTAACAACAATGGCTACTTCCAGCTTCTGGAGGAAATGAGAAAAAAGATGAAGAAGCAATTCGGAAATTCGGTGGAGTTCATGCAGAGGTCAGGCAAAATGGATAACGGATACTACTTCAAATCCATCCAAGACCCCTTTTTCCGGGCAGCGAAGATGCGCCAAGCCGAGACCGCTCCTCGGAACATCTTCTCTTCGTTTGACGATGAGATCAAGATTCGTCCAGATGATGCCCTTTTGATGTTCCCGCAATGGAACGAAGAGGAACAAAACAAGCTCGATACTTGTTTCGGTCGTTTTCCAACCAGAGGACTGCATCGAGACTTCGGCAAATTGCTCGGAATCGAGCCAATGTCTCAAACGGTGGCAAGGATTGGCATCCACACGGTCGACAGAGTCACGAATCCGGATGCAAGGTAATTTTTATTCTAGTTTATAGTCTAAACTTTAAAAAATCTCTATTAGATGACAATTGAAAAAATCTAAAACTTTCTTATCGATGTATATTTTTTTTTCAGAGCTCGCTATCTCGAAGCATTTGCCGATAAGGCTGCTCTTCTCCTGAAAAGCTGGAAGCCCGAGGATCCGGAAGAAGAGATGCCCAGGACCGGACACTACTTTTTGTATGTATACAAAAAAGTGGTAAAGGCCGGCAATTGGATCACTTCGGGCCAAATGGACTTCGTGCGGGACCTACTTTTTTGGCTCCCAGTCCACTTGGCAGATCTCATCGGACCACTCCACGTCCCTCGTCCATCACTCCATGGTGAGTAGTTTTTCGCTTTTGTATCAATCTAATCTGACAGAAGTCTTTAATGATTGATTTTCTATTTCTTCATGATCTATTTCAAATCTAAAAAGTTTTGTTTCAGCCATCTGCCGCCAGCTCTTCGCTCTTCTTCTCGACGAATGGACGGTTTCAATGAAGGAAGTTCTTGAAGAGGAGCTTCAAAGCCTCTACAGACTCCAATTTGCATCTTGGCGGCTCGAATGCTCCATGCTCCAGTCTGCTGCTCCGGTGGTTGACATGCTGCCCCATTGGAAGCCTGCAAAGCGCCCGGAAGGACTCTTCGGTCATCCGGAAGGTCCCTTGGAGACCGAGAAGAAAAGAAAGAGCATGGAGCTCTGGAAGGCCAAGAAGGGCTGCCGCTTCAACCGGAGATACAGTCGCCGCATCGAGATTCAAAACAACCGGAAAGAAGAGATGATTCTGGAGGAGCAACCGAGAAGACAAGCACCGAGAGGACGCTGGCAATCATGTCCGCCTGCTATTGATTCGACTAGGATTCAGAAGCGACAGAGATCAGAAGAAGAGAGGGTTCGCATTCCGCAAAACCTCCTGCCAGACTACTGGGGTGGATCGTTTTAAGTTTTTTTTCCGCTTTTTTTTTGAATCTTTTTGTATCCCTTTTCTATGTTTAACTCTCATGAGCCCATTCTGTTGTCTTCTTATGTCTCTCTCCCCCAATCATTTCACTTCCCTTATATCATTTCAGATGATCCTCGTTTATTTTTCCTCTCGAGTCCCAGTTCAATTCCATTTCCTTCTCCGATTCTCTTCTTTCCTGCCTTCCATTGCTTAAATTCTCCATTTCTCTCCCTACGTGTTCAAATCCATGAACAAGTGCCTCGTTGAAATACATCGAAACTGAATTCTTCTCTTTTTTAATATCTTTTGTGAACTATTGGAACAATCAATAAACCTTGAAATCGTCGAAAAATCGGTTTGGATTTTTATATTCTCCCTAAAATGGTATCATAACCATAAAACATTTCTCCTCTTTTCCAATTTCAGAACTTGCACAGTTTTCAACATCGTAAGCTCAAATTGGTAAGTATTCCAAACTAGACTTCACTAAAATTCGGTATTTTTCAGAGCTGAGTCGTGAAATCAAATCGAAAAATTGTGCTTGAATGTTTAATGGGATGTATTATGATTGGAATCGGATTCGGAGCGGTCGATCAAAAACCAGTTCGATCATGCAGACAACCCATGAGTATATTCAAACAATGCCAAATACAATAGTGAGAAGATTTTCCCCAAATTTGTGAATTCAATTTTCTTTCAGAGAAGTTTTTCTGCTCGAACTCTGAGATTCTTCCATGACTTGCATTGCATTCGTCTCAATAATGGCACACCAATTAAACACATAAAATGGAAGCTTCTATCGATTTTCTTAAGTGTTCAACAAGGAGATGTGACCAACAATCGGGTTGGCTGAGCAGAACTGTCGCAAAAATGGAAACAATAAAGTAGGTCTTTTTAGTATTTGTATTAAAATCTTTTCAAATAGCGAAAAGTTCCGTGTTGATTGAACAGAAAGCGTTCGAGAAAAAATGTACCGTATTTCCTCCAATAAAAGCCTACAAAAGCAATTTTGAGCGTCAACTTTGAGCTCAATTATCTTGATCCCTGTGGAAGATATCTAAATTTTGTCAACTATTGAAATGCTTTTCATAATAACACCAATATTTTATCAGTTGACAAAATTTTTATACCTTTCACAGGAATCGAGATAATTTAGCTCAATGTTGAGATGGCCTCTATTAGAGGGAATCCGATAGACAACTTCACTAGTCTTAATATCCAATGTGGACTACTGGTAATCTTCTAAACATTTCAAATTACAGATTCTCCACTCCTTCGTCGTCTTCTTGACGTACAGCTTCCCAACACTCCCACTCATCGACGCCTACAAAATCTACATTCGACGGTCCCACCAATTTTCTTGGCGCCAATCCTGCTGAACACACTTGCACACCCTCGCCATATGCTGATAAGCTTTTCCAACACGTACTCATGTTTCAGATATCGTCACCGTCCCTTTCCTGTTCATGTTTAATACTTATTCTACTTCAATTTTATTGTAATTAAGCACCCCACCCCAATTTCTCTCTATCATGTTGCACCCAGTTCTTTCTAGTTTTCCCTAAAATATCGCCTTACGGATTTGAGCCCAACCACGCCTAGTTTATTTCTTTCACTTATATTTCATTATTTTTTCTGTTGTGTTTTTTTTTTATAAATTTCCTTCTCGTTTAAATATCTTTTTTCTGTTTCTAGGGATCACTTTTTCATGTTCTTTCACCTGAAGAGCCTCTTCGGTTTGCCTAGTAGTTTTATTCATTAGATTCGCTTCAGACTTCCCCCATATTCTCGCATAGGATATTATTCTGAATATCATATGTGTTGCCTCATGAGCTGTCAACAGTATAATAAACAAATGATATAGACGATTTACGATGGCGGTCTTGAATGAACGACAGGTGTACCTGAATACAGTTTCTCTTCCTTCATCGTGCCGATTCACTTAACACATCAGATGGCTCATATTTTTACAAAATTATCTTGATTGTACGGGTTGTGGACATTGAAGGTGCTCATTGAAGTGGTCCTCATTGAAGCTAATTTTCAGCTGAGAATCCTCTTCTCTACTGATGGTCTCTCTTCTTCACCTACAGTCCCCCTTTTTTCGTCCTTCCGTCCTTGTGCTCTTGGGAAACTGGTACAGGACACAGACGTCGATCTAATACATATCAACGAGACTCCGCCCCTACGAGGAGGTGCACCACATTTAGCAGAAGATGGTCCCATCTCGTCCGCACGCACTCGTTCTTGTCGTCCAGTTCATTTTTCCCTACTTCGATAATTTCATACATTTTTTTTTCCATCTGTTTGACCAACATCCAGCGTTTTGGACATTTAGCTGGAGCTCATACGGCGTCATTTCGTTGATCAGTTTCTCATTTTTCAAACACTTTTTATAACATAATTGAGATCTATAAAACTTAGATATACCGTTTTCAAATTGGGATTCAGACCTTCCAAACTCAACATTTTCTTTGCGGAGACTCCAAAAAAGTGTCCTCAAAATTTCCTGTCCCCTCTCCTTCAAAAGATCCCTCTTCTTTACCGATGATCGTCTCTCTTCTTCACCTATAGGCCTTATTTTTTGCCCTTTGGGAAAAAACATACCCATATAACGATCAAAAACTCATAAATGTCACTCCGCCATCACGCAGAGCACCTGGTTATCTTCTGGTCTCATCTAATCCTTCCACTTTCGTTCTTGCCCTTTAGTTCCATTTTCTCCTGTCTCGATAGTTACTTCCGTTTATGTTCATCGACTTGGTTATTGTTTTGGTAGTGTTCTTATTTAGATTTTTCTGGGCGAGCCGCCCTTGTTTTCTCTTCACACCAGCTAAATTATTGCTCAGCTCGATGAGAAAAATTACATTTCACCGCTTCATATCGGCTCATTTCGTGCTCAAATTTGCTCTTCTCTTGCCCATTCTCCTCCACTTGCAACTCTTTCTCGCGTATTCTTTCTTTCCAACTTTGCGAACTTTCGAAGGTACAAGATACTCGAAAAATCGAATTTTGTATCCCCAATTTTTAATTTTCGTACTTCCAAACCGTTGTGGACCTCTGAATTATGTTCTAGCACTACTTGCCTTCTCCGCACTTAATTTTAAATTTTCAATTCTGCATCCATTACGCGATTTGTCCATTACTGCCATATTCCTGTCGTTGTCAGCGCTGTTAATGCTAACCACCGTCATGTTGGTGCCATTTGCACGGTCTCACCATGACCCATCATTTGAAAAAGTTTATTTGCGCATTTAGTGCCTTTTGACGCGATTTAGCCGCCAACCTTTTGCCTATAATTGTGTACCACCCGTTTTCGTTGCTCTGGTTCTCACTTTTCAAACATCAGTCAGAAAATCAGTTTTGATCTTTGATAATTAGAAAAATAGTATTCCTATTAAGATTCAGGATTGAAAAATCTCCATAAAATCTCCTTTCCATTTTCCTCCCTCCTTCAAGAGATAGTCAGTCAGTTTTTGGTGATATTCTTCTTATATTCTTTCCTCTCATTTTATCCTGGATGACCACCTATCAGAAAAAAACTGAAATTAGGTATTTTTGAACTTTCAGCTAGCTGAATGAATTGTTTTGAAATTTTCACTGTAGCCGATATCATTAAAACAAACAAATTTTGATGTGCCATGTCTTTTCTGTATTCATAGTCCCTATTTTTTGTCTTTCCGTCCTTGTGCCTCTGGGAAATCGGTACAGTACCCGTCATTCTGATACACATCAACGAGACTCCGCCCCTACGAGGAGCACCTGCTGGTGGTCCATCTCATCCTCCTACTCTTATTCTTGTCGTTTAGTTTCATTTTCTCCTGTCTCGATAGTTTCTTCCGTTTTGTATTCATCGATTTGTTTAGTGTCTTTGCTGTGTTCGTTTTTTTTTGCTGCTGGGTGAGCCGCTCTTTTTTCTCCCGAAACTCGTAAAATTACTGCTCAGCTCGATGAGAAAAATTTCACTTCACCGCTTTGTATCGACTCATTTCATGCTCAAATTTCCCCTTCCGTTGCCCATTCTTGCCCTTTTGCTGCTCTTTTTCGCGTATCTCTCTTTTCCAACTTTGCGAACTTTCGAAAGTGAAAATTACCTGAAAACGTTTTCACTTTGGCCGATATCATTAAAAAGAACTAATTTTGATGTGCCAAGTCTCTTCTTTATTTACAGTCCATATTCTTTTTCCTTCTGTCCTTTTGCTTTTTTGGAAAAATTCTCTACACACCCGATGAATTATTGCCCAGTTCGATGAGAAAAATTACATTTCACTCCTTCATATCGGCTGATTTCATGCTCCCTTGTTCATCTGCTGCCCTTGCCTGCCACATTGCTGCTCTTAGACGCATATTTTATGCTCAAACTTGCACATTCTTCTGTGTATCTCACCTTCTGCCAAACTTCGCAAATTTTGAGGATTACAAATCACCTGAAAAATCGAATTTTGTACCCCTTGTACTCGTGAATCGTTGTACTCTCCAAATTATGTGCCAGTGTTACCTTTGTTGCTCTGCTTTTCACTTTTTAACAACCAATTTGAAAATTGATCTTGTTCTTTGAAATTCAGATATATAGTTCTCAAATTGTGATTCAGTCCTGATATTGTATGACAGACTCTGAAAGAATTTCCTTAAAATCTCCTGTCCCTTATACTTCAAGAAATGGTTTCTGACTAGTTTCTTCCATCTCTCTTTTCCTCTCAATTTTTATTTTGTTATCAAAAAGTTTAGGAAACTGTAACCAAAATGTCTTTCTTCTCGTTCAAAAAAGGAAGCTTGTACCATATTGCTCATTTATTTCGATTTTCTCATGCTCGACAAAAACTCATTGCTCCACAAACGTACATTTTTCAGGTAGTTATCGGCGCTCCAACGCACTCTTCCATCTGTCATCGTCAAGCCGGCATCAAACAGTCTTCTACTTCACGGTCACATCTTCTATACTGTCCAACATTTTACATCGTCTACGTCATGAATCAGACTGTGGAAATAGTCCCAGATACCATGTAAGTTATGATTTTTTTGAATTTCCATTGCCGTTCTAGAGTATCACACGAATGGGGATCCCGAATTTTTGTTCGGATTACCTGGTACTTCTGAACAGTTCCATTAGTTTCTGTCACAACAATGGTTACATCTGATTTTAGTGATTCTGCAAACCTTTTTTAAATTTTAAATTCTAGGCTTTAGGAGTTCTCGACACTTTTTTGAAAAATTAAACTGTGTAACATTTTCAGAACTCCTGGCCAACCAATTGTGCGTACCGCCGTTGGTGTCTTGGTTCCAAAGGATCAACCAATTAAACGTGAATTCGCTCGCCTTGCCGACAATCCCAACGTTAAAATGGGACATGCATACGTCAATCCGATTCCAGCTGAAGCAGCACTCGGTGGTCGCTTCCTGTCTCGCTATGAATATCCTGGAATTCCAAGACGGAAGAAAACAGCTGACGAGATTTCCGCCCATGAGCACAACGACGATTGGAGAGTGCAGTCAACGTATACTGTAAGTTGTAGGGTTTTAGAGGAGAATTAGAGCAGATTTAGAGAATGAATTTATTTTGAAACAAAACCGTGAAAAAAGTTCATGGGGAGTTCAAAAAACTGACACAAAATTATCTTTCCGTCTTTATTATTAACTAGCTGAAATTCTCAAAATGAGTTTTCGATTGAAACAACCGAATTCCGCAAGTAAAATTTGAGCTTTATTATATCAGTTCCTATGTATGATATAAAAAAAACGTGACAACTGATAAAATGTTTGTGACATCATGATAAACAATCCGTCAGTTGCAACTTTTTTATATCTTTGATAGAACGCGAGATAACCTAACTCAAAGTAAGAATATATAGCGTTATTCGAAGCATTCACACTAGTTTTAGATTTAAAAAATACAACTTTCAGAATATCTATGGCCAGCTTCTCTGCTCCTACATCGGATGGAACAGCACAGCTGCATTCGTTCAAAACAATCAAAATTTCATCCGAGAAAATCGAAATGTGATGCGCATCTCGAACGCACGAGACACCTACCTACGCAGTATTCAGCGAGATCCAGAAGCCACGGATATGATGAAGCGGTCGACAGGAAAGTGGTTATCGATGAATCGTAGTTTGTTGAATACTCCCCATCATTTATTCTGGCTTTACGAAGACCTAAGCTATTACCATACAAAGATCCAACAAGTCCACGATCTGCCACCACTGATGTATTTTTGCTTCCGTGACGTTTTGGTAATGCCACCAAATTTCAAGGTTGGTCGTTAGAAATTGTCTGCAACTAATTTTATCAAAATTTCAGTACACATTGTTCAATGTTGTGGAGGAGAGATCTATGGATACGATCCTCGCCGCGAAATCGAATAAAAGTGTTGACGAGCTGCAGAAATCGATCAAAAGAAAACGGGCGGATGCACTGGACACGGCATGTGAGAATCCGGATCAATGCCAATGCAACACAATCGTAAGTTGAATACCTTTCAATTTTTTGATCCACTTTGGTCCAGCAAAAACATTTGTCGAAATGAAAGACATGAAGTTTTTCGAAAATTTCTCAATCAACCAAAATTTGGAGCATCAAAACCTATAACATCAGTTTCACATTAGTTTCTTATACTTTCAGTGGAATATTCTCTATGCACCTACCCGATCCACTGCATGCAGGACGCGTTATATGGCACAGAATGGAGACGGAAGCTTGGACATGACTGGCTTCAACATTTCTGACTCAAGAATTGTGATCGAGTGTTCCGACGCGTGTGGATGCTCTTCCGAATGCCCTCGTCGTCGCTGTCAAAGGGGCCAATCCAAGATGCTCGTCGCTGCCTACGAAAATCAAGCCATCGAATTCTGCCTTAGAACTACGGAACACATTCGCCAAGGAGAATTCATCGTTGAATATTGTGGAGTGGTTATGAACGGAAACGCCGGCACAAGACGAGACGAGAGCTATGACGTCGAGCTAAACCTCATCTGTCCGGGACACGTCATCAACTCAGCGGCAATTGGGTGAGTTTGAAATTTGAAATGGGAATCTGAAAATTTTGATTTTTCATTGAAAAATAGTTGAAACATAAGTAACGCGAGGCTTTTTTTCAAAAGTAAGACGCAAACTTTTTCACCAAATTTTCTTTGAGATGAATATACAAGTTCCGACTTCTACATTAAAATCTTGAAGTTCCTACAAAATGTATAAACTTGGAAAAAGCTAAAACTTTCAGTTTAAACTTACCTTCATTCTTTCAGCAATCTCTCTCGATTCATGGCGCATGCCTGTGAGCCCAACGCGGTGCTCATTGAGACCCATTCGCGCATCAAAGAAGAAGATCCATTGGTACCGAGGGTGTCGGTGTACGCCATCCGGGATATTGCTGCTGGGGAGAAGGTAGAAATCTCGTACTACCAGGCTGAGCAGTTGAAGTCCAAAGACGGAATCCCGTGCAAGTGAGTTTCTGAAAGTTTTGACTGTTAATAAATGCAATGTCAACTATATCAATTCCCTAGAATACTTCCTCGAAACAACGGTAACGTATTAAGTGTGTTACAACTGTCAAAACAAAAGAAATTAGTTTCCAATTTTGACATTTTCAGGTGCCGACCAAACTGCACAAACACACTTCCACGATTTTGATTGTCTTCCCTCCGCATATATTCTCACACAACACTCGTTCACCCTGATCTCACACCCTCCCCGTTCCACTCGACTTTTGTATGTCTCTCTATTGACTTCTCACCACTTTCCATATTCCTTTCCATATCCCTTTCCATATTCTTTGCCAAACTTATTATCTTTCGGCTCCCACTATTTTACACACTCTGTTTTATAGCTCACAAGCCTTTTATACACTGATGACGGTGATTTTCTGACTCTGCTCCACTCTCCTTTTTTGTAAAGGTCACGTACTATCTCTCGTTAAGACATTGTTTTCACCATCAGCCGTTCGCTCTCAGTGTACCATAACAGCCGGACGAGGCTCTACCCACATTTACCATTTTCACTTGTTTCCTCTGTCTTTCCCCAAAATATAATCAAACAAAAATCGATTCTTTATACTTTTATAATGGTAGCTTTTCATATTCATACAAATTATCTGATTATCTGACTCCGCCCGCCTCTCCTGTTTTGTACAGGTCACGTACCTCTTCCATCCCTCGCAAAGACATTTTTTCACCCCTTATGACGTTCTCTCTCAGTGTACCATAACAGCCGGACAAGGCTCTACCCGCAAGTACCCTTTTCACTTCTTTCCTCTCTCCTACCCCAAAATATACTCCAACGAAAATCGATTCTTTATACTTTTAAAATGTTAGCTATTTCATCTTCATACTCATGATTTCTAGCTTTCCTCACCAATCGTCCCGCTCAATGGTTTTCACTTCTCCTTCTTCCCATAATCTAAGCTGTGTCCTTGCGAGCACACCTATAAAATTGATTCCATTCCCGCCCTTTCTTACTTGCCTTTTCTTTTGACTGGTTCTCTCTTCCTCCTCGGTTCTTCATTCTTTCACACAATTGTCAAAAATAAATTATTTTCATGCTAATATGTGTTGCCAGAGTATCCAACAAATCAGTTTCCGCCATTCACTTATCCTCCGTAATTGAAATACAACGGAATTAATACCGTTTTTAGGAATTCCAATGACACCAATTGAAAACGTGTACTCGGGTTTCTTCCTGTCTCATGTCCCAGATTGAGAACGCAACAAGCACCTGATCAAAGTAGCATGTTTCACTGATATAAAACTTTCTCGTGCAATTTTATGGAGAGCATCGGGCGGCGGCCGACTTGCTAGCCATTATTTATCAGAATCTGAAAAAATATAGGCTTGAATAAACAAAAACTTTCAAAAATTACCAACCTGACTAGTCCCACGAAAAGAGACGATCCAGTGTCCAGTCATCGAAATCTGATCAACCTGAAATTCGAAATTATTTGTGCTTTTGACAGAGAAAGGGCATAGGAAACGTTCAAAATCGCCCAATAATTGAATAATATACGCATAAATATCATCATTCTTATAATAAATAAATGAAGTGGTGTCCCTTTTCTTCTTTGTATGTCATTCCGTTTTTTCCCAGAAGGGAACTTTCCCAAAAGGAAAAAAACCGCCAGACCAAATTTGATCTATCATATAAGTTAAGGGTTGGCAAGTCTGAAGAACAATGAGAAAAAATCTAGAGACAAAAATTAGAGGAGCGAAGCGACGATTCGGCGCCGTAGGCGCCCCAGCCAGCTGTTTGAAGCGCCAGAGGCGCGGCAAACAGGCCGGTTAATTTTAAAAAAGGAATCGACGCAGGAGTTGAGAAAAACAATACAAAATTGTTAAAAAATAGTCGAATATTTCGGGGAAAGGAGAACTTCTAAACAAGGCGCACCCCCGTAATGTCGGAGTGTCGTTGCCGGTAAAAGGAGGGCAATTCAAATATGTGTTTCTCAGCACATTAACTTCTCCATTCTGTATATTTTTGATGGATATGATGAAAATTCGCAACTTTTTAGAAGCAAACTGATGAAAAAGCTTTCCTCTCAAAAATACATTAAAAAAAAACAATTTCAGCTCAAACTATGTATTTTGTTTTTATGTGCTAAACATCCTGTTTTGTAGTTTTCTAAAGCAGTCTCAACATCAAAAATACAGTAGCCCTCGAACAAAACGATAATCAAATGTCAGCTTTTGATATTAACAGCTTCGAGTTTATGAAAATAAATTTCATCTTTGATCGAAACTTTTCTAAATGAAGACTCAGACTGTCTGGTCATTGTCTAGTCACAACCAACTTGCAGTTTTCAACTTTTACGAAAAGTAAAAGTTGCTCCAGAAAAATGCCTATAATTCGATGAGTAATCACCCCAATCATAAAACCGACTACTGCTTATTTCCACGAATTTCATACAAATCGAGCATTTTTAAATGAAGATAGGGACAATGTTCCTGTTGTTGTCAAAAAAGAGGAAGCGAATGGGAGGGAATTAGTACTGACGATAGAGAAGTATGAAGAAGTTAAACTCGCCTTTTGTGGTGTCTAATCCTCAAAAAGTAAAAAATATCTATCGAAGTAGTCTGAGAATCTCATTTGAGCTTTGAGAAGCTCATTATGAGTAAGAAAAATCGTTAGCCCAAATCAGAAAAAAAAGCTAATCAACAAAATTTACAAAACTTCGATGACATTGGAAGTACTAGCATCTGGATGCACTTGGATTATTTTATGTTGGCAGTTCAAAGTCCACCGGTCATTCTTGTGGAGTACGTTTGCATGATAACACAAGTTAAAATGAAATCTGCAAAATCCAATGAACAAGAAGCCAGGAGTTGTAAAGAATCAGATTCAAAGATGATATGAAAAACGCTAGTAGAGGAGTCTGGAAAGCAACATCGTCAGACAATCTCGCTTCGTTATTGTGAGTTTCCAAGATTTATAGTGCCAACGCCACCAGAATGAATGGCTAAGGTTCCTGCCGAATAATTGAAGACGAGGAATCTTTTCGGTTCTGTTTTGGTGGTTAGGCATCTGTTTTTTATTGGTTTAGAGAATAAGTTATAGAAAATGCAGATTCAAGTTTTCAGAAAAAAAAAATTCAAAAATACTGAAGGTTATTATAATAGTCTAGTCTTGAAGTCAGATTTTCGCCTTTCATCGAGTGTCAATAGAGCTCCGAGTTTGGATTTTGGAGATAACTTTTAAAATTAAGTTTGAATTCAGATGGTTAAACATTTCCTGAAAGTTTGAAGATGGGGTTTGGATTTATAACAGTACTCTATAACAGCAATCCCTGCTTCTGCATATTTCCGATTAGTTTTTCTAATAGGTTGTTCGAAAAGTAATGCGCGTTTTTGATTCATTTTACTTCATGCAAAACTGAAACAAGGTAAGATAAAGCAAGAGGCTTTTCGCTATAATCATCGACCACTTTGTACCAAGGCATGCTTAAAGATTCAAAGCCTCTCTTGAAGAACTACGATGGCTGGAAGTCGAAGTAGTTCTCCCTAAACGCGCATTACTTTTCGAACAACCTAATAATACTCGATTTTTAGCTTACTACAGTTTCTTTTGAGAACGCTGTTGTCTACTAAACTTCAATTTGAAGAGCGCCAAACATATGCAACCGAAAGGGCCCAGAATATGGTCACGGGTTTCTGAATATATGCCGCACATATGTTTTGTTGTTTTCCTCACAGGAATGTTTTAAAAGCTGTCTACAAGGAATTTCACGGTGTTTTCTGTTTCATTTCAAGGATACTGTATTTTGTTGGCTGTAAATTACTTTCAATAACTTCCGTAAGTCAATTTTCCCATTTGAATATTGTTTCCTATAGCATGATGTCAATTCTATATCGATTTCTCTCACCCCCTAGATTTTGGACAAGACTTTTCCATGACTCAACCCCATTAGCTCGATGCAATGTCTCTGCGCCTCTCTTCTTATAACGATACAGTGATATCACTCATCAGTCCACGGTCCCCTCTCCTTCCTTAGCACCCCACCACCACCACTTCTTCATTCATTTTTTGTTTTAACAACCACCAGTCTTGTATTTTCGAAGAAACACCTCAACTTCCCAATTTGAACTCCTATTCTTGGTTTCATACCAAAAAGGTTCGTTTAAAAAATAAGGATTAGTTCCTCATTGTTTCCTTCTGGTGGGATATATGAGGAATGGCGCTAAATTCAAACTTCTAGATTTATTTTCGTCTCAAGAGACTTTTTTTGTTATTTTGTGATGAAACGTTTCCTAAATTTAGTTAGAGAACTTTTATTGTAGAACCTGTAATAGAAGGGCCCAGGTACTGTCAAGCTTGAGCTCAATTATCTCACCTCCAATGATAGATATCGAAAATGTGTCAACTGATAAAATGTATAGGATATTATGATGAACAATTTATCAGTTGATTACTTTTTGAAAGCTTTTAAAGGAATCGAGGCAAGTTGGCTCAAAGTTGAAAAATAGGGGGCCCTTCTATTACTGGTTTTAGGATGTTGTGATATTAGGTTGGTACAAAAGTAATGCGCGTTTTTGATGTACTTTATTTTTATTGTAAAAATGAAACAAAAGGACATCAATCGAGAAGACACTCTCCATTATTATCGACCACATTCTGCCAACGCATGCGCAAAGATTCGATGCCTCTCGTGAAGAACCCCACTGACAGTGACTCGAAGTAGTTCGTTACTCAGATTTTCACTTTTTCCCCATTCTTGAACGTTTTCTCAGAGAGATGAAGCTGCATTGATCTGGGCAAGTGATAGTCGGATAGTGCCGAATTAGTGCTATAAGGCGACCGAAAAAGCACTTCCCAGTCTGACTCCAAAAAAATTTTTGAGGGATTTTTGCGGTGTGTGGTCGAGAGTTGTCGTGGACCAGAAACTTCGCCGATGTTCCCACTCCTTGCCGTTTGAGCACCAGGTCCACACGGTTCAGCTGGTCTTTGTCACAAACGGTAATCACTATTTGACCATGCTTTAGAAATTCAGAATACCTCAGACCTAGCGTATTCCACCAGACACATAACATATCCATTTCCCCTTGTATGTTCGGTTTTGGAGCCGGTTTCGGTGCCTCGTCATAATTCGGCCACTGCCTTTTTCAACCAAAGCTCTCGTTTTGAGTTTATCTCTCATTTAGAAACAAAATTGGAACCAAGGAACCACAACTTTTTGAACGGCGCAAGATAAAAACGGCCACTTCACTGCGCTTCATCTTGTTACCGTCAGGAAGTTCGTCTGATTCCTTTTTTCTGCATCTGTTCGCTTCCTAGAATTGTGATTAAGGTGCGATTAGACTGTTCTAATAAGCAGCTAGTTGTTTGGCACGGGTCCAGTTCGCTTGCTTGTCTCAAGGCATCATTGACAACGCTTTTTAGACGAAATTGCGTGTTTTGCCTTCCAAGCTTTCTTCGACGCTTCTGGAATGTTGGGACCAGCGTCGATTATATTTTTTGGATAGAGCAGCTTTGCAAAATACTGTTGGCAAAAGGCGATGGGTTTCGGCGGCGGCTCTTTCGTTTTCGAACCCATGCGAAAATTAGGCCCGAAAGCGAAAATTTTGATTGGGCATCTTTATAAATGTTTTCCTAATTCAAACATTAATTCAAACAGTGAAGTAACAATCAAGAACAATGTTAAAGATTTGTTCTTTAAAATATAGGAAAAATTAAGTCGAACAACCTATTCACAGTCGAAATATAAAACACCAAACATAGCGCGCATTACTTTTGTACCAACCTAATATACCGTCTTTTTTAGTTCTAAAATCTCTAAAAACTTTAAAAATCCCAGTTTCAGACGGAAACCAATTTTCCGGTTAAGAAATTAAGACAATTTTTCAACTCACAACTTAAAGTCACACTTTCAGAAATGGCTCCACCAAGTTTCGAGCAATTGCCGGAGGTTGTCTTGAGAGAAGTTCTCCGTGACCAGGATTTCATCAGTCTGTAAGTGGAATCCGATCCTATTTTAGAAAAAAATATTATCACTTTCAGTCAAAGAATCCGAAAAGTCCATCCGAACTTGACCAATTTCATCGACAAGAACAAGAATCTGATCGAGTCCAATCTCAAACGATTAGACGTGAAGGAGCATCGAAACTTCGTCAAAGTGAAAATGGTGGATCTTTGGCAACACGTCGAAGTTGGATACAAGGAAAGAGAAGACGGATGCATCGTCATCCACAAGGATAAGAGGCAAATAGTGAGAAATGAAGATGCCCTCAGCCGTCTCCTGAAAGATCTGATTTTGGTTCTCCGTCACCAAAAGCAGAGCCTCGTCATTCTGTCTCTGGCTTTTTCGAAAAACAACCCAACGTTTTTCGAGAAACTCGCCGAGTACTTGGACACGAGAAAACATCCGCTTCAAGTGGAGCAGCTCAACGTCAAAATTGGTGATGTCACGGGACTCCTTCCACTTCTCCAAGGGTTATCTGCCAATCATTTGAAGTCCATTCACCTCAGACATCCAACCAAAGAACGCTTCCATGGGATGGCATGGGATTTGACCGCAATCTCGCAGCAGGAGGCTTGGAATGGAGCGAAAGAAGTCGTAGTTGAACGGATCGCCGTCAGAGTTCCAATCGGCAACATGCTACACTTATCCACCATCAATATTCACATGGAAAATGTCACTGCTGAGGATATCCATTCACTTCGCCAGGTTAGTTGAGTGAAAATGCTTCACCAATGAATCGAAAAAGTGAGCCCCTTTGATTTGAGCGTTTTGGTTGAAATTGAAACAGATATTAGAATTCTATGAATGTAGTTCGATCCTTAATGTAAAATAACAATCAACGCCAAATTCTTGGGTGTCCCACCAATGATTCTCCTCCCTATCACTAAAAACTATTTGTTTTTGAGATCCAATGAGTTTAGGACCCCTTATATTTTAATTTTTACAGTAATTGATTCCTTACACGAAACTCCTATGAAAAATCATTCAATTTTGATTGTGATCGAAACCAAAAGTTCGAGAAAGCGATTTAGCTTCTGAAAATTCTCTAAAAATTCAAAGCTATTAAAATTTTTGAAAAAAGGAAATTATGAAAAATATTTAGGATTCCTCATTGGACGCCTGAAATGTGGTTTTTTGGCGGTGGAAACGTAGAACAAAATTAAGTTAATGAAATACCTAAAAATTTCCTTTTTTTTCGTGTCTGTTCTAATTCTGGAAAAACCGCCAAATTAAGAGCATTCTTAATTTTTTGGACGAACCAGCTCTCTCCTCAGATTGCGTTATTTGTTTGTTTTTCAGGTTGCATTGTACTCCTCTGACTTCAATTCCTTCAAGATTGGATTCAACAACTTCGAAGATGAAAGTCTTCTGTTGGTGCTGTTGGGGAATCCGGCTCGCAGGAGAAGAATGCCCGGTGGAAAGGTCAAAATGACGTGGTGGTTCACGCTTGAAGAGGAACCGGAGACATTTACCAAAGTTGTGGAAATCGTCAAGAAATGTGATGTCTTCAAGTTCTCCAACTCATCGATCGCCCTGGCACTTGAAGATCCCATCGTCGTTGCATAATTGATTGATACTTTTTGGAAATGTTTCTAAAGAATCCCCAGCAAAAATTCCTTTCTATACCTTTTGTTTCAATCTAATGAACATATTGAAAAGAGTCTGAAAAACAATCACAGGAATTACCAACCGATTAGTTAATTTCTGTTTCTGAGTTGATATTTTGTCCTGAATCCGTTATCAAAGTCTCGATGATTTTTTAGAAGGGCTATGAGAACTACACCCTCGTCCCCATCTTTGAAATAGCCGCGGCGACATCTCGGTCCTTCAAAAAATCTGGAGGAGGAGTTCCCAGAATGGCTCTGAGAACGGCAATCCCGTTCCCATCTTTGAGATCGCCGTGCCGACATCAAATAGTTTGTATAAATAGGCCTCCCAGATCAGCAAAAATTATTCACTTTCTTCTCCATACTTCCCTATGGGTCGCTTCGAAGTGCTTCTTTTATTCTTGGCCGTCAGCGGTCCTCTCGTGGTATCACTAACAACGTTCAGAGTCAATGGAACTGTGACCTGTAGCTTGAACAAGCAATTCCGCTATCACGTCATTCTAATGGAAGATGATGACATTGGGTGAGTTGATTTTTCTCCTATTCCAGGAGATATCTACATTTTCAGTGGTGACGATGTAGTAGCAGTTCAACATACCAGCAGCGGATGGGGTACTGCTGGATTCACTCTTGCTGGTAACCAAAGTCTCGATTGGGGTGTAAGTGTTTCGTTACTTGTAGTTGCTTCAAATAGGTGCTTTTTGGATTTTAAAAGTTTATCGTATACCCAGAATATAAGTTAACCCTCCGGTCCAAACCAAGACCTAACAAATTATTAGGCGCAAACTTCGAAATTTCGCAATTAGTTGAAAATTGATGTTCTCAATTTCAGGGCGAATTCGAAGTATATCTTCGAATAATTCACACCTGCCGGAACTGGGAAGGAAAGCCGGACCTAACTTGGGAGATCCCTCTTGGAGATTTCTCAAAGGACAAACGGTGAGTCATGAAATCCCAAATTTTGAATACTTATAATGCCAAAATCAGAGTATCTTGAAAATTTAGAAAAATATAGGCCTGCCGTTAATATGTTTCTCACGTTTCCAGAGAGGTCACGCTGTACAACTACAACTTCAACATAACCAACAAAGGCGACGATGTGTATACTGTTGGCGGCAAGAAACGCGTTGAATGAATGAATGTTGAAATTTGTCCTCAATAAAATTATTAATTCTCATCTTTAATCTATTTTTTTTACTTTCGTCAGATATAGGAAATTAGTTTTAGAGGAAGATCTTGTGAAAAAAAATTAGCGCCTATTGTTCTATGAGCTTGCGCTTAACAAGGAAACCTCAACACCTTGCAAACCCAGATTTTGATGAAAATTTCACGATAGGTTAAGGATAGCCTATGTAGACACCTCTGAAAATTTTAGAATCCGCTGGTGAGTTTCAACCGAGTTACATCAGTTTCAGTACCAAAAATCGCATTTTCAGTGCAAAAATAGCTATTTTCAAAAACGATTTTCTCAACTTATAGGGCGTTTCATAACATAGGATTTTTTGTGTTATACTTAGAATTAAATGGAGTTTTATATTTTGGAGATTTTCGCAAAAACATTTTTTGCAATTTTTTGAGAATTTTGTCCACCACTTGGGTGGGAGATTTTGTTGAACTGTTGACTTTTGGGAAAATTTCTTCGAAAAAGTAGTGATTATCGTCTGAAAATATTATGACAAAACCAATAGATAACTTATTTCTTGATTTTACATTTCTCATTATTTAACCATGCTCCTTGTAGGCCACAAGAAAGTGCTTGAAAACTGATACATTCCAGAGATTGAGGCCTTCAAAAATTTTCTTGAAATTTTTTGGAAATTTTTTTTTTCTAAAATTTGTATCTACTCTCTTGAGTCGATAAAAACTGGAAACATATACCAGATGGATCCTCTACCGTTGCAAAATGACGAAAAAAGAAAACAAAAGAAAAAACCACAAGAGAGTACGAACTAACAGCTTGTGTACACTGGCGCAACTTACATCCCCGACACCACGCCGCCGTCATCTTCCCTACGGTCAAAAGGCGGTTAGATGTAAGACGCTCTCTAAACTAATTTCGTAGGGAATTTAGCGAGGGAACGTGTGGTAAAGCATGCAAATCACCTGAATTCAGTACTAAAACTTTGGACTGAAATAACTCGGCTGAAACTGTCGGGCGGATTCTAAAATTTTCAGGGGTGTCTAGATAGGCTAGTCTTTACCTATACTGAAATTTTCATCACATTCTGGGTTTGCAAGGTGTTGAGGTTCCCTTGTAACATCAATGAGGTTTTCGCGAAATTCAAATTCCTGAACTCCACATTACTCGTCTTCCGTAGCTCCAGATTAGAACGTCAAACTTTTGAGCTCCATTACCAGAAATTTCCGTTGGGAAAAAATAAAGTTTCGCTTTTTGAAATGTGCTAAATATGTCATGTTGACAGTTTGGTTGTCCGAATTTTTGAAAAATAATCTGAAGATATGTTTTGAAGATAGTCATTTCAGTCCAATTTGCCAGATGCATAGGCACACAGGCATAGTGAAACTTCGAAAGAACAAAAACCACATATTCGAAAAAAATGCCATTCCAGATGATGTTCACATTCAAAATTTTAACGACGCCTAGTCAAGTTCGTGTCTTTCAAAACCCACCTATTTTCTTTCTCCTTTCATTTTTCGTTTTGTTCTAACCCGTCTTCCCACCCTCAAAATGTGTGAAGAAACACAATTTGCATTCAACCGAGGAACTTGTTTTTCGCACTTATCATCACTTTCCATGCAAATTTGTTTAGATATGAAATATATCAATTTCTATCCCAGAAAGTTTTCTGATCTGATCATTGAGACGCACATCAGAAAGGCGATTTTTGAATGTTGGTTTCTTTATTTCAACCCTATCTTCTTCTCTTCTCCTCAATTTACTATACGGTAGTTCAACCGCATCAGAATCACCCTTTCCCTGTCTCAGATCCCAAATTCAATTAGTGATTACAATTCCACCTGTCTTATCAGAAACTTACCGTGAATACGAATCTTAGACTACGAAAACTTCTGCTAGATGACGTTTGATTCTTTTCTCGGACCTTTGTATCGCTATCTTTTTTTCTCATTTGATTTTATATCGTTTCTGCAAATACCGCTAACCTTTAAAGATCAAATAAACGACGTCATTTTGTCTCCTATTCTTGACCACTGATTTATTGGACAACGGTGATTTCGGCGAATTTCGCTGATGCGCTAATCGATTCAGATCAAACACTACATTCAGTCACCCGAAACCTAGTCATCTAGATCAAGTAGTCTATAAACTCCGCCCCTATTCAGTCCACTCGAGATTTTTTTTTGTTATTCTGGTGACCCGATCAGTGGCTTGTTTGCCATGGGTCGGCCCGATTTTTCTGACGTCGTTAATTAAGAATTTCATGTTTTAGACAATTTCAATGACCGAAAACTTTCCTATTTTCAGTCTGTCTGTTTGATTTGTTACCACACCCTCTTGTCAGTTTCTCACTTTTATTGTTCTTCTTTGTCAATTATTTTGACTGTCAAAGATTGTCAATTAATTTAAGATATTCGAATAGAAAACGCTCAAAGTTTTTCGTTTTTAAATTTCCCAAAATCATGAAAAACGGAAAATGGGAATCATAATGTTTATACCCAGTGAGGCATGGATTTTGGACTATTTAGTCCAAAAAAAGGTTCGAAACCTGGCACAATTCCCTCTCCGTGGTTAATAATCATAATCCGATAATCTGAAGTATGAATTACAGTCTAAGAATATAGCCTTTTCTGCTTTACATGAAAAGAAGGCCAAAAATTGTTTTGTAGGAAGAACCAAAAGGTATTTTTCTAGTGGAATAAGCCAGATGTGACAAACGCTTTCGACTTCCTGTATAAGGAATTGATTCCTCAAACATTTCTCAATTTTTGTTTCCCTCTTTCTCTCTTTTGCTTTTCCTAATTTTTCGAAGTTTTCAGATGAGATTTCTCACTATTACACTAATCACAATAAGTTTTTGTCTGTCCTTATCATCTGAAACCGATGAGAAATCCACGGCAGACACGAACGAGAATAGTCTTCCGGATGACACAATGCCAGTAACACATCATCACCGTCACCATAGAATTCGGCACGGCAGCGTCCATAGAAAGCGACAGCCAGTGTGAGTGAAAAAAAACAACCGCAGGAGAGGAGAAAAGAAGAGGTCTTGTGTTGATACAATAACTTTGCGCCAAATTACAGGTGTGTTAATGGGAAACCAGTGGAAGGAGTCTGC
This sequence comes from Caenorhabditis nigoni, assembly GCA_027920645.1. Classification (NCBI taxonomy): domain Eukaryota; kingdom Metazoa; phylum Nematoda; class Chromadorea; order Rhabditida; family Rhabditidae; genus Caenorhabditis; species Caenorhabditis nigoni. The sequence goes on from CP115869.1 coordinate 1,598,649, forward strand.
GAGTGTGAACTTGACTATGTCGGCAAGCACTGCGAGAAGAAGAAGAATTGCCAGTCGTACCGTCGTTATAAGAATGGATCGTAAGTACTGGGGTTGTGAGAAATTCAAGAAGTTTGAAATTAAGAAAAGTGAAAGTGAAACTTAATACTAATGTAAATGATAAACAGTGCAGGCCAAAATCCTATCTCAAATTGACAAATTTTATTGGAACGGTAAAGCTTGGATCCCTGAAAAAATAACTATATCTCATCCTTTTGGTAAAAAAAGTTTTGCGGTTTAAATCAAATCTAGAATTCTATTTTTGTAGTTGCTCTATTTCTCTGTATTTCTCAAGTTGGTTTATTTCAGCTGTCCGGAATGTCTGAAAGGCTATCAAGGGGACTATTGTGAAGAAATCATATGCTACAATGGACTTCCAAACACTCATCATACAGAGTGTGTTTGTGACGACCCATATTCTGGTAAACATTGCGATGAGTTGGAAACCAAGAGAATCTACAGTTACTATAACCGAAAGGTACTAAAAATTTCACAAGCTTTGTTAATAAAATGATGGAAATTTTTTAGGTGTTCCTTCTCGGACCACTCGGTGCTATCTCACTCATTCCAATGTGTGCAATGTACATGATTTGCGAGTATTTTGCTCGGAAAAGACAAGTAAGCTTATTTGTTTTTGATTTGAAATTTTTCAGAATTCTGAAGAAAAAATTCTGAACAACGCATTTCAGAATTCTGAACAAAATATGAAAAATTAATTTTCTTTCAGGTGAAAAGAGTTGGCCTTATGATGGAAGGACAGAATATCAATGTACAGGATCGGATGTTGGAGAAATTATTGAATAACATGTGATAATTGTTCATCATAATGACCATTCTCTCAAGATTCTCAATTTTACGAGCTTCGACATTTTTCCGTTACTTTTTCCCTTTTTTTTTCACCTGACACACATTTTGCTTGTTCATCAGAACAAAATTTCATAATTCGCTGATTTTTCAGTGCCTAGAAGATTTTAATAAAACTTCTTTTGTTTCCAAACTTTATACTTCCTTACCTTCCACGTCTAGCCAACAGCAGTATAGTAAAACTGTTCCGCGTTGCTCTTATCAAAACAAAAAAGTTGTGTTTTCTCTACTCGTCTAGGTGTGTGACAAAAACGAATCGCGTGTTTTTTTTCTACCACTTATTATCAGCTTGTGCCCAATTTTTTTGGGCAAAAAAATTTGAAATTTTGACGGGCCAAGTTATCAGTGACACTTTTTTTCCAAAGTGCTCATTCCTTTTTCATTCTCATTCGCGGAATGGTGGTGCCAACACATTTTGTTCTACTATCTATAATTTCTATATCATTAGTTTCATGTTTGAAAGTTGTGTCTACAAGTTATGGTAGGCTAAGAGGTATCACGGAATGGTCAGACGACTCGAATCATAAATATATCTTCAAGGTAAGTAATTTCAAATTCTTGACAGCCCTTCTCTTACAAAAATTGAATTTACAGAGTGTCCCATTCGCGAAACCACCTTTAGGTGACTTAAGATTCTTACCGCCTCATCAACCAGAATCGTGGACCGGAGTATTGGATGCATCTAGATATAGGTGGCTTCAAATTGTCCAATAGCTTATTTTTTAAGCATATTCTCACTTTTTAGCCCTGCTTGTATGAGCAATTCTACTCAAACCAGCCACCCGCAGGATTCGGTCAGCGAGAATTGTCTGTATATCAATATCTTTACCAGTGAACAATGTTTGGTAATTTCTCCCTAATTTTAGTACAAAATTAATGTGTTACGTCACCAAATTTCAGAAGGACAAGTGTCCAGTCATTGTGTATTATCATGGCGGGGCGTTCAATTTAGACTCGGCTACTATGTTTCCCGACAAGTTCATACTTGATAGATACGTCTCGGAGGGAGTGATCTTTGCGATACCCGCATTCCGATTAGGCGTTTTCGGACAACTGTACTTTGGTCCCAGTAATGTTTTGACGGAGAATTTGTTGGTTTTTGGTGAGAGTTGATAGATCTTCTCTACAATACTAAAATGTTTAGATGCTGTGCAAGCGTTGAGTTATGTGCATAATGAGATTGAAAACTTTGGTGGAGACTCAACGAGAGTCACAATAATGGGACATTCTTCAGGAGCAACGCTAGTGGATGTTTTAGGATTTTCAAAGTATGCAGCATTCGAAAAAATAAGCTAATGATTGATAACATTTCAGATTGATAGACCCTGATAAGAAGATGTTCCAGCAAATTATAGCTCTCAGTGCTCCGGGCATGTTTGGATTTTACGACTTGGTAGTTGAGAACTCGTTTGTTTTTGCTGAAAAACTAGGGGTACTAATTCCTGACACTATCTTATAAGGTTTTTGGATATTCAGTGCTACAATGGTACACACGAGAATCGTTCTAATGCCAATATTGCTGGAATTCTTGCATGTTTACGGAAGATTGACGGATATGAACTTCTTCGAATGCAAAGGCAAATGGAAGAACAGGATGGGTTGAACTTCCGAAGCATAATAAGAGGAGCTCCATTTTTGGAGCTCAATGGGAAGATTTCAGATTTGAAGAAATATACATCAGTTCGTTGGAATTTTAGTAGCTTATATTTTTGTGGTTGATTTGCAGCCAAGAAATTTGATCTATGGAACCACGGAGCACGAGTTTCGTACCATTGATTATAGGAATCCATACATCTCGGGTTGTTTCTTAGATTTTGAAAATCCAGTTGCAGTAGCTAATCACTTTGATGATATGATACAGTATCATAGTGAGCTTTCATGTCTTTAAAACAAAAAAATGAGCAAAAATTTCAGTTGATGACTGGATTAATGGAGATACTGCTGGAATTTTCATCTCCGCAGCCACCTATTCCGCAGCTATGGCTAAAGCTGGAGCAAACGTCTACCTTTTCGAGACTCGTCAATTGCCATACAGTTTCCATGTATCTGATATGCAATACTTTATTGGGATTCATCGAGAAGTGTGGCATTTTAAAGATATGGATATTCTAGATAGCTTCTATTCTAGAATGTTGGTAAATTTCACGAAAACAGGCGTGCCCACTCCAAGTAAACCATTTAAAGGAAATATATATTTTGAAAAATTATTTCGAGTTCAGAATGGGAGCCATTGGACCCTGAGCGTATGAACTACCTGGAACTCAAAGTTGACACTAAAAACAAAACTGGACCAGTAATGTTAGAAGGTTTTCATGATCAAGAGATGCAGTTTTGGTTTGGAGACATGATGGAATACGATAGGAATATTACTAGACTGGTACGTCAATCACGCTCCTTAAAAAATCCAAAATTTTTTTCAGAGAAGGGAACAAGGACTTCCACCAGAGAGCCATCAAGTCAGCGTTCAGCTTTTATCCACGAAAAAGTCTAAGACTACTGTAGCAATGAACAACAACCAGCGTGACACCACTGAGGCTACAGTAGTCCAAATCACTGAGCTTACAGTAGTCAACAATAAAGAATCGACGATCTTCCAGCAATGGTGGTTCTATTTGATTATTGCTTTAGTGGTTATGATTGTTGTGTTAATAGTAGTTTCACTTGTAAAGTCTAAAAACGAAGAAGAGCTTCCACTTTTGAGATAAAATTCAAGATAATGGATTTATGTTGTAATTATGTGTCTTCTGTAGTCTATAAAGTTTTATTTTGCGTGCATCAGTTTTCTATTCTAATAGAATGTTTTCCGTCACATGTCAAAAAAATATTTTCCATCAATGTTTAGCGTAAACACAGACTATAATAATATTGAAGTTATCAGTTTTATCAATTTTTTTATTGTGTCAGGAGAGCACATTTCTCTAAATGCGTCTACTATTACTTTTAATACTATTCCAAGAATCAATTGGATTGAAAACTGTGACAACCAGTTATGGGAAAGTCAGAGGGATTACGGATTATTCGATATTGGGAAATGATAAGTTTATCTTCAAAGTTAGAGTTGAGCTTTAGTATAGAGTCCTCGTATCATTTTTCAGGGTATCCCATTTGTTAAGCCACCTCTAGGAGATCTTCGATTTTCCATGCCTCAGAAGCCAGATAAGTGGGAAGGAGTTCTAGATGCTTCCACATATAAGTGAGCTTATATAGCCAGGTCTCTTTTTTCTCAAATTCTTACATTTTCTAGAGCCGCCTGTCCCAGCAACTCTTCGCTTTCGGAGCATGCGCAAAATTTTATTAGTGAAGATTGCCTATACATCAATATTTTCACCAGTCAATATTGTTTGGTAACCAGAGAACCTCAAAACAAAAATATAAAATTATTTTTGAATATAATTTTCAGAAAAACAAATGCCCTGTGATTGTGTATTACCATGGAGGCTCTTATAATTTGGACTCTGCCACTATGTTTCCCGACAAGTTTATACTTGAAAGATATGTAGAAAAAGGAATCGTTTTTGTGATTCCCGCATACAGACTTGGAGTTCTCGGACAGTTTTGGCTGGGAGATAAAGAATTAGTGCCAGCAAATTTATTGGTTTATGGTTTAAAAAATTGATTGATTGTGAATATTTTTAATTATATTTCTAGACGCCATAGAAGCTCTCTACTACGTGCAAAAAGAAGTTTCGAACTTCGGAGGTAACCCAAAAGATGTTACAATCATGGGACACTCGTCTGGTGGTCAGCTTGTGAATGCTCTGGGTGTTTCAAGCTATGTAGATCCCGAACAGGAACTGTTCCAGAAGTTCATAGTGTTGAGTTCCTATGAGATTTTCGAGTTGGAACACTTCAAAATTGATAATTCACTTAACGTTGCAAAAAGAGTCAATGTAATGTTACTGTCGTATCACAGTAGTCATATAATTCGAGTTTTAGTGTTCTTCAAAGGATCATCGAGAAATTCTGAAGTGCATGAGGAACGCTGATGTTATGGAAATACTACATGCACAGAGAACCATGGAAGATGAGGATACAGCTTTTTTCAAGAGTCTGATTCAAGCGCCACCACTGATGGATTATGGTGAAAAACTAGCGGAAGTTAAAAAGCGTGTGCCTGTCAGTAGGATTGAAAAACATCAAAAAAAGTTTCAAAAAACTAAATTTTCAGCCAAGAAAGCTGCTATGTGGTGTCACGGAGCATGAATTCGAAAAATATCCATATAGAGAAGGCTTTCGTGTGGAAGGAGTATTTTTGGATTTTGAGAATCCTGTAGAAACTGTTACATATTATCACGACAACTTTTTCAACAAAAGTAAGTACGGTAATCACATGAAATCACATAAATTACTTTGTTCCAGCCAGAAACATGTTTAATACCGACTCATCTGCCGTTTACGTGTCTACCGCAACCTATACGGAAGCTATTGTGAATGCTGGAGGAGAAGTCTACCTTTTTGAAACCCGTCAAAAACCCTACAGTATGCATGTTTCGGATATGCAGTACTTCATTGGAATACATAGGGAACTGAATCACACCTCTGATATGGACATTTTGGATTCTTTCTATTCTCAAATGCTGGTAAACTTTACCAAGTTTGGAGAACCTTCCCCTCGTACGTGTTCGCCAAAATCTGAGTTAAAAAAACTAACAAGTTCAATTCACAGATTGGAATAAGCTAGATACGAAAGAAATGAACTTTCTGGCTTTGGAAATTGATACTGAACAAGGAATCAGCCCGAAAATGGAGAACGGATTTCATAAGGAGTTGGTTGATTTTTGGCTGGTGGATATGATGGAACTAGACAGAAATATCACGGAACAGGTAGTATTCCAAAAAAGAAAATAAGTTTAAAATATAATAGCAACAGAAGAACACCAATGGATCAACCAACGGAGAAGCCAACGAAGAAGTCAATCCCACCCCAATGCAAATCAATCTCACAACCCCTGGAAGTCATAATTCCACTGAAGTCATTCTAGAATCTACAGTTTTGATCACCTACGTCTCTCCGATTCCTCCTAAAGCAACTACTTACGACCCAGAAATAGATGAGGATCAGCCAGTGGAAGGCGAAAGTGCCCCTATTTATAACCAATGGTGGTTCTATGCCATAATCATATTGATTGTCATTATTGCAGCTGTTTTGATACTTTTAGCGTTGAATAAGAATAACGATCCTGAGAGTCTACCATTGTTAGCCTAGGAGTTGTAAACATTTTCGCAAGATTTTTTTTGAATATACGATAATAAAGATTTTTAATTTCATAAAAATTTTTCATTTCCGGCGAGTGATCGCATTCTTCCTTTGTTTCATGTGTTATCAAAAACGGAAGGAACTTGAACCAAGTTCATGATACTTCCGACTTGGGCCTATTTAAAATGCTTAAAAAATCCAAAAATTACGTTTCGTCTTAAATTTTGCTCTATCACAAACTAGAACTGAACTAAACGTGCAATATTTGAAATTTCTTGCAATTTCAATCTTTGGAAGGTTAATTTAAAAATCAAAGATAAATATTTGTTTATGAATCGCGTTTCAGTTATTACCTGGTCTGAAAATTCTTTCTTAAGAACTGTCATGCCTGCACAACGGATATTCTTAGCAGCTATTATTTTTCAAATAACAACGGCTGCAATTATTCAAAGAAGAACGACAGGAATATATAAGGATTGGGAAAACAAACCATCTGGAAACGACACTCTTCATGAAACTGGGCCTATCTTATATTACAACCAATTTTGGTTTTATATGATAATTATGATGATTTTCTCAATTTCTATAATTACATTTTACTCCCTCAAAAAATCAATGACGGAAGAGTCACGTTATTTATTTGCCTAACTTTTAAAATGAATAGTTCATTATTTCAGTTGTACAAATAATCTGTAGTGTATGAATGAAATCAGATAACTGTCAGTAAGAAAAATGTGATTGGGACTGTGCAGAGTGTTTGCTCACACATCAAATGTTGCAGAATGATTACAACTAATTTCTTCCTTTTTCTAAATATTGTTGTTTTGCAAGTGTTTAGTCAGAAGATCATATCAACAAGCTATGGGAGACTGGAAGGTAAAACAATTAACGGAAACCAGTATATGTTTAAAGTGAGTTTTAAATCAGCTCTTCATTGGAAATTTCAAAATTCAGAATGTCCCATACGCCAAGCCACCAATCGGAAAATTGAGGTTCAGTTTAGCAGAGTTCACAGATCCTTGGCCAGATGTCAGGAATGCTAAAGAGTACAGTCCAGCATGCATGAGCAATGCTTCTGTAGAGACGAAGACAAATCACCTACCAATGAGTGAAGATTGTCTGTACATCAATTTTTTCACCAGTGAAAAGTGTTTGGTGAGATTTTTTAAACTAACTTTGGGGAGACAACAAAGTTTTCTTGACTTGGTTTTCTGAAGGTATGATATGCGTAAACGAAACTGTGTACAGCGATCGGTGTTCGCAGCGGCTATTGTTACGTTATCATATGAGTCATTAATCGGCGCTACCGTAGCTCAGCTGGCACCTTAAATGGTATACCAACAAGTTCAACTCATAAAGTGGACACTACAAACGAAATTTCATAACAAAAACCTTCATCATGTCCCCACACTTTTACTTTAAGAGCCTTATTATAGAGCTCTTTCTAGGTTTCAAAAAATTGCACCACACTTCTTTACTATCATGGTGGAGGCATCAATTCTGGGTCTGCTATCCAGTTCAATGATACCTTCATTTTGGAGAGATATGTTCAGAATGGTATACGTTGAATACAGATTAACACAATTAATTCATCAATTCAGATATCATATTTGTAATTCCTGCATATCGAATGGGAATATTTGGACTTCTGTATTTTGGTGACGACAGTGTGGTTCCTCACAACCTTGGAATTCGTGGTATTTTTATAATTTTAGATTCTACAGTTTTCTATTGAATTATTCAGACTGCAAACTCTCTCTTGATTTCATCCACCAAGAGATCTCAAACTTTGGAGGCAATCCAGATGACATAAATCTTCTTGGACACTCAGCTGGTGGTCATATCTCAATGGTTTTTGGATTTAGCCGGTAATCCTTCAAAAAAATCTTGCCAAAAACTCAAACTACATACAGATTGATTGACCCGGATCGCCGTCTCATAAAGAGAATCACAGTTATCAGTCCGCCACCAACGTACGACATGCCCGAGTTACTTATCAAGAATTGTTATGATTTTGCTCGCAGAGTCGGGGTTAGTACGAGACTGCACACAATAATGACCATCACATGTAATTTGCAGTGTTATACACCAAACACCACTAGTGACCAAGAAATGATAAAGTGTTTGAGAGCGAAGGATGCTCGGGAATTGATACTGATGCAGAGAGAAATGGAAGCGGATTTGTTATACATGTGGAACTTTTTGCCAGGAGAACCGTTCATGAAACTGGGACAGAGTATAGCAGATTTCAAACAAAATGCTGTGGTAAAGAAAATAAACAAAATTTTAAGAATTTGATAAATTCTTAGCCGCGCGAAATGATGATTGGAAGTACTATTAATGAAAATGGATACGATCGTAGAATCAAAGAGAATCCCTCGATCGCCGGAAATTTCATGGATTGGGAAAATCCATATGAAGTGGCACATCGATTTAATTTTATTCATGATAGTGCTCCAGGTGAGTTCAAAGAATCAAATTTGAAAAAATTGCAGTTTTCTTTTTCAGCAGGCACTATTCATGAGTCATTTACCCAAGGAATATTTGTGTCTGTTGCTACTTACGCAACTGCTCAGATAAATGCTGATGGGAAAGTGTTTTTGTTCCAGTCCAAGTGAGAGAAGCCAGAATCTGTCTGAATAAATTCAAAACTTTCAGTCAACAGCCATCTAGTCATGTATCAGATATGCAGTATTTCGTGGGAACTCATAGAGAAGACTATCATACTCCAGATATGGACTTTATGGATACATTTTACTCGAAAATGATTGCTAATTTTACGAAATATGGGGTACCGTCGCCAGGTAAGAAGTGTTAGAATCTAAAAATCAGACTTGAGGTGGTTTGAAATCTTGTATATTTTTCCTAGGGAACCAAAAAAACAAAATATTCAGATTTGTTAAACTGTATCATAGTTTTTTTTATAATTCCAGTTTGGGAACCCCTCGATCCAAAACGAATGAACTATTATGCTCTTGAAGTGAACACCAAAGAAGGAATTTATCCCAAAATGGAGGAAGGGTTCCACGAAGCAGATGTCAACTTTTGGTTCATCAACATGACCACATTTGACAGAGAAGTGACAAGACGGGTACGTCCGGCTTATTCAAATCCAATGTTTTCCTCTTTTCATGAGTTCTTGTTCCTAGATTTTTCCCCATAAGTGTTTTTCCCAAAAAAGGTTCCTCTTAAAATCTAAAATTTATTTTGTTTCAGAAAAAATTATTCAACGATTCAATTTGGCCAAGGTATCCCATGTACCCGGGTCCCGTAATTTTCCCGCACCAACCTACTGAGGCATCGCCATTCTACTATGACGTCTCAGCTCAATGGTGGTTTTATGTGCTTATAGTCGTGGTGGCAATGATTCTCTTCTACATAATTTATCTTCTGAAAAGAAGATTTTTGAAACAACGTTCTCTCTCCGAAACTTCACTATTGCTTAAATAAAGGGTCTATGGTAATGACTTCGCATTTTCAAGAAATAAATGACTTTTGGAACAGTTGTGTACCAGAAAAACTTTGCTGCTTGGTTTTGAATGTTTAAATCTAGCATTCCAAGAGCTATAACATATTCCATAAGCTATGACATGTCACTTGAAATCTAATTATCCGAGATTTAGGAAATGAAATGTTAGTTTATCTCGATTTCACATCAGATATTTTATAGGTGATTGCAAGCTGTGAGATTCCAAACTTTGAAGAACAGTAGAACGAATCTGCTCGTAGCATTACATAGTCACTATGAGGGTCAGATTGAAATGGAGAAATCTCTAAAATAACAAATTGTAATTTGTTTATCGAATTTTAAAAAGCACCTCCGAAGGACTATCCAATTATAGAAAACCTTCTAATACAGGTTCTCCAGACATGTCATCATTTTAAGTCTGCACGAGTCAGTGTATTTATTTTATCATCATTCCATAAACGATACTCTTCAAAAAGAGTGGTTTTTGAGACGATCATTCAATAAATGTCGTTATGAAAATATCCCATAAAATAGGTTTACCTCAAAATGGAGTGGGATTTTTTTCTTTCCAAAGCAGATGTCAACTTTTGGTTCATCACTATGACGGCTTTTGACACAGAGGTGACACGACAGCTACTTTTTCCATTGTTTCGCTTTTTACTCTTCTATTACTCCAATGAACTCAATAGTCTTCTGCTTTAGGATAAGACAAGATACAATTACTCAACTTGTTTGATATATCCGGGTTCAATAGTTTCCCCAGCCCAAAACAAATGAATCATCGTCGCCGTTCCACAACAACGTCTCCTGGTGTTTTCACGCACTTATCGTGGCCCTCATTATATTCTACCTGATTTATGTTCTAAAACGGACATGTCCGAGACCCCCCACGCTACTCAAATGAAATCAGATCCCCCCACCATCCCACCTCTTGTTTGTGTCTTCTCATCTCATTTCAATCTATCTCGTCCTATGACAAAAGATTGCCCTCATTTTTTATGGACCACAGCAACATACACAAAACACTTCACATAAACATGACACACCACCAGTCAGTCAGATAGAACGGACTCAAAAATCGTGTCAATTGAATTATGTGGTGCCATTGGCAAGAAGAAGGGGACTATCGTATGTATATCATTGCTGATGGGAGGGCACTGCTTGCATCTTCAGTGTGTAAAGTATTCAGATCTCATCAATTCTGATTTGAAAATGATTTGATTGAAAGAGGGGGGGGACTCTTTGGAGGTCCAACACATGAAGATAACATTTTCTCATTTTACGAGTGCTTTTTCACTAATTGGTGGTCCTCCTCCACTACACTTTTTTTATGCAAATCCTCAGAAGTAGGTGTGAAGGGGGGAAGCTTAAAACTTTTTGTTTGTATACTATGTGTTTCTTTTTGTGCAGGCTCCTTTTTTATGTTTATTTTCAAGTTTCTCGCTTTTCATCACTCATTTTTTTTCTTGTTTTACGCATGTTCCGCGTATCCATTTCATTTAGCTATCAAGTTTCTTTTCACAACCCTTCGAGTATTTTTTCAAAGGGAGAATAAAAATTTTTTTCAACTTTTAACACAACATGTGTCCCTCAGTTACACAGAAATTAATAATTGCAGATCACTTGACCGGAGCAGATGTCAGAAAGCGACAATTTTTTTATCTTTCTGGGCTCTTCATGTTTCTTCTCCCTCTTATTTTTTATAGACTATTGTTTGAAATTCGCTGCCCTCTTCCAATGCATTGTTCTTTTTCTTCCTCCTCGACGAGTCGAATTCAATCTCTTTCAAATCAAATCCCAAAAGTTACACAATTGCGTTGTCCACAAGCGAGATAAAAACACAAGGACATCACGTAACTACCGTTGTTGTGTGTGAGAGTGTAATTTCCGAATGTCCCTATTCCCATCATCACTTTTTGAATTGAACTAAGAGAACGCCTCTCTTAACTTTTTTTATTATTCACTGACTGAGATTTTCGGTTCTTCACATCAGTTTTTATCTGAGTAATTCCTTCTAGACATAAAATAGGTTTGTCACGAACTAAAATAGGTTTGTCACGAACTAAATAGGTTTGTCACGAACTGCTAGAAAAATCAAACTACTTGAGTTTTTCGAATTCCATTAGATATTTGTAGCAGAAAATAGAACATTCAAACTTTCTGGAATTATCGAGTTTTCTGACATTTTTTTAATTCTAAAACTTTTGAATTTTGAGGTTTTCCAAATTAAAATTTCGTAGGAATTTTCGAACTATGAAAAATGTTTGAAAATTTTGAATTTTGGATATTTCAATCTTTGGAAATTCCCTAAATTCTGGAATTCACTTTGGGATTTTCCAAATTATATAATATCTTCTTTTTTGAAATTTTCAAATTTTAATATTTTAGAATTTTTGAACATTTTGAATTTCTAGTGTTTCAGTTATTTTGAGAATGACGAAAATTCGGGCATTTTCAAATTTGGGGATTTTTCAATATTTCTGGAATTTTCTATTTTCTAGAATTTTCAAATTCTAACATTTTAGCAATTTTTGGAAATTTATGGGTTTTCAGTTTTTTGGGAATTCCGAATATTTTGGCAAATTTGAGATTTCTCAAATTATATAATTTTTTTTTAGAAATTTAATTTTTGCATTGCCATATTTTAGAAATTTAATTTTTGCATTGTCAGGAATTTCCAAATTTTCGGAAGAAAGTCAATTTTTTGATTCCGAAAGTTCTGGAAATTTGGATTTTTGTGAAGTTCCAAAATTTTAAATTTTTGAATGTCCCAAAAATATGCCAAAAATTAGGCTCTTAAAATTGGTTTCTGACTGCACCAGAAATAAATAATTTAGCTCGGATCAGTTATAATATTTATTCCACTAATTAGATTACAATATAATTGATACTTTGACAGAAGTTGGTCAAAAGTTATCTAATCTGTAAACCGAAACATTCTGCTGCCCTCCCCGCTTGGAAATTGACACCCTCCCTCGCTAATTGATTAATTAGATATCATTCAACACCTCTCCTCCTACTTCTGGCCCATCGGCTAGACAAGTGGTCTTATAAACCACACAGAAAACTTATTCTGGTCCCACACAGTCTGACGCCAATTATTTTCTTCGGGATAGAAGGAAAATGGAGACACCTTCTTCGAATTCTCACTTTCTCTATATGTTGTTGCTATGACGGGGTGTGATAGGCGTATGAATATAACCTATATCTCTTTTATGATATTTCACATCTCACATTTCATGTTCGCCTTCATGTTTCCGATTGCAACATAATTTTGTGTTGCGAATGTTGACATAGTTTTCAGAATCTGATTACAAAATTTTGAATAATTACTGTACAAGTTTTCGCAAAAATTCCGAAACAGTCAAACTCTGGTTGCTTATTTCTGTTTGTATCCCTTTTAACTCAAAAGTATTTACTCATTCTTTTCAAGTGTCCCAATCGCAAGAAGAACAAAAAAAAACAAATTTTCGAACCAACTCCCTACTTTTCAAAGCCTCCCGTCTTCATAACTCAAATCCAGGTCACTCATAAAAACGTCTTCTTTTCCTGACCAATCTCATTTTTTGTCCACTAATCCGTTTCTTCTTTCTTGTGTTGCAAATATTTATGTTCTTCGCCCCACCGCCAACTGGGTGTCTTTTAACTGCTGTCGTCGCCCCCGTTTGAGAAGAAAACTGACGAAAAACCGCACCAGAGAATCGCAAATGACCTCTTCTTTCTTTCCTACCGGGTCCTAAATATTTTTCCTTGGCAAGAAGATCCTTTCGCCGTCAGTCAGCTGTTGTTTTATGATTGTTTTGTGGTTATTCTCTTGCCGATGGACCCACTGGAGACAACCTGCCAATCTTTTTCAATATCACACCTTGGGAGAGGAACGACTAAAACCTGATTATTTTCTGCAAAGTGGCGAAGATATTTGAAAATAATCAAAGGTGATTGGTCCTATGGAAAAATCAGGAAAATTCCAACACCGTCCATATTTCTTATTATTTTCTTTAGGTAATATAGTACTATAGGTGTTAAGAGGTTAAGCACCCCCAGCCGTACAAGCTCTCAAGACTGTATATTGTTGACCAAAAGAATTATGACACGTTCTTCTTCACCAAGCTTCTTTTCCCGCTTTCTTCCGCATGTTGTCTCAATACTCGACCTCGGTATGGGGGGTGTGGTGTTCCAAAATAAGAGGGGCCTCTATTCCGACGACGCGAAATTTATGAACTGATTTTATCGGGGCAGATTCTGGGCCATGATTCTTTCAACGATCCGTTTCTAATCCGGAAATTTTATGACTATCATATGGCTGTCTCCTTATTTCGTCTTCTTATTTCCATTGGTGATGGACAATGCTCTGGAGACAATATGTTTTACAACTAGGCGTCTGTCAATAAGGACATTATATATTTCTTTTGTAATTAGTATGCCGCTATCTTTTAGTATCATGTATTATCACATATTATGGTCTTGTCAAACATATTTATTCATCTTTTCCGTTTATCAAATTTACTAATAACCGTGTTGCCTGTGTCTATTCAGGAATTCTGGTGTTTTGAAGTTTCAGTCATTCTCAAAAAATTTTGTTCCAAAATGTTCCAGTCACTACCAAATTCAAAAAAAAAAGAAATGCAAAAAAACCCACCGATCCCAATAAAAATTGCTGGCATTCACAACAAGCCAATCACATTAGATTTCATTCAACGACCCCTTTTCTTCTTCTCCTTCATACTCTTGATTTGTCATCGCTTCAAATTTGAAGTGACTGGTTTCACAATCGGATGAAAATAAATGTTGCTGGTCGAAATTTCAAATTTTCCTTGATTTGAAAGGGGACAAAAAACTAATTTTGAAATTGCTGAGGACTCTTTAGACATCCTTGATTCTTGAATATCTTTGATTCAGGATTCAAGAGCAGATCTTCTCAAAAACCATCAATTCCCGACACCCGTTCCGTTTATCCCGTTCGCGTTCCGGTGCTTCATCTCTTTGCCACCCTCACATACTTTATACCGAATGTAATATCCGGGCGAAAAGATATATCCCGGGGTGTCAAGAGACCCGACGCAACAAATGTTATTCTCTTCGTTTCTCTCTTAGAACGCTTCTTCAATATTGATATCTTTTCTTCCGGATTTTCAGCCACTCCAATTTTTTTCTCTCCTTCTTTTTTTTCTGCTACTGAGTTTGTCTGGTTTTGGTTTCAAAACAAGAAGAAGTGTTGCGGAATGCATCCTTCCAACATCAAAAGACTCTCTGAGGACACAGAGACCGACTCGTATTCAAATGTAATTTTTCATTCTTCTCAAACACTGATGACCTCCGCCATAGGGGTCTCTCCCTATGTCTTCTCCTCACTTGCCAACCAAATGTTCAATTTTTGCATTTTTCTGGTGTCCAGAGTTTCTGGAGGGAATTCAAATTTTTTGGGTTAGATATGAGTGTCCATGTTTTGGAATCATATTTGGAGGACGTTTTTTTCTTTGGGTTGTGCCGAAAGAAAACATTCTCAGAAGCTGATGACTAATTTGCGCGGGGCTGCTACACAGTTACCCGCGCGATTCTGTTCAAAATAGGTATCCAAGAGAAAGAGGCTTTTTCGAATTTTGTCTTTTTTGAGTTTCTATTTTTGAGCTATCACAGATGTTCGCCTATTTTTGCGCGACATATTGCCGGCAGATGTTTCATTTTTCGAACGCCGCCGTATGGCAGTTTTCACTTTTTATTGAGAGTATTTTACGCATAAATTAAGTTGGCGGAGATAGTTTTTTGAGGATGATCAGGATGAAATGTGTAAAATGTTGCGTAGTTTCTGACGGAAAGTGTAAATTTTCAATCAAGGCTAATGCTCCTGTGTAAGAACTACGGTATTTGAAAACCTTGTGCTCAAAAAGTGCCCGAGCAGTAATATTGCATGGTACCAAAAGTATTTTGTTCGAAAACCTCCGATAAATTTTAAATTAAAAATGAAGGAATTGGAAAATCATACACCTGGAACTCAGATTTTCATATAAAAAGTTGAAGTTTTGATTTTGAAATTCCCAAAAAATTGTGATGTTTATATCATGAATCTTTGAAATTAATCAACTTTTTTCAAGTTCTCGAATCTCTCTAAACCATTCCACTCCCAATTCCTTCTCAATTTCAAGACCTGAGCCATTACCTATCTTCGTCACTTTTCAAAAACCGGAAAAAGCTCATAACCCGCTTTTCAGGGAACCCATGATACCCATTTTCCGTTTTTTTCTCCTTTTTACTCAAAAAATCTGCTTTGCTCTTGTGCTCTTCCCTTTTTGCGCCAATTGAATTTTCGTGATTTGGCTATCCGGAGAGAATTTGACGCAAAATCCAACCCTTCTAACCCTAAACTATCTTCTTCTGCTTACTTCCGCTCTCTCTCTATCTTCTCCCGAAAACAGATTGAAATTCAACAAAATTGCACACAAACAGACACGCTTCCATGGGATTAGAAAAAGTTTGATGGGCCCCCCGAAAGCCCATCACAATCTGATGCGCTTCTGGTATTATCTGCGCATTTGATCGTCGAGTTTTTCGAAGGCAATCTCCTTATTTCCATTGCCAATCCCGCTCTCAAAACACGCCCTTTCTCAAGTACCCGCTCTCTTTTACGCCTAAGCGTTCCTCTAATCCAACTTGTCAGATTGAAATGTGATCCTTTTTCGTTTTTTTTTCTGTCCTCCTCCTACCCAAACGAATATCCCATATTCATTCTCAATTCAATACCGTTCACTTTCATTTCAATTCTCACTTTGCCTTGTCATCTCGACTGTTCGTCTAGGCTTCACCGCAGGTGGTCCAGCTGGCATATTTATTCCGCCTCTCTTTATTGGACATATATCGTTTTGTGTGGTGAGACAGAAGAATGAAGGAAGTATGCTGAACAGCCGTTGAACACTTAATGACTGTTTTCAATACGTAATTTACTTGTCAGTTGGGGCTTAGAGGGCCTCTAGTTTAGTAGGGGAACTGTAGTTCTTGGTGAGCTTCTTTAGATACTCGCTTTAGTCTGATAGGTAGGGAATCTGAGAGAAACAACCTGAGATAGGCTCCTTACTGAAAAACCTGACCGCTTCAGGGAATTAGAAGTACGGTTTTCCCAATGGAAGATGAAGATTGATGTTCTAGGTTTTCCTCTTTTTTCATTTTTCCTAACATTTTCGGGATTTTCCTGTGATAATATTTTCATTCATTTTTCCCCATCTCATTTGTTGTTCTGCTTCGCATTTCATAGACACCCATCTCATCTCATTTCATGGACCCATCAGCTGCCCATCGTATCTTCCGACCCCCCCCCTCTTTTTGAAACCCCCAGAAAACCATAAAAGTTGTGGTGTTATTCATGAGACCCATTTGGTATTCATGGGATTCCTAGATGGAGCTCATCCTGATGATCACTTCTCTGTCAAACTTTCGTTTAATCGCAGCTCTAGCTTTTTTCTATTTGTTGGAAGGTTTGTTTCATGAAAGTTTACGCACTCTTAACAACCACCCTAACCCTATTTTCCTAGCGCCTTATCACGTTTTTCCTAGCGTTTCGGTGTCTTCAAGAAACCAACAAACCTTGAAATCAAAGCGTACGGCTCATTAAACCGGTGAGAATAGACAGGGTCAACAATTCCGATTATTTTTGCCTGGAAAATGAGAGGGTGGTTTTTATTTTCTTCATCTCTCTCCTGAAAAGTAACCATACAAAAAGTGCGAAATGTACAAAAAGTGCGTGGATCGTTCATGCCTATAATAATTTCGAACAAAATAATGGGATCTGTGTAATTATCCTATTAGAGACTAACCCAGCGGAAAAAGTTGTATACTGCTATTTCTAAAAAAAACTATTTCCATCTCTCATTTTTCTTCTATTTTCCTAATATTTGTCATACCTGTGGGGATTGAAGTTGAAGAAGCATAGGGGTCACAGTGTTTGGTTTGCCATTGCTATTTCTTTTTTCTTGCCAACCTCGAGTCATCAAAACTTTTTTATGGATTTTGAAAAAAAACGTCTGAAAACTCTGATGTTTTTCTACCATATTTTCCGGCATTCTTCATGAAGTTCTTCCATATCAAATTTCTCATTTATTTTTTTGCTCCAAGCAAACAATTTTTAGAGGAATTAAGATTAATAACTACCGCACGGCGGACAGACAAATCTTCTGAGCAAATATTTTCAAAATAAATGTTTTGATATTTTTCAAAAGTTTCCAGCTAGTCAGAGAAAAATAAAATAAACATCTCCCCAACAACGTCATACATGACATCTCAATTCTACAGTAAGATGTCATTTTATTTTCATAGAGCAAAGACAAACAAAAAAAAATTTCTCAATATCGAAAAAAGAAAGTTCTCAATTTCACTTCATGGAGCATCTTCATGAATGAAACGCCTCAGAAAAGAAGGTCAAACTTTTTTTTGTTCTTCATCGAATGTTTGCTGAGCAAACTGCCAGCTTCTCCTAATTCCACCATAAACATAAGTCAACTGTTCATGTTAGAGAGAAAAAAAATGGCTTTGCAGTTAGTTGCCAATTTGAAAACTTTCACGCTACTACTACTATTGCTGTAAATATAACATAGAAGGGTATTTCAGAATCCTCTGACTCATATTTCGTCCCGCTTCTTGACATCTTGCCTTACAAATACAATTTCATCAAATCTGTATACTCCCTATACAGAATATACTAGCTTGTTGCTGGCGTTTCTGGATAATAAGGAGAAACAATTTTTTTCATTTTTCTGTATACCTGTTTGATAGCAATACTGTGAATAGTTTTGTCATCAATCACTTTCCGCAAGTTCGAGTCGCAACACTATATACTGTGTTACTATTTCTATCTCTTTTCCTACAACACCTCCTTTTAACACTTCCGCTTGTTTTCACATCTACCCCTTATCCTTTCATGTGGCAAAACCTTATCCTTTCATGTGGCAAAAGGGAATCGGGCTAAATTTAGAAATAATTTTGTAACTTCAGAATTAGTATTTATGATGGAAAAACGTATTTCCTGTTATTTAAAATTTTTACAACTCTTTGAAAAGTTTGAAATCCAACATTTTTTGAAATTCTCGAGATTCCAAAAATGAAAAGCTATAAGATTCCAAAAATGAAATGCTCGTAATTTTATGAATAAATAAAGCCAATTTTATTTTTCGAAACTTACGGAAAAAATGTAATTAATATAAATAAGAAACTTAAGGTTTTCTAATGTTTTTGAAGTTCTACGAAAAAGTATTCTCTATTTTTTAGTAAATACAGTATTTCCTCTTATAGAAACCTACCTATATTTGAAGCCCATGGGCTTCTATTACAGGTAATTCGAAATTCCAGAATTTTTGGAACTATGATTTTAGTACTCGACAATTTCTCAATTTCTGAGTTTTCTTATTTCTAAATTTCAGAGTTTCAGATTTTTAGAATTTTTAGATTTTTTTTCCGGAATTGCAGAGTTACTGAATTTTGAACTTTGAGATCCTGGAATCTCAGAACTTCATAAATTCCAAGTTTTCGAATTTAGAATTGCAGAATGAAAGTTTCAAACTTTCCAAAACACTGAATTTCAAAATTCTTAACTTTCGAATTGTCAAAATTTTGATTTTTTGAATAAAAAATTTTTCTGAAAATATGTCATTGAAAAATAGAAGCCCAGGATCTTCTATTAGAAAAGATACGGTAATTTTATGAGCAATTTTGAGAGCATTGGGTACAAAATAAACGTTTCGGAATCCCTTGAAATTTGCAAAACTCAAATTTTGTACCACAAAATTGTTTTGTATCATTCAAATCATTAGCAATATATTTTTCAAATTTCTCATTATGACACTGTATCGTTCCGCTATTTCTTCATTTACAGACCTTTTTTTCAAAACCACCTTTTGCCTTTATTCCATTTGTGTCAACTTCCAATTCCAGATTCTCCAATGAGTGAGAAGAAGTCTCCATTTCTTTCGCTATTCCGCCGAAAGAAGCAACGAGTCACTGAGGATGTGCCCCAGTCTGGAGTGGTCCTGTCGCCAGCCAAGAAAAATGTGAGTTTTATGACGCTTATCCTCGGGCCCTCTCTTCTTATTCCGGAAAAAGAAACATGAAGCATGACAATAGCGTGTGACTTCTTCCTGTCACGCCAAACACCAGCCAATTCACAACAAGGATATCCGGGGCGGGGGCCTGCTGATATGTCCCCCTGGGATGTGGGCTCATGAAAAACATAGAGGTTTTTAACAAGTGCTCCGCTTCTTTTTTCCACTCTCCCACGGATCTCTGCGCCGCTTTACACCACTTGTTGCCAATTTTTCTTTTATCTTTCACGCACTATGAACTCCAAGTTTCTAAGGAGTAGTTTTTTTTCTTGTCTTGTCTTTTTTCTAGATCTTTTTCGTCCCCTTATTGCTCATCACTCCCCACTTCTCAAGTAGTGAGTCCTTAAGCTCAGTGTAAACAACCCCAAAACTGTGCACTTTAAGAATTTTTGGATGATTTCTCCCGTTTCAGGACAAAGAAAAAACTGGAAAGGAAAACAAAGGTATTGTGAACAGCAACACGATGCCAGCTGATATGGATGGAGGCAAGAAGAACAAGAAGACTAAGGTGTCGAAGAATGGAAAAGATTTTGGAAAGGTTCGTGATTATTTGAATTGGGGAAAATTGAATTATCAAACAGCAAAATGCTGAAATATTGATGGTTTCGAGCAACAAAGCTCAACAATGTCAAGAATTGTTTTATAAAATGATCCCCTAACTTTCACTTTGAAACCAATTTATCTCGATTTCGGTAAAAGATATCAAGAAGTGATCAAGTAACAAATTATTGTGGATATTGAGATCGATATTTTGTCAGTTTACAACTTTCTGATATCTTTCACGAAAATTGAGATATGTCTGCTCAAAGTTGACGATTGGAAGAGATTCCGTGTTTACAGTAGTTCCAATGTTAAAATGTAACAAAATGTCCTATTTCTTAAGAAAACGATTGACTGATTGGATTTTTCCTAGATTTCTGGACGCTCTCGTTATTAACTATTTTGGGTTACCACTCTTAGACTGCTAGGACTCTCTGGAAAAATCTTTTTTTTTAAATTCTGACTTCTCAAATTCTCAAAAAATCTGAAAAATTTCAGTCTCTCTCCATGGACGTTCTCTTGGAAGACGAAGCAGCTGCACTTGTCGAGGCTCTCGAGACATTCGGTGATGAGAAACCAACAGTTGCCAGAAGCATTCCGAAGCATGCGAGAGTCGTCAAAAAAGAGGACAACTCAATGAAGAACTGCATTTTTGAGAAGGAGGTAAAATTTTAAGGAAAACATTTCAGCGAATGGAAAAACGAAAATTAGGATAAACTGAAAAGCAGTCTTGGGTTTATTGAGTTTCATAAGTATTCAAATTTCAGGTATACGACACAATGCTAAGCGATTCTTTGCGAGTTTGCGAGATGCTCCAATCCCATTTGGACGATTGCATCGTCTCTGTCAGAGCCAAAAGTCCGGAGCCCACCTCGTCGTACTCATTGGATGGTCGTGATTCGGGACGTGGAGCATCATCACCATCATCCACAATGTCGTCTACTACAAGCCCGGGGCTTAGAAGAATCGCCAAAGAGACTCATATGTAGAAAACATGACAATTTGCAATGATAACTCAAATCGCATTCCACTTTTCAGAAAAAAAAACCAAAACTAATGCTGTAATCTTTCTGCTATATCTCTTTTCCTTTTATTCAAAACCAATACTCCCAAATCGGGTTCAGAATCCCAGCTTTGAAACATTTAGTAGCAGTTTACTTTGTCTTTAGCTCCTCTCTTTAAAAACCAAAAATGACAGAAAAAAACCAAAACAACATACTCTGCATTATGAAATGTATTTAGATCTACAACCCATATGTAGTACAGGTTCCCGTTCCCATTTATTACCAATTCCCTCTTCATTTTCTGTGTAATAAACTTTTTCAAACGTAAAAAACGCTAGTTTTCTACCTTCCGGACACGGCCTATGACTCATGCACTTCTTTCCACGCGCCTGTCCCAGACACACTCGAAATAATACGTCTCGGACTGACGTGTGCTTTTTGTGCCATTTGAACATCTGATCGCAATCATTGCTCCCCGAGCAGGAGGATGAAAAAAAAATCGAACAGAAGAAACTAGTCGGCGACCCGACAAAACGGTGATTAATTTGTTTGAAAAGAGCTTTTATTCCTCAAGTGAGTCGCATGGAACTAGGAAGCACAAAGTACAGTGTTGTTTCAGGAGAAAACTGGTATTTCAATATTACAATGACGTGATTCAAAAAACCAAACTATAAACGGAAAGTTTGATCCGATCCTCTGATTTCCTCTGATCTTTGAAACATTCCGAACAATCACGTCCCCTCAGAAAAATGCGCATTTTGTTTGACAATGTTTTTGAACACAAACAGTGATCGGATGTACTCGGGACAAAAATGAGCGGGTAAAAATGAGGGATGAGAACAGAAGAGCGGAAAATGGAATTTCTCGGTTTTCTTAGTTCCAAAAAACATAAGAACATGTTTAAAATGGGAAAAGTGGATTGTGAAATATCAAGAAAGTTTGGGAATAGCTTTTTTACTTACCGAAAAAAATCTGTGGAGCGTTATCCGGTCAGAAATTGTGAAATGTTTTTTCTCAAGTGTGTTAAGGAATTTGAAATCATTCAAAGTTCGAAAAACATGTAATATTAGGAAATCTAGTGCACTCGTGGACCAAATAAAATTATTCAACAAATTAAAATTGTATTTCCTGAAGCAACAGCTCGGCTGCAATGTGAATACCGTAAACATTCTAATAGGAAATTACCAAATATTGAATTTTGAGCTCGATTATCTCAATTTCCACGAGAGACATAAAAAAAAGTATCAACTGATACAATGTTTATCATAAGATTGTCAAGATTTTATGAGCTGAGACATTTTTGTTATCTCTCATGATAATCGAGATAATTGTTCTAAAAATGGAAACATAATGTGGTGTCACACTAAAGTGGTTACGGTAAGCTAAATTTTGTTAAATACCGTTTTCAGCCAATTTGTTCCACAGAGTTACCGTAAAACCTGCAATAGAAGTGCCCTTCACTGTCAAGTTTGAGCTCAATTATCTCAGCTCCTATAAGAGATATCTGAAATATGTTAACTAATAAATTGTTTGTCATATTATGATTAACAATTTATCAATTGACATATTTTTGATATCTCTTATAGGAGCTGACATAAATGAACTCAAAGTTGACAGTGAGGGGCACTTCTATTACAGGTGTAACGGTAACAAAAATTATATTAAGCAGGGTTGTTTTCTTATTGGTGTTCCTCTTTCAATCCCTATTTCATAATATTATCAAACTTAGAAACGAAATATCACATTTCGAAAAGCTTCCTGTTCCTGTTGCGTCGTCTTTCCTTCCGTGCCCTGGTTCACTGAGCTCCCCCAACACTTTGAGCATATTTGGCGCGGCTTCCGATTCTTCTTCCCATAGTTTTTCTTTCCCCAATCAGTTTTAGTGCCCCCCAGAAGCGAACCGAAAAATCGAAAAACAAACGACACACACAGGTGCCGAACAATGCTTTCTCCTCAAGGCATAGCGCCAATTAAAAACAGGCGGGCGCCGTCTCGAAATAGTGTGACACCAGGTGGAGGATCCTGGGTCATGTTGCTCACTCTCTCTCTCCGCGCGGCAGACATGCGTTGAGCTGTTTGCCTGTAGCAGGCACACCAGCAGCTCCGGTGGCTTGACCGTAGCGCGGAGGGGCGCGATGGGGCGGTACACGGAGCCGGTTTCGTGTTCTGAGGAAGGAGGGCAGGGCATGTGCCTACTAGAAGCCCCGTGTTCGGCCACCTCCACCCCATCAGTCATATATATCGTCTTAGTGTGGGGTCCATATCCCATTCACGTTTCAGTTTTGCAATTATTATATTTTCTTTTGTTTCTTAGACAGCGTGATTTTCAGAATTTGTTTCCCAATCTCTCTTTTTTTTCAGAAAAATGCGTTGGTGTACTATAAGGCACCTATTCAGTGTAAGTTATTCATTATCTCTTGCTGTATTAATTATCTGAATTTTCAGATATCCACAGTAATCCTTCTAGTCCGAGCAGGATTAGAATGTGATCCAACTTCCAATATTAAAAAGCCAGATCCAGGAAGTCCTGAATCCTATTTATACTGTAATTTGGAAGGGTAAGAGAGTTATGAAAATTATTCAAATTCTGAAAATTTTATTTTAAGATCTTTCTCTAAACGAAAATGCGCTAGTGGTAAGATATTCAATAGTGAAACAGGAGAATGCGACTCTTTGATGCAAGCTGACGATCCGATAGATGATATTTTCTCCCAGCCGTTTTTCCAGGCCCCAGGTAAGACCTTGATATATAGATTCACCTTTTTATTTTCGAAATTCAGATGATTTGTGTGGAGAGGGAATCCCATTGACGATTTTGTCTGCGCCAGTTACCTGCAATCCTTCCATCAGCAGCTGTCCAGATGGTTCGTTTTCTTTTTAAATTATGATTCACTATCCTAATCACCAGAATCATTTCAGGATACAGTTGTCAGTTTTACGAGCGTACCGGCTCTTCCTACTGCTGTCAAAACCCAACCCCAATCGCCAAAAGTTCCCATGACAAGATTAATTGCGGCGAAGGACGCGTTACATACATCGAGGTAAGACATCTTTTTCTGATTCCCCCGTGTTTGCACAGTTTTCATAAACTTTCTGGGTGGTCAGCAGTCTTAAGACCGCGAAGCCGGAATTAAAAACTAAAGGAAAACACAGTGACCTCAGCGAATCGAGAAGAATGATTCTTTGTTCCAAAAAGAAAACACACTAGCCACCCCGTACACCCAAAAGGTCAAATATTTGTCTACTTTGTTTTTTTCCTGTTACAGATGGCTACTGGAAAACCACGTTCTTGTGTTCTCGACAGTGATAACTCGTGTCCAACTGGATTTGGATGCACATTGGTTGCCGGGACCACCACTAGATGCTGTGCTAAAGATATGGGATGTGCTATCAACTCGGCTCCTCAACTAAGAGGAAGTAACCCAATTGAATGCTCTCCAACTGATGGAAGCTCTTGTAAAGCGGGATATGTTTGTAGCAAGAGCCAATACTTAAACAAGTTCATTTGCTGCTCAAATCCGGATGGTGAAATTATGGGTGAGTAATACGATATCCCTTGTTTTGCGCGAAATCTTTTTTGAAAAAAAAAGACACTTGTCTTGTCGAAGAGCCGAAAAACGAAAATCACTGCGGCCAACAAAAGCGATTGTATCCTCCTAAATCCTCCAAAAATTCGCCTTTTTTTAGGATCATGTCCTGGAGGTGAAACGCCACTTGAGAACATCCAATGTTCTGCCACCAAGCCTTGCCCTAACGGATTCTCTTGCAACGACAAAAAATGTTGTCCGTACGCTAGCGTCTGTCCAGCCGGAGCTCCATTGAACAACGGACCAATGAAATGCTCAGAGAATGCGCCATGCCCAGAGGGTCACTCTTGTATCAGTAACGCTGGAATTCAATACTGTTGCCCTGCCAAAGAGAAAGTTTGCTCCCTTCCAAGAAACGGTGGTGTTCAATGTGCATCAACAATGAAATCCTCAACACGTTACTACTTCGACATCGCCACCGCCACATGCCGTTCTTTCAAGTTCACCCAATGCGGAGGAAATGCCAATAACTTTGGATCACTTGAAGAGTGCGAGGGATTCTGTGTTGACACTCAGTGCCCCAACGGTCAAGCGCATCGAGTTGGCGCGGTGAATGCGAACTGTGCGCTTGCGCAAGCGGACACTTGCCCAAATCAGCACTTTTGCCAACTTCCGCTATTTGGACCGAGCCCTATTTGCTGCCCAACACCGGAATTGACGTGCAACGAAATGGTGTCCGCGGGAACGCCGTGCTTCGGAAGAGGATTGACGATTCAGAGATATTACTTTAATCCTTCTACTCAGTGAGTTTTATTTGTTGGAAAATTTTGAGAAACTAAAATTGTCATAGTTCAAAAAAAGGAAAACTTCAAAATATTCAGAAAATGCCAACCATTCCACTACTACGGATGTAATGGAAATGGAAACAACTTCGAGACCATTGACCAATGCCAGAATTTCTGCCTTCATAGTGCTGATAACGGTAAGAATCGTATCTAAATCATATCAAAACTAAAAAATATAAAATTCTCAGCTTGCGACGGTCTTGTCCCCCTTAAAAATCCAAACAGTGAGCTCCAAAGATGCAGTGAAGAAGACCCATGTCCTGCTGGATACGAATGCAACGATTCTGCCTTCTGTTGCCCTACTTCTGAAAATGCCTGTAACGCAAATATGTCTAGGGGAAACGGATGCAAGGGATCCACTCAACGAAGCATGTGGTTCTATGACAAGTCGAAGAAGAAGTGCTCCCAATTTGTGTATAATGGTTAGTCAGAAAAACCTGAAAGAGATCTGTAATCTAAATTTCGAAAATTTTAGGATGTGGCGGTACTGCTAACAGATTCACCAGCAAAATTGCTTGTACCGAGTCTTGCGTCCAATCCAGTGCTTTTGGTCTCTGCCCACGTGGAATGAACCCATTCACAGAAGAGGGAGAAATCACTCCTAAAACTTGCACCTTGAATGTTAGAGCCACCTGCCCTAGTGGAGCATCTTGTGTCAAGTCTTCCACAAATCAACCCATCTGCTGTAAAGCAGTAACTGCTTGTCCAAACAACCGTATTCCATATAACATCCCCGGAACCAATTCAGTCGTTGCCTGTAGCATTGAACGAGATGATTGTCCAGAAGACTTTCAATGCCTCGAATCTGCCACCGCTCCAGGTTTCCACATGTGCTGCTCAGGACCACTTCCATCTTCCCAACGACCAGTTCGCCCGCTTCCACCACCGCCAGCTCACAAAACCAGAAGACCTTACGAGCCAGACAGTTTCGCTGAGCTCCTCTCCAATATCTCCCCATGCCCACCACAACTCCTCAGCAGTGGACAATCTTGCACAGTCAACCAGATTGGCGACTGCCCAAAGAATCATATATGCTTCAGAGATGTTGGATTCAAACAAGGATCATGCTGCAGAACGACTCCACCAAAGTGTAGTCAGAAGGGTTACGTTCCAGTTTTCCTTGACAAAACTCAAGTTCAAGTCTGCCAAGTGGATATTGACGGATGTCCAGAAGACTCCAAATGTATGACATCGAGTGTGGCGAAACTCGCCATCTGCTGCCAAAAATATCAGCCACCAAGCCCGAACAACCGTCCAACGAACAACAATAACCGTGGAGTCAATCAAGGATCAGCCACAAACAACAACCACAACAACAACAACAAAGGAGCAATGTGTGCGAACGGCGAGACACCGTTCCGTGGTCTAGACAACAAATTCCAAGAGTGCAACTTTGTGCACAACACTTGCCCATCGGGATACCAATGCGAGTTTTCTTCCACAGGTCAAGCTGTCTGCTGCACGAACAGCAATGTGATCAGATGTCCAGCAGGTTCTTCAGTGTTCGAGTATGGAGGAAGACCATTAGCATGCCCAGCTGGAAGCAACAAGTGTCCACAGGGATATAGCTGTATGCCATCCACCAATCCTCAACACCATCTCTGCTGCTCTTCTGGTACTGGAATGGGAATGTCTCAACCACAATGTCTCCGTGGTGTCGCCTACGTTAATCCTGCAACCAACCAAAGACAGTTCTGTTCTCCAATGCGTGCTGACTGTCCAGCAGGCTACACTTGCTTCGAATCCGACCAATCTTCTCAATTCATCTGCTGCACCCATGGAGACCTCAGCGACAGATTCCAAGGATTCTGCCCTCCACGCCAGATTCCATACATCTCGAGAGACGGATTCCCTCCAACTTGTCACATGCAACTCTCCCCATGCCCAACTACAGCACCATATGTTTGCATCTATTCTCCAGAGAAACAAGATTCCTACTGTTGCGCTCCAATTGACACCGCTGTTCATGTTGTGAACCCAGATAGAGGTTACGCATCGCCAGCAAAGAATGTGGATCTTCTCGAAACCCCAGAACAACCATCCTCAAATGTTCCAGGAATGACACAGACATTCTTAGGAGGACCGATTGCACCAGGAATGGGACCGGTTGCCATGCCAGATCCAATTCCAGGAGTTGATAATGCCAGAATCTTGCCACCAGCATTAGCTCAAGCCGAGATGGAGAAGAAGATCCGTGAGCAGTTTGCAAATAAACAAAATCAAAATTCGGAGAACAATTTTGGAAACTTTGACAACAATAATGGAAACAATAATGGAGAAAACAATAATTTCGGAAACAATGGAAATAACAACTTCAACTTGGGATCCGGTGTTTCCTTCAACAACTTTAACAACCAGGCGTCTCAAAGTGGATGCCCTCTTGGATCCCGCCCACTGATCGGATTCAACCAACAAATTACCGAATGCTCCCAACAACCATGTCCAGACGGTTTCTCATGTGTCTTCGCTGAAAAGGACAACAGATTCCAGTGTTGCTCATCCGTTTCTATCATGCTAGCTGTTAACAAGCCTGTTAACAAACAAACAACACCATCTCCAAATGGTCAAATCGAGTGCCCGCCTGGATTCTTCAATATGGATGGAAAGTGTCTAAAGATCCTCTTTGCTGGACAAAAAGGATGTATCTCGGATGAGCAATGTAGTGCTCGTGAAGCAAACTCGACATGTGATAATGGTTACTGTATCTGCCCAACTAGCAAACCACTGGTCCATGGAGGAAAGTGTATTTCCTCGTGTCCAGAAGGATTCGCTAACATTGCTGGAAGATGTTATGACCCTACAACTGTTATCTTCATGGACTCTGTGGATGAAAGAAAGAATGGAACTATTGGTGGCTATTGCTTGGAGACCCTTATCGAAGAGAAACGATGCCTAGTTCAGAACAGTTATTGCTCAGAGAAAACTGTTACCTGTACCTGCCAACTTGGTTACGAGCTGGAGATGAATTTCGAGGATAAGGATGACAAGGGAATGTGCAAGAAGAATAGTGACTCCAAATACCATGACTTGAAAGCAACGACAGCTTCTCCATTTGACGATGAGCTGTATTTCATTGATATCAGTGAGTTTTGAAATTGCTCAATGAATATAACCAGTCGGTTTACGCCCCTCCGGGGCTAAACCTCCTGGGCTCCGCTTACAGTGCATGTAACCTTACTTGTTAGAGAAAAGTGCTTTTCACTTTCGCTCAGACTATTTTTTAAAGTCTAAACCGGGAAAATTGAAATCTTTATCTTTGAATTTTTGGAAAAGAGATTCAATTTTCCGAAATTAAAAGTTTCTGAAATAAATCCTGAATTTGAAAAATTCAGGTTCTGAGAAGATAGAAAGCTCGGAACTTGCAAATTTGGTATATGAGGAATTCTGAATCCGAGATTCGGAATCTTCGGATCTTTTCCGGGTTTTTTCCGGTTTCCGCATCCGGAATCCGGATTTCTGGGATTCGGACATCCGGAATCCGACATCCGAAATCCAAGAATCCAGGAATACAGGAATCCGGAATCCGGAATCCGAAATCCGGAATCCGGAATCCGAAATCCGGAATCCGGAATCCGGAATCCGGAATCCGGAATCCGGAATCCGGAATCCGGAATCCAGGAATCCGGAATCCGAAATCCGGAATCCGTAATCCGAAATCCGAAATCCAGTAATCCGGCATCTGGAATCCGGGAATCCAAGAATCCGGACCTAGGAATCCGGAATCCGGACCCAGTAATCCGGTATCCGGACCCAGGAATCCGGAATCCGGACCCAGGAATCCAATATCCGGAATCCAAGAATCCAGGAATCCAGGAATCCGGAATCCGGAATCCGGAATCCGGAATCCGGAATCCAAGAATCCGGGAATCCAAGAATCCGGACCTAGGAATCCGGAATCCGGACCCAGTAATCCGGAATCAGGACCCAGGAATCCGAAATCCAGTAATCCGGCATCCAGAATCCGGGAATCCAAGAATCCGGACCTAGGAATCCGGACCCAGGAATCCGGAATCCGGACCCAGGAATCCGGAATCCGAAATCCAGGAATCCGGCATCCGGAATCCGGAATCCGGACCTAGTAATCCGGAATCCGGTCCCAGGAATCCGGAACCGGATTCCTTCTCCGGTCCCTTCTCTGGTGTTTTTTTTATCACGTTGAAATACCACTTGAATTTTTACTTTTAAAATCTGTGGAACTCTTTGAAAAGATGGCTCCTTTGAACCTAATTATCTCGTTTCCTGTTTGAGATATCGAGAAATATTCATCTAAAGAAATGTTTCTGATATCAAGAAAAAAGTTTTCGAAAGAAAAAAAAGCGTATAATATACCGATGTTTTCAGTACCAAATTGTTATCCGAAACTTTCTAATGGCGCGAAAGAAAACTAAAAGCTTTAAGACTCAATCCGATCTTTCTCTTCACTTGAAACAAATGAAACTGGGAAATTCTTTGCTAGGGTTTCACTTAAACCGATAAAAAAACAGTCGGACGTTCTCTTATCAATTTCTGAGCACTTTACAAAAAACCAAAAAAAATTTGTCACTTGTCGGACTCGAACCCGCATAGCGCGGGCAAAAGCATAGTGCGTTAGCCGCTACACCACTGTTTGCCAGTGAGAACGGTGGTAGAAATGGCGTAAACGTGTGTGTGGGATTTCCTCCCTTTTTCTCTCGCACCCTCTTCTCTCTCCCTCCCTGCCCTTCACCCTTCACTGTGGTGAAAGAAAAGAACGTCTCCAGAAGACTTCAAAATCAAAATTTCAAAAATAGAAAGGGTCGGGCCATAACTAATAAAAATTCCTGGTTCGCCCGTCCAGGTTTCAGCTTAATCGGTTAACTTTGAATGGGTTAACGGGAACGCGACATACAAACCAACATACAGAATTTGGTGAATGTTATTAGTAATGATCCCTTCGTTTTCAGGCTCAATGAATCACGAGAGCCCACTAAACGACACCGGTGTAGAGAATGAGGATCTGAACAAGTACTTGTTCCAGTCCGACGAGATGATTCCAGTTTTCGCTTAATTTTCTGTATCTTTATTTTTGTATATCTTTTGTATATTTTCGGTTCGACACCAATTACGACGGGAAAAAAAACAACGACAAAGTTTTGTCATTTTTTAATTTATAACTTCCAAATATATTTATTTATTTTGCATTAATATTATTTCGAAATCAATATTTTATTTTTATTTTTGACTTTTATTTGTTGATCTTTGAAATAAATGTGGTCAGAATTTATTCAAATGACATTTTTCAACCAAAACACATTTTTCTAGATACCAGATTTTTCCACGCTTTTTTGTCATGCAGTTTCCAGTAACACGTGCAAATCGCCTGAGATTTATCAAGAGTTCAAACAACTATATAGGAAAAACATCCCAGAATAAACCTTTTCAATTGTTCACTAATAAGGATTATGACACTTTTGTAATCCACTTAACAAGATGAGAAAAGGGCGAACAATACAAATTTGGAAACAGAATAGAAGGATTAGCTACAGACCGAACAATTTCCAAAGGCTTCTTTATACTTAACAGTGAAACGTAGAAATGGAACTATCAGGCCGTCATGTACCAATCGAGAAATCCACAAGACGCCATGGAGCAAGCAAACCGTTGACCAGTCTTTTCTGGCACCGATTGGAACATCGGGGACGTGAAGTTGCAGATTACCAAACCCCCAAACTCCGACGATTTGTCTGAAATTCAAAAAAGCCTGAAGTTCGAAAAAAATATTTTGTCTCATATTTTTCGATTTACCAAGAGTTCAAACAGCTATTTCCAAATATACGTTTCCCCATTTATTTTCCGGATTAAAACGCATCTTTAATCCATTTTACAGGATGAGAATAAAGAGCAAACAGTACGAATTCAAAAACTGAAACAAAGGATTAGCCAGGAAACATTGTTCGTTCCGCAGATTTTGAGAATTTCAATGACTTCGGCATACGTAGAGAACATTTGTTAGTTTTGGAATTGAATTCTCCTAAAAATGGAAACTCTGAAAATACATTCAACCAAAAGTATTAGGATTTAGTATTTAAAAATCTCATAATGTATGTTAATGGAAGTCCTGAATCTGTGAAGAACGGTCCGGCGTGTTTGAACAAGAAGCTCTGGTAAAGCGCTTCTTCTAGGATCTTTCAGAACTTTCAATATTTTGCAATCTTGAATATTATCTGAATCTGTAGTCCTGGGAAAATCCCGATCTGAAAATAACTTTTCATGGAAAACCATATCAGAAACATCCATGATTGTTTCCCATGTAAAGGTGGCAAGTGCAGACCACTTTGAAGTCCAAACGAGTAGAAAAAATTCTCAAAATAGCCACCTTTTTCCGGTTGAAAAACGTTTATGAAACCGGAAAACAAAGATCCCCTAAAACGGAAATTAAAAACTAAAAAGATAGAATATCTCGAAAATAGAACATTTTCGCAAAAATGATATGTAGTCTGTATACGTCATCGGAAACATCGAGTTGACTTCAAAATGAACTAAAGATCTTAAAGAATGTCTCAATTTTGACTCTGAAGCTTTCTTCGAATTTGATGTTCTCTATAAAACATCAATTTTTGATAAATCTAACTTCTGGATAACAGTTATTTTATTAAATTCGGCAGTTGATTAAATATTCAGGTAGTAATTAAAAGGAGGTGAGGTTAATTAGAGGTGAAGTTCGATGAGGTTATTGGGGAGGTAACATTTACTGGAAGAAGTTGAATCGGAAAAAACATTGTGTGAAAACATAAATTTGAAAAACGAATATTTCAATATTCAATTGAGTAGATCCTCGTTTCCTTGTGGAGCTTCGGCCTTCATATGAGCTTGAACGTTATCCCAAACTAGTTGTGCAGCTTGAGCTTGCTCTTTGGTGAGGTATGGCTGAAAGTAGTCAGATAAAGGATTAAAAATAGTTCATGAGATTAGAACTTACATTTTTTGGATCAATTAGACGGTAGAATCCTGGACCATAAATGTGAACGCCTGCCTGAAAAAATCCACGTTGATCGAGAAATGGAATCGGTCAAAAAGACAGCTTTCAACTGTGCCTATTCACTCACCCATATGTCCTCGTTTTCCGGATCGGCTCCATTGTGGCCATAGTAATCATTCTCGAATGGTGGCTGAAACTTTTTGAAAAATTATATGCATCATCTTAAAACGAGGTTCTGATCTAATTTCAGTTTAATTGGAAACGAAATAATACTACTAACCTCAAAGATTGCCGGATCGTTGTCCATTTCGAGTTGAGCAATGACTCCGACTCGTGGAGCTTGAGGAGGAAGTTGGTTCCCTGCAGCAGGCTGGACGGGAGCCGGGATCTGTGCTGCTGCTGGCTGAGGAAGAGCTGGCGCAGCTGGAATTAGGATTGGGGTGTCTTGTTGAAAGAGAGCTGGTGCAACTATAGTGTTTTGTGCTGGTGAAGGTGGATTACCGTGAGGAACTGGAGGAACGGGTGGAACAGGAAGTGGCGCTGATGGTGTAGCTGGAACTCCGACTTGCTGTGCTGGAGTCACTGGTGGAACAGCCACCACTGGGATGTTGTTTTGATTGCGAGCAGCTAGTGGAACGGCTTGGCTTCCTGGAGTTGGGATTGTAGGCTGGATAGCCACCACTGGAGGTGCAGCTGGAGCTCGAATAGGAGCTCTCGGTGTCGTTGGAGTGGCTGCAGTTGACGGTCGATGTTTCCGATACCGACGACGAAAATCAGGAGGTAAGAGAACAATCTTAGCGTCGAAACGACCGAGCATACGGGGTGGATAGTATATCAATGGGAAGAACCATTGGCTTGGTAGCCTCCATGATCTTTTAACGAACACATAGCTTCCAGGAGTGGGACGAGGCATGGCTTTCAGGAGAGAAGCGTGGTACACGGTATCGAGAAGTAGTTGAGACAACGCTCGAAGAGTTTCAGAATGAATGAGCTGAATCTGGAACTCCGTGAAGAGGCTCCACCCCCAATTAGCCTACGTGAGAGCCTTTGTAGTATATCTCTTTTCTATCCCTTTCTCTGACTCCCCTTAGCAGAGATTAAAAATACAATGGGAGGCGTTGCAGAGTTTCTGTGTGTGTGTTCTTTGGCATGGTGCCGCGGGTGTGAGAAAACTATAGATCGGAGAAATTCATGTTTTTGAATTCGTAAGAATTCTACTCATATCTAAAAATGGCAGAAGAAGTGGTTGCCAAGGGGCTAATATCAAAATTTTGAAGAATTCTAGCAACGATCTTCCGAAAATGAAATGATAGATTAATATATCATGCAATTCAAATAGTGGACATGCAATTCTCATCAGAAGTTACCGTAACCCAAAATGGTATGTAACCTAAAATTGCTTCTCACCTCTCACAGAACCATCAGTGTCTTTCGCATTTTCCCTATCCTCGGAATATTTTTTTTGAAGCTTATCGATGATGCACACTGTTTTTCGTTTTGCGCATTTCTGAAAATTTCGAAATGAATTTGATATCACTGATGAACATAATTAAATAGTGAAGAAATTTTCTGGATTTATTCATTTACTATATATATCATTTACCTTACAACCATTTCTCTTATTATCAATCAGATTGGGGAGGCTAATTTGACTTTGATTGTCATTAGCGGTTTTTTTGATAGAACGGTGTCCTTTAGACATGATGATTCTTCGAGAGCAAAGGTTTGAAATAGGAATAAAGCTATGTATCGAGAAGAATACTGAACGAATTAGGACTGGCTCTGTATGATGGACCTTTTATAGTATAAATGACCACGCCCAAGCAGGTGGGACCACGCCCAGATAGGGTGGACACCAGTGCACTTGTGGTCCCACTCAAAGTTACAAGCAATTAGTAAAAGCGGAAGTGTTCGATTGATGTAAGTAATGACATATGGATTAGAGACAAGAGTTTTTCAACCGCTTTTGTGACGGAATACAACTCATTAGCATCGTCATCCATACTGTCGGGAGATCAAGACGCTAATTAGTTCCTAAACGGTGCATTGTTGACGACATATGCCACTCACCTGCCGGGGATTAACTTTATCGGTATTCTTTCTATCAAGTTGTATGACGGATATAATTGGAGAACCGGAACACAAAAACACAAATGTTGCAGTGAGGGGAGGAAAGGGAAAACAGGCGGGACACGAAAACTGGATTGTCACTTTTGTGGAACTAGTTCCAGAAAGCTTCCCAAATTTTCAGATATCAACTCATCCTACTAAACTTTAGAAATATGCAAACAACATGTTCTATAAAATCGGAATTGTACAGTGCGCGTCATAATTATAGGACCCCCCTCCCGAATGAGTGTTCCGAAAAAAACAAAAAAGATAGCTGAATTCTGTAAACGCAGTAAGATTCAGCGTGTAAAAAACCTATGTTTACAAATTTTCAGACCAATTGAGCCATTTTTGAGCTCACAGGGCTCAAAATTAACTTTTTAGGCCGCGTCATAATTATAGGACCCCCCTGGAAAATGAAAAATCTCAAGTTTTT
The DNA here is from genome assembly GCA_027920645.1 of Caenorhabditis nigoni. Taxonomy (NCBI): domain Eukaryota; kingdom Metazoa; phylum Nematoda; class Chromadorea; order Rhabditida; family Rhabditidae; genus Caenorhabditis; species Caenorhabditis nigoni. The sequence continues at coordinate 1,633,698 of CP115869.1, forward strand.
TAGAGAAAAAAGTTGAAATTTTTTCGTCGGAAATTGTCAAAATAGTCTCAAAACGGCCTATTCTGACGTTTTACACGAATTTTGATTACTCTAGTCGAGTTTCAGAAAAAAATATTTTCAGACTTTTTCGGGATTTTTAGGGTTTTTGGAATAAATCGTGAATAACTTTGCTCCTGGGTGAAATTTTTCGCTGAAGTTTACAGGGAGCATTTTGACAATGCTCATGATCATGTTGTGAGTGTTCAACGCATCTCTGAGCTCCGGTAGCTCAAAATTGAGCTCGCGCTTTGAACTGATAAAAGTATACCCAATTGAAAATTTTTTGAAGTTGTAGAAAACGTTCCAAAGTTGTAAAAATCATTCTTCTGTGCATGTAATAATTTTAATAGCAATTTCGATAATTCAAAACATCTTCCAAACGTTTTCTACAACTTCAAAAATTTTTCAATTGGGTATACTTTTTTTCAGTTCAAAGCGCGAGCTCAATTTTGAGCTACCGGAGCTCAGAGATGCGTTGAACACTCACAACATGATCATGAGCATTGTCGAAATGCTCCCTGTAAACTTCAGCGAAAAATTTCACCCAGGAGCAAAGTTATTCACGATTTATTCCAAAAACCCTAAAAATCCCGAAAAAGTCTGAAAATATTTTTTTTCTGAAACTCGACTAGAGTAATCAAAATTTGTGTAAAACGTCAGAATAGGCCGTTTTGAGACTATTCTGACAATTTCCGACGAAAAAATTTCAACTTTTTTCTCTAAAAAACTTGAGATTTTTCATTTTCCAGGGGGGTCCTATAATTATGACGCGGCCTAAAAAGTTAATTTTGAGCCCTGTGAGCTCAAAAATGACTCAATTGGTCTGAAAATTTATAAACATGCGTTGACAAAATTCAGCTATCTTTTTTGGTTTTTTCAGAACACTCATTCGGGAGGGGGGTCCTATAATTATGATTATAATTATAATTATAATAAAGTACAAAGTTCGCATTCAGGTACAACTGTGGAAAAAATTCAATTCAGCTGAACCACGTCATTTTCTCTAAACTCTGTCCAGATAAATAATATCTACCAAAAATCTGTACGTGTTATTGAAATTCGAAAATATCAGCTTACCCATAACGAAACACATCCAATGATCATTATGACTCACGAGATGGCCCTCTTGTATCGTTCCTAAAATGTTATGATTGGTCGTGTGCTTCCGCAACAACACTGACGAGATACGGTACCAGTGGGTCACACATTGTCTCTATCTCTCACCCGGGAGAAGATTGTTTGCTTTTCAACGCATTCAGTGCCATTTCCCTTTTAGTCATCACTTGCTAATGTTTTTCATTTGTCTCCCCGTGCATTTTCTTGTGACCGTTCTGGTGCCATTTGAATCTAATATCGACTTTTTATTTCTCTCATTGGCTAACGGTCTGTTATTTTTTCTATTTTTCCAATCCAAAGTTAGTAGAATCTGTATTAATTGGTTTTTTTTTTGTGAATTTTGGCTTTTAAAAATGTTTCTTTTTAGCAGAAAATCGATTTACTATGTTTATTAGAAGTGAAGAGTGTTCCTGATATTTTCCACGTCGAAAACAACTTTCTTGCGATTTATCTGCAGTTCGAAACTATGTTCTCGGTCTTTATTTAATCGGTTCATTTGAATAGAATGAATTTTCTGAAAAATTCACAGGAAACATACAGGTCAGTGATATATTCTCCATAGCTGAGGATCCTATATACTCTATAGTTGAGGTTTTTTTCCCACAGTTTCAAATGACTCATTCTGTTTTCCCAATGGTGTTGAAAAAGTGGTATGCTTTTATCCCATTCAGCCCTATTCTTGTACCCCTACTCATTGGTTTCTTACTCCGACCCCGTTGTTTAATTTTTACCGGTCCGTATGGGAGACATTCCTTTTGGAAACTATCCTCCTTAGTTTCTCTAACCTCTCTTTCTCTCGCCGATATTTTGGTGATAGAAATTCATGAATTTATTGCGTGTCTTATAGCAAAATATAATTTTCAGCAAGATGATGAAGATTTTCGGACAACCTGTGATTCGTCTTCCAAAGCAACCTATCTCCCCACCAAAGGAATCGGATGCCACTTGGCGCGCAAAATTCTACGAGCGCTCCCTCTCGCCAGAGTTCACTGCTAACAATTCTTCGGATACCCCGGTAGTTAACAACGCTCGCTACGAGTACTCATCTGAGGAAGGTAGCTCTGATGAGGACGATGAATACGTTTCGGATTCGAACATGCCTCATTCGGACACAGACACTTCAGCTGCCAACTCTGAGTCAGAGGAAGAAGAAAATCAAAAGAATTAGGTAAGATATAAAATCTAAAACATATTGAAATCTAGATGATCTGATTAAAAGTAGCAGGAGTACGTATATCTCGTTTTCAGATCTACAATCCAACTCCATATCTCTACAATCGTGTAATTGGTGCTCGACTTCTTTGTTGTACTTGGTTTCTTTGCTCAATATGGAGCTTTAAAATTTTCAAATTCTCCATGTCCCCGTTCTTTTTTCTTGCTTTAATGTTGTAAACGTACGGTTTTTATTGTAATGCTCCCAACTTTATGAATTGTTTCAATGAATGTGTTCTTCCTTTTTACCAATCTTTCGATCCTTTTGAGAAATTGAGGAAAAAGAAGACTCCGCGGTGATTATTATGGTAACTGTAAGAAAGCTACGAAGAAGTCAGTTTTTTTGCTGCCATCGAGAACGATTCGTAAACTGTTGAGTTGTTCCTTTAAAAACTGTTTTGAGAAGAAGATTCATAAAAGGAAAAAATTCAGTTACGAAACCACACCATTCGTGGTTCGAAATCTTTTTTTTTCCATTTTTTGAGAGACAGATGTGCCAGATATAGTTCATCCGGAAATAAAAAAGTTCCTCTCTTCCTATTTTTGCGCTTCCTCGTTGCGCACACCTACCACATTGCCAGAGGACCACCTGTTGCATTTTTCATTTATTTTTGACCTACCGCGCGCCCATTCGCATATATTCTTTTCGATGACCGTTCGTTGCCTAATAAGATTGGAGACCTCATACTTGTTCTTTTTCTACGCATTCGCCTTTTTTTTTAAACTTCTTTACGATTTCATATTTTCGTTGTAGCCGTCGTTGCGTTAAATCCCAAAATGTCTTCTTTGCTCTCAAGGAAAAATGATTTTCTTACAGGTAAAAAATGTATCTTTGTGGGCAAAAGTTGATCCGTAGACCAAAGACTCCCCAACCGCCACCGGAGGAATCTCAGAAAACGTACGAGCATCTTTTCTATCGAAGATCGTTGACTCCAGCTTTCGCACGTCCTAACTGGATTCCAAACCCAAACCGAGTGGATCCCTTCATCAAGGACACTTTTGTTGCTCCACTGGCTCTTGACTCGTCTTCTGAGGATTCATCTGATTCGTCTGATTCGTCCAGCGATGATTCGTTCATGGATGAGACCGATAACGAGAATATGGATGGGATTGAGGACTACTCGGACGATGACTCTTCTGACGATGACTCCTTTGACTATGATGTTCCGATGGATGGCGATTCTTCTGACAATGACTCTTCTGACGATGACTCTTCTGACGATGATGCTCCAATGGAAAATAGTTCTTCGGATAGCGAATCTTCTGGCGACGACTCTTCTGATGATGATATTCCAAAAAAGGTCGATTCTTCGAATAGCAAATCTCGTGAAGACTACTGTCGTGCCAATGACCCAATGGAGGACACTTATTTGGATGACGACTACCTCTTTATGTGGTTTTGACTCATTTAACCACCGACATTTCGAAGTTTTCTGGCTATTCCAAGTAGGAACTCTACAAAAACTGAAAAGGTGAGTGTGTGGGAAACAAGAGCTTTATCATAAGGCATTGTTCTGAAAAAAATTATGAAGAAATTTCTTAGAAAAGTGAATATCAATCAGCAGTACGAGTTCTTCCTTTTTTATTGGTTGAAAACTTTTTTTTCGCAAAAATTCCAAAACTCCAATTTTCTATCGGAATTTCGAGATTTAATCCTGATTAGAGAGTTGTATTCAATAGCTTATATTTTTGATTAAATTTGTTCAAGTTCTGAAATTCCAGAAAGGGAACTTTTTTGAGAAAAAAAAACCAAATTTTTGCTGAAATTGCTCAATAAAAAAGCTCAAACTATGTATTGTCAGTGAAAAATAGTCGGATCTTTTGTAAACAAGACATTTCTTACCACAAAATGCTCAAATATTTTCTATTAAAACACTGAGTTCCTATTTCCAGACTCAACTCATCATCCCATCATCTTCAACGCCTCCCATCGCCAGTCTTCTTGGTCCAACGCCGATCCTTCCACATCACTTCAATTCACCCCGTATCGTATCAATTCACCCCATCATCTTAATTTTGATTCTTAGCCCACCAATTTTTCCTAATATCCTTTTTATATTTGAATTTTAATGCATGATTATCGGTTATCTTCCCTTTTCCTGGTTCCATTTTTAATTATTTGATATACATGAATTTGGTTTTAATTGTTCATTGTTCAGAATTTTAAAAAATTCACAGAACCGTGGTGACATGATATCTGGTAAAAAAAATCCCCTTCAAAGGGACTACGCTCTAGAGGGGCCAAAAGAAGACGGGGGCGGCCTCTCAATGGGGCGCACTTTCTGAGGACGCTAATTGCGCGCGCGTTTACCGCATTGCCACCGCACTCTTCCGTTGCCCGGCCGACCTCCTATCATTGCCAATGGATCGTTCACCACCTAATGAGCGGGGGCACTTTTTTTTTCTTCACCGCTCTTTAGCCTTTTTTTTTATAGAAACGAATTTTTATCAACATTTTAGCCATACTTGCGACGGGCCGGGCCGGGCCGGGCCGGGCCGGGCCTTCAAAAAATTGGTCAAGGCCCGGCCCGGCCCGGCCCGGAAGGCCCGGAAGGCCCGGCCCGGGAGGCCCGGAAGGCCCGGCCAGTTGTCACCAGCTTTGATTTTTGGGCAAAAAAGTGTGTTTTTTTTGGAAAAAAGGTGTTTTTATCATCAAATTTCAAGCTAAATTGTAAATATTAAATTTGTAAATGTTTAAACAAATTTTTGAAAAATATTTTTTTTCCTAAATTTTTCCAAAGTTGAGATCGAAGAAAAATCGCATTTTTAAAGCAAAATAACAGTTTTTTTACTCAAAATCTAGTTTTCCTGTTAAAAAATTCGCAAAAAATTTAAAAAAAAAAATTTTTTTTTCGAGAAATTTCGACCAAAAAATACCTGTCCGGGCCTTCCGGGCCGACCGGGCCGGGCCGGGCCGGGCCTTCAACGATTTTCGCAAGTATGATTTTAGCTGTCGTTTCATGAAAATTTCAGACAAATTTGTCACCCAGCTAATTTTTTGCGTAAAAAATTCAATAAACTTTTCCGAATGGAATATTGATTTTTGCTAGTGCAGCTGTAGTGGTCGGAATGCGTTTTTTCTTTTTTATATATTTTTTTCTTTCTTGTTATTTCAGCGATTAAAATTTTTCTAACGTTCAAAATATTATTTTCCAGCTCAAACATGATGATGCGAGTAGAAAACGAAACGCCTCGAAAGAGGAAACATTCCCCGGACCATTCGGATTCTTCGATATCTCCTGACGAAGTTCAGAATACACCAATCAAGCGTGCTCCAGCCACGGATCTAAGGACAAAGGTGTACACAAAGAAGACTCCAGTGAAGAAGGCCACACTCGAGGAGACCCTTTTGGATACGTATGGCGAGAAGGAGGCTGCCGCTCATGCCGATTTTGTCAAGAACTTCTACACAAGGTCACTCACGGACGAGTTCATGGCAGAAAAGCCAACAACGTCGTCCTCCAAATACAATCCGACTGGCACTACTCGAAAGGATGGGCAAGAGTCTGAATACGATGCCGACGAGTCTCAGCTTTCCGAAGCGAATTGTTCGCAAGTGGAAGAGGAAAATAAGCAATAGGTAAGTGTTAAGATTTGCTGAAGATAACTATCACATACCAATTGCATAAGAATCGAGATTTTACCACTCATTTACATAAATTCGCAAATTTCAAAATGGCACAAATCATTTTTCCCAGATACTCAAAATCCAGAATAGGTTACTTCTCACTCGAAATGCTAAGAATTTCTTTTAATATGAAACTGTAAGATTTATTTCCAGAATCGTCGTCTGATTCCAAAATCCTCGACACTCTCTTCGCTTCCTCATTCATCACCACCAACTTTTGCCGCAAACAGCTTCATAATCAGTCTTCAACAGCTTTATAATGACTCCTAGTTTTACGACGTCTCTTCTGGTAATCTCATTTGGCTATGACTCTTCTGACGATAACTTCTGACGACGACTACACTCTATTTTTGACGCGAGGAGCGACATTTCGACGTTATCTGGTTATTCCAAATAGGAATAACACAAAATAGAAAAGGTGCGTGTACGGGAAACGAGAAGTTTACCATAAGGCCTTGTTTTTGAATATTTATAGAGTAATTTGCGAAAAATGCATACCAAAATCCTATCCGCAAATGACAATTTCATCAAGTGTCTAAAAATGAGTTGTTATGTGTCCGTTTGGTCTGACAAATTCAAGGGTCATGAAGCAAATCTAGAACTTCATTTTTGCAGTTGGCAACTTTTTTGTACAATCATTTGATGAATGGATATCTGATGTAAAAAAAAAACCTAATAACTCAAAAAGATGCCACTGATATCAATGAAAAATCAAGAGTACAATTGTTTCACGCAACTTATTTTTTCGGCAAGTTCTTGTACAAAAAAGTTGAAAACCACTCAAATAAAAGTTCTCGTTTTGTTTTATAATACCTACATTTCTCAGACGGGCCCAATGCCAACAGGTGATTTGTATAAAATACCGTAATTTGTCATTTCCAGTCTCAACATCATCGGTCTCATCGTCACATCACCATCATCAATTCCAACACATCCCATCGCCAATCGTAAACGACAGTTCTTTTATATCCTTTTTACTCTACCCCTTCATATTATTTTCGGCTCCTCGTCCACCGTTTTCCCATATTTCTTTTAAGGTTGTTTTTGATTCAAATCTATAGTTTTTTCTTGCTTTTCTAAGTAACACCCAACCCGATAATTTATTTTGCCCCCCGTTTATCAACTCTCCCGAGTTTCTTCTTATAGGTTTAATTAAAAATCATAGTTTGTTCTCGCTTTACCCAATTTCAGTTTCATAATTATATTAGATCTTTTTGTAGAAAGCCGGTCCATCTTCAACCAGTTCTGAATATATCCCGACATATTTTTGTTTTTGATATAGTTACGTGCATTTTTATAGGTTTCCCAGTTACATTATATAGATATAAAAATACATGAATTTTATTTGATTTGTCCATGTTTAGAGAAATTTCAGAAATTTTTAGAACCTTTCCATATGCCCGACAACTACATTTCTTGGGTATTTTACACTTTCTCTCGAACCCCTACTGGAATGTGAGAGATTTCCGATTACAACCTCCATATCAATATACCAGCTTTATTTTGAGAAATGTTTATTTTTGATCGAGAAAATCAACTATAGTAAAGAAAAAAGAAGAAAATCCCGAACGAGCAAATCAAACTAGTTACAAAAAATCTCCCGTTTGGTTTTGTATCAAAAATAGCAAATATCGAGTAACAAGTATTCTGTTGAAAGATCATAATGGTTTGAGAATAAGGTAAGTACAATTAGCGTTGCATACAAAATAAGAATAAGTATAGACATGAGAGTTAGTGTTTCAAATGATCTGTGGGAGATGGCACGTCCTCGATTTTCCCACTATCCGAAATCGGAGTGATCGCAGTTAGATTACTGTCGGAGAGCGACATCATGTGTTCGTGATCGTATTCGCTGGATTTTGTGCTATAAGTGTGCTTCCAGATTTCTGCAAGACAAGCGGAGCTGTGGAATCTGAAAAACGCAGTAGGCGGAAAAATATATAAAATTTGGATAGCTTACCTATAGAACACCAAAAGTGGCCCGACTGCATAAATAATATAGTTATACTGAGTAGCTGCCTTGCTCGAAAATCCAAAACTTGACTTCATTCCCTCAAAAGTGTGGAAGACAAACAGAGTCACATTGGAGACCAGTAAGAATGTGATGATCTCTTTTCCAGGTTTGTACTTGATGGAGTATTTGGAAAGGCACCGTAGTCTGAAAAGCACAATGTCAAGATCAATCTAAAACTTCAACTACCCACCGGGATGTAGTCAAAATAAATGCAGCTTGAACTACAACTTGAATCATTCGAATTACAAAAACAAAGGCTGGGAGAGCGCTAACTGTCAAGTCTGCAGACCTTCTACAAGTGATGAAAACGTCTATTCCAACAGCGCAGTACAATATTTCTCCAATCAATCCGATGATAAGCAAGATTTCGTCAATAACTTCTCCATGAGCATGAAGACGGTATTGAAGTAGACGCATTCTGAAAAATGATCATGTTTAGATTCTTAAAAAAGGCTTTACCTCCAAAGACCAATGACACATGCACCAAGGGCAATTGAAAACAGTGAAAGGTCCACAATTCCAAAAACTAATTGAGCACCAGAGCTATTTCTCAAAGTTTCGAAGATAGTGTACATTCCCATTGATACCAGAGAGCCGATAAGGAAGATGATACCAGCGAAGAGACCGGTAGAAGAAGAGCTGTAAATTGGAAAAAATTAGTGTAACTGTAAAAATGGTACTATAGATGTTTTGAAAATGTATAAACAATGTTAAATATCATCAGGAAATATCTGGTCGTGATGCATAGTTTTTTGTTAACATTTTTAAGAAGAATAAGGTAAAACCTCTGTTAAAAGAGCTACTCTAACAGAAGAGGTGGCATGTTACAGTATAATAACTGGTCTTCATAATGAGGGTAGCTTGTCCCGATTGGTTTTTTTTCGTCAGGAAAATTCACCTGTATGATATAAGAAAACGTAAGCATGGGTAAATTTGCCAGCAACATTATATACCCAATGCTCCTCTTACCTGCAATCAATCCTCATTTTAACTTTTCTCTTCCCACTATTGCTCTGATGATGATTGTTCTGTCCAATTGATTTCCATAGAATAAACATTATGGCCGCTCCAATTAGTGAGTACCTAAATTACCAAACTTTTAACACCAATCTCCTCGAAAACCCCCTTACTCCACAATGCAAGTGGTCAAAAAAGTGGCAACATCTCCGAAGTGCTCAAGAGCAAACAATCTGCTGACCGCCGCTGGCTCAACAGTTTTTGTCTCGGGAGTGTTGTTGATCTAAAAAGCGAAAAAAAAACGTTAGAGTATGACGAAAACTGCAAAGTACCGTTGAGTTTAGCACCGCGCTTATCAGCTCGTGGATCTCTTCGGAGGACGACGATGATGATGAAGAGGAGTAGTACTTTCGAAACGTTTGTTTGAGCATTGCTTTTTTGTGGGCCTTCGCTTCCTGGATAAATGAAGATTGGGAAAATTATGAGACCAATGTTTTGGTAAATATAAACTAACCTGTTTTGCCAACACAAATCTAAACCAGGTCCAAAGATTGACAGAAATCAAATGCATCATTCCAAACGCCACGATTTTACGAGAACTGTTAACAGTGATCTGAAAAAATACTGATTATAGAAACCTCTCTTGCATCAGAAGCATCTAATCTCACCTTTGAATTACAAAATATGAAGTGCATTTGAATAAAAGTGAAAATAATAGCAACAATCATTTTAGCAATAGTCACTTTTTTGCATGTTGCATTTTCAATACACAAAAACAGCTCCAACCCGAACAGCACGATTCCAACACTTCCAAAAACTGAAAATATTTTTCTTTTGGAATTTTTTCTTGAACTTTGTCCCCTGATATCAAATTACTTACAAAGTGCTCCAAGTCTCAGATACAATGTGCCAGCTCCTTCACCATTGTGTTGGCTTTGCATAATAAACCAGTCCTGGAACATTGCTCTATTTCGGTTTTCCGCTGAACTTTTGGCAGACATACCTCTGAGTTTTTGATTATCTTATACCTCCTTAGGACTGAGATCAAATAATTATAAGGACCCGGATAAATAATAAAGACATAGCAATAAGCGAAAAATAATATGCCAACTCCATACATAGCAATGTAAAACATCTGAAAACAACAAAGTGTGTCAATTGAAAAATAAAATGCTTACAGTCTCAGCTTGCCACATATCCGTCCTCCATGTTGGTGAAACTTCCACCACCAGTGAAATTATAGTAATGATAAGCGCATATAAACTGGTTATGAGTCGTACGAAAAAGTTTCTGGAATGAAAAAAAGAAATAAAATGGTTAATATGAAAAATCAACAAGCATACGTTGCTCTCGGCTCGTGAATCCAAGGTCGCCTGTAGATTTCATGATGATGTGTTGGGGAAGAGGGAAGACTGTCACTGTCGCTTCCTCCTTTTTCCATGTCATCGGCAATCACGATGGCTAAAGGCATGATACTGACTTGTTCGGTTTTTGTTCTAACAAAAACTAGGAGAGAATTTTTTTTTCGTGTTTGAGAAAGAAATAACAAGTGCAAAAATAAGTCCTTGCACTAGAAGACATGTTTGCACTAAAAGACAAAAAAGTAGCAGAAACATTAGGCTGATCAAGATCAAGAGCAGAAAAAAACGAAGAAAAGTTTTTTTCCAGTTTTGAATTAGAAAAAGTAACTTACGATTCGGTCCTGGGCTATAAAGTGAAACTGGACCAATTTTCAATTGCTCATCGACCATCAGCATTTTTCGAAATTCTGTAATAACAAAGCGTTTATGAAGAATGAAAAAAAAAACAAAAAAGTTTCTGTCAGTTTTTAGGTGAGCGACGAAAAGAGATATTTCACTGTGTTAGAAAACAAAGAAAATAATGATAAACGCTTTTTTTTTCTAGCCTGAAGGTCACCCGTTACGTGCACTTTGAGCAAAATTATCTCGGCTTCGATAAGGTAAAAAACATTATAACTAATAAAATGTTAGCCGAAATATTAACAACGTTTTATCTGTTGACAAATGCTTGATATCTTGTAAAGGAACGGTGATAACTGAGTTGAAGTGTATCCGGCAAGCTTCTAAATTAGAAAATACGGTAACAAGAAACAACTTGAAAAAAGCAACGTTCCTCACAAAGTGCTGAAAATGTGAAGCAAAACGAAAAAATGTGAAGCAAAACGAAAACTGAGCAGTGATAAAAACCAAGGAGCAACTAGTTACCGTTAGAAACTGCAACGCGTCTATTTTTAAAACCTAACTAGTTTTTTGATTAGTCACTTTCTGATCAGCAGCTAATTTCTTAAGTTAAACGTTTTGGTATCGATGGAAAAAATGAGGAAGAGCCGTTCGAAACTTTTTCGAGTGGACACTGAGAAGGGCGACCGGGAAATTAATATACTGGGTAAACAATGGCTATGGAAAAAAAAGGCGTGAAACAGTTTTTGCTCCATATGTTACAGTCTGTGACTTGTAATAAAAATATCTACATGTTTTGCTCTTTAGCCTTTGTTAAATGACCGGAAGTTTTAGTGGTTACTGTCCTTGACCACACTTTTTGTGTTCAGAGTAATGTTTGGAAAGTGCTTTTGAGAGCGGTGAAAGAGAAAAAAAACGTGAAAACTATTGTTAAGTGTTTTTACCGGGAAGCACACAAAGAACTATTAGCTCTACCTAATTAGCCAAGTAATTATAAAACTACAGTATGCAAAAGAAGATCCAAAAAAAATTTCGAAAAATAAATGAATGGAACTTTTCTTTCAAAACGAATTTAATATATATGAGCGAGTCGAGTAAAGTAACTCTGTGCTTCAGTAAGTAGGTTGGTAGTTGGCTGGGAGAGGAAGTGAGAATTAATCAAAACTGGAATATATATTTGTACTGTGTACATAGAGCTTGAAACGAGGAGAAAGAGAGGCAAAAGGTGAGAGTGCGCTTTTTTGCCAATGTTTGTTTGACATCACAGATGGCAACCATTTTTGGAACACACTTTTTTCTTCCTCCTTTTTGCCTGTTCCCTCCCAATTTGTTACTTTAGCTTTGGGTTGATTCGAATAGAACTTTTATAGTGGTATGATCTGCAAATAAACACTAGTAGTACACATTGAACCTGGTGAACAAAGAGCATTGGAACAGCTGGAAATAGAATATTGGGGTCAGAGTTCAGATAGTTGGGCGATGTAGGGCACTGGGAAAGTTATACAGTGATAAACGAGTTTTTAGTGAGTTTAGTGATGTATCTCATTTTCTGTGAATGATATCAAAAAGTGGTCAACTGATAAAATGTTGTTGATATCATGATAAACATTTTATTAGTACTCAAGTTTCCGACATCTTTCAAAAGAAGTGAGATATATAAGCAAAGTGGCGTTCTGTTAGAATGTATACGGTATCTTAAACATTGCAAGCCATTTCCAAATAAAATTTTATTTTCAAACAGAATACAATCTCAAATTTCACGCAGTCTGAATTTTTGGATAGTGAATGCACAAAAAAGTAGCCAACTACAGAATTGAAGCGTTTGTTCGTATTCCCAGAGAACTGCAAATCGAACGGATGTCATTTTGTTCTTCAGACACCCAGAGTTGACCATTTTCAATTAAAATACTCATTTTAGAAAGCAGCACTGTAAGTTTCAAAATGATTTTTTTGCATTTTTTTGGTTTCAATAATTTGATACATATGATAATTTTCCAATATAACCCTGTGACAAAACTCGTTCTCCCCAAAACTTGACAGTCAATATTTTGTTTTATGTAGGAGGTATCAATCAAATAGCTTTTTCTCACTCTCCTTTTTTCTTCTTATTGACAAATCATGAGCGCCATAAGTAAACTCTGATTACCACTTTCCCCGCAAAAGCAAAGTTCAAAGCATCATATAATTTCAATCTACTCATAAACGTGTTTTGGATGAAATTTCTGGTTCAGGGTTGGTTGGATTACTGTATTTTGAGGGGGACATTATCATCTTTTGATTCTTTTGTGATTCTACACTACTATCTTTTCACATTCTTGATGATTCCAACTAATTAAATTGTTTTCGACATAAACACCGATACGATGGCTCTAAATGGCTCAAATTTCAAAATGGCGCACCCCAAAAACAGTGCGGAGTATTGGAGCTAATCTCAAACGTCAAGATGATACATCATGCAAACATTATGCATCACTCTCCTTTCTCATATTTTTGAGAGTCTGACATAGTCGTCATTTTTTGCCATGTCTTCAAGTTGCTATCCTGAAATCCTATTTCACCAACTGATTCTGGAAAATGCGGCAAAACATGGTAAACGGGATGCTTTGGTGAGTCGGCGGTTGTGTTTTCATAGTTAAACATTCTTCCAGATCCACGTGGACCAGGTTATTACTTTTGAGGAGCTTCCGGGACTTGTATCAAAAATGGTCACTAAGCTCTTGGAACTTGGGGTCACTCAAGGTATTCTTACCCTTTATCATTGTAAATATCCATTTAAAAAATTTCTAGGAGACATTGTGTTGGTCTGCTTGCCAAATACTATCTGGTATCCGCTGATCTTTTTGGCATCTGCCAAACTTGGAGCAATTATGACTGGAATTAGCTCTGAGTCTACTCCAAACGAAATTCAATACAGTTTAGAAGAGAGTGGAGCCAAAGTGGTTTTCACCAATGAGGGAGTAGCTTCAGAGAATGCGTGGAGTTTGAGAAACGTAAAATCTAGAGAGGAAGGCTTTAATAATTATAGTACTTAATATAGGTCATTGTGGAAGTGGTCCCGGAGAATGTGAAGACCTACACCAGAGAAATCCTGGAAATCGAGCACCTCAATGTTGAAACCAACACCATTGACTCCTTTCTTCTTGCCCCATTTTCCAGTGGAACAACTGGTTCGCCAAAATGTTGTCTTCTGACTCATCGCAACTTTCTCGCGTCCACTTTTTCTCTCAAAAAGTTTCCCTACATGTTTTTAATCAAGTGAAACTTTTTAAATTTTTAGCTTTCTATTCGACCAACTTCTCGCTCAAAGTTCTTTGAAAACTCTGGCATTTCTGCCTTTCTACCATGCTTCTGGATTCTGGGCTTTGCTTTTGTGTCTCCTTGAGGGATGTACTACAGTAATAATGTCTGATTTTCACCCGATTCTGATGATGGACCTGGTCGAGAAATACAATGTAATGCAAAATGTAAAGCTAAAATATAGTATTTTGTTTCTGAATTTCAGATTGACACTATAAACATTGTTCCATCTATTGCCAATGTCTTTCTGAAAATGGGAATGCTCCAAGGGAGATGCCCTAGCCTGAGGTTAGCAATATTCTAATCGATTTTTCTCATTTTCCAAATAAACATATTCAGAACTATTCTGTGTGGGTCATCTGGGCTGACGAAGGAAAGATGCAAACGCCTTCTTTCTCTCTTCCCACAAGTCAAGCATTTTATTCAAGGTTTTATTCAAAATCCGTGTCTTAAAACTATAAATCTGGAAGTTTCAGGTTATGGAATGACAGAACTTGTGGTTTTGAGCTGTGTTACACCAATCGACGACAATTTTGAGCACTTGGGGTCGTGTGGGAAGCTTCTTCCTGGATTCCAAGCGAAGGTGAGTTGTTCTTCGTTGCGTTTTATAAAGTAGGATTTCCCAGCTATTCACTCACCCAACTGGAGAAATGGAGCTCCTTTTGAAATCTGACGCCATCATGAAGTTTTACAAAAATGGAACTTCTAATCTGGACGAGAACGGATATCTTCACACCGGGGACGTTGCTATGGAAAGAGACGGATTTTATTATATAGTGGATAGAATGAAGGATTTGATCAAGCTCAACGGATATCAAGTCTCTCCAACTGAGATTGTGAGTTGTCTGCAAACTTATTTCGCCTTTTATTCAATGGTTTTTCAGGAAAATGTCATTCTAACAATCCCCAAAGTTTCCGAAGTAGCCGTAGTTGGAGTCGAGGATGAGTTATGTGGACAGCTACCAAAAGCGTATGTCGTTCTCGAAAAGGATGTCGATGAGTTGTTGTTCCGGAAACATTTAGAGCACACCATGAGAGGTTGTTCTAGATTATTCGCAACTTTTGAAAATTTTAATTCCAGAGAAACTCTCGGCTGTGAAGCAACTTCGTGGAGGAGTTGTTATTGTTAAGGATCTGCCAAAGTCTGCAAGTGGAAAGGTTCAAAAGAATAAATTGGCTTTTTACTAGATAATTGTTTTAAAATGTGTTTATTTTTATGTCTGTGTGTGTGTGTGTGTGTGTGTTTATGTGAGCTGTCAATAAAGAAATGCGCTTGTTTTTTCAAAAAGTTAAGGCACATTCTCTGACAGAAACGAAAACTAATAAAATTGTGAACTACAATGCTGTCAATCTCTATTGGACTCTCCTCGATTTTGGCAGAATAGAAAAAAACTATGGCAGATAAATTTTTGTGATTTTACCACCTTACCGCATAAGAGTACCACCAAAAAAAACCTATTTTTGGTCGGTCATTATCTTTAGGACCCCCTGGAAGTTTCGAAATCTTGATCATTTTTTGTCAAATCTTCGCTGGTTGATTTTCAAAAAAACGTATTTGGGAGATCATGTCTATTCAATTCCAATCATGTCGCAATAACTATAGTTTCGAATATATAGCTCACAGTCCATTTAAGAGAGACTTGTGAAAAAACATAGTTTCAAAATCAATTCGATAAAAATCCCATATTCATGGTATTTTTATCAGTCTTAGCTCATCATTTTACCTTTGCTCTGTACAAAGTTATGACTTTGAATGAAATGGACTTGATCCACTTTTTTTCTGATAAAAAACACAAAAGATTTTGCCATTCTGCTCTGACTGTGCATGGGCCGCTTATATTATCCGTTTTGTGCCAGAGAAGGGTCATTTTTTGCTATAAATATCTAAAAAAGCGAGGGGACACTTTGGGTACTTTTATTGTGAATTCAGCGAAAAAATTACATTAAAGAAAGAAAAGGAAAAAAATGCGATGTTAACATTTTGTGCAGAAATTAAAGGTTGCGAATCAATAATAAGAGGGGGGGGGGAGCAAAAACGTGAACTATTTGAGGGATTAAACTTAAATGAAGCGGGAAGATTGGTCATGAATAAAACAAAAATGAAAAGAAGAAATGAGAACACAATATGGAAAAATGAAAATTGGAAACGGGTGGGGGAAAAGGGGAAGTGGAGTAATTATCAGAACTAATAGCACTTTTGCTAGTTATCAAAAGGACGGTTTTGCTGGAAACCTTCTGCCATTCTTTCCGCCATTTGAATCATATCTCGGTCGTTTGAATATTCAATAAATTTTTCCAAATTTCTGCCGAAGTTGTTGCGCGGAATGTAGCTGGCTGGAATTTTGGCGGTGCTCGGATCTTGCAATAAGACCGGTTGGTATCTGCAGTGTCGTAGAACTTCTCTGTAAAACGTTGTTTCAATCGGAGAAAGAAGGGTTCAACTCACTGGAAAAATTGCTCTATTTTTGGGACACCGCAATTGTAGAGCATAAACGAACTTCCAATGAACATAAACTGTTTCTTGGCCCGTGTTACGGCTAAATTCAGCCGAGCGACGTCGGATGCAAGACCGAGCCATTCTAAAAAAAGGAAATTTTATCGAAATTCGGAAATGACAAAGCTCACTTTTTGGATTATTCCGCACAAGCGTGAAAATTACCACATTAAATTCTTGGCCAACTATTCTATCGATGGTGCTAATCTTTGTTTTGCGGCAATTTTCATTCCCGCTCTCTTCTATGTGCTCATTCATCAGTTTTTTCATTAGATCGCACTGAAAATACAAATTTGAAAATATTCCATTATTTGAAAATCACAAATCATACCTGTCCGTTGTAAGGCGCGATGAGAGCAACGTTCTCCGGATCGGCACCTCTGTTCAACAAAGTTTTGTAATGCATCATTGCATATTTTGCCTCTCCTAAAAATCAACATGCAAACTGCGAAAAGAAGGAAAATAACTTACCGAGGTTTGCAAACGAAACGTGACCGTCTTCATGTGAAGCCAATCTTTCGAACGTTTCTTCTTGCTCGGGACTTTGGAACACAGATGCGGTGTCGATGAACAGAACTGGCAGGTGTAATTTTAAATTTTTATCGAGCCTTGTTCCCGAACCCCAGCTGGAACAGAACAACGCATCTTATAGTTTCATAAACTTCAAAAAACACTTACCAATCGAGTCCACGTCTGAATGTCAATCGATTCGATTCGTCTTCGTAAATATGATATTTTGACCAATGGAAAATATTAACGTGAGACCGTTGTTGCTCATATAAATTGGCCCAGCTGAATTCAGCACTTTTTTCCAGAAGATGATCAAAAATTGAAAGATTTTGATCGAGATGTCTGCGGCTGAAATTTCAAAAAAAAATCGCTTGAAGTTGTTAACCCAAAAACCCACTCATTTGTCTCGGCGAACGTGGCGAATTGGAATTTGTCTCCTGCGAGCACAATTCTTTTTGTTTCCAACCATGCCGGCCAAGATTGTGAGCATTTCATTTGAGCAGCGTCATCTGGAATTATTTCGTTAGGAACGGAGAGAATTGCGTGAAATGCATCACTCACCTATCACACAGACATCAGGGTCAAATACGTTTCTCACAACATCCAGAAATCGTCCGTCTGCTTTCGAAAAGACAACTCGAGCATTTTCAAAAACGTTCTGAAATCAAAACCAGTCTAAGCATGAATTACACCAAACCAACCTCATTCGACTTTTGTTCTCCATTCTTTCCACTGGATGCGTCCAAATAGTCAGAGTAGTCCATCAAGGCTGAAAAAAATTTGAATTGAGTTACGTTGATAAATGGATCTCTACCATTTTGATAGTCCGGACATCTGGTAATTTTTTGTTTCATTGTCATTTCTTTCAGGACTTGAGAACTTTCTTTTGTTGGCGTGAAAACGATTACTTTTTTACTTTTTGTCATCAATTTTATCAGTAACCAGGAAAGTGCATGTGTTTTTCCTGTTCCCGGGGGTCCCACGATGCAGACAACGGGCCGCTCATCATTCAACGCCATCCGCACAGCTGTATGTTGGGCCGGGTTCAAGTTATCAGAGAAGGTTTGCCTGTCCTTCAGGTTTGCAAGGAAAGACGCATCCCTTCCTTTTGAACGAACCACGTCGTACAATAGAAGAGACTCGGCTTCCGACATATCAATTCCTGTAATAGCGATCTTCTTGTTATTTCTCAGGTCATCATTATCAAAAGAAAATAGGAAACGAAAATGATCGAATGATTTTAAAGGGGGCGTCCATAATTTCCAAACTTTTGAGATTTTTATATCAATCGATGCAGAATTTTGGGTCGGGAAGAAAACTCTCTTGGACAATGGTCCGAAAATAACTCGTTCTTAAGATATATGCCAAAAACAGGTCAAAAAAATGAACGTAGAGGGTGCAGATTAGGGAGCTCGACAAGAGGCAGAATCCTTGAGGGTGCACGCAAAGAAATGAATAAAAACGTGAATTCTTTTTATCGCGGGTTTCTCATGCTTTGGACGGAAACTGTACTGTACTAAATGTACTAAAGGAAACAAACACCGATAAAAAGAATTCACGTTTTTATTCATTTCTTTGCGTGCACCCTCAAGGATTCTGCCTCTTGTCAAGCTCCCTAATCTGCACCCTCTACGTTCATTTTTTTGACCTGTTTTTGGCATATATCTTAAGAACGAGTTATTTTCGGACCATTGTCCAAGAGAGTTTTCTTCCCGACCCAAAATTCTGCATCGATTGATATAAAAATCTCAAAAATTTTGGAAATTGTGGACGCCCCCTTTAACGTGAAAATAAGAAATGGGAGAGCAGAAGGGGAAAAAGGAAATGAAATAGTGGAAAGTCTGGTATACACTTATAACATTATTGTGACCAAAAAAGTTAATATCCAACTTTTGAGATAAATGGTAAAGAGCTGCTCGCTAAGCTTTGATGGGGAGCAAAAACCCTTCAGTCAAGAAGGTTCCTACGGCTTCGAAGCTCCCCAATACGACAAAGATTCCAATACACGACGACGTTTGGCTGGAGTAGCCACATAGCGTATGGGCGAGCATGTTTGCACAATAGTGACAAGAACTCACTCTATTAGACCATCAGTTGCTAGAGAGGTTGTATTAGGTTGGTGCATAAGTTTCTTTCGATTTTGATCGGTCAACTTTGAAGATTGATATCTAGTCAGTGGGATGGTTTTTCTTGAAGGATGTTTTTTTGATGGATAGAATATCTCACGGACTTCCTTTATAGACTGTGGCTCATTTCTCCTTCTTGTCGTTCGCGAGCATGGCGCTTTCTTCCGTCCCTTACCGACTACACTTTCAAAACTGCATTTTTAAAAAATTCCTCTCGGGTTTAGAAAATTATGATATTTGTAAGATAATGAAAGAAATAGATGAACAAGGATCTCCTACTGTCTCTACCATCAAGAATTGGACCGATCGATTTGAAGCCAACAATTTAGAACCGGAAGACGAAGATCGGTCCGAAAGTTGGACTTGGACCTCTGAAGAATCCAACTGAAACCGATTCACTTCAAACCACTTGTAAAATGTCAAAGGCATTGTCAGTTAGTCAACCAAGTATTGTGACCGGATCGAAGTCTTTGGGCAACTTCAAGAACTGGGCCGATTCGTAACCTATGCTTCAAAGGACGACGATATAGATCGCTGTGTAGACAAGAGCATGTTTCTCCCATCATATCTTGACACGTTCAGTTGGGTAAATGATGTAATTACTGTAGATGAGAAGTGGACAAGTTACTCTAACAATATGCGGAAGGGGCAGTTGATTGCCAAAGAATAGCTTGCTCTGGACGTCCCGGAACCCAAATTTCCAGTAAAAATGGGTATGCTATGTGTTGGATAGTCTGTCAAAGGAATGAAGACAGGGAACTGTTAGGTGAATGTACCACTATAATGGCCTCGATTTATATTTTATAATTAGAGGAATTGATATTGGCAGTCGAATCGGAACAAGGAGAAAAGACAAAGGTTTGCTTCCAACGCGACAGTGCGATATCGCTTGTCACCAGAGGGATCATCAAAAAACTCATGTCGTTTGGCTGAACTATTATTTTTTACCCATCGTATTTTGTGGACCTTGCCATTTCGGATAATTGGTTGTTTAGGTCTCTTAGACGTCATCTTGATAGAAAAGACTTCAAGTGAAAAGATGACACAAAAAAGGAGTTGACCCACGTTTCCAATCGCAACCCTCTTTATTCTGGGCCGATGGAATTAAGAAATTACCAGAGCGTTACCAGACAACCGTGCATGCTCATGGACATTACTTTAATTAATCTAGCCCTTTCCGCTTTGAGAAAAATTTGATCAAAAAATTTGCCAAAATCGAAAGAAACTTATGCACCAACCTAATAAGTGAAGGGCCTATATATTGTTGTTCTAAAGAGCAGTGATAAAATTGGCGAGTCATGTATGAGGAACATCCAAGATGAGCCAGCCCAGCCTCCCATTTGATAAGAGGTTACAAAGAGCGGTCTGTTTTTTGACTTCGCCTCTTACAAGCATTTCAACTTAAGCTATCGAAGCTCTTATTATGAGGGAATCAACTAACAAATTCAAAAACAACAAACCAACACGACATGACTCATGATCGCAGACATAACAACTGACATTGAAAAGAAAAGAGAAAGAAGGAGAAGGCATGGGGGCACCTTTCCTCACACCAAAACTGAAACAAACTATTCTGTCTACGAGGGAATATTGAACGAGGTAGTGGTAAGGACAGAAGCGAGGGAACGTGAGAGATAAGAGAACTCGTGGAGAAGGCAGAGCTTTTCATGTAGAGACAATGCGTCCAGGAGAGAGTGGAGTCTGATGGGGAAATAGAAAGTATATTAAAATCATGACGATTTCGTATAACAAGTCCTCTCTAATAGAGTAGATGTTGGAGTTCCTAACCGGCAGAAGAAGTTCAAAAACCTAGTCAGCGGTATTTAATTATATCATCGTATCGAATTCATCTCATTACTATATTGTTATATAGTTTATCGGAATAAGACGACAGAAAAATTGTTCAAAAATGATAACAAATTGATTGTAATAGAAAAGAGCGTAACATAGTTGGGCGGAGAGCCGAAAATGAGCAAGCAACATTCCTACAGTATCAGTTGACAAGATCTACAAAAATTCGGCTATCAAATTCTATCATCTCGGTTTCTATTCGACATATAAAAAATCTGGCTCTTTACGGTTAGAAAGGTTCCAAAGCGGGATCGTCGGTCTCTTCATCGGACCGCCGGTCCCAACGGATTGCGACCACGGTCCCATTGTTCTGATAACGGTCCCATTGTCCCGAGAACTGTCCCAACGTTCCAACAACGGTCCCAAGAGTACGACAATGACCCCTACAAAGTTTAATCTGGAAATGCTATTGAAAAAATCGGAAATTGTAATTTTCGTTTCAACTAAAAAATACATTTCAGCAACCAAGACGAACATTTTGCTAATTAATTGAGAATTCCAAATATTTTTACTGAAATTTTTCAGAGTGTATTTGGTTTATAATTATAGGCTTAGGCTGTGTTAAAAAGACTCCTTGCCTTATGACAGTAGCGAGCTCCTTCGATGTCTCGAATTTGGGTAATTGTTAGTAAGAAGAAAGGTGAGAAAGGAAAAAATTGAGAAGACAAATGAAAAGATTCAAAAAAGGGTAAAGAATAAGAAATAAAGAGAGCAGCGCCGCAAGGGCGAGGGTACTGTAATGGGGAGGCAGAGTTTGTGTACCAAGACGAGCCAAGTACAGACAGGTTAATGGAATTTTGTAATGGCCTGGTCGGTAAAATAAAAGGTGGGGAAGGGAAAGATTACAAATAAAAGAAATAGGGGAAAAGCAAAAGTTACGAAATAAGGCGTGAGAGTGGGAAGCGGCTGGGAAACTAAATATTCAACTTCTACCGTATTCTCAGAATATCGAAAGACATCTTTCGACAGGCTGAAACGCCTTGTACACATCGGTGCCAAAAAAGGCGTTTTGGCCTAAGCCTACAATAAAAAAAAACCTAATATTTCGTGAAACATTTCTATCAAAAAATACTGCATTTCCCAAGTAGAAGTATAAGTGAAATGTTAAATGTTTTCCCTGGATTTTTAAAGCCCATTCCGTGAATGCAAAATTTTTAATTCAGGTCTGTTTGACACCTTTTGAAAGTTTCAAAGTATTCAGTAACGTGGCAGCCCAGTCGAGCGTTTCAAAACGACCAAATGGCTGGAAACCAATTAAAATATGCATTTTGTATATTCTATTGACTGTAAAGGCAAGTTCATCTGAAGTTTTGAAATGTCCCAGTATACAGAAATTATGACTATTCATTTTTCTGAGCTTATATATTTTTAATACTTTTCTAACAAATATAGACGGACAACAGACACGCATCACTGATGCATAGATATTAAGCTGACTGACATGGCAGAATAAGTAGCGACCCCCTGTTCTGATACTGATGCGAAGAGATCATTCTATTCCGCAACATTTCGGTAAAAATTGAAAATAAAATATAAATTACAGGACTCTTTCAGCAAGTGAAATTTAAAAGAGGGGACCGGAGCGACAAATCATTAAAAATCAATATTCAATCACAACGAAGGGGAACCATCCAGTTGCTATCAGAGAGCCGGACTATGATTGCAGTGGTATGAACTGAATTAGATTGTTAGCAGAATTGCGAAAGCGTGTACTGGTTGAGAGATTAACCTGGTTTAAAGAGCGGAAGACGCAAACAGGAGGATTGTGCAAGGAGTTAGTAAAAGCACTAAAAGTTCAAAAAGCGTGAGAAAAGGCAACAGAAGGTGAAAAACTGTCGAGTTTTGTGATGCAAATTTTTACTACTGCATCTCAATCAAAGATCGCAAGTAAGATGATCTTGAGTATAGAGGAGAGATGAAACCAAAACACGTACTTACAGCAAAATAATACACCTGGCATCGGATCCAGTACTAAGCTCAAAACACAGCTTCCCATCTGCGGAAAATACGATTTAGATTATTGATCAACTCTATGTAGGCGACTCGTCATACCAAATGACCAGACGACACGGTCTACACCACGAGACCCAGAATTCTGAGTCACTATCTCCTTTTCTCTCCAACGACATTGCTTCAAATGGCAGACGAAAGGGATACTGTAATGTGTCTAAGGGGCCAGCGAGAGACTGAGAGAGCAGCAGACGGAGATGATGCCCGGCGTTGCGGAAGATAACATTGATTTGAAATTGAGCGCCAAGCCAAGTTTGGACGCGTGGCGCTGTTGTGAAGCTCAAAGTGCAAAATTTCCAGGTTTCCTACCGTAAGGAGATGAAAAATTCGTATGGCGTAGTAAGAAAGGAGAGAGAAAGAAGGTGGAACTCGAAAATTGCAAAACTCGGAAATTGATGAAAATGCTTAAATATAAAAAGCGATTAATATACCAAATGACGAGAAGACACAATCTCAACCACGAGACAATCCGCAGTTTGAGTCACCATCCATAATCAGATCAATAAATTTGAAAAACCACGATGGCCAGAAAGAAAATGAGAAAGAAAACACACAGGCGGCAGTCAGAAAAAAGGAAGGCATCCTGTAGACGGTGCTGTTCGGCGAGTGAGAGATGGAGAGAGCACCAGACGGAGAAGCTGTGCCCATTTTGAAAATTGTTCAGGTTCCAAACCGCTTGGGTATGAAAACTTCAAATAGCGTAATGGGAATAGAGAGACAAGAGGGATGAAATTCAAAAACTGCGTAGTAATAATGTCTTTTTGGCTTCTCCGTTCATTAAAAAAAGGATGAGAAAGGCGGAGAGGGATACGGTAGTTCAGCTAATGTTCGGAAAATGTTCAGGCTGGAAAAAGAAAATGGGAGAAGGGAGATTTTAATGTCAGATATAACTTCTTCCACCTCTTCCGGTCAAAAAGGAAGATCATAATCTTGCGAGAAAGGGTCCGGCTCGAGACGAGACGCCCAGCTCTCTTTTGTACCAATTACCGCAGCATCGTAAACATCCGAAAAAACGTCTGGCGGGAGAAGCAGGCACGCGCCAACTCTGCTCAATTGACTTCATCGATGTTTTGATACCTCCTCTTTGATTTATGATACAGAAAGCCGACAAATTGTTTAGATTATAAAAGTCGAGGAGAGAAGAGGCGTGCTTATTGTTGCCAGATCTTCTAGAAAGTAACTTGATATAAGGACAGCTTATTAGTGGTGTCATCGGCTTTGGAACTTATAGCGAACCTATATTGTAAGTAACAAAACATCCCAAAAAGAATGATCGGACGAAAAATGTCGATACATACCATAATTTAAGTTTCTGACAGATTACTGACTACTGTGATATTAAAATTTATTATTTTCTAATTTAAAGAGTGGAAAAAGCGGGCAGACTGAGGACAATTCACAGACGCGACCGTTCAGTAAATAAGGAATGGAATACTGTGATAACCACGAGACAACCAGAATTCTGAGTCACTATTATTGTTTTCCGAAAAAATGAGAGTTGAGACGCAGACAGTGTATCAAAAAATCTCTCTGCGTCTCCACCGAATATGTGCTATTTAGAATTGCCTCTGTTAACTACCGTATACAGACTGCAAAAAATACTCTCTAACTGTAATTTTTTCGGAAAACAATAATATCTTCTTCTCTGTCCAACCTCACTGATTATAATAGTTGACGAAAAGGATACTGTAACACCAGACGGAGATGGGATGTAGGCGCTCGCCCGTTGGCATGGTATTGCGAAAGATAACGTCGATTTGAAATTCGGCACCAAGCCATGTTCGGACGCGTAGCGCGGTCGTGTACCTACTCTTAGCTGAGTAGCGACTCAACAGCGCACATTATCACTTGTTCATGAAATACGTTTAAAAATTTTTTTAACTGTCACGCAGCCAATTTTCGGATGCAACAAAGAGAAAACTTTTCAGGTTCCCAACCATTAAAACATTTTCGAATATAGAGTGTTTTCCTAAAAAATGCTTTTTCCCAACAATTTCTGATGTTTCCATTTTTCTATTTGGATAGCCTCGGTGTTAAAAATCGTTGGCCCTTTCCGGTTAGGCTGGCCCAGGCCCGCGGGCCGGGCCTTGATTACTCAAGTAGGCTGAACTTAGACGCGTTCCTTCAAAAAGGAAGCATCAGTGGGAAAAAACTGACACCAGTCTGGCAACATAATCTGTGATTTGAATATAAATGTTTTTGGAGTATTTCAAACGAATTGAAATGCAATATAAAACATTTATTTGAGAAGGAAAAGGATCTCCAAAAAAATTTGAATTTGTTTTTATTATGATTATAAAAAAGGTCTCAAAAGAAGAAGCTATAGTTCACGGAAACCGTTTGAGACGAGATCGTGAAGAAAAACTGTCTGCTGACTCCTCTACCGATTTGATATGTTTTGATTTGAAGCAGCGGATCCGGATTCTCTGATCGTGAAACCAAGCAACTCGTCAGTATGCGAACAACCTGAAAATTCATTATAATTGACCAATTGATAATTTTACTATTATGAGTATTATACTAACCTCAAGGATTAGCTGGATTGCTCGAAGCGGTCGACAAAGAGTAACTGCCGATATGTTTGGGCCCTTGTAGCAGTTTAAGTATCGATTTCGAGGAGTTAGGTCCTGGAATATGTATGATACTTTTTTAGTTGCCCTACATTTGAAGACAAAGAAAGAACAAACTTATACTCACCTGGATTCGTTTGACACTGGTATACGGACCCATTGCCGTCCTGCTCGAGTTGTCCGAACCCATTCAAGCGCTGGTCGTTTCTCCTTCCGCAATCCACAAATCTGGTGTCGACTTCTTACTAAGGAAAATTTTCTGTGTGTGTGTCCTTCTCGGACATTCACGTGAATAACTAAAAGGGACGTGGGACTCCTATAGTAATTTGTAGTATGGAGTCATGGACCACCGAACGCTTCATGAAGTTTTTAAAATTATGTTTGCTCTCACTAAAACTTCACGAAATTCTACAAATTTTAATTTCTAGCCTACAAATTTGTTACCTACAATAAATTGAGTACTGATTAGCCAGAATCTTGTCTGTTGATCCCTTTCGCCACGTAGAGGCTCAGTACATAGAAAGGGTAAAAAGGTTTTTTACCAATGGGATCACCTTCAAAAACCCATTGTCAAGCAGTACACCGTTCTAGTGATAAAGTCGTCCAGCAAACCGTAGCCCGCATGACCGTCAATACCAATCTAGATCAGTGCCCACCTGGGCAAGCAGTACACCGTTCTAGTGATAAAGTCGTCCAGCAAACCGTAGCCCGCATGACCATCGATACCAATCTAGATCAGTGCCCACCAGGCCCACCTCACAAACATCATCGAACTGTGTCCTCCGCTTGATCATCAGCAGTCGTGGATGTGCCCCAGTCTAGTGATAAAGCCGTCCAGCAGACCGTAGCCCACATGACCGACTAGACCAACTAGCCCAGTGCCCACCAGGACCACCTCACAAACATCATCGAACTGTGTCCTCCGCTTGATCATCAGCAGTCGTGGATGTGCCCCAGTCTAGTGATAAAGCCGTCCAGCAGACCGTAGCCCACATGACCGACTAGACCAACTAGCCCAGTGCCCACCAGGCCCACCTCACAAACATCATCGAACTGTGTCTTCCGCTTGATCATCAGCAGTCGTGGATGTGCCCCAGTCTAGTGATAAAGCCGTCCAGCAGACCGTAGCCCACATGACCGACTAGACCAACTAGCCCAGTGCCCACCAGGCCCACCTCACAAAAATCATCGAACTGTGTCCTCCGCTTGATCATCAGCAGTCGTGGATGTGCCCCAGTCTAGTGATAAAGCCGTCCAGCAGACCGTAGCCCAAATGACAGACTAGACCAACTAGCCCAGTGCCCACCAGGCCCACCTCACAAACATCATCGAACTGTGTCCTCCGCTTGATCATCAGCAGTCGTGGATGTGTTCCAGTCTAGTGATAAAGCCGTCCAGCAGACCGTAGCCCACATGACCGACTAGACCAACTAGCCCAGTGCCCACCAGGACCACCTCACAAACATCATCGAACTGTGTCCTCCGCTTGATCATCAGCAGTCGTGGATGTGCCCCAGTCTAGTGATAAAGCCGTCCAGCAGACCGTAGCCCACATGACCGACTAGACCAACTTGCCCAGTGCCCACCAGGCCCACCTCACAAACATCATCGAACTGTGTCCTCCACTTGATCATCAGCAGTCGTGGATGTGCCCCAGTTTAGTGATAAAGCCGTCCAGCAGACCGTAGCCCACATGACCGACTAGACCAACTAGCCCAGTGCCCACCAGGCCCACCTCACAAACATCATCGAACTGTGTCCTCCGCTTGATCATCAGCAGTCGTGGATGTGCCCCAGTCTAGTGATAAAGCCGTCCAGCAGACCGTAGCCCACATGACCGACTAGACCAACTAGCCCAGTGCCCACCAGGACCACCTCACAAACATCATCGAACTGTGTCCTCCGCTTGATCATCAGCAGTCGTGGATGTGCCCCAGTCTAGTGATAAAGCCGTCCAGCAGACCGTAGCCCACATGACCGACTAGACCAACTAGCCCAGTGCCCACCAGGCCCACCTCACAAACATCATCGAACTGTGTCCTCCACTTGATCATCAGCAGTCGTGGATGTGCCCCAGTTTAGTGATAAAGCCGTCCAGCAGACCGTAGCCCACATGACCGACTAGACCAACTAGCCCAGTGCCCACCAGGCCCACCTCACAAACATCATCGAACTGTGTCCTCCGCTTGATCATCAGCAGTCGTGGATGTGCCCCAGTCTAGTGATAAAGCCGTCCAGCAGACCGTAGCCCACATGACCGACTAGACCAACTAGCCCAGTGCCCACCAGGCCCACCTCACAAACATCATCGAACTGTGTCCTCCGCTTGATCATCAGCAGTCGTGGATGTGCCCCAGTCTAGTGATAAAGCCGTCCAGCAGACCTTAGCCCACATGACCGACTAGACCAACTAGCCCAGTGCCCACCAGGCCCACCTCACAAACATCATCGAACTGTGTCCTCCACTTGATCATCAGCAGTCGTGGATGTGCCCCAGTCTAGTGATAAAGCCGTCCAGCAGACCGTAGCCCACATGACCGACTAGACCAACTAGCCCAGTGCCCACCAGGCCCACCTCACAAACATCATCGAACTGTGTCCTCCGCTTGATCATCAGCAGTCGTGGATGTGCCCCAGTCTAGTGATAAAGCCGTCCAGCAGACCTTAGCCCACATGACCGACTAGACCAACTAGCCCAGTGCCCACCAGGCCCACCTCACAAACATCATCGAACTGTGTCCTCCACTTGATCATCAGCAGTCGTGGATGTGCCCCAGTTTAGTGATAAAGCCGTCCAGCAGACCTTAGCCCACATGACCGACTAGACCAACTAGCCCAGTGCCCACCAGGCCCACCTCACAAACATCATCGAACTGTGTCCTCCACTTGATCATCAGCAGTCGTGGATGTGCCCCAGTCTAGTGATAAAGCCGTCCAGCAGACCGTAGCCCACATGACCGACTAGACCAACTAGCCCAGTGCCCA
Source organism: Caenorhabditis nigoni (assembly GCA_027920645.1). Taxonomy (NCBI): domain Eukaryota; kingdom Metazoa; phylum Nematoda; class Chromadorea; order Rhabditida; family Rhabditidae; genus Caenorhabditis; species Caenorhabditis nigoni. The sequence goes on from CP115869.1 coordinate 1,662,207, forward strand.
CCAGGCCCACCTCACAAACATCATCGAACTGTGTCCTCCGCTTGATCATCAGCAGTCGTGGATGTGCCCCAGTCTAGTGATAAAGCCGTCCAGCAGACCTTAGCCCACATGACCGACTAGACCAAGTAGCCCAGTGCCCACCAGGCCCACCTCACAAACATCATCGAACTGTGTCCTCCACTTGATCATCAGCAGTCGTGGATGTGCCCCAGTTTAGTGATAAAGCCGTCCAGCAGACCTTAGCCCACATGACCGACTAGACCAACTAGCCCAGTGCCCACCAGGCCCACCTCACAAACATCATCGAACTGTGTCCTCCGCTTGATCATCAGCAGTCGTGGATGTGCCCCAGTCTAGTGATAAAGCCGTCCAGCAGACCGTAGCCCACATGACCGACTAGACCAACTAGCCCAGTGCCCACCAGGCCCACCTCACAAACATCATCGAACTGTGTCCTCCGCTTGATCATCAGCAGTTGTGGATGTGCCCCAGTCTAGTGATAAAGCCGTCCAGCAGACCGTAGCCCACATGACCGACTAGACCAACTAGCCCAGTGCCCACCAGGCCCACCTCACAAACATCATCGAACTGTGTCCTCCGCTTGATCATCAGCAGTTGTGGATGTGCCCCAGTCTAGTGATAAAGCCGTCCAGCAGACCGTAGCCCACATGACCGACTAGACCAACTAGCCCAGTGCCCACCAGGCCCACCTCACAAACATCATCGAACTGTGTCCTCCGCTTGATCATCAGCAGTTGTGGATGTGCCCCAGTCTAGTGATAAAGCCGTCCAGCAGACCGTAGCCCACATGACCGACTAGACCAACTAGCCCAGTGCCCACCAGGCCCACCTCACAAACATCATCGAACTGTGTCCTCCGCTTGATCATCAGCAGTTGTGGATGTGCCCCAGTCTAGTGATAAAGCCGTCCAGCAGACCGTAGCCCACATGACCGACTAGACCAACCAGCCCAGTGCCCACCAGGCCCACTTCACAAATAAAACCCCAAAAATGTGAGTGGAATTTTTTTAATGAGCACTACTTTTTGCTTTATTTCTTACTCACCGCTAAAGTGAATGCGCGTTCCAATTTGACACATCTGCAACACTCTGGTGGTAGAATCGAATGTTCCGGGTTAGGCCGTGAGTTCATGTCTGGTGCCTACGGATGCTCCCGAAATCAATCAGATCGCTCCAAATCAGGTATATCGGTGAAAAACGGTGACATCTTGCCAGGAAACTTCCAATTCTTCAGCTAACAGCGTTGCCCTGGAAAATAGATTTTCGTTGAACGTTCAGATTGTTTGGCTTATATAGCATTTGAATATTTAGTCATTTGGGCCTAACCGAATTCTGGCTTTTGCTTATTACTGTGTTTTTAAAAACCAAATTATAGTTTAAAAGTTCACTAAACTTACATTATTCTAGTTCGTCCACATATAATCGGTCATTTTCTTGCTTCACGAAGATCCGTGCAGGTTTCTTTCTCCACATGAGCACATTTATGTCAGTTTTCCGAACGATTAGCACCTGCAAATTAGGATTATTATGAACATTGGATACACTTGTAGAAGAAAATAAGCTTAAACGCACTATTGATTGGTGAAAAATGAGATTTTATCAATATAGAGGTAACTGGATGGAATTGTAATGATTTAGTCAATCAAAAATGTCAGAAAAAAGGTTTAAGCCAGAAAAAAACTTAAGAATTAAACAAAATTCAAATCAACTAAACAAGGCGCAGTACCGTTATTCCGGAGTGTCGTTTGCGTGGCCGTCGACCGACGGACAGAAGGTTGCGGCGAGGTCCATTGTGTGTGCGCGCACACTAGATTTTGCGCTGCGTCTCCATCTCACACACGCTCTCTACGCCCCGACCGTCTTGTCTTACTGCATTATGTTGTGTGTCGTCAGCAGCACCTTCGCCCTTCCTCCTCGCTGCCCATCATCATCAGTTTGCTCTGCGTCTCTTCTTCTTCCACACTCCCTAGTTTTCTTCTATTGTTGTTCTTTGTGGCCGTACGATTTGGGGCGTTCATCGGGTTGTTATGGGCCGAGATTTGCGTTTTTTGCGTTTTCTGACCTTTGTCACACTGCGTCTTAAGAGTACTTGTTTCTAGACTTTTCCAGAAAGCATTTTAGGAAAACAATGCACACAGAAGTACTGCTAATTTTGAAGGACCTCTTCTGTCTGCTATCGAAATTAGTCCTCTGCATTTTTGTTTTCCAAATTTTTGTTTTCCCAATTTGCCACTGCTTCTAGTAGTCAGTCTATAAATTACGAAAATTCGAAAGCAGCCAAGCGTATAATGGATGTGTTCGTTTTTTTCTTCCAGTCCTAATCCTTTTTCTAAGTTGGCCATGTTTTATGATAAGATAAGATCTTTTTTGTCACCAAAAAATGATGTATTTTAATCTTTCATCATTTCATCGAAATTAGAACCTGATTGGATATTCAATCCCACGTGTTAACCGCGCGTTGTGTCTGTCTTCACATTCCTTTTCCAACCCAGACTATTGAAGATAGATGGTCGAGCGATTTGGCGTTGAATTTCTATTCTATTTCGTGTCCTTTTTCGGGGCAATCGTCCTTATTCAGTATAATGTAACCATAAATATGTAAATTTTCGGCGTTGAAAATTTCATAGTGTTGAAAATTTCTGTCGGTTTTCAGCACATTTTTTGTCAACTCATTCTTTCCGTTCATCTTCATTTCGGTGTTATATTTCAAGTCGCAAGCAAGCTTCATTTAATTTTTTGGTCTTGTTGAGCAAATATAAATAGATTATTTTGAGCAAAGTCTGCGATGAATTTCGGGAGGAAGGCGGAAAAACATTTCTCCCTTTTCCCCTAAATTTCAACTCAAAGAGAAGACACAAATTCATCATCAACGACGGCAATCTTTTGTTTCTTTTTTTGCTGTATTTCAGCTTTCCTAATCCCCTGGGATTGAGAAAACGAGCCGATTTTTTTCACATCACGTGCTATAACTTTGTCCGCCAAAAAAGTTTGCCCTTTCTCCCAAATTTCCCGTATTCGCTTTTTTCCGCTTTGCTAAATCTAATTTGTGTTTGAAGCCTATTTCAAAGGTACGTGCACTTTTGGAGCCACTCGCTCTCTTTTTCTATGTGTGCTAAAGTGCTATCAGGTGATTCCTTGTACTCTGTACGTACGGTGTGCCGCCAAAATTGAATGATACTATAATTCAGGAAACCGAGAGACTGAAATGCGCATGATACATGTGCGTTTACCAGTTTCAATAGGAAAAATGGAAAAAAAGAGGGCGCGTTTCGAAAAATTGTTATCATATGAAAAACTTTCTGTCGCAGCCAAAAGTTTGGAAATTTAGAAGTTTTCATCAACGAAAAAGCATATTTTTATAGTTCACGCTCGACTGGTGGGCACATCATCCTATCGCTTCTGCTTTTCCTTTATCCTTCCGCTAGTCTTTGCTCCAATTATCGTTCTTCTTGTCTTTTTGTTCTCTCTTCCTTTTTCTCTCTAAAAAAATCTCTTTTCAGGGTTCCCAACCAGAGATGTCCTCATTCAAAGACATTCACCACCAGCGAATCAGTCACATGACTGCGTCAAAGTCGACGACGATGAACGAGTCGGATGAGGTTCTTCCTAGAACGGTGAGTATTTCTGAGACCGATTTATCAAAATTGACTCTATTTTTTCAGCCAAATGACAAGGAAGCATTCGCTCGTCTTCTCTGGATCAACCAGTGTTACGAAGCGATGCCGTCCAGCTCCAAAATGGTCGTTTTCGATCAAGGACTCTTGATGCACAAAGCTTTCAATGGTCTTCTAGCGCAGAGCACTCGTCACGTGCTTCTCTCGGATCCGGAATCGGGTGGAAAACTCGATGGAATTCTCAGTGTTACCGATTTCATCAAAGTCATGCTCAAAATCTATAGGTGAGTTTTCTTTGGGTTTAATTTTGGAAATTTTTGCACACTTTGGTCTGCAAGAATGACTCAAAATCTCATCAACCAGTGCAATGAAGGAAAACGAAATTAAATTTCCAGAGACAGAGCAACGGCCGGCGAGAACAAGGAGAGAAACGAGCTTGACATGAGTCAGATTGCGAATGAGGAGATTGGAAATTTGACGATTCGTCAATATCGGGGTGAGTGGAATGCCACAATTGTGGAGAAGATGGCATGAGAAAAATTGGACGAAATTTTGATGGAAAACCACTTGCTCATGGCTGATCACATTTGTTTTGGCTCATTTTGGCTTCAGTTTGATGATAAACTGTAATTGCTTGATGTGGATCAATGTTCTGAAGAAAATTTAAAAAAAACTTATGCCGCCGGGCTCAAGCCGGGCCAACCCGGTTCAAGTTGGGCAAAGTACGGGTCGAGTGGTGCTCAAGGCGAGCCGAGACGGGCTGAGACAGACCAAGCTGGGTCCAATTCGAGCTAAGCCGAACCAAGACAGGTTAAGCCGCGCTAACTCGGGCGAAATCGGTCCTTGCCGAGCCAAAAAGAGCCAAAAAAGACCTAATCATGCCCAAGTTCGCCTAAGCCTACCCTATTTAAAAAAAGAAAAGCCCGACTTGGGACGAGCCGGTCAATCCAGACCAATCCAGACCAAGCCAAGCCCAGGCAGACGAAAAGTAGAATTCTAGTGGAAGCTAACACAAAAATGAGCCTAACCTTGACAGAAACAAGTCTAAAACTGTTGTGTAAGCATAGAAGCCGAGTCGAAGTTTGCCCGAAATTTATACCGATCGATCTTAATTAAAATAGTAAAACAACTTACTTTATTTCTTATTCAACCTTTTTTCAGATCTCGTCCGAAAAGAAGGCAACCTGAAGTCGTTGGTCTCTGTTGACGCCAGTTCGAGCTTGCTCGACGCTGCTTGCATCCTCGCTGAAAATCGTGTTCACCGTATCCCAGTCATTGACACCCATGACGGCTCTGCACTCTTCATCCTCACGCACAAGCGAATCCTGAAATTCCTCTGGCTCTACGTAAGTTCTTTTTTCTTTCCCGAGTCGCTTCAGTTCTAAATTATCTATTCTTTCAGGGAAAACACTTGGCCCCACTCGAATATCTTCACAAGTCGCCGAAGGAGCTCGGCATCGGAACGTGGAGTGGAATTCGTGTCGTCTTCCCAGATACTCAATTAGTTGATTGCTTGGACATTCTGCTAAACAAGGGAGTCTCGGGTCTTCCAGTCGTCGAGAGGGATACTTTTAAGTGAGTATTTATAGAAAACTGCAACTTATCTGGATTGTGAAGGCGTCACCTACCGGGGAAGCCGCCGTCAGTGATCCTACCAAGCTTCCGTCACTAGCCGGGCCACGAACTCGGGTGTCACCGACATATCTGATCTTGTTTCGTTATACATCAGTTATTGAGCCATGTTTCGTCAAAACCAGACCATGATTTATCCAAAAGCTGACATCCGAGCCGGTCACCCCACTCAGAAAATAAAAAAAAAAACTCCTGCCACCAGCTTTTCTAGCTTTCTACAAAAAATTGGTCTCAAGCGGCCCATTAAATATGAGTTGACCGTTATGTAATCTTTTATGATTATGGCCAAGACTGTTGAAAATGACGTTCGCCCACTTTTTCAAGAGTAGACAGCGCCGTTAGGCCAGGGCCAAGCAGAATTTCATCAACTGTACAGCCGGTAGGCCTGGACCGGCTGCACTCCTGCTCCCGACAGTCTTGATTATGAAAAACTACCTCGAACTTGTGACACTGAAACTTCCATTCCCAAAAATCAAACTTGATTTTTAATCTTCCTTTTTTTTCAGAGTCGTCGACATGTACTCTCGCTTCGATGCCGTTGGAATCGCCCTCGAAAACCGTCTTGACATCACCGTCAAGGAAGCGTTGGCATTCAAGTCGCAAGGTGGACCGATGCAGGTGAGTGTAACAATTTCGAGTGAGAGAGAAGAGAAATCACAAGTTGTCAACGGTTACATCCGTGTAATCCACCCTAAAGTTTTTCAATTGTTACAATTGAAAAACTGGTTTCGATAGGAAATATCTGTGATTTGATAAAAGAATTATCAGGACAAAGACTAGCGAGGTTCTTTTTTTCGAGGTTTCAAAAATTGACAGCGAAGATCAGACATCAAGTGATAGTGGCACTGTAGTCGGAGAGGGAAAGTGGTAAAATTTGCATAAGGCGCTGAGTTGGTAGTTCGGCGTACTTGTAACTTGCCACATCGGGTTTTTGAAGAACTTTTTCGAATTGTATTTGAGTTTTCCTATTGGATCGCTCAGTGAAACGTAGAATTTGAGAAGATATGCAAAAAATGAGCTAGAGCTCTGCTACTCGGCTGTCGGCTTGCAACTTCTGGACGGAAGTTAAGGGAGGTTCGGCTTTTGGACGGATCTTGGTCAGATTTTGGTCAGAAGCTGCCGACTGGCAGCAGTGGGACGGACAATGGTCGGAATTTGGCCGGAATTTGAAGGCGCTACTTCTTAAGAGGTCGGAAGCTGTCCGGTAGTTTGTCGGATCTTGGTCGGCTTCACGCAATGTCTTTGCCAGAATCTGACCAAGCTCCGGCCAGAAGTAACCGGCGACGCCTGAGTAGATTCATTTTTATTTTGGAAAATAACTATAATTCTGTCTAGTCCAGCCCGTGGTCGTGGGATTTTAAAAAAAACTTGTGACTTCTACAGTAGTTTGCCTGAAACAAATGATACCGTTCAAGGACTGTCCAATCAATTAGGAATATTTTTCAGAATGACGAACGTGTCGTCTCCGTCCGTGACAACGAGAGCTTCTGGAAGGCTGTCAACGTGCTCGTCGATCACAACGTCCATCGTTTGTGTGCCGTCAACGAGCACGGCGGAATCGAAGGAGTCATCTCACTGTCCGACGTCATCAACTTCATGGTGGTCCAACCAGGAAGCCACCTGAGAAACATAACTCCACCCAAGAAGCATTGGGCTCGTCATCATGTCGGGGATATGAGTGACAAGGTATGTTTTCGAGATGATTCTCAAAGCGTTTTTAATTTCCGGTTTCTCTATACTGTTTATTTTAGGAGCTTCGCGAGATTTTGCTCACCAACGCTACCAATTTCGAGCAGGAGTCTAACTCAAGCAGCAGTGCATCGGTGTCCACCCTTCCAGTCAGCCAAAACTCATACTCGAAACATCCGCCATCACATCATTAATATTGATAGATGGTCTTCATTATTTTCTTTTTCTCTTTTCTTCTTTCTCTATGTATACACGTTCCCCTCTTCGCCTCACTCACAAGACCCCGAAAATCTAGAAAAATAATTAACTCTCAAGAAAAGAAAAACATATATCCACGTCAAAAGATTTGTATTCGATATTTGGAGTTTCGTCTCTTGCCTCTCGCCATAGGATTTTTCCATCTTTTAGGCATATTTTGTCCGATTCTTTCAATGGTTTTGCTCTTATGCTCCCTTATGATTAGAGCTCAATGTTTTTTCTCATCTCTCTATCTTAAGATTCTTCTTCTCGAGACAACAAGTTGTGATATATGTTTCTAAGTCATTCATCCCCCCTTCAAGTCCGTACTCTTTTTTCAAATTCTATTGAATTCCTGGCTTGGGTTTTCAATAGGTTTTTTTTAAAAAGATTTATTTTATAAATTGTTCTTTTGGTTCAAATTTCTGTTTAAAAGTAAACTAATCCTACCACAGGGCTCCGACCTTGTGTCGTTTTCAAACTGATTCCTTCCAAAAAAGTCCATTCTTCCCGCCAAAAAAAGTGCATTCAAAAATTTTGAAATCGCTCTTTTAAGGCAATTTCTTCCCCATTACTGTTCACCTTTTCTCGTTCCATTGTAATAAGGTGAATGATGATTAGAACGCAGAACCTATTACACTTCAAATCGCTTCTTTTGAACCGATACCTTATCGATCATCAGCACTTTTTTGTGGACACGTATCTTTTGTTCATAATCTCTGTCTTACTCTTTTTTCCCCTATCAACCAGTGATATGGGGGTGGGGAGAACTGTAGACTAACTGATTAGATTTCCGTCTTTCATACTTAGTCTTCCTATTGAGTCTCACGTATCAAGTGAAAACCCTTTGTTCTTTCAGAAGTTGGTTGAGAAAATAGTTCTGAAACTTTTTCCTGGAAGTGATAAGGTATCATCAGTGGAAAATGGCTGCAACTGGAAAAATTTATCAACTTATTTTTTCCTCCAGAAAACAAAAACTGTACCCCTCATTTTATCCAATCTCTCATCCCGTTTTATTCAAAATTTCCGATATTTTTTAGTCTAGTCATCATCACTCAGCCATTTCCCCCAATTTCCTGCTCTTCCCTTTGGCTGTACTTTGCACACGCGACTTTGGGTGGTATTTTCGGGTGGTATCTAACACTAGTTTGTGTTAATTTCTAATTTGCAATTCTTTGTCGTTTTCTCTATCCCCCCGGTTTTCGTTTTCCCTTCGTTTTAGAAACCAACGTGATGCACCCTGCTGTCCGTCAGAAAACGTTCATAAAAAATGACATTTTGCAGTCCTCTCTCCCGGTTGTCCGTGGCGAGCTTCTACTTCAGACAACAAAAAAGAGAAAGAGAGTCAGAGAAAGGCGAGAGCCCTACCAAAAACGGGAGGAGAGTCTTCAAAATGGCATCAATCTGGGGGGAAGAGTAGGACGGGTGGGCGCAAACGGAAGAGAGACCCTCTCTTCGTTCGCACTTTGGGCACACAGGAAGAAGCCAGAAAGAAAGTGAAAATGAGAATAAGATGGTGGCGGGGCCCTGGGTCAAAAAGTGCTGAGAGAGCGGTATAAGAGCAGATGGGAAAGCCTTTTCAGGAGCCGTTCTTCGAAATGGAAGAGAAGAGAAAGGAAGCTAAATGGAAATGAGAAGGCGCCCTCGCCTCTATCCTAGACGCACTTTTTTCATTTGGGTTTCTCGGTTTCTCGATTTTGATGGTTGTGTGGAGGCACCCAGATTGATTAGGTTCTAGGTGGAAGAGCAGCGATATATTCTGAACTATACACTTCTTTTTGATAAATGTGCTCTCCACTTCCAGTGAGAAGGGTACTGTAACTCTTCCTTAAAATATTTTTTTTTGTTCTTCTATTTTCTTCAACATGCAGATTGATACCGCTTCTAATTAGAAATAAAAATTGCAGGGACACCAAAGAAGGACAGAAACAGATAATAGTTAAGCAGAGGATTTCAACAGCCACGACAAGAACTGGTGAGTTTTGGGTTGTTACCTTATATGGGGGATGGTATTAACTTACTATTTCAAGAAAGGACTTTTTCATCTACAAGTCACGGCTCAGTTGAACCCATCATTTTCCCATTTTAAGGCATTTTTCAATTTTTGGCTCTTAGAGCACTTGAATGATAAGAATATTGAACAAAAAAGTGTTAAAAGAACTTTAGGGATGCTTAAGAGTCATTAGTAGCAGTTTATTATATTATCATTTATTAGATCCAAGCGAAATTTGGTTTAAATTTGGAGCAACTATCAAATTCAAAATTGGTTTCATAATGAAAAGTTATGCGGTGGAGGGAAAATAACCAGTGAAAACGACAAATGAGTGGATTAAAAAAGTTTTGAGTGATTTTACAAGCTACTACCTTGAGCATTGAGAATCTGTAGAAGGTTGTTGACTCCCATCATGGCTCCCTCATCAACATCCTCGTACTGTGGGGTGTCGACCTCCGAGCGAGCCATACTAGCGAAGTCAATCAGCTTTGTGTGGACGTTGGATTCCTCTTCGTCATCGATAATAATAAGAATTGAGCATCCGAAGTAGCGATGAGTGGGACTCGATTCAATGACCGCTTTGATCTTCAAGAGCTGGCGGATGACAGAGACTTTCTGGGTTTGCGGGATATCGAAGAATATCTTCATGGCATTCCAGAATTTCTCATTGGACATGGTCTTCCCTGAAATTGTTTTCGCCTTGTACAATGCTTACTGGTCCCTCAGACTTCACAAGGCTCTAGAATCATAAATTCGCCAACAAGGTTAGCATCCTATATTCTCCAAGGGAGCTATTAGCCAGCTGTATCTTAGGAACCATTAATTCTTTGCCTCGTTTCATATTTAGGACAGGTGTTTCATAATAATATGAGTCTTACCAAGGCCTTTTGTCCATTGAGTCTCCTGACGATCGTCCTTGTCGGTGAAGCGGGCGCCGCACAGACGGATTCCGAGCGAGGACGTCGTTGTAAGGGCACTTTTGCGGATGTGCAACGCCTTCTTCTCCTCTGATATGAAGTCGCTGTGGGTACGAGTACCGAGTTTCAAGTCTATGATTCGTGGCTTATTCATTCCGTGAGCCATGTCTCTCATAATGAGATAGTTCCTGAGAAATGAAAGTTGATTTTTTGATAGCATATCTTTTAACCTACCCGAAGTTGTCTGAATCCACCGTTGAGATTATTTTCCTGATTTCCGATGGCTCGTGACACGAGTTACACTTCCGAATCTCCAATAGTTCTCCATTCTGAAAATTCTCAAATTCATCCTGAAAATCTTTACGAGGAACTCACTGTGTAAACAAAGCAGCAGTCTGGTGCAATTTCCGCAAGCTGTCTTGACATCTTCAAATAGCTGGTAGCCTCTTGAATGATAGTTGGCTTCAAAAGATGGTCCCCCAGGATCTTCATGATCTCTGCGCGCCCGCCAATTTGTTGCTGATATTCCATTTTTGAATGTGGAGACAACTGAAACAGTGCTGATAAGAGTTTAGAAATGGGCGAAAGAGGCGGAGATAGGAACAGAATTAATTTAGACGTGGGTCTATGTATTAGCTGTATATTTTCGGAATATGGAACATATGATTATCATAAAAAAAGAACATGCAAATTAGCCAACAAGGAAAAGTTTGCCTAGCTTTAATGAAAAGCAAAAAAAAATAACTAAAAAGTGAAATATAGTTCTTATCAGTTGGGGGGCATCGACCTTCGTCTTGGACATGAGAGATTGAGAAGAGAGAGAGAATACAAACTCCATCTATTAGGTAAGCACCGCTGTTGACGTAGAAGAGCAGAAGGAAACCAATCTGTAGATTGAAAAGGAAAAGGCATGAAGAAGGAATAAAAGTTTTTCGGTCATTCTAGTTCTTGGAAATTTCAAAACTTTTTTGAAGCACTCTTCAAAAATTAGAAAAAGAGAGTGTCTGTCGATCATAGATGAGTTCAACAAACTTCAAGACACAGTTCGATATGACTCGCTTGATGTTCGATAGATAAAAATAATTGATAAATGTGCTCCATATGATTTTTCCCGTGCCAACCGGTCACTGGTATGGAAGAAAGTCTAGAACAAGTAGAGAAAAGCAGTCTAAAACCGGTTAGTAACCAGGAGAATTGAAGCTAAGTTTGAGGGCGAAGTTTAATACTGAGGTCTGGGTTTCATAAAATTTCTTGAATCTGAATATCCGTATTTTCTTCCTTAATTCAAAAAGCTGTTCAAAGAAAAATTTTCACTAGTTTTAAGGCAGAAATCTAAATTTTGAACTCTGTTAAGCAACAAAACTAGATTAGTCTATGAAACAAAAAACTACAGTAATCTCTAAGAGCTCAAATGTGGACTTCATTCCTCAAAAGTCATTAATAACTTTTCTGGAGTCCCATTGTTGGTTTGACGCAAATAGTTCTAGACAAGTTCCTCTAGTTTGGAATTCCATGTCTGGTCTTATTATTGAGCGGAACGCCGATTTCTGTTTGGAGACAGATGTTATCCGGTCACAAGCAAATTTTCGAAAAGTTTGTCTACATGAATTCCATGTTATTCCTAATTTTTAGTTGATAAGAAATAATCTTGTAATATTCAAAATTAAAATTCGGGAGAGAAGAAAACCATCAGAGTGAAGCAAACCATCAAATTCGAAGGAAACCAAACCATCAAATCGTTGCCTTTTTTATTTATGGCAAAGCATAAAGACCAACTATCTGCGGCCGCGGAAATCGAAAATGCTGGAGTTTTCTAGGCCATTTTGCTATTCGGTGCGAGACCCTTGCGGGAAACACTATGTTCCTTTAATTTCGAGCTTCTAAGTCTCTTCAACTTAAAGGCACATAGAGTTTTCTGCAAGGGTCTCGCACGGAATAGCGAAATGGCCAAGAAAACTCCGGTTTTTTTATTGTCGTGGCCGCAGCAATTCGATGACTTTGCTGCGATCCACATCAGAAAAAAAGTATCAGAAAATTTTTGGTTTGCTTCTCACTATAAAATGGGAAAATGATATTTTCAAACTTCTGGCGAATTCAGGCTTGCTGCTGAGGTCAACTGTCAAGCAACAAAAAATGTTCTCTGTAGTTTTTCAAAATCCCTGTCTTGAGACCTCTTCAGAGCAGCTGCCTCTGGGTTACTGTAACTCAACTGCAATACTTCGAAAATTGTGGGAGTCACAATAATTGCAGAGTTTTCCCTTCGAAATCAAAATTGACGGGTTTCTTTTTGCTTTTCTGCTTTCCCGTTTGCTCCAAGGCACCAATTTTTGTCTCGATGCGTCTAAAAATTGTACTCTCTTCTCGTGTCGATGTACATCCCCGCGAATACATTTCCAGATTCATGGATTGAATACAATTTTTTTTTCTTAGAAATACGGTAGCTATCCATCTCCCACACTGCATATGGACTCATTAATTTCGCGCATCCTCTCGAAAGAGATGAAAAAGCGCATTCACCACCACATTCTTCCAATTTCGGAGGCTACTGACTCAAGCAGATGTTTATTGAAGACCCCCTAGCCGGATTGAGGGGAACGAATAAGATAAATGGTGCAGGAGGGCTCCCTTGAAAAATCTCAGCATCGGCTCATTTGTTTTCTTTTGTGGCTCATTTTTGGACGGAGCATCAATTCCTTTCTGTATAGGTTTTGGTAATTGGTCCGTCGGGTAAATGCTTCCCATTTTTCACACAATTAGTCCCACATGATGAATGGGTCTTTTTTCTTCTCCGATGGTGTGTGTTTCGGGGAGCAGCTCTATAAAAAAGGATAGTTTTATGACATGCATTATGTTTTGAAATCGGTTGAGTATTTATTGTTCTATTTAGAAATTTAATGCACTTTTTCTCCCATTTTATGATCTATTTAAGATCTATTTTTGGGTTTTCTCATTTATACCTACAGTAATCCGATTCATATTTTAATCTCTTTAGACTCTGGTGCACTTTTCTTTAAATTGAGTGTACTTTTGTCATTTCCAGATCATTTCACATTTTTTTATCGTGAACACGTCAGCCAAAAAACCAAATTCATTGAAAAATTCAAGAAAAGAAAGGAAACCGATTCATTATCATTAAAAGACAATAAAGTCATTAGAATCAAATGAAACGGGGAGTGCTTTGATAAGCGAGACGAGTACAGTTCTAATTTTTGTCAATGACATGTAAAGTGTACTGCCAGACAGTCTGGTGAAAAATTGGAAAGTGTTTGGGAGAATGAAAACTCAAAATATTTGGAAGGGAAAAAGGAAACTACGAATATAATGGGCCCGAAGATTTTTGAAAAGTCAGTGCTCAAGATTTCTGAGCGGGAAGGAAATAAGGGACGAAAAAACTCTGAACTAATAAATCAACGAGGAAATTCTATTTCGTAGTTCTGAGAAATGATCAACATTTCATTTTTGGACATTATGTGAAATATAAAATAAGTTTTTCAACTGAGAAATTCAAGTTTACCTAAAACCTGTAATAGAAGAACCCCCAAATTTTATCTTTCAGCCAATTTTTCAAAGCTTCTGTCAATGATATAAAAAGTGGTCGATTGATGAATTGTTTATTATAATATGAGAAGTTTTTGTCAGTTGACACATTTTTGATATCTTCCATAAAAATCAGGATAGTTGAGCTCAAACTTGACAATGTGGTGGCCCTTCTAATACAGGTTTCACGTTAAAACACTTGAATTTTCTCCCTTTTTAGTGTGTCACTGTAAAAACAAAAAAAAACACAATTTAATTTTGTGCCAATCAATCAAAAATACCGTAAACACTCTAATAGAAGGCCACCCGGACCGTCCACTTTAAGCTTTTATATCTCACTTCCTTTATATCAGCAACTTCTTATTAGTGAACAACTTCTTGATATCTCTCACAGAAAACGAGATACATATTCTACAATTTGACGGTTCGAGTGGCGTTCTATTAGAGTGTTTTTGGTATTTTCGATTTTCAATTTTATTGATTTGTACAGATTTGTGTAATTTTGCTACATAAAACTTTCGCACTATCCGTTTTCTTAACTTTTTTTTCTCTTTTCTCCTATTTGTGAGATCTTCTGGCTCATTTCCTTTTTTCGCACTCTTCCAGACATACATTTATTGTACATCTCACTCACTCATCTAAGCCTCAATTTGTATTCGTACACACGATGCCGTAAGTGCCACGTCATCAGAAATCTCCGCCCATTTCTGAGCCTACGGTACATGCTCGTCCTAGTGGCTAAACCATCCGGTTCCCGAAAACGTTTGCCTTGCAGCCACGCCCATTTTCCGCTTTTTGTTATTCATCCTTTCTCGGCCACCAGTCATTTTCATTCACTCATTGTTTCATACGAGCTTCTCTCTTCCGGTTGGCGCTTCCGTTGGTTCTCACCTTCTATTAGTCACTCTGACTTCCAGACAAGCTTGATGTATAGCAAGCCTTTAAAAGGCATCAAGCCAACTTTTCTGTTGGCATTTATTGTGGTGGTAAGTTGGGTTTAGAATTTAGCAAACTGTCATCCTAGGGAGTTAGTAAATGAATGAATAAGGTAGTAATGAAAAAGGTAATGCAAATTATACTGGATAATCTACTGGTCCCGTAAATCTCGAAAAAGCCAATTTTGAATTTTAGAATTTAAAGAAGTTTTCCTGTAAATGTGTGTCTCCTTCTTCTGGAAACTGAAAACCCTAAAAGCACTCACATCCGCATCTGTGAACCAAAAAACTGGATAAACTTTTAAAAAAGTACCTTTTTTGCACTTTTTCTGACTTTTGTTTGATTTCTCTACGTCTTCCTGGTTACTCTACTTTTTGAATTGTATCTAACCGACTAAAAACCGAGCTAGAGCTGAATATGCAGTCTTTCCAGTTGGGGTTGCTTGTTATAGTGCTAGAACAAATATATATTTCCGGCCGGTTAGACTGTCTAGTAGATATTAGTTCTGACTAACAAGAAACGAGAAAATGGGGAAAGGGAAGACAAACATGTTTAAAAAACCTATATGAATAGCTCAAGCTCTCTTATTAATGAACTAACGAAGATAAAAATATGAAAATTTTATTTTAGTTAATAGTTCGTGGTCTGATTGATTGAAATCTTTCATTTCAGCTCTTCCTGTTGGAGATGGCCCTCGAGACAGGGCCACCCCAACACAACACACGACACGGACCTCCACATCAAAGAAGAAACCAACACAACTATGATCGAAACAGGACCTATTCTAATAACTCAAATGGCAACGGGTCAGGATACAGGAACAACTACAACGGGAACAGGAACAACAATCGGAACGTGCAACATAATCAAAATGAGCACTATAGATATCAGGAAAGAAACGAACGTCAGAACAACACATATAGGCAGGATAATCGGAATCAATATCACTCGGATCACTTTAATGGTGGAGAGAGATTCATGAGTGGTACAACATCGTCATCACAAGGATACCAACAAGGATATCAGCAACTTTCTGTACCACACATGGTTCCGATTGCTCCAACTACAACTATGACGCCGATGGTTCTAATGAATCAGATGAATCCAATTTATTCCTATGGACCTCCAACAACTCAAGGTAAAATAATTGTGCTTCACCTAGCATTAGAGTTAAAAATGTATGATTCACCACATGTGTTGAGGTTTCTTTTGAATGAAAAAAATTGAACTATGTGTGAGATTTTAGGAAATACCACCATTCTAATGTGACCATATTTTCCAGGACCATCATATAATGGAAACCCAAACCAATTCTATCACCCAGCTCCTCAACAAGCTCCGATTCCACACCAACAGCCCTACTACAACATCAACGACTATAACTACATTCCTCCTCAAAATATGATCCACTCCTCTTGGCAAGAACCTTATAATAACAATTCGGTTCAATCTACTAGTCAACTTCCGTATCCAGCCTACCAATTTGCCCAAGAAGGCCAACCACAAAATCAGGAAGGCTACTACCAACCTCAACAAATGGTTCAAATTGCTGCCCCGCAACCTCAGGATTGGCAACAGATGAATGGCCAGCAGAGCTATGATCCAGCTTCCCAGTCAGCTCAGGAACCAAACCATAACGTCCAGGAATTAAATCCAGCCGAAACTCTTCCTCCAAAAGAACCACTATTCCTGAATCCAACTCTGTTCTCAGGTGTTGATGGAACAATCCAGTTTGTCAATAACGATGGATACACGGAAGAGCATCATGGAGTCAATGAGCAGGCTCCGAATCCGAAAGATTCTAATGATGATTTGGAAAGTGGAGAAGCTCAAGCAAATCGAGAGGTTCAGGAAATAACAAATTCAAACCAGAAGCTAACTTTGAGTGATTTGATTACGCCAACATCTGCCGAAAAGAACTCTGAAACTCTACCATCTGAAAAAATTTCAGATGCTCCAAAAGAACTTGAGATAGAGAAGCATGAAGACCAGAAGCCTCAGGAGACTGTCAATGATCAGGCAGTCAAAGAATCCAACGACCAACAACCCATTATCGAAAAGAATGACAATCATTCTACAGACGCTCAGCATGAACCAATCCCAAAAACAAAAAATCAGTTCGACTCATACAATTTCAATGGCCTCAACTTTCCGATTCTTGCCGAATACAACCACCCGGATCATATCAAAGAAAAATATCTCCAGCTATTGGACAACATATCAGAACAAGTGAGAGACTTCTTTGGAGATTTAGCTGAGGCATCTGAAAACGTGGAGCTTCCTCTGGACACCACAAATGGAAATCTAGCATCAGAAATGAGCAATCAGCTGAGGGATATCGAAAAAGAAGGAATCAGAACTGGACTGGACTACTCCATCCCAATTCCAGATGTGATCGAGCTCTTGGATAACTTTGAACAGCTACGTGTCATAAGGTAAATTCATGCAATATTACAAATATTAAATTAAATTGTTTATTTAGAAGCAGTACTCACACGCGTACCGGATTCGAGAAGTTTATAGGATGCACTGAAAAAGCGGTAAGCGTTTTATCCTGTTTAGTCTGATAAATAAAAAACTGAAATTTTTTCAGATGGATCTCACTGAAACTGGCGTCTTTATCAAACTGAACAAGATGGAAAGAGAACAATTGGATTACTTCCTTCAGACCAGACAAGAAACTACAATTGTGATGTTCTCAGAATCGGATGCAGAACGAGAGAATCCAGACGACGAGGAAGAGTTCGTAGATGCTGCTGCGGACCTTCCAGAACCATCTGAAGGAAATGCGTCGACTTCTGCCGGACCATCCACTTCTTCTGGGAATGCATCTGGAAATCCATCTACTTCTGGGAATGCATCTGGAAATCCATCTACTTCTGGGAATGCATCTTCCTCTTCCTCTTCGAGTAGTGCCAGCCCACCACAGCCTCTAATTCGGTCCTCCCGTTTCTCCAACTATGCTGCCGATCAACAGTCCGCTCGTGGAAGATCAACTAGTAACATGGCTACCTATGACCACTACCGTCCAAACCGCAATCGCCAACACGAACCTCCAATCCTTGATATTCCAGACGATAGACAGCCAGGACCATCACACCGTCGTCTCCCAGACTTGCCTCCAGAGTATCGTCACCTCCAACAACAACTACAACAACAAAATCAACAAGATCAGAACCGAAATGGAGAGGGAACAAGTGCTCGAGGAGTTCAAGATCCGAACGCTCAACTTCGAACATTTGCTGAGATGATGGAAGAAAGAGATGAGCAGGAGCGCTACTGGCGTCTGCAGTATACCTGGCACAGATTGCAAGCCGAGCAACAAGCTATCCTCCTTCATTATCGCAGAGGACAAGGACAACAACAGGATGGACATCTTGAAGATGAACTTCCAGCGCACGTATTCCATCCGTTCAACTTCAGTCAGGAACCCTATCGTCGTCGTCACCAGTCTCTTGAGACCACTCTTCGTCAAAGCCCACCTCCATATGACAGAAGATTCGAGGAGCAGATCCGATTCATAGTTCCCACGCAATGGGAGCTCATGGTGAAGATCAAGTATCCACCATATAGGATGCCACTTATTGGGACAGCTCGTCGGGAAGGAAGGTGAGCAAATTTCTAAATTTAAAAAATACATCGATTTTGGACCATTTTATCATAGTGGTTCAGTCCCTTCTGTGAGAACTCAAGTTTTGAGTGAATTACTAGCTTGAATATTTTACAAAATCTGAAAATCCATTCATCTTTACCCCTTCTCTCTTTCTTATCATTTGAACGAATTGGGATTACAGTGAGAACTACACCCCCAAACGGTTTCTCCCCGGGCACAAATCTGTTTACAGACGACAGGTCCCGGAGGATGAGAGAGATGCCGAGAATCGCAACATTCCCGGTGAGTTTAACATTAACAGCTTCGGTTCTTTTTTTTGGTTACCAAGAAAAATCATTTTACTACATAGCTTTTGTTAAATTGTGTTGGCTTAACGCTTTTGTTGCTAATTTCAGATCCAGGGCCGCTGAATCTGGATACTCATGGAGTCGTGATACAAGCACCTCGTCAGGACATCGAGAGATTGGCCAATGATTTGCGGCGACTGCTTCCAGAAAGGAACCCGTATCAGGCTCCTGAGCACCCACATCGAGGAGTGAGACCAGAAGATGACGAAGAGGCGCACGAGGACGGAGCCGATGGAGATGACCAAGAAGGCAACTAACTATATTTGTGTTTTTTGTGTTAATAAAAGTGTTTTCTTTCCAGATGATGTTGTGTTGTCTGAGAAGAACGAGCCATCTTGCTCTACTCCGGTCTCTGAAAAACAAAAAGATAAGAAAACTGAAGAAACTCTCGATACGTGTCGTTCGTCTGTCGAAAGTAATAAGAATATTTCTCCTGATGATGAAGATGATGATGATGATAATCATTCTTTCTATACTAGCTCTTCCTCTTCCAAGCATCTCCCAGCGGCTTCTTTGTCGTCATCAGGTCCTCAGCCGTCTCCTTCTGATACCCCTGACACAAACTATCAGTCCACATCTGGATCCAGCAAAACTAATAAACCAGTAAAGGATGCGGCATGGAAGAATCAGAAGAAAAGAGAAAAGGATCGTCTACGTGCTCAGCGTAAGGAAGAGGAGAAGGCCAAGGAGGAGAAATCCCGTCTGAAAAAAGAGATGAAACTTGCTAAAGTGAAGGCTTCAGAGGAAAAGAAGAAAATCGAAGAGGAGCGGCTTGCGGAGCAGAAGTTCATTGAGGAGCAGAAAAGGAAGGAGGAAGAAAACGAACGACAGAAGATTGAAGAAGCTCAGAAAGCGGAAAAACGAAGAATCGTGAACCAGATCAACCGAGACAAAAAGAAGAGGAGCAAGATTGAGAAGAGGGAGGCGGAGAGAAAGAAACAGGAAGCTGCGCAGAAGCAGCTACTGGAAGCCAAGAAGGTGTTCGATGATGATATGGCTCTCCAACTCATGAAGGCTAAGCTTATTCTCGATCAGGAGAAAAAATATCGTCTCGAGAAGAAGTTGAGGTCTCAAATCCTCGAGAAGGATCCTGATACCTTAAGAGAAGAAGTGAAAGGTGTTCTTGAATGGCTTCAGATCAATGAGGATCATGACTATAGGAATATTAGAGCGAGTGAGTACACATTTAGATTTCTGGAAAATTCTTTTGTTGTATTTTCAGGATCACCTGTAGTCGACTACTACCTTCGTGACAATTCTGCATTCAAACGATTTGTTGATGCTCAGAAGCAAGTTCCAAGAGAGACTCGCTTCCATTTAACAGACTCCATTATAGATCTACGAGAATTAGAAAATATCAAAGTAAGAAATACTTCAGTGATTCTCGAAAATCGGAATTTCAGAAATGGGACGCAACTAGAAACATCAAATTCGCAAGAGCAGTCCGACAGTATCGCTTTTGGAGACTTTGGAAAGATGATGAGCTATCAGATATACTCAACTACGCAGCTTCGTTCACCGAACCCGCCGGGGACGGATTTTGCATTGAGAGATTAGAAGACTGGATCTTCAATGAGCATCCGATCATCAGTATGGAGACGACTCTATGATTCCAAGCTTCTCATTTTGCTGTATATTGTATTATTTGCCAACTTGTCGTTTTCCATTCCCACAAAAGTGCCATCAAATGTTTCAAATCTTTCACTAAAAAAACTGATACCTAAAAGAACAACTTGTCATAACTTCCATTTCAAACATGCTGCCTTTTTCTTAGCTCTGTTCAGTGCCTATTAGATCGTGGATTTGTTGATTTTCATCTTTCTTCGTGTTTGAGAAATGACGATTCTTTCGGTCCTTATCCGACTGTACAGGGCGGGGAATAAATATAGCGCCGCTTTCAAGACAGCGTAAAAAGCTCAAATCAAAAGATTTTTTTTCTGAAACTCAACCGAAATGTTCATTAAGAGACAGCAAAAAAGGTAGCATCAACAGTTTGTGACCATTGCTCCCTTTGCTTCGATAGCATCTCGAAGTCTCTTCATATAGGAGTCGACTACGGCACGGGCTTAGTTGACGTCCGAATTGTCCCATGCCGCGGTCATGGATCGATTTAGGGCTTCCAAGTTAGGATAATTTTTTGTGGAGACTAATTGGGTCTAATATTCCCATAACAAAAAGTTTGTCAGAATGAGGACCGGACTGGAATCTAGCCATCAATCCTTAGTGAGAAAATCCGGAAAATTGGCTTGGAACCTCTGACAAGTGAGCTTTGCAGTGTGTGCAGGCACTCCGTACTGTTAGAATGTCCAACTGCCGTTCAAAATCCGCTCGGTTTAGAATTTTTGTCGGTTTGGGTCAAAAATCGACAAAATGTTACCATTTGAGCATATCACACCGAATACGGTCACCGTGCCCGGGTGAGAAGTCATATTCAGAATTTTCACACGCCAAAATGGACTATAATAATTGATAGCCACGATTCAATTGTCCTGGCCATTCTTGTTTACCTCTACAGTGAACAACTTCATCTGTGAAAAACGATCTTCAAGTGCGTGCCGAAGCGCGTGCCTCAATGGAGAGTTTTGGATTTTTTCAGTTTTAACTTCTTGTTACGGTCCGTTAGGGAAGCGCTTTTTTGGGTTCTATAGGTAATCATATAGAGCTGGTTTCGGAGAATATTTCTCATTGATTTGGGGAACATTCTGAACTACGACGCCATTTTTTTCGTGATTCTTTCGTGACTCCTACTGATTTTCTCTCTCACGGCTTTGACGACTTCAGGAGTCGTCCCAAAAACCAGATGACCGCTTTTTCTTATATTCTTGAAAGTTCCCAACTCTCTGAACCAAATGAATGTTTGATTGACCGTTGATTTCCTGATACCAAGTTTTTTAGTGATTTCCAAAGTTCACACCCCTTTTTCGCGCTCTCCATACTAGGGGTGTGGTATGGATAAACAGTCACCATTACCTTCAAAGTTTGAATAATTGCCTCAAACTTTCAGAAATTGTTTAGAACGAAATAACGAAACAAAAAAATATTACTGTGTGCAAATCAGACCGTTTCGCAGGCGCCAGAGCGTAGGCAAAGTTGCGGCGCAATAATTATTCCCCACCCTGTACATTCGCACCAATATTTTTAAGACGCGTTCTCTGTAGAACTCACCTTCAGGCCTATTATCCACCGTACAGAAGAATTTAAACTTGTATTTTCTAGCTGATTTTTTATGTAATGCATGTTCATGGACTTCTAAGGTATATGAGATATAGTTTGTCCCGACTTGTCCCACACCTGGAAAAATATGGTCGCGGGGTGTCTAAAAAAATTTTTTTTCAAAAGTGAAATAATGATTAGGTCATATTGTAGCACGTTTTTAAGCACTATTTTGAACATTTTTTGTGGTGGAACTATGTTTATATTCTTCCATCTTCCCTGGAAAAATATCAATTTTTGCAAAACAGCTATTTTTTGGACCAAAAAATGACCGTCCTGAAAAAAATGTCCATTACTTTACAAAAAATTTCAAAGTTAGATTCTCCGTTAAAAAACACATCAGAATTTGATTTGAGATAAAAAATAAACCTGGGCCCCCTATGAGTTTTAGGCCAAAATATGCTCAAAAGTGAGGTTTTTTCAGAATCGACCCTCTCCGATTTTGTTCAAATTTTGACCAGATGTATCATTTGTCATGGGTAGTATTCTGGCAAAGTTTCAAAGTTCGTTCTCATCGTCTTCGTACATTTCTGGAAGTCGTATTTTTTCATTGAAAATGAACTTGGAAGCATTTTTGTCGCTTTTTCAGTGCTTCTGAAAATGTACGAAGACGATGAGAACGAACTTTGAAACTTCGCCAGAATACTACCCATGACAAATGATACATCTGGTCAAAATTTGAAATTTTTTTGTAAAGTAATGGAAATTTTTTTCAGGACGGTCATTTTTTGGTCCAAAAAATAGCTGTTTCGCAAAAAATTGATATTTTTCCAGGGATGATGGAAGAATATAAACACAGTTCCAATACAAAAAAATGTTCAAAATAGTGCTTAAAAACGTGCTACAATATGACCTAATCATTATTTCACTTTTGAAAAAAATTTACACTTCCCTTGCCATATTCTAAATAAAATCATTGTCTTTAAAGTATTTACATTCAACTTAACTTCAAAACTTCAAACTTTTCCAGTTTTCAGGGCTGACGTAGTCATCCCTATCCGGAGAATTTGTAGAATTTCCAGGTTAAGTTGAAATATCTTCGAAACTTTTGAAAACCCGGCTTAACCCGAGAAAAGATGAAATTTGGTGGAACCACCGTTCTTAAGAGACTCTCCCGGTCCCATTTATCATGATAAAAGTCCCAACATGACGATCATGGACCCATCAACCTAACCACGGTCCTATCTATTGTTTTGTGAGTTTTCGAAGTAATTACATGCTCCATTGAAAACTATCAGTTTACTCTACATTATGTGCTCAATTGAAAAAAGTATACTCAAGGTTTTAATTCCTCTATTCTGTTCCTCATTCCTAAAAAACATTTCAGGAACAACCGTTTTCTTCCTGCCAATCTCAAAAAACGGTAGATCGATTTTAACCTTGCGAGTTTTCTTTCTTTCCCACCTTCTCTGAACTTTTGCATCGTAGAAAAAAGACGATATCACATTTTCAAGCACTTTTGAGACTTTTGACTTTGCTCTTTTCATGATTGTGCTTCAGTTCTAGCCAGATCGTTTGATGAATTGAGTCTTGTGATAGAATCCCCAGTCCAATTCGTTTATATTCAAGTTCATGTCGCGTTCAAACCCAGAGCGATGAGTCAGAAGAAAAGAGGCGGGTGCTAGATAATGTAAACTGAAGTTTTACTCACAAGTGTCTTTACACTTCTCATCTTCTTCTTCTTCATTTCTTCCTCCCCACCCATTTGTCTTCTCACTTCTCATTTCTTAATGTTTTTTTGGCTGCTCTTCGTTTTCTCCGTTCTACCTCTTGGCCAACTGCAGGTGTTTGAGGGTTCTGGAGAAGAGAATCGTAAGATTACTTTTTGTTAGAGTTGAGATATGTTTTGTTTTCAGTAGTGGATGAGTACTGGTTGCAAAGACTTATCGAGACAGTGCAAATCCCTCATTACTTGACACAAAAAGCATATCAACTTGCTGAGGACTCGAAACCTGATGTCGACGAGGAAGAACTTTTGACACTGGATGCTTCGGTTCCCGATCATGCCAAAGAAATATTCACCAGAGAAATCATCGAAGCTTCTGAAGAAAGTCAAGAATCTCTGGTGAACGCTACCGAGAAACTCATGTCCGTTGTGTACTTTGCTTTCAGACCCTTTGGTTGTGATCAGGATGTAAGCTTTTGAGTTTTGATTTCAGTTGGCGCGGGGGCAAGAGTCAATTTTTGTCGTTGCAGAACATTTGGCCAAGTGTTTACAATATGTCATCTGACAACTTGAATTGCATTGCTTTCACGTTGTTGCAGAAAGTTTATGACAAGTCGGAATTTGTGAGTTTAGAAAAAAAAAAGAAAGAAGAACTAACGGAAAAAAAGATAAAAATTCTTTCAGACACGAAAGTATCTGGCGAGAGCAATTCACTTCGGGATCACGAGCAAAGCACCAATAGATCATAGAATTCATGAAATGGTAAGAATTAGGCCTAGAATCAAGGGAACATCAAGTTCTTAAGGTATTCACATTGGTTTAGAGGATGCATAGGATCATAGACTGCGTGGCGTTTAAGCCTGAGTGAATATATAAATTTGAGCAATAAAGCAAGATAGTGTATAAAAATATTTTGAATTTCTGTTTTCCCAAGTGTACCACAAAGTCACATGTACCTCTGGATCCGAATTACCTTCATTAGATGAACCCTTGGAGACTGTACCCCTGAATTTCTCATCTAAGCTAAATCATTTTCAGCTTGTCTACCAATACCTCCTCCCCAATCTGGACCGTGTCTGGTTCAATAGCATGAAAATCCAGCTAAAGAATAGTTTCTGGAACGAGCAGGAGTTTACAAAAACACCCACCTACGAAGATGACAGTTTCTTCTGTGGCTCTATGCCATTCACAGATGAAGTTCAGGACAAAATCAATTATTATTACACAAGTCGATAAACTTTATTTTTATTTAAAAAAAAATATTTTGTTAGTCTGTATGTGTTACAATTCATTTTTATTATCAAATTATCATCTATATTTCGAATTCCAATTGTATAAAAAAAATCAGCCTCTCGATAAATGTATGGAAATCATTGTGCCACTGTATCTCCAACTTTCACATGCGACATATCATCCATTTGTAGTATAGATTGAAGTTGGTTCTAGAAAAAAACAAAGAATTAAACCACAATGAATTCTCACCAAACCTTTAGAATCCGATTAGCCTCCACAAGACGCTCGTTGGTATCCTTCATTCGCTGCTCCACAATTTCCAATTCCTCCTCGCTTACAATTTTATCTGTTGCCAATTTTTTCTCCAATTGGGCAATCTGCAACACATGTACATTTCTTTCATTTCTTCCGAGATGCGCGCAATTCTAATTTTCTCCCGTTTCTTGTTATTCATTCACCTTCAGGAGAAGCTCCTTGTTTTTCTCTTTCTGGACTTTCCATTCAGTCGTGGCTCTGGTTTGTTCGTTTTCAATGAACAAGGCTTTGCGGACACCTGACAAATTGTTCCTAATTAAAAAATTCGTTTGAAAATGCAAAAAGAATGTAATTCACCATAAGCGATCGCCGACTCCAGTACATTTTGATATGCTGCAAACGTCATCCGAATCTCGTCACGGACACGAACCAACAAAAGACCGCGTTCTGCACAAGACACACTGACCTGACGGATTAGCTCATCTGGAAAGAGAAAATGATATGCTATTCTTGGTAGCAAGGGGTGCTATTAGATGTTAAACGTTTCGAAAAAAAAGAGAGGGGCAACGATTCGAACACTAACCAAAGAATTGAGCGTAGAGGTCCCGTCGAATGGGACAAATTCCAAATGGTTTCGCACCTCGGTCCTTCAACTCGCTTTCTAGTTTTTCTTCAAGGTTTATCTGAAATATTTTCTGGTTTTTTTCCGTTATAAGTCAATCTGTTTTCCCGTAAAAAAAATCTGTCTGACCAATTTCGATCGGACATTCATTTTTTAGATCTGACATCTGAACCTACTTCATATTCAAGCTACCAGCTCTGGACCACTTAAAGCTTCAACTGCCACCCCTGAACTATCACCTCTGAACCTACTTGGAATCCAAACTACCAGCTCTGAACTTACTACAGTTCCGACTATCACCTTGGCAGTTTGAATATGAAGTAGGTTTAGAGGTGATAATTGGAACTATAGTAGGTTCAGAGGTGGTAGTTGTATCTGAGGTAGGTTCAGAGGTAGTATTTGCAACTGTACTAGGTTCAGATATTTTTCTATTGTTTAGAGTTTGTCTATTGTTTAGATTTGTCTATTGTTCAGAGGAAGATAGATTTTAGTTTTCAAATCAGTGCCAAAAAAAGACAAAAGCCGGCACGCCAGCCAGATTATAAAAAAAGGTGATAATGAAAAAACTGATCTTTTGAACTTTACCATATCTAATCTGGTCGCTGGATGTAGAGATGCTTGTTGCCTCCATAACTTTCCATTTTGCTCGTAAACCCTTTAAAACATTTGATGTTTTTCTTTGAAACGATAAATTACCCACCTGGGTGGCAGAATACAATCCAAAATGAGCTGTAGCTGATGCTCACTTTCCACATGGTCATCTTCAGTGCTTTCAACAATACTTTCGAATGTGATATTAGTTTCAGCCTCTTGTTTGGAGCTAGTTTCCTCCTGAAATTCAGGCTTTCTCGGACTGTTTAATACAAAGCTTGATAATTATATATTCTTCTGGAGAAGTGTTCTCTCTATTTTTCTATTTCTGCTACCAATTAGCTCGGACAGATTGGAAAAAGAACAAGAGATGGGCCTATGGGAGGTCTCTACCAATTTGTTTCCGGATAATTTGGGCTCTAAGAAGAAGTGGAAGAAGAAGAAGACAGAAAAAAGAGGAGCGGAAGACTTACTGCGGGATTTACATGTAAAAATATGTTGGACGGCGTCTCGACTGAGCCGAGGATCGTTGAAGTCAGCGAGCTTTCAAATTTGGGCTCTTCGAACGTCATCAGGGCGTTTAGAGGCAGTAATAAAAACTTTTTGGCTTTTTTCTTCGAGAGTGGAGAAGAGTTGTGAAAGGCACTAAGCGCGTTTATAGTTTTATATAGTATTTCGTTTTGGCTGAAGGTTCGGACCACAGGATTTTTGCGTGGCTTGGTTTCTAGTGTACCGAATTTCCGGAGAAGTTGATCATCCATGAAATAAATTTTTAAAGTGTTGAAGTTCTTCATAATTAATGATAATTAGTTTATTCAGTGGATTTTCAAATAAGATTCGTTTCTTTCTTTTTTGAGTTTCCGCAATTACTGTGAAATTGGCTAAATTGTTGCTTTTCAGACAATGGACACTCCAACTCCCGATCTATCCATGCGTGAAGGGATTACTGAAGGGAATACACCTTCGCCATCGCCGAGTCACCGATTGCTCCAAAAGTGAGTCTATAATTGTTTATTAGAGCATGTTGTTGTAGTCGAGAGCATAAAGGTATTGGGGACAATTGAATGCATCAAAACATAGTCAATCTTTAGATTTTCGAGTTCCCAAGTCATTTTGCAACATCATGAAGTTGCGAATCTTCCTCATTTATCATCTTTTTTCTGCCCTCTCTCTGTCTTCAGATGTCAAACCACTGACACCCTGACTTGTTTCACAGAACTTTTTTTTTTGTCCTTCCTACTGATTGTAATAAACAGCGTGTCGTTTGACACGACAGCAATTGCACACATTGGTGCTTCCCAATCGCACCTCGGAATTGCGTTTCGGAAGAAAAAAATACAGAACACCTTCTGAATTTCGACCCCTGATTCATGCTTCACTGCATTTTTTTCCTTGATTTCTCTCGGAATCTGACCCCTCGGGATCAGTGGTGAAGAAAGAAACTGAACCAACGGGGTGAGGAGAAGAGGAAACGGATATTCCTCTCGATTTTTATATTTCTTTTTCCTCATATTCGGTCAGTAGCTACATATTAAAACCATGAAGGATCTATTGACAGTCACCGGGTTCCATAAGGATAGGAGGTGAGTCTGTATAACTGAATTTGGAGACTGGAAAAGTGTTATGTGCTGCTGTGTGCGTGTCTGTTCAGCTATTCATTGTTTTAGAGCGTTTAAATTTCTGAAATCCAAAAAAACTGGAGCTCCAGCTTTTGCCAGTTTCTTCCGAAAAAGTTTTTCTAGTGTTTCGAAATCCTAAAAATTGAACTTCAATTTCAAAATAAATGGATCCCTAGAAATATCTGGAGACTACGGTACCCCAGAATTTTTTCTGCGGAATTTTTTGGGTTTATCGTTAGAAAAAAACTTTTTCGAACGATTGAGTTGTTTTTAAAATTCATAGATTTGATTAAATCGTAGCTGTCTGGAAAGTGGTATGATTATTCAAAACTACTTCAATCACTCTAATAAAGTTAACCTAACTTTCAAAGTGGAGCCGATTCATCTCGGTTACTGTATAAGATATGAAAAATTGGTCAACTGATAAAACATTTTTGATTTTATGATGAACACTTTGTCAGTTGACAAGCTTTTGATATCTTTTGCAGGAAATGAGATATATGGGCTTCAAATTTTTAGTAGCCATTCTATTAAAAATCTTACCATAGTCATCTTTGTTTATCCATTTTATGAAAAATCCTTTTTTTTTCAATAAACTTAGAAACGAAAAAAAAAGTTCTTGTGAACTATCCTGAACTTTATAATTTCCAATTTTTTGATGAAGTTTGTTTTCTGATGCCCTCGGGTGTTCGGAAACTTTTTATGACGCGAAATGAGCAGAAGCGAGACCTATTAAAATCCTTGTGAGTGTATCTGTGTTTTTTCTATTGCTCAACCGGCGTTTCGTACCCTTTTCTCACGAAACTTTAGAAGATATCTCGTTTCATATCTGCCCTCCTCAGAAATCATTTGTCCTTTTTTCTTATTTTCACATTTTTCCCCGCCTTGTTCATTTTCCAAACCCCTTCATTTTCGTTTTCTCACACCTACCCATTTTTCTCATCGCTATGGTTATGGGATTCTTTCTCCCTTTTCAAATTCATCTTGCATGTTTTTTTCTTTTTCTTCCGATGTACGTATGGAATGGATTCCATTGTATTCGTGTTTAGTTTTGTGCAAGTTCGTTATGCATGGAATTTCGAAACCTTTGCTTTGTGATATCCGGAACGAAAAACGATGAGCAAGAGAGAAGAAACAAGAATCTGGTGGTGAAAAGTCGGGGGAATTCCCGGAGGTGTAATGAGTAACTTCTCACCCTCTTCACACCCCATTCCCAGACTGAAGAAAAAGAGCATCATAGCTCATTTGTGCACATCGTCACTTTTAAACAAAAGGCGCGATATTTCTGTACATCTCCCTCTCTTCTTTTTGACCTCAACACTGCTTTTGGAGCGTCTTCCACCGATTGTGTATGTACATGTTTAATCGGTAGAGGGCTCTAAAGAAACTGATGTGGACCCGAAGGACGTGTGCGCGAAGGGTCCAGCCGTCCGTGGTGCCCGCAGATTTTTCCGCACGTCGTCATATATATTCATTCGTCCTAATTTTCTGGAGCCTTTGACTCACTTCTGGCTCCTCGTTCCGCCTGAATGCATACAAGTTCCGAAATCAGCAAGAATCAGAGGTGCGTATAATGAGCGGTATAGGTATAACACAACTTCGAGTAACGAGAAGGAAATGAGAAGAATGGCCAACGACGCCTTCTTGTTATTTCTCATTTCCGGTGGTTGTGGTTTTCCATGTTCTCATCAGAAAAAGCAAGAGAGCCCCTATTCTGGTGTTCCAATTGGAATTTTACTTTTTATCTTGCTTTGAACATCATCGATGCCTAAGTGGGAATTGAGGCAGTCACGCCGAACAATTTGTGAAAAACGTGGATTGGCGATTGCTGGCGCTTTTCTCGTGAATCGAAAAAAAAGCAAAATTCAAAAAGTTCAAAAGAAATTAATTTGTTCGTGAACCGACATAGTGATGGATTTGAGACTCTAGGCATCACTTTTTCCCTCAATTTTCCCTATTCTAGGTCATTCCACCTCGATCCAAGCCAAAAATGCCACGCCAATAATAGCAAGCCAAATAAAAATGCAGCAAATTTTGAACAAAAATAATAATTTTCCCTCAAATCTACAGTAATCCGACTGCTTCAAATCCTATCAGGGGTCTCAATTCTAAATTTTATTGGTTCATTTTAATATCAAAAAATTTCTCGTAAAATTCTGCACAAATGTTACTAAAAATCATTATGAATGCGTCAGTAGATTTTTTGAAAATTCTGGAAAACCTCCAAAAAAGGCGAAATTCGGTTGATTTTCTAGAAAATCTATCAGGGCTTTTATTTTTGGGTCAAATCAGACGTTTTTTAGTTCATTCTGTCTGTTTTTCAATTCTCTACAATTCATACTATTTTTTAAATAAAAAAATTTCGACAAAGAATTTATTAATGCCGAAATAGCTGATTTTCCACTGTATCGAGAAAAGCGCCAATAAATCAGTAAAAAATCAGAAAAACTCGATTTCCAATATTAATCGCCGTGGCAGTCAAAATTTTAATCAATCAGCCAACTTTTATTTTTGAGAGATATGCCATTTTGATTAATGAAACTTTATCAGATTTTCTCTGATTTCAGTAGTAGAGATCAGCACATTCAGAACTGAGAAATTTCTTTTAGTTTTGATTTACTTTTTTAGTTATGACATTTCAACTTAAAAAAACTTTCCAGAGCTCTACTCTTTATTTTCAGACTTCATAATAATGGAAAATTCCGAATACGATTGCTAACCTTGTTGTAAATTATAAGCATATGTTTGTGTTCAGTTTTTTGAAGAAAAATGTGAAATTCATTATTACATCAGAAATGCTGAAAATGTACTAGATAAGAGCACTAGATTTTCTTAATATCTGAACTTTTAAAATTCAACAATCATCATGATACCAGTTTCCTGACTTTTGTTCTCTGGAAACTCCAAAAAACTAGCCTCTCCAAGTGTATACCTCCAACTTAACACTTGAACATCCGGCTCTTCCACTTTTCGACCTCCCAACTTCCTTTTTGACGAAGTGTCCTAGGCATCAGACGTGGAAAACCCACTTAGCAGCTAGCCGTTCCTCTCTCTTTTTCCTGCAAAACCTTTCTACTATTCCAGTGGCAGATTCCAAGCTGAGAGGAGAAGTGCTTCAAGAATCACCACCGAGTATTATTCAATCAACGACATAATCTCAGTACGCGCCCCCTCTCAGCCCCACCGCATACTAATTTGGGCACTCAACTGCTAACGAAACGAGTCGACGTTTGATCAAGCATCCTTCAACTTTTTTGTTCAGCCCTCCCTTCCTACTCATTTCCATATCTGCACCAGCTCAAGAGGAAAAAGTGGAAGTATACTAACTATAACTTTTTTTGAAAAGTATTTCCTGTCCGCACTCTTAGGACCCAACTGCTACATGAAAAAGTTGGAGCCACATAAAGAGACAAAAAAGAACGCCATAGGCAATACCAATTATTCATCTGGACGAGTAAAAGAGAAGACGGGGGAGAAGAAGAAGGAGATTCTTCTGTCGCCAAGAAGTCGTCGGTTTTGACGCGGACAAACAATTACCAAATCGACACTTCCTTTTGGAGATTCTCGACTATAAAGCGGCTCATCAATTGAATGCAATTGTTGGGACATTCTTCTCCAGAACATACACTATTCCTGTTCTGACACAACTACTTTTTTCTGGAGATTGGTTCTTCAAGTCCTAAATTCCTAGCCATGCTTGCTTCTTCATCATCCGCATCGTTCTTTCGGACTGTCCGGAAGTCATTCCGAAGGTATTTTTTGATTTTTTTAACGTTTGCATGTCATTTATGTTTTGTAGTTTTTGTGACTTTGTAAGGTGTGAAGTGTAAAATACGAATTTTGGTTTTCTGAATCATTTTCTTAATTTTTCGCAAATACCGTATACGTTCTAATTGAATGAGCCAGCCATTTTCCAAATTGACCTAAATTATCTCGGTTCCTATGAAAGATATCAAGAAGTGATCAACTGATAAAATTTTCAAAATAGATAAAGAACATTTTATCAGTCAGTCACTTTTTGGCATCTCTCACCTGAACCGAGAGAAATTAACTCAACGTTCAAACTTAGATAGTCATCCTATTAGAGGGTTTACTGTAATCATTTTTTCAGGAAAATTCGGAAAGTACTAATTATCAAATTTCAGTTTTAATTATTGTAACTAAATTCAAAAATTTCAAGTTCACAAATCTTGATTCATACATTTTTGAAACAAAAAAGACATGAATTTCAAAACTCTCCCCAAAAGTATATTGCTATTTCAACGAATATCATAATGTTTCTCAAAACTTCCGGATTTCTGTAACATTTGAAATTTCATGAAAAAAGTTGAATTAATTTTTTTTCGAAAATTTTGAACCATGCCAGAATTTTTCACTAAATTTTACAAACTATGCGATTTACTATTAATCCAAAAATTCCAGACACCGAAGCGTTCGAAAACGTGGAATGGCTCACGCAAGTTCCGGAATCAATTTGGAGGTGAGTCTGAGTTTCAAACTGGAGACGAAAACAAAATGAATGATGATTATTCCAAATATTTTTTTTTGATGAAGTGCCTGAGGCGAATAATAAGGAACGCGCTGACCACTAGTACCCCAACCCAACAAATATAGAGAACTCATCACGAAAAAGTCACCACTTTGGTTTTTACTACTAGTTCCTATTCATTGATGTGCCAACCTGATAAACTGCTATCAAGAACGCAATCAAAACAGATCTCACCTCACGAGATGTGTGAGGCTCGCGAGGCATCGGCATCCATTTCGTGTCAATTGATTTATTTGTGTCTCATTGGGATGCCATTTGTTGTAATTTTAGTGGGCCAGGGGGGGGGGGATATTTGTATGAGTGGGAGAAGGTGGTGATGGAAAGCAAACTCTCATCGATTTGCATTATCCAATCAGTAGTTTTAATTATATTAAGAGTTTCTTTTTTGAAGACCTTGAACTTTCCGGGAAGCCGTTTTTTTCTCAATCCAATTAAGTACGAATTTCAAGTTTGACAAGAACTTCACACTTCTGCACATCCTCTTTTCATTCACATTTTTAATGCTATTGTTCTTTTGTCAAGCTTGATCAAAAGTGGAAATTGTTTTCTTCTTGTTTTCCATGAACATAAAAAACGGCACACGTTTACTCGAATTTTTGCATAATTCCTCGCGCCGCGAACAACTTTGGACACCTCCAAAGAAGAAAAAAATGTTTTCATCCCTATTCTTGAGAAGGAAAACGTTTCAAACATCTTCATATCTCTAACCCTTTTTCCGCAAAAGTTCATTTCATTGAATTTTCAAGTGAAACATATACCCAAGAAAGAGATAGAGAAGATATTGCCCACTTAGGAGGTGTCGCGCCGGGCGGAAATGGAAATAGAAATGGAAATACATACACAGCATGTGAATTTTCCAAGTCCACACATGTCCCAGATAATTAAACTGCACTTTTTGGCTTTGGTTGTCACCGAACCCACTCGTTTTACTCATTTTCCACTATGTTTCGACTTATTTTTTTCGTCGACCATTAAACCGCCCGTCCTCAACAAAAGACACTGATTCTCATGTCTTTTTTTTCAATAGCTCAATGAGTTGAGAGTTGTCGTCCAAAAATTTAAAACATGTTACACACATTGTCTTCTTGTCCAATATACCTCGACTCATCCGACCGCAGTGGTGGGGAGGACTTGGACGGACGACGGGATGCTTGACAAGACATTTGTAGCTCTCACATATTTTATAGAAGATAAAAGCGAACTCCCACAGATGATGAGAAACTTTTTAAGCGAATTTTCGAATTCTCCAAATTCTGAAACGTGGAAAAAATTTGAACTTTTGAGCCATTAGATACATTCTTAACCATTCCGTCCCTATAGTTTTTAGAAACTCAAAATTACTTTTGCAAATTCTCCTATCTTATTTTGATCACTACAAAGTACCTCTAGTCTATCAGTTTCCGGTTCACTAATTTTTCGTGAAAGTTCACAATTCTGAGTCCCAAACTTTTGCCCCTGGGAACATGCGTGTTTAGGATTCTCATCTAATTGAGAATGCATGCTAAAATTTTGAGTACTCTAGACACTACTCCGCACCTGTGGGCCGGGGGCAACATTTTGACATACTACGTTTTATTTTTTCCAAAATTTCTTATATCTTTTTTCAAGAGTGGTGTTTCGGATGTTTGACTTGAAAGAAACTTATTTCCTGATGTTTGAAATTTGGAAAAAAATGACTTGATTTGAAGAAAAAAGAGAGACTTGAATTTTTTGAAGATTTAATCCATTGTCTCTCATAGACAAAACATCCTATTCATTGCAAAACTTTGCGATTCTTTGTTTTTTTTTCACATTTTGAGAATTTTAGAAATTTTCAAAATACCTTAAAACTTGTAATAGAAGGGACCCTTAACTTTCCATTTTGAGCCAATCTAGGTTTCCTGTCATAGAAATAAAAAAGTTACCAACTGATGTGTGGGCCCTTATATTACAGGTTTTACGGTATGTCACCACTTGGGAAAATTATGGAAAATGTATCAAATAAGATAGTTCTTGGAGTTGAAAAAGAGTTTAAATTGGAAATTTTCCAAATAATAATTATCGAAAAAAATATTTTGAATTAAAACCAAATTTTATCTTCTAAATTTATAAAATTTCCGTTTGTATCACTTAGAACACTTCACATCAACTGTTCTACCCAAAGTTTTTCCTTTTTCTCATCCTCCTGCAAAAGTTCCTCGTACTTTTTTTAATTTTCCTTTGTTATCCCCTTTCCTCAAAAACGTTGTCTTGCTGTAGAAGAATGGAGCGAAGTCCTGGCGAGGAGCGACGAGCAATGCACAAAATGTCCGCCACCGAGCGTCGGCAGCGGATCATGCGTCGTATTCATACGCTACAATCCGAAGACACCGGATATAGTAATGAAGCGGACTCGCGACGCAGTAGCACGGCTTCGGTGAAAGATGAAGCATCGGCACCTCCATCCGCTTCAATTAATCCAAACTTGTTGTTTGTGCCAGATATTAGATCGCTCGGTTTGGATCGTGGTGAAGTGCCACCGCATAAAAGGGTGCGTATAGACACGTGTGTGTAGGTTCTCGACACTCATCCTTCCCTTTTTTCCCTTTTTTCTTCCCTCTTATTCGCGCCCCCATTTTGACCGAAAGAGAAGAGATATGCAATAAGGTGTCTCTTGTGTCTCAGATTTTTGTTATTTGAAAAATTCCTATTCACTATCAGTCCATATGAAAATTCATAAAACCTCGACCATATTCACCAGGAAGGTATGATTTGTTCTGAGAGTCTGAATCAAAAATTTGTGAACTTCGGAATAACGTAGGTGGAAAAATTTGACTGACGTCGTCGTTTTTTTCTTTATTTAGAAAGTAAGTAAACGCGCCAAAATTTAATTTCAACTGACATAACCTAAAAGTGGGACTCCTACAATTTTTTTCTGCACACTTCAAATTTGCGAGCTTTAAAACTTTATGAACTCAAGATTCTGAAAAAGGTAAGATACTTGAAAAGAGGCTTACCATTTTATAGAAGCTAAATTGTTTTCATTTCCCAGTTTTCCTAGTAGAAACGGAGTTTCGAAACTTTTGAAATTTTAATAATTTTTCTCACTAGTAGTTTCAACAGCTCGCCCTATAATTGCTTTAGCTCCCATGAGTGAAAATGAGCAGCGAAATTGCCTCGACTCTCATTAAAAGTGAAAACACAAGTTAATGAGCTTCCACCACCCCTCGACTTTATAAATATAAATTTTCGTCATTTCCAGGATGCCATTGAGAAAATTCCAATGCGAGCCAGATCACAGAGTTGGTTGATTCGAACGCGACATCTTCTTCATGAGGAGAGAGTGAGTTATTTTTAATTATACAGATACCGTAGTCCACTTTGAGCATATAGATCTCACTTCCTTTGAAATATATCAAAAAGTTGACAACTAAGAAAATTTTCATCATGATATCAGCAAAATTAATCAGTTAACCATTTTTTGGTATCTCTCACAAAATATGAGATACATAGGCTCAAATTTGACGATTCGGGTGGAGTTCTATTAGAGTGTTTAGAGTATTATGATCCTTTTTTTTTGAAAAATCTTCTAGCGTCTAATTATTCAAACCTTCAGAATTTCTGAAAACTTGATTTTAGGAACCACCACCGCTCATTTCTCATATGATGCTCATCTTCTCCTTCCTGCTCATTCTTCTCTCATTCCCCTGGTGTCTATTCTTCTGTGTAAAAGTGGTCAAGTAAGAATCTTGAGTGAAGCAAAATGAAAAAATTGCGTTGTTGTTTGCAGAGAATATCAAAGAGCTGTCATCTTCCGGTTGGGTAGGCTTATCAAGGGTGGAACAAAGGGTCCAGGCTTGTTCTTCGTGCTGCCATGCATTGATACAATGAAGATAGTGGATCTTCGAGTGCTGTCGTTCGATGTTCCACCTCAAGAAATTCTCAGTAGAGATTCTGTGACAGTTTCTGTCGAAGCTGTTATCTATTTCCGAGTCTCCAATCCAGTCATCTCTGTGACAAATGTCAATGATGCTCAGTTCAGTACACGTCTTCTAGCTCAAACCACTCTTCGAAATGTCTTGGGTACCAAAACGCTCAGTGAAATGCTCAGTGAACGTGATGCCATTGCCAGTGTATGATATTCTAAACCTAGCCCCAACGATCTGAGAATTTTGTTTCCAGATAACCGAAAAGGTGCTCGACGAGGGAACCGATCCATGGGGTGTGAAAGTGGAGCGTGTCGAGATCAAGGATATTCGCCTCCCACACCAACTTATGAGAAGTATGGCGGCAGAAGCAGAAGCTGTCAGAAAAGCTCGTGCGGCGATCATTGCGGCACAAGGAGAGAAAGATGCAAGCGCGTAAGTTCATTTTCCCTTTTTTTCTCAATATATTTTTTTCTTATTTTTTTCAGATGTCTTCAAACTGCCGCTGACACTATTGCCGAGAATCGGATGACTATTCAGTTGAGATATTTGCAAACGTTGACTAAAATTTCAGCGGAAAGGTAATAATTTTAGTAATACCGTAAAACCTGTCATAGAAGGGCCCCCACACTGTCAATGTTGAGCTAAATCATCTCGGTTTCTGTAAAAGGTATCAAAAGTGTGTCAACTGACAGAAAACTTCTGATGTTGTGATTCACAACTTATCAGTTGACAATTTTTTATATCTTTGACAGGAATCCAGATAATCGGATTAAAGTAGAAAGTTAGAGGGCCCTTCTATTACTGGTTTTACGGTATGTTCTATTTAACTTGTTCAGAAACAATACCATTGTGATGCCATACCCCATTGAAGTCGCGAAGCACTTCCTGAAAAAGTTCCATCACAAAACTTGATCTTCGGAATCCACGTTTCTCAAGTTGCACCGGTAAACTATTGCCAAATCATCAATCTGTCCTGTTGAATTCTATTAAAAGCTGTATTTGAATTTCTATTGCTTAATTTTTCAAAAAGTTGATTAAATATATAAAGTGATGTTTCGAAAAAATGGTTGACAAGAAAAAACGAAATGAGTTCATCCCATTGCTAATACATAATCAGATAAAGATTCAAAAACCTTGTTGACCTTGTGATCGTCTCTCATCACTTTCTTCTCCCCCGGGGGCAGAGAAAAATAGAAACAGATGTTCTAACCAATCCGATGACACACATACTGATGCGATATGGCCCTGGGAGAGCACGACAAGTATTCGAGAGACTGTGTACTTTGTGGAGACGCAGACAAGAGATCCGACGTTTCCGAGGCACCCCGTCTGTCCAAAGACACACAGGAGGAGAAGACCATCGGCTATTGATTGCGCTTTGACTTGCTGCTCCTCGCCCCCTCATAGAAAGAGAGAGAGGAGCACCACAAACACAGAAGCCAACAGATTTTGGATCGAGAGACTTTGGATTGAGATCTCTTGTTTTTTTTCCGTTTTCTGAACGGCAAAGTCTCGAAAGTTCATTTTCTTCTTCGAAAATTTTACTTTTCTTCAATTTTTTGCTTGTTTCTTATCAATTACGGAAAATATATTTGTTTCATGTTTCAAAGAGACGAAAGACATAGATACAAAAATGAATCATCGCCTTTTTTTTGAATCAAAAGAAAAGAAAAAAACCATCGCTTTAAATTGTGTCGTTTTTCCTTTCTTTGCCTATTCACAATAAACTCCATAGAGTTTATGATGATTTTTCATATGGTTTATGTTTTCTTGGTAAACTTTCAATCCACCCTCCCACTTTTTTCTTATATTCCTGACTTACCTTGCTGGTTGACGGACAGGAGAGGAGCAATTATTTACGCGCCTCCTCCAACACGGCCGTTCATTTCGTTTCTTCGGAAAATCGCCTTTCTTTTGCATTCATCTCTCAAGTGCCTTGGTTTTGGCCGAAAATGGAAAAGAGCGTGCCGTAAAATGTGTATTAGGTGGATTGCTTGAAAGAATCCTCTTTAGGGCGCCTTGTTAGAGGCCAAATTAGAGTTTTTTAGAAATAAAAATTGGTTCAAACTATGTCGAAATTCGAATAACGGAATTTTACAACTCCAAATTTTTCTGTATTGCACTTTAGAAAACTAAAGCCAATAGAACGATTAAAATCATTTTGAAATTGTTCAAATTGGCCAATTACTAGGGGCGTGTCTTTATGAAAATAGTTTTTTCATTGTATAAATGCATTTTGATGAGTGTATTACAGTATCTGGATACTTTCAAAATGAATGAATCACATTTTTCCCGTTTAAAAATTTCCCAATATTTCGAAATCCCCATGCCAAATCTCGTGCCAACCAATCTAATCTTCCTTCCGTTCATTCCGCCTTTCTTTTCTCCAACACTAGTCTATTTACACTGCGCACATTCTAACAGTGACCCCCGTGCGGTGCAAACGCGCCCCACTGGACTGCGCGGGGCAACTGTCGATTTACGGTCCGTTGCGGCGGGGTCCTCGTTCTTTTTTCCAATACACACAACAAATGACCAATTTGCCTTCTTATTTTTTCGTTTCTCTTTCATTTTCTCTTTTTTTTGCTTGCCGAACGCAGTAAGTGTTGCGAAATAGCTTGATGATTCATGTTTGCTTCCTATTAACGGATTTTTTTTTCATTTTAGACAAAAAAGGTCGAAAACATCGAATTTCTTATGAAAAATGATTCTAAATGAACATTTTCCCGACAAAATTGACACATTTAAAATGCATAGAGGCGCGGAAACATGATACCTTTGCTCCGGAATTAGTACAACCAGATCTACTCATAACTCTGTTGTTCCTTTCTTCCTCCCTACTATATTATTGATTTTTACTATGAATCTACTTTGTTTCTCCTCGAATGACAAGGTTTTGATGGATTAAAAATCAGAAACTAATGAAAAATTATTACAGGAGCAAGACATGTCTACTCAAGAGGATTTCCTGAAGCGCCTGGAAGCTGTGACCGTCCGGCTCGAAGCGATTTCAGGACAAAAACCTGCCTTGGCACCAAAACCAACCAATTTGGGAGGACCGAGTCGTGAGTTTTTAGTTAATCAAATATCAAGAATGACAGTTGTTCAAAAAAATCGACAAAAATGGAAAATAGAAGTTTCATAAAACAGTTGTTTGCTCAAAATCTTATGACTAATGTACCAAGATGGTGTTCATATTTCTAACCATACCCACGCCACATTCCCCGCTGTTCCCCTATCATCATGAAACTACGCGTGACCTATCAAGGAGTCACAAATGAGTATTTTGCTGCTTCGTCTTCCTCCTCGCGTAGTGCTGTTGCTGCTTCTGCCTCGGCGAGAGCAGTCAGGAACATTCCGATACGCATCATATGTGAGTTTTATGATCATGAACCAGTGGCATTTTCTCTAGTTATCGGCCGGCGCCGCGAGTGCTACCGGTTCATATTCTTTTTCGCTCGCTATGATAGGTTCACGAGTTCCCTTTAGAAGATTCCAGACTTTTGTTTTTCGACACTCTGCAGTAGAAATTTTTACGACAGTTTTTGAAAGATGAGACTTGTCAATATTTTTGTTTTGAAGCTAGGATCATAGGTAGGAAATGAAGGTCAGATTTCACTTTTTCAGCAGTTTTTGAAAAAAAAGTCTGGTATTCAAACCTTTTGAGTTGCAGCTATAATTTTCTTGAACGATCTAGAAACGAGTGTCAGTCTAGGGAGTGGTATTACTGGATCTGATTCTGTTAGATTGTGAGCTATTTGAGCAAGCCCGAATGAATCCTTTTAAATTCTCTCATCCACCAGCCGAAAATTGAGTTCATTAGTCTTAAGATCGCTTTAATTCAGACTAGCAAAAAAAACTCTAAGCACCCTAACAATTTTTAGAATTTCGCTATAATTTTTGAAAAAAACTACACAGAAGTCGTGAGGAACTTTGTCTGCATTAGTGCAGATCGGATTAGCTTTGGCCGAGAAAGCGACATTTCAGTATTTTTAGTCCCTTCTAGAATTGAAGCTCCCTCTCTATTTTTTTTCTGAATCTCCAACCCACAGATCCTCTTTGAGAGGAATCCTCCCCGTCCAAAAGTTATCAATCCTAATCGAACTTCTTCTTCCTCTTCCCTCTGACACTAGTGGCCGTCAATCCTTCATTTTCTTTCTCTCTCATCATCATCATCGCAAAGTGTTTTACAGCAGCAGAGAAGAGTCGTTTTTCTGTTCCTAGGGGGGACCCCTCTCGACTTGCATGCTATTTTTCCAGAGAGAATCTCTGCCGAAATCGAAAAGAGTCCGTGTATCCCGTTCAACAGTTGGCTTTTCTTTCTCGTTGCGTCGGTTTTCCCGTGTTTCTCGCCCCGTGTCGAGTCTAACCTCTCGTTGTTTCTAGGTTTTTCTTTCTCTCGACAACTCATCCGTCGTCACTCCCCATCTTGTGCCCTCCATTCTTAACAATATTTCTTCTTTTACCCATCTTCTTCTCATCTCCCGCCACATTCATACCAAACACCTCTAATGTTCTAGTCAACTCATTTTATCCTTTTTTTCTTCCCCCATCCTTCCTCTTCTATTCATCTTCCGCTACTATGGATTCACTTTATTACTCAGCTCCTAGACCATTCAACAAGTTTCCACGTGGCTATAGACCGGTCACCGACAGCACCCAAGATCTGCGAGGAAGCTTCGGAGGCGGCTTGCGTCCGTCAAGCAGTTGGTCGTCGTTCCCCCAACAACTTGTCAGTGACCAGCGGTCAGCGACTCTTCCACATTTTCCATCTTCATGCGTATCACCTATCTCCCCATTATCACCAGTTGACAACCGCACTACTAATTATTGGTCCACCGTCGACGAGCCACCAAGATCTCGCCGTCCAATTCGCTCGGAAAGCAATTCTACTGTATTCGATAATCACTTTTCTCCACGAGAGCTCTCCCCATTATCAGTTGCTAGTGAATACTGTAATAATCCATCGTCTCAGCCAATAAGTATGTACGGTCATAGGAGTGTGCAGAGCCCAGTACCAGCTACTTATCAAGAGCCGCTTCCAAGAAGCTATGATAACGTTCCAAGATCATACGAGCATCAGACTCACACTCTCCCCACTCAACGAGAGACAGATTTCTTGAGAAATCTTCAACGCCAGAAAACTGAAGCTCAGAATATGTCATCCAGCTGGTACGCAGGCGATCCCAGCTCACGTCAAATGGAATATAATGTTTATCCGACTCAACAACAACACCAAATCCAAAACCCTCCATCTAATCACCAACCAAGACGATTAGCCAAAACGCAGTCGGATCTGTCATTCGATTCCCTCAACAACACTTATTTCAATAACACGCCAATCACTCCTCCCAGCAGCAACGGTGACATTCTACACAACTCTATCAATAATTTCACTGCAAATAGCAACGGGAACCAACCGCATCGGTTGAACGGCTTCTTCCAAAACCGAGTAATCGAACCAAACTGGATGACTGACCCACCACCTCCAAAATCTTTCCGTGAGGACTACATAATCCGAAATGTTCCATTGAAGAGTTCTGTTAATTCATCTGACTTTGAGCGATTCCGATTAGAGCCTACGTTCCGTGAGCCGGCTCGTGCCAATTCAGTTGTCACTGAGACTGTGCCTCCGAATTTCCGAAGCTATCATCGAGATGGCTATCAGCAACAGCAGCAGCAACAGCCCAGCCAGCCTCTTCCTCCTCCTATCCAACCCGTTCAACCTGACCCTCGCTATCAAAAAACGTACCGCGAACCGAGCCCCGTCCGCTCCCCACCTATCATCTCTTATGCCCATCAGCATGGCCCGTTCTCGTTCCCAAACCCCATCAATCAAATCAACTACAACAGCCATGAAGAGAGTCGGGGAGTCGGAGGAGGCGGT
The DNA here is from genome assembly GCA_027920645.1 of Caenorhabditis nigoni. Classification (NCBI taxonomy): domain Eukaryota; kingdom Metazoa; phylum Nematoda; class Chromadorea; order Rhabditida; family Rhabditidae; genus Caenorhabditis; species Caenorhabditis nigoni. The sequence continues at coordinate 1,704,264 of CP115869.1, forward strand.
GGCAGTGGATATCAACGGGGCGCGGCGCAAGGGTCAACAGATCAAGTCTACCAGAATGTTCCACCGCCGGCAGCAGTTGCTTATCGAGAGAAGGATAACAGTGACGCTAACCAGTCGAATCGTAACTCTGCAATCTACTCAAATGAACCAATACGGCTAACCAATGATCGTGTACTTCGTATCCATCCTCATCAACAGGAACAAGATCTCTATCATCAACCGGAAGAATCCCATTTCTCTCCACCAATTCAAACTCAACGTGCTCGCATTCAATCCCCGCTTCGTGATTTCGCAAGACTCACTTCTCCAATCCGTGAGGTTGCTCCTGTTCAACCTATCCAGCCATTCACTCCCGCTCAAGATAGAATATTCAGCCCAGTAGAGTCAAAAGTGTACAACCGTTCGGGTCCAACTGTGATCAATGGCTTCACCAGTAACCGTCATACCTATAATAGTCACACAGATGACTATGACGCCAGGGCCCGACGTGACTCGTCGCAACCGCCAGTGGCTGTAATTGAACCCAATGTGAATGTGCACATGCCATCAGACCCAATACCGTATAACAAGCCTCACTTTGGACACGGACATCCACACGGCAACAATGTGCACCCAGTAAAACCCACTTCTCACTACACGAACCCCAATTTTTCACCAAGTTCTAACTACGATAACGACAACGACAGCGATTTGGATATCGAGGAAATGGCCAGACGGGCGCTTCCAAAATATCTTCGTGATAACGAAACGGGACGACATCGTGACCGCAACTTCTACGATGACAATTTACACGGGATTCTTATCAAAAACCCATCACTTCATCGGAGTTCATCGAAAAAGGTTGTCTTCATTGATCAGGATAAAGGTGAACAGCGCGTGTAACTGTGTGGTACTAATGTTGAGCAAACAATTGTTTTGAAAAATTAAAAATTGAAACTCGAATATAAGTTATTATCAGCTCTCTAAATGTTTTTATTCCAGCATCCGCCGCTGCGTCTGCCGCAGGATCCGGAGAAGTCCCAGCTCATGTTCGTGCTTACGACGATGCCGTCGAGGAGCCACTCAACAACTGGGCCAAGCTCACTGATCAAATCGGAGGTGATCTAGCTGCTGTGGTAAGTTACTTTTAAAGAAATTTTTGGAGAATCTTTGCCGCCCAACCTTGATTCTATTTTTCTTATTTTCAGAAGCCAAAAGTCCTTGCCATTTTTGACAGCGCTCGTAACTACTTGTGGACTGCTGCTGGAAAAGCCCAGCCATCTGATGAGGAGGCTCAGAAGATGCTCGCCCCTGTCATTGGCCTCCTTGGAGAAATTAACAATTTCAAGGACTCCAAACGCAACAAGACTACCCAATGGAATCATCTCAACTCGATTTCTGAGGCTCTTCCAGCTCTTGGATGGGTTGTTGTGGTAAGATTTTATTTTTGTAGTACCTGAAATCTAAATCTCGTTCCATTTCAGAAGAAAACTCCAGCACCACATGTTAAGGATTACATCGAGGCTGCGCAATTCTACATCAACCCAATCCTTCGCGAGTTCAAGGACACCAACCCACTTCATGTGGAATGGACCAAGGCTTGGAAGTCGATTTTCGAAGAAATGCAAAAGTTTGTGCGTCAAGTCCATACCACCGGACTTGTGTGGAACAGTGCTCCAGGAGCTGTTCCTGATGGAGCCTCGTCTGCTCCATCAGCCGCTCCAATCGCTGCGACAAAGCCACCAGGAGGCCCAGGAGGACCACCACCACCACCTCCACCACCACCGGCTGATTTCCTCGCCAGCATTGCTCCGCCACCAGTTGATACTGAAAAATCCAACCGTGATGCACTTTTCGCTCAGTTGAACCAAGGAGAGGGTGTTACCTCGAGATTGAAGAAGGTCACAGCTGACATGCAGACTCATAAGAATCCAAACCTTCGTGGAAATGCTGCTGTGCCAGCTACTGGACAACAAGGAGGCGATTCTCCAGCCAGAGCTGCTGCTGCTCCAGTCAAGAAGCCACCACACAAGGAGTTGGAGAACGGAAAGCAATGGATTGTGGTAAGTGGTTTCAGTCTATAGAGAGTAAGACTCAAATTCCCATTTTACCAGGAGTACTTCGTCAACGACCGCAACATTGTCATCGACGTCGCCGACAAGAAGCAAACAGTCTACATCTACCGTTGTGAGAATTCCGTCATTAAGGTCAACGGAAAAGCCAACTCGATCACTTTGGATGGATGCAAGAAGACTTCTGTTGTCTTTGACGCGTTGGTTGCTCAGTGTGAGACTGTCAACTGTCAATCCGTGCAGATTCAGGTAAAAAAAACATTCAAAAAGATAGCAAGAACACAAGAATCCAATTTTCAGACCCTCGGCGAGCTTCCAACCCTTTCAATCCAAAAAACCGACGGGTGCCAAGTCTTCCTCTCCAAGGTTGCCCAGGCATGTGAAATTGTCACTTCCAAATCCAGCGAGATGAACATCTCCGTGCAAACCACCGATGATGGGGAATATGTAAGTCGTTTAACGTTCATTTGAGATATCAAGAACACATTTCGTTTTGCAGTCCGAATTCCCAGTCCCGGAGCAGTTCAAAACTACGTTCGTCAATGGAAAACTGGTCACCGTCGTCTCGGACATTGTCTAAGCTACTCGACATCCATCTAATCTAATTTCCCTATGACTACTCATGTTTAAAAATCTATTTTTTACAAGAAATCCTTAACTATCTTGTCCTGAACTTTTTGTAAAAGTTTTGTGACACTTCTTCGCTTTATTCTAAGATATTGAACATTTTGTATCTGCCCCTGACTGGTGCTCAATTATTTTTATTTGAAAAAACAACACTCGCTCTGTCAATTAATGAAAATGATTTTCTGGTAAACTTGGTGTTGCTAAGCATACTGAGCTTCAAAGTGTTCAAAGAACATGATCTCTCGAAAGTTCAAAGCTTCAAATATGACCATTTTGTCAGAATTGCTGCCCCAGAGTGTCTCTTCAGCTCCTCGTGGCTCAGGATGGCTCACAACTTTTTCTTCAAGAATTCCTATGCATTTCGAATGACAAGATACCGCCCACAGTCATGGAGACATGCGTCAAAGCATTTTCTTCCTTGCTTCCAACCCTTGGTACCCCTTCCTGCAGAGTTATCAGACTTTTCTTAACCCTTAAACTTTTCAGAATGTCATGGATGCAAAATTTGAAAAACTACCAACACCTACGGGACCCTTCCGAGTACATGTCCCAAGTGTATGGAGATCCACTAGCGTATCTTCAAGAAAACACGAAATTTGTTACTGAGAGAGAGTATTATGAGGATTTCGGCTATGGAGAATGCTTTAATTCATCGGAATCGGAAGTTCAGGTATTTTTTTATATAATTTCGGATTATATGATTTGAAAAAAATTCCAGTGCGAGCTGATAACTGGAGAGTTTGATCCGAAGTTGCTACCATATGACAAACGTCTGGCCTGGCACTTCAAGGAGTTTTGCTACAAGACATCTGCTCACGGCATTCCAATGATTGGTGAAGCTCCAAATGTGTACTATCGAGCGGTTTGGGTTATGTTGTTCCTGGGTTGTATGATTATGTTATATCTCAATGCACAGTCCGTGTTGGATAAGTACAACCGAAATGAAAAGATTGTGGATATCCAACTTAAGTTTGGTAAGATCCATTATTGTAACAGTTGCAGGATTCTTTTCTTTCAGATACCGCTCCATTCCCGGCTATCACTCTCTGCAATCTCAACCCGTACAAAGCCAGCTTAGCGACCAGCGTGGATCTCGTTAAACGAACATTATCTGCGTTTGATGGTGCTATGGGCAAAGCCGGAGGAAACAAGGAACACGACGAGGAGAAGGAAGTTGTCACCGAGGCACCAACAACCCCGGCGCCAACAACAAAACCATCACGTCGCCGCGGGAAACGCGATTTGTCTGGCGCCTTCTTCGAGCCCGGTTTCGCGAGATGTCTTTGCGGAAGTCAAGGATCCAGTGAGCAAGAGGACAAGGACGATGAGAAAGAGGAGGAGATCCGTGAAACGACCACTAGGAAGCCATTCAATATTAATGGTAAGTGTTGCATGTTAAATACAGAAGAAGAATGAGATGGTTTTCTCAGATGCCGATGAGGAATGGGATGGCATGGAAGAGTATGACAACAATGAGCATTATGAGAATTATGACGTAGAAGCGACGACTGGGATGAACATGATGGAGGAGTGTCAATCGGAAAGGTTTGAGTCGTAAAGGGCAGTAGGATAGATATCTAATAAATTAAATTTAGAACAAAATTCGACGAGCCCACTGGATTCGACGACCGATGCATATGCGCCTTCGACAGATCCACCCATGATGCATGGCCATGTTTTTTGAATGGCACATGGGAAACCACAGAATGTGACACCTGCAATGAGCATGCTTTCTGTACAAAAGACAATAAAACTGGTTGGTCTGCGTAGTAACATTCTAAGACAAGCTAGATTTATAGCAAAAGGCCATCGGTCCCCATGCATTTGTGCTCCATCAAAATTCTGTGTCGCATATAACGGCAAAACTCCACCAATTGAAATTTGGACGTACTTACAAGGAGGAACACCAACCGAAGATCCGAACTTCTTAGAAGCCATGGGTTTTCAGGTATGCTATTTTTGAGCGGTTCAAAAACATACGAATTTCTTAAGGGTATGACCGATGAGGTGGCAATTGTTACAAAAGCAAAAGAGAATATCATGTTTGCAATGGCAACTCTTTCCATGCAAGATCGAGAGAGACTGAGCACAACTAAAAGAGAGCTGGTACACAAATGCTCATTTAATGGAAAAGCGTGTGATATTGAAGCGTAGGTGTAGGTCAAAAGCGTTGATCTAATTATTCATTCAGTGATTTCTTAACCCACATTGATCCTGTATTTGGCTCCTGCTTCACTTTCAACCATAACCGAACTGTGAATCTGACTAGTATTCGAGCAGGTAAGCTTTTACAATTTCTACTGATATACAGTTAACGTTTTCACAGGTCCCATGTACGGATTACGTATGCTCGTCTATGTCAATGCTTCTGACTACATGCCAACTACTGAAGCTACTGGAGTCCGATTGACTATTCATGACAAAGAAGACTTCCCATTCCCTGACACATTCGGCTACTCTGCCCCTACTGGATATGTGTCGTCGTTCGGCTTGAGATTGGTACTAATAGCTTTGTTTTTCTTTAGATTCAGAGTTGTTTTTCAGAGAAAAATGTCTCGGCTACCAGCACCATACGGTGACTGTGTGCCATATGGAAAGACTTCCGACTACATCTACAGTAACTATGAGTACTCCGTCGAGGTAGGTGATCCCAAAGGAAAAACCTGGAATCATTATTTTCTCAGGGTTGCTATCGCTCGTGCTTCCAACAACTTGTTCTCAAAGAATGTAGATGTGGTGATCCCAGATTTCCAGTTCCAGAAGGCGCTAGACATTGTGACGCAGCTGATCCTGTTGCAAGTATAGCGTTATGCCGATTAGGCTATTTTTATTGGTTTTTTTCAGGAAGATGCCTGGACGCTAGAATGAATGATCTTGGAGGCTTGCACGGATCTTTCCGTTGCAGATGTCAACAACCATGCCGCCAGTCAATCTACTCCGTGACATACTCTCCGGCAAAATGGCCATCGCTATCTCTGCAAATCCAGTTGGGATCTTGTAATGGTACCGCGGTGGAGTGCAATAAGCATTACAAGTAGCTAAATGGTTTCTGAAAAGTTTCTTGATAATTTATATACAGAGAGAATGGCGCGATGGTAGAAGTATTCTATGAACAGCTCAATTTCGAAATGCTTACCGAATCTGAGGCCTATGGAGTGAGTTGAATTTCTAATTTTCTTTCTGTAACTATTACTTCCTTTTAGTTTGTCAACTTGTTAGCTGATTTCGGTGGACAGTTGGGTCTCTGGTGCGGAATCTCCTTCCTGACTTGTTGCGAATTCGTTTTCCTGTTCTTGGAGACTGCTTACATGAGCGCCGAGCATAATTATTCTCTGTATAAAAAGAAAAAAGCAGAGAAAGCCAAAAAAGTGGCTTCCGGATCTTTCTAGACCCACGTTAACCGTATCTTTTACAATGAAACCTTTCATTTACAATAAAAATCTTACGAAAGAATAGATTTTTTGTAGTTGTGTACTTATATTACAAAGGAAGGATTCAGCTTGACTGAACTGGAAGAAAAAAAAACGTATGAAACGGATAAAAAAAGATACAAACCATTTTTTAGGAGAAGAAATAGATACTACTCGCATATAGAAAAGGGGTCTATTCACAGATACACAAATTTAATGACAAGATTTTAAAAATATAGGAAAAGTTTGTTATGATTCTTTTTTCAAAGAAAAAAAACTTTCAAGGGAAAGGTGGGGGAGAATTTGGCATTTAGAGAAAACAAGCGGCACTAATGGACTGAGGTTTTAGAGGGAAATTGAGAAGTGTCTCAAAAGTCAAAAATAATGTTTTTTTGCTCGAAGCATAAAATATTTGCAGCAAAGTTATGAAAAAATTAAACCAATTTTTGAATCAATCTGGGAATGAATAAGGTAATCAGGTGATTTGTGTCGGCTTAGCGAGCCAACGTTCCAATGAGAGCAGCGCAAATCTCGAAAAATTGCATTGTCTGCGACAGCTTGGCTCCTCCTGGCGATGGTGGTGGTGTCACATCGCACTGGAAATCCTGAGATGAATTATTAATCAGATTCTGAGCTATTATTGAAGAAATGAAATTCAAAAAGCTTAGTAACTCTATCAGACCAACTCCACAGATACAGTTCCGGGTTAGGTAGAAGCGACGAAAAGCTGATTGGTAGAATTTGAAAAAATGTGTTAACCCTCACCGACATATCCGAAAAGTCATGCACCTCCATTTTCTCAATACTCGCCTCCATGCTCATGGCTTGTGGCATGCTTGACGTCCGTGTTCCACGAATGCTAGCCGGTTTCTGTGGCATTGACATTGAAGCGTGACGAGACGATGATGCACTTGCTGCTGAAAAACCAATATTTTGAATCAAAACTTGAATAAACTACTTACATCCAGATTCTTCGTCTGCCAAGCTCTTGAAATCGAGAAGGTAGCTCCTCTGGTCAACTTGGTACAGTTGAAGCGACATCTTTGGTGGATCGGCAGCTGGCGCATCCGGTTTGCGTCGCACGATGACGTGGTATGGATTTAACACCTTCCACTCCATATCGAGTTGCTTCATAGCTCGGAACACTTCAAACATGATGTCCTCTGGACGACTTTGAGAGCGAATGCCAAGATGCCACTTGGCGCGCTTGTTGCGTGCTGATCCAGTTGCTTCAGTGTTGTCGAGCGTTGGTGTGATCTTGCTGCTGACAGAAGCTGAAAATAGGATAGGTTAGAAAAATAGGAACAACGTGAAAATGCAGCTTAATGGGCGTGGCAAGAGGACCTAATGTTTGTATGGTGGCAATTATATTTCAAAGTGGCAAAATCCTCTCTACATGGTACTCAGATTAGATTGTAATAGTTGCGGAGACCGATTTTTGCATCATTTCTGATTTTTCAACTCTTCTTCCTGTTTCTCATCAAATATTTTGCTCCCGGAGCTCTTTCAGCTACTGCTTTTCAATTTCTCTTCAGCCGTTCTTCACTACTTTGCATTCTTAAGCCGGCTAGAACCATCTTCTCTCCAACTCACCAGCAATACGCTCCGGATGACGATGAACTGGTCCTGGTCCCTTATTCGGAGTAACCTGATAGAACTCCTCAATCGACAGCTTAGCTGTCTCATCAGCGATACGCTTGTTGTCCACAATCAAATTGTAGGCAATGGAGAGATGATGGTGTGGGTCATCACCCAGAAGAGCCGATGTCACTTCCTCCTCGGCAACATGGTAGCGCTGAAACTTAGTGAGGGCTTAGACACTGCTAATAAGAAAGTATGACTCTACCTCCGTAACTTCACGGACTGCCTCAATATCAACGATTGAAGCTTCGCTCTCGTTGATTGGTGGGAAGAGATAGTTTGGTAGATCCTTTTGGAACCACTCGTGGGCGCTGAAAACAAAACAGATTGTTATTGTTAGTGGTGGAGGAATTTTAATCGAATCGTATTTTTGCACCAACAAACAGTTTCAAAAACATTTTTCCTCCCCTCCTACTCACATCACGTCCTTGATTGTAGCTCTCTTCATCGGATCGACACACAACATGTGATGAAGCAAGTTGACGATCGGTCGTTCCAAGAATTCTGGTGTTGGGAAGACTCCAGCTGAAAATAGAATCATCATGAAAGGAATTTGAAGATGTCTCGGTCCTACGCTTGATTTTGGGACCGTAATTCGGAGGGTTTTTGGGGTCTAGTTAACTCGGAGGGGTTTGGGGTCCATCTGTGTATTATTCAGACATGACTAGACATCAATTTCCCAGGTTCTTCAGGACATTTTTGGCTTTTCAACGCCTGCTAAATACGAAAATTAACTCACACTTGATCTTTCTGAAGAGACTTGGTACATGTTCGTCGTCGAATGGAAGTGTACCACAGAGAAGTGCATAGAGGATCACTCCACATGACCAGACATCAACTTCAGGACCAGCGTAGAGTCTGTAAAATCAATACTTTGAATTCTCATTGCTCAGTCTTAATGCGCAGGGGTTTAAAAACAAGGAAATACGCAAAATGTCGTAATGGTGTTTGCATACAATGAACGCTTTCTTAGTCATAGCATATGTACTATTCGCATATTTTCATTCGCCTATTGTCATTCTCAATTCTTATGTTAGCCGTTTATTCCACTTACTTTCCACTAATGACTTCTGGTGCAGCATAATTTGGTGATCCGCAGCTGGTACGTAGAAAATCTCCGTCGGTCATAATGTTCGACAATCCAAAGTCGGCAATCTTCACATTGTTTTGTTCATCGAGTAGTAAATTCTCTGGTTTCAGATCGCGATGAACAACCATGTGACGATGACAATAATCCACTCCAGAAATGATTTGTTGGAAAAATCGACGAGCTTCGGCAGTCTTCAGACGTCCATGTTTGACAATGTAGTCGAAGAGCTCTCCTCCAGACACGTGCTCCATAATCATGAAGATGTCCGATGGAGTGCTGATGACTTGGTAGAGGCGGATAATGTGAGGATGACGGAAGAGTGAGAGATTCTGGATCTCACGACGGATCTTTCCAACGACGTCGAGTGATTTGATCTTCTGACGATTCAGAATCTTCACCGCCACTTTGTACGAAGTTCCTTCATGGATTCCGACTGAAAAAATGGAAATGGAAATGGTTTCGTATGTTTTGATTTCAAAAATTTGAAAAAAAAGGAGAACCCTTCCAAAAAACTTCCAAAAAAAATACTACTCACCTTTAACCTTTCCGAAGGTTCCAACTCCAAGCGTCTCCTTCAGAATATAGTGTCCAATTTTGATTTGAGCTACGAGCTCAGGCTTCTTAGTCAACGAGGTCTCGCCACCCGGTGAAGACATCTTTGAGTTGTTGTCCGGTGTGTCGCGATCCTTGCGTTCTTTTCTAAAAAGCGCAATAGTTCGACGCATGATAGGAATTGAATGGTGTGGGGGGTATAGAGGAAATTCAAGATTGGAATTAAAAACAAAAAGAGAGCATTGTAGGATAGGATGGGTGGAGCTTCTCTTCTCTTTTTTTTGCTTTTTTTGTGTGTGGTGCCGAAGAAGAGCAGCTCGGGTGGGGTAGTCGCGCAGAATATGAATAAAACCTGGCAATTTACGACCGCGACGACGACGGCCTTGGCTCCGTGCGCGGAGCCATGGAACCACCAAAACGGAAAGAAGCGAAGACACACATAAATTTTCGTGAGGGATCCTAGTTGAGAAGGATCTTGCGAGACGAATTAAGTGCAGGCTAGGTGAAGCGCTTTTTGGAGTTTTGGATGGTGAGGGACGAAAATGATTGGGACTCGAAAGTCATAAAAATTCGGAGACATGGAAAAAACCGGCATAATTTTTGAGAATCGATAGTTTTGACTCAGAAAGAACCCAAATAAGGACGATTGTCCTATTTTCCTCTAGGCAATAATAAGAAAAAAAAGAGGGACCCCAGTGGCTAACCTTGGGAAGGGCACAAACACACCAAAACACTCCGCTCTCTTCCCGACCAACCCTACACTCATACGACCCCAAGCCCGCGTCGTCGTCGCACACTCACCCATTCCGACCCGTCTCACCAAATCTTTCGGTCTCTTTCTTCTCACGCAAACACTGAGGGAAAATTCGCTCACAGTAGTCTTAGAGATACTCGATTCACGTGGAGTTTTGAAGAGGAATAGGGAGAATAACGAAATAGAGACAAGACGTTCGCCGTTTTGTCCGCTGTCTCTTCTTGCCTTCCATCGCTTTTTGATTATCGGTTGCAAAACCGACGAGAAGAAAAATAGAAAACCAAAAGTTAAATGAGCAATTTCAAAACTGAAATATTTTAAAGTTCGCAATAATTTTCAATTCAAAGATCACAAGTTTTTATACAAAAATAACTGTGTATGTGTGAAATTTATCCCGCAACATGGGCCAGACACAATGAGAAAACCAGAATTGAGATAAGATTGAAAACCGAAAATCGCAAAAACTTTTTTTTTCCTATTCACGTTGTATATTTGTAGGTGGGGAAGTACAATGTGGACACAACACGACTGGGGGGAAAAGGTAGAGTGGGTTGTCGTTGTTTGACCATGTGAAAGATTGATCGATTCTACCAAAATTGTCAAATTATTGATAACTGAACACACTGCTGATAGGCAATGGGTTGCCAGTTGAAAAAAACATAAACATCCTTATCAGAAACGTGTAAGGTTCGAAAATTGGAATGGGAGAGTGACGGAAGTGATGCTGTGTTCTTCGAAATGAAATTCTAATGGTCAGAATCATATGACATCTCTCCAACTAGACATCAGACACTACTAAACAATGCCAAAAACAGTAGTAGGACGACCTTCGTCCTGTGGAGAAGGACTTCAAAAGAAAAACAAATCGATTTTATCTAATCAAATATAATTTTTGGGTGGCTTTTAGGTAAGTCTCTTCCAATCATAACAAAAAAACATCGAGGTCAGACAGGAAAAAGAGAGATGAAAAGAAAAACAAGCCGGCGTGGCGGTTGCCCGTTTTGTCAACGAAATTCGATACACTAGGTATGATTGGTAGGGGAGGGAGAAAGATAACAACAGTATCTAAATGATATGATGCGCTGCCGGCAGACTAATAAGACGAGGATCTTTTAAAAAGTGCAGGGGATTACGATATCAGGAATTAAAAAAAATCTCAGAGGGGATCTTAGAAATCTCAGATGAATGGTAACATTCAAGAAAAATTTTCGGACTACAAGATGAAACCCAAAATAAAACCCAACCAAAATTTTTCATCCGGTGATGTTGGGGTATCTCTATTTGTGTCGTGTGTTTTTAAGATATACATGTGACTCCATCAAGCTTTGGTGCGTCCACACACACACACACACACACACACACATACACAAATACACAGAAAACAGAGAGCGGCAGAAGGAGAAAAAAAACGAAGAGATCACTCGATTTCACGTTATTTTCAACAGACCGAGTAGTGTGAAAGGAAGAGACGAAAAAGAGTCTTCGGCGTCTCACGCGCTTTAACCGGGGGCGCCAAAAGAGTCTACGTGTTTTCTTGGGACACGAAGTGAAATGGAAGTCTAAGCACAAGTTCATTTTTGACAACAAAACTGGAAGTAAAAATTTTGGAATCGAATGGGCCAGAAATGGTAGAAAATTTAAGAAGAAACGGCAAATTTTGAAGGGAAAATGAGACAAAAAACAAAGACGGACCATGCTAATTGAGCGGAGTGTCGTTTGTGCGCCTTGTTTAGCAGAGAAGAGGGTCCGTTTGTGGGCAACCCTCCTCGTGCTATTGATTTCTCGCTGCCACGTCACTGTACATCGTCCTCTGTCTCTTTTTCCGAGGTTATGACTCTGATTTATGAGTTTTCTCGCTCTGCCCGTTTCTCGTTGTTCTGTTGTTTCTCTTTTTTTTATCGATGTATCAGGTACATCACTTTACTAGGATCTTTGAAAATCGTTCTAGAGGGGAAAATAGTTCGGAATTTGGAATTTAGACTTACCTTGATTTAGCCGACAATTTCCTAGATAAATTCTTGACACGATTCAAACCACTCGGTTGACTACGACTCTTGGATTTCATTTCGGTGTTATCCGGACCGTCCTCGTCCCCATCTCCTCCACCGCCGCCGCCACCCCGACGGTCTCGATTTTGATGAGAGAACATCTCTGAAATATTTTTGAAGCATTTTTTTGAAAAAAGTTGTGGAGAAAAAGTAGAATAAAAGAAACTGAAGGCTGTTTCGGGATGTCTAGGAAAAGAAGGAAAAGTGAATCAGCATATTTTTTGTACTCCCCCTGTACCCCCACCAACTTATTTGAGCAAACCCCACGAGCTTTTTCCATCGAATTCGCTGTGTAAACAGAACATGTGGGTTCTGAAAACAGTTGGAAAACTCTTGTAACTGTTCTATTTGTTTCAATGAAGCGGGTCATTTTAGCACAATTTCTACCTACTGGAATAAAAGGAATTTTGTGGCCATCGGATTCTTGGGGCATCTATTACATATTCAGTGGGCTAGATAAGAATTTTGAAACAGCAAAAATTTGTCTTCCAGATGACAAGGGACTAACGTCTTATCAGAAAAAAGTGATTTGTAGTCGTTTCTATTGATAATCTTTATCCTCGAAACTCGAAAGATTTATTTTTTTTGCACGAGATTTGACCCAGCTTGCAAGAAACTTGAGAAACCAAAAACTACAAGACTGAAATCTAGAAGTAAAAAGCGAAAAAAAGGAGCCCTCACGTATTGTTGGTGCGGTGGCTACTGTGAGGAGTGTCAGACTCTCCGACTTTTTGTTGAAATAATCGGATCAGAACGGCGAATATCATTGGGGCGGAGTGGGCACGTGCCCTCTCCTCACTTCTCAACAAAATGAAACAGTAAGTGTGCAATATTGTTTCGAGGAGTGATTTCTCCAAAATATATACAAAACGCAAATTGGAAGGTGTGGTGTTTTTCGAGCAGTAGTGGTGGCGGTTAGGCTAATAACACCCTATGGAAAATTTCCCTATGGATTGGGGAATTTTCATGTGACATCGAGACTAAAGTGTTCTTGAAAAACAAGAATGATCTGTTTAAGAAGTATTAAAAGATTTAGAGCGCAGGGGAGATGGGGAAGAAGTGCTTCGAGGGGATAGAAAGAAAACTAGAGCTGAACAAAAAACTCGAGTTACAAAGACTCATATTTCTGGGGCTTGTGAGGTTCGATGGTTGAAAGAAAGGAGAAAACTTGAAACAATGTTTATTCCTTTGCTACTACTCGTGCCTCACTCTTTGGTGCCTCAATTTTCTTTTTTTTTTTTGTTGGAACCGAATTCGATGACCAAGAATTAGAAATTAAGGCTTGTTCGGTGTGTGGGAGTCAGAAGAGCTGAATTGCCTCTGTCTGGACTGAAATTTTGAACTGGAAGTCAACATTTTAAAGACTTGATTAAGAAAGGCTGTGAGCAAGTTTTTGACTAGTGTAGTCCTGAAAATCCTTATTATCCTAATTCTATTGATAAAAAGAAACAAAGTAGTGTCTTTTTCTTTTTTGTTTTCCTATAATATGTCATTCCGTTTTCCAAGAGACCTTGACCTACCATAAAAGTTTTGGGTTAGAATTCTAAATCACACTCCAAAAACCTTGTTTAATCTTAAAAATTAGAATCGGTGTGCTCCGTAGGCGCACCAGCCAGACGCTTGAAGTGCCGAAGGCGCGGCGAACAGAATGACTGGGTTATTAAGAAACTCTATGATCTCTTTTCCAGTTTGAGCCTTTTTCCAGTTTCTAGGAATTTTTCATGTGCATCTTTTTTTCACCTTTTTTCTCCCACTCTCTTTTCCCTGAAAATGGATTCTTCTCTTTTCTGTACATTTTTTTGATTTCCACAACTTCAATTCCATTTTCACTTTGACACCGTATTTGGTTCCCCTGTCATCTCTCTTCATCTCTTCTTTCCGATCGCCAACTTGAAAAGAAAACCGATTATATTTTGAAAAAAATCTGCATAAAAACATGTTTTCCTCTTTCTCTCTCCCTCTTTCGCGATCAATTCAAGGTTGGAATTGGCGTCATTTTTCCCCAAATTAAATTTCTTAGAAGGTCAGATGAGAAGAATTGGATTGTTGGTTTTTGAGGTTTGAACTATTTGATTTTTGTTTTGAAATTCTGATTTGAATTTGAACAGTTATGTTATTACATTTCGCGCCTATCTAATCAACATCCCCACTAGTTTCCTATCTTATCAGAATCCCATTTCTGTTAATTTGATCCCATTACTCTCTCACTGCCATTTTCGCCCATTTTTCTCCTGCAAATCACGTTGTTTTCACTCATCATCCATCAAAAAAATAAAATTCAAAATGGTCACGTCCGAGAGGGAGAAGAAAACTCTTTCAAGCAAACAATTTTTTTCACGCCGCTCTCTTTTCTTTCTACCTACTTCTTTGAATCTCTATCCCATGGCATGTGTTGTGTCATTGAAAATAGTGTTTGCATTTTGGAGGGATCCCGACAAAAAAGAGTTGTTGAGAGAGAAAAAAAATAGAGGCAGTCCGTCTTTGAAACCCCCCCCCCCCCTGAAAAAATATACAAACAGCAATTGTGTTCAGTGAGTTCACTTTTTTCTGGAAAAGTTTCGCTATTTTTTTGTCCATTTCAATCGTAAACTCCTATTCTTGTCTTCATTTTCTTATCAGCACTTCTATAATCGCCTATTAACAGCTAGAAATCAATAATTTTTCTTTTTTCTCCTTTCAAATCGAAGTACAAAAAACCAAATCTAAATCACCTCACCTCAACCCACACAAACGGAGAGGATGACCTCCTTTTTTTTGGCAGCCGTAGTCTTTTTTCGATTTTGATCTCACTCTTCTATATAAACGCAACTCATTTATACCGTCCTCCGTTATTGTTGACACTCGCACACTCCGTTTTCTCGCTTCCTTGTACGTTAGTTTCATGATCACGATTTTCAGAACCTCTATCTCAACAGCCATGTCTTTCTTCGACGGAATCCCAGTTGCACCACCAATCGAGGTGTTCCACAAGAACAAGCTCTACCTGGAAGAGACTGCTCCAGTCAAGGTCAACCTCACCATTGGAGCCTATCGTACCGAGGAGGGACTTCCATGGGTGCTTCCAGTTGTTCACGACACTGAAGTCGAGATTGCCAATGATACTACTCTCAACCACGAGTATTTGCCAGTTTTGGGACACGAGGGATTCCGTAAGGCTGCTACTGAGCTGGTGCTCGGAGAGGATTCGCCAGCTATCATAGAGGGACGCTCTTTCGGAGTTCAATGCTTGTCCGGAACCGGAGCTCTTCGTGCCGGAGCTGAGTTTTTGGCTCATGTTTGCAACATGAAGACTGTTTATGTCAGTAACCCAACTTGGTGAGTGTTTTTTTTCTCTGGAACTAGCTGAGCTGAAAGAAAGTTATCGCTCTCCAAATGAGTGATAATATCTTGAAATATTGCCACAAGCTGTAGTTGCGTTACGAGTTGAAACATGTTTGGCTGTAACGCTCGTCACGGAAAGAAAGAAAAACGCAACGTAGCGTGTAACCCAAATTTTTTGAAACAGTTTATATATATATATTTTGAAAATCATTTTGGAATGATCTTGACGAATTTCATGTTGAGTGCCTTCTCTGATTGATTCATGAATCAAAATCATGATTTTTCGCCGAAAAAGTTTAGAAAAGCCAAGAAAATCAGATCAAAAAGAAAGATGAACCGCGACGCGACACGCGGCGCGCCTGACAGCATGAAGAACCAAGCCAGAGAGCGCTTTAAAATGACGAAACAATGACATTTACCTGAAACTAGATTTTGGAGCTAAGCGTGGGACCCTAATATTAAACATGAATCAAAACATAACCAATGTTTTCAGGGGAAACCACAAACTTGTCTTCAAAAAAGCCGGATTTGCCGAGGTCCGCGATTACACCTTCTGGGACTACGACAACAAGCGTGTCCACATTGAGAAGCTCCTCTCCGATCTTGAGAATGCCCCAGAGAAGTCGGTCATCATTCTCCACGGATGCGCTCACAACCCAACCGGAATGGACCCAACTCAAGATCAGTGGAAGTTGATTGCCGAGGTCATTAAGAGAAAGAACCTCTTCACTTTCTTCGATATCGCCTACCAAGGATTCGCTTCTGGAGACCCGGCTGCTGATGCTTGGGCCATCCGCTATTTTGTTGAGCAAGGAATGGAGATGGTTGTTTCTCAGTCGTTCGCTAAGAACTTCGGACTCTACAGTGAGTTTTTATTCTCTGAAATAGTTTGACAATAAATTCATTGTGTTACAGATGAGCGTGTTGGAAACCTCACAGTCGTTGTCAACAACCCAGCCGTCATTGGTGGATTCCAATCGCAAATGTCCTTGGTCATCCGTGCTAACTGGTCCAATCCACCAGCCCATGGTGCCCGTATTGTCCATAAGGTGCTCACTACCCCAGCTCGTCGTGAGCAGTGGCATCAGGCCATCCAAACGATGTCTTCTCGTATCAAGGAGATGAGAGCCGCGTTGTTGAGTCACTTGAAGCAACTCTCGACACCAGGAACCTGGGACCACATCACTCAACAAATTGGAATGTTCAGCTACACCGGATTGACCTGTGAGTTTTATCTATAACATTTTCAATCTCAAAATTTTTATTTTCCAGCTGCCCAAGTCGACCATCTCATCGCCCACCACAAAGTCTTCTTGCTCAGCGACGGACGCATCAACATCTGCGGACTCAACACCAAGAACGTCGAGTACGTCGCCAAGGCTATCGACGAGACTGTTCGCGCTGTCAAGAGCAACATCTAATTTTTTCAAACAATTTGCCTTGTTTCTTATGATGATCATTAAGTGTAGATTAAGTGTGTGCACTTAGATTCGCTTCTCCCTTTTCTCTATTTATTTAAAGTCACGATTTCTATGAAAGATGAATTTGGAAATGAGTATTAAAATAATTTGATGTGTTCTTCGTCTAGGGAGTGGACTTTTTGTATCACCTCATTTCCTATTATGACTTCAGCATTGCCGAAACGGAGTTTGAAATAGTTTTTGATATATCGACTTCCATTTCTTTGAGATTCAAGGATTCCAGAAAGCATTTGATTTGAATAACAAACTCAATGGCATGGCAGTGTCCTAAAATAATTCAAATATACTCGTCAGTCAGAAAAAATTATGAAAAACAGACTTTCCGTGTTCAAAATTCTAGAACAAACCAAGAAGAATCGGATATTTCTGAATTCATGTTATCATTTTGATAAAATTAATCCCATTTCCGCGTGATGGCATTTTTCAGTAATGTAGTCTCATTGAACTTTCACGCCACTTTTCGAGCATACTAAATTTATTGTTATTGAAATGTTGGGTGTCATTCGATTTGGGTTTTTTTTCAAGCGTCCTTATCATATCGCCATAATCAGTTGATTGAGGACACAATTCCGTCTTTTAGAAAAATATCATGCTTTCAAAAATGGAGCAGTGATAGGGGATTGAACTGTCTGGAGCAGGGAAAGGGCAAGGTGCACATACTTGTTTTGAAGACAAGGTGCGGAATTTTTTTGAGGTACCGCGTTGCTACCGTGGTCGCTTCATTGGTGCAAGCTGAAAATGGTCGAACGATGGCACGTGTGAAATCGGCGCGATATCCATGCTTTCTGTCAACACTAATAATTGTTTCCAGCCACGTAAATGTGAATACTGTAACACCGAAGAAATTCACAAATTTAACATTCTCCCTGTCTATTTTCAAGGGTACAGTAGTACTCAAGAAGACAGAAGAGTTATGAAAACCAAAAACATCAAAAACGCCTTGTTCACTGTCATGAGATTTTTTAGCGTTATGTCTATTCAGAAAGAATATGCTCAAAAAAGCTATCCGTTACAAAATTGAAGCTCATATATTTGATTAGTATGTACCAGTCGGTTTACGCCCCCTGTCGGGGGCTCAACCTCCTGACTTCCGAAAAAACAAAAATGTCAAAATGTTGTAATTTTAGAGTTTTGAGCTCAGTTTCTTGTAGACAGCACCCAGATAGCCTTAAAAACCGTTTTGCAAAATTTCCCGAAGTTTTAGTGAGTTTAAGCATAATTTTGAAAATTTCGATTCTCAACCCTATAGGTTCCTTATAAGCTAGGCTGCCCAGGACACCATAGACATAAAGCGCTCGGTAGGCCATGACAACATACCACACACCACTATAGGAGTCCCATGTCCCTTGGAGTTATTCAAGTAAATGTCCGAGACAGGCACACAGACACACAGACAGAAAAGTTTGCGTAGTAAGAAGTAGATTATTTTTACTCATTCACATTCATTGCTGAAAATGATCCATGTGCTCCTTTCCATATAAATTGTGCACAATTCATTCATATTTCAAACCTCTCAGAGAGGCGGTATTGCCATCTACTGTGTCGGCGAAGTGATTTATCGGCCAATGATAAGCATATTTTCAGACGTAGCCCAGTGAACAGCCGACTTCTGAACTGGGTTCTATAAAAGGGCGTCCTTATCAAATTATTTTCCAGTTTTGCACTCAAAAAAACTCAAATTCTCTGACCCTACAGTATGACTCGAGACGAAATTCTTCACAGTTCCCCATCAGTTTTCGCTAATTGTATCACTCCGAACATTGTCAAACAGGATGTCATACGAACTCTCGATCTTACCAGGAAGTCATATTGCAACCCTAATGGAGAACCTGAGATCTTTCCAGTCGTTCAACGACTTGAAGTCGAATATGCCGAAAGCCACTGCCCCAATTATCTTCCGATTTTGGGACACGAAGGATTCAGGAAGGCAGCAACTGAGCTCGCTCTTGGAAGTGAGTCACCAGCTATTTTGGAGAACCGAGCCGTTGGGATTCAATCCTTGTCTGGAACCGGTGCTCTACGATCTGGTGCCGATTTCTTGTTTCAAATTCTTCAAATAGCCACTGTTTATTTGCCCAATCCGTCATGGTAAATTGAATACTTTTTTCTATGTGTTTTAAGTAAATCCATTTCCAGGGACGTTCATTATGATATATTTCGCTACGCAAGATTCACAAATGTGAGAACATACCACTACTGTGATGTCCAACGGGAAACATTTGATATGGAAAGTATGCTCCAGGATCTCCAACAAGCATCAAAGAATTCAGTTGTTCTACTCCATGCTTCAGCTCATGCTCCCTCCGGAATTAACCCATCTATGGAATAGTGGAAAATGATTGCAAGAGTCGTCAAGCAACGGAAACTGTTCCCATTTTTCTATCTCGATCAGCAAGGATTGGCTTCTGGCGACTTGGAGAAGGACAGCTGGCCAATCAGATACTTCGTCGACCAAGGCCTTGAACTCTTCGTTGCTCAATCGTTCTCCAAGATTTTCGGTCTGTATTGTGAGTTGCACAAGAATCACTTAAATATGAATAAGATTGATTTCAGCTGAATCAGTTGGAAATCTCATAGCGGTAGTTAACGACGTGAGTGTCATGGAGAGCTTGAACTCACAATTCACTCTGTTAAATGTCAGTCGATTCTCCAACCCTCCCGCATTCGGAGCATTCTTGATACATCAGGTGCTCACTTCTCCTTGTCTTCGGAAGGAGTGGTTGGAGCAATTGGAGAAAATACACAAGACAATCTGTGAAAGCAGATTTGCCTTGATGGCAGAACTGATCAAACTTGGAACCCCCGGAACATGGACACATATTGGGCGACAATCGGGGTTGTACTGTTCCCTGGGGTTGACTCGTAGGTTGATGTGTCCTTTTTAATGTTTCCTTGAATTTCCAGGTGAACAAGTAAACTACCTTGGAAGTCAACACAAATTCCAAGTATACAAAAACGGATGCTTGAATATGTCTTGCTTGAACAAGCACAATATTGAAAATTTTGCAAAAGCTCTGGATTCTACCATAAATAAGACGCTGTAAATCTGTTCAAGACTATTAATAAACCGTTTTCATTGATTTTTTTATTAATAGAATCATATTCAATAAAGGAATGTGGCAATTGAAATACTGTTCAAAGAATGTTTTAAGAACATTTTAAGTGGGGGAAAAATAAATGCAAAATTATTTGAAAAAGGCTTTGAAACTTTGAACTTATGCGCTTTCGGCGTCGTCGACATCCTCCTCAGCAACGAATCCTCCCTTCTTGACGATAACAAGTGGATGTGGTCCAAGGCGCCAACCGTATCTTCCTCCCATCTGGAAAAAGTTCGAGAATACTGGATAAATTAAAATTTTTTCATTTTGTAATTCCAAATATCAACTCTCCTTCAAAAATTATGAGAATTCAAAATTAGGTAAACTCTTACCAATTCAAATTTGGTAATATCGTCGTATTTGGTGATGCAGAAGAAATTGATCACAAAGAACGAGATCAAGAAGAGCACCACACAGAAGATGGCTCCCACGACCAATGGTCCGGTGTAGTCGAGTGGATTGAAGTCTTGCTTTGGCATGTCTAATAGGAAGTGTACCTGAAAAGATACACGTATACATAAAGTTTCCAAAATCGATTATTGTACGGCGGGAAAAACCAGACAATCGTTTTTGAGTAGAGGTTGCTGAGGGTTGAGTAGCGAGAAAGGACGAAACAAGACAGTAGAGGCGGTGTCAACAACAACACAGAATGAAAAGTGAAAATCGGAAATTTTGGAAAACAAGAGATCACGGGAGACTGAGAGGTGGATGAGACGACACCGTGGGCAACTGTCCGATTCAATTTGACAACTGGTTAAGAGTAGCAGGTCACCATGGATAGGAAAGAGACCAGCGGAATTTTAATTTCTCTTTTTTGGAATTTTTTCCAATATCTTCGGGACACAACCTTTTTGTTTGAATAGAGTGCGAGCCGGAATGAAAAAAGGAAGAAAATCCAGCGTCATCCAAGACTAAATTGCAAATAAATCAAAGAAAAAAAGAGGAAGAGGGCAAGAAATAAATATAGCTGAATTTGGTATTCTGAATTTTCTCAAAGGGCTGAAGGAGGAGGAGGAGACAAGACAAAAGAAAAAGCGACCGGAAATTAGATGTGTTTAGAGAAACACGGGTTGATTAATGATAATCAAGAGACAGAAATAGATCTTGATCTGTTATCGGTGATTCATATATGAGAACCCATAGAATAGCCGGTTTTGATCTTTTAAAATGACGAAAGTTGGGATGCGAATAAGGTTTATTGGATCTTCTAAAAACTTCTAGTACATCGGTGATGTCTGGAATTGAGCATCCAAGTTTCTTCAAATAAGATTCCTTATTATTTTTCTTCCCTTCTCCTCTAGTTATTCAGGAATATAAGAGAGACCAATTTTACACTTCTTTTTTCTTACACTATGAAAAATAAATTGGGTTGGGTACATGACTCAACTGAATTGAGCTCACATAAGTGCAAAAGAAACATAAAAGCATTAGGTTAGTTTTTTGTTTGAAATGTCAACTAATGGTTTACTGTAACATTGGCCCGTTAGATGAATGTTGACATAATTTGCTTTGTAATTCTCTAGATAATAGATTCAGTGTATAATTGGAACCTTATCTTGGAATAGCTGATTTCCAGGTTCCTATCAGTGACAATTTGCGCGAAACTGAGAAAAACTAACTACCAAGTGAAATAAAACTTGTGTCGTACTGTTTTCGAGGCAGTCATGGGGCGGGACGCATCTTTGAAAATGAAGCGAGATGGAAATGATCGCGCTGGGTGACCTTCAAACTTTTTTTTCTCCACTTCTAACCGATTTAGAGGTGGAGTATCGATACACCGATCGGTAGAGGAAGAAATGGTAACAAAAAAGAAATTAGGAGGAAATGTTTTGTGTGTTCAAATTTTAAAAAAATTGGAAAAAAATGGAACAAATACTGGGATCATAGAACCTAGAAAACAATTAAAATCACAAAAGATATTGGAAAATGAGATATATGGCAAGTAGAGAAAACTTGACGCAGGTTGAGGAAGGAAGTGATCGGTCAATGAGAAATGAAACTTTGTGGGAGCGGAAGATGAGTAGTTCTGATAATTGTAAAACATTGAAATTGAGGAAACAAACATAAAAAGAAAGAAAATACAAAAAAAAAGTATATTGAAGATTACAAAGTTATCTGTAATAATCAAAATATTCTCTGAGGACTAAAATTAGTTTTAAGGACCAAACTTATTTTTAAGGGATGAGAACATCTTTTAAAACCAAAATGATTTTAACAGTAAATTAACATTAAGGGCCCAAATGTTCGATGAGATCCCAAGAATTTGACGTAAAAGTGGAAAAAAAAAGAATAGCTGGGTTTTCATGCGTATTTTCAAAATGTCAAGAATTAGACAACAATTAATCAAATCATTGAAAGTTCACTGAAAGTATGGAGTTCAATTTTTCAGGATTTAAGGTAGTAAAATCTTGGCGGAAGTCAATGTGAATTGGAAAATTGGTTATACTTTTTTTCTTTTTTGAATATTAATTTTAACATTTCAAAAAAAATCATTTGACTTATAGAAATCACTTGTTTCTATGAGCTCAGATTGCTTCTCGATGTTTCAATATCGCACTTTTTTCTCCTATCCTTTACATATTTTCCCTTTTGCCCTTCAACCACCACCACCCCTTCTCGCCAACTGTCTATCACTTCGATCCAACATGATATCTACTCCCACTTTATTCTTTTCTCATTTTTCTCATTTGTGACAATTGGTGTCAAACCAATCTACATGCTGTTAATCATGAGTTATTTACAATTCTCGGTTTTCCATCATATCCCTATGGAAACCAATCGGTTTTTTCTGGAAGTGTGACAGGTGGAAATGGGAAAATGAAAAAGTGTTAACAACACCGAAAACGGCAGTTAGTGTCAAGTAACTCTCACTCGACAATGTTGCTTCCGATTTTATGGTTTTCACTACTTTTATGGCCGCTTTGTGACAGTGAACGAGAATGCGTACAGTGTGATGGACGTGTAATCTCTCCAGACAAAACGTAAAATTAAATAGGGATAATAAAACATTGAATTGTGGTTTTTGACAGATGTACAAATTGTACCGGCAATTATTGCTATATAATAAGATACAATCATGTTCACAACTCACTTAAAGCAGAGCAATCGTTTTATCAGGTTAGTTCAAAAACCGGGAAATTTTGAAAACATTTAGGAAAGTTTTGATATTCACTGGTTTTCTTGTATCTTGTACGTGCCAGATTGCAAATTTGAAGTTTATCTAAGGGATGCTTCACTTCTCCCACCGACTTGCCACTTGGATGCTCGAAAAACAGCAGAGGAAGTGCTTTCTGTATTTGCAAGTAAGAAATGTTAAACGGGATTGAGAATAATGGAGAATTCCAGCAACACGGATTACTGTAACGAAATACAAAATGTGAACAACGAAAGAGAACTGTCATACTTAACCTGTTACAAAAAAGAAAGTTCTCCCTGGCCAGCTACAGAAGACTGTGTCCATCCATTTTGTTATAGGAAGTCTTCTAGTTACAATGATGAAGTGAGCCAGTAAAAATATGAGATGAACGATTTTCAATAACCTTGTAGGTTGGCTACTGCACTTCACAGGAAAGAGAAATGGAGATGTATGATGTTGGGTAA
The DNA here is from genome assembly GCA_027920645.1 of Caenorhabditis nigoni. NCBI lineage: Eukaryota > Metazoa > Nematoda > Chromadorea > Rhabditida > Rhabditidae > Caenorhabditis > Caenorhabditis nigoni. The sequence goes on from CP115869.1 coordinate 1,727,937, forward strand.
AAATAAACTTTTAAAAATCCTAATAAAATCTTGGAGTCTTTCAGATTTGTCCAAACAGAGATGTTTCTGCCATTAGGTTCGTGCTATGCTGTGGCGGATGACTCTCGTTTTGATAAAACGCAGCATTGCGTTTATAAAACAGTGAGAAGATATCCTTTCCTACTGTCAGAACAGATCAGTTTCAGAACAAAACAACTCCATTCAAGCAGAAAGTGCCGGGTAGCGTTAAGTGTTTCGCGCCAGCAGATTCGAAAGAGAGAATGAAAGTAAGGGAATAGAGTTAGAGTGAAACAATCCTTCTGAGGTAAACCCCAAGAAAACAGAAACATTTAGAATTCTACATGTGTCGGTCAATTCTGTTTCTCCGCGAGTTCTGCTTATGGATGCATATCGCAATTCAATAGAGAGGGACCCGTGTTGAAGGTGAGCCAAAGAACAATGGAACCAGAAACAAACGAAGCAAATCGTGTACCTAGCAATTACAGAAAAAAACTGCTGGTCTCATTTCATATTTTTTCTTGTTTTTTCAAAGATGACGCATGTGTTTCTAGGAATTGTACAATCTATTGGTTCCAGAAATATAGAACCTGAAAGATGGAAAAAAACCCCCAAGTATCTGGAAATTTCATATGTCCAAAACAGCAGTTCAGACTAGTACAGTGTATTTCTTCTCAAAAAGTTATGTATCCTATTTGCTATCCAGTGCTTATCGGAAAATTCTTTTCGATTTTGTCGGTTTAATTCACTTTACTAGGGAACTATCTGAACGGGATTCCAAGTTACACTTCATGGCCTATGCCATTAGAAAGCCCATAAAATTCAGATTGTGAATATGTTTTTGGTTTTTGCGAAACGGCTGTGATCTTCAAGAAAATTAGGTCGCAAGACATTCTAGTACTAGTTAAACCTGTTGATTTTTCATTGAAAATTGACGTGACGGCTTTCAAAGAAAAATCAACAGGTTTAACTAGTACTAGAATGTTTTGCGACCTAATTTTCTTGAAGCTCCCCGCCGTTTCGCAAAAACAGAAGACATATTCCGAATCAGAATTTTATGGGCTTTCTAATGGCATAGGTCATGAAGTGTAACTTGGAAACCCGTTCAGATAGTTCCCTAGTTAGTGAGCAAAAGGGCATTGTAGAATTCTCCGCTTTCTGGGTCAAAATTCACGGTGAAAGGCAAGACGACATTTAGGTTCCACGAACAATTCTTAATTACGTTTTGGAGCAGTCATCTTTTAGCCAATCTGAGAGACCGGTACATTTTAAGTCAATTTGACGCCAATTAGAACTTTTTCGTAGTCTGATGAAAGTTTCCCAAAATCTCACAACTGAAAAATGCAGGAAATGAAAAAACTACGTTTCTGGAGAACATGTTTTTCTCTATTCATTTTTAGAAATATAGTTATTTATTATGGTATTCAAAATTTTTAGGCTCGTCAGTTCATTATATTGAGCACAGTACATTGTTCATATCAAACAAAAGAAGTGCAATAATCCCCTCATGTTCTTCATGTTTCAGGTCGGCTTACACCGTCTTACGCCGTTTTTAACACCATTCCAAATATGCGATAGCGATTTTTGCAACAATCAAACGGTACGTGTCTCTCTTATCTCTTTTTTTCACACCTTTTGCACAAAACGGGTCGAAGAACATTTTACTTCCAAACTTTTTTATCATTTCAGATTCCTGATGACGAAGAAGACAGATATAAGTACCCAATCAGATATGTTTGGAGCTCCGGAAGACGTCCGAATTTCATTGGGATCCTCGTGATATATCTCACTAGCTTCTTCATTGGGCTTCATGCTTAGAAGCGCGGGAAGTGCAACGTCTTGTACTTTGTGTCCTTAGATGGTCAGGAATCTTTTTGCCCGCTCCAGACACAAAGATCACTTTCCCTTGCTTCACCCCTTCCTTCTCATTTTTTTCTAATAAAACTTGGATCTCCGCTTTTTCAATAAACCCTTTATTTGATTATTTGTTAGTTAGCATCCTGCACATTCTTGGTGCAGACACAATGATAAATTTAAAAACTGATAAGATGATGTGTCCTTATAATTCATTCTCTAAGCCAGCTTCCGAGACTTATTTGGCAACATTTCAGTGTTATCTTTGTTTTACGAAGGCGGAGCACAAACACAATATCACAAATAGCGGCTCGTCCACCACTTCCAATTCTCTCTTTTCTGTCTTTTTCCAATTCCAGCTTTTTCTCCCTAAACGAGACACGTTGTATATGAAAATGAGAATCGAACATTGGGACGTGAAGCAGACATGACACATGGAGGGCTTTTTGGAGTGTGTGGCACAGACAGAGAGATTGCATCACATTTGGGAGAGTATGAGCAACACAAAGGCCTTCAGCCGGACGAAATGACCACCTCGTTGCTTCTTCTCTCCCTTCGTTTTTCCCTTTTTCTTTCTTTTGCGCACTCTTCTGCATACATTAAATTTCAAATTCGGCCAAAAATTGTTTCTTCTTCTATTTTTGAATTTTCATTTCTTTTTGCTTACGCTTGATTTTTTTTCTCTAGAAGTACTACGAAAAGTCGGAGATTTCGTGTTGTTGATTAGCTTGGCTCTTTGAGCTGCTTTTCCCATTAGCTTCCTTCCTTTTTTTCTCTTTGTTTTTGTGTGTTCCTTAAGCATTTTTTGCTCTTTTGACAAGATTTGAAGGATAGATAAGAACACCAATTTTTCAAGTGAGAGTGTGCGACCGAAAACAGAAATTTGTGTATTTAGTTTTTGAATGTTCTGGAATTTTTGAATATGTCTACATTATTTTTCGTGTTGTGGTTTTAGATTATGAAAACAGAATTACAAATTTGAAAGACTCAAAAATCTTGAAACCATAACATTGAAAAAATGTATTGCAGGCATTTCATACTTCTAGAACTGAAAATTCTAGGATTTTCGAAATTTCAGATGTTCAGAACTAGAAAAATTAAAATTTTGAGAACCTTTTGCTTTTGAATCTTTTGCTTTCGAAATTTCGCCCGTGAAAATTCTAATAAAATGCGCTTCCCCAAATGTCAGTTGACCATTTTTCAACATCTTTCACAGTGACCGAGATAAATTGGATTGAAGTGAAAAGTTAGGGAGTCATTCAATTAGAGTGTTCACGGTATCGAAAGTTCCGGATACCAAGAAATGGTAAAAAATAATCCTGTTAGGCTATTTTTGATTTCATGTTCATTCTCAATCATCCCGTTTTGTTCCATCCTGACCGCACACATCCTTTGCCCAGGATTAATCCAATCAACAATAGGACGTGTTGTTTGTAATCCGACACATTTTCAACTATATAAACTTCTCTGTGTTCTCTCTTCCACTCATCAGTTCTTCTTCGTAACTCGAAACCTCATACATAACACATTTTGAAACTTGTCAACTGACCTGAAGCTCTTCTTTGATCTATTGTTTGTTGTTTGTAGCCCCCTCTTTTACTATTCTCATATTTTTCTTCTCCGTTCACTTCTGAAGACCTTGAGGTGATGCTATTTCTTCTCGTAAACAATAATGGTGTGCAGATGTTTTTTTTTCTGACTATTCCCACCCGTTCATTTTTTAGTGGGCTGAGTTATTTCTCTTTTCTATCGTCACGACACCAAAAAACGATAAACAAATTGAAAATGGGTCATTTTTCTACCCAGCATTTGCTTGTTTATTTGCTCAGAAATATTGATTAGATCAGAACCTAATGGTCACTATATATTTAGAAACAGGAAGAATGAGTTGAAGAAAAAATGTAAAAAATATTATTGGCTCACTTATTGGACTTTGGAAATCCAATACTTCATTTCCGTTTTCCGTTTTTTTATCGTCGAAATTCCCTCGAAAAGTATTAATAAAACTCTAATATAGCAACCTATTTCGATTCTGGTGCATAATTCCAGCAGAAATACCCCTTAAAGGCTCATGTATTCAAAATATTTACCAAAATCAATTCGTTCTGGTTTTTCTCAATTTTCCGAGAATTATAAAATTTATAAATTGAATTCTTTAATTTTTGTTATTCAAAACAAAGAAAAACGTGGAAAATTTGAGAGAAATCAGACCCAAAATCAATATTCCTGACTTCTATAAATGCATGCGCCTTTAAGGATTGTAGTTGCTGGAATTAGGCTCCTCCTTTACCTAATTTCCAACCAACGAACTAAAAATATAGTAATACATATTCCTCAGTTGTCAGTTCCTGACTCATACCATGTAAACTTTGCTTTTTGAGCACCCCAGACACTTGGGTTAAGTGAGTGGGATAGATAGTGAGAAATATAGAGAACTAGGTAAGTACTTGTCGCCAACGACCCGGGGGGTATTTTCAATTTCTCTCTACTTTCCTCCCGCGGGGAACAGCTGTTCAGCGTAATTTATGTATATTTGCCCTTCGTTCACTCTCCAGTTTCGATCCAAACTTCCATCATACACCCACCTACTTATTTTGATCACTTGATATACACCTCGAGGAGTGGTCCAGAGGCAAACGTGACTTGTTCCACCCATAGACTTATCATCTTTCAACGTTTTTTTTTTCCTTTCGTCTTTCCCGCAAAGACCTCTATCAATCATGGAACATCTTCCCTTTCCTTATCAATTCTTCGTTTCATAAGAAAAACAAAAAACTACCTCTCCACGTGGACTGAGAAGACCTTGATCTCATTTTCTCTTTCTTTGAACTCAATTGCAACCACAACCAAACCTATCACTAAAATTTCATTGCTCCTATCAGTTAAATTGGAATTTGCAACAAAAAAGTGTTTCCACTGAAACAGGCCAGTTTTCCGACAATTCTCCTTTTTTGTCATCACCTCCTATGCACCACAAAGTTTTTTTTTTCGAAAAGAGAAAAATGTTTTCATAGAATCATTCTTTGTTCCAAGTGTTCGTTTCTAGTCAAAGATCGATTCCTACTTTACACTATTTCGGTTAGCGCTAATCAATTAGTGACGGACACGGAACACTTGTCCCATCACATGTTCAGTGCATTTTAAAGTGCTCGGGGGCTCAGTGGCACGGATATCCCTTTTTTCTGTGACGTTAGATCAGAAATTTAGAAGCTTTGTCTCAATCGTGTTAGTAGAATAAAAATGCTTGAAACTTTTTCGGAAATCGAAACTTCACTTTTATTGAAAACCAATTTTTTCATAATGTTATCTGAACGGATTTTTATCTCTAAAATTTTTTTGGGATTTTTATCTGTAAAACAGGAATCTTGAAAACATGACAGGAGCCTTCCTAGTTTTCAAACTTCATAATTAAGCTAATTTATTTTCCAAATATCTTTGTTTTTTGAATTTTAGTTCATTTTTCCGCCCCAAAGCTGACATGGAATGACTCCCAAGTGTTACCCTTGAAAAAAATCGAGACGTATATGGTTGAATAGAGCGTAAAAAGTTATCTTAGAATCCAAGTGGAATAGTTGATAAAAAATTTTTTTGGGGAGTTATGGCCGAAAACGTACCAAAAAATGGCCAAATTTTCAAAAATTCGTAACTTTGTCAGTTTTTGCCCAATTCTTAAAATTCAAAAAACAATGAATAGACCATCACGAAAACTTTTGAAAAAAAATTTTCTGATTTTTTTTCGTATTGATTGGATTATCGATTTTTTCCAAAAACCGAAAAAAAAATTTTTTTCTCGAAAATCCTAAGTTAACTTTTTTTCTCATTATGACCATTGGATTCAGCACATTTGATTTACCATAGAACCATGTCAATACCCCGCAGGAAATCATGCTCACACAAGTTATAACTAAAAATGTCGATTTTTGGCACTTGGCTGCTTTGAATCCGTTGTCCTCGGCGGCCGGTATGGTGAGGGGCATACTTGTTTTTGTGGTTTTTACATGCGTATTCTTTGCCTAGCGTGTTTAAAATAAAATACTCCGACAAAAAAAGCCAATTTTTCAAATGCCGTGCCATTTCTTAAAATCAACATCTTGAAAAAATCAAAATTTTGACGTGTAAACAGCCACATCTACCGTCAAACTTGATGGAAACTGCCAAACTCTTTTTTTAACATAATCAGAAGGACCTAATTCTATCGATTGCTTGAACAGAATTTTGATTTAGGCCCTAGAAATAGAAATATTTACGATTATTACAGCCTAATCCCCATTTTTTGTGAATTTTGACGTGTAAACAGCCACATCTACCGTCAAACTTGATGGAAACAGCCAAACTCTTTTTTTAACATAATCAGAAGGACCTAATTCTATCGATTGCTTGAACAGAATTTTGATTTAGGCCCTAGAAATAGAAATATTTACGATTATTACAGCCTAATCCCCATTTTTAGTGAATTTTGACGTGTAAACAGACACATCTACCGTCAAACTTGATGGAAACTGCCAAACTCTTTTTTTAACATAATCAGAAGGACCTAATTCTATCGATTGCTTGAACAGAATTTTGATTTAGGCCCTAGAAATAGAAATATTTACGATTATTACAGCCTAATCCCCATTTTTTGTGAATTTTGACGTGTAAACAGCCACATCTACCGTCAAACTTGATGGAAACAGCCAAACTCTTTTTTTAACATAATCAGAAGGACCTAATTCTATCAATTGCTTGAACAGAATTTTGATTTAGGCCCTAGAAATAGAAATATTTACGATTATTACAGCCTAATCCCCATTTTTTGTGAATTTTGACGTGTAAACAGCCACATCTACCGTCAAACTTGATGGAAACTGCCAAACTCTTTTTTTAACATAATCAGAAGGACCTAATTCTATCGATTGCTTGAACAGAATTTTGATTTAGGCCCTAGAAATAGAAATATTTACGATTATTACAGCCTAATCCCCATTTTTTGTGAATTTTGACGTGTAAACAGCCACATCTACCGTCAAACTTGATGGAAACAGCCAAACTCTTTTTTAACATAATCAGAAGGACCTAATTCTATCAATTGCTTGAACAGAATTTTGATTTAGGCCCTAGAAATAGAAATATTTACGATTATTACAGCCTAATCCCCATTTTTTGTGAATTTTGACGTGTAAACAGCCACATCTACCGTCAAACTTGATGGAAACTGCCAAACTCTTTTTTTAACATAATCAGAAGGACCTAATTCTATCGATTGCTTGAACAGAATTTTGATTTAGGCCCTAGAAATAGAAATATTTACGATTATTACAGCCTAATCCCCATTTTTTGTGAATTTTGACGTGTAATTGTATTGCAGATCTAACTTGATAAAAACAAACAAACTTTTTTCAGAATGATCAAAAATTTAGAATGATTGAAAGAACGTGATCTTGGATTTGGTTTGACATAAAGCACAACCTTTCATATAATTTCAGTATTAAAAACAGATTTTCAGATAGTTTTTCATATTTTTATTTCAATTTATTAACTGTGATGCACATTAAAGGCAAAAACGAGAACAGTTATTAACTTAACAATGTTTTCAATGGAGATGATCGAGGGTGCATTTAATGCAATACGTCTCCTCGCAGTGGGCGCATTTGAAAAAAGAGAGATTTCTGCATGATTTGCATTTGTCCTTGCCAATTGCTGGGTTGAAGCAGAACTCTGCTGGTGTGTCAAAAATTGGCTTTGTGGTGACAATTCCCAGCTCGTAAAATCCTCTTTGGATCATTGCAGCAAAGCGAGGTGCTTGGAACTGATTCTGGGTGAAGCTCGCAATCTTCAGCAAATTATTCCGAATGGAAATCGTGAAGTCGTTGTTCTTCAGCCTGATCTCATCCTGGAGTTTTCGAAGAAAACATTTCAACTGTCTGTTGAAAAACAGATCCAGTGGTTGCAGCTGACCGGTCGTCCGCGGGGGAAAAGTGACGATTTCTAACTTCTTCCGAGCGACAGCGCGAAGCAATTTCATGCTGTTGAATCCAAACCACGAATCCAGGAGAAGCAGTGATCTGTCGGGAATACTGGGAAGCAAGCACTTTTCCATCCATTCCTCTGCCAACCTGCTCGTCATTATCCCGGAATGTGAGTGAGTCACATAGAGATCTGTGAACGGTGCAACCATCTGGCGGATAGAGCGAGGCGGCTTTGGCTCGTACAATGTTACGAAGAGCTTTCCCGTCAATTTTCCATCTGCTGAGATACACGGATTGAAAGTCATCGAATGTCTTGTTGCGTTGTCTCTCTGGCACACTCTGTACACCTTGTCAGTTCCTCTCTTAGCAAGCGTTCTCTTCTTGGTCTCCTCTAGCACTACTCCAGTTTGATCAACATTGAAAATCTGCAAAAAAAATCAGTTGTATTACATTCTAAAGAAGGCAACATACGTGATCTAGCCCATATTTGTTTCGAATTCGAGGAACCACATTATTTTTGAAGTCGATAATACTCTGTGCAGTAGTACTTTGTCGAAGCACTGCCCTTTTTGAGATTTTTCCATCGACATGGCGACTTACTAGCGAGCAGCGTTTCTTGATGTTATCCACAAATTTACGAGAAGCCTGTAAAGTGAATCATAGAGAAGTAATTTGATGTTGTTTAACCTTAAAGTTTCTCATTCCGAAACAAGACGATTGTTCGTAGGCCAGGCGTCTGATGTCGCTTTCGTGGATATATTGTTTTTGCTCCTCATAATAATTTGTCATTCCGGAGACTCGCTTGGTCAAATGGTATATAGCCTCGTTCTTTTTCCATTTCTTGCCCGTCACACATTGTCTAATTCTAAATTTAAAATTGAAGATTGAATAATTTATTTTTGCCTCACCTTGCAATCTGAGTTCTTGCTGATTTCTCATCTTCAGAGAGATGGAACCTTTTCCGAATTTCCTCGAAAGACATCGTTTTCTTTTTGTAGCAGTCGATCAACTCTTTTTTTCGCCGTTCGGTCCAGAAGTTGGGATTAAAAACAGTATCTTCTTCATCACTTTCATCTGAAAAACACATAAAAGTGGTTGTTTCTTCTGCTTAAAACTCACATTCTGAAAACCTGACATCTTCTGAACTAACGCTTGTTTCTGTGTCTCCGTCGAGGTTTTTTAATCTTGCTGCTAATTTGCCTGAAATTGATTTATATTTAATGAAACACTGACAAGCTAACCTTTGAACTGCTTCAGAAGTTTTTTAGTATCTCTATCTCGAACATTCGCCAGAAATCCATCTAGTTGCATTATTAAACTTCCGAGCATATCACTATCAGAGATTCTAGGGACAAGAGGCGTTGAGTTGGTTGCTGTTTTGGCTTCTTCTTCAATATGTCCGGGAAGCGCAGCATCCAGTTTACCTTCTTTTTGTGATCCTCTCATAGTTTTTGCTTTCTTTTTGTGTGACGCAGTAGGAATCTGCTCGAAATCGTAATCTGACTCTGCCGAAGATTCACATCTGTTTGATTCCGGAGTAATAACCATTGTACTCTGTTCTTGATCCGAGTCACTCAAAATCTCAGACTCAATTTCAAGCATTTCTTCTTCATTATCATCCAACAATACGTCATCCTTGTTTTCCAAACGATGTTTCTGAACAGCCATCCGAATTCGTTCTTTTCTTTCTTTTGTTTTCTCCCACGTAGTCTTCGAAATCGCCGTGTTGAGTTTTGATTCCGGAGTGACATCCATTGCACACTGTTCTTGATCCGAATCACTCATATTTTCAGACTGATTTTCAAGCATTTCTTCTTCATCATCATCTAACAATACGTCATCCTTTCTTTCCAACCGGGTTTTCTGAACAGCCATCCGAATTTGTTCTTTTCTTTCTTGTGTTTTCTCCCACGTAGTCTTTGAAACCGCCGTGTTGAGTTTCTTCCGTTGAGAACGTGCAAAAGCGATGGAACTTTTCTGTTTGGTCAAACTTGTTGGTTCATCAGTAGAATCGCTGTCATTCTGAAAACAGTTCATTTCCTTGATAACTGCTAATGTTTCTTACCTTAAAATTGATATTATTATTCTTTCCAATCCATTTTTGTAACTGTTCCTTGAAGCTGGTGCGTTTCAGAGTCGTAATTTGATCTTGAACTTTCCAATTTTCATACAGGGCCGTGTTTGTGGGGAATGTCTTATTTTTAAGGCAGGCGTTCACGTTTTCAACTGTACAAATCCCACAGTCGTTGCTCTCTGCCGATGTTTGCATACTTGCATGTTCTTCCGGAACACGCATGATTCTTGTGTTCACATCCTTGCCGGCTAATAGTTTCGCTAGCTTGTTGAGTTCACATTTGGAAATGACAGGTGACGAGTTGGGGTGGGTTGGTCGCAAGGAATCGAATACGTGCATATGGTATACCTCCTCCACTTTTCCCACATGAACAAGAGCGAAATGGTTTCCCCGAAGGAACGGAACTAAATAGCGGGAGCACGGCTCTTCTGATTCGAATGCAGTCATTTCTGACAACTTTTCCGACATCCCGTTCTCGAGAAACAGCGTGAGGAAAGACGGGTGAATGAGCCGTATGTGATTTTTGTCTTGAAATTTCTTCGGAAGAGATTTGTTGTAGTTGTAAACCTTTAAAATGTTTTATGTATTTTTCCTTTTCTTTCAATGTTCAGTTACCATTTCAAATGCTAGATGAAAAACGGCGTTATCATTGACTTGCGCGTTGACTTCCCCAACCAGATCGATTTCGTTTTGCTCCAAGACCATCAGATCTTTGAAACCATCAAGGTTATGTGACGGTCCATGCAATCTCTGGAAAGATTATTGAAATGTGATAAGTGCTTGATTTGAAAACTCACTTCAAGCTCCTCATTGAACACAACTTTTTTCCCTCCTCCCAAACGCAAACGTCGCTGCCCTTTTTTGCTTTGAAATTTGAAAAATGACTGAATAAGAAACATTATATTAGTTTTTTTAAAACCCCTACCTTGAATCGTTCAGACAACCGGGAAAATGTTGATTTTCTCTTTGCATCTGTTGATAATTTGTTTTCCCGTGATCCTGACGATGAGCAAATGTTTCTCCATTTAGCCTCTCTCTGTGTAAGTTAAGTTTTGGTGAATGTGAATGGAAAAGGGATACCTGTGATGCTACGCTTGGTTCTGCAACATAATTTTTTAGATGGAAACCGTCCTGAGTAAATTCCATGTGATTTAGTTCTTCTTCATCGGAATGATGTCTCATGAGTTTTTTCTGAAAGTGAAATGAGATAAACTGGCGATACAAATGATGTTACCTCATTTTTCGATGAAACGCATTCAAACAATGGCACGAAATTCTCCGGAGCATAGCGATCAATGCGTTTTTGATCAGCATTGAACAATACATGCTAAAAAAAAATTATAAGAACGGAATCAATTATTTCAATACCTCGGGCCATGTTGTTTTGGAATCTACAGAGAGTTCCTCGCCGGTGAAGTAAACTGTAGGAGGTTGAATGAAGCAGCTCTGAAAGAAACTTTAAATCGATTGAAACTACTAATAAAAATACCTTTTCAGGAAAATGAGATCCTTTAACATCATAATGCGTGTTTTCATTGATCTTAGAAACAGTCGTCGACGTAGACACCTTCGTAATTGATAATTGATTGGTTTTCAGAAAATTATTGGGTGGATGATGAGATGGCCTATCCAGAAAAACGACATCACTTTGATGTGAGTCTTCCATTGGTGGTGCCGATGGAATAACTACACCATTGAACGAGAAATCAACATGGTTGTCGTGATATGCTTCCTCCAGTGGTGGTGCGGATGGGATGAGAAGTTCGGCGAGAGATTCAGCCGTAGGGAGATTGCTCAAAGTTTCTCGAAGATGAGCCAGTTGCTGCTCTTGGCTCTTATTTCCATAGGAAGCATTTTCCTTTTTTGGCTTGGCTTGATAACGTGTTGATTCCATCGTAGACGTGTCCAGGACAGAATAAAGATGAATAGAATGAATAGCAGAAAGTCGAATTTGTTTCTTCGAGCAGTTTGAATAAGATTTCCAATTCTGTTTGTTGGCGCAATTGGGATAAGATGAAACTGTGCAAATAAGGCGGAGTCATCCCACAACTCGAAGACGTTCCCACGCCTCTTGTTTATTGTCTCCTTTGTCGGCATGACTGTAAACCTAAAAAAGAGGCATGACTGTAAACCGTTGTCGGTATGACTGTAAACATAAAAGAGGGTTCTCTGCTGGAATCCGAGGCCCGTAAATATACAGAGGTCCATAAAAATCGGAGGCCTATAAAGAATCCAAGGTCCCATAAAGATATCAGTGGTACATAAAAAATGGGAGCTACAATACACTTGAAAACAAAATGTAATAAATATAAAAAATGTGAGACAAAAATTAATCTGAAACAGGAAAATAATATATTGCAATTACATTTCCTTTCCGCTTTTAATTACCATCATGTAGTTTCATTTCCTGTCAAATCTCAAAATTCACTAAAAATGGGGATTAGGCTGTAAAAATCATGAATATTTCTATTTCTAGGGCCTAACTCAAAATTCTGTTCAAGCAATTGATAGAATTAGGTCCTTCTGATTATGTTAAAAAAAGAGTTTGGCTGTTTCCATCAAGTTTGACGGTAGATGTGGCTGTTTACACGTCAAAATTCACAAAAAATGGGGATTAGGCTGTAATAATCGTAAATATTTCTATTTCTAGGGCCTAAATCAAAATTCTGTTCAAGCAATCGATAGAATTAGGTCCTTCTGATTATGTTAAAAAAAGAGTTTGGCAGTTTCCATCAAGTTTGACGGTAGATGTGTCTGTTTACACGTCAAAATTCACTAAAAATGGGGATTAGGCTGTAATAATCGTAAATATTTCTATTTCTAGGGCCTAAATCAAAATTCTGTTCAAGCAATCGATAGAATTAGGTCCTTCTGATTATGTTAAAAAAAGAGTTTGGCAGTTTCCATCAAGTTTGACGGTAGATGTGTCTGTTTACACGTCAAAATTCACTAAAAATGGGGATTAGGCTGTAATAATCGTAAATATTTCTATTTCTAGGGCCTAAATCAAAATTCTGTTCAAGCAATCGATAGAATTAGGTCCTTCTGATTATGTTAAAAAAAGAGTTTGGCTGTTTCCATCAAGTTTGACGGTAGATGTGTCTGTTTACACGTCAAAATTCACTAAAAATGGGGATTAGGCTGTAATAATCGTAAATATTTCTATTTCTAGGGCCTAAATCAAAATTCTGTTCAAGCAATCGATAGAATTAGGTCCTTCTGATTATGTTAAAAAAAGAGTTTGGCAGTTTCCATCAAGTTTGACGGTAGATGTGGCTGTTTACACGTCAAAATTTTGATTTTTTCAAGATGTTGATTTTAAGAAATGGCACGGCATTTGAAAAATTGGCTTTTTTTGTCGGAGTATTTTATTTTAAACACGCTAGGCAAAGAATACGCATGTAAAAACCACAAAAACAAGTATGCCCCTCACCATACCGGCCGCCGAGGACAACGGATTCAAAGCAGCCAAGTGCCAAAAATCGACATTTTTAGTTATAACTTGTGTGAGCATGATTTCCCCCGGGGTATTGACATGGTTCTATGATAAATCAAATGTGCTGAATCCAATGGTCATAATGAGAAAAAAAGTTAACTTAGGATTTTCGAGAAAAAAATTTTTTTTTCGGTTTTTGGAAAAAATCGATAATCCAATCAATACGAAAAAAAATCAGAAAATTTTTTTTCAAAAGTTTTCGTGATGGTCTATTCATTGTTTTTTGAATTTTAAGAATTGGGCAAAAACTGACAAAGTTACGAATTTTTGAAAATTTGGCCATTTTTTGGTACGTTTTCGGCCATAACTCCCCAAAAAAATTTTTTATCAACTATTCCACTTGGATTCTAAGATAACTTTTTACGCTCTATTCAACCATATACGTCTCGATTTTTTTCAAGGGTAACACTTGGGAGTCATTCCATGTGAATGTGATTCCTATTCTTTGGTTTCATTGACCTTTGTTTACCATAACTCTTTGGTTTCAAATTTTAAAATCGATCGATCACAAAATCCTTCTTGTCACCAAGTTATTTTGTTCTCTCAATTAGAACAAAACTGTTCTCACTTTAAATTAGTTCTTTTCTATTTTCTGTTTACACTCTTCTATTTTTCTGCAAAAATCGCGCTAAATCGGAAACGATCCGCCTTCGGAATGTTGAGTGTTACAATTCTCACTTCATTCATCTTTTAGTTTTTCTCGGGTTTGATATGTAGATACAGTGAAGGACACCAGTTTATCACTGCCCCCTATCATCACTCGTCATCACCTCCATTCTGCATGTGTCAAGTATCTATCACTAGAAACAACTTTTCGCGCTTGGCTGCCAAATCCAGTGTCATTTGTTACACATTTACAATTGAAATTATTTTAGGACTCTAATAGCTTTAGTTGTTTCGTTAGCCAAAATTTTCGTTTGCCTCTTTTCTGTTAGTAATAATTTTTGCTCCTTCTTCCCTCGAGAACTGTACCTTTCAATATCTGCACCTCTAAATTTTGCAATTACACGTCATTCAAAAATATGTGTTCTATTGTGGTTTCGTGTTGCAAAATCATAGGAAAATGAATTCGATTCATTATGCAAAAACTTTTCAGCGAAACAGTTCACATCCGAGTACATTTTTCTCCCTATAAATTCCAAAAAATTAAGTTCCAAAGTATCTCTCCTGCTCCTGTCACCATACATTTTTATTGCGTCTTTTTTTAGGCCTATCATGTCAAGAAAGGGGTTGTAAATGAGGCAAACGACAAATGCATTTACTGATAACTCTTTGTTAAAGTTTGGTTTTACATACAGTCTATCTCTGTTATCAGTTGAGTGTTAAGAGACCGGAGGTTTTGGCACATTAGTGCAGAATGTTATTCTACTGTTTTTTTAAAGGTTTTCTGAATAAATTACGGGAAATAAGGAAATTTAATTTCAGTTTGATACCGGATAATGCTAACAATTTTTAGGAACATTTATTGTTAATCGTATTTGATCCGAAAAAGCCGAACTTTGAGCTGAATTATCTCAGTTCCTGCAACAAATATTGAGAAACTTTCAATTGAGGTATTATTTATCATAATATCCCTAATATTTTATCAGTTGACAACTTGTTGATAACTATCATAGGAACTGAGATAATTGAGCTCAATGTTCACATATAGGGTGGGCTTTTCTTAGAGCAAATACTGTATGTTTTTTTTGCTTTGCATATCTATCCTCCTTGCAAAACATTCATATTGTGTTGATTTCAAAATTTTGCCCCAGTCTTGTCCCTCCGAACAAAATCCAAGAATCAACAGTGCCCTTTCCCGAGGAAACTGTTTTCATGAACTGTTTGTGACTAAAATTTTAGTGACCAAAAATCAGGAGGGCCTATTATCCAGGCGGTCCTCATCTGTCACTGTCTAGAACGGCCTATGACTAATATCAAAACACCAAACATCATGAGTCCCTGTATAAATTCATCAGATATGTCAGATTTCATCACTTTGTTTCAGAAAATCCTAGCTTTTCCGATTCCAGATCAGACAGTGTCGGCAAACTTCAAAGCTAGACTAAGATTTCTTTTCTCTTAGCTTTCCCCGTTTCTCTACTTGTCAGATTTATTAAATTCGATAGAAAATTTGTTTTCTATGATTTTTCCTATCTCGTGAGTTGAAATCCGACTCGATCGCTATTGTTTACGATTCAGAAGACGTCGGTAATTGGCAAAAGTTATAAATTAGACGGCTGTTGACCCTCGGCAGATTTACGATCTGCCATTAGGATTTTATGATAAACACTTGGCTTTGTGTCATTCTTTGAGCTTTCTTCCGCCATTTGAAACCTGAGAAGCTGTCATAAAATGGAATCTAGATTGGATTGACCCCAGAAAAGCCTCCAGAAGAGACGAAGAGAATTCTTCTGTGTATTTACAAGTTTACGTGACAAATAACAGAATACCCCCACAGAGGGGCGAAAAAGATTCCCAAAAAATAGAAAATTCTGGAGAAATTTGAGTGGTCAAGATTTTAAGTGGCGCACTCGCCAACCAGTTATGCGTTTCTTTTTTTTCTGATTTTTGGGGTGTTTTTTGCTCGACATTCTATTTTCAATAGTATTGTACATCCCTCATGTTTTATATATAAAATAGAAATTTTTGCTTTTCAATTTCACGGGAAAACACTTTTTTTTCTATTATGAAGGCGGATGTTTTGACTGCTATTCTTTCTATTTTCCCATGGCGCATCCTTTGAAAACTGTGATTTTTGTTGGAAAAATAAATTGGAAAGCCTTTTGAATTGGGACAGCTAGAATTCAAAGTGACTTTTTTCATTTCAAAGAGCAAAAATTGTTTGGAGACCCACCGGAAGCCATCATCTTACATCATTTTGAAGGGGGAAAAAGGGATTAGCTCCACCCCTCTTCTAGTTTCTTATAAAAACTTCAGAAACTTCAGAATTTTAAGCTCCCACTTGTTCTTTTGGTGTTTTAGAACGTCAAGTAAAGACAGAAGTATTGAAAATATTTGCGATTATTACTGGGATAACTCGAAAAAGTTCAGTGGTCCCGGCAAAAATACAGTATTTTCGAGTTTTCAGAATCTTTCTGAGCTTGCTGAAATTTCTATACAAATTTGATATCGAGCAAAATTAGCGAAGTTCATTCAAATATCATCTTTTTGACCCTTACAATTAATCGGAATTCTCAAAATTGCGAGTTCCCAATCGGACTATTGTCTTTGTATCTTGAACCGATTGCTCTCTCCAACCCCAAAACCCAAATCTTCCAGTCAGTGCCCTTCCAAACAGATGTTCCACAAGTACATTTGCCATTGTCTATGCCCATCAGTCTCTGACTGTCAGCTCTCTCGCACTCTCTAGGTCTCCTCCTTTTTTTCTAAGCCCCGCCTCCTGCTCGCGGTCATCCGTCCTCCTCCTCCCATTTCCATTCCATTCTGTCCCTCATTCCTTACAGTCGTCGGTCCGTTGTTGCCCTCTTCCTCCTCTCCCTTACCCCGTGTTGCCCCCGGCCCCTGTGTTCCCCCTCTCATCGGGTGCCCTTTTCTCTGGCACTCTCCACACCATTCCACACTATTTCCTGCTATGGACTGTCGGCGTGTTACGTTCTCTCGCTTCCCGCGCGTTTTGGCCCATTCAAATCACATCTATCTCCTCTCGCATATTTTTCATACTGTTGCGCTCTGTTGTCGTTTTGCGCTCTCTGTTCTTTCCTCTCCTGCAGCTAATTAAACGTTTCTATTTTCGGTTTTTTTTGCGATTGGATACTACTCAGTTAGGCAAACAAAAGTGCGAGAATCAGTGGAGATTTGTATCTTTCACGGAGACCGATAGTATCAAAAGAAAATGTGCGAACATGATTAATGAGCGCGCGCATTCTTCATCCTACCACTTCGATCCTAACTTTCCCATTTTAAATGATCACCGCTCTATATTTTTCGCTCTCTATCTATCTCTGAAGTTCTCTCACTTCTCAAAAAAAGAAATTTCCAGAACAATGACGGGAGCGCCGGTGTCGTCTGGAGGAGGAAAGTTGGTCCCATTGCCGCCAGATGGAGGATGGGGATGGGTCGTCGTCATCGGATCATTCTTCGTTCACGTCTTCGCCGACGGCTTCGTCTACTCGTTTGGTGTTCTCGTCGAAACACTCATGGAGGTTAGTATTTGGGGAGATCTCTAGGTGCCTAGAATCCAGGACTTTGGTGCTAGACCCGGTTGTCAAAAACACCGCTGTCACATGTGTGGGCTCTTTGGGCTATATGGGATAGAAAAGCGGAGAAACGTGCGATCAGGACTCGGTGGCACGTGAATCTAGTGGTCCGCTGGTCCTTTGTCATGGCTAAGAAGCCAATAAAAAGAAATGTACGAACATCAAACTTCTAGGAGTTCCAAGCCAACAACACGATGGCTGCTCTGATCATCTCGCTGCTCACTGGACTCACTCTTGGATCGGGACCATTGGCTTCGGCTGTCTGCAACAAGTACGGATGTCGTATCACCACAATCACTGGAGCTGGAGTCGCTTTCGTTGGGTAGGCTATACTAAAATTCTTGAAGGGAGACAACTGGTTCCACTTTCAGATGTGCTATCTCGTACTTCGCAACTGCTATGTGGCACATTGTGATCAGTGTGGGAGTCATCATGGGTGTCGGCTTCGGATTGATGTATTGCCCAGCTATCGTCATTGTCACCATGTACTTCGAAAAGTAAGCTTGAACCCTTAATCATCCATAGATTACAATAATAATTTTTCAGCAAGCGTTCCCTAGCCACCGGAATCGCCGTTGCTGGAGCAGGAGTCGGAACTGTTCTCTTCGCCCCGATCAACGCTTTCTTTATTGAGAACTACGGATGGCGCAGTGTCTTCCTCGCTTTCCTGTTCGTCTTGGTGCTCTGTGCCCTCTGTGGAGCTACGTTCGCCCCATTGGAGTTCGCTTTGGTCCCAGATGAGGAAGAGGAGGAGAATAACGAGGTGTTCGAGGAAGACGGAAAGAAGGTCACTGCCAACGAGGCTCATGGAGAAAAGGCTACACTTCTGACGCCACCAACCATGATCGAGAGATCCATGTCTCAGAGCTCTGGAGTTCAGAGAGTTGGTGAGAAAATCCGCCCGGCTAGCTCGGTGGGAGCTGTCGATGTCGAGTCGCAGCCCAGATCTCGCCGTGGAACAGTTGGAGAACGTGACTCTGGATACCTCAATCGCAAGGACGTCTTCTACACTGGATCCATCTCAAATGTTGCCGAATTCCGCGAGGACCCAGATAAGTACCGCTCCACTGGATCTCTTCATGGACGCCACACCACCGTTGGAAGCATTCCAGCTCATTCTACTGGAAAGTTGGACGACGTTCGTGAGGGAAGTGAGGAAGACAGCAAGGCTTTGGATGTTAGTGAGAAGACTGATGGAAGTGACAATGTCGAGGGAAAGAACATGTTCAAGACCATCAGCAACATGCTCTCATTGGACCTTCTCTTGGAGCCAACCTTCTTGCTTTTCGCCATCTCCAACCTGCTCACCTCTGTCGGATTCAACTCTCCATTGTACTTCCTTCCACTCCACTCTGCTAAGATTGGTCTTGACGCAATCCAGGGATCCAAGGTTCTCTCGGCATTCGGAATCGCTAACACCATTGGTCGTGTCGTCTTCGGAGTCGTCGCCGATCACAAGCTCCCACTTCCAGCTGGTCTTGGAGAAGACACTGCTCGCAATCGCCTCTGGATGTACAACATTTCCTTGACTGTGAGTTTGGGCAATAAGACTTTTGAGTCTTTTATGTTAATTCTTTGGCTATATTTTTTTGTCTGCAAATTGAGATAATTTAGACTACTAGAAATTCTGAGAAACCTCGTCAAGAGTTATTTCGAGCCAGTGTCTCACCTACTGAAGCAAAATGGTTTTCTTTCAGATCTGTGGACTCCTCACAACCTTCTGCTACAAGTTCGTCGGATTCATGCCACTCGCCACCTACTCTGCACTCTTCGGATTCTCGATCGCCTCGTACATCTGTTTGACCTCCGTCATCCTTGTGGATCTGTTGGGACTCGACAAACTCACCAACGCTTTCGGACTTCTTCTCCTCTGGCAAGGAATCGGAACTGTGTTTGGACCACCGGTGTCGGGATACTTGGCTGACATGTCCGGATCGTACACCCTGTCCTTCGTCTTCTGCGGTATCAATCTCTTGGTGAGTAGCGGGATTCTACTTTTGGAGTATCCTCCAGAACATACTACTGTAGAGCTTCAAAAACGCTGGGAGACCATCAAGCCTTGTTTTGATCCTTATCAACAAAATTCATATTTTCAGGTCTCTGGACTCATGCTCTTCGGAATCCCAATTCTCCAATCGCGAAGAGCCAAGGCCAAGGCTGCTGCCATCAAGAACTAGATCCCCTGGACACCAAATCTTCTCTATACCGATATCATTTCTAAGACTTTTCTTCATATATTTAAATCTCTTCCTATTCAAAATATATCATTTTTATGATATCCGTTGTCTAGACCATATTCTCCCCCACTTCTTCCCCAAAAAACATATTCAAACACAATTTCACTTGTTCCCCCCACCAATGTCAGGGTATCATTGTTCACTTTGTTAGGTTCTCCATTTTAGTTTGTTGTTACCTTTCCCGTCCCATCTATCAACTGAAATTCACCTGGTTTTTGTCTCACTCGTCCCCCGTTTCTCTTTAAAATGTGTGTATAAGTGCCTTATTTTTTCTTCTTATCCTCACCCGACTTTTTTCCCTTGTCACCATCAATGGCCTTAACATTCCCCCCGAAATTGAATTGTTTCCCTAACATCAATACCTCGACCCAGTCTGAATCAACAGACAGAGTATTACATAATATGTACGGCTAGCTTCGAGCAGCCCATTTCGCCAAATTCCATGTATTATAATGAGAATTATAATGCGATAAAGTAAATTTCGAGTCGATACATATATCTATCAAAAAATAAGTTTTTTCAGAGCTGAACTTATGGAAATCTTTGGAAAAATTCAAAAATGTTCATAGAGCATTTTTTGTTTCTCTTTCTCAGGGACAGTAGGTAACAATGATACTATTTAGAGAGCTTGGAGTCAGTATAAGAGATTTTTTCATCATCTATAAAAGATCGCTGATCTTTGTAGTCGTAAACTTTTTCCTTCTAACTAAGATGTTCGTGAACCGCTGAAAGATTTATTTCTTTTTTTTTTGTTGGATTTTCGCTGGCAGCAGAACCAAGTGTTTTCGGGTAGTTTTTCATGCTCACATAAATTTCACTGCGAACTTCCATGACAATACTTCTAAGAAAAAAAAAACTTCCCTTTGTTTACTTTATTCGAAAAAAAAAGATAGTTAGAACTTAAAAAAGACCACCCAAAAAATAAATGAGAAAATAAACGAAAAACACATTTGAAGAAGTTAGAATAATATATCCCATAGTCTTGTCAAATCAGCGCTTCTTCTTCTCTGCACGCGGGAACAGGTACCCAAAGCCTTCTCGTTCAGCTTTTCCCTCTGCCAGAGTCGTTGCTAACATCCGCTCTTCGGCTAGACGGCCAGCTTCGAACATCTTCAAATCCAGTTTTGATTTCTCAATCTCCTCAGCTTCAATGCGACGTTTTTCATGAAGCAACTTCTGCTTCTTCGCCTCCTTCTCCGAGATTATGGTATCGCTGTCAGTCTTGACAACCGTGGTCACCGCTGGCATAGGATTTTCTCGTTTCCAATGTATATTTTTTGGAAGTAGCTCTGTCGAAGACGTTCCTGACGTTCCTGTCGATCCTGACGATCCTGACGACCCAGACGATCCGGATGGTTGTTCTACTGGAGCACGTCGGTGTTCAAAATGAGCAATGAAGATAACATTATCGTGAGGTTCATGTCTATTCACCAAAATTGCAACCGAAGTTCGATCGTTGATGATGACGTGGATTCCGTGCAACGACATCACGGAGATTTGCTCTTCGATCTTCATTTTTCTAAAAATCTTTTTTTTTTCAGGGAATTCTCTATAAAATATTACTCGAATGGTTTTTGACCGACTGCTGCTTCATGAACAAGATTCGGCAATAGCTTATCACTTGATTTGTAGTGGAACTTCTCGAGCTTCAAGCGAATAGTTCCAATGGAGAAGAGGTTTCCCAATGTGAAAATACCGAGCAAGTGGTTGAGAAAGCCAATTTTACAGCTCTTGAAATTGAATGAGCTGTTTTTTCCAGCACTTTTGACAATATGAATAGAAGTTGGTACTGTCATGGTTACTACGGGAATCTTGGCTAGCTGAAAATGCAACAACTCAATTGGAAAAATCAGAATATAGGTCCTACCGTAGACTTGGCTAGGGATTTTGAGTTCAGCTCGACTTGCACATTAACACTCCGTTTGATATCCAAATTGTTGAGAAATTCAATGATCCGCTCGCTGCTGGACTCGGCTGATTCATTGTCATAACGGCGGATGACGACTGCTTGGCACACAATTTTTGACAGAGCGTCGGTGACACATTTCGACTTTTCTGGCGTCACAAATATGTCTTCATCGACGACGATAGTGTCGAATTTGCCTTGGAGAACATTTTGAAGTTCCACAACAAAATCGAACAATGAGAGCATTGAGCATTCCTTGTCAACAACACGGAGAGTCATCGAATTTGGCTCGTTGTTGCTGAATTTTTATTGAATTTTTCTAATTTAGGATATTATTAGAATTTTTTGAAAGATTTTTATTATCCGAAACCATTAGAAATATGACATAGCAAGTCTTTAAATTTGACATGAAAAGTCTAGAATTTCTAATGAGTTCAAATACCGTGAAACCTGCAATAGAAGGACTCCTACACTGTTACGTTTGACCTTTATTATCTCGATTACTATGAGAGATGTCAAAAATCTGTCAACTGATGAAATATTGCTGATATTATGATAAACAACTTATCAGTTAACAACATTTTTTATCTTCGATAGGAACCGAGATAATTGAGTTTAAATTGCATGTATATGGTCGGCTGGCTGCTATTAGAGCAAATACGGTACCCGATTATAATTTTGCATTTTCTAAAATTTATGATCTTTCAACTCTTATTCCATCAAAAACTTCTTTAAAAGACTGATGACTCAATTTATCATTCAGTCTTTCTAAGAATTTTGGGATTGTCTTTCAATCTGGAATCCCCATGGGTCGGCTAAGTGCAAATATACTTTTCTAATTGGCAGAGAACATATGATCTTATAAAAATCAACCCCGGATTTTTTCATAGATCCCGCGATGCTTTATGAAATAGTGCAAAAAGCATAGTTAGTTTTTTAAACAATGCAACTGAAACCTGTAAAACCTGTAACTGAAGTGCCCCTAACTTTGAACTTTGAGCCACATTTTCTCGATTCTTGTCCGAGATTTGGAAAAGTTATCAATTGATAAATTGTTAATCATGATATCAGAAGTGTTTTATCAGTTGACACGTTTTTGATATCTTGCATAGGCATTGAGATAACTAAGGTCAAGGGTGACACTGTTGGGACCCTTCCAATATAGGTTTTGCAGTATCAAAGCCCTGGGGAGCATTAGAAGTCATTATCTCCGTGAATCGAAATTGTTATGTGGCCTAACTTTAGAAATTGACTTCTGGTTTTTACTCTGTACTAATTAATCACTATTCCTGGCCCGCGAAAACTCACAGAATTAGCAAGTCGTTCATCCCAACACGGTACACGTCTTTGCAGCTTTTATCCGGGTGAGCCTGCTTGATAAAGTGCCAGCAGAAGTTGCGCTCCGGTCTTCCATGACACTTGACTTCAACATCCGATTTCTTGGTTCCAATCCAGAAGGACAGAATGATCCCTGAGTTTTGCAAGAGTGGAAGATCCAGCTCAGCATTGTGATCCCGGACATTTCGGTCCCGGAAATAGTCGAAGCTGTAAATAAGACGATGGGTGAGAGTGGAAGGCAATACAGTAACTTACATCTCACGAATAGTGAGGACTCTCCTGTTCATCCCTGCGCTTTTTAGGGTTCTGAGAAGAAAATTTTTTTGGAGGAATGGAAACAAAGTTTTGTGTGAGTGTATCGGAAGGACGAGAAAGCGAGCCTGAAGTGGATGCCTATGGTTACAATTACGTGGTTTTTATAGTCTCTAAGCAACTAATGGGACCGCTCTCAACATGCGTTTTTTTTGTTTGGAAGAAAGCTTCTAACAACATCGAAATGAAAAGGACTTGAGTCACAAAGTTCAACTGGGAATAAAAATTCAGGCATCACGAGGAAGCATGAACAATTTCTAAGAGGAGACTTTAGAAGAAGTAATCAAGACCTGGCTGATTAGGTGAGTAGGAAGATGATTAGAGAAACGAAAGTTGTAGGCGGGAAGTGGAAAGGAAATTAGAAAAAAAAGATGATATATGACGACGAAAAAGTTATGGTTTTATTTTTTGGAAACTTTCTAATATCTGCCGTGTAGCTTTGCATTGGTGAAAGGTGATTTATGACAAGTTTGGGTGCCTGAACTTTTGGATTCTCGAAAACCAAAATGTCAGAGAACTAATGGGATCCGTTGGAAGTGGGGAAAGATGGTCCGGGTTGTTGGTATTTTCATACCATATTTGCCTGTGAAAAATATTATTATGTGTCAGACTTCCAATGCTATTTTTTGCAATTCATTCTGGGACAAATATACGTTGGGTAGGAAGAAAAAAACAGAATTTTTTTTGGTGCAATGTGAGAAAAATATGTGATATCGTGAGAAGTGCAAACCGAAACGGGAATAAATGTTATTCAGAGTTGTTCGTTCCTTTCTTTTCCAAAACAAAGTGCCCGAAGCTTTGACGAAGTATGGCGGTGGCATGCATCATCAGCTCCAAGTGCTTTATATCCTCGCTGATTGAGTGATCATCAAAGATCTTCCACGAGGCCAATTCGTATTGAAGACCAGCTTGTAGAAGTAGGCCGTGAATTCCCGGGTGTTCTGGTTGGCCGCCGAACACGTCCATGATTCGGTTTCGGAAGTTAGCGAGCCAGCGCAACTCTTCGAGCATTTTTCGATGCTTTTTGAGCACCTTGGCCAACTTCCTGGTATGCTTCTTGACACGTGTCTTGGAACATTCTCCTAGATAGCGGACGAAGAATACAAAAGAGAAGTGCTGGACAGCGGCAGAGTAGAAGACAGTTGCTACGGCTCCATCACCACGATGCAAGTCAACACCAGTGATTTTTAGATGAATAAGCTTCTGGTGAGCGCAGGAGACATTTGAGCAATGGGTTCTAAAAATACCAGGATGAGCTGGAAGTCTGTGTTCTTTATAACTCACTTGAAACTGCAGCAAGGAGCTTTGCTCCCAAGATGAGCCAATCCCTTAAACATCTTCTCGATGTTCTCCTTCTCCGCATTTTTTATCTTTAAATTCAGACGGTGAATATTGGTGGTTGGTGATTGAAGCCATTCCTTTATGAAGAGGTTGATATCAGACAATGAGAAGTCTGGCACACAGATTTTTGTCTCTCTAGAGGCACAGTTTAGTAGACTAATTGGAGTCACTCTTGACAAGCAGTATTCGGTGTATGGAATGTGAGAAATCTGAAAATAATCAGTTAGTAAAGTCTTGTGACACCCTTTACCGTTGAGAGATTGATCGATGCATCTGGACAGACATCACGTATGCTGATTTTTTCGGAAATCTGAAGTTTTTTAAGAAGGATAGTACATCCTTGGTTTAAGAAGACTCTATTGGATGGGTCCATTCTAGCAGTACCATCAACACGGAGTATTTTGCATCTGCCAATCTGGGAGATGAGCTGAGCATTGGTAATTGCAGATTGATCATTGTCGAAGATGTCAGCGGACACTGTGATAGTGTCGACATCACCAGCCATGAAGGTGCGCAATGAGTGTAAAAGTGAGACGGTTTTCTGAACAATTTTGGAAACATCATTGATTCCATAGTAGTATTCGTTGGTGTATGAGTAGGCACTGGAAGAAATGTCCTTTGTATCACCCAGAATTTTACCAAACTTATGACATATCCGAGTCCATCATGTTTCGTGGCATCAGAGTCCAAGCGTAGGTTTTTTTGTTGTCCAAAACGATGAGTTGTATGCGACAAATGCGTCCATTGAAAGCGACATCGAATTTCTTTGCGACCGATTGAACCGCGTTGATTCGGATTATCATTGGATCGTTATGTGTGAAGTGGCTCGCAAGAATTTTGTACCTGGAATGAAATTGTAACTTCGAGTAGCTCAGTAAATTTTGAGGAATCCGAAAACGACTGTAGAAGCTCTATGAGACCCTACAACTTACTGTTCCTTAAATGGAAGCAACTTGGCAAGATCCGTAATGGTCACCGTGTTGATACTCACCGTGTTGATACGGCAAAGTGTGTAACGCATTCTTCTTTTTGTAGCTCCATGTTTCAGCTTAAAAAATGTTCAATTTCAATTCAGAATCGATGGAAAAAACAAGAAAATATGCGGCAGGTTTTAAATTATATTATTTTCCGTTTCTAGGCAACGATAAGCAAATCAACTTCAACTGTTGGTAGTCGATAGAAATAATGACTGAAACTGACTCTAGAGATTCAGGTGGCGCCTGTTGTTTTTCATATCAACCCACAATTATTTTTCTATATCTATGCATGTACAGAAAAAAACTGAAACTCCG
Organism: Caenorhabditis nigoni; assembly: GCA_027920645.1. Classification (NCBI taxonomy): domain Eukaryota; kingdom Metazoa; phylum Nematoda; class Chromadorea; order Rhabditida; family Rhabditidae; genus Caenorhabditis; species Caenorhabditis nigoni. The sequence goes on from CP115869.1 coordinate 1,753,931, forward strand.
CCTATTTGAGAAAAACGAGCTGCCCACGCAAAAAAGGAAATAAGAAGTGACAGGGAAAGATTTGCAATGTGATGACTATGGCAAATTTGAAAAGTGGAGCAGCAAAACATGTAAGAAAGTTTGAAAACAATGATTAAAATTGGAAGTGGCATGTGACTATGGGATCTTTGAATCAAAATGTCAAATTTAAAAAAGTTTGAATTCCCAAAATTCAAATCTGGTTCTATATGTATACTTAAATAGAATTATGAAGCAATGTTCAATTTTTAGTAAAGATTTCTCAGCTGCTTGGAGAATCCCACCTGTTTCTAATTGGTTTTTGTCCAAAATGAAGTGTAAAATAATTTTTTTTCTTCATTTTTGAAATTTTCGGACGAACTTGTGAACTCGTTCCAATAAAAATACCAAACACTTCCACAAAAAAAAAACCTAAAATCAAAACAAAATACCATTATCCACGACTTGAATTTCACAAATCGATCCTCACATCCAATCAATCAAAATTCAAAAAAAAAAAGAGTATTAATTCATTAACCAAAACCAGAAATTGAAAATGAGCTATAAATCAATTACGATTGGAAACATTGGAAACATCGGGCTTATAAATTTCGTCATCATCACTTTCCTTGAATATTCGTTGAAAATCTGGGATGAGATCATCGGAAGAAATCGAATCCGCTCGAACTCTTTCCACACGTCTCACTGAATCCGCAGAGACCACCGTAAAATAGAATGTCACTTCGCTAAAACTATCGGTGTACTCATGGTCTATCAGAATTGCTCTATCAGCTACGTTCATTTGGATTTTCATCAAGAACTCTCCATTCTGGTACCTGAAATAGATTTTGATAATTTAGGTTCTAAACTTGAGAATAGCTAAAACTCACACAATCCGATCTCCAAAATATTTTATCACAAGATCAACAATTGTCATCTTATCGGCATTAAATTCAAATTCTGTTCCGATTTTCGCGTCAGTATGAATGTATCTCTGAAAGAATGACGTTTGAAATCGAATTTATTCTGAATTTATTCGATACCTGGAGAATTGTCATTGCAACACACGAATACTTCAATGTCCACATTCGAACGAATTTGGCCTCGTTGAACTGAAAAAATAGGGATTTCAAAACATTCGAGAAAGGAGCCTCAACAATTTCTTCTAGACATTTCTAGAAATTTTAGAATACTCCGGCCAGTTTCAGCCAAGCTACATGAGTTTCAGTACCGAAAATCGCGTTTTCAATGCAGAAACAAATTTCAGAGACAATTTTTCAACTTCCTAGACGTTTCAGAACATACAACTTATGCTTCGAATTTGATAAAATTTCATATTTGCTTAATTTTGCTGCCTAGCATGTGACTTCTAGGTCGCTGAGCGTATTGTCAAAAAATGGACTGATTGGTCCATAGAAACCTACCCACTGTCTATGGCACAGCCGCGATTTGCACAAACATGAGTGCGATAAGAATTTTTTGGTATATTTGGTATATTTTTGGTATATTATATTTTGTATAAGTAAAACTCACTACGGGTAACATGAACAATCTCTCGAAATCTTCTTCTTCGCCGTTTTCCGGATCGAACACAATCTCCTCAAGAGTCTCATCACAGTTCGCCAGTATGAATAAAGTTTCTTTGAAATTATTAATATCGATATGTGAAAACTTTTTGATACAAAATTTGATATTCTTCCTCTCCAACAGTTCTAGCGTCATGCAGCTCAAATCGTCGCTGATTTCATAGTCGAATTCGTCAATTTTGCCATGCTTCAAAATATACACAAGCAACGGAGCTCCATTTTCCATGAAATCAGATGGATCTTTATATTTGAGATACGTTTCTTGATTCACATTGTCTTGGAATGATAGTTCGATGCACTTCTCGTAACAATATCTGGCATTTTGATCAAGTTTCACAAATTTGAAGTTGATCGGAAAGGAATCCACAAGTTGTTTTTCGCTTTTGCTAGTTTGTCGGAGACGGAGTCTGAAATCATGCATGTTTCTACCAATTTTAGATTGAAAAGATTTACCTTGTCCTGAATGACATCCATTTCATGCATTCCGCCTTCAACTTTTCGGGCAAATCATTCCAATCCGTGTCGTAATTTGGTCTATAATGTATCCTATCAACATCCGTAGACACTGCCAACAGCTTTTCAAGAATTCGAATTTTCAAATCTCCTCCTACACCAGCATTCATCATATTCAAACTGCCAATACCTTGATCGGATAGCTCTTTGTTGATCATTTTCTTTAATTCTCCGCCGGACAGCTTGGACATCATTGGATCAGATGTCGGCGCATCATGAAAAGGAACTTCATTCTTACGAGAATTTTCGGATGGTGCAACATTTGACGCAGTAGCTTGTGTGATGATTTTCTGCGGTCGGAGCATCGATCTTATTTTTTCTGGTGGCATCTCTGGAACAAGAAAGAGTTAGTATCAAATAATTCAGTGAAAAGCGACGAGAACGTGTAAAATAGATGACTTTTTCAAATAAGAGTGCAACAACAAAACTCAACTTCCGTCTGATTGAGAAAAAAAATGAGGACCAATACAAAGTCTGGTGGAGCGCATTTGCAAACGCGCATACGTATCGCATAGAAACACACACGTAACGCATAGAGAATAGAGTGATGAGGTGAGACGAGCGGAGGTGCCCTTCCCCGTTCTCTCCTAACCTGTTCCCCCGCCAGCCGGTAGGTCAAACGCTAGAGAAGATGGTCCGCAAGATAAGAACACAAACTAGCGACAATAGCGGACCAGAGGCTAGCAGAAAGAATAAGAAGACATGAATGGCTATGTCCGTTTAAAGAAACATTGACGGTCGAATGAATAAATAAATTTGAAATATTCATGAAATAAAATCCATGTGCAATTCGTCGAAAATCTTATCGAAATGGTTTGAAAACTCATCATGGCAAGCATGAAACAACGATGAATATTCTGACGCCCATTTTTTGAAAACGTGGGAGAAAATGGATTTCAAACAACCGCCCAAAATAAACAAAGCGAGGGTCACGAGGTTGCATTTCCTCTTCCACTTCGCGTGTAGTCCTCGAGGAGAAGATAATATTTTTTTTCGCGGGAAAGATGTTTTCTTTCATTTCTAAGAAGAGGAAACAGTGTTCAGGTATCTGAAAATTATCTGAAAGTTGAATAGAATTCATTTCTCTTGATTTTACTCAAATGAAGACACGAAATCGGTCTTTTGAAGATGATTTTCTTGAAAATCGTCCATATAGCCTACTATTGGAGGGAATGAACGACGCGTGAACTGGATTACTTAGAACAAGGGACACTGAAGCATCTGCGAGTAAGTATTTTATTCAACATGGACCAAAGTTCAAGGTTTCGCTTCAAAAATTACAAAAAAAAACAACAACAGGAATTTAGAACCAAATTCGGAGGTCATAAGGTTATAAGGCGCATATAAGGTTACATATTTCGAAACTTTAATAAGAGTATCATATCCTCTCATTTCAGGCGGTAGTATTCTCCATCGTCGGTTGTTCCCCGTTGCCAGCAGTACGAGCTTGTTCGTTCTGGTTCATTGCAAACGCTGGATTGTCAATTTCCTGGAAAAACTCAAGAATTCATAGATTATTAGCAGATAAATCCTTACCAAGATGCTGTGGTCGACGAGCTGAGACATGCGCATCACCTGGCGATTGATCGGCTTTCCACATCTATAGCAAAACTTCCAGCATTCAAAGGCAACCACGATGAAGACAATGACAGCCACGAGAATGACGAAGTCGACGAGAGTGGAGGAGGAGAATCCAGTGCTTAGAGAAGTGGTTGATGGGACTTCTGTAGACGTGGAGTCTTCTGGAGTGGTTGATAGAATAGTCTCCAAACTGTCATGGCAACTTTTGATCAGTCCAAGAGAGACATGACGAATGGAATATCGAGGTCCCATCGCTTTCACAAACTCTGGGTTCGGAACTTCGTATATGTCCACCATCTTTGCCGTCATGGCGTCGATTTCGTGGTTCAAGCAACGACGTGATGCAATAGTTGTGTTGAAGAACATAATCAGAGTGGTGTTCCGGAAAGCTTTGATCTTCTTCACAGCAAGTTCAGAATACGACGCGTTGATAGCTCTGGCGACATCTTTGAGAAACTGGCCAACGTATTCGGGAAACTCGGAAAAGTGGAACGGTGTTGGGAGAGCCAGAAGAATCAAAAATTTGTGGTTGGGAATAGCAACCTCAGTCACGTTGACGACGAACGGATATTCTTTGGATTCTCCAGAAGATTTTTGGAAGCCTATTATGTAGTAGAATCTACCCACATATCTTGGCACACCAGAGATGGTATTATTGTCGGTCTCGTACATCCACAGGTGGCTTCCATGGAGAGCGGTGAATGAAAGCGTCGAGTTTTCGAAATCAGATTCATTCCAATGATTGGACTTCAACTCACAGATGGATCCACTGAAAATATACAGTATCAGGAGACGTTGAAATGTTTAAAAAAAACTAACACAATACAGGAGACTTGGACGAGTTCTGGATCGTTGTCGAGTTCACGATCATCGTCCACATCGGTATTTGGGTTTTCGTAAGTCAAGTTCAGTTTTCTGATCCATTTTTCGCGCTGTAAATGTTGAATTTGAGAGTCAAATTTCGTCTAGAAATCGTTCATTAATCAGTGATTCTAAACTGAAAAAGTTTCTCACCAGGTCGTGGGTCCGATTTGCACCGTCGCCGCCTCCGCCGCCGCCGCCGCCGTCGCTCATGGTTTCGTTGGTGAGGGGTTCATCGAGGTCTGTCTGGTTGTTGGGGATAGTTGCAGATGATGCAATGGCAAGTAAGCCAAGAAGAATGAGGACGTGGTATTTAAGAGTACCCATTCTGGAAATAAATGAAATCAAAACGGGGGAAGTAGAATGGATGGAATTCAGAGGGAGATTGAGGTCGCTAGAATACACTAAGATTGATCGAAAATTTCTTTCGAAACTGTAACAAGTCGTTTTTTGTCGAATGTTCTTCTACTCGCTCCACTTTAGAGGGACTGTTCGAAATTAGCTAAATCATTTTTGAGCACGACGCGTTTTTTTCAGACTATATGCATAGCTAAGGACTCCTGAATACTGGGGAAATGTCGAAGAAATGAGGAATATTCGAAAAGAGAGAAAGAGGGAGAACTATGAATGAAATGAGTCATGCAGTTTTGTTTTTCGACTGTTCTAAATGGTTTTTGTAGATCATGCTTATTGATGACAACTCGAAAAAAAGGGAGACTCAAATAAACAATTCCGATGGAGAACGGAATGCATGTTTGATGAAGAAAGACTGACAAGGGCAGACTTTCTGATGAGCTGAACACAAGACCTCCACAAGAAGTACCAACAGGTGCCACCAATATGGTGTACCAGTTGGTGCTTACAGATTGTGGTCAGCTGGGGATGAGGAAGAAGGGGAATGTACGATTTTCGATAAATCACGCGGCTTATATTCTCGATTTTTCTTTAGGCCCCGCCCACTTTTTGCTCTTACTGTAGATCCCGCCTATATTTCGACCCCGAGGTCTTCGAAACAATGCACTATTAACAGGTGATGACATTATGAATCCGCACCTGCGCCGCTCTGCGTCTTCAAATTACTCGTCCTCTCTAATTCCAAAATGGTACTTAGAAAAGAGGGTCGTTAAAAAATGGGTCTTTCTGAAAAGGTCTCTCCAAAAAGTGCAACAACAGGTGGTTGAACTTCAAAAATGAGCAATTTCGCAATAAAAAAGATGAGATTCGGGACATAGATTTTATGGTATTCTAATGTCATGAGAATCATTCCAAGTAGAGTTCCAACTAGAGTCTTACAGTTTCTAGTTTGAAACTAGAAAAAAATCTGAGAAAATATTGAGAAAAGCTGATGATAAAAATACTGGAATCTTCGTTTTGAAAAGGAAAATGAAAATGTTCGAAATCTAGTTGAAAAATATCAAATTTGATAGACATTATTCTCTTTGAAAAACTGGCTAACAGGAAGAAAATTAAGAAATCCATTCACTGAAACACCCGAATATGCTCGTAAAGATCAGTGATGTCAAGGATTCCGACCTCCAAGCACAAAAATTTCACTTTTTGACATGTCTGGTACACTATCTCTGGAGCAGGTTCGATCCACGACGTTTCGGAACTAGACGTTTTGTAACTACGACGTTTCAGAACGTTTATGCATTTTTGCATAATGGTTTTTACACCAAATGAGCATTGCTCATTTCAATTCGTTGATTGAAAAACTGCAGAAAAATTCTGAAACGTCGGGTTCTGAACCGTCGTGGTTCCGAAACGTCGGATTCTGAAAAGTCCTGGAGCCATCATGTTGATGCTTCTGACACAGCAATTCTGAACTTTATTTTCTTTTTTTCTTAAATTGGGGTTCTTTTGATGTCCCGGTCCAATTACTTGTTTCACATTTTTGAATCCATGTCTTAATATCAACACAGTAAGAAAAATGAAAATGATTTATCCCGTGATTTTGATGAGATCTTGAGCTATTGTAAAATAGAAAAATCACATTTTGTGAATGAAAAGTGAGATGAGTTTAGACTCGTAGAGAGGAGGGAGGGAATATGTTACAGATAAAGAAGCTAGGAAATGGATAAAATGTGAAAATGAGGGAAAACATTTGGGAGATGGGGGTGAAATACTGCTTACAGTGAGGAAAAGAAAAAACACGGATATGTTAGAAGATCATAATGACACAAGTAGAAAAATGACACGCGGCGAAGGCATCTGATGGCAGTTTTAGGGCGATAATCACAGCTATTGATCACCAGCTTCATTGGTTAAGCTTTTGAACGCAAGTCTGAAAGATACTATAAATTTAAAGATGTAGAAGGTTTATTTACTTCGAGTTAAATTTTCAAAATCCCGAAAAACATAAACAACTCACCGTTTACTGGCTTTTCCCAACTTTGAGGTACTTTGTGCAACTGAGTCGAATCCAGCGAATACATTCTCTTTGATTGTCTTCTTGACCTTCTCAGATGGCTTCTTTACCGGCGACTCCTCTGCGGGCATATCCGTGAAACATGACTCGAAATTAGATACATCCTCGTCATTGAGAACACTTGGAATATATGGTGGTACGTATCCCTGTGCCTTCATTTTTTGCCAATCAGTGCCACGGAAGAAGGCAGTGGTCTTGAGCTCCTCGAGTCCCATTCTTTTCTGTGGATCGCGTCTCATAAGCGAGAGAAGAATTGTTTGGCATTCAATGGACAAATGACTTGGAAGTAAGAGCGGATCCTTGAGGGCCATCCGGGTTGTTTCTTTCTCAGTTTTTCCTTGGAATGGGGGTCCTCCGGTGAGCATGTCGTAGATCACGCACCCAAGCGAGTAAACATCCACCGAGTGATCGTAAGGCTTTCTTTTGATGACTTCAGGTGCCATATATTCAGGTGTTCCACAGAAGGTACCAGTCCGTGCGCCTTTTGGAAAATTGAACTTGCTGAGTCCAAAGTCAGTGAGTCGAACTTGTCCTTTTCCATCGAGCATCACATTCACTGGCTTGAGATCTCTGTATACGACGTGGCAGTCATGGAGGTGCTCCAGTGCAAGAACCAGACCGGCTATGTAGAACTTTCCGGCGATTTCACTCATTTTGCCAAGTTTGTTGAGAAGTGTGTACAGCTCACCACCGTGAAGAAACTCCATCACCAAGTAAACCTTTTCCTCGGTTTCAAAACAAGTTTGCAGGCGGCACAAGAATGGTGAATTGACGGTTTTGAGTACTCGAATCTCGTCTTGCAGATGCTTCGCGTCTATCGGACGATCCGTTTTGCGAACGATTTTCAGCGCATAGACGTGGTCTCCGGATTTTTCGCGTACTTGGTAGACCTGGAAAACAGATATTATTCATTGAGTCAAGAAAAATAACTCTATAAACTTGTGTTATTTGTGTCGAACGATTCTTCGAAAATAGATTCTACAGTATCCCGTAGCTCTCTTATTTTTGAATAGTGACCTTCCGGTTGTCACGATTTATCAATCTTTAACGGTCATTTTTTCTTTCCACACATTTTTGAAATCTTCCCTTTTTCTATAGTTGCAAACAGACAGGCCCGGGAAAGTGGCGGGCCGGCTGATAACTTGTCGCTAGAACGAGATTTTCAGATGATTTTGACACCAAATGATAGATCTCGACAGAGCTCATCAAGCCTATATCATTTTGACCGAATCACAACCAATATCATGTCGAAAAATGTGTTCGAATGACAAACAATACGCTTTTTGTCAAACTGGTCGAAAATCGTCAGTCGAGCCCAGGTTGCGGCATGTTACTGGGATGGAATCAGGGTTGAATGATATAGGCGTCAGTGGCTTTGCCAAGATCTATCATTTGGTGTCAAAACTGTCTGAATATCTCGTTCTAGGAACAATTTATCCACCGGTCCGCCATTTGCCCGAGCCGGCCCGCTTGCAACTATGTTGGAAACCATGAAAAAGTCTATTATATGAATCGAAATTCAATTTTCTGCCTGTTTGCAACTATCGTTACCACTCTTTAACAGTAATTTTTCCTTCTACTCCCTTTTTAATAGCCTTATGAAAAGTAAACCGCGTACCACATACTTTTTGGCTCACTATAGTTTGCTCACTCCCATTAAAAACCGATTAGAAACTTAAACACACCTTTCCATAGCCTCCGATACCCACTACTTTCAAAAATTGAAAGTCTTTTATTCCGACTGGATTCGCGGGACTCATGGACAACCTCTGCAACTGCTCCTGGACTTGCTGCTCCATTGTTATGTGAATATCCTGAAAAGTCAGAAGTTTTTACATTGAAAAAGGACGGAAAAAAGAAACAATCGAAAAAATGCGCGTCGAGACGAATTCTAAAAGAGGCTGAGCGGACCATAAAAATCAATAACACGCTAATAACACAGTGGGGAAGGGGGCTAATTGTCTAGTGCGGTAAGAGAACGAGGGGCAGATCGAGGAGGGGAGAACAAGGGACAACGTAACGCTACAAACGACCGAGTAGATTAAGACGGACGGTGTGAGGGGTATGCGCGCGGAATGGCATGTGTGGAACCAACGTGCGGGGGGAGAGGCCGATCACACGTTTGTACCCTTTCCACATAGAGCGTCCAATCCATAAGAAAGGGAAATCGGCGGCGATCAGTCTTTCTGTTAGGTTTTCTCACCGTTTAACAAACTTGACCGCAAAAAAAGAAAAAGCGATGTAATCCTTTTTTCCGAGAGTACGATGAATTCGCACTTTCCCAAAATCGAACGCGACGCGAATACTAACTGATTCAATTTAGAGCTGTCCTTTTATCGAACAACATGTCCAGAACAGAACAAGATCAGAATCGAACTGTTCCAATTCGAACTGTTACGGTGTCGAACTGTCCCCAACTGCTAACTCTGTTAGCAGTTGAGCGCACTGGCATTCAGTTGCAAAAAAAAGTTACAAACCACGGATTGTTCGACACCGCAAAGTTCGACTTTGTAACGGTTCGATTATGTTCTTGTTCTGTTCTGGATGCCTAACAAAAATTTGTGTAATAAGTTGCCCAGGGAAGTTACCCTCCAACCCTTTTTTAAAGCTCCCTCTTCCCAAACAACGACACTCCGCTATCCCGCTTTGCGCGCGCAGATTTTGAATTTAAGTTGAGTTGTGATTACGCGCTTTGTTTAGGCTCGTGTTTTGAGAGACTTTTGAGGAATTTCACTAGTTTTGCTGAAAGTCAAAGCATTAAATCTTGTTTGTTTCAATTTAACCCAGTTTCTCTCTCAAAAAATCGTTATTGTGGCATATCTTGTCGTTTTCTTCTATTTTTATCACAGGAACCTGTTACCCCGGACATACGGTGGGCAATTAACAACTTTTATATGCATTTTCTTCCATGTATCTTGTGCTATTAGATGTTAAAATTTACATTGCACCAACGAAACTCCTACTCCCCGTCTTTTTTTCTTCAGCTCTCTGTGTATCTTCCATCTTCTCTGTTTCTCTTTTTCTCTCTTTCCTCTAATTTATTTAATTCTTTACAATTTTCAAACCTATCGGTTTCAATTAGTTTTTTTTCAGTGAATCTATTTTTCACCCCCGTCATCAAAGTTATGTGTAAAAAAGGGCATAGCCACGCCATGAGACTCCCACCACGCGGTCCACCCCCCAGGTAAACTGTAGTTTTATGAATATTGCATTCATTCTGTGTTTTTTCAGACCGACGCTTCAAAGGTACCCTCTGCTGCAGCCCAAAAAAGGCACACCTCTGGCAATTCTCGGCCACATCATATATCCACGTCCCTATGTAGGCTACAAAGTCGTAGTAGCCGGAGAGGATATCAAATATATGGATGAGAATGAACTAAATGTAAGTTTTTTTCCCACATTGTTCTTCGAAAGGTTTCGAAATCCTTTTTTAATTTCAGCGCACCTCCAATGGAACGAAAATCCTGAAAAAGTACAAAGATGCAATCCAAGTCAAGCGTCGGAACACACATGAAAGTAAAAATTACATGATTCACAGCAAAAAGACGAAAAAATCTTACAGAGGACACCATTCGTAAAATTCTGTCCCATCGTTTGGTCGACGGCAAGAAAATGTATTTGGTGGCATGGAACGGCTGGAGATCTCCGGTTTTCAATACCGAACATTTGGAAGCCGAATTCAAGGTAAGCATTCTTAACTCTTTCCGGGAAGAACGGCTCCATTTCTTTCGCCGTTTCTAACGAACTTCGACAACGGTCCCATAGTTCCGAAAACGGTTCCAAGGGTGCGACAACGGTCATGAACCAAGCCTGTTCTTGAAACCCTATTTGGATAATCGAAAATTTTGCTGATTATTCAAAATTTCAGTACATTTTTACTGGCGTTTTTCGAGAGTAATTTGTTATTTGGTTCAAAATTATAGGCTTAGGCTTGCTTACATTACTGCCTAAAAAAACGCGTTTCAGCTTAAGCCTACAATTCAGAATTAACTCACAATCAGAAAAAAATCCTGTCAAAATAATGAAATTCCAAAATATCAGCAAAGTTTTAACTTTTTTCACCTAGTTTTATTCTAGATAGGCTGAAAAACGTTATTTTCTGTAAGAACATCCAAAAAAATCAACGAATTCGAAAATTTTGCAATAGGGTTTTCTGAGAACACCTGATTGGGACCGATGTCGTACCGCTGGGACCTGTTTTGGAACTTTGGTATCCTGGTCGAAACAATGGGACTCTCAGGACCGGTGTTCCGTTTTGGGACCGTACTCCCCGGAATGAGCCAAAATTATTGGAGGCCAAAAATTTAAACTGTCTTATTGCAGGGAAACTGTCGAGCCATGCTACGAAAATACCAGCAGTGTAATTGCCTTTGAAAGAAACCATGGAAAGAAGGGTTCATCGCAGAAGATTGTCCTGTAATTTTCTCTCAAGTTCACCCGGAGTATGTTTTTTTTCCCTTAACAAAAATTTGGCTTCTCTAATTTCCCTCTTCTTTTCAAACAAGAGAACAGATTTTGATTAAAAACTGTTTAGGATAAGTTTAAAAAAAAGCCCATCTAGACATTCTGAAAGTTTTAGAATCCGCCCGCCAGTTTCAGCCAACTTATGTCAGTTTCAGTACTAAAAAGTACTTCAGTACTAAAAATCAGTACTAAAAATCGCCTTTTCTATGCAAAAACAGCGTTTTCAAAGGGTTTTCTCAAATTCTAGGGCGTTTCAGAGAACGAGGTTTTTTGTGTTATAGTTGAAATTTAGTAGAATTTTAAATTTCAAACATTTTCTTAGGAAATTTTTTTTAATTCTTGAATTTTTTCACGATTTTTAAATATTTCTTCGACTTGAGAAAATCGTCTTTGTAAACGCTGATTTTGCACTGAAACTGATACAACTCGGCTGAAACCGGCTGACGGATCCCAAAATTTTCAGTGATGTCTAGATAGGCGATTTCCAACATATCCTGAGATTTTCGTCAAAATCTGAGTTTGTGAGGTGTAGAGGTTCTTTTGTAAAACCAACTTTATTCCTATCTCATTTTGAATGCCGCTTCCCTCCGTCTTTTTTTCCGTTTATCTTGAAACTTCGATCTATGTTTTTCACACGTATCATTCGAATAAAAAACATTTAAACTCATATTTTCGATCACTGAAACTACCACTTCATTTCGGCAAACTTGAAAAAGTCGAACGAAGTTTTTTATTAGAGTAAAATTGATTTGATGATGGATTCTCGAATTGGTTTTGCATCATCAGCAGAAGCCAAATTATTCCTTCATCTTTTGATTTATGAGAATTTTTTTTTTCATAACATGACTGATTAAAATTCAATTGAAGTGCTCTGCCAGGTCCATTCTACTACCATATTATCTCACTAGTCTAACTTTTGTTGAAGTACATGTAGACAGAATTCGGCGTGCCTTAATTTGGTTCGGTTCCTAATTAAACGCAACGGCAAACTCCGTATACATATATCAACCATCATTTCCATAAGGGAAAAGTCACAGTAGTAAAGCAGGTGCATTGAGAAACGAATATTTAGAGGAAGAAGAGAGCTCGTAAACCGAAAAGCTGCTTCGATAGAATTCGTAGAAAAGCTCAGGAAAATAAGGCGAGGTTTGGTGCAAAACCTTTTATATAGAGAAGAAGTGGAGAAGAACAGAAAATACGGATGTCTGTCTTGACAGCATAGTTTTGCGAATAGGTTCCCGAAGTCTATCGGAGCAGGAAATCGTTGCTGACAGAGAATCAAAAGCCACAGAGAAAAGTATGTACATTTTAAGAAAAAAAAAACCTCAGAATCAGGTAAACCCGAAAGACAGAAGAGTCTAGACTGCATTCATTTTGAATCTATTATAGCAGCTAATTTCATTAGAATAGCTTTCTGATTTTGAACTTTATTATCTATTTATTAGACCAGAAATTAAAAATTTTAAAAAATAAAAGAACATGGAATGAAAAATATTGAAACTTCGTTTCCTCTAGAACAAGATAATTTTTGGAATGGTTTTTTGAAACAGCGGAATATAATAGACCAAAGGAGAAAAATTAAGAAACCCAAATTGTGACAAAGTGAAAAAATGAAGAAATTAGAACCTTGATAGAATCATACAATACATGATACTGAGAGAGAATACCAAAATTACATCCAGAAAACCCTAAGAAAAGCTAGAACTAATTGAATTTAACGACCCCATTGACGATTTCGTACTCAATTGGGGATTTTACATCAAAATCGGAGTCTTCTCCGTCGATAATTTCCAGCACTTTCTGGAAGTCGACCTCTGCCGATTGAAGCTGCTGGTAACAATCAGCAAGCCATTGAAGGTCCGGACGAAGAAGTGAATGTGGATCGTGATTCTGAATATGCAATAGTTTCATTTTCATCCAACCTAATGAGTGTACTTACGAAGTTCATCTTGTCCCCCATCATATCGAAAATGTCATCTCGGAAGCGCACACCATTGTAGTGAACCAGAATGTAAATGAGACTGATCCAGTCGTCTTGTGGTGTATGGTATCCGCGCTGCATGGACTGAAGACTCGAGTGGCGAGAGGTGATGAAGCTGACATTGTTGTTGTTCTCCTGGTTCAGTTCATTCCCAACATAGTCGAGATAACGAAGACACACCCCGAAATCCACAATTTTAAGTACACAAATCTGAAAAAGAGAACGTAATCCAACCGTACTGATTTGCATTTCTCACCTCTCCCATCACAGTCACCAAAATGTTCTGGGCATGGAGATCTCTGTGGATGAATCCAAGGTTGTGAATTTCCACCAATGTCTGGCCAAGATCGTACATTATACGTCGGAGATTTGCAGTTGAAACCCCTGGATTCTTGCTGCGCTGCATAATTTGGCCGAGAGATTCACCTTCGAGGGAGAGCACTGAAACAAGAAGATAGTTTGTAAAAGCTGAACTCTTTGAAATCAACTCACCCAAACAGCTCCACCTTTGGAAATGAAAGTTGTAGAGCAATTTGGAGACTCCTTTCACATGACTAGCATTGTTTAAGAACTTGAGTTCTTTCAAATACGACGGGTCATCTTTAGGACACATCTTTAGAGCTTTTTCCTTTCCATCTTCAACATCTTCTACCTTCCATACTGAGCCGAACTCTCCAGTTCCAAGCGGCGACAACAATTTGAATTGGTTGTCGATTACCTCGTTGACTTGCCACATTTTCTGGAAAACACATTATGGAAGTTGTTCTTTGAAACTATATGGCAATAATGTGTTGCTATTTTCAAGGATTTCTTCTAATTCTATTCTACAACACTTAGGAATAAACTTAAAAAAGCAAGAAAAAACCGATCACGAGGGGAGAATCATAACAGCGCGTTTGTGGAAAATGGTTTCGGAAACATAAAATTCTAGCGAAAAAGTGTGTTTTTATTGTACCCCACCCCGAACACTATCCCATGATTTTGATATAAAATGTATGATGTGGAATGGGAAAGCTGAAATAATAGTGAACACCTCATGGGAATCTGAGTTCCAGCTAGAAATTCGAGCGGAATCGTTAAAAAAACTGAAATAAATCATAAAATTCATGTATTCTTGCTCCACTAGCAATAAAAATATATACTGTTGTTTAGTTGTTTTGGCCGTCGTGAACACCATGAAGAGAAATGTGATAAGGCAAAAAAAGGAAAACGGGTATCAATCACAAAAAAAACTCTCACGGTTGAACTATTCCAACAGAAGAGACTGAATAGGACGTACAGAAAAGATACTTTATATTCCGTTTGGTTGCCCAGAGATCTCGTCCCCTTTTACTTGATAAGAATTTCTCGGTTTGGTTTTTTGGAACAGAAAAAAAGAAAGACACTTTGCTGGGCAAAGATCAGTGAACCTCAACATACCTTCAATTTTCTTTTCATGCTGGTCTTAGAGAATAGGTGGAAAATCTGAACTTCTGAGAACATTGTTTTGTGCGATTCATGAGAGCCGGTGGAGCACATATTTATAGGAGCAAGGGAGTTCAAAGTTGAAAAAATTCACGGAATTTGTTCACAAATACAACCTCAGTCTGAGACAACAAGATGGAATGTTTGTTGTTTGCACTTCGGACAGGTTTAAGAAATGAGAAAAAATACACCCACGTTATGACAAACTCATATAAACAAAGACATCTCGAACTTTAAAAGACACAGAACCAGCTCATTTTATAAGCTTCGATTTCTCTGAATAAAAACGTATTATGTTAAGAAAATGAAAAAATCCAAGTGATCGAAATCCAGTGACACTCAATTGATCAAACTTGAAAACATGTTGACCTCCTGAACATTGTTTTTAGACCTCCTTCTCGAATTTTTCTTTTAATAGTCTTTTTTCGAATTCTTTAATGTCTAGATGCAACTTAAAGCCTAGATCCAACGTGGCGTCCTGTAAGCGACGTGTTTGCGAAACTTGTAACTATTTTTCTGAAACATGGGTTCCGAGTATTACTATATTCTTCGACATAAGTTCTGATTCCATTACACGTCCCTTCGAATTCCAATTTTCCAGAACTTCACAAGACCATTCGACTTTGTATCTTTTTCCCCTGCAGTTCATTTCAGTTCACACAACCAATTCATCATTTCCCTTTTCAAGAAACCCTGATAAGATCAGTAAAAAAAACAACGAAAATTTACTGGTGGAGGTAACCAGAGAAAGAGAGTGTTTTCTCTCTCACTGACAGACACAAAAGACATCAACAGGGGTTCTGCCACGAGTAGAGAATCGGGCGATGATGCAAGTTAGAATTTCTGGAAATATTGTTGATAGCAACGAGACGCCAACACGGGCGTGCATTTTTCGAAGACCCCTGAAAAACGCAGAGAAAAATACAAAATGATCTCTTCCTACCGGTGGCGCGATTTTGTTATCTCGTGGGTTGTGTGTTCAAGTTTCAGTGAAACGGGCATCGAGAAATATATAGAGAGGTTTTGATAAAAGTGAAATTGAAGAAGATGGGAACATAAAAAGTGATGGTCGGTAACCGGTTAAAGAGGAGGAAACTGAAATTCGCGGAATTGGGAAAAATACAGTGACACTGATTACTGTAGTTTGAGCACGATTATCTCAATTTCTGTAAGAGATAGGAAACTTTTGTCAACTGTAAAAATGCTGATGATATTAAGAACCGCATTTCATTAGTTGGCAAATTTTGGATATCTTTCATGGCAACCGAGATAATCAAGCTCAATGTTCCTGTGTAGTGTGGCATTCCATCATATGACATTTCTCTGCAGAGATTATAAAAAAAAAATGTAATACGAACTTTACTTAAAGTAAAATTCATTGTGAACGAAAACAGTCGACTCCCTTTTTACTGATTTTCCCGGTATTATTTCCTCTGAAAAGTTTGATTTATAACCTACAAATACACAATTGAAGTTGCAATCTGTGTACGGCTTGGAAGTGCCTTAATGAGCTGACTGTTTCCTATTAAGGTCACTACCAATGCCGTGCACATTCAGCAACTGGTGAGAAAATATTCATAGTGACTTCGAAACGCTCATAGAAATACTACAGATTGAATCCAAACAGAGAGAAAGCTCATATGAGCTCGCTAATGAGCTGTCTTGTTTTGAAGGCCCGAATTTATGCAAGCCCTCAGTGGGCGGGGTAGCGAGCTACCTGACACGGCAATTTGAGCTTATTCCCTGATGCATATAGAGAATAACAAAAACAAGAATTAGTAGAGCAGGTCATGATTATATTTGATTTTCTAGCTCGAGTTGAATAATAACAACAAAACGGGTACTGTAGGTAATCAACTACGAATCGGAGGGAAATGAAGAGAAGTCTTGAAGGTATGGGCTCAAACTAGATCGATTTTTCATTTTCAATGAAATCTTCAGGACCTGTAAAAGTTTCTTCTCTTGGTTCTGTTCCGGTTTTATCAGTGTTTTCTCACTGAATACCAAAACTGATCCACCCGAGCCTTATCAGCCCATCAATCACGAAATTGTTCCTCCTCTTCATCATTTCTCCCCTTCCATTGTGTTGATTCACATATCATCGTTTCCTAAAAGAATGGGGTTCCACGACAGAACGAAGATGATTTAATGGGGTGACGTGTTGCTAGAGAGCATAACTAAATGAGAGAGTGCCAGAGGGCCAATAGCAAGTGATTAAGACAAAAAGTGAAGAGAAACTCTGCTCTCGAATGACCTACCGTAACATGATTGAGATACTGCAGTTTTTTTGAAGACCCCACTCTAGTGACTTGGGCTCGAATTTACTGGAAATCTTGTTAACATAAGAGTGAGATCTTGGGCGGAGAAGTTATGAATTGGCTGTAAAAACAAAAAAGCATCTGAAGTTATGGTTTTTATTGATTTCCCAACAACTGCATCGATCTACGTAACATCAATCACCGAAATTCAAGACAAATGGTCGTAATTAACTTTATATCATATTATATTACAGGAAAACCTGTATTAGAAGGGCCCCTTTGATAGAAGGGCCACTCTGAAAGAAGAGCTTTCTAAGAGGAGCACGGAAAAAAGAGCCCCCGTAGTAGGAGGGTTCCCTGTGAAGAAGGACCCTCCAAAAATGTGTCTTGAAATTGAAGAATTTCCGTACGTTTTCAAAGAAAAATATTCAGGGAATTCCATAATTGAGTAGAATTTTTTTGAAACACTACTTTTCTGTTGGAAACTTGCTTTATTTTGGTGAAATTGAGAGATTTTCAAAAATTTTGAACAAAAATTTCGGGAAACATGACGGAAAATTAGAAGGGCATCTGTAATAGAAGGACCCTCTGGAGATAACTTGGGAGAATAGAAGAGCCGGCCCTTCTAATACAGAGTTTACGATATCTGAAGTTATTCGAAAACATTTAGTTGTCCAACTTCGGCCGAGCCCAGAGGCACCGTTGAGATTCTTCTCAGATATCTTTTATTTCTGTTATGGTTTTTATCCCCTCGACTTATTTTGGAAGTCAATCTTATTTTTACGGATTCCCCTCGAATGATATCGTCTTATATTATTTTGGCCCCCCAAGCCGAATTTTGTAGAATACACAATTGTCTGTCAATCTTCTCCCCAAGAAAAATGACTAACTGGTACCAATCAGGATGGTCGCTCTATTGCACTCTCTCATTTCCATGCACTATTTCGCCATTAATCATCCCATAATTTTTGCCACAGTTCCTCCAATTGCCGTTGATTCATTCTGTTTGTGCTAACAAGAAAAAGGGATGGAGACAAAAAAGAGGGGAGCTGTTCCTTAGTTTTTGCAAGATCATTTGGAAGATAGTTTGAGAGGTTAGAGAGGTGGACGATTAGAGAGGTGGACGAAAGATTTTGACTGAATCTTTTTGGTTTGTGTTTACCAGAGCTGGATAGATTTGTTGGAATCGAAAAACCGCGAAACTAACTTCCTTGGAGAGATTCGCCACTATCCCGGCGGCATCCTAAGAGAATGAATGAAAAAAAAATTAGGGCACATTATTTTCAACAACACTTTATTTTCAACATCAACTGAGTGTTTAGTTAGCGAAAGAATGTACAGGGTCCATCGCAAAAGCAAATACCGGGTGGATCGACCTGAAAGTTAGAATGTTTATCGAACTTAATGCATACGATTGACAAGTTAGAGCCCAGAGAAAACCGAAATTCACCTGTGCAGCGTAGAACGGTGGCTGGTAACCCTGCTGGTACCCGAAGATTCCTCGGTTCCAATTCATGGAACTTTGAGCTGGATATGGTGGAGCGTAGTTGGCATTGTAAGGTCCGACAAGAGCGTTACCATAAACGAATGGATTGAAGGCGAACATTTCCTGAAACCCATTT
The DNA here is from genome assembly GCA_027920645.1 of Caenorhabditis nigoni. Taxonomy (NCBI): domain Eukaryota; kingdom Metazoa; phylum Nematoda; class Chromadorea; order Rhabditida; family Rhabditidae; genus Caenorhabditis; species Caenorhabditis nigoni. The sequence continues at coordinate 1,772,686 of CP115869.1, forward strand.
TGTCGTTCAAGTTCTCAGTTGGTAATATATTCACCTGGTTCTGCGATGGCATTGCGGGTGGTGTAGCCATTCCCCATTGATAGTTCCCCCAGTTCATAGGAGCGCCATGACATGGAGCACCTAATGCCGGATTAACGGCGACCTGAAAAGTTCACGTTTTCATCAGAAATTGTTTGGTAATAAACTAACCGGTGGACCATTGTTTGCCGTTCTCATTGGCATCGCTGGGATCGCTGGAATCGTTGGGATCGCTGGGATCGCTGTGATCGATGGGATAGCTGGAATAGCTGGGATCGCTGGGATATCTGGGATCGCTGGGACAGCTGGGATCGCTGGGATCGCTGCGATCGCTGGGATAGCTGGGATGAGAGCATTTGTAGCCTGAGGTCTAGCATGATTCCGCTTGTTCTTTCTCATGCGCTCTCGCTCTTTCCTGGCCTAAATACCGGCCCATTCATTCGAAAAAAGAAGTTCACTTACCTTTTCTGCCTCGGGAGAGCGTTTTGCACGGAAGTAAATCTCAACCTGGAACGATTTATTTTTTAATTGTTCAGAGTTGTGTTATCTATACCTTCATCTGGCTCACGCCCATTTCAGCTGCCAATTCGTTGATCATTCTTTGAGTGATGAACTTTGAAGACTGAAAAACTTCAGAAAGGCGGGTTCTCTGAGCTTTGTTCCAGGTACGTTTTTTTTGAACGGCTACCACCTGAGACAAAATTTGGAGAGAGAATGTTAGAAAAAAAGGCTTACCTGTGATGGGTTACTGTTCGTAGCGTCCATCATACAACTCGACTTATCCGATTGGCTTCTGCAAAAAATAATTATAATGAAAGATGGAAAGGCTTTAAAAGCGAGAAGACTATCCTAATGACACGAATGAAGACTATCCCAAAAATCTACCATGAGATGAGCTCCGCCCCTGTCATCTCCTTTTTTGTCATCTCCTTGTTTGCACAATGTTTGAATCACTCAGAATTAGATGCACCTATTTGGACCTAGGGAGAAGATGCTTAATGAGAGAATACAGTTAAAAAGTAGAACAACAACAACACTTAGTAACTTGATAAATCTCGTTTTTGTGCAAACTCCGGCGGACTTCAACGGTTTTCTGTGTCATATACCGTAATCACTCTATTAGAACGCCCCCAGGACTGTAACATTTGAGCCTGTATATCGTGATTGCTGTCACAGATATCAAAAAGTGGTCAACCAGAAAAATATTTTTAATTTTGTGATAAACATTTTTTCAGTTGACGACTTTTTGATATCTTTCATAAGGAAAGAGATATGCAGGCTCAAAGTTGACGGTCCGGGGGCGTTCTATTAGAGTGTTTACGGTTCAAGTTTTTCTGGGACTTCAAAAGAATAACTTCAGAAAATTTCAATTAATTTCTGTTTTTACGAAGGACGACAGGCAGCAGATTTGTTCGAAACTATTTAAATGTCCAATTGTCTGACTTTGACAACGCCAGAGACACTGTCTCATATTTTCATCCCCTCGACTTATTTTGAAGAGCCAATCCACTTTTCACTGTTTCCCCAAGAATGAAATCGTCTTGAATTATTTGGTCCCCCAAGCCGAGTTCTGTAGAATACACAAAATTCTCTGTCAATCTTCTCCCCAAGAAAAATGACTAGCTGACTACCCTGATTGGAACCTCTAGTTGACTCTCTCATTTCCAAGCACTATTTCGTCATTAATCATCCCATAATTTTTCCACAGTTCCTCCAATTGTCGTTGATTCATTCTGATTGTGCAAACAACAAAAAAGGGTGGAGCCAAAATTGAGGGGAGCAGTTCCTCGGTTTTTTTGAAGATAGTTTGGAAAAATGAGAGCGTGCCAGACATTGGAAAAGGGATACTGTAGATTATTGCAGAAGGACATGTGACTAATTTCTATTTTTATTTTTCAATCAGAGAGGATTGGGGGTTCAATCTTTCTTGTATGTGTTTACCAGACCTGGATAGATTTGTAGGGATTGAGAAACCGCTGAACTAACTTCCATGGAGAGATGGGCCACTTCCCGGCGGCATCTTAAGAGAATGAATGCTTAAAAAATTTGGAACAGCAGCACTTTATTTCCACTTTCAACACTCAATTAGCATATCCGTTTGGTTTTCAATGATAGAAGTAATTATTGTTGCCCCAGAATCCACAGATTCCATTGCAGGTGCAAGTAGCTGGTTGAATCACCTGAAAGTTAGAAAGTTTATCCAACGGAATGCACACGATTCTGAGAAACTCGAAAACACCATGGCAATGGAAAAATTCAAAATGGTCGTAGAACTCTGACATTGTATGTGACGGGTATATGAGCTACTCTAAGATTTTTGACTATGGTACCCATAAGCCACGCCCTCTCCTGGAAGCGGGAAAATACCGTAACCCCGAATAAATATTATTGTTCAATATAATGATATCGACTCAAATGTTTCAGATTTCAGTTTCTGGTACTATTGCGCCTATTTTTCGTGTTGAGATCAATTTTCTACAGTAACCCTGAAGCAGTTTTATGACCTTATGAAATTATATTGTAAGTAGGTTCAAAGTATCGATTAATTGGGGTTTGGTTCAGTAACCAATAGAAAATTTTTGAACATTTTTCCAAAAAAGTGAAATTTTTTGAAAAACTTCAGGGTTACTGTAGAATATCGGTCCCAACACAAAAAATGGTCATAATACTACCAGAAAATTAAATCTGAAACAATTGAGTCGATATCATTATTTTGAAGAACTTTTTTTCGGGGTTACGGTATTTTTTCGCGCCCAGGAGGGGGCGTGCGCTATGGGTACCATGGTCAAAAGTCTCAGAGTAGCCCATATACCCACCACATACAAAATCAGACTTCTACGACCATTTTGAATGTTTCCATTGCCATCGCCTGTTGACCCGATCTCAATTCTTTCAGAGAATGTGTTAGAACCCATCGAAACCCCATATCACTTACCTGTCCAGCGTAGGCCGGTGGCTGGTACCCGTGCTGGTACCCGATGAATCCTCGGTTCCAATTCATGGCACTTTGAGCCACCGGTGCATGTGGTGGAGCATTGTAGAATCCTACATGAGCATTGTAGAGTTCCCCATAACCGAGTGGATCAAAACCGAGCATTGTCTGAAACCCATTTAGTCTTCCAAGTTCTCAGTTGGTAACATATTTACCTGGTTCTGCGATGGCATTGCAGGTGGTGTAGCCATTTCACATGGATAGTTCCCCCAGTTCATTGGAGCACCATAGTGTGCAACACCCCACGTTGGATTTACGGCGATCTGAAAATTTCAGGTTTTCATCGTAAATCTTTTCTGTAATGAACTAACCGGTGGTCCATTGTTAGCCACTCCCATCGGGATCGCTGGGATAGCTGGGATGAGAACATTTTGAGGTCCAGAAAGATTCCGCTTGTTCTTTCTCATGCGCTCTCGCTCTTTCTCGGCCTAAATACTGGCCCATTCATTTAAAAAAAGAAGCCAACTTACTTTTTTTGTCTCGTAATAGCGTTTTTTGCGGAAGTACAGCTCAACCTGAAACGATTTATTTGTTACTTGTTCAGAGTTGTGTTACTTATACCTTCATCTGGCTCACGCCCAGTTCAGCTGCCAATTCGTTGATCATTCTTTGAGTGATGAACTTTGAAGACTGGAAAACTTCACCAAGGCGGGTTCTCTGAGCTGTGGTCCAGGTAAACTTTTGTCGAAAGGCTACCACCTGGAAAAAATTGCGAAGAGAATATTTGGAAAAAACGGCTTACCCGCGGTGGGTCACTGTTCGTAGCGTCCATCATACAACTCGTCTTATCCGATTGGTTTCTGCAAAAAAAAATTACAATGAATGATGAAAAGGCTCTAAAAACGAGACTATCCAAATGGTATGAATAAAGACTATCCCAAAAATCTACCATGAGATAAGCTCCGCCCCTGTCATCTCCTTTCTGTTTGCACAATGTTTGAATCACTCAGGATTAGATGCAGCTATTGGAACGAGGAAGATGATGTTTTATGAGAGAATACAGTTGAGAAGTCAGACAGCATTACTTAATAACCTGAAAAATCTTGTTTATGAACAAAACACGTCAAAATAACATACTCCGGCCAACTTCAACGGTTTTCTTAGTCATATACCGTAAAAACTCTAATACATAGAACGCCCCCAGGACCGTTAAATTTGAGAAAATATCGTGGTTCCTGTAGAAGATTTCAAAAAGTGGTCAACTGAATAATATTATCATTTTTGTAATGATTAACATTTTTTCAGTTGACCACTTTTTGATATCTTTCATAGGAAAAGAGATTTACAGGTTCAAAGTTGACGGTCTGGGGGGGGGGGCTTCTATCAGAGTGTAATATGATGGTGGAAATTTAGCCAGCTGATAGTATTATGTCTAAAATTGTATTTTCCTCAATTTGCTTTCGATAATTTCGCATCTGATAGTTTCACTTTTGGTTTTTCGATGACAGCTTCTGAAAGACCTCGTTGGAATGACTGAAACGTTATAGTCGGATATATGGTATACTGAAAGCGTGATAAGGCTGCTTGGTAATTACTTAGGTTGATTACTGTAAGCTAAACACCTCATCAAATTTTGACCAATATCCATAATTTATGGTCCTCAAAGTTATAGCACCTAAAATATACATTTCAGGTTAACTAATGAACGTAGAATTCGAGGTTCTGGAAAAAATATCATGAGTGTTCTAAAATATTTATCCAGATGCAACACATTTTCTTGTTAATATCAGCAAAAACCTCATGAAATGTCTACAGATTGTTTACTTGCTTAGACGTTAAATGGATGCATTCTGGCAGTTTTGTTTCCGATGGTCGCATTCTCGGTTTCAGCACTCACTGGGGTTCCGAAAAGTATGAGTCCAGATATCTGAAGATTATACATTTAGTGATCCGTAATCTGAAAATCTTAAATTTCCAATAAATGATGCAACAAAAGTAATGCTCTGGAGGATATCTCGAGATGAAAAGCTCACCAATAGTTTCCTTGTTAGTTTATCAAGTTTAAGAGAATACTCGACTCAAAATGTACTTTATTACATGATAATTCTCATTATATTTTCTGGCAAAGGAAGCTGCTCGAAGATTTCATAACAAATTCTGAAATAATCTATCTGTGGATTTAGCGTAGTTGCTAAATCTCGGCCCGGCCCGGACGGCCCGGGGTACCTACAGACGTTGATTTTTTTGATTTTTTTTGAAATTTTTTCAAAAGTTTAGACAAAAACAACCTATTCTTCGACTATTTCATACTTTGTTGATTTTGTTGAAAAATGCAACCTTTTTTCTTTTTTAATTCAAACAAATTTTTCTAATTTTCACTGGAAAATTTTCAACAGTGGTAGGCGGGCCGGGCCGGGCCGAGAAAATTCGTCTACCGGCCCGGCCCGGCCCTTTGCAACTATGGGATTTAGACAGGGGATGAGGAATTGGTTTTAGGGAAACAATGCAATTTGACGAGAATGTTAAGGTCATTGATTTGAAGATGAACAAGAAGTCAGATGAGGAGAGAAACTGATACCAATAATTGGGAATTTTTACCGAAAAATGTAACCACAGAGAGAAAGAATTTCTGAAGTGTTGTACATCCAAAGGCGATTGTGAGCAGTGCCCTTTCCGAGACAACCTCGAAGTGGAAGCTTGTGATTAGCGACGACACCGAAGACGACACGCTCCTTAATGATGTTGGAGATTCCGAAAGCCGAGAGAATCTTAGATCCCTGGATTGCGTCGAGACCAATCTTAGGGAATGGAGTGGAAGGAAGTTCTATGGAGAGTTGAATCCGACAGAGGTGGGAAGAGTGAAGACGGAGAAAAGCAAGAAGATTAGCTCAAGAAAAAGGTCCAAGGATTGCATGTAGCTGGTTTCTTGAGCATGTCCTTTCCCTCGACATTATCACTTCCATGAGGTTTCTCGCTAACATCCTAGGCCTTGCTGTTTTCCTCACTTCCTTCACGAACGTCTTCCAACCTTATGGTCGAGTGATCTGGAATGCATTGATGTGGCGTCCATGAAGAAGTTTAGTGGAGCTATTCTTGTTAGGGTTCTCACTGAATTCGGCAACGTTTGAGATGGTTCCAGTGTCTGAAAATAACATCGGAATCAGTTGTTATGCCAATTTGAATTTTATTCGCTGTCTCGAGCTCCATTTTCTGACATTACACGCATGAATTTTGTGAGAAATGAACATTTTATTGTGGTCCAAGTATCTTTTACAATTGGATTGTAGTCCTATCTATAACCTGCATATCGAATCAGAATATTTTTTCCAGGAATAATCAGTCTTCCCAAAATAGAAATTAATAAAATATAATAATGAAAAAGTTCTAACGAACCAATATTACACCGAACAACAACAACCAGTATAATTTTTATTGGAAAAACTGAAACCTATCTAGGAAAATTTAATCAAACTTTGTGAAAAATGTTTTTTTGACGCCTAACCACAAAGCAAACAATCGTTTTTTTTTGTTGTGAAACATACCTCAGAACACAATCAAAATATTCGAAAGAATACAAATGATATCAGAACGCTGAAATGTTTTGATTGTTTTTCTTAGTATAAAATCGTGCCGAGCGAACGAAATGTATCGCCTCGATAAGATGGTTTCTAAAACAAGCATTATTCTGGCGCTATGCCTTGTTTCGGTCTACTCTGCACCGTTTTTTAAGAAGAATGAATTGGAAACCACCACCACTGGATCAACAGAAACTACTAAAACTACTACCACTGGAAAACAAAAAACTACTACAACTACCACTACTGAACAACCAGAAACTACTAAAACTACTACCGCTGAACAACCAGAAACTACTAAAACTACTAACACTGAACAACCAGAAACTACTGCAACTACCACCACCGAACAACCAGAAACTACTGCAACCATCACCACCGAACAACCAGAAACTACTGCAACCACCACTGCTCAACAACCATCCCAAGCTTCTGAGACTACGACTCCATATGCACCACCAACACCGCCCCAGGTCTTGGAAAAATCTTGCTTGGACAAACTAACAACAACGAATGACTATGTGGCACAATTGGAAGCACGGCTGAAGTTTGGGTCGAGGCAATTGTCACCAGATCAAACAGTGAGTCTTCTGCAAAACAGTTTTGGCAAATGAAATCTAATTTCAGAAGGACCAAGAACTTAAATGCAAATTAATTGGTTTACCCTATGATCGAGCCATTTTGCCTGAGGTTAAAGAACAATGTGGGGTTGCTGAAGCGGAGAAACTGAGAGATGTAAAAACTGATTATTTCATAATTTTACTGAAAACTTTTTTTTCAGAGACTCAACGCTTACTTTGATAGTAACCACTGCACTGATGCCGTTCGTTTTAAGATTGACTAACGAAAACGCACCGACACTGTTTCAAACTCGCTGCATCGCTTCGAATCAAACTTTTAATCGTGCAAAATCAAACTTTTAACCTTTTTTATGAATAAACGATTTGCTTTAAACCTTGTTTCGAAATATTTTTGAATCATGGAATAAACAAGTGTTACACAAGGAGAGCCAGAAATACTTTCGAGCTCTCTGAGCTTTTGTAGTTCGGTTGAACCAGAGTTCAACATCTTTTCGATAAGATTTATTATTCCTAGTGTTTTATTGAACAGGGAGGAAGACGGGAAGGGAATCCAAGTTGTGAAAAATAGGAAAAAAATGAAAAGACGAATGAAGAAACGATAATTGAGTGGTAGATTTTTTTCAAGGAGAGCACATCGAAAACTTTAAAAAATTGTGTCAGACTAAATTAGAAAAAAGAAATAGCAAAAAAAAATTGTAGTCCGCCTCTTCTACTCAATTCTACTCAGTTATTATCGAACATCCCCTTTGGTGGGTCTGCTCCGTACAGCTTTCGATATTCTTCTGCAGTTGCAACGGCTTTGGTTTCCAACAAAATTCCACTTCCTTCGCCATCGGATCCGCTGCCTTCGACGATTGGTTCTCCACTTGACTCACTAGCAATTTTCGGAATTTCGGTTGTTTTGGAGATGGCTAGCAGTTCTTCTGCTTCCAGTGCAGCTTTGACTGAAGCTTTGGCAGCAGCTTGAATAGCGGCACGATGAGCAGCTTTCTTTTCAAATTCAAGAGCTGTATTCACTGAAACTCTGGCAGCGGTTTCAATTGCAGCGGCATGATTTCTCTGTTTCCTCTCTTCCTCGGCAATGTCGAAATAAACCTGCTGACCATTTTCGTTCTTCTCTCCAATCTTCCGACTCAACATCCAATAGTAAATCGGAATTCGATGCTTTTTCACACGCTGCATTCCAACTCCGACGAAGAACAATGAGCTTCCATCATTAGTCACGTCGAGCGTGTAAACTCCGCCACCGGTTCTAGAAGAATAAACACTATTTTTTCCAGTTATCGTAAAACCTTTAATGGAAGGGCCATTTTTGTCAAGTTTGAGCTTATTTATTTCGGTTTCTATGAGAGATATCCAAAATCTTTCAACTGATAAAATATTAATGATATTATGATGAATAATTTATCAATTGAACAATTTTTGATATCTCATGAGAGAACGGAGATAATTGAGCTCAAACTTGAGCGCTGTGGGCCCTTCTATTTCAGGTGTTACGGTATTTTGTTTTCTAAAACTTACTTCTGGACGTGGTGGATGACGGGAAAGCTACGCCATGCTTTCACAGTTTTGGTTGAAGTGGTGCAGTTGTGAAAGATATACACTTCCATATCGTATGTTCGCTGGAATACTGGAAAAATGAGACTTTCGAAATTGGTCTTTTCTTCACCTGAAGACTGAGTCCGTCTCCTCCGGAAATTTGGAACGCTGCTGTGTGGTTCTTCGTCTTCTCGTTGCCACAACTGAATTCCTGAAGGTGTAGAACTTCGTCTTGGGAACTGAAAAATATTTCATTGATCTATGTATTCTGTGAAAAATCAAACATACAGATAATCGTGCTCTCTGTAGGCGGCACTGTAACACCAGGTGACGTTCAATGAGCATGATAATGTGGCACTGTAGGTCAAGTTAGTGATGTCTGGGGTCCCATTTTTTCTCCATGTCGGCTTTGTCTCCGTGAATTGGTAGCTCCCTCCACAAATGGGGATGATCCAAAGGAAAATGAAGAGCGTGTTGAGAATAAGACTTCTCATGGCTCCACTCGATCTGAATTCAAATTGTGTAGCTAGGAAAAGTTGAAACAAACAGAAAAAACAAGAGAAACGTTCAGAAACTTTTTCGACAAATGGTTTTCACAAAAAGCACAATCCAGAAGTGCAGGACTTATCCTCAACTTTAAAAATAGGGACAGCTCAAGTTCGTCTAGGAAGATCAGGTTGTAATGTGTACGTCTGTTCTCGAAAAAATGAACAACTGCTTTTTTGAAACGTATAGACAACACATGACCTATTAGTGAGGAGCTTGAAGTGGCAAAAGCATTATTCTGGCATCTTGGGGAAAAAAATTGAGCATTAACTCAACGACAGATGTCCAGCTCATTCGAATTTCGAGCAACAGAAAAGCAAAGAAACCAGGAATAAAAAAAACAGAATCGTTGTCACATTGTGTTTCTTTCTGAATCAATGAGAAGTGTGGTTATGAGACCTTGAAGCGTGAACCAAAAAAATGGGGAAAAATTGGAAAATCGGATTAGAACTGTCAAAAAACTAACGCCTGTTCTTATCGACAAGTCTAGCATTCGATTTTCTCCAATGATCGACACATTAAATGTTCAAACTCTTAAAACTGGACAGGGCAAATTGTGGTTCAATTAAAAATCGATCTTTTTTCCTTTCAGAACTGAAATCATGTATTTAGAAGGTTGAGAAGAACAAAACGAAAGAACTAGGTTGAAATTTTGGTTGGTTACAATGCTGACGGCTCTTAAACATAAAAGACAACTTTTCAAAATTTTTTATTATTATCTTGATTGGAATAATTATATGTTGACGGTTGGAAGCCAACCATGAGCCAACCATTTGTGACTTCTAAGGTCTTACAAACCTTTAAAATCCACGGCCTAATTAATAATACTGAAATAAAAGGAACATTCGGCTCTCTCACTTCCCTTTTTCGCTTTAACTTCAATTGGAACCCTCGGTAGAAACCGAAATCCAGAGAAAAGCAAAATTCGAATTCAAATTCCCTCCAAAAATGTCTGCGTCACTGATATTAAACCTGCTCCACTGGAAACGCCCCCTACCTTGTGTTAAGCTAGGCGCCGCTGTCTTCTTCTTAACACTCACTGCTCCTGGCAGGTGAAAAATGTGCTGGAGAGTTATAGAGAGTGTGCAAAGGGTAGAGTCCAAGATTCGTAATGGAAAAAAAAAACTAAACCTTCTGTTATCTATTTCTTCACATAATTTTCACTGATATGCTTTTTAACTATCAGTTAGAGTGTGTAAAAGACATTAGCTGGGAAGGGTTCAAGGTTTCTCGAGCACATATGAATCAAAATCTTGTGTTTTCTGGAGAATGAGAAATACGTTCATTCGAAATTCGTTTATTGAGATCTCAAGACGTGGGATATATGGGATAATAAATTTTTGGTGGCTTCAGAGAAAATTGGCTTGTGATAGCTCAAGACCTTAAGATATTGTTGTATGAGCTATAGGAAACGAAAAAATTCTCGAAGAATCTATAGACGGTTTTCATCCGCGCCTTCAGATGGTGTGTTCGAGAAGTTCTTCACAAAACTTGTTTGGAAAAAAGTCGCGGTGATGAAGATGATAACGCCGATGACAGCCACATAGCCAAGTGGTCCGAATTCGTACTGGAATGGTTCTTTCTTTATTAGTGGCACAGGTTTCTTTGGTTTTACATCAGATCGGAGCCGTCGCATGTTTCGCCGACGGTTGCCTCGCCCCATCTGAAAGCAAAAATTCGTTCAAAGAAAAGGTGATAAGACTGATAACATCAAAATGAGAGCGCGGAAAAACCCACTAGACGAATGTGGTTCCCCGAATCATACACTGGGTTGTCTAGTTGTATAGTAAGAATAATACTAACCTACATCAGCTGTACGAACATCAAACCAAGGCAGAGCTTGAATTAGGAAATTTTTGACTTTTACTTAGGCTCTACCTAGATAAGCGGAACGAAACTGAAGACGTGCTATCTCCGTTTCCATGCCAACTTGTGGAAAAACAAAAAGAGCTTGGTTTCGAAAATCTCAAAACGAACATTTTCGTAATGATCGTATTCGTGTCCAATACCAGACATCCTGTGTTGAAACTTCAATATTTGCTTTAGTTCTTTTTCTCTAATTCGTGTTTTCGAACAAATTCATGGTTTAACAACTTCATTTTTTTTCACAATTCAAAAAAAAATTTTAGTTTTGAATGCGATTCCGGTAACCTAAGCCTTCCTTCAGCACGACGATGACAATGATAAAACAAGCGAACGCCATGAAAGCAATGAGATAGGTAACGTAGCATTTCTTGGTCATTGGAAGAGTGATGTCCATCAGGCTATCATCATCGTCATCGGAAAATTCTTCCAGTTTAGCATCCATGTTTGGCTTTTTGTTTTCTTTCATTGGATGAATGTTGTTGCACTTTGGTTTCATTTTGATACCTGGAAAAGCGAATATCGGGTATTTATGAGTCAAGTTGGTTTCACAGAAGGGGAAGTACAATTAGAGAAATAAAAAATCTATTAGAACAATTGTAAATGCTGATCAGTGACGCAAGATGATCGATAACAGACTCAAAACTGCCTTTTCAAAAATATATCAATATCAAACTTGACGAGCTTTCGGAAATGAGCAAGAGCCGCTGAAATGTCCGGTCACTTGAGACCCAAGTCTACTTGCGTAGTTTGCTAATCATGAGAAAAACTTGTTTTTGTTCTAAAAGCTCTACATTTTATTTACCATAGAATATGATATTTTTAACTTTTGCTCCGCCTAAATTGTGCTCCGCCTAATTTGAGTTCAGTTGGCAAATGGACGAACAGTTTTTTTAGTTCGAAATATCCGAGAACTATAATTTTAAAGCTTGCGAGCATAGACAGCTATCAGGAAAAATGTACTTTCACGTCATATAGACAGACTGGTAAAAGTCTAATTGCTTCCGAGTAGAGAGGGGCACATGTATACCCATAAAGTCATGAAATAGCTTCCTGTAGAATGATTGCTTTTTCAGGCCTATCATAAAAAGCTATATATTACAAAATTGACAAAAAAATTGGAAGGAAACAATCGAGAGAAAAAGACATATGATTAACTTATCCGATTCCCCTTCATAATCGAAATTTCAGATTTGAATGAATAGATAGTGATGAAGACAGGTGTAATTGTTTTGGTTGGAAATCATTGGCCAGGAACAGTAATAGAGGAGGTGTCCCAGGGTTGCCAATCCCCTAGAATGTCACAGAAATTTTTGAATACTCGATTCTTTATTATTCTATTCTGCTCGTAATTACCGGATAACTAGAACTTTGATTACTGAGATATTATTTATTTTAGATGATTTTATTTTGAAGAAAAAAAACAAGCAGTACAATATAATGGAGAATAAATAAAGACGGTGATCATTTAAATATCAGTTAAGCAGAAGTTGCGGGAGGGGGGGGGGGCATTAGAAAATGATTTGAAAACAATGTTATCGAACAAATTTTACATGTAAATTTGATTTTTCAAGATTTCATAAAATTAGCAAAACATTGGATGAGATTATCATTTTTAGGAATCAAATCTACTGTCTCTGGGAATACCTCTTCACACATTGCACCGATTCTTGGGAATTTTTTTTGTTGTCGTTGATCTGCCTCAAAGTTGGCTCCTTCGCGGAGTCCGCCTGGTCCGACAGCTCTCAAGATCCCTGGCCACAAATTATAGCGACGAGGTGGTACTAAAAAAATTTTTATATTAAATGAAAATTGTGTGAAAACTTACGTTGATTGAACTCCACCACCATCAATCCTCCACCATCAATCCTCCAAACCTTGCATCAGTCCATTGAAGTTCAGATATCGAGGAATCGGACATCTGAATGGGCTGGCAGGGCTCGGCTCGGCGGCTGGACGACTTCTTGGATTCATTGAACTTTTTATGTAATCCATTAGCGATAGTTTTGAAGAGCTATCCTACCAAATAGTGGATGTGTCGAGATAAGGCGATGACGGGTTCCCGATTGGATGTTGGACCCATAGACCATACCCACTCTGTGTAGCTAGTGGATAAGAAGCTGGATCTGCAATTTAGATACGTATTTTTAGAGAAACGGAACGACAATAACAATAACGGACGTAAATAAAAATAACGAACACGAAGAACAAAGGAAGCCCCAAGTAAAATTCAAACGTGACTTTCTCACTGGTCACCGCAAACCAAAGCAATCTTCTCGACAAAAAAGTTTCAGAAGATATGGAACGGAAAGAATAATTAGATTTTTTTATTTCTTGAAGGGAAAAAACTGTTTTTTGAACTTTGTTTTTGAATTTTTCTGTTTTAATAATAAGAAAAGTGGAAGAAAACCTATTTTAAACGATTCGCGGTCAGTTTTTATTCCTAGTGCAACACAAAAACGTAAAAAACTGAAGAAATTCGAAAAGAGAGAAAGGGAAAATAATAAATAAAACGAGGATTTAAAAAAATGAAAAAAAAAAATCGCTGCAGCGAATAGATCAAAAATTGTAGGTCAAAACTTTTTCTCTCGAATTCCACCGTGTTTGATGGAATTTATTCGACTCAATTTATAACTTTAGAACTACATAGTTTTACATTGTTATTGCTCCGCGAGAACAATAAATTCAAATTTCAGATTTTAACGTTTTCTTTTGTGTAAAAAATGATTTTCTGTGAACAAATATATATAAAAAAAAAGAACATTCTGATTTTTTCAATGTAGAGATGCACCCCTGAAGAGGATTTCGAGATAATCAGTAATTTTATCCAGAAACTCACTTTGAAGAGATGAAACTTCAACGTCTCGCTTTTTTTTATTCATAGAAAACAGTGTTTTTTTTCTTTGTGTCAGTTTGTTTTGTGAGTTTTCCAATTTTTTTCCAGCTATTTTTCTATAATAAATTCGAAAATTAGTCCAGTTTTGAATCATTTTCAATTACTGTGTAAACTATTCAAGATACACCGAATTGACGTATGAAGTGCTGAGCAATTCTGAAGCGTCTTTCATTCTTGTGCTAGCTTCCGTCGTTTTGCACAAAAATCAGATGCTCTATATTTTGGAAACTACAATCTTGACGGTGGTCTTGATGTTGATATATGCTTCCACGAGGGAACTCCATAACCCTGGTATCAAGTTTCGGAGATGAGCCATTTTAATGTCAGTTGTTGATGTTGAACTTGTGGGAACAAAATATCAGATGTTCATGCAAATGTGTGGGTTGGAGAATACATAGCGCGACATCAAAATTTTGGTTTTGTATCTCAGTAACTCTATTTCTAGGGAATTAATTGGAAATGGTCCATAATTTTCAGATAAGAACTACGATACTGAGGTCAGAAGCTATGACGAACCTATCTCTGCATTTCAAAGCGGTCTAAGGATTGACAGCATATTCAGATGTGGCTCGAAGAAAATTGCTGATTTTTAAGCCAAAAACAACCCGTAAAGCATAACTAATACAAATATGGTTATTCTGTAATAAAACCGGAAAAAATTAATTAAATCCCATTCCTTTTTGTAACTTCATCCACCAACCTTCAGAAAACCAAACTATACCCAAATGTGCTACTGGACGCAAACACAAAACTATAGTTACAAATTGCACGCCTGCTTAACTAAATTTGAGCGCATTCTGAGTTCAGCAAACCACCTTTTCTTCATAGTAGTTTTATATTTCACGCGACATTTTGACGTTTGTCTGTCTCCCCGGAGGTTGAATTCTAGTAAGTTCATCTTTTGTTCTAAAATGCTCCTCCGAAGCTTGTGTTCTGTGTGTCTGCTGATCCAAGTTACAACAATTAGTGCATTTCTCTATGATACCAGCTTATACGGTAAGTAATTTTTTGAAGGTGAGGCTTTGAAAGCTGTACTACTTTTAGTTCCAAAGCATCTCGATTTTCTTCTATCTCAAAGTAACTTGACTCGAGATATTTTCAATGGCTACGATGCTACATTATCTCCAATCTATACGAAAAGTGAGTTCTCACAATTTTCCATTCTCTGAATTCAGTATTATCTAGATGATCCCACAAAACCCATTGGTTATGATCCGGAGTCCCCGAAAAGATGGAATTACACAATTCTACTTTATTCGCTGAAACTAGTGGAAGTGATTGAGCCAGAAGAGAAAGTTTCAGTGGTTATGGAAATCATGGAGGTTGTAACTTATTTGTACTGAAAACCAATTACGTCTGATTTCAGTATTGGTATGATCCAAGGCTAACATGGAACAAAACTTTATACGATGATGTGGATTATTTCTATACACGCCAAGCAAATGTTTGGAGTCCTACACTGTCAGCGTTTGGGGTGTAAGCGAATTTCAGATCAAAAAAGTTTCAAAAATCATTATCTGTTCTAGAAATGATCTAATTGACTTCCGCGACCAAGATTTTCGCCTAGTTTGTGTGAATAGTGTTGGAATGATCTATGACTACGTCTCTGTTCGGGTATCCGCCAACTGCCCCATGGATGTCTCCCGGTTCCCGTTTGATTCTCAAATCTGTCAAATTAGATTTTGTTTGCCTGTTTTCAACGCAGCAGAGGTGGAAATTCTGAATACCATCTACCAAGGAGTTCTGAAAGCGGAGGCGTGGAAAACAATGGTTTGTTTGTAATATGCCTCACTGTTTTCAAAATTCGTTATTATTTAGGGCAACTCTGAATGGAAGCTGGTTAACATTTCAAACCGTGTGGAGACATTACGCTATGATGATGGCTTTGGAAATTTGGATTTGGTAAAGTGAACTAATCGCTTGTCGTAATCATAGCAAATTTTTGAAATTCAGGGAATTTATGAGATCACTATCCGCCGGAACCCTCTCTATTACATTTATATGATAATCTTCCCTTCATTTATCATTAATGCCTTGTCTATCATTGGAGTGTTTATGAAAGGGGCTGATAAGATGTCAAGGGTAACGCTGGTGCCTTTTTCTCATTAGTCAGATTCATTTCAGCTCAATGTCGGTCTCACCAACATTATGACAATGACATTTATTCTTGGAGTGATGGCTGATAAGATTCCAAGAACAGGAACAGTTCCGTTGCTCGGTATATACATCATCATGAATCTCGTCATAATGATCATTGCCATTGGAATCGTGACCGGGATAACTGAATTACGCAGGTGGGCAGCGCCGATTCTGAAGAGGAAGCATTCGAAGTTTAGGTAAACATCAGAGTAGAAGTATTTTTTCGACTAAAGATTGTTTCAGTGGGAAACTTGAGACGTTTCTGGGACCACCACTGGAATATTCGTGTGCTGTACTTCTGGAGCTGGCGACGTTGGCAATGTTTTTCATGATGATTGGATTTTGGTTGGATGATTCGTGAAATGTTTTTTGTAATGAATAATTTTTGAAGATGGTTTTCATTTCATTTCTATCAATCATTGGATATCAATGAAATTCAGATTTTTTATTGGAAAAAATCCGTGAAAATTCATAATCCAAAAAAGAAAAGGTATTGGTTTTCATAAAAATAACGAAATTGAGAAAAATACAAAAATAAAGGTCAAATGTTGAGTGAAAAAGATTCGTTGGTTTTGTAGAGCTGTCATACAAGCATTTCCTTATAAAAATGAGAAAAGAAGTCGAAAAATTTTCTAATACAATAAAAGAAGCGCATTATATGTTGAGAACGTAAACGAGTGTTTGTTGAGGACCACGACGATGGGCAAAATAAATGGGTAGGAAGCAAAAACAAGCTTTAAAACTACTAGAATTTAGAGGTTGAGAAAAGAATAGATCCCGAGAAGTGGTTATTGAATAGAGCTACAAGATTGACTCGCAAAAAGCTAGTTTGGAGCGATTTCTTATTGAAAAATAGGTGGAACTCTAGTTTAGAAGCAGAAGTTTGGATTTCAGCAGACAGGGGAAGACAAATTAAGGTTTTAGGGGGTGGCACGGAAATTTGGAGGCAACCATATCCTAGAATTTCTTCTTATTCTTTTTCTTCTTCGACTTCCGATGTTTCTGCTTTGCTCCTTCTTGTTGTTTTGGTTGAGCAGCAACTTCTGGATGAACTTCGAATCTGTGGAAAGCTCTCAATAGGAAGTTTTCCTCTCTCAAGGTGAACTCCACAACCAACATTGTGGTCTTGTCCAACACGATGTCTACTCGCATATCGTCTGTGTCCATAATTGGATATGAGCACGACGCATTGAAGATACTTCTCATTTTCTCACGATTTGGCAGAAGGGTCTCTTTCGTTAGCCTGGAAATCATGAGAGCTATATACAAAATGAAAAGAATAGCTTACTCAAGAAGCTCATCGAGTTGCTTTTCCATAACTTTTTCCATATCTGTGGTGAAGCGGAACACATTTCTTCCTTCTTCAGCAACCCATGCCCACTGCAAATAAAATTGATTATTCGAGAAATCTCAGGTTCGTAATGTTTACCTCAAGGGATTCCTCGCCTTCCTGGAACTTGACAACCTCCCGAATCGGATGAATAGTTTTGCCAGCGTTCATTGCCAGGCCACGCTTGGCATATCTCGCCACAATTTGCCAGAAGTTGACTTTTGACTCCAAAATTGGCTCATCTTGTTTCACCTCTTCTTCTATTTTTTCAACCGCCGCCACAATTTTTTCCACCGGCACATGAGTGCTGAAATAATATTCTTTGAAAAAATGCATTATTTGATGTATCACTCACCAGCTGTATTGGGGTTCTTCATTTTTTGGTTTTTCATGCCAGAGGCGACAACGTTTGCAGAGGATGAGCCCATCTGAAAGTTATCCAATCAAGGTGATTTTTTGAAGAAAAAAAAACTGAAACTCACGTTTTGTTGCAACTCTCACATCTTTTGTTTTTGGCATTTTCTTCGATTTTTTCTTGCCTTCAATATCGAAAAAGTCCGCCTCGTTCACTGCATCCTGAAGAAACTCTTCTTTCAGTTGACCATATTTGCCCTCTCCTTTTTTGAACCATTCAGGATATGTAACGGCGAGGTATTGCTCGAACTCCGGATAATTCGACAAGATTGTTTTCATTCGTTCCTCCATTCTGAACTATTAGATTATTAGAAAGATAAGCGAAAAGGAAAACATAAAAACGACACAGAAGAACGGGGAAAAAGGACAAGAACGCGATATGATTCGAATTCCGGCAGATTCCACGGAGCGCAATTGCGCTTAATGGGATATAGTGTGATAACAGGAGAGGTTGCAGAGACATTTTTCATGTGGAAGGACATATTGGTTGAGTGTGGCAGTGGGCGAGAGAAGGGGACATGAACTTTTTTCCTCTTCTTTCTCTTCTTCTTCCAATCTCGTTGGAGAGTAAAGGAAATGAGAGTGTGGTGGAAGCTAGCAGGTGCGTGGTGCAGATGTATAGCACAAAGAAAGAGCAAAAAGTATTTTCTAGATTGGTTTTTTTATTAGATTAAACCAAGAAGAAAATTGATTTGTTTTCCACAGGTGTTGGAGGAAAATAAAGATAAAAAGGAAAAATAAAGAATCTAGTCCAGAAAAGTAAAATTACAGGGTGGCTTTTAAATACTGCAACGCTATTCAAGCCTTCATAACTTTCCCAAAACTTGATGAAAACTTCCAAAAATTTGGATTAAATAATTTCAGACGTACAAAATTTATAATAATGCCAAAGTTTTCGATTCCACTTCTTTTCACTCCGACGACAGCCGTCAGAAGCTTCGGAGAGAAGGCTACGGTGGCACGGAGGTAGTTTTGGCCTATTAGTACCCATATCTTCTGAAGGGTCGCCGCTAGATAAATGAAAACTTGTTAATTTCATGAGTAAACTATCTGGGTCTAACATCATCAGATTGAATAGTTTATTGGAATCAGGTCTGAGGAGAAAGGGATCCAATCTTGTGCCTGGTGCAACTCCGGAAAATTGAGTTTGAGCCACCCTTGGGCGTCTTTGGTGCAGTAAACCGTGGCTCAATCTCGTTGGAACATCGTATATTGATTTTTCGAGTAGAATTCAAGTTAAGGCAATATCCTGATTACTTAAATTAGTTTCATAGTTGAATTTGGTTTGGAAACCGAGGAAAACAAGGGATTTTTCGCGATTTTGCGTGTTTTCATCAAAGATCCTAACCGAATCACAATGCGAAGTTTTATATGGGATTTTTTCTTACTGACAGATAGATATAGTTGCCTTAAATAGAATTACGTAATTTTGGTTAATCTTATGGCCTACGACTAAAAAAAATTATCACCCGGAAGTAATGCCCTCGGGTCACCGTGCCGCCGTATGCTTCTTTCCGAAGCCTCTGACGGCCGTCGTCGGAGTGAAAAGTAGTGAAATCAAAAACTTATGCATTATTACAAATTTTGTGCGTCTGAAGTTACTGAATCCAAAGTTTTGAAAGTTTTCATCTAGTTTTGGGAAAGCTATGAAGGCTTGAATAGCGTTGCAGTATTTAAAAGCCACCCTGTAAAGTGGAAACTGAAGAAAATCTTTTTCAAGCAAAAAAAGTGATTCACAAACCTTGCGGAGAAAAAAAAAGATTATCATATAGATACAAAACAAGTAATTTTTATAACAAGAAAAAAAATTTAAAAACTTGAGTTTTCATATTTTATCTTGAGAAATCTCTAGGACGCTTCCTAGACCAACCATCAACTTGACAAACCTTGGGAAAATAATTAAAAATTTTGTATGCCTAGAGCTCGTTTAGTAATGAGCTCGCCATTTAGGGCATACGTGTACAGAGAAACGGAAAGTTTTTGATGCTTTTCTTGAAAATGAACTCATTATTTTTAGTTTTCTCATTTACACCCATTATGCATAGATTATTGTTTCTAGGACTCTAGAAATTTTGATATGAACTCATCAAAATATGGCTCCATCTTTTAATTCAATGTTCAAACTAAATTTTCTCCGCCTCAAAAAATACGAGGGACGACATGTTTAACCGTGTTTAGTCTCGAGTTTCACCTGCCTTTTTGACTTTGTATTCAGTGAGTCAAGGATTTCGTTTTTCATTAAACATAAATCCACATGTTTTTTCTAACCATATCGATTTTTATTTATTTTCATGAAATCAACGGATTTTATTACAACCCTGATTTTTATGGTGAGCCTTTCGAACTTTGTAATTAGCTACAATAATATTTTCTAGTTCCAAAGTGGAAAACATTTCTGGAACACCAAGAAAATCTAACAGAACAACTGTTTAAAAATTATGACCCAGGAATTTCTCCAATATACACAAGTTGTGAGTTCATTAGAAATTGATAGGGGAATTCAAAACAAATGGTTTTCAGTTGATCGTTTCAAACCGATAGGATATGATCCGCAGGGTCCTAGTAGATGGAACTACTCAGTCTTTTTGTATTACTTGAAACTGGTAGAAGTTCAAGAGCCACAAGAGAAGGTGTCAGTGGTTCTTGAAATTATGGAGGTGAAAAAGAAAAACAAATTTCCTTTGAAATTTTAAAAAATTAAGGGCTGGTTCGACCCAAGACTCAGTTGGGATCCAGCATCATACGGAAATATATCTTCAATCTATACGAGACAAGATAAGATATGGAGTCCAACACTGACTTCATTTGGAGTGTAAGCCCCCTAATCCCTTTCCCCTTTAGTCACGATGTTATTATTCAGAGATGATATCATAGATTTCCGCGATCCAGATTTTCGAATTGCTAACGTTGCCTTTACTGGAGAGATTAGCAACTATGTTTCGGTTCGTGTGTCAGCTAATTGCAGAATGGATGTCTCATTGTTCCCGTTTGACACTCAAAAGTGTCAGATATATTTTTGCTTGCCTCTATTCAATATCAAACAAGTAGAAATCAGCAACGAAATATATGATGGCCTAGTCAAAAAGAACGTAATATCTGAAATGGTAAATAGAATGTTAATGTCAGTCTTTGAATCGTAGTTTTCAGGGAAACTCAGAATGGACAATGATAAATTTAACTAATAGAGTTGATACAGTTGCTTATGATGACAATTTCGGGAATATGGACTTGGTAAGTTTGGGAAGGGATCATGAAATGTTAAAAAAGAGGAAATAAAAAGCATCAACACTTTGTGCACCGGAAATAGCCCAATTTCCGGTTTGGTGCTTGAAAACAGCTAAAGTTCATGCTTAAAAAGAGATAACATCTAATAATTCTAAAAAGATCCTTTGATTAATTTTAACTTTCAGGCTGTTTTTGAAATAACTATCCGCCGAAACCCTCTCTATTACATTTACATGATTGTGTTCCCTTCATTCATCATTAATGTGATCTCCATTATTGGTGTATTTCTGAAAAACGCTGACAAGATGTCAAAGGTCTGTTTAATTTGTTCTTGGATTATTCCAAACTTCATTTTTCAGCTGAATGTCGGATTGACTAATATCATGACAATGACATTTATTCTTGGTGTGATGGCTGACAAAATCCCTCGAACTGGAATCATCCCATTGCTTGGCATCTACATCATAATCAACCTTGTTATCATGGTTCTGGCAATTGCAGTCGTTTCAGTAATCACCGAGTTTAGGGAGTGGGCAGTCCCCCGTTTGAAACTGAAACGTGGATCCGTCAGGTAAGTCTTATACATAAGTAAAGGGATTTAGAACCTTATAATATGTTTATTCCAGCAGGAAACTAGAAATATTCCTCGGCTCTCCACTCGAGTACACCTGTGCAATTCTATTAGAATTAATGACAACCGCTAACTTTTTTGTAATGATTGGATTTTGGTTCGAAGATTTGTAAACACTGTTTTTCATATTACTTCTTATCGAGTCATAATAAAGTTTGACAGGTGTTGAAAGCTGTGTTTAGAGTTTGAAAATATAACTTCTTATTGACACGCTTCAGAAGTCCTAGACCCTATTTCCTGGTTCGTTGTGGGAATGAGGTCAAAGAAACACGGAATAAAAAATTTCTGAGAGTTTCAAATTTCTTTCCCACACATTTTTTTTGAGTTTTGTGGCATTTACCAAGAATGATGCTTTATGTGTTGTCTAGTTATTTAGTGCTCTTTAATCTGGAAGCTGTATTTTGTTTTTATGAGAACGAATCTTATTACGGTAAGTCAAATGTATCGCATGACTGCTTTAAAAGAATCTCATTAACATAGTCCCCGAATGGAATAATTTCTTGGATCATCAGCAGCGATTAATGTCAGATTTGTTCCAAAATTATGATAGCACTGTGGCTCCGGTGTATACCAAATGTGAGTTACTTCCGGAAAAATAGAAAACAACTTTTTATTTTAGTGGATATCTCAAAACCAATCGGATATAATCCATTGGCTCCCCCTCGGTTCAATTACACTGTCTACTTGTATTACCTTAAACTGGTAGAGGTTATAGAACCCGAGGAGAAAGTCTCCGTGGTTCTAGAAATGGCAGAAGTGAGTTTTGAAATACGGCTTCCTACCATAAATCCGAAGACTTTTAGTACTGGTATGATCCACGTCTTGCTTGGGACGCCTCGTCGTACGGTGACATTCAAATGTTGCATATGAGACAAGATAGAGTGTGGAGTCCTACAATAGCTTCTTTTAGAATGTGAGCTCTGGTTAGAAATGAATTGAACGAGAAATTTCTAGAAATGAAATTGCTGACTTCCGAGACCAAGACTTTCGAATGGTGTGTGTAGAGAATACAGGTCATGTCTACACTTCCCTTACTTTAAAAGTCTCTTTGAACTGTCCTATGAACGTGGGAAGATTTCCATATGACTCTCAAACTTGTGTTATCCAATTCTGCATGCCATTGTTTTTCATGCAACACGTAGAATTATTCAATTCCATCTATCAAGGAATCCTGAACAAAACAATTTGGGAAAAGATGGTAAAATTTAATCTTATAATCTTCTTATCCTTTAATCCTCTGAAGGGCAACTCCGAATGGGATTTGGTGAATCTCACAAACCGCGTGGAGCTTCTCAGCTATAACGATGGAGTCGGGGACATGCAACTAGCCACTTTTGAGATCAAAATTCAAAGAAACCCTATGTACTACATATACATGATCGTGTTTCCTTCTTTCATCATCAATGCACTATCTATAATAGGGGTCTTCATGAGGAAGACAGATAAGATGTCAAAAGTAAGAATGATTGAAGCTGTTGTCTGTAAAATAATAATTTTCAGCTCAATGTTGGGCTCACCAACATTATGACAATGACATTCATTCTTGGAGTGATGGCTGACAAGATTCCAAAAACTGGTTCTATACCTTTGTTAGGAATCTACATAATCATCAATCTATTCATCATGATATTCGCCGTCGGAATTACTACGATACTCGGGGAACTTCAAAAGTGGGCGATACCCAAATTGAAAGCCAAAAAAAGTGGACTCAAGTAAGTTATGCTTTTTACACATCATACTAAAACACACAATTTCAGCAGAAAACTGGAATACATACTTGGTGATCCCCTTGAAACAATATGCATGGCGGTTTTGGAGTTTGTGAACTTGGCCAACTTCTTTGTCATGATCGGTTTTTGGATCAGCGATTCCGACTAAATTATTTGTATGATTTCAAAAATAACTTCACTTTTTGAACTCTTGACCGTAATAAAAAACTATATGTCCAGGAAATTCGATATTCTGACATTTTTTCCAAGTCGTAGAGACCAGAACACATTTTCACATGCTGTTCAAGTTATCAGATGTTATTCTATGAACCTGAATTCGTATTTTTCAATTTTATCAATACGGCTTCGACGCGCTAAAACTTTTAAAACACATTGGTATTTCTAGTATTCAGTTGTTTTCTGTTCTTTTCTACCAGTGTTAGCGTAACTCCAATTTTATTCATAGATAAGGTGGTCTCTTCACCATAACAATGTGTAACTGAAGTTAGTTGTCTCCCTCACAGTAATAAATAATAACTATACCGCTGTCTTTCCACGTCATAAATCTACAAATCCCACTCATTTACTATCTGAACTAGGTTTCCCAGGAGAACACAGAATTGTCCGATTGTGCAAATGGTTGTTTTACCACCACCCGATTGATTTTGTTGGCCCACCTGGTCAGCCCGCCCATCCTTGCACCTTCAGGACCATCGTTTATTCCACCCTTCAGTCTGTCATTCAGTCCGCTCTCTAGTCTGCCGTTTGGTCCACCCTTCCATTGTTGTCTTTTATTGATTTTTTGAATTTTGATCCTCAAAAACCATTCTTGTTGTCAACGTAGTAGAAGAAACCCGTCTTTGATTTTTTTTTTCTCCCACCTACTTCAGCACCGATCGTAATTTTTCGAGTGGAAGTCCTCGAGAATATGATGCCTTGAATCCATTTCGATTCACTCTAAAAACAGTCGTGGTTCTATCCAAAGAACTTCCATAACAAATGATTCTGAGGCAACTAGCTCATCGTTCTTCACCGACGTCTCCGCGTAGACAGAAAACAGCTTCAGAATATCACAACAATTCACGACCACCGCTCCAATAAGATTCACCAAAGGACAAAGAAAACAACTGCTGTTGGATTTTGAGTATTGAAATAAAAACAAACTAACACGCGTGAACTCTTCTGAGGACCATAATTTTTTTAGGACCAAAATTTTATAATACATCCCAGCATCCAAGTTATATCTTGCTTTCTCTATTCTCTCTTACATCTACATATTTACAAAGCCTAAATACCGATTTTATTTTTCCAATTTCAGTAAACAACAATGACAGCCAAACGACGACCAACTTCTAAAACCTCCAGCCAAACGATACCTAAAGGATTGTTCAGATTACCTTGGGACCTGCTGAGAGAAGTCGCCTTGAATTTCGATGCCATGAAAATGTAAGTGTAACTATTTCAAGAATATCATTCTGACTTACCGAACTGACTGTATTCTTCATATTTCAGCGTTGCCCTCTCGTTCAGCTCCAAAAGAATGATGTGCAACTTGAGAGGACACCGTATCCCTGCCCAGTACTGCAACATCACTGCTAACTCGAAAGGACGTGTTTTTGTTGAAGTAGTAGTCACTCCCACAGACCGAGTAGTTTGGGAATTGAAGAACGGAACTGAGAAGAAGAAGCTAAAAGGGCAAAAAGTGACGACTCAGAATTTGGACCAGACAGTTGAGAAGAATAGGTAAGTATCCATTCTCAACTCGATTTTTACTTTTCATTTTATTTTTTCAGCATCCTCAAAGGAAACACTATTATCACGTTCTGTCCGCCAACTGGAGACAATTTAAAGAAAATTGTAGATTACTTGCTTGGGGTTTTCCGTTGTCCTGTCAAATCGCTCGACGTAGATCTCCGACTCTTCCCAAGTTTAGACCTGAATTGGCAACCATTCAAGTCATGCGAAAAGCTGGCAATCAAATGTGTGGAAGCTGAAGAAGCAATGAAAGTCATTAGCCATGTGGATGGTTTGCAAGCTGTTGAAGTGAATTGCGAGAACGGAGAAGTAGACCTTGAAAAGGTAATAAATATGATAAAACAAATTTCTCAAATTTAATATTTTAAGTTCTCATCCATCTCCTCTCTTCACATCGGAAATGCTCCAACGATGACCAAAGAGCAGCTATTCTCACTCCAGTGCGGAACGATTGAAATCGGAACTAACACTTTCCCAGGGACCATTCGTGACGAGATTCTTGGAAAATGGTTGAACGGAGAATGGGAAACATTGAGCTCAATTTCGATCCAACTCGACGGCATGTTTTCTAATTTCCCACAAATTTTGGAACAGTTCAATGGGGTGTTACAACAGCATTTCAATTATCGAGCAAGACACCTATTCTTCAAGTGAGTCAAGCTTTCTTTTTTTAAAGCAGATATGTTTGAAAGTAAATTTTGTATTTTAAGAAAGTATAGCAAAATAATACAAACAATTTTTTTTTCAGAAAGTCAGAAACTACCGCCATCCAATTGCGTGGTACCGTTGATGTCCGTCGAACTGATGGAAGATTGGCTACTTTGACACATATGAATGGCAACTTTATGATGTTTGTGTGGCCAGAGGTTGTTCCGAATTTGTCGCTCCCAAATGGAATGTGCT
The DNA here is from genome assembly GCA_027920645.1 of Caenorhabditis nigoni. Lineage (NCBI taxonomy): Eukaryota > Metazoa > Nematoda > Chromadorea > Rhabditida > Rhabditidae > Caenorhabditis > Caenorhabditis nigoni. The sequence goes on from CP115869.1 coordinate 1,798,742, forward strand.
ATGCAAAGATCAAGGATTCCCATGAAGTAGTTCTCAAACAGGAATCGGAAGTCAAAGAAGCAGATAGAGTTGATGTCGAGATGATGTATATGCTACTGGTCAGACAAGCGATGTACTTTGCCGATGATGATGATCATGTCGAAAACTTCCGGAACTTCATCCTTCAACATCGTCCCGAGCAACAACATTTGTATTTGGAGTGATATAACTCTCATTCCAAATGTGAAGCTTTCTGTTCTCCTACTTCTCTTTGTTGTCCTCCTCCGATTTCTCATGAAATTGTAAAATAGTCCCAATACTTGTTAAGTTTCGGAATATTCGTTGATTTTCACTTCCAGAAACCCACCCAAATCCTTTTCAAAATTTTAAAAACAGTAATTTTTATTAAGCTAAACCCATTCACCAATTCTAAAAATATACTCCCTTTACCTCTGAAATCTAAAACAATATTCCAAATTTTTCAAATCTGTATTGTTCATTATCTTCTCAGCCTTTTTTAGCTTTTTTGTCAACTACTCATTTGTACTCATCATTTCCACTTGTAATTTCACCTGTTCATTTATTCTCAGATTTTCAATCTACATAACTTTTCATTCATAAAACTTTGAGATCGTAAAAAACTTCAAAACTTAAGCTTTCACTCTAAAACGCCATGTCTTCGTCGGAGGAGCACACCCCAAGTTTTTATACAGCTCCTTGTTCTTCTTCCGCAATGAACGATTTTCCTTGAAAATGGCAATCAGCGAGTTGTCTTCCAAATAACGCAACCTGTAAGGTGTGTATAAGAGTCTTTCAGGGCTGACAGTTAGTTTCTTACTCTCTTAAACAGAAATCCATTCGATTCTCCACATCCAAAACTCGCATTACAGTTAAACCAATGGTTTCGAAAAGAACAATTGAGTGGTCACTCCGTATCATCGCCAAAGTCTGAATGCCCATTCCAGGATCCGGTGCAATTGAGATAACCCCGTCATGTATGAATAAATTATTTTCGGTGTATCGTGAGATTAGAGGTTTAGCGTTGACCTGGAGAAAGGTTTTTGAGGAACTAACTTTTTGAAAGTGATCTATGTAACTTACACTAATTTTCGCAAGTATCTGCTCAGTTGTGGCCATTGGAAACTTCCCGAAATACTTCTTCTTCTTTGTCACTCTTTCTTTAGTCCTCCATTGCTTCTCATATCTTATCTGTTCTCCATTCCACTTCTCCACCACTATGAGCTCTCCCAAGTTTTTCAACACCCCACAGGTTTCCAGCAAAGCATCAATAGTACAACTTGCACGTATATGATGAGTATGCAAGTTCCACACAGAAGCCACAGACTTTCTATGGATTTTGTGGACAGTGAAAATTGTCGAAAACGATGCACAAATCTCCACAGAAATGTAGTGGCCTTCTTGAACCGGAATTGTGCCATAATACTCAATCGAGAACGACTTGCTATCACTTCTCAACATCCGATCCACAGTATTCCTGGATTTCGGTTGTTTTTTGTTCACAACCCTGTAGACTTCAATAGGTCCCTCTTGAACTAAACATGCCACATAGTTGTCGTCCACAGACATCTCGAGAATCTTCTTGCTATGCTCCTTGGTACACTCAGATGAGTCGTCAGAAATGGTTAGCGTTGATCCCGTAGTTCGATAATTCATTTCCGTGGCTTCTCGATCTTTTTCTGGAAATTCAAACTTGTAAAATTTTCTATTTTATAATTGAACTCACTATCTTTATTCTTTTTGAATAACTGTACACTATCATAATCTGAAGCATTGCTTTTGTTGAAAATTCTGGATTTCAAACTTTTCATTCTCCTCCAAACTCTTTGAGTAGTTTGTCGGTCAATTGTGTATTCTCCCATCTCATACAGCCCAACTGTTAGCTCTTTGCCAAACCTGAAAAATTTAATTAGAAATTTTTATAAAACAGAAAAGATTAATTACGCTAGGCCATGCATGTTTCTCACAGAACCATGTCTGTGCTGCACAACTTCTCGTTTAGGATGGGGTTGTGTGAATAGTTGGAGAGGTGCAGTGCCCAGTGTTTTCTGGTTAGCTTCGTAGGCATTGGTCATAACTCTGTCGAAACCAGGTGGCGGGGAATTTCCGGGGTAGACCTAAAAGAATAAAAATGTTTTGGTACAATTCCAGTTAAATTTACTCACAGCTGGATGATAAACGTTAATCGCCTCATGCGCAGATTTCCCTCTTGACTTGAACCCAAAGACCAAGTCTATCCAGTGATGTAACGTTGATTGAACATGTTCAGATTCTGAATTTGTTTGATTAATTCGAATTCCCACCTGAATGCTCACCTAACGCATGTCTGTGCAAATGGATAAAGTTCTCATGAACTGGAACACCACCCACATGACACCACTTCGGCACCTCAACATCTTGAACTGGCTCTCCATTCTGTCTTTCTCCAAACTGGTTCCCATTCTCGTTTCTTAGCACTTCCACTGTTGTGAAGAGCTCAGGCACTAGCTCTTTGTAGTCATTGCTAGACTCGATTTTTCCGAGACCTAGGCCAGACTCAATGCTATGAAATAGGCGATCTGGGAAGTCAAATCGTCCATCTTGCAGCTCGATGGCTTCCTCTCCAAATGGCAATAAGCGGATGTTATAAAATGAAACAACACCACGGTTGGAGCACATTGAGCCGAAATGGTAGGGAGTCAGATGGCTCACTTCCTCGTTCTCCTGCAAATACAACTTTGAATTGTTTGTTACACATTGCAAAAACTAACCTTCAACTCCGCATAATGCTCACGATGTTTCTCAATCGACAACGCGTCTTGGGCAGCAACTGGTCTGTCCAGCTTCCGGTACAGAAATCTATTCTCCAGATCAATTTTATCGTTTCCAAATCTTGCCAAAATCCTTGGAAAAATTGGATAGCTACTACTGTCATGAATAGTGCGCCCGGAGAACAAATTCAGCATTGTGAGATACTCAAAGTTGGATATTTTTCCCTCCTCCCATCGCTTTGTAAACGCCAAAAGATGATTCTCCGTAGCTATTAGTTTTGATGCATATTGCCCAAGAAGTTTTGCAAATCGCTGCTGCGAAAATATTAGAAGTGTCTCATGAGTGTTCATCATAATTTCAAAAGAGACTTCTAGTGCATCCCAAGGTCTCATAGGCCTTCTGAATATCATCGTCATATCATCGAACAGATATGTCTTCTCCACAATGTGTGACCCACAGGGAAGTGCGGTGATTCCTGAGCGGTGAACATGAAAAATGGGATTTGTTTGAGTCCCATTAGATATCAAAATTCCGTGAAGACATGCGTTTCGCAGTTGGGCAAAAATATTGGGTTTTCTGATCCAGGAGAGAGACAACGTCTCGAACACATCTGGGAATATGCTTATCCGTTTTATATCTTCCGGTACATTGAACATGTTTTTGGTTTTGATATCCGTCGCATCGGTGACCATACGTTCTCCTCGTGGACCCAGCATAGTTGTAATCTTTCTAGGATGGTAGTTGTTTTTCACAAGTGACAATCGTGAGAAGACGCGCTAAATATCAAATAATTGAAGTTTGTTTCCCTGGAAATGAGTGACTTACCTCATTATCCTCGATCTTTTTCATTAGTTCACAAATCTCATTGACCCTCTTCATGTTCCTTGGAGCAGCTAAAGTTTTCTGCAATCTTTCTAGGGACTGATTGATTTCAAACACATCAAAATGTGGTTCGAAAAGTCTTCCTTTACAGTTGATTTTTGCAATGACATCGTTTCTTTGATCCAACCAGTACCTAGACGCAATTTCACTTTCCACGGTCATTTTTTGAATGAGATCCGGAGTTCGAAGTTGTGGATAGTCGATGTTTCCTGAAATATAATTATTGATAAGAGTCGAAAACTCAGAAATGATAATTTACCTTTCAACTTATCTCTATTTGGACTATTCAAAAATAGAACCGCCAATTTGAATAAATTGGAATTGTGGTCCTCTCGTTGAGTGATGTTTTCCATTGCCAGCCGGATCATCTGGTCAATATCCTGAGAAAATGTAGCGCTTTCAATGTCAGAATCAATGTAATCTCACCATAACATTTCCAAACACCGTTGAGATTTTAGTATACGATCGGATAATTTTGTGAAGCAAAATTTCCATTCTAGATGTTTTCTGACGTATGAACACTTTATCTGAAAATATTCAGTTAATTTGTTTTTTAGATTTTCATGAACTCACTGAATGGAGTGACATACTGGTGAATATCCGTCATGACAAAAGTTACACAACTAGCAAACACGTTGGTAACGAACATCATATCAGCTGTTACCCATATACAGTTTGGCCAATTCTCATCAAGTGTCCATTTTGACAACTCTTCAAAGAATATCCGGTAAAGGTTATCCTCTTCATCACAGTCTACTCGGTTGGTGAGTTTGAAGAAGAATTGACACAAAGTTAGTACATCTTTAATTCGGTGTCTCATTTCCTCAGCAGTCAATGGAGATTCCTTGTGTTTTCTATATGGACATTTCAGCAAGTTGTGATTTGGACCAAGTACGCTTTCCTTGACTTTCTGTGCAATATCATCCCAGAACTTTGTTGGCTTTGTCGGCGTCGCTTCAATTTCTTCTGGCTCTTCTTCATAACCCATCATATGCAGGGACGAGTTGCTAGCAGATCGATGTTTGTTCGAGTCGGCTAGAGCAATGTCTAGAAGAAACTTGAAAAGCTGCAGTAGCAAAACACAAAGTGCCCAGTAGACATTGTCTCGGATGAGTCTTTGCGCTTCGTTCTCAGGGTTATCCAACAGCTTTCCATTTTCCTGGGTATACAGCAATAGGATATGCGAGATTAGGCGAGATGCTCCTTCGAAAACGGATATGCGACCGTTAACCCCAATTCTGATGATGCTGATTGCAAAAGCGAACCAAGGATCCAGTAGAGCTTTGAGCTTTTCGTTTCGAATTCTGTAACAGAAGCAAAATATATGAAAATAACAGAACAACACTAAGTTCACCTAAAATCTCCCAACTTTGATAGTTTTGCTAATATTGCCACCATATGCTCATCTATTCCAGCTGCTGTCATTGCTTGAGTGAGCTGATTGTTGAAAGTGTAGACCTTAACCATATACATTCTCTCCACATCTAACTAAAAGGATACCTTATTTAATGAAGTACAAACGACTGTGAACACCGCTATCTCCACATCATCTGCAGATTCCTCAAATATTGTCAGCAGCGGGTACACCGCTTGACAAGATATCGAATTTGGATAGAACGTTTCGAGATGTGCGTTGTCAAGTCCTGCGGAAACATCGACTTGCTCTCGGAGCAAGATCGAGAAAAGAGCGTTGACAGATTGCATAGCCAGCGGCTTCCCACGCAGCTGACGAGCAAGGATTGGTAGCAAGTTGAGTTGAACAATTTTTGTGATCTTGTCAGAGTATACATTATGATTCTAAAAGAAAAATTACTGTAAAGGCTAGAAGAATAATTTTGTCTTACGATAATTGCTTCGTACATCTCAATCAAAGCGCCTAGAACCTTGCCATTGTTGTTGACCTCGATTAGATAGCAGATTTTCTGAAAACAAAGGTTAGTTGGGTTGTATTTAGGCTAAGCTACCGTACCTCAGCAGTAATGGAATCAAAACAGGAATACTGGGTGTCTGGGCAAAGAACATAGGACTGATGAATGATTTGAAGAAGGCCTTTCATCATATAATCCCTATTTCTTGTCACCATCCGTAGCATCTTATCCAATGGTTGCTCAACTGGTGTCATCACTCTGAACAGCTCATCATCATCGATTTCTCCGAGTGGTAGATCAAGCTGAAGCAACTCTCTATTGATGCGTTTTCTGATAATTTCATCATCCGACTCATCTCCATGTAGACTCAGAATCGGTTGACGAGATATCTCTCTTTCCAAAGCTGAATATGGTTTTTTTGACACACTCAAAAATATGAAACTAACCATTATCATCAACCCACTGAAACTTATCACTCTGCTGACTAATCCTCTCAAAATCGAACAAGTCCATCATGAAAGTGACCAGCTGTGTGGTGCGAACTGCATGCGGCTCTCTACACCACTCCTTGAAGATTTCCACAGTAACAGTGACAATGTCATGAACCTCGTCGGTTCCCAGATCCTTTCTGATGATTCCAGCAACAATCTACAACGAAATTTCATTGAAAAATAGGAAAGTACTCTTCAGGAACTTACCTGTAGTATCAATGGTAGACACTTCTCCAGGTTTGGTCCAGGATTTGAAGACTTGAACCTGGTGAGCAATCTATAAAACATTGTCAAATCATTCTCCCAATAATTGGGCTCTGATAACAGCTCCGTTAGAAAGAAAGCTTCCTTGATTTCATGATTGGAGATCATACACTTGTCGAAGATTTTCTGAAACACTACGCTTTTGGAAAAATTTACAATTGTCGAGTTACCTGAATAATGGCTTCTGGAACCCTTGTTCTAGTGTTGCGGAGTAATAGTGAAGTCATCTGGAGAGCTTCATATCTTGAGAATTTTTCATTTTGTTGGTACGGAGAGTTGAGATAGGTAAGAAGAAGTTCCCAGTAGATCTCACAATTGGTCGGTGCTTCCGATTCCAGCAGTTTCTTGGAAATTACATGGAAAAGGAAGCCAAAACCTCCACAAGCTCTCATTTGCTCAGAGACATTTTCAAATCCCAGTTGGTTACTTCTCAAGGACAACGTCAGGTCATGGTTAATAGGCATCACAGAGTGGAACATTTGACCGATATTGAGTTTCCGCCCTTTGGTTGACAGTGTGAAACGTCTAGAATGCTCCAAATTCTTGGAAGTGATTCCCAGCTCCTTGACGTCAAATAATGATTGTCGGTCACCTGAAAAGAAAGTTTAAGGGATAAATAATTGTTTGATAGCTCACCTTGAAAAATTATTGGAATCGAATGATGCAAAGAAGTGATGGAAATCTTGATCTCGTCAATTGGTCTTGTGTTTCTGCGATTTGTGAGTTGGAAGGTTTTCTGTGAAGTCTGAAAGAGTATTCGATAAGAAAACAAGTTATAATTGGATTCAAAATGACCCAAAACTCAATACAGACTCTTAGCTACCTATTAGCAGCACACTCATAAACGAATGACTTTGATATTCTCTTTGCTATGGCCAGTGAGATTATAAGAAACATGAAAACTTACAATGATGTTTACTTCATCTCCGTTGTTACTAAACTGCATCATAACTGTGTGAACTTGTGCTGGCGATTCAAGTAAAACAACGATTTTGTCTCTGAAAAAACACTTTTCATCTCTTCCTGCTTTCTAAGAACTCACCCATTATTAGTGGTATACTGACATCTCAGAATATTTGAATCACAGAAATATCTCATGTTCAGAACCAAGTTTCCTATAGTGATAGCAACTTTTTCGGAACCATCAAACTCATCACGACATTTGAATTGGAAATAGAGATTCAGGGATAACTTTTGGTTTCCTGATACATTGGTTCTGAAACTTGTGACATGAAAGCAGTGAAAAATATTCAAAACTCACAAATATTCCATATCTTCGTGTTGTGGGGGATGGGTCCATGACAATCGGAATGCCTCCAATAGGAAAGTGCAATTTTCTCTGGCTTGGTTGGGATTTTTGAGTGTATCGTTAACAAAGTAAGAGACAAGTAAGCCAGGTTCAATAGAATTGTTGATTCGCTCGATCAAATACTCAGATAGAAAACTGTTGGAGCGCAAGATTGGGTACTTGTTCTGAAATTCATGTTGAACAAAGTCCTCTTTGAAATATGTACTCACCTTTTGCAACAAGTGCTGTAAACTCGCGTGGCTGCAAATCTCGGATATCAAAGTTTCAATATCCGCCTGGCTAAGCACTTCTCTGTTGATCAATACAAAATATGGAGTAATATCTCTGATTATCTTTAATAGTTTTCCAGATGGCAAAGGGAATGGTGACGAGTTGCGGAAGATTCTGGAAATTTTCATAGTAAACTACAAAAACCTTACCTATCGGTACTCACTGTTGGTTTAACAAATCTATATAAGCTCTGTTCCAGATTCCTCTCTTGTTCAGTTTTTCGCTCAATTTGGAAATTCGATTCAATGCTTCAAACCACGTACCCAGTGGGAAGAAGCAATGGGTCTGGTCACAAAATACCAAAATCGAAAGGCAAGTCAGATGTGCTTGACAGTAATAATCGAGCTCTGTTGAGAATTCACGATAGTGTGAATCAAGCACATTGACCTGTTGATAATCAAATCTATCTATTTTTTCTTCGATATTTTCCATGAGTTGTTTTATTCCAATCACTAGAACGTCCTTATGATGCGAATTCTTCTTCATGAGATCTTCTGAAGACATAAAAAATTTTCTATAGCTTAGTATGCAACCAACTTACCTGACGAGTGAGATCTGAGAACTTTGGCAAGACTTAACAAGAAATAATTAAGAGCATGGTAGTTGTCAAGGCCATGGAGGATAAACACAGTTTTGTCAGCAATGTAATTTCTCTGAAAATTGTAGTATATCATTTTTGTCACACTCGAATCTTACCAATTCAATATCCCTTTGAAGGCAAGAATTTTGAAAGCACAAACTGATAACGTCATAGGGCATTCTTGCGTTTTTAAACTCTGGAATCGCAAACAAAAGCTCCAATATCTTTTTGAAACAACTATCCGCTTCTTGTGGAGACAAATTCACAAAGTGATTGACCGATTCTGTTTGTAGATTGACAATCATTTTGAAGCCGTCATCTTCGACATCCATCTCAATAGCTCCCAATTCCCTTTTTTGCACAATTCCCCCAAGAGCCTGGTAGTACTTGTGACTGAGACATTCTACCAAGAGCTCATCCAAAAAGTACGCCATCGTTTTCAATTTTGTCGAAATTTGTTCCACTAGACTTGTAACAGTTGCTCGGATCACAATTTTCTCCTCTAGCGTTCTGTGATGCTTTACAACATAGCTTATTATCTTCTCCCAAATATACTCAAATTGCTCTGTTGAAACCATTGGAACCGGTTCCTCAAATTCTGGCACATTTTTCGAGGTGCCACATCTGGTGAACACAAGAAAATCATGAGAGTTGGAATATTTGAGAATCGATTCTGCCTGCAAGTTATGACTGAAATTAATACAAATTTGACACCCAAAACTTACCACATTAGATGCGGGATTTTTAAGAACATGATAAAATGCAAACGTTTTTGAGACCACTCCTGTTTGAAATAGTCTTTGGTTTTGAATCATATGATGTAGCAAGTCCCAGTCTATTTTCTGATCCGTGTTCAATACAAAATAAATTATCATGTGGTGGAAGAACGTTCTGTTGTCTAACGACTGTAACGGAGTTGGGTACTTTGCCCAGAACTGAATCATAAATTGTAGAATAGCTGGGGACTCGATAGAGTCTAGGGCGCCAAAGATGGACAGGTCGAGGTTCTGAAAAATGAAGGAATTGAAGGAAGTAGAACAAAAAAACTTACTTTATAATCAATAGAAAGTTTTGAGAGAACAATCCAGTAACATTTCAGAAGCAGCTCCATAGCTGGGTAGAACTCGCTCTTGCTGTCTTCCTTGCTGAATTGCTCCACAAAACTTTTAAATTGAACTTGGCACTCCGATAGAACTCGTTGGCCATGGTGCCAGTTGGATGAAGTAGCAACCTTCAGAAGACGTAGTAAAAGTAGCTGAAAATCTCAAATTCAACAAAGATCTGAAAATATAACGAAAAAACCTCATACTCCAATAGCTTGTGCCTGGCGGATTTCTCATAAACTTGACCTGCTACAGAATCTAAAATCTGTTCCATTTCATGCTCCTCCAGCACATAGCTAGCGATGTGTAGCACTACATAACATTTTGCATGCACCATTTCCACTAATTCTCTTTCAACCATATGTGGGTACTCAAGATACCACCGTCTGATGAATGGGATGTCTGGTAGGAGCTGGAAACTTTTGTTCTCAAGTTTCTAATGGACGCTAAAATTTACCTTTGTATCTTCCGATGTCCATGTTACTTTATCTCTTTGATCTTCCTCTATTATCAAGCCAGGATACTTTGCTTGCATGTCCAACTGTGATTTCTTTTCAGAGTGATTGAAAACATCCATTATTCTGAAACAATTGTGTCTTTTAATCTTCAGACTTTCTGTAACAACTCACATTTTCTCTAACAGCGCTGTGTTGGGTTTTACTTTCTGATGATGTGCATTTCCTAGAAATTCGTATCGCTTTTTGAACAATTCTGTTACGTTGAACTTGAAAATGTCGCGTTTTGATGCATCTTTCTTACAGTCGGATATTAGAATGTTGGAGGCTTCTTTGATTGTGTGACCTAATATGACAAAAAATATTTAAAAATCCAAATGAATTAGCCATTCTCACTTTTGAAAGGCTCGAAAAACAGCACATCGTGATCAAAATCATTATCGGTTAGGAGATCCGTAGTCAGGGATAATGTATGCTTTTTGTCCGTCATTGGGGCTCTGAAAATCTCAAATTTTGGTATTAAAGTCAATCATTCTGGTACGAACAAGACGAAAATGAATTTCGCACGAAAAAAGAAAAAAAGAAACTAGAAAAAATGCAACGTTTGGAAAATTTGTTTAGGGTCGAAATGTGTGCTAGTGCGATAAGAAAAAATAATGATTTTGTAATTGCTGAACTAGCGAGAAAGAGCAAAGCAAGATCGTTTTATTGCTAACGGGTCTAAAACGCTATTTTGGGTTAGAACAATCCGAAAAACGAATTCTAAGTTCAATATTGTTCATAATAACGATAAACCCAGAAAAGGCAAGAGCAATAAAACAAAAAACGGCATCAAATGAATGATGAGACTGACACACCAAACACTAGTAATTGATCGGGATAGCGGAGTGTCGTTGCGAAAAATGGACCCAGAAAAAGGGTGGTGGTGGGTTTTTGCCTATGAATCGCATAATCTTGAACAATGCGCATTGTCTTCTCTCTATCTCGATTTCTAAAATTATTTCCAGTTTATCCCCATCAAACTGTTTTCCTTTTCTCGTTTTCTTGAAATTTATGGAACAACCGAAACTTCTCCATGCTTTGCGCATCCAATCCGTTTGTCGCAAAAAGTTGTCAAGCGTGGCACAAAGCTTGCTCTCCGGGTGTTAAACCGTTGTTTTCGTCGTTTTCCAACAGTTGCAACAAACGCGCGGCAAACATTGTATATAGGTTTGAAGGGCAAACGTCTCGGACACGGCGACTTCCGCCCCGTCACCACCACCGCCGCAGCCGAAGCACAGAGAGCAAAATAAGCAACTTTTCTTACGGTTTTTCCCGCCTTGTGTATGTGTGTGTTTGTTTCTTTTTCTCGCTTCCTTCCGTACTTCATGGATGTTCATAATTCATATACCGACGAAGAGAGGAAAAGAGCCTCAGACACAACAATTGGATAGTGAGAAGGAAAAAAAAACACAATATGATTAGTAGGGGTGGGTGGGCACTTGGCACTTCCGTGGAAGTAGGCGGGTGAAAAAAAGGATACTAGCCGGAAAACATTGGGCTAGAACCGGATGGTTGACACCAGGTATAAAAGCATGAGTGCCGTGCTTTCACGTATCCGATTCTCTCTGTTTTTGTTTTTCTACCATAGACCTTCTTAGAATTCTCAAAGAAGCATGACTCAACAAAAACTTTGCGCCTTGGCTGCATTAATTGGTAATTCATACTTCTAAAAATCCCAGTTTCCAACTTTTTCATTATTTTTCAGCCTTGGTCTCCACGGAGATGACCATGCAAAACGTTGCCTATAAAGCCACAAGGACGCCTTGCTGTATGGATACATTAATGCCAAATGTATGCAAAGCTCTTTACAATCGGGACCACGAAAAGTTCACAAGACAATGCAGAAGTAACGCTGACTTCTCATTCATTCAGTGCTGTCATTCTTGCCATTTTAATCTTGATATGTTCACAAGTGACAGTAAGAATTACATTTCATCCTTCAAGTCAAAAATTTTCGTCATTCCAGCAATCCCAGTGCCTGCTGATCTCTACCAGCACGACGTGGAAGAGCTTCTTCTCCGCCATCATCCAGTAAACTGCTTTGATCGTCATGGAACCCAATTCTGCGAGGCATTTGTGACTAGAACTGGAATGTGGGGAAGAAAAGCTTTGACTTGTCAACACTCGGCATTCGCTTTTAGGGTTTGCAGAAAGACTTGTGGATTCTGTGCATCGTAAGATTCTACAGTAACCTGATAACATAAATGAGTCAATATTTCAGAGTGAATAAGACAGCTACAGTAAGATATGACTCCAACTTGGCAAAAAACCCAAAAGCCTGCGAAAGATTGTTCTAATACGACTGGATACTAAATTAAAAATTAAATTATTAAAATTATTAAAATTATTACCTCTCATACATTTTCCATTTCAAAATTTATGTGTCATGACCCCCTAGTAGACAGTATTTCTCTATTTCTCTCCCTCAATCTCCGATTTTTTTCCAAAATAAAATACTTATTGACTTATTGGTTCTTATCTCACCCTCACAAAACACCTGAATGACCCTTCGAAGCTTTTGAATGTTCTAAAAACAGGGTCATAGTAGTGCAACTTTCTTTACGGAGGAGAGCACTATTTGTTTTTCATACAGAGCCTACACAATAAGCACTCCTACTAACCGAAACGGGTGTTCACACCTTTTCAAACAAGTCTCCTCCTCCTTCTCTCTCCTTATTCAGACTTTTGATTTTTCTTGGACTACCCGATCTTTATTGTAGTTGATGGGAACAACTAACCAGAAGTTTTTTGGCTCCACATGCTCGTGCAATTTCTCATTGTCTGCACAACAACACTATTATCCGGTGTTGCGCAAGCCGGTGAGTCTCTATTTCTTTTTTTTGGCATTCTTTAGAAAAATATTATTGTTTGACTCCGAGTCCAAAACGTGCAAAACACAGGCGTCACTCCAAACTTCAACTTCAACCAGCCTCATGATATCAATGACAGAACACCATGTTGTGTGGATCGTTTAACAACATTGACGTGTAGCAGAATGAGAATTAATACACCAGCCAAGTTCTCAAAACGATGCGCTAATGACCCGGATTTTGCTCTTATTCAATGTTGCTCGTCTTGGTAAGAAAATATTTCCAAGATTGGAGCTTACAAGAATTTTCAGCTTTGACAGACGGAGCTCATTGAGCTCTGAGAAATACAATTTGGTAGTTCGGCGACATTTGGAGGACCCAATGAAAGCTACGTGTATAGATCGAAGGGGAGGAGATTGGTGTCAAAAAATGGCTAAAAGGTAGGAAACTTGGGGCGAGAAAAAGAGGGAAAAATAAAATCATATTGTTGAAAAAAATGCCAAGGACAATATAGTGAGAGAGAGAGAGAGAATCGGGAGCCAAGAATTATTTAGTTCGATTTTGAAAATTTTAAAAACTCGATTTGAAATATTTTCTATCAAGGAAGTATTCATAATTAACTGCTTCTAAGAGCAAGCAGGTGCTACACCAACATGACGTGATTAACTAATCAAAATAGCAGGAGACCAAAAAAGTTCACACAAAACTCAAAATAACCAAAATAAATTAAAACTCGTTTTTTTTCAGAGAAAACTACTGGCAAGACGCGAGTTTCAGCACTATCGGTGGATGTGGAGCGTTTCCATCCGCTTTCCGCGAGTGCCGAAACACATGTGGATACTGTTCAGCTACAATGCAAATGACTGTGGTGAAATATGACTTTCAATTAGCCACAAGTACACAGCGATGTGACATCAAAACGTATTTCGCGAGGACTGATGATGAAATGAGAAAGAAGCACAGTCCGGCAAGGAAAGGTAGTGAGAATTTCAAAAAAATTAAAGCTAAGATTTTTTAAATAAGAAAACTAGGTAAAAAACAACTAGGAAAAAAGCTTCCTAGATTTTTCAAACTAGTTTTTGTGGGTATTAATAATCCAAATTCAGCCGATTCCAGAATTCGACCCACTAGCTCGCCTAACATGGAAACGACCAAAAGATACCGACTATTTCGTGGTGGAGGATCATAACTACGAGGATTTCATGTAATAATTTGTCATTTTTCAATTTCTGGATACTCAACATTACCTCTTTTCACAAAATAAAGCTCAATTACAAACAAAATCGAAAGTGAATCGAATGTAAAACGAGAAAATTAGACAAGGAACATGGTTGGGCGCTCTACTGAAACACCGATGATAAGAATTGTGTGTGTGTGTGTGTGTGTGGCTGCTCCGGAGTTGTTGTCGTTGCACGTGATAGGAGATACGATAATACCTGAAAACAATTGAGAGGTCAGATTTCGTTATCCTATCTCTTCCCCCTCGTTCGGTTTTGTTGATATCTCCTTCAAGAGACAGAGATAAGATCAAAAAAGGGATATATAAGAGTAACGGTGTGTTCAGTGATGATGTCTCTACAAAACCTGCCTTCTGCTTCCTTTTTTCACCACTTTACGCAACATTGCAGCCTCTTTGCGCCTGCCCAAATCGACTATTAAAATCCTTCTCAGTCTATCAACTGGATCTCCTTATCATTCTTTATCTCTACATTGCCTATCTGTTCAATTTTCGATTTCTCCACGTCTCATTTTGACTTCCAACTTTTGCTTCGAATTTTTACTGCGGTCAATAGTGTTATGTTATCAGTGATTTGTTATCATCCTTAATGTTTTGGCCACTCTCTATCCTCGATGTCGTACATGTTTGCACAGTATTGATAACTTGTTCGTGAATGGTCAGGCGGTCATTACTATGGAAGCACTGTTATTTTCTCCGGCTTTTTGCTTTATATCAGAAAATTACTTAAAAATACTCAATTGGTCAGTTTACAGAGTTCGAACAAAATGAAAATCGGATTTATTGGCGCCGGCAAGATGGCTCAGGCACTTGCCAGAGGATTGATCAATTCAGGTGAGAACTTAATCTTGAATTATAAGTATAACCAAAATACGAACGTTTGAACTTCTGTAAAATGAAAACATAACAAAATTTCGAATTGCATTTTTCAATTCCAGGTCGAATCACTGCTGACAACATCATCGCCAGCTCCCCAAAACGTGACGAGTTCTTCCTGGACCAATGCAAGGCTATGGGCCTGAACACCACTCATGAAAACGCGGAAGTTGTACAAAAAAGTGATGTTATCTTCCTAGCAGTGAAGCCAGCGCACGTCAGCAAGGTCGCATCTGAAATCGCTCCAGCTCTCAGCAAAGAACACCTCGTCGTTTCTATCGCCCTTGGTATCACGCTCAGAAATATTGAATCGGTGAGATTGAAAAATCTGAATCTCTAAAATATTCTAAAAAATTTAGCTTCTTCCAACCAAATCTAGAGTTGTTCGTGTCATGCCCAACACTCCATCTGTCGTCCGTGCCGGAGCTTCTGCTTTTGCCATGGGATCTGCCTGCCGGGATGGTGATGCTGAAACTGTTGAACGACTTTTGAGCACTGTTGGATTTGCAGTGGAAGTTCCAGAAATTCATATTGATCCTGTAACAGGTCTTTCTGGATCCGGACCTAGTTATGTGAGTTTTTCATTTGTTATTATAAATCTCATTTTAATTCAGATGTTTGCTGTGATTGAAGGACTTGCGGATGGAGGAGTCAAAGTTGGACTTCCACGTGATCTTGCCCTCAAGCTAGCTGCTTATACACTATTGGGAGCTGCTAAGATGGTTTTGGAAACTGGAGTCCACCCAGCCCAACTAAAGGATGACGTTCAATCTCCAGCCGGTTCTTCGGTATACGGAATGCACAAATTGGAAACTGGAGGGCTCAAGGTAAAACTCTTGACTGATAACTAGGACATCAACTGACCAACTCAATGAGCATAGTACACTTATAAAGATAGGGTCATTTGAGAGGCGATTGGGGGTGATGACGATTGATAAGAAAAATGATCACGTTGCAGGGTATTCTCATGGATGCTGTCGAGGCGGCTACAAACCGGTCGAAAGCCACTGGAGACAAGGCGCTGCCAAGAGACTTCCGAAATACCGAGATGTGAATATAATACAAACATACACACTCAGAAACACTCACCTATATTATTGTTTTCTCTTAATTTCTCGTCGTCCTTTCCGTATATTTAATTTATTTTTCTTTACTTCCTGTCTCTAAGCCCGCCTATCCCTTGATATCCTTTGTTACGCAATATGTGCCTATATGTTTTCTCTCCCCCATCCTTCAAACAGGTGTATGCATGTAAACCAAGAAACACAAAAAGCTACGGTCGAAAGTAAAATCATGTCTGAAATCTGTTTCTGCAAGTAACAAGTCAAGCAAATGGAATTTTAGTTTCTAGCAGTTGTGTGTTCTCTCTCAATCTCTCCTTGTGTTTAGTTTTATCTGGGGATTAGCAAATTAGATGGGGCAATTCTATTCATACAATTGTATTTCAGAGAGAAGGAGAAAGAGTGATCGGCTGGAAGGATTAAAGGACGTTACCCCCAATTAATAATTTTTGAAAATATATGATATTTAAGCCGATCCACAACTTTTGTCTTTGGATTCGAGGTGTCTGAATATATGTTTGCAAATAAAATTAGTAATTTTGTTCGGCGTGAAGATGCTCAAAACTCCATACTTTGGCGAATTCAAAACGGATAAAATAAGACTCAGAATGATAATTTGTTGCATTAACATTTGTGGAAAATGTAGATTTAGATAGAAAAAAAATGAATTATAAAAAAAAATCTACAGAACCTCGGAAAATTGTTTCAAAATGGGAAGAATCTCAATCCTCGTCTGTTTGTAGAACCTTCTAGAAGATGCCAGAACTTATTGAGTTCCCGCTAACCCTGAAGGATTGGTCTTCTCCAGAAAAGTTTCAGAGCCGGAAGGAATGGTCTAGAACGTATATCTTCTATACCTTCAGAAGTGTTGTGATTCGTTTTGTTTTTATGCCCATCTTTTACATTTCTCATGAACATTTGATACAAAAATTTTCCCCCCTTTAAGGATATTTCAAGAAAATGATTAATCCATTTCTACCTCACTCATGTTACTCTTTTGATCCTTTAAACTCAATTCTATCCATTGTGACACTCTTCTTAATATTTTATTTATTTTTGACTTGCACTTCATTCCAGGTACACTTGAAGACCCTTCAAAGATCTAATAATGAAATGTAATATTGCGTCTTATGAGGTCCTCAATTTTCTTCCTTAAAATTTTCAAAAACTCAAAATGGCTCCTTTTTTGCTGAATAAAGCCTGAATTCGCAATCACATGTTTCACAATTAATTTCCGGAGCCCCCCTTTCACGAGACCCCGATTCATGTGTCGCCAAGGGTGATGTGACCGACACAAACAACAAGTGCTCTTCATCGTAGTTATGAGGAGCCGGAGACGATGAAGACGACAGCGTGAGGAAGAGGAGGAAGGAGGAGCGTGAGGAAGACGAGAGAAGGGCCTTCCCCCTTTTTTCCCATGCATTCAAAAAACTTTCTCATTGCTTCGAGCCGCTTTTGTGGAGGAGGAGAGAGCATAAAGAGGAGGGAGCTATATTCCGGGAGAAGGAGGCCCCACTCATTTCTAGAGTGTTTTTCTGGTATCCGGTTTACATTTCTTGGCGCTTTATTGAACTGGAAACAAATTAGGAATGGTGGGTCATACTTTTTTTGAGGTTCAGTATCTTGATGCAAAAGTTTCAGAACAACTTCACTCCGGGGCCCCCGAGAGCCACTAAGTCGGCTCCTACGGTATTCTGCTTCATATGCGGACGTCAATTTGGATCCAAAAGCATTGGTGAGTTCTCGTTTTCTGATCATCAATTTCGATTAAAATTCTTTATAATATAATAGAATTCTGATGTATAAAGAGAAAAGACACATAATTTGAGAAACAAGAAAGGGAAAAATTGAATTAAGAAGAGTATTACAGCCATACATGAGCCACAATGTCTGAAGAAGTGGCACGCTGAGAACGAGAAGCTACCCAAGTCGAAGAGACGAGCTGCTCCAGTGAAACCTGACGCAGTTATCGGAAACGGTACATCTGATGAAACCTGCAATTAATTAATAATCAGATCTTTTAGATGGGCGCATAGATGCGGAGGCGACTAACGAGGTGTTGTGGAAGAATTCGCAAGGATTAATGGTCGAGTGTGAACATTGCGGAAGAAAGTTCAATGTAAGTTTACAAGGACTAGTTTTGAATCGGATAAAAATATCTAATTTTTAGGAGGATCGCTTGGCAGTTCACCAGAGAAGCTGTACTGCTGAAAATCCGGCAAAGAGCGTGGGAAGGAGCAGATCCAAAAGTCAAACTAAAAGATAACCCTTACCTTTTAAAACTTTACATCTTCATCCGGATCGGTTGATTTTCTAGAAGTCATTGTCACATCTGAAATAATATTATTTTTTTGTAGTTAACAGATTTGTATTCCCGCTGTTTTTTTTATTTCTAATTTCAGTCCCCCCCCCTCCCCCAATTTTTCGCTTCACCCACTATTGTGCTGTTCATTTTCATTAATTCTGTATTGAACGTCTCCACGCAGATTAGTCACTTTGTCCTCCTCGAAATTATATGAATCTCTAACAGATGTTTTGTCTCTTGAAATCCGCTCCACATAGAAGAAGCAACACGCGGCAAACAACGACGTGACAACGAGAATAACCAAATGCCAGTAGAGCTGAAGGACGGGCGCGTAGAAAAATGCAGCACAGGATAGAGCAGACTGAAAGAGAAAAAAGGGTTTAGGTAAATTGGCTGACAAAAGGCTCAAATGAAATTGAGCGAGATGGAAAAGGAAAAACATCCAGAAATACACGGAGCAAACAAACCTGATACAATTTAAAAAGCGAAAACGCTTGGGCACTCTGTTTAGGGAAGGTGTCACAGAGGAACGAGTAGATTTGAGTGTTCCAAATAGCATCACCGAATCCCAATAGACCTCCAGCAATCAAAGCAATTGCCAAATTTGGTTGAATGAGTCCTCCCATGTCGTCGGTTTTTTTCAGCGATGAGTCTTGTGGAAAGTTGATAAAGCATAGAGCGAAAACTATCAGATGAACAGTAGTGCCGATGAGGATAAGGGTGTCCCTTCCAATTTTGCGCACTTTGTCTCCCAATAATCCTGACAAAACACCAGCTGCAATTTGTCCAAAACCAGTACAAATCGCGTTAAGAGCAAGAAGAGCATTTGTATTGCTTCCGAGTTGTTTTGTGAATGAGATGCATGTTGGGTAGATACCTAAAAAGGATTTTGTTGTTTCTGGGGGGTTTTAAAGGGTTGTAACCCGCTTAAAAAGCTCGTAAGCTCATTATGAAAATTAGCTCACTCCTCCTGGATCTCATTTATTGTTTTCAAAATTAGCTTACAACTCAGGTCGCCGGCCACTTCTGGCCGGAGCTTGGTCAGATTCCGGAAAACACATTGCGGAAAGTCGACCAAGATCCGATAGCTTGCAACCTTTTAACCCGCAACGCCTTCAAATTCCGGCCAAAATCAGACCACTGTCCGTCCCACTTCTGACCAAGTTCTGACCAAGATCCGTCGAACCCACTCAACGTCTGCCGAGAAGTTTCAAACAGACAGCCGAGAAGTTCAATTCAGCTCAATGATTTTTAGGTTCTACCAAGGTTAATTTTCTAGCTTGAACATAATTTATACATAATTTATCTGTCACTCTCATTCATCATCAAAATTTCTCTGGCAAAAATCCTATTGAAAATGCCACATCACATTACCCTTAAAAACAGCTTCTCCCCCCGTCTTCCCCTATTCTCACCTGTCCAAAAAGATTGCTCAATTCCGGTGTAGGCAAAAACGAAGGCGAGAAGGATCATTTTCTTGGTGAACATCAACTTGAATGTCGACCCCACGAGCTTCCCATAGTTTTTCCGATCGACGGTTTCCGGATAGAAAGGTGCGCGAAGAAAGGCGAAAATGAATGTGGAGATGACCGAAAGTACAGTGAACACTGAGTAGAGAATGTTTATCTGGAAAATTCAGGAATCAAGGAGAATGAGCTTTCTGTAGAAGTATCTTACTGTAGAAGTCGGAATCTGATCACTAGCACCTTGCACACTGAACACGATGAACAGAAAAACACCTCCACCGAGAAGGGAGCTTTCAGACATTGCCCAGAGCATTGAGCTGTTCCTACTGGTAGTTTCCTTCGTACAGTTTTGAGAGAGGTAAGATCCTTGGCCAGTCCAAATGACTAAAAAGTGAAATATAAAGATTAACCCAACAAATGAGTTAAACTTACTGGAAGCTCCGAAGCCAAGAAGTGCACTACTAGCATACAAATACCATTCATTCAGGAATAAGAAGCCAGCCTGTAATTATGAATTTGATGGAAGATCAAATTCGAAAATGATTTTTGGAGTGATCAGGATCACGATATGCCGCTTTCTGTGGTATTTTCAAAATAGAAAACGGTTAAAATCGCCTACATCTAGATTTCCCTACCTGGAAAATTGCATAGCACAATGATCCAACAACCATTGCCCATTTTGGTGTCAGAATATCTACTATCGGCGCAGCAACAAAATTGGCAACTGTGAAAACTGCATAAATAATAGACAAACTGTAATATCCAGCATGTTTGTTGAGATTTCCATTATCTGCAGCACTGTCAATAACAGCTTCTTCGATGAACCCTTGAGAATTAAAGGCGAAAAATGTGGAGAAGAAACCCAATCCCAGTTGTATCACGTTAAGAGTTGGGATATCAAGTAGAGGCATGGTTAGGTCCTGGAAAATAGTTATTTACTTATCAAGTTAAAAAGTCTGAAACACAAGAAGCAATGTTGGAACAATGTGGAATAGATAGGGAAAAACGTGATAAGAGTTGGCAGTGTTGCAATTTTATGTGCATTCTGGGTGCCAGACGGTTAAAAAGGAGCGGCCGAATACTAACCGAAATCGGGTTAATAAGAAAAATGGACCGATGTTCGGAGAGGTGAATGAGAAGAATGAAAAGAGGAATTTTGGCATTTGGTGCGCATAATTCATCTGATGTTGTCTTTTGTCGGGGGTCGTCACACTATCCTAAAAAGATATTTCAAGAAGATAAGACTGTGAATAAGAAAGGAATAAGAACAGTTGAATGGGGCAATTGACGACTTGGGAGAAGGTTAAACAAGGTGAACGAGTTAGAAGATTTTAGAGAAAGAACACAAATATAATAAAAAGAGAATAAAAAAGAACGAACGGAAACAGGGATCTGAGTTGCAGGATTCAGATTTTTGATTGATATGAGAGACAAGAAAAATGTGTGTTTTTTTTTGTTGTGACGACTAAGAGGAGTTGGACAGTCAACATTGTTCGTGTTTAATCCATGAGCCGGAGCATCAACCACTTGTAATTTTTGTATCATTAGCGTTGGCCAAGTTTGAAAGACCAGAACCGGTGTATGTTGAGTCCAGCACCACTCTCACTATCTTATCAGTTTGATGATATTGACCCACTGGCAAAATGACATTATACTCTAAATGAAATAGACCAGAGGTTGAATTGGAAGAAGTTATGACTAGAATCTTCTAGATAGAGTGGTTTTTATATTGGCGGTGTTCAGCTCAGACTACAGGTTCAGCTCCGTATGTTCTGTCAAAACTGAACAACAAAATGCAAATTGATGTTTGTTGTGAAGATTTGGGTTCAGCTGGTACTTGTCTGCTACTTGAACCGGGTGGAAACTAGGTGCGTATGTAAATTTTCTTGTCATGTGCTACTAAAAATTTTACAACTTTCAGATTTACCGTAAACAATGTAAGAGAATGGCTCTGTAGCTTCTAAGTTTGAGCCAACTTTTCTGGGTTCTAGTTGAACATGAAGATTAGTTGACAACTGATAAATTGTTCATTAGGATCTCAGGAATGTTTAATCATTTGATACATTTTTGATATCTTCCATAGGTATTCAGATAATTGAGTTCAGGCTGGACAGTGCTACGGTACTTCTGTTACAGGGTTTACGGTCTTCCAACTTTTTTAAATTTTTAAATTTTTTTAAATTTTCATTGATTCTGTTTTCGATATAGCTAAAAAATCCACAGTAAGTTGAAATACCGTAAAACCGATGATTTTGAATCTCTAAAAGATTCCTGAATTTCAAAAACCGCAAAATGCTTAAACTTCTAATCTTTGCAGCCAACAATATAATATTCCAAGACTTTAGTTTCAGAAAAAAAAATTTACGAATGCCCAAAAATTCATTCATTGTATCGTTTTTCTTCTGATTTGGAAAGTTTCCTTGTCACATGCACTCATGACTTTCTTCCCAGTTTTCTATTCCATTCATTCAATAAAAAACCTGTTGTCTAGACTGAAATTGGACAAGAAATATCATTCATTTTTATGGAAAGAATGTGGAGACGGTAAGACTAGAAATTTGTACTTTAAGAGAATGATGCTAATCGGTGGGGAAATCTGATTCGGTAAAGTTGTAAAATAAGTTATGATGAGATGCTCATTTATTTGCTGACAGCGAGATCCACTTCCATTGTTTTTGCAATCAGGCGATCGGTGACTTGTAGTTCCTGAAAATCGTAAATTGGATTTTTTTTTCATTTTAGTGCTCACCATTTTGAGTTTCGGAAAGCAATACGTTATCATTTCTTCCATCTTTTTCATATCATCTGCCGACAACGGACCGGCTAACGAAGAGTCGAATTTTGTAGATTTCGCCTTATGTACAGTAGTTACATGAGATTGTATCTGAAATTTTCAGATTTTTTTCCAAAAACTATATGGAAATAGTTTTACCCGCTCCTGAGTTGTCCTATAATGTTTGCATATCCTACATTGGAACGCTGCCATTTTCAGATGATTTTTTTGAACATGATTTAAAGCACTTGACCCACTGAAAAAACTTGTAGGTCACTAAAACCGCCTATTCTTAAACTCACTGTGATCCTTTCGGCAAAATCTCATCACATTTCCTGCACTGCATGTTGATAGGTATTATGCCACAATCAGCTGAGGGCTAAAAACAAGTTTTTGAACATAATAAGTGTGATTAAGCTTACCGTGGGTCGGATAAACGGTTTCGGCACCAGTTTTTTGGCCAGATTTCTTTTGACTTTGATGTGAGGGAATTGAGGAAACAGTCGGCGAGTTTGAATGTTAAGAATGTCTAGTGGATTCTCGCTGGATGTGGATGGCTCTTGCTGGCAGGCTGCTAATAATCGAGTTGGTGGAAGGGCTTGGTGTCGAGGGATTGCTGAAAATGAAAAAAGAGTTCAAATTTGGTTTTTCGAAGAGTCACTCTCCCATTTCCCAAATTTCTGAAAGACTCTTTTGAGATTCTGAGTTTGCAATTGAATTTGAGTTTTGTTTCATACTGTGAAACCTGATCAAAGGGTCCCTTAATTTCTAATTTTGAGCCAATTTATCGTAGTTCGTGTTCAAGATAAAAATTGTCTATCTGATAAATGGCTTATCATAATATTGAGCATGTTTTATCAGTTGGAGCATTTTTGATGCTTTGCATAGAAATAGAGATAATTGAGCTTAAGATTTACAGCGTGAGGTTCTTCTATTAAAGGTGTCACGTTAGCCTTGAAGATCATCTCATTTTGAAATTTACTTTATCTGCCCCCCCCCCCCATGCTCGCATTTTTCTCCATCTTGATTTTTTTTATAATCCCCACCTAAAGGTATCATTGCTGGTATCGGTGGTGGTGGCGGCATCAATGATGGGCTTGGCAAAACTGTGAGATCCACGAATTCATGAGCTGCCTGGAATAATTCACTGCTCACTATTATTCAGTATGGCGCACTCACCAAAAGTGCCATTAATCTTTGAACATTATTTCGAGAATTGAGCCCGATGCGCATACAAATGAAGTGGTCGAACACAATAGGAGCAGACGGTCGGTCGATTTCTATGGGCTGGTGGGATTGGTGCCTGGAAAATTTATGAAAGTTTTGTATTTGATAATTTTTTTTCCGCTAGTTTTTCATTATCCCATCCCTAACATCTGATTCCAGATACATTCTTTGATCTCATTTCACCGATTAGTATCCGTCAAAATAGCATCATTTGCACTGACAATGCTCCAATATGTGTTTGTATGTTTACAACGTTTGTTACACTTGGCTGCAAGAAAGCTCTGACTAGAGAATTGTTGCCCTCTGTTGCGAATGTGCACTTGATTTTTATTTCTGGCACGCCAATCACACTTGTCAGGATTAATAAAAGTGGAAGAGCACAAGGAAGAGCAGAAAGCCTAAACTGAATACTTCCGCGTCTTTTTTTTTCATTTTGTTTGATTAGGCTAATGTCAATCCCTTGGAGCAGATTCGTCCTATTTTGAGAGTGAAAGAATCTGAGTAGGTTTCTCACAAATTCATCTAATTACACGTTTTGAAAGTTTTTGAGAACTTTGAGGACATGAAAGAGGAGAAATAAGAGGAAGCTACTAATGAGCACTCTCCTTTCTCAGAAATACATATATTCGTGAAAGTATACACATCAAAAATCTCATTTTCCCACATCCGCTTTCTGCTCATATCATGCAAAGCAACTAGGAACAAAATCAGCACTACCTAACTGCAAGAACCGGTCTTCCAAAATTTGAAAAACGACGAAAGTTTCGATTGATCGACGCCGGGTGCCGCAAATAGACAAGCGAGACCGGTATTCATGCAAGTGGTGGTGGCTCGCGACGAGCCATCACCCACCGGTTTTTACGGGAATTTTTGCTCTTGTATTCAGGACAACTTAGAAAATTTTTGAACAGAGAAAGTTTAGGATATAGTAGTAGTATATATTTATTTCAGGTTTTTGTGGGTATTTGAAGACTAGATTATCTAAATTTTGAGCGTTTGGAGATTATACAATTAAAAAATCCATAATAACTTTACGATATTCAAATCTTACCTTTCTCTTACTGCTGTTTGGGATACTGAAGACGGAGACGGCGATTCCGCTTCTAACTCTTGCTTAATTTTTCGCGCAACCATCAGAGCATCATCTTCCTCCTCTTGCTCTTTCCATTTTTCTGCTTCCTCGTATTCTAAATCTACGATTTCAGCTTTCACTTGTTTTAACATCTGAAAAAAAAAAGAAAAATTTTGAGGATGTCGAGATTCAGAGCGAAATTAGAATCATCAAAAGAAAAAAATCAGAAAAATCAGAGAAGTCCGATAGGAAATACTCAATTTCGAACACCTGAGAGATAAAAATAGAACTGATGGTGAAAGTGATGGTGAGAAAAAAGTTTTGGGAGAAAACAGAATTACAGGCAAATGAGACCCAGAGGCGGCAAACAGCAACACGGTTCGCGGGGAGAGAGAGAGGTAGAGAGAGAGAGACTGTTGAAGGGATTCATGCGGACGGGGAGAGCGAAAAGACGCAACTATTCCGAAAACCGGTCCTTGATTTGTTCGCATTTTCTCAATAACCGGCTTGTCGTGTACGCACACCCGCACCAGGGGCCCTTCTCCTCTCCCACACACACAACGTTTCGACAACAATAAAAACCCGTCTTATAGTTGGTTGCGCCAATTTCCACATTTTCACAACCGCTCCCAATTTACTATACATAAAATTGATGATGGGGCAAAAATTCGAGTCGAAATAGTGGTCGTCCCTGGTTTTCAAGTTCCCAAAAGCCACTATTTTGTATGGAAGAGCAAGAGAATTTGCAGTCTCAAAAAAGTTGAGTCTGTTTTTGAAACAATTCATTTTAATGTGCAAAAAACAGACAAAACTACATTTATAATCCGATCGGAGCACGTTGAAGAGCAAAATTAGTTTTCTGCAATTTCGGCGAATTCCACATTTCACCATAAAAGAAATCAAGCCTTACATAAATCTGTTCTCTGACTATAAATCGGAAGACTTGAACAAAAAACCGGTTGAAACATAAATACATATATACATACTTATGGCGGGAGAGAGAGAGAGAGAGGATTCGATTCTCATGAGAACTAGATTTAAATTCTAGCAATGGTGACACAGAAAAAACATCATTTCAAGAAAAAAGGAGAATTCGATTCAGATGATAGATAAGAAGAAGGATGAGATGAGCGGCAAAGAAGATGGAATGGGTTTCGGTAAGTTCATTTCTGGTTTCATGAGAATAAAACTGATGAAAACTTGGTAACGTGATCAGATGGATGGAGACTGTAAAGAAATGTAAAGAAAATAACGGAAATACAGACAGGATGGAGGTTAGCAGCAGCTTCAAGATGGGTGTAACCACGGAAACGATATTAGAAGAGGGTGTTACATTATTTGTTCATGAAGTCAATTGAGTTAGCGAGTTGTTAGATCGATGAGAGCAATTTTGAGAGTAATGCATACAATTTATAGGCATACCACCAAAAATCAGGTCCGGCCTTGCCTGCGACTTTTCCAGTATAATCGGGCCGTTACTCATGAGAATCGAATTTTAAAATATTTTTTCAAACACATTTTCGGCAAGTTGTCAACTAATTTCAAGATTTTATAAAATATAAATAATTTTATTTGGAGTGCGTGTAACTTTTTTTGGAACAGAAATTCAATCAGGTCACTCCTAAAACAGCGGAATGGAATTCAGAAAATACTGGCAGAATTAGGACAGAGAAAACATCGCTGAACTTTGCTGAACTACATACAAAACTTATTCTGGTGTTTCTGTATGCAGTACTTTTTTTTGTATACAAATCCAACTCACCTACCGAATTTCCACTCATAAAACCCTACCCAAACCGTCAACTCTTAGCTCATTTATCTCGATTTTCATAAAAGATGTCAACAATTTGTCAACTAATGAAATACTGGAGATATTATGATGAATAATTTACTAGTTGACAAACTTTCGATATCTTTCACAGAAATCCAGATAGTTGAGCTCAAATTTCACAGTTTGGGTGGATATATACTAAGGGGAATACGGTAACTTCTGAAATCATAACAGGAAAGGATGGAATCTGTTTTCTCCCATAATAAAATGAACACTATTCAATAACCTGGGGTTAAATAAAATGTTCATTTGTTGAATTACATCACGTTCTTGGGGTGTAGGAGACTTTTCGGAGTTTTTTGGTTACAGTATGCATTTTAACGTCACGGTGTACAGTTATTAGTGTTCAAACATTGTGGTGGTCGTGCCTCTTTTATATACCTCTTTTTTCGATATCGCAGCTTACACCAACGTAGCTCAGCTGGTAAGGGTTCCGCAGTTTCAGCGGTGGGTTCACAGGTTTAACTCTTCCGAACAGCGTTTTGCGAAAATTCACTTCTCCCGTTTTGCGATTTATTTGAGCTAATGAGCTAGAAAACGTGTTTCTTTATTTCTGCCACTTCCCTCTTTGAAACAATATACTAACTGACCAATGCTCCCTCGAGTTTCAAGACTCGTTTTCAATTTATTATTTCCGTTGGATTTGGAAAAAAACAATTCCCACCCTTTCTCTTATCCCTTAATCCGTTCACCATTTTTCCAAACTTTCTCCCACTCTGAGAACCTTTGTGTGTTACCTTGAAAACTTTTGCATTCAGTTTCCGATCTCTTTTTTTTCCCAACACCTGCACATGACATTACTTGAGTACGTGTTCTCGCGCGACTAACTATATGTTTGTGAACAATATGCGAAGGTCAAAGAAAAAAGAAAATGGCACAAAACATTCGGCAGAGAACAGTTGGAGGTTGAGTTCTCTTTTCTTGCGACGGACGTTCGCAAATAGGCACAAACGCACGGTGAAAAAAAACTTTTGAACGTCAATAGTCGCCTTTTTTTCTGCATGACATTTGAGAAAAAGCAAATGAGAACACTTCCGCAAATATCATCCTGAAAAGAAAGTATTTACTCATTTCTCCCCCGGTTTTTTCTTCCAAAAGTAACTTTTTTCTCAAAACGTCGTGTTCCAAATCGTTTCAGATGACGAAAAAGGTCGTAAACTGAAAAAAAGACTACGTAAGTAATGAGAGGTTGTCTCAAACCGGTTCTGGAAAAAAGACTGATGACATTAGGGGAATTGAGTACAGTACGTTTGGAATTGAGTCACATTACTTTTAGGATGGGCGGAAATGGCAAATTTCAAGTCTTAGAAGTCTCGTGGAACTGTATAATTGGAGTTTCTACTTGAACTTTGTGACCGAAAAGTTATGGGATTTTTGGATTGTAGATCAAAATTGAAATAATAATTTTCTCTTATGAAGAATTCCATAAAATAGACGGACCCAATACCTTTAAACGTTCATTCAGTTAATCTCGATTCCTATATAAATTTTTTTATCATAATATCACAAAGATTTTATCAGTTGGCAGACTTTTTATATCTTTCAAAGGAATCGAGATAATTGAGCTCAAACTTCACAGCGTGGGATCTTTCTATTCTAGGGTTTACGGTAGTTTCCTGAAGGCTTCCGTTTAAAGGATCAGGCGCAAATTGAACTCCTGCTGTAACTTCCAATTGGATCCCTCTCCCATTGCATCCTACGAATCCCTTAGAAACACCCCATTCTGTTTTCGTCTTCCAGAATCTTCTTTTCTTCTGTTTTTATCAAAACCATCTGGAAAATGTATATGCCTTATGTCATTGTTTATCTGATCCCTTTCCTCCAGATACATTAACGATTGTATCAAAGCTCTTAGCATCACGTTTCCAATTACAAAATGGCAAGAAAGATGAGAGAGAAAGAAGAAGCTGGCGAGAAGATTATGACGACAATAAAAACCCCGAGCACAGGACACAACAACAACAAGAACCGAAATATTTTATAGTTTCTGCTCCAATTATTTCATCGGGATACAAATGATTTGTATGCTCTCAGATTATTATCGAGTCCCCAAATCGAAAACAAGAATATAGCGAGAATCAGAAAAATGAGTCTGAAGACTAGAAAAGAAGACGTGGGAGTTTTTTTTTCTTTTGCAGAGAACGGAAATTACGGGAAACGAGAATTCATTTTTCCCAGAGAAAATTAAATAATAATTATAAATGGTTGTGGGAATTTGATGAGTTAGAGCTGAAAACAAGTATTACCAAAGCTCAATTTTCATGTTTTGATGCAGAAAAATTTGAAATTTTCAGATTTTTGTGAACAATTTTAACATAATTTATTGAGTTTTCTTTGATATAAGCCTAACAAAGCCGTCGATTTCAAGCTCAATTATCTTGACTCATGTGAAAGATATCAAAATGTTGCCAACAGATAAGTTAATCATCAAGATATCACCAATATTTTATCAGTTTACAAATTTCTCATATCTTTCACGGGAACCGAGATAACTGAGCCCAAATTGACTGTTTGCATAGTTTCTATTAGAGGAAATACGGTATCATATTAATAAAGTCGTAACATTTTTTGGGACATATCTGTCATTTTTCATTTTTTTAAACCTCATTTTTTCAATTCCCTATTTCCGAACTCCAAACCCATTTGAGGATATCCAACCTCCTCCAACAACACAACAGTTTTTTCATCTCTTAATTTCTCCTTTCTTTCCGCCAACCCCATGTGATCCATTACTTTCTCCATTGTGTCCTCCTCGTGCTCTTTGAATTTGCGCCGATTCTCATTTATCAAAGCGCTCCCATCTGCACCACGTCTTCCTTTCTCCTCAGGTATCATCAATCGTTAGACAATCGACTCGCCGCAAAAATGCTGTCACTTGTAATGCAGTCTAGTTGGATTGGAATAAATGGAAATCAATTTATTATGGAAGTGCCGAAAAAGAAACCGCGAAGACCATACCATTCCAAAAGACAAAAAAGTTTCAATGTCTGTTTATTTTGAGAGGCACCCTCAAAATGCATCTTACCACACACAACTCCCTCCAAAGTATACCGACTTTTGTGTTTATTGAGCAGCCTGGGTGTTTGTAGAAATGTTTGGCACACTTTTGAGGCGAAAAAAAGTTTCTCGAGCCGTCTTGCGGACTAGACAGACTGTCCCCTTGGAGAGAGGAAGAGAGTAAGCCTGCCTAAAGAATAAGAAATCTAGAGTTTAGCTTAAGTAGTAAAAAAACTAAATTCCGGTATTTTAGTTGTCTGCGCAATAACAAAATTACCGTAAACACTCGCTATCAGAAACGTAAATTTTGAGCTCATGTATCTCATTTTCCGTAAGAGATGCCAAAATGTGGTTAACAGATAAAATGTTGCTGATATCATGATAAACATTTTTAACAACTTTTTGATGTTTTTCAACAGCAGTCAGATATATAGGCTCAAAGTGGACGGTCCGAGTCTCGTTCTATTAGAATATTTACGGTATTTATGAATTTCTGATTCTTTGAATAGGAATTTTGGATCATTTGAATAAATGTGATACTATGTTATGAAGCCCTTCCAAACTTAATAAGACCCTTGAAGCCTAGAATCCCTTCAAGCCTCATCTCATTAAAACTAATATTATTACGCCTTATCTCTAATATATGATCTTATATTCTATCTCAACCGCTTCTCCATTTTACATTTCTCACATTTCCATTTTCCACTTCCTGAAAAGTTGTTAGAAACATTTTTAAAACCATTTTTGTTCATTAATTATGTGAATGTACAAAACATGAAAAAAAGGAGAAAAAGCTTGACAGGAGAAAAAAGGCAGAGACCAAAGAAGTGTGTGTGGGGGATGGGATGGGAAGGAACAATACCATTAAGACGAGAAGAAAAATAATGCTTATCGAGAGAAAATGGGTGGTGGAGAAAAAAGAAAAACTATCAAAACGAGTAAATGGGAAAAGAGATCGACAAAGCGATCAATCAACAAGAATTATACTAATAATAAATGGAAAATTTCAGGGAGAGGGGGAAATTGAAGAAGTGGGAAGTTGAAGGGGAGAAAAGTTGATTTGCTATAGGCAGATTTTAAGAAGATGTCAGGCCCAAGAGGCAACATCCAAAAAATCCGAAACAAGAAATGGTAGCACGTTGGTTTTGGAAGAAAAAAAAATTGTAACCGAGGAAAAACATAAACTGGGAGTCAGACAAGAATATTCAGGGGGCGTCCTTCTGGACAAGGATGGGTTGGGAAAGGGTACAAGTATTGCGGATGCTGCTAGTAGGAAAATGGACCAAAAGTCAGAAAAAAAATGATATCGATTTGTACGGTACAAGGTGAAACTTATGACTTTTAGCGAAGGCCAGTAGGGGGGTTTTTTTGTGGAAGGAGACACTCCTATTTGAACTTTTTTGGTGGGGCGTGGATACAATGAAATTGGAATTCTAAATAACCAAAATATGAATATTACAGCTTGGCCAGCAATGGGATAGAGATTGGAATGGAAATTGTTTTTGGGGGGATTGGGAGAACCTTCTTACTTTTTTTTGTAAGATTTTTTTTGGAATTTTTGGGTGATTGGGATAGTTTCAAAATTATCTACAAACATTTCGAAAGTATACAGGTTCGGGTGTTAGTGGGAACTGAGTTGGTTGGGTTAGAGTCGGGAGAGTTCGAAACGTGGATTTTTGTAGAGATAAGAGAGCGGGAAGAGGCAGAGTGAAGGTAGACGCGAAATTGTGTGATAAAGCTTACAGTATGAACATCTAAGCTTGTATAATACAGCTTGGGTGGTTGGGGGAAATTCTAGTGGGATTTTAAGAAAGATGGGGGTGCATAGAGAGGGTGCAGTTAAATATGAAATTGCTACTTGAAACTACGGAAAATGAAGTGAAAAGTGGTCTACACTATTATTGAAGTGGTCGTGACGAGTGAGATTGAAGTAAGCCAGGGTGAATTTTTGGGAACTTTGATGAAAACTTTTGATGAAAAGCGACAGGAGAAGCTCTAGAACATCTTGGAGAATGGTCCCTTGCGCATGTAGCGGTTGTAGAAGTTCTTGTGAAGCGATGGGCTGACTGGCTTCTCAGCTGGGAACAACGCGGCGATCTCCTTGGTGATGTCGTCGCTGAGTGGAGCTGGCAGAAAGATCATGTTCTCCTTGCACTCCTCTCCCATGTCGATGTCGGAGTTGGAAGCGAACTCGAGAGTGGCGATTGGCTCCTCCTCGACGATTTTGGACTTGATTGGAGCGACGACCTTCTTCTCGACCACATTTGGGAGCTGCTCGAAGAATGGCCAGAAGTCGTAGTGACGCTCCTTGCGTGGCTTTTGGTTCTCGGTTGGGTAGTCGATGATCACCTGACGGAGGAATTTGCCTTCATTCTCCTTCTCATACCTGGAAATTTTGAGATAATTATTATCTAGGTAGTGTGACAAATCATCAACCACGCGCATAATTATACATCTCTAGAAAAGGGCGTTGTAGACGTAATTGTTGTTCTTTGGTGAATTTTTGTTTTGGCTCTTTACTGAGAAATCATTTCCTTTTCATTTCTCCATTATGAGAAAGGGACACTATTACAAAACAAATACATTTTGCTCTCTTCTTAGCTACTAATATGTCTGGGAGTGGCGAAAAGTGAGAAGGTCTCCTTTCAAAATATTGATGCTATATGCGTCTGGAAGAAAAAGAGCTCAAACTCACTCCAACTGGAACTTTTGGGTCCTGACGATCAAATTGTTGAGAAGCACATCGCGACGAAGGTTGACACCGATGCGACGCTTTGGCAAGTGTCTTGGCTCCCGATTCTTGATGGTTGCTTTTGGCACTGGAATCAGCGACTCTGTCATGAGAACATCGACAGATCGTTGGACGATCTGCCAGCTGTGATTGTAGCCGTCGATTCCTTCCATGAGAATCTCCTGTCCTGGTCGCTCTTGCACCTCGACAAGCTTCTGCGTTGCGACGACACCACGTTTGCGAAGAACGACAGAAGACGAACGTTTCTCCTGATCCTTGCTCTTCCTCTCCTTTCTGGCGGATCCAGATCTGTGTTCCCGATGTTCCCGATGCTCCCGACGCTCCCGATGTTCACGGCGTTCCCGCGATTCTTTTGATTCCCGTGGCACCCGTTCTCTGGTATTCTGAACTGAACTCATTTTGTTGAATTGAATCACCTGGAAAAGCAATTATTAGGAAAGTGCTGTTAGGATACGGTAGAAGAATTCAGAGAATAAATCAAACAGAATGACAAAATGCTATAGAATAAATGAAAGCATCATTCCTTTTTTATAGGACTAATCCTAATCCCTAATCCTAAATCCTAAAGGTCACAAGCCTTAATTGCCAAACACTGACGGGATAGGCGAGCCAAAGAAGAAGGTCGACCGGTTAAAAAACCAACCGATTCTTCTCCTCGGTTGCCCACTTCTACACAGGCACCGATAAATCGAGTGAAGGGGGAGCGATTCTCTTCGAGGGGCGGGGTCTCAATAAATAAGCGAAAAGGGGTTGGGCCTGGGGTAGGAAAGGGAGGCTGGGCGCTGCAGGGCGAGACGCTCGACGGCGAGAGCAGAATTTAGGCCTTGGGTGGCAAGAGACGCATAGACAATTCTCACAACCTCTCTCTCCCAGTGTATCTCACTCGTTTTGCGTACCCAACAAGACTGTTACCTTCTCTATATCTCTCACTCTCTAGCTTTCTCACACAGGGGGGTATGGGGTAGGCTCAGAAGAAGATTGCATCAGAATGACCATCTTATGGAGAACTGGGAATGGCAAGGTGTGGATGAAGGACTACTGTAGGCGTTCAAAAGAGAAGAATAATGATGTAATCTTGAGATGGAGGGGAGGAAGCTCCGAATGAGGCTCTCAAGAGCAGGAAATGTGGAGTCGAGAGTCGCGGTTTTTGGTGTCTACCCCTCTCGGAGCGATACATTTCCAAATTTGTGTCTTGGACTTTTCCTACCTACCAACGATAAACGCAAAAAAAAGAGTAGACCTTTTTCTAGGGTAATGGTTTCCACACCTGTTGACACCATCTGGTATAGAAATTCAATGACATCATAATTCCCAATGGCCCCAGAAGATGACAATCTGCCATACATACAAAACGCGAGGCGGGTTATCTGATTTTTATCCCACGACAAAACACATCATCATATTCCATCATCATTTTCGATGTCCGGATGTTGGAAGGATATGAAAGTTGATGATTTTTCAACATCATCAATTTTGAAACCCAAGTCATCGGTCTGTAATCTGATGGTAGGAAGAAAAAAAATAGGAAAAAAAGCGTATCGGGTGGGGGAAATAATAGTTGACAGTAACCCTCTCCGTTTCAAAAGAAAAAGGAGCGCACAACAAGATGAAAACTGCTGATAATCTACGTTCCCTATCTATTTCAGTCAAAGTTTTGTTGTGTACGTGTACATGTTGCGAGACGGTTTTTTTGTGTTGTGCGGCGAGTTTCGTTTCGTCTCAAAAGGTGTCAATCAAAGAGGTGAGTCAAGTGACTCGGTTCCCAGAACTGATAGGCTAGTTCTTCAAGACGGCACGGAACCCAACGTGGAATTGAGTAGCAATCAATTACAAAGTGAATATCGAAGAAGCCAGGCATTCTCTACTCGAAAGTGCATTGTGTAAAATGCTCTGAACCAGATGAACCGAAGCAATTGGCTCCTCTTCTCTGCTTTCTCGCTTTTTATCAGCACTATCATTCTGAGCTCCGATTCGCAGAGAAGACTTGATAAGTGCACTTTTTCCTCTCTTCTTCCAACCGTTTGGATCATCTAATCTTATCAATTCTCACGCCTTTCTCTTTCTTTCAATTGTTGCGATTCTTGCAAATGATGCACACAAAAAATCTTGTCTATCAGAGATACCAAAAGAGTAGAAAATAGATAAATTAGGATGGATGGTGGACAGTCCCATTAAAAAACTTTGAAAACAACAAAAACAGGGAAGTCATGGTTTTTGGCGATTCGAAGTTTAATTTATGCGAGGTACGATATCCAGGAGGCAGAAGGGAGAAGAATAAGAAGAAGATGGAAAAGAAGAAGGAGAAGAAGGCGCATTTCCATTTTTCCATCACTCCGAAGTGTATATGTATTCGGGAGGTCGACACGTAAACACAACAATAAAACAGCGCGCGGGGCTTAAGAGAATGGTGTTTTATTTCACCTCCAGACAGCTGGAACGCTTCCTTTTCACCCCGTGCAAAACGCTGCAAACCACCACACCTGGTACGAGTTTTCTTCGAGATCGAACTTTTTCAAAAGAAAAGCGCCTAGGCAGTAAAATGTTATGGCTTTTTTCTATGCTCATGGACACCCTGGCAGGTTTTGGAAGAGAAGAGAAAGAGATAGAAACTCAAAAAGAGGACATAAATTGAATTGTTATCAATGAAAAAACAACAGTTCTCTCTCTCTCTCTCCCCATTTGCAAATTCAAACGCTTACCCACAACAACGTAATGTTTACACACACGTACCGTACTACTTTATTATCAGTGTGAAAATAGTGGTCTCGGGGCGCCCGCTATGCAAGCAGAAACACGATTGAAACTAGAAACAGGTCAGACAGATCAAATTAGTGTTTTAAACCTTTTTTCATACTAAAAATCCCCCAGCCATCCATTTCAAACAAAATCTGTTCAAATAGTCTAAAGTCCCTCTGTCGGCCGAGAGTCTCGGCCATCGAAATCAGAAGAGAAGAGAAAAAGAGCAAGTTGACATTGATTGAAACGCGCCCCGCGGGTCCCCCCTCTCCCAACAGCAATAACGGCGGACGGCCTTTGTGATCCAAGCCGCTTTAATTAACGTGAACAAGCGCGATAAATCTTAAGTTGGTCCTTCAGACTTCAAAAGCGGACTTTTTCATCGTCTAGCCGTGCCGCCATCACAATTTTTTTCCCACCACCAGACACATTCAATTCTCGGGAGGGACGAGAAAAAAAAATGTTGGCTCTCTTTTCTGCTCCTCTTCCACCAATGTTTATATGTTTGCTCAAGTTTTCTGTGAGAGGCGTTGGATTAAAATCGGCCAGCGCAGCACCAGAATGTACTGTCTACACTCCCCGAGTAAGTTAGAAAGTTCAACCTTTGCACCTGGGTGTGAAATCGAAATTTTTCGATTGGAAGGGGTTGAAAAGGACTAACCCGTGTGTCGACATTTTTTTTGATTGATAACCCATAACTGATAAAAAATGATGGGGTGACCACGGCATTGCCAACCACTATAACTTAAAACGAGATTTCATTTCAATTATGAAACGAACAAAAAGAAGAAGAAAAAGAAAAAAAAAAGAGAAAGAGAAACTAAAAAGAAGAAAGGGATAGGAGAGCCTACGAATGACATATTCTTTCATTAACTTTCTTATTAAGGACAAACCAATTTTAATTTCTTGAAAGGAAAGAAAAAGGTGATTCATGGAAAATATGCGTATATAGACCCAGACCCAAACAAAGGAAATGGAAGGAAGGTAGTCCATTTCTTCTCTTCTTTCTCTCTCCAATCCAAAATTCTCATCTATTTCTCCGACCGGAATATATAAAACAGATAAACACAAAAGGTCCATTCCCATTCTGAATCCAAAATAGCTTTTCCAGAGTGTTCTGAATAATTCAAATTGTCTGCCGCTCATTGTCTATTTTTTTTAAACTACAAGCTCCTGTGCGATGGTCTGTGTTCTGAGTTGTGATCATCCCGCAACTCATCATCATCATCATTATCTTCTCTTTTCGTAAAAGTGCCACTCATTGTGAAATCCGACTAGGCTAAAGTCTGTGAGGCGCTAGACTGGAGCCCGCAAATTTTCCGAGTAAATGCAAAAGTGCGGATGAGTCTGTTGGTGTGTCTGGGAGTTGTCTAGCTCGGAGGGCCCCCAGTTTACTTTTGTCGCCCTCCCATTCAAAAGATCAAAAAAGCAATAATGGAGAGAGAACTTTGTCTGTCAAGAGGGCCCACATACTAAAAACAACTAGGCCAACTAGATTTTTAGTGTCTAGCGGTGATGGTGGCCAGACTTTTTATTACGATTTAGTAGACGACTACTCTCCCCATTCCATTCAGAACAGATGACGTGGCAGCTGTTTCGAAACCAAAAGAGGGGATGAAAACGAAGATGTTTTCGATTCGACGGGGGGCACTAAAATCGCCCAAGGAAAGAGTCATAAAGTCAAAGACCAGTCTTTCCTCTTCTACCGGATGAATAAATTATCGCGGCACGCAAAGAAGAGGAGATGGGACAGGAGGGGAGCGAATGGAGACAAATGTCACTAAATAAAACCACCCCTGAAATGTTGTTTGGAGCCTTTGGGGGTTTTACTACCCATCGGGTACAATAGTCTATAAATCTTTTTCTCGCTTTTCTCCAAAACTTCTATCTCTTTTTTCCTTCTCTTTCATCTTCATGACTTGCCTACCGTATCATCACAGCGTGGGGTGCCTAAAACGGCAAACGGAGGTCTCTCAATTCTCAAGAAAATCGAAAGCGAGGCCAGCTGATCAACGGTGTGTATTATGATGGTAGAAGACATCAGGTTCTTATTGTCTAATGGGATTTTTGAATTTTTTATGATTTTTTTTTGGTCGGAATTTAAATTTTTAATGGTTTCCTCTTTCACCGTCTCTCTACCTCCCTAACCCTTTTTTGCAATGGCGGTTTTCCAGTTTTCCAGTTTTCACTTTCAGTCTCAATTTTCCAGTGTAATAAAGGTCACTCCTTGTAAAGAAAAAATAACCTAGGAGGGTTGGAAAGGAAAAATTGAAACCGTCGTGTCCAGCCTATGTATGCGTTGTTTTCCTATTGCGAGAAAAAAAAGAGGAGAAGAAGATGGGAAAAAAATCGGTTGCCGAGGTCATGGACATTGTTCATAATTGGAGAGATAGATTCAGTAAAAGGGGAGAGGAAAAGAATACGGTAGGTAAGAGAAAGAAGAAGAGTTCCTTGTTCTTTGTACCCAGGCGGTGCATTTATTTCACAATTTTAATGAATCAAAAAGTTTCAAGTCGGAGATCATATTCTTCAAATTTGCAGAAGAAGAAAAACTAGAAAAAAGTTTCTATTCATTCAGAATTTATCCATCTTTTTTTTGCAAAAAAATATTGGCAACACGAAGAGCGTGGAGAAAAAAGCGAAACTTGAGCATAGAATATATATCAAGAGGAGCAAATGGAGAAGCGAGAAGAAGTCGAAAAGAAGGAAGAAGGGGAAGAAGGAGGTTTCAAATCTTGATGCCGTGTTTTTTCTCCGTTTTCCACGCATCTCGAAAACGCTTTTTCTTTGGGACAGCCGAAAGAAATAGAGGGGTACTAATCGCGGGAAACGATCTTTGTTTGGGCGCAAATTTCCTTTTTTTTCTTCTGCTGGGCTCTCAAGGAGAGTGTTTTCGAAAAAAAAAACCTACAGTAACCCAGAGAATCCGAAGATCTAGATTTGAAAACTAATTGAAGTTACAGAGATCAAGGCTAGGCACCTTGCATGTACACACGGCAACAATTGGTTGTAAAAACCAAACACCTAGGATTGTTGTTTTTTTTCTGTTTGTTCCTGGAGAAAAAATTTCGAAAAAAATATGAGGTAAGCAACAAGGGAATGATGTTGCTCTGTTCCAAAACACGGTAAATGAGCAAATACCAAACACAATACATTATTCTAGACGCTTCTTTTACTATCACTGAGGTGGTGTACACCTATCAGACTCCGCTGCTCAATTTAATAGTTATTTACACTGATCCTTGATCGGCTAGAGACCAGGTATCAAGGCTCGGTAGAACTTTTTTAACTGTTGTTTCTCACGACGAACACCATCATGATCCGTTTCGTTCTATTTTAGTTTTCGTGTTTTGTTGATTGTCTCTCTGAAACAAAACAAGGGGAAAACAATTCTTTTTTTCCCCGTCTCCTGGATTATCAAACCCATTTTTCATTTTCCTGCGTGTGACGAGAGTTGTTGGTAGTGGAAGTGAAGGATGGGATGGCAAGTCCGGAACAAGAAAGAAAGAAGGATGGCAAAGCCTCAATCACACATAACCTTCTCTATGATTGTCACATTTCATTCGTCTCGTTCCCCTCTCTCTCCCATCCCGGAATGATTGACAAATTACTGTCCCCAGTTTTGGCAGGGGGGTGAATCGGAAATGTCGGAAATGTTGAAAAACAAGGGAACAACAGAAATTCGAAATTGTTTTTCAGAACACTCAAAAAGAATTGGTTTGATTTCCCTCGTTATTTCAAAAATCACACCAGATACAATCTTGATAAATATGAACTTTTAAAGTTGACCGATCGAAAATCCATGGAACAACAGTTGCCTTCCTTCGAGCATCAAAATAGAGAAGGAATCAAAAAAGAGGAAAAAAACGAGGGATTTAGGAGGGTCCACGCAATCGGCGATCCATCAACGCGAAACGACTCACAGATCTTTGTCAAGTGTTTTCGCCGCCGTCTTCGTTTCCTTAGCTTTTTCTCCCAAAAGTTGAAGGGGGGTCCCAGCCAGCCAATTTGAGAAAGGGACCACCAAGACGGGTAACAAGGTCAGGCTTCCATCTTTTAAACCCAATTATTAGGGGCCCGACTCGTCAAATTCGTTATCTCTCTATTCCACCATTTTCCGCTTTACAGAATAACCATCGGCGAGGAACAAGACAGGGGTCAATGTGTTTTGTTTATAATAATAATAATAATAGAGAAGAAAATTACCTTTGTTTCCCCAGACACCCTTCTGTTCAGACAGTCTGGTAGCCCTCTCCATGTTTGCTCTTCTTGAGCATTTTCCTCCGATCACTGAGACAAGTAGATCAAAAGATCAGACTTGTTCAATTCAAGTATCCAATGTCTACCCAGGCTTGAATGTATTGAGTTTCATGGTTGGGCTCCAAGCGAACCACTGGGAAGAGTTCATGGAAAAGTTTTGAAATTCGAAATTCTCTTGTTTGGATCACCATTGACACCGGCGTCGCGCAGGGAAAAAATCTACGAAAAAAATTAGCACCATCATGTTTTTTCCTTGGGGTCAATCAATCAATTTGTTTCAGAAGATTACTGTAGCTGCATGACAGTTGTGATTAATGAAAATTTCTACTGAAAACCAAACCCATTATTTATGAGCTTCACTTCTTGATGGATTAATATTTTTCCTAATTCAGCATATAGCTATTCCAACCTCTATATTTTCGATTCTTCCAAAACAAAAGGGACTTCAAAAAAGAAAATTGTATGAATAGCTAAGAAATTGGTCCCATAGCTCATTGCTTTCCTCCTCAAGTACATAACCGTTTCCTGCACTTTTATGGATGGTAATTGTTCTTGCCGACAAAGACGACATTTAGGATATGTCGATGGGGTCCAGCAATTTTGTGACTTTTGGCCTAAACGCGGGGGGTCAAATAATTTCACGTACACCGCCGCGCCGTCAGCCACAAAATGTTGCCAGTGACTGAATGAGTGTGTATGTCACATCTAGTTTGACCACCCGTATCGTGTAAATTAGAGAAGCGACAACACACCGAGCTGTCAATCTAGATTACCTCTGCTTGACGTCTTCTCAATCAACGACACAACAACAGGTTTGCGCCTGAGTGAGCGCGCACAGCGCAAATCGATTTACTTTGAAAATGTACTCGTCCTAGATTGGTCTTTCTCCCCCCATCTCTCTCCGTCGGCCCGCGCCAAACACATGCCATTTTCGAGAATGGATGAATAAAGTGTGAAAAAACATACACAACGCAAATTCTACCAGAAAACAGTTTGATACGGTTGAGAGGGATCGCTGAACTTTTCTATTTTAAAAGATCATGTTTTCACTACGTACATGTCTTCCAGTTGAAAATAAAAAGTGATCTATGGAAAATTGTCGTTATCTCGCCCTTCAGGTTTACGGGCTGATATGAATCCGTCGCGTCCTTTTTCCCATAGCGCTTTTTGCCGATGCACTCAGAAAGAGAGCCTCGACGCTTCTGATTATTTTGATGATCACAGACCGATCAAACAGTACGTACAAATTGCACAAGCGTTAAGCTTGTCCGTTGAGTCAATAAGTATGCAATCCTTCCGATGGCGAGAGATTGAGAGAGAGACAGACCGCCGCGCATAAATTGAACCAAACACTTAGGGAGAAGAAAGAATCGGGGTCGAAAAATGTGCCTAGTTTGATCGCAAACGTGTTTCTTTTTCAATTTCTGAAGATTTGAAACATCTGGGACTGATTTGTTACTTCTGGTTTCCCGTCAATTTCTGGCACAATTTCTGGCACGTAGACAGGGAATCAGGAGGAGTCAAATCTTCCCAGACTTATTCAAGCAAGTTCCATGGAAAAAGAGCCAGAAAAAAGAAGAAAAATGCCGCGCCAATTGTTGCAAAGAGTATATAATCTAGATCCCATCCATCAGAGAAGTTTTCAAAAGAAGAAGATTGATGAAATTGCCGCTGCTGAGAACGTCATTTGGTGCCCGCTTTCGTATTCTAGACATGCACTTTTTGCACTGACTTTGGCTCCACTGGACACCAGTTGGCCTGGTTCCCTTGAGCACTAAGTGCAGTGACGTAGAAAAACAGCCAGAAATCTTTTCAGAGCTTTTTTCTTCTAGGAAAAAAGGGACTCTGAAAAAGAGATTCTAGGGAGGAGTGTTTTCCGTTTTTCTCTCTGCATTGTTTTTTCTAAAGGATACAATTTTCAAATCCTAAATCCGAACGATCCATTTCCCATCCCACAATTAGCTTGGTCTTTGATCATTCGTCCGAAGAATGGGGGCCTTTTTTCCGTCTGACGGGATGAATGGGGCCTTCCCTTCAGGGCTAATTAACACCACGTTTGAGTTTTTATGGCATTGGCGGGTGGAGGGTCGGAAGCGAACCTCGCATTTCTACCCAGTCTTTCTTGAGAAGGCAGAAGGGAGACAGCTGGTCCACAGCTGCACAAAACTCGCCCCGGATCCTCTTGTCTTACTGTAGTATTTCGCGTGTGTATGCCCTTCAATTCTTTTTTCGGTGGTCATACACCGAACATATGCAAAGTGGCGATAACGATATTCTCAAACACGGAATACTGGTCATTTTTTGAACAGAAAAATGTGGGGGTTGGCCTCTGCAAAGTTAAGCCGTTGAGTAATTCGGATTGAAATAAATACACAACTGAATATTCCGGTGCAGAGCGATTATAGGGGAATTGCAGGATTAAGTTGGAAAAGAACTGCAGTTTTTTTTTTCAATACGACAAGGAACTTTGTTGCATTTAAAAAGTGTTTTTGAATGGATCAAGGGACCATAGTACCCGATTACTGTAGTAAACTGTTTTTATTCCAACCCGAAAATTATTAGCTGTACTTTTGAAGTTTGAAGTTTTGAACTTTTCTGCAAAATATCCTGCAGATTCAGATTCTCACGCTTTCCCAGAAATTTCCAGATATCACTTCCAGGGTGTGGTACCTACAATTGTTCAATTGATCAACAATCGAGTCGGCATTGGTTTCTTCAGCACCACAATTGGTGCTGTGTTTGTGCACACATACAAATATATACAATCGGGACTGATCGTTGAACACTTTTTTTCCGTTTTTCCTCTTCCTGTTAGAAGCGGAAGACATGGGAGGGGATGGTGAAGTACATCTAAATCCCATTAGTTAGATGAGAAGCTTCTACATCTCATTTCGTTATTCCACCAAACACTAAACTATCCCAGGAATTGGAAAGAAAAAAGTGCATTTCTTCTTCGTCTTCTTTTCTTTCATCTAATTTAAGCTCTGTGATGTTGTGTGCATCAACAACACCACCAGCAAATTCCGCCCGTTTTCCCACCATCTCGATCTCAATTCAATTATCCATTCTTCAAAGGAAAAAGGAGAAAAACAAAAGGACGAAGAAAATGATGAATGCCCCTCCCGCGACACACGGCGGCGAGGGGACACACATAAGAAAAATGAGTAGAAGACAATTAGCATAATTCCTAAAGAGAAGAACCTAAGAGGCGATTTTATGCGGTGGCGCTTTCCATCACGTTTCGGTCAGAACCGCAGGAAATTGATGATTATGTGGATTGATGGAA
This sequence comes from Caenorhabditis nigoni, assembly GCA_027920645.1. Classification (NCBI taxonomy): domain Eukaryota; kingdom Metazoa; phylum Nematoda; class Chromadorea; order Rhabditida; family Rhabditidae; genus Caenorhabditis; species Caenorhabditis nigoni. The sequence goes on from CP115869.1 coordinate 1,841,443, forward strand.
GAAAATTCCGAGGCTGGAGGGGTCGTAATTTTCCGTAATTTGGGGATATATAATGACGCAACCTGATCCGACACCTAGAGAAATGTTTTTGCAGGATATATGTATGTATACAGTACGGTAGAGGTCAATCAGGTATACAAAAATGTGTTTTTCAGTTGATTTTCGGAAATTTTGCCCATTTTCGGAAGTCTGGGTATCGGCTGAAAAATGGTGGATAGTTTTGAAAATTTGGAAGCCCGATCACCTAGATTATAAAGTTTGAATTCACAGAGTTTTTTTTTGACAATTCCTAGATTTTCAGCTATTTGTCGTTTTCTGAAAGACCCTATTTTTGGCCTGTATTTGTACCGAAACTTGAAAGAACAGGTGTCTTTCAGAAATCGGTAAATAGCTGGAAAACTAAATAATTTCGAAAAATTCTATGAATGCGAAGTTTTCAATCTATATCTGTTCTACACACTTCGAAATGTTCAAAGTGATTGAACACTTAAGAGCCGAGCTCCAGACTTCTGAAAACGGCAAAAATGAACTGAAAGGTACGATTTTCATATTATAGTTGTCTTATTGACAGGTTTGTTCTAATTTCCGTAAACACTCTAATTGAACGCCATCCGAGTCGTCAAATTGCAGATCATGTATCTCATTTTCTGTGAGAGATATCAAAAAGTAGTCAACTAATAAAATGTTGCTGATATCATGGTAAGCATATTATCAGTTGACAAATTTTTGATATCTTTCAAAATAAGTGAGATATATAGGCGCAAATTCCGGGTAGCGTTTTATTGAAGGTATCTGTGGAAATCTGATTTTTTTGCGATTTTAGGATTCAAAATTAGATTCCGGCATGCTTGGGCTGGCTTCTTTGCAACAATCTACACAACTCCATCGCGCTTGAGTAAATCCTAAAAATTTCCTCGTTTTCTGGAAGTGCGTCGCCCTTACCAAAGAAAACTAAGTGTGTACACGAATCGTGGAGAACGGATGTTGGTTGAATTTTTGATCTCACACCTATTCCGCACCTACTTATTCCATAGTGAATTTGTTCACGCACGAATGGAGAAATGTTTGGAAGACCAAAACTAAAACGATCTTTGCCTCGAAATGAGAGAGAGAAATACGATATAAATTCATCACAAACTTCAGGGACACGTTTATCAATGTTACACTTGATTTCTCTCTCCTCATCAATCACAGTTTCGAAGAATTCTAACACTTTCACTCTTGCAGCCATTTTTTGTCTTTTCTATTCTCCTCATTTTTGGTTCTCCACATTTTTTGGTTTCACAGTGACCAGTTTGGGGAATGGAAAAAGAAAAAAATTTAACCGTTGGTTGATTTTTTTGCGGCCAAGGTCTTATGACGCGAAGCGGGGCTCTTATCATACATTCAAATCCGAACACCCCTATCTGTGTCTCTCTTTGGGTTAATACGTGCAGTGCCAAACTACAACTGATGAAGGAAAAAAAAAGTTGTCATGTCCATTTTCATGTGACATTGACTTTGCTCCCATTTCTTTTTTTTCGAGAAAAAAAAATGAAGAGAAGAGAATTTTTGGGTGTGTTTGATGGATAGAAACGTTCCAACATCAAACTAGTCAATCATTCCATTGTCATAAACCTTCGCTCCCATCTCGAAAGAGGTTTCGAGATGGGAGAAGGGGAAAAAAACGACGACACGTTTGGTTTTTAATCGATTCTCTCGTGCCTATCAGTATTTAGAATCTTGGAGAAAGACTGATTGGTTTCTACTGTTCTTCTGACATGTAACAGCTGAGCTGGCCAGTTGATCGGGGGGAATGGAACCGAATGGAACGGAATTAGAAGAGAGCTTCACAGCTGTAATAATTGGCTCCTGGCACCAAGGTCATGTGCACCAGTTGCATTTTTTGTCCCGAGAATCAGAAAAAAAGAAGAAGTTCTCGTGATTCAAGGGAGACGTTATCGAAGATCAGCATTACAAAAAATTTGAAAAGAAAAGAGGGACTATTCTTCTTGCCACTTTCAGTTTCGCCAGCGCTGCTTGTTTAATAAAACAAAGAATAGTGAATAGGTGTAGAGTAAATGCAAAAAAAAACGAGGGTCGATAGTTCAAAAAGTGAAAATAGTAAATGTTATCAGTAACAGCTTGGCGGCCAATTAGGGTAATGATTGGAAAAAGGAGAATAAAATCTTATGGATTGGAAAGGAAATGGAGAACATATTTTCAAATTTTGGAATGTGGTGTTTTGAAAAATACAGAAAAATAACTTCAAATGGAGGATTAAAGTTTTTTGAATAGTATCATAATGAACGCGAGGTAGACAAAATATTTTTTTTAAAAGATTTTTATCTTAAAAGTCGTTAGTATTGATTGAGTCAGAATCATCAATTTTCTGGAGCAGCGCACACCGTAACCCACTAAAAGAACGACAGCTTTATATAACAATAATCTTGAAATCGCATTTTTTTAAGAACACACATAGGAATGGCAAAGTTCTCAAACTACCATAAACCCTTGATGACACCTTTGACTTAATTTTGAGCAAATTATTACGTATTTTTATGAAATTCATCAAAACCTCAGTTCTTGTGAAAGATATCAGAAATTGGTTGACTGCCAAATTATTCTTGATATAATAATGAACATTTTGTCAGTTGACTACTGTTTGGTAGCTTTTATGGGAAATGAGATATATGGGCTCAAAGTTGATCTTTTTTTCAATTGGCCAAATTGTCCAATTTTGGGATTTTTGGTTTGCTATTTTCCGGTTACGATTTTTGGTTACGAAAATGATCATCTGAACACTTCAGAGTACTTTTTTCAGTTTTTTTTTATTGCATGGTTTCTCATTAAAACCTTGATAGCCTCGCTCCCTCAACGAAACAGTCCATAAAAATACCTCCCATACAACTTCAAGTGTCTCTTCCACCCCCTCTTCACTTCTCATCCAAAAAAGAGAATTCCCCCCACCTCAATCAAAAGACCAAGGATTCAATAAAAGATTCAATATACCGCAAAGATCAAGCACTCTGCTTTCTATATTTCGTCTTAAGCCCCCGGTGTGGTGTGGTTGTCGCGATTCACACCGTAGACACTATAAACCATTCTTTGACCCACACACACACACACCTTCTACAAATACCGTCTAAGATACACAGACAGAGGGACGGGAGAGGAGGGAAAGGTGAGAGCGAGAAAACCAACATGTTACGTGAAACCGCGAGAAGTTGAGCCTATTCATGCTCCTCAGTCCTCGGTCTCCCCCCCACCAACTCACCCCACTTCACACAAAAACTTCAAAGGGGGGTCCTAGTGTTTGTTCTTCAAGTTTTTTGTTGACAAAACTGAAATGTAACTAGAGATCAAGTGTCGGTGGATGCTGAACGTCAGCTCATAGAACTTCAGGGGGCACGTCAGAGTCTCAGCCTACGTTTCAAATACATTTTATGCTAATTCTGAATGCATATTCAAGTAGGTTGATGATCAAAGTTGATGATGCATCCAGTTGGGTGCGCGTGCACCCAGAATCTAGTGTAACTTAGTGTATTCATCGACCCCAAGTTTACCTGGGGGGTGCACAATAGTAGTGACAATAAATTATCTTCAATGACTCTTTTTGCTACCGTATGGACCAAAATGGTTGAGTAACACTGGGTCCATTGTGACCACCACCGATAATACAAATACAGAAACTATTCTTTAGTGTCGTTGCTCCATTATCAATTATATTGTACGCTTGTTCATTTCTGTATGTAGCATGATCAGCGGAAACTGATTGTACGGGAGAGCGAAAGAGACAATGTTTCATTGATGTGTATTCCCAAATATTATACACTAATATTTGAGTTGGGGGCTCTTCAGTCACTTCAGGGACCTTAAAAATCAGTTTTTCTCACAAAACATGTTTCAAAGGTTTCAAATATCACATCTGCTACTGCATACTGTAGGCCATACTGTATGCCAGATCAAATAAAAACCCGCGATTTTCGTTCCGCCATGTTGATTAAGCAATTCAGATGGCATGATTAAGCAATTCAGATGGCATGATTAAGCAATTCAGATGGCAATGCATAAAAAACGAGATCGTTTACATGTTGCCATATGCCGCAAACAAAAAATGCAAATAATATTGAATTATTTGTTTGCTGTTTATTTTCCCAATGTTTGTTGATCCAGCAAATATGAAGGAATGTATTTTCCAGCTTCTGGAAACAAAAACACTTTTGCAGAAGAGAGCGATTTGTCAATATTTTCAACTTGTGTTTTTTCTCTATCATCTCAACCGGGGAGGTCTAGGTCACAAAGAAATGCGATACAAGTGTCTAATATCTATTATATTATTTTCGAGACCCCGACGGGATAAAACACTAGAATCTGGAGCGGCGAAGGGAACATGAGAAATCGGTGTAGACACACAGTTTATGCATCATTTCTAGTTGCTACGTGGAGGGATATAAACGACAGGTCCCGCCGGTGTGTATGCGTTTGGGAAGACAAAACTTTATTTTATGACCACGGCCTGCGGGTCTTGGTGAACGATGTACAAATTGGCGGCGGTACTTTTCTTTTTTCTTGGCATACAGAAAAGCAATTACTTTTAAATGGAGGGAGGGGGACTGGAACAGTTGGATAATGGGTAGAAATGAAGAGAAATGAAGTTTCAAAAGTTAAGGGTTGAGAGAAAAATCTTGAATTTGTATTCCTTGGAAAATTTATAGAAATTAGAAGGTTGTAAAACTACCATGAACAATCTGAATGAATGACACGCCTGACTCTCAACTTCGAGCCAATTAATCTCAGTTTCTGTAAGAGGTATCAAGAAGTAGTCAACAAATAAAATATTTTGAACATTATGATAAATGTGTTGCTAGTTAACCACTTTTTGGTATTTTCGATGGGAAATGAGATATGAAAGCTCAAAATAGATGGTTTGGCGCAACTTATCAGACTTTATAATGACAGAAAATACCGCTGCCTGAATTTCAGAATTTCTCGAATTAATAGAATTTTCAAATTTGAAGAATATCAGAACAAATATCGATTAGAGCATTTGGTTATTCCCTGATTAATTTCAGCTTTGGTTATTATTCAAAAAATACAATAACACTGTTCATATTATAATTTTTACGGGTTATTTGAGATTTACGATTCGAAAGAATATCCAAGAAATCTCGAATTCCATTATCCTTCAAATTACTATTATTGAAAAATCTAGTAAATATTGAATCTCAATCAGTATCTATTCATAACAATTGTTCCCGAATTTCCAAGCTTTTGCATCACAAATCAAATCCAAAAATTCATTTCCCCTACTTCCTGGTTATTCACAAAATCTCTCTTTCTCGATTATTCATCATTTTTGCAAAAGTGCGCATGTGATGAAGTATATTTCCGTGTTTCGATGCCCTCTTCCAAATGCTCACATTGTTTGGTTCACATTTTGAATTCGAAACACAATTTTGTTTAATATTCACGAAATAGTTTCAAAAAAGGGATGAGCAAAACTCATGAATTTTTCTCCTGCTTTAGAATTTTACGGGGGATCAAAAGATGCGGCCGGAAAAAAAAAGGTCTGGAAAACGGTTTGGTCAGGTTAACTAGAAAATGATCAAAAATCGGAAAGCGCCGAAAAGAAATTATCGACTTATGCAAATCCCACGGCATTCCAAAAAAAAACAGAGGAGAATTTTGAATGTGACTCGATTCCAATCAAATTCCAATCAAAATGGTGGGAAAAACCAAAATAACTATTCCAGCCATATTTCCCACAGACAGGTTCTTATTAATTCATAATTCTCGAGTGGGAAATTCCGAGAGTCCCAGATTTCGAACAACACGACCAAAACGTGCATTTCAGAAGAATCATAGAAAATGCGCATGTTTGATGAACTCTGAGGGAGACAAAAATTTGAAAGATAGGGGGAAAGAAAAGTTGGAATCCGGAATAGGATCTAATTTTGAATTCTTTTCATGTTTGTTGTGCAGAAAAGTGCATTGGAACTGAGCTTCTATTCTGAGCTTCTATTCTGGGAGAGAAAAAAGTTTTGGAAGGGAAAGGGCAAAACACAAAATTCCACATTCCAGGGACAGGGAAATGCTTTAAATTCTGAAAAATCTAAAATTCAAATTTTTGCAAATTTCAGTTATACCGTAAACACTCTAATGGTCTCTATGACTATAAATTTGAGCCAATATATCTTGGTTCCTATGAAAGATATCGAAAAATAATTAACTAGCAAAATATTTTTCATACTACGACAAACATTTTACCTGTTGACAACTTTTCGATATCTTTCACAAGAAATAAGCTATATGGGCTTAAAGTCCAGGCATCCTGTTAGTGTTTACAGTATTTCCAGCCTACACTGTGTATCATAAATACAAAATGCACTTTCATACTTCCTTCCTTGTTCAAATTCTGTATTTGCCCATTTGTTGACCCGGATAGTGTCAATCAAAACTGATTTCTAATTTTTATTATCAGCCAAAGGTCGCTGCTATTTTCATGTGATTGATGAAAACGAACACGGGAATAACATGTTGACACCCAGAGCTTTGTTTATGTGAAAAGTGCTCAACTACCGTACTTTTGCCGGACAACCTTTTCCTATTGTAGACTACTTCGTATCACCTCTAGATTCGGTCAAAGATCGCGGACAAAAATATTAGGTTTGGAGTGAAGATAAATATTCTGATTGTTGCCCCCTGATAACCGTTTTGCGGGCACCCTATCGCTACGTCATTCCTATTTGCCTATCTCGGCGCGGTTTAAAGTCGCGTCGGGCCTGCGCAGCGCTCCACGGCCCCCTCTGATACATATTTATCATATTATTGTTTGTCCTGGATCATTATCTCAAAAGACAAGACAGACAGTTTGGTGCGGAGAGACCACAATTTTCACCTCTCGTTCACTCGGGAGTTCTTCGAATGACGTGTGCCTCATTTTCTCTCTGATTAATGGTCTCACGAGAACAACAGTCACTGCGGGGGCCCACACGGGTGGCAAAAAAGAATACAGCCGGTGGAGGGTCACCGGAGGTTAAGATGACGCTATTTACATTGCCTGATGGCAGGAGAAAAAGGAGCACCGAACCCATCTGGCAGGGTCAACTTCTTATGAATGTCACATATGGTTTTGGTGTGATAATTCATGATGATGTCATATGTGGGACCTAAAACCGGAAGGTTAATGGGGACTGTTTATACTGAAATTTGAAAACAATAAAAGATCACAAACAGTAAACGCGAATGGCATCATAGAGTGGAAAATAAGTATTTTAAATAACACAATGTTCAAAACTGTGAAATGATCTTCAGGGGTTTTGGAAATTTTTCAGCCGTCTATCTAGATCAAATGGTTCTTGCTCTTCAAGAATACCGTATTGCATTTTGTTAAAATTGATATCCACACTTCCTGTAATGAGAGCTACTATAACAAAAGAGTAATGAGAGCTACTATAACAAAATGAGAGCTACTATAACAAAACAAAAATTGAGCACAATAACTTCGATTTCTGTATGACACATGAAAAATTTGTCTACTCATGAAATATTGACAATATTATGAAGAACAATTTATTAGTTGACAAGTTTTATATGTCTTTCATAGAAAATGAGATGTATGGGCTCAAAGTTAGGAGTAATGCCCTTGTATTGCAGGTTTGAAGGTATTTCAGGCTCTTTGGCAGATATCTGAAAGTTAATCTGATAAAATGCCATTCATATGATCTCAAACACTTCATTATTGAGGATTTTTTTTTGTCTGTGTTATCACGGAATTGTCGGTTTAGTAATCCAATTCAAGCCAAATTGAGAACAGTTTTCCTTTGTTCAAATCCGTCAGAAATCATCTGAATCCCAATTACACTATCCGACTACCTTCCGAAAATTAGTGAACCATACCAGTTGCTGTTTTACAGTATCCCAGGACACCCCATCCCGATGATTTCTTATCTTGTCCTCCTATCACTATCCGTTCTCTTTTTTTTGACACCCAGATCAAAGTAGTATCATCAGAAGTAATTTTACACTCATCAACTCCACCAATATTGTGAGGGAAATGGGATGGACGGATAGGTTGGATGTGATCGAATGAGAAGAAGAGGTTGCCAAAAGCTTATCTTTCAAATGATAATGGATAATGGGATTAGCTGTATAGTGAAAAAGCAATGGGATTGGATTTGATGGGGGTACATAGGTCAGCGGCTTTGATCGTCTTGGATAGCGTAGTTTATTCTTTGGAAGGGATCTTTCATGAGAGGTTTTTTTGGGAATCGTTCACAGGCTACAAAAACCATATTGGGACTAATGACGGTTTGCAGACTTTAAATATCCGATTTTTGATCTGATCAAAAAACATTCAATTCACCGAGGTAATCTGATCTAGCACCGTTTTTGCATTGAGGATCATAAAACGGATAACGGATTAAAATGACATGTAGTAAAGGTACAAGGTACACTACAGGAATTTTAAAGAGTTGCGAAAAAAGTCATAATCCGGTTCTGTCTAGTTCTGTTCAAAAACTGAAAAGAAAACATATTGTAGATGGGTTAAGCAGTTGGAGGGATGCTTCCAGAAGCCCAAAAAACAGTGCGGTATAAGTAGCTTCAATGGAACAATAAACTCGTGAAATCTGTTTCAAAGACGACTAAAAAATTCAAGATTTTCCCATCAAACCATATTTTGATTTCTACCGTGAAACCGGAAAAAGACGGGTTCCGACACTGTCCAGATTGAACTCAATTATCTCAGTTCCTAGGCAAGATATAAAAAATGTGCCAACTATTGAAATATTTGTGACGTCATGATTAACAATTTTGCAGTGGACAACTTATTTATATCTTTGATAGGAACCGAGAAAAATTGGCCCAAAGTTAAATGATGAGGTTACAGGTTTCACGATAAGTCAAAAATTGTATCACAACGGAAAGGTTCAAAAACTAGTTGAGCACTAGTCTTGTTTAGTGAACAATAAACGTTAAGGTGTCTTTAGAATTCCATCAAAACATCCCAATTACCGTAAGAAATATTCTAATTACTGAAGACCTGTATTAGAAGGGCCCTCCAAGAGACTCTTCAAAAAACTAAAAAGCTCCTTTCAATACATATGTGCTGTTTGTAATTAAAACTTTCGGTACGTTTTCAAGCAAAAATATTCCAGAAACTTCACAAATCCACGAGAGAAATATGCGTGAAATTGATGAAATTTTATGAAATTTGAAATGAGAATTCACCAATTTTCCAGAATAATTATTTCTCTAATTGAAGGGTACCTGTAATAGAAGGACTCTCCAAAGGTACATAAAAAAATAAAGGAGCTGACCCTTCTAATGCAGGTTTTACGGTAAGATAGTTTTCATTGAAACGAAAAAAATTCTGAATTATAACACTGCTTCGTTTTTTTAAAATCTCGGCTTTATGAAATCTCACTTTCATATTCGTCATTATCCAGTCCAATAAATCAACCTCCTGTTCAAGACCATTTGCAACATTTCATATCAATTTTCACTTTCTACAATTTCTTATTTTTACACTGTCCGGATGGTTATCTCACACTATCGCGCCTCTTTCTTCTTCCACTTCATTAAACTAATTGTTCTTCTTCTCGTTTACGCAAAGTACGCTCGTTTTCTGTGTTTTGTTGTGCTTTGATGTCAGTCCAATGAATTCAATTTTACGATTGGAGTTGGGAGCAATATAATGTGCTAACTCCTGATGGCAATTAGACATGATTGCTTGAACGAAGCAGGGACCAGGGATTGATATTTGTTGAAAAAAATCCAAATTTTTGTTTGACGTTGGCACCTAAAAATTGAAAAAAATCTGGAAACTTTTGCTCCTACTCTCCCTGGAAACATGGTTTTGTAAATAATCTGAAAAATCTGAAAAACCTGAAAAATGAATCAACGATCAACATGAAGAATTTATTATCCAATATTTCACTCGGATAAAAAAAATTAGGACTCGGGGTGCGCAAACGAAATCATCGCTGGTTTTGATTTGATGAAGTGATGTGGATGGTAGGGGGTGTGTGTGTGTGTGACAAGGATCTCTTTTGGGGTCTCTCAAACAGTTAGGGGGGAGGATTTTTCGGATCTTTTTTGAAAATCTCCTCAAACGAAACATTTTTAGAAGAAAAAAGGGTTTAAAAAAGGAAAGGTGGGGAGGGAAAGATTATTTGATTGGTGAGTGTGTGTGTCGATTTTTTATTGGGGTGTGGGGAGGGTGGGAAGGGTGAATCAAAATTTGTCGCAATCCTCTCTCTTTTCACCGGTGTCGTGCACAAACTATGGTTGGAAATTATACAAAAGCTTTAACAAGAAAGGAGAAGAGGAAGCAGCGATCTAGACACAAAGCATAACAGCGATGAGGCTAAGATTGTGGGAAGTCATGAAGATTGGTTTCTTGGTTGTTAGCGACACCTCCTATGGGGAATTGGGAGGTGGGTTTTTAAGTATTTTTTGTGAGAAGAAGAAAAAAGGCTGGATTTGGGGGGGGGGGGGAAGGGGGGAGTGAAGAAACTCAATTTACAATGATGACAGACAATTTGGTGATGTTGAAAAGGAGAAAAAGAAGAACCATCTTGTTGGAAAATTTTTACAGGAGCGATTTTAAGAAGAGGGGAATCGGAGCGAACGATTGGAGGGATATGTGAGCACCACGCGCGAGTTTTTTATGGCTGTCCGGCGAAGTTCGGGTTGCAAACTTCGATGTCACCAGTTGGAGCAAGACCCGGGCACTCGTAGACACTGTAGTTGTTCTCCTCGTCAGCACCATCCTCTCCGTCGGACTCGATGATTCCTGGAGCGTCCTCACCGCAGATGATCTTCTGCTTGGCCTGTTGGTACTGGTGGAGTTGAGCCTTGTAGGCCAGAGTCTCGTCTCCCTTGTTTCCCTGGAAAGTGGAATTTGCTGATTATTGGAATTTGAAAGTTCTTTAGAGCTAGCTATACATCCTAGATCCGACTTGATTTGCATTCTATTCCTAGATTCTTCAAATCCAATCGCATTAATTTTCGATATCCTAGCTTCCTATTAATCCCCCATATCAATATAATCTCATCATATGATATCCTTAACATATACTTCCGATACATTCGTCCCTTTCAGTATAATGCATATCATATCCGATTTGCTCCATAGAAAGATTTGCTCCATAAGAAAGAATTGATTGGCCTTCCTTCCGGAACGATTCAGCTCAGTTATTCTGAATATTAATCACGCGCGCGGGGCTTACACTCACAAACACATCGACATCACTTTTTAAGCCTTTTTTTCTCTTCACTAGATTCTATGAAATGCTCTCAATGTAATTCAGTTAATAGATTAGGCTTCTTTTCCATTCATGCGCGACGTATTCGTCATGGAGAAGGCAGAAAAGAATAATATGAAAAAGAGAAAGAAAAGTGCTCAATTTTTTATGAGCCATGGATCTAAAGCTCACGGGGACCAAAAGTCAAACTTCCAGAGGAATCACAAACTCCGTTTTGAAAGGGAATATTGGAGAAATTAGAAACCAGAAGTTCAACGCCAGCCTTACCTTGTTCTTGCGGAATCCTGGTCCAGTTCCGGCGTATGGAGCGTACTCTCCATCATCTGGAGTATCGCTACGGCGGTTGTTCCTAGAAAATATGAACTGAGCTACTAAAATCTCTACTAGACTCTCTTACTTGTAGTAGTAGGTTCCTCCAGCGACGGTTCCGACGAGTCCAACGCACATGACAGTTCCGACAGCTGAAATAAAACTCAATAAAACTCTTAAATCCCAACATCCATGTATTACCAAGAAGCAAGAGGCTGCTGCTGCTGTATCTTGGTGCATTTCCAGAGTACTCTGCTGAGGTGGCAAGACGACGTTTGTCAACGAGCTGAGCGGAGACAGTCTGCTTGGCCGGTTGTGGCTCCGGCTCGACGAAGGAGACGAACTCGTTCTGTCCTTTCTTCTGTGGCACTTGTGGCTCACCGGTCGCCGTTTGCATCGCACTTTCGAGCGACTCAACGTTGACCTTGGCGGCCTCGGTGTTCTTGGCGAGCTCATCCTGGGTCTTCTTGAAATCGGCCTCCTTGGCGATCTCCTCCTCAAGCATCATTTCCTCTGAAACCAAATTCTTTCATTTTCTATGCCTTTCTCTCCGGAAACGTCACTATTTGCATTGCGTTTTTGTTTAGGCTTGTTTTTCTGAAAGGAGAGCCTTCAATGGCAGTCCTCCTTTTTGCCTCAAATGAACTCAATTATAAGCTATTTAGGATATATAGGATAGAGAGTCATGCCTACCCCACAGAAATGCACTAAATTATCTCCTTCTTTTTCTCTGTTCTTCTTCCGTTTCAGCTCCTCAAGACCAAGTTCATGCTCCCTTTTTTTTCCAGAAGGCTTTCAGGATTCACGTAATCTCCGCTTCAGGGCAATTTGCAGTGTGTGCGCTCCGAAGGGAAAGAGCACTTCAGGAAATATGACTTCCTGGAGAAAAACGAAGGCACACGCACACACACACATGCGCACAACCGACAACATCAACTTTTTAAGCCTTCACGTCATCAAAAAGCGCGAGAGAGAGAGCGGGAAAAAACTTTTGAACTCGGCGGATTTGGTTTCCGTCATGAGCACAAGGTGACAATGAGATCAACAAAATCTATTATTTTGAGATGGGATTACTGTATTTCCTCCGGGAGTTTTTGATCTTATCCCTGCAATCATGAACTACATAGAGATTGAATTGTTTTCAAAGAAGACTTCCGAATTCTTGGCACGAAGACCCTCTGGGGAGCATTTTGAGTTAGTCACCATTTTCTCCAAAAATTTATCCCTCGTTTTCAGCTCGCCCATCGTCACTATTTGTTGCCAGTTTTTTCTCTTTTTTCTAATCATTATAAATGAACACACACATGACTCGCTTGCTCGCTATTTTGCCGCACCATGTGTGTTCCGTCTGAAAAACTGAAAACCACAAAAAACTGGAATAGCGGCGCGTATCGAAAACGAAAAACACAAAAAGAGAATAACAGAATAAGCAGCACTAGACACAACAAAAAAAAGTCGAGTGGTTTAGAAGAAGAAGTCCTACTTCCTTTCTTGAAGACCTCTCAGGTGTCCCCTAGTCTTGAAAAACATGCCCTTCCAGAATTACCTTTCAACAAGTCCTCCAAGTCGAATGGTTCCTCTGCTGGCTTTGGCTTAGCATCCTCCGTTGAGCGCTTGGATCCGTCACGGCTGTTCTTGGTTCCATGTCTGGAGAAAGCGGACTTCAAGGCATCCTTCTGGCCGTTCTGCTCCTCCTGGAGTTTCATGGCCATATCCGCGTAGTAGTCATAGAGCTCCTGGTTGCGTCTAGTCTCCACTGGATCGTAACGGTACTGCTCGCGAAGCGCCTCATCCAGGTTTCTCTGCTCCTCTTTGGCGGATTCCTCCATGATCTGCTTGTACACATCCTGTTGTTGCTCAGTGCTGAGGTCTGGAACATCACGTTCCCTGTTGGCTGCTGGTCCGTTTTGGACCGCTCCTCCTTCTGAAAATGCAATTTGCTAGACAGTGTTCGTAGTCTAATTAAAGGAAGCGGTTTAATTAGATTAGCTAGTTATTGCTAGATCCCTTAGAATGTAGAACATGTTTTCAGACCTGTTGTATTTCTCAGAAACGACCCAGTACCCTCTAAAAAGTTTTTAAAGTGTATAGCATAACCAAAAATTCCTACGTCAAGCTTGCATCACTCAAAGAATCTTTGAAGAGAGGAAAAAAAAGAGTTTCTTGGTCACTCAACTCTGCTTTCATTCAACTTTTCTATTCAAGCGAGAATTCCAAGAAAGTGTGAATGAAAAGAAAAATCAAATTCTCCTCTTCTTCTGACTCATTGGGGAGCAAGGATAAGAATCCAACAAAAATTTCTTAATCCTTATATTTTCGGAAAAAAAGGAAGAAAAACAAAACGACAAAAAAATCTGAAAATCTACCGTATCCTATTCACTCCCTCTTCTTTTTCTTTTCATTTTTATCTTATTGTGTTGTTCTAACCACAATTTTTGTACCCTCTTCAACCCGACACACACTCCAATCAGAGAGAGCCCATGAGTCACATGAGAGCAGCACTCTCATCTCTATGTCACTGAGAAATAAGAGCTTGTAGCTCGTTTAATGAGATGTGCTCATGCCAAAAAAGAAGAGGAGTGTTGCACTTCATCGAATCACATGCTCTTTTTACGGACTTTTTTCTCTAGAAAAGCGAAAAGTGTGGGCGAGAAAAATTGGAGTCGAAAAGAAATAATTCAAGGGACAGGTGAGTGATGAATGAAAAATGAAACTGAGGGGAGAATGTCATGAAAATTACACCTGTCCTCCACCTTTTTTTTCGATGAAAGTTTTTTGAAAAGAAAGATATGACGTGAGGAAATAGAGGAAATAAAGTGTGACGTGGTTTTTGGTAACTACGGAATCTTCTTTTTGTTGCTAGCGCTGCCCATAGAAACACACTAGAGACCGGGAAATTTTAGCTCTTCCTCAACTATGCTAATAGGTATATAGCCGCTCAATTTTAGAAAATTCTCTAGGGAATTCTTCAAGAAATTTTATTGGGTTTCTTTGTTATGATATAATACTTGAATTTGAGAAAAAAACCCCAATAGAAAAGTTAAAATTAAACAGATAACGAAATATCTAATACTTTCAGCAATAAATAATGAAAACATTAATTAAATCTAAATGTACTAATCTAAAATTAAGCTAACCTATGATTTGAAAAAGAGAAGCATTGATACCCTACACTTACTATTTGAAAAGAAAAAAAACTAAAAAAAAAAGAGAAGTTAGTAATTATATCATATATGTAATTAAAAATAAACAGACTCACCTGTGAAGAGTGCGGCTTGTGTGGCAGAAAGGCATGCGAGAAGCACAACGACTCGCCACATGCCCATCCCGTATGAGGGCCGAAGAGTGGTGCGAGCGGCTCCGAAGCAGCTCGAGGAAGTTGAGAAGAGGCGGGCCTGCGATTTCTGCGACGCCGTCTTTGTCGCCGCTATTTCTCCGTCTTCACGTCTACAACGCATCTGAAAGTAACTCTCTCTCTCTCATCGCTTTGGAAGAGATGACGTGCGCGTAGGAGAAGAGGCGGAGACTCGCGCGCCGCGAGCCTTCAGTCGCTGTTTTCTAACGGCGCTCGCCGTGTCGCGCACTATTTCGGGTTTCCGCGGTTTCAGAGTCTCGGGAAGAAAATGAAAAAAGGGTTAGGAAGACAAGAAAGAGAGGAGAGAGAGAGAGAAGGAAAACGGGAAAAATGCCTGAAGGCAATATCTGAGCACTGGAGCATGGAAGAGCAACACACCCAAAAAAAAATAGAAGGGTCCCAAGGCTACGCTAACAAATATGCATGACAAGAGAGACCACATAAAGGGTCGTGTGACAACGGGGCAGAAAAAAAAAGGGAAAGAGAAAAAGAAAGAAAAGAGCAGTCCTCATCATCATCATCTTCGTCTTCATCGTCTTCTCTGTTTCCGAAAGCCCTCTTACAAACAAGTGGAGGGTAAAAAGGACCCTTCTCTTCAAAAGATTTCCCTAGGAATAGGTTTGTTTGACTTTCATTTCGTTTCAATTTCAGGCCTCATTGCTCTCCTTTTTTCATTTCCTGGAATGTTAGAAGTGAAATGAATGAGGGAAACTGAAAACCAATGTTCTAAGAATCCGAGGAAAAAAAAGGAAAAAATAATCAATTTTAGATTCGTTATTCTGGATGAGGATAGTGAAGAAGGACGACGCATTTTATTAGATTATTCTGGTGGTGCACTTTTTGGGAAGAGAGAAATAATGAAAAAAACTGAACTGTGGTCGAGATTTGGGAGGTATACGGTAGTGACGTAGAAAGAAGATTCTAATCAATTTTAATTATAGAAAATAGCGAAATTCCAGATTCTGAGAATTAAGCAATTTCCGCATCTCTGGTTTTTGGAATCTCGGGTTTTCAAAGAACCAGTTTCTTAGAATCCCAGAATCAAATAACCTCAGAATCTCAGAATCTCAGAATCTCAGAATCTCAGAATCTCAGAATCTCAGAATCTCAGAATCTCAGAATCTCAGAATCTCAGAATCTCAGAATCTCAGAATCTCAGAACCTCAGAATCTCAGAATCTCAGAATCTCAGAATCTCAGAATCTCAGAATCTCAGAATCTCAGAATCTCAGAATCGCAGAGTCTCAGAATCTCAGAATCTCAGAATCTCAGAATCTCAGAATCTCAGAATCTCAGAATCTCAGAATCTCAGAATCTCAGAATCTCAGAATCTCAGAATCTCAGAATCTCAGAATCTTAGAATCTCAGAATCTCAGAATCTCAGAATATCAGAATCTCAGAATCTCAGAACCTCAGAATCTCAGAATCTCAGAATCTCAGAATCTCAGAATCTCAGAATCTCAGGATCTCAGAATCTCAGAATCTCAAAATCTCAAAATTTCAGAAGCTAAAAATCTCAGAATTTCAGAATCTCAGAATCTCAGAATTTCAGAATCTCAGAATCTCAGAATCTCAGAATCTCAGAATCAGAATCTCAGAATCTCAGAATCTCTACATTCCAGAGGCCCGTGAGTAATATCTGGATTTAATTCTCCCATAATTTGATGATATTGAATTCTGAGAGTTTCTCAGTTACCCTAAAAGACTTCTTATCATTCTTTCATGAACAAAATAAAGCTCTGGTTACTATAGCCCTCTGGTTACTGTAGATCTCTGGTAACTGTAGCCCTCTGGTTACTGTAGATCTCTGGTTACTGTAGCCCATCAAATAAAGTTTTGGAAACTTCTTTCTCATTAACGACTATATTTTGCATTTCTCATAATTTTGGGGAACATAACAAAACGGCAGCAAAAAAAGCAAAAAAAACTGGTGTCTGTTTCAGACGTGCTCAATGATTTTGGCTCATCTCCCTATCCTCATCATCTCCCCCCTCCTCCTCGTTTTCATATCCCCTATTTTATGGTCACACTCATCGTCTCCCGTTTTTTTCTAGATTCTCTCAGAAAAACGCAAAACAAAAAAGGGGCGGTGTCAGCTGATTGGAAGATACATTCTGTTATTTTCCCTGACTCCCAGTCTTGAAAAAATACAATATAATTTATAGTCAAAAGGGAGGGAGTGATAGTTAGAATTGCTTTCCATTCTAGAATCCTGGAGGCGGTTTTCATAACTTAATCTATAGAAAATATATTTTATTAAGATCAAGTTACGACTGAAAGGGAGAAAATTGGGTTAACTTTTAGATTGAAAAAAAGCTGGTCACTTGATTGAATAGAGCAGATTAAAAAGATCAAACATATTTTCCATTTCACCTCATTCTTAACAAGATACCGTAGTCCTACTGGTGCATATCTTGAAATGATGCTAATTTGGTTGCGCGTGACTTAGAGTGCTAGGGAGTGCATCCATCTCATTAGGAAAGTGTGAAAATTCCTTTCTCTCTCTCGTCTTCATCCCCATTTTCACAATTGACGAGTGGAGGATAATGAGAAGGGTAGAGAAGTGCTTATCAAGGACAAAGGATCCATTTGAGTCATGTTCCGAAGGGAAAAGACAAAAAGTAAAATCCAAAAAAAAAGAAAAAAGAAGACTTCATAACGTAAGTGCCTTGGTGATTTGTTTCACTACATCTTCTATTGTTCTCCTACCAAGAATTGCTCTCCGAGCAGAAAACAACTCTCTCTCCCTCGTGATTCATGACGCGAGAACTAATTTTCAGGTGGTAACTGAGAAAGTGAGGGCTGAAAAGAATAATAGGTGAAAATTGTCTGTCTCGAAGAAAGCAGAAAATTAGTCATGTCTATATAGTTAGAAGTACCGACAATCTTTATATGACGCACGAATGTGGGAAACTTGAGCCAACTTGGGGAACTAATCTGTGATAAGTTATCATTGATAAAGATCCACATCACTTATCCAGAAAATCGTGTGAATGGAGGATAATTTCTGAACTCTTCAGGATCAGCCAAAGCTCTTGGAGAGGAGAAAAACTTTTCCTAAGCCAGCCTAATCTCCCCTTCACGCCTACACATCTTGCTCCAAACAGCACATTCTTCAAATTTCATGAACTTTTTCTTCTTTTTAGCAAATTTTATTTTTCTTACGTCTCTTTCGGAAAATTGAAATAAAAAGAACAGCTGATAAAAAAAAGCGCCAACCAACTCTGATTGGGTTCCCGGAAAAGGACACAAGGGGGTCTAACAACATCAAAGATCATTGAAGAAGCCCTCAAAAAGAAAGAGGACCGCAAACTTTTTCTGTTCCCTTCTTCCTTTTTGAAACTTTTTTGTGGCGTGGGGGGGCCGGAGGCAACTTTAGGGAATTGGAGTCTTGTGAGAAAATGCGAAATTAAAACCAGTAGAAAACGGAAGGAAGGAAGAGAGAAGTTGGAACAAGCTTTGTAAGTACCAAATTATTGCAAAAAAGGGTACATGATGTCATGGTGAAAAAAGAAAAAAAAGTTTTGAATATTTTTGACGGATAAAAAGTTTTGAAGAGGATTATGCGGGCAGCGGTCAGATAATAATTTTTTGGGATACAACTTACTTTTTCTCTGAAACTAAAACATCATTTTCGCACCTGACCGAAAAATTGATTTCTACTAAAAGAATGTGCAACTGATAAGAGCAGACCTATCATAAAAACCAAAAGCGACCATCATCGTCATTAATGGTCTTGTTTGCAGTTGTGAAATTTAGAAGTAATGGTATGACTGAAATGCGGTGACCCTATCTTATAGAATTTTTCCGATAAAATCTTCTACCGTAATCCTAAAAAAAGTTCATGAAAAAAGAAACAGGTTCTCAAAGTAGAAGTAACCAAAAACAATTCGTCAGATGGCTAGGAAAAAAAAAGGAAAAAAAAGACCCTCATTTTTCGCGTGCTATTTCTTTACCTTCTTCTCGAAACCTAAGGAATTTCCAGAAAAAAAGATAGATCAAGTGCAAGATAGCGTGTTTAGATGGCATTAATTATGTTTCAGTCTCTCATGTCAACGCTTTTCTCTTTCGCTATCTTTTAGATGCGTCAAGAATGCCGACGTCGTCTATTTTTGAAAAAAAAAGATGTTTCAGTCTGAAATAATCAGAGGGTACATCGAATGTTTTTGGTTTTTTTTTCGAGCTGAAAAATTGACGTCTTCTTTGACTACGTAACAGCTACAAAACGCCAGATTATGAGGGGATATCAACTGAAAGATAATCAGTATATTATTCAGTCGAGCGGAAGGAGAAAAAAAATTTTTCAGCATGACTTGAATCATATCTATTCTTCTGATTGGGACGTCACACCTAGATTTTTCTAGATATCTGAAAATTGTATTTTTGGGGACTTCCGGAAAAATAGATTTTCGGAAAAACAAAAAAAAATCGAAAAATGTCAGAAAGGTGTCACTGGAATCAAATTCAGCGGGAAATTTATCAAGTGAAATCATATCAAAAGCCAAAATTTTCTGAACATTAAGAGTTAGAGCTCCGAAAAAAGTTGAGCAAGAATATGTGATGATGAGTTGAGGAGAAGTAAACCAAGACAAGAAATGATGAATTATTTAAGCGGATGTTTTCGGAAAAATGAGAGTGATCCATTTCGGCTTTCAATTTTACAACGTCAGAACTTTTTATTTCTGGAAAAAAAAGGAAAATGAAAAATCGGAAAAACAGAGAAAACTAAAACTGAAATTACATAGTTGTTTCACTTCAAACTATCCGCGTTCTTCTATTGCAGAGGCCCTTAAATTTCAAAATTTCTGAATTTCTGAATTTCTGAATTTCTGAATTTCTGAATTTCTGAATTTCTGAATTTCTGAATTTCTGAATTTCTGAATTTCTGAATTTCTGAATTTCTGAATTTCTGAATTTCTGAATTTCTGAATTTCTGAATTTCTGAATTTCTGAATTTCTGAATTTCTGAATTTCTGAATTTCTGAATTTCTGAATTTCTGAATTTCTGAATTTCTGAATTTCTGAATTTCTGAATTTCTGAATTTCTGAATTTCTGAATTTCTGAGTTTCCAAATTTTGAATTTCTGAGTTTTCGAATTTCCAATTATGAAACTTTCAAAAAATGGACGAAGATTCTAGCGGGTACCTCTAATTTTCCGCCTATAGGAGCTTTCTCACGGAGGGCCCTTCTATTAGAGGGACCGTCCTATCAAAGAGAACCTCTTATTAAGGGGACCTATTTGGGGACCTTCTAGTAATGGTTTGACGGTAATTGGAAAAAAATCTACTACAGCATTCAAGTAAAGGGGAAAAAGTTACTTCAGGTAAACTAATCTAGAAACCTTCTGAATTCGAAAAAAAATTTATACGAAAAAATAATATTCTTATATTCCAAAAGAGCCCTCTGGCTGATTTATTGCTTTATGCCTACGCCTACATAGTGCAATTTTCTTGAGATTAGTTTTCCACCCCGCTGTTTTTTTCTCCCTGGAACATGTCATTCCAAGAACAGGAAATTTGAAACGAAATAGGGAGGGGATTTGGAAAGAAGAGAGTGAACGAAATTGGTTTTCAGCCTTTTTTTTTGCTGCTGTGTCGGAGCTCACTCATTCGCATTCCTTGTATATTGGAATTTTTCTTGTCTAAATTGTAGTCGTTCGAGGAAAGAAATGCTCCCAAAAGAAAAACAGCTACAAATGGGATATACAAAAATCAAATTGAATGAGAGAATATAGAATAGGGCACAAAATTCAAATGTGAAAAGCGAAAAGCAATCAAGAGAAAAGGAAAAAAATGATTAGAATTTTCTAGAAAAGATAAAAAATTGGATTATGAAAAAAAAAAGGATTAGAAAAAACACAGCACAAAACAATTGATTTGATCCAGAAGTTGAGTTAAGGGAAGATGGAAAAAAGGGAAACCCGTAAATATTTTTGTTATTTCAAGTGTGTTTGGGTGCTCTTCTTGCTCCATGAATTCATAAGCAAGTTTTTTTTTCATGAAAAGGGTTCATCTCTTTGGATAACCTGATTCTGCTTATTACTGAAAGCTGAGAACTTGTTCGAGAGCAACAAGTCATCTAGAACATGCTGAAAAACATCGCTGACTCACCTTTAAGCTGAATGCATTTAATGTAGAAGGTATTCTGAAAGAAAAGGAATTTTTGAAGAATAATAAAAAAAGAGGAAAAAAACAAAAAGGTTGTTGCTGCTACTGCCAAAACTTGAAAAATTGAAAAATTGGAATTCACCTCTGCGACAAAGTGTAATTAATTTTCCACGAATGAAGTGACTAAAAATAGAATAGAAACTCTATTCCTTCAAGGACTCGGAAGACGTACAGAAGACGTATGGCAGTGTTGTTTGGGAAAAATTGCGGGATATTGTGTTGGAAACAACAGTCAGTGAGATAAATTGGCAAACACAAGGAGTTCTCACTTTGTTTCGAAACTAGAGGCACCTGATCAAACGGAAAGAGACGTGGTGGGGGATAAAACATAAAACAATTGCAAAATCCATCTGTCGACCGTTGTTCGTTGCCGCGCAGCACTGACCGTTTTGTTTTTATTCGATTTTGAAATGAAATCCGCTTCAAATCCTTTTTTTTCATTTTGGGCTTGTCATAAAAGGCAAACATTCAACTTTTGTTCGACGTGTTCTAAAATGCATGACAAAGTGGGAAAGGAATGATTGATGAGAATGTGAGTAGGTGGACTAGTACCCATTGTTTCAGCCCTAGAAGCTCATTTAAAGTTTTGAGAAGACAACTGAAAGAAATTAGAAAAAAACTGGAAGGAAATGAGAAAATGTCCACGTGCCGACTTTCTAATTTTTCAAAGAAAGTTTTAGAAATTGAAGGGATCCACGTAGCACCACGCGAACAAAATATTTTCCGAATGAGGGAGCAAGATAATCAGATATTCACAGGTTTCGACTTGGCGTTTGATGTTCTCAAGTCAGATGATTGAAGAAGTATGATCAGAAGTGGGATGAATTGCTCATCTCAGATTAGATACTTGTTTGCACAATTTCCATAAGACACGAGGCATGGCTTTCAGCATGATGAACTGATATGATGAAGGCGTGATGTTGACAAGTTACTGGAGCAAGGGGGGCGATGTAGAGACAAGATAGGGGCTAGATAGGAATAGCGGAAGAGTTGAAAAGGTTATTTTCAAAAAATACAGAAATTTGACAATTCGTTAGCTTTTAATTCTGAAATTTAGTATTTTTGAGAATTAGAACTGTTCATTCTGCAATTCTAAATTCCAAAATTCCGAATTTATGGAATTCTGAGATTCCAGGATCTCAAAATTCAAAATTCAGGAATTCTGAAACTCCGGAAAAAAGTTATAAAATTCTGCGATTCTGAAATCCGGAATTTAGGATTTTGAAAACTCAGAAATTTTGACATTGTCGAGTTCTAAAATCACAGTTCCAAAAAATCTGGAATTTAGAGTTAAGCCCATGAGCTTCTATTAGAGGGTGGGCTTCTATTAGAGGAAATACGGTATTTTTCTTAGAAAAAGATGTTATTTAGGAAAAATATTCACAGGTGTGAATTCTTTTTTTTTCTGAAAATGATGATCGAATCATAACTTCGAAAAAGAACTTTGGGGGATCCTAATAGAATGACCTGCGACCAAAAAAGATTTCAATAATAAATAGATTTCAAGAACTGTTTTATGATTTTTCGTAGAAATAGAAACTTTGATTTCAAAATTTTAAGTTGATGCTTCTGCCGAAACAGTCTCCTGGTCGTCTATCCAGAATCCGATCATAACGAAAAAATTGGCGCATGTTATAAGTTCCAAGATCACAGCACACGTGTACTCCAACGGTGACCCAATGAATGTTTCCAATTTACGACTGAAAATGCTATTTTTAGACATGTAGGTAGTCTACCTTTTACCTCATCGGTGTTTTCTTTTTCTTCAGAATAGGTAAAGCCCATCTTCTCAGTTTGGTTATCATCATTACCACGAAAATTGCTGCTAGCATGATTAGCAAGTTGATGATTATATAGACCCCCAGTAATGGAATACTTCCTGTTCTCGGAATTTTATCGGACATCACACCAAGAATAAATGTCATTGTCATTATATTTGTCAAGCCTACGTTAAGCTGGAAAAATGGAGAATTGAAAAAACCAATATTTAAAAAAACGTACCTTTGACATCTTATCAGCTCCTTTCAGAAAAATTCCCATTATTGAAACGGAATTGATTACAAACGACGGGAAGACAATCATGTAAAAATAATACAAAGGATTTCTTGTGATCTTGATCTCAAAAACAGCTAGCTCAAGATCAAATCTATCCTGAAAAGATAGAAAATCCACTCGATTCGTTAGATTTACAAGTCTCCATTCGGAATTTCCCTGAAAACAAATATTATTTTATATGAATTTTCATAATAAATAAACCATATTATGAAACGCGGACGGATTTTGAATCCCTTCATAAACTTCGCTGAAGATTTGAACTTCTTTGTAGCTGAATATAGGTAGTGAGAATCGGATTTGACAAATTTGAGTGTCAAATGGGAATCTTGCCACATTCATTCGACAATTTGCAGATACACGTGCGGATAAGTAGTCGTAAATCATTCCGAGATTGTCGAGGCAGACCAAACGGAAGTCTTGATCACGGAAATCTATTATGTCGTTTCTGTAAATCCGGATTTTTTTGAAGAATCTGTTCTCGTCGGTTAGTTTAGTCTTTGGTGATAATCTTGGTTGATAAATATTGTTATCGTTCTAAATTAAAATTTTCATAAGAAGGATTTCTACATTAAAATGATGGTCTTCAAAAAAAAATTGGTAGTTGGAGCTGTAGTAGGTAGAGAGGTACTAGTTCCGAACTAAAGTAGGTTCGGTTATGATAGTTGAGACTGTAGTAGGTTCAGAGGTGATAGTTGAAGCTGGAGTAGGTTCAGATGTGGTAGTTGGAACTATAGTAGGTTCCGAGGTGGTAGTTGAAACTGTGGTAGGTTCAGAGGTGGTAGTTGCAACTGGAGCAGGTTCAGAGCTGGTAGTTTAGATATGAAGTAGGTTCAGAGGTGGTAGGTGGAACTGTAGTAGGTTCAGAGGTGATAGTTGATGCTGGAGTCGGTTCAGTTGTTGTGGTAGTTAGAGCTGTAGTAGGTTCACAGGTGATAGTTGAAGCTGGAGTCGGTTCAGTTGTGGTAGTTAGAGCTGTAGTAGGTTCACAGGTGATAGTTGAAGCTGGAGTCGGTTCAGAGGTAGTAGTTGAAACTGTAGTAGGTTCAGAGATGATAGTTGAAGCTGGAGTCGGTTCAGAGGTGGTACTTGAAGCTTTAGTAGATTCAGAGGTGGTAGTTGCAACTGGAGCAGGTTCAGAGCTGGTAGTTTGGATTAAAGTAGTTTTTGAGTTGGTAGTTTGGATATGAAGTAGGTTCGGAGGTGACGCTTCGGGAGCAAAATTATCTTTGAGACCAAAACACCCGACTAGAGCCGAACTATTATTTCTCAAATTTACATTTATCTTTATATTCTGACGGAATGTCGCAATCGTTGATGTTATTTACCCCACACTATTTAAAAATCTTACATTCCGAACGGTGTCAGTGTTGGACTCCAAACTTTCTCCTGTCTTGTAAAAATCGCATTAACATTTCTGTAGTTCGAAGCATTCCACGACAGCCTTGCATCATACCAATACTGAAAAAAGGTGTTTGACTTTTTACGCATTAAAACACAAAAAAGCGAAATATCAAGTTTCCACTTACCTCCATGAGTTCTAAAACCACCGAGACTTGCTCTTCAGGTTCGTTGACTTCTACAAGTTTCAGGCTATATAGAAAAAGGGTGTAGTTCCATCTTTGTGGAGCTTCCTTATCATATCCTAGCGGTTTGGAGGTGTCATCTAAAATTGAAGTCGAATCAAAACCACGCTGTTCAAAGACGCACAACTTACACCAGGCATAAACGGGAGACACATCTTTTTCATAATTTCTAAACAAGTCTTTAGTCAAATTTCCTTGCGCTTCCAGATAATCGCGGTATTTTGGGACTAAAAATCTATTAACTCGTTTTAAAATTACATTATTGTCTTACCATAGAGTTGAGGATCATAATAAAACGATAACGCAGAATCAGTACAGTGTATTAGAAAAGTAGTAATGAAAAGTAAACTCATTTTATTCATGCACAAAACTGGTCTCAGAAATGAACTGAGTCGAACTGAATTGCGTTTAGATTGCTCTTATGTATCCCGTGACCAAAGTAAAAAAGAACTCAAAATGGCAAATGAAATTTGACCCTCGAGTACTAAAAATACGTAGTGGGGTGAAATGTGAATTGGTCCCATGCTTCCTGTTATGATCCGATAATTCAAAATAACAAACTAGAAAGTCTTTCTTTAAATTTGGAAATCTTCGAAAATTTGGTGTGCTGGTTCGAGTATACCATGTACAAAATGAATATTGTCTTGCACATCGTTATTGCTCCGTGAGCAAAAATTGAAAGTCACCATTTTTGTGACTTTTTTGTCTGTAGATGGAATATTGTTAATGAGAACATTTCACAAAGTTTTACCAAGATTGATGTTTCGAAAATTTTCCTAGCAATCAGACTGCATTGGTATGTTTTTCCAGAATTAATTTTGGCTCACACAAATTTTGATGAATTTATTACAATATAAACCTCAATGAACAATATTCAAAGCCTAAACAGAACGCATGTTGTGGAAAAAAAATGTGAATCATAAGGCAGGGAAAAATACAATTGTATAGTGTGAATTTTTCCCACTTTTTCCCTCCCAACACTTTCACTCTCTCTGAAAAAATCTATAGATTGTAAAATTATGGTAGTCAGTTTTCACAAAAGCGTTGTCTTTAATGATTCTTCTGAATTTGAGGACGACCGTTTCAGTAAGTCTCTTTTGATTCTCTGCCCGTTTTTTTCTCTCAAATTTTTTAAGTAACATCTCTTAAACAACAACGTCTCAAAGGCCAGATTCCTGTTGTCACAAAACGTTATGCACTTTCAATTACTATATTTTTCGCCTTGCTGTTTTTGGGAATATCTCAGCTTATTGCATCTGCAAATCAGCAAGGTTATAGCTGGATTCTAGAAAACTCTGAACACAGATTTCCAAAATTTCAGTGTTCCTCATTCGACAAAGATATGATAACGTGACAAGTGGTTATATAGATATCAATATACCCAGATATATCCCTGTCGGTATATATTTCAGCTAAATGTTTCCACATGAACGTCTTCCAGGCTCCTGTCTACTTTTACTATGAACTCCGAGGGTCCTTCAGAATGCATCGATCCTTGAATCAAGCATTTTGCAAAAACCAATTGATAACTGGGGAGAGCTACGGATGTGACACTTTCAAAAACAAAAATTACTCCTGCGTAGATGCCAAGGCTAAACAATCAAAACTGATCCCTGGATTCTCCAGCTATTGTGGAGATGGACAGAAGTTTTACGCCCCCGTTGGAGGGACTGCTTCAATTATGTTTAATGGTATGAATTCTTTTTCTCTTCTTTTGTGAAAAAATTCCACCCATCCCTTATGACGAATCTCTCGTTCAGATTACTTCAAATTAACACTTAACAACGACGAAATTTCGTGGACAGAGGAGGGAGTGATCAGTGATAAACTTCGAAATGCGTTTTTCGAACCGATTGGTGAGAAGGACTTGTGTAATGCTGAAGTGGTATGTTCAGAGACCATATCTATCGAATTGACTATTTTAGTTTCGAAACACAGCGAAACCTATTGGATGGAAACAACACGTCTGCGAAATGGGCGGTTACCGTAATATTTCACTGATCAAGTGGCTAGAGGGGACCACGAATATGAACTTTAAGAAGTTTTATAGAATTCTGGACACAAAGAAACACGATGGGTTGAGAGCAGGCGTGTATAGGTTGTATGTGGATAATGTTTGTGAGTTTATTCAAACTATCACGAATTCCAAGAAATTAGAGTTTCTCTTCAGATGACCCAAAAGTCAGATCCCAAACGAATCATAAATTGGAGAAATATTTCTGGATTCTTCATCCATCATGGTTCGGAACCGAGCAGAAATTTCTGGAAGTTATGTATCTGATTGTTGGAGGAGGTCTACTAGCTTTCTCTTGTGGGCTAGTGGGATTCCAAATTTTTCTGATCGACAGAAGAAAAACCTATGACGACGATGATGAGTAGTTTTATTTATATGTTGTTCCCAAAATTTTTATATTTCAATGCAAAAGAAGAAAATGTTTGTTTGTTACACACTACTACATTCGTTGGCACGCAAAAGAGAGTTTTTAGAGAGAAGAGATAATACACGCACGCCACTTTTTTCTCTCTCGCGTCGAGACACCCCCGCCGTCTGGTCGGTATTTGTTTTGCGTCTACTCCTATTGCTATCGCCGCCCGGTTAGCTCAGTCGGTAGAGCACCAGACTCTTAATCTGGTTGTCGCGGGTTCGAGCCCCGCATTGGGCTTATGTTTTTTGTTTTTGATTTTTTTTAACTTTTTGAAGTTATAAATGAGAACAACTACTAAAAACACAATTTTGCTGTAAAGAACTCTTTATTTCACGGGGGCAGTTTCTGTTTTGACCAAATCTTTCAATGATATATTTGTTTTGAATTTTTAAAAAAGGTTAATGTATGTCTGTATTGAACGAGTTTCGCATGGTTAATATCCTGGAGCGGTTCTTGGTGGTGGGCAGTGATCGCAACCTCCGCGGGCTCCCTCGTTTCCTGGGGCTCCTGGCTGTCCGTCGGATCCTGGCTTTCCTGGGGCTCCGTCTGGACCGTTCTCTCCTTGCTCTCCTGGTGCTCCTGGCTGTCCGTCACGTCCTGGGCGTCCGGCGGCTCCTGGTGGTCCTTGTGGTCCTGGGGCTCCTGGTGATCCTGGCTCTCCGGCTGGCGATGGAACGACGTTGGATCCTCCTTGTGGTCCGATTGGTCCGGCTGGTCCGTCAGCTCCTGGGTTTCCGGCTGGTCCACGTGGTCCTGGTCCTCCGCGGGCTCCTGGGCGTCCGGCGAGTCCGTCGCGTCCTGGTTCTCCGGCGCTTCCGTTGTCTCCGTCTGGTCCTGGACGTCCTGGTGGTCCAGCTGGGGCTTCGGGGCAGTCGAAGCAGAATTGAGAGGCATCTGGCTTGTAGTCCTCGCCATCAGCGTCCTCTCCAGGTTGTCCTGGACGTCCGTTGGATCCGTCCTTTCCTGGGTGTCCGTCGAATCCTGGTGGTCCTGGTGGTCCAGCCTGTCCGACTCCGCAAGAGCAGCAGGTTCCCTCAGCAGCACGAGCCTTTCTTGGAGCACGGACCACGTTGAGCTTAGCAAGCTCTCCCTCGAGGGAAGTGGCGCGGACACGGCAGAAGTTGACCTCGTCTTGAAGAGAAGAAGACACGGATTGAAGGTACAAGCAGAGCATTGGAACGGCAACGATGGCGGTGAGGGTAGACACAGTGGAGACTGCGATTCCGAAGAAGGCGAATCTCTTCACCTTCTCGGTTTCGAACTTCTTATCCATCGTCATCTGAAAAATAGAAAGTAGAAGTGAAAATTGGGACTGATTAAAAAGTGGAATTACCTTTGAGAACACCAGAAGAGATGGAACTGATACATTGGTTGAAACCGCGCGTTCTTTTATACACAGCCATTTCTGTGGGTAGTCGTTGATAGTTACCGAAACGTTACACAAAATAGGGTTTTGTGGATAGGTTGTCTGCGTCTCGCTGTCTCTCGCGAGCGCCTATCAATTTTTTTCAAACTTTTTTTTTCATTTCATTTGATACGTCCTGGCAACGTTATCACATGAGTTAGAGAAACAAAGCGCGAGGTGAGAGACAGATAATGACTGTGTGATACGTTGGATAGTGCGCAGGGCGCCTGATTTGTGGCCATCGTTTTCGTTCTTCTTCTTCAATCTCTAAGGCAGCCATTTTTTTCGGTTGGCAAGGGAACAAGAGAAAGTCGAGAGAGTGCAGAGACAGCAGTGAACTTCCTGAAACGACGGCAATGATTGTGTTTGTCAGTTTTAGACTTCGTTATCAAAAGTGATTGTTTGAATTTGATGGCGATGGTGGGGAGATTGGGAAGTTGAAGAAAGTGAAATGTGAAACCGAACCGTGACCCAGAAGTGATTTTTGGCGAGAACTCGGTAAAGATCAAAAGAACTTGGCTGTGAACTTTGGAACAGAGAATGCTATAATCGGAGCCAACTTTTACCTGCTCTTGGACCTGGATTTTCTTGGTTCATTTGAAGGATATCAAGAAAAATTTGATTGGTGAATTGATAATCATAATATCCCTAATATTTTATCAGTTGACAGATTTACGATATTTTTTATAAGAACTGGGATAATTTCTAGAAATGAAGACTGTTCAGGAGAACTGGTGAAATTCTGAAAACCCGTTTTTGAGTTTTTTTTTTTTGAAAGAATTTCAAGATTTTGAAATCGCTGAATTTCTGAATTTCTAAATTTCTGAATTTCTAAATTTCTGAATTTCTGAATTTCTGAATTTCCGAATTTCTGAATTTCCGAATTTCTTAATTTTCGAATTTTTGAATTTCCGAATTTCCGAATTTCTGAATTTCTGAATTTCTGAATTTCTGAATTTCTGAATTTCTGAATTTCTGAATTTCTGAATTTCTGAATTTCTGAATTTCTGAATTTCTGAATTTCTGAATTTCTGAATTTCTGAATTTCTGAATTTCTGAATTTCTGAATTTCTGAATTTCTGAATTTCTGAATTTCTGAATTTCTGAATTTCTGAATTTCTGAATTTCTGAATTTCTGAATTTCTGAATTTCTGAATTTCTGAATTTCTGAATTTCTGAATTTCTGAATTTCTGAATTTCTGAATTTCTGAATTTCTGAATTTCTGAATTTCTGAATTTCTGAATTTCTGAATTTCTGAATTTCTGAATTTCTGAATTTCTGAATTTCTGAATTTCTGAATTTCTGAATTTCTGAATTTCTGAATTTCTGAATTTCTGAATTTCTGAATTTCTGAATTTCTGAATTTCTGAATTTCTGAATTTCTGAATTTCTGAATTTCTGAGTTTCCAAATTTTGAATTTCTGAGTTTTCGAATTTCCAATTATGAAACTTTCAAAAAATGGACGAAGATTCTAGCGGGTACCTCTAATTTTCCGCCTATAGGAGCTTTCTCACGGAGGGCCCTTCTATTAGAGGGACCGTCCTATCAAAGAGAACCTCTTATTAAGGGGACCTATTTGGGGACCTTCTAGTAATGGTTTGACGGTAATTGGAAAAAAAATCTACTACAGCATTCAAGTAAAGGGGAAAAAGTTACTTCAGGTAAACTAATCTAGAAACCTTCTGAATTCGAAAAAAAATTTATACGAAAAAATAATATTCTTATATTCCAAAAGAGCCCTCTGGCTGATTTATTGCTTTATGCCTACGCCTACATAGTGCAATTTTCTTGAGATTAGTTTTCCACCCCGCTGTTTTTTTCTCCCTGGAACATGTCATTCCAAGAACAGGAAATTTGAAACGAAATAGGGAGGGGATTTGGAAAGAAGAGAGTGAACGAAATTGGTTTTCAGCCTTTTTTTTGCTGCTGTGTCGGAGCTCACTCATTCGCATTCCTTGTATATTGGAATTTTTCTTGTCTAAATTGTAGTCGTTCGAGGAAAGAAATGCTCCCAAAAGAAAAACAGCTACAAATGGGATATACAAAAATCAAATTGAATGAGAGAATATAGAATAGGGCACAAAATTCAAATGTGAAAAGCGAAAAGCAATCAAGAGAAAAGGAAAAAAATGATTAGAATTTTCTAGAAAAGATAAAAAATTGGATTATGAAAAAAAAAAGGATTAGAAAAAACACAGCACAAAACAATTGATTTGATCCAGAAGTTGAGTTAAGGGAAGATGGAAAAAAGGGAAACCCGTAAATATTTTTGTTATTTCAAGTGTGTTTGGGTGCTCTTCTTGCTCCATGAATTCATAAGCAAGTTTTTTTTTCATGAAAAGGGTTCATCTCTTTGGATAACCTGATTCTGCTTATTACTGAAAGCTGAGAACTTGTTCGAGAGCAACAAGTCATCTAGAACATGCTGAAAAACATCGCTGACTCACCTTTAAGCTGAATGCATTTAATGTAGAAGGTATTCTGAAAGAAAAGGAATTTTTGAAGAATAATAAAAAAAGAGGAAAAAAACAAAAAGGTTGTTGCTGCTACTGCCAAAACTTGAAAAATTGAAAAATTGGAATTCACCTCTGCGACAAAGTGTAATTAATTTTCCACGAATGAAGTGACTAAAAATAGAATAGAAACTCTATTCCTTCAAGGACTCGGAAGACGTACAGAAGACGTATGGCAGTGTTGTTTGGGAAAAATTGCGGGATATTGTGTTGGAAACAACAGTCAGTGAGATAAATTGGCAAACACAAGGAGTTCTCACTTTGTTTCGAAACTAGAGGCACCTGATCAAACGGAAAGAGACGTGGTGGGGGATAAAACATAAAACAATTGCAAAATCCATCTGTCGACCGTTGTTCGTTGCCGCGCAGCACTGACCGTTTTGTTTTTATTCGATTTTGAAATGAAATCCGCTTCAAATCCTTTTTTTTCATTTTGGGCTTGTCATAAAAGGCAAACATTCAACTTTTGTTCGACGTGTTCTAAAATGCATGACAAAGTGGGAAAGGAATGATTGATGAGAATGTGAGTAGTAGAAGTGATTTTTGGCGAGAACTCGGTAAAGATCAAAAGAACTTGGCTGTGAACTTTGGAACAGAGAATGCTATAATCGGAGCCAACTTTTACCTGCTCTTGGACCTGGATTTTCTTGGTTCATTTGAAGGATATCAAGAAAAATTTGATTGGTGAATTGATAATCATAATATCCCTAATATTTTATCAGTTGACAGATTTACGATATCTTTTATAAGAACTGGGATAATTTCTAGAAATGAAGACTGTTCAGGAGAACTGGTGAAATTCTGAAAACCCGTTTTTGAGTTTTTTTTTTTGAAAGAATTTCAAGATTTTGAAATCGCTGAATTTCTGAATTTCTAAATTTCTGAATTTCTAAATTTCTGAATTTCTGAATTTCTGAATTTCCGAATTTCTGAATTTCCGAATTTCTTAATTTTCGAATTTTTGAATTTCCGAATTTCCGAATTTCTGAATTTCTGAATTTCTGAATTTCTGAATTTCTGAATTTCTGAATTTCTGAATTTCTGAATTTCTGAATTTCTGAATTTCTGAATTTCTGAATTTCTGAATTTCTGAATTTCTGAATTTCTGAATTTCTGAATTTCTGAATTTCTGAATTTCTGAATTTCTGAATTTCTGAATTTCTGAATTTCTGAATTTCTGAATTTCTGAATTTCGGAATTTCTGAATTTCTGAATTTCTGAATTTCTGAATTTCTGAATTTCTGAATTTCTGAATTTCTGAATTTCTGAATTTCTGAATTTCTGAATTTCTGAATTTCTGAATTTCTGAATTTCTGAATTTCTGAATTTCTGAATTTCTGAATTTCTGAATTTCTGAATTTCTGAATTTCTGAATTTCTGAATTTCTGAATTTCTGAATTTCTGAATTTCTGAATTTCTGAATTTCTGAATTTCTGAATTTCTGAATTTCTGAATTTCTGAATTTCTGAATTTCTGAATTTTTGAATTTCTGAATTTCTGAATTTCTGAATTTCTGAATTTCTGAATTTCTGTGTTTCTGGATTTCTGAAACCTCCGAAAGAAAAAAAAATTTCAAGTAAAAAATTTACAAAAAATGAGTCTGATTATTTTTCAGACTTCCCACTTCGGATAAATGAAAGGTTTTCTTTTTTATGGATTCGTAGAATATTCATAAATTCGGTATAGTTCAATAATAGTCGAGGTACAAAAACAGCATCATACTTTAAAAAAACATCTTCCATGTTTTTGATTTCCTGAGATACTGGAATCTGCTATGATTCCAAACCCATGATCATTCATCTTTTCTTTTCTAAACCCCATCTGGAACATTTTCCATCCATCTTCCAATGTTTACATCTGACTCTTTACACTTTCGGGACCCCCAATCAACAACTGACTCCAAGACTCCAAACATTCATTTGTCCGAGTTTTCAACCACCGGACCAATGCTTCTACTATTTCTCCTTCTTTTACTTCCAATTTCCTCAATCGCCGATTATACTGTAGGTGTTCCAAATGACTAATCATCACATCCATCATCTTTTTTTCAGCCTGATTGGCCGTCGCTTGACAAGCGTAGTTTGCCTAGTTGGTATGATGAGTCAAAGTTTGGAATCTTCTGTCACTGGGGACTATATTCGGTACCAGCAATCAGGTACGATGTTTCTCTTACTTTCTCTGATGTTGACAAGTTCAAGTTCACAAGTGTTGATTGATAAGATTACTGGTTTGCAAACCAGGAACTTTCTCTCACTTAATTTTTTTTCGTCTTATCAAATTCCGATCTGAACACTGTTTTCAACTTTTTTCTATCACTTTCGGCGATTTGAGATTTTTGTTATTTCTGTCTTGGTTTGCCTCAAGAGGTGACTAAATCATCGAGATGATTTTTCGAAACAAATTTGGAAAACCTATAGAGATGGGGATCATTAAAATAAAGATGAGGATTCATTAAGTTTCAATACAGGTCCGAGTGGATGTGGTGGTATTGGAAGGGCGATCAACCAGATGCAAATGTTGTAAAGTTTGTGGAAAAAAACTACAAACCCGGAACGACCTACGCTGATTTCGCAAAGGATGTTAGTTGAAACAAGATAGATTTGATCTTTTGAAGATGGTTTACAACAATCTGTATCGGGCAAAAATATCATGTTTACTGTTTACTGTGGAGAACAGAACTTTGGAAATCAGAACAGTCCAGAATGTTTCAATTACCCTAAAACCTGTAATAGAAGGGCCCCTTAACTTGAACCTTTTAACCAAATTGTTTCGGTTCTTGTGATAAATATTAGGAAGTTGGTAACTGATTAATTGATTATAACGGTATCAGAAGTGATTTGTCAATTGGCACATCTTCAATAACTTGAATAGGAATTGAAATAGCTGAGCTCAATTTTGTGGGGGGTCTTCTATGAAAGGAAGTCAGAAGATATTATTAGGTTGTTCGGAAAGTCTTTGACACTTTTCTTCCATTGAGGTTTTTTTTCAAGGAAAACAAAAACCAATGAGAAATGTATTCGCCATTGGAGTTCATGACTTCTTGTCAGCGCAACGGAAGTTGATTTATCCCATTTGCGTAAAACTCTGGAAACTTAGAGCCAAAAAAGTGATATAAAAATTTCTTGCCATCCTTCCGATAATGAGAATTCTTTCCAGCAAGGCCGTTCGGAGAAACCAGAAAAAGTGTTAATTTATTAGTGCTAGATGGGATGTGTACAGTGTTCAAAGCTGAACTTTGATTCCTAGACTATGGAGTTTGTTGCGGCTCTTCAAAGATTTGTGTGGTTTTTCATTGTCATGCAAAATTTTCAACATCGAGACTTTCTCGTGGTGAGAATGAGAAGCATAAATACCACTTTCCATTTGGAAGCATTAGAGTCAGAGTTGATGCTATTAGAGTCCGGGAGCTGCTTGCGGGATATCACTCCAGCACTGTCTAACCAAATCGAAAAAATCTGATGTTTTCTTTAAGCTTCCCTTTTGAGTCTGATTACGCCGTTTCTTCAGCAGTGACCCATTGGCTCTTTACGTCATAGTTGAGATACAGTATCCGTTTATCATCTCCAATAATTACTTTGTTGATCCAGTCCCTCGTCTGTACCCTGGTGAGGAGTGGAAGTGACAGGTCACATCGTACCTTTTTCGGGAAATTGGTCACAATGTATGGGACGATTCGACCGACTCTCTGAGCCGTTTCCGTTTGATGAACATTATTTGTTACGGGGGTATTAGGAAGGTTGGCCGTCAAAGATACTGCAGGTAAAATAGCTCGGGGCTCTTCCTCCAGTAACATCGAAATATCGTCATCGATACTGAGACTAGGTCATTTCGACCTTATTTCATGTTCGAGATTATAGTTTCCTTATCCGAATCTTTTGAACTAAAGCTTAATGGTGTTTCGAGGGATGGTGTCTACGCCTATCATTTCGCATCTTGTTCGCCTAGGTTCGTTGCTCTAGAGACCCTGGAGAAAAATGAACAAAACCCATATTTGGGTATGTTATGTTCATTGAGCTAGTTCGCGCTCATTATACTGTTTAGGCGAAATTTTTTCTAGCGCATCAAACAAGCAATGTGTGACATCTATGAAGATGAAAACAGAATCGAAAAAAATCGGAATTCGAATAAGGGACATAGAGGGAAGTGAAAGTGTCAAAGACTTTCCGAACAACCTAATAGAATTAAGTGAAAAATAGAGAATTAATTTTAAAAAACCGCTACTATCAAAATTTCATCAGTTGGAAGAATATTTATATCTATCACACTAATTCAAATTATTGAGCTCAAATTAACGGTGTGGGTGGGCTTCGATTAGAGAGAATACTGTAATTTTGTAAAACTACAGAAATCCCTGATAATTGTTTTTATGAGACTGAAAAAACCTGAAATAAAATTCATTGAAATTTCAGTTCACTGCTGAATATTTTGATGCCAACCGATTTGCTGAAATTGTGAAGACCTCTGGAGCAAAGTGAGCAACCCACTCCTAGTTTCACAAACCCATTTTTCCTATTTCAGGTACTTTGTGTTCACTAGCAAACACCATGAGGGTTTTACAATGTGGCCGAGTAGAACATCCTGGAATTGGAATTCACAAGATATTGGACCAAAGAGAGATATTGTTGGAGAACTGAAAACTGCATTTAAACAAACCAATGTTCATTTTGGACTCTACTTTTCACAATTCGAGTGGTTTAACCCATTGTTTTTGGATGACGGAAAGTTCAACACTACTAATTATCGTGATGTTAGATCAATTGAGATTCGTCCCCTATTTTCTGAAATTTTAGCAAGTTTCCTACCCTCAAATGTTCGAAATCGTCAACAAGTATGAACCGGAAATCGTCTGGAGTGATGGCGAATGGGACAAGACCGACGATTACTGGAAGTCTAAAGAATTTCTTGCATGGCTGTACAATTCCAGGTACAATTATAGTTCGATGATGATTCTCTCAAAAACTGGTTCACATTCAAAAACCATTGTCTGAAAAAGAGAAACAAACTTGTAGAAATTGATGAAAATAATTTCAGCCCTGTCAAGGATCGAGTAGTTGTGAACGATCGATGGGGAACTGGAACGATGGGATCACATGGAGGATTTTTGACCTACGCCGACCATTATGACCCGGGAAAATTGTTGGAGAGAAAATGGGAGAATTGTATGACTCTGGATAAGTTGTCATGGGGAAATCGTCGAGACATGAAAGCTTCCGATGTGCACACCGCTTTCGAAATAATTGAACAACTAGCAAGAACGATTGCCTGTAACGGAAACTTGTTATTGAATGTTGGACCGGATATGCATGGCTTGATTCCAGCTATTTTTGAAGATAGACTGGCGGAAATCGGACGGTAAGTTTGCAGCTTTTTGTAGCTCATAGGAATTTCATATTCCTCAGATTCGTCGATCTACACTCCGAAGCAATTTATGAATCCAAACCCTGGATCTACCAAAACGACACCAACCAGCCGAACACCTGGTGATTCGAAATTTCATTTTTTGGAAAAAGTTAATTTTCCAGGTACACATCAAAATTGAAAAAGGGAACATTCAATGGTAGACGCATTTCGAAGAAAAACCAACTTTTCAATCAGCAAACTGAAAAACAAACGGTTATTTATGCCTGGATCCTGGACACTGCCCATGAGAATTTTGAATTGAAATCTGTGAAGACCACGGAGAATGTAAGATTTGTTTTTCCTGAAGTTGTTAATAAGGAAATTCCGAAATTAGGTTCTGAGAATTTTCAAACTTTAACAATCATCACATTTACTTTTTAAAATCTGAGCCCGTGAAACACACAGTGAAGTTTGAGCTCATTTTTCAGGCTCTTACGCAAGATATCGAAAATGTGTCAACCAATAAAATGTTTGTGATATTATAATAAACAATTTATTAGTTAACAAGTCATTTATATCTTCGACAGTAACCAATATAAACTGGCGCGAAAATGAAAGTGATGAGACTTCTTATTACAGTATTGCAATTAGATCAGTTTTGGAAGATTTCGAAAATTGAAACTTCCAAAAACCCTGATAAAGTACATAGCCTAAATTTTCAGACTACTGCAAAACTCCTAGGCACCGATGCTGTTTTTTCTGGCTTTGGAAAGTCTGACTCTCTCGTTATCCCATCGTCAAAGATCCCATGGAACAAGCTCCCTCGTCGTGACGTTATCGTTTTGAAAATCGAGTACGCCGCCAACCAAGAGGTTACTATTGCTTATTTTTCTATTACTCATTTTTCTCCTGAATTTCATCAATTTTCAGCGAAATCCATTGAAATCGTCGTCCTATTGAGTGAACAATAAGAGCCATGACAAATATTCCTGACGTACAATAGAAGATAACACATATATATTACATGCAAAATTCATGTCTTTGTTGATGAACGAATACAATATTTCATTCTTCTCTGCTTCCATTTTCTCACCTTCCTTGCGCGTGTCTGCGGCTCGTGTCACCCGCGAACCGACTCGAATCCATCAAAAATCGCCATAATATACTCATTAGGGCTTCAATTGTTTTCTTTTGTGGGAGCGATCTCATCCACTCTATTTTCTTCTCTTTCTTTTCAAATTGTGAACCCCCAAACAAATAATTCAAAACGAGAGAAAAAAAACGACGGTGACTGAACCGTGGCCCGTTTTTCTTCCTCATTCCACTCTTTTTTGCATACCCATTAAAGGAAACGAGGTGGTAACTAGAGGCGAATGAGGACACTCAGGTTGGGACAACAGTAATTAAATATTTCGGATTCATATATATCGAAACGACCTTTCGCGGTGAGGAAGAAAGCGGTCGGATCCGTGACGGCGCAGTTTGAAACGAGGACAGGTCGAGGCAGAGAAAAAAAACCGATGAGCCAAATGAGGCGCAGGACACCTGTCGGGGGAGGGGAAACCTTGAGAAGTCGTTCTTTTTTCTAGAAGTCCATTTAGGAGCTTGAATTGGACTGGTTGACAAATGGCTATGAAATTAGGATGATCGGGATAGGAGAAAGAAGACGTGGTTGAGAGAGAGGGAAGGATAGTGATGGTTACGAAATCCCAAACCAATGTTTGAAAAATGAAGGATTTCCCAATACGATTTCGAAATGATTTGTGTTTGTAAATAAGAGGGGGATACTGTAGTAGAAGAATCAAGAAATAGCTGTGTGATTTGAGTTTTGGAAATTGGAAAAAAAAACTTGACTATTTCACTGCAAGTGAAATAAAGGTTACTGTAGCAATCGTAATATTTTTTGAAATATTACTGTAAAACAATTTATCTGATAATTTCGAAAATTTGAAATCTCTAGAAAACGGATTTTGACCCAAGATTTTGACGTTTTAGCGTTACGGTAAAACAGGTTACGGTAAAACATTGAAAAACATCAATTCTTAAGATTTTCAGCAGATTTCAGTTTTTAATCTTATTTTAAGTTGGTCCCTGATGTTCAGAAAGTTCTCTGCAGCTGATAGAACCGAAAACCATCAAAATCCCTTCATTTGTTTTTTATTTTATTTTTCCTTATTGGTTTTTCAGAAAAATAATGTCTCTAGAGTTTGGACAAAGTTCATACTTTTTGTTTTTCTGTGCTTTCATTCTCGAAAATTCCCACGACTTCCAAGTTCCTGGTTCTAAAAAAGTTCTATGCTTCCAAAAACATCCCCCGGAACAACAACCAACAGAAATTTCTCTTTCCGGTCCACCTGGGACCATCCAACTTTGTTCTTCATGAATTCAAACTCTTCCTTCCGTTGTTATTGTGTCGTAATTCAACAAAAAAAGAGAATAACCAAGCCGCCAAAGAATGGGTCCTTGTTAGGTAACAGCGCATCCTTACCCGTTTTTGTTGCGTCCTCCTTAACCCTACTTGTCTATTGTCTTTGTTCCCCCCCCCCTTATTCTCGAAAAACTGTGTTTGATCAACCGACTCATGCTGCACACACACATGTACTCCTCTCAGATATCTGACAGCTTCAAAATCTGTCATCGTAAATCTCCGTCTTGTTTTCTAATTATAAAGAAACAAGTAGTCGGAGGTCTAAAAAACAACCAAAATCGTAAAATGGCTCAGAGTGACAGTAGAAATTAACACACGACAACGTTTGATTTATGTGTGATAACTAAGGGAACGGGAAATCGGAAAAATATGGTAATTAAAAACAACCAGTGAGTTGCAAAAACAGATTTTGAAAATTGAAAAAATTCAGAACCAGGTTATCGCTTTAGTAATGTTTACGAATTCTAATTTTTTGATTCCAAGATTTTTAAAAATTGGAGAAAATCAAATCCCTCAAAATTTCTGACATTACGAAAAAAACATCTCGGTATTTTTTCTCAATTCCGAAATTTCGAAAACACCTTATTTTTCGAAATTCGGAATTCCGGAAAAAATCGGATTTCTCGAAATTCAGGAATTCCAAAAAATCGGATTTCCCGATATTCCGAAACTCCAAAAATTGGATTCCTCGAAATTCCGAAATTCCAAAAAACCGGACCTCTCGAAATTCTGAAGTTCTAAAACATCTAATTTCTCAAAATTCCAAAATTCCAAAAAATCGGATTTCTTAAAATTCCGAAATTTCAAAAAATCGGATTTCTCAAAATTCCGAAATTCTAAAAAATCAGATTGTTCAAAATTATGAAATTACAAAAAAACCGGATTTTTCAAAATTCCGAAATCCCAAAAAATGGGACTTTTCGAAATTCCGAAGTTCCAAAAAAATAGTTGTTGTTTTTTAATGTTTTCATTTTGCAGTTTTAAAATATTTCAAAATTTCACAAAAAACGTTTTCTAGGATTTACAAAAATTTTCAAATTTTCCAGCTAGATTATTTTGAGAAGGCGAGAATCAGTTATTTTTTGAGTCAATTTTTCATAGTACAGTAACCTCACTTTTCAAAAATAGCCCGGTGCACTTGCGGCGTCTTTTCAGAAAAAGTTTTCTCAAATTCAAATCCCTGTTTGAAAAAAACAAACAAAATTTGAATGTTCTCTTTTTCTGTTCACACACAGACAGAACATTCCACTTCCCCCAATAATTTATCGCTCAAGTTGACAATAAAATTGGTTTTTGTCGAATGTATTCGTTTTTCGAATTCACGGCTTTCCCTGTCCCTGGCTACTCTGTAACTGCCAATTTGAAAAACGGATCTCCCCTCGGCTTCTAGTTCTTCCCTCTCTCTGGTATTTTGCTGTAGTACGGATACCGTTTTATCCAACAAACAGATATTTTGTTTTAATTGTCCCCTATTTCCGAATACTGCTACTCCAGTCTACTCTACGCGACTTCCACACGGAAATCCAGAGAAAATTCGGCAAACCGTGAAATAATAATTATCGCCATTCTCTCTGCCTCTGGTTGTTGCTGGATGCTACCTTTTGCAGCACCTCCGCCAAAACACTTTTCAATTCATTTTCTTTCATTCCCTATATAGGTGAGATGAGGTATAGACACTCTACTTCTGCACGCATAGTTAATTTCGGACCCATATAAAACTGGTTCGGGCTATTTGGAGAAAAGAAAGAAAGAAAATCAAAAGAATGAGACCTCTTTTCAGGAAAATGAAAATGACCACCGTTGTCATGGAGAAGAGGAAAAAAGTCCATTTAGCAAATGAATGAGTGAATCTGAATGATTTAGGAGGATCCTTCAATTACTCCGAATCCATTTCGAATAATCGGAAAACCCCAGAAAATGGAAAGAATAGAAAGAAACAGAAAAAATCCCTATTACCAGAAAGTGGTGGGTTGTAAAAGTCGACTCGTTTCGTTCATATCCATTTTCTTCAAATAGGACGGTCGAATCCCCATTTCAGAACAATGACGATTATTTTCCGGCCAAGCGACGTGTGCCTAGAAGCTCGTAAAGAACCAATAAACTGACTTTGCCCATTATTGTCCTCCTCCACGCTGTACTGCGCCGATTATGGTCATGGTTTATGGACCCTAAAACGTGACATTTTCGAAAGGGCTGAGAATCGGTGGGGGGAGAAGAGGAAAACGACACACAGATAAGTTACTATAATGGGTTCTCCCATTTCCGGAAGACATTCTCCATCTCCAATACCTTTCAGAAAAGGGAAGAAAACGCACAATTTTCGCAATCGGGAACGAAGGAAGGGGGGACCTCAGTCTTCACCTTCTCCACATTTTTACGACCCTTTTACACAACCAATCCCGATGGGTTTTTCATCAAGAACACGAAACCTGTCCTCTTGTGTCTGTTGTGTTCAGCATGATATTTCGTAATATTTAAAAAAGTTCTCATCCATAAACGCCTC
Organism: Caenorhabditis nigoni; assembly: GCA_027920645.1. Taxonomy (NCBI): domain Eukaryota; kingdom Metazoa; phylum Nematoda; class Chromadorea; order Rhabditida; family Rhabditidae; genus Caenorhabditis; species Caenorhabditis nigoni. The sequence continues at coordinate 1,882,781 of CP115869.1, forward strand.
TAGTTGTTTTTTTTTTGGATTCGCCAGACCCTAAAGCATGACGAAATCCGTTTCCAATAGTTGCAGACATAGCCGCGCGCGGAGCTGTCTTTTTCCCGGAATACGAAAGAGCTCTCCCCACAAAAAATGATTGAAATATGAAGAGAATATGTTGACAGCTGCCATTGAATACGGTAGCTGTAAAAACGGAAATTGGATGTGAAGTAGAAAAAAAGAAGAAGAAGAAAAGAGCCGACATCTGTGTTTGTGTTACTGCTGTATCATACTCGTTCTTAATGTAATGTTGACTTTTGTGAGAGGTTTTTTTTCTTCGATTGGGGGCTTCTTATTCTGATGAGGATGATGAAATTTGAAGGGATACCGGGAGAAGGGGGACAGGGGGATACGGTAGTTGAAATTACGAAATTTGGAAGATTCAATAAGGGTTCATCAAGATCGGCTTCAGGGAGAAATTTTGAATATACAAAGTCTACCTGACTGGGGAAATCTGAAATTGTATTTTAAAGAGATTCTGGACGATTCCCAGGATTTATTGTATTTTTTCTTTTTTTTTGAATTGGGATTTTTGTAGGAGGCCTCGTCGCCTACATGAAATTCTCAAATTGCATCATAGAATCAACTTTCAGGATGTGACAACTTTTTAGTAAATAATTGCGTCATTGGAATTGATCTTTTTCTCTGGAAACAATTTTTTAAATGAATTTTTCTACTTGATCTCTAGAAATCATATTTTGAACTTCAGTCATATCCTGTTCATCTAGTTTTTAAATCCCAATCATTGTTTCATTAGTCGCTATTTCAGGTTCCCATAATTAACCTGGGAATTCACCTTTCTAATTTTATTTACTTTATTATTTTTTTTCTTTCAACCCTATAATTTTCATTTCCTCATACTCAGAAACTCCAAAAATAAAACAGCAACCCAGTAATTATCACGAATATCACCAATTTTTGGTTACTCTGTCATTTCAAGCATTCTGATCAACAACGAAATCCCATCTGGGAATGATACGTAGAAGATTTCATAGTTAATTTTTTGCATTTTTGAAATTTGGGAGTACTGTAGCCATTTGAGAGTTGCCCTTTTGCAATAGTCTTAATTCTTATAATTTAATTATGAATCAGGCATGAAAATTGTGAAGGAGGCAAGAGAAATTACATTTTTCAAAGAAATTTAGTTTCCACCGAAAAAAAAACCTTAAAATTTCATAATTTTTAACTCAATTACCCTCTGAAAGCAGTACTGTATTTGCACTTTGCCCGACTTCCAGTTCGCGCTAATTGAGCGAGAGAGTATATAAAACTAACAGACACATTAGAGTGTTCTAGAAATTTTTCGGATGCTCCGCCCTATCTACAATTGGTGCTATACATGTAGATGTTGGAGGAGGGGCCTGGTGCCTTGGCTCCACCCCCCGCTCCCTCCTTCCTCCTGGCCGCCATCGCCTCCTTCAGTCGACATTCGTGAGTTTGGTGCCCCATAACCACAACACTCAAGCTCTCGTTTCTCTCAATTGTCCCCTATCAATCCCCAAGTGATCCCCTTTTATCGTCCAACCCTTCCCCCAAGTTCTACTTATTCCAAGTTCAATCAGGATCGCAGAAGGACTCTCGAGGATCAAGCTGAAGTCGTCCGTCGTTGATCTCCTCGTCGTAGCACTTGCCATCTTCTTCGTCGCCCCAGGTTAGTCACCAGGCCTAGGCTCTCATGATATCCTCCACTTGACACCATCGAAATCTCATCTCATCTTGAATCATCTCGGGGCGGGGGGACTAGACTTGAAAAAGACCGTTGCTTTCTGAAGTGTTGGAGAGGAAGCAGGTGGCGGAAAAGGGGTCAGCATGGAAGCAATGCCAAAGAAGCTCGCTGAAGAACGAGACAGGTGGTGTTCGGATTTGGCGCCGATCGGGCACACAGGTGTCATGCAGCCGGCGCCATGGACGTGTCATAAAAAGCGTGAGGGAAATGGGAAAAGGAGAATGGACACAAAAACACCTTGTTCTTTGGATCCATGCACGTTCCAGAGAGATCTTGGTGTTTTTTTTTTTGAATCTCGCAAACGTGGACAACCTAGATAGTGTTTCAAAAATGAACTTGAAAGAATTCAATTTTTAGAAATCTTTTTCATTTTTTTTCTTAAATCAGGATATAGACCAGTTTTCGAGACATTTTGAACATTTATTCTCTCAAGTTCCGATTTCGAAACTTCCTCCCAAAGTATCAGGTCTACAGTAGTCTTTTCAAACCACTACAGTAACCCGAATATGATTTTTCATATCTTTGTTGCATTTCGGTTCATATCCATATGATATCCCATGGCGACTAGTCTAGAAGTTCTCACTTCTAATTGTCACTGTCTAGAATTCCTTCTCATCTGGGATTTCTCGTCTCTTCTTCTTCTTATTATTCATTTTCAAATTTCTCATGTAGACTAGAAGAGCGGTGTCTACGGAAATGTATCCAGGATACGTTCAAAACAAGAACAACAAGACACTTGGAATTGTTGTTGACGACGACGGCGACGATGAAACGAAAACCAAACTCCAAAAAAAGCAAGGCGCTCTTCTCTCTTTCTCCAGGCGCCCACACGTAATGGACTGTTTTCAAAGATTGATGACTCTTTGAAACGTTGGCTTTTAGGAAAAAGAAGACGAAGAATCGGGTGGTGTGTGTATGGTGATGGAAATAAAATGTAAATTCTTCCCTTTTTCGGACTGACGCTTCAACTCGTAAACAACGCCGATCCGTCGCTTTTGACACATCTACCGTACTTTTCGCTTTGCCTTATCCCGGTAGATGTCTCTTTCTTTGTGGTCATCCATTTTTCCGGGACAACGGGTCACTCGGTCCGGTTCGTTGCGCAGAACAGATAGAGGAGCCCCTCCCAATGGACACAATAGACAAATTACCGAATCATACTGTTGGTAGTACAGAACAATAAATTAGGGATGGTGTGTGACGACGGTTGACCGTTAGTCAGTTAGTCAATCAACTCGTTTGAAAACTGGTTTTCAGGTTTCTCTCGGGGTATTACGGTAGCTCATAAAATGTAGGGTTTGGTGTTGATTGGATTTTGCTGGTCGTTTCCGAAATGGAGTGGTGGGGGGGGGGGGTACTGAGCACTAAGAAAGAAAACACCAGCCACTAAAGAATTCAATTTAGCCAAATGGATAAGAAGCCTTCTTTTCGTTTTGCTCTTTCTCCATTTTTTCTTCTGTTTTTGTGTCTGTTCGTGCATAAGTCCGTCTGGCGCACAGAGCAAAAACTGAGCAGGACCTTCCTCTCTCTCTCTCTCTCCTCCCATCAAATATCTTCTTTCTCGAATGTTCCATTTGGAAGACAGTAGTGACAAAGACATAATGTGGGTTTTGGGGTTCGGGTTTCGAAGGAGGGACCGGAGGGACATATGGATGCAATAATCTGTTGTCGTTGCCATCTCTCATCTTTTCTTCAAAAACGTCAGTTGCACAATTTAGATTGAATGTTAGGATTAGATGGAAGTGGAGAAGTAAGAGTGAGGGTAGTGTTTCCAAAAGAAAAAGTCAAGAAGTTCAATTGGTTTTGGATTTTAATTGAGTGCCTGAATCGGATAAAGAGCGTGGAGGGGTGATACCTATTTTAGAAAAATTTGAAATTTTGGGTTACTGTAATGAAAATGAAATCCGGCTGCTGCTATTTTTCTGGCTCACAAACAAAGCTTGGAATTTTGTATAATTTTCATATTTCGAGAAATTTTGATTTTCCAAGTATTTAAATTTTGTCAATTTTCTATAATTGGAGGATCTGAAAACCTAAAATGTTAATTTGGAAGTTAAAATCATGATATTGAAAAGTCTAGGGGTTCTAGAATTCAAAAATCTGGTAACCCAGAATTTCGTTCCTGAATTTCTAGCTTTGGAATTTTTAGAATTTTCGCATTCTTGAATCTAAAATTCCGGATTCGACAGTTCTTGAAATTCTGAAATTCAAAAAAGTTCTTGAAATTCTCGGTGTTTCAGTATATCGATTTCATTATTTTTGAATTTTAGATTAACAATTTTGAGACTTTCAAATTCTCAAAATCATTAAAACTTTGAATTCTCAGATCTTTTGATTTTTGGGTTCTCAGATTCTGGATACTGTAAAACCTGTATCAGGATGGCCGGCCCTTCTATTTTTCCAATGTACTTTCGGAGGGCCTTTCTATTAGAGGGGGCCCTTTTAATTTTCAGGCCAGTTTTTCCGAATTTTTGCATTGAAAAATTCGACAAAGTTTCGTTCAAAATTCATGAAAATCTGCCTGAAAGGGGGTCTTTTTTCACAGAGGGCCTTTCTATTACAGGGGCCTTTCTATTACAGGGGCCCTTCTATTTTTCCAAGCCCCTCTCGGAGGGCCCCTCTATTAGAAGGGCCCTTCTAATAAAGGGGCCCTTCTAATACAGGTTTTACGGTATGTCAGGATCTAGATTTTTCCGAATCTATTGATGTTTGAGATTTTTCGATTTTCAAGGTTTTAGAGATTCTATGAGTTTCAGAAACAAAAATTTTGAAAAAATTCTCCAATTGCTTACAGTATCCCTGGTTTTCAAAATTCTATCTGAAAAAATGAGATGGAACATTTGGCTGACCTGCTTTTCCTGCTTCTCATTTGCCTCCCCTGCTACCTCGTTGGCGGGCTTTTTGAAATCTTTTTCTCTCTCTCTCCCCCACTTCCACCGCCCGCTGAATGAGATTTACGATAATGATGATGTTAATCACTCTTTGATAATGATTTGTGTTTATGGGTCTGAAATAGTGGAAGGGAGAGACGAAAGTTGTGTCCCAGTTTTTTTTCGAATCTGCAAACAAAATCTGCGAATGTCATTTTTCGAAATAACAAGGAAACACCGAGAACGAAAACAGAACCCCGGTAATGTAGTTTTTTATTGACTTCAATTTCAAAGTCAGCGGAAAAAAATCTGGTTTTTCGTTTTTTTTGTTGTTCATACTGAAGTAGTATGAAAACTAAGGATGATCCATTGGACATACGGTCTCCATTCTCCCTTATTTTATGCTTAAAAATACCCGTCAAAAATTAGAAGCGAAATTGGTTGGCTGGAAAGGCAAAAAAGGGAAGGGAAGACGATGAAAATTGAGAATCCTTGTTTTTTGCGGTCTTCTCAGTCTTTTCTTCCTCGTTTTCTCCGGTTTTTTTTTGCCTTCGGAAAACCCATAAAGCCAAGACGTTATATCTTGGTTCTTTCCAGACCAATAACTCTTCCTCTCTTCCTTTGTCTCTCTTCTCCGAGATGAGTCCTCGATTTTTGACCAGCAGGGTCTGAATTCGCGGGGTTCCTCTCCATTAAATGTCCGCACAGGCTGCCGCCGCCAAAAGAGGAAAACAGTCATCAAAAAAATAAATCAATCGTGCGATTCATATATTCATATAAGAAACTATTGGATTTTCTCACAGAACGTTCTCCTTTTTTTCTCATTTCCGTCTTCCTTAGGCTATAGAAATGAAGAAAAAAGGTATTTCCCGGGGGTGACTCATTGTCTTTTTACTAGCCGCTAGTTTGCCTCTCACTACTATCCGTTTATGGTTTTGTTTCCCGCACTTATCACCCATTTCAGGCTAGGAAGAGGGGAAATGATTCATAAAACAAGCAGTCGTCCTTTTCTTTCAATCCTATTTTTTTATTTGAGAGTGTTCTATGTGACAAAAAGAAAACTCATTAGCTGGACCATAAAGTGGGAACACATAGGTAATGTAGTTCAGTGGAACGGTTTGAAAGGGTACTGTAGCCAAGCAACAGATACCAAATAGTTATTTTGAATGAATCAAGCACAGTTTCGGAGACAATAGGGAGGAGATATTCGGTGATAAAACATTTTTTAGTTACAGTAACCAATTTGACCTATTTTGAGTTGCAAATATTCAACGTTGACCGGCACATGAAATATGTTATATTTCGTCAGCCTAATCTGAAAACGTTTGATGTACTGAACAAAAATTCAGCTTTGACTTTGCAGTTAACAACTTTGCCTCAAAAATTCGTCAAAACTAGACATACCGGTTAAAAGCTACTATTTGAAAAAATGAGATGATACTAAAAGTTCAGGTACTTGTTAGCTTTTGAGCAGAGTACCTCATCAGAATGAATTTGTATCAAAAAGTTGTCAACTACGAAATTGAAGCTCTCATTTTGATAAGCAAGTCTGTAAATTTTCAGCTTTGTACTACAAAATCTGATGTGTTTTTAAACCCTTGAAGTTGGCTATTTACAACTAAAAATGTGTAAAATTAACAAATTCCGAACCGGTCCTGTTGTTTCTGGGCTACAGTAAAACCTATAAAACTTCCACTAAAAGTTTCAAGATTTAGTTATTACCGTATATTTGAAAAACTGTTAACACCGGATATCCCCATCCCTAACTATGTGTGACTCATTCAAAACATTTATTTGGTAATCATCATCGTGTTGACACCTCCAATCCGACCTCGTGCGATCTTTTCTCTCTGATTGCTTAACCTGTGCACATGTCTTTGTGCTGCACATCTGACATATCAGAAGAAGACTGTACAAACAACGATCCGAATATTCATGTCATGCCCTCTTCTCTCGAGAACGCTTAAAGTTGTTTGGGGGTCCAGATGCGCATAACTAATTGACCCCTCTGTTTCTATTATACATACCAAATTTCAATACGTCAGCCATTTTTCACTTTGATGGAGGAAGCGAAGAGGGGGGCACCCCGGAAATCATCAGGGCACATCTGCTACCACTCTTCTGGTGTAGGTCGTTTCGACCGGTTGGGCCGCGGACGGAAGGCACAGACCGCTAAATTTTTATTAATGTATGTACGTCTGGCTAAGAGTCCAAACATCAGTCCTGGGGAGTAATGAACTTATTTTCGGGTTCTCAATTTCAATTTTTGGGGAAGGAAACAGCAGACGACAAGAGTCACTGGGGCAGGCTTAAGCACCATTGTCTTCCTCTCATTCGTTTATGTTCTTACTAAACATTTTGGAGCTTCTAGAAGATGATGATCCTGGGTAATGTATCTGTCTAGCACCACCCCCCCCCCCCTTATACCCGACTTTGGGTATTATACATATATTTCGTATTTGAGCAGCGTCTTATGAGTTTCTATTGCTCAGTTGACCTCGAAAACCCGAACCCGAACGCCGCGCATCCCAGCCCAGGTACAAGTACTCGTTGTTCTTCCTCGTCTTCCTCCTTTTTCTTCACAGCTCTCGTGTCAATATACTGTATCCACAACAAACAGGGCACCGAGCCTTTTCAATTCACGCCCTGTAGGCCTTGGGGTGTTTATGTGTTCTTATTTGTTCAATCGACTCTTCTCAAAACTCACAACCTGGCACACGTTTTTTATTATACACTAAACTTTGTTTTCAGCATTTTTATCGATGTTTTTTGATGCTAGAGTCATAAAAATCATAGGAAATATTAGCATATTCTAGTTGTTTCTTCCACCAAATCATTGAACAAAAAATTATCATTTATTGCTAGATAGGGTAATAAATTTCTACCGTAAATGAGGAAATCAAATCAGAGAGAAGGAAAAAAGAGAAGAAGAAACAGGGGTGGATGTAGCAGGGAAATCATATCAAAATCCCATTAGCCAACATCATCATTAGTATTAATTGCTTATCCTTGGAGGGGGGCTTCATCCGGCTTACGAGTGTACAGTAGCTACAGTAGGTCGTCTTACGTAGGATGGTGCCACGCGTCGAATGATGCAATACCTCTCCAAGATGTGCGCAAGTGATGGTACCATCTGCACTGGAATTAGCGCAAATTTTTTGAGAAAGGAGAACGTTGATGAGGTGAGAGTGTTGCGCATGTGCCTTAATTGGTGCTACCGGTCTTCTAGAATTGCTTGGGATACCGACAGCTTTTTTTGGTTGAACATTGTAAGGTTACTGTAGGAAATGAGTTTGTGGAAGATTCTGAAAAAATATTACAATTACTGGAAAATAGTTTGATAGTTCAAAATCCAATTTTTGCTAGAATCCCATCTAAAAATCAGAATTGTAGTCAAGAAGTAGTCAGAATTCTCAGGCTTTGCACTATTTCCAATCCATCATTGTAGTAATCCGTCAAAATTATATGACTATTCTTCTCCCTCTTTTGCCAAACCAATCTTAGCAATTCCTCATTTCTTCTCTCTTTATTCCTCCCATTAGTTGTGAAAATTGAAGGATGCAAAAGTAGTAGTAGTTGGATAATGAAGTAGTCACATACTTCTTTTTCTCATTTTCCTTCTTTGTCCAGCCCTCATACTAGAATTATCTCATCTCCTCCTTTTTCAACGTGTCACTTTTTATGTATCTTTGAGAGGATGGATTTTTTTTCCAACGTCCTTCTTTCTTTATGTCTTCCCAAGCCTTCTTCGTCTTTCCCCGTCTTCTCAAGCCTGAATTCGATACCTGGGTTGTATAATTACCACGCAAATAGGGTAAGTACAGTAATCCACAGGAGGCAATTGTGTTGTTCTCCGAAAATATCGTCTGTCTCTCTGAAACGGCCTTCAGATGGCCTAGAAGGCCTCTTCCCACCAGCGTCACACACACGAAATTTCATTGTTCTCCGCAATTTCGGATATATGTGATGGGCGACGATGGCGCCGCCTCCGATTTCGATTCCCCTTTTTCTCTCAAACTACCTAACTAACCCAAGCATTATCGTGCGCAGAGATTGACGGGTAACAGTAAGAGAGAAAAAGAGGAAGAGGGGCGTAGCCTGAAAATTGGCGGATGGGCGGGCGACGGGTCACCTGGAAACATTACATTAGTCCCGTCGTCGGGCCGTCGTGCGAGCGTGCGCGCCCCTCGGCCGCAATGGGTTATTGTAAGGCGATGGATTAGCGGACGTAGCCCCTTAAATCGGACGGCCTGAACACAACAATGGATGCTTCATTATCCGTCCTTCTATTCTCTGTTGTTGGTCCTGATGTGGTGTTTTTTTAACGGCTGTTGCTATGAATAGGCTCAATTTGGAGGAAGTCAGGTTTGCGGCTTTCAGATGCTAATAAAAGCAGTTTTTTTCCGTAATTGATGCTATTTATGGGGAGGATTAGGACTGATTAGGTTATAGAGATTAGTTTAGAATATTATGATTCTCCCAAAATTCTTCAAACGGAGAGATCTCTGATTTCTAAGCTACTAATCAGGAAGTCGCTTTAGAGCATCGATAGGCTAATTCAAAATCACTTTATCAGCTCAAGGCATTTCTGAATAAGCACTAATCAGTAGACTAGCACTTTGGCCAACCAGGAAAACGAAATTTAAGATTTTTAATCATTCGATAAGTTCAAACTTTTGAGAGAGCAAAAATAATTTTCTCTCGGAAAATGAGTTTTGAGAATATTCTTCCGAAAATTGCTATAAAAGGAAATTTTCAGGAAATTGATTTCCGAGAAATAGTTATATTTTGCGAATCTCACATATCCTACTGTATATATTATAGATCTAGTTTCCAGACGCAACCTACTCCTCTCATGCATAATCTTGCAAAAAAAACCTGACATAGTGGCTTCTACGCCTCCCGTCGCGACTTTTGATTTTCCGCGCTTAATTTTTAGCCCATAAAAAGTGACGCTGGTTCAAAGATCCTCCCTTTCGAACTTCAAAAGTTTCCGTCGGCACTTTTTTGGGTGGTCCGGGTGGCAACAAAAAAAAAACAAAAAAAAAAGAAATCGCCCGATGTTTCTTCTTCCTCCCATTACTCTCGTATCTCGATGGAGGGCCTAGGAAATGCGACAGATGTCAGAATGTCATAATATACGCAATATTCTAGAAGGCATGTCCAAAACGTTTTCCCAGGACCGTATGCCCTTTTGATCTATGGTTCTTTTGAAATTGCTCCTCGGACGAAGGAGAAACCGAGAAGCTGTGTCTTCCTCCGTGTGGATCTTTGTATGTTTTACAAGAACAGTATAAAAGATGAGAAAACCACCGAGAAGAGGTCTGAGGAGGGCTTTCAAAAGAGGACGAGATAGACGCTTTCGCCCCTCTAAACTAGTCTTCTCGATTCTATAAATGCAATACGGTGGAGATGGAAGGGGTGTCAAGTTTCCATTCTTCTCCGCTTTTAGTGAAAAGCATCACTTACCTGATGATGGGCAGTGTGCGCATTATTTCGAGAAACCAAAATATCAATTCTTCCCCCCACGGCCATTGCCTTCCAGTCGCTTCTTTTTGCGCGCGAAAGTCGAGTGAGAGCCACTCCCTAACTACATATAAATGTAAACATTGTCGCGGAAAAAGGATCGTTTACATGCCTTTTCCTAGTCTGGGTGGGCCGCACCTAAAGATTCCCCAGCCACTCAATAGTGTTCACAGAACAATGTTTTTATGAGGCCTCAGATTTTGGATCCTTTTGGTTTTTTTCCTTTTGTAGTTTCTGAGGATTTGAGGATTTGGAAGCCAGCAAATATACATGTGCAACGGATACACCAAACGCTAATCAAATTTTCGGTTGGTGATGCACCCGAAATTCAATCAACAACAAAATGCACTTTTCTAGTGTGTTCCCTAGTGTACTGTAGTTCTCTAGAAATCATGTTTCTGCAAGAATCGGCTAATTACGTGTGGACCTCTCTCCAAGTGACAATAATTATAAATATTGTGAATAGTGGGTGTGTGTATGCGGTGGCAAAAAGGAAACGAATAGCAATTGTAGGGACCCACTCTCTACTATTCAATCATGTATGCTCTTTATGGTCCTCCGAGTAGGACAGGTGTCTGCAAAATGTTAAATGACTATATAAATAGAATAGGCATCATCTGCTACCCCCCTCACTATCATTAAAGGATTGATCTTCGACCAGACTGCATATGTATTGTCATTCTAGAAAGAGGATGAAACGACGTCTAATGGAGTTGTCTTAAATATTTCATCTCATTCAGGAGAGCTCTAAAAGAGCCCAAAACTTGATTCTCCACTTTGCCTTCTCCTCTGCTTTTTGTCGAGTTTTGCTCTCCTTCTCTCGTTTTTCGCTCCTTATTTCTCTTATATTCCTTGACTTGCACATTTTCTTCATTGGCCGTCTTCTGCTTCTGTTTCTGCTTCTTCCTTTCCAATCGGTAGCCTAAGTCTATGTATGTGTGCAAAATTTAATCAAGCGCGGCTCGTTTCTCACTCAGAGAATGCAAAACGCTTCTTCTGAATGAGCTGCGTTGCACCCGGGCATTTATGGAAAACTTGTTTGTGAGTAAAAGTGTTGCAAATTAATATGTAGGTGTTGCTCTTGGAAGGCGCTGGAAATTCTGAGAGAGGGAGAAAGGGCTGCATGTCGGATGAATTATACACATGGGCGGAGCGCAGTGAGTGGTGGCTGGGACAGATGTAGCAAAAGACGAGTAGAGAAAAGAGTCATCTAACACTTTTTGTTCGAAATGAAGAAAAACGAGGTTTAGTTGTCAACCTTTATCTTGAATTTTTTTTCGAATTTTAGAAATTCGGTTTTCGAAATCTTACAGTAATCCAAATTTTCAAAAAAATTGGAACTTCCTTTTGAAATATAGAAATCCTATGGAATCCCATTTTTTAAAAGTTATACACCCTTTTTGGATGTAAATCTTCAAAATTTCAATGACAAAAAAGTCTAATTTGCGCTATAAATCAAAGAAGTCTGACATCTCGAAATTTGGAAAACAAGTCATAAATGCATGTAAGAAATATTAGGAATTCCTCGAATTTTCAATGGCAGGTTGAGATTCATTTCTCCCGTCGGGATTCGAATGACTTTTAGGATTTTGTGGCTCGTTTTCCAAATTTCCATTTTTTGGACTAATTTTTGTAATAGCTCAAGAAGATTTTTCACTGGAAACATTTTTCTGGATTACTGTATATTTTTCAAAAACTCGAATTATGGAATACAGCAACCTTTTTTTCTTTTTCCTATCTCCTTTTTTGTCTTTCTCTCCTTTTCTCGGACCAAATCCGGGTCCTATAATTAGGCGTGACCTTTGTCACCTCTCCATGATTGAGAAGAGGCAGCAGGTGGTACCATTGGGAACTTGACCCTCTTTTCTCGGCCATCCTCCTCCTCTCATTCTTCCTTTTTTGGCTACAGACCTCCATTCTTCTAACGCCTGCCATGTTTACAACTCGATTTTCCTCAAGCCTGGTATATTTTAATCGGTTCTTTTTTTCCACAATAATTGACTACCTTAACCTCAACCCACCTAAAATAGCAACAACAACAACAACAACACCATTTATTCAATTTTCTCTTCCTCTAATGATCCATATAATACAGTGAAGTAGTGAGTTGGATGGTGGGTATCTAGCGGAAGAAGAAGAGGAATATAACGATCCTCATCGTCGGAGGGCGCCCACTCAACGAATCTTATTCTTCTTCAATTCTTCACTCCCCACGACGTCTTCTTCTACTTCTTCGCGCCCCTACTCTTCGCTTCTCCATTATTTATTCAGTCACTTGTTTGTCGACTACGACCAGGAAAAAAAAAAGGAACAAGACTTTATGGAGGTACCGGCAATCTTAGTTCAGTTCAAAAAATTTTTCCGCCAAAAAATATTCGAAAAACATCCACTTTCAACTTTCGAGCTTCTATCCAATTTTTTCTCCGCTGCTCCACATCAACATGATGGCGGATCTTTCGGAGGAGAGTCGCTGAAGAAGTCTCAAGAGAGTATCACGCCTATTCTAAACATGTTTTGATTGGCCTGCCGACAAGAACCATGAAAAACGGGCACACACTTCTTGACACTAGTAGCTCTCCAGGGAGTTTGGACGTATAGGTGATTGTTTACGTTTCCCGTTTCTGAGATGCTTTCTTGAGAATCTAGATTAGAAAAAGAGAGCTACTAGTTGTGTTGGTCGGAGGAGAATTTCTAGAAAATTCGGTTATTCCAGTTCATTTACACACACTTTTCCAAGTCGTTAGGCGGTAATGCATAAGACAAAGAGGCATTACAATTTTCGCCTCATTTTGGTTCTTAGTTTACAGCAAATTGTAAACCATTTTACTCAAAAAAAAAACACTTTAAATTCTTAGAAATTCTCAACTACTTTGCCAAAAAAAAAAACTGTTCCGTTTCTATCGTAAACTGTGTGGGTGGTCGGAGAGATGCAAACCAAAAAAAAAAAAACCCTAACAAGTGGAGGAAAAGAAGGCCACTCACCTTGAATCTTCCTAATTTCTCTCTTTTCTTGCCATCTCATCACAGCCTTCCTACCAAAACCCACCAGTTCGGTTCAAAAACAGCCGCCACTCTCTTTTTCTATTCTAAACCGCAGTGTGTGTGTGGCGCCTACCATTCTTGATATTTTGACGCGGCGTCTTTTTCCACACATTCTCTATCACCAGCGAGTTTCTACCAATTTCCTATTAAGCCATCTTTTTCCCACCAACCCCCAGGCATGATAATGACGGGAAAGTGTTTCTTCACCTCTCGTTTTCCCTCTCTCCCCTCAATTTCACTTTCTCTTTTCAATTGAAACTCCGCCCACTTTTCCACTGGGTGCCCGCAATTCTAGAAGTATGTGTTGGCGTAGGCATTGTCAAGACACCTAGCTTAAATAATTTTTCTAGGTTTTTATTGAATTTGGGTTACTGTAGTAGGTTACAACTACATTTCTAGTGAAAATTGCCAGTTTCAAATGTCTATAAAATACAGTAGATTTTGTTGGATAACACATAAAAAAACTGTCAACTACAACATGAAACTTTTTTTTTGGAAGCTGAACCTCCTCAAAATTTACTATAACTTTCGAAATCCAAGATTGACAATTTTTATCTGAAAATAGGAAAAATTTGAAAAATAGATACTGTAGTATTTTTTTAAACGTCGAATTTGTCTAAAAATTCTTCAACCCAAAAATTGTACTGCAAAATCAAAAATTCAGCATCTATTCTGATCGGTTCACAGAGCACAAAATCCCAGAATACCAAAAGCCACACAGACACAGCTCTCCGGAAAACAAAAGAATAAAATTCTGAAATTCTGAGTAGAATTTGTCTGAAGAGCCTCTTGCACACACACACACGAAATATAATAACTCGGTGGGGTCCTCCGGCCTCCCACGCCGCTTGAATGATTCGACCTAGGGCCTTCATCTTTGCGTGTTCCGAACCCACTTGGACACAGAATAGAAGACGTCGTCGGCCTTCTTTTTCTTTTTTCCTTCCTTCATTTCTCCCACTCCTTTTCTTATTTTCCATCTTTTCGCCGTCCTTGTCTTTGCCATTTTTTTTCATTCGATCCATTTTTCACCTCTTAAAACTTTGAATTTCTCAAAATGCCTAGATCTTATCCTATTTCATTTTTCAGAAGCATCCAACTACCTCAACTTGGTGGATAATCAATATACGGGATTACAAACCATGCTTGACTACAAGGGAGTAATGTAAGTCTTGGCAAACAACACTAAACGGCTATCCGATGCCGGAGAGAGAGAGAGCAAAAAGAGAAAAGTCAACGCGAGTAGCACTTCACCCGAGCATCCATATGGCTCCAATTAGAAATGTAATCTCCGCTCGTTAAATTTAGTTCCTCATCTCATTTTGTTTTGTTTCATTTCACACACACTAACATTTTTAAAGTGGCCGGGGAAAAGGATTCAGGAGGGAATAGATGAGCGGCTGGTGTTTGAATGTGTATCAAATTTGTATACTTTTTGTTTCTGAAATGGGAGGAAAAGAGAGAAAGAGGAGTTAGAGGAGTCAGTGTGGGCACTTGGCGCATAATCGGGGCCGATAGAAGCTAACCAGCCAAATAAATAAGTTCTCAATTTCTTATAGCATAAACAAAATATTGAATTACTTCCTTTCTCTTATTGAGCTCAGAGCTCAAAATTCTATATGGTCAAGATGGAGCAAACTAAAATTCCAGAGCTATGATTACAGTAACCTCGCAAATGTCCGTTTTCCAGAAACAACATTACGGGTTTCGCGAAGAAAAATTTCGGTGGAGTGCTACGACAAGCGGGCTTTTCCTCTTCTGACAACGGAGCTTCAACATCTCAACAAGCGGAGGAACGTGGAAGAAATATTAATAGAACAACGGACCACGTTCGGCTAACATCGGAAGAGGCAAGAACATCGCCGCTGGTGGCTTGTGAGGCTCGCGAGGACGGTATCTATACGGATGAGAATGACTGCGGATCCCCGTTCGAGGTTGTGTCAAAGGAAGATATCGAGAAGCTTAGCAACATTGTCGAGAAAAAGGAAGAGGTTGATCAGAAGAAGAAGAAGCGGAGCCGCCGGGAGTTGAACATTCCGCAACGTGACATGTTCGCTCCAGACTTCAAGCTCATGCCAGACGAGGATCTCCCAGGATTCTCCCCAATCGACAGCGAGTGGAGTTCCAGCGAAGATGAGTCATTGGAGGCCGAGCGTATCTCCTTGGAGGCTGAGCGTATCAGCCGTGAATTCCCAGCCTTCGTGAATCAAGATCAGCCACCACCATCAAAACCATTGACACCACAAATCTGCGGATTGAATCCAGACATTCCAAACGAGTACGACCCGGTGATTGGAATCATCTCGATTCAAGGCGTTCGAATTCCACGCAGCAAGCCGATTGACATTGTCAAGCCAAGCGAGCCACGCGCTCCTTTTTTTGGCGCAAATTCTGAACTACACGTCATGCTGATAGTGGAGCGGTTAGTCTTTCAGTTCTCTTATAATAAAGGTAGTACACCCAACAATTTTCTTGCCAAGGCAACTGCAACGGCTTCCCACGAGTATTGTGGCCTAGAAGCCATCAGTTGGAGCAAGAATAGAATCATAATAAGCATCTTTCTGTCCCGCGCATCCCTTTGTTCCAATATTCAAACCAGTAGAAAGATTATTGAGCAATGCGCATGTGCGGGACAGATTGAATAGCTGGCATTTTGACTAGGGACTCATAAAAAACCTTTAATTCTGAACATTCCTTTTGAACATCAGTACTCTATTCTAAAACTGAATTTCCAGAATGTACGACGTCTTCAAAGAACGGATTCGTAACCATGGAAAGGTCATGGCGCTCTCGTTGTTGGCTCAAGTGGCTGATATGTTCACTGCAGGACACATGTGCGGACGCTTTGTTCCAGTTGAGTTGGCTGACGGAAGCATCTTCTTCTACGACTACGAGACGGTCAGCTTCATCACCAAACCTGAGCTTATCGATTTGTTGTCGGGATGCGAGGAGAAACACGAAGACTTCTCAATTGCCGCTTCGGTTCCAGCCATGTTCTTCCGTGAATCCAAAGAGGGAGTTCTGCGTCGCAGCAAGGAGTACAATGACCTCATGGACCGCAAGAAGATCTATCTCCGTCGTAAGGATTACATGAAGAATGGAGTCATCGATCTCGATTTCGATATTCAAGAGTTTCCTTTGTCGGAGATTACTGTAGAACAGAAACAGGTATTTGAGCTATTTGTAAAAGTAATGAAGCTATGCAAAACTTTTCAGATTATTGAGAACAAACTCGGAAAAGTGTTTGTGGACCATGAAGAAATGGAGAAGCTCTTCCGCACCATCAGCCAAGACATTGAAGATGCCGAACGCTTCCAAGGCCACTCCTACGTCCGTCGCAGCACTCTCGCCATGTTCGACGCTCGCGTCAGAATCCCCTCTGTAGTCAATTAACCACCTTGCTCTTTTTTCTTACTCATTTTTATCCACCGAGCTTCTCCTTCTTCTTTTTCACTTCTCAGTTGTTTTTCCTTCCCGTCTATCCTTCTTTTTGCTTCTAGTTTGTGGTCGACGGTATCGCATCTCATTTACCATCTTTTTTCAGTCAGCGCTTGCGCTCTCATAGCATACCCCCGTGCTTCCGTCCCCATGAAAAGCGACTCTGGTAGTTCTTTTTTTTTCCTCATTTGTTTGAAACAAAAAATACTCAAAAAATATTTCGCAAAAAAAATCACTTTTTCAGTTGCCTCCCCCTTTTCTCGTTTTCATTTTTCATTTTCTTTTTTTCCTAAAATTGAGTAACCAGGTCATGAAAATGACAATTCTCTCCCATCCATCTACCCCTCTTTGGAGATCTCTTGTCATTTTTCAGTTTCTTTAAAAGTATCCTGACTGAATTTCGGCTCTCACCCGTTTATCTGAAATTTCAGTCTCTTCTCATCCCAGTCTTTGGTTAAGGCTTTACCTAGTTCATGCTGAAAACAGAAAACAGCACACCAATTTAGTCACTTCCATTCTCTTCTCACTCTCTCCCAATGAAAATCTCCTTTCCTATCTAGTTAGATTCTTCCACCCTTTTTTCCCAAATCTCAGTATTTCTGTCACCCGTCACTACCAACCCAGTATTAATTGTGTCTTTTTTTTTCCTAATTCCTCAAGTGATCCGGGAAGAGAAACTTTAAAAATTAAAAAAAAAACAAAAAAAATTGATTTCTCTTTTCCAATCACTCCCTTCTCCCATTTTCCCGATTTCCTGATACCCGTTTTTATGATCAATGTCAGCTGTGCTGTCTCTTAACCTATTCTCCCCTCATAATCTATTCTTCCCACCTTATCTCTGCAAAATGCGACATGATAGCTGTGGATAGAAACTTTTGCTCAAGGCCAACAGTGCCAAAATGGGTGAGTAGAGACCGAAAAAAAACTAGGTCTTATTTTAGCCTAACTGTATTCCAATTCCTAATCCTTCCCATTTTAGGTGTCTTCGCAGCCATCCAACAGTTTCTATCCGCTGCCAGGTCGCAAAGCATCAGTCTAAATCATTTTTGATAATCTTTTTTCTACAGTACTCCTTTTACCCCACCCAAAAAAAGTTTGCTCCCTTATTATTCTTATTAATTAGTGTTCCTTCTCGCTTCTGTGCTCCAATGTTTGTGATTTCCTTAAGTAATCATCTGTTGGTTTTCTTTTTTTTTTTGTAATTGCTTGGATAAAATTAGTTGAAAAAACATCTGGTAGAAATGTTGAATATTATTGAAAAAATATACTCGTAAAATTTGGATTTCAGGCTTGAGCAAAAATGCCATATACTGTAAAACAACTATCTGGATTTTTTCGAGCGATATCAAAAATCTGAACACTGAAAAAGATATACCGTAAGACGTGTATTATTTAGAAGCGCCGGTCCTTCTATTTTTCCTAGGTTTATTGAGGGCCCTCCTAGTACAGAGGCCCTTCAATAAGATAGTCTATTTTTTTCGGCCATTTATCTTGAAATTTTTCATTGAGAAATTCGACGGATTTTTTTCAATATTGAAAATTCGCCAATTTCACCGAAATTGAGAAAGTTTTCATGTAAAAATAGTCTTTCAACAAATTTCTATCGAATTGTGGACCTCCTGGTGTATATTACATTGAAAATCTACAGAACTGTTTTGATATGGGGTCCATTTATTAGAGTGGCCCTCCAAGTAAAGGGGCACTTCTAATGCAGGATTTATGGTATTCAGCGTTAAATCGCCGTTGTCTTTGAAGATTGAATGTTTTGATATGTTTGATAGGAACTGAGATATATTATATGATGGCAAAGTGCAATCAGAAAATAACGCTTTATTAGAGCAGACCATGTTACAGTAATCGACGAAATTCTGTTTTGCGCTGTAATAGAGCATGTACAGTAATCCAATTGATTGATTGACTACGGTATGTGACTTTGTTTCTCAGTTTAAGGGACTAATTATAATGTATCAACCATATAAACCGCTGTCTATTCTTGGATAAATCCTGAGTCACAATTTGAAAAAGCAGGAAGTGATTAGATAATGGATCAAAAGAATACATTCAGTTCGGATCAGAAGGATACAATTATCATATGAAATTGGTCAATTTACTCAGAATTTTCGGCTTAATATCAATTTTTCAGACTACAATTTTTTTTCAGCTCATGTGACTTTTGGGAAGAAGAAAAAGTCAGAATTTTTCGTTGTTATGAACAACAATTCGCCAGTTCCGGGTCCTGGAATTTTAGATTGCATTTTTTTGTTTTTTGAGTTAATGAACACAAGATTTCAGGTTTCGATTCAAGAATTATTTCTTATTTGAAGCTGATACCTGCAAAAAATTGCGGTTAACGTTTTTTGCTTTTTTGATTTCGCTGAATATCACCAGTGCACGTTGTCATGAAATTTAGAAGCTTTGAATCAGAACTAAATTTGAAAAAAAAAGCAAAATTTCCGTTTTGCAAAATGATGATGATGAGGGAAAGCGAGCAGGCTAGTAAAGAGCGGTCCTTCACGTTTCGTTCTCTCCCTCGTCCAAGCCACCCCATCTACTTCGTGTCGCTTAGCAACTTATTTTTCCTTCTTTTGGTCGAAAATTGCATATTGCTCTGCTTCTTTTTGGCTTCAACCAAACACGCTGCTCCGAACTGATGAAAGCAAGAAAGAGAAGGAAGCCTGTGGTCGGGAGCACAACCAGTTGCCTATTCGGCAGTATTTTCTTTTCTATTTTTCATATCAACACCGTCTATTTTTCCTTTTTTCAGCCTATTTTTTCTATGTCTTCTTCTTCTTCACCCAAAAAATATACCATTGTTTTTTCAGCAGCTTCCTTTTTTGGCGTCTTCTCATTTCCGCTTATTATCAAGTACTTCCGGATTCACCACAGGAAATCGACTGTTGGGTTGATTTCCTTAATTGGAGAGTTATGCATGGAAGGAGTTCAGTGCTATTTATATTTTCCTTTTTCTTCTATCAACAGAATAACAATGTTCAAGGCAAAAAAGCACAAGGGATTTTGAGTTCGAAAAGAGTGAGTTTAAAAAAGTTGAATCTTTTTTTGTAACTCTATTATTTATTTTTTTTAAATGAGAATTTCCCATATTTGTAATCTTGGCCTTTCCCGGGCCTTCGCGAGCCCAGCCATAGTTTCTTTCAGAATCAATATTCTCGAACCACTTTATGGCCTGTATTTTTGTTCATAGAAAAGATACAGTATTCCAAATAATATCATTTTGTAGTGCTCGTTGAGCCCTATTTCATCTAATTTAGTTGGTCCAAAAATTTTGATAATGAAAGAAACTATGGCAGGGCTAGCGAGGGCCCGGGAAAGGCCCGGATTACAAGTATAGAAATTCCTTTTTTTTCATATTTTCAGGATTTTGTTTATCTGGACCGGTTTTGTTTTCAATCCGAAACTGGCGCACTGGAATACACTTTCAAGTATCCTTTGGTAACATTTCATCTCTAATTATATCAGAGTCTTATCAGACACGTCACCTCGTTTTTTTCCAGTTCTACCCCACACAAATGCTATTATTATATTTTGATTCCGACGAGCAGTGGCCGCGAGCATGGCGTGAATTGTCGGTGAGTAGGGATTCTTTCAGGGAAACCTTCAAAAAATTTCAACTTCTATAGACATGTGAGGATCGCGTGACACTTTTGACCAACCACTCGGATAACCATCAGATTGTGAGAGCTCATGCACTACTAGACTGAGAAAGCAATCCAAATTTTCAGATTTTCCTCAACCCATATGTCCCGGATAGCGCCGGAAATGGGCGATGTGTGATAGTGCAGGATGCGTTGAAAGAGAATTGGATCTCGTGCTCCGGAACTCGCATTTTCCGGTTCGCGAATCAATTTTAATGATTTTTTTTAATATTTTTTTTCTAGGTCTGCAAGAAGTCGCTGGTGGTTTCTGGCACTCGCAAATTGTGATCCAAGTGAAGATGAGGAGAGGAGAATGTACAATAATGAATCCATTGGAATATATGCTGAATTTGCGCTAACAATGACAAACGGATTGCCTTCAGAGATTCTGAAATATCAATTTTCTATTGACGAATGGCGTAAGACTGCGTTTGAGTGAAAACTTTCAGAATAACAACTTGTTACAGTAATCCTACCATCTGATACCTTCTTCTTCGCTCTACAAATGATCTTGATTGTTATTGTGATGTTTATAGGGAGTGAGTTTCATAGGAAGTGATCAGATTGTTTTCTAAATTTCAAAAAAAATTAATTCCCCGTTCCTTAGAAAGCCTATCCACCCGTCGACTCTATCACAACATTTATCGCATGTGCGCTCATTCCATAATCGGGAACACAATTGGATTAGCCTTTCTTGTCACCAACTATGTCATTTACGCAATGGACGGAATCGGACTACCGATTATACTCGCATTCGGGGAGTTTATACGGTGAGGAGAGGGGAAGAAAGGGTAATTATGATAACGATCTGGTTAATTGGTTCTGTTTGCAGCGCACTGGCTGACATGCTTTTTATGTACATGTGTCTTGTACTTGCGCGTGGATTGAACGTCACCAAGATGCGATTGACTACGGTATTTGTATTTGTTTTCAAAATTGAGGGACCAATTATTTTTTTTTCAGTTCGACAAATTCTTCCTGGTTATTATGTTCTTTGTATTCATCTTATCGTATCTAGCAATGCAGTTCTGGGAAATCAAGGTATGTTATCAACGATTTTCCAAGTGAATGCCAGCTGAAAAGTTAGTCTAATTTTTGACTGGGGTAAGGGAAATTAGGTGGTGTTGTTCGTTTTCTAATGATCGGGTAGGATTTGTTTTTCTGAAATTCAAAAATTTTGATATGAAAAGATTGGGAAAAAGAGTTTTGTAAATTTTTTTTACCAAAAATTTATTACAAAGTTTTCAAGTATCATAATAATTTTATTCATCTTGGGAAAATTCATTTACTCCTTTTTCACAAATACAGTAATCACAGTAAACAAAAAATTATTCAAAAGTGCAGTAATCGACATACAGTAATTCTGTATACAGGTTACGGTAGATCGTTTTTTTACTGAAAAAGTGGCTCAAAATAAGCAATTTTGAGACCCAAAGCAATTTCTCAGTCTACAATTAGTTACAAGAGGGAATTTCTAGGATTACTGTAGATTGGAAAATGACAAACATTTTTGTTGGGATTACAATAGAATTGAAAAGAACACATTGGGATTACGGTAGTTGGAAATTTTCAATGTTTTTTGGGAATTGTTGGGGTTACTGCAGTTACAGAAAGTTTGGAATTTGTAAATTTTTACAACGACATCTTCCGTTTTTCCAGTACTTTGATCCAGCTATGGTATTTGCTAAATCCGAATCCCTACCAGGATACTTGCTAGCTTTATGGCGTCTCACCGCGTGGGTCTTCTTTGTGATAGCCTGCCAGTTATCCAAAAATGACTCTCCAACAAAAGCTTCATTTTTCACTAGTTTCGCATTATTGATGACACCATGGTGAGTTCTAGAAAACATCTCGGGTACCTTTAAATTATTCATATCAGGTTCTGGGCCCCTCCGATCTTTGTAATCGTCGCGAATTTCTTTCTCAACAATTGGGTGAGAGCGGAAGTGGTGAACATTGTGGAGAATTGTGTCACCTTCTACGGATATATTGTTTTCCTGGTTGGGCGGTTTTCAGATTTTTGATATACGAGTTTTTTTCTGTTTTTCAGTATTTGTCACGCCCGTCTGATAACAATCAGAATTTTCCATTCCATATCAGAACCACACAAGTTGATGTGGACACTGGCTTTGATCCACAAACCGCATATGTATGTTTTTTACTGAAAACTTTTCAGGGGGAATATTGAAAAATGAGGAGAGAAATGAGAAATGAAACAATTCAGCAACAAAACACTGCTGAAACTAACATCAATGATGGAATGCATGGAGTTATGGAAATGACCGCTCGGAACAAAGGTGGTGTACATGCCGTGAGCGAAGAAGTGGATCGTGGAATCATCGAAAGGCCCCAAATCAGTTCTAGTTAATTATTCAAGACAAAACATTATGATAATCATTCTTTCAAACGTGGTACACTCCTCAATCTTTTTTCCTAAACTTGCATTGCTATGATCTTTATCTTCAGAAACATTATTCAACTATCAGCTTAATATCAAACTTAGTTTTTTGCAAACCATTGATTCAGAAAAATAAACGTCGTCAAAATGTGATAAAAAATAATTTCAATATGATATCTCATTTTAAACTTATATTTGAAAATACTAACCTACAGAATGTAGACCTACAAAATAATGTTTTGTAGACGTGCAGACTTTGAGTCTCATTAAACTGAATCTATTATTTTTTAGAGTTTCAAAGTTGGTAACTTACAACTAAAAATAGGTAAAACTAATAAACTTTTGACCGCTTCTGTACATTATGAATGATTGTGCCATTTTCTCACGAGAATCCGACACGAAAGATCATTTCGAAAAAATCAGGATTCGACGATATCTATGTTCCTTATCAAGCAAGTTTTTCGTGTTAAAATTGTTTAGGCGTATTTCAAGTTTTTTGCTCGATTGTTTATCAATGTGAATTTTTCTTCTGAAAAATACTTGTTCGACAAGGATAAACCTTGATGGACGGTAATTCTGAAAATTCGTGGCCGTCGAGGATTTCTGGCTTCGATTTTTCACCGATTGTTCATCTTCTCGGATATTCCGAGGATTTTGGACTTTTTCAAATAATTGTGTCGTATATTGTCGTCGAGCTTTGCTGTCTAAATCGGAAAATTCAATTGTTCCGCTATCACTTATTCAGGAAGGGAACTGAAGTTGCTGAAAAAATCAAGAGAGAATCTGAAAAGATGGATGCTCATAATAATCAGAATGAGGGTCTCTTGCCCGTAAACACACACCACCCAAAAACACAGACAGACGCAGATCAACTGCTGTCTTACAGGGTAACGAACAATTACCCGCACAAAAGAAAACAGGTAAACTTGCAGACATTAGTCTTTTGGAAGAGCAAAAACTGATCCTCGAATCCTTGGGACGGTGATTTCAGAACTCGACACTTTCACAATTTCTGAATTCCAGCTTTTTAGAATTTTAGAAGTTTTTTCCGGATTTTCAGAATTCTTGAATTCTAAATTTTGTCCTGAAATCTCAGAAATTCATAAATTCGGTACTTTTGGATCTATAATTGCAGCATAAAAATTTCGAATTTTCCAGAACACAGCGTTTCAGAATTCTTAACTTCCGAACTGTCAAATTCCTGAATTTTTGAATGATTTTTTTTGAAAATGAAAAATTGAAAAATAGAAGCCTACCCTCTAATTGAAGCCCACCCTGAGAAACAGGTGGAAAAAAAAACCAAGGTCTTCCACTAGACAAAATACGGTAAGTGATAAGGTGCCTAGAAAGCCAGGCTCGTGGCCGCGTAGCTCAACCGAGGCCAAAATTAGTGGCAGCAATGTTTGGGTGTCCCAGCATCTTTAAAGATACACATACCTGAAAAACGTATGTCAAGAAAAGAATATCCATGAATGTCAATCACAACTTGATGCTCTTTTTGTACTGGAAGATTTATGACTTTTTCCTGACGGGTTTTTCTTGGACCCCCAACCTTTCCTTTTTCTCCCCACTAGATTTTTGAGCTTCCCACCAGGTAGTCAAAAATTTCCCTTTATCATAAATCTTCTCTTCGATATCCCATAACTCTTCATATTTTATATTGCTTCTCGAGCAAAAACACAAAGAAAAAGTATGAAAAACTGATCGTAGTAATATTTCAAACATTGCTGCTCAAAAATATCGAGAAAAATCTATGAGATATTTATCGCTCTTCCAATCGTTTTTCATTTTTCCCCCTCTTCTATCTTTTTGTATGAGGAGGGTGTAGATAATCCATGAAATAGAAGACAAATGACTTCCGAACAATTTCTGGAAGAGAAAACGCTCCCGCTCCCACGCGTCCATTTCTCCACCGAAATCCCCAGTTTTTGTCAATCTGGGAACCCGAAAATTTAGCGCTCGCTTGTTAATTGACCGACCTACATCCCAATTTTCCTCCTCTCAGAAATCCTCGGTTTTCTGTTTCAAGACAACGACTACACCACCGATACGGTGTGTTTCTCAGTCCTATTGTCCCGGATGGATTGCGCTTCATTCACAAGTGCATAAGAATAGTAAATTATTGTCGCCGTCGTCTTCGGGTGTTGGTGTCCTTCTCCTCCTGTTTGCAACAATCCCATCCTGAAGAAGTGGACGAGAAGAAGTTGAATGGAAACAAGTGGTGGCATCTCCATTTTCCGGATGCATTTCGTATGCATTAATGTCCTTGCTCCTCTCTAGTTGAACTCTTTTTCCCAGTTTTTCTCAGACGTGGAGGCCAATTTCACTTGTTCTAAATTACTTAATTTGAGCTATCTAGAAGTATAACTTCAACAACCTCAAATAGGATTACTGTATTTTCAAGAATCATAAAGTTGAAAAATTCTTACATTTGTTGTTCTGCTAAAAGAGAATAGTTCAAACTCGTTGGAAAAAGTTGGAATGAAATTTGTAAATTAAGCTTTTTTTCTGATTTCAATCGATATGGCCAAAAGTTTAAAAGTTTGCAAAAGTATTCAAGCTTGAGGCAATCTAGATAGTTAGAAGTCTTCATAATTCTGAGAAATCATAAAATTGATAACGTTGTCTTTCAGTTAATGAAAAAAACCTGATGTGGTTTCCTTTTTGAAAGTCCGAAACCTACCGTATTTTTTCTAATAGAAACCCAATTCTATTTGGACCCCACATCGAAGCCCACCCTTAAAAATAGAAGCCAATAGGCTTGTATTAAAGAAAATACGGTAATTCAAAATTCCAGAAATTTTGAAGCTGTGATTTTAGAACTTGACAATTTCTCAATTTTCAATATTCTAATTTCTAATATTTGCAATTTCAGATTTTTAGAATTCTAGAATTTCTGAATTTTGAGATCCTGGAATCTCAGAATTTCATAAATTCGAATTTTTTTAATTTAAAATTGCAGAAAGAAATTTTCGAATTTTGCATAACACTGAATTTCTAAACTCATAGCTTCCGAATTGTCAATTTTCTGAATTTTGAATAAAAAATTATACGAAATGAATCATTGAATAATAGAAGACCACCCTTTACTAGAAGCCCATGGGCCATTAAAGAAAATACGGTAGTCAGAAGTCTTTGTAACTTTGAGAGTTGATAAATTTGTTGCTTACTGAAAAATCCAGATGTGCTTCATTTTGTGGTAGTAACAAATCTATTTTGATAATTTTTACTTCAAGAAAATACCCCTGACCTCCCATCTTTTCTCAATATGCAAATGCTACCATGTAATCTACCCTCACTCAAAATCATCTTCATTGTTTCTAATCGTCCCAGTTTCCTGTGGAATGCCACACAAACAAAGGTGACAGATTAACAAATGGCAACACTAGTGAGTGTCTTACGCCTATCGCGCACCAACTAATGACTATGCAAACGTTCCACGATCTAATCCCCAATGTTAACATAACATTTGTATCATTTACTGTAGTAGCTTCCGGAAGCCACTAGACTTTTTCTGTATTTTTTCATCCCTTATAGACGTGCTAATAATGTTATCACTTTCATTGAATTCCTTAGATGCGCTTTCTAAATAAACTATCGTCGTCTTCTTCTTGCTTGCGCCCCTTGAAATCATCGTTCCACACCCGTTTATTCGAATTGTCAGTTTGACAGACAGGCAAAACGAGGACACAAAAAAACCAAAGAAGAGTGAATATGTCGGTGTCGACACATGGATCTCACTCCCCCCGTTTTTTCTCGAAATTTCATTTTAAATTGGCCGTGATTTAACCGTAATCCACACACATACAGCTTTTGTTGTAGAACGACAATTAAATATGCTTGTGAGGTCGGATCTCGTCATTTTTTCTTGTTGGTGGCGTCGGCAAAACCACCACACGGATTTGTTATTTCAATGGTCCCTTGATTAGATCTAATCCCTTTTTTCCTTACGAAAATGTCTTCCTTTCACCTTATGTTTATCCCCAACGGGAATCTTTTTGTGGACCTTTCTTGCCGAAAATACCCCCCGAACCCTCTAATCATGGGTCATATTCTTGTGTTCATCTTGTTTCTCCTCATGTTCCATCTCACCTCTTCCCGTTGGGCTGATTTTCGGCTCGTATTTCGTGTGCCCTCCTCTCATCCTTACTCTATCTTTAGTTTCCCATAGCCATTAAACCTTGATTAATTACCTTGTTCGCCACCTCCTCCTCCGCCTTGTTTTCCCTCTTCAACACCTCCAAGGAACGTGTTGTTTATGGGAGGTCAGGTAAATAAATGAACAGGTGATAACCGAGAGGTTCCCATGGACCTCATTAATTGATAAGGTCGTGTGGCTGTATTACGGAACATATTGGATAACGTGTTGGTTTATCTGCATTCTCTTTGGTTTCCTACTGATCAGAAAGAAGTCTTGCAAAAATGCATTGTTTTGATGCTTTTGTTTATTTTCTATTTTCTTTCTTTTCTGTAATGGGCTACTGTTTTTCTCAATCTTGCAAACTGAGATTCTTGCTTATCAATCTATCCCATCAAAATTCCTGGTATAAAAGCCCTGTCCATACAACAATGAAGACATCATTCTTGCTCCCTTCTCATCCTAAACCACTTGATCAAGAAACATAAAAGGAACCTCAACGTGCAGCTGCAAACGACTTTCGACCCATATTAAAATGAGAAGCGATATTCCTTTTCCTATCGTTTCCTTCTTATGGACTATTGAACAACAATTATGGAGAGGGGGCGCTTTCTTTGGCTCTGAGACAGTGTGAAAGTCTGCCGAAATCTATACGCGGAGCCACTTATCACATTGCTCAGAATACTGTTTGCTCCAAGCCGGTAGATCTGTGAAGATGCACTCTTGCCGGAGAGTAGTGATAACACAGGTGGGAAATTTCGCGCCAAAACCATTTTGGTCATCCGTTTTGTACTAAATTTAGATATCATCTTTGTAGTTTGAAAAATTTTACTTTTTCAGCTTTTCGGCAGGATTACTGTAGGTATCTTTAAGGCTATTAGGTGAAAATTTGAAGCCGACTTATACTAGGTTTGAGATTTCTTGAAGTTTTGCTATCGTTTTTGTTTTGTCCTTTGGGTCCGGCATACTGTAGCCGAGAGTAGAGGCAATCTGCGAATTCAAAGTTTTGAAACCGAAACATAACTAGCTACAGTATCTAAACTTCGTTAAAATTTTGGATTACTGTATCTAGATCTTCATGACTACACCCAATTCCAGGCATTATAATTTTTGTTTTTTCGCCCATTTTCAAGTGTTCCTCTCCTATTTATTAGCCAGGAATCTGATCCTATCCTCTTACCAATATCTTTTTTTTTGTTTGTACCATATGTTGGTACCAGCCTGTTGTCTCTAGTGCTCAGCTTTGTTTCCAGGCACCTACTTTGCACAAATCCCTTGTTCCATATGCGTGGTAACTAATTGACACTATAGACTTCCCAATTCTTAAATCCCTGTCTTTCGGAGGCCCGCATTAACTCTGAGAGGATGCTCTCAAGAACCTTTTTGGTCTAATTATTTGGGTGTACACACACACACCATGATGTACAACATCATCTTACCGCACAAGACCAGCTGGCCGTTTGTGCCAGCCATCTTGTAGATATCTGCCCCTTATTTCTATTTGAAGTGCCACTGTTACAGTGAGCCGCGCATCAGCTGTTGCTTGCGCTTTGTACATTTGTACGGGCAGAAGCCGTATAAAACCATTTCTATTTTTCGTTCCTCTCTTTTTTCGGTCAGGCAAATGTATTCAAAAAGTCGCCACACCTATTTTCCAAGAACACTTTTGCTTAACTTTGCCTATTCGATCAAATAACACGTCTCTCTGTTTGTCTGTGAATATAATAGTTTTCCTTGTGATCACATCGAATTATGGTCATCTTTTTGAAAGCCGGCGAACGAAACTAAATGTAAGCGAAAACCTTTTTTTTTTTTGGCTGACCCTGCGAAGTTTTCTTCAGTTTCCTTGTTTCGAAATGAATAGGTTCTAGCGTAATGTTGGAAGAGAGCGAGATGAGGTAGGATGACGATGAAAACGCTATACTCTTTTTAATTGGTTTTGCCAGAATAAGTGGAATAAGCATGAGAATGTGTAGGGATGGGGTGGATTCAAGTTCAGTTTTAATAGGTGAAAGTGTAACTCTAAAACAAACAAGATTGCGATGATGTTCAGTTTTACTTCAGTTACCTTTAACTCTCCTACTTCTCAAACAGTGAATTTTGAGCCCATATATCTCGTTTTTGGTTAGAGATATCAAAATGTGATCAACTGATAAAATTATAAGCATGATATCAACAATGTTTTGTTAGTTGACCATTTTTTGATATCCTTCACAGAAATTGTGATAAATTGATTCGAATTGGAAGTTAGCCGTAAAGCATGTAATACGAGTGCTCCCTAATGTTGAGCCTTGAGCCCATATATCTCATTTCCTCTGAAAGTCATAAATTAGAGAATATTTTGCCAGTTGTTCAATTTTCACCATCTTTCACAGGAACTGAAATAAATTGCCTCAAATTTTGAAGTTAAAGGATGATTCTAGTGTTTACAGTATCCTGGACTTATTGTATTTTATCGTTTCTTCCTAAACAATTCAGTTATACTGTAGTAAACATTTTATAAATGTTCTTTTATTGTAATTTCTTCTTCTCTCTAAATTGATGTAACCATGATTCAGACTCCCAAAAAATTGTGTTCTAAGTTTGAGTTGAATCATTTTTGTCCTCCAATGTTTGAACACACTTTACAAAAATTTTGGAGAGAAAATATTCGAAAACTGTTCCCGAACATTTTCCCGTCAAGACTGTAAACTAGCGGAGATGGATTTCGCCCCGCAATTTTCACTTAATTACAAGTATTATCCCTCATGGCTTGCCCATCAATTTTCGGATCCCCCTTGTCCCGATGTGTCGGATCGCATTGTTTCAAAACCGTCTCCTTTCGATTCTATTCACACTAGCGCTCATAACAAATTGCCAGCTATTAGGGAAGTGTTTTGTACCAGGCAGACAGTCCGCCGATACTCCCAACTAGTGAACAACAAATTATTTTTAATGGCAGAAAAGAAAAACACTGGAAAAATATGTACTGAAACCGTTTTGACCGTCTGATTGCTGGCTTTCCTTGTTTTTTCTTTTTTTCTAGTTTTGGCAGGAACAGCAGACTCAGCAGGACGCCCAGTTTCAAGTGGTATAATTGGCCAGAGGCTTTTTTCTTATACTGTACAAAAATTATTATTGTCCTGGATGCTAGAATCCTTATTCCGTCAAATTGGAGTTCGTCATGTCTATCTGTTCAGATATTCAGAAATTCAGAAATTCAGAAATTCAGAAATTCAGAAATTCAGAAATTCAGAAATTCCGAAATTCCGAAATTCCGAAATTCAGAAATTCAGAAATTCAGAAATTCAGAAATTCAGAAATTCAGAAATTCCGAAATTCAGAAATTCAGAAATTCAGAAATTCAGAAGTTCAGAAATTCAGAAATTCAGAAATTCAGAAATTCAGAAATTCAGAAATTCAGAAATTCAGAAGTTCAGAAATTCAGAAATTCAGAAATTCAGAAATTCAGACATTCAGAAATTCAGAAATTCAGAAATTCAGAAATTCAGAAACTCAGAATTTCAGAATTTCAGAAATTCAAAAATTCAGAAATTCAAAAATTCAGAAATTCAGAAATTCAGAAAATTCAGAAAGTACAATTCTATCAGAGTTTCCTGATTGTACTCTTGCACTTTTTTGTTTTACACTGGTCGAAAAGAGACAAATAAGATAAGTAAATCGAATTTTCCTCTGCACTTGTGTTCCGTTTGATCCCTTCTGTTCTTTTTTCTCAGCCTCCTACAAAACTTTTCCCCTTTTTACCCTACATTTTTCACAGTTAAGGTATCTTTCCTCCTATTGTTCTTGAAAACTGTTTGTTTGTACAACTATCCATGTATTTGTCAACTTTCAACCCTCCAACTTTTTTCTATCAAACGTTTTTTTTCTGCGTTGTCACCAAAAATCTTTTTTGTCTAAATCCGTCTCGTTTTTTTTCTTATCACACTTTGTCTTCAACTCAAAATAATCCAATTACAGCGAGACGCCCCGCAACGTCTTCTATCATTAGACAAGGTGAGTTTTTGATTTTCTTTTGTCAACCTAACAACAGGCACGCAGGACAGGTAGGATTACAAGATTTGTCACTCAGAATTTCATATAGTACACTACAGGGGGATCTGTTCGAGAACCTTCAGATGAAATTAACATAAGCTGATGACAAATTGAGCAGATGTGTGGGGGCAGCTTTAAGGGTGTCGTTTTAAACTCGAGGGTAAGGGAGGAACAATAAAAGACAGGTTGAAAAATGCGGTGACCAACCCAAAAACTTGTGCATACAAAAGAAAGGGATCGGGCGCCCTTTTATGAAACATGCATTATTTTTTGAATAGAGCTGACAACACACTTGTGCATCTGCTCGGCGCTGGCCACCCATACATGTGGCGTCGTAGCGCAAAATTGCAATATCGGGAAGTAAAAGTGAAAGAATGGGCTACACGACCCCTCATTTCAACATGACCCGACGATGCCAAATGACACGTGTCGTTTTGGAAGCAGAAGCGAGGGCTTGCGATTTTGATTTACTTGTGTTTCTGGGGGGAGAAAGGGGCCTCCTCCTTTTCTCCGGAACCGCTGATTTACGATGCGGCGCCATCTACATTTCCATACACCTTTTGGTCCTCCTTCTTGTTTCTTTTTATTCAAAAACAATAGAAACCAAAACCCTAAAGAAGACCAAAAAGAAGAAGAAAGTGGTCATTATTTTAGGCACCTTCTCAGATTTCATCTAGATATCTTATGTTATGAGAAAGAATAGGGAATGGACAGCGGATAGGCACCGACTACTTCCGGCTATTTTCATTTTGTGATATATTCTGGTAGCGCGGTTAGGGTAGTCGTAGTTTATGATTTATGTCTGAAACAGTTTTCATGAAAATTGTTTCCCTAAAAGTTAATTGAAGTACCGTATACCGTAAGCGCTCTGATAGAACGCCACCCAAATCGTCAAATTTGAGCTTATGTATCTCATTTTCTGTGATAGATATCAAAAAGTGCTCAACTAATAAAATATTTGTGATATCATGATAAACATTTTAATAGTTAACAATTTTGTGATATCTTTCGAAAGAAGCGAGATATATAAGCTCATAGTGAGGTGTTTACGGTAACTGTTTTAGGGGATAACCTTTGTTTTCTTTTATTTTCAAATCAGTTTCAGCAGAATTTTTTCAATTACTAGGTAACGGAAATAAGTCCTTTTTAGACACCATACTTCAAATTTCTAGCTATTTCATGTCGTTAAGTTTAATAGTGACGAAATTCAAATTAATGAATTAGATGAGACCGCACTTGTAATACTGCATAACCCTTCTAATTTTGATTCTTACTTAATAAGAAGAGCATTATTTTCAATAAGAAAATTTTTTCTCAATTTTTGAGAGACCAACATTTTCCAAGCAGAGTTTATCTCTTTTAATTTTCATCTTCAAAACTGTCAAAAACCAAATATCTCCCATTTTTTCCAGACTGTCTTTGTGTTTACTTGTAACACTGATGGCTTATTTGCCAATTACCCGTCCCGTCCCACGCAAAGGGGATCGTTCTCGAGTTTCGCTTTTTTTGGCACACTGTCATCCTTCATTGTGTGTCCTTGTTTTTGTCGGCAATTAGCTAGAAAAGGCGTCATTGTTTGGATACGTAGAACACAAAAGCTGCTGCTATCGCGCGGGAAAGCGCCTAATTGACAGTAACCTCGTGTTTCGTGTAACCCTATATATGTAGTAATATAGAAAACAGTTTGCCCTACAGTTTGCCCTACCTGTCTGGCGGCATTTCCGTTTTTGATTTTCGGCACCAAACATATCGCTTTTCGATGGTTATCGGATCTTCGTTCTCTTTAATAGGGCATCCCTTTTTTCTTTCTCTTTCTAGTTCGTTTTTTTTTTGTCTTCACGTTTTATAAGTGTGCCTCCTATATATGTTTTTCATCCTTCATAGCCCCCCTCGCGCACTACTAACCGTTCACGGGCACTTTTATAGGCTTTGTTCTTCTTTTCACACAAAAAAAATGGGCGGCAAAAAGAGTGCCGACAAGTCTGGTCGGATTCTTATTCAATTGAAACCGAAGAAGAGTGTGGATGTGAGGAGATATGTCATAATTCGAGAACCGTTTTTTTTCCTTGCGTGATTTCTCATCTACTCCCTAGAGGTGTTCTTTACACATGTGGTGGATGTGTGTATAACACTTAAGACACCCCTCGCTACAAAAAAAAAACTATTCTGCTCTTGGCATTTTGCCATCATTTGAACTTTTAGGAAGCTAGGAAATGTGAGGGTGTGAAATTTGGGGTAGCTCCGAAAATTTGCAAAATCCAGAAGATATTTTTTGAAATGGATTGTAACTCCAAAATGTTACTAGAATCGGGAAAAAAGCACATAGAAATTTTAGGCGCGGTCATTAAATTCAACCTCAAAATCAGTTTTTTCACAGTTTGAGCTACAGTGACTTCTAAAACTACAGTAACTTAACTACACCAACAAAACTACCGTAGTAGTCTGAAGTTGCTCATCGCAGTTCCATGACATTGTACAAAAAAGTTGCCAACTTCAAAATTGAAACTCGATTTTTGTTTAATACATCCGAAATTTTTCACTCTACATGATTTACTATGTATATTTTTAGTGATCGAAAGTTAAGTATTTTCCACTGAAATTGTGTGTAGCTAGGAAAACTTCGGGGTACTGTATGTTCCGAGCTGGTATTTCAGTTTTCCCATTTTACACCTCCCCACAGATTGATAATTATGTTCCGCCCAACTAAATCTTCTTCAAAACATTCAAATGTCTCTATTGCTATCTATTTAATATAGGTTTTGGGTCCACATTGACTCAAGAAAAAGGGCAAAACACCCAAAGTGTCAAAAAATGGCATGCAAATAGAGCCAACGTCTTTTTCCGATGATTCACCTTTGACAGAACCATCATTTGTTGGTGACACCTCGGGTGGAGTTGCCCACACCATTTGCTCTCATGAGCTCCTCTTCTTTAGTTTACACATTTGAACACTTTGGGGTGCGATTTAAACATTTTCAAATATTCTTTTTTTTTCTCCCGAAGTGCGATTTTTCGAACATCTCTTCGGGAGAAATGTCCTTGTAATGCGTCACACCTGATGTTGTGAGAACAGGAGAGAACTTGTAAGCACCAGGAAATAGTCTAACCAAACATTTCTTTTCCCAGTTTTCTCTGAACACTTCTTTCTGCTTAGTCATTTTATGAATATGTTAGATGCCATAAAAAAGTTAAAACACCCATGCCACCTTTTCCCACCTACTCGAAAAGTGAAAGAGAAGATAAAGCGAAAGTGTGGAATCTGAGAATGTTTTCAGCTTTGATTTTGCGCTTTGATCCTAATTTTGCTAAAAGTTTCGTTCCCATTCCTCTTGTCTCCTCCCATTTTTTTTCCAAGGGTATTGCAGCCCTCCTCCTCCTTCTTTCCCGCGTCTTCAGAAGAATAGGCTCCGCCCCTTTTACTCCATTCTGACAAGAATTTGCAACGCACAGACAATCATCATTCCAAATAGCTTTTTTTTTGTTTTCTATCAAATATTTTGAATCAAATCTAAAAAATATTTCCAATTTCCTCTGTCTCCCCTTGATACTTCCGTTTCTCCTTCTCCATCCACTTGTCCAAATAATTTCCAAAGCTCGCTATAAATCCCCATTCAACAACCTTCGGCCAATTACATGGGTCGCGCCATGCCGCCGCGTCCAGAAGTACTGGGCTATAAGAGGAGAGGTGCCAATAATTACGGAGT
Source organism: Caenorhabditis nigoni (assembly GCA_027920645.1). Classification (NCBI taxonomy): domain Eukaryota; kingdom Metazoa; phylum Nematoda; class Chromadorea; order Rhabditida; family Rhabditidae; genus Caenorhabditis; species Caenorhabditis nigoni. Next base: position 1,917,344 of record CP115869.1, read on the forward strand.
AGTGCTCTGCTATCCTTTCAAAACCAGTCGGCTTCCGTCACCTCTCTCATTAGGGCCAGGCCCTTCTCACTAACCATGTCGGAAAAAAGGAAACTTCACCATTTGTTTTTCGCCTCCTCCCCTTTTTTTTTGCATATCCGCATACTGTCTGTTGTCCACTGTGACATTGCGTTGTCGTCAGGAAGCTGAGTTGATTTATGGATATGTGCCTTGGTTTCTAGTAGAAACCTTCTACTTTTACTCCTTTTCATTTCCTATTTCCTTGTCCTTATTCCTACAGATACTCATGTGCCTTTCATCCCCACCATATTCGATTTTCGCTTGATCGCGCAGCGCTTTTGTAAGAAAGAAAGAAATCAAGGAGAGATTGGTATCTATATATTCTCCGTTCCCTCCTAAGTATGTTCCCATTGTAAGGGTCCAAGACAATCTGACCTCCTGACAGATACATTGAACCTGTAATTAACCAAGGGTGGCAATTGAGCATGATGTCCCATCCGTCACTAAAATAATTACCCCATCATACTGTATATACATGACTAAACAATGACTGAGGGGCAGAAGCTTTGTTGAATTGTGAAAGAAGATCTCGATGATCCTCGCAGAAGCAATAATAGTTTTGATAATATGAAATGGATGCGACGAGAGAAGGGGGCAAAAGGTGGGGGTAGGGTTCCCACTTGCGTTTTCAAAATGGCCCTACCAGATGGTTATGAGGGAAAACTGAGTGTGTACGTGTGTGTGTCTCATAATCATCATCCATTTCGTTTTACTCCACCCTTCCACATCTCATCTCACTTTTACCTCATCATGAGTTAAATATAAATAAGTGGCCGGGAGGTAGGAGGGCACTTTTCGCAATTTTCCCATCCCCAGCTCGTAATTCACCCGATGATCCGCTCCACCAGAAGTTGCTCAATATATTTTTCTCACTCTCAACAATTTTTCAATTCGCCAGAAAGTTTTTTTCCGGAGGTTCGGAGATTTGAAGAATTTTTAGAATTCCCAGATTTTCTGATTGTTGTGATTCTGAGAGAAACCTCATCTTGAAACTGAATGACGTCTTTTGTGCTTCTGCAAATTTTGAAAACTGCCTCACTTTGAAATTAAATAAGGCTCTCAAAGCCAATTACCGTAGAACCTGTAATAGAAAAGCACCATACTTTTAATTTTGATCTCAATTATCTCGGTTTCTATGAGAGATTTCAAAAATGTGTCAATTGATAAAAAATTTGCGATATTATGATAAATAGTTGGTTAGTTGACAACTTTTTGATATCTTCAACAGGAATCTAGATAAATTGGACCAAAGTTGAATGTGAGAAGAACCTTCTATTACAGGTTTTACGGCAGCTTCGGAACTCTAATTCCATATCCTCAAAATACCCTGAATCTCATTTCACATGCAAAACTTATGGTTCCCGATTTGGTGAAGTCTAGAATATGTAAATCCTCATTCAGGTATTCTCGATTTCTTGAACTCTTTCAGAAAAAGTTCAAATTCCTGAAAAAATACTTTTCGACCAAAGAGTTTTTGGTGATCCTCGGATATTCATTGCAAATTCTGTGAGCTCCTCAAAAGCTGGTCTTGCGCGAAATATCCGGTGGGCACTGCTTTTGTCTTATAAGGTGAACAAGTTCTCACATTCTGAATTCTTAACTCTTTGAATTTTCGATGATTCTGCACCTTTCCTTCTCTATTCGACTACAAAAAACCTTGAAGAACTCGTACCAACTAATCCAAAGACGAGGGACCAGCTTTCGAGGCATCCGTTCCCATGAAGAGCCTAGAAGAAGCCTAAAGAGTCTTTACTCAAGTTTCTTTCCCACTATAAATGTGTCAGATTGAGAGTATCCGTTTAAATTGGAAAAGGAAGGAGGAAAAGAAGAGGGGCGGGGGAAGTGGGAAAAGTGAGTCGGCCACCAGAACTTTTACGCCTTTTTCGGTGATGTTCTTCTTGTGTCTCTTCTTTTTTCCCATTTTCCAACATCCCACCACATCCTCCCCCTATCTTCACTCAATCTATCCATTACTTGTCCCAAAACTAAACGGGCCCACATAGCCCATTTTGAAACATTTTCTCTAAAAGACAAATGTTTTTTTTTTTGAGAAACAAAAAAGAAGAGGAGAGAAAAAGGAGTTGAAATTAGCCTAATAAGTATCTCCGACAATTTTGTATCCTTCTTCATATCCTTGTCTGTTTTCCTTCATTTCATTTATTTTCCAGTACTAACTAGTAAGTCATCATAATGGCAACCAATAACACGAGATGTTGCGCTCGCTTGATCTCTCCCTCCCTAAGCATAATTGATCCACTTTAGGTACCATATGCCACTACTCATTATCCAAGCATCACCTCCAACTTTTGAGGTCCCGTTTCTGGATATTTTGAGACCCCTTCTCTGGACACCCTTAGGTTTTTGGGTTTTTTTTGTGCCCACATGTACTAGCCTCGTTTTTTCCAATCAGGTCGGAAATGCGACGCGAGAAAAAGTTGATTTACTCTACTCGTCCCAATTTGTTCTGGGTTTTTTTTCTTTTAAGGGGGAAAGGGGACAAAATGTTTTTTGTACCTCCCCGAGTCTTTTTTTGCTTCAGCTTCTAAAAAACTGCGAATTGATTAATCCTAGTGACACAAGATGTCAATAACTCAAGTTGACATTTCCTTTCTGAAGGTTCACTTGAAAAATTGAATTCAGAACATGTGTATTTTTAGTTCCCTAGAAATTGAGAATGATACGACAAAATTTTGTTTGGCGGGGTCGTCACTGCAATTTCACAATTTCTGGCTCAATGCATCCCGCGCAAACAGTCTTGGTCAAAAATTCTATACGAAAAAAAATGGGGGAAAACTTGTATATAAGATGTCCCAAGAAAACATCTGCGGGTCAGATGGCCAATTTTTTTGCTCTTTCTGCTGACATAAACCTCTCAAAATGTTATTTTCCTCATTTCCTATTGTTTCAGCTCACATCCAATGTCAAAATGAAGCCGCTACTCACCAGAATTTTGGTATTCCTCTATTTAATATCAAATCTTGCTCTTGCCACGTCACCGCTCTTCCCATTCCTTGGACCATGTCAAAAGCGATGTATCACTCAGGTAAGAGGCTTTGCCACATGTCCGCATAATTTATATGAGAACACTCATCTCCGAGGGGCTCAAAAAAAATAAGAACATGTGTTCCCCTTAATACAATTGCTAATATTACAATGTATCAAATCAATCCGGGTCACTGAATATGCGCGCGGGAATATTCAGGAGGATTAATTCAAACTCTCTGTTGTTTTGCAGTTTGGCGAGATTAAGGAGCGAACCACGAACACGGATACAGTTTACCGCGAAATCGACGTCTTCAACAAAACCGAGTTCTCGCTGGTTAGTATGGGGGTTGTTTTGTTTGGTCATGTTCAATCTGGTTCCTGATTATCTCTTCGTATATATTTTTTCTAATTTGCTTCCTAAAACATTAAGAAGAAACACCAGCTAATTAACTAAACTGAACATGAATCGTATTTTGGTTGAATGAGAAAAAACATGTTCCATTTTACAGTGCAAATTGGGATGCAACAGCCCTGAATACACCGAACTGAACCTGCCTGCGTTTCGATTCGGGCAATCAGCGTATCAAGAGATTTCATCGGACCGTGAAGGTAAGGGATAAGGGATATGTAGGGTTTGTATAGTGAAGATGACGGTACATGGAATCTAGAATCTAAGATAAAATGAAATTCACTAAAACTGAGAAGAACTACATTTGTTAAGCTGGCTTATTGGGGCACAACTTTGAGCTACAGTACCGTCCAAACAATATTTCTATTTTTTCTTTTCATAAATAGCCCGATTTGAATGTCATAATGTAATCGATATTATTGGAAATGTGATTAGCCTAAAAAATATAGGGTTACTGTATAACAATAGAGTTTATATTTGGTAGCTGGCAACTCTTCTGTACAAATTCATCTATAAGATTTACCAGTTCACATGGTCCTAGAAACCTTGACACTCGATTGGTTTCGGGCGGAATATTTGACTTCCACGTGTTCCTACAAAAAACTGCCAACTATAAAATTCAAGCTTCTTTTTTGAATTAGTAGTCCCAATATTTTTTATCTTATTCCAACAAGACCATCTGTATTCAATAGAAATCGGAAATAAGTAAAATCCAAAAACGCTTGAGGGATACTTCATCTCATCATTTTTGACTTTTCTGACTCCTGCGAAGCTTTAATTTTACCAAACCTTCAAATTTCAAACACGTGCTAAACCTCCAACCCTAAGTTGTTAATTGTCTATGTTCTTATTCACTATAATTCCCTGTTTTTTTCTCTCCAACTGACGTAGTACAAGGTCAATCAGTAAGCCAGCCTAATTCGCTTTAAATGGTGTTCCACACTGTCAAAAATGTAAGGGCTTGGGCGAGAAAACCGCGAAAAAGGGACATAATGATTGATGTCGAATATTGCGTGACGGGAAACCGGGAAAGAGATGAAACAAAATTTATGACAGTGACAAGCGTTAACCTGTGAATTATCGTTTTTGATAAGAAGAGGTTTTCATTTTTGTGTTGGATATTAGAATGAGAAAAAAGATATATAAATCAAGGGAAGTATTTAATATTGAACTTCTTAAAATTTCAGACAAGCCAACCCGAGGAAGTGTGATCAAAGATGTGCACATCCTTTGCCTTGACAATGTTCCATATATAACGAAAAACAGTTCAAGCTCTACTGGGAAGCGTGTTCTGACTGGAACAATTTTACTGGCACTGGATGATGGAGTCTCTGAAATTGCTAATATCTATTTCGTGGAGGTTGTGGCTAGAGATGCAGACGACGAGGATACTTATATCGTCTACCAGGACTGGGTAAGTTTGACCTTAGACGTTATGTTACTTGTCACTTTTTTTTCAACTTGTCAATCTTTCACATTTTACCTCCGCCGGAGGATGAGAGACAATAGCAATTTATTAAGCGAAGGTTAGATAAGATGTTCCTTTCTTGGCTTCTTTCCAAGATTTTTCTCTGGGTTTTCCTTATTTTGACAACACAACACACTTCAAAGTGGGCGCCGCTCGTCAAATTAGTGATTTCTCCACGACACATCTTGAGCCAGCTTTGCATAAGTTAGTAGTCAGTCGTCGAGTTATGAAGACGACAAGTGAAGCGGAGACAAGCTGTTTCTCTGCAAAATTCTCGAAAAACTAAGAAGAGAGGGGGGGGGAGGATGTCCCCAAATAAATTCAAGTGGTTCTGATTTTGTACTGCTTATGTATGTATATCTTCAAAAAGGTGCATCACTTTTTGAAGAGGAAGAAAAACTAGGAATCACACTTGAGGGGGGAAGTCGTACAATTTTTCAATTTTTCAAGATTCCCCAGATTTTCTCACGTCAAGGACTTTCTCTGAATGGTAACTGAATGTTGAGACGAGCGTGTGAAAGTGCCCCTCTATGAATAATCTCTTCTTAACTCATCATGATGGAGTAGGAAGACCCCCCCCCCCCCCAGTAAAAAGGGTCGTGTCATTTTTGGTATCTTTTTTTGATGTAAGAGCGGCGGTACTAGGGGTCATCACAAAGTATTACACGAGGAGTTGTAGTATGAATATTTTAGAAACATTCTACTCAAGGATTAAAAGGTCGTAGGGTTAGGAGTAGTAACAACTTTTACTAGAAAATGTACAAGGGACCAAGATCACCGGAAATAAAGAATTTTCAGTGCTACTCGTCAAGCTGTAACTTCACATTCAACACTCCAATCGAGACATCATCTGGGCTGGAAGTTCGTCTGCGAGTCTCAACCTTTGATGATAACGGATCAGTTGGAGGGCTTGTACTCTCAAGATGGTACAATATCAATCACATTCTTGCTAGCACTTCCGTAGATATGAAGCTAAAGTCTATTGCCTGGAAGGATGACAAGGCAGCTGCCAGATTCTCGTTTGACCAAGAAGGAAGTGTTCATATACCTTCCTGTTCCCTTCAAATGATGTATAAGAATGCGTTGAGTGCAGAATTCAAAAGTTTGCCATTTCATTTGGTATGTTACACCCAACAGAGTTTTTTGAATACAGTACTCCAATATTTACAGGACCGCACCCGTGAGATCATCATCAAGAAGCTGGACTTCAACCAGACCTACACAATGCGTCTGGTCCCTTATGCCAGCGAATCGAATCGTCCATCAAGCGCACTTGCAACCACTAAATTTCAAGTTCCGGCGTGCAGTGACATGGTTAACGACATGAGCATGTGTGGTAAGTGAAACACATTGGGAAGAGCTACATTTTTGATGTGGAGAGAGAGAGGGTTTGTTATGTGCTCTGAACGCGTGCTTTTATGGTATCAGTAGGCGAAATCTGGGATGAATGAGCCGAATGTCTTTGCACATTTATCTTAGGAACATCGCGAAACGTTATTTTGTTTGGTGGGGAGAAAGTTGAAGTTGAGATTTTGGAACAAAAAAGAGCTCCTGGAAAAGGGATGTTAAAATTATTCCAAATTTCAGCTCCTCCACCAGTGATGTCACTAACTCCACATTGGAATTTATCATCAAGCAATGGATATGGTCTAGTCATGGAGTGGACTTATTTTTCAGGTAAAAAAAAATTTCAAAATTATCTGGTTCTCTAGGCATAATATCTATAACAGTTTTCTTGTCATCATAGCTTTCTTTAATCGCAAAGTCAGAGGATCGACTCTGAATAGTCATTAAAAATTCTAGTCTCGATTTACAGATAGCATGGCAAATCTAACAATTCCAATGTCTCACTTCATGTTCTTTGTCCATCCACTGATTACTTCCAACAACGAAAAATGCGGGAAATACGAACCCATCCGACGAGATGTTACCTACACCCACCGCAAAGTTGTATTCTATGTGCCCGATGCTGAATGCAATTACGAAGTGGAAGTTTCGGCATTCGATACGAAGCAAAGGACCAGTGAAGTTAAGAAAATCAAGGTACTTGGTTTTAATTGAATTTATAACTTTCTACTGTTTTTTTTTCAGATTCTCCGTGTCAATGAGCCCTCCTACATGTCATTCCTTCTCTCCAATGACATCTCGACATCAGTTGGTCTTGGTGCACTTTTAGTGTCCAGCATTGTTGTCCTTATCCTTATCGTAATATTCTTCGTTCATAAAAAACGAAAGGATACTAAGAAAATGGACGATGAGAGCTACGGAACTGGAGAGAGAATGGTTTATGCCTATGTGGATGCTACTGATGCTTCGAAAACGGTCATAGGAGTGCGACCACTGAACTTCCGTCTGGAGCCAGTGGAGAATATCAATAGGAATATTGAAGCAGCGGTAAGTACCAATAATTGATCAACAATCACTTCTACATTTCTTCTTTCTTCTCTTTTCTATTCGTCTCTCAACAACTCCCCCTCATCCTTCCATTTCAGCTAGCTCAACGAACTTATGGATACAACTTGCATAGTGGAACACGACGAGCGATGTGTCAAGTAATAACAACTCCTGAATCTCTAACTTTTCATCTTCTACTTCTTTTTCAGAACGAACTCTATCCTTACTATCAACCACAAAACCAATTGCGTAGAGAGCCAAGAATCCCAAGAAGCACTATGGAGTTGTCCAGGAATGATCATACGTATGCGACGATTTTAGACTTCCGCAGCGAAACTGAAATGAGTGATGAGGTTTTTGAGGTACAGATTTTTTTAATGAGTGCCTACTTCTCCACTAACAATATTCAAAATGGTTCATCCCTTATTCATGAACTCAATTTCAGGACTCTTCCTCGTCTAACCATAGCGGTGAATCTCCATCTGTTTGTGCTCTCCCACCAATTGCTCCGTATGAATACTTCGACAGTTTCACAGCATACCCATTGCAAGACTTCCGAATCCGACAACCGAATGAACCATTCGGAAGTCAATACTGGATAATGACCACAGCAATGGATTCTGTGAGAGGTCACTGTTTCTCATTAAAGATTGCTAAAGATTACTGTAAGTTTTGACTCTAGACTTCTAGAAAATTATTTCCTAATTCCAGCCGAACAAACTATGCAGGCAATGCGCAAGGAACTGGAGTTCCTCAAAACTCTACCAGCTCATCCAAACTGTGTCGGATCGGAAGGAGTGGTTCTTTCAAGATGGGAGAACAACCAATACCAAGTAGTCGGAATGCTTATGGAATGCTGTCGTGGTGGATCCCTACACAACTATATCATATCAGTAGGGTCTGTTCTCCGTCGACATGTGATTGGAACCCCAGAAACCACTGGAAGACAAAGCAATAATGATGATTTACCATTGAGAAGCTACAATGAGTCTCCAAACCCATCTTCAGGCTATGATAGCTTCTCGAGTAAAGATAGAAAGACACCAGATACAGGGAATGAGATCATCCATCACTACGGAAGAGTTTCCATTCGGTTTAGTCAGTTTGCTGAGCAAATTTCTTCTGCCCTCGAACACCTCCATCGTTCTGGAATCGTGCATACCAGAGTCACCACTATCAGCATCTACCTTCTTCGAGACTACACCGACCCACTAGATATGCTATGCGATCAGATGGTTAAGCTTGGAGATTTTGGAAATTCGGCAAGAAGCGCTGATGATGTTCTCGTTGATCAGAGTCTGCAGCCTCCTGAAGTGGCGTTAGGCAAGAAGTATGAAGCGAAAGGAGACATTTGGCAGTTTGGAACATGTTTAGCAGAGATGTGCAGTTTGGGTGTTCCCTACCAGGCGCAGAAGCAGATTCCATTGTCTGGTCTTGATGAATTGTGAGTTTCTAACGCTATTGAAAGCATATTTATTCTTGGTTTTTTTCAGTGACAAATTACCATCGACATGTGTTTTGCAAGACGCCGCCAAGAGATGTCTAAACCCTCGAAACCGCCCATCAGCGTCGGATCTTCGAGGATTGTTCCAGACAGATACTGCACGAGATATCAAAGCGTTGGATATGGCAACGATGGATCAGATGAAACAATCATTGCTCATCTGAAACTCAGATTTCGAATTCACTTCTTTGAAATATCAAGTTTAGTACCTGCTCAGGTGCATAATGTACTTAATTTTCCATCTCAGTGTTTTGCATACCACGGGTTATGTTTTCCTCTCTTTAGCTCCAACTAGTCTCTATATATCGTTGTCCTATGTACTGAAACCACATTATCCTTAAAGTCCGAGTGTTTCCCAATTATCTCAATACCCTGCAATCCCAATCGTTGCCAATTTCTTCCTGTTTTCTAGTCATTCCTCCAAATATCTTCTATATGTTATAGAAGATAGTTAACAGTTTCAAAATATTTTATGAGTACGAAAAAAAACAAAGAAACCAGTTTCCCTTGCCTTCTATGACCCATTCAATTTTTTTAGAATGCATTTTCTTCACCATTTCTCCATGTTCCTTTTGTCGGGTCCCAGAATCGCTCTCCAAATTTGTATAATTTTGATTTTCTGTTTGAATAAACGCAATTTTCAATGATTTTGAAGTAAAAACTGAAGACCTGATCATTTCAGTCTTAAGATTTTCAGAATTTGAATGTTTTTTAACCGGTCGCACAAACTGAACCCCATCACATTTTTATCCTCTGACTTATTCAGTGGAAGATTGTCAACTTTGAATTACTGAAAAATAGTACAGATATTTTCCATTTGTTTAAGGTTGTGATTTGGCAAAACTCTAATTTAATTGCTCATTTTCCTATTCTCGGGACGTATATGGTTGCAAATGGTATCTCCGCAAAATGAAGTCAGCAAAGACTTGTTGAATATACTCTGAAATGTTCAGAAAAACCAAAAACTTTGGTACATTTGTTCAGAATTTCAAATGTGCTTTCCATATTTTCACTGGTATAGAAAAATGACATATTTCACCGTAAATGTCGAAATATGGTTTTTTTCGTAGGCTACACTATGTCAATTCTCAAATATCTACTGGAATCCTTATAGCTATAACTAATTTTCACTTCCAGCTCCCATCAGAAAACACGGAATATGTTCTCTGATTCTTTCATATCACGCTTCTCTATACCGGAAATGTCTATGTCATGAGCTCAGAATTTTTGCTTTCCCGATGGATGATTCTCGGCATGAAAAATTGTTCCATCACACTCAGATGACGTCTGAAGTGAAATTCTAACTGTCAAATAGATAACAAAGTATATATCTGAAATTCTTGTTTTTTCAGACAACTTCTGACACATGCTTCTTCTTTCCTTTTGTTTTATTCCTTTTTTTCAGACTTGCTCTGTTTTTGAAATGTGAGACAAATCAAATTTGTCTAGAAATTTCAAAAATGTTTTGAATTCTAAAACGCTTCCTTCTTTGAAAAAAGAAGAGAAAAAATGCTGCGGAAGTCGAGCTCGTTAACTATTTCATTCATTTTAAACTATTCAAACTTTTTTTTTTGAAAAAATGTTTTCTACCGGATAGCAGACTATCCCTTTTTGCCTTCATCTCCGGCTGGCTGGTGCCCGTGACTTGCCTGCCCAATTCAGTGTTTGTTTTGTTTTGTGCGGGGTCAAATGATACCGCAAAACTCCGAGGAAGAGACTCCACTCATCATGCAACTAGCTGCTTCCATCCCGTTTGTATATGATATTAGATCATTTTATATTATTTAAACACATAAATCGAACCGGGATGCTTCTTCTTCTTCTTCAGTTTTCTCCGATTTTCATTTTCCTGATTTCTAATTTCATGTTCCACTATTTATTGTTTACTTTCGAACCGTCTTTCGACTTCCTCCCTGTGGCTAGTTTCAAATTACATTACCGACTTTCATTATACCTCACGGTACGGTATAGAAATGTGGTCATCATATCTGGTCAGTTTGTGTTCTGACTCCATATTCATTTTTCGAGATTTATTTTTTCTCTTTTTTCTCACGAGGCTCTTCTAGTCCAGGGAGTAGTCATATACACTTTTGCTTTGTATTCTTAATCTTGGTCACGTAATACTCGGAACCCAAATAATAAATAACCCCACGGCCCTGTCTCTTATTTTGTTCTTATCTTCCTGGGAAAATACATATATTTTTCCTCTTCCCTCCTAGACGACGTTCTATAATCAATCACTCATTTCTCTCGATTTCCCGCACAACTATCAATCAAGAGAACGGGTGAAGAGGAAACGAAGGGTCTCGCATAATTCAACACACTGATATCAAAACGTCGGCGACTGGTCACAACAATATCAGTTATAATGTGATAATGATCTCTTTATACCCAAACCATAAACATAATACTACGACGGAGGGTATTCGCGGCTTTTGAACCTAATTTTGTTCTTTTTCGTCACTTCTTCGAAACAGAAATCAAATCGGAAGTTAGTTTTTTTTCTTGAATTCTCGTGACAATTCGTTTTTGCTCTTCTTCTTCTTTTTCTCTGCATTTCAATGCTACTTAATTCAGATTTAATCTGCTTTTTTATCCGTTCCACTTCTGAAAAAGAAGTCCTATAGCTTCTAATTTTTTTTTCAGTATTCATATTTATTCTTATTTCAAAAAAAAATTTTTTTGGTGAGCACCTGCTCCGTTCGTAGAAGAACTAGATTTGACAGGTGCGTGATATTTGAGCAAAATTGTTTTTCCAAGCAGTCCCCACGAATTTTTTTCGGTGTATATCGCAGATGTTCTTCAGGTGCTCAGAAATAGTGAAAGTTGAGGCGTCAGAGAAATGAGAAAACTCAAATAGCTCAATTTAGAATGTAGTTTTGCCAAATTTAGACTTTCCAGAAAAATTCAATCTTCATAAAATCTTTCATACCGTATTTCCTCTAATAGCAGCCCACGCCGCGAGGCGCTTTGAGAAATAGAAGCGCACCCTCTACCCTCTACGTAGAGAGAATACGGTAATCCAAAATTTCAGAATTTTTTGAAATGTGATTTTAGAATTCGATAATTTCTCAACTTTTGAATTTTCTAGTTTTCAAAGTTCGGAATTTCAGATTTTTAGAATTTTAAATTTTTTCCGGAGTTTCAGAATTCCTGAATTTTGAATTTTGAGATCCTGGAATCGCAGAATTTCGGGAAATCGGAATTTTCCTCAAACCTTTTTCCTCGAACTCCTCCTCAAACCCGTCCAGTTTGCATTTTTGAATCTCTCAGTTATTCTAATAAATTTTCTCCCGCCCAAAATTTATAACCCATATAAGCAATAACCTCCTTCTTTGAATAGGCCGGGTTAAGCCGGGTAAGACCGGAACAATTGACACTGATTAAGAAGCGACAAGCTGTTTGGTGCTCATGCGCATATGAAAAAGAGCAACAGCCGGGGACCCCCGAAGAGCAACATCATGTTCTCTTGGGGTGCCAAAGGCGTAAACCCGGGGAATGTATATGCAAATCAAAAATCGTGTTATATGTGCAACTCTTTTCTTTTTTCTTCTGCTTCTTCTTCTTGTTCAACTCTGCTCTCAACTTCCTATTCTCACATTTCCCCTTTATTTTTTTCTATTCAGAAGAGTGTACATGCTTTTCTTATTGCTTTGATATTCTTTCAGGATGACCTCATCGTATTATGATGCTTCTTGGAATATTTTTAGTTCTTCGACTTCATGAACAGCTTGCTAGGATTCTTAATAATCCAAAGAAAAATATTCATAGTTCAAAGTAGGGAGTCTTCTAGCCTCCATCAAAGTCTCTAACTTTTTTTCCAGTCATCTTTTTTCTAGTCAGTCAGTTTCTCGATCCAGTTCATCAATCTCTTCTATTTATGTCGTTTTTTGTCGTCCCTCGTGCCTTCCGCCGCTTCATTCAGTTAAACCAGGTCCCCCCCACTCCAAGTCCTCGTTCTTTGTCCATAGACATCATCATTTTTTGTGTGTTTGGTCCTTTCAATTCCTCTTTTTGGGTTCATTTCACTCTGTTACGTATGATGGGTTTCTGGCTTCTTTTTGTCATTTTTTTTTAAATGATAGCATCTGTGAAATAGCTTGAAAAATAGCATGACACATTGTTGATCTCAAGAAAAAAATTTGATGTTCTGCATTTTTATTGCCATATTTTGAATTTGGTAGCTGAAATTGCTAGAAGCTTCTGGAATGGGTATAAAAATACCATATTTTGTCAAAAAATGAGTGTTTTGGATCTAAATGTGTGTTTTTAAGAATATTCTGATCCCAAAATCTCAAAGATTCTAATTTTGAAATCAAAATATTATAAAAATTCACCCATAGTACTGGTCAATAAGATGAACAAAAACGTATTTTTCAGCTATTTTTAGCTATTGTGACCATTTTCAGAAGTCTAGAGCGATTTTCAGAAGTCTAGAGCTAGTTGTTCAGCTATCCGCAGTTTTCTGAAACACATCTGTATTTTTTCAAATTTTTTTTTGCAGAACTGGCGAATAGCTGAAAACTAAGAATTTTCAAAACACTTTCTGAGTGCAAAATTTTCAATCTAGGTCTGTTCTATATTCTCTAAAATTCTCAAAATGATCAGAAACTTAACAGCCCACCTCCAGACTCTTGAAAATGGTTAATATAGCCAAAAACTGCTTTTTGGTGTCAGATACCGTAAGTACTCTAATAGAATCCCACCCAGACCATCGATTTTGAACCTGTATATCTTACTTCCTTTGAGAGATATCAAAAAGTTGTCAACTTAAAAAAAGTTTATTATGATATCAGCAATGTTTTATTTGTATATCTATCACAGAAAATGAGATAGATGGGCTCAAATTCAACGATTCGGGTGGCATTCTATTAAAGTTTTCACGGTACCTTAGTTATCGGTATAAACTTTTTTACCGTAACCATTTTTACCATAAACACAGAATCCTTCCATTCCAAACAATCCCAAGAACTCCAATATTCTGACCACCAACCGATTTATGTATAAAATGCCCGAGCCTTTCCCACCATACTTAACTAAAATCTGGTTTAGTGGATTAATTAAAAGGCGAATCTTCACGACTATTTCCTTATTCGTCATCTCACCCACTGCTTGCAGTCATAGGGGCTCCTCAAATTGACACATGAATGGAAAACGAATCTTTTCGTTCAGTCCGTCAGTCTCTAATACCCCTTCTTTCCAAACCAATTGAGTGAGCGTCGGCCTTCTGTCTGTCCGCACGCGCACGCCTTCCACTAAACTAAATGTCCGAATTTATAATTTGTTTTGTTCTAAACCGGCAACTAGGGCTAAATAGAATTGGGGCACACCCTAAAGTTCTCCTGGAAATCGGGAAGGCGTACTCTTTTTTTTCTTGGATCTTCGTTGTTCTCTGAAATTAAATACTCTGAAATTCGCTCAACCTAGTCAACATGAGTTGAGTCTCTTTCTCTGACAATCCACCTTAATTCTCTTCTCAAAAGAATCTCGAATGAAAGAGGAACTAAGAAAAAAGTATATGGGGAAGAATCGAAGAATCTAAAAATAATCCTAAATTTATGTATCCGTATAAAGTGTACCTATAGTTATTTGACTCGAGATTCTGGTTTCAACCTATAGATGGTCTAGTCTATCCGGAACTACGATTTTCTGGGCTTCAACATGTAATCTTTCCTTTTAAAGATTTTAATGAAAATTGTCATTTTTAACTAAAAAATTGGATTATAAAACTCTTGAAAATCGATAAAGTTAACTTGTCTTAATGAAGAATTTTTGCAACTGACTTGATTTTATGAAATTGTTATTTCCCGAATTTCAAATACTGAATTCATCATCCCTGACACCATTTCCTGGTATTTTGCGTTCTCTAGAAAATTTCTCCATTTCTAAAAATACCTAGCTGATCACATACCCTGGTACCTTAAGGTGCAGCCTCCAAATTTTTTGTCTGGACTCCCAAACAATTGAAACTTTTGCAAAGAAACTTTAGGATTTCCTTTTTTTCAAGTAGCCTTTCTTTTTCTATTGTCTTCTGGATTCTTTCATAACATGCATTTTCCTTTTTTTTTTTGTTTCCTCCCAAACTTTTTTCGAAAACTAACTAATGAAAAAGGAAAAAAGTTGTTTAGCTATTGTCAACACCTGACGTACCCAGCTAATTAACATGCCCATTGATGCAAATCGCGTGGCACCAAACCCCCCACCATCCCTTATTTTCCGCGTTGTCTCATTATAAACGGTCGGTGGTGACAGTGATCGCATGACTTTCTCAAATATTCATGGTTTGCACGTCGTCGTTCGGGACTCATTGTCCAATCCGTGCTACAACACAACGGTTATTAGCTTCCTTATCCGTGTCTGTGCCTTGAGATGGGATTTTGAGGGGTGGAGTGTCGTCACTTTCTTCATTCATGGTCAATTGAAAATGTGCATACATCATTTTGTAGCCAAATTGAGACATATTGAAGTTCATGGATATGATCTCAGAGTCTTGGTCCCTTATTACCTTCTTTAACCTTTCTCCTCCTATCAGATCAGAGTTGGTCACTTTCTAAAAGCAAGGTATATTCAGAATTTTTTCATATTTGGCGCTTTAAAGTAAGTTAAGAAGCCCAGGTTTCTGAAAGTTCAAAATTTCGACTTTAAAAGCGCATAGACAGCAAATTTTCTCTAAAATTTAGCACTTCAATACGTCTCGTCGTGTTAAGGCTTATTTGAGAGCTCTAAACTTCTCATAATTTTGGTGAAAAATCAATAACTTTGGTGAAAAATATTCCGGAATGTTTGGAATAGCTTGAAATACAATTTCGAAAAGATTGCAATTCATAAAATGACCGTGGCTTTTCTGACCTCTCTCATATCAAGTCATAGTTGTTTACACTATCACCTCCCCCCCAAATATTTTTTGTGTGGAGCAATTCTGCTTACATAGAAGCATTGACCTTTCCTGATCCCAAACAAAACTCATGGCCATTCCTACGCCACACTGTGTGTTGCATAAGATTTATGACTCATTCTTTCAACATTTCAACCCCGTCCCCTTTTCTTTACCCTTCGACTTTTTGAAAAAGTTTCGAAAAGGTTTTTTTTTTCGTCCCGGAAATTTTGAGACTAGGACAATGATTTTCCAATAATGCATGTTCTAGCCTTGACCGCTATCTCTCAAAAGTTTAGATTTTTTTCCCAAAAATTTTTCTTTTTTCTGACGAACCGTTCTTGTCGTCCCCAACTTTGTTCCTCTTTTCTTTCCCTTCTATCTCACCTTTCTTCTTCCAACCCCCTCGTCAAAAAAACATTTTTCTATCAAGCATCATTGCTTCCCACCTCCTACCACTACTTTTTTATCATTCGATTCTGTACTACTTGTGTTCTAAACTTACCAACTAATGGAACAGTATTTAAAGTACGTCAGCCCAATGCGTCCGGTGCCGCAGCACCGCGGACATCCGCCACGGAATCGACGGACCAAGAGCTGTACAGGATGTTGCTTCAAATGCCAGCTTTTTGTTTCATACCTTCTTGTGGTAAGTTATAGTTTTGATGATGATTTGAAAAAAAACCATTGTTGACTTCGAACGATGGACCCATAAACTGGTTACAGTACTCCAAGCTTTTTCTAAATTTCAAATTTGAGAGCTCAATCAGTTTTTAAAATATAATTTTAATAATCTTAAAGCAAAGCAATAGACGCCATGTAGGTCATAAGATGTTCATTTGATAGAAAACAGTGTTTTACTCCAATCGGAAATTGATAAGAAATTTGAGTGTAAAGTAATTGGTTCATTTTTCAAAGTGACGAGTAGTGTCAAACTAGAAATGACAGAAAATTTTTGATTCTGTTTGGGTACAGTAGCGAACAAAAATATATATGCAATTTGAGCTCAACTACCTCGGTTTCATGGGAGATCTCAAAAATCCATCGGTTGAAAAAATATTGGGGATATTATGATAAATGATTAATTGGTTGAAAAAATTTGAAACCCCTTTGGAGGAACCAAGATAACTGAGCTCAAGATTACCCAATAAAGCTAGATTAGCAGTTTTAAGACGGTGAAAATTTCATTTGTCTCCTCATTTTTTTGTATAAAAATAACTCGGACAACAAACTACGCTAAAAACTCACTATTATATTTTGAAAATTCCATAATTTTTCAGATAATCGGAATCCTCTTTCTCGCTCTTGCCATATGGTTGTATTTCTTCCGTGGTGATCTCATTCCTCTCGTTCAAAGTCACTTCTACATCTACTCCATATATCTCGCAGTCATCTGTGGAATCGTGAATGTGATAATTGGATTCCTGGTCCACTCGGCGATCAACAGTAAATGTGTCTTGGTTCTGGTAAGCTCCTCGAAATCCCCCATAATAAAATGAGACTTAACTCTGAAATTCCAGTATCTTCTAATGCTAATCGCTTCAATGATCATTGAGGGATGTTTGATCTACTTCACCTTCTCCTACCATGCAACTTATATTCAAGAACTGGAAGTATCCCTACCAAATGATATGCTGAATAACTACAATAATGATCATAAGATAGCAAAAGCTGTGAACTTCCTCCAGAGAGATGCTAAATGCTGCGGATCAAATGCATATAATGACTGGCCAAAACCAGAAGTTGAAGATCATTATCTCCCCTATGCCAAGGTAAAACTCACGAAGTCAGAAACATATTAAATTCCTGAAAAAAAATTCAGACTGTCATGCAACGTGTCCAATACGTGCCAGACTCATGCTGCAAAAGCGCACATCAGCGGAAAGGATGTGCTTTGAGTGATAGCCCAAACAACATTTTCTATCGAGTGAGTTGGTCCCAGGGATATTTGGAATGGCTTTTCCGGAATTTTTCAGAATGTCGAAAATTCCAATTTTAGAAATTTCGGAATTTCGAAAATTCGGAATTTTCTGTTTTTTAAAACCTCAGAATATTGGAAATCCAGCATTTTTCGATTTTGAGAAATTCGGAATTTCGGAATAGTCCGGTTTGAAACTTTTGGAATTTCAGAAGTTTCGGAATTTTTCAAAATTCCAATTTTAAAGCAGAAATTTTATTTTCCCAAAAAGCTAAACAGTTTGAAAATTGGCAAAAATGTTTCGACAGCGCAAAAAATATCAAAATTAATCCCGTTCGAGACCAGCAAGCAAATTTTTCTTAACATACCGTAATCAAAAAATTTCTAATTCCGAAAAAATGCTTCGAAAACATTCCGAATTTTTTCTCGGAATTATCCCGGTCGGAATTTCATTCCGAAAATGGTCGGAATTTTCGGGATTCCGAATTCCGTTCCCAACATCCCCGGTCGATTCCAACTGTTTAAAAAATTTTCCAAAAAAGGAAAAGAAATACTGACGTCAGTTGAACCCTCAACAATGGACTCCCCAAAAACATACTCAAGTATTTTGTGTTCCAGGGATGCTTGCCGTTCCTGAAAGAAGAGGTCTACAACAATCTCAACTTCCTGTTCACTGTCACCGCCGCCTCGTTGGTACTTCATCTTGCCAATTTGCTCTTCGGATGTTGTGCATGCTTCAAGAGTGATGATGATGAGGAGCAGGATCCGTTCAAGGACTATGATCAGGAAATGCATCTGTTTGATTGATCAGAATTAATTTATATGAGGTACATATAGGAGGGACTGAAACGTTTCAGAGGTTTGGCTAGTGGAAAGTACCGTAATCAAGAATAAATAAGCCAAAACTTCAGAAACTTTCAGTAGCTCCTATTCTAATCTTAAAATTTTCAATTTTGTCTTCCTACTTAGACCCGGTGTTCGGGTTAGTTCTTTTTTATCACGGTCAATTTTTCTTCCATTTTTTTTCTAAATTTTCAGTTTCTGCCTAGCACTCTAGTTTCCATTCTATACAACGATTCAACGACTTTCTTCCCCCCACCTTCAAAAGATTTGCGACATTTTCTCCTGTCGATCTCCAACCCTCCCACTTTCCATTGCCTTTTTTGTCCTATTTTTACTCTTTCCCTCTCTTTTCAAAATGAGCAAAAACCGTTTCCTATTCTTCAAGTGTTCTTTTATTTCTCTCCTTTTCATTTTTTTGCGTTTATATATAAGTGCTAAAAGAAAAAAGAAAGTGTTTTATGCTCGACCCAGAAAAATTTGACAAAAAAAAAATGTTTTACAAAAAAAACCAAATAAAGTGAAAAAATGATTGTTCTAGAAAAGAATTAGCTCCTCATATCAGATAACTTCGCTCGTTGAGCACAAACGATTCGCCCTGGTAGGTTGTATCGTTGCCCATAGCTGGACTTGAGACTGGTGGTGTGAATCTCCGCATCGAGCCGTACTGTGTGCACTCGCACGTCTGAACTGAACAGTTTCTTGACAAAAAATCTCCAGAAAAAAAAACAGGGAAACAGATGAAAAACATCAGAACAAAAGGGTAGAGCACTTCAAAGGACAAAATATTAGGGAATGAGTACGGACAAGGTGGATTTCAGAATCGTTTTTTCAAACAGATGACAAGAGGGGTTGAGGAACATGGACACCACAATAACAGGGAGTACTCACATCACTTAATGCTATAGACTGTTCTCCAGAATGAGAATGTCCCGAATGGTTGGAGTGACCAGAGTGATTCGAGTGGTTAGATGGGTTCGATGAGTAGTTCGAATAGGTGTTGTAGATCGACGGCCGTGGACTTCGACGTGGCGATGATGAGCTTTTGTGATTGTTCATATGACGTGGAAGCCCGTAGCACCGATCGTCATGGTACTGAAAAAATCAGGATTTTTGAATAATGGCCTCAATTTTTTTAATTTTGTTAACAGAGATTTGAGAGCTGTCAATTTGAAAACAGAGATTTGAGAGCTGTCTCTCTTAAGGAAAACTCACCGGCAGCTTATTTAATGAAGAATTGTACTGTGAATATATCAGACATTGCTCCGGACTCTGCCTTTCTGGCATCCTTGGTGGTATGCATCCAATCGAACTCCTCGGCAACCTTCCTCCCGTATGAACCAATCTTGGTATCCCGTTTTCCGAAACTGGACTATGTATAAACTGAACTGGCGCTCGATATCCTATTGGCGATTGCATTTTGTTGTTGTTATACTGTACAAAGCTTGCTGCAGATGACCCAGATCCGTTGCATTTCGGCTCGTGCTCTATTCGCATTTGACTGACTGCTTGCGGTCGTAACGGCTCGGGGTACCTACTTGGTGCTGGTTGATTGAGCTGAAAACGCTAATGAAAAGAAGATCATTCGAAATAATTGGTATTGGTTACCTGATCAAACAATCTGGAGTCTATGGAACCCTCTCGAGCGTGCAGCATGGCCGGTCCCCAGTCGATGACCACTTTTCCTGCTAACACCAATCCGACGACCATTGTAGTGGGTCCGGCTAGCCATACCTAAAGAAACAATTAGAATATTGAAGATTGCTTCAGGTATAGATTGTTCCCTACTAATCAACAACAAATGAAGTTCTCACAGTTTCTCAAAAAAGTCCTAAACAGAAGTCCAGAATTTTTTGATTTTTCTAAAAATTTCAATGTACACTGAACAAGAATAGAGTTTCAGTTTAGCAGTTGACAACGTTTTTTCTGAATATCCAGCGACCTAGATAGGTTTCTTGAAAGTCTCATTTCAGTGATACGTTTGACATTTTAGGAACTTTTTTTCTGGTTACAAGCGGGTTGGCGCAAAAGTTGAAAAATACAAAATGTTCTCACCCTTTCAATCTTTTCTGACATTTTCAGATATAATCAAAACAGTCTGAAACTTATCCGGACTTCAAAATTAACTATTTTTCATCGAAAAATGCAAGTTATGACTGGGGAAAATGGCCAAACTCTTTATTACTTAATTTGAAAGTTTTTTCAAATATGAATTTCGATTTATTTTCCAATTGTTTTCCTTTTTATTCAAATTTTCCCTCACCTTTCCGATCTGTGATTCCTTCTGGAAAATTGCAAAAACAGTGAAAACTAAACCCGTCGTAATAAGTCCGCATGATACGATTCCATAGCTGAAAACACGAAAAAAAGATGTTCGAAACGAGACTCGCGAGACAATTCACTTGTCGAAAAGTGGTCATTTTTTCGACAACACCCAAAAATCAAATTGTTTGAATCTAATCTCACCTTATCAGATGAATCTGATGTCGATGCAATCTGGTGCAGCAACACATTCGGCCCTGTCTGTGTCAACCGGCGATGAGTTGCTCTAACACGGATGTTCGACTGCTCCACCTCTCAATTGCGCTCATTGATGGACATTGAAGGAGAACTCGAAAATCCAAAAAAAAGCTGAATGAGAATCGGAAGGTTCCAGGCAGATATGGAAGGGATGCCTTCGGTACTTTTCTGAAAAAAAAATAAGATGATGTTGATGATGTCTGTTTTGACACGGACATAGACGGACAGATCAGAGCAGAACACCCGAAAAAAAATAACTGGAACCCAAAAAATAAGAAGAGGGGAGAAGGAGTAGTAGAATAGAATGTAAGAAAACAACAATAACAGGAAAATGTGACAAAAAGCGCAGATTTAGCATGAATAGAATATTACAACAGATGCCAGAAGAGAGAAGTGAGTAGAAAAAAAAATAAGGATCCGCCTAGTAAATGGGAGAAGAGAAGAACAATGGGGTGGGGCAGGTTTTTGAACCGCTTCTTTTTTGAATTTTCTAGGTGCTTTTGTCCTCGCACTCAGATTCTCAGGATGGAAAAGTAGTGATTGGTGTGTACAACACCGGGTATGACGCAAGGAAACGTGGGAAAGTACTTGGGTGCTCATCTACTTTGTCTTCGCATTTCCAACGGAATTGCGTGCAACTAAACTTCAAAAAGAAGGACCAGAAAAAGACCAGAAAAATGTGAAAAAAACCGAGGAGTAATTATTTTAGGCGTTTTTGCTCAACTATTGATTCCCCCACCAGACAGAAAACAAAACCAAAAAAAAGCTGGAGCCGGCTGGAATTAGGCAATTTGCATCTTATTTCATTTGGAATGGTGGAGGAGAAATTCTTCACAATAGTGAAATTCTCTATTTGTTGATTTAGTCTAATAGGGAGCATCATTTGAAATCGGATATGTTTGAAGGAGTGGGAGGGAGAAAACAAAAAAAAGAAGAAATGAACGAAGGTGGAGAATTGGAAGGAATTGAATTATTGGGAATTGAATACACGTGAAAGTCAGAAGGCTAATCGGAATTTGATGTTTAGGGTTAAGAAGCTTATTTTCAAATTTCCAGAAGTGCTAAAATTTAGAATGTGAAAAATGGATCAAACAGAAGGACCTCGGGCACCTAAGAAAATTAAATTCTCCTAACAAAACTGAAGCCATTCGAGCTCAATTCAATTGGTTTTTCAACAAAAAAAGTGGTTGCGGGGTTGAGAGTAGAACAGAAGTAGTGTCAGTGGCTCTCAGCCTTTCCAATTTTATTTCCTGTTTTAGACTCCATCACACCCCCTCCATATATTCATATTTGCTACTACTGCTGCTTTTTTGCTGCTGCTACTGGATGAACACATTTGGTGTTGGGTGAGAAAAGAGATGACGAATATGACCGAAAAATAAGAGAAAAAGCAAAAAAGATGGGTTGACAAGGGAATACCTCCCAAAAACAAATGAAAAAGAAAAGGGCGGAGTCAATCAAGATTCGTTTGGAATGATATGGGCGGAGTTACAGTAAGATATAATTGGTTGTAATTATGAACATGAATCGAAAACAAAGGAATAAAATACTATTGTAGATTTACGACCAACACATGCTTCAAAATTAATCGGTTCGATTACCGTAACCCTTTTTAGTATGAACTATAAAAATTTTAGTAGAGATTATAAAATCCGGGAAATCCAAGGCAAGAAATAATTGGATCATAAAAGTCCAAAATCGACCAAAACCAATTCACTTTCGCTTTTTTTTTCAAACCTCGAAAAGCTTAGCCCCAGACAAAACACAAAATCGGAGCACCCAGGACCCCAATAGAGTTTTGGGGGCACCCGCAGACACTCACAGACTGTGTCTGTGTGTATGGAGGGATGTGATTCAAGTATCCTAGGAGGGACGAACAATAGATTTTCTAAAGAAGTAGTTGAGAAGCAGCACAAGTGACTGAGTGTGTGTCTATATGTGTCGAGTTGAAAAACGACGAAAAATGGAATCATGGGACGGGACAAGAAGGCACACGGAGCCCGAGAACGACTCTAGGCTAGAATAGTTCAAAATCTGGATATAGGAATTTTATGAAAATCATCTTATCAATATCAAAATCGGCAGTGGTTTTGATGTCGTGTGCTTTTTTTCGATTTGGTAGATCAAATAAAGCGTTCCATTAGAAAAATTGCAGTTTCCAAATTCTGAAGTATCGGGAAAATCAGTTTTTAACTATTCAAAAAACTGCTTCGAAGCACATAATAAAGACATTTGAATTTTTCCAGGCTAATGTGACTGAATTCAGATCTTAATGTTTTTGATTTGAATCATTTTTTGATTTATCTCACAATGAACTGGATAATTCGTCTGAAAACGGGATAAAAATGTTACATACCTTAAACACTATAACAAAATGGTCCTACTATATGTCTACTTTGTGCCAGTTTATCTTGTTTTCCGTAGAAGTTATCGAAAAGTAATCAACTTACAAAATATTTTCGATATTGTGATAAAACATTTTTCAATTGACTACTTTTTGATATATTTCACCGGAAATGAGATATACGAGCTCGAATTAGATGGTTTGAAAATTTTCTTTTCGACATTCAGCAATTACCAATCAACAGCTTGAAACAGAATTCATGAAATATTATGACCTTCAAAAAACTCCCAAATTCTAGCTGAAAACTAACTATGACTTCCTTGCGATTACAGTACCTCGGAACATAATATGACTACAATTTTACCCTCCCGAACACAATCTAGACATGATAATAGGAAACATGACAGGAAATTGTCTGAAAATGAAAATAATGTACAATGAGACCCAAAACCAGAAACAGAAGACGTCACAGACTGCGCTGCTTCTCCAAGTATCAGTTTTCGGTACTTGTCTGAAGAGCATTGCTCAATTCAGAATCTTCCAAGACGGGGAAACACTCTGGTAGGTTTGTAATAAAAATTGGGTGGTGTTTAAAATAGGCAAACATTGGAAAAACAAATTCTCACGAAGGATTTGAGACTTTGGTTCGAGACGCTCGGTGAGATGCCTTTGGGGCACCACCGCAACCTTTTTTCAACTCCTTCAAGAGAAAAGAACCCATGAAGCCTTCTTTGCTTCCACTTTACTCGGAAAAGGATAAAGAGCACGGCAAATTGGGCGTGAGGTTTCGACACTGACATCATCACGGACCGGCGGGGGGACCCAAGAAAAAAGGAGAAAAAAAACGAAATAAGGCGAAAAGGAAACTGGGGTGCGGGTGGGAAAAGAAAAGTCGAAAAAAAATACTAGAAACTGAGTAGGAAGAAGGAAGAATCGCATCTTTTTCTTTGGCCTTTCAACAAAAAAGTTCCTGTGACGACATCTGTCTCGGGTGGGGCGTGAAAAACAAAACGGAAGTGCTTAGCAACCATGCCGCACGTCTTTTGAAGCTGCGAAAAAGATGCAACACGACGGGGCTAGAAACAAAACAAAGTGTGAGAAGAGGAAGATGGTAACAATGAGAGATGTGGGAGGAAAGTCTGGAAGGCGTCGGGGAGGAGAGTCCAAAGACAAAATTCTTTCTGGAGAAATGTTTTTCAATTGTTCTTTTCATTCATTAGTTAACAGACAAGGTGTTGAAAGTCACGAGGACGTTTTTTAAAGAATTTGAAAATTTCAAAGAGCGGGGCAGTTGTAGTAGGACTATTTTGTAAAAAATATGATTCAAACGTAAAGTAGGGGTGACGGGATATTATTTAGAGCTAGATTTTCTAGTGCGCTAGCTCAGATTTTAGCGACGTGACCCTCAACCGCTGGGGCCCACAAGTTGAACTTTTCAAGAAAATCGTATGAACGAAATTTTATGACAATTGTTTCTATGCCCCATATTTTGAAAGACATAAAAAATGGCTCCGCGTCACTTCAAAACTACGTGGCACTTTGGAACTAGTCATTTCAAAACCGCGACACGTCGAAACCGAGACACTTCGAAACTGCGTCACTTCAAAACCGTGACACTTCTAAGCCGGTTATTTTTAAAGCTAAGTGACAATTCGAAACTAGTCATTTCAAAACCGCTACATTTCAAAACTGCGTCACTTCGAAACCGCGACACTTCGAAACCGCTACATTTCGAAACTGCGACACTTCGAAACCGCGACATTTCGAAGCCGGTCATTTCGAAACCGAAAAAAAACAAGGTCACGAAAAAATGAAATGGGAAATTGGAAAAAAAAAGTTTCAGTTAGCAAATGTCGCAGTTTTGAATCGACTGGTTTAGGAACGACTGGTTTTGAAACGACCGGTTTCAAAATGAGCGGTTTCGAAATTTGTCGAAATTTTTTTTGATAAAATCTGAAATAGTAGCACAAAAATCGATTTTTCGCAATGCTTGTCTAAAATTCTTGAAAAAATAAAACCTTCCGTTAGAAAAGGTTTTATAAAAAAGGAAAAGTAACTGAAAGCTCGAAAAATTAGCTGAAAACTACAAAAAAGTTCAGAAAATAGCTTTGAATAGTTTCGCAGAATTTTATATCGAACTAACGAGGTTAATCAGACAGAAAAGTTGCAAAAGAAGTAAGAAAAAATTTTGATTAATTGCAGAAGATCTATTATTCTCAATTTTCTGAAATGTCATTTGAAAATATTACTTGTCAATCGAGCAATCAATCAGTAGGGGTTTTATAATCAAACAGAAAAAGTCATTTACCCAAAAGAGTGATTTCTTAGCTTAAGACTGAAACACCAAAAAACGATTTCTAGCCAGTACTTTTTACCCAACGCCACTTTTGTGAGAAAACAAAGTTTTTTATTCACAAACCACGTACACTCGCACCCAATATGGAGTAGCACGATCAGATTACCGGAAGCGTCCAACATAGAATTCTCTCGAATTTTCTATTCTCTCATCAGAATCATGAATATTGGACAGCGAAGAGTTGTGATGAAGGAGAAGCAGAAGAAAATAGTAGGAGATTTGTTTCACACCAGAGCATGAGTAAAATTAGAGAAGAGGAATGTAAAAGACCAGTACAAAGATGCTAGAATTTTCAATATTCATTCAAAACGGAAATCGCAGCTGAGGATCTTCTTCTTGGTTTGATGGAGTACGTGTATTTTTAAGAATTTTTATAATTAGCAGAATTAGAAAAAAGAAAGAGAATGCGCTGCACGGGAATCCCGATGAAGTTGCACAGAAGGGAGAAAAAGAGATAACACGAAGAATCCGGAAATGAGGGCTAATCGACTGGAAGGGCTAGGATAAGGCTCATTGAGCGAGAATTTCAGAGTTTTTGGGAATTCATGAAAGTAGACTACTGAGAAATTCACATTTGATAAAAAAAAGTCAGAAACATGTATTTTGTTGTTTAGAATTTTTGACAGGTGCAAAAATCACCTGTAATAATTCTAAGAGTACATATTTGAAGAAATCAGTTGAAATTCCATAGGTTATGACTAGATGAAAACTATTATGTAAGCCATAAGAAGCTCTAGAAAATTTGGAAGAAATTGACATCACATATAATGACTCATTTTTTTCTATTTTTAATGAAATCCCACTCAAAAATTCTTCAAGCATAGATCGCAAAAACTAGACTCTTGAAACTTTTTCCGGAAATTGGAAAGAAATTTCAATTTTCATTTCTAGGTCAATGAATTCGAGAAACTTCGACAATAGAACGGACTAGACAACCCCCACCTCATAAAAAGTAATAATAATAAATTTTGGAGAGTAGAAAGGTTGGAAAAAGTGTTTCCCCCTCTCTCCATCTCTAAAACTTTGTTTCTTTGATGATGAAAAAGAAAAAAAATATAAGAAAAAGAAAATAAAGCAAAGTGGGACCCGATGATTTCAATAGAGAGAAAAACCCGGGAGGAGAAGAAAAGAGTATAGAAAAAAGGGTTGAAGAGGGTCGTCCCAAAAGCAGACGAAATTCGGTTTTGAATAATTTGACTCGCCTGTGCATTGCTTTTTGCTACTTTGCAGCTTTTTTCTCTCTTCTACTCCGTATTTGCTACGTCTCCATCAACAATAGGTACATCATGTGAAGAGGGTGTGTGTATGCCGCGTCCCTTTTTTCCTGCTCTTCCGAAATTTCGTCGACCAAACCCACGTCATTTTCTCTCACTTTGGTTTTGTGATGGAGAAAAAAAAAGAAGCTTCCCACCAAAAATCATTGCTGGTACTGATTTATGCACAAAGTACCAACCCAGAAAGCAGGATAATCTTGAACCTTCATTCAGAATTTCAGCCTCTGAGCTGAATCTACATTATCTCGAAAAAAGAAATGATTACAAAGATTAGGAGGGAATTGCATTGAAACAACATAAAACGATGTTCTTTGACAGTTTCTTTAATTTAAAATTCTTTTTGAGAGAGAAAGAAGAAGAGGTGGTGTTGAGTATTGAGAATATTTCGATTCTTTACAGCTCATCAAGGTATGGGACGAGGGACGTGCTTCCGTAGGCGGACAAGGAGAGCTTTCCATTGACACGAGACAAGGCCTGGAAAGAAATAGAAATTGTTTTTTGTCAAAATTAGATGCTTTTTAGTTTACTATGTTTTTATCAATTCACGAAGCTCCGCTCAATAGAAACTTGGCCGAATCAAAAATAAATGTTATCTTTCCAAAATTCGAGTTTATAGCAAATCTATGACTGATGAACAAAAAACCTAATTTTTTTATTTCCAAATCGTTTTTTGTTGAAAAACAACAAATTTTTCAATCTCGGAGAAAGATTTAGCATCGTAAAAACGTTTCAGACGCTTAGAAACCAATTTTAGCTTGAACTCGTACAGTTCCACACTTACATATATGAAGCTCACCAACCAATCATTCAGGACAGAACCTAGTGTCCAGGACAGAACCTACTACTGAACCTAGGTGGCCAGGACTTAACTTATCACTTCTGCACCTACTACAGTTTCAACTCTTATCACATCTGAACCTACTCCAGCTTCAACTATCACCTTTGAATCTACTACAGTTGCAACTATCACCTCTGAACCTACTACAGTTTCAAATATAACTTCTGAACCTACTCCAGCTTTAACTATCACCTTTGAAACTACTCCAGCTTCAACTACCAACTCTGAACCAACTCCAGCTTCAAATATCATCTCTGAACCTACTCCAGCTTCAACTATCACCTCTGAACCTACTCCAGCTTCAACTATCACCTCTGAACTTATTACAGTTTCAACTATCACCTCTGAACCTACTCCTGTTGCAACTATCACCTCTGAACTTACTCCAGCTTCAACTATCACCTCTGAACCTACTACAGTTTCAACTATCACCTCTGAACCTACTCCAGCTTTAACTATCACCTCTGAACCTACTACAGCTGCAACTATCACCTCTGAACTTACTCCAGCTTCAACTATCACCTCTGAACTTACTACAGTTTCAACTATTACCTCTGAACCTACTCCAGCTTCAACTATCACCTCTGAACCTACTACAGTTGCAACTATCACCTCTGAACCTACTCCAGCTTTAACTATCACCTCTGAACCTACTACAGCTGCAACTATCACCTCTGAACTTACTACAGTTTCAACTATTACCTCTGAACCTACTCCAGTTTCAACTATCACCTCTGAACTTACTACAGTTTCAACTATCACCTCTGAACCTACTCCAGTTTCAACTATCACCTCTGAACCTACTACAGCTGCAACTATCACCTCTGAACTTACTCCAGCTTCAACTACCAACTCTGAACCAACTCCAGCTTCAAATATCATCTCTGAACCTACTCCAGCTTCAACTATCACCTCTGAACCTACTCCAGCTTCAACTATCACCTCTGAACTTATTACAGTTTCAACTATCACCTCTGAACCTACTCCTGTTGCAACTATCACCTCTGAACTTACTCCAGCTTTAACTATCACCTCTGAACCTGCTACAGTTTCAACTTTCACCTCTGAACCTACTACAGTTGCAACTATCACCTCTGAACTTACTCCAGCTTCAACTATCACCTCTGAACCTACTACAGTTTCAACTATCACCTCTGAACCTACTCCAGCTTTAACTATCACCTCTGAACCTACTACAGCTGCAACTATCACCTCTGAACTTACTCCAGCTTCAACTATCACCTCTGAACCTACTACAGTTTCAACTATCACCTCTGAACCTACTACAGCTGCAACTATCACCTCTGAACCTACTCCAGTTTCAACTATCACCTCTGAACCTACTACAGCTGCAACTATCACCTCTGAACTTACTCCAGCTTTAACTATCACCTCTGAACTTACTACAGTTTCAACTATTACCTCTGAACCTACTCCAGTTTCAACTATCACCTCTGAACTTACTACAGTTTCAACTATCACCTCTGAACTTACTCCAGCTTTAACTATCACCTCTGAACTTACTACAGTTTCAACTATTACCTCTGAACCTACTCCAGTTTCAACTATCACCTCTGAACCTACTACAGTTTCAACTATCACCTCTGAACCTGCTACAGTTTCAACTATCACCTCTGAACCTACTCCAGTTTCAACTATCACCTCCGAACCTACTACAGTTTCAACTATTACCTCTGAACCTACTACAGTTGCAACTATCACCTCTGAACTTACTCCAGCTTCAACTATCACCTCTGAACTTACTACAGTTTCACCTATCACCTCTGAACCTACTCCAGTTGCAACTATCACCTCTGAACTTACTCCAGCTTTAACTATCACCTCTGAACCTGCTACAGTTTCAACTATCACCTCTGAACCTGCTACAGTTTCAACTATTACCTCTGAACCTACTCCAGTTTTAACTATCGCCTCTGAACTTACTACAGTTTCGACTATCACCTCTGAACCTACTCCAGTTTCAACTATCACCTCTGAACCTACTACAGCTGCAACTATCACCTCTGAACTTACTCCAGCTTCAACTATCACCTCTGAACCTACTACAGCTGCAACTATCACCTCTGAACTTACTCCAGCTTCAACTATCACCTCTGAACTTACTACAGTTTCAACTATTACCTCTGAACCTACTCCAGCTTCAACTATCACCTCTGAACCTACTACAGTTGCAACT
The DNA here is from genome assembly GCA_027920645.1 of Caenorhabditis nigoni. Taxonomy (NCBI): domain Eukaryota; kingdom Metazoa; phylum Nematoda; class Chromadorea; order Rhabditida; family Rhabditidae; genus Caenorhabditis; species Caenorhabditis nigoni. The sequence goes on from CP115869.1 coordinate 1,947,325, forward strand.
ATCACCTCTGAACCTACTACAGTTGCAACTATCACCTCTGAACTTACTCCAGCTTTAACTATCACCTCTGAACTTACTACAGTTTCAACTATTACCTCTGAACCTACTCCAGTTTCAACTATCACCTCTGAACCTACTACAGTTTCAACTATCACCTCTGAACCTGCTACAGTTTCAACTATCACCTCTGAACCTACTCCAGTTTCAACTATCACCTCCGAACCTATTACAGTTTCAACTATTACCTCTGAACCTACTACAGTTGCAACTATCACCTCTGAACTTACTCCAGCTTCAACTATCACCTCTGAACCTGCTACAGTTTCAACTATCACCTCTGAACCTACTACAGTTGCAACTATCACCTCTGAACTTACTCCAGCTTTAACTATCACCTCTGAACTTACTACAGTTTCAACTATTACCTCTGAACCTACTCCAGTTTCAACTATCACCTCTGAACCTACTACAGTTTCAACTATCACCTCTGAACCTGCTACAGTTTCAACTATCACCTCTGAACCTACTCCAGTTTCAACTATCACCTCCGAACCTACTACAGTTTCAACTATTACCTCTGAACCTACTACAGTTGCAACTATCACCTCTGAACTTACTCCAGCTTCAACTATCACCTCTGAACCTGCTACAGTTTCAACTATCACCTCTGAATCTACTACAGTTTCACCTATCACCTCTGAACCTACTCCAGTTGCAACTATCACCTCTGAACTTACTCCAGCTTTAACTATCACCTCTGAACCTGCTACAGTTTCAACTATCACCTCTGAACCTACTCCAGTTTCAACTATCACCTCTGAACCTACTACAGTTGCAACTATCACCTCTGAACTTACTCCAGCTTTAACTATCACCTCTGAACTTACTATAGTTTCAACTATCACCTCAGAAACTACTACAGTTTCAAATATGACCTCTGAACCTACTCCATCTTCAACTATCACCTCTAAACCTGCTACAGTTTCAACTATCACCTCTGAACTTACTCCAGCTTTAACTATCACCTCTGAACTTACTACAGTTTCAACTATTACCTCTGAACCTACTCCAGTTTCAACTATCACCTCTGAACTTACTACAGTTTCAACTATCACCTCTGAACTTACTCCAGCTTTAACTATCACCTCTGAACTTACTACAGTTTCAACTATTACCTCTGAACCTACTCCAGTTTCAACTATCACCTCTGAACCTACTACAGTTTCAACTATCACCTCTGAACCTGCTACAGTTTCAACTATCACCTCTGAACCTACTCCAGTTTCAACTATCACCTCCGAACCTACTACAGTTTCAACTATTACCTCTGAACCTACTACAGTTGCAACTATCACCTCTGAACTTACTCCAGCTTCAACTATCACCTCTGAACTTACTACAGTTTCACCTATCACCTCTGAACCTACTCCAGTTGCAACTATCACCTCTGAACTTACTCCAGCTTTAACTATCACCTCTGAACTTGCTACAGTTTCAACTATCACCTCTGAACCTGCTACAGTTTCAACTATTACCTCTGAACCTACTCCAGTTTTAACTATCGCCTCTGAACTTACTACAGTTTCGACTATCACCTCTGAACCTACTCCAGTTTCAACTATCACCTCTGAACCTACTACAGCTGCAACTATCACCTCTGAACTTACTCCAGCTTCAACTATCACCTCTGAACCTACTACAGCTGCAACTATCACCTCTGAACTTACTCCAGCTTCAACTATCACCTCTGAACTTACTACAGTTTCAACTATTACCTCTGAACCTACTCCAGCTTCAACTATCACCTCTGAACCTACTACAGTTTCAACTATCACCTCTGAACCTGCTACAGTTTCAACTATCACCTCTGAACCTACTCCAGTTTCAACTATCACCTCCGAACCTACTACAGTTTCAACTATTACCTCTGAACCTACTACAGTTGCAACTATCACCTCTGAACTTACTCCAGCTTCAACTATCACCTCTGAACCTGCTACAGTTTCAACTATCACCTCTGAATCTACTACAGTTTCACCTATCACCTCTGAACCTACTCCAGTTGCAACTATCACCTCTGAACTTACTCCAGCTTTAACTATCACCTCTGAACCTGCTACAGTTTCAACTATCACCTCTGAACCTACTCCAGTTTCAACTATCACCTCTGAACCTACTACAGTTGCAACTATCACCTCTGAACTTACTCCAGCTTTAACTATCACCTCTGAACTTACTATAGTTTCAACTATCACCTCAGAAACTACTACAGTTTCAAATATGACCTCTGAACCTACTCCATCTTCAACTATCACCTCTAAACCTGCTACAGTTTCAACTATCACCTCTGAACCTATTTCAGTTTCAACTATCACCTCTGAATTCACTTTAATTTACTCCAATTTCTTCACTTCTGTTCAGAGTTTTCTCATGAAAGTAAGATATTTGAGGTTTTCCACCTACCTGGCTAACGTCTTGAGCAGTAACAGCACGGATGGCGTCGGCGATATCACGTGGGGAAGCTTCAACTCCGGCGAGCACTTGAGTGGCCTTCTCCAAAGCGACTCCGGATGCATTTTGAGCCTCGGCAAGCACCTGAAATTTTTAATTCTAAATGAACTCCATACACCGTTAATCGTTCAAAAAGTACAGAAGGACAAAAGAGCTTTTTTTTCGAATTTCATTTCATTTCAATTTGGATTCCGGAAATTAATTTTCAAAAATTCGAAATCCCTGGATTTATGTTGCCACGCGACCAATCCTCCCAAAAGCACGCATTATTACGCGCCACCTGAACTTTTGAGTTACATAGAAATTGGGTCAAGGGACCATGGGATCAGTTTGAAGTTTTTTGTACACTTCGCGACTTCTTCACACTATTCTTTGCTCAATATCCTTCAAAAAAAAAAGATACTTCACCCACCTTAACGGCTGCTGTGCTCTTAGCAGTGTCGAGTCCGTTAGCATTTGCAGACTTGATAGCAGCGGCGATGGACTTTGTGACGGCGGTGATGTTGGTGTTGTCAGCAGCAAATTGAACTCCGACAAGTCCAGCGTCTTGGTAGTTGACATTGACTGAGATGGCTTCGGATGTGACCTTCTCGGCAGCGGTCAGAAGGATTTGAGCAACGACGGCTTGGGTTGCAACATCCTTGACTGATGTGATAGCGGATCCTTCTCCGGCAATGGCGACGTAGGTTCTGGATCCACGTCCGTCTCTGGAAACACACAGTTTTGAAGAAATGCCATTGAAACAATGTTGAGACATCGCTACTGATGAGATTCAAAGAAATTCCAGTCATGTTCGTAGCTCACGAATTAGTGCAGCTCACAAATCAATCATAGATCACTCACTTGCGGACCTCTCCTCCGAAGTACTTGGCTGCAGCGGCCTTAGCAGCAGATCCTTGGGCAAGTGGGAACTGGGAGCTTCCAGCTTGTACGAGAGTGTCATGGTCAACATTGACTCCAACAAGGACGGCGTCTCCAGCGAGAAGTCTTTGCTCCTGAAATGCTTCGCTTTGAAGATCGACCAAGAAATTTTCAGCAAGATCTACTCAGTTTTTCTTGAAACGGAGAAGCTGGACAAGATCACGGTAACGATAAAAACTCACAGCGAAAGCGGTCAAATCCTTGGTGCTGATGTTGTTGACACTGTAGTTGGAGAGTCCAAGTCCTCCGTTTCTGAAGGCGGCTTGATGGAGTTGTTCGAAGGCGATAGTGGTTCCGGTGAGGTATGTGGAGTCGGCTGGAAGGGTGTCGTGCTTGACGTCTTCAACATCCCATGGCTTAAAAGCGTTGTTGCCGAGCTGTCCGAGGAGGGAGAGCGCAATTGGGGATTGGTCGCGGACGACGTTGACTTCGATGGCGAAAACGTCACGGTTGGAGACGGCGGTCTGGAAAAAAAGAATTTACATGGAAGTAAGGAGGTGGTGCACTGAGAATCGGGATCAGCAATTTGCTGTGGTCGCAGCAACCAGTAATGTCGGAGTTTTCTAGGCCATTTACAGGTATTCTAGGCCATTTTGCTATCCTGTGCGAGACCCTTGCAGGAAACTCTATGTGCCGTTAACTTAGGGCTTGTAAATCGCTCCTAAATCAAAGGCACATAGAGTTTCCTGCGAGGGTCTCGCACGGATCAGCCTTGATTTCTGCGGCCGCGGCAATTCGTTGGTTTTCTTCTCTCTGATTGACATTATAATATGAAGTGTTCGGCGAATTTTGGATATCCTAGGCTTGCCAAAGCTTACAGCGAACTTTTAATTGAACTTCGACGAAGTCTGCTGTCAAAAAGCAAAAACTAACCAATTGACCTCCATTCTGAGCGGTGTTCCACACAAGAGCCAATCCTGGGTAGTTTTCGGCGTCACGTCCGACACTGTTGCGGATCAGATGGGTCAGTCCTTGCTTGTTGGCTGGCTGGTAGCGACTTCCAGCACGGAAAGCCAAAACGATGGACGAAGTGGCTCCTGAAAATCAAAACATTTTTGTATTAAAGTTCGCTTTTCGATTTTGGAGGATTTCAGCAGTATAGCTTTCGATTCGTGTAGGTCACCCACCATTCAACTCGACACTCGACACGCGGAGCCCACTCTCCAATACGGTGGTTCTCTCTTGAACTCCAGCGGTTTTAGCAGCAGCTGAGGCGAAGCGTTTCTGAAAAATCGATATTTAAAATCCCTGTTTCCTCACTGTTCTTTTCTTGTCTTTTTCTTCAATCTAGCAAACCTCTGGGCAAAAATCGATAAGATAGTCAGACTTGAAAAGATTAGATTTGGTGAGAGTACGGTCACATTGTTCTTTTTTATTCCTTAACGGCCGGAGAAATTGATTTTGACTTTCTATTCTGTCAGTTTTTCATCATTTTCTCTTATTTTTCTCGTGACAACTGGCGTTTTATGCGGAATCGCTCATTTTTCATATAATCAGCTTCTATATTTCTGAAAACTCACCGCAACTGTAGCCGATGGACGCGAAAGCATTGTTGTAACCCTGAAAATTGAATTATTAGCTGATTTCATTGTCTTAAATAAGACTAAACTCGAGAAAAATGGTGAAAATGCAATTTTCCGTTCATTTTTCTTATTTTTAAGATTTTTCCAACTATTCTATGATCAAATTTTGAATTTCTTTGGCTTAGATGATAGAGAAAAATTTTCTTTTTCATATTCATCAGAAAATGTAGGAAAATTAGAGAAAACTTGGTTTAAAACGGTTAAAAACTGTTGGGCGGCCGATAAAAATGTCCGTCTCTTCCCAGCGGCGTAGCGGTGGGGCGCGTTTACACACCCCTGCCGTGGCCGAGTTTTCTCTTCCCCGTCCTCCAGTTGCACCGTTGCATACATATGCGAAACGAGGGGAGTGGGGCAAACGAATGCCTGAGAAATGAGGAAATCGGGGGGAATGAGTCATTGGGAATGGAACTGTTATGAAATTTACGAAAAACAGCGAAAAAATCTGTGGAAGCGTTTTGAAATGCATCATTTAACAACTGCATACAATCAAAACATGTTGTCAATGATGAGATATATCATTGTTCGCTTCGAGTTCTTGATTTTAGGACCTTATTTTCGATTATTTCGACCTTTTCTAAATTTTATTCTGAAAATTAGATAAAACCTTCTGAAAACGTGCAAACTACTGATAACATCTTTCATTTTAGGTTATCATACGTCATTTTCCACACCTCAATTTTTTTTCAGAAATCAAAAAAAGAAGAAAGTTCAAAGAAATGGAAAAATCAAAGGTGGTTATCCTCGCTGTCGGGTCCTTCAATCCGCCAACTTTTGGTCATTTGCGCATGTTGGAGGTAATTTTGATTATCAATTGCTCATCAAATTTATAAAATATTTTCAGGATGCCAAAACCTCCTTGGAAGCGTCTGGAAAAGAAGTGGTGGAAGGAATTCTGAGTCCAGTTAGTGATGCGTACGGTAAGACTACTTTGATTGGCTCTTATCACAGGTAACTTGATAAGTGATGTGAATTAAACAATTTGAAAGATTTTCAGACTTGCCATGACTGAAGCAGCAGTGAAGAGTTCCGATTGGCTTCGCGCTGACGGTTGGGAGTGCTCACAGCCAGTGTGGACCACTACTTTGAATGTGCTCAAGCATCATCAGCAAGAAGTCAAGGTATGAAATTATGATTATCAATTAACTATGCCGAAGAAACTGCTCCTTTTCAGAGCCGTCTTGGACCAGATGTCGATGTGCTTCTTCTTGTTGGAGGTGACGTGGTGGAAACATTCGACAAGTACAACGCTGATGGATCGTTGGTTTGGAACCTGGAGGATGTTCAGGAGATTGTGTCGATTGGATTGGTGGTGCAGCCTAGACCAGGGTCTGATCCGGAAGAGACGTTGAAGAACCTGGATTTTTTGGGATGGACCCAGAACGTTCATGTCATCAAAGTGAGAGTTATAGAATTTGTTAGGAATCCTCTAAAGTACCGGACTAAATTTGATATCAAATTTTGCAACTTTCCTTGAAAAATAGTCAACTCTTGATGTCCTAAAAAACACTTGAGAGATGTTTGATTCCCCTGAAACTTCTAGATTTTAACAAACAGAACCAGAGCTTCAATTCGTTCAGCACTTCGAAAAATTATAGTCTTGAAACTCTCCGCTCCTTTTTCACACTTTTGTACACGTAATACGTCAACAGTAGGGTATTAAAGAAAAAAAAATACAATTTTCTAGACGTCGATATTTTTATACCGGTTGGACCACCTCGGCTTTCGTCAGTTTTTTAGCCGTGATTTCTGAAAACTATTTGAAATTTTAGTTATTTTCGATAAGACTCATGTTATTGTACTCAGCAAAAAAAAAACATTTCGTTGTTCTATGAAGTTTCATATAAGAATATGTTCGAAAATGTCGATGTATGGCTATACAGGCGCACTATTAGTTAGAAGTTTCATGACGAAAAATTGAAATTTCATTATTGGTAAGCTTTCCAATTAATATCTTCATAGATCAACCCTTCAGCAAGAGATTGAGGTCTTTTCCAATCTTTCAGTTCATCAGATTTTGCTAAATTTCCTATATGTAACTGTTCACGTGTTCCAGAACGTCATTGCTCCCAACGCCATCAGTTCCACAATCCTTCGTGCTGCTATCAAAGAGCACCGCTCCATCAAATACACCACTCCGGATGAAGTCATTGCCTACATCAAGGAGCACAACCTCTATGAGTGATTCTGTGGTTTATACGCGGTCTTTTTCATAACATTTCCATTCTTTCTGGTATTTTAAATAATTGAACTTTTTTGTCTAAATTGTGATTCGGTTGTGTAATTTCTTATGAAAATTATAATATTGCGAATTCAAAATCCTTAGAATTTGAAAAGTTAACAAAATTTGAGAAACGTTTCATGAAACCCTAACTTCTTCTGAGAATCAAAAAAAAAATCACACTTGATTTCTCGGCAATTTACCGGTTCGCGACTTCACTAACATCTAACCCGTTCCCATTCAACAGAAGCGCCCTTTTCCACTTTTTTTTTAAATTCTCACTTCATTTCCCGCTCCGTGTTTCTTCTTCTTCTTCATTTTTGCCCTCGGTTTTTTTTCATTAGATGTTCATGTTTGCATTTATTCTCAAATAACTTTCCTCCGTTTCGTCTTTCATTTGGGGGCAGTGTTGTCTCCGTTTACTCTTCTTTTCAGGGGCAAAAAGTGCGTGGGCAGATGAGTTAAGACAAAAAAAAATTTGGGTCGAGTACAGTAATCCTGTATGGTTTTCAATGGGCAATGACGGAGATGAGCAAAGCCGAAAAACAAGCAAAAGAAGGGTAATATGTCATAGAGTACACTGAACTTTGTTCTAGTCTTGTTCTAATTTGTGTGTTTTGAAAATATCAAAATTCTTATTTTGAAAAGGACATAATGTCATTTTTGGCATAGTAGTAATCCATTCTTGACTATCAGATTTCTCCTTTTCCTTTTCTGCTCCCTCTTATTCTTTTTTTTTCATTTCCAAAGGGAATTATTCTCCCGAAAAAAATGTATGCTAAGCGACGGAAGTCGTATATCCATGCAAACCAATTGTGGGAAACAAATAAATCTTCTGGACAGCAGAACATATAAACACAAATGACCCAAAACCACGGTGTAACATGCTCGACACTCCTCCAGGTTCCTCTTTTTTTTCTTCCTCGAAAAATTTGTTCTTCTCATCTATTGAATGTTTTTTGAATCTTTTCTGAACATTGCAAAAAATAGCGTGAACAGAAAAATGTTTTTAGGGGTACATACATAAGTACAAAATTGTATGGGTTGTTTTATATGAAGAGTCCTCTATAAGTATTCTCGACTTTTTCCTCCAAAAAACCTTTTTTCTGGCCTTCTGTATAGGTGAAGACAGTTTGGCCATTGTCCTCGAACCCTTCCCCTCCTTGTCTGCTTGGGGGCATTAGTAGAAATTACGCAATCGAGTTTCGATTCCACCCTCTTCGTCGTTTTTTCCAGCTTTCACTTTTCGTGTATACTCAAAACTAAATGGTTTGTTTTCTTTACCGATTACACTGTCCCCTTTCTCTTCTCCTTCTGATTTTCTCCTATGTTTTTTTTCTCAAATCACTAAATTATCTAAAATCGTCGAACCTGAAAGTTTTGGTCAAGAAGCCATGATACAAAATTGAAAGTTCTATAATACACATATAAAATAATACGGCATGTGCCGACTGGCTTATAATCTGCTTACGTTCTACATGAATTTCGTGACAGTAATGCGGAGAGAAAGAGATTTGAATTCGGTTCGGGTGGCGCGAAAGCAATACTTATTATATGTACTTTACATTAGTAGTAGCAGTAGTAGTATGGCTGTAAAAGCAGCCGCTCTTGAACACTACTAATACGACCGGTCTGAGGGTTTTAAGGGTCCAGTTTTGGTTCTCTTTCCCAAAAATTTTTTATTGAGATTCGGTTTCACTTGGGCAATAAATTATTTGTGGTTGATTAGATTTTTTTTCTATTGTTGAGTATATAAACCGCATTGTTTAACTTGTTGTTACCAACTTTCTAGGCTTGGCTTTTAGTGAGTTTTGTCAGAAATTGTGATTGAATCATTTTTGGAGTAACGGTACCTTAGCCGGCAGCGGCGCAGGACCGGCTCCGGGACGTTTCAGAACACAACGTTTCAGAACCCGATGTTTCGGAACTTTTTACGCATTCTTGTATTGTGGTTTTTTGCACACCAAATGATCATTGCTCATTTCAATTTGTTTTTTTTTGCTTTATTTGTTCCCATCTACCGTGCTCCAAATTAGTGATACGTACACATTCGGAATCTCTCAAAAATCGAAAAAAATTTAAATTTTCCAAAACGATGTCCAAAAGTACGGAAAAATACAAAAAATGTACAAAAACCACTAAACAAAAATGCAGAAAAGTTCTGAAACATCGGGTTCTGAACAGTCGGGTTCTGAGATGTCGAGTTCTGAAACGTCGTGGTTTGGACAATTTTAGCAGTGGGCCCACAAGTTTTTTCTGTCATTTCGCTTCTCGGTAGTCGGAAAATAAAAGTTTTAAAGCATTTTAAACTTCCATAATGTTTTTAGGTTACGGTAATTTGTGTTTTGGGACGTTTTCTTACTGAATCAGCCTATTTTCGTTACCAGTTTTGAAGTCATTTCTTCCATTTGGATCCCACCCAATCCTTGAATTTAAGATTAATTACCTCGATTTCTGTGAAAGATATCAAAAGTTTGTCAAACAATAAAATATTGGTAACATTATGGTGGTTAGTTTATCAATTGCCTAATTTTGATATCTTTTACAGAATTCGAGAGAATTAAGCTCAAAGTTTGAGTGAGCTTCTGTCTGTGGAGACAAGGTAAATGGATATGAATGATGATTCTAGAAGTCCAATTTAGACAAAATCAAGCCAAGACCATTCTAAGAAACTCAATATCCAATTTTTGCTTCAATGAACACGATCAGTTTCCTTCTCCATTTCCTCTCGTGACCATATATTCAATTACCTTTTGTATCGTAACGAAAATAAATAAGGAAGGACATACGACAAAAAAAATGGAGACCTCCATCACCAGGAAGACGAAAAACTTCTGGTAGATGAAAAGTGGACCGGTCAGTGCATGAATGTATGCTAATGTGTGTTTATTTGGCCGAGAAAACAGCCGCGCGAACAAGAAAAAAAACGAACCTAGAGCGCAATAGGTGTGTATTTGTCATATGGGTGTAAAACACGGAAAGAAAGCGGGTTTTTGTCCTAGTCGGGAGACTCTGAGCCGGTTGATTATTGTCGTGTTCCGAAGATTGAGAAGACATGTGAACCGTAAAAACCACCACGATTTCTGATGATTAACCCTTTTATAGGGCTTCGTATTTTTATTACACCCATCTTATAAATAGCTTTTCTCTTCTGGTCTTCAGAGAATAGTTTTGCGTCCTGCCTCCCCTTTTAAAAATCATCTCGACCGTATTCAAAGTTTTTGTACAAAATCCAAATCCAAATCCAAATTCAAAAATCATCCTTCCTCCCCCCAACCCACTGCCCTCTATCCAATGTCCTATGTGACTGATGGCCTAGCAATTATGCGCGACACCATCATAATTATGTATGAAACTGCTGCCAGAACTTTTTTCATGTCACCCCCGCTCATTTCCAAGGCGCGTGCGCATCATCCACTAACTGACCCATATCGTTGTCCTGAACTTCCTAGCCAGAATGTTATGGGTGTTCGTTTGAATCCAATTCCGCCTGACTGCCTTCATCCAGATTTTTCTCTCCTTATTCCCCTTCATCAACGTTGTCTTCTTCTAGATTTTCGATTCTTTCCTGATCTTATTTTTCAAGTTTATTTTATATATCTCCATTTTTTTGCCTAATCTGCGCAGGCGGCAACCTTGAATAGGGAAAAACGGAAGCATTTCAGGGCACACCCAAAATATTGTCAGTTTTTCCGAGAAATGTCGTAAATTACATGAATGGAATTGATCAGAGTCAAACATTCCGATGTAACGGATGATGTGATCCTAAATATAGTGATTTTTGTGACATGAGCGTGGGTAGAATAAGAAAATCGTGGGATAAAAAAAATCAAAATGTACTCTAGTGCTTCCGTCCTTTTGGATTTGGTTTTATAGTACAAACTTTGTGAAATAGATCGATCCTAAGGGATGATAATTACATTTTTTACTAAAAAACCTGATGGGTTTAATGCTCTGAAAATTTGAAAAAATTCTCAAAATTTTGATTTTTTTTCGGTTGAAAATGTAATGCAAGATAGTCAATTTCCGAAGTCATGGAAGGTAGATCAGAATTGTTCGATTTATCAGAAAATTTCAGTCCATACTAAACGAAACGTGAGTTTTAGTTTCTTTTTTTTTTAGAAATTTGATATTAAAATTTTAATATGACTTTATAATCCTTATAGAACTTCAAAAAACTATGAAAAATGTTTCTACAAAAAATTTAAGAACATTTAACTGTCCCTGTGAGATCACCCGGATGCTTAGAAGCCGTGGAACCTATAGTGCTCTTTTTTGAATTTTGAAACAATTCATTCTTTGCCTGTGCTTTCTAGATTTTCCTATAACAAGTCCAAACTCTAAATGTTCGTAAGAAATTAATTGTAATTCTACTTTCCGTTAACCTTGTAACATGTAACAGAAACACGCCCTTCTCTCCATACTCCTCCAACTCGTAAATTACCATGTTGGACAGTACGAGAAAAGAAGAAGATATCTCATTTAGAGACCCACACGTCTTCCGATACAAAGAGATATGTAATAAAATGTCTCCGGGGCGGGTGTGCGACGTGTGACCTTCGTCGAAATCCGCCTACTACTGTGAAGCGCGTTTTCATTCATACGCCCAGGTGATATCTTGAGAGATGGCGTTTGATTTCTTCCCTCCTTCCTTCGCTCATATTCGTTTCTTGACACTTTCAAATGGCAGAAAAGACCTTTCCGTTAACCTTTGTCATCAATCTATCCTCATGATCATATGAAGCTTCTTGTTTCTAGGCATCTCCCTCCGCAATTCTCGTCTCTTTGGCGGGCCCACCTGCTGATTTTTCAACCTATTCCGCGCCGAAATATTTGCATATAAAAAAAGCTAGGTGTGAAAAATGATGAACTCTATTTTTTGCTGCCTGGTTGGTTGTGGCAGCAAAACTGTATGTAATTATATACGGATTAGACCGCAATGATTTTTTTGTCCCGCAAAGTTTGCCAATTTTCCCGTGCCAACAGTCCATTTTTCCCATTCTTTGGTCATACTTTCAACTATTCTGATATATCTGAGTTAGAAATTTCAGTTTTGAAGAATCTGAAAATTTCGAAAGATCGTGTTATTGACTACCGTAGTTTGTACGAAATTAGCTGCAGAGTTTGTTCATTTTTAAGCGAAAAAAACGTTTTTTAAAGCTTCTTCAAAAGACATTTTGACCTTGCCCCTGTTTCCTGAAGTGTTGTACATGTCAGAGGAAGTAGCAAAAAAGAATTGGCAGAAAAAACTGGTTGCCTAGGGGTTCTCTGACTGTATATACATATTCGGAAGTCGAGGGATCTCTCTCTCTCTCTCTCTCTCTCTCTCTCTCTCTCTCTCTCTCTCTCTCTTTTTCTTTCTCTTGAAACAAATAGTGACAACGGATGAGGTAACAGCGGGGTCTATGGAATATGTATGAAAAAGAAAATAGCGTGTAATGAGTGTAGAGAAAAGGGATGATAATCAGAGGAATACAGTCCTCATTCCTCTCTTTATTCCCTCTAAAGGGATTCCACTTTTTTCTAGTGTTGTTGGTGGTCTTTTATTTGATGTTCGCCCCGCTTTTTACTGGCAAATGAGAAGAGATTAAGGCCCTTGTTTGCGTTACAGCTTTTCTTACTTTTCGATTTTCAGTCAGTCTTATTTTTCGATCTGAAAAACACCCTTTTCTCTCTTTGCTTAGCGGTTTTTTGGGGCGAAAGCAGGTGCTAACGTCACTTCCTTTCTACAGTTTAATAGGGGCATACATATGATATGACACCTCGATGGCAGTCTTATCTTGTCTTCTATTAAACCCAAAAACTGAACTTTTGGTTGTCTATAACCTTCAAAAGGTTTCTGAATAGGGCTCTAAGACCAATGACCCTATTACGGGTTGAATGGGATTCTTAAATACGCTCTATTGGGCGTAGGTTGACGCACCACGGGAGGTATCGTTATGCAAATAACCGAATTTTCAAGGTGAAGAAACCGAAAGGAACTCCAGAACTGCAAGAGATCAATCTCTGAGGGATACTCCTACTAGTACTTGATGGCGGCTCTAGTAGTGTTTACATACGTTACACGTACGAGACGAGCACCAGGAGAGAAGCGCGCACGCGTGAAAATCGACGGCAAACAGTACAACTTGCTACTCATCTTATTCTTCTTTTTCTTGCCCGTTTCCGCTCTACCAGCTTGCCCTCTCCAGCCTCTTGCTTCTTTTTTTTCTATTCGCGAGTTTCTACTTTCCGCAATCTGTCCGCATTGTCGATTTGTTCGAGAATCCAACCTTCGAACTTTTTTCTTAATTATGATTTATAAGAATTTTTAATATAAATCTTTCTATTGCTAATTTATCAAGAAACACTTTTCTCGCGACTTTCCTATAGCCATTATCCTGTTATCAAACAGTAAGGTGCTTAGAATTCATTAAAGTCTCATAGGATTACTGTATTCCTTAAATCCCAAAATACTATGAGCTCAAAAAGGTCTTCAGGACTCTTTCTCGTTTTGGACTTTCTTCAAAACTCGAGTTTTCGCAATTTCAAAATGTTTAAAGAACCACTACTGTAATTTTTATTTCAGTTAGATTTTCCCAAAATATCTACACGTGGATTTATTTGTTTTTAAGTTGGAATTCCTCAGAAAATTTCTCAGAGGTCATAATTGCTAAGATTTTCAAACTTTTCCCCATTTTTCCAACATTACTGTTTCATGCTTTCCCGTTCTCCTCCGCTCCTCAACCATTATCAATATAAACATTCCAAATAACAAAAACGTAAATAGTATAGTCGTCATGTTCCATTCAAAATATTATTCATTCCTTACATCAAAGGATCTTTATTTGTCAACAGAGCACAATACGATGTCCTGATCGATTGTGAAACACACAAGCACTCTATATTTTGCTAATTATCACCCCCGCTATATGTCACTTTTTGAGTTCATGATAACGTCGTTCCCACTCTCTAACTGACGTCTTATTTCACCTTTTTTGATTTTCCCGCATTTTTTCAAACTAGTATTCTACTGAAAATCAGTTCGCCAAAAATGGGATTTCTCGACACAATTAAAAGGGGAATTTCCGATACAGTGGATACGGTAAGTAATTTTTGAAATATTTGCATTTTTTTGAACTCGAACCGTAGTCCTAGTTCGGACAACAGGAAGAGAATAGGAATTGAGGAAAAAGACACACCCAATTGGCCAAAAACAACAAGAAGAAATAGGCTGGATACATAGTAGCAGTTGGGTGATTCATGTCGTGATCACACCTTTCTCCTTCCCCTCTCAAAACTTCTTCTCATCATCAAAAACCTGTAGTAATTAGTATTCGGTTTTCCTTCCCTTTTTTCATCATCTAGTCTTTCCCGTTTTTCATTCATTTTCATTTTGTTCTTGAGGTTTTATTTTTGAGAATAAGAACTAATGACCAGGACTAGAACAATAGCGGAAAGGAGAATAAAAGAGTAAGAGAAAGAAAAGCTAGAGCTTATCACAGAAAGTTTTTCCTGGACACGAATGAGATAGGGAAGACAGAAAGAGGGGGGGGGGGGGGAGTTGCGAAATTGGGTGTGTCATTTTGTTGAACACTGAAACTTTTGTTTAACAAAATTTTCGAGTAAAATTTAGAGACAAAGGAAATTGGAATGAATGATCGGAACCGGTCCTAGAGGGCAGGAGGAAGAAGAGCTGGGTCGTGTGATTACAGTTTCCTCTTTTTTCTGATTCTAATGACGTTATCAATATTGAATAGACTACTATCATGTGATATGGTATACTTCTTGGGTGGTTTCAAGTTTTAATTTTTTTTTTTTCAGTAGCTATATTGTTGTTCTAGATACTTTTTTGAAATAATTCAATTAATTGAGATTTTGGTTACAGCTCTTTGAAAAAAGCGCAATTTTCGTGAAAATGTTTTCAATCTTTTCAACAAAACTTGTTTATATCAGAATAGGACCAATGAAATTCTGTAAAATTGCTTTTTTTAAACTTTGAAGTTCCTTCAGCTCATCCTATAGGACACAAGAATATTTTAGCACACATTTTATAAATAAAAAAAACCAAATTTGAACTTTTGAACTCCAACACAATTTTCAACATTCGTTTAAGGATTCTTCGGAGGTTTTTTTAGGTTACGGTATGCATTCTGGCACCCATAAATTGAAACTAAGTGAGTTGTCTATAAGTTCAATTCCTCGAGATTTTGAGCAATTTCTTTAATGACACCCTACCTTTCATTCTCAATTACTGATATTACTTCTACCAGAATTCCAGACAAGGGTGTGACTCGCTTCCGGCTGCCTTTTTCAGATTTTCATAACTCTACTTCCCTTCGTTCCACATCCTTCTTGTTCCTAGAATTATCAATATGGCATAAATTATTGCCTATCAATCAGCAGCTCTCTACTGATTACTCAAACTCAGTTCAATTGTTCATTTTCTTGTTTTATTTCT
The DNA here is from genome assembly GCA_027920645.1 of Caenorhabditis nigoni. Lineage (NCBI taxonomy): Eukaryota > Metazoa > Nematoda > Chromadorea > Rhabditida > Rhabditidae > Caenorhabditis > Caenorhabditis nigoni. The sequence goes on from CP115869.1 coordinate 1,962,998, forward strand.
TTGTGCTTTCGCAGAATGTGGCCCCGGAACCGGACAAAAGGTTTAACTCCTAAACCTGTCAAGGCGTTAGTGTCTTCTTACCTTATCACCCTAAAAACCTGCAAATAGTGCCATTAAACACCAAGGCTTTCGAACACATTTCTGCAACGAAGAACAATAGAATTTTCGAGCTTTAACGACTTGGCAGTAGATAGGAACATCTTATTCAAACAGCTCTATGCTATTTTTAGAAACAAACGTTCTCTTATCATTTTCACACCTCTTCGAAGGTCTTCTGCGTAGGATGGAAGTGATTCACGTTAATTTTCTGTGTGCTCACCAGCCACCTGGTTTATAATGAAGTGATTGTAAGATAATGGTCGTTAAAAACGTTAGTTCTTTCAGTTTGTTTTATTGAAAAATCAGATAGTGGCATAGGTTTGATAGGATTATTTTGAAATGATTTTCGAAAGTTTATATGTACTTTTTTTGCAAAAAAAAGTGCATTAAGTTAATATTCCATCATTTTTCCATTGTTAAACTTGATTTCTTAATGTTAGCTTCCTATACCTCTCAAAAATCTGTGAACTATAAAACGGTTGGTGGTATTATGTCAAACATTTTATAAGTTGACAGATTTCTCCTATTTTCGTCAAAATTAAGAAAACTGAGCTCAACGAGCATACGGTATTTTTTGTGGTTTTTAGTTTCAAACGTTTTTACTGTTTTATTATAGCGTGGGAATCAAACGGAATTGCCATTTCCGATAATTACAACTTCTGGTGCAAAGAATAGTTGCTAGAAACTAGAACACTTTTTATTACTTCGTTTCGGCATAAAATCTATCAGTTCGTAATTTCATCTGATGTAAGATAATGAATCCTACTGCTTTTATGATGTTGCCGCCGCCAATTCGTGTCACACACACGTCTGGGTGCAATAAAATCATAGATTTGACACTTTTGCAACTTCCGTGAGTCATTGAACTGAAAAGTTGAACTGGATTGTTTTTGAGACTTGTAAAGACTCTGAGTTTCCAACTCTTGATATTTCCGCTTCGCAAGTCAGCGCGTCAACTCGTTGCCCATTTTTGACACATTAGATAATCCACTTATGTTTTCAAATGTTCGCATATGCACTATCTCTCTCACGGAATAGCAAAATACTATCTTTTTTGACGTAACACAATGCGAGCCTGTCTGCGGGGCTCCGCCCTAACTCTCCCTCGAAACTTTTTTCTATTCTTCTCTCTTACTTTATGGTTTTTTTTTTCGTCGCGCCATCCCCACACACACACACACACACACGTTTATGCTTATCAAAAATTATCATTCGCATGGCACCGGGTCTAGTTTTTTTTTCCCAATGCATGTCTTTCTTTGGCATGATAGTAACAGTAGTAGTAGTACTGTTTTGATTAATATGCAAGTGAGACCGAAACAATAAATTTTGGCTATCAATTAGTGTTATCACTAGTGTTACAAAGATAGATTTCTATTTGTCGACTGACCGATACGGTTTGTTTTGCCACCACAGCTCCTGGGGAAGTCTGAAAAACTTCCTGATTAAAATTCAAGTCACTATATTCAGCTTTTTCGTTTTTTTCAAACTAAAACTTCCACTCTTGCTTACTAACACCATTTCAGGTGAAAAGTTTATTTCAAGCCAAGGAGAAGGACCACATCATGTCACCACCACAAGAAAACCAGCGATCGCCAATAGGCGGGTACCACAACCGTTACAGCCCACGAGTTAACAATAAGCCTGACTATTCCAAGAATAAAGTCTCCATTGAAACAGTGGCGCCACGCAAACCGTTCGGTGAAGCTAACTTGAACATTCAAGGTGTGTAATAAGGTTCACCCCTTAACTTTAATGATCCTTTGTTGTCAGTTCCTTTCCTCGAAAGTTCTACTCTCCTTGTGTCTTTTAATTTATTATTTTGATCAAATCACAGTCCCTTTCCCCCTTTGGCACCTGTCTATCAGACCACACTGTCCATCAGACCCCTTTTATTCAAATTACTATATTTTCTTATCAATTCACCGTTTTTATTGCAGTTTTACACAAAAACCGCAACTTTCACTAGTTCAAACTTTGTTGTATTTCGATGTTGTACCTTTTGTTAGTTTGTGCTTCTTTAATTAGTATTTTCCTCCATTGATCTTTTTTGTCCCTTTCAAAAACCTCTTGTTGTCCCTCTCTACCGTCATAATCTTATTAGTTGTTGCCGCAACCCCACAATTTCCTGTTTTCTCAATAATTATTGCTTTTCCAGGCTCAATGCCAGCCAAGAAAGAGGGGTTCAACCGTGTGCTGGACGGCTTGAAGAAGCGTCAATTACAGCATGATTTTAAATTGGAACGTGCCGCGGAGACCTATGAGCCTATCCAAAATATTGGGTCCGGAGCTTTCGGAATTGTTTGTGAAGCTGTAGAAACTTCAAGTGATGATAAGGTTTGTTAGTTGGCAGATGATGATTTTTGCTATTTTGGCATTTCAGGTCGCCATTAAAAAAGTTGCTCATGCTTCCGCTACTCCTACACTTGCCAGACGTACTCTTCGTGAAATTCGTGTTCTTCGCTATATCGACCATCCAAATATTGTCACTCTCCGTGACATTTTCAGAACACAGGGTCCACTAGGCATCGACGTTTTTCTTGGTAAGCTTGTCAGTTGTTTACGACTTTTCACAATTGATATGATAAGCGTTTTGGAGTTGTATCAGACGCTAAAAATACTCTCAGCACGTTGCGGAAAAAGCTAAAAAAGAAGACGAAAGAACAGTATACTTTAGTATAGTACCATTTTTCTTTCAGTCATGGACCTGATGCAAAACAACCTTCATCACATTATTTATGGAAACGAGGAACCATTGGATGAATACTATATCAACCAGTTTTTGGGACAGCTTTTGAGAGGACTGGAGGTTCGTGTTTTTCTTTTTTTCTCGTCTCACATTTGAATTCATTCATCTCCAATTCGTATCGTTCATGTTCTTTGCAGTATTATTGATAACACTAATCAAATAGTCCTCCTCTCTCTTTCTTCGAGCGGAAACCAAAAGTGTACTATACGAATAAATGTAAACATATGATTGAATTGGCTGAAACTCACAGCGAGCCACCGCCCTAATTTTCATACATGTTTCAAGGGGAAAAGTTGTATGAATGGGATGGTGACGTCCGTATTCTGGCGCCAGGTCGTAAAACTTGAGCGCGGGGGAAGTGAACGAGAAGAAATATTAAATTTAGAATAAAGACAGAAGCTAATTGGAATCATTCTAAGATTAAACTTTTTTCAGTACCTTCATGTTGCTTCCATTGCACACAGAGATCTGAAACCATCAAATCTGCTAGTCAATCAGGATGGAACTCTTCGGATAGCAGACTTCGGAATGGCCAAGTTCACAGACAATAGTTCAAAGAAACATGACGATGAGGAGCATTGTTATTATATGACTCAACATGTGGCCACCCTTCCATACAGAGCTCCAGAACTGTTATTTGTCCTGCCAGAACACTCAACAGCAGTTGATATGTGGGCGGTGGGATGTATTTTTGGAGAGATGGTCACTAGAAACGAGCTGCTGCCGGGTAGAAGTGTTCAGGGACAAATTAAAATGCTCCTGACGATGTTAGGACATCCACCACAACATGTTATCGATGAAATTCGATGTGATCGCACGAAGAAGCTTATTCAAGACTATGGAAGGAAGGCAGACGCCGAATGGGATGATATTATGTTTTGCAAAGCCAGAGGAGATAATGTAAGTGCTCGCTAGAGAAATTTTAATTAAAAAAGAATAATACTTTTTCAGCAAATCGTTCGTGGACACTGCGACACTATTGATTTTGTGAAGCAACTCTTCCAGTATGATGCCACGAAAAGAATCAGCATTCAAGAAGCATTAGCTCATCCATATATTCGAAGAGTCATTGAGCCACAGGGATCTCAAAAGAAGTGTCCCTTCAGAGTAAGACTATCGCAATTATTTATATAAAAATTGAAAAACAAAAAAAAATTGCAGGTCAAGAAAGATATGATGCAAGTGGAAGACTTGAGTCATCAGGAATTAATTGAAATCATGAAGCAAGATGTGAGGTCTGCAGAGAACACTTATAATGAGATGCGATCTGGAGGTAAGATTTTGTCTTCAGTTTATATATTTTCATTGCAAATTTAACACTGCACATTTTATACTAACATGTTTTTTACTAACACAGATTACAACCGATGGATGGCTGGAGATTTCCAAAGAGACCGAAGGGAGCAAATCGAGAGAGCAAGATATGATCCAACGTATTCATCTCGGAATTCTTCAAATGACTTTGCTAACGGGTGCATATCTTCAATTTTTGATTCAAAACTAAATTTTCCCCTTATTTAGACCTTACCTAACCTTTTTTAATCAACACAAAGCACTTGAATTTCCCTTACTCCACAATTATCAACTCCGAAATTTTCAGATTCAACGGGCAGTACCAGTTCGGACAGTCTGTCGGCGGATACCAGCGGCGAATACCCACCTATGGAGCAGCATGAAAAAATAATGGAAGACGTGGCGACACAAATCTCGATTTGTGAGCCGTCATCCCTGTAAAAATCATGTTATTCTTCATTTTTTATATATTTCATTTTTCCAACATATCTCTGAGAAATCCCTCCCATTCTTTCCCTTAAATTGTGTCTGAAAATTGGTAGTTTCGCCACACGTTACCCTAAGTTTGCTTCAAATTGAAGATGATGGTGTATATAGAAAGTACATGTATTGATTTTTTTCTCCCTTTTTTTCCCCACCACCAGGCTTATTTATAACCCTCTCCCTAGATCCCAACCTATCTCATTTTGAAGCCCAAGTCTTTGAATTGAATTGAGATTATATTTATATACTGAAAAACATCACTGTGTCCATTTTTTTGTGTCGCCCCCACCTTGAAACCGCTGTTCTTGATTGTTCTAGTCCTTTTTTCTTATTTTTCTCTACTTTTTGATGATTCTTTGAATGAAATTTGTATCTGTGTAGTTGATGAAAATTTTTCAAACGTTTGAAAGAAAAAAATTGGTCAGCACGTGGCTCAAATAGCCACATTTTTATTCAAATTTAAAACAAAGTCAGGAAGTCAAAAAATCGTACAGGGATTTCTTTATCAATGCTTCTCGAAGAGTTGAACTTGTCGACCCCTGTGGAAGATGCAGCGTCGCTACTAGCTGAGCTACACGTTAGAAAATCTACCTCCTGACTTATACCTTTTTGGTGTGCTCCTTATATTGAAAGAAACTGACCAGCCATGCCCAGAGTTTTATTCAAAATTCCAAAATTTCGTATAGTTTCCAAAAACTCAAAGTCCATTTTTTACTTTTATTGTTTTGCACAACAAAACTCATCATCTGATAACCATTGTACTATCATGATAATAGTTTCTACTGTTTTATTATTATGTGTCCACTTGTCAAAAACGTCACTCCGATAAGCTGGAACAAAGACAGTTATAATTTATCAGTAACTTTACTTTTTCGTCGATTTGAAATTGGTCACGTAGTTTGTGAACTAGTACTAAGCAGAAGATAGGGCAGTTTGATTCAAAATAGTATAGAAGAGAGATTAAAAGTGAAAGTGAAACCATCAGAAACATTTCTTGAAGAGAACCGGTATACGATATGTTCAAAGATCAGAAGGATTTCTAATGTAAAAAGTTTTATTCTGATAATCACTTTAAATTCCAACAAGAATCATTCGGCATTATTAATACGATCAACAATATCTTGAACGGTGTTCAATGGCTCCACATCCGATAGGCCTGATGGCACATTGAAGAAACTGGTCAACGCTTCCGCAATCATGGTGTTGAAGTACTCGGCACGGTCTGGATCTTCATCTCTGAAGGCAAAATCGTTTCCGATTTCGGAGGCATCTTTTTGAACCAAGAATCCGATCAATTGTTGAACCTTGCCCTCGACCTAAACACATTTGTGCATTGATGCAAAAAAACCTCTAAAAATCTGCAGTCGTGTGAAGCCCAAAGACTAACTCGTTATCTCAAAAGAATCAAAAGAATTTGCTTTATCACTATTGCTTTTATAGATTTTATATGGGCTCGTATTTTCACAGTGTGGCTTTTTTTTGTGTATAGCTTGGTACTGCAAAAAAAAACTTACAGTTGGTGCGTTAAGGTACTCCTCAAACATTTTCGAAGAATCAAGAGACACGGAAGTGGACGAAATCAGTAGTCGTTGATTTTACTTGTCTCCACCTAAACTTTTATACCCCAACATAAAGTAGGCGGGTTTCAATTTCGATGCGCGACGCATATCTTCTTTTTTTGGCAGTTCCCAAAAAAATTGTTTGTGTGAAATAGAAGAAGAACATGAGATCGAATAAAAAGATGAAAAAAAAGCCGAATTGAATGAAATTCACGCGATAAAAATCTTTAAAAAAATTGACCTATCCAAGGTATTTTGTCACTCTGGAAACCTGTTTGAAGTTTTTTTAAGGAGAAGAGTCAAGGAATGAAAACGACCTTTGGTTTGAATTTCATTTGAAGTAGAGAGAAATTGAAACCATGTGATTTTATGGTTCGGAGAAAAGATCGAAACCACAAGTTGAGAAAATCAATTTTCTTCATTTCGGCCAAATATTATATTGCATAGACAAACGGATTTCATATGTGACAAATATGTAGTGATGGGTGTGGAATGAAAAAGTGAGACAAGCGAAGCCATTTTCAAACTTTTCATTTATCCCGTTTTGGATGAAGATCGGATCAGATGTTTTAAGGTGTTTTAGTGGTTAGCTGGAAAAATTTTGTTGTAATTTTAGCAGTCTTAAAATATTGGCTTACTTTCATTTGGATTTCCAGGTCGTGGAGGTGAGATCTCGTTGAGCACGTATTGATTTTGATTGGTGTGGCGAAGAGGAGGAAGGCGACGGGTCTGAATTGGAAAATAATGTACTTTAAAATTCAAAGACATTAATGGAGGCTTGATTGAATTGGCGTGCGGGGGCGGAATTCGAAACTTGGAAATTCAGCTATTTCGATTTTTTTCCAAGAATCTTCAAATTTTTCCTATTCCTGAAACAGTAAATTTCGAAGAAGCTCCAAAAGTACTGTGTTTTCAGAAAAACATAGCAAAAAATTCTGAAACATTGAACTAAAAAAGACTCTGAACTTGTGAGCATAATATTATTGTGGAACTAAAAAAACTGGAACTTGAGAACTTGGAAATTGTCGCATTTTTTATCTACGAAAAAAAATGTAATATTTCAGATTTTCGCCTCGTTCGAGCTACTTTCGCAATTAAGTTCGGGTTTTAAGTGAAAAACATGTTCTAGAGATGCTAGCAATCAGTTTCAAACCAAGAAATCTGAATTTTGTTCAGAAAATCCCACAAAATTCCCCAAAGTTAATTTGTTATTTACAGTATCTGATTTCGGAGAGATGCCTCGTAAATCGACACAAACGTTGCCTGCGAAAATTTTCAGGTCCCAGTTTGTTCAATTCGACAATAGGTGTATCCTGATAGCTCCCAAATCAGCTACGTGGTTGCAAATGTGGCTTTCAACTATAACCATATCGCGATTTTCCCTCTTCAAGTGATTCCCCGCTTTTTGTCATCTCAACCTAGAATTTCAAAAATCAAGACTCTCTTACCGGCGGAGCTGGTGCTTGGTCATTCTGATTTTCACTAAGAGATATAGTAGCCGGACCCACTGGACGAGCCACACTGATAGAGAATCCAGTGTCCCGTGACCGTTTCACAAAATGTGCACATCGAACTTCAATCCACTGAAAACAAATATCAACTAACTTTAAAATCCCAAAATAACTATGCTCACCGTTGCATAAAAAGCAGCAAGTACGATGACAGCAAAGACAATAATTGTAGTCAAATACGCGCCAATGTTCTCGTTGGTCCCTGTTGCACGAATGATGAACCAAGTCTCAACAGTGCAAATGATCGAAATGCAAAGGACTCTGAAAACACACTATTCTGACTGGTCTTTAATTCATAGGTAGGCTGGAATTAGTCATTTTGTCTCTTTTTTCGAGAAGACCCCTCATTAGCGTGACGTAAAAATCTTACCTGAAGATGAAGTGCGGGATGAAAAACCAGTATCGAATGGTTTTGATTCCATAGAACATCGCAATCACTGTCATTATCTGGAATCAATGAAGTTTCTGGATAGCTTACTTCTCAAACTAGCATTACCTGCAAAATTGCCCAAATAAGACAAGTGATGTTGTTGTGACAAAGAGCAGCGCTGATATAAGTGATGTTCCTGACATTGCTGAACAATTTGTAAAACGGTTTTTGGGTTACTGTAACTTACTCCAAAGTGAATTCCTCAAAAAGTCCATCACTTTCAGTTTGATTGCCGAGTTTGTCACAAACACGGGTGGTGACGTCAGGAAGGACTGAAAATTAATTTTTTTGAATTTCAAAAAACGTAACTGGGTAAACTCACCAGCTACAAGGAGAAAGCAAATTGTGAAAATCTCAAAAATCCCAATAAAAATCGTAAACGTCTTCGAATGACAACAGCATGCTTTGTAGACTCTGTCATTTGGATTGAAGCCATCCGGATGCTGGAAATGCATTACCACATTTCCCTGTCTTCCCCGCTTGTTGGCCATGACTCAGATAAAATGAATTTGATCAATTGGGTTACTTCTGAAAACGAACGAGAAAAAATCAATTTTGAATTATCACCTGGGTTCAAGAAGAAGGAAAAACAAAAAATGAGGATGAAAAACAATAATATTCAAACTAGAAGAGAAAAAATTGACATTTCGTATACTTCAACGAGAGTTTTCAAAGGAGTGGAAGGGAAAACAACATTTCGAAAGGTATAATTAGCACGTATGTTGTGAAGGAGAAGAAGGAGAAGAGAGAAAAATAATGGGTAGAGCAGTGAGAGTTTAGACTATGACGTGGCTTTATCTTAGAAAAAGTAAGAAGTTTTCTAACAGAGTACTACTGAAGAATTAGAGATCACTATTATGCTGGATCCTAAAAAATCAGTGATCTAGGAGAAAAGCGCTTGTGGAGGTGGCCCAAGGTCGCAGATCAAGACCACCGTAACTTGGAAATGCTCACATTTTCAGTATTTATCTTCAAGGTTTTTTTTTCAATTTTCTCTTACTATCTAAAAACCAGAAGTCGGAAAATGAAAATAGTAAAAAACATGACTAAAAATTCACGAAAATTGTGGAAAGTCAAAATGTTGAAATTCATATTTTTCAGGTTTAAGTTAATTTTTGTTTTGGGACCTTTGACCAACATACCAACAGGATCAAAAAAAATTATTTTGTTGGAATTCGAAAAATAAAGAATATGTAGTTTCTCAGCTACTACGTGAGAATTTGAAAAAGAAAACAAAATCTGAAAAATAGATTCTTGCCCTCTGAAGATTTGGGGTTCTAAATTTTATGAAATAGAGTCACAGTTAGGTGAAAATCATATTTTTCGATACATATTCTAGACATCCAACAAGTTAGAAAAAAATTGTTTTGCAAATGGAAACAAAAAATTGGACTACTCCTGGCTCCGCGAGCACACAAGAAATGCAGGTGTCTCGTGTTCAATTTGGCACCGAGATTGCCTTGAACGTGCAGTCTAATGTGAGAACAAGGATTTTGGAATTCAAATATTTTGTGGGAAAGTAGAGCTATGAGATAAATTTGTGAAATTAGGAGAACCTTGAGAAAGTCTAACGGAAAATTTTTGATACCTGAAAACAAGTTTGAAAATCAAGAATTCAAAAGAATGAAGAATTTTTTAAAGAATTTAAAATTTGAAAAAAAATTTGAAAAAAACATTTTATTTTTCTTTTTATATATCTTAGACATCAGCTCTAAAAATATTCTAATTTATTGTTTTTTAAAAGATTCTCAATGTTTTTTTTTCTAATCTATCTCTTAGTTGTCTCTGAATTCCTCTAATAAACCAATCTAGAAACAAAACATCAACAAAATTGACATGATGTATGGCTAAAAAATAAGACATATCAGCTTCCAACAAAAATCAGGAGCCAGTTTATCCAACTCGCCAGCTGATTTTGTCTCTAATTTTCATCTTTTTTCGTGTGGGTGCTACAAATCAATTTATAAGGAGACTAACCTGATAATTCACGCTTGTTGGAGGAAGAAAAAAAAAGGGGGAGGAATGAAATATAAAGATTTTCGAGAAACTCAAATTCTGAGAATGGTGAGAATGTTTGTGACCGGTGTAGTCAATAATTATTGAAACTTTGAGTTCAAAATGGCACGGGAAACTTTTTGATGTGAAAAACAATAAGTTAGAACTTTTTATTTTGTACATTGTTTCATATAATTTCACGGGAAAAAAGTAAAAAATGAGAATTTCTGCACAAATTAACAAAACAGACAAGTATATGACGATTTCTCCGCATTGAAGCCTTTCAAGTTTTCTGGATGCATCTGAAAAATGAATATAAGAAGTTGACAATTTCAAATGTTGAAACTTTTTGCTCAAAACCCTAGAACATTGCATATTTTCGGTAGTGCATACAGAAAATATTTTAAATGGTAAAAACTTCATGTTTCTGTATAAATATACGATAAAAGTTTGAAAATAAGAGTAGCAATAAAATTTGTGGATGTTATGTTGTCTCTTTTGATTCAACCTAGATAAAACTACAGAAAATTTAAATTTCTTTTTCTGTAGTTTTAGGGAAAAAAAGTAAATGGAATAAAAACGTCAAATATATAAAAATATACAAAAATTCAAATTTTGAGTTTCTGTATATTTTCCAAATGGGAGGAAAAGGGGAGATACGTGGAAGCTTTTTTCTGCTTTCGAAAGTTATTGCACATAGTTGAAAAGAAAAATGACACATTAGGAAACGATTTTGCTCGTTTTACCTGAAAATCGTTTGAATGAAATATATTTAGAGCAGGAAGAAGGGAAGCCGGGAGTTCTACAGATTTGCTTTCAGATGAAAAACCAAAAAGTTTTTCTGGCTAATGCAAATCACTAGATAACTTCAGATTCACTTCTCCCCTGCTCGAAATATATATTTTTCGAATTCTTTTCAGGTAAAATGAGAAGCATAGTCTTGTAATGTGGAATTTTTTTCAACTTCACACAACAAATTTCAAAAATCAGAAATAAACTTCCACGTTTTTGCTCCTCCTTATTTTCCAAAATTTTTGATTCTTTTATAAGGAGGAGCAAAAACGTGGAAGTTTATTTCTGATTTTTGAAATTTGTTGTGTGAAGTTGAAAAAAATTCCACATTACAAGACTATGCTTCTCATTTTACCTGAAAAGAATTCGAAAAATATATATTTCGAGCAGGGGAGAAGTGAATCTGAAGTTATCTAGTGATTTGCATTAGCCAGAAAAACTTTTTGGTTTTTCATCTGAAAGCAAGTCTGTAGAACTCCCGGCTTCCCTTCTTCCTGCTCTAAATATATTTCATTCAAACGATTTTCAGGTAAAACGAGCAAAATCGTTTCCTAATGTGTCATTTTTCTTTTCAACTACGTGCAATAACTTTCGAAAGCAGAAAAAGCTTCCACGTATCTCCCCTTCTCCCTCCCCTTTGGAAAATATACAGAAACTCAAAATTTGAATTTTTGTATATTTTTTTATATTTGACGTTTTTATTCCATTCACTTTTTTTCCCTAAAACTACAGAAAAAGAAATTTAAATTTTCTGTAGCTCTCGAATAACTTAATACACACTTGACATACATACTCTTCACATACATTTATTTTATGGTTTCATCATCATTAGAACTTTTGTGTATATTTATCCGTTATTTTGGAGCATAAACAGTTTGAAGTTCAAACACCGTATAAAACTACAACTTTTTGGACGAATTCTTGGTTTTCATCTCAGTTTTTTCAACATTTGAAAATCTCAACTTCTTATATTAGGAAATAATGGGAATACTATGAGAGCATCATATCTATTTTTCATGATTCCCCTTTTTTCTCCCAGGAATCCTGGACCAATATGACGAAAACATCAAGCCTTACATTTAATCTTTGAAACCAACGCACTCTCAGGAGCTCAAACGCTCAAAACAGAGATAAAAAAATGCACCAAAACTACAAAAATTTGTTCTCACCTATACGCTACAAAAACCACAGACATTACGATCAGCAAAGCGATGAATATCACGGAGCTCTGTGTCAGAATATCCAGAGTTTGTTCAGTGGCTAGATCCATTTCAGTAGAAGAGCAAAAAGAGGGGAAAAATGAGCAATGTATGGATAAGATTTCTGTTACGGTGTCCTTGTTTGAAGATACACTAGGAGAGTGCGCGGCCTGTCATGATATTATGGACAGGACAGGGAGGTGTGGGTAAACAAGGTAAGAGGTCAGCGGTTTGAAATTTCGAAAATGGAATTGGCGAGGATATCAAAAGATCTGATGAGGATAGTAAGAAAGAGTTCGAAATCACAAATGAAATAAATCGTCCAGAAAAAACCATATACACAAGAAAAGCTGTATTAAAAGATTTTCTTCAATAGAAGCGCCCTCCATGACGGCGGTTCGGGAATAACAGAGCTCCGTAACGGAAAAGCACCCTTAAAAATTTATTGTGGAAAAATGAAATATTCCGTTCCAAAATTTCATAGAGGCTCAAAAACTTTTTTGGCTCGAAACCATGAATTTGGAACAAGAATTCACCAAATTTGTTTATGAAAAATTTAAGAATAAATCATCCCTCTAATCGAAAAGCACCTGTAATAGAAGACACTTATAATACAGGTTTTAAGTTATGTTCAAAAAGATCTTCACTTCTCCCAATTTCTAAAAAAGTTGTTCCCGGAGCTGTCGTCCTCCAAATTGGTTGAACTGAACTTTTTCTCTCACCCAGAGCATTCTAAAAAACTGTTTATTTCCAAAAATTCAAGTTTTCAGTATTAAATAGACCCTTCTTCTTCTCTTCCCCGTTCAATGCACTTTCAAAAGAACCACCACCCAGTTAAACCCAAAACGATAAAAAATACATTTTATGGCAAATTCTTGTATTGCAGAAGGTCCAAAAACGTTTGGCCCTCATTTTAGTAGCAATTAAGAGAATGTCTGAGAGACGCCTGATAGAACATACTCTTTTTTGAAAAGATATACTCTCCATTTGGTTTTATAGTATGAATGAGAAGTGGGTGGCTCAAGAGCTTCTTTTGGAAGATTTCTGTAATTGGGACATATCAGGACTTTTGCTCCAACAGTAGTTTTCCGCCAGAAACGCGTACATTAACCAGGACGGTATTTTAATGAATTAGCTCCAATGTGATGAGCCTCCAGAAATTCAGCATTTATAATTTCAGTGCTCTTTTTTTGTCGTATATATCACAAGCAAGAGTACGAAATTCTAATTGCCTGTAATCACAGTCCAGTCGAACTATTTTTTCCCTGTTCCGAAAAAAAAACGCTTCTTTAAAGTCTCAGATACTATAACCAGGACGTTTGTATCCGTAATTTTGGCCAATTGAGTTTCTATTGTAATAATTGCTTTTTTCACCGATAATATATTTTGAGCATTTCCTATTTCTCTGAATACAATGTGCTTGCTCTTATGTATCTATCTATTTTAACAAAACAGGGGCACACAATTTTTACATGCCTGGTAGTGCCAGTTTTGCTTCTGACACCCATGATCTGATTTTTAGTCTTTCTACTTTGCAATAATATTTAGATCTTATTATCCATCTCAGTTTTTGAAATTTCAAAGGTTCTGCTGTCATTTAAAATCGTACAGTGGGATAATTGCCTTTAAAAATTTTTTCTATTTGAGCCAACGCTACCGTATACCGACTAGGATGAATGATCTTTCCCCAAATCCTGCAAATCTCAGTAACGCGTTTGTGTTTTCATTATAATTATGGTTTGAGCGGAAATATGGATATACATCTTTTGGGCCCTTTTCATCTTTTTTCCATCTTTCAATTCTCCTTCTGTCGGTATAATGGCTCCAATCTCCTCTTGTTCTCCGACGTTTTCTAATGGGCGGTTCGAAAGAAAAAAAGACAATTCTGTTTCGGTTTTTTCTCTGACTCCGACTCAAGCCACGCCTACCGGATTATAAGAGGGTACGACTACAATACGATTCATTTCGGAACTGAAAAAAATTCATTCTTTTGTTCTGACCAGAATTTTTTCTATACGTATCCCTGACCTCACAAATACTTATCAATGTTTTTTTTCAGAATAACAGTAACTTGACTTATCCATATGTTCCGCTGGATGCCGAATAGGAACAAACCAAAAATGAAGACCCATTGGGATCTGTATCCAGACTTGAAGCTGTTAAAGTCGGTTGGAAAACGGCGAACCATCTCCTTCATGTTCTTCTCCTACTTGTTCCTCTTCACCGCCGCCGAGACTATTGGAGCCGTGGAATTCGTGAGTGTACAGTTCTGAAATTCTGAAATCTGCAGTTATTCTTACAGAAGTGCAGCATACTGGCCGCTCAAGTTTTCATGACATTCATTATCGTCCCAAGTGCCCTTGTTTTTGATTACGGAGTTAATAATCTTAAAGGAATCTTGCTCATGCCGATGGTGACACTAACGGTACGTGAAGTGTGATGTACTGTGAGCCTGGCAAGGTCTCAAGACAGCAAACTAGGATTCCATTGTTTGCAATAAAAAATGGGAGCGCTTTGGTTCAGAGAATCTAACTACAGTACCGGAAAATGTTCATGCTCCCAGCTAGGCATAATGATTTGTATGAAAGCTGAAGATCAGATTTCTGATGTCTCTGATCTTTGAGATACGTCACTGATAACTAGAACGGCAAGAAGTTGTTCCCTATAAACCTGAAGTCCTCTTTTGGCTTCAATTGATATATTGCAACCATTCATTTACCTGAAATCTCCCAAAAACAAAATTTCCAGATGTGTGCTCTATCCCTGGTTGTGATGCTATTCATATTCATGACCAAAGCCATCTTCTTGGTTCCACCATTCCATATGCTCCTATTGGGTAATGAATTCACAAACAGAAACTTATATATCACTAATAATTATAGCCTATAACATCTCTATCTTTGCGATCGCTGCTTTACTGACTGTTATGATGACAAAATGTGTGGATACGTTGTGGCAAGGATATCACTTGATCGGATCCATTAACAAACATCCCGAACTTGTTGAGAACTTGAAAAACAATGTTCCATTGGTGCAAGAGCCGGAGGTTGTGCGGAATCCCAAGCCAAATGTTCGTCAGGTGATTCTCGACAGAGTTCGTCGGCGTTGAGAAGGTTGATGAAAACTAAAAGAGATAATTTGAAGAATTAATGATTTACAGATTGTTCTCGCTATATCCTTATGTAAATCACTGTTTCAAATATTTATCATATATTGAAGATTTCGGTCAGTTTATCGATATTCATCATTATCAATTAATCAATGCGAGAGAAAAAGAGAGCCTTGAGAAAGTGAGTTGTCATTATATCCGGAAAAAAGTGATAATTTTCAGTCTATCATTTCCACATCCAATGTCAACACAACTTTTTTTATTCAACATCTTTTATTCAACATCTCATCAATATTCAGTCACATTGTGATAATTACTGTTAAATTTTATTTCATGCTTTGTGATGGTTTTTTCCATCACTTTTTTTGCTCCAAATTCGTAATTCCCTGGAATCTTGTTCCTGCCTAAATTTGGAAAGAGACAATAAAGTTGAAACTTGTTAATCACACAACTGAAAAGCAATGAAATGGAATTCCGATAAATACTGTGATAGAACTGTCAATTTTGGATTAATTTTAGGCTCTACTATGAAATTGTGGACATTGATAAATTACTGTTTGGAAAAAAATTGTACTAGGCTTTCTTGAAAACCTCTTAAAGAATTTTTCAAGAACCAGAATTTCCTAGTTGAGTCAAATTTCTTGTTTCTAGCAAAAATATCGCAATTTGTTGAAATTTCGATATTACAAGAATAACCTTTTGCATATTACCTGGCAGGTGCGCTTAGGTACAATCTGTCACTCAATCTTTAAAAAAAAACTTTTCTTATTTCAATCTTGTCCGATCTACCTCATAAAACTTAAAAAAATGAGACTTCAAACTTCCTCACCTCTCCCCATTAACCTTGACACGTCGTGAGTGGATTTTCAATGTGTTCCTCAATGTCTATGCAACTTGTATTCAAAAATATTTCTTCTCTAGTGTTCGAGTATTTTTTTCGAATAAGTTTTTTTCCTCTTCCAAAACAAGACAATTAGTCACGGGGGTTATCAAAGGGGAAACGCTCAAACACAGGTTTGAAGTGTTTAGCCGATTTGCTCTTATCCTCTCATTTCCGACATTGTTCCACTCTTGAAAGCTCTCATTTTTTCGCATTTTCAAAACCTTTGAAAACGAACCCAGGATGAGACAAATTTCAAGCCAAATCAGTTGCTCCTATGAACCATTTGTCTTGATTTCAAGCCAAACTAGTTGCGCAGAATCACCGCCATGCACACATATATTTTGTTGGAGAAATTTCAATTGCTTGATTGGTAAGTTTTTTTACATCAATTTTTTAGTTCTCTAAAAGTACTGATTAGCCAGACAAATATAGTCTGTTGATCCCTTTCGCCACGTAGAGGCTCAGTACATGAAAGGGAATCTGGTTTTTACCGGGAAAAAAACCTGACGAAAAACCCCATTGTCCTCAGTCCGATCAGTATTCGCAGTATGAATCCTGTTCTAGTGATAAGCTCTTCCAGTATGAACCGAAGTCCAACTGACCGATCAGACCAACTAACCCATTATCCAACTGGCCTACTTTCACAAACATCATCGAACAACTGAACTGAATTTTTTAGCCCGTATAGAGAGGAAAGGGGGCGGGGCTTAGCACACCTGGGCTAATTCTTCCCTTGGGAAACTCCGCCCCCTTTTCGAACGTTTTGAGTGTTGTTTTCGTCATCAGATAAGTAATTAAAGAGCAATAAACCGAAATTATGAATGATGTTTTGACATGCATGTGACAAGGTGAAGAAGAAAATACAATACATACCGTAAAACCTCTAATAGATCGACACCCGGATCGTCCCTTTGAGCCTATATTTCTCACTTATTTTGAAAGATATCAAAAAGTGGTTAACTAGTAAAAGTGTTTATCAGGATATCAGCAACATTTTACTAGTTAGCCACTTTTTGATATCTTTCACAGAAAATGAGATATATAGGCTCAAAGTGGACAATCTGGGTGTCGGTCTAATAGAGGTTTTACGGTAGTTCGCATCTCTTGACCTTTTGTTATCGATCGGGAAGCATAAATGAACACCGCCATGGATTCTCCTCCAACTAAAAATCTCTTTAGAAAGCACACTTTTTCAGACTTTTCAGATCATTTTTAGTTTTTGATCATCGGTTCCGAAGAGAACCCATCTCTCCGGCCATGGTAATATCAACCTTCCAAAGGTCCTTTTATCTTATAATAATTTGAAAAGCTCATCAAAAGGATTGAGAATACAAACTATCTAAATTTCAAGTTCTCGAGAACTAAACAAAAAAAACTGAAAAATGGAAATTTGTCCCATCATGGGACCAAGGAAAAACCCATTTAGTTAAAATAAAATTATTTTTGTCCCAATTATTTGTTTCTGATTTCTGAACAGCCACTTCTTTCTTTTCTTCTTCCCTCTACCTCATTCAATATACTCAATCATTATTTGCATTTCCACTTTTTACTCCCCCCCCATCCGATAGAACGTTAGTGGCGCTATTTTTTGTGTAGTACTTGATAGAAACCTTCAGAGTGGTTGGAATGGAAAGAGAAGATAAGATATAAGACATTTATAATATCCAACACCTTTTTCATACGTTTTTGCTATCTTTTCTCACTGCGCCACCAAATAAAATTCCTCAATGACGGGATATGTTATGAGAAGCGTTAGGCTGTGTTATCAAGTGAAAGAAAACGCGGAAAAAAATTCCGAGATGATATATACGCGTAGTGCTGGCGTAAGATCAGGTTTAGAAGTGATTTGAAAACACTTTTTATAAAATTTTTTTGAATTTTTTTTTCCGATTCTTCCTCAAAAACTATTTTTATTCCTGGTTTTATATTGAAACTGTCAAAAAAGTTTCAAAAAGTTTTTGTCGAAACCTTTCCTTGTGTCCTTGAGACCACCGTCGCTAGTTGCGAATCAGGTTTTCACAAATTCCATTCTAAATTTTTTTTTCGAGACATAAATATTCTCCTTTCTACTTTTCTCGACCAAAAACTTACACTTATCTGGTCAATTGGACCTAAAAAGCAAGAAAAGTGGATTTAAACAAGAAGGAATGGGTGTACAAATTGGTTTGGTTCCAAAAATCTTTTTTCTTACCCTTTTGAAAGCTCCATCGTTTGTCTTTCCAAGTAGCTGTTAGACGGAATTAATGTGCCCCTTGAGACGCTGCACTGGGAGAAACAAAAAAAGTCCTTTTGCCTTGATTGTTGTCTTTTTTGTGTCCCTAGTTTTTCCACTTTTTAAAGTGACTAAATGTTTTGCAGTAGAATGAAATTATGGTTTTTTTTTTGCAATTTTGTAAAATTCTGAAAATGGCGTGTAATGAAATTCCTGGCCAATAGATTTTGATTGAAACCTCTTGTGATTTAGAAGACTACGGTAGTCGGTCTCTCTCGTTTATGAAACAGCCGTTGTTAGTTGGAAGTTTTCTAAGCAAATATTATTCGTTGTTTCTTAAAATTTGACCCAGTTAGACTAGATTTTTCCCGTGTGGGAAACTTTGAAGATGGGATTTCTGTAGTTTTTGAATATAATGAACAGATGAAGTTTTAGTAGTTCAAAAATTGAGATTTTTTCAATTGATGGCCCTCAACTAAGCCCAATTCTATTTGAAGCGCACCTCTAATAGTAGCCCACCCTCTAATAGACGACCATAGGCTTCTTTTAGAGAAAATACGGTAATTCAAAATTCCGGAGTTTTCGGAACTGTGATTTCAGAACCCGATAATTTCTCAATTCCGAAGTTTTCGCATTTCTGAATTTCGGAATTTCAGATTTTTATTTATTTATTTATTTTTTAGATTTTCGAATTTTCGAGTTTTTCCCCGGAAGTTCAGGTCACCTGAACTTTGAATTTCGAGATCTTGAAGTCTCAGAATTTCATAAGTTCGGAATAATGGAATTTAGAATGGAAGAATGAAAATTTCGAATTTCCCAAAACACTGAATTTCAGAAGTCTTACCTTCCTAATTGTCAAATATCTGAGTTTTCGAATAAAAAAATTTTTTTGAAAATAAATAATTAAAAAGTAGAAGCCCACCCTCTAATTGAAGCTCACCCTGAGAAAGATGTTAATCAAATAAAAACCCAATGGCTTCTATTTGAGGAGATACGGTATCATTAATTCAATTTTCCTTTTTTTGTAATAAATTCCCAATTATACTTTTTTAAATATTTACTGAATACTCTTCATTGGATTCAAATTTTTCTAATAATAATTTAATAATAATAATAATTTATTACGTATCTAAAATACGTGAAGTAGATGGGAAAGGCAAAAGAGTTCAATATTCCGTGTTCCTTTAAGTTGGGATCTGTGTCATCTGGCATACATTAACGAGAAAACGCTTTTTTTCTTTTCTTTTTCAATCGATATTTGGACACGTGGAGTTCAATCGAGAGAAGACCCCAATAACAAATTTGGGAAGCATTGCAAATGAGCATATTCATTGGTCGAATCCAGAAGAACAGATGGAAAATCCGCATTGGAAGCCAATTTCGTTTTTTCAACCACTGCACCTTCTTCCGACGGCTTGCTCTCACTTTCTCACGATATCTGCGATCCTTTTCCTTAGCAGCCCGAGCACGATCTTGAGCCAATTTCCATTGTTTCTTCTGTTTCCTCCTAATAACCATTTCTTGGCCAAAAACAGTTCTCAACCCCAATCCTTCCCTTGGCAACATGCCACAGAAAAAAAAACGAGATTCCATTTCCACCATTTATTTTTGTTTCTCCTCACAAGACCTGCGTATAATAAGCGTAAAAACCTCATCGTCAAAATTTTTGTTTAAACTAAGCCGCCCGCCCTTGTATAATAGGAAAAAAATGAGAACCAAACCATTTCTCTAAAAGCTTCCGGTTCGTCCTTGTCGTGTGAAAGGTCATTTTATAAGTTACTCAAAAGTGTAAACACGTTTGTTGCTTTCCAACTTTTCTTTGCTTCCTTTTGACCCAATTGAGCAGACAAAAAATACCTTTGTTAGTACGTATACCTAATATTTGCCAACTCTTAGTTTTCTCCCCAATATCCCTGACAACAAGACATGCTCAAGTTATTGAGAAAGATTTTGAGAAAGCAATGACGAGAAAGAAAACGAGCGCAATACGTAATGTGCGAAGCTGGCAACTCTGTCAACATATCAGGATGCAATAGATCCAATCATTTCGTCTTGATATCACTGATTGGGAGGATGTGGTTCTGACCAGTTCTTGTTTTGTCCCTACCACCACCTGTTTTCTTCTATTCTAATCATACAACACCACACACGTGTTTTTGTTTCTCTCCATAATTGAATGAAAACTCACATTCATATCAATTTCTTTTTCTGATACCTACATCTCTCTCCCACATTTCCTCTAGTTCTTCCCACGACTTTGTTAGTTAGTCATGCAAAAATGATAACCGACAACCTCCCCCATCATCACCACACCTATACTTGTAAACGTCTTGACACATTTTTTCGCCGCTTTTTTTTCTTATCTCCTCTATGATGAACTTTCTATGCACAGAAACGTATTTGCACCTCCTTTTTTCGGAGAAATTCATTTTTTTTCCATTTGAAAATGAAAGAAATTTTCGAATTACATTAATATCTCAGAATCTCAGAATCTCAGAATCTCAGAATCTCAGAATCTCAGAATCTCAGAATCTCAGAATCTCAGAATCTCAGAATCTCAGAATCTCAGAATCTCAGAATCTCAGAATCTCAGAATCTCAGAATCTCAGAAGCTCAGAATTTCAGAATCTCAGAATCTCAGAAACTCAGAATCTCAGAATCTCAGAATCTCGGACTCTCAGAATCTTAGAATCTCAGAATCTCAGAATCTCAGAATCTCAGAATCTCAGAATCTCAGAATCTCAGAATCTCAGAATCTCAGAATCTCAGAATCTCAGAAGCTCAGAATTTCAGAATCTCAGAATCTCAGAAACTCAGAATCTCAGAATCTCAGAATCTCAGAATCTCAGAATCTCGGAATCTCGGAATCTCGGAATCTCGGAATCTCGGAATCTCCGAATTTCAGAATCTCGGAATCTCGAATTCTCAAAACCTCAGAATCTCAGAATCTCAGAATTTCGGAATTTTCGAATTTCCGAATTTTTGAATTTTAAAAATTTCGAATTTCAGTTTTGTAGGGACTCTTAATTCTTTAAATCTTCAATCAAAGTTTCTTACTATTCTGATCTCTGATCTTTTCTGGACTGCAATGACACTTTTCTAGCTTATTTTTAAAATCTAGCACTACAACTTAAAAAATGACACCCAATATATTCAAAAACTGGGAAAAAACCCCCATTTTTTTCTATGAAAGAAATAAAAAAGGAATCATAAACCATCCATACGCATTCAAGTGTTAAATATCAACAAGTTCACAATACAATACCTCCAGTCATAAACGTTCTTCTCTGTAAATACATCATTCAGTTCATGCCGAGGCAATTCTGTATTCAAACAACCCCCCCCCCCTCCGCACCTCCCAAAACTCCGCATAAATTTTTTTTTTCTCTATTTCTCTCCTTCTCTCTCTCTCTTATTACTCCTCCTGAATGAATAATAGCCAAACCTGGAAGAACACAACCCACCTAGATGACTCAAATTTCATTCAGCACAAGGTAACCTGAGGACCGAGACATTCACATAGTAGTAAGTAGGGTAGAAAACTAGTTTTGTATTATTATACTATTTCCTTTTCTTCATTTTTTTTTCGTCTTCTTTTGTAAAGACCACCCATCTCAAACTTAATGATGCTGTATTATTGTGGTCAAGTGATTTACTAGTATTAGTTGTTTCTTATTATATTTAGCTACCTATCTACAAGGAGATACAATTCTCTGACGTCTTATTTCTATTTTCAGCTGTTTTTGGATAACAATATTCTTTTTTTGGAAATCTAAGCGTTAATAAACATGTGCTCATTTCCAAAAGTTCATTAACTTTTTCTACTAAAAAACCCTTTCTTTTGAGCCTTGGCAGCGATTTATAATTATGCAAAAAATTGTTTTCTCTTTTGTTGGAAGGAATATAAATTCAGAAATTCAGAAATTCAGAAATTCAGAAATTCAGAAATTCAGAAATTCAGAAATTCAGAAATTCAGAAATTCAGAAATTCAGAAATTCAGAAATTCAGAAATTCAGAAATTCAGAAATTCAGAAATTCAGAAATTCAGAAATTCAGAAATTCAGAAATTCAGAAATTCAGAAATTCAGAAATTCAGAAATTCAGAAATTCAGAAATTCAGAAATTCAGAAATTCAGAAATTCAGAAATTCAGAAATTCAGAAATTCAGAAATTCAGAAATTCAGAAATTCAGAAATTCAGAAATTCAGAAATTCAGAAATTCAGAAATTCAGAAATTCAGAAATTCAGAAATTCAGAAATTCAGAAATTCAGAAATTCAGAAATTCAGAAATTCAGAAATTCAGAAATTCAGACATTCAGAAATTCAGAAATTCAGAAATTCAGAAATTCAGAAATTCAGAAATTCAGAAATTCAGAAATTCAGAAATTCAGAAATTCAGAAATTCAGAAATACAGAAATACAGAAATTCAGAAATTCAGAAATTCAGAAATTCAGAAATTCAGAAATTCAGAAATTCAGAAATTCAGAAATACAGAAATTCAGAAATTCAGAAATTCAGAAATTCAGAAATTCAGAAATTCAGAAATTCAGAAATTCAGAAATTCAGAAATTCAGAAATTCAGAAATTCAGAAATTCAGAAATTCAGAAATTCAGAAATTCAGAAATTCAGAAATTCAGAAATTCAGAAATTCAGAAATTCAGAAATTCAGAAATTCAGAAATTCAGAAATTCAGAAATTCAGAAATTCAGAAATTCAGAAATTCAGAAATTCAGAAATTCAGAAATTCAGAAATTCAGACATTCAGAAATTCAGAAATTCAGAAATTCAGAAATTCAGAAATTCAGAAATTCAGAAATTCAGAAATTCAGAAATTCAGAAATTCAGAAATTCAGAAATTCAGAAATTCAGAAATTCAGAAATTCAGAAATTCAGAAATTCAGAAATTCAGAAATTCAGAAATTCAGAAATTCAGACATTCAGAAATTCAGAAATTCAGAAATTCAGAAATTCAGAAATTCAGAAATTCAGAAATTCAGAAATTCAGAAATTCAGAAATTCAGAAATTCAGAAATTCAGAAATTCAGACATTCAGAAATTCAGAAATTCAGAAATTCAGAAATTCAGAAATTCAGAAATTCAGAAATTCAGAAATTCAGAAATTCAGAAATTCAGAAATTCAGAAATACAGAAATACAGAAATTCAGAAATTCAGAAATTCAGAAATTCAGAAATTCAGAAATTCAGAAATTCAGAAATTCAGAAATACAGAAATTCAGAAATTCAGAAATTCAGAAATTCAGAAATTCAGAAATTCAGAAATTCAGAAATTCAGAAATTCAGAAATTCAGAAATTCAGAAATTCAGAAATTCAGAAATTCAGAAATTCAGAAATTCAGAAATTCAGAAATTCAGAAATTCAGAAATTCAGAAATTCAGAAATTCAGAAATTCAGAAATTCAGAAATTCAGAAATTCAGAAATTCAGAAATTCAGAAATTCAGAAATTCAGAAATTCAGAAATTCAGAAATTCAGAAATTCAGAAATTCAGACATTCAGAAATTCAGAAATTCAGAAATTCAGAAATTCAGAAATTCAGAAATTCAGAAATTCAGAAATTCAGAAATTCAGAAATTCAGAAATTCAGAAATTCAGAAATTCAGAAATTCAGAAATTCAGAAATTCAGAAATTCAGAAATTCAGAAATTCAGAAATTCAGAAATTCAGAAATTCAGAAATTCAGAAATTCAGAAATTCAGAAATTCAGAAATTCAGAAATTCAGAAATTCAGAAATTCAGAAATTCAGAAATTCAGAAATTCAGAAATTCAGAAATTCAGAAATTCAGAAATTCAGAAATTCAGAAATTCAGAAATTCAGAAATTCAAGCTTTTGAGTATACTCATCAATTTTGTACAGTATACTCATCAAAGCAAGTTGGAAAAATTTACACTATTTTTTCAGTGCTTCAAAGCTAACTATCTTCAACTGAACACGCCAAGATACTGTAGCTAACATCAAGTCTGTCCACTTGAAATTTTCATTTTATTCAAAACGCTCTCCGCGTGTGATCGCTTAATCTAATCACATTGAAAACATCAAACCTCTTTAGGCTTCGCTCCAACCCTCCCCGCCTATTTGCCGAAAGTTTCAACGTGTTTTGTTTGACGTTTTGTGTGCTCGGCCACCGGGAGGGGACACCTTTATGCTCTTCCTCACCCCGCAATTCATATACAAATTGCATATCACCAGCAAAATATTCAATAGCAATCATCTCTTTTATCAGCGACGTCTCCAGTTTTGGCATTCTTCTTCTTTTCTGCCCAAACAAACTGATATTTGTGTACAGAACTCATTCTTTCTGTGTTTTCAAACTGCATTTTGGTATATTGAATCAATGAGAACTCTTGGCTTGAGCGGTTTACCTTTTGATTCAAAAAATAAATACAAAAAGCACCTGCTCGTTATAAAAAGAGAAGAGAAAGCAAAATGAGAGATTAGGTTTAACAAACCTAGGTACACACTAAGGTATCATTGTACTTTTCAAAAAAAGAATTTTTTAGAAAAAATAGAATTTCCAAATTTCTTTCCAAACTCGTCGAGCCTATGTATATATAAAATTTTTATCACATTCCTCTTCCCTGATATGACTCATTTTCCCTCACCTTGTTATTGTTTAAACTTCCTTCTCTTCTCAATACAACAATTATTATTGTATACATTATAGTTTCCAGCAGCGCCTTCTGAAATTCTATAGGATTCCATGAAATTGATATCTTCCTACGCTGAAATAATCAAAAACAATTTTCAACACTATAAAACTGTCGCTTTTCTTATTTTTCGCCATTTTTTTCTCATAAATCACTCCCCGGGGTTGACTTGAATTTCCTTTTTTTTTGCCACCACTCCACTTTCAAACACACACACATGGTGGTCAATAGGATTTTTAGAGTTACATTTGCCATCAACGAATAACTGGTTTTCTGTTTCTTACATTTTTCCAGACCCATCCATTATTCCCCTACCCCCTTTTCTAAAAAATTCAATGCCCTTCGGAAATTGAATTCGATTCAAAGTCATTCTCATTTTTTCAGCATCAACACTTTCTCCGATTATTTCTGGCTGCCGTTTGGACGGAGAAGACATCTTCTGTATATGTCCACCTAGACGTGTACTCTATCGTAAAATGGCATCGAACAGTACAAGTGCCAACAATTTGGTGGATGATTCCAAAGTATCACTGATAGATGCGGTGCGAGAGGCCAATTTAGCCGCTAGTGGGAATAATAGTAATGGATTGAGTGGTGGAGCTATTGCTGGTATTGTTATTGCAGTTGTGGTGAGTCAGATTGAACTAAATTTGGTACCTAAGTTTTAAAATCAGTAGAGAGTTGAGTCAGTAGTCAAATAAAGACTATTGGTTTGCTCGAACCTAAAAAAATTAGTTTGAAAAAGTTCGAAATCTGTAATTCAAATTTCTGGCTGTATATTTTTTTTCAGAGCTTTAAGATACTTTTTTAGTCACTTTCGAACATTTTTCAAACTGAACGGTTTTAAAAAAATACAAAATTACCTGAGATACTTCCATATGTAACAAAACTATCAAAATTCGTTTCAAATCTGAAGTTTTATAAAATATATTTGTTTTCCGAATTTCTAGAAATCACTAACCATGTAATTTTTCAGGTTTTTGAAAATGATTTAGTTTTTTCTAAGATAATCATCCCAAACCTGCTAGGAACCGGATTTCAAGTTTTTAAATCACTGTATCTACACTTCAAAATACGTCTTAACCCAAGTGACATTTTTTTCCAGTTTTCTAAATTTTTGAAGACTCATTTATTTATAGACCAGAACTTTCATGCTTTTTTGAGCAATTCGATGGTCATGCTGAACATTTTCTCTCAATTTCTAACCCTAATTTTTTTAGTCACAGAAGTTTTTAACTTTTCTGGACTTAAATTTTTCAATAATTACCAAAATTCTAAATTATCTGCTCTCAGAAATTTGTGACTTGATTTTTCATCGATTTTTGGTCCCATTTTAGCTTTGTCAGTAAAAACCGCTCAAAATACTCTGAAAACTTTCCACTTTCAGGTTGGTGTCCTTCTCATCGCTGTTCTCGGATTCTTCGCCTTCAGATACATCAAGGATCGCAGGAAAAACCATGGCGAGTATCGTCCTCAGTTTGAAGAGCAACATCATGCAAAAGATCTACCGTATCTGCAGCCACCAAACCTGGAGGGCCTAATCTGAAACTGCTCGTATTCTCATCATTTCTTTTCTTAACGATTCATTTCAATGAAACTTGGGCCCCTCTCATATGTGTATTTATTGTTCCCCGTTATTCGTCTTCCTCATCCTTTCTTTCTGCACTTTTTGTTTTCCATTTACGCATGACAGTTGCAATAGTGATTTGCCTCAAATAAAGCGATTTTTGTACAAAACAGAGGAGTGTTTGATCTCTCAAAAATCATTATCATTAGGTCAAAAATTTGTGCAGTCTTTTCCTTTTTTCTTTTCCGTTTTTTGCCGGAAAACGTGGCGACAATGGAAGGAGCACAACCTTTGAAAGGAATCGAGAGATAAGCAGAGTTTCTACAAACGGTGTGTGACTGAAAAAAAAAAATCAAAAGTGACACCATTTTTTTGTATTTCTCATTCTTCAGATGACGAGCCAGTTTTTTCGCTATTTTTAGTTTTTTTCGGCCTGTGAATTGTCTTATTTTTCACTCTCCCAATGTAAATTACTGGAAAATAGTGATCACCAGGTGTGAAAATGATGTTGCAGAGAAACCTTGTTCGACTTTGATTGTTTTGCTGTTTAATTGCAGATGAAAACATTGGAAAACTCATAATTTAGCCTGTTAATGTAGTTTTCGCCGGTTAACAGTTTGGTGAGGAGTTTTTCCATTGGGAAAATTGTGTAATCGAGTCATTGAATTCTCTAAAATATTTAAAACCTCGAAAGTCCGTGAAATCTCATATGAAATTATCTGAAAACCTCTCCAAAAACGAGATTCTCCGAAGATTCCAGAAATCTCAAACGACACTCCGCCATTCCGCGTGCGCGCGCGGTTTAGTGGAGGCGCACTCGAGGGCCCGTGCACTTGGCCGTCGGACTTGTTTACTGCAAATCTTCGGCCATGTCAATATTTTTTCCCGTTTTACTAGATATTTTCATGCTTTTCTCGACGCAAAATGGTCATTGATGTCTTGTTTTTTATTTTTTTACACATAATTTTTTGTTAGAACAACTTTTGGCAAAAATAATTTTGATATATTACAAGTCACAATGCACCTGAATCATCTCGGTTGCATTACAGTGCACCAAAACCTCGCGCATTTCTTATCAGTTTGGTTCTTGTCTGTTTTCATTTCTCACGTGGGTTGAAGACGAGAGATAAGAGAGAAATAGGAGAGATTCAGAGAAAACTGAGAATGAGACTACTGATCACTGCCGATGACTGTCCATCCCATTTGGACATAT
This sequence comes from Caenorhabditis nigoni, assembly GCA_027920645.1. Classification (NCBI taxonomy): domain Eukaryota; kingdom Metazoa; phylum Nematoda; class Chromadorea; order Rhabditida; family Rhabditidae; genus Caenorhabditis; species Caenorhabditis nigoni. Next base: position 1,990,763 of record CP115869.1, read on the forward strand.
TCTCTAGCTAACCATTCTTTTTGATTCGATTCTTTTTTTCTAAATTCGAACTTCTCTTCCGATTAATTTTTAGTTTGGAATCGGTGGCATGTGACGGCCAAAAATGCACTTGGTCTCTCTCTCTCCAAACAAGACCAACCACCCATTTTTTTGTTATTCTGGTTGCGTACCCCCCGTTGCATGAACGAAACATTGATAAGAACTGATCATTTCCAACCATTTTCAGACATACATGTTCACTGCCGGGTCTTCTTCAAAACATCAACGTTTGTGGCAAGTTTCGAAGCGTTGCATTAGTTCCAATGAAGTTGCACAGGCTCTCAGGCCATTCTTGTTCTTGGTGCACCCTGATAAGTGAGTTGAAGGACAAACCGGATGGAAAAATATCAATTTTCAAGCTTCTTTTAGGTACGCAAAGTTTCCCGAGATCCAGACACAAAACGAGAAATCGTTGCAAATCTTCAACGGCTACATGAACGACCTGTTCCCTGTGTCCCCGTCATTGAAGCCGACAAAAGTGAGTGCAAAATTCTCGTGTTTAAATTTTTCAAACTGTGTAGCAGTCCGCACAGAATTATTGATTTTTCAAAGGTTTCAAAGAAGACAAAAAACCTTTCCAGGTCAGTTTCTCGATCGCCGACAAACAGTCAACAACAACGTTTCGCAAAATTCACATCAATCTCACAGGCACTGACCCAGCCAAAATCGTAAGGTCAGTCCATATCACGTCATTTTATCACGTCTTCATAACTTTTGTTTGCAGAGAAGCGTTGGAGTCGTGCGAGTTGAGTACATCAGAACTGAAGTTCAAGAATAATGGATCACCGGGAGGATCTAGACAAAATTCCGGAGGACTTGGATTCAGTACGACAAATGTGGAGGAGGATTTGTTGAGATCGTGAGTTTATTCTTTCATTTTTGTAGTTTTAAAGATTTTTGACCATATTCCTCATTGTTAAATATGTGTTTGCAGGTATCTCAAACGGAAGAAGGCCACCGTTGTCACGAATCTCTATGATTCTTTGACCAATCAACGCGATGAGGCAATGAGAAAAAAGAGAGAAGCGAAAACACTTCGTGTGTCGATTCAAGAGGATATTTCCGACTTGAAATATAGAACACAGCTGAAAGATGTGAGTTTATTTCGTTATTCAGAATTCCCGGAAAGCCCAAAACAGCTGCAATTTCCCTGATCTACAGTATGCCTTCAATCCTTGTGAAGAATAATATCAATAATTATCTCTTTAGAGTAGCTACACAACATTACCGAAAAAATTATACAAAAAATATTCCAAAAATTCCAGGTTGTATGGCAAATGCACTGGGAACAGTCTCATATGCGACGATGTATTGCAAATGTGAATCGAATGCTTGACCAAGCCGTGCCAGAGACTAGGATAATTCTTGAAAAGGCTTTCTTCAAAAATGTCCTCCGATTTGGCAGGGGATCCTTCATCTGCTGTGATGGTTCAATCCAACTTGGCGCTGATCATGTGCCCGAGCAGTGGGAGCAAATCTGTCAGGAATATCAGATTCGCAAAAATCAGATTCCGATTCTTAAAGAGACCGCTAAGCAATTAGAGCAGACGTTTGGAGGAGCACAGATATTATTGCCCCATTACAAAGGACTGGCTCAGACACTCACTCAATTGCAGACGTTAACAGTGAGAGTGTGGAAGAAGGAGGCGTTGCTGCGAAGAGTAGAAGACTCGGCGAAAAATTCAATGCTAGAAGTAAGCTGTCTGAGAAATCAGGGGAAAGTTTGACCCGAAATGATTTCAGGTGGTCACTTCATATGACGAGTTGGCTATTGGAGTCGATGGACGGCTGTATATTCCATGTAATGTGGATGTGCCATCGCTGGTTCAATTTTTAGAAGAGAATGCGAAAAAGGCAATTGAGCTCAATCAGCACATGCATCATTTGAATGTGGGTTTTTTCAAACAAAAATTAGTTAAAAATAGAGAAAAAAGTTCCAAGGCGACTTCGGACCAGAACGTTACTGTATTAAAAAGCATAAGAGCATAATTGCGTCGTAATTTCGTTCATACAAGCTCCTCAAGAATTTGAACTTGGCAAATAATTCGAAGAGTACAAAAATTTTGGAGTCATTGGGGGTACAAAGCAACTTAGGGGTACGCAATTTTTGGCTGGAGGTGAAAAATGCCTGAAAAATCTGAATTTCGTACAATTAAACCACTATGTATCTCTTGTACCCCCGAATTTTGTACTTTTCGATTTTTGAGCGTTTTTAAACTCGTGGGTCCATCATTTGAAGTGTAGTGCTGCTACCGAATGAGCTAGGGTGGCGTGAGCTAGGCTATAAGAAGGCGGCACGATAGCCACGCGATGTATGAACACTAATCACAGTACACCATCATGCCTAATTGCATAACGAAACCACAAAAAAACTCTGAAAAATCTCCTTCAAATTTCAATTTGAGATCGAATAGCATGTTTTATAGTTTAAGAGCCTTCAAAACCTATACACACAATACAAAAAATCCTCAAGGAGTTTTTTTTCAGAACGAATTGGAATTCGCTCGCGATGAGTGTATCAAGGAGCTCAAACTCACCGGTCTCAAATGGGAGCAAGCGTTTACACCGGAAGCACTTCTTCAATGTGTGTACCGTCTGACTCACTGCTCTGACGAGGTCCGTAACTTGGTCTCCGGACTCTCATTGATTATCTCAGCCAGTCCAAGTATCTATGTGACAAACGATGGAACACTTTCAATCCCTCTGAATTGGTCATAATTGAAATATTTTTAGATTAGTAGGTGTCTAGAGTCTGCTTTTTTCGTCTCTTTCTTTTTGTTTCAATTGGCTTCCTGTGTGCTGGTATATCTCGCGGTAGCATAAATAACTCATCTCTCTTTCATTTTTTTGTACACTCATCGAGATCTTGAGTTCCTATTTTTTGTAATAAACGAGCTTTTGACAAAATCAATTTTTTCTCAAATTGCTGCAACTTCCACTGAAAAATGACAACATTTTATGGAGCACTGATGGGATGGAAATGAAAGGAAACAAAGTGAAAAAAAAAATAGTACTAGATGGTACAATATAACCGGAAGGAGTGTTGATGTGACTGATGAAAAATGTGGGGCAAACTTACAGATACAAAATGAGACGAAAATAATTATGACTAGCAATGTCACATCAGTTTAACAAAAGATTTGTTTAGAAAATATACAAAAAATAGAAATATTTAGGGCACGAAGAATGGAGATGTTGTGGGAGAAAAAGGAATCACAATTGTTGATGGCATTTTTAGAAGATTTGAAAAAATATATAAAAAAATGGGACAAGTATAAAAGGAGGGAGGGAAACACATAAAACACGTAAACATTTTTGAGATTAGAAAATGGACAGTTTCTGAGAGAATTTGGAAGAACTAAAAAACTAAAGGTAATCCTAATGGCAAGGGGGAACGAATTCATAAGGATATGGCGCTATTCGACGAAGAAGGTGGCAAATGATCTTCAATCTCTTCACACGGTAAAGGATCCAATGGTTTGACGTAGGTAAGTGGGAAGAATCCAGTCTGAAAGATGTTTTTTTTTAGTGATTAAGACGACCGAAATCAGATGTACCTTGTTATTAACTTGTCCCTTCCACCATCCGCGGTCCTCACCCACAGTATCCAGTAATACTATGATATCGCCCATTTTAAATGTGAGGAATTTTCCGTCACTATTGGGCTGAGGAGGGTCGTAGTCATGAATGGCTTTGTAGACCTGAAAATTCAATTGTTTGAAAATTATGATAGTGTTATACAGAGTCCATTATCATAGGAAACCCGCTATTTAGTCTGGTGGCACAGGTAGTTTCAGCTAAAGATTCATTTTTAGAAATACTTTTCTACAGTAACCGTAACACCCCCATACAGTTGTTCCTCAGAATTTGAACTTTAGATTACTTCCCCATCAAAAAGTTTCAACCACTCTTATCACTATTGTGTCAGAATTTGAAAACTAGTTTGAAAAGTTACTCACTTCCGATCCATGAAAATGACTAATCTTCCATTTTTCTAGTTTTATCAGTAACCCTATCATCTTCTCTCTGTTCAATTCAATCAAGTTTTTACCCCCTCTGTATGACTCACTTTGCATTGAGAGTACGGAGTCTTGAGACATGTGTCGAGTGCTTGGAAGATCTCAATCAGGTTATGATCCCTGTAGTATTGCACGAGTTCCTGTGAAAATTGTATTTTATCAATTAAAAAGCTTCCTTGCTCGTGAAAAAATTCAATTATAGCAAACCAAGATTCTATTGCCAACTTTTTTTTCAATCAAAACAATCAACTCACCACAGTCGAATTGAACACATAATCTTCATCCAAATACATTTTTCCGTCCTTATTCTTTTCAATGATCATGTGCTTGACGTCGTTCTTGTAGCTGAAAATAGGTTTTTGATTTAAAAAAAATTATTTGAGGCTCTGGGGGTCTGATGAATTCTGGTAAGCGGAACTATGACGGTGAAGCGGCCACGTAACGGTGAAATTTGGTCCCCAAAAACCTATACAACTTCACAGTTACGTATTTTTCGATTCATAAGACCTTTCACGCCTTGAATAAAAAAGCTCACCTCAAGCTTATAGCAGTCTGCTGCCGGTTCTTGCTGTACCTCACCAGGAAGGTTCCGTTCGGCGTTCCGCGTAGTGTGTTCTCAGCTTTTGCTCTTTCCATCTCGCCCATATACCATCTGAAACCCCTGATCTCTGTGTTAACATAATCTTGTTGCCGCCCATTTTCAGTGCCAATAAGATTTGATGAAGACGAGTTCCGCGAAGATCTCGACGACTGAGGATCAGGAACGCTCGAACTTCTCGCACTACTGAAAATTTGGAACCTTAGGCGCTAGTGTCGAACAAAACGTGAACAGCCAAAACACAAAAGGCGGTGCTTGTTGTTCGGAGAGTGGACTCACGTGGCAACTATGAAAACCATTGGGCAAAGAATCACACATGCGATTATTCAATGAATGAATATTCGAAACGAAGGTAAATGAGAGAGGATTGCAGAAGAAAAAAAACAAAACACGGGGCTGAGGGTGAAATTAGGATAGCGCACAACGAAAAAATAAATCTTTGCCCCCCACACACGATTTCCCTTGTAGGTAAACGACGACGACTTACGGATCAGATAACACCTTCTTGGGCAAGACAGTGGATTCGTTTCTCGCGATACGAGGGATGATAGAACCAGCTGGAGAATCCATGGGACTGAGGCCAATCATCGATGTTGTCTGGAAGAATCGAAGCATATTTAATAAAGTATAGAAGCTCTAGGAATGTGTGCAATATATTTAAAACTGTCTGTCAAGAATCAGAGAAAAACTTTTGAGAGAAGGAAAAAAGAGGAAGAGCTCCGCCTACAAAGTTCGGACGAAGGCGAGAGATGAGTCACACCTGTCGGTATACAACGGTGTGGGAAATAAATGTATAGCGCGAGAGAAAGTTAGATGAGAAGAGAATTAGAGAAGAAATGGTGGTGATGATGCTGCTGCTGCTGCTGCTGCTCATTTTAATTTAACAGGTGTTCAAATGAAACTAACTAGTGTCTAAACATCAAGTACATGAAGAACTAGAGCAAATACACAGAGCTCATTGTGTGTGCAGTACTAAGAACTACAAGGATGACCAGTAAGACTTTTTGGAAAGGATTTCGAAAATGTGGGAGCTTGAATTGGAAAATGAAAAACCTCCTGAAGTTGTCTTGTTTTAAAATACACAGTACCGGTCATTAGGTATAAAAAAACGGATTTTTCAGTTGATTATCAGAAATTCTAACCATTTTCTCTGGAGTTTGGCTATCAAGTTGCTGACATTTTGAAAATTTGGGAGGATGTAAAACAAATCTAAGTTTGAAATCTTGCATTAACTGAATTTTTTGAATATTCCTAATTTTTCAGAAACTCGCAAATTTCTGAAAGACATCTGTCTTTTTTCAAGTTTTGAGTAAAAAAAAACGAGAGAATTCAGAAATTGGAAAATATGTGAAAAACTAAGAAAATTCTGTGAATTGAAAGTTCTCCATTTAGGTCTGTTTCATACAAAATTTTCAAAGGGAGCGGAGCCTTGACAACTGAGCTCCAAACTCCAAAAATTAGCTAAAATTGCCAAATATCCACCAGAAAATACTTTTTGTATATCTTATTGGCCGGTACTGTATTTTCCTGGCTGTCACTAGGCATTCATAATTTAGTTCAGAAAAAAAAATCAATTTAAAAATTCAACTCACCCGTGACCTCATGATTTGATCCAGATGAACCAGTCCTGTTCGATTTCGATTGTTGGCGAGACACCCGGTGAACCGATTATGCCCTTGCATCTTTATAATCTCAATACTGTCTCCCTTTGAGAATTGCAGGAATGATAGGTCGGATGGTGTGAAATTGGTGTTCGCAGTCACGATGTCTCCTTCACAGACTGGAAATGTTTATAAGATTAGGAACTGTGATACAGTAACTAGAATAAAGTATGAGATTCATACTTCTACGTTGAGGGGAGGAAAGAATGATTCGAAAAATGGCATAGACACCGGCATTTTTATTCCGAAAGAAAAATCATGCGTTGTTTTTTGCAACCTCTTCCATGTTAGTTCATGCATTTTTTTATAAAAAGACTGATCCAGTTAGTTTCACCTGTGAGCACACTCCGTACGGCTTGTAAAAATAATTCCATATGAATTCGAATCAGTGGTTCTATTTAGAGGATAACATATTAGCACACCATTAAAAACCAAAATAGGGTTTTCAATTCGAAAAAAAAACTTTTTTGTTACCTTGATGATGCCTTGGCCTGTTCGAATTGAAGCTATGTGAGCTTCTCGGCTCATGTGACGACCTCCTGATCGGCTCACACTTCTTGAGCCCGAGACAATCTTTGTGCATGATCATCTCACAAGCTTCGCATTTGTATCCCTGGTACCGTCGTCCTTTCATCAACCTATCGCACACTCCACATACCAGCGGCTTTTCCACATCTACACGGAAGGTGCTAAAAGATACTTTGTGGTTGCTGTCACGTAGCGCGTCGGTTGGACACACATTTGATCTGAAATTTGAGAAAATAAATTCAAATTTCCAGTCAGTGACTCACTTTGATAGCAACAACGCTTTCATCCAGTTCTGCCGATTGACTTCGTTTTTGAAGAAGAACGTTAGCTGTGTAATTTCATTGGAATCCGTCCGATCTCGATGCATATGTATCACGAATTGGGTCCTCCTGGTGATGGTTCCACCTGACTTGGTATCAATAGAAACATTCTGATCAATGTGCAGCTCAGACATGACGTAGGCATTTTTATACGTAAACGTATTCGTCTTTGTGGACAATCCAGTTGTCTTATCCTTGGGAGACAGTTTACTGGTTGGCTTGCACACCACAATAACCTTATCAAACAGGAAAATAAATCTCGGTTTGGCCTTTCCATAGCTCGTAGCTGTAGATTCTGCCATTTTGACCTCTCCATCAAAATTCACTCTTCCATAGTCATGGAGCTTCACGTTCAGAGGCATTGCAAGATCGGTAATACTTGTTTCAATCCTATCTATCGTCATTTTAGATTCCATATCTCTTGTATCTTCATTGATATAGGCACAAACATCCTCCATGACATCCACAGCTTCAGACAACGATTTTAGATCCGGACTATTCACATCGGTTTTCTTCAGAAGTTCCTGGAAATTTATAAATATACAGAAATCAAAGAATTCTCTGGCTTACCCTCAGGAGCAATGGATACTTGGTGATGCGCTGGAAGGGGACGCAGAGAAGGTCATTGAGACCAAACTTGCACTGTGCTTCCCGTGCCAGCTCGTCAATGGTCTTGGCGACAAATTCATTGTTCTGAATGAGCTCTGTCACTAGTTTTCGACTATCCGTCAGGTTGCTACAGTATTTTCCGTAAAGTAGAAATTGGTCTCGGTATCTGAAAAGAAGAAACGAAGTAGGTAAATGCTCTAACAGCAGACTGGGTCCTTGCTGGAAAAGTTTTACAACACTTACTTAATGAAAACCTCTCCAATCGTTCTCGGAACATCCGATCCGTTCAGTGATGTCGGCCGTTGAATCTTAGAATCAGCTGCAGCACAAGCCAGCTTCACTGGATACTCCAAATCAGCCAGAAAATTTATGTGCAGCCGATAGATGTCTTCAATGTTTCCAAACATTATTTTGTAGTCCTCGGTGGAAATAATCCCAATCATTTTCTCATAGAAAAAAGTAATTATCTCCGACAGAGCTTTGCGAACGTATCGTTCTTCCGTTTCGTGCAGCTCCCGAATACATCGATTCCGTTTTAGCGTTGGTGTGTTTTGAAGCTGAAATTTTTGAGAATGTTGTAGATGGTATTTTCAAAAAATAAAGGACTTACATCGTTTTCATTCATACTTGGCTTTCGATTCGTCACGATCTTGTCATACACCTGCTCACTCTGCTTTTCTTCCGGATCCACACTAAAAACTCCAATTCACGGTTTTTCTTTATTTTGAAAATCTCACCTTGTGATGGGTCCATAAATCGTCTCATCTGGCTTCACTGAATCGATATTCGTGGGCAAAGACTGATAAATATCCTCATCATCTACAAATTGCGGACTGCTAGATGTACTCTGGATACTGGTATCTCTTTCCGGGAATGGGCTGAAAGAATTTCAGATTTTTTAAAATATAGGAAACCTCATAAACTCACTGTGCTCCTTTACTGATCGATTCTTCGGTATTTGACAAAATCGAGAGGGTCTTCAGCATTTGTTGGAACTCATCCATCCGATAGAATTTGTCCGGATCAAATACTTGAGAGTCTGTGAGATTAAAATGAGACTTGCAGAAGTCAACGAACAGCCTGATATTGTTGGTGCAGGTAAACTGTAAATTTTAGAATTTCAGTAGAAATTTTTACTAAAAAAGCTTACCTGAGACTGTTGTGTGGCTTTAATGATAGAGTTCTGGTTGATGGCATTAGGGACGAGGGTGTTGGCAAGACGGCAAAGAAGAATTCCATCACTGAAACAGTTAAATTTTGTTTATGACAGCTTGTATAAATTTCCAGTCTTATTTTGTTTGGTGATTACTGTAATTATAAGATTTGGAAGGGGGAAGAAGTTTTCCAAATTTCAAACTACAGTAAACCAACTTTTCTATGTTCTGTCACTCTGTCGTTCCGGAATTCGTATTTTTTGGAACTGTTGTTATATTTTGATTTGGTTGCAGGAAAAGTTACAGAAAAATCGTAAAAACTCAAAAATTGCAGATTACGGTAGTTTTTCGTTCTAGGACTTTTGGCCACGGTCTGCCAGCATTTCTATTCTACCGCGTCAATTTTTCATAGCAGTATAATTCTGAATTTTTCTCAATTTTCTGACAGACATGATTAGAAGGTTCTGATTACTAAATCTCAAGAATTCTTCTGATTTTTCCGTTAGACTTAGGTGGAGACCTAATTTCCCTAACGGCTTTCTAGGTGACCCATATCTTCAAATACTGGGCTAACATTTTGAAACAAAAACTCACCGAAAAATTGAAGCAAACTCGATTACTGTTCCGTTCTTGTCTGTTGTGAGGACGTTGAGCTCGCGCAACCATCGGGCGCAGCCCATCCAGCTCTCATGCCCCACACTCATGGGTACCTGAAATTATTTGAAAATTATAAAAATCACTTTTTTTTAAAATTATATAAGGAGTTTTTGCTAAAATGAATTCTCTCGAATTTCGAAAAGAGCAGAGGATAGTATATGTTTTCAATTCCACTTTATTTCGTACGTTCGCTAAGAGTAAACATTACTTTATAGACGAGTCTGACATAGAGAACCATCGAGGTATATTGTCCGAAACGATAAGAAGAAGAAGAGGGACCAAATGACTCAGTGTGTTGGACAAACTCGGATCGTCATAGAGCGCGCGGAAGGTCAAAACGAATTGGATAGCTATGAATGGAGAATGGGCAAGAATATGGAATAGTTCAAGACGCTGTTTTTTTTCGTCGTCCGCTCTTCAATCTTTTATCGCTTCGACCCGAAATATAGGTCAGAGTAGCAGCTGGTTAGTTGGACTTTATTGAATGATGATCATGATGATGAGGGAAATAAGAAAAGGGCGTTATGGGGTGTGGACTCGAAATGGGAGGAGATGAAGAAGAAATCGTGGTGAAGGCGGAGGGAGAATCAAGGCGCAAAAAAGTACTAGGATGAGGTGACGCGGAAACCAAATTGATGAAAGAAGTCTCTTTAAATTAACGGGTTTGGTAGATGGAGAGCAACTATAGTGAGCTACACTGACAGCAAAATTGGATGGTTCATTTTTTCTGAACCCAGTAGAAAAGTTTGAAAGTAATTCTAAAGGCTTATTTGGCTTTCGGGGACTTTTTTCTGGTGTCAGCTGATTCGAGGTGCTATTCTTATTTTTAATGACTGCAATTACGTTTTCAAGGCAGAAAATACTGTAGAGCGCAAATTAGACTTCCAGGGACCGTGTTATTAGGATTCTTCTGAGTAAAGGCGCCTAGCTTTTTTCGAAAGCTCATAAGATAGGATTAGGATTTTTAGCCTATGAAAAGTGAACTGAGAACGGAGAAAAGAAAAAGTGAGCTGAAAAATTTCACGAAAAAGCGACACAAAATTTCACTGGCATTTTTAAACTCCTACAGCTTCAAAATTATGATATATATTAGCATTTTTAGTGAAAATTAGGCAACAAAATGATACAAAAACTCATCAGTTCGTCCTCAACTTTCGAAAAACTAATGTTTGAAGCAAAATCAATGAAAAGTGACGATTCATTTCTTATCTAAAGTCGTTTCCTGTGATTTGTTGTGTGTTGGAAATCGGAAATTGGTGGAAAATAAAACTATCAAAACGTTACCTTTTTGTAATTGGGAATCAGTGGGAGATAATTATAATTATCTTCTCTCTGAAGCGATGAAACCAAATAGGATAACATCAGAATATCAAGAAGCACATATAGAAGAAAAGGAGTAAATTGTTACGAGACAAAGAATATGAGGACTAATTGTTGCGGACCATGAGGGAGAGGGTTAGTGGTGGTGGGTGAGGAAAAAACCGGAGAGGAAGGGACTGACCGAGAGAGTGTGAACTTGAGAAGAGACGCAGAAAGATTACAGATAGGTATGGGCCAATACAAGGGAGGTGCGTCGCAATGTCATAGCGGTATAACACACACGCTGCCGCTCGCCTTCCACCACTACGCATTGTCGGGTGGAGGGGGAACTGTCTGGTCGCACTCATGATTAGATGCACTCTCTCTTTAGTTTGACACGCTCATAGAGGTAGAGAGAGAGAGTGCCCTCACGGATTGGAGTCTACCATGCCCCGGTAAAGAGAAGGAGGAGAACCGAGGACAGATGAAGAAGTTTGCACAATGCCTAAAGGGTGTCCTTCCGATCAGGTCGTTCCTCACACTTTAGCGGAAGAGAAGTCGGAAAATCGAGAGAGAGAGTTTGGTATTAGAAAATCTTTGGCTCTTTTCTTGGAGCAAAATTAGAGTGAGAGAGCAAAATGATGTGACCGTATTTGTTCAGGTTGTTTTTCTTTACGCTTGTTTTCTATACATTTTTTTCATATGTACTTTGAACAGGACAAATGCAAAAAATCGGGAATTAGTGAGCAAAGATTCATTTAGAATTATAAAGATTCATAAAGCAAAGTCCATAAGAGTCAAAAATTCATAATATAGATTGAAGGAGAAATGAGTATTGAAAGTACCAGGAAATGACGAAAATAAGGAAAAATCATTTCAACAAAATTAGTGAAATACAGTAAATGGTCTAATAGAAAATCACCATATGTTTTTAATTCGATCCTAATTATATTGGTCACTGTAAGATATACCAAAAATCTGTTGAATTATAAACAGTTTATCATGGTTTATCACCGTCCACTTTGAGCCTATATATCTCACTTCTATTAAAAGATAACGAAAAGTTGTCAACTAATAAAACGTTTATCATGATATCAGCAACATTTTATTAGCAAACTTTTTGATATCTCTCACAGAAAATGAGATACATGAGCTCAAATTTGACTATTTGGGTGGTGTTCTTTTATAGTTTTTACTGTATCTTTTATATCTTAAAGGTGCAAATCTAGGAAAAAAGTTCTATGAAAGAGTATTCACGGTTCAAAAATACCAGAAAAAATTTTAACGTTTATAGGAATTTCCAATAAGAAAAAAAAATCGAAAAATTAGAAGATAGACGCTCAAAATTTGCAAAAATCGATTAAAACATTTTTTTAATCAATAATTATTCATTAAATAACTTTTCTAGATTTTTAAGAAATAACGAATAAAATTTTAAAGAAGAGTATTACCAAATTGAAGATTTTTTAAGGCCAATAGAACATTTCAACAATTGAGGCATAGGACAGGGACATAGGGGCTCAGAATTAAAAAAAACCTTTCTTGTGCTGAACCAGAAAGTTCCTGAACTAATATTGTTGAGTTTTTGAATTCTGTCTATTGGTATCTGAGAATAAACCTAGATTTAAAGAGTGAGCAATTTTTAATGAGGCTTGTAATGAATGAATTAGCATTTTGAACATCTCGGACCTAGAGATGTATTACCTAAAAGAGTGCCTAACATCAATCTCTCATGTTCCATTAGAAATCCCACCACTCAGGATCATGTTCCTGTGCCATGTTGGTGCTCTCACACTGCGACCACACACATACACAACTGTCCACACTCAACACAGGCTGGCTAGCTAGATGTCTCCACTGTCCACTCGAGAAAAGCGCATTATCCGCCGCCACCTTTGGGGATTCCAAGTCGTGAGAAAATAACGCAAAAAAAGGGCAATGAATGTTTAGCACACACTGTAGGCAGGAAGAGGTTAGTGAATGGAACATAATTATTTATCGGAAAATGGTCAAAAAGGGATTATTTTCTTCCCTCGTTTCCAAATATTTCACAGTTCATTGAACTAGAAAGAGGAGTGGAATTTAAAGTGAAATGATGAGAATGACATAACATGATGAGAGAGAGACAATAGAGAAAGTGTTCAGGAGTGGTGGTCAATGATATTGGGATCACAGGAGAGAGATAAAGAGATACGAAACGGAAAAAGGTAAATGTTTGTCTTACGAATTTCACTTATATTTTCACAATGAACGTCTCCAGTTGAGGTTTTAAATTATTGAAAAATAAGAAAATATGATAAAAGAATTTTGGAAAAAAAAACTGGAAATGATTTGTGAACCCCATTCAGTTATTCTGAAAAACCTATGAATCATAGTTTCTTTCAAAATTTCGAAATGCCTAACAAAACAACACAATAAAAAACGTTGGAGAAATTTTTGTCAAAAGGAAAAATGTAATATATCAGAAATGTTCCAGAAAATGTTCTAGAAAAAGAAAAATGCGTGGGATCCAGTCAGGAAAAAAAGAACAAAGTATGTTAAAAGAATGGGGAGACAAAGAGCATGAGCATATCCATCAGAGAGATTGAAACTTGAGAAGAAAGTGTCTTATTGTTGTTGTTATTGTGATGAAATACATGAAATATGGGAAAGAAGGAATCGAGAGGTTTTTCAGAGGGTTCTAGGGGAAATTAAAGGTTTTAGGAGAGAAAATTTTGAATAAAACTTTTAAATAAAATGCCACTCAAATCGTCGAATTTGAGCACATGTATCTCATTTTCTGTGTAAGATATCAAAAAATGGTTAACTAATAAAATGTTGCTGATATCATGGTAAACATTTTATTAGTTGACAACTTTTTGACATCTTTCAAAAGTAGTGAGACACATAGGTTTAAAGTGGACGGTCCGGGTAGCGTTATATTAGAGTGTTTACGGTGCTTGAAAATTTTTACGCTTCGCATTAAGCTAATTTTAAAGTCATTTTTGGTTTTTCCTAAGAATCTTAACAATTCTAAAACTCTGAAACTTCCTTTAACGAATTCTCGTTACTCGATAGTTTTGAATTTATTTTTAGACTTTCAAAATATCGTTAAGGCCTTAAAATACCAAAATCTCAGTAAGTAGGATTTTTCATCAGTTGCAAATAGTTGCAAAATTGGAAGAATCTGAGACTCAATGAAGTTCAAATTTCCTCTCCTTCTTCTCAAAAAAAAAGTTTATCTAGATCTTCCAATCTAATCTAAAGTTGAAATTGGACCTCCTCCCCCCCCCCTCCAAATTGAAAAACGGCTCTCGACTCCGAAACACATACACCTCCAATCTCGATAGGAATCAATTATGTTCGTGGGGGCATCTCCCTCTATACGCTTGTCCTGTTCTCGTCCTTCTTCATCTCCTGCTGATCCTATTTTTACTCTTTCTCTCTATCTCTCCTTCTCTGTTGAAACCGATCGGCCGGGCGCAATCAGCTAGCCCCCGACGAGATTAGGATCTATCGATTTCCGCGCGGAAATGGGAGAAAGAGAAATGAAATTACGATAGACATAAAATTTCGAAGAAATGACCCTATAGGCCTATATTCTCGAAAACGGTCTCGAAAACGGAAATCGAGTGATTTTCTTCAGGAAAAAAGGTCAGCAAAAAAAAGGAAGCGACGTTTTGATGAGTTCTTCATCTCATCCAATGCATATTATATTAGAGAAAAGCCATTATACTAATGGGAATCGTCCCAAGAAAAAGGCAGCGCTTGTTTATAAACATAAAGAAAAACAAAAGAGAGGAAGAGTGTGAAAAGTGACAGCTTCCTTAAAAATTAGGGTGTAGTAAACAGATGGAAAATATTAAGTTATTAGAAAGTTAGAATTTGGGAAAATCAAAAATTTCAGAAATTCCAAAATTTCAGAGAATCAGACATTTCAGAAATTCGAATTTCAGAAAATCAGAAAAATCGGAAATTGAGAAATTTATGAATTCAGCATATTCAGAAATTCAGAAATTCAGAAATTCTTAACATCGGAAATTCAGAAATTCAAAAGTTGGAAATTCAGAAATTTTCAAATTTTGAAACTTTAGAAATTCAAAAATTCGGAAAATTCAGAAACTCAAATTTCGGAAAATCAGAAAATTCATAAATTCAGAAACTTATAAATTCAGAAATATTCAGAATTTCACAAAATTCAGAAATTCAGAAAATCAGAAATTCGGAAACTCGGAAATTCAGAAACTCAGAAATTCAGAAAATCAAAAATGCAGAAATTTAGATATTCCGAATTTTCGGAAATACGTAAATTTAGAAATTATTAATTTTTGGAATTTGGAAATTTAGAAATTTCGGAAATTCGCAAATTCAGAAGTTTTGGAAATTCAAAAATTTAGAAAATTTTCATTTTGGAAATTCGGGAATTCGAAAATTTCAGAAAATCAGAAGCTCAGGTATCTTGGAATCTCAAAATTTCAGAAACTCAGAAAATACTTTTTTTTTTGGAAATTTTGAAAAATCGCGATTTTTCAGAAATCCGATGAATGAATTTTTCTATCCGTATTTCACAAATTCTTGAAAAATGAAACTTTTCATCGAATACAGCCTGTTTTAGAATTTAGAAAAAAAGCGAACGCGCAAAATAGGTTATATGGGTCTCTAAGGTATCGTGTTATTTGCCGAAGGGCAGAATCGAAATATAAAAAGCGAGAGAAGAAGAGATTGTGTTGCCGAAATGAAACCAACCCCAAAAAAAAGATTTTTTTTCTCTCTCAATCTCCCGTTTCTCGTTCATTTCTCCCAAAAATACAGAAAAAAGTGTGAGAAAGGAAAAAATAGGTGTGTAACAATAGGACAAGAAGTTACGGTTGGCAACGCGGCCATGCCCAACACAATTATGCGTCCTTATGAGAAAAAAAAGAGAAAAACCAAGCGCGATTGAGTGTGGATGAGTGACTATGTGTTGCTAGGATTTACACATTTCATCTCCTCCTCCTCCCATCTGATTCCTTCCGCTTCCGCCCAGAAAGAAAACAGACTAGTCAAGAAAAAATGAATATACAGGAGAAAACAAGAAGATGTCGGCAAGAAAAATGCTGAAAGGAAAAGTGACAAAGTTGAGATAATGTAGACGGATGCGTAAAAAATGGGCGTTGAGGAAATGAGTGGAATGTGGTGTGGTGCGGGTGGCGGATAGGGATGGCAGAGGGCAATCGGTTGGGGGTTGAGAGGGACCCTTTATGCCAGATGTGTGAATAAACCAGCAAAAAAAAGAGAAGAGGAAGCAGAAGATGAACGTTTGGTGGTGGTCAGGCTCTTTGGTTTTTCTTCATTTTCTAATACAAACAAAAATTGGTCTATTTGTGTGTGTCTCTTTGTATGTACATGGAAGTATGGAAAATCTATTAAGAATTATTGGATTCATTGTGTTTGAAATCATGCATAAAGTGTCAATAGGCAAAAGATTTTATAGCTATTTCTTTCCAAAATGTACAGTTCTTAATATTCAAATGGGAGGAATGAAAGAGAACAAGGAGCGAGAAAAAATACATTGCTGGTATTTTTATAATCATTTTATAAAGTTCAAGAGTTCATGGCACTGTTCTAAAGCCACATTCATCAAAAAATCATCCCTGAAAATCAAAAAAAAGTTCAAATCATTCAGCTGAAGAACTTCAGAAGTGAAAATCATATTTAGCTTCAATCTTTTGAATTTTTCATTTTTGAAAATCTAAAACATGTTGAAAGAATACGTAGTACATTATTATCTGAACTTTCACCTAAATTCCCTAGCTGTTCCACTCAGAAATTTGTATGTCTCGAATTATTGACTACAACTAAGATTTCAAAGTACCGTAAAAGCTGTAATAGACCGACACCCGGATCGTCCACTTTGAGCCTTTATATCTCACTTCTTTTGAAAGATATCAAAAAGTGTAAACTAGTAAAATGTTTATTAGAATATCAGCAATATTTCACTAATTAACCACTATTTGATATCTTTCACAGAAAATAAGATACATATATAGGCTCAAAATGGACGATCCGGGTGTCGGTCTATTAGAGGTTTTACGGTAATTTGATTCAGCAAGCTTTTCATGCGTTTCTTGTTCTGGAAATAAACCAAGTACATAATTAAAAACCGAAAAATCCGTTAAAAGGAATTCCGATCACATTATACTTCATCATTTTATAATAACAAACAGATATCGGAGAAAACGAGTGGGTCTTAATGTGCAGATTAGGTCAAGTGTCCTAGGGCAAAGCAAAAGGGCCAATATGCGACTGTCTTGCTGGGACCAAACAAGATGGATGAGGAGGCGAAATTTTTGGGAGGGTATAGTACAAGAGAAAAAGCAACACATATTATGCCGTTTCTTCTTCGCCCCAATAGATCAAGTGCGGACCCCTAGGATGCAATGACACTCTTTCTCTCCTCTTCAATTCAGCTCTATCATCATCATTTATTGTTGAGAGATCATTGTGTGAGTTGAGAGAGACTAGACATGATGTAGGTGGGCCTATCACACGAGCAAATTTATCATGAAGCGGGGATGAAGGAGCTCGGTGGAGTTCGAATGGGATCCGGTGGTGAGGGATGAGGTGGACAAAGTGCGAAGTGTCCAGAAATGTAAGGAGAATGACTCACTGGGTCTAAAAATATCTGAGGTCACCTACAATTTTTGGGTTAAGGGGTTAAGGGATTCTTAAAACTTTGTAGAATACTTTTCGCCTCTTTTTAAAAGAATTTTATACTCAAAGGTTCCAAGATTCTGAGGTTTTGAGATTTTGAGATTCTGAGATTCTGAAATGCTGAAATACTAAAATTCTGAAATTTTGAAATTTTGAAATTCTGAGATTCTGAGATTCTGAGATTCTGAGAATCTGAGATTCTGAGATTTTGAGGTTCTGAGATTCTGAGATTCTGAGATTCTGAGTTTCTGAATTTTCGAAATTTTAAGATACTGAAATTCTAAGATTCCGAAAATCTAAGGTTCTGAAATTCTGAAATTTTCGGATTCCTCAGATCATAGATTCTGAGATTCTGCAAATTTTAAATTCTGAGATTCAGACATTATGAGATTTTAAAATTTTGGGATTCTAAAATTCTGAGATTCTGAGAGCCAGGAATTTTGAGATTGCAAGATTTAGACTTTTAGGTTCTAGTTTTTAAAAATTTACAATTCGGAAAATATGAAATTCTGAGATTCTGAAATTCTGAGATTCTGAGATTCTGAAATTCTGAAATTCTGAAATTCTGAGATTCTGAGATTCTGAGATTCTGAGATTCTGAGATTCTGAGATTCTGAGAATCTGAGATTCTGAGATTTTGAGGTTCTGAGATTCTGAGATTCTGAGATTCTGAGTTTCTGAATTTTCGAAATTTTAAGATACTGAAATTCTAAGATTCCGAAAATCTAAGGTTCTGAAATTCTGAAATTTTCGGATTCCTCAGATCATAGATTCTGAGATTCTGCAAATTTTAAATTCTGAGATTCAGACATTATGAGATTTTAAAATTTTGGGATTCTAAAATTCTGAGATTCTGAGAGCCAGGAATTTTGAGATTGCAAGATTTAGACTTTTAGGTTCTAGTTTTTAAAAATTTACAATTCGGAAAATATGAAATTCTGAGATTCTGAAATTCTGAGATTCTGAGATTCTGAAATTCTGAGATTCTGAAATTCTGAGATTCTGAGATTCTGAGATTCTGAGATTCTGAGATTCTGAGATTCTGAGATTCTGAGATTCTGAGATTCTGAGATTCTGAGATTCTGAGATTCTTAGATTCTGCGGTTCTAGGATTCTGACATTCCGAGATGCTGAGAGTCAGAAACTCTCAGATTCTGAGTTTTTGGGATTCTGTTATTTTGAGAGTCCGAGTTTTTGAACTTTTTCAGAGCTCTGAGATACCAAGACTCCAAGATATCGAAATGTTGAGATTTTAAGACGTAAAAATATTTTTACACTTTTCAAAATTGGATCTGCTTTTCTAGACCCATTTTTTTGTTTTCCGTCAGCATAGTCTAACAAAACCTTGCATTGAGAAAAAAAAATACCTGAACCACAGTTTTTTTATGATTTTGCAGGTGGTTCCTCCAAAAGAACCATCTGCTACATTTTCAGGTTTGCGTATAACGTCACCGATCGAATCAAAAACACCTACCTGCCGAAAAGGCGCTTTATTCTTACAGTTTGGAACTTGTATACAACAGAATAGGAACATTTTGAACAAAGTCGAATATGACAAATAAGACTGAGGAATGCTGAAGGTGCCATAAAAACGAATGCAAACAATAACAACAATACCCCCCTTTCAAAACTACAACGCTACTAATTTCAAAGCCTTTGAGACTGCCGGCCGCTTATCAGTTTTACAACCATTATTGCCTTAACACTCAAAGTTTCTGATAACCGTACTTTTCATACTACTTCTAAGAATAGGGTGAACTCAGAAACCTTCTAAAAAGGAAAATGAACCAAAGCTTGTCCTCCCAGGGCTTCGCTTCTTCCGAAAATTCTGGAAAAATTAAAACTAACCTGTAAAACTCGTGTAGTATTGGACAAAACGTCGACCAGATTCGAAATGAATCCAGAATTGCTGGATGTTGTGCTCCGCCGCATCATCTCGATTCTCCTTTTCTTCTTCTTCACTCAATTATAAGCCCATCAGCTTGATGAGAAATCCGGGTAGATATTCTGAATTCGGAAGCTATTACTCTTTTATTTTCAAATAAAAATTTGGACGGAATCTAGCTCCAGCGCTGAATGGTGAGTACAAAAAGTTAAAAGATATGTGGAACGCTCTAGAAAAGTTTTGAAACAACAAGAAGGAATAAAAATTGAGCGAAGCGTTTGGGGTGAAGTTCAGAAAACGAGAAGAGAAGGACTCCTCGATGCAAAGGGGACACAGAAACAGCAAAAAAAAGAAAGTACGAAAAATTTTTATGTCTATACATCGTTCGAAAAGCTTTTGCGAAGAAATAAGAAAGCGACAAAGATGGGCGAACTGGAAAAAAATGAAATGGAACCTCGTTAATCCCCAATTCCAGGGTTTTTAGGATCAAGTATTTTTAGGGAGAATTAGAAATCTGAATAATGATTGGAAAATTGGTAAATTCCGTCTCGACTTGACAAATATCATACCCGACCGTTATATGGAAATTCTCTCTTCGCCCCTTTTATTTTCATCTGTCAGTTTCTATAGGAATTAGAAGAATAGATTTTTTGCACCTGCCACTGTTGTCTTCTTCTATTTTTCCCTCTTTTCACAGTCTGCGAAACTTTCTGACGAGACATAAAGGAAAAAAATACCGTCGAACATGAAAAAATATGTGTATGGTGTGGAGAAGGCTACAAGACAAAAATGGGCGAGAAGCATATGACAGAAAACTGATAAAGTTTCACCTCAAAATTTGATGGTTTTGGTTTTTCCAATTATAGAGAGGGAGTTCGGTGTCAATACGAGGAGACAGAGTGAGAATCGAGGAGCCACAAGTTTCCCAAGAGGTAGATTTGATTGAATTTTCTAGAAAACATAATTGTTTTGACTGAGGTTTTGTTTTTAGAACGTCCTCTAGATGTTATGAAACTTTAACGGATCAAAGTAGAGAATAAAGAGAATAATAACAATTTTTGTTTGATCCACACTGAAAATCCTACTGTAGAAATCTTACAGATAGTTATATATGTACAAAGTTTATTGGAAAATTCAGAAATCTGATTAAATAAGTTAGTTGGAACGAGCTGGACATTGACAGTATCCGGCGTCTGGTCCGATTGGTCCTTCTCCTCCACACTTTCCTGGTGCTCCATCCTTTCCGTGAGCTCCAGTTCTTCCATTCTTTCCTGGATGTCCTTGACGTCCATCCTCTCCTGGATTTCCCTTCGATCCATCCTTTCCTGGCTCTCCTTGTGGTCCACGTGGTCCTTGTGGTCCTGGACGTCCTGGATTTCCTGGAGTGTAGACGGTTCCTGGTTGTCCAGTCTCTCCACGCTGTCCTGGTCTTCCTTGTGGCCCTTGTGGTCCGGTCTCTCCTGGCTCTCCTTGTGGTCCTGGGGTTCCAGCCTCTCCTGGTGTTCCGCGTTGTCCTGGACGTCCACCGTTTCCTGGTGGTCCTGGTGGTCCGGCGTCTCCGCGTGGTCCACGTGGTCCGGCTGGGCACTTGATGCATCCGCCTGGAATGTCGTGGGTGACAAGGAGAGCGACTCCTGGAGCTCCATCCTTTCCATCCTCTCCGTCTGGTCCTGGAAGTCCTCCGAGTCCTGGCTCTCCCTTTTCTCCTGGTGGTCCAGCTGGGCATCCTGCGGCACGAGCCTCACATTGGCAGCTATCAGAGTTTCTCTTGTTACGGAGGTTGATTCCCATCAGCTTCTTGACTTCACGGTGTCCAGAGACGGATTGATGACGGGAGCTTCCATGGAGAGCCATGATGTTTCCCCAGGTGACATCAGACACATCCTTAAATTTATTTAATGATGAATGCGTAATTTTGAGGAAAAATATATACCTTGAAGTTTTCCATTCCCAAGGAAATATCCTCGCTAAGCTTGTTGATATCATTCATGATAACAAAAACTGAGCATAACGAAGCGGTGATAACCACCACGCTTGTAGCGCAGGAGACTGTTAGAGCGAATGTCATCGTCAGAAGACGTTGATGAGATATGAGACCTTCGAATTCCTTATATAGCGAATTTGAAACCGTATAAAAAGTTGCCCCGGGTATCAAGTATTCCTTGGGCGACGCCGTCGGAATGACAAAAAAACTCTGCGCGGAAAACTTTTTCTTATCTTCTTCAAATCAGATCATTAATCGGAAAAGGAGAACTGATTGTAGTAAACTGAATAGAGAAAACTGTATTGTAATTAATATTATTTTTATTTCGAGGAAAAAAAGAAAGAACAAACGTTTACAAATGTTTCAAACTTCAAAAAAAGTTGAGAATTGACAAAACGTCATTATCACGATAGGCTACAGGTACGATGAGGAGGCAGATAATTGTAAATAAGGTTGCCGTGCAGAATAAGCACAGAAGGAGCCGATCGACAACAGATGCCAATTGTTGCCACTGCCATTGGATTCGCGAGCGTTCGTCGAGAATCTAGAACAATTTTTTTTTATAAATCGTTGCAATATTATTGCAAAAACTAATGAATTTCGATTAGTTTTAAGATTTTTAACAATTGAAAAAATTTTGAATAGTGGTTTTCCTATTTTCAATTCTAATTATATTCCGCCTATGAATTTCAATTCGATAAACATTTTCACAACATTTCCTGTTTCTCTGCCGACAACCACCGCTAGTCAAACACGTGCCGCGAAGCGGCAGCAGGAATTTGATTGCATAAGACTTGCCAGTGAAAAGAAATAGTTGTGCGGGGGTATATCTCAGTGGTAGAGCGCTCCCTTAGCATGGGAGAGGGCTGGGGTTCAATTCCCCATACCTCCAGAAATCTTTTTGATCTTTTTTGGTGAAGTTTTAGGGCTACTTGCTTCCAGTAAGACACAAATGTAGAATTATTTTTCGAATTAGTTTCAGAACTGTTAAAAATACGGCTTTTAAAAATATTTTTCCAACTTTTCCTAACTTCTTTTTGATATCATAGGAAGAACAGGTTCTTTTTTTATTTTCTATGGAGAAGGTGAGAGAGATATGCGATTTAAATGTTTTTTCGTCTATAGACATGTTCTCTGAAGCTGGCGGTAAGCCACAATTCAGAAATTACACAGCATAAAACATGCTAGCGGCGGAAATCTGCGGAATATGACAAGCCGATGCCATTGGATAGTCGTCCGGGGGTATAGCTCAGTGGTAGAGCGCTCCCTTAGCATGGGAGAGGGCTGGGGTTCAATTCCCCATACCTCCAGAAACCTTTTTTAGATTTTTCAAAGTTAATGCTGATCATCGAGAACTTTGTGATGGTCCCGATCAAGTTTATAGTAGCATTTCGAAATATTGTACTTTGAATTATTTTAATTTGTACAAATGCTAGCAAAAATGCAGAGTACAAGATTGTTGGAAAAATTATAGGAAAGGTTTTATCAGTCGACAGATTTTGGATATCTCTTATAGAAATGAAGATAATGGAATTTAATTTAAAAATATAAGGCAGCGTTATACTGGATTTTTAAAAATCATGATTTTGGGTGTTCAACTAACCTCTTCTCTTATCTCATGTTGTTGTAAACTTCGGTAAACCCTCTTCAATATCCTCCTGAATCTTGTCTCAAACTCCGTCAGCACCGAATTCGACGATGCAGATATTCTGGGCATGATCTGAAGACTTCCAGATTTATCACTATCTGGTAGATACAAAATACTCACCCCATCACTAACAACCCGACCTAAGAAAGTGCTCTCACTCGCGAAATCTTCTCTTATCGTCGACCCATTCATAGGTTTGGGGTCGGAAACTAAAGATGTCATTATTGATTCCGCGTAGATGTGCTGGAAAATTTTTTAATTGGTCCCAAAAAAAAAGTCTGTCACTTACCACAAGTGGATCCATACACTCGCACTCTCGCTTTGCATTTTGCTCTTTTGATTTCGCTCGTACGTTGGACATGTTTTTCACCCTTTTCAAGTCCCGGAGTATGGAACTTCGCCGGATTGTGGATTTTTTACTCTGAAGGAATTTATCTATTTTCAAACGATCCTTTTTTTTCAAACAGGTTCTACCTGCGATGCTTTGAGAAGTGCTATACTATCAGGTTCCCGGATAGACATTCTCATAAATGTCGCCAAGTATCCTAGAATCCATTTTTGCATCCAAGCAGGAACATGCCTTCCCTGATTCGCTGCTCCATTACGATGCATGTTTAATGTGATGACGTTTACGCATGTTGCAAGACAAACCATTAGTAGAGAGGACACATAATACATTCCTGGAACAAGGAATCAGTAAAGGATCCCTAGAAGCTCAACTCACCAATTAGGGGTACGCCTTCAGATGTGGGTGGGATGGACTCGGTAATTGACTGAAGGTAGACTCCCATAGAGAGCAATGTGGTGATGATCATATTGATTTTTTCTCCGGTTTCTGGTGGCATCAAGAAACCAAGTACAGCCATAGAAGAGATAAGAACACAGGGAACAATCTATAGAAATAATTAGTTGAAAATAATTCTTTGAAAAAACGCTTACATGATTGAAAACATAAAATAATGGCCTTCTGTGCATATGTATCCTAATTACAATAGTTGGCCAATCACTGTTGGTGTCTGATGGGAACCGGACCACTTCTCGTACAGCTGTCATGTCCACCAGATCGAATTCGCTGTTATTCATATAACTCGACAGGTCTCCCTTATCAGTGTTGAGTCCCAAGTTGATCTCGGTGATGTCGTGGGACCATGAGGCAAATTTCAGGTCGCATTGCTGGAATATTCTTTTAACACACTTGTTTTTCTAGGTTTTCCTTACTTGATCATCAAACGGATAGTACCTGACCCTTATCGGGCATGAACTTCGGAAGAGCGCCGAGAACAACCAAGTCACGTTTCCATCACTTGTCACCATCACATCGGTGGAGACGAGAGACGCGTAGTACTCGCGGATCGCACTGAAAACAGGTTCTGCTTGCAGATATAAGATCTGTTAAATGAATTTTTGATGAAAGCTAGAGGGGAAACCATGCGGCATATGACAAGCCAATGGCATTGGCTAGTCGTGCGGGGGTATAGCTCAGTGGTAGAGCGCTCCCTTAGCATGGGAGAGGGCTGGGGTTCAATTCCCCATACCTCCAGGAAACTTTTGTTGTCTTTTTTTGGAGTATGTGACTGAAAAGTATAATGTTCTACAAACATTAATCGCAATAGGTTTAAAACCATAAACTCGTGATAGAAGGACTCCATAACTTTCAATATTGAGCCAATTTTTCTCGGTTCCTAACGATGATGAGAAAAAATGTAGGGTGGTAAATTTTTAATCATCTTTTCTGAATATTAGACGAATTTTTTATATCATGCCTGGGGACCAAGATAAAGTAGCTAACAATCACCTAAACTACAGTAAGAAGTATAAAATAATTGAAAAATTATGAGATTATTGATAATATTATGGACTAGCATCCTCGGCCTACGGCCGACTCCGCTAGGCGCGGCTATGCCGCGCAATTAGGTGGAATCAGATGCAGGGCCTTCGTTGATGCAGCCTAGTTCGGCAGCAAAAACCGAAAAACGCAAAAAAATTGTATCCACTTGTACGTTCGTTATCATATCTCGGCTCTAATGGTACAACTTTTCACGATTCATGGTGTCCGCGCAGCCAGTAAAATTTGCTATCGATCAAAAAAAAATTCAGCCAAAACGGGCTAAAATTAACTTAGTTAGGAGCTTGCAAAGAAAATTTCTACAAAATGTCGAAAATGGGGGTGCGCGATAGCTACGGTCTTTAAGGGAAGAGGGGGCGGAAAAAAAGATGATCAGTTGACAGATTTTTTTATATCTTTCAGAAAAATCGAGATATTTGAATTCAAAGCGGAGAATTTGAATTAGTATTCTAGTTTCAGAAGGGGTTTTCTTTATTTTTAGGTCATCAGTATTACATTATACCTTAGTTTTGAATCTCAGAAGATCAGAAATTGAGCTACTTCCAAATACCGGATACACTCTAATAGAACGCCACCCGGACCGACCGTCTCCTTTGAGCCGATATATCTCACTTCTTTCGAAAGATATCAAAACGTTGTCAACTTATAAAATTTTTATCATGATATCAGCAACGTTTTCTTTCACAAAAAAATGAGATAGATGAGTTCAAATTTGACCATTCTGGTGGCATTCTATTATAGTGTTTAAGGTTTATATCCTTTTTTTGTTTTTGCAAAAATTGATATTCCCTCCAACTTTTGAAAAACTCAATTTCCTCCCAAACACTAAAAACAAGGAATTGCACTCATCCATGAAGCACATCATGTTTCGAAAAAGTCCACCAGACATAAATTTGTATATGTCATTCCAAAGATCATCACCAATAGATATATCCTTCCCTTAATTACTAATCCATCCCTTCTCATATGTCCGCCTTCATGTCGTATTCCGTGTTTTTATGTCTCTCCATTTTCAACCGAATGAATTTTTTTCTCTTTTTTTCCTCGAAACTTTTGATTTTGAGTTGGCGTATGTCTGGACAAATACATGCAAATTCAATGTACTTCTTGGAAGGTGTAGTATGGGACTTTATCAATTATGCAAAATGTTTTTGCGCTCTTTTTTATTTTGCTAGAAATCAAATGATGCACAAAAAGAAGAACTTTAAGAGTTCTACTGAGCAAAAAATTAGAAAAAAAAATGCCGCGGGGCTATTTTTAAGGGCCAAAACGAATATTAATTAGTATATGCAAAATATACACTTTTCGGGAATGTTCTTCGAATGCCAAAAAACAAACATTTTCTTCTTCTCTCTCTTTTTTTGTGTTCCAAAGTTTTCATCTAAATGAACGTTGTAACATTTTCGTTGGTCTCTTTTCCCGGCTAATATGACCGACCACCGAGTTTGTGTATCTCTGGCAGCTCAAAAAACATCAGGAGCAACAGCTGGAGCAAAAGAAGAACAGAGACTTGGACCCCTCGCTCGGATGAGACACGGACCCGACCGTTCACAAGCCAACAACAAGTAATTATTTTGTTTTCATTTGCCTAACAGCTCGAACACGGAGCAAGGACTGGGCAACGAGAGGAAAAAAAGCGAAGAGGATTAGAATTACTCATCACAATTTTTTTTCCAGCCGGTTATTAGTTCTTTAACAATTGCCCCCAGGTGACATTTGGTTTCTGAAGTTTTAAATGAATTATTTCCCAGATTCGCATAAATTTAAGTTTGGGTAAGAAAGAAGGGAATATGAGGAATATGAAAATAACCCGGATGATTTGTATTCTATTCATTAAAAGACGAAAAATGAAGAGGGTTCCGTCCAATTGAATACTTAGAAGTGGGAATAAAAAATATTGTGGGATCCTAAGAATTGTCTGAAGAGCCCTTTGAAAGACAAACAAAAAGCGAAATTCTTACTTATTGACCAAAATAATATCGGGCTTCCAGATTCTGGCGTGTGGAATATAGATGGCTTTGATATCAGACCACAAACTTTCATTCCAGGATAATCGTGGATCCATCCAGTTGATATTCAGCCAACTCCTTGTTGTGAGAGCCTGGTTTCGTTCGTCCTGAAAAAATTATCAAAGTTAAATTAGGAGAAAATCTTGGAAAATTGAAACTTAGCAATATTCAGTCGGCTCAATTTTCAATTAAGTATTGTTTTGGCATTTCAGGTGTTAGTTTGAATTTTTAGAGATTTCTATTTCCGAATTCTTCTTCTTTCGCAGAACATTACCAAACAAAATCGTATCAAATGTTGAACTTTTTCCGTGGGACCACAGTTCCAAATAACACCTCTGAACCTACTACAGTCCCAACTCCCTTCTCTGAACCTACTTCACATTCGAACTACCAGCTCTAAACTTACTGCATATATAAATACCACTTCTGAAATTGATACAGATTCAACTACCACCACTGAATCTCTTACAGTTCCAACTACCACCTCTGAACCAACTACAGATCCAACTATCACTTTCGAAGCTACTTCAAATCCAAACTACCAGCTCTCAACTTGCTGCAATTCCAACTACCACCTCTGAACCTACTTCATATCAAAACTACCAGCTCTGAGCTTACTACTAAACCAACTACACGTTCTGGACCTACTACAGATCCAACTACCACCTCAGAAGTTCCGGGTGGAAAATTATCAGTCATGACTTTACAGATTTGTCAAGTATACACTAAAGTTTTCAGACAAACCGAAAAAAAAAAGATTTTTTCCGGAGTTCAAAGTTCACTATCTCTCTTTAGAAACTGTAGCCTCACATTGGACCTGTCAACTTAATATTTTCTTCGTTCCTAAAAAAAATCAATATGGAATCCTCACTTAAGTTGCCTTGCATAGAATGAAAACTCTTGAAAACCGTGGAAGTGGGTTTGAGATCTGGTCCCAACCAAAAACACTTGAGCAAGAAGAAAAAACACAATTATCAACTTTTTTTCACGTCTGATTCTTTCGTTCACTCATTACTCACTCACCATTTCTACAATCTGATTCAGCAAAAACCCAAATGTGACATTTGTGGGTTGAGAATGATGAATGCACGGTCGAACGTCCTTTTCATAGACTGTATGATCCAAAAGTGACCTATACAACGCTTCCTCCGTCCCATCAATCGAGCCCTCTGAAACAAGAACATGGAACTTTTTTCCTTGTCGGGTTTTTTTTTTGCTTTTATGGAAGCATTAGACGACCTAATTTGTCCCTGGGGATCATAATGATGAACATCGGACAATTTTTATCACAACAACACAATCTTTTGTTTTACTTTTCCTCTTCCTCCTGATTCCCCCTCTTTGTTTCTTAACTTCAAACAACTTGTTGTGTGTGAATTTTACTACTGTGTTGCCCGCAGTCAGCAGAACTCAAATCCAATTTGCCAAATTACATCGTTTTTTTCGTTGTTTTCTGAACTTTGCCTTAACACACATGCTCCCCTGGTCCATCTTGGAGCCATAAAGAGAAGGAGAAAGAGAGCTAGTTAGGATAATGCATCTCTTCCTCGGTTGGTGTCACCTATATATATTTTTTGAATTTTTGGATCCAGCTTCTTCTTCTCTAGTCCTCAACTCGTCCCCCGCCGTCACATTTTGTTGGATGAGCTTTTTTCGGAGGGAGCAAGAGACATCAGAGGATATTGAATCTATTTATGCTCAAAAACAACAAGAGTGGAATAACCGAAAAATATATGGTGGTGGTGGGTATAGAAGAATTCGGAAAAAGGAGGGTGGTGGGGGATATCTTGTGATTCTTTGATGTCACGTATCAAATATGGAGTGTCAGTTATAAAAATTTTTGATTGACACTTACTCGTTCGAAGAGCCTTTTCCAATCGATTCGGGTCAAAGTTGGGCATTGGGACCACTGCGGAAACATGTTCTTCTCTGCTAGTTGGTAAATGGGATACCGTATCTGCACCTATTGAGTTCTCTTCGAGAATTTTGAATTTGCTGAAACAAAACAAGACTAGCAGTTCTAACAAATTATCTTCTTACCCTTCTGCAATCTCAAATTTCTCAGACTTCTGTCCAGTGTCATTGTTTTGTGGACTCCGATCCAGTAGCGAGAACATCACTCGATTTTCGACATTCTCCATTCCAACTATTCTGCATGGTACAAGATCAATGATTAGGAGAATACAGAACGTTGTACACGAATGACATGTGACCATAAAGGAATAATTACGGAGTTGAGCGTGAACCCCGGACGAATGGACTGGGTAGCCAATTTGAGAAGCCGACGACAACGACGGGAGAAAAAAAACCGACAACGTCCAACGACGGATGGGCGGAGAGTAGAAGAAGAAAGAGAAGAAGAAGCAGGAGGTCTTCTCTTCTGACGTACGTGACGTGGAGTGCGAATGTGATGGTGTGGAAGAGAGCACAAAAAAGGAAGAAGAAGAAACGACGAGAGAAGAGGAGGCGAGAAAGTTTTGAACGGTGGGGCATGGCTCTGGTGAGGGCGGGGTTTTGGTTGGAACGGAGAAGTTCACATAAGCAAGGTCTGGAAATATGGAGACAGAGAAAGTTTCATATGTATGTTGTTGTTGTTCTGTCTGGAAAAGATTCCAGGAATGAAATATGTGTTTTTGGGACTTACAGAACTCCGTGCCTAAACAACTGGAAAATGTTATGCCCCGAATTGATCAACCATTCCTGAAAAGGGTAGACATAAAAATTATCAGTTATCCTTTAAGTTTAAATGTTTCGCATCTTTTTTAAAAGAAGTTAAAACATGTTCGCTCTGGAAAAGATCAGATTATACTGAACAAACACAAGAATAATTTTTTTAGATGACAACTTTTTTCCCGAATTCCACTGATTTCAAAAAAAAAGCCATATCCAGTTAATAAAAATCATTAAAACAATTGATTATTTATATCCTATACAGTACACCATCGGTTTTCAGTCGTCGTTGCGTCTGTGTGGCCCAATTGAAACCTGTTGAATCTCTCGAACTGGACAAAAGGCTCAAAAGAAAACATTGAAGCCAAAACTGAAAAATTGAACTGAAGATATCGTAAAATCTGTATTTGAAGGGTCCCTCTAATAAAAGAGAGCTCAGAAAGGGGTCTAGAAAAATAGAAAAGCCCCCTGTAATAGAACGACCCCCTAATAGAAGGGCCCTCTGTGAAGAAGGACCCTCTTCAAAATGTGTTTTGAAATTAGAAAATTTCTGTACGTATTAAATGAAATATATACCGGAAATTCTACAATTCAAGGGAAGTTTGTTGAAACACTTTTTTTGTTAAAAATCTTGCTCAATTTCTGTGAAATTTTTCGATTTTCATAAATTTTGAGCGTAAATTCGTCGAATTTATCGATGAAAAATTTTGGGAAAAATGACCGGAAAAATAGAAGGGCCCCTTCTAATGGAAGGGCTTCTGTAATAGAAGTGCCCTCCGGAGGTTCCTTGGAAAAATTGAAGGGCCGGCACTTCTAATAGAGGTTTCACGATAACGAAAGGTTCTGTTAAAATTGCCGACAAATGGTGAGCAAAAATTTACAACATGGAAATCACATTATATAGAATTTTGAATTTGAAAAGAATAAACTAAATTCATTTCGAATTCAAAATTGAGATATACAACCAATTATTGAATCTGGATCAAAAATAATTCCCATTAATTCTAACAACTCATAAAATATTTCAAAAAAAAAAAACAAAGTTTAATTCATGTCAAACCGATCGAATTGAACCGACAAACTGTATTTTACATCAATCTTCATTCGACCAGAACAAAAAAGTATTTTCGAAAATCCGGTTTTTCAAAATACGCCTAGTTACTTCTAAGTTTGGTCAACTGGCGTCTTTTTCTGGCAAAGTGGATGGATCAACCTGTCCATTAGTCTGCGTATTAAAGATTTTCAGTCCTTCATGTTACGTTACTTTTTCTATTCTAGTGTTTTCATCTACTGAAAACCATATCATCGACCCGATAAATGTTTGGTTTAAAATGCATTTTTGTGCTTAAAACATCTAAGTACTACTTATACAGTAACATTTTGATTTTTGGAATCTACTCCTCATTATTGGATCTTTGACAAAAGACCTTGTGATAAACTGTAGGTAACAAATTAGTCATCCTACATAAACAAACATCTACGGACAATGGGATTTAGGGGTGGTGATGCTCTCTTTCATTCTCTCTCCCATCTTTCTCCACCTGTTGAGACATTTCAAGATGTTGTATATACACTAGTGAGGATGTTTGTGGATGAGCAGGATCCTCTGCCAACCCCAGAGCTTCTTCCACCATCCTCTTATCACCCCCTATTTCCGTCCGCTTTTGTTTGCCACTACAACAGGGAGGGCACGGTAAAATCTTCGCCTCGTTTTCGTTTTCGTTTTTATCTTTTGAATTTTATTTTTGAAATTTTTCATGAAAAATTTTCAGTATTTCTTGTTTCAGAGTTTTCCAGAATTCTCAAATGAAGCAGATTGTAAAATGGATACGGTCGTTTTTCTCATGGTGAGTAGTATTTGATCTAAATCTCTGGCAATTTGCCTAACGGTCTTGTCTTTTTCATTAGACGTAAAATTTGCCAAAAAGTGAATTTCTTGATCTCTATTTTGAAAAATTTCAAGATTCCACGCTTTCCGGCAAGTTGCCCATTCTGGAAAACTGTATCTCCTTTAGAAAAATGTCACCAGTAAATTTGAAACCGTGAATTCCAGCCTGGGCGTCTGTAATCAATTTTTCGGATAACCGGAACTTTTGAAAATTCCAAAATATCTTATCTTGATTTTGGAATACCGGAAAATTTAATTTTCAGTAATTTTTTTCGAAATTATTTCAATCGAAATTTTATTCTGAAAATTCCCAAACTTCTCAAAACTTCGAATCCCGTATCGCTTACCCCTTCTCAAAACCATATTCAAATGATCGAACAAAGCTTCTTAAGATCCTTAATATCCATGAAAATGGGATCACAAATCAGTTATTTGCCATTTCATTGCAACTAAATCGTCTTTCCCCGTATTTCTTAGGGTTTATACACCCACAAATAAACCAAATCGAGTTGCCTTGAAACCGATATAATCCTGTCAAGATCCTGTCAAGACTTTTGTGGTCAAAAATCGAAAATTCCTTAAAATATCTCATATTCGAGGATTAAGGACACGCCCCTAGTCATTTTTACCGGTATTCAGCTTTTCATATATAACAAAAAGTACCAGTTTCTTCGTTATTTCTGTTTTATTGGTCATTTCACGCTACTGAATTCTGAAGTCTCAAGTGAAAGTACTAGTTTCTATTTGTCTCTGTCTTTTTTCCTCTCCTGTCAATTGTCCATGTCTAAGTTTGGTATCATTTGTTTCACTCTCTTCCCATTAATTTCTCTTTTCTCTCTTTTCGCCATCCCGATTTACCTTTTATCGATTAATCTCTCTCCTATCCTCTTTTGTTATCTCTCGGCATATCTTTTTCTGGTCAGATAGACGGGAAAAAAACTTTTTTGTCAATATAGTCGATTGCTGACAACTCTATTTGATTTTGCGCAACAAATTCTCGCTTATTTTCAACCGTCTAAGTACTTTTGTTTTGCTGTTTTCTTCTTATATACCAGAAAATTCATTTTTATAGTTTTTTTTTCTATTTTAAGCCCATGCTCACCTTTTTTCCATGTGACTCACACCTTTTCAAATGTGGAACCTAAAGAAAACAGTGGAGGTTGCTTGTGTGTGTAATTTTGTCTGTCCCGATTTAATCGTAGTTTTTTTTTCTCTTGCGACAAAAAGCTAGTTGCTTCGATTCCGACAGTTTTTTCTCGTCTGCCACCACTAATATGCTCTTGCGAACTTTTTCGGTGCGTGGGCGGGTGACTTTTGTTTGTACTCGTGTATTTTGAACACCTATCACGAACAAACAACAGCTGTGTAATTCATTGAGAACTGTTGTGTGGCTAATCGACATTTTGTCGAATTTTTTTTTTGATTTTATGAATATTCAAAAAATTTTCGCTTCGATTCTTGTCGTTATTAACCATCGGAAATAACAAATTACCGTAAACACACTAATAGAACGCCACCGAATCGTCAATTTTCAGCTTATGTATCACATTTTCTGTGAAAGATATCAAAAAGTGGTTAACTGATAAAATGTTGCTGATGTCATGATAAACATTTTATTAGTTGACAACTTTTTGATAGCTTTCAGAAAAAGTGAGATATATAAGCTCGAAGTGGACGGTCTGGGAGGCGGTATATAAGTGTTCACGTTATATTGTTTCTGTAGTTTAAAGCTATGAAACAATTTAAAAAAATTCGGAAACGTTCAATTTCCAAAACGTTCAACTTAGAAGCACAAACCTTTTAAATTTCAATAGTTTTTCGGATATTTTATACTTCGTAATTTTCGGTACAAAATATCCAAATGAAAATATCGTATTTTTATTGCTCATTGGCGAATTGTTAATTTTGTAGACCGGAAAATATTATTCCACTTTGTTTCGATTGTGCTAAAAAGAGATTTACCGTAAACACTATAACAAAACTTCACCCGAACCGTCAAATTTGAGCCCGTTTATTTCATTTTCTGTGAGAGATATTAGCAAGTTGTCAGCTGATAACATATTGCTGATAACATGATAAACATTTTTTCAGTTTACAACTTTTTGATATTTTTCAAAATAAATGAGGTATATAGACTCAAAGTCCGCGGGTGGCGTTCTATTAGAGTGTTATGGTAAATCACACAAAAACTTTCTCTCTCAATTCGTACAATTTTTTAAAATTTTCACTTTAGAATTTATGTTGGTACACTAACACATTTTGTAGTTCTGTATTTTTGTTTTAGGACTTTTAAGTTGACTATATTTGATCAGAAATTTCAAATTTAAATAACACCTTTTTGTCTGGTACTGTATCAACCCAGTACATATCTAACGTATAGACTTCATTTTTCGATTATCTTGTTATCAATCAAAACACATCACAAACAAACATTTTATTTTCCCACTGTCTTACCTATAACACGCAGTAACTTGTGAGTCACCTGTGCTAAAACGTGTCTCAGGGCAGTGTCTGACGTAATGCCGTCGCCCTCTCTCTCGTATTGTACTCATGACCCTCCTATTCTCAAAAACTGCCACTGTTTGCAATTTGCATTTGCATGACTTTTGCGCCCATTCACCACCTCTTAGCTTCTTCGAAAACGCTTTTTGTTATATGTCTTGACGGTCAACACGCCTCGTTTTTCTTTTCCAAGTGCCTGACAAGGACACACTCTTTGGGTTTTTGCCCTCTCCGTATTGTACTTTTATAACCTTTTTTCTCCTATTCTCCGACATCCATCTGTAAAAAATTTTTTATCAATTGCCTTTTTTTAGTCTTGCGGCAAGATGTGTTCTTATATTGTTCAGAGAGATCTTAGCAGAACATAATAGCTTTAAAAAAATCCAAACACTCTTACTTTCAGGTTGTTCAACATGGTTTGCTGTTTTGGCAAAAAAGATGAACGAACCAAAACCATTGAGAAAGAACTACACAAAGAACGAAAAATTATGAGAAGACAGGTACAGTAATCCATTTTACCCCTGAGATTTGAATATGAGAATTTCAGATAAACCTACTGTTGCTAGGATCAGGAGAATCTGGAAAATCAACATTTGTGAAACAAATGCACATTATTCACGGAGCAGGAGAATTCACAGCAGATGAAGTTCGAGCGTACAGACAGCAAATTTATCAGGTATTTTTTGCGGTCTATACGAAAGTTTCATGTGGAATTTAAGAATGCGATTAGTGCCATGCGAGTCTTGCTAGATGCTCGAAACAAGTTAGGAATTGCATGGGAAGATCCGAAACGACAAGTTGAAGTGGAAAAAGTTATGAGGTATAATCTAGAATTTTAGAATTCTGAATCTACATTTTAACATTTCAGATTCACTGTTGGCGACTTACTTAAAGGTATTGACTTCACTACTTTCGTAGAAGTGGCTCCAATTATCAGCGATTTCTGGAACGATGCAGCTATCCGAAAAACCTATGAGCAACGAAACCTTTTCCAGATTGTAAGTTGTTCGCTAGCTTCAAATTATCTAAATTCATTATTTAGAGTGACTCTTGTCAGTACTTCTTTGAGCACATCCCTCGTATTGCTATGCCAGATTTCTACCCGACCAACCGAGACATTTTATTCTGCCGAAAAGCGACACGTGGAATTTCTGAGCATATTTTTGAGATTAACAAGATTCCATTCAGGTTTTTTCCTATTTCGAAAGTACTCTGAGATTATATTGTTTCCAGATTTATTGACGTTGGTGGACAACGGTCACAACGTCAAAAATGGTTTCAGTGCTTCACAGACATCACGAGTATTCTGTTCATGGTGGCCAGTAACGAATACGATCAGGTTGAAGATCAACACACACATTTCACCTTGTTTACGCTTGATTTCAGGTGATTCTTGAAGACAGACGAACAAATCGAGTGGTCGAGTCGCGGTCT
Organism: Caenorhabditis nigoni; assembly: GCA_027920645.1. Classification (NCBI taxonomy): domain Eukaryota; kingdom Metazoa; phylum Nematoda; class Chromadorea; order Rhabditida; family Rhabditidae; genus Caenorhabditis; species Caenorhabditis nigoni. The sequence goes on from CP115869.1 coordinate 2,026,185, forward strand.
GTTTTCGAAACTATCGTCAACAACAGAGCGTTCTCCAATGTGTCGATTATTTTGTTCATGAACAAGAATGATTTATTGCAAGAGAAGGTGCCGAAGTCAGATATTAGACAGTACTTCACAGATTTCACCGGCGATCACACTTTGGTAAGTTTTGAACTTTTAAAAAATTCCCACAAAGAAAACATTGATAGAATCGAAATATCAGAAAATAGCTACATTGAAATTCTGGGTCTATCCAAAAGATGTGCCGAAAAGGTACTCCCGGCCCCACTCCCTGCCCCAACAGTCATAAGATCGGTTCCAACATGATAATCGTGGTTTGAATTCCATCCTTCAGGATACTATGATTCTAATCTTTAGGAATCTGAAATTCTGATTCTAAAATTTTGAAAATTAGAGGTTTTGTGTTTTGAGGTTCTCAAATCTTGCCTAAAAATTGGGCCCGAAAATTCCAAAAATAAAGGCACTGTGAGAAAAATGAGATCATGGTCAAAGCGACGGGATCTAGTCTATTCTTTGGGTACACCATAATAGGAACAACTGTCTTAACTGAGGACTTCTGTGGTAGACCCGAATCTTGAACCTGAAAGAACGTTTTTCGAAGCTAATCAAAATTTGAATCCTCTCTAACTGAATAATTTTCAATTTTACTTAACCCTCATCTTCCAAATCACCGTCAACCTTATAATTCCAGGTCCGTGACGTTCAATTCTTCCTTGTCGACAAATTCGAAGCATCCAGACGTGATCGTGCTCGACCATTCTTTTACCATTTCACCACTGCCGTCGACACTGAAAACATTAGAAGAGTATTCCGAGATGTTCGGGAAAGTATTCTGGAGCAGAATTTGAAAACTCTCATGATGCAGTGAGAGATTCTAAAAACCCCTAATTATATTTTGCCTTTTCCTTTTTCCTTCAATGTAAGGGTGCCAGTTTAATGATCCAAATCCTATTTGTCCATGTGATTCAGTTCAATTTTTCCTTTTTTTTTTGTTCAATTATTATCGATTTTTTCTGTTTATCTGGAACGCATATTTATAGTCATAATAAAATTGTTGCGATTTCTAGAGCAGAAACGTCGAAAATTGGTTGGGAATTGAAATTGGGGAATGTTTTAATGTCCTGAGGTGTGTCTGAACTTATCAAATATACACAAGGTTTCGAGTAAAGTTACATATTTACACAATGAAAGAAATCGAGAATACTGAAAAAAAATAGTGATAAGGATAAGTAGAAAAGTGCAGTGTTCCTTCAATTGGTCAAAATTTATTTGAACTTTGAAAAATATTTTTCGCTCTAAAAGTTCAAATTGGTACGATTTTTGCTGATGAACCAGTCAAAAATATAAGTTTCAGATTGAATGTCACAGCTTATTAGAAATACAGTACCACCTAGTGTCTTTCTTAACTAACTAATTACTAATTTTTGCGACACCTCTGAAATATCAAATTTGTACTATGTTATTTTTTGCGGCATCCAAGGAAGACGCGCTCAAAGAAGACACGGTGGAATTTGAGACACTTAGATTTGCGAATGTTATTTTTTTGGCGTCGTGAGTCACAGCCCCAAAGAGGGGCGTGCTTTCATCCTCGCAATTTTGAAGCGTGGAAAAGGACGACGCCGGACACCGAGAACATATTGGTTAGCAGCACACTTGTATATAATAGTAGCCACTGCTGCACAGAAACGGACACACCCCCGTTCAAACATTTCTATTCCCCCCTCTTTCTTCGCACACCTTCAGTTCGTTGTCACCACTGATACGGTTCACTTCTTCTGTCAGTGGCTACAATGCTCTCGTTCAAGCATTTTAGTCTTTGCTGCTTATTCTATGTGGTCCAAGCTGAGTTGGGAGTTCCTGAACTTCGTGTCGTCAAAGGTAAGCTGTATTAGTAACCGAAAATTTGAGAAGATATATCCTAAACTCCCATAGAGCAGCTAAATCCAGTAATAGAAACGTTGACTTTGATCTAATTTATTCAGTTTCCTGTGAGCGATATCAAAATGTGATAAATTGATAAAACTTTTATCGTAATATCACCGAAATTTTATCAGTTAATCAGTTTTTGATAATTTCTACAGGAATCAAAATAATCTGCTTAATTTCGATTAAGAGAGTGGCCTTTGTGACAGTAATCACCGTAGTATATTTTTGAATCTGAGAAATTTTACCACAACATTCAGAAGGATCAGGAAATATCATGAACTCAAAGTTTCGTCGCTTCTGGTACTTCCAGAAACAGACTTTCTGTGTCATGAGACTATTATATATTATGGTGCTCTAAAACACTAAAATTTGACCATAACTTTTTCATAGTAACGGAATATTGTTCATGGGATCGTATTTACCGATTAAGATCTTGAATTCATTCGAATACCTTAATTTTACATAGAACTGTTAAATTTTCGTAGTACCGTGAAAGTGATTAGGATACAAAGATTTTACTCTCATAATTTTAAAGACGTATGTTTCTGAAATGGTTCTCTTCCCCTTTTATGGGTTTAGGTTAATGATTTTCGAAGTTAAAAGTTTGAATAATTGCGTTTCCCTATTTCCCAAATTTCAGGAGAAGCCAATATCATGCAACTGCCCCAACAGAGCCCTCATATTGCCATAACCGAGTACTCTGTTGGCGAAACCTACACATTCGAAGTCTTTCTTGATGAAACCCTTCAAAACGACTATGTGATTGATAACTGCACAATGAATAATGATCAGATTATTGGACCACATGGGTTAGTTTTGATTTACTCCTCAAATATTTTTTTTCTGGTTTCAGATGTGTGGATTGTGGAAACTGCATCAGCAAATCAGTGGAAACGGAGTCATACAATAAGCCAGGTGCTATTAAGAGAACTCTAGTGGAATTCGTTGCCAGTTCATCGGTAGGTCAAGAGTTTCTGAAAACACACAAAGAAAATCATTTCATTTTTCAGTTCATTCAATTCCGATGCCATATCACACGTTATTTCTGCTCTGGGTGTGCCGAGGTAAGAGAAATTTCAATAAATAGAATAGATGACGTGTTCTTTCTGAAAATTGCATAGGAAACGACAAACTAACACACGAATTCTTGAGGAAAAGACAACGTGAACGCGCCCAAATAATACGATTCGTTTCCGAACCATAGAATTTCATTTGGGGGGCAGCCGGAGAAGAAAAAAAACGTAGTCAAGACATGGGCGGTGTGGACAGTGACTAACAAAGCTGATGAAATAAAGAAATGAAGAAAAAAGAAGTACCGCCTCATTTTCAGCGCTCCTGCCAACGCTGGCTGATGCTTGACTTAGATCATTTTCAAGTAATTGGCGAACGGCAGAAGTTGTACATGTACCCACCGGCAGGATACCCGATCGCCCCAATTGGTGAGTTATGCAGGGTTGTTTTTTTTTTCGGTTTTTCATACTATGCACGATTTTAACATTTTTTCTTCTTTCTTAAACTTCTACGCATGAGATTCAGGAGCATTCCCTATTCCTATGCCTCCTAACATCTATCCAACTCCTCCGGGCGGGTTTCGTATGCCACCTCAAACTCCTCCAGAGGTCCCACAGCCTCCAATTGCTCCACCAGCAGCCTACGGCGGTATGTTTCTGGTTTTGTACTACTTGGAAGCATGTAACGGTTCTAAGCATGAACTTTCTTACTGCTAAAGGTTCATTGAAGTTACAGTATCGCACTTTTTACATTCCAGGAGGAGCTGGAGTTTGGCCATGGTGGGTCTGGCTTCTGATCATTCTGCTCCTTCTTCTCCTTCTCTGTTGTCTTCTGGCACTGTGCTTCGCCGCGTTCATGAAGCGAAGAAAGGAGAAAAAGACTACAACGTGAGTCCTAATACAACAAAAAATGCAAAGAACGGAAATGCAGAAATGCAACAAAAAAAAAAAACAAAAGTGATACGGCGACATTTTTGTTTCTTCCCTGTTTTTTGGGTGACGAAGTCGTATAGTTAGTTTCTGTTTCTTCACGCATACTAGTGTCCAAACATATATGTGAGGACAAACAGAACAAATATATAGAATACAAAACATAAATTGTACAAGGCTTTCAGCGTTACTGCCGTTGATGGCAAGGATTGTGCAGTTGGGACGGATCAGGTCCAAACGACTTGTGTCGGAACGGATACACAGGAAATGGTCAAGGTTCAACCAGCGGTTAGTGAGCTGATTGAACTGGAAATACCAGAATCTGATTTTTCAGATGATATTGGGAGCTGACCATCTGGAGCAACACCACCACCATCAACATCAGCAGCAGAGCCAATACTCTCGTAACCAAGCAGAGTACGATCAAGGGTCTGTGATGGCTGGTGGATCCTATTCTCTTAGAGAGGGAATGATCCATGAGGGTTACACACGGACTCTTCCGTAAGCTTCTGGTACAAAATTATTCCGTCAAAACAATAATTTTTCAGAAGAGATGTCTACGCCGCTAATGACCGCTACGCCAGTCGCGATCGCTTCGAACGTCATAGTCAGGACAAATTCACCGACCGTTCGAGCTACCGTAATTTTGCCTACGAGAGGGACATGGGTAAGGTGGAGCCGATGGATGGGTTCGATGAGGTTGAGACTAGAGAGAGAACCTACTGCTTGAGTGACGATGATCAGGAGATTGTTGAGAAGAACATCAAAAGAACCCACACCACCAGGTGAGCAGCTATACTTTCAAATAATGATGTACACATTCTAATCTTCCAGATATGTCACCGAATCCCGTGAATACGAGCCCGAGCACGACAACGAGGAACGTATGAGAGGAGATGAGTACCATCACGCCAGCTACACCCACAGTCTTCCGGTATAAACGGTCAACTTAATCGAGTTTTTGAACCTAGTCAAATTTTTTGAATCTGAGTCTTACCCATCAACCCCCCAACGACAAGTCTTTCTTTTTCTTTTGTACTGAAATTATGTATATTCTCAATTTTATGATTTCCCCTTCTGACTACTTTGCCCACGCCATTTTTCGAAGTTTTAAATTGCTTTTTTTCTCAAATTTCTACGTCATGATGTTTTTTGAGCTAAATACTACCATTGTCTTTCTGAATCGCTTTTTTTGGAATAAAATTTTTGATACAAAATGGAATTTATCCAGCCTACACACGAATCAATTTTTTTGAAAACTGTTACAGCTTTATTTTATCTATTGGAAAGAGGAAAATTCTGGTTAGACGAAAATTCCTCTTCAAAAAAGCAAACGGGCCTACTTTTTCTTATGTTTCTAATTAAACATTCTTATTTTGATGTTATCTTTTAAGTTTTATCAAAATTGAGGTCCATGGAATTTCTTAAGAAACAATGCACCGGTTCGACTCTGGTACGATAAAATTATTGAGAGATTTTTCGAAACTAATGAATTTCAAAGTGGTGGCCTAACTTTCGCAAATTGAGTATTCTAGGCCACTATGCAAAAGTTATCTCAAAATGACCTGACATGTCTCTGGTGTGTTCTATAGGTCAATTTGAGTGTTGTGTGTCCACGTGTGTTGTTGTTGTTTCTACGTTTGCGCGGGTGGTATGGTGTTTACGGACCACAGACAAAAACAGAGAGTCGTCCCTCCTTGTGTTGTGTGTGTGCGTGTGTGTGTCCTCGTCATTATGTCTTACGGTGTTTCACTTCTCTTGTCTGCTTTTTTTCTCTCATTATCTCTTTTTTAAGCGCAATTTCGGGGGAGTTTCAAATCGGGGGTCCCTCTCATGATATCATGACTTAATTTCTTCCGAAATTTGAGACTATTTCTAATTAATTCGAATATTTCGTAAAACTTTCCAAGGAAAAATGCGATAGAAATGTCGATATTCCACGGGAAATTTTTTTTAGTTTCTCGTTTGTCCCTATGCCTTTGCCGTACGACACTATCCCAATCAACTACATATTATTCCCTTTCTTCCGAAAATTTGCTCGTTTTTGTCATTGAGTGTAAACCCTTCGTCATTGACATCGTGTTACATTTTTTCGTTTTTGCAGTTATGAGAAGAACAGGTACCCAACCGTCTACTTCGAGGCATAAGACACACTCGCCTCCTCGTAGAATCACAAGAAGCAGAAGCCGTACACCATGGAGCCGAATTCGCCCTTCTGATTCTCAACAAAACGACCAACGTGGTGAGTTATTGCAGCATGATGAAGTTCGATAACTAGCCAAACACCTATGCCAGCCCGTGGCCGTCCCGTCTGATTCAGGAACAATTCGGAAACTTTCAAATTCAAGTTTTATTTAATATTTGCTAGCTTCAGAAACTATCGTAAAAACGGAGTACTTTCGAAAAATTTCAATGAACTAGAATTAGATAAATCTCCATGGATCCCTCTAAAAATCAGCCACACGGACAACAAGAAATTTTTTCCCGAACCAAAAGGCGCCGGGCTAAACATCCGGTCCAATCCGAGATTAGATGAGTGTAGCACTGATTAGGAGAATAATCAATTTCACAAGACAACCCTAATATCTTGTCAAACCAGACTCTTATGAAAACTTAAGGATGAGTAAAAAATAGCCTATCTTGCCATTTTTTAAAGTTTTTGCATCTGTTCGCCAGTTTTAGCCGAATTTATCATTTTTTAAACAAAAATTCCGTTTGTTGTGTTTACTTAAAATTTATGTTCCGAAGCGATTAGATTTTGAGAGAATCGTTTTTGAAAATTGCTAGTTTTGCACTGAAAACGCGATTTTTAGTACTGAAAGTGATATAACTCGACTGAAACTGGAGAATGACCCATAAAGTTTCAAGAAGTCTCTAGATAGTCCATTCTGAACCTTTCCTAAAATTCTATTAAAAATCTGAGTTTCCAAGGTGTTGAGGTTTTTTAGTGAATAATACATGTGAATAATGTGAATGTACATAGATGAGGAGTACACGACAGGTCTGATTTCGTCTTTTTGGACACTTGCTTTTAAACTGATTTGAAAATCAATTTCAGCTTCCTCCTCACGTGATAATCGAAGATCCTATCAAAATCAGTCAGTGAGACAATCGCGCCCGACAACGCGCTCCACCACCAGCGCTCAAACTCAAAGATCGATGACGACTGTTCGCCGTTCTAGAAGCAGAACCGTGAGATTCACAAGCCCGTCACGACAAGGAAGGAGTGACAACAGAACGTCAAGAACCCATTCTACTTCCAACAGAAGTCGTCGGAGAAGTCAGTCCGCTTCGAGAGCAATGAGTCAGACGAGAGACAGCGTTAGTGATCGATACAAACAGTCTGGTCGTTGGATGGCCTTGGCGTGCTTACGCTCGGCGTTTATTGTAGACCGGGATGCTGATGCTGAGTATCCAGATTTTAGTGAGTTGAACTGTTCCTGATAACATTCTTAACTGATAACTTTTAGACACTACTGGATATACACCCAAAATTCTTGCGACGATAAAGGAGTTGACAAAGCCAGTGAAGGTTTAGAAAAAAAATGATTAAAAAAAGGATTAATAATTCAAAATTCTAGGTCTGGAACGTCAACACTATGATCATACCCCGCAAGACTCTCATGCCTTCGAGTGAAAATTATCGTGGACTCGACGACAAAATTAATCATCTGGTGATTCCTGATTTTGATGCGAATGGAAAGCGACAAGCTCTGTGTACTGATCAAATCCCAACTATCCCCAACTTCACTGGTCAATTGTTTGTCGACATTCAAACCACTACCGCAAAGAGAATTATTGAAAAAGCACACGAACGAATCAATGGTACAAATACTGTATACGATGTTCTCGACACCTCTTCTCGAAAATACTTGATCAGCGGAGATGATGATGCAGTTGTGAAACGTGAGCTCGATTTCTTCGCTGCTCAGAATTCAAGAAAAGCGCATGACGATCGGGAGAAAGCCCCGAAGAACGGATATTTGCCAGTTAGGATCTACAAAATGTCTGAGAGCGAGGAAGAGCCATTCGACACCTTGCAAAAGGCAGTCAAGACAAGTAGCATACTCATAATTCAAGGTCTTTGCGATGTGATTGGACTCAGAAGAAAGGCGTTCACTCTTCGAGAACTGCTCAAAGCAATGCCAGACTACAATGTCAACGTGGCGAGACAGATTCCGGGACCTCCTGAGGTTAATATGATGACAGTTTACGATAAGAAACTGGAAGAGAAATCGCAGGGTTGGAGAGCCAACGCCATTCATCATGATGTTAGTCTGGAGAGTTTTGTCGACTATTACGAGACAACAACAGCTTTGTCAATTAAAGGTGAGTTGAAGCAAAACTTCTTATTTTTTAAAACATCGTTTTACTTGAACAAAAAGTGATGAAAATTCTGAAAAAATCTTCTGATTCAATCGCTCAAAAATTCATAAATTTTTATTGTCGTAAGCAGCAAAAACACAATTCAATTATACATTTCAGCGCTCCAAAGCATCAAGGCTAATCCAGAAAACGCAGAATCCATAGTTGACAAACTGCAAAAAGAGTTGAAAAGTGCTACATTGCCATTGCCACGTGGACCCCACATTCACCCAGATGCCACAGTCATTGCATTCGGAACTAATATTGACATCAATCCCGAGAACAAAAATCACCAGTTAAAACTCCAGTTGAAGGTAGGTTGTATTACTTTTTGAAAACTTTTTTCGATGGCTCGGTTTTTGAATAAAAATTGTGTATTTTTTTTCCAGAATGTCGATAAGCTTCCCAAGTTTCTCCGTCCCACAAAAGATGGCGACCTCATGGATCATGTGCCCGAAACACTAGCCGGAATCAACACACTCCAAGTGTACGCCAAGGTGCCGGGTGTAAAAACGTACCCACACATTGAAAACGGTTGTTTGGAATCTGTGAACATCAATTTGGGACCAGGCAACAGTGTATGGTACAGCGTGCCGCTGGAGTTTAGTGCCAAACTACAAGAACTGGCCAGAGAGAAAATGAGTTCAAGAGAAAAGGAAGAATTTTTCGAGCACGCATTCTGGCCGAATGAGGAGGAATGCATCGCCAGAGGAATTCCAATACAAAAATTCGTCCAGAGACCATTCGATACGGTTTACGTTGGTGCTGGAACATACCACTGGGTGATGGCTACTGGCTTCTCAATTCAAATCGCCTGGAACGTGGCTTCCAAATGTTTCCGGCAACTGGCCATGGTCGCCATCACTCATGATCACTATTTGGCCAATAAGTACGTTTCACTTATTCCCATCGAGCCAATGATTTGGAATATGGTGATGAACAACACTGATATGGACGACAAGATGAAACGGCTGGTCAAAGGAATGCTATGTCGGTGAGTTTACCTATAAAAAATCGAAAGCAATTCATTCTCGTCATTACAGGAGTCTCGCCAATTGTAAATTCGAACTCGACTACGTTGAGAAGCACAACATCAAAAAGTCGTATGTCCAGAAGGCAAACGGATTTTCTCGCATTGAACGTTGCCACAAATGTGATATGGTTGTTTTCAACTTGCTGCCAACAGACACTATACCGCACGTGTTTTGCTTCCAATGCTTGAAGTAAGTTTTTTTGGTTTACTATGTATAACTGATTCTTTTCAATTTTCCAGACCGAGCAATATTGACACCGTGTATCAGAGATACTCCTTAAAGAAACTCAGCGATCTCTATGATTCCGTCCATCTCGATTAGGATTTTGATGTGTTTCATTTATATCTGCTTCCTCCCTGTCTCAAAAATGTGAATAGTATTTCGGAAATCCCTATTTTTGTGTCCAGTGGTATTATCTTTTCACCAGGTGCTTTTCACGTCTTCTTATGTGACGTTGACTTCGTGACTTACCTGAATCCTTCCCTATTTTGTGATTCTTATTTAGATGAACCTCCTTTTTCTATTGATCCATCGTCCAGCTCATGCCCCCGGTTACATATCTCTAGCCATTTGTTGAAATCAAATAGGAATTGATGTCATTTTTCATAATTTCAACATTACAAACTTTGTGATTCCTCGAGTTGTGCCTTTCAATTGTGCCTAGTACACCTTCTCGTTGCTCCTCGTGATTTTCAACCACACACTGTTTAAATGAAAATGTTTTGGGCAGATTCTTTTTTTTTCATTCCAAAAGTACTGTCTATTCAACACAATGTGGACGCGCCGCAGGTTGCAAAGCGACACGCCCCTTTATGAAACGTGTGAGAGAAGAGAAAAATGAGCGCGTTTCATAAAGGGGCGTGTCGCTTTGCAACCTGCGGCGCGTCCATGTTTTGTTGATTAGAGAGTAGTTCAAAACAACTACAATTTCCAGAAAATCATAACTTCCTTAAACCGTGGTTGTGAATTTTTTGGAAAATTTTGAACGTGGTGAAAAGGCCTCCACGCCAAAAATGTACAAAAGTGTATTTCAATGTTTACTGCTCAACAAATTACTATGCCACAATAGGTATAAAGCATATCATATCTACTGTCCAGAATTTCACTATTATTGCTTTCCGAGAAATAAAGAGAGTTAAGACGCAGACAGATATTCAAAGAATCCTCCGGCGAAAAAAATCTTCAGCCTCCGGCGCTTCAAGCAAATGGCTGGTGCGCCTACTGCGTACCGTAACACTTTTACGGTAGATCGAATACGGTTTAGCGGATTTTTATTGTGGGAAATTACCTTTCTGGGAAAAACATACAAAAACGAAAAGAGACACCATTCCATTTATTTATTATAAGAATGATGAGAAATTTTGGGAATTGTCTAACCGGGGGAAAATGTGATGGGTCATACAAATGGGTCGAATAGAATTAGCGGTAATCAATAAAATTGGCGTATAGTTTGAAAAACGAGAATCAATTTCGAGCTTGCTGGAAATTGGAAGATACCGGATGATCAAGATAATCGGGACATTCAAACATTTTAAAATCATGACTTGGGGTGTTATTGAACATGTTTAGTGATGAAATAGGGAAGAAAAGGGTCTAGACAAATCTTGAACCCTTCTGCATAGGAATAGGGGTTCTAGAGATGTTGAGATCAGTAATTCTGAGTAAGAAGAAGGCTATAAAAACGAGTAGGTTGGAAGGAAGCGAACTGGGGGGGGGGGATAATCAAATTCTACAAAAATGAAAGGTGTTAAAGACTGCTAAAATTATTTGATTTTAAGCGAAATCTATTGGAAACGAACTAATGAAATAGTTGGGAGGGCGGGGCTTAGTTAGGGAACCCTTATCAGAAAAACCGAATTTCTAAATAAAAATAGAAAACCAATGAATGGAGAAACGGATGGCAGGGAAATTATTGGAAATGAACTAATGCATTAGTTGGGGCGGGAGGGGGGGGGGGGAGCGGGATTACAGACAGGTTTCTCATTTTAAGTAATTATACTGGGATTTTTAGGGTGACATTACTAATGTAAGATAAGATGAGTTAAAAAGCAAATACCTGGGTAAAATGAACAGCGTAGACGAAAATGGACGGCAGCAATTTCAGGAAATCCGAGCAGAAGCTTCTGATGACGGGTTCTGATGGCGGCTTCTGGTGATGGGTAGAAAATCGATGGGCAGGAAGAACGAAGTGTTCGATCAAAATGCCAAGCATCTGGAGAAATCGCAGTAGATAGTGTTGGTGACGACCACTTTGTGCTGATGGCGATGACCTTAAATAAGAATTAATTATAATAATAAAGAAAAATCATTTTTGTTAAAACTCACGGAATCTCAAAACCATGGTTGTGTGCTCAGGATCTTTATCAAGTCGAGTGGGTCACCATAAGGCTTCGGGTTCAAGCTACTCATTTTCTTCCCTGGGATTGGCGCCTCGATTCTCGAATCTGAAAGAAAAGGATTTGTATAGAAATTGGGGTGGAAACTCGGCAATGCTTCATTTGAGGTCAATTATCCCGGATCCTATGAAAGAAATCAAATTTTTTTTAACTGATGAAATTTTCGCCATAAATTCATCAACATTTGTGTGTTTTGAATAATTTTAATATCTTTTTTAGGAATTGGAATATTTTAGCTAAACACTCTATTAAACTAGCTCCTACAACTTCTAAATTTGAGCCAATTTAACTCGGCTCCAAAAAAATATTTTGAACAGTTGTCAACCAATGAATTGTTTATCTTAGCATCACAAAACTTTTATTGTTGGCATATTTTTGATACCTCTCACAGGAACCCAGACACATTTACAGAAGGTCGGCCGTGTGGGGAGAGCCTTTATATTACAAGTTTTACGGTACTCCCAAATTGTTAAACCCTAAATTCCCTCGCACTTACCTTCGGTGTTTTTTTTTCTTTCCTCCTTGAAAAATTCATTTTGGCTCCTCTTTATCTCGGTCCTCTTCATTAGCCGGTCCTCTTTTTTGGTTGGGCTTGAACCAACGGTTTGGCATTTTATTCGGATTTTCCATGGCTTTGATTTTTTAGTGATCCATTTACGAAGATGAGCTGCCTGAAAAAAAGAAATTTCAGTAAAAAATTTCGAGAATACAAAACAAAGAGAGTAATGTAGAACAGTAAGAAAGCATGTAAAAAAATAATTCTGTAAATTTTTTGAAATTTTCACTTGTTTATGACGAGAAACAAAGTTTAAAACTCATTCAAAACAATTCGCCGTAATTGTTTGACCCCTGGAGCAACATAATTTACAAAAATTCACAGCAAATGGAGACAAGCGAAAGAAAAAAGGAAAAAATGTGAAAACGATTTCGAAAAAAAAAACAAAATAATAACAGAAAAAAATAAACCGCCGCCGCTGCAGCTATAGATCAAAACTTGTAGATCGAAAAGTTTTGGTTCTGCTGTTTTCAATGCACATTTACCGGCTCATAATCAGTTTGAAGTTCAGAAACATTTTCAAATATTTCAATTGCTCAGTACTATTTGCACATTTTCTGTGCTCCGCGAGTACAATAACAGAAAAAAACAATTTTCGATTTCCAGAGATGGAAAATAGTCGTGGGTAAGAATATTCTCACCAAACTTCATAGAAAATATGCATAGTAATTGCTGAAAAGAGTGAAGAAAGTCAGAGATCTAAATTTCGAAAGAAAGGAGTTTTCTCTGCCAAATCCGCGTAACTGCCGAGATCAAACGGATTCTCACCAAAGCTGTTTTTAAGATTGTTCATATTTTAGACATGTCTCTTGATTGGAATAGCTCCAACTCTCTTAATAATCGATGGACTGTTGTAATGTTCTTCAGAGTTTGTTTTATTTAGAAATAATTAGAAACTTTAGTTAAAAGCAGGCAATAAACATTTTACATGAAAAGCTCAAATTCATTTTTTCATAATGCTAAAAACTTCAAAACACCTGTAAAAAATAACAATCGGGGAGAAGATTGAACTGGGTACTTTGGACAATTGAATAATTTCAAAAATGTGAATTGTGCGGTATGAACATTATCACTACCGATAACATTCACCAAATTCTGCATATAGGATGGATCATATAATTGGGTCGATGAGATAATCATAATATTAGCGACAACAAATGAAATAGGCGTATAGTTTGAAGAGCTGGAATCAATTTCGAGCTATTATAATCAAATTCTTCAGAAATGCAAAGGTGAAAGACTGCAATAGTCGGGGGGGGGGGTAGGAATGGGTAGGGGAAAACCGGTGACAGCAATTTCAGGAAATTCAAGCATGATCACGGGTAGAAAATGAATGAGTGGGGGAAACGGATGGCAAAAAAACGGGAGGAATGGGTATTGGGAAACGGATGGCAAAAAACGGGAGGAATGGGTAGGGGGAAACGGATGGCAAAAAAACGGGAGGAATGGGTAGGGGGGAACGGGTTACAGCAATTCAGGAAATTCTAACATGAGCTTCTGATGACGGGTAAAAGATCGATGGGCAGGGAAAACGGATGGCAGGGAATTATTGGAAATGAACTAATGAAATAGTTGGGGGAGATTACAGACAAATTTCTCATTTTTCCAGGAATTTGTGGATAATTTTACTGGGATAGGATGAGTTAAACAAGGAATACCTGGGTAAAGAATGAATGTGTAGACAAAAACTGATGGCAGCAATTTCCGTAAATCCAAGCAGAAGCTTCTGACGACGGGTTCTGGTGATGGGTAGAAAATCGATGGACAGGAAGAACGAATGGCAGTGTTCGATCGAAATGCCAAGTATCTGGAGAACTCGCAGTAGATAGTGGTGGTGATGGCGATGTTGTGCTGATGGCGAAGAGCCTAAAACAAAAAAAAATGAAAAGTAAAAAAAAACACCATTTTTTAACTAACGAAATCTCAAAACCTTGGCTGTGTGCTCAGGATCTTTCTCAAGTCGAGTGGGTCACCGATTGGTTTCGGGTACAAACTTTGTGATTTTCTTTCCGGGATCGGCGTCTCGATTCTCGAATCTGAAAGAAAAGGATTTATATAGAAAATGGGGTAGAAGCTCAGCAATGCTCTATTTGAGATCAATTATCCCGGTTCCTATGAAAGATATCGAACTTTCGTCAATTGATAAAATGTTTGTCATAAAATTATCAACATTTTGTAGTTTGACAAATTTTGATATACTTTTTAGGAAGTGAAATTTTTGAGCTAAACACTCTAATATATTGGCTCCTATAACTTCTAAGTTTGAGCCAAATCAACTCGCCTCTAAGAAAACATTTCGAAAAGTTTTCAACTGATGGATTCTTCAATATGGCATTACAAATCTTTCATCAGTGGGCAAAATTTTGATACCTGCCACAGGAACCTAGATACATTTATTGAAGATTGGCAGTGTAAGGAGAGCCTTACCCTAAATTTCCTCGCACTTATTTTTGTTTGTTTTTTTCCTTTCCTCCTTGAAAATTCATTTCCGCTCCTCTTTCTCTCGGTCCTCTTCATTAGCCGGTCCTCTTTTTTATTGGGCTTGAACCAACGGTTTGGCATTTTTTGGATTTTCCATGGCTTCGATTTTTTCAGAGATCCGGTTACGAAGATAAGCTGCCTGAAAGAAAAAAGATGTTTTAATAAAAAAATTCGAGAATGCAAAACGAAGAGAGTATTGTGGAACAATAAAAAACTGTTAAAAAATATTTCTGTGAATTTATTGAAATTTTCACGTGTTTATGGCGAAAAACAGAATCTGAAACTTAGTTTAAACGACTCCCCACTATTTTTCACCCACAGAGCAACATAATTAACAAAAATACGCAGCAAATGAAGACAAGCGGAAAGAAAAAGGAAAACATGTGAAAACAATTTCGAAAAAAAAACAAAAAATAAATAAACCGCCGCCGCTGCAGCTATAGATCAAAACTTGTAGATCAAAAAGTGTTCGGTTCTGCTGTTTTCACTGCATATTTTTCGGCTCATAATCAGTTTGAAGTTCAGAATTATTATAAAATATTTCAATTGCTCATAATCAATTACCTAATTGTTGATCCGCGAGCACAAAAATGAAAAAAAAAATTTCCGATTTTTTTGTTTAGAGATGGAATTTCGTAGATTAAAATATTCTCACAAAACTTTATCTTAAATATGCATTGCAATTGCTCAAAAAAAAAGATGTTGCTCCGCGAGCACAAGTATGAAAAAAAGTAATTTTGATATTTTTTAATGAAATGGAATTTCGTGAAATACAGAATGCCAGACAAACTATAAGCGGGGGCGAACGGTATTGGAGAAGAATTATCAGGAGATCAGTTTTCACTACTTTATTCTAAACTCATGTATTTCCCAATCATATCAGTTTTCATCAAAAACTGAATTCTTAAAAAATTTATTTAGAATCACAATCATTATTACTAATAACATTCATCAAATTCTGATAGTTCGAAAAATGGGAATTAATTTCTAGCTTGCTGAATGAACATCTGCGTAAAGACAGAATGCGTAGACAAATCTGGGATTTTCAGGGCAATCTGACTGGGATAGGATAATTTGAACAACAAATGCATTACTGGGATTTTTAGGGAAATTTCACTGGAATAGGATAAGTTGAACAATGAATACATGACTGGTATTTTTAGGGTAATCTCACTGGGATTTTTAGGATAATCTCACTGGGATAGGATAATTTGAACAATGAATACATGACTGGGATTTTCAGGGAAATTTCACTGGGATAGGATAATTTGAAAAATGAATACATGACTGGGATTTTCAGGGTAATCTCACTGGGATAGAATAATTTGAAAAATGAATACATGACTGGGATTTTCAGGGAAATTTCACTGGGATAGGATAATTTGAACAATGAATACATGACTGGGATTTTTAGGGTAATCTCACTGGGATTTTAAGGGTAATCTCACTGGGATTTTTAGGGTAATCTTACTGGGATTTTTAGGGTAATCTCACTGGGATTTTTAGGGTAATCTTACTGGGATTTTTAGGGTAATCTCACTGGGATTTTTAGGGTAATCTTACTGGGATTTTTAGGGTAATCTCACTGGGATTTTAAGGGTAATCTCACTGGGATTTTTAGGGTAATCTTACTGGGATTTTTAGGGTAATCTCACTGGGATTTTTAGGGTAATCTTACTGGGATTTTTAGGGTAATCTCACTGGGATTTTTAGGGTAATCTCACTGGGATTTTTAGGTTAATTTCACTGGGATTTTTAGGGTAATCTTATATATATTCGTTTATTTGAAGGATTAGAAGAGTAAATAAATACTGTGTTTGAAACCGGGGTAAGCAAGTTGTAAAACGAATTAAGAAGGACTAACCCGCAAGAGTTAGTCCTAATGTGGGTAAGGAAAAGATCGATAGTGGCAAGATCAAATTGATGGGGGAAGTCAGAAACGGGTGATAGAGATCTCAAGAAGTTTTAGGAATTGTGAGGGTGGTAAGAAGGTGGGGCAGTTTTTCATAATAGCATTCCAAATTGGGACCGTTTGGGCAAAATAGTCGTTGATTTTGGGGTGATGGCATGTAAGTAACATGGGGTGACGGGCGGAGGAGGAAATGGAAACATGTGAATCAAGATTGGGAAAATAAGAGGCACCGCTAATTAATTTATAGAGTAAATAAAGTTGAGATTTGAGGCGACGATGGCGGATGGAGAACAAGTTTAGGCTTTTGAGACGATTTTCATAGGAAGAGAAGGGGATGTTACATCTTTGGAGGACTATTTTGGAGAAGTGGCGGAGAGGTCGTTCTAATTTAAGAGAAAGCTTGGAAAAAGGGGGAGGAGAGTAGACGGCAGAGCAGTATTCGATGATCGGTAACACATAAGTTACTGGGATTTTTAATCTTACTGGGATTTTTAGGGTAATCTCACTGGGATTTTTAGGGTAATCTCACTGGGATTTTTACGGTAATCTCACTGGGATGACAGCAATTTCCGGAAATCCAAGCAGGAGCTTCTGATGAATTGGTAGATTCTGGTGAAAGGAAAACCATCGATGGACAGGGAAGAACGAATGGCAGGAATCAGGAGAAATTGTAGTAGCGAGTGTAGTTGGCGGCGCAATTGTGCTGATGATGACGACCCTAAAACAGAAAATATTAAAAGTAAAAAATAACATTTTTTAAACTCACGAAATCTCAAAATCATGGTTGTGTACTCAGGATCTTTCTCAAGTTGAGTGGGTCACCATAAGGCTTTGGATGCAAGCTACGCATTTTCCTCTCTGGGGTTGCCGTATTGATTCTCGAATCTGAAAGAAAAGGATCTTTATAGAAATTGGGGCAGAAGCTCGTCAATGCTCTGTTTGAGTTCCATAATCCCGGTTTCTTTAAATGATTTCAAACATTTTTTACCTGATAAAATGTTTGCCATAAAATTATCAATATTTATGTAGTTTGACAAAATTTGATATCTTTTTTTAAGATTTGGAGTATTTTAGCTAAACCCTCTAATAGATTGGCTCCTATAACTTCTAATTTTGAGCTAATTTAACTCGGCTTTAATAAAATATTTTGAATAGTTTTCAACTAAGGAATTGTTTATCATGGCATTACAAAACTTTTATCTGTATTCATATTTTTGATACTTCTCAGAGAAACCTAGATACATTTACAGAATTTTGGCAGTGTGGGGAGACACTTTCTATTACAGGTTTTACGGTACTTCCAAGTGGTTGTACCCTCCGAATAAATGCCCTCTCACTCACTTTTTTTTTTCCTTTCCTCATTGAAAATTGTGTTTGTCTTCTATATTCCCCTCCATTAGCCGTCCGCTTTCTCGTTTGGGCTTGAACCAGCGGTATGGCATTCTTAAGGTTTTCCATGGCTTCGGTTCTTTGGTTATCCGTTTTTGAATATAGGCTACCTGAAAAATACAATCCATGAAAGTCCAGGCAGTTTAAAAATTGAAAATAAGGCTTCAAAGATCGATTAAACTGAAATTTAGGTGCTACGACAAATGGTGCATCGACAGTTTAACAAAAGTACCCACACTAAAAAATTCGAGCTTAATTATCTCAACACCTATGCATGATGTCAAAAGATGTCAACTGATAAAATCTTACTGATTTTGGTTTTGAAACGAAGAGAGTATTGTAGAACAAGAAGACAACTTGAAAAAAATTGTGACTTTTTTGAAATTTTCACGGTTTTATGACAAGAAACAAGAATAAAAACCTATTTAAAACGATTCGCGGCCATTTTTTACCCCTAGAGCAACATAATTCACGCAACAAGTAGAAAACAGGCGGAAAGAGAGAAAGAAGAAAATGGGAAAATAAAATTTTAAAATGAGAAAAATAATTTTAAAAGACCGCTATCGCTTCAGCTATAGATCAAAATTTGTAGATCAAAAAGTTTTAACTCAAATTCTGCTGTTTTCAACACTCATTTTTTGGCTCACAATCCGTTTGAAGTTCGGAATTATTTCCGAAAATTTCAATCACGCATCTTTCGTGCTCCGCGAGCCCGAAAATAACAAAAATAATGTTAGAATTTTTTGTGTAGAGATGGAATTTCGAACATAAATAAGAATACCTATTTTCACCGAACTTCATCGAAAATATGCATAGCAATTGCTCAAAGAATAGATGATGCTCCGCGAGAACAAAATTAAGAATGTCGAATCGAACATTTTTTAGAGAAGAAATGGAATTTCGAAGATAAATATAGTTTTTTTTTGTTTTTTTTTTGTAGAGATAGAGTTGGGTTAAACATTTGCCTAAAAAGTTAGACAATTTGAGAATTGGTATTGATAGCGGTAGATTAAATTTTTGAAAAAAAGTCGATTCTCGGTTGTGTACAGAACCAGTGGTTGCTAGTGTTGTGGGATTGGCTATGCCGAAGTGGCGCATGTTTGAAGACGCAGTGAACACGGTGAATCGGATGTACAGTAATAAAACACATGAGAAAGTCAAATATTCAGTTTTTAAAAATTCATGAATCTGAAACTCAAAAAAATTTACAACCGAAAGTTAGAAATTCGCGAATTCTGGAGTTTAAAAACTCAGAAAATCAGAGATCTAAATTTCGAAAGTTGAGAGTTTTCTCTGCCAAATCCGCGTAACTGCCAAGATCAAACGGATTCTCACCAAAGCTTTTTTAAGAAAGCTCATATTTAAGACCGGGGATTTTTTCGAGTTACAAAAAGCCTTTTTCAATGAAAATTGTATTAAATGACGTTGTTATTCATTTCTTCTCTCTCTCTCTCTCTCTCTCTCTCTCTCTCTCTCTCTCTCTCTCCAGCTTCCACAATTAACAAACTATTTATTCAAAACTTATATATTTTCAATCATTTTTCTCGATTGTACTAAAAAGTTGTTTTCAACGGAAATTGAATGTTGGACGAGCTTAATCAGAATCGCAATTCATAATTATTTAATACGTTTGACTGTAAGATAATAGAAGCATAGCTCCAACTCTCTCAATAATTGATGGACTGTTGGTAATCTTCTTCAGAGTTTATTTTATTTAGAAATAATCAGAAATTTTAGTTAAAAGCAAGCAATGAACATTTTACATGAAAAGCTGAAATTCTTTTTTCAGTATCCAAAAAATACCAATAGGGGAGAAGATTGAACTGGGAATTTTGGACAGTTGAATAAAGTAAAATATGCTGATTCAGCGTTATACTAGGATATTCAGGGTGATTAAACTGGAGGAGAGGGGGGGGGGTTACAGTAACCTAAAAATACCACTAGGGGAGAAGATTGAACTGGGAATTTTGGACAATTGAATAATGTAAAATATGCTGATTTAGCGTTATACTGGGATTTTCAGGGTGATTATACTGGAGGAGAGGGGGGGGGGGTTACAGTAACCAAAAAATACCATTAGGGGAGAAGATTGAACTGGGAATTTTGGACAATTGAATAACTTAAAAAATAATAATTTGCGGTATGAACATTATCATTACCGAGAACATTCACCAAATTCTGTATATGAGATGGAACATATAATTGGGTCGATGAGCTAGTCATAATATTGGCGAAAACTAATGAAATAAGTCAATTGTTTGAAAAATGGGAGTGAGTTAATTTCTAGCTTTCTGGAAATTGGGAGATGCCGGTAATTTAAAAAATTGGGACATTTAGAAATTTAAAACATTACTCCGGGTGCTATTGAAAATGTTGAGGATGAAATGGGGGAAGAAAAGGGTCTAGACAAACCTAGAATGATCAAAACCCATTAGGTTGGAAGGAAAGTAACTGTTTTTTGGTATCTTTACTGGGATTTCATGAAGCAATGGGTAGAAAATGAATAAATGGTGGGAAATTCTTACACAATTTGATGAAGTCCAAGCAAGCCTCAAACGGCGCGTTCTGATGGCAGATTCTGGCGACGGGTAGATCATCTATGTGCAGGGAAGAACGAATGGCGATCATCGTGACAAATTGGAGTAAATAGTGTTGGTGACGACCACTTTGTGCTGATGGCGACGACCCTAAAACAGTAAAAATGAGAATTAAAACATATATTTTTTGTTAAACTCACGAAATCTCAAAACCATGGTTGTGTGTTCAGGATCTTTATCAAGTCGAGTGGGTCACCATAAGGCTTCGGGTTCAAGCTACTCATTTTCTTCCCGGGGATCGGGGAAAACGGACTGCAGCCCCTTCAGAAAATCCAAGCAGAAGCTTCTGACAACTGGCTCTGATAATGGATTCTGGTCACGGGTAGAAAATCGAGTGGTAGGAAAAACGAATTTTGGCCCTACAAATTTGAGAAATCTAAAAATTGCTTTTTCAAAATGTGAACTCACGGATATTTTCGGGGGCTGTGGAGAATGCAGATGGTAGACAGTTTTCCTGAATCGGTGACGGTTCAATGGCATGACATGTTGAAACCTAAAAAACGTATTTGTTCGAATTGAAAAAAGGATTATTAAAAATAAGTGAAGAACAGCAACAAGGTTTCAAAAAAAACCACTTAAAAATATGACTACACGCCTGAGCACAAAGGAAGAAAAAATTCAAAAAATTTTTACACTTTTAATGAAATTTTTAGAAAATTCTAAAGGTTTTGAGTTTCCATGACGAGAAACATGTACAAAAACCTATTTCAAACGATTTTCCGTCATTTTTCACTCCTAGAGCGACATAATTTTCAGAAAAAAGCAGCAAATAAAAGGCAGGCGAAAAGAAAACATTTGAAATTTTAAATTAAATAATGAGAAAAAAGAAAAAAATTGCTATGGCCAAAAACTGTAGATCAAAACTTGTAGATCAAAACCTTTTGTTTCGTGAATTCTTTTTTTCATGAGCTTTTTTTCTAGCAGATCGATGTTCGAATCTGGTTCTAGATGCATTCTTATTTTTTGCACATCGTTATTGCTCCGCGAGCACAAATCATTGAAAAATGAGCAGTTTTGATATTTTTGAATGTAGAGATAAAATTTCGTAAATAAACTGATTTTTACTGATGTGAGTCACATGGAAAAAATGCATTGCATTTTCTCAAAAAATGTTTGTTGCTCCGCTTGCACAAACAAAATAAAACTACCAATTTTGACGTTTTTGTAAAGATAGAGTTGGGTTAAACACTCGCCTAATAAATTGATCAATTTGAGAATTGGCGTTGATTGCGGTAGATCAAATTTCGTAAAAACAGTCGATTCTCGGTTGTTTACAGAACCAGTGGTTGCTGATGTTGTAGGATTGGCTTTGCCGAAGTGGCGCTTGTTTGAATATGCAAAAAACACGGCGAGTTAGATGTACAGTAGTGGAACACGGGAGAAAATCAAATATTCAGTTTTTCAAAGCCCATGAATTTTTAAAATTCAAAAAATTTAACAACCGAAAACTAGGTATTCGGGAATTCTGAAATCTGAAAATTCAAAAGTCCAGAGATCTAAATTTTGGAAACTAAGAGTTTTTCCAGCTGGCCAAATCCTCGTAACTGCCAAGGTCAATAGGATTCTCACCAAAATTGTCAGGAAACGACGTATTCAAGTTTATTGTATTTATGTCAACTGTTTTATTCTATAAATCATTAATTTTTCAAATTGGGTTCTTTTTTATTGTGCTGAAAAGGAAATCTTCGAAAAATATTGAATGCTCGATGAATTTATTCGGAATCACAGTTCATTATTAATCAACACGTTTGATTGTGAGATAATAGTAGCACTCCTCTCCAAGGTCGTTCGTGATGCCGACAATGAGGTCATCCTTGTCAACGTGCTCGTATCCGTCTGAAATCAATAAGTCTTATATTTCGCATTCTAACCCAATTCATAAGACCTTTGTATGGAAACGCTGCGTATCCGTTAGTCACTTGCATTGATTTTCCCGCCCACTGCAGTTCGGATCCCGACCAGATCATAACTCTGTAAGAAATTCCCAGCTGACCTCAAAACAATTTGGTGGAACTGTGAATATCTTACTTCAGATTTCCGGGTCCTGAGACAGCGAAAATGATTTGTCCGTTTTCGAATTTCTTGATAGTGAGGTCATGGAAACCGCTCGCTGAAAAAATCTTGAGAGTTTCATGATGCCACCGAGATACTTACTCTTGGATTCATAAACAGTAGTTGTGTTGGAAGAGATACGGTTGAAAATCAAGTTTTTCAGGGTGATATTCTCTGGAAAACAAGAACTGGGTTTTGTGAGTGGTTAGATCTTGACTCACCGCATACTCGTTTTTTTGGACGCCTCGGAACTCTCTCAATAGTCGATGGGCTGTTGGTAATGTTCTTCAGAGTTCCGGCAATGTTCACCGCCTTAGTGATTCCTTCCGATGACCCCTTCTCCAACGAATCCACCCCTTCTCCAATGAAAGCATCATCAGCATTTGGCCCGTTTCCTTCTAGACGTTTTGCTTCTTCCATTTCAGCTTCAGAGAAAATGATGGATGTATAGAGGGTAGGTGGACGTGCTGAAAAATTTTAACAATTGTGAGTTGGGATTACTGTAACTCACGTGGTTCCAGAGTATTAGTGCTGACGTAAACTTCTGTGGTTTTGTCATAACGACCGTATCTGAATCTGACAGTGATCTTCGTTTCACGGACCGATTGCACAACTCTGAATGGAAGCGAAATAATGAAGCCTCCCGCTTCTCTCAAATTCCTATCTTCTTCATACTGGACTCCTTCGACTACATGCTCGTCCATCCAGATCGCGACACTGAATTATTTTCAAGAGGTAAAATCTAGAAAAATCAGACCCACTTTAGTTGCCCTCTAGCAAGAATGAAGAATTGAATGAAACCAGTTTCATTAGACTCCAGACGAACAGTCTCATCGAATTCCGTATAAACTTTTGGTGGGTTTTGAGTTTCAACTCTTTCTTCTTCTTGGAGAGTGTTGGAATAAATTGTTGGATTTCCGCACCGAAGGACTTGAATGTTCAAAAGTTTGGGGAATGCCACTAACTCCGTATGCTTGGAGAGTACTCCAACGATCAGGAGAGAAGCTAGAAAAGTTGACAAAAGACGCATTCCGAATAGCTGCTCTAGGGAGAAGCTGAGAGAATGATGGGGGTGGGTGGCTGCAGAGGGTTTTTATATGAGAAAGGCGTAAATCGAATTAGGGCAGTTTCATCATTCCGATTCTTGGTTCCCAGTCAATATTGATGGGAACCGAGGTAAGGAAGCTAGCCTAGAAACCTGGTGTTTGATGCATACAGTATCTGAACTGCAAAGTTTTCCAAAGAGCGCGCACCTGAATATAGCAGAAGATAAATGAGTTACTAGCGGGAAATAATTCAGGAATCTGGGTTGTACGAAACCGTAAATAGGAGGGATAGTACATTTTAAGATTAACATTTGAATACTTCAGATTTTAAATTTTGACACCCTTGAATTTCCTGAAAACTGGTTGAATCTGAACCCTCAGATTTTCAACTCTTATTCACATTGTATCCCGAAATTCGAATCCATAAAAAGTTATATACAGTGGCGAACGTTAGTGAGTGTCACTTCATACTTTTGTTCATAACTTTGCTCAAACTTGTCCAATCATTGAAAACTTTTTTGTTAAATGTAGCTGGGTTTCCAACAAAACGTTGTATAAGTTTTTTGAAATTCAATCAACTATTCTGTCTTCTGAATCTTCACAGACGTGATGATGACTCCAGATGAAAAAAATAATTTTCCGTCAGAATTTTTTTAGAGATTGGCTTTGTGATGAAAAATGTTTGTAGTAGATCAAATATATACAGAAAAAAATTTGAAGCGGTTTGGAACACTTGCTCTTGAGATGTGCTCACTGGAGCATAAAAGGTATGGTTCTGGAGTTTGGCTATAACTCGACTCAAAATGATCCAAAATTGTTCAAATTTTGAGAGAATGTGTGTCTTTAATTGCTTTACAATGTACACACAAAACTTTTGTTTTGGGAACAAAAAATTTTTTTCCTAATACATAGCTCGTCTTCGGATCACAAAAATTATGATAAATTATGAAAATTTTTTGTTCCCAAAACAAAAAGTTTTGTATGTATACTGTAGAACAATTAAAGACACACATTCTCTCAAAATTTGAACAATTTTGGATCATTTTGAGCCGAGTTATAGCCAAACTCCAGAACCATACCTTTTATGCTCCAGTGAGCACATCTCAAGAGCAAGTGTTCCAAACCGCTTCAAATTTTTTTCTGTATATATTTGATCTACACCAAACATTTTTCATCACAAAGCCAATCTCTAAAAAAATTCTGACGGAAAATTATTTTTTTCATCTGGAGTCATCGTCACGTCTGTGAAGATTCAGAAGACAGAATAGTTGATTGAATTTCAAAAAACTTATACAACGTTTTGCTGAAAACCCAGCTACATTTAACAAAAAAGTTTTCAATGATTGGACAAGTTTGAGCAAAGTTATGAACAAAAGTATGAAGTGACACTCACTAACGTTCGCCACTGTATAATAAAAGCAAGTATTATTATCAACAGAGCTTTCATTCCGAATAATTATCGGAAAGTCGCATTGAAAGTTAAGAAAAGCAAAAATCTCAACAGAAATCAAAACCTGGGGTGACATGAAAAAATCAGGGAAAATGGGATTGAGAATTGAAAACAAAAAAAAACATTATGGATTTGGGAATTTTCAGAAGAAGGTAGAAGAAATTATCAATAACCTTCGTCATCGTCGTCAGCACTGGAGCCCTCGATTTTCTCGAAGTGTCTGTATTGGCGTCTCAACCGGCATTCACAGAATATTGGCACCTGAAAAAAAATTTTGGAATAAAAATCGTAATGAACAAACTCACTCTTATGATGTTCATCTGGAATGGTCCGTAGTTGTGAAGAAGGCGAACCATGGCTGGAACACTTTCATAGACGGTCACGCATTCGCTGATGTAGCTGGAAAAGGGTAATTTCAAAAAATCGGCGATTCTGGAAGTTCTAACATTTTCGCATTCAGATATCTTGTAAATTACTAGACATTCTTGAAACATGAAAAATTCCAGATTTTAAACTGGATGACTTACCGAGATTGGATTCCAAGACAGGATGGTCTGTCATCCTTCGAACACTTGACATACGTCTTCATGAAGCGATAATCGTAACTTTGCAGGATTTCCACGTAACTTCCATTGATCACTGAAGTTGTTATTCCTGAACCGGTTAATTTTTTTACTTACAGTGTCCATAATGTGGGGTGTTGTCCTTGAAGATTGTGCTCTCACAGACTTGCTCAGTAGATTCACTGATGCCAACAAGCATGGTACGCTTGATGGCCGTCAATTGTGGCATTATAGGCTTCTCGGATACTGAGTTCTCCCATTTACCGTATTCTTCATAGACTGAACAATTGAAATTGGTCATTTGGATATCAAACTATTTTCAAACATACTTCCGAGCAGGAGAAAGACGCAGAAGGAGAGACAGAGGCAATTTACAAACCATCCTCTATTGGAGAGCATTTTTGGTTAAGTGAAGTTGAGTAGACTGACTGAGCTTGTCTTTTTGATCAGGAAGAAGCTCCGCCCGTCCAATTATTTTTTGCTCCGCCCACATGATTCAAATTTTGGTTCCCAAGGAGAGCGCCTTCCACCAATTATCCCACGGAAATTTTTATTGGGGTACAGTAATTGTGGGTTTTGGTTTTTTAAACCTGAGAGAGAATATTGAGGCGGAGGAGGAGGTAAGAGAAAAGAAGCAGGAAGTGAATTTTCGACTCCTGGACGTTTCAGAAGCCGACGTTTCAGAAACACGACGATTCAGAAATTGACATTTCAGAAAGCGACAGTTCAAAAAGCGACGTTTCAGAAACGCGACGGTTCAGAAACCGACAGTTCAGAAACACGACATTTCAGAAGCCAAAGTATTAGAAACATGAGTAAATGAGTATATCAAAATAAGTATTTCTCATTTTGAACTATAATGCTTATTGCTCATTTGTATTTGTGCACTTTTTCTATGATTTTAGGAACAATAGCTAAGTAAAAAACAACATTTATCAAAAAGTAACAAAATTGAGTTAAAAAAAGTAACGAAGTGCATGTGTATTCCGCTTCTGATTTTTTGCTTTTAATCCTGTTACTTTTTGATAAATGTTGTTTTTTACTTAGCTATTGTTCCTAAAATCATAGAAAAAGTGCACAAATACAAATGAGCAATAAGCATTATAGTTCAAAATGAGAAATACTTATTTTGATATACTCATTTACTCATGTTTCTAATACTTTGGCTTCTGAAATGTCGTGTTTCTGAACTGTCGGTTTCTGAACCGTCGCGTTTCTGAAACGTCGCTTTTTGAACTGTCGCTTTCTGAAATGTCAATTTCTGAATCGTCGTGTTTCTGAAACGTCGGCTTCTGAAACGTCCCGGAGCCGAATTTTCGTAAAATTCGGGGATGACAAAAGAGGGATAAGGGACCAGGAAGTGTATTTTTCTAAAATTTGGGAAAGTGGGAAGTAAGGAGAGGTTGTAGACGGTATGGAAAACGTCTCATAGTTTGATGAGGAAATATATAGAAGTTAATTATTAATAAATGAGAGCAATACTTTTCAGAAGCCGTGGAATCACAAAGTGATCATATCGCGCTATGTCCAAACTGGAATCCAGTCAGAGCGCATCAGACCGACACTGTTTCCAGAAGTAATAATCAATTTTTCAAATTATTGAAGACTAATTTTCAGAAAAATGAGAATAAATTTGACGACAACTACCACTGTGTTTTCAATCGTGATCTTCCTGCCTAAACCGATGAAAGTGTCTCGAAACAAATTGAAGAAGAGCGAAAAAAAAATCCTCAAATGGCCCTAAAATGTCATGACTAATACCCATCACTCGTTTTAAAATATGTATATATCTGACTCAAATCATTCGTTTTTCCCAATTTTTATGTTGTTATTCATTTGTCCAATCCATTTTTTCTTGCCTATAAGTACACCAGATGGTATACAGTTGTTTTACCGGTGTCTCCCTTCATCTATCTTTATGCATTTGTTCGAAAATCCTATTGAAATGACTTTTCCTTTTTTTTGGTTTTCAAGAAAAAAACAAGGAACACATGTGCTAGGCAACAGTTAGCCATAGAGTCACGTTTTTATTCATTTTTTCTTTTAATATTTGTTTTTTTCTCAGTATTTCTTGCAAACCCATTGTCTTTGAATGTATGAAAATAGAAACTGTAAAACAACATAACTTTCTCAGTGTTAGCCTATTTCTGCATACGGGAGGCTAGGTGTTTGTTTGCCTCCGTAGAATCATAAATTTTAGAAACCGGGAGAAGTTTTATTGATTTTTCATTGTTTTTGATAAATCGGGAACATAAATATGCTTTTTCGGTAAGGCTGTGTGGTGGGTGTAGGTTTAAAATAGCCACGAATCACAAATTTCCAATCAATATTACTTTTCAAAAATTTCCAAATTACCTGTTACCTCCTGCGCGATACCTTTCTACGTAACTCACAGACCCATAAAACACCTCCAGATTTTAATCAAGAGAGCCTTTTTTTTCAGGAAAAGTAATCAATCCTAGTACGTTTCCCATTATCAGTTCACGCCCTCCTTTTTTCTTCAAAACCTAGCTCACACCTCTTCCGGAGAGCATATATAACAATCACTCGACGTCTTCATATTCTAATTTCCGCCACATTAAGCCATTTCTTCCTGAGATGTGTTGTCTTTTTTGTTTTTCTTGCTCTTTTTGGTTATATATTGCTCTTTTCTTCTTTTTTCAGTTTCTTCTTGATTATCCTTGGTATGAATTTTTCAGATGAACTTGCCCGAAAGTTTCGAAAACAGATCTCGTAAGCGTAAGAACTCTCCAAAAAAGTACTGTAACACTGAGGAAATGGTATGAATTAGAACTCTGAATCTGAAAGTTCCTAATTCAAAATTTCAGAGCTTCTACGGAGCTACTAGAACTGAGAATTCTGACACTGAAACCGAAGGATATGGAGAGGAGTACAAACAACTACACAAGTACATCAAGCCAAGAAGAATGAGTATCTATGCTCCAGATTTCCGCTACGGACCGAATCGTCGAAGCTATTGGCAGCAGGTGAGAGATAATGAAAAAAAAAATGGAAAAATCTAGGAACGATTTTTTAAAATCTATGAATTTACAGGATCTCTCGAACACGGATGATGATGATGATGATGAGGACGAAGAGAAGAAGGTTGATGGAAAATACAAGAAGGAGAACGATGAGGAAGATTCAAGCGACGACGAGAGTTCGTCGGAGGATTCTGGTGATGAGCACGAAGAGAAGGATGACGATGCAGAGGATATAGAAAAAGCAGAAAAAGACAAAATGGAGATGGCGAACGGAGACAAAGCTTGCGATTGGGAGAAGGCTATCAATCTTCAGGTGAGGCAGATTATAGAGATTATAGAATAGAATGGAATGAAGATTCGAAGATTCTCATCATTCGAGATTCGAGATTTTGAGATTCTGAGATTCTGAGATTCTGAGATTCTGAGATTCTGAGATTCTGAGATTCTGAGATTCTGAGATTCTGAGATTCTGAGATTCTGAGATTCTGAGATTCTGAGATTCTGAGATTTTGAGAGTTTTAGATTTGCGGTTTTGATATTCTGAGTTTCTGAGACTCTTAGATTCTGAGATTTTGAGATTCTGAGATTCTGAGATTCTGAGATTCTGAGATTCTGAGATTCTGAGATTCTGAGATTCTGAGATTCTGAGATTCTGAGATTCTGAGATTCTGAGATTCTGAGATTCTGAGATTCTGAGATTCTGAGATTTTGAGAGTTTTAGATTTGCGGTTTTGATATTCTGAGTTTCTGAGATTCTTAGATTCTGAGATTTTGAGATTCTGAGATTCTGAGATTCTGAGATTCTGAGATTCTGAGATTCTGAGATTCTGAGATTCTGAGATTCTGAGATTCTGAGATTCTGAGATTCTGAGATTCTGAGATTCTGAGATTCTGAGATTCTGAGATTCTGAGATTCTGAGATTCTGAAATTCTGAGATTCTGAGATTCTGAGATTCTGAGATTCTGAGATTCTAAGATACTGAGATTCTGAGATTCTGAGATTATGAAATTTTGAGATTCTGAGATTCTGTGATTCTGAGATTCTGACTTCTTAACCCCAATAATCTAATTTTCAGAAAATCCAAGACATGATGCAAGCCAAGCAGAAGGTTGCTACCGATGAATGAAGCTGTCCAATATTTTTCTTTTCGAATCTCACCCTTGATTATCTTTCATTACAAATTATTCATCTCATCTTTCTGTTTTCATGGTCCAATCAATCTATTGTCTATCAATTTTTACTTCTCCTGGCTTTGTACTCCGCCATTTTCACCAAAAGTACAACTTACCATGTCACCTACAACTTACCATGTCGCCCCCATGTTTTCGTTCGGCATTTTCTACCATACTGTCGGTATTTCAAGATTTTGAGGTTCCAAGCTTGTGGCGTTCAGTAATTTTGAATCTGCAATTATCATAGAATCTGAAAATCTCAGATTCTGAAATCCTGAGATCTGAAGTTTTGATAAACTAGGCATCTGGGATTCTGAGAATCTATGGTTTTGAAATTCTATGGTTCTAGGATTCTGTGTTTCAAAATTTCTGAATAACTGAGATTCTGTGATCCAGATATGTTGAAATTCAGAGATTCTGAGGTTCTGAGATTGTTCACCCTTTCCTTTCATTTTCCTGTAATCTTCCACTTGACACAAATGAACTTTATTCGGTGACTTTGATTTCCGTCATGGGTAAAGAACTCGAAAAATAAGACTTTTCCAGAAATTTTCAGATTAATAACTTAATTTTACAAAAAAGTACTTTTCAATCTCCAAAACGGAAAATGCAATTCTTAATGTATCGGAGATAAGAAAATGTTTGGAAAAAAAGAATGTTTTGGGAGCGAGTGAGAGGGACACTGGTGTCTAAATGGAATTTCAGGACTGAGAATTTGTTATATCAGAGAGAAAAAAGAGAGAAGTGTTATGCAGTGCAAGAATGCGGCATACAAAGCGGTATCTAAACTGGGGAATCTAGAAGCTTCTGTAGATGGATAGGCTATTCAGAGATTATTTGGAAATACACCCCTATAACCCAAACCATAGGCAATACATAAAAAACAGAGTATTATGATATAATTTCGAGAGTATCTCAGAATTTCGTGGGATACTGGGCACTGTAATCCGGATACTGTGCAAACTCGGCGTGCTGATGGTACTGCTGCTGATATTGGTGGTAGTTTGGATACTGTTCGTATCCCTGGTACTGTGGGAAATCGTAGGTTGGATACTGTGGAGCTTGAAAGTGTTGCTGGAATTGTTGATGTTGTGGTGCTGGTGGCGGTGCTGCGTGTGGCAAGTGAGCTTGGAACATTTGATTGTAGCTGTTGTAGTCACTGGTGGTGCAGTTGTTGTTGGCCAGACCAAGATTCTGAAAGTTCAAAATTTTGAGATTCTGAGATTCTGAGATTTTAAAATTTTGAGATTCTGGGAATCGGAATTTTTGAAGTTATGAGATTCTGAGATTCTGAGATTCTGAGATTCTGCGATTCTGAGATTCTAAAATCCTGAGATTCTGAAATTCTGATAATCTGAGATTCTGAGATTCTGAGATTCTGAGATTCTGAGATTTTGAGATTCTAAGATTCTGAGATTCTGAGATTCTGAGATTCTGAGATTCTGAGATTCTGAGATTCTGAGATTCTGAGATTCTGAGATTCTGTGATTCTGAGATTCTGAGATACTGAGATTCTGAGATTCTGAGATTCTGAGATTCTGAGATTCTGAGATTCTGAGATTCTGAGATTCTGAGATTCTTAGATTCTGAGATTCTGAGATTCTGAGATTCTGAGATTCTGAGATTCTGAGATTCTGAGATTCTGAGATTCTGAGATTCTGAGATTCTGAGATTCTGAGATTCTGAGATTCTGAGATTCTGAGATTCTGAGATTCTGAGATTCTGAGATTCTGAGATTCTGAGATTCTGAGATTCTGAGATTCTGAGATTCTGAGATTCTGAGATTCTGAGATTCTGAGATTCTGAGATTCTGAGATTCTGAGATTCTGAGATTCTGAGATTCTGAGATTCTGAGATTCTGAGATTCTGAGATTCTGAGATTCTGAGATTCTGATATTCTGAGATTCTGAGATTCTGAGATTCTGAGATTCTGAGATTCTGAGATTCTGAGATTCTGAGATTCTGAGATTCTGAAATTCTGAGATTCTGAGATTCTGAGATTCTGAGATTCTGAGATTCTGAGATTCTGAGATTCTGAGATTCTGAGATTCTGAGATTCTGAGATTCTGAGATTCTGAGATTCTGAGATTCTGAGATTCTGAGATTCTGAGATTCTGAGATTCTGAGATTCTGAGATTCTGAGATTCTGAGATTCTGAGATTCTGAGATTCTGAGATTTTGAGATTCTGATGTGAGATTCTGAGATTCTGAAATTCTGAGTTTCTGAGATTCTTAGATTCTGAGATTCTGAGAATCTGAGATTCTGAGATTCTGAGATCCTGAGATTCTCAAAATCTAGAACACTAATATTCCGATTTTAAGGTTTTGACATTTTGAGAATCTTATTAATTTGAATTTATAAAAATGCGGACTTCTGAAATTATGGTATTTGAAAAAATTTTAAATCGAAACACCAGCTAGGGGAATGTCAAATTTATAAATTCAATAATTTTTTACGATCCACTTTTTTGTAATCGGTTGAACTCTAAAAATATTGTTATTTATGAACGTTTTCTTTGGAAAAACTTTGTTCTTCCACTGAACCCTTCTTTTTCGTTTTCCGTTCTTAGAAAATCGACATTCGCGCCCTCAAATTTGGTCATTGGATTCAATTACCCTGATTTCTTTGACGTGTAGTCTGAAATTCAGAGGGTTGATTCATTTTTCACCTGTCATAAATCATGTTTCGCTTAGTCACAGAAAAAACATTGAAGTCATTTCGAACACCATGGAAATTGGTTTCTTGGTCCCAAAAATGATGTCATTTTCGGAGTTTCTTCGAAATGTTTTTTTTTCGGAAGGTCGCCAGGAAACCAACAAAGATGATGCAATGGCACTACAGTAACCCGGCTCACTCACGTTCTCGTCGTTTTTGTCCTTCTTGGAAGTCTTCCGACGTTTCATCTTTTCTTCCTGACGCTTTTTCTGCTGCTCATCCTCCGACTTCAATTGCTCAGTTCTCTCTGCCATAGCAGCCTCCGCCTCATCTTTCATCTAAAATTTGGGGAATATGTATTCGGAAAAAAATTTGGTTAACTTGTGCTAGACATCATAATCGAATCGGTCTAGTAATGTTCAAGCACTAATCTGTCAGATTTTTTGTGTCTATACATACATATACAAAAAAAGAATATGATAAGAAGTACAACTACCTTGTTTACTGCTTCAAATGTACTAATCTTCCTTTTCAACTGTGGAAAATTGTTAGGGAGAGTGTGTCATGCTGTAACTTGAAGAATAGCTCTATCAATCATAGGGCCATAAAAAATTTTTGATTACTAGATGATGAACTCGAATTTGGAATGATTACTGTAGTCACAAAAAATACCCAGAAGCCAAATTTTAAGTGAATGAAACCAGAAAATGTATTGTTTTGTGAACCTTACTGTAGCTCAAGAGAAAATTACTGTAGCCCTAGAAGATATTATTGAGGCTTAAGATGAAGTTACTTTAGCTCAAGAGGAATTAAATGAAGCTCAAAAGGATGCTACTGTAGCTTAAAAGATTACTACTGTAGCTAGACAAGATATCACTGTGAATTGAGAGAATATTACTGTAGCTTGAGAGATTATAACTGAAGCCGAATGAGATACTACCGTAGCTCAGGGGGATATTACTGTAACTAAAGAGGCTTTTAATGTGACTCATGTGGGTATTACTGTAGCTGTATAAAATATTACTGGTGCATAAGAAAATACTACCGTAGTTTAAGAAAAGATCACGGTAGCCTGAGAGGATGTTACTGTAGCTCAATGAACTAAATTAAAGAAAATTATAAAACCCAGGAATGATCGCTCACCTTGGTCAACAGTCTCTGCCTGCGAAGCTGAAGTGGTCCAAACTTGAAATTCGGTCCATAAATCGACATCTTCCGTGACTGATTGAGCACAACCACTGGTCCAGTGCCCACTGGCTCCATATCATCCTCACTCTGTTCCGTGCTTGAACGTGGAACGCTGTTAACCTCGTTCTGGTCGCCGCTCATTTTCGGGACTCTGAAATTTTACAAAGTTTGGTTAAAGGACAAAAAAGTTGGAAACGAGGGAAAAAGGCAGGAAAGAAAGTCAGCTGAAAAAGAGAACGCGAGTGGCACTTGTCTTGGATTGAAAAAAGAAGAAGCTCCGCCCCATCGAGCACTGCCCAATTTTCCATCCTTTTCTTCTCCGATTTTATACTCCGTTTTTTTTCTTTCTTCCTTTTCCCCTATGCTTTTGATTTTATTTCTTTTTTTTCGCTCTGACACACATGAGATGGTTTGATTGAGAAATGGGAAGATTGAAAAATGTAGAATTGATGGGAATGGAAATCTCGGACGGAGCTCGTGCGCAAAAAGGAAAACTGAATGACGATGGGCAATGGCCGTGACGGGGGGTCCATGGAGAAGAGGAAAAAGAAATGAAAAAAAAAGGAACTCTTCATTCATCAATCTTTTCTTCCGTCATCCCGAGGTCGGCTTTCTCGGGAAGATGAAAAAAAAAGAGAGGGGAAGATAGAAAGTGCTCCTTCTAGTATTGAAAAAAGTGTAATATGTTGCTGTTTCTTGTGTCTTATCAGTCACCTGGCGAGTGATGAAAAAAAAAAGAAACGGTGACCACGTGACGCACAAGAACGCACTCGAGTTTCCCGATTGCGGTCATTTATTACTTGAGAATGGCATAAAGATTTTTTTCCGTCTCTGGGGGCAGAAGAATTGACGTGGAACTGAACGAGAATTTTGAGAAATTAGAAAAAGTTGATAGGCAGCAAATTCCTTTCCCAATTCCCACCGATTGAACGGCGCCAATATAATTGATCATGGGTTCTGGAAGTCGTGGGAATGCTGTTTCATTGATAAATGTCCTTCTGGAAGTTGAGAAAAATCTAATTC
Organism: Caenorhabditis nigoni; assembly: GCA_027920645.1. Taxonomy (NCBI): domain Eukaryota; kingdom Metazoa; phylum Nematoda; class Chromadorea; order Rhabditida; family Rhabditidae; genus Caenorhabditis; species Caenorhabditis nigoni. The sequence continues at coordinate 2,060,919 of CP115869.1, forward strand.
AATCTTATTCAATCTTTTTTTCTGATCAACTGATGGTTTCATTTTTGAAACTGTCAAAAAGAAAAGAAGAAAGGAAAATTTTGAGAACGAAGAAGAAGAAGAGAAACCGAATCGGAAATGGCACGGTGAGAAAAAAGGAATCTGTTTGATTCATCTTCTTTTGTGATGATCATGTTCAATTCCATCCGATTCTCGCCTATTTTTCCTTATCAGCAAACTGTTTCTTTTCTTTTTCAAAGTTTAGATAAATGTTAACAGATCGGCTATAAACCAAGGGATACAATGACATGGAACAAGTGAAAATCACGTGAATACCAGAAGTAAAAAAGACCAGATAGGTCAAAAAGAGATAGTGTGAAGTTCTAAACTAAATTCGGACAGCATACACCGAGTAATCTATAGAACGATTAACGATTATGTGGGAATTTTTTTGAAATCACAGTGAGAGGCGTAAAGAAAAGGACAGAACTGAAAACGCACCTAATTGTCGGCTGTCACGGTTTTTTTCAAGCTGAAAAGTGGTTTTTTTTGCCTCAATTGAGACTCTGAAAATGCTGTCAATTTTCGGGATGGAGAAGAAAATTTTAGGATGGCGGGGAAAGGGAAAAGGGAGCCGGAGGAGGGGAATCATGTAGACTAAAACTTCTAAAAAATTCCAAAATTTTGATAAGGAGTTCGAATTTCAAACAGATGCAAAGAAACAGATAAAAGATCCATTCTATTAGACTGGTCGCAACAATGGGTACAAATGATGAAGGAGGTTCCAGAACAGAGACTACAGTAACCTTAATGTAGTTCCTGATACTCTCACTAATCGGCACCGCCGGTTTTCTTCCACAGGATCGATTTGTTTTTGAATATAAGTTTCATAGATGGTTCCAGGGACAGCTAAGGTAGTATACGGTATCTGTGACAGAAAGAAAGAGAGAAATCTAACACGGCACAGGTTCTAAACTTTAAAAAGGAGAGGAACAGACACCCGCGGGCAAATCAATGCTCACTGTTCATCTGCCAAGACGAGTGATTGTCAGAAGATAGGAGAAGAAAAAACACATTAAGAAACCGAGCAGTAAGAGGGAACCCCAGGAAATATGATGCACTCTTGGTACACGCAGACAGTGCAACGGACAGTCCGTGGGGCGAGAGACGGACACCCGATGGGGTTGAAATAGTCCTCCCCCGTCGTCGCCCCTATCTCTCTCGCTTTTTTTCGTACGGTTGGGGCGCCACACATTGTTCTAACAAATATGATGACTGACGGACTGGGCAGCGTCTACTTTCTCCTCTGTGTCGAGAGACTAAGCAAACTTTGGATTTCACTTTTTTTTCTTCTCGCTCCTCGTTCGTCGTATATGATGTTGATAGACGGAGATAAAACAAGGAGGGAATAGTGTTTTGTAACCGGGAAGAGTCAGGATGATAGGGAAGTGAAGAAAGAGCGGAAGGAAAAGAGCACGTGGATCCGAACCATAACATCATGAGATGCAGGTGGGAAAACATTGTCTAATGAACTGACATATTCAAACAAAAACATGTTAGAAAACAAGCACATCATCAAATTGGATGACGAGCTGATGATTCGAAAGTTCTCGAAAGTCTCGAAATAATTCCTGAAGCTGAAAATATTCTGGGGACTTCCAACAAACTTTAAAAAGACCAGAAAATCTCATTTCCTGATGATCTGAAGCTGTGATTTTCGATATAGGGATCATATTATACAGGCCAAACAATAAAATCTCATTTTAAAGTCTCAATTCAAAAATCCTATTAACGTAGAGTTTCATTGCTGAATTGTTCCAAAAAACTCCTAAACGAATTCACTGAATACGTTAACCAGCAGACAAACCATTCAAAGGTGGTTTTTCACAGTTTTGTGGAAACCCCTATCTCACCTTTTTCAGGTGTTCCCCACATCTCTAAACTTTTCCAGCCGTAAAAACTCCACCTGGTCTCTATTAGAGCATTCGAGGGTACGATGAATTCGAACTCTCCCGAAATCGAATGCGACCCGAAAACGAACTCGATCAAATTAGAAATGTACCTTTCTCGAACACGCCCAGAACAGAACAAGAACAGAATCAAACTATTCTAACTGAAACTGTGCCGGAGTCGAACTGACCCGAATTGGAACTCGGTTAAAAGTTGCACGCGCTTGCGTTACCATTAAAATTTTAAATTTTCTTCAGAAAAAAAAAGCATTTTTAAAGCTCCGATGCGAGCCGATATACTGTAGTACCAGACAAAAAAGTGATGTTTTCACTATTCAGTGAAAAGAGTCAAATTTGGAGCCCTTAAAACTTTGTTGACTGACAGCTGTTTTGACCATTTCATTTTTCATGAGATATTCCGTTTGTAGTCAAAAAATTGTAGAAAATGATACAATCAGCACTAAAATGATAGTTGTGCCACTTTAAAACCGCACATCACTGTTTGTTGGATTTGTACAAAAGTGGTCAATCAAAAAAAAAATGAACCTCTTGTTGAGAAATTTTCAAAACCTCTGAAACTTCTGCATTTTTTTTCAGAATATCAAAGTTGACTATCTTAAACTATGTGTCAAAGTTTCATCAAGATACAATTTTTTCCAGTAGCTCATTTCTCCGATTTTCGATAATTTTTTATCATAACTTTGGTTTTCTAAATATCTTCCGCTCTTTTCTAACGTTCCCATTTTCTTTCAGTTCTTCCCATGTCTGTTCCAGTCTGAAAAAATCAAACTAAAAGAAATAAAAACAGGGCAAACGCAAAACATTGATTTGCATAACTTTATTGGCTTTCGATCATCTCTCCCACCGTTTTCTAAAATGGCTCCGCCCACGATTTTCTATATAAAAGCAGTTGAACGTGACTTAAAATCAGTTAGTTGAGTTCTACTACGTGTCGCTCGAATTTGTTGGGATCTCGCTGAAGTGAGTTTTCCCCGCATTCCAAAATTTCCAGCTCTTGTTCAATATTCAGAAAGATGTCATCTTATTGCCCAGCATGTGGAAAGCTAGTCTATTTTGCCGAGAAGATTTTCGCACTTGGAGCCGACTGGCACAAGTCATGCTTCAAATGCACAAACAAGGAGTGTAAGAAGGTCCTCACTCTCGGGAAGCAGGTCGATAAGAATCAAAAGCCATACTGTGCGCATTGCTATGACGTCTACTTTGGACGGACCCAATACAAGCAGAACTTCGTCAAAGTTCATAATTTCGAAGCAGAAGACACCGAGGAGGATTAGTGAGCTAGGATTTTTTGTCTTTAAATTGGTTCACTTGCTCGTCTGAATCATGCTCCTATTTTTTCAAACGATTCATCTGAATAAACCAATTTTGAGAATTAAGAATTAATGTACTTCTATCAGCATCAAAAATTTGATCATTCGAGGTTCCTTCCCAATAGTAATCAATTTATCAGTGTCCTAAAATTGAGAACATTTTCATTTAAAGCAATTTTGCATTTGACAGTAAACAATCAAAGGGATTAAAACCAATTACGGTACACATTCAATCAAAGGAGAGAGGTCAATGACTTCTTTTGAGCTGCCTGAGATTTCAAGACGTACACAACCAAGCATAGGCGAAATGCTCAATATTAGTTATTTTTAAAAATGATGAACCTTCTATTAGAGGTCCTCAATATTATAAATTACGGGGGACAAATCCCATTTGGAATTATTCCATTGGAATTCTTGGGGGGTGGATAGAGAAACAGAGTTCGGGGGAGAAAATGCTTGTAATAAATTGTACAAGGAATTAAAAGATAGATTTTTTGAGGGGTTGAAAGTATTCCAGTCAGGTACTTGATACTTGTAATGGTAGGGAGATGGAGAGTTTACTTCTCCTGAAGGGGCTGGACAGCGCTCTCGGCTTGAAGAGTGATACGGTCCTTGTTCTGGTTGGACAGTTCCTTGGCCTTGTCAGCCGTCGCACGGTTTCCACGTTCAGCTTCCAGACGCTTGTAGACTGGTTTGAAGAGCACGACAAGGGCGAGGACGAGGAGAGTGGCCAGCAGGGAGAAGATCTGAAATTTGGAAAAAAATGAGTTTCTGTTAGATTTTTAGCTGAATTTGAGCAAAATTTTCAGGCCCGGCGGGTCGGGAATAAGCACTGCTGTGCCACGGCCGGCCGCGGCATTTTCATAAGAGTATTCCTGAGATAGGTTCGCCTCGCGGCCCAAAAGGTTTGAACTTTTTTTCCAAAAAATAACTTTTTTAAATCGAAGCAAGCGCCAACTGTCCGGGCCTTCCGGGCCTTCCGGGCCTTCCGCTCCTCCCGGACCGGGCCTCGAATAACTTTTTGAAGGCCCGGCCCGGTCCGTCGCAAGTATGGTATTTTCGAAAGGACGGACTGGTTGGTCCACTACAACCTCCCCATGGTCTCAGGAATAACCGGTCGCCGCCGCAAACGGCACAGCCATGGTAATAAACACGAACTTCTTTCCCTGCACTCTCAAAACTTGAAAACTTACCATGATCGACATAGTGTTGTCCTTTGGTGTGTTGACGGTGTCATCTGGAGTGAGCTGGCAGACCTGGATGTGCATGCGATCTGGTTGAAGTGGGCGAGCAAAGTTCTTCATGATGAAGACGTAGATCACACTCTGAATCTGTCCAGACAACACAATAAGTCCGGTCGATGTAGCCTCCGACACTGGGAACGTGCATTCTGAAGCCAACTCAAGTCCAATTGGGTAGGTGGCCAATCCGAGAACTCCGAAGAAGAGGCAAGTGATAGCCAGGAAGACTGAGAGTCCTTGATGGAGAGTCAGCTGAAGGAAGATAAGTCCGAAGATGACGGCGGCTCCAAGAGCAATCTTAAGAGTCTCCTCGTAGAGTTTGGTTCGGTCGACAAAGATTCCACTAGCAGCTGCTCCGAACACTCCTCCGACAATCATCAACGCGGCGCAGACTCCAGAGAAGAAGTTCGAGTATCCAGATGGGCACAAAAGTTCGAGCATAACGGTGTAGAGGCAATTGAACATTCCGATTCCACCACCCATGACAATGAGAAGAATAATGTATTGCTTGGAAGAGAAGCACGACTTCATTCCGGATACAAAGTCCATTTGTGGCTTGCTAGCACTGAACGTTGGTGGGATCTTTGGCTCACTGCGGTTGACTCCAAACTGCAAGGAAAATTTATTAGCATGAGAAAATTGAAAACTGATGCTTACTGTAGCAATGAGCATAGCAGCTAGCGATGGCACACATGTGAAGATGTTGAGCCAGATGACGTGGTCCGGGGACTTGACGATAGCTGGACTGATCAGGTTAGCCATGAGTACTCCGAGTGGGTTGGACATGACTCCAATGGTGGTGGCGATGGCACGTTGAGTGTCTGGGAACCAGGATCCGGCGACCTGAAAATTGTAATGGTTAGGATTGAATAAGAAGGTGATAAAGAGTTGGAAATTAGCTTCTGGTGAAAGTCCTAGAGATCCCATGAAGACCTAAAAGGTGTCGACTGCAGTTTTCTATCAGATTTTGCCAGAACCGCTGAGTTTGATGTGCTTGATGAGCTGGGTCTTAGAATCAAAGCACGGCTGTTTCAGTTTCCAGGTTTTCAAGGAAACGCCGTTTCGAGAAGGATGGCTTGAAATTGAGCTCTATGAGGTTCAGGATGACTTCCCTCTGTTCAATTGAGCATTGTTACAGTCCCATGACAAGCTGAAATCCGTTTTTGAAACGGCATAGGTTGACTCAAATGGCTTCATTGCTCATTTCCTCAGATAATATCATATGAATATTAATAGTGCCGTTGATAGGCCCATGAACACTCTTCGGAACTCCATGACGTCTAGATATCCTCATTTTCTCACCTTCGTTGGCAAGAACATGATGAACGGATAGGCGATGGCGGCGATTCCTTGTCCAGTCATGCAGATTGGGAAGCGAAGGTCTTCTGGGACAAAGTCAAGCGACGAGATCACTCGAATGACTGCTCCGATTCCGTTGGTCCATCCAGCAATAAGAATAGCGGTACGAAGACCCCACTCACGACCGGCCCACATAGCGAAGAGTCCAACTGGGATTGTGCACAACATGTAGATCATCGAGAGCCTGAAAAACATGTGTTGAGTTATTAATTTGCCTTTTGAAAATCAATATGGCTAGGTCAGAACACTATCTGAGCAGCCTAATCACTCACAATGAGGAAAAAACCTAGTCTTATCAGCCTGGGAACAGTCTAATCGCTAAGGAAACTAGACTACACATACTGATAGCAGCCTAGTAATGTGTCTGGTACGTTCAAATTGGGGCTTTCGAGCTGGCAGAACGTTTTCTGGAGATCGAAGGCGGCTGCCAGAAGATCTCCGAGCCCTATTACTAGCTTTGTAATCTGATTCTCGAGCTATAACTCACCAAGCAGCACTGCTTTCTCCGTAGAAGCTGTTGACGTAGTTTCCAGACGGCGCGTATCCGATCCAAGACATTGTGTTGGTGTTGTTCAGAAGGGCCACCGTCAGAAGAACAATCCATCGTTGTTTGTAGACACGAAGCTGGATCTGGTCTCCAATCTCCTCGTCGGCTCCTTCTGCTCCATCGGCGGGAGCTCCGGACTTGTTGAGTGGCTGGAGTCGAATGTCGACTTGCTCCGCACTGATCGGACCGTCGTCAGCGCCCATTTTGCTTGAGTTCTGTTGTTGTTACCCTGGAAAATTGGATTTTATTAGGGGGAGCGGGAAAGAAAGGTTTTAAGTGGAGAGTCGTCAAGGACAACAAGAATAATGGGACAGGTGCATCTTGAGGAACATTAAAATCTCCTTAATGCATAGAAAATGACCGGTGAGACCCCGTCCTATATAACCCGGATAGAAAAGTGCGCGTTCTAAGGTGAACGAAAATGAGTCATTTTTTGAGACTACTATATTTGTTCTTTTTTTGTACGCTCTCGTTTGACGAGTCAGTTGGGAGGGGAACACGTTAATTGATTTTCACGTCAGGAAACTGCCACCAAGAAAAAGAAAAGAATTCGAAATTCAATTTGGAAAAATGGATGGAAGAAAACGAAAGCCTCCGCCTCGTGTCAAACAAAACGAATATAAGGGAGATACTTTGGTTTTTCTGTCTCGGTTGGGGAAGAGGATGGGCCTAATCACGCCATTCAATCTTTCTTTTTCGAGGGCACTAGGTCTCCTCTTCAATCATCTTTTTTTGAAAATGCAAGGAAGAAAGTTAGGTACGATGAAAATGATAAAATTTACGACCTGGCCCAGTTTTTATAACCTTCAATCAGTTTCAATTGGCAAATGATTGACATTTCTAGTCGAATTGAGAGCCAAGGGAGCCAAAAAAGACTGAATACACACCTTGGACTTGTATTTCGAAACTTGTGGCTAACTTTGGAAAGGCAAATACACGAAAAAACGTGAAGAGGAAGCGGAAAGAACTCGTACACATATATAGAGTAGCGAGTGGTGGTGGGGTGTCTGTGTGCAGTGTTTTTTTTTTTGCTAGCCTATGTCTTTAGGGAGTGGCGGTGGCGGTGGTGGAAGAAGACTGGATGGTGGGCAGAAGAAAAAACTTGAAAATTAGAGCGTACAAAACAGAAAGAGACTCCGCGAGTTCTTTTTTCTCAATAGAAATAGCCTAGTCATCTGAGAAGAAGGAAGCAAAAAGTTTGTTTTTTTTTTTTTGAAAAATTTCTCTTCTTCTCAATTTTCTTTCAAGAAGAAAACTTATACTAGTATCTAAAAATCTCTTAAATATTGACAAAATCCTAGTTACTGCACGAGAGCTGAAAAAATGACCGATGACCACTGACCCCCACACACGTGGCGAATTATCGATTTTTCACACGCAAAAAATTACCTAGACCCTACAGGCAATGCACACACGTTTTCTGTGTTTCTCCAGCAAAAAACTATCAAAAAACCAATCGCCGACAAAAAACCTATTCTTATCACTGCAGAAAACTGACAAGAAACCAACGCGGTATCACCCGAAAAAAAAAAAGAAAAAAGAGGTGAGAGGAAAGAGAGCGATAATAGTGCAAACGAGAAAGAGAGAGAGAGAGCAGTATCGGACTGAATGGACAGTGTGCGCGCCTATGTTTGTTCGCGGCCTTCCGCGGTCCGCAAACGCCATAACTGACGATAAATTGCGGGGTCGGCGGACGTGTGCGCGCGCACCCGCGCGGAGAGACAAGGATAAACGAGGAGGGTGGGAGACAGTGTGCGGCGTGCGGCGGGAGGGGTCAAGAAGAAGTGTAGGTCTATGTATTGAAGAGATGGTCCGTATGAAATTGCATCAAACACAATATATCGGAAAAAACCTAATACTAGAAATAACAAAAATTCCTTGTTCTGCACGATTGTTTTCAACAGAATTATGCTCAAATTTGCTGGAAGACTGATAAAATAACATTTCGGCAAATGACCAAATTTGTACAAAAATGTAGGTAAAAAAAGAAAAAAAAACGTTAATTCGTCGCCAATAACTACTTTGGAGACAAGTGGATGAAGCTTATGAAGAGAGGAAAGGGTCAATTTGATAAATCATACTCTTTTCAATCACAGAAAGCTAGAAAATCACTTTTTTAACACGCTAAACCGGAATCTTCAGAGGTTATAAAGCTCAGAAAGTCAACATCGCTGAATGTTTCATATATTACTACTTCATTATAAATTCAGGAAGCTAAAACTGAATATTTTATTCAGTTCTCCGTAGAAAAACTGATGAGAACAATGTCAATTGAACTAATAACTTTTATCACCAGTCTCAAATCAATTTTTGAATTCCAGATTTGGAATTTCTTAGTTGATAAATGTAAATAAGGCTATTGGCTCAAATCTTTTCTTATTTCTATGATTTCAAAAGCTATTTTAAAAACATGAAGTTTCGTTGGATTTGAAACCAGAAAAATATGATAACAGACACAAAAAGGACCACGTGGCCGCTGAACGTCATATCAATACATTCTCAAAGATCACAAGAACTAGTAGGTATCAGTGATAGTGATGGAATGTTTGTTTTCCTGGCACAAACATACCCGTGTGGTCTGTGAATTGGTGTCTATAAGCGAATCGGGGCGAAAAAAGGAGACAATCAGTACTAATTCAATTTCAGGATGCACAATGTCGACTTTGGTTTCTGTCAACTTTCAACTTTGGTTGGTTGCGTCCCAGATTTATCATTTTTTGCACCAAAAATCTAACAAGAATGTCGTTAAAATGTCGCGATCATCAAGGCATACCAAATGAGGAGTCATGTCATTGTTATTGTTTATTCAATGACCAACTGTGGTTTGCTTCAAGAAGACAACGAGGCGAGAATTAAAAATTGAATCTTGGAATGGAGCAAGCCGGAGCCGGAAGTGTTGGTTTTTTCGAGCTTGAATCTCAAAAATTTGAGATCTATGTCACTATTGTCCACGGAAAAGTTCAAACTGCTCGGGTTCTTTTTTCCACTTCCTCTCGTTTTTGCTACTTGTCACTCTTGATATGAAATCCAAGAAAAATCAGCCAGCTGACAGATGGCTTGTCCATCAAAAAGGTGTTCGCTGGGAGCTTGAAAATCCCCACTTTATTTTTCGATTTACAAAAGAAGGACCCCTCTGTTTTGTTATTTCATTTACTTCCTCGAGGAACGAGCAAAATAGAATCACAAACATATCAACAACTTTTCTTCTTTTTATTTTTTCTGGGGTGTTCCTCTTTCAATTTTCAAAGATTTTAGGTTTATTACCTAGTAGTTACTTCAATAACCTATTTTTCATGAAACATGCCATAAACACTCTAATAGAAAGCCACCCGAATCGTCAAATTTGAGCCCATGTATCTCATTTTCTGTGAAAAATATCAATAAGTGGTTAACTAATAAAATGTTGCTAATATCATGATAAAAATTTTCTTAGTTGTCAAATTTTTGATATCTTTCAAAAGAAGTCAGCTACATAGGCTCAAAGTAGACGGTCCGAGTGACGTTCTATTAAAGTGTTTACGGTTTACATGTTTTCTCCGAAAATAGGTGTTCATGGTCCGGTAGAAAAATTTGTTTCCGAAATTTTTTTTCTTAAAAAATCGGCCCCCGAAAAACTTCCCAAACTTTTTTATCTGAAAATGCCGGGGAAAATTGGGAACAAAACTCTTCAATTATTTTTCGTCTATTCTTTTAAATGGAATAGACGAAAAATATTTAAAAAAAGGTTTACGGTAGTTTTTCAACTTTTAAATTTCTCAATAAGGACACACAGAACGAAAAAAAAATTCCGAGAAAATTCTCCAGAATATTTTCGAGACATAGGAATTTCCGATTTCCCGCTTTCCGGCTTTGAACCAGTCTGGTACCTATTTCTATTCTGATGACACATTCTATCTCATCTTATCCTCTCCTACATACCCCATCTTCAGCCATAAAGTCCTGTTTTCAGATTCCTTCACTCTTTTTTTTTGTTTTCAAGACACGTCGTCTCTTACAGAGTAGAAAAAGAAAAGAGAAGAAAAATGTTCATTGGGTAAATGGAACTTTTTGTGGCCATGTTTTTTTTTGTGTCGTGGTGGTCCTCCTCGCACAGAATTGCATTTCTAGCATTCACTTCCACCAATTGCTGTTCCAATAGAATTTGTTGTTTCTAGCCGATCCAGTATCATCCTCTCGTTTTTCGTCTCGATTTGCTTTTGACGGTTGCGCATTCCAGATTCCGCCAAGTTTCTGATAAGTGAACTTTTGAAGAGGTTCTTTGAAAGGTTTTGTGGTTTCTGAGGTTAAAACCAATTATTATGGCAAAAAATCCACATAGGCTTTTTTAAACTTCCGTTACCTCTTCCGGCGCTCGTTTGAAATTTCAAAGTTTTCAAAAACCGAATAAAAAAAGTCAAAAATAACTTACAATGCTGTCCTCGGCCAGTTGTTGGAAAATATTCTTCTTCTTGATTTTTACTTTTTCTTGTTCTTCTTTTTCCATTTTCCAGCAGAAAAAATTCTGAATATGTCACAGTTTGCCTGATAGCTTCATGCATGTACAATGCACCATTCTGATAAGTTTTCTAGAAATTGTTTCTTCTTCTTTTTTCTTCTTTTTACATTCACAATTTCTCATTTCCCCGAGTCTTCTTCTCTTCTCCGCTTTCTGATTCCGTGGAAAATAATTTGGGGAGAACGGGACAGACACTGTGAAGCCAAAGAAAGCGTTCGGAAATTATTTTCATTGTTTTTGTTTGAAAAATGAACATTGATGTTTTCATGACCTTTTTCGAGGTGTGGGCGGGCTATGGGGTTTTATCGAATTTTGACTTTCCGAAAAGTCTTCTTCTTTAGAAGTTGCCTTTTTTCTGTTTTTTGGTGAATAGTTTTTTTTTTTTCGATAAAAGGTTCTAGGAAACATATCCAGGAAACATTTAAGAATTTTTGTGTTTTTCCGACCCAATTTGAGGTATAATCTCTTAAATTTCGGAAATTTAGAAATTTAGAATTGCTTTATTTTTGGTAAGTCAGAAAGTCAGGATTTCCGGAAATTTAGAAAATCATAAATTTTTAATTTTGAAAATTCAGAAATTCAGAAAATCAGAAATTCAGAAATTCGGAAATTCAGAAATTCAGAAATTCAGAAACTTAGAAATTCTGAAATTCCGAAATTCAGAAATTCAGAAATTCAGAAATTCAGAAATTCAGAAATTCAGAAATTCAGAAATTCAGAAATTCAGAAATTCAGAAATTCAGAAATTCAGAAATTCAGAAATTCAGAAATTCAGAAGTACAGAAATTTAGAAATTTCTAATTTCGGAGAGTCAGAGATTCAGAATATTTGGAAATTCAGATGTTCAGAAATTTGGAAAATTTCTAAAATTCAGAATGTTCCGGTATTCAAAAATTCAAAATTTTCGGGTCTTCAGAACATTAGAATGTATTAATTTCCGGTAAAATATGAAAAAAAAACTTGTTCTGGTAAATTCGTCCTAAGTGCTTCTCTGGGAGTTAAACTTGTGGACCTGCTCTTACCGAGGTTGAACTACAGTTTCCAGCCGCCTTCCACTTCCGATGTTCCAAGCACTCCCACCAGTTCATCTAATTGATCTCTAATCTTCGATTCTCTGACATTTCATCTGCTCCAGACATAGCCAATCTAATTTTTATCATGTTTTCCTGATTTTTTTTTTCGAAAAAAACAGAACGACTTTTCCGAACCACCGACACAAATAAAAAAGGGAACGATTGCTAATAAATTAGGTCGCTATTTTTTTCTCTCACTTCCTATTGAAAAACAAGTTGAGAGAGAAAAAAAGAAGAGAAGAGAACTAGTAACAAATGGTCTCGAACTTTCAACGTAACTCAATCTCTCGCCGACCACAATTTGCTGTTTTATCACTTGAAAACAAAAAGACTCTCCTCGGAGGTATCACTTTCACCTGAATTCTCGCTTTTTTTCCTAGGAAATTCTAGAGGTTTCTTTCTAAGAAATAGTCGTATCAAAATATCTCTGCCCTTTCTGAACCTTCCCGAGTTTCCCGAACTTTTTCTTCAGCTTTTTTTTGGTTTTTCGCATTCTTCACCTTTCTTTCAACTTCCTTTCTAATTAGACCCCCCCCCCCTTTTCTTCTTGAAACAAAAATGGCGACAAACAACAAGAAACAAGAAACAAACTCAAGTGTACTTCTATTTCAGGAAGGAGGTCCCTGAAAAAAGCATACACATCATCATCATTGAGTTTTCTTGTTGTTATTAGTCTTGATGTGTTGTTGGATCTTCTAAAAAATCCTTAAATGAGCATTGGCAAATAAAAAGATGATAAATAATAATGGTTGAAAATATTAAACTAGATTTTCTGAGAACATTTTTTTCCGGGAACATCAGGTGCTCAGTATATTTTTCCAGGTGCAAGAAAATTTGATTTGTCTCAATTTGGGATCATATTTTTTCTACATTCAAGAACTTTATTCACACTTTTAGTAATAGTTCTCTGAAATCATATGTTCAAAAATGTTTATGAAAGGTCACAGAATTTTTATTTTTATCAAAATAAGATTGAATATATACAAATAACTTACATTTAATATACCTTGAACACTCTAATAGAACGCCACCAGGACCATCCACTTTGAACCTATTTATCTCACATTCAGTTATTTTCAAAGATATCAAAAAGTTATCAACTAATAAAATGTTTATCAGGATATCAGCAACACTTTCTCAGTTGTCTACCTTTTGATATCTTTCACAGGAACCGAGATATATGAACTCAAATTGGACGATTCGGGTGGCGTTCTATTAGAGTGTTTACGGTAAGTACTTCTTGGAACTGATAATGTATTTTCCAATGAAAATTCAAAACAAAGTTTAGTTTTATGTGCCATTCGGACTTCGAGCTGCATTAATTTTCATAACAATTATCGAAATTTGTTCAATTTTTTTTAATTTTTTCGGATTTTCGATAAATCTCACAATAACTGAGATACTGTAAACACTCTATTAGAACACGCCCCGCACCGTCCACTCTGCGCCTATTTATCTCAGTTCTTTTGAAAGATATCACAAAGTTATCAACTAATAAAATGTTTACCATAAAATCAGCAACATTTTATCAGTTGTCTACTTTTTGATATCTTACATAATAACTGAGATACATGAACTCAAATTTGACAAGTCGGGTGGCGTTCTATTAGAGTGTTTTCGGTATCTCACAGAAACTGAGATATATGAGCTTTAAATTATGCCCTTCTGTCATCATCCCATCAAAATTAATCTTCAAAAATACTTTGACCTATATAAGATTACTACGACGACATGATCCGTTTGATGATTGATGTCTCACTCCGTTTAAAACATGCATTCTCTTCAATTCTAATTCCGGTGCCCTTCGAAAAGATTAGCTCGCATTTTGCCAAGTCAAAAACCGGTCGAATAACCAACGAATTCTTTTTTCATCTTGCATTTTTCCTCTTTTTCGCTTAAAGTATGTCTGTGGCCAACATTGGGTTGTGTTCAAATAATTCATACCTTCATGCACACAGTTGGACACCCCAAGCAACCAAACTTCCGCTGCTATTCTCGTGGAGTATATCTTCTTTAGTGTTTCTTCTCCAGAAAAAGATAGTTTTTCTCACTTAAAATAAACTTCCGGTGTCAGAGGAGAGAACTTCTCACGAGTATAAAAGTTAAATTGAGATACGAACAGATGAGGTCGCTCGTGTGCTCAATTTACTTTTCTCATGCAACATCGCCTCCCATCCCATTTTTTCTTCTCTCGTTGGTGTGTGCTTCCGCATCAAATTCGCGCCTCCATCGTAGGTTATAACAGAATTTCCTCTCTCCCGCAATTTTCAAGAGAGGGAGGGGCGTCACATGCACCCCGCAACTTTTTGACGTTAACAGGAATTTGGAGTTTACAATTCAATGTACTCTGTTGCATATGATGCACTTCAAAATAGCTTCTAAAGTTTTATTCCTGTGTTTTACTAAACTTTAAGACGGCTTAGAACTGGATGATGAATATTTCTCCTAAAGGCGGTATTTTTTTTTCAAATTAGCAATCCAGTCATGTGTCTAACAGAATATTTTAATGATTCAGACATCTTGTCTCGTCTCGTAGGTACGTAGGAATTTTGGAAGTATGTCTAGTAGCAAAGATTTTTGTCATGGTGAGTATCAAGAATCAAGGTGAATCTTAAGAGCAAGATAGTTCCAGTTCGTTTGATTTTCTGACGTTGTTGTTTCTTTTTTTCGAAAGTTTTTGTGTTTTGATGCTTTTTTCATTAGAATTTTGTACTAAAATTTTTTTGATGAACTTGAAATCTAAGAAATTGAGTTTAAAACAAAAACGAACATACGGTAAACACTCTAATATAACGCCACCCGGGCCGTCTTTGTCTGAGCCTTCATATCTCATTTATTTTGAATGATATCAGGAAGTTGTCCACTAATAAAGTGTTTATCATGATATCAGCAACATTTTATTAGTGAACCAATTCTTCATATCTTTTACAGAAATCGAGATATTTGGGCTCAAAGGTGGAAGCTAGAGAGACCTTCTTACTGGTTTTACGGTGTTTATCACTCGATAAATAAAAAAATTGTTTCAAAATACTGTGCTACATTTTTCTTGAAAAATAATTTTTCATTTCTTTTTTAAATTTTCTTTGACTACTCAATTTTTGTCTGATGGAAATTAGAGTTACAAAAATTTATTTATTGAGTGAAACATGTGTTTTAAGTTCTTGTCGAATTTCAGCGTTCTCAAAAAATATCAATTTTTGACACAAATTAGCATTATTGTTTTTAAATTATAGATCTGTGTTCAAAACATTTTTTCAACGTTTCTTAATACCAACTTTGAACACCAGCTTCCACTATATACCAATATCCCGAATCTTCTATATCATGAAATCTGGAACCCAAATCATACATTCAATGCTAACACAAATTCAGATAAACACACGCTGAGGAAAACAAACTTAAACGCACGCAAGATGGCAAAAAAAACCCGGCCTCCTACACTTTTTCCCCATCCCCAAAATGAAGTAGCTCATCTCATTCTATCTATCTCTCTCGAAGAACGTTCAAAATGAGATTTTCGGATTCCAGCCGATCCCCCCTCTCCTTTCATGTCCCTCTGAATCATTATTTATTCCTTGGAACGGGCCGCCCTTTCTTTCTCAGACACCATCTTAAAAAGTTTGGATAGTTGATTAGCATCATTGCTGAAAGATATCCCCATTCTTGTTTCTGGCAAAAACGAGGAGTCACAACACAAGCAATAATGCGTCTTCAAATTAGCCAATGGTTCCCAAATTCCATTTTTTCTTTGCCTTTTTTCCTTTTGTGGTTCTCCGAGACTTTGTTAGACATCATCATCATCACTATCTTCCTCGTTTCCTTCCGTTTTTCTAGGTTCTTTTTCTCTTGTTTTTCATGAGCTTCTTTGGTTTTTGACATGATCACAGACAGGAAAAAAGAAAAAAAAAACGAGAAAAAAACCAAACAGTGGTATGCACACCGCATTAATACTCATTCTAGAAGGGGAAAAGGGTCTAGGGGAGAAGAAGAAGAAGTTATGATGGTCCCTTTTTTCTGAAGCCAAAAACAACGAGATTTACTTCATGATCAATCGCTGTTTCTTTTTTTCACTGGGGTTTTGGGGGCGGTTTCTTTTAAAAAGCTTTCTCTGTAAAATATTAACTTGCATTCCGAAACTGTGGTAAACAGGAAGAAACAGAAGAAAGTAGTTTCGGAATTTATGATTATGGGGTTGTCTGTGAAACAATCAAAACATATTTTTCCTTATTTTGAGCACAAGAGAAAGGTTAGATACTCTTTTTAGTCTTAACATTAGCTTTTGAGTATCAATAAGCAACAAAGCCCGAAACATTACTGTAGACATTCCTCTAAAAGTTTCACCGGAATGTCAGTATGAACCACCATGTCCAAAATCTTACTGTAGACATTCCCTCTAATAGCACGCCTCACGAATCGTCAAATTTGGATTTGGACCCATGTATCTCAACTTCTGTCAGAGACATCAAAAGTGGTTAATTACTAAAATGTTGCTGATAGCATGATAAAACTTTTGTCAGTGGGCAACTTTTTGATATCTTTCAAAAGAAGGGAGATACTAAGGTTCAAAGTGGACGGCCCGGGTTGCTTTCTATAAGAATGTTTACGGTATTTGAAATCTTATTTTCTGTTTTTCTATTTCAATTTTTTCTTCCAATTTTTTCCATTTTTTTATATTCCAAAAAAAACTTGGTAACAAACAAAAAACATGCAAAAAGTACGAATGAATATATTTTGACAACTCTAAAACGTTTATTTTCTTGTTCCAGCAGCATGTTTTCGTGTGTTTTCCATTTTGGAGACCTTCCCCCTTGAAAAATGTTCCAGACAATTCTTCTATTTCTAGTTGTTCTTTTGAGTTGTTCTTCAAAAACTCTCCATAGTTCAACTACCAACACTTAATTGGTTTGCTGTAATTGCTCTGGCATTTTATATAGGTTTCAATTTTAGTCAAAGTGCACAAGTATGCATTTCATTTTCAGTCTTATAAGAGCAAAACTGGGAACTCTTCTTCTTCCTTATAATTCTTGGAATTTCCGGCATTTTTGGCGTTCTTCGTAACGTCTCAAAAAAACAATTGCGCAGCTAATTTTCCAACTGATTCAATTATTTCAGTTGACTTCTCTTCTCTTTTTTCTGAAAATTCCCAAAATGTTCAGTGCCGAAAATCCTAGACAAAAGGTGTTAGTGTCTTCTCTTGTCTTTTCAAAGTATTTGTCACAAAGCGAAAAAAAAGCAAAAAGCAACTTCCTCGTTCCTTTTTTGACATAGTCATCGGGGGTCGACGATGTTTTCGGAACCTTTGTGCAAATTTTCATGGAGCCCGCTATCTTTCTTTTTTGCTTTATATTGCTCTATGTTCCATCACTTTTTGTAGCTTTTCTGGTTTGGATTTTTGAATTTTATGGCAAAATCGTGACCTATATATCTCTGATAATTATCACATGTCACGCCCCAAAGGTACCAGGAAAAGAAAACCTATTATTATCGTTGTTGAAAACCTTGACAAGGTATGTCATTCAATTTCCTCTCCTCGAATACCCAGAATAGAATTTATTGAATCAGCAGAAAAAAAAGAGAAATGTTCCCAATTTTTTCTCTATCCTTGTGTTCAGAAACCCATTTCCTTTGTTACCCCTTCAACGCCTCCTGATTTCTTCCCTTATTAATTTTTGGTTCTTTGTTCTGAACAAAAAAGCGTTCGTCATTTTCTGCTTCGGTTCCCAGGCAAGGATCCCATTATTGTTAACGAACAGTCATCCGGAATGTTTTTGTTACGGAAAAAACAAGTGGTTCTCTCATAGTCTGGAGTTCCAGGCGAATTTCAAGAATTCATTTCTCATCTAACTTTCATTTTCTGACTATTTTCTGAAATTGGGGCTCGTTCCCAAGAATCGGTTGGTTGTAATAATAAAACAAATCTGAATGTGAAAAAAATGAATTTGGGTGTGTTCAAAAATGTTTTCAACATCTTCTGAGTCAGTTTGTTGACTTTATTTACGTCCCAACAATAATATTTCCTAGCAGGACAGAAATAGACATTTTTCTTTTTTTCACAGTTTCCGGGTTTTTTCCAGAAATATCATTTTTTTTGTTCAGCTATAGTTTCACGGTTAAATTCATTAATTCAGACTTGCTCGGATTACAGTACCAAGCAAAGCGTTACTAATTTTAATAATTTGCAGTTGAAGATGGAATTCAGAAATTCAGAAATTCAGAAATTCAGAAATTCAGAAATTCAGAAATTCAGAAATTCAGAAATTCAGAAATTCAGAAATTCAGAAATTCAGAAATTCAGAAATTCAGAAATTCAGAAATTCAGAAATTCAGAAATTCAGAAATTCAGAAATTCAGAAATTCAGAAATTCAGAAATTCAGAAATTCAGAAATTCAGAAATTCAGAAATTCAGAAATTCAGAAATTCAGAAATTCAGAAATTCAGAAACTCAGAAATTCAGAAATTCAGAAATTCACAAATTCACAAATTCACAAATTCCGGAAATCGAAAATTCAGAAATTCAGAGATTTCGGTTAATTCTTAATCAGTTAAAAACCAGTTCGTAGATTTTACAAAGTTGTTTTGCCGGTATTCCATCTTTGACTTTTTCAATGCATATCTTAGTCCCAATATTCTCCGCTGCACTCAATTTCCATGCATTTCTCATCCACGAACACTCATCCATTGTTATTCACAACTTATTCTTCTAGTTATCATTTTTGCAGACTCCTTTTTTCCCGACACGACAACGTATAAATTATACAAATTCTGGGTGCTGACTAATGGGTGCACACTGAAGAATAGAAACGGTGAAATGAATGAAGACAACCACGAATCGTCATCGAGCGGATGTGATAATCAAATGTGGGTTTAACTCTTTTTTTCTCACTTACTGAATTCCATGAATTTCAAAAACAAGACCCAGCCAATCAAATCAAAGGAATCAACCAAAGATCTTTTCCAGCGAATTCCTTGTCTCCGAAGCCGAACGGCGACGTCGAGTGAATCACCTTGAAACCGAAGTACACGAGCTTGGCTACGATCCTTTCTCGTACTGTGGCCGGAGGGTTCATGTTCTAGTGAGTTGAAAATACACTGATCATAGACCGCCATAACAGAGCAAAGGGGGTCCGGCGAAAAATTGTTCATCATGAGGAATAAGACGCGAGGAGACGATGCTTTTAGAAGTGATGATTGTTTATGCTTACCATTGTGTTTTTGCAGCTACTCACCAAGTTGATTAGCGTGTTGACGATACCCTTCTACATCGCCATCGTCATCTTCATCTCTTTTTTTGGCAACGCCACATCCGTCATGTTTTCTGTGATAATATTAGGTAGGCTGAAGAAGAAGCTGAGGAGGAGGGGTTATTGAAAATTCAATGATATGATTAGAACTAAATTTTTTCAAATTCCCAGATTCAGATTTGTTTTTTCTCCCAACTATTCAAATAGAGCTCATTCTGTTTAGTCAGAACGGAAAATTGTGACAAGTCCCACAAAAGCTTTTATAATTTTGAGAGATTCGAACTTGTATACCGTAAATCCTGTGACAGAAGAGCTGGCGCTTCTATTTTTCTATTTTTTAAGGTACCTATGGAGGGCCCTCTTATTACAGGGGCGATTCAATTAGAGGGGGGCCTTCTATTTTTACGGCCATCTTTCTTGAAATGTTTCATCAAAAAAATACTAATTTTTGTTCAAAATTCATGAAAATCTGTCAATTTCACCAAAATTGGGCAATCTTCATCGAAAGTAGTGTTTCAATAGATTTCTATTAGTTTGTGGAATTCCCGGAACATTTTTTACTGAAAATATACGAAATTTTTTTTAATTTTGGGACACGTTTTGGAGGGGACCTTATTTACAGAAGACGCTTCTATTAGAGGGGCCCTTCTAATACAGTTTTAACGGTAATTCGAATTAAAATCGGAAGAAGATACTTTAATCGGTACTGTATATGCCAATTTTCAACTTGTTTCAAAATAACCAACTTCTGGAATTCAATCATACTAAATTTCTAGCTTATTCTAAACACGAATTCCTTTTTTTCAGGTTCGGTAGTGATGTCAACATGTTACGGAGCGTTTCGAGGTGCCAAAATGTGCCTGATTCCATTTGTGATACTACAAGTGAGTTTTCATTTTCCGAATTCTCTATAAAACTCCCTGATTTCAGCTTGTATTCCTTATCTACGACTTAATATTGATAGCAATCTTGTTAGTGGCTGTTGTCTTCCCAAAAATGTTTCTCTCGGCACTGCTCAGGTTACCGCTGGAAGATATTCCATTTGGGACTGATCAAGGTGAGATTTTGACTTATTTGTTTAATATTCAAAAATTTTTCAGTACTCCTCGGATGCAGTCTACTTTTAGCTTTGCTTCTTGCCCCATTAGTTTGGACGACTCACGTTGTCTATATCGATTTTCTGTTTATCTCGCAGGTCGACGAGACCTTACACATGTTGAAGGAGGTAAACGCGATCACTTCCGGCTCACCGCTTCACACACTCACCCACTTTTCAGGCCAACCAAAAAGTTTCGCAAGATGATGTGTCCCCTAACCGTATGATGTTTTAGTAGAGCGAGAGTTCACACAAAAAAAAACATTCACTCACATTTTTGCCGGGTGTCGTCGTCGCCTCTTCCTTCTTGGTGCTTATTTTTTATTATTTCATTTTGTTCTTTTTTTGACTTTTTCGTCCCAAATTGCTGATCCATTTTTGCGTGATCTTCAAGCTCTGTGTTAGTTTGCACTTACAGACGTTTTCTTTATTTTTTCTAATTTTTTCCATTCTCGGGTTCCATTCCTTGTCTTCACGAGTGACTAGCATGTTTGTTGCTGTTACAAAACGATACTTGTCCGCTTTTTCTTGTACTTTCTTCCCGGCCAAATTTAATAAATTACAAGTTTTTTAAAAGTTTTTTTTTCATTGCAAATTGTCATAAAAAAAACAAAGTATATAAAAAAAAGCAATTCCTCTGGAATGAAATCAATCACTTACAAAAGCAAGATATGATTATTGGTCCATTAATCACAGTTCGGATCAGGTGAAGGCAAAAATAGCATAAAACCACTAGTAAATGATAAAGAAGACTAGAAAAAACAACTGGAATGCATGCAAAATTTGACTAGAAAGTTGAGAAATCACCCGTAGCGATAAAATAATCAAAAAAAAAATTAATTCTAAACAAGTTGAGATAGTTATTCGCCAAAGGCTGCTGGAACTGCCCAATCCGGGTTATATCCAGGCACTTTTGTTCTGTCGGGGACCAGATAAATCCGTATTCCATTGATAAAGCATGTGACGATTCCGTCATACGCTGTTCGGGGGACTCCAGCCTTGAAATCGTGCATTACGTGGAGTTTGTCGGCTTTGCGGATGTAGTCGACGTTCTCGTCGTAGATAACTCTGAAAATTTCAGGTTTTCAGCTTTTTTCCCTATTCAAAAAGTCCCAAATATGACTCATCGAACACCAACAACAAACCTGACACTTTTCCCTTTGTTTTCGGGCAGTAACACAAAAGCAGCCACATCATCTATTCCCATTTCAACGGCCTGTTTCATCACTTCGAAATGTGTCTTCTTTTCGAAATTGCCCTGGAAACGAGAATAACGAATTAGTCAAAAAGCACGGGGGCCGACACACCGGTAGCAGATAATCCAGATTAATCTTCGCGAAATCTGTGTACTTGTCATTCACTTTGATCTTGGCAAGGTGTTTGCTGAAGAATTGTCCTCTGAAAAATAGAATTGTAAAATGATAAAGCACAAGAGCTAACGTACTTGCTGGCACCTTCTTTTCCATACGCCATCATTCCAGTACGACTGACTTCCGGTCGAATGCATTGCCGGTCTTTGCGGCGGAGTGGATCTCTCATCCAGTCATCCCAGAATCCGACAGGCCAGATTGGTTCCAGTTCGTGCCATGTTTTTCTGAAAAATCGTAAAATTTCAGATATGACAGGACTTGGATATAGCGATGAGGTGAGATAATTCTTTGGGATTCAACCAGTTAAGAACAAGGTTGTCGGGCCCAGCCTGTTTTTTCAAAACTCAAATCAGCTTTCCAGAACGTTTTTCAAATATATTTTGTCCAGATTTCAGCTGGATTTAGGTTTTCTAGCTGACTGTCACTGCTAGTTGAAGAATTTCGATTACAGTACTTTTTGTATAAGTTGTTTGGGGTGGACTAGGCGCCCAAGAACTTTCGGAGCTTCTTAAAAAAGAGCTGATTGTTCCACGACAGTCCACCCACCGCCGAAGCCATGGCCCGAACGCTGTAGCAATTTGCAGAGCTATGGCTTATAGAATAAATCCTAGAGTGTTCTAGGCAACATAGGTCCAGGAAGAAATGGTATCTTTGGTCGGCTAGCTGTCAGTACCGGTCAAATTTTTTCTATATTTTTCCAGCTATGGCCAACTGATCTCCTAGACAGATTTTTTCGCTTTTCTGATATCCTTTTGAATTGAAAAACATTTTTAAAACTCACGATGACATCATCCATCCTAGTCCAGCAAAGAAATCACTCCTATACAATTTGTCCGCTGCATTCACATCAATGTTCTCGAGCTGAAATCCACATTTATGTTTCTAGAAAAACCCCTTCAAGATCCTACTTTTCCATTGTCATTCCACGCTGTCACACACCACAACCTCTCATCGTTCTCCAGCAAGTATCTTGTATTTGAGAAATACGAAAAGAAATCCGGCGCAATGTCGAGGTCGTCTGAAAAAAATCATCATTTCCACAAGATCAAATAATCAAATTACCTTCAGTGATGATAACCGACGAGTAACCCTTATCAACGAAAACATGATTAAGAGCCAGTTTATAGTGACGTGCGATGCGATAATAGGCTGTGAATTGGCGGTGACTCGGTGGAATGGTGATATTCGCTTTGTCTCCTGCCAGATGCTGGAAAAATTCGAGAATTTTAGGATGGACCCCTTCATCACTTCACTATACCTTGATATATTGAACTTGGTCTCCGAACTTTTGCACTTCAATTTTCACATTCTCATTATCACAGTCTTGAGTCACAATAATTGGGAATTGTTCTTTGCTTGGGCGATATCTGAAAATGAAATTAGTTGAAAAACATGTAATTCGAGGATTATCTCACTTGATGAGCTTTTGAACATGATCCCTTACTGCCTGCGCGCGATTACATGAGAAGACCTGCAAGATTATCGATTTTTAGGTGAGAAAATGAGGAAAAATGGACCAACCAAGACAGGAATTGGTTCTTTCCAGTGTTTCAATTCCGGAGATACCTGAAAATCATTATATTGAAAAAGCATGAGAGGCTGAATGGTCTTGGAAATGATAGAAAATCTCAATTCCAGCGGATTTTCAGTCTAAAATCGTCTTTTTTCTCGAAATTCGTCAATGTTTCAGAAATTCAGCAATCAATTTACCATCTCTTCCATTGTCAAATGCCAGGATTTCTTTCTGGCACGAATCTGCTTCACATCTTCCGTCAACTCTTGGATTTTCTTCCTTTCAAACTCCAATAATCGCTCCAATCGTGTCGCCGACTCTAGCAAATCATCGATATTATCCGAATTTCGAGACCTCTGAAACACAAATTGCCGTTTTCCCATCACGTTTGAATAATAATCAACTCACACTGGTTATTTCATTTTCTACGTATAGTGTCCACACTAGAAACACGAATAAAAATCCGAAGAATAGCTTTATTGTTACCGCTTGCATGATGTTGCGGGGAAATATGTACACATCCGCCCTGTAAAATCATTATTTTTCAATTAAAAAAATATTTTCTGAAAAAAAATTGAGAAAAAAGCGTGAAAAACGAGGAAAATCGGTGGAAAACCACTGTTTGACGTGGTTTCCACGCCGCGACTCCGCCCACTCGCAACGCCCCGCACGGTGTTTCGCAAGTGCGCCGCATAGTGGTAGGATTTCTTGTTTTTTAGGGGATACAATGGTTTTCGAAGTTTAATCAACTGTTATTTGATTTTTTGGGAAACTTTTTTCTGCTAGACATACATTTTCGAACATTTTAAATCGAATGGTCACAGTTTCAAAATTTTTGATTCACTCAAAAAGGGTGAAATCAGAGGATTTAATTTTTACTCAGGGTTTTCTTCGCATTGTTTGTTTTTATCATTCACAAGTTTCTATATCTTTAGCAATTTCTCTGGAACACCAATGTAGTCCTCTAAAAAACTAGAAATTCTACTAGCGTGCGGCGCACTTGCTAAACATCGTGCGGCGTAGTTGCGGTGGGCGGAGTTGAGGGGTTCGCAACGTTTTCCAACCGATTTTTGCCCTGTTTTCACATTTTTTAGAAATATTTCAAATAAAAATTGTATACATTGTTTTTCAGAAAGAAGGTATATGCATCTCTCTGCGGAATCCTGTCAACGGTAACAAAAAACTGAGTTTCCAGCTGAAAAACCTGTTTTCCAGTGGAAAGTTTGCTAAACCCAGAATTTGCGAATTCACCCAGGTGCATTCAACTCTCGTATGCCTTCTCGTTCTGTTGTGGAAGCTATTTCAGGTTTTCACAGAGTTTCAATGTTGGAACGACCTCATTTCTCGTATTGTTTGGCAATTTTACCCTTAATTTTCCTTCAAAAAAATCAACTTCATGTAATCGGACTCATGGAATAAAGAGTTATGTCTAGAAAGCTTTCACGTGAGTTCATTTTCAATTTTGTTGTATTCCTTCGAAGGTGTTCCTTTCAGACGTAGCCCAAGTCGTCGGACATCGCTGAGTCTTCTTGTCGCAGGTTTTTGAAGCGCACTCGTTTTACTGAAAGCTTCGGCAAAAAAGTCTTTGATCAACCATATTCGTCTATTCCCGATTCTTGTACTGAGCGGTTAGTGATGCTTATGAGGCCTTATGATACTCTCCGCCAAAGTTTGTTTGTTTTAGGCTCATCTGGAATGTAGTGTTGGAAGCAACAAATGGAGAAAAATCATGCATTGTGACATCATCGTATGGGCCACTGTGTACATAAACCATGTTCCTGCCATAGAATGAAAGAAATTCAACTTCCGTTCTGCACTGTTCAATTCATAAAAACAGAAATGGAATTCTCATGTGCGATGAGAGAAATATAGTCGATGACAGTAAAGCAATCTAAAATCGGCAAAGTAGATAGATTCGCAAAATTCAAACCCCAAAAACAGCATTCGTTGAAATTGATGTATTGTTCTCACAGAGCATTCAACCTTTTGAGAATTGTATATTGAATATTATACGAATTGTATATTATACATTTGATCGAACTGCAGGAACGTTCTGGAATTGCACACGATTTCTTGAAAATGGACGGGGAAAGATTTCCTTGCTCCAACCAGATTGCGATGATCCTGAAACAAAGGAATTCGGGCGGAGAGTATCATTAGTCCTGTTCATTAACACTAACCGCTCGATATAGAATTTCGGAGTGAATGAACTCGTTATCATTGATATAATTCTCTTGAAAAGCAGATCGAGGAAGTTACGGGAACAAGAAACGACCGCTGGTAATGATTTGGGCAGGCATGTTGATTAGATCCGTGTTCTGGAATATGTATTCATCAACCAAGCGAAAACTATTGTCATTGCAAAGTCTAGTAGACTTAGTCTACCAAATTTCACATTTGCCAGATAGTCTTTCTGGATTCTGATTCAAACGAAAAATCATCATTGAAAAACGAACCAAGCCATTTTACATATGTATATCTCATTCCTCCACGGACAACTATATTGAACAGCATTCGCGCCGCATTCTAGCTGAAAAATTTGCCGAATCGATGAGTGTTGATTCTCCGTTACTCAAAACATCCTCCGATCTTCATTTGATACAGGCCCACATAACTGAATCTTATCATTCTCTAACCGCAATGTGGTCGACTAAACAAGAATACTTGGCGATGTCTGGATCGGTTCCGGCGCTTGATTCGAGCAAGATCTGAAGTAAAAATCTGTGAAAAACGACAAAAAATGGAGAAAAACTTACTTGAGAGTTTTCTCTTTGAATTCCATCTGCTTTCTACCCGAAAAAACGCGTCTTCATAGACTTTTCAAGAAAAATGAAGGTTCAATGACCAATCCAGACGTCCATTCGGAATTTTAACTGTAGATAAAAATTAAAAATGATCTTTTTTCAAAAATTAGCATCGAAAAGAATAAAAAGCGCCAAAAACGAAAAACAACGGTTGGAAATAGTGGTTCAATGATGTCGCGACGCGCAGACTCCGCCCACCGCAACGCGCCGCACGGTGTTTTGCAAGTGCGCGCGCGCTCTGCTATTGGTTTTTTGCGGGTGTTTTTCTTCTGTTTGCGTTTGTCGTTCAAGTGTTTTCACTCTTTTTCTTTGCTGTTTTAATGAAATTTTCAATAGTTTTACGTTATCAAACCGGTTGAAATGTTAAAAAACGTTTTTATTTCTGAAATTTGCATGAACAGTGCTCATTATGACTCAAAAAAATTTTTTAAAGATTTTTCTGACTTTCCACGTGTTTTGAAATTACCATCGACAAATTTCAAGAGCTCTCTTTCTCTAGTTCATTTCATTTTCTTTGCTAACTTGTCCTTTTGTCCACAAATCAGGTGTATTGGGTGTCAGTTGCATGTTTTCTGCGGACCTCGCCAATCAATAATCCACGTATTCAAACGAGTGTTGCTAATTGCCCCTCACTGTTTTTTTTCTCTTTCTCTTCTTATTTTTTTTCCCGTGATAAATGCTCAGTTTTGCAGGAAAGTTCGAGCGACCATGGGTAGGAAATCGAGAGCAAAGCTGAACAGGAGTCACAAACCAGAGTGAGTTTTGTTTTTTGTGAAATCATGCAAGAATTGGCAGTGCTATAACAACTGTAAAACGGCTGAAATGAGTCATAGAAAATATCGATTTTTTGGGAAAAAAATGTTCCGTGTAATATCCTATATAAAACTGCAGTCATTTGAAAATCTATTGAATCAAATTTCCATTTTCCAGACCACCAGCACCGACGGCTATCAAGGAGGCGCCTCAGGAAGTTAAGGAGTCAACAAGTGAACAGATCGAAGTCAAAACAGAAGTAGATATCAAAAACACCACATTCGACAGCATTGAAGGAGTTCTGAGATGGGTTGATAGTCATCACAGAGCTGCTCAAGAAAAGTTAGTGGAAGAACAAGGAAAGGCTTTGGAGGAGCACATCATTATGAAATGCAGATCTGAATTGAATAGAAAGTATCAGGCGTGAGTTTGATTATTACTCAGTTTAAAATTGTAGTTCTTGATTTGCAGAGTTTTTGACACTATGACGGCGCTTGGCAACGACCCAAAACCCGGGAATTCGACTGAGCAGGACGACATCAAAATCATGAGAGAGGAGTTGAAGTCTATGGGGATGGCCGATGAGAGTGAGAACGAAGCGTGAGTATCGATGATTTTAGGTGGAAATTGAGAGATGATGTTTAGAACTTCTTCGTCAGCAGCTGCAGCTCCTAAGAAGACTCCAGTTGCTAAAAATAACGGTGTCATACAGAAAGACATATATGCCTGGATAGATGAGAAGTTGAGGTAAGTATTTTGTCCGTTTACAGTAACAGTTGTCGGTTGGAGAGCATCTGTGAGACATCAAACACGTTTAGCAACCTTCAGCAGTCGGCAGTATGTTGCTGCTCAGCTTTTACATCGTTTCTGAGCAATTCCTCATCAAATATATTTCAGAGTTCCGGCCGATACTCCGCTTGTAACACAGTTCGAAGAGGTCTCCTTTGGACAAAAAGAAATCCGAATCAACAACAAAACCTACTCAGTGGGAGTGAGTCGTATCTGGAACGATGGACGGACCCCCGGCTACGTTCGGAGAATCAATCGCTACAACGGGCTCACTTACGATCTGGATCAGTTCGGTGTTCCCAAGCCTCGAACAGCCAAATACCCTGGTGAAATCACTATTGGAACTGGAGATGGAACTGGCGGTAGTCTCTTCTACGGCGTGCGCTACGACTACAAAAATTGTTGGTGGGAAGAGAAGGAGTCGCTTCGAGAAAGAGTTGAATCTCGTCATGAGTCTATTCTACGTCACAAGAAAGTTTGCAAGGCATGCAGAGAAAAAAAGCAAGCAGATGATTCGGAAGATGAAGTGGAGCCGAGTCACGATGAGCAAGTTGATGAGAATACTAAAGACTGTCGGAAATTCGCCGAAAACTTCAAGTACTTGGAAAGGGAGATCATGATATTTCAGTGCATGATTTGTAGAGCAGAAAATATGAAACCACCATTCAAGATGTATCTGGAGATAACAATTATCACTGAAGACAGCGAGGTTGATGAAATCTTTCGCTTCGAATACAACACACCCGTGGATAGGGTATTCCAGTATCTCGTCTACACTCTCTTCCAATTCCCGGACCCGACAACATTCTATATAAAACGATTGGGATTGAACAACTCGAACCTCCAAATGTTTTTCCCACCGGAATGCAAGCTAGTATACAAAGAACTGATCGTTGTCGGCAATCTCTTCGACGCTTTTCTAGCACTCAACCCTATCACCGACAATAGCCCATTTGAGCCGATAAGCTACTTGGAGCACCATGGAGTGCATTGGTTTGATGACAGTTACTTCCGTCAACCACAAGCTCGACTAGCAAAGGCTCTTGTCATTTCGAATTATGAGTCATGTGCATTCCTCCCGCCCCACTCTTTCCCACGAAACAAAAAAATCGAGGTTGAATGCGTGGATGGAACTGTGGATATTGACCGTTTCAAAACCTATGTGAATTTCATGAGAAGAAACTCCATGCCAACAGGATCGAAGCACGCTTTCAATATGAAGAAACAGTCAATAGTTCTTCGTGTGCTCAGAGAGATCAAGAAAATGGAATTTCCAAGGTGTTATTTAACAGAAAATGGGTAAGTAACTTTGTTTTTTTTTAATTTAACTATTTGATTTTGATTTTTTCAGAGTCGCCAGTTTCAAAATGGATGACGTCAATAAACGATTGTTGGTTTATTATCAGGCTACCAAATATCCCGGTATGATCGATTATCAACTCGTCTATGAAGTCGATGAGTGCGCCTGGGTCTAATTAAAGTATAATAATAATTGTTTAAAATGGCGCGTGCCAAAGTGATATTATAATTATGGTATACTAGTTTTATATATTATTTTATTCTCCGAAATTATTATTTTTTCCAAAAATAATATGTGTCTGTCTCTCCCTTTGTTTCCTACCAGATCTCAGCTACCGTATTAATGAATTGAAGTTTTATAAATTATCATAAAAATAAATCAAGTTACCGTATTCCGTATTTCCTCTAGCGAAAGCCCACCTCTAATAGAAGCCAGGGATGGGCGAGCAACGGGATTTCGCGGGAAACAAATTGCAAAACACAGACATATTGCGATTGAAGCCACGCGTCATTTTGCCGATGTGTCGGGACACGTAAAAAATCGCGTGAAAAATAAATTTTGAATTTTGAACAATTTTATTAAAAATCGCTCTAAAAATTCAAAGTTTATTTTTTACGTGTCAAGACCCATCGGCGAAATTGCGTGCGCCTTTAATCTCAACTTGTATCACGCGTGAGAAAATTTTGCAAATTGTCGAGGCTTTTCTCCCGTCCTCGCCCATCCCTGATAGAAGTACACCCCGGAAGGTGGAATTGTGATTTCAGAACTCGACGATTTCTCAAGTTTCTCATTTTTACTTTTTCAAGTTTTCAGAATTTTAGAATTTTTTCCAGAACTTTTTTAGAATTTTTTCCAGAAATTTCCGAATTTTGGATTTTAAGATCCTGGAATCTCAGAATTTCATTGATTCGGAATTTTGAAATTTAAAATTGCCAAATAAAAACAGAATTTTTGCAAACACAGAATTTCAGAATTCATAACTTCCAAATTGTCAAATTTCAGATTGTTTGTAAAAATAACAAGACAATCAAAAATCAACTATTATTCTTCTAGTAGAACATTTTGATTCTCTACAGATACATCACATATTTTTTTTCAAAAAAATTTTTAAATGTCCAATAATAGAAAAGTTCATTACAACGCTCCAAAAAACGTGAAAAGCTGTGATTTACTGAAAAGAATGATTTCAGACGTCAAAAGTACTAAAATAGAGAAAATTCAACACTCTAATTATCGAATAAGTTCACTGAGAACTGTTCATATTGAGGTTGAGATGCTGACGAATTGTAGCGTGTCTGGAATAGAAAAAATTCTTTAAAGTTCTAAATTTAGAGCTCACTCTGTCGGCTGTTTTGGCAGTGGAATTCTCTTAATGGGCGTCTTGAAAACAGTATCTGTGTTGCGGCTACAGTTATGGGTGACAATCATTTGGATTTCGAAATTTCGCTGAAAATCATACTCATTATTCGAAATAGCAGATAATTTTCCTCTTACATCCAATATCCCATCATTCTCATCAGTTCCTGCAATGTCATAAGTTTTCGTTGTTTCATCGGAACAGAAATCAGTAGAAGCAATACTATCATCGATTCTGAAAATGAAGAATTAGGCGCAAAGTTAAGTGATAAAAACCAATAATCAACTCACAAAGTATCCACCTCAATCACCCGAATCCTGACACACCATCGGTGTTCACTTTTGCAGTAAACAGTACCCGAAAAGCGGAATTTGTTCTCATAGCAATAATATCCTCCAAATATCAGAGAAGAAAATAAAAGGAAAATTGAGAGTCTCATTTTAGATGGAAAACTTAAAGTGTGTATGAGTAAGACACGAGAAAATTTTCTTACTACTCGATACGATCTAATTCAAAAAAATTTGAAGAAAACTTGTTTTCAAGATGCTATGACCCGGGTGACCATGACCGTCAGTAGCCGCCGTCGGGAGATCAAAAATTGCGAACTACTATAAAAAGAAAGAGAGATAGGAAGGAGAAGAGGCATCGTGTGACTTATGTTTGGAAATAGAGAAGAAGATCATACTGAAGTAAATAAAGAAGATGACGAGTAGATACACTTTTTTTCAGATTAATTGTACTGTTAGTCAAGGTCGTTCGGAAGTTTCTCATCTTTTGAACATTTCTTGTTGGAACTTTGTAAATAAGAGTCTGAAAGTTCCGACAAGTATCCCAGAGACACTAATTATGGGAACAATTCAAAAGGAATTGTGAAGCAGAGACTATTGTTGGAACTGTGGGACCGTTGTCGGACTGCTGAGACAGTATCGGAACATTGGGAAAACCAAAATTTTTGTAGTGCGCAGATATTCGGTATCTCTCACAGGAATTGAGAAAACTGATTTTGAAATTCAAGTCTAGAGTACGGTATATGTATTATACTTTCACCGTATTTTGTCCGGTACCATACGGAAGTTACTCCGAAAAATGTTTAAAATGTTTTTCTTGTCATTTTGTTAATCTTCAATGTCCAGTTTATCTGTTTCGTCTAAGTCAAGATAGCCTGGGATTACTGTATTCCACATCTCTTTTTTCATTTTTCTGACCTCACTTCCTTATGATTCCAGAAACCTGACTTCCTGGTTTGAACCTACCACCTCTTGTTTTTAGTGTATCTCTCAATAAACAGAAAAAAAAAACAAACGTACAATTACAGTGGTCCCATAAAATTTCTGTGTGGGATAATTATCAATATGCATCTCCAAGGTAATCTCCAGGTTTTTGTGCTTGAAGTCACATGTGATGGGCGGGGCTTAGACCCAAGTGATTTCCTTTCTTTGGTATTTTTCCATCTTGAAAAATCCTCGAGCAAGTCACCTTGTCTAAGATGGGCTTGCTATCAGGGAAAGGTTTCTTTGTCATTGGTCTCTGTCTATTCGGATGTGTGACGGTTCTACTAAATGGAAAAGGTATGCGATCACTTCGCGAATTTATCTCTCAAAACATTAATTCTAGAAGCCGCCCCGCATTATTGGAAATACGTCATGGGTACGGAAACTGAAGCAACCAGCCAGGAAACGCTTCACGCTGTCAAGCGATCCATGTTGGTCGGGATGAACCCAAAAACCGAGGAAGTGTGCCAAGTATCGATACTCAAAGACCATACGCCTCAGATTGGCCATAGTAAGAATGACTTGGAAAGATCCCTAGTAACTTGAGTTGTTGCAGTTCTGAATGGAAGCCTTGTCCAAATCCTCCAAAATCGCGAAACTCGTTTCGTCCAGACCTTTGTAAGCTGCGCAGACAAGATGCGCCCAATTTGTCATGGAATCGACAAAAAGTGAGTTAGAACTGCTCATTTGGACATTTCTCAGGCTCATTTATTGTGTAAAATCTTGAAAATCCGATGAACTTCCAGATACACCAGTGAGTGCGTGACTGTCTTCGATTCGGCTCCAGCCATGGTACGCCTCTACAACAGCCGTGGACCATACACCATGGAATTTATCAGAGTGCTTATACTTCAGAAATCAATTTCTGGAACAACCAAATACTTTCAGGTCCCAATTTTCTGCGAGTGCCGCTTGCGTCGTCAGTATCGTGACTTCGAACGTCCGGAAGAGGAAGAAGATGATAATGATGATATGGAGTAATCTGAGGATCGTTTTCCTTATTTTCCATTGGACCTCTATCAATTTTCCCAAAAAATGAAAAAAAAATCATTTTGTCAACAATAATTTTTTGTTTCATTGCATTTCTTAATGTTCTCACTGTGGTCATGGGGCTGTTCTTTATAAGTGTGTTCTCTTGAAATGTTCTTAT
The DNA here is from genome assembly GCA_027920645.1 of Caenorhabditis nigoni. Classification (NCBI taxonomy): domain Eukaryota; kingdom Metazoa; phylum Nematoda; class Chromadorea; order Rhabditida; family Rhabditidae; genus Caenorhabditis; species Caenorhabditis nigoni. The sequence continues at coordinate 2,093,538 of CP115869.1, forward strand.
TTTCACAATACTGTTGTGTTCTCGAAACTTTCAATAAAAATGTGTGTTACTTTTTGGCATTTTAAAATTAATATTAAAAAAAAAAAAAGATTCTAATCTTACTGGATTATCCCAAAAGTTCAAAGACAAGACCGATCCCTGACTGTTACACTATTCCATCTTATTGGCGAATGTGTTGATTCCAACACCTATACCACGCCAACGTAGTACACCAACAACAATTGATAGTGGACCTTTATGTCAACGGAAGTGGTATATAGGAAAGCTATGCGCGGAGCAACAACTGGTCAACTCCAGGCGAGAAGCGGTCTGAATAATTGCGACGAATGAGAGCGGAAGAGAGCCACTGGTCAAGTGGCCATCATACGCCACAAAGAGGTGTAAACGGGACCGGCGCGAGAGGGGGACCACTGACAACTCGTTTGGTGGTGATATGAGGAGGAGAAAGAGACCAGTGGAGTACACCGGTGTAACATTTATACTCACACCTCTCATTCCGTTCTGTTCTATCTAGTTAGACAGCCAGGAAGGGGGGATACTGCTTGGTGTCTCCAGTAAAAAAAATACGATCACCAAGTTTTCTTCAGAGTTGTTGATAGTAGACCATTCATCTTTGATTTGTTTTTTAATTGTTGGCTAATCAGAGAGATTTTTCGTAGTTCAAGATTTGAAGGAGTTTCATATTTTACTGATTTTTGGAAAACTAGAATATTTTGAATTTTGAAAAAAAGGTAAAATTTTCATTTATGAGAAGAACAGTCGCAGGATATCTTAAGTATGTTAAAATATTTAAAAAGTTCACTCGAACATTTAAAACCGTTTTTCTTCCAAAATTTGAAACCACTATTTTCGAAGTTTCATGTATCACGTAAAACCTGTAACAAAAGAGTCTCCGGACTTTCAACTTAGAGCCAATTTTTCTCAGCTCTTGTCGACGATAGCAAAAATTTTTTAACTGATAAATTGTTTATCATAGTTTCAGCAGTGATTTGTCAGTTGACGACTTTTCAATATTTTTCACAGGAAGCGAGATAAATAAGCTCAAAGTTGTAAGTCAAAGGGTAATTTTTTCAAAATTTAGAGATCTGGATAGCCAAATATTGTCTAATCAAAATTTTAATTTTTTCAAAATTCTCCCAAAGTTTTTCAGCTCCTCCTTCCACTCTCAATTCCTCAATATCCAATTCATTGAGAAAGAAACCATGAAAAACAAATAAATCTCAAATTGCCGAAACATTTTCTCAGGTTGTTAAATTCACACCTTCACGGCACCTCCCGACACTTGTTTCCATCTTGACCCCTCTCCCCTCTAAATGATAAAATGATGAGAATCAAGACCAATTGTACTTTGAAATTGTTTCATTTCATTCATCTCCCATTAGCTCCGTATTTCTCTTCTCCCTCCGCGTGATCTTATACGAATTGCACTTCTGTTCTGATATCTGTTCCTTGTTAATGGTGGAGCCTGTTGTGTGTTTCTCTCTGCTTTGGGGAGGGACGAGAAAAAATTATCTTCTTTTACTCCCAGCGTTTTTCAACATTGTCATCATCATAAGAAAAGCTATCACTTCGGTTTTCCCCCCGTTGTAAAACACAATGTTCAAAATCTTAGTGGCAGATATCATTTAAAAAAAGCCAATGGTCTTGTCCAGAGAAAGTTGGTTATGATAAGCATGATAGATTAGTCTACTAGAGTTGCTACGTCACATTGAAACATCTCTCACAAACAAAAACCTTCTTTTCCACCCTTCCCCCCAATCTGCCACATTTTTTGACATCTTTCTCGCTGTTCCTAGGCGCTGCTCACACCGTTGACATGCTCAAAATAAAAACATGGATCATGAGTAGTAGTTGTCTGGAGGCAGCGGTTTCGTTATAACAAGTTTGATCAAGAGATGCTCATCTCTCGGACCCCTCGATGACAATGGTGTCCACTGGCAATAGCAACTGCCTTGAGCAAAATACATAGTGTTCCTTATTTAGAATTTAAAAATATTCTAATCAAGATAGATCAAGATATTTTTTGGTCCTATCACCACCTTATGTTTCACCTGACCTTTCCGTCATTTGAGAGATGTGTTGTTCTTATCTTCAGTCCAAAAAGTTCGGAAGATATCGCATTTCACCTCATGTCCCTCAAGATATTTCTTCATTACCAGGAATTCCTAGGTGATAAAGTTCGATTTCAAGTTTTTTTTTGTCCCGGAAAAGGATATAGTAGGTTTTCCATCATATCAAGAAGAAATTGACAATTGGAGGAACCGGATTGATAGCTTAGACACTGTTCACCAAATAGCTAATTCAAGATTTTTTTCACTAGTTCTAATTTTTTTTTTCAATTAACCCGGTATAAGGTTTTCCAAACATTGAAATCTTCCTTTAAACATTATTTGCTTGAAAATAGAAATTCGACGTTTAAACTTATAAGTTCTCCCAAAATTCTTGATTATCTTGAAAAAACTTTTTGTTCGATGTTTAGAAGTTTTGCGCCTTTTAGTGTTTGTTCCAATAAATTTATAATTTAATTATTTTGACTTCTGCAAATGATATCAAAGCATTAATTGATTGATTGTTCATCATAATATCACCAATACTTTATCAGTTGACAACAATTAGATATGGAGATAACTGACTTCAAAGATGACGGTTTCGATAGGATTCCATTAGCGTTAATAGAACATTGCCTTAATTTCAACCCAAATATCTCAATTCTTGTAGGAGATAACAAATATCAGTCAACTGATAACAAATTTATCATAATATCACCAAAAGTTTTGTAGTTTGCAAGTTTTTGATAGCTTTCTCGGAAAATGAGATAATTGAGGTCAAAGTGAAAATGCATTTACGGCATTTTTCAAAATGTTATTTTTTTTCTTTTCCAAACTTTAACGCTAATTGGTCAGCTCTCGAAAAAGCTTAAAAAACTAACAAATGGAACAAAAACACTGGGGTTTTATGACAAAAGAAATACTCAATTTTAATACTCCCCTCTTAAGTTTATGACCCTCGTATCCACCATCATCAACTCATTTTCTCATCCCCAAATGTTTTCCTAGCGGTGTTCTCTATTGTTCAATTTTCTGTCTTTCTCAACAAACTACTACCCAGTGAATCTAATGAGTTCGTATTGATCATTCTGTTTTTCTCATTTCGATGTGGTCTCACAATCTGGGCTCAATTTCAAAAACGAAATTGTCTCGAAAATTTGATAGAAAAACCACATTGGCCAATCAACAAGACAAGAGAAAAGACAGGAGGTGCCGTGTTATTTGCCATCGCCATCAAAATCAAACGTGAGGTTGTTGCAAACTCATCTCCAATTTGCTCTTTTCTCATCAATTGTTATCAATATCCTTCTCAGACGGGCTTTATCTTCATGTCCCCCTCCCGTTTTCCCCTAGAATTTTTCCTCACTGGCCCCAGGACGACGAGTCAGAGGCAAAAAGTGTGTCTTTGCTCTGTTTCTTCGTGTCTTCGTCGTGTCACGGACCTCTCGTGTCTTCTTTTCGGCCGCCAACCCGCAAAAATTTCATTCATTACATCGCTTGTTGCATTTTCCGAGCACCTTGCCGCACCCCACTATCACTTGTTTCATATCACTATTTTTACATAATGCGAAATGGGGCTCTGTTACCCAGACACATGGTTCCTCGTCATCTCTCTCTCTCTCTCCGCCCCGCCATCATCAGATAAACCCATTTTCTCTTCTTCGTTAAGTTTCTCAGACGCGCAAAAAATGGGGAGCCCCACACGTCGCGTTCCGTCTACCCATCAACCTTTTTTCCCGCTCTAATCATATCCCAACCGCCATTACTCATACACACCAGCCATCCTTCCGTTTCTCTTTTTTCTTTGTCAGAAGATTTAGTGGGAGATATAATCATTCCGATTCCAGAAACCAGAAGAATCAGAGGGCCCCGGAGCGTCGGCGTGCAGTCATCCGAAGCACGACGATGCCGAAATCAGGCGCTCATCAGCCGCTGGTTCGACACGATACTGATGATGGAGCCGAGACAGGACAATCGGTCAAGTCCCTGGCGGATGTGTCCGAAGAAGAGATTGATAGTCGAATGAGCAGAAGGTCATCGGTTATAGTGAGTTTTTTCTCAATTTCGGTGAAAAATTGAGTAGATTACTGTGGGACAGCTTCTGAAACGTTAGATATGTCATTGTCAAATTGTGCTTTAGGCCTGCTAAACCAAAAAAAAATGGAACAAAATTAATCTGGCGCATTTAACTGCGGTATGACCTGAAACGAAAGAGAGGTATCTCTTTTTTTTAAATATTAGAATGATTTCTTTTCTGTAAATTCGGATTCATAGACAAATTATTAGTTTTTTAAGTTGAACCTTCATGAAAATCCCTAAAAAAATCTTTTTCCCAGGCTGACCTGCTCTCCCTGTTCCGACGCTCATCCAGTGTCCTCGTTCGCCCACATACCCGATTAGGAAACCCGAATTATGACGAGTAAGTAGTTACAAACCAACACATCTCAACAATGGCTTCTTCAATTTTACAGCGATGACGACGAATTCGACGAAGAAGACGACAAAGAAGCATCCAAAGATCGGATACTCAAGAAGATTCAGCAAAAGAAAGAGATTATACAAAAGTTGCGCGGGCAGCCATGGTACATGCGAAGGAAACGGAGAACGCTGAAGTAAGAAATGGAGAAGTCTTTTAAAATGAACTCTGCTATTTTCAGAGTGGCCCAAAAGCATCTCCAGCAGCAAGAGGCGAAGGTGTCTAAAGCTAGGTTATACAAGGCAGAAGCGGGACGGCGGTTAACACAAGCTAGCCGGTGGTTGGATAACTTGAAAATTTATCTTATTCCTTGGGAGGCAAAGATTCGAAAAATTGAGAGCCATTTTGGTTCCGTCGTCTCCTCATACTTCACTTTTCATCGATGGGTTCTTGGTGTCAATATCACTATCACTTTTATCATGTGCATGTTTGTTGTTATTCCAGAGGTAAGGTTTTGTTCTTAACAATGTTGGTGTAAGATTTATTTCAGTGGCTTGCTGACTCCAGAACTCAATTCGGCGATGACAGATACAACAAAACCAAATCTATCAAAGTCATGCCACCAGCGGTTCGCTCCAGAGCTGATGAGCTTTCCACAGTCTGGGATTTTGGGGTAATTCCTACAAAATAAGCAACTTCTAAATATGAATCTTCAGGGTTACTTCCAATACTCATTGTTATTCTATGGTTTCTACTCCAAGGAGACATTTTTCGGAGAAACGATCAAGTATCGCGTTCCTGTTGCCTATTTCTTTTGCAACATTTTCATTCTAGGATTTTCACTTTTCATCATTCTCAGGAAGTGAGTAGCTGGTTTTAATTCTGAGAAAATGGTTGATTTTTTTTTAGAATGGCGGCTAACAATCGTCGAGGAACATTATCCTCTGGAAAAACGCAACAGTATCTTTTCAACTGGAAAGCCTTTACCGGATGGGATTATACAATTGGTAACCCTGAAACCGCTGGAAATGTGTACATGGCAAATGTGATCAAGTTCCGTGAGGCTATAAACGATGATAAACAGAAACCAAGTGATAAACATCCGTGGATTCGTTTTGTGGCTCGTGTGCTCACAAATTTGTTTATTTGTGGAATGTATGTTTTCTCAATCTGGGCTATCATGCAATGTGGTACACTTAAAGGCGAACACTTTTTCGCGCAGGTAAGTTTTGTCGAAAATTCAGATGAATATAGATTTCCGAGTTTCAGAACGCCACGGCCATTACCATTTCTTTGATTACTCTGGTTTTCCCAAATATTTTTGATCTACTTGGAAAAATTGAGAAGCTCCATCCAAGGAATGCACTGAGGTTTCAACTTGGAAGAGTTCTGGTTCTCTACATTCTCAATTACTACACTTTGATTTATTCATTGATGCTACAGTTGGAGAATCTGCAGAAGGAGAAAAATGAGTTTGACAGGCCTAGTACTACAACTGCGGCTCCGAATACTGAAAGCTTGGCCAGGTTGATTATTTTCAAACTTCGAAATATTTGATTTTTCTAATTTCAGAAGTATACGTGACACTCTATTCCCTCGATATCCGGTCAACAACACACCTCATACCTACTACTCCTATACACCGGTGACCACTACCCCAATACCTTCCACCAACTCTTGGACTACGGTACTTCCGGATTTTGGACCGTTTGGTGTTTACAACCCAAAAGCTTCTGTCACAAAAGATGATACCGTATTTTCATCGCCAGTGGTAGAAACCCATCAATTTGGTCCAAATTCGGACTGGAATGAAACTACTCCAAATGCAGCTAGCCCAACTGGGTGAGTAAATATATTTTTGTCATCCACAGGCATTTTTATCTGGAGATACACGAAAATTCATAATTTCTAGGTTACTGTAATCACCTCATTTTGCCAATTTCAGTGCCACTACCCGCGCATCACTGAGATTATCTCAAGGAGGTCTTTGCTGGGAGACAATCATAGGACAAGAAATCACAAAACTGGTCACTATGGATCTCTACATGACCGTGGCTTCAATTTTCCTTATCGATTTTCTTCGTGGGCTTGCCTGTCGGTACCTGAATTTGTTTTGGCCGTGGGATTTGGAAAGGACTTTCGTGAGTATTTCCAAAAAAGACAATTTCAAAATCAGATAATTTTCAGCCAGAATATGGAGAATTCAAAGTAGCAGAGAACGTACTTCATCTGGTTAACAATCAAGGTTTACAAGAATTTTCCAAATTAAAAACACCTTTCAAATTTTTAGGAATGATCTGGCTTGGTCTGTTTTTCGTCCCTCTACTCCCAATGCTCAACAATATCAAGTTGATTATACTGATGTACATCCGAGGATGGGCAGCCATGACTTGTAATGTGCCAGCTAGTCAAATTTTCCGTGCCAGTCGTTCTTCCAACTTCTTCTTCGCCCTTCTAATACTATTTCTGTTCCTCTGTACTCTTCCAGTTGGATTTGTGATTGCGTCAAAAACTCCTAGTAAGAGTTGCGGACCATTTGGGTAGGAAAATGTTGGAAATTGAATATCAAGTAAATGTAAAAAAATTCAGAAATCAATCATTCTTCTACAGTGTTATTACTGATGTTCTCCATGAAAACTTGGATAAGACATTGGTCAATGGAATCAAGTACAGTTTGTCCCCTGGAATTATTATCCCGGTTCTCGTTTTGTTATCGTGAGTGGCTTCCAGACTCAGCTAAAACTACGATTTTGATTTCTAGACTGGTTATTTACTTCCTTATTGCAATGGTGACCGGTTTGTCGCAAGCCAATCAGGATTTGTCTTTTCAACTCATGGTGGTAAGTGTCTCGCAGAAAATTTGAATGTAGAATTAAAAAAAATACAATATCTACCAAATACGGTTGAAATGAAAAAAAAAATCATTTGTCAGAAGTACTGAAAATATGTATTTTTCAGGAAAGAACAGAAGAGAAGAAAAAGATTTTCGAACTTGCTGGCGGAAAGAAGAAGAAGAGCAAAGACAACACATTTGGAAAACAAAAACCTAAGCAGCTCCTCTCTCCTCCAACCAAGGGAGTGTCTTCTGATGACGATTCTCAACATAATCGATCTACCGCGAAAAGTGTTTCTGGCCGTCAGTTTGTTCCATCTCTAGGATCTGTATCAGAAGTGGATCATAGTACCGGAGAAGAGCAGTCGTCTGACACCGAATCTACCACATCCTCCCTTCCGCCAAGATTATCTCTCCGACAGAAATTTCTGGTTTGTATTGGTTGGGCAGATCCAAGGAAGTATGACCGACGAAGCGATGATATTGAAATGGAAGAGGGCGGTGGAAGAATCCGGGAACTATCAACCGGATCTGAGAGTGATTCAGATGATGAAGATAGCGAAAAGAGGTGAGGAATTTCATCAAAAGAACCTTTTATCAGTATAGATAACGTCAGAAATTCCGAAAGCCGATACCTCCTTCCACCAGATGGCTCTCGTCCAGCGTCCAGAGAACGCTCTGAAAACCAAAGTAAAAGAAGTTCAGCAAGTCGACGAACCAGGTAAGGATTATTGCTTGTCTCACATAAAACTCCCATGTGACATGCCATAATTTCTTACAGCAACCGCGACATGTCATATCGTACAGCCATTCAGTCATTCGATCAAAATTCACAGTCAGCATCGGGGTCTTCTTCAAAGTCTACAACTACGGCTCCATCGAATTCGGAGATGAGAATGTGAGAGATTTTAGAATACCTGAAACCAGAATTTTTGGATTTAGAATTTTTCTCTGCAATTTTAGATTTTCAATAATTTATATTTTTCAGTGAAATAACCGAAAATCCACTTCGCACGTATGTCACCCCGCTGAGAATTGAGAAGAAGTGAGTGACTGTCGAAATATTTCAAAAGGAGTCAAATTTTAATTCCAGAAGTTCGGCCAGCTCCTCAACTAGCTCTCATCCACCATCATCTTCCATTGAGAAGCAAGCAGCAAGAAGACTCCTGCAGCCAATCAGTACTACACATAATATTCGCTATGGGTAAGAAATTTCTTTTCTCGTCATAAATACCATAAGTGCTGTGATAGAACTCTACCATATCTAGCTGTTCTTTGAACTCGATTATCTCTTTTCTCATCAGAGATATCAAAAATCAGCGAAATGAAAAATTGAATCACCAACATGTTTTAGTTTGCAGATTGATGATATCGCTCACAAAAATCGAAAAAATTGAGCTCAAAGCACGTACAAGTGTAGTAATTGTCAAATTTTAATATCTCACATAAAAGTTCTGATAATTGATCTCAAAGTGCAAGCTTTCCATTATCTTATTATTCCCAATTTGATTTCAGAGTGGCTACTGTAGAAAACTCCTCTCAAGATCCCACTCGCCCTCCTTCCACCGATGATTCTCTTGGAGACCCCGCACTTCATGATCCTCTATGGGCAAACTTGAATCCTCATAGCAGGTAAGAATATCAAACGTCGGAAAAATCAATTCCCATACACTTTCCAGTTATACGTCGGCTATGATGTCGCCGATCATGAATGAGTTCATGTCCAATGACGAGACGACAGACGACGAGAAGGGACGTTTGATTCCGGATAGGTATTATTTTCTCACGAGCTATTCTTGATTTCCTTAGAATTTCTTAGAAATTATCAATATAACCAGAAAATCATGTTTTCAATTCCAGACCACCAATCCCACACTCTCCAAGAGAGCTGAAAAGATTAAAGCGTGAGAAGGACCAGTCCGAAGGCGGAAGCAAGCCAAGCGTAAGCGAATCAGAAAATTCCTGAAAATAAGGTCATTCTTCCAGACACCCCGTCCCCCACGGTTCAGGATATCCATGTCGCCTCCAAGAAAGCCACCATCGGAGAAAAATGTTAGTTTCTTGAAAATAGTATTCATAACAATGAGTTTCACGTTTTAGGACTCTGACAGCTCCAATCGGAAATACGAGATGAGAGTTGAGAAGTCACCAAAGAAACCGAAAAAATCAGAAGATTCAAAATAAATGATTATTTTCAAATTTTCTAAAAATGGGTAATTGTCTTCTAAACCTTTGGCTGGTGTCTTTCTTCATTTTTTCTGTTTTTTTTTTCTCATTTCATTGTTTGTTCTTTTCAAGAACACATCCGTCCTTATACTTCGCCTTTCCCAAACATTGTCGACAAAATCTGTGATGTATATTTTTCAAAAATGGCAAATAAAAAGTTCCCTTGTCATACAAATGAATACATACAAACAAAACAGCTTCTCAGACAAAAAAAACAGAGACAGAAAATTGAATGAATGGAATTTGTGGCAGATTGTCATTCAACTGAATATCCTGTCGGTGCATGAGCGTTGTTCGTCCGGATACCGGAACGCCATATTCATTGTCCCAGCATCGAAATAATTGTTGACAGTGGTGCCACGAGTGATGTACGTGGAAGGAATGCGTAGACTGACCGTTCGTTGACAAGGCTGGAAGTTTTTGACCTTGAATTCGTGACAGAAATAACTTTTTTTTCTAAATAGAATTTTCGAAAAGTTCAGTCTGCAATACAATTGTTCTCAATAAAACGATAGATGTAAATATTTTTCATAGCGGAACTACAATTATTTTTGTTTTTAGTTTTGTCGCGTGGTGTATTTTTCTAGACCTACAGTAACCGGATATCATATTTTGACTTTTTCAGTGGGGGATCATTTTAGAGGTAATAAACGAGAAGTCTAGAAGTGTTAAATTTGTCTCTGGAAATTCTCAAGAACAATATACACAATAATAGCTCAGGGATGTTTGTATAGGAAAAAAAATCAGAAACGGTTAAAAGTAAAATTTCTGAATTTCTGAATTTCTGAATTTCTGAATTTCTGAATTTCTGAATTTCTGAATTTTTGAATTTCTGAATTTCTGAATTTCTGAATTTCTGGATTTCTGAATTTCTGAATTTCTGAATTTCTGAGTTTCTGAATTTCTGAATTTCTGAATTTCTGAATTTCTGAATTTCTGAATTTCTGAATTTTTGAATTTCTGAATTTCTGAATTTTTGAATTTCTGAATTTCTGAATTTCTGAATTTTTGAATTTTTGAATTTTTGAATTTCTGAATTTCTGAATTTCTGAATTTCTGAATTTCTGAATTTCTGAATTTCTGAATTTCTGAATTTCTGAATTTCTGAATTTCTGAATTTCTGAATTTCTGAATTTCTGAATTTCTGAATTTCTGAATTTCTGAATTTCTGAATTTCTGAATTTCTGAATTTCTGAATTTCTGAATTTCTGAATTTCTGAATTTCTGAATTTCTGAATTTCTGAATTTCTGAATTTCTGAATTTCTGAATTTCTGAATTTCTGAATTTCTGAATTTCTGAATTTCTGAATTTCTGAATTTCTGAATTTCTGAATTTCTGAATTTCTGAATTTCTGAATTTCTGAATTTCTGAATTTCTGAATTTCTGAATTTCTGAATTTCTGAATTTCTGAATTTTCGATTTTAAAAAATCAAAAAAATGCGAATTTCCCAGAATTACAAAACTCCGGGGCGTCCAAAAATGTATAATTTGAATGTTAAAAGTTTTAGAGCATTTTCAGCCTATCCGGAGCTCAGAAAAGCTTCTTTTTCAATTATCGAATTTCCTGATTTTGAAATTTTGAGAATAATTTTCTGATTTTTCAAAATTTTGCCGGAAAGTGGATTATTTGTTTTTTTTTGAATTTCTAATGTGAACCACGTAAATTACTCACAATAACTTTATCGTCACAATCATGGAACATCCTCAAAAATACGTTCATTTCTAACATCCCTCTTCCTTTCCCAACCACTTCATAGCTTCCTTGAAAATTCGTCTTGTTTTCTGCCAAAATCACATCGGGTCCTGCAAAAAAATAACAAGGAATAGCCAAAAAAAACACGGGATAAGTTTTGTTTTGTTTTTCTCTAAACCGACTTCTTCTCGAAATTTCAAATTCCAAAAATGCAAAAGAAAAACTGACTCACCAATATAATTTTTCTCGATCAACCGAATTGTAGCGCCTTGCAGTAACCGGTTATTGCAGGTAAGTTTTCCACGGACACCGACGATTTGATCACGGAAAGTGAAAACAAGAGGAAATAGTAAATAGAGGAAAATGTGAAATTCCATTTTTTTTTCTGAAAGTGACAATTCTTAAGGATACAAGTGGGCTAAGGGGAACAAGCAAATTAGATGAAAGGCAAAGTTCAAAGACTAATTTTCGATTGGTTTTGGTCTATTTTCTCTCAAAATTTCAAAATCATACCGCCAGAAAAACACTGGGAATCCCCTCATCCCAACAATTATTTCAATTGTTATGAAATTGTATAATTGAGTGGGTGGATGCAAAAAAAAAAAAGAAAAAAGAGGGAAAACGTAAATAAAAACAAAATAAAAACGAACTTTGAAATAATCTATGATACTTTTTCAAGAAGAAGATCCACTTTAGCAGATCCCATACATAATATTTGCTTTTGGGTCGTCTGCTACTACTGAAATATCAAAAACCAATGAAGACTTTTAAAAATCGCCGCGCTGATTCACTATTCGGCAAACTGATATAGCTTGAAGATGAGAAAAAGGAAGAAGAAAGGCTATGTTATCAAAATAAATCAATTTTTTTGGGCTTTTGTTTGGTGTGACATCACAGAAGTATGGGAACTTTCCAGCATTTATGTTTACACTGTTTGATGACTCAGCTGGCATTTTTGAAGGAGAACAAATCGATTTTTTAATTTTCTGAATTATTTTTAAAAGTTCATTTAAAATAATTAAAAACCACATTTGTACAAAAAAACCGATGGTCATTTGATTTTGAGATTGTCGGAATGGGGGAAAACGGGATAACAAAGTTTGAAAAAGTTGAGTCAACTTTTGTGTATGTTGACAAAAAGGATTATTTTAGTGAGACCGAACTTAATCTAGACCTTTTTGTATAACACAGGGAACCGTTTTCTAGAATTTCTTTCTATTAAAAAATTTGGTATCATAGTTAAGAAAACAAGACAGTAAAACATTTAGAGATCAGTGCGAAGAACTTCGATTTCAGCATTATTGGCCAACTCAATCCGAGTTGTCTGTTGTCTCTGACGGTCTGGTTGGTTGGGTTGGTTGGCTTCGTCGTCTGCTCTGAAAGTTTCCCTATTTAAAACATTAAATTTTCTGGAGGATTTCCCAAATATTCTTACCTGTATGAATATCTTCCGGACACAATTGAATAGAGCCCCCGTTTGAATTCTCCTTGTCCTCTAATACCGCCGAAGCATGTGTGGAAAGACTAAATACAAAAAGTTAGAGCAATGGTTCCCGGTTACTGTACTCACTTGGAATTGTCTTCTAAAATTTTCATTATAGTATGCGTAGACCAGTGGGTTGAGCAACGTTCCAGCCATGGCGAGCCAGTGGCAGAAGAAGAAAATGAAGTGGCGCACGTTGTCCGGAACCGGGCGGACCTGGAAAATTGGATTTTTGATGTTTAAAGGGCTCTCACACCCTTTTCTCCTTTTGAAATTCATGGAAATTCAGGTTCACACGTCTATTTTTAGAATCTACTCTTTTCTCTTTTGAAACTAACCTGATACACGAAGATCAAGTCTTGCAAGACATTTGAAAGGTCTAATGGGAGACTGGACACGGCGAAAATGACAACCATGGCGAGGAGGAGGGTCTGCAGACGTTGCTTACGACGAATGTCGGTTGATTGGGTTGCCGTGCTGAAAATTTGCTTTTTTTTTGCTTTTTAGGAGATTGGGAATTTTGAAAATTTCGAAATCCCTTTTTTTGTGGATTACTATTGACACAAAAACCAGCTTCATCTTATTCTGTTCTTTTTTTCTTCATTCATCTTTTTTTGAATATATACGAGCAATTTGAAAGGCTAATTCGAACTACCAAAATATTGTTTTATTAGAGATACACATGTTTTTAGAACGTCTTGTCTCTAAATGAGGATTCCGGAGAACAAAACACAATTATTTTTTTGAAAAACAGACCTGGCACTACGAAGCGTTTGAAATTTCTTCGTCTGGGTGTTCAGAATATGGGCAATTCTCCAATGGCAAATTGATATCAAAATTAGTGGAATGGCCGAGCGGATGACAAGCACTGATAATCCATAGAATAGACGGTAGTGTTGTTTGTCATGGTCCCAAGACTCCAAGCAGAACTGAAAATTTGAGATTTCTTTTCGAAAAAAAAGGGTCCAACCGGAAAGTATTAATATGAAATCGGCTTGACCTCCTCCTTTCTTATTTTTTATTCTCCCATTTTTTCCTCTATTCTATGAAAGCAATGCCCCGTGAGAGCAATGCACAGGATTAGTGGGTGGAAGGAAAGAAGAAGAAGAAAGAATTTCTTTTCGTTTTGCAAACAAAGTTTCATCTGGTCATAGATCTCACATTTTGTACTCTAGATTTTTTGATCCACTGAGATCTTCTCCAACCCCATTAGTTTTATTAGTTTACTACTACTAGTAGGAAGAGCTCATTTTCTATGAGCTGTTTGCTCATTCCGAGAGCATGTATGTAGTGCGCAGCCACTTGTCGCGGTGGCAAGAACAAAAACCCTTGTTTCCTTCTCCCAAGACATGTTTCGTTCTCTTCCTTTTGAATACGTTATCCCACACCACTCCAGAAAAAAGGATTAGCGCCATCTTTTTTAAGCGTTTTGGCTAGGAAAGAAAAAAGCTCAACAATTAGCATATAATGTCACTAATCCTCTCTCCTAATACCAATTATGAAGAATAAACAAGGAACTGGTTGTGAGAGCATGAAAACAGAGAATACATCAAGAACTCAAGTAATTAGAGGAATTTTTTCGGCGGCCAGAAAAAGAGAATTCAGAAAAACACAGCATGCCAAAAAAGATTGAATTGCAGGAACTAGAGAGGAGGACCACCTTCTAAAAGCCCCCCTAACGCTTACATGGCATGGTCCATAGCTGTCAACAAAATCCACCATTCTGATCATTGGAGAGAGAACGGCAAAGCCGCCCAGCCAGATTCCAGCAATTATCAGTAGGCAGGTCCTGGAAAAAAAGGACGCAGGTGCAAAAAACTAGATTTTAGAACTCACTTTTTAGACATAGGCTGCCGGAACGGAGATGCTACTAAACAGTAGCGATCCAATGCAACAGCTGCGAGGGTCAATGGGACCCACATAAGGGATAGACCTTGGATAATAGATACCATATAGCACATGTACTTTCCAAAGTACCATACACGTTGATAGTAAGCCAATGGCGTGGCCCATAGTGAGAAACTAGTGATGACCTGGAATAAAACTTTGTTTTCACTCTTTTTTTTCTCATCTCTTTGACCCTCAATGGGTGTTCAATGTGTCCGGATGCGTCAGGCAGAAGCGATCTAAGGCTAAAATAAAACGGCTACTAATGAGAAAACGTTTGTCCCCCATCTCCTACACATCATCTTATCTCAAGTTACTCGTATTAAGACACGATGTTTTCCAGCGAATAGAAAAAATAGAAAAACCGGAAGCTGCAAGGGTGCTCGATGTTCCTAGAACTCTTACCAAATCTGCGGCAGAGACACTGCTGATGAAAATATTGGTTACGGTTTGCATTTCTCGTCGGCAGACAACAATGAGCAATACAGCTAGATTTCCAACCAAGCTAAGAGCTCCAACTGATCCATAAGCAAATGCAAGTACTGAAAATTTTTCAAGTTAGTAATCTTGAAAGGGTTAAAGGTCTAGCTGAAAAATTTATCTGAAAACTATTCAGCTAAAACTCACAAAGCTTAATTTGATTAGTAAGATCAATCGATGGATACTCGCACTGGAAATCCGTCAGGTTTGCGTCGGCGTTCATCTAGAAAAAAGAAATGGGAATATTTTTCAAAAATATATGAAAATGACAAAGTGTACAGACAAGGAAACGTCAGAAGACGTAAGAAATATGAGACTGACAATTGCAACACTTTGTGACGAGCGCATTTTGCACGAAGAGGGGGGCGTGGCTTAGCTTTTCTTTAACTTCGAACTTTTCAAATTTTGATGTTTTCAATTCCTCCTGAATTGCTCCAGGATTTTTGATCATTACGAACACAAAAAAAGGTAAGACGTAAATGGAAAAAGGTGGACCGAAAAAAACTTGGAGAGTGAATTAAGTGCTTCTGTGCAAAGAATGGACCAGAAAATAGGAAAATAGAAAGCGGGTCCAAGATTTTCCAGATGTGTCAGTAGAACAGGAGTTCTTTGAATAAGAAACAAGGAAACAATTAGGTAATTCATTCCAAATTCCATTTCAAATTCCTAGACAGGAAACTAGAATTCTGTGTGTTCAAATCTTTTTGTTTTCTAGTTTAAGATAGATGAGCTGTCAGTTTCAGCTCAGGATTCAAAGTTATTACGACAGCAGAGAAAAGTACAAAAGATGAGTACAGATTAAAACCGGGTCAAAACTGGAAACTGATTCGGATCATTGAAGAAGAAATGAATCTCCGGCTGCGTCCCCCTTTTCTCCCTCCTCCTCCCTAAATGTGGGCGGGGCGAAGAGAGCAAAAGGGCTGAACGACGGAAGAGGATGGAGGCTCTGCGTCTCTGGAAGGAAGAAAAAAAACGCGTGGGGTAGATGGAAGAGGTCCTCTAAGGATATGTTTTAATTGAAAAGTGTACTGTAGCTAGGGTTTGGGATGTATGAATAAGGATGGGTGATAGATTCAATTTTGCAAATGCCATATTTGTATTGTTCAGAATTTTGTGGGATTTCTGAAATGCCAGTTTCGTATAGTTGATGATTGAAATCTTGCAAATAAATTTCATCTGAACAGTATGGGTTCAGAGACTTTTGAAGAAAATCCTTCGAAAATTCTAGAAAACATGTTTTGAAGATTCGGACTTTGAGAGGGAACGCTTATGAAAATTTCATGGGTTCCTGTGCAGGTTCATATTTGGATTTTTAATTTTTAAGAATGTGACCACTGAAAAAAATTAAGCGATCAAGGAAAAAGATAAAATCAAAGAAAAAAAATTTCCAGTTATATGCATTTTTTATAATAAATGACCAACAGTGGACACCGGAAAAGACGAAGCAGGTGAAACTATATCCGACTAGACGTGTCTGATCAATCTTCCTGATCTTCTTGAAAATTAAAAGTTTAGGAAAAAAGAATCTTCTCTCTTTCTCTATTTCTTCCAAAAATCCCATCATTTGGTTTTATTGGTTTTTCACAATGTCACACGGTAATGAATAGATAGGGGTCCGTTTTGATGAGATGATGATGACTTCTTTGCAAACTCTCACGTATTTCTTTTTTTATTTGCAATCGTGGGCGAAGATGAGACGGTTACGCTTATATGAATAGACACAATTAGAGGTGAATTCAAAAGTGCTAGTCTTATTGTTAAGGAGATATGTTAAGAAAAAAGTAAGATACATGATACATACTTCAAAATACGGTCAGGTCGGATCGGAAGTTCAAAAAAAATACCAATGGCTCTTCGGAACTGCTAGAAGACTCTAGAAAATGAGTTATCGACAACAATTGAATCTTTTCCTCTAACCTAATTTATTACACACCCTCATTTTTTCTTGCGTAGAGTGAAGCGGAGGACGGGGTTTTCCAATTTATTATCTGGGGCCTCAAATATGAAATATTGAATTTGAAATGTAGATGCATAATAGATGGAAGATGGAAAACATGGACCACAAAATGTTCCGGGCTTTTTTGAGCTGTGTTTTTTTTTCAGTGGATGGGCAAAGACTAGCTATACATCGAAAAAAAATCATATTGTATCTAGTTAGCACTCCCTTTTCTATAGAAAAAAAAATTGCAGATAGAGCAAAGTTTAGCCAAAAATATTCAAATGAATGTTTGCTCCAAAAAAATAACACATCCTGACTCAATGGGAAGGTTCCGGATTCCTCATAACAATGGAAACGAGAGATCATTGTGCGAGAAACGAAATTCGACGTATGATTTTAATCTCAATGGGATTACGAGGTCTACGTGTTCCCCAAAAATTTCCGGAGAGAGAAAGGAAGACTGAAAATAAATGAATCCGTTTTTTAATTTCGTAAATGAGCCCACGTAGATTTTTTTTCTCATTCAAATGAATATTCCCACTCCCTTGTTTACATGGCTCCAATTGAGTCATTCAGGAAATCGAAGGGAAAAAAAGAAGGCTAAAATTGGAATACAAGGGCTAGAAAATACGTGAGAAACAGTTCTCACAAGGTTTTCCATGGGAAAGTCCACTCTCGTTTTGTGGACCTTTCTGCTTCGGCCTATTCTCACGTATTCGCAGAAATGATCAGTGTTGCAATTAAAAACGTAAAGCTGGAAGCTGGGGGGAAACTAATTAAAGTTTGTTTTAGTATCAAAAGGTCTGTGTGAAGCAAGCTTTGAGGTCCGAATTTTCTATAAATTGCCTACTGGAGAGCAAAACTCAAATCACAAGAAAAATAAAAAAATGGAGAGGAGATGAAATGAGAACAAAAAAAGAAGATAGAAGATGAGAAACTATTGTGTGGATCCCAGGCGAAAGATCAAAAGGGTTCCCCAGGACTCATTTACACTTGATGGGACAGAAAAGTTGGATGGAAACTCATAGAATTGGATTTATGATATTGGAATTTTTTGTGGGATTTGAACAACAAAAAAGAACTCAGAAAAAATTTCAGAAATTCGAGGTAACCAGAAAAACTGAATAAGAAAAAAAGGTATAGGTAGACAACAGCTACATTTTCTTGTTCATTTTCTTTGAAAGCTACAATTTGATCATTACTCATTTATATATCCAGAAATTGAGTTATGATAAGAAGAAGAAAAAGACTTTTGTGCCTGTCAGAACCTGCGATGACATGTATAGACAAAGATGGATTAACTTGGGTGATCAAAAAATATATATTTATCAGTGTGTTAGTCTGATTCTATTATCTGTGATAAGCGCGTAAGGTTATTCCGGATCATGACGAACTCCGACCGAACTCGACCTACGTGCAATCGTAAACAAAAAGTTCGATCTTGATGTCGCAGAGGATTTTTTATATATTTTTCTGGATTTTTCTTTATTTTATTTCCTCCCTCCCCCTTTTTTTCAAACTAGAATTTAATTTCATCTTCCTCGGGTGCAGTCTGAGTCTGAAAACTCCTTTTTTTTTCTTGACGCTCGGTTTTTCCATTAATAGATAAGGCTTAAAAGGATGGGACAGCCTTCGTGTTTGCACGGCGCCCCAGAAAATGAAATCAACGCCATTTAGTAAGATTACAACCCGTCGAGGGATGTGGAAAAAAAAGATGTAAGCGTTTTGCATAATTCGAATTTCCGGTATTACTGTAACGCGCGAGGTGAAGGGAGGAATCGAAGAAAAATGTCTTATGCGTCATTGGCGGCACTAAATGTACCCGTCTTCCACTTGTCGAATTAAATGAGAAATTGGACTCCAAGGAACCATAACTCTCTGAATGGCGGCACCAATTCCAGGGGTCATAAAAATTTCAAAAGAGGCGAGAGTCGGAAGAAAGTTCGGGAGCCTTAAAAAAAGTTTCTTCCTCGTCTGGGGACCGAGAATATGCATAAGTGGTCCGACTTGAGTTTCGAGAAAAGTCTTTTTTTTCAAGAACACTACATTAAAAAATTTATTGGGATTAGGGGATTCTGACAATTTTCTAGTTTTTTTTCTAGTTTTTCAGACGTTTTTCAAATATTCAAAAAAAAGCAAGGGGGTCTATGAGGTTAAAGATGACTCATGAGGTTGAAAAAAACATGAAATTGACACTGACGAGGAGCTAAGAATGAAAAAAAAAGTGAGTTGTAAGAGATGAAAAATTTAAAGGGAACATTTTAAGAAAAAAAAGTTCCTTATTTTAAAGATACTGCCGTAAACACTCTAATAGAACGCCACCCGGACCGTTCACTTTGAGCCTACATATCTCAATTGTTTTGAAAGATATCGAAAAGTTGACAATTATAAAAATGTTTATCAGAATATCACCAATTCTTTATCAGTTATTCAATTTTTGATATCTCTCCCGTGAACTGAGATATATGGGCTCAGAGTTAGCAGGTTGGGGTCCGGAGAAAGTTCCGAAGCCACAGAGCGCATTTTTTTGCTTTGGGGAGAGTATGTGCTCCTGTAATAATGGGTTTTGAAGGAATATTTCGAGAAAATTGGATCTAGATTTCCAAAAAAAAAATCCAAAAGCCAACTATAAACCATGAAACACGTCTCAGTATATGTAATGGATCTTTGAGTAACGCGATCCGTGGGAAAAAGAGGACAAAAAATTGGACGAATCACAGCCTATGAATGCAAAGCTAATTGGTTTATGAATAATGTAGGGCAGTGGGTGAAACATAATGAATTCTTGCAAAGCAAAAAAACGGGGTTATGAATTTTCATAGACTTCTATTGAAACTGATTTGAAAAGAGTCTGATCTTGCGTTCTCTTCCGAAGGCGGAAGATGTCGAGTGGGTGAACCATGAAGCGAAAAATTTTCTGTCACAGCTCCTCTATTTTTCAAGAGGGGCCATTCTTAAACCTTAGAACAAAACATGTTTGTTTGTGGCTATCCATTTTTGTTAGGATTGTTAGACAACCTAAATCATTTTGAATACAGTATGATCGGCGAGGATTAATTTATTGAAAAAGGCGGTTGAAAAACAAAATTTCATCCGGATCAAAGTTTTCCGCCTAGCCAGACTTTCTGATTTCTTCCTTGTTTTGAGACTTCTTTTTTACAACATCGTCATGTACATCCGAATTAGAGACATTACGAAAATCTTTCTCTATTTCTCAGTGGCTTAAATCTAGTTGAAACTGAATTCTAAGCCGATAAAGGTGGGAGGAGGAGAATGCAGCTCCCAGTTTAAAGTGCTATTTCGTATGCCTGGTGCAAACGGAAGTGTGTCTGTAATCTTGTTATCGGACGACATACACACACCATCGAATGTCCTTAGCTAGTTAGTAGGCCGACACAAAAATCCTGCTGCCCCCAGTTCTTTTCCTTGGGGGTGTGGAAAAAAGTATAAGTGAATTTGAAACATACGTAATATTCCAAGAAAAGCTAGTCAGAAATTTATAAAAGCTAGAATTTAGTAATTTGTTTTAAAATTCCGCAAAACCACAAGAATGACTTCATAACTTTCAAGCTAATTTATCTTCGTTAAAATATATTAAATAATTGTCAGCTGATAATGTTTCTGATTATATGATAAACAATTTATCAGTTGACATCTTTATCTTAGCCGGAGACCGAGATGAATTGGCTCAAAGTTAAAAGTTAGAGCCCTTTTTCATTACGGTATATGAGTCCAAACTACATGATATTCTGGGGAATTCTAGTCAGAAAATGTTAAAGCTAGATTTAAGTAGGTTTTTTGAAATCCCACATATTTTTGATCCAACAAAATGTACAAAACTAGAACTAAGACGGATCAAACAAGCTAAATAATCGGTGGAGAGAATTTCGAAAGCAATCACGCGAAGAAAATATGGTTTTTAAGCTTAAAATCTTAAAATTTTGAGAAAAGAAAAACAGTTTTTGAAAGATAGGAAAAACAATGGCTTAAAAATTCGGAACCTTTGTTCATAGCAATGAAAGAGAAGGTGTTATTTTTCAAATAGGTCAATTCGAAAACAAAAGATTTTTAAAAACAACTTCAGATATGAATAAGGGGTACCTAGAACTACCAAAAAGCCAAAAATAAGAGTCTTCGAGGTCACAAACACTTTTTAGTCCATTCCACGTAACCGATGCTCATCTGTCTGAGAACTAAAGTGTGTCCGCTTAGTAAACATTTTTCTAAACGCATTGAGTATGAGCTCTAAAATTTTCCAGGAAAGAAAAACTAACAAAAAAAAAGAACAATGCAAGCAAATGAGGCTTTATGTAATATTCTAGAGAGTTTCCGCCTTTTTTTCTCTCCTTGAATTATCTTCATACGCTATGAGAATGCTTCCGGAAGAAGAAAACTTATAAATTCAAAAATATGTTTTATAGACACTGATGAGCCCGGATATGTTTTCGAGTCCTTGAGTGCAAAAACATATCCGATTTGTAGATAAACTACTGCAAAAAACATTCGAATTGCCATTTATCGTCTTCGACCGATTAACAAAGTCAGAAGAAGCGATGTTGGAAAGGAAATAAAATAAAATTGTGGTGCAAAAAAGTGATGTGAGCCCCTAGAAGTGAGGGAAAATTAAACTAACGCAGTGTAGACGTCTTCTTCGAACTATTATGAGACATCAGGCGAGTAATAGGGGAAAAGTTCAGAATTCAGAATGAGGAGTTAATTCTGTTAGCTAGATCAAACTCAATTTACATGTCATCGAAACGACTAAAAAACCAGAAAGACAGTGATATGATATTTTTTATATTCTTGGTAGGTGGGCTTTGAAATACAGGATAATACCAGATTTGTTCGTGGTATATGTTTTTGTGGAAATTTTGAAAAAGTAACAAACCCCCTCCATTTCCGTATTATTTTCGAAAAAACCGAAAGAAAAGTTATTTCACAAGTTTAATCTTGATGTTTTCGATAATGAGTCAACTAGCTGAGGTTTTTGATTCTTCGAGCATTTTTTTTAAATATTTTTACAGATTTTCTGAGGATCAAATGAATGGGGTTAAACCATAAAGAGCGTTCACTTATTAGGTTTCTGTGTATTGCACTAAAAAATAGAATGACGGGATGTGTGATCGCAATTTTGGGGTTTTCTTGAGAATATCCGAAATTTTAAAAGACGGAGAATGGCATACAAATTCCGGATTCGAGATTCAATTTAAATGAAAATGTGGGTTGTTACAGTTAGGGCGTTATTCTGATAAAAAGTCGGAGAAATATTAAAGAAAAATATTAATTGGTAATTTTTGAGGATTTTTACGTTATTTAAAAGATTTGACGGAATTATCCCAGAAGAGAGGTCTCATGTCCGGGATCCTCGGTCTCATGATGACGGAACCATCGGTTTCAAAAAATCATCCGCGGACCTATTAATCATTAGTGGTCAAAATATCGCAACCATAGCCCTGCCAAGCTTGCCACAGTCCAATCTCCCGTATCACAGCCTCATTCCCCAACATAGTAAACTTTGTACTGGAAAAAGAATGTTCTAGAAAGTACAGTGATCTATGGTAATTAATATGTGTAAGCTGAAGAATACAAAATTTGCCAACTAATCAAACTTGAAGTTTTAAATTTAAGATTAGGCTTATCAGGTTTCACTTACTAATTCAAAATTACAAAATATGTTTTTCTGATATTTTTTTTTGCTTTTTCCTTGAAGTCTCATTGTTCCCATTTACTTCTCCAGTTCTTTGCAATGCCTTGTTTTTTGACCTCTTGATAAATCCACTCATATCCAGTATTTACCTATACTTCCCCCAAGCAGTTATCACCTGGAGACCGTGAAATCGGAACCAGTTATACTCTCAAGTTATCAATTTTTCACCCATTCGCATTCCCCCCTCATCCATTCCTATGTGATCATCAAATTGTAGAAGTGGAATCCACTTGAATCGAGTTCAACAAGAGTTTTTTCTCCTACTATCTCGTGTGTGGCGGCTCGCGGGGAGCATTGAGCTCTTGCGGCGTGATGCGATGAGAAAAAGAGCGCAAGAGCACAACTGTATATTTCAGTTTGACTGTTTGCTCAAAAAACGCGAGGCGCGATGTTAAAGTAGAGCAAAGAGTTAGTGAAATATCATCGTCGATTCGGAGGATTCGGATCGTTAGAGTTGTTGGGGAGGAGGGCACAACACAAAGAGATTCGTTTTGGTTGGAATACTGAATCATCAGTTTGCGCATTCTTTCTCGCGTCTCGAACTTTCAACTTTTCGCATTTTTTTCCGAAATTTTCTGAATAGTTACCATGGACGTTAGACCTTATGAGGGAGGACGATTCGAGGTAAGTGATTGGTACCGTAAATTTTGAGCTATCCCGTTTTGAACTTTATTATCTTGGTTCCTATATGAGATATCGAAAATCTGTTAACTGATAAAATGTTTGTCACAATATCAAAGACATTTTAATGGTTTGCAACGTTTTGAGTATCTTTTTTGGAACTGAGATAACTGAGATCAAACTAAAAGCATAGGGTGGCTATTGTGTCAAGTTTGAAAAACCAAAAAATAGGGAATTTTCAGAAAATCGGAAGTGAGGAGGCTCACACAATCGAGACATTCGAGCGACGAATCCATGGGACACCACATAGTGAGGTACGGAATTTCCGATTTTATATATTTCCATAACTCTGTTTTTGGTTTATTTTGTTCTCACAAAAACAGAATTCCATTATTTTGTATTTGGTTTTGTCTACCGAAAAAACGCACGTAGATCTATCTTAAACAGGAACCAATAAAACCAAAACAATTTTCAGCCTCAACGACAAGTGTCTTCCAAACAGTACACCGAACGAAGAACCTACGGACGCGATGAAAATGGAGAGATTGTAGTGAAAATTGAGAAGAATGTAAGTTTTAGACGAACGGGTGTAAAAAAAGAAGAAAAACGTTATAAATGAAAAATAGCTACCGCGACCACCGCACCAGTTTTTTTCTTCTGGTGAGCAGGTGAACGTCTCGTTCTTTATTTTCATTTTATTTTGGATTGTTTTTTAATGGGGATCAGTTCTTTGTGACATATTGCTGTCATAAAATCTTGTCAATCATTAACTAAACGGGCCATGCGTACTTATTTTTTTAATTTATTGGCCTAGATTCGTTTACTTTCCCATGAGGCTATTTTTGGATTCTTTGCAGATGGCTACTGGGAAAACTGGTTGTCTTTAAAAATAATGGGGAATGTAGAAACAATTGTCACAAGGTGTTTACTGAGAGTTAGAAAGTATTGTATGTTAAAAAGATTATCAATTCACTGAAGCGCATGAAAAAAATGAAGGATGCAATTTGAACAAAAAATGTTGAAAATAGAGCAAAAGTATTTGGACAGGATGATTTTGAGAAAAAAGAAATAAAAATATCAGAAATAAGGAACCTAATATAGTTCCAACTACCACCTCTGAACTTACTACAGTTGCAACTGCCACCTCTGAACCTACTCCATCTTCAACTATCACCTCTGAACCTCGTCCAGTTTCAACTATCACCTCTGAACCTACTCCAGTGTCAACTATCACCTCTGAACTTACTCCAGCTTCAACTATCACATCTGAACCTACTCCAGTTTCAACTACCACCTCTGAACCTACCACAGTTCCAACTACCACCTCTGAACTCACGACAGTTCCAACAACCACTTCTGAACCTACTTCATATACAAACTGCCTGCTCTGAACCTGCTACAGGTTCAACTACCATCTCAGAACCTACTATAGTTCCAACTACCACATCTGAACATACCACAGTTCCAACTATCAAGTCTGACCCTACTTTATATCCTAACTACCAGCTCTGAAACTACTACAATGACTACTACCATCTTTAAACCTTTAGAAATGTTATCAAAGTGAGACAAAAAATATTTTAGAAAATCAAAGCTTTAAACTGGTTTTTTGAAAACCAGCTCTTCATTTATATTCGATTTGTATCACATATCACGGTTTTTTTCAGTCAAAAAGCTACAAAATTTTTTTTTCAACACATCACTTTTTTGGGAAGAAGGAAATCCAAAAACTTGAGTGTAGATATCATACAAAACTAGCTCTTTTTCAAATCATTCAAAACAAAAACTGTTATAAAATTTTGGGTTTTTTTTCTGAATACCGAGAAAATGTGAGAGGATATAAATAAAATCCGTGACAAGTTCTATTTACAGCCTGCCGAACCAGTTCGTCCTGCATCACCAGTACGACCAGTGACACCAGTCGGAGAAGAGCATTCCCTTAGCCGGCACTTGTTGCAAGTGAGTTTTCAAAAATCTAGTTTCAATCAAAAGAAGATAGATCTCCTAATACAGAGACCAGTAGCAAAAAGAAACCCATGACACAAATTTTTTCGAAACAGTTGCACAGAAAAGACAAAAAAAAAGTTGGGGAGAGAAGAGCTAGCAAATTAAATTAATTACCACGATGTTTGAAGCCTATTCAACCGCTCCATATCCCACGCATCGACATTCAACCGGCCAACTCGTCGAGACACGCATCGCCAAGACATAAAATGCAATATGGTAAGAAATGGGCAATGAACATATTTAAAAGGGGTCAAACCGGAAATTGAAAAAAAAAACAAAATTTAATTTGATACCAGCAGTGCAAGAGAATTGGTATACATGACATCGTGATACTTGAAGAGAACACTCTTTCTCTTATCCGAAAAAAAACCTGTTACTTCCAGATGACTAGGTTCAGAAGACTTCCCTAGAAAACAATTTAGTATCTATCTCTTTTTTGATCACACTAGAGATGAACTTTTTCTATTCCTAGAATTTTCTGCAATTCCTAAAACACTTAATATTATTCAGATGAAGTCTCCCCAAGATCTGGATCTATCAACATGTTATCCCCAAGATCCGGGCACTCGGCATCGTCAAGATCCGGAGCTGGATCTAGACAAAGTAATGTCTCCGTCAATTCACAAAACCTTCCGATGAAAAAGGTTGGTACACAGGTAAAAATAGTGTGATTGGTAATGGAAAGTGCATGAAAATAGCTCACATGACTTTACTTCCAAAAATGGGGGAGGATCACTAAACGTTTTTTTTTTCCAAAATCCATTTTATCACGCACTTCCGGTCAAAAATTTAATAAAAATTTGCATAGGTGTCAACAACCGTAAACAAACTACACACAATGAAAGTTATCCTTCATTTTTCGAAGCCTAAATTATTTACTATGGGAAAATGAGCACATTTTTTGGAGTCTGAAGATCATAAGTGGTGTTTAAGAACGTTTTCTTTGGAACCATCGACGGAATTACTTTCTGTAAGAGTGAAAATGTTTCCGTAGGGGTGAAAAACTTCAATTTCGTTTTTATAATTGATTCATCGAATTTCGGAGTTCGGAAAACGACTTCGAACTGAAAGAAACCATCATTTTAAGACACATCTCTTTAATTTTCTAGCTTTAAAGAAATACAGGAACTTTTTCAGAGTTTTTAGGAGTCCTGGTGTGTGTTTTGACGTGATGGTGTAAAGTTATTAGCTGTCTAGTTGAATTTTTGGGATTTTGAAGACAAAGAAGCTTCTAAATATGATTTTCCAAAATTCTTCCTTCTCTGGCACAATTGAATTTTAAAATTGTCTCCAGCTGCAAACTGCGAACACCATTTCTAATTCAAAAAATTCCAGGTTACCAAGAAATCCAGATGGGTGTCGATTCATGACGGACGTCCGGTATCTCCTTACACCGAAAAGGTCTCCTTTGAAGTTGCGATTCCAGTTCAACCAGATAGATACTCCAGGTACCCATCCAGATTTCAGAATTTCATATTTTTATCACTTTTCTAAATTCCAGCGCCTCGGCTCGCTCCTACAACAGCTCTCCACACGTTTCACGTCGTCCAAGTGAGTGCGCCTATCTGATGGAAAACCCGCTCTACCAGGATTGATAGGAAAAAAGATCAATTGCGAGAATGATCACGCGTCATCTTTCTTCTTCTTCTTATTCTCCTCTTTGCCCATATCAATAATGTCTTTGTTATCTGTCAAATATATCCAACTGCCACGAGATGCCTTTAAAAACAACCAAAAATCGCTTATATACACGCTTTTTTCTGTATAGTGAACTTTTCCCTGTTTTTGATTCGTGTTTTCTTTTGTAATTTGAAAAAGAACAATAAAAGTCAATGCTCAATAGTATCCGTGATCTCACAAAACCGCCAGGTGTCCTATAATTGCTTTTGAATGAGTTTCGATTCACATTTTTGAGAATGAGAATTTGTTTGTATTTGCTCTCGAACAAAACACAAAAGTAAACATAGCCTCTGGTGTTTAGTGGTTCACGAAATCAAATACAACTTACAAAAAGAGACTACAATTTTAGAAACCAAAATGAACCTAGGATTTGTATGACACATAATATGAGCTTACTAACGTTACATGTGTAGAAGTGGGCAACCAAGGAACCTATTACATTTGCAACCACCACCTCTGAACGTATTTAATATCCAAAATACCAGCTCTGAACTTACTAAAGTTCCAACTACCACCTCTGAACGTACTACAATTTCAACTATCACCTCTGAACCTACCATAGTTCCAACTATCACCTCTAAACCTACTTCATATCTAAACTACCAGCTCTGAACCTACTATAGTTTCAACTACTAATTCTGAACTTACAACAGTTCGAACTACCGCCTCTAAACCTACTTCATGTCCAAACAACCAAAGTGGCAGTTGTAACTGTTGTAAATTCCGGATCTATGTGACACATGATATCAAAAAATCAAAAGTTTTGCGAAAAAAGTGTCTTATCAGGTCACGTGACTTAACTACAGTATTTGATTTATTGAATCGTACCGTATACGTGCAGTTTGAGCTAGATTATCTCGGGTACTTCAAAAATATTATAAAACTTCAACTGACACATTTTTTTTCATAAAATCACCAATTATTTATCAATTGATAGATATTTTGCTATATCTCATTGAAAACGAAATAATTGAGCTTAAGAAGGACATACATTGTTGGTTCCTGTTGGGAAAACCTGCACGTTTTAATGTAAACCATTTTTCAGATCATGTCAAGTAGCAGTTTTTTCTTCTCTCCTTTAAAAATGAAAAATAGTCTCCTATTCCTAAAAACAATCCCCCAGACCCCGTATCTGCATTTTCTTCTTCCTATTTTTCCAATTTCTCAAAAAGTCGACTTCTTCTTCTCCTCCTTTCCC
The DNA here is from genome assembly GCA_027920645.1 of Caenorhabditis nigoni. Classification (NCBI taxonomy): domain Eukaryota; kingdom Metazoa; phylum Nematoda; class Chromadorea; order Rhabditida; family Rhabditidae; genus Caenorhabditis; species Caenorhabditis nigoni. Next base: position 2,121,757 of record CP115869.1, read on the forward strand.
ATCTTTTGCTCCGCGACGAGTTCACTTCTTTTTTTCGCTTCCAATATTTTCTCTGTCTAAACGTACTCGTGGTCCCCCATTTTTTCATTCTCTTTATAACTTTTTTTATTTATTATTTTTCCAAAAACCAAAAAAAAAACCATCTCTCTGGTTTTGGAGCCAATCATTGCAAGTGCAGTGAATAATTCCCCAAATCGAAGCAGTTGTGTGCTTTTCCTTCATTCGGCGAAGACAACAAGCAAGAAGAAAGGATTGATTTCACTCGTCATCCTCCTCCTTCGGACCCTTCTTCTCTCCTTCCGTACTCTTATGTGCCTCGTTTTCTTTAATCGCACCAGCCAACCAAACAAGGACCCGTTTTTCGCACCACTCGGGAGGGCCCCCGGGTCCCCTCCTCCTCTCCCCCACCCAAAACGCACCCCAATGCCTAGTGTGCGCGTAGCCTCTGCGCGCGCACACACACACGCAAGGCGGCAGGTCCGCAATTGTCCGTAAGTCGTTGGGTATGCAGACAGCGCGCGGCCTTGCCTTCCTCCTCGCGAATATCGGACAGACGCGTATCGGATTTTGGTTAGTGTGCCCTTGCCCGAAAAAAGAATGCGTTTTCTTTCTTTTCTTCTCTTACTTTTGCACAATAATCGGGTTTTGGCCTTTTTCTCTTTTTCCTCTTTTTCCCCAAGTCACCCCCACTGATATTACATGTTGTTTTTCACCTATCATTATTTTTTTCGCGTTGTTTCTTTTGTTATTTAGCACATAATAGGGTTAAAGTTATCACAGAGAATGCTAGTGTCAATTTGCACTTTTTATGATGTGTCGGAACACAAAAATGTAACAAAAACGCATCAAAAACTTAGAGATTTGCATTTTTATTCACTCGTTTTTTGACATTTACACTCGCACTTCACTCTCCTCCGTCAATCGATGCAAGGCTATACTATATTTGAGATCCAACGGAATTTCGGCAGTAGCGGATTGACTGTAGGTGATATCGTTAACTAAAAATGCAACTAAAATATATAGGATTATTAGCTCCCTAATCTCTTCAATGTCGTTTTTGTCTCTGTATTCTCTTCTCGTTGCATGCAAACTCTCAGAACAACGCACCTCATTTTTTCAGAAAGGGTATTGAATGTTGTTACAGAAGATGCCGGCGGTGAAAGGAGATGGAATGCGTGGTCTCGCGGTGTTCATCAGCGATATCCGCAATTGTAAGAGCAAGGAGGCCGAGCTCAAACGGATCAATAAGGAATTGGCCAATATTCGATCCAAATTCAAAGGTGGGTATTGACTTTAGAGAGCTTTTGGGTCAAGTAGGGCACTTTAGAGGCCACAAAGTCAAAAATTCCGCAAATTTGACAATTTCCAGGAGACAAAACGCTGGACGGATACCAGAAGAAAAAGTACGTCTGCAAGCTTCTATTCATCTTCTTGCTGGGAAACGACATCGATTTTGGGCACATGGAGGCCGTCAATTTGTTGTCGTCGAACAAGTACACGGAGAAGCAGATTGTAAGTTGAACTTCTATTCGAACGCTGATGGGATGCTCGATTTTTCGAAAATGAATTAGGCAGCTGAATGATCCGAGTGGTTTGACCATTGATCTGAAGCTCTCTCTATCTAAAAATGGTGACAGGCAGCTAGATGAGCAATCAGACCCCCTAGCTGTCAGAGAGATACCAGATTGTTTCACTGCCATAGAGCATTCATATCTCCTCCTCCTCAACCCCATTTAACGAAACTAACCAACGGTTCTTTTCAGGGATACCTCTTCATCTCCGTGCTCATCGAACAGCAATCGGATCTGATGAAGTTGATCGTGCAGGGAATCCGCAACGACTTGACGTCCCGCAATCCAGTCCACGTCAACCTCGCTCTCCAATGCATCTCCAACATGGGATCACGCGAAATGGTCGAGGCCTTCTGCACGGACTTGCCAAAACTATTGGTTTCGGGAGAAACCATTGACTTTGTGAAGCAGTCTGCTGCATTGTGCATCCTGAAGCTGTTCCGCAACTCACCGGATTCTTTCCAGCCAGGAGAATACGCCAGCAGGATTGTTCATTTGCTCAATGACTCGCACATGGTGAGTTTGTTGTTTGTTTCTTCAGGTTGTTCAAGTCGTCTGAAAATTTTGAAAAATTAGAGTCAGAGCAAGTCGCTGCCCGAAGTGATTTCGGTCATTACAAATCAATATTGAGCTATGAGCAAGTTTCTAAAAAAATGCGATTTCGTGTGCCGGCTAAAAGTGAACAGATATTGTTATCAGCTTGAAACATCGTCTTGAAACATCAAAGAATATCTTGAAAGCCACTGTCGCAAAAAACGCGTACCTTGCAACAATATCAGTGGAAATCAGGTTCAAGGATTAGCAACATGCTCAATGAGATGACTACTTTTTACATCAACTTCCGCGAACGCAAACTAAAAATGTCATATGTGGCTGAACATCTGCGCAGCTGTTTCAAATGACGAGTAGTTCTTAGAGCGCGTCTGCATTGGCACCCTAAAAAAGAGAAAAAATGACCAAGAAAAGACACAATTTATAAAAAAAGACTAAATCAGTTATTTTTCAGGGCGTGGTAACTTCTGCCGCTTCTCTGATCGAAGCTCTCTCCAAAAAGTGGCCAGAAGAGTACAAAGGAGCAGTCCCATTGGCAATCTCACGTCTCAGCCGAATTGTGACCGCTACCTACACCGACCTCCAAGACTACACGTACTACTTTGTGCCGGCTCCATGGTTGTGTGTCAAGCTCCTCCGTCTCCTTCAAAACTATCCACCACCAGATGACCCGTCAAACAAGGCTCGCCTTCTCGAGTGTTTGGAGGGGATCCTCAACAAGGCTCAGGATGCACCAAAGTCGAAGAAAGTGCAACATTCGAATGCCAAGAATGCAGTGCTCTTCGAGGCTATTGCACTTATCATCCACATGGACTCGGAGCCACAACTACTTGTCCGCGCTTGCAATCAACTTGGAACATTCCTGTCGCACCGTGAAACCAACCTTCGCTACCTGGCTTTGGAATCAATGTGCCTGCTGGCTACGTCGGAGTTCTCTCATGACGCCGTGAAGAAACATCAAGAAACTATTATTAATAGTTTGAAAACGGAACGAGACGTGTCCGTGCGTCAGAGAGCTGTAGATCTCCTTTATGCAATGTGTGATCGGTCGAACGCTAACCAGATTGTCGCTGAGATGCTCACCTACCTCGAGACGGCCGACTACTCGATTCGTGAGGAGATGGTCTTGAAAGTTGCAATTCTGGCTGAAAAATATGCTACCGACTATACGTGGTACGTCGATGTGATCCTGAAGTTGATCCGCATTGCCGGAGACTACGTCAGCGAAGAAGTCTGGTACCGTGTCATCCAGATTGTTGTAAACCGAGAGGATGTCCAAGGTTATGCTGCCAAGACCGTCTTTGAAGCACTCCAACGTCCAGCATGCCATGAGAATATGGTCAAGGTCGGAGGATATATCCTTGGAGAGTTTGGAAATTTCATCGCTGGCGATGAACGATCAACTGCCAAGATCCAGTTTGAGTTGTTGCACTCAAAATTCCATTTGTGCAGCATTACCACTCGATGCCTCTTGTTGACCACCTACATAAAGTTCTGCAACCTATTCCCCGAAGTGAAGCCATTGGTGCAACAAGTGTTCCAAACGGACCACAACTTGAGGAACCCAGATGCGGAGCTCCAACAGAGATCGATTGAGTATCTGCAAATGGCAAAGTTGGCTTCTGGAGACGTTCTAGCAACGGTGAGTGTTGATTTTCGATATAGAGTGGAGTAGAATCATGTAGCTCTCTTCATATCAATACTATTCTTTATTGATTCATTTTCACATTGAATTCTTTTTTCAGATTCTCGAAGTGATGCCAGCATTCCCTGAAAAAGAGAGCAGTCTTCTGGCAAAGTTGAAGAAGAGCAAACCACAACTTGAGGAAATCGAGCGCGAAGAAAAAGAGAAGCGGGCCAAGCCATCGGCCGTGATGAGCGAGGGATCAACCTCTTTGGTGGATTTCGACTCCTCCAGCGACAATACCGCCACTCTCGCTGATGTCTTCGGCAACAGCTCCGCTCCAGGTCTGACACTGAACAGCGATGAAGTCGAGATCGCAAACAAGGCTGACATTTCGAAGTTCGTCACCAAGAGCAACGCGATCCTGTGGGAGGACGACTACATCCAAGTTGGATGCAAATTGGAAACCCGCAACAACTTGGGTCGGCTCGGAATGTTCTACGGAAACAAAACCTCACAGCCATTCAACAAATTCACTCCAATCATCACTTGTCCTGGAGCCCTCGCTGTCCAACTTCAGGCGCAAGCCAAACCGGTGGAACCGCTCGTGGCGGCTGGAACACAGGTCCAACAACTGATCAACTTCGTATGTGTCCAAGAGTTCCAAAAGATGCCAATAATGAACATCAAGTTCACATTCACGTAAGTCTAGAATATTGATTTTTCTTTTCTAATCCTTAATAATTTTAGGGACCGCGCCGGAGCCATCCAGAACTTCGACAAGAACTTCTACCTTCCACTCTTCATCAGCAAATTCTTCGAGCCGACGAACATGACCTCGGAGCAGTTTTTCAACAGATGGAAGTCGTTGGGTGCAGCATCCCAAGAGGCCCAGAAGATCTTCGCTGCTCAATCGCCAATGGAAACCGCCACAATCGAGACCAAGCTGAAAGGATTTGGCGCGAATCTGCTGACAGAGGTAGATCCCAACCCCGACAATTACGTGTGCGCTGGCATCATTCATACGCAAACACAACAAATTGGAACACTGATTCGATTGGAGCCAAATAAGCAAGCCAAGGTGAGTTGTGTAGCTCAAGTGGTACTATTGAATTTCGTAACACCGGCAAATTTTGGTTGGCTATAAAAACATATCTGTGGCCCTGGTTGTTCAAAAAACTTAACAAAATATAAAAGTAAACGAATCTTTTTTCTCAGATGTACCGCCTCACAATCCGCTCCAGCAAGGACACGGTCGTGCAGACATTGGTCGACTTATTGGGCAACCAATTCTAATTCCCCAACGCCAAATTCTATAACTAACTGTGCCATCAGCTCAAAATCTAATTTATGTCCCACCACAACCACCATTCTCCCGATTACTCTTCCATAGATTGCATTTTGATCATTATGTAACTTATTGATTTTCGTTCGCCCCACCCCGCTTATTAACTTTCCTAAGGTTTCTGTTCTTGCGACATTCCTTCTAACCCTGCATAATGTCTAAGGTTATTTTATCCCCATGCTTTCACTCGCCCCAATTATTTTATGTCCAAAAGCAATAGATGTTTTACACCCACTCGTCGGATCGTTGATTGATCTTTGCGAGCTTAATTTATTCGTTTAACTTATTTTGAATTCTTTCGTATGCCCCGTTTCACTTTGTAGAATAAATCAGATTATAATTTATACATACTTTATTGAAGTTAAACAAAACTTATGGAAATCTTAGATTTTTCATTAAATTTTTACATTGAAGCAATGAATAAAAACGTGAATGACTGTGAATTGGGGAGGATTAGCTGCGTTCAATTAGCCGTACAACGGAAAGTTCGTTCATAGAGGAAGGCAATGTGAAGAATTTGTTAAAAATAGAATCTTAAGTGACACAGTATGATAGAATACCGAGTTAAACAAGTGCTAAACTAGGTAACATGTGAAAAAAGTGTGTAAAATTTAAGAGTGCAGGAATAACTAAAAATCTAGAGGTGCAAGAAGGTTACAGTGCATGTTTTACATTTCAATTACAGTTTTTACAACTATTTACTTTTCAACAATTATTCTGAAGATGAAGACGAGCTGCTGGACAGATTGCACAGTGTTTGTCCCATTATTCGGAATTTTCGGCAATCGGAGAGTCCTAAATCGTTGAGACCAATAGCATAGAAGTATTTTTGGCGCATGACATCGTCTTCTGCAATGGCCACGAAGTATCCAGGGCATCCTGAAAAGATTTCTTATCAACCTATGAGCAATAAACACTAAAAAATTACCATTCATAGCTAAACTGATCACTGTGACGTGTAAGACTTTCATCATTGGGTAGGCATCGCTGGAATCCAGTCCGAAGTAGGTCTCCACCCAAGCTGGATATCGCTCGAAAATGTGGTTTGGAATCTTTGGGAACCAATCTTCAATCTCAATTGGAGTCTGACTCTTCTGGATAAACTCAATGTGCTCCTGAGATAGTTTTGCCGATCCCACTTTGAAATCTTCTATCAGACTTTTGTATTTCTCCTTCAACTGCTCCTTATAGCTGATCAAAAAATGACTAAATGCGGATCCGTCGGCATGGCCAGCGGCATAGCAGACTGGTTTATGTCCAGTCTCATCGACTTTCTCACAGACAAAATTATGATGAGCTCCACCGGTCAAGAATGGAATTATATTCCTATCAGCAAAATTCTTGGAGCGATGTCGTAGGAACTCTTGGTTTGTGGTCAGCATCACAGTCACCATTCCAGATATATAATCCTTGTCGGCCATTGTGAAGGGTCGGATGTCAAAGCAAAAGATGGTGAGAGGCAGGAAGATCTTTGTGGTGAACATCTTTTCAGCGTCCTCCACAATAGAAAAAAGTCGCATAGTGTTGATCTTGAATCCAGTTTGTGTAATCCAGTTTTCATCTGGTGATCCATAGTCGTAGGGGATATTGTTGTCCGAGTTGTCCAAAGAGAACCCTTGCATCATCCATCTTGCAATGGCTATCATCACCACACAACAACCATGAGCATCAAATGCATATGGGACAATTTCGGTGACCACCGTCTTGTTGGGTGCTTGGGTGATGAAGAAAAATGCGTCGATGGCGTTGGTGAGGAACTCAGTGACTCCATCGTATCTGACCAGCCATTCCGATTGGAGAGGATCCAGAGTTCTAAAAATAAATCTTGTTTTTTTTTTAATTTTCAAAGCACACTTACTCAATTTCAGTGAAGCTTTTCTTCATCACCGACGCATTTTGCATCAACCATGTAAAATCCTTGAAGAGAGTTGTAGTTCGAGGTCCATTCTCAAATGGAAGGTAGAACATCTCACACATGGAACTGAGAAGAGCTAGTCGTTGGTTTTTGACATCCTCTTCGGTGACCACCAATCCGGAGAAGGCTTGTAGGGTAGCCATTTCGTCATCAACGCTAGACATAGCTTCATCCTCCTGACTGTCGTTGTTTTCTTCCTGGAAAATCGGCATTAGAGGCTTCTAATTTTGTGAGATATATCTTCCAGAACTACAGATGACCAGAGATGGGTCGGAAACTGTTTGTGTGCAAGTTAATTTACCCAAAACTCTGTTTTATAATTGTATTGTTCGAAGTTTCTCAAAGTCTCATTCCACACATCAATGACTACAAATATTTACCGTTTCCATTGGTTGCGAATAATCGGGCGCCATTGAGTTCAACTCTGACGGAACTGGCTCTTCCAATGGAATTGCTTCCTGAACGATGTTCTCAGCTGCCACCTCGATTGGTGCTACAGGTTCCGGCACAATGACTCCGTGGGATTGTGGCAGATCCAGTAGCCACACAGTGTCTCTTCTATCCGGAACGCATCCAGCTACATCTGCACTTAGGATGGGAGATCTGGAATGAGATGAATATAACTTCAAGAATGAGCCTCAAGGAAACATACTGAGTCGTCTGGATGACTGATGGAGTGATGAATTCGTCAATCCAGGTTGTGACAGCATTGACCATGGAGACTTCAGGAATGTACACAGTTTCTGAGTTGCACTCAATGTTGAAGAGGATTCCATTGTCTTCGGATAGACCACTTTCATCTGAAAAGAAATTTCAATTTTTGTGATATTAACCTTAATTTCAAGGGGTGACAAGTAAGCAAATTTCCAGAATTTTCAAGAAACGACTTTCCACAAACTCACGTGCTAACAAATCTCGATCCGCTGCATTCCAATCTGACAAAGTATGGATTGGAATGAAGTTCGCTTCATACCGTCCATTCGGGTTAGACAGCAATCCGGACGTGACATCCTTGATTTTCACAGATCGATGTGTTAGTGGCCCCATGAAGATTTTCTTCAAATCGTAGTCATTGGCGTGCAAGTTATCCCAGATAAGCGGCTTTCGACGGATGACACTCCTCACACGAGACAAGTGCTCCGGTGTTATGTAGCGAGAGATGACTTGCGGTCCTAGAAAAATATATTTCTTTTATTTTTATTTTTTTTCTTTTGGTACTCACCAGTCCACATGATATGTATCTCATTCTTCAGAAGCTCTCCGATGGTATTGAGGTACTGAGAGGTCTCCAACGTGGGAAATGCTCGTGACTGACAATATTCTGTTGGACAGAAAATGAAAGTCTTTGGGTCCAAATACTCGAATATAGTGTTTGCCACATGAACCTGTATTTTCAATTCAGCCAGGTTTGGTATAGTTTGAGTTTACCTGAGCATGAGCAAATGACTCAAAGTGTTCCTTGTCATTCTTTTGCATCTGTACTTCTATATCATCGAACAGTATAGCAAACGACTCACATCCAGCTGACTTGACCTAGAAAAAAACGGAATTTGATGTGCTTGGCATCATCTAGTAACTAACCTGGCTCAATTTTTCTTTGAGTGTAGACATTTCCTTCTCGGAACCATATTCAATATCTAGCCCGGGAGAAATAGCATACACGAAGTTGATGCGGTTATCCTTGGCGCTGTCGATGAGTGATCGGAGCAGTGCTGGAAAATCAAACTAGGAATTTATGATTCGTTTGATTTTTTTTACAAATTTTGGTGTTCTACCAGCTGAAAATTTTAAACGTAAGCTATATTTTTAATCATAGCGCGGGTGTCCAAGCCTCTTTTTTGAAGATTTCAATTGGAAAACCGATTTGTATCATTTTTTGTCCTTTTCAAGCGTTTCTATAGAAATTGTCCATCAGGCTGAAACCGATATTTCGACCGTAAAAAAATTGGCTCCGAGCAATCGCGCTCCTCTGAACATATAGATTGCAGTTTGAATTTTTTCTAGGGAGAGAATAGCAATATGATAAGAAAGTTCCATTTGATTATAAAAAAGTTTAGTATCCTTCATTGGAAAAAGATAATTTCTCTTTTCTTTTTTAATAGTGTTATCATTTGATTTCTAGCCTTCTCCAAAATTTTCCAACACCAAAAATAGCTGGTCATTTTGATTACCAGGCCTAAGAAAATCCGGATAAGCCTGGCTCATCTTTTTTTGATTCAGAAAACCGCCATTCGAACACCGATTCTACCAAAAAAACCTACTCATTTCTTCATTGCTATACAGTTGCCGCCAAAGTGACCGATGTTTGATGTCATCCTTCGGAGCGTACAAGTACGTGGTCAGTCCAAGATGGTTTTGTCGCTTGAAAAGATGTTTCCGCTGTTCCAGGGTCCATGGTCGGCCATAAAATCCTGAAAAAATAAGTGTTTTTGATTTTTTGATTTTTCTAGTCGTACCTTCTACAACTCCACAAATGTACGGGCTCTTCTGAATGGATTCTCGGCGATTGAAACTAAAAAAAAAACGGAATTTGATTTGGAAAGGTTAATCTTAATACATACCTCTCATCGGGTTTCATTTTCCACTTTGAACGCGCGATGAATTAATCCGGGAAGATTATCATTAACCTTTTTTACTGCTGAAAAGAATAAAATTGTAAAGAAAGAGTAAAGAAAAAGAGAAAAATGAAAAAATGAAAGGCTTTGATTCTTATGTATTGAAAAACTTTATCAACGAATTTTTTCATTTTTTTTTCGTTTCAATTGATAAGATTTTTCTCTCCATACAAAAAAAGTTCCGAAAAAGAGAATCAATAGGTTTTAAACTTGACTAGGAAAAAAGAAGGAAGAGAAGGCCCGCGGACTAGGTTTCCCCCACTCTCGGCCACTCCTCACTGTCTTGTGACGGCCACAAGACCACCCCTACGGCGGCAGGCTGCGGTGAGAGAAAAGAACTAGCGGAGAGAAATAGTTGTTTACGAGCACACTCGCATGTTGTGAGAGAAAACACAAAACCTACGATTTTTGAATGGAAGAGTTCTCTAGAATGTTCTTTAGTAGATCAAAATAGTTTCTTGAGTTATCTATGATGTAGGATAAACATGTAAACAACAACAAACGTCAATTTTTTGTTTTTCGAGATCATTCTTTAGTAATTCCGAAATTTTTTTTCTCCGAATTACGAAACCTTCACGAAACGTAATCCTCACAAGGGACACAAAGCTGTTGCAAAATCCGAGAGAGGTAAAATGTCTTGGTTTACTGATTTTTCAGGTCATCTACCATTTCTTAAATAGCGGTCACCAAAACTTCTTGTCGTTGAAACCATTGGAAACGGCAATAAAACTGGGCGAGACGATGAGCGATTTATGTGTTCTCGTTAGTGACAGATGGGGGAATTTGATTAGCTGGACGAGAGACATGAGTTTCAGGTTAAAGGAGGCCAGACATCAAAAATTTCGAAATTTTTATTTTTTCTCAAAAGATGTAACTCTGAAGTATATATAAAGCTATGTACTTAAAAACCTGAAAAAAACACTTCACCGGCGAAAAAATGATCTTTTTTGTTACCCTAATTTCTTCCCCCGCTTGCCGCTGCGGCGTCGCTTCATAATATAGAAAAACGAAGCGGTCGCCTCTTACATGTGTAGCGCAAGTGGGTGCGCTGTAGGCTAATAGTCAGGAGGTCATAGGTTTAATCCCCTCTGGTGGTTTTGCTTTTTTCTTCGTTTGTTTCTTCTGAATTTGACTGTTTGAACTCCGAATTTCGAAAGGACTGTCAACGTACAGCCAGTGCCTAGCTCCGAAATAACAAACTCAGTCGAAAATGAAAAATAAATACCGTTTATTATATAAACAAATAAATTATGCAAAAAAAATACAATTTATTTTTAGAAGGTAACCTAAAATTGAAAAAAAAACCATAAAATTAGAATTTATTCCTGTCTAATTTGTCGTCGCGAGGCGAAGACCGCAGCCGAAGTGAAGACGTTGCTGAAAATTCCACTCATAAAACATACTAGATTTTTATTTATTTTCGGAGTGATAATGAGACGAAAAAACACAAATAGAAAGAAAGATGATACGGCTATCGGAGGAAAAAAAAGTGTTTTGCATGTCTTTAGAAAACACCGGCCACTGGCGAAATAATCGATCGGTTGAACTTCAGATTTACATAAAAAAATTCTCTTTTATATGGGTTTCATAATAAACAAGAAAAATAGCTTTTTTAATGTTAAAAATGGTTAAAAATTGAAAAAATATAGTCGGGAAATAAAAAAAATAAAAAAGTTTGCGCGTAGGATTCCGTGTTTTAGGTGCGAACACCGCGACGTCAGAGTGCACATTCCCTGAAATTTTCCCCGAAATTTTTGCTGTCTGGCCTCCTTTAAGATGATGTATGATGTACGCGGTCACACTAAATTGGGGAATGCTAGACAAAGAAGGTACCCTGAAGTTCGAAAACTGCGTCAATTAACCAATCAGAAAAGTTTGGCAATAAGGAAGTCACAAATAATTCAGTTTCTCAAAACGTCTTGGAATCTCGAAAATCTTTAATGCCGTAATTATTCCATAATTTGAAAAATTGAAATGGAATACAAATGTCAAAATTTTGAACTTAGGCGATTCAGTGTCGCTGTTGACTGCTTATTGTGAACCTACTAATATGTTTATTATGACGTCATCCGTGTTTCGCTCAATCTTGTGTACAATTAGATGACAAAAATGAGCGAATAGGACTATCGCTCATTTTCATGCAAAGTTCAACGATATTTTTCGTTCCGGATGTTATGTAATTCAAAGATCCTAGCTTTCAGGTTCAACAGCTGCGCAATTGAGGCTCGAATTTACCGGAAACACTCTAATAGAAGCCCGCCCTAAACTCGCTTTGAACTCCATTATCTTAATTTTTATAAGTAGGCACCGCAATGAAAGGGGGCGGGGCCACCAAATTTTTCTCCCCTTTTCAGAAACGCATCTTTGAAGTCTTGTACCGGTCGTTATAAACTCATTATTTTTTGGGTTAAAACTAGTCCCTATGTAATCGACTGCGATAAATCGAATGGAACCATCAGTTTTTCAATATTTTTATTATTTTGATTCGAAAACTTCGAAAAATAGGAGTGGGACTGACAAAATGGGCTAAAAGTGTTAGATCAAGGGGCTATGCCCCCAAATTTGTCGATGGATTCTGGTAGATTATGAACTGGGGGATTGGATTTTGAAGTAAAATAAAAATTCTACTGTGGCCGTAAGACACAATTTTCAGCCAAACTTCCAGCCAAAATACGTGAAAAATTTTAGCGATGACCCCAACTTTTTTTTGCATATTATGGTGAAACTAAGTCTTGTGTACACCTTTGTCAATTTTCAGACAGATTGATTACTTTTAAGTAGTTTTAATACCTATCCCAAAATCCCAAACTTTCAAAATTTTCCGTTTTTGGAAGTTTTGAAGGTGAAACAGGGGGGATGCCCCCGATTTTCTTTTTACCATAAGATTCTACCGAAAATTTGCCACTACATACAATCCTAACTAAAAAAATCGTGTGTGGCCGAAAAATGTTATACGCTTGTTTCTTCATCTTTCACTGTGTAATCCATTAAAAAAACAAGAAGGAGGCAACACTGGAAGGAGGCAGCGGGCTATGAAGAGTCGCACACTCATATTTCCCCTCTATGACTATCACCACTAGTGCAGCCGTGGCCGACTGGATAGTGGGCGCGCGCGCCAATCTGACGCAGGCGGAGGTTCGGGTCTCTCTCGCGTCTTATAGCTTTTTCTTTAATTTCCTTCACGAATTTTCCGCGCCGCAGGATTGCAAGCTTCTAAACCCCGCCCACTTTTCTGCGCACCGCAAAAAAATGAGGAGAAAGTCAGTACATCGAGGTCTGGTACAAAATGGTCTGTAACTCGGGATTGAATAAAGATTTTTCCCTGAAAATTTGGGAATAGACTTCTATAAGGGAGGAGAAGACAATCCAACAATAAAAACTGGAAAATATCAATTTTGAAAATTTTTTTGTGGTGCCTATTTATAAGAAATATCAAAAATGTGTCAACTTATAAAATGTTGGTGGTATGCTGATAAACATTTCATCAGTTAACACATTTTTGCTACCTTCTAAAGAAATTGAGATAATTGAGCTCTAATTGCACTTCCAGGATGACATTCTGGCTTTAGATAAGGTTTTTTTGAATATGGAGTAGGGATACTGTGACTCTTCTTTTCTTAGCAACTAGATCTTCAGCATTCTGCGTTTGATAACAATTTTTTCCAAACAATCGTTTACTGATTATCTAGCGAAGCCTCGACTTCATTTTTAGCTCAGTTCTGACTTAAAACCGAGTCTAAATGCGTAAGCAGGTTTTGTTACAAACGAAACCACAAATAATAAGTCATTTAATATTCGAATTGAGATCATATTGTTGCCAGAGGACTTTTAGAATTGACAGAAGATCAAAACCCGACTTGAGCTCTAATAATTTAAAAATAGATCAGATATCCCAAATTCCAACGATCCAGAGTTTTCGAGTTTGCAATTTCTTAGAACCATGTACAGTGGTGAACGTTAGTGAGTGTCCCTTTATACTTGTGTTCATAACTTTGCTCAAACTTGTCCAATCATTGAAAACATTTTTGTCAAATGTAGCTGGGTTTCCAAAAAAAAACGTTGTATAAGTTTTTTGGAAATCAATCAATTTCTGTGTCTTCTGAATCTTCACAAACGTGACGATTATTCCAGAAGAAAAAAAAATTTCCGTCAGAATTCTTTTATTGATTGGCTTTGTGTTGAAAAATGTTTGGTGTAGATCAAATATATACGTAAGAAATTTTGAAGCGGTTTGGAACACTTGTTCTTGAGATGTGCTAAAGGTATGGTTCTGGGGTTTGGCTATAACTCGGCTCAAAATGATTCAAATTTGCTCGAATTTTGAGAGAACGTGTGTGTAAAATTTATTATTATTTTTTTTATTTTTATGTACCGAAGACAAGATATGTATTATGAAAAAATATAAAAATAGTTCCCAAAATACAAAATTTTGTATGTACATTGTATAATAATTAAAGACACAAATTCTCTCAAAATGTGAGCGAATTTGGATAATTTTGAGCTGAGTTATAGCTTTCATAGGAAAGCATCATTCCAAGTTTAAGGTTTTCGGTTCATAACATATATATCCTGAATTTTGAAATTTGGTTTTTCACGTGAGTTTTTCAGGTGGACCAATTTGTTTACTTGCATTCAACAATATAACACACTTGAATTTATTTCTCCAAACGTTTAAAAATGCACACTGTTCAAAAAAGAGATGGATTACGGTAGCAAGTCTAAAAAAGAAGGGGGCCGAGTGAAACGTTGGAACAAAGAAATTTAGTTTTTTTTTTCGAGAAATCAGAAGGAGTCAAAAGCCCGGAAGTAAGGTGCAGTGTTGTTGTTGTTGTTGTCCGAAGGACGAATGACTCAACCAAGTCGGAACACGGATCGCTTTCCAAATCGCATCACTGCACGTTTTCCGAATCTCATCATTGCTCGCTTGCCCATACGGAAAACGGCGCGTTTCTCACTGAAAATTATAATTACAAAAATAGAATTTCAATTCATTTCAAGCTAATGATTCTCACGTACGCGATAGGCGCGTCAGTTCCATCGGCAGGAAGCTCCAAAAGATCTTCCTCGAGGAATGGATAGTCTTCTGAAAAACAAAAATTTGAGGTTTTTCAGGAAAGTTTTCGGGACTCTTACCAGCTGGAAGATCTTGCGAAGAGATCGCTGGTGGCGCAGCAACACAGATTGCAATCAGCACGGAGAGCAACAGAAGTGCGATGACGAAACGAGATCGAGAGTGACCCATCATTTGCACACTACCTGGAACTTAGAGGCTAGAATTAATATAAGAAATTATTTCGAAACGTGAAGCATTTCAAATTCCAGCAGAGTACTAGATCTCCAAAAAATATTTTTAAAAAAGAAATAGAGAAAAGTGGGAGTGGCTGTCTGAGAATCGACGGGAGCTACAATGACGAATCTGGAAGACACACCTATTCCATAAAAGCCGAATGGGGAGGAGGAGGAGTCGGGGACCAAACTAAAACTGTTCACGAATTCATTTGGAATGAAATGCTCTGTTGTCTAGTTGCAACGAAAACAGAAACTATGGTAGAAGAATGTAAGAATCGAAAAGAGAAAAGAAAAAACGGATTCCATTCATTTTAAAGGAATTCGTGTGACGTTATTTTGTTTCGTCGAAGGTCTTCTTCCGTTTCGTTCGATCGCACGAAATTTCGAATTTCGTAGGAGTCAGAAAGGAAGAAGAACTATAATTTTTTTTTTCGTTGATCATTTAAAGTCACGTAGAGGTCAACTAGATGAAATCCCGAATATATTTTATGCAAAAAACTATTCCAACTCGCATTTTGCCCCTTGGAGCATAAGTATATTGTTTCGAAAACTTGAAAAAAAGGGAGAAATGAGACAAGGAGGGACAAGTAGTTAGTTTTATGTGGTACCGAAGCTTGGAACTAAAATGAAACGGCGTTTTTCCGGTCAGCCGGTTGAAATGAAGACTTTGAAGGAGCTACGTTGAAGGGGAGCTACGATTTACAATGATCAGTCAGGAAAAATTTTCAAAATTCAGGAGAAACCAAACAAGCAGGAACTTCTGAGATTTTAGTGCAAAAACTAGCATAATCCAATTATTTTGAATTTTGGACATTGAAATAAGAAGTTTAATCTTTCAAAAATGTTCCCGGCAACCGATTCCTTTTATACCTCCACAAAATAATTATCCAGAGTGCCTATCTCTGAAATTGAGAAATTTTCCAAAATTGAAGGGTGGAAAAAAGAAAAATAGGTTCCATTTTTTTCTGAAAAAGTTGGAAAATCGAGATAAAAACAAGGTCGTTGTGTGCTGTATCTTCGAAAGTGATGGGTGATGGTGCATACCCCATCATCTTATACTCAGAAATATTGGATTGGCTCAGAACTCCGAAGAATGAGTTGGTTGAAAGTTGGAAGATGTTGGGGGAGGAGCATGACCCAAATGACTTTTGGATTAGTCATAAAAAACTAGGCCCACGGCTTCCGGAGTTGGTCAGACGGAGACGATGTCTAATGAAAACCGATAATATGGACATCGAAATTGATAGGCTAGACGGAAAACCAAAAAATGCAGTTTTATAATTCATTTGGTTGAAAGTTGAATAGTAAAAATTCCAGAAAAACAAGTCTAGAACTTTTCTAGAGGGAAAAAAATCTTTGAGAAAAATGGAAAACGAGATTAATAATCCAGAAAAAAGAGTTTCATGATGTTTCTCGCCACATACATATGTGAGAGTTTCCCTCATAAAAATTGGCGTGCTTCATGACAAGAACTCATAGATTCATAAGGAGAGGTCGTTTCGTCATCTGGGGCGCTCATCATGACCCCCAACCATCTTTTTTCATTACAAAGACCAAAAGGACATCATCGAAAATAGAAATATGACGAGAGCAAGGCCTTGAAAATGACTGTGGGCCGGAGAAGTTTCGAGAAAGTCATGTGGGGGCTCCGAAAAATTTCCATGGAGATTTTCGGAGAGAATGACAAAACGTCCCGCAATACGCGATTTGTTAAGATGACGATTTTAAGATGGCACTCTAGTCATTTTTCGAAAACTCTTTTATCTCAGCTCTTCAAATTTAATGGCCCGTATCAATCAAGCCACGAGTGGGAGAGGGGGGGGGTAGTAGATTTCGGAATGACGCCAACTTAAAAATTTTTGAAAAAATGAGCTGGAAGGGGAAAACTGGAAGACAGGGCTCATTACACTGCAAATAAGGAAATGGGGTCCGGAAACAAAACCTAAGCAGATTGGAATCTGTTATTCTTCAACAAAAAAGGAAAGAGTTCCCACTCAAAAATGCGCCAGAGGAGTCACAACAATTAGGCAGTTGCAGAAAGTAATTGCCCAGAAACTTCAACGAAACTTCTTTGTTCTTCAACTTATACTTTATAGATTTGTTTTCAGCATTTATACTCCCCAGATTTCTCACAATTATCCCAATTCGATTCCCAATTCGATTTGCGTGAGAATGTCGAACTTTTTCAACGATGATAATTTCAATTTTCGACCAAAGTTTCCTTCTATTCATCAGAACGTTTTTCTTACGTCATTGTCTATTATTATGCACATTCCCATAATGCATTCCTTATTCTTCTTTTGAATCGAAAAAGCTTCAAAAGTATTGAGACGAACTGTCAGTTTCTTCAAAAATGTGTTGTTGCTTTTCCAGCGTCATGTCACTGTTTCGGAAAGTCAAGAATCGGCGGAATCGATCATCGGTAAGTTATTTTCCTAGACATTAAGGGATAATTAGAACCGATGAAGTGCTTCATGGAAAAAAGTGGTTCTAGCGAAACATATCAACCTTCTGCAACAATCTAACCATCCTTCTGAAAATCATCTCCAGAATTCTAAAAGATAAATTATGTTTCAAATAATTGACAAAGTGCTTTATGCAGCATCAGACAAGGATGTGTCAGGTACAAAGCATCTTTCAGTCGCGATTTGTATTTTTAAGAAAATCGATAATTTTCTAAATGTTTAATCTCAAAAATAAACTAATTTTTGGAAAGTGCGTACTTCAAGAACTCAGTAAGACCTGTATTAAAATGGTTCGTTGCATTTGAGGTCCCTATGATAGGAACAGCTCTCCCGAGGTAACTTAGGAGAGCCAGCATTTTCATTACAGTAGAAGAGCCAGTTTTTTCATTACAGTTCTTACTGTATGTATTTTGTTGCCTCAGAAAGATACGATTTTGACTGCGCATTTTTCAATTTTTTTTCAATTTTTGGTATCGGTCAACACTTATAAATTTATTTTGATTCTAAAACTATAAACACTTCACACATCCAAATTAGAAGAATCTGGAAGTACACGTGCTTAAAAGTTCATAGCTTGATTCAAATTATGATAGCCTTGCCATAATTTTTCTAACGCCTTCACCCATCTTCCGGTTGTGCGTGTGTTGATAGTCTATCTCCAGCACTTTCTCGAACATTCCACGTCGTTTCGTTTTTTTTCTTTTTCTCGTCTTAGAACCAACCGAAAAACAAGAAAATGAGAAAGTTGCGTTGATAGACAAGTGTGCTCTCCGACCACATTTCAACTTATCCAATTGCTACTGACTAAACCTTCCCCCTCTGACGCCGTCAGGTCTTCTGCGTCACCCGATTCCTAAAAAACCTACATATTCAAAATGTTCCACTTTCTGAAAACCATCTCCAGAAACAACAGTATGCACAATTTCAAAGAGGTGAGTGGCTTTATTTTGGGGCTAGAACACATACTACTAGGTGGTCGTTGATTTTTTTAAAGAAGCATTTCCGATTGGGAAGTGTTTCCTGAAAAGTGAATCTGACTTGGTTGATGATTCTTGGCAGTGCTTGGTGTTTGGTCCAGTATTGGAGGAGTACTGTAGGTGAAGAAAGTTTCTAGAGTAGAAAAATACAACAATTTCTTGAAAAACAAAAGTTTTATGACCGAATCGGCAGTTTATCGGTTAAACTGGAAGCACGAGTAAGGAGAAAGCTTTAAACCTCCAACTTCGATATTCTTCGATATTGCAGTTTTGTTCAGAAAATACATTTTCAATCGATGGCTCAATATTGATGATGATTTCACAATTGGACTTGAGGAGTTTAAACTGAAAGATGTCATTATTTTTCTATTATTATAAGAAAATCGGTAAAATTAGAATGTTCGTGATCAGATTATTGTTATTAAGCCAAATACGAGATTTTAACTTTTCCTACTTTTTGGTGATACGGTAATTAACCAAAATAATGACAAATTTCTTTCGTGGTAGGTGACAGATTTTGATGTGTATCCAATTTTTTGAAGTTTTTATGAGACTTCAGGGGTCTTTGCGGTCATAAATCTTAACTTAGGCTTCTGTCTTCCCATAGGCACCCCCCATAGGCACCTCCACATGACCATAAAGAGCCTAATTATTAACTTGGACATCTGTCAAATGACTGCTGAATGTGAGGGGTTTTCATTCATTTTTCACATCCTTAACATATTTCTACATGTTCAATCGATTTTGTGATCGCAGAATATCGAAATTACTTTTTTTCATCATATAAAATTTTTAAATTTGAATAACAATGTCAAATAATTTTATATACTTTTTTTTCAAACCCAGAATTTTGGAATGTTGAAACTAGCCCTTTTTCATAATAATGCTAATAATAGAACTCTGCACCACACTCCAGAGTAGCACCCGAAAATCCAGAAAATCTCTACATATCCTGCGAAAACCTTCTTTCCATCTTTATTATCCTCACGTTTTTCTTCATCCGGCTCTTTCCTAAAAGTCAATACACTTCTCATCAGGATGCACTAATCTAATTCCAATATCCAGAACCGTGTTCTCATGTCAATCTAGTTTCTAGATAGAGAAGTTTTCTTTTGCTTGATATGCTTCTCAAAAAAAAGAAGGCGCATCCTTTTTATTTTTTTCGCCTGTCAGCAAACAATTTCCGCTTTTCTGATTGCCTTTTTTCCAGAAACTTCTGTGGTTGGCATTTCTAATTAAGATCCCTATCCAATGTTTAATATTGCATACTCTCAATGTCTTTTCCAACCAGTTCTCCACAAGGAACTTTTTTCTATGGTTTTCGACTCCTGGGATACAAAAGCCCCCGACCCAATTCAATATTCTGACCTCCGAAAAGTGTTTCTTGATTTTTGATTTTTCAAGAAAAGTGAAGAATTGAATGCATATCGGAGAGGAAAGTGGGACCTTTTCAGCACTTTTAAAGGAGAAATGGCTTTTTGAAATCTTTCTAGAACTCATAGCATATTTCCTGCCTCCGATTACTCAAATGCTCTTCAAAAGTTGGCAAAAATGTTTGACGAAATAAGCTTCATCTGAAAAAACGAAGAATCGAGGCAAAAACTGATCCCGAATGACAGATTCACATGAAGAGAAACGTCACGTTGCGTCGTACATTTCTCACGTACTGGTGTATTTTTTTGACAGATCCATAAAGAATTCAGTAGTTCTTACCATCCGGTGGGATACCTCGATTTTCATCCGGTTTCGTTTTCTTTTTCGAAAACTTTTTTTTTACTCGAAACTGGCTGTAGTATGGAGAACTTGACTTCTTGTTCTTGGCACAAAAAAACAAATAAAAGAAGTATGAATATTCAACGAATATTCTTCACTTCCATTGTTTCTCCCACGTGACCTTTTCTTTTGGAAAAGTTTCGTTTTTTCTTTTTGGAAGTGTCACCTTCAAGTTCTATTTTTGCCCTAATCTTGCTCTTTTGAGCAGTTCTTGATCTGATCTCATTATTGGATTAGATAATACTCTCAAACAATTGAAGGAGAGAGAGAGAGAGAGCGGGAAAAAAATTCCTTCGTCTCTTTTTTCATTTATCCACTATTATGAGACATTATTCCAATGCCCCCCCCCCCAATCTTATTCACTTATGTATGTGTGTCTTCTCGACACTCACTATCTCAAAATTATTTCTCTTCAATAAATGGCTGAATTGCTGAATTCACAACGAGTCGTCATTACTCCTTTTTTTTTACTTTTTTCATATCTCTATTTCTCGTAATTTTCAGAAAAAGTGTCAAGTTTTTCCACTTTCACACTTTTCTTTCCTACTCCATCGAAACACCAAAAGCCAAAAGATTGGTCCTGAATGGAAGGGAAATCTCGTGCTCTTTCCCTCTCTCGCTTCATATCAGAAAAAATGTTCTCACACCCCTTATTCCCGATTCCGAGTCCCTGGGCAACCTACTCACTTTACCCTTTTCCTTCTTTCGTCGTCATCACATGCAATCTTACTAACATTTTTTCCTGCTTTCGGTTTTGCAATGGATCCACCAACAGCACCAACACCGGATTCTCCATCCTCCCTTCCACCAGGAGTGTCCCGGGTGGAAGGAATTACCAATAGCTTGAGGAAGACGACAATGAGTTTGAAGCGAAGTTTCAGATTTAAAAAGGTATACTGTAGAAATTTGAGTGATTTAGAACTTACAATTTATTTTTGTTTTTTTAATGATCTATCAAATTCGGCTCCAATCCAGTAACTCACAGAATTCCAAAAAATGAGATTACAGGAATGAATGTTCGAAAAGAAATTTATAGTTCTTAGCCAGGTTGATTTTCAAAATTCTGTCGCTCCTCCATAATTAGTACTGTCACATTTGTTGGTTGCAAAGTTTGATTTTTCAAATTTATACCTAAAATATAAAATACGAAGATTTCTTCTGAATTGTGTAACTTTACTCTTTATCATTATTCATTATTTATCACTTTATCGGTATATTGATTACCTAATCCGAGTTCGGTTCTTTCTAATTTCTAATGAATATCGATTGATAGGACCCACAAAATTCCACTATAACAGGTCGAACCATAGATTTTCTTAATCTGAAGCATAGATTAACAAAAGGCTATGAGAGAATTAGGCGTTTTGGCCTAAAAAGCAGCTACATGTCAATTTTAGAGCGGTCTGGTTTTCAATGACCAGGGGACTTTATGGCATATACCGTAAAACCTGTATTAGAAGGACTCCCTGTAATAGAAAGCAACCAAAATCAGAAAACTTCCGTACTTTTAACTTTCTAAATTTTGTTAAAATTGACAGATTTTCGTGAATTTTGAGCGAAACTGCATCGAATTTTTCGATGCAAAATTTTGGAAAAAAACTGGCCGGAAAAATAGAAACGCCCCCTCTAATTGAAGGGCCCTTGTAATAGGAAGGCCCTTCGGTGGTGCTCTGGAATAATGGAAGGGCAGGCAATTCTAATGCAGGTATTACGGTAATTTTCGCAGAAGAAGGGTACAGATTTAGAAAACTATTTTTTCAATCGGTCGCAAAACTATCCAAAAACCAACGGGTCAGCATTACGAATGCCCATTTTGGTCTATGTGCAAATATTCTTACTATCTTACCTTTTTAAAAAAAAAAAAAGAAATCCTCCCTACGATCCTGAAGTGATGTCTTAAAAAGCTCGTAATAGGTTTTGCGGCGCACCCTCTTCTCCTGTCTACATTTTTTCTTTCTTATCCTCGAAGACTCTTTTGTCGGCGCCACGGGCACCGAAAATTTGATTTCAGTCCTCTTTTCTCCTTGGCCATGCTTGTTTAACCCATGCATGTCGCAACCGAATTAAAGACGAAAACGGCCTTTTTTTGGTCAGAAAAAAATGGGCTGGGTTAAGAAAAACGCTGGAGAAGAAGAAGAAGAAGAAGTAGAAAGAAGGAGGAGGAAAAAACGAAGCAACACGAAAAAAAAGATTGAGGCTCGTTTTGGATGGAGAATAAGAAAATGAGGAGGAAATGGGACAAGTGTCTTAGTGATTTGAACTATGAGTATGGGGGCGCCAGCCATCCCCCTCTCATTTTCTCAAATGAGCATGTGTCTCGTTTTCTTTGAATTTCTCGAAAAACTTCTTTCTCTTTTTTTTTTGGAATATTGTTCTTGGAATTCTTCTAGTTTTGCTCTCATAAAGAACGACAGACATAAAAAAAAGCTTTCTTGATATTTTATCTAAAGAACCCCCATGAGGAGTTGAACTCATGACAGGCAGCTCAGGAGTACAGCGCCGCTACCGGTTGAGCTACGGGGGCGCAAACGACGACCGATGTCCTACATAAGCGCGGTGCGATTTCGTCCCCCAAAATTTTTGCTGTCTCGCCTCCTTTAAGAACATTCAACAAAAAAAACAATTGTTGGTCCCGTTTTTGTAACCATGACAGTGAAACATTAAAACTCGTTCATCCATCTTCATCCACAAAATCCGCAATATTCACTTTCAAAAGAAAAAAACTGAACACTCATCAAATCATAGCTAATCCTATCAGTTTTCAGCTCTAGCGAACACACTCTGGTTCCGCGCGCCGCGCGGCACATTGAGAGCTGTCTATCAAATTTTCTAGAGCCTCTTCTCTTATCCGAAGAGTCAGATCTTGAGCCAATCTTGCGTGATGCAGAGTTTCTTCTTTTCCGTCTTCCATCTGTTTTACTGGAACCAATTGATGCGCGCATGTCTTCTAGAATAATATCAATATATAGGGGGATTACCATCTGTTTTCTTCGGGTTATTTTCATATCAATTCGTTGTTTTACGTAATGAACATTTTGGAGTCATGTGTTCATTTGGTAATTATTTTATAATTACCTTGTTGATTTCTGAAATTCTGCTGTCGCTCCATATTTAGTGTTGTCATATTTCTGAAAATGACAAACAGGACAAAACGCTATTTTTCAACTTTTGTCTAACAGATTTTATGAGTTTTGAGTTTCAAGAAAACTGTAGAAAAGTTATTTTCCACATTTCAATTTTTCAAACTTGAAGCAAAAAATCGAAATAGACGATTTCGTTTGAGCCACAATTCTCTAGCCATCTAAAGTTTGGTTTTTTTTTTAATTTTCTAGTTTTTTTTAAATACGTTAGCTGGCTTTCTGAATTGCTTAACTTCTGAATTTCTGAATTGCTTAACTTCTGAATTTCTGAATTTCTGAATTTCTGAATTTCCGAATTTCTGAATTTCTGAATTTCTGAATTTCTGAATTTCTGAATTTCTGAATTTCTGAATTTCTGAATTTCTGAATTTCTGAATTTCTGAATTTCTGAATTTCTGAATTTCTGAATTTCTGAATTTCTGAATTTCTGAATTTCTGAATTTCTGAATTTCTGAATTTCTGAATTTCTGAATTTCTGAATTTCTGAATTTCTGAATTTCTGAATTTCTGAATTTCTGAATTTCTGAATTTCTGAATTTCTGAATTTCTGAATTTCTGAATTTCTGAATTTCTGAATTTCTGAATTTCTGAATTTCTGAATTTCTGAATTTCTGAATTTCTGAATTTCTGAATTTCTGAATTTCTGAATTTCTGAATTTCTGAATTTCTGAATTTCTGAATTTCTGAATTTCTGAATTTCTGAATTTCTGAATTTCTGAATTTCTGAATTTCTGAATTTCTGAATTTCTGAATTTCTGAATTTCTGAATTTCTGAATTTCTGAATTTCTGAATCTCTGGATTTCTGAATTTCTGAATTTCTGAATTTCTGAATTTCTGATTTACTGATTTTCTGAATTTCTGAATTTCTGAATTCCTGAATTTCTGAATTTCTGAATTTCTGAATTTCTGAGTTTCTGAATTTCTGAATTTCTGAATATCTGAATTTCTGAATTTCTGAATTTCTGAATTTCTGAATTTCTGAATTTCTGAGTTTCTGAATTTCTGAATTTCTGAATTTCTGAATTTCTGAATTTCTGAGTTTCTGAATTTCTGAATTTCTGAATTTCTGAATTTCTGAATTTCTGAATTTCTGAATTTCTGAATTTTTGAATTTCTGAATTTCTGAATTTCTGAATTTCTGAATTTCTGAATTTCTGAATTTCTGAATTTCTGAATTTCTGAATTTCTGAATTTCTGAATTTCTGAATTTCTGAATTTCTGAATTTCTGAATTTCTGAATTTCTGAATTTCTGAATTTCTGAATTTCTGAATTTCTGAATTTCTGAATTTCTGAATTTCTGAATTTCTGAATTTCTGAATTTCTGAATTTCTGAATTTCTGAATTTCTGAATTTCTGAATTTCTGAATCTCTGGATTTCTGAATTTCTGAATTTCTGAATTTCTGAATTTCTGATTTACTGATTTTCTGAATTTCTGAATTTCTGAATTCCTGAATTTCTGAATTTCTGAATTTCTGAATTTCTGAATTTTTGAATTTCTGAATTTCTGAATTTCTGAATTTCTGAATTTCTTAATTTCTGAATTTCTGAATTTCTGAATTTCTGAATTTCTGAATTTCTGAATTTCTGAATTTCTGAATTTCTGAATTTCTGAATTTCTGAATTTCTGAATTTCTGAATTTCTGAATTTCTGAATTTCTGAATTTCTGAATTTCTGAATTTCTGAATTTCTGAATTTCTGAATTTCTGAATTTCTGAATTTCTGAATTTCTGAATTTCTGAATTTCTGAATTTCTGAATTTCTGAATTTCTGAATTTCTGAATTTCTGAATTTCTGAATTTCTGAATTTCTGAATTTCTGAATTTCTGAATTTCTGAATTTCTGAATTTCTAAATTTCTGAATTTCTGAATTTCTGAATTTTCAAATCTCTGAATTTCCGAATTTCTGATTTTCTGAATTTCTGATTTTCTGCAAATCCTCTGAAAATTTAGGAAAATTTATGTTTTTCAACGAAACTTTAGAATCAGTGACCTAACTGGTTTTCGACCTAGAATACCTTTAATTTCCTTCGGAAGTCGTAAAATCCATATTTTCCAGCAACTATAAAAACCCCGGTCATCCAAATCTGTGCAGACCGTCCGTCTAGATAGAGAGTCGTGAGAGCAAATAAACAGTCGGCAACAAATTTTTAATTTGATTACACTTATCATCATTATCATCTTATCGTTTTGTGAGTGTGTAACTCTGTGAGGAGGAGAATCGAGTTTATGTCGAAAATGACAATTAACAAAGCTTCTTCATCTTTTTTCTTCAATGTTTCTCTCCATTTTCAGTAGAATCTCACATTTTTGGTGCATTTCGAAAACCATCCCTATGATCTTTTACCTGTCTTCCCCCTGCTTTAAAAGTTCCTATGATATTCTTTTTCTGGAACAGAATAGAAATAGAAATAGAAAAATAAGAAAATAATCGTCCGATTAAATGTCAAGTGAGAATAGAAAAAAGAGTGAACCCTCTTGAGAAAGCTTTTCTCATTCCCATTTTGTACTTAAGGAAAAACGTAGTTTCATTCGAGCTGCAAATTCTGTGAAACCACATTTTAAGGATATTAGGCTTCGTCTTTCAGGATTTTTCAAAATTGATCCTCTAAAGAAAGATCATCAGAACTTTTAAAGATTCCAAATTTAGTGCAGTATCATAATGAGGCTAATCCGTTTTCCTTGAAGCCTTAGGCTCTAATGGGAGATTCAGTCTAGCACTTTATTCATTATTCTAGATAATTTCAAATGATTTCATCACAATTGTTTAACTTATCAAAAGTTGACAAGAGTTGATTCCACTACTCTCCCCACAGAAGATGAGCGAATTATAATCATAAAATCACATCATTTCTGCTGATAAACAGATTTTGGCAACACGCAAAAAGTCGTGTTCTTCCCGAATAAAGCCCTCTCTCTTTCATAGTCTCGGTCTCCTTAATACCGTTATCTCCTATCATTTTTTCTCTCCCCTCAAAGCCTTAACTTATCAGCACACTTCGTCCAGTCGCTACAAACTCTTTTATTTATGAGCTTGACACATTTCAAAGGTGTGAAACTTCACGTGAACGTAGTCCAAGGAGGACAGAGTGCTGAGGTTATAAAGTTCTTGTGATGTGTTTTGTAGCAAATGAATTTTCGAAACATTTCTGAAAAATAAGACACAGAATCAACTTCAACTCAGGAAAAAAATGACAAAAATGAAAAAAATGACAAAAATGATCGAAATTGAATTCCCATTTTGCGTGTCACTTGAGCTTACCCGCCTGACCTTCAGCCATTGTGCTCCTGTAGAGAGCAGCAAGTGGGTGTCAAAAAGTGGTTAGGACAAAAAGGTCCCCCTCTCTTTCGGGAAGAATTTAGAGAAATCCTGAAATCCAATTTCACAAAAAAGGACATAAAACGAGAAAGTGCGCATTTTCACTTCAGCCTAAAGTCGAAGCAAACTGCATTCCTGCTGTTTTGAGTAGGCGGCTCACTTCACTTCTGACGAAGCCAATAATAATGGATAGAGTGAGTGATGATTACCCTGATCTCTCATTATTTCCAATTTTCACAATGAGCTTGGAGAGAGTGTTACAATTTTTTATTTAACGCGCGCAGTTTTCTTCTTTTCCAGAAACTCCAACATTCTATTTCAGACTTCGCGGGGGGAGATACATTTTTGATGAACTCCGTCACACAATTTTCAAAATGTCGTATTATTTTCAGTCTGATGATTCAAGAATGAGTTTCGAACATCGTTCCGTCGTCCGGCTCTTCAGCAACAGTTCAACAAGTGAGTTTGGTATTAGGTTACTGTATTTAAATTTTGGTTTCCACAAAATTTTCGGAATTGGGAAATTTTGAATCTAATCAGTGAAGTTAGTCAACTCTGGAGTTCTAAAAAAGTATTCCAGAACTTTCCCACAGCTTTCATTCTGATGAACTAAAGAGCACCTAACATAAGATTTCAAATTAAGCACTAGAATAAGAGTTGGGTCAGTATAAAATCGTTTATCTCGTTCGGTTCAAATTTGTACAAAAAAGTTGTCAACTACAAAAATGAAGACCGGATCCTGTTTAGTACACTCTGTATTTTTCAGGAAGTTCCAAAAATTCTGGAATACTTTTCCAGAAGTTTAAGTTTGACTATTTTCCGCTGATAAAGACATAACATGATTATTTGGGTCGGATACTGAAGATCAGAATATAGAATATTCGAAATACATTTTGTAATAAAAGACGTATTCAACTATTCCTGTACTTTTAGAACGATTTTATCTCTGATAGAGGGTGATTTCAGCTTTTCAGTGTAGAGATACAGTAATCCAAAAAAAAACACCCTTGTCCTACATTTTCTCCTCATTTTAAAAACGCATTTCCTAGGCCATTTTGGCTTTATTGCCCTCCCTGTGCCATTATTTGTCTTTTGAAAAGCCCCAAGTGTCAAAATATCACATTTCAGCCTCGAATGGAAGCCGGAAAACGTCGGTGCCTTCGGCGGTCCTTGCGTCGGCGCCGTTGATGTCTGCTGCTATTGGTGATGGACTTGGCACACAACTTTGTGAGTTTTTTGAACGTTTTACAGGTTTAGGGGGCCCCACGGGAACGTGAAATAGTTTTGTTGATGACAAAAAAAAATCTGAAAATGAGTAGTTTGAACTGAAGTGTGATGTGTGCAATTTAATGGAACAAATGTGTTATCTTTGAGCATTCTCTGGGGTAATTTGATCTGAAAATTGAGACGGAGGAAAAAAAGAAACTGATTATAGTCTGGTCAACAATTCGAAGAATCTGTGCGTACCTGGAATTTGTCTTAAACACTGTTTACTGTTTCCAGATAGAGGATCCCAGTAGATTTACCATTTCCAGATCTAGCAGTTTGAGAAGAAAAAAAAAGAAAACCGCGAAAACAAACTAAAATACTACTTGTTGGAAAAGAATGGGTATAGAGGAAGAGGCACACGGGGGAGAAGGCGGGAAGCTGAAAATTTGTGTAATTCTAGTAGTTATTGTGTTCGAGTGAAGGAGAACTCACTTTTTTTCCCTTTCTCCTTTCGGTTCGTCCGGTTTTTCTCGCAGCCGACACTTTGCTTCCTCCTCTTCCTTCTCTTATTGAATGTCAGTTCTAAATCAAATTGCAGCCTTTTTTCGAAAAAGTTGGTAAACAGATGAAGTTGAAATTCTTACGTTTTTTTCACTTTTTAGTTTTTTAGCTTTTTCTGAAGCGTAATACCTCTTTTAAGGCCAGATGTACATCATTATCAAAAATTTGTTTTTTTTATACTTTGAAGTAGTATTTTCTTATCCGTTGTGCCTGACAATATATAAGAAATATTATATTTTGAGTTTTCCGGAAACACGGTAATAAAACGCCCTGAAAATCGACAATTCCAACAGAACGCCACCCGGATCATCAAATTTCAGTCCATGTATTTTATTTAATGTGAGGGATATAAAATAGTGGCTAACTATAAAAATGTTGCTGATATCATGATAAATATTTCATTAGTTGACAACTTTTCGATATATTTCAAAAAAAGTGAGATATATAGGCTAAGAGTGTACGGTCCGGGTCGCATTCTATTAGATTGTTTACAGTATCTCATTTTCTGTAAAATTTATCAAAAAGTGTTCAACTGGCAAAAATGTTAATATTAAAACTAACAACATTTTTAAGTCGACCGCTTTCTGATACAATGCACAGGAATTGATATAAATTAGCTCATAGTTGAAGGTTATGAGGACTAGACTTACCGTAAAACCTGTAATAGAAGGGTGCCCTAGCTTTTAACTTTGAGCCATTTCATCTCGGTTACTGTAAGTAATTTAAAATTTTGGTCTACTGATAAAATGTTTCTGATATTATGATAAACAATTTTTTAGTGAACAACTTTTTTCTATCTTTGATTAGAATCGAAAAAATTGAACACAACTTGACAGTGTGGGTGCCCTTCTATTACAGGTTTAACGGTATAACGACAGATGTTTCAAATTGTGCTTTCGGAAAATGTAAAAATATAAAAACCTTCAAAAATACGTTCAGACTTAACACACTCCTCTTGACACTTCTAATTCAGAAGCTCTTCTTGTAATTGTGGTCATCAATAATTTAGTATTTTCAAATCAATGTTTTTCTTGCTCTCCTTAGCCTACTAAAATACATTTTTACATTTAGAGTCATTTCGTTCGCAGTCTCTTATGTAAAAAATGAAGTTTCTAGTCGTCTTCTCTCATCTCGTTTCGTGAAAATTGGCTCAATCTTCCGAGATTCTGCTCTTCTCTCTCGGATTTTTTTATGGCTGCCTTGTGACACAAGGACATTGAACTGGAAAAGCATCACTCAAAATTAGATGAGCTGCTATTCTACATTCAATTTTTTTTCTTCTTTCGAGAATTTTCTTTTTTTCTGCATGCATATTTTCTGAACAATGTCTTGCTTCCTAGAATGTTTTATATATTCATTGAAAACGTCGCTAACGTCGCTAATGTAGGCGGAAATCCGGTGGGCCCCTTTTATTTTATGCATTAGACCACCTACGTTTAATTCATTCGATTTGGATTTTTTGGTTTCATTTCCTTTTTCTTTCAAAGTCCAGAAAGATTAAATTATTTCGAATTTCAGCTAATCTTTTGATTCTCGAGCATTGGACTCTACATTTTGAAACCTTTCATTAGTCTGTATCACTACGTATTTCCCTTGCTTTTGGAATAAAATTTATTTTTCGTTTTCTTGAACGGAAGAAGAAAAATGGAGAACCGGATCGTCGTGTACCCACCAATTTATAATAATAGCGCAGGAAACCTATTACAAAAGTAGCAATGGGATTGACTCGTCGAATAGAGAGACCCCATAGTTTATTTTTTGTCTACTCGTCTCCCCAGAAATTGATGGTTGCATCACACGAAATCGTGAGCCAGGACCAGTATTGATAAATATGTGTTTCTCGCTTTGTTGTAATTCACGCCCAAACCGAGTGGTTCCAACCACCGCCACACGCACTTTTGCTAGTATTGTGACAATGGCGATGGACGCTTCGAGAAGTAAGTGAACCCATTTTTCACCTAGATCACATTAGTGGAAATTGAGATAGTTGCCAATTTTTTTCGTGTTGTCTCTCATATCAAAAGGTCAGACATCGTGTCTTTTCCCTCTAATTTTTCTAATTTTTCTTCATCAGATAGAAATACCTTTAAGAGAAATTAAAACTAGTTTGTTGTCTCCCTCCTCCATTTAGATCACTCCAGATCAATGTTCTGATCTGATCTTTTTTTTTTGACGGCGCATTTGTTGACATCCTCTTTTCTCTATTTTTTGACTTGTTCAGCAGTAAAAAACGGTTCTACGTGTACCTGTACCTGTCGTTTCAAATTTTCAATTTCAGAAATTCAGAAATTCTGAATTTCTGAATTTCTGAATTTCTGAATTTCTGAATTTCTGAATTTCTGAATTTCTGAATTTCTGAATTTCAGAATTTCTGAATTTCTGAATTTCTGAATTTCTGAATTTCTGAATTTCTGAATTTCTGAATTTCGGATTTCCTGAATTTCTGAATTTCTGAATTTCTGAATTTCTGAATTTCTGTATTTCTGAATTTCTGAATTTCTGAATTTCTGAATTTCTGAATTTCTGAATTTCTGAATTTCTAAATTTCTGAATTTCTGAATTTCTGAATTTCTGAATTTCGGATTTCCTGAATTTCTGAATTTCTGAATTTCTAAATTTCTGAATTTCTGAATTTCTGAATTTCTGAATTTCTGAATTTCTGAATTTCTGAATTTCGGATTTCCTGAATTTCTGAATTTCTGAATTTCTGAATTTCTGAATTTCTGAATTTCTGAATTTCTGAATTTCTGAATTTCTGAATTTCTGAATTTCTGAATTTCTGAATTTCTGAATTTCTGAATTTCTGAATTTCTGAATTTCTGAATTTCTGAATTTCTGAATTTCTGAATTTCTGAATTTCTGAATTTCTGAATTTCTGAATTTCTGAATTTCTGAATTTCTGAATTTCTGAATTTCTGAATTTCTGAATTTCTGAATTTCTGAATTTCTGAATTTCCGAATTTCTGAATTTCTGAATTTCTGAATTTCTGAATTTCTGAATTTCTGAATTTCTGAATTTCTGAATTTCCGAATTTCTGAATTTCTGAATTTCTGAATTTCCGAATTTCTGAATTTCTAAATTTCCGTACTTTCAAAATTCATCTGAGATTTGAGAATTCGTCTTACAATTTGAGAATTCATTTGCCTGTAAAATTTAGAAATTTCCTTTTTTTCGCAGATGTTCTAAATTTTCAATGTCCGAGCATCCTTTTTTGTTGGTATTTTCAATTATTTGAAGTTTCACCAGAACCTATTATAGAATTTTCCAATCAGTTTTTCTCTTTTTGACTGTTCATTTTTTCCTTTTTCTTTACTTTTATTCAGAGTCAGTCAACGGCTTTTTTACCTTGTAAGAGAAGAAAAAAGAGAAAGCATTTCCAATATATAATTTGAGCTATTATGAATGCATGCGCCAATAAAGCGGTTCTATTGTTTCCCCTTGGCTTCCTCCCCTTTTTTTCCGCAACTGTTCCATTTTTCGTTCAGTATTTTTTTTCCCTGTGGATGAAGCTGATTCTTTTTTTGATTCTAAGATTGCCCACAAAAAAGGAAAAAAAAGAGACGATGATGATACGGTGACTAATGTTGCTGTTTCGTTTCTCCATTCAACGAAAACAATGATTTTAGACAAGCATTGAGAAGACGATTGTGCAAGAGCTCCTCCTTCTTTTTTTTTGCCTTTTTTCGTTCAATTTCTGCTGCAATCTGTGCCTATCATTTCCACAAACATCACCACACACACAACCCCCATGCTCACTTTTACGATTTGCTTAACACCTGTGTTGTGTCTCGTCTCTAACTGTCTCTTTTTAGTCTGGCTCAAAATTTTCTCGCTTTCAAATTCCTCATTTTTGGAATTTGTGGATTTCTTCATGTAAATTCCGTGGAAATTAATCTGAAACATTTTTTTGTTCTTTATAACCTGAATGGTTGCCTGAAATTTCAACTCTGCCAGTGAGCATCTTTAGGGAACTTTTTTTATGAAAAAAAAACCCAACTTTCTAAAAGTCAGAAGACACATTCCAACATCACATAATTCCAAATTTCACTGAAAATGTGTTTTCTAGCTTTCTCATTTCATAGTTTGTAGTCTTAAGATTCTCCTTTTCTGCTGATATTTGAATTTTATAAATTATTAGAACTATATATATTAGATTCTATAAAAACATGTTTCTATTATTCTAGGAATCAAGATTAATGAATCTTAAGAAAACTGTTCATTTCACAATTCAAAAAGTTCAGGCTAAACTTTGGACAGTAAACAATTGTGTCGTCATGAACTGATTAGGAAAAAATGTGTCAATTACAATAAAACTTCCGAATGTTTCATATTTTTCTCTAGCACCCTCTTAATTTGACCTACTGTTTTCATAAAAATCGGCAACATCTCATAAAACAGTAATTATAGTTTTATTTCTTCCCAAAAAATCGTACTACCCGTTTTTCGAGCTTTGAGAAAAAGTACAAAATCATTGAAAAATCTTCAAAAACGTCATCAGGTAGAGTCATCGCTTTTTTAGTATCTTTTTTTCACTTTGTACTCCAACTACAATGTCTTTTCATTGATTCGTTCTCTTTCATTCAATATCATCATCTGAATATTTCTATTTTTCACAGACGAAAGAAGCCAGCAGAGGCCGAATATGTCGTTGAGCACGAATAGCTCCGTCAAGGAGGATGAAGGTTTGTTCCAAAATTTGAAAATTTTGAAAATATGGGTTTCCTAAAAATCTTCCTGGTTTATAAAACGCTACGCGCGTCTGTGTGGCCCGGTGCTAGGCTGTGGACTTTTGAAAATCTTGAAAAATAAATATAGATTTGACCCTTTAAGAATAATTGAGGAGCAGAGAAGAGATCCAGAAAAACTGGATTGAGTGGCGCCGAAGCCGCACCAGCTTTCTCGTATCATATATTTTTCGTGATATTTTCTCCTCTAGCTATCCTTATTCCCATTTTTCGTATATAAATATCCAAAAGATGTCGTTCATTTGTATTCTGGAAGAAGAGTGACAAAAAACTGGGAAGAAGGAGCTTCTAGTCTTCTCAGAAGGAACCATCCATTTTTTGTTTCTTCCTCTTTTTGCTATTTGTTTCTTTGGTTCCGTTCATAATTTGTCTCCGATAGATGTCACCGGGGCAAGATGTATGAGTAGCGTTTTGTTTTGGGAAGGGCTTGTGAGGATTATGAAGGCCTATAGGAAAACAAAAATGGACCTCGAAACCCACTATTTTTGGTTGTGCAGTTCAACTTTTTATACACTTTCTCCCATTTTTTTTTTCAAAATTTCAAATATAGTGTGTATGTGTGTATACTTGACGCTGAAAATGTCAAGAAGGCAAACAACATTTCGTCTCTCTCCCCCTCTTTTTTACCCTGTCTAATCTGTACACCTATGGACTGATATCATAAGAATGTGAAACACTCTTTTGTTCGTTTTGTGCAACAAAAAAACGACGAAGAATGATTTTTCAAGGGGATTCTTTATCCGAGCCTTCTGCTAAAGAATACGTCTAGAAGACTAAGACGAGCAAAATAAGGAAAGAAGTAGAAGCATAAGCCAAATACAATTTGCACAGAAAGGCGAGAAATGGAAATCATCTGGATGTGGTTTTGATTGGAAGCGACAGAGTCTAGTATCTCTAGAATAGGTACAAAATGAGTCATGAGAGGGTAGATGAATCAAGTTTCCGTCTATTGGAAACTATAAAAGTATATAGGATGACATCTAATTTTTTGAAAGCACATTTAAAGAGATATTCAAATACCGTATTACCTCTATTAGAAGCACACCTCTAATAGAAGCACAGCTTCAATTAGAGAAAAACATGATAATTTCAAAATTCCAGAATTTTTGGAACTGTAATTTTAGATTTCCCGAATTTTCGAATCTCTAAGTTTCGGAATTTCAGACTTTTAGAATTTACATTTTTTTTCGGGATTTCAGAATTCCAGAATTTCTGAATTTCTGAATTTCTGAATTTCTGAATTTCTGAATTTCTGAATTTCTGAATTTCTGAATTTCTGAATTTCTGAATTTCTGAATTTCTGAATTTCCGAATTTCTGAATTTTCGGATTTCTCAATTCCCGAATTCCCTCATTTCTAATTTTCGAAATTTCAGATTTTTAGAATTTTAGAATTTTTTTCGGTATTTTAGAATTCCTGAATTTCAAATTTTGAGATCCTGGAATCTCAGATTTTCATAAATTTGGAGTTTTGGAATTTAGAATTGCAGAATGAAAACTTCCAATTCTCCAAATACTGAATTTCATAAATCTTATCTTCCGAATTGTCAAATTTCTGAATTTTTGAATATAAATTAAAAATAAAAGAATCGTTGAAAATAAAATCCAACTTTCTAATTGAAGCCCACCCTGACAAAGAGGTTGAAAATTAGAAACCCACGGGTTTCTGTTAGAGGAAGTACGGTACATCAAGAAAAGAAATGTTGATTACAACTTACAGAATTCCCAAAAAAACCTTTTTACGTTTTTAATGAAAAATTAATGAAACCTGTCTTTTACCTCATTCCAAAGTTACTAGTTCTCAGAAAAGACTTCTGGACTTCCCTAAAAAAGAAGGACAACACATAAAAAAGTCGCTCTCCTGGGAATCGCCTATAAAAACTCTGCGCGTCCAATGATGATGAGTTGCTCGGGAATATATGGTCTTTACAAGAAAAAAAACGTTGCTCATCTGAAAGAAAAGAGCAACAAAATAGCCTTTCAATGTTCATCCGGTTCACTGCCCTTTTTCTATGTGCTGTAATAAGTGGTCCGCTCTTTGTTGTCATCCCTCCGATGAGAAGCACAAATAACAACACGGAGACAAAAAAAATTGTGAAGGTGGAGAAGAAAGAAGAAGAACAAAAAATTTGCTAGGTGGAAATCAGTACGAGAATGCAAAAAAAAAAAAAAAACATTTCAAACGGCACGGACTCCAAATTTCAATTTTCCAATACAATTTTTATAGTTTGTGTTATTTCGAACAAGGCAGATGTTGGAAGTATTTTCACCTGGGGCGCTTTAGTTTTATCGAAATTTTATCACACCCCTCCTGTTCGCAAGTTTTTTTTTGTTTCTTTCAAAAACACTCGTACTCTTTTCTTCCCCTCTTTGCATCTTGACAAGTCGAGGTTTTACGTAATATCTTGAGTCGAAGTGACAGGAGAGAAGGATCCTTTCGGCTCTATATCTCTTATTCTGTCGTGATTTGATTGTAGGACCCCCTGAGCATGTGCTCATGAAGAAGTCCGCTACTAGAAGAGGAGCCTAACCTAGTTGCCTTTTACTTTCCTTACTCTTCTCTTCTCATACTTCACTTTTTGCTCACCCTTTCCGTCAACAGCTTCTTCTTCTTCTTCTTCTCATGTGGCATCTTCTTCTTGTCTTTTTTTTTTATTTTCTCCAGAAAAATAAAAACTGAAATTCATATTTTTCATCAAAACTTCTTCTTCTTCTTCATGTTTTCCAGAAGAACATGCTCATTTTTTCTCTTTCTCCAATTCCCATATTACTGTAATCGTCTCACTTCATATGTGTTCAAATTATGAACATCTCTGTCCGTAAAAAGCTCATTTCCAATTCAGAATTTCTCATGTGAGAACTTGTGAAGCTGTTTGAATTCCATCTCCCTTGAATTTTTTTAGTACTAGTATTCCTTTTCCGTTAGAACCAGAATCTAAAACCAAAACTCTTCAGTTTCCTTGCACCAACACTAAATCCGGGATGATCTCTTTTTGGGAAGCTTTTCCCACTCTTTCTTTTTTCTCCCTACTTATTAATTGCCGAAAATAACAAAAAAAGGAGGATCGAACTTTCTGCGCATGCACGTAAGTGCTGAAATATCGCGAAGGATTAATTGAAGGAAGATAATCCTGATCTCAAGGTGTTCGTACGAACTTCTAAGGGTTTTATGTTTGATGTTGAGATTCTGATGAAGACGGAGAGTCGGGAAAATAGAAAATTTGAGGAATGAGCACAACAGAGCTCGACTGTAGATTGTAGAGCAAGATACATATTTTTTTCGAGGCGTTCCTAATAAAAAAATTTATAAGGAAATTTAAACATCCTTTTTTTCCAAAAAAAAAAAACATAAACACTCTAATGGAACGCCACCCGAATCGTCAAATTTGAGCCCATGTATCTCATTTTCTGTGAGCGATATCAAAAAGTGGTTAACTAATCAAATGTTGCTGATATCATGATAAACGTTTTATGAGTTGATAACTTTTTGATATCTTAGAAGTGAGATATATAGGCTGAAAGTGGACTGTCCGTGTGGCGCTTTATTAGAGTGTTTACGGTAGTTGTAATCAAATTTAAGATACCATATTTCCTTTTATAGAATAGCATCCGAATCGTTAACCTTGAAATCAATTATCTCAGTTTATATAAAAGGTATGAAAAACTTTTTAACTAGTAAATTATTCATCATAATATCAAAAATATTTTATCAGTCGACAACATTTTCATATCTCTCAACAGAATAGTGAATAATATGGCTTAAAACTAACGATTTGAATGAGCTTCTATTAGAGGAGATACAGTACTGCCTTATTGTTTGGTTCTAAGAAATTTTAAACTAGGTATAAAACTTTGTGATTAGAATAAAATTTTTGGGATCTGAGATGACTATGACTGTCAGGCGACTTTTTGAAAAAATTTCTGAATTTCTGAATTTCTGAATTTCTGAATTTCTGAATTTCTGAATTTCTGAATTTCTGAATTTCTGAATTTCTGAATTTCTGAATTTTACGATTTCGAGATTTTGATATCTTTCCAGTGAATCTGTCTAAAATTGTGATACTCTATAAGAAAATATATTTTCATTTGAGCTGTGAAAATACCACAAGGTCTAAAAAACAGCTGAAAAGTTTTGCCCTTGTGCCATTCCGGAAAAAATAACGCACACACGACAAGAAAAATAATGAGAGAGAAGCCATTGGAAACTTGATCCCGAGTCCCTTTCCATTTTTTGTGCCCTCTCCTTTCTCCTTCTCGTTCTTCTATTCAGAAAAAGAAGCTCTTCACAATTGCATGCCTTTCCCCTGGTGAAGGTGTGAAGCACGTAAAAGCACCTCAAGACCGAATTGAGCTCATCTAGAGAAGGGCTGGAGAACAAGCCAGGCAAAAAACGGCTTTTCTCTTCGTTCTTCACACGAGGTGTGTGTTTATAAGCTCCCCCAGATTTTCTTTCCAGAGAAGGAGAGAGGCGGAGCCCCACACACACACGGATTTGATACTTGTGTGCCTCTTTTTAATTGGGCAATATGATACCCGCCACAAATCTGAGCTTTTCCTCTGACAACTAACCAGGAAAAAAGGAGGAAGCTGCGTGTGCGTGAAGTCTCACAACCATTTTTCTATTCTCTGAATTTCCCTTATTCATCCTTATTCCAATTCAAAATGAGTCTTCGTCCAAAATCCAAGTCCTCGTCTACTTCGGTATTCCTAAAATCCCACAAGTTCTCACTAACTTCACATATTCTCAGGTAAATTTCAGCCTGTTTCAAATTCCCTCTCCTAAGTTCCGTTTTTTTTCTATTTTTGCATCTGATCCCATTCCCGACCCCATGACTTTTAATTAAACCATCGTAAAATGTGAGATTTTTCATTTGTGAAGGAAGGCAAAGAAGCGCGAACCAATGGATAGTGCCGAGCGTCGACGATCCGAGACCGATATCGGCGGTGGTCCTCGGAATAGTGCGGATGCTCGTCCGAGTCTTGACTTGTCCTCCGATCCAATGCTCGAGTCGAATCTGGCTCTTCGTAAGCTCTCCGAAGCGTTTGGTGAGTTTCTCTCGTGTTCTTCAAGCTTTATTCTCAAGTTTTATGGCTTAAACTAAAGTTCGGTTTTTCTCTCTGTTATCTATATTTTTGCGCTTCTGAGCCCGAAAAAGTGCAAATTAACTGAGAACCCTTCCAGCTGTGGACCCTTCTATCTCTCTTTTTCTCTTTTTTTTTCCAAAAAAAAAAACATTCCATCAATGATTCATTTCATTTAGAATGCCTATCTGCCCCATTAATTGAAAAATCTGTTGACATTCGCCCCCGAAGAATTTGATGTCAGCGTTAAAAAACTTTATGAAAAAAGAAGAAAAACCTACATGTGACTTTTTGGACCCTCTTCGTGTTTGCTCTTTTTGGGAAAGGATAAAAATAGGAAGAACTTTTGAAAATGTATCAGAAAAAAGTAGAAAACCCCCGGGCAGAATAAGAAGACAAAAAAAACCAGTTTCCGTTTGTCAATGATCTTTCAACGATTTGTTGGCTGAATTAGAAGAGTTGTCTAGAATCAACCGACGTCATTTTTTTGATCTGAAAAATAGAAATAGAGTGTTCAGAAATTAATTTTTTGAAACACAAAACAGGTTTTCAATAATTCTATGATATAAATCAGGATCTCTGTAAATTGTTGGTTTTTGAATTTTGAAATTTTAGCGAAATTTCAGATCGGAAAATATGAAAATCTGAAGACCTTTTTTTCAGTCTAAAATGAGAAAAAAAATGAGGACCTCAATGTTAAGAAAATCATATGGAATTACGGTGTGGTTCCAGAGCTTGCTTCGGGACGTTTCATAACCACGACGTTTCGGAACCACGACGTTTCAGAACTTGACATTTCAGAACCCGAAAGTTCAGAACCCGACAGTTCAGAATGCGACGTTTCAGAACATTTCTGCATTTTGAAACGTTCTGATACATCGGGTTCTGAAACGTCGGATTCTGAACAGTCGGGTTCTGAAGCGTCGTGGTTCCGAAACGTCGGGTTCTGAAACATCCTGGGCTTCCTGATCTCTGGAAAACCTAAACATTCCAAATTCCAACAATTTCCGCTTTTTTCGGAACACAATGTTGTTTTCATCCTTCTTGCAAAAAATAGTTAATTATCTCTCAAAAATGTCTAGTTTAAACGGCAACAAACATCAACCAATTTTCTTTTCTAGTAACTAGTTTTCTCTCATTCCAATACAATTGATCTTTTCACCTTGATTGATTTTTTCGAAATTTCGAACTTTGTAAATGGTTCTCAATGAACCCCAACCCGCTGAAGTTCCTCTATGCAAATTAGACTCGTGTGGGCGGAGTCAATCACACACGAGACAAAAAAAACACACACAGATGAGACGCAAGAAATTGGGAATGGGGGTGGTTGGAATTGATGAGGAGTGAAACGGCAGCGGTCCTCTCCCAACCAACCCCAAATTGTTCTATTTTTCATGGAGAACGACGCCATCAGGCTTCGGCTTTTCATTTACTAGGGTAGGAGTCGTCGTCGCTTCGTCTCCCACCCCGCATCGGGACCTTTGCCAAAAAAAAAGACACCCCCAGTGCTTCTCTCTTCTCCCCCGCCCCATCTCTACGGCTTTTAACTCATTTAGCTATCATCTGCTGCTCTTTCAAAAAGACCCCCACTCACTCTCCTCACTTATACACCAAAAAAGCCGAAACTCAATTGGTTAGGAATTTGGGTGGGAACGTCATCAGATGGACGTGCCTCAACCGCAGTCCTTGTCCGCTGCCGCTCTCATCAGTCCTGTCAAAAACAGTACGACAAGTGATGCGAGTGGTAGTGGACAACAACTTTGTATTCGAAAATCTATCTCAAATCCGTCAAGTCTAAGAGTTCATGCTGGTCATGAGTCGGCCAGTTTTATTCACTTTCCTAGATTCGAATTTTCCCATCATCTAAGTATTCGACCATTACTCAAACGGTTGCATGAACAGGGTAAGTGCATATCAGTCCTATCCTTTTGCGGGCAACAAAAAAGTGCAAAAATCCATTAAAGAGCACTTGAATAAAGTTTCTGAGGACCTCCAAGACAAAAGCGTCTCCGTCTTATGACAGAGGGAGGGTATGAACAAGACAAGACGAAAAAAAATAATGTGTCACGACCCAGTGTTTCATGATAAAAAACTTTTTCATTCCTCTCCCAATTGTTCTACTCAACCCATATAACCATTTTTCTTGAACTACAAAATACCTTTAAAAAATGAACTAAAGGATGAGACGCGCATCTTCAATCGTCAAGAGTGTAAGGCGGAAAATCTGTAGGTGTTTCTTTTTCTGTCTTCTGATCCTTATTCTTATTGAATTCGGAAAAAAATCTCCCACCCCCGTTGTTCAAAAATGACCTCACGACACGGAAGGAGTGGTCCGTCCCAAAGTCATTTCATTCCGAAACTTCCAACAATTGAAAAAAGAGCAAAATGTAGAAAAAAATTGGTGGGGGAGAGATATAATTGGGCTTGGAGAGCAAAACTCAGTGGTTGGGGAGCCTCCAGTGTGTTTCATTTTTCGCCTTCTCTCTTCATGTTTGTCTTCGTTTCAGCTCAACGGATTGAAGGCAAAGCATTCGTTCGTCGTGGAGCACTTCGCCAGAAAAATGTGCATGAAATCAAGTGAGTCGTCGTCATATGGGGCAAAGTCGTTAAGGGGGAAGAGGTCGTAAAATGGGACGAACTGTCCTTTTTTCGCCCAACTTTTTCCATTTTCGTTTTTTTTTCTTCTTTTTCTTATGGCTCGTTTTTTTTGTTGCTAGAACTCATTTCCTTTTCTAAAATGAATGGGGCAAGAAAAAAACGCCTGAGGAGAAAAATCCAATTTCCCATTCTCCCAAAAAATGACCTTTTTGACTTGTTGCCACTCTCATCACATTCTTATCAGATCGCACAAGTTCATCGCGAGATTCTTCAAGCAGCCAACGTTCTGCTCGCATTGCAAGGACTTTTTGTGGGGTATTACTAAACAGGGATTCCAGTGCCAAGGTATGGTAGTAGTTTGAAAACTTCTAAATTTTGAATTTTTCCAGTTTGCACTCTTGTGGTGCACAAGAGATGTCACGAGTTTGTCAATTTTGCGTGTCCGGGAGCCGATAAAGGAGTGGATACCGATGTATGACAAGTTTATATCTTCTTTTTCACATTTCCTAATTTCTTTCTTTCCTTTTTTTTTTCTTTTTTTATCTCTTGCACACTTTTCAGGATCCTCGCCAACAGCACAAGTGGAAAGTTCAAACATACTCATCGCCAACGTTCTGCGATCATTGTGGATCGCTTCTGTACGGTTTGATTCATCAAGGAATGAAGTGCCAGTCGTGTGACACAAACGTTCACCACCGGTGCGTCAAGAATGTGCCGAATATGTGTGGAACTGACAATACGGAGAAGCGAGGAAGAATTCGGATTGAGGCGCACATTGAGAATGATCAATTAACCATTAAAAGTGAGTAGTAGTGTGAAAGGAACGGAAATTAGCTGGAAATGGGGTAAGAAATGAGGCGGGGGTGGAGAAGGAATCCGGTGTTCATAGATCATGACTTTTGGTGCATCATGTACCAAAAAACAATTCGGTGGGAAGAGGTGTCACAACTCAGAAGTCCAAAGCTTTTAATAAAGTTCCGAAAATCAGAAAAATAGGATTTTTTTCAAAATTCCGTAATTCCGGAAAATCGAATTTCTCAAAATTTTAGAAAAATCGGATTTTCGATCCTTAGAATTCCAAAAAATGGGATTTTTCAAAATTCTGGAATTTCGAAAAATTGAATTTTTCAAAATTCTGGAAAAATCGGAGTTTCGATCCTTAGAATTCCGAAAAATGGGATTTTTGCAAAAGTTTGAAATTCCGAAAAGTCGAATCTCTTAAAGTTCAGGAAAAATCGGATTTTCGATCCTTAGGCTTATGAATGTTCGAAGTGTTCATTTTTTATATCAATTTCAGTCCTCGAAGCCAAAAACTTGATCCCAATGGACCCCAACGGACTCTCTGATCCATACGTCAAGTGCAAGCTGATTCCCGAAGATTCTGGATGCAAATCCAAGCAAAAGACCAAAACTCTCCGAGCCACTCTCAACCCACAGTGGAATGAAACCTTCACCTAGTAAGTGAAAAACCCAAAATTTGAAAATTCGCTTTCTTTTTCAGCAAACTCCTGCCGGGAGACAAAGATCGTCGTCTCTCCATCGAAGTCTGGGACTGGGATCGTACTTCTCGCAATGACTTCATGGGAAGTTTGTCATTTGGAATCTCCGAGCTCATGAAGGAAGCCGCTTCGGGATGGTACAAGCTGCTCAGTGCCGAGGAGGGAGAGTTCTACAATATCAACATCACTCCGGAGTATGATGAGGATATGGAGAAGGTTCGCAAGAAGATGAACGACAACTTTGTGAGTTTTGAATCCAAAATGACCCGAATATTTCTTGATTTTTCAGAAAATCTCGCGTGATTCAAGTGCTGGAAAGCCACGGGAGTCGACTCCACGTGCCGCGTCCGCTTCGCTCTCCAACACCAACCGTGATGTCATCAAGGCATCCGACTTCAACTTCCTCACGGTCCTCGGAAAGGGATCGTTCGGAAAAGTCTTGCTTGGCGAGCAAAAAACAACCAAGGAGCTCTTCGCGATTAAAGTGCTCAAGAAGGATGTCATTATTCAAGACGATGACGTGGAATGCACAATGACTGAGAAGCGTGTTCTCGCGCTTCCGGAGAAGCCACCATTCCTTGTCGCGTTGCATTCGTGCTTCCAGACTATGGTAGGGGAGATGGACTGAGGAATTTCTTTTAGAGAGGAGACGGAGAAGGAAGATTGGGATAGGCTCAAACATCAGAAAAAATTTTGATAGCTTCTACTTGAACTTTGAGCTAGATTATCTCGGTTCCTATGAGAGATTTTAGAAATTGGTCAACTGATAGAATGTTTGTCTTTATATCAGCAACATTTTCGTATTTGCAATCTTTAAATATTTTTATTGGAACTGCGATAATTGAGCTCAAAGTGGACGTATTGGGTCGCTCTTTACTAGAGTTGTTAACCGGAACTGGAACCATTTGAATTGGACCCTCCGTGTTTGGGTTTCTTGTGGGTAGTGCTCAACATTTCAAAAAAAAAAAAGCTATATCAGCTTGAAGCACAATACAACACGCATTTTCAGGACCGTCTCTACTTTGTCATGGAGTTCGTTAACGGAGGAGATCTCATGTATCAAATCCAGCAAGTTGGAAAGTTCAAAGAACCCGTCGCTGTCTTCTATGCCGCTGAAATCGCCGTTGGCCTTTTCTTCCTTCACTCTAAGGGAATCA
Organism: Caenorhabditis nigoni; assembly: GCA_027920645.1. Lineage (NCBI taxonomy): Eukaryota > Metazoa > Nematoda > Chromadorea > Rhabditida > Rhabditidae > Caenorhabditis > Caenorhabditis nigoni. The sequence goes on from CP115869.1 coordinate 2,165,194, forward strand.
TCTACCGAGACTTGAAATTGGATAACGTCATGCTTGAACGCGATGGGCATATTAAGGTTGGTTGTCGGAGACATTCAGCCAGAAGAATACATCCAGTAGAAAACATTTATTTTTAGATCACCGATTTCGGCATGTGCAAGGAGAACATTTTCGGTGACGCCACCACAAAAACATTCTGCGGAACTCCGGACTACATCGCGCCGGAGATCATCTTGTATCAGCCGTACGGCAAATCTGTGGATTGGTGGGCGTATGGAGTGTTGCTCTTTGAGATGCTCGCTGGACAACCACCGTTTGATGGGGAGGATGAGGATGAGCTCTTTACAGGTTGAGGAGGGGTACAGAAAGGGACCAATTTAAGAATTTTCAGCTATTACTGAACACAATGTGTCCTATCCAAAAAGTCTGTCCAAGGAAGCGGTGTCTTTGTGCAAAGCATTGCTCATTAAAAACCCATCAAAGCGGTTAGGATGCACTGGAGATGACGATTTGGCTCGTAGAGATATCAAGGTACAGTAATCCCTGAGAAGATTATCACGAAACTTGAAATTTCAGGAGCATCCATTCTTCCGACGAATTGATTGGTTCAAAATTGAAACGCGTCAAATTCAACCGCCATTTAAGCCAAAACTGGTAAGTTCCAAATGATTTTCAGATTTCTCTCGCAGGGCTGGGTATAACAGTTTTGCTTAAATTCTCTTGATTTGATTCTTGGATTTGTTTATTTCAAATCAATGAGTTCTGATTTTTTCCACTATCTGCTAAGTCTCTACAAAAACTATCGCTTCACTATGGAAGGTTCAAGAAAACCAAAATCTCACATTTCGGCATGTTTTGCATGATAATATTTTTTGAATTTTAAAAATTCTTCCATTAACAACTTGAAACATCGCATGCTTGTCTATGGAATGCAAATTAACCTATTCTTCAAAATCACACATTTTCCTTCCCCGTCAGCTCCTGGCATGTTATTATCGTTGTGAATAATTTCAGAAGACAGATAGATCAACAGAAAACTTTGACCACAACTTCTTGAAACTTCCGACAAAGATGACGCCGCCAGACTGGGAAGTGCTCGAGAATCTCAAGGGCGACGAGTTCATCAACTTCTCCTTTGTCAATCCGTACTACGTCAAGGATGTGGAGCAGTGAGAAACATCTTGTGTATACATCTGTTTTTGTATACTAACAACCATTTTTTAACATCTCTCAATTGTATTTCGGTTCCTTTGCTCTTCCCAAAAAATGAGTTTTCCAACAAAAAATTGCAAAAATTAATATTTTTCTGTCCTGTTTTTCCTAGAATTTAAACAAACCAAAAATACTACTACAACGCAAAATTAGTTCCGTCCGCTTACTGTGCAATTTTTGCTTCCAATACCAAGAGTGAACAACATACTTGTAATCCGGGCTTTTGCCGGGCCTTAGCTGGTACTGGCCTTGTTTCTTTCAGAGTCAATATTTTCGGACCGTCTAAATTGGATATGATAGAACTTGACAAGTAGTACAAAATGATACTATTTGGGAAACTGTATCTTGTCTATGAACAAAGTGACACGCAATAAAGTGGCTTTGCCCGGATGCGCCAAGCTGGGCCTGGCCGGGTTTTTCGAATCATTGTGTAGTACTCTTTGAGTGCTATCATATCCAATTTAGGTGGTCCAAAAATTTTGAAGCAGAGAGAAACTACGCCAGAACCACGAAGACCCTGCAAAGGTCCGGATTACAAGTATGGTAAACAATTTTTAAAAACCGTTTTCTGATGAAACAGTCACATTTTTTCTAGTCATTCTTTTGTCTCTCTCTCTCTCTCTCTGTCTTTTTTATGTACTATTTATTTTCCATTTTTCATCTTTCTCATGCTTCTCATCCACACCCATTTCTTCATATCCATCATATATGGATAACACCTGATTTTTGCCATTCCCTCTCTTTCTATCACTATCTCTGTCTCTCTCTGCTTCTTTTAAACATTTTTTCTCCAAAAAAAGCTTTTTTTCAATAAAAATACCAATTTTCAATATTACTAGACTCGATTTTTTCTTCAGTAGATTGTGAATATTGTGCTTTACATATACATTTATTTTTTGATATTCAATGTGATTCATAACCCTCGTCGTGGAAATTATTGGTGTTCTCACTAACCAGGTATGTCGTATTTTCACCGTGTTCCTTCCCCCACCGAGTAGTTTCACCCCCGTCGTCTTCTTCTCGATGATGCATGTTTATTATGGTGAGATCAGCAGCACTCTGGCACTTTTCAGGATACCAGAAAACTACAGTAATCTTGATTTTCGCAAAAAATGCACCAAAGTACACAGAAAACTTTAAATTTTCCAGAAATCCGCCGACGACACCTCCAACTTCGATGCCGAATTCACACACGAGGTTCCGAAGCTTACACCAATCGATCGTCTCTTCTTGATGAATCTGGATCAAACCGAATTTGAGGGATTCTCGTTTGTCAATCCTGAATACGTTCAAGAGTGCTAATTGCCAAAAAAAAATCTTAAATTATTTTTATTTATTTTGTGTCCCTTTAAAAATTGCCATTAGATTTTGCCCCTCTCCTAATTTAGGTGTCATATACTCTCGGAGCCTCTTGCACCGGTGTATACGTGCTAAACTTTCTTTTTATTAAAATTGTACCGATGCGATTTTAAATTCTAGTTTGTCTGTTTTTTTTCTCTTTTCACATTCCGTGTGTTCTCAGATCAATTCGATTTGCCCGCAAAATTATTTTCTCCTGAATAGTTAATTTAAACCGCTATAACGATGCCGAGCCTTGGTAAAAAATCTGTATTTAAGTTTTTCTCTGTCTGCTTTACTCTGTAATAAAGATCTCGTTTTTTTTCAGCTGCATTTTTTTTCAAATTTGACAAATTAGAAAAGTAATGAAAATTATAAGGAAATGAAAAATAAAGGATGTGTTGGATTTTCGGAATTTCTAAAGTTTTGAATTTCTGAATTTCTGAATTTCTGAATTTCTGAATTTCTGAATTTCTGAATTTCTGAATTTCTGAATTTCTGAATTTCTGAATTTCTGAATTTCTGAATCTCTGAATTTCTGAATCTCTGAATTTCTGAATTTCTGAATTTCTGAATTTCTGAATTTCTGAATTTCTGAATTTCTGAATTTCTGAATTTCTGAATTTCTGAATTTCTGAATTTCTGAATTTCTGAATTTCTAAATTCCTGAATTTCTGAATTTCCGAATTTCTGAATTTCTGAATTTCTGAATTTCTGAATTTTTGAATTTCTGAATTTCTGAATTTCTGAATTTCTGAATTTCTGAATTTCTGAATTTCTGAATTTCTGATTTTCTGAATTTCTGAATTTTCGGAATTTTTGAATTTCTGAATTTCTGAATTTCTGAATTTCTGAATTTCTGAATTTCTGAATTTCTGAATTTCTGAATTTTTGAATTTCTGAATTTCTGAATTTCTGAATTTCTGAATTTCTGAATTTCTGAATTTTCGGAATTTCTCAATTTTTGAATTTCTGAATTTTCGGAATTTCTCAATTTTTGAATTTTCGGCATTTCCAAATTATTAAATTTCCAATGTTTTGAGTTTTCGAAATATCCGAACTTCTGAATTTCTGAATTACTCAATTTCTCAATTTCTCAATTATTTTTAGTGTTAAATCAATATTTCCCGTCCTCCCGAACTATCGGGTACCCGCCAGCCGGCCGGTCAACACGTACTTGTGCGTCTTCCTCTCATTTGACAGCGGCAGCAAACGTACGCGATGCGTCTGCGTCGCGTGTCTTTAGTGTGTGTCTATTGCATTTCACCTCCCGCCGACGCAGCTATCATTTCTCAATTTCGAAAGAATTACGACTTGCAAAAATGGCAATAGTGGAAGAAATCGATGGAAATCCTAGCGAAGAACTTCCAGAACAGGCTAATGCACCGTTTATGAGTCTCCGTGAGTTTTTATTTCGAAAAAGATGTGGAAAATGAACAATTTTTATATAAATTATAAACGAAACGCTATGAAAATCAACTTCAGGTCAAATCAAAGCCTGCGGGCATCTTCTACTGGGAACACTTCAACTCCGTTGCGAATCACATGGTAGTCCGGAAGATCCGCGAAGTAAGAATGATGTTTCGATGAAAATAATAGCAATTTTTAATTTTTTTTAGAAGAGGCAGTTATGGCAAGAGTATTCATCAAGAAGCGTCTTCGTATGATCCCAGAAGTTAGTTTCTGGTTTGAAAATATGAGAAAACTAGTTATACCAAGCATAAAACCATTCCAAAAGTCTCGGAGTTCCTCCGAAAATCGAGTTTTCGTTCGTTTTCCTTCGGAAAATCGATAATTCTTAATTTTGAAACCCCGAGCACAATTTTGCGAACATCTAGGATGATGTTTCATGCCAAATTTGAAGTGAAGCCTCTGATGATCTCATTCAACCAAAAAATGAAGGAATATAAACCGAATTTCACCAAATGCGAGCCGTTCTTACTAACCGAGTGCATATGCATCTGAAAAAAACACGTTTTTCTTTTGAAAACTTGAGCGTAGGGCAAAATTCTATAAGATTAACTGAAAAAAAACCAAAAACTGGCCTAGAACGCGAATTTTCGTTTAAATCACAATTTCGATAAAATACATTTCTTTATAAGATGAGTCAGAATTTTTGACGGATTCTGCCGCCTGAGAGCAGAGACCAAGTCCCGAAACTTGGATTTTTGAGCTTGAAATGAGTTTTTATGAGCTCGGTTTTAGAAACACTTGTGCGTTTAAAGCTATTTTCAGAGCTCCCAGGTGTAGTTATGGAATAGTATGGCAAAATAGTTGGTCTGAACCCGCTCGACAGTAGCAAAACATGAAACAAATTTTAAAAAGTAGGCTGGAAAACGTTCCAGATCAGTTTTAGATCAAGAATCGACTGGTTCGCAATGAAGCTGAAGTTATTATGTCTTCAATAAGAGAATTCCGTTTTTCGAAACCGGTAGAAAATCAGTAGACCTGTCCTAGCTCGATAGCCCGGCTATCGTTAAGCTTTAGCTTTCTAACATAATAGAAATAGTGTAAAACCACATTGGAAGAAAGATGAGAATGTTTATAGGGCTACTAAGGCATGTATGACATGATTACTAAATCAAAAAAGTCACTAAAACATCTTGATTTTCAGACCGACGATAAAAACAGCCGTGACTACGTCCTCCGCTCGCTCTACAATCTTCTCGACACCCATTTCGCTGTGATCTTCAAAAAAATTGGTCAGATTTCTGGAGAACTCGCGTTCTTGTCCGGAATCCAACACAGTCCAGAGTTCGATAGTGTCGAGCTTCAATTCGTCTGGGCATGCGATTATCTTTTCAAGTCGGGTCAATTGGAAGAAGTCAGCCGAGGCGACTTCATTGTTCCGGAAACGCCAGAGTTTGAGATGCCACCACTGGATGATGTTGGAGAAGAAGCTGAGAGAAACTTCATGGCCGAAAGCGAGATGGAACTTCGTCGTCAGCTCGAAGGATATCTTTCCATCGAAGGAAAACAGTGATTTTATCTAATCCACCTAAATTATAGTGTTGTTTTGAAGCACAGTTTGTCCCTTCTTTTTTCCAATTTTCTACATATTCTAGTTGTTTTTTCCAATCAAAAACTTTTTTTTTGCTCACTCGGTTCAGATTAAAGCCCCTCTCCTCGTCTCATCATGTCTCTCGATGAAATCAAAGCAAATTGTTAGTATTAATTCATCTCATGTTTTCTTCTGCAATTATCACTCGTTCTTTCCAGTTTTTTTTCAATAAATTATCAAAAAAATTAAAAAACTTTGTTTCAGAAGTATAGTCCATTAGCGTCAACTTTGTTGAAACAGAAGATTTCAGCCTGAAATGTTGTCTGACATCTTCAGAGGTGGTAGTTAAAACTGTAGTAGGTTCAGATGTGGTAGTTGGAACTGTAGTAGGTTCAGAGGTGGTAGTTTGGATATGAAGTTGGTTCAGAGGTGGTAGTTGGAACTGTAGTAGGCTCAGAGGTGGTAGATGGAACTGTAGTAGGTTCAGAAGTGGTAGTTGGAACTATAGTAGGTTCAGAGGTGGTAGCTGGAACTGTAGTAGGTTCAGAGCTGGTAGTTTGGATATGCATTAAGATCAGAGATGGTCGCTGGAGTTTTAGTAGGTTCTGAGGTGGTAGTTGGAACTGTAGTATTAGGCTGGCCAGAAAGTAACTGTCCATTTTTTGATTTGCGAATAACACAAAAACGAGATCAATCCAAGATTGACAGTATGTAACATCGTGGTCCACAACATGTGGCCAACATTCAGGTAACTTGTGGATACCATCCCTCCAACAGCCAGCTAGCTGCGAATCAATATATTTTGCATTGCAGTTTTTTATCTCATCTTCAGTGTAAATTATTTTCCCTCCCGACTGCGTTGCATATCTCCAAAAAATCAATAATCGAAGGGTCAAATCAGGAGTTTAAGAAGCGCAAAGTAGAACCGTCCAGCTAAAGCGGTCCGGGACTTACTTGACTTTCCGTGAGACATAGGATCTCGCTTTGTTTAAAGATAGTCAATTCAGTCCTAAGCCGCTTTGAAGGGATGGCTGTCCACATTTATCAAACTCCAGACATGACCCTTTTATTATTGGATATTCGGAGAAATGCAACGTCATCTGGAGGGAAAATAATTTACCACTGTCGATGTGATGAAAACTGCTTTTTAGGACTTCTTTGATTTACAGCTAGCTGGCTGTTGAAGGTATGGTATCCACAAGTTACCTGAAAGTTGGCAACATGTTGTGGACCACGACGGTACATACTGTCAATCTTGAATTAGTCTGGTTTTTGTGTTATTCACGAATCAAAATATGGACAGTTACTTTCTGGCCAACCTAATAGGTTCAAAGCTGGTAGTTTGGATATGAAGTAGGTTCAGAGGTGGTAGTTGGAACTGTATCAAGTTCAGAGGTGGTCGCTGGAACTATAGTAGGTTCAGAGCTGGCAGTTTGTATATGAAGTAAGATTAGAGGTGATAGTTGTCCCTATAGTAGGTACAGAACTGATAGTTTCGATATGAAGTAGGTTCAGAGGTGGTAGTTTGGATATGAAGTAGGTTCAGAGGTGGTAGTTGGAACTAGAGTAGGTTCAGAGGTGGTAGTTGGAACTGTATCAAGTTCAGAGGTGGTAGCTGGAACTATAGTAGGTTCAGAGCTGGCAGTTTGTATATGAAGTAGGTTTAGAGGTGGTAGTTGGAACTAGAGTAGGTTCAGAGGTGGTGGTTTGGATATGAAGTAGGTTCAGAGGTGGTAGTTTGGATATGAAGTAGGTTCAGAGGTGGTAGTTGGAACTAGAGTAGGTTCAGAGGTGGTGGTTTGGATATGAAGTAGGTTCAGAGGTGGTAGTTGGAACTATAGTAGGTTCAGAGCTGGTAGTTTGGATATGAAGTAGGTTCAGAGGTGGTAGTTGGAACTATAGTAGGTTCAGAGGTGGTAGTTTGGATATGAAGTAGGTTCAGAGGTGGTAGTTGGAACTAGAGTAGGTTCAGAGCTGGTAGTTTGGATATGAAGTAGGTTCAGAGGTGGTAATTGGAACTAGAGTAGGTTCAGAGGTGGTAGTTGGAATTATAGTAGGTTCAGAGGTGGTAGTTGGAACTATAGTAGGTTCAGAGGTGGTAGTTGGAACTATAGTAGGTTCAGAGGTGGTAGTTGGAACTATAGTAGGTTCAGAGGTGGTAGTTGGAACTATAGTAGGTTCAGAGGTGGTAGTTGGAACTATAGTAGGTTCAGAGCTGGTAGTTTGGATATGAAGTAGGTTCAGAGGTGGTAGTTGGAACTAGAGTAGGTTCAGAGGTGGTAGTTGGAATTATAGTAGGTTCAGAGGTGGTAGTTGGAACTATAGTAGGTTCAGAGGTGGTAGTTGGAACTATAGTAGGTTCAGAGGTGGTAGTTGGAACTATAGTAGGTTCAGAGGTGGTAGTTGGAACTATAGTAGGTTCAGAGCTGGTAGTTTAGATATGAAGTAGGTTCAGATGTGGTAGTTGGAACTAGAGTAGGTTCAGAGCTGTTAGTTTAGATATGAAGTAGGTTCAGAGGTGGTAGTTGGAACTATAGTAGGTTCAGAGGTGGTAGTTGGAACTATAGTAGGTTCAGAGGTGGTAGTTGGAACTATAGTAGGTTCAGAGGTGGTAGTTGGAACTATAGTAGGTTCAGAGGTGGTAGTTGGAACTATAGTAGGTTCAGAGGTGGTAGTTGGAACTATAGTAGGTTCAGAGGTGGTAGTTGGAACTATAGTAGGTTCAGAGCTGGTAGTTTGGATATGAAGTAGGTTCAGAGGTGGTAGTTGGAACTAGAGTAGGTTCAGAGGTGGTAGTTGGAATTATAGTAGGTTCAGAGGTGGTAGTTGGAACTATAGTAGGTTCAGAGGTGGTAGTTGGAACTATAGTAGGTTCAGAGGTGGTAGTTGGAACTATAGTAGGTTCAGAGCTGGTAGTTTAGATATGAAGTAGGTTCAGAGGTGGTAGTTCGAACTAGAGTAGGTTCAGAGGTGGTGGTTTGGATATGAAGTAGGTTCAGAGGTGGTAGTTGGAACTAGAGTAGGTTCAGAGCTGGTAGTTTGGATATGAAGTAGGTTCAGAGGTGGTAGTTGGAACTAGAGTAGGTTCAGAGGTGGTGGTTTGGATATGAAGTAGGTTCAGAGGTGGTGGTTTGGATATGAAGTAGGTTCAGAGGTGGTAGTTGGAACTAGAGTAGGTTCAGAGCTGGTAGTTTGGATATGAAGTAGGTTCAGAGGTGGTAGTTGGAATTATAGTAGGTTCAGAGGTGGTAGTTGGAACTATAGTAGGTTCAGAGGTGGTAGTTGGAACTATAGTAGGTTCAGAGGTGGTAGCTGGAACTGCTGTTGGTTCAGAGGTGGTAGTTGGGACTTAGAACCAATACAGTATTGTGGTCTACCTAAATTCATTTTCTTCAGGAGAACTTTTATATTCCGTTTGTCCCTAATGTTTTGTTTGCCTTGATCAGCTCTCTCTCTCCCCCACTTTCTGCCCTCATCTCCTTTTTTATGATCAATTTTATAATGGGGGAAAAAAGAAATGTGTCTGTGTGTTCTCATTCCTTTTTCTTCTTTTTTGTTTTCTAGTTGTGCTTTTTGGCCCGGTATGTGTTTTCGTGGAGTGAGAAGGAGAAGAAAAGTGCAAAAGAATAGTGAACTTGTGGAGACACAATGGAAAAGAAGCACAATATGATGGCGGATGATGTCTCGTATAAGTGACGTGATGATGGAAAAGAACACCAGTTAAACAAGAACTGTCCAAAAGTGCATTTTGATTTTAATGAGGGCTTGGCGCATTAAGATTGGAGAATGGCTCGTTTTGGAGAATTGTTGAAACGGAAAAATCTGCGGAGATTGCTCATTTATTTTTTTTTCATTCCATTTGAAACTGACCGGTAGATCATGCAAGGCTGAGCAAAACAAACTTTTAAATTTTCGTTTTTTTCTATTTCAAAAACTGGCAAGCAGGAGCCAGAAGTGTACAGTAAGATTGACTTCCGATCTTGTGATGCCCAATCATTTGTCCCATTTTTAGCCGGTCCAAGGATCAAGAGAGACCCAGTCATAAGAGAAGAGATATGGGCTCCCGCCTCTTTTTCGTACCACCATGATCCAAATAGAAGTCTTTGACTCTCTCAAAAAATCGATTTTTGTTCTTTTGTCATTCATCCAACAAACACTATCCATCAAAGAGGCGGAGCTATCCGTATCTCTGTCTGGTGCTCTCTCCATCTCTCACTCGCCATGCGGCACCGTCTACTGGATGCCTTCTGACTGTCCCGTATGTCTTTTTATTTCTTCTTTTTTTTCTCGCCCTCGTGTTTTTCGAATTTATTGATCTGATTATGGATGGTGACTCAAAATGCTGATCGTCCCGTGGATGAGATCGCGCCTTCTCGTAATTCGGTATAGGGCGTATCAATCGCTTATCATAGTTGAAACTTCCTCTCTAATTTTCCGAGTTATCCGAAACATATTATCTGCAAATGAAGAGAATGCCATTTTCAAGGTTTTCTTGGGTTCTGGTTTCAGGCTTGTCGCTCCGTCCAAAACACACGTATCAGCTTTCTAGGATCACTGTCTGTTTATCTAAGTTCACTCCTCTTCCGATTATTGAAACCATTTTAGTAGTATATGATCACACCACGAAGTTTGGGAAAATTCTATACAAGAAATCGTACCCAGTGCAGATAGGTCGCGATGGTGGAAAAAAGGGGCGGGCGCCCACATCCCTCTCCCTGTCTGGAGCTCTCTCATTCTCTCTTTCGCCGTTTGACACAGTCTTAACACTGTTCATTTTGTTTTTTTCCTGACGACCAGCAAGCGCGTCTTTCTCTCTCACACATACCATGTTAGGAGCCGCGACGCGACCGCGATCTTGGCTTGGTGCCCAATTTCAAATCGGGGTTACCGTCCCCGATGCTGTGCCTATGGGCCGGCGCCCACTTCCTCATCTTTGTCTGGTGATCTCTCAAAGCTCCCCCTGTGACATCGGCATTACAGTATCCTCTTTGTTTACCATTTGAATCAGTGAGGTTGAACAGAGAAGAAGATATTATTGTTGTCAGAAAAAATTCGGGTTAGAGAGTATTTTTTGCAGTCTGTATACTGTAGGTATCTCGAAGAGGCCAAACTAAATAGCACATATTCGCTGGAGACGCAGAGATTTTTTGATAAACTGTCTGCGTCTCAGTTCTATTTTTTTTTTCGGAAAACAATAAATGTGACTCAGAATTCTGGTTGTCTCGTGATCACTACAGTATTCCATTCCTTTCTTACTGGACGGTTGCGTGTGTGCATAGTCCTCAGTCTCCTTGCTTTCACTCGTTAATAGACGGAAATCCGTCAGAACCTATAGGTATGGATGGATCTATCCTGAATAGCTTCAAATATGCATCGATACTTCTCGTCCGATCATTTTTTAGAAAATTTCGTTTCTGAACTCTATAGATTCGCTATTAGTTACAAAGCCCTTGACACTACTAGCAAGCTGTCCTAATATCAAGTTACTATCTGAAAGATCTAACACATCTTCCCGACTTTTATAATCTAAACAATTTGTCGGCTTTGCTGTGTTCATCATAAATCGACGAAGTCAATCGGGCAGGGTCCGCGCGTGCCTGCTTCTCCCGCCAGACGTTTTTTCGGAGATTTACGATGCTGCGGTAATTGGTACAAAAGAGAAGCTGGGTGTCTCGAGCCGGCCCCTTTATTTCTGGAAAGATCAAGATTATTACCGAGATAGAAAAAGGTTACATCTGAAAACTTGAACTTGATCATTTTATCTTGAAATCTCCTTTTCCTCACTTTCCTTCTCCACCTTTTCCTTTTTCCAAAGTTTACCTAAACTACCGTACCCTTCTCCGCCTTTCTCATGATTTTCCTAAGAAAAAAAGAAGCAAAAGAAATTATTATTACGCAATTTTTGAATGCTATCTCCCTTTTCTCTTTGTTCTCATTACGCCATTCGAACTTTTTATCCCCATGCGGTTAGGAGCCTGAAAAATTTTCAAAATGGGCGGAGCTATCCGCTTCTCCGTCTGGTGCTCTCTCCATCTCTCGCTCGCCATGCGGCACCGTCTACAGGATGCCTTCTGACTGTCGCTTGTGTGTTTTTTCTCTCCTTTTCTCTCTGGCCCTCATGGTTTTTCAAATTTATTGATCTGATTATGGATGGTGACTCATATTGCGGATCGTCTCGTGGTGGAGATTGTGTCGTCTCGTCATTTGGTATATTAATCGCTTTTCATAGTTGAAGCTTTCTCTTCAATTTGCCAAGTTATGCAATTTTCGAATTCCATCTTCTTCCAATCTCCTTTCTTATTACGCCATACGAAGTTTTCATCCCCACGCGGTCGGGAACCTGAAAAATATGCATTTTGAGCTATACGACCGCGCTACGCGTCCAAACTTGGCTTGGTGCTGGATTTCAAATCGAGGTTATCTCTTTCATAATGCCGGGCCAACGACCTAGCGCCCACATCCCCATCTCCGTCTGGTGCTCTCTCAATCTCTCGCGTGCCGTCTAGACTCATTACAGTATCCCTTTCGTCTACTATTTGAATCAGTGAGGTTGGAGAGGAAAGAAGATAGTGACTCAGAATTCCGGGTCTCGTGGTGTAGACCGTGACGTCTGGTCATTTAGCACGAGGAGTAGCCTACTTAGAGTTGAATGTTTTTATAATTTACTTAAACTACCGTATATTCTCCTTCCTGTTTCCCACAACTTGCTAGATAAAAGAGAAGCCGAAAAAGACATTAGTATTACGCAATTTTCAAATTCATCTTTTTTCTTTTTTCCATTGCGCGATTTGAACTTTATAAAAGACGCGGTCCTTTCATTCGACCGCGCTACGCCTCCGAACTTGGCTTTGTGCCAAAGTTTCAAATTGACCGTAGCACTCACACTCTCATCTATATCTTGAACTCTCTTAATGTCCCGCTTGCCTTTGATACCGTCCTACAGTATTCTTTTCGTTTTGTCCCTAACGATCGCGTGTTTCTTCTTATTCAGTTTTCCTGTTTTTCAATAGTACCGATCCAATATTCGATCCAGATGATCGGATTGAAATAGAGATAATGATTTTAAATTTTGATCATCTCGTGGCGTAGACCGTGTTGATTTTCCGGAATGACAGAAGATTGCGGCTCATATTTTCGTCGGCATCACTTTTTAAGGGGAATTGGATTCTGAATTCAGGCTTATTTCTCCCTCGATCGTTGTTAGATGGTAACGTCACAACGATTGCCAGTGCTAGAAATTGTAGGATCTTAATTGTCTAAGCCTGTAAGATTAGGAGAGGTCAACAAGTCTGTTTTCTGTTTGTAAATTTGTACCTGGCGGCGCCCACATCACCGTTTTGTCTGGTGCTCTTCCATTTTCTCTCGCGTCGTGTGACACCTACTGTATCGCTCTTCATCTCTCGCTTTCCCGAGAAAAGAAGATAATGACTCAGAATCCTGGGTCTCGTGGTCTAGACCGTGTCGCCTGGTCATTTGGTTTGAGGAGCCACATACTCCGAGCTGAATTCTTTCCATTGTTAGAAACATATTTTCCACGGATAAGAAGCTGCGTTTTGAGCTGAGCACTGGCTCCAATGCTCTAAGGTGACACCGTCGTTACATTATTCCTCTTGTCTTGTTAACTGGTCTTCCTCTTCCTCTCCTTACTTGCTCTCGTTTTCTTCGAATTTTGTTCATCTAATGTTCGACCTAAGGCGGTCTGACAGAAGAAGAGAATGCCTCGAAGTGATGATCGGATCATCTCGTGGTGTAGATCGTATTATCTACAACAGAGAACGATAATCATAAAGACTTCTGACAGTTAATGGGGAACATTTTCGTTACTTATTTTTGCGATGGGGCATAGTCGGACCTCCTACACGGACATGATCAGAGTACTATGTCTTTTGAAGTCAGAAGAAAAACAGTTTCCACCGTTCAAGCTTCATATCTCATATGTCAGTTTAGGAATTTGTCAAACCTCGAAATGTTCTCTTTTCAAGGGCCTGGAAGTCGCCTGGCACTCACATTGAAACTCTTGCCATGAAAAACTGCTACCTGCTCTCTCTCTCTCTCTCTCTCTCTCTCTCTCTCTCTCTCTCTCTCTCTCTCTCTCTCTCTCTCTCTCTCTCTCACTCACTCACTCTCTCTCTCTCTCTCTCTCTCTCTCTCTCACTCACTCACTCTCTCTTTTGTGATGGCTGAATGACCTTTTTAAGTGACCAGTTCAAAAAAATAAAATTTCCTTCAATTTCAGATGGGCAAAAGATACAAAAAACCATATCCAGCTCCGCCGCCTCCAATGTCGGGACAACTTCCACCAAGTGTGAGTTGTAGCTGACTTACGTAGATGGGAGTTAAAATCTAACTTAATAGTCTCACAACAGTCCTAACTGCTCTTGCTCTACGGCGTCAATGAGTTTTTTTACTTGATTTTAGGATTTTTGGAATGATCTTTTTGGAATTTTTCGGAATGTCAAAAATCCCGGTTTTAAAATGTTCGGAATTTGCGATCATTGGTATGTTTCAATTTTGAAAATTTCGGATTTTCGGAATCTGGAACATCGCTCACGTCCTTTAAGCCTGTCCTTTAAGTCCTTCAAGCTCGTAGTTGTCTTAATGTCGGTAAGAGATTCTAATTGACTGAAAACTACAAAAATTTGTAGTGATATTATGATGAATATTTTGTTAGTTGAAAAGGTTTTGATATCTCCGATTATTTGAGCAGAGGAAAATTCAACAGTTTTGTTTTACTTTCATGAAAAAAAGTAAATGAGGTTGTCCTGCATATTCTACGAAATTTCTTTATGAAAATCCGGCTTCATCTCAGATTGAATTCGACCCAACTCGTCCTCCACCACCTCTGGGACATGTTCCGGATTACAACCAGCAGCCAGGACTTGTCGGACCGCCGGCCTATGTAAGTCGTTTACACGAAGGAATTTTTCAAAAAATCATAGTTTCATTTCAGCAAGAAGCACCACTTCCAGAACCAGTGTATGACTACCCGATGCAAGCGACTCAATTCGTTGACCAACCAGCGATACCGATTGTAATGGTACCTCTACCTCTGCCACCGTTGCAGCCTGGTTGGCAGTGGTGTCGTGTGGAGCTGCAGCAAGTTTGTAACATTCTTATTTTCAATCTATAATCATTTCTTAGGTTCCCACAATGGTCCAATATCCAATGTCCCCACCAGGTCAGATGCCCGGTTATCAGGAGCCACCTGGATATCATCAGGTTTGTAGCATTCTCACTTTGATTCACTGTTCAACAATTGATTCTAAAAAATGATCAGACTCCGACTACTATCGTCTCTCAGCCAATGCCACCTCCCGGACATGTGCCAGATCAACAAAGCTACCAGGTTTGTAGCTTGCTCAATTTTAATTTGTATGAAAATTCCTCAGGATTCTACATCGATGATGCCTCCTCCACAGCCAGGTCATCTTCATCACCACCACCAAGATCATCAAGACCAACAGGTTAATAAAATTCCGGGAATTAAGTAATATGTAGTTAATTTCAGAACCACCAACAAGCTCAACAGGATTCTCTCCCTCCCCAGCCATCAACCAGGGAGAGCTCAACAAGTTCGGTGGTCTCAAAGAAGTGAGTTTGCGGAGTCCCTGATGGGTTTTGAGTTCTAAATTTCTAGATGTCTGAAGACTGAATTGCTAAAAGATGAATTCAGCAACACAAAACATTCAGTTCTAGCCAAAAATCTGTCTCCAATAGAGTGACCCTCCCCCCTAACTTCTAACTTTGGGTCAATTTATATCGATTCATCTGAAGGATTTCAAGAAGTGGTCCACTGACAAAGTAATCATCAAATCGCAATAATGAGTTTGTCAGTTGACCACTTTTTGATATCTTTCACAGAAAATAAGACTAATGAGCTCAAAGGTGTCGCGTTGGGGGGGGGGGGGATTCCATTAGAATGTTTACTGTAATGTCTTTATTTTGTTATTCAAATTTTCCATAATTCCAAAAAATCAATTTTTTCCTGTTTTTTAATTTCTTGTCATTCTTAAACGTCTAGAGTGCATGTTCTAATTGAGAATTTGTTGCTAGGATATGGCATCAAACAAAAACACTTTTTCGTTTCTATCAAGAGGGCCAGAAGCCATCTGAACGGGAAGTCTACCAAAATGTTTGGAGCTCTGTCCTTGAAACGAGCACAAAACATCATGGTTGTCTTCACGTTTAGATGGCCAGCTTGGTAGAATCTGAGTAAAAGTTTAACAGTCATAACGTGCACTCTAGACAGACACTAATAATCAAAAACTGGAGAAACTTCACTAAAAAAAATCATTGTTTCTAGCTCGACGGTAAAAACAGTCCGAACCGAAATAGGACTTGCTCGTTACTGGCACATTCGGGGGTCGGAATACGAAATTCTGATGCCAGGAAACAGAGGGACACAGCGTGTCTACAATGAGAATCCTGAAGAAATCATTCAGGAACTGTGAGTAATTGCTTTCAAACTGTCAATCAAACAAATTGTTACAGGGCTTCAAGAATTCGAAGAGGACCGAAGGACAGATTCGAACAAATGGAGCGAAGAATAGAGCATTTGGAAGAGAAATTTGCGGACCTAAAGCTCAATTCAGTGCGACATTCCGAGCCAGAAATGTCCGAAGGATGTCCAGGCCTCGCTGAAATGGAAGTCGTGGATTCGCCATCCACCATGCCGAAAATCGAGGAAGTTGTCGAAGATGGATCTGCAATTCACAGCTCGCCACCTGTGTCAGAAAAGGAGGATGAAGCTGTCATGAAAGCTGTCAAGCAACAACCCGAGCCAGCTTCTTCGAACTCTGTTCCGGAAAGAATCTCGACCGCCGTTGAAAACCCACCAACCGCAGAAGAGATGCGCCAGAAGAAAGCTGAAGAGAAGAAGGCTCGAATGGAAGCAGAGCAGAAGAGGATTCTCGAGAAGAAGCTCGAGAAGGAAAGGTTCAAGAAGCAGGAGAAGGAAAAGAAGAGGAAAGAGGAAGAGGAGCGAAAATTGAAGAAGGAAGCTGAAAGGATCCGGAAGCAAAAAGAAAATGAGGAGAAGATCGCCAAGGAACATGCTCGTCGTGAGCAAGAAGAGAAGGAGATGAAGGAGAAAGACAAGCTGCAAAGGAAGATGTTACATGACCAGAAGAGGGCAAAAAGAGTTCAGAAGAAGATGCGGAAGGATCAGAAGGAAGCCGAAAAGATCGCGGAACAAATTGCGGAGGATGAGATGTGGAACGATATACGTCAGGAATCGGAAGAATACAACTTCCAAGCATCAATCTCCTCAGTCGCGCTATCCAACAAAGAAATTGAGCGCATTCTCAACGATAAATTTCCAAAAGGATTCAATGTTGTGAAAAATCCTGGATATGGAATTCCATTCGAAGGAGCCGAAGGAGCCGAAGGAGCCGGAGGAGCCGAAGGAGAGCATGAAGAAACTGACAATGGTGGAGCAGGATCTTCTGGAGAGCAAAGCCGAGTGGATGGAGCGGAAGGATCAGAGGAGACTCCAATCTTAATTGGGACCCGCAGTAAGTGTTTGAGGAACATGCATTTTTGTAGTTAAGAGTAACACAGAGGTGTGTGAAATGAATTTTTCGGAATTTTCAAATTTTTGTGGAAATTCCGATATTTCGAATTAGATTCCGCCCACCTTTGATACTTGGCCAATCAAAGTTTTGTATAAATCTGGCTTCTTCCAGGACGTTCGTCACAATCGACAATATTCGAAGACATCTTAGAGCCAGACGAGTCAGCCGAAGAAGTTCAGGAGGAGCCGGAAAGACAAGCATTGAGGATGAGTCGAAGTAAGTTTTTTTTTAAGTACATGTGATTTTCTACACTCAATACCTTTCTGAGGTGTGCGGAATAGCATTTTTCGGAACTTTTGAAGTTTGTGGAATATTTAAAATGTTCTCGAAACTTTTGAAACTCGAATGCCATTCCGCACACCTGTTATTTGGCAAAGCAAAAATTTTATTTGAATTTGACTTTTTTCAGAGAGGCGTTCATCAACTACATACGAATTGGAAGATTTCGATGAGCCGACAGAAGACGCTGACGTTCAGAAGGAAGACGCTGACGTCCAGGAGGAAGACGCTGACGTTCAGGAGGAAGACGCTGTCGTTCAGGAGGAAGACGCTGACGTCCAGGAGGAAGACGCTGACGATCAGGAGGAAGACGCTGTCCTTCAGGAGGAAGACGCTGACGTTCAGGAGGGCGTTTCAGAGGAGGTGGACGAATCGAGAGAAGAAGGGTCCGAGGAACGTGGCAAGTTATTAAGTTTCCGGGTATCAAAAGCTTGTTAAAAATCATTATTCTGGATTTTTCTTAGCTCATGTATTCTCCGATAAGTCTCAAGATTTTCGGTTCCACACGCCTCGCATACTTGTCCGGACTGACTAGGGAGCTATCTGAGCATGTCCCCGAGTTACAGGGTGGCCGATAATGATAGGACGTTTTTTTGAGAGCTCCTGGGCCCGGCGCCAATGAATAAAATTGAAAACTTTTGAAATTAATAGAAAGTAGGGACCCTCTATAAGCAATGATTTATATCATTTGGCATCATTTGGTTTTTTGTTCGGAATTATGAAGACTTCTCCACACCAACCCACGATCGCGTCTTCTCTCGAGAGGGGGTGGTCGTGTTGATGTGGCTAGAAGGCTTGGAATTTCTTCATCAGATGTCCGAAATGATTTTGAAAACGTCCAAGAAGATCAGAGGGACCTTTTAAAGCCAAAATGAGGACCACCATTAACTTTGATCATTCACGAGACTCGGGGGATCATCAAACTTCAAATTTGGAGAAAAATGGGTTTTGAACTTGGTATTGCAAGGTCCAGGGTTCAAAAAATCGTCAAGTAGGATTTAAACACTTGTAGTTACCGTATCTACCATTAAATATTTTTCTCTCATACATCCGAGGCCTGCAGACGCGAAAAATCCAAAAAACTTTTTTCGCACCACACCTGCGGCGTTGTCAGACGAGATCTGGGGTGACATAAAGAGCTTCACAGATAAAACTCTTCCGAACCGTCGGGATTATGGACAATTGTTACCAAAAGATGAAAACAAATCTCCTGAACGTAATTCATCTTCAAATTTCCTTTTCCCTAAAAATTTCAAGGTTTGGGATAGAATCACGGCAATCAGTACCAATTTTTCTATTTTTTGGGGCAATCAGCTCGCAAGTCTATCGAATGATAGTTTTGATGTATAATTTGTTGTCCTGGGTCACTCAGCAGTTGATTGGACAGATTTGAAAACATCCGTAAGACTCAGCACCGTCTTGTGAATCGAAATCCACAATTCTGGTCTTAGACGCTCATTTTCTTAGAAAACTCGGCGACGATTAGAGGCCCTCTAACTCCATGGATTTCCGTCTGATGGACTTCGATGTGCGGAGACTTTTAAAGAGCAAGATCTCAGAAATCTCCTATAGTTTTTTGGATTTTCCGTAAAGTCCATTTCAAAAGTTCTGGGGCGATATTGATGCCAACTACCCTCGCCGCACAGCCGATTTTTTTATCATGCGTTCGGAGGCTTCCGTCAAAGCTCGTGGTTGTAATCATGACTACTTGCCATAAAACTAAAATTCTTTCATATTTTGAATATTTTGATAAAGTTATTACAGTTAAAAAACGTTTTTCTGAAAAACGGGAGAAGTTTAGAAACGTCCTATCATTATCGGCCACCCTGTACACTTCATGACCTATATCATTAGAAAGCCCATAAAATTCTGATTCAGAATATGTTTTCAGTTTTTGCGAAACGGCGGTGAATTTCGAGAAAATTAGGTTGCAAGACATTTTAGTGCTGTTTAAGCCTGTTCATTTTTCATTTAAAATCGACGTGACGGTTTTCAATGCAAAATGAACAGGCTTAAACAGCACTAAAATGTCTTGTAACCAAATTTTCTCAAAGCTCACCGCCGTTTCGCAAAAACAGAAAACACATTCCGAATCAGAATTTTATGGGCTTTCTAATGATATAGGTCATGAAGTGTAACTCGGGGACATGCTCATGAGTAATTTCACGACTCTTTTTTTCAGAACAACCTCATGCTCCGTCGCCAATTCCAGAAGAGACTTCAGAAGCTTCGCCAACTCTAGAAGTTATCCAAGCGGAACAAGTCGATGATAAAACTTATGTTATTATTGACGAAAACGGAGTGTTGTACTATGAAGTAGTCGAAGAAGAAGAAGCTGAGGACGAGGAAGATGAAGCTGAGGATGAGGAAGATGAAGCTGAGGAGCAGGTAGAGAAGTGATGTTGTTTTTTCTTCGTTTCGCTCCTCCCATCTTTCCAATTTGTGATGTGTACTTCTCTAATATTCCCTACAACAGTTTCCAACTAGCATCCCACCCCAAATTAGAAATTTCCTGTTCTAGAATATTAAAGTAGTAAGTGTGGAGCATCTAGAATATTATTATTGCTCTTTTCTCTTCTCCAGTTCCACGACAGTCCCAATGCTGCCAGCTTAATCAGGTCCCTAATTCCTCGATCATTTCTCGTTACTCTCGTTTTGATTATCATCAAATTGATAAGATTTATCGTGTAGCTGTAACTTTTGAGAAGTTTCGGGTATCTTATCAGCTCAGATTAGTTTCCCTAGAAGTCTTCAGGTTTCATTAATAGCTTCGTTTGCATAAGTGTGGGTATTACATAAGAAACGGGAATCTTTTTCACCTCATACCTCACTTGGCATCCTTTATTGTTCTCAACTCTCATTTCCATCACCATCTGGTCTTTCCTACAAATTCCCCATGCCCAGTATTATTTCATGAAATCTCATTTTCCTTTATATAATGATACTGAATTTCCAAATGTCCCTCAATCAATTTTTGTGTACCAGTACCAGTTCCAGTGTCTCCCCGATCCAGGCAATTTCCCAGTTTTCCAAGCATGAGCTGATAGTTTATCCTATCCGCTTGAAGCAACCACATTTTTCCAAATATTCATTCTTACAACACCCCCCCCCCAAATGCCTTACTTTCCGAGTTTCTATTTTCCCTTCGGTTGAAGCCAAATCTTCCCCTAATACATTTCATTGCCCTTCAAGAAATCCATATGATTCTTTTAATTGTTCCACGTGTCCTAAAGATGCATATTTCCTGCCATTGCTTGAATTTCGAATTCTGAGAAGTTCATGATACTCTTATAAAAATATGTGGTTCGAAACTTTTCTGATTTTTAATTTTGGTTAGCATTTCGCGGAACTTTCCGTTTAATATTGTTGGGTATAGCAAATGGAGGATCATCTGGACCGTCTGGTAATTTGTCATGGTGAGTTGGTGATAGAGATGCATAAATTGGAAAAAATGTTTATAGGGACTATGGGCAGCGGACAACGGACGAACAGTGAACAGCAGAAAATGGACTAAAATTGATTCCACATAAAACGGACAACCAAAAAGTTACGGACAACGGACCACATACTATGGACAACGGAAAATTGATGCCACTCAGGTTGGTAAGTTGTTTATTAATTGGACCGGGGGTGTGCGGAATACTCCGGAAGACCCAAATTTCAGATTTACAAAATTTGGGATATGTTTCTGAGAATTCTGAAAACACCAAATTTTCAACTTTAAAAATTTTGTATATGTATCTTTGAAAGTTTTCGACAATGTAGAATTTCCAAGTTTTGAAAATTCAAAATTACAATTTCCTAACTCATGGTATTACGAAGTTTCAAAAAGTCCCGTTCCGCGCATTCCAGATTGATCCCCTATTTTGAACTAGTCTTGTGCTGTGATCAATTGATCCCAATCCTGATATCCGGATTGATATTTTGCGCAGGCTCGGAAAAAGCAACAAAAAATATGCTGGAGTAGCCATGCACCCGATGAGTCCGTCAATTTTGACACATTTCACAGCAGGCATCTGTTACGAACAAGCGCCAATATTCATAAATGAAAAAAACGGCAACATTTTTCGGTGAATGTCAATACAAAAGCAAATCCATCTCTCGTCACCAGCATGAACACACACAAACATAAACACATCAAGCTTTGGAGCCCCCCCCCCCCCCCATTGTGGCTCGGCGCGTTGCGCATGTTTGAGCTCGTTTCGTGAGCCTGATCACAGAAGACGAACAGTCTTTTCCACCCATTCCGTTTTTCCCGCGTTGGCTCTCGCCACCATCATCGCCCCGTCCGACGTATTTGCCTATCTTCCATTCCCCGATCGCTTTGCTTATCTGCGTCTCGCGAGCTTTTCCCTTTGAGCTTCCCCTACCGTCCGTTTCTCTAATCACGATTTCGGACTCTTCTCTCTCTCTCACTCACTCCTTAGTACCCGACTTTTTATTTACTTGTCTCTCACTTTTAAATACTTTATCTAAGGGCGGAAGGGCACTGAGTGTTGCCTATATTTTTCTTTTAGCTACTCATTTTTGTGTTTTCGCTTTTTGACTGTGTTCGTGTGTTCACGGCTCTTTAGAACTCTTACCTAGACCGCAGTGACTGGTTGAAAAAACGCCAAAATAACTCTTTTGTACACTCGAGGCGCAAAAGTGCAAAAAATCGGATGTTAGACAAAATTTTTGACTTTTTCTCGATTTTACTCATATTGTGAAAATATCGCTGAATATCTAATTAAGAAAAATTATATTATTTCACTGAAATTGATTTAAAATTTTTTTGGCGTTTCAACAAGTTGATTTTAGAAACAGAGCAGTTCCATAATCAATTCACTATATTCCTTCAGAGCCGAACCATTAACTTTGAGCTCAATTATCTCAATTCCTGTGAAAGATATCAAACATTTGTCGACTGATAAATTATTTATCATAATATCACCAATATTTTATCAGTTGAAACTTTTTTGATATCTTTAACATGATTTAAGATAATTAAGCTCAAAGTACAAGGGATAGGTGGCCTTCTATTAGAGTGTTTACGGTACTTCATTCCCTCTAAGCTGCACTGGTAACTTTGAAATCAATTATCTCGATTCCTGTGAGAGATATCAAAACTATGCCAACTGACAAATTACTTATCATAATACCGCCAATATTTCATTTGTTGAAAAGGTATTGATATATATTATATATTTATCAGTAATCGAGATAATTGAGCTTAAAGTTGACGGCTTGGATGCTCTATTAGAAAAAATTCTATTTGATGAGATACGATTTTCAAAAACACCCGAAAATTCTCAAAGAGAAATCTCAAAGCAACTTTTATTGATTGCCTCAACAAATTGATCATAGATTTCAATTTCAAAATATTTGTCTTTTGACTTTCACTCCCACGAATCCCAAATTTACGAGTTTCTATCCTCTCGTCTTTGATCATAAATTCCACACTTCCTTCCTTTTGTCATTCATGCTTTGCCCCATCCATCCGTCGTCAGCACTCATTATTATTGAAATCTTCTAATCCGTGACAAAGTCCCCCCTCAACTTTTATTGCCTTTTTTCTCTTGTTTCCTGTCCGAGGGCGTCCATGTGTTCACAGCAGGTGTCCGTGTCCACCCACCATCACTCACCAGATTTCAGCGATTTGGTTTTATAAAATAAGAAAAGACCGATAGTTTTTACCATCTCGGGTCCCGCAATGGGCAAGCAAGGAGAAGAGGCTCGTCAGAAATGGATCGATATTCAACTTCACACATTTACAAACTGGATTAATGAGCAGGTGAGGGTTTTTTCAATGTTAAAAGTATTTGGAACACTTGTCACAACTCAAAAATACTCGAAATTTCAGTAGTCAAATTAGAAACATTAGAAGAATTAGTAATTCTCGCTTCTCCCTCTTACTGACTATACAAATTCGACTTTATTGTGTACCATACCTGCCAAAGTGTTTACCCATATTTGCCAATCCACTTGGAAAAGAGCGTTTTCCCTCTCTTCTTCCGTTCACTTCCTAGGTAACTGTCACCCGTATTTGTACACGTCCGCCAAAAGTTTCGCGCACCTTAATTTTCATAGAGACTCTCGGGGGGAGGCGCTTTTGTGATAACATGCATGCTTCCCGTTGACCGGAGCCGCCTAGCCGCTAGAAATCATAATCAGTTAGACAAATGATTAGTAATACATGTTAGCATTCTGCGGAGAATTTAAATATACAAACATTCTTTTTCAGCTCCAAGGAAATGTGATACAAGACTTGACCCAAGATTTATCGGATGGTGTAAACCTGATCAGACTCGTAGAAATCCTCCAGGGCCGGAGGTACTATGGAAAAGTGTACGATCAAGAACCAACGGAAATACAAAAACTAATGAATGTGCAAATGGCACTGGATGCTCTTCGAGAAGATGGTGTGAAGACAGTCAACATTGGAAGTCATGATATTGTAGATGGAAATGAGAAATTGATATTGGGCTTGATTTGGTGTCTGGTTCAGAGGTATCAAATTGCGTGTAAAACAAAAATTCCTCCGAAGAAATTGGTTATGGCTTGGATACAGGTAGGAACTCAAAGTTCAAAATCAGAGCTTCTAAATAATTTGGTTGTTCCAGAGCGCTCTTCCTGAACTGAAACTCACAAACTTCCGAACAAACTGGAATGATGGAATTGCTCTAAGCGCTCTTCTTGAATACTGTCAGCCAGGATTGTGTCCGGAATGGAGGAATTTAGATCCGTCAGCAGCTCGAGAGAATTGTCACAGAGCTATATTACTAGCTGAACGATATTTAGAAGTTCCTGGGATCATCTCCTCTGATCACTTGTCGTCTCCACATCTGGATGAACTTTCCTGCTTAACGTATCTGTCATATTTCATAACAAAAGGTGCTCCAGGATACAGAGCAACTTTGAAAAAAGTGTCATTGGTAAGCTTGAGTGCTTTTTTTCTTTTCATAATTTGTTATTTCAGCTTCTACCAGACTGCAATGTCGAAGATCTCGAGCACTCCTGGAGTGATGGCTTCCTTCTCGCCCATCTAGTCGAAGCGTGTGGTGGCTCGGTTCCAGAAATCGAACGAATGCGATTTGAGAATTTGAACGATTTTGTAGAGAATGTGGCAGTTGGTAAGTTTTTATTTGTTTTCTGAAAAATAGTAATATGCCCTTTTAGTGCTCGACGCAGCTGCAGATATTGGTGTCGGATCGCTCATCGGCGCAGATGACATCGCTGATCCTCAAGGAGAACATCTGGGTGAGTGAAGAAGACAAAAGTTGAGAACAGTGCGACAAGATGTTTAGGGGAAATTTTATTTGAAAATTCGTTACCAATAATTTCGAAAATTTTTTTTTCAAAATCACCTATTTTCTCTGCCAAAGGCCTACCAAAACCATCAATTTCAAGCTCAATTATCTCGGTCCCCATGAGATATATCAAAAATGTGTCAACTGATAAAATATTGATGATATTATGATAAATGATTTATCAGTTTACAAATTTTTGATATATCTTATGGGAATCGAGATAATTGAGCTCAAAGTTGACGGCTGGGGCGGGCTTTATTTGCTTGACTCTTTCCGAAAACAACGGTCCCAAGAATTTCGACAACGGTCCCAAAGTTCTGGCAACTGTCCCAATTTTTCTGAGAACGGTCCCAACGGTACGAAAACGATCCCAACGTGGATTACTCGAAAAACGATGGAACATTTTAACGACAAAATTGAGAATTTTGCTGAAAATTGAAAATTTCAAAACCTTTTAAGGATATGGGTCAGTATGTTCTTTCGCATAAAATTTTGGTGTAGGAAAGTTGTTCAAATTTTCTCTAGCAAAATTTTTGATCTGAACAAACCGACGGATGAATTTCACCATAATATTAGGTCGTCCCAAAAGTAATCCGTATTTTTTGAGATTTTTTCAACGAAACGTTATTCAACTTTAGCAATATTTCAGTAAGTAATCTAATGTTCAATATGGTCCATCACACCCTGCCAACGTTTTGGTAGATGTTCAAAGTCCCTCGCCTAGAACGCGGGTGGCTGTTGCGCGAAGAAGGCATCCATATACGATTTAAGGTCCGATCTTCCATCGAAGCGCTCACCCTGTTAACCATTCTGAGCGAGCGGAATAAATGAAATTCTGTTAGAGCAAGATCAGGACTATATGATGGATAAGCGAGTACTCCGCTACCTACACCCTGGATTTTTTGGCGACTCACCAAAGCCGAGTGTCGGTCGGCGTTGTCGTGAAGCAGAACAAATGTGTCCGGTTCTGGACGCAGAGAACAAAGCGAGTTGAACTCTTTTTGCAATTCGATAGAGTATATGTCCTTAGTTACGATCGCACAATGCAAAAAAGTTCTCCATAGATTACCCCATAGAAATCCCACCAAATGCTCAACCTCTCCCTGTTTAGACGAAGTTCCCCTTTGTGAATGATTTCTGGAGTTTGGCAAACCGTGATCCACTGACACTTTCTGTTTTCTTTAACCTACAGACACCCTTTTTTGTTTTCTGACACAAGATAATGGATCCCATCGAAAGTTCGCTTATGAGTGAGCAAAGACCAACTCAAGTCACAACTAGTTTTAATCTGAGAATCACTGAAATGGTGTGGCATCAGTTGAACAAATTTTTCTCTGTGTCCGGACTTCGAGGTTGATGAGAAGATGTCATAGTAGGTGGACCGAGAGTAGAAGACAGTTTACAAACAGTGAATCTCGGCTCAGCTTCCAGAGCTTTCTTGATAGCGCCAGCGAAACTTGAAAATGGGCTGTTTTGTCTTCAAGCGAATAATCGCTTTTCTGAAAGCGATTGAACGAAAGTTGCACTACAAGATACTCAAGTGACTTATCACCAATTACGGAGCATATAGATCAATGAGTAGCTGCAGCGGATTCTCCTTTGAGAAACTTAAAGAGAAGACAGCCTCAAAGATCAAGGGTTCCGTTGGCGAGGCTCTCGGCCATGGACTGAGATTTTTTGGAACAAACTGGCAATTTTTAATGAACATAAGATGAACATCATTAAAATAAAAAAAAGAAAACGAAAATTGACCTGCAAAGATGGGCAAAATGCATGCATAAAAAATACGGATTACTTTTGGGACGACCTAATAGTTTGTGAAATCTTTAGAATCTTTCTAGAAATTTGCGAGGAAAAGATTCACAACTCCTTGATTCGAAAAAATCTGATTACCATTCGAAAACTATGAATATACCCAATTTCAGGTACCATGGCTCTGGTTGCCGCGTTGTGTTCAATTCCCCTGGAACAACAAGTCAAGTACACCGATTGCTATGTCAATCAACAGGCATCCTAAATTATCATATTCACAAAAATGTCTAAATCTCTTCAGGTCAACCTAGATCTGGCGTTCACTTCTGGAAACGAAGTACGAATCGAGGAGTTAGATGTGCAGGTTATCGGTTCTAGTGGGGAAATATATTCGAACGAAGCGATCCAGTTGAGAAAAAGTCGAACGACTCAAGGAGCGAACTTGTCTTTGATTCCAGTGGAGCCAGGATTTCTTCAGGTTAGAAAAAAAGGAAAAAATCTAGAAAAGTTTTTTTTGCTTCGTATCAAATATAAAAAATGGTAGCGGCTGCTCGAAGATTATTTGTTCCTTCTTCTCGTCCTATTTTTCCAACCAGCCCATTCTTCTTTTCAGCTGGAAAACTGAAAACCCCAACAAAACCAAAAAACGAACGATATTCATCGTTTTATTGTCCAACTTCCTTTAAACTCTCCCTACTAGGCACACTATCTCTGCCCGCGTTTTGAAACCATTCTGGCACCCCATACAATATGTGAGAAAATACACAGTATAAAACTGATGACACTTTTTTTCCGGAAAAAAAAACCAACGAAACGATACCTCAGCCACTCTATTTCCACAACGTGTCACCGTTTTGGTAGTTATATACTCGACTTCACATTATTTTATTCATTTTATTTTTCTGGATCCACTGAAAAACTATGCGACTCAAAGTCAAAACCCGAGTAGAGGTATGTTGTGTGCTTGGATTGCTAATTAGATACAACCACGGTATTGTTCTGTAGTAGTATGGGCGCTGGCCTCATTAGATTGCTACAAAAGATTGCGGCGGACCGATAGGAAGAGAGACTGAGTCACAAATAGCAAAAATTTTAATATTAGAAAAAAGTTTGAATTGGGAGAAGAAGAGGATGGAGTAGACGACTTGGCCTACACGTTCGTTTTTTAGTACAAGCTAGTTTTCAAGCAATAAAATTACTTCTTCTTTGGTAACTAACTTCAAAAATGATAATTTCTGATCATAACTAATTTAACGCTATAATTAGAAGTGATGTACCATGAAATTTGAATGTTCCTGTTTTTGAGCGAAAAACGTGATTTCTGATACCAATTAAAAAAACCAGGATAGTTTTTGTTGAATTCTGGATTACTTCAAATCTAACTTGGGTTTTTTGACTGTTTTTCGGGAATTGTTTTACTCTAACGAAAGCATTAAGACTGTCGAAACATCCTTGAAACCCGAAAAATCGTTTTTTTCTGTTTTTTTTTTGTCTGAAAACGGGAATTCTCGAGTTTTTAAACCCAAAAATTTGCGCTGAAAGGATTAAGAATTTCCTAAAAACCAAGAAAATGAAATTTTTGCTCATTATTAACAAATTTCAAATTTTGCTCAGTGGCGTTCAAACTTACCTAATCTCACGACCTGAGTTCATATCGACCCTATGGCAAATTTTCAAAAAAACAGTTGTAGATATGATGTTTATAGCATTCAAAAGTTGTCAAAATCCACAAAGATCGTTCCTAAAACTTGAATAAGGCGAAAAAAAACGAAAAAAAAAGTTAGAATTCGGTTGCCAGAAGTCCTAATCTGCTGAAAACAGCTGACATCCATTTCCTAGTAGTCACAAATACTGACATTCACCGTAAACACTCTAATAGAACACCACCGTCCACTTTGAGCCTATATATCTCACTCATTTTGAAAAATATCAAAAAGTAGTTAACTAATAAAATGTTGCTGATATTATGATAAATATTTGATTAATTGACAATTTTTTGATATCTTTCAAAATAAGTGAGATATATAGGCTCAAAGTATGCAGTCCGGGTGGCGTTCTATTAGAGTGTTTACGGCATCTCATTATTTTCGTGTAACCCAAACACCTACAAACATATTTATTCTCTCGAAAACAAAAAAAACACAACAAATCCCCTTTTTTCCGTTCTAAAATCCGCTTGCACTCCACAATACACACCGTTTACGCTTTCACTTCACCCATTTTTTCCTATTCTTGCCATGTCGGTTAGTTTCCGTTCACTGCCACCAATGCTGTCTGTAGAAGTGAGTTATAAGGCCGATTTCTCCAAAAACTTCACAAGCCACTCTCCCCCTTCAATTCACCGGGTTTCCGCTTACGGTTTGTCGCATTCAACACTACCAAACCCCTCTACACCACCTTTCGATATCTGTCTCTTCTCTCCTTGACCTCCGTCGTCAGGCATGCGTTCGATTCTTCGTTGCATCTCCTTCTCTGTCTCCTCTTACCGCAACATTATGCGCGTACGGGCGCCGAATAATGTTATTGTGTACACGTGAATCCGGCGGTGTCATGTTCTAGCCCCATCCGACTAACGCAATTACCTTTTTCTGGACATGTAGTTTTCTGGACATTTAGCAAGAGAGATGGATGCATAAATTTCGGAAAGCGATAATTGCTAAAAGTTTTTTTTTCTTTTCGCCCGACTTAAAAAATGTCTCTCATTTCTAAGGATCGTTTACAAGAGGTTTAGTATACCTCACAAAATGTCTGAAACTATAGGCTATGAGAGTATCCGTCAAAAAATTCAATCCAGATTCTATCATACTGTAAGTGATTCTGATTCTTGTTGTTTGTAGGAGTGACCTTCAAATGACATGTTATTTCTTATTTCTGCTACTCTTTTTTTTTCTTCCAAATATGTAGAAAACAAAAGTATTTATTAGGTTTCCTTTCGAAAAGATTTAAATATATTCTTTTCCCATTATTAGAAATTTTTAAACTCAAATCACTAGACTTTAATATCAAGTGATAGGTCAAATCGTTTAGAAGATAAACTGATTAACCACACGCATTCTCTATTCCAAGTTATGTTGCAATACACAAACCGATATCATCAACTTCATCTCGGAAAGTGATTGATCTAATTAGGGCAGGAAGAAAATTGCGATTCGAAAAAGTTTTTGTTGTGTTGTTTCCACAAATAATTTTATATTGCGATATTAATTACGCAGTAACCCTTCCACATATTTCCCATTCCAGGTCCGTATCTACTGCCAGGGCTCCGAACTACCAGCGAGCCCTGTCCAATTACAAGTTCACACCCAGGAAGAGACACGGAGCACTTCCAGAGCCGCGTCTCGTGCTCATCCGGAGAATAGGAATCCTGGAGCAACAACATCAACGTCGACTGTAAGAACTACAGTATCTCCAGTGCGTGCGCCGAAGCAGGAAACAGGAAAAGTTGCGCAAATTTCGTCTGAAACTGAGGTTAGTGTTCTAGAGAAATGAGCATACAGTAATTGTCAGTCAGGTAAACAAAAGTTTATTTTTCAATGGAAATTCTGCCGTTTTGACCATTTTCAGGAGTCTATGAATGAATTGTCAAATTTCCAATCACTTCGAAAATTCTGAAGGATAAAAAACAGACCTAGATTAAAAACTTTGCATTTCCAGAATTTTTTGAAAGTTCCTCGTTTTTCAGCTACTGGCCTATTTCTGAAAGACACTCTTTTCGGCCGTTTTTTGTACTGAAAACGTGAATTAACATGTGTCTTCCAGAAATCGGCCAATAATTAGAACATTAAGCATCTCGAAAACTTTGTGAATGCAAAGTTTACAATTCAGGACTGTTTTAAACCTTCCAGAATTTTGAAATGATCCGAAAATTGACAACCGTACTTGAGACTCCTGAAAATGATCAAATGGGCCGAAAGTAAACTGAAAAATGTAATGTTATGTATCTTATTGATCGGTATTGTAGTTTGGAGAAGTTATTCATGTACGGCCATTGATGAAAATAATGATAAACTTTCAAATTGCGCTTTAGACCTGCCAAGCCTAAAATTTTGGTGGCAGATCAAATTATGTCTTGCGAGCCAAATATGATCTCCGATCAAAAACCGTGAAAAAAGACAAAAATCGAAAAAAAAAACAACAACAATGTTTTCTCTTTTTCTTTATTAATTCACTCATATGAAATTTTGCAACGTCTTCAATCTCTCCAAAAACCAATTTCACAAATATTTTCTTATTGTTTTGCAGGTGGACATATCACACAAATCATTCGCGCAACGACGTCTCCATATTATCAAACAGCTTGAAGCGCAACACGTCAATCATATTGCGCAGGTGAGAGGAATTTGAGCGATACTACTATTTTGTGATTGGAACTGTTTAGTAACCTTGAAATTGATATCACCATTCATTTGGTTCGCATCTAACCCCCTTCAGGGTGTATCTGGGTAATTCATCTTGATCCATTAAAATGTATTCATTTGGGGAGGAGGGTGGATGAAACTTGGCACCTGGCCAGAGGGATGTGTGTGTGTGTTAAATTGATGATAGAGAACAGTTCAGATAGTGGAATGTTGATTGCACCTACTTTTTTTTGCGATCGGTTTTTTTTTAAATCTCTAACATCTTCTGTCGCGCGCCAATCACTTGATGAACATCGCTGTTGAATGTTTCATTTCAGACAAAATCACATCATCAACCTCAGCAACAACAACAACAGCATCATCAGCCACAACCTCACCAGCAGTCACCGTCGATAGTTCAAGTTGTGCTGGTTAGTTAGTAAAACTTTGGCATGAAAAGAGGAGGTAGAATAGCCGAGGGTGTGATGGTAATAAAAAAACGGAAACCTTCACGCGCGCGTGACATTGTTTGTTACTTTCGATTTTTCCCAGTGTCGCATTGAACGGTTCCCCCCCCCCTCCTTTGATTAGTTGTAATATCTTAAGAAAACTTTGGCTAACTAGCGTGAAAAGATTATTTCTTCTATTAGTTCATTGGTTCTATCAACAGCTTCTTAACCTTTGTACAATATTGGACAAAAAGATATCATTCTTACCCTAGTTCAGTGGAGGATAGTTAAGTTTTATGTTGTGAAAATGTAATCCAGAATTTTTAGATTTTTCTGAAAATTTCAGAGTGAATTGAACAAAAGTAGATCTTCAATTTTGTAGTTGACTACTTTTCTGTATGAATCCAATAAAACGAGATACGCGGTTTCAAGTTGAAAAATTACGGTTTCAGGGCTAATTTTCGTCAATTTTTGGTCACAACTATTTATGACTTTGATTATCTTCCATTAAAAAAATATTTAAAAAATCGAAATATGATTTTTTATCTGGTATCGTATATCTTTGCAAAAAAAAAATACCGTATTTCCTCTCATAGAAGCACACCCTCTAATAGAGGCCCATGGTCTTCTATTTAAAAAAATACAGTAGTACGAATATCCAGCATTTTCGGAACTGTGATTTTAGAACTTGAAAATTTCTCAAATTCGGAATTCTCTAATTTCTAAATTTCAAAATAACTGACTTTTAGAATATTAGAATTTTGAGTTCCTGGAATCTCAGAATTTCATAAATACGGAGTTTAGAAACTTAGAATTGCAGAATGAAATTTTTGATTTCTCGAAAACACTGAATTTTAGAAGTCTTATCTACCAAATTGTGAATTTCCGAATTTTGGAATCAAATTTTTTTTGTTGAAAAATAATTTATTGAAAAATAGAAGCCTACCCTCTAATAGAAGCCCACTCTGAGAAAAAAATAGAAAAATTGAAGCCCATGGGCTTCTATTAGAGAAGATAAGAAGATAAGGTAGACATCCGAATCCTCGAAAAAAAAAAAAGAATTCTGTCAGTAAATGTCGACATCAAAAATATACGAATCCGGAGCGAATTTAAAATTTCATGATTTTTGAAAAATGCGATGAGAAAAGTCAAAACCCTTTTTTCAAAAAAAAACGTATAGTTTTGATGTTAATCTGAAATGAATTTTTGAAGATTTTCAGTAAAAGCTCGTGATGTGAACCTAGGTTGACTGAAACGTATAAAAAGCGAGAAATTTAGTTTAGGAAATAAGTTCTTTCTGTTTTTTTTGAAGTGTATTTCAAAAATGGTTGTTACCATTTTTAGTATCTTATCAAAATATTTTTTTTAATTTTGCGCTTCTGTATTAGCTTACGAACAACATACCTTGTACCATATCAATTTTCTTATCATATCATGTTTTTTCAGCCTACACCACCGCCACCGCCTACTCCAGCACAAAGTAGCTCTCATATTCCACCAGCACCACCAATCCCAGCTGTTCTGGAAGCATCTGCATACAGAGAAATGCCCTTGATAAGATCACCTGACGTTGGACTCGTTTCGTTCTCAGGACTGTCAGAGCCATGCTCAGTTGGATCCATTGTGGAAGTTGTGGTGAGAATTTTTTGTTCAGTAGACCATTAAAAAACTTGAAAATTTGTAGATCAACGCTCATGGAGACGCAGTGTCTGGATCAGTCTACGTTGAAGCTGTGTCACCATCTGGAACAGTTCATCCATGCACTGTCCGACATCAGAACAACTCCTATATGGCCACATTCACCCCTCAGGAAGTCGGTATGTGTTATACACGTTCGCTAGTCGAAAGGGACCATCTTATCAATTCGTAACATCTTGCGGTCGTCGAAAATCGGGGGGTCGTATCTTTTGATGACACCACGCCGGTACCAATAGGGGCCAATATGAACGTAACCCTCTTTTCTTTCGCTTTCCCGTCCCGTATAATAAACCGAGTCCAGGACAACGAGATAGTGATCAAAGAAGAACCATTTTTCCTCTCGATCTTCTAATCCATTTAATCAACAAGATGGATTGAAATCGAGCGGAGATGGAAATGAGGGGAAATGAGATGTTTTGTTTTCAGGACTATGGAGAATCGGCATCCTGTACGACGGCGAACACATTCGAGGAAGCCCGTTCGCATGCCAGGTTTATCATTGGATGATAATGTGTGAATTATGAGATGATTGTTACTTTCAGGTGTTCGATTCTGGTCTTGTTAATGTATATGGTCTTGATGTTGGATTAGTTGGACAAGAATTGAGGTTTTCTGTAAACACTTCACAAGCAGGACATGGAAATCTGAGTGTGAGTATTAGAAATTCGGGAATTCTGTAAAAAATTGGGTAATTGAAGTTGTCAATCTGAGAACCGTAGAAACTGGAAACCACAGGGCACAGTTCATGACAAAAACATTGACTTCTCAGTATATCAACTGAAACGCCCTGGAACAGTACTTCAGAATTTTTATGATTTTTCTGTAAATTTCAAATTGGACAGAACAGAATTAGAGCTTCATTTTTGTATATGACATTTTTCTCGCCAAATTGGATTTTGATATTTTGTCTTGTATTGTAGAATGTTAGCTGAAAATTGCCAATTACAATACTAAAGATCTGATTTTCAGTATGATACGTATTTGTGAGACAATTCTGAACATCTTGAGCTACATTTACAGTGACGGGTACCGTTTGCTGATGACTATTTGATGGTTATAGAAATTCCATAAAGCGAAATCTGTATTTTTTGGAAATTGGGAAATTCTTTCGTCAAAATAAAATTCCTTCGGTACTCCTGCCAATTTTTTCATTTCGAGTCTAGTACAATCCACATTCAATACCCAGAAACTTGAATATTACTGAATTCTGAGTTTTTGCAATGCTGAAAATATTCAATTCCGAGATTCTGACATTTGGACAGTTTGAGGAAAAATCCCAAACATTGACATAAAATGTGTTTTTCATTCTCAAATCATTGTTTAAGCCATTGGATTCCTAACATTCCCAAATAATCACAGCTACTTTAGAAAACACCCCCATTCAGTCATATCATATCTTTGTCACTTTAACATAGCCCCCCTTCCACCGTACTAAATTCTAATCATGAGAAGACGGGAAGGATAGCGGAAACAAAATTGGGTGAGGAATGAGAAACCCACCGCATTCCTGCCTTCCTTTTTCCGATCATCAGTAAATGATGTGTACAGAGAAACACGAAAAAAAAGAGAGAGATCTGATTTCGAAACTTGTTTATTGATAGCACAAGGGTTCTGGTAAATTAGTGTGTTTTGATTTTTTTTCTTCTTTTCAGGTTACGGTTCTACGTCACGGAAGAGAAATTCCATTGAACATTGAGGAACAAGGAAATTCAAAAACTCACCAAGTATCGTTCATTCCCGACGGAGCTGGCCAATACAAAATCCACGTGTTGTTCAATAGAATGGAGATTAAAGGTACATAGAAACTTTAATCTAATATCTACCGTAATCTTAAAGGCTCCCCATTTGTTTTGAACATTGCCGACGCTTCATCAGTTTCCACCTATGGTGAAAATTTGAGATCAGCATCAGTGGGAAAAACCGCATCCTTCATGGTCCATGCAGTTGGAGCCGATGCCAAAGATATCAGCGCTTATGTCACAGGTATTTTTGAAAGGCCCCGTACTAAATTAATATTAAATGTGAAATGTGTGTATTATACTAACACTCACAAAATTTCACCTTTCCTTTTCACCTAAACGCATGAACCTCTCTTTAAAAATTTAAACCAAAAAAAGAGGAAGAAAATCAAAATCTATGTTGTTCGTCTGTGTCGCTGTCTGCTCCATCAGTGTCTTTTTGTTCTGCAATGTCTCAAAGCTTACTTTATGTTGGTACGTTTACTTTTTGTAATTGGTTGTTTAGATCTATCTAGAATTCTGAGTTTTAGCACCTTCTGGTGGCAAGTTCCCAGCCAAAATTGTCACATTGGACGATGTCACGTTTCAAATCGAATGGACGCCAAATGAACCAGGTTTGTAGTTTTTGTTTGTTTGTGAAAGAAAAACCTAAAGAGAGGGGATTCTAAAATTTGATTTGTTCTTCTTCTTCTTCTTCCGAGAAGAAACATATATTCATATTTTTTCCCGATTCCCTCTCTTTTTTTCGTCTTCTTCTCACTTTTCAAAATAATTTTTTGATAACAACAAGAGCACCAACACACTAGGTACACAAACTTTTTATTGCTCCTTATTAAATGCTCCAACTATAGAAACAAACTATTTTACTTCACCACTCTAGTACCACTGCCTTATCATACAAAGAAACTAACACCTTTTGTTATCGACCTCTAGGCATCTCTATCTTCTCTCCCCTATTTGGGTGTGGTTTAGGTTCAGCCCCAAGATCTTTTCCATTTTTTTTCTCAGATGGAAAATTTGTCATTTATCGTAACTTTTTTCAATTTTAGGAAGTTACACTTCATAAATTGTACTTATATAATTTGAAGTATTGTGGTGGGAGTGACTTTGTAAACCTGTTCACTTGATTTTGGGTTGTTGTTTTGCCCAGGTTTCCTTTTTTTTTGGTTATTTGCCGAACAATTTTACTCTCTGGCGCCAAAAATCCCCAGTTTAACAAAAAAAAAACCTTCCGGCAAGAAGCTTAAACTGATAAGGGCTCATGCCATTCTTCTTGGAAGGTCTCACCAGAAATGTTTTTTTACTTCCACCCCCATTCCAAGTAATGTCCCAACCAAAAAAACTTAGTCACTGATAAGTTTCATTCCAATCATATAAATGTACAAGACAGTAGGTTTAAGGCAATTGAGTGAGAGATACAGAGAGAAACCGCACACCGGTGTTGGTTGTATATGTGGTGATGGTCGGGAGGAGGAGGTAATCGACATTACGCCTAATGTTATCGGTCAATATCTCTTCCTCCCCCCATGGGTGTCCTTCTTCTCGCCATCGTCTCGACGAGCGAAAGATGGCCCCGAAAACTCTCCGTTTTGTCTCTTTTTCCCCTACGGTTCTTCTTCTTCTTCCGACGTCTTCTGTTGTTCCTTCTGCCGATCATCGATTATTTGTTGATGACAACACACAACAATTTAATGATTTTGATTAGACCACCCCTTGTCTCTTTTTGTCGCTCAAGTGTTTTTGTCAGTGGCATTCATTCAAAATGATATTAGGTGTAAATTCGTACCTTATTACGTTTCGTTATTTTCAGGCGAACACAGTGTGGATGTGATGCTGGCAGATCAACGAGTACCCGATGCGCCGTTTGCGTGCAATGTCGGTGCACCAGACTTGGTGCACGTCCGGAACATGCCGCGTCGGATTTCACCGTCCAAGTTGAACACAGATCACTCGTTTGAAAGTGAGTTGAACATTTTTGTATTTTTTTAGAAATCGGATTTATTTTTTCTCAGATTCTAAGACTCTCAAAACTTAAGTGCCTGAGATAGTGATAGTGTGAAGCCTAGAAAGTTTGAGATACTGTATTTCTGCATTCATTAGATTTTCGTCCCGACAAACTTCTAAATTCCTTATTTGTAGGTTTTAAAAAATGTACTCTGGTTTTCAAAAATTAACAAATTTTGCGATTTTGCGATGATTCCGAAATTTCAATGAATTGAAGTTCTGAAATTCCGGGACTCTGAGATTCTGAGATTCTGAGATTCTGAGATTCTGAGATTCTGAGATTCTGAGATTCTGAGATTCTGAGATTCTGAGATTCTGAGATTCTGAGATTCTGAGATTCTGAGATTCTGAGATTCTGAGATTCTGAGATTCTGAGATTCTGAGATTCTGAGATTCTGAGATTCTGAGATTCTGAGATTCTGAGATTCTGAGATTCTGAGATTCTGAGATTCTGAGATTCTGAGATTCTGAGATTCTGAGATTCTGAGATTCTGAGATTCTGAGATTCTGAGATTCTGAGATTCTGAGATTCTGAGATTCTGAGATTCTGAGATTCTGAGATTCTGAGATTCTGAGATTCTGAGATTCTGAGATTCTGAGATTCTGAGATTCTGAGATTCTGAGATTCTGAGATTCTGAGATTCTGAGATTCTGAGATTCTGAGATACTGAGATTCTGAGATTTTGAGATTATGGGATTTTGAGATTCTGAGATTCTGAGATTCTGGGATTCTGAAATTCTGATGTTCTGAAATTCTGATGTTCTAAGATTCTGAAATTCTGAGGTTCTAAGATTCTGAGATTCTGGGATTCTGAGATTCCGAGATTCTGAAATTCATGAAATTCAAAAACTCAGAACTTCAGAAATTCAGAAATTCAGAAATTCGGAAATTCAGAAATTCAGAAATTCAGAAATTCAGAAATTCAGAAATTCAGAAATTCAGAAATTCAGAAATTCAGAAATTCAGAAATTCAGAAATTCAGAAATTCAGAAATTCAGAAATTCAGAAATTCAGAAATTCAGAAATTCAAAAATTCGGAAATTCAGAAATTCAGAAATTCAGCGGTTCTGAGATTTTGAAATTCTGAGGTTCTGAGATTATAGAGATTCTAGAGATTCTAGAGATTGTCAGACTCTAAGATTCTCAGATTCTCAGATTCTCAGATTCTCAGATTCTCAGATTCTCAAATCCTCATTTTCTAAGACTCTAACCTTTTAATACTCTGATATCCTAATATTTCAACATTCTAAGAAAATGTAGTTCCAAACAAATCTTACTCACAGATTCTGAGATTCTACACCCATTTTCTTTTTTTTAAATTTCAAATGCCCTTTCCTGAGTCATCCCAACAAATTTTCTCTATCTAAATTCTCCATGAATCACAAATCTTCTCTGCCTATTCGCTTGCCAATCTGTCCGATTAGATAGGATCTTTAAAAAACCGAAAAATTCGACAAATTTCTTCTTGTTTCTCCATCTCCTCCGAAAATATTAGTCACTCCCCGGTCATTTGGCGGGTAGAGATAGAAACCAAACGGTCAGACATACACATACAAACATTTATGACGACATGTCAATTCGCTGACCCACATTTCTCGATTTGCGTAACCTTGTCGGTAAGGTTCGGAACGAAAACCGAAAACAAGGAAAAGCATTGACAGCTTGAAAAAAGAGTCTCTAACTTTTCCACGGTTTATTTCCAGGTACTAAAAGTCATGAGGGTAGATAGATAAGAGAAACAAAACAACCAGTACACAATAAACACAGGCCAGTTCGACTTTTATTCCTATACAACATTACCAACAATAATAATTGTGCTGCCCTCTCTGCGCAGAGAACGTAAAACTCTCTTTTAATCGACACCGGGAAATACACCCCCATCATCAGCCAGTTTCTACACCAGTTTTTTATTCAACTTTTCGACCTGTATACTACTCAAGTATTCGTTTTCAACAAAATTTATTCCTACATATTTTTCATCTGGTTAATGCTCAAATTTGGAGGAGAGCAAAAGGGGCAAAGCAATTTTTGAAAAGAACACACACACACACTTGAAACTCGAATCAGAATGCCAAACTTCTGTTATACGACCGGTTAGTTCCTCGCCCGTTCCCTTTGGCATCCAAAGGACTAGAGTTTGCGGAAAGTCAAGAGATGCTCATTCAGTTATACAATATTTGTTTACCTTTGAAGTTGAGAGTTGATGGGAAAAAAGTAAGGAAGGCAGAGATACTTGCTCGTTTGAGTGGAGGGGCACAAAATCGAAAACGAGAGAATTTACTTACTTTTTTTCAATTTTGTGATGTAGGGCACACCCCTGGAACACTGTATGATTTTGAATCGGAACGAGAGAAACTCATTTTTCCGTTCTCTTATTTTTCTATTGTCATTTTATGGTCTCCTTTTTTGCTTCCACAGAAACAGACTATAATTTTTGTACAACTGTGATTCTGTAATGAACATGTGATGTTTTCCAATTTTCTTCGATCCTAAAATTGTGATTCTACTGTTCTGAGATTTTGTTATTCCGAGATTCCGAAATTATGAGGTTCTGAAATTCTGAGACCCGAGATTCTGATAGTCTTAGAATTGCAAATGTTTAAATACAGAGATTATGGGGTTAGAAGATTCTGAAATTCTGAGACGCGGAGGATCTAAAATTCTAAGATTCCGAAGTTCTGAGATTTTCATGCTTTGAGTTCTAAGATTCTAAAACTCTGAGTATCTGAGCTTTCGAAATTCTGAGATTCTGAAATCATGAAATCCTGAAATCCTGAGATTCTGAAATTAGGAGACTGTAATTTGAAAAATCTAGAACTTCCTGAGATTTCTAAAATTTTTAAAATTCTGAAATCTCTGCTTCCGAGATTTTGAGCTTATATGTTTTTGTGTTCTTTCTTCAATTCTGAAAATATAGAGTTCTGAAATTCCGGTATTCCAAAATTCTGAGATTCTGAAGTTTTGAAATTCTGATGCTTCTGATGTTTCTGTACTCTGCTTTTCGAAAATCTGAGATTCTGAAATTTTAAATCTCCAGAATTCTGAGATTCTGATATTTTGAGATTCTGAGATTCTTAGGTTCTGGGCGTCTGAAATCTCGGAATTTTGAGAATCTGAGATTCTGATATCTTTGATTCCGAGAATTTAAGCTCATATGTTTTCGAGATTGTAAACTTTTGAAAATCTAGAATGCTGGAATTCCTATATTCCAAATTCTTAGATTCTGAACTTTTGAGATTCTGAGATTCTGACATTGAGATTCTGAGATTCTGACATTGAGATTCTGAGATTCTGAAATTCTGACATTGAGATTCTGAGATTCTGAGATTCTGAGATTCTGAGATCCATTGTTTTCGTTTTTCATTTTCAGAAACAAAATTCAAATTTCGGAACTCTTTTTCTCCTTTTCTTGAATTTGATACCTGTTTACTCTCACTAAAACAAACAAACAACACACTTCTCCTTATTACTTCACCACCAAAATTTTTTTCGGAAGTTATTTTTTGAAACAAAAATTTAGAAATTTCAAAAATCTCTAAAATAAATAAACAAGAATTTCGATGCGCGAATTCGTATTTACCAAATGATGATAACCTTTCTGCACAAGTAACTCACCCTCTAAAGACGTCCCGCGCCACACACATATGTTTGCGAATGCAACCAACTTGAAAGTCGGAATGTGAGGCTATAGAGAGTTCAGGTGAAGGAAAAAAGTGCAGCACGGCACATATTGTCATATGGTTCCCTCCTGTCATCATTATTTTCTGTCTCTTTAGTTACTCGAAAACTCTACGGTAGTAGTAATACCTATAGGACACAAGAATCGTAGTTGTTTGTGTGGTTGGCGCGTCTCATTGAAATTGTCTTCCATTCTTCCAAACAATTTTTGTTCGGAGTATATTCCGATTTTCGATTCCCGACTTTTTGTGTGCGGATTCTTGTAGTTGCGCGAGGTTTCATAGTTTATTGTGGATGTATTTCGTTTTTGGCAATTTGATACATTAATGGATTTATGCCATCGACTCTTAAAAAGTAGATATATCTCAAATTTAGAAGCATTTGATGTCCGAAATTCAGCAATTTTCAGTATGCCGTTTTGAGCTTCAAATATTTCTAGTGCAGACATCTTTAATATCTTGAAAATTTGACTTTTTCGAACTTCAGATCTTCACATTGAAAAAAAAAAAGTGTCCGAGGGTCCACTAAAACTCAGGACAATGAATTTTTAGGAAGCTTATTCTTAAACAAAACGTTTCTCTTTCTGACTAAACCATTTGAAATTTCAGTTGACGCATCTGCTGCCGGATCCGGCAATCTTGAAATTATGATCAATGGCGGCCGAGTGCCATGTCGAGTTCGAGAGCTTGGCAGCCGACAGTACATGGCCATTTTCACACCGACACAGGTAAGATTTACTGTCTATTCTATCAAATAGTCATACTATTGATCAGAAAATGGGGATTCTGTGAGTTCGAGACTTTGAACTTCTGAACCTCTGAAATTCGTTAATTTTGTGAGTCAGAAATTCAGAAATTCTAAGATTCTGCGATTCAAAGATCCTTAGATTCTGAATTTTCGAGACTAGGAGATTCTGAGATTCTGAAATTCGGAAATCTCTGATTCCAAGTTTTTGAGCTTATATGTTTTTGAGATTATAAAATCCTGATAATCTAGAATTCTGATATTTCGATATTCAAAAATTTTGAGATTCTGAAGTTTTGAGATTCACAGATTCTGAGATTCTGAGATTCTGAGATTCTCAGATTTTGAATTTTTGAGATCCGGAGGTTCGGAGGTTCCGATTTTTTGAGATTCTGAGATTCTGAGAATCTGAGATTCTGAGATTCTCAGATTCTCAGATTTTGAATTTTTGAGATCCGGAGGTTCGGAGATTCCGATTTTTTGAGATTCTGAGATTCTGAGAATCTGAGATTCTGAGATTCTGAGATTCTGAGATTCTGA
Source organism: Caenorhabditis nigoni (assembly GCA_027920645.1). Lineage (NCBI taxonomy): Eukaryota > Metazoa > Nematoda > Chromadorea > Rhabditida > Rhabditidae > Caenorhabditis > Caenorhabditis nigoni. Next base: position 2,206,807 of record CP115869.1, read on the forward strand.
GATTCTGAGATTCTGAGATTCTGAGATTCTGAGATTCTGAGATTCTCAGATTCTGAGATTCTGAGATTCTCAGATTCTCAGATTTTGAATTTTTGAGATCCGAAGGTTCGGAGATTCCGATTTTTTGAGATTCTGAGATTCTGAGATTCTGAGATTCTGAGAACCTGAGATTCTGAGATTCTGAGATTCTGAGATTCTGAGAACCTGAGATTCTGAGATTCTGAGATTCTGAGATTCTGAGATTCTGAGATTCTGAGATTCTGAGACTCTGAGATTCTGAGATTCTGAGATTCTGAGATTCTGAGATTCTGAGACTCTGAGATTCTGAGATTCTGAGATCTTCTGAGAATCCGCGGTTCAGCGATCCTTAGTTTCTGTCAGTTTCCTTTTAATATTTCTTATAGAAACTGAGATAATTAAAAATCTGTATTTTCGAATTTCAAAATTTCTGAAGTTTTGTTTCCCCCCACAGTCGTACCCCTCAATTCAACAAAAACTATTTGAATTTCAGTCTATCACCCATACAATCGAAATGAGGTTCAACGGGGAACACGTTTCGGGAAGCCCATGGAAATTGCCAGTTGAGGATCGCGGCGAGAGGCGACAGGAAATGGAAAGGTATGTACATACATACTCGAAACATTTCTGCCATCAAACACACTCCTCATACACACAGACAACACATTTTTAGTTGCCAGAAGCAACACAGATAGAGTGAAATAATGAAGAAGAAGAAGAATACACATCTTTGTTTTCGAATTTTATTACTCATTTTTTTTCTCGGCATAAGACTGACTAAGACATCTTGTAATTTCAATGCAAGAAGAGAAAGACAGAAACAACAAAAACCAATAAAACAACACATGTGAAGACTAAAACTGCTTTCAGAACCATGTCCTACTACTCAGAGCTGTCCGGACCCGGACTCGTCAGAGCTCCGGTCAATCGAGTTGCTCACTTTGATATCACTGGAGAAGGACTCGAGCTCAGTGACATTCAAGCCAAGATTGTGGGACCTGATAACAAGGAATTCCCTATTCGAATAATTCCAAGAAGCTCTGGAAAGTACACAGCAGAGTATGAGATTGAGCAAGTTGGAGAGCATCATTTGACAGTTTGGATTGCCGGAAGAAAAGTTGACGGAAGTCCACTTTCAGTAGCAGGTAAGGGTTAGGATTTCGATAAGAAATGTGAAGAACCGGACCAATACAGTAGTGGACAAATCACCAATTTCAAAGTCTTGAAATTGTATTTGAAAATTTTTCGATTTGTCTGAAAATCTCAGAGTAGACTAAACACAAATAGATCTTAAAGTTTGTAATTTTCAACTTTTTTGTACAAATCCAATAGAGCAAGATTATGGTGCACTATACTCAATAAAGGGCCAATTTTGCCATTTTTACCTCTCTTTTAGGTCAAAAAGGCAAATTTCATCAAGATGGATATTGTCGAAAAAAAGTGTCATTTACAAAATTAAAGATTCAATCCCATTTAGTATATTCTCAAATTTTTAGAGCAATTTAATCAGGAATAATTTATTCAGGACTCTTACTTAAAAAAACGACTTTTTCTTAACATTGAATTTATAGATAATACCAAATTTGAATGGGTTCTTGTCTGGTAATGAATCAGATTTGTGGAATTTAGACTGATTTCAAATCATTATTTTCAAATTTTTGAATTTCTAACCTCTGGTTCCATTAATTTTTCTAGTGTGTGTGCTGATTCAGTCCCTTTTTCCAAAAAGAAAAAAAAAACTAAACAAAAAGTAATTTGATACGTTCCATTCCTTCTCTTCCTATCTCTCATGATGAGAGTCTCATCATCTCATCAAACAGATAAATTCTTCGATTTTGTTTATCACATGAACTGTTGACTTCTCTAAACAAAAACTTCTTCTTCTTTTCAGGTTACGCAACCGAAAAAGTTCGCCTGGAACCGTTGGGTGGAGGATCGCCAAATCAACCAGTACAGTTCTATGGTAAGAGGAAATAGAGAATAGAAGATGTGTGCGAGAGAGAGTAGGCGTTGCGAAGTGTTTAGACAGAAAGCGCGAAAAATTCGTTTCCGAAGCAGTAGCGCGTGTACAACACCACCACCCCGCAAAAGTTCAGTTCGTATTCCAATTCTGATAGCCTGTCAGTCAGTGAGGAGAGAAAACGCAATTCTGTTTTTGTATTCCCCCTCCCGTTTTACCTCCTACTTCCTTTCACTACTTTCCTTCTCCTTTCAATTCCAATCGCCTCTCAAGAAGGAAAGTTCCTGAGAACTGTTATTTCCTGCTAAGTCTCTACCTACTAGTTCACAAGATTACCACCAGCATACATTAGCATACACGCCGCTCACTAATTAGAGAAGCGGATGCGTAATGAGTGACGGTCCGCCTGAGGATGGCCATGTGTTGGCTAATACCACAACAAGACCTGAGAAGCCTAGCTACTATTCACAATTATACGTGATTCCTGCAGTGGATGCTGTCGAGGCTGGAAAAGGACAACTCGAGATTTCGGTGAATCAGGGAAGAGTGCCGAATAATGTGCAAATGCAAGGGGCTGGAAGGTGAGCAAAGTTCTATATTTTTTAGAGACTTAAAATCTTGAAAGTTCAGATGCTTGGTCACCTTCATCCCTCAACACGCTGGCACCTATGTCATTGATGTCACATTCAATGGAGAGCAAGTTCATGGTTAGTTGAAACAGAAAGTCACAATTTTGTCAGTTTTGCAACAAACAAGCGCTACTGTAGACTTTCCTCTGCTAATCCTGTCAGATTATCACGCAAAAATTTGGCAACAGTTTTTGTTGGTTGTTGATTCTCTGTAAATACCCCAACAGTCATCAAACTGTACTTGCGAAGAAGACCTCAACAGACGTTTCATTGTTTATTAATTGCAGGCTGCCCGATCAAAGTGGAGATTCTGCCAAAACAAGTGGGTCAGCAAATTCACGCCAATTTGACGCCGACCGCTGTGTCGACCGCCATTTCAGCAGGTTCGTTTTGTTTGTGTCCTTCATCATCTAAGAAAACAGTGAATTGCTTTGACGACTACTTTTCCGAACGCATTGACCATAGATGAGTGTGTACTTCGAAGGGAAGAAACAAAGGTCAATTGAAAATGATTGTGATCGGAAATGAGTAGTAAACTGTTAGCAAAAAGAGAGAGATAGGAAACAGTAAACCTAGTACTAAACCGGCTACTCGGGTTTATACCTTTTTCAACGCAAACTTAATCTCTTCCCGCACAACAATAGAATAGTAAAATATTCATAAAAATGTAACGGTGAATGTACAGAAACGTATAGTGAAAGAGATAACCAAATAATTCCAGGTGGACAATCTTCGATTTCCGGAGCCTTCCGTGATACTGCTCGTTCTCCACTGTCAGCCAGAAGTCCAACGTCTCCAACACTCCTTCAACATGCCAGGCAACGCAGTGAAGAGACGATGCTCAGAAGTCCACAGCTTCTCAGAGAATCCAGAAATACAGACAAGCCATGGCAATCGGTGAGAAGCTTTTTTTCGTTTTTGTAACAGCCGAGAATGAACTTTCACAAAAATTTTAATTAGATAACGGGAACAGGGAAAATAGTGAATATGAGAATCACAGTACTGTAGTAGTATGATTTAAGATGAAGTACAGTAATCCAATCCACATTTACAAGTGTTGAATTTCATCACACTACCGTAGTAGTATGATTTGTAAGAAGTACTGTAATCCAATCCACTTTTAAAAGTGGTGACTTCCATCACAGTGGCGTAGTAGTATGATTTAAAAGAAGTACAGTAATCCAATCCACTTTCAAAAGTGGTAGCTTTCATCACACTACCGTAGTAGTGTGATTTATAAGAAGTACTGTAATCCATCCAATCCACTTTTAAAAGTGGTAACTTTCATCACAGTACCGTAGCAGTACAGATTTATGAGAAGTACAGTGATCCAATTCACTTTTAAACGTGGTAACTTTCATCACAGTACTGTAGTAGTAAGATTTATAGAAAGTACAGTAATCCAATCCACTTTTAAGATTGGTGAATTTCATCACAATAGCGTAGTAGTGTAATTTTTAAGAAGTACAGTAATCTAATCTACTTTTAAGAGTGGTAACTTTCATCACAGTACCGTAGTATGATTTATAAGAAGTACAGTAATTCAATCCACTTTTAAAAATGGTAACGTTCATCACAGTACCGTAGTAGTATGATTTATAAGAACTACAGTAATCAAATCTACTTTTAAATGAGATAACTTTAACAACCATGAATATGATATTTAGCAATCTTATGTAAAACCGAAATCAGTATTTCTACTAACATTGTCCTTTACTAGCTTGAAAATTCGACATGAAAACATATAAATTTTCCACATTTCCAGTCCTACGCTCCATCACCATCTCGCAACGCCTTCTCTCAATCACCACACCGTGACTGGAGCGCGTCAACCGTCTACGACCGAGTCTATGGCTCCGGAGGAGACGTAGAGCGCACCTTATCACCAAGCGACCCATCCAGAAATCGAAACATTCGCGAGACTCACACCGTCATTCACAGAACTCCATCGCCAACTGGTTTGAGGTAAATTCAAGACACGATTTGATGGCAGTCCTTGTCCTTCTAGTAGTTATTGTGACACACACACAACAAATTAGGCGTTTTCAAGTCTGTCTATGTATGCATGTGTGTCTTCCAATCATCATTTTTGCCCCCTCTCGTTTTTTTTCTATCCTTTTTGCTAACTGGTGTTGACAATCAATTTGATTTCTTTTTCAATTCATTTCATTTAGTAGATATTTCCAGAAACCATCCTTTCTCTTTCTTAACATGCTCATCTTTCAGATCCACCCAAATCACAGAAACTATCACTCGCACCACTCACCGATCTCCATCACCCCCGAGAGGCGCCTCGAACACATCGTACGGAAGCGTGAGGTATTGTAATTGTCCTTTTCTATCGCTTGCTAGAACATCTATCATTAATTTGTGTACAGTAGAAAATGAGATAAATTCTAGACAGAAAAAACAAAAATATAAATATTTCTTTCTTTCAGAACTCAAGAATTCGCTGAGCGCATCGCCCGGTCTCCATCTCCACCAGGATACGAGAGAGAATTTGTGGAGAAGAGAACCACTTACAGGTATCCACCCTAACCAAAAATTCGTACTTAATTTAACATTTTCAGATCTCCATCTCCTGCTAGAACATCTAGTGTTGCCACGCATATCAGTGAGACACCACTATCACCAATCCAAGGAATGGACACACCATTTGACACTACTGAGAGAGTCAAGAAGGTGGAGAGAATGGATCCACTGGCTGATGAGGAGGAGCGTGAGCAGCGAAGAGCACAACTTGAAAGAGACAACAAACACACTCTTGGCTACACTGTCGCTCAGTATGGAGATGCTCGTTCTACTCCAGAGCGAAGATATTTCGGAGATACTCTGGATAAGAAGGATCGTCCTCCATCTGCTGGATACTACTCATCAATTCAACAGCAGCGACCAACATCCCCAGAATATTCTACAGTCTACGAGCGATATGATAAGAAACGAGACACCCCAGAACTTCCACCACCAAGAGTCGAGGGTCACGTCTCGGCAAGCTACAAGGGATACGAGCCAGTTTATTCTGAAGTCACGACAACTAGAACCACGACAACCACCGAGTACGAGAACATTGACAAGAAACCAAGTGTGCCAAAGAAGAGAGCCACGACGCCAGAAGGGCATGTGGAACCAGTGAATGAGCATGAGGAAAGACAAGGATTCTTGAGAACTCAATCGGAGAAGGTTTTCGAGCCAGTTGAGACACATCTTCATAGATCTGATGAGAAGGAGTCGATTTATGATCTTCCACCACAAGAGAAGCTTCACAAGTACCCAGAAGAGCCAACTATTGCTCTTGCTGACCAAACTTCTGCTCGCGCCGCTTATGCCAAGGGACGCGAAGATGATATCTATGAAGCTTCCCGTCACACTTCCTACCCAGCTGCTCCAAAAATTGACTACTCTGACAGAAAGGAAGAGCTCAGCAGCTACAATCGGGCTAAGGAGGATCACTATGGAGTCGTTGGAGAGTATCCAGCAGCTCCTAAGATTGCTTACTCTGACAGCAAAGAGGCCGTCGTCCGAGATAATTACGCTCGTGCCAAGGAAGACCCATACGGAACTATTGCTGATTGCCCACCAGCTCCAGAAATCGCATTGAGATCTGACGATTTGAAGGAAACCAAGAATGACTACGTTCGCGCGAAGAATGGTGACCATCCAGCCGACACCTCTTGCCCACCACCACCAGTCATCGAGATCAGCAAAGCTGAACAAGCTCGTAGAACCGAAGAGTATCTTCGTGTGAAATCCGAAGATGACAAGATTCTCGCCAAGCATGGATTCACTAGAAAACCAGAACCATCGATTGAGATCCAAGAGCCAGTTACCGAGCAAATCCGTGACGACGTTGTGGAGGCTGCGATGGCTCCAGAAGTGCCTTTGAGACCAAGCGATGAGCTACCGCACTCTCCAGTTCCATCATCGAAATCTACTCCAGCAACCACTCCAAAAATGTCGTTGAAATTCAGAAAGGATGGAAAAGAAGGAAAGCCATTTGATTTTGGAAAAAGCAAGTTTACCTGTAAGCATGATGTGATCAAGAGAGGAAAGGAAGTGGAAGTTAAGCTGGAAGGAATCAAGTTGGGAAAAGAAGACAATCTTCGTGTCGTTGTTATGCGTAAGTTGCTCCTCATTATTGAAAAGTATAATTGCATCAAATCAATTTTTCAGCGCCGGCCAACAAGGCAATCCCAGGAGCCAATGGTGGACCACCAACCGAAGTCGACGCTAAGGTTAAGAAAAGCAGCAGCAAGTACGAAATCACGTTCAAGCCAACCGAAGTGGGAACTCACAAAGTGTTCGCCTATGTGAACGAGATTCAACATCCACTGTCTCCATTCGCCGTCCGTGTCTATGATGCGTCGGAAATTATCGTCGGAGAAATTCCACACCAATCAAATCTCAATGACACTGTTGAGTTCACAGGTAAGAAATGGAGGTCATGGGAAATAGTCATTTATTGTTTCTTATTACAGTGGACGCTGGACGCGCCGGATTCGGAAATCTCGAAATGGCTATTAAGGATGCTGACGGTGTCATCATTCCGTCGCATGTGGCGCAGTTGGAAAGTGGATCCGCCAAGTTCTTGGTGACATTCACACCAGCCACCAAGGGTGCACACACCGTTAATATCACTTTCAATAAGGAAGTGTTGAAGCGTGAGTCTATTATTCTAAAAGCCACTTTTCCCCAAAAAAAAACCCTTCTTTCAGATTCTCCATTCGAAGTGAATATTGTGGACGCTCCACTTCCTCCACCAGTTGCTCTAGAAGCACCAGTCGGAGTAGCTGCCGTCGCTTCTCCATCGTTGAGCAAAAAAGAGTTGAAGGAGCAGGAAAAGGAGAAGAAAAGAGAGGAGAAGGAACGTGCCAAGCGCGAGAAAGAAGAACGAGCCACGCTGAAGAAAGAGAAAAAGGTGAGAAACTTGATTTCCTGTCGCTTTTTGGTTTTTACTCTTTTTTGTTTTGTAAGAAAAAGAAGCGTTCTGCGAAAGGCTGTTTGTGCATCTTTATACACTAATTCGGTGTCAGAGTCAGGTTAGAATCCCACATTGAAGTGAGCATTGAAGTGAGCACATTCCAGCACATTTTATCCTCTTCTCAACTGGAATGCTGCTCTCATCCTAATTCACTTGTTTACAGTGTCATAAGATCTTGATTGAAGGGGGGGGGGGGGGAGTGGGGGTCACAAAACAGTTTTCTTTCGCATCAGTTCGCAAACATAATCCCATAAAGGGATTGAAGAGGAAGAGAGAGAAGAAATAAGAAACGACCTTGTCCGGAGATTCATTTTTTGCGCATCTTCCGGTTGTTTTCTAACCGTTTTGTACAAGTAGCATGAGATTTACGAACATTTCTGTACAAAAAATTCAGAAATTCAGAAATTCGGAAATTCAGAAATTCAGAAATTCAGAAATTCAGAAATTCAGAAATTCAGAAATTCAGAAACTCAGAAATTCAGAAATTCAGAAATTCAGAAATTCAGAAATTCAGAAATTCAGAAATTCAGAACATCAGAAATTTAGAAATTCAGAAATTCGGAAATTCAGAAATTCAGAAATTCGGAAATTCGGAAATTCAGAAATTCAGAAATTCAGAAATTTTGTAGTTGACAACTTTTTGTACAAATCCACATAATAAACCGCTCGGAAGTGCTTCTCATTGTAATTAAGCATGATTATCTTCCTATTCCAAAAATATTTCAAATTCAACTCCCAATTTTAAAATGTTTTCAGAGCAAGACACATCGTTTCCCCTCCAAAACGACCGTATCCAAAATTCCGTCACTTTCACGGGTTGGACAACCGTCCTCCCTTGTGGTTGAGGTATCCGGTCACGATCAGCTTGAGATTCGCGTCCTTGGTAGGTTTTCTAATCAAAATGATCAAAATGCCTTTTCAGGTTTTCAGAATTTTTTATCAAAAAGTTTTAGCTTCTATACACTATACATTCCTATTTTCCCCTCTCTGCATGATATTAGAATTTTACCCTTATTCTAACACTTGTAGTTAAGCCCCAAATCAATTTTAATCCGTTTCAGATAGCAAGAAAAATGAAATTGGAACAGAAATCGTGGAAATTGAGCCAGGACACATGCAGATCAACTTTACCCCAGCTCAAGTTGGAGATCACGAAATTGATGTTAGATATGGTGGTGTACCAGTCACGGGCTCCCCATTCACCTGCAGAGCTTACGATCCAGCCAAGATCAAGGTCGGAGCAATTCCAAAGGGTCTTCTTGACAAACCAGTATATTTCACCGGTAGGGCTACAGTAATATAGCTTTTGAGATCAATTTTCTATTTTTAGTTGATGCATCTGAAGCCGGAGTTGGAAATCTGGAGGTTGCTGTCTGCGAAGGACGTGTTCCATCTATGGCTCATGCTCTTGGCCATCATAAGTACGACATTTCATTTGTCCCCAAAGAAGATGTGGACCACACCATCACTGTACGCTTCAACAATGAGCCAGTCCCAGGTAAATCGGGTAGTGCGCAAAACATGCCTTCAATTGACGTGTTTCAGGATCTCCATTCATTTGCCAACTAGTTGCCACCGCTCAAGCAACAGCAACTGGAGCCGGAATCGAGAGAATCCCAGTTGACGAAGAGACTGAGATTCAGATTTTGACTGAAGGTAAAAACCTGTATTATCGATATTTATGAACCAATATTCTTTCAGACACAGAAATCGCTCCAGAAGCCCGAGTTCGTGATCCACAAGGTAATGACTTGCCGGTCAATGTCACTCGTAGCCGTGAAAATGAAACTCTCCACATCGCCACTTACGTTCCAAAATGTGTTGGAAATCACTTGATTGACATCACTCTTGGTGGAGAAGCCATTGCTGGATCCCCATTCACCGCAAAAGCTTATGATGCAAGGAAGACAGTGCTTGTCCCACCAACCGGTGCCGTTGTTGGAAAACCAGCAACGTTCGTGATCGATGCCGCTAGATCTGGAGCTGGAAATATGGAGATCATTGTGTCTGTGGATAACAGAAATGTGCCAAACTTTGTCCAAGCTGAAGGCCAGGCCCGTTTCAAGGTCTCCTTCACTCCACAAGATGCAAAGGATCATACCATCAGTGTGAAATTCAACGGAATCAGTGTCCCTGGATCTCCACTTATCTGCTCTGTGAGCCAAACAGGAGCTGTGCCAGCCGCCGTCGTCCTCCCAGCAGCTATTGGAACTGGAGCTGCCGTGGCAGCTAGCCAACACACTAGACACACACCACAACACTCTTCAGAAGTGATTCCAGTCAAGCAAACAACTACTACAGTGCTCCAGAAGACTCCAGAAATCAAGGAAAAGGTTGAGAAGACTGGATTGGCTCGCGAGCTGAACTCGGCTCAAGTCGGACAGAAGAAGGGATTCACCATTGACAACATCAACAAGTCTTCCGATTGCAATGTGGTAATTACAGGTTAGTATGAAAACTTTCATAACTTTGGGTCTAATTTGCTGAGCACCTTCTCCTTTAATCGGGAAAACAAAACACAACTTGGGATTTAACGCTTATGAGCTTTTTGGGTTCTCTAATTTGGGCTCTCTTTTTGTCGTCCTGTGTCCCTTTTTTTTGTCTTGAATGTGTATATGTGTGTTATGTGTTCTAAAGCTCCTGACGGATCGCTGGTACCTGTGACAATTCAAAAATCTTCAACATCTGCATACGCCGAGTTCACTCCTACGCAAATTGGTGAGGTTATACAAAAAAAGATTTGATGGGAAATTCAATCTTCAGGAGAACATCTAGTGGAAATCTATTTGGATCATGAAGTCATCGATGAGTTTGTGATCAAAATCAAAGATGAGAGACACACCCTTCCACCAGTGTGTCTTGCAGGACAAAAATATTCTTTTGACGGTAATTTCTAGATATCTAGTTTCAAAACTCTCAAACTCTATTTTTTAGTAAACTCCGATGACAAAAACCAAGTCCGTGTTACTATCCGAGAACCATCTGGCCGAATGCTACCAGTACAAATGGAAGACCTACCTGACGGTGGTGTACGCGTATCCTCTCGCTTCAAAGAAGTCGGACCCCACTCGATTGACGTTTTTGTTGATGACCAGCCAATTGGAGAGCGCAAAATGCAAACAGTGATTGATCCACTCAATGGAGCACAATTGGTTTCCGAGCCGAAACGTGAAATTGTTGGAGAGCAAACCGAGCTGAAGATTTTGATTGATTCTGGTGTTGAGTCGCAAGTCGAGGTTATCATCGAAGGACCGGATAGAGAGGATAATGAAGTCTACATGAAAAAGGTTTCCGAGACACTGTGGTCAGCTGTTTGGACGCCACAAGTTGAAGGAGAACACGAGTTGTCGATTCTGGTAGCTGGTGAACAAATCCCAGGATCTCCATTCCCTATTCATGTGTTGGATCCATCTGCTGTTCGAGTCGTCGGCCTGAAAAATGCCCCAGTTGGAGTTGAACAACAGTTCAGTGTGGATTACACCAATAGTGGCGCTTCCATTGCTACTGTAGAAGTCAGACATGGTGATCAACCAATTCCTACAACCGTGAAGAAAATGAAACCCGGACAACTTCTCTGCACATTTACCCCATTCGTTGACGGACCACATCAAGTCGATGTGATCATTGATGGAGTCCCACTGACAGGTAAAACTACAGTAACCTGGTTCCCAATTTTTCGGTAGTTGTTTTCTTTCAGAAGGACCTTATGAAGTGTTCATCAGTCATCTTGGAACTGTTCGCGCGTCTGGAGACGCGCTGAAAAAAGCGCAGCGTGCCAGAACAGCACGTTTCGAAGTGATCAATGTTGAACAGAATCGTGGTGAACTAGATGTGATGGTGTCAGGTAAACCATCAGAAGGAATGAGAAGACACAAATCCCCCCAAGAACCCTGATGCTTTCTTCTATTACATCTATGCAACTTATCAAACTCTTAATCTATAATTCCTTCCAATCAATTTCAGAAATTTCAGAGAATGTGTATGTGCATGTGTCGTTTGCATGTTTTGTTCTCTATATGTCTATCTTTTACTTATAATTTTCATTTTTCGGTTTCATAATCAGACCTCCTTTAAGAATCCAGTCAACCCTTCTGAAATATTCCAGATCCAAAGGGAGGACCACTTCCAGTCCGTTGCTACAAACAACAAGATGACAGCTACTGGGTGGAGTTCACTCCAGAACACCTTGGAACTCACACCATTGAGGTGACATTTGGAGATGTTCCAGTTCCAGGATCTCCATTCAAAACTGAGGTCATTGATGTGAAGAATGTGGAAGTTCGTGGACTCTCCGAGCCAATTTTGCTCCGTCATGCCACCACTATCAATGTTGATCGCCGTAATGCTGGAAACGGAGAACTCCAAGTTGAGATCACCGATCCATCTGGAACTCCACTCCGCACGGAAACCCTCAAGTCGCCAGGAGGCGAAGATCGTGTCACCTTCTTGCCAAACCAAACTGGAGAGCACAAAGTTAATGTGAAAGTGGCTGGATTCCAGCTCCCTGGTGAGTAATAGCTTCGGGATGTTTAAAGACAAAACAATTTATTACAGGATATCCACAAACTATTTTGGTTAGCGAGCAAGAAAAGCCAACGGTCTACGGTGCCGCCGTGGATCAATCGATCAAGATCGGCGAGCCAGCTTCTCTAATTTTCGATCCAAAGAAGACCAACGGAGGACTCAAAATCCATGTTGCCGGTCCAGACAGACAAAAGATTCACCACAACGTGATGCGTCGTCCAAACGGAACATCAGAAGTCGTTTTCTACCCAGAAGAGACTGGACCATACACAGTCAGTATTGACTTCAACAACCGACCAATCTCAGGAAGCCCATTCGTTGTGAATGTTGTTGATCCGACTAAAGTGATTGTCAATGACTTGGATATGGATCGTGACGGAACTCTTCTGCTCAGACTCGGTCACTCGAACTCGTTTGATGTCGACGCGACGGCAGCCGGACCCGGTATATCTTTAAAAATAGACTTGAGCAATGAAAATTAGAGAATTTTCCAGGCAAACTTCGCGCGGAAGTTCGAGATGCCGACAGTGCACTGCTCGGTAATGGCCCGGTTGTCGAGGACATGGGACAGGGAAAATACCGCGTTCGATTCAACCCGGATCAACCTGGAAAGTAAGTATTGCTTGATTTCTTCACCAAGGTAAAGGTTGAAACCATTGACATGTTCCAGGTACTCGATCTACTTGTACTGGAACGAGTTGCCAGTTGAGAGCGCATTCCCAGTCAGAGCCCGATCCGCCGCCGAAGACCTTCCGACTACTTCACGTGCTGTTCGGGAACCAGTTCCACCGCCAATGACTACGACATACCATACACGGTAGGTTTTTTTTCCTTTTTGAAATTTAGAATTCGTTCCCAAACAACCTCTATTATCTGTAACTTTCAGTGAAAAGTCGTCTGGTTCGAACGTCGATGACGAGATCAACAGAATCATGGTTAGAGGAGATGGTCTTCACAGAGCTGTGCTCAAGGAGCACAACGAGTTCATTATCGATGGAAGTGACATCAACAAAGAAGGACGCATCACCGCCACTCTTCTTGGATCCAAGGCAGATATCCCAGTCAGAATACAGCAACTCGGGCACAACGTCTACAAGGCCACCTACACCCCACTGACTGGTGGAACCTATGAGCTTCACATTTTATGGAACGGAAAGCACGTGAAAGGATCACCATTCGCTGTATCCGCTGACACATCCGCCCATCTCGCTGATCTCATCGATGTTGATGCATCTACATTGAAGATTGGAATTATCAATGAGAATATCAAGACGGTCATTGACACTCGTCGTGCTGGATCCGGACAACTCTCTGCTCTTTGCATGGGACCAACCAAACCAGCTTATTGTGAATTATATGATCATAGAGATGGAACATATGCGCTTTGCGTCAGACCAGCCGAGATTGGAAAGCACACCTTGGTGATCAAGTACGACGATGAGCATGTCAAAGGAAGTCCATTCGTTGTGCACGTCTCCTTGCCACCAGATCCGTCCAAGGTCCGAGTCTACGGACCAGGAGTCGAGCACGGAATTCTTTCCTTGTTCAAATCCAACTTTGTCGTTGAAACCAGAGGAGCCGGAGCTGGACAGCTAACGGTTCGAGTCAGAGGACCAAAAGGAGCATTCAATGTAGAGATGCAGCGAGAGAAGAAGAACGAGAGAACCATTCACTGCAAATATGAACCAAAGGAGCCAGGAGATTATCAGGTATGTTGGAAACTAGAACTTGGTCTAGAACTTGGTTGTATTCATTGGAACAATATTATCTGTTTCAGGTCGAAGTGAAATGGCACGGCGAACACGTCCCCGGAAGTCCATTCCTTGTCATGATTGTTGACACCGAGAAGGAACTCTCTCGATTCCTCCGCGGCGAAGCTCCATCACCAACACCAGCCACCCCATTCATCCCACCGGGATGGGTCGCACCACCTCCACCAATGTTCCAAATGCAACCTGGACAACAACGATTCCTTCCACCACCCGGCCATTTCGGACCGATGGGCGTTCCAAGCCCATACGGATCTGTTCCCCCACCAAACAAACATAAAGGACGCAATCATTAATGCTTATTTCGTGATTAGTGATACCTCAACCAACAAATCATAATAATTTTTGAAATCTTTTCTGTGCTATGTTTTTTTATTCCGAGATATTTCTTCATAATTGAGACAGCAGCAATTGCTATTCTAGCTTATTCTCATACCATCTGCTTAGTCATATGCCCCCTCGCTTTTCCTTGTCCAGATTACCCAACCCCCAAAATACAATGTGATACCTTTCTCTGATGATGACACAAACATTTTCTTTTTTTTCTCTTTTATCCTCATTTATCTTTCTTTGAATTCTTCCAAACTCCCCGCTCATTCTGAATTTGACTTACTGTTTTTCTTTTGTGAGATATGAAAAAACAATTATCCTGCCAAATGTTTTCTTACCTAGCTTCTTCTTCACCCACCCTTCCAATTTCTAAATGCTCATTAATAAAATGAACTGAATCCTGTGCGCTCTGCTCTTTTTGTAAAAAAACATTTTTGTAGAATTTCTATTTACTTTTTTCTGATAAATTAGAGTTTCTCTCTGAGCTGAATCCATGAAAATTTCCCATTGTACACGTTTCCCTGGCACCAGATCCGTCCAAAGTCCGAGGCTACGGACCAGAAGTCGAGCACGGAATTCTTTCCTTGTATAAGACCGACTTTGTCGTTGAAACCAGAAAAGCCGGAGCTGGAAAGCTGATGGTTCGAGTCAGAGGACCAAAAGGTGCATTCAATGTGGAGATGCAACGAGAGAAGAGAGAACTATTCTGTGCAAATAAGAACCAAAGGAATGAGGAGATTACCAGGTATGTTGAAAAATAGAAATTGGGCTATTCATTATCATGAAAGTTTTCCATGGAAAGCTTTTTTCTCAGGTTGAAAATACTTTTATAGGCTTCCGAAACTGTCTAGTTAGTAGTCATTCTTAATTTTAAAGAAATAAACGGATTTTTTTTGTCTCTGTGGACCTTGAATTCTCCTTAAACCTATTAAAAAGTAAGCTTGATCGTTGAAGAGTAAGCTTGGTCCTTCAAAAAAAAAGCTGGGTTCTCAAAAAGTAACCTTGGCGTTTCAAAAAAGAGCTAGAACTCCTAATTCGAAGGATACCTATTTTTCTCAATAAGACTTCTCGTAACCTTATTTCTTAATTCAATAGAAAATACATTCAAGACTACGGAGAAGATAAGGAAAACAAAACAAGGCGACGCATTCCTTATCAGTCGCATCGCAATCAACATTCGCCACAGTCAAGACTACATCGTGGTGATATAAACGGTCACATATATAACATACCAATTTTTTTTTCTGCGTATCCACATTTATTCTACTTGTAGAAAAAAATCATCTTTGAATCTTCTTTAAAAATGGAGGAGAGCTTGATTCTATCTGAGCGCAAAGGAAGTGTTCTATGGGTTACTTTGAACCGTCCGAAGAAGTTCAATGCGATCACAAGAAATGCAAGTTTTCTTTATCTATGACTAACTCGATTGGAGCGTTTACACTTTCAGATGTTCCTGGAGCTCTGTGAGATTTTTAAAGAGGCAGCTGTAGACGATGAAGTCGCATTTGTGGTCTTTACTGGAGGAAAAGGAAAGTATTATTGTGCTGGAAGTGATTTCTCGCCAGCTGAGCTTGCCACTCTCACGTAAGATGCTCCTTCATAATTTTCAAAATATTTCAAACTTCTCTGTTTTCAGATCTATCGAGCATCATGGCTACAAACTCCTCATGGATATCCTTATCCCCTTTCCAAAGCCCATTGTTGCACTTGTTAATGGGCACGCAGTGGGGATTTCAGTGACTATGCTGGGAGTGATGGACGCAGTGATTGCGATTGATACGGTAACTGAAAACACAAAAAAAAAAACAAACATTAAAGGTATATTTTCCAGGCAACGTTTGCCACACCGTTTGCTGATATCGGAGTTTGTCCAGAGGCGTGCTCCAGTTATACTCTTCCACGGATCATGGGGTATCAAAAAGCGGCTGCTCTGATGATGTTCAGCCAGAAGTTCACGGCCCAAGAAGCGTTTATTGCTGGATTAGTGACCAAGGTACCCAGCTATCAATTTTTCTAGATGACTTGTTTTTTTCAGGTTCTTCCAGCTGCCACATTCGAACAAGACGCCCAAAAAATGATTGACCACTTTGCCACTTTATCCCCAGTTGTGAGTTTTTGAAATTCTTGTTAAAACGTATCTTTCTTATAAATAAAAAGCTAGAGGCGTTTGTCTGTCCTCTTGAGGATCTGTCGACTTTTGAAAAGCTTGAAAAATAAATATAGATTTACGTGCCCCTTTGAGATAAGAAGAAGGAGCGCAACCAGTAAAAAACTAGATCAAGAGGTGCACCAGCCTGCTGGTAAACATAGTTTTCCAGACCATGAAAGTCGCTAAGGAACTAATGAGAACCACCGAAATCCAAGACGCCTTGCTGACAGTCAATCGAAAAGAAGAAATTCAACTGAACGGAATGTTCTCGCACGATGACACCATTGCGAGGCTCACTGCAAAGTTCATGAAGCCATCTAAATTGTAAAAAAAATCTTTTTCGACTTTTGAAGAAACATCCCAATTTATTCTGTATCAATAAAACTGTATAAAAGCTTCGTATTTTTTTGGAACATGATGATGAAAAAATTGTGGGAGATATCTTAGAAAATTCTGAATATGATAGTTCACATCGGAGAATTTGGAGGAAGGTGATTTGAAAAATACAATAGATTGAAAGAATGGTAAGAGTGAAAAATTGGCTTAAAACTGCTAGAGATGATTATCCATAAATGAAGTACAGAATCAAGAAATATGGAACAACTCAATTCAATTCATAGGAGAGGCAAGAAAGCTCAATAATCCATGAGTTGACTGGAAAAGATAAGATTACTGGACTGGGAATACAAAAATCATGGTATATCAGAATCTAGGAAATTGTGTAAGTGGAGGAACTATAAATCGTGTTACTGAAAATCTCAGGAAATATTGTTAATTGGGTCACGAGAGTATTTGGCATGGGGAATGATAACAAAAGTTTTAGGAAATGTGTCTGTCTGTGAAATGTCTGAAGACAAGAAGCAGGACGGGAGGTAATCATAATGATGAAGCCAGGAGAATGAAGAGGCTTATACCCATCGGAAAGGAAAAATAGGAGAAAAGAGTTCTGGGTGGATGGAAAATCTGAACGAGTAGGAAATGATGGAATCTGGGTGAAAACAATCGGAAAAGAAGAAAAGAAGATACGGATGCATGAAGCTCGAAGTCGAAGGAAGAAGGTTGTGATGTCTGGTGGATAGATACTCTGAAAAAATACATTTGACTAACCCAACAAACTAAAAATACTTCATACCTCATCAATTAATCATTCTTTATTTTTGTTAGACCGGCCATTACCAAATAATTGTGCTCTTCCATCTGCACATTCAACTCATCATAAGTGTGACGCTCATATGGTTTTTGGGGTCTGGAAATCTTGATTATTTTCCAATATCTACGTCTCTAGTCACTTACGGTTGTGGCCTTGGGATTGGAACAAGTTGTCCCACGCGGATGCCGTGGAAGGTGATTTCTCGTGGCTTATTCGATCCAGATTGTTGACCAGCAGCACTCGTTGATGGCTCAGATGAACTTGGAAGAGAGTAGCGTGGCATACAGTCACCATCCTCAGGGACGTAGAAGTCGTGGAATTTCGATTCCTCTGGCTCACCGATGTTCTGAAGTTTGAACAGAATCTCCTGCTCCTCCTTCCACTCCTCATTTCGGAAACGAATGTGACGCATGATGACTTGGTCCCATTCCAGAAACTTGTTTGCGTTTATGAGCACAGTCGTAGAATCCGTAACGTATCGATAAAACCAACGAAAGCATCGGAGTCCAGGGGAGAATCCGGAGTTCGTCATGAACTTTCCGAGCCATCCAATGGCTTGCCCAGCCTTTGTCTTCAGTCCCGAGACGGAGTTTGAGAGATCAGTGCGATCATTATATAAATCATATTCGACCTTCTTGGCTCTCTTCTCCGCATCGTCGAACGGTCCCAAAACTCCACGGATCGCCAAATAATAAACCAACCGAAGGATGGTGAGGGACAGTTCCGGAGAGTGTCTTGTTGGGACAGCTGCATGGAATATGTACTGAGCTATCATATAAAAGCTGTACTCCTCCTCTTCGAGACACTGAAAACAAAATCATAGCGATGTGAAAAGATTTGGATCAAAACTGACCTCAAATTTCTTGACCTTTCTCAGATCGGAGAATGTCGAAACCGGCCACATGGTAGCCAGGAAACTTTGACAGTCACTGCCGGACACTGTTGGGCGATGAGCGTGCTCTTCAATGTTGTAAATCGACTTATCGATTGTTCTTTCTGTATTCGCATCCCCATCCTCCGCGTATAGATCTGCAAAAATGCAATACTAAGATTTTTTATATCATGTTCAAATATTATCTATTTACTCAAAAACAAGTAGAAAAAAAAAACTTACGCAGCCGAGATGCCGTTGGAGGCCCCGCATATGCGCCTTGCAAGAAATCATTGTTGTCTCCGAATCCAAGGGGGACGATGCCGGGAAGTTTCAGATCTTTGATACCTTCAACAAACTTTCTTCCATCATTGAATGCCGCGATATTGAATAATGCACAGCCAGCGTCCTTTTTATTGTATTGAACTCTCTTCTTTCCTTTTGCTTTTTTACTTCCAATTCCTTTGACCGTTCCAACATCTTTCTGGATTCTGTCCCAAAGAACTTTAGGGATAAGATCTTTGATTTTTTCCAAAGCTTCCTCCAAATCAAATAAGTCAACGGTAATTGGCCATTGACGAGGGGGGTTCAGTGGTCCATAGAAGTCTGGAGTCAGAGGTCCAGAAAAGATCCATTTCGGGTACTTCGCTTCTCTTTCGAAGAATTCGTCTCTTCTGGGTGCCTTGGCAATGTCCGCTTTGTTGTTTTGATGAATCCTCTCATATGGGTTTTTACGTTTCCAAGTACTCTTTGGATGGTTACGTGGAGATTCCTTTTTCCATTTCTTTCCTGCAATACAGTTATTACATTTTGATCATTTTTCAGAGATATGACGTTTTAAAAAGGCATGCCGTCTTTTTTCGCAAAAGGATCCGATTTTTTCAGCGGATCATAATCGAATCTTGAGTATGAAATAAGTAATTCAGAGTTGTCTCAATAATTAGACTGTCTACTCAACATAAAATATTTACATTGTTAATTCAGGATTTGTATAAAGAAGGAATTTTACACTAAAATTGTCAATTACAAAACAAAAGCGTCATTTTTGTTTGGTATACTCTGAAATTCTCATACGGAAAATCTGAATTACTTTTTCAGGACATCAAGGTTGACCACGCTCCAGGGAAAAGTCAAATTACCGTCTTTCCTCTAATAGAAGCCCACCTCTATTTGAAACCCACCTCTAGTAAAAGCCCATGGGCTTCTATGTAGATCAATATTCCAAAATAGCTGTGATTTTAGAAGTCGTCAATTTATCAATGTCTGCATTTTCTAATTTCCAAATTTTGAATTTTGAGATTTTTGGAATTTCGAATTTTTCCAAACTGCATTTCAAAATTCTCAACTTCCGAATTGTCAAATTTCTAAATTTTTGAGAAAATTGTTTTAAATTGAGCATTGAAAAATATAAGCCAACCGTCTAATCAAAACTCAAATCTAATAGAAGCCGACCCTAAGAAGGAGCTTAAAAATAGAAGCTCATGGGCAACTATTAGAGGAAATACGGTAATATGTTTACAATCGGGCAGTAGATCTGTATCGAAATCGCATAATAATAGGTGTGTCGTGGCTCTACCGACTGCGCTACGCAGTTTCCTAGGTAACGAACGATGACCAAATCTACCACCCTTCCTGTATTATTAGGTTGGAAGGAAAGTAACTGTCCATTTTTTGATTCGCGAATAACACAAAAACGAGATTAATCCAAGATTGACAGTATGTACCGTCGTGGTCCACAACATGTTGGCAACATTCAGGTAGCTTGTGGATACCATACCTTCAACAGCCGGCTAGCTGCGAATAAATATATTTTGCATTGAAGTTTTTTATCCCATCTTCAGTGTAAATTATTTTCCCTCCCAACTGCGTTGCATATCTCTGAATAACCAATAATAGAAGGCTCAAATCAGGAGTTTAAAAAGGCGCAAAGAAGAACCGTCTAGCTGAAGCGGTCCAGGACTTACTTGACTTTCCGTGAGACATAGGATCTCGCCATATATAAGGGAAGTCAATTCAGTCCTAAACCGCTTCGGATGGATGGCTGTCCACATTTCTTAAAATTCAGACTTGACCCTTTCATTATTGGTTATTCGGAGATCTGCAACGTCATCTGGAGGGAAAATAATTTTCCACTGTCGATGAGATAAAAACGGCTCTCTGGGAACAACTTGACTAGCGGTCGGCTGGCTTTTGGAGAGACGGTATCCACAAGTTACCTGAATGTTGCCAGCATGTCGTGGATCACGACGGTGCATACTGTCCATCTTGGATAATTCTTGTTTTTGTGTTATTCACGAATTAAAAAATGGACAGTTACTTTCCTTCCAACCTAATACATGCTCACCATTGAATACTTCCAAATGAGCCTCTTCCTTCTTGAGGAATCTTCCTACGATCTGCACTTCTCGATCTTTCATTGAAGGAATCGACACCCCGTTGATCTTAACTTCCTTTGTTGAGTCTTTGAGCGGAACATCATCATCATCGGAATCCATGTTTTCAAAAATTTCGTTGTCTGGAAAAGAGAATATTAGTCAAAAGAGAACATCGGATGTAGAGAGAAAATGAAGTATAAGAGCGTAAGAGAGTCAGGATAACTTTTTTCCGTTTCAGGAACGGATCGATGAATGGCAGCAGAAAGAAACGAGGAAATCGACAGGACCGTGTCAACGACAATGCATCATGATAAGTAATTTGACGCCTTTTAATGTGGATATCTGGGGTTATATGGAGAGAGTGGGAGACGGAGAGAAACGCTCCGGAGGGAGGAGCAGACGTCAACCAGATTCAGGTGTTCCTCACACCAATAGGCGATTGCGCAATCCAGAAAGTACGGCATTGTAGCCAAAGATATATCGAATGAGAATATCGATTTTAATATGGGATCTTTAGGTACACATCTGAGGACAAAAAAGAATTTTTTCTAACCGAACATTTGAAAATACCGAGTTGTTATGAAGTGGATTTCAAGAAAATGAAAACTGTTTAACCGTTTTCTTCAAAGTACATAATCCGAAAACATCATAACCCCTTTCAAGAATTAAGCTCTCCAATAAAAAACTTGAAATTTAAATCACCAAAAGAAGACAGTAACCTATCATTCAAATATTGAAGGAATGTTCAAGAAAGGAGAAGAGACCCATCCGTCGTCAATATTACACTGTAACATTTATCAGTTTTTGGAATCAAGTTCACTGTCACTAAACCTAATAAGAAAGTTCTGACAAATGAAAGTTTCATTTGAGAAAGAACTTGCCAAAAAAAAATACGGTCATGGATGAAAGGAGTGTAAACTATCTTCTTCAATTTCAAAAAGATAGGTTACAGTACTGGCAGGCAGTTTAATGATTTTTTTTTCTATTTTAGTTGAAAAAATGCAGCTTTGAATGTCCTGATTGAATTAAACGATGCAACCAAATCTACAATTCTTTAAGATATCCAAAGTTCATGAATTACAACTTGGAAGAAATGAAATTGATAAACTTTTTGCCATTATTATAGAGAACAACATTTTCTGAGCCAGAAACAACTTGACACTCACAAAATTGATTTAATTCATGATTTTAACATGGTACCTGTACATAGTTGGACTAATGGACCAGTTAAAACCCTTAAGATGTCCACGAAATCCAAAAACTAATCTTGTTTGTATGTTGCTGATTCCATTTGAGAAATACCGTAAATGCTCTTATAGAAACCGACCCTATACGTGCACTTTGAGCTCCATTATCTCGGCTCCTGTAAAAAATATCAAATAGTGGTCAACTAGCAAAATAATGTTCATATGATGATAAACATTTTATCTATTGACAAATTTTTTATATCTTTTGGAGCAACTGAGATAGTTGAGCTCAAAGTGCACTTGTAGGGGGAGGAGAGCCCTATCAGAACATTTGTAGTACTATCAATTGTCAGAAATATTTTGATCAATTGTCAGAGATATTTTGATCTTCTGCGAAACAAATAATGGCGAAATAAACTGCCAAACTTGAATACTTGAGCAACAAATCACTATGATTCCCTTCTTTCCCTTTCTACTGTATCTATAAATTCATTTTTTCTCCATTTTTTTTCTAATTTTTCCAACTTCTCGACTTTGCCCCTACCCCTTATCATTATCAGACAAATCATATATCAGAATTCTATGTCTTTTGTTCTAGCCCACCAACCAGTCTGTTACATTGAGCCACTCCACCATACTACTCTCTCTGCGTCTCTTCTCCACTATCTCTCTCTCCTAATCTCAACCCATTGTTGTTGTCTTCTTTCTGCACAACACAGGTACAGCGTAGCCACCAAAGTCCAAAGAGACAGCCTGGGGGAGATACACACGTAGGCAGAGAGTGTGTTGAGTGAAGAGACGGAAAGAAACGTGGAGAACGATTGCGTCTGCCAACGTGGTCGACCCCCGTCCTACATGCAGTCCGTCCTCCGGAGACACACACACAGTCGGTTTTTGCCCCCTCTATTGATTAATTAGATGGCCCACACCATTCGCGCGGTCCCAAGACGTCAGTTGTGTGTTCGTAGAGTTGCATCGCGCAGTATCTCTTCGCTAAACCCTCATTTTTTATCGAATTTCTACCTTGTTTACGCATAGTATCCGAAATTCAAATACTTCGTTTTCAGAATGCTCAGTTCGACTTGCACCGCCGCCGTCCGTGGTCTCTCCACCACCGCACAACTCTTCAAGATCAACAATGTGACCGTCATTGGTGCCGGACTGATGGGATCTGGAATCGCTCAAGTCTCCGCCAACGCCAAGCTCAATGTGGTCGTTGTGGACAGCAATCAATCGGCGTTGGACAAGGCTCAGAAGGGAATTGAGAGCAGTCTTCAGCGAGTGGCTAAGAAGAAGCACGCCGACGATGCAAAGGTAAGATTCCTTCATTTCATCCAAAAAGTTTGTTGAATTATTTGGAAATGGAGAAATCTTACAGGCACAGACAGCGCTCGTCAGCTCCGTTCTCGACAGAATCAAGATGTCAACAAATGTGTCGGACTCTGTGAAGGATGCGGATTTGGTTATCGAGGCCATCGTTGAGAACATCGACATCAAGAGAAAGCTGTTCGCCGAGGTCGAAGCTGCTGCCAAGCCGTAAGTTCTCATTATTTCCGGTGGTGAAATTCAACCACAGCGTGTGGCAGTAACGGAACGAAAATGTCCTAGAACTAGACGTACAAGCTAGACACAACGCTGATATCAAAGCTGGCTCCTGAATCTGGCCGCAATCAGTATTCCGTGTGGGAAAGTGTCACCATCAGAATGTTTAGCACATCATTCAGCAAGAATGGACCATCATATGCCACTACGGTAGGCCTTGGCTGCCTATAAAATCCTCCGGCTCTACAAAGAACAAAAAATTGGCGTTCCTGAAGCACTGTACATAGTCCTTGTACGGAATCTAGGGGAGAAGCTAGCAGTGGATCGTACCTTGGCTAAGGAATCAGGTGCATGGGCTTGGGAAAACTAGATTCCCAAATTTAGCGGCGTTAATGGATTGATGATGGCGAAGATGGCAGAGGGCAACGAATGGTCTTAAGAACCATGATTTGGCTAAAACCATGCGGAGCCTCGCCAATGTTAAACGGAACAACAACGTGCTAGCATACAGTTGCCAGTAGAATTCCAGAGCGCACCAATCTTCAAAACTGCGTCACTGAAATGGGTCAGCGATGATGCTAGTGGTTTCTGAGTCCTGAGCGTATTTTCAAAATAATCCTGACAGACTGGTCCACGACAACCTACCCAAGGCTGGGATCACTGCCAGCGGAGCAACTGCAACTAACTAGAGCTTACAAGCACATCTAGCAACGTGCTTTATCAATCAAAATTATTGCCATTTCTCTGACTTCAGTATCCATTTAAACTGTCTTAACAGACATGGAAATTCCACAAAATGCTTAACACCTTTCTAAAACTCTATTCTTCCAGAACCACACTCATCACCACCAACACGTCGTCGCTCCGTCTGGCTGACATCGGCCTGAACCTCAAGGACAAGACCCGTTTCGGAGGACTCCATTTCTTCAATCCGGTGCCAATGATGAAGCTTCTTGAGGTTGTTCGTCACAACGACACCTCCGACGACACCTTCCAGAAGCTTATGGAGTACGGTAAGGCCGTTGGCAAGACCACCGTCGCGTGCAAGGTGAGTCTTTGAAAACTTTGATAACGTTACTCTGGTTAACCGTGTCGCTCTCAAGCTCACATGCTTGTGGTTGGTCTTTCAACTGGAAAATTGCTACGAACTGACCATCCAAATGCCTAGTGATATCGATTTTTTGACGTAGTTCGCAAATAATCAGCAATTTGGAGGTTTGATGGCTTCACACTGGCAGCTATCAAAAGAGTGTTGAAGTGACCGAAAGCGACTTAACCACCGCTGAATCGACTGAAAAATAACGAATTCTGTTTTCCAGGACACTCCCGGATTCATCGTCAACCGCCTTCTGGTCCCATACATGTTCGAGGCCTTGCGCCTTTACGAACGTGGTGACGCCTCAATGCCAGACATCGATGTAGCCATGAAGCTGGGCGCCGGATACCCAATGGGACCATTCGAGCTCTCCGACTACGTCGGATTGGACACTTGCAAGTTCATCATGGACGGCTGGCACAAGCAGTACCCAGACGAGGTCGCCTTCAAACCAAGCCCACTTCTCGACTCGCTCGTCGACGCTGGAAAGACTGGCCGCAAGTCCGGAGAGGGATTCTACAAGTACAAGTAAAGCCGATAAATGCTACATATTGATGTTATGATGATCTTCTTGTAAAAACGATGCCAAAAATATTTAAATCTAGTTTGGATTTTTGCTTTTTATGGGTTTCTACAGCCAATAAACGTGTCAAATGTGAGAATTTTCAAATGGAAAGATGAAGAAACAAAGACTGAACCGTAAAAAATGATGAAAAAAATCAATGGAATGCTCCGAGGAAAGCATGAGAAGCAGTGAGTCACTGGACAGATATTTGCAGTTTGGAATAAATTATAGGGACTTTCATGAAGAAATTTCGTGTTTTTGGGCGATTCCTTGGCTTGGTTGCCCTCACTTGAAGCGTCTTCATCTTCCGGTCATTAAAAATCTTCTTTTCTTTAGCACTGCAGACTGCGAGAAGCTTCAGAAGTCAGTGAAACGTGTCTTTCTGAAAAAAGAAGTGCTTGCAGCAAATGTGCCCCAATAACACAATAACACAGCGCGACGTTCAAATGTGTTTTTTTTTGTCAGCACGAGTTTTTGTCACTCAATCAGTTCCGAATTGCCTTCTGATTGAATAAAAAGACAAAAGCGCGTTATGATAACATGTGGTAGTCGGAAATCACCCGAGATACAATTATTTTTCATTCATTTTTTTTCATTTTTGTCCAATAAAACTTAAGTTTTTGGGTATTTGTGGCTAAAATGAACGCGGTGCAATTAAGAATGAATTTTTATAGGAAGTCAGCAGCTGTCACTTTCTCTGGTGTGAAAGATATGACTCACAACAACAAGCTCACTGTCCCGAAAGATTTGCGGAAAAAGGTGTTGCGGATAATGCAAAAGTTGGAGCTGATCTATCTATTATGGAATCCCAAAACCCTTGTCTACTTTCTCTCTCAAATGTGTCCAACTTTTCTGTCAATCCCTCCACACTGCTCGCATTGGAATAAGGCCGCCGGACAGTTCTCATTTACAAGTTTCCCTCAACCTCTGCTCCGTCACCTACACTGCCCATTTCAAATGTCCAGAAATCTATGTCCAGTCTTGATCCTGAAAATCATAACTAAAACGCTAAAAAACTTTTCTCAGCGACCGAAAACCAGCTAAAAAAGTAACTTATTCGAGATTTCGCCTGTTTTGCATGGGCATGTTTCCAGATTTTTTAAATTAAAATCGATAGTTTATTAGCTTTTTCATTTTTTAAATTTAATTTTAGTAAGAAATTTGTAGAGGAACCCATGAAAAATCACCAAAAAACGCCAAAAACTGAAGGTGGCCAAAGTGAAAATTCTAGGCCAAGACAAGTTATTCAAAACAAAAGGCCAAATTCCTCTCTAAAGTGGGTTTTCGGGTTCTAAGAACAGTTTTTGAGCGTTTTATGTGATGAAAAATAATCAGCATACTCGATTACATATTTTGCCGCAGAGACTCTACGGACACGACAGGAGCGCTGTATTGCATATGTTTAAGATTTTCATTGGTAGAATGCTTCTGAAACTTTTTTCCGGTAGACGATTCTTTGCGGTCAAACAGATCCTTAGATTAGATAAATATATTTCAAATTGTCCTCACTTCGAGAAACAAGTCAAACGTATTATCCGATGATTCACACACCCACCATTAAATACTTCTTCTTGCAGCGTCTTGCACTCATTCCGATAAATTGAATCTATCTTCTTCTCAACTCTTTGATCCTTCCGATTTTCTCTACTTTAATGAGAGCCTGAGTCCGAAATGGAGAGATAAAAAAGAGAGCGATGTGTAAAAATAGGAAATATTATAGGATCAAGAGAGACGCTGAGATTAGAGGAGGAGTTTTATAACCGAAATCTCGCGTATAAATACAGCTCTACTCCACTAAAAGTTTCATCAGCTCAATGTTTTTCAAACTTCTCCTCGTATTCTTAGTTGTCCCCGTTTCCTTGGTGTGTAATGCTCCAGTGGAAACCAATTTTGTTGCTGCCAATTCCTCCAAGCTGAAGTTTCTCCATAACTTTGAAGATGTAGCCAGAGCATTGGTCGACTGTTCTGCTGACAAAAAGGGTATCATAATTGGTTACTACCCAATCAATTCCTCTACTGCAACAGCGCTTGACATGGGTGACATCTTCAATCGATACAGCAATGCGTTCGATGTCTATTTCCGTAAGCTACTAAAAATCACTTGTTTTTCTTGAAATTAGCTTGTTTCAGAATCCGGAGATCAAGAGTATTGGACATTCACGGTGTACGGAAAAGCGAAAGCGAAAAATTCTAGAACTATTAGCTTTCTGCAAGCGGAAACGTTGGACAATCATATAAAGTATATTTCTTCATGGTGATTTTTCTTCATTCTTGTTGGAATTCAATAATGAACGATTTTGCATTGAATCGATTGACGAGCATTGGTATTATAAAAAAAAATCACTCTGCTGTACTCACCAGTCAGGTGCAACATCACTAGATCCCTATTTCACGTCGAAACGGGTTCAACATGTTTAATCAACTGAAATATGTCAAACAATTGAAGAGCTTCATGTTTAATAGAAATACTTATCTGAATAGATGAAAAAAATGTAGAGAGTAGCGTGCAAAAACGCATTATGACACAAATGAACTGGAAATTTTAAAAATGGGGGATTATTCTAACAGTAAGAATGACGTGAAAATGGAATAGAAAGATTGATTAAACTATTTTGTAAAAAAAGAAAAGTTGGAAAAAAATACTTTGCTTCGGTAGCAAGGAAACCATTATGACACAAATGAAACAGGAAAATTGAAAAATGGGGGATAATTCTAGTGAAAAAATGACTTGAAAAGGAAAAAATCAAATCTGATTCAGCTATTTTGTGAAGAAAAAAAAGGAGATTCTGAAAAAAAACTTTGCTTCGGTAGCAAAAGGACCATTATGACACAAATGAGCTGGAATGTTATAAAAGTTGAGGGCAAATATTTAAAAAAAAAAAACAGGAAATTTCAGTCGGCATCTGAATATTTATTCAACATCCTGGTCGTGCTCATCGAACTCTCCCTCATCGTCGGCTGTTGCTTCTTGGTATTGCTGGTATTCGGAGACCAAGTCGTTCATGTTGCTCTCAGCCTCAGTGAACTCCATCTCGTCCATACCTTCTCCCGTGTACCAATGCAAGAAGGCCTTTCGGCGGAACATAGCTGAAAAAACAACAATTTCATGATTACACCCTCAAAGAAAAATACCTGTGAACTGCTCGCTGATTCGTTTGAACAATTCCTGGATAGCTGTGGAGTTTCCAACGAAAGTGGCCGCCATCTTGACTCCTCTTGGTGGAATATCACACACTGCGGTTTTCACGTTGTTTGGAATCCATTCAACAAAGTAGGACGAGTTTTTGTTTTGGACATTGAGCATTTGCTCATCCACTTCCTTCATACTCATTCTTCCACGGAACATTGCAGCAACGGTGAGATAGCGTCCGTGACGTGGATCGCAGGCAGCCATCATGTTCTTAGCATCGAACATTTGCTGGGTGAGCTCAGGCACTGTCAAAGATCTGAAAACGAAGACACTTGACCAGAATTTGCGGTTGTTCTGGGTACCTGTATTGCTGGCTTCCTCGAGATGTAAGAGGGGCAAATCCGGGCATAAAGAAATGAAGACGAGGGAAGGGGACCATGTTGACCGCTAATTTGCGCAAATCAGCATTCAGCTAAAAAGCGAGAAGTTGCATCATAATTAGGTCCAATTAGTTCTTACCTGTCCGGGGAAACGGAGGCAGGTGGTCACTCCGCTCATTGTCATCGAGACAAGATGATTCAAATCTCCGTAGGTCGGAGTGGTGAGCTTAAGCGTGCGGAAGCAGATGTCGTACAAGGCTTCGTTGTCAATGCAGAATGTCTCATCGGTGTTTTCGACAAGTTGGTGGACAGAAAGCGTAGCGTTGTATGGCTCAACAACAGTGTCCGAAACTTTAGGACTTGGCACGACAGAGAACGTCATCATGATACGATCTGGATATTCTTCGCGGATTTTCGAAATCAGAAGGGTTCCCATTCCAGATCCAGTACCACCTCCAAGAGAGTGAGTCATTTGGAAGCCCTGAAAATAATAATGGTTTTCCTGTTTGAATTATTCTCCACATGTTTTATCTCAATTGCATCTAACTACAGTAATCCTGATTGCCATATGTTGCCTTCTTGTGTAACAACTTCTTTTCCTTTCTTCTGCTTCCGTCACAATGGTTCAAGAAACAGGTGCACGCCGGCACTACTAAACAGGAAACAACAAATTAGGGCACACCAGAAGGCGTTGAACCGTACTCTCCCACTCTTTTTCGGACCTTATGCTATATTACGAAATATCTGTGTCGGAAACCGCGGCTTACCTGAAGACAATCACAGCTTTCGGCCTCTTTGCGAACAACGTCCAGAACGTTGTCAACAAGCTCGGCACCTTCGGTGTAGTGTCCTTTGGCCCAATTATTACCGGCACCGCTTTGTCCGAAGACAAAATTATCCGGACGGAAGAGTTGTCCGAAAGGGCCGGCTCTAACGGAGTCCATGGTTCCCGGCTCCAAATCTACCAAGCAAGCACGTGGGACATACTTTCCTCCTGGAACATGGTATGATAGTTTTTTTTTCAAAATGAAGTAAAAGAAAGAGAAGTATTCAAGTATTCAAAGTTACGAAGTTCTGAAAATTTTAGGATTTAGCTAGAAAATCGACCAACTAAGTACCTACTTCCTACTTCCACAGATTCGACCCGGGCAAGATTATAACTGGCTTCTAACTAGATTTTAATGAATTCAGCGAGCTCTGAAATCCGATTCCAAAATTTAGTGGTTTGAACATTTTCTGTTTCAGCGAGAAGTTAAAAAACAACTAGAAGCTATGGATGTTTTCTGCCTCTCGATTAGAGGACATATTTCTGATTCTGGTTTGGCTAAAAAGCTTAAATTTGAAGTGAACTGTTAGAAAAATTTGGGAATAGCACTGGTAGGTTCGAATGACGTTGTTGGGCTGATTTATCAACAACACATCAGGATCACAAAATTCATTGCAATTATTTCATTGTCCAAACAACGTACTTAAGTTTCGCGGGATTCTGGAACCCCATTTATCTATATTTTGACTGAAGACAATACCCTGAGTCCCTAGAGAATTCTTTATGACTTAATTAAGCAATAACCCCTCTCTACTTACCACTAGCTTCATTATAATAGACGTTGATCCTCTCCAACTGCAAATCCGAATCTCCATTGTACGCTCCTGTTGGGTCGATTCCATGCTCATCCGAAATCACCTCCCAGAACTGAAAATCGTTATTATTGATGCTGAACTTCAGAAGGAACACATTTTACCTTCGCTCCAATTTGGTTTCCGCACTGTCCGGCTTGAATGTGAACGATCTCACGCATTTTCTGAACAAAAACTTAATTTTATAAAGGTTTTTTGAGTTTGAAAAAAGCGAGCTGGCAAAAAACCAAACCACCTATGAGAGAAAGAAAAAGAACACAAATGAGAGTCCCAAAAAAACGACGATGCTAGATGTGGGCGGGACCAAAAAGGGCAGAGGTAACGGGCCCAATTTAGGGCGTTTTCTGTTGGCAGCTGCCGGGCTGGTGAAGCGTATGCATGTGTGTCTCCACGTCTTCTTGCTCAATCGATGCACACAACGGGACTCGGCTCGCAGCTGCCATGACAACGTCCGGCAACACGGCGGAGAAAACGACAACGGGCTCCAACAGCTATTACTCGGTGTGTGTATGAAGCCCGGTGCTAGGAGGCGCGCTATACAAATTTTTCGGAGAATTGCTCACACACTCGTGTTGTTCCATTTCCGTCAGAAGGAGAAGCGTTTTTGTGAAACCTTGGAGAAAAGAGAAGTATTGGAAATTTTTGGGAAGGGAAAGCTGGAAAACGTTTTTTGGGTACACAAAAATGCTCTCAATATAAAACGAATACCAGGAACTTTATAAACAATACAAACGAGTTTACCAGTGATCTCAATCTAAGATCAAATGCTTCAACGATTGATATCCTTATTTCGAACAGTATGCAGCTCGAATATCGTCATCGAAGACTTTGATTGCTAGATCATTGCTCAAAATTGCTAAAGACTTTTATCTGGGAAGCGATTTCGTGTTTTTTAGTATCGCACTTCGGCTTTATGTTAATTTCCCAGAGGCTAGTTCGAGCTGTTGAGCATAATTCTCTATTCTCAAGAAATGCTCAATTAGTCAAAGGCAGATGAAGCTTTTCGTGGTTATATTCTTCTTGAAGGGGGTCTTCTGACATCGAGAGTTTGAGAGCTGAGAAATGTCTCCAAAAATCGTCATCACGGCTAGAAGGTGAGGTAACAACTAATTGACCTAATTATGATGCAACTTCTCGCTTTTCATCTGCTTCCGCACGCTTAAGCTCACCACTCCTACTTACTGAGATTTGAATCATCTTGACTCGATGACAATGAGCGCAGTGATCACCTGCCTTCGTTTCCCGGGACAGGTAACAACTAATTGGACCTAATTATGATGCAACCTCTCGTTTTTTAGACGAACGCCGATTTGCGCCAATTAGCAGTCAACATGGTCCTCTTCTCTCGTCTTCATTACTTTATGCCTGGATTTGCCCCTCTAGGAAGCCAGCAATGCAGAACAAAGGCTAATTGTTGTCAAATGTCACAGTTTTCAGATCTTTGCCGGTACTTGAGCTCACCCAGCGTTCGATGCTAAGAACATGATGGCTGCCTGCAATCCACGTCACGGACGCTATCTCACCGTCGCTGCAATGTTCCGTGGAAGAATGAGTATGAAGGAAGTGGATGAGCAAATGCTCAATCTGCAAAACAAAAACTTTTACAACTTTGTTGAATGGGTTCCAAGCAACGTGAAGACCACATTAGAATTTAAAAAATTAAGCGAACACCGATCTAGTACCATTCCAGCAAGCATGATGATAACTTCCTTGTCAGGAGCGACTAAAATATAGAGAGGGCTCCGTAGAGGGCACTGAAATAGATGAATTCTAGAAGAGACTCTGAAAAGAATTTAGAGAAAATTATCTACAGCCAGCACTTCCTTTGAAATATTTCATTCATTCAACAAATGAGGTGAAAATGGAAAGAAAATAAATAGGGTAGTGCTCGGAAAATAATTTAAAAGATACATATACTGACCAGATATGAGCAAAAATAATCACAAAATATTAACATTCAATGACAGGAAATCAGCAATGGCATTAGGTTTGGTATAACGGTCATTTGAATCAACCCTACTCGTTGATAATTCGCTATCCTCGCCAGAAACGGTAGAATGCGTACATGAATATGCAGCAAACAATGCATCCAATAACGAATAGAATCCAATCTTCTCGAACACGACGATCGATGACTTGAAGGGTGGAGTTGGAGAGGCCAAGCTGGAAATTATCACTGTATTGTGGGAATGAGATGTATCAAAACATACCGCTTGTCCAATATCGTGCATTTTTCGACTGACACCACGCAAACTGAAGTGCTGAGACTTGAGATTGTCGAGGACGGCAGATCCTTGGCTGATCAGTTCGTCGAGCTGAAAAAAAGCAATTTGAATTGATTTTTTTGTCTTAGTCGTTAACACTATGTTTTCAGATCATTTCCCATTTTAGTCACCACAGACTCTACTTTGAAAAAAAGTAGATTTCTATGAAAAAGTAGATTTCTATGAAGTGGTTCGAACTATCCTATCCCCCCACATTTTCTCTGTCAGTCGCTGCTAAAACCGATTTCTGGACAAGGTCGCAGTTTTCAAAATTAACAAAGCGATCGTGAAGCGGTATTTTCACCTACACTTGAAACTTACACGATTGTGAGAAGAGTGGAGACGATCGTTGAGCTGTAGTTCGTGGTCGCCAATTGAGAGTGCTGTGTCGTTGGGTCGGTACCTGCAAATCAATCATTTAGGGATATAATAATGTCAATGTTATAGATAATTTGATATTACTATCTCTTCTATTTGGATTTCAATATTTTAGCACAAGTTGAATTTTCTAGATTACTGAAGAATAACCGGTGAGTCAGATGTTGACAGTTACAAACATCGGACGCCAACAAATAAGTTTCGAATTGGCTGCGAGTCAAGCAGCAGGTTAGGAAATTAAGAAAGTCCTGGTCAAATCAAGCTGGGAAGCATTGGAGGTATAATGGCATCCAGCACACTGACAGATATCAAATACTGGATTAGGGAGATCAAATGAAATGTCGTTGAGTCAACCATAAAAACAACTAATTTCGTTTTCCAGAACACTCCTGGCTTGATCGTCACTCATCTTCTGACCCCAAATGTAATCAAGGTCCTACGCTTTTACGAACGTGGTGAGGCATCGATGCCAGACATCGATGTAGTTATGAAGATGGAAGCTGGATACCCAATGGGACCATTCGAGCTCTCCGACTACGTCGGGTTGACCACTTGCAGGTTCATCATGGACGGTTGGCACGAATAATATCCAGAAGAGGTCGCCATCAGATTAGAAATGGTATCATTGCACTCGGACTACCTCTACACCACGACTACCTCGCCGACTATGTCTACTTTCCTAAAGATCTCATGGTCTATTTGCAAAATGCTAGCCGAACAAAGTACCGAAGGAAGTAGCCGAACTGTCTTTTTGTCGAACAGACCAGCATGCGCCACAATTTTTTGAAAATCAGATTCAATTTCACTACTCGAAAGCGATAAAAACTCCTGCCGGCTTGAAAAAGATGCTGACAGCCGTGCCTTCTTGTTCAGTATGCAGAAAATTCCTTTATCGGGAAATGTTTCCATCTCGTTTAAATGCCTTTCAAGCAAAACTGATCGGATTGAAGGTGGTTGGAATTCGCGCAATGGAGCGTACGATTCTTGGACTTCTAGGTAGCACTGTCTTGCAATTAGGTCGACCTGGTTGATCCATTTCTATTACTCGATGGAGATGAAACCCCTTTCCCGCGTGAAAAAGACACAGGCAGCTTTGCCGACGACATTGTCAGCACGACTACACTGAACATTTTCCAGTTTGCAGGAAATTCTTCTCTCGGAAGGAGTTTTCATCTTGTTTCAGGGAATTTCAATCGAAATTGGTCAATTTGGAGGCTGTTGGAACTCGAACGAGTGTCGCTTCAGACCATTTCTATTCCGACAAGATGCAAAACTTGCTTTTGATTCGGATTTGATGCTATCGACTTAGTTTGCTTTCTTCTCCAGTTCATTGATGCGATAAGTTCAAAAACTTCCTATTTTAACAGCGAAACTCGGCTCAATTTAGCTCCTCCACATAACAATTATTCGTCAAAAAACATCAGCTATGCTCGGTATTTGAGAGCTAATCGGTCAAATCAACTGCTGATTAGCTGCCTTACATTGGTGCCCATCTAATCGAGACTATGCAATCGTTTGCCTGCAAATTATCCGAACAAAATACTCACCGAGCACTCAATAGCTCTTCTCGCTCACTAGCGCTCCTCCATCTCTGTGTCATTCTTGTGTGCACTGCTGAAACTGCCATATCCACTCTCTGAACATCCATCCGCAGCTGATCCACCCGCATTCTTGCCTGAAAACTGTCATTATCGATTTTTCCTCGCCCAAAAACCAACCGCTTGCCGCCTCGCAGGTTGTTCACGGGAAACGTAGTTGTCCAACGCTTGCAAATTGTCTTTCAATGTTCTGGAAAGATTTAGGGCTTTGCGACGAACGTTTCAAAGGTAAAACTCACGAAATATCTCCATAAATACTCTGTACAACGACCTGCGCGTCCTGTTCGTTTTGCGTCCCTTCCAACCGTCCCAGATCGTGTTGGACTTTTTGTAGAAGGAAGTTTGTGCTTTGATATTGAGCTTCCATCGCTGAAAAATTTATTTTTTAAAGATTTTTGCCGTTTTTACGAAGAGAAGGCAAAGAAAACGGATAAAATTGATAAATCGGATGCGAAAAATAAATGAGTGAGTCGTCGTCCGCAAACACCGCCCCGCGCAAATGCACTGTGTGACGTCAGCGGGGGGTGAGCGAACGGAGGGGGGAGGAATAAGAAAAAGACAAAAGGAAGAATGCGCGGGAGGCAAGAAGAACAATAACTACAATAATAATAATATATAAATAGATCAAAAATCGGATGTTGTCACTCAAAATGAAAAGAACGGTTGAGCCAGAATTTCTGAATTTCTGAATTTCTGAATTTTTGAATTTCTGAATTTCTGAATTTCTGAATTTCTGAATTTTTGAACTTCCGAATTTCTGAATTTCTGAATTTCTGAATTTCTGAATTTCTGAATTTCTGAATTTCTGAATTTCTGAATTTCTGAATTTCTGAATTTCTGAATTTCTGTTTTTTTCGGATTTCCAGCTGCACAGAATCCACGTCATACTAGAAATCCGTGCAAACGTCTTATCATCTTCCGGTTTTGTGACAGCTCTTTCCTGTTTGCTCAGCATTGCTTCACCCAAACAGTAAACATTCGAAGCGTCCTCTCATACCGCAGAAAAAGCGATTAGTTTCACTGTCTCTTTCAAGTTTTCAAACTGAAATTTTTCCTTTTTTTTCGTGTTTTCAGTAATCCTATTATGTTTTCAAAAAGGATATCTCTCAAAACTTCTCCATTTCACTCCCAACCCAATTTCAAATTCTCATTCTTTTTTAATGGACAACCCGCTCAAAAGTTTTGTTTTCGTCGCTTTTTTTCTTGTTTTTGGAAAAGTGTGTCAGTTTTTTTTTCGCGAAAAAAAAGTTTTCTGTTTTTTGTGGATGAAGAAAAACGAACGCAAACAACAAAAACAATGTTAGTTTTCTAAATTTGGGCGTTATCTTGAAGTAGTTGTCTCTGAAAACTTTGATGTTTCCGAATTTTCATTTCTACAGTAATCCCAACATCCCGCTCCGTTTCAAAAAGCCGAAATCACAATAGTTGTTCCATGATGATCGTTTCGAATGCAATTTCGCTGTGTTGTGTGCTCCCGTGAGCCCACAAACAGCTGTGCTCTCTGCTCTCCTCTGATATTGGCCTACGTTTCCGCCAGTGGTCCCTCCCGCCATCCAATTTATCCTGTTTGTTTGTGGTGCAAACTAATTTGCATTGCCCTTTTTCACCAATGGCTTCCTCTTCTCAGAGAGCCCTCAAATGTTGCTCGAGAAAGGAAATTGAATGTGCAAGTGTCACCACATTAGGATTTCGAAAATTCTTATTAGAAATTTAGAAATTCGGAAATTCAGAAATTCGGAAATTCAGAAATTCAGAAATTCAGAAATTCAGAAATTCAGAAATTCAGAAATTCAGAAATTCAGAAATTCAGAAATTCAGAAATTCAGAAATTCAGAAATTCAGAAATTCAGAAATTCAGAAATTCAGAAATTCAGAAATTCAGAAATTCAGAAATTCAGAAATTCAGAAATTCAGAAATTCAGAAATTCAGAAATTCAGAAATTCAGAAATTCAGAAATTCAGAAATTCAGAAATTCAGAAATTCAGAAATTCAGAAATTCAGAAATTCAGAAATTCAGAAATTCAGAAATTCAGAAATTCAGAAATTCAGGAATTCAGAAATTAAGGAATTCGGAAATTCAGGAATTCAAAAATTCAGAAATTCAGAAATTCAGAAATTCTGAAATCCAGAAATTCAGAAATTCAGAAATTCAGAAATTCAGAAATTCAGAAATTCAGAAATTCAGAAATTCAGGAATTCAGAAATTCTGAAATTCAGGAATTCAAAAATTCAGAAATTCAGAAATTCAGAAATTCAGAAATTCAGAAATTCGGAAATTCGGAATTTCAGAAATTCGGAAGTTCAGAAATTCAGAACTTCAGCAATTCGGAGATTCAGATATTCAGAAATTCAGAAATTCTCAAAAATTCTTTTTAGTCTCTCAAAAGAAAGTTGGTGATCTGCCAAAGAGCTAATCTTCCGTCTCTTCTTCTCTTTATCCTGATAAATAATTCACCAAGTCAAGTGAGCTTTTTTTTCATCTGTTCTCTTTCTCTTTCTTCGGCCGTCCTCTTTCCCGTCACCACTACATCACCAACTTTCCGCCTTCATCTTCTTTTTTTGCTACTTCTTCCATGCCCTATCCCATTTCGCTATTCCGCTATCTTCTTCTGCTTCCCACGATGCTACTGATGACGAGCAAAGCGAGACGCGTCTCGAAAAGAGAATCAAATTTCATGGCATTCCCATTGCCACTGACTCGGGGTCTTCACCACAAAAATTTCTTTTGTCATTCCCTCCGACTTTTTCTTTAACGGACCATCATTTGATTTACCCCAAGTCCTAGACAAACAAGAAAGCGGGAAAGGAGAAGAAGAATGCGGAGAAGTCGTTTACGTGCGTTTCTCTGACGGCAACCAGCCAATTATTCTGCTCCAGCGAGCCCATCAAATCTTTTTCCTATACGGGGCAGGTTCCACTGCTCACTTTCATCACGTAAAGTGGTTCAGCATTGCAAAGCTTTTATGGCATATCTGACTACTGTAGTTTTTTATTTTCAAAAATTATAATTTTGTGTATCATTTCTGAAAAGCGAAACTTCAAAACCAATATTTTGAGAGATTGGTTTTTGATTACAAAACTTTGTGTTTTTAAAATATTGTGTTATTCATAACTTCGTAAATACAAGCTACAATGTGTTTCATACTGAATTTCCGACAGCATTCCGACTAAACCGTCAACTTTGAGCCCATTTATCTCGGTTTCTGTTGAAGATATCAAAAAGTAGTCGACTAACAAAATGTTTATCATGATATCAGCAATATCTTATCAATTTATCATTTGTTGATATTTTTAACAGGATATAAGATACATGGGCTTGAATTTGGCGATTTGGGTGGCGTTCTATAAGAGTGTTTACGGTTCACAGTATCCGTCACAAAGATACAGTATTTTGAGTTTTTCGATAGAAAATTTCTCACTTTGAAGTTCTAAAAAAGTTTCAGCAATGAAAAATCGTTCCGATATTAATACTGAATTGAGTATTTTGCATTTTCAAACCCACTTGTCTTGTTGGATTTGTACCAAAAATGTCAATAACGAGACTAAAGCTTTTTAGAAGCCCACCCCGTCACCTTTGAGATCTATCTTGATTTCTGTCGAAGATATTAAACACGTGTCAACTGATAAATTATTTATCATAATATCACCAATATTTCATCAGTTTACAATATTGCGATATCTTTCACAGGAATCATGATAATTGAGCTCAAAGTTGACGGCTCAGTTGTGCTGTTTTGTGTTCTAGACAGGTACAGAAATCAAAAATCAGTTCTTCAAAGTATTTTTTTTCTTAAAGATTCATTTTGAAAAGAACACCCAATTCTTAGGGAACACCCAATTCTTGCCAATTCTTGTTTTTTTCTTGCAATTCATCAATAAATATATATCTTTACCACAAATAACACAACCTTTGTTTTTGTTTTGACAACTGCTGCCAGCCTCGTCCGTCATTCCCGTCTCCTCTTCCCTATCTATCTATTGTCGTAAATGTTTCAACACCTGCATTGCCCTTCTTCTTTTTCTTCTTCGTCTTCCCTCCCGCCGTTTGCCCTCTCCGCAATTATGACTCATCATCTCGTCTCTCCTCGTTTCTATCACTTTCTCTCTCGCATACTGTTCAGTTTTTACTACTCTCGGGACTATCGGAACCTAGCATCTTTTGTCTTTTCGTCTCTTCTCTCTAAATTTTCCAATTTATTTTTTCTCCTACCGAATCTTCCGTCTCACTTCTACTATCCTATTCCTCACAATTCAGAACTAACCTAGAACACAAATACCATCGTCATTGTTTTTGACTATTTTTCTCCGAATGCTATCGTCGTTTTTTGGTTTTTGATGATAACATGATTCAGTCTTATTTCTCTGCCCTCTCTTATTCTTTTCTTTCTCCCTCATGATATAATATTTCAACATTTTTATGCGTTTTTTGATAGCATCGCTCTTTGTATTATATTCTTTTTACTACTTTTTCTCTTTTCTTTGAAAAATAACGGCTTCATTTTCATTCTCAACAATTTTCAGGGGTACCACTAAACCTGTGGATATGTGGCGTTCGGATGAAGATAAGCCGGGCACGTCGAGTGCGTCGGCGAGACCATCCACCAATGGCAAACATGCTAGCGTGACAAATTTGGAGCGATCCAAATCGTCAACATCTTTGTTCAAACGGGCAATTAGTCTTCAAGTAAGTGCCGGTTGAGTACCCTTCAAAGTAACAACAATAGATTTTTTTGCAGTTCTTGACAAGAAACACGGAAAATATTGTGGATAACGAGAAGGCTGCATTTATCAAGATGAGGTACAAGGACACTGCAAAATATGTTATTTGGCCGACTTGTCGACTTCCGGATAAGATTGAGCAACCAGTGAGTGTTTTTTTTATTCGCAGATCAAATTCTACTAAAAACTATGAAATCTTTTCACAATTTTGAGGATTAAAAGAGATATTCAGAGATTCAGAGGTTCTGAGATTCCGAAATTCTGAGAGGCCGAGATTCTGAGATTCTGAGATTCTGAAATTCTGAGATTCTGAGATTCTGAGATTCTGAGATTCTGAGATTCTGAGATTCTGAGATTCTAAGATTCTGAGATTCTAAGATTCCGAGATTCGGAGATTCTGAGATTCGGAAATTCTGATATTCTGAGATTCTGAGAATCTGAGATTCTGAGATTCTGAGATTCTGAGATTCGTTATTTCTGAAGTTCCAAAATTGGAGAATACTGAAATCTCATTTAAGAAACTCAGAATTCAAGAAACTCAGAATCTCAAAATCTCAAAATCTCAAAATCTCAGGACCTCAGAATCGCAGAATCTCAATAACTCAGATACAAATAAAAACACGATTTTAATACTAAAATGTTACAGAAGCCTGCACCACTCGTCCCAGTTGCTCGTGATCCACGTACCGTACTCATGGAGCCAGATTTGGAGGATCACAAGTCTCCATACATGCCAGCTACAATCAACCACGTTCTCCGTTCGGATTCCGAAGACTCCAGCGACGCGGAGCAAGTGCTCGAAATGACACGGTTATGATTTGTTCCATCATGTGCTCTGTGCCTATTGTCTGCTCATCTTCGCATGATTTCCATCTTACTCACTTACTTCTTCCCTCCCCAAAAAATAACAAAAAGTTGCTAATCCCGCATGTGATGCAAATATAGATATTGGCTTATTTGGAAACTCGGTTTACTGAATTCTTTCTTATTTTAGTTGCTCATCATCGGAATCTGAATCCACTAGCCAGTGTTAATTCCAACGTCATCTACACGACACATCCTCCGGTGCCCAAATCCAGAACTTTCCAAGACGAATGTGATAACAATCGTGATACATCAAGACACCTGCCATTGCTGTAAATGTTTTGAAACTTTTTTTCTGCTCATTCATTCATTGAAAAGCCTTTTTATATACAGAATAAATACAATTTGAGTTGGTTTTTTTTTCCGAAAATGAAGAAAAGTGAAAAATCTACAGAGTGAGATTGAGATGCGAGAAGATTGAGATTTGGAAGCTATATGGGAAAGAGAAATCTAAAAATTATGGGGGTTTAGTAATACAAGTTTAACAATTGAATTTCGGTATTACGGGCGAAATGAATCAAATCGGTACAAATTGTTAGAATGGAACTATGATGGTCTCCCCAAACTGCTTGGCCTTGATCAGGCCTTTCTTCAGAAGATACTCATCGGCGCCGCGAAGTGCCTCTTCAATACGTGCTTGCTCGGTTTGACTGAAATTTAAAAAAACAGGATTTCAAGAAGATTTTGGTTATCCCAGTTGTCCCAAAATATCCTCACTAACCTATCCATCGATGCATAGGTACGGTAGACATTGGCAACGTTCTGGACTTCTGCACTACTGAAAGCCGAAAACACTTCTTCCTCCTCGTCGAGCTCCAAAACCCCTGGGTTAACGAATTCAATCTCCTCTGCCATCACGAAATCCTCCTCCTCCTCATCTTCCTCACTAGATACCACCTCCACAATGATTGTCTCTGTGGACGACTCATCGGACGATTCATCCGACTCATCCGATTCCTCCTCACGTGTCTCAATCGACTTGTATTCTCCAACCACGTAACGTCCCTCGTGAAGAAGACGATCAATTCTCCCGTAGTCGGTATCCTCGCCGTATCCAAAAAGAAGAGGATGGATAGCCTCTCCAAACTCCTAAAGATTCCAGAATCATCTAAATGCAAATATCTGTAATGCGCTTACTTTGGCTGTCTTGCAAAACATCGTGACGTATTTACGAGCCAGTTTTCCGCAACGGCTCTTTGGATGGATTAGATGAATTAGTGCGCTTTGGAACAGACAGCAGTAGGTCAACATCTGAAATCAGTCTTTAAGTTTGAGATGTTTCAAATTTTCAACTAACTTCAATGTTCTTAAAGGTTCCACTGAAAGTCTTATAGACAGTGTTTGTGGTGAAGTTACCAATAGGATCATCTGCTACAGCCATTTCTGAAAAAAAAAAAGAATATTACTGAAAAGAGAAATGGGCGGTGTTCTCGTGACTCTGCCTGCCAGAATTAGAGCCTTGTGATATAAGAGGTTCCACTATACAAAATAAGAAAGGATTTTGGATATAATTGTAGGCGTCATACAAGAGGAAGAGGCCAAGTAATCAAGGATTTGCTGATAAGAAGTGCATGGAGCTTTCGAGAAGGGAGTGAGAGAGTGTGTGGGAAAAGAAAAGATAGAGAAGTGTAGGATTGAAGCTAAACGTCAGAGTGTATGTTATGCGGAGTCGGTCATGTCTACAATTGGAGTTGATGAAAATCTAGAGATGATGTCAGATGATGAACTCACAGACGTTTAAGGAACCTTCACGATTTTGAAAAAAGAGGTCTAGATTGGGACACGGAATGCAAATTTTTCTGAAGATTGTGATGAGAATCGGATGTGACTGGACATCGGAAATATCCTAAAAGCACAGGAAATAAGAAAAATAGAGAAATGCATTTTTCTTCATCAAAACATCCGAAAAATATGCATAAGCAGCAAAAGTTACAGTTAATCTTTAGCTTTGATCTCATATTTTCAATTTCCAAGGTGATCATGAAAAACAATATACCGTAAACACACGAATAGAACGCCACCCGGACCGTCCGCTTTGAGCATAAATATCTCACTTCTTTTGAAAGATACTAAAAAGTTGTCAACTGATAAAATGTTTATCATGATAACAGCAACAATTTATTACTTGACCTCTTTTTGACATTTCTTAGAGAAAATGAGATACATAGGCTCAAACGTGACTATTCGGGTGGCGTTCTATTAGAGTGTTTACGGTATGTTCAGTTTTCTGGACTTGATGAGGTTTCCCAAAAACCGTCAATGCTCTAAAAGAGCCGGACCCAATGAAGCTCAGTTATCTCATTTTCTATAAAAGATATCAAAAAGCAGTCAACTAGTATAACGTTAGTCATAACATCACCAACATTTTTGCAGTTAACAGATTCTTGTAGTTTTTAGAGAAATATAGATGACTGAGCTCAAAGAGCAAGGATCGCAATGCTCAGAATCTAGAGCACTGAATTTGCTAGATTATTCTTTTTGAATATGTCAGAGTTTTTTATCGTAATTTTTCAAAATATAGCTAACTTTGAAAACCTCGCCTTCTAAAACCAAAAAAAAGACCAAAAATGCGTGCTCAGGAAGGGGTAAAGCACACCAAGTGCATCGATTCTCGATGTGAATTGAGAGCAGAAGACGGGTCTCGCTTGCTCTCACAAGAACACTGCAGAAAAACGTCTACTTCTTCGCCGCCTGCCCCGTCGCACCTTCTTCCCTTTTTCAATCTATCCCTTCTCATTCTGCCACACTACCTAATCCCGCCGCGCCGCACATGTGCATCGATTTTCAAATCCTCTAAAAGACCAAATATGCGGAAAAAACGGATAAGGAAAACGACTTTGATAGATTGACGAGAAGAGTTGGCGTGGAGAAGGGAAAAAGAGCCAAGCCTGGTAATTTGAAAGGACTTCTCAAAAAAGGGATAAGAAAAAAAGAACCTCGAGGAAAGAGCAGCGAGCACAATGTCGACATAATTGACACTATGTTCAGGGGTAGTGAACGAGGAAAGGATACATCTTGAAATGGCTTGAATTCATTTTTACTTTAAAAACAAATAATTATAATAAATACAAACAATCTTAATTTATAGAGCGTGGCGATTATTTGGTCTTCTTCGATTCGGTATCTTTCTTGGCACCAATAACTCGCTTTTTGAACTGTTTGACTGGATCCTTTTGAGTGACACCGGATCTGGCAGCAATTTGGTACCAGATGCATCCGTAGAGAATGCAGATGAACCAGATGAGGAAAATGTACTCGGCTCGATTCTCATAATCGGTTCCACACACTGCATACCACTCGAGAGGAACACCCGGCTCTGGCTAGAATGGAAATTATGATTACAAGATAAGAAAGGATAAAAGAATAGTACCTGTTGGGGTGGACCTCCTGGAACACAATGGAAGTCGATGTACTTCTCATCATAGTCATCCACACAGAAATACTTCTTCTTCTGAAGCACAAGTCCTGTTGGTGTTTGCACTTTTTGAGTCTCATTGCATGGTCCGATTGGTTGGTGGAGTCCGTCACTAACAATATTCACTGGGTCCGAAATAACAACGGCAATCATGAAGAACAGATACTCGATAGCAATGGCAGCAGCTAGTTCGTCGAACCAGTATCTATTTCCAGTCCGGGCACTGGAATTCTTGTTCTGACGATCCGCAAAAATCACAATCAACGCGTAGATGGATAGGAAGGCGATGGTAGTGTACTCGGAATGAACCTTGAAGATATCATGCATTGGGTGGTAGAGAAGGGCGAATTGGATGGTTCCGAGCCAGAATGCTCCCATTCCAGCGAACACAACACATAGAATTTCTCTTGGAAGTCTGTAATTTTGCATTGATCGACTTCTAATCTTCAGTTCGGATTAAAACTCACTTTCTCCAATCGTATTCCTTCTCAACCAATTTGCTTCTCGCGTACATCAGAATCCAGGTGAAGGAGCAGGCAAAGGAAGCATGAAAGTAGTAGGAATTCCATGGAACCCAGTTCATACGATCATAGATGTTTGGATCGGTGTCGTGCCAAGTCCACCAGACCAACTTGATTCCCATGATGTCGTAAGGCATGTCGAGCATAACGGCGCCAAGTCCAACAGCCGGTCCGTAAGCCCACCATGGCAAGTGGAGTCTGAAAAATAAGGAAGTTTCTTCTGAACTGTTGGAAAACCGTTCTACCTGCTCATGAGCACAAATGAGGTGTAATCAAACATATGATAGATTCCAATGAGAATGTAGAGTGGGGCACGTGCTCCGAAGAAGGTAAGGATTCCTTGAGCTTGCCAGAAGTTGTCCATATCTGGGATCCAATAGCAAAGGTTCTCC
The DNA here is from genome assembly GCA_027920645.1 of Caenorhabditis nigoni. Classification (NCBI taxonomy): domain Eukaryota; kingdom Metazoa; phylum Nematoda; class Chromadorea; order Rhabditida; family Rhabditidae; genus Caenorhabditis; species Caenorhabditis nigoni. The sequence goes on from CP115869.1 coordinate 2,251,250, forward strand.
ACATTCAGCGCGTGAATCAAAATTCCAAACCAGACAAGTACGAAACGAGTTCCAGATCTCCAGGCGTGAGCAAATGTGAGTCCAGCAAGAATGAAGAAGAGAATTTCACCGAAAAGGAATGATGTGTGGTTTTCGTAGATTTTCGAGACTTCTTGGTACTTGCAAATCCAGTCGAACCACTGAAAATTGGGTTAGATTACTGTAAATGCTCTAATAACACGCCTTCCTATATTTAAACTTTGAGCGAAATTATCTTGTTTCTTAAAAGAGATATCAATGATCTGTCAACTGATAAACCAGTTGTCCCGATGTGAAGCTCATCATTATAGTTTGCAAATTTTTAATAGTTTTTGCAAAAATTAAATTTATCAATGTCAAATTGGAAGAATACTGATAAATTCGTCTTTTATACTAAGCTAGACTGGGTCAAACTCGAAACACTTAGCCTCGAAAACGCAATTTCAGCCATTTTCGCCCCCAACGTGGCTTTTATCAATCTAGATCACTTCTTACTACATGTGGAACTTTTTTCGTCTGTGTTTCTGTGTATCTACTTCTAAAAACCATACCTGAATAGCATGAAGTGCTCGTTGTCCCCACTCTTTGCGAGCCTCCGGTCCCACGTCGAATGGCAAGTTGTCGAAGACATATCGGTCCATAAGATAGTCCATTTCTGGAAAATTACTGGTATTTTCAATTGAGACAGAGGGAGAAAAAGACGCTCAGACGGAAAGTGGGCAAAAACTGAATAACTTTAACTATGAAAAAAGTCTTTGAGAATCCGCAACAAGCTTCTCCACAAGTTTTGGCGGTCAGATTCATCAGAATGAATCATTCTCCATTGGCAGGAAGGTGTATGCGAATGCGACGTGTTTGCGTGTCTGTGTGCACGGTTGTGTGTGTGTGTGCGGTGATAGTGCCGGTCCTTCGGCCATTTGACCTCGTCGATCAATATGCAAGCAAGCCCCTACTCCGTCCACACACAAAAGTAAACATGACAAGTACATGGGACTGGTAGGGGTAAAAAGAGAACGGTCTTTCTGGTGGAGGCTCGTTTACTTAAGGCGTCTCTCTTTTTTTTCTTTCGGTCTCTTGGCTGATGACCAGTGTCAAAAAAGGAGAAGAACGGTTAAAAATATACGAAATACAGCAATGTAAGATCTACGAAAGAATATGCGAGTGCATTACACGATAAATCTTACAAACTGAACTAACTATCCTCCGTTTCCAATATAAAATATGATAAAAATTTCTAGAAGCCCACTACTTTTTATCACTTCTATCTCTGATAAGAGACCACGAAAATGAAGAATAGAAAACACGGTTTGATAACTTATAGGTTAGAGAAAAGGGAGAACGAGAAATGAAGAAAAAGGAAGACGAAGACTTGGGCAGAAAAAAGAAGGTAAAATAAATATTTGAAGGTAAGGAAGAGGGAGGAAAAGACCGTTCCGCTCGTCTTGTGGACCATCGTTGGTAAGCAAACATGTTGGTTTGGTGGCGTCTAGCAAAAAGGAAATAACGGATTAGAAAGGGCAATAGGTTTTTTATTGGAGCAGAGAAAAAGGAACCCCAAAAAGGAACATCCGCCTACATCCAAATTCAATGAAAGCTGATGATTTTTGAGGACAAAGTCCAGTATTTTTCCCAAGAAACGATCGGAGTGTTATCTTTGTAAATTATAACGTATGAAATTATATAGGATTGACAGGAATTGAGAATACTGATAAGAAAGCAAAAAAGACTATAATTCAATAAACAAAATAGTTAATGATAAGGGAAAACTTAACTAATGGGAAGAAATCACACTTCGCTGGTTTTTCATCAAAAATTAGGTAGGAATTTGATGATGGGTTCGGATTTTGCTTATAGAACTACAACAAACGCAAAGTAATGTTTCCCAATCCATCAACTTTGACCACATACCGTACACACTTGAACGCCACCCGAATCGTCAAATTTCAGCCCATATATCTTGTTTTCTGTGAAAGATATCAAAACGTTGTCAGTTATCAAAATGTTGCGGATATGCTGATAAATTTTTTATTAGTAGACAATTTTTTGAAATCTTTCAAAAGAAATGAGATATATATTCTCAAAGTGGACGGTCCGGATTTATCAGAGTGTTTCTAGTAAAGTGTTTATGGTATATCTCATTTGCTGCGAAAGATATCGAAAATTGGTCAACTGATAAAATCTTTATTGTAGTATCAAAACTATTTTGTCAATTATTTGGTTGGGCAGGTTACAGAATATTTTGAGCGGAGGGATTTGGAACGGAAATTCGGAATATCGAAGAATTTAAAAATTTTTTAAATTAGTGAAATAATGACAAAAATCAAATACGGAATTCCTGCCGAGGTGATTCCAAAAAATATGGGAAGCTAAAACGTTCAATAAATAATGGAAAAAAAATACTGTAGTTTTGTAGAAGCATAACAGAAAAATTGTCTTGTGTCGGAGGATTTTTTTTGCTAATTTCACAGACTTGAACCGGGGTTTCCCGAAAATCCCAAAAAGTGAATTCAGGAATTCTCCGGAATTCAGACATTTAAAAATGTTTTTTCTTTCGGATTTTCGTTTTTTTCAGAACAATTGCTTTTCCATAATCAAATTCTCTTCCCGATGTTTTGAACTCTTCAGTCTCATCCCCTTTATCTGTGTGGTGCCATCAAATGTATTCTATTGACGGAGGTGTGTTCCAAACAAAAAATTGTAGGTTTCATGGGAAGAAATATAAAATCTCTGCACACCTTGGGAGGAGCTTGTCGAGGTGCTCTTCAATTTTTTCTCTTGTTTCATCCCGTTTCCGTTTTCTTATCAAACAATGTCTTCTCGCCCAACCACCAACATGGAGAGGATTTTCTCATCTTTGGATCTGAGCGAAGACGAAGTTATCAGAACCCCACAACCACTGATGGCCAACGGAAGAATCCCAATCTTCGACTTCAACCAAATTCCGGCTCCAAGTGCTGAGGAGAGTGGCTCTCAGTCGGAGACGGAATTCTTCACGGCTTCCCAAGGAACAACTCCGTGTAGCTCCGCAGAGGATGTCCCACTTACTTTGGAACTTTTGACTCCAGGGACCTCGGTTGAGACTTTGAGAGGGCCCAGGTAACTTTTTAGGTATTATTAGGCATTCCATTTATTGACAATTTAGAACCATCTGGAACACAAGTCTTGAGACTCGTCGCAGGAGAATGACAAAACGACAAAAACAATCTAAATCCGCAGTGCCCGCCAAAAGGAGCGACCTTCCCAGCACATCTCGCCAAAACGATAGCACTTGTGAGTTACCTGTTCTCTAATTCGAATTCTCTGCCAAACGACCTTTCAGATGAGATACTAAAAAAGTGAAAACGTTCTCTGTTTCAGCTGATGGATCAGATTCCCATCAAGAGGAGCGAGAGCGAACCAAGAAGCGGAAGACGAAGAAAAGACAGGGTGGCAATGAAGAGAATGGCAATAAAGACGAAGGAAAAGAGAAGACGAACTGAGCAGATGACCTTTTGAGACACTCTTTTTTTCGTCTGCACTCTATAGTTGGCATCTCACTCCCAAGGACGTATCCTCTGCATAAATTCACCGATTTTGAAACCAATTTCTGTCAATCCCCAGTTCTCTTTGTATCCCATCCATTTTTGGCAAAATCTCACTAGTGCCCATTTCGTATTAGTACTTATTCGAACCCTTACTTATCTATCTTACTGTGAGTTTTCAATAAATGTGCTTAGCTTTTTAAATATTTTGAAGTCTCTGAAGGAGAAGAAGCTTATAAGAAATAAAGTTTATTAAAAATAAATATTAGCTGATTACTGTAGTAGAGAGTAATTACAGAGGTATTCAATGTTATGGTTTAAGGTGGTCAGGATTACGGTAGAAGGCTCTGGTTTAGTTGTTAAATTATTTGAGCTTGCATAGGTTAGTTTTGAAAAAAATCATCCGAATAAATTAAAATTCGTCATTGTCATCTTCCAAGTCAGCGGTATCCCTGGAAACTTCCGCGTAGTCCTTCTCGAGAGCAGCCAAATCGTCACGAGCCTCCACGAACTCTCCCTCCTCCATTCCTAGAAAAATATACTTCATTTTTCGAGCTACCATCGAAACGGCTCCTCCTCAAGGAGCACGTGCTTCCACTTTTTTCTTTTTCCATCCCCCACAGTAGTCCGTAATCCCCTTACCTTCTCCTACAAACCAATGTACGAATGCGCGTTTCGAGTACATTAGATCGAATTTGTGGTCGAGACGAGCCCACGCTTCGGCGATGGCAGTGGTGTTGGAAAGCATGCACACCGCGCGGTGGACCTGAAAATTGTATGTTGGGAGATTGTATGTTTTGAATGAAAAAGAAGAATATGAGATTGTGTACCTTTGCTAGATCCCCTCCCTCCACTGTTACCGGTGCTTGGTAGTTGATTCCCACTTTGAAACCAGTTGGGCACCTGAAATATTGAATTTCATAGCTATTCTGTGCACGAAGAATTGTACCAGTCAACAAAGTTAATTCCACGTTTCGCCTTGACTGACGAGATAGCCGCGTTGACATCTTTCGGGACAACGTCACCACGATAGAGTAAGCAGACCGCCTAAAATTTGAAGCATCAGAAAAAAACTTCTACTTCAGAGTTACCATGTACTTTCCAGCGCTAGGATCACATTTAACCATTTGGTTTGCTTTTTCGAAGCACATATGGGTGATGTCCTGAACTGATAGAGGTTCATGATGAGCCTGGAAAAACAGATAAAGAGGCTAAACTTTTAAAGTTTGGGTTACTCTATCGGCAGAAATCACTGGAGCATAGGTGGCGAGTGGGAAGTGAATGCGAGGGTATGGGACCAGATTAGTCTGGAAAATTTGATCTAGCTAAATGCATACTGTAGCTCTGGCACCTGGAACTCATTCAAATCCACATTCAATGCTCCATCAAATCTCAGCGACGCGGTAATTGATGAAACGACTTGGGCGATGAGACGGTTGAGGTTTGAGTAGGAAGGTCTCTGAGATTAGGATCATCGTTTTTCAATGTCGTTTCTAATTTATCTCCTATTCTTTCTCCCCGCTTCCAAACCTCAACATGCAGTTTTTGACGGCAGAGGTCGTAAATCGCCTCGTTGTCAACCATAAACGAGCAGTCGGACAGCTCCAAAGTAGTGTGCGTGGTGAGAATAGAGTTGTATGGCTCGACGACCGATGTCGAGACTTGTGGTGCCGGGTAGACGCTATAAAGTTGGGATTTATGGCTGGGAAGGGGAGCCAAAAGCGTCGAACCTGAATTCCAATTTACTTTTCTTTCCAAACTCCACGGAGAGTCTTTCCATGAGAAGAGAGCTGAATCCTGAGCCGGTTCCTCCTCCGAATGAGTGGAAGACAAGGAAACCTTGAAGTCCTTCGCAGTTTTCGGTCTGGAAATTGCGGGAGAATGGGTTTGATTCGAAATATGAGAACTAGAGATTTGGAACTCTTCGGATCTTTTCATTCGCTGGAACATATACCGTAAAACCTGTATTAGAAGGGTCCCTCTAATTGAAGTGCCCCCTAGAGACCTCACGAAAAATAAAACTGCTCCCTCTATTTGAAGTGCCCCATCTAATTGAAGTGCCTCTATGACAACCTCCTTTGATTTTCAGACGTTTTTTTTGTTTTGATTGAATAATTGTCTAATTTATACAAAACTGGGACCTGAGAATTTGAAGGCCGTCGCTCCATTACATATTTCTGTCTCGTTCGAGCGATTTTCGCAATTAAGCTTAGAGTTTGCAGTTTGAAATAATTCTAGAAATTCTAGCAAACATGTTATCAAGAAATCTGAATTTTATTCCGAAGATCCCTCTAAATTCCGAGAATTTACTTCGTTTGATTCACTATCGGTTTTAAGGCCGGGACCTTGTAAATCGGCACGAACCCCGCTTGCGAAATTCTTAGGTGTCAGTTTTTTTTATTTGACAATATTAGAAATTTAGATTTTTCAATGAAGAAATTGTACGAAAAACCACGAAAAATAGAAGGGCCGGCCCTTCTAATACAGGTTTTACGGTAAGCCCTATTCTTTTGAAATATGTTCAAAATCTTCAAATAGAGCCTTGTCTAGTTCCTTATTCTTGTATTTTCTTCTCTAATCACCGTCTTTGGAATTCTTGCTCACCTGTTTGCGAATTCTATCGAGCACCACATCAATCAACTCCTTTCCAATAGTATAGTGTCCTCGAGCATAGTTGTTAGCAGCATCCTCCTTTCCATTGATAATCTGATCCGGATGGAACAAATTACAGTACACCCCATTTCTAATCTCATCCAACACAGTCGGTTCCAAGTCCACATAAATCGCACGTGGCACGTGTTTCCCATTCATAGACTCGGAAAAGAAGGCTTGAAGGGATTGTTGCTTGTTTTCCTCTTCATCCTTCAAAAATCCGGCCTCATCAAGTCCATGCTCCATACAATAGAGCTCCCAGCAAGCGTTTCCGATCTGAGCACCGGCTTGGCCGATATGAATCGAGACGCATTCTCTCTGAAATAATCCAATTTCGAGGTAAAAATTAAAGTAGACTATGACTTACACCATCGGAAGGCATTTTTTTTTGTGAATTCAGGAAAACCAAGGGATAGAAAAAAGTAAGAAAAATGAAATGCGGGGAGTCGGTTTCCCGATCCTTGACTCTGATTAGCCGTTTCGCGGGTTATGTCAAAAAAAACGGAGCGATTCGTATCTTTTTCCCTCGTACCGCAAAACATTTTTCGGCGCATTTTGAAGATTGATGGCTATCTAGAAATGCCACAGCCGAGGTCGAAACCTCAAGTCTTGGAAATTTCATGGAAATTCACAAAAAAAGGAAGAATGTGGTAAGAGATGACGCATGAAGTGTGGAAATAGTGTCTGGAATCCGTCGAAAAGCCCTGCAAACATTCCAGCACATTCAGAGTTCTCATATCTGCAAAATCGTTCAAAAACGAAAATTCAAGTTGTTGTTGCCAACGAAAATCCTCTTCCAGATTGTCAAAAACCGTATAAGCCTCTTAGATTATATAACTTCTGTATGTTGAAGCTTCTCTTTATTTTCTTTCCGACCCGGTTGCGAAAATTTATTTTCAAAAATTTCGAGTAAAAATAAGTTTTGAACTTTATCTTCGCTTATCTTGGTATTATATTTGAAGCTATGTTTCCGTTCAAAAATTCAGCCGGCAAAATATTACCGGTGGTAAAAATACTCCGTAGCATAGAAAATTCACTCACTGTGACTGAAAACTCGCCTGTTGCATAATTTTATGCCATCAAAGTTTTTTGCCTAGAAGTAGTATGTCATTTACCCGGCAGGGGTTTTTAAGCCATTAACTATGGTGATCTAGAAAATCCAATTGGCAAAAGTTAGGTCACCGTGGTTTAAAAATCCCAATTAAAAAAATTCAAAGGGTTAAAAAATCCAAAGGGAGTATCAGATCATTTTAGGTCAAGAAATTAAGTAGCCAGATTATCAATTTTCAAAAGATTAGACAACTTTGTTCAAAGCCCTTGAAAATGAACTAGGAAATTTTCATATCTTGGTCAGGTCAAAACTTGGTAGACGGGAAAACTCAACTTGCAAAAGATACACCATAAACTGCCATAAAAACACAATAGATTCATGTTAGACCATTTCTGGACCACTGACTATGGTGGCTCCAAAAATAATGTAAGAATTATTGTCCAACGGTAAACGGTGAATTAGAAAGTTTTCGTACCATGCATTTCATTCAAACCCTAGCTTTGTATTCCGGGATCTCAACAATTTTGAAATAAAAAGTATATATTACTTCATTCTTTCCGTTCTTTTCCTGGAACATGCCAAATACCGTAAACACTCTAATAGAACGCAACCCGAACCGTCCACTTTGAGCCTATATGTCTCACTTCTTTTGAAAGATATCAAAACGTTTTTGACTAATAAAATGTTTATCATTATAGCAGAAACATTTTATTAGTTAACTACTTTTTGATATTTTTCACAGAACATGAGATACAAGGGCTCAAATTTGACGATTTTGGTGGCGTTCTATTAGAATACCTCCGTAAAACCAGAAGCTCCAATTCATATTAACAACGTCAATGATAATTTTTTTCAGACTCTCTTGCGCACCGCCTACACCGCAAAACATCTACTCCCGGCTTCCCATCTTCAGGTAATTCTGAATCTAAACATAAAAATTCTTCTATCCAAATATTCCAGAATGTTGCCAGAAGATAGAGAACCATACTTTGGATCCATTGCGCCGGTCAGTGATCCAGTCGACAGTGATGATAGTGAGAGCGACATGAGCGATGCCGATTGACCGATATGGGTCAAGATGTCCTAAACTAATTGTATTTATGGTCTCAATACCCCTCCACACAATGATAATCTTTTTTTCTAATTTTTAGCCCCGTAGTTTGTTTGAAAAAACTATGTAGATAATAAATGTATCGATGATACTAGAGTATGGTTTTAAAGACTGATTTTTCGAGTGTCCGAAATTATCGGAATCTTGGCCTAATTCTCGGAAATCGAGACGTCTAAGACGTCTAGGTCATTATTGTGAATGGCCCAAAAACCACAAAAGGTAATGCTAGAACGTTTTTAAACCATAAGCTTCTTTTTTTCGAAAAAAAGTTTCCAAACATTCTTATCGAACTGTTCCAAAACATCACACGAACTGCTACTAAAAATTGCGAGCTTGTATATATTTTTGATTCCCAGAAATAAAACCGAATTTACGTTCGAAAAGAGCATTTCAAAAAGGAAAATGTCAAAAATATTGGAGAGAATTAGAGACACCTGTAGAGCAAACATTCTCACAAAGCTCAGGATGAATTGTTGACGCAACTGACAATTCGACAGATTTCAAAAAATTTGCAGCGTTTTGGAAATGGGAAGGAACAAGAGATACAAATTTCAGTTTGCTCTATTGTTCCTCAAGTCCATGAATTTGAACAACTTCAAAAGAATTTACAGAGTGGATATTTCAGAGTGGCCTAGTTTTCTCACCATGAATTTACTAGGCCACCGTAGTTCAGAAATGGTCTGGAATGCACCTGATGCTTTTTCCTGGGCTGTTCATCACGGTAGCCTATCTTTCGTAAGCTGAGTTTCCTCGGCCACTAAAACAGAAACTTAGGAATCAAAAACTCGTCAGGAATACCATAATAACAGATTCACTATGTTTTTGGCAGCACAATCGAATAAGATTCGTGTAAAATGAAAGGGTGGGGTCAACATAAGAAACAAGGACAAAAAAAGGAGGAGTAGGGAATTATTATGAATTTCTTGGGGTTTGGATGTTCAACAAACATTTTTGCAAGAATTGAAAAATGGAAAGAACAAGACGAAGGACATTTGACAGATGATTTTTCGGCAGAACTTGAAAAAAAAAGAATGAACACAACAAAAATTGTTTCAGTGAATGAGGTATGGAGACAAAACAATATGGAAAGCGTGTGATGAGAGAAAAGAGCATATTTTTTAGACAAATGTCATTCCATCGAGAGCTCGGTGATTCTGGAGGCAGTTGGTGAGTTGGGAGAGGTCTGCGAATTGCGACAAATCGAACTGTCGTCCAGCTAGTCTGGAAAATTGAAAAAATTAATAGTTAAACTATTTCGAAAGACTATTTTGTTTTCAAATTTTGTATTTTTTTTTTGCATATTTTGAAAATTTTGATTTATGATTTGTTTTATTTATCTCGATTGTTTGAAGTTTCAATTCTTCAGAAATTTTGCTTCTTCAGAAATTTGTAATTATTTCAAAAAAAAAAGAAGACTCTCGTTGTTTTCGAAAAATCTCGATTTCTAGGATTTCAGAACTTTTAGAACTTCAAAAAGATTCTGGAAACATTTTTGACGAATTTTTGAAATTTTCACATTTGTGATGTGTCAGATTTTCGAGATTTTCGAGATATTTCTGATGTTTTTGAATTTTTTTTGCACAGAATCTTTAAAATTGTGGAGTTTCAGAAGTTTCCAATACTCTAATGTTTTGAAATTTTTAGTTTTAGAAATTTCCGTTTTTTTTTTTGGACTATTTTTTTAATTCCAAGCTTTTCTTATTTTCTGGATTCTGAGACATTATAATTTTTCAAAAAGTTTGGAATTGAAAATTTCAAACTTTTTGAAATTCCTGGATCCACGAGTAATCTGGTCGCGTAGTTCAGGTTGATAATTCTAAGTCATGATGCCCCTCCCGAAACTTACCCATTAGCATATAGTGCTCCATCCATGGTCTCCTTGGCTCTTTTTGCAGCAAGATGGGCATACAAGAGTGGCGATGGAAGATTGACAGTGTTTGTGCTCCGGCAGAAGAGGTATGTGAGAGCATGAGTGATGGTTGGCCAGAACGTCGCCGGAACTTTCCACGAGTCCCAAAGCACGTAGTAATGAGTCGGCCTTGCCAGACCAATCTGGCCGACCTGTGTAGCCAGGAAGAAATCGTAGAAGTCTCTGGTAGTCACAGTATCTTCTACTAGAGTTCCTGGACGGACGTTGAATCCTTGCTCGGGCAATCCTTCTTCCTTATAATTCAAGAAGAATCTTGTGTGATGGCGTTTGGTGACGACGATGTAGGTTAGTGTCGGATTGTATCCTGGAGCAATACGAAGACACACATTCTCCACACTCTTCTTCTCCTCATAGAGTGTTCTTTGGAAGTCTCCCTCCGAAAGACCATCTCGGTAGATGACAATGTGCTCCGGACGCTTGCCAGTGAACTGCACAAAGTTGCCGATCCGTTCCAGAATCTCGTCATCAAATCGGACGATTCTTTCTTCGCCAACATCTTGAATCTTGGAAGATGCACGATATTCTGTGCAGTCCAGATCAATATTCCCGACGATGGTGGCAACCGACAAACGTTTGACAGGATCCTCTCCCATCAAATCTCTGGAGGATGGATGCGAGACGTCGACTCCAAGGAGAAGAGTCGGTTCGGCTGGATTGACCAGCTTTTTCCAAGACTTGTGCTCTCCATCCCTCTCCAGACGGCGATGGGTGGTTCCAACCTTTCCCAAAATTTTCTCGACGAGCTGAGACGTGAACTTGCATGCGGCCGGAGTCATTCCAATGGAATTGAAAGTCTTATAGAGGATCCCTTGCGTGAAGACTCCAATTTCATTATCAGCCATCCATTTGAAAAGATCTGTAAGAAGAAAATTTAGGTTATTTGAAGGACAGGATACAGTAGGAAACTCACTGTAGTCATTCTGGAAGTACTGACGCTCGCAATTCAATGTGCTGAACCTGACTTGGAAAATCATGAAGACGATCGGCACAATAATCTCGTCCTCAGCCTCCTTGTACGAATCCAGATCCTGACTCAAACTTTTCATCCAGTCCATTGTGACTCCTGGCAAATCCCTCCCTTGGAGATATTCGGTGCTGGAATGGATTACAGCTTGACCCATCTCGCGGTTGGCCCAGCATACGGGCTGTCCTGCCTCCTCGATGGCTCTCATGAGATTGTGATAACACGTATCGTCAATCTCGAAAGCGACCGAATTGTTCATTGGAGATCCGACTCTCAGAATCGACCCGAGGAGGCGCTTCTTGAGCTTTGTAGCTTTGGGATCTCTGCTTCTTCTGAAGATCGCTTCCTCCAGTACTGTTCTCACTGGTTCATGGGTGACAGCTTTCCATTCTCCAAGATGATCGGAATCCAAGAAGTCCGAGTTTCCGTAGACGACTCGAGGAGGAGGCAGGAGACTCGCCTTGACGGACAACATCTTTTTCTCCATCTCGATCCCGTGACTTATCATATACCGATCGTTATTGTCGACGATCGGAGGACAATCTCCTATCGGATTCTGGCCAATGATGTTTTGAAGGACAAGCTTACGCTGCTCGGCACTGAGGGTGGTGTATTTTATCATCTGTCCCTTGAGCTGTTGGCTGACATAGCCAGTGTATCTGACCGGATCAATCAGCAAACTACACACTTCCATTGGGAACAGAACCATTCTGTTTCGATCTCCACTTGGTGGTTTCTTTCGAAGGCACGGGAGATGCGGGTAGCGGATGTTGTAGCCGTATCTTTCTCTGTAGTGGTCAATGATCGATATCCTCTCATTATTCCCATTGACGAATTCGTAGAAGCAATCGGCTCCAAACTCGAAGAATTTGAAGGTGGGGGAATTCATCAATGCTCTCAGATCTCTCTCTTGATAATTTCCCTGGTCGTCGAATCTGATTCCCTCCGCGTTCGAGACAAGGATCTTCATCTTGTGGAGCACCTGGGACATCAGAGCCACGTTTCTCTCCGTGACGCGGGCTCTCCTCATGTCATTGTCCCAGTTTCCGTTGGCAATTTCCTCATCAGGAATGTCGTCTCCATTGATGAGCTCCCAAAACAAGCGGACTAATGGGTAGCCGGGACGGGTGAACATCGTGTGGGAGACTGAAAATGTATTTATTTTTTTCATTATGTGTTCAATTGCTATAGAGCGCACTTTTAAGAATCGCACCTAAAGGACGTGAGGGCCGCTTAGCAAGAATTGGCTGCGTTCCCGTTTTCAAAATTTTTCGCTAGCTGATTTGCGACTAAACAACGCTTAAAACTTCAGTTTCAAGCATGTTTGAGTCGCTTCTCAGCTGGCGACTGCTATGTCCACACGACGCTCTCAAACTTGGCTTTGTGCCAATAGAGTTAAAATTTCACAATTCGACGCCCAGCTGAGTTTGGAGGCGTCACGTCTCGACGTAGCGGTCACCAGCTGAGTAGCGACTCAAGAAATCTTGAAACTGAAAATAGAGTTTTTTCGTCACAACTCCGCTGGCGACCGTCACTCTAATACGCGATGCCTGTAAGCTTAGCTTGGTGCCTAGATGCAGAAAAGGTATCTAGGACTCACCATCAAAACAAGCTGTGATTCCTACTCGAAGATTAAGCTTGACACTCATGGAGACTCCCATACGCGCGTCGACTCCGTTGCGAAGCCTGACAAAGACCGGTGCGTCACCGAATGCTCCCTCGTCAACGCGGTTTTGGAGCAAGAAGATGGAACGCTTGAAGACAGTGAACTGGTTCCCCGCACGCCTGAAAACAAATCACATTTCAGAGTGAAAGTGATCTTTAAAACTCACCTTGGCCATCTGACCCGAGCTGTGGCAATAGCATCCACCAACGTCGACATCAGCTGGCTATCTTGAGTTCCAACTTCGCGCCCTAGCTCCACTGCACGGGTGAATTTGTAGTAGAACGCTTTTCCGTTCCTTCCCCTGACGAGTTTCTCAGAAAATGGGAGCTGAGTATCTGACCAGAGTAAATTTACATCGTTGAAGACGTAATGATGAGCTGGTGGGAATTCGCCTCTCTGTGCACCGTCAAGAATCTCCCGGAAGAGTGGTCCAGTCTCTTCTCGCTTCTCCACCTTCTTTCGTCCCTTGTAGAGATCAATATTATACTCATAAAGTATAATTGGTTTTTCTGGAAGGTGGACCAAGCAATGGTTCGTGAGGAGTTCGATCTTGGTTCCACATCGTGGGTTGTCATAGACAGATGTGTCCGGGCGCTTGGCGAACTCCTGCGAATTATGAGCCAAGTCTTTTTTCGCAATCGGCATATTCGGGTGGTCTGCGGAGCCTGCAAGCTCACCAGGATTCTCCATTCCAGCTGCCGAGCGGGGTTGAATATTGTGACGTGGTCCGCTGCGTTGTTGAGCATACCTATTGCCATCTACGCGGCCTCCATGACGATCTCCATCTCTGCCATCAAAGCTCATGCGTTCCATTTGATTATGAAGATTGTCTCCATAATCTCCTCTGCCTTGGTTTCCACGATTTTGATGTCCTCTGCGATCGTCGCCTCTATGGTTGTCCGGGTTGCCTTGGTTACCACCGCCTCCTCCTCTCTGATTGTATCCTTGATCATTGCCACGGTTGCCTTCGTGTCCTCCTCGGTAGTTGTCGTCGTCACGATTTCTACGACTGTCTTCGTAGCTTCTACGATTCCCATCACCGTCATCTCTCCACTCTCGGTCGTTGCGACGGTAGTCGTTGTCATCGTTGCGGCGGCTCATTCTGAGTATTAATATCACCTGAAATTTTGAATAAGGAAACTTTATAACGCACGAGAGAAAGTTGAAAGGAAGCTGAGAAAAATAATGAGATTTGAAAAAGACGGTAAACAAGCAATGCATATCTACCATCTCAATCAGATAGAAGATATATAGGACAACAGTGAGAACCAGAAGAAGAAAAAGGAGAAATATCGAAAAGATTATTATATCCGTTGCTACGGTGAATGGAAGGAGATCCGTTCAGTTGTGAGGAGCTGAGGACAAATCATTTGACTCAAATCACTCAAATTTGACCTAATTGGCTCAAATGTCCTACGACTGCACAATATGGGGAGAGACAAGAAAAACCGGCAAAACGCGATGTGCCGCATGGATTACTATAGGCCAAAAAGATGCATGATCGCAAAAATAAGATGAATCATGTGAGCCAAATAGATTGTATTATCCATTTCCTCAGAGATACGTTAACGTACCTGATGAAAAATACTTCTAAAAAGTATAAATGTGTCTTGAAATAGGTTTCGTTAGTGTTCAGAAAAATAAGCCTTGAAAATTTTGATTTTCAGCCGCATTTCTCTATTTTATGAGCACGCAGAATAGATCAATCTGCATAAAAAAGAAGAATTCAATGGCAAAACTCTCGGCTGCCATCGCACCAAACGTTGATTGGTTCCAACTGGATTTTATGAGAGTTTTCGACTCAAAATTATCTAAATACTCGACAAATAGAATTTGTTTACAAAATCTGAAGAATACCAAACCTCAAGAGGGACGGAAATAAGCGAAAGGAAGGAGCAAAAGGGATAAACAATTAATTCAAATCTACCAGTGTCTAATTATGCGCACCGACGTAGGCAGGAAGAGAGAATGAATGAGAGGGTAGGACAGGGGTATCGGAGAAAATGAGGGAGAGAGGTCAGGTGACGTCATTACATGCAACGTGTGGAGGACTCGCGCAATATCGTATGGTGTCAAAGACGGAGCTCAGATAGAGTGTGAATCAGTGGAGAATAGAGACATGGGGCGAGGCTAAGTGCCAGATGGTACGCATCTCATTCGTCATGATGTCACTACAAAGTGTCATAACAACTGTGAGGGAGGATGTCCTTGAAAGGTTATGATTTGGGTGAGCCAAAACACCGCTATTCGAATATTATGGGTGTAAAATTTTGTTTTCGACAGGGATCTTTCTACAAACCTTTGGTTCAAATGTTTAAAAATACCTAATTCTTAACGTGCAGGTGAAATTAGCTCTGAAAGTCAAAATTAGCCTTCAAAAATTGTATATTTTCTTATAATTGAAAGTAAATTTGTTTTCCAAACTCAGAAAGACTAAACATATGGAGAAACCAGTGCAAAAAGAAAATCGCTCGGAAATTTGATTGATCTAAACTCTAGTTCTTGAGTTTGAGAGATTTTTTCATACAAAAAATGTTCTGAATACTAGAAAACCAGAAAATAACTTCAGAAGATTGAGTAACTTGTGTGTGAAGGATCTTCTTGGTGACCTTATTGGCTGGAAGCACGAATATGAATAAAAATAATTTTTATTCTTAAGTACTTGATAGCTTAACAAAATTTGAACAATGGAGGAGTGAGCATGGAACAATCAAATTCAAATCCGCAAGTGTTCATTAGCGCGCGTTCTCACCAAAACAAACAATAAGGACGGTTCGATACCTCTACCAGTTGGAAAAGAAAGAGGAGGATTCGTACGAGGCATTATATGTAGTAAATAAAGGCATGTGTTCGTCAATGAAATTGGGTGTTATTTCTCGATGAGCCATGGTGAAAACATACGTTAAATGCAAGTATAATTAGTGTTAAAACAGCAGAAACAACTGAGAAGTATAAAACACGAATAAGAAAAGAGAAGAAAGGTTGAGAGGAAATAAGAGAAGAAAAGTTGAGAAGGAGAAAAAAGAGAAATGAAGGGGGCTTGCTAGGGATGTTGTGGGAGGAGAAATGAATTCAAAGAAGAAAAATAGTGAAGTGAGGACGTTAACCATGAGCAATGTATGTGAAGTACACGTGCATGTGCGTGAGAAAAGTTGCGAAGAAAAGAATCGCGATAGGGAAATACAATGTATACTTCGAAGTACGTCTGATAATTTTTTTTTTAATCAAAGCGTACCGATTGTCTGATAAACTATTCTGTGGGACAGTGTTCAGTGTAGAAATTGGATTAAAATTTCAGAAAAAAAGAGGTTGAAAAAAGAAACAAGAAGGAAAAGGAAATGGTTGGTTTCAGACAACAGTCTCCTGTAGCGGAAGCCAAGAAAAGTGTAAGATGAAGCCAGCAACAGTGTAGCAACAGTTTAAGGAGCAACAGTGTAAGTAGAAGCAAGTATAGTGTCGGCGGGACGTGCCATGATGCGCGAAGATGTGTCATAGGAATGTGTTGAGAATCGAAGGAGCAATAGTATAACACGAGCATCGGGTGATAGTGTAAAGTATATCGTAGCTTCAAACTTTTGATTAACTTTAAGAGCACTAAATGTCGATTTTCAGTAAAATTGGGTCGCTTTTGCCGCAACGAGCTGTCGTCAACGCTATTTCACAAGGTTATCAGTTGTCTTGAATCCCACTGTTTAGCAATATTGTTATCTTTTCTGTTCACCAAAATACTGTCAAAATTTCATGGTGATTGAAGTATTCTCAGAGAAACTACAGCGTTCAAAACAATTCGTTATAGTTATGGGAAAGTCTGTAATTCCCTCATGTCATTCCATTTACCGTAAACACTCTAATAGAACGCCACCCAAATACATAGAACGCCACGCTCAAATTTGAGCCGATGTATCTCATTTTCTGTGAGAGATATCAAAAAGTGGTTTGCTAACAAACTGTTGCGGATATCATGATAAACATTTTATTAGTTAACAACTTTTTGATATAGTTCAAAAGAAGTGAGATATATATACTCAAAGTAGACATTCCGGTTTTATATTTAGAGTGTTAACTACCCATTTTCATGGTTATAGACAACATTTTTCAGTGATATAACGACAGTTCAACTCTCGCATACTGGAACATTGGAAAAAGATGGTTTTCGAGACAAAAAAGGAATGGGCCGAACCGGGGATTGAACCCGGGACCTCTCGCACCCAAAGCGAGAATCATACCACTAGACCATTCGGCCACATGCTTCTCCTTTTCTCTCCGATAACACATTGTGATCGCCCATGTTCGCTTTCCTTGCTATCTACCCAACGCATTTGTCTTATCGGCGGTCATTTTTTTCCCGACTGCCCTTCTTCACGCCAATGTTTGCGGACTGGACAAAAAGTGGAAATAAATCATGAAAATCAAAAGTGATCGCTATGCGAAATTTGCGGCGTGTGAACAGGCTCTTTTGATTGTATTAAGATTGAGGATGGGGTTGAGCACGAAAAGGCTGGGAGAAACGTGTTTGAGTAAAAGATTGCCGAGGTGGCAAAAAGGCTCAATTTCGATTTGGTTCCATCGTTTTGTGCTCATCTTTTGTTCAGACGGCATCACCGTCTCTCAGATTTTTCTATTTTTATCAATACCTGATTTTTCTGATTTTTCTTCTTTTCCATAGCTCAAACTTCCCATAGTTTGTCATATTTCGACTTATTCATTTTAAAATAGAAGTTAAAATAACCTATTTAGAAGCTGCTACTTTTCAATACACATTTTCATGGTAACGAGTAATTGGAGGGGGAGGAAGGGGCGCGAAATTTGACTAATAATTCATCTTCGGTTGAGGTGACAATTTAAGTGACGATGCATCGGAAGGAGGATGTGAAGGGCGAGGAAGTAATATGCGTTCGTTTTGTAGCCCTCCGAGGAATCGCAGATTTGTCATTACCTTCTTCCCAAGGCCTATCTCGTGGCACGCAAGAATCTCTTGACGTCTTCTTCTTCTTCTTATTCTTTTCCGGTCAAGATTTATGTTGAGATCTGTTTTTTTTTCCTGATGTGGTTTTTGTTTTGAGTTTCTCATTTTTGAGCTTTTTGGGAGTTGGTTGTATGTTTAAGCAATAAATAAATTCGTCTTTTCCATTCCCGCACAGTAGTCAACTATTCAATATTAGAAATTATAAAGCTGAATTGTTTCATTCTGAATCTTTTATGACTCAATATTTTCCGTCCCTACCCCGCACCTATTTCCGACCTATTCAACCGGGAGGGCTCCTTCAACCATTTCCCTAGTACTGCCATAGAAAGCCCTCAAATTCTTGTATTTGACCCAAATTATCGTGTGAGAAATATCAAAAAGTGCTCAACTGATTAAATACTTTTAATATTATAATGAACTTTTTGTCAGTTGACCACTTTTTGATATCTTTCACAGAAACCGAGATAAACTGGCTTGAAGCCGATGATCAATTTTAGGCATGCTGACTACTGTAGTTTTGGAACCCTTTTTTATTATACTTCTCAAAAAAGCTTCTTTTGAATTTTTTTTTTTTTCAGGGACCAATTGTCTTTTAATACATCATAAAATTTCGAATTTGAAAATGTAAGCACAACCTTATACCGTAAAACCTGCAACAGAACGGTCCCATCAACTTTGAGTCAGTTTATCTCGATTCCTGTTAGAGTTATCAGAACGTGATCAACTTGTAAATTTTTGATCATACTATCACAAGCATTTTATCAGTTGACACATTTTGAATATCTTGCATGAGAGCCAAGCAACGGGTCTTTCTATTACAGGGTTTACGTAATTCAAATCAAATGTACGTCAAAAATGTACGTCCAAATGTACGTACCGTATTTCCTCTAGTAGAAACCCACCTCTATTTGAAGTCTACTTCTAATAGAAGCCCACCCCGCGAGGTGCTTCAAAAATAGAAGCCAAACCCTCTAATAGAATCCCATGAGTTAATACGGTAATTCAAAGTTCCAGAATTTTTGGAACTGTGATTATAGAACGCGACAATTTCTCAATTTCTGAATTTAAGAATTTTAGATTTTTAGAATTTTCTATTTTTGCCGGAGTTTCAGAATTCCTGAATTTTTAATTTTGAGATCCTGGAATCTCAGAATTTCATACACTTGGAATTTTGAAATTTAGAATTGCAGAATGAAAATTTCGTTATTTTCAAAACATTGAATGTCAGGATTCTTAACTTCCGAATTGTCAAATTTCTGAATTTTTTAAATATAATTTTTTTGAAAACAAATAATTGAAAAATAGAAGCCCATGAGCTTCGATTAGAGGAAATAGGTATTTTCAATTTTTTATTTTCACCACTTGCTACCAATAGACACATATATGTTATTGATTCATATGCACCTGTACATATCATGAGAAAACAGTGCTCAATCTTTGTCAGGTTGTACGGAGGTCGAGTGCAAACATATTGGTTAGGTGCGGTTCCCCCCACTCCTTCATATCATTTTTCGATCCGTTCCATCCTTTCTTTGTATTTCTTTCTAGTTTCATCCCAATGTTTCAAAAAGTGTGAAATTTGTTTTAATTCCCAAATTATTTGAAAAAAAAACACACATACACACTCCCATCATTTCATTCCCATTGTCCTCTAGGCTCGGAATCGTAGAGTAAACAAATCTCAAAATACCATAAACGAGAGGTGTTGTGTACTTGAAACGTTTTGGTGAGCCTTTTCATGCCGTACAGAATGACGGAGTGAGAGAAAATGGAAGAGAAATGGCGGCTTTTGGTATGAGTTAGTTTGTCGATTCATCAGAGCGGTGGACCATAGTCATTCTATTTTTAAAGTTGCCGATTGCTTTGTTCTTTGTTTGATTGCCTACTACTTTTAATAATTGAGTTTTGCAAAGTTTCTGGAAGTTTTTGTTCTCAATGAAAATTTTCGAATATTCATGAAATTTTATTTTTTTCAATGTATTACTTACTTGAAACAGTACCGGTCAACAGTTCTATCTGTTTTTCTTGAGAATTGCTAATTTTGAATGGCTTAGAAAGGAAGTAAACTTATTAATGGATGGTTTTGAAAATTTTCTGATAGATTCCATCTCTTTTAAAACGAATTTAAGTCATGTAAATTTATCTTCTTTCCTGTTCTTAAACGAACATAATTTCTAACTTTTTCTTTTTTTTTGTTAAATTGTAACATTTTGATTTTATAAGCGACTTATAGTCCTGAATCAATAAATAAATTATTATAGACTAAACGATAATAGTGGTTAAACTTAGTACTTGACAGTTTTTTTTTGTGAAATTTCATCCAAATAAGATATCAGCATTTGAAATTAGGATTTCTGAGATTCTGGGATTTTTTTTCTGAGATTCTGAGATTCTGAGATTCTGAGATTCTGAGATTCTGAGATTCTGAGATTCTGAGATTCTGAGATTCTGAGATTCTGAGATTCTGAGATTCTGAGATTCTGAGATTCTGAGATTCTGAGATTCTGAGATTCTGAGATTCTGAGATTCTGAGATTCTGAGATTCTGAGATTCTGAGATTCTGAGATTCTGAGATTCTGAGATTCTGAGATTCTGAGATTCTGAGATTCTGAGATTCTGAGATTCTGAGATTCTGAGATTCTGAGATTCTGAGATTCTGAGATTCTGAGATTCTGAGATTCTGAGATTCTGAGATTCTGAGATTCTGAGATTCTGAGATTCTGAGATTCTGAGATTCTGAGATTCTGAGATTCTGAGATTCTGAGATTCTGAGATTCTGAGATTCTGAGATTCTGAGATTCTGAAGCCTCTTGAAGTATCGCAGCTCCTTGTAATTTCTGGAAGATTCGGTACCTCGTTGATGAAGATGAACTGTTTGACATGTTTTCAATTAATTAGGGCTCTATTTTTTCAGTAAGTCTAGCAATTATCATATCAGGCGAATTAATAGAAATCCAAGATAATAATTGTGGCATTCAAAATTGAAGATTTTACCAAAAAATCCAAATTTAAGTTTTTTTTTTCCCATTCTTCTGACCTACACATGCTCTAACATATTATAAGAAAACCCATTTCTCAATGTCTGGTAGGTATAAGACAAGATAACGATCTCGGAAGGGTCGAATTTAGAAATTTCTCCTCCCATAAAAAAGCGCCTAATAAAAAACACTCTCCGATAAATAAAGAGGACTACATAAGAGGTCATTTAGGTTGCAGATACATCCAAGGAGAAAACAAAAAACAAAACCATTTCGGAAGCCACCCATCATCCTAAGCTAATTGTTCTTCTGCCCGCCCGTCATGGTTGGGGCGGTAACTCAATTACGAATAAAGGCGCGAGATATTTCTTATTCCATTTCTCTTTTGTTTTTTCTTCCCGTATTCATTTCATCCTTGTTTCGTTATGACGAGTGCAATGAGATCTTGTTTTTGCTTTGAATTCATTCTTCACTAATGTCTATTACTTATTTTGCGGCGCCCGTTTGAGATTCATGAACTGTTTTCTATGCTCTTTCTGGTAGAGGTTCATTTCCCAATAGATTTTTCAAATTTTGTTTGTCTTCTCCAAAAATGGATTTTCTCTGAACAATGTTTCCTGTAGAAGCCCACGATTTTGGCAACACCTTTTTAGCAATATCTGTTTGAATTCACCATTAATAATTGACAAGATAAAAAATTATTAAAGTTTTTACATCGTAATCATTTTCAACCTACCGTAAACGTTTGCCATACCAAATGCTTGCAACTTGAGCTCAATTATGTTAATTTCTGTAACAGATATGAGCAATCCGTGAACTGCAAAAATACTCTAGACACTCTAATAGAACGCCACCCGAATCGTCGAATTTGAGTTCATGTATCTCATTTTTTGCGAGAGATATCAAAAAGTGATCAACTGATAAAATGTTGCTATTAGCATGATAACCATTTTATTAGTTGACAACTTTTTGATATCTTTAAAAAAAAAGAGATATATAGGCTCAAAGTGGACGGTCCGGGTGGCGTTCTATTAGAGTACTTCAAGGATCCGAAGCATTTAGACCCGTTGGAACTCATAAAATTCAATGAAAGTAGAAAACGAGGTCCATTTTCTAAAAAACTACAAAACAGAGAATTAGCTCTATTTCTTTTTTTTTATATGTTCTTTTGTCATTCTTGCTGCCAATTTCAGTCCCCCATTTCTCGCCTCACCAACCCTCATTTGGAGTTCTTTCCCTCCACTTCCACTCAATTTCTAACTTCTGAAGCAGTCAAAAAACCATTTTCCAGCCATGAATGTCATTGACGAGAAACCGGAAGAAGAGGAAAAAGAAGGAGGCGAAATGCGAAGTGAATCGGATGGTGAAGTAGCAGTTGCAGCAAAAAGATGGACCAGAAAAACCGATAAAGACGACCTGCAGCAGCCCATTTGTCATGGTTGGCTTATCGTTTGTGGTAAGTGTACCCCTTGTGTTGCGTCTTCAGAAAAGAGACTCATTTGGGTTTTCATGTGGTTCAGAGGTAACTGTTCTATTCATTTTATGATCTATGTGATTCTTATGTAGAACCAAAAGAGTCGAGTTTCCAATTTTGTGAAGTTAGAATTCCAGAAATTGCTCTAACAAGGGAGTTACTCGAGGGAGCAGGTTTAACTTTTTTTGAAATTTTGGGAGCAGATAGAAGAGCTTATGAGGATTCCAAATCTGTAAAAAAATCAGCGAAATGCTCACGCGAGCTGAGTTATGACCTAGAAAAGTTTCCCTATGATTAAGCATTTTCTCGTGAAATTTTTTTCACGGAATAGTGTATTTCTTTTAAAACAATAGATTTCAATCAACAGTGTGGTAAAGTGGTAAGATGGCAAGTTCAGAGGAGGAAGGTTCTAGGTTCGATTCCCCCTATCCCAAAGATTTTGCAAATTTTTTTTTGTTTTATTTTAAGCTGCCATAACTGGCTCCGGAATAAAAATTACGCAATTTAAACATGTTTTTCGGGAGTTTCTCGTCATGAATAGGCATTTTCCAGAATAAAAACAGACATTTAATTTTTGAAGGAATTCACAAATATGCTCATGGGTTCATCGAAGATTTTTCAAAAAAAAATTTCAAATTTTTTTTGTTCTTTTTTATTGAAAAAACAGTTGAGGATTCTACACATCGGTGGCATTCGATGACAAACTGCTGGAAACATATGTTCTTGCGCACAATACGCGCATTTGACCATTGACAATCTTTTGCACCCAGATAATTGGCACTTTCGATAAACTTTCCGGTCGAAGCAATATTGAATTGGTCTGTCACACTTCGGAGCGCAACTGTCCATATAACCGCCAGAATATCAGGAATATTGTCTCCATTCTTGGAAGATGGGAGAGCACATCTGCCAATATGCTTGGCTCAGCATCTGCAATCAAAAAATGAGGGACAATGAGATGATTCTGTCCGCCAGGTTCTGATCCGTCCTTTCGAGTTTTGGCTTCTTCGGTTGATGTTTAAAAACGGCAAGGACATGCAGGAGGATGAGCAAGGTTGTTGTCATGATTAATGGGTCAATGAGGACCAGATAACTTCTTTTATAGGGGTTTTTGAGCCGAAGCCAACTCATCCAACAATTATGACATGTTTGAGGTCAGCAAAAAAAAAGAAAAAACACAAAAAAAATTTGAAAAATTTTTTTTGAAAAATCTTCGATGAACCCATGAGCATATTTGTGAATTTCTTCAAAAATTAAATGTCTGTTTTTATTCTGGAAAATGCCTATTCATGACGAGAAACTCCCGAAAAACATGTTTAAATTGCGTAATTTTTATTCCGAAGCCAGTTATGGCAGCTTAAAATAAAACAAAAAAAAAATTTGCAAAATTTTTGGGGTCGGGGGAATCGAACCTAGAACCTTCCTCCTCTGAACTTGCCATCTTACCACTTTACCACACTTCTGATTGAAATCTATTGTTTTAAAAGAAATACACTATTCCGTGAAAAAAATTTCACGAGAAAATGCTTAATCATAGGGAAACTTTTCTAGGTCATAACTCAGCTCGCGTGAGCATTTCGCTGATTTTTTTTACAGATTTGGAATCCGCATAAGCTCTTCTATCTGCTCCCAAAATTTCAAAAAAAGCTAAACCTGCTCCCTCGAGTAACTCCCTTGTAAGATGTGTTTTCTCAATTTACTAAAGACTATTCTAACCTGGTGTCCTTTTTCCTTTACTGAAGCTGCACAAACTTTTTACCTTGCTATTTGTGTGAAAGTTTCAATCAAATTACTCTAGCTAGTACTGAAAGCAGTGAAAAGTTATTTTAGAGGTGCAAACACAGTTATTTTGTTGTCATTTTCATGCTGTTCTTGAAATTTAGGATGATTGACAAGCTTACCGTAAACTCTAATAGAACGCCACACGGACCGTTCACTTTGAGCCTCAATGTCTCACGTTTTTTGAAAGATATGAAAAAATTGTAACTGATAAAATGTTCGTCATGATATCAGCAACATTTTATTAGTTTACCACTTTTTGATATCTAACACAGAAAATGAGATACATGGGCTTAAATGTGACGATGTCTCATTTCTTGTGAAAGATATCAAAAAACTGTTAACTGGTGAAATATTACTGATATTATGATAAACATTTTCTTAGTTGACAACTTTCACACATCTTTCGCAGAGAATGAGATATATCGTCTTAAAGTTGAATGTTTGGGTGGCGTTCTATTAGAGTGTTTACGGTATTTTGAAATTGGTTTTTCTTGTGATTTTATTTTTTCTGCTAGTTTCATTCCAAACTGAAGCTGCACACACTTTTTGTTGCGCTATTTTCATGACGATTTTAATTAAATTACTGTAGTTAAGAAGTCAAACAGTAAAAAGTTAGTGAACATCGGCCCAATTCAATAATTTTGCTACACTTTTCAAAAGTAGCTGAATTCCAAGTATGAAGATCGAAAATCGTTTTGAATTATCCTTGCAGTTTGTCTGAAATGAATATTAGCTTGATGAAATTATTCATTATTGATTCCTTTCTTCAATCCATCTCTATGATCCGATCCGTCACAAAAACTGAGTAGCTACTGGCTATAGAAACATTCATTAGACCTCCTTTTTTTTCACTATACTGATCGTTATTGTGTGGACGGTAGTAGTAGCCAGCCGGGCAAGTCCATTGGTATAAAGCTAAAGTACTGTGACACTTTCACTTCATGCCGATGTTCATTTTCCTCTCATTTACTTCTATATGCATTCTGAAGGTATTGTTCCTAAAGAAAATAATTTTTCGTTCATTTCAAATTGAATTTGTACTTATTGTTTAGCTTATCTATCTGTGAGATCTATGTCATTTATCCTCTTGACACTTTTTTTCCTAATTTGTTAATTTGTAGCAAAAAACGTGTTTTAGTGAAAAAGAAGAAAGTTCTGAATTTTCTCTTTTCGTTTCACCTCGCGCCACTAAAGTTTTCAGTATGATTCATTTTCAACTTTCCCTCTTTCATATTCGTTTTACCTGGAAGCTCTAGTTTTGAGTCATCCAATACATAAAACGCTGCAGCCTCAGCGCGGCGGCCTCTTATTGTTTATGACCTCATCCTAAAATTTTACGAAGTGAAGAGAGAAATTAGGATGGGCGAAAACAGCAAAAAAAAATACAGATGAAGTCCTCGGAATGAGGTGAAATCTGACGGAAAACGAGGAAAAAAGAAACAGAAAGATTTTCGATTCCTCCTATAACCTCTAGGCTTCATTTCGCATGTTTACTTTTGCCTTTTGACATCACCTCCTCCTACTTTTAGAAGAACCAATAAAATTTTTGACAAGTTGCAGGAGGAGAAATTGAAACCTTCGTCTGTGCAGCCTACCCCGGCATTTCCCCTCTGCATAAGCATTCTCCTTAATACAAACATATTCGTTTCTCAGTTCTAAATCCGTATGAATAAACAAATCGCAAAAACGACGACGACTTACACTTTTTCGCGTTTTATATATTTTCTAGTGGTTAGGATTTTCTAGTTCTTAGATTTTCAGAAGATTTTGAAATTCCGACCTCAAAATGTCCATTTTTTTCAAGTAAAAAATTCAGCTTAATTTTGAAACTAACAAAAAGGCTTATTACCGTAAACACTCTATTAGAACGCCACCCAGACCGTAAACTTTGATCCTTTATATCTCACTTATTGCAAAAGATATCAAAAAGTTGTCAACTAATAAAATTTTTATCATGATATCAGCAACATTTTATTAGTTATCCACTTTTTGATATCTCTTCCAGAAAATGAGATACATAAGCTCAAATTTGACGGTTCGGGTGGCTTTCTATCAGAGTGTTTCGGTGATTTGTTGTCGTATACCGAAAATGTTCGCCGCACTGTATTTCTGATTCAAGCTCAATTTTTTCTAAATTCCTAGAGGATATAACAAATTTGCAGACTGATAAAGTGTTGGTAATAATACGCTGACCATTTTATCAGTCGACAGATTTTCGATTTAGAAACGAGGATAAATGAGCTCAAATATGCAAGCATACGGTAGCATTCAATGCCGACAGGGATCAGTTGCCTTTTTCTTTCAGAATGTATTGAAACTTTTGAATATTTTCTCTTTTTGTTACTGCTGCAAAGAAGCTTTAAAAAAAACTGACTCACCTTGAAACCTGTAATAGAACGGCCCTCACTCCGAATTTCTAATTTTTAAATTTCGGAATTTCGGGATTTTAGATTTTTTCTGGAATAAAATAAAAGCCTACCCTCTAATTGAAGCCCACCTCTAATAGGAGCACACCCTCCTACGGTAGTTCATCAGTGTACAACTGTTTCATATTCTTGACAGGAACCGAGATTAGTTGGCTCAAAGTTAAAAGTTAAGGAGACCTTTCATTACAGGTTTTGCGGATTACAATTTATCTGGATCAATTTTTATTTTGATCTAATTAATCCCCATGTCGGATTTGTTTCCAATTCCTTCTCGAATTTAGCTCAAACAATACTTTTGCATATTCCTTCTTCTTCTCCCGCTGTCGACAATCCCTTTCCTCCGCTCCCCGGCTGTTTGATTTAGCACCTTTCGCATTAATATTATAATATAAATATCTCACAAGAAAGAGTCAATTCGATATATATCTGTCTCGCGTGTCTTGTCGAGTAGCCCCCCTCTCAACTGTACAACAATTCACTTTCTATAACAACTAATTTCCTCGAGAAGGTTCAGACCAATAATTGCTCCAAAACTTTTTGCCAGTCTTGACTCATTGTATCCCCCATCATTTTTTTTTCTTATCCCCGAAATTTTCTAATTGCCACTTGAAACGATCCTCAAGATGATAATAGTCATCCACACTTTTTATCCAATATATATCGTATTGAACAAACGTTTTTCTAATTTTTTTTCATTCTAAAGGAAAAAAAAACTAACATTTGAATTTTGAATTTTACAGAGGGTAATCCAACAAAAATGATGAACAAAGAGGTCAAACTTCCTTGGCATGCTGGCTACTGTGTTTTCGATCCCAGACAGAGCACCATGAGTTGTTACAAACAGGAATACCCATTTGTTACGGTAAGTTGATCTTTCACTGAACTTTTGAACGCTGTTCATGATTTTTGTAGTTCTTTTTGTAGTTCGAATTCTGCGGTAAATGTGTAAAAATGAGTGTCAAAGATACCGCCAAGGTAATTGGAACATAAATTTCCTCTTGCCATTGATAAGCACATCCGCCTGAAAAAAAAAACTGTATAAATTCGTACATTTATTGAGAAAAACAGAAGAAAAAAACTTGGTTCGCTTCTGTTAGTCATTGAAAAAAATTAATTTAGAAAAATTCAATTCAATGAAAAAGTGTCTTACAATTTTTCAATTTCATTATTACTATTCTCCAAAAATTGAAAATGTTCAGCTGGAATTTAGTTACACATCTTGAGATAAAAGACAAATTCTCAAAATAGAAACTTAAAACAAACTTTCCAACTGCCTTACTTTTGACCTAATTCCTTCTGATCCCACAATTTCAGGATTACGCAACAAATCCAGTGTAACCTCATTTTTTTCCACAATTCGAGAATTCGATTTCCATAAAAATGTTGGCCATTTTTTTTTCCAAAAATTCTCATTGACCTTTTTCCTCAGTCAGTCTCAGTCTACCCTGTAAATGCACTTTGAGCCTAATTTTCCGGTTCCTGTTAAGGATATCGCATTTTTGTCAAGTAATAAAAGATTTGTGATACAAAGATGAAAAATTTTTCAGTTGACAACTTTTGAATATCTTTGACAGGTACCGAGATGAATTACCGTAAACACTCATATAGAACGCCACCCAAACCGTCCACTTTGTTTTCATATACCGTAAAACCTGTATTAGAAGGGCCGGCCTTTCTATTTTTCCAAGGCACCTCTTAGGGGCCCTTCTATTACAGGGGCCCTTTAATTAGAGGGGGCCCTTCTATTTTTCTAGCCATTTTTCCCAAAATTTTTCAACGAAAAATTCGACAAATTTACTTTCAAATTTCATAAAAATCTATTAATTTCAACAAAATTGAGCAATTTTTCTTATAAAAAAATAGTCTTTGAGCGAATTTTTATTAAATTGTGGAATTTCGGAATGTTTTTCATTGAAAATGTAAGGAAATTTTGTTAATTTCATGACACATTTTGAAGGAGATCTTTCTTTCGATGGGCCCTTCTATTACGGGGG
This sequence comes from Caenorhabditis nigoni, assembly GCA_027920645.1. Lineage (NCBI taxonomy): Eukaryota > Metazoa > Nematoda > Chromadorea > Rhabditida > Rhabditidae > Caenorhabditis > Caenorhabditis nigoni. The sequence continues at coordinate 2,279,783 of CP115869.1, forward strand.
CCCTTCTAATACAGGTTTTACGGTATCTCATTTTCTATGAAAGATATGAAAAAGTGGTCAACAAACAAATTGTTTATCATAATATCAGCAACATTTTATTAGTTAACTACTTTTTGATATCTCTCACGGAAAATGAGATACATGGGCTCAAATATAACGATTCTGCTGGCGTTCTATTAAAGTATTTACGGTTAATTAGCTCAAAGCTCTAAAAGTCAGGCGCCCTTCTATTACAGGTTTCACGGTGCTTTGCAAAAAACGTATAGATGTTGCAGTCCACAATTAATTCTGACTACTCCAAAACCAATAAATTAGCCGTTTCAGAATCGTCTGCTTCAACGAAACCGGACAGTTCGTATGGATGGTGATCGGTCGGCGTTTGCTAAACACTGGGGTAAGTTAACACCCCACAATTTTCATTTCCGACGTTTCTTTGTGTAGAAACATAGTACCAAACAGCAAACACAATACATATGAAATGAATATGAGTCTACAAAAAAAAAGAAACGAAGAAAACGAGAAAAAAATACTAAAAATTATTTCAGGACTTCTCCCAGACCATTTCGGGTCCCCGATTTCGGGACCACACACGATTGCTAGATCATATACCCGTCATCCTAAGGAGCGAATACCAACCAAAGAGCGATTCTTCAGTATCTCCAGGATTCCTAGTCGTCTTACAAAGTTCTCAACTGTCCGCGGAGTACCCGTAGAGTTTTTCGGTTAGTTTTTTTTCTTGCAACAGTTTTTCTAGAAGCAATGACCTTTTGTTAGTTTGTGTCGATCTGTAAACAATGCTCTGCGAAGTGGCTACAACTTGACGCGTCACTTTTTCCACTATTAGACACCTGTGACCTTAAAGGAAGCGTATACAATTTTTATGATTATGTTTTCCTGTTTTACTTATTTTTATATCTGATACTTTGATCTTTTTTTAACACTCGTTGATTAGTCTCCCAACAAGTTTCCTCTTCTGTCTAATGAGCGGAATCCGCAAACAATACGGAGCAAAAAGAATTTGATGAGCAAGCAATGGTAAGGAAGTGAAAGTGTTGATCATCATCGTCATCAAAAAATGTAACTGTTTAATAGAAAAATTACGGTTTAGTGGGCACGGTCTTAATCCCAAGTACAAACTTTCCCCCTGCGCCACCCTTTTTCATTCCACCTTTGTCTTACCTATGTTTTTTTTGAATTGCTCCCGAATCTCTCGTGGCTCACGGATTATCCCACGAGGGAGCCCTCTGTTTTTTCCCATTTTTGTCTACCTAAATGTGTTGTTCTCCCCCTACACAGGTGCTTGTTAAGCATACATGAGTCTCTGTCACTCTCAAGGTGTTGTATGTCTCTCTCACAACCCTTGACTCCGACCTCCTCCCGAGATTTTGTTCCACTCTTGTAAAAGTCTCGCACTTTTTTTTGGGTGCTATGCTTCAATTCGGTCAAGACTGAGACCAGACTTTTTTTTCGTCCAATCGAGATCTACTCATTTCCAAAATCCGTCCTCTTCTCCGATTGACCATAAAAAAGTGCTAATCCTAGCCTTTAAACAGTCGAAATGGTTTCTAACAATCGGTGAGGATTCTGAAGCTGGCAGAAAAAAAGAAACGCAGCTTTTGCTGGTTGACCAGAATTCTTCTTTTAGGAGTAGCCAAGTTTTCCAATTTCTGCCTTACTGTATTCAGTAAAGGAAGATAACTTTTTTGCGAAAAAGCTCGGTTTGTAGTTTCCCGATTTTGAGCACATTTCTCCTGAAAATTGAATTTTATATGAGAATATTACCTTATTTCCTCTAATAGAAACCCACCCAAACCATCAGTTTTGAGCTCAATTATCTTGATTATTGCAAATGTTATCACAAATTTGCTAACTGATAAAATATTGGTCACTTTATGATAAATAATTCATCAGTTGATATTTTTTTGATATCTTTCAAATAGATTGAGGTAATTGAGGTCAAAGTTAATGGTTTAGGTGGTCTTCTATCAGAGGACATACGGTATGTTTTCTTACTAACACTATTTCCGGAGCCCACTTCTCCCAAATAGGAGCCCACTTCTCCCAAATTGTCAAGGTTGAGCTCAATTATCTCGGCTCATGAAAAAGATATGAAAAAGTGGTCAACTGATAAATTGCTTATCATAATATGACATACATTTTATTATTTGACAATTTTGTCATATTTTCAATAGGAGCCGAGATAATTGATCTCAAACTTAACAGTGTGGGAGCCCTAATATGACAAGTTTTACAGTACTTCTATTGGAGTTGAATTCATATTTGATAAAATTATCTTGAGAAAAGTTTCAGTAAAAATTGTTGATTAGTTTTATTTTTAGCAAGATAATTTTAAATTTCTGCTATTCTGAATTTCTAAATTTCTGAATTTCTAAATTTCCAAATTTCTGAATTTGTGAATTTCCGAATTTCTGAATTTATTGAATTTCTGAATTTCTGAATTTCTGAATTTCTGAATTTCTGAATTTCTGAATTTCTGAATTTCTGAATCTCCTAATTTCCAATTTTCTGAATTTCTGAATTTCTGAATTTCTGAATTTCTGACTTTAGGAATTTCTGAATTTCTGAATTTCTGAATTTCTTAATTTCCAAATTTCTGAATTTCTGAATTTCAGAATTTCAGAATTTCAGAATTTCAGAATTTCAGAATTTCTGAATTTCTGAATTTCTGAATTTCTGAATTTCTGAATTTCTGAATTTCTGAATTTCTTAATTTCCAAATTTCTGAATTTCTGAATTTCTGAATTTCTGAATTTCTGAATTTCTGAATTTCTGAATTTCCGAATTTCTGAATTTCTGAATTTCTGAATTTCCGAATTTCTGAATTTCTGAATTTCTGAATTTCTGAATTTCCGAATTTCTGAATTTCCGAAAATTATTTCTTACTGTTAGTTATGAATCCTTTGACTCATCCCTTTTCTTCTCCAAATACTGACCGGAAACATTTCAAAACAGAAAGATTAGGCATAAAATCAGAAAGCAAGTTCAAACCTGTCGGCGGTAAACAATTTTCAACGTCTACCATTCAATTTTATGACCCCTCTCTCATCCCTTTTTTGACTATTCAGTACTTATGTGTTTTTTTATTCCTAACATCTCTCTTCTCTTGCGCAACCGAAGATTCTTTTTTACAGAAATACTTATACAACAAAACCTACAAATTCTGAATCTGAATCCGATATATATCCATCATATATCGCAGAACGCTTTGTTCTTCTGTTCAATTGCGCAACGCCGAACGTCGGAAAAAGGACACGAGGCGAAAAGACGAAGCTGGTCGAATTGTGATAGGACGGGTTATTAACGCCATTCGCAAAACGATAAGCAATAGAAGAAGAGGACGACGGTTGGCAGGCAGGCGGCTAAACGAAAAGAAGAAGAACCAAAAGTTATCGGGCAAAAAGTGTGTGTGTGTGTGTTGTAGGACATAGCCACGGACACACCGTCGGTCTTACCTAAAGCCATTCCCTTCTAATCTTCTTAATTTTCGTTCATTTCTGCAATTGCTACACCAAGCAGCCACGTCGTCCAATCTCAAGCCACGGAGCCCGATCGAGCGACGAGTGTCGGCGTCATCGCACTCCTCGACGGGCTCCATGCATCGTCAGGGTGTTCACCCGAATGCTCTGCACCATTTGTTGCTAACCAACAATAATAAGAAACGAAGCAGCACGACGACATGTGCTCATAGCCAGAGAGCACCCAACACCTACACTGGTGGAAGTGCCACGTCATCGATACCGTTGTACGTGAACACGCAGGCGCTGGCCGCTGAGCAACTATCGAAAGCCGAGAAACGAGTGTCGTTCAAGGATCTCGACATGATGAGCGGCCGCCTCTCGGCCACTACCCAACAACCATCCTCATCATCCGCTGCTGTTCACCTGAGGACCGGCGGCGGACTGCACGCAAGAAAACTACATCGGTGTGACACGGGAGACATGAGCCTTTTAGAGAGGTGGGTTGGAACTTTTTTATTTTTTTTCTTTTCCTTGATTCCAAGTTAGTGAAAGTGCTGCAGAGGGTTTAACTAACTTAAATTAGTCGCCATTTTCACACTCGACTGACCCGGAATAGACTTTTCCTTTTATCTTGATGCTGGAATCTACCTCTCTCCCTATTTTTTCTCTTTGCCATTCGAAAGTTTGCCTTTTTACCTTTGGTCTAACCAGTTACTAGGTATTGTTGTGTTATTTTTTTTTGAATTGAATAGAGAATTCAAATGGAACCAGGTAACAGGTTCAATTACCGATTTTTTGAAAAGTCTCAAAAGAAAATTGTCAATCGTTTCGTTCCCTGGTCTGTTCGAGGATTTTTTCAAGAACTTTGTCAACATATTAGCAGCAAGAAAGTATTACCAGCACTTCAACGGTATTGCTTATACCTTACTTTCGATTTATTAGTACTAGCGTGAAGTCTAGACAGAAAACGTGCTGGATTTATTTTTTCAAATTTACGTAGGTTACGGTTTTTAGTTTGAAAAAATTGAAATTTCCATACTACCGTAAAACCTGTAATAGAAGGGCCCTCTAACTTCTAGCTTTGAGACGATTTGTCTTGATTCTTGTGAAAGATATCAAAAGTTTGCCAACTGATAAATTATTGATCATAATATCACCAATCCAAATTGGATTCGGTGTACTGTAACTCATATTTTGTGTTTTTTCCATCAGATTTAATTTTCTGTTGTATTAGTGACAACAGAAGGCAAGATTTAAAAATAATTTTCGAACATAATTAGGACTCCGACTGAAATCTGCAATTTTCACAGCCAAATTTTGATAATCTGAAATTTTTATAGGAGTTTTTCAAAATCGTGTTGTTCTAGAAACCCCCATCTCTCTCCTTCTCAAGATTTCCTTTCTAGACTCATTTCATCTAGATTTTCCACTATTTGAAGAATCTGTATCTTTTCTGTAACTTCAGGTATTTATCGCGTGAGAATATGCATACTCCGTCACCCATTCCACTGGAGTATCATCAACAATCTCATCATTCTCCAAGGCACGTGCATTTCGCACAAACCCAATCTCGACGACCGTTACAACGAGACCAACGAGACGACTCGGCAGCGAGTATTCGAAAACGACTGAGCCGAAGTTGTGATCATCTAAGTGATCATAATTTTAGCCCGAGGTTGCCGCCAATCCGGAGAAAACCCACGAAACATGTACCTCAGACACTATCACTGGTTATTCACGGTACGCTCGTTTTTTGTTGGATCTTTTGCTCTTTTTTTCTGGAGTGCTTTGTATATTGCTAATACCTGATAAGCTATGTGAAGTGGGCCGCCCGTTCAAAAGGCCCGCAACATGTATACAAATGGATTAGGTTGGACAACACTTTGTGTTCCTTTTTTTATAACGTAGGTGGGGTCGTCTCCGCGCGGTGGCGCCGAAAGAGGAGAGGTATTTGCAAATAGATTACACAAAAATGGAAACATATGTAAATACGAAAATGGTCATTGCCTAATTACGTCGTTTTCTGAACTTGAGAAGGATCTGTGTGATCTGAAGGTTACTGTACGGGGGAGACAAAAACAGTAAGGGGACTGAATGGGGAAAGAGGAGCAATTATAAAACAATTCACTGACCCGTCTTGGCCGGAAATCGAGAGTGACGGGAAATAATACTTCAATTGTTTCTATAACCATTGTTGTGTTTCTTGGAAGAAGTCATTTTTCCTTCGAAATCTCCAAAATTGTCAGAATTCCTCTAGCATACTAATTAGTCTGAATTTTCCGGAGTTTTCATTATTTATGTATTATTTTCAAAAAAAAACTCTGGAGAAAGATAACATTTCTGAATTTCTGAATTTCTGAATTTCTGAATTTCTGAATTTCTGAATTTCTGAACTTCTGAATTTCTGAATTTCTGAATTTCCGAATTTCCGAATTTCCGGATTTCTGAATTTCTGAATTTCTGAATTCCTGAATTTCTGAATTTCCGAATTTCCGGATTTCTGAATTTCTGAATTTCTGAATTTCTGAATTTCTGAATTTCTGAATTTCTGAATTTCGGAATTTCGGAATTTCTGTAGCACAATTTTTATGATAGTGTTTTTTTTTTGGCATAATTAAGCTCACAAAAAGCATAACTCAATAAAATCAAAAATGATTGAAAAATGTCCACAAAAAGGTTTACAAAAGTTAATTTCTTTGTATTTTTAGCATAACATGAAATTTTAAGGAAAACTTTAAAATTCTGTATTAATTTATTAAGAACAATAAAATCTCCGGGATGAGTCAAAATATATTTTTTGACGGAGACAGTAATTTTGCTACAGTAATCACATTTCTTCTCCAAACTACCCATAAATCCATTCAACAAAATCCAATAATTTATCAATTAGCCAACCCAGTTTTCTTGTATCCATTATTTTTCATTATCTCTCCCCAACGCTCTTTCAAATGTTCCCGCATGCCGACAAAACTTCAAAGAGTGATTAAGACGGTGGACCCCCACCGCTATTTGTACCTTTTTTTAATGACTACCGGAGGTCTGATGGATTTTTATCTATTTTTAATCTTTCTTTTGAGATAAGAGAAACGAAGGAAGGGGTCAGTCAGTTTTGTGTCCAGCGTAACGGAATACTCTTATTGGATTTTTCTCTGTTTTTTTTTTGGCATATCAGTGACGAAATAGGTGTGGAGTTGGTTGTGTTTGAGCTAGTGCCGGTTATCGTGAGAATGATTCAGAATTTTTCACACTCTGTTTGAATTGAATAGGAGGAAGTACTTGACGGGAACACAATTGCCTTCAATATTTTTTGCTTCATTTCGCTCACTACCTGGAAAATTTCCTACCTGGAACATTTTCCATAAAAATAATAATTTTATTTTTGTTGGTTGAAATCGGATTTAGTATATATAGAGTAGATAGAGGCTCATCCTTCTCCTGCTTATGTTCTTGAACCTCAAGCAGTTTCTTTGGAAACGGAAGGAAACAAGAGAATGAGACGTCATTAACCGAGCCATGGCAAGAAGAAATTGAATAGAAAACTCGCCATCTTGCGCACATCTCTTACCATTGTAACTCGAGCCCGTCGATTCCTACCACCCTTCTGTCATATGCAATCTGTCAATTGTCGCGTCTCTTGGTTTCTCAGTTTCTAATTCTTTTTTTTCCCGTTGCTACTACTCTACTTTCTCCAAGAAAATCACCGAACAGAAAAAATTTCACTTCTTTTTTCTACCCAATTAGTTACACGCCAGTGAAAATGAAACCGAAAAGAAAACCACAAAAGAACGGATGGCATGGAACAGTGATTTTTTCCGCTAAAATCTAATGTTAATTCGTCTTAAAATAGATCTTCTTTTAATTCGAAATTCTAATAGGAAAGGTTTCAATTGGTGTGGGTTTCTAGTAGAGTCACTTTCTACTTTTGTGTTTTTGAACTAAAAATAATGTAAAAATCAATCTAGCTAGTATAGACTAGTACTAGCGAAAAGTTTATTTTCGGAAATTCAAAAATGTAGAACTTATCAATGTTTGGCAATTCAGAACTTTCAGAAATTCAGAATTTTAGAACTTTCAATTTTCAATTTTCGGAAATTCAAAAATTTAGAATTTATTAATTTTCAGAAATTCAGAATTTTTGGGAATTCAGAAATTTGGAATTTTTAATTTTTGGAAATTCAGAGTTTCAGAATTTCTTAACTTTCAAATTTTTCGGAAATTTAGAACTTGCTCAATTTTCGGAAATAGAAATTTAGAAACTCTTATTTTCGGGAATTCAGAAATTCAGAAATTCAGAAAGTCAGAAATTCAGAAATCCAGAAATTCAGAAATTCAGAAATTCAGAAATTCAGAAATTCAGAAATTCAGAAATTCAGAAATTCAGAAATTCAGAAATTCAGAAATTCAGAAATTCAGAAATTCAGAAATTCAGAAATTCAGAAATTCAGAAATTCAGAAATTCAGAAATTCAGAAATTCAGAAATTCAGAAATTCAGAAATTCAGAAATTCAGAAATTCAGAAATTCAGAAATTCAGAAATTCAGAAATTCAGAAATTCAGAAATTCAGAAATTTGGAAATTTTGAAAATTCCGAAAATCTGAATTCAGAAATCATTCTTCGCGTTTTTTCACTTTATACTTTGGGCTGATTTATCTCGGTTCTTGTAACAGATACCAAAATGCAGTCAACTGACAAAATAATTTTGATATTATTATACACATTTTGTCAGTCGACCACTTTTTGATATCTTAAATAGTAAATGAGATAAAGAAACTAAAAATGAGGGTTATACGGTAACGCAAAAACCACAAACACACCAAAAATTTTCATTATTGTCCTTGTCTCGATTTTCAAATTTTTCTATGCATGTCATTCAAATTTTATTCCCCCCCCCCTCCTTTTATTTCTCGTCCTTGATCCTCTCCATCTTGAGAATGGAACAGGTGGTCGCATTTCTTTTAGAGCGACCCCGCCCGTTTTCTTATTCTTCAGGCTCAATTACCCCAATTTAACAACCGTATCAAGCTTTATTTCGTCGTTCCCTCTTTTGTTCCGAATTCCTGATAGTTTGTTTGGGGGTTTACTTTGTCAGGTTTTATAGCCCTCTAGTAGAACACCTATAAAAAGTCTTTAACCTTCTTATCTCGCAATTCTATTCTCAAAGTTAACGGTAAGCTAGAGAACAAACAGGTGTTCAAATTTTCAAGCTTTTTTCAATTTTTTCGTTTCTCTGCGCCTTTAAAACTTTGGAATCAGTTTGTTTGTAATAGTAGGAGTGTGGCAGCAATGAGCATGTGAGAAAACAGAACTCTCGCGGGCGGTTGCTCTCCCCCTATCTACTCTTATTTCAACTAGTTACTCTCGTGAAACCTCTTGACACCTTTGGATGAAAAAATATGGAAGATGACACCATTCGACTTTTTTCAATTTTTCAAATTCATTGTTTCCGTTGTTTCTTGAATTATTGAGTTTAGGTGAATTTCTGAATTTCTGAATTTCTGAATTTCTGAATTTCTGAATTTCTGAATTTCTGAATTTCTGAATTTCTGAATTTCTGAATTTCTGAATTTCTGAACTTCTGAATTTCTGAATTTCTAGATATCTGAATTTCTGAATTTCTGAATTTCTGAATTTCTGATTTTCAGTTTTTCTGAATTTCTGAATTTCTGAATTTCTGAATTTCTGAATTTCTGAATTTCTGAATTTCTGAATTTCTGAATTTCTGAATTTCTGAATTTCTGAATTTCTGAATTTCTAAATTCCTGAATTTCTGAATTTCGGAATATCTGAATTTCTGAATTTCTAAATTCCTGAATTTCTGAATTTCGGAATATCTGAATTTCTGAATTTCTGAATTTTCATATGCATTTTATATGCCTTCCAAAAAAAAAGAGAAAACCAAGTTTTGCATAATTCTAAATCGCTGCCAAGGCTAAAAAGAAAACGGTTTAAACTTTGTCAAAACCAAGCCCTTTTTAAAACCGCTTCTTTTTTCGAATATCCTGATCCACTCAGATAATGCGATAGGGATGGTTTGGCAGCAGCAGCTGTCTTCTCGGGAGGGACTCATTCAGATGGATCGTATGTAGAAAGACAATTACGACCTTCTGCCAGCTGTAGAGTGCATACACTTGTTACTTTTCGGTCCATTCATTAGGGAATACTGTTCCTCATCAAGTTCAGAAGACAATTTTCAATTGCGTTCCTTTTCACACCTCTATAATTATTTTCTGTTATTTTCCTCTATGTTTCGTGGCCTTCTTGGTTTCAAGGAATTTGTCCTTTTGAGGTACAGAAAACATACAATAAAAAAGAAGAAGAATAAGAAAAGAAACCCTATAAATCAAAACCGTCTCGTTTTCTTACGTGTTCTTCGTTATTGTTACCTCCTTCCCCCATCCATTTGATATCTGTGTTTTCCTTTTTTCTTCCTGTCCATAACCTACATTTTTCGATTCGTGTGGCAATACGATAAGCTTCTTCTTCTTCTCCTTCCTCTCATCTCGATTCATTTCACTTCACAAGAAATTTTTTTGGCGTCCTGCCATCCATCCACAAACAGTTTTGCCTACCAGTTTTCTAATGAGATTTGCGTTTCGACTACCCTTTTGCCTATTTCATGTGTTCTCTTCTTCATCATCTCCTTACTTGTCAATCAAAGACACCACCGCCCCAAGTTTTGTGTAAATAAGTAGGGATGGGTGGGAGGAACCTGCAACTTTTGGATTTTTTGGATTCGCCAGGTGACGGTGACTCAATGTCAACTAGGATCGTGTTATTTTATTGATTGGACAAGACGTTTGGCTTTTTTTTTGGATCATCAGATCTTACAGTATTGAAATTTATCTGATTCTTAGGAAAAATATGATCACGCCCTTTTCTGCAAGTCATAGGATACTTCCGAAATGTTTTACGATGTTCTATAATTGTTCTAATCTGCAAAAGTTGTTTTAGATTGTTTTTTCTTTCTAAGTAGAATTTGAAATCAATTTTTAAAAACGGTGTCTATTTTTGATTACCCGATTTCTATGAGACCTTTTTTTCTGTTAGTCGAACTTGAATTTCTGAATTTCCGAATTTCTGAATTTCCGAATTTCTGAATTTCTGAATTTCTGAATTTCTGAATTTCTGAATTTCTGAATTTCTGAATTTCTGAATTTCTTAATTTCTGAATTTCTGAATTTCTGAATTTCTGAATTTCTGAATTTCTGAATTTCTGAATTTCTGAATTTCTGAATTTCTGAATTTCTGAATTTCTGAATTTCTAAATTTCTGAATTTCTGAATTTCTGAATTTCTGAATTTCTGAATTTCTGAATTTCTGAATTTCTGAATTTCTGAATTTCTGAATTTCTGAATTTCTGAATTTCTGAATTTCTGAATTTCTGAATTTCTGAATTTCTGAATTTCTGAATTTCTGAATTTCTGAATTTCTGAATTTCTGAATTTCTGAATTTCTGAATTTCTGAATTTCTGAATTTCTGAATTTCTGAATTTCTGAATTTCTGAATTTCTGAATTTCTGATTTTCTGAATTTCTGATTTTCCGAATTTCTGAATTTCTGAATTTCTGAATTTCTGAATTTCTGAATTTCTGAATTTCTGAATTTCTGAATTTCTGAATTTCTGAATTTCTGAATTTCTGAATTTCTGAATTTCTGAATTTCTGAATTTCTGAATTTCTGAATTTCTGAATTTCTGAATTTCTGAATTTCTGAATTTCTGAATTTCTGAATTTCTGAATTTCTGAATTTCTGAATTTCTGAATTTCTGAATTTCTGAATTTCTGAATTTCTGAATTTCTGAATTTCTGAATTTCTGAATTTCTGAATTTCTGAATTTCTGAATTTCTGAATTTCTGAATTTCTGAATTTCTGAATTTCTGTTACTGTCGTGTCTCTCAATTTTGAAATCCTAAGTCATATCCTCTTATTTCCTCTATCAATCCTTTAGTTTTGGATCTCAATTCCTAATTGGCTATCTGTGATCTGATCAAAAGCATAGAGACTAGATAAGAGGTGATACGCAGACAATATTTGGCGGCAAATGAGCAATTGAGCCGAGAAAAAACAGTCATTGTGTGTATTTGAAAAAAAAAACGAAACGAGTCTTCGATCCTTTCGATTTCGCCAATGACGGCTGCCAGCAAAGACCACCGGTCAGATTTTTGAGGTCTTTCTTCTGCCAATGATAGGGAAAAAAGGCAAAAAGAAGAACAATACCTTCAACCTTCCTCGGTTCTTTCCCCATCCGACATATCCTTCATTTTCATTGGTTTCCTTGTTCACACTTTCGACCGTCACTAAAATCCAATTGGATTTCCTTCCTTCCACCAACCGTTCTCAGACCCCACATACAGTTTCCAATGTGTCTGGTGTTCTTTTTTAGAGAACTTCTGACCTCGGAATTCCGAACAATTGTTGTGAATTGTTTCACAGTTATTCTCCCTTGTTTTCTTCCCGTCATAATATTTCTCACCTTTTAACTTTATAATCGTCCTTACTTCCCAAAACATTGCATGTTTTTAGAACATTCTCGGGTTAAAATCTATTCATGGAGATATTAGACATACGACCGTCAAAATATGGGAGCGTCAGAGGTGAGTAGTTTTTGTTCTTGATTTTAGGATTTTGGGCTTTTCGTTAGAATCCGGAGATTGCCGGTAACCGCTTGGCTCCGCTAAGATTAGACCGCAAAATTTAATTAATTCCTCAAAATGTATTAATATACAAGAAATATAAATGGGTTGGTTCATTGAGAACTGGCAAAATGGGACTACTGTAGCATAATTACAGAACCGTGCAAAAATACATCATTCATCGATTTTTTTCAGTAAACATAGTCAAGTTTCTGGACTTGAAACTTTTTTCTAGTATTTTTCTAAGAGTCTCAAAAATTTGAATTACCGTCAACACTCTAATGGAACACCGCCCGAATACTCAAATTTAAGCCCATGTATCTCATTTTCCGTAAGAGATATCAAGAAGGGTGTAACTGACAAAACATTGCTTATATTATGATAAACAATTTTTTAGTTGACAACTTTTTGATATCTTGCAAAAGGTGTGAGAGATATTTGATTAAAGTGGACGGTCCGGGTGGCGTTCTATCACAGTGTTTACAGTATACTAATCAGTGACAGGGATTGGTTTTTGTAGTTGACAATTTTTTTGAGATCCAGAAGTGTGCCGGAAATGATAAAATTAGCGTTGGAGTAGAATTAAAATGAGAGTTCTGGGGTTGAAAAAACCCCCAATACAAAACTAAAACTCTGATATTGATGCTTTTAAAAGCCGATTTTGAGATCATTTATTTGATTTTGTGTTGAAGATAATAAAAAATGGTCAGCTAACATATATAATTTTCATCGTAACATCACAATGATTCGTCTTTTAACAATTTTTTGATATCTTATACAGCAACCGAGGTAGCTTGGCACATACCGTAAACACTCTAATAGAACGCCAGCCGAATCTTTAAATTTGAGCCGGTGTAACTCATTTTCTGTAAGATATATCAAAGAGTAGTTAACTAATAAAATGTTGCTGATAGCATGATAAACGTTTTATTAGTTGACAACTTTCTGCTATCTTTCAGAGTAAGTGAGATAAATAGGCTCAAATTAGACGGTCCGGGTGGTGTTGTATTGTAGTGTTCACGGTAGTTGATTATATAAAATTATTCAAACTTTTTCAAATTTGGACTCATATTCAATGTGAAGGTTTTACCGTAGTTTTGACACCCTCCTTTTCTTTCCCATTTTTCAGAGCACTAATTTTCTAATATTGTCTAACATACTGGTTTCATTCCCTCATAATTTTGCTTAAATTCGATGTCCTCAGTCATTCGTAAAGTTTATTTTTTTTCTTTCTCAACAAGACTCACTTTTTTGATTTATTATCACTCTAAAGATTTTGTATATGATATCATAACTTTGATTAAACAAACTCCTGATTAGCGTAAATCATTTTTTATTGTTTTTATACTTTGAGTTTTCGTCCCTACGTGTATATGTTCTTTTTGTGGAGCCCACAGAAATCAACTTCTTCTTTTTACTTTCTGTCATCTCATGATTTACGGCTAGAGGAAGAAACAATGAAAAAATATCCAATTTCCGGTGGAAACCTCGGGGAGCTATCGTAACCCATTTTTCTTTTTTTTTTCTTTCAATTTCCTTAGAATCCTCAGAATGATTGATACTTAATTATCTTTGAATTTTGCAAAAATTGGAAGAATGAGAAATGTGAAAAACTGTCAATTTCCTCTTCAAGATTGACTTTTAGAAGGAATAACGCTTCCCTGTGCAATTCATCTTCCTTTTCGGACCCTGTCAATTTTCCGGAAAAAAACGCAGAAAGAAGCAAAAAAAGAAGAAGAGAGGTTTCAGCGATCCGTCGGATAATTCACAAATCGTGGAGGAGAGGAAGAATGTTGAAACGAAAATTGATGATTCCAAAGGATCCGCGAGAAAATCGGTGGAAGTTTATGATGTGGCGATTGTAAATTGCTATCCTTTCTGAAAATCCAATCGGAAATGGTTCTATGGATTTGATAATTACTTCCTTATCGAAATCTGAACTTTTGTCTTATTCTTATTTTCTCGATTTCGAGTGTTAGGGGACAATTAAACAAAACCGAATCAAGTTCGACGAGAGGAAGAGAGGAAACCGCAAGATCTGTCACTTTAAAGATCCCATTAAGCGACATGATAAATGTGTTGACCATCCCCGGGACTACGCCTTTTTTTCAGCGTTTCATCTTTTCTCTCTTTTTGCATCAGTTGCCCCACGAGACCAAACCTGTATGAACCCTTTCATAAATTCCTGGGTGATTGTGACAACGATGATGATGAGGATGGTGATAAGATGAAAATTGAAATAAGAGAAATGGCTGAACCCCAACTTTATCGTCAATGGGAACATAGACCAAGTTTTGTTAAAAATGTAATATTGGTCATGTTTGGTGATCATATCAGTCATATGGGGGCAGCACAGTATTGGAAAAAATTTTGACTTTTCTAGTGGCAGGGATGTTCGGAATAGACTTTTTCGGAATTTCGGAATTTCGCAAAATTCAGAATTTAAAAATTTCGGAATTTCGGGATCTCGGAATTTTTCGATTGTGAAAAATTCGGAATTTCGGAAATTTCCAATTTTCAAAAATTCGAAATTTTGGAAATTCAGTAATTTCCGATTTTCAAAATTTCGGAACTTCAGAATTTCGGAAATTTCCGATTTTCAAAAGTTCGGAATTTTGGATATTCGGAAATTACCGATTTTCAAAAACTCGGAATTTCAGAATATTCCGATTTTAAAATTTTTGGAATTTCGGCTGGGAATTAGTCAACTTTAGGGACCTTATGAAATTATTTCAGTGGTAGTATGTTCCAGAATCATAGTTTTTCATGACTTCCAATATGACTAATCTCCTGAAAATAATACATTCTCTACAATACTGTAAGGTAGCTTGAAGACTGTAAGCTAGCTTGGATACTGTAAGCTAGCTTGACTACTGTAAGCTAGCTTGAATACTGTAAGCTAGATTGAATATCTACAGTACTGTAAGCTAGCTTGAATTTGACTTGAATCCTCAAATTGGAATACATTTCCCAGTCGATTTCACACCTTACCCGCAGAAGATTCCAAAATCAAGATTGCTTCAAAGATGACATGCGATAATCCTCTTCATAATTATCGAGAGGAAATCGGAACAAATACACCGTTCGTCGGATGTCAGGATATCTACATCTTCCCGATTTCGCTACTTTCAATATTTTCGGTGTTCATGTCCCTAGAAAATCCGAACAGATGCTTGTGTTGTGGTCGCTAGCGCCTGGCTCATGGGGGCGCCGAATCAACTTTCTATCATCTTTTTAAACATCTCATGAAGTTTATCACAAAGAAAGAAAACAACAACACACTCTCACATAAACCGTCATCACCCAGAATTTGATATATGAGAGAAAAATTTTGTGGGTTTTCAGGTATTCACTTTTCCTCCGATCAAGAAGAGAACACAGAAAGAAGAGAAAGAAAACAAAAATGATAAGCTAGAGCTTATCGCAATCATGATCATCTTCATATCCGTCTGCGTCTCCTCTTCCGATTCATGCAACTGATAACCTTCCATTCTCTCATCTTTCCCCCAACCCATTCCTCGCTGGTTCCTCCAATCCCCTCGAAATACCCGGGAATAAGCAGAAAAGACAAAAAACGCCTGCACCGGGCACCTCTACATCTTCTTCTCTTCTCTCTACGATTAAAAAGCGCTGAGGTGGGCGGAGCCGAAATTTGGGCAGTCACGGGCGCTACCCGCCAGCGTACGTACTCTCTCGTTCAGTCTTTTCCATAAGTTTCTACGACTGGGCGTATTATTTCGCTCTAGGCCCCATATCGCTTCCATCCTAGGGGTCCGCCCCCTGTCCTATAAACGGACAACCCCGCCCACTTCCCACCTCAAGAGCTCAATTTCATTTCTGAAACTCATACTTTTCTGGAACTCTTCCTATTCTGACTACTATTATGTCCTGCATCAACCTCCTCTACTGTCCATTGGTGGTTCTTGGTGAGCTGTGGGCGTGGATCACCGCGATCTACTTCGCTCTAGTTGGAAAGCTCGTCGCTTGCTGCGGCTGCTGCAGAAAGAAGGAGGAAGCTGGAGATGTCGAAGCTGGAATCCAGATGGCTCCAGCCGCCAAGGCAGCTCCGGTTGCTAAGGCCGTTGGAGCATCGGTCACGGATCGTGCCGTCGCCACCGAGGCTGAGCTCGAACCAATGCTTGGAAAGCAGGACCAGAAGGAGGATCATGGAGCCTGCTGTGAGTCTGATATCTAACCAACGGTCAATCGGGAGCTTATTTTAATCACTTCTAATTTTCTTTTCTTTGTTTATTAATCTAACCAACCCATCACCAACAACATTTCCGTCGTTTTTCTCTCTTTCCCTAGATCTCCATGCTCCCCTTTCCTCTGATCTTCAAAATCTCAAAATGAATTCGCATCTGCTTTCTGCACTTTAACTCCCTAGTCGCCCAATCTACATCTTGGAGATTGTTCCAGAACCAAAATTCTTGGATTTTCGATTCTTCTGTTGACCTGTCGACTTCTCAGATTGTAGTTGGGGTTAATCCCGCACTGCTTTTTCCAATATGAAAATGTTCAAAATTTTTAAATGAAATACCTGTGTTATTTTATAGTTCTGGGGTTACTCTCGGTATGACGAAACAGGAGAAACCGAGAAAGGAAAAATAGAGAGAGCGTGGGCCAGCGCCTGTTGCAAAACAAACTGGTTTCACAGAGATTCAGCCTATCATCATATCATCATCATCATCACTGCGGAGATTGGCATCGAGATGTACCGGACGTGGACTTGGTCTCTACAGTTCTAACTTACTAACCTGGAAAACTAACATTTTGCAGATTACTGTAACGAGACACGATTACTGTAGATAGACCAATATATCGTAACTGGATTACAGTTTCTTAGTTCTAGAAAAAATAAGCTCAATTGGTCTTTGAGAGCTCTGGACTACGGTAGTCTCTTCTCAATCTCTCTTCTCGAGGCGGTCACGATGACTGGCGCTCGTAAATTCGGAAAATTAATGCTCTTCTCTTCTTCAAGTCCACCAGTCTCCTGACTTTGAGTTATTGCCAGATTTGGTAGTAAGAGGGACTCCTTGAAAAGGAAGAAGAAAAAATAAATGCGAATTTTTGGCACCTCCCGTGGAAGATGTGGCTCATCCGAATCGGAATCCATCAATCCACTTCATTTGGTGAAATCCCCACTTTCTCGAATAAGACAAATGAGAAACTTCTTGGATCGGCTTTTTTTTTTGGATTTGAATAATTGGAAGAAAAGTATGGGATGTCAGAATTGAGTCTGACTATAGATGCTCAGGAGAGAGGGGTCGAAACAACTAAATGTTGTTTGTTACCTTTTTCCATTAGAGGGTCCACCCATTCTAAGACATCTCATCTGGAAGAATTGCCACATGTCCATTTCTATGGACATGTCTGGCCTCTGTCATCGTTTTTGGTTTCTCTTTGTCGGTCCTTCGAATCTAACGTTTCAGTGTTAACGTTTTTGGTTTAATGACAGTTAACCCCCCGCATGACATGCCTTTCTGGATAATGATTTTAGAGTTATTAAAGTTTATGACCATTTTTTTCTACGATTTTCCTTTTTGTTTTTGATGTCTTCTCTGTGGATATATATGGGTCATAAAAAGTGGCCCAAATTGCTCACAAAAATGGCTCTGAAGACAGGAAAGCTTTTTTTTTCAGATGTTCTCAAGAATGTTTTAGGAAAGGAGGGATTGACATGATTCAAGCCGAGAAGTGTTGTTAATGAAGGGGGAATAGCTAAATGGGTCATCGGTTTTTGAGTTTTGCTTGTATTGGAGAAGTTTCAGAATTGGAAAAAAATTGGGGAAGGTTATAGACTTACCGTATTTCCTCTAATAGAAGCCAATGAGCTTCTATTGAAGAAAATACGGTAATTCAAAGTTCCAGAATTTTTGGAACTATGATGTTGGAACTCAACTCAAAAAATAATCTCTCAATTTCTGAATTTTTTTGCTTTCTAAATTTCGGAATATAACATTTTAAGAATTTCAGATATTTTCCGGAATTTCAAAAATTCTGAATTTTGAATTTTGAGATCCTGGAATCTCACTTCATAAATTAGGAATTTTAGAATTGCAGAATGAAAATTTTCAGTTTTTCAAACCACTGACTCTCAGTGTTCTTAACTTTCGAATTGTCAAATTTCTGAGTTTTGAATAAATTTACAAAAAATAAATAAATCTTTGAAAAATAGAAGCCCATCCTCAAATTGAAGCCAACCTTCAATAGGAGCCCACCCTGAGAAAGATGTTGAAAAATAAAGGCTCATGGGCTTCTTTTAGAGGAAATACGGTATTTCTTAATAATTCTAATGTTTTCTTCCTGGATAGTTAAGCAATTTTTGACTGAAAAATAGGCAAAACTTTATATAATTAGTCTCTAGATGATGATTTGAAAGAAAGCCGTACCAATTTGCGCTATTATTTCATTACTTTTTATTTTAGTATCTTATCCAACAGTAAACTTAGGATACAGTACTAACGGAAATAACCAACTTCCTCAAAAATCTGGATTATTCCAGAATCTTAATTTTACGTCTGATTCTATTGACGTGCTTCTTCTGCGGTGAAAAAAACCTGTAATAGAAGAGCAGTCTGACTCTCTGACAGTCTCTGGCAGTCTGAATCTGAACTAATTTTTCTCGGTTCCTGTATAAGATATCTAGAAGTTGTCAACTGTTATCATATTATCAGAAACTTTGTGTCAGTTGACACGCTTTTTGATATCTTTGACGGAAAAATTGGCCTAAAGTTTACAGTTAGGAATCTTTGGGTTACGGTTGTTCGATTTTTTAGTGATTTTAATAAAATTTTCATTTCGAAATCTCTACCACATCGCTTCACCATTTTCTATTCTTTTAGAAGAAAAAGACAATAACCATCTCGATAACTACCCGAAACAAATGGGAAATTCCTGTCACACCTCGTTACAGTACGAAACCATTCTACTAATTGAAAATCGCCAACTTTAATAGCACCTTTTTGTTCTCGAACACCTTTTTTTTCTACCCCGCCGTCTAATTTCGCAGCCACTGATACGGGCGGCAAAAGATGACATGTCGTGTTCGTCTTTGAAATGATCATTTCGGGGTGGTAGTAGGTGCGCTTGTCCCCGAGATTCAAGTGGTCAACATAAGTGGTACGAGCTTGTGTGGGTGATGAGCAAACGACACAATCAGAAACGAGATTTGATTTATATCAGAGCGATTTGATCGGGTGCCAGTGTTGCTGTGTTCCGAAGGATCTGGATTCTGGAGCAACCGAAGGAATTTTGTGAAGAATTTTGTGCTCTGATGTGCTCAAACATGACCTTGGAAACATGCAAAAACGTTAACGCTCAAAAGATCAGGCAATGATAAGAAATGTATATTTGCTCTGCTTGTGGAACTTTGATCAGGCGTAAAAGGGAAGATGAACCCAGAGTCCTTGTTGCAAATTCTCCGATTCTTGCCATATGAAGAAATATGAATTGAATTTTACATTCAGGAAAGTGTCTTAAGTGGGTGTTTCGTTTTTTTTTGACGTCTTTGAATTCTTTTGATTCTCAAGTGTGAAAATCCGTGCAATTTTCTCACTTTTTGGTTGTGTGTCGGAGAAAAAGATTATTATCAGTAACACTCATTATCACTTCCAAACCTCTCTCTGCCAAAGGTTCGAAGGTCTAACCCCAACAACTCGGCTTAGGTTAGAAACGCGGAAGACCCCCGCGCGGAGTGTACCTAAGCCCTCTGGATGGGCGGAGTGACCGGGAGTGACCATCAAGAACACAACGGCGCGCATTTTTCCCTCACTTTTCCACCTTGCCTCCTCGATTTGAATGAATCAAATCGTACACGATTGTCACTAGGGTGCGCAACAGAGAAGCTTAGAGATAAAACAGGAGAGATAGGGGATACCCAGAAAAAAGTGAGAGAGACGAAGGGCAGGACAGTGCCATTCCTCTTCATTAGTCCCTCCCTTGTTGCCTCCACGTTCATTAATAATCTTTTTGTGACACTTTTTCCCTCTTCTCCTCTCTTTCTCTCTATCTTTCTATCAATTTCGTGATTCTTCTTACTACTACCACTCTATTATTATTATCAGTGAGTGGCGTAGCGTGTTGCAAGGCCAAATGTGTTGAGAACGGGACCACCCACTGATTAACGCTACTTTACCCCGGGTCGTTTGACCATTCCATACTTGATCCAAAATGCGACGGTATGGAGTTTCTCCCTGGTACTCTCAGAGTACATACTCTCTGAATATTATTCCTGAAGAATATGTGCCACCTGTGGACTATGATATTGATTTTCGTGGTAATTTTTCTTTTTTATGTTTACTTAGGCAACACTAACACTTTTCGAATCTTCAGTGAGTCGGAAAATTTATTTGATGTATCTGTTTCGCGAGGGAAAAACAAGATTTTTGCACTATTCTGTTCCTGTCTGGGGGGGATAAGAAAACATTAGATTTACGGTCACGCAGATGGTATGGATGTGAAACAAAACAGTGGCAGATTGATTGATGGAAAAGCTTATCTTATGTGATTGACTATGGTTGTTGTGGGTAATTAGGAATCTATCAAAAAGAAAGGAAAGCTACAGTAACCTCTGATTTGAAAATCTGTGTTCTATAAACTTTAAGTATAAATGCAATTCAAAATCCATTTTCTGCACGACCAATTTAATAATTTCTGGATATCTGACGACAGCTTCAGGTTTCAAATAATGCGATAGGGTAAACCCGCGTTAATTCAAGCGTTTCTCTTCTCCTGCGCACCGTCAAAATGTCTTATTCACAACACAATTCCATTGTTTTACTTGCACTTCTGTGATCACCAACAATACCTGAAAACAGGGGGTTTGTGTGCACAAAAGGTTTGAGGTGGAACAACATAACGCATTGTTTTATTAAAGGAGAAAAGAGGTCAAATAAGATATGGAATACATTCCAAAACCATAAAAAGAGAATAAATCAAAACGTTATCTAATTTCAGACGCGATACACGATGAAACAAATGGTGGACAGCTTGGAGGGGAGTCACTGGATCGAAGGGGATGGTCCGCCGCGTCGACTGCTGGAAACCGAACGACACTGACCGCGTCGGTGCATAATAATATGATGAATGGACGGATGTCATCGTCTAGTCATAATTTGTCGACTAGACTATCCGGATCGTCACAAAATTTGAATCAGGCACCAACGAATGCGTATGGGGTGAGTGTTTTTCAAAACATATTGTTATATTGTATAATAATCGTGTGAACTCCATGTCGTGGGTACAAGCTTCTCAGGAAGTTGAAAAAAAAAATCAAAATTAGAAAAAAAAATCAATTTAAATGTATCAAACTAAAATAAATTGAAGGGAGATCCATAGAAACCGTAACTCTTGAATTACTTGAAATAAGCACATTTTAAGTCGAAAATTGTTCAAAAAATGGCTTCCCATCTGTAATTTTGTTTTAGAATCATTTTCAAGGTTTTTTAAACTTTAATTCTAATTTTCGAAGCTTTAAACGAAGAATGTTTTGCTTTTTTTCTGGAAAACAGTCAACTTTTAAGTACTAAAAGCGTAATTTTAAATTTCTCGTAAAATCACAACATTTCGAAAAGTTTCAAACAAAATATAAGATGAAGTTGTGTAATTGACAATTTTTTTCATGAAAATTTGCAAATTGAAAATCCATAAAACACGATATGCGATTTCAAAACGTCATAGTTCTTATTTCAGTGTTAATTTTACGATTTCAGGCTTTTTTTGGCTATAAATATCAGATTGAAATTTGGCTAAAAGTTATCAGTTACAAAAATTAATGTTTTTTCTTCAATTTGTTTGGTATAATGATTTGTTTCGGAGAATTGGAAAATTCTTGGATAAATTTGACTGAAAAGTAGACTATGTTCCTATGGAAAGTTATAATTTCCTTATTATTGTAGAAGACTACCCAAACCGTCAACTTTGAGCTCAATTACTTCAATTTTTGTGAAAAGTATTGAAATTTTGAAAACTGACAAATTATTAATCACGATATCACAAATTTTCCTTTGATTGACAAAGTTTTGATATCTTTCTGAAAAATTGAGATAATTGAACTTGAGAGGGACGATTCGGATAGGCTTCCATTAGAGAGAATACGGTATAGTGTCTCTAGTGGACGTCAGGCTGTTTTTAGTAGTTTCGAATAATGAGCTCTTATGATACCCTCTGTTTTAGGTTTGTTTGCCTCAGGTTCAGAAAAAAGTTTTCATATTTTTCGTGACTTGACCTACAGTAACCATTGCGTAAACACCCAATTTTACAATAACCCATCTATTCTTAAGAATGTTGAAGAACATAACGAGGTCTATCAAAATTAAATAACAGTTCATAACCTACTGATAACATTATTATTCTCTCTCTTTCCTACCTCTTATTACCTCCTACTTTTTTGATTGAAGTATGCAGAAAGAAATTGCGATGCATTCATAAATAAATACAGATGGAGATAGTGAGAATGGAAGAAAAAAAAATACGTAGTTATTATTTGAACACACACCTTTTTTCATGCCTTTTTTGAATGGTGGGAGTGTAGATGACTCATAAATAGAATCACTAACATGCCAAAATACAACTGATAACTCACTCAGTCGCATATGACGGAGCACTGTCACATAAGATGAAAATGATCGATGTGACGGCGTTCTCGCCGAACGACGTCTATGTTATTGTTAATTCGTTATGGCAATTGCAGTTTCCGATTGTGCCACCAGCCAACAACCCATCCGATTCGTCAGCTGGCAGTAGGATAGCGGTGAGTTCTAATTTTTTAGCTTAAAATTTCAAAAAAAGTTTCAGAGTATCTTCCGCCTCCGTTCAAACCCTCTAAAACGAACGAAGAGTGTGAGCAAGATGGAAAAATCACTAGCTGAAGCTAATCAACAGTGAGTTTATTTAAATTTCTGTATTTCTGAATTTCTAAATTTCTGAATTTCTGAATTTCTGAACTTCTGAATTTCTGAATTTCTGAATTTCTGAATTTCTGAATTTCTGAATTTCTGAATTTCTGAATTTCTGAATTTCTGAATTTCTGAATTTCTGAATTTCTGAATTTCTGAATTTCTGAATTTATGAATTTCTGAATTTCTGAATTTCTGAATTTCTGAATTTATGAATTTCTGAATTTCTGAATTTCTGAATTTCTGAATTTCTGAATTTCTGAATTTCTGAATTTCTGAATTTATGAATTTCTGAATTTCCGAATTTCCGAATTTCTAAATTTCTGAATTTCTGAATTTCTGAGCTTCTGAATTTCTGAATTTCCGAATTTCTGAATTTCTGAATTTCTGAATTTCTGATTTACTGAATTTCTGAATTTCTGATTTACTGAATTTCTGAATTTCTAAATTTCTGAATTTCTGAATTTATGAATTTCTGAGTTTCTGAATTTCTGAAAAAAAGATTCATAAAAAGTTTCGGTACGTTGAAAAGGGGGAAACCTGAGAACGATGATCATAACTAACCCTCAAGTGTACCTTCCAGCTGTTCTATCGGCAACCGATTGTAATCGTAAAGTCCAATAATTGGAGACATTTTAACGTTTTTTAAAGGACCCATTCTATATCCTCAAGAATTTTTTTTCTATTCCTCAAAACTACTCACATTTCATCTTCTCAAAATTGTGTGGAGTCATTCACACATTTCTCATCCGGCTCAAACACGCGGCTGTTGATAAAGCAGAGTGTCAAAAGTACAAATCTCGGAAGCATAGTATTTTGACAGATGTTTAGCATTATTTTTTCTAGTTTTATAGTATATTTACCAGTTTAAACCCCCTTGTTTCCCTTTCAAGGTCATCCTCATAGGTTAAACCGATTCTGAACAGTGATGCGAAATAAACGTTGAAATGCATCTGTTCAATTGATCCAACTAGTTTGGTTTTCACTTTTCTCTCGGGTTGCATAACCCAATCGAGAATCTAGAGGAGATCAAATGATATTTTTATGGTTTTATTATTCTTCTCTCATTGATATCTTCCCCCAACTTCCAAGTCTTCTGTTTTTCTCGATAATTCCACTTTTCTTCTAATCAGTTTGATAAGAATCTGATGAGTCACTACTTGCAAAATTATTTCCAAATTTGACTCAATTTTCAAATTTAAAATTATGAATCCTAAAACGTTACGCTTCAAGAAAAGGGACCCATCACAGATGTCCGCCTCCTCAGTACTTTTTCTTTGATTTCACATTTAGCTGACATGTTTCGTTGATAAACAAGAGAAGACTCCCATGGGTGACATTCCGGAAAACCGAACTAATTTTATTGTTGGGTTCCGAAGAAAGAACAAAAAAGCTAAAAATGTTCGTTTTAGGTTTTTTGAGTTTTTCGAAAAAATTTCTTTCCTTATCAGTGGAGGTTAGTTATGAGTGATATTATTTTGATTATTTGTATTCATTACTATTTTTCCCACCAGCAGAAATCAATTTTGTGTCCATGAGAGCTCACCACTCAATCAAAAAAAAAATAATGTCACGGGGAGGTCGGTGGTGCCAGTTAGTGTTTTACACCCCACCAATTTTTATGTAATTGGTCCTCTCCCCACTTTTCTCTCAAACGTTTTTCTCACATACACCTCGTCCCTTGTTCCATCCACACGGATTTTTTGAGCGGCTCTTTCTGATTGTGCCCCGCACATACACACACATTGACTCCGGCAGGTCCCTTCCAAACTTTTTTTTCGCTTCCTGTGCCCCCATCTGTTGATGAGAGCACCACGGCAAATCGCACGGGGCACAACAACAATGTTTTGTCTTCGGGGGTCCTTCATCATTTTCCATCCCCAACAGATGCCCTTGGAGCGAACTTCTCATTTTCCACAATTGCCACCTGTGCCCCCGACCACTTTTTGTTTTGACAGGGTATAATTATATTCTATTTTTCGAATAATTTTTTGAAAAAAATTTGAATTTCAATCCATTAAGCTAGAATCTAGCTTGAAACATGTTTCAAGGTCGGGTATCTTCAAGTAAACTGAGACGTTTCTTTTTTACTTTGACACTTTTGTCCCAGAAAAAAACTTCCGGCTCACATTCAGTTATCATATTTTTGCTTTTTTTTGCTTCTTGAAATATCTGGAAGATGAAGTTTTCAAAAATGGATTCTACCTTCTCTTTTTCCCAGAATAAAATTTTGCTTTCTGATCAACTTCTCCATTCTTCTCCAAACTACAAAACTTCTACATCTTGCTGTTCTCACGCCCGCTCATATTGAATTTAGTCAGAAGAAAATTC
This sequence comes from Caenorhabditis nigoni, assembly GCA_027920645.1. Taxonomy (NCBI): domain Eukaryota; kingdom Metazoa; phylum Nematoda; class Chromadorea; order Rhabditida; family Rhabditidae; genus Caenorhabditis; species Caenorhabditis nigoni. The sequence goes on from CP115869.1 coordinate 2,305,125, forward strand.
CAGAAAATTCCAAAAAAAATATCTCAATTTTCACTCTAGAATAATTTTTTGTAATACAGTAAACCCTGTATTTGAAGGATCTATTGTTCCAATATATATAGTAAATCTTCTATTGTTCCAAAGTACTTTCGGAGGGCCCTTCTATTACAGGGGCCCTTGAATTAGAGGGGCCATTATATTTTTCCGGCCATTTTTTTGGTAAATTTTGCATCGAAAAAACCGACGAATTTTCGCTCAAAATTCATGAAAATCTGCCAATTTCACCAAAATTTAGCAAGATCTATATCGAAAAATAGAGTTTTAACAAATTTCTATTAAGTTGTTGAGTTCCCGGAATATTTTCCACGGAAAAAAATACTTAAGTTGTCCACTCTCGGAGGGCCATTCTATTAGAGGTGCCCTTATATTAAAGGGGCCTCTAATAGAGGTTTTACGGTACTCAAGGTTTTCTGAACGATTCTCAAAATTCGAATTCTATTCTCAATAAGAAAGTTTTGCCACTAAATCTAGAAAGCGCAATTCTTCATATAATCACCTCTTTCTCTCTCTTGCGCGATAAAATGATAATTTCTCGAATAAATGAAACAATAACCTGCGCGCACGGGGCGGTGGGGGCGTTCATCTTGTCACTTTGAAGCAACAGTGCCGTCAAATGATTTGAATATTCAATCTTTCTAGCGCTTTCCATCGAAGGAAGCAATCAAAACCGCACGGCGGAGATCCTTTCTTGTATTCCTCATCATCATTCCAATCCAATTTCATTTTCCTTCTCCCCCAACAATCATTTTCAAACCTCAAACTTCTGTACATGTGAATCTACATATTTCCCCCTCTCTGTAATTCATTCTCAAATGCAACATTATGTACAACCGCTCGTTTCGTGTCCCAAAACGTCTCGACACGGTGACCATACCGATGTTTGGTTCAGAACGGTTGCCGAGCACTCGATCCGAACGATGCTTGCCACGTATCACCACTGCATTCGTCTCTGATTGCTCCGATATGCAGTGTCTATCTCCGAACCGTGAAAGAAACAACGCGAATCCGCGTCTTGTGCGTGGGCGGATTGTGTACAAGTCGAAGCGGTAAGTTTTTCCTTCCCGCTCCAGGTCAAGCAGTAAAATTCTTAGAAGTTGTAATTCCCTTTTTTTCCCCCTTTTTGCTACTATTTTAATTCCCCCTGTAAGGGTCAGAATCCTCCTTGAATTGCCAGTATTATCCTCGAAACACACCCCCACTGTGCCTAAACCCCTGGGGCGGACGACACCAGGGGCCGGGAGCGGATTTAGAAGGCGCATCGTCATTTTCTCTGCCTCCAGAGTTTTCGTCTTCAACGAGATAGTTTTCTTAGAAGTGCTGCTTCTCCTTATTCATTTTGTCTGTATATGTACATTCATATTTGATTCCGCTTCGACAGTTTTGTCCAAAAAAGTTGTCCACAATACATATAGACAACCATGACTATTGACTTGTCTATTCAGTATTCACATTTCTAATTTGATAATACTATTTGAACGACTTGTGACCTGATAAAGTTGCACAAAAGTTTCAAAACAAGAGAGCCTCTATGAAACACATGTTTTCTATTCGCTCCAGTTCATATACTGTGAATTTTCCAAATCAACCGTAAGTTCTCAGTACAGTACCCACAAATAGATAGGTTATGATCGTTCTCAGGTTTTACCTTGCAAATTAAAAATACCCATTCCTGTCCAACCACTTGACACAGATCGCAAGTGGTTTCGGAAGATCTAACCCATGAATTCTTACCTCTTCCCCCGACCACCCAACACGTTTTCCAGCACTCTTCATAGAGTGGATGCCCAAACGCCAAGCAGAGATAGCAGTCTGTATGCACAACCTCCGGCTCGACGACATTTAAGCCAACCGGCTCGCGAAGGAAGTCTCAGGGCTTGCCGTTCACACGAATCACTGCTCAGTTCGGCACATTCGACACATATGATTGAATTGGGTGAGTTGAACTTTTATGAATTTGCTATTGATATGGAACCTATAGTTATATACTTATATTTTCCATATCAATGGAATGAGGAAGAAAAACCAATGATAACTGAGCTCAAAGTGCAAGTATAGGGTGGGCTTCTATTAGAGAGAATACCGTGGATACCGTTATTGCTATAATAGAGCCATTTTGTACATGAACTTCGAGCTTAACTATATCGGTTCCTTTAAGAGATATCAAAGATCTGTCAACTGATGAAATGTTTCACATAATATCACCAACATTTTATCAGTTGACAAATTTTTGATATTTTTCACAGAAACCGAGATAATTGAGCTCAAAGTACACGTATATCTCGGATACTACAAGAGATATTACCGTAAAACCTGTAATATAGCGCCATGGCACTCTATTTTTTTGAGGGGTGCTTTGGGATGATGCGAGGTAACAGAAATCAATTTTTTGCCTGATTAACAAAGTATCAAAATGAAAAAAATTGGTGCGAAGTTTCTAGATTTTACTGCTTCTCTGATAATCGAGCATAAAAACTGTGTTCTTCTACCTCCAATGACCTTATAAGGGTGGCGTTATATTAGAGGGGGACTTCTATTACAGATGGCGTTGTATTACAGTTTTTACGGTGATATTTAGTCAGTTGACAACTTTTTGATATCCGTCACAGTATGAGAAAGTTCAGTTATACGATAACATCAAATTCTCAAAAATCAGTTCATTCATCACATTTTCGGTTTGAAGTCTTGGTTCCATCCTACAAAAAAAACCGGATACAATGCCAACTGGCTCCGGTGGCTAACTAGATATCAGTGTTTTTAACACGAAAACAAAAAGACAGGGAAGCAAAAAGTATCTGTTGTGCCTTCTCAAACTTTTCTTCCTGTCATACCAACCTTCATCCACCCCCACACAGGAATCTGAGAACACTTGTTGCTTCCAACCTCACTCATTTCCTCTTCAACTTTTAGTTGTGACGCAGGAAACCTATGCAACATAGGTGGTAATATGATATCTGAGTAGGTGCAGTATTACTAGCACACTTTTGGTTAGAGCAACAATGCCGGATGTTTATTATTTTTCAGAAGGTTTTATATTCATGAATTTGAGAGGGTGCCTTTCTTTGGCTCTGACTCGGAAGCTATATTTATGAACAAGCGCCCAGACCGTCTATTTTTACTCTATCTATCTCAATTCTTTTGAAAGATATCGAAAATTTGTCAACTAATAAAATGTTAAACATGATATCAGCTACATTTTATAAGTTGACCACGTTTCGATATCACTTACAGAAATTGAGATACATGAGCTCGAATTCGATGATTTGGGTGGCGTTCTATTAGAGTGTTTACGGTATCTGGACAACATAGAAATTGCTGAAAACTATTTTCCCTTTTTGAAATTTCCCGCGCAACTTCTGCTACTGTAGCTCTGCTGTTAGCAACATGGCATCTCCAACGATGCAACTCCTCAAGGGGTTGAAAGAAATTTCGAGAAATCTAGATTATCCATTTTGTCCCTCACTTGAACAGTAATTGTTCATGAATATGGCCTTTAGTCTAAACATTTAAAGATGAAAACTAATTGATTAATTTCAGATAACGAAAATTGCCTTCACCCGATCCACGCTTCAATCATGGACGTGCCAAACTGTTTCCGAATGCAACAAACCTACTACGCCTGCCGATCCCAGAACGAGAGAGCCAAATGGATGGAGCAGTAAGTTTTTTTTTCCAGAGTGATTCTCACATCTCCCCCTATTCACGTCATGAGAAATAAAGAGGAGTTCTTCTTCTTCCTATTATTCCTCCACCCTTCCTTCCACACTTCAATTGACTAATAGCTTCTCCTTCTTCTTCTTCATCTTCTCCTTTTTCCATTTCCTTTTTTTGGTTTTACTCCCCCATTCTTCTACTTTTTTTTCGGTGGCGGCGTCACGGTGTGTGTGGGAGAAGCTGCCGTTCTCAAGAGACCATTAATGAGATCCGCATAGATTATATGGCCTTTCTATTCTCTCTCTCTCGCTCTATTATTCCGAAATCCTCCTTTTTCCCGGTGATTCGAAAGAAGTGCGCGCGCATGTATAATTATGATTGTTTTCGTGACAAGTGACAAATGACGTTACAAAATTCATGGCGATCTGATAAGCGATACATACATCTGTTCCTACAAATTAGAATTTATACGTTCTCAAAAATTTATAGCCGAGCATTAGCATCATTTTAGGTCATTGTAGTTGCTCAAAAAAGAAAGAAAATGTTCAATTTTCAGACTCACAAAATCGCCGTACTGTGAGCTGTGCCTCGCGGCGTTTCGCCTCAGTATTATCCGGAAATCGACCAGACCTAGGTTCATATTTTCTTTTGTTTTCTCGTCTTCTCGATTTGAATAACCAAATGGTCTCATAATTGTCTTTCTGCGGTAACACTCACCTGTCGCTTGAATCAGTGTTGACCTCGTTTCTCCTAACATCTGTCGAGTCGGTTTTATATGATGTACACAATATATTCAAAACCTGTATGAGTCGGAAAAAAAGGTGGATGTATAAATCAATCTATTTGGGCGGCGCCAGTGTGTCGCGCCGTTTGGTGCCGCCACCAATGGTGTAACTCAGTTGCTTTCTTTCTGTTGGTTTCAAATATCCTGTGGAGTTTTGTACTTGTAGTTAGGACTAAATCAATTGTAGCTAGCTTTAATATTTAGTGAAGCTAACTATTTCGAATGTTTCGTACCGTTATTGGCTAACATTTGACTTTAAGGCATAGTTGTAAGCGGGCAGCGTAATAACTTGTCTCTAAAGCGAGATAAGCAGACGGTTTTGGTACCAAATGACAGATTTCGACAGAGCCCATCATGTCTACATCATTCGGGACGGATTCCAATCCAATAAAATGTCGTAAAATGTGTTTGAATGATAAAAAATTTGGGCCCTATCGAGAACTATCATTTGATATCAAAACTGTCTGAATATCTCGTTCTAGGAACAAGTTATCAGCCGGCCTGCTCGCAACTATGCCTATTAATAGGAGTTCTGCTCATTTCATTGTTATTGACACCAAGATTTACGCCTTACTACTACGATTCTTATGACTAGATGTCCCACAATATGAAATTTTGGATTCTTTACTTTGCCAAATTCTATGTTACCTTCCTCCCGATTCCCAACCATACCGAGTAACGCATCAATTATTTGTAAACACTGTCCCTTCCGTCCTCCCCTCCCTCCGCACACACGGACCCCTCAAACCGTCCCTCTCTTCGTCTGCGCCTCTCAATCTCTCGACTCACCTGGCCGTGCACAGTGTTGGTGTAGATGGTGTGTGTGTCTGCCACTCTCCGTTCGGTACACACTATTTCGTCGTTGCGCGACCTGCGGTGAGGGCCATCGGGCCCTCCTCGCTCATTTATGCAATTTGTTGTGGTCTCGTTCGTTTTTTTTTCCACGCCAGATTGTTGCATTTGCTCGTAGTTACTGATATTTTTGGACTAAAATTATGCGCGTTTAGGGTTTTTGAGAATTAATCTTATTTTGTGCTCAATTTAGCCGTTTTTATGCAAACGAAACTTATGAATATATAGTTTTACCTGGAAATTTTTCTAAAAATGCGCTTGGATACCACATACTGAATTTTAAGAAGTGCGTCTGTTTTTTTTTTGCTAAAAACCGCGATTTTTGCTCTGATTCTGTTCTTTTACCCGTTCTATTTTCTACGTAATATCGTTTTAGCAGAACCATGGGTTTCCAATTTATATCCAAAGTCCAGAACCTCGTGTCACTAATCTCCTGTAACATTTTACACGACAGAAGTTCCATCGACTCTTCGCCAAGGTAAAATATATGTTTCGGATTCAATGTTTCGGTCCATGTGATTTTTTTTTTGGGAATTTCCTTTTGTATCCGCCGACACTGACAATCCCAGGCAACAAAAATGAGGCAAGCAACACCTTTTTGAGATTAGAATCTAGAATCTTCTAACACGACGCGAATTCGTCGGTGGTTTTTTCTCGGGACGGTTTCGTGTCTTTAGTCTTTCTTCGTTTCAAATTTCCTTAGGTTCTACACATCCAACATCATTCAAATTTTAAATTTTTTTTCGAATTTTCCTAGGGCCGCCAGGTGAAAGGGGTCAAATGTACAACAAACACTTGATGCGTTCGTCCCTATTCACACCTCATCGCTTTTGGGTGGTCGGGTTTTTTTTTCTCTTTTGAATTTTCACATGGTTTGACTTCAAAAAGCCCCCCTACCCTCCAATTTCCGATTATTCGAACCAATTTTCTCCATGAGTAGGATAATTCAATACGATACTGCTCTTTTTAGGCTAAAGTGGTTTTGCCTTTTTCTAAATTTGACCTTGTTTGAGGGCGAGAGAGACTACAACAAGATCAATTCAGTTTATACTCTTTTTTTTTGAAAAAAAAAGTTCATGTCTACGTAGAACATCATATCCTCTCTCGCCCACTCACCGATTAGCGGGGGTTGTTGTGTACTGTGCGGAAGGTGGCTGCAATTATGAACGAGGAAGAGTAGAAGGCCGTTTTACATTGTTCGGACAACACGTCAATTTCCATACTTCCATACAATTATCAATTTTCTCACTGTTTTTGGACTAGGCAGGTTGGCCGGGTTGGTCATATTAAAATAAGTTTATGGGTTCAATTTTGGGGTTGCTTCTCGGGGCCCGTGTGCACTGACGTACACACGGAGGCGCTCCTACCCACCCGGCGCGCGAAATTTAATCTGATTGCGCTACTCGCTACTACCCAAACGCTCAACTCGCTTCACCCTCCTTTTTCCTCCTTGGGCCTTTCCTTCTCTTCCTTCCGTCTGTTTCTTCATTTCATTTCTCCCTCATCCTATGTTTTCATTGAGGGATGATGAGTATGAGTAGAGGATGATGCGCACCAGGAAAACGATCCTTGACAATTCTCGCTCATCATCTGCCGTTGTCTCCTTTCTGTTTGTTTTTCAATTTCGACGCGACGCACTTGGAGTTTTAGAAGAAAATTTGCATTTTGGATTGCTTCGTAGAGACGTAGTGAACAAGTTTTCCTATGGATCCTAACTGTTTCCCTGATTTTTCTCTCTTAATCTTTTTAATTGATATCACAAGGGATGATTGTGCTCGTGCTCGTGCTCTTTTCTGGATTCTCACTTTTCAATTCTCCAGGTGATTCCAATAGATTCAAAAATCACTCGAACAGTTTTTGCTAACAAATTTTGGCGGGAAAATTTTCTAATAACAACAACTAAAAATAGTATTTTCTCGAAAATCTGTTTATGTTTCATTGTTATTCTTCTTCTCCCACTCTCCACCTCTCACCTGACTATCACCTTTCCTAAAAATTATTTGTCTAGAACTATTTTTTCTAGAAAATCCACCTCTTCTTATATGTTTTGGACCAAAATCAGTAATTTTGAATCACTGCAAAAAGTTTCGGGCTAAACCGTTGACCTCGAAAATATCATAAAGAGTAGAGTTGGCCCTTCTAAAGTTCCAATGTACCTCCGGAGGGCTCTTATATTAGAGGGACCTTCTATTTTTCCAAGCCCTTCTTAGAGGACCCAACTGTTATAGGGGCCCTTCTAATACAGGTTCTGCGGTACCAAATGTTTAAAAAATCTAGTACAGGTAACAATGCCAACTTGTTTTCCTTTCCCCTTGCCCTGTCCCTTTAATTTTTTTCTTCCACTGAAATCTATACCATGTCAAATGCAAATTTTTGTGATGAATGACATTGTATAGGAAAGTGCGGGGGGTAAAACACGGCAAAATGAAGCCAGTTCGTCCTCGCAAATGTTCTCAAATTTCTCGCAGAAACTTACCTCCAACACACCGGAAAACTCAAAACTCTGTGAGCAATCGAGAGATGAGCAAGAACAACAAAAAATTGAATTAGCTAGATAATTAGCTAAAATTTAGTTGTTTCTCTTCTTCCTCTTTTTGACCCGCTCTTGCCGTTTCTCGACAATATCCTAAGACCTATTTCCATGTACGACCTTGTTCTATTATTCGGTTTTACCTCCTCTCTTCCTCGAGACCTCCTAAGAAATTACCCTATTCTCTAATTACAATGATTATGAGACCCTCTTGAGGTATTGTATAGGGGAGAGAAGTGGGTATCGGAAAAAGCCGAAACCCAACAATCAACGGTGACGAAAAGTGAGAAAGATCGGCCTTTTCCGTATAAGGAATTGTTTATTTTGAGCGGGAAAGGTATGAAATGCAAGGAGAGATGTAGAGAAACCATTTTTCTATAAAGACGAAGACTGTGTTGTGTTTCAAACAAACGACCATATGAAAAAAAAACAGTCAGAAACTCTTTTCTTTGCTTTATTCATCTTTTCCTTTTGTGGTGTCACTTTTGCTATCGATCATTGTCAGTTTCCATAAGTCTCCATTTCCATAGGCACCGGCACCTGGCATTTCCCTAAACTTCAGATGTACAGTTCTTCACAATTTTTTTTTCAAAAAAAAACGGAATGCTCCTGGTACTGATCGCCAGATGTGTTCAACATCCATCCTCATAGTGAACGGATCCATCTTCATAGTGAATGTCTCTATTTTCTCATGGACTCCACGCCAATTTTAACTACCTTTGTTCTCCCCCTCTCACCCATCAATCAGATCTGTCTTCTATTGCGATCTAGGCACCGTGTGAATCCTAAGAGTGAGAAAATTGGAATCCGGAAATCGGATCGTCCCTTCTCTTGATTCTGAGTTGTCATCTTACCGTGTGAACAAAATCTGATCATCAAACAGTCAGTCGGCTACCATGGCAAAGAAGAAGAAGAAGAAAAGAAGGAAAACTATTACGGTCTGGTGAGAAATGGGTGATGAACAAAATAGAGCGGAGAGAGAGAGCACTGCCTCCCAATCAACCTGTGCACACACATTTCACCTCCACCACACAAACATACAGAAGGAGATTTGTCTCGTTCTGTAGTCTGAAAAAAGTACAAAAATGCGCGGTTTGCAACAAACTGACCCCACAGAAAACCTCCCACACATTCCTTTTTTGATAGTTTTTCGTTTGGTTTGACCCACCAATTTCCTTTTTGGCGCTTCCGTTCTTCTCCTTTTTCTTCTCCTTTTGGTTTCCCTCGAATTTCCCAATACAGAGTCATCCGTCACTGTCAACTCCTCAATGCATTGCACTATGTCGTGAGGAAGTTCTGGAACAGTTCTAGAATAAGTGATCAGTGATCCACCAATGACGTTCGCTAACTATTTTTCGATTAGAATCTCTAACTTTGAGGTGTTACCGACAAGAACTTTTTTTAGAATTTTTTCTAGAACTTTTTAAGGAAATTTTCGTTTTCAGTTGGTCACAAGTTTCCAAATTCCTTAGTTTTTAGATTTTTATCGCGAAACTCGTTATGGATTCTAGAATGATGATAGTCGTTGTTGTTATTGTTATTCAAGAGGTAAAAGTAAAACAAATGGGAGTTTTTCAAGTCCCTCGTCATTTTTCCCCTAGTCGAGAATCTAAACCACCACTTCTTCATTGTTCATTATTACAATACCGCTTTTGCCCCAATATGTGCGTGTGCACAAGCACGTCGGCTTCCTTCTTATCCCACAGCCACTCTCATTTTTCCATTCATTCACCGGCTACCATCTAGAGCAAGTCGCACCTGCTCTATTCTACGGTTTCCATCAACAGTGTCCTTCAATCCTTTTGCTCTTTTTCTTCTCTCCACTCTCTCCTCCACACACTCTCTTTGCTCTTGCAAATAAAATTACCTAATTACGGAGCACCACCAGCGGGCAGAATATGTGATGTTGTTGGTGGGGTGCACCCCGCCTCATTGACTCCTACCACCACTTATCGTCCCTCTATCGTCCATTTTCGGTCTCTCCATTTTCTCGAAACTCTCCATTATCCTGAATAAGAATAAGGATCATTTCTAAATAGGGAAAGTCTCTTGATTGATATCCAATCGTGTCCCTGTCTTATCTGTGATGTATTACTTGTCTAACACCCCCAAGCCCAGTTCAAACTTGATTCTATCAGCCAACTAATTTGCGAAAAATTTCAGCCTCCGTCGCAGTATGAATCCCCGACGGGATCTCCAGAAGCGCACAGAGAACAGTCTTCTCATATGGATTCTCGAAGGCAAAGGCTTGCCGGCCAAGAGAAAGTGAGTTTTTGAAACAGTCAGAAAAGTTCGAAATATGTTATATTTCCAGATACTACTGCGAGATGACACTTGACAAGACATTATACGGGAAGACATCAGCCAAGGCTCGCGGCGATAACGTCTTCTGGGGAGAGAACTTTGAATTTCAGTGAGTTTGGGAGGCAGAAGACAATAAGACTTGGATTTAGACAAAAAGAAGAACGTTGTACCAATTTTCGGGAAAAACAACTTTTCAACTTTCTTGAGACTAAAATTCTGATTTTCTAGAAAATAAACAAAACGTTTGACTCCTGGAAAATTGTTACTGTTATTGTATGTTATACCTATGATCTTGGAAAGCTACGAGAATTCAAAAAATTGCCTTGAATCAATTCTAGGCTATATCAGACTTAGCTCATTTTTCACCAGTCAAACCTAAGAAATTCAGAAATTCAGAAATGCAGAAATTCAGAGATTCAGAAATTCAGAGATTCAGTAATTCAGAAATTCAGAAATCCAGAAATTCAGAAATTCAGAAATTCAGAAATTCAGAAATTCAGAAATTCAGAAATTCAGAAATTCAGAAATTCGGAAATTCAGAAATCCAGAAATTCAGAAATTCAGAAATTCAGAAATTCAGAAATTCAGAAATTCAGAAATTCAGCAATTCAGCAATTCAGCAATTCAGCAATTCAGAAATTCAGAATTTAGAAATTTAGAAATTCAGAAATTTAGAAATTTAGAAATTTAGAAATTCAGAAATTCAGAAATTTAGAAATTCAGAAATTTAGAAATTTAGAAATTCAGAAATTCAGAAATTCAGAAATTCAGAAATTCGGAAATTCAGAAATTCAGAAATTCAGAAATTCAGATATTCAGAAACTCAGAACTGAGCGAACTCATTCGGACCTAAATTCCATTTCAACCAATACATTTTTTTTTCCAGAATGCTCCCAAAAATCGAGGAAATCTGTATTAGTCTGTTCCGTGAATCCGACTCGAAAAAGAAGAAGGACACTCTGGTCGGATACGTCATTATAGGAATCGACCAGCTTGCCAGCAAGAGTCCAGTTGAGCGTTGGTGAGTTTTTCGCTCTAGAATAAAACAAATCACTTCCGATACTCATTTCTTTCACAATGTCGATACTCATACTTTGAAAACACCACCTTGAGAAGGATGTGTGAGGTAAAACAAAACTGAAGGAGAATGAAAAGTCCTCGATTTTAATTGCCTTTCTGGCGTCAATTAACTGGTTGATTGCGAGGGAGAAGGAGGTCTATTAACACTCATTTTATACCATTTCTCCTTTCGAATTCTCGCCCCCTACAAAAAAGTGGGAAAGAAGAAGCGATTTAGTTTTGGTCTGCGTGTATGTTAGTCACCGCCCAACAACATCATCATCCTTTTACATATCATCGTTTATACAATTATACATAAATGTATGTATATGTATAACTTGACATTAACCTCCATGTGGTTGGGGTTCAAAAGTCGCCTTTCTCTTTCTATTCGCTTAACAGAAGTAGTGGCTTCCCCGATAATTCATGGATTTTGCCGCAAACGCGTGAATCGTTTTCATAACCTATATCTTCTCGTCATCAGGATTTTTATTCGGGACACTCTGAACGCAGAAAGAGATGGATCTTAGGGAGGCGTAGTGAAAATCCCATTACTTTTGCATAAATGGGTAGTAGAAGTGTTGAATAAACATGGATTCTTATAACTTACCGTGGGAGGGCGTCTTCTTCCACAGCCAAAAATTTGCCTTCTTTCTCAGATGATGCTTTTACGCTTAGCTTCATTCACACATTTCTTCTTCTTTGAACATCCGTGTCCAAAAAGCCACAGTGTTAAGTGACAGCAAGGAGACAACAAAGTAGTTCTAATCCATCTTCTCTTCTTTTTCTCAAAAAGAAACACTTTTCTTGTACAGTAGTCTTTTGCCACTAACTGAACTTTGACCATATTTGGTTACATCGATCCTGCCCCCCTCCTCACCAATTTCTGTTTGGAAGACGAAACGTGAGTGTGCGTGTGATAAACCCGGCCAAAAATCCGGCCATTTCACGCACACACACACACCATTTTGACAGGCCAGACCGTTCCGAAATCTTGATCAAACATTCTTAGTGTTCCTTTAGTGATGATTACGTAGTTTATTTTTCTTCACCTTTTCCAATACCTTTTTCCAACACCTTTTTCCAACAGCTCCAATTCTTGTGGTGACCCTTTTCATGATTCCCAAAAAAAGAGAGAACCAATTTTTCTTCTTCCCTTGCCCTTCCTCTATCAATCACGAAATGCCAGCCCATAGATGTTATCTAATGAAATCCTCCCGGACATTTCAATTAGATTAGGCCATCGCCCCTTCCTGATGACTCAATTCCAAAACTAGCCAAAATGTTTTTCGTTATTTCTCGCCTCTTTTCCATCGCCTCCTCGCAATCATTCTATCACGCCTTCAGATCATGCGTGGTGAGTACGATCCATGGGATCCGTCATCACACAATTCTGCTATAATTCCATATTCATTAGCTTCGGTGTATCCTTCTATTGAAAACTTGCAAGCAGAAGAGTTTTCGAATGAAAATGGAAGAGTCAAAAATATGCTCAAAACCTTTTTATGGTCGTTCAAATTGAAAAAGAACTATGTGAGAGTATCGACGTTGTTCGGAGAGTATTGTAGGTCAGTGAAATGGTAAAATTTCAAGAAAAGAGGATTATCAGAATCCCATCATCCCAAAAGTCAAGGCCAAACTAACGCCGAACCAATCGAACTTAATCCCATTCGCAATTTTCCAGGTACACTGTGAACAACACACAACAAGACTCATCAGCCAGCCGTATCGCATCCGCACTCGGTGGGAAAAGTAGCAGTCAGGAAGTTCAATCGATCAGAATCAAAGCTCGATGGCAATCGGTCGACGTTCTTCCACTTCGTGTCTACGACCGACTTTCAGAACTTCTTACGTACAATTACTTAGATCTGTGTCAACAATTGGAGCCAGTGTTGAATGTCAGAGATAAGGTAAAATACAAAAGTTTTTTCTATGAGCAAATGCTAACGCATTATCATAGTTTCAGGAAGACTTTGCGACTTCATTCGTTCGAGTGATGTACAAGCAGAACTGCGCTGTCGAGTACTTGGCCGACCTCGTTATGGCTGAAATCGGCAAGCTGGATAACGATAATCTGATGTTCCGTGGTAACACAGTTGCCACAAAGTCGATGGAGTCGTTCATGAAGCTTGTTGCTTCTGATTATCTCGAATTCACACTTCGTGACTTCATTATGACTGTTGTCGCGTGCGAAGATTCTTGTGAAGTCGATCCACAGAGATTGGGCAATGTGCCAAGTTCAGTGCTGGATAAGAATCGAGCATTGCTCACAAGATATGTCGAGGTTGCTTGGACCAAAATCATTAACAGGTAATCTAGTCTAATTTTGGTTTTGTTGCCTTACCAAGAAAAATTTTCAGTGTCCACATGGTTCCAAAGATCCTCGGAAAGGTCTTCGCCACGCTGCGACTCCGATTGGAAGCTCAAAATCGTGGGGAGCACGCCGAGACAATCATCTCGTCCTCGATCTTCCTTCGATTTTTGTGCCCAGCCATTTTGAGTCCAAGCTTGTTCAACCTGGTCGCCGAGTTCCCATCGATCAACAACGCTCGCAACCTGACCCTCATCGCGAAGACCCTTCAGAATCTTGCCAACTTCAGCAAGTTCGGAGGAAAAGAACCACACATGGAGTTTATGAACACATTTGTTGATCGCGAGTGGAATCGTATGCACGAGTTCTTGCTGGAAATCTCGACTGAGTGAGTTTATACCGGGGGGGAAATAAACAGAAATAGGAGACCGTATTAAATTACAAAAGCTATTTTCGGTGCCTGACACTTTTTCGTACAATAGAATGAAACTAAACAAGCAGAACGAATAGAATAAACAGAAAATACAATTTTTCAGATCCAAGTCAGTGGGACCAGATAAAAGTGCCGATGCTATTGTGGACGCTGGAAAGGAGCTTAGCCTTATCGGCTCGTACCTCGAGGAAGTCTGGAGTCCACTGCTTCAGGAGAAGAATCTCAACAAGCCACTAGGAGAGGTCAAACAGGTGCTCACCGAGTTGGCTGAAGCCAAAAGACGGCCGGATCACGCTATCTTCCATTCTCCAATGGTTCAACAACCATCATCGGATTATGAGAATAGCCCACAGCAGAATGTTGTGTAAGTTTTTTCCTAATTTTTTGATTGCACGTATGAATATCTTGATGTTAGCTCGTAAACTAAATAGATTCCGTTTTAGTCCTCGTCACGAGAATGTGCCTGCCTACCGTAGTACTCCACCAACCGGCCAAGCAACTGTGATGGGACGTTCCATGAACCGTCCGGCCACTCACTTGATGACTTCTGACGACTACGTTCTCTCCTCGGCCTTCCAAACTCCAAGCCTTCGCCCAGCGAGGCTCAGTGATGAGACTGGAACGTCTTCAAGCCGTACTAGCGACAAGACAACGAGCAGTGCCGAGATTCGAGATGACACTGATTCGGATTTTGAATTGCGCGATGAGCTGGGACGTGGCATGAGAAATCGGAAGCGTCTTCCACGCACCGATGCGTCTCCATCAAGCAGCCAGCAGGCATCTAGTGGATACATGAGCAATAATCCATCCAGGTGAGATATCGACTTCGTAAGCTTGTAAAAGTGATAGTCCTAGTGGCTAGTTTGATTCATATCAAATTGATTTTAATTTCAGTCGAAATTATTTTCAGATCCAGCTACTCAAACTCGTCCAGCTCATCACCAGTAGAACGCATGGCTGCACTTTCCATTGCCAATCCAGTATTCGGTCCTGGTCCATCCGCTGGTTTCAGTATTCCAGCTGAGCCAAAGGAGATCGTCTATCAGAAGCGTGCCAGCCCACCACCATACGATCCAGAGGTGCATCAGTACCACTATCAGCCGGTAAGTGCTGTTTTACTGAATGATTCCTTTCAAAAATGCAAGTAGCACATATAGTATGCTAATTTTTTCCAGATGCAAGTCTACGCGGTGCCACCAGACTGCCAGCTATCGCCACGTGGTCAATCGGTCCCCGGAATCGCTTCTCAGAATCGCTTGAGCCTTCCGAGAACAAATCCTCGCGCTTCCAGAACTTCCACATTGCTTCGTCCAAGCGTCGTTAATGTTCCAGATGACTGGGAGAGGTAGAAATGGAGTGTTTTCGCTGAAAATAATTTTAATTAAAATTCAGGCAAGGTGACTATTGGCGTGACACCCACCAGATGGACCAATACAGAGCTCGCGATGAGATGATCAAAAACCAGGCTCGTGAAATCGAACGGTTGACTCGTGAGAACTTGGAGCTCAAAAATCAGATAATGTCTTCAACAAAACTGGTTGATTCGAAGGTAACGATTATTGATTTTTTCTCTCCACAAAACTTGGATTTTCCTTTTTCAGAGATCTGACAGTGGAGCCAGCGAAGACTCATACGACTCTCTAAGCTCTCTCGATCGCCCGACTCGCAAGTCTCTGGTCGTTCTGCCAAACTAAAACTGCCGATACCGATATATATTCTATCAAATTTATTTATTATCATTGATATAATATCAAGACATTTATAATTTGTCAAAAAGCTAAAATTCCATATATTTGTCCCCCCTAATGCGCCCAACCCGTTGGTCTCTCTTCCCATTGTCTGCCCCCAACTGTTCAGTACACCCCCATGCTAAGTTCTAATTGAATACAGACGCCCCGTTTCGTCACCAATGTCATATTTCAGTAGTCTAGAGGGTCTCTCTTTGTGATTTTTTCCCCCCAAAACCACCACCATCTAATCATCCACCTTCCGATGTACAACTTCACCCCCCCCCCCCAAAAAAAAACAAACTTTGTCGCGCTGTACAGTTTTTTAGGGGTTTCTTTAGTTTCCCCAAAAAACCAATCGGTTGCGGTGAGGTTTTAGTTCAACCTCTTTGATGCTTTACACACCCGTTTTGATAATATTTTGTTTCCACTGTGAATTTCTCTTTTATTCTCCTAAACCACTAGTTTAATCTATATGGTTAAATTGGAATAATACCAAATAAATCTTGCGAATGAGAGAAAAAATCGTTGTTCAACGGAGCGCGTTTGCATCGCATTTCGCAATCGGGAAAGCTTGGAAATGTCAGCTTACATCAAAAACTATAGTACATTGATAAATTAAAGAGAAAATAGTATAAAAACGATGTGAAATGAAATTAAATGAGGATCTCCTTCACAGGGCTTGCCTCTTCATGAACTGAGATTTGTAATCTACCGTATTTTCTTTAATAGAAGCCCACGGGCTTCTATTTTTTCAACCAATTTGTCAGGGTGGGCATCAATGTAGAGGGTAGGACTTCTATTCTTCATTTCTAAAAAATACTTATTCAAAAATTCAGAAATTCGACAAGTTGGAAGGTAATACTTCTGAGATTTAGTGTTTTGTGAGAATTCGAAATTTTCATTCTGTAAATTCTAAATCCCAAAGTTCCAAACTTATTAAATCCCAAGGTTCCAGGATCTCAAAACTTAAAATTCTGGTATTTTGAAATTCCGGAAAAAATAATCTAGATTTCTAAAAATCTCAAATTCCGAAATTTAGTTCTAAAATCACAGGTCCAAAAATTCTGAAATTTTGAATTACCGCATTTTTTTCGAAGCTCCTCAAGGTGGGCTTCTGACTGTAGAATATTAGAGATCAACGTCAAACAGAGGCTGACTTCTATTAGAGGGAATACGGTAATTTGAAAGTTACATGAACCTGTAATAAAAGGGTGCTGTCTCTTTCAACTTCCAGCCAATCCATCCCGGTCGAAAATATGAAATAATAGTCGACTGATAAATTTCTTTATCATGATACCACAAAAGTGTATTAGCTGACATATTTTTATATCTTGCATAAAAGCTAAAAAAAGCAGAAAGTGTGGGTAATTTTCTAGTTTTCACGGTATATGGTTTTCATCATTTGCAGCGGATCTCAATTTTTTAAATATGAGAAATAACTTCATTCAAGAAATAAAAGCGGATACTGTCTAAATTACTACGTTTTAGGTACATTTCAAATCTTCCAAAAACCGTATTTTTTTCAAACTTCAAAACTGTCGCTGTTGTTGTCGGTACATTGGTGGATACATTCGAGATGCTGCCTGATTACAATGGTTCAATGTGTTGGACGAGTAGGCGAGAAACTTTTGGTATATCTGAAAACAATTTTTCAAGGGACTCAAAATGGTTATGGTAACTCACATCAGAATTCCAGTGCCCATTATTTTTGCTGAGAAGGACACGAAAGTCGCGAATTTGTATTTGAACTTCCAGGAGCATGTTGCTGTATGAGCAGAAGGCTTCATCGATTTTCTAAAAATTCAAATATAATCCTGGGAATCTTGAGTCAATTTACAAGAGGATCGCGGAAGATTCCAAGAATGTGGATGGCTCGAAGTTCGATGTCTTCTAGTCGATTCTGGAAGAAAAAGAAAATTTCGATATCCAATTCAAAATATTGAAGAACTCACCAGAATCTCAATCATTTGTTCGGTAGTCAGAATCTGTACTGATGGGGAAACCATGGTTGAGTTGGAGAAGTACACCAAGTATTAACCTTTTTGCAAGGGGAACAATACTGAAGACGTGCCGTACGGAACGCAATCCCCTTTTAAACCCACCCCCATTTTGCTGAAGGTGTGTTCTGTTCTCACCGAAACCGGGTTACTGCCCCTATCAATTGTCAGTTGAGTTAATCACCTATCGTTTTTTATGAACGTAGGAATACGCGAAAACCGCTAAGAAAAACGCTCTTCAGAAGGTCACCCAATCAGTTTTATGACCCTACGCTGATTGCGTTTGACAGAAACGCCAAAAAATGAGAAAAATAAAAAGTGATCTTGTTTGGGAAAACTTTAGTAAGATAAGAAAATCGTATAAATCAATTAAAGTCTCAGTTGTTTCTGAAATCCGGGTTGAAACTTTTCTAAATTCACATGATCAACTTTGAGAATAGATCAAAAACATCAAAAAGAATGTTATCTTGATTAAAAACAAGTATAATCCATCATTCAAGCGTGAACATGATTTTTAGACAGGGAAATGACAAAAACACATTGTTGTGTGTTTTCAGATTTTTGAAATTGTCATTTTTTGATTTTGAATTTTCTTAAAATCCATTGCGAAACAGGAGCTCTTGAGTCGGACGTTTCTAGAGAGATTTTACCACATTTTCAGAAATATCAAGATTTCAAAAATTCCAAAATTTCCCATTCATCCGGAGATCCAAAAAAATGAATAAACACTTATTCAGGTTCTAGATCTTCCATTTCTTTTTTGAAAATTTCGTCATCTACGTACAGTAGAAAATACTTTGAAGACCTAAAAAATGACTTGGAATTTTTCGTTTTTTCTATAAATTTTAGAATATGCTAACCAGAATCAGAGCCTTAACTTTGTAATTGACAACTATTAATAAATTCAAAAAAAAACTAGATAAACGGTTTCAAAGTCGCACATCTCTTATTTCAGTACTATTTTCGACATTTTCGGCATTTTTCTTTGCTTTTGAAGGCGATTTTGCCCAAAAACCGAGTTTAATATTTTTAAGTTTCATATTATTAGAGAATTAAAAAAAATTTCTTAGTTTTCTGAAATTCGTTTTCCGCGGATGAACTTCTAGCGATTTGCTTTCTAAAATTAAAAATAACGCAGACACTCTAATGGAACGCCACCCGGACCCATTTTGAGCCTATGTATCTCAATTCTTTCGGGAGATATCAAAAAGTTGTTAACTAATAAAATGTTTATCATGAAATCAACAACAGTTTCTTAGTTGACCACTTTTTGATATCTCTCGCAGAAAATGAGATACATTGGCTCAAATTTGATGATTCGGGTGGCGTTCTGTTAGAGTGTTTACGGTACCTTCTCACTTTTTCCCGCCAGAACACATTGTACAGTTATTGCTCACCTCTTCTACTGAGCTCTCACAAATGATGATGCATTTTATGTGTGTGTGTGTTCACTTCTCCGTGTCCCCCCTATCTTATCAATCTTAGGAAGGCACAAAAAGGTTTACAACCGCGTTCTGTTTGCTGAAACACACGTACTGGTCATCTATCAAATAGTTTTTTATGTTTTCATTTTCTTTACTTTTTGGAGCCATTTGGTTGTCCATTGGGACCAAGTTTTCACCCTCAAAGTGCGCTCCGTTTACTTGAGAAAAACTTAGAAGAGGAAAGGAAAAAAGAGACATGTTCTTATAACAAAATCCTTTCTTAGCCCCTCCGGCAAGAATATCCTCTTTTTGCAAAAAAAGGGAAAACGGATTTTGAAGAATTAGAAAAAGTATTATAACTTTTTTTTCATCAAATGTTTTGATTTCAATATGTAAGAAAGTTTAACATTCAGAAATTCAGAAATTCAGAAATTCAGAAATTCAGAAATTCAGAAATTCAGAAATTCAGAAATTCAGAAATTCAGAAATTCAGAAATTCAGAAATTCAGAAATTCAGAAATTCAGAAATTCAGAAATTCAGAAATTCAGAAATTCGGAAATTCAGAAATTCAGAAATTCAGAAATTCAGAAATTCAGAAAAACGGAAATTCAGAAATTCAGAAATTCAGAAATTCAGAAATTCAGAAATTCAGAAATTCAGAAATTCAGAAATTCAGAAATTCAGAAATTCAGAAATTCAGAAATTCAGAAATTCAGAAATTCAGAAATTCAGAAAATCAGAAATTCAGAAATCCAGAATTTCAAAAATTCAGAAATTCAGAAATTCAGAAAATCAGAAATTCAGAAATTCAGAAATTCAGAAATTCAGAAATTCAGAAAATCAGAAATTCAGAAATTCAGAAATTCAGAAATTCAGAAATTCAGAAATTTAGAAATTCAGAAATTCAGGAATTCAGAAATTCAGAAATTCAGAAATTCAGAAATTCGGAAATTCAGAAATTCAGAAATTCAGAAATTCAGAAATTCAGAAAAACGGAAATTCAGAAATTCAGAAATTCAGAAATTCAGAAATTCAGAAATTCAGAAAAACGGAAATTCAGAAATTCAGAAAATCAGAAATTCAGAAATTCAGAAATTCAGAAATTCAGAAATTCAGAAATTCGGAAGTTCAGAAATTCAGAAATTCGGAAGTTCAGAAATTTATATTGTTTGCTCTCATTCTCCCGTTCCTCATTTTCGAATCGTATGATTTTCCATGTTCTCATCTCATTTAAAAAAGCGAAGAACTCTTCTTCTCTTCTAAATGCTAATTTTTCATCTGTTTCTGTGTGTCAATGACCGCTTTTCTCTGTTTCCAAAAAACATCACTCTCTTCATCTATTTTTTTTCTATTGGATATCAGCCATTTTTTGAACAAAAAACTGTTTGAAATATCTGGAGAACTTCCAAAAACTGAAAAAAACCGTTACCCGTGGATTGTAGATAATTCAAAACCCAAAAATATATCCTTTTGTTCTTTTGGTATTCCAAATCGGGGCAAAATATGTCCTTGAAAACCAATCTGCAGCTTCTTCTCTCTTTTTGTCTCTACTCGATTTCCTGCTGTCACAAAATGTTTTCTAACGGAAGCAGTGTTGAAGCGGTAACATATTTTTCCCTTTTTAGTTGTGAGAAGTCAAAGTCCACCTTCTTGACTAATGAGAGCAAATGTGAAGGGAGGGCACGACTTCTTATCTTGTGATGAGTAGATTTCTTTGAAATTCTATTAATTCCTGCTCTGTTAAAAATAGATAATCTAGAAGTTTCTTTCTTGGTATTCTAAAACTAGCTTTATATATGCAGAAGACGATTTCTATCACCAATAACTTTTTCGTTTGTTTCATTGGTGCCTTTTCTTACCCACACACAAAATTCAAACAAGTAAAAAAATTGTACATTCGCGCCTTGTGTTCGTATATGTATCATGTTTGCTTTACCTTTTTTCTCGCGAATGTTCCATTGTTTTAACTTTTGAATGTGGCCGCATGATTCCTAAAGTTTTAAAAACAATTTAAGGTGGAATTGTTTTTTAGAAAGGAATTTGAAACATTTTCCTTCAATTTTCTTTTGAATCTTTGAGATTTTTTCAAAATGAATTTTCCAACTTTATGTTTAAGATTCGAACTTTGGAAATTACGGATTTTTAGAGACTTTGAAGTTATTAATTTTTAATTTTCATTTCTTTGACTTACCGTAAACTCTCTAATAGAACGCCACACGAACCGTCAAATTTGAGCCAGTGTATCTCATTTTCTGTGAAAGATATCGAAAAATGGTTAGCTGTTAACATATGGCTGATATCATGATAAACATTTCATTAGTTGACAACTTTTTGATATCTTTCAGAAGAAGTGAGATACCGTATTTCCTCTAATAGAAGCCCACCTCTATTTGAAGCCCACCTCTGATAGAAGCCCACCCCGCGAGGTGCTTCGAAAAATAGAAGCCCACCCTCTAATAAAAGCCCATGGGCTTCTATTTCTCAATTTCTGAACTGAAAAATTTCCCAATTTCTGAGTTACAGAATTCATGAATTTCGAATTTTGAGTTTCTGGAATCTCAGAATTTCATAAATTCGGATTTTTAAAGTTTAGAATTTCAAAATTAAAACTTCCAATTAAGAAAAAAACACCGAATTTCCGAATTCTTAACTTCCGAATCGTCAAATAATTGTCAAATTTCGATTTTTTGAACAACATTTTTCTTGAAAATTATTCATTGAAAAGTAGAAGCCCACCCTCTATTTGAAGCCCACCTCTAATAGAAGCCCACCTTGAGAGAGAGGTTGAAAAATAGAAGCCCATGGGCTTCTATTAGAGGAAATACGGTATATAGCTTCAAAGTGGACGGTCCGGGTGGCGTTCTATTAGAGTGTTCATGGTATACTAATGGCACTAAATCGTAAATCCTGTACTTCTATTATTCCAACCCTCTTTTCGGATAGCCTTCATATCAGAGGGATTCTTTTATCAAATAAGCTTCTCTAATAAGGTTTTATAGTACGGTAGTTTCAACTGATTTCAGCATACCGTAAAACCAGTAATAGAAGTGCCCCCACACGGTCACGTCTTGGCTCCTATAAAAGATATCAAAAATGTGTCAACTGACAAATTGTTTATCATATTATGATTTACAATATATCAGTTGACAAATTTTTGATATCTTTATCAGGAACCGAGATAAATGGGCTCAAAGTTGAAAGTCAGGGGCCACTTCTAATACAGGTTTTACGGTAATTTGTTTGACTTAAATTTTTTGAAATGTTTTTCAAGAATTTTAATTCAATTTCAGAATGACCATTAACGAGGGTGCATCATCATCTTCACCTTCTCCGCCTCATCCATCATCACCATCTCGTCTCCCATCAATTCCAGAATGCCCAGAAACCAATCCACAAGACGATGATTTCGAAGAGTCCGAATTTGGAGAGTTGAGTTCTGCAGAGTTCACTAGTTCCAGCTACATCTCGTTCGGAGAGCCAACCTTCTCAAGCAACATCTTTGTCAATCTACCTAATGACATTGACCCAGCGGTGATGGCCACTTCTCAAAATTGTGAGATTCTTTTTTTGCTCTTTCCTTCCCTTCTGCTCGGTTAGATTTGGCGGGAAATAGAAGAAAAAAGCAGAGGAAAAGCGGAACATGAAATTATGTCGTAAATTTAGTGTTCGTGAAGGACATTTCTCAAGATTTTTTTCTGCTAGCACACATATTTCAAGTTTTTTCTTATTCTTTCTCTTCCTGAAATCTTCTTTAAGGCAAATAATTCTACGAAAAAAGTGTTGTTTACATTTCCCTCCGCTATAAGAAAATCTCAATTAAGACAATGAAACATTCTAAGAAAAATAACATTAGCGAAAAAAAAAACCAAGAAATAGATAGATTTAATTGATTTTCGGGTGGAATACTTTTCGAGAGCAGCATTCTTTTTTTTCTCTCCCGCAAACACATGAGAAAACTAAACATCCCTCCTATCTGCTATCTATTCATCTATTTGGAGCTATTTTCAGTCAACACATTCAACTATCCGGTATTCAAAAAGTACGGATATTACATCAACGGCGTGTATTACACAATGGTGAAGAAAGGTTCGACTCGTGACCGTCCGAAATGTTTGGTGAGTAAACAATTGAAAAATTATTAAAAAATAAAAAATTTTAGTGATTAAATGATTAAGTGAAAACCATAAGGAAGAAACTCAATTGATTATTCACTAAATTTTTTTGAATGTTGGCAGCGGTACTAAAAATATTTAAAAATTTAAAAATTCCAATTTTCAAAAATGCGGGTTTCCTAAATTCGAGATCTAGATTTTTGAAAACTTGGAAATTTCAGAAATCCCAAAATTCTTAAGAACTCCATCTTGCACACGCCTGATAAGAAAATGTCAATTTTTTTGAAAATCTTCACAACAGGAGATGCTGAGCTTCAAAATACTACACAAATAATTCGAAGTCTATAAAATTTTGTGTAAATTTTAGACTATACTGAACACATTTGAGGCTTCATTTTTGTAATTTGCTAGCAACTTTTCTGTATAAATCCAAGAAAACAAGATAGGAGGGAGTAGAAAAGACACAAATCTCATTTCTGTGCTAATTTTAACATTCTTGACACTTTTTTACTCAAAAAATTATGTACACTGATAATGAAAATTGGCGAAAATGTTGTCATCTACAAAAATTACTGTTCAGTGTACTGTGAAATTCACAGAAAACTTTAAAAATTCTGTAATACTTTCTTAGGACTCCAAAGAACTATCAATTTTTTTTCTATTAGGACATCTAAACCGTCATCTTTGAGCTGAAATATCTTGATTTCGATGGGAGGTATCAATTATTTGTCAAATGATAGAGTATTGATTAGTATGATAAATAGTTTATCAGTTGACATATTTTTGATATTGTTCACAGGAATTGAGAGGATTCTACTCAAAGTTAAGGTTCTGTTGGGCTTCAATTAAAAGAAATACGGTATGTTTTACTGAAAAGTAGGAATACCGTAACACCTGTAATAGAAGGGCCCTCTGATATTTAGTTTTGAGCCAATTTATCTCGGTTCCTGATGAAGATATCAAAAATGTGTCAACTGATATATTGTTTATCATAATATTCCATACATTTTATCAGTTAACACATTTTTGATATCTCTTATAGGAGCTGAGATAAGTGAGCTCAAGCTTGACAGGATAGGGGCCCTTCTATTACAGGTTTTACGGTACATATGATATTTTGGGAGGTTTTTCCTCAATGGAGTAGTTTCCTACTTTCGATTTTTTGAATTTGCTAGTAAGGAAAAAAACAAAAAAGTGTGAAATCAAAAATGGTTGGAAATATCAAGAATACTTTTGTACCAAGTTATTTTACAATAAACCTAATGTACATTTTTTCAAAATAGTATACGTGATCCTAAATTTCTCCGAATTTCTTTATTTTCCAGTACCGCCGTGGAACTCCACGTTTGGCAACAATCAAAGAAGAGCCGGAGCATGGTGACGATGAGGAAGTTCGTAAGGATTTACACGGCAAGAAAGAGGACGACTCGAACAACAATTTTTGAACGTTATGTATTTTAATTGAATCTGCTCACTTCTTGTATTTATGACAACTGATGATAATCCATTTTTCTCGGGCACACATTCTTCTTCCCATTTTTCCAAACTTGTAGCATCTAATCCGGTCCCCCGTTTGACCTATTTTTAGCTATCCCATCTAATAAAACGGGGTTTTCATCTCAACCATTAAATTATAAATTTCACCCCCACTTGGTCTTTGAGAACATCTATTCTTACGTTTTGCATCCAGAGGCTCATTTCATTTTTCTTCCCGTCCATTTGGAACCACTCTGCCCTCTCCAAAAAAAAGAAGAATAAAAACATGAAGGTCATCTGGTGGCTAGTATGAAAATATCAAGAACCCATTTTCTTCATTTTTTAGATTCAATTTTCCCAGATAAAGCTATAAAATATGTAGTAATGATTATGGGTAATTTTGGGTAATTTTAAATGATTATATATTTTATATTGAACCGCTTACAAGAGATTTATGGAGGCACATCTAAAAAATTGGTCAAAGAAATGGGAATGTTGGGGTTACGGTAGTTTGATTCAGAATAGCGCACATGAGAAATTTTGAAAAGTGTGGCAATCTATGTTGAAGACAACTAGAGAAACCGAAGATTAATTTTTACTGTTTCGGCCCCAAAGAAGCTTCCCACTGTTCTTTCAAAGTGGATTATATGATTTCCAGACAGTTCCGAATATGAACAAGGCGGAAGCTCATGTATGTTCTAAAAGATTTTCTAATTTCCTGTAATGACTCAAGTTCTCGTCTATTCTGTGTTCTTTGGAACAAAATTTCAATGCAAATTTTTTATTAACTGATTGTTTCCACTTTTGGCTCATTTTCTGGCAAAATACAATTGGTGAGATCATCCGGAAAGATCACAAAACTTTCAAATGAAAACAATAATGAGAGGAGGAGAAGAGAAGAGTGGGGAAGGGGGGAAGAAAACTCAAAGTCGGGAAAACTGAGAAGGGGTATCCAGGGGTCCATCATCAATCGGTCGAGACGCCAGTCAGCTTCGAATTAGAGGCTGGCTGGGCAGGAATCTGCGCACTCCAACTTGAAGCACGAATGCATCATGGCGAGCGTGAACTTGGCCTCAGCGTCGGATCGCTCTCCAGGCATGTGCCCGAAGTAGGCGGTGGTCATCTGGAAGAAAAGTTAATTTAGTTGCTATAATTAAAAAATAGACTAGAATTTTATACTTCATCATTTCCCCATCGACTATATTCCTAAAAAAAGCTACTTCCTAGACCCATCTCATTATCTCTATTGTTTTCCATTACTCACCTCGGCGATCCCAAACCAGCAGGCCTTCTTGCAGCAGACACAAGGCATGCTGGCCTCCTCGGTGGCCGAGCACATGCTCGGCATGACGCTTGAGCTGGCATTGGCTGAAAATCAAAAATATGAGTATGGACAGATAGTGTCCAAATTTAGAATGGCTTCTGGATTTTACAGAGAATTTATGTTCTAGACAAAAGGAATACTTGTGCGCTCTAAGGGCAAAGTGACCACTTGTGCCAATCATGGGCAAAGCTATCTCTTGTGCTACCTTAGTGCAAAGCTCTCACTTTTACCTATAACCCTAAAATTTCCCTAAAGACTGAAGGAGTACTTGTGCTTCCTTAGTGCAAAGTGATCGCTCGTGCCTACCAGGGGCAAAGCAACCTTCTTGTGCGTTCCAAGGGCAAAGCTCTCACTTCTGTCTCTTCCATGGGCAAATGGACCTCTTGTGCTAGCTAAGAGCAAAGTGACCGCTTGTGCCAATCAAGGGCAAAGCTATCTCTTGTGCTTTCTTAGCGCAAAGTTTCCTTTTTGCCTGTGAAGAGCAAAAATTATTCGAACTCACCGAGCTCGGTCGCAAGTGCGACGACGATGAGAAGTCCGAAGACCATCTTCTTTCCTTGGACCATCTTCAGGGGAGTGTTGCTCAAGGGAGGGGAACGCTTGAACGTTGAATGCTTTGATTCTCCTGAAAGAATCGAATGATTTACTGAGCCGCAGAGGGTCCCTTTTAAAGGGCCAGCTTAGAAGGCTCCGCCCATCCGAGACTCGGAGACTCCGCCCATTTTTGGGTAAAGCATGACCAAAATTGGTCCGGAGACACGGTCGTTTGGTCGTTTTTTATGAGATCCACGAAAAAATAGTATGGCAGAGTTGGAGAGCTCAGGAAAATTGGCGTGCTTAAAGGGGGGGGGGGCAATCAAGGTGTGTCGGGTGACTTTCCAGATTGATTCCAATTATGAATAGACTGGTAGAACCCATTAAACCTGTGGGTGTCTAAATGACGAGTGTCTAGGCTAGAAGAGCAAAAAAAGAAGATATGATAAGAAGGAATACTGTAGATACTTGAGGAAAATAGAATGCAATAGGGAATAAGGAGATAAGAAGAAAAATAAAAATGGGAGAAGTAGAAAAAAAGAAAAGAAAAAAATACGAATTAGGACACCTAAGGGAATTCGATAAAGCTGTGCCATCATCATCTCAACTTTTGAACTTCTTTTCACAAATTTTGTGAATCTTAGAATCTCAAAATCTCAGAATCTCAGAATCTCATAATATGAGAATCTCAGAAGTTCAGAATCTCAGAATCTCAGAATCTCAGAATCTCAGAATCCCAGAAACTCAGAATCTCAGAATCTCATAATCTCAGAATCTCAGAATCTCAGAATCTCAGAATCTCATAATATGAGAATCTCAGAAGTTCAGAATCTCAGAATCTCAGAATCTCAGAATCTCAGAATCTCAGAATCTCAGAATCTCAGAATCTCAGAATCTCAGAATTTCAGAATCTCAGAATTTCAGAATCTCAGAATCCTAGATTCTCAATAATTCGAAGTCTCAGAATCGCAGAATCTCAGAATCTCAGAATTTCAGAATCCCAGAATCTCAGAATCTCAGAATCTCAGAATCTCAGAAGTTCCAATTTCAATTCTGAGGTTCTGAGATTTTAAGAGAGGACAAAAAACTGGGTTGGAAATGAAAACGATGTCTATAGCGATTTAGAATTTATATATCAGAGACTAGGAGTTCCTAATATTCATTCTAAGGTTTCACTGGAATAAAATGGAATTCGAAAATTTTGCACTTCAGAATTTTGAGCAGACTGCCGGCTTATCAACGCATCCTAGGAGAATCGAAAGGTTTCCTTCTGATGATGCCACACACTTTGAAGTATAAAAGTATTTGAAAATTGGAAGTTCAAAAAATAAACTCTCGTATTTTTAGGTGAATTTAATGAGGTTTCTTATTTTAGAATATAAAACCGGTGAAATTATTTCTTGGAAAAAAAATTGCATTGCCGAATTTTTCATATCAGGAAGTCTTATTTTTTACTAATGAGGTCATTTGTCCTCGTGTTTACTGTACATTGTCCAGTTTTCATTCTCATTAATTTATCGTCAAATTTGGAAAACAATTAAATAAATTCTGAAAATACCAATATTAATTGTAAATTTTAAAGAATTTCAAATCTTAAAAGCAACTCCCGTTTTTTGAACATTTCCTTTTTTTAAATTTCTCATTTCCTATCTCTCGGTTCATTTTTTTTAAGTGAGTTTACAAAATTGCTTCTCCCATTAGATTGCTCCACAAGTGCATTTATTTTTCTCTGGAAGTTTTTTTTTCTATCATGATCATTTAATTCCCATAGAGCATTATATGGACCCTCGCGCGCGTTCAAACTAACAGAATAAGAGAGAAACGTGATTTTGAAACAAGCGGATTTCCGGGTTCATCAATCTTATTCAGATCCCAGTGGAGGTGGAGAAAAAAAGAAGGTTGCAAAAAAGGCCAACAACCGCGTCATCGCCCATGTTCTTTGCTTTTCTCCTTTTTTCTAGAGGTTTCTTTTCAAAAAAGCTGACGTTCGAGCTTCAGAATGATTGATCCGAAAATAACCGGGTTTCAAAACCTACAATTCGAATTTTCGAAAAAGAATCCGGGAAATTCGAGGAAAAGGACCAAGATACCAAACCAAAAAATGAATTGAAAAAAATCTACCATAAAAATTTACGGCTTTTATCTTTTTCTCAAAACCACGAGTCTTTCAAAACTTTTAGAACAATTCGTCAAACTTTTTTTTGGGAATGAGATCTTTTTATTCTTTTCGAGAAAAAAAACCATAAAGAAAACAAAACGAAGACTCTAGAAAATAAAAAAAGTTCTAGAAAGTCATGTGCCTTTTTCAGTATAGTCACAAGTGGCTGGTAACGATAGTTACACCGAAAAAAACGCGTCATTGGAAAGATCGAGTGGCTTCTTCAGAAGATATTTAATTTCCGTTTGGAGTTGGGGAACAAAGAATCTGATTAACATACAAATGAAAATGAATGAATGAAAACATGAAGAATAGAAAAGACGGAGGGAAATAATAATTTGACCATAAATCAGCAGGTGTTATATTTTAATCACAAACTATATCTATAACCATGAAAATGAGTAATAAAAATTTGGGAAATCTATTCGGAGTGCACAAGTATTGAGAACAGAACTTTGTGAATAAATGAAATTTCATATTTCGGGAATTCCGAGAATTCGAATATCGGTATGAATACAAATTTGTAATTGTAAAAATACAGTGAAATGATAAGACCATCCCCTCTTTCCCAATGAGCCTTCTGAGAAAACCAAAAAAGAAAACTAGAATCTGTTAACGCAAATCAATTCAGCTTGTGGAAAAACCTATGCCTACAAATTTCCAGATTAATTGAGCCGTTTTTTAGCACACAAGGCTAAAAAGTCACTTTTTAGGTCGCATCATAATGATAGGACCCCCTGGAAAATGAAGAATCTTTAGTTTTTCAGAGAAAAAAATTGACATTTTTTCGTCCAGGTATATCACAAGAAGTTTTTAAAAGTAACATATTAGAGGAATTTTTAAGATTTCTGGAAATACCGTAGGCAGTCTAATAGAAAGCCACCCGAACCACAAATTTTGAGCTCAATTATCTCGGTTCATGTAAAAGATATCAAAAAGTGGTCAACCGACGAAATTTTTATAATAATATCAGTAACATTCTATCAGTTAACAACTTTCCTAATATTTTTTACAGGAAATGAGATACATAAACTCAAAGTTAACTGCACGGGTAGCCTTCAGAGTATTCACGGTAACTAGGAATTTTTCAAAATCATAAAATTTCTCAAACCAACTTGTTGAATCTATCAAGTTTTTAATTTTTCTTTATTTTTTTCTCAAAATTTCAAAATTTTCAATTTTAGCATAATTTGGATTTTTATACTGCATTCAAAATAATAAAGATTACTCAAAACATTGAATTTCTAATTGTCTACTTCCACAATCGCTTCCTTTTCTTATCCATCCATTATAATCCATTTTGCTACCACTTTTTATGACGTGGATTTCCTTTCCTCACCATGCCATTTGCCATTTGCCATGCATGCGCAATTCAGGTGACGCACGTCGTAACCCCTAACGACCTACTCAACACAAAATCGTCGACTTCTTCCAAGATGAGACTGTGTAGATTGTGTTAGAAGATGACACGACACAATTCTGACCATTCACACCTGGTAATCGCAACAAGCTGAGACAGTTGTCTTTTCTTGTTTCGGTTTGACCTTCGTTTGTCATTTTTCTCGAGGTTTTTGCGGTAGTTTTTTCTCTTTGAAGTTAAGAAGATCTCTTAGAAAACATCTGGGCAGATGGTTAAAACATCTGTCGAGGGTTTATCTGACAATTTTTACGATTTACAGGTTGACTGAGAGTCAAGTGACCTAGTTTTCAGTTTTTCGAATCTTCCAAGAAATATTATTCATAAAAATATTAAAATCCATGTCACTGTTATTTATCATCTGTGAACTTTCAAAATTTGATCATAAACAGTTTTTTTCAAGAAATCTCTTTTCTTCCTCCTATTCACCAAAACTTGTAAAAGGTCATAGGCGGCAAAAGATGAAACAAAAATAACAATAGGCAAGATTGCATTTTTATTGCTCTCCGTTCTTGCTCTTGAGACGGTATTTTTTGTGCTTTGCTCTTTCTTTGCAAAAATTGTGTTTCTGATACGGATATCCATGTTAAGTGGACGACATGAGTGGCCGATGATGAAACTGAACATCTTGTGACTCGACATTCGTTTGTTATGATAGGTAATTCATGAATCATCCATGTGAAATATACAGGTACGGAAATAGTTGAGAAATGATAAAAAGTTAGATCAGTTTTCTTATTTATACTCACTAAAATTTACTTTTTTTACTTCTATTTTTCAAGCCATTCTTCCCAAAAATTTTCACCGAAAAATTTAGCGAATTTCCGTTCAAAATTCATAAAAATCTGACAATTTAACCAAAATTGAGCAAGTTTTTATTTAAAAATAGTGTTTCAACAAATTTCTATGAAAATGGGAATTCTCTCAAGATTGGGAATTCTCTCAAGATTTTCACTGAAAAAGTAAAGAAAAATTTCAATTTCAAGCAATTATTTTGGAGGCGGTTCTTCTTTACAGGAGCCCCTTCTATTACGGGGGCCCTTCTATTAGAGGGGCCCTTCTAATACAGGTTTCATGGTAACTACAAACCTGTCTCAAGTGGTTTGCCCTTTAGTTCACACCTGAATATTTCTGTTCACTTAAAACAAATGTATGTTTATTTAAAACAGTTCGCAGAGCTTGGTAGGTACTCAGCAGCCTCAAGTACACTGATATGTGTACTGATAGGGTCTCGTCGTCTCGCAAAGAACGGATTAACCCTTCTTTCTCCTGCCGAAAAAGTAAACCACGACTCATTTTTGTCAAACAAATGTGAAGCGAATTTCGTTTAGAAAACTTTTTTAATCGAATTTCGAATTTCGTTTTGTCTTTCAACCTTTTTAGCCTTGTTACAGTTTCTCCAATTTCTTTACACTCTGAAATTGAATGACCTAACTTAAAGAGGACTCCTCTTATGTGATTCTTGTTTCTTAAAATTGAATCCTTTAAAAAAATATTGTTAGGTACATAGCTTGTTGTTTGTTTTCTACTTGAAATTGTTTTACAAACCCCTCCCTTGTTCTTCTTTTATTCCTTTATGTGTCTCTTTGTGTTGTGACCTCCCCCTCTTCTCCCAATATAGTTAAGTTTAATTCGTTTCTTCGTTTTTGTTTGATAACATTGGTAAAAGTAGTAGTAGTAGTAACTTTTTATAAAAAATAGGAAATGGGTTTGGTGGCTAAAAATAAGTTAGCGGTGAAAAAAGATACAATGAGAAAAGTGGCTAAAGCATGTGTGCGCGGAATGAACTTCGGTTGAAGTGGCGGTGAGAAGAGAAATAACCTGCCAATCAGTGATTTGTAACACACAAAGCATTTTTGACCGACCTAGCGGCATCCTATTCATCTCATCGTTTCCTATCAGATGTGTTTTTGGCAGCGCTAATAAACTATCGAAAGATTTATTGTGTTTTTTTTTGGCCAACTTTTTTGGCCAACTTAGATCTTCAGCTATACAAAAAAGTTATTGCGTATCAAAACAAGATGGGATGACCCGATAAAGTTTTGGAATCGGAATGCGATTCGCTATAAAATGATCTGGTTTTTGCATTCCAAACTAAACTTCAGTCGAAATCTTCCGGTCCAAATTAGGAGGATTTGTATGGACATCGTTAGTATTTATCCCAAGTTCGGCGCTAATGCGAAGGTGAGAAGCCCTTTAATTTTCATCGTAAAAACTATATACACTGTTCTGACTTTCAGAAATTGTTGCTTTGTTATGAAAAAGAAGTGTTTGATCTAGTAGAAATTTAGTGACCAACGCATTTTCTGAATAATATTTTCGAAAAAAAATGACATTAGAGCTTGATCCTGTATATCTCGGTTCCTGAAAAAGATATTAAAAAGTTATCAACTGATAAAATGTTTGTGACTTTAATACAAACATTTTATCAGTTGGCATCGTTTTTATATCTTTCACAGGAACTAACATAAGATAAATTGAACTAACATAAGGAACTAACATAAGATAAACATAAGATAAATTGTAAGATAAATTGGTTTTACGGTAATTTTTCCGCCTTAAAGCACTTCTTAATCATTTTTTCACAAGAATAGGAAACTTTGAAAGTGTAATAAACATACATTACCGGACCCAAATAAATCATGAAGTCCTCAAAAAGTACTTCAGAATTTTCGGATTCGTTAGCAAATTTCAGAGTATACCTAACGAATAAAAGGCATGAAGCCTTTTTGTAGTTGAAAAATTTTTCATGCAAATCCAACCAAGCGAGATAAGCGGGGTTAAATTGTTACTACTACCATCACAGTTCTAATTTTGGGACTTTTATCGCCTCCGTTGCATACCGTATACCGTAAACATTCTAATAGAACGCCGCCCTAATCATCATATTTGAGTCCATGTATCTCATTTTCTGTGAGAGATATCAAAAAGTGGTTCACTAATAAAGTATCGCTGATAATATGATAAACATTTTTAAAGTTGACAACTTTTTGATTTATTTCAAAAGAAGTGAGATATAAAGGTTCAAAGTGGACGGTCCGGGTGGCGTTCTATTAGAGTGTT
Source organism: Caenorhabditis nigoni (assembly GCA_027920645.1). Classification (NCBI taxonomy): domain Eukaryota; kingdom Metazoa; phylum Nematoda; class Chromadorea; order Rhabditida; family Rhabditidae; genus Caenorhabditis; species Caenorhabditis nigoni. Next base: position 2,338,324 of record CP115869.1, read on the forward strand.
TACGGTATCTTCTAACAATTGAATGTAGCCGAAATGTAAATGATAAAAATTGCTCTCGAATTTTGGTTTGTTTACTTTTAAATGTTCAGAACAATCAGGAATACATTTTCAGGACTTCAAAGTTAATTTTCATCATTTTGTGGAATAATCCTAATAACTCGGTCATTCTAGGAGTATTTCAGACTAAAAATACCTAAAAATTGCTTTGAAGTCTCCCAAAAAAAATAATTTCCAAACTTATTCAACAACTAACTATCATGTTTCTTCACACTTGCTCAAAATTCATTGGATTTTTTTCCATTCTTTGGTGATGACACCCTCGTCTAGAATTACATATTCATATAAACATAGCCTCATTTTTCAGAAGACACTAGTCTTACCCCGTCTCGTAAATATCAATCGGGTGTCATGGTGTCATGTCACGAGAAAAAAAAGACGCATCAACGAAAAAAAAAGTATAGTACCTATTTCTTTGTCTTCTTCTTTTGCTTCCCTTTCTTGTCTCACACCGTTCATTCGTTCCTCGCCTATCCTTTTCGCATCCTCCTCATTCCCCACCTTCTCAGTTTCCTTTTTGTTTCCAAGTCAGTTTTTCCCGAAACAGTTGTTCTTTTCTTACTTCCTCCTAACTACTCAATCCCTGACTCCCTCTCCGAAACAAAGTTCTCCATTACTCCAGTTCTTTTTGTTGTTCTTATCTTCAATCGCCCCATCTAAACGACTTTGAACTGATTTACAATTTTTTTGCAGTGCCTTCACCCGTAGTGGACATACATTTAGTAGCAGTTAGTAGGTGGCCAAGATGAGCGGCGGTGGTGTCGTCGTGTGCGAAGTATGCAATTCAGTAAGTTCATTCTGATTTCAAAATGTATTCTTTCTATTGTCGAGGTGTCAATCACCTCGAAAAAGAAGACGAACTTTGTGAGAACCTTCTTTTCAAAAAACAGAGGTTTTTTTCTGGTTTATCATTTCTGGTTTCTACTGATTATTCTCTTTTTCGAAAAATTTTCAATTTCAAAACTTCAGTTTACATTCTAAATGATGAGAAAGAGAGAATGTTTATTCCGCCTCTTCTAGTGTATAGTACGAATTTGATTTCAGTTTCAATTTCAATCTCTCTCTCACTTATGCAAATTTTTCCCATCATAACATAGCAACTCGAGTCATCCCCCTTTTTACTCACCCATAAAACAGTACTATCCCAAAAATAAACTTTTTTCCTCAAAATTTGTTTTCCCAACCTTTGTTTTCTCGAGATCGAGGAGTTCCATTGTTATTCCTCTCTTGACTTTTTTCCTCTCGATATGCTTATCCATTTGTGTCGGAAATGGTATCGGTTCTCGTGTTTTATGAATGTGTGGTAACCTAAATTTGAAGAGAAAATGTTTTGAATGAATCCGCGATCCCTACGTGTTAAGTCTAATTCTCTTGACGGCTCTACCTGATTAATTGGGGTTAGAACCGTCGCCACGCGCCTTTTGTTCCTTCTATCTCTCCTCTTTTTTTCCCATTTTCGGAAGTGAAATCAATCTGTCTTGACCCTCCTCTAAAGTAAGATATAAATACAATCAAAAAGGGTTTTTCACATCTCTACCATATTTTCTGAACCTTCTAAAAATGCCTTCACCGTCGTTGAAGCAGGTATTGATAGGCTTATGACAAGCAGACGCGATTAACTCTTACACTGATGCCAATCATATCTGTCGGCTTTTTTTGGCAAAGCAAGATCTATAGTATCTTTCTGAGAAAATGCCATTGGTTGGTTCAGATTTTGGCCACCTAGGAGATGTTGCAATGGTAAGGAAGTAAGGGAAATGAAAATTTTTGAAGAAATCGGGTTTTGAAACCATTAATCATTTTTGTGCAAGTGGAGAAAAGGAAAAAAAGAGTGTGCTACAAAACCTACACAAAGTTTTTGGAATTGTTTCCGATTTTCAAAAGCCGTACCTAAGCCATTTATTAGAGACCTTCACTCTTAAATTTTAGCCAATTTATCTTTGTTCCTGTGAAAAATATGAAAAACATGTCAACGGATAAAATGATTGTAATTTTATGATAAACACTTTGTCAGTTGACCGCGTTTCAATGTCTTTTACTTTTACAGAAAATGAGATATATAGGTTCCAAAGTTTTTTTTCGGTTTTTTTAGCACTGTTGTTGCCTCTGTAGATGTAGGTTTAGCTGTGCTAATTGACACTGTCGAACTTTCAGCTGTGGTACTTGGTATTGCGGAAGGTTCAGCTGTGGCAGCTGTGGTAAATGCTATTGTTGAAGGTTCAGCTGTGGCAGATGTGTTAGTTGGTTCTGTTCCAATTACCACCTCTGAACCTACTTAATATCCAAACTACCAGCTCTGAACCTACTACAGTTCCAACTACCACCTCTGAACCTACTTCATATCCAAACTACCAGCTCTGAACCTACTACAGTTCCAACTACCACCTCTAAACCTTCTTCATATCCAAACTACCAGCTCTGAACCTACTATAGTTCCAACTATCAACTCTGAACATTTTATACTTTCAACTACCACCTCTGAATCTACTACAGTTCTAACTACCACCTCTGAACCTTTTACAATGCTGAATTCAACATGAAAATTGCTTTAGCTGATTTTATTAAGTTTTATCGAAGGTCCATGAATAATTTTCAATACATTTTTTGTTATTTCATTCAAATTAGGTTGAGTCATAGTTGCGGCGTCTTTTCATCCTTCCGGTTTGTTGTTTTTACATGATTTATAAAAAACTGGAGCAAAAGTGTTTCAAAATTTTAATAATCAAGATAACTAGCTTTTGAAAATTCTTAAGCGGAAAATATTTTTTCTTTAGAATTCGAGTCTACCGTAATTCCTCTGTTAATGGTTCACTCTAGACTTGCATTTTGGGCTCAATTATCTCGGTTCCTATAACAAATATCAAACATTTGTGAGCGGTTAAACTGTTTATCATAATATCACTAATATTTTATAAGTTGACAAAATTTTGATATCTTTCATAGGAATCAAGATAATTGAGCTCAAAGTTCACGTGTTGGCTAATGTAAGCTTTTTAGAGCAAGAATAGAATGTGATTTCAGAAAATAGTTTTCTTCTGAAAATTCAAATCCTAGAAAAAAAATCTTCGAAAACTTTTTGTATCCATGTTTGTAGAACTTCTTTCTTTTCTTCTCCCTCCTCCGCTTAAATTACGTCGTTGTCTCCCTCTGATAACCTCGCTCTAATCTGTTTGCAACTCCACGGAAGCGCAAAAATGTCTCTTCTGTGAGCATTTTTTATTATGTCTTTCCAACTGCAAATGTGAAAGTCCAAAGAGTGTTCAAATCGATTATTTGGCTATTTTTCACTAAATTTGCATATTCATTGACCAAAATCGGACATTCAACAAAAAGCGACAGTGGGGTTAGTTGTGTCCATTGTTGTTGTGTCTATCTGTCGACGCTCCATATGTTTTATGGCAATGCACACGACCCGAGCAGCCAAATAACTGATAACGTTTGGAGACCATTCCTATTTTCATTTATTAATATTTTGAAACACATCATTTTTACATTTTGCAGAAGAAGAAATCCTGTCAGCAGTACCATTTGCTGTACGAGGACAAGATTCAAATTGTGAAAGAGCTCAATAACATTTTGCCTTTGGAAGAGGAAGATATGTTGCCAGGTGATGGGTTGGGGTGAGTAAATATTTCTAAACATTTCTTTCTAATCATTTTTCAATAATTAAAAGTTTCTAGATTATCTCCAACATCTAGCAGAGCAAATGTTGGCTTATCCCAAATATCTCTTCCACTTGCTTGGAAACCAAAAGGTGAGTTCCGCGATCAAGGATGATAATGATAAAACAGCAATAATCACTGTCAAACACACTTGAAATCAGATTTTTGAAATTTTCCGTGTAATTTGAAAGGTGTGCTAGAGCCTATTGAAAATACTCGGCATTTTTGTTTGATCTATTCGTTCTCCTAGTCGCTTTATCGCTCCTACTCAAGTGTCAGGCATTGAACTCGGGTTGATTGTATTGACAAACAACACAATTTTAAGATCATGTTCAAGACAAGAACTCCCAATTTATGATCACTCAATGTTTTAGTGCACGCGGAGGAATTTCGAATTGAGCTAGCAGAGAAAATACATAAAATAGGGAGAATAGCGAAGGCACTAAAAGTTTGATAGAGCGTTTGAGGTTAAGGTCTTGAGAAATAGCAGAAAGCAAAGAAAAATTGAGAAAATTGAAAACAAAAAATTTGGGATAGACAGAACCGGACGAATATATTATGAAATCTGAAGCATTTGGACGTTTGAAAATGAAAAAAAAGCCGAAAAAACCAAGATTATCCCTGGAATGAGAAGTTTCAGAGCTGGTAGTTGAAACCGTAGTAAGTTCAAAAGTGGCGGTTAAAACTGTAAAAGGTTCAGAGGTGATAATTGCAACTGTAGTAGGTTCAGAGCTGGTAGTTTGGATATGAAGTAGGTTCAGAAGTGATAGTTAAAACTGTATTAAGTTCAGAGGTGGTAGTTGTTCTGAACCTACTGCAATTCCAACTACCACGTCAGAAAATACAACAGTCCACCACCCTAAAACTTACCACAGTTTCAACTACGACTCCTGAACCTACTACAGTTCCATCTACCACCATCAATCCTATATCAAGTCCATACTACCAAGGGGGTAACCATTCAAAATTTATTATCTCGCTGTTTTTGGCTTTGTACGAAATTGTTGACTTTTACTAAAATTAAATCCGTTTGGTAGACTATGAAATTTCGAGGAAAATCAAAAAAGGTTAGACTAGTTTTTTAGTATCTCAAAGTTGATTACCTCTTTCTCTTTTAAAATGTCAGAATATACATTTTGTGCATTTTATCGAATTTGCTCTAGTTCAAGCCATTGTATATGTGCAATTCAGTCTCATGTATCTCGGTTCTTATTGGAGATTTCAAAGATCTGTCAATTGATGAAATTCTGCTTCGAAATATTTTGAGAGAATAGAGATAATTAAGCTGAAAGAGCACATCTTGGTAGAGACTACATTAGATCAAATGTGCCCCTTTTTGTGCAGTATGCAACCGTTCGAAACTGAGACTTGAGATAAATCTAGTCATTTTGAAAGTTTTGAGAATTTTTTGTACCAACAGCTTCATATTCAATAACCTATTTTTACAGAAACCAGAACCTTCTCCATGTTTCTCGTTATCCAAAGCAAAACAAGAGTGATCGACACCAAAATCATTTCACACGTTGACAAAAATATGACCGATGTTATTATCCCGGATTCTTTCGTTTTGTAAGAAGACTCATTTCCATTCTGTAAAAATAATCAAACCGCAATTTCAGTGATAACGAACCAGAGGACTTCCATGTGGATATTTTGATCTATGCGGCACGAACTGATTATGGATTGGAGCATCATTCTGGAGGAAGTTTGAAAAGTAGAATCACGAGATCTATTGGAAGGAAATTTGGGGCTAGTGTGGTATGAAGCTGGAAAAAATGTGTATGAGCAATAATAGATTGCTTTCAGAAATCTCAAAATACACCTCCTGAGATTTCCAAAAGTCCTCGTTTTGATCAAACTGTCTCTGGAGCTCACTACAATCTACTCGCAAAAGCCACACTTTGCATAGCCGATGCTTGTGAGGAAGCCACAATCCATAATCTTAAAATGAGCGCTTTCGGTAAAGCCTGTCAGTGAACTTTAGTAATTTTTAGCAAACTTATTCCAGCTGACTTATCTGGACCACCACTTTATGGACACATTATTTGTCGGTTGGCTATTCAGCCGCACTCTGTTCTTCGTCCGATTCTGGAAGGAGTTCTGTCTGTTCAGCATGTTGAGGAAAATGTGGAACTTGAAAATACATCAGCCAGATTGCAAGCGGGAAACCTTCATTTTTATTCTATTGGTGACATTGCCAATAGTTCCAAAAATACAGTACTTGTGATTCCATTGAGCAGTGTAAGTAACTGAACTTTTTGGCAATATATCACAAGAACCTTTAATTTTAGAGAAGCCGAATTGTCCCAACAGCCGCTCCTAGAACATTCCTCCTCCGGACCGATGAGACAAACGAGATACCTGCGTCTACCGTATACTTGATTACGAATAGTGATAGAGACTATGAAATTTGGAGACGAGCAATGGAGATTCAAATTTATGATATTGGAATTTGGGGGAGATTTGCTACGAAGGTCTCTTCTCTTCTCACGCAGAAGAGAGAAGATCCAATCAGAGAGACTCTGAGCCGAGCTACGGGTAGCAATCTCTATGAGACGATTTCTATCAAAGGTTAGTGTCCGTAAAATGAAAATTTACTGTAAAACCCAGGTTTTTGAACTTTAGATATTCTGTAAAAATATTTTTCAGCACACTATCATCAATAATAGAGATACCGTAACACCTGTAATAGAGGGGTTTTCTGATTGTTAACTTTGAGTCAATTAATCTTGGTTCCTGTCAGAGATATAAAAATGTTGTCAACTGATAAATTATTTATCATAATATCAGAAGTGTTTGGTCAGTTGACACATTTTCAATATCTTGCCTAGGATTTGAGATAATTGAGCTCAAACTTGATAATACCCTTTTACACGATTCACGGTATTATGTATTCAGAGTTTTTAGCCTACTATCATTTAGCTTACTATCATCCAAATATTGAAACTCTTTTAAACTCAAACTTCAGGTTCTATCTCCAAAGCATTTGGCGGTCTTTCACTTGTCCCATGTGATGAACAACTGCACCTAAATGGAGCGGCCACTGCTCCAATCAAACGACCAAATGTCAAACAACGCGCGAAAGTTATTGACTTCTTTCCAGTAAGTTTCAACTCAAGGACATTTGAATAATCCAAGTTATCACTGATTTCGCAATAGGTCCTTCTCTCTATTCATCACTAAACTTCCAGGTCAATAGTCCCCAACCCTCCCGTAAAAGCATCTATAACGATCACCCATCATCGAAATATGTCATCCAACTGAACATTGGAGACGATATGGTCGAGAATGAATACAATTCCTATTCTCCACTTTGTAAGTGCAAATAGAGGGCAGCATGTACTTACTGTTCTGGTTCAGATCGCATGTCGCCGAGACCGCCATCCAACAACAGACACCACTCGGAAGATCAATATAAAGTGAGTATCTATTGATTCAATCGGTTCAAAAAAGTTAGGCAAACTTATAATATGACCTGTAATATTTCAGGACGGCCGGAAAAGTTGGTCCAAATCGATCGGTTCGCTGATCAACCGTAATGCATCGCACGTCACTCGACTTTAAGACTAATTCTACGAATACACACTTCCTCATCTACACTTGGCTATAATGTACTACAAAAAACGCTTTACTCCCCTCCTCGGCATCATATGGTTTATTTACACATACCGATATAGTTCGAAAAACTTTGTTTGTGATGAATTATAAGTTTATGTTGGTCTTCAAATGAAATGAATGAATAAATTGAAAATTACGAAATTACATTTGGAGATCGTACGCGATTTTCATGAGTTCAGTCTTCGTAGTACCAGTACACAAGTTCCTCGTCTTCTTCGTCGTAGTCCTTTTTGGATTCGTAGCGGCGGATGGAAGTGGTTGGCTGTGATTCTCGCATTTTCAGATGTTCTGAAATTATTATTATTTTTGGAAATTATATGAAAAATAATGGGTTTATGGCAAAATAACATAAATAAGGTTTAAGGATGATACTGTATGGGAACACCATAGAAATCATATCAACTTTTCCATGAAAAAGAAGAAAAAAGTACCCAGGAATGATGAAATTGGGATAAAAAAAAGAAAAAGAAGGAGACGACAAAATGAAGCTACCTTCCTTCTTGTCAATCGTCCTTATAAATGAAATCTCAACGAAGACAAGGCAAGAACCATTAAAGAAAATGGACGAAGCGAAAAGTTTGAGTGCAAGTCACGTCAGCAGACCAAATAGTAACGAGAATTCTGCGGAAAACACGTGAAAACCGAACGAAAACGATATGGGCGAGGACATAAAGACATTGCCGCCTCCCCCACCGCGTCGATTGATAGCGGAATGAAACTGGATTTTGGCCATTCTTCGCTCAGACACACACACACTCCTCCGTCCTTTACACATATGAGAAAGGGAGGAAATGCATGCATTTTCTCTGGAGAAATGAGAATTTTGGTGTCTTTTCTCTCTCAGTCTCTCTTCCTGTCGGCAAAGCTTAGCTGTTATTACTTTGGAGAAGAACAAGGACAAGAAATCGGATTGGAAATTAGAGCAGCGTCGAGAGGAGAATGAAGAGAGAGCTCACGTGTATTATATTCATTGACGCAAAATGTGTTGATCAGAAGAGAAATAATAAAAACTGGTCAGAAGGAAGTGGATTCTAGGAAATGGGTTATTTAGGTCTCGAGGAAATGTGGAAGACAAATCAAATCTCAAGGTGAACTTCAAATTGATCTGTTTCAAGAAAGTGGTCAATGATTTTGAAGGATCAGAAAGTTTGAAAGGAGCTGGAAGTCAAAATATGGCTGAAATGAGATTTATGGGAAAATTACTGGATGAAAAATTAGAATTTTTTTGTCAGAAGAATTTAGGCAGAAAAAAAAATTGCAATCAAATAAAACTTAAAAATTACAGAAAATAAAAATTTCAGGAAAAAAATCTTGAATCGATATTTGCAAATTATCAGAACAATTGATAACTTCTGAATTTCTGAATTTCTGAATTTCTGAATTTCTGCATTTCTGAATTTCTGAATTTCTGAATTTCTGAATTTCTGAATTTCTGAATTTCTGAATTTCTGAATTTCTGAATTTCTGAATTTCTGAATTTCTGAATTTCTGAATTTCTGAATTTCTGAATTTCTGAATTTCTGAATTTCTGAATTTCTGAATTTCTGAATTTCTGAATTTCTGAATTTCTGAATTTCTGAATTTCTGAATTTCTGAATTTCTGAATTTCTGAATTTCTGAATTTCTGAATTTCTGAATTTCTGAATTTCTGAATTATTGAATTTCTGAATTATTGAATTTCTGAATTTTTGAATTTCTGAATTATTGAATTTCTGAATTTCTGAATTTCTGAATTTCTGAATTTCTGAATTTCTGAATTTCTGAATCTCTGAATTTCTGAATTTCTGAATTTCCGAATTTCTGAATTTCTGAATTTCCGAATTTCTGAATTTCCGAATTTCTGAATTTCTGAATTTCTGAATTTCTGAATTTCTGAATTTCTGAATTTCTGAATTTCTGAATTTCTGAATTACTGAATTTCTGAATTTCTGAATTTCTGAATTTCTGAATTACTGAATTTCTGAATTTCTGAATTTCTGAATTTCTGAATTTCTGAATTTCTGAATTTCTGAATTTCTGAATTTCTGAATTTCTGAATTTCTGAATTTCTGAATTTCTAAATTTCTGAATTTCTGAATTTCCGAATTTCTGAAATTTTGAAAATCGGAATATTTTGAATTTACGAAACTCAGAAAATTTCAAAATTTGAAAGGCCGAAAATTTAAAAATTTTCGAATTCTCCAAATTCCGAAAAATAAAAAATCGGAAAGTTCCAAGTTCCGAAATTCTGAAATTTAAAAAGTCGGAAAATTCCGGAATTCCGAATTTTTCAAAATCGTAAAATTCCGAAATTTTGAAAATCGGGATTGTCGAAAATTCGAAAAATTCTGAAAAGGCCATTTTGAACATGTCCAATTTTGGGCAGAAAACTAGAACAAATTACTGAATTCTACAAAAATTGACATAAAAAACTTTTTAAAAATTCAGAAAAACTGAAAATTCCTAACTCAGGATTACTGTACCTCTTAACCTTTTTATAAAGAAATTCTCAGCGACCAATGAACATAAATTACTTCCTCACAGGTCGTTTTAAAATGCCGAAACCAAGTCGTTTTTTTGTGTATATTTGCCTTTTTCCTCCGTTTATTCTTCACATGACAGAATTTGTCGACAGAGAAAAGTACACAGGCGTACGTGTCATTCTTAAAAACATCTGTTCGCTTTTTTTCTAGAAGAAAATGCTGGAGGTGCTAAAAGGTTGGAAATTAGGAGTGTGGATGGAGTGAATGAAGACGACAAAATGAGGAAAATTGGGTGACATCTGCTGGCAGGTGAGAGAATTGGGGCAACATTGTACCATTCTTTGTTATATGAGTCATACAAACAACATCTTCTCTTTTTCTATCAATTTTAATTTTCAAAAACAGATCAATAATTTCTTTGACACGAACTGCCAAATTTTGTCGAATTTTTCTTTGCTAATTTGCAAATTAACTGATAAGACATTCGATAAAAAGCGCCCGTTTTCAGTTTTAGTTGTCACTTCCTCCAATTTTCAGCGGGAAAAAATGGGTTTGTCCCGTGCTGCTCTTCTGATATTCTTGCTGGCCGGTGTTTCGTCGACCTATGCTGCGTTTTCATGCAAGGATCAATCTGGAAATGATGTTGACTGGTAAGTTTGACTTTTAAGGATTAAAAATTTGGTTAGCAATACTAAAAATATAGGTTTGCTGTGTACAAAATGCCAATTGAAAAAGACGATGGATCAGTGACAGGTCTGGCTGGAGGAATCGCCTGGTACTATGTGGATGTGAATAAGAAAGGAGCACTGACACCATCAGCAAAGACTCTTGATGATAAGGATCAGGTAAACTTAGACTTTAGGTTCCTTTCAGTTCTATTTCATTCCTTTTCAGGCTCTGGCCTACACTCTCAATCAATATTATACCCGTCAAGCCGACAAAACTATCTTCCACGTGATGTTTAATGATGAGGTAAGCAAAAAGACAGAAGAATAGTCCAATTTGGCATTGATAAATGCTCACTTGACCAACACTGATAAGAGAGAGCAGAGATGATGGACACCGCGTGTTGCAAACTCTAACATTTCCAGCCATGGGGATCAAAGTCGACTAGTGGAATCAGTTTGGAGGAGATTCTCAGCAACAGAGTCAACGCTAACTACACTCAAGAAGACAGCACGTCTACTGTATTCGGACACACCAAGGGAACCATTTTCTTTGATGGAGATTCTGGAGTTTGGTTGGTACACAGTGTTCCACTGTTTCCCAACCCAACGCAATACGAGTACCCAACCAGTGGACATGACTACGGACAAACCATGCTTTGTATGACTTTCAAGTACTCTGAGCTCAAGAAAATCGGAACCCAGCTGTTCTTCAACCGGCCAAACATCTACTCATCGAATCTTCCGACCAATATGGCTGCTGATAATGCTGATTTGGCTAAAGCAATTGCAGGACAGTATCAGAAGGGAGAGCCATACTCTAGCGTGATCGAGTTGGAGACCAAGGCTGGGTATTCATTCACCAGCTTCGCCAAATCCAAGGAATTTAATGCTGGTGAGCTAAATTTTAGTTGGAAAATTCAAGTTTCACATTCAATTGTAAAGATAGTTAGAATTAAACAGATTAGGATTAGACTCATAATAACTACCAATAATCGGAATCCTTTTGATTCTTCTATATATCTGTACTAAAAACTTTGGCATGAAAAAAGTAAAAAACTGAATTCAGTCTTGTTTTATGGTCCTCCGTAACTCCCGAACTAAATCGTACCTCAGTTATCACATGAACCTTAATCATCTCTATTCTTAGTGATTTTACTGAACATGTCATATATCGTTAATGTTTTTACCGTTTTCCTTTGATAGAAGCTTTCCCAACCCTTTTTTGTAACTCAATTATCTCGATTCCTGTTAAAGATTCCAAACAATCGTCAACTGATGATTTATTTCCCATAATACCACCAATATTTTATTTGTTGACAAAACTGTAATATCTTTCGCAGAAATCGAGATAATTAAAGTGAAAGATGACGGCTTGGGTGAGTTTCTATTAGAAGAAAACGATACCTGCACTTCAAGCTCAGTTATCTCAATTTCTATGAGAGATAAGAAAAAGATGTCAACTGATAACATTTTTGTCAGAATATCACCCAAAGTTTTGTAGTTTATAGATTTTTGATATCTCTTTTAGAAATTGAGATACCGTGAACACTCTGATAGAACGACCCCAGAATCGTCAAATTTGAGCCCATTCCTCTCATTTTCTGTGAGAGGTTTCAAAAAGTGGTTAACTAATAAAATATTGCTGATTTCATGATAAACATATTATTAGTTGACAACTTTTTGATATCTTTCAACAGGAGAGAGATATATAAGCTCAAAGGGGACGGTTCGGGTGGCGTTCTACATTTCAGAGTGTTTACAGTTATTAAGCTTAAAGTGCATGTTTGTGTGGCGTTTTTTAGAGCATATTTTAATAACTATCTCAGCGATCGCTCGAATCCTTCCACCTTTCCAATCATCAATTTCCAGACCTATACGACTCCCTCGTCGCCCCAACTCTCAAAACTGATTTGGTTGTCGAAACCTGGAGAAGAGGAAGCGAGGTGCCACTTGACTGCAAACTCTCCTATCACGCCAACGACGCACTTTCCATTCATGTAAGTTGATACTTTCTAATCTGATTGACATCTGAAAACCGATACTTCCTTATCTCCAAAATCTAATCTTTCCAGGTTGGAGGAACAACTGCTTTCTCCTACACCAAAGATCATTCTAAAATGGCGCACTCAGCTGACATGACGAAGCCATGGGTATGCATCGGTGACATCAATCGAATGGCGAGTCGTAAATCAAAACATTTCTTGGTGTAACCCAATCTGTTCCAGACATCTCAATATGTGCGCGGAGGAGGCACCACTTGCATCAGCAGCAGCTTCTTGTGGAAGGCGTACAGTGTCATTGCAACACAGAACAACTGCGCTTAACTTTTCTATTTTGTGTTGATCGAATAAATATGTCATGTACATTTCATATCGGTAGTTCTAGCTTCAGAAATTCAGAAATTCAGAAATTCAGAAATTCAGAAATTCAGAAATTCAGAAATTCAGAAATTCAGAAATTCAGAAATTCAGAAATTCAGAAATTCAGAAATTCAGAAATTCAGAAATTCAGAAATTCAGAAATTCAGAAATTCAGAAATTCAGAAATTCAGAAATTCAGAAATTCAGACATTCAAAAATTCAGAAATTCAGAAATTCAGAAATTCAGAAATTCAGAAATTCAGAAATTCAGAAATTCAGAAATTCAGAAATTCAAAAATTCTGAAATTCAGAAATTCAGAAATTCAGAAATTCAGAAGTTCAGAAATTCAGAAATTCAGAAATTCTGAAATTCAGAAATTCAGAAATTCAGAAATTCAAAAATTCTGAAATTCAGAAATTCAGAAATTCAGAAATTCAGAAATTCAGAAATTCAGAAATTCAGAAATTCAGAAATTCAGAAATTCAGAAATTCAGAAATTCAAAAATTCAGAAATTCAGAAATTCAGAAATTCAGAAATTCAAAAATTCTGAAATTCAGAAATTCAGAAGTTCAGAAATTCAGAAATTCATAAATTCAAAAATTCAAAAATTCTGAAATTCAGAAATTCAGAAATTCAGAAATTCAGAAATTCAGAAATTCAGAAATTCAGAAATTCAGAAATTCTGAAATTCAGAAATTCAGAAATTCAGAAATTCAGAAATTCAGAAATTCAGAAATTCAGAAATTCAAAAATTCTGAAATTCAGAAATTCAGAAATTCAGAAATTCAGAAATTCAGAAATTCAGAAATTCATAAATTCAGAAATTCAGAAATTCATAAAGTTCAGAAATTCAAAATTTTCGAAAATTCAAAAATCCAAAAATCCGAAAATTCAAAATTTCGGAAAATCAGAGGTTCATAAACTTCGGAAATTCAGTAATTCAGAAATTCAGAAATTCAGAAATTCAGAAATTCAGAAATTCAGAAATTCATAAATTCAAAAATTCAGAAATTCATAAAGTTCAGAAATTCAAAATTTTCGAAAATTCAAAAATCCAAAAATCCGAAAATTCAAAATTTCGGAAAATCAGAGGTTCATAAACTTCGGAAAATCAGAAATTCAGAGATTCATAAACTTCGGAAATTCAGAAATTCGGAAATTCAGAATAACTGAAATTCGAAATTAGAAAGTTTCGGAATTCCGAAATTGAGGATTCATAAAGTTCAGAAATTCAACATTTTCGGAAATTCAAAAAACCAAAAATCCGAAAATCCAAAATTTCGGAAATTCAGGTAATTGAGTGTACAGAAGTTTAGAAACTCAAAAATTCACGAACTCAAAAAATTTCATCAAAATTATAGTAATTTTTTCAATTACTGGAGCATTAAAAGGCTTATTTTCGGACGAAAAGGTTCCATTTTCTAGCTCTACCTATTCAATTCGTTTAAAATCCTTTATATCACGAACTATGTAGCGAATATGTACTTTAAAGACCAATTCTGCCCACAAGAATTGAGATAAAAACTTTAATGTCACATATCTCGGAAACTTCTCATCCAAATCTCAAATTTTCAATTGATTCTGATAGAGCACGCTCTTCCAATTCATTTAAGCCCAATCTTATCATCTGAGCTTGCCTACAAAGCCAACACCAGTGCTTTTAATCAGCCATCATCCCTTCTTTATCCCTCCTGCGATTTGAATATTTGTTTTTTCGCGCCATTACACGCATGCTCTCCCCCTCTTTCTCTCGACCCTCCTCATATTCCTGTGTTCGTTTAAAGGGCGCTGCACTTATTCGGAATGGTCCTGAGTGGAACAGAGACTCGTGAGGAGGGAAAAGAACAGACGTTCTGTTTTTTAGGTCACATTTCATGTTTCTGATTGATTTTCGCTCTCCGTGCTCCGTTTTTCTTCGGCTTTTTTTTGTTTGGCATGTTTAGGACTGAGTAAGAGATGTTTTACACTGTGTTGGTGTGCTTTTATCGTGATTCATCTGCCGTTTTCTCAATTTTTAGGGAAAAAAAACTAAAAATTTATATTTTTCAGGTATGGCGTACTGGTACGTGAGACAACCCGGGTATAAATACATTAGAAAACCAAAATATGAACCCTTTGAAGTTGAACCATTACCATATATGGCCACAGATGAGATCCAGAGTTTATCCGGAAAGGAAAATCAGATGTCGCTGTCCAAGGTCAAGGAAAAACGTTACAAATTCTTCGAATCGCTTGGTTTCGAAATCCCAGAACTTGTCATCGACACCAAGGCGCCTGATATATCGATTGTGGACGTTTATATCTACAAAGTTGACCGAAACGAGTATGTTTGCGGACCCGAGTTCAAAATTTTGGCCAACACATCGAGCAACAAGAAGTTCGTCCTATGTTCTGTTCTTTCGGAAAACCCGGAATTGCATTGTATTGGTTGCAAACTGTACACTGTCAGAGAAGACGAGGAAGAAGTTGCCGCATTTCCTGGAGTGAAATTGAAGTGAGTCAGTTTCTCTTTGAAATCGAAAAAAAACGCTAGTGGGCTACTTTTGAGTCACTGACCGTGTTGAAAGCCGACGGAATACCCTGAAAAAGTACCTAATGTGGACTACAAAACAACTACCGTTAAACCTGCATTAGAAGGGCCCCTTTAATAGAAGGGTCCCTCTAAAAGAAGGGCCCTCCGAGAGGATTTTGGAAAAATAGAAGGACCGGCCCTTCTAATACAGGTTTTACGGTATAATGAGTTCTCGAAGACCCTAGGATTTCTATGGTCTTATTTTTGGGTCTGGGTGCCTTGATCCCTGCGAGAGATCTATAATTCTTATAGTTGCAAGCGGGTCGGCCCGTGCAAGTGGCGGGCCGACTCATAACTTGTCCCTAGAACGAGAATTTCAGACGGTTTTGGTACCAAATGATAGATCTAGACAGGGCTCATCACGTCTATATCATTCGAACCGGATTCCAGTCCGATAACATGCCGAAAAATGTGTTTGAATGACAAATTTGATAGATTCTCAAAACAAAACGACCAACATTCTCAAACTAAAAAAATATAGAAATCTTTATTTTTTCAGTGTTGCACACACAACCGACGGCGAGGAGCCAGCGATCATCATCCAGAACGAAGACCGAGAACAGGTGCTGAATGAGATGAATAGACGTGCTCGTCAGTTCTTCAATCTTCCGGAAGATGAAGTCTCGTACTTGACAACGGGAGCACATATGAAAGCTGAAAGTAAAAGCAAAGAAGAACTTCTAATTGAAGGAAATTTCACAAAGTTCGAAGTGGTTGGATATGTAGAGACCGAGCTGTTGAAAACGTTCCTTGACACTCATCGAAATCTCAAATGTATCACATTCCATCATGGCCTCTCTATGCACAGAGGTCCCTGTGAATACCCGCCAGCTCTGAACACTGTTGAGAACATAGTAGTTCTCAATGTATGGACTCATGCTTGGTTCTATCTGGAAAATTTCAAAGGGAAAAATCTGGTTTTGCTGGACGCCGACTTCAAAGCAGGGCCACTCAACCGATTTTTGAAAGCTTGGAAAGCAGGAGAGTTGCCAAACTTGGAGAGTTTCTTCTTCACATTCAAACCATGGACACAACCAGTGTTTTTGCCGACGATGTTCGATGGAATTCCCTTGCACAGACACGAATACACAGCAGATGAACGTCCCTATGAATTCAACTCTGGGTGAGTTTTATTTCCTTATGATTTCGTCCCAAAACTGATCTATTCTCAGAATTGCTTCTGTATTCTCCCATCCATTCAATTTCAAACCAGGAGGTGGAGGTGCACCTCCGTTTTTTGACATTTACCAAAAGAATAATGTTCGTCAAGCCTCCCTCCGATTTGATTATCTTAGTTTCTTGATGATCGTTTGGCCAAACATCGTGGTCGATGAGAATTTGGAGCCGGAAGTTGTGGAAGAGGAAGAGGAAGTAGAAGATGAAGACGATTCGGAATCAGATGATAGCGAAAATCTGGGAGCAGATGAGGATTTATCAGTGACAAGCAGATCGCCAACACCATCTCCATTGGGTTCACCAGCAAGATCTCAAGAGCCGAATGGAGTACCAATGCCAATCGGATCCCCGATTCGACCTGGAACTCCGATCCCAACAGAATTTCCAGAATGGCGTTTCCAGCCAACTCAATTCTGGGGGTCTTCGATTCCAAATGGATTCAACAAACCGAAGGAAACTACAGTAAGAGTGGGAATACGGATTCCATCCTCGACTTTGTTTCCAGCGAAACACCCAGGATGTAAGTTACCAAAAACTGAATTTTCTTCTCTAATCAGGTTTCCTGTTCCAGGTCCTACTGTACCAAAGAGGCCATTATTCGCAATCGAATCGCCGAGTTCAATGAAGGCAGCGTCTTCAGCTAACACGCGAAATGGCCAGCCACAATTCGCTGGATTTTCTTCATCAAATGAGTCTTCTGCTCCAGACAAATTCGCGAAGCCTGTGGGAATTCCAGTGAAAGTTGGATTGCCAATTTCAGCGGGATCCTTTGGATGTAAGTAACCACCAGTCGAATTTCCCTTTCTAATTAGGTTCCTCGTTCCAGGTGGTCCTATTGTACCAAAAAGACGTAGAATTGAGTCGCCAAATTCAACCGAGACATCGACTACAGCGAAATCGCAAACAGGACTGCCACAACCAGTTGGATTCTCTTCGCCAAACGAGTCTACTGTTCCAGCCGGATCCTTGAAGACGAACGGAACCACATGCACAGTTGAGTCGGCTCTTCCGAACACCACTTCGTTTACAGTCGGATGTGCGAAACCAACGAAAAATCTGATGGCAGCGGTGCCGCAAGCTCCAGAACAGATTGCGTTTCCAGCTAAATGGAAAGAAGCACAAGCATTAATAGCTCAAGTCTCTTTGCTAACGGAAACTCCTGGAACAAAATTGGAGGATATTAAATCACAACTCGCTCAAGTTTTGTCGTTCATGAATTGCTCCCTTCCGGATAATTCGAAAAAGCCAAACGACGATGCAATTGCGCTCGAACCACCGATTTCAGCCGCCGTAATTTCAAATCCAGTTGGATCGCATCAGGGGCAGCCACAGATTGCCACAGTCGCCTCACCAATTCAATCTTCTGTTCAAAATGGGTCGGAACAGGCTAACGGTCTTGCGAATGTAGTCAAATCGCCAAATACAACTGGAAATGGAACCCCAGCTGCATCATCAGCCAAAAACGGGCTCTCAATTGGATCGCTACATCAAATCGAGTCTTCGTCGCCAGCTGGATCCCTAAAAGGTCAGTTTAAGCTAGATATTGTTGCTTTTTTTTCAATCAAATCACCAAATCCAGCAACCGAACTGTCGTTTCCAGAAGCCACTGTCGACTCACCAATCCATTCTTCTGTTTCAAATGGATCAGAACAAGTTCCAATGGAATCCGTTAAAGGTCAGTTTAAGCTAGATATTTCTTTTCTTTTTCAATCGGATCTCCAAATCCGGCAACCGAATTTTCGTTTTCAGAAGGATCGCGAAAAGAGCTGTCTCAGGAATCCACCGCAGCCTCACCAATCCCATCTTCTGTTCCAGCCGTATCTCCAGAGAAAAACGAAGATTTTAAACGATCATTGGAAAGATTACTGGCACGCTCGGTTCCAGACGGTTCGAAAAAACCAAACGGAGGTTCAGTTCCGCTTGAACCACCGATTTCAGCTGGATTGCAAAAAGCGCTGTCTGAGCAAGCCAACGTCGCCTCACCAATCCAATCTTCTGTTCAAAATGGATCGGAACAGGCTAACGGTAATGCGATTGCAATCGGATCGCCAAATACAATTGGAAATGAAAATCCAGCTGCGTCATCAGATCAAAACGAACTTTCAATGACAGTCAGATCCTCAACTCGCACCGAGACTTCATTGCCAGTTGGATCATCAGAAGGTCAGTTTAAGCTACATATATATATATATATATTTTTTTTTCAATTGGATCACCAAATCCAGCAACTAAATTTTCGTTTTCAGAACGATCGCGAAAAGAGCTGTCTCAGGAATCCACCGTTGCCTCACCAATCCAATCTTCTGTTCCAGCCGTATCTCCAGAGAAAAACGAAGATTTTAAACGATCATTGGAAAGATTACTGGCACGCTCGGTTCCAGACGGTTCGAAAAAACCAAACGGAGGTTCAGTTGCGCTTGAACCACCGATTTCAGCTGGATTGCGAAAAGCGTTGTCTGAGCAAGTTACCGTCGCCTCACCAATCCAATCTTCTGTTCAAAATGGATCGAAACAGGCTGACGGTCTTGCGATTGTGGTCGAATCGCCAAATGCAACTGGAAATGGATCCCCAGCTGCATCATCCGACAAGAACGGGCTCTCAATTGGATCACCACATCAAATCGAGACTTTGTCGTCCGCTGGATCACTAGAAGGTCAGTTTAAGCTAGATACCGTGTTTCCTCTAATAGAAGCCCACCTCCATTTGAAGCCCACCTCTAATAGAAACCCACCTTGAGAGAGAGACTGAAAAATAGAAGCCCATGGGCTTCTATTAGAGGAAATACGGTATTTTTTTTTCAATTGGATAACCAAATCCAGCAACCGAATTTTCGTTTTCAGAACGATCGCGAAAAGAGCTGTCTCAGGAATCCACCGTCGCCTCACCAATCCAATCTTCTGTTCCAGCCGTATCTCCAGAGAACAACGAAGATTTTAAACGATTATTGGAAAAAGTTATAGAAGGGGTGGCACGATCGGTTCCAAACGGTTCGAAAAAACCAAATGGAGATTCAGTTGCGCTTGAACCACCGATTTCAGCTGGATCGGGAAAAAAATTGTATCAGCAAGCCATCGTCGCCTCTCCAATTCAATCTTCTGTTCAAAATGGATCGAAACACGCCAACGGTCTTGCGATTGTGGTCGAATCGCCAGTTACAGCTGGAAATGGATCTCTAGCTGCATCAGCAGACCAAAACGTGCTGTCAATTGGATTGCTACGTCAAACCGAGACTTTATCGCCAGCTGGATCCCTAGAAGGTGAGTCATAGCTAAAAATAGTTTTCTTTCCAACTGGATCTTTCATTTCAGATGGATCAGACAAGTGGAACGAAAGTCCGGTAGCACCTGGACTACTCATTCCAGCCACCAAGATGTCGGTTTCAGCTGGATCACGAAAAAGACCGGCACAGCAAGACACCTCTGGATCTGCAGAGCCAAACAAGCTGCCAAATTTGGCTGATGGTCAGTTTCAGCTAGCTAAAATTTCCTTATCAATTCGATTTTCTTTTTCAGCCACATCGACAGAGCCAAACAAATTGACAACGACCACTGGGTCCAAATTTCCATCCTTTGAAGCTTTTTCGAACGCATTTGTAGGACATTGGAACACGATTCATTCATGCCTGACTCGAATTTCTTCTATGGTGGTTTTCCTCCCTAATGGAGAACCTGTTCAATTGGGATCATTGTTGCCATCTGAATCCCCATCGACTGTTAACTGTCAACCTTCGCCAGGATCATTTACCGGACCATCTGCTGAAGCTTCATCTGCATCTCTTCCAGAACCACAGCCAGAAAAAAACGAATCTGAATCAAATGACGTGGGGATGGAAGATGAGGACAATTAGAGGATCTGATTCAAGTTCACTTTGTATTTTTTTTTCACTTTGTTCTTTTTTTCTATGTTCACTTTTTTGTCAATTTTTTCAATTTTTGGAATGTCTTATTGTCTCTCGAGGCATCCATTGAAACTCTCTTTGTTCATTTTTCCACTTTGTTCTATGTTCACTCATCTTTTTTCCTATTTTCAATTCTTTTTGTCACTTATTTTTTTCATTTTTCTAAAATTTTGAATTATTTGTACCACCGTTCATAAAAAAATTGCGTTGTATAGTTTATGCGATGTCTATATTTCTATCCTCTCTCTCTCAAATCGTTCGCTCGATTACTCATCTCTTTTTAACACCAAAATTTCTAGAAGTACGTTTGCAGATAACTTCTTTCAGAATTGCTTCTGTAAATTCCCATCCAGTCAATTTGCATCCAGGTGGAGGTCCGTATTTTGACATTTGACAAAGGAATAACGTCTGTCAAACCACTCTCAGATTCGGTTCTGAGAGTGTCTTGATGATGCGAGACAGAGCGGGATATATGAAGCCGAAATATATGGAAGAAGAAATAGAGGAAGAAGACGTTTCGGAATCAGATGATGATGAAAATTTGGGAGAAGATCTATCAGTGACCACCAAGTCGCCAACGCCATCTCCATTGGGATCACCAGCAGGACTATCAAGCTCATATTTATCTCAAGAGCCAAATGAATTCCCAATGCCAAAAACTCCAGTAAAAGATGGATTACCGACTGCAGACGGGACTTTGTTCTCAGCAGAATCCCCAGAACGTAAGTCACTACCAGCTTTTCCTCCCTAATCAGGTTTCCTGTTCCAGATAATCCTATGGTTCCAAAAAGACGTAGAATTGAGTCGCCAAGTTCATCCGAAGCAGCAAATACGCAAAATGGCCAGTCAGCTGGATGTTCTTCATCAAATGGGTCTTCTGTTGCAGACGAATTGGCGAAGCCAGTGGAAACCCTAGTAAAACTTCGATTACCACCCATTCCAGCAGGATCCCCGAGATGTAAGTCACCCCCAACTGAATTTTCCTCTCTAGTCAGGTTTCCTGTTCCAGGTGGTCCTATTGTACCAAAGAGACCTAGAATTGAGTCGCCAAGTTCCACCGAGACATCGACTACAGCGAAATCGCAAACAGGACTGCCACAACCAGTTGGATTCTCTTCGCCAAACGAGTCTACTGTTCCAGCCGGATCCTTGAAGACGAACGGAACCACATGCACAGTTGAGTCGGCTCTTCCGAACACCACTTCGTTTACAGTCGGATGTGCGAAACCAACGAAAAATCTGATGGCAGCGGTGCCGCAAGCTTCAGAACAGATTGCGTTTCCAGCAAAATGGAAAGAAGCACAAGCATTAATAGCTCAAGTCTCTTTGCTAACGGAAACTCCTGGAACAAAATTGGAGGATATTAAATCACAACTCGCTCAAGTTTTGTCGTTCATGAATTGCTCCCTTCCGGATAATTCGAAAAAGCCAAACGACGATGCAATTGCGCTCGAACCACCGATTTCAGCCGCCGGAATTTCAAATCCAGTTGGATCGCATCAGGGGCAGCCACAGATTGCCACAGTCGCCTCACCAATTCAATCTTCTGTTCAAAATGGGTCGGAACAGGCTAACGGTCTTGCGAATGTAGTCAAATCGCCAAATACAACTGGAAATGGAACCCCAGCTGCATCATCAGCCAAAAACGGGCTCTCAATTGGATCGCTACATCAAATCGAGTCTTCGTCGCCAGCTGGATCCCTAAAAGGTCAGTTTAAGCTAGATATTGTTGCTTTTTTTTCAATCAAATCACCAAATCCAGCAACCGAACTGTCGTTTCCAGAAGCCACTGTCGACTCACCAATCCATTCTTCTGTTTCAAATGGATCAGAACAAGTTCCAATGGAATCCGTTAAAGGTCAGTTTAAGCTAGATATTTCTTTTCTTTTTCAATCGGATCTCCAAATCCGGCAACCGAATTTTCGTTTTCAGAAGGATCGCGAAAAGAGCTGTCTGAGCAAGCCACCGTCGCCTCACCAATCCAATCTTCTGTTCAAAATGGATCGGAACAGGCTAACGGTCATGCGATTGCAATCGGATCGCCAAATACAGTTGGAAATGGATCTGCAGCTGCATCATCAGACCAGAACGGGCTCTCAATTGGATCGCCACATCAAATCGAGTCTTCATCGCCAGCTGAATCTCTAGAAGGTCAGTTTAAGCTAGATACCGTATTTCCTCTAATAGAAGCCCACCTCTATTTAACTCTTACCTCTAATTGAAGCCCACCTTGAGAGAGACTGAAAAATAGAAGCCCATGGGCTTTTATTAGAGGAAATACGGTATTTTTTCTTTTTCAATTGGATAATCGAATCCAGCAACCGAGTTTTCGTTTTCAGAAAGATCGCAAAAAGAGCTGTCTCAGCAAGCCACCGTCACCTCACCAATCCAATCTTCTGTTCCAGCCGTATCTCCAGAGAACAACGAAGATTTTAAACGATTATTGGAAAAAGTTATAGAAGGGGTGGCACGATCGGATCCAAACGGTTCGAAAAAACCAAATGGAGATTCAGTTGCGCTTGAACCACCGATTTCAGCTGGATTGCGAAAAGCGTTGTCTGAGCAAGTTACCGTCGCCTCACCAATCCAATCTTCTGTTCAAAATGGATCGGAACAGGCTAACAGTCTGGCGATTGTGGTCGAATCGCCAAATACAGTTGGAAATGGATCTGCAGCTGCATCATCAGACCAGAACGGGCTCTCAATTGGATCACCACATCAAATCGAGTCTTCATCGCCAGCTGAATCTCTAGAAGGTCAGTTTAAGCTAGATACCGTATTTCCTCTAATAGAAGCCCACCTCTATTTAACTCTTACCTCTAATTGAAGCCCACCTTGAGAGAGACTGAAAAATAGAAGCCCATGGGCTTCTATTAGAGGAAATACGGTATTTTTTTTCAATTGGATCACCAAATCCAGCAACTAAATTTTCGTTTTCAGAAGGATCGCGAAAAGAGCTGTCTCAGGAATCCACCGTTGCCTCACCAATCCAATCTTCTGTTCCAGCCGTATCTCCAGTGAAAAACGAAGATTTTAAACGATTATTGGAAAGCTTACTGGCACGCTCGGTTCCAGACGGTTCGAAAAAACCAAACGGAGGTTCAGTTGCGCTTGAACCACCGATTTCAGCTGGATTGCGAAAAGCGCAGTCTGTGCAAGCCACCGTCGCCTCTCCAATTCAATCTTCTGTTCAAAATGGATCGGAACAGGCTAACGGTCTTGCGATTGTGGTCGAATCGCCAAATGCAACTGGAAATGGATCCCCAGCTGCATCATCCGACAAGAACGGGCTCTCAATTGTATCACCACATCAAATCGAGACTTTGTCGTCCGCTGGATCACTAGAAGGTCAGTTTAAGCTAGATATTGTTGCTTTTTTTTCAATCAAATCACCAAATCCAGCAACCGAACTGTCGTTTCCAGAAGCCACTGTCGACTCACCAATCCATTCTTCTGTTTCAAATGGATCAGAACAAGTTCCAATGGAATCCGTTAAAGGTCAGTTTAAGCTAGATATTTCTTTTCTTTTTCAATCGGATCTCCAAATCCGGCAACCGAATTTTCGTTTTCAGAAGGATCGCGAAAAGAGCTGTCTGAGCAAGCCACCGTCGCCTCACCAATCCAATCTTCTGTTCAAAATGGATCGGAACAGGCTAACGGTCATGCGATTGCAATCGGATCGCCAAATACAGTTGGAAATGGATCTGCAGCTGCATCATCAGACCAGAACGGGCTCTCAATTGGATCGCCACATCAAATCGAGTCTTCATCGCCAGCTGAATCTCTAGAAGGTCAGTTTAAGCTAGATACCGTATTTCCTCTAATAGAAGCCCACCTCTATTTGACTCTTACCTCTAATTGAAGCCCACCTTGAGAGAGACTGAAAAATAGAAGCCCATGGGCTTTTATTAGAGGAAATACGGTATTTTTTCTTTTTCAATTGGATAATCGAATCCAGCAACCGAGTTTTCGTTTTCAGAAAGATCGCAAAAAGAGCTGTCTCAGCAAGCCACCGTCACCTCACCAATCCAATCTTCTGTTCCAGCCGTATCTCCAGAGAACAACGAAGATTTTAAACGATTATTGGAAAAAGTTATAGAAGGGGTGGCACGATCGGATCCAAACGGTTCGAAAAAACCAAATGGAGATTCAGTTGCGCTTGAACCACCGATTTCAGCTGGATTGCGAAAAGCGTTGTCTGAGCAAGTTACCGTCGCCTCACCAATCCAATCTTCTGTTCAAAATGGATCGGAACAGGCTAACAGTCTGGCGATTGTGGTCGAATCGCCAAATACAGTTGGAAATGGATCTGCAGCTGCATCATCAGACCAGAACGGGCTCTCAATTGGATCACCACATCAAATCGAGTCTTCATCGCCAGCTGAATCTCTAGAAGGTCAGTTTAAGCTAGATACCGTATTTCCTCTAATATTAGGTTGTTTGGAAAGTTCCTCCCATTTTTAGCGTTATATACATTCGATGTAAAAAGGGTCAAAACGATGTCGGATAAATTGGGGGTAATGACCATTGTTATCAATGACTTTCTGCCAAAGCCCCATCAAATTGTGGATGCCGTCCTTTCAAAACTCCGGTCACTGCGAATTGAAAATCGAGTCAACCCATTTTTGATATCCTGTTTTGAGGTTAATTTTTTTTCAATCACGATGACGTTAGAAATGGCTGGATAGGTGGTAATCAGAAAGTAGAAGGTTAGAGCTATACAGTGAATAAAGTAGGATTGTCTAGCCATACAAACCGAGATCGGCCTGGGTCTTCCTTCCCGCATGAGGTTGCGGATTTTATCTTTGAAAATAAACCTTTGTGTTCTTCTCCAATGGAGATCCAAATAGAGTCTGAGTTATGGCACCTGACAAGAATAGGCATCGGTCCTTAAAGTGACACCATTATCTGCCAGCTCCCGATACGCCACTTCTAGGTAGACCACCATAGCGGCAACATCCCATATTTAACATAAATTTCACGTTTCGGGATGTCTGGTGGTTGAGCGCCTTTGTCAACCCACTTGGATTGTTGTGTATAGTAATCGTACATTACCCATTTATCACCACTAGTAATGATTTGATTCAAACATTCTTGTGTGCAACACAGGATAAAAAGATTCAAACGGGTGCCCACCTGAGAAAAAAATTGCATTGAGTCAAAAGGTGTGGCCAATGTCTTCCCACATTTTTAGACTTTGCCGAGAGCTTCCAATTTATGGCTTTTTGACAAAAGGCTTGCCACTGATGTACTTGATATATCCCACAAAGTTTGTGATCGGTCCCTTTCAATCCCGGCTTTTAATGCATCCAAACCTAAACCCATTTGCCATTTTGAAGGGAGATTTTCGTCCAACGAAAATTCCTATATTTCAAATGGGTAAAGCCAAGTTGTGATGGTAGTTTGAAAGGATGAATCTTTGGTGTTAACGTCCACTAATTGTTATTGGATTCCAGCAATTTTCCGGTCAGATATAAGTAGAAATAAAAGGGCAGTCCAAAAATTCAAACTGTTAGGGGCGAAAACGGTGGGCATATCTCACTACACGAAAAGAAGAGAATGATCTCCGTTTGGGTCTAGACACTATTAGACCCCACTAATATACTGATAAATTGGCAGCTCTCTCACTTTCACCCCGTCGCTAAAAACCAAGTTTGAAAACAGTACATAAAAAATGGGAGGAACTTTCCAAACAACCTAATAGAAGCCCACCTCTATTTAACTCTTACCTCTAATTGAAGCCCACCTTGAGAGAGACTGAAAAATAGAAGCCCATGGGCTTCTATTAGAGGAAATACGGTATTTTTTTTCAATTGGATCACCAAATCCAGCAACTAAATTTTCGTTTTCAGAAGGATCGCGAAAAGAGCTGTCTCAGGAATCCACCGTTGCCTCACCAATCCAATCTTCTGTTCCAGCCGTATTTCCAGAGGAAAACGAAGTTTTTAAACGATTATTGGAAAGCTTACTGGCACGCTCGGTTCGAAACGGTTCGAAAAAACCAAACGGAGATTCAGTCGCGTTTGAACCACCAATTTCAGCTGGATCGCGAAAAAAGCTGTATCAGCAAGCCATCGTCGCCTCTCCAATTCAATCTTCTGTTCAAAATGGATCGGAACAGGCCAACGGTCTTGCGATTGTAGTCAAATCGCCAATTGCAGTCGGAAATGGATCTCCAGCTGCATCATCAGGCCAGAACGGGCTGTCAATTGGATCGCCACATCAAACCGAGACTTCATCGCCAGCTGGATCATCAGAAGGTCAGTTTAAGCTACATATATATTTTTTTCAATTGGATCACCAAATCCAGCAACTAAATTTTCGTTTTCAGAAGGATCGCGAAAAGAGCTGTCTCAGGAATCCACCGTTGCCTCACCAATCCAATCTTCTGTTCCAGCCGTATCTCCAGTGAAAAACGAAGATTTTAAACGATTATTGGAAAGCTTACTGGCACGCTCGGTTCCAGACGGTTCGAAAAAACCAAACGGAGGTTCAGTTGCGCTTGAACCACCGATTTCAGCTGGATTGCGAAAAGCGCAGTCTGTGCAAGCCACCGTCGCCTCTCCAATTCAATCTTCTGTTCAAAATGGATCGGAACAGGCCAACGGTCTTGCGATTGTGGTCGAATCGCCAAATGCAACTGGAAATGGATCCCCAGCTGCATCATCCGACAAGAACGGGCTCTCAATTGTATCACCACATCAAATCGAGACTTTGTCGTCCGCTGGATCACTAGAAGGTCAGTTTAAGCTAGATACCGTGTTTCCTCTAATAGAAGCCCACCTCCATTTGAAGCCCACCTCTAATAGGAACCCACCTTGAGAGAGAGACTGAAAAATAGAAGCCCATGGGCTTCTATTAGACAGTACGGTATTTTCTCTTTTTCAATTGGATAACCAAATCCAGCAACCGAATTGTCGTTTTCAGAAGGATCGCAAAAAGAGATGTCTCAGCAAGCCACCGTCGCCTCACCAATCCAATCTTCTGTTCCAGCCGTATCTCCAGAGAACAACGAAGATTTTAAACGATTATTGGAAAAAGTTATAGAAGGGGTGGCACGATCGGTTCCAAACGGTTCGAAAAAACCAAATGGAGATTCAGTTGCGCTTGAACCACCGATTTCAGCTGGATCGGGAAAAAAATTGTATCAGCAAGCCATCGTCGCCTCTCCAATTCAATCTTCTGTTCAAAATGGATCGAAACACGCCAACGGTCTTGCTATTGTGGTCGAATCGCCAGTTACAGCTGGAAATGGATCTCAAGCTGCATCAGCAGACCAAAACGTGCTGTCAATTGGATTGCTACGTCAAACCGAGACGTTATCGCCAGCTGGATCCCTAGAAGGTGAGTTATAGCTAAAAATAGTTTTCTTTCCAACTGGATCTTTCATTTCAGATGGATCAGACAAGTGGAACGAAAGTCCGGTAGCACCTGGACTACTCATTCCAGCCACCAAGATGTCGGTTTCAGCTGGATCACGAAAAAGACCGGCACAGCAAGACACCTCTGGATCTGCAGAGCCAAACAAGCTGCCAAATTTGGCTGATGGTCAGTTTCAGCTAACTAACATTTCCTTATCAAATCGAATTTCTGTTTCAGCCACATCGACAGTGCCAAACGAGTTGCCAACGACCGCTGGGTCCAAATTTCCATCCTTTCAAGCTTTTTCGAACGCATTTGTAGGACATTGGAATACGATTCATTCATGTCTGACTCGAATTTCTTCTATGGTGGTTTTCCTCCCTAATGGAGAACCTGTCCAATTGGGATCATTGTTGCCAGCTGAATCCCCATCGACTGTTGACCGTCAACCTTCGCCAGGATCAGTTGCCGGACCATCTGCTGAAGCTTCATCTGCATCTCTTCCAGAACCACAGCCAGAAGAAAACGAATCTGAATCAAATGATGTGGAGATGGAAGATGAGGACAATTAGAGGAGCAGATTCAAGTTCATTTTGTATTTTTTTACACTTTGTTCTTTTTTTCCTTGTTCACTTTTCTCATTTTGTCATTTTTTGGAATGTCTTATTGTCTCTAGCACCATCAATGTAACTTTGACTTGTTCTTTTCACACTTTGTTCTATGTTCACTTTGTTCCATTTTCACATCATTTTTTATTAATTTTTGAACTATTTCGCACCACCGTTGATGAAAAACTTGAGTCGTAATTTTTATGTGATGTTTAACTTTCTATTTCCTCACTCTCTCAAATCGTTCTCGCGATTACTCATCTCTTTTTTAACACCAAAATTTCTAGAAATACGTTTGCAGATAACTACTTTCAGAATTGCTTCTGTATATTCCCATCCAGTCAATTTGCAACCAGGTGGAGGTCCGTATTTTGACAATTGACAAAGGAATAACGTCTGTCAAACCACTCTCAGATTCGGTTCTGATAGTGTTTTGATGATGCGAGACAAACCGGGATATATAAAGCCGAAATATGTGGAAGAGGAAATAGAAGATGAAGACGATTTAAAATCAGATGATGATGAAAATTTGGGAGAAGATCTATCAGTGACCACCAAGTCGCCAACGCCATCTCCATTGGGATCACCAGCAGGACTATCAAGCTCATATTTATCTCAAGAGCCAAATGAATTCCCAATGCCAAAAACTCCAGTAAAAGATGGATTACCGATTGCAGACGGGACTTTGCTCTCAGCAGAATCCCCAGAACGTAAGTCACTACCAGATTTTCCTCCCTAATCAGGTTTCCTGTTCCAGATGATCCTATGGTTCCAAAAAGACGTAGAATTGAGTCGCCGAGTTCAACCGAAGCAGCGTCTTCTGCAAACACGCAAAAGGGTCAGTCAGCTGGATGTTCTTCGCCAAATGGGTCTTCTGTTCCAAACAAATTTGCGAAGCCAACTTTAGTAAAACTTCAATTACCACCCATTCCAGCAGGATCCTTTAAAGGTAAATCACCCCCAGCTGAATGTCCCTCTCTAATCAGGTTTCCTGTTCCAGGTGGTCCTATTGTACCAAAGAGACCTAGAATTGAGTCGCCAAGTTCCACCGTGCCATCGTCTTCAACGAACGCGCAGATTGCCCAGTCACAACCAGCTGGATTTTCTTCACCAAATAGGTCTCCTGTCCCAGCCGGATCCTCGAAGACGAACGGAAACGCATATCCAGTCCTGTCGGCTCTTTTGAACAAAACTTCGTTTCCAGCCAAATGTGCGAAGCCAACAAGAAATCCAATGACATCGGTGCCGCCAACTCCAGAGCTGATTGCTTTTGCAGCAAGATGGTCAGAAACCCATGCAAAGATATCTCGAATCTCTTTGCTAATGGGGTCGGGTTTCCGAGCCGGACATGAATTTGCTGCGAGATTTGCGGAAATTCAATCACATCTTGCTCAAGCTTCGTTGCTCATGAGAGGCTCCCTTCCGGACGATTTGAAACCACCGATTCCAGCCGCCGGCTTATCAAATCCAGCTGGATCGCATCAACGGCAGTTCCAGTCCACAATCGCCGGTTCAATTCAATCTTCAGTTCCAGCCGGATCTCCAGAGAAAAACAAAGATCAAATCTCATTTGGGCCACGGATTCCAGTCTCTGCCATATCTTGTTCAGCTGGATCGCATCAAGGACAGTCACAGCTGGCCACGACTGATACATCAATGGAATCTTCTGTTCCATCTGGACAGAAACAAGCCGACGGCCTTTTAACTGCAGTCGGATCGTCAAATGATAATGGGAAATCGTTTCCAGCTTCATTATCAAATCCGAACAAGCTTTTGCTATTTACTTGTCCACCCAAATATTCATTTTGTAAAGATTTTAAACAATCAATAGAAGAAATTGAAGCTGATAGGCGAATGGCACGCTTGGTTCCAAAAGGTTCGAAAAAACCAAACGGAGATTCAGTTGCACCGAATCTAGATGGATTGCTAGAAGAGCTGTCACAGCTAGACCCTGTCGCGATCGAATCTTCCGTTCGAGCTACACCGGAACTAGTCAACGACCATGTGAATGCAGTTGAATCGCCAATTTCAGTCGACAGTTTGTCTCCAACTGCATCATTTGACCAAAACGAGCTTCCAATGACAGTCAGATCCCCAACTCGCACCGAGGCTTCTTTTCTAACGGAGTCCTTTGAAGGTCAGCCCAAACTAGATGTTGTTTTTAATCTTTTTCAATTGAATCTCCAAATCTAACAACCAAATCGTCGTTTCCAGAAGCCACCGCCGCCTCACCAATCCAATCTTCTGTACCGAATGAATCGGAACACGTTAACGGTCTTGCGATTGTAGTCGAATCGCCAAATACAGTTGGAAATGGATCTGCACCTGCATCATCCGACCAGAACGGGCTGTCAATTGGATCGCCACGTCAAACCGAGACTTCATCGCCAGCTGCATCCCTAGAAGGTCAGTTACAGCTAGAAATGTTTTCCTTCCAGTTTAAATCTTTCATTTCAGACGGATCAGATAAGTCGAACGGAAATCCAGTAGCGCTTGAACCGCTCACTCCAGCTACCAATATGTCGGTTTCAGCTGGTTCACGAGAAAGACCGGCACAGCAAGACACCTCTGGATCTGCAGAGCCACACAAGCTGCCATTGACAGTAAAGACCGCGATTCCAGCCGGAGTTCCGAATGCAGAAAATTCGGAAAAAGGTAAGTTACAGTTAGCTAAACTTTCCTTGTCAAATGTATATTCTGTTTCAGCCGGATCGACAGAGCCAAACAAGTTGCCAACGACCGCTGGGTCAAAATTCCACCCCTTTCAAGCTTTTTGGGAAGGCCTTCAGTCCGTTGATTGGAAAGAAGTTCATTCATGTCTGAGTGGAATTTTGTCACTGACGGTTGACTTCCCTAATGGTCCTGTTCCATTATCATCACTGTTGCCAGATCAATTCACATCAATTGTTGACGGTCAACCTTCGCCGGGATCTGCTGCCGGACCAACTGCGGAAACGTCATCTGCAACGGTTCCAGAACCAAAGCCAGAAGAAAACGGATCTGAATCGAAAACCGAGAAGATGGAAGATGAGAACAACTAGAAGAGCAGATTCAGGTTCACTTTGTATTTTTTTAAATTTTGTTCTTTTCTATGTTCACTTTTTTCATTATCTGAATTTTTGCTTTTATTGTTTCTAGATACCTCAATTCAAATTTGCTTTGTTCTTTTCCCACTTTGTTCTATGTTCACTCATATTTTTTTAGGTTTCAATTCTTTTCTCACTTCTTTCATTTTTCTATAATTTTTTAATTGTTTTGCACCACGGTTGATGACAAATTTGTATCGTTAATTTTATGTTACGCCTAATTTTCTGTCTTCTCTCTCAAATCGTTCTCTCGATTACTCATCTCTTTTTTAAAACCAGAATTTCTTGGGGCGTTTACTATAACTAGATAACTACTTTCAGAACTGCTTCTGTATATTCCCATCCAGTTAATTTGAAACCAGGTGGAGGATCATCCGTAGATTCGGTTCTGGTAGAGTCTTGATGAAGCCAAAAATCGTGGTCGATGAGAATTTGGAGCTGTCAGATGTGGAAGAGGAAATAGAGGATGAAGACGTTTTGGAATCAAGTGATGATGAAAATTGGGATGCAGATGATGACCTATCAGTGACAACCAAATCGCCAACACCATCTCCATTGGGTTCACCAGCAGAGAAATCAAGCACATATGGATCTCAAGAGCCGAATGTATTACCAATGCCAAAAACTCCAGTAAAAGATGGATCACCGATTGCAAACAGGACTTTGTCCACAGGAGAATCCCCAGAGCGTAAGTCACCACCAGCCAAATTCTCCTCTCTAATCAGGTTCTTTGTTCCAGATAGTCCTATGGTACCAAAGAGACGTAGAATGGAGTCTCCGAAATCAACCAAAACAGTGTCTTCAGCAAACACGCAAAATGACCGGTCAGCTGGATGTTCTTCACCAAATGGGACTTCTGTTCCAAACGAATTTGCGAAGCCAGTGGGAACTCTAGTAAAAATTGGATTACCGATTCCAGCGAGGTCTCCAGAATGTAAATCACCACTAGCAGAATTTTCCTCTCTAATCAGGTTTTCTGTTACAGGTGGTCCTGTGGTGCCAAAAAGACGTAGAATTGAGCCTACTGTACCAAAGAAATCTAGAATCGCGATTGAATCGCCGACTGTAACCGAGACATCGCCCTATGTTGAATCGCAAAAAGGACAGACACCACCAGCTGCATTTTCTTCACCAAATGGGTCTCCTGTTTCAGCCGGATTTGAAAAGCCACACGAAACTCCAAATCTGGTTGTGGCAGCACTTCCGGGCACTAATATAGACCAAGCTGCATATACAATGCCCAGCGAACCTCCAATTACACTGTCTCCAGCTGGGTCGCTAGAAGGATTGTCACAGCAAGCCTCCGTCACCTCACCAATTCAATCTTCTGTACCAAATGGATCAGAACAATTTAATGAGATTTCATTCCCGGTAGGATCCCTAGAAGGTTCGTTACAGCAAGACAAAATATTATTGTCAATTGCATTTCTCATTTCAGTCGGTTCGAAGAAGTCAAAGGGAGGTGCAGCAGCGATTGGACCGCTAATTTCAGCTGCCAGGATGTCTTTTCCAGCTGGATCACGGAAAAGACTGGCAGAGCAAGTGACAGTCACCTCCGGATATGCACAGTCAAACAAGCTTCCAATGGAAGACACCGCAATTCCAGCCGGGATTCCGTTAGCAGCAAAATTGGATAAAGGTCAGTTACAGTTAGCTAAAATTTCCTTACCAAATCAATTTTCTGTTTCAGCGGGAGCAACAGAGCCAAACGAGATTCCAACGGCAGCTGGGTCCGCGTTTTCATCTGTTCGTGCCTTTTCAAACGCGATTTTCGGCCAATGGAAAAAAGTTCAATCATGTCTTGTTAAAGTTTCTTCCATGTTCGTGTTCCTTCCTAATGCGTCGTCTCCATCGGCATCATCGTTGCCAGCTGAAGCTGTATCTGCATTTTTACCAAAACCACAGCCTCCAGAAAATGAACCAGAATCGATTGACATGGAAATGGAAGAAAATGATTAGGAGTTAATTCAAGTTCACTTTGTTTTTTTTGTTCACACTGATCTTTCTTTGTTCCGCAATTCTTCCTATTTCGTTCTCACTTTCCAGATCTTTTGAAGTGTTTTGCACCACCGTTGATTGTGCCGTAAAATTTTTGTATTATCTGCGTCTCGAGTGGGATTAATTCGAGTTTTCTTTGTTCTTTTTTCACTTTGTTCTTTTTTATGTTCACTTTTTCCATTTTCTGAATTTTCGGGATGTCTTACTGTCTTCAGAGGCATCAATTGAACTTCGATTTGTTGTTTTTCCACTTTGTTCTATGTTCATTTTGTTTCATTTTCTCATCATTTTTCTCACTTTTTTTTATTTTTCTAATTTTTTGATGCTGTGCACTACCGCTGTTAAAAAACTTGTGTTGTTAATTTTATTTCATGTCCAAATTTTTGTCCTCTCTCTCAAATCGTTCTCTCGATAACTCATCTCTTTTTTAACACCACAATTTCTAGAAAGACGTTTGCAGATAACTACTTTCAGAATTGCTTCGGTATATTCCCATACAGTCAATTTGAAACCAGGTGGAGGCTATCATCCGTAGATTCGACTTTGATAGTGTCTAAATGAAGCCAACCATCGTAGTGGATGAGAATTTGGAGCTGTCAGATGTGGAAGAGGAATTAGAAGATGAAGAAGATTTGGAATCCGATGATAGTGAAAGTTTGGTAGCAGACGATGAACTATCAGTGACAACCAAATCGCCAACACCATCTCCATTGGGTTCGCCAGCAGGACCATCAAGCCCATGTGGATCTCAAGAGCCGAATGAATTTTCAATGCCAAAAACTCCAGTAAATGATGGATTACCGATGGCAGATGGGGCTTTGTTCTCAGCAGAATCTCCAGAACGTGAGTCACCACCAGCTGAATTTTCCTCCCTAATCAGGTTTCCTGTTCCAGATAGTTCTATGGTACCAAAAAGACGTAGAATTGAGTCGCTGAAATCAACCGAAACAGCGTCTTCAGCAAACAAGCAAAATGGCCGGTCAGCTGGATGTTCTTCATCAAATGGGTCTTCTGTTCCAGACGAATTGGCAAAGCCAATGGGAACTCCAGTAAAGGTTGGATTACCGATTCCAAAGAGATCCCCCAAATGTAAATCACCCCCAGCTGAGTTTCACTCTCTAATCAGGTTTCCTGTTCCAGGTGGTCCGATTGTACCAAAGAGACGTAGAATTGAGTCGCCTAGTTCAACCGAGGCAATATCTCTAAAGAAATCGCAAATAGGACAGTCACAACCAACTGACGTAGCGCCGCCAAATGAGTTTTCTATTCCTGACGGATTTGTGAAGTCCAGGGGAACCCCATTAGAAGTTGTCAGACCGATTTCCTCCGGATCTCCAGAATGTAAGTCACCACCATCTGAAATTTCCTTGTCAATCAAGTTTCCTATTTCAGCTGGATGTATCGATAGAGTGGGAACTGGCACCACTTCGTTTCCAGCTGGATATACAGAGTCAAGCGAACTTCCGATGACTCTAACTTCAGATATGCATGAGTTCGTAGCAAGATGGACAGAAGCACGATTACGTTTAGCTCACGTCTATTTGTATATGGGATTTCCTTTTCCAGCCGGAGTCTCATTTGCAACAATATTCTCGGAAATTACGACAAATTTGTATCAAGCCGCTTTGCTTTCGGGGTTATTTGCTACAGTCGGTTCAAACAAGCCAAACGGAAATCGAGTTTCACTTGAGACGGAAAAGCCAACTGAAGATTCGATTCCAGAAAGATTGGGAGAAGGTCAGTTTCAGCTAGCTAAAGTTCCCTCACCAGTCGGAATTCTCATTTCAGTCGGGTCAAAAGAGCAAAACGAAGATTCAGGTTCAACTGGATTGCCAATTCGAGCCACCTGCATATTACTTACAGATGAGTTGCGAGAAGAACTGTTACAGTTGAACACTTACGCTGCACAAATTGAATCTAATGGTGAAGGTACACCGGAACAGATCAACGGCCTTGCGAATGCAGTCGAATCACCAATTACAGTCGAAATTTTGTCCCCAGCTGCATCATCAGACCAGAACGGTCTTCCAATGGCACTCAGATCCCCAACTCGCACCGAGACTTCACTCCCAACGGAATCTTTAGAAGGTAAGTTTAAGCTAGATATTGTTTTCATTTATTTTCAATTGAATCTCCAAATCCAGAAACCGAATTGTCGTTTCCAGAAGCCACCCTCGCCTCCCCAATCCAATCTTCTGTTCCAAATGGATCAGAACAGGTTAAGGGTCTTGCGATCATTATCGAACCGCCAGATACAGTTGGAAATGGATCTCCAGCTGCATCATCAAAACAGAACGGGCTATTAATGGTAGTCGAATCGCCAGTTACATTTGGAAATACGCCTCTAGCTGCGTCATCAATCCCGGACAAGCTCAAAAATATTGGATTGCAAATTTTATTTCTTCTTTCATCCGGCTCGGAAAATCAAACTGGATATCCAATTTCAGTTGGATCACAAATTCAATCAATGCCAGATTTAGTTGCGGATGCAGCGAGATGGGCAGAAGCACGATCACGTGTAGCTCAAGTCTATTCGCTTATGGGATTTCCTATTCCAGCAGGAATTCCATTTGAAACAAGATTCGCGGATATTCAATCACATCTATATCAAGCTGCTTTGCTTTCGGGATGCTTTGATCAAGTCGGTTCGAACGAACCAAACGGAACTTTAGTTGCGCTTGAACCACCGAATCCAGTTCCTGGCCCATCATTACCAGCTGGGTCGCGAGAAGAGTTGGCTAAAGGTCAGTTACAGTTAGCTAAAATTTCCTTTCCAAATCGATTTTCTGTTTCAGCGGAATCGGCAGAGCCAAACGAGATTCCAACGGTAGCTGGGTCCGCGTTTTCATCCGTTCGTACCTTCTCAAACGCGCTTTTCGGCTGTTGGAAAAAAGTTCAGTCCTGTCTTGTTCAATTTTTTTCCATGTTGGTGTTCCTTCCTTATGCTTCGCCTCCATCGGCATCATCGTTGCCAGCTGAAGCTGTATCTGCACCTCTACCAAAACCACAGCCACCAGAAAATGGACCAGAATCCATCGACATGGAAGTGGGAGAAGATGATTACTAGAGGAGTTAATTCAAGTTCACTTTGTTTTTTTTTGTTCACTCTGATCTTTCTTTTTTTTACTTTTTTTCTCACTTCCCAGATCTTTTGAATTGTTTTGCACCACCGTGGATTGTGTCGTAAAATTTTTGTATTATCTGTATCTCGAGTGGCATTAATTCGAGTTTTCTTTGTTCTTTTTTCACTTTGTTCTTTTTTATGTTCACTTTTTTCCATTTTCTGGATTTGTGATGTCTTATTGTCTCTAGATGCATTAATTCAACTTTGATTTGTTCTTCTTCCACTTTGTTCTATGTTCATTTTGTTTTATTTTCACATCCTTTTTCTCACTTTTTTTTATTTTTCTAATTTTTTGATGCTGTGCACCACCACCGCTGTTGAAAAACTTGTGTCGTTAATTTTATTTCATGTCCAAATTTTTGTCCTCTCTCTCAAATCGTTCCCTCGATTACTCATATCGTTTTTAACACCAGAATTTCGAAAAGGGCGTTTGTAGATAACTACTTTCAGAATTGCTACTGTATATTCACATCCAGTTAGTTTGAAACCAAGAGGTGATCATCCGTCGATTCGATTCTGATAGTGTCTTGATGAAGCCGAAAATCGTGGTCGATGAGAATTTGGAGCCGGAAGATGATGAAGACGTTCTGGAATCAAGTGATGATGAAATAGATCTATCAGTGACAACCAAATCACCAACACCATCTTCATTGGGTTCACCAGCAGGACCATCAAGCCCATGTCGATCTCAAGAGCCGAATGAATTACAAATGCCAAAAACTCCAGTAAAAGATGGATTACCGATTGCAGACGGGACTTTGTTCTCAGCAGAATCTCCAGAACGTGAGTCACCACCAGCTGAATTTTCCTCCCTAATCAGGTTTCCTGTTCCAGATAGTTCTATGGTACCAAAAAGACGTAGAATTGAGTCGCTGAAATCAACCGAAACAGCGTCTTCAGCAAACAAGCAAAATGGCCGGTCAGCTGGATGTTCTTCATCAAATGGGTCTTCTGTTCCAGACGAATTGGCAAAGCCAATGGGAACTCCAGTAAAGGTTGGATTACCGATTCCAAAGAGATCCCCCAAATGTAAATCACCCCCAGCTGAGTTTCACTCTCTTATCAGGTTTCCTGTTCCAGGTGGTCCGATTGTACCAAAGAGACGTAGAATTGAGTCGCCTAGTTCAACCGAGACATCGTCTTCAGCGAAACCGCAAAAAGGACAGTTACAACCAACTGGCGTTGCCCCGCCGAATGAGTCTTCTATTCCTGACGGATTTGTGAAGCCAAAGGGAACTTCATCAGAAGTTAGCATACCGATTCCCTCCGGATCTCCAGAATGTAAGTCATCACCATCTGAAATTTCCTCGTCAACCAAGTTTCCTATTCCAGCTGGATGTATCGAGAGAGTGGGAAATGCAGTAAAAGTCGGATTACCGATTCCAGCGAGGTCTCCAGAATGTAAGTCATCACTAGCAGAAATTCCCTCTCTAATCAGGTATCCTGTTTCAGGTGGGTCTATTGTACCAAAGAGATCTAAAATCGCAGTTGAATTGCCGCCTGTAACCGAGGCTAAATCGCAAAAAGGACAGATGTCATTTGCTTCACCGAATGGGACTCCTGTTTCAGCCGGATTTGAAAATCCTTATATGAATCTCCAAATCCAGTTGTCGCGTTTTTGCAAAGCCATATACGAAACTCCAAATCCAGTTGTGGCGTCTTTTCCGGGCAACACTTCGTTTCCACCTGAATATGCTGAGCCAGCAAAAAATCCCATAACAGCTGTGCCGCGAACTCCAGAACTGATTGCGTGTCCAGCAAAATGGAAAGAAGCACAAGCACGGATAGCTCAAGTCTCTTTGCAAATGAAATCTCATGGAACAAAATTGGAGGAAATTAAATCAGAAGTTGCTCACGTTTTGTCGCTCATAAAATGCTCCCTTGCGGACAATTTGGAAAAACCAAACGGAGATTCAGTTGCGTTTGAACCACCGATTCCAGCTGGATTGCGAGAAGGACTGTCACAGCTAGACACTGTCGCAACAATTGAATCTTCTGTTCCAGCTGCACCGAAACAGGTCAACGGAATTGTGAATGCAGTTGAATCGCCAATCACAATCGGAAGTTCGTCTCCAACTGCATCGTCAGACCAAAACGGTTTTTCAATGAAAATCCGATCGCAAACTCGCACCGAGGCTTCACTCCCAACGGGATCTATTAATGGTCAGTTTAAGCTAGATGTTGTTCTCATTCATTTTCCAAATGCAGCAACCGAATTGTCATTTCCAGAAGCCGCAGTCGCTTCACCAATCCAATCTTCTGTTCCAAATGGATCGGAACAGGTTAATGAGAGTTCAGTCCCAATAGTCACCCTAGAACGTTAGTTACAGCTAAAAAAATATCCTTTTCAATTGCATTTCTCATTTCAGTCGTTTCGAATAAGTCAAACGGATGTCCAGCAGCAATTGGACCGCTAATTTCATCTACCACGATGTCTTTCCCAGCTGGATCACGGAAAAGACGGGCAGAGCAAGTCGCAATCACCTCCGGATATGCACAGTCAGATGAGCAACCAATGGCAATCGAGACCACAATGCCTGCCGGGTTTTCAACAAAAATGGCTAAAGGTCACTTACATCAGGCTGGAATTTCTTTACGAAATATATTTTCTGTTTCAGCGAAATCGACAAATCCAAACAAGTTTCCAACGGCAGCTGGGTCCCCATTTTCATCCGTTCGTGCCTTCTCAAACGCGTTTTTCGGCCAATGGAAAAGAGTTCAGTCATGTCTTGTTAAATTTGCTTCCATGTTGGTGTTCCTCCCAAATGATAATTCTGCTACATCTCCATTCGAATCATCGTTGCCAGATGAAGCTGTATCTGTACCCCTACCAAAACCACAGCCCTCAGAAAATGGACCAGAATCGATTGACATGGAAATCGGAGAAGATGATTACTAGAGGACTTAATTCAAGTTCACTTTGTTTGTATTTTGTTCACTGTGATCTTTCTGTTTTTTACTTTTTTTCTATTTTTTCTCACTTCCCAGATCTTGATTTCGCCGTTGATTTTGTCGTACAATGTTGTTTTATCTGTATCTCGAGAGGCATTAATT
Source organism: Caenorhabditis nigoni (assembly GCA_027920645.1). Lineage (NCBI taxonomy): Eukaryota > Metazoa > Nematoda > Chromadorea > Rhabditida > Rhabditidae > Caenorhabditis > Caenorhabditis nigoni. The sequence continues at coordinate 2,378,032 of CP115869.1, forward strand.
TGAGTTTTCTTTGTTCTTTTTTCACTTTGTTCTATGTTCACTTTTTTCAATTTTTTCTCACTGTCCTCTTTTTTCTTAATTTTTGAATTTTTGAATTTGCACGACCGTTGATAAAAACTTGTATCGTAAATATTGTTTGAATTTCTGTCCTCATTTTTAAATCGTTCTTTCGATTACTCATCTATTTTCTTCTTCCAAAAAAACAGAAGGATTTCTAGAATAGCGTTTGAAGATAACTGAAGTCTTCTTTCCAATGGCGTTTTTTGTTCCAGCTAAATGTATCGCGTTAAAAGGAACTTCAGTAAACGTTGGATCATCAATACCAGACGGTACTTTGTTTTCTACAGAATCTTCAGAATGTAAATCAGCACCAGTTGAATTTTTATCAGGTTTCCTGTTCCAGGCGGGCCTACGGTGGTCACGATAGGATTGAGGCCCCAGACAATGATCAAGATGGCCAAGATCCTCAAGATGTGCATGATGGGCAAGATCAAGATGAGCAAAATGAAAATTTGCCGAAAAGCAGATCACGAAAAAGGAGATGTCACATTACAGTAGAATCTCCAGAAGAACAACCACTCCAAAAACGGCCTAGGATTAAAATGGAATCGAGTGAAATTTATGGTGGGTCCCTTACATTTGAGTTAATTTATTTCAGTTCTTGTGAAAGGTATCAGAAAGTTGTCAACTAACAAAATATTTATAATCAAGTTTTACACATTTTATCGATTGACTACTTTTTGGTATCTTTCACAGGGAACTAGATGAATTCGATCGAATTTAAAGGTTAATTTTTCAGGAGAAGAAGAGCACTATCGTTGGATTAAATGGAAGATGGACAGTGTTCCAGAAGAAAACCTAGAAGAGCCAGAAGACGTTAACGAATTCGAGAATCCAGGTGATTTTTGAAAAAGACCCCAAAAATCATAATCATTCTTATAATATATAAATGTTGTGGTGTTCTTTTTTGTTCTTATCCGCATGACTAACTTTGAACTACTCTATAAAACTTTTGATTTTTATTAGTTTTTCAATTTGTTAACAATCTCGCGCCGTAGGCGCGCCAGCCCAAAGTTTGAAACGCCGGAGCCGCTAAACTGGCTTTTTTTGATTTTCCAGAATTTCAAGACATTTTCGAAAACTTCATAGATTGAAAACTCCGAAAATCAGAAAAATCCTGAAATTTTTAATATAAAATTTTTGGAAATTGAAAAGAAAATAGGTTTTTTTTTTCAGAGGACCAAGATTTTGAGGAAGAGCAGAGTGATCCGATTCCAGAAGAACCGAAAAATGTTGAAGAATTAGAAGAAATGGAAAGAGAAGGTAATGTTTCCTTTTTTCTAACAAAAGGGTTCCTAGGTAAGGGTTCCTAGGAAGTTCTCAAAAACTTGGAAAATCAATAAAAAATCAAGAACTTTCCAGAAGACAATCGTCCACCATCACCATTCGAAGGCGTCGAAATTGGAGAAGACGTTGAAATACATCTCAATAATCCAGTACAATTTACTGAGCCTTTTGAATTTAAAATTTTCAACAATTCCCAACATCGAATTGCTTTTATGGTTGGATTCAATAATCCAGCATTTCTAAATACCCCAAATCAAATGGGATGTTTGAATATTGGCGGAATTGCCGAGATTCGAATCCAATTTACTTGTGATTCTAGCAAACTGGGTGATGACAAAATGTTTTTGAAATTTGTGATTTTTGATGGAAAACTCGAGGAAGATATTTTCGATTCATTCAGAGATGAGTCCAATATCTGGATCAATACTGTTAAGGTTTTGTTTAGTGAATGATTTAATTGTTTTTTAACTTATTGTATGGGTTTTCCAGGGTTTCTAGGATTTGTTAATTTTTCTGAATTTGAAATAAATTGTTTTATTTAAATATGTTTTATTCTAATTCAGAAAATTGATAACAAACAAAAAAGAGATGTCAATTTTTCAAAAAAGTTGTCAACTACAAAAATGAAGCTCCACTTTTGTTCAGTTTTTTCTGAAATTTTCAGACAAATCGAAGTTGATTTTCAGATTAAAAAAACACACATTCTTTGCAAGTGATTTCTCATTCAGCTGCTCCTGCAAAAAAGGAAAAGAAGATTCAAGATCCAAAAGATTCGGAAGACGAACAATCGGATGAAGAACCACCACAAAAAGTAGAAAATCCAGAAGACGTGGAGAAAGAATCAGAAGCTGACGATGAGCAAGATTCTGAAGACGACGATTTTGTTGAATTTGAGAAGCGACAAAACAATGATGGTAAGTTTTTTTGAAATTTAAAATTTTTCAAAAAATAAAGTTTTTTTTCAGATTTCATGGATGATTTTGATGTTCCGATAGCACCTACACAGCAGAATAGGAATGAGCAGAGACTTCTCTGGAGTGATGATTCAGATGACGAATTCGGTGAGATTTTTTGTATTTTTCAAATTTCCCGCCTAGCTCAAATGCGCTCCACTGCAATATCTAGAAAATTGGACATAACTCGCTTAGTTTATGTCCAATCTTGACCAAACTTAGATTGTTGAATTCGGCGCGTTTTGGGCTTCAAAATGAATATAAAGTTCACCAAGTTTAGGCAAATTCGCCCCACTGCAATTTCTAGACAATTTGTCATAACTCGATCAGTTTTCGTCCAATCTCGACCAAATTTAGATTTTCGAATTTAGCGTGTGTTTGGCTTCAAAATGAGTATAAAGTCTATTAAGTTTTGGTAAATTCGCTCTACTGCAAATATCAGAAAAATGGTCATAACTCGCTTCGTTTTTGTCCAATTTTGCCCAAATTTTGATTTTTGAATTTATTGCGTTTTTGGCTTCAAAATGAGTATAAACATGACCTAGTTTCTAAAAAAATTGAAAATTGAGCCACACAGCCACAATTGGCAGTTGTAGCCGTGTAGCTCAGTTGGAGCCGTTCATTTTTAGCCTAAATTTCAGAGAAAGGATTTTGTGATCAATTTCTTAAATATTAACAAAAATTATTTATTTTTTCAGATCCTCCTGCTAACAATACTCAGAAGATTCAAAAACCAAGATTTTTGGAATTCGATAGTTCTGAAAGCGATAGCGACGATGGAAAACCAATTCCGAAAGTTCCACTATTTTCGGATTCTGAAGAGGATGATGGTTAGTTTTAAAATATTTGAAATTTGCAAAAAAAAATTGAATTTCCACAAATTTTTGGTAGAGTTTTTTTTCAGATTCCCCTGCTGGCAATAGGCAAGAAGAGGATTCGGGATCCGATTGTTCTGAAACCCATTCTTCTGAATCTGATAGTGATGAGGACTCGGAGGCAGAATCAACAAGACCAAATGATTCATTCATTATGAATTCGATTCGTGAAAATGAGATTAGAGAAGCGCTGGAAATTCGAAGTGAGCAATTCAGCTGAAAATGATTTTTTCAGAAAAAAAAATTAAACTAGTTCTACTTCCAGAAGCCCGATACCAACCAAATGCCGATAAACCATCCAAAATGGTAAGATTTTTTGATGAAATTGAGATAGAGAATCGGAGACAGGGAACTTCTGGATTTTCCGAAGAAGGCGTGGGAAGTTCTGGAATATCGGATTCGGGAGATTTGGGGGAGCCAGTTAGGGTGGATTTTGAGTTTCTGAAGTCAAGAATTCAAGTTTTTAGGATTGGAGGCATCAGAACCCAAAGAGGGACCATCTGAGAAGATTCCAAAAGCTTTTGGAAGTCAAAATGGTCAAGTTCTGAGGGATTCTGGATCCCAAGAATCCCATGAGAAATGGGAAGATTCATCAATGGTCAATGACATAGAATTAGACCAACCAGATGATCAGGAGAAGCAAGAACATCTTGAACTTGTTCAAAGATCTTCTGAAGGTCAAGACCACCAAGGCCGGAATACGGAACAATCCGAAAAAGCACCTAGAGCCACTGAAAACTTAGAAAATCCATTTGGAGTGAGCTCAGATGACGATCTTCGCAATGCCAGCGAGACTGAACAGATCCAGGAAGCTGCTGGCGGGCAAGATGGTCAAGATAAAGTTCCTGGAATTGAAGAAGACCAGAATGTTAACCATGGAGCTTCAGATATCCAGGAAGATTTGGAAGCTGATGAGAATGATGGGCAAGATGGTCTGGTTGAAGAGGCTTCAAGGGACCTTGAAGTTGCTAAAGACAACCAAGCCAATGGGATTCAGGAGGGACAAGTTGGTGGGCAAGATGGCCAAGTTGATGGTTCAGATGAGCATGATGAGAAGCAGCCGGATGTCCCTCACTGAACGGACCTCTTGTTCCAGCTGGATTTATCACGCCAAAGAGAGCTACAATAAAAGTTAGATTACGGATTCCAGCCTGGATTTTGTTTCCAGCGGCATCTGTAGATCATCAGTAGATCGTCAGCAACAGCTGAATTGTTCTTTCATATCAGGTTTCCTGTTATAGGCGGTCCCAATGTACAAAAAAAAAAACTTAGAATCGCAAACAAATCGCCAAGTACAACCAGACAATCAGAAGCAGCCGGATTCGCCTCATCAAATGAACCTCTTGTTCCAGCTGAACATATCGAGCTAAAACTAACTCCAGTAGAAGTTGGATTGCTGATTCCAGCGGGATCACCAGAATGTAAGTCACCACCAGCTGAATTTTCCTCTCCAATCAGGTTTCTTCAGCGGAAAAACAAAAAGGATGGTCTCAAAAAAGCTGGATTTTCATTTCCGAATGGGTCTCCTGTTCCAGCCGGGTTTGCAAAGCCACACCGAACTTCACATCCAGCTGTGGCGGCTCTCCCGAACACCACTTCGCTTCCAGCTTGATTGTCTTCGTTGATTTCAGCTTGAATTTCAATTGCAAGAAAAAAGGGGTTATATTTTTCAATGATTTATTTTCAAAAATTCAGAAGTTTGACGATTCAGAAGTTGAGAATTCTGAAATTCAGTGTTTTGGACAATTTGAAATTTTTATTCTGCAATTCTAAATTCCAAATTTTTGAAATTCTGAAATTGAGAAATTGTCGAGCTCTAATGAATTCTATGAATCCTGGAATTTGAATCACCGTATTTTCTCTAATAGACGCCCACGGGCTTCTATTAGAGGATGAGCGTCTATATCCAAGGCACCTCACGGGGTGGGCTTTTATTAGAGGAAATACGGTTTTTTTTCAAGAAATAAAACTCTTTAATATTTCTGACACTACTGAATGATATTTCCGACGGTAGCAATCTCAATCATTCATTTCACGTGTTTCACTTTTTTTTTCTCACAAAGTGTCCCTTTTGTCTCTTCTGTGTTCTTGTCACTTCACACTCAATGAAATCAGTGTGTGTCAACAGCGGCAGATTTTGTAGGGTTTCGGTAGTTGTAGTAAAACTGAGTTGTGCTCAGAACACACCAAAAACCAAATCGGAGTGTTTGGACTGCACAGCTGATAGGAGAATAAGTGGTATTAGGGTTTTCTTTTTTGAGATTTTGGAATTTGTTTTTTAAAAATTAAGAAAATTGATAATTCTAGATTTTCAAACCCTAACTAAGAAAACAAAAATCTCTAATTTTTCTTATCATTGTGATATTTTCGTAATTTTTTTAAACAAATCTTAGATTTTTCCAAGCCTTGAACCTAGTCATTCCCCAAATATCAAAAATTTCAAATTCCAGAATATCTTCTTTATCTTATCTCAAAACTGCAATCAATTTTATAGAATCATGTTCGATCGTCTATCTTTTGAACATTAGATCAAAATTTTTTTCTTTACAGGATCCCAAATAGATTCAAAACTTAAGATCCAGTTTTCTTTTAGAAACCTATGTTTGATACTTGAACATCGAATTTTCGAGACACGATGATTCATTTTAATCACTATCTCTGCAAATTTACGCCCTACCCACCAGGTGTGATTGTTGTCAACGACCCATAGCGGTCATGCCAACAATGAGAACCCTTTCAAAATGCTAATAACTTTTGTACCCCTCTCTCCACACTATTTTCCGTTTGGCCTGTTAATTCACCACCCTCTCACTTTTCTTTTTTTTCTCTCCATTCATTTCTGCCACCTCAGGTATATTCTTGCCTGTTTTTTTTTTCTTCTTGTAAAAAGCAAAAAGCGCCGACGTGTCGGAGGCTGCTGCTGCCATGGATGAGTGTTTGAGCACGTTCTGATTAACTAACTCAAAGGTTAATCGAGGTAAAAGACACTTATGTAATCCCACGGCAAACAAAACCAATCAACACAAGGCTCTTTGCTTTTTCTTCATTCGTTTTTTTTTCGGTTACTCTCTTTTTTTGCTCTGACTCCTTAGACCCCAGAGAGTCATCTCCCCCCTACACACAACTCATTTTCGTTTGCCTTCTTCATGTTTTACAAATTCTACGGGGCCAACGGGGCGCAGAGGCGATACCGCCTCTCATCTATCTCTTTCCTCCTCCTTCCGTGGTTTCCCCCACACCGCTCGGTTTCTTCTTCGTATCCTTATCATTTTCAACTGATATACACACACTTCCATCATATTTTACCTTTTTGTATTTTCGTCGTTCCTTCAAAATATTATTTCAGAGAGGAAAAGGAGACTCCGCGTCTCCAGTGGCCACACCAACACCGTCCCACCAGATTCGAATCCCGTTATTCCCAATCGAAACTTTGTGAAAGAAACGAAACCCCCCGCCTACAGTACTACTCAAATCGACTTTGCTCGACGATATATCAGATTGGTGAGTTTTCAAAAAGCTTTTTGAAGGTTTCAGTATTATATAAGTTCTAAAAATATTGAAACCCATTATTCTTTGTTCTTTCTTTTCCTATCACGTTGTTGGTATATCTCCCAAGAGCGAGTAAATAAACAAAACGAGCTTAAGTATGTTCTTCTTCCCAACACTTGATCCCAGCATGTTCAATGTACTTGAAAACTTGAAAAACCCCACCTTCCATCAATATTACACTATTCGCGAGCGAGTATTCCTGTCTGTTATGACACCTATCTCGAATTTCTGTCAGTTTTCTAAAAATATGATATCCTTCCTTGATGTTTCTTCTTTTCGCTATGTTTTCTTGAGAACTCTCTTCCTAGTGGATTATAGAGCAGGAAGATTTTCTTCTCGAAGCCCAGAAACCTTGTGTCACGCTCACTCGGCAAAAAAGATAATTGATGAGATGTGGTGTATTTTTGCTGCCGGTGTGGAGAACGGAGTAGAAGAGAAACATTCTCTCGAGAACACGTGAGGGGTTGGGGAACTTTTTTTCTTTGACCAAACAGTTTGGGTAGATCGTTATGAAAGTGATTGATGACTCGGAAAGGGAAGGCAGCTATTTTTGAACTATGTGGATACCTAGAAATCAAGATAGAGGTTTCAAAGCGAAAGAAAAAGTGAGGGGTTTTGAGCAAAAAAAGCTTCTTTAAAATTGCCTAAAGTACTGTATTTGCTCTGATAGATGCCACCCAATCTTTGCACTTTGAGCTCTAAAATTCTGAGATTCTGAGATTCTGAGATTCTGAGATTCTGAGATTCTGGGATTCTGAGATTCTGAGATTCTGAGATTCTGAGATTCTGAGATTCTGAGATTCTGAGATTCTGAGATTCTGAGATTCCTATGAGAAATATAACAAATCTGTCTAGTGTTAGTGATGTTATTAGCAACTATGGTAATCGAAAATTTTCCGCAAGATTTTTCAAAATAGAGAACCACCTCTTTACAAAAACTTTGTCCTCAATAATGTCGAATTCTATGAAATATATCTCATATTAAAAAATATAAGTAGTATTTTGATAAATATTTCATCAATTGGCAAACCACAGATACCGTAAATACTCTAATAGAACGCCACCCGGACCATCCACTTCAAGCCTATAGATCTCACTTCTTTTGGGAAATTTTAAATAGTTGTCAATTAATAAAATGTTTATCATTGTATCAGCAACATTTTATTAGTTGACCACTTTTTGATATCATTCACAGTAAATGAAATGAATGGGCTAGAATAAGACGGTTTAGGTGGCGTCCTATTAGAGTGTTTACTGTATCTTCGGGCCTCCATTCATCACCAAAAACCTCAATTACAGTAGTTGATTTATCAGTAGCTACTTTATCACATCAATTTCAACAGAATCTCACATATGCCACCTTCCCACTTTTCTATTCTTAGCCGTTGAACTATCAAGTGTTTTGTTCCGAGAAGTGTGCTCTCTTGTCGACTTAACATATGTTACGGCTCGCTACGTGGTGTGAACTATTTGACTTTCAATATTTGCATTTTTGCAAGAAAGAATACTATATGATAATCTCTCCTCTATCCAGCTGATTTTTGTTCTATTATTATATTTTTGCATTCTGCCTATCAAAACAACAATAAAGGCAACATGTGGTGGTGGTGTGGGACTTAATATTGGCCAATTTTATGACATTTGGTCGTAAACACAGTCTGAGCAATTATTCTTGTTTTCTTCAACTTATTGTCTGAAATAGCAACATTGGACGTCTTCTAAGGAACTATACTATTTTATGGACTTTAGCAGTCGAAAATCTTATAATTTGTTTTCAAATTTAAACCGATTTTTGAACTATTAGACGAACAGTTTTTCTCAGCAGACTATGATTTCAATGGTATCTAATTTAAATCATATGATCCCTCCTCGAATTCTATTTTCGATTAATTGAAAATGTTCAGTCAAAATTGGTTCTCTTGAGAAGGAACCAAAAATCGTTCAATTTTCTAAGATTCTCAAATTCCGCGATTTCAATATTCTGAATTTTTAAAATTCTCAGACAATGACGTTCTAGAATTTTATAATCAGAATTTTATAAATTCAAAGATTCTAAGTTTCCCAATTCATAAAATTCTGAGATTTCGAAATTCTGAGATCCTGATTTTTTTAAATTCAAAATCTGAAAATTTCAAAGATTATGAGATTCGGAAACTCTAAAATTCTGAGATTCTGAGATTCTGAGATTCTTAGATTCTGAGATTGTTAGATTCTGAGATTCTGAGATTCTGAGATTCTGAGATTCTGAGATTCTTAGATTCTGAGATTGTTAGATTCTGAGATTCTGAGATTCTGAGATTCTGAGATTCTGAGATTCTGAGATTCTGAGATTCTGAGATTCTGAGATTCTGAGATTCTGAGATTCTGAGATTCTGAGATTCTGAGATTCTGAGATTCTGAGATTCTGAGATTCTGAGATTCTGAGATTCTGAGATTCTGAGATTCTGAGATTCTGAGATTCTGAGATTCTGAGATTCTGAGATTCTGAGATTCTGAGATTCTGAGATTCTGAGATTCTGAGATTCTGAGATTCTGAGATTCTGAGATTCTGAGATTCTGAGATTCTGAGATTCTGAGATTCTGAGATTTTGAGATTCTGAGATTCTGAGATTCTGAGATTCTGAGATTCTGAGATTCTGAGATTCTGAGTTTCTGAGATTCTGAAATTCGGAAAATCTGAAATTCTAAAGTTCTAGAATTTTGGCGATTTGAATGTCTGATTAACTTCGGCTCTGAGAACTTGAAAGTACAAGAATCGTAAATTTCAAAATATTAAGATCCTTAAATTCTGAGACTCCAAGCTTCTGCAATTTCGAAATTCTCAGATTCGGAATTCTGAAAAAAAGCAATTCTGGATTCCAAAGTTTTTGAGAGTCTAAAATCCCTAGTTCATAAAATTCTGCAATTTCAAAATTCTGAGATTTTAAAATTTCGAGACTCTGAGATTCTGAGGTCTCTCTGAAATTCTAGATGTCTTCCCATGTTCAGCATTTTTAAGATTCAGGATTTCTGAGGTCCGGAATTTCTAAGCAACGGGATTTTGTAGTTCCGTAATATGGAAATTCTGAAGTTCTAAAATTCTGAGAGATTAAACTTCCGAAATTATGGGATTTTGGAATTCCGAAATTCTCAAATTCCGAGGGATCCCCTCTATTGTTCTTCTCAATCACACGTGTTCCCTTCCAACATCTCTGTTCTGTTTTTCTCTTTTTTTATCAAAAAACAAATTAAAATACGTCCTCCTCAACAGCGCCAGGTGTCCGTGTGTCGTCGTAATGGTCTGTCGAGGGATGTGTTGTTTTTAAATCGAAAAACAGAGAAAAAATAGGTGGCACGTGGTTTGAAAAACTAAAAATCACTTCAACTCTGCCCAGCCAGGTCATCATGTAAACATCATCGTTTAGATTTTGAATTGAATGGGAGAGATTGAATGGAGAGCATATTTGCTTTTTCTGCTAAAAACGAATGGAAACCCCCTTTGAAATTCTTCTTCTCACCCTTCAACACTTGCATTTCGTGATATATTTCTTTTTTCCTGCTTCCTATCTTCTCACATCAGCCCCCATTCTGAAATATGATCCCCACATCAGGTTTCCATGCGCTTTCATGAGATGCTCAACTTCTCTTTTCTTCTCTTTCTCGATTTTTATTGCCACAAGAGTGATCGAAACGCCCCTCGCTGACACTTCCTTCATTTTTTTCCTATCTATTTTGGGGCCTAATACAACATTTTCTCATTATCTTTCAGCAATTTATCTTCATCAAAACACTCGATACATTGTGTTCTGATAGTGATGAGATTGGTTGATAAAGAAAAGCCCATAAAACCTAGGCCCAGCGCGTGAATTATGGCGCTGTCAAGGTGTCTTGATCAAATATCAAAGTGATGGATTGATTCTCGATGACTACTCTGATTAGGCACTGTGTAAAATTATCTCTATAGTGTCTAGAATAGCGTATCATAACATTTACTTGGTGGAGGCGCGCTTCCCCTTTCATCTCCAACCGCACCGATAAATCACTGTCATGCCAAGATGGTTCAAGGACAGGAAAAAAACGGATGACTTTGCCCCCTTCTAGAAGGCATCGGAATCTCGAAAAGTTTTGATTCAATCTACTCAAATTTACACGCACACAAAACACAGAAAGTGGGAGGGTAAGAATGTGGAGAAAAAATGACATTAAATGATAACGGAAACAGAATTGTTGCAATTTTTATCAGCAAAATCTATTTACATGCAAACATGCACACATGTTTCATTATTGCCCTGGTGTGCCAGGTTAATAGCATTTTTTTCAGTTCTATTTTGGACTTTTTCTTATGATCTTGTTAAATTTTGAATTTGGAAGAATGAGATACTGAAGTTTTAGGTAGACTCTGAGTTTCTGAAATTCTAGAAAACCCAGAATTCTGAAATTCTAGAAACACATAATTTTGAAATCATGGAATGCTGAATTTCTAAGATTTCTGAGATTCTGAGATTCTGAGATTCTGAGATTCTGAGATTCTGAGATTCTGAGATTCTGAAATTCTGAGATTCTGGAATTTTGGAATTCTGAGATTCTGAGATTCTGAGATTCTTGTATCCTGGGATCCTGAGATTCTGAGGTTCTGAGATTCTGAGATTCTGGAACATTGGCAATCTAAATGTCTCAATTCGGTTCTGAAAATCTGAAATTTCAAAAATCTGAAAATTCATAATGTTGAGATTCAGAGACTCTGAGACCTCAAGCTTCCGAAATCATAATATTCGCTGATTCCAAAATTCTGAGGTGTCTGAGATTCTGAGATTCTGGAATTTTGGAATTCTGAGATTCTGAGATTCTGAGATTCTGAGATTCTGAGATTTTGAGATTCTGAGATTCTGAGATTTTGAGATTCTGAGATTCTGAGATTCTGAGATTCTGAAATTCTGAGATTCTGAGATTCTGAAATTCTGAGATTCTGGAATTTTGGAATTCTGAGATTCTGAGATTCTGAGATTCTGAGATTCTGGAATTTTGGAATTCTGAGATTCTGAGATTCTGAGATTCTGAGGTTCTGAGATTCTGAGATTTTAAGATTCTGAGATTCTGGAATTTTGAGATTCCAAAATTCTGAAAATCGGAAAATCTGAGATTCTGAGACTCTGAAATCCGGAAAATCTGATATTCAAAAATTTTTCAATTCTAAGATTTTGAGATTCTGAGATCCCAAGCTTCTGAAATTCTAAAATTCTAGGAACCCATAATTTTGAAGTCCTGGCATTCTGAATTTCTATGATTCTGAAATTTCTCAAAGTTTCCGAATTTGTAGACATTATGCTTTTAAAATTTTGAAACTCAATTTTTAACAAGATTCCGAGAACTAGTTTTTTTAATTCCAGAGAATATGAATATCTGAACATGAGATACTCCGATTTGGTCAACTACCTTCCTTCAATTCGTCTGAAAACTAGAGACGCTAGTGTTCTATGGATTCCAGAAAATTCCAAAATGCAGTATACCAATTCTTCAAAATCGGTCCCCGTTCATTTCATTCAAAAACTTTCGAATCCCCACCAAACCCAACCCACCTAACCGATCAAACTGTTATTTATTAGACTGCACTTTTTTCTCCAACTTCTCTTTTTCTTCTTGATTCAACGCTGACCTCAATTCCATTCCCAATGAGAACACTGTTTAAAAGAAAAACAATTGACGGAACAAAACGGAAACCAAGACGTTTTGTGTGTGTGTTCGTTTTGATGACATGCGGTGATCATGTTACCCGTTGGCTTGTTGGTTTTTGAATTCGACCCGGTTTTCGAAAAAAAAAGCAAAACAAATAGATTTCAACTCTTAGGTAGGTTAGGCTAGAGTTTGTGGTTTTTTCGAGAACTTTTTTTTCGATGAAAAAAAACTTTCTATGAGCAATGACACGGGACGCGAGGAACAAAATGCCAAACGTTCGTGCCATTTCGAAACATTCACACTTTGTTTACCTGTCGGTGCGCGACCCCCGACAAAAGAGACACCCCCCGTTCATTATTAGTTCAAACGAGGCGCGTTTAGTTCAAACGAGGTGTTGAAACAAATTTTGAAGCGAAAAGAATTATAATCTCTTTTCCACTTTCACTAATTTCTTTTCAACAACACTTTATCTATCTAATGCAAATATTTTGCTTCCTCACTTTCGTCACTTTCGATTTCTTCAATTTCCTTGATATGCGTGCAGCAGGCTGTTTATCAGTGATTTCCATCAATCAGCTGATCACTCTTGGGATAACTCAACGTCCCTCTTTTTGTTCGAATTGTCTTTCAAATTTTCTAAGATTCTGAGATTCTGAGATTCTGAGATTCTGAGATTCTGAGATTCTGAGATTCTGAGATTCTGAGATTCTGAGATTCTGAGATTCTGAGATTCTGAGATTCTGAGATTCTGAGATTCTGAGATTCTGTGATTCTGAGATTCTGAGATTCTGAGATTCTGAGATTCTGAGATTCTGAGATTCTGAGATTCTGTGATTCTGAGATTCTGAGATTCTGAGATTCTGAGATTCTGAGATTCTGAGATTCTGAGATTCTGAGATTCTGAGATTCTGAGATTCTGAGATTCTGAGATTCTTTCCCTCTTTCTGTTCGAATTGTCTTTCGTCATCCACCAAATCAAAACGTCTTGCGTCAACACAAACAACAACCGTTTTTTTTTCAAATAAACCGACCTTCAAGCCTTCTTCTCTAGGCGACAACTTATTTCAAGGACAGAGAGTCGCCCCATGGAGGCCTTTCCTTCAATTTTTCGCATGTCGTTTTTTTTCCTCCTCTCGCTCTCTTTTTTTTCAGTCTCTCATTTTCTCTTCACCCCTCAACTTCATACACACATATAAACACACACAAAACAAATCGTGCGGAAGATTGGTGGCAGTAGTTTTTATATTACTTGTTTTAGCATTTGTGTTTTTTTTTCTTCAACCTCTTTTTTTTTTTGAAGAATTCAAGACACTCTGAGGGTCGCCTCAAGAAATAAAAGTGTGGGCGTCATAGAAAGAGATAGAAGAAGAAAAAAAGATTTGAGCATTTAGAAAAAAGTTGGGCCCCGCCGCGTGCTATCTCTCTCTCGCGTTGCTCTGTTTCATCTTTTTTCACTATCCAGAGCCACCTTTCATGAAATTTTTAGAGCTTTTTTTTCCGTTTTTCAAGAAATTCTGGAACTATTCTTCTGGAAAACTACCGTAAGACCTGTAATAGAAGGGCTTCCAGACTGGCAAATATGTTCTGAACTATCTATATTTCAGTAAAAGAGATTGTGAGATCCTGAGATTCTGAGATTCTGAGATTCTGAGATTCTGAGATTCCGAGATTCTGAGATTCTGAAATTCTGAGATTCTGAGATTCTGAAATTCTGAGATTCTGAGATTCTGAGATTTTGAGATTCTGAGATTCTGAGATTCTGAGACTCTGAGATTCTGAGATTCTGAGATTCTGAGATTCTGAGATTCTGAGATTCTGAGATTCTGAGATTCTGAGATTCTGAGATTCTGAGATTCTTGATTCCTATGAGGAATATCGAAAATCTGCCAATTGATAAAATGTTTGCGATATTATGATGAAAAATTTATCAGTTGGCAACTTTTCGACATCTTTGACAAAAACCTAGAAAATTGAACTTCAACTTGCCAGTTTGGGTGCTCTTCTATTACAGGTTTTAAGGTGAAAGATTTTTCTTGAAGAAAATTTCTTCCTTTGCCTCTATCCCGTTTTTTTCCGACACACACAATGGGACATAAATTTTTTGAGTCTTCAAAACTTTAAACTTTCGCCTCCAGGTGGTCGGATTTTTGTTGTAAACAAAAAGAAGAAAACGAGAAAATGAGAATTTAGAAAAAAAGAGCAAAGGGAAGCTAAATCATCTAATTTCCCAATCTATATTTTCCATTATATTTTGTTTTTCTTGTTTTTCTGTTTGGGAAGGAGCTCGTTCAATAATTCAGTAGTATGCCCAGAGCCTTGGCTCCAATTGAGAGCAGAGAAAAAGACAATGAGCAGGAGAGAAAGATGGCTTTTTTCGCAATTCAGCCCCAGCTCTTTTATGGTTTCCTCGGTCTTCTCCTTTTTGTGGTTTCGCCTCTTCTTGTTGTTGCGAGTATTTCGAAATAGAGAAAAACAAGAATCATCACCTCAAATGTCTTTTTCTGCCTCTCTTTCTTCCCGCAGTTCTGTTTTTGTGCATCGATCAATGCATTTTTTCCCATTTCGGCATTCATCCACCCACTCGTTTTCTCACTCTCTCTTTCACTTTTGTGATGAAGCCCCATACCATAAAAATTGAAATGGATAGAAGAGAAATTCATTTCTCTTCTTCTCTCCGGTTTCTTGGCTTGACCTTTTTGAAATTCTGAGCAAAATGGATGAGCTCTTCTCTACATCAAGATGTTCTTGACATGACACGCCACTGACGGATCACACCAACTGTTCCATCGTTTTCTTTTCACTACTACGCATTTTTGAGTGTCATTCTTCCAAATCCTGATCATTGGAACGGTAGGAGCAAAACTCAAAATATGTTGATGATATTGTCTTATCAGTCATAATTGGGGTGTGTTCATGACGTTTGTGGCGCTGTCTGACTTTTAGCTATAAAATTTTTGGGGCACGAGGAGGAAGAGAGTTGATTTTGAAAGGGTTATTTCAAAACTCAGGACTACTGTCATGATGTCGTAGTACGCCTATTTTGGTCTACAGTACTACTCCTATGACCCTAAAATTTGAGCTGATTTATCTCGGCTACTTTGAAAGATTAGGAGTAGTGGTCAACGAACAAAATACTTATCAGAATATGACAAATCTTTTGCCAGTTAGACTTTTCAAAAATTCTCACCGGGACCGAGATAAACCGTTTCAAAGTTAGGGAGTATTCTATTAAAGCTCTTAAGTTATTTTTCCTCTATTCTTACTTTTAGTCCAAGTTAGTCCAAGTTCCATTTCCCAACTTTTGTGTAACATCACAAAACAAAACTGTTCAACTTGTACTCTGACAGTCTTTGTTTACATTAATCCAATTACTGTTTTCTATTTCCCCGCCACATGCCTGCCGTCTGTTTTGTCGCCATTCGAAAAGTGCAAAATCCAATGTGTTGTTTTTCTATTTTCCACTCCACACACATTTTCTCTTTCTCTGAATGCTCACATTGCCACGCGCACGACGCTCACGGCGCGTTCCTCACTGACGCCTTCATGTTGTTTACGACGACAGCAAGGGAGCCGTCAATGAGTTCCCATTTTGCCTTGAAAAAAGAAGCAGTGCCTTGGCGACACAAATAGCCGACCAATGCGCATGCCACATAAGGCAACATACACAGCGCGGGGCACACATACATATACACAACACAAGAAAAAAGTTTGGGGCGCTCGCGCCGACCCCTCAACTACTTGTGTGAAGAAGGGGAGGATGTTCGGTTGGGGTGACAAAGTACACGTCACTCCAGGATTCAAATCGAATGGTAAAGAGTGTCTCACTCTGTTGACCATCTCTCAAATTTGCTCATTTCAATTTAACAACCTCTATAGAACAAAGGCAGTTTCGCTTTTTTTATTAATCTGAATAGGGAGTGGTCAATGAACTTGTTCTTTTGGATTGTTTGCTCAATTTGAATTTCGAAATTCAGGAATTTCGCAAAAATCTTAATTTTAGAGATTTGGCAAAATTTTGAGGTTTGGTAAACTTTTGAAACTTCAATATTCCGAAAATGAAATTCCAACACATACAGTACACATTATTCGCATAAATACAACTTTGAAGGTCTAGGCAAGTAGAGTAAGCTTCTAAAAGTCATAAACTTTTAAAGATTTTTCCAACAGACTGGTTTTTCTTAATTTGGTTAGTGTTGGATATCGCTATTTCACAAAAATTAGAATTTAGAATTTGAACTACCTACCGCCAGTTTTGGGTTACTGTAGCTCTCACAGCTGTTCTAGAACAATTTCATCATTCACACATCATCTAAAAACATGTTTTTCGGTACTATCCAGATGTAGTTTTATGGTCCACGACCTTTCCCCATTCCCCAGATTTTTGATACCCAAAAAAATACGGAGCACCTGGCAACCGTACCAGCCAGCTGCATTCGAACACCCGGCTCTATCGAAATTTCGAGATTCGAGCTTTTTTTTGGTAGAATCTATTCAGAAAAACATAAAATTCTGTTGCACCTGTCACAAATGGCCATCTGGAGAAGAGAAATTTCACAGTTTTTTTTTCTTTTTTTGAATGATCATCAATGCAGCTGGCCTGTCACCACCCCAACTAGCAAAAAGGGGTCAGGAACTATGGGCCGCCCATTTTCGGACCCCCTATATAATCTCCTCAGTTCAAATCCTCATTTCAAATTGAAACGAGCCAATCCTCCTCTTCCAAAATTCAACTAGTAAAGAGAATCTTCTTCTGGATGTGCTGTTTTTCTTCTTCTCCTTCAAATACTTCCTCCCCCTCCAATCCAACGTCAGCGGCACCAACCGCTCGAAAACTCATCAATCTATTGCTTTGTGCATTTTTCGTTTTCGCCACAACCCTTCACCACATGCTCCGATCTCAGCCATATGAACCTTTGAAGAGAAATGAGCCAATGAGCAAAACGAACCGCCAACAGAAAAGAGTCCACCTTAGAAAGTGAGAAAGAAATCTCAAAATTTTGGGAATTGAGAAAGTCAAGACTTTCAAACCTCATCAATCATCCTGGCTAAGTACTTTTGTACTTTCCTCCTTTTCCTTCTTGTCTCTGCCCGACGCACATTGCGTGCGGTATCAAATTATCTCTCCCTCCTGCAGATCCTATCAGAACTTTCAAGACAAGAAAAAATCTCTGCGCACGGGGCGCCGGCCGTCGTTTCAAATTTCTACACCCTCTACCCCCCGCGCCATTCAGAACTCTGCGTCTCTTTCATTACCATATCTATCACGGGGCAACGGGGAAAGTGGGCGCCCGAGGGCGCTCACCTCACCGGTGTGACGAGACCTCGTCCCGATCCCGCCTCCGATTCTCTCGGTCTCTTCTTCTCCCCTCAGGTTGCCGTCGCGTGTTTGCGTCGTGTTGCGGTCAGATTTTAGGCCCAAAATATTTTTTTTCTCCGATTCTTCTCAGATACATGTGCCTTTTGAGCTGGAACTTTTCTCTTACTATCCTTAAAATTTTCTCGAATCCTTGAAATTTTATCAATCTTCATTCTCTCAACTTATCTTTAATTTCAGCTAATCACTGTTTGTGAACAAGTGAATCTCGAAATCCACGAAGAATACAAAGATGAGGTCTCCAAAATCAGTGAGACGTCCACACATCAGAGTGCAACTGACGAACCGCAGAAAGAATCTGGGACGAGTGGCCAAGTCACAACGCAACCAGTTCCGCCAATGGTAGGCAATTTTTTAGGCTTTGATAATTCCTAAGCTCTCACTTTTCCAGGCTCTTGACCGCAGTGCTTCCAAACTCGATCAATGACAAACGCCAGGAAGTATTCGCCTCTCTCGAGCTCACCGAGCAACCACAGAAGGTGAGTCAGACACTTTCAGATAGACGCTAAAAACTTTTCGGGGCGCAAAAAAACTTGCAAACTTTCTGCTCAATGGCAGGAGGATGCCCACGCATCTCTATTGTGTTCCAAACGCGTCCCGTTATCATTGCGAAAGTGAAAGTTTTTGTGTTGCGCCTCGCTTCCTCATGCCCTTGCGATGTTGTATGTGAGTGTATGACTCAATTCGAACACAATTCCCTCAAATTCAAACATGTGGTTGTTAGTACAAGACCCGATATTGAAGGTCAATCTGACAATTTAGTGGTAGAGGTGTTTTGCAAATGACACATCCTCCTTCAGACCCATCCAAATTCCAAATTCCAATGATTTCAGGTTGAGAAGGTCAAGAAGACCGAGAAAAAGAAGGCCCCAAAACAGTCCGCCAAGGATCTTGAAGCCGAACAGAAGCTGATTGCCAAGAAGGCCGCCGAGAAGGAAGCTCGTCGTGCCGAGGCTGATGCTAAGAAGCGTGCTGCCCAAGAAGCAGAGGAGAAGAAATGGAAGGCCGAGCAAGAGAAAATCCAAAAGGAGCAAGAGAAGAAGGAAGCCGAGTTGAAGAAGCTTCAGGCAGAGAAGAAGAAGGAGAAGGCCGCCAAGGCTGAGAAGGCCGAGAAGGCTAAGAAGGCTGAGAAGGCCGCTTCCCCAGCTCCAGTTGAGGAGGAAATTGTTGTTAAAAAGGCCGCCCCACAAGCCGCTGCAGCTCCAGAGCCAAAGACTCCAACCAACACTCCAGCAGAGCCAGCTGAGCAGGTTCAAGAGGTAGCATAAAAAGTTCATGGGTTTTTGATATCATTGTTTTCTGTTTCAGGTCGCTGCCGGAAGCAAGAAGAACAAGAAGAACAAGAAGAAGAGTGAAAGTGAGGCCGCAGCCACAATTGAGAAGGTTGTGGAGCAGCAAGCGGTTGTTATCGATGAGCCCCAGCAACAGCCGGCTTCTCACGAGACCAAAAAGAAGGACAAGAAGAACAAGAAGCAGAGCGAGAGCGAGGAGGCTCCAGCTCCAGTCGAGAAGGTCGAGCCAGTTGAGAAGGCTGTTGAGGTGAGTTCAAGAGAACAGCTGAGAGAGATAGTGAGCAGGAAGGACGCGATAGCTTTGAGACTTTGAAGATGAGACAGTTCGCACCGCTGCACGTTTTCTTTGCACGCTGATCACCCCGCAAGGCTTTATTTCAGGCCACCCCATCTCCAGTTGATGCTGCTCCAGTTGAGCAAGCTGCTGAGGGAAAGAAGAATAAGAAGAATAAGAAAGATAAGAAGAAGAGCGAGAGTGAAGCTGCTCCTGCTCCAGCCTCAGTGGAAGCTCCAGTGGAAGCTGCTCCAGCTCCAGTGGAAGCTCCGGTAGAAGCTTCAGTAGAAGCTCCGGTGGAAGCTGCTCCAGCTCCATCTAAGAAGCCAACTGCTGATGACAGCATGGACTTCCTTGACTTTGTGACCGCTAAGGAAGAGCGTCCAGTTGAGGAGCCAGCTTCAGTAGAAGCTTCTCCAGCTGAGCCAGCTCCAGTAGAGACTGCTCCAGCTGAGCCAGCTCCAGTCGAAACTGCACCACCAGCTTCTGAAGGCAAGAAGAAGAATAAGAAGGATAAGAAGAAGAGCGAGAGCGAGAAGGTTGTTGAGCAACCTGTCGAGGCTGCTCCAGCTGAATCTGCTCCTGCCGAGCCAGCTCAGCCATCCAAGAAGCCAACTGCTGATGATAGCATGGACTTCCTTGACTTTGTTACCGCTAAGGAAGAGCGTCCACAAGACGTAGAGATTCCTTCCGCAGCTACGGAGGCTGCACCAGCCGAGCAAGCTCCAGTTGAAGCTGCTCCAGCTCAATCTGAACCAGCTTCCGAAGGCAAGAAGAACAAGAAGAACAAGAAGGATAAGAAGAAGAGTGAGAGCGAGAAGACTGTTGAGCAAGCTCCAACTCCTACAGAAGCCCAAGCTGCTCCAGCTCCCGCTGAGCCATCTAAGAAGCCAACTGCTGACAACATGGATTTCTTAGATTTTGTCACTGCTAAGGAAGAGCGTGTTGAAGAGCCCGTCGCCGTTCAACAAGCTGCTCCAGTCACAG
The DNA here is from genome assembly GCA_027920645.1 of Caenorhabditis nigoni. Lineage (NCBI taxonomy): Eukaryota > Metazoa > Nematoda > Chromadorea > Rhabditida > Rhabditidae > Caenorhabditis > Caenorhabditis nigoni. The sequence goes on from CP115869.1 coordinate 2,398,335, forward strand.
AGGCTGCACCAGCTGCACCACAAGAGGAGAAGGTGATTTCCTTGATGAATGTTGTCTTGACCATGTCTTGTAGTTTGCACGTCTTGTCTTGAAAAAAAAACCACGCAAAATTTGCCCTTTCTAATCCGTCTCCCATTCAGAAATCCAAAAAGAATAAGAAAGATAAGAAGAAGAGCGAGAGTGAAGCTGCTCCAGCTCCAGCTCCAGCTCCAGCTCCAGTTGAGATAGCTCAGCCATCTAAGAAGCCAACCGCTGATGATAGCATGGATTTCCTTGACTTCGTGACCAAGAAGGCCGATCCAGTGGTTGAGGAACAGAAGCCAGTTGTTGTTGAGGCTGCCAAGCCAGAGGAGAAGGTAGAATCTAACCCCATTTTTCTGCACGAACCTTACCTTTCTCCCTTTTTCAGCAACCATCCAAAAAGAACAAGAAGAACAAGAAGCACAGTGAGAGTGAGAAGGTTTGTATTTAGAATTGCATGTTTAGAGCACGAGCACACATTATGGGAAATTAGGCAAAATTAAAATATTTTTGAGTTTGGGTAACTAGTGTATTTTGAGAGTGGATCACCAGTAGAGGTGCAAGAGCAGGCTGCTGCTCCAGTCTCCCAGAAGCCAACTGCTGATAGCATGGACTTCCTTGACTTTGTCACTGCTAAGGATGAGCGTCCTGAAGAATCCCAGCCAGAATCCCAGCCAGAATCCCAGCCAGCTACAGTATCCCAAAAGCCAACTGCTGACTCTATGGACTTCCTTGACTTTGTCACTCCAAAGCCAGAAGAGGTGTCGAGCGCTAAAGAAGCCGCACCAGCTGTCTCAAAACCATCCGAATCCATTGACGACTTGGAAATCGTAACCTACGATCAGGTCACTGATGCTACGGCTGTTCACGAGGACAAGCAGGTCACTCCAACCCAGCGTTCGACTCCAAGCCCCAACTCAGTGTTGTTGAACCGTCCAAAGAGCTCCAAAAAGAAGCATCATCATAAGAAAAACAAGAAGCGCAGCGAGAGTGAGCGATCCAATGAGCCATCTAAAGAGGACTTGGAGTTCCTCGAGTTCCTGCACTCTGAGCCAAAAGAGAAGGATGAGGAGGAGGTTAGACTTGAGTCTCTGATTATGCCGCTTTCCATAACCAAACTATCGCGTGGAATCCCTTTTTCACACAAACACAACACTATCACCTGGCCATTCATACCAAAACTTACCCAAACACCGCTTCTCAGTTCCCTCACATTTCTGTGTGTTTGTCTCTGTTGTCTTCTTTCATTAGTTAGTTAGATTTACTTATTTGGTTGGTTAGTTTCAACTGTTTTAGTTGTCGAATTAGCGAATAGAACTAATCAGTCAGTTTTAGAAGGTCGAGGAGGCTCCAGCCGCCGCTGAACCAGCCGCCGCTGCACCAGCCGCCGCTGTCTCCAAGAAGCCAACTGCTGATGATAGTATGGACTTCCTTGACTTTGTCACTGCTAAGCCAGAGGTGAGGAGAAATCTCGATTTCAGATTTTGGAACAATCTGACTAGTTTTCAGAAATCGAACGAATCCGTTGAGGAACACATTGAAGCTCCAAAGGTTGTCGAGCCAGTTCATGCTGAGAACGAGGTAAACTATCCACACCGATCTCGCTTCTGTTTTCTTGCAACAGTAGTTAGCTTGCACCTACCAGCTGACATCCCCTCGTCGGAATTTTGTGTCAAAATCTGTGTCAAACCAAAAAGCCATCCTATCCAATTTGATTCAATCAATTCTCTCATTTAGGTTGACTCAGATGTGGCACTAGATTCCTCCTTTGAGATAATAGACGTGCAAGAGGTAGCAGAAATGGATGATGTGACTGTTGAGGAGGTGGAGGAGGTAGAATAACATATATAACATATGGTGTGATAAAGATTAAGGCACTCTCAGTTTGATTCTACTAATTTCTTCGAATTGCTCACTTTGTTTCCCCAACCTTCACGTTTCAGCCCGCTGCTGCTGCTGGTGGGAAGAAGAAGAACAAGAAGAACAAAAATAAGAAGAACAGCGAGAGCGAGGCTGCTGCTCCTGAGCCAGCCAAGGAGGCAACTCCAGAAGTTGTTGAGGAGGTGTTCGAGAAGAAGATTGTTACCCCAAGCACCGAAACCGCCGCCCCAGCAGCCCAAGCCCCAGCATCCAAGGTACCCGCATCCTATTCGATACCCTTGAAAAATCATTTTCAATATCTCTGAGAACCATTCCTAAGAGTTTTCGTGAAGTTCGTAGCTTTCAACGTGATCAAGACACCACTTTTAAGAATTATTGGCAACCAAAACAGCTTATTTTCGAATTTCGAAATGTTCTAGTCTCCCGAACTTGTACTTGAACACTTCAAGTTTGTCTAAAACATTTTTAGCACCCATTCTCATAACTAAACTTTTTCCTGACCAGGGATGGGCGAGCGACGGGATTTCGCGGGAAACAAATTGCAAAACACAGGCAACTTGAGATTAAGGCGCACGCCGTTTTGCTGATGTGTCTGGACACGTAAAAAATGGCGTGAAAAATAAATTTTGAATTTTGAACAGTTTTATTAAAAATCGCTTTAAAAATTCGAAATTAATTTCTACAAAAGTTTTTCGCGTGTCGAGACCCGTCGGCGAAATTGCGTGCGCCTTTAATCTCAACTTGTCTCACGCGTGAGAAAATTTTGCAAATCGTCGAGGCATTTCTCCCTTGCTCGCCCATCCCTGTCCCTGACATGAACAACTTGATTCCAATACTCATGACATCCGAACTGTAATAGGATCAGTCCCTGTCAGCTGTCTTCCACCACTTACAAGCTAATTCCAGAAAAATAAGAAGAACAAGAAGGGATCTGGAAACTCCGAGTCTCAAGACGCCGCTGCCCCAGCTCCAACTGTCGAGATTCCACAGACCACCACCGTCCAGGGAGGCAAGGGATCCCCAGGAAGTGACAAGGAAAACTCTGGGTCCGCCGTCAATGGTTCCGCCAAGAAGCAAGTGTCGGTTGAGGAGTTGGATTATGGAGTTCCAGCCCAGACGACCACCACCGAAGCATCTGGAGATAAGAAGAACAAGAAGAAGAACAAGAAGAACAAGAACTCCAGCTCGATCTCCGAGAACGCTCAGGTCATTGCTCAACTCGAACAGGATCACTTGGATCAGTTGGCTGATGATGAGGTCGGAGCAATCACTGGAGCCGCTGGATCTCACTCGCCACCAATCCAAGTTCATGAAGTTACCAGCTCCGAGCAACACGCTAACGCTAACGGAACTACCAGTAAGTTTGATTTGAAACTAGGAATCTTCTAATTATGGAATTTCAGTCGAGAAGAACACGAGCATCGAGATCACTCAAGCTGTTGACGGATCGGAAATGTCGCAGACCCAATTCCAGAGAAATGTTGAGAGACTCGTCCAAGCCCAACTTGCCAAGCACGACATTGTTCAGATTGACCCAACTGTGGTGAGTGTGTGGCATTTGCAGTTTGGAACTGAACAGTTCCTTAACAAATTTTTGATTTTCATTATTGTTGTGACATGCAGCAATGCCTTAGTGCGTAGAACCTTTTTTGATTTCGTTCTGATTGCTTCAGAAACTTCGCATCGACGCTCAACTCATCAAGTTGTCGGAGAAGAAGGCACCAGCTGTCGTCATGGAGCACGTCAACTACATCAAGCCACTGCCAATGGAACTCCACGTCTCTCGCCCATCGGTAGTGTATTTGAAAAGAGTTTACCATCCCTTCTAGATAGAGACTAAAAAGACTAGAACACTCCAATTTGTTCTGTTCAAGAGCATTTTTTCCTCCAATTTCTAAGTTATCAACCAATACACTTTAACAGACTTCTTTTGAGGTGTGTGAGTTCTTTCAAAACCCAAACATTTTCAGACCCCAAGCCGTGATCGTGTCTACAAGTTGCTTCCAAAGGACATCATCTTCTGCGCTGGACTCATTGACTCCCACGGAGAGAACTATGCTGTAAGAATCTCTGAAAATTGTTATATGGTTAAATGAAATATTTTAAGGCTATGGTTGCTGACGAGCGCAACATCTTCAAGGATACCTCCCGTGCTCTTCAAAGAAAGATCCGCATTTTCAAGGTAAGGATTGGTGAGGGGGGGGGGGGGAATGAATCAGAGAGATTTGAACACACGGAATACAGTTTAGTACGGTCATTCGGACACGTAGACATATGAAAGACGTACATCAGAATATAAAAAATAGAGAACGCATAAATTAGGTACACTTTTTGGGATAGAAGAACGTTTAGACAGCAATAGCCTAGAATTGCCAGAAATATGTGAAAAAAATTTCAAAGCATACCCTTAAACCTGTAATAGAAGGGCACCCCACACTGTTAAATTTCAGCTAAATTATCTCGGTTTGTATTAGAGATATCAAAGTTGTGTCAACTGATAAAATATTTGTGAAATTATGATAAACCATTTATTAGTTGACAGATTTTTGATACCTCTTATAGAAACCGAGATAAATAAGCTCCAAGTTGAAAGTTAGGGGCCCTTCTATTACAGGTTTTACGGTAATTGTTTCAGAATTCCGAGAAAAAAATTGGAGTTAGTCCAATGAAAATATTATTCAGATTTTTTTCAAAATTTCGGAATTTTTTATTACTCTGAAACAACTTTCCGACATTCCAGCATTTTGAGAAATTCCAGACAAATCCTTTAGAAATTTTGGAATTCCTGAAATTTCCGTTCTTCTAGAAAACAGAAAAAATATATCTACCATAAAACCTGTATGAGAAGGGCACCTTTAATAGAAGGGCCCCTCTAATAGAATGGCCCTCCGAGAGATGCTTAGAATGATAGAAGGGCCCCTGTAATAGAAAGGCCCCTGTAAAGAAGGACCCCTCCCAAAAAATGCCCTGAAATTGAGAATTTTCCGTACGTTTCAGTGAAAAATGTTCCGGGAATTCCACAATTCAATAGAAATTTGTTGAAACACTATTTTTTCGATGAAAAACTTGCTTAATTTTGGTGAAATTGACAGATTTTCATGAATTTTGACCAAAAATGCCTTAAACGTTTCGATGAAAAATTTCGGGAAAAATGGCCGGAATAGAAAGGCACCCTCTAATTTAAGGGCCCGGGCCCCACTAAAAAAAATCAATCCGGAAGTAATTTGGAAAAATAGAAGGGCCGGCAATTCTAATACAGGTTTTACGGTAAATGAAAAATCATATCTAAACATTTTCTTGGAAACCATTTTAGGATGTGATATTCATTTTTTTGTAATTGCTCCGACAATTTTTGAATTTTTCAAGTTCTCGAAATTTAAAATTCTGTCGGACAAGACTTGAATTTAAACAAATGTTTTTTCGGACCCTGGCAGTTTTGAACTAATAGTTTCACTTTCAGGAATCCCCACACTACCAAACCTACCTCCGCGCCAAGAAGGAGAACCGCCCGATCGAAGAGGTCATCGCTGCTGAGGCACACTAAGCTGGAAACGAACCTGACTGTCAATGCCTTTAAGCTTTCCAAAATGCAACCATTCCTCTGATCTTCATTGGCGGTTCGCTGGTATTCCAGCGTCCGTTGTCTCTCTTTGTCTCTCAACCCCCGCACAAAAAACTCAAATTTTCATTCAATACGCTTTGTTTAAGCCACCTGAATTGTTTTTCCTATCCTTTCTTACTGTTTTCTTCCTTTTTGCAATGGATAAATGACGAAAAAGTTGCAGTGACCCCGAGCTTTCAGTTCCTGTTTTGTTTTTTTTTCCTTTTTTTAAAATACTTTTATCTTTTCATGTCTAAATCTTAATTTTCCTAAATTTCTTAAATTCCCAAAATTTTATGGCTCAATTTTTTCGTCTCTTGTCCTACGCAGATACACTCTCCCTTTCATTCAAACAAACCTGATGCTAATATAAAATTGACCACGCATTTTTACTAATCCCCCCAGACAGAATCTCTTCGTTTTTTTTTTATTTTCTAGACACACATCCTCTTAGATCCTCCGAACCCCTCATACCAGACCCTTACAGCTTTTACGAGGCCCCACCTTGCTTCTCCTGTATCCCTAAAACTCGCATTAGTTGACATTTGTGTGTGTTTCATTTTTTTAAGCTCATCAACCGGTTTGTCCTTGTTTCTGTCTTCCTTCTGTCCTGTTGTTTTCCATTCGACCCGCTCCTTTTTTTTCATTATCTGTTCCTCTCTTCCTCTCGCCTGAATACTAACTTTACTCTCTCCGGCGGCTGCGTATTTTCTTGGCTGGTAGTTGTTTAGAAATCTGGAATTGGCTGGTTCACTTCCTAAACCAAGCCCCGTTCCAGTTTCTTTTGCTAACCTGTTGTGGCGCGCATAAATGTACCGTAATTCGTTTTGGAATTGCGTCCCCCCATTCTACCGCCCTAATGAATCGCTTCAAGTTTGTAATAAAGTTTTGTTAAAAGTTTTTGAAATATACAGTGCTCCACATAATAATACGCCACCCTTCAAAAATTTCAAAAAACTCGAAAACCAGTGCAGACTTTTCTAGTTGTATCTGGTCTTATAGTTGATGAGGCCATTATCATTGCCTATCACATCGAAAGTTCGAGAATCCACCACATATGAGAGGTACTTTCTGAAGACGTCCAATAATCCTGGACAATGAAAAAAAAAACTCGAGTTTTAAGGAAATATATGCTAGAAATAGACTTCTAGCATCGTTTGTTAAGCGCTGAAAAAATTCAGTTTAGTAGATTTTTGGAGAACACGTATACATTAGTTTCGGAACATTATGAAAAAAAGAAATTTAAAAAAATTTCTCATTTTTGGTTTGAGGAACTTCTATTTCTCGAAAAGTGTAAAAATCTCAAACGACCTGAAAAGACAAAAGGAACTGTCTAAAAAATTTATTATTTCACAAAAATCTATTTCAAGAATAAAATTGAAAAAAAACATAATTCTAGTGCACAGGTCAACGGGAAATCACTTGATATAAATTAATCTACTATTTGATATGAAGGACTAGACATGGGAGAGAAAGGCACTGGATATGAAAAATTTACACTGTTATATGGGAGGAGGAGATGTTGAAAAATATTTTTAACAAGAATCTATCAACGAGGGGGGAAAGGGAATCTAATGGAAATTCCTTCAAAAATAACAATTGAAAAGTAATGGCACAAAATTCGGCAAATCACTTATCAGCGTATTCCTCATACTTGAATCCTCGGTGGCCGGCTTCGACAGCGCCGAAATGTCCTCTCAAATCTGTGCGGTCGCAGACTACGACTTTCTTCTTCCACAAGGATTTTATGGCCTTATTGAGACGCGTGTCGAGATGCTTACGCACTCTGGGAGGTAAGACCATCTTCTTGACCGAGTCGTTTATGCACCTTAGAGTGAGCGAATCGCTCCCCAACGCAGCCATCACTAGCTTTTCGCAGCTTGTCAATGTTGCCTTTTGTGGTTTTTTCGGCTTTTCTACTCTCTTCCGAGTCCCTTTCGGTAGCTTTCCGGAGTTGTTGAGGCCTCTCGTTGGTCGTCTGCCCAATTTCCCTTTTTTTGATTTTGGTGAATTGGTAGTGGCTGGGGGCTGGTTCTTCTCAATTGGGATTGGCACATTTCCTGTGATGTCGGATGTCGAATCCCCGCGGTCTGGTGATTTCATCGAAATCGTCTCCTCCGATCGGTTTCCATGGCTGATGATACTATCGTTTCCTGAAGCCAAAGTTCAATTTATAATGAAAAATATCACAATAATATGTTATTTTCTGGGTTAGAAAAGTCAGACAAAACATACCGAAGTCGCGTGGCATCTCAGTCCTCAAAGGGGAGCGTCCCTCATCGAATGCACCGTCGAAATCATCGTATTCAGGTAGATCGAGCGATAGAGTTCGTGGCTGTGAAGTTCCGAATTTTTCCGGCACGGGCATTGAGATCACTCCACTAGTTGTTGGAGCCACCCAAGTTGGTCTGGATGAGTGATTATTAACTGAAGTTTCGATCTTCTCAATTGGGATAGGCTTCAGCACATTTCCTCTGATATTGGAAGTCGGATTCCCACGTTCTGGTACTCTGATCAAAGTCGTCTCCTCAGATCGGTTTCCATTTCCGATGAAACTATTGTTTCCTGAAGATGAAGGTTTATTTATAATGAGAATAATTCAAATAATGGGTCATTTTCTGGGTCAGAAAAGCCGGACAAAACATACCAAAGCCACGTGGCATCTCAATCTCCGAAGGTGAAAATCCATCGTCCAACGCACACTCGAAATCATCATAGTCAGGTGGATCTAGCGATGGAGTTCGAATCGTGGACAAGGCAGGATCGGTTGGAGCAGCTGATAAATGGGTGAATATTAACAAACATAAATGACGAAGACGTTTTTTTTTTCAATTTGAGAATGATAAATATTTAATGCTTAATAGTGAATCCAAACATTGCCAACTTTTTAAAGTTCGTTCCGTACAAACTGAAGACGACCAAAATAACCAGCAACTACTTAATTTTTGAACAACAAAAGTAATAAATTCCTACCAGGTGTGAGCGTGCTTCTGCCTCCGTTAGTGAGCAACTCCTTCCTAGCAATCGCTTGAACGCCATTGGACATACTGAAAAACAAAGGATCAGGTGACAAGAAAGGAGAAATATGAGGCGGAGTACAAACCTTGACAATGGGACTCCTTTCACTGGATTTTTCAGATACAAATCGTCGATATTCGATGGGTTCCCCAAAGACTGGTCTCCAACAAGATCTCCGTGGCCGGTGTGGATGAAGATCTCCGTGGCCGGTGTGGATGTGCAAATTGGAATTCTCGACGTCCGATCGTTGAATGGCGTATTGTTATTCAGCGGTCCAGAGGCGAATGAAAGAGGTGGAGGCGCTTGAATCGCTGGTTCTGGTCGCATTCTGATTGTTGAACCTGGTTGGAAAGAGATGTCTTCTGCACGATCCTCCGCATCCAGAAAAAAAGCGGAGAGCAGGTCATCTCGAATCTTCTCGAACTTGCAGCGTTCTCCTGGATTTCTTTTCCAACAATTCTGCATTATCTCATAAATTCTGTGAGGGCATCTATCCGGTTTTGCAAGTCTTTCGCCGGCTCTATATTTCAGAATCACTTGGTAGACTTGATGTCCCGACCATGGCTCCTCTCCCAATGTGTACAGCTCCCATACTGTGACCCCATAGGCCCAAATGTCCGATTCGTTTGAGAATGTCCGATATCGGAAGACTTCAGGGGCCCACCAACCGAACTTCTTTGGAGCCAGGTCTGATGGATCAAAACCAAAATCGGCAAGTTTTATATACTGAAAAAAGTAAATTTTAGAATATATATAAAATTTCAAAACAAACGCACAATCTCGTCCTTTGTGAGCAGGATGTTCCTGGCCGCAACATCTCTGTGAACACAATGTCTTGATTGTAAGAATTGCAGTGCCTTGGCGAGTTGGATACAATAAAAATGTAATTTTAACGGTGTCGGTGGTGGCTTCCTGTTGTCTCTCAATCGATCCAACAACGATCCGCCCTCGCACAGTTCAAACACCTAAAGTTCATGAAATTGAAGATGTATAAAACTATTTAGCAAACAAACCATCATTGCCGGCTGGTGAACAATTCCGTATAGCCGAAGGAGTGATGAGTACTGGAGTTTGAGCAGGTGGCTTGCCTCTACTCGTAGATCGTCCATGAAGTTTGGAGAGATATCGCGAAGAATCTTGACGGCAACATTGACCCGTTTCCCGTTGCTTCTCGTCCAAAATCCACGTTTCACAACAGCGAATGAGCCTTCTCCGAGTTCTTCAAACAACTCGATCTGGAAAAAGGAGTACATTAAAAATCGTGAATTCCAGAGTGAAATTGTTGGGGTCTCTACAAAGTGTTCAAAATTTCATTGCCGTCAGAAAACTTTTCACAAAATGCTCTTATAGACATCTAGGTTCTAAGGATTCTAAGTTTTTGGTGAAGAATTTATTTGAACTAGCTAATCTGAAGGATTTGAAGTTGTTGAGACCTTTTCTGCATATCTACAGCTCAACTTATTGAACTTTGAAGGTCACAAAAACTTTGTAAACTATTTTTTAAAATCTAAACTTTCCAGATACTCATCATTTTTCATCCAAAATAAATCACCTGCTCATTGGGTATGAATGCCTTCTCATCAATTGCACTATGATTTTGTGTTGATTGGTCACCGGCCACGTACACCTGCTTTGGATCGCTTCGATTTCCCATTTCTCTTGACATCTCGAGCATTTGTTCACCAAGCTGCTTGATTTGAGGCTTCTGCATCCCGATATCCTGAAAAACATCAATTTCGAAAAAAATCCCCATCAAAATCTTCTCCATACCTGCATATCATCATCCCGTACAATGTAAAAGTTGTCGAATGTTCTAACGTTAAAGTTAAAGACAAATTTCTCTTTGTAGGCTTCGAGCTGGGACTTCAGGAGCACTTCCAGCACGGTGTCGTCGACAAGCACCGCTCCTGTTCTAGCCATTTTCAGCTTCTGAAAAAGAAAACAGTGAAATTCAGTAAGCGCGAGAGTAATCAAGAACAGAAGCCGTTATTTTCCAAGTGGAATAAAAGGAATGAGCTATGTTCTATTTAGGCAGGTTTACACCAATCTAACGCCTACATTACACGTGCACTTTCTCAAACTTCTCTCCTCTCTGCAGCCTCTCTTTTCGGTATAGACTCTAATATTGTTTTTCGATGCAGAACAGTTTTGGGCTGATTTAAAACTAGAATAGATCAATTTTTTGGCTTTATTGCGTTAGGCTATACCGAGCTATTTTTGGCGTTTCTGACTGATCCAGTGCTTGAAAATACTATTCTAGGCCGACTTTCCAAGTTCTTAGGCTCATCTTGGCTCATTCGCAGGCTAATCTTCAGATCGCGCATATCAAAACGTGGGTTTCTCGTAGCAAACATTTTGTTGTTTTCAAGTCGCTAGAAGGCAATTCTCATCACCTGACACCTCGATTTTTTTTTGGATTTTGAAAATCCGAGTTTCAATAATCGAGGTTTCGACTATTCTAGAAGCATTCTTGGCAATTCAAGACAAATTTCCAAAGGTGTTCACCCCAATCTCAGGCTATTCCGAACTGCCCTTTTTGGGATATTATTTTTTGGGATTTTAAAACCAACCTCTTTATTGTCGGAAGAATCCACTTCCACTTCCGACACATCCGATTCCAAACTTGTTGAAGTCGATCTATCGTAGTTGGCATCGTCCGCGCACCAACAGACTCGTTTCTCGGCAGCATATTCGCCGGTCATCTCGTCGTCTGAAAAAAGTAATAATTCTAAGAGCGCCGGATTTTCCCCGCAAATAACTTGTCAATTTTAATGTAAACCCCTATCGTTCATTTTTCCAGCTAAAAATCTGGTTTTTGGATGCTTTCAGGACTATTTTTGAGTCTTTGAGCGCATATTTTCTAGGGTATTCAATAGTTCAAGCTAATTTCCTTTCATTAAAACGTCCAAAAGCGTCCGAATTCAGTTTTTGAGCTCGAAAAAAGCTGGAAAAACCTAAAATCCCAAAAAAAACATTGATTGCTCTCCATGACTCAAAGAAACTCCCAAAGATAAAACCAGAATTTTACATCATGAAAAAATGAACGGAAAAATACTGAAAAACTGCCAAATATTCAAAATTTTTAAAGCTAAACGACTGATTTCGGACGTTGTAAGGCTTTTTTTCTGGTTACGCTGTCCTTTCCTGAAGCATAAAGTTTTTACTTTCTAACTTTCTAATTTACAGTTTTACTCTAGTTTTACTTTCTAAGTTACACGAGTCAGACATACCTGAGTCCCTTGGATCGTACGAGTCACCATCGGAGTCGTCGAGTCTCATATTGAAGTAGCGTTCTTGTCTCTTTGCTCGAGCTGTGTGCATTCTTTCGCATCCTTCACCTTTTGATAGTTGTCCAAGGGACTCAACATGTGGATCCTTATGACTGATATGGATGCCAGGTGTGAGCGTGCTTCTGCCTCCGTTAGTGAGCAACTCCTCACTAGCAATCACTTGAGCGCTATTGGACGTACTGAAAAACAAAGGGTCAGGTGACAAGAAAGGAGAAATATGAGGCGGAATACAAACCTTGACAATGGGCCTCCTTTCACTGGATTTTTCAGATACAAATCATCGATATTCGATGGGTTCTCCAAAGATTGGTCTCCACTAAGATCTCCGTGGCCGGTGTGGATGAAGGAGCCTAAAGGAAAGGACGTGAGGTGAAATACACTAATGAATAGGGGTATATGGTGTTTTTTTTAAATAAGAGGATAATAAAAGTTACTCACCAGCGACCGGCATTGCAATTCTCGACGTCCGATCGTTAAATGGCGTTTTTGTATTATCATTATGCAGAGGTTCAGAGGCGAATGGAAGCGGTGGAGGCGCTTGAATCACTGGTCCTGGTCGCATTCTTTTTCTTGGCAACTCGTCACTAGCAATCACATTGTTCAGAATCCCGATAGATGATGATGGCCATGGTCGCATCATATGTGCACCATCCCCATTCAAGCGAGACTGAAGCTCTGGGGTCAAACTGTCTTGCACATTCTTCTTTTGCTGGGACACGAACGTAGGTTGAGTCCTTTTGTCAAGTCTAGAGCTAGCCGAGTTGTTATGGCGAGGTGGCTGAAAATGCTGAATTGAACTAAATAGGCTCCAATCAAAAAAATTCTTACCTCACGGGACATATCCGGCTTATCAACATAGAACGTTGATCCATGTGGCTGGGAAGTTCCGAATTTTTCGGCGAAGGGCGTTGAGATCACTTCACTAGCCGTTGGAGCCACCAGTATTGTCGTAGAGTTGTTGACTGGTGATTGGGCCTTCTCAATTGGGCTTGGCTTCAGCACACTTCCTCGGATATCAAACGTTGGGTTTCGACGTTCCGGTGCTTCGATCAGAATCGTCTCCTCCGATCGGTTTCTATTGCTGATGATGCTATCGTTTCCTGAAGCTAGATATAGACTTATCATGAGGAATATCACAAAAATTTGTTATTTTCCAGGTGAGACAAGGCGGACAAAACATACCAAAGCCACGTGGCATCTCTATCTTTGAAGGTGAGAATTCATCATCAAATGCACGATCACAATCACTGGCCACATTGCTTCCTTTTTGCTCGTTTCCGTCGCAATTCGTGCCGGCGGCCTTACGGCGAGGAGTGGTGTTTTTGTGTGTCAAGTCGTTTCCAAATGCCTCGCCGAAACGAGACATTTTTTGCTGAAAATTTCAACACAATTAACGAAAAGCAAAAATTTGAGCTTAAAGTTGAGAAGAATACATGTTTATGAGAAAAAAAAAGAAGTTTTTTTATAGGAGAGAAAATTACTTATTACAATGATGCTAACCAAAATCCGGGAAACTTCTGTAAAACTACCACATGCAAGCGAAAAACCTATTTTTGGTCAAAAACACAATCAACACGGATCATGGAACATCGTTAACGTCAAACGTCTTTCAAGATTTAATCGAAAAGTTAGGGATCGAGCACGTGATCACAGCGCTTCAGCGCCATCAGTCCAACGGAATAGTAGAGCACTCATCAACAGCCAGCAATCAAAAATTGATTATGAACCTTGATCAAAATAAACTTGCTATTCCGAATTCAATTGAAACTTTAGGGAGGGAAATTTTTGGATGTCGGAAGTCATAGAAAAAACGTTCGAAATAGGAAGTCCGAAATATATACAATTATCGATTTTTTTAAACTAAATTGGAAAACATTTCGAACTACGAGGTCAAACGGTGGAATTCGGAAGGGAGAAAAATCTTGGAGCTCGGGTCGGAAATGAGAATTCTGGACACTTTTATATCCATTAACAAGTAGTTCTCACTTTTTTAAAGCCTCAATTATAGAATGATTTACATTCCACGCGCTAAAGGTTTCGATATGTCCAATCAGAAAAAAAACGGCGCTTCCGGAAGAAATAACGGCTTTCAAACAGCTAACACAACTACTAAAAGATTTCTAAACGAGAAGAAAAGATAAAAGCGCAAACCACCGATAAAAAAACAGTGCAAAAACGATGAATGAAGAAGAGAATATCGGAAAATTTTGACGTTGGCCTGATAGGCACACTTCTTAATGAAACAGATTCACACCACCCCCGTACGATTTTTCTTGAACACGTCGTGTCGTTACACTTTGTAACGATGTTTCCGAGTGCGCATCCAGAGTGTTCTTGATAGAATTGAACACTCCCGTTCAGCGGCTTGCTAACAAATTTCACTTCGAACGGCTCCAGAATCCTCAATCCAATTGTTGATTTCATCGGTACATTCTCTTCTGGCGATTGTACTTGACGAATTCGGGAAGCTTGTCGAATTGTTCGTCCTTCTAGCAAAGATGAGCTGGCACTCCGAAACTCTAGTCGACGCTTGGCTTCTTCTCGGCGAACTGAAAACGTTTTTATTTTAGAAAGTTTTTTAACGTCACTGTTTCAAAAAAACTGGAAACACAACAAAATCTGTTTTTTGACAAACAGAAAAAGATGCCTGCTTGCAACTTCACAGCCTTTTTGTTTCAATGTCTGGTTTTCAGTCTTTCCTAAGATTAGATTCTCTAAACCTTACCTCCTCTTCGTCGGAGTGGTCTTCAAGATAGGATTTGGATTCCTTTTCTTCGTCCTGGTCGGGAGTTTCTTAGAGGCCCTCCTCATTTTTTAATTCCAGCAAGGTTTTGCGGTCTCAAGCTTTTGGAGATGCGATTTGATTCCGGCTGTGTCCAGGCTGAAAATACGAATGCTTTGCGTTATTCAAATAATTTTATAATTTGCAAGGAGGATGTTTTCTACAAGCTTCCAATAAGACAACTACTACGATCACAATTGCTGCACAATCTCTAATTTCAGAACATTCAGAGTGTTCTTTTTCTGTGAAGCGTTCGACCAAAACTTAAATACGTTTTGGTTTGAAACTCATGTAATTCGTCTTCAGAACATACCTTGGCAACGTCAGATTCATACTTCTCGATTGGTGAGTGGTCATTCGATTTCGGATCGGGTTCCATGTTGAGCTGCTCACTGACACTCTTTTTGAGCCGCACGATTACATGGTCCAGATGCACATGTCGCAGTCAATGGTTCTGTGAGACAGGGTTCTCAGCCAATTTCCAGGTTCTCTTCTCTATTATCTCTTAATTGACATCCCCAATGTCCTATTTGGTGATCCTATTGACTGTAGCGGAGTTGGTAGTCGTCAAGAATATCCTTGCAAAAGCCGTGTATGTTCTTGAATCGGATCCGAACATTTCCTTGGACTTCCCATGACCGTAGACTACACGGAAGATGAGTGGCTACCCTGGCCATGGATTCTCTGGCTTTCGTTCTAGTCCTGGTTGTGGCAGAATCTCACAAGCTCCAACAGGCTTGCATCCGAAACGGTTGTAAGTGGCGAAACTAGAAAATGATGACCTTCTAGATGAGGTCAGTTTTCTCGTCCCGGTAGTGGCAGAATTTTGAAGGCCCCGACAGTCTTGCATCCGAGATGGTTGCTGGTAGCGATGCAGTCAGTGGTGGTGTCTCCTCCTCTAAAGATGAAGACCTTCATGTTGGCTTGGTCAAGATCCTCTCCTAAAAGACATCGTTTTCAGCATGTCGGCACTCGATAACGTCGTTGTCGCTTAGAAGAACCGGCACATGCTTTCCGATCTCGATGTTCGTCAGGAACTTGACTTCTTCTTGGTCCAGAAGCGTGATTCGACGGTCACCGACAAATTAGTCGCGCTTCATGGTTGTGATTCCGTATCTGGAAATATTTTTGTTACTAAAGTTTTCTGAAGAATCGGTAATTTTGGTTCAAAAAATATTACCTCAGCAGTCCTCCAACTTGGTTTTTGTGTTCACTGAAGACAAATGTGTGTCCAACCTTGAGCAACTAAGCTCCAAGTGAAGATGGTCCGTATCCAATAAGAGCAATGCCAATGTTGATTGCTGGCTTCATCCATTCTTGCATAAAAGCGTAATCAATGATTGCGCTCTCTGTTGATTCGTTACTCAAATCTGGGTATCCGATTCCAAGAGTGCATACTCACTCACATGTTGCTGGGCAAACACGTCCGGTGGATTTCGGGAAGTTGTTGGTCTGGAAGCTCAAGCGCATGACGTCAGTTGTTCTTGAACACAAAATCGGTGCACATCGTAATGTTTTGCCACAGACCATTCAGCAAGCAGGTTGCTCACGAGTGTTGCTGTAGAGATCTTCAAAATTTCACAAATAATCCCAATCTTTGAGACGTTTTTCAGGGTCCTGTTTGGATTTCTTGTCATCTTCCCGGTAGGCAATTTCTCGGCATGAGATGCTCCTCATTCTTGAATCCAGCGAGGTTGTGCGGTCTCAAACTTGTGAAGAATCGATTTGATTCCTGTTGTCTCCGGACTGAAAATACGAACGCTTTGCGATATTGAAATAATTTTATAAGTTTTGCAAGGAGGATGTTTTCTACAAGTTTTCAAACAGATCACTACTACAATCAAAATTGCTACACAATTCCTAATTTCGAAACATGCAGAGTTTTTCTGTGAAGCGTTCAACCATAACTTACATCAGTTATAGTCTAAAACTTATATAATTCGGCCTTAGAACATACTTTGGCGACGTCAGATTTATACTTCTCGATTGGTGAGTGGTCATTCGATTTCGGATCGGGTTTCAGGTTGAGTTGCTCACTGACACTTTTTTTTTCAGGCAGCACGATCCGATTATTTCTCAATCGACATCCTCAATGTCCTATCTGGTGATCCTATTGACTGTAGCGGAGTTGGTAGTCGTCAAGAATTTCCTTGTGAAAACCGTGTATGTTCTTGAATCGGATCCGAACTTTTCCTAGGACTCGAAAAAGGAGTGGTCATTCTAGCCATGGATTCTCCGTGACGGTAGCAAGAGGCAATAATAGAAACTGACGACCTTCCTGATGGCTTGGTCAAGATCCTCTCCCAAAAGACATCGTCTCCAGCATGTCGGCACTCGATGACGATGTTGTCGTTGAAAAGAACCGGCTGGCCCATGCTTTCCGATCTCGATGTTCGTCAGGAACTTGACTCCTTCTTGAACCAAAAGCGTAATTTGACGGTCGCCGACAAATTAGTAACGCTACATGGTTGTGATTCCGTATCTGGAAATAGTTTTGTTAGTAGAGTTTTTTGAAGAATCGGTAAATTCGGTTGAAAAAAATGTTACCTCAGCAGTCCTCCAATTTGGTTCTTGCGTTCACAGAAGACTCTTGATTAACTGAGCAGCAGCTCTAAGATGATCCGGATCCAAAAATAGCAATGCGCTTGCCAGTGTTGAATGCTGGTTTGCATGGCTTCATCCATCCTACTAAATCGATTTGATACAGAAAGCTGGGGATCCGATTTCAAGAGTGCAGGCTCCCTCGCATGGTGCTGGACAATCATGTCATGAATTCAACATGAATTCCGGAAAGTCATCCCAATCGCTGAGACGCTCTTCAGGGTCCGGTTTGGATTTCTTGTCATTTTCCTGGTCGGCAGCTTCTTGGAGATGCTCCTCATTCTCGAATCCAGCGCCTCTGGAGAGACGACGTTGTTTGCGGTTGTCTCCAAGCTGAAAACACACAGGTTGGGCAATATTCAAATTTTTTATTCTGTGAAGGGTTTAACTGAAACTTATAATTTGTTTTTAGAACTTATTTTGACTGAGAAAAGAAAAAACTGACGTTGCTCTTTTTCTCAACATCTCCTTCTTCTTGTTCTGCCGACGGGTAGTTGGTACGATTTGCATGTCCAACGGAAATGTACGGGTACGTGGCTCCGACTAGTCGACGGACAGAAGGCTCATGTCCTGATTGTTCTTGTCCTACTCTGCTTAGCATTTTTCCCTCTTCCTGCTTGACAAGCTCGGACCCAGTGAGTTTAACAAACTCCTCAATTTTGAATTTGACGAAGAGAAGGTCCTCTATGTTGGCATCATCGAGATCCAACGTTGCAGCATTCAGGCGTAGGAACGTTTCTTCTCTGAAACAAGTAATGTTTAGGTATACAGATACACGTGTTTACAAATTTGTAACCAAAAGAAACTCACTGAGCATATCCACTTCTCATCGTTGCGGCAACGTATCTTCCTATCACTCCCAGCACAACCATCCTTCCTTCAGTCAAATATTAGCATCCATGATCTCCGACAGCATCGACGATCCATTCGCTTCGGAATTTTTGACGGTGCTTTTTAACTTTTACACTCTTAGCTTTTGCCCGGCTCTTCTCTACCCTTTTCCCCCGGTCAATTATTTTCGGTTTCTAATAGATTCAGAAAATTATAACATGAAACGTCGGCTTACCACAGTCAAAATTCAACTGAACACCTCTGCCAAGGTTCTGTACATACGAGAAGAAGAAACATAGCGATCAAGTGATAGTGAGTTAATTGAGTAGACTCAGGAAAATAAGTGCGAATTGGGTGATAAGAAAAGTCACTGGGATGATCAGCAAATGAGATAGATGATTGGAAAAACGTTCGAAAAGTTGCTAGGCGTGAAGGAGATTGGCTAAATCGGTGAACTTGTTAACAAAGACGCGCATTTCTTTTTCAGAATTCCATTGAAACAATTCGGAAGAAAACAAGAAGTTGAGAGAAAAGAAGATATTTCGCAATCAAATTGTTACCATACACTGGGGACTATGGAGGAAGCATGCAAGAAAAATTGTGAGAAAATTTAGGATCGGAAAGTTCTATGCAGCACGCGCCATAACGCTAACATGGGGCTAAAAAATCTGCGCATATGTCTGTTCGCGGCCTCGGTCCGCAATACACCAAACCTCACGCCAAATGCAGAGTGGACACGACGGGGTGTGTTAGAGAGTGTAGTAAAAGAGGAGAGGGGAGGCGAGATAGTGTGCGCATGCAGGAGAGTGTGGGGAGTGTTGTGGAGTGTTGTAAACCTGCTCTACTGAGATGAACCTTGTTAGGACGACGTCAAAAACTTCTGATTCTTTTTTTTCTTTTTTTCCTCATTCTTTTTTCTTTTATAGTTCTTGCGCGTTTGTTTTCTTATATGATTTCGCGTTGTTTTAGTATAGTTTCAGCCGACAAATTTCACCTGAATGTAGCTTCAGGTTTTTTTCCATGTTTAATGGCGCGTGCCGCGTAGAACTTTCCGGAATTCTCTACAAATTCGACTTGCACTCTTCCCCTAAAATCTCCAGTGTTCTTCCAAATAATTTCAGTGGAATTTTGTCCAGAAATTCGTTTTTTTTTGCTAACAAATTCACCGATCTATAAGTTTTCATCAATGCTTCGCAGATTTCCGAACGTCTTTCATTTCACCCACTCGTTGATAATCTTATCATTTCACCCACTCGTTGATTATCTTATTCATCACTAGAATCGTGTTTATTCCCCAGCTCCTCCTCAATTGATATTACATGTTTGCTCTGCCTCTGTTTCTAATGTATACAGTGGCTCGACAAAGATGTTTTCTTGATTTCTGACAAGAGAGCACCGATTTCTCATGTTATAGTTTTGTAGATTTATTAGGAACGGAGAATAATATACAGGGGGAAAGTAGAGAGGAGTCAGGCGAAAGCTTAAAAGCTTAGCTGTACAATAATCCAATATTGTGTTAAATGATTATGGCGACAGGGCTGATTGACGAATCCTTTCAAATCCTTCTGACAGTGTTTTTGACCAATTCTGAGCAAGGGATCACAGTACCGGGCAGCTATCTATTCGGTGGTGGACGAGATCTCCACATGATTAACATATCCATTTGGCTCCGATGTCTCGAGTGGAAGGTAAGTTGGCAACATCAATTCCAGAATCGTCCTCATTTTTCAACCCAATAACTTTTCAGTTGATGATTGGTGATCAAACATGAAATGTCGATTGGAAGGGGAAAGTGAGTGACGGAAATTGTGAAACGATCAGATTGGAGACTACTCATCGATTTTTTATCAGTTCCCGTGTTCCACTGCGCCAATGATTCGATCGGCTTGAATCGATATTCGGATGGCCTTCGTAATGACTGGTGAGTGACAGGTGATTTCTTGGTGTTTAGTTTCCACTCCAGCTTTCACGGTAGCTATGACACGATCTTCTTCTTCTTCCAGATTCTGCTTGCTCACTGCGACAGGGCAACTGCTTGGCCAAATGAGGATTTGTTGCTATACTCGATTTGGAAGTCGTAGTTGAGACGAATTGTTGACTATCGTTTGTATCGATTGGATAACTATCATTTCATCTGAAGATGGCGAGATGAGGTCTTTGGCTCATCGCTTTTTTTGGATTCGTCTCGGATGCAATGTGTGATGACGGCGCTAATCCCTTAGTTGGACGCATTTGCGGCAACGATCATTGGCAAGTTCGGATCAAAATGAACGGACCGAAGGACTGATTGGAGGATGTCACAAATTTCGATTGAATGACAGAGGCCCATTCTAAATAAAACTTCCATCGTCGTCAGCGGTGACGCCCAAATCGATCGACAATGAATTTCGAGAAGGGAATTTCTGATTGGAAGAATGATCATTTGGCTGGTCTGACACGGAAACCATATTCTTCAATTCTTAAGAAGATGCTCCTTTGACTCGGAACGGCATTCAATTGCAGTGAAAATTTCGAGGTGAGTGTTACTGTTAGCAACTTCTTTAAGGTTTTTTTTTTTCCATTTCAGAGTGTTGACATGCTTCTGCCAAGTCGATTTGAGTAAATCGTATTCACTCTTGGAAGATTTACAACTAGAACTGGACTTGTTTTCCGTCATGGTAGCTTGAAATGCGGCTTCAAATGAAGTGAAGCTTTTGTTTTGGTGCACATTCCGAATCCTGTCTTGAAGAATTCTGGGGATTCGATGTGGATATGCTACTGAAGTTGGATGTGCTATTTGTGTCATGATTTCTGGAGCTTGGGAATGACTGACATCGTTGATGGAACCACGAATAAGATGTTAAAAAAGGGTCTTATCTTTGAGAACTCATTCCAAAAAGTGATGCAGTGTTGGTAACATGGCATGCTCTTGAACCATGATAACCATTGAACACACCAGTGCCCTTGACATTTGCCACTGCTCCTTGACATTAATTGGCCTTTTGGTTGCAGAACGGAGGTTGAGTGTTAGCTGTTACAGCGTCGGCTTGTCCAATCCGTTCAAATGAGAAGTGTGCTTTTGGCTCCACGGTCCAGGACCTTTCGGATGGGTGTTCCATTGATCGCGAAGTCAGTATTCTTGGTTCCAAGAACTTAGTTTTTTTCATCTGACTTCAGAGGACTCTGGATGGACGGCTTCTGTCTCAGCGATTGATGGACATTTGCTTCTAACTCCCGACAAAATTCATGCTGAATTTGGTTATATTAATGAAGTCGGCGTCGACTTTCATTAACATGACGTGATCTAACCGGTCAGTCAGTTTAGTCAGAGTGATCTTCGAATTGGATTTTATTCGAGAAGTCGACTTTTGGTATCCTGGCTTGATTGAAGTCCTCGGGTCCACAATAGGTACGAAGCTTAGTCTTCCGTCATAATATTCTTCACTGTCCCATTGAACAATCTTTGCTGTTCGCAGTGTATTCCTTCCGATCCACTTCGCAGTTCACAGTCCAAAGTTTATGCTTCATTGTGGTGAGAGCCTTCATTTTGTTGAAGAGATTTTTGAGTTTAGCGGCGAAAGTGTCTTTGTGGTCTACTTTGACTGGGATATCTGACAGAAGATGTTACCGCAATTGCTAAAACTATCTTCGATTTGGAATGTATATCAATGACATCAAGAAAGACTAGTGTCGTTATTACATCCGGAAATGCTATCAATACTTCAAGGCCGTCTTACAACGAATTGTCGACAAAAAATAGGTGAAAAATGCCCCAGACTTAAAAAATGTCAGTATAATTGTAAGCGCGTTTGGTACTTTTCCTTTGTCCCTCGTTGCACTGGAGCAAATTTTTTCAAACGTATTTTCTCTCTTTCACAATTTGTTTTTTCCTTCTACGGAAATTCACCCCCTCTCTCTCTCTCTCTCTCTCTCTCTCTCTCTCTCTCTCTCTCTCTCTCTCTTTCTCTCCCTCCCTCAAACGCATTTTGTTTCAGCTAAAACTTGGATTGATCACAATGGAGCCCTTCGGACTGACCGCCGAGGAAGAAATGGAGGTCAGTGTGGGATGTGTACTTCTACTTTTTTCCACATCAATTTTTTATTTCAGTTCTTGCGAAAGAAAAATCGATCGCTTAAGGATGAGAACGAGGAACTAAAACAAGAAATATCTCACGGAGAGAAGGTTCGAATGCTTCTCGAATCTCGCATAACGTTGCTGGACCCCTCAAGTGAAATGCAGGTAAGAATCGGGAAATTATTTAGTAGCTGCAAATCGAGAGGATAAGCCAAAAACTTTTTTCGTCTTCTTTTCGTCTTTTAAAATCACGAATACTCCCACTGTTAAATCAAGAAATCTTCAATACTGAAACAGTATAATGACTGCGGCGCTCACACACTCATTATAATATTGCAAATTTATATTCGATTTTTCAGGAATTCGAGGAGTTCGTGGAAAAGCTGAAAGAAAACATAATGCTAGAACAGAAGGAAGAACAAGAAAAAGCAGAGAAATGGGAGAAAAAGAAAAACATCGTCCACATTTCGGTTACATCTGTGTAAGTATTTCCAGTCAAGATGACTTTTTTTTATTAATCTTCAAAATTTCAGTGAAAAATCTGGATCCATTCAGAAGTTCGAAAAATGCTACCCACTTCCAGTCTTCCACAAAAAGTTTTTCGAGATAGCAAACACGACGTCGGCAGGATTCTTCAACAGGTTGGAAGCGTTGGGCAAAGCATCCCATGACACTACAAAATTGGATAAAAGTACAACAACAGAAGACGCAACTACTGAGACAGAATTTCCGGAATCGGACAAAATGAACCTGGATGTCACTGGTGGTGCTTCGGATAATGAAATCAGATTATTCGACTTGGACTTGTACAATTCAATGGACTCGGTTCATGACACCGCCCCAACTCTGGACGCCTCTGGACATTCCTCGAATCATGAAATTTCGAATTTGGACACTGACTTGAGTGTTTCAATGAGCTCTACTAATGGCAACGCCGCAACTATGGATGTGTCTGGAAGATCTTCGGCGTCAGAACTCGCCCTCGACAGCGACGAGGTCGAAATTGCCAACAAGGAGGACATCTCCAAGTTCGTGACAAAGAGCAACGCGATCCTGTGGGAGGACGACTACATCCAAGTTGGATGCAAATTGGAAACCCGCAAAAACTTGGGTCGGCTTGACATGTTCTACGGAAACAAGACCTCACAGTCATTCAATCAGTTTACTCCAAATATCACTTGTCCAGGAGCACTGGCTGTTCAACTTCAGGCTCAAGCCAACCCAGTGGAACCGATCGTGGCAGCTGGAACTCAAGTGCAGCAACTTATCAACTTTGTCTGCGTGCAGGAGTTCCAAAAGATGCCTGTAATAAACATCAAATTCACATTCACGTAAGTCTAGATTATTGATTTTTCTTTTCTAATCTTTATTAATTTCAGGGACCGCGCCGGAGCAATCCAGAATTTCGACAAGAACTTCTACCTTCCACTCTTCGTGAGCAAATTCTTCGAGCCGACGAATATGACTCTGAAGCAGTTTTACAAAAAATGGAAGTCGTTGGATGCAACATCACAAAAGGCACAAAAGATCTTTGCTGCTCAATCGCCAATGGAGACAGTCGCCATCGAGACCAAGCTTAAAGGATTCGGAGCAAACCTGCTGACAGAAGTGAATACCGACTCCGACAATTTCGTGTGTGCAGGAATCATTCATACGCAAGCACAACAAATTGTAACATTGATTCGATTGGAGCCAAATGAGCAATCCAAGGTGAGTTGATGAACAAAGTAACGGGTGTATAATAATAATAGATGTATATGTATAGTTTGAGTAGCACATTTGAAAGAACTGATTTAGTGAAATTGAGATATTTTGGTTAGCTAGAATAACGAAATTCCAATGGCCCAGACTGTTCAGACAATTAAAAGAAATCAAAGTAAGCGCAGCTATTTTTTAGAAGTATGTCATCTCCGTTCGCTCAAACCAAGATACAGTCGCCCAAACACTGGTGGACTTATTGGCCAACGTTATCACTGGACCAGGTAGGAACTTATTATTGTTCGAAATCCAAATTATTACTGGGTATTCTGTTCGTCCTAAATAAGTTTTGAGACAGATTCTGTCTATAAAAAGAAAAAATAGCAGAAAAGCTTGGAAAAGTGTAAATTCTCTATTTATCTCTCAACATTTATCATGTTCGAATTGATTTTAAAATCATCTTGTGTCTTTGTCGTTTATGTTTGTTAAATTTTACTGTTTTGCAGGTGATCAATACATGCCCAAACTAAATCCGAATGACAAACTTATGTTGAAGTTGTTGGCGACTCCACGAACAATCCGAATGATCAACGGAGAGTTGGAGAAGGATCCAAAAGTGAACATGTCCAAGAGGCAAATCCAGCAAAGCGTCGACCGGCTGTGGGAAAGGGGTTTCATTCGCGCGGATCGGCCCGACCGTCGAGGACATTTCAGAACCACCGGACCGGATGGCGGTGGTTTCTGGTATGTCCCCGCAAACCATTAATGTCATCCGTTCAACATTTTGTATGCTCCCACCACCACGATCTTCCCGATGCTTCCTAAATTTCAATCTAAAGATTATGTGCACTGTAAATGTGTTTTTTTTTATGTATTGTGACAGTTTTTTAGTGATATGGCAGGGGGCACGGGGGCGGCCAGTCCAAGGAAGCCTTGGGTCCCCTCTGCGCCGCCTTTTCGTCCGTTAACCCCCTGCCAGTAATGAAATTTGTAATTTGAATTTTTTTTTTCGAGAAAAATTACTGGATTCGCATACGAATACACTGGAAATTCAGGATAATTCTAATTCTTACTGTCCGGCATTAAATGGATGTTGGGAAATCCATGAAATCCAAGTTTTTCTAGGGGTGTTTGTGATAAGAGGGGGTAGAGGTGAGAGAAGGGAAGAGGAACAAATCCGACTAATTTTTAGCAGAAGATGAAGAAGACTCCGAAGATGTGAAAAAAAGATGATTACCCCAGGAGTGTCCGAACTTCAAAGTCTCAAAAAGCTCGAAATGTGTCTAGAGAAGTACAAAAAGTTGGATATTAGCCCTCTTTGTCTGCCCGGCATGCAGAGTACGGGAAAAATACAGTGAGCGAAAGAACATGTCAGAAGTTGTCGGAAAACATTTGAAACAAGGTCAAATTGAAACAGGAGTTTATCAAAAGAGTTTATAACGAAATCGAATCATATTTGTGTACCACGGTCTTGTGTCTGGAATATCTGGCGTGCTCAAGAACATATCGTCCGCGCAATCCATCATAATGCCTGAAAACTTAGAATTGTGATATAGATTTGAAGCGGCTAAACTAACTATCCAGCTTTTCTCCATTTTCTGGTCTCTGAATCGTGACTGTCATACAGGTTGTGACACATGGAATGTACCGAATCTTTCCGACCACACAATCATTCAAGGCCCATTCTTCCACTCATCCCATGCTCTGGCCGTGTTCCGCGTTTTGCATGAGCCATCTTCTCAGGTGCTGAAATAAAAAAGAGTTCAGATTATTTGCAAGTTATATCAAAAATTTCCAAAAGTTCTCCATTATCAATTAATTCAAAATTTTTCTATCGACCGCAATTGTTTTGAAGACAAAAATATTTTTCTGCAAACTAAAAATCATTCATAAAAAAACATCTAAAGGGATTATGAGCTCATTCATGGGACCGTAATTCAATCTTACGGCCGGATTTCTATTCAAGGAACTATAAAAGTAAAAAAAAAAAACTTAATATTTCATGACATATTGAATTTTCGTAAATAGTCTAGTCATGCTCATAGGATTATAATCGCTGATATTGATAATCACTTTCATGAGGATAAGTATTTTGAAAAAAGAAGTGAGAAAACTCTTTAAAAATTCAATTCTCGGGAATGGATAAATGTTTGATTGATCAATCTAATCAGGAAAATGGTTTTTTGGTTCCGAGGCAATGATAACATTTTGACAATTGAAGTTTATGGCTTTATATGGTCATAAATGAGGCCGTTTGGTCTGCAGTCATGGCAAATCTTCAGTATCCTCAGTTCTCAACAAACTTTTTAAACAATCAGTTTCTATCATTCCTATTCCGCTCTCTATCTGTGGTCTCTCGCTCTTTTTTCCCTCTCATTCCTGATAGTTCACGAAGCATGACTCACTAGGCTCTCCCCTACTTCCCACCGTCCTGTCCTCTAAATCTCTCCGGATCCCTACAGTATTTTTCTCATTTCGGGGCGGCCACTGAAGATTGCTAACCGTTACTGATATCACTCTGTTTTTGTAAAGATGCATGATGATTGATCCCGTGCCTGGTTGGACCGGCTTCACCTACTCTGGACTGTCTGGTTGGCTGATTATTCTCAAATTTCTCTATATTTTGTAAGATTGGGAGGCGGACCCTATATGTGTCACAATCAGACTAACAACATATGTTCGGAGTTCTCTGCGTCTCTCACTCTCTGCGAGAATTTCTCATAAAGCATCTGATCCGTTTTTTAGCTTTTTCAATGTCCCACCTAACCTTTATTCCAAATAACTTTCATAGCTCTCTTTATAGACTATTCTCTCAAACTACCGAGAAGGCCTGTCCTAGATTTCCACTCTCAAAATATACTGCCACCCTCTAATAGAATGTCACCCGTTTTCGGTGTTTTTGTGCAAATATTTCAATAGAACTTTAGTAATAAAAACACCACCTCCACATTTTTTACTTTTATAGTTCCTTGAATAGAAATCCGGTCTTAAGATTGAATACCCATGAATGAGCTCATAATCCCTTTAGATATTTTCTTTGCGAAATCCTTGTCCTAATTGCCAATATCTGCTCCTTTTATTCCAATTACACCTCCTCTGCCGTCTCTCGCTCCTTTTTCTCTTTCATTTTCGATGGTTCACGAGCCATGAGTCACTAAGCTCTCCCCCACTTCCCACCGTCCCATCCTCTGAATCTCTCTGGATTCTTACAGTATTTCTCTCATTTTGGGGCGGCCCCTCCAGATTGCTAACTGTTAGTGATATCACTTTGTTTTCGGAAAGCGTCATGATGATTGATCCCGTTCCTGGCTGAACCGGCTCCGCCTACACTGGACCGTGTCGTTGACTAATTCTCCTCAATTCTATCTATATTTTGCCTGGTTGGGAGGCGGTCCCAATATGTTTCAGAATCAGACCAACAACATCTGTTTTGAGTTCTCTGCGTCTCCCTCACTAAAAGGGGACGCCCCCAAGCCGCAGATATTTATTTTTGTTTCAAATGGGCGCCACGGAACGTGCGCTTACAGCTTCAGGATGATTTTTTCGCAGAATTCTCTAGTATCTGATCCGTTTTTTAGCCTTTTCAAGGTCCGAAGGCCTGTCCTAGATTTCCATCCTCGAAATATACTGCCACCCTCTAATAGAATGTCACCCGTTTTCGGTGTTTTTTTTGTGCAAATCTCCCAATAGAACTTTAGTAATCAGAATACCACCTTGGTAGAACCCAATTCAGACAAAGAATTCAGGTTCGGATAACTGATGTCATATCCTGAGAGCCCTTATTTGAAAATCGCATTCGTTTTCTGAAGAAAAAGTTTCTCTCCATCAATAGTTTCATTTTCAGGATGAAGCTCCAACGACGACTACTACAAATGCGACAGACATGCGGACATGTGCCCAATGTACGGGAGGAAATTACGTGAGTGCTTTCATTGATTTTTAGTTTTAAGAAAAAGGACATCATTTACTAATTTGTATCAAAAATATGCATAGCTTTTGCTTTTTGAATTTTTGAACATTTGAAAAAATTACTGTTGCTCCGCGAGCACAAAAAAATATTAACTACTTATTTTGATATTTTTGAATTTGTTGATGGAACTTTGTAAATGAACATGCATTGGCTCTTTATGACAAGGGGGGGCCATGAGAAAAGGGGGGCCCATGGGAAAAGGGGGGGCCCAAGTCAAAAGGGGGGGGGGCCATGAGAATAGGGGGGGGGGGCCCAAGTGAAAAGGGGGGGGGGCCCAAGTTGAAAAATGTGGACAAAGTTAAGGTTTACCAATTTTTCGAAGTTTTTCGGATGTTTCTATGAAAATTTCGTTGTTTCCACAAAAATTCATAACTTTAAAAAATTTCAGTTTAGGTCAGTTTTTTGCATGAACAACAGTATTTTTTGCATTTTAACTGTGAAATTTGAAGTTATTCAGCTAGTCTAGACTTTTTTCAGGCTTAGTAACAGAAAAATGAACAAAAAATGTGCAAAAAATGACCGAAACTGAAAATTTCAAAAAATTATGAAAATTGTTCAAAGTTCGAAATTTTAATGGAAACAGTCACAAAACTTGAAAAACTAAGTAAATCTTAACTTAGTACACATTTTTACCCTTGGGCCCCCCCTATTCTCATGGGCCCCCCCCCCCCTTTTGACTTGGGCCCCTCCTTTTCCCATGGGCCCCCCCCCTTTTCTCATGGGCCCCCCCTTGTCATAAAGAGCCCATGCTTTTGCCTTGAATTTGCTGTGTTACAACTTGACTTATGAGTCAACTCTTATGAAAATTGTTTAAACTGTCTCACAACCCAGTGTACAAAAACTCAGAACAAACATTTTCAACAAGACTCATGAATTACCTTATAAACGAAGTTTTTTTATCAAGATAAAAATCTACATTTTGAAAATTCCATCTCTAAATGAAAAAACTGTAAAAAAATTGGAAATTTTTTTTGGCTCGCAGAGCAACGCGCTTTTTTTAGCAAACGTAGTCAGCATTTTTGATGAAACTTGCTGAAAATTCGTTTTTTCACGGAATTTCATCTGCAAGTAAAAAAAATGTCAAAATTGGTCATTTTCAATTTTTTGTTCTCAATAGCTGCTCCTTGAAAATTACAAAATGGATTATTTTCAGTGTCATGAAGATCAAGATTGTCGCCCCACTGGAGCGCAAATATGCCGTTTGGATGGGCGGATCTATTCTCGCTTCTCTCAACAGCTTCCAAGAGATGTGGATCTCCAAAGAGGAGTACGACGAGTCGGGCCCATCCATTGTTTATCGCATGTGCTTCTGAAATGGCGAAACGTTCGATACCTTTCGTCTTCTATTCTTGTCAACATTTTTCATAATTGTTTCCTCTCCTAATTTTTTTGAAATTTTTATTTATTGATTTTCTCGCTTTTGTAATAAAGATGAATAAATCTCGCAAACATTCGATATTTCGGAGAAAAATTTTGAAAAGATCTCATATACAGAAAACTGAACTCAAAGTCTGATTTTCCGATTAATTTTAAATTTCAAGATCACCAGCTCAAAAAATTACTGATTTTCAGCATCCTCGGGTTCGTCATCCCACTAATCATAGTCCACGTGTTCCACGATTGGATTGAAACTGATTGGTCCCTCCTATAAAGTTTATCATGAAAAAATATTCACAATTGGACACAGAAATTCAATCAACATACGAAATCCTTTCTGCTTTGGAAGTGTGATGCGAGGATCAATGACAAATTTGTCGATGGTTGGAATTCCGTGTCTGAAAAAATTATCATCAGTAAGATTGACAGATCGCTGAAAACAATAACCTGATAAGTCCCCCAACTTGGTTCTTGCGTTCGTAGATGACTACTGTGTGTCCAACCTTAACCAACTTCACGGTATCTCCAAGTCTAGATGATCGTTGGATCGGGCAGTGACGATTACTTCTGGCCTGGCAAGCGCTGTTTTTGCCATCAGGTAATTGGTGTCAGGATGTTGGATGTTATATCGATCTTCAGGCTGAGCTGCTCAATGACACTATTTTCTGGTCCCACGAATCCCATATCCGAGAGGTCTCCAAAATTGCTATTTGGCACGGAGAATCTCAGAATCTCAGAATCTCAGAATCTCAGAATCTCAGAATCTCAGAATCTCAGAATCACAGAATCTCAGAATCTCAGAATCTCAGATTCTCAGAATCTCAAAATCTCAGAATCTCAGAATCTCAGAATCTCAGAATCTCAGAATCTCAGAATCTCAGAATCTCAGAATCTCAGAATCTCAGAATCTCAGAATCTCAGAATCTCAGCAGTCAACTGACTCAAGTTCTGACGTAGCGAAAAATAGTCTGTTCTGTTATGAAAAACTTGTGTATTGTTAAGGTTAGAGACTTTCAGAAACAACAATGTTTAATTTTTAAATTTTATTGAAACATATGGTAGGTCAAGCGGAGTTCATTCTGGAAGGGACCTGGTTGGCTTTCTGGGACCGAATGACCTCCGCCTTTCCTACCATTACACAAGACAAAGCAAAATAAAATATTCGACACAGATTAAAAATTTTGGTGGGTGATAACAAATAGAGACATTAGATGAAACAAATGTGACGTCTTAAATCGTATTCATCGTAATCATCATCCGCCGGGCGCCAGAGTCTTCCCATGTGTTTTTTGACGGCTTTCCGGATCTATCGCTCCACATTTTTCGTATTCGTCAGATCGAAGGTCTCCTTCACATAATCATTGACTTGTCTCAGCGTTGCTGTCCCACCTTTCGCGACAAGTGCTTCCTTGACAACTGTGTGCCAATTGTCTAGAGCTCGGCGTGGTGCTGAAATCAACAAAAATAATCAAAAGTCAGACTTTAGCGTACTGAATACTCACGGGTCACTGTTTGTGGAAGAAGCCGAGCTAAGAAAGCTCCGAAATGGGCGTTTTCATTTCTCCTCATGTCCAACGCTTGATCCTCTTGGAATACCTTCAGCCAGTTTTCGATTTTGTATATTTTGAATGAATCGTCAACTTCAGAAGTCACAGCAGTGATTTTGCCGGGGTTACCCTCCCACCTTCCCGAACCCCGGGCTAGCTTACGCTAGCTTGAGGTATCTTTCGTACCGCGCGTGCCCGGACTCCAACTTCACATTAGTTTTTCTCCATTTCTTCGTCGACAAGCTCATTGTCCACATTACACCATTTGTATCACCAACAATCAGTGTTTCTGAAAACAAAGAAAAACGTGATGAATATTTACAATCAAAACTAACTGCTGTATTGGCAAAAAATGTATCTTCAGCAAAGCGTGGCATAGTTCCGTTGTCATCGTCGCAATCTCCACGTCCATTCACGGTTTGTGTTTTGAGAGAAATCGAAGTATACTGTCCAGCCTTATTCTTCTCGAAAATGAAAATCTTTTCGTTGAGAACAAATCCTCCAATCACGTTTTCAATTTCAATGTTTGTCCCCACTTTTAATGTCGTTGCTTCTTCTTGCCCATAAATCGGCCAAGTCATGATCTACAATTTCGATGAAATCAAAATTTTTTGATCCAAAATGTAAACTTACAGAAATGCCCGGAGAATGCAACATGTACATTCTTTCCAAATCCTCGGAGTGCATCAATTGATATTTTCCTCGGAATGAAGCACCGAATGGCAACTTATGGACTGTAACACTTTTGTCCAGATCGGTTTTTGCTTTGTAGACATGCAGATTGGTTCTGCTACGTTTCTTTTCCTCGGTTATGATCACAAATCGATTCACTATTGTCGTGAAGACTTTCGTTATTCTGCCTGGAAAACATGTTTTAAAGTGAAAACCAAAAATAAAACTTACCAATAATTTGAATCGGAAACTCTTCCAGAAATCTCTTGAGAGCCATATCGAAAACAGTCACAGTCTCGTTCGACACGAAGTAGGCGAACCGATCCTCTCCACTGGCAATGCCCGAAATCTCCATCTTGCCTTGATTTGTTGGAGTTAATTCGATTTTAACGAGATTGACTGGCATTTTTCCCTGAAAATAAACGAGTTTTTTGATTGAGAGAATAGCCCACTGAAAAAAATAGAAGGAACATAACAATATAACAGAAGGAAGTTACCGGACACAAGAGAAAACACGGAAAAAAACTTGAATTTACGAAAATGTGATGAAAAAAATCGACATTTTTGCAGTTTTGTGACGAGAAACATGCACTGAAACCTATTTTAAACGATTTCCCGTCATTTTTCACTCTTAGAGCAACATACCTTGCAAGAAAACGCCGTATAAAGAAGGCAAACGATGAAAACAAAATCGAAAACAAAAGGCAAAAAATAGCCCGCCTCCGCTACAGCCAATAGATCAAAACTTGTAGATCAAAAACTTTTTTCTGAATTTCATAATTTTTTTAAAAGAAATTTTCTTCTGGAAAGTTTGATATTATATTCCGGACTAAACTCAGAACGGCGCTGCGCACAGTTATTTTCAGCCGATCATTGTTGCTCCAAGAGCACAAAAAATTAAAAATAACCAGTTCCGACAAATTTTCAGGAAGTTGCATTAAAAATGCAGACCAAGTTCGCTAAAATGAAACTAGTTGCTCCGCGAGCCAACGTTTTTTCCAACCTTGGAAACTTCATGGAGCTGTATCTCGGCTTCTAGATCAGCTAGGAAGCTGCTTTTCAGACTGAATTGTAGGAAAATTTGTCTATTTTAGGTCATCAACCAAAAACCAAAAAAATTAGAACGAAAAAGTTCGAATAGTGCGGAAACAAACCAACGGCGGTCTAACAGCGGACAAAACGCTAGGTGCGATTTTCTGCCAGTTTTAGCTTATTTTTTAGCTGTTTTCAGCCATTTACAGCCTAGTTTGGACCGATTTCAGTCAAGTTTGGTTCGTTTTTCATGATTTTTGGCTTATTTTCAGCCGCTTTTGAGCCTTTTTCAGTCATTTTCAGACTCCAAACTCACTGCTCTGCGTATTCTCAGGTAGCATCTGAATCTGCAACAGTCCCATTCTCAACATGAATATCAACGACCAGTCCGGTGCCACGTAGCTCTTATCCGAAGCCAACAACAACTGTTTCGTGTCCTCTTTCCACTCTGTAGCCGACCAAATGCCACGTTTCATATCCATTATGCTCATCCCCGGTGCCTCTTCGTCTCCACCGTCACCGTGATTTAATGCTGAGCATTTAGGTCCTTTTTCGGCGTTTTTTTCAGCAGGTCCTGGTGATTCTGATCAGGGCTGGTTCGTCGGGAATCTGGAAAACCCAACTTGGAAAAGTCAGAAGGGACGTTTTGCAACCAGAGACGTTCTAGAACTTCCGGTTGTAAAATGGCTAGTTGCGAAAAGTCCGGTGCCGGAATGACCGGTGTTGGACCATCTGGTTGCAGGAGGAACAGTTTTCGGACATTCTAAAACTGGTCATTTCGCAAACGCGATGTTTCAGAATCAGCCATTTTGCAGCTAGACGTTCTAGAATCAGACGCTTCGCAACTGTACGTTTTAGAACCGTGTCACTTGGCATAACATATTCTCATGTTCTGTGTCGTTTCGCAACTGGTCATTTCGCAACTAGACATTTTAGAGCCGTCCAGTGGCGCAATAGCCCGTTCTAGAACGTCCAGTTGCGGAATGAACAGCTAAAACGCCCAGGACGCCCTAGAACTGCGGTCATTTCAGAACCGCGACGTTCTAGAACTATCCACAGTTGTCCGGTTACAAAGTGATCAGTTACAAAATGACTAGTTCTAAATCTTGGAATTTGAAGCTCTCTTGATCGTTTCCCATGAAAGCACATCTTTTATTTTATGACACCCACGCGGCGGTGTACAATCAAAGGTTTGATCCCATTTCGCACCTGTTTTATTGCCTTTCACGCCTTCACCTTAACATATTGAGATGTCTTCACATGTCCATTTCACATGTCAACTGAAGACGTGTTTAGTACTCTAAAGTGTGAGAAAAGGGGCGAAGTTTCCCAGGGGGCGGGTATTTTTTCAGGTGTGTTAAGCCCCGCCCCTTAAGTGAAGACGCAAGGGAAGTGAAGATACAACTCAGTTTCCTCATTTTTAACTTCTTCCCCTCCCCCCTCTTTGTCCAGGGTGTCACCAGACGCCCTGATGCTAGAGTAATCGCAAGATTCTCTAATGCCAAAGATATGGTCCCCACCCATGTCTTCTGATGCCTTGATGTATCCTCATGCATCCAGATGCTAGAGTAATCGCAAGATTCTCTGATGCCAAAGATATGGTCCCCACCCATCTCTTCTGATGCCTTGATATACCTCCATATATCCAGATGCTAGAGCAATCGCAAGATTCTCTAATGCCAAAGATATGGCCCCCACCCATGTCTTCTGATGCCTTGATATATCTCCATATATCCAGATGCTAGAGTAATCACAAGATTCTCTAATGCCAAAGATATGGTCCCCACCCATCTCTTCTGATGCCTTGATATATCTCCATATATCCAGATGCTAGAGTAATCACAAGATTCTCTAATGCCAAAGATATGGTCCCCACCCATCTCTTCTGATGCCTTGATATATCTCCATATATCCAGATGCTAGAGTAATCACAAGATTCTCTAATGCCAAAGATATGGTCCCCACCCATCTCTTCTGATGCCTTGATATATCTCCATATATCCAGATGCTAGAGTAATCACAAGATTCTCTGATGCCAAAGATATGGTCCCCACCCATCTCTTCTGATGCCTTGATATATCTCCATATATCCAGATGCTAGAGTAATCACAAGATTCTCTAATGCCAAAGATATGGTCCCCACCCATCTCTTCTGATGCCTTGATATATCTCCATATATCCAGATGCTAGAGTAATCACAAGATTCTCTAATGCCAAAGATATGGTCCCCATCCATGTCTTCTGATGCCTTGATATATCTCCATATATCCAGATGCTAGAGTAATCACAAGATTCTCTAATGCCAAAGATATGGTCCCCACCCATCTCTTCTGATGCCTTGATATATCTCCATATATCCAGATGCTAGAGTAATCACAAGATTCTCTAATGCCAAAGATATGGTCCCCACCCATCTCTTCTGATGCCTTGATATATCTCCATATATCCAGATGCTAGAGTAATCACAAGATTCTCTGATGCCAAAGATATGGTCCCCACCCATCTCTTCTGATGCCTTGATATACCTCCATATATCCAGATGCTAGAGCAATCACAAGATTCTCTAATGCCAAGATATGGCCCCCACCCATGTCTTCTGATGCCTTGATATATCTCCATATATCCAGATGCTAGAGTAATCACAAGATTCTCTAATGCCAAAGATATGGTCCCCATCCATGTCTTCTGATGCCTTGATATATCTCCATATATCCAGATGCTAGAGCAATCGCAAGATTCTCTAATGCAAAAGATATGGTCCCCACCCATCTCTTCTGATGCCTTGATATATCTCCATATATCCAGATGCTAGAGTAATCACAAGATTCTCTAATGCCAAAGATATGGTCCCCACCCATCTCTTCTGATGCCTTGATATATCTCCATATATCCAGATGCTAGAGTAATCACAAGATTCTCTGATGCCAAAGATATGGTCCCCACCCATCTCTTCTGATGCCTTGATATATCTCCATATATCCAGATGCTAGAGTAATCACAAGATTCTCTAATGCCAAAGATATGGTCCCCACCCATCTCTTCTGATGCCTTGATATATCTCCATATATCCAGATGCTAGAGTAATCACAAGATTCTCTAATGCCAAAGATATGGTCCCCATCCATGTCTTCTGATGCCTTGATATATCTCCATATATCCAGATGCTAGAGTAATCACAAGATTCTCTAATGCCAAAGATATGGTCCCCACCCATCTCTTCTGATGCCTTGATATATCTCCATATATCCAGATGCTAGAGTAATCACAAGATTCTCTAATGCCAAAGATATGGTCCCCACCCATCTCTTCTGATGCCTTGATATATCTCCATATATCCAGATGCTAGAGTAATCACAAGATTCTCTAATGCCAAAGATATGGTCCCCACCCATCTCTTCTGATGCCTTGATATATCTCCATATATCCAGATGCTAGAGTAATCACAAGATTCTCTGATGCCAAAGATATGGTCCCCACCCATCTCTTCTGATGCCTTGATATACCTCCATATATCCAGATGCTAGAGCAATCACAAGATTCTCTAATGCCAAGATATGGCCCCCACCCATGTCTTCTGATGCCTTGATATATCTCCATATATCCAGATGCTAGAGTAATCACAAGATTCTCTAATGCCAAAGATATGGTCCCCATCCATGTCTTCTGATGCCTTGATATATCTCCATATATCCAGATGCTAGAGCAATCGCAAGATTCTCTAATGCAAAAGATATGGCCCCCACTCATGTCTTCTGATGCCTTGATATATCTCCATATATCCAGATGCTAGAGCAATCGCAAGATTCTCTAATGCCAAAGATATGGCCCCCACCCATGTCTTCTGATGCCTTGATATATCTCCATATATCCAGATGCTAGAGTAATCACAAGATTCTCTAATGCCAAAGATATGGTCCCCATCCATGTCTTCTGATGCCTTGATATATCTCCATATATCCAGATGCTAGAGCAATCGCAAGATTCTCTAATGCAAAAGATATGGCCCCCACTCATGTCTTCTGATGCCTTGATATATCTCCATATATCCAGATGCTAGAGCAATCGCAAGATTCTCTAATGCCAAAGATATGGCCCCCACTCGTGTCTTCTGATGCCTTGATATATCTCCATATATCCTGATGCTAGAGCAATCGCAAGATTCTCTAATGCCAAAGATATGGCCCCCACTCGTGTCTTCTGATGCCTTGATATATCTCCATATATCCTGATGCTAGAGCAATCGCAAGATTCTCTAATGCCAAAGATTTGGTCCTCACTCATGTCTTCTGATGCCTTGATTTATCTCCATATATCCAGATGCTAGAGCAATCGCAAGATTCTCTAATGCCAAAGATATGGTCCTCACTCATGTCTTCTGATGCCTTGATATATCTCCATATATCCAGATGCTAGAGTAATCGCAAGATTCTCTAATGCCAAAGATTTGGTCCTCACTCATGTCTTCTGATGCCTTGATATATCTCCATATATCCAGATGCTAGAGCAATCGCAAGATTCTCTAATGCCAAAGATATGGCCCCCACTCGTGTCTTCTGATGCCTTGATATATCTCCATATATCCAGATGCTAGAGCAATCGCAAGATTCTCTAATGCCAAAGATATGGCCCCCACTCGTGTCTTCTGATGCCTTGATATATCCCCATATATCCAGATGCTAGAGTAATCGCAAGATTCTCTAATGCCAAAGATTTGGTCCTCACTCATGTCTTCTGATGCCTTGATATATCTCCATATATCCAGATGCTAGAGCAATCGCAAGATTCTCTAATGCCAAAGATATGGCCCCCACTCGTGTCTTCTGATGCCTTGATATATCCCCATATATCCAGATGCTAGAGCAATCGCAAGATTCTCTAATGCCAAAGATTTGGTCCTCACTCATGTCTTCTGATGCCTTGATATATCTCCATATATCCAGATGCTAGAGCAATCGCAAGATTCTCTAATGCCAAAGATATGGTCCCCATCCATCTCTTCTGATGCCTTGATATATCTCCATATATCCAGATGCTAGAGTAATCACAAGATTCTCTAATGCCAAAGATATGGTCCCCATCCATGTCTTCTGATGCCTTGATATATCTCCATATATCCAGATGCTAGAGCAATCGCAAGATTCTCTAATGCCAAAGATATGGTCCCCATCCATGT
Organism: Caenorhabditis nigoni; assembly: GCA_027920645.1. Taxonomy (NCBI): domain Eukaryota; kingdom Metazoa; phylum Nematoda; class Chromadorea; order Rhabditida; family Rhabditidae; genus Caenorhabditis; species Caenorhabditis nigoni. The sequence continues at coordinate 2,435,883 of CP115869.1, forward strand.
CTTCTGATGCCTTGATATATCTCCATATATCCTGATGCTAGTGGTTTTTCGTCAGGTTTTTTCCCGGTAAAAACCAGATTCCCTCTCATGTACTGAGCCTCTACGTGGCGAAAGGGATCAACAGACGAAAAGTCTGGCTAATCAGTACAAGTTTCGCCACTGGTCGTTTCCGAACTTGACGATATAGAACCGTACAGTTGCGGAACGAACAACCAAAACGTCCAGGTCTCCAGGACGTCCTAGAACCCCTGTCATTTTAGAACCGCGACGTTTCAGAACCGGTCATTCAGCAACCAGCCTATTTAAGAAAGTTCTAGAACGTCCAGTTACGAAAATGTTAGCTCTAAAACGCCCGGTTCTAAAACGTCATAGTTGCGAAATGGGCGGTTGATAAATGTCGTTCTACAAGTTTTGACATAGTTTTCATGCTCTGTGTCGTTTCGCAACTGGTCATTTCAGAACTGGACGTTTTAGAACCGTCCAATTGTGAAATAACCGATTCTAGAACGTCAGTTGCGGAACGAACATCCAAAACGTCCCCGAACCAAAGTCATTTCAGAACCGCGTCGTTTGAGAACTAGTCATTCCGCAACTGTGACCTTCTAGAACTATCCAAAGTCGTTTGGCTAGAAAGTGGGACTTTCGGATGTGAAATAGTTAGGAAATGCCCGGTTTCGGAACGACCGGTTCTAGAACGTCCGATTTCAGAATGAACATTTCTTAAGGTCTAGGACGTTCTAGAACCGGCTATTTCGCAACTAAATCTTCTAGAACGCTCTCAATCGGTCCTAATACGTTCGATTACAAAATAATCAGTTACGAAAATGCTGCCAGGATCTTTTATTCCCGATAAACGTCTCAAACGTGTTTTTTTTCAGCATCTCTCTAACATTGTCTTTTCGAGTTCTATGTTTTATCATTCTGATGTTGATCAGACTTTCTCACTTTTCGAACTTTGTTATAATTGAGACAGATTTTGAAAACGTTGAATAAATTTTTTATTTGAGTTCTCCGGTTAAGAAAGTATACAAGAAAATAAAAGATCGGGCCAATGAGTACGAGTGTGTGGCTTGGAATTATCGACTGGTAGAAGACTCATGTCCTGATTCGTCTTGTCCAACTCGGTTTGCTTTTTTCTCCTTCTGCAAAAACTCTCTTGCAGTCGCGTAGGAACATTTTGATGATCTTCAGATGCTCTTTTGGTGAATAAGTGAGGATTCATTGTCCGTGCTCCGAGCCAGTAAGTTTGAATAGCTTTTCTATTTTGGATTTGACGAAAAGAAGGTCTGCATTGGTGCCATCTTTGAGATCCACAGTTTTTGCACTGATCAGTCGAGAGAAGTTTTCTTCTCTGAAAAGATTGAGATTTTTGGAATAATTTATTGAAGTTCGAACGATACTTACTGTGCAAATACATCCTCTCTCCCACCAGTACTGTACTTGATATCTCGTGACATCTGCCAGCGTGCCGGGCATACCCACCCACCCTCCGACCCTCCACGCCAGCCGGGACCCCCGGCCAGTTTATACTAGCCGGAGGTGCCTTTCAAGCCCGCATCCTTGTGTCATTCGGAAAGATCCATCGGCGATTCCCCTCACGACGTTCGCTTGGACTTTTCGTCGAACGCATTCTTTTGTGAACGTCGCGGGCATTTCGAACGTCTTCCTCACGAAGCAATTGATTTCACGCAAGGTTGCCTTCTTGCGTGGATCCGCTTTGACTGCTTCTCGAATCATAGCTTTTCAACTGATCTTCTCACGTAGTGGAGCTGTAATGTAATGAATCAAATAGAAAATAACCAGAAAAATCTCACCGTTTTGAATTGAGTTGTCAGCGGCGTCCAAACGTCGATACGCCCGCACGCCTTTCCTCAATTTGTCTCGCAGATTGTCCACTGTCCAGAACGAACACTCTCCTGTGTTTCTGTTGGTCCCATACAAGTAAACAACGCCGGATTTGTGGACCGTATGGATACAATTCTCCGAATCAATTGCAACTGAGCATTTCGTCCAGGTCAGATTCGCAACGGCCATTGTCCACACGTTGTATCCACCATTTCCATTGGTGTTTATCGCCACTAGGGACTCTGAAAAATCGAGTTATTCAGTGAATCGGATGTATTCGCTTACTATTGGTGAGGAGCATCGGATGTCTGTCCTAGAAAATTCCCGTTGGGATCTCAACCCCTGCACACGCCATTTCCGTTTTTCTTGGATAATCTGTTGAACTTGACAGGTCGATCTCCCATATCTTCGAGCAGTCACGTTGTCCGATATTGTTGGAACTGAATGCGTACAAGTTGTCCTCAATTGTGAAGGTCGGTAAAAAATTTTCGAAACGCACATCCATCAACCTGATAGTCTTCTGGTCGCATGTTGGATGCCAGATGTCCATCTGAAATTTCAAACAATGAGTGTTTTATTACAAAATTAACACTTACCATGACAGGATTAGATCCGTGAAAGACCAGTAGGACATCCTCGTCAGTCGCCATTGCTCGATAGGAACCTCTGACTGATTGGCGATAATTAGAAGGGACCACTCCCACAAGAAATCGGTCATCCATCTGGATACTGTACATGCGAATATTTTTTCTGGACCTGCCGCGATCCTCTTCCATAAGAATCCAGAAGTAGTTCGGACTTTTTGAAATGACAAACAAAGGTACGCCTGAAAAACATTTCGATTGATTAAAAACGCTGATAAACTGACCGTCAATTTTCAACCGGTATCTGGCACAAAAAGTATTGGACGTCTGGTTGAAAACCATGACCGTGCCTTTCCCATCATAGTCCGAGATGCAATAGAAGCATTCATCGGATCCGTATGTGATCCCAACGAATTTTCGATGGCGCCAATGGCTCAACGGTGAATCTTGAAGCGTCGGGTTATAGGTGATGTCGGTGACAGTTTTTGCAATTTGCATTTTCCGTTTATAGTTTGTTTTTGGTTGACCTGAAAACAATCATTTCAGTAAAAAAACTGTGTTTCTGGAAGGAAATGAAAAGAAAAGAACAATAATGGACATGAAGATGGGAAAACCAAGCCATCAGAAGAGAGAAATAAAAGACAAAACGCGAAAAAAACTTGAAATTTTTAAAAATTGATGACAAAAGATGGAATTTTCGCATATTTATGACGAGAAACATGGGCTGGAACCTATTTCAAACGATTCGCTGTCATTTATTACACCTAGAGCGTTGGAATTTGCAGAAAAACGCGGCAAATTATAAGCAGGCGAAAAGAAAGAAAGAAAAATTAATGAAACGGTGAAAAAAAAATCAAAAACAAAAGGCGAAAAAAAGCCCGCCTCCGCTACAGCCAATAGATCAAAACTTGTAGATCAAAAACAATTTTTCAAAATTCTTTTTTTTTCATAATTTTTTTGGTTCAGTTCTAAACTTAGAAGTGATTTCGAATATTCTTCGAGCATTTTCAACTTTTTCACATTTTTCTCCGAGAGAACAAAAAATAATTCTGTAGATCAAAAATTTTTGTTTGAAATCCATTCTTTTCATGATTTTCTTCATTTTTTTTTGTTGAATATTCTTTGTGCATTTTTATCCTTTGTGCGTTGTTGTTGCTCCGAGAGCACAAAAAAATAATTTTGTCAAGAGTTTTACGATTTTTCGGCTCACTTTTAAATTGTGAACTGATTTTTGATCGAACGTCCGCCCACATGAATGTTCAAAAAAATTGCTTTAGCTTTTGAGTTTTTGACATTTGAAAAAAAGTTTTGAAAAAATTACATGATAAAATTTGATCTTTGGTGTAGGTAAATTAACATGTTTTCAATAGTAACATAAAAGCGTACATCGCATATGCTGAAAAAATGATATTTGTTCCTCGAGCACAGAAACAAAACCTCAAAATTTAAAAATCACAGAATCTCAGAATTCCAGAATCTTCGAAAAAAAAAATCTGTAATTCCAAGTTTCTAATATTCTGGAATCCTGAAAATATCTCAAATCCCAAATTTCCAGATCATGATCGACGTGCTTCCCCTAAAAGCCGGTCCTCAAAAACCATCTTCGAAAATTCTAACCGCGAAATCGCCAACGGCCAAGTTTCCGAGAGAAATTGAATCTCCAACAATCCATATCCCAAAAATCGTCAAATCGAAAAAAAGATCGAAAAGTAGAATCAAGTGATGGCTCAGTGCCTGAATATCTGCAAATCCGCAAGCTTGGGATAAGCCGAAAATTCTTTTGGGTTTTTGAATTCCAACTTTTTATTATGTATATTCTTATTGATCTCTTGTAAACATTTGCTGATCTTTCTTGTTTATCTTATTTTGCATTATCGTTTTGATAGAATTCCAAAAAAAAGGGATGACAGGAACATTTTTATTTTTTCTATGAAATAATGATTAACCGAGACTATCATGCAAAGGATACAAAAAACCGTTTTAAGGCTCAGAAAAAACCCTGCAAAGCACAAGGGGGATATGTGCTACCGGTTACACCACGGGCTGCACACACTGCGTAAGGTGCGGAGAGCAAATAAAAAGAGGAGGGTGGAGGTTTTTAGGAGAGGGGGGGGGGAGTAGGATTTCACAGGGAATAAATTTGGAAGAGAATTTTGGAAAATTAAAAAAATATAACCAAAAACCAATCTTATTGGCAATTATGAAGGCAAATATAAGGTAAAAATGAAGAGCTTGGAATTTAGAAATTTAGTTTTAAAAAATGAAAATACCAACTTAATTCTTTCTTCAGGAGATTCTGTAGACTAAGTGGATCGGACATCGGGATTGGGTACATGCGCAGGAACATCTTTTCGTCGCAGGAGAGTCCGGATTCTGAATTTTCGAAATAATAATAATTACTTCATATTTCTAGGTACTGTTTTACTTACGATCTTCCTGAAACATGCGGATTTCGCGATTTTGCTTCTTTCCAAGATCTCCTACATACTTTTGCAGCTTCTTGATCTTCTTGGATGGCTTGTAGGAGCTCTGGGAGAGGGTTCACAACCATAGAAGTCTCCGTCATTGGGGTGCTGGTTCGCAGTAGACACATTGTGGGTTATCTGCAACTCAGATGTTTGAGATCTCTAGAATGTCTTAACTCCGCTCACCCTTCTCGTTCTATTGGTCATCAAGCATTGCGTTTTTGAAGTTTCGATTCTCGATGAATCCATTTTGATTGATCCGGCTTGGAAGACGGAGACGATGGTTTTCGGAAGGATGATAAAGTTCGGCTACTTCTTCATTTGCTGGATAGTGTCAGATGGCATTTTGGAAAAAAATTTTTTGACCTCATCTGAAAAAAATTCTGTTAGACAAGGTGCGTCGACGGCCAAAAACAAAAAAAAAATCAACGAACGAATCGTTAATGACACGAAACGTGTATTAAAACCTAACTTAAATGATTTCCCGTCATTTTTTACTCATAGAGCAATATGATTTGCAAGAAAACGCGATATACAAAAGCCAGGCGAAAAGAAAGAAAGAAAAAAGCATAATGAAACGATGGAAAACAAAATCAAAAACAAAAGGCAAAAATAGCCCGCCTCCGCTACAGCCAATAGATCGAAACTTGTAGATCAAAAATTTTTCTTCTGAATTTCATAATTATTAAATGAAATTTTCTTCTGGGGAGTTTGATCTTCCTGACTAAACTCAGAATGGTTCTTCGCACAGCTATGTTCATCCGATCGTTGTTGCTCCGCGAGCACAAAAAATTAAAAATTACCGTTTTCGATATTTTTAATTTAGAGAGTCCTCATAAGTCGAATTGCAACACAGCAATTTCAAAGCAAAAGCATGTTCATTCACAAAGTTCTATTAATAAGTTCAAAAATATCAAAATTGGTAGTTCCTCTTGTTTTGTGCTCGCGGAGCACCAATAGTTTTTTCCAAATGTTCAAAAATTCAATAAGCAAAAGTTATGGATATTTTTATACAACCTAGTGAGAATTTGTCAATTCACAAAATGTAATCCTAATATTTAAAAAATGTCGAATTCGGTTTTCAAAACTTTTGTGCTCGCGGAGCAACAACAACGACTCCGATGTGTATCGAACAAGTGTGCATATCAAAAATCAGTTAAAAACTTGAAAGTGACCAGAAAAATCATAAAACTCTGAAATTTGAAAAAAATAAAGAGTTTTTGATCTGCAGAATTATTTTTTGTGCTCTCGGAGCAAGGCCGGCCGGGCCGGACCAGTGAAAATTCCTCTACCGGCCCGCGACATGTATGTTTCAAAAAGTTTTTTTAAAGATATCCTTATTCTCTTTAGAACACTTTTCTAAATTTCGAAAATTTTCATTTAATTCAATTTCTTTCCGGAATCTTATGAATTAAGGAGTTGCTGGTTTATGTAAATTCAAAAGACATCGGAACTTTTAAATTTAAGTTTTAGAAGTTTTGGATTTTCAAACTTTTGAGTGGTCTTCAGTTTTTTAGAATTAAAATATCCCTGAATTAACATATAAAGTTTTGATACAAACATTTATCATATGAATCGGTTTAAAATACATAAAAAAAAACAACTGAAACAAAATAAAGAAAAAGAATGTTAGGCGGAATTGATGGACTCATAAACTTTTCTGACCAACTCGGAATTTTCAGAAATGTTTCGAAATTGGTCACAACTCATCCAATTGACAGCTTGGTGAATAATTTCCTTTCCTTGGTTTTGATATTCTGGGAATTGATTGACCAAATCAACAGTTTTTTCAAATACAAAACTTAGAACTCTATCGGGGATCAAAATTCCTGGAGACACAGACTTCACGATAGTTTCAAGCATCCCGAATATGATTTCAACAAATACTTCCTTAAATTCAGTCGATTCTACTGCATCGAACACGTCGTAGAAAAATTCAATCATTTCGGGAATATGAGTGGAGAACCATGAAGTTGCAAGTTCATGCCTGAAACAAAAGTACAAGTAGATAATGTTTTCTGGTCCAGTTCCAAGCCGGAGCATAACTCGCTACTTCAAATTTTTGTTTCAGTCAAAAAATAAAAATGAAATCTAGAGCTCTACAAGATCTTCAAAATGATAACAAACTCAACTACAATGGATTTCTGATTATTGAACCAAGTGCCCTATAATTGTAAGCCAGTCCGGTCATTTGATATAGTTGAAGTCAAGCATTATTTTAAAAATCTTTTTGTGTTCTTTTTAAAGAAATTCGAAAAGTGAATCGAGTCATAAAGTCTCTATATTAACTCACTCAAAAAGTCCGGATTCAAGATAATACATCAGTGTATTTAAATTGGTAGTTTCACCAACTGACTCCCGTAACACGAATATCACTGCATTTGTGATGTGATTCAGCTCCGAGTTGGCCAAATTTCCAGGAATATATCCCAAACTGTTAAAAATTTCTTCGATGAATTCGATAACCTCATCAAACTGGTTTATCGAAAGCAAATATTCGAAACATGCTGGCAATGAACTTAATGAAGATGCATTGAGCATTTTGATTCCGGGAATCGCGGTTTGGTTGCACGATGTGCCTGGAAAAATTGGAATAAGAGAAATGGAAAGTCGAATTGAACTGACTCTACTGAAATTCTATTTTGGCCTTATTCCTGAACTTTACCGCTATTCGCAAATTATTTTAGAATTAAAAAAAAAAGAGAAATTTCCAAATATTTCCAATCACTGGGCCCCAGAATCAATAACTTCACCAGAAAATAATTATTCAAGGTGGTCAAGAGAGAATGCCGAATTTAAACATTCCTCAAATTTACAATGTGATTCTAAACAAACTTACAAATAGCGGCAATAGTGTTCAGCGATGGATGGTTCTTGGCAAATATTCTCAATTCATGCTCAGTGACAGATGTCCATGAGCAATCCAAAAACTCCAAAGCTTCCATGCGAACTTCAGCGGCCAACAGCTTTCTAATAGAATTGGTGCCATTCGTGTGCGCTGTGAGGTTAATTCCCGAAACGTTCAAGTATTTGAGATTTTTCAATTCAGATAACTCCTTATATCCATTGATATCCATTATGTCCACATAGGACATTGAGAGTTTTTGAAGATTTTCGATGTTTTTTATTCCTTGAAGGCCTGAGAGATAAAAGGCACATGATATGTTCAGAGCAAGAAGGTCAGGGAAGCAAGCGCAAAAGTTTGAAAATTGGAGTCGCTGATTGAAGACTGTAGAGCGGATATGAATGCTTCGAAGGTGTGGAAGCATCTGGGACAGCTGAAGAAAAAAAAATCAGAGCCAACTAAAAAACGCTCCTTACCTCTTTCTCCCATCCTTCACTGAATTCCTGATAATCCAGACTTAAATGTATCATTGATCTCCGGGAACAATCATTCAATGATTGAGTCAATAGAGAAACAATATCAATTGAATCCTCATACGATTTATCGGGCCAATTATTTTTCAGTTGCATCATTTCTCCTAAATCCAACGAATCCAAGTTGAAGTTTATCAGATATCTGACTCCTTCCGCGTCCACATTACAACAAGTGAAGTCAATCTTTGATACAGATAATTGATTCTTGTACACTTCCAGATACTTGAAGCTGTCTCCACCTAATGCCAAAATTTCTCGAGCAATGTTGTTGCTGGATTTTGTGTCCAAAGGGAAATCGAGCGATAAAGTCTCTGAAAATTTGAAATGTGTTGCAAAATATCAGATAATCAGTGTTGTTACCATTTCGAATGCCTTGTGCAATTGCTTTCGCCGCCAAGTCGGACAAAGTGGGGAAAGGCATGAATTACTGGAAATAAGATAGCATGTAAGTGGCTTGTGCGATAAAGTGATAAAACGAAAATGAGAGAAACAGGAGAACAAGAAAAATAAGACACTATGATATACCAAAGAAAGAACAAGCACACACGAATACAAAGAGTTGTGTCATTCTACGCAACTTCATAGTACAGGGTGGCTAATAAGTATGTGGTTTTTTGTTTTCGAGTGCCCTGGAAAAAAATTGGCCTATGACATTCGAACTAAGTTCATTTTCTGATAATATAGGACCAGTTGAATAATTATTTGAGTACATAATCGGAGTTGAATGCTTCGGTTTTGATGCAGGCCATCAGAAGCTCCGCGAAAAAAGTCACCGTGCGCCGCAGGTAGTTGTCGTCTGTTTTATCTCATAACTTGAGAAGTGCTCGCTTGAGCAAGTCGAAAATTGGGCAAGAGCAAGTCATGATCTTGTTCTCCATGTACCCCGGAAAAGGAATTTCAGGGGGTTGAGATCGAGCGACGAGATAAGCTTCAACTCCTTCTCCCAGTATCGCATAAAATAAGCTTTGACCCCCGATTTCGTGAATTTGGAGCTTCGAGACGGTGCCGAATATTGTTTCATAGTAAATTGTTTCCCAGTAAAGCTCTACCTTCAGTTGTCAGCCGTGCTCAGACCATGACAGATTTTGGGAAAAGTCCTTTTTATACCGAAAAACTTTTAGGGGTGTTGAGTCATATTTTAACATCGTTTGCCAATTTGTTCTGCTTCCTGGAAGCGACTCAGTGGTGGAAATCTCCTCACAGGTCCATATGACGTAGTAGAGGCGGCGCACCTACATATCGTTCTCTTCTGGAGGATCCCACAGATAATACAAATGTTCAATAAACGAGATTTTTGTTTTTTTAGTTACTCATTGAAATATTCTTTTGTTTCAAACTGTTTAGCGATTTCCTGAGCTAACGGCTGACCGACGCTGAGTGTCCAACATCATCGTATTTTCAGTGTTAAAGCTTGAAAATTTTAGTACGGTGTGAATAAGCTTGCATAGAAAAAGTATGAACAAAAAGTGATGGCAATTGGTTATGGAGACCTCTTATAAACGTCTCATACTTTCGGAATTCATCGAATGTTTTCAAAAATCGCACTTGGCACGGTGCCAGGGGCTCGCACAAAAAAAACCACATACTTATTAGCCACCCTGTAGAGATGAAATATTGGAGATATACAAATTTTTAGTGAGTTTCATAAAAATATGCATCGGATTTGCTCAAAAAAATGATTGCTGCTTCGCGAGCACAAAAAGTTAAAAATACAAGTTTTGACATTTTTTAACTTGAAGATAAAATTCCGTGAAAAAAGCAATTTTTCAGCAAGATTCATCAAAATGCAGATTTCTTTTGCTGGAAAAAAAGCGCGTTGCTCCGCGAGCCCAAAAGTTTCAATTTTCACAGTTTTTCATTTGAGCATGAAATTTTCGACTTCGCGTGTAATGCAGGTTGGTATCTTGATTTCAAACTTTAACTAAACCAAGATACCAACCTCTGTAGTTCTACACTCAATTTGTGAGACAGTTTAAATACTTTTCAAAAGAGGTGGACTCATAAGGCGAGTTGCAACTCAGAAATTTCATGGCAAAAGCATGTTCATTCACAAAGTTCCATGAATAAGTTCAAAATTTTCAAAATCGGTAGTTAATATTGTTTTGTGCTCGCGGAGCAACAATAGTTTTTTTTTTCAAAAATTCAATAAGCAAAAGTTATGGATAATTTTATACAACCTAGCAGAGATGAGCGGAATAGAAATTTTTAAAATCCGGAAGAAGGAATAAGGAATAAGGAATAAAAATAAAAAATCCGGAATACGGAAGAAGGAATAAGGAACAGAAATTTGGAAATCCGGAACAAGGAATAAGGAATAAGGAACGAAAAAAATACTCGGAAGAAGGAAGACGGAATAAGGAATAAGGAACAAACGTTCTTAAAAATCGAATTATTTTTGACTATTTTTTGGAAAACATGTAGAAAGGAAATTTAGACTACATCAACCTACATTTTAAGTAGTACTTTAGACTCAAATAATAATAAAATTTGTAAAAATTTCAAACTAAAAATTGTTCAAATTCTTCGGAAAAATGTAAAAAAAAATCAGGAATAAGGAAGAAGGAAGAAGGAATGAAAATAAAAAATCGGGAATAAGGAATAAGGAAGAAGGAATGAAATGTTAAAATTCCGGAAGAAGGAATAAGGAAGAAAAAAGGAAAAAACACCCGGAAGAAGGAAGAAGGAATAAGGAATAAGGAATTCCGCTCATCTCTTCAACCTAGTGAGAATTTGTTTATTTAAGAAATTTCATCCTAACATTTTAGAAATTTAGAAATCGGTATTTTTAATTTTTTTTTTGTGCTCGTGGAGCAACAACAACGAGTCCGATGGGTATCAAACAGGTGTGCATATCAATAATTAGTTCAAAATTTGAAAGTGATTAAAGACAATTATAAAACACTGGAATGCGAAGAAAGAAAAAAGTTTTTGATCTACTGAATTGTTTTTTGTGCTCTCGGAGCTCCAATTTTGATGAAATTTTCACCAAATGATGCATTTGTCATGGATGCTGGCAAAGTTTCAGAACTCGATCTCATCGTCTTTGTGCATTTCTGGTGCTCGTATTTTTTCACTGAAAATGGACTTGAAAGCAATTTTTGCCGCTTTTTTGGGGCTTCTGAAAATACACGAAGACGATGACCATATTTTTGCAGGTGGTGGACAAGTCGGCACAAACTGTATCTCATATACCTTAGAAGTCCATAAACATGCAATATATGAAAAATCAGACAGAAAAAACAAGTTTGAATTTTTCTGTACAGCACTATTTTCGGTTTTGCCAGAGAATGTGTCTTTTACCAAGTTTTACCAAGTTTACCAAGTTTTAGTATACATTTCTTTTCACAAAAAGAAGAAAAATCGAGAAATTCGAAGTTTAATAAAAAACCATAAAATTTTCTGAAGATTTCTAACTTTTTTTGAAAATTTTACTCGATGATTTCTGTTCCGTATTTCTGAACGCAGATTTCTCGTACTGAAACAATTTTTGCAGCAATCATGCAACAAGCTCCAAAATCCGTTCTGGAAATAACAATAAGAAACCCTTCGCTCTACACTGAAGGTCAACATGGCGCCTGGCGACGTCGTCCATTCGTAGGAATTTCGACTGGAGAGAACGGAAACCTCTACTTTGTGTCAAACTTCCAAGAGTCTTGTACGATTCTCGTTTTCGAGCGCCATACCCGAACAGTCTCGGAGAAGTTCAATCTGGCTGTGGAGGGTCAGTTTTTTTTTTTTTTTCAAAAATACATAAAATAATTTTTGCAGACCTGCCAGTACACCTCTTCTCCAGATCCAGGACCGAATTCTTCTCACTTCTGCGGAGAGTGCACGATGTTAAAACACAATCAATTTATACACTGTCCAGCTTTAAGGACGACAGCTGCAGAACGTGACAAAGCTCGGATACAGTCAATCTGTCAGAGAAGACTTCCAAGCAATTTGTGATGAGAACGGCACTTTGTACAACATGCATGAGTCAAAACCAATTTTGGTAAGTGTTATTTTTGAAACAAAATAATTATCTAAACTTTCAGCTCGATGTCTGGAAAAATGGTTCACTGAAAACGATAAGACTCTGTAATAATGACATTGACAATTGTATTTTGGGATACACACTAGACGAGGATCTTCTCTTGTTCAAAAGTAATCCTGGGAGATATCTGGACACCGACTTCGTTTACAAAGTCTGTCTCAGCAAACCGGAAAACATGGAAAAACTCTCGTGCGCTCCCGGATAAGGTCACTCAAATTCGATTCCAAGCCGCAGAAGATTTCTGACTCTGAGACACAGTAAGCGAATTGTGCGAAATCACTGATTCACCCAATTTTTCAGAAACATTTCTGGCTTTCGAAAAGAATGGCGCTGGCGAGACGTGCGGACGATGGCAATTGCAACCAGGGAATGGACAAAACACTATGCTGAGTTCAAGACTACAAACATGGTGGCTACGTGTTCTCCAACTGGACAGGTGTTCGTGTATGGGAGAAATTTTGACACCCGGGATTTTTTCATCGCTAACGGTGAGATATTCTGATTGTTTTTTCTATTTTATTTCTTTCTTTTTCAGCAGCTCTTCGACCTAAAGAAACCTGGCGAAGCATGGTCTCACAAGCAATAGAAGCGGATCCTATCAAAAAAGCAACCCTCAGAGAAGTCAATGAGTTCATTGGAAACACGTTCAGAACGACTTTGTCTGATGACGTCTTCAGTGACAGGATCGGCAAGGAGGGTGAGAAAGGAATTGAGGACGGAGTCTATGCCATGTCCCCAGGATAGTGGCGTCAAAGGACATCTTCGGCTAATGTAAACTAGCCGGGGGTTCGGATGGCAGGTTGTGTGGGTGGGTTGGAGGGTAACCCCAGCACACTTCATGTGAAAAAAGCCGTCACTTCATCCGTCTTCTCAAAAACTCTCAAAAAGTTCTGAAAAGCTACATTCTGCCATTTGACAGTTGCTTTGACAACAAAAGTAAGTTGTGGGTTGCAGAGAATCTTGAGTAATTCATTTTCTTTTCAGAGCAAAATGAAGAAGGTGCTGTGGCATACAATATCATGAAAGACTTGCTTGGAAAGACTGAGCTGAAGGCGTACGCTGAAAAAAAAAGAAAATGAGAAGCACCACAAAAACTTGAAAAGAGCCAGACAGAAGGTGCCGAGTCAGAAGAACGGAAAGAGGGTGCCAACAAGACGGGAGCACGAAAAATTAAATATTTTCAGTTTCGACATTTTCTAACTTGGATATGAAATCCCGTGAATAAACAAATTTTCAACACCGTTCAGATGCACCGTTTCGTGACCAATCTCATATTTTAGTAGTGTAGAGGGATTTTCTCTGTTTGTTTTTTCCCCAAATCAGCATCATCCAATTATCCACCTTCCGATGTACAACTTCACAACTTTTAGATCTTACCCGCCCGGTGCTGTCCAACGTGACCAATATTAATCCAAAAATAAACGAGTTATTTTTATCATTATTATCTTTGGATTTTAAATGAAGTATATTGAGTCTCGAAAGTTTAAATTTGCTCGACGAAGCAAGGATTTAAAAAAAGTATTTTCAAAGAGTTTTTAAAGAGAAAATATCCTTATTTTCTTCAGAACACTTTTCTAAATTTCAAAAAATTTTATTTAATTCAATTTCTTTCCGGAATCTTATGAATTACCGAGTTGCTGGTTTTTGTAAATTCAAAATACATCGGAACTTTTAAATTTAAGTTTTAGAAGTTCTGGATTTTCAAACTTTTGAGTGGTCTTCAGTATTTAAGAATTGAAATATCCCTGAATTAACATATGAAGTGTTTATGCAAACTTTTATCATATGAATTGGATTAATATAAATAGAATACAACTGAAACAAAATAAAGAAAAAGAATGTTAGGCGGAATTGATGAACTCATAAACTTTTCTGACCAACTGGGAATTTTCAGAAAATTTTCGAAATTGGTCACAACTCATCCAATTGACAGCTTGATAAATAATTTCCTTTCCTTGGTTTTGATATTCAGGGAATTGATTGACCAAATTAACAGTTTTTTCGAATACAAAACATAGAACTCTATCGGGGATCAAAATTCCTGGAGACACAGACTTCACGATAGTTTCAAGCATCCCGAATATGATTTCAACAAATACTTCCTTAAATTCAGTCGATTCTACTGCATCGAACACGTCGTAGAAAAATTCAATCATTTCGGGAATATGAGTGGAGAACCATGAAGTTGCAAGTTCATGCCTGAAACAAAAGTACAAGTAGGTAATGTTTTCTGATCCAGTTCCAAGCCGGAGCATAACTCGGTACTTCAAATTTTTGTTTCAGTAAAAAAATAAAATGAAATCTAGAGCTCTACAAGATCTTCAAAATGATACCAAACTCAACTACAATGGATTTCTGATTATTGAACCAGGTGCCCTATAATTGTAAGCCAGTCCGGTGTCATTTGATATAGTTGAAGTCAAGTATTATTTTAAAAATCTTTTTGTGTTCTTTTTAAAGAAATTCGAAAAGTGAATCGAGTCATAAAGTCTCTAAATTAACTCACTCAAAAAGTCCGGATTCAAGATAATACATCAGAGTATTTAAATTGGTAGTTTCACCAACTGACTCCCGTAACACGAATATTACTGCATTTGTGATGTGATTCAGCTCCGAGTTGGCCAAATTTCCAGGAATATATCCCAAACTGTTAAAAATTTCTTCGATGAGTTCGATAACCTCATCAAACTGGTTTATCGAAAGCAAATATTCGAAACATGCTGGCAATGAACTTAATGAAGATGCATTGAGCATTTTGATTCCGGGAATCGCGGTTTGGTTGCACGATGTACCTGGAAAAATTGGAATAAGAGAAATGGAAAGTCGGATTGAATTGACTCTACTGAAATTCTATTTTGGCCTTATTCCTGAACTTTACCGCTATTCGCAAATTATTTTAGAATTAAAAAAAAGAGAAATTTCCAAATATTTCCAATCACTGGGCCCCAGAATCAATAACTTCACCAGAAAATAATTATTCAAGGTGGTCAAGAGAGAATGCCGAATTTAAACATTCCTCAAATTTACAATGTGATTCTAAACAAACTTACAAATAGCGGCAATAGTGTTCAGCGATGGATGGTTCTTGGCAAATATTCTCAATTCATGCTCAGTGACAGATGTCCATGAGCAATCCAAAAACTCCAAAGCTTCCATGCGAACTTCAGCGGCCAACAGCTTTCTAATAGAATTGGTGCCATTCGTGTGCGCTGTGAGGTTAATTCCCGAAACGTTCAAGTATTTGAGATTTTTCAATTCAGATAACTCCTTATATCCATTGATATCCATTATGTCCACATAGGACATTGAGAGTTTTTGAAGATTTTTGATGTTTTTTATTCCTTGAAGGCCTGAGAGATAAAAGGCACATGATATGTCCAGCGCAAGAAGGTCAGGGAAGCAAGCGCAAAAGTTTGAAAATTGGAGTCGCTGATTGAAGACTGTAGAGCGGATATGAATGCTTCGAAGGTGTGGAAGCATCTGGGACAGCTGAAGAAAAAAAAAATTCAGAGCCAACTAAAAAACGCTCCTTACCTCTTTCTCCCATCCTTCACCGAATTCCTGATAATCCAGACTTAAATGTATCATTGATCTCCGGGAACAATCATTCAATGATTGAGTCAATAGAGAAACAATATCAATTGAATCCTCATGCGATTTATCGGGCCAATCATTTTTCAGTTGCATCATTTCTCCTAAATCCAACGAATCCAAGTTGAAGTTTATCAGATTTCTGACTCCTTCCGCGTCCACCTTACAACAACTGAAGTCAATCTTTGATACGGATAATTGATTCTTGTACACTTCCAGATACTTGAAGCTGTCGCCACCTAATGCCAAAACTTCTCGAACGATTGCATTGCTGCATTTTGTGTCCAACGTGTATTCGAGCGACAAAGTTTCTGAAAATTCAAAATTAATTTTAAAACTATCAATTAATTAGGATAATTACCATTTTTAATGCCTTGTGCAATTGCTTTCGCCGCCAAGTCGGACAAAGTGGGGAAAGGCATGAATTACTGGAAATAAGATAGCATGTAAGTGGCTTGTGTGATAAAGTGATAAAACGAAAATGAGAGAAACAGGAGAACAGGAAAAATCAGACACTAAGATATACCAAAGAAAGAACGAACACACACGAATACAAAGAGTTGTGTCATTCTACGCAACGTCAAAGTATGTGAAAGTAAAAGTTGTGAGACTGAAATAAATTTATGAAAATGAATTTTTGGAATTTCAAAAAACGCCGGCCTGTATTATTGGAGTATAAGTATACCGAATGTGATGATAGTTTTTTGGATGTAATACCGGCACTAGTTTTTTCTAAATGTCATAATAATACATTCCAAATCAAAGAGAATTTGAGCAATTTCAGTATCTGCCAGATACCTCAGTCGAAGTAGACTTCAAAGATACTATCGTCAAAAAGCTCCTCTACAAAATGAAGACTCTCCCCATGATTAGGCATGAACTTTTGACTGTAAATTTCAAAGTGTACCGGGAAAAATACACTGCGACCATCAGAAATTCTTCAACGTGACAGAGAAGATTTACATGACGGAAGACCAGCTATTGAGTGAATTGGTAAAGACGTTCGGAAATTTGCCAGGCATTAAAGGAGGCCAGACATCAAAAAAAAGTTTTCCTGATATTTTGCATAGAGAACCCCCAGGAGGGGTTGAATTCATGACAGGCAGCTCAGGGGTACAGCGCCGCTACCGGCTGAGCTACGGGGGCGCAAACGCGGCTGACCACCAATGGCCTACATAAGCGCGGCGCGATGATCTCGCCCCGAGAAAACCCCGTAGACTTTCGTGTCTGGCCTCCTTTAAGGAGACTTTCTGAATCGGTGAATTCGTTAGCAAAAACACGCATTTCTGGACACAATTCCACTGAAATTATTTGGAAAAACAATAAAAACATAAGGCTACATTCAAGTAATATTTAACAGTCAAAGCCAACAATTTAACAGTCAAAGGCAACGGATCACCGGGAAAAAAAAAGAAAGAGAGCGCAAAATCAGTGAGAAAAAAAACAATCTGTGAAACAACTATAGAAGAGGAAGTGTTCCAATTATCGGAAAATTTTGACGTCGTCCCAATAAGGTCCATTTCAATAGAGCAGGTTTACAACACTCCACAACACTCCCCACACTCCCCTTCAGGCGCACTATCTCGCTCTTCCGTCTCTCTTCTCTGCACCCTCTCCTCCCTATTTTATCCCGTCGGTGTTCACTCCGCATTTTTTGTGAGGCTTGGTGTATTGCGGACCGAGGCCGCCAACAACCAGATGCGCAGATTTTTTAGCTTCATGTTAGCGTTATGGCAATCTCAGAATTTCAGAATCAATCTCAGAATCTCAGAATCTCAGAACCTCAGAATCTTAAAATCTTAAATTCTGAAAAATCTCAAATCGTAAACTTCCAGATCATGATCGACATGCTCCCCCTGAAAAAGCTGGTCCCCAGAAAACCGTCTCCAAAATCTCCAACCATGAAATCGCCAATTCCCCAATCGAAATCGAATCTCCAACAATTCATATCTCAAAAATCGTCAAATCGAAAAAATAGATCAAAAAGTAAAGTGTTTGAAAATCTATAAATCGGCGAGCTTGGGATGAGCCAAAAATTTTTGTGAATTTTTGAATTCCAAGTTTTCAATATGTATAACTTTACTGATCCCCTGTTAATGTTGGCAGACTTTTCTTGATGATCTTATTTCGAATTAGCTTTTTGATTAAATTGCAAAAAAAGCTGACAGTAATATTTTTATTTTTTAATTAAATAATTAATAAATGAGGGATTGGAATAATTATATATGTATGATTAACCGAGACTATCTTTCAAAGGATACAAAAAAAGCCTGAAAACCACAAGGGAGATCGAATCCCAGAGGGTGCGCTCCAAAGCCCATGTGCAACCGGGTATGCCACGTGCACATACTGCGTGAGATGCGGGGGCAAATAAAAAGAGGAGGGTGGAGGTTTTAAGGAGAGAAGGGGGGGGGGGGATTTCACAGGGAAAAAATTTGAAATAGAACTTTGGAAATTAAAAAATATAACATTTGAACTAGACCAAAATTCTTTACAATTCTGTCGAAAAATCACATTTCTAGCGCTCTAAAACCTAGATTGAGCCGCCACATGTTCAGGAGGCTAGAGACGCAGACGACGAGACATGCTTCGTCTCTGACCTCGGAAACTTCAAATGACCGTATCTCGAGTTCGAGATGAGCTAGAAAGTTGGTTTTTGAACAGAATCGTAGTGTTTGAAATGGATTTTTGGATTATTTCAAAACTTCTTATATAAAAATTCATATATTCTAAGTTTAAACCGTGCAATGCTGCCTAAAAACCAACTTCCTAGCTCATCTAGAACTCGAGATACGATCATTTAAATTTTCTGAGGTTAGAGACGCAGCGTGTCTCGACGTATAGCCTCCTGAACATTCAGCGGCTCTATCTCGGTTTCTAGAAGCGCTAGAAATGTGATTTTTGGACAGAATTGTAGCAAACTTTGGTAATTAAAAAGTCTGTTACCAGCAATTAGAGCAGGTCTGGTGTATAAAAATAGGGAGCTTGTAATTTTGAAATGTAGTTTTTCAGAAAAAAAAAAACAGGAAATACCAATTGAAATCTTTCTTCAAGAGCTCTTCCAAACAAAGAGGATCGGACATCGGCATCGGGTACATGCTCAGGAACATCTTTTCGTCACAGGAGAGTCCAGATACTGGAATTTCAAAACAATTAAATTAACTTGTAATTGCTAGGTACTGATTTACTCACGATCTTCTTGCATCTTGCGAATTTCGAAAATTTGATCTTTGCCAAGATGTCCAAAATAGGTTCGAAGCTTCTGGATCTTTTTTGATGGGAGCTCTGGGATTCTTTATTTGGATTTTCCGGGTTTCTTGAATCTTCAATAGTGCATTTGTATCCAGCTGGTTGCACGGTTCTCCCATTCGGGCTTTTTGGAGTTCTAATGGTCTCTTTGAATCCAATTGGCGGTTGCGTAGCCACGTTCTTGGCCAAAGTGGTCTTGGACCCATTGAAACCTTCCACAGATTTCTTTGCCAATCCAATCGGTCGGATGTAGTAAAGCTATGGGGCCAAGATAGAGTGATTCGACATTTGGATGGGCTCGAAGGATTTGGAAAGGCAGTTTAGCGGCATATGGAACACCTGGAAAAATTATAGATTTTTGAAAACAAAACTAAAAAACTAACCAGTCACGTCAATCTCCGCTCTCTTGATGAACGTCCTGCTGACATTCCCACAAACTTTCGGCGTCTCCAGGATCCAAAGCTTCTGGATCTTCTTGGATGCTTTGGAGAAGTCATGGGTTCCTCTTTTCGGATGTGGTCCAGATGACGTCGAGGTTCGTTGAGTGGCCATCTGGAAGCAAGTTGTTTCAGTAAAGTATTAATTTCTGGAGAAATGAGAAAAAGAGAAATTTACCGGACACAGTGAAAATAACGGACAAAACAGAAAACACGAAAAAAAACTTGAATTTTCTGAAATCGTAATGACAAAATTGACATTTTTGCACTTTTTTTGACGAGAAACATTCATTGCAACCTATCTTAAACGATTTCCCGTCATTTTTTACACCTAGTGCAACACAATTTACAAAAAACGCAGCATAGAGAAGGCAGGCGAAAAGAAAGAATAAAAAATGAAATCGATGACAAAAAAAACAAAAATAAAATAGCAAAAAATAGCCCGCCTCCGCTACAGCCAATAGATCAAAACTTGTAGATCAAAAACTTTTCTTCTGAATTTCATAATTTTTGAATGAAATTTAATTCTAGCAAGTTTAATATTTATTAAACTTCATTAAGAATGACTCTGCGCACAATTATTTTCAGCCGATCGTTGTTGCTCCGCGAGCACAAAAAATTAAAAACTGCCGTTATTGACATTTTTGAATATAGAGATGGAATATTGGAAATAAACAAATTTTTACTGAGTTTCATAAAAAATATGCATAGGATTTGCTTAAAAATGATTGTTACTCCGCGAGCACAAAAATACCAATTTTGACATTTGTTTTTTTTTGTAATAAAATTCCGTGAAACAAGTTTTCAGCAAATTTCATCATGAATGCAGATCGCGTTTGCTAAAAAAACGTGTTGCTCTGCGAGCAGTTTTGTAGTTCAGTTTTCCTGTTCTGTTCTTCCTTCCAGTTTTGACAGTTTAATTCTGATTTTTTAAAATTAGAAATGAAATTTTCAAATTCGCCTGTAATGCAGGTTGGTATCTTGATTTCAAACTTCAACTAGAGGAAACACACCAACTTACACACCAAATCGAAAATTTCATCTCTAAATGAAAAAAAAAACTTTCAAAATTGAAACTTTTTTGGCTCGCGGAGCAACAAACTTTTTTAGCAAACGTACTCTGCATTATTGATGAAACTTGCTGAAAATTTGTTTTTTTTTCACGAAATTTCATCTCCAAGTTGGAAAATGTCGGAATTGGTAATTTTCTTTTTTGTGCTCTCGGAGCAACAATCATTTTTTGACCAACTACGATGTATTTTTTATCAAACATAGTAAAAGTTTGTTTATTTCCAATATTCCATCTCTATATTCAAAAATGTCAATAACGGTAGTTTTTAATTTTTCGTGCTCGCGGAGCAACAATGATCGGCTGAAAACTACTGTGCGCAGAGTCATTCTGAATTCATTCTGGCATATTAAACTTGCCAGAATTAAATTGCATTCAAAAATAATGAAATTCAGAAGAAAAGTTTTTGATCTACAAGTTTTGATCTATTGGCTGTACCGGAGGCGGGTTATTTTTCGTTTTTTTTTTTAAATTTTTTTCTCCTTCTCGCCTGCCTTTTTTATGCTGCGTTTTTTGCAAAGAATACTGTTCTAGGGTTAAAAAATGAAATCGTTAAAAATAGGTAGTTTCCCTTCATAAAACTGCAAAAATTTCATTTTTTGTCATCACCTTTTCTAAAATACAAGTATTTTCTTCTCGTTTTCTCTTATGTTTTTCACTGTGTTCGCGAATGTTCTCTTTGTTTCATTTTTAGAACTTCATATTTTACTGTAATCAAATGTTTCCAGATGGCGGCAAACAATCCACCAACAAATCGAAGCACCACCAGAGAAATGGATGGAAAAGACGATGAGGATTGGAAGAAAGAGCCGAGGAAAAAACGGCCTCCCACGGTAGTGGGATAGGACGATAGGGTAGTCCTTTAAGGCCCTAACGAGACGTCTCTACGCTTACTCGAACCCAGTCAACAAGAGTGCCGTTTTGTCACCATTCACACAACTAACAAGGTTCGTGTGAAGGTTCTTTTTACAATCTCTATGTTTTCACAATTCATATTCCTAGAACTCGCAATCACCTAATCTCTATTTTCAGCTCATCTACGATCTCAATTGTGCCAACCCGGTCGCCTGTGTCAATGTCAAGCTTGTGTCTGAGTCAGAAGTTGGAATCATCGCCGCTGGAGATACCAAGGGAAACGCCAACCATATCTCTGGACACGTCGAAGGTTGTGGAGCTTCTAATTGGGATGGAATCAAGCACGCCGGACTACCGTGGAAGTTGCCGACGAATTCGGAATGTTTGTACCACTGATCGTCCTTCGTTTTCCAATCTTCCTGCCTCCGCCTTTCAGCTGCACTTGTCAGCGTGCCTTTGGATCTGGGCATGTCCAGAGATCAAATAAACTGCCTCCCACGATAGTGGGTTAGGACTTCTGGGGTAGTCCTTTAAGGCCCCACCGAGATGAACGGGAGGTTCCTTCTGGCCTCGTTCATCTAACCGACATGCCAAAAGTACTGACAATTTTTATGTCAAGTAGCAATTTTGGAGACGAAGCCTGAAATCAGAGTGATGGTCAAGCCGAAAATAAAGGACACTCGTCGTTTTTGAATTGTTCTTCGCTCTCGTCTTCGCCGACGGCTTCAACCAAATCCCATGAAGATCTTCTGAGCTATCTATGGAGTTTGCTGACAAACCAAAAAAGCACTGTCAAATCTTTGAAAGTTGCGGACAAGCCTGCCTCATCCCATAACGAATCTCTCGAGAAGAACGCCACTCACATCTTTGCGGATGCACTTGTTCCCGAAGAGCCAGAAGTCCTCGAGTTGACAACGTCCGCAACGACGACGATGAGGGCAAACTCCATGATTACGCCATTGTGGTAAGAATTTCAAATGTTTTTTTTCAATTGAAATTTCACATTTTTCAGCTTCCAATGGATTACAAGCCATAATTCCATGGACACGTTCTATGGCCGTTTCCGCACCAAAGAGTCCAAAACTTCTGAACCAGTCAAGACGTTCAACACAGTGCACCACGTCATCATGAGCATGCCAGATATCCGGATCAAGGGCGCGATCAGAATCCGAATCAAGAACGTCATCATATCCCAACAACTCAACTCAGGTCCATACATAGGAGGACATTGCTCGTATAACCGGGCTCTACAAACGCTCAAAAGAGCCTGTGATTTAATTACCATTTAATCAATTTTATCTGTCAAAAAGTGGGTATCCTCCCAGTTATCCATAAATTGTATATTATCTATTCCCGGTTTTCCCACAACGAAGTCTCATTCACTAAAAATCCCATTCCATTTGGTTTGCTACATCTGGTCCCTGTAATATAGATCTCTGTACTATAGTGAACACTTTTTTCCCGTAATTTTTGTTGTTATTTTTCAAATCTCGACTGTATTTATCACTTTCCGCTAATAGTAGAAAATAATAAACTAATCAAGACATTCATCAAGTTGGTTTTACAGTTGCGGTGATCTTATGCGTGCCAGTCGGCTATTCACCATATTTGTTATCTCGGCGATAATTTTTTAACATAGGCCGTTGAAGCTCACAAAACGGTTGATTATATTTTACAAAATAGGGAAACACTATTATTTTCAATAAATTGAAATGAATAATTTTTCAGAAACAGGAAAGGTCATACGGAGTAAGTGACGATGCTGGGTGAACATGTACAAGGTTATTCGTTTACAATCGGGTGAGCACAACTGATATTTTTAAATATCGACTAACAGGACAAAAATATTTTTCTCAGATTCGGAGCTGTTACAAATCGAGCCTTTGATTTATGACAATAAACCAGTTATGAAAAAAGATTAGTCCCGGATCAAGTACGTTTGGAACAAAACCTGACGAGAGTATCTGTAGCCACTGATGGATCCCAACCAAGGTCATCATGACTCATGATTTTTAAATGGGAGATTGAGAAATGTGTGCGTATCATGTGGTGGACGACCATTCACCCATGACTCAACAGATGGCGAAGCTTAGAGAGTGTCTAAAATAAAAGAAACCCAGAGACAAAAACACTTGGAAAAGAATGGTCGAGTGGACTCTATGTGTTCGAGGCGCCTGGCTTCATTCTTTCCTAAGACGACTTGACTGAATAGACGTCTTTTTTCTGTTTGATTTTTCTGAATATTGTCTAATATCTTATTCACATCTCTCCGAATTGTTTGATAAAGGTGAGATTATCATTGATATGTCGACTTGAAATTAGATTTCTGAATTAAAAACGTAAATAAGAATGGATTTTCAAAACTAAAACAATTTTTTAAATAAATGATTTGAATCTGAAAAAAACATAGATAATTGGAAAAACCGAAATTTTGGAAACTCAGAACTTTCAAAATTTCAAAAATTCTGGATTTCAGATTTTCGAAATTTTAGAACTTCAGCATTTCGGAGTTTTGGCATTTCCAAAACACGGAATTTTCAGAATTTTAGAATTTAAGCGTTTTAAACTTTCAAAAATTCAGAAATTCAGATTTTCAGAATTTCGGAATATCAGAAACTCGGAAGTTCAGAATTTCGAAACTTCGCAATTTTAAAAATTTGGAAATTCAGACTTTCGGAATTCAGAATTTTAGAGTTTCAGAATTTCAGAACTGAAAAGTGACAAACTTTCAAACATGAAGAATTTCTAAATTGCAAAACTTCAGAATTTCCGATATTTAGGAATTTCCAAAATGTGAAAATTCAGAAACTTGGAAACTCAGAATTTTAGAACTTCGAAGCATCAAAATTTCAAAAATTCTGACTTCGGAATGTCAGAATTGGAGAATTTCAAAAATTCATAAATTCAGCAGTTCATTTGTTTTGAATTTCATAAACACGGAAATTCAGAATTTTGAAAAATCAGAATTTAAAAGTTTCAAACTTTTCAGGATACTTTGACCATGAACGATGCTTTGAAGAATAATGGAAATGATGCAAAGAAGGTGTGCGAGAACTTTGAATGTGTTGTGAGAGTAAGTATTCATAGTGTTATCCATCTTTCAAACTATAATGTCGAATTACAGAAAGTGCGACACCAACTACGACAAACAACAGCAGCAAAGAAAGGTTGGGAGTTGTGAAGAAAGCCAGTGGTATCAAGACACCTTGACCATGAATGAGGCTTTGAAGGATAATGGAAATGACACAAAGAAGGTGTGCGAGAACTTTGGATGTCTTGTGAAAGTAAGCATTCATAGTGTTCTCCTACTTTCAATATACTATTTCGAGTTACAGGAACGCAAAAGCGCTCGTCCCAAATTCAAACTTCGCTGCCAAGCTTCTATAGAAACACACGAAGAAAATATGCAGGCTATATAGGTATCATTTTGACTCGAAAATCGGACAAAAACCATTCCTTTTCAGAAAAAGCTAAAAGGTTCAACAAAGCAACAATTGGGAGAGATCTTCTCAAGGAGGCTCGGACATTTATTTATTTATTTATTGATTACGACCTTCCGTCGTGGAAAAGAAAAAAAAAGAGAACAGCAATACAATACAATCAGACACAAATACATAAATAACACAAATACATAAATAATCATCAACACACACATACATACAGAAAAGAAAAAATTATACCTGCAATGAATGATTAACAGTGAAAATAAATTATCTTACAAATCAGAGAGAGGGGGGCTTAGGTTTCTCAATTAAACTCAGAGTGCGGTTGACAAAAAAGTTTCTCCTTAGTTTTGTTTTAGGAATAGGCCAGAGAAACCGTGTTTTTCTTCTAGTACGTGTTTCAGTTGACGCGAAAAATTCAGTTACGTTAAGACCTATTTTTTCCGATATCATTTTTGATACCATTTTCCTGTCTATTTCTAGGCGTCTAGAGTGTAGTGAATTAAGACCAAAGAGTAGGTTGCGCTCGCTCGCAGATTTATATTTCCGATCGTTTGGGTTAACATATCTTCCTAGTTGGCGACTATAAAGTCTTCTTGTAAAAGAGTTTTGCACTGATTCTATTAATTTAATATCTGACATTTTGAAAGGACTACTGATTACCGTACCATATTCGAGAACAGGCCTAATAAAAACTTTGTATAAAAGAACCATTAATCGGGTGTTTTTACTGTTAAATTGTTGAAATACTTGTGACAAGAGATATTTAGATTTGTTGGTTGCTAGTCTCCAGTGCTCAGAAAAATCTAATTTATCAGATACTATGAATCCCAAGTCCCGGGTGATTTTCTCTTTTTTGATAGATTGGCCTTCAATGAAGTAGTCCACTGATTTGTTGGATTTGCCTAGTGTAAGAGCAACGGTTTTGTTCACGTTTAAGGGGAGTTTGGATTGTTTTGACCAATTTTGTATTATATCTATGCTTGTTTGCAGCGGGTTGGCAGAATCATTTTTGTAAATCGGGGCGTAAAGTTTAGTATCGTCAGCAAACTGTTTACAGCGAACTTCAGAAGGGAGAATAGATGAAATTTCATTGACGTAAATCCCAAAAAGCACAGGGGATAGAACTGCTCCTTGCGGGACTCCGCAAGTTGCTGGTTTTGAACATGAAAGTGTCGTCCCTACCTTTACTCTATAATTTCGATCAGAAAGAAAATTGTCAATCCACATTAACAAGTGAGCATTCAGCTTAAGTTGTAGTAGTTTGTTAAGGAGCCTATCGTGCGGAATCTTATCAAAAGCTTTAGAAAAATCCAGGTAAATAACGTCAACTTGTCCCTTATTTTCAATTATATTGGTCCAATCATTTAAAGTCTCCATCATATTAGTAACAGTTGATTTTTTTGCTCTAAAGCCGTGCTGATTCATACTCCAGAACTGTCTCTCATCTAGATAGGAAGCTAGTCTACTTAAGATACATCGTTCATACAGCCTACATAAGTGCGATGTGAGAGAAATTGGACGATAGTCCACTGGATTCGTTGGTTTACTTTTTTTAGGTAACGGAATGATTATGGAGGATTTCCATCTACTGGGGACACAACCCTTCATCATTGTTAGATTAAAAAATTGCGCTAATGCACTAGAAATCAGTGGTGCTATGAGTTTGATGAATTTAAAAGGCACTTCATCGCTGGTATCGGAACAAGAACTTTTAGCTGCACATATTCTTTTGTACACTTCATCATCAGTCACATAAATGAATGGCTGGTGGGAGACGTAGTTAGGAGGTAAATTGAATTGCTCTGTTCTAGGGTTAGTGTACTGCTTCTCATATGAATCCGCTAAAAGATTAGATTTGTCTTCATCTGATTTTAGACTAGTTCCGGTTGCATCAGTCAGTGTCACAGAAGCGGCTGTTTTAGGTTTCAGAAGGCTTTTTGAAAATCTAGAGAATTTACTGGTTCCATATTTTTCAAGCTTTTTTAACTCTTCATTGCCCTTGAATTTGGCTAAATTTTTTCTAAACTTTCTGGCTAATACTACATATATTTTAAAATCATCAATGTTTCTAGTGATTTGGGCTATATCATATTTTACGGCTACTTCTTTTTCCAGCAAAACCAAATGAGTGGGTAGTGATGTTGATCCTAGTGGTGTAATTATTTGCTGAACTGAAATTTTTAAGGCCTGTTTTAAGTGAGCTATAAGATTTTCATAGATCTCATTAATAGTTAGATTCATATCAAACACTGAAGCCCAATCTACGGCATCAAAGTATTTTACGCATGCTCCTAAATCAATGTTTCTAAAGTCATATATCAGCTGTTCAGAACGATTGATTTTACCTAGAAGATCACATTGGAATTTTATACTGTTGTGGTCGCTAGACCCAACTGGATTCAAAATTCTAATATCTGAAAGGGGAAAATTAGAAAATACTACATCAAGGATATTAAGATTTCTGGTTGGACTTTTAATATTTTGTTTGAAATTGTGGGTAACGCAGAAATCAATAAGGATTTGACCCAATTTGGATGAGGTGACGGGAAGGTCAAGATTCCAATCAATACCGCTAATATTCATATCGCCTAATACAATTACTTTACCCGCGTGATTTACTATGTCTGCTACTTTATTAAGTAGACGAATAGTGTTCTTATGAGAGCAAGAGGGAGTACGATAAATGTTCACTAATCTCAATGGTTCAACATCTATTTTTATATCAATAACTAATATTTCAAAGGATTTGGGAAAGGATTCTGAAGTAACAATATTAACCGGAAATTTTTTGTTTATAAGTGAGCACACACCGCCTCCTCTTTGGTCATTTTCACGATCACATCTGTACACTATATAATTATTGTTAGCGCCTGTTAAAATATTATCTTGAATTTTAGAAGAAAACCAGGATTCTTGGATACACATAATATCAACTTCGTTTTTATCAACTACACTCTGAATTTCTAATCTGTTACATATAGCCGACCTTACATTCGCTGTTAGCACGGTTAAATACAAACTTTGTGGTGGGGAACAATTAGGGACTTTACAATCAATTTTTTTGGGTGTTCTAAAATTACAATAATCAAAACGTGGTCCTACGTGGCTAATTAGTTTTTTGAAGAAGAGATTGCGGAGGATATGGGAGACATGTTTACTAGGTTAACAGATAAAGGGGGATTCTCAGTACGGCGTTGTGTTAGCTCTTTGCGACGGATTTCTAGCTCGGCGGGAGATAATGACTTTCTAATAAATACATTCAACGAGAGGCCGTGAAGTATACCAAGAAGATCATCGAGCCAAGGAGTTATTTTTTCCAACAATTCAAATACCTTATTAATTGTTAGAAAACGGGGGTTTTTTCAATAAATGTACATACTTTTCTAAAACGGTCTTTTTCGTTGTTCGAATTTCAGAGTCCTCGATTTTCAGGCATATTGAAAGTTTTTCTGAAAAGATTCTGAGATTCTGAGATTCTGAGATTCTGAGATTCTGAGATTCTGAGATTCTGAGATTCTGAGATTCTGAGATTCTGAGATTCTGAGATTCTGAGATTCTGAGATTCTGAGATTCTGAGATTCTGAGATTCTGAGATTCTGAGATTCTGAGATTCTGAGATTCTGAGATTCTGAGATTCTGAGATTCTGAGATTCTGAGATTCTGAGATTCTGAGATTCTGAGATTCTGAGATTCTGAGATTCTGAGATTCTGAGATTCTGAGATTCTGAGATTCTGAGATTCTGAGATTCTGAGATTCTGAGATTCTGAGATTCTGAGATTCTGAGATTCTGAGATTCTGAGATTCTGAGATTCTGAGATTCTGAGATTCTGAGATTCTGAGATTCTGAGATTCTGAGATTCTGAGATTCTGAGATTCTGAGATTCTGAGATTCTGAGATTCTGAGATTCTGAGATTCTGAGATTCTGAGATTCTGAGATTCTGAGATTCTGAGATTCTGAGATTCTGAGATTCTGAGATTCTGAGATCCTGAGATTCTGAGATTCTGAGATTCTGAGATTCTGAGATTCTGAGATTCTGAGATTCTGAGATTCTGAGATTCTGAGATTCTGAGATTCTGAGATTCTGAGATTCTGAGATTCTGAGATTCTGAGATTCTGAGATTCTGAGATTCTGAGATTCTGAGATTCTGAGATTCTGAGATTCTGAGATTCTGAGATTCTGAGATTCTGAGATTCTGGGATTCTGAGATTCTGAGATTCTGAGATTCTGAGACTCTGAGATTCTGAGATTCTGAGATTCTGAGATTCTGAGATTCTGAGATTCTGAGATTCTGAGATTTTGAGATTCTGAGATTCTGAGATTCTGAGACTCTGAGATTCTGAGACTCTGAGATTCTGACATTGAAATGTACACTAAAATATGAGATGGAAACAGAACGGGACAACAGTGCAGTACTAAAAAATAGTCTGTATTCAATTGGGTTGAAAGCATTCTGAGGGACATCTATTTAGAATTTATGTTTTTTTGAAAAATTATATATTAAATCAATGAGAATAAGTAGATTTCATGGAATATAAGGACGAAGTAGCCAGATAAATCGAGTTTGAAGCCCATCGGCGAAGTGGTCGCTCAGCGTGTCTTGGACTCACCCGCCCGCCAATCCTTCACGCCAACGCTCACGCTTATATCCAACTTTGTGTACTTCTCTAGACACCTTTCGAATTTTTTGAGACTTTGAAATTCTGACACTCCTGGGATAATCATATTTTTCACATCTTTGGAGTCTTCTTTATCTTCTGCTGCCCCTTTCTCCCTGAAAAGCTTGTTTTTTTTTTTGATTTCCCAACATCCAGTTAATGCCTAAGAATTGAAATTATCCTGAATCTCCAGTGTATTGGTATGCGAATCCAGTCATTTTTTCTTGTAAAAAATTGTTAAATTACAAATTTTATTTCTGGCAGGGTTCACGGACGATGAAGAGGCGCCGCAGAGGGGACCCAAGGCTTCCTTGGTCTGCAACGCCCCCGTGTCCCCTGCCATTTCACTAAAAAACTGGTAAAAACATAAAAAAGAATCACATTTACAAAAGAAAAGGGAAAATGAAGCATATCACATGGAGTTGAGATAATCTTGAACTCTTCCGTGTAACTCGAAATCTGTGAGCATGTTCTGATGATGGTCCCCGCTCATCCATTTGTCAATTTGAGTGATAATTTTTAATCCTTCGTTTTGATATTCCGGGAAATTATCAACCAAATCGATCGTCTTTTCAAAAACAAATTTCAGCGCACTATCGGGAACCAATATTTCTGGAGCCAGAGCGTTCACGAGAGCTTCGAACATCCGGAAAACGAATCGTACATATTCCTCCTGTTCTTCGATCATCATTTCTGAATTGAAGGCGTTGTACAACAGTTCGATCATATGAAGAATTTCCGTAGTAGACGATGAATTCAATAGTTCACGTCTGCAAGAAAACAAAACTTATAAATAGATAATTATCGGATCCAGTCCCAAGCCAGAGCATAACTCTTTTCAAATTTGAAATATTTTTTGTCAAAAAATATAACAAAATGCAGAGCTCAACAAGGTCTTCAAAATGATACCAATTTCAACTGAAGTGTACTTCTGATTTTTCGACTCAGAGTCTCTATAATCGGCAACAAGTTTGGTGTCATGAACATAGTCGAAGTTAAGCATCATTTTTCGAACCTTATTGAGCTCTTTTTCAAGAAATTTCAAAATTGAACCGAGTCATTTGTTTCTAGATTAACTCACTCGAGAAGTCCAGATTCCAAGTAATGCACCACAGTCCAGAAATTGTCCTCTTCATCATCTGATTCCCTTAGCACCAATTGTACTGCTCTTCTGGCGTGAAATAGCTCAGCGTTGTCCACATTTCCACGATTAGTTTTCACTTTTTGAAAAACTTCTTTCATGAAGTCAGATGACATTCCAATCCGATCTGTCAGCAGTAAGTAGGAGAGACTATCGGATATTGCGCTCATGGAAGATGCATTGAGCATTTTGATTCCTTGGATTGTAGATTGATTGCACGGGGTACCTGAAAAGATAAAAGAAAAATAAAAACTC
The DNA here is from genome assembly GCA_027920645.1 of Caenorhabditis nigoni. Lineage (NCBI taxonomy): Eukaryota > Metazoa > Nematoda > Chromadorea > Rhabditida > Rhabditidae > Caenorhabditis > Caenorhabditis nigoni. Next base: position 2,466,893 of record CP115869.1, read on the forward strand.
AAAATTGAAATGACTGAAATTTTTATATTGGCCTAATCAGAAAACTATACCGCCATTTTCAAATCATGTTTGAACTTTGAAAAGTGAAATTTTGAAAAAAAATTGAAACTTGAAAACAATTGGTTTAGGAAAAAATTGGAATTTCAAAGCCGAATTGGAAAACATGAAATTTGTGTTTACTCCACCTAGAAATATTGAAAAACTTACGAATTGCGACAATAGTTCTTAGCGATGGATGAATCTTGGCAAATGATCTCAATTCCTGCTCAGTGACCGAAGAATTTGAGCAATCCATGAATTCCAGGGCTTCCATTCTGACACCAGCTGCCAACATATTTCGAATAGAATTTGTCTCATTGTCGTGTAAGGTGACGTCGGTACCCGAAACATCCAAATATTTGAGATGCTTCAAATCGGAGAGCTCTTTGTATCCATTGATATCATCAAAGTCTACATAGGACATGGAAAGTTTCTGTAGATTTCTGATGTTACTGATTCCTTGTAGACTGGGTAGGTAGAAAGCACAGGAGATGTCGAGAGCAAGAAGGTTAGGGAAGCAAATGCAGAAGTTTGAGAAGTGGAGTCGCTGATCGAATACTGTAGAGTTAATGTTGATGCTTCGAAGGTTTGGAAGCATTTTGGACACCTGAAGAAAAAATAAAAAATTCAATGGCAAATAAAAACGCTCCTTACTTCTTCCTCCCATCCTTCAATGAACTCGTGATAGGGTAACCCCAAATGAATCATCGATTTCCGGGAGCAATCGTTCAATGATTCATTCAGTAGAGAGACGACATCAAGTGACTCCTCATACGATTCATCGGGCCAAGTATTTCTCAGTTGCATCATCTCTCCGAAATCCAAAGAATCCAAATCAAAGTTTATCAGATTTTTGACTCCATCTGCGTCCACCTTACAACAAGAGAAATCGATCTTTGAAACAGATAATTGATTTTTGTGCACTTTGAGATCCTTGAAGCTGGCTCCGTCTAGTTTCAAAAATTCTCGAACAATCGCATTGCTGCATTTTGTGTCCAAAGGGAAGTCTAGCGATATAGTCTCTGAAAATTCAAAATTAATTGTACAACTATTCAGTAAATAAGATAATTACCATTTAGAAGACCTTGGCCAACTGATTTAGCCGCGAACTCGGAAAGCGTTGGAAGTGGCATAAGTTACTGAAAATATGATAGTTTCTAGGTGGTTCGAATTTTTGTGCGATGATGTGATAAAGCGAAAATGAGAGAAACAGGTGAACAAGAGAAATTAGATACTAAGGTATGCCAAAAAGGAGAAATGGAAGTGGTGCGACGAAAATTTCTCACCGAAAAAAAAAGAAACGAAGAAAAATCTTCAAAAACCGTCCGGAAAACGAAATACAAACATCCTTCGATCACTGCTGAGAACAGAATGACGAAATCTTGGTAAAGACAGTTACTATGATGAAATTAATTAGAAAAAAAATCTGTGAAACAAGTTTAAAAGCAAAAATGAAAAAGAATGATGACTAGCACTAAAACTATCGAAAAATTTTTGACGTCGTCTTAATAAGGTTCCTATCAGTAGAGCAGGTTTACACCATTACAGGAACTCTACGAAACTTTCTTCATAAGTCCTCTCCAATGAAAACAATGTGTTAGAATCTTAGAATCCCCTACATGTTTAGATTTTAGAACAGTGCGACATCGGCGAGAAAAAAACACTAGCTGTGCAAAAACAATGAATGACGAAGAGAATGAGGAGAAACGGTGACTAGCACTCCAGTGATCGGAAAATATTGACGTTGGCCTGATAGGCACACTTTTAAGCAAAGCAGATTTACACCACCCCCGTACAATTCTTCTTGAACACGAACTCGTTCAATTTCGGACTAATGTTTCGGCATCCAGAATGTCCGTGACAGAATTGAATTCTCCCGTTCGTGCAGCTTGCTAACGAATTTTATCTCGAACGGCATCGAAGTCCTCAACCGAATCGTTGAGATGCTCACTTGGATTACAGTAGACCTTCTTCTAGTGATTGTACTTGACGAACACGGAAAGCTTGTCGATTCGTCCTTCTTGTGAAAAAGAGCTAGCACTCCGATACTTCCATTATTGGATTCTTCTCAGCAAACTGAAAACGATTTTGTTTTGGAAGGTTTGATAACGTCAATTTCCTAAAAAACTGAAAACGCAGAAAAATGTATTTTTTTGACAAACAGAAAAAGATGCCTGCTTGCAACTTTACTATCATTTTGTTTCATTGACTGGTTTACAGTATTTACCGAAATTAGATTCTCTAAACCTTACCTCCTCTCCGTCGGAGTGGTCTTCAAGATCGGAGTTGAATGCATTCTCTTCTTCCTGGTCGGCACGAGATGCTCCTCATTCGTGAATCCAGCGAGGTTTTGTGGTCTCAAGCTTTTGGAGATGCGATTTGTTTCCAGTCGTCTCCAATCTGAAAGTACGAATGTTTTGCAATATTCAAATAATTTTATAAGTTTTGCAAGGAGGCTGTTTTCTACAAACTTTCTACTACGATCACAATTGCTACGCAATCCCTAAGTTCGAAACTTGCAGAGTTATTTTTTCCTGTGAAGCGTTCAACCATAACTTATACACGTTTCGGTTTAAAACTTATATAACTCGGCCTTTGAACATACCGTGGTGTCGTCAGATTCATATTAGGCTGGCAAATAAGTTTCTTTCGATTTTGGTCAAATTTTTGATCAAATTTTTCTCAAAGCGGAAGGGGCTAGATCAATGGAAGCAATGTCCATGAGCACCGATAGTTGTCTGCTAACGCTCCAGTAAATTCTTGATTCAATCTACCGAGAACGACGAGAGATGCGATGGAAAAAGTGGGTCAACTTCTTTTTGGTGTCATCTTTTCAATGGAAGTATTTTCTATCAAGAAGACGTTTAAGAGCCCGAAGAAATCATTTTTCCGAAAGAGCAAGGTCCGTAAAATCCGACTGGTACAAAAGAATAGTTCAGCCAAACGACATGATTTTTTGGCGGATCCCTCTAGTCCCGGGCGATCTCGCATTGTCGTGCTGGAAGTAAACCTAGGGATTTTCTCCCTGTTTCGATTCGACTGACAGATTCTATTTCTCATATTAGAAACTACACAAGACGGCAATTTTATTAGTACCGTCATCTAGAAGTTCCCTGTCTTCAGTCCTTTGAAAGGATATCAAACACATAGCATACCCATTTTTACGGGAAATTTAGGTTCCGGGACGTCCAGAGCTAGTTGTTCTTTGGCAATCAACAGACCCTTCCGTACGTTGATAGAGTAGCTTAAGCACTTCCTATCTACGGTTATTAGATCATCCACCCAACTGAACGTGCCAAGAAATGATGAGAGAAACATGCTCATATCCACATGAAAATTCATATCGTAGCCTCTCAAAAAATGGGGTACGAACCATCCAATTTTTTGACATTGCCAAGGGACTTCAATCCGTTCACAGTATTTGGTTGACTACCAGACAATGCCTATGACATTTCACAAGTGGTTTGAAACGGATCGGTTTCAATAGTATTCTTCCATAGACCGAAGTACAATTTTCGGACCGATCTTCGTCTTCCGATTCTAAATTTTTGGTTTCAAGTGTCTCGGTCCAGTGTTTAATGGTAGGAGGAAGAGGAGGTCCTCTTCTATCTATTTCTATTAATTTCTTGTGAATATCTTTATTTTTCAAACCAGGAAGGAATAAAAATAAAATGCCATTTTCAAAACTTAGACGGTAATGGAAGAAAGCAGGTGGCATGCTCACGAATGACAGGAAGGAGAAATGAATCAAGGTGCATGTAACCAGTCCGTGAGATACTCTATCCAACAATAAAACATCATTCAAGAAAAACCATCCCACTGATTAGATATGATTGTTCAAAGTTGAGGATTGAAAATCGAAAGAAACTTATTTGCCAACCTAATACTTCTCGATTGATGAGCGATTATTCGATTTTGAATTGTTGGGCCGCACGATCCCATGGCCAAGATGCACATATCGCAGTCAATGATTCTGTGAGACAGTGTTCTCGGGCGATATCCAAGTTCTCTTCTCGATTTCCTCTTATTTCACATCCTCAATTTCTTATCTGGTGATCTCATTGACTCTAGCGGAGCTGGTAGCCGTCGAGAATTTCCTTGTAAAAATCGAGTATGTTCTCTAATTGGATCCGAACTTCTCCTTGGCCTTCATGGGACCGTAGTCTACACGGAATATGAGTGGCCACTAGAAAATGACGACCTTCTTGATGGCTTGGTCAAGATCCTCTCCTAAAAGACATCGCCTCCAGCACGGCGGTACTCGGCGTCGTTGTCGTTGAAAAGAACCGGCTGGCACATGCTTTCCGATCTCGATGTTCGTCAGGAACCTGACTCCTTCTTGGACCAGAAGCGTGATTCGACGGTCACCGGCAAATTAGACGCGCTTCATGGTTGTGATTCCGTATCTGGAAATAGTTTTGTAACTAAAGTTTTCTGAAGAATCGGTTAAAAATATATTACCTCAGCAGTCCTTCAACTTGGTTTTTGCGTTCACTGAAGACAAATGTGTGTCCAATCAAATAAAGATGGTCCGTATCCAATAATAGCAATGATGTGTGATCGCTTGCTTTATCCATCCTTGCATGAATGCGTAATCAATGATTGCGCTCTTAATTGGCTTGAGCTGGAGGTCCGATTCCTAAAGTACAGGCTCCCTCACATGGTGCTGGGCAAACACGCTCGGTGAATTCCGGGAAGTTGTTGGTCTGGAGGCTCGAGCGCATGACGTCAGTTCTTCTTGACGGATTCAAAATTTTACACCGCATCCCAATCGTTGAGACGCTCTTCAGGATCCGGTTTGTATTTTGGAGATGCTCCTTATTCTCGAGTCCAGTGAGGTCTTCTGGTTTCAAGCCTTTGGAGAGACCACCTGTTTGCAGTTGTCTCCAAGCTGATAATCCAAAGGTTAGGTATAATTTGAACAATTTTGTTTTTCTAATACTAAATGCTTGGTAGGCAGGTTTTACTCTTTCAAACTTAAATGGGATAACTACTACGATCACGATTGTTACACGAAATTCAACTTCGGCACTTGCTGGATATCTTCCCATGTGAAAGGTTCAACCAAAACTTATAATTTGTCTTTAGAACGTGTTTCGCACAATAAAAAGAAGAAAATACTCACCACAATCTTTTTTCTCAACATCTCCTTCTTCTTGTTGCTGACGACAAGTTGATGCATATAACAGTAGCCTGCCCAACTCGGCTTACTTCTCCTTCTCCTCCTCCTGCTTGACAAGGACTGTAGTCGCGTGTGAACACTTTGATGATCTTCTGATGTTCCTTCCGCCAGTTTACAAGGAATCGTTGTCCAAGCTCTAACCCAGGGTGTTAAACGAACTCAACTTTTACTGTGACGAAGAGATGGTCCTCCATAGTGGCATTATCGAGATCCATAGTTGCAGCATTCATTAGACAGAAGATATTTTCTTCTCTGAAAAAAATCGATTCCCAGGTTTACAGAAAAATGTTTTCAGAAATTTGTAACCAAAAGAAACTTACTGAGTATATCCACAAATACAGCATCGACGATCCTTTTGCTCCAGGATTTCAGACGGCGAATTGTTCATCTCCTCGAATCCACGAGCTTCTTGATTTTGCACTATGGAGAGCAACGTTTCCGATCACCGAGTTTTCTTCAGACTTGTATGAGGCGGCATGGGTTAGAACACAACGATGTTTCGAGAGACGTTTTTCGACATTCTTGAGGATTTATCAGGAATTCAGCAGACAGATTCCAAGGGAGAAAGCTCCCTAACATGGTATATACAAACTGTCTAGAGGACCAAACTAATCTACCTTTCAGGAGGAAACTTTGAGGGGTTTGCATGAGTTGCGACCGATATGGGAAACGACACAATCCTCTCAATGGTACACTCATTGCCCCCTTTTGACCTAGTTTCGCTGCGTCTCCTCTATTGACGCACTCTTTCTCCTCTCTGCGTCTCTTCAAGGATATGTAGTCTCTCGCCACAGTTGTTGTTTTGACCTTTGCCAGGGGGCCAAAAATAAGAAATTTCTCGAATGCGTAATTACCCCTACCGTCGACGTCTCTCATTTTTCCATTATCTCTCGTAGGCGTTTTTTTGAACTTTGCCAGGGACCATGAAAAACAACCTACCGATGCCCCTCAAGCCAATCTCTCTCAATTGCAGTCATTCTTAGATTGTGTCGTCTTCCATATCGGTCGCATTTTTTTTCTTTCGTTCTTCTTTCTCCCATTTTGCTTCTTGTTACAGTTACTCACTTTTGCTGATGTCTCCGTGTGCATTATAATTAAGGGCGCGTGAGGACTACTGAAAACTTTGAATCGCACGTATTATTTAAAGTATGTCACTGATCAATTTCCTCTAGGATTTTTCCAATATCATTTAACTCATGCAAACCCCTAATGTTTCCCCCTGGTAGATGGATTAGTTTGGTCCTCTAGACAGTTTGTATATACCATGTTAGGGAGCTTGCTCCCTTGGACTCTGTCTGCTGAATTCCTGATAAATCCCCAAGAATGTCGGAAATTGTCTCTCTACAAGTCTAAGAGAACTCGGTGATTGGTAACGCTGCTCTCCATTGTGCAACATCAAGAAGCTGCTGGTTACGAGGAGGTGCCCGTGAACAATTCGCCGTCAGAAATTCTGGAGCGAATGGATCGTCGATGCTGTCTTGACTGGTGGAAGGATGAGTGTGTTGGGAATGATCGATATAAACGTTGCCGCAATGGTGAGTAGTTGATACAGTAAGTTTCTTTTTGTTACAAAATTTTGAAAACATATTTCTGTAAACATGGAAATTGATTTTTTCAGAGAGGAAAATATCTTCTGTCCGTCGTCGAATTGAAGCCACGAACCCGTACATTTTTGTTGGACATGCAAATCGTACTAACTACCCGTCGGCAGAACAAGAAGAAGGAAGTGTTGAAAAAAGAGCCACATGAGTTTTTTCTTTTTCTCAGTCACAAACATGTTCTAATGACAAATTATAAGTTTCGGTTCAACCCTTAACAGAAGAAAATATTTGAATATTGCCCAACCTTTGTATTTTTAGTTTGGATACAACCACAAACAAGTGATCTCTGCATGGGCGCTGGATTCGAGGATGAGGAGCACCTCCAAGAAGCTGCCGACCAGGAAAATGAGTAGAAATCCGAACCGGATCCTGAAGAGTGTCTTAACGATTGGGATGACTTCCCGAAATTCACCGGACGTGTTTGTCCAGCACCATGTGAGGGAGCCTGCACTCTTGGAATCGGATGCCAAGCTTTCTGTATCAATTCGATTGTGTGCGCAATCATTGATTACGCTGTCATGCAAGAATGGATGAAGTCTTCTTCTCTGAACGCAAAAACCAAGTTGGAGGATTGCTGAGGTGATATTTTTTTCTCAACCGGATTTACCGATTCTTCAGAACACTTTACTAACAAAATTATTTCCAGTTACGGAATCCCATCTATAACGCGTGACAAATTTGTCTGTGACCATCGAATCACGCTTCTGGACCAAGAAGGAGTCAAGTTCCTGACGAACATCGAGATCGGAAAGCATGTGCCAGCTGGTTCTTCTCAACGACAACGACTCCATCGAGTGCCGCCGTGCTGGAGACGATGTCTTTTGTGAGGGTCCCGACCAAGCCATCAAGAAGATCATCCTTTTTTAGTATTGCCACTTGCAACCGTCTCGGATGCAAGACTGTCGGAGCTTGTGAGATTCTGCCACAACCAGGAACAGAACGCGAGTATACCTGACCAGAGGGGCAATTAATCGTCCCTGTAAACTACGGTCCCGTGAAGGCCAAGGAGAAGTTCGGATCCGATTCAATAACATACTCGGTTTTTACAACGAAATTCGTGAGGACTACCAACTCCACTAGAGTCAATGGGATCACCAGATAGGAAATTGAGAATGTCACATAAGAGGAAATCGAGAAGAGAACCTGGAAATTGGCTGAGAACACTGTCTCACAGAACCATTGCTGCGACATGCGCATCCTGGCCATGGGATCGTGCGGCCCAACAATTCAAAATCGAATAATCGCTCACCGATCGAGAAGTATGAATCTGACGTCGCCAAGGTATGTTCTAAGGCCGAATTATATAAGTTTTAAACCAAAACTCATATAAATTTTGGTTAAACACTTCACAGGAAAAGTAAACTCTGCAAGTTTCGAAATTAGGGTTCCTGTAGCAATTGTAATAGTAGATGTTGTGTAAATAAAATTTGGTAGAAAACAACCTCCTTGCAAGATTTATGAAATTATCGGAATATTGCCCAACCTTTGTATTTTCAGCTTGGAGGCAACCGCAAACAAGTCTCATCTACAAAATCTTGAGACTACAAAACCTTGCTGGATTCAAAAATGAGGAGTATAGGAATCCAAATCCAATCTTGAAGACCACTCCGACGAAGAGGAGGTAAGGTTCAGAGAATCTAATCTTGGTAAATACTGAAAACCAGTCAATGAAATAAATAGGATGTGAAGTTGTAAGCAGATAGAAAATGATGTGAAACGCTGTAATGAGCTTCATTGGTCCCGCTCTTTTCCGTTTGTCAAAAAACAGATCTTATTGTGTTTTCAGTTTTTTAGGAAATTGACGTTATTAAACCTTCTAAAACAAAAACGTTTTCAGTATGCCAAGAAGAAGCCAAGCGTCGACATTGGGAGTATCGGAGTGCAAGCTCATCTTTGCAAGGAGGACAAGTCGCTGAACAAGCTTCCCAAATTGAGATGCGATTAGAGAATATAGCGAAAGGAGAGAGGCGGCAGAGAGTACAGCAAAAGGGGAGGGTGCAGAGAAGAGAGATGGAAGAGCGAGAGAGTGCGCGTAAAGTGGAGGCATTAGAGTGGTGTAAACCTGCTCTACTGAGAGGAACCCTATTAGGACGACGTCAAAAATTTTCGATAATTGGAGTGCTAGTCATCATTCTTCTTCATTTTTTTCTTCTAAACTCGTTGCACAAATTTTTTTCTGATTAATTTCATCATAGTAGCTGTCTTTGCCAAGATTTTCTCGTTCTGTTCTCAGCAGTCATCGGAGGACGTTCGTTTTCCGTTTTCCGGACGTTTTTTGAAGATTCTCCTTTGTTTCTGTTTTTGTCGGTAAAAAGTTTTTGTTGAACCATTTCCGTTTCCCCTTTTTGGCTTATCTTAGTATCTCATTTCTTTTTTTACCTGTTTCTCTCATTTTCGTCTTATCACGTCATCGCACAAAAATTCAAACCACCTACATGCTATCTTATTTTCAGGTACAACATGCCGCTACCTACTCTGCTCGAATTGACGGCTAAATCAGTTGGCCAAGGTCTTCTAAATGGTAATTATCTTATTTACTGAATAGTTGTACAATTAATTTTGAATTTTCAGAGACTATATCGCTCGACTTCCCTTTGGACTCAAAATGCAGCAATGCGATTGTTCGAGAAGTTTTGAAACTAGACGGAGCCAGCTTCAAGGATCTGGAAGTGCACAAAAATCATTTATCTGTTTCAAAGATCGATTTCTCCTGTTGTAAGGTGGACGCAAAAGGAGTCAAAAATCTGATAAACTTTGATTTGGATTCGTTGGATTTCGGAGAGATGATGCAACTGAGAGATCATTGGCCCGATGATTCGCGTGAGGATTCTCTCGACATTGTCTCGTTATTGACTCAATCACTGAATGATTCTTCCCGGAAATCGATGATTCATTTGGGGTTACCCTATCACGAGTTCATGGAAGGATGGGAGGAAGAGGTAAGGAGCTTTTTCATTTGCCATTGAATTTTTTATATTTTCTTCAGGTGTCCAAAATGTTTCCAAGTCTTCAAAGCATGAATATCCCCTCTACAGTATTCGATCAGCAACTCCACTTCTCGAACTTCTGCACTTGCTTCCCGAATCTTCTTGCTCTTGACATATCGTGTGCTTTCTACCTACCCAGTCTGCAAGGAATCAAAAATATCAGAAATCTACAGAAACTCTCGATGTCATATGTGGATTTTGACGATATCAATGGATACAAAGAATTGTCGGATTTGAAGAGTCTCAAATATTTGGACGTTTCGGGTACCGACGTCATGTTACACGACAATGACACAAATTCAATTCGAAATCTGTTGGCAGCTGGTGTTAGAATGGAAGCCCTGGAATTCTTGGATTGCTCAAATTCATCTGTCACTGAGCTTGAATTGATATCATTTGTCAAGACTCATCCACAGCTAAGAACTATTGTCGCGATGTGTAAGTTTTTAAATTTTTCTTGGTGAAGTAAACATAAATTTCATGTTTTTCAATTCGACTTTTTTTTATCAAATTTTTCAGGCACGCCTTGCAATCAAACTATCATCCCTGGAATCAAAATGTTGAATGCATCTTCCATGAGCGCAATATCCGATAGTCTTTCTTATTTACTGCTGATAGATCGGTTTGACATTTCATCTGACTTCATGAAAGAAGTATTCCAAAAACTCAAGACCAATCAGGGATACTTGGAAATCTCGGAGCTTAGTCACGCCAGAAGATCATTACAATTCGTGCTAAAGGAGTCAACTGATAAGGAGGACAAATTTTGGAGTGCGGCTTGGTACTTGGAATCTGGACTTCTCCAGTGAGTTCATCTAGAAACAAATGACTCGGTTCACTTTTGAAATTCCTTGAAAAAGAGCTCAAGAGGGTTTAAAAATGAACCATGACTATATTCAACTGACACCAGATTTAAAAGAATTATGCTCTGGCTTGGGACTGGATCCTAAAATTATCTTCTTATAATATTTTTTTTCTTGCAGACGTGAACTCTCGAACTCATCGCTCACTACCGAAATTCTTCATATGATCGAACCATTATACAACGCCTTCAATGCCGTAATAATGAATGAAGAACGGGAGGAATATGTGCAATTCGTCTTCCGGATGTTCGAAGCTGTCGTGAACGCTCTGGCGCCTGGAATTTTGATTCCCCATAGTGTTCTGGACTTCATATTTGAAAAGACTCTCGATTTGGTCGATGGATTTCCGGAATATGAAAGTGAAGAAATCAAAATTGTCACTCAAATTGGCAAATGGATTAGCGGGGACGATTATCAAAACATGTGCACCAATTTCGAGTTCTACGGAAAAATTCAAAATTATCTCAATACCATGTGATATGTTTCATTTTCCCTTTTTTATTGTAAATGTGATTTTTTTTTATGTTTTAACAGTTTTTTAGTGATATGGCAGGGGGAACGGGGGCGTCGCAGTCCAAGGAAGCCTTGGGTCCCCTCTGCGGCGCCTCTCATCGTCCGTGAACCCTGCTAGAATAAAAATTTGAATTTTAACAGTTTTGTACGAGAAAAAATGACTAGAATCGCATACCAATACACTGGAGATTCAGGATAATTTTAATTGGCATCAAATGGATGTTGGGAAATCCAAAAAAAAGTTTTTCTAGGAGAAAAGGGAAAATGTGATAAGAGAGGGGTCGCTGGATAAGAGAGGGGGGTCGCTGTAAGTCTGCGAGAAGAACGAGCCAATTCCAAAGGGCGAAATCAGGTTCGGGGAATTCCACCTTCCCGCCCATCTTCTAGCACAAATCCCGGTAATACTGTAACAGCAAACGCAGCAATTACTTTAATACACTGCTGGACATAATTATAAAGCCACTTTAAATTTCGAGGTTTTTCGAAAACTATGAATCTTGACTGAACAGCATATGAATGTCATAAGTACTATTTTAAAATGTCAATTAATGAATACCATCCGATACCGCTATCGTTTCTTGATTATGGAAATTTCGAAAAAATCGAAAAAATGACACTAAAAAAGTGGACATAATTATAAAGCCACTTGAATCAATCGAAAATAACTCTAGATATATGTTTTGAAATTTGAGGAAACTACAAACCATGACAACTATCAGTCAATATAATGCTGTTAATGTGAGAAATTTGGGTTTATCTATACTCATAATTGGACCATATCCGGTTTTGGTCAGCTTATACTGAAAATGAGGTTTTTCGTTGATAACTGTTCTGAAAATCGTGGGCACTCAAATTTTTTGAGTGTTTCAGTATTATTCTTAAATGTATTACTCATTTAACTATTGAAAACAGTATGATTTTTCTACCAATCGGAGAAAAAACCCGCAATTCAGCTCATTTTATCGATATGTTCCGAGTGATACTGTGCCTTGTTCAGTAGACACTTGACTGAGCTGATTAGCATTTGAGAAAGATACACTTGTGTTTGTTCAGGAACAAACACAAAACCATAAAAATCTGTATTGGTTTTCATGGAATCACGCAAACTGTTGGACTACATAAATTTCAAGCATAAAATTAAGTTGTGGGTAGGCATGTTTAAGGAGTTGTTTTGTAAGGAAGGAGACACGTAATCCGAAATTTCTTTTTGTAGTCACACTTGCCGGTTCTTGAATTCACATATAAACTAGAGAGATTGTTCAAGCATTCCGGTATAGACAAACAATGAATCTTGGAAAACTGCAATTTTTTGAAAAACATGACCTATTTCCGAGCTCTCAATTTCTGTTTAGAAATAGTTTCACCTATTTTTAAGTTGCTGAACATATTGAGCACGTCCGATTTTCTGTTTTTGTAGTTGACGTCTCTTTTCGAAACATTCATTCCGAAGAGATACACAGTAGCTTCTGAGGTTAGAAACGTAGATTATTGACTGATATTTTTGTTGCTTGAAGTGGACCCCACAAAATGAAACTATTTGCATATTCCACTTGCAACTTGCTCAATGTGTTCAGCAACTTAAAAATAGGTGAAACTATTTCTAAACAGAAATTGAGAGCTCTGAAATAGGTCATGTTTTTCAAAAAATTGCAGTTTTCCAAGATTCATTGTTTGTCTATACCGGAATGCTTGAACAATCTCTCTAGTTTATATGTGAATTCAAGAACCGGCAAGTGTGACTACAAAAAGAAATTTCGGATTACGTGTCTCCGTCCTTACAAAACAACTCCTTAAACATGCCTACCCACAACTTAATTTTATGCTTGAAATTTATGTAGTCCAACAGTTTGCGTGATTCCATGAAAACCAATACAGATTTTTATGGTTTTGTGTTTGTTCCTGAATAAACACAAGTGTATCTTTCTCAAATGCTAATCAGCTCAGTCAAGTGTCTACTGAACAAGGCACAGTATCACTCGGAACATATCGATAAAATGAGCTGAATTGCGGGTTTTTTCTCCGATTGGTAAAAAAATCATACTGTTTTCAATAGTTAAATGAGTAATACATTTAAGAATAATACTGAAACACTCAAAAAATTTGAGTGCCCACGATTTTCAGAACAGTTATCAACGAAAAACCTCATTTTCAGTATAAGCTGACCAAAACCGGATATGGTCCAATTATGAGTATAGATAAACCCAAATTTCTCACATTAACAGCATTATATTGACTGATAGTTGTCATGGTTTGTAGTTTCCTCAAATTTCAAAACATATATCTAGAGTTATTTTCGATTGATTCAAGTGGCTTTATAATTATGTCCACTTTTTTAGTGTCATTTTTTCGATTTTTTCGAAATTTCCATAATCAAGAAACGATAGCGGTATCGGATGGTATTCATTAATTGACATTTTAAAATAGTACTTATGACATTCATATGCTGTTCAGTCAAGATTCATAGTTTTCGAAAAACCTCGAAATTTAAAGTGGCTTTATAATTATGTCCAGCAGTGTATATTCATAAGTCGATTTTGCATCTGACCTCATCCACTGGCTTTCATGAAACGAAGGCTAGAAAAAGAAGGGGAACAAGGCGAATTCGGCTGTTAATATCCACTTCAGGATTTGCACCAATGTAATCTCGGGGAATTCTGTACGGACTTTGTTAGAACTGCCTATTTTGACTGGATTTCTCAATTCAAATATTTAGAGCTCGACAAAAACTTACTCTTTGGAAATCAGTCTTATACCAGCGGTGACAAAAATGAAAACCGACATGTGGAGACGTTTTTGCTCTGGAACGTGTAACTTTTCGAGCTCCATCAGTGGCTTCTGATACTCTGCCGCCTCGTTAGATTTTGATCCAAACGTACTTGATCCGGGACTAATCTTTTTTCATAACTGGGTTATTGTCATAAATCAAAGGCTCGATTTGTATCAGCTCCAAATCGGAAAAAATATTTTTGTCCTATTAGTCGATATTTGAAAAATATCTGTTTTGCTGACCCAACTGTAAACGAATAACCTTGTTCCTGTTCACCGAGCATCGTAACTTAATCCGTATGACCTTTCCTGTTCTGAAAAATTATTCATTTCAATTTATCGAAAACCTCTTAAAATATAATTAATCGTTTTGTGAGCTTTAACGGCATATGTAAAAAAAATTATTGTCAAGATAGCAAGTATGGTGAATCCCCGACTGGCACGCATTGTCTTGATGAGTCATTTATTTTCTACTATATGCGAAGCAGAAGTTTTTGAAAAATTATCACGGAACATTCCCTTTTAGGCAAAAAAGAATAACTTGAGACAAATCAAAATTTTTTTTGACACCAAGAGAATGCTTATCTCTGCCAATCTGAGAATTCACCAAAGCCAGCGTGGAGTTGCTTTGGTTTTTCTGTCTCTCTTTTTTTCCCCCTTTCTCCGTTTTTTTTTCGAATTGGTAGAACGCATCGTCGTCGCGGAATGATTGAAAGATAGAAGTGTTGGAACTGGAAATGGCTAATCAAATTTATTTTATAAACAGTTAATTGATTGATAAATACAGTTGAAAACTCGAACAAAATACCGTAAAAACTCTATTAGATAGCCACCCCTAATTGAATGCCAGCCTCTAATATAGTGGCATCCTAGAGCACCTCCGAAAAATAGAATGCCAGCCCCTAATATGCCACTGTGGACTTGATGTCACTGTAGTAAAAGTAAAAGAATAACAAAAAAGATCATTTTCTGGCTTCTAGCTTACATGCTCAAAAAAGGTACTGTATTTGTCAAAAAAAGTTTCAGTATTATATCAGACTTTGAAAGTTTCTTAAAAAGAAGTAGAAAAATCAAGAAAATCTCAAAGGTCATTTTATGAAAAAGTTGAAAATCGAGTCCTTCTGTAATGAGTTTTAGTAAAAATCGGCCCCGAATAATAAAATGCCAGCCTCTAATTGAATGCCGCCCCCTAATACAGTGCCACCCCAGACCACACCCGAACAATAGAGTGCCATGGCTATCTAATACAGTTTTTACGGTAACAACAAATATCACGGGAAAAACTGTTTATTATAGCACAGGGACCTATAGTACACGGACCAGATGTAAAAAACCAGGTGTAATGGGATTTTTAGTAAATGAGACTTCGTTGTGGGAAAACCGGGAATAGATAATATACAATTAATGGATGAGGGATGATGACACTTTCTGACAGGTAAAATTGATTGAATAGTAATTAAATTACAGGCTGTTTTGACCATTCAATGACGCTAGTAATGGTATGTATGTGGAGCCCGATTACACGAGCGGTGTCTTCCTTGTATGGACTCAGTTGTGTTGTTGGGAGAATTCCTGATCACGCTCTTGATCCATCTGCAGGGACCCAACCCTCCAAGTCATCATTCATTATCTTGATTGTTTTTTGCACTTATTCTCATGCCATATATCACACTAAAAGTTTAGAGGGTTAATATATTTCAAAACGAACAATTACAAGCATTGGCTTTGAGCCATACATCGTGTACAAAGTTCCGTTTTGTGCACAAAAAGCTTTAAATGTTCCTCGAACAGATTGAGTGTAGCTCATCTTTTTGACAGGTTGCAGAAGGCGTCCTTGAAACTTGACAGCATACAAGTTGATTGTCGTTCGAGATCTTTCTCTCTCCAAAGCCGTGAGCATCAGAAATTCGCTTCTGGATCTTGAGAAGAGTTGTACTGGCAGGCCTGCAAGAATTATTTTAAGTATTTTAGAAAAACAATGAATAAAGACTGACCTTCAACTGCCACAACAAATTTCGCTCTGAAAGTTCTTGTAGTTTCTTCAAGGACTAATACAGCACACACCATATTCAGCCTCAGTCCGATGTAGGGGAAAGCCTTTGGTGATTTCAATGATTTGCATAGCTCCTGCAAAAAACAATGTTTTCGTTTGACATATTGTTATTGGAAATATGAAAAGAAGAGAGTAATCAAGAAATGAAAATATAGAAAGAAATTTTTCAGTGGGTGACTAGTTTTATGACAAGAAACATGTACTGAAACCTATTTTAAACGATTTCCCGTCATTTTTTACCCCTAAAACGAAATGCTTCGAAAGAAATCGCATCATAAAAAAGGCAGACAAAAAGATCCGACTCCGCTACAGCCAGTAGATCAAAACTTGTAGATCAAAAACTTTTCTTCTGAATTTCACAATTTTTTAATGAAATTTTCAAAGTTTATATTTTGGACTAAATTCAGAATGGCTCTGTGCACAGATATTTTCAGCCGATCGTTGCTGCTCCGCGAGAACAAAAAATTAAAAATTACCGTTTTATATTGGAAATAAACAAATTTTTACAATGTTTCATAAAAATATGAATCGCACTTGGTCAAAAAATGAATTATTAAATTATATTTTACCAATTTCGACATTTTCTAACTTGGAAATGAGATTCCGTGAATAAACAAATTTTCAGCAAGTTTCATCAAAAATCTAGAGTTTGTTTGCTAAAAAAAGCTTGTTGCTCCGCGAGCCGAAAAGTATTAATTTTGACAGTTTTTCATTCAGAAAACGTGGCTTGCATTTTTGTTAAACTTGCTGAAAGTAAGTTCATTCATGAAAATGTCTCAAAATTGGTCATTTTTAATTTTTGATGCTCGCGGAGCAACAATCATTTTTCGAGCAAACCCGATGCATATTTTTATGAAAATCAGTAAAAATTTGTTTATTTCCATTATTCCATTTCTACATTTAAAAAAAAGTAAAAAACGGAATTTTTTAGTTTTTTGCTCGCGGAGCAGCAACGATCGGCTGGAAATATCTGTGCGCAGAGCCATTCTAAATGTAGTCCGAAATATAAACTTTGAAAATTTCATTAAAAAATTATCAAATTCAAAAGAAAATTTTTTGATCTACAAGTTTTGATCTATTGGCTATAGCGGAGGCGGGCTATTTTTCGTTTTTTCGTTTTAATTTTTTTTTGTCATTATTCTTTTTTTTTTCGCTTGCCTTTTTTATGCTGCGTTTTTTTGCAAACCATGTTGCTCTAGACATAAAAAAATGACGGAAAATCGTTTGAAATAGGTTTCGGTACATGTTTCTCGTCATAAAACTGCAAAAATTTCAATTTTTTTATCACTCTTTCAAAAATTTAAGATTTTTCTTCGCGTTTTCTTTTTTGTTCGTTATTTTCATTGTGCCCGGTTTATTTCTTTTTTTCTCGTTTCTCCAGAAATTCATATTTTACTGAAACAAATTTTTTCCAGATGGCGGCCAATATTCCACCAATTATTATCGACGACATCTCAACACGAACTCCACCCGATCCCTCAGAACAACTTCCACTGGAGACGCCGAAAGTTCGTTGGAGTATCGGAAGGACGACCAGGAAACGTCTACCTCATATCGTCTTTCGACGAAACATACTCCATACTCCTCTTCAGTGAATACACTAGAACGTTCATCGAAAAAGTGACGGTCGACGTGACTGGTTAGTTTTTCAGCTTTGTATTCGAAAATCAATAATTTTTTCAGGTGTTCCATATAAGGTCATTTGCCAAGGGCCCGAAACATTTCGCCTCATCACAAAAGAGACTCGTCATCAAAGAACAAAGCTGAGATGCTACAACGTGGAAATGTATCGAACGCGGCTCTACAGAATCACAGAATGGGATGAATCGATCAGTATCCGCGAGCAAACGTTCCAGATTTTGTCAATCAAAGGCTCCAATAAAATCCACGTGATTTTCGACAACAATCTTATCAAGGTGAGTTCAGGTTAGGTCATTCTGAGAAATTCTGGAAAATTCAGGTTATCACGTGGATCGAACAGGAGACTTCTTCCAAAGATCTGATTGACGACGAGCTTGGAAAATATTTCCCCATATCTGTACATGGCAATATGTTGATGATGCTCAAATCGGATCAGAATGGAGGCTTGGATGCCACAACGTGTTTCTCGTTCAACATAGAATCCATCGGACAAATGGCTGAAATGAACACAAAGCCGTGCATTGGTGACGGTGGAGACCTTCCTACTCTGCAACCTGTGTCCGACTTCTACGACAACTCACAGCGAGGTTTGTGAAATCAGGCAAAACAAAAAGTAAAATTTCATTTCAGGAGCATTGTTCGTCCTCGACGAAAATCATAACGGTCAAAAAGTCATATGGACTATGGCAACGTCTGTGAGTACATGGAGAAAATCAGGAGTTTCGCTGGATGTAGCATATACCCGTTTCGTCAGTGTCAGGAGTGGATATTTGTTTATTACTGGAAAGAACCATGCCACAAATCATTTCTGCATGCTTCGAGTCGGAAACTTCCAGCGAAAAACCGATTGGGCTTTTCGATCGTCTGTCGCTGCTGCGAGGCAAGCAAGGGTTCAGAATATTCCACCAATCCTTGCTGCTCCTGCACAGCGTAAGATTTCATTCTGATATTACATTTATTTAATCCCGTCTTATTTCAGTACCTCTACCTCCGCTTGAGCCATGGAAAGACATTATCAGAGCCGCTGTGCTGGCTGATCCAGCAAGGGAAGCAACGCTCAGAGAGATAAATGGATTTGTTGCCAGCCACTATCACACGACAAGATCAAAGGAGTATGTCAGCAGAAAAAATTCAGGAAGATGTACGAAAAGGAATTGCTCGCGGATACTACGTGATGAGCGACGGCGGAATGAGAGGGCACCTCCGGCTAGTGTAAACTAGCCGGGGGTCCCGGCTGGCGTGAAGGGCTGGTGGGTGGGTGGGTAAACCCGGCACGCTGGATGACGATAGATCTTGAATGTCGAATAGGAGATGAACGAGAATGGAGCCAGGAAATTGGTTGAGAACTGAGTCCCATCAATGTGGTATTACAAGAAGAGTCAACACTGCCGTCTTACCTGGCGAACACTGATGAGCTTTAAATCAAGATGACACAAGGAGCCAAGCCAGGAGAGGAAGGAGAGTTGCCAAGACATAACGTCTTAAAGGATATCGCGGACACCAGAAAATCAATGGCGGGAGTTGGACCGACAAAGTGCAATGAGGCAAAAACACAGTAAGGAATAGTGTAAAAGACGAGAACAAAAATAAAAGACGAGAACACACGCGTCTTTTATTTTGAATAACTACACCCAATGCTGTTCTTCCAACGAAAATGCGTTTGTCCACGGTCAGAGCCCTATGACTCAAAACTTTGAATTGTGGAAAATCGAAGACTTCAGTGTGGAACTCCGAAATGGATCTCAACAGATGAAAAATCAACGGACCGCCGTCAGAAGGCAACAGGCTGCCATCAGAAACAATAGTGAGATATTCAAGTTTTTTTTAAATTTGATCAATGTTTTCTACAGATCCTCTTCGTCCAAAAAAGAGTTGGAAATTGATGATCCGAGGCGCAATCGAAGGGGATCCAAGCAAAAAAGTTGGTTTGCGTGAGATCAATGGCTACATCATCAAAAACTTCACCTTGCCACCTCACCTGAGTAAGGATTTCATCTCAAACGAAAATACGAGCTACTGTCGAGAAAGGCATTGCGAATGGGATCTTCGCATGTTGCCAGGATGTGGTCTCAAAAGACACCTCCAGCTAGCGTAAACTAGCCCGGGTTCGGGAGGGTGGGAGGGTAACCCCGGCACGCTGGCACTGTGTGATTCGATCCGGAACATCTAGACTTGGGGATGCCGTGCAGCTAGAGATGCTGATCAAGGTAGCAGCTGGAGATGCTGATCAACACTGAAACATTTTTTTCCAGACGACAATGAACGACAAAACGTGCGAGAACGTCTCACATCTGGATACTCCACACCACACTGAGCATTTATTTGGAGCTTGGAGAAATAAAGGAATAGTTGGACTATCCTCTGAAGTAAACGGACTACTTTATCTAGTTTCAGTACACAGTCAACATCGAAAAATGCAAGGACTTGCCAGAACTCCGGGTCAAAAAATGCATTGGAGCAGAGTATCCAATGTCTATTCCAAACGATCAAAATGCAATGAGACAAAAGCACAGTAAGGAGTAGTGCCAATTTAAAGGTTTATGTAGTTTGTTTTTCAGGAATACTGATGGTCTAAGACGATGATATCAATGATAGAAAAAACATTTGGACATTGACAACCACAAATTTGTAGTGGAAAAAAACCAACGCTTTTGTCATCTTGAACAGCTACCTCCAATGCTGTTACAACGGCCATGCGTTCATCTACCGCCAGAGCCCCGTGACTCAAAACTGGGAAATTTGAAAAATCGAAGACTTCAGTGTGGAACTCTAAAATGGATATCAACATCTCATAAATCAACGGACCGTCGTCAGGAAGCAACATGCTGCAATCAGAAACAAAAGTGAGATAATCAAGGTTTTTTTTCTAATTGATTAATTTCTTTTACAGATCCTCTTCGTGCGAAAAAGAACTGGAAATTGATAACCCGAGACACAGTCGAAGCGGATCCACGCAAAAAAGTCACTTTGCGTGAGATCAATGGCTACATCTCCAAAAACTTCACCATGCCACCTCACCTGAGTAAGGATTTCATCTCAAACAAAATACGAACTGCTGTCGAAAAAGGAATTGCGAATGGGATCTTCGTCATGTTACCAGGATGTGGTCTCAAAAGACACCTCAAGCTAGCTTAAACTAGAGAGGGGTTCGGGAGGGTGGGAGGGTAACCCCGGAACGCTATTGCGAGGACCAAGATCCTAATGAGAATCTTTTCGGTGCCTACGAATTTGGAATGTCCACCTCACCACTGATCATCCTTCGATGCACCGTGATGAGAAAGTGTCATTCCAACATTTGCACAGTCGGAGTTGCCACTCAAGATCCAGTTCTCCGTGAGAAATTCGATGGAAAGCCAGAGAAAGTTGTCAACTACATGTTCATGGTTGCCGAAGAAGTTTGGTACTCCCTCTCCAAGCTTGGACTCTGCAAGTTGGAAGACAAAGTTGGTCGCACTGATCTCCTCTACGCTTACTCGAACCCAGTCAACAAGAATGCCGTTTTGTCACCAGCAACAGTCACACAACAAACAAGGTTCGTGTGAAGGTTCTTTTTACAATCTCAATGTTTTCACAATTCATATTCCTAGAACTCGCAATCACCTAATCTCTATTTTCAGCTCATCTACGATCTCAAATGTGCCAACCCGGTCGCCTGTGTCAATGTCAAGCTTGTGTCTGAGTCAGAAGTTGGAATCATCGCCGCTGGAGTTACCAAGGGAAACGCCAACCATACCGAATGGGATCTTCGTCATGTTATCAGCATGTGGTATCAAAAGACACATCCAGCTAGCCCGGGTTTCGGGAGGGTGGGAGGGTAACCCCGGCACGCTGGCATTGTGTGTATGCAAAGAAGAAAGGATGCAATGTAAAAGAGGAGAACAAGGCGCAACACTAACAAGCGCTTCGATTCGGAACATCAGGACTTGCCGTGCAGCTGGAGATGCTGATCAAGGTTGGACACAAAGTCGCCGTCTATGAACGCAAGAAGCGAGTTGGAGGACTTCTCAGGTAATCTGTTTCAGAGAACTAACAATGTTACTAATAATAATTTTTCAGATACGGAATCCCAATCATGAAACTCGACAATTTTGTCATTGATTGTCTCATCACACTACCGAAGAAGGAAGACGTTCGATTCTAGACCAGAACTGCGAATAGACAGCACTTACCAGCCGATTTCCTTCTCAACGACAACAGAGCCATCATCGCTGCAAAGGATCAACCACTGCTAGTGACTTGACTGTCGAAAGATGTGACGGAAAGAGAATTAAAATTTGCGATGTGGTATCACAAGAAGAATCAACGCCGCCATGCTGGAGACGATATCTCATGGGAGGGTCTTGATCTAGCCAACAAGGAAGTCTTCATCCTTAGAGGAGGAGACACCGCCACTGACTGCATTGCTACAAGCAACCGTTTTGGATGCAAAAACTGTCGGAGCATTCAAAATTCTGCCACAACGCGGACTAGAACACAAGGTCAGCGTGCCTTTGGACCTGGGCATGTCCCGTGATCAAATAAACTGCCACCCACGATAGTGGGTTAAGACGATGGGGTAGTCCTTCAATGGCTCCAAGGAGATGAACGGGAGGTTCCTTCTGGCCTCGTTCATCTCACCGACATGTCAGAAGTAGTTGCAATTTCCGTGTCAAATAGCAATTTTGGAAACATCTCGGCGATGGGATTCGTGGGACCAGAAAATAGTGTCGTTGAGCAGCTCAACGTGAAGATCGATATAACATCCAACAACCGGACACCAAGGAACTGATGGCAAAAACAACGCTCGCCAGACCAGAAGTAATCGTCACTGCCCCAATCCAAAGCACAAATGCGGATCATATAGACTTGGAGATACCGTGAAGCTGGTTAAGGTTAGACACACAGACGTCGTCTAAGAACGCAAGTACCGAGTTGTGGGACTTACCAGGTAATTTTTTTCAAAGAACTGTCAATCTTACTAATGATAATTTTTTCAGACACTGAATTCCAACCATGAAGGTCGAAAAATTTTTTGGTCCACGCATCACACTTCCGAAGTAGAAAGGGTTTCGATACCTGACCAACACTGCGATCGGAAAGCTTTTGCCAGCCGATTTACTTCTCAACGACAACGTTGGTTGTGTGAGGTATTCACGAAGGACGACGAACTGCTATCCAAATCGATGACTACCTAATGGGAAAAACAACACTGCCTGGACCAGTAGGAATTGTCACTGCTTTGATCCAACGCACAAATGCTATCTAGATAACATTATCATAATCAAATTTTCTGACAAAAATCCTTTTTCTTTTTCTAAAATCAGTATTATAGCTGTAGATTTCTAGGGTGTCCATCCCCTACCTATTGTATTTTTATCATTCAAAATGCTTGCCCCTCTCCCCAATGCCTTGAACTATTTAAATTATTATATTAAGGCAAAATGACAAACTTTGCCAGTTTTGGCCAAGAAAATTAAGATTGTATTATGAAAAATGATGTTTCTAAAACTTGGACGGCTACTTCAAGTTTTAAGGCAAACTTGAAGGCTTTAAGGAAAATGTAAAGGCTGTTTTCAATACTTTTTTCGCCTGACTCAATGGTTGTGCTTCTGAAACTACAGAAGAATTCAAAAATGAGAAACTCGAAGACGTTTTTTATTACTTCATTACAATTTTAAAAAATAAACAATAATTTTTACATACAATAAGGGAAATTCTTGAAAATTAGAAGATCAGACATTGGTGTTTTTTTATTGCTTTTATTTGGTAGCTCGAATTAAGAAGAAATGTGTCCGCAAAAAGCCCTAAAGGACATATTACGGAATAATGGGAAATCATTTTTCAAAAAAAATTGGTGTTTCCTTTTGGGAAGTTATTTGTATGTTTCATTCAAGAAAGAACACCGAGGCACTCCTATTCAGCTGTGGTAGTTGGAACTTGAAACTGCAGAGACATTCATAAAACGACTAAATATTGAATACTTGATAATTGTAAAACGATAGCAGGAAAAATCTAGAATCCTTAATTCTCCATTTGAAACTTTGAACAACCTTACCATATCAAATATTGTATTTTAATGAGATAATATTCGCTTAAAAACTGGCCAAAGAGTATTCAATCATGTTCAAGATGTCATATTTTTCCAGATTTTTGAGGAAAAAAAAGGATTTTTCTTCTTTTTTTTTTGAAATAAAAATATTTTCTTCAAATAATTCTACGATGGTTCTTCTCATTTCACAGTAAATTGGATTTTTTATTGCAATTGTGAAAAAATTTACAGTAAGAAAACTGAACAGATATGTATAGATTTCTGGCCAGAACTGTATTTTCTGAAAAGTTGGGCATTGTGCTCATTTCTCCAGTTTCTAGTTTTCTTGCTTTCTAATTGTTACCTGTCTCGTTAGTCAAACCAGTTAGTGTTTATATAAACATTATTCTTGTTTTCTTATTTTCTCACATTTCTGGATTTATCGTGATTTCAGTCTCTCTGTCTCTGCGTCTTATACACAACCTCTCGCGGAGCTTGTACATTTTCAACTATTATGAATGAAAATTTGGGAGCTTAGAAAATCGAATTTCCAGTTTTTTGAAAAATGTGTTTCTGCATTAAAATAATTGGTTTATCAAAATTATCAATATTTATAAAAAATCTCATCAAGACAAAAAATCGTAGTCCTGATTCAGGACTACTCCTGAATTTATGATATAACGCTGAAAATCAAGTTTGGGAGCCCTAATCGTCTAGGGACTATGGATCATTGTTTGTGGAACGAGATGGGTGGGATATTGAGCTCACACAGCGCTAAGAATATTTGAATCAGCCAGTACCTCTTTAAAAATCATTGAGGGAAAAAGAAGGTACTTATTTCACAAGGAGTCGCGACGTGTGAGAGGACGGCCACTGCAGAGATGGGAAGACGAGTTCAAAGAGAGACTCCAAGAAGTTGGAACCCCTGGTGTGCTGTGGATGAGGCTGGCTCGTGAATCGAAGAAAGACTGGGATACCCTGATGACTCCAGCAAGAAATAGAAGACAATAGTGATATTTAACTTTGCTTACTGTTCTTAGAATCTGGCTAATAAATGAAATGAAATGAATTTCACAATGATGGTGACGGGGGAGTAGGAGTTAACAATCTGACAGAGAGGCGAACTACCAGAAACCCTCAAAATAAAAATTCATATTTAACAGACAGGCACGAATTGGGTCAAAAAGTGGGGAAAATATGGCAGACAAACTATGGGCAAAGTATAGGCAAAACATGGGAAATCACTGTTTACACAAGTGTTAATGAGCCTCTCATCTCTCCTGTTGTTGATTCTATCCACGATGCCCTTCCGATTCCATACAAAGCAGCATCCACTCTAGCTTTGATGCATGCTTTGAAGTTCCGTCCAGTTTTGTAATTTTTTTCCCCGAATGCGTTGATTTGTCTCAAATTGAGACCGTTCTTTTCATTCTTCAAGATTTCGTACACCATTCGATCGTATGAAGTATGGTACTGTAATCAAGATGAACTGTACATAATATATAAGACGATCAAGAGTTACCTTGTTGTATGGTGGAATGTACTTCTTTTTAGCTGACTTTTCCCCAACTGACGGTTTGACTGGTTTCGAGTGTCTTTTCGCATTTGCCGCTTCATCGGTCTTGTCGCTCGTGGACGCAAAGAAATTGACGAATACAGGAAGCCACTCTTTGTTAAACTTAGGTCCATAGTATCAAACTATCGAGGTTTGGTTTTTGGACCAGTGGAGATTTTTTGAGAAATTTCCAAAAAAGTGAAAAAAAATTCGAAAAATTTCAAAAAAGTGAAATTTTCCCTACTTCAGGATTTTTGTATAAAATTGGTCATAACATAAAAAATGGTCATAAAAGTACCAGGAACTGAAATCTGAAACATTTGAGTCGATTCCATTGCTTTGAACAAAAATTATTTTTTGGGGTTACGGTATCATTTCGCGCCCAGAAGGGGGCGTGGCCTATGGGTATCATGGTCAAAAGTCTTAGAGTAGCCCCTATACCGACCACATTCCATATCAGGCTTCTACGACCATTTTGGTTTTTTCCATTGCCATCGCCTGTCTCAATTGTCTGTCTCAACCGATCTCAATTCTCTCAGAGAATGTGTCTTAAGCGTTTGGGCACCTTCTGGGAAAATCCCTAGCGGAATCTGGCCAACCACCGCCCAAAAGACGAAAGCCGCAGCCGAGTAATCAAAGAGTTGCAACGCGTCATACTTTTTGCCCAACACAAGCTATTTCGAAAACGGAAAACGTGCCCCAGTGAATGTGAGAAATCACTCCGCAATGTATCAAATTTCGCTGCCTGAGGATCGAAATTTTAAATGTTGGGTGAAAAAATCGAACTTTGAAACGCGTTGTTTAAGAATATTTAGGCCAACTCCAAGTCAACTTTGCAATTATTAAATTTCGTCTGGCCTGAAAGTTTTCTA
This sequence comes from Caenorhabditis nigoni, assembly GCA_027920645.1. Taxonomy (NCBI): domain Eukaryota; kingdom Metazoa; phylum Nematoda; class Chromadorea; order Rhabditida; family Rhabditidae; genus Caenorhabditis; species Caenorhabditis nigoni. The sequence continues at coordinate 2,492,972 of CP115869.1, forward strand.
GGGCGCGATTTTCGACCAGGTTCTTTGAAACACTGTGCCGACGTTTAAAAGTTTGATCCTCAGCCAAATAATTCAGAAACGAATTCGTTCTAAAATCTCACGTTTACTGGGGCGCGATTGCTGACCCGTTGCCTTGGACCCAAGTGCATGTCTATTATTTCTTGAATTTGAGAACTTTCTCTAATTGAATACACGTCACCTGAACCCTGGTGTCGATTGTTCTTAAGGAAAAAAACATCTGTCATTCGTTGATAAATGCATTGTATTCTCGTCTTCACCTTGTCACGTTTCCTCCTGATAATAACTTCCTGATCAACAAAAAAAAGTAGAAAAAAGGGGCGGAGTTTCCCACAAGAAAGGTTTTTGACAAAGTGCGAAGGTCCCGCCCATTCACTTGGTCCCTTCCTCCCTTTCTTCCTTCCTTCATCCTTCCTCCTCTCTCCCCCTAAAACTTAGAAATGCTCGATGTCAGTTCTTCGGCGCTGGCGCATTCTTTGTTTCAGGTCTCTTCCTCCCTTCCTTCCTTCCTCCTTCCTCCTCTCTCCCCCTAAAACTTAGAAATGCTCGATGTCAGTGCTTCGGCGCTGGCGCATTCTTTGTTTCAGGTCTCTTCCTCCCTCACTTCCTTCCTCCTTCCTCCTCTCTCCCCCTAAAACTTAGAAATGCTCGATGTCAGTGCTTCGGCGCTGGCGCATTCTTTGTTTCAGGTCTCTTCCTCCCTTCCTTCCTTCCTCCTTCCTCCTCTCTCCCCCTAAAACTTAGAAATGCTCGATGTCAGTGCTTCGGCGCTGGCGCATTCTTTGTTTCAGGTCTCCTCATTCCCTCACTTCCTTCATCCTTCCTCCTCTCTCCCCCTAAAACTTAGAAATGCTCGATGTCAGTGCTTCGGCGCTGGCGCATTCTTTGTTTCAGGTCTCCTCATCCCTCACTTCCTTCATCCTTCCTCCTCTCTCCCCCTAAAACTTAGAAATGCTCGATGTCAGTGCTTCGGCGCTGGCGCATTCTTTGTTTCAGGTCTCTTCCTCCCTTCCTTCCTTCCTCCTTCCTCCTCTCTCCCCCTAAAACTTAGAAATGCTCGATGTCAGTGCTTCGGCGCTGGCGCATTCTTTGTTTCAGGTCTCTTCCTCCCTTCCTTCCTTCCTCCTTCCTCCTCTCTCCCCCTAAAACTTAGAAATGCTCGATGTCAGTGCTTCGGCGCTGGCGCATTCTTTGTTTCAGGTCTCTTCCTCCCTTCCTTCCTTCCTCCTTCCTCCTCTCTCCCCCTAAAACTTAGAAATGCTCGATGTCAGTGCTTCGGCGCTGGCGCATTCTTTGTTTCAGGTCTCTTCCTCCCTTCCTTCCTTCCTCCTTCCTCCTCTCTCCCCCTAAAACTTAGAAATGCTCGATGTCAGTGCTTCGGCGCTGGCGCATTCTTTGTTTCAGGTCTCCTCATCCCTCACTTCCTTCCTCCTTCCTCCTCTCTCCCCCTTAAACTTAGAAATGCTCGATGTCAGTGCTTCGGCGCTGGCGCATTCTTTGTTTCAGGTCTCTTCCTCCCTCCCTTCCTTCCTCCTTCCTCCTCTCTCCCCCTAAAACTTAGAAATGCTCGATGTCAGTGCTTCGGCGCTGGCGCATTCTTTGTTTCAGGTCTCTTCCTCCCTTCCTTCCCTCCACCTTCCTCCTCTCTCCCCCTAAAACTTAGAAATGCTCGATGTCAGTGCTTCGGCGCTGGCGCATTCTTTGTTTCAGGTCTCCTCATCCCTCACTTCCTTTATCCTTCCTCCTCTCTCCCCCTTAAACTTAGAAATGCTCGATGTCAGTGCTTCGGCGCTGGCGCATTCTTTGTTTCAGGTCTCCTCATCCCTCACTTCCTTCCTCCTTCCTCCTCTCTCCCCCTTAAACTTAGAAATGCTCGATGTCAGTGCTTCGGCGCTGGCGCATTCTTTGTTTCAGGTCTCTTCCTCCCTCCCTTCCTTCCTCCTTCCTCCTCTCTCCCCCTAAAACTTAGAAATGCTCGATGTCAGTGCTTCGGCGCTGGCGCATTCTTTGTTTCAGGTCTCCTCATCCCTCACTTCCTTTATCCTTCCTCCTCTCTCCCCTAAAACTTAGAAATGCTCGATGTCAGTGCTTCGGCGCTGGCGCATTCTTTGTTTCAGGTCTCCTCATCCCTCACTTCCTTTATCCTTCCTCCTCTCTCCCCCTAAAACCTAGAAATGCTCGATGTCAGTGCTTCGGCGCTGGCGCATTCTTTGTTTCAGGTCTCTTCCTCCCTTCCTTCCCTCCACCTTCCTCCTCTTTCCCCCTAAAACTTAGAAATGCTCGATGTCAGTGCTTCGGCGCTGGCGCATTCTTTGTTTCAGGTCTCTTCCTCCCTCCCTTCCTTCCTCCTTCCTCCTCTCTCCCCCTAAAACTTAGAAATGCTCGATGTCAGTGCTTCGGCGCTGGCGCATTCTTTGTTTCAGGTCCCTTCCTCCCTCCCTTCCTTCATCCTTCCTCCTCTCTCCCCCTAAAACTTAGAAATGCTCGATGTCAGTGCTTCGGCGCTGGCGCATTCTTTGTTTCAGGTCTCCTCATCCCTCACTTCCTTTATCCTTCCTCCTCTCTCCCCCTAAAACTTAGAAATGCTCGATGTCAGTGCTTCGGCGCTGGCGCATTCTTTGTTTCAGGTCTCCTCATTCCCTCACTTCCTTCATCCTTCCTCCTCTCTCCCCCTAAAACTTAGAAATGCTCGATGTCAGTGCTTCGGCGCTGGCGCATTCTTTGTTTCAGGTCTCTTCCTCCCTCACTTCCTTCCTCCTTCCTCCTCTCTCCCCCTAAAACTTAGAAATGCTCGATGTCAGTGCTTCGGCGCTGGCGCATTCTTTGTTTCAGGTCTCAGCCTCCCTCACTTCCTTCCTCCTTCCTCCTCTCTCCCCCTAAAACTTAGAAATGCTCGATGTCAGTGCTTCGGCGCTGGCGCATTCTTTGCTTCAGGTCTCTTCCTCCCTTCCTTCCTTCCTCCTTCCTCCTCTCTCCCCCTAAAACTTAGAAATGCTCGATGTCAGTGCTTCGGCGCTGGCGCATTCTTTGTTTCAGGTCTCTTCCTCCCTTCCTTCCTTCCTCCTTCCTCCTCTCTCCCCCTAAAACTTAGAAATGCTCGATGTCAGTGCTTCGGCGCTGGCGCATTCTTTGTTTCAGGTCTCTTCCTCCCTTCCTTCCTTCCTCCTTCCTCCTCTCTCCCCCTAAAACTTAGAAATGCTCGATGTCAGTGCTTCGGCGCTGGCGCATTCTTTGTTTCAGGTCTCTTCCTCCCTCACTTCCTTCCTCCTTCCTCCTCTCTCCCCCTAAAACTTAGAAATGCTCGATGTCAGTGCTTCGGCGCTGGCGCATTCTTTGTTTCAGGTCTCTTCCTCCCTCACTTCCTTCCTCCTTCCTCCTCTCTCCCCCTAAAACTTAGAAATGCTCGATGTCAGTGCTTCGGCGCTGGCGCATTCTTTGTTTCAGGTCTCTTCCTCCCTTCCTTCCTTCCTCCTTCCTCCTCTCTCCCCCTAAATCTTAGAAATGCTCGATGTCAGTGCTTCGGCGCTCGCGCATTCTTTGTTTCAGGTCTCTTCCTCCCTTCCTTCCTTCCTCCTTCCTCCTCTCTCCCCCTAAAACTTAGAAATGCTCGATGTCAGTGCTTCGGCGCTGGCGCATTCTTCGTTTCAGGTCTCCTCATCCCTCACTTCCTTCATCCTTCCTCCTCTCTCCCCCTAAAACTTAGAAATGCTCGATGTCAGTGCTTCGGCGCTGGCGCATTCTTTGTTTCAGGTCTCTTCCTCCCTCACTTCCTTCCTCCTTCCTCCTCTCTCCCCCTAAAACTTAGAAATGCTCGATGTCAGTGCTTCGGCGCTGGCGCATTCTTTGTTTCAGGTCTCTTCCTCCCTTCCTTCCTTCCTCCTTCCTCCTCTCTCCCCCTAAAACTTAGAAATGCTCGATGTCAGTGCTTCGGCGCTGGCGCATTCTTTGTTTCAGGTCCCTTCCTCCCTCCCTTCCTTCATCCTTCCTCCTCTCTCCCCTAAAACTTAGAAATGCTCGATGTCAGTGCTTCGGCGCTGGCGCATTCTTTGTTTCAGGTCTCCTCATCCCTCACTTCCTTTATCCTTCCTCCTCTCTCCCCCTAAAACTTAGAAATGCTCGATGTCAGTGCTTCGGCGCTGGCGCATTCTTTGTTTCAGGTCTCCTCATTCCCTCACTTCCTTCATCCTTCCTCCTCTCTCCCCCTAAAACTTAGAAATGCTCGATGTCAGTGCTTCGGCGCTGGCGCATTCTTTGTTTCAGGTCTCTTCCTCCCTCCCTTCCTTCCTCCTTCCTCCTCTCTCCCCCTAAAACTTAGAAATGCTCGATGTCAGTGCTTCGGCGCTGGCGCATTCTTTGTTTCAGGTCCCTTCCTCCCTCCCTTCCTTCATCCTTCCTCCTCTCTCCCCCTAAAACTTAGAAATGCTCGATGTCAGTGCTTCGGCGCTGGCGCATTCTTTGTTTCAGGTCTCCTCATCCCTCACTTCCTTTATCCTTCCTCCTCTCTCCCCCTAAAACTTAGAAATGCTCGATGTCAGTGCTTCGGCGCTGGCGCATTCTTTGTTTCAGGTCTCCTCATTCCCTCACTTCCTTCATCCTTCCTCCTCTCTCCCCCTAAAACTTAGAAATGCTCGATGTCAGTGCTTCGGCGCTGGCGCATTCTTTGTTTCAGGTCTCTTCCTCCCTCACTTCCTTCCTCCTTCCTCCTCTCTCCCCTAAAACTTAGAAATGCTCGATGTCAGTGCTTCGGCGCTGGCGCATTCTTTGTTTCAGGTCTCTTCCTCCCTCACTTCCTTCCTCCTTCCTCCTCTCTCCCCCTAAAACTTAGAAATGCTCGATGTCAGTGCTTCGGCGCTGGCGCATTCTTTGTTTCAGGTCTCTTCCTCCCTTCCTTCCTTCCTCCTTCCTCCTCTCTCCCCCTAAAACTTAGAAATGCTCGATGTCAGTGCTTCGGCGCTGGCGCATTCTTTGTTTCAGGTCTCTTCCTCCCTTCCTTCCTTCCTCCTTCCTCCTCTCTCCCCCTAAAACTTAGAAATGCTCGATGTCAGTGCTTCGGCGCTGGCGCATTCTTTGTTTCAGGTCTCTTCCTCCCTTCCTTCCTTCCTCCTTCCTCCTCTCTCCCCTAAAACTTAGAAATGCTCGATGTCAGTGCTTCGGCGCTGGCGCATTCTTTGTTTCAGGTCTCTTCCTCCCTCACTTCCTTCCTCCTTCCTCCTCTCTCCCCCTAAAACTTAGAAATGCTCGATGTCAGTGCTTCGGCGCTGGCGCATTCTTTGTTTCAGGTCTCTTCCTCCCTCACTTCCTTCCTCCTTCCTCCTCTCTCCCCCTAAAACTTAGAAATGCTCGATGTCAGTGCTTCGGCGCTGGCGCATTCTTTGTTTCAGGTCTCTTCCTCCCTTCCTTCCTTCCTCCTTCCTCCTCTCTCCCCCTAAATCTTAGAAATGCTCGATGTCAGTGCTTCGGCGCTCGCGCATTCTTTGTTTCAGGTCTCTTCCTCCCTTCCTTCCTTCCTCCTTCCTCCTCTCTCCCCCTAAAACTTAGAAATGCTCGATGTCAGTGCTTCGGCGCTGGCGCATTCTTCGTTTCAGGTCTCCTCATCCCTCACTTCCTTCATCCTTCCTCCTCTCTCCCCCTAAAACTTAGAAATGCTCGATGTCAGTGCTTCGGCGCTGGCGCATTCTTTGTTTCAGGTCTCTTCCTCCCTCACTTCCTTCCTCCTTCCTCCTCTCTCCCCCTAAAACTTAGAAATGCTCGATGTCAGTGCTTCGGCGCTGGCGCATTCTTTGTTTCAGGTCTCTTCCTCCCTTCCTTCCTTCCTCCTTCCTCCTCTCTCCCCCTAAAACTTAGAAATGCTCGATGTCAGTGCTTCGGCGCTGGCGCATTCTTTGTTTCAGGTCTCTTCCTCCCTCACTTCTTTCCTCCTTCCTCCTCTCTCCCCCTAAAACTTAGAAATGCTCGATGTCAGTGCTTCGGCGCTGGCGCATTCTTTGTTTCAGGTCTCTTCCTCCCTCACTTCCTTCCTCCTTCCTCCTCTCTCCCCCTAAAACTTAGAAATGCTCGATGTCAGTGCTTCGGCGCTGGCGCATTCTTTGTTTCAGGTCTCCTCATCCCTCACTTCCTTTATCCTTCCTCCTCTCTCCCCCTAAAACTTAGAAATGCTCGATGTCAGTGCTTCGGCGCTGGCGCATTCTTTGTTTCAGGTCTCCTCATTCCCTCACTTCCTTCATCCTTCCTCCTCTCTCCCCCTAAAACTTAGAAATGCTCGATGTCAGTGCTTCGGCGCTGGCGCATTCTTTGTTTCAGGTCTCCTCATCCCTCACTTCCTTTATCCTTCCTCCTCTCTCCCCCTAAAACTTAGAAATGCTCGATGTCAGTGCTTCGGCGCTGGCGCATTCTTTGTTTCAGGTCTCTTCCTCCCTTCCTTCCTTCCTCCTTCCTCCTCTCTCCCCCTAAAACTTAGAAATGCTCGATGTCAGTGCTTTGGCGCTGGCGCATTCTTTGTTTCAGGTCTCTTCCTCCCTTCCTTCCCTCCACCTTCCTCCTCTCTCCCCCTAAAACTTAGAAATGCTCGATGTCAGTGCTTCGGCGCTGGCGCATTCTTTGTTTCAGGTCTCCTCATCCCTCACTTCCTTTATCCTTCCTCCTCTCTCCCCCTAAAACTTAGAAATGCTCGATGTCAGTGCTTCGGCGCTGGCGCATTCTTTGTTTCAGGTCTCTTCCTCCCTTCCTTCCTTCCTCCTTCCTCCTCTCTCCCCCTAAAACTTAGAAATGCTCGATGTCAGTGCTTTGGCGCTGGCGCATTCTTTGTTTCAGGTCTCTTCCTCCCTCACTTCCCTCCACCTTCCTCCTCTCTCCCCCTAAAACTTAGAAATGCTCGATGTCAGTGCTTCGGCGCTGGCGCATTCTTTGTTTCAGGTCTCTTCCTCCCTTCCTTCCCTCCACCTTCCTCCTCTTTCCCCCTAAAACTTAGAAATGCTCGATGTCAGTGCTTCGGCGCTGGCGCATTCTTTGTTTCAGGTCTCTTCCTCCCTTCCTTCCCTCCACCTTCCTCCTCTCTCCCCCTAAAACTTAGAAATGCTCGATGTCAGTGCTTTGGCGCTGGCGCATTCTTTGTTTCAGGTCTCTTCCTCCCTTCCTTCCCTCCACCTTCCTCCTCTCTCCCCCTTAAACTTAGAAATGCTCGATGTCAGTGCTTCGGCGCTGGCGCATTCTTTGTTTCAGGTCTCTTCCTCCCTCACTTCCTTCATCCTTCCTCCTCTCTCCCCCTAAAACTTAGAAATGCTCGATGTCAGTGCTTCGGCGCTGGCGCATTCTTTGTTTCAGGTCTCTTCCTCCCTTCCTTCCTTCCTCCTTCCTCCTCTCTCCCCCTAAAACTTAGAAATGCTCGATGTCAGTGCTTCGGCGCTGGCGCATTCTTTGTTTCAGGTCTCTTCCTCCCTCACTTCCTTCATCCTTCCTCCTCTCTCCCCCTAAAACTTAGAAATGCTCGATGTCAGTGCTTCGGCGCTGGCGCATTCTTTGTTTCAGGTCTCTTCCTCCCTCACTTCCTTCCTCCTTCCTCCTCTCTCCCCCTAAAACTTAGAAATGCTCGATGTCAGTGCTTCGGCGCTGGCGCATTCTTTGTTTCAGGTCTCTTCCTCCCTTCCTTCCTTCCTCCTTCCTCCTCTCTCCCCCTAAAACTTAGAAATGCTCGATGTCAGTGCTTCGGCGCTGGCGCATTCTTCGTTTCAGGTCTCTTCCTCCCTCACTTCCTTCCTCCTTCCTCCTCTCTCCCCCTAAAACTTAGAAATGCTCGATGTCAGTGCTTCGGCGCTGGCGCATTCTTTGTTTCAGGTCTCTTCCTCCCTCACTTCCTTCATCCTTCCTCCTCTCTCCCCCTAAAACTTAGAAATGCTCGATGTCAGTGCTTCGGCGCTGGCGCATTCTTTGTTTCAGGTCTCTTCCTCCCTCACTTCCTTCCTCCTTCCTCCTCTCTCCCCCTAAAACTTAGAAATGCTCGATGTCAGTGCTTCGGCGCTGGCGCATTCTTTGTTTCAGGTCTCCTCATCCCTCACTTCCTTCATCCTTCCTCCTCTCTCCCCCTAAAACTTAGAAATGCTCGATGTCAGTGCTTCGGCGCTGGCGCATTCTTTGTTTCAGGTCTCTTCCTCCCTCACTTCCTTCCTCCTTCCTCCTCTCTCCCCCTAAAACTTAGAAATGCTCGATGTCAGTGCTTCGGCGCTGGCGCATTCTTTGTTTCAGGTCTCTTCCTCCCTTCCTTCCTTCCTCCTTCCTCCTCTCTCCCCCTAAAACTTAGAAATGCTCGATGTCAGTGCTTCGGCGCTGGCGCATTCTTTGTTTCAGGTCTCTTCCTCCCTCACTTCTTTCCTCCTTCCTCCTCTCTCCCCTAAAACTTAGAAATGCTCGATGTCAGTGCTTCGGCGCTGGCGCATTCTTTGTTTCAGGTCTCTTCCTCCCTTCCTTCCCTCCACCTTCCTCCTCTCTCCCCCTAAAACTTAGAAATGCTCGATGTCAGTGCTTCGGCGCTGGCGCATTCTTTGTTTCAGTTCTCCTCATCCCTCACTTCCTTCATCCTTCCTCCTCTCTCCCCCTAAAACTTAGAAATGCTCGATGTCAGTGCTTCGGCGCTGGCGCATTCTTTGTTTCAGGTCTCTTCCTCCCTTCCTTCCTTCCTCCTTCCTCCTCTCTCCCCCTAAAACTTAGAAATGCTCGATGTCAGTGCTTCGGCGCTGGCGCATTCTTTGTTTCAGGTCTCTTCCTCCCTTCCTTCCTTCCTCCTTCCTCCTCTCTCCCCCTAAAACTTAGAAATGCTCGATGTCAGTGCTTCGGCGCTGGCGCATTCTTTGTTTCAGGTCTCCTCATCCCTCACTTCCTTCATCCTTCCTCCTCTCTCCCCCTAAAACTTAGAAATGCTCGATGTCAGTGCTTCGGCGCTGGCGCATTCTTTGTTTCAGGTCTCTTCCTCCCTCACTTCCTTCCTCCTTCCTCCTCTCTCCCTCTAAAACTTAGAAATGCTCGATGTCAGTGCTTCGGCGCTGGCGCATTCTTTGTTTCAGGTCTCTTCCTCCCTCACTTCCTTCCTCCTTCCTCCTCTCTCCCCCTAAAACTTAGAAATGCTCGATGTCAGTGCTTCGGCGCTGGCGCATTCTTTGTTTCAGGTCTCTTCCTCCCTCACTTCCTTCCTCCTTCCTCCTCTCTCCCTCTAAAACTTAGAAATGCTCGATGTCAGTGCTTCGGCGCTGGCGCATTCTTTGTTTCAGGTCTCTTCCTCCCTCACTTCCTTCCTCCTTCCTCCTCTCTCCCCCTAAAACTTAGAAATGCTCGATGTCAGTGCTTCGGCGCTGGCGCATTCTTTGTTTCAGGTCTCTTCCTCCCTTCCTTCCTTCCTCCTTCCTCCTCTCTCCCCCTAAAACTTAGAAATGCTCGATGTCAGTGCTTCGGCGCTGGCGCATTCTTTGTTTCAGGTCTCTTCCTCCCTCACTTCTTTCCTCCTTCCTCCTCTCTCCCCCTAAAACTTAGAAATGCTCGATGTCAGTGCTTCGGCGCTGGCGCATTCTTTGTTTCAGGTCTCTTCCTCCCTTCCTTCCCTCCACCTTCCTCCTCTCTCCCCCTAAAACTTAGAAATGCTCGATGTCAGTGCTTCGGCGCTGGCGCATTCTTTGTTTCAGTTCTCCTCATCCCTCACTTCCTTCATCCTTCCTCCTCTCTCCCCCTAAAACTTAGAAATGCTCGATGTCAGTGCTTCGGCGCTGGCGCATTCTTTGTTTCAGGTCTCTTCCTCCCTTCCTTCCTTCCTCCTTCCTCCTCTCTCCCCCTAAAACTTAGAAATGCTCGATGTCAGTGCTTCGGCGCTGGCGCATTCTTTGTTTCAGGTCTCTTCCTCCCTTCCTTCCTTCCTCCTTCCTCCTCTCTCCCCCTAAAACTTAGAAATGCTCGATGTCAGTGCTTCGGCGCTGGCGCATTCTTTGTTTCAGGTCTCCTCATCCCTCACTTCCTTCATCCTTCCTCCTCTCTCCCCCTAAAACTTAGAAATGCTCGATGTCAGTGCTTCGGCGCTGGCGCATTCTTTGTTTCAGGTCTCTTCCTCCCTCACTTCCTTCCTCCTTCCTCCTCTCTCCCTCTAAAACTTAGAAATGCTCGATGTCAGTGCTTCGGCGCTGGCGCATTCTTTGTTTCAGGTCTCTTCCTCCCTCACTTCCTTCCTCCTTCCTCCTCTCTCCCCCTAAAACTTAGAAATGCTCGATGTCAGTGCTTCGGCGCTGGCGCATTCTTTGTTTCAGGTCTCTTCCTCCCTCACTTCTTTCCTCCTTCCTCCTCTCTCCCCTAAAACTTAGAAATGCTCGATGTCAGTGCTTCGGCGCTGGCGCATTCTTTGTTTCAGGTCTCTTCCTCCCTCACTTCCTTCATCCTTCCTCCTCTCTCCCCCTAAAACTTAGAAATGCTCGATGTCAGTGCTTCGGCGCTGGCGCATTCTTTGTTTCAGGTCTCTTCCTCCCTCACTTCTTTCCTCCTTCCTCCTCTCTCCCCCTAAAACTTAGAAATGCTCGATGTCAGTGCTTCGGCGCTGGCGCATTCTTTGTTTCAGTTCTCCTCATCCCTCACTTCCTTCATCCTTCCTCCTCTCTCCCCCTAAAACTTAGAAATGCTCGATGTCAGTGCTTCGGCGCTGGCGCATTCTTTGTTTCAGGTCTCTTCCTCCCTTCCTTCCTTCCTCCTTCCTCCTCTCTCCCCTAAAACTTAGAAATGCTCGATGTCAGTGCTTCGGCGCTGGCGCATTCTTTGTTTCAGGTCTCTTCCTCCCTCACTTCTTTCCTCCTTCCTCCTCTCTCCCCCTAAAACTTAGAAATGCTCGATGTCAGTGCTTCGGCGCTGGCGCATTCTTTGTTTCAGGTCTCCTCATCCCTCACTTCCTTCATCCTTCCTCCTCTCTCCCCCTAAAACTTAGAAATGCTCGATGTCAGTGCTTCGGCGCTGGCGCATTCTTTGTTTCAGGTCTCTTCCTCCCTCACTTCTTTCCTCCTTCCTCCTCTCTCCCCCTAAAACTTAGAAATGCTCGATGTCAGTGCTTCGGCGCTGGCGCATTCTTTGTTTCAGGTCTCTTCCTCCCTCACTTCTTTCCTCCTTCCTCCTCTCTCCCCCTAAAACTTAGAAATGCTCGATGTCAGTGCTTCGGCGCTGGCGCATTCTTTGTTTCAGGTCTCCTCATCCCTCACTTCCTTCATCCTTCCTCCTCTCTCCCCCTAAAACTTAGAAATGCTCGATGTCAGTGCTTCGGCGCTGGCGCATTCTTTGTTTCAGGTCTCTTCCTCCCTTCCTTCCTTCCTCCTTCCTCCTCTCTCCCCCTAAAACTTAGAAATGCTCGATGTCAGTGCTTCGGCGCTGGCGCATTCTTTGTTTCAGGTCTCCTCATCCCTCACTTCCTTCATCCTTCCTCCTCTCTCCCCCTAAAACTTAGAAATGCTCGATGTCAGTGCTTCGGCGCTGGCGCATTCTTTGTTTCAGGTCTCTTCCTCCCTTCCTTCCCTCCACCTTCCTCCTCTCTCCCCCTAAAACTTAGAAATGCTCGATGTCAGTGCTTCGGCGCTGGCGCATTCTTTGTTTCAGGTCTCTTCCTCCCTCACTTCCTTCCTCCTTCTTCCTCTCTCCCCCTAAAACTTAGAAATGCTCGATGTCAGTGCTTCGGCGCTGGCGCATTCTTTGTTTCAGGTCTCCTCATCCCTCACTTCCTTCATCCTTCCTCCTCTCTCCCCCTAAAACTTAGAAATGCTCGATGTCAGTGCTTCGGCGCTGGCGCATTCTTTGTTTCAGGTCTCTTCCTCCCTCACTTCTTTCCTCCTTCCTCCTCTCTCCCCCTAAAACTTAGAAATGCTTGATGTCAGTGCTTCGGCGCTGGCGCATTCTTTGTTTCAGGTCTCTTCCTCCCTCCCTTCCTTCCACCTTCCTCCTCTCTCCCTCTAAAACTTAGAAATGCTCGATGTCAGTGCTTCGGCGCTGGCGCATTCTTTGTTTCAGGTCTCTTCCTCCCTCCCTTCCTTCCTCCTTCCTCCTCTCTCCCCCAAAAACTTAGAAATGCTCGATGTCAGTGCTTCGGCGCTGGCGCATTCTTTGTTTCAGGTCTCTTCCTCCCTTCCTTCCCTCCACCTTCCTCCTCTCTCCCCCTAAAACTTAGAAATGCTCGATGTCAGTGCTTCGGCGCTGGCGCATTCTTTGTTTCAGGTCTCTTCCTCCCTCACTTCCTTCCTCCTTCCTCCTCTCTCCCCTAAAACTTAGAAATGCTCGATGTCAGTGCTTCGGCGCTGGCGCATTCTTTGTTTCAGGTCTCATCATCCCTCACTTCCTTCATCCTTCCTCCTCTCTCCCCCTAAAACTTAGAAATGCTCGATGTCAGTGCTTCGGCGCTGGCGCATTCTTTGTTTCAGGTCTCTTCCTCCCTCACTTCTTTCCTCCTTCCTCCTCTCTCCCCCTAAAACTTAGAAATGCTTGATGTCAGTGCTTCGGCGCTGGCGCATTCTTTGTTTCAGGTCTCTTCCTCCCTCCCTTCCTTCCTCCTTCCTCCTCTCTCCCTCTAAAACTTAGAAATGCTCGATGTCAGTGCTTCGGCGCTGGCGCATTCTTTGTTTCAGGTCTCTTCCTCCCTCCCTTCCTTCCTCCTTCCTCCTCTCTCCCCCTAAAACTTAGAAATGCTCGATGTCAGTGCTTCGGCGCTGGCGCATTCTTTGTTTCAGGTCTCTTCCTCCCTTCCTTCCCTCCACCTTCCTCCTCTCTCCCCCTAAAACTTAGAAATGCTCGATGTCAGTGCTTCGGCGCTGGCGCATTCTTTGTTTCAGGTCCCTTCATCCCTTCCTTCCTTCCTCCTTCCTTCCTTCCTTCCTCCTTCCTCCTCTCTTCCTGGGTTTTTCGGAAGGTTTTCCCTGGTAATAAACCTTTTTCCCTTTTATGTACTGAGCCTCTACGTGGCAAAAGGGATCAACAGGCGAAAGTCTGGCTAATCAGTACACAATACCCGTGAAATCCTCTTTTTTCGTTCCATAATAAATGCGCTTTTTTTATTATGTGTGAATAATTTGTTATTATAGATCCTAATAACTGGAATTGGAAGTTTATGGAATCATTGAGAAGATTTTCGAAAAGAAGATTGATTTGTACTTGATATGTTTCGAGTTTTGAAGGATCTTATAATTATGAAATATATAATTATGATAATTAAAGCCAGAACTATAAATAGTATTTGTAGAGAACACCGGCTTTAGGTCCAAATGCGAATGGAAGGGAACAGGAGTATATGGTATCATCGTTTGTTGTAAAAAAACGCGTAGAGGGTTGTGAAAATTGAAAAAATCAAAGTTGGAATTCCGGAGAAGATGATGGACTTTGTTTTGGAGATGTTTCGGTATCTGGAAAAGCAATAATTGTTATTTGAGCTCAGTTTTCAGAAGTTAGAAACTCCGGATTTTCAGAAATATACTGGAAATTTAGGAATGCCGAAGGAAATTCAGAAATTCAGAAATACAGAAATTCAGAAATACAGAAATTCAAAAATTCAGAAATTCAGAAATTCAAAAATTCAAAAATTCAAAAATTCAGAAATTCAGAAATTCAGAAATTCAGAAATTCAGAAATTCAGAAATTCAGAAATTCAGAAATTCAAAAATTCAAAAATTCAGAAATTAAAAAATTCAGAAATTCAAAAATTCAAAAATTCAAAAATTCAGAAATTCAAAAATTCAGAAATTCAGAAATTCAAAAATTCAAAAATTCAAAAATTCAGAAATTCAGAAATTCAGAAATTCAGAAATTCAGAAATTCAGAAATTCAGAAATTCAGAAATTCAGAAATTCAGAAATTCAGAGTTTTTTATTCTGAATTCTGAAGCGTAGAAGTCCTTGAAATGATTGGTTCAAAACAAAAAACAACAATTTCTAATGAATGTTCATTTTAAGCCAGTACAACTTCCAAAAGCAAAAAAAAAACTTAGAAATTGAACAGTTGAAAAATTCGGAAATTCAAAAATTCGAGATCAAAATAATCTCAAATCCCGAAACTTACACAATCGGAAACTTGACAAAAAACCAAATATCCAAAACTATAACAAGCATGAGCAATCCTTAAGCCGCTTGAAAAAATACATAATATGAAATTTGGTTGAAACATTCACTTTTAATGTATTTATCTCCAATGTCTAGCACTCCGTTTTGTACAGTACCCATGGAGCAGAAAATGTGGAAAAAGCATTGGATACATTGGAAAATTGCTGAAAATTTTGAGAAATTTTTTCAGAATTTTTTTGAAAAGTCGGTATTCCGTAAAAATCGAGAGTAAACGATTTGAAGTTTTCTCAAATTTCCAATTTTTTTAAGTGCTAAAAATTGAAAATGGCAGCTTACAAGTCCTGGACTGTAATTGTCTTTTTTTGTAGATCAAATGAATAAACAATAGATTTCTAATTATTCCAAAAATGCACAAAACGACTTTGTAAATTGCAGCGACATACAGATTCGTGAGTCGGGTGTCCATCTGAAAATTTATAATTCAAAAATGACAAAAGTTGTAAAAGTCTTGAATCGACTGAAAATGAAAATCTCGATATTTTGAAAAATGGAAAATCTGAAGACTAAATCTTAAAATGAAAGAAAAGTAAAAGTCTAAAAAATAGAAAACTGAAGAAAAAGATGAGCAATGATCTTTGAAGCTGATCTCCAAGCCGGTCTACTGCTTTCAAACTTCTTTGTATGATCTTGTGATTTTTCGTTTTTCCTCCTACATGAGAATTCAAAATAATGAGTTCAGAAAGTGTATGGTTGTTCGCGGCCTTGCTTATGGTTGTTACACCAAATCTCACGACAAAATGAGGAGTGTTAGAGAGTATGGAGAAGGAGGAGAGGGCGCAGAGAAAAGGGAGATAGTGCGCGCATGCAGGAGAGTGTGGGGAGTGTTGTGGAGTGTTGTAAACCTGCTCTACTGAGAAGAATCTTATTAGGACGACGTCAAAATTGTTTGATAATTGAATTGCTAGTCATCATTCTTCCTCATTCATTTTTCTTTTGTAGTTCTGGCACAATTTTTTTCCACCGATTTGCGCTGTTTTACAATAGTTTAAGCCAACAAATTTTACCTGAATGTAACCTCAAGTTTTTTTTTCCATATTTAATTGCGCGTGCCGCGTAGAACTTCCCGTGATCAAATTCTCTACAAATTCATCTTTCACGCTTTCCCTAAAGTCTCCAGTGTTCTTCCAAATAATTTCAGTGGAGTTTTGTCCAGGATTGCGCGTTTTTGCTAACAAATTCACCGATCTAGAAATTCTCCTCAATGCCTCGCAAGTTTTCAAACTTCTTTCCTATCGTTTCCCCCACTTGTTGATCATCATATAAGGTGTGTATTCCTTCCGGTCCACTTTGAAGTTTACAGTCCAAAGTTCATGCCTCATTCTGGTGAGAGTCTTCGTTTCGTTGAAGAGCTCTTTGAGTATGGCGGCGATGGTGTCTTTGAGTTCTACTTCGACTGAGGTATCTGGCAGGTACTAGAATTGCTCAAATTCTCTTGGATTTGAAATGTATTGAAATGATATTTAGAAAAAACAACTAGTGCCGTTATTTACCAGAAGACTATCATCACACCCGGAATACTTATACGCCAATAATACATGCCCGCGTTTTTTGGAATTCCAAAAATTCATTTTCATAAGTATAATTCAGACTTACAAATTTGTCTTTCACATACTGTGACGTTGCCTAGGATGACCCACCTCTTTGTATTTGTGTGTGTGTTCGTGCTTTCTTGGGTATATCTTAGTGTCTGATTTTTCTTGTTTTTTTTGTTTCTCTCATTTTCTTCTTAGCACGTTATCGCGTGAAAATTCAAACCACCTACACGCTATTTTATTTTCAGTAATGCCATTCCCAACACTTGCCAAGTTGGCAGCAAAATCAGTTGCTGAAGGAATAAAAAATGGTAATTGCCTTAATTATATAGTATTTGTGCAATTAATTTTGAATTTTCAGAGGCTATATTGCTCGAATACACATTTGACACAAAATGCAGCAACGCGATCGTTCGAGAGCTTTTCTATGGGGACAAATTGTTTGGAAACGGTTAT
This sequence comes from Caenorhabditis nigoni, assembly GCA_027920645.1. Lineage (NCBI taxonomy): Eukaryota > Metazoa > Nematoda > Chromadorea > Rhabditida > Rhabditidae > Caenorhabditis > Caenorhabditis nigoni. The sequence goes on from CP115869.1 coordinate 2,509,083, forward strand.
AAAAAGCTAGAACTGTACAAAGACCAACTATCCGTCACGAAAGTCAATTTTGCCAAATATGACGTCGACGCAGCAGCAGTTCGAAACTTGAAAAACTTCAATTTGGTCTCTTTGGATTTCGGACTTTTGTGGCTACTCGAAGAAGATTTCCCGGATCCCGAGTATGATGGAGACTCTCTCGATATCGTATCATTACTCGATCAATCAATGAATGAATGTTCTCGAAAATCAATGGTTCATTTGGGGTTCGCTGACGATCAGGGCCTCATCAAAGGATGGGAGAAAGATGTAAGGAGTTTTTTTTTCAGTTGGCTCTGAAATTTTATATTTTTCAGGTTTCCACAATGCTGCCCAACCTCCAAAGTATTGACATCAGCTGCCAAAGATTCAATGATCGATTTCAGTTATCCAATTTTTGCGCTGCGTTCACGAATTTACGTGTTCTGGATATCTCCCAGAACCGCGGTCTATCAAGTCTTCGGGGAATCAGGAAGCTCGAACATCTACAAAAACTCTCGTTAAACTCTGCCGAATTGGAAAATATCAATGAGTTCAAAGAGTTATCTGAATTGAAGAATCTAAAATATTTGGACGTCGCGGACAACTATTCCGATAACAACTGGTCAGAGACACACACGAATCCAATAAGAGACATGTTGGCAGCTGGAGTCCGAATGGAAACGTTGAAGTTTTTAGATTGTTCATCGACGTCGGTTACTGAGTATGAGTTGGAGGAATTTGTGAAGATTCATTTGTCATTGGAAACGATTGCCGCGATTTGTAAGTTTTCAAAGAATTGCAGATCTTCTATTTTTCTTAAATCTAATTTTTCAGGTACACCATGCAACCAATTTACAATTTCCGGAATCAAAATGCTCAACATGTCTTCATTGCCGGAAACTCTCGAGTATTTACTTCTTCTACCACAACGGTGTCTTCTAGTCAGCGATTTCATGAAGGACGTTTTCGAGGCAGTAGAAACTGATATTGCAAATTTGGATGATTCTGACCTTCGTCACGTCAAAAATGCGCTACTTTTCGTGTTGCGGGAGTCATTCGATCAGAAAACCAAACTGACCACGCTGGAATATTATTTGGGCACAGGTCTTTTCGAGTGAGTTAACACAGAAAACAATGACTCGGTTCAAAGTTGGAACTTTTTTGAGAAGAACTCGAGAAAATTGAAAATTGATTCTAAATTTTGACTATATTCAAATGATACCGGACTGGGAATTATAGATCCCTGGTTCAAAAACTGAAAGTCTTCTTTAGTTGAATTTAGGATCATTTTGAAGATCATGTTGAGCTCTACGATTTTATGTTTCGATTGAAAAAATTCCAAGTTTGAATCGAGTTATGATCAGGCTTGGGACTGGATCAGGAAAACTATTTTTTTGCAGGCATCACCTATCAACTTCCTGGTTCACTAGCGACACTCCTGACATGATCGAACTGTTCTACAACATCTTCAGTAAACGTGAAATGGTTGATTGGCAAGACGAAACGGTCGAATTAGTGCTTGGAATGCTGGAAGCTACTGTGGACTCTGTGCATCCAGGAATGCTAATTCCCGATAGAGTATTCGATTTCGTTCTCGAGAAGCTTGTCGATATTGTTCATCAAATTCCGCAATACCACTACGACGGAGTCGAAATTATCTCGAAATCTGTGAAATGGATGAGTTCGGAGCAAACGCGAAAAATGTCAGGAAACTGGGAGTTGGACAGAAAAGTTCGAGAGTTGCTGAACTACGCCTAATTTTTTTGGTTCATCTCGTTTCCGTTGTAAATCCTCTCTTCTCCGATTAGGATCTCATAATTCGTCCCACCCCTTTACAGTTGCTGGTAGTACTATAAACGAATCCCTTTCCGTTCGTGACTTGGGTCTCATCACGGACCCCTCTCTCAAGCTTGCTCCCCATATAAACAAAACTACCGCCCTTGCTCTTCTCCGCTCAAAGCAACTGCTGAAACCCTTCAAGTCTAATTCACACTCTTTCTATACTTATTTATTCAAATGCTATGTCTTGCCCATCATTGAATATTGCTCTGTGATATACTCTTCTCCACCTTCCTCTAGTCTCTCCCTCAAACTCGAGTCTCCCTTAAGGTTCTTCTCTAGAATTGTTTTCCAGCGTTGCAATATCCAGTTCTCTTCCTACTCTGATCACTACCCTTAACATGTTCTCCATTCGCCATCGTAGGCTCAAGGCTCAACTAATTCTCCTTTATAAGTTTCTTGATGGTACTGCCTTCTTCCCTAACCTTGATGCACATTTCAAATTTTCATCCTCGGCTAGACGGCCCATGAACCTCATCCATCTTCGTCCCAACACATCCGATTTCTTCTCATCAATTATACCTATATGGAATGCTATCACATGTCATGTAAATCACTTTCTTTTACCATCCCAGTTTAATTCTCTTATAAATTCTAATGTATCCCGTTTTTGATACCTCCTTGCCCTTTCTATTCTCTTATTATCCGGTGTTTTTTTTCTCACTTTTTTCCCGTTATTGACTTTGTTGTCTTTCTCCTCAACCCCTCAGATCGGCCTCGTGAGGGGCTTTATTTTAAGCCGGTTCGTCCGATAAATATTTGTATAAAAATGTAATATAAGTATTCAAAGATATTCCAATCCTGAAAAAAAACCAAAAGCCACTCAAAAGTTTGAAAATCCGCTGTTTCGGAAACTAAAATTCAAAAAATTCCCATATCTTTTGAATTACCAAAAAACAGTCAACTTTTTTTAAACTTGACCAGACTTTTCTTACCCTACATTTTTCAAATAAAAAGTTTTCCTCCCATTATTAGAAATTGAATTCTGTAGACCAAATACCGTAAAATGTAGACCAAATACCGTAAAATCTGTGTTAGCAGAGTCCCCACACTGTTCTGTTTGAGCTGATTTTCAGAAAAAAACATCAAATATCACAAGAAACAAAGTATTTATCATAGTACAGGAACTAGATGGAATGGGATTTTTAGTAAATGAGACTTCGTTGTGGGGGAACCGGGAATAGGTAATATACAATTGATGGATAACTGGGAGTATGACACTTTTTGACAGATAAAATTGATTGAATGGTAATTAAATTACAGGATCTTTTGAGCATTCAATAACGCTAGCTATGGTATGTATGTGGAGCCCGATTATTAAAATTGTTTCAGTGCGAAAAGTTGCTTCTGGGAATACGAAAAGAAAAGAGCAATAAAGAAAAATGGAAATGGGAGAAAAAACAAAACCACACAAAAAATGAAACTGTGACTTTCGAGCAGGTACCTATTATTGAGAGAACTCAAAAATAATCACCGCAAACCGCAGTTTTTGACGTGTACTGAATCAAATAAGAACAGATGCTTATGTATTTGGCACTGTGTTCTGCTTTTTAGGGCAGTACCCAATCATTAAGACTATCATCAACGACAAACAACTGATGTAGTCATCTTTGATGCATATAGCCACCAAATCTGAATCACATAAAACAAGGAGATTTTTGGGATTACGTTTTCCGAATTTTGGGATTAATTTCTTCAAGTTTCAGCTTCACGACCGTACTCGACGATGACTTTATTCTTTTTTTGTCGATTTGTGATGCCATTTTTTGTCGATTCTTCGATTCAGAATGTCTATAAATCCATTTGGAGAGGTCGTTAGTTGGAGCATCGAAGCAGCTGAAAACGAGATGGTATACTTTTTATCACATATATGAGCACTACGCTCGTAAAAATGGACAATCGAAAACTCACATTCGTTTTTCCTTTCTTTCACACTTGACAATTCATTGTTCAATTTTATTCCGTAAAGTTGGAGTTGCGGTGAACTCCAGCTCCCTCATTCGAGTTGTCGCCAGATGCACAAACTTCATAATATGCAATTCGTTCCATCATATGGCGAATGTCCGACATAATTTTCCGAAATTTTGTAGCAAAATGGTGTCAAAACTCAATCAATCAAATTATTCCTTTTGGCTTTTTCTGATCGTTTTCAGACGTTTTTTTTTCAGTAACACCCGTCTTCCATAGTAGTCCTGCGTGATTGATACCAGGCCAACAGAAAGCTCCAGTACCTCCATCGTGTCCAGAAACCGATATATGGTCGGCCTCTCCCTTGGCAACTCCAACGAAGATAATTTCCACTCCTGCTTTAGACACAAGCTTCACACTGACACGGGCGATTGGGTAGGCACAGATTGTAGATAAGCTGAAACTAACAGAGATTAGTTTCTGAGGGATTCTAGGAACGGGTGTGAGGGTATCTTTCCGATGAATCTCAGTCTATGTTTTGATGTTTTCTTTAACCTAAATATCTCTTTTTTCAGTTTTAACCCTTCCTGAAACGAAGACAAAAGAAGCAAAAAAGTCGGTTTTTTTCATTTCTAAAACTAACCTCTTTGATAGCAGGACGAAGATTATCATTGGGATCTTGTTCCTTGCGATAGCATTTCGGTTTCTCTCCACTTTCTCTAGTGTTGGACATGGCTCCAATTCGGTTCACAGCAATTCCGCGAGCAGTGTCAGCTTCCCATGATATGGATCCAATTGACATTGTTCCAGTGACTCGCTCTACAACCGACAGTGGGATTTGAATCTTTTTCGAAATTCTGATCTGAAGCTGCCCACGATGTGTGCAAAACTATGATCATTTTCGGATGCTTCTTTTGCCAGTTAGTGAAGATTCGTTGTCCAAGCTGCGAGCCAGTGAGTTTGACAAATTTCTCGATTTTTAAATGAGTGAAGAGAAGGTCCTACGGTAGTAGCATCATTGAGATCCACTGTTGCGGCGTTGATTAGGCTATAGAAGTTGTTTTCTCTGAAAAATTAATGAATAGATATTTTGAAATACTTCACTTTTTAAAGTTTGTAATCTAAAAAAACTTACTGCGCACACAAGTAGGCAATTTGACCATTAAGCGCCGCGGCAAAGTTTCTTCCGGTAGTTCCCAACATAATTATTTTTCCACCAGTCTTATACTCGCATACTTAATCTCCGACAGCATCGACGACAAATTTGCTCCAACATTGCTGACAGCGAATTGTGCACGGGCACCTCCTCGGAACCAACATTTTGGTTGAGCAACGTTTCAGATCACCCAGTTCTTTTCAGAAATGTGTTTAGCGTTTTTGGGTGGAAATTCAACAATTATTTTTTGTTCCAACGTTGAATTCGTGACATCCCAAGAAGTTATCCTTTTTGACAGTTCTTGTCTTGGTGACAAGTTTGTAAGTTTCAAGGTTCCTCTGGAAACTACAATCACGGAGAGCGACAGCAGTCTCCCAGTCTTCTTTTTCAGCCATGATCTTTTGAACCATCTGAGTACACTCGACACAATTGTTTAGGGGAAATCAAATCATTGAATTTCCATTAATCGAAATGACACAAGACTCTGACTCCTAAAACAAATACGTTTGTTGATAACACTCCTTCCATTACATTTTTACCTCAGTCATCTACATCAATGCGAACACCGCCTCAGCTCCCATTCTACATCCAAGAAGACGATCAAAAACTGATGGAAGCACCTCCACGTTGGACGTGTCCGAGAATAGCAACACGAGTATCGTACATGTTCTTGACAGCAGTCTTGACATCTTCAGCGAGCTTGCCATCACGATCAATTGCTCGGTCGGCAACAATGATGATGTTCATGTGTTGTCCCTCGGATCTCATCAGCGATAGTTTGCCACACGAGACATCACGCCAGTTTTCTGATGCCGGACATTCGGGAATGAAACAGAAGTCCGCTTCAGAAGCCAACACGACAACCAACGCAAGGTATCCACATTGACGACCCATGACCTGAAAAGCTCTCTGGGGACTCTGTGCAGTGGCAACCACAGCGTCAATCAAACTGATGATGCGCTGGAGAGCTGGGTCGGTTCCAATGCTCATACCATTTCCGCAGAAATCGTTGTCAATGAATCCGACATCTCCAACAATCAGGATGTATGAAATTTTCTTGGCAATGGCTGGGGTGACACGGTCAGTGCGGACGAGCTCCTGGGCAAGATCAGTCCACCCGAAACAGAAAGTGTTGGTTGCGGTAAGGGATCCATCTCCTCCGACGCGACACATCCGATTTCGCAGATGGCGAGATTGGTGACCGCGTAAAAAACATCATGTGGTTTGGTTCCTTTTAATGCCACTCGTGAAGTAATTCAGAAGAATTACCGCCGTACCTTTTCCTTCACCAGTTGCCTTTGATGAACCGTCGAACATTCCTCCGTGTCCCTCATAGATCAGATAGGCGTTGCAACCACAGTGGATTGTCATACAAGTGGTACTTCCCGCGGCGCTGTTCATTCTTGAATATTTTCAGTGGAAATTCTTAAACTACAGGTTTCAGCTTACCATGAGAGGCTCCTCCGGATGTCTGAATGATGAGTGCTCATCCTTCGAATATGACCAATGACCGCCTTTCTTTCAATGCAAAAGAGCAGTTTGATTCCACGGGTGACGAGGTTGGTGGTCGCCTGCAAAACAACATTTTGTCAGGGTTTTAAAAAGTAGGAGTGCTCATACGTTTCAGACTTCACACTCACAAAAATCTTCAGGAAATTTTATGGTTTTTTAAAACTTTGAATTTCTCAATTTTTGCCGGTTTTTAACGAGAAACACATACTAAAATTTAGTTTCACGATTCGTATCATTTTTTACTCCTTACGCCGCAAAATTGAAAAAAAAAACACAGCAAACGAAAAGCAAACGAAAAGAAGAATGAAAAAATGAAAAAAGAAAACAAAAAGAAAACGACGCGAGAGGAAAATAGAACGCCACCCTACGGCCATTAGATCATAACTTGTAGATCAATAACTTTTTTTCAAAATTCATTGTTTTACATAATTTTTTCGGTTTAATTCTAAATTCAGAAGTGATTCTGAAAATTCTGTGTGCATTTTCAATTTTTGCACATTTTTTTTGTTCCGAGAGCAAAAAAATTTTTGTAGATCAAAAACTATTTCTTCTTTCAATTTTCAGAGTTTTATGATTATTTTTGGTCACCTTTAGATTTTGAACTGATTTTTGATATGCACACTTGTTCGATTCACATCGAACTCGTTGTTGTTGCTCCGCGAGCACAAAATTTTTGAAAACCGATTTCGACATTTCTCAATGCTTCATTTGTTTATTCACGGGATTTAATCTCCAAGTTGAAAAATGTCAAAATTGGTTAATTTTTTGAGCTAGCAGAGCAATAATTATTTTTGAGCAAATCCAATGCATACTTTTATGAAACATAGTTTGTTTATTTCCAATATTCCATCTCTATATTCAAAAATGTCAAAAACGGTAATTTTTAATTTATTGTGCTCGCGGAGCAACAACGATCGGCTGAAAATAACTATGCGCAGAGCCATTCTGAAGTTAGTCCGGAATATAAAATCAAACTTGCAATAAAAAATTTCATTTAACAATTATGAAATTCAGAAGAAAAGTTTTTGATCTACAAGTTTTGATCTATTTGCTGTAACGGAGGCGGGCTATTTTTCGCCTCTTGTTTTTAATTTTTTTTTCTCATCGTTTCATTATTCATTTTTCTTTCCTTCTTTTTGCCTGCCTTTTTTATGCTGCGCTTTCTTGCAAATCACCTTGCTCTAGAGGTAAAAAATGACGGGAAATCGTTTAAAATAGGTTTTAGTACTTTTTCCTCGTCATAAAACTGCAAAAATGTCAATTTTGTCAATACGACTTCAAAAGTCCAATTGCTTTTTTCGCGTTTTCTGTTCTGTCCGTTATTTTCTTTGTGTCCGGTTAATTTCTCTTTTTCTCATCTCTCCAGAAATTAATCTTTTACAGAAACAATTGCTCATCAGTTTTGTTTTCGAAAATCGATATTTTTTCCAGGTGTACCATATCCGTCTTCCAGTAACGAATCTTGACGTCTTCTGGATCACAGTCATCTTCTTGAAAACCAGCGTCCCCGTCATCCAAGCCAAATCAATCAGGATGGGTCCATCGAAAACCGAAACTTCAAAAACGCAATGCTTGATGACAACAAGAACCAGAAAGGTGGGCGGAGTTCAGACATTCTAGAGATCTCAAACATCTATGTTACAGATCCTTCGATTCTCGAGTCTTCCATTCCAGCTGGACCAAAAAGAAAACGTCTTCTTTTCCGCCAGCTACACAGAGTTGTGGACCAGAAAGAAAACCGATGAGGACGTTCAATGGTCGTCTCATCTCAACTCATTCGCTTTGCGATTCTTTGCCCAAAAGATGGCCAAAGTATAATTTGAAATTGTTCAAAGGATGCAAGCCAACCTGCCCCTCCAGTTCCATCCAGCCCAGCCAAAAGTCGAATCCCTCTATCTTGGCCCCATCGCTGTACAACATCCACCCGAATGGATCGGCTAAGAAATTTGTGGAAGGTAATCACCTCATATAGCCCCATTGTATGTTCCCCATCCTATTTCCCTCCGATTAGATTGAGCAATTAACTCCCGCGCTTCAAACTAAATTCAAATTTCGATAATTTCCCTTAATTAAACTCCCTAATCACCTCATATACCCAATTGTAGGTTTATTCATTCTATTTTTCCCCGGAGAGATTCCCAAAATTGCACAGGTCCCTTCAAAAAGTTCCAACTTTCCCTTTCACTTGTTCTGATTATTTTAATCATTGCCCGGTATCTTCCAATTTTCAGCAAACTAGTAATTAACTCCCGCCCTTCAAACTATATTCAAATTTCGAGAATTTCCCTTAATTTAACTCCTTAATCACCTCATATACCCAATTGTAGGTTTATTCATCCCGATTTTTCCCGGTTGGATTAAGCAATTAACTCCCGCCCTTCAAACTATTTTCAAATTTCGAGAATTTCCCCTAATTAAGCTCTCTAATTACCTCATATACCCAATTGCCAGTTTATTCATCCTAATTTTCCCCGGTTAGATTCAGTAATTAACTCCCGCCCTTCAAACTTTATTCAATTTTTGATAATTTCCCCTAATTAAGCTCCCTAATCACCTCATATTTCCCTATTGTATGTTCAATCCTATTTTTCCCTGGCGAGATTTCCAAAATTGCTTATTTTTCCAAATTTTATCCATTTCTAGATTCCAAGAGTCCTTAATTTCTTGATGTATTTTCTTTCCCTTAAAAGTGACGATTTCCAGGGTTTTCAATTGTCTAAAGTTCCCAGTTTACATTGCTCCACGATTATTTTTTTTGCCGGTCCCTCGAAGTTTTCAGAATTTTTAAATTTTCAATTCTCGTTTTTCCTAGCTCATTTTGGTTAATTATCCTTAATTAACCTTCCTAATTCTCCATATAAAATCATTGTGCCATGAAAATTGTTTTTTTTTGAAAAGGATTTTCAAGGAATTTTGTAATAAATCCTTGTAATTGCTGTGTTGCAACTTGACTTATGAGTTCAACTCTTTTGGAAATTATTCAAACTGTCTCACAAAGCGAGTGTATAAAATCATAACAAACAATTTCAACAAGTTTTATGAATTTTCCTCTAGTTGAAGTTTGTAATTGAGATAACAACCTGCATCACACGCAAAGTCGCAAAATTTCATCTCTGAATGAAACAACTGTCAAAACGGGAAAGAAGAAGTCAACTGGAAAAAATGTTGGCTCGCGGAGCAACAAGCGTTATGTTAGCGAATATGGTCTGCATTTTTAATTCAATTTGCTGAAAAATTGTTTTTTTCACGGAATTTCATATAAAAGTGGAAAAATGTCAAAATTGGTCATTTTTATTTTCTTTGTGCCCGCGGAGCAACAATCATTTTTGAGCAAATCCGATGCATATTTTCATAAAACTCAGTAAAAATTTGTTTATTTCCAATATTCCATCTATATATTTGAAAATTTCAAAAATGGTAATTTTTAATTTTTGTGCTCGCGGAGCAACAACGATCGGCTGAAAATAACTGTTCAAAACATTAAATTTTCCAGAAAAAATTTCATTAAAAAATTATGAAATTCAGAAAAAAAGTTTTTGATCTACAAGTTTTGATCTATTGGCTGAAGCGGAGGCGGGCTATTTCTTGCTTTTTTTTCTGTCATCGTTTCATTATTCATTTTTTCTTTGTCTCTTTTCGCCTGCCTTCTTTATGCTGCGTTTTTTTGTAAATTGTATTGCACTAGGTGTAAAAAATGACGGGAAATCGTTTAAGATAGGTTTAAGTGCATGTTTCTCGTCAAAAAACTACAAAAATGTCAATTTTGTCATCACGTTTTAAAAAATTCAATTTTTTTTCTTTGCATTTTCTCGTTTGTCCGTTATTTTCGATGTGTTTGGTTAGTTTCTCTTTTTCTCATTTCTCCAGAAAATAATATTTCACTGAAAACATTTGCTTCCAGATGGCCAACGAACCTCGACGTCATCTGGACCACATCCGAAAAAAGGAACCCATGACTTCTCCAAAGCATCCAAGAAGATCCAGAAGCTTCGGGTTTTGGAGACGCCGGAGGTTCATGGGAATGTCATTAGGACGTTCATCAAGAAAGTGGAGATTGACGTGACGGGTTAGTTTTTTAGTTTTGTTTTCGAAAATCGATAATTTTTCTAGGTGTTCGATATGCGGCCAATCTGTTCTTCCAAATCCGTCCAGCTCATCCAAAATGTCGAATCACTTTCTCTTGGCTCCATAGCTTTACTACCGCCCACCGAATGGATCGACAAAGAAATCTGTGGAAGGTTTCAATGGGTCCAAGACCACTTTGACCAAGAACGTGGCTATGCAACCGCCAATTGGATTCAAAGAGAACACAGGAACTCCAAAAAGCCCAAATGAGATAACCGTGCAACCATCAACGTTATACAAATACACTACTGAAGCTTCAAGAAACCCGAAAAATCCAAATGAAGATTCCCAGAGCTTCCACAAGCCATCCAAAAAGATCCAGAAGCTGCGAAAGTATGTAGGACAAGAAGCAACACTCCGAAATTCTCAAAATGCATGAAGATCGTGAGTTAAACAGCACCTAAAAACTTTAAAGTTGTAATTTTTTTTGAAATTCCAGAATCTGGACTCTCCTGCGACGAAAAGATGTTCCTGAGCATGTACCCGATGCCGATGTCCGATCCACTTGGTTAACACGATCTCCTGAAGAAAGGTTTAAGTTGGTATTTCCTTTTTTTTGAAAATACTAAATTTCAAAATTCCAAGCTCCCCATTCGTATACCCCAGTACTGCCCTAATTGCCCACAGTAATCGCTGATGCCCCAAGCTAGTAGTTAACACCCACCCTTTCAGATATATTCCAACTCTAGTAATTTCTCTTATCGTAACTCTATAACCACCTCATATACCCCCTATTGTATGTTCCATCCTATTTTTCCCCGGCGAGATTTCCAAAATTGCATATTTTTCCAAATTTTATCCATTTCTAGATTCCACCAGTCCTCAGTTTTTTGATGTATTCTCTTCCCCTCAAAAGTGATGATTTCCAGGTTTTTGAATTGTCTAAAGTTACCAGTTTACATTGCTCCACGATTATTTTTATTTGCCGGTCCCTCGAAGTTTTCTGAATTTTTAACATTTCAATTCTCGTTTTTCCTAGCTCATTTCTGTTACTTATACTTAATTAAGCTTCCTAATCTACTTCTTACTAAGGAAACTTTTCTGTGTGTGTGTGTGTGTCTGTCTCGGACATTTACTTGAATAACTCAAAGGGACATGGGACTTCTATAATGGTGTGTGGTATGTGGTCATGGACTACCGAGCGCTTCATGCCCATGGTGTCCTGGGTCTCCTAGCTAATAGGGAACCTATAAAGTTGAGAATCGAAATTTACAAAGTTATGCTAAAACTCCCTAAAACGTCATGAAACTTTGCAAAATGATTTTTAGATGTTTCTAGGTGCTGCCTACAAACATTTGAGGTCAAACTTTCAAAATTGAATTTTTTTGAAATTTTCGTTTTTTTCGAAAATCACTCAAATTTTGATTCTGTGACCTATTGAAAATGTGTGTCATGATGTTTTTTGTTCTACAGACATTGTTTTCAGATACTTCTGAAACTTTCTGTGACTGTATTCATAAAAAATTTTCTGTGGAAGCCATTTTCTTTTCAAAAATCAACTGAATTTATTTCCAAGGGAAAAATGAAAGCGGGAGAATGCACTGAATATTATGTAGTAATGGACTACCGAGCATTTCATGTCTACGGTGTCCTGGGCCTTCTAGCTAACAGGGAAAAACTTTCTGATGCCATATGAACATTTTCCTTGGAAAATGGTTATTTTCCCCAAAAAATCAACATTAAAAACATATCCGGATCCGTTTTCTGAATTCCAAAAAGTCGAATAACATAAAAATGATTATATACCTCCAGTTTTGAATTCCCGAGTTTCGAAAATTTTGAACTTTCGAAAAAATCAGAAATTGAAAAATACGGAAAACTAGAAATTGTGAAATTCGAAGTATCGGAAATTCAGACAATCGAGACTCAGACATCCAGAAACTAACAACTTTAGGAGGATTTCACAAAATTTGAAAATCAGATGAGGTATGAAGTTTTGAAATATAAGCATACATGTTGCGGGCCGGGCCGGGCTGAGCCGGTGGAGGAGTTTTCACTGTCGGCCTGGCCCGGCGGTTTGGAGGCAAACAATTTTTAGAGTAATTTTCGAGAGATTTGGATTTTTGGAAACAGTTTATCAAAATTTCTTAGTTTTCAATTTCAAGAAAGGTCCTCGGCTAAATTTCGCACTTTAGAATGACCATTTTGACAAAAATGTATCAAAACCAACAGAAAAGTTTCGAATTTTTCGGAACCCGGCCCGAGCCGGGAAGACTTTTTTCTAGCCCCAGGGCTAACCCGGGTCGGGCCGGGATTTAGAAAGGATGAATATAAGAATTTTTGAACTCACGTAGTTTCAAAATCAGACCTCTGAAAATGGATTTTCCCCACTAATCAACTTCAAGTGAACTTGCAAATTCTTGAATTCTCGAAATCCGGGAATATCGGGAACTCGAACACTAAAAATTTCGGAAAGAAGGGTATCTAGAAAATTCCAGAAAGTTTCAGAAATATCCAGAACATTCTAGAATAATCCGGAGAATAAAATAAAATTCAACAAAACTCAGAAACAATCAAAAAAGTTCCAGAAAGTTCCAGAAGTTTTCAAAAATTTCCAACAGTTTGCAAAACATTCTGAAAAAAACTTCAAAACATTCTAGAACGTTCCCGAACATTCTAGAAAGTTTAGAAAGCTCCTGGAAACTTTAGAAAAATCTTGGAAATTTAAGAACTTTCAATAAAATTCCAAAAGATTTTTGAAAGTTTCAGAAAATTCTAGAAAATTTCAAAAAAATTTCAAAAATGTCTTGAACTTTTTCGAATTTTAGCTCTCTCTATAAAAATACGGGCAATTGCAACCATTGCCCTATACTTTCGGTGTAATCTAGAACCAAAGGCTTAGATAAAATGATGTATGAAGTTTTCGAAATTCAGGAAACCCGAAGATTTGAAAATCTCGGAAAACGCAGATATTCAAATGTAGTGAATTTTTGTTCGAAAATCGAGACTTTAAAAATTCAGAAAATTCTATTCTGTTATTAAGAAACAGGTGTCATGAAGAGACTCGAAAACTCAGAAATAAAACAAACGGATATTTGAATTCAGTTATCGTGTTTTCCCTAAGTAGCGATAAAACTTAACGAAAATTACCAGAAATTAGTGAAAATTAGGAAAAATACGTCTGCAATTACCAAAAAACAAACGGCCTAGCCAGGGTGGGGACCACAGGTGGGCATTAAATAGATGTACCCTTCAATTGCAAAAATCTAAAACTCGAAACTTGAAATACTTCGGACACTCGAAAAGTGGGCAATTCAAAAATTAGTAACTCAAGTGTAAGATACAGTAAACGAAAGCCAGGAGGTTGAGCCCCCGGTAGGGGGCTCAAACCGACTGGTTATCTCTACATAAAATTGTTGTGCCATGAAAATCGTTTTTGAAAATTTCAGATAAAATTTCAGAACTTTCAGGGGGATGGGGGATTCAGAAGGAATTTTGTAATTAATCCATGTAATTGCTGTGTAGCAATTTGACTTATGAGTGCAACTCTTTTGGAAATTATTCAAATTGTCTCACAAATCGAGTATATAATATAAAAACAAAACAAACATTTTCAACAAGTTTCATGAATTTTCCTTTAGTTGAAGTTTGTAGTTAAGATACCAACCTGCATCACACGAAAAGTCGAAAATTTCATCTCTGAATGAAAAAAACTGCCAAAACGGGAAAGAAGAACACCTTTCGAAGAAATGTTGGCTCGCGGAGCAACAAGCGTTATGTTAGCGAATATGGTCTGCATTTTTAATGCAACTTGCTGAAAATTTCTCTATTCACGAAATTTCATCTCCATGTTGAAAAACGTCAAAATTTGTCATTTTTAATTCTTTATGTGTTCGCGGAGCAAAAATCATTTTTTGAGTAAATCTGATGCATATTTTTATGAAAATCAGTAACAATTTGTTTATTCCCAATTTTCCATCTCTACGTAAAAAATGCCAAAAACGGCAATTTCTAATTTTTTGTGCTCTCGGAGCATCAACAATCGGCTGAAAATAACGGTGCGCCGAGCAATTCTGAATTCAGTCCAAAACATTAAACTTTCCAGAAGAAAATTAAATTAAAACATTATGAAATTCAGAAAAAAAGTTTTTGATCTACAAGTTTTGATCTATTGGCTGTAGCGGAGGCGGGCTATTTTTCGCTTTTTGTTTTGTTTTTTTTTTCATCGTGTTATTATTCATTTTTTCTTTCTTTCTTTTCGCCTGCCTTCTTTTTGCTGCGTTTTTTTCGCAAAGCACGTTAATTTAGGGGTAAAAAATGAAGGGAAATCGTTTAAAATAGGTTTCAGTACATTTTTCTTGTCATAAGACTGCAAAATGTCATTTTTGTTATCACGTTTTCGAAAATTCCAGTTTTTCACAGTTGAATTTTTTTCTCAAATGAAAAACTCGTTTTTTTTTTAGGGAAAAATGCCAGTCAATCTCGCTAGCAGCGATATAACTCCAACAAATCAAGGAAAGATGGAGATTTCGGGCATTGCCAGTGGAGACGATCGGTTCGCCTACTTCGTGACGAACGAGACTGTGACTGTTTTCGATATGGCTCTCAAGAAATTTCTGGAAGAGTTTCCGATTCAAGTTATTAGTAAGTTATATTTTTTGTTTTCACTTTAAAACGTGTTTTTCAGACAGTGTAAATAAAGTCTTCACGACTATCCCGAATCAATTTTTGATTATAACCGAGGAACTGAAACGTAGCAGGACTAACCTGTATGTCTACAAAGCGGAAACCGATTTGGACAAAAGTGTTACTGTCCATAAGCTGCCATTCGGCGCTTCATTCCGAGGAAAATATCAATTGATGCACTCCGAGGATTTGGAAAGAATTTACATATTGCATTCTCCCGGCATTTCTGTAAGTTTATATTTTGGATTAAAATTTTTTAATTTCATCGAAATTGTAGATCATGACTTGGCCGATTTATGGACAAGGAGAAGCAACGACGTTTAAAGTGGGGGCGAACGTTGAAATTGAAGAAGTTATTGGAGGATTTGTTCTGAACGAAAAAAGTTTCATTTTCGAGAAGAATAAGGCTGGACAGTATACTTCGATCTTTCTCAAAGCACAAACGGTTATTGGGCGTGGAGATTGTAACGATGACAGCGGAACTATGTCACGATTTGCGGAAATCAAATTTTTTGCCAATACAGTTAGTTTAAATTGTAAATATTCATGAAGTTTTTCTTTGTTTTAGAAACGCTGATTGTTGGTGATACGAAGCGTTTAATGTGGACGATGAGCTTGACGATAAAAAAATGGAGAAAAACTAATGTGAAGTTGGAGTCCGGGCACGCGCGGTACAAAAGAAACCTCAAGCTAGCGTAAGCTAGCCCGGGGTTCGGGAGGGTGGGAGGGAAACCCCGGCACAATGATTGCCGTGACTTCTGAATTTGACGATTCATTCGAAATTTACAAAATCGAAAACTGGCTGAATGTATTCCAAGAGGATCAAACGTTGGACATGAGGAAAAATGGAAACGCCCGTGTCGGAGCTCTTCCACAAACAGTAACCCGTAAGTTTTCAGTAGGCTGAAGTCTGACTATTAATAAATTTTGTTGATTTCAGAACAAGGTCAAACACTCAACCCATGGATTGTCGTGGTCGAGGAAGGATTTGCCAAGAACGGGGTAAATGTGACTCTACGTCAACTCAATGATTCGAGGAGCAGTCGTTAAGAACATCGGTCTGACTGTCATTGGTGAAATGGATTGTCCAGAAAACCCCTGGGTATGGTTTATCGATCCAATAACCCATAAGAACCCCGTCGTCTCATTTCAGTCCATCCGTTCTACAACATCTCAACGAATAGCTCCTCAAAGAAATCTGGCAACGTCTTCAAAACGCTGAGAAACCATCTACCCATTCAGCCGAGGCGTCGCTCCATAGAATCCCACTCAATGGATCGCAAAAAAATCTGTGGAAGGTTTCAATGGGTCCAAGACCACTTTGGCCCACAAGAATACCGTCATGCAATCTACTGGATTCAAAGGAGCGATTGGAAGTTCTAGAAGCCATAATAAGAGAATCCAGACCTCCTACACGCCATCCAAGAAGATCAAGAAGCTGCAAGAGTATGTAGGAGATCTTGGAAAGAATCGAATTCGCGAAAACCCCAAATTTCAAGAAGATCGTAAGTAAAACAGTACCTAAAAATGTGAATTTTTTTTTCAAAAGTTCAGAATGTGGACTCTCCTGTGACGAAAAGATGTTCCTTCGAATGTACCCAATCCCGATGTCCGATCCACTGGTCTACACAATCTCCTGAAGAAATAATTGAGATGGTATTCCCATTTTTTTTCCAAGCTTCCTATTTTTACCCCATAATCGCCTTCATAATTGCCAGTAATATTGGTTTTTGGTTATATTTTTTAATTTCCAAAGATCCCTTTCAAATTTATTCCCTGTGAAATCCTCCCCCCCCCCTAAATTGGTATTCCCTTTTTTTCTGAAAATACTGGACTTCAAAAATTCAAGCTCCCCATTTTCACCACAGTCTTGCCCCAATCGCCCACAAGCTCTAATTTTCCCAGTGTTTGTTATCTAGATTTCAACAGACTTTTTAATTACCAAAGTTTTCTACAATTCTGTCTATAAATCACATTTCTAGCGCTTCTAAAAACCTAGAAAGAGCCGCTGAACATGAGACTGATCATGAGACTAGAGACGCAGACGACGAGACACGCTGCGTCTCTAACCTCAGAAACTTCAATAGACCGTAGCTCGAGTTCTAGCTCATCTAGAACTCGAGATACGGTCATTTGAAGTTTCCATGGTTAGAGACGCAGCGTTTCTCGTCGTCTGCGTCTCTAGCCTCCTGAACATGCGGCTCTTTCTCGGTTCTTAGAAGCGCTAGAAATGTGATTATTTGATATAATTGCAAAAAAATTAGTCTAGTTTATATGTTGTATTTTTTAATTGTCAAAGTTCTCTTTCAAATTTATTCCCTGTGAAATCCTCCCCCCTCCCTCCCCCTCACCTAAAAACCTGCACCCTCCTCTCTTTTTATCCACCCTCGACCCCCTTTCTGGTTTCAGGTTTTTTTTCGTATCCATAGTCTCGGTTAATGATACATATATCTTTTTTCCATTCTCTTATTTATTAATTATTTAATAAAAAAAATATTCCTGTCAGCCTTTTTTTTGAAATTTAATCAAAAAGTTAATTCAAAATAAGATCATCAAAAAAGCTCTGTCAATATTAAAAAGAGATCAGTAAGAGTATACCAAAAAGTTGAAATTCAAAAATCCAGAAAATTTCGGCTCATCCCAAGCTCGCTGATTCGAAGATTTTCAAGCACTGAGCCAGCATTGGAGCGTACTTTCTGAACATTTCTCCCGATTTGACAATTTTTGGGATATGGATTGTTGGAGATACTATTTCGAAACTTGGCCACTGACGATTTTAATGATTCTGAGATTCTGAGATTCTGAGATTCTGAGATTCTGAGATTCTGAGATTCTGAGATTCTGAGATTCTGAGATTCTGAGATTCTGAGATTCTGAGATTCTGAGATTCTGAGATTCTGAGATTCTGAGATTCTGAGATTCTAAATTCAAAAAATTTCGGCTCATCCCAAGCTCGCGGATTCGTGGATTTTCAATCACTGAGCCAGCATTGGAGCGTACTTTTTGATCTTTTCTCCCGTTTTTACGATTTTGGAGTATAAATACTTGGCCGCTGGCAATTTCATGGTTGGAGATTTTGGAGACGGTTTTTTGGAGACTGCCTTCTTTAGGGAGAGCATGTTGATCATGATTCGGAAGTTTAGGATTTGAGATATTTTCAGGATTACAAAATTTCAGAAATCTGGAATTACAGAGTTTTTTTTCGAAGATTCTGGAATTCTGATATTATGTGATTTCGAGATTCTGAGATTTTGTTTTTGTGCTCGCGGAACAACAATCATTTTTTCAGAAAATGCGATGCACATTTTTATGTAACTATTGAAAACATGTTCATTTACCTACACCAAAAATTAAATTTTATCATTCAAGACATCATAAATCACGAGCAGGATTCGTGACACAATGCGTTTTTCAAATGTTAAAAAAAATAAAAAAACAAATGCAATGCATATTTTTGATAAAACTTAGTGAACATTCATTTATTTAAGAAATTCCATCTTAACATTGAAAAAAGTCGAAAATAGTATTTCCAACTTTTTTGTGCTCGCGGAGCAACAATTTGTTTCCGAGCAAAGACGGTACATATTTTTGATGAAACTTAGTAAAAATATGTAAATTTACGGGATTTCATTCTAAACATTGAGAAATGTCGAAATCGGTATTTGAAAATTTTTTGTGCTCGCGGAGCATCAGCAACGCGTCAAATGTGCATCAAACAAGTGTGCATACGTTCTATCAAAAATCAGTTCAAAATGTGAAAGTGAGTCAAAAAAAAGTCGTGAAAAACTTGAATTTGAAAAAACAGAAGTTTTTGATCTATTAGGTTGGCCAGAAAGTAACTGTCCATTTTTTGATTCGTGATTAACACAAAAACCAGACTAATTCAAGATTGACAGTATGTACCGTTGTGGTCCACAACATGTTGCCAACATTCAGGTAACTTGTGGATACCATCCCTCCAACAGCAAGCTAGCTGCGAATCAATATATTTTGCATTGCAGTTTTTTATCTCATTTTCAGTGTAAATTATTTTCCCTCCCGACTGCGTTGCATATCTCCAAATAACTAATAATAAAAGGGCCAAACTAGGAGTTTAAGGGGTGCAAAGAAGAACCGTCCAGCTAAAGCGGTCCGGGACTTATTTGACTTTCCGTGAGACATAGGATCTGGCTTCATTCAAAGATAGTCAAATCAGTCCTAAGCCGCTTTGGATGGATGGCTGTCCACATTTATTAAACTCCAGACATGACCCGTTTATTATTGGATATTCGGAGATATGCAACGTCATCTGGAGGGAAAATAATTTACCACTGTCGACGAGATAAAAACTGCTTTTTAGGACTTCTTTGATTCCCAGCTAGCTGGCTGTTGGAGATATGGTATCCACAGGTTACCTGAATGTTGGCAACAGGTTGTGTATCACGACGGTACATACTGTCAATCTTGAATTAGCCTGGTTTTTGTGTTAATCACGAATCAAAAAATGGACAGTTACTTTCTGGCCAACCTAATACATAGTTTTTTTTCGTGCTCTCGGAGCGAAAACAATGCGCAAAATAGGAAAATGTACGAAGAATATTCAAAATCACTTCTGAATTAAGAATTAAATAAAAAAAAAGAAAACAAAAAAATTTTGAACAAAAGTTTTTGATCTACAGAATTATTTTTTGTGCTCGTGGAGCAATAACAATGTGCAAAAATTTATTGTTCACCCAGAAAGTTCACAACCAGTTCGAAATATCGAAAATGACCAGAGAAAATCCTTAAGAAACGATGGATTTTGAATAAAAATTTTTGATCTACAAGTTTTGATCTAATGGCTGAAGCGAAGGCGGGCTATTTTTCGGCTCTTGTTTCTGATTTTTTTTCATCGTTTCTTCATTTTTTTTCTTTCTTTTCGCCTGCCTATAATTTGCCGCGTTTTCCTGCAAATTATGTTGTTCTAGGGGTGTAAAATGACGACGAATCGTTTCAAATAGGTTTCAGTTCATGTTTCTCGTCATGAATATGCAAAAATTCCATCTTTTGTCATCAAGTTTTCAAAAATTCAAGTTTTTTCTTCTCGTTTTCGTTTTTGTCCGTTATTTTCTTCGTGTCCGGTTAATTTCTCCTTTTCTCATTTCTCCAGAAATTAATATTTTATTAAGATAATTTGCTTCCAGATGGCCACTCAAGCAAGAGGAAAAAGCGTCTGAACGTCATTTGAACCGCCAGGAGTCTTCTGAAAACAAGTACCTCTATCTTCACCAATGCCTTAAAAGCGGACCAATCAGAACGGATCTATCAAAAATCAAAGTTTCGCAAAAAGGAAAATTGAGGTCAAAAAGAACAAGAAAGGTAAGGACAGCTGAGAAGTTTTATGGTTCTTAATAACTATGTTACAGATTCGCCCAGAAGATCTCCAAAGAAGACTGTCAAATTGTTCAATGGATCCAAGGAGCCAATGAGTCATCCAGCCAAGTCCTTGAAGACCACCCAAGTGGCAAATTCCTCCAAGAACACTGTGAAAAAAACTGGTCAAAGGAACCTTCGAAACTTCACGAAGCCATTTGAAACCTACTCATTTGGTTAACAACATCCCACTGAATGGAGCGCCAAAACGATATGGGAAATTTTCGATAGGTCCCAGACCAGTTTGGCCAAGAACACCATGAAGGCGCATTCAACTAGATCCAATGAGACCATTGGAAGATCTAGAATCTCGAATAAAGGATCCCATAGTTCCTACAGGCCGTCTAAAAAGATCCGTAAGTGAAACAGAACCTAGATATGTGAAGTAACTATTATTTTTTTGAAATTTCAGATTCTGGTCTATCCTCGGCTGACAAAACGTTCCTGAACATGTACCCGATGCCGATGTCCGATCCACTTGGTTTACACAATCTCCCGAAGGAAGATTTAACTTGGTATTTCCTTTTTTCTGAGAATACTAAACTTCTAAAATTCATGCTCCCCATTTTCACCACAGTCCTGCCCCAATTGCCCACAAACTCTAATTTTCCCATTGTTTGTTATCTAGATTTCAACAGAATTTTTAATTACCAAAGTTTGCTACAATTCTGTCTAAAAATCACATTTCTAGCACTTCTAAGAACCGAGAAAGAGCCGATGAACAAGAGACTGATCATGAGACTAGAGACGCAGACGACGAGACACGCTGCGTCTCTAACCTCAGAAACTTCAAATGACCATATCTCAAGTTCTAGCTCATCTAGAACTCGAGATACGGTCATTTGAAGTTTCCGTGGTTAGAGACGCATCGTGTCTCGTCGTCTGCGTCTCTAGCCTCCTAATTTTGCAGAGGTTCTATCTCGGCTCCTAGAAGCGCTAGAAATGTGATTTTTTGACAGAATTGCAAAAAAAATTTTGTCTAGTTCATATGTTGTATTTTTTTATTTCCAAAGTTCCCTTTCAAATTTGTTCCCTGTGAAATCCTCCCCTCCGCCTTTTTTATCCACCCCCGATCCCCCTTCTGGTTTCAGGGTTTTTTCGTATCCATAGTCTCGGTTAATCATACATATATCATTTTCCCATTACCTTATGTATTAATGTAATAAAAAAAATTCCTGTCAGCCTTTTTTTGAAAATTAATCAAAAAGTTAATTCAAAATAAGATCATCAAAAAAGATGGAATTCAAAAATTCAGAAAATTTCGGCTCATCCCAAGCTCGCGGATTCGTAGATTTTCAAGCACTGAGCCAGCATTGGAGCGTATTTTTTGATCTCTTCTCCCGAATTGACAATTTTTGGGATATGGATTGTTGGAGATACTATTTCGATTGGAAACTTGGTCACTGGCGTTTTCTTGGTTGGAGTTTTCGGAGACGGCTTTTGGGGGCCGGTTTTTTAGGGGAATCATGTCCATCACTATCTGGAAATTCGGGGCTTGAGATATTTTCAGGATTCCAAAATTTCAGAAACTTGGAATTACAGAGTTTTTTTTTCGAAAATTCTGGAATCCTGAGAATCTGTGATTTTGAGATTCAGAGGTTTTGTTTTTGTGCTCGCGGAACAACAATCATTTTTTTCAGCAAATTCGATGCACATTTTTCATGTAACTATTAAAAACATGTTCATTTACCTATATCAAAAATTAATTTTTATCATGTAAGATATCATAAATCACTAGCAGGCAATCCTTTTTTCAAATATTCAAAAAATCGAAAAAACAAAAGCGATGCATTTTTTGATAAAACTTACATTTAGTGAATATTCATTTATTTAAGAAATTCCATCTTAACATCGAAAAAAGTCAAAAATTATATTTCCATTTTTTTTTGTGCTCGCGGATCAACAATTGTTTTTTGAGCAAAGACGGTGCATATTTTTGATGAAACTTAGTAAAAATATGTAAATCTACGGAATTTCATTCTAAACATTGAGAAATATCTAAATTGGTTTTTAAAATTTCTTGTGCTCGCGGAGCAACAACAAAGAGTCCGATGTGCATCAAACAAGGGTGCATACGTTCTATCAAAAATCAGTTCAAAATGTAAAAGTGAGCCGAAAAAAATCGTAAAAATCTTGAATTTGAAAAACAAAATTTTTTGATCTACAGAATTATTTTTTGTGCTCTCGGAGCAACAACAATGCGCAAAAAGGGAAAATGTACAAAGAATATTCAAAATCACTTCTGAATTAAAAATTAAGAAAAAAAAACTATGAAAAAAAATTGATTTTGAGCAAAAGTTGTTGATCTACAGAATTATTTTTTTGTGCTCTCGGAGCAATAAAAATGTGCAAAAAATAATTGTGCACCCAGCAAGATTACAACCAGTTCTAAGTATCAAAAATGACCATAGAAAATTCTCTAAAAATGATGGATTTCGAACAAAAAATTTTGATCTACAAGTTTTGATCTATCGGCTGAAGCGGAGGCGGGATATCTTCGCCTTTTGTTTTTTTTTTCATCGTTTCATTATTCTTTTTTTTTCTTTTTTCTTTTCGCCTGCCTATAATTTGCCGCGTTTTTCTGAAAATTATATTGCACTAGGGGTAAAAAATGACGGCGAATCTTTTGAAATAGGTTTCAGCCCATGTTTCTTGTCCTAAAAATCCGAAAATTCCAATTTTTTATCAATTTTTTGAAAATTTCAAGTTTTTTTTTGCGTTTCGTCTTTTCCTCCTCTTTCCTGGTGGCTTGGTTTTTCATTCTGCATGTCCATTATTGTTCTCTTCTTTTCATTTTATTTCAGAAACGTAGTTTTTCACTGAAATGATTGTTTTCAGGCAAACTAAACACATACTATCAACGGAAAATGCAGAACGCAAAAACTGTCACCGACATCACGTACAGCACGCCGCTACAAGATATACTACCATTGAGCGATTGGCGTAGTCGCAAGTTTGTTGGAGTGCCTTCTGGAGTATTTCAAGAATGCACAGTGATGGTGTTGAACGAGACTTCCAGAACCTTCTGTGGCCGCTACCGATTAAGGGTAGAAGGTCAGTTTATCAGTTTTTTCAATCAATCGAAATGTTTTTCAGGCGTCCTTTCAACTGTGATCTCTCGATCTCCTAACAATTTCTGGATTGTGATGGAAGAGGAGCAAGAAAGAAAGAAACTTCGATTGTACAACGTCCAAATGCTTGGGCTTGGGCATTTGAAACCCACTCATTTGGTCTACAACATCCCACTGAATGGAGCGCCAAAACGATATGGGACATTTTCGATGGTTCCCAGACCAGTTTAGCCAAGAACGCCACGAAGGCGCAATCAACTGGATCCAATGAGACCATTGGAAGATCTAGAATCTCGAATAAAGGATCCCATAGTTAAAAGATCCAAAAGCTTCAGACCCGTTTTAGACCCTTTGGCAATGACCAAATCGCCGGAAGCTGCAAATTTCAGGAGGATCGTGAGTAAAACAGAATCTAGATATGTGAAGTAACTATTATTTTTTTGAAATTTCAGAATCTGGTCTATCCTCGGCTGACAAAACGTTCCTTCTCATGTTCCCAATCCCGACGTCCGATCCAATTGGTTTACACAATCTCCCGAAGGAAGATTTAACTTGGTATTTCCTTTTTTCTGAGAATACTAAACTTCAAAAATTCAAGCTCCGCATTTTCACCACTGTCCTGCCCCCAATTGCCCACAAGCTCTAATTTTCCCATTGTTTGTTATCTAGACTTCAACAGACTTTTTAATTACCAAAGTTTGCTACAATTCTGTCAAAAAATCATATTTCTAGCGCTTCTAAGAACCTAGAAAGAGCCGCTGAACATGAGACTGATCATGAGACTAGAGACGCAGACGACGAGACACGCTGCGTCTCTAACCACGGAAATTTCAAATGACCGTATCTCGAGTTCTAGATGAGCTAGAACTCGAGATACGGTCATTTGAAGTTTCCGTGGTTAGAGACGCAGCGTGTCTCGTCGTCTGCGTCTCTAGCCTCCTGAACATGTAGCTATCTCGGTTTCCA
Organism: Caenorhabditis nigoni; assembly: GCA_027920645.1. Lineage (NCBI taxonomy): Eukaryota > Metazoa > Nematoda > Chromadorea > Rhabditida > Rhabditidae > Caenorhabditis > Caenorhabditis nigoni. The sequence continues at coordinate 2,533,677 of CP115869.1, forward strand.
AAAGCGCTAGAAATGTAATTTTTTGAGATAATTGCAAAAATTTTGTCTTGTTCCTATGTTGTACTTTTTAATTTCCAAAGTTCTCTTTCAAGTTTATTCCCTGTGAAATCCTCCCCCCCCCCCCTCCTCTCTCCTAAAAACCTCCACCCTTTTTTCTTTTTATCCACCCTCGATCCCTCTTCTGGTTTTCAGGGATTTTTTCGTACCCATAGTCTCGGTTAATCATACGTATATCAAATTCCATTCCCTTATTTATTAATTTTTTAATAAAAAATGAAAAATTTCCTTCCAGCCTTTTTTTGCAATTTAATCAAAAAATTAATTCAAAATGAAATCATCAAAAAAGATGGAATTCAAAAATTCAGAAAATTTCGGCTCATCCTAAGCTCGCGGATTCGTAGATTTTCAAGCACTGAGCCAGCATTGAAGCGTACTTTTTGATCTTTTATCCCGATTTGACAATTTTTGAGATATGAATTGTTCGAAATTCGCATTCGATTGGAAACTTGGCCACTGGCAATTTCGTGGTTAGAGTTTTCGGAGACGGTTTTTGGGAACCGGCTTTTTTTAGGTGAGCACGTTGATCATGATCTGGGAATTCGAGATTTGAGATATTTTCACTATTACAAAATTTCAGAAATCTGGAATTACAGAGTTTTTTTTTTCGAAGATTCTGGAATTCTGATATTATGTGATTTCGAGATTCTGAGATTTTGTTTTTGTGCTCGCTGAACAACAATCATTTTTTTCAGCAAATGCGATTCACATTTTTATGTAACTATTGAAAACATGTTCATTTACCTACACCAAAAATTAAACTTTATCATGTAAGACATCATAAATCATTTGCACGATTCGTGACACAATACTTTTTTTCTTCTTTTTTTTTCATTTATTTAAGAAATTCTATCTTGACATTGAAAAAAAGTCGAACATAATATTTCCAACTTTTTTGTACTCGCGGAGCAACAATTGTTTCTTGAGCAAAGACGGTGCATATTTTTGATAAAACTTAGTAAAAATATGTAAATCTACGGAATGTCATTCTAAGCATTGAGAAATGTAGAAATCGGCATTTAAAATTTCTTGTGCTCGCGGAGCAACAACAAAGAGTCCGATGTGCATCAAACAAGGGTGCATACGTTCTATCAAAAATCAGTTCAAAATGTAAAAGTGAGTCAAAAAAAAGTCGTGAAAAACTTGAATTTGAAAAAACAGAAGTTTTTGATCTACATAATTTTTTTTCGTGCTCTCGGAGCAAAAACAATGCGCAAAATAGGAAAATGTACGAAGAATATTCAAAATCACTTCTGAATTAAGAATTAAATAAAAAAAAGAAAACAAAAAAATTTTGAACAAAAGTTTTTGATCTACAGAATTATTTTTTGTGCTCGCGGAGCAATAACAATGTGCAAAAATTTATTGTTCACCCAGAAAGTTCACAACCAGTTCGAAATATCGAAAATGACCAGAGAAAATCGTTAAGAAACGATGGATTTTGAATAAAAATTTTTGATCTACAAGTTTTGATCTAATGGCTGAAGCGAAGGCGGGCTATTTTTCGGCTCTTGTTTCTGATTTTTTTTTTCATCGTTTCTTCATTTTTTTTTCTTTCTTTTCGCCTGCCTATAATTTGCCGCGTTTTCCTGCAAATTATGTTGTTCTAGGGGTGTAAAATGACGACGAATCGTTTCAAATAGGTTTCAGTTCATGTTTCTCGTCATGAATATGCAAAAATTCCATCTTTTGTCATCAAGTTTTCAAAAATTCAAGTTTTTTCTTCTCGTTTTCGTTTTTGTCCGTTATTTTCTTCGTGTCCGGTTAATTTCTCCTTTTCTCATTTCTCCAGAAATTAATATTTTATTAAGATAATTTGCTTCCAGATGGCCACTCAAGCAAGAGGAAAAAGCGTCTGAACGTCATTTGAACCGCCAGGAGTCTTCTGAAAACAAGTACCTCTATCTTCACCAATGCCTTAAAAGCGGACCAATCAGAACGGATCTATCAAAAATCAAAGTTTCGCAAAAAGGAAAATTGAGGTCAAAAAGAACAAGAAAGGTAAGGACAGCTGAGAAGTTTTATGGTTCTTAATAACTATGTTACAGATTCGCCCAGAAGATCTCCAAAGAAGACTGTCAAATTGTTCAATGGATCCAAGGAGCCAATGAGTCATCCAGCCAAGTCCTTGAAGACCACCCAAGTGGCAAATTCCTCCAAGAACACTGTGAAAAAAACTGATCAAAGGAACCTTTGAAACTTCACGAAGCCATTTGAAACCTACTCATTTGGTTAACAACATCCCACTGAATGGAGCGCCAAAACGATATGGGAAATTTTCGATAGGTCCCAGACCAGTTTGGCCAAGAACACCATGAAGGCGCATTCAACTAGATCCAATGAGACCATTGGAAGATCTAGAATCTCGAATAAAGGATCCCATAGTTCCTACAGGCCGTCTAAAAAGATCCGTAAGTGAAACAGAACCTAGATATGTGAAGTAACTATTATTTTTTTGAAATTTCAGATTCTGGTCTATCCTCGGCTGACAAAACGTTCCTGAACATGTACCCGATGCCGATGTCCGATCCACTTCGTTTACACAATCTCCCGAAGGAAGATTTAAATTGGTATTTCCTTTTTTCTGAGAATACTAAACTTCTAAAATTCATGCTCCCCATTTTCACCACAGTCCTGCCCCAATTGCCCACAAACTCTAATTTTCCCATTGTTTGTTATCTAGATTTCAACAGAATTTTTAATTACCAAAGTTTGCTACAATTCTGTCTGAAAATCACATTTCTAGCACTTCTAAGAACCGAGAAAGAGCCGATGAACAAGAGACTGATCATGAGACTAGAGACGCAGACGACGAGACACGCTGCGTCTCTAACCTCAGAAACTTCAAATGACCATATCTCAAGTTCTAGCTCATCTAGAACTCGAGATACGGTCATTTGAAGTTTCCGTGGTTAGAGACGCAGCGTGTCTCGTCGTCTGCGTCTCTAGCCTCCTAATTTTGCAGAGGTTCTATCTCGGCTCCTAGAAGCGCTAGAAATGTGATTTTTTGACAGAATTGCAAAAAAATTTTGTCTAGTTCATATGTTGTATTTTTTTATTTCCAAAGTTCCCTTTCAAATTTGTTCCCTGTGAACTCCTCCCCTCCGCCTTTTTTATCCACCCCCGATCCCCCTTCTGGTTTCAGGGTTTTTTCGTATCCATAGTCTCGGTTAATCATACATATATCATTTTCCCATTACCTTATGTATTAATGTAATAAAAAAAATTCCTGTCAGCCTTTTTTTGAAACTTAATCAAAAAGTTAATTCAAAATAAGATCATCAAAAAAGATGGAATTCAAAAATTCAGAAAATTTCGGCTCATCCCAAGCTCGCGGATTCGTAGATTTTCAAGCACTGAGAGAGCATTGGAGCGTACTTTTTGATATTTTCTCCCTATTTGACAATTTATGAGATATGGATTGTTGGAGATTCTATTTCGATTGGAAACTTGTCCACTGGCAATTTCTTGGTTGGAGTTTTCGGAGACGGTTTTTGGGGACCGGCTTTTTTAGGGGAAGCATGTCGCCCATGATCTGGAAATTTGGGATTTGAGATATTTTCAGGATTTCAGAAATTTGGAATTACAGAGTTTTTTTTTCGGAGATTCTGGAATTCTGAGAATCTGTGATTTTGAGATTCAGAGGTTTCGTTTTTGCGCTCGCGGAACAACAATCATTTTTTTCAGCAAATGAGTTGCACGTTTAACTATTAGAAACATGTTCATTTACCTATATCAAAAACTAAATTTTATCATGTAAGACACCATAAATCACGAGCAGGATGTAAGACACCATAAATCACGAGCAACACAATACTTTTTTCAAATGTTCAAAAAATCAAAAAACAAAAGCGATGCATATTTTTGAACATTCATTTCCAATTTTTTCTGCTCGCGGAGCAACAATAGTTTTTTGAGCAAAGACGGCACATATTTTTGATGAAACTTAGTAAAAATATGTAAATTTACTGAATTTCATTCTAAACATTGAGAAATGTCGAAATCGGTATTTGAAAACTTCTTGTGCTCGCGGAGCATCAGCAACGCGTCCAATGTGCATCAAACTGGCGTGCATACGTTCTATCAAAAATCAATTCAAAATTTAAAAGTACGTCTAAAAAAGTCGTGAAAATCTTGACTTTGAAAAAAACAAAAGTTTTTGATCTACAGAATTATTTTTTCGTGCTCTCGGAGCAAAAACAATGCACAAAAAATAAAAATGATCAAAGAATACTCAGAATCACTTCTGAATTGAGAATTAAACCAAAAAAATATTTAGAAAAAATGGATTTTGAACAAAAGTTTTTGATCTACAAGTTTTGATCTAATGGATGAAGCGGAGGCGGGCTATTTTTCTCCTTTAGCTTCTGATTTTTTTTTCTCATAGTTTCTTCATTTTTTTTTCAGTTTTTCTTTTCGCCTGCCTATAATTTGCAGCGCTTTTCTACAAATTATGTCGCTCTAGGGGTAAAAAATGACGGCGAATCGTTTGAAATAGGTTTCAGCCCATGTTCCTCGTAACAAAAATGCGAAAATTCCATCTTTTGTCATCAATTTTTGAAAATTTCAAGTTTTTTTCGCGTTTTGTCTTCTCCTTTTCTCTCCTGGTGGCTTCGTTTTCCCTTCTTCATGTCCATTATTGTTCTCTTCTTTTCATTTTCTTCCAGAAAAATTTTTTTTACTGAAATGATTACATCCAAATACATCCGAATCCCTGAATAACTCGATTTTTCAGAGTCTCTAGTGGCGATAAACAGCAATGGAAATGGTGGATACAACGTGTGGACAATGGCCGTTGCGAATCTGACCTGGACGAAATGCACAATTGCCATTGATTCCGAAAACTCCAAGTTCACTGTCCACCCATCAGGCGTCGCTAACGTGTGCGGGACCAACAGAAACACAGGAGAGTGTTCGTTCTGGGAAGTGGACGATCTGCGAGAAGAGTTGAGGGAAGACGTGCGGGCTTATCGACGTTTGGACGCCGCTGACAACTCAATTCAAAACGGTGAGATATTTCTGGTTGTTTTCTATTTGATTCATTACATTACAGCTCCACTACGTGAAAATTTCAGTTGGAAAGCGATGATTCGAGAAGCTATCGACGCGGATCCACGCAAGAAGGCAACCTTGCGAGAGATCAATTGCTTCGTAAGGAAGACGTTCCAAATGCCGCCAACGTTCACCAAGGAGTGCGTGCGACGAAAAATCCAAGCGAACGTCGTGAGTGGAATCGGTGATGGAACTTTCCGGATGACACAAGGAAGCGGACTTAAAAGGAGAACCAAGATCCAAATGAGCTCCAAAATTCCCAAATGAAAATCCGAACAAGGGAGCCCATGACTTCTTCTAATCATCCAAGAAGATCCAGAAGCTTCGGACCTATTTTGGGCCTCTTCGAGAGAAGCAAATTCGCGAAATTCGCAAATTTCGGGAAGATCGTGAGTAAAACGTTACCTAAAAATGTAAAGTAATTATTTTTCGAAATTTCAGAATCTGGACTCGCCTGTGACGAAAAGATGTTCCTGAGCATGTACCCAATCCCGATGTCCGATCCTCTTGGTTTGGAAGAGCTCTTGAAGAAAGAATTGAGTTGGTATTTCCATTTTTTTTTGAAAATACTAAATTTCAAAATTCCAAGCTCCCTATTTTCACCCCATAGTTACCTTCATAATTGCCAATAATATTGCTTTTGGTTATATTTGTAAATTGTCCAAAACTCTCTTTCATATTTTTTCCCTGTGAACCCCCCCCCCCGTCTCAAAAAACCCCTCCTCTCTATATCCTCGCCTCACACAGTGTGCAGTGTGTGCAGCCCGTGGTGTACCCGGTAGCGCATATCCCCCCTATGCTTTGCAGGGTTTTTTTCTGAGCCTCTCAAAACGATTTTTTTATCCTTTACATGATAGTCTCGGTTAATCACATAATATTTCCCAGATTCCTCATTCATTAATAATTTCATTGCAAAAATAAAAATGTTCCTGTCAGCCTTTCTTTGCAATTTAATCAAAAATTTAATTCAAAATAAGATCACCAAGAAAGGTCAGCAAATATTAACAAGAGATCAAAAATCCAGAAAATTTCGGCTCATCCCAAGCTCGCTGATTTATAGATTTTCAAGCACTGAGCCAGCATTGGAGCGTACTTTTTGATTTCTTCTCCCAATTTCTCGATTTTTGGGATTTGGATTGTTGGAGATTCGATTTCGGTTGGAAACTTGGCCACTGGCGATTTCGTGGTTGGACGTTTCGGAGACGGCTTATGTGGCCCGATTTTTTTCGGGGAAGCATGTCGATCATGATCTGGAAATTCGGGATCTGAGATATTTTCAGGATTCCAGAATTTCAGAAATTTGGAATAACAGAGTTTTTTCGAAGATTCTGGAATTCTGAGATTTGGTTTCTCTGCTCGCGGAACAACAATCATTTTTTCAGCAAATGCGATGCACATTTTTGGTGTAACTATTAAAAACATGTTCATTTACCTACACCAAAGATTAAATTTTATCATGTAAGGCATCATATTAGGTTGGCCAGAAAGTAACTGTCCATTTTTTGATTCGTGAATAACACAAAAACCAGACTAATTCAAGATTGGCAGTATGTACCGTCGTGGTCCACAACATGTTGCCAACATTCAGGTAACTTGTGGATACCATCCCTCCAACAGCCAGCTAGCTGTGAATCAAAGAAGTCCTAAAAAGCAGTTTTTATCTCATTGACAGTGTAAAATTATTTTCCCTCCGGGTGGCGTTGTATATCTCCGAATATTAAAGGGGGCGTCCGCTAATTCAAAAATTTTTGAGATTTTTATATCAATCGATGCAGAATTTTGGGTCGGGAAGAAAACTCTCTTGGAGGATAGTCCAAAAATCGCTCGTTCTCAAGATATATGTCAAAAACAGGTCAAAAAAATGAACGTAGAGGGTGCAGATTAGGGAGCTCGACAAGAGGCAGAATCCTTGAGGGTGCACGCAAAAAAATGAATAAAAACGTGAATTCTTTTTATCGGTGTTTGTTTCTTTTAGTACATTTAGTGCAGTACAGTTTCCGTCCAAAGCATGAAAACCCCCGATAAAAAGAATTCACGTTTTTATTCAATTATTCGCGTGCACCCTCAAGGATTCTGCCTCTTGTTGAGCTCCCTAATCTGCACCCTCTACGTTCATTTTTTTGACCTGTTTTTGACATATATCTTGAGAACGAGCGATTTTTGGACTATCCTCCAAGAGAGTTTTCTTCCCGACCCAAAATTCTGCATCGATTGATATAAAAATCTCAAAAATTTTTGAATTAGCGGACGCCCCCTTTAAATAATAAAAGGGTCAAGTCTGGAGTTTGATAAATATGGACAGCCATCCATCCAAAACAGCTTAGGACTGAATTGACTATCTTTAAACGAAGCGAGATCCTATGTCTCACGGAAAGTCAAGTAAGTCCTGGACCGCTTTAGCTGGACGGTTCTTCTTTGCGCCCCTTAAACTCCTGATCTGGCCTTTCTATTATTAATTATTCGGATATATGCAACGCAGCCGGGAGGAAAAATAATTTACTCTGAAGAGGTAAAAAACTGCAATGCAAAATATATTGGTTCACAGCTAGCTGGCTGTTGGAGGGATGGTATCCACAAGTTACCTGAATGTTGGCAACATGTTGTGGACCACGACGGCACATACTGTCAATCTTGGATTAATCTCGTTTTTGTGTTATTCGCGAATCAAAAAATGGACAGTTACTTTCTGGCCAACCTAATAAATCACGAGCAGGATTCGTGACACAATAGTTTTTTCAAATGATCAAAAAATCAAAAAACAAAAGCGATGCATATTTTTGATAAAATTTAGTGAACATTCATTTATTTAAGAAATATCATCACAACATTGAAAAAGTCGAGAATAATATTTCCAACTTTTTGTGCTCGCGGAGCAACGATTGTTTTTTGAGCAAAGGCGGTACATATTTTTGATGAAACTTAGTAAAAATATTTGAATTTACGGAATTTTATTCTAAACATGGAAAAATGTCAAAATCGGTATTAAAAATTTTTTTGTGCTCGCGGAGCAACAACAAAGAGCCCGATGTGCATCAAACAAGTGTGCATACGTTCTATCAAAAATCAGTTCAAAATGTAATAGTGAGCCGAAAAAATCGTAAAAATCTTGACTTTGAAAAATCAAAAGTTTTTGATCTACAGAATTATTTTTTTTGTGCTCTCCGAGCAAAAACAACGCACAAAAGGTAAAAATGCACAAAAAATATCCAGAATCACTTCTGAATACAGAATAAAACCAAAAAAATTATGAAAAAAAATAGGATTTTGAACAAAAGTTTTTGATCTACAGAGTTATTTTTTTGTGCTCTCGAAGCAATAAAAATGTGCAAAAAATAATTGTGCACCCAGCAAGATTACAACCAGTTCTAAGTATCAAAAATGACCATAGAAAATTCTCTAAAAATGATGGATTTCGAACAAAAATTTTTGATCTACAAGTTTTGATCTATCGGCTGAAGCGGAGGCGGGATATCTTCGCCTTTTGCTTTTTTTTTTCATCGTTTCATTATTCTTTTTTTTTTTCTTTTTTCTTTTCGCCTGCCTATAATTTGCCGCGTTTTTCTGAAAATTATATTGCACTAGGGGTAAAAAATGACGGCGAATCTTTTGAAATAGGTTTCAGCCCATGTTTCTTGTCCTAAAAATCCGAAAATTCCAATTTTTTATCAATTTTTTGAAAATTTCAAGTTTTTTTTGCGTTTCGTCTTTTCCTCCTCTTTCCTGGTGGCTTGGTTTTTCATTCTGCATGTCCATTATTGTTCTCTTCTTTTCATTTTATTTCAGAAACGTAGTTTTTCACTGAAATGATTGTTTTCAGGCAAACTAAACACATACTATCAACGGAAAATGCAGAACGCAAAAACTGTCACCGACATCACGTACAGCACGCCGCTACAAGATATACCATTGGCGTAGTCGCAAGTTTGTTGGAGTGCCTTCTGGAGTATTTCAAGAATGCACAGTGATGGTGTTGAACGAGACTTCCAGAACCTTCTGTGGCCGCTACCGATTAAGGGTAGAAGGTCAGTTTATCAGTTTTTTCAATCAATCGAAATGTTTTTCAGGCGTCCTTTCAACTGTGATCTCTCGATCTCCTAACAATTTCTGGATTGTGATGGAAGAGGAGCAAGAAAGAAAGAAACTTCGATTGTACAACGTCCAAATGCTTGGGCTTGGGCATTTGAAACCCACTCATTTGGTCTACAACATCCCACTGAATGGAGCGCCAAAACGATATGGGACATTTTCGATGGTTCCCAGACCAGTTTAGCCAAGAACGCCACGAAGGCGCAATCAACTGGATCCAATGAGACCATTGGAAGATCTAGAATCTCGAATAAAGGATCCCATAGTTCGTACAGGCCGTCTTAAAAGATCCAAAAGCTTCTGACCCGTTTTAGACCCTTTGGCAATGACCAAATCGCCGGAATCTGCAAATTTCAGGAGGATCGTGAGTAGAACAGAATCTAGATATGTGAAGTAACTATTATTTTTTGAAATTTCAGAATCTGGTCTATCCTCGGCTGACAAAACGTTCCTTCTCATGTACCCAATCCCGACGTCCGATCCAATTGGTTTACACAATCTCCCGAAGAAAGATTTAACTTGGTATTTCCTTTTTTCTGAGAATACTAAACTTAAAAAATTCAAGCTCCCCATTTTCACCACAGTCCTGCCCCAATTGCCCACAAGCTCTAATTTTCCCATTGTTTGTTATCTAGATTTCAACAGACATTTTAATTACCAAAGTTTGCTACAATTCTGTCTAAAAATCACATTTCTAGCGCTTCTAAGAAACGAGAAAGAGCCGCTGAACATGAGACTGATCATGAGACTAGAGACGCAGACGACGAGACACGCTGCGTCTCGAACCTCAGAAACTTCAATAGACCGTAACTCGAGTTCTAGCTCATCTAGAACTCGAGATATGGTCATTTGAAGTTTCCGTGGTTAGAGACGCAGCGTTTCTCGTCGTCTGCGTCTCTAGCCTCCTGAACATGTAGCGGCTCTATCTCGGTTTCCAAAAGCGCTAGAAATGTAATTTTTTGACATAATTGCGAAAAATTTTGTCTAGTTCATATGTTGTACTTTTTAATTTCCAAAGTTCTCTCTCAAATTTATTCCCTGTGAAATCCTCCCCCCCCCCCTCTCCCTCTCTCCTAAAAACCTCCACCCTCGATCCCCCTTCTGGTTTTCAGGGTTTTTTTTCGTATCCATAGTCTCGGTTAATCATGCATATATCATTTTTCCATTCCCTTATTTATTAATTATTTGATAATAAAAATATTCCTGTCAGCCTTTTTTTTTGCTATTTAATCAAAAAGCTAATTCAAAATAAGATCATCAAAAAAGATCTGCCAATATTAACAAGAGATCAGTAAGAGTATACCTAAAAGTTGGAATTCAAAAATTCAGAAAATTTCGGCTCATCCCAAGCTCGCGGATTCGTAGATTTTCAAGCACTGAGCCAGCATTGGAGCGCACTTTTTGATCTTTTCTCCCGATTTGACAATTTTTGAGATATAAATTATTGGAGATTCGATTTCGATTGGAAACTTGGCCACTGGCGATTTCTTGGTTGGAGTTTTCGAAGACGGTATTTGGGGGACCGGCTTTTTTAGGGGGAGAGTTTTTTTTTTCGAAGATTCTGGAATTCTGAGATTCTGTGATTTTGAGATTCTGAGATTTGTTTTCTGTGCTCGCGGAACAACAAACTTTTTTCAGCAAATGCGATGCACATTTTTATGTAACTATTGAAAACATGTTCATTTACCTACACCAAAGATTAAATTTTATCATGTAAGACATCATAAATCACGAGCAGGATTTGTGACACATTATTTTTTTTTCAAACGTTCAAAAAATCAAAAAACAAAAGCGATGCATATTTTTGATAAAACTTTTAAAAAATCGTAAAAATCTTGACTTCGAAAAAACAAAAGTTTTTGATCTACAGAAATATTTTTTGTGCTCTCGGAGCAAAAACAACGCGCAAAAAGAGAGAATGAACAAAGAATATTCAAAATCACTTCTGAATTAAAAATTAAGTAAAAAAAACTATGAAAAAAAATTGATTTTGAGCAAAAGTTTTTGATCTACAGAATTTTTTTGTGCTCGCGGAGCAAAATGTGAAAAAGTAAAGAATGCTCGAAGAATATTCGAAATCACTTCTGAATTTAGAACTGAACCAAAAAATTATGAAAAAAAATGAATTTTGAAAAAAAATTTTTGATCTACAAGTTTTGATCTATCGGCTGAAGCAGAGGCGGGATATTTTTGCCTTTTGTTTTTTTTTTCATCGTTTCATTATTCTTTTTTTTTTCTTTTTTCTTTTCGCCTGCCTATAATTTGCCGCGTTGTTCTGAAAATTATATTGCACTAGGGGTAAAAAATGACGGCAAATCGTTTGAAATGGGTTTCAACCCGTGTTTCTCGTCCGAAAAATCCGAAAATTCCAACTTTTTTATCAATTTTTCAAAAATTTCAAGTTTTTTTGCGTTTTGTCTTTTCCTTTTCTCTCCTGATGGCTTGGTTTTCCCTTCTTCATGTCCATTATTGTTCTCTTCTTTTCATTTTCTTCCAGAAACATAGTTTTTTTCACTGAAATGATCGTTTTCAGGCAAAGTCAGCCCGCATCAACAACTAAACATGCAAAACAACAAACTTTTGACCAACATTACATACAACACGCCGCCAAATGATTTACCATTGAGCGATTGGCGTCGTCGCAAATACTTCGGTGTTACATATGGAACCTCTGGATGTCTGTATTTGGTATCAGATTTCGATGGAAAATGTACCGTCATGGTCTTCAACGAGACCTCCAGGACCTTCTGTGGCCGCTACCGATTATCAAGCGTAGAAGGTCAGTTTGTCAGCGTTTGCAATCGATTGCAATGTTTTTCAGGCGTCCCGTCAACTGTGATCTCACGATCGCCTAACAATTTCTGGATCGTTACGGAAGAAGATCGCGGTCGATCCAGAAGAAATCTTCGGTTGTACAATATCCAAATGATCGGTCGCTGTCTTATAAGAGTAGACAACACAGATTATCAACAATCTATTAGAGGAAATTATCAAGCCATGGCGACTGATGAGGATGTCTTATTAGTCTATCATGGATCGCGCCCTCTGGAAGTAAGTGTTAATTTTGTGATAAAAATATTTATTGTTCCAATTTTCAGATGGACAATTGGCATCCAACTTTCGATCAGAAAACAATCAAACTGGTGGATTTACAGTTTGATAGTTTCATGCCAGCCTTCACAACCGGAGAAAGCTTGTACGCTTTTAAATGCAACAAAAATGGAGTTTGTGATTGCACGAAGATGTGGGAGTTCCAACTTTCAAGCACAAACGACTATCCGAAGAAAAAAGAAGTGCCGTGCGCAGGAGTGGAGATCCCGACAGGAATCATGAAGGACCGGCAATCGATTATCCTCGTCCATAGTAAGCGAATACATCCGAATTACTGAACAACACAATTTTTCAGAAACATTGATGGCTATAACAGGCAATGTCATTGGAGGCTGTGACATTTGGACTATGGCGATCGCCAACCAGACTTGGGCAAAATGTACAGTTCCACTTGATTCGGAGAACTGCTTTTTCACTGTCTTCCCATCAGGAGTTGTTTACTTGTGTGGGATAAACAGAAACACAGGAGAGTGGTCGTTCTGTACAGTAGACAATATGCGAGAAGAGTTGAGGGAAGACGTGAGGGCTTATCGACGTTTGGACGCCGCTGACAACTCAATACAAAACGGTGAGATATTTCTGGTTGTTTTCTATTTGATTCATTACATTACAGTTCCACTACGTGAAAAAATCAGCTGGAAAGTGATGATCCGAGAAGCAGTCAAAGCGGATCCACGCAAGAAAGCAACCTTGCGTGAAATCAATTGCTTCGTAAGAAAGACGTTCGAAATGCCGCCGACGTTCACAAAAGAATGTGTTCGACGAAAAATCCAAGCGAACGTCGTGAGGGGAATCGCCAATGGAACTTTCCGGATGACACAAGGATGCGGACTTAAAAGGCACCTCCGGCTAGTGTTAACTGGTCGGGGGTCCCGTCTGGCATGGAGGGTTGGAGGGTGGGTGGGAAAGCCCGGCACGCTGGCAAATGTCACAAATGCAAGCACAGGGCTGGTGGAAGAGAGGATGTATTTGCTCAGTATGTTTCGTTCGAAATTCAGCAAATTATTTCAAAAACCTCAATCTTATCAGAGAGGACAACTTCTCCCGACTGTTCAATGCAGCAACTGTGGATCTCAATGATGCCACCACTCCAAATGCATGGGCGTCGAGAAATCCTTTTCTTCGTTACATCCATAATCGAGAAGTTATTCGAACTCACTGGCTCGGAGCTCGGACGACGAATACTGACTGATTGGCAAAAGGTGCATCTGAAGATCATCAAAGTTTTCCTACGCGACTTCAGGAGATTTTTTGTCGAGCAGAAGGAGGAATTATTTTCTCGTTTGTTTCTCAACCGGAAAACTCCAATAAAAATTTTATTCAAATTTTTCAAAATTTGTTTCAATTATTGTATCAAAATCGTCAGAAAATCTGATCAACATTAGAATGATAAAAATAGAACTCGAAAAGACAATGTTAGAGAGATGCTGAAAATAAACCACGCTTGAGACATTTATAAAGGATCCTGGCAGAATGTGTTTCTCACGACTTGCTGGTACTGCATTCGCCAGTTTCGTCTTCTTCTGACTCCTCTTGTTCCTCTTCTTCTTTTTCTCTTCCTCGGTCCAGTAAATCGGGCTGTAAAAAACGAAAATAATTATTGCGTTTGCTATCACAGTATTACCGGTATTTGAGCTAGAAGATGAGCGGGAAGGTTGAACTCGTCGAACCTAAATTCGCCCTTTGGAATTGGCTCGTTCCTCTCACATATGTCCAGATTGAACCATTCATTCAACTTCTCGTCGAGCATTTCAAGAGTTGGGCGTACCGTATATTTCGGTGGGAACAGCATACGCTTCGTGGTTCCATTCTCCAGATTTTTTCGTTGTTCGTCGAAAGCGACTTGGTTCTCGTCTGAAAATATATTGGTATGCATTTGTATAAAGAAAAATATTGGATTACCACTTAAGAAAATCTTGCATGACGGATCCTCATTATCAAAGATTTTTTTGATACGTTCTATGAGTTCCAATTTGAACATAGCACGTCTGTGGCCGAGAGGTTTTCTCTCCACAATCAGCATGCATAATCGCAGCTCCGACAGGTTGCACCAAAGTGTTGTTGGGTCGATAGCTGACGGAAAGAGATGTTCTGGGTCTGGAAGAAACGGAAGATGAAATTCTAGAGGCAAAGATCATGAAAGAACACCTTTTCAGTATTTATTGAGTTTACGTTGACAATTTTGGCAGATTAAGTCTCGGCTCTAGTTGATTTTTTGGATTTTTAAGAATATTTTGGATTTTGAAGGAAATGTTGGGTTTTAAAGAAAGTTCTCGACTTAAATAGGAAGTTGAAGACACTTTTGGTATTAAAAAATTTTCATAAAAATCAAAATCTATCAATTTCTCAATTAAAATCCAAACTCCTTCCAAAATCCAAAATATTTCGCGAAATTGAAATATTTTTTAATTCAGAATTCTACAAATTACACGTTTTTGAATCCAAAATAACCAACTAGAGCCAAGTTTTAAATCTTTGACTATTTGAAGTGTTTTTCCTGTTTTGCGCCAAAATATGTCTTTTTTTTAAAGCTGTGCCTTTTGGCTTTCAGTGAATTGACATACCGTAAAACCTGTAATAGAAGGGCCCCCTTTGTTTTTAACTTTGAGCCAGTTTATCTCGGATCCTGTTAAAAATATCAAAATGTTGTCAACTAACAAAATATTTTTGAAATTAAAATTAACAATCTATTAGTCGATACATTTTCCATATCTCCCACCTGAAATGAGATATACGGTCTTAAAGTTTCCCGGGTGGGGCCCTTCCATTACAGGTTTTATGGTATTACAGTGTTCACCGCCAAAAAACCAACTAAAAAAACAAAACTTACTGAAAGGATACGGTTTGCGAGCAGCTTCTTGAATTGGACCGAACAACTCATTCCGGATCCAGCTCATTGATTTTTTGGTCTTGAGCAGTACAACTTTCTTTTCGTCGTCCGACATTCTACTGAAAGATTTAATTTTGATTATATTTTGAAATCAATAGAAGTGAAGCGAAAATAAAAAAAACGAAACAGTCTACATCAATTGCAGAATTGGAGAATAGTAAACCTATCACAGCAAAATACAAACTTTGAACTATAAACCACTGGAAACTGTTTGAAAATTTGTAGAAAAAAAGGTCGACCTCCCAACAAAAAAAAAGCGTTTTCTGTGTGCGTCTGTCGTCTCTTGCATGCTGGAGAGAGAAAAAAAATCCGATGCACTCTCTTCCAAACCCACACTATTTCCAGTTTTTCCTTGATAAAGAGACAGAGTGGGGGGTGAAAAACAGCGACGCGCGCGTAGGACTGCACACAAGCAACGGGACGAGGGGTCATCTGGCCAGAAGAAAGACAACAAATTGGAGCGAGGAGAGAAATTGATGAGAAAATGTGTGGCAGCAGAGGCCGGTGGACAGCAGGGAAGAAACAAAATCGGGAGGCAGAGTGGCACACATCTTGAGAAAAAAAGCAACAGAATGGAAAAAGGATTGGATGCAATTACCGAATTTTTTAGGTTCCTAAACATACATAAATGCCTAATTTTGGAAATTCCCCCTGAAAACAACAGACAAGTCCTGAAAAACTAAATTTCAGGTATAAATTTGCGATGGTAACAGATATTTTCTCAGAAAGAGATTGATTTATATTACTGTGACGTAAAAAAATCATTTCATTGAAACTTTTTCAGAATAATGCAAGAAATAAGATGAAAGTTGAGAAAACTGGGCATTTTCGAAATAAATGAATTTTGGCGGCAAGTATTGCTGCTGCGCCCCAGTGGCAAATATTTTGGAGGGGATTCAAATATCATTTCCCCCAAATTTCTTAATTGTTAAAGAAAAAAAAATCGAAAAACGCCTTTTTCGTAAAATTGTTGAAGAAGTTTTGACAAACATTTTTCGAAATTCCTTGAAATAATAATGGTCAACTTGAAAAAATTTGGCCACCACTCAAAAATGACCTAGAATACATACCCGGAGCATGTACGTAAGGCCATAGCTTTGGCATTTTGATGGGAAAAGGGATGGGGGGCAAGTCAAAAGGGGGGGGGGTGGCAAAGATAAAAATGTGTTCAAAGCCAAGATAAATCGATGTTTTCAAGTTTTATGAATGTTTCTATGAAAATTCCGCACTTTGTGCTTGTTTTCATAAAAATTCATAATTTCGAAAAGATCAGTTTAGGTCATTTTTTGCATAATCAACACTATTTCTGCTGTTTTAACTGTGTAGTTTCAATTTAATAAGCTAATATTTGATCATTTCAAGCTTAGAAACAAAAATAATATACAAAAAATGTATTAAAAATGACATGAACTGAAAATTAAAAAAAATGAAAAAAAGTATCCAAAGCACGAAATTTTGATGTAAACACCCGCAAAACTTGAAAAAATCGGCAAATCTTAACTTAGACATAACTTTTTCCACTTGCCCCCCCCCCCTATTCTCATGGCCCCCCCCCCTTGTCATAAAGAGCCAAAAATTCAAGTATCAAAAGTTAGGCCACCACTTCAAAATAACCTAGAAAACACACCAGGAGCATGTTGTGCCATTTCTAGGTCATTTTAAGCATCACCGTACACCGTCACGTCATGCTGTAACTCCAAAAATTGAAAAAATCGTCTGTTTTCCCTCCTGTAATCCAATCCAAATAATGAACTTTTCCCAAAACATCCTAATATTTTCCACAGTATGATACGTCTATTCTCTTCTGCGACACAGTGTTTTTTATCACCCGGCCGCGACCGTAAGCTCGTCCCAAGATGATAATAAAACTCCTCTCTGCGTCTCTTTGAAAGGAATCCATGTGACGTGGAGCGGGCACCGCGCCAGTTTTTCCATATTTCCTATCACCGCTTTCGTCTCTCCCTGCCCTGTACTATTTTTCGCTGATTTTTCTGTCGCTCTAGCCTCTCGGTTCCAACGAAAAATGAATCATCTATTCATTTCTCTCCGGAGACTGCTATGAGATGGCCGCTTCATTGAATAGCAGTCTCCCAATGAAGACCTTGCTGAATGGACTTCTCCCCTTTATTTTTCTCAAATTATTGTATTCTCTATTTACCTAATGAAGACTTAACTGAATAGACTTCTCCCGCGCCCTTGATTTTTCTGAATTTTGAATTATTTTCTAATTCGACGAAGATTTACTTTTCTAAAAACTATTTTCTACGGAAAAAATGGTGGTCATCACTATCGGAAACGAGAAAAAGATTCGTGAGTTTGTTTTTCATTCACTGAATTATTGAAAAAAAAATCACTTTTTGAACAAAAAATGAATCTGTCTTATTGCGAAATCTAGTTAGGAAGCTTTGAAAATTTTGCGAAAATTCCAAACATACCGTAGAAACTTTCCCGAAAATTTCTCTCAGAGCTCAATTTCTATGAAATAGTTTCTAAATCTGTTAACAATAAAAAATGCTCAGGACAACGCAAAAACTCTGACAAAACGCCACCCGGACCGTTCACTTTGAGTCTATATATCTCACTTCTTCTGAAAAATATCAAAAAGTTGTTAACTGATGAAATGTTTATCATAATATCAGCAACATTTTATCAGTTGACCAGTTTTTGATATCTCTCACAGAAAATGAGATACATAGGCTCAAATTTGACGATTCGGATGGCATGCTATTAGAGTGTTTACGGTAATAGAACTTAAGTGTGGCATTTGAGGTTCAAAGTATTTGCAATTCATAGTTTTACTATTTTTTTTCAGAATAATTGCCGGTGTTGTTCACGGAGACAAGCGGAACCAGCTAACCATTCAAAAAATCTGCCGTTTTGAAATGTGAGTTGATTCAATATCTTCGGAGCTTTCGAAAAATTACATTCCTGTTTCCAGTGTTCCTGTTCAATCCTTATGGAGAGGTGGAGGATATGAAGACAACTACACAGGGAATGAATTCGTCTTTTTCCAACAGAAAAGCATCGAGGAGGAACTATCGTTGAGAAGGAAGTGGTACAAAATTTGGAACAAAATGAGCCAGTTTTTTTTTTTTGAAAATAAATATTTCTTATCGATTGTTTGTTTTCTCATTGGCGAAAAAACATTTAAAAACTCTGAAAGGTTCGAACCAAATGCTTCGTCTATAGTGATTTATCCGGAGCTTTCAAATCATTAAGAATTTATTTCCCAGAATCTCAATATCTCCAAACTGTCCCACTAGTCTTTACTAGCACATTTACCCTGAATGGGTTCTCTTCGCACTCTCAGATACATTCTCATAATAGAGGTTTTAGAATGATTCATAGATGTTAATGGGATGAATTGGATGCGGAAAAGATGAAGAGCATGCAAGTGGTACTGTCTGGCACGGAGAATGAGAAGAGATTGTAGAATTAGAGATAACGGTCACAAAAAAATTTCTAGAAGAAAAAAATATCAATTGGACACGCGGGATGTAAGAGCAAATTATCCAATTTTGACTTCTCATTCTGGAAACAGTAACTTTATAATTCATCGGAATGGAACAAATCCACTTTTTCAAACTGTGAATCATAAAAATTATTTTAATTCTAGAAAACTGTCAAAAACCATTGCAAAATAAGAATTAAATTACGATTTCTGAATGAACATGGATTTGTTGAGAAATTGATGTTGTAATAACAGATCGGTGATTTTCACAAGGTAAGGATAGTCCATGCATGAATCAATGAGCATTTAAAATTCAATTTTTCATGGAAACGGGAGGAAAATAGGATGGTACATTGCAGGTACGGGAGAATGGGGATGGTGATTTTACGAGTGGGAAGGGAATAAGAGATAAATAGGAAGAGAGGCACAGACATGAAAAAAAACATACATGTGTATAAGCTCGAATATGGTAATTTGCGAAAAATAAGAAAGCAATGTTTGTTTTTCTACCGCACCACCAAGGTCGTCAGGAATCTACTATTCCGGGAAGTTATGAAGTCTAGAAAGATACGTCGATCGACATTCAAACATAAAAATAAGTTAAATTCCAAAAAAAAAAGACATTGAAGAAACAGAAAATGAGATAAAAAATCGCTCATCAAAATGTCATTCAAACTCTCGTCTCTTCTGCGTCTCTCCGCTATTTGGAACTCTCGGAATTGCCAGTAGATCCTAATTTTGTGAACAGCGAGGAAGATCAAACCGATGAGAAGAACAGCCGAGATGACAAAGAATACCACTCCGAAAACCATTAGAATCGTTTTGACGAGAATTTGGAAGACCCTATTGAGAAAAGAGATTGTAGAAAGGTCTATGGTTGGGTCGTTTGTGGTAGTCGAGCTGAAATTCAAGATTTTGGAAGATTTTTAGATTTGTCCTAATATGATCTTGGCTTGTTTTCTAATAGGTCATGTTAGAGTGGTGGCCTAACTTTTTCAAGTTGAGTTTTCTAGGTCACCAAGTGAACATTTTTTATTGTTCACAGTTTCAGAATACCTTTTATAGAAGTTGAGATAATTGCGATTAGAAAGCCAATTTCGGGGGGCCCCTACAATACATTTGGAATTTTCGCAAAATTTTCAAAACTTCCCAACTAGATTTCGCAATAGGACAGATTCGTTGATTTATTCAAAAAGTGCCCTTTTTCGATAGTTCAGAAAATTAAAAATAAACTCACTAATCGCTTTTCTCGTTTCCGATGGTCTTTATTCCTTCCGTAGAAAATAATATTCAGTTAGGTTTTCATTTAATAAATAGAAAATAATCAGAAAAATCAAGGGGGAGGGAGAAGCCTATCCAGTTTAGTCTTCATTGGATAAATAGGGAATACAATAATTTCAGAAAAATAAGGGGGAATAAGTCCATTCAGTAAGGTCTTCATTGGGAGACCGCTATTCAATGAAGCGGCCATCGCATAGCGGTCTCCGGAGAAAAAATGAATGATGACTCAGTTTTCGTTGGAACCGAGATGCTAGAGCGACAGAGAAATCAGCGGAAAATAGTACAGGGCAGGGGGAGACGAATGTGGTGATAGGAAATATCAAAATATTGGAACAGTGTCCACGTCTCAGAGTTTCGTTTCAGTGAGACGCAGAGAGGCGTTTTGTTATTATCGTGGATTGAGCTTATGGTCGCGGCCGGGTAATAAAAACAATCTGTCGCAAAAGAAATAACTCTCAACACACTGAGAAAATATAATAGGATGTCAGGGAAAACAAATTGATGCTTTGGACTGGATTGAAGGAGGGGAAACAGGAGATTTTTCGTAATTTTTTTAACGCATGACGTGATGGTGTAAGCTCGCGGGGCAACAAATACTTTTTTTCGAACAATCTCATCAGCAATCCATCCTTTTGACACGACTTCAAGGAATTTTCAGAATCATTTCTCAAAACAAATACATTTTTACTATGTGGCCTAACTTTTGCAAGTTTGGTTTTCTCGGCCACGACGATGAGATGGCCTAAAATGCTTCAACATGTCCCTGGTATGTTTCGAAGTCTATTTGAAGTGGTGGTCTAACTTATAAAAGTTGAGTTTCCTAGGCCACCAAGTCAAAATTGCATAGAAATGGCTCATCGCGCTCCTGGCTTGTTTCCTAGGTCATTTTCAAACTTAGCAAGAATTTATTTCCAGGAATCTCAATCTCTCCAATCTGTCCCACTAGTCTTTACAAGCACATTTACCCTTGATGGGTTCTCTTCACACTCTCCAAGACATTCTCATAATTTTTTGTCAAGGTCCAAGAGAGACACTATCTTTCATGAAATCTCCTGACTCCTCGGAAGGTCCATCATCCCATCAGTAACTCTAATCCCAGCTAGTCTCTTCACATATTACCACACTTATGGTCCTCTTCACGTCATATAACACCATCTAATAACTTATTGTCGAGGTGATAGAGACACTCTTTCCCAAAGACCATATTTTCCCCAACCCACCTGGCCTTCCCCTGCCTCTCCGACCTCGATTCTTCTCTGCGTCTCTTCTTCCTCCTTCATACTCTGCTTGTCTGCTGGCTAGAGCAGGCGTCCCTGTGCGTTGGGGAGAAAAGATGCCAGTCTTGTTTTGGCCAGCTAATGGAATGGTGGCCTGCATATTCCGGGAGACTTTCTATTGATTTCTGCATATGAATCAGTTCGGAAAGTTCCCTTTATTTTTCTAAAAATTCTTCCTATTCTCTATTATTCGGTTCTTTCTAGAAATCCTTCTGTGTGGATTTCCGAAAGTTCCTTTTTTATTTTTCTGACTAGTTTTTATCCTTGTCGTCGATTCAGAAGGTAGGTATTATTTTTGAATCAAAATTTGTTTGAAATTCAAAACAGTGTAACCTACATTGCTACATTGCTCAATACTGAACTCAGTTAGGGCCTAAATTAGGTTTAGTCTGGAAATCTAGGCGGCAGCCAGCCAATCAACCGATTGGCCCGTCCGCATTCCAGAGTGTTTGCGTACTCACCATTTTATTTTATGACACATTTTTTTGAACTAGTGAACTACGTACGTAATGACTCCGGCATGTAGACAAGCAAGTGCACAAATTCGGTTGGCGGTTGCCGCTATTCGACCGACCGATAATCTCATTTTACTAAAAGACAGTCAATTTTCTAGTCCTAAAAACATACTAGCAACGGGCCGGGCCGGGATTTTTTCTAATTTTCGGAAGCCCGGCGGGCCTGGAACCCGATAGCATTTTGCAAAAAAAATTTTTATAACAAATGAAAACAGTTTTTCCATTTTGATCAAAATTTTTCGAAACATAAAAAATTATGACAGACACACACACCAAAAAATATGAAAAAATTATATTACCGTGAAACCTGTAATCGAAGAGCCCCTAATTTTCAATTTTAAGTTCATTTACCTCGGTCCCTGAAAAAGATATTAAAAAAAATGTCAACTGATAAAATGTTTCTGATATTTTGATGAACATTTTTTTCAGTTGACACACTTTTGATACCTTTCATAGGAAGCGAGATACCGTATTTCCTCTAATAAAAGCCCTTGGGCTTCTATTTTTCAACCTCTCTCTCAGGGTGGGCTTCTATTAGAGGTGGGCTTCAATTAGAGGGTGGGCCTCTATTTTTCAATAATTAATTTTCAAGAAAAATTTTGTTCGAAAAATCAGAAATTTGAATATTCGTAAGTTAAAAATTCTGAAATTCGGTGTTTTTTTTTTCAATTAGAAGCTTTCAATCTGCAAACCTAAACTCTAAATTTCCGAATTTATGAATTTCTGAGATTTCAGAATCTCAAAATTCGATATTCAGGAACTCCGATGATTAGAAATTGAGAATCTTAAAAATTGAGAAAAGGCCCATGGGCTTCTATTAGAGGGTGGGCTTCTATTTTTCGAAGCACCTCGCGGGGTGGGCTTCTATTAGAGGTGGGCTTCAAATAGAGGTGGGCTTCTTTTAGAGGAAATACGGTAATTGAGCTCAAACTTAACAGCATGGGGGCCCTTGTTTCACAGGTTTTCGGTATATTGCCAGAATTTGGCTTAAAATACAGGATTTTTGATACCGGATCTTGAAATTTTTCTCAGATTACGCTAAAAATCAAAATTACTATAACCGTTGTCATTTCTTCCAGACACCACAACCTTAGTCCACTCGAATGGAAAATCCGGTACTACAAGAATCTGGATGATTCTCACATGACGAGTGCAGAGATCCAAGAGAGAAGTAAGTTCAACTAACTAGGAATAGTAGAAATCGCATAGAAATGGTTTTCAGATGAAAAAAAGACCAAGAAAGTAAGAGCTCCGGTCACTCAGGCTCAGGATTCACAGCACATAAGGAATCGGTAGTAGTGAAGAGGGCAGCGCTTCTAAATCTGAAGTCATATCGTGAGTTTAAGTTTGGCACAACACAATTAATGACAATTTTTCCAGATAAACAATACCTGGAAACTGAGACAAATTTGCGGAGCTTGGTTGCAGACTTGAAGGAAAAGAATGAGTAATTGAAGAAAGAAAGCATGCTGAACTGAAGGATGTCCTCAAAAGTAAACGCGAATAAAAATGCCTACTCAAAAAATACGAAATTTTACAGAAGATCAATGCAAGCATTTTGTCCTGCAATTGCAGACGGATTTGGAGTGCTATAAGAGGAAGGGCGATATTTGTGCAAAACAGCCAAAGAACATGAGGAATGGGCTGCTTGGCTAGGTGAGCATTTAAATGTGAATACACAGGAATCTGATGTTTTGAAGAAAATGCATTGAATGGCGATGGAGACTTTGGTTTTTCAGATACGTTCCCACTAACAAGGATTCAATCACCAAATCATCTACTCACCGGGTTTTTTGACAGGTTTTTCCCAAATAAAACCTGTTACTCTTTCTTGGTACTGAGCCTCTACGCGGCGGAAGAGATCCACAGACGAAAGTCTGGCCAATACAGTACCATTCTGACAACTTCACTGAAAAGATGTCTTACTATTATTCAGATCTTTCCAGAATTCATTCTGAATGGGATTCGGAAAGTTTCTTTTTGATTTTTCTGAATATTTATCCACCTCCCCTCTCCCCCTCACTTCTTACACGAACCTGATATTCTCAAGATAGTGCCTCGAAGAAAGAATAATGGAGCCACGGAGAAGATCCCAGTGTGGACAGAACAGGAGATCCAGGAGTCGGGAAACAGAGATCCAGTCCGTCTTCTGCAAATGGTGAGTATTTTTTGAACCCTGGAAATAGAAAACTGAAGAACAGATGTTAAGCTGAGCTTTTATTTCAGCCTGTGATCCTTCAACATCCTTCTCCCATTCTTCACCAACTCCGAGGAGCAAGGATTCGTCTGAAAGCAGTGAGGCCACGGATATAGCCAGTCCATCTTCATCCAGTAGTTCGACTTGGATGTCAAGTAAGTTTCTTTTCCAAGAATAGGAACATGAAAACAGATTTTAACCTGAGCTATGATTTTAGGCAGTAGTCCTTCAAGCTCTTCATCCGCTTCTCGTTCGTCATTCACTCTCGTTTCCGCTCAACCAAGCTCTAGTGGATATGGACTAAGTAAGTTCAATGACAACAGCGGAAGTCAGACAGAAACTTTAATTTCAGACTTTGGTCGTGGCACTTGGGCTCATCCACCATTCTCGTCTTTCCCGATTTTTGGTCAATCTTCTGATCTTGGAGCTCCTTGGTTTTCCGCATCCCATCCTCCGCCAGCTGCACCTCACAACTCTGAAGTCAAGTGAGTTTTTTGGACACGAATTGTTAATAATTGAAGAACAGAGGTGAAGCCGAGCTATTATTTCAGACAGTGGTCCTTCAAGCTCCGCCAATTTGATCTGACGGGTTTTTTGGCAGGTTTTCCCCCAAATAAAACCTGTTACTCTTTCGAATGTACTGAGCCTCTACGCGGCGGAAGAGATCCACAGACGAAAGTCTGGCCAATACAGTACAAGACCACTTCACTGAAAAGAGGTCTCACTATTATTCGGATCTTTCCAGAATTTCTTCTGCATGAAATTCGGAAAGTTTCCTTTTTATTCTTCTGAATATTCATCCCCTCCCCTCTCCCCCTTATTTCTTCTCTATTTATTCTGGATCTTCTAAAAATCCTAAATGGATTTTGGATTTTTTTTTCTGTTTGCCACTACCACCGAGGTCACGGAAGCTCCAAAGAAGACCATTCGCTCGGACATCATGACCAGAAAGGAGCTCATCTACGTCAGAAGTCGGCTTCATCCATGGGTCTTCTCCTCTCAAGCTCACCATGAAGAAGATGAAGGCTCCACCGGGAAAACCAGGCAGAAAACCGGACACGATTCAAGACAAAGAGCTCAGGACCGGAAAGGATTCAGGACCAAGGGCTCAAAAAGCATGACTTTAATTTGCCGTATCTAGCTTCGGAGTGAGTTTTTGTTTATTTCCCGTAGTCTGGAGCTTAGTTTTCAAGTTACCGATCACTTTTAATGGTAGGAAATTTTGTCTTTTTTGAGGTTAGACTGATCAGAAACTTGAAAACTAAGCTCCAGACTCCTGAAAAATAGCCAAAATCAACTGTAAATAGGCCTTATATTGACGTATACTGTATTTTAAACCATTTTCAGCATCGAATCCGACTACGAGAACTTTTTGAGTGCCGATGAAGACTCTGAAGAAGAACGCCCAGTGCTCAAAAGCCCAGAATCGTCGGAATCGGTCTTCGCCAACATCAACAAGACCGACAACTTCTTTGATAAGGTCTCCGGGTTCTACAGGCAAAATATCAATCCCATCGTCCATCCAACAGCTACAAGACAAAATTCGGCAGTGTGGTTTTTTGTCAGGTTTTCCCCCGATAAAACCTGTTACTCTTTCGAAGGTACTGAGCCTCTACGCGGCGGAAGAGATCCACAGACGAAAGTCTGGCTAATACAGTACAAGACCACTTTACTGAAAAGAGGTCTCTCTATTATTCGCAACTTCCCAGAAATCTGTCTGTTTGGAATTCAGGAGTTCCTTTTTTGATTTTTCTGAAAATCGATTGCTTGGTTCACGCCCAATCAAGGGGTAAGTGTTTATTTTAATGATTAAAAGTGTTTAAATGATTTTTGAACCTAATTATCAGTATCTGTTTTTTTTTTCAAAAACCTTAAATTTAAAAATGTCAGAAACTGAAAACAGTTCTATTAAATACAAATACCAATAGTATTCCATTCCAGATCTGCAACGTCCGAAGTGTCTGTTCTGGAGTTCAACGCTGGGGACCACTTGTTGTGTTGGACTCAGTAGAAGATTCTTAAAGAGCACA
The DNA here is from genome assembly GCA_027920645.1 of Caenorhabditis nigoni. Taxonomy (NCBI): domain Eukaryota; kingdom Metazoa; phylum Nematoda; class Chromadorea; order Rhabditida; family Rhabditidae; genus Caenorhabditis; species Caenorhabditis nigoni. The sequence goes on from CP115869.1 coordinate 2,559,624, forward strand.
CCGACATTGACAAACCACCAGGACTGAATAGATTAGGACAATAAAAAAAAGAGTGAGTGTTATTTTTATTTAAAAAAAACTGAAATTGGCTGAGAATCGATCATAAACGCTGAAAAGTTTCAGAGTAGATTCTGGACGACGCTGACTATTCAGTACCAGATGTCATCGAGCATAGTCAGGAGGGGATGGACGCGGAGGAAGATGGTGGAGAAGCTGGAGAAGTAGAAGATCAAGAAGTGGTGGATCCACAAAATTGGCAATGACCAGATCTCTAATTTCCAAGAAGAAGGACCAATTATCCATTTGTCTCCGCATGTCCAGCTTCTGGAGACGTCAGAACCAGTGCATCCAACGTGTGCCCACCTATTTCAGCTTCCAAGGTGCCACCGAAGTTGCTAGAGAGAAATTCCCGACTCCAAATATCCAAGATTGCAAAGGTAAAACTTTATTTGAAAATACTAAAAATATATTCCTGAATTTCAGATTTCTCGGTGTACCTCTTCAACGAGAATGGTCCGGAGCAACTTCCCCAATTGAAAAAACCGCTGGTCAGCGCCTACAATTTTTATAGGGTGCAGTCTGTCTTCACACTCCAGATGAGGAATCTGAATCTCCAACCAAAATACAAAGTTCAGCAGTGGGGTTTTTTGACAGATTTTTCCCAAAAAAAACTAGTTACTCTTTCGAATGTACTGAGCCTCTACGCGGCGGAAGAGATAAACCGACGAAAGTCTGGCTAATACAGTACAAGACCACTTCACTGAAAAGAGGTCTCACTATTATTCGGATCTTTCCAGAATTCCTTCTGCGTGGGATTCGGGAAGTTTCCTTTTTGATTTTTCTGAAAATCGATTGCTTGGTTCAAGTCCAATCAGGTGGTAAGTGTTTTTTCGAACTCAAAAAATTAAACCTAAAACAAAAGCTCAAAAAGAAACAGAGTTATAGCCTAATTTAAGACAAAGCAACACCATGTTTTGGTTTTTTTCACCAGAAGAAAGTCAACCTTGAAGTTTTGGAACTGTTGCTCAAATTCTTCCATTTTTCTTTGACTGTATATTTCAAAAAATCAGAAACTCAAATTTGTAATCAACCACGTTTTTGTTTTAAAAAAAATCAGTTAGACTGACTAAAACTGGCACATGTTTTTGGCTGCCATTTTCAACTTTTTTTTTTCAAAATCTTGTATTTCAAAAGATCAAGAACCCAAAACTGTTTTTTTGAATACCCATACCAAATTTATTCCATTACAGATCTTCCAAGCCCGCAGTACCACACAACCGGCTCTAAAACCATCAGATTCGGGCTCTTCAGCTCCAATGTCTGCTCGAATCCCGGCATCTTCAGTGGTTCGGTGCTATTAGTGACCTAGCTGTGAAATCTCCTACAAGTGAGTTTTAAAGATAATTGACTAATATATACCCACATCATTAAGTAATGTATCCAATTGTAGCCCGAATATATTCCAGAAACCTGCCTCCTTCTGCTCCAGAAGCTCCAGGTCCATCGATTCCGGAAGATGGAGATCAGAATGCTGATACAATGGAACAAGATGTGCAAGACAAACAGAACCTCCCTGGTCCAGGACCGGCCACACTCCAGATGAGGAACCTGAATCTCCAACCTGATGTTTCGATGGAAGAAGACTAGCAAGTAATCGCAATCCGGTGAATGATGACGTCTTCGAAGATTCTGATATGTCCGAGGAGGCAATGATGGAGGAACAGGATCATTGGCAGATCCCGTCCGATGCGTCTGATCAGGATAATGCTCCAATGGATGCTCAATTTGATCATCTCTGGGATTCTCAATTTGAGCAATTTCTCGCTCCCGAGGACAGAGTCGATGCTCCGTCATGCGCCCGTTCACCTATTCCAGCTTCCAAGATGCCGCCAGAGTTGCTAGAGAGGAATTTCCCACTTCATTTATTGTAGACTGCAGAGGTGAGACGACTTTTGAAAAATACTCAAAATGATTTCAAATATTTCAGACTTCAACTACAAAACAAAGTTCAGCATTAGGGGTTTTTTTTGACAGGTTTTTCCCAAATAAAACCTGTTACTCTTTTGAATGTACTGAGCCTCTACGCGGCGAAAGAGATCCACAGACGAAAGTCTGGCTAATACAGTACGGGACTTTCCAGAGTTCCTTCTGCATGGAATTCGGAAAGCTTCTTTTTGATTTTTCTGAAAATGAACTGCTGGTTTAAGAGGTAAGCATTTTTCTGAAATTTGAAATGTTATTACTCGTTCATAACTTTCAACCAAAAAGCAATAACCCGAAAACAAACCAAGTTATGACCTAAAAAGCGAGATAGGTTCTTTCAAAGTGGCTTTGCTCTTATTGCAAATCTATTTTTGGGGGTTTTTGCTAAGAACTGTGCGATCCCACGAAAAAGCTTTTAGTGTCAAATCTTACATTCTAATTTTGATTAATATGCTTTTAAATTTTCAGATGAATCAAGAAACTTCAATGTTCTCCCCTCCCAGTATGATCCAAGTGGTGATGTACGAGTGACTTGTCGAGAACGCTAGAGGAGCTTCGGATAGAGATGGAAGACGCCAATGTAGAAGAAGAGGAAGAAGAATTGTTAGATGGACAGGATGCTACTAGAAATGATCTTTCACTTGAACCAAACAATCAAATGGATGGAGAACAAGACGTCCAACCCTGAAGTCGAAGAGAATTCCAGTGGTCCAATGAATGGAAACGTGGAACCACTAGGATTCAAATCACCAGATTATTTATTCGCCGGGTTTTTTGACAAGTTTTTCCCAAATAAAACCTGTTACTCTTTCGAAGGTACTGAGCCTCTACGCGGCGGAAGAGATCCACAGACGAAAGTCTGGCTAATACAGTACCAGACCACTTCACTGAAAAGAGGTCTCCCTATTATTCGGATCTTTCCAGAATTCCTTCTGTATGGGATTCGGAAAGTTTCCTTTTTGATTTTTCTGAAAATCATTCACTGACTCAAGTCCATTTAAGAGGTAAGCGTTTTTTTTAACTTGAAAAATTATTTGGAATGAGAAAAAAAATCAATACGATAGATCAAAAATGGCCTAGACTTGCTTTCGCAACCTCACAGTCACCCCATTTCTCCAAAAATTGCATTACGTATGATTAGAGTTAGAGCTCTACTTTTGTAATATTTTTGTGCAAATCAAAAATAAGCGAGATAGGCGGTTTTCAGTTGGTGCATCTCTCATAGCAGTGCCAGTTTTTGCTTTGTTGGCACGAGTCTCACGCGATTCGACGAAAACAAACTGTCGATTTCGAGATAATTGAACTCAAATTTAACCAAAACCTGTTGTTAAGGAACCAGACAGAAATGGTGGAAAAGGAATCTTCAGTCAGTTTCTGAAGTTTTTTGAATTTTTTGTATAGAGAAAAAAAATTAGAAAAAGCTGTAATGTAAGTGCTCCCCACACTGCCAACTTAACTTTAAGCTCAATTATCTCAATTCTTGTGAAAAATATCAGAATTTTGTCAACTGATAAAATGTTTATCATAATAGCTTCTATATTTTCTCATTTGACATCTTTTTCACATCTTACACAAAAATCGAGATAATTGAGCTCAAACCTGACAGCATGGGGCCTTTCTTTGACAGAAAAACGCTGTCAAATTTTACCTCCAAAAAACAGGATTTATAGAACCCTCCGATTTTTCAGAATGCCGGACCAAGAGCAGCCAATGGAATATCTCAGATGGCGCAAAGAGTTCGTATGGCTCAACGACTCACAATTGAGAATTTAAAGGCAGCTAACTCCGGCTTCCCGGCAGCTCCATACCTGGCAATGGAGCTTTTTACAAGGACCATGATGAGCGGGAGAACAATGATGGAAGAGGAGAAAGAGAAGCTGAGAAGAAGTGTGAATGAGCAATATCAGGAATTCGCTTCAATGTCAGCTATGGAAAGGAAGACAAATCCGGCAAGGCGACGTTGAAGAACCGCATGTCCAGCTTCTGTGGACGTCAGAACGAGTACATCCAACGTGTCTGGGGACGACTCACCAGTCGTTCGGGAACCACTCAGGTACTGGTTTTTTTCGAGTGAGGTAAAATGTGAATAGTTTCAGATTACCCCGGCTCCAATGGATCACGTTCATCGTCATGGGATGACTCTTCTTCATGAAGCGTGCTCTCGTCTCCTGAAGACCATCCAGCAGGATAAGGAAAGCCGGAAGAAATGGAACAGAAAGAGGAAGAAGACGTATTTTAGTGTGATCCGTGGACAGAGAAATATCCAATTTGAAGAAGGATTGAAATGGTGCACACAGAGAATGGAGCAAGTTATATGGAAGAGTGAATCAACCAACGGATCTGCGAAGAAGTTCAGAAATGGGTTTTTTGACAGGTTTTTCCCAAATTAAACCTGTTACTCTTTCTTGGTACTGAGCCTCTACGCGGCGGAAGAGATCAACAGACGCAAGTCTGGCTAATACAGTACCATTCTGACAACTTTACTGAAAAGATGTCTTACTTTTATTAGGTTCTTCCCAGAAATCCGTCTGTTTGGAATTCGGGAGTTCCTTTTTGATTTTTCTGAAAATCAATCGCTTGGTTCAAGCCCAATCAAGTGGTAAGTGTTTTTTTAAGTTGAAAAGGTGTTTTGAATGCATTTTTTCAGATGCTCATTTGGCTCCAGGACCAGATTTTTTCACCCCACAACTGCAGCAGACTCAAAAAGATTAAGAGGATCAGAAGGCTTCGCACGATGCTGAAATCAAAAATCTCCAAGCGAGAAACTCAGAACTCGCTGAAAATCTCGAGACAGCTACAGAAGGACTGAAGATTCTTCAAGACAATCTTCGCGAATCGGAAAATCAGAAGCGCGCAATTCAGAAAGAGAAAGAGGACGCTGTGGGAAAGCTTCAGGATCAAGAGGGAAAAATTCTTCAGTGCAAGACAATAGGAGACTGGAGACAACGAACTCCAAACAACCATGGAGCAGGCAAACGCTGCCTACGGGAGACTTGCTGAGAAACTGAATGCTTCTGAAGAGAAAAGCAGGAAATTGAAGAAGAAAGTAGCCGATCTTGAAGGAAAATGAGATGAAGATTTACTGGATTTGGCACAGAAATTGATTGAGGCAAAAGCGGAAGTGGAACGATTGAGAGATGCAGAAGCACAACGTCATCAAGAACAACATGATCTTCGAATGGAATTGGAACGATTGAGAGATGCTGAAGAAAATCGTCGAAAATCAATGACTCCCGAGGATCCTTCATCGGAGTCGATTTTTGTGGATACTCAAGCCATTTTTTGTGAATATCAAGCCATGACAGGGTTGATGTAAGTTTTTCAATTTTCCAGAACATCTTCCAAATCGCTTAAATTTTAGAATGTTCCGGAGTTCGAAGCATTTGGAGAATTTGAAGAGGCTGATTCACAAGAAAAAGAAGACGTCAGAACCAGTACATCCACCGTTCAATCACCAAATTATATACTCCCCGGGGTTTTTTGACAAGTTTTTCCCAAATAAAACCTGTTACTCTTTCGAAGGTACTGAGCCTCTACGCGGCGGAAGAGATCCACAGACGAAAGTCTGGCTAATACAGTACCAGACCACTTCACTGAAAAGAGGTCTCACTATTATTCGGATCTTTCCAGAATTTCTTCTGCATGAAATTCGGAAAGTTTCCTATTTGATTTTTCTGAAAATCAATTACCTGGTTCAAGCCCATCCAAGAGGTAAGCTTTTTTTCTGACATGATAAATTATTTTGAAAGTTAAAAAAAAGAAAATCAATACGGTAGATCAAAACCAGCAGAATTTTGCTATCGCGAGTCACCCCATTTCTCTAAAAATTGAATCACATATGATCAGAGTTAGAGTTCTGATTATTTTTGTGCAAATCCCAGAAAAGCGAAATAGGCGGTTTCAAATTGGTGCTTCTCTCAGTACTTAATTTAGCTTTTAAAAAACTTTTTTTTCTAAATTAAGTTTTTCGTCATTTTCGTATAATCGACAAAACATGATTTCAGATTCAATCATGGAACAAATCTTCGCGAATCGGAAGACCAGAAGCGCGCAATTCAGATAGAGAAAGAGGACGCTGTGGGAAAGCTTCAGGATCTAGAGGGAAAAATTCTTCAGTGCAATAAGGATAAGCAGCATCTCCAGAAAACAGTCGATGACCAAGGGAAAACTTCAAGAATCTGCCGTCTCCAACAACGAACTCGAAGGAAAACTGAAAATGATGGCGGCTGAAAAAGGAAGGCTTCATGAAGAAAATAGGACACTGGAGACAACGGTAAAGACGCTTCAAGCTGGTGTAACAGAACTCCAAACAAGCGTGGAGCATTTACTGGATTTGGCACAGAAATTGAGAGAGGCAAAAGCGGAAGTGGAACGATTGAGAGATGCAGAAGCACAACGTCATCAAGAAGAACATGATCTTCGAATGGAATTGGAACGATTGAGAGCTGCTGAAAAAAATCGTCGAGAATCAATGGCTCCCGAGGATCCTTCATCGGAGTCGATTTTTGTGGATACTCAAGCCATTTTTTGTGGATATCAAGCCATGACACGGTTGATGTAAGTTTTTCAATTTTCCAGAACATCTTCCAAATCGCTTAAATTTTAGAATGTTCCGAAGTTCGAAGCATTTGGAGAATTTGAAGAGGCTGATTCACAAGAAAAAGAAGACGTCAGAACCAGTACATCCACCGTTCAATCACCAAATTATATACTCCCCGGGGTTTTTTGACAAGTTTTTCCCAAATAAAACCTGTTACTCTTTCGAAGGTACTGAGCCTCTACGCGGCGGAAGAGATCCACAGACAAAAGTCTTGCTAATACAGTACCAGACCACTTCACTGAAAAGAGGTCTTACTATTATTCAGATCTTTCCAGAATTCCTTCTGCATGGGATTCGGAAAGTTTCCTTGTTGATTTTTCTGAAAATCAGTTGCTGGTTCAAGTCCATTTAAGAGGTGAGAGTTTTTTTTTCAAACTAGAAAAGTTATTTTGAATGCAAAAAAAGAAAATCAACACGGTAGATCAAAAACGGCACAATTCTGAAAAACTTGAAAAACTTCGGCAATTTTCAAAGCTAATATTTTTCAGCAACCCAATCGGAACAGGACCATCAAATTCTACACCTCAAGGTTGTAGGAATTGGGCTCCAGAAACTTCGGAATCTGAAGCACGGGATACTAAACCGTAAGTTTTAAAATTCTAAATTTCCAAAAACACATTTTTTTCTATTTTTTTTCTAATTTTCAAATATAGATCCCTAGCTAGAAATAGATATCATTTCGAAGCTAAAAAAAAAATTGTACACATAACTATAAATTTTGTAATTTTCTTCGTTCCAGAACCAAGCTGAACCCTGGACGGCGCTCTTCCATCGTCAATGGAAAACTGGCTTCTTTCTGGTCTGGAGACAATTAATTGACCCTTGGAAACTTCAAAGAGACTCAGCGGCAAAAAAGAGCCCGGATGGCGAATCAGGAAGAGGAAGAGAAGCTTCAAGCATTGTCAGAGCCGAAAAGAAGGGATACAAGAGGTGCTAGATGCCGGAAGGAAGCCGTAGGAGTTCGGAACCAACTAGAAAATGCTTCCGGAGTAGCCAGACAAGAAACAGCAGATCCAGAAGGCGTCAGAGGTCAAAGAAGAGGATCCAGAGCTGGAGGAAGATCGAGAAATTCGAATGAACCGAGAATCCCGGTAGCCAGGGCGAATCCAAAAGATCGAATTGTTGCAGAAGCTCCGAAAACTGAGCGAGCGGCACCAGAAGATGTCCTCAGAGCTCCAGAAAATGCTGGAATATGTGGTGGAACGATGGAGGGTGCTGGTTAAACATCAGGAGGAGACCGAAGACGTCAATGTAGAGCAAGAGGAATACGATTTGGTGGATTTCAGCTGCTTCCATGGTTCAGAAAGAAGAGAATAGATGTCCTCCGACGGAGAATGTTTATGGAAACGATGTGAGTTGAATTTTTTGCAATTTTTGATTTCAAAATATATTTTCCAGTTTGCCATGTATTCGTCGGATTGTCGTATGATCACTAATGAACTTCAGAAAGAGATGGAGGACCAGTTAGAAGACAAAACTGCAACAATGAGGAGCGAGTGGAAAAAGAATCGGTGGATCGAGAAGGGGCTGCGGTTTTTTGACAAGTTTTTCCCAAATAAAACCTGTTACTCTTTCGAAGGTACTGAGCCTCTACGCGGCGGAAGAGATCCACAGACGAAAGTCTGGCTAATACAGTACCATTCTGACAACTTTACTGAAAAGATGTCTTTCTATTATTAGGAACTTCCCAGAAATCTGTCTGTTTTGAATTCGGGAGTTCCTTTTTGATTTTCCTGAAAATCAATCGCTTGGTTCAATCCCAATCAAGTGGTAAGTGTTTTTTTAACTTGAAAATGTGTTTTGAATGCAGTTTTTAGATGCTCATTTGGCTCCAAAACTAGCTTCTTTCACCCCAACAACCTTTACGAGCGCTGCCTTGGGTCCACTGGTCGATGTCAGTTCGTCGTCAGCCGCTCTCACGGTCCAGCAAGTCATTCCAGCAGCCACGCGGAGTGCAACAGCCAATAGCTCACCTTCAGAAGCTCATTTGGCTCCAGGTACGGCATCGCACCCTTTTAATCGCTGCGAGCTTGGTCAGCGTGAGCGAAGGAAATTCAAGAAAGCTGCTGGAAATCCAGCCCGATTGGACCCGACAAGCTTGGAATACCAGCAACTTCGGAAGGAGGCCGACAAGAACTTCGCGATCAATGCAATTTATAAGAAAGAAATTCTAAGTAAGTCTATCATAAGTTTGAAATCAAATTTAACTGCTGTTTTCAGAGGAAAAGTTGGACTGTCTCTACCACCCTCAAAACGGACCACTTCCGCAACAAGTCGAATTCCCGGATGGTTTTAGAATTGTGACCAATGACCAGAGCTCCAGTTTTCAAGAAGAAGGACAAGCTGTCCGTTCGTCTGTGCATGTCCAGTTTCTGGAGACGTCATAACCAGTACATCCTACGTGTCTGGGGAAGATTTACCAGTCGTTCGGGAACCACTCAGGTACTGGTTTTTTTTAAGTGGGGTATAATTTGAATAGTTTCAGATTACCCCGGCTCCAATGAATCAAGTCCAACGTCATGAGATGACTCTTCTACACAAAGCGTGCATCCGTCTTCTGATGACCATCCAGCAAGATAATGAGAGCCGGAAGAAATGGAATAGAAAGAAAAAGAGGAGGACTCATTTTGCTGTGATCCGTAGACCGAGAAATAGCCCGAGAGATATCCAATTTGAAGAAGGGTTGAAATGGTGCACACAGAGAATGGAGCAAGTTATATGGAACAGCGAATCAACCAACGGATCCGCGAGGAAGTTCAGAAAAAGGTTTTTTGACAAGTTTTTCCCAAATAAAACTTGTTACTCTTTCGAAGGTACTGAGCCTCTACGCGGCGGAAGAGATCCACAGACGAAAGTCTGGCCAATACAGTACCAGACCACTTTACTGAAAAGAGGTCTCACTATTATTCGGATCTTTCCAGAATTTCTTCTGCATGAAATTCGGAAAGTTTCCTTTTTGATTATTCTAAAAATCAATTACCTGGTTGAAGCCCATCCAAGAGGTAAGTTTTTTTTCTGACATGGTAAATTATTTTGAAAGCTTAAAAAAAGAAAATCAATACGGTAGATCAAAGACTGCCCAATTTTGAAAAACTGAAAAACGTCGGAGATTTTCAAAGCTAATATTTTTCAGCAACCCAATGGGACCAGAACGATCAACTTCTACAGCTCAAGGTTGTCAGAATTGGGCCGATCTCAGAAGGAAAAATGAAAAGGCTGAAGCTTGGAAGAAGACACTCGAAGAGAACCACAAGCCGACAGAGATTGAGAAAGGAGCGATGCTGATGGAAAGTACTCTCGAGAAGCTCGAAACTCAAACCAGGGTTCTAAATGTGAGAAACGCAGAACTGGAAGTGGAGCTCAAGTCGCAGACTGAGGAGAATCAGAAACTTCAAAAACTGCTTGGGGAATCTCAAGAAAAAGTCAACCTGCTGAAGAAAAGAAGCGAAACGTTTGAGAGGTTAAGCTGCAGAATCTCGATAGAAAAATTGTTCAGATCGAGAAAGAAAACAAGAACAGTCTGGAAGAAATCGCAAACCTCAAAGGAAGCAATGAAGTCGCCAACGCCTCAACCAGGGAAGTCGAAGCAAAACTAAAGATCGTAGAAAGCAAAAGTGGAAATTTGAAAGAAGTGAATGAAAGGCTGAGAGTTGCTAGAGAGGAATTTCCCACTCTATTTGTTCCAGACTGCAGAGGTGATACGATTTTTAAAAAATACTCAAAATCATTTCATATATTTCAGACTTCAGCTACAACACAAAGTTCAGCAGTAAGGTTTTTGGACAGGTTTTTCCCAAATAAAACCTGTTACTCTTTCGAAGGTACTGAGCCTCTACGCGGCGGAAGAGATCCACAGACGAAAGTCTGGCCAATACAGTACCAGACCACTTTACTGAAAAGAGGTCTCACTATTATTCGGATCTTTCCAGAATTCCTTCTGCTGGGAATTCGGAAAGCTTCTTTTTGATTATTCTAAAAATCAATTACCTGGTTGAAGCCCATCCAAGAGGTAAGTTTTTTTTCTGACATGGTAAATTATTTTGAAAGCTTAAAAAAAGAAAATCAATACAGTAGATAAAAAACTGCCTAATTCTGAAAAACTCAAAAACTTCGGCAATTTTCAAAGCTAATATTTTTCAGCAACCTAATAGGACCAGGACTATCAACTTCTACAGCTCAAGGTTGTCAGAATTGGGCCGATCTCAGAAGGAAAAATGAAAAGGCTGAAGCTTGGAAGAAGACACTCGAAGAGAACCACAAGCCGACAGAGATTGAGAAAGGAGCGATGCTGATGGAAAGTACTCTCGAGAAGCTCGAAACTCAAACCAGGGTTCTAAATGTGAGAAACGCAGAACTGGAAGTGGAGCTCAAGTCGCAGACTGAGGAGAATCAGAAACTTCAAAAACTGCTTGGGGAATCTCAAGAAAAAGTCAACTTGCTGAAGAAAAGAAGCGAAACGTCCGAGAAGGATATTGAGGTTAAGCTGCAGAATCTCGATAGAACAATTGTTCAGATCGAGAAAGAAAACAAGAACAGTCTGAAAGAAATCGCAAACCTCAAAGGAAGCAATGAAGTCGCCAACGCCTCAACCAGGGAACTCGAAGCAAAACTAAAGATCGTGGAAAGCGAAAATTGAAATTTGAAAAAAGTGAATGAAAGGCTGAGAGTTGCTAGAGAGGAATTTCCCACTCTATTTGTTCCAGACTGCAGAGGTGATACGATTTTTGAAAAATGCTCAAAATCATTTCATATATTTCAGACTTCAGCTACAACACAAAGTTCAGCAGTGAGATTTTTGGACAGGTTTTTCCCAAATAAAACCTGTTACTCTTTCGAATGTACTGAGCCTCTACGCGGCGGAAGAGATCCACAGACGAAAGTCTGGCTAATACAGTACCAGACCACTTCACTGAAAATAGGTCTCGCTATTATTCGGATCTTTCCAGAATTCTTTCTGCATGGGATTCGGGAAGTTTCCTTTTTGATTTTTCTGAAAATCAACTGATGGTTCATGTCCATCTAAGAGGTAAGCATTTTTCTCAAACTTGAAAAGGTTGTTTGAATACATTTTTTTCAGATGCTCATTTGGCTCCAAGACCAGCTTCTTTCACCCCAACACAAGATGCTAAGTCGAGTTCAGTGGCACCTTGTCGACGCTTGAGATCTGCTGATGCTCCAACAATCATCCAACAAGACACAGGAAACCAGGGAACTCCAGCGACGTCAACGACAAATCAGATAGCTTCTCGACGTCGCTTTTCATCAGGACGTTCTACTGCTCCAGTTGCTCCATGTCGACGCTTAGCTCACCCAGCTCAACCATCCTCCTCAGAAGATACTCAAAAACCCGAAAAGGCTCCTCGTAAGCGTCCGTCCGGCTCCATACATGGGTGAGTCATCTTCTGAACCCTTTTTTTCAGTTTAAATTTAATCGCTTTAATGTTTCAGCCTTCGGTTGTCCCCGTAGAAGATATACAAAAGATTCTGGCAAGAGATCTTCTGGAGTAGCAGCAGCTTCGACTACTGTAGCCTCTTTTGGTGGTCTTGGCCGTGGAAGAGTGGCTACAGGAGCAACCACTGGTCGTGCCCAAGGAAATGACTCGACAGCCCCAAGTAGCCGTGGAAGAGAAAAATCGTCAGCCACCAATGCACCAATCAACACTCGCAAACGTGGCAGCCAAATCAGGTTTTTTGACAGGTTTTCCCCTAAAAACCTGTTACTCTTTCTAGTGCTGAGCCTCTACGGGGCAGAAGAGATCAACTGACGAGAGTCGGGCTAATACAGTACGCCAGGTGTTTTAAGTGCAAAACTTTGCCAATTTTGAGCTAGTTTATCTCGGTGCCCGTGAAAGATAACAAAAAGTGGTGAATTATAAAAATTTTAGAAAATTTATGACGAACACTTTATCAGTTTACATATCTCTGGTATTTTTTGCAGAAAACAAGATAATTGAGTTCAAATTGCAAACAGAAATCTTGAAAAATGAGAATTCATGAGTTTGTTTCCAGGTAAACCAACTTCTCGATTTTGACTCCCCGATTTCTTGTTTTACCCGATTTCTTCTGACTCCCCGATTTCTGGTTTTTCCCGAATTCTTGTGTTTTGATTTCTTGTAAATTCCGAACGTGGATAAGTTTCTGCTTTCATGATTTCTCGAACTTTCCGTTTCCCGGATTTTCACTACTTCGCTTTGATTTTTCAGTTTCCTGACTACAGAACTACTTGGTTCCAGACTTCTTAACTTTAACTAGAGTATTCTGAATTCCAAAATTCCGACTACCGAAATTCGGAATGTCAAATTCCAAATTCCGAGTGCTGTGCTGACTTTCTAATTCTGATAACCTTCAAACCATAAAAAGCTACCCAGCGAAAAATCAATATTCCCAATCTGTTCCCACAGAGGCTCTTTGAATACAATCTCCCTCTTTTCGGTCTCTTGTGGCACTGCCTAGCACCTCTCCAGCATAGCATTTTGTCAAGGACAGAGGTGTACTTTCTCTACTTCTTCCTCAGATCCGTTCTATTTACGTCTTCCTCGATTGGGGTCTTGTTGCATCGTCTCCCACCTCCCCAGCAATGCTTCGTGTCAAGGACATATGTAGATATACGAAAATACTCTCTTTCTCTGGTTCTCCATCAGATCCATTCTATTTTCGCCTGCATCTACCCACTATTGCTAATGTTAGACTGTCTCACGTCTCCTGCTTCCCCTGTATATTTCTCTCGGTCGTCTCGTCTGCCGGTCAGAACAAACGACCATGCGAATCATAGTCACTCTCTTTGCTAGGCGGCCTGTTGAATCGCTGCCCCCATTTTCCGGGGAGCTTTCCGTTGAGCCCTTTAATGGATGGGCTCGGAAAGTTTCCCCTATTTTTCTGAAAATCTACTTTTTCTCTATTATTCGGTTCTTTCCAGAAATCTTTCTGTATGGAATTCGGAAAGTTCCTTCTTTTATTTTTCTGAATATTAAAATTATTTTCTAAAAATCCGATGGGAGTTGCTGTGAAGCCATCCTGTGTATGAGGTGAGTGAAATCTGCATAGGTGTCAGAATCCAAAAAATTTATCAAATCCAAAAAAGCGAATAAAGCCAATGTCATTCTATTCTAGATCTTCCGGTACAATTCGCCGCAGAAAATTCCTACTCAGAATGAAGGACGTCTTCGAAAACTCAGTCAAGGTCTACTTCGTCCTGGAGTTCATGGCAGGAGGTGATTTGTACTCTTCGATGAGCTCATTGTTCAGCTGAGGAAGGGATACGTCTGGGTTCCCGAGACAAAGGAGGTAGAAAGAGGAAGAGAGTGGAGACTAAGGATGACGAAGAAGAAGAGACCGACGACACCCGAACAATTTACTCTTGATTTGGAGTCCGATAAATATAGCCCAGAACTATAACGAGGTTTTTTGGCAGGTTTTTCCCTAATAAAACCTGTTACTCTTTCGAATGTACTGAGCCTCTACGCGGCGAAAGAGATCCACAGACGAAAGTCTGGCTAATACAGTACGCCAGGTGAGTTTTTATATGGGGAAGTTTGTCAATTTTGAGCCTTTTTATCTCTGTGCTTGACAACTTTATCAAAAGGTGATAAACAAGAAAATTTTTTTAGAAAAGTTTTGACAAATTTTTTATCAGTTAACAAATTTCTGATATATACTGCAGAAACCAAAATAATTGAACTCAAAGTGCGAACAGGAATTTTGAAAAATTGAGAATTCAATCTGTTAACTGATTAAAAAAATTGTCAAAGCTTCTCTAGAAGTTTTCTTGTTTTTCACCTTTTGATAAATTTGACAAGCACCAAGATAAACGGGCTCAAAATTGACAAAGTTTCCCATCTAAAAACTCACCTGGCGTACTGTATTAGCCAGACTTTCGCCTGTTGATCTCTTTTTGTTTCCAGGTGATTCCTCCAATGTGCTGCAGATCCATCGAAGTCTGCAGTCGATAAATATTCTCAATTTCTTTTTGAAATTTTCAATAAATTTTTATAAAAAATTCAAATTTTTTGGTTTTCTGACTTCTCACGTCATGACTTCCCGACTCCTCGAACTCCGAATTTCAACTTCCGCCTTTCTGATTTCTCGGTTCCCCGACTTTTCAGTACTCCAATTACAGCCAGTTTTTCAGTTTCCTGACTACGGGACATCTTGTTTTTCAGACTTTTAAATTCTGATTTCAGAGATCCAGATTCCTATTCCCATATTCCAGATGCTTGACTGCGGATTTCGAATTCCAATTTCAAACCTAAAATCCAAAAATTCCAAATTCTAAAACTCCGACATCACAAATTCCGGAATTCCAAAAATATCACATTCATAATATCAAATTCCAAAATCCTAATATCCGAAAATCAAACATTTGAAATATTTTGAAATCCCAAATTTCCAATTCCAAAGTTTTCAAATTTCATATTAAGAAAAATCCTGATTTCATAAAAATCCTAAATCCTAAAAATACTAATATCCAAAAATTTCAGAATTCTAAAAATCTCAAAATTTCACATTTTCGAATTTTTGAATTTCTGGAAATCTTAATTTTATTGAAATCCTATTCAAATTTTCAAACCTCAAATTCCAAGTTTCGAATTTCAAAAAACTCCAAATTCATAAAAATCCTAAATTCAAATATTCAAATTTCCAAATTACAAATTTCGAGATCCCAAATTCCAAATTCCAGAATTCCACGAATTCCAAATTCCGTGTTTCGAATTCGAAAATCCAAATTCTGAATTCAGAACGCAGAATTCAAATTTTTCAACGTTCAAATTTCTAACTTTTCAGTTCCAATTTGTAACTTCTTAATCCTGATCCTAATTTCTTAATTCCAAATTCGGAAATTCCTAAATTTTCAATATTTAAACAATTCCAATATGTTGCTCTTATTTACGTTTTCCTCTCTGAATACAATTTCCCTCGTATTGATCCTCGTTACCCTGTCTACCACCTCTCTAGAATAGCTTTTTGTCAAGCACAGAAGGACTTTCTCTACTTCTCCCTCAGATCCCTTCTGTTTTCGCCTTCCTCGCTTTGGGTCATGTGGGACTATGTCCTTCGTTTCGATCCTCGTTGCGCCGTCTACCACCTTTTTGTCAAGGACATTCTCTACTTCTCCCTCAGATCCGTTCTATTTTCGCTAGCGTCTATTCACTATGGCCTCAACTGTCTCATGTCTCCGGCTTCCCTTGTATATTTCTCTTTATTGGTCGTCTGCTGGTCAGAACAGGCGACCATACGAATCTATGTCACTCTCTTTGCTAGGCGGTTTGTTGAATAACTGCCCACATTTTCCGGGGAGCTTTCCGTAGAGCCCTTTAATGAATGGGCTCGGAAAGTTCCCCTATTTTTCTGAAAATCTACTTTTCCTCTATTATTCGGTTCTTTCCAGAAATCTTTCTGTATGGATTTCGGAAAGTTCCTTTTTTATTTTTCTGAATATTTAAACCCCCCATCCCTCCTCGAATCTTCGGATGGAATCAAGTTCGCCATCAGTGAAGCCGCCTGCAACCAGTCGGTGACCATCAAGGATTTGATCGGAACAATTGGAACCATTCAACAACATCGATGGACCGACTCTGACTTTGTAGCACATCGCGAGAAGCAAAAAGAAGAGGAGATTTGGGCCTACGACTACAATGCTTTAATTGCAATGGCACTCCTAGAATGGGATCTGGAGTTTTTCGAGAAATTGGAAGACGAAGTTCACCACGGCCGCCAACTATTTGAGCATCAAGAAGCTGGTCACATTCTGCTGCAAAAAGATACAAATGATGATCAAGGACAAGAACCCAGGGTTTTTTGACAGGTTTTTCCTCAATAAAACTTGTTACTCTTTCTAAGTACTGAGCCTCTACGCGGCGAAAGAGATCAACAGACGAAAGTCTGGCTAATACAGTACGCCAGGTGAGTCTTTATATGGGAAATTTTGTCAATTCTGAGACTTCTTATCTCGGTGCTTGTCAAATTTATCAAAAGGTGAAAAACACGAAAAATTTTAGAAAAGTTTTGACAATTTTTTCTTCAGTTAACATATTGAATTCTCAATTTTTCAAGATTCCTGTTTGCACTTTGAGCACAACTATCTTGGTTTTCGCAAAATAGATCAGAAACCTGTCAACTGATTAAAATTTGTCAAAAGTCTGTTAAACGTTTTCTTGTTTATCACCTTTTGATATATATGACAAGCACCGAGATAAACGGGCTCAAAATTGACAAAATTTCGCATATAAAAACTCACCTGGCGTACTGTATTAGCCAGACTTTCGTCTGTTGATCTCTTTATGTTTCCAGGTAACTCCTCCAATGTGCTGCAAATTCATCAATTCATCAGGCTACCGTCAATAAATATTCTCAATTTCTTTTCGAAATTTTCAATAAATATTTTAAAAAAATTTCCAACTTTTCGGTTTCCTGACTTCTGATTGCACGACTTCCCTACTCCTCGAATGCCAAATTTCAACATCCGACTTCCCAATTGCTCGATTTCCCAATTTTTCAAATTTCCGCCAGTTTCTTAGTTTCCCGATTACAGGACATCTTGTTTTGTAGACTTCCAATTTCTGATTTCAGAATTCCAGATTTCAACTCCCAAATTCCGGATTCTTAACTCCAAATTTCGTTTTCCAAATCTCAAATCTAGAATTCAAAAGTTCCGAATTCTAAATTTCAAAATGTAAAACTTCAAAATTTTAAGTTTCCAAATTTCCAAATTACCCAAACTCCTCATAATCTTGTATTCTGAAAATTTAAAAATTTCAATAAATTCTAACTTTCAAAATTTCGGTTTTTCGAATTCCAAAGTTTCCAAATTTTCATTTTTGGTTTTTCAGGAGGATTCCCACCCATTCTTATGGTCTTTTGCTCTTATTTTCTAATCGAAATCCTCCAAAATCGTCGAAAATCCACCAGAAACCCTTTTTTTCGGATTTTTTTTGTTGGTATTTTTGGTATTTTTGAATAATTTTGAGTCTAAATTTTTCATAGAAATTAAATTCAATTTTCCGCTTTTTTTCGCATAAACACTAGAGAAAATGCGTAAAAAGCAATGAAAAAAGTACCCAATTCCCCGTAAATCGACACTGCGCCACCTGGGTCTCGCACTCTCTCGCGCGTGGCCATAGAGCGCGCTTGCTCTCGATTTTATGGTGAATATCTCAGAAGACGTCGCCAGCTATAGAAACATAAAAAACCGCATAAATGATGTATATGAAAAGTACGAAATTTTTCGGGCTACATTTTGATACCAAAACAAAAAATATCGGTCAAAATGCGATTTTTATCCATTTTTAGAGTATTTTTAGCAATATATTTATATTTTTGTTTCAAAATAGAAATTTTCAGGAGAATTAAGGAAATTTTGAAATCGTGATTTTTTTTAAATGAAAATGAGGGTGAAAAAAAAGGAATTTCAGAGTCACAACAATTATTTTCGAAAAAAAAAAGAATTTACAAATTGATACTTGGATATTTGGGCTAGGAATTTTGAAATTTCAGAGCTGGAATACGCTTGAAACCTCAATTTGATTTCTTCATTTTTGAGATCAAAATTGTGATTTTTCGAGCTAAAAATTACGACTTTTTGGTTTGTTTCCAGGTGATTTTTTCATTTCTTTTCGAAAAATTTTGTTAATTTTTTCATGAAAAATTGTTTCACATGTGTTTATGAAAAAATTTCCAACTTTTCGGCTTCTGACTGCACGAGTTCGCGACTCCTCGAATTCTGAATTTCAACTTTTGACTACCTGATTTCTCGGTTTTCCAACTTCTCAGTACTTTAATTCCAGCCAGTTTTTCAGTTTTCCGACTACGGGACGTTTTTTTTCGCTGACTTCCACATTCTGATTTCAGAATTTCAGACCTTGACTCCCATATTCCGTAACCTTAACTCCAAACTTCAATTTCAAACCTAAAATCTAAAAATTCATAATTTCTAATTCATAAATTTTTCGAAACTTCAAAAATAATTTCAAGTTTTCAAATTCCGATATTTCCAAAATCTCTGAAACTCCTAAATTCATGAAAATCCTATTCAAATTTTCAAATCTCAAATTCCAAACTTCAATTTTCAAAAAATTCCAAATTCATAAAAATCTTAAATTCCTAAAAGTCCTGAATTAATAAAAATATTAAATTCGTAAAAATCTCAAATTCCACATTTCGAATTCCTGAATTTGAAAATTTTCGAAAATTTCAAAAATTTTAAAATCTAATAATTAGTAAATCCAAAGTTTCCAACTTTCTGAAAATTCCGAATTTCTAAGAATCCCAAATTTATGAAAATCCTGAATTCAAATTTTCAAATTTTCATATTCCAAAATTCGAAATCCCAAATTCCAAATTCTAAAAAAAGTGTTTCGAATTCAGAAGTTTAAATTCCGATTTCAGAATCCAGAATTCTAATTTTTCAACTTTCAAGATTCTGACTTTTCAGTTCCATGTATCTTCTCAATTCTAATTTCTAATTTCATAATTCCCAATTCCAAATTCCCGAATTTCTGAATTTTCGATATTTTAACAATTCCAATATGTTGCTCTCATTCACGTATCCTTTTTTGAATGCAATTCCCCTCGTATTGATCCTCGTTACCCTGTCTACCACCTCTCTAGAATAGCTTTTTGTCAAGCACAGAAGGACTTTCTCTACTTCTCCCTCAGATCCCTTCTGTTTTCGCCTTCCTCGCTTTGGGTCATGTGGGACTATGTCCTTCGTTCCGATCCTCGTTGCGCCGTCTACCACCTTTTTTTCAAGGACATTCTCTACTTCTCCCTCAGATCCGTTCTATTTTCGCTAGCGTCTACCCACTCTGATCGTGACTGTCTCACGTCTCCTGCTTCCCCTGTATATTTCTCTTGGTCGTCTGCTGGTAAGAACAGACGACCATGCGAACCAATGTCACTCTCTTTCCTAGGCGGTTTGTTGAATAACTGCCCACATTTTCCGGGGAGCTTTCCATTGAGCCCTTTACTCAAAGGGCTCGGAAAGTTCCCTTTATTTTTCTGAAAATCTACTTATTATTCGGATCTTTCCAGAAATCTTTTTGTATGGATTTCGGAAAGTCCCTTTTTTATTTTTCTGAATATTTAAACCCCTCCCCCGTCTTGAATCTTCTTATGGAACCAAGATCGCCATCAGTGAAGCCGCCTGCAACCAGTCAATGACGATCAAGGATTAGATCGGAACTATTGGAACCAGTCATGCTCTCCCATTCAACAACATCGATGGACCGACTATGAAGCTCATCGTGGAATGGTGCGAGAAGCAAAAAGAAGAGGAGATTTGGGCCTACGACTACGATGCTCCAATTTCAATGACACTGCTAGAGTGGGATCTGGACTTTTTGGAAGAAATTGGAAGACGAAGTTCACGATGGCCGCAAACTACTTGAGCATCAAAAAACTGGTCACATTCTGCTGCAAAAAGATACAAATGATGATCAAGGACAAGAACCCAGGGTTTTTTGACAGGTTTTTCCCAAATAAAACCTGTTACTCTTTCTAATGTACTGAGCCTCTACGCGGCGAAAGAGATCCACAGACGAAAGTCTGGCTAATACAGTACGTCAGGTGAGTTTTTAGATGGGGAAGTTTGTCAATTTTGAGCCTGTTTATCTCTGTACTTGTCAAATTTTTCAAAAGGTGATAAACAAGAATACTTTTAGCAAACTTTTGGAACATTTTTTTCAGTTAACAGGTTTCTGATATATTTTGCAGAAACCGAGATAATTGAGCTCAAAGTGCAAACAGGAATCTTGAAAAATTGAGAATTCAATCTGTTAACTGATTAAAAAAATTGTCAAAACTTTTCTAAAATTTTTCTTGTTTATCACCTTTTGATAAATTTGACAAGCACCGAGATAAACGGGCTCAAAATTGACAAATTTTCCCATATAAAAACTCACCTGGCGTACTGTATTAGCCAGACTTTCGCCTGTGGATCTCTTTTTGTTTCCAGATGACCTCTCCAATGTGCTGCAATTCCATCGAAGTTTGCCGTTGATAAATATTCTCCATTTCTTTTCGAAAATTTCAAATAAATTTTTGCAAAAAATTTCAAACTTTTTGGTTTCCTGACTTCTGACGTCATGCCTTCCCGACTCCTCGAATTCCGAATTTCAGCTTCCGACTTCCTGATTTCTCGGTTTCACGACTTATTAGTACTCCGATTCCCGCCAGTTTCTTCGTTTCTTGACTACGGGTCATCTTGTTTCGTAGACTTCCCAATTCTAATTTCAGACTTTTAGATGTCGACTTCCAAATTCAGGATTCTTAACTCCAAATTCCGAATTCCAAACTTAAAATCTATAATTCAAAAGTTTCGAATACCAAATTTCTAGTATCTACATTATAATTTCAGACAATTCCAAATGCCAAAATTTCCAAATTCTTGAAATTTCAAAATCCCAAATTCTAAATTCCATATTCCAAAATTTGGAATCATAAAATCACCAAATTTTTAAATTTTGAAATGCAAAATTCCAAATTCGAAACTCCAATTTCCAAAGTTTTCAATTTCCTCAAAATTTTAAATTCCTAAAATTCTTAAATTCCGAAATTTTCAAAATTTCACAATTTTCAATTTCCAGATTCCAGATTCCAGATTCCAGATTCCAGATTCCAGATTCCAGATTCCAGATTCCAGATTCCAGATTCCAGATTCCAGATTCCAGATTCCAGATTCCAGATTCCAGATTCCAGATTCCAGATTCCAGATTCCAGATTCCAGATTCCAGATTCCAGATTCCAGATTCCAGATTCCAGATTCCAGATTCCAGATTCCAGATTCCAGATTCCAGATTCCAGATTCCAGATTCCAGATTCCAGATTCCAGATTCCAGATTCCAGATTCCAGATTCCAGATTCCAGATTCCAGATTCCAGATTCCAGATTCCAGATTCCAGATTCCAGATTCCAGATTCCAGATTCCAGATTCCAGATTCCAGATTCCAGATTCCAGATTCCAGATTCCAGATTCCAGATTCCAGATTCCAGATTCCAGATTCCAGATTCCAGATTCCAGATTCCAGATTCCAGATTCCAGATTCAAAAATTCCGAAAATTTTCGAATTTTCGAATTCCAAAGTTTCCAAATTTCTATAATTTCAAAAATACCAAAAATCCTAAATTCCTAAAACTCCTAGAAATCAAATTTTAAAATTTTCGAAATCCATAATACTAAATTCCAATTCCGAAATTTCTAAATTTCGAAATTCGAAGAGTTCTTAAATTTCAAAACTTCAATATTTTAATATTACCAAACTGTTGCTCTCGTTGCACTGTCTGGCACCTCTCTAAAATTTTTTTTAATGACGTATACGTAAACACTCTCTCCCTCTAATTCTCCATCATATCCGTTCTATTTTCTCCTGCATCTAACCACTATGGCCTAGACTGTCTCACGTCTCCTGCTTCTCCTGTATATTTCTCTCAATACCCTGGTCGTCTGCTGGTAAATGCGATCATGCGATTCAATGTCACTCTTTTTGCTAGGCGGTCTGTTGAATCACTGCCCAAATTTTCCGGGGAGCTTTCCATTGAGGCCTTTAATGAATGGGCTTGGAAAGTTCCCTTTATTTTTCTGAATTTCTACTTATTCTCTATTATTCGGTTCTTTCCAGAAATCCTTCTGTATAGATTTCGTAAAGTTCCTTTTTTTATTTTTTTGAATATTAAAACTTTTTTCTAAAAATCCGATTCGGACTGAAGACGATCGAGAGCGGATTCTTCGCGAGACGGTCAGTGACTACTGTATTTGCTCTGAACTTCGAGCTCAATTATCTCTGTTACAGTAAGAGATATCAAAAACTTGTAAACTGACAAAATGTTGCTGACATTATGATAAACATTGCATCAATTGACAACGTTTTGATATCTTCCAGAGAAACCGAGATAATTAAGTTCAAAGGCCGATCGGTTTTAAAGACTCTGAAGGATAATACATTTTTCAGGCTCCCTCACGCGCTGAGACGTCATCGTCGGAGTCATCGTCGTCGGATTCAGATTCAGAATCCTCGTCGTCACCTCCACAGAAGTGAAGCCAAAAGAATGTGGACTCTTGGAGAAAGCACCAGAGCTCGAGAAGTTCGAGAACGTGGCAGGATGGGAGAGGTCCGACAGCTTCGAAGCTGTCTACGGAGACGTGGAACAAGCGGACCCTGTAAGTTTTTGGAATGTGCGCTCCACTGCAAATTTGGACAGTTGTTTTTTTTTTGCAGAGAGGAGAAGTCAGCGAAGGATCCATCTACGTGCCGACTCCAAAGGCATCTCCAGCTGAGGCCAATTACTGCCTTTTCAGCGGAGAACACGTAAGTTTCAGTTCATCTCGGGTCATTTTCTAGAGTCTGGAGCAAAAGTTTCATAAATAATCTAAAAATCCATTTTAACCCATGAAATTCTGTCCAAAATCCAACTTTCCAGCTCATCTAGAACTTCCTTGTCTTTCCAGAAATTTCCTTGTCTCTCAAGAAATTAAAGAATATATAATTTCAGATCGGAATCTTTTATGCGATGAACCAAATGAGAATCAAAACGAGTGGATCCTCGGAAAGGTGAGCACTACTTTTCAACTTGCAATTTTATCACATTTCTCAAAAAATGCTACCCCGATCAGAAATTTTGAGTTTCCAAATGTTTCAGGCCTATGCCAGTTTTTTTCAAATATCCTAACCAAAATCATTCCATTCCAGATTTCAATGCATCTAGCGGATCAAAATGGTCAAAAAGCCAGAGAACGGGGATTCTTTTACCAATATGCAGCACGACTAAATTTCTATTTATTTTTCAACTTTCCAATGTTTAATAAATCTATTATGCGGTTCATAATTCTTTCTTGTGAAACTTCTAAGGGGTGCTCCCAATTGATATTTTTGTATTATTCTTTTGAATTCAAACTTTCAGGAAGAGAACTCTACATTTCTCAACGGGGCAACTATTCGAGGCTCGAGCAGAAAATTGTTCTCAGGTTCTCTTCAGATTCTCATAGCTCAAATTCAGTACAATCTCCAGTAACTAAGGTTCCCGTTTGCTTAAGAAATTTAGCTCACTGACCGACCTCCGACACAGCAGACCGAATTCGTGCATTTGCGTGTCAACACGTCAGAGAATGCTTGACTGTGTGAAATTCTATGCTACGTACGCAAACACTTGACGCGCAAATGCACAAATTCTGTCGGTTTTCAGTTGGCTGGGTCGGCGGTCGCCAATTTTCGACCTATCAAAATGGACCTAAATCAAAAAAACACAGAAAATGTATTAGAGGGATTTGAAATTTGAAATCATTCCAAGCTCTAACTGTAGATTTTCTGGAAGAATTTCAGAATTCACTTTTGCAAATTCTATGAAAACAGCTTACCGTAAAACCTCTAATAGAACGCCACCCGGACCGTCCACTTCATATATCTCATTTCCTTTGAAAGTTATCAAAAAGTGGTTAACTAGTAAAATGCTTATCAGGATATCAGCAACACTTTACTAGTTAGCCACTTTTTGATATCTTGAAAAAAACAGAAAATGAGATATATAGGCTCAAAGTGGACGATCCGGGTGTCGGTCTATTAGAGGTTTTACGGTATTTTACTGAAAGTTTCAAAAGGAAATGTTGCTTTTGATAATTTTAATACCATAAATTCTTTAATAAAAGCCCACCCACACCGTCAACTTTGACCTCATTTATTTTCATTCATGTCGAAGTTATAGAATTTGTGTCAACTGATAAATTATTTATCATAATATCATCCACATTTTATCAGTTGACAAACTTTTGGTATCTTTAACATGAATCGAGATAATTGAATTTTGAGCTTCAAAAATAGCTCATAAACTTAATCTTCAGGTCTAAAAATTATAATTTTCCGCTAAAATTGGTCAAAACAATCACAAGTCAACTGAAAAACAGGTTTTTACAGTATTTTCAGCTCCGAAAATCCCCAGAAATCGCCTTAATTCTTTTGAAAATTCCTATTTTGAAACAAAAATATGAAATGTAAATTCTAAAGTTTGCTAAAAATGCTCTAAAAATGGCTAAAAATCGCATTTTTTGACTGATATTTTTTGTTTTGGTATCAAAATGTAGCCTGGAAAATTTCGTACTTTTCATATATATCATTTTTGTGTTTTATAAGGTTTCTGAAGCTAGCGACGTCTTCTAAGATATTTTCCATAAAATTCGAGAGCAAGCGCGCTCTACGGCCACGACCGAGAGAGTGCGAGACGCAGGTGACGCAGTGTCGATTTACGGGGAATGGGGGATTTTTTCTTCTTTTTTTGCGCATTTTCTTTTGTATTTATGAGGGAAAACAGCGGAAAATGAATTTGTAACTGAATTTTAAATGAATTTGAATTTAATGCGAAATTCTGACTAAAAATTATGCGAAATGACTAAAATTTCCGAAAAATCTGAAAAAAAGTGGTGTCATGTGGATTTTCGACGATTTTTGAGGATTTCGATCTCTCAGACGTTATGGGCGGAAAATAATTTTTAGTTGAAAAACTTGCTGCAGAAATTCGCCCGTAGCTTCTGAACAAGCAAATATCTTGCTCTAAATTTTGAATAAGTCGACCATGTTCAACTCTTCCTACTAACGGGTTCAACCGTAACGACGTCAGCCTTGAATAAGTCTAAAATTACATACGTCTGCTAAATTTAGGAATAATATAAGATGTTTACTTCTGATGGTTGACACCCAAAGAAGCAATTCTCATCAGAATTTTGAAATTTCAGAACTTTGTATTGTCTATAAGAGGGTTGAGGGTCAGATATCATTCTTGAATTTGGCAGAAGAATGTGATTGTTAACCACAAATAAGTTTTTTTCAATAAACAACACTGAGGTTGACAGTTTTCGCGCGTCAGTTCAAAATAGGGGTGGATCCATAATCTTGCAACGCACTATATAATCTTGAAGTAAAACACAGTACTGTACACGCGAGCAGGTTTCGAACAGCACTCTAATGCGGCTTGCAGCCGAGACAGAGTAACATCACCTGGTACCGCAGCCGCTCACCAAATGCAAATCTTTATTAGGCTGGCTCACGGATCTACAGTACCAAGATCAGCTTCTGATGGGTCTGAGGCGACCCAGACGAGCCCAAATTCAAAAGACAATAATTCAAAATTGCCGCCGGTCATCAGTTGACGAGAATGTTGGTGATCATCTGCTATCCCTCATTGGAACCGATAGACATATCCATTTGACAGGTTGATGACTTCTGCGATTTCTGAAAACTTGGAATGATGCCAGAATTTTTAGCAATTTATAGTCACGCGTAACATAACAGCATAATTTTAGAAACTGAGAATGCAGGTCTCGGGAATCTCAGAATATCACAACTTCAGAATTTCAAAGTTTCAGAAATTCACGGTTTCGAAGTTTAAGAATTTCAGAATTTAGAAACATCATAACTTCGAAATTTTAGAACTTTGTATTTTCATAGTTTCAGAGTTTTAAAATTTTCAGAATTTCCTTATATCAGAGTTTTGTAGTAACAGTTTTATAATATCAACTTCAGTATTTCAGATCATGTGTAATCTACGAACTAAAAAAATTTGGATAAATACTCACCTGTTGATCAGTTCGTTGGTTATTCAGTCAGTTTGTAACTCGGTACACTTCTGTGATTCATGGTCGTCTGGAAAGTGTTTGATTTTTGAAACTGATTTTTTCAAAGGAATTCTTATCTTGTTACAATATTCTGAAGGGTTTGCTCTTATTTATTCCCTTTCGGTTGGAGGAAACATTGAGGTGCTCATCTGAAATATTGTGTTTGGATTTTAAATTTTTCAAAAGTTTCAGAATTTTAGAATTTCGGGATTTTCGGATTTCAGGATTTCAGGATTTCAGAATTTCAGGCTTCCAGAATCAGTAACTTTCCGAACTTCTGATTATAACTTGTTAAGATTTCATAACATCAACAATTTAGAATCTCCGAGTTCCTAGCTTATGAGATTTATACCGTCAAACGTGTATTAAAAGAGCCCCCACACTGTGAAGTTTGAGCTCAATTATCTCGGCTCCTGTAACAGATATTCAAAGTGTGTCAACCGATAAAATATTGGTCAACTTATCATAAACAATTTATTAGATGTCAACTTAATGATATCTCTTATAGGAGCCGAGATAATTCAGCTCAAAAGTAACAGTGGGTGGGCCCTTCTATTACAGGATTCACGGCAATTTCTAAACTTTGGGATTTCAGAATTTCAGGACTTCAGAATTCGAGAATATCAGTTTTTTGAGTTACAAAACTTCGGAATTTTAATATTTTGCGATTTTTAATTCACGGTCTTCTCGGATTTCGGGAATTTAGAATTTGAGAATTTGAGAATTTCAGAATTTCAGAATTTCAGAATTTCAAAATTTCAGGATTTCAGAATTTCAGAATTTCAGAATTTCAGAATTTCAGAATTTCAGAATTTCAAAATTTCAGAATTTCGGAGTTTCGGAATTTCAGAATTTCAGAATTTCAGAATTTCAGAATTTCAGGATTTCAGAATTTCAGAATTTCAAAATTTCAGGATTTCAGAATTTCAGAATTTCAGAATTTCAGAATTTCAGAATTTCAGAATTTCAAAATTTCAGAATTTCGGAGTTTCGGAATTTCAGAATTTCAGAATTTCAGAATTTCAGGATTTCAGGATTTCAGGTTATCAGGATTTCAATATTTTTTTGGATTTTTGGATTTCAGGATTTTGGAATTTCAAAATTTCGGATTATCATGATTTCAGGATTGTAGATTTTAAGGATTTCGAAATTTCAGGGCTTCGTGATTTTAGGATTTTAGGATAGTCATGATTTCAGAATTTCAGAATTTTCAGAGTTTTAGAATTTTAGAATTTCAAAACGTCATAGCTTCTGAGCCTTATAATATTCCAGACTTTGGAATTTCAGAAATTCAGGATTTCACTATTTCAATATTACGTAATATCAGATTTTCAGAGTTTCGAAGTATTAGAATTCCAGACACTCGGAGTTTCAAAATTTTAGAATTTCGGAGTTTCAAAACACCTACTCGTCAGCTCACTTTGCTGAGTTGTAATCCACTTCACTGAGCTTTGTAGTCCATTTCCCTGAGATACATGATTTTCTGAAAAATCTTGATTTAAAAATACATTTTGGCGTTTTGAATTCTCACCTTTATAACGTTTTTCAGAAGAAATCGCGCTCATTGGTGACCTTCTGGTTGCGGAAAACTTCGAAGGGATTATCTGAAATTTTGTATTCAAATGATAGGCATAATTTCATAATTTTAGATACTCAGATTTTTTGATTTTTAGATTTTAGAACGTCAGAACTTCGAAATTTCATTATATCAACATTTTTCTATTTCACAATTTCACAATTCACAGTTTTTCTCTACGTCATTTCTCATTTGTTTTGATTTCTTATCTGCTTTCATCGCGCCACGTCACAGATTATGAGTCATTTTCACTTCGACTTCCTGCGTCTATCATTTTCTCTTGATACTCTCGTTGTCTGCTTCTTCGAACACGCGACCGTGTAGTTCGCGAGAATCAATTTCATTCTCTTCAAATGGCAGCTTTCTGAATGGCAGCCTACATTTTCCGGGGGACTTTCGTTAAGCCCTGTTAATGAATGGGTTCGGGAGAGTTCCCCTTATTTTTCTGAAGATCTATTTATTCGCTATCAGAATCTCTCAAAAACAAATCCAAGAACTGGATGGATTTCGAAAGGTTCTATGTTTTTCTGAAGAACTCAATCCCCACTTTCTTCAAGCTTTTGAAATGATGCAAACTAACTTTGACATAGTGAAGAAGATCGAGAAGAGCTTCGAAGCTAGCAAGAGTAAGAATATTTTTGTTAGAGATCAATTATAAAACCAATTTTCAGAGAATGTTGTTGTTCAAATTCAATTATATGCAACGGTCCAAGTGGAGAAGGTCCAAGTGGGCGGTCCAAGTGGAGTTGTGGACCCGGAGGAGGTTAATGATTGGTCGTCGGAACTCGTGCTAGAGAACTACCGCAAGCCTACTGACGTTGTCAGAACGCTCTTCTTTTTTATTTTCCCCATCAAAATTGTTTTTCTTTCCAACCCCCCCCCCCCTGAACCGCCTTGCTTTAATCCGTTCAAATAAAAAGAAAAATTAATAAATCCTCATTTTACTGATTAGAAAATTTTTTATTGACCAATGTACACATTGGTTCAAAAGGCACCATTACTTCGAACCACCTTGTACCTCCGAATTGCTATACCATCAGAATTAAAAACAAAGGATGATTTTAAACAAACACCGTTAATTTTTAGCTCCAAATCGCAAAATAAGGACTCCAGAAAACGAAAGTTTCAGAATTCCAAAATTGCAAATTCTTAGATTCTCAGAACTCATGATCATCGAAATTTCGGAACTTCGTAGTTTCAAAACTTCTGAAATACATTTTTTCAGAATTTTGGGGTTTAAGAACTACAGAATTTGAACGTTTCAGAGTTAGAGACTTTCGAAAGATTATCAAAAGTTCTGATTTTCATAACACCAGAACTTCAGAACTTCAGAATTTTAGTTTCCTAATTCGAATTTAAAAGAATTTCAGAATTAGAGACTTTCAGATCTCCGGAATTTGAAAGTTTTAAAAAACTAAAATTGAGAATGCGTAGAATCTCATGAACATCGGAATTTTGGAACTGCGTGATTTCCAAACATTGGAACTTCAGAAATCTAGAACTTCAGAGTTTTAAATTCACAGAACTCCAGAATTTCAGCATCGAAGACTTTCAGAACTTCTGATTATGCGAAGTTCCGCATTACAGAATTCAAAAATCTCAAAATTTCGGAATTTCAGTGTTTCAAATTTTTGGAATTTCATTATATCTGATTATGAGAAGTTCAAAATTTCATGACACGAGAATTTTAGAATCTCAGAATTTCAGAATCCCAGAATCTGGTCAATTCACAACTTCTGATTTTCAAAAGTTTAGAATTTCATAACATCAGAATTTCAGAGTTTCCGAGTTTCAGAAGTACAGAATTTTAGAATATTAGAGTTTCGGAATTTGAGAGTTTCAGAACTACAGAATTCAAGAGTTGCAGAGTTTAAGAGTTTCTGAGTTTCTGAAGCATTCAGAATTTCAAGATTTCAGGATTTCAGAATTGGTGACCTTCTGGTCGCGAAGAATATCGGGGGGATCACCTGAAATTTTGTTTTTAAATGAAAAGCAGAATTTCGGCATTTCATAATTTTAGAAACTGAGCATTTCAGATCTTTAGATTTGAGATCATCAGAACTTCGAAATTTCATAATGTCAACATTTAACGATTTCGCAATTTCACAAATTCGGGAGATCCTAATGTACAGTTTTTCTCTGCGTCTATCATTTTTCATTTCTTTTCATCGCATCACGTCACAGATTATGAGTCATAATCACTTCGACTTCCTCCGTCTATCATTTTCTCTTGATACTCTCGTCGTCTGCTTTTCAGAACACACGACCATGGTCATTCGCAAAATTCAATTTCAATCTCTTCAAATGGCAGCTTACTGAATAGCAGCCTAAATTTTCCGGGGGACTTTCCGTTAAGCCCTTTGAATCTAAAGACTGGAAAGTTCCCCGTATTTTTCTGAATATCTACTTATTCGCTAGCTGAATCTTTTAAAAACTAATCCTAAAACTGCATGTATTTTGAAAGGTTCTATATTTTTCTGAAGAACTCAACCCCACTCTTCCCTAAAAGAAATGGAAACTTGCCGTTGGTTCATGCTCAACCAAATTGAAATTGGTGGAATTCCAATCGGACAGCCGTCACAGAGGATCAGCTCGAATCGTGCACCTGGGAAAGAGGCGAGAAGGAGAAGGAGGCAAACTAGGAGTACTGCCTAGAAGTTGGGAAATGGAAATAGGAGCAAGAAAAAAAGTTCAGGACGAATCAGAAGGTGAATTGAAAAAAAAAAGCTAGACCTAAAAACCCTTCATGGGTTCACTAACCTGTTTCTGAAAACTGAAAATAAAAATTTCAATGTTTCAACTAAATTAATACACTCAAAATTTAGATATGGAGGACAAGAGGGAAAGAGTGGATTTGGAAATCATAGAAAAACAAAGAATTCTCAGAGAATGCCGAGTTCGATGTCATCGCTGAAGTTCCAGGCTAGACAAAATGTGGTGTTTTCCAGACGAATCGATGAGATGGGTTGAGGAGCCGAGGAAAAGAAGCCGGGCAAAATTGTCGCAGAGGATTTATAAATTTAATTTTGTTTCAAATGAAACTTTTATGGTTTTTACTGTAAGGCACATATCTAAATTTTCAGAGTTAACAGAACGAGAGGGTTATGAAAAGAGAGAGAGAGAGAGAGAGAGAGAGAGAGAGAGAGGGGATTCCCATGACTTGAGTTTCAAAGCTAACTTCAAGGTAACTATTTACAGTATTCCCTCTCATAGAAGCCCATGGGCTTCTATTTTTCAACCTCTTTCTTGGGTTGGGATTCTATTAGAGGGTGGGCTTCTATTTTTCAATAGAGTTTTCAAATAAATTTTCATTCAAAAATTCAAAATTTTCGGGAGTTAAGAATTCTGAAATTTACTGTTTTGGAAAATTCGAATTTTTTATTCTGCAATTCTAATTTCCATAATTTCAAATTTATGAAGTTCTGAGATTTCGGATCCCAAAGTTTGGAATTCAGGAACTCTGAAATTCCGGGAAAAAAGTTAAAATTTTAAAAACCTGGAATTCTGAAATTTAGAAATTATAAAACTCAGAAATTGAGAAATTTTCAAGTTCTAAAATTGTTGTTCCAAAAGTTCTGGAATTTTGAATTAAATGTAATAGAAGCCCATGGACTTCCAAAAGGGGATGGCCCTCTATTTTTCGAAACATGCTATAGGTGGGCTTCTATTAGAGGTGGGCTTCTAGAAGTAAAACGGTAATTTTCAAGTCGAATTCCTAGTTCACCATTTTTTGTAGGTTACACACTAAACTTCTAAACTACGATTTGAATTCCGCGGCAACTGTTAGTGACATGGAGACGCAGGACACTCTGCGTCTCTAGTCACTTTTTATTTTGCACCGAACCTTTTGTCGTATTTTTGACTTTTAGTATCTTTTTCCCATTTCTTTTCTTATTTATTGCAGTTTGTTCGTTCGGCGACGCCCCGGTACCCAGTTTGCAGTTGTTCTCTGTGCCTATCATCGTTCTTCAGCTTTTGCAGCGCCACGTCGATGCCCCGCGCCTCTCATTTCCCCTGCAAATTTCCCTTGGTACTCTCGCGTCTCTCGGTGAGAGATTACGACTTGCTTTCTCCGATGGAATCATCTTCATTCGTATCTTCAGGCCGCTTCAATGAATGGCGGCCAAAATTTTCCTTATTTTTCTAAATATCTACTTTTTTACTATTATTCGGTTCTTTCCAGAAATCATTCTGCGTGGATTTCGGAATGTTCCTTTTTGATTTTTCTGAGTATTCTCTTTTTTTCTAATATTCAAACTATTGGTGAGTGTTTTCAAGTTTTCTGGTTACTCAAAAATATTAATATTAGAATTTCGAAAATTGAGAAATTCAGATTCTCCAAATTACATAATATCAGTATTCCAAAATTTCAGAGCTTAAGAATCTAGAAAGTCTCTCAGAATTCAAAAATACTCAAAATTCTAATGATTCAAAATTTCACATTCTAAAAATTCAATAATCCTGGTTTTTCAGATATGTTCAAATGGATGGCAGACAACGAGGTCCTTTTCCATCGGACACACCCCAGCCACATGCAAGTTCACGAGACTGCTCGTCGAGAAGATTCTGGGAAAGATCGGAACATCGTTGTTTGGAGTGAGATGGAGATCACAAGTCGTGGAAGAAGCTCGTCAATCCAGAGAATTCAATTCTGCAAGAGTCTTCGTCTCGCATCCAAGTGCTTGGGATCTCAAGGGAAACGATCCGGTGAAGCGTCTGTCCATGGCTACAGTCGTCGGAAATATCGACGTCAACTGCACAGAGTTCGGAGCGTTTTTGAAGTTTGAAAATGTCCTAACTTGTCCGTTCAGTAATTTTTTGATTATTCTACACTTTGAATAAATTTTTTATTTCTGTACCCCCCGAATGTAATATCTTGTACAATCACTTCGTACCTCAGAATTACCCTGTGT
Organism: Caenorhabditis nigoni; assembly: GCA_027920645.1. Lineage (NCBI taxonomy): Eukaryota > Metazoa > Nematoda > Chromadorea > Rhabditida > Rhabditidae > Caenorhabditis > Caenorhabditis nigoni. Next base: position 2,592,287 of record CP115869.1, read on the forward strand.
ACCTCAGAATTGCAATACAGTCCGAATTAGAAACAAGAGATGATTCAAAACAAACACCAAATTGAGAAATAGGAACTCCAGGAATTGAAAGTTACAGAACTCGAAAAACTTGAATTCTTAGAATCTCAGAACTCATGAATATCGGAATTTCAGAAATTCGTAATTTTAAAACATCATAACTTCAGAATTCTAAAACTTTAGAGTTTAAGATTCACAAAATTCCAGAATCTCAGCATCAAAGACTTTCAGAATTTCTGATTATGAGAATTTCAGAATTTCAGAATCTCAGCATCAAAGACTTTCAGAATTTCTGATTATGAGAATTTCAGAATTTCAGAATTTCAGAATCTCAGAATCTCAGAATTTCAGAATCTCAGAATCTCAGAATCTCAGAATCTCAGAATCTCAGAATCTCAGAATCTCAGAATCTCCGAATCTCAGAATCTCAGAATCTCAGAATCTCAGAATCTCAGAATCTCAAAATCTCAGAATCTCAGAATCTCAGAATCTCAGAATCTCAGAATTTCAGAATCTCAGAATCTCAGAATCTCAGAATCTCAGAATCTCAGAATTTCAGAATCTCAGAATCTCAGAATCTCAGAATCTCAGAATCTCAGAATCTCAGAATTTCAGAATCTCAGAATTTCAGAATCTCAGAATCTCAGAATCTCAGAATCTCAGAATCTCAGAATCTCAGAATCTCAGAATCTCAGAATCTCAGAATCTCAGAATCTCAGAATCTCAGAATCTCAGAATCTCAGAATCTCAGAATCTCAGAATTTCAGAATCTCAGAATCTCAGAATCTCAGAATCTCAGAATCTCAGAATCTCAGAATCTCAGAATCTCAGAATTTCAGAATTTCAGAATCTCAGAATCTCAGAATCTCAGAATCTCAGAATCTCAGAATCTCAGAATCTCAGAATCTCAGAATCTCAGAATCTCAGAATCTCAGAATCTCAGAATCTCAGAATCTCAGAATCTCAGAATCTCAGAATCTCAGAATCTCAGAATCTCAGAATCTCAGAATCTCAGAATCTCAGAATCTCAGAATCTCAGAATCTCAGAATCTCAGAATCTCAGAATCTTAGAATCTCAGAATCTCAGAATCTCAGAATCTCAGAATCTCAGAATCTCAGAATTTCAGAATCTCAGAATCTCAGAATCTCAGAATCTCAGAATCTCAGAATCTCAGAATCTCAGAATTTCAGAATCTCAGAATTTCAGAATCTCAGAATCTCAGAATCTCAGAATTTCAGAATCTCAGAATCTCAGAATCTCAGAATCTCAGAATCTCAGAATCTCAGAATCTCAGAATCTCAGAATCTCAGAATCTCAGAATCTCAGAATTTCAGAATTTCAGAATCTCAGAATCTCAGAATCTCAGAATCTCAGAATCTCAGAATCTCAGAATCTCAGAATCTCAGAATCTCAGAATCTCAGAATCTCAGAATCTCAGAATCTCAGAATCTCAGAATCTCAGAATCTCAGAATCTCAGAATCTCAGAATTTCAGAATCTCAGAATTTCAGAATCTCAGAATCTCAGAATCTCAGAATTTCAGAATCTCAGAATCTCAGAATCTCAGAATCTCAGAATCTCAGAATCTCAGAATCTCAGAATTTCAGAATTTCAGAATCTCAGAATCTCAGAATCTCAGAATCTCAGAATCTCAGAATCTCAGAATTTCAGAATCTCAGAATTTCAGAATCTCAGAATCTCAGAATCTCAGAATCTCAGAATCTCAGAATCTCAGAATCTCAGAATCTCAGAATCTCAGAATCTCAGAATCTCAGAATCTCAGAATCTCAGAATTTCAGAATCTCAGAATCTCAGAATCTCAGAATCTCAGAATCTCAGAATCTCAGAATCTCAGAATCTCAGAATTTCAGAATTTCAGAATCTCAGAATCTCAGAATCTCAGAATCTCAGAATTTCAGAATTTCAGAATCTCAGAATCTCAGAATCTCAGAATCTCAGAATCTCAGAATCTCAGAATCTCAGAATCTCAGAATTTCAGAATCTCAGAATCTCAGAATCTCAGAATCTCAGAATCTCAGAATCTCAGAATCTCAGAATTTCAGAATCTCAGAATTTCAGAATCTCAGAATCTCAGAATCTCAGAATTTCAGAATCTCAGAATCTCAGAATCTCAGAATCTCAGAATCTCAGAATCTCAGAATCTCAGAATCTCAGAATCTCAGAATCTCAGAATTTCAGAATTTCAGAATCTCAGAATCTCAGAATCTCAGAATCTCAGAATCTCAGAATCTCAGAATCTCAGAATCTCAGAATCTCAGAATCTCAGAATCTCAGAATCTCAGAATCTCAGAATCTCAGAATCTCAGAATCTCAGAATCTCAGAATCTCAGAATTTCAGAATCTCAGAATTTCAGAATCTCAGAATCTCAGAATCTCAGAATTTCAGAATCTCAGAATCTCAGAATCTCAGAATCTCAGAATCTCAGAATCTCAGAATCTCAGAATTTCAGAATTTCAGAATCTCAGAATCTCAGAATCTCAGAATCTCAGAATCTCAGAATCTCAGAATTTCAGAATCTCAGAATTTCAGAATCTCAGAATCTCAGAATCTCAGAATCTCAGAATCTCAGAATCTCAGAATCTCAGAATCTCAGAATCTCAGAATCTCAGAATCTCAGAATCTCAGAATCTCAGAATTTCAGAATCTCAGAATCTCAGAATCTCAGAATCTCAGAATCTCAGAATCTCAGAATCTCAGAATCTCAGAATTTCAGAATTTCAGAATCTCAGAATCTCAGAATCTCAGAATCTCAGAATTTCAGAATTTCAGAATCTCAGAATCTCAGAATCTCAGAATCTCAGAATCTCAGAATCTCAGAATCTCAGAATCTCAGAATCTCAGAATCTCAGAATCTCTGAATCTCAGAATCTCAGAATCTCAGAATCTCAGAATCTCAGAATCTCAGAATCTCAGAATTTCAGAATCTCAGAATTTCAGAATCTCAGAATCTCAGAATCTCAGAATTTCAGAATCTCAGAATCTCAGAATCTCAGAATCTCAGAATCTCAGAATCTCAGAATCTCAGAATTTCAGAATTTCAGAATCTCAGAATCTCAGAATCTCAGAATCTCAGAATCTCAGAATTTCAGAATCTCAGAATTTCAGAATCTCAGAATCTCAGAATCTCAGAATCTCAGAATCTCAGAATCTCAGAATCTCAGAATCTCAGAATCTCAGAATCTCAGAATCTCAGAATCTCAGAATTTCAGAATCTCAGAATTTCAGAATCTCAGAATTTCAGAATCTCAGAATTTCAGAATCTCAGAATCTCAGAATCTCAGAATTTCAGAATCTCAGAATCTCAGAATCTCAGAATCTCAGAATCTCAGAATCTCAGAATCTCAGAATCTCAGAATCTCAGAATCTCAGAATTTCAGAATTTCAGAATCTCAGAATCTCAGAATCTCAGAATCTCAGAATCTCAGAATCTCAGAATCTCAGAATCTCAGAATCTCAGAATCTCAGAATCTCAGAATCTCAGAATCTCAGAATCTCAGAATCTCAGAATCTCAGAATTTCAGAATCTCAGAATTTCAGAATCTCAGAATTTCAGAATCTCAGAATTTCAGAATCTCAGAATCTCAGAATCTCAGAATTTCAGAATTTCAGAATCTCAGAATCTCAGAATCTCAGAATCTCAGAATCTCAGAATCTCAGAATTTCAGAATCTCAGAATCTCAGAATCTCAGAATCTCAGAATCTCAGAATCTCAGAATCTCAGAATCTCAGAATCTCAGAATCTCAGAATCTCAGAATCTCAGAATCTCAGAATCTCAGAATCTCAGAATTTCAGAATCTCAGAATTTCAGAATCTCAGAATTTCAGAATCTCAGAATTTCAGAATCTCAGAATCTCAGAATCTCAGAATTTCAGAATTTCAGAATCTCAGAATCTCAGAATCTCAGAATCTCAGAATCTCAGAATCTCAGAATCTCAGAATTTCAGAATCTCAGAATCTCAGAATCTCAGAATCTCAGAATCTCAGAATCTCAGAATCTCAGAATCTCAGAATCTCAGAATCTCAGAATCTCAGAATCTCAGAATCTCAGAATCTCAGAATCAAAGAATTTCAGAATCTCAGAATTTCAGAAGCTCAGAATTTCAGATGCTCAGATTCTTAGAAATTTAGAAGCTCAGATTCTTAGAAATTCAGAAATTTTGGAAATTCAAATACATCGCTTGAGGGCTCATAATCCTCTGGATTAGTCAGTGACGCGATAGAAGAAAAGCGCGACCTCTTGATTCAAATCCATATGATTTTATATGATTTTACAGCCCTGTTCCTGAAATGCTTGAAAAATAACAATAGAAAGGGTAACCACCTTACAATTTTATTCAAATCGAAAAAATTCATAAAAATTAATTTTTAATGAGCTGGTCTAATATTGACCGCTTTCTCTTCCAATCGACAACTCCGAACGACCATACGTCTGGTATTGCTCACTCATCTTCTTTTCTCCATTTTGGATTTTTTCGTTGACGAAATTTTTGACCGGAATCGTCTGGAACAGGTTTTGTTAATATTGAAAATACGTATCAGTTTTGTTTCACTAGCAGAACTGTTCGGTTTTAGACTAGAGGAGAAGGTCAGAAACAGTTTTTTACATAAGTCTCCTAAAACTGAATTAGAAAATTAATCAATTTGGTCGTTTTTGATGAGTTTTGTTTGCAGAAACTCGAAACAAAAACTCTCCCATCGGTGACAAGCCGATAACTCGCTTTAATATTGAAGTAGTGATCAAAATAATGCACCGGATGAGAGAGCTCAAAAAGCTGTAAAACCTCTAATAAGAATCGACTGACTTCAAAAGCCAACGGTTTTGCCCGGCTCAGTTTCGATTCTGGTCGATTGTTAGTGAAGGTTGTAGAGCTCGCATAGCATACATCGTTCGGTGTTCGTTATCAATGGTCCAAAAATGAGTTTTTCCCGCTCTTCTTAGAGCTATTTCTTTGATTTCAATTCGATTTTCCAGTCAAAAAAACCTACCTCTTCTTCTTTTCGCCCGATCTCCCATTTTCATCTTCTTCATCTCCTTATCAGTGATCGGGAGAACCTCACCAGTCGGCTCCTCACGTCCAGAGACAGGTCCAGATTCGAGTTCTGTCGATACTCATACTGCTGTAAACGCATGAATCTTTTGGTATCTATCTTTCAGTATCTGTTTTGCCCACTATTCTAATTTCAAAGCGAGTTATGATCTCGCCGGTGCCGTTTTTCTCATTTTTTGTCATATTTTTGGAGATTTTCACATGAAAATCCGTCAATTGTGTTCATTTTCTGGTGAAGTTAATGTTGAAAAAAGCTAGAATACTCACCTATCTCAAACTTCTTCACTATGAATCCCTAGAAAGGACTAAACAAATTTAGAAGGATCTAGAAGAATCTAGAAGGATCCAGAAGGGCCCAGAAGGATCCGGAACATCCTAGAAGGGTCTAGAAAGATCTTTACTTGACCTACTCGATTACTGTAGCTATGTATTTGGTTACTGCACCTATTCGATTACTGTAGAAAAAACAACTAACCTGAATCGTGGGTTCCAACGGTAACAAATACCGCTCATTCTGATGAATCTGAATCTCTCGAATGACGTCCGAAATCTTGCGACACTTTGGAAACGAGACGAGCTGTTTGAATAGTTCGCTCTCCGGTTCCTGTAATAATTATGCTTGTTTTTTTCCTGTGCCCCTCTCTCTCTTTCTCTCTCTCTCTCTCTCTCTCTCTCTCTCTCTCTCTCTCTCTCTCTCTCTCTCTCTCTCTCTCTCTCTCTTTTTCTCTCTCAGAGCCAAATGAGTAGGTGGTTTTGCTGTTGCTCACAATCAAAAGGACACCTCGTGATCTAATATCGAATTTCCTCCAATAGCAGTCCACCGAAACCGTTACCTTTGAGCTTAGATACCTTGATTTCTGGATAAGGTAACAAAAACTTGTCAACTGATGAAATATTGTTGAGATTGTGATAAACATTTCATCAGCTCACACATTTTTAATATCTCTTCCAGAAATTAAGATAATTGAGCTCAAAATTAACGGGTTGCGCGGGCTGCTATAAAAGTAAACGCGGTAAGTTAGATCGAATATGGGACCTAGCACAATATCTCAACAAGCTAATTTTGAAGAATTCAAGATGAATATCACTATATTCGGTTTGTTTTCAGTAATTTTATTGTCGAATTTGGGAAAAAAATATTACCTACCTTTTAAAAGTTTGTCCGCCATAATTAGATGGTTAAATAGTGAATAATATTCAGCAAAAATCAAAGGAAGATTCCCAGAATCCATTCATTTTCAGAATTTCATCTGGAAATCTTCCCGAGAGGCCGGTGGAAAATCACTTACCAGCCATTGAAAATCGTAAAAATAAGAAGAACACAAGGGTGGTGGAGAGAGGAAGAGAGTTGGTAGAGACGCAGACTGTGGGAGAATCGATAGAGGACATTCAAAATGACGTCATCGTTCTCCTCGCTTGTTTTCAATCCAAGGAAGGAGTTGGTTGGTGCGTCATTAGTCGGCAGACGTTCTCACTGGCCTCTTTAACTTGGACAGAGGGCCAAACGGATCACGACGGCTCACACACTCCTCCTACCTCCCCTTTGTATTCGTTTCTTTCTTTCCAAGCTCGGATGGTCCGTTTTCTGTGTCCCGTCCGGCGAGAAACTAGCACGTTGTATCAGAATGGAGGTGTCCTGTCAGCACAAGGCAAAGAGGGCAAAGGGCGAACAGTGAAATCTATTTGATGGGATTAGTTATGTTTAAGGACAAGACGGCAATGAGTGTGTTTCTGATTTTCTGACGGAGAGACAGAAGATGCTATTCTGGTATCGAACAAAAAACTTTTCACGTTTTCAAGTTCCTGAGAACATCCTGAAAATTTTGCGGCGTGATTCACAGTGATAATTATAAAATATTCATATTTTCTAATAATAACTACAATTCAATAATGAAACAAAAAAAAATTTCAAAACCCAAATCTTTCCGTCATCTCCACCGGTACTCTGAGCTCTTTAGCGACCTTGCACTGATCTCCAGATGCTTCAGCAGGGACTTCGGGTATTGATTTCCTTCTTTCGTGGATGCTGCTTGCAATCACACCCATGAAGTTGCTGCTCGAACGGCTTCAGAAGCTCCACGATTGCCGATCCATCCAATTGCAGCTCCTCTTTCGATTCTTCTCCTCATCTGTGAGATCCTTCCTCTTCTGTCTTTCCGAAGTGTATTCTATAATCTCACCAGCAAGCAGGTGCGCCTTCAGCGCGATTTAACCTAGTTTTCTTTACTTATTGGTCGCTCAGTTCTTCACTTTTTTAAAGGGTCAAATCTATATTTATTTTTCAAGTTTTTCAAAAGTTGACAGAGTGACACCGGGACAGACAGACGCGTGTAGCGTTTTATATATAAGGAAGATAGGATCCAGAGGCGACTTCTTGATGATCTTGGTGCAGTTGGGGCATCCGATATAATCCATTAGGAAGTCGTCGCAATTGCAGGCACTTCGCCAGCGGACTTGGTGGATGAAGCGACGCAGGAATTGGTGATGGTAGATCTGGACCTCACCCAGGTGATAGTTGTGCATCTGGAAAAGATGAATTGCATTCAAGATGTATTTTTGAAAAAAGTCTCGTTGGAAACTAGAAAACCATAACTTTTGGATACTAATTCCTTTCTGCCACTTCTTACTTAGAGACCATTTAGCATGGTGCCCTAACTTTCTCACTCTTTCTAAAAAGTGTAGTCAATTTTATTTAGAAATCTAATTCCTCGACAACATCCCCATGTCGAATGGATAGAAGTGAAATTTGAAATGATTTTTTCGAGATATAGACTAAAATCAAGACCTCGAACTCATGAACTTATAATTTAGTTTGGTAACAGAATCTTTCAAAACTAATATCTTGGAAGAGCGAATTTTTGGAGAATCTAGGTCGATGGATTCATTTTTTGGTCATTTTCAGTCGAAATTTAAGAAAAAACACATCACTTACCTGTAAACAACTTTTCCGCCATAATTGGATGATCAAATAGTCAATAATATTCAGAAAAAATCAAAGGAAGACTTCCAAAATTGAGAGACAGAAAAAATCAGATATCCGTCATTAAAATAAGTAGGAAATAAAGAAAAATGGAGAATAAGGGTGATAGAGAGAGAAAGTGAGAGCTGGAGACGCTGACGGTGAGAGAAATCGACGGAGAGAATGACATCATCGCTCTCATCGTTCGTTTTCAATCCACAGAAAGAATTGGTCACCAGCCGGCAGACATCCTTACTCACTGAGTTGACCCCTATAACTTGGACAAAGAGCCAAACGGACCACCACAACGTGCTCACACACTCCCCATACCTCCCTTTGTATTCGTTTCTTTCCTTCCGCGCGCGGATGGTCCGATTTCTGTGTCCCGTCCGGCGAGAAACGAGCACGTTGTATCAGAATTGAGGTGTCTTGTCAGCACAAGGCAAAGAGGGCAAAGGACGAAAAGTGGAATCTATCTGATTCGACCAGTTCTTTTCAATGACAAGACGGCAAGAAGAGTGTTTTTCTGTTTTCAGACAATGAGTCAGAAGACGCTATTCTTATATAGACTGAGAAAAAGCTTCTCATGTTTTTAGGTTCCTGAAAACAACTTGAAAATTTTATGATGTGATTCAGAGTGATAAATATAAAAAGTTCATATTTTCAAAAAAAAATTTACAAAACATGGGACGAGCTGGAGAGATCAGAAGCGGCAAAGAAAAGACAAAAACAAAGAAAGGGCAGGGAGGAGAATAGAATGCTGCCTAACCATTAAATTTGAGCCAATTTATCTCGGTTACTGTAAAAGAAATCAAAAATGTGTCAACTGATAAAATGTTGGTGATATTATGATGAACATTTCATCTGTTGACAACTTTTTTCTATCTTTGATGAGAACCGAGATAATTGAGCTCAAACTTAAAAGTGTGAGGGCCGTTCTATTACAAAAATGAGAAAACATAATTATTCAAAAATCCTTGTGTACTCCAGTTCTCAATGCTTCTTGGTCCATCCCTTGTCCGATTGCTTATATTGAAGCTTCAAAAGTTTGGACCAGTTGTTCGACCACATCTTCTTAGCTTCTGGAGACATCTGCTGCCAGAGAGCGTCTGAAAATGGTGTATTGTTAATAAATTTGGAAGAGTAGGCATAAAACCGGCGTAGAAGCTGAAAGCATGTTCCTGTAATTTCAGGTACTCCAAAAATAACTCACCCCATGCATAACAATCACCTTAGCATTCAACTTTATTCAAGATGGCGATGAACCTCCAGATCCAGTCGACGTCTACGTAGATGTTATCGACGTTGGCATTGATGCTCCAAAAGTGGCATTGATGCGGAAACGTGGAAGCTGAAAACGCTAGATCAGCCAAAATGATAATCCTAATATTCACCTACCAGATCCATTGGCTTGGCCACTTGCAGTACCCCACTTCGATTCATATGAGCCTAACCATCCTGACGCTCCTGATGTTCGAGTAGAAGGTCCTGACAAAATCCTAGACAGGCCAAACATTGAGACGGCGATGCAGCTCTAGATCCTCCCGAAGTTGGTAGCAAAAACCTGAATCGTCTAAAAAAATTCACCATATTCGAAACAACCAAATCATCACAATTCATTCGAGATGGCAATGAACCTTCTGAAGCTCCATACGTTGCCATTGGACCTCTTGACGTCGGCGTTAAAGCTCCTCCCGTCGCTGTCGTTGATCTTCCCGACGCTGGCGTTGATCCTTCCAACATGGGTCCTGATCCTCGGTTAAGAAGTTCTTTTGCCCAAATGAAAATCGCAATAGTCACCTACCAGATCCATTGGCTTGGCCCCATGCAGTGTCCCACTTCGATTCATATGAACCTGTAAATCTGAAAATGCTGAAAAAAACAAATAAAGATATTAGATGGATCATTAACCCCGCTGAGAAGAGACAATGAAAAAATGTGACTGATAGAAGAGATCATTCATGTAACAATATGGATAACAACTAGAACTCTATGCATTATTAACTAATCAGCTCCTTCTGGTCCTTCAACGTCTTCACCACAATCCACCCTTTGGCGACTCGCTCCTCGTGCTCCATCTTCATCGATTTCCTCAGCACCTCGAACTCTTTCTGCCCAAATGGAGTGTCATCTGAAAAAAATGCTATAAAACGTTTTGAAATAATGACTCACCCATATGCATCATCCTCAAGTATTGATTACGAAGAGCTTTCCAGGTGGGTAGTCTGGACACCGCCTGGGGTAGCTTCTGACTTCCACTGAAACCATTTTCAACCCATTTTTTTTCAAGATTTGTAAATACTTACCGTATGCCTTCCTCTGTCATTCCGTCTTGAATACCCCATCTGGAATCTCATAGCTCACTACTTTGAGCTTGTCTGGGACCACAATGAACCTAGTCTCATTGGATTCGCTGCTCGCGAAAAAGTTTTCGCATAGAGCAAGGGGTAATTGCCTTTCTGGAAAATATGAATTTGAGAGAAGATTGGAGCTTTACGCTTACCATTTGGAATCCTGACCTCCAGATTCGATGGTCTCATCTGTGGGAGGCAAACGTGGGATGCCAATGAAGACATCGGACTCGAGCTCACAGTGGATTCAGTTTCCGGCTTGAGAAGGTCCTTGACGAGCAAAGGAGAGCCTGAACATGCTTATAACTTTTTGTGGGCCTAATCAACTTCAGGGCAATATACGGTATTTGCTCTGATGGAAGCCCAATCCAAACCGTCAACTTTAAGCTCGAATATCTCGTTGGATATTAGAGAAGTCAAAAATTTGTCAACTGATAAAATAATGACGTTATTACGATAAACAACTTATCAGTTGAAACCTTGTTTTGTATTTTTCATGGGATTCGAGATGATTAAGCTCGAAGTTGACTTTTTGGATTGGCATCTATAAGGTTCTGTCTGGCAAAAGCAAGATGATCAAAGTTTGGACTCCAAACGTCAAGATTTTTTTTAGAACTGTCTAATTTTGGTCCAATTAAATCAGATTTTTGAATTCAAACCCTATTATGCTGCGTCTATTTTTAGGTAACTTCTAGTTGTAATAAGAAAATAAATAAATACTCACCTTCTTCGAATTCCTTCGCAATAGAAGTTGGAACACCTAGTGGTTCAATAAAAAAATATTCAGATAAAATCAAAGGAAGATTTCCAGAATTCATTCATTTTTTGGATTTCTTCTGGAAATCTTCCGAGAGGCCGAAAAATCAGATATCGGCCATGTTAGTGTGTACATATGAAATGAGATGCCCACAGGGGTGCTGAGGAGGGTGAGAGAGTGTTAGTGATGGTAGAGACGCAGCAGGTGTGAGAGGGCGGGAAAATAGAAATTCAAATGTTTTGTCTTCTGTCCTCTTGTGGTTCTACATAACGAGATTGCGCAAATTGGTCCCGTCCCTGTGTTCTCAAACTCCTCTCCCCCGTTCATATAGCCTGACCCCCGCCTATCGATCGGTTGGTATGATCCCAACGCCTCTCTTTCCCTCCCCTCTCCTGTTCTTCATTCGATCTCGTTAGCTCCGGTCGGCCTGGTGAACGTATCACTCCCAAACTCCCCTCCCCTCGTTCATTATTCCATCTGACCCCAAACTGTTCGTGTGTCTCTCGTCGACGACAGGCAATTGCCCCACGTCTTCTCTCCCTCCCGTGAAACAGTCGATCTGGTTAGCTCCGGTCCGGCTGGTGACCCTTGTTCTGCTCTCTTCGTTTGTTGTTTCGCGGTGTTTATTGATCGCAATTCAGGTTTTCTTTGAGAGCTCATTGAAATACCATAATTCGAGAATATCGTTTCGCTCCTGTTACTGACCTAATGTTCCAAACATCTAGGATGAGCAGTCGAGCGTTTCGTATTCCGTCGAAAAATAAAAAATTCCCCCCCCTTAGCTCCTTAAAACCCTCCCAGTTAACGTTTAAACGACCCATTTCACTTGAAAAAGTCCGAAAACTGATCTAAGAGCGTCAGTTCTCGCCTTGATCCAACTTCCGCTTATCAATCGGCTCCGGCCAGTATTCCTGGGTGCGATCCATTGGAGAATATGAGTTCTCGAATTCAAGATCTCAAGGTGTTCTTGTGAACATCACATGTAATGGCGTGATGTCAGTGCTCAAACAGGATGGATTCAACTTGCGACACAGGTTTTTTTTGCTGATCGGACTTGAGCATCTTCAACTAAGGTGAGTTTTTTCACATATTTTTGAGAATTCAAGCTAAATTGGAGGGTTTCAGGTACTTCACCACAATAGGAGATAAGAACCTGCCGACGCCCGAGTCTCAACTGAATTTGTATTCGACGAACGACATGATTATGAAGCTCTAGTGAAGATGAAGTATGGTCTATGATGAGTGACCACATGCCACAAAGGTGCCTTCGGTCGTCTATCAAGATAATCCAGAATGAAGCAGTTGTTGAGGTGAGTCGCTTTGAACTTTTTAGTATTCACATTAAAATGCTCATTTCCAGACTGAATAAGAGCTCCAAAATTCAATTCATGGCGAAAAATGTGGTGAACCATTCGTTGTCTCTTCGAATCGCTTCATTTTCCAAGGTGCAACAGTTCAAATCACTCACTCCATGATAGATGATCCATATCAGAATCTGATGAGGTTAGTTTAGTTGGTTAGCTAGACCAACTTTGAGAATTACGAGACACAGTCTCTAATAGCCAACGTATTTCAGCTGTGGCGGCTCATGATCATGCTTGGGAGGAAATGAAGACTCGAGCTCTACCGGAAGTTCTTGCTGCTTGTCACGATGGACTGTTCTCGGCACAATCTTAGGAGGTTCAGAAGTAATTGCACCCTTTTGTGGTCCATTCGAGAAGAAAAAAACAACGTCGCGAAGGTTGTCGACACTCCTGAAATCTGAATTCACTCTACAAGTCAGGCTGTATGTCAAGGATGAAATGGCCCAGTAGATGAGAATCGCCGTACCTGAAGCAACGCGAAGCCTTCTAAGTGAGTCTTTACTTTTTTCCAGAAGGCAACTGGTAGTCCGATTTTAATGCTATTTGCTTCAAATGTGAAAAACCTGTTCATCTCGGCTGCGACTGTCGTTCTTTGGGCGGAGGTTGGCCAGATTCCGCTAGGGATTTCCCCAGAAGGTGTCCAAACAGCGCTCAAAAGGTGGCAAAAGCAAGGGCAAAACTGGCTGGCTACGCCTTGGGCTCGACTAACAGGTTCTACCTTTGCCTTGGGTTTGCCTTCAATGGTTTTTTTGCTCTAAAAACCCCGACGGTCGCTCAAAAAGAGGACGGCGCTCTAATTTTGCCCAAAAGGCACCCAAGTTTGCCCAAAAGATGGCAATGCCCCTAATGTTGCTCAAAAGACGACAGTTGAGATGCTTTAAGTTCCTGAAAACTTCCTGAAATTTTACAATGTGGTTCACATCTAAAATTATAAAAGATTCATATTTAAAAAAAATACTAACATTCGAAAACGAAAATGAGAAAATTCAAAATTTAGGTAGTTGCTCGTTTGGAATCTTGATCGGAGCCGATTCTGCTGACGACTATCAAGACGACGATGTTCCTCTGGAAGATCAGCCGATGGTGGTGATGGGGACCCGAATTGGCATCCAGAAATCTCGGCATCCTTCGCGCCGAAAACGCCGTAGCCAAATAGCCGACGATCATGGACCTTTGGTGGTTGGTTTTCTTGTCCGACGAAATCTAATTTTTTTCACTAATCGGAAGATGACAAGCTTACCTGAAAATGTGAATTTTTTTTAATCGAAATGTCGTCAAGTAAGATTTTGAATTGATCAAAACTGAATGATAAACGGCTGATAGGAACTTTTACTATAAAGAAGATTGAATTTTGAGAGTTTTTCAATCTTCTCATTTTAAGTCGAAATTTAAAAAAAAAACCAGAATACTTACCTCAAGTTTTCACTTTTCGCAGCAATTCGTGAAATATATAGGGATATAATAATAGAATATTCAGGAAAAATAAAAGGAAGATTTCCAGATTCCTTTCATTTTAGGATTCTGCGGAAATCTTCCGAGAGGCCGAAAAAATCAGATATCAGCCATTTTACTGTGCATGGAAGAAGAAGCCGACTAGTTTGGTGGAGAGAGAGTGTGTGTGATGGCGGAGACGCAGCATGATGGAAAATCGATACTGCCTTTTTTCGCCCTGTGGTTTTACCTAACTCGCGCGAGCAAGATGGCCCCTCTCACGTATCATTCTCAAAACCCCCTCCCCACGTTCATTCCATTTGACCCCAAACTGTTCGTGTGTCTCTCGTCGACGACAGGCAATTGCCCCACGCCTTCTCTCCTTCCCGTCAATCGTTCGGTTCAGCTCCGGTCAGTCGGGTGACCTCCTTTTTTCTGCTCTCTTCGTGTGTGCCCCGCGGTGTATATTGATCGCAATTCAGGTTTTCTTCGATAAATCATCAAAATACCAGAATTCGAAAACACCGTTTCGCTCCTGTTACTGACCTAATGTTTCAATTCAAACATTCAGGATGAGCAGTCGAGCATTTCGTATTCCGTCGAAAAAAAATAGAAAATTCCTTTAATTAGTTCCTCACAGCCTTTCCCAATTAACACTAGAAGAACACTTTTACTTAATATGATATCAATACTCACCCAAAACACGATTCCTACAATTATGGATGGTCGGACGAGAACATCTAATGCTAAGGTACGTTATTTGAGATATTTGAGAACTTTTGACTGATTTTTCAAAATTTCAGTTACTCCACCCCAAGAATGGGTAGTGAGGATCTGCCAGCATCTGCACTTGGTTTCACCGAATGACATGATTCTGAAGTTCCAGCCAAGATGAAGTATGAGCAATGATGGTGACTACATGCTTCAATTTGCGCCGTCAACTGGGATTATCAAGATTTGAGAAATCTTTGTCAGGTAAGTTCCTTCAAACTATTGCCTTTGAACACAAAAACGGCAAATTGCAGTCACATCGTCACATTGACTGCAGTGAGAGCTCTAAAAGTTATCCCGTCACCAGAAGCAACGAAGAATCAAGAGGCTCTCGGACCGCCACAATTGCGAAGAGAAGAATAATAAAAGATCTTCGATGCGTCTTCGTGCCAAACAAGATTGGCTTACTTGCTAGCAATCTTGGGAATGCACCGTAACATTGCGGCAACAACACCCAGGATCATTGTTGAATCTCTAAAACCAGTCCCAATATCAGAAGTCCCACGAGCAACCTCGAATGCCAACAACCACCCGATCAACTCTAGAAAGTCGACAGGGCGCTAAGGATGCTTTACATTAGATTCACTTTAGAAGATCTAGGTAAGCCTGGCGATTCTCTAATAGTTCTATTTATGACTTTTCCAGATCCATTTGAAAACGTCCTATGGAATGCTGCTTCGGAATACCACATGGGAAATTGATCACTGACAAAGCGAGTTCTCCAATTTGGCCAACTCTGAAAGTTGCATTCAGCACATCAAGCAACTGCAAGTCATCATCTGTTTGGAACAGCCCAATATCGTGATGTTAGTAGTAAAGTGAGTTTTTGACCTATT
Source organism: Caenorhabditis nigoni (assembly GCA_027920645.1). Lineage (NCBI taxonomy): Eukaryota > Metazoa > Nematoda > Chromadorea > Rhabditida > Rhabditidae > Caenorhabditis > Caenorhabditis nigoni. The sequence continues at coordinate 2,607,845 of CP115869.1, forward strand.
ACTGAATTTTCACTGAATTGGAGAATTTCAGCTACTTCTTACATCAAGATGGTGGCAATGGATGCTAGCGAACTGCGCACATCGATGTCTTGAAGAGTTGATAAGTCTCCGTGCATAGTCAAAAAGTACGCAGAAGTCGAATCTTTCCAAATAAAATGCCGTTTGTACTGAGGAAAGTAAGAAAGAGGAATTGATGAGTCTCCGCACCGAGAATGCTATTTTCTGCAATAGAATTGTTGACCACAGTGACAGCATGAAGTCTGACGTTTGCATTTCGACATATCTGAGAACGTGAGTTTTTATCCATAGTTTCAATCAACGACAGATTGTATTACAGTCACTCCGCCGCTCCATACGTATTCGGTTAGCCAGCTGTTGCCAGGATCATCAGAAAGCAATAATTAAGCTCTCTCAAAAATACAGGTAAGCTTCACTATAATCCAATCCCACCTTTAATAAAGCTTAAAATGACATAGAATAGCTTGAAAATGGCTGAAAATGGCCTGAATGACCCGAAATGGGCGTAAATTATCCCGAAATTGACATAAAATTAGCTATAATACGCTTAAAATGTTTCTAAAATTGACGTGAAATGACCGAAATTGACGTAAAATTAGCTATAATACGCTTAAAATGTTTCTAAAATTAACGTGAAATGACCAAAACTTGGCCTAAAATGGCCTCAAATGGCCCAGAGTGGCTGAAAATAGTCAGAAAATAGGCTTAGGAGGACCTAAAATGACCCAAATTCTCCCTAAAAACGACTAAAAATCCCTATTTTAGATTTATGCTGAGAAATGTTAGATGAATTGTAGCTTAAAATGTCCAAAAACTGACTGAAAATTCTCTAAAATTGGCTGAAAATGACCTAAATTAGGTCGTAACTGGTCTGAAATGGGCCTAAAACATCTTTTGAAATGCTTCAAATGATACATATTAGGCTTTAAAAAAAATGATACATATTAGGCTCTACATAAAAATCAGATTTTTTTTTTCATATACAAATGGTACATATTAGGCTCTACATAAGCGCGGTGCAATTTCGTCCCCCAAACTGTCCCCCAAAATTTTGCTGTCTCGCCTCCTTTAAATGTCTCAAAATAAGCGGAAAACCACTTAAAGTCGACAAAAATTCACATTTTCAGATTCCCGAAGACCTGATGCATCGCAACGCCGACATGACGGAATTTCCGGATTGCGTACCGAATTGAATCGAAAAAAGGATGCGGCACGAGTAGCTGAAGCGAGGCTGATGACGTTTTTTTCAAAGCTCAGATCCGTAGATTTGCCGAGATTGAAAGTAAGATCCGCCCCTTTTTCGCAAAAAGTAAAAAAAAAACGGGAAAATCGACACAAAATGATTTCAAAAGGGCATTTACCAGCTAACCCCGGTCCCTTTTTTATTGGAAAAAATAGGGAAAATCGCAGGAAATCGGAGAAAATTGAGCCAAAATACGTGATTTTGGGGTGTCAAGCTAAGCCGCGCCCACTTTTTTAACCAAGAAGTTCAGAAATCGAAAAAATCGGTGCAATTTGAGCCAAATTGGAGAAAGTCTAGCAAAGCCCCACCCCTTCCAGGGCTACTTTAGAGAGTTTTAGACTGTTCTGGACCGATTCCAATCAATTTTCTGTCAAAAATAGCCTAAGATCCGCTCAAAACGGCCTAAAATTGCCTTACAGTACCGAAAAATGGTCTAAAATAGCCTGGTTGTTCATTGTCAATGTTTTAACTACAGTAGTCCTAGCTAGAGACTTGAAAATTGGCAATTTGCAGGCATTTTCAGCATTTTTAGTGATTTTAAAGTTACAAGGGTACGTGAAATTTGGTTTTCTAGTAGAAATTTGGTTTTAAATGTCTTGAAATTGGCTGGAATAGACTGAAAGTTAGCTTCAAATGTCTCAAAATAAGCTGGGAATGACTCGAAATTCACTGAAAATAGTTCAAAATAGGCTGAAAATAGGCTAAAAATAGCTAATAATAGGCATAAAATAACTGAAAATTGGCTTAGAATGCCTCAGAATTGACTGAAAATAGTCTGAAATAGCTCAAAATCCCCCTAAAACTTTAAAAACGGAATTTTCAGGCTGACGATAGCTTCAATTTGATCCAAGAAGAGCTGGAAAGGCTCACCGAGCACTTGAAGCAAGCCAAAGTCAACAACGTATCACTGAACAAAGCGATTGCTCAGCACTCGGCGAATCTACAGATTCTGTCGACTTCTGTGTGTCTGAAATTGTCTGAAATTGCCTAAGTCCGCCTTCAAAAGGTATGAAATTGTCTGAAAATAGTCTGAAAATTACCAATAAACGGTCTAAAATACCTATAAGATAGCTTAAAATGGCTTAAAATTGCTTTAGAAAAGCTTAAATTGCATGAAAAAACTCTGAAGCAGTATAAAAAAAAAATAGCCTAAAATGGCCTCAAAAGTGCCTGTAAAAAGCTTAAATTGCTTAAAATTGCCTAAAAAATGTCTAGAATTGCCCGAAATGGCCTGAAAAAAGTCTTGAATAAGCCTAAAATAGCCTAGTGAAAACCTGAAATTGCCAAATTTCAGACAGTGACAGCATCCGAACAAAGTTGGAGTGATCGTCGAATCCAAGTCACCCTCCGTGCCGACGCCTTCGGATTGGAACAAATCGATAATCAAGGTGTCGTCGTGCAGTTGTATCCGTATAAGAATATTTGAAGTATCGGAAAGATTGCGGATTGTCCAGGAGCATCTGTTGTGGATGTTGGGGAGCATAGGAGACGGGTAAGGGCTTATTTTTGGCTGGAAAAATGATTTTAAATATTAAATTCGTCCTGAAACATCACATTTAAAAATTAACTGATATGACCTTAAAAGTGATCAAAAAATCTGATTTGTGGCGATTTTCGGTCTGAAAAAATAGTTTTAAATTCGAAAGTTACCCGAGTTTCTAGCCAATTTTTTGCTGATTCCTTAACCTAAAAAGTCTCAATTGCCTTAGTTTTGGTTCTGGGATGTTTAAGAACTCAACATTTCAGAACCCGACGTTCCAGAACTTTTCTGCATTCATGTAAAATAGTTTTGCACAAAATGAGCAATGCTCATTTCAATATTGTGATTTTCTGCTTTTTTTATTAGTTCTCATCTACCGTACTACAAATAATGATAGGTTCAAACTGGGAATCTCTCAAAAATTTAAAAAAAATTGAAAAATTCAAATACTATGCGAATATGAGTCTCATTTTTGCATACTTTTAGTAATGACAAAATTTTTGAAAATTTCAATTTTTTTGAGAGATTCCGAGTGTGAACGTATCATTATTTGGAGTACGGTAGATAAGGGTGCTTAAAAAAGCAGAGAAGCACAAAATTGAAATGAGATTTGGTGTGCAAAAACCATTAAACCAGAATGCAGAAAAGCTCTGAAACATCGGGTTCTGAAACCTGCCAGAGCCGGAAAATTTAGTCAAAGGAAAAACTATGAAAGTGTACTGATTAGCCAGACTTTCTGTCTGTTGATCCCTTTCGCCGCGTAGAGGCTCAGTACGTGAAAGAGTATCTGGTTTTTTACCGGGAAAAAAACTGACGAAAAACCCCTATCAGCATATGGGAGTACCATATCTCTGGCATCAGGGAATCTTGCGATTACTCTGGCATCCGGATATATGGGGATATATCATGGGCATCTGGATATGGGAGTACCACATCAAGGCATCAGAAAATCTTGCGATTACTCTGGCATCCGGATATATGGGGATATATCAAGGGCATCTGGATATGGGAGTACCACATCAAGGCATCAGAAAATCTTGCGATTTCTCTGGCATCCGGATATATGGGAATATATCAAGGGCATCTAGATATGGGAGTACCACATCAAGGCATCAGAAAATCTTGCGATTTCTCTGGCATCCGGATATATGGGAATATATCAAGGGCATCTGGATATGGGAGTACCACATCAAGGCATCAGAAAATCTTGCGATTTCTCTGGCATCCGGATATATGGGAATATATCAAGGGCATCTAGATATGGGAGTACCATATCAAGGCATCAGAAAATCTTGCGATTATTCTGGCATCCGGATATATCTAGGGATATATCAAGGGCATCTGGATATGGGAGTACCACATCAAGGCATCAGAAAATCTTGCGATTTCTCTGGCATCCGGATATATGGGAATATATCAAGGGCATCTGGATATGGGAGTACCACATCAAGGCATCAGAAAATCTTGCGATTTCTCTGGCATCCGGATATATGGGAATATATCAAGGGCATCTAGATATGGGAGTACAATATCAAGGCATCAGAAAATCTTGCGATTTCTCTGGCATCCGGATATATGGGGATATATCAAGGGCATCTGGATATGGGAGTACCACATCAAGGCATCAGAGAATCTTGCGATTTCTCTGGCATCCGGATATATGGGGATATATCAAGGGCATCTGGATATGGGAGTACCATATCAAGGCATCAGAGAATCTTGCGATTTCTCTGGCATCCGGATATATGGGGATATATCAAGGGCATCTGGATATGGGAGTACCACATCAAGGCATCAGAAAATCTTGCGATTTCTCTGGCATCCGGATATATGGGAATATATCAAGGGCATCTGGATATGGGAGTACAATATCAAGGCATCAGAGAATCTTGCGATTTCTCTAGCATCCAGATATATGGAGATATATCACGGGCATCTGGATATGGGAGTACAATATCAAGGCATCAGAGAATCTTGCGATTTCTCTGGCATCCGGATATATGGGGATATATCAAGGGCATCTGGATATGGGAGTACCATATCAAGGCATCAGAGAATCTTGCGATTTCTCTGGCATCCGGATATATGGGGATATATCAAGGGCATCTGGATATGGGAGTACCATATCAAGGCATCAGAGAATCTTGCGATTTCTCTGGCATCCGGATATATGGGGATATATCAAGGGCATCTGGATATGGGAGTACAATATCAAGGCATCAGAAAATCTTGAGATTTCTCTGGCATCCGGATATATGGGGATATATCAAGGGCATCTGGATATGGGAGTACAATATCAAGGCATCAGAGAATCTTGCGATTTCTCTAGCATCCAGATATATGGAGATATATCACGGGCATCAGGGTGTCTTGCGACACCCTGGACAATGAGGGGGAAGAGGAAGAAATGAATAATGAGGAAATTGTTTTCGAACCCTTGCGTCTTCACTTAAGGGGCGGAGCTTACCACATCTGCACTACAGGGTGCGGCAAAAGTTTTGCAACCGAAGTTTGAAGCAAACTGGCGCACGCTAAAGCACTTTTTGTGCATTGATGTTGTGTTCATATTCTTCCTCGTCTCTTCGTTAGTGAATGTGCGAAGTTTCATGTTCCTACCTCAATTTTTACATAAATGGCACCGCTTTCTGTATGCCTCCTCCGGTGTTTTTCCTGAGCCTCTGGCACGCGCTTGACCACCGCTTTCATTGATGAGACACTGTTCAGCTTGGAGGCAAAACACAGTTTTAAAAATTGTCATGTAAAGGCACAATGTCCTTGGCTATCTAACATTAATAGTCTGTATTTTCTCTAGGCAGCCGATCCTCAGCAAACAATGATTTTTGGAGGAATCACTTCAAATGCAAAAAATCACTGTTTTTGGTGGAGCCAGGTGTTCGAGTGTACCAAGATTACTACTTTTAGTAAAAATCATACTGCCTGAATCATGATCTAACTTTGAATAGCAAATTCAGACTTCCTAGAAAGATGTAGCGCCTGCTGAGACTGCAAAACATGTTTAGCAGTAGTGCCAAGCCAATTTCTCAAGTTTGATCCCTGAAAATAAATGGTCTGTCTCGAGTCAGATCACAATTCGATGAGGATTTTCGTGCAAGGACTTCCTGAAGCATGTCTTCGAGTTTGTTTTAAAACAATTTTGGATGCTCAAAAAAATATTCCTTCCGCGGGACGGACTATTTTCCGCCAGACAACCCCCGTGCCAGCATAAACGCAACCCGAAGAAGTTGAACCCCGTCATTAAAAACAGAACTGCCAGAAACAAACAACTATGATACAATTTTGTTACAAATCTCTTTATTGAAGTTTTGTTAAAATTTGACCCGGATTGAACTATTTTCCGAGAAGTTATGACGTCTTCTTTTGGTTGCAAAACTTTTGCCGCACCCTGTAATCCCGCCCCTCTTTGAAACGCCGCCCCTTTTCGGATACTTCAAAGGCCCGAATACGTCATAAATTGATAGGTGAAGACGTAAAAGGTAGGTGAAGACGTGATAAGCAGGTGCGAAAGGGATTGACACCTTGGATTTTAAGCCGCCGCGTAGGTGTTATAAAAGCATGCCGACAATCATCATGTGAAGAAGTGTATACGGTAGTGACGAGGTGAAGACGAATTCTCATTGAAACAGAGACATGTCGTTCTACTAAAAGAACAATCGACCTGATAGCAGGAATGACTGATTTGCCCAATTTTTGGCTGAAAAAATCATCTTTTCATCTGAAAAATCCAGTTTTCTGTCTTGCGGACTCAAAATTCGACTGGAAAACCTTTTTCATTCTAAAATGACCCAAAATCTAGGTTTTTTAAACTTAAAGAAAATAATTTTCCTCGATTTTTAGGCTCAAAATTCATCCAAAAACCTTAAAATTCCCCATTTTCAGCACATGTTCGCCTCGTCGAATCAAGAAGAGCTAATCAAAGAATGTCGACGTCTGGCGATTGAAAAAATTGGTTATACGATTCCAATGGCAAAAGAACTCATTTCATTGGACGATTTCCTCAAGACTCGTCTCGGATTATGTAGTCGTGACGAGGAATTGACGTCGTATTCAGAATTCAAAGATTCAAAAATCACGAGAAGAGCCGAATTGCCTGTAGACTGCTGTATTCGATTGAGACGTGTATTATTGAGAGGGACTTGGCAACGTATGCTGTTATTTGTGCAACGCCGCTGAAACATGTTAGTTTTGAGATCTGAAATTTTCAGTCTGCAAGGAATCTTGAATTCAAAAAATCTGAAAATCTGAATTAGAAGAATCTGAAAATCTGAAATTCCGAAAATTCAAAATATTGAAATTTTAAGAATCTGAAATTTGAAAATCTGAATTTGAAGAATCTGAAAATCTGAAATTCCGAGAAACATAGATTTCCAAGAATCTGAAATTCTGAATTACCAAGATCCTTGGATTCTGAAATTTTAAGAACTTGATATCCCAAAAATTGGAAAATCTGAGGATCTGTAATCCTGAAAATTTGAAATTCCGAGAATATGGAAATTTGAAATTCTTAAAATTGACTTGAAAATAGAATGAAAATTTCTGAAATACCTGGAAAAATGTCTGAAAATCGAGCTGGTTTTTGAGAAAAATCTTTGATAAATCTGGAATTTCAGAAAACCTCAAAATCTTTGAATGTCGGTTTTTTTTTGTTTTTGAGATTCTAAGAACTTGAAAATTTCAAAATTATGAAAATTCTGAAAATTCCCAACATTGGTTTTCAAATACCCAGGATTTTAGAATTTTCAGATTTTTTCCAGATTTTCAAATTTTTGGAATTTCAGATTTTCAGATTCTTGGTCTTTAAGGTTTTCGAAAATTTCGATTCTCAAAATTTTAGATTTTCAGAAAAGAAATCACGACGCTCGTGCCACCAAAACTTGCTACCGCTTGCTACAACGGAGATGTTTCTGTCACAATCTCATCAGATACTGAAGACGTTGCTTCGTTTTGTGTTCAACTGGAGGAGAATCAAGTCTTCTTCGCAAAGCCAATTTCACTCTACGAGCCATGCTCGCTCTCAAAAAATGAACGATCGTGTCGATGAGAACCGCTATTCCAAAATCAAGGCCCAGATTCCAGAAAACAGCTGATAATCCGATGTGGCTGCTACTTGGTCTACCGAGTACCACGTTCACAACAGTCGCTCATCAGTCCAGCTCTATCAAGCTCCGCAGAAGACAGCCGACAACGACATTGACCAATTCTAGAGATCCAAGATCTACCGAGCTGAAGTCAAGATTCGAACAATGGAGCTCTGCCCAGAAAAACGAGAGCACAAAAATTGCGAACTATATGTATACTGAGGTGAGTGACTAAACATTTCACAACTTTTAATAAAATGACAAAATTTCAGAAGATATTTTCATCGCGAAACTTGGAGTCGAAAATAGCGGATTCGCTGTGAATATCAGGAAGACTTCGAAGCGCTACGGTGTATGGGAAGCAAAGGAATGTAGCGACAAAATGCCGAGGAGTTCATCGCACGGTTCAAAAATCCAGTTGTGGCTGATGGATGGGTTCAGAATGTTCCAGACGCTCTGAATCAGTCACAAGACGTTCAAAAAGAACTGCAGATTGTTTTTCTGGCTGCTACTCGTTTGCAAGGCTTGCTCCATGCTGGATATTGATTATTTTGGAGCTCATAGCGCTTTGAGCTTTGGAGCTTTTGGAGAAGGAAGTTGTACTAAAGGGAACTTCAATGATCAGTCCAATTCTGCAAGGGATTATTTGCAATACTGAAAATCATTGTGAATGTCATATTGTTGGTGGAGGAAGAGGTTCCATTTCACCAACCGCTCACTACAACATCAACCGATTTGCTTTGGATTTGTAGGTATATTTATCAGCAAATGCGGTGTCGTTCAATTGTCTACAATTTTGCAGGCCCTTCTTGACCACCTCATCAATGGACAAGTTCTCTATGGACCCACGTAGCTGTTTCTTCTCGGCCAGTCGCAGTCGCTCAATATTAATTCCACTCGATCGATTCAGGAAATAGAAGAAGAAAAAAGCGGAGCCATCGGAAGAAATCTTCATCAAGAGTATAAGGTAAAAGGAAAATTGGCACAGAACTTGAAATGTATGAGAAGCGAAGAAATGGAATAGCGTGAAGGCGAGGAGTCAAGTGGTTGCTGATGAAGGTGTTTTTCAAATATTGTAGATGCTCTTGCTGCTCAATCGATTCATGTCGGTTACAATTTGATGCTCCTGCTCAACATTCCGAGCTTTCACAGTCAGAAAGTGAGTTTTTTTTATTTCAAAAAATTTTTTTGAAAAGATTCTCTTAGAGACCTGTTATGAAGCCACAAATGAAAATATTTGTCAAGCTCTTTAGATTGAAAACAAGGCGCAAAAAATTTATGCGATTGTGCTTGACACAAAAAATTATGATTTGTTTATGCTCCAGTTCAAAACTCAAATATGCCTTTTTTCAGAATACAATAAGCAGGAACTCAATTTACCATCAAGAGGGCAAGCTCGATGTTGGTGATCGAGGTCGGAACGTTTGGCGACCAGAACCGGGACTACGGTCGGAGATCCACAGCAAAGAGAAATCACTTGTAACCAAAACATGAGATTGGCGCATACCATCATCGCAATCAAAGGACTGTGACGGCTCTCGATCTCACTAGCGACGGAATGAAGACTCAAGCTACACGAGATGCTGCTTGCGAAGCAAAGATTGTGCTCAAATCTGTTTCTGGCGAACTGGGACCTATATCAAATTCATTCTAGCGTGATCGAGGTAAATTTAATAAACAGGCTAGGATCTCCTTTGAGATTAAAGTTATATTGGGAAAAATGATGTTTTTTTTTTAGTTTGGTTCATCAATCGAAGGAGAAGAGGGAGATGGCAGTAGATATTTCATATTGGCTCTTCATTAGATGCTGACGGTGAACGGGAGAGAAAACAAGCTGACTAATAGGGACCCGGGCGGGATTTTCAACGACTCAGGCGGAAAATTCACTGCACAATTACAAGGTAGGTCGTGGTTTTGAGAACTTCAGACACATTGTCGCTTATCTGCGGTTTACTGGGAGTTGGTTGGTAGGGTGTTTCTCTGGATAGTATAAGTCTTGCCCACAGAAGTGACTTCTACTGCTGTTTAGGTGCTCGAAAAATCCCTAAAACTTTTGAGATGGTATTTCAAAGATAAAAATAACAAATTCATATTTTCAAAATTAACCACAATTCGAGAATTAAAGCACAAATGAAAAAAATTATTAGATTAGATTCATCCGAACAATTTCTTCAAGGTGTTTCCTGTCGTTCATAGATTCTGAAAATAGGACTTTGATTATTTCCGGTTTATTTTAATGCTAAGAACTGATCTTCAACCCAGACATAGGCAGTATTGAGAATCATTAAACTTATAGTGTAGTCAACATATGCACATCACAAAAACCCTACTCACAATAATCTTTTCAAAAAGTCATAAACATCCTCACTCTTTTGATGCATTCTTTTCTTTCCCTCCATCAATTTCCGGTGCATTCCGTTCCGTCTTCCTTTAATTTCGTCGTCCAAAGCTAGCATCAGCCTATCCATTTCCTTCTTGATAGCATCCGCGAACATCTTATTGGATCCTACTAATTCCAATCACAGTTCTTTTCGTCACATACCGTGCTTCCAATTTTTTAGATCTTTCCTCTATCTTTTCTCTTGCTTCTCTAACTTTTCCTTCTCAGTAGCTCCCGCTGCATACTTGTTTTCGGCCATACCCTATCATTTTCGGTTCTCCTTGGACGACTCATCCATTTTCTCTGAATACTCACTTGATTTAAATTTCGCTGCAATGAATGGTAGAATATCAAGAAAATCAAAGGGAAGATCTCCAGAATCCATTAATTTTTAAAATTTTATCTGGAAATCTTCCCGAAAAGCCGGTATTAATCAATCCTCCTTCTAACGTTTACTCACCTCAGAACAGATCCTGACCAACGTGGGCAGACGGGGGGGGGCTCTGATAGGCAGTCTGATTCTGCAAGAAATAAGTTTAGCAAAAGATTCAAAGTTGCTCAATGATTCTATGATCATTCAACTCTTACCTTCGAACCGATGAATTTTCGTTGCCGACAAGAACATCGGAGAAATGTTCCGAACGATTGAAAACGAATGGCAAGGTCCGAGGGATTAGGAATTCCGAGTCAAGTGACTGTGGAAGAAGAGTCCTCTCAGAATAGTTCAATATCTAGGAAAATCAAAGGGAAGATCTCCAGAATCCATTCATTTTCGGGATTTCATCTGGAAATCTTCCCAAAAGGCCGGTGGAATATCAGTTACCAGCCATTTCAAAGCGTGTGATGTTAAATTCCGAAAAAAGTGATCAGTTTATGTTGTTAGAGACGCAGACTGAGAAAGCAAACGATGACGGGGAAGCTGGTGGGCGGGGCGATGTGAAAATCAATATCAAACGCGTTTCCATTGCATAGGGGCAGAGACAGTGTCAGGAAAAGAAAAACAGAGACAACACTGAAAAGGAACAAAGGGAAAACGGCTCTAGTTAGCCAAGTTAGCTTTGATGAAAAGACTGCGAACCGTGTGTTTTCGAATTTCAGACAGAGAGACAGAAGACACTGTCGTATCAAAAACATAACTTTTCATGTTTTCGGCTCCTGAAATCATCCAGGAAATTTTGTAATGTGGTTAACAGTAATAATTTTAACAGGTTTATTATTTTGAAACAAATTACAATTTAAAAAATGAGACGCTCAAAATTAATTACAACAAAATTTAAAAAATGTCTTCTCTGGGCAACATCTGGCTTATCGGGACCTCGCAAGAAGCTGGGATTTGTAGATGTATTCCTGGTTGGTGAGACTTGAGTGGATGTTGGGCGTCATCTGAAAGTATAAACTGATTGTAAGCAACGCGGATCTTATATCTCACCAAATAAAGAGTTGACAGCTCAGTTTCAAACTTCTCAAGACATCCCGGGAAGTTCATGAACTCCTTCTTCAGGCCTCCGTAGTATGGCAATCTTGAGTCGGCTGGGTTCATGAAGCCACCTCGGCAGAAAACTTTGGTATAAGATTCTGAAATTCTTACATTCTCATATTCTTACTTTCAGAGATTCTGAGATTCTGAGATTCTGAGATTCTGAGATTCTGAGATTCTGAGATTCTGAGATTCTGAGATTCTGAGATTCTGAGATTCTGAGATTCTGAGATTCTGAGATTCTGGGATTCTGAGATTCTGAGATTCTGAGATTCTGAGATTCTGAGATTCTGAGATTCTGAGATTCTGAGATTCTGAGATTCTGAGATTCTGAGATTCTGAGATTCTGAGATTCTGAGATTCTGAGATTCTTTTTTCTAGTTTTTGATTAAAAATGAAAAAAAAATAAGCTGCCAATTTGTGAAAAAAACAACTGTTTCAGAAATAGTAGTCCATTTTTAGGACAGTATCTGTTTATTCCAACCGTACTTCTAATCATTTGAATAGTTTTATTAAAGAATTTGAGCTAATGTTTGGATATCTTTGGAAAATCAGTAAAATGTTGGTTAATTTAGTTTCAAATTTGAAAAACATGTAATACTCACCTGTGCCATAAAGTTAAAAAGGAATAGATAGGATACTTAGAAAAATAAAAAAAGAATTTCGGACTTCCATTCAGTAGGATGTCTCGAAAGTTCTTAGACGTCTTTCCAGTTAAGTCGTCATGGGGAGCTAAAACTGAGACCCGAAATACATCAGACCTCAGTCGTCGCTAGATGGAATGGTATATGAATGGCGCCAGGAGTTTAAATAGGACTGTAAAGAGATGAGGAGACGCAGAGAAAGAGTGATGAATCATACGAATTTCTAGAAAAAAAACTAGAGATACCATTTTAAATAGAAAAAAAGAGAGACCTAGAGTGCTTTGTCCTGTTTGTTTGTTTTTCGTCAATGGTATATGAATGACGCCAAAAATTCAAATAAGACTGTAAAGAGATGAGAAAATGGCATCACAGCAACCCCCATCGAATTTTGAGGAATTTTTAGATAATCGTTGGCATTAAACCTATGTAAACTACCAGAGAATAAAAAACAAACATTAATAGAAATTAGTATTTTTATTATAGAAAACAATAGACAGCTGAATAGGAAAAATTTTTGAAAAAAACGACAACAGAAAAAAAACAAGATTATCAAAATCAAAAAAAAAAATCCAGAGATTCAAAAAAATTGGGCTGAACAATGCTAAATAAATAGAGAACAGGGGTCATGAAGGCTTGGGGACGAAAAGGCGAGAATTTAGAAATTTTAGAATTGCGATGGTCGGTGCATTGGTGGCTGACGATTTTCCTCTTCCACGACTACTTGGAGCTGTCGAGGCATTTCCTTGCTTGGGCACGACCAGTGGTTGCTCCTGTAGCCACTCTTCTACGGCCACAACCACCAGACGAAGCTACAGTAGTCGAAGATGCTGCTACTCCTGAAGATCTCTTGGCAGAATCTTTTGAATATCTTCTACGAGGAGAACCGAAAGCTGAAACATTAAAGCAATTAAATTCAAACTAAAAAAAAGAATTCAGAAGATTACTCACCATTGAATGGAGCCGGACGCTTACGAGGAGCCTTCTTAGGTTTTTGAGTATGTTCTGAGAAGAATGGCCATTCTTGTCGTAGGCGTCAAGCGTCGACGTGGAGCCACTGGGACAGTAGAACGTCCTGATGGAGAGCGATGCCGAGAAGCTATCTGATTTGTCGTTGACGTCGCTGGAGTTTCCTTGGTTCCTGTGCCTTGTTGGATGATTGTTGGAGCATCAGCAGATCTCAAGCGTCGACGAGGTGCCGTTGGAGCTGTGGAGATCAGAAGGTTCTGGAAGCTTAAGAGTATTATTCGGAATGTGAAAAAGAAAATTACCTTAGAAAGATTTTTTGGACCGGCAGCAACTAGGGATAGGGATGTGAATACTCAGAAAAATCAAAAAAAGAAATTTTCCGAATCCCATGCAGAAAGAATTCTGGAAGTTTCCGAATAATAGTAAGACATCTTTTCAGTGAAGTTGTCAGAATGGTACTGTATTAGCCAGACTTTCGTCTGTTGATCTCTTCCGCCGCGTAGAGGCTCAGTACCAAGAAAGAGTAACAGGTTTTATTTGGGAAAAACCTGTCAAAAAACCTCGTCCTTCGGATCATCTATGAGATTCTTGGTGACTTCTCGTGGAGTGTATTAGTTATATTTGATGAGTTTCTTCTTCTCTATTTTTTTCTGCATCCATTTCTTTCTCCAATTTCTTCGTCTCATTTGCCTCATCCATCATTTTGACTTCTGGTTGCTCCTTCTCCTCCTTCATCTTCCTGATTCCATTTTTAAGCTTCACATTGACAATTTTCATGTCGTCTATCTTTTTTCACGGCTTGATTCTCGATGAGTACCTTGTTCAACTTGTCAATTTGCGAAGCCAAAAAGTTTCCGTTGCTGACTGGATGGCTTCTTGACTATTTCCTCTTGAGCATTTTTTCGAGAAGTCCGAAGATTTTCGATTTATCTGAAAATTTCAGAATATATTAAACAAATAAGAATGTAAGTTTTGAAACTGTAAACTTTTTGTCGAATCGGGTCGTTCGTACCAGGAAAATGCAAAAATTAGCACTGAAATGAAAATGCGCCAGTTTAAAAATGACTATTTTGCATTTTAAAGATTTGTGCAAAAAAGTGGTTCATTCCAAATTTGAAACTCTATCACACATGATGAAATTTTTTGAAAAACAGGTTATAGTTATTTTTGAGGTTGAAAAAGCACTAAGTTCAAATTGGGACGTGAATCTTTTTGTTATTAAGTTTTTGATTTAGAATTTTTGATTTTGAAATTATATTTCAAGTTTGATAAAAATGCTTACCTCTTGGATTGGCTCGAACCAGCAATTGACTTTTAGAAAAATAAAAAAAGGAAATTTCCGAATTCCATTCAGAAGAAATTCTGGAAAGATCCGTAAGATCTCTTTTCAGTAAAGTGATCAGAATGGTACTGTATTAGCCAGACTTTTCGTCTGTTGATCTCTTCCGCCGCGTAGAGGCTCAGTACCAAGAAAGAGTAACAGGTTTTATTTGGGGAAAACCTGTCAAAAAACCCATATCTGAACTTCCTCGCGGATCCGTTGGTTGATTCGCTTCTCCATATAACTTGCTCCATTCTCCGTGTATTCCTTTTCAATCCCTCTTCAAACTAGAAATTTCTCGAGCGACTTCTCTGTACACGCATCACACCAAAATACGTCTTCTTCGTATTTCTCTTCCATTTCATCCGGTTTTCTTTATCTTGCTGGATGGCCCTCAGAAGACGGGTGCACGCTTTGTGTAGAAGGGTCATCGCATGATGTTGGACTTGCTCCATCGGAATTGGACCATGGATAATCTGAAATGGAGGTAGTAGATAAATCTCTAAACGGTTTAGTACCTGAGTGGTTCTCGGACGACTGGTAAGTCTTGCCCAGACACGTTGGATGTACTGGTTCTGACGCCTTCAGAAGCTGGAAATGCGAAGACGAACGGACGAGTGATCCTTATTCTTGGAAATTGGAGCTCTCACACAATTCTAAAACCCTTTTTCCAAACTAACATACACTGCGCGTCATAATTATAGAGCCACTTCATTTTTCGTAATTTTTTTGATATCCATGAAAGTTTCAGAATCCTTTCCGATGGCGATGAATATCATTTTTGAATCTGAAAATGTAAAGAATATTCAGTTTTAGATAGTGAAGCAACGGTTTGAAAAAATGAAAAAATGTCAAAAAAGTCAATTTTTCACTGCGTCATAATTATAGAGCCACTTCAAAAATTTTGCCATCATCAAGATTTCTTCACTGTAAAAGCAGATATTCAAATTCTCCATGAAAATTGGCACTTACAAAGCAATTTCCAAACAACTTTCAGTAGAAAAAATTTCTGTTACAAATGATTTTCGAATTTTTTTTCACAAAAAATGGGAGGTTCGCAAAAATCCATTTTTTGCTTTTCCCAATTTTCTCAGGATTGTATAAGTTATGTCAGATTATTCACAAAAACCCGTAAAACATTATCAAATGCATTATTAGGTTTTCCAAAACGTGTAAAATACTGGTCAAAGAGTGCAAACTATGATTATATGAGGTTTGTGAAGCCAACTTCAGGTAGGTCGAAAATATAGTAAATATAACGAGATACATTTGAAGCTCTCCACATTCATTTACCATAAATAGAGCTTTAATTCCATAGTTGGCAAGTTTTTGTAATGACTCCATCCAAAAAAGTTATTGTGCTCCGACCTGTCGTAAACTTTAACTCAGAACTCTCATCTGCAGTTTTGTGCTTCTTCGTTTCCAGAGGTGTATCTCATTTGTATGGATCATTACAAAAAAGTTGTAAATTACAAAAATGAAGCTCTGTTTTTGTTGTATATTTCTCGAAATTTTCAACCCTATACGACACTGTATGTTATTTTTCCTAACTTTCAAACATGGGGCTTTTTTGAACAAAAAAAAGTCAGAATATTACTCTTTGTGCTACAGAAATACATTGTCGTATAGGGTTGAAAATTTCGAGAAATATACAACAAAAACAGAACTTCATTTTTGTAATTTACAACTTTTTTGTAATGATCCATACAAATGAGATACACCTCTGGAAACGAAGAAGCACAAAACTGCAGATGAGAGTTCTGAGTTAAAGTTTACGACAGGTCGGAGCACAATAACTTTTTTGGATGGAGTCATTACAAAACTTTGCCAACTATGGAATTAAAGCTCTATTTATGGTAAATGAATGTGGAGAGCTTCAAATGTATCTCGTTATATTTACTATATTTTCGACCTACCTGAAGTTGGCTTCACAAACCTCATATAATCATAGTTTGCACTCTTTGACCAGTATTTTACACGTTTTGGAAAACCTAATAATGCATTTGATAATGTTTTACGGGTTTTTGTGAATAATCTGACATAACTTATACAATCCTGAGAAAATTGGGAAAAGCAAAAAATGGATTTTTGCGAACCTCCCATTTTCTGTGAAAAAAAATTCGAAAATCATTTGTAACAGAAATTTTTTCTACTGAAAGTTGTTTGGAAATTGCTTTGTAAGTGCCAATTTTTCATGGAGAATTCGAATATCTGCTTTTTACAGTGAAGAAATCGTGATGATGGCAAAATTTTTGAAGTGGCTCTATAATTATGACGCAGTGAAAAATTGACTTTTTTGACATTTTTTCATTTTTTCAAACCGTTGCTTCACTATCTAAAACTGAATGTTCTTTACATTTTCAGATTCAAAAATGATATTCATCGCCATCGGAAAGGATTCTGAAACTTTCATGGATATCAAAAAAATTACGAAAAATGAAGTGGCTCTATAATTATGACGCGCAGTGTATTCTTCATATCCATTCCTCCAATTTTCAGCTGTTCAGTATCTCCAACTGGACGAGTACCAAAATTCCAAGAAAATCGTAGATTCTCCAATGTATTTGTTCAAAAATGAGAAATTCACACCTAGATTGCGTGATTGTAATTTGCATCTTCATCGGAGTCCTGTTTCGAGCCGAGCTTACCATTCGTTTGCACCTTGCTGAGGACAGTGAGAATTCTAGTCTAAACAAAAATCATATTTTCGAATTGAATTGAAAAAAAAAACTTACGCATCGACAAAACTCATCTCGTTGATGATCATTTCGGTAACCAGCGATGGAAACTTCAATAGTTTGATTCTATTCAGGTCGGATACTAGTTGTCGACGAGCCATTTTTGAAAAGAGCTCACAATTGGTCACAATTCTAAAACCATATGACGCTCGGACAAATACGAAGCAAACTGAAAAAATAAAAAAAAATCAACAGCTTTTTCGAAATCGACAGCTTTTCCGTCTACATAAATGCGTGAAACTCGTACCAATGAAGCCAAAGTTAAGACTACAATAAGAGATGCACCTATTTAAATCCTCCTATCTTGCTCGTGATGGATTTGTATAAGGTATTTTCAAATTAAAACTCTAACTCTAATCAAACGTAATGCTATTTTTGGAAATGGGGTGACTTTGAACTTGCGAAAGCAAATTTAGGCCATTTTATTGATCTACCCTTCTAGTTTTGTTTTTTTCTTTCAAAATAACTTCTCAACATAGAAAAAAATGCTTACCTTAGCATGGGCTTGAATCAGCAACTGATTTTCAGAAAAATCAAAAAGGAAACTTTTCGAATTCTATGCAGAAAGAATTCTGGAAAGATCCAAAGAGACCTCTTTTCAGTGAAGTGGTCTGGTACTGTATTAGCCAGACTTTCGTCTGTTTATCTCTTTCGCCGCGTAGAGGCTCAGTACCTTCGAAAGAGTAACAGGTTTTATTTGGGGAAAACCTGTCAAAAAACCTCGTCAAAGTTCCATTTTCGCTTTCCACGATCTTTAGTTTTGCTTCGAGTTCCCGGGTTGAGGCGTTGGCGACTTTATTGCTTCCTTTGAGGTTTGCGATTTTTTCCAGACTGTTTTTGTTTTCTTTCTCAATCTGAACAATTTTTCTATCGACATTCTGCAGCTTGACCTCGATATCCGTCTCGAACGATTCGCTTCTTTTCTTCAGCAAGTTGACTTTTTCTTGAGATTCTCCAAGCAGTTTTTGAAGTTTCTAATTCTCCTCAGTCTGCGACTTGAGCTCCACTTCTAGTTCTGCGTTTCTCACATTTAGAACGCTGTTTGAGTTTCGAGCTTCTCGAGAGTACTTTCCATCAGCATTGCTCCTATCTCAATCTCTGTCGCCTTGTGGTTCTCTTCGAGTGCCTTCTTCCAAGCTTCAGCCTCTTCATGTTTCCTACTGAGATCGGCTAGTTCATTTCAAAGCTTCTGGAGCTAGAGTGAGAGGAGCAATCTGAAATATCAAGATTGAGCTTGAGATTGAGCCGACCCGTTACAAAATTGCTTTTCAGGATTTGAAAATTGACTATTTTTCAGTAAAATCAGATTTCTATATCGGTCGGTCGAATTTCGGCGACCGCCGACCGAATTTGTGCAATTTGCGCGTCAACATGCCAGAGCGTTTCCGTACGTGGATCACTGAATCAAAAAAAATGCGTCGTAAAATAGAATGCTGAGTACGCAAACACTTTCTGGCATGAGGACGTGCAAATCGATCGATTGGTCGGCTGTGGGCTAGATTTCCCGACTCAATAGAAGTCTTACAGTGAAAATGCAAAAATCTGATAGCACATTTTGAATTGTGCCCTAACTGAGTTCAGTTTGAAGCAATGCACCGTATTCGGGTTACAATGTTTTGAATTTCAAACAACATTTCTGATTTGAAAATTATACTTTTCTTTTGGATCGACTGGAAGAATAAAAACGTTTCAGAAAAATCAAAAAGGAACTTTCTGAAATCCACGCAGAAGGATTTCTGGAAAGAACCGAGAAATAGAAATAAAGGAGAATTTTTAGAAAAACAAGGAGAACTTTACAAAATCAATTCATTTTCATTTTCAGAAATCAATAGAAAGTCCCCCGGAATATCATGGCTGCGATTCGGTCACGCTACCAAAACAAGACTGGCATATTTTCTCCCCAACGCACAGGGACGCCTGCTCTAGCCAGCAGACAACCAGAGTATGAAGGTAGAAGAAGAGACGGAGAGAAGAATCGAGGTAGGAGGGGCGGGGGAAGGCCAGGTGGGTTTGGGAAAATATGGTCTTTGGGAAAGAGTGTCTCTATCACCTCGACAATAGGTTATTAGATGGTGTTATATGACGTGAAGAGATACTTAAGTAGGGTAATTTATGTAAAGAGACTAGCTGGGATAAGAGGTGCGAATGGGATAATCACCTTCCGAGGATTTGGAGATGTAACGAAAGATAGTGTCTTTCTTGGTCCTTGACAGAAAATTATGAGAATGGGCTGGAGAGCGGCAGTCTCCAATTGAAGACCTGACTGAATGGACTTCTTACCCCTATTTTTCTGAGATTATTGTATTCTCTATTTATCTAACGAAGACTTCACTGAATAGACTTCTCCCCCTTGATTTTTCTGAATTTTTTTTCTCTATTTATTCGATGAAAATTTATTTTTCTAAAAATTGTTTTCTACGGAAAGACTGAAGACCATCGGAAACAAGAAAAAGATTAGTGAGTTTGTTTTTCATTCACTTCAAAAAAATCAAAAAATCTGTCCTATTGCGAAATCTTGTTGGGCATTGAAAATTTTGCAAAAAATTACTTCAGAGAGCCACCTTGTAGTTGCCCTTTAAGCTCAATTGTCTTAATTTCTAAAAAACATCGTAAAACCTGTTATAGAAGAGCCCGCTAACTTCTAACTTTGAGCCCATATATCTCAATTTTCGCGAAAGATATCAAAAAGTAGTTAACTGATAAAATGTTAATCATAACGACCTAACTTTTTCGAGTTGAGTTTTTTAGGCCAGCGTGGTAAAATAGTCTAGATATGAGCTAACATGCTCCTGGTGTGTTTTCTAGATCACTATAAAGTGGTGGGCTAGCTTTTTCGAGTTGAGTTTTCTAGGCCACCAAGTCAAAATGCCCTAGATGTGACGTAACATGCTCCTGGTGTGTTTTCTAGAGCATTTTGAATTGGTGGCCTAATTTTTGCAAACTTGGTTTTCTAGGCCACCACTTCAAAATGGCTTAAAAGTGCCCTAACATGGTCCTGGTGTGTTTTCTGTGTCATTTTGAAGTGGCGGCGAAAAATTGCCTAAAAATAGCCCAAATACTTCTGGTTTGAATTTCAAGAAACTTATCCCTCGAAACATGTTTTTTTGGACGAATTTCTCACAAACAAAATTTGAGAAAAAAAAATTCAAAACATTTTTTCGAGAAATATTTGTATAATTTTTCAGATAATTTATAGCAAAAAACATTTCTCAAAAAAGTTTTATCTGAACAAACCAAAATGTTTTAATGGCAAGACTATAAATATTTTTCAGCCTCATTGGAAAGTTCCTGGACACCTCTTCATTTGCGGACCTTGCCCAACTGAAACGATGCATCAAGAACCACGAGGAGCTGGATGGCATAACATTCGTCTGATTGCTCATAACTACTAACCAAAACTTTTTTAGATGTTTTCATGTTTCAAAATATTGTACCGCCCCGTTTTCATGTACCTCTGACACCAATCCTACTTGATAATTCCCGATAATTCCAGATAACTTTTTTCCTTCAAATTCAAAATTGATGCTAATTTGAATTCATAAACTATCAAATTGTTGTTAATTTAATTTTTTTAATTTTCGTTGTCTATTCGACATTGTCATATCGAATTTTGATCCCGATTTGACCAGGAATCCAAAAACCGAAAAAAAGAAAATATTGGCTCTCTTGATGTTCCGCTGTTTTCCATTTCACTCCATTTCAACGTTTTCCAAATAGCACGTGCAGCCGATTTGATTTAAAAAAAGAAAGTTTCGCGCCATTTTGCATAGAGCGCATTTGCTCCAAACCCAACAGTTTTCTAGGCCGTGGCCGCGCACTGTATAAATGACTGGAGACGCAGACAGAGGGCAGGCGATGAAGACAGGGTTGGTGGTCGCCGGGACGTGAAAATCGATAACCCTCTGCCTCTACCCGTGTGCAAGTGGCAGAGATAGTCTCTGCGAAAGAGTCGCTCATCTACGGACCACCGCCAGTTGTTCGGTTGGTGTGTGTTTCTTGTCGACTACCCAGGGAAGTTGACCCCGGAAACTTGTAACAGACATCGGCAATGTGCATCCGATCTTGCCCTCCCCTTTGTATATCCAACATATATGAGCGTATGGTCCCTCCACCTTTCTCCCACTCTCTCGCCGGTCTCCTCCTTCTCTCCCTGTCAGATAACATAAAAATTGGTCCGTACAGTCTTGTCGACAGACAATCGCCCCGTGTCTTCCCCCCCCCCTCTCAGTAACCATTCGATCTCGTTAGCTCCGGTCCGTCTGGTGACCTCCTTTTTCTGCTCTCTTCGTTTGTGGTTTCGCGGTGTCCATTTTTTCGCAATTCAGGTTTTCTTTGAGATCTATTTTGAACTCGTTGAAATACCAGAATTCGAAAACATCGCTGCTCCTGTTACTGACCTAATGTTACAAACATCTGGGATGAACAGTCGAGCACGTCGTGTTCCATCCGTAGAATTAGTCAAGTTGTCAATTAGTCCTCGAAATCTTCTTTCCATCAGCAGTTGAAGTGTCGATAAACTCCGAAAATCAATCTAAGAAGGTAAGTGCATGCATAGGTCTAGTTTTGTTCACGTCACCTTCTCTATCGATTGGTTCGGACACGTTTTCTCTGAATGATCAAGATGTTCGTGTGGATTATGACATCACAAGGGATGAAGTTATGTCGATGATGTAGCACATCGCGTAATGAAGTAAGACGTTTCAACGATTTGAGACCGTTAACTAAATGAGAAAATTTCAGCTGATTCGCAACAAAATGGTCGCTTTGGATAATTTGGATGCGTTCGGACCTCCAAGCGGATCAGAATTTGCCGAGTTCGTGGTCATAAAGCTGCAGTCAATCTGAAAAAGAATGTTATGGATGCAATGGGGCTCAACAAGGCGCATCTCCGCCATCGATTCAAGGATATTGCGATACCGGAACATCACACGACACATACCGTGACAATGTCTCTCGAGCAACTCCGTACCACAAAGCGAGTGCGAAGTCTGCTTTTCGTGTTCCTACCGCACTAAACACGTAAGTTTTGCTTTTCCAGAATTTTGACAAACAATACATTGATTTTCAGAGCAGCTCCGTTGGATTCAGCAGCTCCAACACAAGGCCTGCCAATACGTTTGCTCAATGAGAAAGAAGTTCAAGTACCTGGAAATCAAACACTTCATGTTGAATGAGTGAACTTTATGACTGAAGCTTGCTCAATGAAACAAGATGGCTTGTTGTGTGCATCAGACGATTCGGTTGCCGAAGAATTTTCTGAAGAAGCAAGGAACCCATGTACGAGATGGTGGACTCGATGTTCCGTTTAATTCATCAAAATGTAAGCTTTGATTTACTTCAACCATGTCGGCCCACAATTCACGGATGTTCTGGGGTCTTTTTTGAATTCAAAGTCAGATAGTGATAAAGTGATTATTTTTAAGAATATGCTCAAGGACCGAAGTCGTGAGATCAAAAACAAGCACAACCAGGACAGAAGGACCATGAGGATGAAGAATCTGGAGGATGGGGACAAAATGGTGGAGGATGGAGACAAAACGATTAGCCTTTGACCTGGATTTTGTCTCAGGGTCACCAAGATATGAGCTGTGAACTTGATTCAAGGAGGATGTGAAGCATGATTCGTTAACGTCGATTGTCGTTTTGTGGAAGTTTTGTGTCGCTCAAAGATTCACAACCAGTCACATATTGTTCAGAGGTTAGTTTTCATCCAAAGTCTTCAAACTCAAAGATAAATTCGATTTTTCAGAATCAAAGAGCGAAATTCACAAAAACACACATTTGCAATGCACTTGGAAACCGAAGGCCAAGGAGGAACTGTCCTGCTCAATGAGCAACTTTCTGGTTAGCCCATTCCAGCTACTCGAAGTTCCAGCGAATTGTCTTTCGTACCAGCTCGGCATAACGGAATGTTTCATTTCGCTCATCTGACGACATCACCAATTGACAACAACACAGCCGAGAAGCTCCAGAAACGAATCAGGATGCTCTAGATTCTCCTCATCACGCAGCTCCATTTCTTTGCTTGACGATGTGCTGGTAAGGATGCAAATGAATATTTTGTTTATATTCAAATAATTTATTTTTCAGGACAACAACGTCAAGGCTAATTGAATGATTTTCATTTCAAAGCCAGCCAACATTCCTCCTTTTCGTGAACTTGTGGACAGAGAGAACAACCAGGATACATTGAAGAGCATCAACGAAGTTCCAATTATCGAGCGACGTTTATCTGTTTCACCTGCTCTGGAGAGGTTGTCGAGCAAGAGATAATGAAGCGATGAGAACCACCGTTCCAGACACAGCTCCAGAATTTCAAGTTATTTTGATCAGTGATATCAATGTGGTTCAACAATTTATACTTTTTCAGGAGGCTACAGTCTTGCTCAAGTCATCGACAAACGCTTACTCATCTGTCACACGGTTCTCTCCTGAAAAATCTTGAGCATGCTGAAGAATTTGGAGTGTCAACAGATTTCAGTTATCCTCGAAAGCAACAATGCCTCTACTTCGCTACCATGTATTGTCATCCAGATACTCTGTAACGATTGACACTGCAGACAACGAATACTACGCTCTTATCTCCCTTTCTGAAAGAAGCTGAATTGATCTGTGATTATCAAACATGATAAAATCGCTAATAATCTGCACATTGAGGTGAGTGACTGAACTTTTCAAAGCTATCAATATATTGAGAAAATTACAGGTTCTATGTTTTCATTGCGAAACTCGGAAGCAAAAATTACGGATTCCCTATGGATCATCCCCACAACGATGAATAAACAAACTTCGTGATTTCAATAGATTTCGAATCGAAGCAAGATTGTTCATCGTGTGCATAAACCGTGGCCACGATCGGAGAACGTTCAGCAGATGTGATGATTTGACCTATAAGATGCTGATTCAGGTGTCTCGATTACTATGGCCAAAAGTGAACATATTTGGCCTTCAAAACAAGCATCGATGCCAGTCTAGATGCTGGCGGCTGGGATAAAGTTGAACATCTGGTTCACAATTCAACACTCAGTTTTTCAGCACGTCAGAAGGCATCGTCATCGTGCAAACAAGGAATTTCTCTCCAAAGAACAGGCACTAGCTTGGCATCGCTGAATTCGAAGAAGATAAGAAGAATGTTTCACCACTTCCAATGCTTTTTCGAATCGTGTGGCCAAATTTGTTCATTGATGCTTCAGCTCAACAAGATTTCTGATTTAGTCAAAATGTGAGTTGTTTTTCTATTGCAAAATGTAATCTTCAACAATCTCTTATGGGGATATTAAGTGAGAAGCAATTCAGCAAATTTCTGGTTTTTTCCTTATACAGAAAGCAGAAAAACCAGCAGTTTTGCTGCAGCCGCGCCAATGAAATTTCTGGAGTTTTCTAGGCCATCTTGCTGGGTCTCGCTGAGACATTCGTCGTGTACTCCACGAGGAGGAGGACTAGAAAAGATGGCCTAGAAAACTCCAGCAATTTCGCTGGCGCGGCCGTAGCAATATTTCTGGTTTTCCTGCTTTCTGCATAAGGAAAAAATTAGTAATTTGTTGAATTGCTTATCACTAAATAACCCCATTAGAGATTAGCTATGGAACCAAAAATGAATCATTCAAACTGGTTCAATCTCAAAAGTTGTGAATGAAGACGTGAAGAATTTTCGCAACTGTACCTCACGCAAAGAGAAGATTATTTGTTTATGTAGTTGGAAAATCAAATGAACTTATTTTCAGGCAACAAGAAGCAATACCACCGTTCCATCAGAAGAATGACAAACTGAGTTATTGTGTGAAGTTTATTTTAAGGATTGAGTTCGAACTCGTTTTAATACATTGTATCTCACTCATGGAACCGGAAACTAGGTCGGAAATCCATAAAAGCCGAGACTGAAAAAAATTTGATGACGATATGCTGACACTAAAGGACATTTGAACAAGCTTTAAGGTACTACCAACAGAAAACACATTGAGATCAAAGAAGTATAATGACTTTAGGTGCCACTTGCGAAAAAGTGGAGGCTCCACCAGGAGTTGTCGCTGAATGATGTTTCTGCCAACATTTCTGGAGATGCCGAAGCAGTTACTTCATTTTGTGCTCAACTCAAAAAGAACAGAACTTCTCAGAGGTTGCCGACACTTTCGGAATTCCGCTCCCACTGTTAAAGCCATGCTTGCTGATATTATTGTGTTTCTTACACAAAGAAATCGTGAGTTGTACTCTTTCCCATTTTTCACCAACAATACTTTGTTTTTCAGTCCTGCCAACGCTCTTTCCGATTTCGAGCAGCAACACTCATGAATTCTCTACTTTCTACAGGTGGATGAGGCAACCCACCCGCAAATTTGATCTACTAAAATCCGAAAATTGATCAATTAAGTGCTCTAAACAAGAAAACGAATCATTTATGGAGCTCCAGCCAAGATTTTGGAGCTCCAGCCAAGCTTGAGTAATAAGCGACAGTATATCTCGTCCGCGCCATTAATTGATCGGGATCATCAAGCATGAAGCAATTGGAAACTATACATATATTGAGGTGAGTTACTAAATTCTGCAGAGTTTCTGATGTAATAAGAAAATTACAGTTCCTATGTTTTCATCCCAAAACTTGGTGGCAAAATTACGGATCATAGACAAGACTCAGGAGGACGACAATTAATGGACGAATGCCTTCAATTTGCTTCAGTCTATGAGATCGTTTATTAAGTGCATCAACAGACCGCAATATCGAAGAATCATCGGCAGATGTAAGGATCTGACCTGCAAGGTGCTGATTTTTCCGACCACTGGGACCAAAGGTAAATTTATTTTGTCTTCAAAAACACCGACACCAGCCTCGAACCTGGTGGTAAGGATACAGTTGAACACATGTTTCGCAATCCAATAATCAGTTTTTCAGCACGTCAAAGCACTTCGTCAGCGTGAGGACAAGAAGCTTTTCAAAGTCAAATAGCAGCTCGACATCGTCATCGTCAAGATGTTGATAGACAAAAAGGGCTTGTTGAGAGGTGGAGAAGCTGCTGAACCTCGGACGAAGTCTTCGATAGTCAACTTTCCGAAAGTTTCGGTTTTCAAGCCAATGATGCTGCGGAGGAGTTGGTGGCTGGCAAGCAGGAAGAAGTGGACGGCTTTGGACTTGTGCACCCGTGCGGAGATGGTTCATGAAAAAGTTGATGGTGTTTTGGCTGTAGAAGAAGCGTTGCTGATTGGCATGCTCGAAGTTATTATTGTTGCTTGGACTATTTCATCTTCTAATAAAGTGAGTTATCCAAATTTTGAGAACTCCACCCAACGAGAAGAGTTTCAGCTACCTCACCACAACAAGCCGTCAAATTTGCTCACATCTCTGTCTCAATTGGATCACTGGTTTGGTATGAAGAATTGGACTAACTTCTGCTGAGGGACCATCTACCGCCTTTCTAGCCGATCTCAAACAATGGGATAGCTCATTCGTACATTCGCTGACGGAGAACATTCTGGAACGACGCCTCGGATCCCATCAACAATAGGCTAAAATAAATGTATTGCTTCGACTGTCAGAGGTACGCTATTTTTGTTATGAAAAAAGGAAATCTCAAAAATGATTAAAATCAAAACTACTAGAAAAAGGGCTGTAACATATGATTTTTGAGACAAGTTGTGGACATCATGTTTAACCCGAAAACCAAAAAAAAAATCAAACTTTCTTACTTGATCATAATCAGAGAAGAGCTGAGGTGGCTTCCGTGTGAGCGCGCGTCTCTTCCATTACATAACTCGCGTCAGGCTAGATATGAGGCTTTCGAACCACTACAAACCTACCCAGTCCATGATTCTCAAAAAGTTGAATACTAAGGGTTGTCGGAAAAAGTCAACTGAAAGAAAAATTACAGTCTTCCTTATAAAAAAAAGTGTTTTTTTCTCTTCTAGGGATCAGGATTACGAGTAGGGAGAAGCGTCTTTGTTTGTTAGGCTAGAAGTGATCCAATTGATAGTTAGGTAAGATAGATCAGTGATTTTCTTTGAATTTTGAGAATAATGGCCATAAAACAGAACACACTGTGAAAGTCGTTCTGTTTTGTAGATGTGTTATGTAGAAATAAGCTTATATGTATATATTCGTTTATTCGAAGGATTTGAAGAGTAATAGATAGTGTTGGAAACCGGGGTAAAAAAAGCTTAACAAATTCATTTTCTATAGAATAAAGTCTAAAATTGAGGTCGAGATAATACATTTGGAGGATAAGAGCCAAGATGCAGGAAAAATAGAAAAAACAAGGGTAATTAATTCAATTCCGCAACGTTCAGTTTTATTTTCTGGAGTCCTGCTCTCTTTCTTCTACCGGTCCACCTTCTCTTGGTCTTTTAAAAATCAAGATTATTGAAAACAATGACAAAATATTTCTATTATCATTACCCGGCTCTTTCTCGTCAGCGTCCGCTGCCATGGTCTGTTTCATTGTAGGCTTTTGGCTTTCTGAAGAGAATACCTGAAAATCTGTCCAACACAGGATTCTCATATCTTTAGAATCTGCCGCGATCTACTCACATTACAGTCTTTTTAGAGTAATTTGAAATGTCTAACAGAGTAGTTCCTCGCTTTTGTAACAGCTGCCGTACAATAAAAATCATTGAAGTTTTATTTTTAAAAAATAAATAAAATCATTATAATCCTATGCCGACCTCAGACGCCTTCTTTTCCTCGACCTCGCCATCCATGACGTGGACTCGTCTGCAAAGCCAGAACATCACTATCACCAATTAAAAAACTATAAATTACCTTCTTATTAG
Organism: Caenorhabditis nigoni; assembly: GCA_027920645.1. Classification (NCBI taxonomy): domain Eukaryota; kingdom Metazoa; phylum Nematoda; class Chromadorea; order Rhabditida; family Rhabditidae; genus Caenorhabditis; species Caenorhabditis nigoni. The sequence goes on from CP115869.1 coordinate 2,635,966, forward strand.
CAAAAAGCCTCAACGTCCTCCTGATCCTTCATCTCGTTCTCTCCAGTTGAAATTCTAATACCTGAAAAATTATAGAATTACATTTTGAATTCTAGTTGGTCTGGAATACTATTGAAATATCATGAAGGGTCTCAAAAATTAAACGCTTACCGTTGCTGATGTCGGTTGTCTCATCAATTTTCTTAAACAAATTTTCCAATTAATTCTCGAGAGTGTTTCCAGATTTTCAATCGGTGCTAGTGCTGGTTGTGAAGCTTTGGGCGTCTGGATTCGTGGTCCCGATGACTAACATCAGATTTAAATTTCAGAACAATTGACAATCTTTCAAAACCCAATTAGTTATAGGAATTGGCTTTGAAAGATTCAAATAGCGAATAAGTAGATCTTTATAAAAATAGGGGGAACTTTCCCAGTCCATTCATTCATAGAACTTAACGGAAAGTCCCCCGGAATTTTTAGACTGCCATTCAGTAAGCTGTCATTTGAAGAGAATGAATTGAACCTTGCGAACAACCAAGGTCGTGTGTTCTGAATAGCAGACAACGAGAGTATCAAGTGAAAATGATAGACGCAGGAAGTCGAAGTAAATATGACTCATAACCTGTGACGTGGCGCGATGAGAGCAATTTTTAAATGATAGAAGTAGAGAAAACTGTACATTGGGGCCTCCTGAATTTGTGAAATTATGAAATTGAACGAGTTTTTTTGTCTCTTTGAGGGATTGAGTTATGAAATCTAACGAAAATGACGAGACCTTAATAAAATGCTGAAAAGTGCCAAAAAGAGAGACTGTGCTCGAAAGAACGGGGTTCAGAGGAAAAGATTAGGAGACTTGAATTTCTGAGAAACACATTTTTGACTATTTCTGCGTTCAAATTCTGGAAATTGTTGATGAGGGTGGTAGAAAAAATCGATGAAAATAGTTATTTAAGAAGAAATACTTACTTCACGAAGCTCGACGACAAAAGCATCATTTTTTCTAGCTTTTCGGGGCATTTGCTTGCTTCTTGTCGTTGGCTACATCTTTATTTTTTTTGGACACAAACACAAAAAAACTCAGATAGCTTTAAATACAATCCAAAGGGGAGGAGTAAGAAACAGTAACATGCGGGGATAGGAATGCTCTTAGAGCAGGGAGAAACATATTAAATGTGAGTGGGTCACCAGGACAAAAAGTGCGATCCTAAAATCCGGCATACTCACCGGCCTGGAAATGAATGAAAAGGGGGAGGGGGAGGGGAGCAATTATAAAACTTCGCTGATCCTCAAAAAAGATGTATGAAGAATACTGTTCGTCTTATCCTCTGAAGGGTCCTTTATGATGGATCCTTTCAATTGTGAGTTGCAACCTCAAATTTGGGTAATTAAGTCTTTATTACAACATAAAAGATATTTGAACAAGTAAAAAGTAACAAAAAGAGGGGGAAAAGCGAGGAAGGCGCGTAGCACCTTCTTTCAACAGGGGGACAGAGTGCTTCTGTCCACCAGAAGGGGAGACAAAGGTGAGAATGGGAGGCGGAGCCTCTTACAATGTCTCAACAAAAGAGGTAAACAAATATTAAATATAGAAAGATAGAATTCTCTCTTGATGATTCATAGAGAAAGGGAAAAAAAGATATGAATTCCTTGGGATTTCATATAAGGTGAGCCTCCTAGCAATATTCCTCCTAATTTTCCACCATCGTTGAATACAGGAGCACCTGAGTATTCTCTCCTTGAACCAGGAATGCCAACAACATGAAAACAATCGGTCAATGACTCCTTTCGAGATAGTCGGTTTCAACGGATCGACATCGGAGCACACCTTTTTGGGTCTGTAATTTTGGAATGATTATTGAAAGCAAATGATATGTAAGAGTTACTACTATACATAGAAAGCCAATATTATCGACAACTTTCCTTGAGTTCTGATCGTGCTTTAATGATTTGCACTTCAGATTAGATTAATTCCTACTACCTATATCTTATTTTCCGTCATTTTCTGCTCAAATTTTTCAATTAAACTCACTTTTTATCATTCTGTTTCCGGGTGCCGCTTGGGTCCTTTTTTCGACCAGTGGAGAATAGCTTCTCATCCATTATCCAACTATTTTATACTGAAAACATGAAGGTATTTTGAGGAAATTTCAAAAAATTTAACTGTAAAAACAGTTGTGAACATTTGAGATCTATTCTTTTTCCAAGATTTTAAATATCTCACCATTTTGAAGACTTCATAGATGCAATCGGACTCCTCTCTTTAATATTAACCATAGTTGCATTCTGATGAATTTGTTATCTGTAAAATAGAGGATAAAATCTTTGAATTTTAGTAAGAAAAACTTACTTATTCGTAATAATCAGAAAAATAGTACAATTTTTCAACATCCATTAATTTCAAGGATTTCGTTGAAAAGTTTTAGAAATTCAGAGAATATGAGAATCAGGAAAATCAAAAAAAATCAGAAGACTGCCGAAATTCAGATGGCTGTCATTGTTGAGGGGAAAAATGAAGCAGCGGAGGAAGGAGACCAGTAGGAAGAAGACGAAAAGAGACTTTAGAGAAAAAGAGGAAAACTGGGACGTGGCGCTATTGAGGTTTTCTTAACTGATAGATGTAAAGTAGAATTGAAAACTGGGAGCCGAGGCCGCGCCGAACACATGAGTCAAGGGAAGAAAGAAGACAAATTGAAAAACCTGGGCGAGAGAAAAAAGCCACAATATAGACCAGAGGGGAAGAGAAACGTAACTTTAAAAAATTGAACTTCGGGTGTTTGTTTGTTTGTAGTATAGAACACTTCTAAAGGACAATGTATCTTTTTTTTATTCAAAGCACTTCTCCTCACTTTTCGATTTTCTTGCTCACACTGTAGAACATTTACGGCTTCCCTCCCATCACCCCATTTTTATATATAAGGAAGATAAAGCTTACAAACCAATATTTTATTTGAAGAAAATTATAAATACAAAAATTAATCGGATTTGGATGTACTGGATTAGAGTCTGTGAAGCTGAACTCATCCTCGACCCTCCACATCCGGTCCGGAGCTTCAATGTTGCCATTAAATTGGTTGTTCTCGAAATATTCCTTGATGCATTGTGTTCTGCAATTCTAAATTATTGATTTATTGTCTTGCAATTCGTTGAGAATTAGAAATTCAAGTTTTCAGACCAGAAACAAAAAGTTGAAGCCATGACGAATTTTTTGAGCTTTATCCAAAAACCACCACAGACTTCATCCCGTTAATGAATTTCATTTTTCACTCACCTTCTGGTTTATCATAAGCTTCTTTTCTCGCTCCTATTTCCATTTCCCAATATCTAGACACTCCCTGCTTGGCTCTTTCTCCCTCTGGCCTCTTTCCCGAGTGCACGGTTTGAGCTGATCCTCTGTTACAGCTGTCTGATTGGAATTCCACCACTTTCAATTTGGTTGAGTTTGAATCAGCTGCGGCGTCTTATTGAATGATTGGAATAATTGTTTGAATATCAGAAAAATAGACATTATTGCAAAATCCAGTCAGTTATAGGATTTGATTTGAATGATTCAGATAGGGAATAAGTAGATCTTCAGAAAAATACGGGGAACTTTCCGAGTCTATTCATTTATAGAACTTAACAGAAAGTCCCCCGGAAAATTGAGGCTGCTATTCAGAAAGCTGCCATTTGAAGAGAATGAAATTGAATCTTGCGAACGACCAAGGTCGCGTGTCCAGAATAGCAGACGACGAGAGTATCAAGAGAAAATGATAGACGCAGGAAGTCAACGTGAATATGACTCATTTACTGTGACGTGGCGCGATGAAAGCTATTTTTAAATGATAGAAGTAGAGAAAATTGTGAAATTATGATATTGGGATTCTATGAAATTTTAAAGTTCTGATAATCTAAAATTAAATAATTTCGAAATTATGAAGTTCTGAAATCCTAAAACTCTAAAGTACTGAAATTCATCAAAAAACAATGTTCCAGGGACCTACTCAACATTCGCAACGCCAAGACGGTCATCACTGAGCGCAGACATTTTGGAATTTATTCAATAAGGTGAGAATTCGATAATCAAAAAACTGTTTTAAACCTTGAAATCTTTATCTTTTCAGAGGAACATGAAGTACAGTGGTGGACTGAACAACTTGTATACTAATCGGCAGGTGAGTTTTCATAAAAATTTTCTGAAATTAGGAATATCTGAAATATAAAATTCGAAGATTCTGAAATTCTAAAAACTGATATTTGGAAATTCTGTATATCTGAAGTTGTGCAATCCTGAAGTCCCGAATATCTGTATCTTGAAAAATGAAATTATGAAATTATGATATTCTTTTTTTTTCTGAGATTCTGAGATTCTGAAATTCTGAGATTCTGAGATTCTGAGATTCTGAGATTCTGAGATTCTGAGATTCTGAGATTCTGAGATTCTGAGATTCTGAGATTCTGAGATTCTGAGATTCTGAGATTCTGAGATTCTGAGATTCTGAGATTCTGAGATTCTGAGATTCTGAGATTCTGAGATTCTGAGATTCTGAGATTCTGAGATTCTGAGATTCTGAGATTCTGAGATTCTGAGATTCTGAGATTCTGAGATTCTGAGATTCTGAGATTCTGAGATTCTGAGATTCTGAGATTCTGAGATTCTGAGATTCTGAAATCCTGAGATTCTGAGATTCTGAAATTCTGAAATTCTGAGATTGTGACATTCTGAGATTCTGAGATTTTCAGATTCTCAGATTCTCAGATTCTCAGATTCTCAGATCCTGAGATTCTGAGATTCTGAGATTCTGAGATTCTATAATTCTGAAATTCTGAGGTTCTGAGATTCTGAAATTCTAAGATTCTGAAAGTCTATAATTCTGAGATTCTGAAATTCTGAGATTCTGAGATTCTGAGATTCTGAGATTCTGAGATTCTAAGATTCTGAGATTCTGAGATTCTGAAATTCTGAAATTCTGAGATTCTGAGATTCTGAGATTCTGAGATTCTCAGATTCTCAGATTCTCAGATTCTCAGATTCTGAGATTCTCAGATTCTGAGATTCTCAGATTCTCAGATTCTTAGATTCTCAGATCCTGAGATTCTGAGATTCTGAAATTCTGGAATTCTGAGATTTTGAAATTCTGAAGTTCTGAAGTTCTGATATTCTGAGATTCTGATATTCCGAAATTCTGAGATTCTGAGATTCTGAGTTTCTGAGATTCTGAGATTCTGAGATTCCGAAATGCTGGAATTCTGATGTTAAGAATTTTTAAACTTTTATTAATCAGTGTTTCGGAATGTCTTTAATGCTGAAATTCTGAAATTCTGTGAATCTTAAACTCTGATGTTCTAGAAAACTACGTAGTTCTAAAATTCCGATGTTCATGAATTCTGAGATTCTGAGAATTCGCGTTCTTGGAATTCTGAAACTTTCAAACTCTGGAGTTCTTATTCCGCGAATTGTAGCTGAAGATTAACGGTGTCTGTTTTGAATCCTCCCTTGTTTTTAATTCGGAGGTAAAAGTGGGTACGAAGTGATAGTACAAAATTCCAAATTCGGGGGTACAGAAATAAAAATTTATTCAAAATGTGGAATAATCGAAAAATATTGAAAAGACAAGTTATGACGTCTTCAAGCTTGACAGTGCTTGTAGTTCGGCAGAATAACTACGTCAAGGCGTGTGTGATTGTTGGCCAGAACGTCGTCGAAACTTCCCACGTGTCCCAGAGGACGTAGTAATGGGTCGGCCGTGCCAGACCAACCTGTCCAACCTGCGTGGTCAGGAAGAAGTCGTATAAGTCCTTGGTAGTGACCGTATCCTCCACCAAAGTTCCCGCACGAACATTGAATCCTTGTTGGCAACAAATCTCAAAAAGAGAGTATTGAATTTTTTGAATGTGCAATTTGGAGTGCTTAGAATTTTGAGAGTTATAAAAATTTGAGAGACTTTTTAAATTCTCAACACCTCTATGAGAAAATGACACTCACCACTTGGATTGTTTCGCAGATCAAAAACTTTTCAGAAAAATCAAAAAGAATCTTCCAAAATCCATTCATTTTTAGGATTTTTGAAAGATCTTGAGTAATTAGAGAATAACTAGATTTAAATTTTTAGAAAAATAAGGGGAACTTTCCTAGTGGAAAATTCCCCGGAAAATTTTGGCCGCTATTCAGTAAAGCGGCCTGAAGATGCGAGTGAAGATGATTCCACCGGAAAAAGCAAGTCGTATGCTCTCACCGAGAGACGCGAGAGTACCAAGGGAAATATTGAGAGAAAGTGAGAGGCGCGGGGCATCGACGTGGCGCTACAAAAGCTGAAGTGAAATGATAGGCGTAGAGAACAACTGCAAACTGGGTGCCGGGGCTTCGACGGACGCACAAACTGCAATAAATAAAAAGAGAAATGGGAAAAAGGTGATAAAAATCAGAGAAACGACCAGAAGTTCGGTGAAAAATGAAAAGTCAAAATAGAGACGCAGAGTGCCGCCTCCGTCCCCTTATCACTAAAAGTTGCCGCGGATCACTAAAGGTTGCCGCTAACAGAAGCCCATGTTCTTCTATTAGAGGTAATTGAAAAGTCCAGAATTTTAGAAACAGTGATTTCAGAGTTGGAAAATTTCTCATATTCAGAATTTCCGAATTATAGAATTTCAAAAATTTTTCCCGGAATTTCATAGTACCTAAATTTTGAACTTTGAAATCCTATAATCTCAGAACTTCATAAATTCGAAAGTTTGGAATTTAGTCTAGCAGAATGAACATTTCGAATTCTCCAAAAACTGAATTTCAGAATTCTCAACTTCAAAATTGTCAAAATTTTGAAAATAAATCTTTGAAAAATAGAAGGAACTCTAAAGCTCACCTCTAATGGAGGCTCATGGGCTCTTTTTGCCGAGGAAATACGGTAAACAGTCACCCAGAGAAGTGAATAAGGTCTCAGAATTCAAAATCGTGGCCTAGAATTCCACATCGGGGCCTAAGGATTCTAATCGTGGCAAAAGATGTCGAATGCTCAACTAGTGAGACCTAAAAAAATCGTGCTTTCTCTTTCTCTCTCTCTCTCTCTCTCTCTCTCTCTCTCTCTCTCTCTCTCTCTCTCTCTCTCTCTCTCTCTCTCTCTCTCTCTCTCTCTCTCTCTCTCTCTCTCTCTCTCCTTTCCTGGAAATTCTGAAAATTTAGACATGTTCAGTACAGTAAAAATCATAAAAGATTTAATTGAAAAAAAAATTCAAAATATCCTTTGGCACTTTCGCACGGCTTCTTTTCCTCGGCTCCTCAACCCATCTCATCGATTCGTCTGAAAAACAACATTTTTAAACATTTTTTCAAGTTTTTTTTTTAATATTAGAGGAATACACAGAATTGTAAACACTCTGATAAGATTTTTGGTCGGAGCCCCCTAAAAAATGCAAAAAAACCTACTCGAATAGTGCTCCCGGATCGTTTGAGTAGGCGCATTCTCCTTTGGACAGGTGGGACCCTCATTGATCTCAAACGGATAGTATTCTGTGGTATCCCCATTTCTCAGACACCTCCATCGACCATCATGACTCATCTTGACCAAATCCTCGTACTCCACATCAACAGCCACAATTTCATCATGGAACTTTCCGGGCTTCTGCATGACGGTTTTAGAGGCGTCCAAAAAGTTCTCCACCGTCTCAGCTACAGTAAGCTCCGGCACATTTCGTCTGGAAAATACAAAACATGAGAATCTGAGAATTACAGTGTTCGGCATTTCGGGATTTCATAGAAAGTATCGATTTTTTGAAATTCTGAATTTTCGAGAAAAAAAATCTATGACACTCACCACTTGGATTATTTTGAAGATTGACATTTTTTCATAAAAATCAAAACGAATCCTCCAAAATCCATTCATTTTTATGAATTTTTAGAAAATAATTTGAATATTAGAAAAATAGAAAATACTCAGAAAAATCAAAAAGGAACTTTCCGAAATCCACGCAGAAGTATTTCTGGAAAGAACCGAATAATAGAGAATAAGTAGATTTTTACAAAAATAAGGGGAACTTTCCAAACCCATTCATTAACAGGGTTCAACGGAAAGTCCCCGGAAATCGTAGGCTGCCATTCAGAAAGCTGCCGAGAAGAAACAATGAATCAATCGATTCGCGCAATCGCTAGTTGTGAGGGATAGAGAGTATCAGAGAAAACGAAGGACGTAGAGAGTATGAGTGGAAGAAGTCAGATGCATGGGAAATAGAACTGGTGAGATGGAGAGAGGTTGTTTTGATTCTCTTTGTCCTTGATGAAAAATAGTTATGCGGAATGAGAGACGCAGAGAATCTAGAAGAGTGTGACTAGGGGAACACTGAGACGTGGCGCGACAAACGAAAGTGAAAATAATAGTAGCAAAGAAGTATTGCAAACTGGAATCCTATGCCGCTCAGAAGGTGTTGGAAAGTGACAAAACAAGGAAACTGTATTTGAAGAACTGGGGTCCAGAGGAAGAACATATCGGGAGAATTGAGCTTCTGAGAAGCTTGACATATTCAAATGTAATGAGCTAATTTTACATGTAAATTTTCATATTTATAAGCTACCGTAACAGTCTAGAATGCAAGCTTCGTCTGGTCCTTAACAATCGGAGGTCTACACAAGATCAACCTGTAAAAATTAGGCCACCATGTCAGAATAATTCCCTCTCTCTCTCTCTCTCTCTCTCTCTCTCTCTCTCTTTTTTTTCTTCTTCCTCCCTCTCCACACAATAAGACCTGAAAATTGTCTGAAAACAAAGTTTAAAAATCAAAATTTCATTCGAATGAACATTAATAAATTAGGGAAGATTGTCCTGGATCAGATGGTACTTCGATGAAGCCAGCTTTGGTTCATCCAGTCCGGAGCTTCAACGGTGGCATTGAATTCGGCATTCTCGCAATATTCCTTGATGCTTGGCCATCTTCAATTCCTTGGCCTTAACCTTCAAATCGCTAATGATGTCTGCAAAATGTTCCGCGGCAGTTTCTGATTCGGCATCTTCAAGGATTTCCATTTTCCCGGAAATGTGGTTTCCAGAGAACGATTCAGATTGTGACATGGAATTCGAAAAATCGATATTTCGAAGAGCACACGGAAGATTTAGGGTTCTTCTGAGATCGTATGTGGAGAGATCCATCACAAAATCATCTCTGACAGCCATCCGATCATTGTACTTTTTCTCGCGGAGTCGCTCTTTTCTCGCTGGAACGGTTTTCGATTTTTTTAAAATTAAATTTTTAAACATTCCTAAATTTTGAACATAATGATTTTCAATTTGTTGAGAACTGGAAATGTTCATTTTTCGACGAGAAAACAAGTAGGTCAATCATTAGGAGTTTTTAGAGATAGCATTTTTTTTCTCCAACTCACCTTCTGGTTCGTCTTCGCTCCAATTCATTTCTCAACTTCTAAAGACTCCCAGCTTGCCACCTTCTCCCTCTGGTCATCTTCGCAGGTGCACGGTTCGAAATATTCCTTTGTGACAGCTGTCTGATTGGAATTCCTCCACTTTCAATTTGGCTGAGCATGACCAACAGCAGATTTCCATTTTTGTGGAAATTGAGCTCTTCAGAAAAATGGCCCAGATAGTAAATAGGCCCAGATAGTGAATAAGTCGATCATCAGAAAAATAAGGGGAACTTTCCAAATCCATTCATCTATAGGACATAACGGAAAGTCCCCCGAAAAAATTTAGGCGGCTATTCAGAAAGCTGCCATTGGAAGAGAATGACATTATTTTCGCAAACGACCATGATCGTTTGTTCTGAATAGCAGACAACGAGAGTATCGAAAGAAAATGAAAGACGCAGGAAGTCAAAGTGAATATGACTCATATACTGTGACGTGGCGCGACGAAAGCAGATGAGACATGAGAGACGTAGAGAAAAACTGTACATTGGGGCCTCCTGGAATTGTGAAATTGTGAATACGTAATTGTTCATATTATGAAATTTCAAAGTTCTGATATTCTAAAATCTAAAATACAAAAATTCTGAGTTTCTGAAATTTTTGCTCTTCATTTAAAAACAAAATTTCAGATAATCTCCTCGAAGTTTCCGGCAACCAGATGGTCCCTAATGAACGATTCAATTACTTTTAAAAACTGCAAAAAGGTGAGAATTCAAAAAACAAAACATATTTCAAATTTTAGATTTTTCAGAAAAACATGTATCTCAGTGAAATGGACTACAAAGCTCACATTTAGTGGAATGGACTACAACTCAGAGGAACGAACTGACCAGTAAGTGTTTTGAAACTCTGAAATTATGAAATTCTGAAACTCTTATACTCTGGAACTCTGACATTTTGAAATTCTGTGAATCTGAAACACTCAAATTCTGAAATCCTGAAATCAGGGAAGGCCCAAATTCGATCGGATTATATTAAAACTCCAAAAAATTATGGAGCTTTGAAATTCTGAAATACTGAAGGGCTGAAATCCTGAAATCTTGAAATACTGAGATTCTGAAATCTTGAAATCCCGAAATTTTTAATTCCTGAATTCCTGAAATCCTGAAATCCAAAAATCCTAAAATCGTAAAATTCTAAATCTCTGAAATTCTGAAATCTTGAAATCTTGATATCCCAAAATTCTGAAATCCCGAAACTTTGAGAGTTTGAAAATCATTCAAGAACAATGTTTCAGGTGAGCTCTTCAATGTTTGCCGCAACCAGAAGGCCATCAATGAGAGCAAACTCTTCCAAATTTTGTAACATGGATCACAGTGATGGACTGAACTTTTAATGAACTAACCAGCAGGTAAGTCTTTATTTAAAAATTATATTGAATTATGAGAATCCTCAGATTGAATCTCAGGTTCTGAGTAACAAATCTTTCCTTTTCCTAATCTTTTAATAGAAGCCCTCAAAAACCCTCAATTTTGACCTCATTTATTTCGATTCATGTGAAAGCTATACAATTTTTGTCAACTGATAAATTATTTATCATAAAATCATCAATAGGTTATCAGTTGACAAATTTTTGGTATCTTTCACAGGAATCGAAATAATTAAGGTTGACGTTCAAGGCTTCGGTGGGCTTCTATTAGAGGAAATACGGTATGCGATTATGAAACTCTGAAGTTCTGAAATTTCAAAATAGGATGTTTTGAATTTCTGAAACTCTAAAATTTAATAATTCTGCAATTCTGAAACTCTCAAATTCTAGAATGCCTGAAATCCGGGTAGACCAAAATTTTAACATCGCAAAATATTGAAATTCCATATTTTGAAATTCTAAAATCCTGATATTCCAAAATTCCAAATTTTGGAAATTATGGACCCCAGAAGCTATGACGTTTCGAAATTCTAAAATTCTAAAACTCTTAAAACCTGAAACTATGAAATTCTGAAATTCTGAAATTTTTGAATTTTAAAATTCCAAGTTTTCAGACGTCGCAGAAGTCATCAACCATCCAAATTCATGTGTCAATCGAATCGAACGAAGCTTGTGTAATGACCATCAACATTCTTCTCAGCTGATGACTGTCGGAAACTTTGAATTATTGTCATCAGACACACGAAGAGGCACCGACAGAGTGCTGCTCGAAAGCTGCTCGCGTGTACGGTATTCTGTTTTGCGGACTCAAAACTTGCAATTTGGAATTTGGAATCTCGAATTTTGGAATTTTGGAATTTTAGAATTTCGAAATTTCAGAATTTGGAATTTGGAATTTCGACATTTCGAAATTCAAAATTTTGATTTTGGGATTCAGAATTCGGAATTCGGAGTTTTTGGAATTTTACCATTTGGAAATTTGACCATTTGGAATTTAGAATTTGGAGTTACGAATCCGGAATTTTGGAATTTCGGATTTTAAATTTTCGGGATTCTGGAACTTGAAATTCGAAATTTGGAAATCGAAGCTTTTGGATTTTAGACTTGAGCTTTAGAATTTGGACTGAGTTAAGGATTCAGTATTTGGGAGTCAAAATCTGGAATTCTGAAATCAGAATATGGAAGTCTGGAAAACAAGATGTCCTGTAGTCGGGAAACTGAGAAATTGGAGTGAATTGGAGTACTGAGAGTCGGGAAACCTGAAAATTGGGATTCGAGGAGTCGGAAAGTCGTGCAGTCAGAAGTCAGAAAGCGGAACAGTTGGAACTTTTTTCATAAACACGCGTGAAACAGTTTTTCATAAGAGTTTATTGAAAAGTTCAGAAAGAAATGAAGGAGGTTTGTTATCGACAAACTGTGATGAAGTTGCAGCACAGTGGAGGAGTCACCTGGAAACAAAATCATGAATTCTATGTTTTTCAAGATTCCTGTTTGTACTTTTAGCCCGATTATCTTGGTTTCTGCAAAAGATATGAATCTCTGTAAATGAACAAAGTGGTTTTCATCACTTTTCCTATAGTTTTGTAAGTTACAGCTTTTTGATATCTTTTGAAGAAGCCAAGATAAACGGGCTTAAAATTTGACAAAATTTCCCTTCTAAAAGCTTACCTGGCGTACTGTATTAGCCAGACTTTCGTCTGTTGATCTCTTTCGCCGCGTAGAGGCTCAGTACATTAGAAAGAGTAACAGGTTTTATTAGGGAAAAACCTGTCAAAAAACCCGGCGAATAAATGATCTGGTGATTGAATCCTGTCGATGTCGGTGTGCTACAATCTCCCTTCCACTCGCCAGCTCATACATCACAATTTCCGGTTGCCAACTCATACATAACGATTCTTCTCGTCCGGCTCCAAGCTTGTGTCCAAAGTCCAAAATCGGCCAATTTGATGTGTTCGGATTGTGCCACAAATATATTCTCCCTTTTCTTGTCTCGATGGATGTAGCCTTGCTTTGAATACTCAGAATATTTAAATAGTCAGAAAAATCAAAAAGGAACATTCCGAAATCCATACAGAAAGATTTCTGGAATGAACCGAATAAGACAGAATAAGAATTTCAGAAAAATAAAAGGAACTTTTCGAGCCCATTCATATGCAGGGCTATACGGAAAGCTCTCCGGAAAATTGAGGCAATCATTCAGTAGGCTGCCTAGCGAAAAGAGTGACATTGAATCGCATGGTCTCTTGTTCTTACCAGCAGACGACGCGAGCGCCAAGGGAAATATACAGGGGAAGCAGGAGACGTGAGACAGCCTAGGCCATAGTGGACAGATGCTGGAGAAAATAGAACGGATCTGAGGGAGAAGTAGAGGAAGAGAGTGTTGTCATTGCTTGAGAGGTGGTAGACAGTGCAACGAGAATCAATACGAGAGAAAGATTGTATTCGAGAAGACCTAGGGAAACAGATTGGATGAATCGATTTCGCAACAATTTCGCAACTTTTTATTGTTTTAAGTTTCTCAAAATTTGAAAGTCGGCACTTAGAACTTGGAAGTTGGAATTTGGTATCTGGAATTTAGAATTAGGAATTTGAAATTTTTGGAATTCTGGAATTTGGAATCTGGAATCTGGAATTTAGAATTAGGAATTTGGAAATTTGAACATTTGAAAATTTCAGACTCAAATCTTTGGGATTTTGGAATTTGGAATTTTGAATTTGAAATTTTTGGAATTCTGGAATTTGGAATCTGGAATTTAGAATTAGGAATTTGGAAATTTGAAAATGTGAAAATTTCGAATTTAATATTTGAAAATTTTGAATTTCGAAATTACGAAATATTTGGAATTCAGGATTTTCATGAACTTAGAGTTTTCAGGAATAAATAATTTGAAATTTGGAGTTTGAAATTTGGAATTTTGAATTCAGGATTTTCATGAATTTAGGATGTTTAGAGTTCGGGAAAGAATTCGAAATTTTTGTCTTCTAGGTTTGAAATTTAGAATTCGGAATTTGGGATTGGAAGTCTTGAAATTTTGGAATATCGGAAAGTACTGTAGTCAGGAAACTGAGAGATCAGCAAGTGAAGCACTGAAAATTAGTTTTTTCGCGAGACACGAGATAAAAACATGTTTCATGAAAAGAAATCGAATTTCGAATCCTGAATCCCTGGATTCCTCGATTCCCGCCCTCTTTCATTCCTGAATTCCTGGATTTCTGGATCCTTTAATCCCTGGATCCATGGATTCCTGGATTCCCTGGATCCATGCACTGGACCGCTTTTGTAGTTTGTAGTCAGGGCTCGTCTAACTGTCTGCGTTCAATTTCTCGCTTCTCTAACCGTCTGCTTAAACTCTCTCGCTTCTCTAACCGTCTGCTTAAACTCTCTCGCTTCTCTAACCGTCTGCTTAAACTCTCTCGCTTCTCTAACCGTCTGCTTAAACTCTCTCGCTTCTCTAACCGTATGCGTAAACTCTCTCGCTTCTCTAACCGTCTGCTTAAACTCTCTCGCTCCTCTAACCGTCTGCTTAAACTCTCTCGCTCCTCTAACCGTCTGCTTAAACTCTCTCGCTTCTATAACCGTCTGCTTAAACTCTCTCGCTTCTATAACCGTCTGCGTGAACTCTCTCGCTTCTCTAACCGTCTGCGTAAACTCTCTCGCTTTTCTAACCGTCTGCTTAAAGTCTCTTGCTTCTCAGGAATTCAACACGTGGCCTAGAAATCCAAATCCTGGCCTAGAAACCCAACATTTGCTCTAGAAAATCCACATGTGGCCTAGGGTCTATCTATGACGTCATCGATCCCTCAGATACAGATGACTCATCATCCCAAATGATCAAAGATGAAAAGTTGTCATTAAATGCTCCCATACTTCTTTCACATGGCTATATTTTTTGAGCTGATTTTTTTAAAATGTTCCCTTTTAAATGATTAGCTTTTTTCCAGCGATAGTTATTTCTTTTAGGAATAAATTCAAATTAATTGGATTGGATGAAAGAAAAAAATGAATCGCAATTTGTGATCTTACAGAAGAAAAAATAGAGGAACAACTGAGAATTTGAAAATTTAATGATTTGGTGATCTCCGGATTGATTGACATCTACATTCTGCTTGATCTTTGTCCATCGTTCTGGTTGCAGACTCTGTAAATCGCATACCTTAAATCCTCTAATACACTGCCACCCTAAACTTGCACTTCGAGCTCAATTTTCTCGGTTCCTAGAAGAGATATTAAAAATTTGTCAACTAATAATATATTGGTGATATTATAACAAATAATTTATCAGTAGTCACATTTTTGATATCTCCAATAAGAACCTGGATAATTGAGCTCGAAATGTACGTAAAAAGAAAAGAATTCCCCTCAAATGAATAGAATTCCATTCTATACGTTCATTTTTAGCTCAATTATCTCGATTTCTTTGAGAGATATCAAAAATGTGTTAGCTAATAAAATGTTAATCATGATATCACCAACATTTTATCAGTTGACATATTTTTGATATCTCTTAAAGGAACTGAGATAATTGAGCTTGAAGGGCAAGCTTGTCTTTTATCTTTCCATGTCATACAAAAAATTAAAAAATTCAAGAAACTCGAAAAACTTACTGAATCCTTCATTTAATTTCGTTCCACCATATCTGATTGCAAAAAATCTTCTTTTTAGTTCTCTTGAACACATTGTTGTGTGCAGTGACTTCTGGATCCATCGAATCCTTGGCAACTTCCTTCTCAATCTTCTTTCTCACTGTCGGTTGCAAAAGTCTCTCTCCGACGAGAAACGCGTTCCAGAACTAAAAAAAACAACTGAATTAGAATTCAATTTTGAAAAAAAAACTCACTATCTTTGCTTACTGTCGTTGTAGTGGCTTCACAGCAACTAGCAAAAAAATATTCAGAAAAATAAAAAAAGGAACTTTCAGAAATCCATTCAGAAAGATTTCTGGAAAGAACCGAATAATGAAGAATAAATAGAGATTCAGAAAAATAAGGGAAACTTTCCGAGCCCTCTCATCTACAGGGCTCAACGGAAAGCTCCCAGGAAAATGTTGGCTGCCATTCAGTAAGCTGCCTAGCAAAAAGAGTGACAATGATTTGCATGGTCGCCTGTTCTGAGCAGCAGACGACCAGAGTATCAAGAGAAAATGATAGACGCAGGAAGTCAAAGTGAATATGACTCATACGTGGCGCAATCAAAACAGATGAGATATAAGAGGCGTAGAGAAAAAACTGTAAATGGATGCAGGCGAGAATAGAACGGATCAGAGGGGGAAATAGAGAAAGAGAGTGTTTTCGTTTATCTCTCTCCTTGATAAGAAGCATCGCTGGAGAGGTGGTAGACAGTACAACAAGAACCAAAACGAGGGAGATGTATTCAATGAGCTTTTATGGGATAATATCGGGAATATTGATTTTTCAATGGGTAACTTTCAAAACCGTAAAACCTGTAATAGAATGGCCCTCCTAGTTTCAACTTTGAGTCAATTTATCTCGACTTCTGTAAGAGGTATAAAAAAGTTTTCAACTAATAAATTGTATTAATCATATTAATAAAAACATTTTATCAGTTGACACATTTTGGATATCTATCATTGGAGCCGCGATAATTGAGCACAAACTTGGCAGTGAGGGGGCCCTTCTATTACAGGTTTTACGGTAGTTTGAAGGTTTACAGAATTCGAAAATCATCGCTCGGAATTCGGAATTTGGAATTCAGAATCCGGAATCATGTAACCGAAATTAAAAAGTTTGAAAATTAAGAAGTCTCGTAGTCAGGAAACTCAAAAACTGTCAGGAAACGGAGTAATAAAAATTCGGGAAGTGGAAAGTTCAAGAAACCACAAAAGCAGAAAGTCGGGAGTCAAAAAAAACGAGAAATCGGGATATCAGGATGCCAAGAAGTCGGTAGAGTAGAAAGAACTCGGGAAACCAAAAAGTTGGGAAGTCTGAAACTTTTTCGCGAAAAAACAAGTTAAAAAAATGCTTCATGAAAAAAAAACTTTGGTGACCTAGATATCGGACTTTCGTGACCTGGAAAAAAATTTGTCATCTAATGTGTACCCTACACACTAATTTTGGTTACTGTAGCTCCAAAACCGACAAAAAACTTTGGTGACCTAGATATCAAAATTTCGTGACCTGGAAAACTTTTGTCAGCTAATTCGTACCCATAACACTTAATTTGATTACTGTAGCTTCATCTCCGACAAAAAACGTTTGGTGACCTAGATATCGAATTTTCGTGACCTAGAAAAAATTGTCTTATAATTTGTACCCTATACACTAATTTTGGTTACTGTAGCTTCATCCCCGACAAAAAACGTTTGGTGACCTAGATATCGAATTTTCGTGACCTACATTCGAATTGACTTTGGTCAGGGACCCCAATGACAAAGTTTCATGACCGTACCTCTATAACTAAGAATCTAGGTCATCAGCGGTTGTTGACCTAATTTCCATTCGATTCTCGAGGCAACATTATGTCATCCCTGAAAGTTACAGTCCTCATATGTGGATAAGAAAAAAGTTACAGAATAAATAAAATAAATAAATAATCTTGCCCATCATACGTTTCATACGTGGCAGGGTCAATGTGTGAGCAAAACTCCTCAGAGAATTCATTCTCTCAGTTTTCACTCACAGTGATCGGTGGCTCTCTCCACAGCTCTTCCTCTTCCCTTCAAGGGTGAGTTTCAGGCAATTGTAGGGGGAGGTAAATAGTAACCTAAGAGCTCTAGTTGGGGGTTTCAATAGTAAATTAGATAGCCTAGATAAAAGACAAACTTTTGAATAGGAAATTGGGGTCAAATAAAATCTAGGTCATCAGCAAAATGAATAGAACCACACTCTAGACATGCACTTTGAGCTCAATTATCTCGGTTTATATGAGAGATATCAAAAATTTGTCAACTGATAAATTTTCTATCATAATATCACCAACCTTTTATTAATTGACAAATTTTGGATATCTCCTCTAGGAACCAAGATAATTGAGGTCAAAGTGTACGTATAGAATGGAATTCTATTCATTTTACGTACATTTCGAGCTTAATTATCTCGGTTTCTATGAGAGATATCAAAAATTGGTCGACTACTGAAATGTTTGTAATATTATGATAACCAATTTATCAGTTGACAAAATTTTGAAATCTCTTTTAGGAACCAAGATAATCGAGCTCAAAGTGCACGTATAAAATGGAATTCTATTCATTTTGATTCGAATTTTATTCCTTTTACGTGCACTTCGAGCTCAATTATCTCAGTTCCTATTAGAGATATCAAAATTTTGTCAACTGATAAATTATTTATCATAATATCACCAACATTTTATTAGTTGACAAATTTTGGATATCTCTTCTAGGAACCAAGATAATTCAGCTCAAAAAGTAGGTAAAGAATGGAATTATATTCATTTTACGTACAATTCGAGCTCAATTTATCTCGGTTTCTATGAGAGATATTAAAAATTAGTTAACTGATAAATTATTTATCATAATATCACCAACATTTTATCAGTTGACAAATTTTTGATATCTCCTCTAGGAACCAAGATAATTCAGCTCAAAAAGTAGGTAAAGAATGGAATTATATTCATTTTACGTACAATTCGAGCTCAATTTATCTCGGTTTCTATGAGAGATATCGAAAATTAGTTAACTGATAAATTATTTATCATAATATCACCAACATTTTATCAGTTGACAAATTTTTGATATCTCTTCTAGGAACCGAGATAATTAAGCTCGAAGTGTATGTAAAATAAATAGTTTACATGTGGGCTTTGAGCTCAATTATCTCAGTTCCTAGGAGAGACATTTGATAATTGGCAACTGATATATTATTTACCATAATATCACCAACATTTTATTAGTTCGCCAGTTTTCGATATCTCTTATAAGAACCGAGATAATCGAACTCAAAATGTACAAAAAATAATTAAAATTGCAACCAACTCGTGCACTTTGAGCTCAATTATCTCGGTTTCTATGAGAGATTGCAAAAATGTGTCAACTGATAAATTATTCATCATAATATCATCAACATTTTATTGGTTGACAAATTGTTGAAATCTCTTCTAGGAACCAAGATAATTGAGCTCGAAATGTATGTAAATTGAATAGAACCGCACTTTACATGTGGACTTTGAGCTCAATTATCTCGGTTCCTATAAAAGATATCAAAAAAATTGTCAACAAATAAATTATTTATCATAACATCACCAACATTTTATCAGTTGATTATTTTTTGATATCTTTTCTAGGAATCCAGAAAATTGAGCTCAAAGCGTATATAAAATTGAAAAAAATCCCAACCTATTTGTGCACTTTGAGCTCAATTATCTCACATCTTATGAGAGATATCAAACTTTTGTCAACTGATAAATTATTGACCATAAGATCACCAACATTTTTTTAGTTGACAAATTATGAATGTTTCTTTTAGGAACCGAGATAATTGAGCTCAAAGTGCATGTATAAATAGAATGGAATTCTATTTATTTTGAGTGGTGTTCTATCTATTTCACGTACACTTCGAGCTCAATTATCTCGGTTTCTATAAGAGATATGAAAAATATGTCAACTAATAAATTATTCATCATAAAATCACCAACATTTTTTCAGTTGACCATTTTTTTGATATCTTTTCTAGGAATCGAGAAAATTGAGCCCAAGGTGTATGTGAAATTGAAAAAAATCCCAACCTATTTGTGCACTTTGAGCTCAATTATTTCAGTTCTCAGGAGAGATATCAAAATTTTGTCAACTGATGAAATATTTATCATAATATCACCAACATTTTATTTGTTGACCCATTTTTGATATCTCTGAAAGGAACCAAGATAATTGAGCTCAAATTGTACGTGAAAAATGAGCTTCAATTAGTGAAAACACGGTAACTAAAAAACGAATTTTCAGCTATCCGCGCATCAGCGTCTTCAAACAAATCCACCTAATATTTTCATAATGAGGTAACGACAAAAAATTTGTTTAAAAAATTAAAACAGTAATTTCAGTATCAGCATAAACGACGTTCTGAACAATTCCTACCAAGTGACTGAGTTGGTCAACATGGGCTATTTCTGTGTGATCTATTCAGCGTTGGATCTCAAAACCAATCGTACAGTAGCCGTCAAAATGCTTAAATGTGAGGGAGAATCAGATCTCAAAGCCGAATTTGAATATCTGATGCTTCTGTCTCCATTCGAATACTGTCCAACTCCATTGGCCTTTGGTGAGGATCCAGAAGATACTTCTTTTTTCGGTGAGCTTGGAGATTTTAGAATTTCAAACTCAATTACGTTTTTTCAGTGCTATCAATGGAAGGAGAAAGTCTCTACGAGCTGAAATTCAAGAACGACAATAACAAATTCTCGCCGAAGACAACATCTTTGATCCTCTTCCATGCACTGGTCGCCCTCAAGTCTATTCATGACGCTGGAATCGTTCATGGGGATGTTACGATGATGAATATTGGACTACCGAAGAGTCTTGGAGTGAGTTTCAAATAAATATTTTTTTTAAATAATGAAAAAAATTCCAGAAAGGTCGAATCATTTTTTTGATTATGGACGTTCCGTCCCGATCAACCCGATTTCCAGTCGTCGCGATATTTCGGACCTCTTGATGGTTACTGGAATTGCGTCCAAAGAAAACAAAACTCTCACTGAATGCCGCGATGCCTTCGAGAATCACCGCTGCACTACTGTTGAGGAGTTGATCACGATGATCACGGAGGAGACCACGTTCGATCCAGATGCTCCATTCGATTGGGAACTCGTACAACTCGACTAAATCTCTGTATCATGACTTTATACTTGTGTGATTTCGATTTTTCGATAAAATAAAGATTTTATGTAAAATTTCTTCAAGCAAACAAACACGAATTTAATGACCTCAATATTAGGTTAAAAAAACAAAGCGAAGCACTTGAGCTCAATTATCTCAGTTCCTAGAGGAGATATCAAACATTTGTTAACCAATAGAATGTTGGCGACATTATGATAAACAGTTTAGTAGTTGTCGAATGTTTGATATTTTTAATAGAAACCGATATAATTGAGCTCGAAGTTCATGTACAGAATCGAATTTTGTTCATGTTACGTGCACTTTGAGCTCAATTATCTCAGTTCGTTTGAGCGATATCAAGAATGCGTCAACTGATAAATTATTTATCATAATATCACCGACATTTATTTTGTTGACAAATTTTTGATATCCCTGATATGAACCGAGATAAACTGATATGAACCGAGATAAACTCGAATTGTACGTAAAATCAATAGAATTCCAATCAAAATTAATAGAATTCCAGTCTATACTTGCAATTCGAGCTCAATCATCTCGGTTCCTTTAGGAGATATCAAAAATGTGTCTACTGAAAAATTATATATTTCAATATCTCCAACATTTTATTAGTTAAACAGTTTTTGATATCTCTCATAAGAACCAAGATAATCGAACTGAAAGTGTACATAAAA
Organism: Caenorhabditis nigoni; assembly: GCA_027920645.1. Lineage (NCBI taxonomy): Eukaryota > Metazoa > Nematoda > Chromadorea > Rhabditida > Rhabditidae > Caenorhabditis > Caenorhabditis nigoni. Next base: position 2,657,170 of record CP115869.1, read on the forward strand.
CAATCAAAATTCCGACCAACTCGTGCACATTGAGCTTAATTATCTCGGTTTCCATAAGAGATATCAAAAATGTGTCAACTGATAAATTATTTATCATAAAATCACCAACATTTTATTTGTTGACAATTTTTTCAAATCTCTCATAGAAATCGAGATAATTGAGCTCAAAGTGATAGGGATTATATTTATTTGAAGTGGAATTCTATTTATTTTACGTTCAGTTCGAGCTTAATTGTCTCGGTTTTTCTATCAAAATTGTGTAACTGATAAATTTTAATCATAAAATCACCAACATTTTATTAATTGACAAATTGTTGATATCTCAGAGGAACCGAGATATTTGAGCACAAAGTGTATGTAAACTGAATTGAAGCCCACTCCATACGTGGAGTTTGAGTTCAATTATCTCGGTTCCTTCAAAAGATATCAAAAATGTGTCAACTGATTAATTATCCATCATGATATTACCAACATTTTATTAGTTGACAAATATTAGATAGCTCTCCGAATAATTGAAATAATTAAGCTCAAAGTATTCCTATATGGTAGGCTTTTGTTTGAAAAAATGCGGTAACAAAAAAGTGAATTTTCAGTTTCCCGCGCTTTTTCTTCTCCCACTAACTCACTCAAATCTCGAATAATCATGAGGTAGCGCGGAAAATTTTAATTTAACAATTAAACCAGTATTTTCAGTAACTATTGGGTTTCTTGTCTGCAGAGTCCGTTTTTCCCCTTCCTCATGTCTCTTATCTTTGCTTTGTCTCTCTTTTTGACATAAAAACTCAATCCTAATACAGCCGCGCCGCTTCGACTCTAGGAACACCCCTACGGGACACACATGCGCACCCACCAACAGGCCGGCACTGAATCGATAAAGAGAGCCCTCCTAGTGTCTGCGTCTCTCCAGCGCCACACCCTCTATCACTTTATCACTCGCGCCGTGTTTTCATAATGTACACTTTTTCAATGGCTGGTAATTGACATTCCACCGGCCTCTCGGAAGATTTCCAGAACTAATCCTGGATTCTGGAAGTCTTCCATTGATTTTACCTGAACATTTTATTATTTATCCACTATTTATTCAACTATTTGTTGCGAAAGAAGCCAAATAAGGTGAGTATTCTATCATTTTGCTTCATTTCAACTGAAAATGAGATACAAACTGACTCATTGGTTGTTTTAGATTCTCAAAAATAATACCTGAAGCGAAAAAAAAACATTTTAAATCTTTATTTTGATTTGCTATGGGTATCGAGACATATTGGTTTCAAATTCTGCTACCACGCCAGATTCTTAATAAAATACCATTTCAGAAGACACCGATGGCAAAAGCAGCACCACTCCAGGATACAGTGGTATCCATTCCAATCGTTTCGAGTCCACCTCCAGTGCGACCGATCGTCTCTATGATCGCTCCCCAGCCATACCACGCTTGGATCAGCGGGCTTCACCGGACAGCAGCTCGAACGAATCGATGCCTCGTCTTGAAGCTGATGGTGAAGAAGAAGCAGCAGTGGGAGAAGAACCAGGACCAACAGATCAGTCTTCTCCAGAAGCACCACCACCGAAGGAAAGTGATTGTGACGAAGGTCTATCCAAAACGACCAGCAAGCATGAAGCAATCCACGAAGCACTCAAAGATGCACCTCAAGCAAAACCACGGATCATTTCTGTCAAGGAGTCGAGAAAAGAGGACTGGAAAAAGGACGGTTCCAAAAGGATGAGAAGTTTCGAAAGATGTTGGAAGAAGTGAAGGCTACTGCCAAATCCGAGATGATAAAGGAAGATAAGCAGGTGAGTGGGGAAATTTGGAAAGTGGGTGAATTTATCATTCGATTTTCTAGATCAGAATCCTCAACACTTGGTCAGAAGCTCGTCAGAACCTGGTTTTCCTTATAGCACACGAGTTGACAGCAACAAAGGTAGTTACAATTTAAATCATTTTGAAGCTAGTTGATCCTAATTTTTGCAGCCCATTTTCAACAACGAAGATGAAGCCAATGCTGAAAATGATTTACTTCCCTGGAATGCTGTGCCCTCCATTCACCTTGTGGCTTGGTCCAACAATTATAATATTTCAATTTTTTGCGACGAATAAATTTTATATTTTGAAACTTTGTTCGAAATTGTTTGTTTTTCTGTACTCCATCATACTCAAGGCAACTCAGAACAGCTCGCCTGATTTTCGGTCTCTCCGCAACTTTTTCAGAAACTAGAAATAGTTTAGAAACTCATAAATTCCAAAATTCAGAATTTGAGATATGCAGAAAATTGGAGATTCGGCGTCATAATCCTTGATTCAGCATAATAACAAATCTGATACGATTTTTTTCCAAATATCGAACCCTGAATCCGGATGCCTCGATTCCTGGAACCCTAGATCCACGGATTCCTGGATTCCCTGGATCCATGCATTCGACCGCTTTTATAGTTTGTAGTCAGGGCTCGCCTAACCGTCTGCTTTCAATTTCTCGCTTCTCTAACCATCTGCGTAAACTCTCTCGCTTCTCTAACCGTCTGCGGAAACCCTCTCGCTTTTCTAACCGTCTGCGTAAAATTTCTGGCTTCTCAGGAATTCAACACGGCCTGGAAATCCAAATCCTGGCCTAGAAACCCAACATTTGCTCTAGAAGCTCCACATGTGGCCTAAGGGATATATATGACGTCATCGATGCATTCCCCACACACAGTGATTAAGGATCCAGAAATTCAGAAATTCAGAAATTCAGAAATTCAGAAATTCAGAAATTCAGAAATTCAGAAATTCAGAAATTCAGAAATTCAGAAATTCAGAAATTCAGAAATTCAGAAATTCAGAAATTCAGAAATTCAGAAATTCAGAAATTCAGAAATTCAGAAATTCAGAAATTCAGAAATTCAGAAATTCAGAAATTCAGAAATTCAGAAATTCAGAAATTCAGAAATTCAGAAGTTCAGAAATTCAGAAATTCAGAAATTCAGAAATTCAGAAATTCAGAAATTCAGAAATTCAGAAATTCAGAAATTCAGAAATTCAGAAATTCAGAAATTCAGAAATTCAGAAATTCAGAAATTCAGAAATTCAGAAATTCAGAAATTCAGAAATTCAGAAATTCAGAAATTCAGAAATTCAGAAATTCAGAAATTCAGAAATTCAGAAATTCAGAAATTCAGAAATTCAGAAATTCAGAAATTCAGAAATTCAGAAATTCAATAATTCAGAAATTCAATAATTCTGAAATTCAAAAATTCAAAAATTCAAAAATTCAAAAATTCAAAAATTCAAAAATTCAAAAATTCAAAAATTCAAAAATTCAAAAATTCAAAAATTCAAAAATTCAAAAATTCAAAAATTCAAAAATTCAAAAATTCAAAAATTCAGAAATTCAGAAATTCAGAAATTCAGAAGTCAAGTTCTTCTTTTCCAGATTGGAATACATGTGTCACGCGGCAACTTGCGACTAAAACCAACACATATGGCTGCGCATTCTGCGTCTCTTTTTGTTTTTCATTTGAAACTACACCTCTAGTTGTTTCGCAATACTTTGCATCACTTTCCTATCCCTTTTTTTCTCTGCGTCTCCTTTTTATCGATTTATTTGAATTTCTGGCGCCACTTATCCCTGCGACGACTGAGTTCTGATGTTATTCGGGCTTCAGTTTTAGCTTTCACTGACGACTTCACTGAAAAGACGTCTGAATTCAGGAACTTTCGCAACATCCTACTGAATGGAAGTCCGAAATTCCTTTTTTTTCTATTTTTCTGAGTATTTTTTCACGTATTTATTGAAAAATTCTAAAAACCCTTATACATGAATGGGTTTGGAATTTTTTCAATCTATTTTTCTGAATATTTGTTTTAAAGTTTTGGTGAGTTTTTAATTTTTTAATTTTTCAAAAATCAAAACGCATCTCTTCTGAATTCTATAAACTAAAATTGTACTGATCTCGAGAATAAGAAAATGATGAAAATCGATTGATTCTCAAGTTTAGCTTTTGCAAAGTCCTGGAAAAAGACTCCAAAACACTTTAAGCAATTCTAAAAATTTAGTGGTCCTTTTGAAGCGGTCCTTGCCTTACAAATGATTTGATTCCAGAGCCTGCTCCAGCACCAGCTCCACAACAAAGTTCAACGGAACTATTGCTCTCAGAGAAATCCGCTGGATTAAGTTGAAAGGTGAGATTCTTGAAGGAGAACGAAAAAAGGAGCTTTCCTTCTGATATTTGAATTCAAACACAAACCGTGAAATGCTCCAAAATGAGTTTCTTTTGACATTTTGCCCCTGGAATAGATCTGGGGGTCCTAAAAGTAGTTTAAGTCGGAAACATAAAATTAGGATAGTGCTAGATGGGTAGGAGGTGTCCTAGAGATAGTTTATGCTGAAAATTGCATTTTTCTACGTTTCGAAATGCTCCCAATAAGTTGAAACATAGAAAAACGAGCCTATTCTGAAATTTTAGTTATAGAAATGTGTTTTTTGGTTGTTGGGGAGTTAGTTGGGGTCAAATGAGCAGCTGGATAACTTCGAGCCGCCAGACAGCCGTTCTAATAAGTTTTAGTAGTTTCTAAGGTCGAAAATTGCAGATTTCTTAGTTTTAGAGCTTTTAAAACAGTTTGAAACTGTGAAAAAGTGTTTTTCGTGAGATTTTAGTTCTAAAAATGAGTTTTTGGCGTCCTATGGGTTATCTGTTCTAATGGTTTGCGGGCCCAAACGTTTGGGGTTTCCTGACATTTTAGCATTTTAGGGTAGCTGAAACTGCAAAAAATGAACTTAGCCTAAAATTTTGATCCAGGGACCTATTGGTCATTAGGCAACCAGACGTTTGTAAACCGCTAATGACCATTTGTACCCTAAATTGTAATTTTTGAACTAGAATATCAAAAAGTCGACCTATAGACTTATTTTTTAGACCACCACGACACTGGACTCGACGCCAAGATCACCCAGATGGTCTTAGGATCCCTGGTCAAGAACCAAGTGCTCAAAATCAAGGGAGTAGAAGATGTGAAGGATGCTGGCAAGGTTTCGATGAACGCAGATCTGGTGCTCAACATGGGATACTCCAACAAGAAGGTCCGTGTCGATTTGACCAAGATGACGATGGCTGTGCAGACGGCGAAGGATCAGGAAAGCGTTCAGAAGAGCATGGAGGAGGACAGGAAGAATATCACTCAGGTATGTATCTCTATAAACAAAGGGACCTGGATCCTGGGTCCTGGGTCTTGACTCCAAAAAACTGTTTTTTCCATTCTTTGATTTGTCATCCCGAATTTGAAATTTTGTAGGCCCCGATCGTCAGAATCTGCAAGCAGTGCTCCCGCCAGAAGCTTATGGCTGAGCTCATTAAGCAGCTGTCGACTCGGTTCAAGCCAAAAATGGAACTCATCAAAAAATGCATCGGCTCACTTACCTAATGTTTTAAATTTTTACCGGGTCTTTTTTAATTTTTATCGATTTTATTGAATAAACAGGTTAGCATAAAGTTTCCGTCTCTTTCCTAAGTCCATTATTCAGGTACAAAAATTGACCTATTTTCAGAAAAAGTCTAAAGCGATACATGATTTTTTTGGTCGAAAATCTATAAATTTCGATTTCCGCTTTTCGTGAACATTGAAAGTTCCGAATACTTCCACACCCCTCGAACGTTCAGTGAATCAAACGTTGTTGTCCTTCCAGCTTGGAATACATGTGTCACGCGGCAGCTTGCGACTAAAACCAACGCAAATGGCTGCGCATTCTGCGTCTCTTATTATTTTGGAACTACACCTCTAGTTGTTTCGCAATACTTTGCATCACTTTCCTATCCCATTTTTTCTCTGCGTCTCCTCTTTATCGATTTATTTCAATTTTTGGCGCTATACATTACAATTTATCCCTGCGACGACTGAGGCTTGGTGTTTTTCAGGCCTCAGTTTCAGCATCCCACGACGACTTAACTGGAAAGACGTCTCATTTATTTTTCTGACTCTATTTTTTTCTTGAAAAAACTCCAATAAACCCTAAAAATGTATGGGTTTATAATTTTTTCAATCTATTTTTCTAAATATTTGTGAAAATTTTCGGTAAGTTTTCTATTTTTCAAAAATTAGAACTTAACTTGCCTAAATTCTATCAGTTGAAGTTGTATTGATAGTGAAAATGATGAAAATCAATATCTAGGCATTCAAAAACTGAGAAATTCAAAAATTTCTGAAACTCAGAAATTTTTAATTTTGACTTTCTTGGGAAAAACTTGAATTTCTTGGTTTCAGAGCACTTTCAACAACTTGAATAAAAAATCGATTTTTCGTAGAATTTTAGTCTAGGTAGCGGAATGCTGGGGTCCACATACCATTTTGGGATTTTAGTTGGTCAAATGTGCGGCTAATTCGCTTTCAGCTGCCAGATATCTGTTCAAATGGTTAGTGGGCTCAAACATTTGGGGTTTCCTGATATTTGAGCAATCTAGGGTAGCTGAAACTGCAAAAAATGAACTGAGCCTGAAATTTTGATCCAGGGACCTACTGGTCATTAGGCAACCAGACGTTTTTAAACCGCTGATGACCATTTGTACCCTGAATTGTAATATTTGAACTAGAATATCAAAATGATGACATACAGACCTATTTTTTTAGGCCACCACGACACTGATGTGCACACTGCAACTCGAGTACTCGGCTGAAAAAATCCAGGATGCCACTGGACTGGACAGAAGAGTATGGAGGAGGACAGGAAGACTATTATTTAGGTATGTATCTTTAGAAAAGGAAGAAAATTTTTTTCCTGGGTCCTCGTCAACTGATAAAATATCAATCATAATATCACCAACGTTTTATCAGTTGACGGATTTTTGGTATATATTAGGGGAACCGAGATATTTGAGCACGAAGTGCATGAATATGATGGGACTCATTTGTTTTCTTCCAGCCGAGTTGAAACAAGAAGTCAGGAAGATGCAAGAACGAGTCAACGACTTGGAGGCCAAGAATCTTCGGCTCGGTAAGTTTCTGGACATACAGACACACAGACTCCCTTTTTTCAAACATGACATTTTGAATATTTTTTTCAGCCACCGATAACTTCGATATGAAGGTTCAGATGAGAGACATGGAGAATCAGCATGTGAACTGATGGACTGTCAAACTGGCCAGGACAAAATTGTCGAGCTTGAACAAGTCATCGGCGAATGATAAAGTTGTTGAGAATTGTTGATTTTCTGTTCTTCTATTTCTTTTCTGCTCTCTTTTTTTCCTGATTTTTCAATAAAAAATCTGAAATTCTCAAATTTCTGTCAACTGCGTAGTTTCCCAAGGAAGTTTCCCTCTTAATTCGATTTGTGCTAAAATGGGTAATAGTTTAGTTCATTTTTATCTTAATTTAGAATTTCTGAATTTCCATTCCCAAATCTGCAAAAATTGAAAAGTCTTTCAATTAATTTCTCAATTTAACTAATATAAACTATGCAAATCAAGTTTCTCATTCAGAACCATTCTCAGAATCATGAAAAAAACTGAATATTTGAAGTTGGCCGAGTTTTTTGGAAATCCGAGACCACCATGAGGAAAGCTAGGCCATGACCGTTTTTGAATCGGGAAACTAATTTTTAACGTTAGATTTTTATGAGAAATACGAATTCTGTTTTTATTTTGATGAAAAGAACTAACAATTCAGATTCGAAAAATCTAAAATTCAATTTTTTTTTGAAAAAGTAAAAATACGGCATTTTTCGACTTCAAACTTCCGATTTTGGCATTAGAAACTATGGAAATTAAATTTCTCATCCGAAACTGCTCTAGAAATCATGAAAAAACCGAAAAAGTTGAAGGTGGCCGAGTTTTTGAAATTCCTAGGCCACCATCTGGAAAGTTGAGCCATGTACGTTTTTAAATTGGGAAAACCGTTTTCTAGGTTAATATTTTATGAAAAATTCGAATTTTGTGTTTGTTTTCAAAAAAAGTCTAAAGGATTACCATAAAATTCAAATTTTGAAAAATTCTATTTCCGCGACAAAAAATCGTTCTTTTCGACTTAAAACTTTTAATTTTACCAATAGAAACTATGAAAATCAAGTTTCTTATCCGAGCATACTCTAGAAATCATTAAAAAACTGAAAAATTGAAGGTGGCGGAGATTTTGAAATTCCGAGGCCATCATATGGAAAGTTAGGCCATGTGCGTTTTTAAGTTGGGAAACCAGTTTGCTGGGTTAATTTTTCATGCGAATTCTGAATTTTGAATCTTTTTTCAAGAAAAAATTCAAGGGATTACCAGAAAATCCAAATTTCGAAAAATCGAAAATTCAAAATTTTCTTGAAAAAGTCAATAATTGGCATTTTTCGACTTCAAACACTAAATTTTACAAGTTGCAGCTATGAAAATCAAGTTCACCACCAAAAACTACCCTAGAATTCATGAAAAAAGGTAAATTGTAGGTGGCCGAGTTTTTTGAAATTCCTAGGCCACCATCTGGAAAGTTGGGCCATGTGCGTTTTCAAGTCGAGAAACCAGTTTGCTGGGTTAATTTTTCATGCGAATTCTGAATTTTGAATCTTTTTTCAAGAAAAAATTCAAGAGAATACCAGAAAATTCAAATTTCGAAAAATTAAAAATCTCAACTTTTTTCTTCTCTTTTATTAGAACACATGTATCGCGGCCGCTCCTTTAGGCAAAAAAAAACCGCACGCGGCAGCTCTGTGTTTCTCTCTTTTTTTTCTTTATTCGAAATCGACGTTTTGTTCGTTTCCCCAGTTTTTTCATCTTTTCTCTCGTCCCTCTTTTTCTCTGCGATTCTTCTGCACATGGTTTGTAGCGCTGGCATATTTTATCACCATATTACCCTGCGACGACTGAGGTCTTGCCTTTTCGGGCCTCAGTTTTAGCTCCCCAGGACGACTTAACTGGAAAGACGTCTAAATTCAGGAACTTTCGAGACATCCTACTGAATGGAAGTCCAAAATTCATTTTATTATTTTTCAGACTATTATTCCATCTAATTGTAAAAAACTTCTATAAACCCGTGTTAAAGACAATTAGTTGTGAATCAAAATCATTGTGAAGGTAATTCTAATTCAAAATTCAAGTGTATATATGCTAATCAAACAGTTTTCAGGCCTAAATACACTGTTTCTTGGAACTAGTGATTTGAACAGTGGAGATAATTGATTTTTGTCAACCTCAAGGCGATTGTTTCCATCTACAGACATACTGGATGGAATAAACAACGTCAATGATGGAAAACTACCAGAGTGAGTTATTTAGTGATCATTTAGGACACTAGCTTTTCCAATTTATTTCAGACACACTTGATGTCCAGCTGCATCCGATGAAAAATAAAATTCCGGAACGATTCGAGCCGAACTTCAAATTCTGTAAACTCATTGTTTTTTTTCGTTTTGTAATCTGTTGAATAGCCTTTTAATAAACTTTCCATCGAATTTTTAGCTTGTTCGTGAAAATCGGAAAAGAATCGGAAACACACTGATTTGGCTCACAGGGTGTTCCATGATGTTCCAAATTATTGCTTTCGAATTTTTCGGAAAATCGAGAACTCAAAAGATGAAAATTTTAGAATTTTAGTATATTGAAATTCTCTTTGTCTGGTTGCCAAGTACTATCTTTCAAAGGCGCATATCTCGATAACAAAAACAGCTATTCAATTTTTGACAACAGATAAAATGTGTAAAAATAAATATTACAGATATTTGTAGCTGGCAAAAGTTGTGTAGCTATTCTAGTTTTTGAAATGTGCGCCTGTGAAAATACGCAGAAGAACATCACCCTCCAAGGGGAACTAGTAGTGGTTTCTTTAAAGGCGCAGATCTCCAAAACTAAATAAGACATTCAATTTTTTTTTTTTCAGTTAAAAACATTTGTAGTACCTAATTTTAGATATTTTATCAGTTTACAAAAATTAGCTAGTCTTTTTAGTTACCGAGATATGCGTCTTCAAAAAGGCACGACTCCTTTCTCGGTCGCCGATCACTATTTTTTTAAAGGCGCATACCTCAAAAGCTAGAAGCGATATTGAAGTTTTGTACAATAAATAAATTTGTAAAATTGAATTCTACACATTTTTGTAGTTGACAAAAATTGGATAGCTCTTTTAGTGTTTGAGATATGTGTCTTCAAAAAGGCAATGATTCCTTGCACCGTTTGCACTCCTTTTGAAGGTGCATATCTCAAAAACAAGAAGAGCTATTCAAATCTTGTCAACTAAAGAAATATGTTAAATTAAATGTTACACATTTTTGTAGTTGACAAAAATTGTATCGCTATTCCAGTTTTGAGACAACCTCCTTGTCAATAGGCCTGTTGTTGTCTTTTTCAAAGCGCATATCTCAAAAACTAGAAAAGCTGTTCAATTTTTAACAACTAAATAAATTTGTAAAATTCAATTTTACACATTTTTGTTCTTAACTAAAGTTGAACAGCTGTTCTAGTTTTTAAGATATGTATCTTTCAAGAGACAACTACTTCTCGTCTCGCCTTAGAGGGTGGGTTTCTACTGCGCCGGTTTAAAATCGCACATCTCAAAAACTAGAAGAGCTATCCAACGTTTGTCAATTAAAAAATGTGTAATTAATTTTGCATATTTTATAAGTTCACAAAAATTAGCTAGCTTTTATAGTTATGGAGATATAGTGTGTTAAATCCTAGGATCGCACACTTTTTATATGCGTCTTTCAATGATCAACGACCCTTTGCCCGGTATCCCTTTTTTTACATATATTAGCGAGCTCAAAAGCTTTTAACCTCCCTCCATCGTGCAGTGACCCTCAACGCTTCTCTCTTCCATCGGAACACATGTGTCGCGTCGCAGCTTTCGGCGAAAAACCGACGCGTGCGGCAACGCACTCGGTGTGCCTCTCTTTTTTTATCATCTCGGTGTTTGCCCATCTTTTTGCATCACTTTTCCATCCCTTTTTTCTCTGAATCTCTTTTGCACACTCTTCTTCGAAGCTGTGGCGTTTTTTATTACTATTATACCTTGCGACGACTGAGGTCTCCGTTTTGCGGGCCTCAGTTTTAGCTCCCCAAGACGACTTCACTGAAAAGACGTCAAACTAATCAGGATATTTCGAGACATCTTACTGAATGGAAGTCCGAAATTCCTTTTTATTATTATTTTTCTGAATATTATTCCATCTAATCTCTGAAAAACTCCATTAAACCCTATTTATGAATTGGTTTTTGGAACATTTTCAATATATTTTACTGAATATTTTGTAAAAAAAAGTTTCGGTAAGTATTTTATCTTTCGAAATATGACACTTAAGCCATTCTAAGTTCTTTTAGCCAAATTTCGGAAAAAAAGTAAAAAATTCAAAACTTTAATTTTTCTTCGAAGGTTTTGGAATTTCAAAAATTCAAGTAAAACTCCGAAAGTTTTTCTAAACATCGCTTTGAACATACGAAAATCTCAAAAAATTCGTTTTCAGAAAAAAAAAGCAAAAGAATAGACTGCGAACTTGGATGAAAAAGAAGATAAGATGTTTGGAACTTCAGTTAGAAGGAAAACGTAGGTTTTTAAATGAGTTTTACGCAAACTGTAGTGCTCCTCTGAGATTCTGACATTTTGAGATTCTGAGATTCTGAGATTTTGAGATTCTGAGATTCTGACATTCTGAGATTCTGAGATTCTGAGATTCTGAGATTCTGAGATTCTGAGATTCTAAGATTCTGAGATTCTGAGATTCTGAGATTCTGAGATTCTGAGATTCTGAGATTCTGAGATTCTGAGATTCTGAGATTCTGAGATTCTGAGATTTTGAGATTCTGAGATTCTGAGATTCTGAGATTCTGACATTCTGAGATTCTGAGATTCTGACATTCTGACATTCTGAGATTCTGAGATTCTGAGATTCTGAGATTCTGAGATTCTGAGATTCTGAGATTCTGAGATTCTGAGATTCTGAGATTCTGAGATTCTGAGATTCTGAGATTCTGAGATTCTGAGATTCTGAGATTCTGAGATTCTGAGATTCTGCGATTCTGAGATTCTGAGATTCTGAGATTCTGAGATTCTGAGATTCTGAGATTCTGAGATTCTGAGATTCTGAGATTCTGAGATTCTGAGATTCTGAGATTCTGAGATTCTGAGATTCTGAGATTCTGAGATGCCCAAATCCCGATTATTTTCTAGAATTTTCTGAAATTTGATTTTCTTATCTCGGAAATGATTATTGGAAATTTGTTTATTCCTCTATTAAAACATCTTGTTTATCACTGGAAAAATCCCCGTGCCAGCTGGTACCAAATTTGTTAGTTGACATTTTTCCAAATCCTTTGGAATTAGGTGATTTCATTTTTCTGATGGCAAACCTTTATTTATATGATTCTTATTTAACTTTTTATTGACTTACAAAGCGTCCAATACTTTTTTTCTTTTTCAGAAAAATGGAAGAAAACCTGCTTTTCGGCGTCTCTGCTGAAAATTTACTAAAAACTTCTACCATTTGTTGGACCCAAAATTGTACTGAATGTGCTCAGAAATGTTCCAAAAAATCGGAACTTGTCAAGCGTACGATGGAAACTCAAAACAAAGAAATCGATTTTCTCAAAACGGTCAAAAAGCCTTTCGAGTTCTCAATGGGCTGTTTGGGACAAAACGGAGCTTGTTCAGGTAGTAATTTATTGAAAAATTTAGATGAGATTTTTAATATTTTTCAGAGAAAATCAAAGAGAAAGAATTGAAGCAATTACTGGATGATTGTCAACAGAAAGAGAAAAAAGTGGAATTGTTGGAGGGAAAAATTAAAGATATTGTTAAAGATAAAGGTTTGTTTTTGAATTGTTTAATGTGTAAAAATTTGATCGATTTGAGTGAGTTGTTTCAAAAATTCAGTTATTTTCGAGTTTAATGAGTTTTTTGCCAAATACCTAAAAACCTGAAACATTGAAAGATCGGCAAGTACTGAAAAAAAGCTTTGATGAGAACTGCAGTTTCAGAAACTAGAATTTTTTCAGAGACCGCGGAAAAAGCCCAAAATTGCCTTGTCCAGGAAATCCTCCGCCTGCAATCCACAGCCAAAAACCTTGAGGGCGATCTGACAGAAGCCCGTCACCTCAATACAGAGCTCCAACTTTGCAACACGAAGCTTAACTACGCTTCTCAAGCAACCACCAAAAATAACCATTTCGCTCGAAAACACAATAAGAGCCTTCAGAAACGATTGGGTGAGTTTTTACCTAATTGGTTCATAGAATTTTGTAGTTTCAGTGACCCAAAAGTCAATTGTGAACCAATTGTTCATGGCATCTGATTCTGAGATTCTGAAATTATATTATTATATGTTCTGAGATTCTGAGATTCTGAGATTCTGAGATTCTGAGATTCTGAGATTCTGAGATTCTGAGATTCTGAGATTTTGAGATTCTGAGATTCTGAGATTCTGAGATTCTGTGATTCTGTGATTCTGAGATTCTGAGATTCTGAGATTCTGAGATTCTGAGATTCTGAGATTCTGAGATTCTGAGATTCTGAGATTCTGAGATTCTGAGATTCTGAGATTCTGAGATTCTGAGATTCTGAGATTCTGAGATTCTGAGATTCTGAGATTCTAAGATTCTGAGAGTCTGAGATTCTGAGATTCTGAGATTCTGAGATTCTGAGATTCTGCGATTCTGAGATTCTGAGATTCTGAGATTCTGTGATTCTGAGATTCTGAGATTCTGAGATTCTGAGATTCTGAGATTTTGAGATTCTGAGATTCTGAGATTCTGAGATTCTGAGATTCTGAGATTCTGAGATTCTGAGATTCTGAGATTCTGAGATTCTGAGATTCTGAGATTCTGAGATTCTGAGATTCTGAGATTCTGAGATTCTGAGATTCTGAGATTCTGAGATTCTGAGATTCTGAGATTCTGAGATTCTGAGATTCTGAGATTCTGAGATTCTGAGATTCTGAGATTCTGAGATTCTGAGATTCTGAGATTCTGAGATTCTGAGATTCTGAGATTCTGAGATTCTGAGATTCTGAGATTCTGAGATTCTGAGTTTCTGAGATTCTGAGATTCTGAGATTCTGAGAGTCTGAGATTCTGAGATTCTGAGATTCTGAGATTCTGATATTCTGAGATTCTGATATTCTGAGATTCTGATATTCTGAGATTCTGAGATTCTGAGATTCTGAGATTCTGAGATTCTGAGATTCTGAGATTCTGAGATTCTGAGATTCTGAGATTCTGAGATTCTGAGATTCTGAGATTGAACTCTTGGAAAACCATCGGCAAGTCTAAATTTCAAAAGTTTATTACTTTAATTCTATGAAGTTTTCAGAAAATCGAGAAGTGGTCGAATCCAAGGAATCACAAAAATGTGCAAAGCTGCAATCGTCGAAGCTACACCAATGATTGAAGATTCCGAAACAGAATCTGAATATTCTCTGGACAATTTTTGAAGTTTTTAAAATTCCAAAAACTGCAAAGAACGCCAGGAAGGCCGTGAAAAAGTTAGCAAGGCTCGAGAAGACTGGAGAATTTTTAGAATAATTTTTGTGGTCATCATTATTTGTGGCGGCTCTTGTTTCTAGAATAAATATGCAACAAATTATTTTTTCTTTTTGTTATCCACTGAAATGTTTTTTTCAATAAATTTTCCACTGCTTCTAAGGATTTTTAGCAAGAATTCGTAAAGTTTAGACACTGTCGTGACTCGTTTATGGGATTTTAGGTATGGCCCATTTGGGATTTCATGAGTTCCTAAAAATCAAAGTTTCGAAATTTAAAAAAAATTATGATTTTCAAAAATTCGAAATATTCAGATTACAAAAACTTTCAAATTTGGCATTCTCGAAAATTGTTTTGAAAAATTTTGGAATTTCGGAATTCGGGACTTGTCCTTTTTGAAATTTAAAAAATTTCGGAATTTTGGGATATTTTGATTTCCATTTTTCTCAATTTGTGAATTTAGAAATATCGAAACTTTGAAAACAAATCTTCAAAAAAATCTTTCGGAGTTTTCGAATAAAATTTCCACATCCCTCGATCGTTGTGTGACTCAGAAACTTAATTTTTCTCTCAGAACAGAATACTGTTGTTGCGTGACATCATGCTGCGGAAAATAGACGCACGCGGCAATGTACTCTGCGTCTCTCATTTTTGTTATTCAAAACTATATCTCTCTTCGCTTTCCTAGATTTTTGCATCACTTTCCCATCCCTCTTTCTCTGCGTCTCCTCTTTATCGATTTATTAGAATATCTGGAGCCACATCAAAACTATTATACCCTGCGACGACTGAGGTCTGGTGTTTTCCGGGCCTCAGTATTAGCTCCCCCATGACTTCTTGACTGAATAGAGGTCTATTTATTCCAGACATCCTTACTGAATGGAAGTCTCAAAGTTTCTATTTGATTTTTCTGATTATTTCTCCGTTTATTCCTTGAAAAACTTCAATAAACCCTCCAAATGAATGGGTTTTTGAGACATTTCAAGCTATTTTTCTGAATATTTTGTTTAAAAAGTTTCGGTGAGTTTTTTATTTTTATGATATAAGTTCATACTATTTCAATTTTCTATTCCTGATTTCATTATTTTGCAGATTACGCTATTCTTGGCATTCATCACCACAAAAATGGAAGCGGATCGCCGTCAGTCCAAGGAGGAATCGGAAAAACGAGCTCGAGCAAAAAGGAATGGATGAGGAGAGCAGCATATTGTCATGGAGAACGACAGTGCAACAAAAGTCGAGTACCTCGGAAGAAGGCGCGTTCACATCTTCATAAAAAATGAGAAAATGCATTTAATTTTCAGGATGCGTTGATCTGGAAAGCAATCCAAGAGTGATAAGAGAGAAAGATCATCAACCTCCAGATCTGCCCAAGGTAAGTGTACTGTTTTTATTTATTTTTTTTTTTTGAAAAATCGGAATCCCGGAATTTGATACTTTCCTAACCTGCGAATTTGAAATTTTGAATTGCAAAAAGTAGTTGCGTATCCAGAGTTTTCTGATATTCGCAATATATTCAGACAACCAAAAATGCAGAAAACATGTACCTTTCAAAACTAGAAAACCTGAAAAATAGTCTAAAGTTCCAAAATTCCGGTCATTCCAGATTTCAAAACTTAATTCATTAAAAAGAGCTTTCAAATACAGTCAATTACAGATGATGCAACAGCAAATGCAGCCAAGACGATGAAAAATGAAAACGTCTAG
This sequence comes from Caenorhabditis nigoni, assembly GCA_027920645.1. Taxonomy (NCBI): domain Eukaryota; kingdom Metazoa; phylum Nematoda; class Chromadorea; order Rhabditida; family Rhabditidae; genus Caenorhabditis; species Caenorhabditis nigoni. The sequence goes on from CP115869.1 coordinate 2,673,283, forward strand.
TGGTATTTTCTCATTATTATTTTTTAATAAAACTTTTCCTTTTATGATTGTTTCTAGAAGAAGTTATGTTCGTTTTCCTCTGAAGACATGTCGCAATAGGGGGAAAAAGGAGGCTACTGTAAATTCTACAAGAAGAAGATATGAGAGAGAGAGAGAGAGAGAGAGAGAGAGAGAGAGAGAGAGAGAGAGAGAGAGAGAGAGAGAGAGAATTTCTATGCCACGATTTAAATTCTTAGCCCATCTTTTTTTTTTCTAGGCAACACACTACGTTTCTAAGCTACGATTTAAATTTTGCGGCAACTTCTTATACGAAGGAGACGCAGACGGCGCTCTGCGGCTCTCCTTTTTTTCACTGTGCGCCGTTACTCTCGCTATTTGCATCACTTTCCGATCTCTTTCTTCCTCTGCGTCTCATCTTCTCATCATAGACTATTTCAATACCTGGCGCCCATTATTCATGTTTGCGACGACTGAGGTCTGGTGTTTTTCGGGCCTCAGTCATAGCTTTCTCCGACGACTTCACTGAAAAGACGTCTCAATTCAGGAACTTTCGCGACATCCTACTGAATGGAAGTCCGAAATTCTTTTTTTTTTCTATTTTTCTGAATATAACTTCCCTTATTCCTTGAAAAACTTCAATAAACCCTCCAAATGAATGGGTTTTTGAGAAATTTCAAGCTATTTTTCTGAATATTTTGTATTTGGGTGAGTACAAAAAACCGCTTCTAGTCGAGAAAATCGTTTTTTTTTATTCAGACTCATCACAAATGCCAACCGCCGGGAACTTCAGAGCTGGACCAGAAAGAGGAGTCTCGTATACAAGATCACGATCAAGAGATAGTGGTGACGGAGGGATGAGGTTGAGGGAAATGCCGAGTACGCAGAGCAGTGAAACGGCGGGTTCAGGTGAGGATTTGGTTTGAGATCCTTTTAGGGTAGCTCGCCAACGTTGAAATGGTCCAAAATTTGTCTAGAATTGTCCAAACGTAATCCAAAATGATCCGAATTTAGTCAAAAATGACCTAGTTTAGTCTAGAATCGTTCAAAATATGCCCCAAATGGTCTGACTCAAAATCAGTCTGAAATGATCGGAAATCGATCCAAAGCAGTTCAAAATCATTTTCCAGAATAGGTCACACTATTCCCAACATTTTCAGAAGCTCATCGACGACACAATGAACCACAACTTCAAGGAAAATCAACGGTGAAAGGCACGGGGGCGATCAAGAGCTTAGAAGAAAAAAGAAAGTGGGTCGATGCAAGAGAAAAGAGTGAGTGGTTTTGTTTTCTGTATGGAAAATTGCTTTACTTTTTCAAAAACCAGTTTCAAATAGTCTAAAGCTAGTCTCAAATAATCCGAAATCAAAAGAAAATAACCTGAAATCTGTCTGGAATGGTTTAAAATTAGTCTGAAATCGTCTACAGTTAGCATAAATAGGTCCGAAATTGAATAAAACTAGTCTAAGATGATGAAAAATTAGTCTAAAATTATCTCATATTATTCTGAAAGGGCCAAAAAATAAACTAGGAAGTCGTGAAAATTTTAATTAGATTTGACTGAAAATAGTCTGAAAGTCGTGAAAATCTATGATTTTTCGGCCGAAAATAATCTGAATATGCTTCAAAATGTCACCTTTTCAGTCCTGGCTCCGCACACCACATCTACCCGTCTCACACGCCCCAATTCCGACACAACCACGACCAGACAGGATATGAGGAGTATTTGAGTATTGTTTTTAAATGATTTTTTTGTAATAAAGATAAAAATTAATAAAATTTCTACTTTTTTCATGAATGTTGAAACGTTTCAATAATTTCAAAAGATATAAAGAAGCATACTAATACCTGAGGCAAGATTGGAATTTCTTGGCCTTGATTAAAACTCCTAGGGCACTTGATTCTCGGAGGGATCAAATATCTCTTACCCCACACCCTCTTACTTTGACACATCGTCGGTGACCAATTGACCCCTCACTCATTACGACCAATCTGTCTGCATCTCTCCGCTTCGTACAGTGTTTTGAGAGTTATTCTAATGCGTAAAGATACCAACACATACGAGCTGACCGACCGTTACGTACACCACAGACCCTCGCACACACACACATACCAGAGATGCACCGGCACTCCGTGGTCCGTTATCCTATGTTCGTTGTCCAAAGAAAAAGACTTTCACCAGAAAGATGCCGAGATTCTGAGATACAATTATCTATTTTGTTTCACTTTTCTTTGAGGCAGCTTTCGTTGTTCATTCCAATCGCACACTACACATTTACGCTCATGCCCACACTCAAACTCACACTTACACGCTCATTTTTCGACCCTTCTTCTCTGCCCAACCTCCTGTTTCTACTTATACCTCGATTTCTCACACAGTCTGTGTCTGTGATCTCTCGCTCTCAAGTCTCCGGCGTACTGGGCAGCCTCAGTCCACAATTCAACCTCTTTCTGAACCCTTGACAGAATAGAGTTCTATTCAAGAGCTTTCCAGATCTCTTTCTGTATGGAGATCGGAAAGTTTCTTTCTTCATTATTTTATCTGAAGATCTGTTTATTCTTTGAAATATCCAATAAACCCTATAAATGCATGGGTTTTTGGAACAATTTCACTCTATTTTTCTGAAATTCTATTCTTACTGATGGTTAGTGATGGTTAGAGTGGTTAGTTTAGAAAATTCCTGTTATGACTCAGATAAGAAAGGTTTAGGAGCTTACAAGCTCTCGTGCAACTGCGATAGAGTAGATGTCGACGTTGTCGAAGATTCTGATATGTCCGAGGAAAGAATTATGGAGGAGCAGGAACATGTGGAGGTCCCATTCAATATTTTTGACCGGTCTATTTCTCCGGAGAGGACAGCAGCATATTGTCATGGAGAACGACAGTGCCGCAAATTTCGAGTACCTCGGAAGAAGGTGCGTTTACATATTCATAAAAAACTGAGAAAATGGGTAAAATTTTCAGGATGTGTGGATCAGGAGAGCTATTCAAGAGTGATGAGAAAGGAAGATTATCAACCTCCAGATCTGCCCAATGTATGTGTAGTGTTTTCAAATTTTTTGAAAATTTTGGTTTCCGGAATTTGAGATTTTCTTAAAACTTCAAAAGTTTAAGCTGTAAAAACTAGTTGTGTTTTCATAGCTTTTCTGATATTCGCAGTAAATTCAGAAAGCGAAAAATACGTACCGTAAACGATCTAATAAATTTGAGCCCATGTATCTCATTTTCTATGAAAGATATCAAAAAGTTGCCAACTAACAAAATGTTGCTGATATTACGATGAACATTTAATTAGTTGACAATTTTTTGATATCTTTTGAAAGAAGTGAAATATGTAGGCTCAAAGTGGACGGTCTGGGTGGCGTTCTATTAGAGTGCTTACGGTAAATTAAGTATCTTTTAGAACCAGAAATCCTGAAAAATAGTCGAAAATTCCAACCTTCCCTCCATTTCAGACTTTTCAAAACTTTATTCATCAATAAGAGCTTTCAAATTCAGTTCTTTTCAGATGATGCAACAACAAATGATGCCAAGACGATAAAAAATGAAGACGTCCAATGGAATTTTCTCATTATTATTTTAAATAAACTTTTCCCTATTATTATTATTTCAATATGGAGTTATGATTGTTTTTGAAGACATTTCGCGATAGGGGGGGAAGAGAGTGTATGTGCGTGAGAGTGAGTGCGTGCGTGCGTGAGAGAGAGAGAGAGAGAGAGAGAGAGAGAGAGAGAGAGAGAGAGAGAGAGAGAGAGAGAGAGAGAGAGAGAGGCAACGATTTGACATTCTAGGCCGCGGTTTGATTTTGCGGGTCACGAACACGATTTGAATTCCTAGGTCACTAATCGAAATTCCAGTCCACGACTTGAATTTTTAGTCCATGACATGAACCCAAAGGCCACGATGTAAATTCCTAAGCAACCATCTGATATTTCAGGTCACGATTCGAATTCCTAGTCACCCATCTGAGGTTTTAGGTCACGATTTGAACTTCCAACCCACCATGTTTTTCTAGGACACACACTGAATTTCTAGGGTACGATTTGAATTTCGCGGCAACTTCTTATACGAGAGAGACGCAGGCGGCGCTCTGCGTCTCTCTTTACTTTTCATTTGGCGCCGTTTCTCTCGCTTTTTGCATCATTTTCCTAACTCTTTCTTCCTCTGCGTCTCCTCTTCTCATCATAGACTTTTCGAATATCTGGCGCCCATCATTCTTGTTTGCGACGACTGAGGTCTGGTGTTTTTCAGGCCTCAGTTTTAGCTTCCCCTGACGACTTCACTGAAAAGACGTCTCAATTCAAGAACTTTCGAGACATCCGACTGAATTGATGTCCGAAATTCTTTTTTTTTCTATTTTTCTGACTATAACTCCCCTTATTCCATGAAAAACTTCAATAAACCCTATTAATGAATGGGTTTTGGAGAAATTTTCAAGCTATTTTTTCTGAATATTCTGTATAACGTTTAAATATTTTATATTTGGGTGAGTACAAAGAACCCCTGCTAGTTGTTATGACAAATAATTCACTAGTTGACAAACTTTTGATAGCTCTAATAAGAACCGAGATAATTGAGCTTAAATTATTTTCAAGCTTTCAGAGCCAATCATCAATCTTCCCATCCCCACCATCATCGTTCCTCAATCAACTTTCATTTTCTTCAAAATGGAATGGAAGAAAAGTGGGAAGTAGCTTCCGAAAAACGATAATGCCCAAAATTCCGGACTCCAATTTGATCCATATAGTAAGATTTATCAGAAACTTCATTTTCAAATTTCAATCGACTTTTTATTTCAGAGACTCTGTGGGATTCATTGACCCGAAATCAAAGAGAGAATTGGTCTCAAATGTTTATCAATGTCAAGAGACGTGGGGAGTTCCTGATTGCTCAGAACTTTGCTCGACGAGCTCCAAGCAAGAACCGGAGAGACCGAGAGAGCAGAAAGAGGAAGAGGGATGCGAGAAAATAAGAAATTATGTCGCTTTTTTTTGTAATTTTTGTGCTCATTTTCGATTTTCCTGTGATGTATTTTTTCTGAAATTCCCCGTTTTTGTACATTGATATCGATTTTTCCCGGCCCTTCAGTTTTATTCAAATTGTAACAGGCTTTCCACTCATTTTCTGCGATTTTTCGACTAAAATTCAATAAAACATGTCTAAAACTAATCGAAAATCTTTTTTACAAAACAAAAATCATGCAAAAACTCGAGTTTTTATCACTAAACCTTAGCTGATATGCTATCTGAACGATTAGTCCGATTTTCAGCGATTTCTCTTTTCCGGGTGATTCATTTTTGTTTTTCTTGTTTTCGCAATGTCCCTCTCAATTTTTTTATTCGAAAAAATTTCAAAAATCGGCTGAAAATAGTGTTTTTCAAGTCAAAAACCTTCATTTCAAGCCAAAAACTGATTTTTCGTATTTCGTAAAATCCACTGAAAAGGCTCTTCAACTCGAGACGCAACACAAAGTTTCGGCTAATGCCCCTTTGAAGTACGGTAGTTGAGCTATTTCATCATTTTTCTTCGAATTTCTCATCACTTTTTTTGCCAGATTTTCGCTATTTTTTCGAGTTTAGTCCTCTAAATTATAATTCCAAAACAATTTTTATCGTAAAACTACACCTGAAAACCCTAAATTTTCAGCCTAAAAATGACAATATCCGATGTTTCCCCAAAGAAACCGAGTTCCGCGTTTCCCAAGCTACCAGATGGCTGGAAAGCCACTTTGTATCAGGAATTGAACTCAGGAAGTGAGTAGACAGTAGTTTAAAAGTTCAAGTTTCTGAGTTTTAGGTCTCGAATTCCCTGTCGAAGACGTTGAAGTCGTTGAAACGTCGGGTACCGATGATGACGTCACCAAAGAGCTCTCATTGGACAATTTGATCGTTGCCGAGGCGAACATTGGGGTTCCAGAAGCCGGCGATCTCTCCGTTGTTATTGAGGAGACTTCAGAAGACGTTGCCGATGAAGAAGAGGCTTCAGAAGACATCACAGTTGCAGAGGAGGACTCAGATGACGTTAGAAGCGGAGAGGAGGATTCAGAGAATGTTACTGATGAAAAAGAGGAGAAAGAGAGAGAGAAAGAGAGAGAGAGAGAGAGAGAGAGAGAGAGAGAGAGAGAGAGAGAGAGAGAGAGAGAGAGAGAGAGAGAGAGAGAGAGAGAGAGAGAGAGAGAGAGCACGACTTGAACTCCTAAGCGACGGTTTGAATTCCTATGCCACGATTTAAATTCTTAGCCCATCTTTTTTTTCTAGACCACACACTACGTTTCTAAGCTACGATTTAAATTTTGCGGCAACTTCTTATACGAAGGAGACGCAGGCGGCACTCTGCGTCTCTCATTACTTTTCATTTGGCGCCGTTTCTCTCGCTTTTTGCATCATTTTCCTATCTCTTTCTTCCTCTGCGTCCCCTTTTATCATCATAGAGTTTTTGAATGTCTGGCGCCCATTATTCTTGTTTGCGACGACTGAGGTTTGGTGTTTTTCCGTCCTCAGTTTTAGCTTTCTTCGACGACTTCACTGAAAAGACGTCTTAATTCAGGAACTTTCGAGACATCCTACTGAATGGAAGTCCGAAATTCTTTTTTTCTTATTTTTCTGACTATAACTCCCCTTATTCCTTGAAAAACGTCAATAAACCCTCCAAATGAATGGGTTTTTGAGAAATTTCAAGCTATTTTTCTGAATATTTTGTATTTGGGTAAGTACAAAAAACCGCTTCTAGCCGAGAAAATCGTTTTTTTTTTTAATTCAGACTCATTGCATATGCCAACCGCCGGGAACTTCAGAATTGGACAAAAAAGAGGCGTCTCGTACACAAGATCACGATCAAGAGATAGTGGTGACGAAGGGATGAGGTTGAGAGAAATGCCGAGTACGCTGAGCAGTGAAACGGCGGATTCAGGTGAGGATTTTGTTTGAGATCCTTTTAGGGTAGCTCGCCAACGTTGAAATGGTCCAAAATTAGTCTAGAATCTTCCAAAAGTAATCCAAAATGATCAGAATTTGGTCAAAAATTACCTAGTTTAGTCTAGAATCGTTCAAAATATGTCCCAAATGGTCTGACTCAAAACCAGTCTAAAATAATCCAAAATCGATCCAAAGCAGTCCAAAATCATTTTCCAGCATAGCTCTGACTGTTTCCAACCTTTTCAGAAGCTCAACGACGACGAAACGAGCCGCGATTTCAAGGAAAACCAACGGTGAAAGTGGCACGGGGTCAATCGTGAATCAGAGCGTTGGTCGATGCTGAAGAAAAAAGAAAGCGGGTCGTTGCAAGAGAAAAGAGTAAGTGGTTTTGTTTTTTGTAGGGAAAAATACTTTTTATTTCAAAAATCAGTTCTAAATAGCCTAAAGCTGGTCAAGTAGTCCGAAATCAAAAGAAAATAACCTGAAATCTGTCTGGAATGGTTTAAAATTAGTCTGAAATCGTCTACAGTTAGCATAAATAGGTCCGAAATTGAATAAAACTAGTCTAAGATGATGAAAAATTAGTCTAAAATTATCTCATATTATTCTGAAAGGGCCAAAAAATAAACTAGGAAGTCGTGAAAATTTTAATTAGATTTGACTGAAAATAGTCTGAAAGTCGTGAAAATCTATGATTTTTCGGCCGAAAATAATCTGAATATGCTTCAAAATGTCACCTTTTCAGTCCTGGCTCCGCACACCACATCTACCCGTCTCACACGCCCCAATTCCGACACAACCACGACCAGACAGGATATGAGGAGTATTTGAGTATTGTTTTTAAATGATTTTTTTGTAATAAAGATAAAAATTAATAAAATTTCTACTTTTTTCATGAATGTTGAAACGTTTCAATAATTTCAAAAGATATAAAGAAGCAGACAAATACCTGAGCCAAGATTGTTATTCCTTGGCCAAGATTGAAACTCCTAGGGCACGTGATTCTCGGAGGGATCAAATATCTCCACCCTCTCACCCCACACCCTCTTAATTTGACACATCATCGGCAACCAAGTGACCCCTCACTCATCACGACCAATCTGTCTGCATCTCCTCGCTTTGCACAGTGTTTGAGAGTTGTTCTAATGCGTACAGATACCAATACACACGAGCTGACCGACCGTTACATACACCACAGAACCTCACACACACATGCAGAGATGCACCGGCACTCCCACCACTTTCTCTTTACTCTCTATGTCTGTGTCTCTTTTACTCTTCATAGATTTGTTCGAATATCTGGCGCTTTTTATTACCATCTAAACTTGCGACGATTGAGGTCTGATGTTTTTTCAGGCCTCAGTTATAGCTTTCTTTGACGACTTAACTGGAAAGACGTTTAAACTCAGGAACTTTCGAGACATCCTACTGTATGAATGTCCGAAATTCCTTTTGTATTTTCCTGACTATTACTCCACTTATTCCTTGAAAAACTCCAATAAACCCTATAAATGCATGGGTTTTTGGAACATTTTCAATCTATTTTTCTGAATATTAGTTGTTTTTGTAAAAAATTTCGGTGAGTATTTTATTCTCAAAAATTTAATACTTAACATCAATCAGTTAAAATTGTACTGAACCCTGGAAAACTAGAAATTATAGAATGTGAATAATGTAGGAACGATGAAAATTGTGTAATCGAGCTCTAACGGAAGTTCGTAATGTATTTTTTAAAAAATATTGTTGAAAAGTCTGTTTCATACACAAAAATTCTGAATTGAGCAACTAAAATCTCTTTTTGAAAGTCTTCTAAACGTTTTTCAAAGCATATTTTGCAGAAATCCTGAACCAGGCACCGCGGAGACATTAAGAAGAGAACAGAACAGACAATTGCTGTTGGGAAGAATTCGAGCAGCACGTGGAAGGGACGAAGAGCAGAGACTTCTAGAAGATCGGGAGAAAGCGAACCAACGAAGAGTTCCCGTATGTCGTTTCCGGATTCCAGACACTTCCCAGGCCAGCTACCCTCACGGACAACAAGCTCATCCAACGTTTCCCAACATGAGTCTACAGGATCCAATTGAAAGTCGCACCCATGAGCACTGGATTGATTCGGAGGAGCATGAATATCCAATTTTTGGAAGACCTGTGTTCCCAAACGATGAAGCTGTGGTTTGTACCACTACCGAAAGCCATGATCGAAATCCCGAAAATCAGGCTGCAGAGGAGTTGGAGGCATCGCATGCTATCTATGAGGACATTTTCCGGACGACTTCCGAAACCAGTTCTACCGATAGCCAAGCATCCGTTGGGCCGATGAGATGTGGAGTTTGGAGACGAAATTGTCCCAGTGTTGCCACAACGGTGAGTATTTTTGGTTTTCATGAAAAACGTTCACTGAATTTTCTGGAATAACTAGTTATCTACCTATTTGTCAAACTTATAGAGATACCCCTTTTGACCCGTTTTTTCACTGTTAACGTGAAAAAACAGATGTCTTCACTTCCAAAACTTCAATTTTAAGAGATTTTGAAAGTTTTTTCCCCGTAAAAAAAGGATTTTCCTTCTTTTGTAGAAGCTATAAACTATGTTTTTACTTTCTGATTTTCAGTGTGCTTCGAAATGGCTTAAAATCAACAGATCGTGTCCGCATTGCAGAAGAAAGATGTTGGATCCTGAGGAATTTCCGAATCTCAGTCAATGATTGATTTTTGCTTTTATTTGTTTTTTTGGTTTGTGTTCTCTTGTTTTTGTTGATGAGTTTACCATTTTTTAAATAAATCTTTTTTTAATAACAATTTTTTCAATAAAGAATCGCAGAATCTCAGAATCTCAGAATCTCAGAATCTCAGAATCTCAGAATCTCAGAATCTCAGAATCTCAGAATCTCAGAATCTCAGAATCTCAGAATCTCAGAATCTATATGTTCAAATTTTCGAAACGTTTGGAGATTCTGAGTATCTGGGAGTATACATAGACACCACATTATTTCTTCTTATTTCTTCTCATTTATTCTGTAGGCAGCTAACGTGGTTTATTCCACTCGCACAGTACACACAATCACACTCACACTAGCACTCACGCCCTCATAAGACTCATACAGACTTTTTGTATAGAGCGGGCAGATGTTCTTCTCTGCTTCTGTGTCCAACCTCCTGTTTTCACTTATATCTCGATTTCCTACACAGTCTGTGTCTGTGATCTCTCGCTCTCAGGTCGTCGCCGTTCTGGGCCTCATTCTACAAGTTAACCTCCCTCTGAACCCTTTACTGAATAGGGTTCTCAAGAGCTTTCCAGATCTCCTTCTGCATGGCGATCGTAAAGTTTCTTTTTTAAATATTTTTACTGAAGATCAATCTATTTACTCCTTGAAATATCCAATAAACCCTTTATATGCATGGGTTTTTGGAACAATTTCAATCTATTTTTCTGAATACTCATATTCCTAGGAGTTGTGTTAAAGAATGGTAAGTGGTTTATTTCTCCGAATCGTAAACTAGAGCTAATCTTTGTATCATTTGGAGTCGTCTGAACTCCAGAAAGTTAAGAATACCTAGGAAATTTAGAATTCTATGAATTGTGAAATGTGAACTCTAGATAGAAAAAAATGCATATTAATTATGCGAACAAGGAATTTGAGTAAAAAATGATCTACTGACGTATTTTTTGTTGAAAATCTACGGTAAAACCTGTAAAAGAAAGGTCCTCACACTGTTAACTTTGAGCTTAATTATCTCAATTCCTATGCGGAATTTCAAAAATAAGGCAACAGACAAAATGTTTGTGATATTATGATAAACAATTTATCAATTGACGATTTTATCATATCTCTGACAGGTAACGAGATAAATTGACTCAAAGTTAGGGGCCTTCTATTACATGTTTTGCGGTATACTTTAGCTGTGGTCGAATCACAGTTTTTGAGATTAAGTACCTTTCTCAAAACACAGAAATGTGTCATTCATGAATTTTCAGATTTCCCATCGACGGTGGACGATTTTGAATGGGAATTGGCGGCCAAGGACGTGGAGCTGGTGAAGGAGCAGGAGGAGATAGAAACGAATTTCGATTATGGAAACCAAATCTGGAGTTGAAGTTGAAAATCACCCAATTGGAGGTCGTTAAAAGAAGTTGAGGATGGAAAGAAGAACCAAGCCCAGCCAGTGAACAAGGATCAGGAAAAGCTAGTGTTCGTTCTTCAAAAGCTCGTTCATCAACTGGAAACTTCGAAAAGATTATGAAGAGATTACATCGAAGGCAATGGAGTCAACAATTGCTGAAAGGGAGAAAGCCGGAGAACTTGCCAAACTGCAAGAAACAATCGAAGGATATCAGTTTGATGCCACTGTTCCCAAAGAGCTAATTGAGGAGGCATCCCAAGAAAGGAATCGTTTAATGGCGAAGAAGTGGATCAAGATCTCAATGAAGCCGTTCCGACCACATCGAACCCAAGAAAGCGAACCTACATCGAGAATGATGATGTTCAAGTGAGTGGATTTTTTCAATAATTAAAAGTTTAATAACTGTATTTCCAGAGGAAGAAACCTTGCTGCAGATCATCCCGCCTACTTCTTCCACAGTTCCCAATTGTGTAATAATTATAAAAACAATAAACTATTTTAATGATAATATTTGTTAAAAAACATAGATAGGACACAGCAAAAAAAAACGAAAAAAAAATACGATGAAAGGGCGGGTTGACCTTTCTTGAAACTCATTTGCATGATTTTCAAATGTTTCAAAGTACAAGCACAGGGTGATCTCTAAAAAATAAATTCTTCATTTCGGAAATTCGGAAATTTGGAAATTAAAATTTTTGAATTTCTTAATTTCTGAAATTGAGAATTTCGGAAATTTAGAAACTCCAAAATTTCAATAATTCGGAAATCCAGAAATTCCAAAAATTTAGAATCATCGGATATTCAAAAAGAATTCTTAATTTCAAAAATTCAAAAATTCAAAACTTTCGGAAATTCAAAAATTTAGAATTTCATGATTTTCGAAATATCAGAAAGTTAGAAATTCTGAAAATTTCGAAATCTCGAAATTTCGAAATTCAGATATTCAGAAATTTTGTAAGTTCAGAAACTATGGATATTCAAAAAATCAGAAATTTTTTGAATTCAGATTTGTCGGAAATTGAAAAAATGAGAAATTATTAATTTCGAAAACTCAGAAATTTAGAAATTCTTAATTTCGAAAACTTAGAAAAAAAATTCGGCAATTTGAAATATCAGAAATTCAGAAATCCAGAAATTTATATTTTTCGAAATTTCGAAAATTCAAAAATTTGGAAATTAAGAGATTCCGAAAATTCAGAATTGTCGGAAATTCTGAAAATTTTGAAATTTAAAAATTGAAAACTTTCGGAAATTCGGAAATCCAGAAATTCCTATTCTCCGAAATTTCGAATTTTCGAAAATTCATAATTGTCGGAAATTCAGAAAATTGGAATTTCTTATTTTCGAAAATTTAGACTATTCGAATTTAAAGCCCACGGTCGTCATTTCTAGGCCACACACTAAATTTCTAGACTTTGATTTAAATTTTGCGGCAATTTCTTATGAGAAAGAGACGCAGGCGGCACTCTGCGTCTTTCCTTGTTTCTCATTTTGCGCCGATTCTCTCGTCGTTTCTCTTACTTTTTGCATCACTCTCATGACTCTCTTTCTCTGCGTCTCTTTTTATGGATTGATTTGAATATCTGGCGCCATATAGAACAATTTATCCCTGCGACGACTGAGGCTTGGTGTTTTACAGGCCTCAGTTTTAGCTTCCCTTGACGACTTAACTGGAAAGACGTCTCATTGATTTTTCTGTCTATTATTGTATTTACTCCTTGAAAAAACTCCAAAAAACCCTAAAAATGCATGGGTTTTGGAATTTTTTTCAATATATTTTTCTGAAATTTTTTAAAAAGTTTTGGTGAGTTTTTATCTTCAAAACTTGAAACCTAACGAAGTTATTGATTCTAGAACTTAAAATTGTTCCGAACTTTGAAAACTATAAGAAGTTGTAAGACACAAAAAATATGAGAGAAATCTAAAAGCAAAAGAACCGCTGCTTGTTATTTAATCCGTCAATTGTTTCAGACGCGTGACATGTGCGATTCAATGGCCCTGGAACCTCAGAGCTGGACCAAAAGGAGGTGTGTCAAGCAATCGTCCAAGAAGCAAATCCAAGGAAGGGATGAGGTTGCGGGCACAGCCGATCAGTAAAGTGGATACAGGTGAGAATTTTTTTCGGACTATGTACAACTGATTTTTGACAATTTCCACCGATTCAAAATCGAAAATGGTCAAAAAATAGGATTCTATCATTCGAAATCAAACGAAAATAACTCGAAATTAGTCTAGAATAGTCCAAAACAATCTAAAATGGCACAAATTTAGTCTAAATTTGACTTGAAATTTCAAAATTAGGCAATTTGCATCCAAAATTTGTAGCTGAATGTAAATTCAACGAATGTTAATTCAAGCCTCATGCAGCTACTGTACCTCACACAAAGGAGGACTTCAAGAAGTACAACGCGGCTCGTCGTGCTTTCCAGAAGACCACAATGGCTTCACGAGCTTCTCTGGATCCCACCACCGAGGAGTATCGTCAGCGTCTCCAAGAAGCCAAGGAGTATCGTGCACGTACACAAGGTCGCTGGTGATAACAAGCTTCGTAAGTTGAGACTTTACATTTACTTGAACCATTCTAGTTTTCCAGCATTCATCGAGCTGGGGATAGGGATATTCCTCAAAGCGTCAGCCAGTCAAAAGCTCATTAGCTTCACATGGACTTTGAGATGTTCGACGATAATCCTCCAACTAGAGCGAAAATCAGTGAGTTTATATTCCAACACGCTTCCAGCTCAATTATCTCGGTCAATTTAAAAGATATTGAAAAAATGTTAACTGATGAAATCCTTATCATATTATCACTTATATTTTATCAGTTGACAGGTTCTTGATAACTTTTACATGATTCGGGATAATTGAGCTTAGAGTTCCCGCAATGGCTAAAAATGCTTCAAATTATAATTTTTCAGTTATGGATCCGCACACCAACCCGTCGCACATGCCGAGATTCCAACACCACCAGGACTAGACAAATTTGATTTTGTGAATTGAATTTTTTGTAATAAGTGAAAAATAAATAATTGTTTCCAATTTTTTTCTCGGATTTTCACACTTTCCAGAAATTTCAAAAGGGTCAGAAAACGATGAATTCCCAGGCCATGATTTGAATTCCTAGGCCACAATCGGCTAGAAGGAGATGCACGTAAAGAAACTCTGCGTCTCTCATTATTTCCCATCTGACATTGAATCTCTGATCATTTCTCTACAATTTGCATCACTTCCCGATCCCTTACTTCGTCTGCGTCTCCTCTTCTCTTTCTCTTCTCTCTGTGTCTCTCTTGATTTTTCATGTGAAACCGTATCTCTGGTTGTTTTTCTAGAAATTTGCATCATGACTCATCACCCTTTCTCTTCGCCTCTCAACCTCTTTACAGACATTCGAATTTTTGGCGCTATTCATATACAATTCTATCTAGCGACGACTGAGGTCGGATGTTTTTCGGGTCTCAGTTTTAGCTTCCCATGACTTCTTGACTGAATAGAGGTCTTTTTGATTTTCCTGATTATCACTTCATCTATAATTTGAAAAACTCTAATAAACCCTATAAATGAAAGGGTTTTAGAATTTTTTCAATCTATTTTTCTGGCTATTATTCAACAAGCTAAGCGTTTCGCGGAGGTACAGTATCTGCTAAAATGCCATCAGCAGTCTGTCGGGGTCCAGATCCAACCAGCCATTTGAGGATGAGGATCAACCGTGGCTCAACCAACACTATCCGAGATCCTCCTCTCCATCAGCTCAAATGCCACCATTCCATCCACCAACCTGAGACCTGAAAGGACCGTCTTCAAGCAAACTTCATTGCAATGCATCAAAAGTTAGAAAAGAAACCGACCATCAAGAATGCAGTAATTAGTTTTGGAAAAACGCAAGTTTTCCTTTTTTCCTGCTTTCCAAAAAACAATATCTTTTTTAGCGCAAAAAAAAAGAAAAGAAGCGGTAAAACATTCCCACCCAAAGCTGACAACCGGACAATTCCTCAGAGATGGAAAGAAGGAGTTCCACAAAGATGTGAGAGGTGACGACTCCAAAACCATTAACTTTGAGCCAAGTTATCTCATTTCCTGTAGTAGATATCAAAAAGTGGTCAACTGATAAAATTTTTATTATAATAACAAAATATTTGGTTAGTTGATAACTTTCTTATATCTTTCACAGAGAATGAGATAGTTTGGCTCAAAGTTGGCGCCCCTATTATTAGTTTTTCAATATTCATAATCTTCTTCACTTCCTGACAACATTTTGTGTGTCTTCAGAATAATTTTCGCCACTGTATATTACATCCCTTTTTATTGCATTGTACCACAGAAAAATCACAGCATATGTTGATTTTTTCTTTTATAAATCATCAAAATTTCCAAAAAATGTATTTATAATAATTTCCCGACCATTTTTTTGAAATGTGAAATGAATTTTGTTGATTTTATCCATGGGTCTTTGATACTTCAGTTTTGAACTCTTACATGAACCGAGACAATTGAGCTTAGTTCCCGCAATGGCTGAAAAAGTCTAAAATTGGCTGAAAATGCTTCAAATCATAATTTTTCAGTCAGTAATGGCTCCGCACACCAGATCCATCCGTCTTGCATGCCGAGATTCCAACACCACCTGGATTAGGCAAATTTGATTTTTGAATTGAATTTTTTGTAAAAAGTAAAAAATAAATATTTTTTCCAAACTGTTTCCCGGATTTTCACACTTTCCAAAAATGTCAAAAGGTTCAGAAAACCAAATGAATTCCCAGGCCACGATTTCAATTTCTAGGCCACGATCGGCTAGAAGGAGATGCACGTAAAGGGATGGTGGCCTAGGAATTTCAAAAACTCGGCCACCTTAAATTGTTTCGTTTTTTCTTGATTTCTAGTGTAGCTTGGGATACGATACTTGATTTCCATAGTTTCTATCAGTAAAATTAGAAGTTTGAAGTCGAAAGGAACGATTTTTGTATTTTTTGAAAAAATGAATTTTTCGAAATTCGAATTTTCTGGCATTTTTTTTCGCACTTTTTTCTCAAAAAAATACAAAAATCGAATTTTTTCTGAAAAACTAACCTAGGAAACTGGTTTCCCAACCTAAAAATGCACAAGGCTCAATTTTCCAGATGGTGGCCTAGGAATTTCTAAAACTCGGCCACCTTCAATTTTTCCGATTTAAAGGAAAAATTGATTTTCGTAGTTTCTATTGCTAAAATCAAAAGTTTGAAGTCGAAAAGGACGACTTTTGTCTTTTTTCAAAAAAAATTGAATTTTTCGAAATTTGAATTTTCTGGTATTCTCTTGGACTTTTTTCGAAAATAGATACAAAATTCAAGTTTTTCATAAAAATTTACCTTAGAAAACTGATTTCCTGACTTAAAAATGCAAATGGCTCAATTTTCCAGATGGTGGCCTACTAATTTCAAAAACTCGACCACCTTCAATTTTTTTCCGTTTTTTCATAATTTCTAGAATAGTTTTGGATGAGAAACTCGATTCTCGTAGTTTTTATTGGTATCCTGATAATCCGTCGCGCGGCAGCTTGTGGGGAGAAGCAAAGTTTATATAATATAATGTTCAAATTTTTGAAATTTTTTGAGATTCTTAGTGTCTGGGATCGTATAGACACCACAATTCCTTATTTCTTCTCATTTATTCTTTGAGGCAGCTAACGTGGTTTGTTCCACTCGCATGGTATGTACACACACTCACCACGCTCATCGGAGGATCGTACATACATACGTTGTGTGTTGAGTGGGCAGATGTGCTTCGCAGCCTAGTCTCTTGTTTTTAGTTGTGTCTCAGTTTGTTACCCAGTCTGGGTCTATGATCTCTCGCTCAGGTCGTCGCCGTTCTGGGCAGCCTCATACCACAATTTAACCTTTCCCTGAACCGTTGACTGAATAGGGTTCTATTAAAGAGCTTTCCAGATCTCCTTCTGCTTGGAGATCGGAAAGTTTCTTTTTTTTATTTTTTCTGAAGATCTATTTATTATTCGAAATATCCAATAAACCCTTTAAATGCATGGGTTTTTGGAACTATTTCAATATATTTTCCTGAATATTCCTATTCCTAGTTGTGTTAAAGAATGGTAAGTTTTTAAATTTTTTCCGAGTTTTAAACTAGAGATAATCGTTATATCATTTGGAATCGTCTGAAATCCAGAAAATTCAGAATAACTAAGAAATTTAGAATTCTCTGAGCTATGAGATGTAAATTCTAGACAGAATTTGAATGAAAAAATGACTTATAGGCGTAGATTTTCGTTGAAAGTCTACCGTAAAACCTGTGAATGAAAGGTCCCCACACTGTCAACTTTGAGCTCAATTATCTCAATTCCTTTGCAAAATTTCCCAAATATGGCAACTGATAAAATGTCTTTCATATAATTAGAAACAATTTATCAGTTGACGACTTTTTTGTATCTTTGACAAGTAACGAGATAAATTGACTCAAGGTTAGGGCGCCCTCGAATTACCGGTTTCACGGTCTGAGTCTCTGCTCATACTCCTTGTTCTGAATCTCCAGCCACTGTTTCTCTAGGCCTGTTCGGAATGCGATAGGTTTATATTCTTCGACTTCGCGGTTTTTCTCCTCAATCTCTGTGAACCCCAAATCACAAATGATCAAAACTTTTTCAGCACTCACTTCTCTGGAATTCCATTGTCCTCTCATTCAGTGTGGTGTTTGTGGTCTCAACTTCTCGACGAAGCCGCATGTTGGCATCAGTCAGCAGCTTGATCTCCTCACTCTGCCTTGCAGCTACTAGCTCTGTAAGTATTCAAAATTTTAAATACACAGTAGTTTCCAAAAATCACCAACTGCTTTGGGTTTTTCTGTTTTTTCTGGTTTCACTGGACCTGCTTGTTGGAAAGGACCCGCTGAAAATTGATTTTCTTGGAGATATACCGTATGAAATCTTACCTTCAGGAATCGGATCCTGTGGAACTGGAACCGGACCCGGAGTGGTCAGTCTTGGCATCTGATGATCACCTTGATGAGCTGGAAACCCATTTTGATGCCCCATCGCCGCTTCTCCACGTCTTTGATCATCTCCTGCTGGACGTCTTCTAGCCTGATCGTTGAAGATCGGGTTATACCGATTGGCGTTTCTTTGGATTTTATGATGTGCTGAAATCAGTGAGTTTTAGACTTTAACTCAAACAAAAAATATCTTCAAAAATTGCTCTAGAACTCACCATGGCCTGGACGTTGTTGCTGCAAGCTCTCGTCCAAGAAGCAAATCCGATGAAGGAATGAGGTTCCGGACACAGCCGAGCAGTAAAGTGGAGACAGGTGAGGATTCATTTCTCAGTATAGCTCTGACCATTTTCAATTTTGAATCGGTTGAAACTGGCAAAAATCAGTTCTACATAGTCCAAAAATAGGCCTCTGTCATCCGGAAACGGACAAAAGTAACCCGAAATTAGTCTAGAATAGTCCAAAAACAGTCTAAAATGACACAAATTTCATCTAAATTTGACTTGAAATTTCAAAATTAGGCAATTTGCATCCAAAACTTGTAGCTGAAAATGAATGTAAATTGAAGCTTCTTGCAGCTACTATCCCTCACACAAATGAGGACTTCAAGAAGAACTATGGGCTCATCGTGCTTTGCAGAAGAGGATGATGGTTGCTGCTTCTCTGGATCCCACCACCAAGGAGTATCGTGCACATACACAAGGTCGCTGGTGATAACAAGCTTCGTAAGTTGAGACTTTACATTTACTTGAATCATTCTAGTTTTCCAGCATTCATCGAATGCCTCTATGACGCTGGAAACGGTGCTATTCCTCAAAGCGTCAACCAACCAAAAGCTCTTCAGCTTTTTATGGACTTTGAGATGTTCGATGACAATCCTCCAACTAGAGCGCAAATCAGTGAGTATATATTTCAACACGCTTTCAGCTCAATTATCTCGGTTAATTTAAAAGATAGCAGAAAAAGTTAACTGATAAATAACTTAACATATTATCACCTATATTTCATCAGTTAACAGATTATTGATAACTCTTACATAAACCGAGATAATTGAGTTCAGAGTTCAAGCAATGGCTGAAAATAGTCTAAAACTGGCTGAAAATGCTTCAAATTACAATTTTCAGTCATGGCTCTGCACACCTACCCACTTCGCATGCCGAGATTCCAACACGACCTGGACTAGACAAATTTGGTTTTTTGAATTGAATTTTTTGTAATAAGTGAAAAATAAATAATTTATTCCAAATCTTTTCTTGGATTTTCACACTTTCCAATAATTTCAGAATGGTTCAGAAAACGAAATGAATTCCCACGTCACGGTTTCAATTTCTAGGCCACGATCGGCTAGAAGGAGATCCACGTAAACGGATGGTGGCCTAGGAATTTCCAAAACTCGGCCACTTTCAATTTTTCCGTTTTTTCATGATCTCTAGAGTAGTTTTAAATGAGAAATCCAGTTTTCGTAGTTTTTATTGCTAGAAGTGAAAATTTGAAGTCGAGAAGGACAATTTTTGTGTTTTTCGAGAAAATTAAATTTCTCGAAATTTTCATTTTCTGATATTTTTTTGAACTTTTTCGCAAAATAGATACAAAATTCGATTTTTCATTAAAAAAATTAGCTTAGAAAACTGCTTTCCCAACTTGAAAGTGCTCATGGCTCAACATTCCAGATGATGGCCTAGGAATTTCAAAAACTCGGCCACTTTCCATTTCTTCCGTTTTTCCATGATTTCTAGAGTAGTTTTAGATGATAAATCTAGTTTTCGTAGTTTTTATTGCTAGAAGTGAAAATTTGAAGTCGAGAAGGACAATTTTTGTGTTTTTCGAGAAAATTAAATTTCTCGAAATTTTCATTTTCTGATATTTTTTTGAACTTTTTTGCAAAATGGATGAAAAATTCAATTTTTCACAAAAAAATTAGCTTAGAAAACTGCTTTCTCGACTTGAAAGTGCTCATGGCTCAACATTCCAGATGATGGCCTAGGAATTTCAAAAACTCGGCCACTTTCCATTTTTTCCGTTTTTCCACGATTTCTAGAGTAGTTTTAGATGATAAATCTAGTTTTCGTAGTTTTTATTGCTAGAAGTGAAAATTTGAAGTCGAGAAGGACAATTTTTGTGTTTTTCGAGAAAATTAAATTTCTCGAAATTTTCATTTTCTGATATTTTTTTGAACTTTTTTGCAAAATAAATACAAAATTTGATTTTTTCATGAAAAATTAGCTCTGAAAACTCTTTTCCCGACTTGAAAGTGCACATGGCTCAACATTCCAGATGATGGCCTAGGAATTTCAAAAACTCGGCCACTTTCCATTTTTTCCGTTTTTCCACGATTTCTAGAGTAGTTTTAGATGATAAATCTAGTTTTCGTAGTTTTTATTGCTAGAAGTGAAAATTTGAAGTCGAGAAGGACAATTTTTGTGTTTTTCGAGAAAATTAAATTTCTCGAAATTTTCATTTTCTGATATTTTTTGAACTTTTTTGCAAAATAGATACAAAATTCGATATTTCCATGAAAAATTTGCTCAGAAAACTGTTTTCCCGACTTGAAAGTGCTCATGGCTCAACATTCCAGATGATGGCCTAGGAATTTCAAAAACTCGGTCACCTTCAATTTCTTCCGTTTTTCCATGATTTCTAGAGTAGTTTTAGATGAGAAATTCAGTTTTCGTAGTTTTATTGCTAAAAGTAAAAATTTGAAGTCGAGAAGGACGATTTTTGTGTTTTTCAAAAAAATTAAATTTTTCGAAATTTTCATTTTCTGATATTTTTTTGAACTTTTTTGCAAAATAAATACAAAATTTGATTTTTTCATGAAAAATTAGCTTTGAAAACTTTTTTCCCGACTTGAAAGTGCTCATGGCTCAACATTCCAGATGGTGGCCTAGGAATTTCAAAAACTCGGCCACCTTCAATTTTTTCCGTTTTTCCAAATTTTCATTTTCTGATATTTTTTTGAACTTTTTTGCAAAATAAATACAAAATTTGATTTTTTCATGAAAAATTAGCTCTGAAAACTCTTTTCCCGACTTGAAAGTGCACATGGCTGAACTTTCCAGATGGTGGCCTAGGAATTTCAAAAACTCGGCCACCTTCAATTTCTTCCGTTTTTCCATGATTTCTAGAGTAGTTTTAGATGAGAAATCTAGTTTTCGTAGTTTTTATTGCTAAAAGTAAAAATTTGAAGTCGAGAAGGACGATTTTTGTGTTTTTCAAAAAAATTAAATTTTTCGAAATTTTCATTTTCTGATATTTTTTTGAACTTTTTTGCAAAATAAATACAAAATTTGATTTTTTCATGAAAAATTAGCTTTGAAAACTTTTTTCCCGACTTGAAAGTGCTCATGGCTCAACATTCCAGATGGTGGCCTAGGAATTTCAAAAACTCGGCCACCTTCAATTTTTTCCGTTTTTCCAAATTTTCATTTTCTGATATTTTTTTGAACTTTTTTGCAAAATAAATACAAAATTTGATTTTTTCATGAAAAATTAGCTTTGAAAACTCTTTTCCCTACTTGAAAGTGCTCATGGCTCAACATTCCAGATGATGGCCTAGGAATTTCAAAAACTCGGTCACCTTCAATTTTTTCCGTTTTTCCATGATTTCTAGGGTTGTTTTGGATGAGAAATTCAGTTTTCGTAGTTTTTATTGCTAAAAGTAAAAATTTAAAGTCGAGAAGGACGATTTGTGTGTTTTTCAAAAAAATTAAATTTTTTGAAATTTTCATTTTCTGATATTTTTTTGAACTTTTTCGCAAAATAGATACAAATTTTGATTTTTTCATGAAAAATTAGCTTTGAAAACTCTTTTCCCTACTTGAAAGTGCAAATGGCTCAACATTCCAGATGGTGGCCTTGGAATTTCAAAAACTCGGCCACCTTCAATTTCTCCCGTTTTTCCATGATTTCTAGAGTAGTTTTAGATGAGAAATCTAGTTTTCGTAGTTTTTGATGCTAAAAGTGGAAATTTGAAGTCGAGAAGGACAATTTTTGTGTTTTTCGAGAAAATTAAATTTCTCGAAATTTTCATTTTCTGATATTTTTTTGAACTTTTTAACTTTTTTGCAAAATAGATACAAAATTCGATATTTCCATAAAAAATTTGCTCAGAAAACTGCTTTCCCAACTTGAAAGTGCTCATGGCTCAACATTCCAGATGGTGGCCTAGGAATTTCAAAAACTCGGCCACTTTCCATTTTTTCCTATTTTTTCATGATTTCTAGAACAGCTTCGACTGAGAAACTCGATTTTCATAATTTCTATTGCTAAATTTAAAAGTTTGAAGTCAAAAAGGACAATTTTTGTCTTTTTCGAAAAAATTCATTTTTTTCAAAACTTGAATTTTCTATTATCCCTTTGGACGTTTTTTCAAATACAGACACAAAATTCCAATTTTTCATAAAAATTTAGCCTAAAAAACTGAGTTCCTGACTTAAAAATGCACATGGCTCAATTTTCCAGATTGTGGCCAAGGAATTTCAAAAACTCGGACACCTTCAATTTTTTCTGTTTATTCATGATTTCTAGAGTAGTTTCGGAAAAGAAACTTGATTTTCATAGTTTCTATTGCTAAAACCATATTTGGTTTTTCCAAACACTCATAATCCTCTAGAGCCAACAACCTATGCAGAAGCGACGACCAAATGGACGTCGTCGATTTGAGTTTTTCCAAAGATGAGAGTGCGACAAGAAGGCCAACAATGTCGTTTTTTAATATTTTCTCGGAAATTTTGATGTATTTTTTCAAATGTCATATGAATTTTGTTGGTTTTTATTTGTTTGTCTATGGGTCTTTAATACTTCAGTCTTAGTATAATTGTTCAAGTTTTCGAAACGTTCTGAGATTCTGAGTGTCTGGGATCGTATAGACACCACAATGCCTCATTTTTCCTCATTTATTCTTTGAGGCAGCTAACTTGGTTTATTCCACTCGCATAGTACACACACTCCACACTCACCACCCTCACACCCACACGCTCATCGGAGGATCGTACATACATACGTTGTGTGTTGAGCGGGCAGATGTGCTTCGCTGCCTAGTCTCTTGTTTTCATTTGTACCTCAGTTCGTTACCCAGTCTGTGTCTATTATCTCTCGCTCTCAGGTCCCCGGCGTCCTGGGCAGCCTCAGTCCACAATTTAACCTTCCTCTGAACCCTTGACAGAATAGAGTTCTCAAGAGCTTTCCAGATCTCCGTCTGCTTGGAGATCGGAAAGTTTCTTTTTTTTTATTTTTTCTGAAGATCTATTTATTATTCGAAATATCCAATAAACCCTTTAAATGCATGGGTTTTTGGATCTATTTCAATCTATTTTTCTGAAAATCTATTATCCTACAAGTTGTGTTAAAGACTGGTAAGTATTTTATTTCTCCGAATTGTAAACTATGTAGGCTGTAGGCTTGTATCATTTGGAATCGTCTGAGCTCCAGAAAGTTGAGAATACCTAGGAAATTTAGAGTTCTATGAACTATGAGAAGTGAATTCTAAACAGAAAAAATGTATATTAGTTATATGAACTAAGAATTTGAATAAATAATGACTTGTGGGCGTATTCTTTCGTTAGAAGTCTACCGTAAAACCTGTAAATGGAAGGCCCCCCCCACACTGTCAACTTCGAGCTCAATTATCTCTATTCCTTTGCTGAATTTCTTAAATGTGGCAACTGATAAAAGGTTTCTGATATTATGAAAAACAATTTATCAGTTGACGACGTTTTCATATCTTTGACAGGAAACGAGATAAATTGACTCAAATTTAGGGATCCCTTGAATTACAGGTTTTACGGTAACTTTAACTCTTCTCAGAGTAGCATTTTTGAGATTAAGCAACTTCCGAAAAACACAAAAAAACTTCTTATTCATCAATGTTCAGATTTGGAAGATGCCATCCTCGCAGTGGATCCAAAGTTGAAGAACTGCAGTACTGCAGACTGCGTTGGAAGAAGGAAGAAGGAGATGTCAGGGATCTGAAGAACTGCACGGCTTGCGGGTGCCGTTACTGTCGTCAATGCCACTCCATAGAGAAGAACGATGGATGCAACCGAAGGAGGATATAGATGATTTGAGAGGAAAATACAAGGAACTCGATGAGGAATTTCTGAAGAGAGTGGATCGATTTGAACCCTGGAAGAGTCATATGCTACTGGATGCCGCTTGCAATAGACGAGGGATCTAGAAGTCAAGCTTCCCCAATCGCTCAAAAGAGAGTGTCATTTGATGAAGCAGGACCATCTCCGAAGATTCAAAAGACGAATCCACCGGCAAAAACAGAAGTGATTACTCTGGAAGACGAGGATCCTCCGCGTTACGCTACGATCGCTCTGGATAACGACCAGTTAACACACTCGCTGATTAAAATCGAGCAGAAATTGGTTGATCAGAAGGAAATGTACGACAGAAAACTGATTGATCAACACGAATTGTTCGAACAAAAATGATGGAAGGATTAATTCAAAGAAATCATGGAGACCTCGTTCAAATTGGCAATGGTGATCGCAGCCGTGTGAATCATGAACTTGCTTCCATGTTAGTTTGTCGATTTTTGTTTTATATACTAATTTTTCAAAAATTTTCAGTAGAAGCGACATGATGATTCGTGAAAAGCCACCACAACCGACAATGACTGAAACACTTGCCGCTTTGAAGAAGGCTCCAGCCGGAAAGAAGAGAAAATAATGATTTAAGCTCTCAAATTGTATAGAAAATTTCCACTTTTATCATGTTTCCCGTTCTCAAGTAATTCCCAAGAATTGTAGCCACCTTTTCTGTTTTTTTTTGAAGTTTTATCATAATAACCTCCCCACAAATTTAATTTTTTAAAATTGGAATTTCTCATAAAAATCAGCCTAGAAAACTGATTTCCTGATTTGAAAGTGCACAGGGCTCCAGTTTCCAGATGGTGGCCTAGGAATTTCAAAAACTCGGCCACCTTCTATTTCTTCCGTTTTTTCATCATTTGAAAAATAGTTTAGATTAGAAACTTGATTTTCATGGTTTCTATTCTTAAAATTGGAAGTTTGAAGACGAAAAGTACAATTTTTGTATTTTCCAAAAAAAATTTAATTTTTCAAATTTTGAATTTTATGGCATTCCTTTGAATTTTTTACAAAAAAGTACACAATTTGATTTTTTCATCAAAATACACCTAGCAAACTGATTTCCTGACTTAAAAATGCACATGGCTCAACATTCCAGATGGTGGCCTAGGAATTTCAAAAACTCGGCAACCTTCTATTTCTTCCGTTTTTTTCGAGATTTGAAGAATAGTTTAGATGAGAAATTTGATTTTCATAGTTTCTATTCCTGAAATTGGAGGTTTGAAGTCGAAAAGAACAATTTTTGTATTTTCCAAAAAAAATTATTTTTTCAAATTTTGAATTTTATTGCATTCCTTTGGACTTTTTTTCAAAATAGATACAAAATTCAAATTTCTCATAAAAAATCAGCCTAGAAAACTAATTTCCTGACATAAAAATGCACATGGCTCCAGTTTCCAGATGGTGGCCTAGGAATTTCAAAAACTCGGCCACCTTTGATTTTTCCGTTTTTTCGTGATTTCTAGTGTAGATTTGAATGAGAAACTCAATTTCCATAGTTTCTATTGGTGACATTGGAAGTTTGAAGTCGTAAAGAACGATTTTTGTCTTTTTCGAAAAAATTTGAATTTTCGAAATTTGAATTTTATGGTATTCCTTCCGTTTTTTAAATCAAAATAGATACAAAATTCTGATTTTTCATAGAAATTAGCTCAGAAAACTAATTTGCTGGTTTAAAATGCACATGGCTCAATTTTTAGATGGTGGCCAAGGAATTTCAAAAACTCGGCCACCTTTAATTTTTCCGTTTTTTCGTGATTTCTAGTGTAGATTTGAATGAGAAACTCAATTTCCATAGTTTCTATTGGTGACATTGGAGGTTTGAAGTCAAAAAGAACAATTTTTGTATTTTTCGAAAAAAATTTAAATTTTCGAAATTTGAATTTTATGGTATTCCTTCCGTTTTTCAAATCAAAATAGATACAAAATTCGAATTTTTTTTGAAATTAGCTCAGAAAACTAATTTGCTGGTTTAAAATGCACATGGCTCAATTTTTAGATGGTGGCCAAGGAATTTCAAAAACTCGGCCACCTTTAATTTTTCCGTTTTTTCGTGATTTCTAGTGTAGATTTGAATGAGAAACTCAATTTCCATAGTTTCTATTGGTGACATTGGAGGTTTGAAGTCAAAAAGAACAATTTTTGTATTTTTCGAAAAAAATTTAAATTTTCGAAATTTGAATTTTATGGTATTCCTTCCGTTTTTCAAATCAAAATAGATACAAAATTCGAATTTTTTTTGAAATTAGCTCAGAAAACTAATTTGCTGGTTTAAAATGCACATGGCTCAATTTTTAGATGGTGGCCAAGGAATTTCAAAAACTCGGCCACCTTTAATTTTTCCGTTTTTTCGTGATTTCTAGTGTAGATTTGAATGAGAAACTCAATTTCCATAGTTTCTATTGGTGACATTGGAGGTTTGAAGTCAAAAAGAACAATTTTTGTATTTTTCGAAAAAAATTTAAATTTTCGAAATTTGAATTTTATGGTATTCCTTTGGACTTTTTTTCAAAAATAGACACAAAATTCAAATTTAACAAAGAAATTTAGCGTAGAAGACTGACTTCCTGTCATAAAAATGCACATGGCTCAATTTTCCA
Source organism: Caenorhabditis nigoni (assembly GCA_027920645.1). Classification (NCBI taxonomy): domain Eukaryota; kingdom Metazoa; phylum Nematoda; class Chromadorea; order Rhabditida; family Rhabditidae; genus Caenorhabditis; species Caenorhabditis nigoni. Next base: position 2,699,974 of record CP115869.1, read on the forward strand.
GATGGTGGCCTAGGAATTTCAAAAACGCGGCCACCTTCAAATTTTTCAGTTTTTTCATGATTTCTAGAGTAGTTCCGGATGAAAAACTCGATTTTCATAGTTTCCATTGCTGAAATTGAAAGTTTGAAGTCGTAAAGAACGATTTTTGTCTTTTTCGAAAAAAATTTAAATTTTCGAAACTTGAATTTCATGGTATTCCTTCCGTTTTTTAAATCAAAATAGATACAAAAGAAATTCAGTCAATCAGAAACTGCAGCTGAGATTCGAAGTCTAGAAGAATCTCTACTGATCGTTAGAAAGGAATTGATTCTTCTGGAATCTTCAGAGCTCCCCGAGCACATTCCATTAGAGGGGGATAGGTTCGGACAAGTGGCAAAAGGATTCATTGAGAAGGCGACTGGAGAATATCACAATTTGGATAAAATGTTTAGAGAAATGAAGAATAAGGTGAGAAACAGAAAATAGTAATTGACTGTTTCCCCTAAATAAATAATTTTCAGTTCTCCGAATGTGCCAAATACTTCTGCTACTCGCCATCTGGAGGAAATCCGATTCCAGAAGAGTTCTTCTCAGTGATCAATAAATTCCTGATCACATTCAACGAATACCATCATCAACTGTGGGCGAGTTGGAGGAGGAGGAGAAGATCAAACGACAAACCATCGCTAGATCGTTCTTGGCAAAGAAATGTAAGTTTTGAAAATAATTTGACCATTAACGAGAAGAATCAACTAAGCTTATCCTAATAAAGATATGAGAATGTTAGCAATGCTCCTGTCCTCAAATTAAGTTGCACCCTGCCCATCAACTTTAAGCTCAATTATCTCGCTTCCTGTAAAAGATATCAAGATTTTGTCAACTGATGAAATATTGGTGATATTATGATAAATAATTTATCAGTGGACAACTTTTTGATATCTTTCACACCAACCGAGAAAAAGTGACTTGATTTTCAGAGTGCAGTTTTCATAATAATCCTCTGATAATTAATGATAATTAACCTCCTTTTTTTCAGCCACCACCCGCCGAAAAAAAAATTACAAAGAACGAGACTTTGAACAACTCATCTCCGCCCTCCAATCCGGTGACATCTTCAAAGAAGAGCTCTCACGTCTTCGGACATCATTCCGACCCAAAAATCTGTCAAGTCATCATAAATATCCTCAATTTTCTGTTTATCTATCACTCCATGTCTCGTTGCCCCTGAAGCTTTTAAAATTCCCCCAAATCCCTGTCCAAAAATGTCTGTTTTTCTAGCTCCCACTTGCCGATCTCTATGCATTTCGACACAAAATTATTGATGTACTTTTAGTATTTTTCTCTGTCGTCCAGTGGCCTTTTCTGTATTGCTCTTATCAAACTGATATCTGGTTAAATTATATGACATATTATATACTTTTTCTTCTCAAAAAGTTGTAGATAAAAAACATTCAGATTATTTTTTATTTTCGGTTTTTTTGTATTCCTCGGTATTTTTTCGGGCCTTGATAATTTCCAAAAATATCATTTATGCATCCAGCTATTCTTGCAGACCACTGTCATCGATCCACCCCGCAACCAGAACTGCACCAGCATTCTTTCCAAACTGAAACTGTCCAATGAAGAAATCAACAAGCAAAGATGTCAATGGAGGAGAAATGCAAGCTTCCCGAGGACATGATTGAACAAACTTTGTCATTAAGAACCAATTATCGAGCCTGGGAAATTTAAAATTGAATTTTCTAATTCATGGTTAATTGTTATCCTAGGTAAACGACCTGTCACCTTCCATGGTATATCCATGGTATTTTCTTCTTCACCTTGTCACATTTAGGTCAAAACATCCCTCACAATTTCGGTTTATTGCCTCCTAATTACTTATCTGATGACGCAAACAGGACCATAAAACTTTTTAAAAAAGGCGGAGTTTCCCACGGAAACAATTAACCAGGTGCAGCACCGTTCACAGTTTAGGAGGTATTCTGAATACTGAGGATCATTCTGAGGACACCGTTCGAAGTTTAGGAGGTATTCTGAATACTGAGGATCATTCTGAGGACACCGTTCGAAGTTTAGGAGGTATTCTGAATACTGAGGATCATTCTGAGGACACCGTTCGAAGTTTAGGAGGTATTCTGAATACTGAGGATCATTCTGAGGACACCGTTCGAAGTTTAGGAGGTATTCTGAATACTGAGGATCATTCTGAGGACACCGTTCACAGTTTAGGAGGTATTCTGAATACTGAGGATCATTCTGAGGACACCGTTCAAAGTTTAGGAGGTATTCTGAATACTGAGGATCATTCTGAGGACACCGTTCGAAGTTTAGGAGGTATTCTGAATACTGAGGATCATTCTGAGAACAATGGGTTTTAAAAGGTGATCCCATTGGTAAATAAACCTTTTTCCCTTTCTATGTACTGAGCCTCTACGCGGCGAAAGGGATCAACAGACGAGAGTCTGGCTAATCAGTACCAAAATGTCACAATGATTTACAGCAAGTCTAATTTTATATTCCAAATATGCTGGAATTTTTACTTTTTGAAAACTTTTAAACAACTTTTCAAAAGACGGTATTTTACCTGTTCCCATGACTGCTTTCAGAATAGGTCATCTGTACTTGTAGAGAATGTTTCATGAATGTTTCCTGTTGGCTCAAAAGCTTAGCAAGACATTATTTCGAAGTTGAATTTTGAGTTAGGCCCTAGAAAAAAAATTTACGATAATTAGAGCCTGACCCCTTGTTTTGGCACCGTCTTGTGGATCGAAATCCACAATTCTGGGCTTATGCGCTCATTTTCCTAGATGCCTGGGCAAATATTTGAGGCCTACTAACTCCACGGATTTCAATCCGATGGATATGGACCTGTGGAGACTTTTGAAGAGCAAGATCTCATCAGGAGTCTCCTACAGGTTTTTGAACTTTCTTTGATGTGCATTTCAAAAGTTCTGGGACGATATTGACGTCAACTACCTTCGATGCATAGCCGAATATTTTATCATGCTTTCTTAGAATTCCGTTAAAGCTCGTGTTTCTAATCATGACTACTTGTTATAAAACTAAAATTCTTACACATTTAGAAAATTATTATAAAGTTATTACAGTTCAAAAACGTTTTTCTGAAAAATGGGAAAGGTTTAGAAACGTCCTATACTTATCGGCCACCCTGTACATAATTAAACTTGATGGAAACAGTTAAACTTTTGTTTTGACATAATTAAAATGACAAAATGTTATCAACGGCTTGAATAGAATTTTGAACTAGGCCCTGAAATAAAAATATTCACTGATGATGACACCTCTTGTTTCAGACCATAACTCGAGAACGAGACAAAATTTTCAAAAACTGTGAATGTCATTCAATTTAAAATTAAAAACTACCTGTAGACAAATGTTATTGGTTTGTTCCATATAGTTAAAACAGGTGATATCAACGATTTTCGAAAGGTATTCTATCAATTTTAGATTATCGAGTTTTGGATCATCATCAGTGAACATTTTTATTTATAGGGCCTAATTCGAAATTCTGTACAAGCCGTTGACAAATTTTTGTCATTTTAATTATGTTACAATAAAAATTTGGATGTGTCCATCAAGTTTAACTATGGATGTCTGTTTACATGTCACACCTCACCAAAAGGGGTCAGGCTCTAAGTATCCTAAATATTTTTATTTCTATGCCCTAACTTAAATGTATGTTCAAGCCGTTGAAAAAAAACCAGCCTGTTTGCCGTGCCTCCGGCGCTTCAAACAGCTGAAATTTGACTTTTTCTTTCACTGTTCGTCGCTTCGCGACTCACTTTTTTTATAGGTCACGTGAATCTACAGTGCGGTCAATATCTTTGAGACCCCCCTTGATTTTGGGCGCGCAGAAAAAACTAGGATAGATATTGAAAAACTGTAAACGCCGTTCGATTCACAATCAAAAATAACTCCAGGACACAAAGTTGCATGAATTTAGCACTATCCTTGTCCGTGTACCATCCAAAAACCCCATATGCAAGCGGTCAATATCTTTAAGACCCCCCGATTTTTTCGATGTTACAGTGATAATTTTCATGAGAAAATTTGTTGGTAAAAAATGTCAGGCTAAAAATTGTTTTTAGATAGTTTTGAGGCAAATAAGAACGGTTTCGGAAAGTTTCCCGATCAGAAATTGGGTTCTGAAAATTGGTACAACGATTTTTGCTTTTTTTGAGAGAATTTTTGGTTTTATGGAAAAAACGGAGTTCCACTTGATGAAATTCTATGAAATTTTATATTATTATATGCTATTTTCTTCTTTTTTGTAACCAAATTTCTTAATTAATTATAATTGACCAAACTGTCCCGAAAATCTTTTCGACGTTAGTCCCAGAACTCATCAACCGGTACAGCTCCAACTTTAAGAGTCTGTACCCATCTGAATTCTGCCTGAATCTCTACCAATTGACTAAGACATAAAAAAGGGGATACAAGCTATCTAATAATATAAAATTTCATAGAATTCCATCAAGTGGAACTCCGTTTTTTCCATAAAACCAAAAATTCTCTCAAAAATAGCAAAAATCGTTGTAAAAATTTTCAGAACCCAATTTCTGATCGGGAAACTTTCCGAAACCGTTCTTATTTGCCTCAAAACTATCTAAAAACAATTTTTAGCCTGACATTTTTTACCAACAAATTTTCTCATGAAAATTATCACTGTAACATCGAAAAAATCGGGGGGGGGTCTTAAAGGAGGCCAGACACGAAAGTCTACGGGGTTTTCTCGGGGCGAGATCATCGCGCCGCGCTTATGTAGGCCATTGGTAGTCGGCCGCGTTTGCGCCCCCGTAGCTCAGCCGGTAGCGGCGCTGTACCCCTGAGCTGCCTGTCATGAGTTCAACCCCTCATGGGGGTTCTCTATACAAAATATCAGGAGAACTTTTTTTTGATGTCTGGCCTCCTTTAAAGTCGAAGATTGCCGATTTTTGACTTTTTCAAAAAATTTTGAATTTTTCGATTTTTCGAAATTTGAATTTTCTGGTGTTCCTTTGGACTTTTCTACAAAATAATTACAAAAATCAAAATTTTCATCAAAAAATAGCCCAGAAAACTGGTTTCCCAACCTAAAAATGCACATGGCTCAACTTTCCAGATGGTGGCCTAGAAATTTCAAAAACTCGGCCACCTTTAATTTTTTCGTTTTTTCTTCATTTTTATTGTAGCTTTAGATGAGAAACTCAATTTTCATAGTTTCTATCGGTAAAATTGAGAGTTTAAAGTCGAAAATAACGATTTTTGTCTTTTTCGAAAAAAAATTGAATTTTTCGAAATTTGAATTTTCTGGTGTTCTTTTGGGATTTTTTACAAAATAATTACAAAAATCAAAATTTTCATCAAAAAATAGCCCAGAAAACTGGTTTCCCAACCTAAAAATGCACATGGCTCAACTTTCCAGATGGTGGCCGAGAAATCTCAAAAACTCGGCCACCTTCAATTTTTTCGTTTTTTCTTGATTTTTATTGTAGCTTTGAATGAGAAACTTGATTTCCATACTTTCTTTTGGAAAAATTGAAAGTTTGAAGTCGAAAATAACAATTTTTGTCTTTTTCGAAAAAATTTGATTTTTTCGAAATTTGAATTTTCTGGTGTTTCTTTGGGATATTCAGCAAAAAAATACAAAAATCGAATTTTTCATGAAAAATAGCCCAAAAAACTGGTTTCCCAACCTAAAAATGCAGATGGCTCAACTTTCCAGATGGTGGCCTAGAAATTTCAAAAACTCGGCCACATATAATTTTTCCGTTTTTTCTTGATTTTTAGTGTAGCTTCAGATGAGAATCTCGATTTTCATAATTTCCATTGGTAAAATTATCAGTTTGAAGTCGAAAATAACGATTTTTGTCTTTTTCGAAAAAACCACCTTTAATTTTGAGTTTTTTAGTGATTTCCAGAGTAATTTCAGATGAGAAATTTGATTTCAGTAGTTTCTGTTGCTAAAATTGAAAGTTTGAAGTCGAAAAGGACAATTTTTGTCTTTTTCAAAAAAATATTGAATTTTTCGAAAATCGAATTTTCTGGTATTCCTTTGAACTGAAAAATCCATTACTGAAGTAAAAGTTTCAGTAAGGGAGTTTTCTGAGATTCTGAGATTCTGAGATTCTGAGATTCTGAGATTCTGAGATTCTGAGATACTGAGATACTGAGATTCTGAGATTCTGAGATTCTGAGATTCTGAGATTCTGAGATGCTGAGATTCTGAGATTCTGAGATTCTGAGATTCTGAGATTCTGAGATTCTGAGATTCTGAGATTCTGAGATTCTGAGATTCTGAGATTCTGAGATTCTGAGATTCTGAGATTCTGAGATTCTGAGATTCTGAGATTCTGAGATTCTGAGATTCTGAGATTCTGAGATTCTGAGATTCTGAGATTCTGAGATTCTGAGATTCTGAGATTCTGAGATTCTGAGATTCTGAGATTCTGAGATTCTGAGATTCTGAGATTCTGAGATTCTGAGATTCTGAGATTCTGAGATTCTGAGATTCTGAGATTCTGAGGTTCTGTGATTCTGAGATTCTAAGATTCTGAGATTCTGAGATTCTGAGATTCTGAGATTCTGAGATTCTGAGATTCTGAGGTTCTGTGATTCTGAGATTCTAAGATTCTGAGATTCTGAGATTCTAAGATTCTGAGATTCTGAGATTCTGAAATTCTGAGATCCTCCGCTTCCTAGGTCACCACAGTGTTTTCTAGACCACCATTTGAAATCTTAGGCCGCCATTTAGTTTCCTAAGCCATCATTTGAATTTCCAGGCCCCGAATCAAACTTTCAGACCATGCTTTGATATACTTCGAATTGAACTTTGAAGCCGTGATTGAAATACCTCGGTCACCATTTGGATTTCTTAGCAAGCTTGTAAATTCCTAGGTCACTATTTAAGTTCACGGGCCACAAATTGAATTCCTCGGCAAAGTTTTTTGAATTTCTAGGTCAACATATTGTAATTTTGATATTTTTTATTGTTTTCTAGACTACGAATCAGTCATTTATATCTCGTTTGTTGTTTTAGATTGGTATGCTGATAATTTGCCGCGCGGCAGGTTGTGGCGAGAAGCATACTTCATATAGTATGATGTTCAAATTTTCGAAACCTTCTGAGACTCTTAGTGTCGGGAATCGCATAGACACCACTGTTCCTCATTTCTTCTCATTCATTCTTTTAAGCAGCTAACGTGGTTCATTCCTCTCGCATAGCACACACACTTGCACTCACCACGCTCACACCTACACGCTCATCGGAGGATCGTATATACATACGTTGTGTGTTGAGCGGGCAGATGTGCTTCGCGACCTAGTCTCTTGTTTTTCACTTGTATCTCAGTTCGTTACCCAGTCTGTGTCTATTATCTCTCGCTCTCCCCGGCGTCCGGTCCCCGGCGTTCTGGGCAGCCTCACTTCATCACTTTACCTTCCTATGAACCGTTGACTGAATAGGGTTCTCAAGAGCTTTCCAGATCTCTTTCTGCTTGGAGATCAGAAAGTTTCTTTTTTTCTTATTTTATCTGAAGATCTGTTTATTCTCTGAAATATCCAATAAACCCTTTAAATGCATGGGTTTTTGGAATAATTTCAATCTATTTTTCTGAAATACCATATTTCTACGAGTTGTGTTGAAGAATGGTTAGTTTTTTAGCTTTTCCGAGTTGTAAACTAGTGCTATTCGTTTTATCATCTGGGATCGTTTGAACTCCAGAAAACTCAGAATACCTAGGGAATTTAGAATGCTACAAATTATGAGTTTTGAATTCTAGACAGAATTCAAAATAAATAATGACTTATGGGCGTCTTTTTTCGTTGGAAGTCCACCGTAAAACCTGTAAATAAAATGTCCCCACACTGTCAACTTTGAGCTCAATTATCTCAATTCCTTTGCAAAATTTTCCAAATGTGACAACTGATAAAATCTTTCTGATATTAAGATAAACAATTTATCAGCTGACGACGTTTTCATATCTTTGACAGAAGCTGGAGATCGAGAGATGCCTTGTCCAGTCAAAGAGTGATCATAGAGAAGAACGATGGATGCAACCACATGCAGTGCCCAAAGTGCTCCATTCATTTTTGTTGGTTGTGTGGATTCAGCGCGGAAGAGCAGGGACCAATCTATGGGCACATGGCTGAGGTCCATGGTGACTTTGGATTGAATAATTATGTGAGTTTTGGTCAGAGTCCCTCTTCAAATGGGGTTTTTGACTGCTCAGATATTCAGGAAAACTCGAAAAATATTGAAAAAATGTATTTTCCAGGTAGTGGACGAAGACGAACATGAGCTCCAACGACCACTCATGAGGCATGGGCGCAAACATGGACAATTAAGAGTCCGACGACGAGTCGGTGAATGAAATCGAAGAACGAAACAATCGATTCCTTCAAAATCTGGGTCTCCCCGATGATGCTCCGATGGGGGAAATCCGTGGAAGAGCCGAATTGTGGCAGTCAAACCACCTCCACGAACTCCATCTCCACCGCGCCCGCCACCGCCAATGAGATCTCGCTACTTCGAGAGTCTTCCCCAGATTGTGCTGGACGCCCATCCAAATCTCACGGATACCGACGAAGAGGCCTATCTCGGATTCCTGAATTCGGTGACGACACGAGCGGAACAGAATGAACGAGCCCGTGAATTGACTCAATTGTAAAATACTCATATTTTTTTATAGTTTTAATGCACCTTCTCTCCTTTGTTCCATTCGCTCTTCCCGAGTGTTTTAATTGTTTTTAATTCTCCTAGTTTTCTACTCTTGTTTTTTCTTCTGGTACCCCCATATCCATCCCATGCATCTCGTTTTCCCCTTCTTCCAAAGACACTGCCCCCACTACAGTCACTGGTTCAAACGTTTAAAAACCATGTCATATTATAAGGTTTTATTAATTTCGAGTCGAAATTTTCGACTTTCAAAGAATAAAAGAGTTATCTGAGTAGTCGTCCAAGCTCATCCGTAATGTTTCCAATTTCTAGGAGCTTGAAAATGATCTCGTTCTAAAGTTCCGCCTTCCTTTTCAGCAACAAGTTTTCCTGTTGAATTCGAGACGGTCGCTCTTGTCTTTGATTCGGAATATTTGAAGGAAAACATGAGGAATCTGAACAGTGGGACAGGCGAACCAGTGCTTGCAGAGAAGTTCTACGAGGATCGTCTCGGTTGCAGACTTCGTTATACTCGACGCCTCTCCGAGCCAGAGAAAAAGTGGCTCGAGAAGAAACTTCTGGACGAAAATTCACAGAAAAACCGAAAGTAGTTGTCGCTGTTGGAGGTTTCTCGTTCGCAGCTCCAATTGTTTTTATATCAGCCAGTAAAACTTTATATCAATCGAAATTTCCAGCCAAGCATCATCCCCTGCTATCGGATGTCGATCACCATAAGCCGAGCATTGCGATATGCTCTACGTCGAGCAATCCGAACGGTTGATCGAGACACTCGACTCACCTTCCCGGCTCTTTCGAAGAATGAAGATGTGATGATGGAGAATCCAGAAGTCATACTACGGTCCTCGCCTGTGCGAAGATTGGTCCAACGTCAGCGAGACAGGCATGATCGAAGTTCAAGGATGGAATCCAAATTCAGTTCGATTCTTCACGAGAAACCTTCTCAAAGCCATAGCCCCACTGGAGCTTGTGTCAGTTCCACAGTGTCCTCCAGATGAGAATGCCCAGTTCGTCTTCGGTGTTGGAGAGAGCTATGTGAGAAGTCTGCCAAGGAAGTATGATGGAAACGTGGTGATTGATATCGATCAGTTCTCCCAAAAGATTCGTTTATGGGGATTGGTTGCAGAGGATGCGTTGGAAGATCTGAAGAGCTACTCAAGGAATAAGTCCAGCATTGTCGACGAAGCTACAATTCCAGTCCACTTTCCGCATTTCAATGATCGTGTGAGATATCATTTGAAGCAGGATGTAATCCAGCAATTGAGAAGATCTCTGAACCTCAACAAGTTAACTGATCTCGAGGAGATTCTCAGCTTCGAGGGAACCATCGAAGCCTACGAGAATCTCATCGAAGGATTGACGGAGCTCAGTGCAGCGGTTTTTGATAGAGATATCGAAGGAAACCAAGAACTAGAAGGTTAGAATAATTTTATCAGTAGTAATCAGTGTGTCTTTTCGAAAAAAAGTTTCTCGATGGTGGCCTAACTTTTGCAAGTTAGGGTTTTTAGGTCACCATGTAGAAATGGCCCGGACATGACCTGATATTCGTGTGGTGTGTTTTCTAGGCCATTCTAACGTGGTGGCCTAACTTTGGTTGTTTGAGTTTTTTGAGTCACAATGCATAAATGGCCTAGAAATGTCTTGATATTCCTCATATGTGATTTCCAGGTCATTTCAACATGGTGGCCTAGAAAACTCAAATTGCAAAAGTTAGGCCATCACTTCAAAATGGTCTAGAAAGCACACCAGGTTAATATCAGGTTATTTCTCGAACATTTAGACATGGTGGCCTAGAAAACTTCACTTGAAAAAGTTAGTTCATGACTCCAAATTGACAAAAAACCAAGAAAACAATATCAACAAATCTGAAAACTTTCAGAGATGCAAAAAGAGTACAAGTGCGCATGCACAGTATCATAATTCGCGCGATCCACAAACTTCTATCGCCTCCACTGCGACCACTCCTTCTGCAGAACTTGTCTTAGCCAGTGCATCAACTCCTCCGTCAACAATGTAGTGCTCCTCATCGAATGCCCCAACGGCTCCTGCAAGAAGTTCATATCACCCACCGAATTGATGGTGTGTATCTGAAAAAATTCCAATTCAAACTATTTTTGATTCCAGGACATCATCCTTGGAGACGATCGGAGAGTCAGGGACATCGACACCGAAAAACTGAGGATCCTAGTCCACAAAACGAAAGACGCCATCCTCGCAGCGGATTCAGAATTGAAGAACTGCAGTAGGGCAGACTTCGTTGGCATCTACACGAAGGAGGAAAGAGACATCAGGGATCTGAAGCATTGCACGGCTTGCGGACGCCGTTACTGCCGGCAATGCCTCTCCGGAGTCCATGAGGGACGTACTTGCGAGGAGGCCGTACGTCTTCGACAACCAGAGGAATCGCTGAAAGTGTGGGTACAAAAAGCCTTCCGCCTTCCGCCTAGCAACCTATTAGGTTGGCAAATAAGTTTCTTTCGATTTTGGTAAAATTTTTGATCAAGTTTTTCTCAAAGCAAAGTGGGCTAGACCAATGAAAGTAATGCCTATAAGCATCGATAGTTGCCTGCTAATGCTATGGTAGTGTCTTGACTCAATCAGCTTTGAACGACGAGAGCTGAGATTGAAAAAGTGGGTCAACCCCTTTTTGGGGTCATCTTTTCGATTGCAGTGTTTTCTATTAAGAAGACGCTTAAGAGTCTAGATCAACCACTTTTCCGAAAGGTCAAGGTCCGGAGAATACAACGGGTGCAAAAGAATAGTTCAGCCAAAGGTCATGATTTTTTGGCTGGTCCTTCTATTCACGGGCGATCTCGAATTGCCGTGCTGGAAGTAAACCAAGGTCCTTTCTCCGTGCTTAGATTCGACTGCCAGATTCAATTTCATTTATTAGGAACTACACAAGGCGGCAGTTTTATTGGTACCGTCATCTAGAAGTTCCCAGTTTTCACTCCTTTGGCAGGTCATCAAACACATAGCATACCCATATTTACGGCAAAATTGGGTTCCGGGACGTCCAGAGCTAACTATTCTTTGTCAATCAACTGAACGTTCGGTACGTTGATAGAGTAGCTTACGCACTTCTTATCTACGTTAGTTAGATCATCCATCCAACTGAACGTGCGAATAAAGGATAGGAGAAACATGCTCATGTCAACACTGTGATCACATCGTAGCCCTTAAAAAAAATAGAGTACGAATCAGCCAATTTTTTGACATTGCCAAGGGACTTCAATCCGTTCACAGTATTTGGTTGACTAACGGACAATGCCTATGACATTTCACAAGTGGTTTGAAACTGATCGGTTTCCATAGCATTTTTCCATAGACTGAAGTCCAACTTTCGGACCGATCTTCGTCTTCCGATTCTAAATTTTAAGTTTCAAATGTATCGGTTCAATGCTTCACGGTAGGGACAGTAGGAGATCTTCCTTTATCTATTCCTTTTAATTTCTTATGAATATCTTGATTTTTCGAACCAGGAAGAAATAAAAATATAATGCCATTTTCAAAATGTAGACGGTAATGGACAAAAGCAGGTGGCGTGCTCACGAATGACAAGACGGAGAAATGAGGCAAAGTGTATGTAACAAGTCCGTGAGATACTCTATTCAACAAAAAAACATCCACCAAGAAAAACCATCCCACTGATTAGATATGATTGTTCAAAGTTGAGCATTGAAAATCGAAAGAAACTTATTTGCCAACCTGATAGTTTGGAAGTGGTGGCCTAGAAAACCGAATTTGAAAAAAAAGTTAGGCCACCACTCAAAAATGGCCTAAAATGCTCTAATATGACCCTGATGCGAATTCAAGGCCATTTTGAAGTAGTGGACTTTTTCAAATTTGTTTTTCTAGGCCACTACTTCAAAAGGGTCTCAAATTGCCTTAATATAACATTGGTATGATTTCTAGGTCATTTTGAAGCGGTGGCCTATCTTTTGCGAATTTGGTTTTCTAGGATACCACTTCAAAATGGCCTAAAAATGCCCTAACATGACCCTGATATGATTTCTAGGCCATTTTTAAGTGGCGGCCTAACTTTTGCAAATTTCGTTCTTTGGGCCACCACTTCAAAATAGCTTAAAAATGCCCTAACATGACCCTGGTATGATTTCTAGGTCATTTTGAAGTGGTGGCCTAACTTTTACAATGTTGAATTTCTAGGCCACCACTTCAAAATTGCTTAAAAATGCCCTAACATGACCCTGGTATGATTTCTAGGCCATTTTAAAGTGGTGGCCTAACTTTTGCAAATTTTGATTTCTAGGCCACCACTTCAAAATTGCTTAAAAATGCCCTAACATGACCCTGGTATGATTTCTAGGCCATTTTAAAGTGGTGGCCTAACTTTTGCAAATTTTGATTTCTAGGCCACCACTTCAAAATTGCTTAAAAATGCCCTAACATGACCCTGGTACGATTTCTAGGCCATTTTTAAGTTGTGGCCTAACTTTTGCAGTTTTAATTTTTCAGGCCACCACTTCAAAACTATAAAACTATAGTGACATGGCCATCTTTTCGTTCAATACTTGAAAAAATCATACAAAAACTGCAATTTTGACCGAAAATGCGCATAAAATAGAGCATATTCTAAACATCGTGCTTCAATGGATCTTCCAACAAGGCGGTTAAAAAGCATTCTAATAGGGCAATTATGACACGCAAAATTTAATAAAAGTATAGTGACATCGCCATCTTTTTGTTCAACACTTGAAAAAAAATCATACAAAGTCGGTAATTTTGACCGAAAATACGCATAAAATAGGGACTATTCTAAACATCGTGCTTCAATGGATCTTTCAACATGACGGTTAAAAAGCATCCTAATAGAGCAATTATGACATGCAAAATTTAATAAAACTATAGTGACATGGCCATCTTTTCGTTCAATACTTGAAAAAAATCATACAAAGTCTGCAATTTTGACCGAAAATGCGCATAAAATAGAGAATATTCTAAACATCGTGCTTCAATGGATCTTTCAACATGGCGGTTAAAAAGCATCCTAATAGGGCAATTATGACATGCAAAATTTAATAAAACTATAGTGACATGGCCATCTTTTCGTTCAATACTTGAAAAAAATCATACAAAGTCTGCAATTTTGACCGAAAATACGCATAAAATAGGGACTATTCTAAACATCGTGCTTCAATGGATCTTTCAACATGGCGGTTAAAAAGCATCCTGATAGAGCAATTATGACATGCAAAATTTAATAAAACTATAGTGACATGGCCATCTTTTTGTTCAATGCTTAAAAAAAATCATACAAAGTCTGCAATTTTGACCGAAAATACGCTTAAAATAGGGACGATTCTAAACATCGTGCTTCAATGGATCTTTCAACATGGCGGTTAGAAAGCATCCTAATAGAGCAATTATGACATGCAAAATTTAATAAAAATATAGTGACATGGCCATCTTTTCGTTCAATACTTGAAAAAAATCATACAAAGTCTGCAATTTTGACCGAAAATACGCTTAAAATAGGGACTATTCTAAACATCGTGCTTCAATGGATCTTTCAACATGGCGGTTAAAAAGCATCCTAATAGAGCAATTATGACATGCAAAATTTAATAAAACTATAGTGACATGGCCATCTTTTCGTTCAATACTTGAAAAAATCATACAAAGTCTGCAATTTTGACCGAAAATACGCATAAAATAGGGACTATTCTAAACATCGTGCTTCAATGGATCTTTCAACATGGCGGTTAAAAAGCATCCTAATAGAGCAATTATGACATGCAAAATTTAATAAAAATATAGTGACATGGCCATCTTTTCGTTCAATACTTGAAAAAATCATACAAAGTCTGCAATTTTGACCGAAAATACGCTTAAAATAGGGACTATTCTAAACATCGTGCTTCAATGGATCTTTCAACATGGCGGTAACAAAGCATCCTAATAGGGCAATTATGACATGCAAAATTTAATAAAAATATAGTGACATGGCCATCTTTTCGTTCAATACTTGAAAAAAATCATACAAAGTCTGCAATTTTGACCGAAAATACGCTTAAAATAGGGACGATTCTAAACATCGTGCTTCAATGGATCTTTCAACATGGCGGTTAGAAAGCATCCTAATAGGGCAAATATGACATGCAAATTTTAATAAAAACATAGTGACATGGCCATCTTTTCGTTCAATGCTTAAAAAAAATCATACAAAGTCGGTAATTTTGACCGAAAATACGCATAAAATAGAGACTATTCTAAACATCGTGCTTCAATGGATCTTTCAACATGGCGGTTAAAAAGCATCCTAATAGGGCAATTATGACATGCAAAATTTAATAAAACTATAGTGACATGGCCATCTTTTCGTTCAATACTTGAAAAAATCATACAAAGTCTGCAATTTTGACCGAAAATACGCATAAAATAGGGACTATTCTAAACATCGTGCTTCAATGGATCTTTCAACATGGCGGTTAGAAAGCATCCTAATAGGGCAAATATGACATGCAAATTTTAATAAAAATATAGTGACATGGCCATCTTTTCGTTCAATGCTTAAAAAAAATCATACAAAGTCTGCAATTTTGACCGAAAATACGCTTAAAATAGGGACTATTCTAAACATCGTGCTTCAATGGATCTTTCAACATGGCGGTTAAAAAGCATCCTAATAGGGCAATTATGACATGCAAAATTTAATAAAACTATAGTGACATGGCCATCTTTTCGTTCAATACTTGAAAAAAATCATACAAAGTCTGCAATTTTGACCGAAAATACGCTTAAAATAGGGACTATTCTAAACATCGTGCTTCAATGGATCTTTCAACATGGCGGTTAAAAAGCATCCTAATAGAGCAATTATGACATGCAAAATTTAATAAAAATATAGTGACATGGCCATCTTTTCGTTCAATACTTGAAAAAAATCATACAAAGTCTGCAATTTTGACCGAAAATACGCATAAAATAGGGACTATTCTAAACATCGTGCTTCAATGGATCTTTCAACATGGCGGTTAAAAAGCATCCTAATAGAGCAATTATGACATGCAAAATTTAATAAAAATATAGTGACATGGCCATCTTTTCGTTCAATACTTGAAAAAAATCATACAAAGTCTGCAATTTTGACCGAAAATACGCTTAAAATAGGGACGATTCTAAACATCGTGCTTCAATGGATCTTTCAACATGGCGGTTAAAAAGCATCCTAATAGGGCAATTATGACATGCAAAATTTAATAAAACTATAGTGACATGGCCATCTTTTCGTTCAATACTTGAAAAAAATCATACAAAGTCTGCAATTTTGACCGAAAATACGCATAAAATAGGGACTATTCTAAACATCGTGCTTCAATGGATCTTTCAACATGGCGGTAACAAAGCATCCTAATAGGGGTAATTATGACATGCAAAATTTAATAAAAATATAGTGACATGGCCATCTTTTCGTTCAATACTTGAAAAAAATCATACAATGTCTGCAATTTTGACCGAAAATACGCTTAAAATAGGGACTATTCTAAACATCGTGCTTCAATGGATCTTTCAACATGGCGGTAACAAAGCATCCTAATAGGGCAATTATGACATGCAAAATTTAATAAAAATATAGTGACATGGCCATCTTTTCGTTCAATACTTGAAAAAAATCATACAAAGTCTGCAATTTTGACCGAAAATACGCTTAAAATAGGGACTATTCTAAACATCGTGCTTCAATGGATCTTTCAACATGGCGGTTAACAAAGCATCCTAATAGGGCAATTATGACATGCAAAATTTAATAAAAATATAGTGACATGGCCATCTTTTCGTTCAATACTTGAAAAAATCATACAAAGTCTGCAATTTTGACCGAAAATACGCTTAAAATAGGGACTATTCTAAACATCGTGCTTCAATGGATCTTTCAACATGGCGGTTAAAAAGCATCCTAATAGAGCAATTATGACATGCAAAATTTAATAAAAATATAGTGACATGGCCATCTTTTCGTTCAATACTTGAAAAAATCATACAAAGTCGGTAATTTTGACCGAAAATACGCATAAAATAAGGACTATTCTAAACATCGTGCTTCAATGGATCTTTCAACATGGCGGTTAAAAAGCATCCTAATAGAGCAATTATGACATGCAAAATTTAATAAAAATATAGTGACATGGCCATCTTTTCGTTCAATACTTGAAAAAAATCATACAAAGTCTGCAATTTTGACCGAAAATACGCTTAAAATAGGGACTATTCTAAATATCGTGCTTCAATGGATCTTTCAACATGGCGGTTAAAAAGCATCCTAATAGAGCAATTATGACATGCAAAATTTAATAAAACTATAGTGACATGGCCATCTTTTCGTTCGATACTTGAAAAAATCATACAAAGTCTGCAATTTTGACCGAAAATACGCTTAAAATAGGGACTATTCTGAATATCGTGCTTCAATGGATCTTTTAACATGGCGGTTAAAAAGCATCCTAATAGAGCAATTATGACATGCAAAATTTAATAAAAATATAGTGACATGGCCATCTTTTCGTTCAATACTTGAAAAAAATCATACAAAGTCTGCAATTTTGACCGAAAATACGCTTAAAATAGGGACTATTCTAAATATCGTGCTTCAATGGATCTTTCAACATGGCGGTAACAAAGCATCCTAATAGGGCAATTATGACATGCAAAATTTAATAAAAATATAGTGACATGGCCATCTTTTCGTTCAATACTTGAAAAAAATCATACAAAGTCTGCAATTTTGACCGAAAATACGCTTAAAATAGGGACTATTCTAAACATCGTGCTTCAATGGATCTTTCAACATGGCGGTTAAAAAGCATCCTAATAGAGCAATTATGACATGCAAAATTTAATAAAACTATAGTGACATGGCCATCTTTTCGTTCAATACTTGAAAATAATCATACAAAGTCTGCAATTTTGACCGAAAATACGCTTAAAATAGGGACGATTCTAAACATCGTGCTTCAATGGATCTTTCAACATGGCGGTTAACAAAGCATCCTAATAGGGCAATTATGACATGCAAAATTTAATAAAAATATAGTGACATGGCCATCTTTTCGTTCAATACTTGAAAAAAATCATACAAAGTCTGCAATTTTGACCGAAAATACGCTTAAAATAGGGACTATTCTAAATATCGTGCTTCAATGGATCTTTCAACATGGCGGTTAACAAAGCATCCTAATAGGGCAATTATGACATGCAAAATTTAATAAAAATATAGTGACATGGCCATCTTTTCGTTCAATACTTGAAAAAAATCATACAAAGTCTGCAATTTTGACCGAAAATACGCTTAAAATAGGGACTATTCTAAACATCGTGCTTCAATGGATCTTTCAACATGGCGGTTAAAAAGCATCCTAATAGAGCAATTATGACATGCAAAATTTAATAAAAATATAGTGACATGGCCATCTTTTCGTTCAATACTTGAAAAAAATCATACAAAGTCTGCAATTTTGACCGAAAATACGCTTAAAATAGGGACTATTCTGAATATCGTGCTTCAATGGATCTTTCAACATGGCGGTTAAAAAGCATCCTAATAGAGCAATTATGACATGCAAAATTTAATAAAAATATAGTGACATGGCCATCTTTTCGTTCAATACTTGAAAAAATCATACAAAGTCTGCAATTTTGACCGAAAATACGCTTAAAATAGGGACTATTCTAAATATCGTGCTTCAATGGATCTTTCAACATGGCGGTAACAAAGCATCCTAATAGGGGTAATTATGACATGCAAAATTTAATAAAAATATAGTGACATGGCCATCTTTTCGTTCAATACTTGAAAAAAATCATACAAAGTCTGCAATTTTGACCGAAAATACGCTTAAAATAGGGACTATTCTAAATATCGTGCTTCAATGGATCTTTCAACATGGCGGTTAAAAAGCATCCTAATAGAGCAATTATGACATGCAAAATTTAATAAAACTATAGTGACATGGCCATCTTTTCGTTCGATACTTGAAAAAAATCATACAAAGTCTGCAATTTTGACCGAAAATACGCTTAAAATAGGGACTATTCTAAATATCGTGCTTCAATGGATCTTTCAACATGGCGGTAACAAAGCATCCTAATAGGACAATTATGACATGCAAAATTTAATAAAAATATAGTGACATGGCCATCTTTTCGTTCAATTTTTGAAAAAAATCATACAAAACTTGCAATTTTGACCGAAAATACGCTTAAAATAGGGACTATTCTGAATATCGTGCTTCAATGGATCTTTCAACATGGCGGTAACAAAGCATCCTAATAGGGCAATTATGACATGCAAAATTTAATAAAAATATAGTGACATGGCCATCTTTTCGTTCAATACTTGAAAAAAATCATACAAAGTCTGCAATTTTGACCGAAAATACGCTTAAAATAGGGACTATTCTAAACATCGTGCTTCAATGGATCTTTCAACATGGCGGTTAAAAAGCATCCTAATAGAGCAATTATGACATGCAAAATTTAATAAAAATATAGTGACATGGCCATCTTTTCGTTCAATACTTGAAAAAAATCATACAAAGTCTGCAATTTTGACCGAAAATACGCTTAAAATAGGGACTATTCTAAATATCGTGCTTCAATGGATCTTTCAACATGGCGGTTAAAAAGCATTCTAATAGAGCAATTATGACATGCAAAATTTAATAAAAATATAGTGACATGGCCATCTTTTCGTTCGATACTTGAAAAAAATCATACAAAGTCTGCAATTTTGACCGAAAATACGCATAAAATAGGGACTATTCTAAACATCGTGCTTCAATGGATCTTTCAACATGGCGGTTAGAAAGCATCCTAATAGGGCAAATATGACATGCAAATTTTAATAAAAACATAGTGACATGGCCATCTTTTCGTTCAATGCTTAAAAAAATCATACAAAGTCGGTAATTTTGACCGAAAATACGCATAAAATAGGGACTATTCTAAACATCGTGCTTCAATGGATCTTTCAACATGGCGGTTAAAAAGCATCCTAATAGAGCAATTATGACATGCAAAATTTAATAAAAATATAGTGACATGGCCATCTTTTCGTTCAATACTTGAAAAAAATCATACAAAGTCTGCAATTTTGACCGAAAATACGCTTAAAATAGGGACTATTCTAAATATCGTGCTTCAATGGATCTTTCAACATGGCGGTTAAAAAGCATCCTAATAGAGCAATTATGACATGCAAAATTTAATAAAACTATAGTGACATGGCCATCTTTTCGTTCGATACTTGAAAAAAATCATACAAAGTCTGCAATTTTGACCGAAAATACGCTTAAAATAGAGACTATTCTAAACATCGTGCTTCAATGGATCTTTCAACATGACGGTTAAAAAACATCCTAATAGGGCAATTATCACATCCAAATGTAATGAAACTATAGTGACATGGCCATCTTTTCGTTCAATACTTGAAAAAATCATACAAAGTCTGCAATTTTGACCGAAAATACGCATAAAATAGGGACTATTCTAAACATCGTGCTTCAATGGATCTTTCAACATGGCGGTTAAAAAGCATCCTAATAGAGCAATTATGACATGCAAAATTTAATAAAACTATAGTGACATGGCCATCTTTTCGTTCAATACTTGAAAAAATCATACAAAGTCTGCAATTTTGACCGAAAATACGCATAAAATAGGGACTATTCTAAACATCGTGCTTCAATGGATCTTTCAACATGGCGGTTAAAAAGCATCCTAATAGGGCAATTATGACATGCAAAATTTAATAAAAATATAGTGACATGGCCATCTTTTCGTTCAATACTTGAAAAAATCATACAAAGTCTGCAATTTTGACCGAAAATACGCATAAAATAGGGACTATTCTAAACATCGTGCTTCAATGGATCTTTCAACATGGCGGTTAAAAAGCATTCTAATAGAGCAATTATGACATGCAAAATTTAATAAAAATATAGTGACATGGCCATCTTTTCGTTCAATACTTGAAAAAAATCATACAAAGTCTGCAATTTTGACCGAAAATACGCTTGAAATAGGGACTATTCTAAACATCGCGCTTCAATGGATCTTTCAACATGGCGGTAACAAAGCATCCTAATAGGGGTAATTATGACATGCAAAATTTAATAAAAATATAGTGACATGGCCATCTTTTCGTTCAATACTTGAAAAAATCATACAAAGTCTGCAATTTTGACCGAAAATGCGCATAAAATAGAGAATATTCTAAACATCGTGCTTCAATGGATCTTTCAACATGACGGTTAAAAAGCATCCTGATAGAGCAATTATGACATGCAAAATTCAATAAAACTATAGTCACATGGCCATCTTTTCGTTCAATACTTGAAAAAAATCATACAAAGTCTGCAATTTTGACCGAAAATACGCTTGAAATAGGGACTATTCTAAACATCGTGCTTCAATGGATCTTTCAACATGGCGGTTAAAAAGCATCCTAATAGAGCAATTATGACATGCAAAATTTAATAAAAATATAGTGACATGGCCATCTTTTCGTTCAATACTTGAAAAAAATCATACAAAGTCTGCAATTTTGACCGAAAATACGCTTAAAATAGGGACTATTCTAAATATCGTGCTTCAATGGATCTTCCAACATGGCGGTTAAAAAGCATCCTAATAGAGCAATTATGACATGCAAAATTTAATAAAACTATAGTGACATGGCCATCTTTTCGTTCGATACTTGAAAAAAATCATACAAAGTCTGCAATTTTGACCGAAAATACGCTTAAAATAGGGACTATTCAAAATATCGTGCTTCAATGGATCTTTCAACATGGCGGTTAAAAAGCATCCTAATAGAGCAATTATGACATGCAAAATTTAATAAAAATATAGTGACATGGCCATCTTTTCGTTCAATACTTGAAAAAAATCATACAATGTCTGCAATTTTGACCGAAAATACGCTTGAAATAGGGACTATTCTAAATATCGTGCTTCAATGGATCTTTCAACATGGCGGTAACAAAGCATCCTAATAGGGCAATTATGACATGCAAAATTTAATAAAAATATAGTGACATGGCCATCTTTTCGTTCAATACTTGAAAAAAATCATACAAAGTTTGCAATTTTGACCGAAAATACGCTTAAAATAGGGACTATTCTGAATATCGTGCTTCAATGGATCTTTTAACATGGCGGTAACAAAGCATCCTAATAGGGGTAATTATGACATGCAAAATTTAATAAAAATATAGTGACATGGCCATCTTTTCGTTCAATACTTGAAAAAAATCATACAAAGTCTGCAATTTTGACCGAAAATACGCTTAAAATAGGGACTATTCTAAATATCGTGCTTCAATGGATCTTTCAACATGGCGGTAACAAAGCATCCTAATAGGGCAATTATGACATGCAAAATTTAATAAAAATATAGTGACATGGCCATCTTTTCGTTCGATACTTGAAAAAAATCATACAAAGTCTGCAATTTTAACCGAAAATACGCTTAAAATAGGGACTATTCTGAATATCGTGCTTCAATGGATCTTTCAACATGGCGGTAACAAAGCATCCTAATAGGGCAATTATGACATGCAAAATTTAATAAAAATATAGTGACATGGCCATCTTTTCGTTCAATTTTTGAAAAAAATCATACAAAATTTGCAATTTTGACCGAAAATACGCTTAAAATAGGGACTATTCTGAATATCGTGCTTCAATGGATCTTTCAACATGGCGGTAACAAAGCATCCTAATAGGGCAATTATGACATGCAAAATTTAATAAAAATATAGTGACATGGCCATCTTTTCGTTCAATACTTGAAAAAAATCATACAATGTCTGCAATTTTGACCGAAAATACGCTTGAAATAGGGACTATTCTAAACATCGCGCTTCAATGGATCTTTTAACATGGCGGTAACAAAGCATCCTGATAGGGCAATTATGACATGCAAAATTTAATAAAAATATAGTGACATGGCCATCTTTTCGTTCAATACTTGAAAAAAATCATACAATGTCTGCAATTTTGACCGAAAATACGCTTGAAATAGGGACTATTCTAAACATCGCGCTTCAATGGATCTTTTAACATGGCGGTAACAAAGCATCCTGATAGGGCAATTATGACATGCAAAATTTAATAAAAATATAGTGACATGGCCATCTTCTCGTTCAATACTTGAAAAAAATCATACAAAATTTGCAATTTTGACCGAAAATACGCTTAAAATAGGGACTATTCTAAACATCGTGCTTCAATGGATTTTTCAACATGGCGGTAACAAAGCATCCTAATAGGGCAATTATGACATGCAAAATTTAATAAAAATATAGTGACATGGCCATCTTTTCGTTCAATACTTGAAAAAAATCATACAAAGTCTGCAATTTTGACCGAAAATACGCTTAAAATAGGGACTATTCTAAATATCGTGCTTCAATGGATCTTTCAACATGGCGGTTAAAAAGCATCCTAATAGAGCAATTATGACATGCAAAATTTAATAAAAATATAGTGACATGGCCATCTTTTCGTTCAATACTTGAAAAAAATCATACAAAGTCTGCAATTTTGACCGAAAATACGCTTAAAATAGGGACTATTCTAAATATCGTGCTTCAATGGATCTTTCAACATGGCGGTTAAAAAGCATCCTAATAGAGCAATTATGACATGCAAAATTTAATAAAACTATAGTGACATGGCCATCTTTTCGTTCGATACTTGAAAAAAATCATACAAAGTCTGCAATTTTGACCGAAAATACGCTTAAAATAGGGACTATTCTAAATATCGTGCTTCAATGGATCTTTCAACATGGCGGTTAAAAAGCATCCTAATAGAGCAATTATGACATGCAAAATTTAATAAAAATATAGTGACATGGCCATCTTTTCGTTCAATACTTGAAAAAAATCATACAAAGTCTGCAATTTTGACCGAAAATACGCTTAAAATAGGGACTATTCTAAATATCGTGCTTCAATGGATCTTTCAACATGGCGGTTAAAAAGCATCCTAATAGAGCAATTATGACATGCAAAATTTAATGAAACTATAGTGACATGGCCATCTTTTTGTTCGATACTTGAAAAAAATCATACAAAGTCTGCAATTTTGACCGAAAATACGCTTAAAATAGGGACTATTCTAAATATCGTGCTTCAATGGATCTTTCAACATGGCGGTTAAAAAGCATCCTAATAGAGCAATTATGACATGCAAAATTTAATAAAAATATAGTGACATGGCCATCTTTCCGTTCAATACTTGAAAAAAATCATACAATGTCTGCAATTTTGACCGAAAATACGCTTGAAATAGGGACTATTCTAAATATCGTGCTTCAATGGATCTTTCAACATGGCGGTAACAAAGCATCCTAATAGGGCAATTATGACATGCAAAATTTAATAAAAATATAGTGACATGGCCATCTTTTCGTTCAATACTTGAAAAAAATCATACAAAGTTTGCAATTTTGACCGAAAATACGCTTAAAATAGGGACTATTCTGAATATCGTGCTTCAATGGATCTTTTAACATGGCGGTAACAAAGCATCCTAATAGGGGTAATTATGACATGCAAAATTTAATAAAAATATAGTGACATGGCCATCTTTTCGTTCAATACTTGAAAAAAATCATACAAAGTCTGCAATTTTGACCGAAAATACGCTTAAAATAGGGACTATTCTAAATATCGTGCTTCAATGGATCTTTCAACATGGCGGTTAAAAAGCATCCTAATAGAGCAATTATGACATGCAAAATTTAATAAAACTATAGTGACATGGCCATCTTTTCGTTCGATACTTGAAAAAAATCATACAAAGTCTGCAATTTTGACCGAAAATACGCTTAAAATAGGGACTATTCTGAATATCGTGCTTCAATGGATCTTTCAACATGGCGGTAA
Source organism: Caenorhabditis nigoni (assembly GCA_027920645.1). Lineage (NCBI taxonomy): Eukaryota > Metazoa > Nematoda > Chromadorea > Rhabditida > Rhabditidae > Caenorhabditis > Caenorhabditis nigoni. The sequence continues at coordinate 2,724,541 of CP115869.1, forward strand.
CAAAGCATCCTAATAGGGCAATTATGACATGCAAAATTTAATAAAAATATAGTGACATGGCCATCTTTTCGTTCAATTTTTGAAAAAAATCATACAAAATTTGCAATTTTGACCGAAAATACGCTTAAAATAGGGACTATTCTGAATATCGTGCTTCAATGGATCTTTCAACATGGCGGTAACAAAGCATCCTAATAGGGCAATTATGACATGCAAAATTCAATAAAACTATAGTCACATGGCCATCTTTTTGTTCAATACTTGAAAAAATCATACAAAGTCTGCAATTTTGACCGAAAATACGCTTAAAATAGGGACGATTCTAAACATCGTGCTTCAATGGATTTTTCAACATGGCGGTAACAAAGCATCCTAATAGGGCAATTATGACATGCAAAATTTAATAAAAATATAGTGACTTGGTCATCTTTCCGTTCAATACTTGAAAAAAATCATACCAAGTTTGCAATTTTGACCGAAAATACGCTTGAAATAGGGACTATTCTAAACATCGTGCTTCAATGGATCTTTCAAAGTGGCGGTTAAAAATCATCCTAATAGGGCAATTATGACATGCAAAATTTAATAATAATATAGTGACATGGTCATCTTTCCGTTCAATACTTGAAAAAAATCATACAAAGTTTGCAATTTTGACCGAAAATACGCTTGAAATAGGGACTATTCTAAACATCGTGCTTCAATGGATCTTTCAACATGGCGGTTTAAAAGCATCCTAATAGGACAATTATGACATGCAAAATTTAATAAAAATATAGTGACATGGCCATCTTTCTGTTCAATACTTGAAAAAAATCATACAAAGTCTGCAATTTTGACCGAAAATACGCTTGAAATAGGGACTATTCTGAACATCGTGCTTCAATGGATCTTTTAACATGGCGGTTAAAAAGCATCCTAATAGGGCAATTATGACATGCAAAATTTAATAAAAATATAGTGACATGGTCATCTTTCCGTTCAATACTTGAAAAAAATCATACAAAGTTTGCAATTTTGACCGAAAATACGCTTGAAATAGGGACTATTCTAAACATCGTGCTTTAATGGATCTTTCAACATGGCGGTTTAAAAGCATCCTAATAGGACAATTATGACATGCAAAATTTAATAATAATATAGTGACATGGTCATCTTTCCGTTCAATACTTGAAAAAATCATACAAAGTCTGCAATTTTGACCGAAAATACGCTTGAAATAGGGACTATTCTAAACATCGTGCTTCAATAGATCTTTCAACATGGCGGTTAAAAAGCATCCTAATAGGGCAATTATGACATGCAAAATTTAAAAATAATATAGTAACATGGTCATCTTTTCGTTCAATACTTGAAAAAAATCATACAAAGTTTGCAATTTTGACCGAAAATACGCTTGAAATAGGGACTATTCTGAACATCGTGCTTCAATGGATCTTTTAACATGGCGGTAACAAAGCATCCTAATAGGGCAATTATGACATGCAAAATTTAATAAAAAAATAGTTACATGGCCATCTTTTCGTTCAATACTTGAAAAAAATCATACAAAGTCTGCAATTTTGACCGAAAATACGCTTAAAATAGGGACTATTCTAAACATCGTGCTTCAATGGATCTTTTAACATGGCGGTTAAAAAGCACCCTAATAGAGCAATTATGACATGCAAAATTTAATAAGGATATAGTGACATGGCCATCTTTTCGTTCAATACTTGAAAAAAATCATACAAAGTCTGCAATTTTGACCGAAAATACGCTTAAAATAGGGACTATTCTAAACATCGTGCTTCAATGGATCTTTTAACATGGCGGTAACAAAGCATCCTAATAGGGCAATTATGACATGCAAAATTTAATAATAATATAGTGACATGGCCATCTTTCCGTTCAATACTTGAAAAAAATCATACAAAGTCTGCAATTTTGACCGAAAATACGCTTAAAATAGGGACTATTCTAAACATCGAGTCGAAACAAGTACAGGGTTTAACGGCAGGATATCTCTCCTCCGCGCCACCTTGTACAAGTTTGGAATAGAAAAGAAATGCGAAAGAAAGAGAGAGAGAGAGAAGAGACGGAGAGAAAACGGCAAAGACGAAAAGGCGGAAACGAAAGGCGGAACGAAAGGCGGCGGAAACACTGAATTCTAGGCGAATTCAGCGAAGAATGCGAGAGGAAAAAAGACAACAATAGAAGGCAGCTTTTTAATAAACTACAATTGGTTTATTATAATTGGGGAAATCAAGGCAAAAAAGGCACTAGAAGGCAGGGGAAAACGGTAGCAAGGGAAATTGAGCACAAAGCTCTGAAAATCGGTAACAAAGGGGAAAAGGTAGCAAAAGAAGGAGAATTCGGTAACAAATGAAACTGTCGAAGAGGATGCAGGGATTCACCAAACGGGTGCCCTTCTCCGAACCAGAATCACAAAAAAGGGAAAACTAGGTAGCCAGGAAAAAAGGAAACTAGAAAAAATGAAACTGTCAAGAAGTGAAAAACAGAGTCACCGATTCGGTGCTCTCTTCAAGACAAGAATGATTGAAAACGGGCCAGAAAAGCAATTGCACAGATTTCCCGCCTCGAATTTTGGCGCAAGTGCGACAGAGCGCGTTTCCATTGGGTACAGCGGAATTCAAAATAAATGAATTTTAAAGACTTTGAAGGCATTTTCGAAGAAGAAACGGATGAGAATCCGACATCTCCGACCTTTTCGAGTCCCGCTTCCAATGGAAATAGCACCAGAGAGGAGGAATTGGGAGTTCACTGTGATTGCAAGAAAGGGGGAAATCAGGAAAGACGATGGTAATTAAACGATATGAGATCAATTACCAACAAAGGATACTAGGGATGATAGAGATAGGGGGAAGAATAATATATAGGGGACGATGATAGGAGAAGGGGGAAAAGATAGCATTAGGTGATGGGATAACAAGGGATAACAAGAGTAATTAAACATTATTCATGTTGAAAGTTTGAACTGATCCTTGGTGAAGAAGATCCGGAGACATCTGCATCAGCATCTGTAGTTGCGCTTGGTATTGGATGAAGACTCATTGACGGTCCAGGTTCATACGGTAGCTGGCATGATGTTGGTGAAGGTGAAAACTTCGGAAGAGACGAATCCTCGAACATTTCCTTTGGATCCTCGAAAAATTCCTTTGAATCCTTTGGATACTGTTCACTTGACATGGAACATTTGGAGCCAGTTGGTGGATCCTTTCCTGGGGACAGAACAATGGTTGTCCCTCCGGGTGGTGCTCCATTCGTATGAGCAAGATGGTCCTGAATTAGATTGTTATGATGCGAGTTTTGAGACAGGAGCTCTTTCTCGCAAGCGGCGAGATCGCTTTTGTAGACATGAGACTCTAATCCTAAACCCTTTTGTAGACGGTTTTCTTTCACGCGACATGAAGGCTTTGTTTGAAAAACACCGCCAAAGGCGACATCTCCGGCCTTTTCCAGTATCGGTTCTGGGGGAGGTTTGAGAGATTCAGGGACAATTTCTAATGCATTATGCTCATCTGGAACATCTTCATGAAGCTGAGAAGAGTCGATCAGCTCTTGTTTATCACGAGTCTTGGTAACTGGAAGGCTAAACGAAGTAGAAGAATCAACTAGTGACTTCAGCGGGGGACCTTGACATATATTTATGTCGTTAGCTTTCTTGTCGATCGGTACACTATTTTCCTCTTCATCCATTGTACTTCCAGAGACTGACTTTGACTCAATTTCTTCATTCTGATTTTCACGATGCTGAGAATCAGTGACATTATTCTCTTGCAAAGATTCTTCAGACGCTGGACATGATTGTTCAGCTGAATCCTCAGAAACCAATTCATTTTCGAATACTTCGGTCTTATCCATTTCTCCATGAGCAATGATTTGGCCTTTTTCTAGGAAAACAACATCTTTTCCGCGATTAGAGAGCATAAGGAAAGATTTTCCCTTGGTGTTGACCTGACAGACTGTTGTAGCAAGTTGATCAATTATCGGATGCACTAGACAGAATTTCTCGGTATCGAAGATCCCTGCTACGCGCACTTCTACACTACGATGCGATTTGGGAGCTAGTTGAACATCATACACCGTTCTTATTTCCCGAGGCTCCATTTCAACTGACAACTGAATTCCCATTGTTTGGAAATTATTGTAGCCAAGAATGACATTGTTTCTGGAGACATTGGCAACATAAATCGGAATTTTCCTAGTCTTGGAACGAATTGAGGTTTCAAGAATGACTTGGAATAACAGATTTACGGGATCACCATTAGCAGCTACCGCGTTCTGGATGTTCGGAGATTCGATGCAAACGTTCTTCTCCCACTCCTTTCCTTTCTTCGCGACAATAGATTTCCACAAAGCAAGAGACATAATTGAAATACTTGCACCACTATCTATTAGAATTTCGACATCAACGCCCGCAATTCTTCCTTGTTCGTATTGAACAGAAGACTTGTTTGCAGCAATTTCGTTGAGAGACGTTTGGCTCCAATCGATATCCAACGTGGAGATCATAGCGATATTAGAGTCTATGGTTTCAGATAGAACCGGAATTGCTATGTTCTGTTGAGGACAATAGTTCGCTGAGTGACCTTTTTCACGACAACGATTGCAAGTAGGAACAAATTTAGCATTTCTCGGAGCTTTAGAACAAGTCGGAGCATGACACCCGATAGCGTTACATTCTCGGCATGAATAGTCATTATTCACCGGAATTTCTGCGAAAGACTGACTCTGATTGGAGACGTCTTCTTTCTGAGAAGGTTGCATAGACGTATACGGAGACTGATTAGATGAAACAACTGGAGTAGACTGATGATCCGACGATGAAGACTGATTTGAAAATGAAGACGGCTGAACTAATGGAGGAGACTGATGATGGGACGAAGTAAACTGGTAATTATTGTTCGACGAATTTGAACGATAATTATTGCTGGGCGAGTTGAACTGTTGTTGATGATTACGACTCTGATTCTGTTTTTGAGACCACATTTTGCTAGAATTCTGCTGATATTGATTATTAGGAAGAGAAGAATTATTATCCTTCTTTTCACTAGCTTCTTCCTTCTTCTTATTCTTCTGTCAGAGAAGTAGGGGAGCTTCTAAGGACACCTTTTGTAGTTTGTACCCTGATGTCTGCGTCTCTCGTCTGTACACACTCTCTCGGTTTGTAGTTTGTAGTCAGGGCTGTCTGCGCACACTCTCTAACCGTCTGCGCACACTCTCTCGCTTCTCTAACCGTCTGCGTCCACTCTCTCGCTTCTCTCTCGCTTCTCTAACCGTCTCTCACTCTCTCTCATGCTGATCCCTAATTAGCATATCCTTAATGAGCTCATCCTTAATTAGCTGATCCTTAATGAGCTCATAATTGACCCAGCCTATACTCAACTGGATTTTTTTTTTGGAGTCGCCGGTGGGGGTCGAACCGGTGGGGTCTCGCCCGCCGGTGCAGCCCTTACCGGGTACACCAACTGTGTAACCTAGACCATGCGACCACTTGTGGTTTATATAGCGAGGGGGGCGCCGGCCTGTCGAAATTTTTTGCGCGCGCGCACACTCTGCGTCTCTTTTTTTTGTTTGCTCGCGGGTGGGGGCAAACCCGGGCGCCGGTGGGGGATTGTTTGCCGACCAGACGCGCTAACCAAAAAGCCAAGTGTGTACACAAGAGAGGAGGGCGACATGTTGTTTATATATCGAGGGGCGCGCGCCGGAGGTGGCCGTCGCCGGTGGCCGAGTCATGCCATGAGTTCGGCCATCGTTTTGGGAGTTTTTGGTGGGGTGAAAATTTTCGCGGGAATGAAAATTTCTGGCGGATTCTAAAATTTTGGCGGGAATGAAAATTTCTGGCGGATTCAAAAATTGGCGACTTTGTAATTTCGGCGGATTCAAAAATTTTGGCGGATTCTAAAATTTTGGCGGGAATGAAAATTTCTGGCGGATTCAAAAATTGGCGACTTTGTAATTTCGGCGGATTCAAAAATTTTGGCGGATTCTAAAATTTTGGCGGGAATGAAAATTTCTGGCGGATTCAAAAATTGGCGACTTTGTAATTTCGGCGGATTCTAAAATTTTGGCGGGAATGAAAATTTCTGGCGGATTCAAAAATTGGCGACTTTGTAATTTCGGCGGATTCTAAAATTTTGGCGGGCTCGAATTTCTGACGGATTCTAAAATTTTGGCAATGTTTTGGATATTTTTCAAGATGCTTTTTCTGAACACAGTTTATATAATAAAAATTTATTCAAAGTTCAATAAAAATTTATAGAGGTTCCTGCTTGATTTCCTTCTCCGTCAGTCCTCCGTTGGTGTGTGTGTCCTCGTTGGGCTGGAGAAGGTTGAGCAGGTACTGGGTTAGGGCCGGGTTTACGACAATCTATAAAAGGGTCTTAAATTTTTAAAAAAATTTCAATTGTTTACCTGCTGGCAGATTGTGGCGACGAGCGATGAGCTTGGAGCTAGGGGGACGAGCGACGAGCTTGGAGCCGATGAGTTTGGAGCCGATGAGCTTGGAGCTAGGGGGACGAGCGACGAGCTTGGAGCTGGGGCGATTGGTGTGTTGGGCATTGGGTGAGAGATGAATGCTGGTGTGGTGCCCTCCGGGTAAGGAGCCTGGAAATCATGTTTTGTATTTTCAAATTTTTTAAAAAATTTCTCACCTCTCGTTTCCGCATCATGTGTTTGAACACTGGGCATGCGTCCACCTTCCGGTGATAGCAGCAGGCGGCCCGGAGGGTGTTCCCCCATCCTAGACATCCTGGAACTGGGCATTGCGATACCTGCAGAGCGGTGCCGTCCAGCTGAGAGTCTAGAAAAGTACAAATTTGAACATGAAAAACAAAATTAGACTTACCGAGCTTCACATAAGCCGTACATGGCATTGTGAGAAGCGGAATCATTGGTAGACGATCCATTGATGAAGAGAAGCGAAGACGAAGAAGAGAAGCGATGAAGATTGCAAGAATGATTGCTACCTCGAAACTGTTGGCTCGGTGAAGGTGAGTAATGTGGGTGGCCTCTTCACCGGTGCGTCAGCTAATGGAGTTTTGTTTAAAGTTTACCCTGATGCAATATGAAGACGTCCCATAAAATCTTTATAAATTTTGATGGTACCTACAAGGGTCATATTTTGAAAAGCATCTTCCAAAAGAGGAAGCATCGGTGGAGTTGGACGTTCAGGTTTCACGTGTTGATCAACCGGTGGTGGCATTTCTGGAGTTTGGATTGGGAACTCGTCCGTGTGGAGGTCTTCAGTGTCCGACATGATGTGAGAATGATCGAGTGGCGGGACTGAGGGGTTTATATACTCTGCACTCGCACCGTTTCAGATGTTGTTTCACCCAGTTCTCTACGAAGTAATCATTTTTGGCCAGATTTTTGGAGAATGGGGCGCGGATCGCCTTATTGGAGTGCTTCATCGCCTTTCGGATCAAAAAATATATACAGTAGAAGCCGCAAACGTTGGAGAGAAGGCCTTGGACTGGGGTATTGAGGACTCTCTTCCACTTGACGCAATTTTGCGCGAAAAAGTCGCAAAACTCGCTTGTGGCTCACCTCCACCACTATCGAAGAAATAGCCAAAGTTTCTATTGTCAACCCACAGAGCTACCCAATGGTCTCCAGAATCATGACTTGGAGCCGTGTTCCATATAAATGAACATGGTCGCTTCAAATTTTTCGGTTGCCTATCGCATGGGAAGACTCCACGGAAATGTGTGCGGGTAATTCTACATGTACCCAAAAATAATTCGAGTTGGTTGGTGGTTAGAGACATGATTTATTCAATAGATGCGGATACGGAGCCAGACAATTTCAAGGGGGTACATAGAGCCGGTGGTATCACGCAAAAGGGGAGAGTTTGGGTAATTTAGACGGACTTGGTACTTTTCTTCGAAATATCGCTTGGTGGAGACGGATCTTCGACGAGCTGGTGGTTTGGGGATGACATTGTTAATAAAGTGGTGGGAACGTGGTGTTGCATCTCTGAAAAAACCATAGTGTATATGAAAAATTTCCAACAACTTACAGGCTGAGCTCTGCTCCAAGTCCGATAGGGCAACCGTTGCAGGCGTTCCACGATTGGACAATGTTGAGAGATTTGAGCGATTGATTCAGGTCTTGGATCCGTGGAGGAGATAGGTTTTCAAGACGGCCCATCATTAGCATATACGATGCTAGATTTACGTCGACATACTGGAAATTATAAAAAATATTTTGGACTTTAGAAAAATCTTACCCCATGTTCTGCTGGTGGGAATCCTTTGGGGAGAGAAATTGGGCGCACCGTTCCGGGGAGCATGATTGACAAAGACTGACGGCTAGTGCATGTGAGTCACAGTCGTGTTGCGGAAGGCGTCGATGGTGATCATCCCATCATACTCTGACAAGACGCAGGCATTGAGTCCGCCGTCTGGGGTCTTCTTATTGAAACGGATATAGAGTTGAGTGGTTCCACTTTGAATCAGCTCCCACGAGTTTGGGTTATCCATAGCGGTCAAGTTGAATACATAAAAGGCGTACCCATTCCGGAACATTTTGTATGTGATTCTTGGGCAAGACTTTTCGGATAATGCGCCAAGCTCTTCATACAGTCTAGCAAATGCTTGGGCATAATTTTTGTTAACAAAATCACACTGAATGGGTTGCGGTGGATACACGGTGCCTCCTGCATCAAGTTGAATTTCAGACACGTCGTGATGGGCAAAGTTGAGAGCGTTTTTAGTGAAACTTCCTTCCATGGCTTCTGGGTCAATGAGTCCGACTATAACTCTTCGGGGTAAAATATCCTGGTATAGTACATTGAAGGGGAGCTCTGTACGTCCTGGTGGGATAGTAATTACTTTCATCTTCAAATTTTTGAAAGGATATTGCGCTGGCGTGGTTCGGAGACGGTTTTCCAGAGCAATGGTCGCGGATGGTACAACATCGATTGCTCTCATATGAAGTTTCAGATCCGAAATGAAAATTTTGGCTGGGGCATCTGCTTCTGTTCTCTCCAGGCAGAAGGCGTCATTGTTCCGGTACAGTGTCAGCTGGATATTAATGTGTGGGATCAGGAGTTTGTCGGTTTGGAATGGTTCCAAAAAGAGCGGTGTGCAAATGTCGAGGCCGTTTGTTCCATCTTCTTGAAGTCGTCTCTTGTCAACCAATACAGCTCCCAAAGAATCCTCGTCGTTGGACCACCTGGCCGCTGATAAGAATCCTTCCTTCATCTCATCGCTTTCTCCGAGGAGGCCTTGTATGCATAATGGGAAGAGTCGTAGACGAGAACATTGTTATAAGAGAGCTTGACTTGGTTGAAAAATGTGGCACCGATGAAATTTGTGTGTGATATGGGTACAGCCGTTTTCGTACCACCCTCGTCCTTCTTCTTCACAGATGAGAGGTGGGCTTTGAATGTCAAATAGGTCTTGTTGAGTTGGAAGAAGTGAGCACTGTCAAAGACGTTGAATGTATAGGGACCCTTTGGTTCAATTGGATTTGATGGAGAAAATGTCATCCATTTTCCCTTGCTGAACGCCACCTGACTTGGTGGTGTGTCAAAAAGACAAATGTTTGCTGTAGCACACGGGGTGCTTTTGGTATCAATTAGCTTTGCCATTTTCCAAATATGTCGCGCTTGCGAGTTGAAGTTTTAGAAATGGATCGCTTCTTACGTGTCACTCTGGTCACCTTTTTCCGTGGTGCAGCCTTCTTACGTCCAGCCGATTTTCGAACCGTCTTCTTCTTTTTGACACGTCGAGTCGTCCGCCGCTTTGGTCGTCGTCCTCCGGTTTGACCCAGTTTTCCAATGGCACGATTCACAAGTGAATTGTAAGAGTTTGAAGCGTTACGATTCAGAGACTGTTTGAACGAGTCACCAGATGCGACGTCGTTTGCAACGCGAATGGACGAGTCCAAGACTTCTCGACCTACTGAAACACCCATCCTTTTCAGGAGAGGAACTGCAGAAATGAAGAGTTTGCCGAGTAATTGAGCAAACGGCCCATTTCCTCGTTGATAGAAACTTCCGGCACGAAATCCACCAGAACCTGTCTGATTTGGGTCACGTTCGAAAAATGAAACCCAATCAACAGAGCTATCAGGGTCAAAAGGAACATGCATCTTACGAGTAGACGTTTGTGCTCAGCCATCAAATGAAATTTTGACAGGGCGGAAATGTAGCACGACGACAACCTTTCCAGAGTTGAATGGAATGAAATGGTCACGATCGTTCTTGATTTGGATTCCGATCCGTGACAGATATGTAGGTCGCACACGTACGTACACTGGTTTTGTGAAGGTTTGCTCGACATTTGTGCCGCTCCCCGTGTTCATGTTGATAACTTTCAAAATTGGCACTTTCATATGGCTAATGATCTGTGGCTCCACCATGTTCTCAGAGTAGACGTACATCAGATCCGAACCGGAAAATGTAGAATACTTGCCCAGCATGGGTAAATGCTTAATGTCGCGGTCATGGCCTAAGAAATAGGCCAATCTTGCTGAAAGTTGGACTCGGGAGATGTTTGCGTGCGGTTTGATCAAAATTCTTTTGAACATGGGCTCGTACCCAAAAATGTCCAATTTTGTGTTGGTCGTGTTCTGGTCCTTGTCCACAAAAACACCGGCCGTATAATTTAAAATTTCAACAAGTTCGGTAGAGCTGGTGAATGTGCAATTTCGAGTCTTACATTTCAAAGGCTTCCTCTTGAACCAGATTATAAATTCGTTTTCATATCCTCCATCCTCTTCGGGTAGATTGGAGATTAGGTCATGTGTGGTTGGATAAATGATTGATGTGAGCCCAACTTCAAACTCTCGATCGAAATGCAAAGTAGCGGGAAGATGTGTGTCGAAATTCGAAATTGAAGACGTTGATTGAGCGTTGCTCACCAGGGTGACGTAGAAGTCACTCATTGTTCTTGATTTTTGGATTGGGTAAGAGATAACCGATACAGGATCCGAGAACGGTTAACCACTGGTGTTGTTGAGATGGATCGGTACAAATTTTATATAGCGCAACAAGACTGACAATATAAATGATAACGACTTGGGAACAAAACACAATGAGGGCCTTTGAACAGTCTGTGTTACCACACGACCACTTTGGGCTATCCATCTAAAGATTTAAAATTATCGGCGGGTACCCACGAGTTGAATGAGGAGTCGTAGCCTTTGAAGCTGACAAAACATTCCTGAACTCCCTTCCTGGTCCGTTTTCGTATGACTTTGTCGATTTCGAAAAAATCGTCGGATTTGTTGTAGAGAACCATTTCTTCTTCATACCAGATGCCGTCCACCTCTCGATCCAGAGTATCAGCCAGAATGTAAACCGGGATGTCATATGGAACAATTTTGATGACTTTGAAAATTTCTTCGGTCCACTTGGCTCGTGTTCCTTTAGCAAATGGTCCATTGTCCAACAAGATTCTTACCGTGTCGCCAATCTTGAACTTTGCACATCGTTTGGTGGTGTCTCCATAGAGTCTGTTCCAAATTTTTGGGGCGTTTTTCCAGGTCACCTTTTCAGGAGTTGTGCCAAGCGATGTCATAAATGTTGTGTTGAGACCATCCACTACTTCAGGAAGAATACGTGTCCACTCATAACTCTTGGTCGTCGTGAACCACTTTTCGAGTTGCCGTTTGATTCGCATGATTGCATTTTCAGCATAGCACGCCTTCACATTCGTATTCTTTGGGTTTTGGTGGATGATGCCCAGATCGCTGCACAGCTTTCGAAATTGTTTGCCCATGAATTCGGTTCCTGAACAGAATTTTTTTTTTCAGATTCATAAAATTTCAGAGTACCTTTGTCCGTATACAGCCTGGTTGGAATTCTCCATTTGGATTTTAAAATTTCGTCATATGCTTTGGTGACTGTTGCGCACTCTTTATTTTTAAGAGGTCTGGCAAAAACATATCGGCTAAAGACATCAACAACGACTAGGATATAACAGAACCCCTTGTTGTGGGATTTGAGAGTTGGTAACATGGCCAAATCGGCCATGTGATGGCTATCAGGTCCTGTGGCGACCCATAAGTTGTGTTGAATTGATTTTGAATTGGGAAAGTGTCTGGTGTAGGTATCATTTGAATGAAGATAATCCACAACCTGTTTCCTGGTGATGTCGCGATGAACTTTTCTTGACGCTCTCAACAGACTCGAAACTCCTCGTAGACCATTTTTGGGATCGGAATATAGACGTTCCAGTGTCTCCTCAACTTTCACCATGGTTTCACGCTGAAGCTACGTGGAGACGTTCGAGACCTATATTTCCGTTTGGGGTTGAGAATATAGCGTTCGGGGTATCCAGACTTTTTCAGCTCTTCAGACAGCAGCACCAGTGTTGGTTGGACTCCGGTGAGCGGTGATTTACCACTTATATCGTCAGCGACCCGATTGATATTGTAGCTAGAGATTGGCGTTCCATGAATTGAAAGTTTTCCGGACGATTTGTCAACTTGGAAAATGTTTGAGTGTTTGCTTATATGTTGCAAAAATTCGCGTTTGGCAAGTTCATGAGAGATTGTCGTAGGATTGGTTGAAGTTTGGGTGATTGGTGCGTTTTGATGGGTTGGTTGACTATCCGAACGTGTAAGCAGTTTTTCGGGTGATTGGATCTCAGGAGATGGTGGTGGTGGTGGAGTTTCTGGACGTTCTGGTGGAGGGGGTTTTGTCGCTGCCAGGCGGTTTTGAACCACACTTGTTAAATGAGATCGTAAATGGGCAACTTTGGAATCGTTATCAAGAGGGCCTTTCAAAAGTTCATCCACACGGTCATCCGGTTGTTTGAGTCGAGCGATAAGATCTTGATGCTCCTCTATGGTTAACAAGACATATTTACCGTAGGACATGTTCCAGAATGGAGGATGCAGCCGAAATCAAAACTGGTAAGAGTGCGAGCGCTGGCGAGCCACCGGTTTGAATCAAAAATTGGCGCGTTTCGTCAAAATCGCGAATTTGTGACAATCTGCGCAAGTTTTCCGACTCTGGGCGTAGTTTTTGAACCGTTTCCCGCGAAAGTGGTACGGCACCGTTGAGTGTGTTGAAAATCAAATCCACCAAACATGCCAAGGAGTTGTCCGGAAGTGCATCAATCATGGCTGTGCGACTGGTTTTATCATGGGTGGAAGCAAGTGATAAAATCTGGTTGAATGTTTCCAAATCCCATTCAGGCTTACGACTTGGGGATGAAGACATGAGTAACTTTGGTTGGAAGAATATTATCGCGAAGGCGAAGCTCGTCAGGGCAGTTTTTATGAAGATCAATGAGTAGATATGTATATGGTTGACTGGTGGCGTCCTTATAAACTGCTAGAAATGTCTTACATTGACCAGGCATGAGTTGGGATCCTAAACAGCTGACACTTGACTTGTCCGCGTTGTTTTTGAACAAAATGATGTAACTTGCCTGGAGTCGTAAATTTCGAATCACTTTTGAGTAAAATATTGTATGGAGGAGGAACATGATGGTCATATTGTAGTGGTGGGCCAAAACTGACACAAGTCGCTCCATTCCCGAATTTTGGTCTATTTTGGTCATCAAATCGTCAATCACAACCATTGCCTGTTGATCCTTGTACTTTTTCAGCTCTTCCAAATTGGGGAGTCCCTCTCGAAGTAAAATTTCAGGTCGATTTTTCAAGGAATCTGGCACACTTTCAAACGTGTCATAATACCAGAAGCAAACTTTGCTCTTGGCATCGAATATTGTGTTCCGTTGTTCGACAATTTGCCGCGCCAGAGTGCTTTTCCCTTGACCACTTGGTCCGACGACCAGAATTGTACTCTGCCAGGAGAGACGGAGTACCATGATGAATGACGATGTGGAAAATGAATGCTCTGAATCTCTGGAAGACCTAAAATTTTCAGGAATCGCCGAAATTTCACAATATGTGTCGAATTTCCATTCTCCTCGCCAAGTATCTATTTCGCAATACTTTGCGACATCTAGGCCCCTGTGTTCGGAAAAAGTAAACATTGGTGACGTAGTGTCCCTCTCCCCGAAAAATGGTGGTGGCCGCCGCGGCCACCGTTGCATTTTTTAGGCCAAGTGGAAAATTATTCGCATCATGATAAATTTATTGAGATCCGATTTATATAGGTACAAAGATTAAATACTCAGTCATCACAGAATCCAAATGGTAAGGTGCTGCCGTCGTGGAGAACTCGCCTCTTGTTGAAGGTGAATCGAAAAGCCTTCCTGTTATCCTTTGCATATACCGTGTGGTTCCTATCTCTCCGCATGGTCTGCTGTGGGACCTCGACGACGGTCCGATGGTGAGCCTCGTCCAGCACCTCGTCCACCATCTCCTTCATCTTCTCGAAGGTGATCTTCTTGTCGGCTTGCGCCGTTAGGGAGATCCCCTTCGCCTTCCGGACAGTCTGAAATTTTTCAGGTACTTTTTAGATACGTTTTCGAAATTCTCACCTTCTCGGTTCCGTCGGCCAGCGTTTCCCTATAACAATAGGTTTTTGGGCCGAGCGAAACGAACTCCGTCATGGTTCCCTCCAGCTCATCCGTCAGTTGGCCCAAATATGGACCATGCTCCTCTCTGAGTGGATCCAATCCGACGTTTGGCGTCGTATAGACGATGGAATCCGTGTCTGAAAACGTTGGCATATGTGTGAATGAATTGAAATAAAATTTTATACCTGTATAGACAATATTGTCGGCTCCCACTTTCTCCATCAGTCTATAGAGCCGGAGTCTTGCATAAGACGTGACGTAGGCTGCAATGTGGACCGCCCCCGTCTTCAAACTCTGGAGAGTCTCAACCCTTTGGGTGCAGCGTATCATCATGGTGTTGTTGATACACCACACATCTTCCATAACGATGGATGTGTTATGGAAAATTCTCCAAAATTTGGCTGGTGAGATGACGATCTCCGTATTCGGTTTGTCCACGCGTTGAGCCAATTTGCCCCACTAAATTTTTTGAAAATGTTTCAAGTTTTTATAAGTGAAAATTTACCAATGAGTTCAGGAGCAGTTTCGCGGCAAGTCTTGCTCCTGGACGGGGGACGAATCGGCTCTTGTCGTTCACAAGGATCCCCTCCTTCTCCTTGTATCCGCGGATGAAGGCTTCTTGCTGATCTGGAGTTTTGACATTCGATGGCCAGCCGGAGGCATACTGAAATATTTTTGAATATGTCTAGAATCATGTGAAATCACTTACGATCTTTTCAACCATCATTTGATTGATGTATGATGAAAAAAGGCCTCCGACTCCCTCCTCATCGTTTTTGGCCCAGTAAGCATAATGGATGGCCTGTAAATTTTTGTGACTGTGAGGTAACTGAGTTTGAAAACTTACGTGGTAGACGTCCGTGATGATGTAGCCGAGATCAAGCGCCTTCTTCAGCTCGATGGTTGTGAAGACTCCATTAAATGATCGCTCCTTGTCGGTGTGTGTGCATGTCCCTTGGTTGAACGATTTGGCACATGCTGAAACAATTTACAGTTATAGATTTTCGAAAAATGATTGATACTCACCCAGACAAAGGGCGAAGATTAATTTTCCGGTCGTCTTGATCGGAATCAGTGGCGTCTTGAGCTGGCGTGGAGCAAGGATTCGGCATGCAATGAATCCGCGGATGGGTATCATGTGAGACATCGTGATGGGGACCTTAAACGTGGACGCACTCACATTTCTCGGTGCCCCATACGGGAACTCTTCATGTTTCATGACCGTCGGATACAGGCTGAAAAAATTTTTTGATTCAGAGTTTGATAAGAAATACTCACCTCACGACGTCGCCATAACGGATACAGACTCGCTCATTTTTGACGTAGAGCTTGAACACCTCGGTGCGTCCTCCCACGAGGGCTCTCTCACACTCCAAGATGCCCTAGAAATTGTTTTTATGAGTGTTGAGTGTAATAAATACTCACCAGTGGTTCGTAGTCGGCAAAGAACTCGGCCATTTCTGGATTGGTGTGTCTATCTTGCTCCACATCGCACTCCCAAACCACTTTCACATCGTGGAGTGTTTCCAGATGAGCGATCCTCTTTGCATCGGCTTCTCGGATGTCCTTCGCTGTCTTGTTCCCGATCATTGATTGGTCCGAGTAGGTGCACTTGTGTGCATGGTAGTAGCACCCGCAAAACTCGATCACAAGGCCTCTAGGGAATTTTGCACATTGCTCCACGAAGCCATCGACACGGTATGGACCGACCTGTAAGAAGTTTTTTTCAGAGTTAGTCTTTTTTCTAGCAGTTCACCTTCCGCTCTCCAAATGTGGTTGACATCTCGACGGTGACATTGTTCTCCTTTCCAAACCATGCCAAATATTTTTGGGAGACGATGGAGCACTTGATGGATACTGACGGGCGAGCATCAAGAACGATTGGTTTCTCATGAACCAAATGATTTCTCCGGAATGTTGTGATGGCTGACGCTGCCGTTGTTGATTCCTATAATACGTATTTGTGATCATTTTCTTATTTGTGAGATCTCACCTCGAAAAGGCACACGTTGGTGACCTTCTCAAAATCCTTCTCGAATGGAATCAGTGCACTGGCCAAGATGAATACATCGTCGTAGCAGTACTTTTTGATCTCCTGCTGGAAGTCGAACACTTTGTGAGCCGCTCTCTCCTCTTCTAAGAACTTGACGAGCTTCTCCTTGGCTGCTGGGGACTTGTTCTTCATGTTGTAGAATTCATCAGCTGGCAGACCTCCAACATAGTCGAAATTCTCCGGTTGGATGAAGTGGATTGGGAAATCTCTGTAAATTTTTTTTTGAGTTTTGAATTGAATGTGTCATTAATTTCTTACCCCTTTGGAGTGGGGATTTGGAAGGCCTTTCCGACAGCCGCCAAACTCATCGTCAAGTACTTGAAAGAGTCGATCAATCTAACATCCTTATGATTCATGTAGATGATTTTTGTCCCGGCCGTGACGACTTTTGGTGTGGCTTTTGTCTTCGAGATGAGGCAGTTGAGGATGAACTGCCAGTCATATCTGAAGATGTGAAGTTTTTTCAATTTCAAATTTTGAACGACTTACCCTGAGGCATTATGGGCCAAGCCCACGAATCCTTTGTTGTGTGGACCAAAAATCCATTCGGTCGCCTCCTCCGCCACATTGACCATCCTATTGTCTGGAGAGATGCATTCAATCACCTTCAATCTTCCATCCGGCGAGCACTTGCTACACATGGCCTCCTTCGCATCGTCCATCGTTTTTGGGACCATTGTGGAACATTCCGGACAGTACCTCAGTGCCACGAAGAGGACTGGAATCTGCTCTCCGGTTTGAGGGTCGGCCATACTCTGAAATAAACTTTAATGTGAATGAAATTTTATGAGTCGCTTACCTCAAAGTCGCACACAAATCTGAGATGAGTGCAGTTCTCCTTCTTCTTGCTGATGGCCATGATGCAGTTGTGTGACGGCGTCATCTTACAGTTGCATCTCTTACACCACTTCAATCCGCAGTCGTGGGGCTGGCTGACTTTGGATTTATTGGTGTAGTAGGCCTCACCACACCTTTTGCAGACCTTCGTCGCCTCGCATCGGCTTTTTCCTTTTCTGGGACCTGAATAATTTTAAATCTCTATAGAAATCGTCAGAGTTTCCAAACCTTTTCGGTTGTGGTTGTCCAGACATGTCTTTGAGCGGAATACAATCTCACATTTCACACAGCATAACGGCAGATCATCTGGAGATGTTGGGCACTCAACAGCACCACAGACTCGATGACGGAGAGGGCAGTTGTAGTGGGACTCAAAGCTACCGCTTCGGGTATTGCACAGTGCACAATAGAATTTTGTTCCAAGTAGAACTGGTAGTTTTCGAACTCCGGAGAAGTGTCCAACTCCATCAATCTCCTCCAAAAATATGGCAATCGTCTTCTTCTCTCCGATATATGGACCTGCATAATATGGTGTAGCCTGATCCTTGACGATGGCTATAATCTGGAGTTTTGTCGCAAAAATCGTGTTCTGGAATTGTTCGATATCGTTGTAGTCAAATCCTCGATTTTTGACGATGTTGGCTGCCTGAAAAATTTCAAATTACATACACCGCGCCTGATGCGGTACCTTTTTCATCTCCATCATCTCTCTGTGAACCTCTATGCCCTGATTTGGTCTGGATATCGATTTTTTCAGGCTTTGCTTGTAGAGTCGATTTCCACGTATGCGATCTTCGAGAGTCTCTCCGTGATCTTTTTCGTGGTACATCCAGGCTTGGAAGATTGCGTGAGGTAGACAGTTAAATTTTACTAAATTTTCCAATAGATTTTGGAGAATGGTTTGATGTACTTACCTTCATTCTTCATTATGGTGGACCGCTTCTTCTTGGTCATCTGAATGGCATCGTCTGCCATGTCATCCTCTTCATCTTCACTATCCTCTGACTCTTCTCCTTCGTCGGCCTCATCCATCAGAAAGTCGAGAGCTTCTTCATCGTCTCCATTCTGCCGTGTCTTCTTACCGAAGTAGTTGTTCTCCAGCACGTCCTTCATACTGAAAGGACTTCTTCGCTTTCCGTCGCCACTCGGGGGAATTAAATACTTAATGACAATTTCCAGTCTTGGGTTGTGGAGTTCCAATGGCGACTTATTGGACTGGGTCATCAGCTCCATGGCTTTGACGATATTCTCCGCCCTGATGTTCGTGATCGGGGTGAGGGAGAGTCCGACTGCTTCGCCAGCATCCATTTCCGGCGAGTTGAAAGTGACTCCGGCTCTGGTGGAGTCGTTGGCGTTGGCGGGGAGATTGGTTTTGATGAGATCCACCACCATATCTCCAAAGTTCTCCGGTCCTTGAGGATCGTTGATAATTCCATCAAGGAGATCCACTGTAAGGCGAACCGTTTTGAAGCGATCCTTGTAGTCTCCTGGAGCGTTTTCTTTTCGGACATTCAGAATCTTGATGTTGCCTCCGTGTTGCTCCTGGAAAATTTGGGCATAGGTTCCCCTCATATTTACGAATGTCTTCAAAATTTGGGCATAGGTTCCCCTCATATTTTCGAATTTCTTCAAAATTTGGGCATAGGTTCCCCTCTGATTTGGAATTTTTAAAAATTTGGGCATAGGTTCCCCTGAACTTTGGTCATTTAATTTCTGGCTCCGCCCACAACCCTAATTGAATTTCGAAAGTGAAAGCTTACCACGTGTGAGTCATCATCCGCCGCCTGCCGCTCCTCGCCGCTCATTTCCACCACTTCATCCTCACCATCCGACGCGTCGGTTTGGTTCTGCAGAATATTTTTTGTTTCAAATTTTGGCTGATTTATTCTCACCTCTTCAAAGTCCTCCTCTCCGACAACTTCACCGAGAAGATATTCGAGCACTTCAACGACTTCCTGGTTGGTATTCATTGTTCTGAAATATGGTTGGTAACGGATCTAAGAAACAAATCAATGAGGTCGGAACGGGCTACGCTTTTGAAGTTGTGGATCAGGTTGGTAATGGTTGAAAATTTTTTTTGAAATTTTGGAACATGTTTAGGCATCGTCGGGGAGCACATTGGATCAGTATTTCTACCCTCCTCCGTCTCTACCGGCTCAAAACCAGCCGAAAGCTGAGAAAAAACCTGATACGTTCATACTCAATTTTGCGAAGGGTTCTTCACCTACAGTGAACATTTTGCAAAAATGAGACAGGAGCCTCTTCCACCTTGTGTAACACTTACATTTGCCCCACTTCTTGGGTGATGAATCATCCTCCAGCTCTGTGTCATGTTACTCATCGTCCATATATCCGTTCGACTCCACTCTTCCACGTTGATCATCTTGATCCTCATCCTGAATATTTTCAGAACATGTCCGATTCTACTCCAACAACCAAACCTGAGAAGGTGAAGGCGGCCAAGCGATCCGATCATGAGGATGGTGCATCGAAGAAGTCAATGAAGAGGAAGTCTGCTGCCTCTGAAGATGTTTTGGCTTCCAAGCGTGTAAGTATCTGAGCAAGGCTGAGCTTTTTGACTCGAAAATTTAGGCATGGCTCCATGAGAAAGCTGCTGAATCTATCATTCCGACTGAGGAGGCTGCCAAAGTGATGCCTGATCGTTTGTTCAAGGGCCTTGATCCACTGATTGTCCACATGTGTGTTCCCTGCAAGAAATTCAATTCGGCTCGCGATGCTGTGGAGATTGCCGATGGCATGGTCCAGATTCGTAAGTTTTCGAAATCTATAAAATCTCGACATGTTTCAAAATTTCAGCTCTTGCCCTCTGCACTATCTGCCGTGCACACCTCGTTGCTCAGAAAAATATGAAGTTCTTCCAGCACGACTGCCCATCCCTCAAGAAGATGCTCAACCTTTAAATTTTGTGTTCATTATCACCACTTATAAAGCGTTGAATTGTTATTTTGTTCTGTGTTAAAAAATTCTGGTGCGCGGGGGTTATGTTTACATAGGTCGTCTCAAAATTTTGGGGAATTCGTCACACACCTGGCAAGAAGCCAGTGGTGAGCGAAGCTACTATATCAATGGAATCGGACAGCGATGATGACTTCCAGGAGGGACAGGCGGCTCTTTTGGAGCGTTATTTGAGGAATGGTTGGGAGATTCCTGATCCTCCAGCTGGTAATTTTTTGGACATGTTTTTGAAATTTTGAAACTCACTTTCAGCCGTGGTCGTTCGCCACGTGAATGAGGACGGTGAGGTCCCTTGGTGGGAGGATGATGGTGAGCCCGACAGGGTCGTTCATGAGAATTTGGAGCTCGACGATTTCGAGTTTGAGGACATGCCAGGTTGGGTGTCTGAAAACTTCAATGTTGTGATATTTCGAAATTTTAGCGGTACCAGATGCTCCTGCGTCGCCGGCCCAAGACGTTCAACGCGATGATGATCCGGATGTCGACGAAGGTTCTGCAAATTTTCGTATTGTTCTGAAGATTTTTTTCCAGGTGAACCAACACCTCCTCAATCGGGAGAATCGCCAGCGGTCGATGAAGAAGAAGGGAGTCTGGACGATCTACCTGAAACTCTCTGATTCAATTTTGTTGTTGTTTTGATTCACGAACTTTGTTGTTCCGGTTCATGGATTCTAGAATAAAATTTCAGACCATCTCCTAAATTTTAGTCACCCTCTATATGGTTGACCCACATTACACTATGTTCCGAGGCCTACATTACACTGTGCTTCTGGTTCCCATTGTTCTCGCACAATGTTTGCCTTTTTGGTAATGGCTCGGTTGGTACATGGAAATTTAGTCATCGAAATTCTGGGACTCGAAGTCCCACCCATTTTTGCTGTCCCAAGTTTGGCTCCATCCATCATTATCATTTCCGTGATACTAGCCATTTTGGTGATACCTAACATTCTACAATGCTCATTATTTCCGCCAAGTCCCGCTACCACCCTTATGGAAAGAGCCATCGTGCTCACTTTCAAGATAAGGTGTGGCGTCGATCGGTGTTCGCTAGCCCCGCCGATATGTCCCTGGAGACGATCGAAGGTCGAGCCCCCACGACCGGCATGGATGAGGAGTTTGATTATGGTGACATCAAGCTCAACAACGGTCAGCAGCGTTGCTTCGATGTATTGAGATCGAAGGTTGAATCGGTGAGTGGTTTTAGTTTTTGAGGTTGAAGATTTTGGAAATTTGGATATTTTTCAAACTTGAAATTTGGAAATTTTTGACTTTGTAATTTGGATCTAGAACTTGGATATTTTTCAAACTTGAAATTTGGAAGTTTTTTGATCTTGTAATTTGGATCCAGAACTTGGGAATTTTGATCTAGAATTTGGGAATCTTTTTTTTGGTCTTGAAACTTTGGGTAAATACTTACTGTATTCCAGAAGAAGCAATTCTTCGAATATATCGGGGGCCAGGCT
Organism: Caenorhabditis nigoni; assembly: GCA_027920645.1. Classification (NCBI taxonomy): domain Eukaryota; kingdom Metazoa; phylum Nematoda; class Chromadorea; order Rhabditida; family Rhabditidae; genus Caenorhabditis; species Caenorhabditis nigoni. The sequence continues at coordinate 2,746,320 of CP115869.1, forward strand.
GGAACCGGGAAGTCGGCTGTCCTCCGTCAATTTGCTGAATTCGTCCGGCAGTTTTATCGGATGAAGGAGGCATGTGTTGTGTCGGCGCCAGTCGGAAAGGCTGCACAGCTTGTCGGTGGGGAGACTATCCATTCTCTTCTGAAGTTTTTCGTGAGTTGGCGGGTGGTCTGAAATCATTTCATCTTTCGATTTCAGCCGGGTCAGAAGGCGTTCCAGGCCCTACCCGAATTCCAGATGCTTGCTCTGGCCAACAAGCTGAAAAATTTGCAAGTACTGATAATCGACGAGATCAGTCTTGTGACGGGGTTCCTTCTCGCCCAGATCGACCACAGGTTGAGGGAGCTCTTCGGGGATGACCAGCCCTTCGGTGGAGTATCCATCGTGGTTTTTGGGGACCTTCTTCAGCTACCGGCAGTATCGACGTTGAAGGAAGTTGTGAAGGTTGGAGGTGTAGAGAGGACGCAGGCAGTACCCCAAAACATCTTCGATTGTAAGTTGTGGTCTGTAAGAAAAAAAAAATAAACTCTGATATTTTCCAGCCGTCCCGAAGATCTATGAGGCTCTCTACGCCTCAATAACTCCAAGACGACCGGAGTTCAGAAACCTTTGGAGGCGGTTCGAGATGGACGAGCTGACAGAGAATGTCCGGACATCATGCCCCCTGGAGCAGTGTGTGTTGGATGAAGTCCGGGTGGGGAAGCAGTCCGAGAGGACAATGGAATTCCTAATCAGCCGGTGTGAGATGGTTGGAAAGAAGCCCGAAGACCTTCACCGGGAATTGAGAAGACTCCGAAATGAAGATCCAGAGGGGGAGTACGTCATCCAGGCGTTCAAAAACAGCCGGGTTGATGAGCTCAATGATTGGGTTGGTTTTTTGGAAAAATACTTACTCTTTTCATGGTTGTGGTTCCAGATTGCTGCCAACTCGCCGAAAAGTGTCCAGATCGAGACGCTTACCGAGTGCCCATCATGCACAAGGCTTCCCCGAAATGGTCACAAGAAGAAGTCGCTGACTTTGGTGATTGGTGGCCGTGTCGTCATAACGGATAACCATGGTCTCGAGGATCCATCGTTGGCAAATGGTGTGTCGGGGGTTCTTCTGGCGGTTGGCCGAAACTTCCTCAGCATCCGGAGGTTAGCTTGTCGCCTTGAGCGCCTTAAAATAAATTTTTGTAAATTCAGAACTGACAATGGAAAAGAAGTGAGGATCACCCGCTTCAAGTACACCAACTCCAATCGAAAGGCAGAAGGTGTCTGGTTTCAATATCCGGTCGCGATGGCTGAAGCGATGTCGGTGCACAAAGGACAGGGGAGTACCTGCGATGGCTCTGTCATCGATTCGGACGGAATGACCAACGAAGCGATGTTCTACACCGCGTTGAATAGGAACAAGTCGTTGGCTCAAACGAAGGTCGTTGATGTGAGGAATCTTCGATACAAGGGATCCGGATCGGCGCGACTTCAGTTGGAGATGATTCGAGAGAGGACGGAGCGCATACGAGGAGGGAAATAATTGAGACATTTTATTATCTGTAAATAAAATCGATTATTTGAACGTGTAGAAAAATAGTTGGTTATGTGAGTGTATGCAGTGTAGGAAATGGTCCGTCAGTGTGTGCGTGTATTGGTGTCTCCGTGCGGATTAGCATAAATCCGTAGTCAGTGTGTAAGGTGAAGAGGTGCAGACAGTTTGGTTGTGCGTCGGGAGAGGTCAATGTGTGAGAGAGTGAGAGGGTTCAGACATCAGCATGTCAAAAATCTCAGGCAGTGTCTACAACATGGAGAGTGGTGTTGACTTTGCCCCCGACCACCGGGTGTCCGCTTGCTATATAAACATCGAGTCGTCCTCCTCTCCCGTGAGCACCTTTGGCTTTTTGGTTAGTGTGTCTGTCTGGCAGTCAGGCCTTTGAGGGGTCTCGGGTTCGACCCCGGCGGGGGTTTTTTGGGTTGGAGTTGGTACAAGAGTTGGTGCGAGAGAGTGTGTGGTGTAAGAGAGTGCAGACATTTGATCCGGCAGAGAAGAAATGCAACACGTGGCCTAGAAATCCAACACGTGGCCTAGGAATTCAACACGTGGCCTAGAAATCCAACACGTGGCCTAGGAATTCAACACGTGGCCTAGAAACCCAAAACCTGGCCTAGAAACCCTAAATTTGCTCTGAAACTCCACATGTGACCTAGGGTCTATCTATGACGTCATCGACGCATCCCTCAGATACAGGTGATGACTCATCGATGACTCATCATCCCCAAAGATCAAAGATCAAAGATCAAAAGGTGTCCTTAGAAGCCCCCCTACTTCTCTTCTGTCTCTCTTTGAAACTTCGCTCATATCTGATGGCGATCTCTCTGGCGACTTCATAGTGTTCAATTTCATCAGTCTCACTTAATTTCGACTCAATTAAACCCGACATCATCTCATTATCATAAACCGCATTCATCAGTTTCTGACATTTCAATGACGATAGCTCTTCAGGCTCAATTCTTACGAACGCGCGTTTAGAATGCTCATCAATCGCAAGACAATAGTCTTCAATTGACTGACCATCTCTTTTGTGCAACTGTTCCCATTTAGATTTCGCTCGTCTTGAGTCATCTTCTTTGGAAACTCGCAACCGCTCAGCCATTCTTCTCATTACAGTTTGGAAAGACTGTTTGTCATATTCCGGAAGACCCTTGTATACTTTCAGCGCTTTTCCCGACAAGAAATTAGACTCTAGCAATACCACTTGTTGTTTTTGAGATAATCCCCCATATTTCATCTGGAACGTTTTGATAAACGCATCCATTGAAGCGGATTTCTCCTCAGCGGTGTATTTCGGAGGGTCGGGCAGCTGGTTTTGCATGTGTATTTGTTGCATCATTGTCAAAAAAGCTGTTTCCGATGCTTTACCGGTGTCCCAATTACTCTGATAATAGCGATTCGGCACGTATTTGTCGCCCTCATTATCATCAAAGTCTTGCGCAAAATTCTCATGCATAGTCTCGTCATACATCGCATCCCGCGCTTTTTCTCTAACAAAACACTCACGAGTCATATTCTCCGATCGTCTCCTTGTTTCACACGATCCTTTTGGCATCGATGGCAACATTGGAGTCTCCACATTCTTCAAAACTCTTGTATCACATCGTTGTTGTGCTTCTTCGATGCGAAACAGCGGTTTGAGTGGAATTTGAAGCTTCAGGAGTCGATTTTCTTCTTCCAACTGCTTCTTCTCTCTTTCCAGTCGATCCATATCCAATTTGAGTTTGTCGCTCAAGCTTGAATCTGTAGAAGTTCCGGAAATTTGACTTCTGGCTTGCTCTCGCATCGTCTGAAAATATTTTTGTTGAAGTTGACTTTCTCTTTTGAGTCTGCTCAATTCCGACAATTTTTCTTGCAATTCTTCGACGGTTTCAATTTCATTTTCTTCAAGAAATCTCACCATTTCATTGCCTCCATCTACCGAGTTGTTCGCGGCGGTGTAGAATCCTCTGACGTCCTCCATAGTTGTCGTCAACTGAAAAACTCGATCATTCAGCTTTTGAACCATTTTTCTGTATTTTGAGATAGCGAAATCTTTGCTATCGATGACTTCATCTTTCTCCAGAATTATCGAAAAAGCTTTGTCGACAATTTTGGTGACATTGCTCTCTTTTAAGCTCGTGTTTTGTTTCAATACAGCACGGAAATCGTTTTCAGATTCGACATTTTTATAAAGTCTCACCTGGCGTTGCTCTTCCAAACTTTGTTCACAGGTTTCAGTGAGAAACTCTGCTTCCTCTTTCTCTTGTTCTTCTTTCCGACGGTTTTCCTCTTCTTCCTCTCGAAGACGTCGTTGTTCTTCCTCGGAGAGCTCATCGGGAGCATCCGATGGGTCGAGCGGCGGCGCCGACGGCAGAGTTGAAGGCGGTGGTGGCTCCTCTGATGGCCCAATCATTTGAAAAGCCTGTAAATACGATTTTCTCGTTGAAATTCAAGAAAATTAACGATTTGAAGCAAAAAGAAGACGATAAGAGACGAGAATAGGTATCAGAAGGTAACGGCGATAATAAAACCTGACAAAAATCGATATTTGACGGTTTCCGATGGCAAAAATGCAGCGGAAAAGAAGAGAAACCAGTAGAAACCAATGGAAAGCAGGAAAAATCGATAAAAATCGAGTTTTGACTCGTTTTCTTCACAATTTCCTTATCGGCGACAGGAAAATCCTCTTTGAAAGCAGAGAAACGCAGAAAATACGTTGAAAAATACTAGAAATTGATGAAAATCCAGTAGAAATCCAGTAGAAATCCAGGCGAAACTATTGAAAACTTTCGCAACGTTCCGGTAGCGAATTATCGATTTTCTGACTGATTTGAATAGAATTTACCTATCAATCAAAGATTCGCCTTTGAAAAACGGTATTTTCTGTCAAATTCTAAGCGAAATTTCAAGAATTTCAGTCAGAAAATGAAATATTCACTTCTAGAACAAGCGCTAGCCTTTCCGAAGCAAATTTCTCCTCACTTTTCACAAGAAACTTTCTTTGAAAAGCAAAGAATTTAGCGAATTCACCAAGCTCACTTCACAGAAGCCAATCTTGAAGCTCGACAAGGTAAAATCACAAAGAAAACAAAGAATTTGGCGAATTTACTGAGTTTACTCCACAGAAATCTTATCTTGGAGATCACTCTGGTAGGGATTCGCAAAGAACGAGAGGTTTCACGCTCTTGGCTTTCGGTTCGGCCCCCAAGTCGAAACAAGTACAGGGTTTAACGGCAGGATATCTCTCCTCCGCGCCACCTTGTACAAGTTCGGAATAGAAAAGAAATGCGAAAGAAAGAGAGAGAGAGAGAAGAGACGGAGAGAAAACGGCAAAGACGAAAAGGCGGAAACGAAAGGCGGAACGAAAGGCGGCGGAAACACTGAATTCTAGGCGAATTCAGCGAAGAATGCGAGAGGAAAAGAAGACAATAAAGAAGGCAGCTTTTTATAAACACAATTGGTTTATTATAATTGGGGAAATCAAGGCAAAAAAGGCACTAGAAGGCAGGGGAAAACGGTAGCAAGGGAAATTGAGCAAATGCTCGGGAAAAACGGTAACCAGGGGGAAACAGGTAACAAAAAGAAGGAAAATTCGGTAACCAATGAAACTGTCGAAGAGGATGCAGGGATTCACCAAACGGGTGCCCTTCTCCGAACAAGAATCACAAAAAAGGGAAAACTAGGTAGCCAGGAAAAAAGGAAAACTAGAAAAAATGAAACTGTCAAGAAGTGAAAAACAGAGTCACCGATTCGGTGCTCTCTTCAAGACAAGAATGATTGAAAACGGGCCAGAAAAGCAATTGCACAGATTTCCCGCCTCGAATTTTGGCGCAAGTGCGACAGAGCGCGTTTCCATTGGGTACAGCGGAATTCAAAATAAATGAATTTTAAAGACTTTGAAGGCATTTTCGAAGAAGAAACGGATGAGAATCCGACAATCGTGCTTCAATGGATTTTTTAACATGGCGGTAACAAAGCATCCTAATAGGGCAATTATGACATGCAAAATTAAATAAAAATATAGTGACATGGCCATCTTTTCGTACAATACTTGAAAAAAATCATACAATGTTTGCAATTTTGACCGAAAATACGCTTGAAATAGGGACTATTCTAAACATCGTTCTTCAATGGATCTTTTAACATGGCGGTAACAAAGCATCCTAATAGGGCAATTATGACATGCAAAATTAAATAAAATTATAGTGACATGGCCATCTTTCCGTTCAATACTTGAAAAAAATCATACAAAATCTGCAATTTTGACCGAAAATACGCTTAAAATAGGGACTATTCTAAACATCGTGCTTCAATGGATCTTTCAACATGGCGGTTTAAAAGCATCCTAATAGGACAATTATGACATGCAAAATTTAATAAAAATATAGTGACATGGCCATCTTTCTGTTCAATACTTGAAAAAAATCATACAAAGTCTGCAATTTTGACCGAAAATACGCTTGAAATAGGGACTATTCTAAACATCGTGCTTCAATGGATCTTTCAACATGGCGGTTTAAAAGCATCCTAATAGGACAATTATGACATGCAAAATTTAATAAAAATATAGTGACATGGTCATCTTTCCGTTCAATACTTGAAAAAAATCATACAAAGTTTGCAATTTTGACCGAAAATACGCTTGAAATAGGGACTATTCTAAACATCGTGCTTCAATGGATCTTTCAACATGGCGGTTTAAAAGCATCCTAATAGGACAATTATGACATGCAAAATTTAATAAAAATATAGTGACATGGTCATCTTTCCGTTCAATACTTGAAAAAAATCATACAAAGTCTGCAATTTTGACCGAAAATACGCTTGAAATAGGGACTATTCTAAACATCGTGCTTCAATGGATCTTTCAACATGGCGGTTTAAAAGCATCCTAATAGGACAATTATGACATGCAAAATTTAATAAAAATATAGTGACATGGTCATCTTTCCGTTCAATACTTGAAAAAAATCATACAAAGTCTGCAATTTTGACCGAAAATACGCTTGAAATAGGGACTATTCTAAACATCGTGCTTCAATGGATCTTTCAACATGGCGGTTTAAAAGCATCCTAATAGGACAATTATGACATGCAAAATTTAATAAAAATATAGTGACATGGTCATCTTTCCGTTCAATACTTGAAAAAAATCATACAAAGTCTGCAATTTTGACCGAAAATACGCTTGAAATAGGGACTATTCTAAACATCGTGCTTCAATGGATCTTTCAACATGGCGGTTAAAAAGCATCCTAATAGGGCAATTATGACATGCAAAATTTAATAATAATATAGTGACATGGTCATCTTTTCGTTCAATACTTGAAAAAAATCATACAATGTTTGCAATTTTGACCGAAAATACGCTTGAAATAGGGACTATTCTAAACATCGTGCTTCAATGGATCTTTCAAAGTGGAGGTTTAAAAGCATCCTAATAGGACAATTATGACATGCAAAATTTAATAAAAATATAGTGGCATGGCCATCTTTTCGTTCAATACTTGAAAAGAATCATACAAAGTCTGCAATTTTGACCGAAAATACGCTTGAAATAGGGACTATTCTAAACATCGTGCTTCAATAGATCTTTCAAAGTGGCGGTTTAAAAGCATCCTAATAGGACAATTATGACATGCAAAATTTAATAAAAATATAGTGACATGGTCATCTTTCCGTTCAATACTTGAAAAAAATCATACAAAGTTTGCAATTTTGACCGAAAATACGCTTAAAATAGGGACTATTCTAAACATCGTGCTTCAATGGATCTTTTAACATGGCGGTAACAAAGCATCCTAATAGGGGTAATTATGACATGCAAAATTTAATAAAAATATAGTGACATGGCCATCTTTTCGTTCAATACTTGAAAAAAATCATACAAAGTCTGCAATTTTGACCGAAAATACGCTTAAAATAGGGACTATTCTAAACATCGTGCTTCAATGGATCTTTCAACATGGCGGTTAGAAAGCATCCAAATAGGGCAATTATAACATGCAAAATTTAATAAAAATATAGTGACATGGTCATCTTTTCGTTCAATACTTGAAAAAAATCATACAAAGTCGGTAATTTTGAACGAAAATAAGCTTAAAATAGGGACTATTCTAAACATCGTGCTTCAATGGATCTTTCAACATGGCGGTTAAAACGCATCCAAATAGGGCAATTATGACATGCAAAATTTAATAAAAATATAGTGACATGGCCATCTTTTCGTTCAATACTTGAAAAAAATCATACAAAGTCTGCAATTTTGAACGAAAATACGCTTAAAGGTGGTGTGCGGTGAAATTTTTTTTTGCTTTATTGAATGTAGAAATCGATGTAGATTCCCATAAAAATAGAGAAAAAATTCAAAAAAAATTCCTTCTTTGAGAAAAACGGCATCGAAATGTCAAAGTTGTATCCGGTGGCCGCGGCCGCCGCGTAAAACGACAGACGTTTTCTAGTCCGGAGCCGGCGCGGGAAAATTTCTCTTTCGAATTTTACAAAATATTTTTACTCAATTTTCGGTGTTTTTTCAGGTTTTTTCAGTATTTTCGAGAGAATTCTGGAAAAAATTTATAACATTTGTTATTTTTTCAAATTTATTATCTTTTTCTTAGCAAATTGTGTTGAAATTCGTGAGAAATTAGTGGTAAATTAATGATAATCGATTTTTCGGCAAACAAAGACAACAATAATTGATTTTTGTGAAAAATTATAGTTATTCAGTGTGTTCGGACACGATTAAGAATGATGCGACGCCATTTTTGTGTGGCTGGCGATTTTTGGTATTTCCACACGTCTTCTTTGGTAGTTTTATTGTAGGACTTCTTCAGACCTTTAATCGCTCTAGCTCCGCTGTACCAGTCCAGCTTAAGGTTATTCCAATGAAGCACTGTCAGTTGTACTTTCATTGGAAAGTTAGCATGACTGAAAAGACAAAAACTGCTCTGATAACTTAACCACTAACTCACAAAAATGCGCTTTTCGAGTGATAGATTGTACCGAGTGAATTGAAGCTCTCAACTTCCGATGTGCTGTGAAATGGAGAGACTTTTTCCAAATCTTTAAGCCGTTTTTCTGTAGCGACCATTTTCCAAAGCAGGTTGAAAGCATTCAAGTGCTTCTGATTTTTTAAATTCACATAGTCACTTCTCTTATTACACAATCGGCCATGTTCACACTTTTTGATTAGATGAAATTTGAACCCGTTGACCTGCTGTAAGGAAACAGCGTTTTTTTTTCCGAATATCTACCCTTACAGTAAAATTGTGATGAATTCCTTGCATATGCAAGAAGTAGGAGACAAATTTTTCTACTGCCAACTTTCCATCGCCTGCCGACGAAGAAAACGAATGATACAAGTGATTGTTGAGATTTTTGATCCAGGTTTTCACTGGACTCATCTGTTTTTGGTTCAATTTCTAAAATTTCAGGTTGTGATTTGTTGGCAAGTTATATGGCTATATAAGTCTAAATTCTCACTTTCCAAATGCTCTTCTTTACGTTACGAGCAAAATGCCAGCCATCGTAAAATGGACGAATTTGTTGATACTTTGTGGCTAGAAGCTTGGCAACTGATGGATCACGATCTGTAGTGATGGACCCAATTCCGATTCTTTCGGTGCCATCAGGAAGCATCAGAGATTTTTTAAGCTTTGTTAAGGCTATATCCAAAGACTTTGGCTCCAGACTTTTTGAAGATTCTGGCAAAACAAAAAGTTCGATATTTACAGCTAAAAAGCAAAAATTGCCTGATTTTGAAGTCTTTCTGAGAAGCTCTGCCTCTAGCACAAAATTCGTATCAACGTCCAATATGGCATATCGCGCGTGCTCAGCAGTGTGCCCTGGGTGGTCGAACATTGCGTCCCCAGCTAAATCTAAGTCTTTTTGGTGGTGTATTGCATTTTGAACAACGACATCTATGATTTCTGTCTGCGTTTCCGTGTATAATTGTTCAACGACCGGTCGAACACAGTCTCTCACTGTAGCGTAGTGGGCGGAGCTATGCGTATAGGGAGAGCGAATTGTGTGGAAAAACGAAGAGAGCTTCTGGAACCCACTATTTTGATGAAACCTATACTAGAAAAAACGGACCGAGAACGAATTCCCCGTAGACACTGATGCACTGACAACATCCCTATTCACACAGTAACCTCGATTTCCATCGAGATTACGAGAGGAAGACCACTGCCACGTGTTAAAACAAATTGAGCACTCCAGTTTGATCTGAGAAGACTATTTTTCCTCGGAGATCTTCCATTATATAACTTACGGTAATAGCATACCCAGACGGCTTTCCGATGGTTACCCCGACACAATCACTTCTACAAGCCCGACAATATTTTAGAACGTCTACTACTTGTCCTATTTCAACAAGAACATATTCTATGTCAATTGAATCGTCGTCCTCACTCTCTTCACCACTTTCTCCCATACTGTCACTACTTGGCTCGTAAACAGACAAATTTCCATCATCTTCCCCCGAATCATCTTCCTCATCTTCCCCTGAGTGTTCTTCATCATCTTCCCCTGAATATTCTTCCTCATCTTCCTCGTCTTCATCCGTACCGTCCATCTCATCATCACCCACATCCATCGCTTCCGATGACACTACCGAATCGACATCCATGGCTCCAGACACCGATAGAAACCCGTCGTCATCTTTCTCAATATTCCCAGTCGACGAAGCAGAAGAAGTGGGCACTCCAGTTGGCGATGATATCGACGGTTTTGCATGCGAAGATCTTCTACCTTCAATGGATTTTCGAGTAAAATGTGCTCTGCAAATGAATGACATTTTGTCGCCCCTCTTCTGCATTTGCTGAGCAAATCCTTCGCCGAGAATTTCCATCCATTTGTTACGTTCTTCTGAATTTGCTGTGACTACTGTCGCATCTTTTTGAAGCACCATTTTCCAACAATATCGACATCTTCGAAAAATTTGATGCGTATCTGTCATGGCCAAGAAATTCACCTGTCAAAATTCCTACAGTCTCCATAATATTTTTTGCAAAAAAGAAAAGTCATCGTCACCGAAATTTGCTCGAAATATGCTACTCTCTTTGAAACTTTAATTTTTTGCAAAATTTTCAAGTAATCACTTATAGTCTGAAATTGCAGAGAATCGATAATTTCTCAAGCTTTCTGAAAAAAATAGGTTACTCTCGAATTTACTTGTCAAAAATCGATTACAAACAATTTCCTACTAATTTCTCACGAATTTCAACACAATTTGCTAAGAAAAAGATAATAAATTTGAAAAAATAACAAATTTTATAAATTTTTTCCAGAATTCTCTCGAAAATACTGAAAAAACCTGAAAAAACACCGAAAATTGAGTAAAAATATTTTGTAAAATTCGAAAGAGAAATTTTCCCGCGCCGGCTCCGGACTAGAAAACGTCTGTCGTTTTACGCGGCGGCCGCGGCCACCGGATACAACTTTGACATTTCGATGCCGTTTTTCTCAAAGAAGGAATTTTTTTGAATTTTTTCTCTATTTTTATGGGAATCTACATCGATTTCTACATTCAATAAAGCAAAAAAAAATTTCACCGCACACCACCTTTAAAATAGGGACTATTCTAAGCATCGTGCTTCAATGGATCTTTCAACATGGCGGTTAGAAAGCATCCTAATAGGGCAATTATGACATGCAAAATTTAATAAAAATTTAGTGACATGGCCATCTTTTCGTTCAATACTTGAAAAAAATCATACAAAGTCTGCAATTTTGACCGAAAATACGCTTAAAATAGGGACTATTCTAAACATCGTGCTTCAATGGATCTTAACGGAATCCGCAATACCGAATCAGAACAAAAGTTGTTTTCAAGTAATCCGGAATGAAGAAATGCTCAGAATCCAGAATCCGGAACCCGGATATCTCTGATAATTTTCAAGCGTTTGTCTGAAATTTGGTCTTACATAGTCTTGGAAAACCGAGGAAGATGACCATCACTATTCGAAGCTCGTCAATTTCCTAAATCTGAAACTTCATCAGAAAAATTTGACCTCCTGAACCACCAAATATTTTCGTTTTGAAAAAAGTGAATTCTTTACGTACATGGCATTAAGAATTCGACCCAAACCGACTACCTCCCATTTCTATCAAATTTATACTGGATGCGTCTTTTCAAATCGGTTATATTCAGGCGAAATATCAAGTTTTATTCTGAAAAAGTCTAACTTTTGCAACTTTGGTTTTCTAGGCCACCACCTAAAACTGGCCTTAACATGCCCTAACATGACCCTGGTATGATTTCTAGGCCATTTGGGAATGGTGGCCTAACTATTTCAAATTTGGTTTTCTAGGCCACCACTTCAAAATGGTCTAAAAATGCCCTAATATGACCCCAGTATGATTTCTAGGCCATTTTGGAATGGTGGCCTAACTATTTCAAATTTGGTTTTCTAGGCCACCACTTCAAAATGGTCTAAAAATGCCCTAACATGATCCTGGTATGATTTCTAAGATATTTTAAAGTGGTGGCCTAACTTTTGCAAATTCTGTTTTCTAGGCCACCACTTCAAAATGGCCTAAAAATGCTCTAACATGACCCTGGTATGATTTCTAGGCCAATCTGAAGTCGTGGCCTAACTTTTGCAAATTTGGTTTTCTAGGCCACCACTTCAAAATGGCTTAAAAATGCCGTAGCTACCCGTTGTTCCAAGCGTCACGATCTCTCACTCGCTTTGTGTTTCCTTTACCTCACCCTGGACCTTCCGTCGCTTTTGGCGAGATTTCTACTATTCGATCGATCGTGATTGCCCCTCACGCACACACTTTTACGCTCATCATATGACCGTTGTGTGTAGAGCGGGCAGATGTTCTTTTCCCCTTCTCTGCCCAACCTCCTGTTTTCACTTATATATCGATTCCCCTCACACTCTGTGTCTCTGTGATCTCTCGCTCTCAAGTCCCCGTCGTTCTGGGCAGCCTCACTTCATAATATTACCTTCCCATGAACCCTTGACCGAATAGGGTTCTATTCAAGAGCTTTCCAGATCTCTTTCTGCATGGGGATCGGAAAGTTTCTTTTTTTCTTATTTTTTCTGAAGATCTATTTATTCTTTGAAATATCCAATAAACCCTTTAAATGCATGGCTTTTTGGAACTATTTTAATCTATTTTCCTGAATATTCTTATTCCTAGTTCTGTTGAAGAATGGTTAGTTTTTTTAGTTTTTCCGAGTTGTAAACTGGAGCTTATTGTTGTATCATTTGGAATCGTCTGAACTCCTAAAAATTGAGAATACCTAAGAAAATTAGAATTCTATGAATGATGAGAAGTGAATCCTAGACGGGATAAAATGTATATGAACTCTAAGAACTAGGAATTTAAAAAAAATGAGTTGTGGGCGTATTTTATCGTTGAAAACCTACCGTAAGATTCTGCGATTCTGAGATTCTGAGATTCTGAGATTCTGAGATTCTGAGATTCTGAGGTTCTGAGATTCTGAGATTCTGAGATTCTGAGATTCTGAGATTCTGAGATTCTGAGATTCTGAGATTCTGAGATTCTGAGATTCTGAGATTCTGAGATTCTGAGATTCTGAGATTCTGAGATTCTGAGATTCTGAGATTCTGAGATTCTGAGATTCTGAGATTCTGAGATTCTGAGATTCTGAGATTCTGAGATTCTGAGATTCTGAGATTCTGAGATTCTGAGATTCTGAGATTCTGAGATTCTGAGATTTTGAGATTCTGAGATTCTGAGATTCTGAGATTCTGAGATTCTGAGAAATCTGAGATTCTGAGATTCTGAGATTCTGAGATTCTGAGATTCTGAGATTCTGAGATTCTGAGATTCTGAGATTCTGAGATTCTGAGATTCTAAAATTCTGAAATTCTGAAATTCTGAAATTCTGAGATTCTGAGATTCTGAGATTCTGAGATTCTGAGATTCTGAGATTCTGAAATTCTGAGATTCGGAGATTCTAAAATTCTGAAATTCTGAAATTCTGAAATTCTGAAATTCTGAGATTCTGAGATTCTGAAATTCTGAAATTCTGAAATTCAGAGATTCTGGGGATTCTGAGATTCTGAAATTCTGAAATTCTGAAATTTTGAAATTCTGGGATTCTGAGATTCTGAGATTCTGAGATTCTGAGATTCTGAGAATCTGAAATTCTGAAATTCTGAAATTCTGAGATTCTGAGATTCTGAGATTCTGAGATTCTGAAATTCTGAGATTCTGAGATTCTGAGATTCTGAAATTCTGAAATTCTGAAATTCTGAAATTCAGAGATTCTGGGGATTCTGAGATTCTGAAATTCTGAAATTCTGAAATTCTGAAATTTTGAAATTCTGGGATTCTGGGGATTCTGAGATTCTGAGATTCTGAGATTCTGAGATTCTGAGATTCTGAGATTCTGAGATTCTGAGATTCTGAGATTCTGAGATTCTAAAATTCTGAAATTCTGAAATTCTGAAATTCTGAGATTCTGAGATTCTGCGATTCTGAGATTCTGAGATTCTGAGATTCTGAGATTCTGAGATTCTGAGATTCTGAGATTCTGAGATTCTGAGATTCTGAGATTCTGAGATTCTGAGATTCTGAGATTCTGAGATTCTGAGATTCTGAGATTCTGAGATTCTGAGATTCTGAGATTCTGAGATTCTGAGATTCTGAGAAATCTGAGATTCTGAGATTCTGAGATTCTGAGATTTTGAGATTCTGAGATTCTGAGATTCTGAACAAAAATCTGTTTTTTCAGTTGTTTTTCTAACATTTTTGACCAATTTAAGGGGTCTGGAGCTTGACTGTCAGGTTTCCAAATCGGAAGCTTGACAGTCGAGCTCCAGACTCCTGGAAATGGTCAAAATTACCAAAAATAAACTGGAAATTACTATATTTTGTATCTTATTCAGAGCTCGCAAGACTTCTAAGTCAGCCAGTTTCTCCACCACGAGCAGTGCGACGTATAATTGCTTCGACGGTCGTCGAGTTCGACGGTCGTCGAGTTCGGTCGTCGAGTTCGAGAGTTCGACGGGCGTCGTCCTGTGTGCGGTAGGACGATATAACACCCGCAAACTATAATTTGATATATTTTCCAGCCAGTGGTCAACAACTACTTCCCACCATCTGACGCTTATGAAGAAATAGGCGAAAATGAAAAAGGTACTTGTTTAGTTAAAATGTACTTCATTAATTCAGCGTTATTTCAGGAATCGGAGCAGTCTACGACCTTCCAGCTGTTCTTCGAAGCATGCTGAAGCAAGAATCACGAGTCAGAGAGGTGAGTGAAATGGGTTTTGGCCTTTTGGTTTTGGCCTTACGTTCTTTTTTAAAATCAAATTTTAATTCAAATTTTCAGTTCACTCGTTGCACGAATCAAGGTCGGACCATCGCATTGCACAGCTTGAGCAAGAGAAAGCAAAGATGGCAGGTAGGTCAATCAGAATGAGGCATACAATTTCAACCTCTAGAATTTACCCAAATTGTAGATCTTCAAAATAAATAATTTTGGGAAAGCTTGAGTTTTTTTTTTTTGAAACATCCAGAAACTACCATTTTCAACTAAAAAACCGATACATTTTATGAACTTTTGGCCGGTACTGTACATTGGGATATATGTATAATGCAACTAAGTTTTCGAAATAGCTATGTGAAAGACAACAAGAAATTTGAATCCAACCTGACTAGTGCGTTCTAATTTTCTTCGTTTTTTTTCAGAGCGGATCTCCGAACTGGAAGAGGCGCTTCGTACGGCGGAGGGTAAGTTGATCCAATTTATTTCAAATTTCATATTTTTTATTGCAGAAGACAAAAAACGCATTTGGCATGAACTGGGAAAAGCTCAAAACCTTGCCATGCGACAACGTGAGTAGAATCTTCTAGATTTTTAGAAAAAATCGAAAACTTTACTTTTCCAGAAATCAGAATTGTTCAGCTGGGGGGCCCCGCCCAGGAGTGACCGACTGAAATTTTTCCAAAATTCTGTTGTTTGAGATGTTTGAATTGCTTGCATTGTTTGAGTTGTTGTTTTATGTTTCTTTCTAAAGTTGTTCGAATAAATGTTAAAATTCCATCCCTTTTGATAAAATCGCCCCTTTTTTCTAAAAATTCCCATCTGTCCGTCCATTTCATGATCCCGCTCCCAAACACATCAAAACTGGGTCTGAACGATAAAAAAAACAGAAAAAAAAGAACTGAAAAGGGACTTGCAGTTTTTCTTGGAAAAAAGAGACACGTGGAAACGGAATATGTGCATCTCTGGAACTATTCAGAAAATTTTTATTCTCTTTGGTTTTGGAAGGAATCAAGAGGAATCAAGTGAGAAAGAGATAGAATAAAGTACGTTTTCTGAGTTTTCTAGACAACAATTAAGTAAAAAAAATGAGTAATGACCTAGAAACAACAGGTAATGACCTAAAAAATTATGTCATGACCTAGAAATATACTAGGTCGTGCCCTAGAAAAAAATTAGGTCATGACGGTGAAAAGTAAGTCGTGACCTAGAAAGTTAAAAAAAATAGGTCACGATCTAATTTTTTCTAGGCCGTGACCCAAATTTTCTACCTCACGACCTAATTCTTCAAGGTCATTACCTAATTTTTTCTAGGTCGCGACCTAATTTTCGTGACCTAGAAATATTAGGTCATGAGCTAAAAAAATTAGGTCATGACCTAGAAAAAAGTTTGAGATCCAGAAAATGGACTTCGTACAATTGCACGCACATCAGAGACCCGCTGTTCCAAATGTCCCGATCTCTTACTCGCCTTGTGTTTCCTCTACCTCCCCCTGGACCTTCCGTCGCTTTCGGCCAGATTTCTATGTACTATTCGATCGATCGTGGTTCATTCCCCTCGCACAGTATACACACTCACAAACTTGCCCCTCACGCTCACACTTTTACGCTCATCATAGGACCGTTGTATGTATAGCGGGCAGACGTCCTTCTCTGCCCAACCTCCTGTTTTCACTTATATCTCGATTCCCCTCTCGCTCTCAAGTCTCCGGCGTTTTGGGCAGCCTCATTCCACAAGTTAACCTCCCTCTGAACCCTTGACAGAATAGGGTTCTATTCAAGAGCTTTCCAGATCTCCTTATGCTTGGAGATCGGAAAGTTTCTTTTTTCTATTTTATCTGAAGATCTATTTATTTTTTGAAATATTCAATAAACCCTTTAAATGCATGGGTTTTTGGAACGATTTCAATCTATTTTCCTGAATATTCCTATTCCTAGAAGTTGTGTTAAAGATTGGTTAGTTTTTTTTAGTTTTTCCGAGTTGTAAACTAAAGCTAATCGTTGTATCATTTGGAATTGTTTGAACTCTAGAAAATTTAGAGTACCTAGGAGAATTAGAATTTTATGAATTATGAGATGTGAATTATAGACAGAAAAAAAATGTATATGAACTAGGAATTTGAATAAAAAATGAGTTATTGGCGTTTTTTATCGTTGAAAACGAGCCCGCCACACTGTCAATTTTGAGCTGATTTTTCTTGGTTCCTATGAGATATCTAAAAATGTGGTCACTGATAAAATGTTTCTGATTATATGATTAACAATATATTAGTAGACTACTTTACATATCTTTGACTCAAAGTTAGGGTGCCCTTCAATTACTGGTTACATAGAAGATCATATTGAAACGTAATTCTAACTGTCGATTTTTCAGAAGAGAATGCCAAGCTCGAGGAGGCACTTCGTGTGTCGAAAGGTAAGTTAGGAAAATTTTTTTTGAATTTCAAATTTTTCTTGTTTCAGAAAACGGAAACAGACTGAGATTCGACTTGGCTCTGGCGCAGAATCATTTGATGCAAAGCGGTGAGTGGAATTTTCTTGATTTTAGAGAGACAGTGTGAAAATTCACTTTTTTCAGATATTTTGTATAGAGATCTCCAGCGTGAGTCGGCACAGAACTTATTGATGGCCGAACGTCGTCTCGTGGCTATGTACGGTAAGATTATTTTTACAGTAACTTTAGCTCCACATGTCTATTACAGTTGGTTCAATTGATTCTTTTAAAAAGTTATACTAGAGAGCCGGTTTATAAGTGTGTCTCTGTCAGGTTTCCAATCACTTTGAAAGTTTTGGATGCTGTAAAATAGATTAAGATTGAAAAGTTTGCATTTCCAAAATTTTTCGAATTTGGCCTTACGTTCTTTTTTAAAATCAAATTTTAATTCAAAATTTCAGTTCACTCGTTGCACCAATTATGTCGGACCATCGCATTGCACAGCTTGAGCAAAAGAAAGCAAAAATGGCAGGTAGGTCAATCAGAATGAGGCATACAATTTGAACCTCTAGAATTTATCCAAATTGTAGATCTTCAAAATAAATAATCTTGGGAAAGCTTGAGTTTTTTTTTGAAACATCCAGAAACTACCATTTTCAACTAAAAATCGATACATTTCATGAACTTTTGGCCGGTACTGTACATTGAGATATATGTATAATGCAATTAAGTTTTCGAAATAGCTATGTGAAAGACAACAAGAAATTTGAATCCAACCTGACTAGTGCGTTCTAATTTTCTTTGTTTTTTTCAGAGCGGATCTCCGAACTGGAAGAGGCGCTTCGTACGGCGGAGGGTAAGTTGATCCAATTTATTTCAAATTTCATATTTTTTATTGCAGGAGCCAAAAAACGCATATGGCATGAACTGGGAAAAGTTTGAGATCCAGAAAATGGACTTCGTACAGATTTGGAAGTTGCTAGTGGGTTTTTGAATTATTAGGTTTTTCCAGAAATTTCGTTATTTCAGAACTAGAGAACAAGCGTCTTCACGGAATCATTGTTCAACAACTTTTTCGGATCAATTATTTGGAAGAGCTATTGGATCAGGCTAGAGGTAATATGATTTTCCGAGTTCCAATAAAAATATTAATTTCAGGTCGTTCATCTGAATTTCACACCTCAACAAAATGGGACCCAGCGAGAGAATGAATTGAAGTAGAGCACCTCAAGATAATTTTCTTGGATCACACATTTTGATAATAATAATTTTGTTTTTTTTTTTAATTTAAAAAGTTCTGAATACAAATTCTAATCATGTCAATCTCTCTATTTTTACACAAGGTGTAATCCTTATTGAAATAGAATGAATAATTATTTGGTGCAGCGTTGAATTCCATTCCATTCATCTGATCTGCATCATATAGAAGTTATTGTATTCGTTTCCATAGCAATTGATATTGGTATCCAGTTGTTGCGTTGGATTACTGTAGTTGTCCATTGGATCCGAGAAAAACTGTGTTGCCATCGGATCCTGATTTTCATCGAACTTTATTGGAGGAGACGTCGAGAAACAGTTCATTTCAGGAGAAGATGACGAGGTACTCGTAAAATCGTATCCACATTCGAAGTAATTTTGAGTTGAAGGCATCATTTGATTTTCAGTCATTGGAGGTTATGGTCGTGGCATATTTGAGGAAATGGAAGTATTTGTAGAATCGAATTGATAAGATCCATTGAGCGGCTGTAGAGGTTCAAAATTATTTTGAACTGGTGGCAGATGTGTTCATTGAATCAACAAGGGATCCAGAAGAATCGGCTTGAGAACTTTTGAATTTTTTGGACTCATTGTCTGAGCGCCTAACTTTTGCAATTTTTGGTTTTCTAGGCCCCATCATTCAAAAATGGTCTAAAATGACCCTGATATGATTTCTAGGCCGATCTGAAGTGGTGGCCAAACTTTTTCAAATTTGGTTTTCCAGGCCATCGTTTAAAAATGGTCTAAAATGACCCTGATATGATTTCAAGACCATTTTGAAGTGGTGGCCTAACTTTTGCAAATTTGATTTTCTAGGCCACCACTCGAAATGGTCTAAAATGCCCTAAAATGACCCTAGTATAATTTCTAGGCCAATCTGAAGTGGTGGCCTAACTTTTTCAAATTTGGTTTTCTAGGCCACCACTTAAAAATGGTCTAAAATGTCCTAAAATGACCCTGATATGATTTTAGATCATTTTGAAGTGGTTGCTTAACTTTTGCAAATTTGGTTTTCTAGGCCACCACTTCAAAATGGCTTAAAAATGTCCTAACATGAAACTTATATGATTTCTAGGCCATTTTTAAGTGGTGGCCTAAGTTTTGCAAATTTGGTTTTCTAGGCCGAAGACAGGAGCAAAACTTCAGTTTCTGTATAAAGAATGAATCCCATTTTTTTTGAGCTACCCGCTGTTCCAAGTGTCACGATCTCTCAGTCGCCTCGTGTTTCCTCTACCTCACCCTGGACCTTCCGTCGCTCCTGACCAGATTTCTACTATTCGATCGATCGTGGTTCATTCCACTCGCACAGTACACACACTCACAAACCTGCCCCTCACGCTCACACTTTTACGCTCATCATATGAGCGTTGTGTGTAGAGTGGGCAGATGTTCTTCTCCCCTTCTCTGCCCAACCTCCTGTTTTCACTTATATATCGATTCCCCTCACACTCTGTGTCTCTGTGATCTCTCGCTCTCAAGTCCCCGTCGTTCTGGGCAGCCTCACTTAATAATATTACCTTCCCATGAACCCTTGACCGAATAGGGTTCTATTCAAGAGCTTTCCAGATCTCTTTCTGCATGGGGATCGGAAAGTTTCTTTTTTTCTTATTTTTTCTGAAGATCTATTTATTCTTTGAAATATCCAATAAACCCTTTAAATGCATGGGTTTTTGGAACTATTTCATTCTATTTTTCTGAATATCCACATTTCTACGGGTTGGGTTAAAGAATGGTAAGTATTTTATTTCTCCGAATAGAAAACTAGAGCTAATTGTTGTATCATTTGTCTGAACTATAGAAAATTTAGAGTACCTAGGAAATTTAGAATTCTATGAATTATTAGATGTGAATTCTAGACAAAAAAATGTACATGAACTAGGAATTTGAATGAATAATGACTTAAAAGCGTAGTTTTTCGTTGAAAACCTACTGTAAAACCTGTAAAGAAACGCCCCACTCTGCCAATTTTGAGCTAATTTTTTTCGGTTCTTTTGAGACGTATAAAAAATTTGTCAACAGATAAAATGTTTCTCATATTTTGATTAACAATTTATCAGTTTACGAGTTTTTCAAATCTTTGACAGTTAACGAGATAAATTGACTCAAAGTTAGGGGGCCCTTCAACTACAGGTTTTACGGTAACTCTAGCTCTATCATATCTATTTTAATTGGTTGACTAGCGTCCTCGGCCTACGGCCGACTCCGCTAGGCGCGGCTATGCCGCGCAATTGGGTGGAATCAGATGCAGGGCCGTCGGCCCTGGCTCAGTGGAATCAGTTGATTCAAGGTTTAGTCTGTTTTCTCTTCGCTCGTTCCGCTCGCTCAGGTCGAACAGACCGGACAGGGCCTTCGGCCCTGTAACATGTGCCTCAAAACTATTCATTAATTGTTCACTCAAAACCTATTAACTCTTTTCATTTTTGAGCAAATTCGGTTTTCTTTTTTTTGAATTGTAGCTAACAAAATTAAGCATCGAATGGGAAAGCCGGATTTTTGATTTAGGCCCTAGTTTGGCAGAAAAAACCGGAAAACCCGAAAAAATCAGATCCACTTGTACGTTCGTTGTCATATCTTGGTCCAAACAGTAGAACATTTGACGATGTTTAGTGCCCGCGTAGCAAGAAAGATTTGCTATCGATTAAAAAAAAATTCAGCCAAAACGGACCAAAATGAACCTAGTTAGGAGAGTGCAAAGAAAATTTCTACATAATGTCAAAAATGGGGGTGCGCGATCGTTACGGCATTTAAGGGAAGAGGGGGGCGGATTTCAAAAAAATTATACCAGTGAACCGGTGACTCAAAATTTTTTTTTAAAAATGGTCAAAATATATTATGGGTTTTCAGATGAAGAAATCAACGAATTGGAGAGTACTGCTCGGAAAGGTTCAAAAGGAGGTAGAGAGGCTTCATGGATTGTTGAGGGAGGTTGAAGAGGCAAATGGTACGATGAAGAATGCGATCGAGACTTTGGAAGAGGATAAGGAAACTCAAAGTGAGTGAAAAACTATTTAGCAACTGACAGAATTGGTCAATGAGGAAAGCAAAAACCAGTTTTGCGGTTGTTTTTCTAACCCTTTTGACCAATTTAAGGGGTCTGGTGCTAGACTGTTAGGTTTCCAAACGTTCTGAAAGTTTTGGAGGATGTAAAATAGACCTACATAGTTTATTGTTTTTTTTCAAACGATCGAAAACTTGACAACTGAGCTCCAGATACTTCGAATTGGTCGAAATGACCAAAAATAAACTGAAAAATACGGTATAACACCCGCAAAACTATAATTTAATATATTTTCCAGCCATTCTTCAACAACTACTTCTCACCATATGACGCGTATGAAGAAATAGGCAAAAATGAAAAAGGTACTTGTCTAGTTACAATGTGCTTCATTGATCTTCCGATATTTCAGGAATCGGAGCAGTCTACGATCTTCCAGCTGTCCTTCGAAGCATGCAGAAGCAAGTTCCACGAGTCAGAGAGGTGAGTGAAACGGGTTTTGGCATTTTGGATTTAGCTAGCCTCTGAGCCGACATGTATAGTAGGATTCGTATAGTAGTGTATAGTAGTGTAGTATGACTCCAAAAACCTATGAATAGAATGTCCATATTAGCAAAGAGATTATTAAACTAAAGTAGATCTATAAATTTCAGATTGGTCATATGCTCCCTTCCTTGAAGAGCCCCTCCGTCATCGTATCACAACATCCAAGGATTTCCAGGACATTTGTTAATTTTTCCCGAATCTCGAAAGTCTTGATTTTTTGTTATTTTCTTCCATTTTGAATGTATTTTTTTAATGTAATATGAATTCATTGAATTTGATTGATTGGGTTATGGGTCTTCGAAACTTCCAGGTTTTCAGGTTTTCTTCTCTGTTAGATTTTCAAGTGGTGGCCTAGAAAACCAAATTTGCAAAAGTTGGACCGCCACTTCAAATTGGCCCAGGAAACACACCAAGGTCATGTTAAGGCATTTTTAAGCGATTTTGAAGTGGTGGCCTAGAAAACCAAATTGGCGAAAGTTCGGCCACCACTTCAAAATGGCCTAGAAATTATATCAGGGTCATGTTAGGGAATTTTTAGACCATTTTTAAGTGGTGGCCTAGAAAACCAAGTTTGCAAAAGTTAAGCCACCACTTAGAAATGGCCTAGAAATTATACCAGGGTCATGCTAGGTCATTTTTAGGCCATTTTGGGGTGGTGGCCTAGAAAACCAAATTTGCAAAAGTTCGGCCACCACTTCAAAATGGCCTAGAAAACCATAGTTGCAACGGGCCGGGCCGGGCCGGGCTGGGCCGGAAGAGAAATTTTCTCGGCCCGGCCCGGCCCGACCCCGGGCCGGCCCGCCTACCACTGTTGAAAATTTTCCAATGAAAATTTGGGAAATTTTTTGAATTAAAAAAGAAAAAAGGTTGCATTTTTCAACAAAATTAACAAGGTATGATAAAGTCGAAAAATAGGTCATTTTTGTCTAAATTGTTGGAAAAATTTCGAAAATTTCGAAAAAAATTCAAAAAAATCAACGTCTGTAGGTACCCCGGGCCGGCCGGGCCGGGCCGGGCCGGCACTTCATCGGCCCGGCCCGGCCCGGCCCGCCAAAATTCTCGACGGGCCGGCCCGTGATTTTGCAACTATGTAGAAAACATACCAGGGTCAAGTTAGGGCATTTTTAGGCCATTTTGAAGTGGTGGCCTAGAAAACCAAAATTGCAAAAGTTAGGCCACCACTGAAAAACGAATTCGTCTAGAACCCTGCTTTTTTCTAGACTACGATTCAGTGACCTAAAAAACTCTTTGGTTTTTTATCCAATTTGGTATCCTGACCACCTGTCGCTCCGCACCTGGCGACAAAAACAGACGCAGATACTCTGCGTCTTCTATTCTTTTCCATTTGAATCCGTATCTCTGGTTATTTCGCAATAATTTTTGCACCATTTTCTCTTCTCTCATTTTGTCTGCGTCTCTTTTTCTCTTCACACATTCATTTGAATATCTGGCGCCACTTACAACCATATTCTATCGAGCGACGACTGAGGTCTGATGTTTCTCAGGCCTCAGTTTCAGCTTGCTTTGACGACTTCACTGAAAAGACGTCTAAATTCAGGAACTTTCGAGACATCCTACTGAATGAATGTCCGAACTTCCTTCTTATTTTTCTGATTATTACTCAACTCAACCCTCGAAAATTCTACAATAAACCTCGAAAGTGGATGGATTTTTGGCACTTTTTAGACTTATTTTTCTGAATATTATGTAACACGTTTCGGTGAGTACCTTATTCTTCAAAATTTGAAACAATTTTGTCGTTTTAGTCTTTATCAGTTAAAATGGACCTTTAGAAAACTCGAAAACTCTAGAAAAGTGAGAATTTCAGGAGCGAAAAACAAATGAAAGTGATAAAGATTCTCAGCTATTTCATTATCTTACAGAATCCCATCAAGACTGATGCTCAAGTTGAATAAGTACATCATGCACGTGAGAAACAGCTCAAAAGGCCAAGCACCAGAAAGTAAGTTTTCGAATAAATGTCTCGAAAATGAAACTGATTTATTTTCAGAAATGGAATAACCAAAATTATTAGAAGGATCATATGCTCAAACGAAGCGAGTTTTTTGAATTCCCGTCAAACTTCTTTATGTTTCAAAAACAATACACTGCCAAATAGTGTATAATCGCCACAATTTCTTCTTTTTCTGAACATAATTGTCTTTTTTTTCAGTTTCAAAAGTTTGCCTCCCTTTTCGAAAATCTCAATTCTCACTTTTTTTTCTCCTATAATCTTGTCTAGAAACTTTTTCTTCAGTTTTTTTTAAAGTTCTCAATAGAGCACATTTGCCAAACAAACAATATTTTTTTCTCTTCAAATTTTTTTTTCTTTTAAAATTCCCAATTTTCCCGGTTTTCGAAGGTTTTTTTCATTCTTATTTTACTTTATTTTTTTATGGCAAAAAAAGAATACCTTTTCAAAATGTTGAAACTTTATTAAAAAAATAAGAAAAGTTTTTTTGTGAAAAGAAGTCTTTGGAAATTCTGAAAAAGAGAAAACCAATTATTTCTACTCTTATTTTTTGGAAAAAGTACGAAAATTCAAGTTCAGGGGACCAAATACTTTTGGAACTTTTCAGATTTTCAAAAATCAAAAAAAAAGAAATTCGTTTTTTCTGTATTTTTGAAAAAGAGGGGGGGGATACCCAGATATCGTAAGACATGTAGAAAGTAATGGAACTACACAGACACTAATAAACTGGTACAATAACAAAGGGAATGCCGTCTTACCAAAACGGCACCATATAATAATCCTGAATAGTTTACAACTTCCGGTTCGTAAATCACATAATGAGCAATAAAGAAGACAAATGACAACCGGGATTCGATGTTTGAGATTACTAATAGTAAGAAAAATCATTTTCGAATGATTGAGCTAAGGAGTTTTCTTCAGTTTTTTACTTCTAAGGTATTATTGAAAAAAATCGGTTTTGTTTTTATAAATTTCATTTAATAGAAAGCATTATTCACACACAAGCTATTCAGCAAAACCAGTAATAAGGTGAATGAGATCAAGAGTAAAAATTTATAATCATTATTGAAATCGAATGAATAATAACTTGGTTTAGCGTTGAATTCCGTTTCCTTCATCTGCATCGGATAAAATTTATTGTATTCGTTTCCAAAGCAATTGGAATTTGGTTGTTGCGTTGGATTACTGTAGTTGTCCATTGGATCCGGGAAGAAATGTGTTGCCATCGGATCCTGATTCTCATCGAACTTCATTGGAGGAGACGTCGAGAAACTATTCATTTCCGGAGAAGATGATGAGGTACTCAAAAACTCGTATCCATATTCGAAATAATTTTGAGTTGGAGCCATCATTTGATTTTCAGTCATTGGAGGAGACATTGATGGTAGGGGCATATTTGAGGAAATTGAAGTATTTGTAGAATCGAAGTAATAAGATCTATTGAGCGGCTGTAGAGGTTCGAAATTATTTTGAACTGGTCCAGATGTGTTCATTGAATTAACAAGGGATCCAGAAGACGCGGCTTGAGAACCTTTGAACTTCTTGGACTCATTATCTGAGCCATTTAGGGGTAGGGGAGCATTGGCAGATCGTTTTCGATTCGTTTTAGCTGATTTGACAACTGGCGCTTCTTCCAATGCTTCTTCTTGCTCAGAACCTTTGTCGAATCTCCGGTATTTACCAGGTACACTCTTGTTATTTTGGATTTTGAATACTTTGACAACCTTGTTCTGAAAAAAACTAATTAGTGAATATTTCTTAATTAGTTGCCTATTTACCTTATACTCGGATACCGCCATAAACTGGGTCTCCTCAAATTGGAATTCGTTGATTACGGTTTTACAATCATTCTCGTAGATTGTCATCACCGGAACGTAGAGACATCTCAGATTTACTTTGCACTGAAAATCAATTAAGGAAACTATTAATTATTGACTTTCTAAACTTACGGAAATTGCCTTCTTGAGTTTCTTAGGTTCGGACGGAATCTCGTTGGCTTTCAGAATTTTTTCGTTGTAGATTTTGACATGTCCAAAATCGATGCCATATTTCATGAGATTTGCTCCAGACTCTCGGATGAATACTTCGTTGGACTCTTCTTTGGGAATTTCATCAGACTTCTCATCAGGAATCCATCCAGCCGTCTTATCATGAACGAATTGTTTCTGATTCCGGCGAACCATTTTGATACCGATATCGTATTCTGTACACGCATCGAGGTGTTGTACTTGGTATTGAAGTTTTGGGAACAGCGGTTTTCCATTGATCGTCATAAGCATCTCGTTTCCTCTTTTGGATTCGTGCAGATACCTCCATTGGTCTTGATTCTTCAGATGGACTTGAATTTGTTTCCTCTGAATCGGTTGATAAATTGGCATCATCTGCGGCTGTCCGTGGACTGGATCAAGTTCATAAACTCTCAGAGATGGATCGTAGACTGTGTAATTGGGAAGTTGTTGCATTTGGAAGTTGCTGCACATCTTGGAAGTTGATGGAAATTGGTACAAGAACGTCTAGCACAGAACGGATGAGTAGATTGAGATAGAATATCGATTAGAACCCCAGAAAGGTAGCGGACCACCAAACCGGAAGAATGCAAATCGAATGAATGACAAATATTTTCTGAGTCTGTTATGGTTATCTAAGGGGGCGGAGTCTAAGGGGGCGTGACCATAAAACGCATCAGAAATCAATGAGGTGAAGAGAGCGAGATAGTACGGGAAACGGAGTGTGTCTCCTGGGAAAAGTACGGTATAAGAAATGAGTACGGTAGATGAAAAACAGAGCTGATGAAGTCAGGAAATATTCTCAAAATGGGCCCTGACAAGATTGCTTGAAAAAAAAACACCAAAATGATGGTCCCGACTATAACAATGAAAAGAACAATTAGTTCTCAATCAGACTAGGAAATTGTCTCTTAAAACCGAAAAATGAGTTTTCTTCAACAAACGTTGCTCGACCAGCAGTAGGTCTGAAGATATTTTGACAAGGAAAGAGATTATGTCTATAGATCTTCGAAAAAATGAAAAACTATATAATGAGACAGCTGTTAGCTAGCTATGTATGCCTTCTGAAACTTATATACTATACCAGTACTGTTTCCCAGGTGAATGACATCCGTGACGGAATAAGCTATGTTAGTTACGTATGCCTCCGACACTCTGTCAATATTCTTTCCCAGAGGACGACATAGGTTCATTCGTTACATGACATCCGTTACTCTAAGAGAGTATGTGTCAACTTTTGAAATATGACACAGCACCTGCCGTTTCTGCAAGAAACATTGACTTCGTTATAGCATTATGGGAAAAAAGATTGGGTGGGATACAGTAGGAAATACAGTAGTATAGCTCAGTGCTATACTAGGATACAGGATTCTTTGAAAAGTGTACAAGAAAAACCGTGAAAGCAATAAGAAATAGTATTCAATCTCCTGTCCATAAATTGAGCAACAAAAAAAAAATAATCATCAGGTTGTTAGTTCCGTCATTATTATTGTTCAAAGACTGCAAAATATGCATTAAATATTATATGCTTCTGGGTTACTGTATTGCGGATTCAATTTCATTGGGTTACTGTTGTTGGTCGCTGGATTCTGGAACTCTGAATTACCACAAGTTCTGTATTCCTGAATTGCTCAATTTCAGAAATTCTGAATCGCTGAAATTCTGAATTTCTGAAATTCTGAATCGCTGAAATTTTGAATTTCTGAGTTTCCAAAATTCCAGAATTTAATAGGAAAAATGTTTATTTACCAATGGGATCACCTTCTAAAACCCATATTTCTCAGAATGATCCTCAGTATTCAAAGTCGAAGTCCCGTTCTAGTGATAAGCTCTTCCAGTATGAACCGAAACCCAACGTTTGGTTCTATCGTTTGGTTCTAGCGTTTGGTTCTATCATTTAGTTCGAGCGTTTGGTTCTATCGTTTGGTTCTATCGTTTGGTTCTATCGTTTGGTTCTAGCGTTTGGTTCTAGCGTTTGGTTCTATCGTTTGGTTCGAGCGTTTGGTTCTAGCGTTTGGTTCTATCGTTTGGTTCTATCGTTTGGTTCTAGCGTTTGGTTCTAGCGTTTGGTTCTATCGTTTGGTTCTATCGTTTGGTTCTATCGTTTGGTTCTATCGTTTGGTTCTATCGTTTGGTTCTATCGTTTGGTTCTATCGTTTGGTTCTATCGTTTGGTTCTAGCGTTTGGTTCTAGCGTTTGGTTCTAGCGTTTGGTTCTATCGTTTGGTTCTATCGTTTGGTTCGAGCGTTTGGTTCTAGCGTTTGGTTCTATCGTTTGGTTCTATCGTTTGGTTCTATCGTTTGGTTCTAGCGTTTGGTTCTAGCGTTTGGTTCTATCGTTCGGTTCTATCGTTTGGTTCTATCGTTTGGTTCTATCGTTTGGTTCTAGCGTTTGGTTCTATCGTTCGGTTCTATCGTTTGGTTCTATCGTTTGGTTCTATCGTTTGGTTCTAGCGTTTGGTTCGAGCGTTTGGTTCTATCGTTTGGTTCGAGCGTTTGGTTCTATCGTTTGGTTCCATCGTTTGGTTCTAGCGTTTGGTTCTATCGTTTGGTTCTATCGTTTGGTTCTATCGTTTGGTTCTATCGTTTGGTTCTATCGTTTGGTTCGAGCGTTTGGTTCTATCGTTTGGTTCCATCGTTTGGTTCTAGCGTTTGGTTCTATCGTTTGGTTCTATCGTTTGGTTCTAGCGTTTGGTTCTATCGTTTGGTTCCATCGTTTGGTTCTAGCGTTTGGTTCTAGCGTTTGGTTCTATCGTTTGGTTCTATCGTTTGGTTCTAGCGTTTGGTTCTATCGTTTGGTTCTAGCGTTTGGTTCTATCGTTTGGTTCTATCGTTTGGTTCTAGCGTTTGGTTCTATCGTTTGGTTCTATCGTTTGGTTCTATCGTTTGGTTCTATCGTTTGGTTCTAGCGTTTGGTTCTATCGTTTGGTTCTATCGTTTGGTTCTAGCGTTTGGTTCTATCGTTTGGTTCTATCGTTTGGTTCGAGCGTTTGATTCTATCGTTTGGTTCCATCGTTTGGTTCTATCGTTTGGTTCTATCGTTTGGTTCTATCGTTTGGTTCTATCGTTTGGTTCTAGCGTTTGGTTCTAGCGTTTGGTTCTATCGTTTGGTTCGAGCGTTTGGTTCTAGCGTTTGGTTCTAGCGTTTGGTTCTATCGTTTGGTTCTATCGTTTGGTTCTATCGTTTGGTTCTATCGTTTGGTTCTATCGTTTGGTTCTATCGTTTGGTTCTATCGTTTGGTTCTAGCGTTTGGTTCTAGCGTTTGGTTCTAGCGTTTGGTTCTATCGTTTGGTTCTATCGTTTGGTTCTATCGTTTGGTTCCATCGTTTGGTTCTATCGTTTGGTTCTATCGTTTGGTTCTAGCGTTTGGTTCTAGCGTTTGGTTCTATCGTTTGGTTCTATCGTTTGGTTCTATCGTTTGGTTCTATCGTTTGGTTCTAGCGTTTGGTTCTAGCGTTTGGTTCTATCGTTTGGTTCTATCGTTTGGTTCTATCGTTTGGTTCTATAGTTTGGTTCTATCGTTTGGTTCTATCGTTTGGTTCTATCGTTTGGTTCTATAGTTTGGTTCTATCGTTTGGTTCTATCGTTTGGTTCCATCGTTTGGTTCTATCGTTTGGTTCTATCGTTTGGTTCTAGCGTTTGGTTCTAGCGTTTGGTTCTATCGTTTGGTTCTATCGTTTGGTTCTATCGTTTGGTTCTATAGTTTGGTTCTATCGTTTGGTTCTATCGTTTGGTTCTATCGTTTGGTTCTATCGTTTGGTTCTATCGTTTGGTTCCATCGTTTGGTTCTAGCGTTTGGTTCTATCGTTTGGTTCTAGCGTTTGGTTCTAGCGTTTGGTTCTATCGTTTGGTTCTATCGTTTGGTTCTATAGTTTGGTTCTATCGTTTGGTTCTATCGTTTGGTTCTATCGTTTGGTTCTATCGTTTGGTTCTATCGTTTGGTTCTATCGTTTGGTTCTATCGTTTGGTTCCATCGTTTGGTTCTATCGTTTGGTTCTATCGTTTGGTTCTAGCGTTTGGTTCTAGCGTTTGGTTCTATCGTTTGGTTCTATCGTTTGGTTCTATAGTTTGGTTCTATCGTTTGGTTCTATCGTTTGGTTCTATCGTTTGGTTCTATCGTTTGGTTCTATCGTTTGGTTCTATCGTTTGGTTCCATCGTTTGGTTCTAGCGTTTGGTTCTATCGTTTGGTTCGAGCGTTTGGTTCTATCGTTTGGTTCTATCGTTTGGTTCTATCGTTTGGTTCTATAGTTTGGTTCTATCGTTTGGTTCTATCGTTTGGTTCTATCGTTTGGTTCTATCGTTTGGTTCCATCGTTTGGTTCTATCGTTTGGTTCTATCGTTTGGTTCTAGCGTTTGGTTCTAGCGTTTGGTTCTATCGTTTGGTTCTATCGTTTGGTTCTATAGTTTGGTTCTATCGTTTGGTTCTATCGTTTGGTTCTATCGTTTGGTTCTATCGTTTGGTTCTAGCGTTTGGTTCTAGCGTTTGGTTCTATCGTTTGGTTCTATCGTTTGGTTCTATCGTTTGGTTCTATCGTTTGGTTCTATCGTTTGGTTCTATCGTTTGGTTCTATCGTTTGGTTCTAGCGTTTGGTTCTAGCGTTTGGTTCTAGCGTTTGGTTCTATCGTTTGGTTCTATCGTTTGGTTCTATCGTTTGGTTCCATCGTTTGGTTCTATCGTTTGGTTCTATCGTTTGGTTCTAGCGTTTGGTTCTAGCGTTTGGTTCTATCGTTTGGTTCTATCGTTTGGTTCTATCGTTTGGTTCTATCGTTTGGTTCTAGCGTTTGGTTCTAGCGTTTGGTTCTATCGTTTGGTTCTATCGTTTGGTTCTATCGTTTGGTTCTATAGTTTGGTTCTATCGTTTGGTTCTATCGTTTGGTTCTATCGTTTGGTTCTATAGTTTGGTTCTATCGTTTGGTTCTATCGTTTGGTTCCATCGTTTGGTTCTATCGTTTGGTTCTATCGTTTGGTTCTATCGTTTGGTTCTAGCGTTTGGTTCTATCGTTTGGTTCTATCGTTTGGTTCTATCGTTTGGTTCTTTAGTTTGGTTCTATCGTTTGGTTCTATCGTTTGGTTCTATCGTTTGGTTCTAGCGTTTGGTTCTAGCGTTTGGTTCTATCGTTTGGTTCTATCGTTTGGTTCTATCGTTTGGTTCTATAGTTTGGTTCTATCGTTTGGTTCTATCGTTTGGTTCTAGCGTTTGGTTCTATCGTTTGGTTCTATCGTTTGGTTCTATCGTTTGGTTCTATCGTTTGGTTCTATCGTTTGGTTCTATCGTTTGGTTCCATCGTTTGGTTCTAGCGTTTGGTTCTAGCGTTTGGTTCTAGCGTTTGGTTTTATCGTTTGGTTCTATCGTTTGGTTCTATCGTTTGGTTCTATCGTTTGGTTCTAGCGTTTGGTTCTAGCGTTTGGTTCTATCGTTTGGTTCTATCGTTTGGTTCTATCGTTTGGTTCTATAGTTTGGTTCTATCGTTTGGTTCTATCGTTTGGTTCTATCGTTTGGTTCTATCGTTTGGTTCTATAGTTTGGTTCTATCGCTTGGTTCTATCGTTTGGTTCTATCGTTTGGTTCTATCGTTTGGTTCTATCGTTTGGTTCTAGCGTTTGGTTCTATCGTTTGGTTCTAGCGTTTGGTTCTATCGTTTGGTTCTATCGTTTGGTTCTAACCAGTTTTTTCAAAGTTTAGACAAATTTTCCCTATTTTCATCTGTTTTCACTCAAAAAAATTCAATTTTATTTCAAAAATAGCTGTTTTATACCTGAAATCAATGTTTTAGAAGCTATTTTTGAAGCTCAAAATTGTGCTTTGTGTACATAAATCGTCATTTTTGAGACAAAAATTTCTATTTTGAGGCTGAAAATTGAATTTTACGAACAAAAAATAGTGCTTTTTTGAGCGAAAGATTGCGATTTTTAAGGTGAAATCTTGTCGGTTTTGTAAGGGGCTCTGTACCCCTTAGTTGGGCAGTGCTAAGGTTCATCTGAATTCCATTCGGGTGACTCATAGGATTGCTAAGTCTTAAGGGATTGCATCACTTTTGATAGAGCATGGGATGAGGAAGGCTCTTTGGACTCTGTCCAGGACAGACGCTGGGTCTCCTCCTTCTCCCATGTCTCTACTATTAGAAACATTCTTGGCCTGTTAATCATTTCTTTCTTACAGGCTCGCCCGAAGACCGCCGCCTCTCCGTCTCGTCTGCTGCCACGCTCTCTACGGCCGAGGAATGGTCCAACATTGACCCCGTCCCATTCCTTCGATATTCCCCCCCCCCCCTCAACTATATACCCCCCCCCCCCTCGATCGTCTCCACTGGATCTCAATTCCGTCATTTTATCTACACTTCTTTATCCTTTTGTCTTCGTTTCTTTATCCTTTTTACTGAATCATTTATCCCTTTTCCTGTATGCTCCAAAGTACCTTCAATAAAAGACTAAGTCTGAAAGAACCTCGTGTTATCCTTTATTGTTTGAAGTTCGGTTTCGGATTTTTTCTGGAAAAAAAAATTCTGGAAAATAAAAAAATTGGATTTTTTGAAAATTTCGAAATTTCCATTTTTTTGGGTTTTCAAGAGAATTTCCACCTATTTTCAAGATCCTTTGCTTTCATTTTCCAATCAAAATCTTCAAAAATCGTCAAACATCCACCAGAAACCGCATTTTTACAGAATTTTTTCGGAAATTTTGGTCATTTTGAATAATTTTAAGTCAAAATTAAATGTAAACTTCAATTTTCCTCTGTTTTTTTCAAAATTATCAGAAATCAACGGAAAAATAGGTTTTTATAGTATTTTAAGCTCTAAAATTCCTAAAAAATGTCTTAATTCCTCTGAAAATTCTTGTTTGAGAACAAAAATATGAAATATAAATTGTAAAGTTTGCTAAAAAT
This sequence comes from Caenorhabditis nigoni, assembly GCA_027920645.1. NCBI lineage: Eukaryota > Metazoa > Nematoda > Chromadorea > Rhabditida > Rhabditidae > Caenorhabditis > Caenorhabditis nigoni. The sequence goes on from CP115869.1 coordinate 2,779,173, forward strand.
GCTCTAAAAATAGCTAAAATTCGCATTTTTTGACCGATATTTTTTGTTTTGGTATCAAATTGGAGCCTGAAAATTTTTATATTTTTCAGATACATCAGTTCTGTGTTTTTTGAATTTTCTTAAGCTAGCGACGTCTTCTAAGATGTTTTTCATAAAATTGGAGAGCAAGCGCGCTCTACGTCCACGCGCGAGAGAGTGCGAGACGCAGGTGGCGCAGTGTCGATTTACGGGGAATGGGGTATATTTTTTCTTTTTTTTGCGCATTTTCTCTAGTGTTTGTGGAAAAAAACAGCGGTAAATTAAATTTTAAAATTGAATTTGATTTTTATAAGAAATTCTGACTTAAAATTATTCCAAATGACCAAAATTTCCGAAAATATTCCGAAAAAACAGCGGTTTCTGGTGGATTTTCGACGATTTTTGAGGACTTCGATTGGGAAATAAAAGCATAGTTGCAAAATCTCGGGCCGGTCCGGGGTCTCAAATTTATTAGATTATTATTTGACAGTCAAACTGTTTGCCCGATCAATTGCCTAATTTTGTGAAGCAAAAAACTTGTTTGCATAGATTTACCGTAAAACCTGTAATAGAAGTTCCCCCTGACTTTCAACTTTGAGCCCATTTATCTTGGTTCCAGATAAAGACATCAAATATTTGTTAACTGATAAATTGTTAATCATAATATAATAAACAATTTGTCAGTTGACACATTTTTGATATCACTTATAGGAGCCAAGATAATTGAGCTCAAACTTGGTAGTGTGGGGGCACTTCTATTACAGGTTTGACGATATACGACTTTATTTTGTTTTTTCTTTTTTTTCCTTTTAATTCTATCTCGTTCCTTTTTCCCCTACAAATTTGTGTTTTCCGGACGCCTCAACCTCTATGCTCTTTTCTCATTGCTTTTTCTCTATAGTTCCAATTTTCCAGGTGTGACATCCCAGAGGAGCAGTTCAAAATGCAACAGCCAAGCATGGAAGTCGAAATTGGACCAATAATCGGAGTATATGTTCCTCGAGATGTTTCTCAGAATATCGGAGTTCCAGCTCAACCAGAGCACATTGTATACGAGTTCCAGGATCGTCCGATGGAGTATCAAAACGATGATGATGAAAATGCTCCGGGACCGATCCGACTCCGGCGAGTAAGAACCACAAGGGCAGAGGTCGGCGATATCTTAGGAACATTTGTGGGAACTCATGACACTGGATTCGTGAACAAGTATCAACACCAACGGTATAGAGTTTACGATCCGAGGACTCGAGAGCCGTTGAAGCTTCCTTTCAATGGCTCCACGAATATGAGCGATTGGACGGTGAGTAGTTTGTTATTCTCTTTTTCGAATCAATTTGTAAATCATCAACATTTTTCAGCGGAGCCAAGTTCAAGAGTTCCTCAGCCAAATTGTCTCTCCTCACAAGGCGCAGGCGATTGGAAGACTATGTCTGGATGAAATTGAGCTTCTACTGTTCGAACCCAAAACAAGTCAATTTTATGCACAGCTGATCCCCCTGATGATTCTCCAAAACCAGTACTTAGAATGGCATGAGTATGAACAAATTTCGAAAGAAGTGGCAAAAGTGAGAAGAGTCCAACTTGGACGAACTTAAATTGTGCCATTCGAATTTCAATATTTCCTTTGTTTTCTGATTTTTTTTTTCTTATGGTTTCTTTTTTGTCATATTCATCGAGTTTGCGTTATGTCTTAAATAAAAACGTTATTGTCAAAATAAATTTTTACCTATTCTTTGAACTCAAAAAATTTAGATGTAGGGCAACAAAATCCAAAGAAGTTTAGTTCCGAATCAATGCTGTTTAACCTAAATCAAAGCTCTAAATATAGAATTACCGTAAAACCTGTATTAGAAGGGCCCATTCAATAGAAGGGCCCATTCAATAGAAGGGTCCTCTGTGAAAAAGGATCCTCCCTTCAACATGCGTTTCGAAAAATTTCAGTACTTTTCAGTGGAAAGTATTCCAGGAACTCCACGAATTGATAGAAATTTGTTAAAATTTCATTTTTCAATGAAAATCTTGCTGGATTTTGGTGAAATTGGAAGATTTTCAAGAATTTTGAACGAATTTTCGTCCAATTTTTTGGTGCAAATTTTCTGAAAAACTGGCCGGAAAAAGAGAAGGACCCCCTCTAATTGAAGGGCCCACCGGAGGAACCTCGGAACAATCGCTCTTTTTTTCTCGCTCTCTTGGCCTCCACGTCATCGTTTGGGCGACAAGTCGCAGAAAAGAGACTGTCGGGCGACCGCGAAAAACATACGTGGCCATTGACGCTGCGTCTCTCATTTTACCATATAAAATCGTATCTCTCGCAATCACTTTCGCGTCTGCGTCTCCTCATCTCATATTTGTTTGAATTTCTCGCCACATCATCACTCTATATAGCGACGACTGGGGTCTCATGTTTTTTGGGCCTCAGTTTAGCTCCAATTGACTTCTTGAATGAATAGAGGTCTACTTATTCCAGACATCCTGACTGAATGGAAGTCTCAAAGTTTCTATTTTATTTTTCTGATTATTTCTATATTTATTCCTTGAAAATCTTCAATAAACCCTAAAAATGCATGGGTTTTAGAGTTTTTTCAATCTATTTTTCTGAATATTTCAATCTTTGTCGACATACGTCCCGGACATCAAACCAATGGTGGATACGACAATATATGGAGCATTTTTGTTTCTATTGCTGGCAAGTTGGTGCTGTCGCTTCCTGATGATCATCGATTTCTTCTTATATTGATAACCAAGAAGCTTGCTGAAGTTGACGTAAAGTGAAAAAGGATCCAAATGCACCATACGTAAGCATAAATACACACCCTGCACTTTTAATATATAATTTTATTCAGATTGTTGCGGAAATCATAGAAAATCCAATCGATTATCAGCTTCCTAGCCACAAAGTCAGCCTGATGAAGCAGCGGTCGAAATGGAGAAGATTTTCTACAAGGCAATAAATGATGGCGTTGGAAAATCGTTGGTATATCTCGGCTTCTTCACCTGCCATTTTGCGGGAATCAACTTTGTCAAGAATGGGATTGTCAACAGAGACGATGCTTATCAGTAAGTTGTTTAGCTTTAATCCAAATCATGTGATACAATTTGATAGCCAACTAGATTTTTAATTAATTCTCCTTTTTTCAGCTGAAAACTTATCCACCGTAAACCAGCAACTGGAGATATTATGGATGGATTGAGGCCAAAGACAATTTTCTTTTCAAATCTTTGACGATTTTTTAAATAAATTAATTTATGATCACTGTTTCTTTTTGAGGAAATTGTGAAATTTTCAGGGGGACTGAGAAAGAAAGAGAGAGAGAGAGAGAGAGAGAGAGAGAGAGAGAGAGAGAGAGAGAGAGAGAGAGAGAGAGAGAGAGAGAGAGAGAGAGAGAGAGAGAGAGAGAGAGAGAGAGAGAGAGAGAGAGAGAGAGAGAGAGAGAGAGAGAGAGAGAGAGAGAGAGAGAAACTTCCAAATTCGATTTTCTTGACCACCACTTCAAAATAGCCAAAAAATGCCCTAACGCGACCCTGGTATTATTCCTAGGCTATTCCTATTTTGAAGCAGTGGCCTAACTTTCGCAAACTTGGACTTCCAGGCCACCACTTCAAAATGGCCTCAAAATGCCCTGACATGACACTGGTATGATATCTAGGCCATGTTGAGAGGGTGGCCTAACTTTTGCGAATTTGGTTTTCTAGGCCACCACTTCAAAATAGCCAAAAAATGCTCTAGCGTTACCCTGGTGTGATTTCCAGGCCATTTTTAAGTGGTGGCCTAAGTTTTACAAATTTGGATCTCTAGGCCACCACTTGAAATGACCTGAAAGTGCCCTAACATGACCCTGTTATGATTTCTAGGCCATTTTGAGAGAAAGAGAGTATACGATCCAATCAGCTTCATCTGTGTTCGCCGACTCATCTTGTTTGTGGTCCCTTTGCTTATGTAACATTTTAGCTTATCCATCGTTTTAGTCACTCCTTCCTCTATCAGTATTCAGAAAGTCAGATATTTCTCTCTTATCGGTCTCCAAGACGACAGCTTGCTCCCAAAAACAGACACCAGTAGCCAACGACTCTCTGTCTCTCATTTTCACATTTGAGCTCCAAATCTAGTAGCATTCAGTGACTTAGAAATCCTCTTTCTTCTCTCTGCCTTGTATCTATACTATGTGTCAGGCGCCGGCTTGCGGTGCCAGACCCCGTCAGGCGTGGGGCGCCGGCTGGCGGTGCCGGCTCTGTGTCTCTTATTTCCACATATGGAGTTAAAGCTCTTGTCGTTTCCCCCGCCCCTATTATCACTTTCGATGTCTGCATCTCCTCTTTATCAGCCCATTCAAATTTTGGCGACTCGAGGCTCAGTCTTCTCCTGACTTCTTCACTGAATAGAGGTCTCAATATATTCGGAAAATTTCCAGACATCCTACTGCATGGAAGTCGGGAAGTTCCTTTGATTTTTCTAAAAATTGCTCTATTTATTCTTTGAAAACCTCCACTAAACTTTATATATGAATGGGTTTGGAGATTTTTCACTCTATATTTTTCTGAATATTCAAAAAAATTTTCAAAAACTGGTTTTGGAACCATCTCGCTGGCGAGTCTGTGGGGATGGAACACCTGGCAAATTGAGAAGAATGTCTGATCGGTGAGTTGCGCAAATTCGATATAGGAAATTAAACTGAAAAAATTGTGTAATTTGCTTGGAAAATTTAGTCTAAAACTTGAAATTTCATGTTCTCCGCATTTTTCTCAATATTGTTAACCACTTTCCGACCATTTCAAGTATATTTCTAGCCTATAAAATTTGCCAATACCCTTTTTTTCCAGAAGATCTGCAAAATTACCCAGGTTGGAGAAAATGTCTTGGAGTTTGTTAAATGTTATATAGGTAAGTGGTACAGAAATCGAAACAAAAAAAAGTGAAAAAATTTCAGAAAAAGTCCAATTCGTGGGGTTCGAAAGATGTTCAAAGATCGCTTTGTCCTCAATAGGATTTTGAAAATAATTTTTTTTAATTAATGAATAAATTTTTATTAATTTTCAATTATCTTTTTGCTTTATGCCGCGTTCAAAGTTGATTTCCAAGAAAAACTTTCTGGAAAAAACGCTGTCCAAAGTTGCCATTGTTTTACAGATTTCCAGGAACAGTAAGCTACAGTATCACTCGTTTTGACTGTGTTTTTAGAGTTGAAAATGGGAGTTCGTGTCGATTTACGGCGGGCCTCGAAGCGAACGCTTCTGGAAAACAAAAACAGCGTTTTTCAAGGAAATTTCTCTTGGAAATCCACTTTGCACGCGGCATTATATAGGAACTCATGCTGATTTTCTCAAAAAAAAAAACACGCAAATGTTTAATTCAAAACGGTCCGTAATGAGAGACACAGAGAGTCTCTTTTTCTCAGCTTTCAATCTACGTCATGTGTCAGAGAGAGAGGAAGGCAAGAATTCCTATTTCTTCTTTTCCCAAGATAGCTGTCGTAAACATTTCCACACGCACGCACATTAGAGGACCTTGGCATATCTTCAGTGTTGCGTGTCAAGAAGAAGCCCCATTTCCCCAGAGTTTTCCGCTGCTACATGTCTCCTTCTCACTTGCGCTATGTTTTCTTTTTCTCCTCCACGCCACGCCCCCTCTCTCCCTATCTCTCAACTCGGACCCTGCAGCGCTTTTGCCCACATTTCTACTATTCCGTCCCTCCCGACCAGCGTCTGATTTAGCAGGTCTCTAGGAATCTTCCACGAAATCTTTCTGCATGGAATTCTGGAAGTTCATTTCTATTTTTCTGAATATTATTCTATTTGTTCCTATGCTCGGCTACGGTTAACGCTTCTGAAGACTACGCCTCCCACCTCGGAAGCCCACACCTTCCCAGCATATGTACCGGCCGAGTACCTCGAAGATCTCCTTCCGAAGGAACAGCTCCTCCAACGGAAAGCCGAAGATTCCCAGCTTATGTTGCCGACACCTCGGACAGGATCAAGTTCCGTGGATTGTCTGTGGATATCCCAACGCTCGCCGACTTTTAAAAAAAGGATGAGAAGAACCTTCTTCATACGCTCGAGGACATCGCATGGTTCCAGAAGCTTCCGGAACAAGTGAAGAAGGTCTGCGGCAAGGAATGCCTACAGAAGTTCAAGCGAAGTGAGTTTTTTACTGAAACTTCCAAAAATCCTTGAAAATTCTTTAACTCGAATTTCCTGATTACTAGATGTTAAGGAGAAGATAGTGAAAAAGAGAGAGAAAACTAGATAATCTAGTCAGATCTTGAAAATTATGAAAATCTGTGAAGTTTGATTTCCCACAGTTAATCATTTTCAAATATCTAGTCTTCTAAACCCTTAACATCTCATTTTTCAGTAATGATCAATGTGGCCTGCCAAGAGGACTAGAAGAGAGGAGTCTCAAGTCGTATGACAAGCTCAAATGTTTTGAGAAGCTTCCCGGACAAGTCAAGAAGTACATAAAGAAGACCATCAAGGCAATCTGCTGCCCACCGCTTAATAAATATATGTTTTTTTTGTTTTTAAATAACCTCTATTTATTCATTTCCCTACCTATTTTTCAATAAATTTTAGTAACACTTCAAATGATTTTTTTTTCATTTCAGATAAAATTTCATATTTCAGGTTGGAGTTTTAGACCAAAATAGATAATCTGGCTCCAAAATTTGAAAATTTTCTTTATCAGATTCCTAAAGAACACCCCCTGGCGGGTCGATTGGCGAATGAGCTAAACGACTTTGCCTCTTTAAAAACGCAAATCTCGAAAACTAATAAACCTATTTAATTTTTGTCCATTGATAAATTGTGTAGAATTGAATTCTACACATTTTCTTAGTTTACAATTTTTTGATAGCGTTTACAGGAGCCGAGATAATTGGGCTTCAAGTTGAGGAGTTCCTCTTCATCTCTCCCATGGAGCGATCATCTCTTTTTTTTTTATTTGCGAGAGAAAAAGAGAGGTTTTTTGGAGAGAATTAGATTTTAGAAAACCTAATAAGCTTCATTTATGTTTGCCAACCTATTTAAGAGAGAGCTTCGGACTATAGATTCGGCCAGAATTCATATTTCTTCTTTTCCCCAGCGCAGCTGTGGTCAACAATTCTCCACGGACACTCATTAGATGACCGCGGCAGGCCGTCAGTGAAAAGAGTCAAGTAGAAGCCGCATTTACACTGAGTTTCTCGCTGTTACATGTGCCTCGACTTCTTACTCGCCCTATGTTTTCCTTTTTTCCCCATCCCCATCCCCGCCCCCTTCTCTCTCTATCTCTCAACTGGGACCCTTCTGCGCTTTTGCCCACAATACTACTATTCCATCCCTCCTGACCAGCGTCTGATTTAGCAGGTCTCTAGGAATCTTCCACGAGATCTTACTGCATGGAATTCTGGAAGTTCCTTTGTATTTTTCTGAATATTATTATATTTCGTCTCATCCTCAGCTACCGTCAACACTTCTGAAGGCTGCACCTTTCCACCGTATGTCCCAGCGGAGTACCTCGACGATCTGATAAGCTTAAGTGCTTCCATAAGTTAAAAATGCTCGTCATGTCTGAATGTGGCAAAGAGTGTCATAATGACTTAGTGGGTAAGTGAAATTGTTTTAAGTTTTAGGATATTTATGCTCATTTTGACGACCTTCAAAAAACACGTCGATTGATATAATTTTCACAAATTTTGAATTTAAACTAGTGAATATACACTTCCAGCATCTCGTCTACCATTTTGAGCACTTTTTTTCTGTATCTCTGTTCGTTTGAGAGATATCAACTCAACGGATAAATTATTTATCATGATATCAGCTGCATATTATTAGTTGACAAACTTTTGATGTCTTTACTAGGAACCGAGGTAATTCAGCTCAAAGAGCAAGCCTCATGGTGTCGTTTTAACATAGCCTTCTGGGCACTTTGAAAAAGGCTTAATTTGGTTCAAAATTGAAATTTTCACTCAAATCAGACAGAGAAATATATCATTTCAATAAGATCTACAAAATGGTATTGATTTCGACTTTTTCAGATCTATCGGAATTGGTCTGCTCAGGAATCAACATCACCTCTTCGGAAATCGAGCTCTAAGGATTTTTTAAATTTAGTTTTTTGGTTATTTTTTAGTTTCTCAAGTTTTTTTTTGTAAAACTTTGTCCGCTTTTTTTAATGTTCTTCTGGTTTTTTAAAATTTAGTTTATGTTAATTTTAGTGAATCTACTTATTTTTGTAGGTTTTTCAATCCTGGAGGTCCTTCAATAAAACTTTTTAATGAAAACCCATAGTTTTTCAATGAATTTCAGAAGTTTTTTCTCTAAAATTCTTTCTCTAAAAACTTCAAAAGATGATGGACTGGCTGCAAAATTTGGTGAACGACTTTTTCAGACTTTTATTAGATTCCTGAAGAACGTCCTCTCGAGTGCCGATTGGCGAACGAGCTGAAAACGTTGCCTCTATAAAAATGCATAGGCTTTCTAAAGATATCTACAGGGTGGGGCAAAAGTCTGGTAACCAAAAGAAGACATCATAACTTGTCGGAAAATAGTCCAATCCGTGTCAAATTTTGACAGGACTTTACCAAAGAGATTCGTGACTAAATGAAATTATAGTCGTTTGTTTCTGACAGCTCTGTTTCAAATCGCGGGGCTCAACATCTTTGGGTAACGTTTTTGAAGGCACGGGGGTGGTCTGGGGGCAAACTGTCTCATTCCGCGGTAAAAATAATGTTTGAGAGCACCCAAAAACATGTGAAAATGAACTTGAACGTATGTTCTAAAAGTTTCAAGTATCGAAATTCCCATCAGATTACCGTCCGACTCGAGACTGGCCATCCTTTTTGGGGATGAAGTTGAAACATTTGGTTTTGGCACTTTTTGCTGAACACGTTTTTCCGTGTGAGCAGGTTCTGCATCTTTTTGGGCAGTTCAATTTTGCGTGCTTTATGGCACGATGACTGAAACATCATGATTTTCCCTAGATATAGTATTCCTGGCCCACTGGCTTGCTCACAAGGATCCGCCAAAAACAGCAAAAAACCGAAGAGGGCGTACAGAAAGTAATGCCATCTTCGTAAAAATTGAGATAGGAACATGAAACTTTTCACATCTACTAATGAAGAGACGGGGAAAAATATGAGCATAAAATCGAAGCACGAAAAATACGTCAGCGCGCGCCAGCTTGCGTCAAACTTCGGTTACCAGACTTTTGCCCCACCCTGTAGATTTCAGAAAACCTAATAAGCTTCAACTATGTTTGCCAACTAATCATGAAAGAGTTTCGGACTATAGCTTCGGCCAGAATTCCTATTTCTTCTTTTCCCAAGCCAGCTGTCGGCAAAATTCTATGCGGACACTCATTGGATGACCAGGGCAGGCCGTCAGTTTGGCGTGTCAAGTAGAAGTCCCAATTACACTGAGCTTCTCGCTGTTACATGTGTCTCGACTTCTTACTATGTTTTCCTATTCTCCCAATCACCCCGCCCTCTATCTCTATCTTTCAACTGGGACCCTTCTGCGCTTTTGCTCACAATACTACTATTCCATCCCTCCTGACCAGCGTCTGATTTAGCAGGTCTCTAGGAATCTTCCACGAAATCCTTCTGCTTGGAATTCTGAAAGTTCCTTTGTATTTTTCTGAATATTATTCTATTTGGTTTCATACTCAGCTACTGTCAACGTTTCTGAAGCCTACACTTATGGCAAAGAATGTGAACAGAAGTTCAACCGACGTGAGTTTTTCAAAGCCGCATATCTCGAAAACTAGAACACCTATTCGAGTTTTGTAAACCATGAAAAGGTGGTAAAATTGATTTTACACATTTTGAGAGTTGATCATTTTTGAATATATAGTCTTCTAAACCCTTAATATATTATGTTTCAGTCTTCATCAATGTTGCCTGCCAGGAGCTACTTTTTGGCATTTTTGCTCCTCGGAGCATTTTTCGTGTTTTCGGATGCCAGGACAACTACAAGAATGTGTTTAAAAAAGTTAAACAACTATATCACCGGAATTTGCGGAGACTTATGTGCAAATGATGTACCGGGTAAGTTCAATTTTATTTGTTTTCTGAGATATTGTTCCTGGGATACATAATTATATTATGCCCATTTTGAAGTTCTTGGAAAAATACGTCGATTGGTATAATTTTTATAAGATTCCAATTAAAACTAATGGAGATACGGGTCAAAAACTGCAAGATTTGTTGGTTCACCGTTTTTTCCAACCTTATCACTTTGAGCTCGATTATCTGAGATACCATAAGAGATATCAAAATATCAATAACTAATAAATTGTTTAATGTATTATGATAAAACTTTTATCAATCGCCTTATTTTTGATATCTGTTATAAGAGCCGAGATAATTGAGCACATAGTGACCATACTCAAATTATGTCTTAAATTGGTTTAAAACTGACATTTTGATTTTATTCAAAAACGAAAAATGTAGAACTCAACAAGATTTTAGAAACAATATTAAAATCAACTTCACATTTTCTAGACTTTGTTCAAGCGGTTTGCTCCGGAATCCGACTACCAAGATCGGAAATCAAGCACAGATGTTGTCCATAGAAGCCTACTCCAAGAACTCCAAGGATTTATTTTACTCAGTTTTTAGGTTTTTTTTGTTGCTTAAATTCTATTTATGTTAGTTGGTCTTTAAAAAAAATTGTTTCTGTTTTTTTTAATGTAAATTTCCGTTGCTCTTTTTAGTTGTATAGCTTTTTTGAATCCTTGGAGTCCTTCAAATAAAACTTGTTAACAAAAAATCTTTAAAGAAATTTCAGAAATCACAAATAGATCTTGAAAATGGGAGAAAGTGGACCAAAGACGGCTGAAAATTGGTAATCCGATGTCTGGAGCCATGAAATCTTTAAATATAATAAAATTCGGCTCTAACTTAAATTCTATCTTCCAAGAAATCCTACTGAAAGCCGCATATCTCGAAAAATAAAACACCTATTCAAGTTTTGTAAACAATGAAAAAGTGTCAAATTTGACTTCACACAATTTGATAGTTGATCATTTTTGAATATCTAGTCTTCTAAAACCCTAAAATCCTATTTTTCAGATTTCATCAATGCCAGAAGATGACCCCGGAGTACAAGAAAAGACCATCCAAGCAATTTGCTGCCCAATGGAAAACAAATATATGTTTTTGATTTTCTTTTAAAGCTAGTTTTTTAGTTTTTGTGGCTTTTGTAGTTTCTAAGTGATTTCTTGCTTACATTTTTTTCTACTTCGTTTTTAATAAATTTTAGCAACACTTCGAATGATCTAGTTTTTTTTTAAATTTCAGACGAAATTTCCTATTTCCGGTTGGAGTTTTAGACCAAAAAAGGTAATCTGGCTCCGAAAATTGGAAAACGACTTTTCCAGATTTCTAAAAAAAACACCCCCTTGCGGGTCGCTTGGTAAATGAGCTAAAAGACTTTGCCTCTTTTAAAATGCATATCTCTAAAAATAATGAATCTATTTAATTTTTTTCAACTGATAAGTTGTGTAGAATTGGATTTTACACATTTTTCCAGGTTACAATTTTCAATGACGTCCACCGGACCTGAGATAATTGGGTTTCAAGTTGAGGAGCTCCTTTTTTTCTCTCCCTCATAGAGCAATCATCTCTTTTTTCTTCATTTGCGAGAGAAAAAGATAGGCTTTCTAAAGATAATTAGATTTTAAAAAACTTAATAAGCTTCATCTATGTTTGCCAACTAGTCAAGAGAGAGCTTCGGACTATAGCTTCGGTCAGAATTCCTAGTTCTTCTTTTCCCCAGCGCAGCTGTGGTCAACAATTCTCCACGGACACTCATTAGATGACCGGGAAGGCTGTCAGTTGAGCGTGACAAGTTGAAGCCCCATTTACACTGAGCTTCTCGCTGTTACATGCGCCTCAACTTCTTACTTGCCCTATGTTTTCCTTTTCTCCGCCCCACCCCTCTCTCTATCTCTCAACTCGGACCCTTCAGCGCTTTTGCTCACATTACTACTATTCTTTTTCTCCTGACCAGCGTCTGATTTAGCAGGTCTCTAGGAATCTTCCACGAACCCCTTCTGCATGGAATTCTGGACGTTCCTTTGTATTTTTCTGGATGTTATTCTATTTGGTCCTATGCTCAGCTACCATCAACTTTTCTGAAGCCTACACCTATTTGAAGTACTTGTTGCTTGGAGCATTTCTCATGTTCTCTGATGCCAGGAGCACTACAATAGTGTGTCTTAAAAAGTTAAACAGCTATGTCGCTGGAATTTGCAGAGACTTCTGTGCAAATGATGCACCTGGTAAGTTCAATTTAATTTTTTTTTGAGATTTTGGTTTCTGAAAAAATCGTATAGAGTTTTCAAGCCCTTGGAGTCCCACGGGAGGAGCAAACTGCTCGTGCTCAGTCTGCTCTTGGATTCAGAGGCTCACTTTTTCTATATCTCAGGATTTTTCTAGGGAATCTGAATCTCATATTTCTAATAGAAATGTTCCCAATATTTCAGAGCCATGGATTTGAGCATCCTTGCAGTTTTGTGTCTGCTCCTCGTTCCAGCGATTTCAACTTCGGAAGCTGAAATCGATCTTCAGCATCTGGAAGAAGTGCTCCAGCAGTTCCAGCCAGACGCCCTTCCAATCTTGGAGGAACTGAAAAAAGACAAAAAGGTATTCATTAGTAAAATGTTTGAATTTTGATTTTACAAATTTTATTAGTTTACGAAAATTAGATAGCTTTAATGGTCTTCAAAGAGACATCGCCTCCTAGCTTCGCTATCCGCTTGCCGAGGGGCGGTGTCTCATTCAAGACGCATTTCTCCGAAACTAAAGAAGGTTTTCAATTTTTGTCAACAAATGAAATCCAATTTAGAAATTTTAATAATACCGTTTGAAAATTTCAGACTTCACTGCGTTGGCCTGCCAAATGAAGCTCAACGAAAAAGTTTTCAAATCCATTTGCTGCAATGATAATTTCTGATTTATGGATTTTTTGAATTTGTATTGTATTGCGTTACCTCTAATTTTTCCTCTATTGACCTATTCCGTTACCTCGAAAATTCTCCAGAATCAAAAATAAATGTTCAATTGTTATTTTTTTAATAAATTTTATTTCAAGTTTATGAAACATCAGAAGCTTCTAAAAGGTTCTTCACTTTTCTAGAACTTTCTGAAACTCTTCCAGCTACTCTTTTAGGAACTTCCAAAATTTTCTGGACCCTTTTGAACCTCTTGGTCCCTCTAAATCGTTCTATGAGTTTACTCCTGAAAGACAACAGTTGACGTCTGATCAGAGCAAAGAGATAATATAAATGATGAAATACAAAATGATGAGTCATTTTTTGAAGTAAACACTGTTCTAGAGGTCCCTAGAAAGTTCTAGAAGTCCCTAGTTAGATAAGCCAGGTGGCGGAGAGGTTGTGCAAGGTTTGAGCAAGATTTGGAAAAAAGGATGGTCAGATTTTTCATCTCATTTTCAATTTTTTCTCTGTCTCTTTCGCTCAGGGCGAGAATTCCAATTTCTTCTTTTCTCAAAGAAGCTGTCGTTGACAATTCTATACGCACGCACATTAGTGGACCTCGGCAGACCTTCAGTGTTGCGTGTTTAGAAGAAGCCCCATTTCCCCTGAGTTTTCCGCTGTTACATGTCTCCTTTTGACTTGCCCTACGCTTTCCCTTTTGCCCCCCCCCCCACTCTCTCTATCTCTCAACTCGAACCCTTCAGCGCTTTTGCTCACATTACTACTATTCCATCCCTTCTGACCAGCGTCTGATTTAGCAGGTCTCTAGGAATCTTCCACGAAATCTTTCTGCATGGAATTCTGGAAGTTCCTTAGTATTTTTCTGAATATTATTGTATTTGGTTCCATTCTTGGCAACCTTCAACGTTTCTGTAGCCAACACTGGTGGCAAAGAATGCGAGCTGAAGATCAAGCGACGTGAGTTTTTTAAGCCGCAAATCTTGAAAACTAGAACACCTATTCAAGTTTTGTAAACAATGAAAAGGTGTCAAATTTGACTTTACACATTTTGATAGTTGATCAGTTTTGAATATCTAGTCTTCTAAACCCTTAAACTCCTATTTTTCAGTCTTCATCAATGTTGCGTGCCAAGAGGACTAGAAGAGGGTGTTTTGAAAAGTTAAACAGCTACGTCATTGGAATATGCGGAGACCTCTGCAAATGATGCACCTGGTAAGTTTAATTTCGTTTGATTTTTGAGTTTTATGGGATATATAATCATATTATGCTCATTTTGAAGCTATTTGAAGCTATGAATCATTTTGATCATTTCGAAGCTATGAAGCTATGATCATATAGAAGCTATGAAGCTAAATACGTCGATTGGTAGAACTTTTATATATAGGATTTGAATTAAAACTAGCAGAGATACGGCTTGCTTCGTTGGTTCACTGTTTTTCCAGCCCTATCACTTCTATTTTGGATTCTGGAGCTCAATTCTCTAATTTTTCAGGAAAATGGTTTTGCGTGGTCTCATCTTTGGCTTGTTCGTCGTTCTAGCCATCTCGGAGCCTTCGAAATCAGCTCCAGAAGCTGGAAGCGGCTTTGCACGAGTACCAGCCAGAAGCTCTAGAAGTTTTGGATGAGCTGAAAAAAAGAGCAAATCGAGCCGCTGGTCCCACAGCATTGTGGCTATAATATTTTCCTTAAGATTCTTGGTGCTTGCGGAGAAGCCACCTAATGCAAATCCAATTGTAAGTGATTTTCAAAATCATCTCGGATCCCAGGACTTTATATCAATTGCGATATCTCTTATAAGAGCCGAGATAATTGAGCACATATTGACCATACTCAAATTACGTCACAACTTGATTCAAAATTGGAATTTTAATTTGATTCACAACGAAAAATTTGAAACTGAACGAGATTTTAGAAACAAAGTTAAAATTATAGTTTCTCTTCTGATATCTCTTACAGAAATGGAGATAATTAGGCTTAAATTGCGATGATTCAATTATCTCGGCTCTTATAAGAGATATCAAAATTTTGTCAACTGCTAAAATTTTACTGATAATGTGATCAACATTCTGTCAGTTGATCACTTTTCGATATCTCTTTAAGGAACCGAGTTAATTGAGATCAAAGGGCCAGAAAAAAAGGACAAACAGCGGAAGAATGACAGACTTTTTAATTCTTATTTTTCAGATCTTCCAGCGATTTTCTGCAAAGAAGACGGAGCTAACGAGGAGGTTTTAAAAGAAATGTGCTTCCCAGCAACGTCAAATTCCTCAAAAAATGGTCCGGCTTCGGGAATTCCAACTTTTGAACACGGAAAGGAATTGAAATTGAATTAAACTTCTTGTTTTTTTGTTGATAAATAAACTTAATAAATTTGAAGATTTGTGTATTTCTGAAAATCCCAATAAAGCCTGAAAATCCAAAATTCCAGGATTCCAAGATTCTTGCTTTCGAAGATTCGAGGATTCTAAGATTCTAAGATTTCAGGATTCATGTTGTGAAATTTAAGAATAGCTTAGTTCATTTTATTTTCTATTGAAATTTTTGAGAACGGAACAGAGAGAGCTTCGGATTCCGTTGGCGAGAATTCCCATTTCTTCTTTTCCCAAGCAAGCTGTCGTAAACAATTCCATACGCACGCAAATTAGAGGACATTCGCGGACCTTCAGTGTGGCGTAGTAAGAAGAAGCCCCATTTCCCCTGAGTTTTCCGCTGTTACATATGTCTCCTTCTTACTTGCCCTATGCTCTCCCTTTCGCCCCCCTCCCCCTCTCTCTATCTCTCAACTCGGACCCTTCAGCGCTTTTGCCCACATTACTACTATTCTATCCCTCCTGACCAGCGTCTGACTTAGCAGGTCTCTAGGAATCTTCCACGAAATCCTTCTGATTGGAATTCTGGAAGTTCCTTTCTATTTTTCTGAAAATTATTCTATTTCGACCCAAAGAATGTGATCCGAAGTTTAAGCGGCGTGAGTTTTTTTACGGAAACATTCAGAGAGCCTTGAAAATTCTTTAACTCGCCTTTCCTGATAATTTTTGACCACTTTTCAATATCTCTTACAGGAACAGAAATAAATTGGCTAGTTTTGAAACTCTTAAATTAGCCTATGAAGATTATTCTTGTCAAAATTTTTCTCAACTCTTGTTTTTCAGTTTTCCAAAATGGTCAATTTCCTATTTCCTCCTGGACTCTTTTTTCTGATCATCTGGACCATATTTCTATGCTGCAATGCTCAATCAGTGCCGATAACTTTGGAAAACACGAATTCAAGAACACTCTCCTCTATTCTGGATCTTCATCTGAAGCTTCTGAGACCAAGAACACCGGATCCACTCCAGCAACCTCTTCTTCCGCAGCTGCAATCCTCGATTTCAATGAAGCGACTATATTGCTCCAGGAGACGTCGTCGAAATCCTCACAGACTTTAAGAACCGTGATGGTCTTGGGATTTTCGAAACTGTGTTTCTTTAATAGCCCAGAAGATGTGGAGCGGGAACTGAAGAGATACATTTGGAGTTTATATTGGACAAGTGAGTGATTTTTCTTACTCAAATTCATACTTCCAGCTATTTCGCTTTCATAAGTCTCCTGAATTTTGTAAAGTTTCCTCAAATTTCATTAGTCTCATTTTTGGAAATTTTTGTAAAAGCTCGCTCTAATGATAACCTTTGGTAGTTAACTTTAAGCCAACTTATCTCAGTTCCTATTAGAGATATCAAAAAGTGGTCCACTAACAAAATGTGTATCATTTTATCAATAATATTTCATCTATTGTCTACTTTTTGATATCTCTTATAGGGACAGCGATAAATTGGCTCAAAGTTAAAAGTGGAAGGGATCATTAAATTAAAGGATTATTGTGCTTTGAGAATCCTTTAAATTGCTCATAGAGACAATTTTTTGCTAATTTTTTTTGTTTCAGCAATCGCCAACACGTGTACCAAGTTTAATGAGGACGAATGTCTCACCAAGGACCGGATTCGCATGATATGCTGCCCAGAAGGACCCTTCTCTCTAAATTCTGATTCTCTTGGTTTTTTTCTAGAATTTTCTTCTATCTTCCTGACTTGTACTGCTGTTCTGTCTTTTCAAGTTATTTTTTTTATCTAAAAACTTTTTTCCAGACACTGAGATTGTTAATGATTTTTTCCAGTCCCAAATTTTCCGATTTTTTGTTGTCCGATTTTCTCTCCGATTTTTTTGTTGAAAAAATTCTAATATTATGATTTTCAAAAATTTCCGAATTCAAAATATAAAAATCTATTTTTTTTTTAACTTACAAGAGCAGTGTTTACAGACATTAGTATTTTTGCAATTGTGTCGTCACAATAAAAGTTATGGGCTCTGAAAGCGATGAGCGATTTCCTTACTGACGTCTTCCTTCTGGAGTGATATTTTGAAGGGCCTTTCAATTTTCGCTCTTTGACTTCGATAGGAAATTTTTCCAGTTGTCGTTGACAATTTCACAGAAACGCACATCAGAAGACCGGAGCGAGACTTCAGTTTCTGTATAAAGAAGAAGCCCCATTTTCTTTGACCTTCTTACTGTTACAAGGGTCTGCCTTTTCGCTTGCCTTGTGTTTCCTCTCCCCCGACTCGGACCTTCGGCCGCATTTCTCCTATTCGATCTATCGTGGTTCTTTCCCCTCGCACAGTTCACGCTCACGCTCACACTCACACTTTCACTCTCACACGCTCATCAGAGGACCGTTCTTCTCTGCCCAACCTCCTGTTTTCACTTATATCTCACCTCCTTTCACAGTCTGTGTCTGTGATCTCTCGCTCTCAAGTCTCCGGCGCCCTGCGCCCTGCGCAGCCTCATTCCACAATTTAACCTTCCCAAGAACCCTTTACTGAATAGGGTTCTCAAGAGCTTTCCAGATCCCCTTCTGTGTGGAGATCGGAAAGTTTCTTTTTTCATATTTTATCTGAAAATCAATCCATTTATTCCTTGAAATAACCAATAAACCCTTCACATGCATGGGTTTTTGGAACAATTTCAATATATTTTTCTGAATATTCTCATTCCTAGGAGTTGTGTTCAAGAATGGTGAGTTTTTGATTTTTCGAATTGTAAACTAGAGCTAATCGTTATATTATTTGGAATGGTCTGAACTTCAGAAAATTCCGAATACCTAGGCAATTTAGAATTCTATGAACTAAGAGGTGTGAATTCTGGACAGCAAACGTGTAAAATAGAAATTTGAATGAAAAATGACTTATGGGCTTATTTCTTAGTTGAAAATCTACCGTAAAACCTGTAAAAGAAAGACCCCACACTGTCAATTTTGTGCTAATTTATCTCGGTTCCTATGAGATTAATAAAACATTTGTTAACAGATAAAATGTTTCTGATATTATGATAAAAAATTTATCAGTTGACGACTTTTTCATATCTTTGACAGGTTACGAGATAAATTGACTCAAAGCTAGGAGTCTTACAGGTTTTACGGTAACTTTAGCTATGCTCAAATCACAATTTTTGAGATTAAGCCCCTCTCTTGAAATACAGCAATTCCTTATTCAGCAAATTTCAGATTTTCGATCGACGGTGGAGGAATTGAAGAAGGCGTTTGAGGCGAAGGATGGCGATTTGAAGAAGAAGTTGGAGGCGAAGGAAGAGGAGGTTGCCAATTGGAGAAGAAAATTCGAAGAACTCGATGACGATTTTGGAATGAGGCTGAAGAAGGCAGTTGAGGACACAAAAAGTAGAGGATGGAAAGAAGAACCAAGCCCAGCTATTGACTAAGGATCACGAACAGTTGATGTTCGTTCTTCAAAAGCTCGTTCACCAATCGTAAGAGAAGGTTAGGGATCTTTTTGAAGAATTGGAGAAGGCCGAGATTCTATTGACCAACAGCCACGATTTCTTCGACCAGATAAAAGAAGAGAATTGGAAAATTTAAAGAAGATCTAGAGTTCGATTTGGCTCTCAGAGACGAAGAGGAGAGAGTGGAGCACATGGAGGAGTCTGCTCAAGATCATCATCAAGCAACGTCAAGCAGCTCCAAATCCAGAAAGCGGTCAATCAGCCAAAAAGTTAAGGATAAGGTGAGTGGATTTTTACAATAATTCTACATAGTTCAATGTTCGTTTTTCAGGCGAAGAAACTTCGGGAATAGCCGCTGTTTTTCCGGTGTATGGCTCTACGTCTTCAAGATCTTCCTGCCGACGACTCCATCGTTTTTAATTTTGTAATAAAAATTATAAAAACAATAAACTCTTTTTTACGATCAAATTTGAATGAAGACACGGACAGAAAAATGCGATGATGACTAAAAGAACGATAATCTAGCTGCTTTTGTGACTTGCCTAATTTTCAAATAACTGGCTCTCGCGTTTAATGATGTGTTGATCAGAGATGCCAGGAATTCCGTCTTCCGACTTCCTACTTCCGACTTCCGGGCATTTTTTCATTTCCGACTTCCGACTTCCGACTTACTACTTTGAAATTTTACTTCCGACTTCCGACTTCCGGAAAATTAGTTTTACTTCCGGCTTGAGACTCTTGAAGTCCGCCAATGAATTTTTGCAAATAATGTCTTGAAATTTGTTCATTTTTGACTAGAAAAATGAAAAATTTCCAAAATTAGCTGGAAGACTATAAATTATGCTCCGAAATAACAGTAGGCCATTAGAAAGTTAAAAATTTGATAGTTTATTTCCGACTTCCGACTTCCTAGTTCAAAATTTTACTTCCGACTTCATGCTTCCGACTTCCAAAAATGAAATTTCACTTCCGACTTCCGAGTTGAAAAATTTTACTTCCTGACATCTCTGATCCCTACACATCCACTTTGAGCTTAATTAACTTGGTTTCTTTGAAAGATATCGAAAATGTGTAAACAGATAAAATGTTAATCACAATATCACTAACATTTTATCAATTGACAACTTTTTGATATCTTTCACATGAACAGAGATAATTCAGCTGAAACCGGTGGGATCTATGAGAACATCTACTAAATGACCGTTTGTTGGCTAACTTTCTCTAGACTCATTGCTCGGTATAACTCTACACATCAGACATATGCTGTTTGCAAACATAGGGATTTCGCCTCAAACAATGCGTTGATGTACACATACCTACATATCCACTTTTAGCTCATTTATCTATGTTCCTATGCGACATATCAAAAATTGGTCAACTGATAAAATTTTGATCATATTATCACTTATATTTTATCAGTTGACAATTTTTTGATATCTCCGACAAGAATCGAGATAATTGAGCTCAAAGTGCTCGCATGTAATGAACTCGTAAAGAATTCCACAGATAGAGGACCTCGGCAGACCTTCAATAATGCGTGTTAAGAAGAAGCCTCATTTCCCATGAGTGTTCCGCTGTTACACTTGTCTCGGCTTCTTACTTGCCCTGGGTTTTCCTTCTCTATCTTTTCCTATCTCTCTCCTTTTTTACAACACGGACCCTTCAGCGCTTTTGCTCACATTACTACTATTCTATCCCTCCTGACCAGCGTCTGATTTAGCAGGTCTCTAGGAATCTTCCACGAAATCTTTCTGTATGGAATTCTGGAAGTTCCTTTTTATTTTTCTGAATATTATTCTATTTACTCTTCGAAAACTCTAACTCGGATCCGCGTTGAACAGAAGAACACTATTTATTTGTGGAACCACCTGTGAAAACGGTGAGTATACTTTGAGCTTAATTATCTCGGCTCCTAAAAGAAATATGAAAACAAAGTCAATTGATAAAATGTTGCCTATAATGTGATGAACATTTTCTTAATTAATAGATTTTTGATATCTCCTAATGAAGCAGAGATAAATGCGCACAAATTTCTTTGACTAGGCTAGCTTGCATTTAAGGTCAATTATCTCTTTTATTATAAGAGATATCAGAATTATGTCAATTGATAAAAAATTACTGATAATGTAATAAACATTTTGTTAGTTGACAGATTTTTTATGTCTCTTACAGTAGCCGAGATAAATAGGCTTGAATTCAGCAGATTTGAAAAAATAACAATTTTCGACCGTCTATTTTTTAGATTTGCCAGAGCTCTTCTGCCAGCAAAAGCTCATAAAAGAAATTTGCTGTCCAACATCCTCAAATGCCTCCAAAAACAAAAATTCCACAAGACCCGCGTGGCAACAGAGCTAAGGAACGAAAAGTGAAGTGAGTTGGTTTATTGGATTTACTAAAAACTAACCCCAAGTGCACTGACTTCACTTACACCCATATCACCTACACACACCTCACTGGCAACTACCTGTCTTTTGTCCATTTCACCCACTAACGATTCTAAAATTAAGACTAAATTCAACGACTAAGAAAGTGAATTTACTAAATGCGGAGATAGAACGAGTGATACCAGGTGTGAAGGCTTTAGAGGAAGCCAACTATGAATCCTTCGCCAAAGAAGAAGGAAAAATCAAAATTTCAATCGAAACGATAGGAGATAAGTTCGATTCACTAGAACAAGAACTACTAGTGTTCGGGCAAAACAGGAAAGAAAACCGAAAAACAACAGATCTAGAGCGAAACTCAAACACTTGCATGTATATGTCTTTTTAACTATATGATCAGCAACCCGTACCCAACCAATTCTGTGAACGAAAATTTCAAATTTACAGAAACCATGTCCAACTACGTACTGTACCAAAGAGCAAAACTCGATGCCGTAATCGATCAACTCATTCAAATAAGAAGGGATGCAAGAACGACGGAGAACGAGATGAAGGCCAATATCGAAAGCTTCAACAAGGCTTTCGGGGAGAGATTCGTCGCGGGATCGAAAGCTCAGAGTATGGCCAACCTGCAAAGATACGCATGGGATCTACAAGAGCTAAAGAACAGATACAAAGGATTGTCTGGTTTTCCAATTTTTGAACAAGGTGAGAAAATGAAATTGCATTGAAATCCTGTTCATTTTTATTATTGATAACATTTTAAACTTCTTTTCATTGAAATTTTAAATTTTTGATTTCGATGAAAAATTATTGATGAAACTTTGTATAATTCATAAAATAGCGGAAAAGGCTGTTTCCAGGCTGTAAAATGAGATTCTGAAATTCTGAAATTCTGAAATTCTGAGATTCTGAAATTCTGAGATTCTGAGATTCTGAGATTCTGAGATTCTGAAATTCTGAAATTCTGAGATTCTGAGATTCTGAGATTCTGAGATTCTGAGATTCTGAGATTCTGAGATTCTGGAGATTCTGAGCATCTGAGATTCTGAGATTCCGAGATTCTGAGATTCTGAGATTCTGATATTCTGAAAATCTGAAATTCGGAATTTCTGAATTTTTGAAATTCGGAAATTCTGAAATCCTTTTTTCGTCCTGATTTCCTTCTTCTACAGGCACAATTCATCTGATGTTGGAATCAAAGAGATCAACAAGACAATAACCCCTGGACGATTTGAAATCCGCCTGCTGCTATTTGTGGAGTGAAGATGATGAAGATATAATTTTTACGTTTTATTTTTTACATAAAACTGTAATTTTTTGTTTTTTTTTTTTTTGAAACATGACAAAAATTTCAGCGGGATATCGTCTCAAAAAGAGAAGAAAAACTGAAATGTTACACGATCAAACGTGTTCTTTTTGCAATCTCTTCGTTCCGAATTCTATCCAGCCGACTGATCCCTAGCATAGCCCGCTCCATCCTTCTTTGACCCACATCTGTTTTTCTCTTGTCCTCGATTCTCAGAGCCCAAGTCTCACATCCATATAGAAAGCAAGGAACCACACAGGTCAGATAAACCCTCTTCTTCAATCTTGGAGCTGCTCGACGAAGCAAATTAGATTTTACAAAATATAATAAGTTTCATCTATGTTGGCCAACTAATCAAGAAAGAGAGAGAAAGAGAGCTTCGGACTCCGTTGACGAGAATTCCTAATCCCTCTTTTCTCAAGAGAGATGTCGTAAACAATTCCATATTCACGCACATTAGAGGACATTCGAGGACCTTCAGTGTGGCGTGTTAATTAAGAAGAAGCCTCATTTCTCCTAAGCTTTCCGCTGTTACATATGTATGCTTTATGCTCTCTAGAGATGTCGTAAACAATCTCATATGCACGCACATTAGAGGACACCTTCAGTGTGGTCCCTTCTTATTTGTGCTATGTTTTCCTTTTCTCCCCGTTACCCCGCCCCCATCTTTCTCTCTCAACCAGGGATGTTCGGAATGGCCTTTTTCGGAATTTTCGGAATTTCGGAATATTCCGGTTTTCAACATTTCGGAATTTCGGAATTTCGGAATATTCCGATTTTCAAATATTCGGAATTTCGGAACTTCGGAATATTCCGATTTTCAAAATTTCGGAATTTCGGAATTTTCGGAATTTGTAAAAATTTAAATTTTAAAGTAAAAATTACATTTTTTTCATCACAAAACGCCGAAATCAGGAGAAAATTGACAAAAACATTCTGAAAAGTCAGTGAAAACTCAAAAAAAATTGAAAGTAATTCTCCCCGCAAGCAGTTTTTCCGCGACATACCGTAGTTCAAAAAGTTCTCATTCCGAAAAAAAGATTCGGAAAAATTCCGACCGGAATTTGATTCCGAAAAATCGTTCGGAATTATTCCGACCGGAATTTCATTCCGAATTTTTTCTTCGGAATTATTCCGGTCGGAATTTCATTCCGAAAATGGTCGGAATTTTCGGAATTTTCGGAATTCCGAATTCCGTTCCGAACATCCCTGCTCTCAACTCGGACCCTTCTACGCTTTTATCCGCATTTCTACTATTCTATCACTCTTGACCAGCATCTGATTTAGCAGGTCTCTAGGAATCTTCCACGAAATCCTTCTGCATGGAATTCTGGAAGTTCCTTTTTATTTTTCTGAATATTCTTCTATTTTCTCCTTGGAATATCCAATAAACCCTATAAATGCATGGGTTTTTGGAACTTTTTTCAATTTATTTTTCTGATATTCCATATTTCTACTTATTGTGTTTGAGAATGGTAAGTATAATCGTTCCGAATTTTATCCCTTGGAATCGTTCCTGAACTCCCGAGAAATGAGAAATCAGGATCTCTTGAGAATCTTCAACTTTTGAACACCCACAAATTCTCTAATTTTTGCTCAATTTTAATAGTTTTTATAGCAAAAATAGAAAACTTCTAAGTGTATATGTCTGTGGAACACCAAAATTTGAAAAGTGTCAATAAGTTTGCAGGTTCTGAAGCTCCAAGCGATACAAAAAGGACTTCAGTAGTTTCCACCCTACGGCAGCTTTGAATCTGAAGAAGTTCAACACGCAAGTTTTGAAGTCAGTGAAAGTGGAGAATGAGAAGTTCCCGGTGTATTCATTTGCAACCTCCAAGATCTGGAACAATGGAAGAATCTGGAAGCCGTTGAAATTGTCCCAATGGTGCCGGCAGATGCCAACGAGGATTATTTTGTGGCTATGGATTATTTCAAAGTGACCCTAAGCTCTGCGAACAATTATGAGATCACTAGTTTGAAAACAGTGGGTTTGAATGTATGTAATAGACGTCAACTAAATATTTTCCAGAAGTTCAAGAACAAAGAGCCAAAGAGAGATGTGCTTCCAAGATTTGACATTTGCACGATCAGGCCCTCCAACGTCGATAACTTGGTCATTGAAAACGGGTTGATGGACATAAAACAAAACGGGATTCGAATGATCACGTGTACGACGCATGTTCCCGAGAATTTAGCTGTTTTTCGGTTTGAGGCAAATCGTCTCCAAGGGAAGTTTGTCCGAAGGAATGTTGTTGAAGACGCAGATGATCAATCCATCTTTTTTGATTAGATTCTTTTTTTTTGATAAATCGCTTTCAGACGGTTGCATTTTTTGATTTTAAGTTTTTCTTTTTTCTGTTTGTTATGTACGGGTTCTCACAATTTTTACGAGTAAACATTTTTTTAAACAATTTTTTTATTTTTTAAGTTTTTATAAAAACAAATAGATCACTACTCGATTTTCTCTGATTTCGAACATTTTACACATTTCCTGTAGATGCATAGTATCACAGCTATCACTGAGACGGATATCGTAGTGTAGAACAATGCAAAAACAGCTTAAATGTCCAGGAAATGCCTCCGGAAGTAGTTCAGATGACGTCCGTAGGGGTCAGCTGGGAAGGGACCGTGTCTGGAAGAATAGAATGGTTTTAGGGGAAGAGATAGGACTAGCCTTGGCCCAATTTATCTGAATTTCCTTTTTTTTCTGAGATTCTGAGATTCAGAAATTCAGAAATTCTGAAAATCTGAAATTCTGAAAATCTGAAATTCTGAAAATTTGAAATTTAGAAATTCTGAAATTCTGAAATTCTGAAATTCTGAAATTCTGCAATTCTGAAATTCTGAGATTCTGAAATTCTGAAATTCTGAAATTCTGAAATTCTGAAATTCTGAAATTCTGAAATTCTGAAATTCTGAAATTCTGAAATTCTGAAATTCTGAAATTCTGAAATTCTGAAATTCTGAAATTCTGAAATTCTGAAATTCTGAAATTCTGAAATTCTGAAATTCTGAAATTCTGAAATTCTGAAATTCTGAAATTCTGAAATTCTGAAATTCTGAAATTCTGAAATTCTGAAATTCTGAAATTCTGAAATTCTGAAATTCTGAAATTCTGAAATTCTGAAATTCTGAAATTCTGAAATTCTGAAATTCTGAAATTCTTTTGTCCTGATTTCCTTCTTTTACAGGCGCATGATGTTGGAAATAAAGAGATCAACAAGGCAATCACCGCTGGACGATTTGAAGTCCGCCTGTTGCCATTTATGGAGGGAAGATGATGAAGAGTGAAGCGATGAGGACCTGAACGACGACTGCTGTCTGGTCAAATTTCATTGTGCAATAATCTTCTTAGGACGATGTTCTTCATCTATGTTGGCCAACTAATCAAGAGAGAGAGAGAAAGAGAGCTTCGGACTCCATTAACGAGAATTCCAAATCCCTTCTTTCTCAAGAGAGCTGTCGTAAACAATCCTATATGCACATTAGAGGACATTCGCGCACCTTCAGTGTGGCGTGTTAATTAAGAAGAAGCCTCTTATCCCCTGAGTTTCGCGTAGTTACATATGTCTCCTTCTTATTTGTGCTATGTTTTCCTTTTCTCCCCGTTACCCCGCCCCCTATCTTTCTCTCTTAACACGGACCCTTCTGCGCTTTTATTCACATTACTACTATTTTATCCCTCAAGACCAGCGTCTGAATTAGCAGGTCTCTAGGAATCTTCCACGAAATCCTTCTGCATGGAATTCTGGAAGTCCCTTTGTATTTTTCTGAATATTATTCTATTTACTCTTTGAAATATCCAATAAACCCTATAAATGCATGGGTTTTTGAAACATTTTCAATCTATTTTTCTGATATTCCGTATTTCTACTTATTGTGTTTGACACGGGAAGTACCCGAAGTGAATCCTCGCTTTTTCTTTGATATTGGTGGCAAAAAATGTCCCTTCCCTGGACTAGCATAAAACAAATAATATAAGGTGCCAACAAGCAGGTTGAGCAGAATGGCAAAACTTTTTGTGATTTTTCAGAAAAAGTGGATCAAGTCCATTCAAAAAATCATAACTTTGTACAGAGCGAATGTAAAGTTATGAACTAACATGTATCTTGTAGAACAGATTACAGGCTACAAAAAACGCGATTACACCTATCTTTGCAAAGAAATTTACTAGGATGGGAAATGTCGGAATGGTTTGATCATAAGAAATCAAAAAATTTCGATTTTCGAAAAAACGTATTTGGGAGACTATGTCTATTCGATTCCTCTCATGTCATAATGCACAACTACTATCTCAAATATACCGTCCATTTAAGAGAGTTTTTTGAAAAAATAATTTATTTAAAATCAATTCCATGTACCCCTATACATGCTCACTTTTAACATGTGAAATTTTTTTACAAAAATTTTGGACTTCTTGATCAAGATTTGATCATTTTCTGCCGAAAAAAAACTAAACGAACTGAATATTCGATTCTCAGAGCTTTTATGTTGTTGACGGAAAATGAGTTTGAAAAATACCATGTATAGGGGTACATGGAATTGATTTAAAAAAATTATTTTTTCAAAAATCTCTCTTAAATGGACGGTGAGCTATATATTTGAGATAGTAGTTGTGCATTATGACATGGGAGGAATCGAATAGACATGGTCTCCCAAATACGTTTTTTCAAAAATCGACATTTTTTGAATTCACACCATCGGACCATTCGGACATTTCTCATCCAAGTAAATTTCTTTGCGAAGATAGAACAAAGGTGTAATTCAGTTTTTTATAGCCTGTAATCTGCTCTACAAGATACAGGTTAGTATGAAGTTTTATCTTCAATCTGTACAAAGTTATGATTTTTTGAATGGACTCGATCCACTTTTTCTGAAAAATCACAAAAAGTTTCGCCATTCTGCTCAACCTGCTTGTTGGCACCTTATATTATTCGTTTTGTACTAGTCCAGCGACGGGACATTTTTTGCCACCAATATCAAAGAAAAAGCGAGGATTCACTTCGGGTACTTCCCGTGTGAGAATGGTAAGAGAATCATAAACTTTTGAACACCACAACTTCTCTATTAGGTTGGCAGTTGACAACTTTTCTTTATCTTTCACAGGAACTGAGATAATTGAGCTTAAAGAACACACATAGGGTGGGATTCAATTATAGAAAATACATTAAAGTTTTTCAAATCTCAATTTTTCAGAATCATCCACAACGGCCCAATAGTAACTATCGTCATCCGAAACTCAACTGTTATCTTGACCGTTAATGGCATCGAGGAACCGTGAATGGTATCGAGGAACCTGCACAGGAGTTTGAAGCCATCCTCCAACGATTGAGACAAGTCGAAGTAGACAGAGAGCTTGTCTTTGAGTGCGACGATCCTCTGCGCCAACTAGCCGACTCCATCACCAATGACATCATCGACAGCTTGCAGAACGAAGGATCCCAAATTCCCGCCGCCCGGTTCGTCTACAGATGCTCCACCAAAGACGCTGTCCTGTTCATGGACCTTCTGAAGAAGTTCAACCCGGAAGTTCTGAAGTCAGTGAAAGTGGAGAATGAGAAGTTCCCGGGTGTATTTATCTGCAACCTCCAAGATCTGGAACAATGGAAGAATCTGGAAGCCCTGGAGATTGTTCCAATGGTACCAGCAGATGCCAACGAGGATTATTTTTTGGCTATGGACGACTTCAAAGTGACCCTAAGCTCTGCGAACAATTATGAGATCACCAGTTTAGCGAAAGTAAGGTTGAACGTATAAACATCAAATTTAAGTTGAATATTTTTCAGAAGTTCCAAAACCAGCAACCAAAGAGAGATGTGCTTCCCAGATTTGGCATTTGCACGATAAGGCCCTCCAACGTGAGACGCAGATGATCAATCCATCTTTTTTGATTAGATTCTTTTTTTTTTGATAAATCGCTTTCAGACGGTTGCATTTTTTGATTTTAAGTGTCTCTTTTTTCTGTTTGTTATGTACGGGTTCTTTGAATTTTTACGATCTTTTTTTTCTGTTTTTTAGATTGTTTGTTTTCTTCTTGCTGTACGGGTTCTTACAATTCTTACGAGTAAACATTTTTTTTTAACAATTTTTTTTATTTTTTAAGTTTTTATAAAAACAAATAGATCACTACTCGGTTTTCTTTTTCTCTAATTTCGAGCATTTTACACATTTCCTGTAGATGCATAGAATCACAGCTATCACTGAGAAGACTATCGTAGTGTAGAACAATTCAAACACAGGCTTTGTGGTTTCAAGATTCCGAGATTCTGAGATTCTGAGATTCTGAGATTCTGAGATTCTGAGATTCTGAAATTCTGAGATTCTGAGATTCTGAGATTCTGAGATTCTGCGATTCTGAGATTCTCAGATTCATACATGTCCTCTTGCGATTTGTTTACTTCCTGAAAAGTAGGCTTTGCTGTTTTTAAGATTCTGAGATTCTGAGAATTTGAAATTCTGAGATTCTGGGATTCTGAGATTCTGAGATTCTGAGATTCTGAATATCTGAAATTCTAAAATTCTGAAATTCTGAAATTTTGAAACTCTGAAATTCTGAAATTCTGAAATTCTGAAATTCTGAAATTCTGAAATTCTGAAATTCTGAAATTCTGAAATTCTGAAATTCTGAAATTCTGAAAGAAATTCTGAAATTCTGAAATTCTGAAATACTGAAATTCTGAAATTCTGAAATTCTGAAATTCTGAAATTCTGAAATTCTGAAATTCTGAAATTCTGAAATTCTGAAATTCTGAAATTCTGAAATTCTGAAATTCTGAATTTCTGAAATTCTGAGATTCTGAGATTCTTTTTTCGTCCTGATTTCCTCCTTCTACAGGCGTAATTCATCTGCTGTTCGAATGAAAGAGATCAACAAGACAATAACCTTTGGATGATTTGAAATCCGCCTGATGTCCTCCCACCTTTAAAGCTAATTAGATGTCACAAAAACTGATTAGTTTCATCTATGTTGGCCAACTAATCAAGAGAGAGAGAAAGAAAGCTTCGGACTCCGTTGACGATAATTCCTAATCCCTCTTTTCTCAAGAGAGATGTCGTAAACAATCCCATATGCACGAACATTAAAGGACATTTGCGGACCTTTAGTGTGGCGTGTTAATTAATAAGAAGCCTCATTTCCCCTGAGTTTCGCGTAGTTACATATGTCTCCTTCTTATTTGTGCTATGTTTTCCTTTTCTCCCCGTTACCCCGCCCCCCTCGGACCCTTTTGCGCTTTTGCCCACATTACTACTATTTTATCCCTCAAGACCAGCGTCTGAATTAGCAGGTCTCTAGGAATCTTCCAAGAAATCCTTCTGCATGGAATTCTGGAAGTTCCTTTGTATTTTTCTGAATATTATTCTATTTACTCTTTGAAATATCCAATAAACCCTATAAATTCATGGGTGGTTTGAACAATTTCAATATATTTTTCTGATATTCCATATTTCTTCAAATTGTTGTTTGAGGATGGTAAGTGTAAGCGGTACTATTTGTCCCTTGGTTGTCCGTTTTTGAAGCCAGTAGAGAGCCAAACCAATATTTCCTCTTTGAGCTCAAATTTCTCGGTTCGCGTGAGAGCTATCGAAAATTTGTCAACTACGAAAATGTTGAACACATTGTCAGTAATATTTTATCAGTTGACAAGTGTTTGATATCTCTCGTAGGAAACGAGATACTTGAGCTTAAAAAAACACACATAGGGGGGGGGGCTTCAATTACAGAAAATACATTAAAGTTTTTCAAATCTCAATTTTTCAGAATCATCCACAACGGCCCAATAGTAACTATCGTCATCCGAAACTCAACTGTTATCTTGACCGTTAATGGCATCGAGGAACCGTTAATGGTATCGAGGAACCTGCACAGAAGTTCGAAGCCATCCTCCAACGATTGAGACAAGTCGAAGTAATCAGAGAACTTGTCGTTGAGTGAATCTCTTGAAGAAGTTCAACCCGGAAGTTCTGAAGTCAGTGAAAGTGGAGAATGAGAAGTTCCCGGGTGTATTCATCTGCTAACCTCCAAGATCTGGAACGATGGAAGAATCTGGAAGCCCTGGAGATTGTTCCAATGGTGCCGGCAGATGCCAACGAGGATTATTTTGTGGCTATACGCGACTTCAAAGTGACCCTAAGCTCTGCCAACAATGAGATCACTAGTTTGGAAACAGTGGGTTTGAATGTATGTAATAGACGTCAAGTAAATGTTTTCCAGAAGTTCAAGAACATATAACCAAGGAGAGATGTGCTTCCCAGATTTGACATTTGCACGATCAGGCCCTCCAACGTCAAGGAATGTTGTTGAAGACGCAGATGATCTATCCATCTTTTTTGATTAGATTCTTTTTTTTGATAAATCGCTTTCAGACGGTTGGATTTTTGGATTTTAAGTGTCTTTTTCATCTGTTTGTTATCTACGGGTTTTTTAAGTTTTTACGATCTTTGTTTCCTTTTCTGTTCTTCAGATCGTATGTTCTCTTCATGCTGTACACGAATTCTTACAATTTTCACGAGTAAACATTTTAAGTTTTTATAAAAACAAATATACTCGGTTTTCTCCAATTTCGAGCATTTTACACATTCACTGTAGATACATAGTATCACAGCTATTACTGAGACGACTATCGTAGTGTAGAACAATGCAAAAACAACATAAATGTCCAGGAAATGCCTCTGGAAGTAGTTCAGATGACGTCCGTAGGGGTCAATAGCTGGGAAGGGACCGTGTCTGGAGGAATAGAATGGTTTTAGGGGAAGATGTACTTGGACTAGCTTTGACCCAATTTATCTGATTTCCTGACAGCGATATTGAGAAGTGGTCAACTGACGAAATGTTTTTGATATTACGATAATCATTTTAGTAGTTGACTACTTTCTGATATCATAATTTTCAAGAGGCCAGGTAAATCGGGTCGAAGTTGAAAGATTGTGGGCAGACCGGGATCAACTGCGCGACGGCGCATAACTTGGTTCAATGGTTCAAACTTTTTCAAAGTTTCTGATTGAATAAAACAGGAAAATGTAGAACTCAACGAGATCTACACAATGATACCTAATTCGACTCATTATAATTCTAAATTTCGAATTAAGGACCATAAAAAAATTCACAATAAGCTTCCATTTCTCCTTCATACATGTCCTCTTGGGCCTTGTTTACTTCCTGAAAAGTAGGCTTTGTGGTTTTAGGATTTTGAAATTCTGAGATTCTGAGATTCTGAAATTCCGAGATTCTGAGATTCTGAAGTTCTGAGATTCTGAGATTCTGGGATTCTGAGATTTCTGAGATTCTTTTTTTTCTGAGATTCTGAGGTTCTTAGATTCTGAGATTCTGAGATTCTGAGATTCTGAGATTCTGAGATTCTGAGATTCTGAGATTCTTTTTTGTCCTGATTTCCTTCTTCTACAGGCGCAGATCATCTGATGTTGGAACTAAAGAGATCAACAAGGCAATAACCTCTGGACAATTTGAAATCCGCCTGTTGCCATTTGTGGAGTGGAGATGATAAAGAGCAAAGCGATGAAGACCTGAAGGACGACTGCTGTCTGGTCAAATTTCAATGTGCAATAATCTTCTTAGGACGATAGAGAGAGATAGAGAGAGAGAGAGAGAGAGAGAGAGAGAGAGAGAGAGAGAGAGAGAGAGAGAGAGAGAGAGAGAGAGAGAGAGAGAGAGAGAGAGAGAGAGAGAGAGAGAGAGAGAGAGAAGAGAGAGAGCTTCGGACTCCGTTGGCGAGAATTCGTATTTCTTCTTTTCCCAAGCAAACTGCCGTTGGCAATTCTATACGCACGTACATTAGAGGGCATTCGCGGACCTTCAGTGTTGCGTGTTAAGAAGAAGAAGCCGCATTTCCCCAGAGTTTTCCGCTGTTACATATGTCTCCTTCTCACTTGCCCTACGCTTCCCCTTATTCACCCCCCCCCCCCTCTCTCTCTCTCTTTTTCCCAGCGCGGACCCTTCTGCGCTTTTGCCCGCATTACTACTATTCCATCCCTCATGACCAGCATCTGATTTCGCAGGTCTCTAGGAATCTTCCACGAAATCCTTCTGTGTGGAATTCTGGAAGTTCCTTTGCATTTTTCTGAATATTATTCTATTTACTCTCGAAAACTCCAAAAACCTATTGATGGACGTTTATACTTTTACTGAATGTGGTTGAGGATGGTAAGTCTAATCGTTCCGAGTTTTACCACTTGGAGTTGTTTCTGAACTCCAAAAAATTAAAAAATCAGAATCTCCTGATAAAATTTTTGAATACCCATAACTTCCATAACTTTTCTCCAATTGTAATAAGTTTTATAGCAAAAAAAAGTAAATTTCAAAGTCTACATTTTTGTGGAAAACCAAAATTAGAAAAATCGTGCACTTTCAGCCAGAAAATGGAAGCTCAACACGATGGACCGGACCGTAAAAAAATGCCTTGAGCACAGAGACACAATAATTGAAGGACTGTGTGGGGAGACTCGATGCTAATGGGAATTATATTGGACCAGTGAGTGATCCTAACATTTCGAAACTGAGCAAATGAACACTTCATTCTGTATTTTCCACTCAACTTTTATTGGTGATAATGTGCTTCAACGATAACTTGTGGTAGCTAACTTCAACTCGGTATATCTCGGCTCCTTTACATTATATCAAAAAGTGGTCAACTAACAAAATGATTATCACATTATCAGTAATATTTTATTAGCTGATCCCTTTTTGATGTCTCTTAAAGGAACCGAGATAAAAAGGATCAACGTTAAAAGCAGTTTGCTAACTACCCTAGTAAAACCCACCAGCTTTTTGTCCACTATTCCGTCTGCTGTCCGTTTTTCAAACCCTAGTAAAAAGCCAACCCTTTATTTCCTTTTTGAGCTCAATTATCTCGGTTCGCGTGAGAGCTATCAAAAATTTGTCCACTCCCAAAATGTTAAACACATTATCAGTAATATTTTATCAGTTGGCAAGTGTTTGATATCTCTCATAGGAAACGAGATACACTGCGCGTCATAATTATAGAGCCACTTCATTTTTCGTAATTTTTTTGATATCCATAAAGGGTTCGGAATTCTTTCCGATAGCGATAAATATCATTTTCGAATCTGAAAATGTAAAGAACATTTAGTTTCAGATAGTGAAGCAACGGTTTGAAAAAATGAAAAAATGTCAAAAAATTCAATTTTTCACTGCGTCATAATTATAGAGCCACTTCAAAAATTTTGCCATCATCACGATTTCTTCGCTGTAAAAAGCAGATATTCAAATTCTTCATTGAAAATTAGCATTTACAATGCAATTTCCAACCCAATTTCAGTAGAAACATTTTCCGTTACAAATGATTTTCGAATTTTTTTCACAAAAAATGGAAGGTTCGCAAAAAACCATTTTTTCCTTTTCCAAATTTTTTTCAGGATTGTATAAGTTATGTCAGATTATTTACAAAGACCCGTAAAACAATATCAATGGCATTATTAAGTTTTCCAAAAGGTGTAAAGTACTGGTCAAAGAGTGCAAACTGTGATTATGTGAGGTTAGTGAAGCCAACTTCAGGTAGGTCGAAAATATAGTAAATATGACGAGATACATTTGAAGCTCTCCACATTCATTTACCATAAATAGAGCTTCAATTCCTTAGTTGGCAAGTTTTTGTCATGACTCCATCTAAAAAAGTTATTGTGCTCCGACGTGTCGCGAACTTCAACTCAAAACTCTCATTTGCAGTTTTGTGCTTCTTCGTTTCCAGAGGTGTATCTCATTTATATGGATTGGTACAAAAAAGTTGTAAACTACAAAAATGAAGCTCTGTTTTTGTTTCATATCCCTCGAAATTTTCGACCTTGTGTGACAATGTATGTTATTTTTCCAAACTTTCAAACACGGTGCTTTTTTGAACTAAAAAACGTCGGTATATTACTCTTTGTGCTACAGACATACATTGTCCTACCGGGTTGAAAATTTTAAGAGATATAAAACAAAAAGAGAGCTTCATTTTTGTAGTTTACAACTTTTTTGTACCAATCCATACAAATGAGATACACCTCTGGAAACGAAGAAGCACAAAACTGCAAATGAGAGTTCTGAGTTGAAGTTCGCGACACGTCGGAGCACAATAACTTTTTTAGATGGAGTCATGACAAAAACTTGCCAACTAAGGAATTGAAGCTCTATTTATGGTAAATGAATGTAGAGAGCTTCAAATGTATCTCGTCATATTTACTATATTTTCGACCTACCTGAAGTTGGCTTCACTAACCTCACATAATCATAGTTTGCACTCTTTGACCTGTACTTTACACCTTTTGGAAAACTTAATAATGCCATTGATATTGTTTTACGGGTCTTTGTAAATAATCTGACATAACTTATACAATCCTGAAAAAAATTTGGAAAAGGAAAAAATGGTTTTTTGCGAACCTTCCATTTTTTGTGAAAAAAATTCAAAATCATTTGTAACGGAAAATGTTTCTACTGAAATTGGGTTGGAAATTGCATTGTAAATGCTAATTTTCAATGAAGAATTTGAATATCTGCTTTTTACAGTGAAGAAATCGTGATGATGGCAAAATTTTTGAAGTGGCTCTATAATTATGACGCAGTGAAAAATTGAATTTTTTGACATTTTTTTCATTTTTTCAAACCGTTGCTTCACTATCTGAAACTAAATGTTCTTTACATTTTCAGATTCGAAAATGATATTTATCGCTATCGGAAAGAATTCCGAACCCTTTATGGATATCAAAAAAATTACGAAAAATGAAGTGGCTCTATAATTATGACGCGCAGTGTAATTGAGATCCAAATTGCTCTCCGCCTGACGGTCGTTTGTTTTAAAAGTCTCGTTTAAAATTAGTTCGAAATTACGGGCTGCTTTGAAGATCAAGTGCCCTCAACAAAATCTTTATTTTATGATCTGATTTTTTTTCCAGCTATTGCCAATACAAGCACGAAGATTAACGAGGAATTGTGCATTACCAAGGACAGAATTCGACTCATCTGTTGCCCGGATCAAACGGAGTATTTGCAATGGAGACGGATTCTTTCTGAAATTTTGATGTTCTGAAATTCCTAAGCTCCGAATTCGCCCTAAATTTTCAAAAAGATATTTTGCTCTCATATCTTTTGTTCTAGAATATACCCCCTCTTTTTACGTCTTATTTTGTGAACTACCTCTATATTTCCATTTTTACCCCATACCTCTGAAACTATACCTTCTTTTGTTTTTTATCATTCTAATAAAAAATTTTTGATAAAAAGTGACTCTAAACTTTACCAAAAAATTGGTCAAAAAACCAGGAAAAAATTTCAAATTTTCCATAAGAAATTCAAAAATTCGTAGGTTTTCTCGAAAAAGAAAGTTAGAATTTACAAATTTTCATCTTGCGTCATAATAGATTGCAAAATTATTCAGATCGAATGCATGCAGTATTGAAGTATTTCATACCTATCGTAAACACTTTGATAGTATGAGCTCCTTACTTTTTGAGCTAATTTATTTTGGTTCATGTTATAAATATTATATGTCATCTGCCGCGCGTCGGCTTGCGAGGCCAACCGCCGTTAGCGGCTATTGCCTCTGGGTCTCTCATTTTTACATGTTAGCTATAACTCTCTTTGTTTTCATCGTTTTTTGCGTCATGTCTGCGTCTCTTTTCCCTTAGTCTATCGGAATTACTGGAGTCTCACTTCGCAGTCTTCTTCTGACTTCTTGACTGAATAGGAGTCTCAGGAACTTTCCAACATCCTTCTGAATGGAAGTAGGAAAGTTCCTTTTTATGATTTTTGTTAAACTACCTATGTATTCTTGAAGAACCTTCGTGAAATTGGTGAGTTTATACATCTCTAAGATTCGAAATCGACGATCCTCTTTTCCATTTTCAGTGATCACAAAAAAGTATAGTGGAAGAACGGAGGCTTTCGTTGAGGTTCCGAAGTCAAATAGAAAGGATTCCCAGCTCGAACAGGACAAGATCAGAAGCCTCAAAGTGGTCAAAGAATCGTTCAACCTGATCAACCAGCTCAGAGAGAACCGCCGACCAAGATTCTATGACTGCCAAGCATGTCTGTACACGTTTGCAATGTTTCTGAGACCAAGTTTGAGTGAGTATTTTCAGGAATTTTGATTTTCAGTTTCCTCATTTTCAAATTTCAGAGATCTCGTCGAAATGCTTCTGGGCAATGGAGTCAACATGGAATGGAGATTGCTTGAAAGGATATTGAGTGGATGGAACACAAATATAGGATTCCATCGGTGGAAATCGATCTGAAAAGTGCAAGGAAAATGGTGGAGGACAAAGCGGTCAAGCTTGATTTGGCAGATCAAGTCAACAAAAAGACCCAAGGAATCAATTATGCAATCTACAGCGATGTGTTTCGAAATGGTAACAATCTTGTGATCCAAAGTAAGAATATATAGTTTAATTTCTAATTTCATTTTTTCTTGTTTTCAGTATCCCATTGAATTCGCAAGTAACACCTCCAAGGTCAAAAATCTGACCGATGCGGTGAAGAAAGTTCAGCTGAAGAAGTAGATCCCTCTCTTTTTCTCTAAATCTCCAAAATTCCTGTGATATTTTTTCTCCCCGCCCCCGATTGCTCATCCTTATATTGTTTATTTATGTTGTCCCCTCATTCCCTGTGAAAATTTATACTAATTATATGAAGATACTGGTACCATCAAGAACATTTCCTACATTTTGGTCCTGATTTCATCAATTTTGGTCCATTTCTAGCCAAGTTACCGCCATTTTAGGAATTTCAGGTCATGACCTAGAAAAAATTGTCTTTGTTTCTTGAAAACTTTCAGGGATGAGAGGAATCGGTATATGGTCTGAGAGAGAGAGAGAGAGAGAGAGAGAGAGAGAGAGAGAGAGAGAGAGAGAGAGAGATAGAGAGAGAGCTTCCTACTTTCGCGTTTTGACCTGGATAGGACATTTCGCGAGCTTCCACTGCTCAAAGTGTCTCGATCACTTACTCGCCTTGTGTTTCCTCTACCTCCACTCGGACCTTCCGTCGCTCCTGCCCACATTTCTCCTACTCTATGTATTGATCGTGGTCCTTTCACTCACACAGTACGCACACTCAAACCCACACTTGCAATCTCACTCGCTCATCAGAGGACCATACCCTCGTTTTGTGCAGAGCGGGCAGATGTTCTTCTCTGCCCAACCTCATGACGTCATTTATGTGTTCATCGATTCCTTCCACACTCTCTGTCTGTGTTCTCTCGTTCTCTATGTCCGGCGTTCTGGGTAACTTCAGTTCTCCGATTTACCCACCGATGATCCGTTGACTGAATACAGGTCTCATTATTCAGGAGCTTTCCAGATTTCTTTCTGCTTGGAAATCAGAAAGTTTCCTTTTTAAGTTATTTTTCTGATTATTAAACCTTCCAATTTACTCCTTGAAATAACCAATAAACCCTATAGATGCATGGGTTTTTGGACCAATTTCAGTCTATTTTTCTGAAAATCTATTCCAACTGATTGATTTCAAGAATGGTAAGCCTTTTATCTCTCCGAATTGTGAACTATATCTAGTCGTTGTATCATTTGAATCAGCTGGACTCCAGAAAACTCAGAAATTCAGAGAAATTCAGAATACTACGAATTATGGGATGTGAATAACATTTGGATAACTGAAATTCAAAATGGTTTTTAATTTCAGAAGCGCCTTCCGTTCAAAAAAGAAAAAAACAACTATTTTAGAGTTTAAAAATTGAATTTTTTGTTGGTTTTTCAAGGTCCACACAAAAATCAAAAAAAATGTGACGCCCAGAGGAATTGAACTTTGGTGTTGAGATTGGAAAAAAAATTTGGTGTAAAAATCCACTAGGCCATCTGGACACCAAAACTCAAAATGGTCAAAAATGATGGTTTTTTGCGGTTTTAGGAGGTTTTAAGGGGTTTTGAGCATTTTTAAGCAGTTTTTTATGACTAAATACTCTGAAAATAGCGAAAAAACGCATAAACATTGGCCAGCAAGTGTTAGTGCTCAAAAAATGTGATAATTTTTAAAGCTTTTTTCAGTAACCCAGAGGAGCCAGGAACGTCAACATCTGGAGCTCAAGGTCGTCAAAATCGGGTTTCAGAAGCTTCGGAATCCGAAGCGCGGGATACCAAACCGTAAGTCGAAACTTTCAAAAATTCCAAAAAATTCAAAAAAAAAATTTTGTCGCGATTTTTTTCAAATTTCAAATTTTGATCCCCAAATGAGTTACATATCATTTTGAAGCCTAAAACCTGAAAATTTCGAAATTTTAGCAATTTTTTGTAGTAGAATACAATCAATCAAGTTATGAGCCTTTAAAGAAGCGTAACTTGGCTCAAAAATGAGCTCAAATTCGAAATTGGCGTTACTTTCCTGAAAACTGTCGGTTTTTCATAATTTAAGGCTTTTCTAAATCCGCGAAATTCAACTTTTTCGATTATTGAAAAAATTTTCAGGAATGTGCACCGACCAATCAAGACGGAGCCGGTATAATATGGATCGGCTGAGGGAGCAGGCCAAAATGCTGGCAAATGAGATCCCCACAGCCAAGGTGAGCAATTTTTCCGGAATTTCAACAAAAAAAACCCTCTATAATATGAAAGTTGAATCAAAAATGAGCATTTTTGATTTTTTTTGAAGCTTCTAGACACTGAAAATGTGTTTAAAACCCTTCAGAAACCCTTAAAATCATCAAAAAGCATGATTTTTCACCATTTTGAGTTTTGGTGTCCAGGTGGCCTAGTGGATTTTTCCACCCAATTTTTACCAATCTCAACACCAAAGTTCGTCGGGGTGGCAAAACTTTTCTGATTTTTGTGTGGACCCTGTTTTGGATGCTTGGAACGCTTTAAAATTCAAAAATTCAAAATTTTTGAGCTATAAAATTTGTAGGCCAATTTTATCAACTTTTTGCCACTTTTTCGACATTTCTAGTGTATTTAAATGTTTTAAAACTGCTTAAAACAGCTTTAAACCCACTAAAACACCATTAAAATCACAAAAAACGCAATTTTTGACCATTTTTAGTTTTGGTGTCTAGATGGCCTAGTGGGTTTTTCCACCCAATTTTTACCAATCTCAATACCAAAGTTCGATTCCTCTGGGTGGCAAAACTTTTTTGATTTTTGTGTGAACCTCGAAAAACACATTTTAAGCCGGATTGGACATCCGGATTAAAATTCGACAGGAATTTTAAATTTTCAAATATTTTATAAAACTTTTTTTTTCGTTTTTTTTCCAATTTCGACTTTTTAGAGTATTTTATTACCGAAAAAATGAAAAAAATGACCATAACTCTTTTCATAAAAAAAAATGACCATAACTCTTTTCATATTAAAGCTACAGTCTCGATTTTAGCACCAATCGATTGGAAATTCAAATTTACATTCTTTCAAAATCACAAACTTGTTTGCAGAAGATGAAAATCCAGGATTTCGAGGAGCAAATGGAAGAGCTGCAGTTCATTTTTCTGGGTCAAGTTGGACTGGATTTGGTCGAAAAACGTCTGAAAAAATTAAAGAGATGATAAGAAAGGCGGAAGAGGAGCAGGTATGGGAGTTACTCTAAAAATTCCAAAAAAATATTAAAAATTTTCAGTCAAAAATCCCAGAGATCGTCATCAAAGAGCGCTTGGAATCGCTGCTTTGCCTATGTGCCGCTCATGGACACGTCGACGTTCCAAGACTGTGAAAATATTTCTCTATGATTCACAATTTCCTCCCTGCCAACTTTTTCTTTTCATTTATAGTTCAAACTGATAACAGATAACACTGATATTTTTCTATTTCTTCAAATACTACTTCTCCCACATCTCCGATAATTTAAATAAAAATTTTCCATTTTTTACCTGAATTTCTGAAATTTTAAATTCCCGAATTTTCGAAATTCTGAATATGAAAAATTGGATTCCGAACTGAAAATTTTGAAATTTAAGGGTTAAATTTGAACTCGGTGTTTTAACAGCGTCATTTTGAATATGGCCACGACCTATTTTGGAAAATTTTCAAATTTCAAGATGGTGGCCTAGAAATCCGAAATATCGAAAAACTCGGCCACCATAACTTAAAGCATGTTTCCAATGTAGTTTTTTATGCTGAGCTCAAATCTGCTTTCAAATTTCCAAAATATGAACCTTCAGACGAGTTACAGCGATTTGAAAGTGGTGGCCTAGAAATCCAAAATTTTGGAAAACTCGGCCACCAACTTCAAATATTTGTATCCAACGTAGTTTTTTATGCTGAGCTTGAATCTGCTTTCAGAATACAAAAATGCCAATTTTGAAGCGAGTTACAGCGATTTGAAAGTGGTGGCCTAGTTTTCTGAAATTTCTAGGCCACGGGTTAAAAAAACGCTAAACTCAAACTTTTGAACTTTATAAATCAACAAATCTTGTTTTCATGAAATTGTGCTGGATCTAAGGAACGCACTCTTTGTCTGTGGTGATTCACACCGTTTTTAATATGATTGAGTGCTTTACAACATTGCTTCTGTCTATATTGAAAGCATTCTTTCTATCATCTTTCTATCATTTTATCATTATTGCTTTTGTAATGTTAAACTCCGCCCCTTTGGCTTGATATAAAAGCCCTCTCAATTGTATGATCGGGGTGCGTGTCCAAGCTCAATAAAAGTCTAAAATGTAAATATGGTGCATCGACGACTTTTCGAGCAAAGGACTATCCGCGTGGCACTGATGGGGACACTGGCTCCATCAGGATGGCGAGCAACAATTCGGACACCACCACCGGCGATGGAGAAAGCTGAAGAAGGTTGGCAGCTGGCTGGCACAACTGTCAGATTTTCCAAGATGTGGCAAGGACTGATGAGAGGCGCAGAAGTCAACGTTGGGATGCGACAGGCAACAACGGACTGGACACAAGAAGTGACAGTGCTGGAACAAAATCTGGCTGACGAGGCAGCGACAGGATCAGTTTCGTGTTCGATGGTAGATGTGGATTACCGCGGGACCTTTTCCCATAACAAAGGATCGGACAGACACAGGAGACAAAAAGGATCAAATGTGTTCTATTAGGTTGATAAGAAAGTTTCTTCCTTTTTGACATGGTTGTTTTTGAGCTTCGATATCTGGTTCTAGAAGGGGTGTACCGGGCCAAACTTTTTTTTGTTAGAGAGCTGTATTCAGTGTCTATTAGATCGTAGATTTTCAAACTTTTATCTCACTCCATGTTGGAGAAATGACGATTCTCTTGGTCCTCATCCGACTGCACATACGTAACATGATTATATTTTTATTTTTATTTGCTCTTCAAACACCTGTTATCCGCAAGAAATTTGTGGATGTACATAAAGGACATGTTCCGTCATCGCTTACAATTTGCCTTTGGTTCGAAAAGTTCCGCCCGCGGGAGTTCAGTTTGAAAGATCCCAACTGCCTAGTGAGTTTGATTTCGATCGATTGCTAAAAGTCGTGAAGGCGGATCTGTTTCAAACCACTTGTAAAATGTCGAAGGCATTGTCCGTTAGCTAACCAAGTGTTGTGACAAAATTCAAGTCTTTTGGCAAAGTCAAAAACTGGGTCGATTCGTACCCAACGCTGTAAAGGACTACGATATGGATCGTTATGTAGACATGAGCATGTTTCTCCTACCATTTTTTCGCACGGTCAGTTGCATGGAAGATCTAATTACCGTAGATGATAAGTGGGTAAGTTAATCTATCGTTGTGCGGAAGAGTCAGTTGATTGACAAAGAAGAGCTAGCTCTGGACGTCTCGGACCCTAAACTTCCCGTGAAAATGGGTATGCTATGAGTTTGATGGTCTACCAAAGGAATGGAGACTGGGAACTTTTGGATGAATGTATCATTATTACTGCCACTTTGTATTGTTCCTAATTAGAAAAATTGAATTCGGCAGTCGAATCGAAACAAGGAGAAAAAGCCAAAGTTTCCCTTCAGGGCGAAAGTGCGACATCCCCCGTTACTAGACGGGTCAGCCAAAAATTCCTGTAGTTCGGGCGAATTATTATTTTGCTCTTGTCGTATTTTCCGGACCTTGCTCTTTCAGATAAATGAATGTTTTAGACTCTTAAACGTCATCTTAATAAAAAATACTTCAATTGAAAAGATGACACAAAAAAGGTGTTGTCCCTCTTTTTCGATCACAGCTTTCCTCATTCTAAACCGATGGAATCAGGCAATTACCGGAGCGTTGCCAGACAACTATCAATGCTCATGAACTCTACTTTCGTTGATCTTGTCCCCTCTGCTTTGAGGAAAATTTGATCGAAAGTTTTGCCGAAAAAGGAAGAAACTTTCTTATCAACCTAATACAACGGAAGGACTGTCAGACAGAGCAAAACGAACGACCTAGGACTCTTCATCGGAGAATTTGGAAATTCTCATTCCGGAGCAACGAATGAACTCATTTCCAAGTTGGCCCCGCGGAGCCTCTCTCTCACGAGAGATTCCAAAAAGGACTCTTCACAAATGCCATTGGAAGGAAAGAGTTATTCGAAGGACCTTCGAAACGTCAACATCAGGACTGCTCGAAGAAGAACTACCGATTGGTAAGGAACCGTCATGCAGATCAACATGAGGTCTACCAGCAAGATCGGGAAAGGACACGTCAACATCGTCGAATAAGATAAATTGACTGTTATTGTTTTTTCCTTCTTTTCCGTTACCCAGGCCGGGAGTGTGCTGGATCTAAGGATCGCACTCTTTGTCTGTGGTGATTCACACCGTTTTTAATATGATTGAGTGCTTTACAACATTGCTTCTGTCTATATTGAAAGCATTCTTTCTATCATCTTTCTATCATTTTATCATTATTGCTTTTGTAATGTTAAACTCCGCCCCTTTGGCTTGATATAAAAGCCCTCTCAATTGTATGATCGGGGTGCGTGTCCAAGCTCAATAAAAGTCTAAAATGTAAATAGAAATTCTTCATTAAATCTTATCAATAAATAAAATATATAACCGCAAAACCTCTAATAGAAGGGCCCCTAATTTTCAATTTTGAGCCAATTTATCTCGGTTCCTGATAAAGATATAATAAATGCGTCAACTGATAAATTGTTTATCATAATATCCTATACATTTTATCAGTTTACACATTTTTTATATCTCTTATAGGAACTGAGATAATTGAGCTCAAACTTAACAGTGCCCTTCTATTACAGGTTTTACGGAAACTACAAAAAAAATTATCCCAAAAAAAGTTCTAATCACAAAACTGTTCGCACTCTGCTCGCGTCCTTGGATGGGGTACATTCTTTTGTTTCTGAAAAAATAGGATTACTGTAGGAAGGATTACTGTAGTTACCAAACAAAATCCATAT
This sequence comes from Caenorhabditis nigoni, assembly GCA_027920645.1. Taxonomy (NCBI): domain Eukaryota; kingdom Metazoa; phylum Nematoda; class Chromadorea; order Rhabditida; family Rhabditidae; genus Caenorhabditis; species Caenorhabditis nigoni. The sequence continues at coordinate 2,822,848 of CP115869.1, forward strand.
GGCAACGACTGACAGGCTCCGCCCACTTTCTCCCATCGGTACACAAATTGGGATGGAGCGCCATTAGGACATAAAAGGCGGTATGGGGTGGCAGAACAGGATACGGTGTCTAAATTGGAAGGGTTTGGCGGGAATTTGAGTTTTTGAGATAGTGTAAACACAACAATAGAGCAAAAGTGCAGAAAATTTGAAAAGAAAAAAAAAACATTTTCAGGAATTTCAGAAATTCGAAACTGGTTTTCAAGTACTGCCAGGTGTTAAAAATTTCAGATTGAACGAATATTTATCAGATTTTCAGACTTTTTCACATTTTTCAGACCATTCAAGTTCAAGAGATTCTCCATTTTTTTAGAATTTGATGTTACGAACATTTTCGATTTTTAAGTTTGCTCAAAACTTTTAGTATTTTTAGATAAATTAAAAGTTCATTTGGAGTTCTCTGATTCACAGATTTCAGCTCACTAGGGAAGGTTGGAGTTTCGGGTCGAGAACTATATCATTCGAAAGCTGAGAACACGTCCTTTCTGAATCTGTATTTCGTTTTTGCTGCGGACCCGCCAGTTTCGAGAAAAACAGGTTTCAAATTTTGGGTCAAAAAGGCTGAACATTTTCACGTGACCTATGGATTTTCAATTGATTTCTTCGATTTCAATAGGAATTTCGAATCGCGTGAACACCAAATATATAAATCCAATTTAAAACAATTGGGGTTCGATTCCTTCTGCTCGAAATCATTTTTTGCTTTTTTTGAACGGATTTTTAGGTACTCATTTTGAGCTCCAAAATGGCTTTTGGCCCGAATTTTTGAATTTTTGCCGGTTTTTAAACTATGAGAAAGAAAAATCATCAATTTTTTTCAAACTTAATTTTTTTGTTCGAAAATTTTCAACTTCTGTTTGGAATGAATTTCTGTCAGTTCTTATTAGTTTTTGATTGTTATTCTGTCCTTTTTCGTCTCAAAACATGTCGAAAAATCATTGTTGAAATGGTTCAAAATCGGAAGAAGACTGTGAATTTTAAGCGATTTTCTGTTGTTCTGGGTCGAAAAAGGGTAGAATAACTATCAAAACTAATAAGAACTGACAGAAATTCATTCCAAACAACATTTGAAAATTTTCGAAAAAATTTCATCGAAAAGTTTGCATGGCCACCAAAAACCACCAAAAATTGACATCCAAAAATTTCGAAAATTTCGAAAAAATTAAGTTTGAAAAAAATTGATGATTTCTCCTTCTCATAGTTTAAAAACCGGCAAAAGGTTCAAAATTCGGGCCAAAAACCATTTTGGAGCTCAAAATGGTTACCTAAAAATTCGTTCAAAAAAAGCAAAAAATGATTTCGAGCAGAAGGAATCGAACCCCAGACCTTTCCCATGCTATTCCGAACATCAACCACTAAACCATCCAACCGACATTTACAATTGTTTTAAATTGGATTTATATATTTGGTGTTCACGCGATTCGAAATTCCTATTGAAATCGAAGAAATCAATTGAAAATCCATAGGTCACGTGAAAATGTTCAGCCTCTTTTGACCCAAATTTGAAACCTATTCTTCTCGAAACTGGCGGGTCCGCAGCAAAAACGAAATACAGATTCGGAAAGGACGTGTTCTCAGCTTTCGAATGATATAGGTTTCGACCTGAAACTCCAACCTAAGTACACAACCTTTCCTAGTCAGATTTTTTATATTTTCGGATGCTATACTTTTTTTTGGGTACTTTTTCTTTCAAGCCGCAGATTGTTCGTTTTCCTTTATATCTCTCCCTTTTCTCTATTCAAAAACTACGACTGAAGTGTCGTTTCAGCGATAAAAACTCTGTTCTCTCATTTTCTCTTCATATTTCGTTTCATCGCTCGCCGTGCCGCTCGGCGCCATTTTCCCGGCCACATGTTCAAATTTCTCTAAACTCTCTTACTCTCTTCATGGAGGCACGAAAAGCCTCCATATCATCACTCTCCTCTCCCTTGATCCGCGTCTGCTAGCAGGTCTCAAATGGGAACTTTCTACAAGATCTGTGAAAGTTCTCGGGAAGCTTTTCGCTTGAAACCTTACTGAATGGATTCTTAAAAGCTTCCCTATTTTTCTGAATATCCAGTATCAAAAATTCTTTATTAAACTCTTTGAATGAATGAGTTTGGAGTAATATTTCTATTTTTCTATAATTCGAAATCATTGAACTCCTTGGAATAGCTCGTTGTTAGAAATGTATGGATGTCTGGGGAATGCGGTTGTTTAATCGAAAAGTGAGTTTGTTTGTAATTTCATTCCAATTTTGAAGTCCAGACATTAAACATTCCATAATCATCAAATATATCATAACCGATTTTCTGAAATTAGCCACTAACTGAATTTAAGATGAAATTCCAAAAAAAAAATCCGAAAATTACCAAAAATAAGAAATCCAGTATCTTGAAAATGAGGTAACCTGGAAATTCATAATTTTGAAAATTGCTTAAAATTTTCAAATTTCTCCAAATTCTGGAAAAAAATTTCATTTCAACATTTATAAATTTCAGACTCTCAGAATTTGGATTTAAAAAAACGAAACCATCATTAAAAAAACATCTTTTTCATTTTTCAAATTTTCTTGATTTTTCAGATTGGTTTCGTTTCGATCTGTTCCAATATAGCGACCTTGCTCAACTCAAGAATTGCCTACAGAAGAAGCCTTCACTCGATGGAATGACGTTCGTCTGATAAATGTGTTTTTTTTTCTCTGCACTCTCCCTTTATTGCTTTAAACATCTTAATAAAACAATTTCTTGAGTAACTTTTTTTCAAAATTTGTGTCACAAAATCCTCATCAACTACGATGACCAAGAAAAATCGTGATAAGAAAAATGAAAAACTGTCCTCAAATTCATCGACTTCAGGTTATCATATGACGCATTTTGTTAGGAATCTTCACTTTTCAAAGGTTTCTCAAACTTTCAAGCGCTTTCAGATATTGAAAAACTCGGATTTTACAGTTTTTGCCTGATTTTCAGAGTTGATAGTTCAAATTCGTTAAAAAATGTTTTTGATTTTTCAGACTTTTCAGTGAAAAATTTCAACATTTTGATCTCTTTTTCATCCATACTATCACTCGGCTTCGTCATGCGTTCTGTTTTTTCTTTTTATCTCTTCCTTTTCTCTTCTCGAAAACTACGACTTTTCAGTAACCATTATAACTCGTTCTATGTTAAAGATATGAGAAATACGTCAACTAGTAAATTGTTTATCATATATCTTGAATAAGAGCCGAGATATATGAACTCGAACATGAGGCCCTTCTATCACTATTTTTTTTTGGCTTTTCCACGCGTCCTTTTTTCCTTTTTATTTCTCTCCCTTCTTTCTTTTGAAAAACCATAACTGACGTGTCTTTTCAGCAATAAATTTTCGGGTCTCTTATCTTCTCTTTATATTTCACCTTTTCCGGCCACGCGTTCACATTTCTCTAAACTCTCTTACTCTCTTCATGGAGGCCCGAAAAGCCTCCATATCATCATTTTACTCTCCCTTGACTCGCATCTGTTGGCAGGTCTCCAATGAGAACTTTCTAGAACATCTGTGAAAGTTCTCCGGAAGCTTTTCTCCAGAATCCTTATGATGCATGGATTCTGAAAATCTTCCTTATTTTTCTGATTATCTCGTATTCAATACTCTTCATGAAACTCTTTGAATGAATGAGTTTAAAGTTATCGTTATATTTTTTTCTAAAATTCGATATCATCCAACTAATTGGGATAGCTGGTTTTGGAAGATAATGGTCCACCACAGGTGAAACAGTGGAATATAATATTGGAAATCAAAACTTTCTTTCAGATGAAAACACATTTGGTCTTCTCAAAAAATAACAACTACGAGACATACAATAGAAGCTGTGGTTTTTCGAATCGATTTGGACTCGTTGAGATAGCAGATCCAGTCGACGGTTTATTGAAACGTGAGTTTGTTTGTAATTATGTTCAAAATTCAGAAGCCAGACAAAAGAAATTTGAGAATTCTCTAAAGTACTATAACTTTTTTCAGGAATCCGGCACTACCAAGGTCCCACTTGGAAAGGATTGTTTGGAAGAAGATCAAAAACGAGAACCATGGATAATCCCGAACAGATCCAATTCAGATAATTTTAATTGTTCAATGTTTTTTTTATTTTTCATTTCTATATGAAATTGTGTTTGTGTTCAACAAGTTCAAAAATGTCAAAGACAAAATCGATCCACCCCTTGAAGAATTCTAGAAGGAGCGGTTTCAGCAATCATACACAGAGCATTTGAGGGATCATCGGAGGATTTGAGGGTGTCAGAATTTCCCAAATTTTCACTTCCAAGCCATTGTTCTTCATTTTACTGGTTTTTCTGGACAATGGCGATTTCATGAGCAGAAATTTCATCAGAATTGGTTTTCCGGGTTACTTCAGCTAAACGTTCCTTAGTCTGACATTATGCTTCTCGAATTTGCATATCTTTATTCAAGCTCTACATTTTTTCAGATTTACAGGATTTAACCGTACCTTGGTAATAGAAAAGCCCTTCCCTTCCAACTTAGAACCACTTTATCTCACTTCCTGTCAAAGATATGAAAAAGTTGTCAACTAATAAAATGTTTATTGTAAAATCAAAAACGTTTTATCAGTTGACACATTTTAGATAGCTTGCGTAGAAGCTGAGATAATTGAGCTTGAATGTTGGAGGGGTTCTTCCATCACTTTTTCTTGGTTTCGCCACGCGTCCTGTTTTTCCTTTCTATTTCTCCCTTCTATCTTTTCTCAAACCATAACTGACGTATCGTTCCAACAATAAAATCTCAGTTCTCTTATGTCCAAATGATATTTCACCTTTTCCGGCCACGCGTTCAAATTTCTCTGAACTCTCTTACTCTCTTCATGGAGGTCAAAAAAGCATCCGTATCATCATTCTTCTTTCTCCCTTGACTTGCATCTGTTAGCAGGTCTCAAATGAGAACTTTCTAAAAGATCTGTGAAAGTTCTCCGGAAGCTTTTCTTTAGAATCCTAGTGATGAATGGATTCTGAAAAGCTTCCTTATTTTTATGAATATTCACTTTTAAATATTCATTGTTATTATTTCTAAAATTTTCTATATTCTTGGATTTTACCATTTTGTTATTAAGTTTTCTCATTCATGCGGAACTAAACAATAAGGTAGGTGTTTTATAAATAATAAATTAGACGTCAAAGACCGAATTCCATTTTCAGAGTTTGCCCAAATCCATGATAGAACCGCCGAGTGCTTCGAAATTGAGAGAAAAAAACACGTAAGTTCATGCAAGTTCTTTTTTTACATTTTCTGAAAAATTCGCTTTCGGACAAATTAGCCAATTCAAAACTCTTTTTTTCAGGATCTCCAAGTGTATGGACCGTCGAGCAATGACAGTGTTGGAATTGTTGGAAAATGTGGATGAGAAACCTTGTAAAATTTATTAGAAACCCCCGAATTTTTTACTTTTCTACTCATCAAAGTGTCAACTACCCTACCGGATATAGTTGCATCTCCCGAATCTCTTACAGAATGTTCAGAGCCGGATAAGAGAACAAGAGGCAAGAAATCAGTAATAAACTGGAGGATAAATTATAACTTTACAGTTTCATATCCAACCTGTTTGAAGATGTATGCTGACAAGTTGAATCTGGAGAAACAAATCGAGAGGATACATGTGAGAAAAGTTGCTGAGATGAAAAAGGAGGATCTGGAGAGAAGAAGGACTGGTAAGGACTACTGTACTAGTGTATAGGGGATGCATGCTTATACCAATTCTTACTGTACTGTAGTCGAGCTGCTACATACCGTAACCTTGAGAAACTTGCCAATTTGTAGAGAACGCGTTTCTGAAAAAAAGTTCCAAAAGTTTGCAAAATTCTGATGTCGCTGAGTTGAGTCAACACTACTCCGCTTCAGTAACCGCATATGACTACTACAGTATTCCCAATTTATTTTCAGTGATGTGTCCTGTCTGCTGTTCCCGCTATACCACCAGAAATGTGGTGAAACGTCATCTGCAAAGGATCCATCATGCATCATCAGAATTCATAGAAAATTGGCTTTTAGAAACAAGTCCGAAAGGTGAATAATGTAAGTATCATGCTGATAAAAATGAAATCTTAAACTTGAAAGAAAATTCCAGACAATTGTCAGACTTGTGAACAACATTATCTCAACCACGAATTTCACCAGAAACAACAAATCGAAATACATCGGGATGCAACTAAAAAGCGTAATTTTCCATGAATAACTACAAGGATTAATAGGCGCTTTTTTAGATTCCTGCCAATTTTGCCGTCGATGGTATTCCTCGAAGCAGGTCCTGTATCGACACCAAAAAGCCCAACATCTGAAAGAATTCAAGATCGAAGTGAAATTGGCGAAACCCAAGAGTTCTATGATCAGGGATATTCTTGGAATCCAATAATCACAATTAGATAATGATGAAAAAGTATATGCGACATTTGTGAAGTTTTTTTTTTTAATAAACTTTTATGGAATTTTTTATGTTGCTTGTATACTCTACAGTAATTTCCATTTCATTATCCATTTCTATAATAAAGAAGGTCTCCAAAGGTTTTAACTTTGAACCAATTTATCTCAATTTTTTCAAAAGTATTTAAAAGGTTTCAGCTGATAAATTGATCATCATAATGTCAGAACTGTTATGTCAGTTGACGGGTTTCTGAAATAATTGATATCAAACTTGGCAGGGCTCTATTACAAGTTCTACGATGTCTTCAAAATTTCCAATTCGATATATCTGAATTCGGACGTCGTTTCTCTCTCTCTCTCCGAAATTTGACAAAAAGTGAAAAGTTTAACCGATATGGCTAGAATTGATAAAGTCTACTGACCGGTTTTGCCGTCGTCTTCTCGATTGAAAGAGAGATGGCGGACATCGTTCGGGTGCAGATAACATTCTTATCAATTTAAACACTTTCTCATCTTTTTTATTTTATTTATCTCTCATGAAAACGGCGCCGAAAGATGATACGGCGAGGGGCAAGAAAAATGGAATTCGTTGAAAAATTCTATGAAAATGGAATCGATACATTTGTCAGTTGGGCTGGGAAGATATGAGATCAACAATTTCTTAAACAGCAGAAACTTTTTTCTGAAATACGATATTGGAAATCAACAACTCTGAGAAATAGTATCCTGCTCAAGTTTTCAATTAACGGATTTTGAAAAGAAATCTTCTAGAAACAAGCTTTAACGGTTTTTCTCACAATCAGTTTGGTTACGCATGAATTCATCATAATTTCGAATTCATAATTTCGTCATAATTTCGAATTCGAAGACATTGCTTCTCATTTTGTGGTTTTCCTGGACAAAGGCGATTCCATGAGCAGAAATTTCATCAGAATTAGTTTTCAGATACCTTTCTTGTCGAGCAAAACGTTCCTTAGTCTGACATGATGCTTCTTGCTTTTGGATATCTTTATTCAAGTTCTACATTTTCCAGATTTGCATGTTTTAACGGTAACTTTGTAATAGAAAAACCCTTCCCTTCCAACTTAAAACCACTCTATCTCAGTTCCTGTCAAAGATATGGAAGAGTTGTCAACTAATACATTGTTTATCATAAAATCACAAAAATTATATCAGTTGACACATTTCAGATAGATTACGTAGGAGCCGAGATAATTGAGCTTGAACTATTACTATTTTTGGCTTCGCCGCGCCTCTATTTTTCTTTTCTATCTCTCCCTTCTTTCTTATGTAAAACCATAACTGACGTGTCGTTCCTGCAATAAACTTCCGGGTCTCTTTTGTCCACATGATATTTTGCCTTTTCCGGCCACGCGTTCAAATTTCTCTGAACTCTCTTACTCTCTTCATGTAGGCCCGAAAAGCCTCCATATCATCATTTTTTTCTTTTTTGACTCGCGACTGCTAGCAGGTCTCAAATGGAAACTTTCTAAAAGATCTCTGAAAGTTCCCCGGAAGCTTTTCGCTTGAAACCTAACTGAATGGATTCTGAAAAGCTTCCTTATTTTCCTGATTATTCACTTTTACATATTTACTAGTATTTTTTCTGGAATTTTCGATATTCTTGGATTCGATAATGGAGAATGGATTATTTGTTATGAATTTTTCCTATTATTGGAGCGCTCGACACACGGTAAGTGTATTTTTGAATGTTTTATGTCAAATATAATAGCAATATTTTTTTCAATAGGATGTCTATGATTTCTCGTTTTCAGGTTTTGCCGAAATCCATGATAGAACCGCGGAGTGCTTCAAAATTAAAGGAAGAATACGTACGTTTTAAAAAAATTTTCCCATTTCTTACAATTCAGTCAATTCAAAATTAGTTTTTTTTTTCAGAATCTCCGAACTTTCCAACTACCCAGCAAATCCATTTTTGAAACTGGAAAAAGATGTGAATGTGTTTTCGGTAAAAATCTTTTAAAGTATAAAAACTTGAAACATTTTCAATTTTCAGACTTCGCCCGAATACACGACAGCTGAGTGTTTCAAAATTGAAGGGAAAAAATAAGTAAGTCCATACAAATTCTTTTTTTCTACTTTCTCACAAATTAGCCTATTCAAAATTTTCTTTTTTTCAGGATCTTCAAATGCATGGACCGTCGAGCTATGACAGTGTTGGAATTGGTGGAAAATGTGGATGAGAAACCTCTTAATGTTTATTTTTCAAATGAAATTGTTACTTTTTATGTTTGTGTAGACCAAGTGCACCTGTACAAGTTTAAAAAAAAGAAATGAAGATCGAAACAGGACGAATTCAAGATTTTCACAGTTTTGTAGACACTGTAATTCAAATTTTTCTGAAATTTAGAAAATTTAGAGTTACTCAAGACACATCAGAAATTTCATTTTTGTTAAAAATGCTCAAATATAAAGAAACACAGTCCTGACGTGATATAGTCATGCGTATAGTCTAGGAAAAACATTGCAAACACAATTTTCACACGTTCATTTCTCCTTGTTGGGTTCTTACAGAAAAATTGCCAAATACAAAACTGAAACGTTCATTTCGTTTAGTATACTCTTAAAGTTTCAGAAGAATTGACAAATTCTGAAATACTTGATCAGGACTTCAAAGTGCATTACTGTCAAATCTGTAATGGAAGAGGCCAGTAACAGATAACTTTGATCCGATTTATCTCTGTTCGTGTGAGAGATATCAAGAAGTTGTCAACTGAAAAAAACATTTTTGATGTCAAGATGAACATATTATCAGTTGATTACATTTCGATATAATTTACAGAAAGTGAGATATACAAGGTTCAATTCTTTCATTCTAAAACCATTTTCAAAACTGAGCGGACCGAATCTAAGATAAAGTCAGAGCATCGGAGATAAAATCCAACTTGATTTCGTTTTCAATTTTTCGTTCAGTATAAATTCTCTTTAAACTTCCCACCGCTGCAACTATCTTACTCGCCATTTGTTTCCTATACCTCAACTCGGACCTCCCTCCCGTCGCTCCTGGCCACATTTCTACTATTCTCTGTATTGATCGTGGTCCATTCCACTCAAACAGTGCACACACTTACACTCAAACTCACACCCTCACGCTTACACGCTCATCAGAGGACCAAACCCTCGTTTTGTGCAGAGCGGGCAGATGTTCTTCTCCTCCCAACCTCATGATGTCATTTATATGTATATCGAGTCCTTCCACACTCTGTGTCTGTGATCTCTCGCTTTCAATGATCAAGTCTCCGGACAACTTCAGTTCTCCGTTTTACCCACCGATGACCCGTTGACTGAATACAGGTCTCATTATTCAGGAGCTTTCCAGATATCCTTCTGCTTGGAAATCGGAAAGCTTCCTTTCTTTTATTTTTCTGATTATTAAACCTTCCTATTTATTCCTTGAAATATCCAATAAACTCTATAAATGCATGGGTTTTTGGCTCAATTTCAACCTATTTTTCTGAAAATCTATTCCTACTAGTTGTTTTCAAGAATGGTAAGATTTTTATTCCTCCGAATTTTAAACTAGAGCTAGTCGTTGTATCATTTGAATCTGCTGAACTACAGAAGACTCGGAATTATAGGAAAAATTAGAATTCCAGAAAGTATGAGATGTGAATAAGGTTTTTTTGACTGAATTGCAAAGCAGTATTCAATTTAGAACCGCGTCTAGCGGAGTCGGCCGTAGGCCGAGGACGCTTCAAACTGACTCCAATTAAAGTTTACAGCTGCTCACAATCGTCTGGTTTTGGATGTCAAACAACGGGAGGACACGATAGAAGCAAAAAATCGGGACACCCAAAAACTGATCCAAAATGCTCTTGAAAACACGGAAGACCTGCTTGAATAGGATAGGCAGATTGTTGAGTTACGGGCGCAGCTCACGATAGAGCAAGGGATTCGAAAGAAAGATGATGAAGTGGCAGAAAGACGAGTCGCAGATTTGACCCATGCTACCGCCTAAAAGTAAGTGTATTGCTTTTTATAGATGCTGATAACATCAGTTTTGCCGAAAGTTCTGGAAAGTGAATTTGTTGTTTCAGATTTCGATAAGATCCATACATGGTTCCGCGTCACCAGAACGACCGTCACCGATCTTCAGCGATGTTCTATCCGATGGAACTCCTCAGAATATATGTGGAATTAGGTAATCCCAAAAAACTTTGAATATCGATAGTAACGAAAAACTTCCAGGATAGCCAGAACACTCCAGTCTCTGAATATGATGGCATCAGGACCTGCCATGTTTTATAAGTTTTTTAAATTTATTTTTAGACTGTTAATAAATATTTTTATTGGAGAAACCTGTCTTTTAAGTTGTGAAAAATGATTTCAAAGTTCCACGAATGGAATGTACACAGTTTTCGAAATGATGGTTTCAGATAAAAAGTCGTTCTTTTATCTCTAGGGGTAGCTATCATCAAAGTCTGCAATTTTTCTTGGTCGCTCTTTTCTGGATCATGTGCTGCTTGAAAATCGGGGGGACATTAAAAATTGGAATTTCGGGTATATAAACCGGATATGTCAAGAAGTGGTTCCTTCGGAAGTCTGAAGTCGGAAGTCAATTTTTTTCAATTGGTCTGTGTACACCGTCACGGCAAAATGCATACCGTATCTTCAAAAATTCTGCTGTCGCTCTTCAAAAAAACAGTAAAAACAATCGTCAGCTTTCATGAGTCATTTTCTATGAGTCATCGAGCTTTCATAGATCACCAATGATCAACTTCTCTGCGTCTCTGACTGTTTTTCTTCAAAATTCGTCTTTCATCTCTCGCTTCACAATCTTTCCTATTGTCTTTTTCTGTGATCTCGTCGTCTCGCCGATTTCATTGGCTGCGCATTCGTATATAAACTGACATTTTGAAGAAAACAGAATCATTCTGCCTTTCTTGACTGCTAAACTGAATAGCTGGTCTCAATTCTTTGGAACTTCCCATGATATACTCCGTATCTTGGGAATGTTTCCTCTATTTTTCTGAATTTCTGTCTACTTTCTGAAATCCTGAATATGTATGGATTTCGAAAGTCTATATTATTGATTTTTCTGCGCATTCTAATATTTTATCTCTGAACTATTCCTGTCAACATTTCTCATCAAAAAGGTAAGGTTAACAACAAGGTTGAACGGATTTTTGGGAAACATAATTTCATAAAATGTTCAAGTTTCAACAATTGAGAAAAAATTGCAATTTCGAAACTATTTCGTAATAAGTTTCAAAAAATCTCGAAATTTTGAAATTTAAAAAAAGAGAAGATTTTCTAGAAATAATTCAATATTAACCCGGTGTGCTTTCTAGGCCATTTCCCTTGGTTGCCTAGGAAACTCAACTTGCAAATGTTAGGCCATCTTGATGAACCATGATGAAATGGTATAGAGCACATATCATGATAATCTTATACTTTTTCCGGGCGATGAGAGTTGGTGGCCTAGAAAACTCAACTTGCAAAAACTAGGCTATCATGTCAAAATGGTTTAGACCTGGTCTGTGCTTCAAAGATATGTTTGAAAGGCTTAACTTTCGAAAATGAGTTTTTAGGCCACAAACGTTCTTGTCCCAAAAATAGGCATGAAATAGTTTCCAGAAAATAACTTCATAAGTTTTTTAGAAACCTCACTGGGTTGCGCCAATCGGGAGTCATCACCGAATGCTTTTAAGCCCACAACACCACAACAGAGTGGAACTGCACAAAGAGTAAGCGTGTTTTTTTCAACTCTAAAACACCGTAAACACCTTACAATTAGTAGAAGGCGACGCAAACCGTCAACTTTGAACCTATATATCGTATACACTCTAGTAGAACGCGACCCCTAGCTCACAATTTTGAGCCAATTTATCTCAGTTGTAGAGTGTTTACGATATCTTATTTCCTGTAGAAGATATCAAAAAATGTTCAACTAACAAAATATTTTGAATATTATGATCAAAATGTTATCTGTTGACTAACTTTCGATATCTTCGAAAGGATTCGAGATAATCAAGCTCATGTTTGAGTGCCCTTCCATTAAGGTTTTTCCGGTAAATAACAATTTCAATTCGATTCGATCTGAATTTCGAATTTTACGATAACTGCTTTTGAACTTAAAACATGAAATCATTTCAGGGCCCCCAACGTGAAGCGTCGTAGCAGAACCCTGCAGGAAGCCTAGCGACAAAATGAATTATATTTATTAATTCTCCAATAAAGTTTTGTAATATTTCTTATTTTTGAAGAAAACTACATTTTATTTCAAGACAAGAGTGTAAACGCAAAAATTAACGGATAATTACAGGAAATTTGAAAAAAAAGTAGAATTCTGAAAATTATGAAAAAATGAAGAACTTACAAAAATGTTTAGTGCTTTCAGATTTCACAAGTTTAACATATTTTACAGATTTTCCCATTTTTAGAATTTAATTATTTATTTTTCATTAAGAGATTTTCAATTTTTTAACTTTAATAAATTTTACAAGCATGTTCGATGTTTCAGTTGTCTCGAAAATTTCAGTACATTTAGATTAGTTAAAAGAACATTTGGAATTCTCTGATTCACAGATTTCAGCTCAGATTCCTTTATATTTTCAATCTCCAGTTTTTTCGGGTACTTTTTCTTGCAAGCCGCACATTGTTCGTTTTCCTTTCTATCTCTCCCTTTTCTCTTTTCGAATACTACGACTGAAGTGTCGTTTCAGCGATAAAAAAACTCTTCTCTCTTATTTTCTCTTCATATTTCGTTTCATCGCTCGCCGTGCCGCTCGGCGCCATTTTCCCGGCCACATGTTCACATTTCTCTAAACTCTCTTACTATCTTCATGTAGGCCCAAAAAGCCTCCATATCATCATTTTCCTCTCCCTTGACCCGCGTCTGCTAGCAGGTCTCAAATGGGAACTTTCTAGAACATCTGTGAAAGTTCTCTGGAAGCTTTTCGCTTGAAACCTAACTGAATGGATTCTCAAAAGCTTCCCTATTTTTCTGAATATCTAGTATTTAATACTCTTCATGAAACTGTTTAAATGAATGAGTTTGGAGTAATATTTCTATTTTTCTATAATTCGAAATCATTGAAATCCTTGGCATAGCTAGTTGTTAGAAATGTATGGATGTCTTGGGAATGCGGGTGTTTATTTGAAAAGTGAGTTTGTTTGTAATTTCATTCCAATCTTGAAGACCAGACAATGAACATTCCATAATCATCAAGTATATCATAACCTATTTTCTGGAATTAGCCACTAACTGAATTTGAGAGGAAATTCCAAAAAAAAATAATTCCGTAAATTACCAAAAATGAGAAATCCAGAATCTTGAAAATGAGGTAACCTGGAATTTCATAATTTTTGAAATTGCTTGAAGTTTTCAATTTTCTCCAAGTTTTGGAAAAATTAACTCACTCCATTACTTTGGCAAACACATTTCGTTTCAACATTTCGAAACTAGAGAGTCTCAAAATTTGGATTTAAAAGTAAACAATACCATCATTAAAGCTTGATTTTTCAGATTGGTTTCGTTTCGATCTGTCCCAATTCAGTGAACTCACTCAACTCACCAACTGCCTTCAATCCTAACCTAGATGGAATGACGTTCGTCTGATAAATGTGTTTTTTTTCTTTGCATTCTCTTATTATTGCTTTAAACAACTTAATAAAACAATTTCTTGTGTAACTTTTTTTTGAAATTGGTGTCAAAAAATCCTCATTAATTACGGGGGCCTAGAAAAGTCCTGACGAGAAAACTAAGCCAGTATTAAATTAAAAGACTTCAGAAAAGTATATTTTTCGAGATCATATTGATAGATGGACCGCGCTTAAAGTTTTTTTAGCTCTTGTTATCTTCCTGTGTCCCAAACGCCGGAATTACTGCGAAATCTTCCAAACTGTCAGCTAAGTGAGCATCTAAAACTGAACTTTGAGATTTTTTGCAGTCCGCAGATGCCGTTTCCCCTTTTATCCCATTTCTCGGAACTCTCTTACTCTCTTCATGTAGGCCCGAAAAGCCTCCATATCATCATTCTTCTCTCCCTTGACCCGCATCTGTAGGCAGGTCTCCAATGGGAACTTTCTAGATCCCACAAAAGATCTGTGAAAGTTCTCCGGAAGCTTTTCTCTTGAAACGATAACTGAATGGATTCTGAAAAGCTTCCTTATTTTTCTGATCATTAAATATTCAACACTCTTCATGAAACTTTTTCAAAGAATGAGTTGGAAGTTGTTCTTTTTTTTTTCTGAAATTCGATATCATCCAACTCCTTGGGATAGCTGGTTGTTAAGGATTCACAGATGAATGTGTACTGCATGTGTTTTATTAAAAGTGAGTTTGTTTACCATTTCTTTCAAAACTTGTAAGTCAGACAATAGAAATTCCATAATCATCAAATGTATCATATCCTATTTTCTGTTTGGAAGAAGATCAAAAACGAGAACCATGGATAATCCCGAACAGATCCGATTCAAATAATTTGAATTGTTTACGGTTATTAAGGAATCATTTTTAAGGAATCATCGGAAGATATGTGGGTGTCAAAATTCCTCAAATTTTCACTTCCAAGTCAGTGGCCTTTATCCTGCCGGTTTTCCTGGACAATTGCAATACCATAAGAAATTTCGTCAGAATTAGTTTTCAGATTCCTTTCGTGCTGAGCAGAACTTTCATTAGTCTGACTTGATGCTTCTCGCTTTTGTAAGTCTTCGGATTTATCCGTATTTTTGTAATAGGTGATCCCCTCACTTCCAACTTAGAACCATTTTACCTCGGTTGCTGTCAAAGATATGAAAAAGTTGTCAACTAATAAATTGTTTATCATAAAATTACAAACATTTTATTAGTTGAAACATTTTGTATATCTTGCATAGGAGCCGAGATAATTAAGATCGAACTTAGCCGCGCGGAGGTCTATCTATCACAATGTTTTGGCTTTGCCACGCGTCGTTTTTTCCTTTCTATCTCTCCCTTCTCTTACTTCTAAAACCATAACTGACGTGTCGTTCCAGCAATAAATTCTCGGGTCTCTTATGTCCACATGATATTTCACCTTTTCCGGCCACGCGTTCACATTTCTCTAAACTCTCTTACTCTCTTCATGGAGGCCCCAAAAGCATCCATATCATCATTATTCTCTCTCCCTTGACTCGCGTGTGCTAGCAGGTCTCAAATGAGAACTTTCTACAAGATCTGTGAAAGTTCTCCGGAAGCTTGTCTTCAGAATCCTAATGATGCATGGATTCTGAAAAGCTTCCTTATTTTTCTGAATATCTAGTATTCAACACTCTCCATCAAACTCTTTGAATGAATGAGTTTAAAGTTATTGTTATATTTTTCTGAACTTCTATATTTCTGAAATCTCTTGAGATTTCTGGTTGTTAACGATTCACAGATGAAAGTGTACTGCGGGTGTTTTATTAAAAAGTTTTTTTACTGAAGCTAATGGTCCACCACAGGTAAAACAGTGGAATATAACATTGATAATCCAATCTTTATTTCAGATGAAAACACATTTGGTATTCTCAAACAATAACAACTACAAGACATACAACAGAAGCTGTGGTTTTTCGAATTGTTTTGGACTCGTTGAGATAACATATCCGGTCGACGGTTTATTGAAACGTGAGTTTGTTTGTAATTAGGCTTAAAATTCAAAAGCCAGATAATAGAAATTTGAGAATTCCTGACAGTACAATAACTTCTTTTCAGGAATCCGGCACTTCCAAGATCACACATGGAAAGGAATATTTGGGAAAAAACCATGAACGAGGATGGATAATCCGGAACAAATACACTTTATATAATTTGAATTGTTTAATGTTATTTTTATTTTTTTATCTTTATATGAAATTGTTGTTTCGTATCTCTATGTTCCACAAGTTCAAAAATGTCAAAGACACAATAGATCCTCCACTTGAAGATATCTAGAAGGAACGGTTTCAGCAATCATACACAGAGCATTAAAGGGATCAATCAGCGGAGGATTTGTGGGTGTCAAAATTCCTCAAATTTTTACTTCCAAGACATTGCTCTGCTCTTCATTTTGCTGGCTTTCGCGGAAAACAACCATTCCCTTAGCAAAAATTTCAACAGAATTGGTTTTCAGATTCCCTTCGTGTCGAGCTAAACGTTCGTTAGTCTGAAATGATGTTTGTCGCATTTGGATATCTTCATTCAAGCTCTACATTTTTCAGAATTCCAGGATTTAACCGTAACTTTATGATTGATCAGCCCCTCCCTTTCAACTTAAAATCTCTTTATCTCGGTTGCTACAAAAGATATGAAAAAATGTTAACTAATAAATTGTTGACCATAAAATGACAAGCATTTTATCAATTGCCACATTTTAGAGAACTTGCATGGGAGCCGAGGTAATTGAGCTCGAACTTACTGGTGTGGGGGTCCTTCTATCCCTTTATTTTGGTTTTGCCATACGTCTCTTTCTCCTTTCTATCTCTCCCTTTTTTCTTTTGTAAAACCATAACTGACGTGTCGTTCCTGCAATAAACTTTCGGGTCTCTGATGTCAAAATGATATTTCATCTTTTTTGGCCACGCGTTCAATTTTCTCTGAACTCTCTCACTCTCTTCATGGAGACCCAAAAAGCCTCCATATCATCATTTTTCTTTCCTTTGACTAGCATCTGTTGGCAGGTCTCTAATGGGAACTTTCTAAAAGATCTGTGAAAGTTCTCCGGAAGCTTTTCTCTTGAAACCTAACTGAATGGATTCTGAAAAGCTTCCTTATTTTTCTGATTATTCACTTTTTGATAATAACTATTATTTTTCTGGAATTTTTCACATTCCTTGATTCGATAATTGAGAATGGATTATTTGTTATGAATTTTTCCTATTATTGGAGAGCTCCACACACGGTAAGTGTATTTTTGAATGTTTTATGTCCAATATAATAGGAATATTTTTCCAATATTCAATTCTATAACTTCTCGTTTTCAGATTTTTTTTTGCCGAAATTTTGCCAAAATCCATGATAGAACCGCCGAGTGCTTCAAAATTAAAGGAAAAATACGTACGTTGTTAAACAATTTCCCATTTCTTACAATTCAGTTAATTCAAAATTAGTTTTTTTTTTCAGAATCATCGAACTTTCCAACACCCAGCAAATATATTTTTGAAACTGAAAAAAGATGTGAATGTGTTTCCGGTAAAAAATCCTTTGATGTATAAAAAACTTGAAACATTTTCAATTTTCAGACTTCGCCCGAATACACGACAGCTGAGTGTTTCAAAATTGAAGGGAAAAAATAAGTAAGTCCATACAAATTCTTTTTTTTTCTACTTTCTCACAAATTAGCCTATTCAAAATTTTCTTTTTTTCAGGATCTTCAAATGCATGGAACGTCGAGCGATGACAATGTTGGAATTGGTGGAAAATGTGGATGAGAAACCTATAAATATTCATTTTTCATAATAATATTTTTCTATGTATATGAAATAGTTATTTTTTATGTTTGCGTTGACCAAGTGCACCTATACAAGTTGAAAATGATAAAATATAGAAATAAATACCGAAAAACGACGAATTCAAGTTTTCTACAGTTTTGCTTTTCGAGATCCTTTTCCCGGACTTCAAAGGGGATTACTGTCAAATCTGTAATGAAAGAATCCTCATTTTTTAAGCTGATTTATCTTGCTTCGTGTGAGAGAAATCAAAAAGTAGCCAACTAGCAAAATATTTTCAATGTTAAGATAAGAATTTGATTTGTTGACAACTTTTTGATATGTTTTACAGGAAGTGAGATATATGGGAATTATTCTTCCACTCCGTAACAATGTTCAAGAGCTGGACCGACCTTAAGATTATGATTTTAAAATTTATATTTAAAAAAAAGAAATCACAATTTAAATGAACGAGACTTTTCCAGTTTTATCGCTTGATTCTTCTCACCGTCACTTTGTTCAAGTTGATGACAATCTCATCATGGATAGAACTGAAAAAATATATAAATCAATGTTCCAGATGAAACAATTATTCTTACTTTTCTGATAAGTAAAACTTTGGACCTTCAATCATGAAGCTATTCTTTTCAACGTCGTTACAACAGAATTCCACCATGTATAGTAGCTCAACGATCTGGAATAAGATCTAAGGTGTGTACAGTATTGGACAAAGAAAAATTTATTCGACACTCAAATTTATATCCGCTTATCTCTGTTTGTTGGGTTAAAACAAACTTTGTTATTCACAAAACCGAAGCTCTCCATTTGTTAAACAGAAGCTTGCGATTTCAGAAAAAACGACTGATTCTGAAATTGTTTTTCAGGACGTCAAAGTGGACTACTGTAGTCTGTAATGAAAAAGTTCCCCAACTTTGACCCAATTTATCTCGATTCATATGAGAAATATCAAAAGGTGGTCAACTGATAGATAATATGTTTATCTTAATGTTAACCGCGTTTTGTTTGTTGACAAATTTTTGATATTTTCCCCAGGAACCGAGATAGATTGTCTCAAAGTTGAAAGTTAGGGTAACCCGACTCTTTATCAGAGAAACCAGAAATATTTAAAATCATTCTTAGGATTTCAGAAGTTACTATTATTTCTGAATAAACCAAATTGTGTATATTTTCTATCCGGTACTGTAAAAAACAAAACGAAATAACTCACTCCCCCAGGAATTCGGGCAAGATTCTGCTCGATGGAATATGTTGAAGAAATTGTAGTAAGATTCTTGTCGTGGTCCTTCCCAATTTTTTCATAAAAGATTCCTCTGTAAGAAAAATCCTTGTCATGTTTTTTACTATTCTCTACTCACAAAACATCCGCATTTACCACATCAATTTTGTAGTTCCAGGGAGTGTCAGAACGACACAACACTGTCCCATTGAGCAATAACTTAGTAGAATTTACACGAGCCAGAAGGACTAAGAACAATAGAGGGATCTTTAGAAGAATCATTGGGACCTCACTGCTCTTCGAGAGAAAGAGCGAAAGTTAAAAAATGAGAAAAAAATGCGGAAGGGAGGGGTGTGGCGGCGAGCAATAAAAATGAGTGATTTGTGGCTTTCTCAAAACGCTTTGACGATCTTAAATAGAGAGGCGGAGCCTAAGAATTAGGATCCTTGTTGTGTAATAACGAGGTCTTTTAGTTTTCACACAAAATATTAGGAACAAAATTGCATTTTAACAAATTGAGAATGAGCAAAAATGATTCATGAATGCTTTTATTAAGATGAATAGTGAAAACTCTTTTGCTGAAATACTTTGTTTCAATGATAATGGGGTTATTCAGTGAAAAGCTATTCAGCAAATTGCTGGTTTTTTCCTTATGCCGAAAATCAGCAATTTGCTGCGGCCGTTTGCTCGAGTTTTCTAGGCCATGACTTTTTCTCGTGGAGCTACAGGACCAGTCTAAGCGAGACCTCAACAGGAAACTCCTTGAGCCTTCAATTACTTCATTTTTGAGCTCGTGGTCGTGTAGCTCCACGAGAAAAAGTCATGGCCTAGAAAACTTCATCAAACGGTCGCAGCAAATTGCTGATTTTCTGCATAAGGAAAAAAAAACCAGAAATTTGCTGAATTGCTTCTCACTGAATAACCCCATAACACAATTCCTAATTATTGAAAATCCTCTTCAAAGATGTTTTTCACAGCTCTCCCCTTTTTTCTACTAGTGCTCTTTGGAAGCTTATCTTCTAAGCTGATAAGTGTGTGGAGGACACTGCCGTATCAACTGCTGGCTCATGATTAATGATAATGGAGGTTTGAAGAACTACTAGCGGTGTGAAGAAACCGAGCATACGATGCAGGCGCCTCGAAAAAAATTTAAAGCCACAACTGATGGCCAGGAACCGGATATTGAAGACACTCTTTATTGAACACAAATCAGATTTTTTAAATTTTTAAGCAAAATGTATGTAGGATGCCATGGGATAGAGTTCCTGAGATTGCAAAAATGGAAAAATCGGTATAATCCTCTGACAGCCTGAATGTTCGAACAAAACATTTTTCATCCACTTCATCGTTTTAGTTTTTTGGATTTATACAATATTTTTTATAAGAGAAGCAAAATTTATACATGTACTTTGAGCTCAATTATCTCGGTTCCTATGAGAAATATCAAACACTTGTCAACTGATAAAATATTTATTATGATATCACCAATATTTCATATGTTCAAAGGTTTTTGATATCTCCAATAAAAACCGAGATAACTGAGCTCCCTTCCAGTTCAATCAGTTCTTCACTTCGGAGTCTGCATTCTAAATATCATTTTTTATCTCTTGATAATTATACTATAGATTGTTTACATCTTTCACATATTTATTATATTCACTTTGTTTTTTCCTACTATTTCACTTTTCTCGAAAAAATATGTTTCCTCTATTCCCAGTGCTCTCTCAACGACCTTTTTTCTGAACAGATAACCAAGAAGTGTGTGGCGACACGCGGCGAACCAACTGGCGGGTAATGATAAATGATAATGGAAGGACGAGGAACTGATGTGGGTGCAACGACACAGAGAAATAATTCAAGAACCTCAAAAAAAGTAGTGTGCCACACGACTGATAGCTAAAAAGTGGAACCATCGGCATGTACTGATGATACGAGCGAACAAAGAGCATTTTTTCAGGGAATGGGGAACTGATACCAGGAACAAGGAACAAGAAAATTTTGATGTGTCTGGTGTGAACTTTTTGCCTGCCTAGATTCTATTTTAGAATTACAAGAACGATTTTCTGCAAAATCTGAAAGTACCGTAAACACTCTGATGGGAAGCCACCCAACCCGTTAACTTTGAGCCCATTTATCTCATTTTCTGTTAGAGATATCTAAAAGTGGTTAACTAATAAAATGTTGCTGATATTATGGTGAACATTTTATTAATTGACATCTTTTTGATATCTTCCAGAAAAAATGAGATATTCAAGCTCAAAGTTGACGATCCGGATGGCGTTCGATTAGAGTTTTTACAGTATATTTTGATGAATTCAAAAGTTCAATATTTTCTTGAAATTTCCTTCTCGAGAAGTTGAACTTGTGGGACAAACGTCACGTCAAAATGCATACCATAACTTCAAAAAAACTCCTATCCCGCCTCCTTTGCAAGACCAAAAGCAATATGTTTTTTTGAAAACAATTCATGAAAACAAACATTAGGAAAAAAAGACATTTATTGTTCAAAAAACTCAGTTGGACTGATAAACTCAACTCAGATCTAAATAGAAATTCGTCTTCTAAAAACCAGAATTAAACGATCAATACATTCTAATAGTCCGCAAGCTTGCTCTTTTGGGTTTAGGATAAAAGCTGACTAAAAAATAAAACTTCTTCTTGCTGACCATACAGTCATATTGTTCCTCATCACAAAGTGAGTGGACGTGGTGAATGGTGTTGTCATTCAGATCAAAAATCTTTTCTTCATGGTAAAATCTGTAATGAATAAAGCTTGAAATCACTAATTGTTCTGTTTACTCACTCTTTCCATACAGGGAACTGTTGAAGAGTACCGATCAAGTGGAATGGTTCGTCGTTTATCCTACATGTGTGCACGACGTTATATCCCAGCTCAAAGAACGCCTAAAAAAAGGTTCAGATCTCGTAATAAAAGTTTTAAACTCACGTCGAACCATCCATCATCCGATTGAGTGCCGTCGAGCTCATAGACAGCTTCTTTTTGCTCTGCTGTGAAGCATTCTTTGAAGGTCGCAATGACTTCTGCAGCTGAGCTAAAAATTCAGAATCAGTACTTTTTCTGGTTTCCCAGAACTTACAGGGCGTCTAACTCCACTGCTTCAATGGTTACACACCATGGCGCATCCCAACTGTCGCACCGGAAAGTTCCATTTAGATAGAACCGAGTTGCACTGGTACAAGTGCAAAGTAGCAGAAGGGCAATAACCAGTCGGGTCATCTCGACTTGGAGGTCGAATGTCTCCGGAGCGAACTTTTTTTTTTTGAATCCAAAAGTTGCTTCGGCGGCAATGAGAAGATAGCTATTTTGATCGGGTCACCGTCGGGAGTCGGGAGCGGGCGATCGAAAAAAAAGTTCTGCTCGGAATTGATAACGGCATTTAGGAGTGTCCAGAGATATAGTTTAATACTCATGGTACGATTTTCGCTGTTGTCAAAAAATGTGATCGTAGCAGGGGTACGACAGGAGGACAAAAACCAAAGGATTTGGAGGAGCAAAAAACCGAGATTGTGGTAAAAAAAGAGTCAGAAAAGGGGGTAAACTATTATTAGGGTTTCAAAATGAAGGTAAATTATAATAGAAAGTTGGTTTCTTTCAAAAACAAGAAAATTTTTTTCGAAAAACCAAGACTTGTGACGGGCCGGAAAATTTCAGAAATTTTCCTTATTTCAAAAAAAGTCTGAAAATGAAAAATTCAGAAAAATCACTAAATCTACGTATAGTAGTTACCGCAAAACCTGTAATAGAAGGACTCCCACACTGTCAAGTTTAAGCTCAATTATCTCAGCTCCTATGAGAGATATCAAAAATGTGTCAACTGGTAAAATGTATAGGATGTTATGAGAAACATATTATCAGTTGACGAATTTTTTATATCTTCAATAAAAACCAAGATAAATTGGCTCAAAGTTGAAAATTAGGGGGCCCTTTTATTATAGCTTCACGGTAGTATAGTTTTTTGCGTTGTTCAAGCTTTTCTGAGTAATTTATCGCGCTTTTCTTCTGAACTATTGTACGGCTATCAATTTTCAAAAAACAGTAGGGTCACTTCTCTAAAAGAAACTCACCAAACCGTCATCAAAATTGTGTTAGCTAATAAATTATTTATCATACTATCACCAATATTTTATCAGTTGACAGATTTTGCAAATTGAGATAATTCAGTTTAAAGTGCCGGTAGAGGCGGACTGTCAACTTTGACCTGAAAAATCAAAAAATAGATTCGTCTGTAACTTTTTATAGTGAACTTTACAAAATAAGAACTTCAGTTTTGGCATTTCCTGTCAAAAATTGTCATTTTTGCCGACAATTGGAGAGAAATCATACGGTAGCTATTTTGAATCGAAAAATCCTGAAAACTTACCCAAAAAAATATTTAAAAAGCATCTGATCTCGGGCGGGCTCGAACCGCCGGCCTTCTGTGTGTTAGACAGATGTGATAACCACTACACCACGAGATCGCTGGAGGAGGGGAAAGCAGAGGGCGCACACATATTGGCCGCTCACATGCGGAGATTTTTTCTCTTGATGAAAAAAAAGGGGAATAGGAATTTGGATTGTTTAGAAAGAAAAAAATATTTATTCGAAAAAAAGGAAAAAAGTGGAAATGGAAGTGAAAAGACTAGCAGTTCAAATCTGATTTTCATTGTCAATGTGATACGTGGTTTTGCCGCCCGATTTGTGTACAAGATGAATGTTGGAGATGACCATTTTCTGGCTGATCGC
Source organism: Caenorhabditis nigoni (assembly GCA_027920645.1). Lineage (NCBI taxonomy): Eukaryota > Metazoa > Nematoda > Chromadorea > Rhabditida > Rhabditidae > Caenorhabditis > Caenorhabditis nigoni. The sequence continues at coordinate 2,846,622 of CP115869.1, forward strand.
TTTGCACATATCGTAGATGGTTAGTAGAGCAATCTGAAGTCCATTAATCTTGTTTTTCGCTGAATTCTAAGGGTTTTCTTACTGTACACGCGGTCAGTGCCTCCATTTCAACTCCAGTTTTCCCACCACATTTCGCAGTAGAAATACAATGAAGTTGGTGTTTTTCCAAATCGTGCTCGAATACAGTATCAACAAAATCCAAACGTATCGGATGACATAATGGAATCAGATTTGCAACTTGTTTTGCGCTCATGATGCTGGCAATCTGCAGTTTCTTGCGTCAAGTTTTCCCCCAAAATATATACCGTAAACACTCTAAGAGAACGCCACCCGGACAGTCCACTTTGAGCCTATATATCTCACTTTTTTTGAAAGATACCAAAAATTTGTCAACTAATAAAATGTTTACCATAATATCAGCAACATTTCATCAGTTAACCACTCTTTGATATCTCTTACAGAAAATGAGATACATGGGCTCAAATTTACCACTTCGGGTGGTGTTTTATCGAAGTGTTTACGGTAACTTACCTTGGCTACAGTCAACACATCTCCCTTTTTGATGGTGTTTTCGGAGATTTGTCGAGAGATTTCTGGGGTTAACTGAAAACAAACTATAAAAATGATTTTCAGAAAAACAAATTCTTACCATAATTGTTCCCTTGGCTACAGCGGTTCTTATAGTGTTAGATTTCTCAGAAACATCGACCTGTGTTGCCCGGCCATTGCTGTCAACATGTGTGAGCACTGATGGAATTGAGTATGCTGAAAAAAACTGATAACTGATAAGAGAACAGCTGCTGCAAGCAGTAATAGTCTAGTTTATAAGGAATCTAGAATTAGGAATTTGCAAACTGCAACTCACCTGAATTGGAGTATTGGCGAATGTTAGATAAGTGAGATTTGGGAGAAAAGTGACTAAAGATAAGCGAACTAGAGTTTGAAAAGTGACCAAGTTTGGGGAATGTGACCAGTGGAGAATCTGAAACATTTTTAAAAATTGAAGAAGTTCCAGATTCAAAAATATACCTGAAGTTAGCCTCCTATCAGAATCATTGGACGATTTGGTAGATTTTTGAGAGCGTCCATTCCTGAAAACTGGAACTTTTTTCGACTTTATAAGATTTCAGATTTGAATTACCGGCATGTCTAGCTTTCTTGTTGTTGACCGCCTTTTGGATTATTTCCGAGAGTTGCTCATCAGAGAAGCCATCTCGAATTTTGTCACGGAGACTGACTTCAGAGTTCCCATGGAGGCATACCTGGAAGATAGAAATAATTAAAGAAAATAAGAATTGAAAACTAATAAAAAGGTGTTGGAGCCTAAGAAAGGGAAATGGTGTCAACCGAAAATTCATATTTTAAAGGGTTATTTTTCATAAGATCATCCCTAGGACATGTATTGCATCGGATAACAATATATATATTTTTTTTTTAATTTTCAGGAAAAAAACATGTCTACTTTGAAAAAAACGTCTTGAACTTCACGGTTCAATAGAAGGCATATAGAAAAGTCGAGAAATTAAATGTATTATGATAATTCTAAAATACCGAGTCACCTACAAGTTTCAAAACACAACAAGTCATATTTATTTAGTTCTCATGCCTTCCAAATTAGTTCATCGGAGTAGAAATCTTTTAAGTCACGTTAGTTTCATGGGAAACTTTAAAAGTGGTTGCCATAGAGAGTGAAAACACAAGAAGAGAGGAAATTTGGAAGCATAAAAGAGCAAGTTTGAAAAAGGGGAAAACTGGAAAGGTCTTCCTGTAGATAGTGGTCATGGAAACTAAACACTAGAAGCAAAAAAATTGATAAGGTACAATAGATATACATAAAGAAAAAATATGAATACTTAAAGAAAAAATATGAATATATTTTTCCCTTAGGTCGTCCCTGGAGAGTATATATTCAAGAAAATGGACTAGCATGTGATAGCAGAACGGCAAAACAGTAATTTTCAAAACAAAACCTCAAGAACCACTGAAAGGCAAGTTTGATGAAAACAATAATTAAAGAAGATGTTTGATGAGCTTCTAAAAATCATATTAAAAATAGTTGACAAAAAAGTGTACCTTTTTGTCAAATAGAAGCGTCTTTCAGAAATCATCGAATAGTTGAAATACTTGGAACTTCCAAAAAAACTTTGTAAACGCGAAGATTTAAATCTAGACCTGTTTCAATCTAGGCCTATAAAATGTTCTAAATGAGTGGGGACTTGACAGCTGAGCTCCAGACTTTTGAAAATGGCCAAAAAGCCAAAAAATCAGCTGAAAATTACGTTTTTGTTTATCTGATTGACCAGTACTGTTAATACCGTAAATGCTCTGAAAGGGCGTCCCCCTCTACTTGCACTTTGAGCTTATTAGTTTAAATTTTTAGGAAAGAAGACATCAAAAATCTATTTTGACAAACTTTCAACAAATTTTTGATGTTTTTGTAGGAACAGAGATAATTGTACTCAAAATACGCAAATTCTATGTGAAACAGTGTCACAATATTCCGGAGAGTGTACTTAATTAGATTCAAAGTTATTAACGCCTGAAACATCAACTCTTTGGTGTAGAAACATTTAGAATTCGGAAATAAAAGTAGGTTTATGTGGTTGGCATGGAGCATAGTGTGTGAGAATATGGGAAGAGAGCGGAAATTAAAAGTTTGAGGTTATGTGAAAAAGGAAATTAGTATGTGGGCCTGAAAAGTGCGGGAAAACCTTTTTCTACATACAGAGAAATTTTCTGAAGCCCCAAAATGCGATCAAAATGTGTTCCCAAAACGAGGCTTCTCCAATTTCTTGGAGATCAAAAGATTAACATTCTCCTTAAATGATCCGCGGAGATTCACTTTTTGGTCTATGGCTAATGAAAAAGGAATTGAAATTATTCAATATCAAAATCTGCTATTCCACAGATTCACCAAATTTGAGTGATTCTAAAAACCTTCAAAAATATGTATCACCTTTATAAACAGAAGCAAAAACAAACCCGGCAGTAGCAAGGTAAGCGGAAAACAAAGAAGAAACGAAAAGAACAGAGAGCGAGCGAGAAAAAAAACATTTGTATCTCACATCAACGGAAAAGTTGGCAGGTGAAACGAGGACAGAACGGATCTCGTTTCACACAAAATGACGTTTGCTACCTTTTCTTATTTTTCAATTGAATGTTTATGAGATGAGATTGTTATGACTAACTAAAAGAAGAGAATCTGAGAATTGAAGGCGAACAGAAAGAAAAAGACATTTTGATGTCCTTGGAATAATCGAAGGACAGGAAAATGAGTTATAATGACGAGGAGAAGGAAGGGTCATGTGAGACGTTCTCGAATGGAAAAACGGGAAAAACACACTCACTTTCAAATTGCCGTCGGCAGTAATTCTCAACCGATTGCATGTATTACAAAAATGATCCGACATCGAGCTAATAAACCCGAATTGTCCTTGAAATCCATCAATCTTATAAGCCTTCGTGGTATCGTTTGGCGAATCGGACAACCGAATGACATCTTCTCCAAACTTCTCAACTATCAAGTTGAGCATCTCTCGATATCCAAAGAAGTTATCCTTTTTGAATTCGTTCCCTCCAAATGGCATAAATTCGATAAATCGAATGTCAAGGTTACGGTTGGCGGTGAGATTCACAAAATCCACGATTTCATTTTCATTTTGGTTTCGGATGACAACCACGTTGAGCTAAAAAATGTCGATTTTCAAAACCAAAAAGAAATTAGAGGATACCTTGACTTTTGGAAAATAGTCTTGTGCAAGCTCAATGGATCTCCACACCTTGTCAAATCCGTCGCGTCGCGTCATTTTGGCAAATTTCTGCTTGTTCAAAGAGTCAATGCTGATGTTGACCTGAAAATTGACATTTTGCAAATTTCAGTATTTCCAACATCATATGACACTAGAAAATTTTTAAAAATTCTGAAACTCCAATTTCCAAATTTCAAGGGCTCGGAAAATCCAAAAATTATGAAATTACCATAATTCGAAAAAGTTCAAAATTCCTGAAATTCTGTAATTCGAATTTCTAAAATTGAAAAATTACAATGAAAATCCGAAAACTCCAAAAACTCCGAAATTTCTGAAATTTTCAGATTTCCAAAATTTTCGAAATTTCATAAAAATTCAGAAAATCTGAAAAATCCAAAATTCTAAATTTCCTGAAAAGTTTTTGATTCTTGAAAACTCTTAATTTCAAAAAAATCGGATTCCGGTTTTCAAAAAACCCCACATTTCAAATATTCTGAAAATCTAAAAATTCTGAAAATCTAAAAAATTCTAAAAATCCAAAAATTCTGGAATTCCCAAAATTTCGAAAGTCCAAAATTCGATCATTATGGAATTTTCAAAGTTCCTAATTATTCGAAATTCCATTGAATTACACAAGTCCGAAAACTGTGATTTCCAAATTTCCAAAATTTTCAAAAATTCAGAAACTTGAATTTCCAAAATGACAGTTTTCAAAGAATCGGCTCAAATTATAATGTCAGGGGAGTAATTTCTATAAAAAAAATGTATATATATAGTTGTCAACTGATATAATACCGTAAAGACTCTAATAGAACGCCACCCGGACCGTCAACTTCGAGCCTATATATCTCGTTTTCTGTGAGAGATATCAAAAAGTAGTAAACTAATATGTTGATGATATTATGATAAACATTTTATTAGTTGACAACTTTTTGATATCTCTCAAAAGAAGTGAGATATATAAGCTCAAAGTAGACGGTCCGGGTGGCTTCCTATTAAAGTGTTCACTGTATCTTATTATCATAATCACAAATTTTTTATCAGTTAGCAATATTATTATATTTTTCAGAGGAGCCTAGACAAATTAGCTCGAAGTTGATAGTGCGAAGGCTCTACAGTAATCAGATTCCTCACCTTTGTCAGTCCGGCATTTTTCAAATCCGGCAAAAACCTGGTCAGAATCAATCCATTCGTAGTAATACCCACATCTTTGATACCTGGTGTAGACGCTATACCTTCTGAAATGCCACATTTCCGATTACTAGCAGCAATGACAATATACAAAAAACACTCTAATAGAACATTGGCGCTTTTAGCCAAATTATTTCCATTTGTATGAAAGATACATATGTTGGCAGATTTCTGTTATCCTCTATAGAAATTGAGAAAATTGAGATCCAAGTCAAAGTATAGGGTGAACTTCTATAATAGTGTACACGGTAACTCACCAACAATCTGCACAATATCCTTTCGAATCGTTGGCTCTCCTCCAGTCAGTCTCACTTTGTCAATTCCATGGTCCGCAAATAATCTGACCAGTCTCAAAACCTCCTCGTTGTTGAGCATTTTATCTTTCGGCTTTAAAGGTACACCTTCAGCTGGCATACAGTACAAACCTAAACACATTGTGAAGATTAAGAAGTTATTTGGGAAAAAACAAAATACATCTAAAATTGCACTTTTCCGTCAATGAGATTCTCAAATAAGAGTGCTCTCTCATAAACATGTCGTAGAATGGCGGCTGGCCTTTTTGGTGCTCAATCTGACAAACAAAAATTCTCAGAATTTTTTTTTCCAAAAACTTTGGATACCTCTCGCAATTTCAATTGCACCGCTTTTCTCTTATCATCTGGTGTCAAAATCTTCAATGGCTGGGCATGTTCTATTAGAGGGACCGTCAAATTTTTTACAATTTCTTCAGTTGTGGATTTTGTTCTTGATGTTGACAACTGTATCAGATTTTTACCAAGCTGACGACTCATTATTTTCTGAAATTTGTCATTAACAATTGGTGGATTTCTGAGTTTTTTTTTTCATTTATTGAAGGTTTCAAAAAAGAAAACAAAGTAGAAAGAGGTAGAAAAGAAGATATGACGTTGTAAAGTGGAATGAAGCGAGCCGTTTGTCTGATCTTTATGAGAGAAACAACGGGGAGGCGGGAGGGAGGGACATAGGGAAACTACAAAAATCACTTTTCGAATGAATGTTGCAGAGAAAGGAACGACAGGCATGAGAGAAGGGATTTGTCATCATCAACATACTCGAAATAATTTGCAATTCAATTTCAAATGGTGTGTATTATATGTGTTTATGAGTACCTGTTTTGCAGGTTGATTCAATTTTTAGGAGATGAAAAATCAGAAAATGAGGGAAAAAAAAGAACTGTGAGAGACGTATGGAATGTTCTGGTTAGAAAAATATGACGGATAAAGAAAGAAAATAGGAGAATTCCAGAAAAAAAAACGATGATAGATCAAAATCATAGATCAAAATATTTTTCAAAAAATTTGAAAGAGCAGTTTAAAGCGAAAAAGGTATAAAAAGTGCCAGAAAACCATTTGAGAATAAGACAGAGTATCCATCACCACTTAATTAAGACACTCTAAAAGTATGCCTCCCGAACTGTCAACTTTGAGCCAGTTTATCTCAGTTTTTGTAGAAGATATCAATAAGTGATCAACTGATAAAATACTTTTTATGTTATGATTAACATTTTATCTGTTGACTACTTCTTGATATCTGTTACAGTAACCTAGATAAATTGTCACAAAGTTGTAAGTGGGTCATTCTTTTAAAGTTTTCTACGATAATTAGGATTTCTTCATTTCACCCATTTTCAGTATAAATTTAATAATGAAGTGATTTGGCTTGAAAATTCAACACTAAAATACCTGATAATTCTAGTGAATTTAACCAAGGAACACCAGGATAATCTATAGTCATACCGTAAACTTTCCAATAGAAAGCCACCCTATACTTGCACTTTGAGCCAATTTATCTCTGTTCCTGTGACAGATGTCAAAAAGTGATTAACTGATAAAATGCTTACAATGATATGATAAACATTCTACCAGTTAACAACTTCTTGATATTTGTTACAGTAAGAGATATATATGGGCTCAAAGTGCAAGTATAGGGAATCCTTCTACTAGAAGTCCACCCTATACTTGCACTTTGAGCCAATTTATCTCTGTTCCTGTGACAGATGATAAAAATTGGTCAACTGATAAAATACTTGTGATAATATGATAAACGTTTTATCAGTTGACTACTTTTTGATATCTGTTACAGAAACCGAGATATATGGGCTCAATGTACAAGTATAGGGAAGCCTTCTATTAGAGTGTTAATAGATTATATTTTAGTAGGGGTAGTCTATCAAAAGAATTTTATAAATCATTACGGAACTACCAAGCAATGCATATTTTAGAATTGAAAAACTTATGAAAAAGTTTCAAATTATCAAAATTATCGAAAAATTATTATTAAAAACTATAAGTAAAGTGACTTTAATACTTTCAAACAGAAATTTAAAACTCCTTGTTTATATATTTTCAATCCGAAACCGAAACATTGCCTTTTTTGATCATCGATTCTTCCTCTTGCCCCAAAAATACAAAAAACATGCCAAAAAATAAACATAGAAATTTATAGAAACAAAACTACCATTATAGTATTTTTTTTTTTCGTAGGAAAAACTGTCGTTCTGCCCACCATCCCATCATTCTAAAAAATATGCTTGGTGAGTGACCCCAAATCGCAAAAGAGCATTCCCAGGTTTCTCCACCTCCGGAGGACAAGAAAATATTTATTGCCCCCAATTGCACACACGTCCCGCATGTTCTCTTCTCCTCTTTGTTTCTCTCCCAGAGATTCACTGTGCTGTCCAGCAGCAGCCCTGTAATTTGCACGTCGTATAAAGTTGAAAATAGACCGATAGACCGTGTTTGAGATGGGGCGAGAGCGTAGAAAGGGCACTCGAGACGGGCCGTTTACAACATCTAAAGTTGTTACAGCTGGCATTTTCAATTGTGGCACTCGACGACCGTCGCTTCTTGGGATGAAGTTATGGAGTTGGAGACGTGAGTTTTTGAAGTTTTCCGAATTTTCTTTTTGAAGCAGATGAGACTGGCTCTGGGTCCAAAGATTCTGTACAGAGCCTGTTAAGTGTGGGCGGATAACAAACCTTTTTATCATCATCTGCAAGAAAAAAAAGAGAAAAAAAACAGTGGCAAAGTTCCATCAATTCATTTTTCTCCTCCTCCTCTCCTACCACATTTTTCTTGTCCCATGTACTTTGTCTTGGCTGCCAAGAAAAACCTAATGCAGTCCGCCACCGACGAATTCTTCTACCATTCTAACATTCCACCGGAGCCAGCTCCAATTCCGGCTCAGACTCTGGAAATCAACGGACATAAATATGTCCTTAATCAGAGATTCAAAAGCATCAAGATTGGTGAGTGATTTACGAGTGACCTCGGAATCGGGCGCGCGCGCCGATGAATTGTTATGCTAGTTTTTTTGGGGGGAATACGGAAGAGAAACGGAATAGAAACTTGTGCGGATATTATTCATGCTTCTGTGTTTTCTGTGAGTCCTACCAGAAAAAAAGCTTCCTCTTGCCAGATGTTGAAAGGTTGGTTTGACTTTCAATTTTGATATATTAAGCTGTAAAATCTGATTTTCTGAATTTCTGAATTTCTGAATTTCTGAATTTCTGAATTTCTGAATTTCTGAATTTCTGAATTTCTGAATTTCTGAATTTCTGAATTTCTGAATTTCTGAATTTCTGAATTTCTGAATTTCTGAATTTCTGAATTTCTGAATTTCTGAATTTCTGAATTTCTGAATTTCTGAATTTCTGAATTTCTGAATTTCTGAATTTCTGAATTTCTGAATTTCTGAATTTCTGAATTTCTGAATTTCTGAATTTCTGAATTTCTGAATTTCTGAATTTCTGAATTTCTGAATTTCTGAATTTCTGAATTTCTGAATTTCTGAATTTCTGAATTTCTGAATTTCTGAATTTCTGAATTTCTGAATTTCTGAATTTCTGAATTTCTGAATTTCTGAATTTCTGAATTTCTGTATTTCTGAATTTCTGAATTTCTGAATTTCCGAATTTTCGAATTTTCGAATTTTTGAATTTTCGAATTTTCGAATTTGTGAATTTCCGAATTTCTGAATTTCTGAGTTTATGGTTTATGAATTTCTGAATTTCTGAATTTCTGAATTTCTGAATTTTCGAATTTTTGAATTTCCGAATTTCTGAACTTCTGAATTTCTGAATTTATGGTTTATGAATTTCTGAATTTCTAAATTTCTGAATTTCTAAATATCAGAATTTTTTCCGAAGGTTTTTTGAATATCTAAGTGTTTGGAATTCCCGATTTTTTCGAAATTTTCTGAATTTCAAAAATGTTTGGATTCCCTATTTTTTTCGAGAATTAAAAATTTTATATTTCGAAGTTTTTGAATTCCTAACCAGTAATTTCCGAATCTCAGAATCTGCGATTTTTCGAATTTTTAAAAATATCGAATCCTTGAAAAATTATGACGTATTTTCTTTTTTCCGAACTATCCTATGAACCTTGTGACCATCAATCAACATAAAAGCTGTCTGTTTCTGACTTTTCCTCCCGCTTATGAATCATCTTGATGTATTGTCAATACAAAAATATTCTAAAAATTCCGCAAGATTTTTTGTAAGAAAGATTCCGGATGTACATAGTCTTGAAGAGGAGAAATATGAATATAGAAAGTGTGTGTTATCGGAAGGACCATAAAATTTTTTGTTGCTGAAAATTGAGAAAAATGGTGATGACCTGTCGGATTATGCGTAAGTTAAAGGAAAGTGGCAGAAAAAAAACTGACTTTAGAAATTGTATAAACTTCTGTTATCTCATTTCACAAAAATTGAAAATTTCAGATTACGGTAGTTTTTGTTCTAAGACTTTTAGAATTTTAGGTTAATTTTTACAGTACTTTTTAAAAAATGCATTCAAATTGGTTTCTCCCAATTTTTCACCCCCAATACAATCATCAAATTCGCTTCAAGAATGGCACAAAGCGGTTTTTGGTTTTGTTTCACTCCTTTCTCACCTCCTCCTCCGCTCTCCTTTAGGGCGCCATTGCCTCTCGGGTAAATGTACATAATCAAACGCACGGGAAAGGAAAGCACATACCAAAGACGGAGGGGCTCTTATCACTTGCACAACTCGTTTTCGAAAAACGGCACACACTTCTTTCCATGAACTTAACTGTACTACGGCGGTGCGCCTGATCGTCCATTGTGTGCATTTTTTCCTCGGGAGAGTGCTTTAATTTTTTCATAGGCACTCATTTTTTAGTTGTTTCCTTTTTTCTCTCATTCCTTTCTCATGACACATTTGTAATGATAACCGTAATTATGACCAGAGAATGAGAGGAAATGAAGATACTTCAAATTTTCCTGACGTCTTCAAGTTTTGTTTTTAAAGACATGAACGTCTACCATAAAAAAGGCGCCAAAAAGTGCCAACTCTATCATTTTACACATTCAAAACCAACAAAAATTCGGTTTGGCAAGACGCAAAAAAGAGCCTTATCTGTAACATATTGCCACACATAAAAATGTTTGGTTGGGGCGAATCGAAGCATCGTTTCGCATTAAAAACTCAATTGTGGTTACATTCGAAACTTGATTATTGATTGATATTTTTAAAAAAAATTTCGTACTTTTCAGTCTCCCATCGGTACTCGCCAGTTATTCCGATGTCGGTCGACGAACAAGCGGTACCACCGGAAATGACGCCTTCAATGGCAGCCAGCGTTCCACAATTGGTTCATGACCAACTTGCATCGCAATTCTTGCCGGGTAAGTTGAAATTTTCTTTTGAATTTCAATTATTTTCAAAATTTCAGCTTCAAAAAATCTTGGACAAGCTGGAATGCACCTTCTGAAGACTTATTACAGTAAGTTTTTTTTTCTCTTTGTTTAGTTTTAGATGACTTCATTTTCTAGTGACTCAAAAAATGTGCATGAATCTGCGAAAATTACGAAATTTTCTTTTTTCAGTGTTCCAAGAAGCCATGTCTCAATATTGTGATGCTACTCACAAGCTTATCATGTCCGCAGACACCGCTGGACACAAATCTAAGCAGGAGGCTCGGGAGTTGTCGAAAGTTTTCAAGCAATTTGTACTAGGAGTCAATGCTCATCAGAAAGTTGTATGTTTGAAAATTTTTTGAAAATTATTATTCTACAGTACTTATTTCATTAATCACTAGCCTGTTCGCACTGTTTCAAAGCTAATCTTTGAAGTTAAAAAAGTCTTTACAAAATTAGATTTGAAATCTCAAACTGGGCTACAGACTTGCGAACCCAAACGTTTCATTGTAGATCAAATTCGGACAGAAAAACTGAAATGGAGAAAAAAGCATTATCTTCTTCCAGATCACGGAGTTTGAGGCATTGGCCCATAAGGTCCATGACTACAGTAATAAGGAAAAAGAAAAACTGAAAGCAGAGTACTCCGAGTACAAAGCAAAGGAAAAGAAGCTAATGAAAAGAAAAAACGGAGAAACCGAAGCCGATATTGCCGCTTTCCACAGAAAAGAAGCTGCTAGCTGGGCGAAGCAACAAGAATTGAGATACAAATTCTTCAATGATAAACTTCATTCTTGGATTAATGGGTTTGTTCAAAAATTAGGAAAAATCGTTCTATAACATTTCAATATTATAGATATGTCGAGATCGGAAAACTGTTCCAAGCCGAAGGTCTTCTTGCTGATCCAGTCGTTGGTGGTGTTGTTGCTGGAGCTGCGGTTGTTGCTCAGCCCGAGCAACCAGAGCAACACAAGGAGCACAATCATGATTGGCACCACGAGATGCATCAGGAGGCAGCGGTGATAGTAGCGGAGGAGGCCAAGGAGAAGGCAGAGGAGGTAAGGGAGAAGGATAGATTAACTTTGAAGTCCTAAAAAATAAGTACAGGATTTTTAGATTTTTCTGAAAACTTCAGGGTATACTAAACAAAGAAAGAACTTCAACTTTGCAGTTGACAACATTTTTGTACAAATTTAGCAAAACGACTGAGGCGGTTTTAAAATGGAACAACTCTCATTTATGCGCTGTTTTGGTTACAAACATCGTATCTTATTAGAATGCATTTTGAGGAAAAATTGTCAACTACGAAAATGAAGCTCATATTTTGTTTAGTGTTCTCTGAAGTTTTCAGAGAGATCGAAAAACTCCGGAATGATTTCTCAGAGCTCTGAAATGAATCATTTTTTACAGAAAATGTGCACATAAGACATAAGTTTCTCTCGAAATTGTATAATCAGTATTTGGAGAATTGAACGGCAATAAAAAAAAATAGGAAATAGGCTTTCTGCAAATTTAGCGAAAACTTGAAAATATAATTTTCCAGAAAGTGGACGAAGCTGTTGGAGACAGTAGATCAAACTCCACATCATCTGTTGCTACTACTCTGGAAGAATTGCCACGTAGAGATACGGTAGATGCCACTGGAGTGACACTGGTCAGCAATTACAAACGGCAGTCTATTGAGGTAAATTTCAGATTTTACCTTGTAGCTGCTCAAAAACCGTACGAGTCTATACAGAGAATGACTAGATTTCAATTTTAGAACTCTCTAACATTAAACTTTTTCCAGATCGAAGCAATCCCACACCGTCCGCAACCAGCTCCACGTCCAGTCTCCACTTACATCGCTTCTGCACCAGTGCCTCCACCAAAACCCATCGTCGAACATCCCCAATACGCTCCAATTCCAGCACGTCACGACGATCATCAATACGCCCATCTTCATCATCCTGTTGTCGCCGAGGTGAGTTTTTATCATGTGTGTGTGTGTGCATTTTTGTAATCATTTCGCCTCTTGCCGAGTTGTTTGTTCATTTGGATGAAATCATGAGTTTCCAGCAAGTGCCTCTTCAACCCGTCAACAGTGCTCCAGGCGGTGGAAGACGTCCTGGAAGCAGCATTCCAGGCGCTGTCAATGTCTTTGGTTTTGCTTCGAATGCTCAACCAAAAGTCAGCTATACGCCAATTCAAGTGAGTTCAATTAGTACCTCTTAATTGTCATGTTTTTCACGGAGACAGTTTTTTTTTCGAAATTTTTCTTACATTACGTGTTATAATCCTTCAGAATGGCACGCCTTATCAAGTTGTGACTAGCGATTACATTCGCGTCGGCAGAGTCGTCGATAATCCAGTGACCGAGGAGCAAATGAATGCAAAAAAGTAAAAGATTGAGTCAGAGTACAGTAACACAACGAATTTTCTAGATTCCACGTGGATGCCAGCTACGTCCCCATGGCATCTCCATCTCACCAACCACAACATCACCAGCAAAATAGTCGTACAGAGACCAATGATATCTCAGTTCCATCGTACTTCAATCCATCCCAATATGGAAGCATTCTAATTGTTAATGACGACTTCAACGCGTCATCTGGAGAGCAAATGACTGTGAATCGTGGGGACAAGGTATGAAGCTTGAGTTAAAGGTTACAGTATCACTCAAAAGGGTAATATGTATTGACTCCTTCAGTTGAGTAAATATACTGTAAACAATCCGATAGGCAATTCAAACCGTCAACTTTGAAGCCCATATATCTCATTTCACATAGAAGATATCGAAAAGTGGTCAACTGGCAAAATGTTTATTTCAATTTTGTAAAGAATTGTGTAGTTGACAGTTTTTTGATATCTCATGAAAGAACCGAGACATATGAGCTCGGAGGACACATGTTAGCTACTGTTGATGCCAGTACGGTAGTTAGGTTTGCAGTTCTAAAAAGGAAGTCCAGAAGTTTCCAGCTTGTCTGAAATATTCAGAGTATACAAAACAAAATTAGAGCGTTATTTCTGTAATTGACACTTTTTTTTGTAAGAATCCAACAAAGCGAAATAGGCGGTTTACAAATGACATATCTCTAATTTTAGTGCTAATTTAAGCACAGGCTTAAACCGGCGTATCTCATCTGGATGAAATTTTAGGAAATGTTGTCAGTAACAAAAGCGAAGCTCTTATTTTGTTAGGTATACTCTGAAACTTTTCAGATAAATTGAACGTTTTCTGGCTCTCTTTTCAAGACTCTGAACTTGACCATTTTCAGCTGTAACATGATATACTTCTGTCTGATACTGTAGATTCCTGGAAACTTCACAAATTTTCAAATCATAAGAATTAGTCCTAAAACCCCAAAACCTGAAACTTTCAGGTCATCCTTCTGAAATGCGGATCTCGTGGATGGGTGTTTGTCCGTGACTCGATTTCCAACCGAACCGGATGGGTCCCAGAGCCATATGTCAATCCTTAAACTTTCAGAACCCTTTGCTCCAAGCTTTTGACTTTTTTGACACATTCCCGATTCTAAATTCACCGATTTTGATTTCCATACAACTTTCCAGCTTTCCGTTTCCAAAATTTTCATTATCGTTTTTAATAACTTAATATACCCAATGATTCCGAAAAATTCCTGTTTCAGTTTCCATTCTTCTGTGTGCCGTATTTTTTCATTGATTCATCCAAATATTTATTCACGCATTAAAAAATTAAATAAAAATTCGAGAAAGGAAAAGCAGAGTAGATGCAACTTTAGGGCAAATGGTTCATCATGAGTGTCAGGGTACTTAAAGTAGGATTAGGGGTTCGTCATTAACCGATTTCAAGTATTTCAAGTTCAAATATATAGGAGAAACAACTACCTGAAACTATCAGCGCAAGGCAAGAATTTTAAAGCAATTCCGCCAATCATAAAAAAGCTGTAAAAATGCAGAAAAGGTACTAAAAATTCCTAGAGTGTTAGGCGGGTCGGTCCTGAGCACATTCCAGAAATTTATAGTACCCTGAAAATGTATTTAGAGGCAAAAATATTTTGAAGAGGAAGAGAAAAAAACGGGTTTAAGCACCAAGGAGTCCATTGTTGTCTTCTTCTTTGCAATTGCGCATGGCTTCCTCCAAGAATCCTGAAAAATTAATATTTTCAGAATCTATTCTTCTCGGAATAAATTCTACCTCTCTTCATTTCACGAACGATGACAGTCATCAACTTGTTCCATCCCAACCGAGCCAAGCAGTTCTCCCCGCTGTACACATTGTTAATGTCAGCGATCTGGAAAAATGTTTGGGCTTAGAATTGATTCACTTCAAGACAGTTATGTACCCCTACCGGGATCGGGTTGGCCTCGGTGTCAACCTTCCCATTCGCAGTTCCATTGCTGTTCGTCTCATCCTTATCCTTCTCCTTAGAGCTGTCCGTAGCTCCCGTGGTCACTTGATCTACAGTAACCTTCTTGAACACAAGCCAGTTGTCAGCACCAAAGTTGACTCCTCTGTAGAAATGGATTTGTCCAATGCGGTGAGCCATGTCATAGACACTGGAGATTGGGCAGAAGCCAAGAGATCCGACAGCAGTGTCAAGGAAGTTTTGGATTCGGTGAGCCTAGAATATAAAATTTTTAAGAGTTTGCATACAATGACAGTCAATAAGATCTACAAAAACGTGATTTTCAGTTGAACTTCACCATTTTCAGGAGTCTAGACCACGGCTGTCACATGTTATGAAACATATGATTATGAAACAAACCTAGAAAGAAATCGTTCACAAAACGTTTTGAAAATTCTTAGCTTTTTAGTTATTTTCCGATTTTTAATGGAATCCCCTATTTTTCCTGTTTTCGTACTGAAATCTGAAAAAAGTAGGCGTCCTTCGGAACTCAGGAGAATACTAAAAAACTCGGAATTTTCATAATTATCTATGAATTTCAATCTAGATCTGTTTTACACTCTACAAAGCTTTCAAAGTGATCGACAACTTGACAGCCGAGTTCCAGACTCCTGAAAATGGTCAAAATAAACTGAAAACCACTTTTTTGTAAATCTCATTCACCGATACGGTAAACGGGTTCAGAGTACCTGCAAATGAAACTCCTTGCTTTGATTCAACGCCCGAATGTCCAGACTCTCACTCTGAATTCCAAAATACTCGGCAAACTTTGGACGTTTCTCAATCAACGTCTGCAGAATCTTCTTTCCAACATTGTCGGTTTTGGCGCTGCAAATGGAAATTGCAATTTTCAAAAATGAATGATTATGCACAATGGACATTGATCAAAACCTAATTCGTGCTGCTATAAGACGACGTAACGCGTGATGATGATGCTTCTTAATGAAATTCAGTTTACTTATATGGCATTCTTAAGACAAATGATGTCTGGTATAAAATTGGTTCTAGAAAGCTTGAGATAATTGGAAAAAAAAAGGAAAAAAACCAAAAGGATTAGTTTTAATTGATTTCTCTTTTTATAAGCTTTGGAAGAGAATTTCAGAAGCTACACTTACCGAATCCAAACCTCCCGAATTGCTGAAACCTCCTCATCGGACATCTCGGTGGTCATACGTTTTTTGCTGCTGCACAATCCCATTTTTTCGTTTTCTTCAAATTCAGAACACTTTGAAAATCTGAAAATCACAATTATCTGAAAAAGTATAAAAATCCGCACATGAATATTAAGAAGAACGGGGAATGTCATTTCACAGAGACGAAAGAGACCTCTATCGAAAACTTCGTCCCCATTTCATGATGAATTATTCATTTTCAACTAGAGGGAGTATATTCAAGGGGATATGATGGGAGGGAATGGGTTGGACGACTCTATTCCAGGTACATCTTCACGTTCTTACCATGAACTTGCCTATGCATTTTTATATATGAGATTAGACACCTAGGCTTTGGCATTTCTAACATTTCTGAAGATGCGAAGGTGGAATACGTGATGTTTTATGAAAAACGAGAGAAAAAGTTCAAATTTGATGGAAAAATTCGACCTTTTTGAGGCTTTTTAAATGGGGAGGATGTTGTCAAGGTCCAAAATTTTTGCCTAAATAGAATTATATAAATTCAAGAATAAAAAACAAGACCAAAGGTTTCTAGGAAAAATCAAAAACCTGATGTGAGATTTAAAATTCAAACATTTCAAGATTCTGAAAATCCCTTACTTACTCATTCATCCCTAACTCTGAAATATTCATCATTTTCATGGGGTCTAAAATAGAGGCACTATTGGGGAAATGCCTAAATTTTATTTCTCAAAAGTTGAAAGTTCAAAAACCTCGCCCGAAAAATTCAATTCCAGTGAGTGGGGCCCTGGAGTTGAAAAACCAAATGTCTGCTATAAGGTCATGGCAATTGGCGACTCTCAGTTAATTGAATTTTGGGCACCCACTAACCCACAAAAAATTAAAGATGCAGTATGAGAAGAAAAATAAGGGAAAATAGAAGAAGACAATGGTAGAAAATAAAAAGAATAATGAAAATAAGAAGAGGCTTCTGGTGACACTAACCGGAGGGAAGAAAATGAATGAAATGAAATGAAAAATAGGTTGGATTGCCATTTTCCAGAATGGAAGAATAGGCGGGGTTCGTTGACCGCGTGGATTAACAACACCATCATTCAATTCCAGTAGCTAATTGGAAATATTCGTGCATCAAAACCAATTAACCGGGGATTAGCAACGTCACGGAATTCTGGAATTCTCATTCTTGAATCCCAAGCCCTGCTTCTAATGCGTTTCTGATTGTTTCGACGTGTACAGTCGTCGGCGTGTCATCACGAATTCAGAATTCAATTTTCTAGAAGCACTTGGAATTTTCTAGTCTCACGACCTTTGGCAAAAGCAAGAAAAACGAAAAAAAGAGAAAAGAATAGAAACCAATCTTATGGTGGCGGAAATTACATCGGAGGCTGACTGATGTGTTGGAAAACGGGGGGACCCGAGTAATTGTTAGACATGTAGAGAGGGAATAAATTTTAGGAATTCGAATTTGAATAGTTGAAAGTTTTGAGTTAGCCTCATCACACACACGGAAATGACAATTAAGTGGAAAAGCCATTGCGACCACCCTGGAGAGGCTTGACTCATAGTTGAGTTTAGTTTCGTTTAATGAGTTTATGAATTTCAAAATTATAAATGACGTCAGCAGAATTGGAATGAAAAGTGTTTGGCACGTGTTCAAAACATGATTTTATTGATTTTGTAGAAGAAATAAAAATTTTGAATTCCATTTTATACTTTCTATAGATCCTTGGATTGTGTGAACTAGATTTTCTCTCTTCTTTACTAGAATTTCAAAATCTGCACTGTATGATTACTGTAGGCATAGTTTTCGTGATTCGAAAAACATTCAGAAAAATATTTTTCAATTTTCGAAAAAGTTTTTCCAGTTTTTTATCTTTTCAAACTACAGTATAGGACAATACGACATATTATACAAGAAGTTTTTGTAGAAACTGATAACTTTAAAGTCCCAAAAAAGTAATTCAGAATTTCCTAACTTGTCTGAAATTTTCAGAGTATATTGAACAAAATTAGAGCTTCATTTTTGTAATTGACAACTTTTCTGTAGAACTCCAACAAAGCGAGATAATAAGTCTTGAAGCACAAATTTTGGCATTTGTATCTTTTTGGGCATCAAACGACATATCTCAACAGACTGGAATATGACGAAAAAATGTTAATTATAAAATTGAAACTTTTTTTGTTTAGTATACTCTGAAGTCCTCAAAGCAATTGGAACATTTTGGACTCCTATTTCACTGCTCCAAAAAAAACGATCTTCCCCTGAAAAGGTCTCAATTTTTTGATTTTTTTTTTGAGTACAGAATCTATTTCTGATAGTTTACTCCTGATGTTATCTAATTCCTTTTGCAAGTTTCGGTTGAAAAATTCCTAACCTACTAACTGCCCACACTTTGTAAATATGGCATCACTGACATAAAGTCAACAGAAACTGAAGCGCAAAAGTTCGAGCACCTTTTTTTGCTCGACGATCACAGATCGCACTCTAAGAAACGTTCCAAGTTATTTATGACGATAGATCTTCTGAGAAAAAGAGGGTGGAAAGTACATATTTCATGGATATGTCAACTTTAACATGCATAGGAATTGATATCGAAAATTTGCGCAGAAGAGATGCAGAAAAGAAATATAAATTGCAAGAAAAAGTTCTGAATGATCAATTATAGAAAGATTTCATATTTTATGAGGTCATGACATCTCAAATTTTGAAAATTCTCGATTACTCAATTAGAAAAAAAAATAATTGTTTTCCCGTGCCATTTTTGTTCTAGAATGTGATAATATTAAATTCTTCAGTAATTGGAATTTTAGGGACTCTAAAAAACAAGATTATTTCTGGAAATATGTCAAACAATACTTTTAGAAATGATGAAAGACGTTCCAAACTAAAATATCTATTTTCAGAAACTAGCAACATCAATTTTCATGTTAGAAAGTAGCCTTGTTTTCCGATTGCACTCTCATTCACCATTCATCTCTAATTACCATTAGAATTTATTCAAATTGCACTTTTGGTGTCTTTTGGAACTTTTTTCTATAAAAACTAAATAAGAAGGACAGAAAAAAGTTCGGAAGAAGTGAAAAAAGAACCAAAGAATCCGGAAAAAACCACGCGAAGTCTAAATTCCAGGGTTGGCTTTTGAATTGTATACTATTTTCTTCTCAATCAAAGAAAAGTTTGGATTAAATCTAAAAAAGAATCCGGAAATAAAGAAAGCACTCCCTCTAAATATAGGAAGTATATCCGGTGTACATGTAGTAATAATTATCCACGATGAGTCAGAGAACAAAGAATATTAATTTTGAATTTTGGAACATTTGTAGAGGAAGGAACTAGATAAAAACCTCATATTAGAAGAATTTTACAACTGAAAAGTAGCATAAAGTTGGTTTTTTACCATAGAAAATTTCTAAAAATGATAAATTTGGATTTTTCCCAGGGGTCTGTGGGTCTGCCCGTACCGCAATAGGTTTAAATTTTGGGGCTGGCGGTCCCACCTTGCTTCCGAAGCAAGCGGAAGAGTCCAGTTTTTCTGAAACTCTCCAATTTTTAACTTTGAGCCAATTTATTTCAGTTCCTGTGAAAGGTGGTCAACTGATAAAATGTTTATCATAACACCAGTTGCATTTTATCAGTTGACTACTTTTTAATACCACCTAGATGAAAAGAGTTATATGAGCTCAAAATTGTCCTTTTGGGATTTTGTTAGAGTGTACACAGTGTCAAGAATTGCAGCCTTTTTTTTCAAAAATTTGAAAAGTAATATTTTTCAGAACTGCGTAAGAAACACGTACAAACCTAAGAAGTGATATTCTGAGATTCTGCCATTCTGAGATTCTGAGATTCTGAGATTTTGAGATTTTGAGATTCTGAAATTCTGAGATTCTGAGATTCTGAGATTCTGGGATTTTGAGATTCTGAGATTCTGAGATTCTGAGATTTTGAGATTTTGAGATTCTGAAATACTGAGATTCTGAGATTCTGAGATTCTGAGATTCTGGGATTTTGAGATTCTGAGATTCTGAGATTCTGAGATTCTGAGATTCTGAGATTCTGAGATTCTGAGATTCTGAGATTATGAGATTCTGAGATTCTAAAATTCTGAGATTCTGAGATTCTGAGATTCTGAGATTCTGAGATTCTGAGATTCTGAGATTCTGAGATTCTGAGATTCTGAGATTCTGAGATTCTGAGATTCTGAGATTCTGAGATTCTGAGATTCTGAGATTCTGAGATTCTGAGATTCTGAGATTCTGAGATTCTGAGATTCTGAGATTCTGAGATTCTGAGATTCTGAGATTCTGAGATTCTGAGATTCTGAGATTCTGAGATTCTGAGATTCTGAGATTCTGAGATTCTGAGATTCTGAGATTCTGAGATTCTGAGATTCTGAGATTCTGAGATTCTGAGATTCTGAGATTCTGAGATTCTGAGATTCTGAGATTCTGAGATTCCGAGATTCTGAGATTCTGAGATTCTGAGATTCTGAGATTCTGAGATTCTGAGATTCTGAGATTCTGAGATTCTGAGATTCTGAGATTCTGAGATTCTGAGATTCTGAGATTCTGAGATTCTGAGATTCTGAGATTCTGAGATTCTGAGATTCTGAGATTCTGAGATTCTGAGATTCTGAGATTCTGAGATTCTGAGATTCTGAGATTCTGAGATTCTGAGATTCTGAGATTCTGAGATTCTGAGATTCTGAGATTCTGAGATTCTGAGATTCTGAGATTCTGAGATTCTGAGATTCTGAGATTCTGAGATTCTGAGATTCTGAGATTCTGAGATTCTGAGATTCTGAGATTCTGAGATTCTGAGATTCTGAGATTCTGAGATTCTGAGATTATGAGATTCTGAGATTCTGAGATTCTGAAATTCTAAGACTCTGAAATTCTGAGACTCTGAAATTCTGAGATTCTGAGATTCTGAGATTCTGAGATTCTGAGATTCTGAGATTCTGAGATTCTGAGATTCTGAGATTCTGAGATTCTGAGATTCTGAGATTCTGAGATTCTGAGATTCTGAGATTCTGAGATTCTGAGATTCTGAGATTCTGAGATTCTGAGATTCTGAGATTCTGAGATTCTGAGATTCTGAGATTCTGAGATTCTGAGATTCTGAGATTCTGAGATTCTGAGATTCTGAGATTCTGAGATTCTGAGATTCTGAGATTCTGAGATTCTGAGATTCTGAGATTCTGAGATTCTGAGATTCTGAGATTCTGAGATTCTGAGATTCTGAGATTCTGAGATTCTGAGATTCTGAGATTCTGAGATTCTGAGATTCTGAGATTCTGAGATTCTGAGATTCTGAGATTCTGAGATTCTGAGATTCTGAGATTCTGAGATTCTGAGATTCTGAGATTCTGAGATTCTGAGATTCTGAGATTCTGAGATTCTGAGATTCTGAGATTCTGAGATTCTGAGATTCTGAGATTCTGAGATTCTGAGATTCTGAGATTCTGAGATTCTGAGATTCTGAGATTCTGAGATTCTGAGATTCTGAGATTCTGAGATTCTGAGATTCTGAGATTCTGAGATTATGAGATTCTGAGATTCTGAGATTCTGAAATTCTAAGACTCTGAAATTCTGAGACTCTGAAATTCTGAGATTCTGAGATTCTGAGATTCTGAGATTCTGAGATTCTGAGATTCTGAGATTCTGAGATTCTGAGATTCTGAGATTCTGAGATTCTGAGATTCTGAGATTCTGAGATTCTGAGATTCTGAGATTCTGAGATTCTGAGATTCTGAGATTCTGAGATTCTGAGATTCTGAGATTCTGAGATTCTGAGATTCTGAGATTCTGAGATTCTGAGATTCTGAGATTCTGAGATTCTGAGATTCTGAGATTCTGAGATTCTGAGATTCTGAGATTCTGAGATTCTGAGATTCTGAGATTCTGAGATTCTGAGATTCTGAGATTCTGAGATTCTGAGATTCTGAGATTCTGAGATTCTGAGATTCTGAGATTCTGAGATTCTGAGATTCTGAGATTCTGAGATTCTGAGATTCTGAGGTTCTGGCGGCCTGAGAGGCTAAAACTTTTCTAATTTTTTACTTTGACCCAATTTGTCTCAGTTCCTGTGACAGATATCAAAAAGTGATCAATTGATGAAATAATTGCGGTAATATGATAAAAATTTTATCAGTTGACGACTTTTTGATATCTTTCACAGGAAGCGAGATATATGAGCTCAAAAGGGACGATTCACATTTCCTCAACAGTTGATCCCCAATTTTCACTTCCTCCGAGTATCCTTGAATGTTCTTGATCTAGACCCTCTAGTCTATTACTCTAACTTTTCTTGTTGATTTTTGAGGATTGCAAGTAGTAGTAAATTTACAATACAGGAGTCAACCCAACAAGAAAAGCAGTTTTCTTCACTTCATGCAAACAGTGTATCCCGTTTGTAAATACGAGCTTGTCGAGCATGAAGACGAGTATAACTTGTTAACTCCAAACAATATATCGTGCTCTTCCTTAACGTTTTTTCATGCTCTGTGGAGCAAAGGGCACATGCAACATGAACGCAAATATACCTTTCTTCCGTTTTTTCTATATTCCGATCAAATTGTTTGCGTGTCTTTTAATATAACATTTTTGTTTGCTTAGTAATTTATTTCTGGATTCCAACAGTCAGTAATAGTTTTTTATTTCTTCACACTTCTTTCAATTTATTTACCAATCTGCTGACTCTTTGAACTTCTTTCAGGGCTACTGTAATTGTATCAAAAACACGTGACACCTAACTTCAAGTGTTTACATTTATTCTATAGAAAAAATTCACTAGTTCCGAAAATGTTACATTTTAGATTTGGCAAAAAATTTAGTGGAAAAATAGAAATTTCTCTTGCGAGGTCACTCTGAGACCACAGAATTGAGAGAATCCAAAAGTAAATGACTACTGTTTGGTGGTGCTCGACGAGCACAAAAAATTGCTGAAGTGTGTCTTGGTTGGCAGGATTAGACTTTTAGCATTGGCAGAAAGGTCAGTGAAGTACCAATGAGCACATTCCTGGGGGAAGCTCAAAAGTTCATTGTGCTCTTTGAAAATGATGTGTTTGCAGTTAATTACAAGACTTAATTACGAAGGAATCCGAATTTCATTTTTATGTTTCCCATTGATCATTTGATTCCAACATTTTGATCATCTAGTTAGCACATTCTTGTTTTTCAGAATTTGAAAAAAAACACCTAATACTTAATGTATGAACTGTAAAAGGGTAAAATTCAAAAGTCAAGAATAATTATTTGCCAAGTGTCAAGTAGCCCGTGAAAAATCCAAAAAAATTGGAGAATCAAAATATTTTTCTAAAAGAAAAAAGGTGAAAAATATTTATTTTAGAATTTGTCACAAGTAGAAAGAACAAGTAGAGAAAAGTATGGCTATTGTTCTGGGAAACGTTGGAATTGTGAAAAACTCAAATTTTCAGGGTTTTGGATAGACATGGATCGACTATTTCCGGACTGAAGTCTTTCCAGAAGAAACATCTTGAGAATAAAAAAAAGAAAAATCTTGAGAATAAAAAATTTATAAACTTTGTGCCAAACATGAAAAGTTTGCAAAAATCAAAGTGTCGTTAGGAAATGATTTTTCCACATACCGTAAACACTTTAATAGAACGCCACCCGGACCTTTTATTTTGAGACCATATATCTCGCTTCTTCTCAGAGATATTAAAAAGTTATTAACTAATAAAATGTTTATCTTGATATCAGCAACATTTTATAAGTTGACCACTTGTTGATATCTCTCACAGAAAATGAGATACATGGGAACAAATTTGACAATTTGGGTGGCGATCTATTAGAGTGTTTACGGTAAATTTTTAGAAAAGAGATTTTTTAGATGTGGAAAACCCAGGCGATGATTTTTCAAATATGCTGAAAAAATGATGTATTTTGAAATACATCATGTAAGTTAAAACCATCTTTCAGATTTTTGGCTAATTTTTCTTGAAAAAGTATTTTTGTGACAACAAAAGTTTGAAGTTAAGACCTCTATGCCTCATACCGTGAACACTCTAATAGAAGGGCACTCTATTCTTGCACTTTGAGCTCAATTATCATAATTCGTATAATAGGTATAAAAAATCTCTCAACTAATAAAATGTTGGTGATATTCTGATAAAAATTTTATCAGTTGACAAATGTTTACTATCTTTTACAGAAATTAAGATAATTGAGCTCAAATACCAAGTATATGGTCGTTTCCTATATGAACGTTCACGGTATTGAAAATAGGGGGAAAAAACTGGGACAAAGCACGAAAAAATGGACCTTCTTCTCGATTTGTCCATTTTCAAAATATTTTATTCATACCCTATTGGTACCCCACAATCACCCCCGCGCACTCATTTCCTGCTATACTCAGTCCCCCAAACATATGTTTGTGCTCTGCTCCCCTGCAAAGACATCCAGTTTCTTCATTTTTCGTCAAACAGTTACACTCTCATGTATGTACAGTTTGACCTGTAGTACTACACAAGACAACAATTAACCCTGTCAAGGCTTCCAGTTCCTAACCACAATAAGTTTCTTCTATTTTTTTTTGAAAAGTGAATGTTTCTAGAAAAAGAGACAATTAGTTGTATCAAGGGGTCAGAAACACAAAGGAAATTATGCGTTACTACTTTTCTCAGCCCATTGTTACCCCCTCAATTGAAACTTTCTTGGTTTTTTGTCTTTCCAAAATCTTGGGTCTCCTAAGATGATGATCTTTTGAAATGTTATTGTTCCATTCTTCAATAAAAAACAGGTGACACTACTAGAGACCACCCCAAGGATAGTAACCACAACAATCACGTAGTACTAACAGAGGGAAATCCAGTTTTTTTTTCGTTAAATGACGAGAATGGTTGACACGAGAGTCGTTCACACAAATTGGTTGGAATTTAAGGAACAGAGCGATTGAAAAAGTGATTTTGAAACGTGAATAATTCGAAATACAATTTAAAAAAAAACAAGAGAATAAGAAAAAATGACGAATCGGATGAGTGGTTGAAAACAAAGATCTCTGGAAGAACCATCTGGAAGAATCGGGTTTTATACAACGTCAAAAAAATCTGAAAAAATTGAAATGAAGATTGATTATCAAAATTGGCTGGTTAAAAACAATTTGAACCTATTGAAAACCGATAAATCAAAGTTTGAAATGTGGCGTGGCGGGGACCATCTGGAAAAGTCTAAAATCAAAATGATGCATCAAAATTGACTAGACTGATGGAACAAGAGGAAGCTTGAAATTTTCTAGTTTGAAATCGGGTTATTTTTGGAAAAAAAAAGGGAAAAAAAAAAGAGTTTTTTTTTGAAATCATCTGAAATTTTTCACGGGATTATTAATTTTTCGAAAAAAGCACATTCTGAAATTTTTCCCGAAAAAACGACATTTTGAAAAATTTCAATTTTTAATTTTTCGAAATTTTTTCAAAGAATTTATTTTCTGAATTATTTGATTTTCAGGTTCAGAACAATTTTTCTAAACCTGAAATTCTGAAAATTCGAAAAAAACCTGAAATTCTGAAAATTCGAAAAAACCTGAAATTCGGAAAATTCAAAAAAAATTCTGAAATTCTGAAAATTCGAAAAGAAAACCTGAATTCTGAAAATTCGAAAAGAAAACCTGAAATTCTGAAAATTCGAAAAGAAAACCTGAAATTCTGAAAATTCGAAAAGAAAATCTGAAATTCTGAAAATTAGAAAAAAACCTGAAATTCTGAAAATTCGAAAAAAACCTGGAACTCTGAAAATTAGAAAAAAAAACCTGAAATTCTAAAAATTTGGAAAAAAAACCTGAATTTCTGAATTTTCGAAGAAAATCTGAAATTCTGAAAATTTGAAAAAAAAAACCTAAAATTCTGGATATTCAAAAACAAAAAAACCAGAAATTTTGAAAATTCGAAAAAACCTGAATTTCGCAAAATTTGAAAAAAACCTGAAATTCTGATAATTCAAAAAAATGTAAAACATGAAAACTGAAAAAAAGTGACATTTGGAGTTTTTTTTTTAATTTTTAAACGTGATCCAGCGGTAAAAACACACTTAACAGTTCTAAGAATACATTTGCAGTCTGAAACCTCTCCCTGTCTCTATTGTCACAATGAAAAAATATCTGGTTGCGAAATGTCGCAGTTGCAAAACGTCCAAATGTCCCGAAACCCTATTTTCCCCTTTAGAACACTCTTACTATTCAAAAATGTTCCAAATTTCCCAAAAACGACACAAATCTTCAGTTCAACCTTTGTTTCAAAGCAATCAGCGAAGTTTGATCATCGAAAAAGTGAAAACGAGAGAGAAATTGGTCATCAAGATCATCACGGAAACGATATAAGATTACTCTATCCATCATCATCATCATAATGTGTTCTTCCATTCGATTCTAGAAAATGCATTTTTTCCTGTATTTTTTCTTCCTCGGGTTAACTCTAAATTGTTGACATTGATTTGACATGATTATCCATTCATAATCTATCTTAAGCCAGAGGAAAAAACTAGTTGGTTTAATTCTAAGAAATTTTTCCTCAATATTTTCTTTTCTGAAAAGTAATCAATTTGAAATAGATCTCCTATGGTTTGCAATATTGTCACAGTAAACAAGCAGCTTCTTGAAGCGGCGCAAATAAAGGGTTTTTGTTGATTTTTCCAAATTTTTAGGTTTGAAAAGTACGATTTTCTGGATTCAAAATAAGCCAAAACAACAACAACCATTTTCTATTCTTCATTTTTGAATGAATATTCATATTTTTAGTATTTCCATGAAGCTCAAACACAGACAGTAGACAATATCTTAGGTGTTTGTTCAAACAGTTTTCTCTTCACTTCCCACCACGCCCTCTCTCTGCGCATCACAAAACCTCCGCCCTCTTTTTCCCTATTTTTCTCTAAACACTCCCACTTAATGGATACTTTGGTATGAAGATGGTATAAAAGTGGCAAGGGGGCCAATAGGTGACAGTCATCCAGTCTCGAAGAACTCGAGAAAAAAACACAAAAATGGCATTTTGGCAGCTCTCATGTGCGGCTCTTCTTGCTCTTGCAGCAGCACAACCAGGTATATTTTTCAGAATTTCTTGAATTTTTTATATTTTTTTTTTAATTTAGGACCAAAAATGGTCGACGAAACCACCCGCTGGAGCCAATGCAAGGACACCAACCAATCCATCTACGACTTCCAGGTACTGTATTTTTTCGAATTTTTTAATAAAATTTTTCTTTCCAGGTCGAAACTCTCCAAGGAGAATACACCGATCTCAGCCAATACCGCGGACAGGTGCTTCTGATGGTCAACGTTGCCACTTTCTGCGGTTAGTGTTTCCGCCTTAAGATAAGATATTCCTTATCACTAGATTTACAAGTCTGTATATCCCTTTTTTTTGCTGGATGCGTTTCTGCAGACACATTCAAAACCCTATAGAAGATAGATAGGGAAAAACGCAATTCCATGAAAAAGTGAAAGTTTATATATTTTTCGAAGAGTACCGGGAATCGTTTGAAAATTTTTTGATGGGATAGGGGGATAGTAGTTCGCCTAAAAAAAAGAAACACATGACTGATCGGTTGGCGCCATTCCGACGGGGTACTTCTCGATCAAGTCAAACCAAATTAAACCAAAAAAAAAATGAAAATCCTTTTTAAAAAAGATAATTTTCCAGCCTACACCCAACAATACACTGATTTCAACCCTCTGATCGAAAAGTACCAATCCCAAGGATTCACCCTCATTGCCTTCCCATGCAATCAGTTCTACTTGCAAGAGCCAGCTGAGAACCATGAGCTCATGAATGGAATCATGTACGTCCGCCCTGGAAATGGATGGAAGCCACACCAGAACTTGCACATCTATGGAAAACTCGAGACCAATGGAGACAACCAACATCCAATCTACGAATTCGTCAAGGTTGGTTTTTTTTCTTGGTCTCTTCTTTACAGCTAAGGGGTCATTTCTTTGGTCGCCAAGGTCGAATAACAAAAGAATTAATAGAACACAATGGCATTGTTGTTCCAAATGGCAATGGTCTTCTTCATCTTCTTTGCCTCCCTTATAATTCTTCTTACCTTGCAGGAGTCTTGCCCACAAACTGTTGACAAAATCGGAAAGACCGACGAATTGATGTACAACCCAGTTCGCGCATCTGACATCACATGGAACTTTGAGAAATTCCTCATTGATAGAAATGGACAGCCAAGATTCCGCTTCCATCCAACTGCCTGGAGCCACGGTGACGTTGTCACTCCATTCATTGAGCAACTTCTTGCTGAGCCAGCCAACTAAACTGGCCCCATCCATATCCAATCAAAGATGTTTCATTTCATTCCAATGTGTGTGTATACTTTCGTAGTTCCACATGTGTCAATCAGGGCGTTGACCTGTTGTCTTGTATAGCCGACTTAATAAGCTATTGTGTTTCCGTTTTAATTGCCTCCGGGTTTCCACCAAAAAACAGTCTTCTCGTTTCATTTGTATTTACGATTTTTGTCAGATAGAATAATAAAGTCTCAATTCTTATTGAATTTTAATATTCGTCAACAAAATGTTCAATTTTTGAACATTCCTCTTTGATAAGAACCAGTGTTCGGGTTTCAATAAATACATTTTGTCAAAGAATGAAAAAGATTATCAAAAACAAGAATGGAATGCCAAAGTTTGAAATTCCTTCCGCCCACTTTGATAAGAACGTGTGTTCTTAACAAGAAGATATGACGTGATACAATTTTGAAAAATCTTCTCAAATGAAGATAAGTTTATAAACCATTAGAAAGTGACGAAAATACGTGAAATCGCGTAGAAGTTTTATTCAACAAAAAACTGAAGATATCAAAAAGATTAGAGCATTCAAACTATGAAATATCAAACAGAAAAATTGAAATTGGGAAGCCGAAAAATTGAAAACTTGTGATTTCGAGAAAATATATTTGTGTTACTTGTGGGTTCTTACAGTACATTTACACTTACATTATTGGTACTGACAGGGCAAGGTGTATGAGTACCAGAAATTGAACTTCCTGAATTTTCGGAGGTTCCAAAATTTCTCGAAAATCAAACATTACCGGAATGTTTGTAGCAAAAACTTCAAGGACAAAAAATTCTAAAAATCGAGATCTCGGAAATTTCATTTTTGAAATGTTCTGACTAAAAAAAAAAGGAAACCCCCACCCTAACATTCAACTTCAAGCCAATTTTTCTCGGTTCCTGTCAAAGATATGAAAAAGTTGTCAACTTTAAAATTGTTTATCATAACACCACCAATATTTCATCAGTTGACAGATTTTCGACATCTAGCATAAGAATTGAGATAATTGAGCTTAAACCTGGCACTGAGGGCCTTTTGTTACAGGTTTTACGATATTATTCTTTGCATTATCCTTTTCAATCTTTCAAACTACTCCAAATTTGATAATTTCAGATATTCAAAATTTTTCGAAACGTAAATACCGTATTCTCATTACTGGAACCCCACCCAATACGTGAATTTTGAGCTAATTTATCTCGGTTTCCTTGCGAGATATCAAAAAGTGCTCAATTGACAAATTGTTCATCATAATATCACAAACATTTTATCAGTTGACCAATTTTTCATATCTTTCACAGAAATCGAGATAATTGAGCCCAAACTTGACAGAATGGGATTCCTTTCTATCACAGGTTTTACGGTACGAATTTCACATAAACTTTGGTTTTTCTGGTTTTTTTTCAACATTCCCAATTTTTTTAGTTCATTTTCCAGCCTTAGCAGCGTTACCAAACAATTTTTTAGTTTTTTTTTTTCAATTTCAAAAACCCAACACCAGTTTTCCCCCATCCAACTCGAGAAATACAGTCTTGTCAAACATTTTCAACTCGTCAACAAAATATATACACAGTAACAAAAATTTCTAGGCATCTCAAATTTCAATTTCCCACCAACAACTACATACAAGAAATACTTTGTTTGAACATAGGTCATTGCAAAGAGGCGGCGAAACAGCGATAAAATAGAAATGCCGTTCATTTATTTGAAATTCGAGCGGCTCTAGTGTTTTTTGATTCTTATATGAACTCTTGTACCAACTTTTGTTCACAAGTGGGGAGGAGTTTTGTAACCTATTTCAAAAATCGAATGCCAACAGCCCGATCCGGGGGGTGCCTTGCTCAAACAATGTAATCACATTGACACGCCTACCTCCCCCACGAGGGGTGTCTGTATATAAAGAATTGGGTGCTGGCAAACAAGATACAATACATCTCAACCAGTAACTATGGCTTCGTCTTGGGCTCTGGCGCTAACAATCTCGCTGGCAACAGTTTCGAACGTTTTTGGAAGTGAGTTGAAGAACATTTTAAACCTTATTTTTAAAGAAATTATTTTTTCAGGTGCTGAAATTGATGAGACCCTCCGCTGGAAGGAATGCAGGAATACTAACCAGAGTATCTACGACTTCCAAGTAGAGACACTACAAGGAGAGTACACCGATTTGAGCCAATATCGAGGAAAAGTGATAATGGTTGTAAATGTCGCTACTTTCTGTGGTGAGTTCATTGAAATAAGCCAAAAGCTGACTTTCCCTACTAAAACCCACTTATTTCAGCCTACACTCAGCAGTACACTGACTTCAACCCCATGCTTGAGAGATATCAAGCTCAGGGACTTGTCATGGTCGCCTTCCCATGCAACCAATTCTACTTGCAAGAGCCAGCTGAGAACCACGAGCTCATGAATGGCCTGACTTATGTTCGCCCAGGAAACGGATGGCAGCCACATCAAGAACTCCATGTGTATGGAAAGATTGATGTCAATGGAGATAACCATCATCCACTTTATGAGTTTGTTAAGGTAAGCGAAATTATCCCTTGAGGGCCCGACATTTAAATTCGTCTTTTCCAGGAAGCCTGCCCACAAACCGTCGACAAAATCGGAAAGACTGAGGAGCTGATGTACAATCCAGTCCGCACATCCGACATCACATGGAACTTTGAGAAGTTCTTGATCGACAGAAAGGGACAGCCACGATTCCGTTTCCATCCAACTGCCTGGAGCCACGGAGAGGTCGTCACCCCATTCATTGAGCAACTTCTTGCTGAGCCAGCCAACTAATTTAAATTGTTGGACGGGATTTTTGCATATATGTACTGTACTTATTTGAACTGGTTGAGTTCTATTCAGCCCTTATGTAAAGTATTTGATGATAAGAATAAAACTTTTACGACTAGTTTTGAATTATGATATTCCTTCCAAATTTTCAATGCATTTCAATAATTCTTCTGTGGTCCTTAAACAGCTCTCAGGCACCTCCCTGCCTATCTCGAAATTGGGGAAAAATCATAAAACTGCTCCTCTGATACAACACTTTTGATGTAATAAAACAAATGACATAATCTTTGCGGTTTCTTTTCACTCGCGCGTTTTCTCTTGTTTGAGATAATAATCTGACATATTTTGAACAAAATGAGGCATATACAGTAATCCGCTAATTGGTCTTCTAGCGATAGGCATCAGTTGGATTGAATCCAATAAAGCAGAAAGGTATGAGATTGCTAACACAGATAACAATACAAATTTTGTACAATGTTTGTAATTCAAAAATTTGAAGTGTTTTGAAAGATTAAGGTACGTAAAGTATTTTATCCAATAGTAGGTGCACTTTGAGCTTATATATCTCATTTCATGTGAAAGGTATTACAAATGTGTCAATTGATAAATGTTTTGTGATATTATGACGAACAATTTGTCAGTTTACAAAATTTTTATGCCTTTGACAGTAACCGAGATAATTGAGCTAAAACTGCACATATCTAGCTGGCTTAAATTGGAACAAAGACAGTGAACCCACCTCACAAATTCTCTTAAATTTCAGTAATTTTTTTCTCAGTTTTTTTTGCAGAAATTTGATGAGACACAAAAGTGAAAGATTGCTAGCATAGTTAAGAACAGAAATTGAATATAGTATCAAAATGTTGAAATTTGGAAGTTTATTTCAAGTTCCAATTACACGACCAACTTTTTGTGTGAAGTTTGAGCTCAATTATCTACGTTTTTGTGAAAGTTATCAAAAATGTGTTAATTAATAAAATGTTTGTGATGTTATGATGAACACTTTATCTGTTGCCAACTTTCTAATATCTTTCACAGGAAGCGAGATAAATTGGTTCAAAGTAAGCGTATAAGGTGGGCTCCTACTAAGATAAATACAATAAACTTTCCTTACAATTTCTCACCAGTTCCAGTTTTTTTTTCTAATTTTTATTACTAGAAAATACTCAAAACCTCTGAACATCTTCCCAAGCTACTATAAAAAACACAAAAAGCGCTCCAAGAGCACAATGATATCCGATTTCAAGTCTACCCCCACTTTGCATAATTCATTAGAAATGGCCCTGCAGCTGACCACCAGGTACTCGCCTCATATGTGTTTTTCTCTGATTTTTTGCTCACTTTATTAGTTTTTTGTTCATTTTATGCCCTTTTTCATGTCCCCACCTCCCCACCAGTCTAAAAATGCCTGATAGAATCACAATTGCCGGATGGAAACATGTAAGAATTTGTTTTTTTTTTTCAAAAAATGTTCTCAGTTTTCGGTTTCAGGTCCGTATGTATCTTCCAAAACCTCAAAAACAATGCGACTGCCACATCGGTGATCCACCTCCGTGGACCGGAGAAGTTCACGGGCTCAGTCAAGCTCTGATGAGCAAAACGTTACGGATGCGTATATTTTGGTGGATCGTCATTATTATATGTATTAGTCTTGGCGCATTTACAACACTTCTTATTATAATCGAGTATATTCAAGGACCCACTGCCACTTCAACCACGATCAGACTGGTTTGTTCGACATTTGATCTAAAATTAGAGCTAATTTTTTGAATTTCAGGTGAACTCCCTTGAATTCCCAGCCATTACAATATGTCCAAAAGTTCCGGATTCTTTTAACATATCTGGAATACGAGGGGATATCAAAGAGAGCCTACCAGATATCTCGGATGAAACAGCAGATGATCTACTGGAGTATTTCGTTGCCGGAAGTGGTTTGGAGAATATGAATGACGTCACATATTTCAATCGGACCTACTTGAGCCAACTGAACAATTATTACAAAATTTGGTCTGAAGGGTATACGGTAGACGGGTTTTTTGAAATTATTCAGGTATTTTTACATTTCCCAGAGCCCCCAATAACTAAAAACAACTTTTTACAGCAAAAATACGGTTACAAGTGCCAGGACTTGTTCTATGAATGTCAGTTAGCTGGAAAAGTGTTAGATTGCTGCAATGATTTGATGGTTCGGCGAGTTGTGATGCGTCGAGGGATATGCTATCAAACAAGAAGAGATGTTAACCAGGTTTTTGAACAATTCACAATGAATCACAAAATTCAAAACTTTCAGTCCGAAGCTGATGACATTGGAAGGATTGTGTTCAGTTTAAAAGCACCTTCTAGTTATACCAGTGTCAAAAACAACTACACACAGACACAATTGATTGTGTACATAACTGATAATCACGATGTGGTCACGGAATTTCCAAGATTTTATTTGTACCCGAATGAGTGGAATCGAATGAGGTTCACTGCTAGATTAATAGAGTTGATTCAGAATAAAGGAGTTTGTACAAATCATGTAAGTTGGCATGAATATCAAAAATACCCGGGTTTTTCTCTGATGCACCCCGCCCAAGTGGTTAACTAATTTTGGGCTCAATTATCTCAATTTCTGTGAGAGATATCTAAAAATTGTCAAGTGATAAAATATTTATCATGATATCACCAAAATTTTATTGGCTGACCACTTCTTGGCATCATTTACAGAAAATGAGATAATTCAGCTCAAAGTTGACTGTTGTAGGCTCATATGAATACTGTAATTTCTATATCAGCTCAATTATCTTATAAGAGATATCAAAAACATGTCGATTGATAAAATGTTGGTAATATCATGAAAAAAATTTTATCAGTTGACAAACTTTTGACATGCCATACAGAAATTGAGATAACTGCGCTCCAAGCACATTAGAGAATTTACGGTAACTTTTCCACAAAAATCACTCGAAGCTACCGTATTTGAAAAAAGATACAATTTTTGTTTTTTAGTCAAAAATGACTGAAAATTAAAGAATGGGTTTCACTTTTCAAGTAGCCATATCCTCTTGTAGCGCAAAAAAACAAGAACATACCGTTACACTCTAATGACCCACCAAACGTGAGCCAATTCATTTCGGTTACTGTGTAAGCTATCGAAAATGTGTAAATCAACAAAATTTTATTAATATTATGGATAACAACTTATCAGTTGACAACTTGTTGATATCTCTTGCAGGAAGTGAGATAATTATGCTCAAAGTTGGCAGATTCGGCATTCAGTTAGACTTTTTAAATGTCCATGAGAGCCGCTTTTGAAAACGTTTTCCATTTTTTCAAACCAACCTTTCCTTTCATATTCTTGAAAACCTAAAACCGTAACCACTCTGATAGAACGCCAATCGGGCCGTCTACTTTGGGTTTACATATCTCCTTTCTTTTGGACGATATCGAAAAGTTGTCCACTAAGAAAATGTTTGAAATAATATCAACAACATTTTATTGGTTAACCACTTTTCAATATCTCTCACAGAAAATGGGATTCAGAGGCTCAAATTTGACGACTCGGGTGGCGTTCTATTTTCGCAATATTGAAATATATTATGTCCTTCAATTCACACTTTGAAATTTCCAGATCTTCGGTCGCGACGCCGAGTGCATGGTTCGTAAGTGGTATCTATCGAATATCATCATTCCATTCAACTGCACCCTCCCATATCTCAAGAGCATAACAAAACTGCCACCGACGGGCGGTGTTTGCAAGCCAGATGTTATTGCCGATAATTATTTGGACAAAATACAATATGTGTGGAACAGCGCTGAAGTCAACGAAGAGGTCTGTGTTTTCTTTTGTTGTTATTTTTCTTCTTGCCTAGCTCTCACTTTACTGACATCTATTTTATTTTTTTTCTATTCTATTCTTCTATTATTTTCCAATTTAATTCTCTATCCCCATTCATCTTCTGCCTTGCTATGTATAATTGAGCAAGCCTTCTCTCGTTTATATTTAATAATTCATATAATACTCGCCATTTTTCTCTTCTTCTGACACCAATTTTTTGGTCCCTCTAGAAAATGAGCATGCTTGTTTCATAATAGATCTGAAAAGTGGCTCATGTCTCCTCTAAATAACCAATATGAAAAATATGCCATGACTTCTTCGCATCATTCATCACCGCCAGAAGCAGAAAAAAAAGAAAACCTTCCTCTCCTTTTTTCAGTTCATTGGTGCGCGTCTAGAGAGCCCTGTCAGTCCTTTTTCTTGTCAAAATTATGGATGATGCTTCTTACTGGCCCCTGACTTCATCTTTTTTCATAACCACAGTGTCACCTCATCACTCTTCTTTTCCTATTTTCAGTGCACTCCCGGCTGCAACCGTTGGGATTATCAGACGAGCGTTCAGCAAAGTCAAACGCTATCCCCTTTCGAAGACTACACCTTCAATTTGGAAGCATCGTTCAACGATTTGCAGGTAGACATTCGCTAATTGGGCTAATTATCTGGTAAATTTTTAGTACGAGTACGTCAAAGAAGTCTACACAACGTCGATTCCTGGGTTTATGTCACAGATTGGAGGTTAGTTATACAGTAGTTCAAATAATTTACTAACAATCGAAAAGTGGGTAATTTCAGGTCAATTTGGTTTCTTCCTTGGCTTATCTATCATCACACTAATTCAAATGGTTCTCTACGGATTCCACGGAGCATTCATGTTCGCTAAGAAGCATATTCAGAAGAAGTTTCCGTTTTGCAAAATTCACCCGTCGGATGATTGTGAGTTGAGGGGAAATGCATACTGTATCGGACTGAAATGATTTTATATGTATTTTTTTTTGAGAAAGGTATCGTATTTTCTTCGGTAGAAGCCCGCCCTATACGTGGACTTTAAGCTTAATTATCTCGATTTTGGTATAAGATAACAAAAAACTGTTAACTGAGAAAACAATGAAAATATTTTGATCAATAATTTATTAATTGACCACTTTTGGAGATCTTTGATAGGAACCGAGATAATTGAGCTCAAAGTGCTCGTATAGACGAGGGAGAAAGCTTATACATATTAGATGAACAATTGTCAAGTTCTGAGAAAACAATTCCAGAATTTTTGACTTGCCTGAAAAATTTTTAATTTTTTGTTTTAAAAATGTTAGTGCTTAATTTTTGTAATTGACAAATTTTTGGCGAAATCCAACACAATAAAAAATCCAAAAAGTATCATTTCAGTGCTAATTGTGTCCCATCAAACATTTTTCAAACAGTTTGGGCTGTATAGAATAGATCCTTATGAAAAACCATCAATTTTAAAAATTCAGATTCGAGAGCTTTTTTGTGACATACCGTAAACACTCTAATCGAAGGTCAACCTATACTTACACCTTGAGCGAGCTTAATTATCTCATTTTCTATAAGACCTATCGAAAGTGTCACAACTGATGAAATTTTAGTGATATCATGACTTTATCAGTTGACAACTTTTTGATAACTTTCATAGGAATCGAGTTAATTGAGCTCAAATTGAAAGTATAGAGTGGGATTTTATCAGATCAAACACGGTAGTTGTCGTTTTACTAACTACTACAGATTTTGATTTTTCAAGAGTATCCGCGAACTACTAGTATCCTGTCGAAAATCTAAAAGTCCATGAATCCAGATTTTAAATTTTTTTAAACTCTTGTTTAGAATCCAGATTTTTTTGGCTGTTGCTCAACTGAGCTGGTTTTGCTGAATATGGTAGAATATAGAACCGGGAAAATTTTGTTTTTCCAAAAATGATAATTATGACATATGCTACAGACCCCCGCTCCACGATGACATTCGACCATCACTCCAACAACATCTATCCACCAGAAAAATCAATCTCCAAGGAACACATTGCAACTCTGAGCCGTCGAGTGATCGCAACCACTCCTCCAAGTCCAGTTTCCACGATTATTGACTCTGTTGATCTACCACCTCACTGGGGACTCCGTAACATTGACCGTTCACGTGAGAACCCACTTTTTGATGAGAACGCCAAGTAATCCGAAGTAATCCAAAATGAACATTTTTCTT
The DNA here is from genome assembly GCA_027920645.1 of Caenorhabditis nigoni. Lineage (NCBI taxonomy): Eukaryota > Metazoa > Nematoda > Chromadorea > Rhabditida > Rhabditidae > Caenorhabditis > Caenorhabditis nigoni. The sequence goes on from CP115869.1 coordinate 2,883,845, forward strand.
TTTCTCTCATTTTTGCCGCCTCCGCGTAGTCTAGTAATCCGGTGTCTAGAACAACTTTTTTTGTAAACCATGCCATAATTAAGCCGCTTTTGTTTCATAAACCTTCAAAAAGACCACCAATGTTCGATTTTCGCTTCATTTTACTAATAATATGTTTATCGCTTTGCTTTCATGAAATTCTCGAAATAAATAAATCGTTTTCCAATTTCCTGAACTTTTCACTCATCTGGCAATAAACAATAAACAAAATTTAGCCAGGAAATTGAATATTCCTCATGGAGCAAGACCACCCGGTCCCATCAAACATTATATAGTCCCCGCCTTCCCTTCTCAGAAAACAGATTTATCGCAAAAGAAGATCTTCACTTTGGTCAACACGGTGCTTGTACACGCATTTATCCGTGTCCATATGGTTTTCGCTTGTGTGTGTCTCAAGTGAGACGGACAAAAGACGCCTTTTGACCGTGTGCATTCACTTTATTAGCGCAAAACCACTCGAACCCCCACGTTTCTTAAGTAGTTCGTACTCGTTCCGGATGACGAGTGTTATAAAATATGTGATTTTGTTTTGAAATTTTGCATGATTTCAGGATTTTGCAGTTTTGAGCCATTTTGGTGCCTAAAAATTTGAACCAATATATTTTCTAGCTCCTCAATCTCGAAGTGTTCAGAGCTGAGTTGCCATTTTTAGATTTATCAAACGTTTCGAAAAATCATTTCGTAGAGACAAAATTTTATTCTCAAAAAGCCATATATCAGTATCCGGTCTATCGTAAATCCTGTGGCACCCAAATTATTAATTTCTTGGCAACTTTCCTCACTTCCTATCCAAGATACAAAAAAGTTGTCAACTAATTAATTGTTTATCATCATATCAGAAGTGTTTTATCAGTTAACCACTTCCTGATATCTTTCACAAAAACGAGATAATTGATCTCGAATGTGGCGGTTCTGGTAAGCTTCTGTTACACGGAATATGGTATCAAGTTTTGATATTTCCTCGAAAAACAGTTAATTTGAAGTCCTAACATATATAGGTAAGCATTTTTTGATTAATCTGAAATTTCAGAGTATACTAAACATGATTAGAGCTCCATTATTGTTATTGACAACGTTTTTGTACAACTGCAACATATCAAGATAAACGACTGTACAGTGGCGCAACGCTCCTCTTAATACTAGTTTCGGCATTTCTTGAACTCTTTTAGTTATAAACCGCATATCTCACCAGAATGGAATATGTCATAAAAAATGTCAACTACAAAATTGATGCTCTGTTTTTGTTCAGTATACTCTGAAATGTTCAGTGGAATCGAAAAATCGTTGAATACTTTTTTAGGACTTGGAAATTGATTGTTTTCAACTGAAAAACAAAGTATGACATACTTTTCATTGAGCACTGTAAGTCCCCTGAAAAAAAAGTTCAGAATATTTCGATTTGTCTGAAATTTTTAGAGTACACTAACCAATCATAGATCTTCATTTATGTAATTGATAATTTTCCTCTACAACTACAAAAAAGCGAGATAAACGACTCGAAAGTGGCACAACTATCCTTTCAGAGAGTGTTTTAGCATTTTCGGCATATCTGCTCATATTGAAATTCTGCAAAAAAGTTGCCAACTGCAAAATTAAAGCATTATATTCGTCTAGCGTCCTCGGAGAATTTCAGCCACACCGAACAATCCTTAACTACTTTTTTAGTACTTCAAAATCAAAATCCACTGAAACAGTCTACATGTTTTTGTTAGGTACCGTAAGTCCGTAACCTCTAGCAAAAAACATAGCATTTTGCACCCGATTGATGTCTTGAACTTACTATTGTTTGTCCGTGAGCCACAAATACAAAAGTCTGAGCTCTTGACACTTGAAACCTATCTGTCTTCAACTAAATTTGTAATACTGCCTTTAAAGAAAAAAGTTCCAAGATCGCGATCTATTTTCCCCTCATCAAGAACCGAGAAAACCGCCGTGTGGCAATCCAATAAAAAGTAAATCCCAAAAAAATTGCCTAATGTGTTGGGGAAAGCTCTCGAGCAAACAGTTGCTCTACACATCCCTCTTGTTATATCCTTCCCATCCTTCCCTCTCATTGCTGCTCTTTTCGTTCTTGCCGCCCGCGCCGGCTCTTTTGCTCTTTCATTCATCCTGCTTCCTCCCGGGAATGGGATTTTTTTCTTGTTGATAAATCACAATCATTTTGTTGATTGGCTCTTTTCTAGAATCCCAGACGTCTCTGAAAGTTGTAACTATACTTATTGGTATCCCTCTGCCAGGGATACCTCTCTCAGCTGTAAACAATCATTATTTCCCAGAGAAACTTTTCCGTAAAGATAAATATTCTTGATTTGATATGACCGCGGGGGTGGTGTGGAAGACAGAAACGATGACATAGTGATACATTTGGGCTTGATTAGTCGCGCTTCTTCCTCCTCCCCCCTCTTCCCAACAACATTTGTTTCATTCCATCATTTCATATCGTTTGTATTTTATTTGATTGGATGCGAAACAAAAAAATGTGTGTGTGGTCTATTTTTTTCGTCCATGATCAACCGCCTCCTACCACTAAACCTGTCTCCAATAAGCGGGAAAAACAAGTGAAAAGAGGTCGCATCTATTTTTTTGTCTCTCCCGCAATTTTTTTTCTTCAATGTTGACTTTTTGCATGAATCTTAGGATTGTCTGGGATGCATCAGGCAGGAAGCGCAATCAGATTTTTTTTCTTGCAAAACTTTTTCAAGATTTTGATTTTCAAATTTCTCGACGGTTTTTGGTTTTGGAATAGTGGCGGAAAAGGTTTTGCCTAGTTGTTAATCTGTTCTGAGACCAATTGCCTACAATTGTTTGTAAGTAGTCTTAACCGAGGAACAAGAGAAGGGAATATACTTTTGAATTCTTTCACAAAAGTTACGTTTTCATGTTTTTAAAGTAATAAAAATTTTAATAGTCCTTTTTTCTATATGTTTGAGCTATGATTAGAAAATTCGAAAAATCCCAAAAATCCTAAAATTCCGAAAACTCAAAACGCAAATTTCGAATTTTTGACTTTCTTCTTCTCAGCACAAGCGCAAACTATTGCAGTCAAAGTTTTGAAAATGTTCCCGAAGTAAGAAAGTTAGCTATCTGAAATTCTAGTTCCTCTTCTCTCTGATCTACAGTACTGGAGAATAAACAATACGAAAACAAAGTTCTCAGTTGATTTTCGGCTTTTTTCAATCATTTTCAAGAGTCTGGTGCTCGGCTATCATGTTTCCGATCATTAGGAAATTTTTTGAAAGTGTGAAACAGCCCGAGATTAAAAACTTTAGATTCACCAAATTTTCCGAAAATTCCTAGTTTTTAAGATATTTTCCGATTTCTGAAAGACACCTCTTTTGGTACCGTTGTGTTTTGAAAAAACATATATCTTGCAGAAATTGACAAATAACCGAGAACTGAAGAATTTTCAAAAATTCAGAGAATGCAAAAATTCAATCTACTGTAAAACCTGTAATAGAAGGGCCCCTACTTCAATTTCTGAGCCAAATTATCTCGGTTCCTGTAAAAGATATAAAAAAGTTGTCAACTAACGAATTGCTTATCATGATATCACAAACATTTTATCAACTGACACGTTTTTGATATCTACCGTAAGAATTAAGATAATTGAGCTTGATTGTCATATTATGGGGACAATTCTATTACAGGTTTTACGCTAGATCTGTTTTTCATCCTCCAAAATTTTCAAAATGATCGAGAACTGGACAGCCGAGCTCTAGATTCCTGAACATGGCCAAAATCAATTGAAAAATTTTATTATTATTATTTATATTTTTATATTTTTATTGACCGGTACCGTATATCAACTATATCGAAAATTTCAAAAATCCAAAGAAAATCCTAATATTCTTATTTTTTGGTTTCAAATTTCACAGATAGAATGGAAATATGCGTAGTCACAAATAATTGGAATATTCCAAATATGAAATGTTCCATTTATCCGAAAAATTCTAGCTCAGTTTCTCCTAATCCATAATTATGCCATTGAAACCATTTTCATTATAAAATCCTCCTTTTATCTTTTATCTTTCTCATAAAATTTTTACTTTTATCACTCTTGCAAAAAAGAGAGATAAAAACGAGAAGATAGCAGTAGTGAAACCCGAATCCTCAAGCAAACTCATAAAAAATATGTTTTCTCTATCTTGTAATAAAAGAAACATGCATAACTTGGTGTATGGAAAAACTGGTGGAATAATCCAGCTTCCTCTCTTATCACATTTTTATGAAGCGGGTCTCTCTTTTCTTCCTTGTGTATTTGTGTCTCATTTCAAATATCGGTATCTCCTGAAGTCTCATTTGGAGGATCAGAGAGTTAGAGAAAGAAGTTGTATGGAAGAGAAACAGATATCGTAAAATATAGTCTTCTTGTCAACATTTTACGACAGTTTCCAATTGGCGTGCCCAATTTTGGTATTTTATGGTTTCGGCACGCACATCTCGAAACTTTTATTCCTTTCGCACCGATAGAGAGACATTCATTTCCTTTTGTTTCCGAAATTTCGACAAATCTTTTTGTTTTTCACATATCGCTTCAGGAAACTCGTGATTTCCAGTTTTTCCTGAATCAAATTTTCCCACGAATCCCCTCCCACCCTCCCTCAAATCCCAAAATTAGAAACTTCATGTAACCACCTACATCTGCCAACATGTTCATTAATCAATGGACAATTCTCTTTCCTCCTCTTCCCATTCCACATCCCAAGTTTCATGTGCAACAATCAAACATACGAAGGGCTCATAACCCACTTTCTCCCGCACGTTCTTCTTTTCGGTTGGCTTGGGATGGGGACATTCCGCGAGACCTCACATTACGCAAGCCGTTTGTCATCAACCGCATTACACCGTCTCTGCCCTCCCTTATTATTATATGAACACTGAGCCGAAAAGCGTTCGGTCTACTTGCGTGTGTGCAACACCAGCCACTTTGTTCCACTAATTCTTATCCGTTTCTCAAATATTACATGATCCTCTAGATAGTGTCGTTGTCTTTGAGTTTGGGTTCATTTTCATTTTGATTTGTATACATATACAGTATCGAACCTAGATGAGATTTATACATGTTTTTCTCGAGAAGCGCTCTGAAGAAGTTTTCCATATTTTTCAAATTCCTAATTAGTATCAAAAGTTTCTTCATCTACAGTACCGGAGAGACATTTATCATGTTTAGACTTGTCAATAGTAAACTTTGAAGTCCAAAAAACCTAATTTAGATGTTTCCTATTTGTCTGAAAATTTCACAATACGCCAAAAAGAACAAGGGCTTCATTTTTGTAATTGACAACTTTTTTGTAAAAATACAACTAAACGAGATAATTGACTGTAAAGTTGCACATCTCTTATTTTATTGCAAATTTCAACATTTTCGGTTATAAACGACATATCTCGTCAGAACGTAACTTGGCAAAAAAGTTGTCAACTACAAAATTGAAGTTCATGTTTTGTTTAACATATTCTGAACTTTTTTAAGTGATTGAAACACTCTGTGATATTTTTTGAGGGCTTCAAAGTTAACTATTCAAAAAAATCATGTTACCGTATTTTCAATTATAGAAGAGATCATCAACTTTGCATTCAATTATTTCGATATCTGGGGAAGATATAGAAAATTTGTCAACTGATAAAATATTTATCATAATATCACCAACATTTTATCAGTTGACAAGTTTTTGATATCTTTCACAATTATCGAGATAATTGAGCTGAAAATTGCCTGTTTGGGTGGGTTTACAGCGATGGAATGCGAAATCGAATTCAATTGTCTGTTATGGTAACGAAATTCAGCTTTCCCAATAACTCTTTGAAAATTGTTTCCGTAAAAAATGTAAATTTCAAATTGTAACGAAAATTATTAAAAATTGTCTGGATCGTTTATAATTTTAAGACAGTCTGAAAAATTAGAATTTTACGATTTTTTTTGGAGAAAATTTCTGTTCAATTCTTATTATACCTATTTCAGAATATTTATTGGACGGTTTCTAGAAATCTTCAGTTAAACTGATATTAATATTGCAGGTAGTAGAGAAAATTCATAATTTTTATTTTAAATTTCGTTCCTATTCTATAAAATCTTTCGAATTGTGAGGTTCACAGACCCTGAAATATCCTAGAAAAATCAAAAACTAGACTCTGCCTCCTAAAATTTCTTATTTGCTACGTTTCTACCTTAAAATTCATATTTCAAGAAAAGAGATTCTAAATACCCACTTTCTTTCTATTTTTAATTATTTTAGGACTGACACGTATGTGTTTTTCGTCTTTTTCGAAATACATTCTGTTCCAATTCCAAAATCTCGAACTGTTGTGAAACTAGGAACAACTAGTTTCACTAGTTCTAACAAAAATTAGCTCCTGTTTCCACAAAAGTAGCCCATTTTGAAATAGTGTTCACCTATACAAAAGGAAAAAGTTTGTATACGGTCATACGACACTTCACTTCCTTTCATAGCCTCTCGGTCTCTCCCAGTGACTCATCACAACAGTTATTCTGTATATTGACCGCCTGTCCCGATTTCTTACTTTTTTTTCACTTTCTTAGTCAGCTAGCTATTTCTACCCTCTTGAGTATCCATTACTCTTTGGTGAACTTATAGTGGTACGTTGTGGTACTGCATGAAAAATGACCCAAGATGCAAAAAAGCAAGCAGGACCCTCTTCTCTCGGTTGCACCTCCTCGTACATTTACATCTGCCCCGTTTAGCATCTCCTCGCATTTTGTATTCCATCATTCTGTCAGGATTACCGCACATCTCTACCCCCCAAAAATTCTTCACTTTTCGTTTTCTTCATTTTTCCTTCCTACACGATCCTTCCTACTTCTCCCACTTCCTATGGTCCGCCTTCTTTTCCTTAAAAACCCCATTTTTTATGACTTTTCGTTTTGGTGTGCCTCTCTTTTCCACACCCATAACAGTCGAGCGTGTCGTGCCCCGTGGGACTTTTTCGAGCATCATGCAACACTAGGCAAAAACACGGAGGATGGCAAAAAAAAAGTTAGTTATACTAGTCAAAACAACAAATAACTTTTACTTTTTGTCTTTCTTATTTCAACTTATCTATTTCCTCTTCTCTTTCTCTTTTCCCGAAAAATCTGGGGGATGGAACATTGTTTGGTAATTACGTCCAGCCGTGTCACCTCTCTCCAGCAACACTTGTCAATTTTCTCGGGACGAATTGTGTGATGAGAAAAACAGCTGTCCTTTTTGCTTCTGTTGTCTTTTTCTTTCTTTTTTCTTATTCAGCTTCTCCTCCTTCAGATCGGCTCTCAGAGCTTTAAAAATTTATGAAGATGTGTCTTTGCTATTCTCATCTAGTTTTGAGTTCGGACTACTTCAGACATTGTTTATTTGTGTCTTCTTCCTATTTTTCTGATAATCTAGTTTGTTGTATTGCTAGGATGAAAAATTTTGAAAGCTTGAGAACTTTGAAAATGGCACAATTTGAGCACAGTCACCGTATTTGGTACAATATATACATGCACTTTGAGCTCAATTATCTCGGTTCATATGAAAGATATAAAAAATTTGTCAATTGATAAAATATTGGTGATATTATAATAAATAATTTATCAGTTAGCAACTTTTCGATATTTGCCATGGAAACTGAGATAATTGAACTCATATTTCTCATATAGAGTAGGCTTCTACTACTGCAAGTACGGTAGGAAAACAAATCTGTGGCTGGAAGTCGAAAAAAATTTTAATTTCTAATTTTGAACATTTCAAGTCAAAAACTGCTATTTTTTGACGTTTTTCGTGTCTCTAAATCATTATTCCTTGAATAATCAGATACTAAATTGTCTCATTTTTAACCCTAATTATCTCGATTACTGTAAGTGAGATTCAAATTATATCAACTAAAAAATCTTCTTTTTGTCAATGCAAATATTTTATCAGTTGAGAAAATTTCGATACCGTTATTGGTGATAATAATGAAAATTTACCATATTTCTTTTCATAGACACCCAAACCGTCAACTTTGAGCTGAATTATCTCGATTCCTTTGGGAGATATAGAAAATTTGTAAACTATCAAATTAACTATCACATTATCAATAACATTTTATCAGTTGACAAGTTTTTCATATCTTTCATAAGAATCGAGATAATTGAGCTAAAAGTTGCCTATTTGGATGGGCGCCTATTAGAGGGAATACGGAATATCAAGAGAAATGTTCTATCGGTATGAAAACTTTGGATGCTGTTATCCGCTATTTAGATAATTGATAACATTATAGAATTACAGTGAAATGAGATGGAATTTCAAGAAAAAAAAATCTATTCTTAATACTTTTTCAACCTACAAAGAATTACAAAATTCGCTTGAACTCAATAAATTATGCTCACAATCTTAGTTTGTTAAATTTTTAGTGTTCTTCACTAACCCATAAACTCTCACTAAACTCAAACTTGTTGCTTAAAAAAAAACACGGCTTAAACCCTCTTTTTTCTCCTTCGTACGACTCAAGCTATTTATCACTTCTCCGGTTCCCCCAAAGGCCACCTCAAAAGTTCTTGTTTTTTGAAAAAAGGCTATATTCTCTCTTTATCTAAATAATTCCAACACAGCTACTATCAGTTTTCCCATACAGTTCAAAAATTCGATTTTCACCTGTGTTGGCAGTTTCTATTGTTCTCAAACTGTTGGCAAATCGGAAGCCAACAAAACAGTGAAAAGTCGAACAAAAAAGACTGTTTGTTCAGTTCAAACGGTTTTTGAGCGGAACCAGTAGCTCTATGTAGTATTTCCTGTATATTTTCACTTCACTGTCTTTCTAATTCTTCTCTAATTATATTCCAAAATGTTTGGTTTGCTGTCAAGCTTGTTACAAAAGTCTCCAAGACGGTAAGTCCATCAAACCCAAGCAGATGTTCCTTGTCATCTCCGGGTGATCCATCATACAGCTCTCAGTGAATAATTTGGCCTTTCTTTTCCTATTTTCTAATTGCTCCTTTTCTTTTTCCTCACTTTTTGCTATTTTCTTTCATCTTGGATCCTGGATTCAAATTTTGTTCGAAAAAGTACTTTCCCAGATTGATGCTCTAGAATCAGATTGAATTTACTAACTATCTCTACCACACACACACACGCAGGCCCAAAAATTTAGTTAGTTGCAAAGTCGGGAAGAGCAAGAGAGACAGATATCAAATTTCGAGGAAGAGCGGTTTTCCAACCAACCCAAAAATGTGTTTCCGTGCCGCCGCGCTTCTCAATCGCTTCCATCCTTTGTCGGGAGTGGCCGGGAGGAAGAAGGATGCACAAGTGCGTGTGTTTGTGTATGCACAGGCCTTGGGAAGAAGAATGGTAGAATTTTGGAATGTCAACATTATGCATGTTTTTCGTGAGAAGCCCTCTATCTCTATGACAAATTTTCGCATATTTTTTGAATTTCTGGTTAGTGCCAAAAGTTTTGGCATCTACAGTTTTGACTTGTAGAGAGTCAATTTTGAAATCTTGGCTTCTTACCGTATTTCTTCAAATTGCAGCCCACCTAAACTTTGAGCAACTTTGAGCTCAATTATCTTGATTAGTAGGAAAGGTATGAACATGTTGTCAACTGATAAGTTATTTCTCATATTATCACCAATATTTTATTAGTTGAAAAGAATTTGATATCTTCTACAGGAATCGAGATAATTGGGCCCATAGTGGGTGGGCTGAAAAAAAGAAAATACTGTATTCTCTTTTTTTTCGAATTCTGTAAGCACTCTAATAGGACACCAGGCAACTCGTCAGCTTTGAGCTCAATTATCTCGATTCCCGTGAAATATATCAAAAAGTAGTTAACTGATAAATTGTTGCTGATATTATGACTAACATTTTGTCAGTTGAGCACTTTTTGATATCTTTCCCAGGAATCAAGATAAATGAGCTTAAACTTGGCCGGTTGGGTGGCGTTCTATTAGAGTGTCTACGGTAAATAACAAAAAATCATATTTAGTTGATCTTTGAATATATAATTCTGCGTTCCCATGCTTTTCTGAATTTTCCATCACTTTCAATATGATTTTTCTGAATTTTCCCATAACAGAAAATTTTCTGAATATTCGCGTGACTTTTTCCTGCTCTTCCTTTTCTTTCTTTCCTTCTTGTTCCCTCAAAATATTCAAAACCCCTCACACTTTCTTAAAACGCTTTGCTCGAAACGATCTTTCGAATTCTCCTCCTTCTCTCCAAATTAGCAGAAATCAAGCTCCTCTCTTCTATTTCTTCTCAAAAAATAATATCTTCCATACACCCACATTCTCCCTCTTCATTCCTTTTCTTCAAACTCTATTTATTCATAGATTTTCGATTAATTGGCAAAGATTTCAATCCTCCCCTTCCATACCACGTTTTCGAACAATTCCAGCCAATTTGAAACAACATTTTTGTAGTTTTAGGGCTGAAAGAAGGATGACACATACTATGGAAATAAAAAAAAAAGAAAGATTCGCCTTTTACATTTTTCAAAAACAATGCGAACTAATTTGAGACACTTATTTATATGATTTTTGGAGGAAGAGGAGTACGGTAGCGGGAAAAAAGACGTACGGTTTACTGTAACAGTCATGTATTCTAGAAAACAAAGAATGACTAATTACTCTATTTTATCTGATAGAAGCCCACCCAACCCGTCTACTTGGAGCTGATTTATCTTGTTTGCTGTGAAAGATACCAAAATTTTGTTAACACATGAAATATTGGTGATATTTTGATAAACATTTTATCAGTTGGCAAATTTTTGATACCTCTTATAGAAATCAAGATAATTGAGCTCAAAGTCGTCGGATTTCGAATGTTTCTATTGAGGAGCATACGGTTGTTATGAATGGCTTTTGGTAAAAACCATGTTTTTCTCCATTTCGACAGATCGATTTATCCGGACCTTTATGAAATAGCTAGAAAACACACAAAGGTCTCAGGTTGTAAATTACAGACGGCGAGGAGACACGTTCAACACTAACACTAACATTCCCGCTGTCTTATCTATGATACACACTCTCGAACAAACAGATAGCAACATGTAATTGAGAAGTCAACACAAAATAGGGCTTGAATCAAAACCACGAGTTTCACACTCATTTCCTCTTTCTCACTCTTTTTTATGTTCTTTTAACTTTTGAACCAGTACGTTTCTACTTTTTTTTTCTGGAACTTTTGAATTTTCTTTGAATTTCTCTCCTTAAAGAATAGTGATGTCTTCAAAAAGCGAAAAAAAATGACAAGTGAATGAACTCTTCAGTTAGAAGAAAAAGCCGAACTTAAGTTTTCCTAAAAAAAAAAGGAAAATGTGGGGAAAAAAAACCAAATGTGGAGGTTGCTAGGAGGATTCGAATGAGCTGCCTGGGGTGTTGAAAAATGTGAAAAATGTGAAAATGCGCAGGATTGATTTAAGTCAAAAGCCTAAAATTTTGGCTTTAATCTAATTCTATAGGAAAATTTGAAATCTGAAATTTGAATTATTTATCAAAATTTTAGAAAATTGGACGAAAAATTGCAAAAATAGCTTATTTTTTCAGGATTCTGTTTGCTTCGCAGTGAATTTTTATTCATTTTTATCTCTTTCTCATTTTTCCCAGTTTTTATTATTTTTTCTGAAGTTTCATACTGTTAAAGGGACATACTGTAAGAACTGTATTAGAAGGGACCTTTAATAGAAAAGCCATCTGGAGGTACCTTGGAACAATAGAAGGGCCGGCCCTTCTAATACAGGTTTTACGGTATACCGTATTTCCTCTAATAGTAGCGTTCCCAAATTCTCAACTTCGAGCTTAATTATTTCGACTCATGTGAAACATATAAAAAATTTGTCAACTGATAAATTATTTATCAAAAGATCATCAACATTTTATCAGTTGGCAACATTTTGATATCTTTTACAGTTATCGAGATAATCGAGCTCAAAGTTGATGCTTTAAGTGAGCTTCTATTAGAGGAAATAGGGTATCTCTATAATGCATACATAATATATTCGATCTCATTCTCACCCAGTTTGAATCGCAAAATCTCGTTTACATAGATTGTTTCTTGATTTTTTAGCTCAATTTAAACATTCTCCTTGATTCCCCAGTCACCACCCGGCACCAACCGCGACCACCCATGTCGGAAACTTCTGAGACACCATGAAACCCAAAAAGAGACATCATATGGACACCTCATCCTCTATCAACACGGCGCCGGCTCTCTTATCTTCTCCGTCAAAGGGATGCGCTGGATGAATCAATGGTGGTGCTGGATGGTGTCGGCGGCCAAGTCATTGGTGCACTATTAAGAGGGGAAGAATTTGAATTTGGGAAGTTGCCTCAAGTAGAAAAACGCTAAAAAGAATGATTGCGATATGTTCTGGATACGAGAATCACCTAATCTTTTTATCAAGGGAATCTGAAAATGACAAAAGTACCGTATTCTGTACATTGAAAAACCCTGAAAAGAAGGATGAAGATGCCAACAGTGAATGGATCTCGAACTACCTACTAGACTTTCTACCGAGAAATATCCCCTGAATTTTTCATATACTTCGACCCCCCTCTGGAAGGACCCATCTCTCTTCCTCCAACTTTCTCATATTCAAATTCCAAAGCTCAAATTGAAAAAAAAAACATGGACAGGTGTGAAATTAGAAAACAAAAGCCACCTGCATTCTTCCCCGATGTTGTTCTTCGATGTTGTTCTTCTCCTCGAATCAGAAAAAACAACATACTGACACCTGTCCACCTTTTTTTTTTGTTTTTTTTTTCCTTTTTTTTTCTCCTCGGTTCAAGATCCGTTTCGAAACATCTGGAATAACGCTTGCTCTGAAACAACCGGCTCTTTGCTCTCTATTCTTTCTTCACAACCTTCTGGAGGCGTGTCGCCATTCGCCGTACGGTCCCAGTGTGGCGGCGCCGGCGACAAAGGACTCGGCAAGACACGCCCACTGCCCTGTCGGAGCAGTGATAGTTCACTTCATTTGGTCATTCGGCACAGAGATGCCGCGTATTCTACGCCGCTTCCCTCCATGCTGTATTCTGCCAACTATTTGGGAGTCTTATAGAGAGGACTGCTCTCAAGATGCCATTTACTCTCAGATCAACCCCAATTGGACCTTCATCCGATTCTTCCTCATGTTCGCTGGCTATGATTTCGAAAATGGAAAGGCTGTTGTGAAGGAGAAGAAACCGTTTGTCAAAGCATATGTCCCCTATGATTTTCTGGATTCTTCTCTGAATTCTTCTGGATTCTCAGTTGGAGAACTCGACTCGTCTACCGAAGAGTACATGGAAATTCCCGCACCACCACCAACCACGGATGTCGTTTGCTCGGACTCTTCTCGTCAACAACCGGTCAGTGTTTTCTCTAGCATTCAGAAACCCGCAGAAGTTGTTTACGAGTCCGACTCGGAAATTCCATTCGACGACTCGGCATTCTCTGTTGATACATCGTTTGGTGAGGATGCCGAAAAGTCCCTTCTAGAAGGTGTGGACCCCACTTCCAACTATGGCTACGCTATCGTGTACAACAAAAAGGTCTGGGAACCACCAAAGGGACCGTGGTACACCGACGGAAACATCTATGAAGATATTGATGCGGATGACGAATCTGTGTACTTTGTGGTTGCCATCAAGAAGTACAAGAAGAAATACATGGACTCCAAATCGATGTCGAAAGAGGAGAAGAAGGAGAAGAAGGTCTTGGCAAAATTGGCGGAGAAGGAGAGAAAGCAATTGGAAAAGACGGTGAAAAAGGAGGCCAAAAAATTGCACATGGAAATGAAGGCGGCATGCAAGAAGGAGTATGAGGAGAAGAAGAAATTGAAGAAGACCAAGAGGAGACCATGGTACAAATTGTTCAGGTTAGTGTTGGGAGCAAATTTTATCTAGAATTTAGTAGATAGGAATTGGTCTTAAAGGTTTACTGTATCTCATCAAGTAAAAGTCTATCTCTATACTCTTACTTTGAGCTCAATTATCTCAATTTCTACAAGATGTATCGAAAATTTGTCAACTGATATAATTTTTGTCACGATATTACCCATATTTCATCAGTTGACAGATTTTTGATATCTCTCATAGGAATCGAGATAATTGAGCTCAAACTTTAGAAAGTTTAGATACTGCAGGATTACTGTAGCATTAGGAACGCTGAAAATGTCAGGCTTACTAGCCACCAGGATACTTTTTCAAGAAACCATAGCTTCCTGTTTCAAGTTTCAGGTTTTTGTAAATATTGAAACGCTGTAGTTTTCCATTACGAGACCTCTTCGGTTAATGTAGCTATCAAATCCTTGTAGCTCCTTAGAACTGAATTATTGTAAATAGTAACAAGATCAGAACGGTGTTCCGGTACTATAATGGGATACTGTCGCCTACAGCATTATTGTGACAAGAGGGATACTGTAGCCACCAGCGTCATTGTAACTAGAGGGATACTGTAGCCACCAGAACCATTTTTGCCAGAAGAGTATTGTAGCCACTAGAATCATAGTAATTAGAGGGATACTGTAGCCACCAGAATTATGGTTACTAACAGGATACTGTAGCTACCTGAGTCATTGTAACTAGGGGGATACTGTAGCCACTAAAGTCATTCTCTAACTTTTCAGCTCCAACGACGACGACAACGTCTCCACGGACTCCTACTACGCCTACATGTAATCATCAATGCGACACTTCTCCAGCTTCACTTCTAATTTTCTATCTTTATAATTTCAATAAATATGTGTATTGTAGTTTAGGATTCTTGACTATCTAGATTTAGAACGACGTAGGACCTATATTAGAAGGGCTGGACCTTTTATTGTCATACGGTAGCTCCAAGGTGCCCTTCTAATACAGGTTTAACTGTAGCTTCTTCCCTAGTCCAAAGCGCTCGCAGAACTTCAAACAGTACTGTACTGTGAGCGCTTCCTCTTCTTGTGTCCTCAGCCGGCTTCGATTCTAATTATGATGGTTTCACACCTTCTTCTTCTTCTGTAGAATTAGAAATCAAGCTAGTTTCTTCAGGTTGACTGTACGCATTTCATATGCAATTTCTAAGAAGTAGTAGTTTTTTGGAAAAGGAGTCTGAATGTCATCCAGACCTTCAATTTTGAGCTCATTAAACTCATTTTTCGTGAAAGATATCAAAAAGTAGTCAACTGATAAAATGTTACTGGTGTTATGATAAACATTTTATCAGTTGACTAATTTTTGATATCTTTCACAGGAATCGAGATAAATCGGCTCAAATTTGAGGCATTCTATTAGTGTTAAAGTATCATTGGAAATTCCGAGTGAATTATCTTTTCCCATACTTGGACCCTCAAAAATATCAATTCCCAGTGGATTTACTTATCCTTATTTTTGAACACACACCCCACATTCTTCTTCTCCAAATTCTCCCCCGCTTTCTGTTCATTTCCGGCCACCTCACTCACCTAACAAGCGCATCTTATTGGTCTTTCTACATCCCCTGACACGGTTCCCACAACATACCAATTACCAGTTAACGGGAGGAGTATATATGCAATGCACTCAACTGAAAAAAAAGGAGCGCGTCATTATTATTACTATTATTCGTGTCACTCACTCTTTTATGCGACCTGGTGTCATCATCCTCATCACTTTTCTACTATTTGACATTTCCCATATAGCCATCATATCATGTTGGGTTTTTTTCTTTTTTTTTTGCTTCTGTTCAAAAAGTAGAGGAAGAAAAAAGATGATACGGGTTGATTGGCCAGGCACGGAGGTGATAATTGTCGGTGGGGGGAAGAAAGGGAAAGGACTGGGTGATAGAAGATGGATGAATGCACGTTTAACTTGACATATATCCCTTCCAATTCACACTTTTTATTCTGATAGATTGATTTTCTTTCTAGAAGCTTTCTCGAAGCTCAAACATCCACCAATTTTCTGAATTAAAGCTAAAATTACATTTAAAAACTATAAGCTTCTTCCTGTTTCTTCTAGAATTGTAAAGTGTTTAACTTGATGTGTTCGTTGACATATGCAACACGTAGGACGACACTTATTACAACTTAACATTCGGGTTTATCAATTCCACTATTTCCTCCCACTCCTCCTCATCTTTCCTTTACTGCACTTCAAAAGTGCTTTGTCCCCCCACATTTTCTTCATCTTCTTCTTCTTTTTCTTCCCATCATTATAATCTATTTGACTCTTCTCAATTCTCTATATTCGGTTTCACGCAATATTAGCTTAAATTTGAAATTTCAATTTTGTTGAAAATATTTGAAAAAGTGCATCATCCTGGCTTTTGTGTGCTCAGTAGTCGCCCGTCTAATTGAAAAATCTGATTATTCGGAAGAAAAAAGAACCTTTTTCGGAGAAACCGAGCAGATGTGTTTCTTGATCAGAATCAGGTTTTCTAGTATGAGCATTTTCCGAGAGCTTCAAAACTTTCGATGAGAACTTTTATCCTCAAAAATTTGAATATTTCTTAGGAAATCTAGTTGCCGTAAACACTCTAATAGAACGCCACCCAGACCGTCTACTTTAAGCCTATATATCTCATTTTCTGCGAGAGATATCAAAAAGTTATCAACTGATAAAATATTAATCATAATATCAGCAACATTTTATCAGTTGACTACTTTTTGATATCTCTTACAGAAAATGAGATACATGGGCTCAAAATTGATAATTCGGGTGGCGCTCTACATATTAGAGTGTTTACGGTAAATGCTAATTTCTAGATGGTTGGGAATTTCAGAATTCTCAAAAATTTGAATTTTCAGATTTTTGCGCATTTCAGGCTTATCTGAAAATATAGATTTTTAAAAAATTTTCAAGATATAGAAATTTCAAAAATTTGACTTTAAACATTTTCACCAGTTTAGACTTCAAAATTTATTGAAATATTTCGAAAATAAAGATTTTCGGATTTTTAGAATTATTCAGAGATTTTTGAATTTATCCTGAAAGTTTCAAAAATTTTGGACATTCAAACTTTTTTGAATTTTTCGAATTTTTTGAAATTTCCTAATACTCCAGTAGAAGTTCACTTATCATTTGCACTTTGAGCTCAATTATCTCGGTTCTTACGAGAGTTATCAAAAAACTGTCAACTGATAAAATATTGGTGATATTATGATAAATAACTTCATAGTTGACAGAACTTTGATATGTCTCATAGAAAGCGAGATAATTGAGCTTAAAATGCACGTATTATGATCTTCCGGTAGAGCAAATACGGTATGAGGATTCTCTGAGAATCTTTGAAAGGTGTTACATTCTCTGGAACCTCAATTTAGTTTGAACATTAGATTTTTTTCCGGCATTTTTGCCCTTCCAGCAATTCTCATCCCCTCGCCCCATTTCTCAGAAAATAAGCTTCCTTCCATCCCAAATTCCCATTTTTCCCAACTATTAGTACTATTAGCTGTACTTTTCTTTTTTATTCCATGTTGTTGTTGTTGCCTTCTCCGTCGCTCCTCCCCCTTTCTCCCAAATGCACTTTGCAATATAACAACAACAAAAATAGTCGGAAGTCTGGGGGGCGGGCCCCCCATCGTAGTTTTGGGGCGTAGAGGCGACCCCCCCACACCCACGTCAGCGCCTCTCCTCCCCCTTTTCACCACTCTTGTCGAGATTTTGGTGAAAAGCGAGTAAAATGCAATACATTACGAGACATTCTTCTCCGGGACCTCCCCCACCCCTCCCCTCAACTCTTTTTATTCTCACTTCCCGCCTCCCCTTTTTCTACATATTTGGGACTTCCGATCGTTTTATGTACTCTTTTGTCGGGGGAAAGTTTCTTTCTTAATCCTTCCGAGAATTCTGTAAATTCAGTTATAGTAGAGAAAGCAAAAACCAGCTACTGAACATCTGGCTATTCTATTCTTAGATTCTAATTTTTTCTTTCCGTTTTTCCCGTTTTTCCACTTTTCTCAAACTTTGATCTCGAATTTTCACAGGAATACAGATGAGATGAGCCTCAAGGATTATGTCATATCGAAAACAGAAGTGATAGATGCTTGCAAAAAGGGCGAATATGATAAAGTTGCCCTGTTTCTCAGTTCCAAGCGAGGAAGGAAGATTCGCAGTGGTTTGAAGTAAGTTTTCAGCTTTTTTAGCCCCAGATTTTAGCCCCTACAGTAATCCTAAAACCCCTCTTTCCAGATTCTTCACAACAAAATCCGACAGTCACTGGCTGACGGATTACAAGGATGAGAAGTCAGACTTCACACTTCTTCACCATGCGGTACTCGAGAATCAGAATCAGATTAGCAAGTTGTTGATGGACTATGAACCGCTACTTCTCTTGTGCAAAAGTACCAAAAACATACTACCCATCCATTTGGCGGCATGGAATGGAAATCTGGAGATTGTGAAGATGTTGCTGCTGCAGACGATGGAGAAGCCAGCAGATATTCTGAATGCTGTCAACATTTTCAATGAGACTCCATTGCACCTGGCCGTCCAGAGAAGCCATATTGAAGTTGTCTTCTACCTCATCAAGGTTAGTTTTGGAAGTTTCCTAGAATCTAAACTTTTCTAGAAAAACTACCCCAACTTTGACTTCTAGCCAATTTACCGTAAAAATCTAATAGAAGACCAACAAAACTGTTACCTTTGAGTCCATATACCTCGGTTCCTATAGAAGATTTTAAAAAGTTCTCAACTAATAAAATGTTCAACATGATATCAGCAACATTTTATTAGTGAACCTCCTTTTGATATCTCTCACAGAAACCAAGTTTAACGGGCTCGAGATACCAGGGATCAATTTTTTGACGATTCGGGTGGCGTTCTATTAGAGTGTTTACGGTAATTCAGAGGTGTGAACTCCTTCTAGAAATGCAAAATACGCAGTTTTTAGATTATTTGTATCCCCAAATTGAGAATGTTGTACCCCTGAATCACATTTTACGTCAATGACTCAAAAATGTTCGAACCGACCAGAATATTTGCCCAATAGACTGACTCTCTTGTTTTCTGATTTTGAGCCCATATATCTCGGTTCCTGTAAAAAACATCGAAAAGTGGCCCGCCGACAAAATATTAATGAATTTATGTTGAGCATTTTATCAGTTTACAACTTTTTGATATCTTTCACAGAAAATGAGATATACAGGCTCAAAAGTGACGGTTAAGAACGGCAATCCTATGAGACTGTCATCTTTGAGCCCATATATCTCGGTTCTTGTAGAAGATATCAAAAAGTAGTCCACCGACAAAATATTCATCATAATATCAGAAACATTTTGTCAATTGACAATTTCTTGATATCTTTTACGGAAACCAAGATATACGGTCTCAAAGTAGACAGCTCGGGGTTGGAAATCTATTAGAGTGATTAAAACTTATTGAAACTTCCAGAAAAACGCTGATCCATTCATTCGAAACGAGAACAAAGAGAATGTCATCGACGTGGCTTCCCGTATCGGATGTGCCGAAGCTATCCGAGCTCTCTGCGAGAAATGGCCAAAGTTCCCAGTTCAATCAGCTTATGACTCGCTTCGTGTCGGATCACCAGACATCAAACGTCCACTAATCTATCCGTTTCATCTTGCAGCCAAATACAATCATGTTGAGTGCATGAAAGTGAGTTGCTACTATGCTATTCATTATTCAGTCATTGAGAATAGCAAGAAGGAAGAGGGGGGGGGGGGGAGGGGTAATGCAGAATAGGTTGTGTGTCATAGGTAGTAGCAGTTTATAAATAGAAAAAAAGGTGGGTACGGCTTTTGTTCTGATAGCGCTGAGCAAACTTTTAATGAATAGAAAGCAGATGACGCCTTCCGTTTCTTTCTGATTACAAGATAACAATGATACGCCATACGGAAGTTGTAGGAAAGAAGAGAATTTCGAAATGTCTTTCGGAAATAGTCTCTAGCAACTATGAACATTCTTAAAATCAAAAGATAAGTCTTAAAATATAATTTAACAACTTCCACCGTAGTGAAAATCCTAGCAGAAAGGGTCATCTTATCTGATCAACCTACACACAACACATACACAGCTCTCGGACTCTATCTGCGCATACACTGCGCATCATTTGACCTCAACCTGTCTCTTATACCTTCTGCGTCTCTTCCCTCTCGCCATACGGTTGGTGTTGGTCCATCTCGCCAAGTTATTGATCTGCCCTGCACCATTTGTCTCACGTTTTGTTCTTTTTCGTTTTTTTTCCAGCTGTGTGCTACGGAAGCTTTTAGAATAGTTTCGGCGCGAAAATTCTACCTAATACGCTCAGAAATGAGTAATTTTATATTGGAAATCTTAATTGCAATGCTCAAATACATTTCCGAGTCGTTTTGAAGCAAATATCCCTAGCTGCAACGCTCAAAAATGAGTAATTATACTAAAATTCTAAATCGAAGTGCCCGAGAAAAGGCCAAAATTAGAGTTTTAGGTGTAAAATCGCATTTAGAAGTTGCGCAAACTTAATGAGGTTATTCAGTGAGAAGCAATTCAGCATTACTAGTTTTATCCTTATCCAGAAAGCAGAAAACCAGCAAATTGCTGAAGTTTTCTAGGCCATGTATTCTAGTCCTTCTTCTCGTGGAGTACACGACAGAAGTCTAAGCGAGACCCAACCGAGAAATTCGTTGCGCCTTTAATCTTTTGGCGATTTACGAGGAAATTCTTCTGATCAAAATTGCTGGTTTTTCTGCTTTCTGCATAAGGAAAAAACCAGCAACTTGCTGAATTCCTTCTAACTGAATAACTCCATAAGAAATATGTAGATTACTTATATTCCTAGAGATTCGTGTAGTTTAGAACTCGAATTCGCTGGTTTCCACCGAATTTTTCTCAAATATTGCAATTTGAAACACAATTTCCAGGTTCTCCGCCAATATGGGTTCTCTATCAACTACACCACCGAAGACGGCACTGCGCTCCACGTGGCATCGGCATGTGGACAAGTTCAAGCGGTCGCTTGGCTCATTGAAAGCGGAGTCAACACGGAAATCAAAAATCAGCATGGCCAGACGGTGCTTCAAATGATAATCGATCTTCAAGAGAACCGACGCAATGAAATCGCCCATTTTGTCAAGAATCCAGAAGGATGGAAGGAGTGTAGGCAGATAATCGAGGGAATGGATCGTCGAGACTCGGGAAGAGAGACAGAAGGAAGTCAGAGTGACAACGAACGCGAGGCGATATGGCAGCCATTGCCAAGTCAGGCCAGTGGTAATCATATAAAATATGCAGAAAAAATTGAAAATATAATCCAATTTTCAGTCCAAGTCTTCCCTGATCAACGCCGCAACAACCATAGCATCTACCAGCCACCATCAATCTCCGCTAGGCTTCGTGACTTGTCGCCAGATGATTCTCCAGAAGCTCTGAACAGTGTCCGCTCTGAAGGTCCATACACCACCAACTCCATAAACCGTACCTGGAACAGTTCAATGTACGACAGAGCGCCACGGACCGGCAGATTCCCATTAACATCACCAAGTTATCACATAAAACACTACTCGTGTCAGCGATCCAGTGATACACTTCCAACGCGGCTCAAGACTGTTCGGTCTAGACCCGCGGAAAAAATTGGTGAGTGTATTTTAGCTTTTTTCTATTGGATTCTTATGTTCGTTTCTCCAGCATCAGTCCTACCTGGTGACAATTGCGCCTACAACTCCCCCACAAGATTCAACGAATGGCAGAAGAATCAGCTCACCGCCACGAGCAATCGTCCACCACCACCAGCTCCAGCCCCATATGACAATGTCCCTAACAACTCTGCAATCTTCGCTCGACCTGGGTCACCTCTGGCCAGATCCTCCTCGTTACGTCGGCAAACTGGATATTCCACTCTACCAAAGCCAACTACGTACACCCCGAAAATCCCCGATCATTCACGTCCAAATCTGAATGAGGCATTTATCCAAGAGCCAGCACTGGATAGAACACTGGAGAGACAATTGCAGCGACATCGTAAGTTGATTATAGATTAGATTTCAAAATCAATATAATACTTTTCAGCATTCTCCCTATCCCGAACCACGTGTGATCGTGAAGAGTCTCTAGGTCTTACCCAGAGCCCAAGATTGGATACCAGAGCCAGCAGTGTCACATCTTCTTTGACCTACGCTTGCTCTACACTTGACAAAGAGAAGTTCAACCGGGAACGGGATAACGGAAGAGCACCACTTGCAATGCCAGAGGAGATTACTGGATCAGTGACTGGAAGTGTCATTTATGGTCATGGACACACTGTTGATAAGGATAACAATGTCACCGCCATCTTCCTGGATGATCCCCATAAACCAACGACGGCTTCTGGAGAAAGTCCTCCATCTCCAAACACATCGAAAGCTTTCATTTTCGATGCACTTTGTGGAAAATCTCGTCTTATTGATTCGACAACCTCCAACTTCTTCTCTGGCTTCTCTTCGCCATCCAGCAACGGAAGCAGTGAATCCACATCGAAGGTGCAGATGAATAGCAGCAGCTACGTGGAGCCTGAAGAGCCGGTGAGAATTCGTCGACAGAATGGAACCACAAACCTGATGCTCAACTCGCTGTCACCATCGGACAACTTGTCGTCGCCGTCGAGCGATCAGAAGTCAGACACGACGACTAGTGAGGAGCCGAGCTGGGATAGGGTATGTATTTCTGAAAAATTTATAGAGGGTATTCTAAAAAAAAGTGCCAAAAAATGTGGTCTTCGGTTTAGACGCCCATCTTTCAGTTACATTTTCCGTTCAAAATCTAGTTGAAAACCTCGCGTAAATTGTTTTTCAAGTTGCATTTTCTTTCGGTTTACAGGTGGAAAGTGTCTTCGACTCGTTTGGTGCTGCTCCGTGTCGTGAAAGTGTCTTTGAGCGCGAGTACGAGCCACGTGTAGCCGTCTATCTCCGTGATCGTGGTTCAAAAGCACTGAGCGTCACTCTCGTTGAGGATGAGCTCAGAGATCAGAAATCGCTTTTCGTTAAGAAGGTATTTTTTAGTTTTCTTTTTGTTGAAATCAGGGAAATCGTGAAGGACACTGACGCTAAAAAAGAGAAATTCCTATTCCAGCAGCCGAAAACAATAGTAGAGTGGTTGGAAAGCGATGTGATGCTCGCTCCAGGACAAGCTGCTGCAGTTGGAGCTCTTCTTCAGAATAATGGATATGATAAGATGGATCAGTTGAAGGGAACCATCAACAGAGGCATCCTTACTGAGATTGGTGTCGACGATGTGACCAAATTCAAGATAATGTCAGAGCTGGATAGGCTCACAGATGCAGTTGCGAGTGCAGGTGAGTATCTTTGAAATTTGGAGCTAATCATGAAAAGCCAACTTGATAAAAACCTCCCAATTAGCCCAAGAAGACCGTACCATCCGTACGTAAAAATTAAATTTTTTTTAATTTCGTTCACTGCAACCTATATTTATCGAATCGCTGAAAACACTTGTAAAATTTTCAAAATGTTGATTCGACAGGCTTCAGAAGGATCTGAGCTAATTAACAAATTGATAGCTTCCCCAAATAGTTCTAAAAGCCAATCTCTTGTGTTTCAGGACGTTTCTTCTACGTCAGTGAATGGCTCAACTTCATTGGCCTCCAAGACTACATCTCCAACTTTGTCGCAGCTGGCTACAAACACATGACAAAACTGACTGAGATTGATTGGGACACTGCGAAGCTAATGGTATGCCTAGCTACTCCGTTCTAGAAACTAACCCCATATTTTTCAGCAACTTGGTATCACCCGTCCCGGACACATTGCTCGCATCCTGCATTCATTCAAGAAGGCGGAGGATGAGAAACGACAAGAATACAACAATCGTCTACAGACAATGAAGCCTGTCATGTCGCCACCACCACCACTTCCTCCAAGAACTGCGAGACAGTAAGCTCTTAATAGATTTTGAAAGTATGTAACACCTTTTTTTGCAGGCAAGCCTGTGTCGAGTGCCCACAAGGTGATTTCGACAAGATTAAGAACAAGCTGCTTCAAGGAAACGTTGTCTACCGTGCTCATCATCTTGGCGTTCAGGAGATTGGAGAGACGGACTGTTCTGATGAGGCACACGTTGCTATGACAGCTATCAAAGAGTCGATTGTTGATTGGGAAACGATTCCTCGTGTGACGCTGGACTTGACTTGTAATGGTATCACTATTTTCGATGAGAAATTCAAAGTGAGTTTTTGAAGACTTTAAAAAAGAAGTGCCTTGGAACCTGTGATAGATGAGCTTCATTTTTTTTGGTTCTCTTGCAAAATATTGAAAAAGTGTCAACTGATGAAATGTTTGTGATGTTACGATGAATAATGTATCAGTTGACCAGTTTTTCATATCTTCGACAGAAAACAAGATAAATTGGCTTAACTTAAGGTTACAAATTTTCTAATAACTGTATATAGAAAGCCAGATCTTTGAGCAAGAGATTCGTACCTACAATTACTAGTTCATGCGCTGTAACTTAGGACAAGGAAGATAATTTCTGAATTTTTCATCATTTTAGCCACTCATTGAGTTGTTTGGTCACACTGAATAAATCCAAAAGGCCCAGTAGAACTGCAAATTGCACGATTAAAGATCCGAAAATCAAATATTTTGACTTTCAGACTCTACTCGATGGATACGGTGTCTACACAATCCGCGTCGTCTGCCAGGACCGCAAAGATCTCAACTTCTTCTGTTTCGTCGCTCGTGATCCGGAAAATCGATTCTTCTGCCACACATTCTGCGTTCTCACCTCGGTAAGACTTTCTCACAGAATATATATTTTCTAATTTTTTCGAATTTCAGAGCATTGCCACTGAGATCATCACGACCATTGGAATGATGTTCGAACTTCGCAGTAGAATGGATAAGAACCTGCCAATCGACGGATCCATGGTTAGATGCAGACACAACGCCAATACACTCCAAATAAACTGAAAATGCAAACGGGATATATCCTTGAAAGCTCCAAAGATGATGATTATTTATTCCTATCCCTCCCCCAGTATCTTCCGATTTCTGTCATTTACGCTGAACTCGGTTTTTGCTACGTGTAACGGTACTTCTAGATAGTTCTACTCCTTTCTTCAAATCCCCAACTTCTTATATGAAATCCACCCGATGTTCTTTTTGCTCCCGGAAATTCAACTGTCTATATTTCCATTCTGATTTTGTCTATTGGATACTAGCTCTCCAGATTTCATTCCATTTTCATTTTTCTCTCTTTTTCTCTGAAATTTTAAACGAATCATTCTTCAGAGAAGTGAGATAATCAATAAACAGTATTATCCAATGTTTCTGTTAAAGAATTGGGTGTATACGCGCCCGCAAAATGCGCAAACACGAACTAGAAATGCGTCAGCGGGTGTGTTGGCGCGTTCTGCGTTTTTATGGAGTTCAAACGAGCTTCCACATAGCCTTTTACAAGTTCTATAGCTTTGAAGTCATCGGATGCGCTAGTTTAATGTTTACATACGTTTTCAGGATCAATCCTCATAGCTCTGTTGGCAAAAATACAAGAAAATTAGCAGAAGTGGCTTTTTACTGAGAAATCAAGAATAAGATTACAATTGACATGGAAAGTGAATCCGTCCATAAGTTGAGATTAAGATTCGGAAATAAAGGAAATCAGGAATAGAGGCAGTTACAGAAAAATTACAGAGATTACAAACGGTTCAAATACTGAGAACAAAAAAATAACATTGGACAAAAAATATAATAAAAAAGAGCCAAGAAAATTGAAATGGGTGGAGATGGAAAATTTTTAACAGAATTTGGCAATCGAAATTAGACTCAGGTGACCAAGGCAAGGACATTTTCGACCATCGCTTTGACTCTTGTCGCCTCGAGTTTCTGGAAAATAATTGTTTCAAGTTATAAAATGGAGCTTAAATTTTGGATTACCTTGTTTCCAGCAGTTCCTATGAATTCAGTGATCTTCTGCTGGACTTCTTCAAGTTGCTCATTCTTGTCCAAACTGTACACGAAGAAGCGGTACAGTGTGAGGAAATGTTCGTAGAGGTACGACGAATCCACCGAGACAATCTCTGACGCATAACTCTGTCCGAGATAGATGCTCGAGAGAAGAACGCATTTGAGAGCCTCCGTTGGGATTTCCTCAGGAGCCTTGTGCTGTATCGCATCCTCAACTGTTTTCAAGAGGTTGGTGAAATGTTGATTGGATAAGGTCCAGAGCAAATTTCGCAGAGTCTTTAGCACTTTATCACTGCCGATAATATCCATTGGTTCAGATCTGTAAAGTTAGGACATTCGTAACATTATTCCATGCAAGAAAAAACTCACGATGTTGATACGAATCTGATTCTCACAGGAGAATTTGACTCGATTCCAGCCATATAGTTCTCCAATCTTTCTTGCTCGGTCAACTCTTTCTTGATCGAGCTTGGACCTGGCATCGAATGATTCTTCTTGGGCACTGGTTCTCCCAAACCTTTCTGCTCGACGGGCTTTCTTTTCTGGCTTTGCCTATAACTGTACACTCTTTTTATCATTCCAATGAACACAAAATTGTTACCTCTCCTCACTCGGTTCTCTTTTTGGAACAACAAGGTTACTGTTGTCGAAGACATCCTTATACTCATAGTAATCCTCCTCAGGTTCCGTATTCAGAGATTCATCGAAATGGGACTTCTTTTTTCCGAGGTGCATGTGAGTGCCTAGTAAGTCGAGGCTTCCGTCATAAGCGCAGAACCCAATGATCCGGTTCTCTGAGTCGACATTGACAAAAGCAATGTTTTGAAGTCTGAAACGAGAAAGTTTGTTCTCCTATTGAAGATTGAATATTCAGAAGATCCTAAGTCTAATCTTCCCAATGATCAGCTTACTCACTCTTTAAGAACACGATCCGGAAGTCTGGCTCCGGAGATGAAAAGCATCTTGATTCGAGTATTCAAATCATACTCAGTGGCGCCGAAAATGTTTGACTTGACGACGTCATATCTGTAATTATTCACAATTTTGTCAATTTTCAAATAATTCACCCTTACCGTTTCCACATCATGCCCACTAGCGACTCTTCTCCGGTACATTCTTTGAAATCGTTCAAGAAGGCAGTAACTGGAAGAGGAGCGTTGACCGTTGCCGATCTTTTGGCTAGATGCTCCATCATTCGGCTCTGAATACCTAGATCCTTTTCCGAAACTCCTCGAAAGCCAATATGGGTCTGAAAAATTGGGATTATGAAACATCAGGAGGGAATGAGGTGCCGGATCGGCTTGCTAGGACAACGAAATATAACATGTTTTGGGCTCAGGAGACCTGAAGCTTATTTTCGAAAGGACGGATTGGTTGGACCACGGTAACATACCGGCCTCCATCATGGCAGAAAATAATACTCACCTGCTTGCCGGTCAACTTGATTCCTCCCTTCTTTTCGTACTTTGTGATTCGATTGCGATCATCGAGCTCCAAGATCACGTCTTCCTGCTCACGAATCCTGAAAATTCTTGTATTTCACGATTTTCTTCAACTAGAGCTCTACATACTCATCAGCGAAATACTCATCGACCGGCACACCCAATGCGAACAGCATTCTGATCCTTGTCTCCATATCAAACTCCTTCAACTCATGGATTCGGTTTTTGACGAGAGCGGCGCTGAAAATCATATCGGTTTGAAAAAAGTCAAGAATCCACAACTCACCGATGCTGCATATGAGGGATAGTCAGATGTGGGCAGTTATCCTTCATGAATTCTCTGCACAAGGTGCGCAGTTTCAGTGGTTCGACTGTCTGCACGGCACGGTCACGAAAGAACTTGATGAGATCGACGTGGAACTCATCGAATCCACACCACGGAGTCGTGGAAGAAGCAGTAGCCATCTGAAAAATCGGTGAAGTTGAACTTTTGAAAAGAGAGAATATGAAGAAAAAGAACGAGAGAGAAATAGAAAAAGAGTCCCTATTCAGTTTTTCTTTCGACGAGAAAATGGGAAGGTACCCTTCTATTTTTCGTGGCGTCACTGGGGGGGGAGCACTTCAAATAGAGGGAGCACTTCAACTTTTCGTGATGTGTCTAGGGGGGCATTTCAATTAGAGGGGCCCTTCTAATACAGGTTTTACGGTAAATGGCACTTTCGCAGTGAAGCGCGTTTGCTGGACCAATTCTGTACACTCCAAGATTACTTTTAAAGGAGACTATTTTTTGACAAAAAAAATGAAATAATTCTGAACTGCAAAAAAATGAGGGTGAGGGAACTTTAAATTTCTGAAAATTTCAGAAAAAAGCCACTTTTTTCTAATTGGAAAAAAAAGAGAAAATAATTGTGAATTGCGAAATAATCGTACTCCAAAATACCAATACATAGATTGCAAGGACCAAAAACGAAGGAAGGACCAGAAAAGAGAGGAGTGACTCTCGTTGCGTGCCGGCCAACTAATAAACACCGATCAATAGATAACTATGTGCGCGCACACACACATGTCTCCAAATTTTTGTCTGTCGTCTCTTATTTCTACGTTGTCTCTTCACGTGGCCGAAGAAACCAAGAAATTTCTATCTTATCACTTATTCCAGAGGAAAACCAGAAAAAAGTGGGGTTTTTGGTCATGGAAGGTGCTGAAAATTGTGTCTGAAACCTTTCAGAAGGTAATTTCGACAAATCTTATTAAAAATTCTTTATTGTTTGAATAAAAGGCGTTTATTTATTTTTTTTTTGGCAAGATTTTAGTTAATCGAGAAAAAAGGTGGAATTAATTTGTCATCAGGTGGCATGTGAAGGGTAAAGGGCAGTGTTATAGATTACTGTAATGATGACGTAGTGAAATTCGGAACAAAAATTGAAAAGGACAGGGAGAATTGCAGATACCAATGTCCAAATCGCTTCTTAAGTGACCACAGCCAAAACGTTCTCAATCATCTTGCGAATTCCCTTCGCTGGAAGTCTCTGAAAACAAAACTAATTCGAAATTTTAAAACAAATGAAGTCTTTCAATACCTTATTCGCGGCATTCTTCACACATTCGCTGATTTTCCGCTGAATCTCTTCAAGCTGCTCCATCCTATTGAGATTGTACACAGTACAACGGTACAGTAGGAGAAACTCTCGGTAGTTCTTGGAATCCTCAATCGAATGGTTCTCTACGGCAAAACAACTCCCGATTCCCAGACTTGATATTAGAACCAATTTCAGCGCCTCCGTTGGAATCTTTTCTTCACCTCCGGCCATCAGAGTCTCCTCAATTTTAAGCAAAACTTCTTCGAGATATGGAGGATAATCCAGAGAGTATATTAGGTTTTGAATCGCTATCAAAACGTTCTTGCAACAGATGACGTCTAGTGGTTCGGATCTGAATAAAAATATTGTATATGAAAGTTCATCATCAGCAAACTTGTGGACGGTCCGAACTTACTTCAATATTGAAATTCAGAGCAAAACCACATACCAAGTGATAGAGCTCTGCGAGCTGTACAATCTCTAATAAGATCGAGCCAACTTGGAAAACGTTATCATGATCCGAACCTGCAATTTAGGACCGAGCGGGGCAAAATCCTCGACCCGGTTGTAAAATGCAAACCCGGACCATGATACCGTTTTCAAAGCCAGCTTAATCTTTATGGAGGTTGCAGAGCACACCTAGCTCTATCTTTTGGGATGTTGTTTTGCTCACTATTTCAATTTTGAAGCGAGTTTTCAGCCGGCCCGCGTCGGCTTGGAATCGACCCATCGACAAGTAAGTAAAACTCACGATCTTGATTTAACTCCGGCTGCCGATGAAGTCTGTGGAATTGTCTGGTCCAAATTGTTTGTCAAGTTTTGCTCTTCATTGCACTCTCTTTTGATTGCGCTTACACCTGGAACCTCCTCGACAGCGTGCCTTTTCCGGCTTTGCCTATAAGTTTAGCAGCACGTTTTTGAAAAGTTAGAGAATGAAAATTGTTACCTCTCCTCGCTTTCCTCTCTTTTCGGAACAATCATGCTGCTACTGTCAAATTCCTGAAACTCTTCCTCCTCCGGCGCATCGTCCTCAATTTCTGTATTCTCGAATTCCTCCTGCACTGACTTTCTTCTGCCATAATTCATATGATCGCCTTTCAGTGAAAATGTTCCGCCATGAGGTGTGTATTCAATTATTCTGTTCTTCCCATCCACACGAATAGTTGCATGGGTTTGGAGCCTGGAATCAGATAATGAATACATTGAAATCCTTCCAGGCGGAAGATCAAACTTGAATAGTGTTTTTTATCTTGCCTCAGATTTCAAAATGTTTAGCTCACTTACTCTCTAAGAAGACGTTCCGGTAGTTTGGCTCCAGAGATGAACATCATTTTTATACGCATATTCAAGTTGTATTTAGTCGCGGTAGAAATGCTCGACTTGACAGCATCGTATCTGAAAAAGTTAAAAATATTATCACATATCAGTGGATTTTATATCACCTCCTCCAAAGACGGGCCAATGAGTCTTTTTCAAAAAATTGCCTTTTGAAGTCATCGAGGAAGGTCTTTGTTGGAAGAGGCACGTTGACTTTCATTGACCTCTCAGCTAAATACTCCATCATCTGGTTTTGAATATTGTGATCTTTGTCCGAAATTGCTCGGAAGCCAACTCCGGTCTGAAAACTGATTGAATGCTTAGAGTAGGTAGATGACTCTGGCTTTCCTGTTCGATGGTCAGGGGAACGAGAATGTTCCAAATTATGCATTATATTTGAAAGAAAAACTCACATGAACACCACTCAAGTTGATTCCTGCTCCATTCTCATATTTAGAGATCCGATTGCGGTTATCAAGTTCCAGAACCACATTTTTCTGTTCACGGATCCTAAAATTATTATATACGATGATCTTCCTTCAACTATTGTAAAACATACTCAGCTGCAAAGTACATGTCGACAGGAACGCTCAACGCAAAAAGCATTCTTGTTCTTGTCTCCATATCAAATTCCTTCACCTCGTGGATTCGTTCTTTGACAAGTCTGGCACTGAAAAACAGTCATACTTAAATCAGAAACTGAAGATAACTCACCGATGGAGGAGCTGAGCGATAGCTAAATTTACCTGGCTCTCTTTCTGAAAATCTGTGCACAATTTGCGGAGTTTCAGAGGAACCAGAGTTTCCATGGAACGTTCACGGAGAAATTCGATGAGCTTGACGTGAAACTCATCGAATCCACACCAAGGAATTGGAGCTGATGTTGAAGCCATCTGAAAACAGGTAAAATTGAGTTGATGGAGAAAAATGAAAATAGCGAGCAAAGAAACAGGAGTAAACAGCTTTGAATGAAAATAATGTTGAAAAATTAGAAATTCAAAACCTTTTTATAGAAAAAACACGTATTTCCGCGTTAGTTTCACTTCAAAACTTAAAGGAGGCGAGACAACAAACATTTTGGGGGACAGTTTGGGGGACGAAATCGCACCGCGCTTATGTATGCCATCGGTCGTCGGCCGCGTTTGCGCCCCCGTAGCTCAGCCGGTAGCGGTGCTGTCCCCCTAAACTGCATGTCATGAGTTCAACCCCTCATGGGGGGTTCTCTAGCCAAAATATCAGGATAACTTTTTTTATGTCTGGCCCCCTTTAATTTTCGCTT
The DNA here is from genome assembly GCA_027920645.1 of Caenorhabditis nigoni. Taxonomy (NCBI): domain Eukaryota; kingdom Metazoa; phylum Nematoda; class Chromadorea; order Rhabditida; family Rhabditidae; genus Caenorhabditis; species Caenorhabditis nigoni. The sequence continues at coordinate 2,915,284 of CP115869.1, forward strand.
TGCAAATCGCACGTTCTCAATGGAGCGCATTTGCTGGGCCAACGCTTTAACAATAAAAAAGAAGAGGGGCAGGATGACCTTCGACGTGAGGAGAACGCCGATCAATAGTAATGTGCGCGCACACAACCGCCTAGGCATGTCGAGGACTCGAAGGTCCCTCGAACGGCCGTTTGCGTGCGGACCATTCCCTCCAATGTCTGTCGTCTCTATAATCTACGTTATATCTTGTACAATTGTCATTGTTCGGTCATTTGGTCCACACGACACAACGGTTTTATATGGAACAGAGCGTCTTGACATGAGGAATTTTGGACACCATTAGGCTGCTTCGCGAATCAAAAGTAATGTATCAAACTGGTAAGCCTTTTTGAATTTTCTGAAGAAGTTTCTCATTTCTCTGTCTAACTTGGTCTTTTCTTTCAGCATAAATGCTTCAGGCGGCGGATTCGATGAGTGACGGATAAATCAGCCGAATAAGGCCCCAGCAACTGTCCACCATCACTAGATCCAACTCCGTGCAGCCTTTCAATCAACTTGGCGATCTTCAGTCGGTCATGGCACTCATCAACCAAATCATCATCGTTCCAAATTCACATTGGATACCCGAGTCTACAGAAGCTTTTAAGAATTCTGCCAATCCATTGGACCGCATACTGCCGCCGCAAAATTGTCACATTGGCTACTCGTAGTCTCATCCATGAAGAAACGTTTTGCTCAGTCTCAATCCACCCAGAAAATGGAACAGTGTTTGGCGTTGCGCGGAAGAATGTTCGAAACGTTTTTTCTTAGTGAGTTATTTCGTTTGGCTATCATGAAAATTGAAAACGATAGTCACACAGTGTCGTATATTCAGAGTTTTTCAAGATACGTTCTGTTTCTCTGACTGAATAAGTTGGTTTTTTCAGCATGAAGCCTTCCTGTGATGATCACTTCTGCAAAAAATCTCCACCGGATCCGATGAATCGTTTACTATCAGCAGCTCCAGCCCCATACAACAGTTTTGGCCGTGCGTGGTCCTCAGTGACAGGAACACCATTGTTCTGAAGTCACATTGAATACTCGAATCCATCCAAGTCTGTGTCAACAAGGGAAAAAAGCTGTTATGCACTCCGTGAACTTGCTCGAACTTGCTCAAAAAGAACCAACTTGCTCAAAGCAAGCCTATACTGACAGCTTGTTGGAAACCACTTTCGCTGGATGGATCATTATAACCTACAATGTAAGTGATTTCGAATCTGAATAATACTGAAATCAAGGAGAACAGAGGAAAAGTTTCATGGGCCTCAAAAGTCTCAATAGACATGAAAAGACCCTCCGATTGACAACTGCACATCGAATTTCGACTTCTAATGCCTCACTGAACGCTCATCTCACTACCAACAGCCAGGATTTATGGACATCTACTCACATTCAGACTTGATATGTTTGTTGGAGAATATCGGTTGGTAAGTTTTCTATTATTTCCGGCTTCTATCGTTTCCATTTTTGCAGCACTTTCGTTCCTCCGCTACCTAATCTGCTCAAAAAAGTGAAAACTATGGTACACGGACCTCACTATCCTGAATCAGCATCAACCATTGGTACCTTTGCTGTACTGAAAGTTCTTGAAGTTTCTATATTTGTTTCACAGTTGAGGAAGAAGATTACTCAAAGACTACCATAGAAGCATTATCGAATATTTCCGGGAAGAACAGTCCCAATGCGGGACCGCTGGTCCCAACGAATTTCGAAAACGGTCCCAACGTTCCGAAAACGGGTAAGGTCTAAGCCTTTTAGTTTAAGCCAACAATACAAAAAACGTAATATTCTGCAAGAAAATTCCTGTCAAAAAGCACCGAAATTCCCAAGTTTTAGCAAAATGCTGACTTTTTTCACTGGATTTTTAGATCTGTTCGTTTTCTGTATTTTAAGGCTAAGGCTGGAACACCTTCATTTCTGTAAGAAAATCCAAAAAATGGAACCGAATTTAAGAACGAGGCGGTCGTTTTCAAGCAAGCCCGATTGGGACCGTTGTAGCACTCTTAGGATCGGAACGTTAGGACCGTTTTCGGAACAATGGGACCGTTGTCAAAACAATGGAACCTTTGTCGCAATTCTCAGGAGCCGTGGTCCAATGCTGGGACCGGCGGTGCCGTTTTGGGACCGTTCTTCCCGGAACGAGCCACATTTTCTTCATGATGCTCAATTTCATCCGCATTAACTAGCATCGGCATTCCATTAGCTCAAAAACATTGAAGTCTCATCTGTTATCGATATCGTGGTAACATTAAAAGTCATTTTTGTTACCCGTTATTTTTGATTGATGTTGCAAAAATGTATTAAGCTCGTGTTGAGATATTAAATATGAAATTGTCAGAATTTCAATAAGAACGGAGAGATAACCTGTTTAGATCAAAATTCATTTTTCAGCAATCGTCTAACAGCAGAGGAGGAGAAAACGAAATCAAATGGCGAAAACTGAAAAGCGATTTTTGCTCAGTCAGTGCAGTTCCACAACATCAGGGATATACAAAATGGACCTGTTGAAGAAAACTTCAAACAGAATAATGCTTCCGAAGCATATTGCTCTAATCTTTCACCGATTCGAGAACGCTGGAACCTTCAGGAATTGAACAGTTTCTTCAAGTTACCATTTCAAGTACCACGTGGTAAGATTCTTTTAACGCTTTCAGTAACTCGTTCAAGCAAATTATTGTTTTTTTTTCAGAATCCCGCCACTGTGAACAAATTCCGTCTCTCGTCCCTTTCGCCGCCTCGCATGTTCCCAATATTGACGTGATTTATATCTGACAGTCTCATCAATGCTGACCATCCCTTTACAGTAAGTTTTGAAAAGATAAAGAAACCAAAAAAAATCCTTTTCTCTTTTCTCTCATTATGGTTTGGGCGGAAAATTGAAAAACTGGTTTTTTTCGGTTTCGATGAAATAGAAAATCGAGTTGAAAACGATGGAACGATAGCCGAAGAAAACGAAAAAAAAATAAGAAAATAAGAGTGAAAAGAAGAAGATAGAACGAGAATTCAAAAATCAGTGACAATTTTTTCTTGTGTGATAGAGATACTGTATAGTTCAATATCTGAATTCAAAAGGGAAGAAGGGGTCAAAAAACCAAAATCATATTTTTCCAGGATCAGAAGGATGCAATGTCGACTCGAGCTGTTTTCACTGCTGACAAGGAAAGGAGTTCGAGATGACTGTGGAGCCTGAATATTTCCAGAAAGCTGGAAAATTATCTTTTTTGAACTTCAGTTTATACCGTAATCTGAAGAGCTCCCATAATAGGAGGGCCTCTCTAATAGAAGGGGCCCTCCCATCGAGGCAGTGTTCGGAAGGCTAGATGTTCATCAACTAATGCTCTACGGTACGGTACTCTGGACCAAGGAAATGTGTCAATCACTTTGTAATGTACTCCAAGGAATTGTGAACAATGATCGCTACTGTTTCTTCAAGCAAAACTCTGAACGATCGAAAAAATTACAGATGTTTTTGGAGTATTGCCCACCAATTTTTGTCTTTGTGAGTTGTCTCTTCCAAGTATCCCTTTAAAATATTTTAACTTCAGAAGAACAACATGGTGATATAATTGTAGTGGCCGACAGCGAGGATTGACTGTTCAGTGGGAGTCATGAGCATCAAAACTGACCACGATTTTAGCCAAAATCACCCAAATTAATGAATTTCCGAGAAAACACCAGGCGTGCCAAGATGATACATCCGCTCCTGCTTAGTTCTTCAAACAATTCATCCGATCGAGGCGCATTTTCAATCATTCTACTGAGTAGTCAGCTGCACATCTCGTGAAAAAACCTTCCAGTAAGTTTTAAAAAACTGTTTATGTCGAAAACCATGAACCACTCGATAGATAGTGGTTGAGAGCTCATGTAACGATGATGCGAATATTGTAACGATGATTCGAATATTGCAGGAAAGTGCTGACGAAGGATCAGAGAGACGTTTGTCGACAAATTCGCATGTCAAATCAGTGCTGAGACTGAATTTCCACAATTTATAATCGGAAGAACATCCACTTACCACTAAAACTTCTCGAATGCCACAAGAAGTTCCCAACGAGTTTATTATCAAATGCAGATAATGGTAGGTACCGTTCATTTTTTTCAAAAATGAATATGATTCTCTCTTAACTTTCAGACCGAACTGAGCAAGAACTTGGGGAATTTCGACACGGTCACGACGGGGTGAACTGAGCACGGAAACAGGAAATGAAAATCAACTCGATGGCAAAAAATCATCTCCGGATTAAAGCTTCGAAATGTTCGTCTTCATTTTTCAATTCAAGCATCCACTTCAATAAACCGTCTGATCCGTCACCGCCCAACTTTCTTACAATATCCAAAATCCAAAAGGAAGCAATGCCAGCTTAGACAAATTAAAAACTACATCATCGAACATGCAGAGGTTTTCTTAGAAGGCGTCCTATCCAGCGGTCCTCCTCCCCATGTTATCCACACAATTGACGTCTCGATATGAGCGGCATCACTGAAGTCCATCAGTCCATCTCCAACTCAAAAGAGCTCCAAAAAACTCGTCAGACCTTTGATGCTAGTAATTAACCCAGAGTTAAGAACGTTTTCATAGGTTAGTGATAAAAGAACATCTTCTGATCATTTATATGTAAGTTTTAGATTGGCTGCTCTCCCTAATTGTGAAAAACGGAAATGCTAGCTGCACCGGAGGAAATTCTCCACACCAGATAGCTGCAACTGGAGCCTCAAAGAGTTCCACTACATTCTTCGAACCTCTAGATTATCAAACATCCACTCCCAAAAAGGTCAAAGTACCAGCATCGTTGCTACGCAGACTATCTTGGCAAGCAATCGTCGACTGGGCAACGATTCTTGCATCTTTTTCTTCCTCTTCTGCCTTGTCATGAAGTCATCACCATCTTCAACCATCTACAGTTTCATAAGATGAAAAGTCAGAACGGTTCCGAAAAAAAATTCCATCGTCAGAGGGGTTGCGAAGTCATGATATCGGGGGTTGGAATTCGTCAGAGAACACGTTTACAAAAATTTGGCTGATGTAAACCTCGAAAAAGAAGGAAGGGAAGGGTTGGAGAGGGATGATGATCAGAGTCTACGAACTTTGAACAACTGAACTTTCAGACGGTTTTGGTAGGAATGGAATAAAGTTTTGATGGGAAAAGAAGTTCAAAATTTTAAAGTTCGACAAGAAGTCATGGCAAAAAAAAGAACTTGATAAGAATTTCAATTTCAATTGAAGTTTTTATTCAAGTCGAAAAAAAACAGAATTCGATAAGATAAGATAGGGATTTTATTAGTTGATCCAGTTTGGGATTAAACATATGTTCGTTTTTTGTTGTTGATGATACAGGCAGAATTTTAGAGATAATTGCGAGGAAATTCGATTAAGATTATTTGGCCACCCATATCGGATATCTAGCTGGATTCATTGGGCAATCAGCTGGATCATTGAAAAAATAACAAATGGAATTTGTATCAAATATATACTTATGGTAGATGGATTTCTTTAATGAAGGGATCTCAAAGCATCCACGAATCGCAAAAATTAAGAACTAGGGGATCAGAATTTGAAAAAAAACTGCACTAGATTCTGATGGTCGGGCCGATGAATCCTAGAAAAAAACTACCGTAACCTGAAAAGTTTTTTCTCTGCTTTCCCCCGTTTTCTGACAACTCATTTCTACCCAAACAAGTCGGTGAGAACAAAAACTACCTGGAAAAAAAATTACTGGAAACGGACGAAAAAAAATTTTTTTTTTTTGAAAATTTAAAATATCGTAAAACCTGTAATATGAGGGCCCTCTAACCTCGGAGTTTAAGCCAATTTATCTCGGTTCTTGTCAAAAATATCAAGAAGTTGTCAACAGATAAATTGTTCATTATAATATCACAAGCATTTTATCAGTTGACACATTTTTGATATCTTTAATAGTAGCCGAGACAAATAAGCTCAAACTTGACAATACGGGGGCCCTTCTGTTACGGATTTACAGTACTTGAAGTTACTATAGTTTTTTGCTTTGGGAGCATCAGCCCCGGACATCAGAGTGTCTTCTCCACTGCTCCGATTTTTTCGTAAAAAAGCAATGAACCCAGAGCGAAAACTACTGTAATTCCAGAATTTTTTTCCATTTTCTCGCTTTTTCAGACTTTCCAGATGTGAGGGTTTTCGGACAATTTCCAGATTTTGAGTTAAAATTTAGAAAAACAAAAATACTTCCGGTAACGGTGGTTCTGGTTCTTGGTCTGTGGGCAGGGTCTCCAGAATTTTTCATCTACAGCTCCAAAGTTTTCACTTCTGACGTCACTCCACAAAAAACCATTTTTCTTCTCTGATAAGCCCACAAAATTCTTCGTGATCTTTCCAACCAAGGGTCAACGTACACAATCATCCCATTATTTTTTGTGTGTCTCACTCCCTTTTTCATCGTCTGCTGCTGCTGTCATTGGAAACACAATGATCAGAAAACAAGCAATTCCTGTAAACTGTCTCGTTGCCATCCATCAACTATCTTCTCTCATCAACTTTTTTTCCTACCTCTTTCCCTTATCGCTCGCCTTTTTTTTTGGTTTTTTTTCTATAGGAAAATGGTTTCTTTTCCCTTTCCAACGACTTTTCGTCGTTTTTTTTTCAGGAGGCGGAGTCATGTGGATGGCAGCGAGAGTGTTGTTTTTTACCCTGAAGATGGCAAGAGATAAGGATAACATAGGTGCAACTAGTGAAACAATTCGAGGATGTACTCCGCCTTCTAGGGTTGCTATAAAAGTGAGGACCGTTGTAGAGGACGTTCGCAACAAACAATGGACGTCAATCAAGTTCTCAATGCTCCACAGCACTCTACTCTCAATGCTCTAGAAGCTATCAATGAGCAACTCACCCAAACTATACTGGCTCAAGCTGCACCTTCGGCCGTGGTTCCAAATCCAGTTCCAATCTTGGAAATGTTCCGTGGAATCAATCCATCGGAACATGGGCTCTTGTCTATCCCAACTGCACTTCCAGGTAATCATATATACAAGTTGATGTTTTTAAATCTATAAATTTCAGGACCACGTGGCTCTCTAACTTTGGGAACTTCACAATTGATGATTAACATGGAACTAAGTCGAATGCAAGAGCAGCTTTTCTCCAATATGAAAGCATTGGAGGCTGCTCCAGCACCTGTCTCTCACTCGTCAAGTGCTGAATCATCATCCTCAAACTATGGCAAGTACACATTTTTTTCTCAATCGATATTTTCTAAAACTTCAAATTTTCAGATTCTCATGGATCCTTAACACTAGGGAACGAACCAATTTCCGGTCTCGATCCAAATTTCCAGAAGGCTTTGTTAGCTTCTACAACACTGTGCAGCTTCCCTGGCATCTCTCCCCACGTGGCCATGTCAGATTGCATCGTTCCAACTTATGCTCAAAAAATCGAAGAGCAGTTCAAAAAACGAATCAGAGACGAGCAACAAAACAGGAAGCGTGTCAGAGAACACAGTGGCTCGGAAGCTGTAAATGCTGAAGGCCAGGATGTTGGAGCCAGAACTGAACTAGCGTCCTCTGAGGTTCCACCTCCAAAGCTTCAAGTTCAAGGCGGCACTGAAAATGAGATCCAGGTCATTGCTCACCACCGATGCCCACCAAAGCCAGTCACGACTTCTTCAACAACTTCTTTGGCGATTCCAATTTCCGCGGCAACTCCAGCTTCGGTTATAGTTTCAACTTCTTCGAATCGACAAGCTTCTTCGATAGCTTCAGTTTCCACAAATGTTCAAGGAACTAGTTGGCAACAAAAAGTGAGCCAAAGCATGCAACAGCCCGGTCTTCTTGAGCAAAGAGCAATAATCATCGCTGCTGCCGCTGCTCAACCCAAGCCTCCGGTAATTTCTCGTTTCCCAGCAATTTTTCCTAAAAACATTGACTTCAGGCTCCACAATTAAGAGCCCCACAATCTCAAATATTCGTCTTGGCTGGTGCCAAAACGGAATCTTCAGGACAGCAGTAAGTTGATTATCAGTTTTCAAAATTTAATTATATTGTTTCAGAGGTTTCGACACCGAGATGTTTGACTGCGGATACATGCAAGAGGCCGAGATTGTCACGGAAGACCATATTCCTCAGAATATTGGCCAAAAAATTCATAGCGTAATGAACAAAACCCTTGCTACCCCTGGAATTTTTGGGAGCAATCAGAGAGTCCACTTGACCATTACAAATAGTTTGGAAATAAAAAATGGAAGAACTGTGAGTTTAATGATTCGAAATAGATCTGAATTTCTTTTTATCGTGTTTCAGACAACAAAAGTAGAGTTTGGAAAAATTGCCGTAGTTTATTTGTATGGAGCAGCCCACGTCCTGGGCATTGGTTATTATACTAACAACACAAAAGAACGATTGCATTTGACAATTTTGAAAATAGTGAGTTTCTGGTTTGCTGGTTAGCAGTTCCCTAATAATTTTGTTTTTTTTTTCAGAACAGTAATACGGAGAGGAATACAATAGCTGAAGATCTACTGAAGTGCTGCGCTCATCAATATGTGGGAAATCCAACGGCTTTTAATTTAATCATTCTTTAAATTTCATTTTTATATTTGAAAAACTGTCTGGTTAATTTCGATCTCTAACTGTAATCTCGATCTCTAATTTTAATTTCGATCTCAATCAATAAATTGTTTTTTTTTTCAAAACAAACTTTTTTTAGTCTTTGGAAAATTTTTCAGAAACATGAAACGCGAAAAGCTGACTTTTTTCAATATAGAAACGTTTCAGTAAAGCTGAAAATTCTATATTTCAAAATTATTGAACTTCCGAAAAAAGAAAAATTTTCAAAGTTGGCCAAGGTCATAGACCCACCATCTTTGTTTAGAAAATCACGTTCAAAGACTCTATGTTGAACGTTTTCTATCTTTTGGAACTTGTTTCGGCGAATTTCTTCTTTTTCAAGAGAAAAGAAAAAAATAGAGAAAACGAAAACGAAAGAAAAACAAAGAAAGTTGCGTTCACTGTGTAATATATGTACCCATAGTCTGTCATCAATTTGGAAGATAGAAATTCACGTGTTGGTCGCCAGGGGTAGCGTGGCTAAGCAGAAAATGTCATTTGGTATAGATCATTTGGACTATTCAAGTTTAGTAGTTGGACCGGCCCTGTACCATTAATAGGATCCTCATTTAGAGTTATCCCTTTTTTTGAATACATTTTCTCAGGAAGCTCTATTTTGAACTTTTCTGAATACCAACTCAAATTTCCATGATTATTTATTAATTTGACGGAATTTTCAGGGGAAAACATCAAATTTAAGTGAAAATTTGAATATATTTTGGATATTTTTGTCATGAATTGTACTGAATGCCTAATGTTAAACGACCAGTGATTTTGTTGAACGCTCCGGTTCTGCAGAGCTCCTCTAACGCGATCATTTGATCGATGCTCCTTTATTGAAGGTGTCCTTCTGATACTGGTTTTGAAGCCACCAGATTGGTCGTATAAACTCTGATGAAACGCCTCCCTTTCCTCCCTACAAGAACCATTAATTTTGAGCTCAAAAATTTCATTCCCTGTGGAAGATATTAAAAAGTGGTCAACTTACAAAACATTTACGATAATCTTATCAATATTTCATCAGTTGATCACTTTTTGATATCTTTCACAAGAAGTGAGATAAATTGGCTCAAAGGTAAAAGTTAGAGGGCCCTTTTATTAGGGGTTTTACGGTAGTTATCCCTTTTAGAGAAACGGAATGTTAGAATACAAAACTTATCAAGGATTCTGAATTTGTGCTTCTGATAATGGATTCACAAAATTAACCGTCTTCAAAAATTTGCAAAAAAAATCCGGAAGTTTTGCAGGTTACATTGTTTTTTACTCCCAAGACTTCTCTATGTAGATGAGTCATTCACCCGAACAAAGAAAAACCCTCTCTAGACAAAAAAACACGAATTCATAAATTAGCTGAAAATAATTATTATTATTGCTCAACAACCCATCGTCAGCTGGTGTATGCATTTACATATTCATCATGTCTATCTTCTCTTCCAAATCCGAAAACGACCACAGCTAATAATTTATGACTGGAAACCCAAAATTCAGAGATGAACATTAGAGAAAGCAAGATACCGACAGAAATTTCATCATCAACATCATCAAAATATTTCAATTACTTACTACATGTCGTCTGCTCCAAGTTTTTGATCAACAACTCCGCGGACCACCCCCTACTTTTCCAGCCTATGAAGTGTCTGAAAGTGGATTTTTGAAGGAATAACAAGTGCAATTGTATTTCTTGGTCTTTGGTGAAGAAGTTGAGGAAATGGTGTTCGTGGCTAAAAATCATCTAATGATTATTCTATTCGAGATGCTTACCAAGACTTTTGCCCCGATTACCAACTTTTTCAGTCAAGTCACTATATTCTGTTTACATCTTCTCCGCGTTCTTCGTGCAAAGGTGAGTCCAGGATTTTGAATTTTTGAAAAAATGTTTTCTGCAAAAATGTTGAAATCAATTCCAAATTCAAAGCCTAAACGTCGAATCTCAAATCACATTAAAACACAAACGACATCTAGCTGTCATGTCAATTCTTTTGGCTATTTTCTTCCGACTTTCTATCCCCCAACGTTCTATTTTTCTTACTTCTTTTTTTGCCATTTTTTTTCACTGGAAAATAAGAGAAGGAGGAACAAATAAAACACTTTTTTACGACGTTTCCTCCTAGCCCTCCCAAATTAGTTCGTCTGTCCTCCGTCACACGAACCCTATATACGTACCCATGATTTTATGTCCCCCGACATTGCTCATCCCTCAAATTTCCAATTGGGACAACCAACTCATTTTGTGGGTGGAAGGAGACCTCAGCTGGGATGGAGACAACTTTGTGCTCCTCCACGTTCTTCTGATTGACTCAGATTGATGGGTCCAATTCCCATGTTTTTTCCGTCAAATTCACTTCATTTTTCTGCGTGTGTACTTTTCTTTGTTTTCGGGTTCCTAGACAGTTTTTTGAAGAATTTCCTCAATTTTCCAGGAATATTCTGGAAGCCTGAAATTATCCTAGAAGCCTGAAATTGATGTTTTTAGGGTGAACATATGAAATAAGGTCTAGTAGATCTTTTAAATTGTATTTTTATCTGTCTGTCTCTTCCAGGCGCCTTACCAAATTTTAGGAATTTTGGGAATTCTCCATTTCTGAACTTTTCATTTTCACTTTTCTCAGTTTCTCAATTTAGATCCTTTTTTCTCTTTTTTCTTTCCAAAAGCCATCTTGGATAGCTACTCTTTTGCTTCTACCCGTTCAAATTCAGCTTTCCTCTTCCGCTTTTCTCTGTTCCTTAGCATTAGTCACATCTATAAAAAGTGCAGAGTTTAGCACAAAAACTAATCATATTAATGCAAACCAAATTACAACTGGTGGCACGTATTCATTGAAAAAAATGTAGGCGTTTTCAATAAAATGTCATTGTCACACATCCAGGAAGTCTATATTTTGTGTTTTCATTTCAATTTCATTTTCCTTTCCCTTCGTCTTTTGAGAAATTAAATGTCTCTATCTATTTCACTAGTCTATACAAATCCAGATAAGGTAACGAATTCAAAAAAATGAATGATGAAAAAAATTGAATGAGACAAATATGACGTGTGTTTATTTTCTAATTTGGTCGGTCAGCTAGATTTTTTTGTAGGGCTTCTTTTTTGGAAAGGTCTCTGGTTCTCTAAAAACGGAACGCAATTTTTTCGAACTGTTAGCTTTTCAGTGAATTTTTTAAATAAACAATGGAAAATTACCATTTTTCACGCATTTCATTCGTAATATCATTCCCTGAATAGTAATATTCATTCCCTGAAAAAAAAATCTAGTAAGATTGGCCCAACAAAAGAAGAAAAAAAAGTTTCTGGAGGTATGGGGAATTGAACCCCAGCCCTCTCCCATGCTAAGGGAGCGCTCTACCACTGAGCTATACCCCCGCACGACTATTGAGAAGCGAAGCATGTACACATGTTGCCGACTGGCGCTAGTAGCGGCGGAGAAGAGAGGGAGAGAGAAAAAAACATGTTGCATAGTATATGGCGCGGAGTACACACGCGGGGAGGATTGGGAAAAACGGGTTGGGTGGAGAGAGGCTTTTGAGTTTAAAGAGAATAGCAACTGCCAATTTATGGCGTAATTTTTTCTTATATTATTGAATTAGGATTCTAAGATTATCTGCATTCGAAATTTCGTGATTTTGAGATTTTAAGCTACTTTACTTTTGAAAAATAAAGTCATTCTTTAATATTCTCGAAATTAGAAAGTATGATTTTCTGAGATTTTCAGAGTTTTCGTGTTTGTACTTTTGAAATTCTGAGATCCTGAAAATGAGAATCGGAGATTCTGAGATTCTGAGATTCTGAGATTCTGTGATTCTAAGATTCTGAGATTCTGAGATTCTGAGATTCTGAGATTCTGAGATTCTGAGATTCTGAGATTCTGAGATTCTGAGATTCTGAGATTCTGAGATTCTGAGATTCTGAGATTCTGAGATTCTGGAATTTTCAGATTTCCTTTGAAATTTTCAGAAATTAAACATTCTCAATTTAGGAAATTGTCAATATGTCCACTGAAGTCTAGTATAGGAAAAATACAAAACAATCAAAATTTTCTCACTCGAACTCTCAATTCACCGTCTTTCTTTCTAAATCCAACATTCCAGATGAGCATTGCTCACGAAAAAGAACTCCACATCAACGAGAATGGTGTCTACCCAGTTGTCAAAAAACTCCCCTCTCCATTATGCTGCTTTAAAGTCATGCACATCAGGGTAAGCTGATTTCGAGCTCTTTGCTTCTGAAGTTCTCAGAGTTTAGGATTTTCAAGTTTTTAGAAATTTTATACTGGGATATAGCAACTGTAAAACCCCGAAAGCTTAGGTTTGAAATTTCGAGATACTTCGACAATGTGCTCAGTAAATCCAAATTGAAAAAAAAACAATTTCAGACCGGAACACTATGGATTGCTTACTGCGAAATTATGTGGATAGTATCTCAATGTTCGTTTTGGACAGCAGAAAGTATAGTCCGTGAGGCCTTCCCTCCGTACGTCATAATTGCTGGATTCACCTTTACCTGCCTTCAATTAGGTTAGTAAAATGATGGATAGGTATAATTAAACTCTTGGTTCTTCCAGTTCTGGTGTTTTTCCTGATCCAAGGAGTCCGGACATTCCGATTGGCATACATCGAAGTCTATATGATAGGTGTCTGTTGTAGAATGTTCATGTTCCTTTCTTTTTTCCTGACTTTGCTATTCTTTTTTATTATAACAGGTAAGGTTTTCCATCAGAATTGATAATTCAAAAAAAAAAATACAATATTTCCAGACGACAATGACCAAGAGAATTCGGATCAATTCTTCCACCGCTTCCTAATCATAAAAATGATATTCACGTGCGTCTACACACTTCTGAAGGCGTACGCTTTGTACACCGCCTACCGGTGTTACTCATACATTGCCAAGACGCGACGCGCTATTGTGCATCTCACAATTTTCGAAGATCCTGGCAGGTAGGGCGTGTTTTTTGTATCAAGTATTACTATTTCCCCAGAAAACCACATCACATTTGATTCTTTGAAATTCTCTGCCCTCACGTCAGGGATAAAACTATAAAAATCATTTTCTCACTGTTGTGTGGTCTCACACAAAGTTTCCATTTTGACCTACGCGCTCAACGCGCATATTCTTTTCCCTTTTTCTCTAATCTCTCTCGCTCTCTCCCCGGTTATGATGAGATTGTTTCTCAAATCAGTTTTACCTATCCCCGCACTAGGAGTGGACTCTTGTTGCTCCTAGTACTATTTCCCCCAGTTTGCCACCTCTTTTATAGTGTAGTAAAAACTGTTACAATAAACTATTGTAATATAAAACAGTCTTAACTCTAGCAAAGTTAGGGACATAACATTGGCGATCAGTAGTTGAATTCACGTATTTTACCGGTTTTCTTCGTATCGTTCGCTCTTTCTTCTTCTCTTTTCCGTCGATTTGTGTGTTTCTTCTCTCTCTTTGTTGTCGTTACGTGGAATCTGAGTAGGTTTCAGTCCGGTTGCCGGCTGTGTAACCAATAATCTCAAATTTCCGCATTAACGGTTGACGATTTGCTGAGCTCGTGTAGCTAGAAATCGGAAGTCGGTCGGAGAAGTGATTGGAGTAAGAAAGGCGAGTACTATCTTAAATTCTGGGGCCAGAGTTCGCGAAGATTCGTGTTTTTGGTTGGACAGAAGAGTGTTTTGAGGTTCTGAGTGGAACTAAAAGCGCGTAAAGATGGCAGACAAGGACCTGCAGGCGCAAATGGTCAAGATGATGGCTTTGATGCAAGAAAGCATGAAAGCTCAAGCCGAAAGCATCAAGGCTCAAACGGAGAAGCATGACAAAGCTATGGAAGTGTTGACCAATCGCTTGTCATCAGAGGACGGAACTGAAAGCTCAGTGAGCCCGGCAAAGCTCATGAGTGATATCAGTGGAAGAGTCACAACTTTTGTGTTTGATTTGGAAGGCGAGAAAACGTTCTCTAAGTGGTTCGCAAGATATGGGTCGGCGTTTACGGAGGAAGGAAAGGCGTTGAGCGATGGGCAGAGGGTTTCATTGCTAGTGGGAAAGCTTTGTGATGAAGTCTATGACCAATACACGCAAAGGATTTGCCCAAAGGAATGCAAAGATGTCAAATTCGATGACACCGTAAACTTGCTGAAGGAAATGTTCGACATTAGGAAGAGTCTGTTTTCACATAGGTTCGCATGCATTAACATCACTCGTGAAGGTGAAACTCCAGTGGAGTACACAAACAAGGTGAATGCGCTCTGCGAGGCAGCGGCATTGGATAAGATTGATGTTGATGGGTGGAAAGTGTTCTTCTGGTTGAGAGGGTTGGATCCGATAAACGATCAGAAGCAGTTGGCATATTTCCTCAAACATGTTGAGCAGAAAATGGAGAAGGGAGAGGCTGTCAAAATCAATGATCTTTGTGCCGAATGGCAAAAGTATCAAAGGCAGAACAGTGTGTTGCTAGAACTGGCAGAGGGTGACAAAGCAGTCAAAGCAGTGAGAGCGCAGAAGTTCGACAAACAGAAGAGTCAGCAGCCGTCGAAGCGAGAAGAATTTCGTGGAGAACAGTGCTGGAACTGTGGCAAGTCGGGCCACAAAAAGCCTGAATGTTCGAAAGCACTGACTACGTGTTTCAATTGTCAGAAAACTGGCCACTTGTCAAAGTTTTGCAAATCGAAAAGGTCGCCGGGACCTCAAAGAACGCAAAACGTGAAAGTGGTTGGGGGGACTGCTGCTGAAGACGTGCAAGTCAATTCAGTACGCCAGTATGTGTCTGCTACGGTGGAAGGCAAATCGGTAGATTTCCAACTTGATACGGGATCAGATATCACGCTGATTGGTAAAAGAGATTGGGAAAGAATCGGAGAGCCTACCTTGGAGAAATATACAGCAAAGGTGACATCAGCAAGTGGGAACGAGCTGAAACTGCTAGGCAGGGCGCGAGTGAAGTTTGAGTTGAAGGGGTCAACAAATGCAGGATATGTGTATGTCCGAGAACATGGGAATCTTCTCGGTTTGGATTGGATTGAAAAGTCATCCGAGATGGCGTATCATCTGGATAGAATGGTCAATGCAGTATCGCAAACCAAAACCGAGTCAATTCAGAGTGAGTTAAGAGAGAAGTTTCCAGAGGTGTTCAAGGAAGGCCTAGGCAGGTGCACGAAGGAGAAAGCAGTATTGACTGTAAAGAAAGACGCGTCACCGGTGTATAAACCGAAACGGAAAGTACCGTATGCAGCATTGGAAGTTGTCGAGGAGGAACTAAATCGGTTGGAGGGTTTGGGAGTATTGAAGAAGGTGAGCCACAGTAAATGGGCGGCACCACTAGTGTGTGTGAAGAAGGCTGGAGGAGGCTTGCGGGTCTGTGCCGACTTCAAAACCGGTCTGAACAATGCTTTGGAGGACGAAGACCATCCAATTCCAGCTCCAGAAGATGTCTTCGCGACATTGAACGGAGGTAGCTTCTTTTCCACAGTTGACTTGAAGGATGCATATTTGCAAGTTGAGTTGAGTGAGGAGTCAAAGGAACTATGCACGATCAATACCCACCGAGGGCTATATCAGTATCAGCGTTTAGCCTTTGGGGCGAAAACGGCGCCGATGATTTTTCAGCGAATCATGGATAAAATGATTGCTGGACTCAGTGGAGTAACGGCTTACCTCGATGATATCATTGTCGTGGGAGGCACGGAGGAAGAACATGCCAAGAACTTGCTCAAACTGTTTGCGCGTATCAGTGAATACGGATTCAGGGTGAAGCTGGAGAAATGTAGATTCTTGGAGCAGGGAATCAAGTTTCTAGGATTCATCATTGACAGAAACGGTAGAAGACCTGATCCAGAGAAGATCAGAGTCATCAAGGACATGTGCACACCACAGGGAGAAAAGGAATTGAGAGCTTTCATGGGGATGATCACATATTATGGTGCATTTATTCCTCAGATGAAAACTCTGCGAGGTCCTTTGGATGTATTGTTAGGTAAAGATGTGGAGTGGAGATGGACAAAGCAGGAGGAGCAGGCGTTCCAGAAGCTAAAGGATGTGCTGTCTTCGGATTTGAACCTGACCCACTATCAACCACATCTCCAAATCGTAATCGCTGCGGACGCATGTGATTACGGTATTGGAGCGGTTATCAGTCACCGGATGCCCGATGGGACTGAGAAACCAGTTGCACATGCAGCCAGATCCTTGAATTCAGCGGAGAAGAATTACTCGCAGATTGAAAAAGAAGGGCTGGGGTTGATTTTCGCTGTTAAGAGATTCCACAAGTATGTCTATGGAAGGAAGTTCTTGCTCAGAACGGACCATAAGCCGTTGTTGTCAATCTTTGGGAGCAAAAAGGGCATTCCAGCTCATTCTCAAAATCGGTTGGTGAGATGGTCGACGATACTTCTAGGCTATGACTTCGATATTGAGTATATCAAAACGGATGCGTTCGGACAAGCAGATGCATTGTCCAGGATGATTCAGAAGACCCCTAGAGAGGATGAGGACGTAGTAATTGCTCAGGTCGAGTTGGACGTCGAGAATTCGCTACATTCAGCTGTTCGGAAGTTGCCAGTCTGTGTGGCTGATATCCAGAAGGAAACCGAGAAGGATAAACTTCTGCAGGAAGTTATGAAGTTGGTTGATAAAGGGGTTTGGCCGAGAAAGATTGATGAGAGATTGAAGAAATTCAATTCTGTCAAGGATTCGTTGTCAGTGGTTCAGGGTTGTTTGATGTTGGAAGACCGAGTTGTCGTTCCAGGAAATCTGCAGAGAGCTGTTCTGAAGCAGCTACACGAAGGTCATCCAGGGATGGTCAGGATGAAACAATTGGCGAGGTCATTTGTTTATTGGCCTCGGATGGACGATGAAGTGGAGAGGGTAGTTGCAGGGTGCAATACTTGTCAGGTCCACGGAAAGACACCAAGGAAAGTGCCGTTGGTGCCATGGAAGACACCAGAGCGTGTATGGCAACGAGTGCATATCGATTACGCTGGACCAGATAATGGTCAATATTATCTGGTGGCTGTCGACGCGAAGTCAAAGTGGGCAGAAGTGAAGATTGTGAAATCGATTTCTGCTAGTTCAACAGTGAAGACTATGAAGGAGATATTCAGTCAGAATGGTTTCCCGGAAACCATTGTATCGGATAACAGAACACAGTTTGTCTCCAGAGAGTTCGCTGAGATGTGCCGAGAAAGTGGTATCGAGCATATTCGTTCACCCGCTTTTCATCCGCAAAGTAATGGTCAAGCTGAGCGCTTCGTGGATACGTTGAAGAGAGGGTTGAAAAAATTGAAAGGGGAGGGGAGTGTGAGCAACGAAATCTTAGCAAAGTTTCTGCTTCACTACCGTTCGACTCCATCGAACGCCCTTTCAGGATTGTCACCAGCGGAAGTTCACTTGGGTCGCCGACTCCGAACAAAGATGTCTTTGCTGATTCCGCATCTCAACGAGAAGACATCGGAAGTAGAAGATTGTCCCATGAAGGATCACTTCGATAAACACCATGGAGCAAAAGCAAGAGCTTATAACCATGGTGACAAGGTCTTCGCGAAAGTATTCGAGAAGAATACTTGGTCGTGGAAACCAGCAACGGTGGTTAGAAGACAAGGACGAGTAGTCTACGACGTTGTCTTAGCCGACGGACGTGAACGTGTTGTTCATGCCAACCAGTTGAAGTCGCGTGTGGGCGAATCTGGTATTGGTATTGAAGAGTCGAGAGAACAGGTGTGGATGTCCACAATGTTCGACATCTTCGAGTTGCCGAGTGCAACAAATACTAATCCCGTGATTACAGATACGAGTCGTCAGAAGGAGTTCTCACAGTCGTCATCGTTAGCTAATGTGCCTTCTGTTGTATCTAGTTCTGATGATGTTGTTGTGGTTGATAAGATGAATAAGAATCAAAAAGAAGAGGAACAAGATTCCCAAGTCGTGCCAACTACACCAGCAAACAGTCAGTCAGGGAAAGATCACGCCAGCCAGGGGACCAAGCCTCCAGTCACAGTGACCAAAACTCAGCCAGGAGTACAATCGGGAATGTCCAGTCAAGGAACTCAGCCAGGAGTTCTACCAGGGATTTCCAGTCAAGGAGCAAGTCGAGAGACAAGTCAAGGACATGGATCCGGAAAGGGACAGAGATCAGCTACAGTGCCAATTCCAGTGCGTCGATCTACTCGCATCCGGAAGGAAGTTGTCAAGTTCGATCCGAGCACCATCTAACGGATCTACATCAATTCCTCTAATTGTTTTTCCGTTACCCCATGTTCTATTAACCATATTGTAGCCCCGTCCTTTCCATTTAAACAAAGGGAGGTGTTGTGTGGTCTCACACAAAGTTTCCATTTTGACCTACGCGCTCAACGCGCATATTCTTTTCCCTTTTTCTCTAATCTCTCTCGCTCTCTCCCCGGTTATGATGAGATTGTTTCTCAAATCAGTTTTACCTATCCCCGCACTAGGAGTGGACTCTTGTTGCTCCTAGTACTATTTCCCCCAGTTTGCCACCTCTTTTATAGTGTAGTAAAAACTGTTACAATAAACTATTGTAATATAAAACAGTCTTAACTCTAGCAAAGTTAGGGACATAACACTCACCTAAAAATAAAATTATTTGCTATCCTCTCCTCAGTTTATTTTTGATTAGAGCTTTTTCACGGATGAGTGAGCTTCACCTGGGATAAACCTTGATTAGAGGGATGATCAGACACCAAAGGGAAGGTATTACGTACCTAGATATGTGTGTAGACGTGAATAATTTAAAATCTACCTACTCAAATGCGGTCAGCAAATTCTTCGACCTTGCAAGAGAGATTTTTGAAGATTTTTGGAAGTATATAATGGTCAAAATTCAGTGTCAGTCTTTGAAAAAAGAAGTAGGCTCTCATTTTTTGTTTTCAAACTTTCAAACTATCTTTTGGATATGGACACATGGTACCGGGCTATAAGATTCATAAAAAATTGTTTTCAGTGAGTTTTCAGTAATTTTAACCATTTTCAGAACTCTGAAGCTCGGATGCCAAGCTTCTGATCTTCTTGAAAACTTTGGAAGGTATAAAACAGACCTAGATTTGAAACTCTCCGTTTACAGAATTTTTCGAAATTTTCTACTTTTTCAGCTATTTGTCGTTTTCTGACAGACACCTCTTTTTGGCCCGTTTGCGTAATAAAAACGTGAAAAAACAGGTGTCTTCCAGAAGTCAGAAAATACCTGAAAAACTAGAAATGTTCGGATAATTATGTTATGACAAAGTGTTCAATCTCATTCTGCGTTTTTAGTACAAAAACGGACTGAAAATGGTGCTTTACAGAAATCGGCATATGGCTGAAAATTTTGGAAATTTCGAAAATTTCTGAGAATGTAAAATTTCAAATCTAGGTCTATTTTACACCCTCCAAAGTTTCCAAAGTTATCGTAAACTTGATAGCCCAGCTCCAGACTTTTCAAAATAGTCAAAGTGACTGAAAATCAACTGAAAATTGCGTTTTTGTGTCGAACGGTACTGTATATTGGTCATTATAAACCGGCTCGGCTATTCATTAGTTTGAATTTCGGAATTTCTAAAGATTATCAGTAGTGATATCAATTCTTGACCCTTTCCTAGTCAGTCTATATCCCCCAAAATCTTATCATATAATCTTTGAAAGTTCTCCGAAATGTTAATTCAAGCTTATTTTGTCTGATTTCATTTTCATTTTTCTTTTCAAAAAACCTTTTGAGACAGAACTTGCCATTATTATTGTTATTATTAACATTTCCGAATTTCAAAGCCTATAGAAATGCACTTGCATCCTTTTTTGTCTAACTATAAGATAGTAAGATCGCAGAAAATCCTTTTCGTAATCCTTCCTTTCCGACTATTTCTGTCTCAACTATTCGTAAAAAAGCGGATGATCATAACTTTTCTTTTGAAAATTGAGACACACAATCTTTCTCTATTTTCTTGTGAATCATGGTCGGTAATCTTTCTCGTTTGATCCGTCATTTCAGCGTATTGTCAACGTTGTTGTTTTTCCCTATATTATTTCCGGCGTCTCAATCTTCAAAAATATTTCCTGACGGAATGAACAGAGCTCAATCGGCATAAAGCTTCATATTTAAATGACACAATGCCAATTGCAGAGGAAACGCCTTCTCCTCGAATGTCTAGGAATTATATAATGTTATAAAACTTTTCTGAGATGAAGGGTATTCCACCTTTTCCGGGAAACCACAAAAACACTGAACTTCTGGTTGATCTAATTCATTTCAATTGTTTTTCACCTGTCTAATCTTTCAAAATCGTGTAGTTCTTTTTCCTGAAACATGCAAGTTTTAACAAAACCCATAAAACGCTAGTTGTTCTCGAGACGTCATTCATTTCTTTTGTGGAACTTCAGAAATTTTGTGTCCCATTGTTCTAGAGACACCGTCATGCAATGCTTGGTCCCATTCTTCTAGTCCCTACCTACACCATCATTCCAATTCTCACATTCTTTAGGTGTCCCCATATTGAGGAGGTAATTGGAGTAGGAAGAAGTCAACAATAAGAAACACATTTCCTTGTTTCACTCTCCTCCTTTTTTCAAAAATATGTTTTTTTCTAGAGACGTCTCCGTTGAAAAATCATTAGACTGGATTCAACGGACCCTTGACGTAACATCGAGGGTGAATAGGAGGTTAATTGGTATGGTGAATAGGGTTGCGAACGTGGATTAGGGGGATTCTTCCGGAGAGGTTCAGAGTTTATTTGATGGCTGGAACGAGGTGCTATACCTTTTTTTTCGAGCATTGTATAACAATTTTTTAGTGTCTTTTGTATTTAGCAACTTCCAAAAACACTGGAGTCTCAGATAGCTAGGTTTAGAATAGCTCAGGAGATTACTTACAAAGCTGAAAATACTTTTGGAGTCATTTTTCCAAGATTAGTATCAAAACCCTGCTTTGGAAAATTGCTTTGGATATTTTTAGTGTGAAACTCTCAAATTATGAAAAATTATTTCAGAATAGTTTGTTCGTTGCTCTGAATAATTGAAAATTTACTGAAAATTAAAAAAAAATTCCGTAAGAAATATCCCAAAAACCGCTAAAATTGCGAAAAATGAGATAAGAACTGTTCCGCTTCAAAACTGCTCATTTCGCGTGGTTAGCTTTTCACTAAAAACTTGTCTACTACAAAATTAAAGCTCTATTTATGTATAATATACAGTAGAATTTTGAAACCAATCGAGAAATTTTAAACTGCTTTTTCAGGACTTCAAATTTACACATTTTTCACTAATAATGCAAAAAAATAGATTTGAGTTGTGCCCCTTTTGTCCCTTTAACCTGGCTTGGTTGGATTTCCATCAAAAACTTGTCAACTAGAAAATTGAAGCTCTATTTCTGTTAAGTATACTCTGAAGTTTTCCGAAGAATCAAAAGATTCTAAACTACTTTTTTAAGTCTTCAAATTTGACTGTTTTCCAATAAAGAAGTCAAAATTTGGTATATTTTTGTTCGCTACTGCTAACCATATATCAGGAAAATTTCATTTCCTTACACTAATCTAAGCTCTTAAAATTTTCCAGTTGTTCATTTTTTTGACAATATCCATATGATTCCCATTTTCCGACACCTCGACTCCGACTTCTCACCTTCTGTCTAGTTTCGACAGAAGCAATTCTCCAAATCCCCAATCTACGTCTAATCATAAGATTTTTCGTAGGGTGACACCGATAAAATTTCAAAGTCATAGATCACGCGTCTGTTAAACTCCCTAGTGAGTTAATTAGGCATCCGAATAACGATTTCACAGCTCCAAAAACCCCGTAAACAGCATTGAATTAGTATAAAAGAAGTGTGGTTGTATAGCAAGGATCATTCTAATGATTTTCTCGGTTAACTTTCACTTTTTAGAAAGCAATTTTCTGAATTTTGAGCCTGAGAACAAAAACTAGACCAGTATCAGACGTGTTCTTTCAGCAACGTTCTAAGGCCAGGCTCATCCGTCTTGGCCGTCATTGAGAATTGCCCCCGTAATTTGAGTTTTTCAGAAGATATAACACCATAAATAACCAAATAAAACGTGAATTTCTCAATGTTCATGTTTTTATCTCTAGTCTCTTCCTTATGTCTTCCTTATGTCTTCCTCTTCCTCATGATTGGGACATTGTCCATTCATTTGGAACAGTTTTCGAGTTGTTATTTCGGCTTGTATTTGCATCCAGACAGAGTGTTTTGTCCTACTCTACTCATTACTATTCATATGTCATTGACTGGAAGATCTTCCTTGTTCTTTGGAAAAAACACACACTCATTCATTCATTTCACGCATCTTAATTCTAGAGCCATTGTCTTCCTTTTTATCCGAATCCGATTCTGAAATCATTTGTCTGGCCAACTTCTATAATTCTCAGAGCAGTCAGAAAAGCAGTCTGATTCCAAAAATTCTTTTTATTTTTTATTATTTTCAGTGACCCCAACAATCATTTCAGTCATGTGCAACGTCTCGGTAACAGTCATAATTCTCTTCGCACTATGCTTCCATCAAGCCATGAGTGAGTTTCTGAAAAAAATTCCGAGTTACAGTAACCCAGTCCTTCCAGGTGCCGGCTTTATGGATGCCGAGTCGGCGATCCAAGTGCCACGTCGGAGCGCCGAGATGTACTGGGTAAACCGTGCCATGCCAAACAAGTACCGGAAATACCGCACCTACAGTAGGAGAAGTGTCTCACGGTGGAAACGCATTTATCCGCTTCCAGGTGCTCTCCAGTCAATGGCGCCCGAGGATAAGAAGCGCTACAGTCAACAGCTGAAGCTTCGTCTCGCCCAACTTACCCAGCACTGATTCGTCAACGCAGCTCCAACTGCTCCATATCGTAATCCCTCATGATTAAAAAAAAAGATTGTCTAAAAAATCCTATTTTTCTGTTTCTCTCTCTCTAACTTTTGGGCTCCACATAAAATATAAAAACATTGTCTTCATTCGCTTTTTCTCCGAACACAAAATCTCATCACCACCGCCTGTTTCTCATGAAAAATCCAAATTATGTGGTTTCAAGCTGCATCGTTCAATATAATGTGATGTGATTTTCTATCTTGTCGAATAAAAAATGTTTGTTTGCTTTATAATTTTTTTTTTCTGACATTGAGCCGCTTTTTTCTAAGTCTGATCTTTAAAGAACATTTTTTCTTTAAGATGTCTGAAATCGAGGATTTCCCCGAGCAATCAGGTTCTGATCTGGTTCTTGCTCCCCAAGCTGGTCTTTTTGATGATGAAGTGCTCGAAAGTGCAACAGATGTCGTTATTGAATTCAAATATTCTGAGCAAAAGATTGAAGTTGATGACTCAAAATTCTCTTTTACTTCTTCAACCCTTTTGTTGCGGATTTCCAAAGAAACAATTACGAAAAAATTCGAAGAAAGTACCGTACCCGCCACACTGAGCAGTTCCACTCCACGAACACCTCTGACACCGACTGAAAGAGTAAAAAAAAACCTTACTCTGACTCTAAGACTCTGATAAAATCTAACTTTTAGGATCAACTTCGCTCCATGATAGTTTTCCTCAATGAGAGCAATCGTGTTCTGGTAAATACCACTAAATGGTCATTTGCATTTGACCCGCATCAAGTTTTCAGCTCAAAATTCGTCAACGGTTCCCGTTGAGTGCGTCGACACGCTGCGACGTCATTCAATGTCGAATTCAGATGCAGTTGCAAACGTTGTTTGGAGAGTTTCGTAGTAATGATGAGCAGAAGTTTAAGGTTGGTTGAGTGGGGAATGAGGGAGTGGTACAATTCATATCAGGGGTCAAAAATCTTACTGTAAGAGCTATTTTACATTATGCAATGTCCTAGAGTCACAAAAATTTGCTGTACTACAGTAATTTTTTTTTGAAATTGTGTCTTATTTCAAAAATGCAGTAATTTTATTTTAAATTTAATTGAAATCCGAATGTATTTTAGGGACAACTATTGTAATTTTAGTTTCTTTTTCATGACAACAGCTAATATAGCAATCAAGATTTAAAGAAAACATTCGGCTTTAATATCAAGACCGCTTTGTCCTACCGTACCTTTTCATTCGAAAAGGGAACTTCGAGCTCAATTATCTCGGTTCCGATAAAAGATCAAGAATCTGTCAACTGACGAAATGTTTGTTGTGTTGTTAGCTACAGTTCATCTGTTTACCAATTTTTGATACCTCTCATGGGAACCGAGATGGAGCTCAATGTTCTAATCACTGTAGACTGCAACAGTTACAGTAACCCAAAAACAGTTTTTATTGAAACAACAACTGTAATTCAAAATTTTTACTCAATAAACACTTTCTAGTTTACACTTTCTAGATATCTAACTGAAACACCAAGAACGTCTTTCCTTAAAGTAAAGACTCTAATTGAAGGTTACCCTATGTGTCTACATTATAAGCTTTGAGCTTCATTATCTCGATTCTTATCAGAAATATCAAAAATTTCTCAATTGATGAAATGTTTGCTATAATGTCAGATACGTTTTATCAGTTGACACATTGTTGATATCTGTCACAGAAACCAAGATTGAGCTTAAAGTTCAAGTAATAGATCTGGTAAAGAATTTACGGCAGTTCCGTAAGCTTGATAATTTGAAACTACAAAAAGTCGAATTTTTGATCTGAAAACGTTGCTAGATCATACAGGCTCAATAGAGTTCCCAACAAAACATAATAACTTTTTTCAGGAAATGATACCTTCGAACCGCGAAACCTTCCTCACCATCTGGGACCACCTTGCTCAACTGATCGTTGACTCCTGCTATCAATCTTTATAATTTTTGTATCCCGTATTTCTGAGATTCCTAACTGTCGTCATTTGTTTTTAAAATCGAAATACAATAATTGAAGTCTCTCTATTTTTATCCAATATCTTAAATACTCATTCACTTGCTACAATCCCGCTGCTCTGTCCAAAAACAGCAGAATCCCTGGATTTTTTGTTCCCAGAAATTTTCCCACCCCAGTCCTTTCCACCCCACTCCTCAAATATCACACTTCTCCAATCATTCATTTTCCCTGTCCCTTTCCATTCAAGCTCACCTATTCCTGTCAAATGAAGTTCAAACTATCCATCGAGCGAGTTTTCCATATCCAAGGTGCGTTTTTATTTTCAACTAAAGACAAAATCCGTTCAATTACATTTCAAAAGAAAGGGGATGAAGGGATTCGAGTGATGCGATCACAAAAAATCAATTCAGTTTTGAAACTTACATTTAGGAACGTGTCGAAAGGCAAGGGAATTATAAAATCTAGGCAAATGGGTCAGATTTGGGGGAAACTTTTAAAGTTTAATAAAATTGTAACCGAGGGGTGTTGGGGATTCTAAAAAAAGAAAATCACGATACAGAAATTATTAGTTGGGGTACTAGGTTCACTGGAAAATTCAAATAGTGATATCGCATTATCTTCAGAAAACGAAAAAAGCTGGATGAGAGATTCAGAGTATGGGGACCAATGATGGGATGGATCTATGGTACATGTATCTGACAGAATAGTGATATCAAATTTAAAAGTTAGTTGTTGGGGGCAAAGTACAGTAGCAAATGGTAGAGAAGCGTATGGGGTTTGATAGATGGAAAATAAAAGCGCGGCTTTCTATAGGGATGTTTTGGCTGAATGTACAGAAGTTAGAGTTGTAGTGGATGGTGTTTAAGAGGAGATGCTGACCATTGAGCGACGGTTGAGAGTGTGAATCAGCTCACGATGATAGTCGATGCGCTCAGCGAACAATGGTCCGAACACCTGAAAATAGAAAATTCGAAATTTTAAGCATCAGAATTCAAATTGCTTAGATAAAGTTGATCCTCTAGACTTGAAGCCATTAAAACCTGATGCTCCGTGTGCATTTTTGAGTTTTTCATGTTTTTTTTTTCATTCCTAATCTTCCGATTTTGAGCAATTACGGTTTGACTAATTCACTAATTTTTAAAAAACTTCAATTATCCAAAAATTAAAAAAAAATAACCAAATATGATATGTCTTCTAATAAAATTTCAAAACTTAAATTCACAAAGCCAAAACTAAAACTACCGTAACCTGACAATATTCAAACAATTCCATTGATTTTAATGTTGCTCAAAATGTCACACCCAAAAAAAAAAAGAATTCTAAAAGTGGAAAATGATTTTTGAGACAGAAAATTGTCATGATTATGTCTGGCATCCCTGTCTGTCATCCCTGTCTGGGTCAAATTAGCTTAGAAAACCTCAAATCATCAAGATTCTCTCACCTGGAATTGCTCATGAGTAGTAATCTCATTGAGACGAGTCTTGAAGTCGATGACTTGCTTTCCAAGAAGATTGAGATAGGTTGGCGTCTCCTTGTTTTGCAGAATAGACTGGAAGAACAACGGAAATTAACCATTTTTTCTGGAACCTCTGCGTTTCCGGAGATCTTTTTTCTTATAGTTCAATCTTCTACCATACTCTACCCCTCATTTCCTTATTCTATATTTTTTCTTTCACCCATTTCCCACCCTAGCACCCTAGCTCACCCTTGCATCCAAGGTCCAGTCGGCCATTTGCGAGAAGTACTCGAGTTGATTCTTCTCAGCCAACGACAATGGTGTCAGACGATTGTTCTTAGCAGCCTCCACCATTGCATCGTAGTGATGACGATGTGGATGAAGCAACATTTGATCGTTGAGTTGCTTGCGAAGACTTCTGAGCATGTCCAATTGAATGTAAGATCTGTATTTGACTTGTTGTTCGTGGTAGTGAATGAGTCCTTGGATTTGTTGCAGTTGTTGGCACTGTTGAAGAGGATCCATATCTGGAAGCGTTGGTTTCCCGTTGACAATTGTCATGGCTTCTGGACGACATGGTAGGCCATTATTGCCTAGTTTCGGAGTAGAGAGTTGTTGAAGAGTTTGGAGAACTTCAATCGGCATGAAGTCTTCAACTTTTGGTTGCTTTTGTGGTGGACTGTCTGGTGTCTCGTTTAGGCTGAACCGTTTTCGTCTTGGAGTCTCTTCCTCCTTATTCACCTCCTTCCCGTTTTCTTCATCCTTCTTTTCTTCGGTTTTCTCAACACCCTCCGAGCCTTCTGAATCTTTCTGATCCTCCTTTGCCTTCACCGTTGCTTCTGAATCTCCTTTGAGCGATTCCTTGGCAGCTTCCTCCATCAACATCTTCTCGAGAGCCTTGGCATCCTCCTCCTTCTGCTCCGCCATCGCCTTCTCCACGACGCTGTCCAATATCGAATCGATGGAATCCATGTTGTTCTGTAAAAAGTTTATATTAGGCTGAAGATAAATCTAGAAAAAAAGTATCAAGATCAAGAAGAAAGACACAGGACAGAATCTCCAATAGAAAGTGCATGCCATTACAAATTTTTGTATTATCCTTCCTAGTCTCTGGAGTTCAGGTGCTAGCCACTAACTCCAGACAGACATTTTTTGTCTCTAGCTAGACTAATTTTTCATCTATATCCCCCACGTTTTCAGAAACCTCTTGAGCCCCTCCACTTATGACATGTACTGTTACCTAGGTTTCCAGCACTCCTCCCACCTTTTCGAGAGACATTTAAATGGAAATTTTCCGGCTCTCTGAGCTCTTATAAACTTTCAGCTTCTACTGTACCTACTACTACCTCCCCACTCCTATTAGATGTTCTGTCTAAAATTTTGCATGAGGAGAAATGGTAAGCGAAACAAAAAAACTGAAAAAGGGTTTTTTTTCGGAGTGTTCATGTCCCTATCACCTCACATAACAATTCTATCCCATTTCTCATCGATAAAAAAAACGAAATGCATATGTGTGTGTCGTGTGTTTCGTTTTTGGTTGTTCCCCCATTCCTCCCGTCTAGAAAAAAAAGAAAAGTGGCGTTTTTTAAGCATAAATTAAGGTTTATTCAGATTTAGAACACCCTGTCTAGTTCTGTGAAACTAAGCGTTTTGAACTTCACAAGTTTCAGACTCCAACGCCTCGGCCTGTAGCACTGACGGAATGTACGAGCCGTCTCGACAAGTGTTGAATTATCGCCATATTGTAAGTTTTATCAGTTAGTTGGTTAGTCAGTTAGTTAGCTAGCTAGCTAGCACACTAGCTAGTTAGCAGTCATCAGTTAGTCTAAAAGCTACAGTATCCATACTATCAATTTCTAGGAGCAAATCAACACTATTGTCTTCCATCTCCGTGAGCTGTCTCGCCTGGTGACCACTCAGATTGGAGTGATTCCAAATACGGTAGTTGGCCAGCTTCGTAGCCTCAACCAGCGCATTATGGACAACATTGAGCTCATTGAAGGAGATATGGCTCGCAATGAACGTGCTCCATTTGAGGTGAGTTGTTGGCGGGAAGGCGAGAGGGAAGGAAAATGGAAATTTCAAAGATATAATTAGAAAAATCCCGCGTGTTGCTAGGGGAGCTAGGGGAGGGGGGTAGATAATGAAACGCTTGAAGGGGTAATAGGCAGTCTTACTCAGTGCAGGAGAATTGTAAATTCGTACTTTTGAAAGTTTTTCGGGGAATAGGGAAGCTAGCTGAAACTTTAATCTATCCTGAAACTTAAAAGCTAAATTACCGTGTCCTCTCTAATAGAAGCTCACCCGAACAGACAGTTTTGAGCTGAATTATATCGAAGCTATCAAAAAGTTGTCAACTGATAAAATGTTTGCGTTATTATGATAAGCCGTTCATCAGTTGACAAATTCTTCATATCTTCGAAATGCACGGAGATAATGGAGCTCGAAGCTCAATTATAGTGTGGTGCTTTATCAAAGAAATCACAGTATGTGGAAATTACGTTTTTGATGTTAAGTTGAATGTCCTAAAAATTCAAAATGCTAGAATATTTTTTATAGAGTGGAAAGTTGAAAGTACGGTAGTTCCTGGTTCAGACCTCAACTTTCCTGAAATCTGAAACTTGAACTACCGTATTCTCTCTAATGGAAGCTCACACACGCCGACAACTTCGAGCTAAATTATCGCGATTCCTAAAAAAGATATCAAAAATATGTCAACTGATAAAATATTGGTAATATCATGATAAACAATTCATCAGTGAACAATATTTTGGTATCTGTCACAAGATATGAGATAAATGATCTCAAATTGGACGATATGGGAATACTTCTAGTAGAACGACTACCGTAACCCAAAAATCTTTCAGACCAATCCTTAGACCCACTAAACCATATTCCAGGCCAAACTCGAGTACTATCACACGGAATATCAGGAAATGCTCGTCCTCTACCAAGAGCTCATGGCTATTCTCTACAATATCCCACCACCACCACCGCCATCTGAGGAGTCACAACAGCAATAAGTTCCAATCTATCTTTTCTTATCAGCTTCTGCTTATTCATCAATTTTTTTGTTATCAAAAGTATAAAAATGAGTTCTTCGAGAACTTTTGGGATTCTTACAGTAATCCGGTTCAAAACCATATGAAATCAAATCCTTATTTCAAAAAAAAATTTCATATTCCCAATTTTGGCTATTTCTCGCAATGCAAAAATGTGCAATATGTTTTGTATATTCCAAACTTAACAATAGACTCATATTAAAAATATTGCAACTTTTGATTCATATTTCAATATAAATTTTTCCCTTTTCCATATTTTTCAATTTCCTAGCTACTCTATAATTATTTTGGCATCTTTCTTACTGTAGAAGTTTGATTGTACCTATTAATTAAATTGTATGAATTATTGCGGCATATGGGATTACTGTAACTATTCGGTAGCCTAACAAGCGAGATTACGCGCAATGAGATTAAAAAAAAGAAGGGGGAACATATAACAAAGGTTGCGAACGGCTATCTCGGAAAAGATGATGATGACTAAATAATATAAAGTGAAAGAAAAAGAGTGTTGTGTGTGTATATGCCGGAGGCAGCTGCCGTTGGTGTTGGCCGTCGGGTTGGGGCCACACAACACGACTCGCCCGTTGCGAGCGGGGGCAAGAAATGGGGGGAAAGAGGAATAAAAAAGACACAAACAACGGGGCCGAGTAGAAGAGGAGAAGAGGAGAGAGGAGAGTAGAGGAGGAGGACCGACCTCCGGACGAGCGCGAACGATTTGGGAAAAATGAGCGGAAACAAGAAGAAGAACAGTGCTGTGAGTGTATGGGTATGCGGCGGCCCCCGCGGCAGTCAGGCGGACTACGACACGGTCGAGGAAATAGGTATGGAAAAGGAGTGGGAGAGAGAGTGGGAGTAAGACGGACTGTTATGCAAGAGACACAGAGTCAAAACAGTTTTTGTGGAGGAGAGTCGATGTGCTCTTTCTCTGTGCCTCTCGTGATTGATTGATTCGGTTTTTAAAGGTCAGGTGACCAAAAAAGAGTGTGAATGCACAGTGGGAATAAGACGTTGGGTGGGAGAATAAGGTGTGAATCTGCAGTAATACGGTAAACACAGTAATCCAACTGTTACAGTGACATTCTAACGGTGCGTTGGAGAAGAAACGCTAGTGGCCGTGGGGGAAAAATCCTATAAAGCTACCGTAACCGGAAAGTTGTTTGCAGTTTTGAAACTGTTGTCAGGTTACGTTAGTTTTCCTTTTCCAGCTACCGCTGACAGAATTTCTCTGAATTTGAAATTATTAGGACTACTGTAGATGAATTCTTAGGGTTACTGTAAATAAATTCTTAGGAATACTGTAGAGGAACTTTTAGGAATACTGCAGATGAATTCTTAGGATTACTGTAGATGAATTATTAAGATTACTGTAGACAAATTTCAGTAATACTGTAGATGAATTTTTGGGATTACTGTCGATGAACTCTTAAAATTAAAGCAGATGAATTTTTAGGATTACTTTTGATGAATTATTAGGACTATTCTAGATCCATTTTTAGGATTACTGCGGATGAATTTTTGGGATTGCTGTAGATAAATTCTTAGGATCACTGTGAATGAATTTTTACGATTACTGTAGCTAAATTCCTAGAATTACTGTAGACGAATTCTTAGAATTACGGTAAATAAATTCATAGGATTCCAGTGAAAGAATTTTCAGGTTTACTGTGAATGAATTTTTAGGACTACTGTAGATGAAAATCAGTTTCAAATTGATGACTGATCTTAGGAAAAAGCAAAAAAAAAAGTTTCTGGAGGTATGGGGAATTGAACCCCAGCCCTCTCCCATGCTAAGGGAGCGCTCTACCACTGAGCTATACCCCCGCACACCTAGTCTAGGGTAAACGGCAAAGACAAATGTTGCATTTCATTTCTCTCTTTGCCAGCCGACTGCAAACCTGTTTTCGCGTCTTCCGTGCGGTTAGGCATCGGAAATTGTTTTCGCTTCCTACTCATTTTCTCACTTTCTATTTTATTTTCTTAGAATATACCAGTCGGTTTGAGCCCCCTGCCGGGGGCTCAACCTCCTGGCTTTCGTTCACTGCACCTTACACTTGAATTACTAATTTCTGAATATGCCACTTTTAGAGTGCCCGAAACTTTTAGGTATTTCAATTTTTTCCAATAGAAGCCCACATCTTTTTGATGTCCACTTCTGATAGAATCTCACCCTAGCTAGGCAGAGTTTCCGAGTTTTTGAGTTTCTTCATGGCAGAATGCCTGTTTCTTGATAACAGAACACAATTTTTCTAAAGTCTCGAATTTTGAACCAAAGTTCACAAATTTTCGAATTTCTGCATTTTCCGAGTTTTTAATCTTCAGGTTTTCTGAGTTTCGGAAACTTAGAATTACCCACATAAATCACTATATCTAAGCCTTCGGTTTTAGATTACACTGAAAGTATTGGAAAGGCTAGAATGTTTCTCGGATTCCCGTTTTCCCGGAAGCTGAAATTTGAGGAAGTTCGAGACATTTTTGAAATTTTTCGAAATTTTTCTGAATTTTTCTGGAACTTTCTAAAATATTTTGGAAACTTTCGAAATTTTTTGGAAACTTCTCGAAATATCTGGCCATTCCCGGATTGTTCTAGATAGTTCGAAAATTTTTGGGAGCTTTCCGGAATGTTCTGGAATTTTCTAGAACGGTTTTGAATTTTCTCAAATTTCCTCGACATTTTCTTTATGTTCCGGAATTTCCTGAAATTTTTGGAATTTTCTAGAATGTTTTGGAATATTTTTGAGTTTCAAAGACTATTCTAAAATTTTCTGAAACTTTCTAGAATGTTTTGGAATTTTGTCGACATTTTATTCATGTTCTGGAATTTTCTGGAATGTTTTGGAAACTTATGGAATATTCTGGGAACTTTGGGTATTTTTGGAATTTCCCGGATTGTTCTAGAATGTTAGAGTACTGAAACTTTTAAGATTCCTTC
This sequence comes from Caenorhabditis nigoni, assembly GCA_027920645.1. Taxonomy (NCBI): domain Eukaryota; kingdom Metazoa; phylum Nematoda; class Chromadorea; order Rhabditida; family Rhabditidae; genus Caenorhabditis; species Caenorhabditis nigoni. The sequence continues at coordinate 2,948,065 of CP115869.1, forward strand.
CTTTCCGAAATTTCGAGAATTCGAGAATTTGTAAATTCTGAACAAAAAACTTGAAGTTGAGAAGTTGAGAAAATCCTAGTTCAGAGGTTTGATTTTTGAAACTTCATCAGTTTGAAAATGTTTATTTTTTCGAATTGCAAACATTCTGGATTTCTGTATTTCTCACTTTCTGATTTTTTCGAAAGTTCAAAATTTTTTGAAACTCAGAAAATCCAAAACCGGATTATTAAAATTCTTTGATATTTTTTGAAAATCATTTTTACATTAATGATGTCCATCTCTAAATTTAAATTTCGGCTTTTTTGGAATTCAGAAAACGGATTCGGAAGTGTTTTAATTTGAAAACTAAGCAATCAGTAAACTGAAGCGTTATAAAAATTTGGAATTGAATTGTTTCAAAAAACCAAACCTAATTGTAAAGAAACTCCCGTTTTCCATTGGAAAATAATCTTTGTCGATTTTTGGATTGAAAATGGTTTTCCATGAAAAATGTTCAGGAATACGGCCTCAGAAAGTATTAGAAGTGTTTGAAAATAATGGCGGTAGAACCAAATACACTATAAGACGCAATTCCAATAGGTCAAATGATCGAAAATGAAGTGAATGACGAAAAAAACGAACATTTTTCAAAAATTTTAATTTTTAAGATTTGAGCTCAATTTTATGTAGGTAGCACATAAATATGTCTAAAACCCGTTTTTCAGAATTTCCTGAAGTTTTTGTGAGTTTGAGCATAATTTTGAAAAATTCGATTCTCAACCCTATAGGTTCCTTATTAGCTAGAAGGCCCAGGACACCATGGGCATGAAGCGCTCGGCAGTCCATGACCACATACCACACACCACTACAGGAGCCCCACGGCCCTTTGAGTTATTCCAGTAAATGTCCGAGACAGACACACACACAGACACACAGAAAAGTTTGCGTAGTAAGAAGTAGATATAGAGGAAAAATCCAATTTCCTTTTCACTTCTAATATTACAGTCTACCAGGTATACAAAATAGAAACTGTTCACAATAAACTAAAAATATAAAGATCGTCTGACAATCTTCAATAGAATATGAATCATAATGTTGTACACAATGAAGACTGAAAAATCAAAACAAAAATGTTGCGAAACGCAAAAACTTCTTTTTAGACACATTTGACATTCAGAATTCGATAAAGAGTAGAAGATAAAGAAAGGAGAACCAAAAAAGTTAAGTTCAAGTCTTAAAAGAAGTTACATCATTTTTTGTCATTTCTACTAGTACATAATGCCATGAAATTGGTCTTAGAACTTGTACAACTGAGCAATGAACACTAGTTCTTGAAACAAAAAGTGTAATGATGAAATGTGCAGATAGCAAGCCTCTTAAGAAATGCGTTGCGTCTTCAGGGGTCACTCGGCAGCTGCTGGCGCCCTCGTTCCGACTTCGATCACTTCCAAGAAACATTAATCTTTTGGAAAATGACCGAAACAGTTTGTCAAAGTTCATGAGGCGATCTAGAGACATGAAAACCAAAAAAAATAGACATATCCAACCTCCGCCATCCATCTAACCTCCTTCCAACAGTAATTATGCTGTTATGGTTGGCCTCCGTCAAAGGACACACACAATGGACAATTTATGTTTATGGAAAGTGACATCACACGTTACTACCCTCGTGAGATATCCACAACAGATTCAAATTTCAAATGGTAGTATTATTTTGATTTTTGATCTTTTAGGGGACAGTTACCAAGGTTCACATTTTGATTTTACAGTGGGTAGCCATTGAGCATAATTCAATTTTTGAAATTTACTGTTGATAAATTTTCCGAAAAAAAGGGAGAAAATAGTTTCTTATCACTAAAATCGCCACGTAAAGAGCGGTTATCAGGGAAATAGTAGTTTTTCGGTGGAATGATAATGAAATAGGGTGTTTTATTACCGAGTAAAAGTAGAGAAAAATGAAGCATACTTTTCACCTACTTTCAGTGCTATTTTTGAGAAATACCGTATACTTATACTACTTATTTGGATAAAATCGATCAGAACCATTGGGTTTGAAAATTTAAAGGCACATGAGGGGTCGATGAGTTTTTAGAAGTATATGAAAGTAACACTGATAGCCAAAAACCCAGTTAGGAATAGTTTTAGGCTATATGAACACCAGAGAAAATTGTTGATCAAAAATTAGAAAAGCCGTTGTGAAGAAACATGCCAAAGTTATATTTTAGGTCTAATTGAGATTAGAATCTCCGAATCTTCAAAAAAAAAACACTGAAAATTTAGATTCAAAGTGCTTTTTGAAGCGTATGCCGAAATTCTGGACCTACAGTAACCTCTTGTCATTCCAATACTATATTTTATAGTTATTTTTTTAATAAAAAATACTGGAAAAGTTGCTATTTTTTTGGAAGCAAAAAATTCAGTTAGATGTGCGTGATATGCGTCACTAAAAACACCCTGAGAAAAGAAAACGAGGATCGAATTTCTTTTTTTTTCCTCTTTTTCTTCTTCCTCTTCTTCTTCTTCAGGCTAGAAAAAGAAGAGACAAACAAGAACGTATAAGTTTTGAAACTTTCTCAAAATTCATAGAAAATTTAGAAAATTCAGTTCTTGACTAGAATGTGCCCTTGAAACGTACTTTTTTCAGTCTAGCTTTTTTTGTGTCCGAAGATTTTTGAGCAGCTGTGAAGATGTGCTGAAATGAGCAAGGAGTGGAACCGACGAGTAGAGAAAAAAGGAGGAAATGAGAATAGCAGAGGTTATCTAGTAAAAAAAAAGCAAAAAAAAAAAATGTTTTGACAGAGGAGTCAGACAGACTAGTAGGAAACCGAGAAGATATAAAGAGATCGAAATGAGTCACAAATTCAACTCCCCAAGAAATGCAAAAGGACTACAATTAGTGGCGAGGTGCCAACGGTGGATTAGTCAAATTGGATGGGGTAACAAAGAAGAAGAAGAAGAAAAACGAAGACGTAAAAACCCCAGAAAAGCACATGATCAAGTCCATTCCTCCAAAATTGATGTTTTGTCTTTTGACTTCTTTTGGGTAGGGGACGGAAAGAAATGAAATGGGGAAAATTTATTAGCCTCCCCGGTTTTCCGTTGTTTTTAGTTCATATTTGGTGAAGCTCGGAAGTTTTTGAACACAAATACGGAGAAAATATAAAGTACAAATTGGGAAGCTAGAAAAGTACAAAAGAATGTGAAAGGGTGAGCAAAGAACAGAAAATATTATTTTTTAATGAGCAAATCTGAAAAGCTTTTTTTCGATTCTGAGATTTTCTGACTTTAAGATTTCGTGATTCTCAGGTGATGAGAATTTTTGAGATGTTAAGCTAGCGCGGTAGATTCCGTATCTCCTTCGATAGAAAATCACCGAAACAGTAATTTTTAAGCTCAATTATCTCAATTTGTGTGAGATATATCGAAAATGTATCAACTGATACAATATGTGTCATAATTTTAATAACGTTATTTCAATTAACAAAATTTTGATATTTCATATAGAAATTGAGATAATTGAGCTCAAAGGACACGTAAAGAATGGGCTAGTACGGGTGGTACTTAATACGATGGGCTAGTACGGGTGGTACTTAATACGAAAAAGCATTTAAAATTCTCAGTCTTTGAAATTCAGAAATTCAGAAATTCAGAAATTCAGAAATTCAGAAATTCAGAAATTCAGAAATTCAGAAATTCAGAAATTCAGAAATTCAGAAATTCAGAAATTCAGAAATTCAGAAATTCAGAAATTCAGAAATTCAGAAATTCAGAAATTCAGAAATTCAGAAATTCAGAAATTCAGAAATTCAGAAATTCAGAAATTCAGAAATTCAGAAATTCAGAAATTCAGAAATTCAGAAATTCAGAAATTCAGAAATTCAGAAATTCAGAAATTCAGAAATTCAGAAATTCAGAAATTCAGAAATTCAGAAATTCAGAAATTCAGAAATTCAGAAATTCAGAAATTCAGAAATTCAGAAATTCAGAAATTCAGAAATTCAGAAATTCAGAAATTCAGAAATTCAGAAATTCAGAAATTCAGAAATTCAGAAATTCAGAAATTCAGAAATTCAGAAATTCAGAAATTCAGAAATTCAGAAATTCAGAAATTCAGAAATTCAGAAATTCAGAAATTCAGAAATTCAGAAATTCAGAAATTCAGAAATTCAGAAATTCAGAAATTCAGAAATTCAGAAATTCAGAAATTCAGAAATTCAGAAATTCAGAAATTCAGAAATTCAGAAATTCAGAAATTCAGAAATTCAGAAATTCAGAAATTCAGAAATTCAGAAATTCAGAAATTCAGAAATTCAGAAATTCAGAAATTCAGAAATTCAGAAATTCAGAAATTCAGAAATTCAGAAATTCAGAAATTCAGAAATTCAGAAATTCAGAAATTCAGAAATTCAGAAATTCAGAAATTCAGAAATTCAGAAATTCAGAAATTCGGAAATTCAGAAATTCGGAAATTCAGAAATTCAGAAATTCCATACAACTAACTCATATTCTCAAAACAACTCCCAACTTAACGATTCTAGAAAAAAAAACACTCTCATTCCGGCTTTTGACCTGCCAGTGTATATTCCAAGAAAATTGTGAATAACAACTCAAAAAGATTGAGAAAGACGTTTTTTTTTCTCAAAAAAAAAAGCGAAGAAAAAGTTTTGTTTTCGACGATTCCATTCCCGACTACTCAGCGTTATAAATTTTCTTTCTTTTTTTTTGGTTGTTTTTGAGAAATCTCAAAAACACAAAAAGTTTTGAAATATAACAAGAATTTCGTCATTCATCCAAAAACTGGGCTCAAAATACAAGACATTATTAGTTTGAACCTTTTTCTTGGGATGACTAAACTAATAACCTCTACTTGCAAACAAAATGATTAGGTAGATCATAAATTTTCGTTTTCTAGGACACTGGAGAAGTATTCTGAAGAAATGAGATCGTGAGGTTAGATTGTGTTCCTTCTGATCATTGAGCGGACCAAACCAAAAAAAAAGAAGAAAAAGTGAAAAAGAAAAGGAGGAAAGAGGAAAATGTACAACACGGAGGATGAGGAGTATGAATAACGACCCAGGTTGTCGTTTTTCTGAAAGTGTAACACACAAAAAGTCGTCCGCCGCTTCTTCCAACCCCATATATGTTTGAGGAGTAAATTGGTATGCATGTTGACGTGAGAAAAAATAGAGAGGAGAAAAAAAGAGAGGTGGGAAATATATTTTGTATATACAAAAAGTTACAGTTGCCTCCAACCTCATATTTGTTCAAGATGGGCCAGAAAAAAAATCGCCTCCTCTTCCAAAAATGAATGTTTCCTCACTCTCACTTAGTCGACGCGCCCAGCAACACGTATGAGGGAGGAAAATAAATGGAAACCAGCACGCCGGTCACATGTCATCATCATGTTTCGGAGGAAACCCTTTTTTGCTTTCTAAAAAGAAAAAGTATTTTGGAAGACGAAATAGGAAGAAGAGAAGTAGGAAAAAAGCGGAGACACATACACGGCGCATCATATACCAGTTGGGTTTTGACATGTGACTTTGGGTTATGAAAAAGTTTGGTAGGCAAGTTCACTTTCTATAAGATTCGTCTTGGAAAATGAACACATCTAATGGGTCGTCAATGATGTACTGATTTACAAAAGAGATAACAAAAGAGATAACAAAAGAGATAAGAAAAAACTTCTTTTCAGAAAAAAACCATCGTAGTGTACATATCAGAAAAAACTGCAATAGAATTCTCTAAACCCGTCCACTTTGAGCTTCTTCATCTCATTTTCTGTGAAAAATATTCAACAATTGTCAACTGACGGAATCTTATAGACATTATAATTAACATTTTGACAATTGATCATTATTTGGTATCTTTTACATAAGTTAAGATATAGGAGCTCACAGTTGACAGTTTTGGGAAATTCCATTAGAAAAATCGTCAACTTCAAGCCCATATATTTCATTTTCTATAAATGATCTTGAAAGATTGTGAACTGACCACAATTATTAGAGATTATGATTAACATTCTGTCAGTTGACCACTTTTTAGTTTCTTTCACGTAAAATGAGATATAGGAGCTCACAGTTGACAGTTTTGTGTAATTCCACTAGAAAGGATCGTTAAACTTTAAGCCTCTTCATCTCATTTTTTGTGAAAGATACCAAAAAGTTGTCAACTAACAAAATGTTGATCATAAAATTAAATATATTTTGTCAGTTAACTATTTTCCGGTAACTCTCACCTAAAATGAGATAAAGGAGCATTTAGTGCATGTAGAGAGTTGGCTAGTATAGGTGGTATTTGAGGGAGTACGGTACTCGACTTTAAAGTTAAAGACTCTAAATATTTAAAAAATTGAAACTCCAGAGATTGCAAAATCCTGAAATTTCTAGGATTCACTGTTCTAGACAACTAACTCATAAATTCTCAAAGCTCACTCTCCCAACTGAACGATTCTAAACAAAAACACTCTGTCTCTGGCTTGGTCGTTTTGAGGGAATCCATTCGAAAGGACGGTTAATTTTGAGCCCCTATGTCTCATTTTGTGTTGAAAGAACCAAAAAAGTGATCAACTTAAAAATTTTGATTACACAATTAAAAATATTTTGTCAGTTGACTACTTTTTGGTATCTTTCACATAAAATGAGATGTAGGAGCTCATAATTGACCACTTTAGGCATTCCACATGAAACGACCGTCAACTTTAAGCCTTTATATCACATTTCATGTAGAAGATATCAAAAAGTGGTAAACTGAAAGAATGTTGATTATAAAATTTAAAATCCTTTGTCAGTTGACAATTTTTTGATATCTTTCAAATGAACCGAGATAACTTGGCTCAAAGATGAATGTTAGAGAGTCATTGTAGTGTTTACTGTGCTCGGGTGTAAAATTGACCGAAAAATTCAGAAATCTTCAAAAACCTGAGAATGGATTCTCAGAATTTCAAAATTTGTATATTTGATAAGAATGAGTTGAGGATTATAAAGAAAATTGGAAATTGAAATTATCGTTCCTTTTTTCGAACTCTACGAAGTTCGAAATTACATCTCTCCGAAACTGAGAACTTTAGAAGTTTTGTATTTTTGAAGTTCCGAATTTTCCAGTATTGAAATTCTAGATTCAAAAATATTTGTAACTGGTAAATCGCAGAATTCCCTATTATTGGAATTCTTTAACCTTGGAATTACATCTCTGGATCACAATATCCAAATTCTAGAAATTCAATACATATATCAATTTCTTAATTTTCCTTCCAACTTGCTAGACGATCTCCAAATTACAAGCCTTCCACTTCCCTGAAAAAGTTTCCCATCCAAATATTTTCAAACGTCATCTACAACACCTCCATATTCAAATTTTAGGTATTGCGAAATAGTGTTCAAAAGGCTAATGAATGTTTTGGTTTCAGCAGACAGCTTCCGCGTGCAAGGACACTGAGAGTGTCAACAATTTGTCGGTGAATATTCCTTTGATGTGTTGTGACAGGTGGTGCCACTCTGGAATGATTTGAACTTCAGAACCAAAAAAACAAATAAGAGATCAATGGTCATCAAGGACTATGGGAAAAACAAATTTGAATATTCTACAGTATCCTCTTGGTCTGGCTTATAGAAAAATGGTATTTTAAGCAAGTGTGGCCTGCCAATAGTCTGAACTGTTTAGATTATAGTTTTTTGAATCATCACTTTGAAATTGGATACCTATCCTACATCCGTACTTTTGATAAACTGACGGTTTATATTCAACGGTCAACTTTAAAAATATTCAAAAAAACTGAAAGAGATATCTGCCTATATTTCTCGCATTCCCCTCTAAAAGTTTCGAAGTTTCAAATCTACTCGGTTTTCTCATTTGCTATCTTGTCAACAACTCTGAAATCCGTTCCCCCCTCTGGAACGAGTCTGGTCATCCGAGCTAATAGGTAAAAAACATAATTAGTTCAAAAAACCAAACAAATATTTTGACGATTCCGTACCAGGTCGTACCTGTGACAGACGTGCGTTCGAGCAAAAACAATTCTGAATAGGTAATTTATTTTTATGGTATTTTTGAATTGGTTTCGTGCCTTGGCACCACTGAATACGGCAAATAGGGGTACTGTAACTGTAAACAGAAGTTTTTGGAAATTATGTTTGTCACGTGTTTCATCAGAATCGGTGACTTTTCTATTTGTCTTAAGTTATGGGGAAGTTCAGAACACGCTTCAACGGTTTTCTCTAGATGTAAAGTTAATAAAGTGTTATGATATGAATCATAAGACTACGTTAACTATTGGAGTCTAGTTCTTAGAACTTTAGGTTTCCTAGAGATGAAGAGTCTGGGAAGGTAAGTTTGAGAAAAAAAATTCGGATTATCAGAAATATGGGATTCAGGTCCCATGGGATACCACTATGGAGTGTCGGAGTTCAATAACGAGGTTACTGTAGTTCTTAAAGTTCTCATGACACAAGATATTCAGAGAATTTCGGGCTGATGTACTCTAGAACTCATCGAAACTCATCTAGAAGTTTGTGTAATCTATGATCTTATGGTTTATTTTCAAATTTAGAATCCCCGCCACCTAAGATCCGAACCTAAAATTTCTGAAAAATTTGGGTGTTGCAAACTTACGACATTGTTTCCAACATTTTTGAAATGGAATATTTCTGGAATTCTAAACGTTTTCTATGCACAATCTTGTTTATCCGGAATCGAGGAAAATAGTCTTCCAGTCTTCCTGAATTTCTGAATTCTAAGATTCGCTCTCCATCTTTTATCCAAGATGTAGCTCCATATTTCACATAATTGGCGCCAATATCGTGCCAACATCCCATTCTTCTCCCATCCTCCTTCTTCCCCAAAAAGGTCAGTGCATGTACACGTCTGTATAGCACAAATCGACACAACTATAGCTAATTTACATTAATCAAACAATAGCGGTGCCAAAGAGCAGCAACACCACCATCGTCCCCCTTACCGCCGCCCCCATCATCTCTTTCTTTTGTTCCTCCTCGCCTAATGCTCACCGAACACACATTCTAAACCACACCTCGCGCCCAAAAACGCCTCTATTCTGGCGACGAGAACCACACTGATAACTCTTCCTCGTGCGACACCGCGCACCTCACCGCGTGTGCTAACTTGTTGACCCGCGATAGAGGAGCTCGTTCAAAATCCGAACGGTGAGAGGGGCGGAGGACAAGGGCAAGGGTCCGCCCCCCGTTTTCACTCTCATTCCGTTGCGCGCGCGAACATGGCAGAAAGGGACACCTCCTTTGTCATTTCACCTACATATTTTTGCCCTCTCCTACTTATTTCGTCATCTTTCTTTTAACTTTTTTGTTTCACTTGCTGCTCTACGTGCTCTATCGGAGTGGAGACTTGGACTGGATACAGGTATCAATTAGAAGTGTGTTAAGTGAATAAAAATACCAGATAAAAGCAGAAAACACCTTTCTGTCTTTTTTTTTGAATTTTAGTTTCTGCAATATCTTGAGAGCCTAGTAACACTAAATTGAAAGTGAAACAAATTCTAATATTTTCGAAATATTTCGTCTTGACGTTGCTTACTAGAGAACCCTAAAAAGTTGCAAAACAAGAGTGAGAAGTCTGAGATATCTCTTTGCTTGTTTTAAACAATAGTTGAAATCTAGTGTCAAGAAGTTGCTGAAGGGTTACGGTAGTCACCAGCGCGCTAGGTACCGTATATGATCTCATAGAAGACCACCCTTGGCACGCATTTTGAGCTCAATTATCTCGACTCCTTCAAGAGATATCAAAAAATCTTAACTGATAAATTGTTTATCATGATATCAACAATATTTTATCAGTTGACAGAATTTAGACATCTCTCATAGAAACCGAGATAATTGAGCTCAAAGTGCACGTATAGGGTGTATCAACTTTTTCTTAAGCTTCAAGACAAGAATTTTCTGTGCCCGCAGATGTTCAGAATCTTTCGACATTCCCCAATTTGTTTCAATCTTTTTCTCATTTCAACTTTTCAGTAAAAAATGCCCAAAAAGACGAATTTGACCTTTTCGAACTTTTTAAAACACAGATTGCAACACGTCATCTTAACATTTCTTCTTCTTCAAATAGAAGAAAAAGGAAAGGGAAAAGAGATAGGAGTGAGCAATTTGAAATTGCCATTTTCTTAGATTATTAGGGATTCTTACTGTAGTATCTTCAAGTTTGAACCAAGAATCGGTGGTGACATACCGTAACCGCTGAAAAACTTAATTATCTCAATTTCTAAAAGAGATATCAAACATTTGTCAACTGATAATTTGTTGGTGATCTTATGATATATAATTTATCAGTTGACAGATTTTTTGTTATATTTACGAAATTGAAGATAATTCAGCTCAAAGTTCAAGTACCTTAAACACTCTATTAGAACGCCACCCGGGTCGTCCCCTTTGAGCCAATATCCCACTTCTGTTAAAAGATATCAAGAAGTTGTCAACTAATAAAATGTATATAAATATTCTAGCAACATTTTATTAGTTAGTCACTTTTTGATATCTCTTACAGAAAATGAGATACATGGGCTCAAAATACTATAAGAGTGTTTACGGTATATCTTTAACCTTTTCTTGGGTTTCAAGACATAATAATTTTTGAGCAAGCAGATGTTCAGAATTTATTAGGAACAAATTCTATCTATCTAATTAATCAAAAAATCCTACAATTCCAAAATCTTAGATTTCTCCGAGCCGTCCCATTTCACATTAAGGATAACCGTTTCGGCTTCCCCCTTCCTCAATATGGTTCCTCCTCCTTCGTTCCGCTCACGTGGCTCCCAAAGACTAAAAGAACACGAAAAACCTCATAAAACGGGTCGGCAAATTTTCCGTCCGTCACTCCGCATCCATTTCTTGCGTTTCTCTCCTCCCCTTTCCTTTTTTGTTCGCCTCCAAAATGAGTAGTGCTCCTCAGAGTGTCCTCCTTCCATCTCGTTTCCGGTGCTCTTCGTTTTTCCCGCCCTTTTCTCATTCTGTTGTTTTTTTTTGTTGTTTCTGCACCCTTGTGAGTATCAATCTCGGCGACATTTTTTTGTCTTCTCCCTGCTCCTCTTACTTTCCTCTAATGGAGTTCTAAGAATGTGAATATCCTTATCCTATTCTTCTTTACATATTTTTTTCGAAAATAATGGAACATTATCTACGTTATTCTTCCGCGTCCTCTCATTCATCTTACAAACATTTATGCATTATATATGATTCCAGCCATGACTTCTTGGGACACTGCCTTGAAGGATGTGAGCAATGGCTTGGGATGCGTATATCACTTGCTCCGGGAAGAGCACAGCGATGAGTTCACAGCTCCACCGAATCCCGAAAAAAAGTTGGCTTTTGCTGGAGCCGATAGCAACGGAAATGACGCTCGGAACACTCTTGCTGATGTTAACCGAATCTTGAAGCATAGTCAGCTACTCGGTATTCCCTACTCGTTGTTATAACAATTTCAAAGAGTTTTGTTTCCAGATAATGATCGTTTTTGGGAGAAAGTTATGGAGAAAACCCCAGCTCAGTCGACAAGCTATGAGCCACCACGGAAGCCACGTTTCCGAGTCGAGATCAGAACATTGGTGGATCCCAAAACGGACCCACCAACGCTAACGGAGTCGATCAGTATCATCAATCTGGGACCAGGCCCGCTTAATATCGGTAAGTCGGTTAAACAGGATGGTATGCTCTGATAGGATAAGGATGAGGGGTGTGCAGAGCAAAACTAGGAATTACAAAATGTTCATAGAGTTTCCAAAAACAAAAATCAAGAATGATTATGAGAAAGTTTTCTGATAGAAGTACCGTTTGAGGTTAAAGGGATTACTGTATTTTCAAAAGCGAATGATAGATACTTTCCATTGTGTGTCTAGTGGGATTATATTTTTAGTTGTTTCTACTATTTTTGATGTTTTAGTTCAAAAATGCCGACATTCAGTAACTTTTCAAGTTATTTTGGAATCACGATATTCCAGCAGAAACTAGACTTTGTTTTTGAAATTTTGGAAAATCTGAAATTGCGAAAATTTTGAAACAGCTATGCCTGCATTGCTTTGATCATGAGCTTTCATATCTTTTTTTCATTCTGCTAGATTTCAGATCGCGAAGCAGTTATCCGACAAGTCCAGAGTCGTCGACCACGGGACGCTCGTGGATTCCCACTCTTGCCTCCAGGATTGACGTTCGGAACTAACACACCATCTCCATTGCAGCGTATCAACATTTCTCCACCGCCAATCACTGAGGAACCAGTCCCACAAGAACCCCAATTCCCTGATCAACCACAAGCCAACGACCCGCTCCCATTCCATACCAACGCTTATGACTCTCCGCCACCAAGTCCAGGACACGAGATGGAAGATCATGCCGATCATATGCGTCACGATCCAAATGGAGCCATTCCGACACTTGCCGAGCTTGGATTGTCAGAGGAGGATGGTGTTCAGGAAAACAACAATTCTGGTTAGTTAGACATCGAACGGTGTCAGAAGATTAGTGTTTTTTGTAGTTGCGAAGACAGACAGAACCTCTGCCAGAAATAGACTAAACACTTGTTTTTCAGATGAAGACAAGAACAAATTTTGTCATATCAAACTCTGCAATTCGTTCCATCATCTTCTGAAGACCACCCCGGAAAATGTTCAGGTACCGAGATGAAAGTGAAGAAGAGTTTGAAAATTTATGATTTCAGGATAAGCAAAACATTCTGAAGGAACTTCTGCATCATTGTGATGTGATTCTCCGTAAGGCGATTGAGAATTGTCCGAGTTCAATCACAGAGGAGTTGGTGGAGCTTGCTGCCTCGATCGTGCTCATCAACAACTCTCTCCAGCGATCGACTAATTATCATGCTTTCCAAGTGAGTGGGAAACTGATCTAGGTTTTGATATTTGTGAGCTTAACAACCATCTTATGCAAAAATGAAGTCAAAAATAAGTACTATAATTTCTAGGAACAGTTTAGTGATTTATCCTATTTGCAGACTCATAATTACGGTAGACTCTTGTAGACTCTTGATCACGGTACACTCTTGTAAGCTTCAAATTACGGTAGACTCTATTAGAATTCCTGGGCGCTCTTTCAGAATCATACTGCCATTAGAATTTTAAATAAAGTTGTAGTTCCATTCTTACAATTAAAATTTCCAAATTTTCAGTCAAACTCTGGAATCGCTCTGTCTCTCGTCATGAGAGTCAAGACTGCCATTGACAAACACATCATCTGAAATGACACCATGTCTCCCAATTCAACGAATTTACAGAAAACATGCTCTTATGAGCAATCAATTTTTCCCCGGTGTTTTCATATATCTTTCATTCTACCCATGCGCCCGATTTTCTTACTGTATCCCAAATTCATCTCACCGTATCCAGCTGAAAAATGTCTCTCCCAATTTCATCTAACCCCCAATCTGCTTGTTCAAATTCCACTTTTGAAAATTTGAAATTCCAATAGCTCCCCGTAGATAACATCCATATCACTCCGATTAACTGTTCCTCCTGAAATCAAAATACTATAGTATTTTCAAAAATAGTTGCACCCTCTGCGCCTTCCACACATTTCCTCTTTGTCTGTAAATGCTTTGTTGACCATTTCGGCTACCAAATCAACATCTGATCTCTTTTTGCCGTTTCTTCTGCTAACAATAATGCACGTTGGAATGTCTCGTGTCTGTAGAGACCATCCATATCACCAGTTCTTACTTGTAACCTAATCCATCCAACCTGACTGATGTCTTTGTGCCCCACCTAACTTTCACCACCTCCCGCTTAAATTTTCAAAAATAGTTCGCACGCTTCGCTTTCTCACATTATCCCACTTATTCCCTATTTCCTGTCTGTAATTGCTTCATTTTCACGATTTTCAAGTTTCACCGACCGAACCAAGGTTCCACTTGCTTTTTCCTTCTTTCACTTTTCCGCATGATCTACTTGGCTCCAATCGAAACAACTAGCCTCGCAATTTTCAATTTTCCACACATTTGCCTGCAATTTCTGGCACTAACTACTTAAATCTGATTCTTACTTGTAATCTATACAATTTATGTTTCATTCTATCTAATATGACTGATATCATAATGCCCCACCTGATTACTATCATCCCAAAGATTGTAGCAGCTTCAAAACTAGCTTGCACGCTTTGCTTCTTCCACACCTTTGGCTGTATTTGCTTGTTATCACAGTTTCCGGCCTACTCAAGCCAAATCACGATCTATTTTGCTTTTGCCATCTCTCACCTTCTCTGATGATCAACTTGGTTTCAATCTGAACGTATAGCTACTCAGGAATTCACTTTTTGGTGTTCACCCTTATCTTTCCTGCTTAAAAACTTTCATGAAAACTAAAAAAACCAAGGACTGTTACATTTGACTCAAAATGATCCACTTGCTTTATTTTCACCCGTTTTTTTCACTCAAACTTGTAGTTGTCATTTTGATTACCTGCACATTGTCTGTAATTTCAGTGGGACCCAAGCACTACTCTTTTTCCCGCACCTCATTTGCTCAACGTCGACACTGTATTTCTCGAAGTTTCAGTTTTTTTTCAACACATCGCCTAATTGCTTGTACCTGCACGCTTTACTACGAACTTTGCTCTTTTCCTCATTCCCATTAAAATCAACAAATCCTTCCACCCATCTCCACCTTGATCCAAATCGTTTCCATACATTCTTGATACCCAAATCTATGTTGTAGCTTCCTTGATTTGTCCTACCTAGTGTCTTTGCTCTAGTGCTCTATGCTTCCTGCTTGTCGCATTGTTTCAAACCAAATCAAGATCTGATTTGCTCTTGCCCCCGTTTCACAGTGTCTCGCTTTTTCCCCATGATCCCCATCCTTCCGCATGATCACCAATGATTTTCCCCCCGATTCTCAAATCCATATTGCTCTAGTGAATTCCAATTTTCTCGGTATACCCCCAGTAGCTTTGACTATTAAAATCTTCCCAAAAACTGAATCTCACCCAGATCAATATCCCGAATGACCTGTTTTTAAAACCTTGAACGGTTATCCTCTGATCCATTTTTCATTCTCTCCGGAACATTTGGTCGATTTCCTATATTAGGAAAAGAACTTGCAATAATTGTACTTTCCAGTTATAACTTTTCGAAGTCGTTCCCAATTTTGATGGTTGCCTTCTCCACAGCACTTGTATTTTGTTTAAACTTCTGCTCGAATGAATCTAAAACTGGAAACGAAATTCAAGAAATCAAGTTTATTATATAATACAAAAATAGGCATATCATCAGAACACAGAATGTTTTGAAAGTTCACCGAGAGCAAGTTTTTTTAGAAAAATAAATTATGCATGGCTGGACAGAAGTTTGGCGAACTAAAGGGGAGGAGAAACCGTTGGTGAATTTATATCAGCAAAATTCAAAGGAACTATACATATGGGAAGGTTTTGATGCTTTACATATCACATCGAAGTGGAGTGTGCTCTGGTTGTCTTTCTGGGGCACGATGGTTGCTGACCATTAACACCTCGGTTGAAGAGTTCTCACGGATTCGGCCGAATAAGCGCATGAGACGGAGGCGGTAAATCTAAAAATAAAGAAAATGAGAGTTTCTGATGAATGACTTCCTGAGCTTTTTCGTGAGAAACTCACCCTTTGTGTCCAAATCGTGATCACGGGGTTGATCATGATCCCAACGATCAGAAGCCGAAAGAAGAGAGTGGTGGCAAAGTGGTAGGCGCTGTTGCGGCAATACTCTCCACAGAAGCTGCTGAATAGATAAAGAAGGCGATATGGGAGGCAGGTGAAGAAGGTCCATAGAGTGCTTGAGAAAAGGAAGAAGAGGCGGCGGAAGAGTTTCTGGAAAAAATAAAATAAATGGGAAATTTGAGATGGGAATGTGTACCGATCGCTGTCTCTCTTCCATATGAGTTAGGTTATGAGCAATACAGTAGATCAAAGCGGAGAGGGAGAAGGATGTGATAATCATGACAACGTAGAAGATTGGATTGAGAATGTAGACGTATGGGTTTAGCATGGTTCGAAGACAGCTTCCCTGAAATATAAAAGGTGAGGGTAGATAAAATTTAAAATAAATTTTTTAGAGGTCGGATTTCTAACTTTCTTCAAAATACTATTAACTTTTAGAAGATCCTTTCTACAGTAATCCTAATATGCTCTACCCGCGGCTGTCATATGTCCGATCACTTTGAAAAGTTCTGAGAGTGTAAAACAGACCTAGATTTAAAACTTTGCATTCACAGAATTTTCGAAAATCCCTAATTTTTCAGCTATTTGTAGATTTCTGAAAAACACCTCTTTTGGCCAGTTTTTGTACTGGACAAGTGAAAAATGGGTGTCTTTCAGAAATCGGCAAAACTCTGGAAAACTAGGAATTTCTGAAAAACTCTTCGGCAAACTATCAACTGAAAAGTTTGTTTTTTGTGTATCCTATCGACCTGAACTGTATCTAATCCAAACAGTTTCTTTCTACAGTAATCCTAAGACACATTTCTCTTTTTTTTCACTTTTCACCCTTACATTAACTTGCAAAAAGCTAACAAGCGCAATGTTGAGTGCAATCAACCCGATCCACGTTGCAGCTGACACCCATAACAGCCTCGTCCGGTTGACAATTTGATAGTAATGCAGCGGAAATTGGATGTAGATGAGCTTGTCGACATTCAGCCTGCAAATAGAATCACATCACATCATTTTATCTCTTCTTTTTGAATCTTACCAAACAAGATTCAGACAACTGCACATTTGACACGTCCATATGATCAGATAGTAGGGATGGCAGAGGTGTGGATCAAAGTATTTCAGCCATGGACGCGTTTTCATGTAGACGATGCACATCAAAAGATCCGCCACTGTCATGTTGATCACGATGATCTGGAACAAATTGGATTTTTGTGTCATACTGCTGCCGAAAAACAACAAGACCAGGAAGCATCATTTTTTCTTCTCAATTTATATTCATTTCCCGTTCCAGCTAGAAAAAAAATTTTCAGCAAAAAAAAAACAAACATACTTGTCTCGGTTTGTCTTCCGTATTGATGTATCTGAGCGCGATCCATAGCACAATCGAGTTGAACAGAGTTCCAACGACACCACAGCTCACATAAAACGCCGTTTCTCCTAATGTGAAGCTCTCATCGAATGGCTTTGTGGCGTTCGCCACCATCTCCGTTGAATTCATACTGGAACACAATTTTTGCAAAAGTGCAACAAGAAAAAACGGAAATTTTGGTTCAGAAACGCTAGGGGAACAAGGAAAAAGCAAAAAAAACAAGTGTCAGAAACAGAGTGGTGGAAGAAGAATTCGATTACTTTGATAGGCTTGTTGAATTTTAAACCAGATTCCTTCTGTGCCAAGTGACATCATTACGTCAAATGAATGTGTCTTCTGTCCTCATATTCTAAAATAGGTGCAATGGATATTCAGAAAAATGAATGAAATGAGTAAGTGAGAAAAAAGTGAGTATTGAAACTTGAGCCATATGCGCGAAGACTAAAGAGACACATCTATATATATATATATATATATAAAGAGCAAAAATCTACTCCTAGTTTTTTGCATGTTTTATAATTGTATCTATCTGCACACGGGTCACATGTGATACCTACAAAAAAACAAGGTTTTTTCTCCCGCAACGCTTCAAAGTTTAGGATGGGGCAGATTATTAGCCTAATTTGTGAGGGCGTGATGAGTCGGATGAGTTTTTTTTTCTTCGGTGCACCTTCTGGTTTTTGATGAAAAATACGGGAAAACCGAATTGCCGTAAAACATTCCATACAACCAAATTCGAGCTCAATTATCTCGGCTCCTATAAAAAATATCAAAAATGTGTCAATTGATAAGATGTTAGTGGCATTATGATAAACAATTTATCAATTGACAACTTTTCGATATCTCTCACAGAAAACGAGAAAAATTGGCGTAAAGTTTGAAGTTGGAGAGGATCGTCTTAGGTTCTGGGAACCTGAGAAAAAAAAATGAGGGAAAAAATTAATAGCCTGGTATCCATTTTTGTCGCGGCCGCTGAAATATGATATGACATCAAACACTTTATACCTAGAGTACTTATGAATATATCCAAATTTAGAAACTGCTAGACTCCAGAATCCTGAGCCCATATTCATGAACATTTTCCTTCCAAAAATCTACGGAATTACTTTTCAAACGGAGAATGGGAGCGTCCAAATGCACTGGACATCATTTTAATGATTTTCAAAGATCAAAAGGGCCAGATAATGACTTTTTCTCGAAAACTACGAAATGAAAAATTTTCATATTCGTTCATAGTACGGACCTTATATATCTCACTTCTTTTGAAAGATACAAAAAAGTTGTCAACTAATAAAATGCTTATCATGCTATCAGCAACATTTTACCAGTTGACCACTTTTTGATATCTCTTATAGAAAATGAGATACATAGGCTTAAATTTGACGACTCGGGTGGTGTTCTATTAGAGTTTATGGTAAGAATATTCCTTTAACTTTTACGGTTTTCGGTTGATTTTGTTTAGAAAAAACGAATTTCTAGGGAAAAGATTCTTAAATATGGCATCTGGATTCTGAATCCACGTTAAAAAACTAGGAAAAAATTCTGCTCTCATTGAAATGCGGGTGGCGATGCGACAAAAATGAGTGAAATGCGAAAATGTCTAATTAGAATCGTCTGGGAGATTCAGGAAAATCCCAAAATCCAAGAAGCAATCGTTGGACATATGGCTCTGAGCGCTGCCGATTTTATTTGTGTTGTTTGTCATGAAAATGGGGGAGCTTTAGGAGGGATGGTCTGGATACTTTGAGTGTGCTGCACTCGGATTGATGTCTTTATGAATTTTTCAAAGTTTTCTCAAGAATTCTTCTTAGCACAGGTTTCAAGGGAGATTTGAATTTTAGAATAGTTGTGGGAGGGTAAGATGTGACTTTTGGTTTTAGTCTACTCATCTTAGACAATAGAAAAACAAACTTTGAAACTTTGAAAACGCCATTTGAGAACACCAATGAGCAAAGGAGAATGATGCTAAATTCCAATTTTAGAACAATAGAAGGGCTCTGATGATTCTATACCCTTTCATATTTACTTTTGGGTCCTCCGTAGCAATTTTTTCTCCTTTTCTCTATCCATATCCAATCCTCGTTTCTTATTAACGAGTACCGTGGTGTGTGTGCCCACGAATCCTATCAAGAATGCAAACGAGAATATAACAAATCTGCGTTGGCGTCGGCTAGGAATTTTCGGGGCTCTCAAATTCTAGAAACTGTTAAAGGGGGAATCTAGAATATGCTAGTAGTAGGTAAATCGCAGGAAAAATGATGAATCACTCTTCAGAAAATTAGCCAAAGGTCGGAAAAGTGAACAAATGACGCTAGGAGAGAGAAAAAGGGAGGATTTTAATTAAATGGGATGACGTGAAGGGAAATGGGGTTCTAGCTAGCAAAGAACAAAGACTTTCTTCAGAAAATTATTTATGTATAGTATTTTGGTGACAAAAAAGGTTGAGAGCAAGTATCTTGTTAAATTTTTCTCAAATGCGCAAAAGTGAGCTACCGTATTTTTGAGCCTATTTTAAATATTATTCTTACATTTTTGTCATTTTTTGAACGATTTTAGTCATTTTTCAATAATTTTTATAATTTCAAATAAATTTGTTGAAAAATTTGGAAAATAGGAAAGTAGCCTTCAAAATAGTCTCAAAGAATACCGTAATTTTACGTAAAGCAAAAAACTACCGTACTCCTTGAACTAATTTCAAATGTTTAATTCTCATTTTCTCTATTTTTTCACGATTTTCTCCGCTTTTGTTTCAATGTGAATCAGGAAAAAATGAATTAAAAAATATGAAAATCATCAAAGGTGGGGGGACATGAAAAAAATAATCTTCTCGAAATTCCGTTCAGATATGCCCCTCGAGGAGTTGAACTTGTGGGTGCGAGGTATGAGGGCGCGGCACCGCTACCGGCCGAGCTATGCGGGCAGAGAGAAAGCCTGCGCCCGATCGCATACATAAAGGCGAGGACGACAACTGTACGCAGAGTGACATTAAGCGTTGTACACCGTCACGTCAGAATGCATACTCTGGCCCCAAAAATCCCCCGTAAAATCTCCTGTCCCCCCACCTTTAAAATAACAAAAAGGTTGAAAAACTAAAAAAATAAATATACAACACCAAAAATAAGCCCAAAGAATACGGTAGTTTGCTCTTGCGTCTTTAAGAAACATAATACAAGATGCCGTAAACACTCTAATAGAACGCCACCCAAATCGTCAAATTTGAGCTCATGTATCTCATTTTCTGTGAGAGATAACAAAAAATTGTCAACTGATAAATGTTGCTGATATCATGATAAACATTATATCAGTTGACAACTTTTTTATATCTTTCAGACGAAATGAGATATATAGGCTCAAAGTGGACGGTCTGGGTGGCGTTCTATTAGAGTATATCTGCTCTCGATCCTACTTTTAGAAAAATTCAAAAATCCACTTTCTAGGAAGGAACACAACTTTTTCATGAAATTCTCTCTGAAATCTATTTTCGGACCTAAAAACTGAGGAACTTAAACAAGAGTTGCGAAAAAGGAGGCGCTGTGGGAAATCCGAAAAAAAAATCCCCTCAGAAGTCTCACGAACTCAAACCAAAATCCAATTTCGCACACAGTGCGACTTTTCCCTCCCGAGAAAATCCTCTCTCTTTAGAAGAAGGTTATGTCTCATCTCTTTTGTGTAGCAGTATGCATACTTCTTCATTATAGAATTGAGGAAAAGGGTAAAAAAAGAAAACGCGTGCAAAAATGAAGATTATCTGAATAGAGTGGTAATGAACCTTGCATTCTGCCAACGCATAGGTAACACTGGAGTTTGGAGTGGATATAAATAGAAAATGAGGATTGAAAGATGAATAATTAGATGTGGTGTGTGTATTCCAGGTCAAAGTGGAAGAAGAAGAAGGATGCGTGATTTTTCCAAAGTTGGCTTCCGATTCGAATCGGAACTAACTTCATTTTTAGAATATGTACTAGATGAAATCATATTTGAAGGAGTGTGAATTCTGGAAGGATAACTAGAAGGCTTCAAAAAGCACTTCAGAATCGGAAATTGAAAAGCAAAAAGTTTGGAAGCTATTTTCAAAACCAAACCAAAATCCAACACATATCCTGAATGATTTTTCCATTTATTTAAAGCCACCAAAAATTCCATTGACCAGATGGATTTATATTTATATTTCATCCTTTTGGGATCAGAGTTTTGGTGCTAAAAAGCAAACTAAAGCTTCTTTCATCCTTTTTGTAAAAAAAATTATAAACATTTTTTCCAAAGATTAGGGAAAAACTGATCTGAGCAAGAGCATCTAGCATCTAAAGGAGTGAAAAATAAGTTGCATATGAAAGAGAAAAAAGAGGTGACGAGGCAGCGTCATGTGAAACTTAGTATCTATTTTGGCATTTATTCATCAGAGTTGTGGGCACCGGATCGTGTGAAAAGAATCGGATCGGATTCTGAAGAGGTGTGAGAACCAGATGGGGCCGCCAAAATATTGAGTAAAAATGTTGCTAAAAATAATCCAAGAAATCAAACTTCATAACCAACTACTGTAGCTTTTCTTTCTTTTCAAGTGACCAGAACAGAACATACTCAGAGTAACGGAAATGAGTCGTGTGGCGTGGTATTCAAAATGCTAATAAAAACAAGAAAGCAATAGAAAAGTGGAGGCGGGGGAGCCAGTGGTCCGGCGGTGTTGAGGGTTTTGGAATAACAACACAGATTCGCCTTTGACCGGTGTTCCAAATTCATTTTAGATGGATTTTTTCATCTCTAATTTCCATGAATTGATTAGAATGGATTCTGAGGTGGGAAATGAAAACAGAATCGCGTGCTTTGGGAAATAAATCATCGCTTTTGAATTAGTAGAATTTTTGAAGTGATTTCAAAAATTATGAATTTCCGTTTTTGAAGATGACGTGTTCTGAAAAAAACACAGTAAAACTTGAATCACTTGGCTGGTGACTTTCAACTTTGAGCTAGTTTATCTCGGTCCTCGCAAAAGATGTCACAAAGTAATCAACTAACAAAATGTTGATAATAAAATGATAAACATTTTATCAGTTGACCACTCTTCGATATCTTCTACAGATAATGATATAAATGTGCTCAACCATGTTGGTATCGAAAGCCATTCTATTAGAGTGTTAACGGTGCGCTTATGGTATACCTTTGATGTACAGTAACGGACAAAAATTTACTATTTTCCAAATTTTTTTTTTGAATAATTTCCAACTGTGAGATTTCAAAAAAGTTATATTGACTTTTTCCCATTACTCTGGGAAGTTCAAATTACCGTAAACACTCTAAAAGAACTCCACTCGAATCGTCAAACTTGAGCCTATGTATCTCATTTTCTGTAAGAGATATCGAGAAGTGTTTTCTGTAAGAGATATCGAGAAGTGTTACTGATAAAATGTTCCTGATAAACATTTCACTAGCTGACAACTTTTTGATTTCTTTCACAAGAAGTGAGATATATGAACTCAGATGAGGACGGTCCGGGTGCCGTTCTTTTAGAGTGTTTACGGTATTCTTTAATTTCCAGACAAATTGGGACATTCTAGACTACTGTTTCAAAATTTTAAATTGATAATTCTTCACTAAAAATCGAAAAATGGATCTTACTGTTTTCTATCAGACAATCTTAGAAATTCAAAAAACCAAATTCAACTTGTTAGAACTCTCCGGAAGTGAAAAAAAACCTGGGAACTATGAGAATGTGAGTCTGGTGTCTCCATCAAACATCATCAGTAACGTGAGAGAAGAGCAGACGAATTCAATTAGTGTCTTCCACGCGGCTAGTACTACATATAACGCTCGGAGATTCAGATTCAGAAAGCCGACCACTTCCCGTAATTAGAAGTGTGAGGAGTTGTTCGCGAAAAGGTGTCAAACCCCCTCTTGTTTATTTGATCCCTTGGATGAGAGAAGTCGTGAAAGTTCCAATTTCTAATGGTCAAAACTTTGTTTTTCCCCTTTTTCTTACGTCTTGAGCAATAGCAATAAAACGAGGAGGGAGGTCGAGGTCAAAAGTGGCACACACAGACAGGGAAGAGGCATAAACAGCCAATAGGTTTTTGAAATAAAAAAAAGTTTTTCTACGTATCCTCTCCTCCCTCGTCTTTGATCAATTTCTATTTTTAGGGAAACAATGGATGGGAAACCGAGAAGCTATATTTTGTGTCAAAATAAGCGCTAACCAGAGTTCTGATAGGATAAGAAGGATTAGGAAGAGAGAAGGGGCTGTGATATGTTTATATCTTTCTATCCTTAAGGACATGATGTGACTTTGTCACACATCCGTTTTGATTTTAACGGGGGTATATGGATGTATATTTTAGTTTTGGTGTGAGTTGTTAAGTGAATCATTAATTTGTTGAAGAAATCCTGAGATCAGTCTGGTGAGTGGGCGGTGAAATTATGTATGTAAATGGTATAGAGTTTTAGAAATGGGAAATTTTATAAACTCAAGTACAGTACTTTTCAGACAAATCGGAAAATCCTGAACTACTTTAATAGGAAAACTCAAAAAACACAAAAGGGTATCTTCAGTACGTTAAAAATGGTTAAAAATTAGAGAACTCCAAGATTGCCTAAGATTTTGGGCTTGGGTGTTCGACCTCAGAGTTTTGGATTGTTCTAATCACATCCAAAATCCAACATGATTTCGTTTAAAAATAATAAAACAAAGCTTTCCCCAACGCCTTGGCTGGAAACCATGGAATCACCAGACAACCACGGCAACACCAACCAATATCTGGTGAAATGAGACACTAAGAGCCGGAGCTCCTCCTTTTGTCCTTCTTCTCCCCTCGTCTTGGTAGCCCTCTCCGTTTCCGACGTCAAACACATTGAGAATTGGCAATAATGTCCTGGAGGGAGAAGAAAAGGGAAACATTGTGGCACATTTGTTCAAGAGGTACTCTGTTGAGTCTAAAATTAAACTGAAAATCATTTTGCGCCACGATTCGATTGCTCTTGAAGAGGTTGCCCGTCGTTTTGAAGCGGTACAAGTGGGGATGATAGTAGGGGGCAATGACGCAAATGATCTTGACAATGAGGACAGAAGGGTGTGGATGAGCAGAAATTGAATTTTTATATTTGCAAAAAAAAGGTGATGGGTGTGTCGGAACGGATTTTTATGAGATTAATTTTCAAATAACCAGAAACTATTAAAAAATTTTCTAGAAAATATCAGCATAAGAAAGTTCCAATAAGCCCATTTATTGTTACACCGAATCTTAGAAACCCCATTATAGCATGAATACTGTGGGAAAGTTGAACTTGGTCCAAAGAAAACCAATTATTATTGAAAAAAGGTTGTTTTGGGCTCGTGAGAAAATCGAAAAAATCGGTGTCATATGTTAATTTGTTTTGTTGCCGAGTGTTTTTTTCTGATGTGATGGCTCACACGTGCCATGTATATTTGGTTATTAATATGTATTCAAAAGGTGGGATATTGGAGTAAGTGTTCGAGAAAAGTATAGAATTAGTTAATCCGAGGGGCACGTGAGATACCCAAAAAGTGAAGATGAAAAAGTAAAAAATGTATGTGTCATTGGGTGAAGGGAATGGGATTTATGATAATTTTGGATGATCTGGTAAAAATGAAAAAAAAAAACTATTTTGGATGGGAATCAGGGTTGAGAGAAAGTTGAAAAAGATGGAATTTTGATACACGGTTACTGTAAAACGAATTTTGACCTCAATTATCTCGGTTCCTATGAAAGATATCTAAAAATTGTTAACTGATAAAATGCTTGTCGTCACGTCAGCTAACTTTTATCAGTTTACAAGTTTTTGACAACTTCAACATTGCTCTAGATAATTGAAAAGCACTAAGAAAGACCTAATAAACTCAATAAATAAAGATAAACAACTGAAATATGTATGTATGTGTCATTGGGTAAAAATAGGCTTTATGAAAATAGAAAAATATGGAACTTGGTTTGTTAAAAATTGAAAAAAACCCATTCTTGAGGGATTCAGGTTCAAGAAGCAATTCAAAACTATTGAAGTTTTGATGAAGGGTTACTGTAGAACGCAAAACTATGAAGATACTTATTCACTCTAATTTCGAGCTAAATTATCTGGCTCTTTATGACAAGGGGGGGCCCATGAGAAAAGGGGGGGCCCATGGGAAAAGGGGGGGCCCAAGTCAAAAGGGGGGGGCCCATGAGAATAGGGGGGGCCCAAGTGAAAAGGGGGGGCCCAAGTTGAAAAATGTGGACTA
Organism: Caenorhabditis nigoni; assembly: GCA_027920645.1. Classification (NCBI taxonomy): domain Eukaryota; kingdom Metazoa; phylum Nematoda; class Chromadorea; order Rhabditida; family Rhabditidae; genus Caenorhabditis; species Caenorhabditis nigoni. The sequence continues at coordinate 2,973,281 of CP115869.1, forward strand.
AGTTAAGATTTACCAGTTTTTCGAAGTTTTTTGGATGTTTCTATGAAAATTTCGTTGTTTCCAAAAAAATTCATAACTTTAAAAAATTTCAGTTTAGGTCGGTTTTTTGAATGAACAACAGTATTTTTTGCATTTTAACTGTGAAATTTGAAGTTATTCAGCTAGTCTAGACTTTTTTCAGGCTTAGTAACAAAAAAATAAACGAAAAATGTGCAAAAAATGACCGAAGCTGAAAATTTCAAAAAATTATGAAAAGTGTTCAAAGTTCGAAATTTTAATGGAAACAGTCACAAAACTTGGAAAAATAAGTAAATCTTAACTTAGTCCACATTTTTCAACTTGGGCCCCCCCTTTTCACTTGGGCCCCCCCTATTCTCATGGGCCCCCCCTTTTGACTTGGGCCCCCCCTTTTCCCATGGGCCCCCCCTTTTCTCATGGGCCCCCCCTTGTCATAAAGAGCCAATTATCTCAGTTCCTATGAAAAGTGCCTAAATTTCGTCAACAGATAAAATGTTATCTGTGATGTCAGCTACATTTCATCAGTTTGCAATTTTTTGATACCTTTCACAGAAATCGAGATAATTAGCGGCGAAGTGCAGTTCGGAAGGTAACGTTATCATGAAGAAAATAGGATAATTTTTAATCATTGATCTAAAATAAACGATAACAAAAATGTTAATTGGAGTTGAAGGTTTCTTCTTGGTGACCAGATTGTTGGTTGCACAAATTATGGTAGGAAACTAATTTATTTCTCGACGTTTCGGCATTCAGCCATCATCAGGAGAGGATTTAATTACCTAAAGAAAGAAAATGGAAAATTAAGCATTGACCGGAAGTGACAAAAGATTGGATGGGAGAGAAGAGCAAACCGAAGAAACAACCAGAGACATCAAAAATGGATAAATAGAGCACTCGGGAGTTAGGCCCAGTAAGAAAGAAGATAAAGACAAAAGAACCGTGAAAGGACGGAGAGTGAGAGCGAGAAGAGAGGTCCAATCAATAATTGCTCCTCTTCCTCCTGTGTTTTCCCCCCATTAAACGGTCTCGTTCCTCATAACAACGCCTCTCAATTATTGATTGGACCTCTCTTCTCGCTCTCACTCTCCGTCCTTTCACGGTTCTTTTGTCTTTATCTTCTTTCTTACTGGGCCTAACTCCCGAGTGCTCTATTTATCCATTTTTGATGTCTCTGGTTGTTTCTTCGGTTTGCTCTTCTCTCCCATCCAATCTTTTATCACTTCCGGTCAATGCTTAATTTTCCATTTTCTTTCTTTAGGTAATTAAATCCTCTCCTGATGATGGCTGAATGCCGAAACGTCGAGAAATAAATTAGTTTCCTACCATAATTTGTGCAACCAACAATCTGGTCACCAAGAAGAAACCTTCAACTCCAATTAACATTACGCACAATGCACAACAAAGACATTACCAAAACCCTATCCAACGATAACAAAAATGTTTGAAAATTTTTAGAAATTCAAAAAAAAAACTCCGAATCTTTCAAAATATGATCTACTCTTTTTTTTTCTTGTTGTGAACACCTATGAAAAGAGAACTCAGTTCTGATCTAATTTATATTTTCGCGGACAACTAAATTACAGGCGACATAACATCTTCTTAGTGTCTGGGTGAATTGGAACACCATGAAAAATTTTCTTTCTCTTATGAGAAGTTAATTGAAATCAATCCAGACTTTAAAAAGCCAGAAAAAAGGAATCTAAATGTTCTCAGAACAAAAAAATGTACACAATTGGGATGCTTGTTCCGATGCTTGTTGTTTTTAAAGGGGTAATTATACGGGTCCCATCTTTTTCCATAGAACACAAGTGTGGCCCATAAAATTAAACGAAAAATGAGGGAAGCACGGAAAACAAACGCATTCTGAAATAAAAAGGAAAAATTGTTCTTGAAAACGAAAGTGAACAATATTCCAGAAAATGCGTAAGGTTTCTCATGTCATGAGAATTTTTAGAGTTCACTGATATCAACTTTTTCTAAGAACTACACCTCACTAGCTCCGTCTTACGAGTCAAAAATAGACAAGTGAAGATATCAAGAGCGTGTGAGATTCTTCTCGTTTTTTCTCCTCTCCCTAAGCTTTTCCTAGCTCTCTGTGTTGCATTTACGGAATCCTCTCAATCTCCTTTAAATCTGACTTTTGCAAAAACGTTGCGTGTCTTTTTATTCATAATGTCATGTCAATATTTTCTCCAGAGCATAGGAAAAATGAGAGAAACAGAATAAAATTGGTATCACGAAATCGAAAGTCACGCATTTTGATTTTTTCTTTTGCAAAAAAAATGAAAAATGGGTGGAATGAAAAATGGACGGAAGTATGAGTAAATGGTAAAAGTTTGTTTTTTTTTCGAAAAATATGCTCATCAATTTGATAAAAAAATGTGATAAAGGTTTTATCATAAATCTGAAAATTGTATACATCCGTTCTGCTAAAATGGGAAAACAAATTGTTTGGTCCTTAATCGTAACTGGAAAATCAACAGGATAAGGAGAATGGATTCGAGGATTTGAGTTAGAAAAATGAGCAAGACACTTTTTTTTTTGTTTATATCAATTCGAGATGATGGCTCCACCAGTCTGACACCTGGAAGACACACCTTCAAAAAATGAGTAGACCCTGATATTGATGAAAGTGACAACAGCAGTTGTGTGGTTTTCAAGAAACTTTGGTCTTCAATTTTTTTTTTGATGGATTGAGAAGGAAGTGAAGACAGCGGGTTACTGTAGTAGGGAAAATAATTGCGTTAGTTAGGACTGTCAATTTCTAATTTCTAATATTTTTATTGTATTGAAAATGTCAAGATTACAATATATATATATATATATATATGCGTTGAAAACCCACTTTCAAAGTTTTGATTTGTCTTAAAATGTGGTTGGGATTAGTAGTTTTGAAAATTCATTAGAGTAGTCTCAGAAATATATTCTAAAAGTTACAGTAATCCTATTCTAGCGTTTAAGATTAATCAGATTTCATCTTTTCCAGTGAAATGTTTTTTTCAATTTTCCAGTTCTCCCAATCTCAAATACTAAGCTCTGTTGACCAAGCTCAGACACAATCAAAAGCTCAAAAACAGTGGAAAAGCTTAGATACCATGATTATAGAAACCAAGCACCTTGATTATGGACAAAATAATTTGAAGGGTACAAACATTCTGAGGTCATCGGGGTACAAAGCATCTGAGGAGTACAAAATCCTCAACTCAGGAGTACAAATAACCTGAAAAACTAGAATTGGTACCCTCGCATTGTGAATCTTGTAACCCTCAATTGCTTCGTACCCCAATGACCCCAAAATTTTCGTACTCTCAGAATTATATGGCTCAATTATGTAAAACGTTTCAAAAATCTTATTTTTAAATTTTTCTCTCAAAAATTCATATAAATTAATCTCCGGTTGTTAATAAGGGATGAGCCTCATGTAGAAGAAAAAAGGATGACTCTAAAAAAGAAGACAAAGTAGTAAAACGAGTATCTCTGGAACATTCTCCGGCTGACCGACAAAAAATACTGCAGCTACTTAGAAGGGGAACGAAGAACGGCGCCGATGTCATTTCTACAAGAGTGTGTTCCTTCTCCTCCTACTCAACACAAACAACATCAAACGCAAACTACTGATTTTTCATCGCTATGAAGAGTAAAAATTCCGATGTGGCACAGCTGAAGAGAAGCACACGGGGGCGCAAAAACGTTTGTTCCGCTTGCATGTGTGCATTTTTTTTTTCGTTGCTTTAGGCCGCTCAAAAGCTCATCTCTATTTTTGAGAGCGCCCTAAAACCAATGAAACTTTTATGGCCAGGTGCTCTCGTTTTCAAACCGCACACTATTCACACCCGAACAATACAATACGAAACAATTGGCGTCATTTGGGTGTGGAGTGTCAAGAGCGCGTCCTCCCACGAACCAAAAAATGGGAAAAGGAGGAGGGGTTTGAGCTTTTTTTAGGGTTGAGACGAGTATTCTGTACTTTGGTGAATAATAAGAATGAACTAGAGAACCTGAGGTATCTAGTAAATAACTTATTCCGGAGGAGCACTTGACAAATAGTTACCAGAAGTCCTGCATTTTTGGGAAATTTGCTTAGATTGATAACCGTCTTCTTATCAGTACTATAACTTAGAAAAGTGGATTAATCAATTTTCAGGGAAAATTCGAAGTTTATTATGAAAAAGATGTCAGTTGCTGGAAACAATCTCATCGGAACTGGTTTTTCACTTTTGGAACAACAATAAAAAAATTCAATGGATAAAAATGCTCTTTAAACATCATGGACAAATTTCATGTCAGAGAAAGTGATACTCATTTTGAAAAGGATTCTAAACTTGAAACCAGTATGAATAGCTTCTAATTATGAACATATTCTGGTTCCTTTGAACTTAAGTAGAACACGTTTTTAATGAATCTTGAAATTTCAGTAGTGTCAGTTTTTTTGAATTACAGTAGAAGACTAAAATAAACAGAAATAGCTGGATACAGAGACAGAAAGAACTGGATAAGCCCGATCAGATGAGGAATCTGAAAATTGTTCGACTGAATATGAACTCAAACTAAAAAATGAAAGTTGAGACCAGTTGCAATAGCTCATCCTAACTTCAAAATAGAAAATGGAAGGTGCGCTATATACAGTATCAATCAGACCGTTTTTGTTTTAAAAGTTTGGAATAACTGGTGTCTGTCATAAATCGGCAAGTAGCTCTGAAACTAGCAATATAAAAGGTTCTGTGAATGCAAAGCTTTCAATCTAGGTTTGTTTTATACACTTGACAGTTATCAAAATGATGGGAACATTGACAGCCCAGTTACAGACTCCTAAAGACTGTCCAAATGGCGGAAACTAAACTGAAAAATACATTTTCGCCATAATGACCGGTACTGTACTTAGACCTCATCAAACTAGCAATACGTTCCTGAGTATTCTACTATTGGGATGACTGGTATAATGAAAATACAACCAACAAATGGAACAAGATAACTAGATGCAGTAGAGTCTCACTTCAAGATGGATGATTTATATCAAAACAACAAAGTCTGGGATCTGTCATCCGTATTGAAATCGTTACCCATCTTTAAGTGACCAAAATGATGAAAACAAGAAGTTCCAAGAAATTCCGTTCAGAACAAACTCAAATCTTCATTTTTCAACAGTAACGTGGTAACGGCCAAGTTGGTGACCGCGTAGCTCAGCTGATAGAGATGTAAAGCATTCAACAAGTTCAACTCCTTAATGGGCTTACAAAAGTACATGAACATTTAATTTTTCGGGAGAGACGCATGCTTTTAAAAAATTTCTGAATCAGTTTCAATCCGCTTTGCGATTTCCTGGAGTTTTCAAAACAAGCAAGCTAGCTACAAATCAAGAAATAAAAGGAATCGTTTATTGCACGTGCTGAATAAAGAAGTCGCCTGCAAAGAATAAAACAAGCGTGATTGGGCAGCAAACATAAGAAGAAAAAACTCAGAAATCCACTGGAGCGAAAGTTCCCAAAATGCGCTTTTCTTCTGCAGTGCTTCTTTCCGTTCTTCTCTCCTCCGCTTTCTTTTTTGTTGCAACTCCCTAATACTCTGTCAATCCCTTTCTTGTCACTTTCTCATCAGATTGACTCGAGATTGTCCTGCAAGAAAGGACCCTGAAACTGTGTTTTGTTCTTTTTTCTGTACTGAACTGCTATTTGGGCACGTGATTAACTTTATTCAGAAGCGGATGGGGACAACCACAACACAATACTAACGGGAACATTGAAAACTGACTGGGATGAAATAGATAATTGACGCAAGATAGCTGCCAAATTAGACAAGAAAGGAGTGAGAGAGAGAAAGAGACAGAGAGATTTAGAATTTCGAGAAAAATGAAAATATTTTAAAAAGTAACTATTAAGAGGGAAAAAAGCTCGACAAGAAGTGAGAGAGAATTGAGAGAAAAATAGAAATGTATGATTTTGGATTTTCGGCGATAAGAATTTCAAAGATTAGTAGGTGATGGGGAGACAGTAGAAGTTCAGAATTTTACAAAAAAAATCTACAGTAATAGAATAATATATGAAATTAGGACATCAAAAACGGGGGCGTGGTTTGGGAAAAACGGGCAAAAAGAGGGTCACAAAAATATGGGGAAAAAGACAAAAAAAGAGGGGGGGGGGGTAATGCCTAACAGGGATGACAAAAGGTAACGGCTCATCGGCGGAAAAATTTTGCTTGGAAATTTTCCACACAGTCGGTCGCACACTTTAGTCATACGACCTGTTACATCGTGAGGTAGGGCGCGAGATGTCTTGGAAGATTTAAAAAGGGATTTTTTTGGATTTTTTGGGGTTTTTTTTGCAGTTTAAATGGATAGAAAATGGGGAAAAAGGGAAGAATGGGGGATCAAAAATTGGGACAGGAAATGCGACCAACTACGATAGTTGCGCTATGACTATGGCGTGATAAGTGAGAAAATCTTGAGGACTAACTCTAAAAGCCTGCACGGCTTGAAATGGGACAAAATAAACTGGGATTAATATCTCGACTAGGAAAGGTGGTCACAACCGAAGACAATTAGCCCACAGGGCTCTCTTAAAAGTTAGGCTTGAAGAGATAAAAGTTAGATACTGTAGAAGGTGAAGCTCATTACTGACTAAGCTGAAGGTAGATTAGATGAGAGAGGAGGTAGACTAGGTTGGTTGTATCACGAAAGAAAGATGGCGGGGGTTATAGAGGTAGAAAATTGACAGAAAAATCACTAGACAGGGAGGTAGGATAGATGTATGGGTATGTGAGGTCAGAATCTGGGCAGATGTACTAAGACGGAGAGGTAGGCGTGATTAGATAGATCACATTTGGGATTCAAGGAATTTGAGGTAGAGTAACGGTTGTAGGAAACAACAAATTACACTGGAAGAAACAAACAATAAAAAATACAAAGAAAAGGAGAAAAGAAAGATAGAAATAAATATTTCTGTGAAAACAACCACTACCTACGAATAATAAATAATATAATAATTAAACATTTGGGGAAGGACATGGGCTTGGAGATTGGCTACCGTAGCGAGTAGTTCTGTTGATCTTATGAAGACCGCGGAAGCTGTTGTGATAGATTGAGTCCTCGTCATCGAGCTTCTTCTTGGCGGCAGCTGCACGAGCAGTTCTAGCATTTTCACGTTCCTCGGTGAGTTTAGCAGCCTTGGCAGCTTCTTCAGCAACACGGGCAGCTTCAGCAGCAGCTGCAGCTTCCTTTGCGGCCTTTGCAGCCTTAGCAGCCTCCAAAGATTTACGAACGTTTTCATATGCACAAGTACAAGAAGCCACTCCTGCTTGTTGAGCCACGCGTGCTCGTTCAGCCGCTCTGTTTTGAGCTACGATTCGTTGTCTTCTCTGGACATCCACGGCTCTGGCTTCTTTTGCTTCTCGAATAATGTTGCACTCGAAGTTGCGATCGAACATAAAGTTCATCTCAGCTGAAAATTGAATCAATTAATAAAGAAGCCTCCGCTTGTACACTCACTGATCAACTCGTTCAGTGCTTCCATGTTGTTATCAGTGAGCTCTTGAGTTTTGGCGACCATGTTGATGATGATTTCGCGGGATTCGACGCTCTTGTGGTTGCAGATAGACAGCTCCATGATCTCGCGCGCCTGTGGTGTGAGCTCCTGGATTTCTGGATAATCGACGTTGGAAGTGTGGATTGGTCCATCGTAGTTGAACTGTTGGAAGGCAACCTTGAAGTACTCGATCATGTTGTGAGAGGTCTTGACTGGGAACAAGTGTCCAAGTTCGTGCTCAAGTCCTGGGCAAGACTCGTTGCCATCATGGTATTCTTTGGCGGCCTCGATAAGGATAGCCTTGCGGCGGCTCAAGTCTGAAAATGTGAAATTGAGGTTTTTAAGTTCATGTTTTCAGCTCACTGAAGTCATACTGTAATCTGAATCTACAGTACCGGTCAATAAGCTACACAAAAATTTTGTAATAAGTTGATTTTCGGTTATTTTGATCATTTTCAAGAGTGTCGAGCTCAGTTTTCAAGTTTCCGATCCTTTCAAAAACTTCGAATTGTCTAAAAGAGGTCTAGACAGCACTGCACTTACGGGATTTCTTGAGAGTCTCTAGTTTATCAGGTATTTTCCGATTTCTGAAAGACACCTGTTTTTTTTTAGTTTCACACAATCTCAATTTTCAAAGTTATCGAATATTTGACAGCCGAGCTACAGACTCCTGAAAATGATCAAAATGGTCGAAAATTGAATGAAAAACACGCTTCTTTATATCTTATTGACCAGTACTGTATCTGCCCCCCCCCCTTCCAATCTTATCCCTCTAACTCACATTCCTCCAAAGCAGCTACTTGTTCCTCTGTTTTGAATGGTCCAACCGGCTTCTTCTGACCCAGCAAGTACTCCAAACCATTCTCATAATCTTTCATCAGATCCTCATGGAACCGAGCCTTCAAAGTCCACTTCAATTTCTGAATGAAGTAGACGTATCGAAATGTTTGAATAGCTGCGAAGAGGTTTGGCCATAGATTGTTCTTGTGATCGTCCAGAACATAGGATGGTGAGTCTTCTAAAAATTGGTAAAGGTTAATCTTCGGATTTTCACGCGGTTACTAGTGTGATCGGAATCGCTCATCGCTCTCTAATTGGGATGAATCACTAATCCTACTCTACACAAAAAATCCCTTACCATCTATAACTGCCAAGCTCTGACGTCCCTGGGTGTTCTCGTCTCCTGCTGAACGGTTCACCAAGATTCCACTATTCTCATCATTCTCACTTGGACTTCCAATTCTTGGAGAAAAATGTGCTGGAAGTCTTAATGGCAATCGGATCCGGTTGCCATTGAAGGATCCCGATGGTGCATCCATCAAAACTCTGAGCATTCGTTGGTCGACATGCTCCTCAGCACTATGATTTCCCCTTCGGAACGTCTCTGGTCTCGGACGCTTGCAAGTTGGTTCCCCTTTTGGACCATGGCATGCCATGTTCTGAAAAATGTTTCATTAATATTGAAAAAGTTTTCGAAGCGTGAACAGGGGTAGTTGGTTAGTCATGCGTGTCATGAAGCGATACCTAGTAAACATCTACATCATCTACAGTATATAATATGGGGAAGTGGAAGGAGAGGAGAGGGCGCAGTGGGCACGACCTTGATTTATATACTGACTAATGGCAATTCACTTCGATCTGTCATCTTTGACAGTGAGGGGTCATTTTGACCGTATTCTTCCCATATTTTTAAACAGTTTGTAGCAAAAATAGGTGGTGATTGGATATCTGATAAGAAAGAAACGGATATACAAAAATGGATGCAAAAAACGGGAGAAAAATCTGCGATAAAATATGCTGTCATCGCGCGCGGGCGACATTGAAATACTGGCGATGGTCAGGTTGGGGCAAAACCGTATTGAGTACTTGTTTACAACGCCTGTGTCAATCGTCGCATAGTTGAGATTTTGTGTCGGGGGGAAATGGAAGTGTAGATGATGATGGTAGTTGGAATGAAGTGAGAGAAAAAAGGATTACTGCATCGCAACGCCATCGGGCGCGGGAAAAAGTAGTTTTGAAGAGGAAGAAGAAAGAGAGGAACGAAGAATATTAGTAATTCTGATTTCTGTTATAACTATCATACAAAAAACAAGGAAGTGATTGTATCTACAATTCTCAGAAGAAGCGGAACGCGCTCTGTGCCAATTAGGCAGTCAGATTCTGTCTTCTGATTGTGTATGAGCTATACCAAAAAGAATAACAACTACGAAGGCTCTCTCTTGTTATTCTGTTTTTCTTTCCGAATGACGCACCTTACTGGGAAAGAAGAGTGAGAAATCTCAGAGTTGTTATTCTCTTTTATATATCTCAAGAGCTTCTGAAAATCTCTCAAGCGTTCGTCACTACCACTTGTTTTTCAATAATAATAATAATATAATAATCCTATGGTCGCTTGTTGTTGCCACACATGATACTAATCCACCTGGCACGGCTTGTGGTACCAGGATGGCACGGAACTGAAAATCCGAAAGCGGATTTGTGGGATAAAAATGAAGTTTCGTGTGAAAAAAATAAATTGAATGGGCGAAAATTGGATTGGAGGGGTAATGGATCTCGTGTTTTTTTATAAGAACCAAGTTCAAGTAAACAACTAATTGTATAGTTAAGTCTAATTAGAAATGACAGTTTTAATTGGTTTAAGAAAAGAATAACAGCGGGAACTGATAGTAAGATCTAATAAGATTACGGTAACCTTGAACCAAAAAAAGTATAGACATAAAAAAATAGAAGTCAGTGTTACGGTAGCTTTGCCTGCTGGAAACAATGACATAAACAGAAATTTTAATTGCTCAAAAAAGCTCAACAATATCATTTTCATTGAAATTTGGCAAAAAAGAAAGTACTAGTTGGATAGAGTTCTCGCTCTCGCGCTCTAGCGAAATTCATTCGTTTTTTGACTATCGTAATTTCACACTGTCAAGTTTGAGCTCATTTTCTATGGCTCCTATGCAAGATATCAAAAAATGTTCAACTAACGAAACACGCCTGATATCATGATAAACATTTTATCAGTTGACAATTTTTTCATATCTTCGACAGGTGCCACAATAAATCGGCTCAAAGTCGAAAGTTAGGTGCTCTTCTATTACAGGTTTTACGGTAAGGTAAAGAGTTTGGTGGAGCGCGTTTGCGGCTGGCTAGGAAAATTTCGTTAAATGCGTTTCAAGGATAATACTTTTCGAGGACATTACTCTACTACAAAACTCTTAATTCATCATACTAAAAAATAAGACCTATAAAGTTGGCAGGTTGTCAGTCAGCCGGGGTTTGACTACATTTGGGCGCTTAGGTACACGCTAAGCTTCAGCTAGATACTCGAAAACTCGGATCCTTGAGCCAAAAATTGGCTCTAACATTAAACTTTTCAAGTTTATGGATTCTAAAAGCTAGACAGAACATTATTTATTCGATTTATAACTGAATAAATTTCAAAGCTTACAAATACAACTTCATTTTGTTTACTAGATGCAGCTAGCGTATGTTATTAGTTACGGCTTCCGAAATGAACCTAATCCCACCCTCAAAAGCCCCATCAGTACTTACCATTCGTCTCCCCATGAAGACACACGAGCCCGAAGCACAACGACACGCAACGAGCTCGGAAAGGGAATATGAAGCGGAGAGGACGAGAGTAGGGACGGGGGTCCGTCTCTGAGTCGTGCTGGTCCGGCCAAGAGAAAGAGAGAGAGGACCCCGCGTAAACAAAGGAAACGGGAGCGCCTTCCTCTCTTCTCTCGCCCGGGAAGAGACACGCCGACGGGATAAGAGGGCGTAGATCGGGTGGAAAAAATAGGGCGTGGCGAAATTTCGTTGAAATTGAAAAGGAAGAAGGAAGAAGAGCGAAGGTCCCGGTTTTCCAAGGGAGGAGCAGTGGCGCCGCGGCCGGCGCAAGTTGTAAACAAGTGTGACGCGGGCGCCAGCGGTTCGAGGTCAGATGAAAAATTGCATAGATAGTAGGAGAGGCTACTTCTGACCTTCTTCTAATTATCTGATTATTGTTGCGAGATACTGTGAAATACGAGAAAATGGCAAGAAAATGTTGGAAAATGAGAATATAAAACTAATTTTCTTAACGAAAGCCTAGAAATTTGAAACTTCTGTGTTGCAATCGGAGACATAACTGGAAAAAAACTGTGGTAAACAACTTTGTAGAATTCTCAACAACGACGTCATTAGGTTCCATAAAAAGCTCTAATGATGTTTAAAAACGTGTGGATGATGCTGAAAATATTCAAGGTATGACCAAGAACAAACATTGAAGTAACCTTGAGTTACTGTAGGTCTCAAAATTCCAGAAAGTTTCACTAAGGTTCGAAGTCTGGAGGCATTTATGCAAAAATGATATTTCTAGTTTTACAGTAATCTTGATTTGTCTAAGCATTTCAAATTTCAAATGCAGAGGCAATTTTAGATTGAATTAAGGCAGAATCAGGAGAATAACTCTAATTGGACATTAATTCAGACATGAATGGCTAATATGAAATATTCATGACTATTTTCATGTAATTAGCTTTTTCTAACTTAATCTCTACTTCAAATAAAACTCTTTTTAAGAAGGAGGACCAATTTCCCATCCTAATTATCCCTCACTCACCTTCAAACAATAATACGTGAAGCTTCGAGTCGAATAAAGGCAAAAAAAATGAAGAAGGAGATTCTTGAGAAAAGGGGGCGGAGCCTGGGAGCCCCGAAGAGGCGGGTAAACAGGATGAAGCCGATGGGGGATGGAAACTCTGTTTCTCTGGCTAACGGAAATTGAGAAAAAAAAACACATACGTATATGGCAGGAAGTTAATGGCATATGGAGTTTCTTTGGAAGGTGCTAGGAAATAGGCTAGGAAATTGGAAAAGGAAGAGAGGCATTTAAATTGAGTGAGAATTTCTCACTGGGAAGTAAGAGATATCGCATGCTTGATCTATGGGAACTACGAGTTGCTAGGTAGGGAAGCTCATAAGCCAAAAAGTAATTGTTCTGAATTGAAAATTCTAAAGGTTCTAGGATATAGTTCTTTAGAATTCCGGGTACTGTAGAATTCTGATTCCAGACTTATGGAGGTTTAGAATTCTAGAATAAAGTTTCTAGAATTCTGAATTTTCTAAAATTTTCCTAAAATAATTATAGAATTCTGGAACTCTAGGCTGGGTCGTTCTAGGAAGGAATTGGAATGAAATGATGAATCATCTTCTGAGAATCCAAAACACAATAAGAATCCCAAGACACAAACGGAATGGAGAACATCGTCATTCGAATTCGTGTTCAGAGTTCTATTTCTAGGTTTTTGCACACAAGCAAACCGGAATGAACACTGAAACATAAGCTGAAAGGCTTGTTTTTGAACTGAATGCTTAACTATTATTTAACTACTGGCGAATAGGATTTTGGAGGGTCGAAACTTCAAGAATCGGGCTTCTAATGGTCACATAACTGAATAATTTCTATAGTGAACATATTCAATTGAAGACTAACTTACCGGATACTGAGCAATAGAAGAATTTCAGAGGTAGTTGAAAATCTAAGCTAAGAAAATCTAATGTAGGCTACGCAAATGGAGAAATCCGAAGCTTGACTTATATACAACTTTTCCGGACATTTCCAGACATTTTCAGACATCCTCTTCTCCAAAACAAGTTTTTGTTTACTTAACCATCCTAATCTCATATTTTTGAGAACGGAACGGCACCGTACGACACCAGACTTGATGAAAAACAGCCTAACTATAGTAATGGTAACTGGTACGGCTTCTTGTTTTTCTAGATTTCATATCCTTTAGAATTCTACTGGAAAACAGGTGATTTTTAGCAGTGGTAAACAAATTCGAGATCATAATTCGATGTGTTTAGAGCATTCAAGGAGGAAAAAGTTGTTACTGTAGTTTGTGCTCATCTTAGAAAGCTTGAAATGAGCTCAAGAAACAAGGCTAGCCAGGTTTTGAGACAATAAATCTTTTAAAATTCCGAAAACTCATTGAAAATAATGTGTATTTTAGATAAGATACCATTTCAAAATACGGCTTATTTTCTTTGTTGTAAGCTTAAGATCATATCCGAAATGCGCAGCAACTACGGATTACTGTACTTAAGCTCTAAAATGGAACTGCCGTTTGATTGCTTACAAGAACGGAGATTTAAAAAATCTGGTGTGGCCCAAATGTTAGAATCCTATAGAAACCCTTTAATAATGTCAATATTTTCTAAAGAAAACCCTATTTTCAGCCATTTTCATATAATCCAGTTTTTCTGGATTATGATCCTCCTCGACATTTGCAACTATTCATCTTTCGAATTCTGAAAATGGATACAGGTGTAATCTGAAGCCAATTATTTTTTGATGACCTATTTTTTTTCTTATTGAGGGACTTCTAGATGTTTGCTCATTATGTATTTTCGTGATCTAAAACCAAATGAAGCTATGAAATGATGCTAGTGTTCCAGTTCACAGAACTTGTACTCGTTGTTTACGGAAAAATAGAAACTGAGCAAATGATTCATAAGGAATGTAAAATGTGATAATGACATCTTCTGTCTTATTCCGAAACCAATGTGATCTTTTACTTTAGAAATTTGAGCTGGCTTTCTGCCACTGGACATTCGCAGTGTAATTCTCAATTTCACAAATGTTGTGAGATCATGTGAGCAAAAGTCATCATGCTCAGCAGCTGCAGTGTGTGTGTGTGCAACATCAGAAAAAAAGAGCGAGTAATTTTTGTCAACAAAAAAAAAACGGAAAGAGGGAAAAGCGTTTCAAGAATAGAAGAAGAAGAAGGAGCATGAAAGAGTGACCAATTGGATTACACATGAATAAGAAAGTGAGCAGCAGTAGTTGTTGGGAACCCTGCTCCTCCCTTCCTTAATGTATTCCATTGTGACATCTGTTCTCTCCCATGGGAGCTTATAGTATAAAAGACAGTTGCTCATAAATTTGTCACTATAGTGAAACAAATGGCACCACCCAATTTTTGAGAAGTATGGGAACAAATCTCTCTTGTGGGTGTGTGAAAAGTCTCTCTTGTGGGTGCGTGACGTGTTGAAGTTATCAAATTTCGGAGCACTTGTTGTATGTAGTAGTAGTGATAGTGAAAGATAAGAGATAGTTTCTGCCAGCGAACGATTTCAAGTAACTAATGCAACTTTTAGTGATAATGAATAAGGAGGAGCAAACATTAAAAACCAAAGAACACAAAATCCCTTGAAAGGTTAAATAAGGAAGGATTATTTTAGTAAAAATTGGTAAGAAGGGATTACTGTAGATCTTTTTTGCGAAACCAGTTAAACATACAGTACCGGTCAATAAGATAATCGAAAATGAATTTTTCAGTAGTTTTTCGGCCATTTTGGTCATTTCAGAAGTCTAGAGCCAGGTATCCACTGTCAAGTTCTCGATAACTTTGTAAATTTGTAAAATAGACCAAAATTGAAAACTTTGCATTTACAGAATTTTTGGAAATTCCTAGTTTTTCAGTTTTTTGCCGATTTCTAAAGGACACCTGCTTTTTTGAACGTTTTCAGGGCGAAAACAAAAAAGAGGTGTCCTTCAGAAAATCTGCAGATAACGGAAAAACTAGAAATTCTCAAAAAATTCTGTGAATGGAAAGTTTTCAATCTAGATCAGTTCTATGACCTCCGAAGTTTTCAAAATGCTTGGACACTTAATAGCCGAGTTCCAGGCATCTGAAAAAGATCAAAATCTTGACCGGCACTGGAAAGTCGAACATCAATGTTTCAAAATTAAAATTCAAAAGAACACAATGAGAAATTTGAAAAACAGGGAAGCACACAAACCAAAACCAACGAAAAAATGACTCACTTCTAACTTCAATGGGATATTGGAGCTCTCGCAACAGAATGAATAATGCATTAGAGCTCTGGCGCGCCAGAGACCGCGCCAAATTTGGAGACTCCCGCGGCTCAAGACGTTAGGACCCTTACTCGTTTACAAAAACATTATACGTCTCGCAGGGAGCCCCTGGGGCAGGTGGTGTTGCCCAAAAAAAGGGAGCCAATGTTATAGAGGAGGAGAGGGAGGGAGCCCAACTTCCACCCAGTGACTGAATAAACATTACGCAGCGCTTTTTTTCCAAAACTCTTCCCTCGAAGAGACAGAGATAGATGGATAGGGGGGCGAAAGTTCGCAACAAATACACAAATAGTTTCAATGCAGAAAAATGAAACACGTTGACCGGTGTTTCGCGCAAAATGATCGGTTTGAAACAGAGAGAAGTTGGGAGAACTGATAAGAAGTTTCCAGAATATACTTCTTGAAACATCGTTCCACAAACAATTAAGAAGAATGTGGCAGAAGAAAAAAGAAATGATAAAGCAACATTTTTCTGCTTGAATGTAAATAAAACGGTTCTGATTTATTTTTTGCTGACATAAATATTTCTAAAAAACTGACTATTCCAAAAAATGCCAGTGTTTCATCGCTAGAAGAAAATGAAAGTGTGATATATAGGAGATATGATAATTGGGTCATTCAGGATAAGATATTAGAAGAAAAAACGCCTTAGGAAGTTTTTTGTGAAGGCTGTGATTTTTCATTTCTGGGAAATCCGGGGACAGTTTTTTGGTGCAAGGGTGGTGAGACCTTGTAAAGTTGATCAAAAGATGGGTTACTGTAGAAAAGCAAGAAAGTCAAATTTGTGCATTTTTTCTTCAAATGGTTAGACACTGGAAATGAGAATAATTTTAAAAGTAATATATACATTTTTGCTAAATCAGGTTAAAAGTTAGGTCCATGAACTGGAGTTCAAGACCTTTCAGCTTTTTCTTTTCCGTATGATTGGCTTGTTCAAAACGGATTTTATGACAAATCTCGATATACTCTCCCAAGTATTAGATAAATCAAATTCCGGTCGATCCCCTCAAAACGAGAGTCGACACCTTCCACTTTTTCACCTGCTCCTCTTTTTTTCGAAACAAAACATAATGGATTTATTGAAAACTTTAGAAAATGAAACTTCCAGCACAACGCAAAAGACAAGAAAAAAAAATTACAGACAACGGAACAATCTGGCGCCAGAAGGCAACCCAACAATTGTCATGGCTATGATAGGGGGGAAAATTTGTTGACTTGACAAAAAAAATTTGTTAGAGTAAATACGTAATTATGCTCGGGGGCTCGTTGACTCTTATCTGAAAAACCGCATCTTCTAGCGGCGCCCGATTAGTGTTGTATGTTCCGAATATTTTGTTCAGTTGCACGTCTTGGAGAGTGTCGGTTTTGTTTCAAATGAAGAAGAAGAAGAAGACGAATTGCCATCTGCTGCAAATTGAGAGGAAGTGAGAATTGAATTGAAACATTTGACATCTGTCAGCAAGTACAGTACTGGACAGAAGGATGTCATATTTTCGGATTTTTCAGTGGAAAACAGTCAATTTTAGAGTAGAATTTCAGAAATTCAGAAATTCAGAAATTCAGAAATTCAGAAATTCAGAAATTCAGAAATTCAGAAATTCAGAAATTCAGAAATTCAGAAATTCAGAAATTCAGAAACTCAGAAATTCAGAAATTCAGAAAATCAGAAATTCAGAAATTCAGAAATTCAGAAATTCGGAAATTCAAAAATTCAGAAATTCAGAAATTTAGAAATTCAGAAATTCAGAAATTCAGAAATTCAGAAATTCAGAAATTCAGAAATTCAGAAATTCAGAAATTCAGAAATTCAGAAATTCAGAAATTCAGAAATTCAGAAATTCAAAAATTCAGAAATTCAGAAAATCAGAAATTCAGAAATTCAGAAATTCAGAAATTCGGAAATTCAAAAATTCAGAAATTCAGAAATTTAGAAATTCAGAAATTCAGAAATTCAGAAACTCAGAAATTCAGAAATTCAGAAATTCAGAAATTCAGAAATTCAGAAATTCAAAAATTCAGAAATTCAGAAATTCAGAAATTCAAAAATTCAGAAATTCAGAAATTCAGAAATTCAGAAATTCAGAAATTCAGAAATTCAAAAATTCAGAAATTCAGAAATTCAAAAATTCAGAAATTCAGAAATTCAGAAATTCAGAAATTCAGAAATTCAGAAATTCAGAAATTCAGAAATTCAGAAATTCAGAAATTCAGAAATTCAGAAATTCAGAAATTCAGAAATTCAGAAATTCAGAAATTCAGAAATTCAGAAATTCAGAAATTCAGAAATTCAGAAATTCAGAAATTCAGAAATTCAGAAATTCAGAAATTCAGAAATTCAGAAATTCAGAAATTCAGAAATTCAGAAATTCAGAAATTCAAAAATTCAGAAATTCAGAAATTCAAAAATTCAGAAATTCAGAAATTCAGAAATTCAGAAATTCAGAAATTCAGAAATTCAGAAATTCAGAAATTCAGAAATTCAGAAATTCAGAAATTCAGAAATTCAAAAATTCAGAAATTCAGAAATTCAGAAATTCAGAAATTCAAAAATTCAGAAATTCAGAAATTCAGAAATTCAGAAATTCAGAAATTCAGAAATTCAGAAATTCAGAAATTCAGAAATTCAGAAATTCAGAAATTCAGAAATTCAGAAATTCGGAAATTCAGAAATTCAGAAATTCAGAAATTCAGAAATTCAGAAATTCAGAAATTGGGAAATTCAGAAATTCAGAAATTCAGAAATTCAGAAATTCAGAAATTCGGAAATTCAGAAATTCAGAAATTCGGAAATTCAGAAATTCAGAAATTCAGAAATTCTAGTGACTTACTTCGAAAAATCACCGGATCCTCATTTTCATCATTTTCCGTAGAATCGCATAGCTCAAAAATCTCATCGAACATATCCTCTGTTACAACTTCCGAGTCGAGAGCAAACCTAAAACAACCAATTGTAATAAATTTCAAAATAATTACAAAAAAACTCACTTTGAATATCCCAGCTTCAAAAGCAATTCTTCAGCTGCAGTTGGCATAGTATATAGCAAGCTGAAATTCAAGTTATGAGAAGAAGAATCTCACACACACACGGGCATAAATAATTAGCGCAAGAGAGAAGTTTCTAGATTTCCTTTTTTCCGTCCCTCATCTTTTTTGTCTCCTTCTCCTCAAGTTTCGTCCCTCCGCTCATTTTCAGAGGCTTGTTTTTGATGGGGAGCAGCGTATTATTATTATTAATTAGTGCCACTGAATGCTAAAATAGTCAACAAAAAGGAAAGAAAACAAAAATGGAATATGAATATTCCGGTGTCGGTGAGTGAGGGTGAAAATTGGAGGACATGTATCCAGGGGGATTTCAAGGAGGTGGGAGAACAAAGGAAACAAGGAGAAAATGCGGAAAAAAAAGAAAGCAGGGCAAAATGTGAATGGGTCGAACTGGTCACTTAGCAGTGCCAGATGTGATATATACTTAACCGATTGGTTAGATCCGATCCTTATGGTTAGGGGGGGGGGAGGTGTCACTTTAATGAAAAATTGCGGAGAAAAGAGGCGCCGAGGTGTTTTATGATGATGAGTTATGATACGAGTTTTGCCTATTTCTCTCCTCAACCCACACACTCCACCAGACACCCCCTCTAAAATGGATAACTCATTTTTTATCGTTACTGATATGGTGTTGGGGCAAGTGGAATTGATGGGCAAAAAAGCGCATAAAACTGATTTTTTTTTGGTTTTTTTCGAGTTTTTTCAGAATTTTTTTTTGGTTGGGGTTTGATAAGAAATATAATTGTTCTAAAATCATTGGGATCGAAAAAAATTGGTCACAAAAACTATTCCATAAATTTTTTTCTGAAAAAATATATAAAAATTGTGTTCCAAGATGACAGGTGTCTGTCCTTGTCCTCCAATTTGAAACAAAATTTTCAAAATGTTTCTCAATAGGACCAGATGTTTATAATCGAATTTGTTTCTTTCCGAGAAGAAGAAGGAAAAAGAGAGTAATACGTTTATTTTTTAATCCATATAGAATATAAAATTTATGTGAAAAAAAAGAAAAAGAGAGAAAAATAGGAAATGGGGACTTGGTTGGCTTACTTTTTTCCACGAGCAAAATTTCAGAAAAGGGAAATGAAGAAGAAAGAGTGAAGGGAGAGAATAAGAAGAGATTTTGGGGTTCACATGGATAATTAGAGGGTATCATACGGAGCAAAAATCAAGGATTACAAGAAAAAAGAAGAAAAAAAATTTAGTTGTGCTGATGACTCTCTCCATCAGCAATCTCGGTATTGCTGGTGTAAACAAACCACGATTTTACCTGGAATACATTATTACGTATCTCTATAAATACAATTCGGTGCCAGTGTCCCAGATGTCAATCAACAGGTGTTTACCGGTTCATAAATCATAAAAACTCGACTTTCTCTCTCTCTCTCTCTCTCTCTCTCTCTCTCTCTCTCTCTCTCTCTCTCTCTCTCTCTCTCTCTCTCTCTCTCTCTCTCTCTCTCTCTCTCTCTCTCTCTCTCTCTCTCTTTCTGCCTTACCTCATTATTCGTGTTCCTGATTGACGTATTGGTATGGATGGTGGTATCGAAAAAGTCGATTTCAGCAACAACGGCCCCTCGTTCATAATGGGCACTGCGAGCGTAGATCTGCAATATTTGGATTACTGTAGTTTTAGTTTTCGAGGAAAAATACCTTCAAGCACTCCTTAGGCTTAAGGATGAGTCCTACTGGAAGATCAACGAATACACTCCTGTTCCCAAACTCATGAATCAATCGGAATCCACCGATATCTGCCGATTTCTTGGAGCTTCTGTTGACGAGTTGGACATAGTCCGGGGTCACATCCTAAAAATTTGAAATTACAAAGTTTTCATAGCTTTTCAGCTACCGAAATCTTCACTCGTCCTTTGTACCATCTAGTGAATCTCTGGAAGTTGTCCTCGTCAACACTGTCGAAGCCTGGAATTCAAAAAATTCTATGTTCCGGTCCCTTCCTTAAGTTTTTTAGCGTTTCAGTTTTTTGTTCTAAAGCCATAAAACCCATAAAAATGTTGAAAAGCCTAATCACTAAAAAATTGTACAGCTTTTTGCGGTGCTTGTGTGTACACAGCTGCCTTATCAGCTCGCTATATATTTTTTTTCAAACTAATCTGGAAACGATTGTACGAAATTTTGAAAAAATGAAACTGTACGGCATGCTGCGGTTTAGGGAAGCTTATTGAAAAGAGCTATTTTTTGACAATAATTTGAATTTTTGAGAGACAGAGACCAAAAATCAACACTATACTCACTGCTGCTCTCCTCGATGCCTCCATTGTATGGTTTCGTTGTTTCTGGGAATGGAGAAGGTCTTCGTGGTGGGGAATAGTGGTCAATTTTGATGTGTCCACCGGTGCTGCTGCTCACGGAGTGCTGGTTTCCGTGGGTGTGGGTACCATGGGTACTATGGTGAGTTCCATGGGTGCTAACGTGGGTACCACCGTGGGAGCCAACGTGGGAGCCACCGTGAGAAACGTGGGTGTCCACGTGGATACCTTGGGAGCCAACGTGGCTACCTGGCCGGACCTCATGGGAACCACTTCCTCTCTTGTAAGCCTCGTATCCGGTTTTAATGGTTTCAGAAATGGGCTTGATTGGCGGGAACGACGGGGAGACTCTGGTGTATTCACTGGCTGGTCTAGTGTGAATGGTATCGTAGTGAGTTTCCTCAACTCGTCTTGGTGTCTCGACTCTAGCTGGAGTCTCGATTCTAGCTGGCGTGTATGGAGTGTCATAAGCGGAGTATGTTCTTCTATTTTCGATTCCAACTCCGCTACCGATTCCGCTTCCAATTTCGCTTCTGATTCCGATTCCGCTTCCGATGTCGCCTCTAATTCCGACTCCACTTCCGATTCCAGTGGTCTGAGTTGTGTACAATGGACCAGAAGATTCCTGACGTCTTTGCAATGTAGATGAGCTGTACTCATAGTGTCCCGAGTTTCGAGCAGCTGGGATTGGAGGTGGGATTGGAGCTGTTGAGAGTGGAATAACTGTTACTGGTGGAACTGGTGTTGGTGGCAACGGAATGGTTGGTGCTGGTGGTAGAGGAACTGCAGGATATCTTTCTGAATGAGTGTCAATCACAGAGATACGGCTGCTACTAGCAGAGCGAGATTCACGTTGGTAGGGAGAGTAGGTCCGTTGGTATGGGCTATGAGGAGCGGTGTAGATGTTCTCGCGACTTTCATGAATAGTGCTAACGGGCGCTAGTGGTTGAATTGGTGGATAACGATGAGTTGGTGGAGGAACGGATTGGCTGGTTCTTCTAGAATCAGCAATGGTGCTCTCTCGCCGATCAGTTGTTCTCTCATGAATGAATTGAGTGGAATGTTGGTTCAAGCTTCTAGCCAAAGAGCCGACGCTTCCAGTGTGGGTCGTCACATTTCCAGACCCATCCAAAAGTCTACGGTAAACAGCGATCTCCTTCTCAAGATCCTGAAACTTATTTCATTGAAACTAGCATGAAAGAAAAAATACTCACAATGTTCAAATCGCAGAGCTTCTCCAACTCGACGCTGATGGATGTGCACTGCTCTCTGAGCTTCTCAATCTCCTTGATCTTGGATTCAAGACTGATTTCGAACGATTGATTGTTCTCCGAGATTTCCAAGCGGAGAAGTTCAATTTGTTGAGTGAGAGTAGCATTCTGAATTCAAGAGAAAATTGAATATTTTCCCAAAAAAAAATTTTTGGACTCACTCTAATCTCGACATTAGAAACTTGTTGTTGCAACGATGCGCAGTTAGTCTTCACCACCGAAAGCTCATCCTTCAGTCTGTCCCAGGTGATACTGACAGTTGGATTCGAGTTGATTCGCTGCATTTCTCTTTCCAAACGAACACGAATCTCCTCCTCGTTTCTCAGCCGCTTGAACTCGTAGTCCGCACGGATGTCGTTGATAGCCTGGCGGAGCTGATCACGGAAGACGTGGCGATCGGCAGTACGGTCACGAGTGAAGTACTTGTGCTCGTTCATGATGATTCTCTTGTTGTCCTCTTCTAGGTTGCGGATGCTGTTGAGAAGTTCATTCTTGCGAAGGAGGTATTCCTGTTGGAGACTGACAGCTTGATCTTTTCTCTGAATTAGGAAGCGGGTTAGTTAGAAAAAAAAAGGGAAAAGTTGAAAGTTGTGTAGATATTGGCCCAACTTCCAGTACCGTTCAATAAGATATACCAAAATGTGTCTTTAGGTTCATTTCGATCATTTTCAGCAGTCTGGATTTCAGCTGTCAAGTGTCCGATCACTTTGAAAATTTTTTAGGCTGTAAATAAATAAATAAAACAGACCTAGATTAAAAATTTTGCATTTATATAATTTTTCGAAAATTTGTAGCTTTTCAGATACGTGATGATTTCCGGAAGACACATTTTTCCCGTTTTCAGTACAAAAAACAGAAAAAGTGTCGTCTTTCAGAAATGGGCAAATAACTGAAAAACTATGAGTTTTAAAAATGTATGAAAATGTATAGTTTTCAGGCTAGGTCTGTTTTATAGTCTTCGAAATTTTCACAATGATTGGAAGCTTGACCGCCGAGCTTTAGACTAAAAATGGTCAATTTTAACTGAAAAATACGTTTTCGTATGTTTTATTGACTGCTACTGTAGTTGATATTTCATGATAGGTGCCCCAGCTACGGTGCCTCAGCTACTGTAGAATAATCACGGTACTGTATATGAATCATAAATGCATTATTTTTTGAAGTTTTAGTTTCCCAATTTACCATTCTCATCAAATTGATCTGCTCGAAAATACGTCCATTATTCTGCTTGGTCAATCGATTCTTCTCCTCCATGTACTTAGTCCGCTTCAGAGTAATACAATTCTCATACTTGATCTGACAAATTCTAGCAAACTCCTCGTCAACCTCTTTTGGGACCCCAAACGCTGCCTGAGCAGTGTGTCTCCATTGTTGCTCGACCTCCTTGACCTGTTGGGAGAGAGTGGATTGCTCATGAAGAAGCTGCTGACGATTTCTATTGATATCCTCGACACCAGCTCTAACATTCTGAAAAATACTTCTTTGTGTCTGATTTTTGATCTTTCCTTTTTTGTCTTATCAATACTTTTGTATGTTTCTGACCACTACTTTTTTCTATCAGTAGCCACTTCTGAAGTCCGAAACTTTTGCTGCCACTCCCTACTTTGATAATTATAATTAGAATAGAAACATGTGTAAATTTCATGCTGGAAACACACAAACGACCGTAAAAGATTATTATGGCCGTAATAAAACTACGTATGTGTGCACGCCGAAAGTGCACACTGACTTATCAGAGTATGCTATAATATATCGAAACTATTAAAATTGTGTAGTACATCTAAAATTTCCAAACTGTCAACATATGTTCATTGACACTTTGAGAATGCAAACTTGCCCACACAGAAAGTAAATATCATTGGAACTGATAACATGGGAATGAACACTCACTCTAATTTCAACTTCATAGATCTCATTGATTCCACTGCTGTCGGATTGGACGCCGGTTTTGAGCAAGTTGTAGTCGTGCTCCAACGCGGCGTGCTCAGCTTCCATGAAGTGGACCTAAGGAATTAAAAAATGGAACTTAATCCAAAAATTTAGGTAACTTACACTCTCAATAATGTCCACCAGCTGATCATTGAGGCGCACTAGATCTTCTCTCTCGGAGAGTTTAGCTCTTGCCAGATGCAGGAGGCAATCCCTGGCGTTTGCGGAATTCATTGGTTCTGAAATATGAAATTATCAAAGAAATTCTTTTGAAAATTCAGAAAAGCGTTAAAGTTCAAGACGAAAGGGCAAGTAATACCGAGAATGGAAAAAAAACGGTCTTATCGGAAACAAAAAAGGCGGAGGTGAAAAGCTGTGAAACTTTACAAGTGTATGATGATGACAGGCGCCTTAAAATCGGCTCTTCCCCACCACCAAAAATTTTTGATGGCATGCCATTGTGATAGTAAAAATGAGGGTGAAGAATGTTTGTGTGTGTATGTGTGTTTCGCCTGAATGGCGGTACTTTAGCACGTTTTCTTATCATTATCGAAATAAAGACAGTGGGCTGGAGAGCAAGGAGAGGAGTGAAACACTGCAGAAATGAATGAATAGGAGGTGGGGACCGATTATCGAGAATAGAGCGTGGAGCAAACTGTACAGACAGATGCTCATGTTTCTTGGTGTGGAGGTGGGGGGAGAGAAAATGAATCATATAAGGTAGCAGCTGTAGGTGAATCATACAATTGCAAGGAATAGGAAATAGGGAAATTTGTAAAAAAATTTAAGGTCTCCCTATTTCAGAAATCTCTGGTTTTCCATTTTCATGGCTTAACGATCTCTATAAGAAATAGCTATTTATGGACCAAAGAATGTTTTACGACAATTACCATCCGACATTTATGACCTTACAAGATTGTTATGGCATTCGAGCACTTCTACGAGTTCAGGTACCAGCAGGTACAATCATTTTAATAGTTTTATTCTTCAAAATTATTATTTTGCAAACATTTATGAACAATGGAGATGGAACAATGGAATATGTGCAATTTGACAGTAATACGCTTAATTTGGCTGATTGGCTGTTAGAGGACAGAAAATACGAAATTTGGAAATACTCCGAAAACAATAGGCGAATTTTAACAGAAATTTCGAAAAAAAAAATGCATAACTCGTTTTGTCGAAATAAAAAAACTGACACCTGCAGATCCAGCTTATAAAATGCGACCTGAAGAGCAATACTGTTTGAAGGAAGGCTGTTTGTGAATTTACAGAGATTTTCTGAACAGAACTTTGATTTTTCCATGAAATATGACAAATTCTTAAGTTTTAGATTATTTCTATTTATATTATTTCAGTTTTACAAAAACTTTCGGTCAAGAAATTTTCTTTCTGAAAACGATATTGTCTACAACACGAACTTGGAAATTGTGTCAAATAAACATCACAGCCTAACATCTCTTATTTCAAATAACTAATTTCGTGTTAAAATTTTTTAGAAAATCAATTCTGATGGTATGGTTTGAATGACTGTTTTACAAAAGTTTGTTTCCCGAAGTTTTTTGAATTTTCTTTCTGTATGTTTGAACAGTTCCGGAATATTAGAAAAAATCTGATTTACCCAATTTTTCGCTTGCTTTTGTCAATTTTCAGTTCCTCATAAAATTACAATCAATTTTCCAGAAAATTGAATAACATGGGTCAATTGTCAATAATTAATTCTAAGATATAAATTACTTGAAAAACCCGGGAAACGGGATTTTCATTGTCAGCCACAACTTATTCTCAAACCATTATCCACAAATAAGATAGAAATTTTGGTTTTTGGATCTTTCCCAGCTCAAACACCCCTTGAATTCAGTACCATGCACTATTCTCTATAAACATCAACAATACACACCCTCGTATGATCCCCAGAGGTCTGAAATAAACTTTTAGTACATCCTCCATGGCAACTAACTTAGTTCTTCTTATTTTGCTCGTTTCTCCACGTCTTCAGCGTTTTTTTCTTCCCATTGTCACCGAAGAGCGTTGTCTTATAAACAAGGCAACCAATATTAGTATTCTATACCACAGATACAATTGGGATCTGGTCGCTGTATGCACGTTTTTGGTCGTGCTCCCTTCCATAAAAAACTAGTCTCTTTGAGTCTAGTTTGATAGCTCTGGAACAACTATTTTTCTATATTTTTTCCATTTTTTTCAGATTCAGCTAGTCCTGTTTTCATTTCCTATTGACCCAAACTATTATATTTGCTCTCGGATTAAAAGGCAAAAAAATTGAATCAAAACATTCATTCTGTCAGCCAATCAGTCAAATATTTGACAGTGTGTCCCAATTTATTTTTCATTTTCCCAATCAAATCCCTATTTTCTCTCCCAAAAAGAACCAAATCATTCCGAGCTAGCTATCAAGTTCTGAAAATTGATACCGCCACCTGTAGGGCGCTTACTTGTTTTTTTTCGTGCTTACTACATGCCTATTGTGTCCCTCGTGTATGTGTACAGCCAGAAATAATACCAACCACTAAGGATAACAACACAATAAAAGCATCGGATTGCCTTGAAAGGGTGCCCAGAGTCCCCCAACAGATCTTTTTTCGTGTTTAGATTTTTTTTCGTGCTTCAAATGTCCCGGAAATTAAGGGTCCAAATGTTTTTCAGGCTATTTTAGGCTGTTGATCTGACTAGTGAGTCAGTTGAATTTCAAAAGTTCAAGACTTCAAAATTTCGAACTACTCATTATTGTTTTCCTCCTTGAAGTCTAAAGTTGGTGGGACACACAACTAAAAACGTCTATTCTTCAGAAATTCCCTCTTTCCTAGCAGAAAATTCTTCCTGTTTTCAAAATATCCTCCCAATTAGCTAACTGGCCACACTAATTCTTCTTCTTTTCCCCATCGAAATTCATTTGTTGGCACACCGACCACATGATCTAGAATGCATAATACATACCAACAACAAACACATCAACCCACACCATGTTGGTTTTTGTCTTTAGTTTTTTAGCATAATCTAAATGAACCAAGCATCTGAGTTATGGGTCTTGTTTTTCATAGGAAATTTGGATCTCTCTCGATTCAGACACTTGAATTTTTGTTTTGAAACATCAAATTTTCAGATACATTGTCATACAGTACTTTTTTCTAAGAACTGTAATCTTTTTTTTTTGGTTACCGTATTCCCTTTGATAGAAGCCCGATTCGTTAACTCAATTATCTCGGTTTCTGTGAAAGATGTAAAAAAGTTGTCAACTGATAAATTGTTTATCATAATATCAGAAACATTTTGTCAGTTGACATCTTTTTGATATCTATCACAGGAATTGAGATAACCGAGCTTATCATAGAGAGTTCATGAACTTCTTTGGTTACCGGTTGTCAACTTTCAGCTCAATGATCTTGATTCCTGCGAAGGACGAAAAAAAGTTGTCAACTGATAAATTGTTTATCATAATATCAGAAATAATTTGTCCTTTGACATATTTTTGATATCTTATTTAAGAACTGAGATAATTGAGCTCAAAATAGAGAGTGTGGGGCCTCTAATGAACCAAACTTCTTAAAATTATAAGTTTTTTTTTTTTGAAAATTTTCTTATTCTAAAACTTCAAAGTTTGGTGAGAATAGTTTTGAAATCCTAAAACTTCAGTTTCATTTTCCAATTGTATTTTCCTGTGAAAACTTTATGTACTTTATTCCGGTTACCGTAGTTCCTCTGATAGAACTCACACACATATCGTCAACTTCAAACTCAATTATCTCGGTTCCTGTCAAAGATATGAAAAATTTGCTAACTGGTTAATTATTTACCATAATATGATAAACATTTCACGATCTAACATATTTTTGATATCTCTTACAGGAATTGAGATAATTGGGCTCAAACTGGACAGTTTGGAGGCTCTTCTATTGCAGGTTTTACGGAACCTTTTTCGGTTTACCTGATAGTTTTGTATGAAGTCTGTATTTGATAAAAATACATTTCTAACAATTAATTTGCCCAAAAAATCAATTTTTTTGGTTTGAATCTAAAAATTTTTTTAATCAAAAAATTCGTTCGATTCAAAAAATTATTTTCGGTTCTAAAAACATTTCCAATCTGTTTAGAGATTGAAACATCAACATTGCTCATCTTCCCACTGAAAATAGCTGCTAATGAACTGAACTAATTAGTTCAAAAGCAGCGAACGAAGCGACCAGAGTTTACATTTTCCAGACGAGAAACCATTTGTTGTGGTGTTTCCTAGTCAAGGATCAGTTGATTTTTGCAAATTGTAGAGGCTCTTTTTCGGGGATGTTTTTTTGAAATTTTTTTTCGAAAAACTTTTGAAAAATGATGTGTTGAAAAATGATTTCATGCAATTTTATATATTTTTTCTCTAATTATAGCCCACGTTGAGTTTCAAAAATCGTTTTCTGCACTTTTAGAAAGTGGTTTCTGATGACATTTGATTTTTGCGATTCCCTAATTTTTTCCCACCGAAAAAGGGAACCCAAACCTAAAATAAACAAGAACAAAGTGGAAAAGGAGGTCGCCGGAAAGGAGAAATGGATGGGAATCCAGCTGTTTTTTCGTTTTTTTTTTCAGTTGGTTTTTTGACGTCACCATATTCCTTTTTCCTGTCATTTTGGGAATATTTATTGTCCAAAGTGCGCAATGCCTTTTTTCTTCATTTTCTTCCTCCTTCTGAATTCGTCAGAAATTCAATTAGAACCGAAAAAAAGGCGAAAGTCCTTTTTCATCCTAAAAGGAAATGAAAAAAAAAACGCCAACGGTCATAAAATATGGTAGACTCGACCTTCTTAAAAAAGTCCTCTAAAAAACTAGGAACGAGCCATAAAACTTCAAAACTGACTTTTATATTCGAAGGGGGAAATTCGAAAAAAACGCTAAATTCAAAAAGAGAACTTCTGGAAAACAAAAGTCCTTCATAAAATAAGGAGTCTATTTAAATGTTCCATTCCCAAGTCTCTGGGCATTCTAATTCCATTCGACTTCTTGTTTCTCAATGGGTAACTGAATGAGGAATTAGAACACGGAACCTTCTGTGTGTCATCAATTTCTTAGAATGAGAGAGTTTGTGAAATGACTTTTTCACTTGTAGGGAAGTGGATTATATGAAAGTTGTCCTTCAATGTTTGAGTGCTCATGTTTCAAATGTTATCCGTTCCAAGAATTAGGTTAAGTGAAAGTTACTCATCGGTTTTTAGAGTAGTAGGGTTTTTCTGCTTTCCTTTTTTCGATTCTCGTTTTAATTTTTGTGGAAATTCAGATTCCCATACATCTCAATTTCATAGTTCATGATAGGAACAGAATTCTTAATCAAAATTTTACCGGAATAGTTCCCATTATCTGTTTCGAAATTAGAGCTTTTCGGAATACGGTATATCAACGGCGCATGGGGAAAATTCCATTGTGGGTATCGAGCGGAATCTCGAAGGATTTTTGAATTGAAATATTTCAAAATTCGAAACAATTTGAAATCTAAGTTTTCACAAATTCCGTAAATTCCAAATCGAAATTGCCCGCAGTTCCAAAAATTTTTGAGTTGGAATATTCCGAAATGTCGAATATCTTAAAATCGAAATATTCCAAAATTTCAAATATTTTGAAATCGGAATATTCCGAAATTCAGAACATTTTAAATTGGAATTTCCCTAACTTCCAAATGTTTTGAAATCGGAATATTCCGAAAATTCGAAAATTTTAAAATCGGAATGTTCCGAAAATCCGACTATTTGAAAATCGGAATATTCCGAAATTCTTAATATTTTAAAATTGAAACATTCGAAAATCTTAGATATTCTAAAAGTCGGAGCGTTCCAAAATCCCGAATATCTTAAAATCGGAACATTCCGAAATTCAAAAAATTTTGAAATTGAAGTATTCCGAAATTCCGAATATTTTAAAATCCAAATATTCCAAAATTCAGAAAATTTTAATATTCAAATATTCCCAAATTCCAAATTTTTTGAAATCGGAATATTTCGAAATTCCGAAAATTTTCAAAATGGAAAACTCCGAACCTTCTTCATTTCACAAAATTCCGAACAATCCTTCTAAAGTCACTGTAATTTTAACTTGTTTAGTTTTATTCAGAAATCAACGTCCCCATGGTCCATTGTCAATTTTTTCTCTGAAAAAATTTCAAAATCTTCATCTTTGATTCTAAACCCCTCAACCTTTTGCTTTTCCTGCAAAATCATCCCAAACCAATCAAAATCGTATAGTCATGTGTCCTTTCAACTCGCATTTCAAAAAATCCCGTTTAACGATGCAGAACTGACGAGTATCGTGCAGCTCACAAAAAAATAGGCCAAAGAGGATTTATTCTTCATTAACGAAAAAAAAAAACGGGACACGAGGGGTGCCCGTTTCTTCTGCTGCCAAAATGTCATGGTTTTGACGAGCTTTCCTTTCTTAAGAAGTGCCTCTCTCCTTTTTTTTCATTCACCCTCTTTGCATAACGCCGTGGATGTCGGCTCTATCCTATTTTCTCTAGCAGCTGGTGTAGAAACGTTCAAAATGTGGGCATATTCTTTGAACTGGTGAGTCGAGTAGCGCTACTGTACTGTGTGGTGACTCGTTTGTTTTTTTTGACGAGTCTAAAAATCTGACGTCAATCTGAGCAATGCTTCTCTATCTCTACAGGCTGAACAACGGCGGAAACATGTTCTCATTACTTGAACACCGGAAGAGGTACTCTTTTTTCATTTTGTTTGAAATTTCTGATTTTTTGTATGTGTCTGTCAGTGTTGAGTTTTGGTCGGTAGCCATTGATATTGCAATTGATAAGAATCAAATTTCTTTCATATGTAAAATTTGAAAAAGAGTTGATAATGAAATCATTCCTGGAATAGTAGAAAAATGAATCACAAGCTGAAGTCATTAGTTCGATTATGAAAAAAGGATAAAGATGATGAATTTCCTCCAAAGTAAAGGTAGTTTTGAAGGAGTTCTGTATTACGGTAGAGCTCTGTATTACTGTAGCACCCTTCGAATGCGCTGATAAAACTTAGTGAAATAAATTATCTCGGTTTTTAAAAAAGATACCAAAAATCTGTCAACTGATAAAATTTAGGTAATATTTAGGCAAATATTTCATATTTAGAAAACTCTGACTAATACTGTAGTTTTCTTCTTATCGAATGAAGAGACCGAACTACAGTAGTAGCAAACTCCTTGTTTGTTAGGGTTACTGTAGTTGTTCCACAATAGTTTCGACTTTTTCTCCAAGATGTGTTGATCAGGGTTCAATAACTCAAAACTAAATAAGTTCACTCAAAATTGGAGCCAAATTTAATAGTATACTGTATTTTTTGGGCCTCTTCAGCTGTCCCAGTCAAACTTTTGAACTTTTCACCGAGATACAATGTTTAAAAGGCAGAAACTCAAATTTAGATATTCTGTATTTTCAAAAAACTGACCCATCACACCCTCCATAAGAACATAACACCATGTACATATTTCATTTTCTGTCATCTTCGTTCCCGTCATCCTTGACAAATTAGTATCCTTACAAGACGTAGAATATTCACACAATGCCACCAAACTGAAAAAGAAAACCATGATCTGAATTTTAAATTTTTTTTCTTCTCGGTAGTATGTCGTTCCGTCTTCGTGAATGTATGGGGAGTGTGAAAAGTGAAGATGCTCAGAGGTTGGATATGAAAATGCGTAGGGGTTTTTTTTGTGTTATGTTATGACTTTCTTGTTACTTAACCATCGGTTTTTGATGCTGTCATTTTTCTCATTTTTTCTGGTTTATTGGGATAAAAAGAGGAAATTGCGTATTCTGAAATTTTAGTTAGCACTCATCTATCCTATTTTATCTGATTTTTTTTTTATTTTTTTTTCATATTTTCCATTGTTTTCTAGCTCTACAGTAATCTCAATTCTTTTATTGTCATCGTCGTCCATGTCGAAAAAGCTGATAAGTCTAGAGCCACTTTTCTATTACTCATATGGGTTAATTAGAATTCTGAAATTTCAAAAATCCGCGACGAATGAATCAGAGTCAAAAATTTTTGAGAAACAAAAGTTAGTTCTTTGACCCGGGAAGCGTATTTTTTCATAATTTTTTTTTCATAAATCTAGCCAAGTGGAAAAATCATCATAATGAGTGCTGCTAACCTTTTTTGCTAGCTCTAAACTTCATTCAAAAATGAAGTTTGTGACAAAAAACTAGCTCAAAAAACCAAGTAAGGAAAATGAATTCAGAATTGAATGAAGCTAGAATTTCAAGCCAGCAT
Organism: Caenorhabditis nigoni; assembly: GCA_027920645.1. Classification (NCBI taxonomy): domain Eukaryota; kingdom Metazoa; phylum Nematoda; class Chromadorea; order Rhabditida; family Rhabditidae; genus Caenorhabditis; species Caenorhabditis nigoni. Next base: position 3,005,432 of record CP115869.1, read on the forward strand.
AAATAGATCAAATGATGAATCAGGATTCCGCGCGTTTCGACTCTCCGGTTTTCAATTCTAATGGATTGGCTATGCCAGCTTTTTTGGTTCCTCTATTCCTCTTCTTTGATTGTTATTGGTTTGGTTAACCAATTGGGAGGATAGTGAGAGTGGACGCAAGAATATTTAAAATGGGCTGGTGGCTTGTGCCTGTGCTTATGAGTCACAAAGCCTACTGATAGGTATTTTTCTATTTCTCGAAGTTCCCACATTTCAAGTGGTGGACCATATTTTTCCCTTTTTCTCTCATTTTCTAATGGGGCACCCCACTTATCCCGAAAACCAATTTTCCGGGTTTAACTTCCTTCCTCACTTTCAAAAATATCATTAAAAATGATTGATTTTTCCATATTGACGGATATTGCATTTACTAGAAAAAAAATTTCCAAAACTAATTTCGAATTTTTTTCTGTCCAGGGATAAACTGGGACCAAAGGATTAGTTCGACATTTTTCCTTTCGTTTTCATTACTGTATACTCATCTTGTTTGTTATCCTTTGTCTAGGATAAAGGATAATTTTGATCATTGATCCTTTAAATTTGGGATTTTCGAACTTTAGATAATCATGAGTCTATCATTTATAGAATAATTCCCCAGACAATCAATGACGCGATAAAAATAGTAGTCCATGAGTTTCAGAAATGTCATGGAAAGTACAAGCCAATGAGTTAAGGGCTGTTTTATATAATTGAAACATTTTTGAATTAAAAATTTTAAAACTATGAGCTACGAATTTTTTTTTCAGCTAGCAAAACTATGAAAACCTTTGTATTTATCAAAAATTGATTTGATTTATATACCGTAAAATTGAGCTGATTATATTAGAAAGGCCCCTTTAGTAGAAAAGTCCCTTTAATAGAAGGGCCCCTTGTAATGTAATGTTTCCATAAAAACTGCCCAATTTTGGTGGATTTGACAGATTTTGATGAATTTAGAACAAAAACTTGTTTGATCTTTTCGATGAGAAATTTCGGGAAAAACAGCCGGAAATGTAGAAGGGCCCCTCTAATTGAAGGGCCCTTGTAATAGAAGGAAATACAGGTTTTATGGTAATTGCGAATTCTTCGTGCTCACAGTTCGGACTTTCTAGTTATAAAACATGCATGAAATGCAAATTTCCAGACTGGAAAATTCGAAAATAAGTTGAAAAATCCAAATAATGTGCTGTAGTTCATTTTTGTAGTCTGTTATTTTTTTTAGACAGCTGAAAAATAAATTAGATTGGAATTCTTAAATCTTCATTGGCCTCGAGAACTCTAAATTAACACATTTCATCAGTTCTAGTCAAATTTTCCTTTCTAAAGTTGTCGATTTTAGCTTTATAGTTCATAAACCATTCTGGAATATGCAACCGGAAAACCTGGGATGTGCGTAAAACGAAAACTTTCAATTTCCCAACTTCCGGTCTAAATTTTCATAGTCTATTCTCTTTGAGCTCTCCAGTGATATCCGCCCTTATCTTTTTTGCAAACTTCACGTTTTTCGACTTGCTCGAATGGTTTATGAAGTATGTGAGCATCTCGCGCGTTCTCTTCTCCATGCGCCTCCTTTCCTCCCACCTGCCTATGCACTCTAGCCATTCATCCCTCTCGAATATTTTTTTTTTGTTTCTCTGCCCCCCTAAAACCCCGCCCCTTTCTAAGAAGGCGTTGCTCTTTTTTTCGAAAGCGAATCGAATCATTAGAGCGGTTCTATTCTAAACTTTCAAGCGCCCCATATTATGTCCGCGTTTTACGATGAAGCCAAGTTCTTAATATCTGATGGGGACAAAATGAGGTGAGGTTTTTTTTTGTTCCAGGAATTCACAGAAAATGACATCTTCCCTTTTTCCCGTACTTGAGTTAGTGGGCGCCGCCTATCGTAAATTATTCAAACGGTTTTCGTTCTCGTTCTTCTTTCCTTTCACTGCACTTTTCACACTTTTCGCGTGATTTCAAAAATTTTCGGTGGGAAAAGAAACTTCGAGTTTCGGCTCATCTCCTAACCTCATCTTGGAGTTACGTGTTTTGGTTCTAGGTTCAAGAAATGCGTGAACAATTCTAGTTCCTTGACATTAGAGTCAGAACCGAAACATCTGGATGCGTGGTAATCAAAATATCAGCCGTCCCTAAACTTTTCTTATGTCTGAGACTTTTTTATTTCCGTGGTTTTTTAGTTCAACATACGCTTTTTTGATTGTACCCGTCTTATTTTATGATATTTCAGGATTGATACGTATGCTGTAGGTCGCAAAACCATGCAACAAACCGAATCCTTCAAGGGTACTATTTATGAGAATGTAAGTTTATTTTGTCAATTTTTTAAAAATAAAATTGGGTTGTTCCTTTAAAGTTCATTGTTGTCAACTCTGAGCTGATTTACTCGATTCCTGTAAAAGATATCAAAACTTTCTTGACTGATTAAGTATTGATGATATTATGATAAAAATTTATTAGTTGTCCCATTTTCTGTTGTCTTTTATATGAAACCAAAAATGCCACGTTTTCACTAATAGGAGTCTGAAACCTGTACGAAAGTGGTGCGCCAACTCTGGGCCTAGCGTACCTGATAGAATGATAGCTGTTTATCCAAACTGGCAATTTTGAGCTTATTTATTTTGATTCCTGAAAAAGATATCAAAATTTTGTCAACTGATAAAATATTAGTGATATCGTCTTGAATAATTCACTAGTTGACAAATTTTTGATAGCTTTTCCAGGAATTGAGATAATTCAGCTCAAATTCTCTGCTCCTCCTATAAAATCCAAAAAGACTGCTTGTTTCGGTGACCTTTCATAGTTCACGCTTCAAAACTAGAACCCAAAACTCGCTCAAAAGTGCGTGTGGGTGTTTGCTCGGTTTCCTCCCAGCTTCCGTCTCTATATTCTTTCATCCCAAGAGGCAGGCACAACACAAATTGGAAAAAAAAGAAGTAGGAGAGTCTTCAAATTAATGAATATCTGAAAACGTCTCCGGGTTCTTCGAATTGGAAAAAAAGATATATTGCAGTGGGTGAACTCGGTCACGCAAAGATTAATGTAGTGGTACTGTAGTCAAATTCCAAATTGATGAGGAAAGTGAGCCCTAGAAGATGCACTTCCGCCCAAAAACGATTTATTCAACAAGAGCAAAAGTGCTGAAATCCTCTAGGATAATCTAGACTTTTTCTACTTTTCAGTATTATCTGTGTCGTCAGAACATAAAAACTGCAAAACATCTTTTGAAAGGGCAGACGCAGGTGGAAGTAGAGATAAGTGACTTTTTGGCTAATGAGCTTATAAATTTGGTTATCACTTTATCAAAAATTCAAAGGTTTTTGAGTCTGGTAGAGAAGATCACGAAGAATTTTAATAATTTTGGATCGGTAGAGAACGCCTTTTTGTCATTGTCTAGACCAAGAAGAAAGTCAAAAAATTGAAAATTCAAATTAAGATTTTTCGAAAGGCCCAGAGGCCCTAATATGTATCGTCTAGACCAAACTTTGCCTCATGTTTCTGGGAACCTCTCATAATGTCGTCTTTGCATAATCTTTTTATTAAAAAAAGTGCCCATTGTAATCCCTCTTGATGAACTATGGTCAAGAAGGATAAAAGTTAGGAGGGGAGGGAGGCAACTTGAGGCATCATGAATACGATATGATGGGAAAATACCCCCGCGATGAGGACCCTCGTCTTGCAAATCGGGTCATCACGAGTGGGCCGCGATTCAGATGACGTGATAAGACTAGAAGACTAGAAGAATATAAGTTATTCCATGACCTTGATGGATAAAATTTATGAAAATATCTCGAGTTATGAGAAACAGAGCGGCAAGAAGTTACAGGTGACTAGGAGAATGATAAAAACTATTTTTTATTTTTCTAAATCCTGTGATTTTTCAGTTCACCTTGGTGTACGCACTCCCATTATCCAACCATGATAACTCATCCCTCATGCTTATCGCTGGCTTCTATGCCTTACTGTTTATGTTCGGAACTTGTGGAAATGCTGCTATTCTTGCCGTGGTTCATCATGTCAAAGGACAAGACTCGCGTTCGCGTCACAACACCACCCTGACCTACATTTGCATTCTGAGCATTGTCGACTTCCTATCCATGCTTCCGATTCCCATGACTATTATTGATCAGGTGGGTCAGAAATTTGCGAATTTTCAAATACAGATTCGGTCAACTTAGTTGAGTTTGGCCATTTTCAGAATTCTAGAGCTCGGTTGTCAAACTTTGCATTCACAGAATTTTTAGAAAGTCCCTAGATCTTCAGCTATTCGCCGATTTTAGTAGGACACCCGTCTTTTAAGGTTTTTAATACAAAATTTTGGAGGGCCTCTTTTGGCCCGTTTTGTACTGAAAAATGTTGAAAACTGGTGTCCTTTGAAAAACGGGAAATTGCTGAAAACCTACGAATTTTCAAAACATTCTGAAAAAGCAGAATTTTCAATCTAGAACTGTTTCACATTCTTCGAAATTTTTCAAAACGATTAGAAACTTGATAGCCAGGGTCTAGACTCCTGGAAACGGTCTGGCTTAACTGGAAACACGTATTTGTATATCTTAGACCGCTACAAAAAGTATATCTTAGATCACTAATATTATTGGTCATTAGACCGCTACTAAAAATACTACAAATTCCAGATCCTTGGCTTCTGGATGTTCGACACGTTCGCTTGCAAACTATTCCGCCTTCTGGAGCATATCGGCAAAATCTTCAGCACCTTTATTCTTGTTGCATTTTCGATTGATCGCTACTGCGCAGTTTGCCATCCGCTACGGGTACAAAACTACAGTACCCGGAAGCCAAATTAAAATAATTTATTTTCAGCTTTCCGTTCGCAAACAACGCTTCGTGTTCATCTTCCTCACAGCCATGTTCATTCTGACTTGCGTTATGCTTTTGCCAATATTGATTTTTGCTCATTCGAAGGTTTATAAAAATAACTTCATCAACAACAACTAATCACACGTTTGCAGGAACTTGTCATGCATGAAAAGTTCGACTTGGATCAAGAAGTCATCACTCGAATGCATCTCTACAAATGCGTGGATGATCTTGGACGCGAGTTGTTCATCATCTTCACGCTCTATTCCTTTGTTCTGGTGGGTGGAACAATGGGAAAAAAATATGCGGAAGAAATTAATTTATTTAGGCCTACTGCTTACCGCTTCTCTTGATGATCTATTTTTACTACGAGATGCTGCTGAAGCTCTTCAAACAGGCAAAAGCACTGAACAAAACGTTGAATGGGGGCCGACGAGGGGTTGGCGAGGAGAAGAAGTTGACGATTCCAGTTGGACATATTGCAGTATACACTCTTGCCATTTGTCTGTTTCATTTTGCTTGCTGGTAAGACTATTTTGAAGGGCAATTCAAAAAAAAAATTTCAGGACCCCATATTGGATCTCAATCTTATACTCCCTTTATGAGGAGCTCTACCAGGACGAAAAAACTTCAGCAACTCCACCAACCTACGCTTTCATATATTTCATGTACGGAGTACATGCACTGCCATATATCAACTCGGCTTCCAACTTTATTCTTTATGGACTATTGAATCGTCAGGTAAATATTTGAGAGGGCTAGCAAATTTCATACTGTATTTGCTGGTGGACTGCCAAATTATTAATTTTAAGCTCAATCATCTCGATTCCTGCGAAAGATAACAAAAATTTGTCAACTGATAAAATGTTAGTGACATTATGATAATCAATTTCTCGATTGAAAATTTTTGGATATCTTCCACAGGATTTTTCAAAGGCACCTCTGGGGGGCCCTTCTATTACAGGGGCCCTTCAATTGGAGGGAGCCCTTCTATTTTTCCGGCTAATTTTCAAAAAACTTTTCAACAAAAAATTCGACAAATTTATGTTCAAAGGTCATAAAAATCTATCAATTTCAACAAAATTGAGCAAATTTTCATTAAATTGCGGAATTTCGGAATGTTTTTCATTGAAAATATACGGAAACTTTTTAATTTCATAACACATTTTGAAGGAGGTCCTTTTTTCCAGGGGCCCCTTCTATTACGGGGGCCCTTCTATTACAGGGGGCCCTTCTATTTTTCCAAACCCCTCTCGGAGGGCCGTTCTATTAGATGGGCCCTTCTATTAAAGGGATTCTTCTAATACAGGTTTTACGGTATTCAAGTTTGGTTTTTCTTCAAATATAAGAAAATGAAGTAAATTGTTTCAATTCCCATTTTCATATTCCAAAAGGGCTATATTTCTAATTTTCAGCTCCACAACTCACCGGAACGCAAATACACGCGTAGTGGTGCACCAGGTGTCACTCGCCAAGCATCTCATGGATTGACAACAGGTACTCGACCAGAATACAGCGAGCTTATAACTATCCGTAAGTTGGAGCTGAGGTTATGCTATGAAAAACTTGAAATTCATACTGTACCACTTTCATGAGTCTATAGCTTGGCAGTCAAGAGCTGGATCACTTTGAAATCTCTGAAGAGTTTATCATAAGCATATATTGAAACCTTAGTTTTCCCAGAATTCATGAAATTCCTCTGTTGCCGATTTCTGAAAACGCCCGTTTTTCGGCTCATTTCGGTACTGAAAACGTGAAAAAAGTGTCTTTCAGAAATCGGCAATTATAGGAATTTCCAAAAAGCCTGTTTATGCAAATTTTCTAATCTATGTCTGTTTTACATTCTCCAAAAATCTCAAACGTATCCGACACTTTATAACCGAGTTCTAGACTCATGAAAATATTTGAAATCAAATGGGAACCCATTTCTTATTGACCGTTACTGTAACTTCCCACTATTCCAGCAACCCACGTCCGTCCGGATTCTCGTGTTTCCGCCATGGTTGCCGCTAACAACAACAACAACTCGGAACACTCCCCGCTCACCCAAAACCTGTCGGCTTCTGCTCCAAAACGAGTTTGAATCTATTACCATCTCTTGTCTCTTGTCTTTTCACCACCACCGTCTTGTGTTTTTTCAATTGCTCCGAATCTCTTGGCTAATTTTCAAAACAAACTGCTTCTTGTAACTCACTGCACATACACACACCGTCACTTGTCACGCTTTCTAATTTAACCAATAATGCCTGCTTGTCCTTGTCTCCCCAGTTGAACATTTTGCCGCTCAGGTTACTGCCGCTGTCCCGATGCCAATGTCGGCTGCTATCGACGAGAACGACATCTTCAACTGGATCACTCCTGACACTGAATCTGTTGTTTTGTAAAAATTCCTATTCTCTTTTGCAACTAATCTTTCTCGAATTGCTTCTTCTTTTCTGGAATCAGAACGTCTACTTTTGCTTAAATTGTTTCTCTTCCCACGGAAAATAATATTTTTAGAAATCTTACAAAAATATGCCAATAATTTGTGTAACGTATTGTAGTAAAATGATCTCTTTCTGGTGGAAAGTTTTGAATTTGAAATAAAGATTGAAAAATGAGAAAATCTGAAAAATTAATTGTCAGTTCATACAGTACCGGTCAACAAAATAAAAACAAACGTATTTTTCAGATAATTTTCAGCTTTTTGACCATTTTCAGGAGTCTGAGCTCGGCTGTCTAGATTCCAATCACTTTGAAGATTCTGGAAAGTGTATAACAGAGTTAGATTGTAAATTTTGCATTTACAGATTTTTCTAGAAATTCCTACTTTTCTAGTTATTAGCTACTTTCTAAAAGACACATTTTTGACCGTTTTAGTTATCTAAACTTGGAAAAAAAATAGCCGAGACCCTTTAAATTAGTCAAAAGAGCCGAAATTTAAATGAACAATATATTTTATGTTTTCGTGCCATATTTATTCGAAAATTTTCCCGAAATTTTTCTTTTCTTCATATTTGTCAAAAGTTTCCAAAAACTCTATTTGAAAAACTATTCAAAAAGCAAAAAATAGTTGAAGATATGAGAAATCTAGAAAAACAAGGACAGAAAAATTTCCCGTTTTTCCCGGAATTTCGTGAAAGAGTGAATTTCCTTTTCATGAAATTTTCCGCCAGGAAAAATTCTCGAAAATTGATGTCGAGAAAATTCCTGTCAGGAAAAATTCCCGGAAAGAAAATTCAAAAAAAAGGAAATTCCTATCGGGAAAACCGGGAAAACGGAATTCCCGATTTCCCTTGAAATTTGAACAAGTCTGTTTGGTACTGTAAGTGCATTGAAATCTGAGAATCTCAAAGATTGCATCCTTCTCAGCTTGCTTGCTGAGAAAATTCTGATACCTCTGAAGCAAAATACAGTACCCTCAGTGGCGAGTGTGTTTCAAAATATTGTTTTCCACTACTCAAATTTCCGTTATGAGCAAAATACCGGCTATAGAACAACAGTAATACCTATTTTCCTCCCTATGTTTCAAATTTCCCCTATTCCTGCTTTTCCCTCAACCCATCTGGTACAATCGCGCGCTAATGAGCGTCCCACCGTACCCAATTAAGGTGACACAAGACGAGAGGACAGAGATGATCCGGCTTTTCCGGTGCCGCTCGAAATTTTCCAGGTGTTCCTCATTAGCAAGCCAGTTGTATTCTTGATATACAACTTTGCTTTGACGTCTGCCGATTTGCCGGCGAATATGAATATGCTAACCAGGTAGGTCGCATTCTAATTAAGAGACTTCTAGCAAAAGGATACTTGTGATAAACACTTATCGTGTACTCTTGCTAATTATTCATATGCCGACCAGGCTCCGCCCACTTGCGTGCCAACTCTACTTCTAAAAGGTAGATCATTCGAGAAGTGGTGCATGGTGGTGGTGTCTCTCCCGAGACTCTCTCCCAATTCATCTATCATTTCTGTCGCCGTGTGTTGGCCCCATTCAGTCCATTTACTCTCGTTTTGCTCCACTTTTCGTCATGTTTTTCATCATAATGGGGGCCAAAAGTGAACACCTCACTTATTCATTTTCTTAACCAAACGCCTTCTCTTTTTTCTCGGGGCCCCCCATAACCCCATACCGACCATCTGTTGGCATACGCCACTTCCGTGGCAGGTGCCTTTGTCCGGGAGAAGGAGGTGAAACGACGGCTTGCTCACCTTCGATTCCCGCCCCTTATTGGGTGGGGGAGGTTGAGCCCCTCCCGGACCATAATTCATTTCTTCCCTCTTTTCTGTCAGCTTCTTCTGTCAAAAAGAAGAATTGGGGAAGCTGGTATGACCGAGTTTTGAATTTTTTTTCTTTGTGGATTTTTCTATGCTACAGTAACCCATGAACAGTGCTGTAGACGACCTTTTACATGTGTTTTATTTCAGATTCTTTTTGTACAAAGTCACAGTATCCTTGATTTTTTTTTGGATATGTCAATTCTTGGGATACTGTAATTGTAGTTCTTGGGTTGGTGTACTTTTTGTTCTTGGGTTACTGTACCCGCAGCTCTTGGGTTACTGTATCTTCAGCTTTTTAGTTACTGTTTTTGTAGCTCTTGGGATGCTGTACTTCTTTCTCTTAAGTTACTTTACTTTTTGCTCTCCGGGTTACTGTAATTTTAATCATGTGAGTTTAGAATTTAGTGATCTTCCTGTATTACCTCTTCATATCTCTCAGGTTATAACAAGCAAATTGAACCTTCCCCATCTCAGAAAAAAGTTGAAATTCCGAAATTACCTTAATCCTGATTTTTTCAATTTTACCTCACCTCTTTCCAGAAATTTCAAATTTTCCTTTTCCTCTGATTCTCCTTCTCGACACAACAAAATTGACCTTATTTTTCCTCTCCTACCTCGTCTTGAGACAATAGACGCTCCACGATTAATTGGTTGGTTGGCACGACCAGCCAATTCGGGTTGGTGCACCCCTACCTGACCAGCCGGGTGGCTTAACGAGCTTCCTCTCCTTTCCTCCTCTCCTCTCAGATACCATAGCAACCTTTGTTCGGAACACCCAACCTCTTTTGTTTTTACCATTCAGAAGCTCAAAATGAACAAGTTATGGCGATCTTCCTGTCTACAAGTCTTGATATCCTTCTTGCTAATGCATCAGAATCAGGCAAAGGAAAAAGAGAGATTTGGTAAGTGTTTGGGGATTCTTCATCTATAATTTTTTGATTTTTCCAGTTGAAAGGGTGGATTGTATCGCGGACAGCTTCACTGTAGTGCTAAACAAGTCCGATCCTGAAGTGATGAGAATGATTTCAAATCCTAAAGCTCAGCCAGTGGTCTATGTCTACGGCCATAAGACTCGTCACCCCTGTGGAACCTCCATGAAAGACGAAAAGGGACTTACAAACTACAATTTGACAATTCCGTATGGAAGTGAATGTGATGTAACTCTTACGGACTTGGTAGGCTCCTTGACTCATGGGTATTTCTGAAATATTGATTTTTAGCCATTCCATCGGTATGCCGAAACTACTGTGGTCCTTGAAGACAACTCAGATCTATCGTTCGGGAAAACTACAAGGCTTAATCATGTCTTCTGTTTGTACACAAGAAGTGTGAAGACTATCCGATTCAGTGATGTTTCCAAGTGAGTAGATAGGGCTGATAGGGCTGATATGAGTGATATAGTGATTAGAATCTATTGATGAATACTGTATTAGAGACTTCTGCCCGATGTTCTTCGTGATTTGATCTCTAAGGGGGTCCTAATAGATCGTAGTCTTTCATTAGTTCTTCATAGGGCTTTTAAAACCTAAAGTATATTTCCAGTGGTCATGAGGTGATGGTTTCTACGGGAGGAAAACCCAAGCCAAAAGTTGAGATGCTATTCCGATCCACAGATAGCGGAAAAACACTACAAGCAGCTAGGGAAAACGAATACGTGGAGTTCTTCATTGCCTTGTCCCCAGATTGTAAATTCCCCTTCATAACTACAGTAATCTAAAACAATTCTTCCAGCTGCTTATCATGGAATCTCTCCCAAGGAGTGCACATTCAGTGATCGTGAAGATATCAGCGCGCCGGATGCCAAAAAGATCACATTCGTTCAAGGAGGGTGAGTGAAAACCTTCCCATGACCTTACACACAATTTCCCGCGCGCAATTTGGTACACGTCTCATTAATTTCGACATCGTTTTGCTTCCGCTTAGCCTAGATACCCCCTAAAAAAAGCCATTAAAATTTCTTGTGCAAGCTGCACACATAACGAGGGTGTGGGGCAGACATACCCAACCCAATATGTTGGTCGAACCTAATAAAAATTTGGTGCAAATTTGGCAGGTGTCCCGTGAACGGCATGAACGACATAATTGACCCATTGGCAAATGTGAACGACCAAGTGAGTTGGATTTATGTTCTTTGAGCACCTTTCTGGCTCCAAAAGCTGAAGGGGCAAAGTGGAAAGAGGGTAATTTATAAATGTTCAGATCTACTTCTCCAAGTTCCGCACTTTCCGCTTCGGCAACCAGAGCACCGTGTTCGTGCATTGCCAGGTTCAAGTTTGTCTTCAAAAGGAAGAATGCTCTAAGACATGCTACAAAAAAGTTAGCGACTCAAATCTCACCGCGGAACGTCTCCGATTCCGACACAAGCGAAGCATCACAGACCTTCCGGTTAGAAGAGCCAGATCCACAACATCAGACGATAATGGAGCTGTGGACTTGACCAACTCGATTACCGTAGTCAGTCAGACGGAATCTGCGGAATGTGAGAAGACACAAATAATGATGGTTCCTGAAATTTATGTTACAGTAATCTCCGCTCCAAGGCCAACGCCTCAACAAGTGTCGTCGGTTGTCTATCCAGCTAGTGAGCAGAAGAGAGAGCCATGTCCAAACTCAGAGATTCTCGGGTTGATTCCTCTGGCTATTATCGGAACTATGGCATCCTTATTGTTGTTTGCCACCGCTACAGCAATTTTCTTCGGATGCAAATTGAGAAAGTTGAGAAAGGTACGAAAATTGAAAAAAAAACAGAATATTCGTTAGAGAAATGGAGTATATTCGTTAGAGAAAGAATGAAGCTTCAGAATTTCAAGTCCAATTCTTAACAGGTCAGCTCAAATAGCCCTAACTTCATACCGGCGGAGGAGTCTCAGTTTTTTTCTCTAGTTTTCTCGAGGCATAGTTTTCCTAAACTACAGTATAAGAAAAACAAAAACGTATTATTCAGTTGATTTTTAGCCATTTGACAGTTTTTATGAGATTGAAGCTTGGCTGTCAATTATCCAATCACTTTGAGAACTTTGGAGGGTGAAAAACACACCTAAATTGAACAATTTGCACTTGCAGAATTTTAAGAAAATTTCTAGTTTTTCAGCTATTCGCCGATTTCTGAAAGATACCTTCTTTCACGTCTTCAGTACAAAAAGGGCCCAAAGAGGGTGTCCTTCAGAAATCGGCAAATAGCTGAAAAACCAGGAACTTTTGAAAAATTCTGAAAATACGAACTTTTCAATCTATACCTGTTTTCCACTCTCTATAATTTGCAAAGTGATACGATATTTGATACCAGAGCTCTAGACTCCTGGAAATGGTAAAACTGGCTTAAAAACTGCAAAATACGTTTTTTATATCTTATGAACCAGATACTGTATATTCTTCGTGGAATCCATCCCAATCAATTTTCTGGTTTAAAAACTCCAGAATATTAGTTTATCAAACTTCCTATCTTCCAGAAGGACTCCTTCGACATGATGTCCGCATTCTCGAACCCGACTGTCAGCTTGCCACCTGTCACCTATTCCCACTACCAACGATCCGCTTACAACGCCACCGTCGACAGTCTCTACCGATGAACTACCGTACTCCTACCCCTCCTGCTCATTTGTCTAATCCAGTTTTTACGGTCAATTTTTCTTTCTTTTTAGTGTATTGTAAAGTCTTTTTTCTCTTTTTTTTTTCAACTTTTTTGTTCCCCATATTTATAATTACTTTCCTAATCCAACCGTGATTAATTTGAAAATCTCCGTAGTCCCTTTGGTCTTTCTGGCCCCTCTGGTATAACGAGAACGATTTGTTGCTAAGAGAAATAAGGTACATGACTCATCCCTCTCCCGTTTTTTTTTCTAAATCGTAACTTCTCATTCTCATTATTTCCCCCAATGCATCTTATCTCGATTTTTGATCGTTCATTCCTAATTACATACATCTTATACAATTTTCCCGATTTTCTATGTATATCTTTTCTTTACCATTCTTTGTATTTCCCTCAGAATCTATTGCGTATTTTTTGTCTATTTCATAAGATTTTTCGCCCTTAGAATGGGTTTTCTCCATAATGTTTTTCATTTATTTCATGATTTTTTGAGTATAATATAGTAAAATAAATAAAGTGATGATACTGCTGAATACAATAACTCAAAGAGGAAAAAATTGTCCAGTCATCAATTGTTTATCAAGAGAAACGAAAGAAAAGGAAGAAAAGGAACTCCTTTTTAGTCGTATAAATATGAAATGATGTATTTTCTAAGGTCATTTCGTAATTGAAGTTCTTGGTTGTTATATTGAAAATGTCTTCCCGCCTTTTCCCGTTCCTCTATTTCTGGTATACTTATTATTCTTATATTAGAACGCCCGAATTCGACAGATTAGGCCAAAATCGGTGCCTCCTAGTAGTTTTTTTCGGCGTCCTTGGCGTTATTCCTCCACACTTCTCCTCCTTCTTCTCACAACTAATCTTCCCCCGTCTTCCGACCACCTAAAAAAGTGGACAGCGATGAAATATGCATGGCGGTAGTACCTCTTTTCTGCTTTTTTTTGTTCTTCTTTTCTCTCCGAAAACCGTCCATTTTGAGTAGAAAAAGCCTCAAGTGCGATCCTCCCCTCTTTACGCCTACCTTTCTACTTATTCTATTGTTTGAACGCGCTAGAATGTTCAGAATTTCTCTTTTTCCATCCTCCCACACATTATGATAATTACATTTCCATCCTCCTCCTGCAACAGTGTTCCATTTGACATTTACTTTTCTGTTCCCTCCAACATCTCATTTCGCTCGACCCCCCCTAGCTTCTCGAATGCCAATCCAGAAAAGCGAGATAACCAAATCGAGAGGACAGACGGATGGCGCCCGTTCGTTTCGATATTCGGCGCACATCACTCGGAGTGGAGAGAAACCAATTTTGGCCATCTGTCACTTGAGCGTGTCCCCGTACTTGTACCAACCTCACCAACCATCCGTCCCCCCGTTTTCTCAAGATTGATGTTGTTGTCATGAAGACTCTATCCGGCTGCTGGTCGAGTCTAATTTTAGATGCATTTTGAAATTTCGCGGTAGCGATTTGGTTTTTCGCTCATCGCGATGAGTCGTTTTGGCAGAATATTTGGCAAATCTAGCGCTGGATTGTGAAAAATCGATATTAGGTTTTTTCCTAGTAAGTGTCTTAAGCTAGTAAGTGAGTTAAGAATTTTCGAGAATTTAGAGATCATGTTCAATTTAGAAATATTGGATTCTATTTTTGCAACTTTGTATTGCACTAGTGTGACAATTGGTACTGTGGACTTAATCAAAGCCCCCAGAATAAGAACTATCGTAACCTGAACATATTTTTACAAGATTCTGAAAAATGGAGATTCTGAGATTCTCAAGATTCTGAGTTCCTGAGTCTCTGAGATTGTGAGATTCTGAGATTGTGAGATTCTGAGATTCTGAGGTTTTAAGATTCTGAGATTTTTAGATTCTGAGATTCTGAGATTCTGAGATTTTTAGATTCTGAGATTCTGAGATTTTGAGATTCTGAGATTCTGAGATTCTGAGATTCTGAGATTCTTTGATTCTTAGATTCTGAGATTCTGAGATTCTGAGATTCTGAGATTCTGAGATTCTGAGATTCTGAGATTCTGAGATTTTAAAATTTTGAAATTCTGAGATTCTGAGATTCTGAGATTCTGAGATTCTGAGATTTTGAGATTCTGAGATTCTGAGATTCTGAGATTCTGAGATTCTGAGATTCTGAGATTCTGAGATTCTGAGATTCTGAGATTCTGAGATTCTGAGATTCTGAGATTTTGAGATTCTAAGATTCTGAGATTCTGAGATTCTGAGATTCTGAGATACTGAGATTCTGAGATTCTGAGATTCTGAGATTCTGAGATTTTGAGATTCTGAGATTCTGAGATTCTGAGATTCTGAGGTTCTGAGGTTCTGAGATTCTGAGATTATAAGATTCTGACATTCTGTGATTCTTAGATTCTGAGATTCTGACATTCCGAGAATCCGAGATTCCAAGATTCTGAGATTCTGAGATTCTGAGATTCTGAGGTTTTGAGATTCAAAGGTTTTGAGATTCTGACATTCTGCGATTCTGAGATTCTGAGATTCTGAGGTTTTGAGATTCAGAGGTTTTGAGATTCTGAGATTCTGAGATTCTGCAATTCTGAAATTCTGAGATTCTGAGATTCTGAGATTCTGAGATTCTGAGATTTTGAGATTCTGAGATTCTGAGATTCTGAGATTCTGAGATTCTGAGATACTGAGATTCTGAGATTCTGAGATTCTGAGATTCTGAGATTTTGAGATTCTGAGATTCTGAGATTCTGAGATTCTGAGGTTCTGAGATTCTGAGATTCTGAGATTATAAGATTCTGACATTCTGTGATTCTTAGATTCTGAGATTCTGACATTCCGAGAATCCGAGATTCCAAGATTCTGAGATTCTGAGATTCTGAGATTCTGAAGTTTTGAGATTCAAAGGTTTTGAGATTCTGACATTCTGCGATTCTGAGATTCTGAGATTCTGAGGTTTTGAGATTCAGAGGTTTTGAGATTCTGAGATTCTGAGATTCTGCAATTCTGAAATTCTGAGATTCTGAGATCCACGTGACTTGCAGCATCCCCTCCCCACTTCAGAATTTTGTCAAAATTTTTTGGCTTTTCTCAAGAGGTGCATGAGAAAACCAAACCCAAAAGACTTCCTTTTTCTACTTTTTCCCATACCATTTGCTGAGAATTTTCAGTTTAGCATCTTCTTTCTTCCTTTCTTTCTCCTTTACTATTTGGCCTCGATTTCCGTGACTCAACATTTCGAATCACCCAAAACATCATTTTTCGAATTCAAATCTGGACATTCATTCTATCAGAAAAATGATAGCATGATTTCATCATAATGGCTTTGGAATAAAAAAACAAAACAAAACAAAATTCAATTTGATGATTGATCAGCTATTTGTTTCGAAATGGGGGCTATATATTAGTCACGATTCGACCATTTCTCTTCATTTCTTCCTCATTTTTCCATTCCTCTTCTCATTTTTCGAGAATTGTGGTTCTAGGTTTTGTTAGTTGTCCTTTTCCTCTCGGTCAATCTGCTCAACCGTCTATACATGGGTCGAAAAAAGTCTCTTGTTAGTGCACACCCCTCTAACCCAATTCGGTTCTATTTGACCATCGGCTAAACACCCCTTTTTTTAAGCCGCATGTTTTGCAACCTTTTTCTTTGTTTTCCTTTTTTTCCCCTTCTTTTTTGGGATCCAAGGGTTATTCCGATTCTCTGACACCATTGGAGCAAAACCGATGAATGGAAATGCAAATGTGGAGAATGGAGAAGTGCTGGAGGACAAGAAGAAGAAGGAGAAGAAGAAGAAGAATAAGCCATCTAGCACAATGCGCGGAATAAGGAATGATGAGAAGAAGAAGCGAGCCCTCTCTTTTCGGGGAACGATTGCTTGATGCATGTTGCCTTCTTCTTCTTCTTTTTCCTTCTCCGTTCTTTCTCAGACCACCCACCACTTCAATCTTCCGTCCCTCCGTTCTCTTCTTGTTTCACGAGACTATGAGAAACCAAGACTTGCCCTTCTTCTCCCTGGTGTCCCTATTTTGAACCCTCTCTCTGTCTCTTTTCACTATTCTTCCTCACACAATTGGTCACTCTTATTTTCATGCCATTCCGACCACCAACAAGCCCTCCTCTTCCCCCAATCTAATGTTATGTTGGGCCTTTCTTCGTTTGTCGACTTAATCGTTTATTTGTCACAATCCCATCTTTTCCTGTCCTCATTTCCCTAAATACTAAATCTTCCCCCCACTTTTCATCGTTCATTACCTAGTCCTTAGTCTCTCCCATCGTCATAACAATAATAGGAAGCAACAATTATTGGCTGAAAAAAAAAACAAAGAATATGAAGGGTGGTCTTTGTATTTTGACTGTCTTGTAGGCCAAATATTTTAGGTAGATGGGGAATTTTGTGGGTTAGATTTTTGAATCTCAAAAAACCTTCAGAAAAATTTGGAAACTTGGATTGGGAAAATCCTTCGAATTTCGCGATTTTTGGACTTTAATCTTACGAAATCTGAATTTATTCCGAATCTCAGAATCGCAGAAGTTAGAATCTCAGAATCTCAGAATCTCAGAATCTCAGAACCTCAGAATCTCAGAATCTCAGAATCTCAGAATCTCAGAATCTCGGAATCTCAGAATCTCAGAATCTCAGAATCTCAAAATCTCAGAATCTCAGAATCTCAGAATCTCAAAATCTCAGAATATCAGAATCTCAGAATCTCAGAATCTCAGAATTTCAGAGTTTCAGAATCTTAAAATTTCAGAAATTCAGAATCTCAGAATCTCTGAATTTCAAAACCTATGAAACTCAGAATCTCAGAATCTCAGAATCTCAGAATCTCAAATTATCAGAATCTCAGAATCTCAGAATCTCAGAATCTCAGAATCTCAGAATCTCGGAATCTCAGAAACTCAGAAATTCAGAAATTCAGAAACTCAGAAATTCAGAAATTCGGAAATTCAGAAATTCAGAAATTCAGAAATTCAGAAATTCAGAAATTCAGAAATTCAGAAATTCAGAAATTCAGAAATTCAGAAATTCAGAAATTCAGAAATTCAGAAATTCAGAAATTCAGAAATTCAGAAATTCAGAAATTCAGAAATTCAGAAATTCAGAAATTCAGAAATTCAGAAATTCAGAAATTCAGAAATTCAGAAATTCAGAAATTCAGAAATTCAGAAATTCAGAAATTCAGAAATTCAGAAATTCAGAAATTCAGAAATTTGAAAAAATTTACATTTCTTTGATGAACAATCTCAAAACCTCAGAATTTCCGAATCTCAAAACCTCAGAATCTCAGAATCTCAGAATCTCAGAATCTCAGAATCTTCGAATTTTAGAATCTCAGAATCTCAGAATCTCAGAATCTTAGAATTTTAGAATCTCAGAATCTCAGAATCTCAGAATCTCAGAATCTCAGAATCTCAGAATCTCAGAATCTCAGAATCTCAGAATCTCAGAATCTCAGAATCTCAGAATCTCAGAATCTCAGAATCAGAATCTCAGAATCTCAGAATCTCAGAATCTCAGAATCTCAGAATCTCAGAATCTCAGAATCTCAGAATCTCAGAATCTCAGATTCTCAGAATCTCAGGACTTCAAAATTTCGAAATTCAAATAAAAATGTGTTCGTTGATGAATCATCCCACCATTTTTTCATTCCCCCCATTCGGAGGTTACTTATTTGATTAACCTGCCAACTGATAAGATTCCACTATCAATCTCCGTTTTCCTCAGATCACTATTCTCCAGATTATACTACTCGATGTGTCATCTTTTTCCTTATCACGGTGTTCCCCTCTTCCCGCCTTTTCCCATTCATTATCATATCAATACCTCCAACTTGATTTTTGATTTACCCGCCAGAATCTATTATTCTCTTCTTTTTCTGACACTTTTCCGACACCTACCAAGACGTGTCAATCGTTCACCTCTTCCCATTTTCTCATTTATTTCGACAGATGATGTTGAGTCAAACCACACCAAAGACAGTAAGAAAGAGTCTTCTTGTTTTTGCGGAAAAAAGGAAAAATTGAAAAAAAAAACGAATAGAAAGAGACCAAGGTTACGAAATATACAAGTTGGCTTTGACTTGGCTGCGCCGCGTGATTCTGCCAGCTTACGTCCCCCTATTTTTTTTGTTGAATAGCTACTCCTGAATAGGCGCATTGCGAAATAATGTGGGTCATTGTGAAAGAAAGAGACTTTTGGACTCTTAAATTTTATGACAACCCTCCGGCTGGCCTTTGAACCGCACCTTTTTGTTTCAAATACCAACCAAATTGGATATTTAGGGGTTCCGAGACTTGATAAATTCTCATTTCACTTTCATTTTTCCGAATTTTCGCGCAATTTTATGAATATCTAACGACTAACGAGTTGAGTAGTGCCTCTAGTTGGCCTCACTTTAGTCCATTTTCGGCGGCTAAGAAACAATGGAGCGTAGTTCCCAGGAACACGGTAGCATCTCGTCGAAAACGTTCAACACGGCGCGACTGTTTGCCAAGCTACGCCGTCAAAGAACTGGCCCTAAACGTAGGTTTCTGTTTTCTATGTATAGCTATTAATCTATGAAAAATATGGGTTTTTAGTTGATTTTGACCATTTGCAGAAGTCTAGAGCTCGGCTGTCAAGTGTCAGATCACTTTGAAAAATTAGGAGGCTATAAAACAGGCCTAGATTAAAACATTTGCATTGACAGCATTTATTGAAAATTCCTTGTTTTTTCCAGTTATCAGCCAATTTCTGAAAGGTACCCTTTTCTTTGTTTTTGTACTCAAGACCAGAAAAAACAGGCGCCTTTCGAAAATCGGTGAATAGCTCACAAACTAGGAATTTTTAAAAAATTCGGTGAATGCATAGTTTTCAATCTAGTTCTGTTTTACAACCATCTGAATTTTCAAAGTGATCGGGCTCTCAATAGCCGAGCTCCAAACTTCTGGAATCGGAAAAAATCAAAAGTTCAAAAATTATCTAATTCTCAGCGCTTGAAATTCCGAAATTCTCTGAGATTCTATTCTGAGATTCTGAGAGTCTGAGATTCTGAGATTCTGAGATTCTGAGATTCTGAGATTCTGAGAATCTGAGAATCTGAGATGCTGAGATTCTGATATTCTGAGATTCTGAGATTCTGAGATTCTGAGATTCTGAGATTCTGAGATTCTGAGATTCTGAGATTCTGAGATTCTGAGATTCTGAGATTCTGAGATTCTGAGATTCTGAGATTCTGAGGTTTTCAGTTTCTGAGATTCTGAAATTCTGAGGTTTTCAGTTTTCGAGATTCTGAAATTCTGAGGTTTTTAGTTTCTGAGAGTCTGAGATTCTGAGATTCTGAGTTTCCGAGATTTTGAGATTCTGAGATTCTGAGATTCTGAGATTCTGAGATTCTGAGATTCTGGGATTATGAAATTCTGAAATTCTCTGATTCGCAGAATCGCAGAATTCCACGTTTTATTATAATTCGCTTCCTTCCTTTATTATTCACGCCTACTGGTAACAAATGTAGCAATATTGGTCGGAATATCTAGTACATATATGCCAAATTGTACAGCTCATGAACAATTCCATTATTCTCGTATTGTTGATTAATTGAAATCGAATCCCCTTCACCCTTTCAAGTGGTAAGCAGGCGAGTAATGGGTAATATGAGACACTGGTGCTAATTTTCAATTTCATTCCAAAATCTGCCAAGACATATGTTCTTTCCCCGCATTTTTTTCGGCGGTTTTTGTTGCTTCTTCTCTCTTCCAACGCATATATATGAGTCAGATTCTGAGTTTCATGGGGGTGTTCCTGGGCAATAGATTGTTTCTAGAAATGAAAAACAATAAAATGAGTCAGAGACCATACACAGGCGCCGCCTTCTCGTCACCATAAAAAGCCCTACTGCGCTTTTTGTCGCTTTTCTATTTTTCCATATTTCCTGTTCTAAAAATGTCGTCAAGATACACGTCCTCGTACACTTCTCGATATGGAAGTGGCCGCGATTATGGTTCCAGCTCGTACAGTAGTAGCCGCGACCGGGACACTAGTAGCTATCGGGACAGGGACTATTCCTCGTCGTCTCGCTATTCATCGAGACCCAAGTATTCGAGCTATGCTTCCAAGTACTCTACGGATCTTGGAAAGTCTACTGATAGTAAGAAAATGCTATTTTTTGTTAGTTCTTGTCTTCTATTTTCCGCTTCCTACTTCTTTGGATTTTTTTGGTTATCTATGACATTTAAAAACTTCAAATATCATCGAAAATTGACATTTTTCAGAAATGGAGGACTACACCGCTGCTGCTCCAATCGCCAAGGACGAGATCGAAGAGCTCTCTTATGATGGTGAGTTATACATCATTTTGAATCCTAGGAGTTTGGAATTTTTGAATTTTGAAATTTGAAAATCAAGTAATTTCGAAATACTGGAACCCAAAAATCTAGAATGCCAGAATTCCGGGTTCATGAAATCCCCGAATCCTGAAATCCTGGAATCCTAGAATTTCGAAACTCTGAAATTCTAGCATTCCAGAACTCTAGAATCGTGGAATTCTGAAATTCTAGAATCCAATAACCAGAAAATTCCCAGGTTCCAAAATCCTAGAATCCCAGAATCAGGAGATTCTGGAATCCTGAGTTTCCGAAATTATAGAATCCTAGCTGGAAATTTTCAAAATTTGAAATTCTGTAATTCCAAAATTCTGAAGTTCTAAAACACTAGAATCTTTGAATCCATTCCATTACTCTGGAATCCTGGAATCCTGGAATCCCGAAGACCTGAACTACTAAAATACCGAAATTCGAAAATCCTGAAATCCTGAAATCCTGAAATCCTGAAATTCTGAATCCTGAAATCCTAGCATTATAAAATTCTGAAATCCTGGAATTCCGAATCTCTGAAGCCCTGGAATGGAACCGTAGCATTCCAAACTTTTGAATCTTAGAATTCCAAAACTCTGGTATCTTGATATTCCAAAATTCCGGACGCACTGGACCCCCGGAATTCTAAGTTCCTGGAACTCTAAACCTTGTAAATCAGGACGTCAAGATTTCGTAGAATGAAGAACCATTCCAAAAATCTGGGATTGGATTCTTAGAATTTCGGGAAAGATCAAACTTCAAAAATTCTAAATTCTAAAATCCAGATTACTTTAACCAATTACTTTTTTCCAGCCAAGACTCCAACTACTCCAACTGAGGAGTTCGTCGCTGCTCCACGTGAGGTGCTCCAGGAGAGCCAGATCTCTGACTTTGTCGAGGAGGACGACGATGCCGAGAAGGCAAACGAGGTCGAGGAGGTCAAGTTGACTCTCGAGTCGCAAGTCGAGTCGGAGCAAGAGTCCGAGGTCGAGAACAACGACGACGAGGACGAGGTTCGCAAGGCTCAAGAGTTGCTTGCTTCGAGCACTCAGATTCGCGAGGCTTCGCCGGTCGCGTCGCCAGTCTCGTCGCCAGTCAAGGTCTCGTTCGCTGCTGAGACTTTCGGTGCTCAGGATAATGGAAACGAGGCGGAGAATCGCACTCCGAGTCCAACTGTGCTCAACGCCAAGGTAACTAGAAAGGGTAGATACAGTTGAAAAATAAAAGGATTTCAGAAGCTCGGCGGGATTCCATGGCCACCAAAGGCTAGCGGTGATGTCAAGAAGGAGGGTGGAGACGTTGAAGTTCTTCCAAAGAGTAAGTTATAGCTTTCAAAGGGATTTATTGTATGTTGACTGGTACTGTAGTTCGAGAGAACAAAAAAAACCAGGGTAATCTTGGAGTCCTTAGTCTGTACAAAGTTATGACTCTTCGAACAAACCTAAATTATTCCAGAGCGCGTCAGCGATCTCATCGCTCGCTTCAACACTGGAATCTCGGACGAGTCGAAGAAGACCGACGACTCTTACAAGAACGAGTACGGAGCCGGTGCCAACGTTGGAAAGGTCTCGACTCACAACTTTGCCTAATTCTTCAACTGCCTTGTGACCCTTTGCTTCTAATTTCTCGTGCTTTAAATATTAAACACCCCACACAAATTAATTCAAATCCCCTTTCTTCTTTTCTTTTTTTTAAAAATGTTTTTAAAGTATAGAAAAGACAAAATGTGTGCAAACCAATAAATTATATAATTTTTTCATAAGTATTTTCTAATTGGAGCTTCCAGATTTTTTAGGAATATGAGGTAAGTAGAACAGGCGGCTCAGTGGGGATCGGCCGTCTGGAGAATGACGAACCTGAAAAAAGAAAAATCGATAAATTTAGAAATAAATTAGCTAATCATAATGCACTTCTAGGAGCTAGATATGGGGAAAATTAGCCTCACTTAGAGCCAATTAAAAACAATTCTCCAAAAAAGTGATGTCTCTCTTTTTTTGTCATCTAAAGCGCAAGTTTCAGTATTTCCCAGAAACTTGTGCTTTGGAAACTTTTCCAGGTTTTCAGAATCTTGTAAAATTAAGAATTTCTAATATTCTGAATTTTCAAAGCCCTGAATTTTTGAATTTCTGAAAATCTGAAATTTTTGAATTTCGGAATTTTTAAAATTTCTGAATTTTTAAATTTCCAAAACTAAGAGTTTCTAAGTTTCTGAATTTCCGAAATTAAGAATTTCTAAATTTCTGAATTTTCAAAAATGGCTGAGATTCTGAGATTCTGAAATTCTGAGATTCTGAGATTCTGAAATTCTGAGATTCTGGATATTTGAAATTCTGAGATTCTGAGATTCTGAGATTCTGAGATTCTGAGATTCTGAGATTTTGAGATTCTGAAAATCTCATATTCTGCAACTCTGAGATTCTGAAATTCTGAATTTCTGAATTCCTGAATTTTCTAAGTTTCCGAATTTTTAAATCCCTGAATTTTCGAAAATCCGGAAAATCTTAAAATTTCAAATTTCTGAATTTCCAGACTATCTGAATTCCTAATTTCCAAAATTTCTGATTTTCTGAATTTCTTAAATTAAAAAGTTTTTAAGTTTCTGAATTTCCGAAAATTCCGAATTTCTAAATTTCGATTTTCTAAAATTTCTGAATTTTAGAATTTCAGAAATTTGGAAATCCAGAGTTCAGTATTTTAGAATATTAAAATCTCAGAATCTCAGAATTCCAGAATCACAGAATCTAAGAATCTCTGATACTCTGAATCTCTGAATCTCTGAATTTCAAAATCTCAAAATTTCAGAATTTCAGAATCACAGAATATCAATATCTCAGAATCTCAGAATCTCTCAGAATCTCAGAATCTCAAATTCTCAGAATCTTAGATTCTCAGGAACTGGAATATTCAATATTTCAGATACTTCAATACTTCAAAATTTCACAAACCTGTCTACGAACTTTCAAATTAACTATAAATTTTCAGCCAAGAAAATAAGAAAAAAATCAAGAAGAAAATTCAAATTTCCGATCCAAGCACCTTTTAAAACAAGGTGTGTCTCTTTTTTACAACATTTTTTTCAGTTCTCTTATCCATAAGTCTCAGGTCCGGCCATCACAAATGTGTCTCCTCTTTCTACTTTTCATTCATCACTTTTTTGTCCTTTCTCTATTTCTCTGCTAGTGCAATCCGCATGTCTTGTAAGAGTGCTTCAATGTAGGTTCCATGAATAATAGGAACCATTTCAAAAGGTCAGCTTTCTCTTTTCCCTTTTTTTTGATGGGTGAACGCTGTTTTGTCATAAAAAGTGAATGATGTAAGAGATCCTATACAATTTTTGGTGAAAATCAACCTTAAATGTGACATATCCCATTCTTAGGTCATGTAGAATGCTTACTGAGTCATGCTTCATCATTAATCTAAATTTTTGAAAAATTGATCTCAAAAAGTCGCAGAAGACACTCCTATGACATTAATCGTTTTCTATTTCATCTTTTCATTTCTTTTTTCAAATTTCTTAGACTTTTCCTTCTAACTGATTAGTCTGGTCATCATTTTTCTAGACACTAGTGCACGAGACCCAAATGAAAACCAAAAATATAAAAATTTGGATTCATTTTTGCAGTAATTGCTGTAGAAAGTCCCCGCTCGAAAATTGCTCCCCTAAAACGGCTATAATAATTTTATAGGTCCCGGGGAATTCTGTTTTTCTAGACAGAACAATAATTTTTGTGGGTGGTTTTTTGGGTATAATTTTTTGAGAAATTTAGATATAATGGAAGCATGTCCAGTTTTTAAAATAGTCGAAAATTCGAAAATTCTGAAAAAATTCAGAATATCGTTATCTAGCAAAGATCATAATTATGAATTTTTCTTAAGACCACATCATAAACTATTTTTACTTTTTTTTAAAGTATTATACAAATGAATTTTGCAAATAATTATACCGTAATTGCTTTGAGTTTTTGGGTATGAACAATTTTTGTTTTTTTTACAGATTTTCCAAGTTACTGTTTTAGAAATACAGGTTTTTCTTCAAATTTTCTGTTAGAAGCCCACCCATTTTCTGTTAGAAGCCCAATTTGAACTCAATTACCTCGATTCCTGAGATATCAAAAGTTTGTCAACTGATAAAATTTTATTAGGTTGAACAGAAAGTTTCTTTCTTTTTTGACAATATTTTGATAAAATTTTTCTTAAAGCTGAGGGGACTAGATAAATGAAAGTAGTGTCCATGAGCATCGATAGCTGCCTGGTAACGATCCGGTGATTTCCTGATTTCATAGGCCTAGAAAGAGGAGCGCCGCGATTGAAAACGTGGGTCAACTCCTTTTTTATATGATCTTTTCACTTGGAGTATTTTCTATCAAGATGACGTTTAAGAGCCCCAAGTGACCATTTATCCAAAAGGGTAAAATTTGGAGAACACGGTAAATACGAATGAATAGTTCAGCCAAACGACATGAGTTCTTGGCTGATACCTCTAGTCACGGGGGATCTCGCACTGAGGTGCTGGAAGTGAAGCTTGGGCTTTTCTCCTTGTTCCGGTCCGACTGCCAGAATCAATTTCTCTCATTAGGAACTATACAATGCGGCGGTTATAATGGTACTTTAATCTAAAATTTCCCACTCACCATTCTTTGGACAGACCATCAAACCTAGAACATACCCATTTTCACGTGAAATTTTGGTTTCGGAACGTCCAGAGCTAGCTCTTCTTTCTTAATCAACTGACTCTTCCGCACATAGTTAGAGTAGCTTACCCACTTCTCATCTACGGTCATTAGATCCCTCGCCCAACTAAACGTATGAAGAAATGATTAGAGAAACATGCTCATATCCACATGGAAATCCATGTCGTAGTCCTTCAGAGCATGGTATAAAAATCGACCCAGTTCTTGAAGTTGCCAAGAGACTTCAAGCCATACACAATACTTGGTTGACTAACGGACAATGCCTTTGACGTTTTACAAGTGGTTTGAAATAGATCCGCCTTCACCACTTTCAGCAATTGATCGAAATGCAACTCATTGGGTCGTTGGAATCTTTCGAACTGAACTCTCCCGGGTGGAAATTTTCGAACCCAACAAAAATTGTAGACAATGACGAAACTTGTCCCTTATATAGATCCACCATTTGTTTGTGAATACCAGGTGTTTGACGACCAAATAAAATTTTAAATAAAATCATGCTGCCTTTGTGCAGTAGGATAAGGACCAAAAGAATCGTCATTTCTCCAATACGAAATGAGATAAAAATTTGAAAATCTACGATCTAATAGACACTGAACACAGCTCTCTAACAAAAAAAAGATTGACCAGGTAAACCATCTAAAAATCCAGAAATCGAGGATCAAAAACAACCCTTCCAAAAAGAAAGAAACTTTCTGTTCAACCTAATAGCAATTTTACAAAAAACATTTCATCAATTGACACATTTTTGGTATCTTTTGAGGGAACCAAGATAATTAAGCTCAAATTCGACGTATAAGGCGGGCTCCTATTAGAGAATTTATGATATCGTAAACGCTCTAATCGAACGCCACCCGAATAGTCATATTTGAACCCATGTATCTCATTTTCTGTCAAAGAAATCAAGAAGTGGTAAACTAATAAAATGTTGCTGATATCACTATAAACATTTCATCAGTTGACAAATTTTTGATATCTTTCAAGAGAAATGAGATATATAGGCTCAAAGTGAACGGTATTTTTCATGTTACAGTAATCTAGAAAGTCTGAGAAGTGAGTTAACTTGTTTTTACCCAAAAAAGTACAAAAATTTCAATCAAATATTTTATTCGATTCTAGAGACCAACATCCATGTCAGATTTTAGGATTCCTCCATTTTTCAAAGCTTCTTCTAAAATATAATTACCTATAAAATAAAATCCATCAAGAAATCTCTGAAGAACTAGGTCAAAGAGCAAAAATGTTAGCAAAAAACGCTCTCAAGTGGACAAAAGCACACAAAATCCCCATTGGCACAAGTTGAGTACTGTGAAACAATCTATCTTTTTTCCTTATCTCTCATTCTCCCTAATCAAACAGAACTTTTGCTCCTCTGACGTTTTTTATTTTTTAGAGATTCTTTTCTGAAAACTTTCCTAAAACATTTTCGACAACTTGCGGCATAAAAAACCAAAATTTATGGTCTCTTTCTTTTTTCGTTTTCGGGGAAAAAAACTTCAGCCGAAAGCCATAACCCGTGGTTTTCAAATCCACCGGCATCTCTTCTTCACAAATCACTTCTGTATCCGTTTCCCTTCTTTTCGAATGCCACGTTTAAGGATGTGCCGAAGAAATGGGCGGCCATTTCTTTTACACTTTCCTTCTCATCCCCCCTTTTTTCCACCCATTTTCTTTTGGCAGTCCCTTCTCTTTTCTTTCTTCACACCGCCAAAAAATAAGCTTCTGGTCTTTGGACTCAAAAGCACAGTATCTAATTCAGAAATTTAGAAATTCAGAAATTCAAAAATTCAGAAATTCAAAAATTCAGAAATTCAAAAATTCAGAAATTCAAAAATTCAGAAATTCAAAAATTCAGAAATTCAAAAATTCAGAAATTCAAAAATTCAGAAATTCAGAAATTCAGAAATTCAAAAATTCAGAAATTCAAAAATTCAGAAATTCAAAAATTCAGAAATTCAAAAATTCAGAAATTCAAAAATTCAGAAATTCAAAAATTCAGAAATTCAGAAATTCAGAAATTCAGAAATTCAGAAATTCAGAAATTCAGAAATTCAAAAATTCAGAAATTCAAAAATTCAGAAATTCAAAAATTCAGAAATTCAAAAATTCAGAAATTCAAAAATTCAGAAATTCAAAAATTCAGAAATTCAAAAATTCAGAAATTCAAAAATTCAGAAATTCAAAAATTCAGAAATTCAGAAATTCAGAAATTCAAGAATTCAGAAATTCAGAAATTCAGAAATTCAGAAATTCAGAAATTCAGAAATTCAGAAATTCAGAAATTCAGAAATTCAGAAATTCAGAAATTCAGAAATTCAGAAATTCAGAAATTCAGAAATTCAGAAATTCAGAAATTCAGAAATTCAAAAATTCAGAAATTCAAAAATTCAGAAATTCAAAAATTCAGAAATTCAAAAATTCAGAAATTCAAAAATTCAGAAATTCAAAAATTCAGAAATTCAAAAATTCAGAAATTCAGAAATTCAGAAATTCAAAAATTCAGAAATTCAAAAATTCAGAAATTCAAAAATTCAGAAATTCAAAAATTCAGAAATTCAGAAATTCAGAAATTCAAAAATTCAGAAATTCAAAAATTCAGAAATTCAAAAATTCAGAAATTCAAAAATTCAGAAATTCAAAAATTCAGAAATTCAAAAATTCAGAAATTCAAAAATTCAGAAATTCAAAAATTCAGAAATTCAGAAATTCAGAAATTCAGAAATTCAGAAATTCAGAAATTCAGAAATTCAGAAATTCAAAAATTCAGAAATTCAAAAATTCAGAAATTCAAAAATTCAGAAATTCAGAAATTCAGAAATTCAAGAATTCAGAAATTCAGAAATTCAGAAATTCAGAAATTCAGAAATTCAGAAATTCAGAAATTCAGAAATTCAGAAATTCAGAAATTCAGAAATTCAGAAATTCAGAAATTCAGAAATTCAGAAATTCAGAAATTCAGAAATTCAGAAATTCAGAAATTCAAAAATTCAGAAATTCAAAAATTCAGAAATTCAAAAATTCAGAAATTCAAAAATTCAGAAATTCAAAAATTCAGAAATTCAAAAATTCAGAAATTCAGAAATTCAGAAATTCAAAAATTCAGAAATTCAAAAATTCAGAAATTCAAAAATTCAGAAATTCAAAAATTCAGAAATTCAGAAATTCAGAAATTCAAAAATTCAGAAATTTAAAAATTCAGAAATTCAAAAATTCAGAAATTCAAAAATTCAGAAATTCAAAAATTCAGAAATTCAAAAATTCAGAAATTCAAAAATTCAGAAATTCAAAAATTCAGAAATTCAGAAATTCAGAAATTCAGAAATTCAGAAATTCAGAAATTCAGAAATTCAGAAATTCAAAAATTCAGAAATTCAAAAATTCAGAAATTCAGAAATTCAGAAATTCAAGAATTCAGAAATTCAGAAATTCAGAAATTCAGAAATTCAGAAATTCAGAAATTCAGAAATTCAGAAATTCAGAAATTCAGAAATTCAGAAATTCAGAAATTCAGAAATTCAGAAATTCAGAAATTCAGAAATTCAAAAATTCAGAAAATCAGAAATTCAGAAATTCAGAAATTCAGAAATTCAGAAATTCAGAAATTCAGAAATTCAGAAATTCAGAAATTCAGAAATTCAGAAATTCAGAAATTCAGAAATTCAGAAATTCAGAAATTCAGAAATTCAAAAATTCAGAAATTCAAAAATTCAGAAATTCAGAAATTCAGAAATTCAAAAATTCAGAAATTTAAAAATTCAGAAATTCAAAAATTCAGAAATTCAAAAATTCAGAAATTCAAAAATTCAGAAATTCAAAAATTCAGAAATTCAAAAATTCAGAAATTCAAAAATTCAGAAATTCAGAAATTCAGAAATTCAGAAATTCAGAAATTCAGAAATTCAGAAATTCAGAAATTCAAAAATTCAGAAATTCAAAAATTCAGAAATTCAGAAATTCAGAAATTCAAGAATTCAGAAATTCAGAAATTCAGAAATTCAGAAATTCAGAAATTCAGAAATTCAGAAATTCAGAAATTCAGAAATTCAGAAATTCAGAAATTCAGAAATTCAGAAATTCAGAAATTCAGAAATTCAGAAATTCAAAAATTCAGAAAATCAGAATATCAGAAATTCAGAAATTCAGAAATTCAGAAATTCAGAAATTCAGAAATTCAGAAATTCAGAAATTCAGAAATTCAGAAATTCAGAAATTCAGAAATTCAGAAATTCAGAAATTCAGAAATTCAGAAATTCAGAAATTCAGAAATTCAGAAATTCAGAAATTCAGAAATTCAGAAATTCAGAAATTCAGAAATTCAGAAATTCAGAAATTCAGAAATTCAGAAATTCTTTTCATTCATTCCCTGTCTTTTCGAATTAAGTCCGATTTATGTATATTTCTTTCCAGAACCATCTTAAACTAATCCATTTTAACAGCGAAACCTCTCCTCAGCTACGACCCTGTCATTCTACTCCACGAACGTTGAAGGGCTCTAAAAATGCCGAAATCAAAACGATCTGGATTCCTAAAACGTGTTGCCAAGAAGGTGTCAGGTGAGTTTATGACGAGTTTAATTACAATTTATAGATAGAAGAGAAAAAAAATTAGGGAAACATCATCTTAATTTTTTCCTATTTTTTTTCTGCAGCGTTTTTTTTTCGTTCCATATGAAAAGGATCTCAGTTAATTGAATTATGTTCTTCAGAGTTTTTTTTTCCAAGATTTAGGGATAGAGAGAGCACAAATCCATCGGGCCCCCTCTACCACCAAGTAATTTATTATACCCACTCTCCCAATTTCCTTTTTCTCCTTTTGTGCTTATATCCCCCAACTGTTCATTCATAGTTCAATGCACATATCTTCTTCTTAGGGGGGCCTAGATTTTTTAAGACCCCAAACACACCCTCATTTTGTTTTTATATGCAATGAAGAAGGAATGATTTCGGGTAGAAGAGAAAGAAACCGAACTGCTCTTTTGTCAACCCACTTAACACACATTTTTGGGTGCTGGTCCCAATTTTTTTGGCTCATTTTTTCTTCCTAATCAGATTCTTCTTTATCTTCTAGTCTCATCATCCTTCTTTATACCGGAACCCCACTGTTTCCGAATGACGAGTAGGGAGAGATGAGAGAAGCAGAAAAATGTCTGACTTAAGGGCAACACTAAGACACATCCATACAGAAAACGACCCAAAAATGGCTCACTCACTTTTTCCACTCGGAACCGCCGGCCTCGCTCATCGGTCCGTTCCGTTTCTCGTCGTCGTGGTCGGGGTGGCAATTTCGGAAGAGTCGCATGTTGAGACAAGTGCTCCGGTCCTGAAAAGTACTTCTTTGGTTTTTTTTAGTTCGGTCTTCACTTCTGGTCCCAGGACCCAAAAAAAAGAAGAAGTATTTAACCACCCACCCTCATCGCTGATTTCTTGTTGACGCTGTTTCGACAATTTGCTTGAGACACGGCTCAAATTGTCGAACGCTCGCTTCCCGCGATCGGAGGAGGAGGATTTCTGAAATTTGAAAGAGTAGGAGGATGATTGACAGGAGACAAAATTTGTACGACCCCGGGAAATTGGAAATTTATATGGAAATTTAAAAATCACGTCATTTTTCTAGTAAATTTGAATAGGTAGCTTTTTCGAGGAGAAGGAGGACCGACATGTAGCTGAGATGGATGACTTACGTATGGTGTCAGTTTGTCTTTCACACTGCTATCGTAGTCCGTGACGGTTAGTTTGTCTTGGAGTTCTGAAAATTTCGAATCGCATTTTTCAAACCGTAAAACCTATACTAGAAGGGTCCCACTAATTGAAAGGCTTCTGTAATAGAGGTGATGTGGAGCTATCTTGGAGTATAAGACGTACCGGCCCTCGTAATAAAGGTAAATGGATCTCATTGTAGAACAGTAGCACTCAAGTTACCGTAATCCAACATTCTCCATTCCTTGCAAATTTAAAGCTACAGTAAGCCACAAGAACTACAGTACGCAACAAAAGATTAGATTTCATGAAACTAAGGTACCAAGATTATTGAACTCAAAAAATGAACCAGATACGATATGCTTCCACTAGGGAGAATACGGTAACTGAGTTGCTCGAAACTATGCAGTTAAATTTTTAGAGCTACAGTAATCCTCAAAAATTTGTGAAACCTCGTGAAATTATAAGTGATTTCATGATTTTCGCATTCTTCTAAAATATCTTTATAATATTCAATTAACAATCCATAAGTTTCCAAAAAACTACAGTAACCCTGGAGGATACCAAATCTGATGTAGCTATTATGAACAATGCTTCTTTCATCCATACTTTATTCTTATCCCCTTCTTTTCAACAAAAAAAAAATCCAAACTGATTTCATTGAAACTCTTAACTTAGAAAATGGGAAAAACGCGTCCGAAGACATTCTAACCGCCTCCTCATCCAACCATCTATCTATAGCGGAGCACAAAAACCGCATTACACATTCTGAAACATTGTCAAATGTCAAACGAGCCTCCCATTTTATCTTTAGACTAGAGTTTCTGTTTTGGAGGTCTCTCGATATCTCTGTTTCTGTTTCCCGCTACCTTTGTTCAGGTTTAGCTTGACTTCTGCACTTCGACTTTGCCTAGTACTATCCATTCGTGGTTTTTCGGCACTGAAATTTTATTTGATCACTATTTGTATGAAAAACCCAGATGACCTAACCTGTAGATTCGATAGAAAAACTCATCCCAGGGGTCGCCAGTCGATTTTTCTTGTCGTTGATGGATAATGGTCTGTTTTACGGCATACTGTAATACCAATATTTTTGGAGGGTTCTCTGTCAAAAGTCGCTCACTTTGAAAACTTGAGAGAGATAAATCGCTTTGGTTTTTTGAGTGGGCAGAAGAGTGAGATTGGTTGATGGGTCGTTGGGTAACGGTGCAACAGGTCCTAAAAATATTTTTTGGGATTAGAGATCAATTCTAAAAATTTTGAAATTCAACTTTTTAAATAACTTTTTAACGATACCTTTAGCACTTTACAAAAAAAATTTTGTGAATCATCCTTTTAATTTGGACCCTTGGGTTTTTTCTTTTTTGCCGAAAGTATGTTTTATGAATGCACTTTTTCAGTTTCAAAGCAAATTTTCTTGCTTCATATCTGAGAAAAAAATCTCTCAAAAACAGAAAAGTCATCTCTTCATTAATCAGAATTTTGTGGTGCGTTCTTGTTCAGGAAACGCAGACCAGAAGATATATTTATTTTTCTTGGATACGGTAACTTAGATCTTGAAGATGGATTATTCTGCTCTACCACGATTTGTCAAACAGAAAGGCTCCAGAAGGTTTCTTGTTAGATTTTAATCTAGCTCCCAATTCGGGAGGGCAGACAGTTGATTCTATATTTTTTTTCGGGTCCGGAATCTCAGAATTTCGTTTTTTTTTTTCAATAATCTTCTGATTTTCTGAAATTTCTGTTATAAGTCCCCAAAGTCCCAGAATGAGAATTATATTTTTTAGGATTTCAATTTTTCGAAGAATTATGTCCAATTAAGAAAGCTTTAAAATACTTTTTTTTATTCAACTTCTCGGTCTCTTAAAATGTTAAATCAGCATTAGTTTTTTTTTGAGCTGACCTATTGCAAAATTTTCGAAGGTCTGGAACATTCTTCAAAAACTCCGCCCACTTTGAAAATGCCTGTTAGTCATCACACATCACTCAGCCTTTCTGTTCCCTTGTTTTTTTTTAGAAATTCGATTTTGATTGATAAACATTGTTTTTTTTTGCATAATGGACACGAACAAGGTTTTTTGGGAACCTGATTTTTTTCTGGGATACGGTAGCTGCTTAATGGGGCTTTTGGTCTCAGGATCTTATTTCTCAATAGTCAATTAAGAAGGACCCCAGAACTATTCTGGCTAGATTAGAATCTGTCTTCAGATTTTGGGGCGGAGTCCGTAAGATCTATAATTTTTAAAAGTTCAAAGTCTTAGAATCTCCTATTTGTTTTGCAAATCGTTACATTTTCTAGTCAGAAGTTTCAGCTTAAAGTCCCAAAAGTCCCAGAATGAGAATTCTACTTTTTCAGAGTCGCATTTTTTGAAAGGATTATATCCAATTATCAAAGCTCTGAAATATTTTTTATTGAACTTCTCGATCTCTCAAAAATTTAAGTCAGGATTATTTTTCTGTTAGCTTGCTGATTTCAAAATTTCTGCGGTTCTAGAAAATTCCTCGAAAGCTCCGCCCGTTTTGAATATGCGCGTTAGTCATGACACATCGGTCTGCCTGTCTGTTCTGTTGTCTTCATAGAAAATCGAAATTTTTAGATATTATCTTTTGCTTTTCGGTTGACAATAGCTCGTTGTTTGTTCTAGAAGAATTATTATCGTAGAACCTGTAATAGAAGGGCCTACTGACTCTCAAGTTTGCGCTCAATTATCTCTTCTCCTATAACAGATATCAGAAATGTCTCAACTGAAAAAAACGTGATATCATGATAAACAGTTTTTCAGTTGACACGTTTTTCATCATTTGAGCAGAAACCGAGATAGGTGGGCTTGAATTTAAGAATCAGATGACCCATCTGTTGCAGGTTACGGTACATGTTTTTTAACATTAAATTTGGTTTTCAAGGAAAATAATTTCTCTCTCTCTCTTTCTCTCTCTTTCTCTCTCTCTCTCTCTCTCTCTCTCTCTCTCTCTCTCTCTTTCCCAGATAAGTGTGAGTCATATAAATCGATATGAAGAATAGGCTTCCCCGACCAATGATTGTTTGAAAATTCAAAACATCCATATTTCCAGTAATGTCCGGACTCAACAAGGTACTCAAATCCTCCTCGGCTCCAGGAATCTCGACAAGCGTTACCAAGTCTTCGATCGCGACCAAGTCCTCGGTCCTCACCAAGTCGGTGTCGGTCGCCACGACCACCACGAGCTCTGTGAGCCCGTGCTGCGAATATGTGAGTTGTCAATTCACACAAATATTAGATCATGTTTCTTATTTTCCAGATCTCTCGCCACAAGTATCTCCGTGATCGTCGTCTCATCACTCGCAACGATATTCGTCAACGCATGAGCGTCTGGAGCCGTTTGTTCGCCTTCTGTCGTGGAGGTATCCAGGATTCGTCGCTGCTGGACTGCGAGAGCATCTTCACCGTCCGCCCATAGGCACCAACGAGTCATAACAAATCGCTTCATTCCCGCTTTTTTTTTCTATTCTCCCCGATTTTCATTTGATGATATCCCATCCCCAAAGTTTGAATCCCAAATTTTCGACCTACTTGGTAGATCCCTCCCGTCCCCAATTTTTTTCTCATTTTTGCCAAACGTCCCATATTTTGTCCCAGTTTTCTACCAGAAAACCCATCTCGAAAAAAAAAACGAATCCCAAAAACCTAGTTCTCCCTTTTTTTTCATTTTTGGTATTATCGCTGCATTGTATCTGGTGAGTCTCAAATCACCACCCACTAGCGAATATGAAGAGTAAATCGAAATTTCAGATTTTTGAGATTAAAAAAAACTACACTCACCCTCAAAATCATCCCCAGTGGGTTCTGCCATCACTTTTAGAACAGCTGTTCGGAACATATTCATTAGGAAGGTCTTTCTGAAAAACAAAATGGCTTGAAGATGTGTGAAATGATTTTTTTTAGGATTTTGAGATTTTTGAAACAAAGTCTAAAAAGTTCTGGGCCTAACAATATTTGAAAAAGAATTTTTTTTGGATTTTAGGAGCTCGTCCCGCCCACCTCAGTTACAATTACATACTTTTTCAAAGAATTCTCATCGAGAACCTTCCCGTTTTCCAAAATACTTGTTGTTTCCGCATCAAGACGAGATTGCATATTTTGTGACACCTAAAAGAACAATTAGTTTGCAAAAGACAAAGTAAAATGAAAGACGGGAAAAGAACTTACCTCTTCCAATGAATTCCTCCGCATTGTTTCTACAGACACGTCATACGAGCAGGCTTTGGTTAGGTCGGATTCAGATAACCATCTTGTTAATTGGGGTTCCCAGGCTGGTTTCTGGACGAAATTACTATCAAAAATATGAAAATTAGTCTTAAAAAGGAAACTATTAATCTAAAAAACAATTGAAAACCCGGGATGGTCAAACCACATACCTTATTCGAACGCTCACTGAAACACTCTGAATTTCTCCGCGTTTCTACATCCGAATCTTCGATTTTTGACAAATTTAGTAGAGAATTTGGGAACTCCATGTGGGGAGAGAATGGTGGAATGAAAAAGGATTGGGTCTCTAGCAGGTTTATATAATCCGCAATTTCCGGTGAAAACTCGCATGACTCGAAAAATGAAGCATGACTTCCGGTGTGTATGCTCTCCAAACTTACAAATTGTGAAAAATTATCCTGGACCAAATTCCTCTATAAACTTGGAATCCAAAATTTTATCTTAAAAAATTATAACATCAGAAAAAAATTGTCGAATTTTGCACAGGTACCATAATTTTCGTCCCTTATAAGAGGTTGGGGCATTCTGCATAAAATAACACTTCGAATATTAGGGTACGGTAGGACAGAAGTTTGTGTTATCCGAATATTCTTAACAAAGTAAGATCACTGTTGACAATGGACACAGATATTTCTAATACCTATATTTATATTGACAGTAGACCAATTCCATGCTCTGATGATAAATTTTCCTCCATTCTTCCCGGTTTGAAGTATTCAGGTTACTCTCTACCGGTTCCCCTCTCTCTCTTTTATGAATACTACTATACTTTCTCCTCCACTTTTGCAAAACGAGCCGATCGGTGTGTAACTGCTCCAACAATCAAATTCCAATGTTCAATTGCACATTGAAATTGGTTTTTAGTTCCAAAAAACCCACGCCAGCTGCCTCTTCCACTCGGAAACCTAGGTGTATCACCGAGGAGCACTAGATGGAGAGGACAAGTCTCGTTCGCACAAAAAAAAAGTTTGTGAAAAGACAAAACAAATTGGATGATAAGAAGATCTATTAGATGTGATTCCGGAGATTTGTGAGGATACGCGGAAAAAGTCAGGACCAGGCGCCGATGATTTGTGTTCCAGTCGGGGAGAGTAATGGAAAAATGGGGGTCAGGTGATTGAGTGGAGGGCAATGGGAGAAGGTTTCAAAGGAGAAGAGAAATGTGGAAATTGATAGAAGACTGGTGGAGAGTTCAAAGGAAAGAAGGAGTATGACACTTTTGTAGGAAATAGATGAACGTTGAGATTCCAAAAAAAAAATGAAAGCACATCAGGAAAGAAAACAGGAAATATCGTATGTTCAAAAAAAACCATACCGTGTTTCCCCACTTGCTCTCAACTTTGAGCTAGAATATCTCGATTTCTGTGAAAGTTATTGTAACTTTGCCAACTGATAAATTGTTTATCATAATATCCCCAATTTTTATCAGTTGACGAATTGTTGATAACTTTCACAGGAATCAAGATATTTGAGTTTAAAAATGACAGATTTGGTTGGTTTTGATCATAGGAAATACGAAATGCGTCTTTAAACAATTTAGAATTAATTTTTCGTCTTTTTATCCTAAACTTTTAAGGGGTTTTGTCGTCTTTTTGTATTTTCTATAGCATTAATTGCAATTTTCATAGGGAAAAATATGAAATTAGTTGTAAATTAGGCAAAGATAATTATGAGAAATGGTTAAAGACCCAAAAAAGCAAAAGTTCATTGTTTCTGGCCGTTCAATTTTCAGGCTTGGTGTCAATGTGAACCGATTTTAGGCTGCAGTGTTTAAGGAATTATATATTTCGAAGTTCAGGTAGTTTGATATTAATAAAATAATATGATCCGGCTATAGTCGGCCCAGGCCAGCCGCAAGCAACGCTCGGCGGGTTCCAACAGATTTGACTACTGTCAATGATGAAATATAGACAACCGGAAGAGAATTGATAACAAGAAAGTTGTATTTCGCAAAATATTTAACAGAAATCATACACTTTAAGGATACTGTAGGTATCACAAGGTACATAATAGCAATTTTTGAAGAAACCAACAAAACCAAACATTCGTGAAGACTTGAATCTGTGAGCAGGGTTTGAAAAAAATTTTATACTCAGAAATATCTGTGAAGTTTGAAATTCGTTGTCTACCGTAGTCCCCATCAGACTTATCAGAAATTTGCAAAGTGTTCCACAGATATTGTCTTCTTTTAAGGATGCTGTAAGTATCAATAAGTACTCAATGTCGTTTTTCGAAAAGTCAAACCAACAAATCCGTACAGTTGTATACACTCCAGTGGCCATCTTGTGTGACCAAGTCCTGAATCAAGAAAACAGTGAATTTCCTAATTACCGTAACTCTCATTGGACTTGTGACACATTCTCTCAAACTCATCAATACAGATTGTTTTCAAACTCAAAAGCCTTCAGAAAATTTGTAAAAGCTCCAGAACAGCCCTAAAAATCCAATAAATCCTGCGGGGCTAATTGACGCAAAACACCGAAATGATGATTGTCGGTAAGTGGTCGTAAATGCTCTTGTGTAGCTTTTCGAACTTAACGACGAAACGGTCGGATGTGTTGCTTCCGTTTCTTCTTCTTCTTCTTCTTATTCTTCAACTTTCTCCCCACCTTCTCAGGTTTCCCCTTCTCCTCCACTTTCATATCTAACTTTTCATCCCGGTAATATTATCTTTAAGGATGACCAGTATCCGATTTGTTTCTGTTTACTTTGAAATGTTTTCGAAAAACATTTTTTTTTGAAAATGTTTCCTGAGCAAAACCGTAAACAAAAAACCCATCTGTAGCTCCGTACCAGGTACTATTCACATTAGTGCTCTCGAATTTTATGAGACTTTTTAAATTTCGTATATCCCATTTCAAGGGTCATCACCGATCATGAGTTCACAGCTGGCCTTGTACTGGTACTTTCTCTCCTTTTACTCTCATTTTTTATCTGTTTTATTCAACCAGCTGTGGACTTTGTCCTTTCTCGCTCCACCCAAAAAGTTCTTAGCTCCATTTATCATTTCTCATTTGTAGAAAATCTGGGTCAAGCTATCCCAATGCTCCTACAAATCTTTCCTCTATCATCAAGTACTTTTTTTTCCCGAAACGAAGACGTAGTCCAATGAATCATCCAAGGGAAGAGAGCCCGCCACGACACAACAGCAAAAAGTAGATTTATATCCGAGAGCGAGAGAAGTGTGAAAGGGATCGGGGTGAGGGAATGGTAATTAATGAGTTCGGTTTTCTTCTTCATCTCTTTCTCGAGTTGCAACTCCTGTCTCTCTTTATCTCTGCCTGTTATCATCTGATATCTCTTCGAATCAATCGCTTCCTAGTCCTCGTTTCTAAATTTTTTGCTTTCCACTCTTATTGCTCCACACGCAGACAGGGCGCCCTTCGATTAGCCACACCTCCTCTCCACGGGCATACAAAGCACAACCCTCGGGGGGCCCCGCCCACTTTTTTTCGTGTAGACATTCGCGAGACTTCAGTTCGCCACCAATCAAATACATTTGAACACGTTTCCTACTTCCTCTTCTTTCTTAACCTTTCCTTTAACTACTGTAATTTCAGATCTAAATCAAAAACCTTATCAAACAATCACAAATCACTGATAATCAGCCACAATGGGACGGAGTCCTTGCTGGCTCTTATGTGTCATAGGCTTGCTGCTTACGACCAAACTATGCTTATCCAACACTGATGACAAAAATGACCCGACTGGAAAATCCTCACTTGCCTTCGTCTTCGATATCACTGGATCCATGTTTGACGACTTGGTACAGGTCCGGGAAGGAGCCGCAAAGATTTTCAAAACTGTGATGGCCCAAAGAGAGAAGCTGATCTACAACTACATTATGGTTCCGTTCCATGATCCATGTGAGTGGATTTTCATAACTTTTAGGGGGTTGTTTCAGTATTGGGGTCTTGTTTGTTTCTATAGATCCGATCCACCTCGAAAAAAATCAGAAAATTTTACACACCCCCTCTCATGTGATTCATGGGATGTCATTAATCTTGCACCTCCCGTATCATTTTGCAACATGGGGGGGGGGGGAGGAAGCTTTTCAATATCAAAATCACGCATTGAGTTTTGATTTTGAGAAAAAAACTGAGAAATTAGAAATGTGGAACAGTAGAGAAACCCATCAATTCTCCTCGGTTGAAATATTGGCCCGGGTCTGAGAACAACTGTGCACGGGCAGTTTATCAGCTAGTTAAATAAAAAAAAGGTGACACCTCCGATGTTACAACAAGCCAAGAGGAGCAGCGCCCTGATCGGAGTTTGACCCCGATGGCTTCTCTGACACCACAGCAAGATTTATGGGGGATTGAGAAACATCTAGGAAGACTAAGGAGGGGGGGGGGGGGGACCTACAGTACTGGTCAATAGGGGGGCTGTCAAGTTTCTTATCAAATTGAATATTTTGAAAGATCTTGAAAACTTTGTGTCTACAGAATTTCTCGAAAATTCCTAGTTTTTCAGATACCGTAAACACTCTAATAGAACGTCATTATATTATTACACTTTGAACTCAATTATCTCGGCTCCCACGAGGGCTGTCAAAAAGTTTCAACTAATGAAATGATGGTAATATTACAACAAACATTCTATTCGTTGAGAAACTTTTGTTATCTCTTATAGAAATTGAGATAATTGAGCTCAAAGTTCAAGGGATAGATGGCCTTCTATTAAAGTGTTTACGGTATTTACCAATTTCTGAAAGATACCTATGTTTTTCTTGGTTTCCAGTACAACAACGGGTGAAGAAGGTGTCTTTCAAAAATGGAAAAAAAAGCTGGAAAGCTAGGAATTCTTGAAAAGTTCTGTAAATGCAAAATTTTCAAGTTAGGTCAGTTTCTCATCCTCCAAAATTTTCAAACTGAGCGGAAACTTGACAACCGAGCTACAGATTTCTGAACAAGGTCAAAATGACAGAAAATTCTCTAAAAAATACATTTTTGTATATCTTATCGGCCTCTATTCAATATTTTTTTAGATTTGGGAGAGATCATCAACACCACCGACTCGACGTACTTCATGCGACAGCTCAGCAAAGTCTACGTGCATGGAGGAGGAGATTGTCCGGAGAAGACGTTAACGGGTAGGATCACTTTCTTCTCAGATTCTCTGTTTTCTTAGAAGATCCTTTCTTGAATGTTGCCAAAAGTGTGAAAACTGGCGCGTTTCGCGCAATTGCCTCTCAGAATAGGTAAACGCTGACGCAATGGGCCACGACACCTGCCTGTCCGCACCTTACAAACGGTTTCTTTTCTTAGAGATGTTGAGTCAGCGGGATTGGAGGGAGGCGAGTGAATGGAAAGTGTTAATTGCTAGTTGAGCATACTTTTTTGAAAAAAGAAGCTATTTGTCATCGGATCCCGGAAAAGGAGGGAGAGAAAAAGTACTAGTAGACGTTGAGGGGAGAAGGTGTCACAGTGCAACAGGGGGTCAATTTTCGTTGAAGATGCACATTCAGCTCTAAGTTCTACGTGCTCCGAGCCCTAGGAAGTTTTACTTCATTTATGCAGTAAAAAATTCAATAATTTTCATGATGCCGTACTATCTTCTGTGAGAGCCAACCCAATGCGCACATTTAGAGCTCAATTATCTCGGTTTCTTCAAAAGATACGGAAAACTTGCCAACTGATAAACTGTCTAACATACTACGAACATTATTTTATCAGTTGACAAATTTTTCATCTCGTTCACAGGAATCGAGAAAATTGAGCTCAAAGTTGTTGGTTACATTGGGCTTCTATTAGAGAAAATACGGTAATTCTACTCTGAATTTGGTATTATTTCTTAACCCATATTGAAGATGTCCTAAGCTAAACTACGGTAGCGTCCAACAATTCCTAACATTGACTTTTCATCATTTTTTAATTTGGAAAAATGCAAAAAGTAATGAAAATTAGTGAATTGTTTGAAGCTTTTCAAAGTTCTTTATTGGTAGTTTTGGAAATTCTAACTCAAGTCTTTCTATTCGAAGAATTCTCGGAGAATTAGAGAATATTCAATAACATTTAGAAGTCATAGAGTTTGAAAATCTTAGATAAGATAATTTTTTATTTATTTTCGTTCAGTTTTAATCTTAAAACTCGGTTCTTGGAAGTTTTCGGTTGTTTGTTCTACTACAGAATCCAAATCGTACGTATATTTCAAACATCTCATCTTCTTCATGTGGTTCCAATTCTCAATTTTCATTCAATTTTCTGAATACTCCATTTTCACCCCAAATCCTGCCGCCACCACATCCACACAATATCTAAACCACATGGCTAAATCTTCATGTTTTGAACTCGCGAACTCCTAGACCAGGCTTTTCTCTGAATCTCCTCATTTTCAGTACTATTTCCACTCTCGCAATCTTCACATATTGTAGTTATTACTGATGGAAGACGGAAATGAATCCGTCCGGAATCTCCTCCCGACTCATTGAAATATGACACTATGAACAGTCACAGATGTAACCGATCGTTTCGAATTCGATTTGCCACACAACTTTGTAACTATTTCGAAACTCGAGATTATAGGTTCCACAAGACTGAAGAAAACGAATAAATAACTTTGGCAGAAAAGAAGGGGAACGTTTTCTTTACCAGATGGTTGTAAATCCGTCCTCCTTCTCTGCAGCCTTCTTTAGCAACAATAATATTTGCACATTTTACAACTGTTTCCTGTGATATTAGTTGCGCAATACTGTTTTTATACAAAACTAGGGGAACTTCGAAATATTCCATAAAAAATTATTTTCCAGGAATCTTGAAAGCTCTTCAAATCTCTCTGCCATCCTCATTCATCTATGTGTTCACTGATGCGCGCTCCAAGGATTACCATTTGGAAGATGAAGTTCTTAATACAATTCAAGAAAAACAAAGCTCCGTGGTTTTTGTGATGACTGGTGACTGTGGAAATCGCACTCACCCCGGATTCAGAACCTATGAGAAAATTGCCGCTGCATCATTTGGACAGGTGTTCCACTTGGAGAAGAGTGACGTCAGTACGGTTTTGGAATACGTGAGACATGCCGTGAAACAGAAGAAAGTTCATTTGATGTACGAGGCTAGAGAAAGAGGAGGAATTGTGTCGAGAAAGATTCCAGTCGACAAGCACCTCTCAGAACTCACTATCTCACTTTCTGGGGATAAGGATGACTCGGATAATTTGGATATTGTGTTGAAGGATCCAGAAGGAAGAACTGTTGATAAGAGACAATACAGTAAGGAAGGAGGAACGATTGACTTGAAAAATGTGAAGCTGATTCGTCTGAAGGACCCAACTCCAGGAGTGTGGACAGTGACCACTAACTCGAGACTGAAACATACGATTCGTGTGTTTGGACATGGCGCTGTCGACTTTAAGTATGGATTCGCTTCTCGACCATTGGATCGTATTGAATTGGTTCGTAAATAATTAGTTTTATTTGCAGAGTCGGATAAAAACATCATGTTGCGACTTTTTCAGAGGAAGATACCGTTTTTTTTAAATAAAAGCTCAGTCAAACCGTCAAATTCGTGCTCAATTATCTCTATTTCTGTGAGAGATATGAAAACTTTATCAATTGATAAAATATTCATTATAACATCACCAATATTTCATCAGTTGACAACATTTTGCTATCTATGAGAGATATCGAGATAAGAGAGCTCAAAGTTGACGGTTCGAATGGGTTTCTATTGCAAGAAATACGGTAGACGATCTAGAAGTCCGGAAAAAAAATCCAAAATTTTTTGATTTGTCTGAAAAATCTAGAGAATACTTTTCAAAAATAGAGCTTAAACTTCCTAGTTGACAATTTTTGAAATTTTGGAAAAAGCGAAATTACACTTTTTTCGAATCTGTAAATTATTTTTCCTCTGTTTACGTCAAATTCTTTATTCAGGCTCGCCCAAGACCAATCTTAAACCAAAATTCGTACCTCTTGGTGAACATGACAGGACTTTTACCGCCAGGAACCGTTGGAGAGATCGATCTTGTTGATTATCATGGTAAACTGCCTACTTCCCCCTAAACCTCAATCCCTCATCATTCCAGGACACTCATTATACAAATCCACTGCTTCACCACACCGCACCAACCCACATATCTACTTTGCTGGTCCATTCATCCCGCCAAAAGGCTTGTTCTTTGTCCGTGTTCAAGGATACGACGAGGACAACTTTGAATTCCTCCGAATCGCGCCAACTGCCATTGGAAGTGTTGTTGTCGGCGGACCACGTGCTTTCCTGTCTCCAATTCATCAGGAATTTGTTGGAAGAGATCTTAATCTGTCGTGCACTGTTGAGAGTGCGTCACCTTACACTATCTATTGGGTCCGGACAGGAGAGGAGATTATTGGAGGACCACTTTTCTATCAGTGAGTTGACGAACTTTTAATTTTTCTACTTCACAGCGTTTCCTTTATAATAACTGCCTGGTATTATCAAAACGCGCTCTTCCGCACACAGGTTCGTCCGCAAACGCGCGTCGCTGTGTTCGCACCACTTTTGCGCACATGTCGCATTTTTTTCGGCGCGAATAATCTTTTTGCCTTTTTCAGCAACACTGACACTTCCGTTTGGACTATTCCTGAACTTTCTCTGAAGGATGCGGGAGAATACGAGTGTCGTGTAATCTCCAACAACGGAAACTACAGTGTCAAGACTCGTGTGGAGACAAGAGAATCGCCGCCGCAAATCTATGGAGTCAGAAATGTGTCGGTGCCTATCGGAGAATCCGCATTCTTGCATTGTCCCACAAGATCGGCTGGAGAGGTGGAAATCCGATGGACCAGATTTGGCTCAACTGTTTTTAATGGACCAAACACCGAGAAGAACCCAATCAATGGAACTTTGAAAATTCATCATGTCACTCGAGCAGATGCCGGAATCTATGAGTGTATGGCGAGAAATGCCGGAGGAATGAGCACCCAGAAAATGCAATTGACGGTGAGTTTTGTAGTTTTGTGGTTGTATCCCAAATTTGAATTTAAAATTTCAGATCATGGAGCCACCTGTCGCCAGAGTTTCTCCGAAAGAAATCTACTACAACATCAGAGACAACGTAAATTTGACTTGCGAGGGACACGGAGATCCTAAACCCGAGCTTCATTGGTATCGCGGAAGACAACGGATGATGACTGACTACCGAGCACTTCTGGGACCGGATGCAAGTATGTTTTTTTTTTCGAAATATTCAAA
Source organism: Caenorhabditis nigoni (assembly GCA_027920645.1). Lineage (NCBI taxonomy): Eukaryota > Metazoa > Nematoda > Chromadorea > Rhabditida > Rhabditidae > Caenorhabditis > Caenorhabditis nigoni. Next base: position 3,050,215 of record CP115869.1, read on the forward strand.
AATTTTATTTAAATTTTGTAGAGTACCTAACTCTTCGCGACGCCAACGCCCATGACGAAGGAACCTATGAATGCAAGGCTATGAATCTAGCCGGAGTTGCCAGTGACACTGTCGATGTGATTCTTGCCAGCACTCCCAAAGTGGAAATTATCCAGAATAAGATGATGGTCGGGCGTGGAGATCGGGTTTCGTTCGAGTGCAAGATCATTCGAGGAAAGCCAGTTCCTAAAATCAGATGGTTCAAGAATGGCAAGGATCTTATCAAGACTGACGACTTCATCAAGGTCAACGAAGGACAGTTGCACATCATGGGCGCCAAGGATGAGGATGCTGGAGCATACTCATGTGTTGGAGAGAATATTGCTGGAAAGGATGTTCAGGTGGCTAACCTATCTGTCGGACGAGTCCCAACAATCATTGAATCACCTCACACTGTTCGTGTCAACATCGAGAGGTCTGTAACCCTCCAATGCTTTGCCGTTGGTATTCCGACACCGGAAATTGAGTGGCAGAAGGGAGGAATTCCAATAACCTCTGAGAAAAACTCACGATACACTCAACTACCAGATGGAAACTTGCAAATCAACGATGCGCAGATTGAGGATCAAGGACAGTTCACTTGTGTCGCCAAGAACACCTACGGACAGCAGTCTCAGACTACAACGTTGATGGTTACGGGATTGGTGGCTCCAATTTTGGGACATGTTCCACCAGAGGAGCAGTTGATAGAGGGACAAGACTTGACACTTTCCTGTGTGGTAGTGTTGGGAACTCCAAAGCCAACGATTACTTGGATGAAGGATAATCGACCAGTGCAGGAGAGTGAATCGGTGCAGGTGAGTTGGATGAAAGCTGAAATATTTAAACTATAGTTAAAAAAAAAGAGTCCGATGTAGTCCAAAGTAATTTAAATCATCTAATACAGTCCTAGAAACATAGAAATGCTATCATTGCTTTCTAAACAGTTTTTAAACAGCTTTGTAACGAACTACAATAACGGATGTCTCAATTTATATAGTTCAATAGATAAAATTGGAATTCAAATTTTTTCCAGATCATTGGGGGAGGCTCCCTTCTCCGTCTCAAAGGCGGAAAAGCCAGTGACGAAGGAAAGTACACTTGTGTCGCCTCCTCCCCAGCCGGAAACAGCACAATCATTGTCAACGTTCAACTCATAAGTAAGTGAAAGCCTCCGCATGATGCATGGGTGAAAAAGAGATACATACATACACATACGTTGAATGAGTTCTTCTACTCCTATTCTTTCAACCAGTTGACACTTTTCTTATCTACCCAACTTTTTTCTCATTTTGTCTTTTTGATGCATGATGATGTGGCGTTTTTGCGTTCAGAGAAGCCAGAGTTCGTGTACACGATGGAGGGCGGCAACGTCGTCAAACCCGATGTGTCTGGATTCGAGCTGAATCAAGTGGCCACTGTGAACAGTACTCATGACGTGCTCGATGGTGGACAATTCGCGATTCCTTGCGCCGTGTCGGGTACACCGCCACCAGCGATCACTTGGTATTTGGATGGAAGACGTATCGTGCCAAACAGTAAAGACTTTGCGATTCTGGTAAGCAATCACTGTTTTTAGGGCCCACATATCTTTGAATGTTTAGGCTGACAATACTCTAGTAGTTAAAAAGGCAGACAAATCCCACAATGGAGTGTACACCTGTACCGCTGTCAATAGTGCCGGAGAAAATGAACAGAAGACTACAGTAAGAATCTTGAGCATCCCTGCCATCTCACCAGGACAAACTTCGTTCAACATGGTGGTCGATGATCAGATTATCATCCCTTGTGACGTGTACGGAGATCCACCACCAAAGATCACTTGGCTTTTGGATGGCAAACCATTCGAGGATGGAGTTGTCAATGAGGATGGGTCTTTGACCATTGAAAGAGTCAAAGAAGAGTATCGAGGAACGTTTACTTGTCATGCTCAGAATGCCGCTGGAAATGATACTCGTGAAGTGACGCTGACCATTCACACAACACCAACTATCAGTGCAGAGGTATAAATTTGTCTTGATTTAATATTTAGGGTTCAGTAGCTCTCCAGAGCACTTATCCGCTTTCCGGAAAATACCCAAGTTTCAATAACCAAAAACCATTGTTTTTTGTTTCAGAACCAAGAGAAAACCGCGCTTCAAAACGAGACAATCGTTCTGGAATGTCCGGCTCAAGCACTTCCGCCACCTGTCAGAGTTTGGACATATGAAGGAGAGAAGATTGACTCGCAGTTGATTCCAGTATGTTCGCTTCAGAACTTTCCTTAAAATCCATTATATTTTCAGCACACAATCCGTGAAGATGGTGCACTCGTCCTTCAAAATGTCAAGCTAGAAAACACCGGAGTATTTTCGTGCCAAGTGTCGAATTTGGCTGGAGAAGATTCACTGTCCTACACTCTTACGGTTTATGAGAAGCCGAAGATCATTTCTGAAGTTCCTGGATTCGTCGATGTTGTCAAAGGATTCACCATTGAGATTCCTTGCCGCGCAACTGGTGTTCCAGATGTCATCAGAACATGGAATAAGGATGGTATTGAGTTGAATCTGGATGGTGCCAAGTTCTCAGTGGATAACCTTGGAACCCTTCGTATCTATGAAGCTACAAGAGACGACATTGGAAACTACAACTGTGTAGTGCAGAATCAAGCCGGAAAGAGTGAGATGACCACCAATGTCGATGTCCAGGAGCCACCAGTCATCTCTCCCTCCACTCAAATCAATAATACTGCTGTGGTAGGCGACCGTGTAGAGCTAAAGTGCTACGTGGAAGCTTCACCACCTGCTACAGTGACCTGGTCCAGACGAGGAATCGCAATCGGAACAGATACCAAAGGATACGATGTGGAATCGGATGGAACATTGGTTATCCACAGTGCATCTATTGAGGATGCCACTATTTACACTTGTAAAGCGACAAATCCAGCTGGAGTTGCTGAGGCAAACCTGCAAGTGACTGTAATTGCTTCTCCGGATATCAAGGATCAGGATGTGGTGACACAGGAATCGGTCAAGGAGTCCAATCCATTCTCGTTGTACTGTCCAGTGTTTAGTATTCCTCTTCCACAGGTTAGTGAAGTTTTTAATAGGTAAAAATAGAAGAGCCTCTCTTATTGAACGGTCTCTGTAATAGACGGGCCCTCCAGAGGTACCTTGAAACAATATAAGGGCCGGTCTTTCTAATGCAGGTTTTACGGCAGCTGAAAAACCAAGAATTTTCGAAAAATCATGTCAATGTAAAGTTTTTAATCTTGGTCTGTTTTACACCCTCACAAGTTTCCAAAATGTTTGAAATCTTGCCAACCAAGCTCCTGACTCTCCTGGAAAAGATCGAAATGACCGAAAAATAACGAAAATTAGTTTTTTGTGTATCTTTTTGATGAGTACTGTACGTTCATAATCTTGGTGAAGACTTTTCATCGATCAATCATGCTTATTCTCTACCTACTGTAAATTTCCCATTTTCAGATCTCTTGGTATCTCAACGATAAGCCACTCATTGATAATGATGCTACCTGGAAGCTCTCGGACGATAAACGAAAACTCCATGTGTTCAAGGTACTGAACTTCCTTCAAAATAAAATTATCCCAATAATTAAAAAAAACTATTCCAGGCGAAAATCGCCGACTCCGGAGTGTACAAGTGTGTAGCTCGAAATGCGGCTGGTGAGGGAAGCAAGTCATTCCAGGTGGAGGTTATTGGTGAGAAAAATTTTCGGTTGTTTTCGAAAATATATTTTCATTTCCAGTCCCACTCAGTCTTGATGAATCTCAATACAAAAAGAAGGTATTTGCCAAGGAAGGAGAGGAAATTACTCTTGGATGCCCAGTTTCCGGATATCCAACTCCAAAGGTTGATTGGGTTGTTGATGGAACCTTGTTGAGAGCAGGAGTGGAGTACAAAGGAGCGATAATGTCAGATGATAGTCTTACGGTGAGCATGGTTTTCTACGGAACCTCAAATTCTATTTCATTCTAGCTCCACTTCGATAGTGTCGGCATCAAAAACGAGGGCAGCTACCACTGTATCGCTCAAAGCAAGGGAAGCACACTTGACGTGGATGTGGAGCTATCTGTTCTGGGTATATCAAAATTTTCAAATTCAGTTTATCATTATCAAAACTCTGTATACAACGCTCCTCCTCGTAAACGTGTTCTGACTCCGTTCAAACTCTCTAACTCTGAGCCCAAAAAGGTGGCTCCACGAAAAGGGGCTATTAAAAAACCGAAAAAGTATTATAAACCGCATCAAGTGGCCATACACTTTGATGAGCAGCCCTTTAAACCGTTTCTCAATGTTTATTCGTTCCTCTCACCCAGTGCACCTGTGTTAGATAACGGATCCGCCAATCGATTCGCCCCTCACGACATCAATATAACTCTCGAGGATGTTATTACAGCACCGCCTCGTTTGCCGGCCAAGGTGTCGAAAAACAAAATGAGAAAGAAGTGGTGGGAGCCGCGCAAGATTGCAATCATTGCTCAGTGATTGTTTTGCATGCCATTTTCTCTAATAACTCTCCAAGAGAGCTGGTCTACAAGACTAATAATCTAGATTCACCTTTTTCTATTAGTAATAGAATCAAAACTTTTATGTAATACTACGTTTTTTGTATCTGCATGATTATTGTGAGTGTGCATGTGTGTTCTAGTACCCGTCTTTTTCTCTGTATAGCCTTATTTTTATCAACTTTCCCCTATTTCAACGCCCGATGCCATACGACGATTGCCTCTTCCGGTAAAACTTATGTTTAGTTGTAATTTTCTTGACACCAGGGTCCTTTTTTTTGTAACGTGTTTCTCTTTTTTTTCCCGATGTTGCTAGTTGCTTAGTTTCACTTTGTTTTTAAAACGTTTTCCCTCTCTCGCATACCACATCCCTCCCTGCTTTTCAATAAACATGCACTCGTTTATTTTTGTTTTCACAGAATGCTCTTTTTTTTAGAATGAGGGTACAGAATTGAATGGAGACTGAGCACGAAGCACGTATTTTTTGATTCAGATATTGTTTCATGAGGAAGCGTTGTACCCAGAAAGGTGTAAAATTTTTATCGAGGATAACAAAATCTGGAAACCATAGTTGCAAGCGGGCCGGCTGTTAACTTGTCTCTAAAACGCGATATTCAGACGGTTTTGATACCAAATGATAGATCTCGACAGGGACCATCACGTCAATATTATTTGAGACTGATTCCGGTCCGACCACATGTCGAAAAATGTGTCTGAATGACAGAAAATCTGCTTTCTGTCAAATTGTCAAAAATTGTCATTCAAACAAATTTTTCGGCAGGTGATCAGTCCGATATCCGGCTCGAATGGTATAGGCGTGATGGGCCCTGTTGAGATATATCATTTGGTACCAAAACTGTCTGAATATCTTGTTCTAGAGAAAAGTTGGGCGCCATCTGCCCAGACAGGCCCGTTAACAACTATGATGGAGAACATGAAAAAAATCCATTACATGAATCAAAATTTCACATTCTAAGCCACAAGAATATATTAAGAATCTGAATTTTTCATTATTGTCGAAATAGAAAAAAACTAGAACCTGAGAAACTAGGATATACTACTCGATGTACGAGGCTGCAATATTTCATACTATCGCGTCGTTCTGGTCAGCTTTGCTTCTTTAGAAATGCAGAAATGATACTGTAATTAAAATTTCTCTATGATTTGGTTTATAAAGTTCTACTGAATTCCCAAAAACTATTTTACTTTTAATTTCACTGTATCGTTTGTGGTGCCAGCTTTGTGAATCGATGAGGGTACGGCCAGCAAGATGCTTATAGTTTCAAAAAACTGGCAGAAATAATATTTCTGCAGATTCTCTTCTCAGAATGACTCGAATGCATCTTCCAGATGATTTATTCTTGTTGACAGCAGTTCTAGAGAAATTTAAATCATATGCAAACAATTTCAGCTCTTTCGTTTCGTCAGAAATTTTATTTATTTCTATGAAAAGCTAGATGTTCTAACGCAATGTTAGATTTCTCGTGACGTCTTCCTAAAACAATTTCTCCACAAAATTAAAGTGGCTCAAATTCGAGGAATATTGCATTTTCTTGATTCTGACCTCCCAAAACGCTGATATCTTCTCTTTTCCAGCTATTCCAATCGTTGGCGATGATGAGGAACTCGAAGTTTTGATTGATAAGGATATCTCTCTATCTTGCGAGTTGTTGACCGAATCTGATGATAAAACTACTTTTGTCTGGTCCATCGTAAGTCTTTCTGAACTTTGAATGATTTATTAAGAACTTAATTTTTCAGAACGAAATCGAAAACGAGCGTCCCGAGAATGCCCAAATCCCAAGTGACGGACACCGAATGTACATCACCAATGCCAAGCCAGAGAACAGTGGAAAGTATATTTGTAGAGGTAAAAACACTGTAGTTTAACTTTCAAATAAAAATTTTCAATTTTCAGTCACCAACTCAGCCGGAAAAGCCGAGAAAGTCATCACTCTCAAAGTTCTGGAACCTCCAGTTTTCGTTGAAGAAGAAGTGGAGACCAACCGCAAACTCATCGGCTCGAATCCAGTGATTTTGGCCTGTCTGGCAACTGGAAATCCACAACCAATCATCACATGGAAGATTGATGGAGAGGATGTCGATAAGAACTTGTTGTTGTGAGTAATCTTTTAATTAGATCTCTATCGTAGGACAAAGATAATTAAAATGAGGGTTTCAGGGATGAAAGTCACTTGAGAATTGAGACTCTCAACACGAAATCCGCACAAATTACATGCTCGGCTGAGAATAAGGCGGGAGCCATTTCTCGTGACTTCTACGTTCAGAACATTGCCGCGCCAACATTCAAGGATGGTGGAGAGAGCAGTACTACGGTGAGTCTTTATTTGTAATGACCATTATATAGAGTACCGGTCCATAAGACGTATTTTTCAGTTGATTTCGGCAATTTTTGCCATTCTCAGGAGCCTGGAGCTCGGCTGTAAAGTTGTTAATCCTTTTGAAGGATTTGGAGGGTGTGAAACGGACCAAGATCAAAAACTTTGCATTCACCAAATTCTTTGAAAATTCCTACTGTTTGAGCTATTTTCTGATTTCTGAAAGAGACTCTTTTTCAGCGTCTTGGGCACTTAGAACATGAAAAATGGGTGTCTTCCAAAAATTGGCAATTAACTGAAAAACTAGGGGTTTTCAAAACATTCTGTAAATATAAAAATTTCAACCTAGATCTGTTTTACATCCTCCGAAGTTATCAAAGTGATAGGAAGCTTGAAACCGATATCCAGACTCCTGAATATGGTCAAAATATAAACTGAAAAACGCGTTTTTGGTCTTATTGGCCGGTACTGTAGCTTCAGAGATGGATTTTGAAATCTTCATTTTTTAAAATAAATAATTTCAGTTCCGCGAATCCGAAACCATCACCTTGGACTGCCCGGTTTCTCTTGGTGATTTTGAAATCACTTGGATGAGACAAGGAAACAAACTTACCGTAAGTATTATCCAATATACCCAATTATAAATCATGTCTTCTCAGGAAAAAGACGCCATCTTCACCCTTGACAACACCCGACTCTCAATTCTCAACGCTAACCGTAACCATGAAGATGTTTACACTTGTGTCGCCAACAATACTGCTGGTCAAGTCTCCAAAGAGTTCGGCGTCAAAGTTCTAGTTCCACCAAAGATCAAACACGTGCTGGTAACCTTGGAACCAAACGAGGGAGAGGAAGTTATCATGCACTGTAATGCAGAAGGAAATCCACAACCGATGGCAAGATGGGATTTCAATCAGGGTCCACTTCCGAAAGACGCAATTACGGTGAATAATAATCACACCATTGTTATCCAACAGTCCGATAAGAGCCACACTGGAGTTTATAAGTGCTATGCTACCAATGATGTCGGTCAAGCTGTGAAGACCATTAACGTCAATGTCAGAACTCGTCCAAGATTCGATTCTGGAGTCACTGATGTCAACGTGACCGTAGACCTCTCAAGATCAGCAACTTTGGAATGTGACACAGATGATGCGCTAGGAATTGCTATCACTTGGACAGTCCGTGGAAAACCAATGTTGGTCGACACCGATGGCATCCAACTGCTGGCTGGTGGCCGATTCTTGCACATTGTTTCTGCTAAAACCGATGATATTGGAGAATACGCGTGTACCGTAACCAATGACGCTGGCGTGGCAACCAAGAACTTCAATTTGGCAGTTCATGTACCACCAACAATTGTGAATGAAGGAGGAATCTATACAGTGATTGAGAATAACTCTCTGGTGCTTCCTTGTGAGGTAACTGGAAATCCAACACCAGTGGTCACCTGGACCAAAGATGGAAAGCCGCTTGGAGATTTGAAATCTGTACAAGTGCTTTCCGAAGGACAACAATTCAAGATTGTCCACGCTGAAATCGCTCACAAGGGATCGTACATCTGTATGGCGAAGAACAACGTGGGAAGTGCCGAAATCAGTTTTGATGTTGATATTATCAGTGAGTCAAATTTCATATATTTCAAAGATCCTAATTGTATATTTATAGCCCGTCCAATGATCCAAAAGGGAATCAAGAACAACATTGATGTGATCAAGGGCAATACCGCTACATTGAAATGCCCAATTGAGGATGACAAGAACTACAAGGGCAAGATTATTTGGACGTTTGATGGGCGTGTCATTGATTTCAATGAAGTCGGACCAAGAATCAGTCATGTTTCGAACGATCGTCGTATTGCAATTCATAAGTAAGATTTTGTAGGATCTTGTGAAATACAATACCAGTCAATAAGACCTGCAAAAACGCTTTTTTCAGTGGATTCTCGTTCATTTTCAGGAGTTTAGAGCTCGGCTGTCAGGGTTTCAATCATCGAAAAAACTTTGGAGGGTGTCTAGCAGACAGAGATTGAAAATTTTGCATTCCCTGAATTTTCGAAAATTTCTAGTTTTTCGGTTAATTGTCGAATGCAAAATATTGAAACTAACTTTGTTTCACATCCTCTGAAGTTTTCAAAGTGATCGAACACTTGTCAGCCGAACTCCAGACTTCTGAAAATTGTCAAAATAGCCAAAAATTGAAACTCAAAATAGGTTTTTGTATGTCTTATTGACCGGAACTGGATCTAAACAGCTTGTGCAGTTATCACTCAGAGACCAATCCAATCCAATTTCCTTTTTTTCAGTGCTACTGAAGGTGACGATGGTGCATACAGTTGCCGTGTCAAGAATGACGCTGGAGAGAACAACTTCGACTTCAAGGTCAACGTTCATGTCCCACCAAAGATCCTTATTCTCGACAAGGATCTTAACAAGACTGTCACCGAAAGCGGAAGCCTCACACTCTCCTGTCCAGCAACCGGAAAACCAGACCCAGAAATCACCTGGTTCAAGGATGGGGATGTCATCCATGCGGACAACATCCAGAGCATCATTCCAAACGGTGAGCTCAGTGGAAATGTGCTCAAAATCTCTAGAGTCATGGAGGAGGATGCTGGAAGATACACTTGTGAAGCTGACAATGTAGCTGGAAGCGATGAGCAAGATGTGATTGTTTCTGTGCAAACTGTTCCGAAGATTGAGAAAGATGGAATCCCATCAGAGTATGAATCTCAGAAGGACGAACGAGTTGTGATTTCCTGTCCGGTTTACGCCAAGCCACAAGCCAAAATCATCTGGCTCAAGGCTGGAAAACCTCTGGAATCGGACAAATTCGTGAAGACAAGTGCCAATGGACAGAAGCTCTACTTGTTCAAGCTCCGAGAGACCGACTCCAGCAAGTATACCTGCATTGCTACGAATCCTGCTGGAAGTGACAAGAGAGATTTCAAAGTGAGCATGTTGGTGGCTCCATCGTTCGATGAGCCAAATATTGTTCGTCGCATTTCTGTCAACGCTGGACGCCACACAATACTGTCTTGTCCAGCTAAGGGTAGCCCGATCCCCACGATTACATGGTGAGTTTTAGGAAAAAAACCGAGGAGAGGGAAAGAAGTGGAATTGGTAATTTATTTGGTTTAGCTTTAGCCCTCCCTTTCGAAATCCTTTCCCGAACAAAAACAAATTACCTAAAAGAGAATTGGAAATAGGCAAGGAGAATGAATAGAATTTTGATTAAAAAAAGAAAGGAGAAAAACAAGAAAATTGAAAAAAAAACAATACAACTCAAAATTGAAATTCCAGGCTCAAAGACGGTCGAGCAATCGAGCCAAACGACAGATACGTCTACTTGGATTCTGGAAAATTGTTGCAAATCAGTGATGTCGAAGGAGGGGATCAAGGACGATACACTTGTATTGCAACGAATTCTGTGGGATCTGATGATTTGGAGAATACACTGGATGTTGTGATTCCTCCAGTTATTGATGGTGAACCCAAAGAGACAATCAGTATTATTGAAGGATTCCCGAAGGATTTGCTTTGTGAAGTAAGGCAAACATTTTCGAAAAAAGAGATTTCTGGATTAAGAGGCATCAAATTCGGGGACATAAGATCTGAAAGTGGGGCATAACATTCTGGAGATTTTTAAATAGTTTTTAACTTCCACATTCACAATTTAAACTGATTTTTGGATTCTTAGATTTCAAAGTTTGGAAAAATTAAAATCGCAAAATCCTGAAGTGTTGTTACCATACTTCTTCTCTCATAGAAGCCCACCCAAACCATCACGTTTGATCTTAATTATCTCGATACCTTTGATAGATACAAGAAGTTGATCAACTGATAAAAGATTGGTGATATCATGATAAATAATTCATCAGTTGATAATATCTTAACATCTTTCAAGAAACCTGAGATTGATGAGATGGCATTTCTATTAGAGGAATACGGTATTTTGAGTTTACAGCATTTGATGTTCAGAAGTTTGGAAAAACCTTGATTCATGAAATTTTGAAGCCGTCATTTTTTTCTAAACAATCCTCATTTCCAGAGCAACAGTACTAATGGAGACGTCGAATGGCAGAAGGACGGTCTCACAGTCAACCAACAAACTCTTCGCGGCGACAGCTTCATTCAAATTCCATCATCTGGAAAGAAGCTCAGTTTCCTGTCTCCAAAGAAATCCGACTCTGGAAGATACACTTGCATCATGCGCAATCCAGCTGGTGAAGCTAGAAAAGTTTTCGATTTCACTGTCAATCTCCCACCATCCATCAGTGACGAACTCTCTTCTAACACAATCCTTACTATGGTCTCAAATGGAGTATTGGAAATCAATTGTGTGGTTTCTGGTTCTCCACATCCAAAGGTGACCTGGCTATTTAATGATGAGCCAGTTTCCAACGATGAGAATCATGAATTCAATGCAAACGGAGAAACGCTTCGATTGAAGTATTTGACAGAGTCTCATGCTGGAACCTACACCTGCAAGGCTGAAAATGTTGTTGGAGAAGCGACAAAGGACTTCTTTGTTAGATACACAGCCCCACCAAACTTCGATAATCAAGAAGAAGTCATTGTTGCCAAGGTTGGAGATTCGGTATTCCTCACTTGCCACGCCAAGTCTAGCACACCGATCACATTCGTCAAATGGTCTGCTAAAGATGAAGAGGTTGGTGCATCTGACACCAAGTACGCGGCAACAGATAAGACAATGAATGTGACCAATATTCAACTGGATGACGAAGGAGTTTATCAATGTACAGTTGATAACGAGGCAGGAAGAACAACAAAATCCTTCAAAATCAGTGTTATTGGTAAAAACTTTTTTAAAATTAGACAATACAAAAAATTCGTTTACAGAGCCACCATCGTTCAATGATAAACAAGAGCTCTACCCGATTGTGTATGGAAAAACGTTGTCTATCGATTGTTCGGCCATCGGAACACCTATTCCAACAATTATATGGATGAAAGTGAGTGGCAGTTGAACGTGTGTCGAGAGTTATCACAGATTATCTATGACGGGAATAGCTAGAATTTTGAGAGAAAAAGGGACGGGAACAGAAAAGGCCACGTAATTTTGCATAGTCAAACCGGTAGGAAGTGGAGGAAAGGGAAAATGGGGTTGGGGGTGGATCAAGAATTAACACAGTGAGATGAGTGAGACAATAATTACAAAAAAGAATGGGAGCAGAAAAGAGAGATGGGATGATGAGCAGACGCCGTACTTGTTGCATACTTTTCCACCGGCACATTCTAGACCGACACGCCAAATTGGTTTTTGGAACATATCCATGATTTTGTATTTTCGATACGCGTTTTGGCATCGGCGATTTGTTGGTTTCTGGAATTTTCAGAAATGTTTTTCATAAAACATGTATTTTGAATGCTTGTAGTTCTTAGAATTTTTCGCCGTCAAATTTGAGCTTAAATATCTCATTTCCTATAGAAGATATTGAAAAGTGGTCAACTGACAAAATGTTTATTATGAAATTATAAGTATTTTTTCAGTTGGTCACTTTATGATGACTTTTCCATAAAAATGAGATAATTGAGCTTAAACTTGATGGCTTTGTTGGGTTTTTTAATCAGGGCAAGTACCGTAGCTTTCAGACTACAATACTGCTGGTTTTCCAATTTTTAAGCCCATCCTATACGTCTACTTTGAGCACTATTATCTCGATTTCTATAAGAGATATAAAAATGTGGTCAACTGATGAAATGTTAATCATATTATCAGCAACATTTTATCTGTTTGTCAATTATATATATATCTCATAAAAACGAGATAATTAAGCTCAAAGTTAGAAACCATTCAGTCCAAACTTCGAGAGACATGGTGCATCGACCAGTTCTATTGCATATGCTTTTGATCTGAATTATCTCAGTTCCTATGAAAGATATCAAGAAGTAGTCAACTGATAAAATGTTCATCATATTATCACCTATATTTTATCAGTTGACCATTTTTTGATACCTCTTATAGGTATTATAAGCTGACTGCTCTATCCGCAATCCTAGTTTCCTACAAAAAAAAACCTACCAAATTAAAATCATAACAACATAGTTGACATCGATCTTCTGACGCGAATCCTGTATCCTGATCTATCGATGGACAATCGCATACCATTAAATGAGGTGCATATCGGGCACATGGGTTCTCACAAGTGTTATCGACGCATAGTTTTTCCATTCTGAAAAAAAGTAGTTGATTAGTCTCATCTTCGATTAGTCTCATTTTTGATCATTCAAAAAGCAACAAACGTACTTTCGATCACACACGGAACCGGATGATTTAGTATGACACACGGAATTTGAACAGCGGCCTCCTGAAAAATTTAGAATGAGAGATAGAGGTGTCAGTATAAATGATGAAGGATCATTGATACCTACCAATGCAAAGTCTCGCCGAGTCGGTATCATCGCACGGCAGACCTTCCAGCTCGGCGCCATGCATTCGACATCTGGAGCACGCTTCTCGCTCCCATCGTTCACCGTTTGGTCTGCAAAAGAAACGGGGATTTTTATGTTTGCTTATACATAAATAACAAAGTTTTCCTTTATTTTTCTAGAAAGAGAAAGGAATACTTTAGTGACAGAAGTCGTTATGTGATACTCGTGGGAACGACGAGGCTCCTTGAAGTTGGGCAAAGTATGTGTCACCTGACTAACCGTAGTATATTATGATGATGGGCCGCCATACACTGATGTTCCGAGTTGCCACAGCACAGATAGCAATAGTTGTCCTCCTCGGCGTCGCACTCGCACTCCTGCATCCCTCGAAGTGAACACGCCGAGACGCATCTAGAAAAATGTCCTTAAAAATTCAGCTGGTAATCTCATTTTCATTTTCTCCCAAAAGTGCAAAGCTCCCTCCACCAAATTTACATAGTCCTTCTTCTCGAGCCCCTTGGTGTAATGGAGAAGACGCAGCAGGAAGGATAAGTCACACTGGCATTTTATAATGTGGAAATAGCACACATATCTCTTTTCTTCCATCCACCGAGAAAAAGCCAATTCCAATTTCATTATATAAAGAAAAAGGGAAGGGCTCAGTTTGATTAGAAAACTTCTCATTAAGAAGATTGATGCATGAGTATGAGAGGCTTGGAATTTGGGAATATTTGGAATTTTTGGAACCCAGGTACAGTAGACCAATAATTCTTAGGGTACAGAAGTTTTGGGGAAATTGGGGTACAAAGCAACTCAGGAATAAAAAGACCTCAATTCGAGGGAAATTGTGAAATTCGGAAATTCGGAAATTCAGAAATTCAGAAATTCAGAAATTCAGAAATTCAGAAATTCAGAAATTCAGAAATTCAGAAATTCAGAAATTCAGAAATTCAGAAATTCAGAAATTCAGAAATTCAGAAATTCAGAAATTCAGAAATTCAGAAATTCAGAAGTTCAGAAATTCAGAAATTCAGAAATTCAGAAATTCAGAAATTCAGAAATTCAGAAATTCAGAAATTCAGAAATTCAGAAATTCAGAAATTCAGAAATTCAGAAATTCAGAAATTCAGAAATTCAGAAATTCAGAAATTCAGAAATTCAGAAATTCAGAAATTCAGAAATTCAGAAATTCAGAAATTCAGAAATTCAGAAATTCAGAAATTCAGAAATTCAGAAATTCAGAAATTCAGAAATTCAGAAATTCAGAAATTCAGAAATTCAGAAATTCAGAAATTCAGAAATTCAGAAATTCAGAAATTCAGAAATTCAGAAATTCAGAAATTCAGAAATTCAGAAATTCAGAAATTCAGAAATTCAGAAATTCAGAAATTCAGAAATTCAGAAATTCAGAAATTCAGAAATTCAGAAATTCAGAAATTCAGAAATTCAGAAATTCAGAAATTCATAAATTCAGAAATTCGGAAATTCAGAAATTCAGAAATTCAGAAATTCAGAAATTCAGAAATTCAGAAATTACGAATTTTTCAAAATAAGAATGTTCCGAAATTCCGAAATTCTAAAATTTTGAGATTCTGAGATTCTGAGAGTCTGAGATTCCTAAATTCTGGAACTTTGAGACCCTGAGATTCCGAGATCCTGGAAATCCAAGATTCTGAAATTCTGAGATTCTCAGATTCTGAGATTCTGAGATTTTGAAACTCTCAGATTCTAAAATTCTAACTTCTGCGATTCAGAAATTCAGAAATTCAGAAATTCCGAAATTCAGAAATTCAGAAATTCAGAAATTCAGAAATTCAGAAATTCAGAAATTCAAAAATTCAGAAATTCAGAAACTCAGAAATTCAGAAATTCAGAAATTCAGAAATTCAGAATCCGGAAATTTTTTTTTTAATTCCGAGTTTTTCAAAATCGGAATATTCTGAAATTTCGAATTTTTCACAATCGGAATATTCTGAAATTTCGAATTTTTCAAAATCGGAATATTTCAAAAATCCAAAATTCCGAAATTCCGAAATTTTGAGATTTTGAGATTCTGAGATTCTGAGATTCTGAGATTCTGAGATTCTGAAATTCTGAGTTTCTGAAATGCTGAGATTCTGAGATTCTCGGATCCTGAAATTCTGAGATTTTATGAGTCTGAGATTCTGAGATTCAGTAATTTCCAGATTCGTAAATTCGTAAATTCGTAAATTCGTAAATTCGTAAGTTCGTATATTCAGAAATTCAGAAATTCAGAAATTAAGAAATTTAGAAGTTCATAAGTTCAGATTTTTTTAAAATCTGAATATTCCGAAATTCCTAAATTCCGATTTTAAAAATTGGAATATTCTGAAATTTCGAAATTTTCAAAAGCGGGATTTTCGACTTTTCCAAAAGCAGCCCTGAATACTGTATCCTTTTTTTTGAGATTAGCAATCTGTGTAGTGAAGTGACAGGTGTTTTTGTTTTCTTACTACTTTTTTTCAATCTAATTTCCAATTCCAGTCAGTTAGAGTAAACGAACAGACGAAAAACCAATTCCAGGTTATTCCTCGACCCCCCCCCCCTCCAACTCCTACTATTTTTTACTATAACTTTCGTTCCCATTTCTTTTCTCGGTTTTCAAAAGCCACTCCTTTTTGGCCAATCCTCATTTGTCTTGTGATGAATGGAGAAAAACGACGGCAAAAATAAAAAGCAGAGAAAAAAGGCAAAGTGGGGGGGGGGTCCATGGGCGAGTGAGCCGGGCAAATAAATTCATTTGAGTTTAAAATGCGATTAATAGATGGGACGGGGAGTGCCAATTAAAATGACGACCTCTCAGACAGGCTCAGTGAACCAAATCCTCCAAAATATACAGAATTTTTAATATGAGTTTTGGGTGTTTTCCTCTGAATATCCCTTCAGGGATTACTGTAGGAAACAGATATCAAATTGGAACACATGTTTTTTTTTGCTGTTCCATGTCTTGTCAAAGATTAATTGAAGTTATATATCGCCCCCCTATTGCCGTCATGTGTTGCCGGACCCTTGGGTGCCCACAATTTTCTATGTGTAGTATCAATAACACCTGTTGCGTTGTCATGCGGGCCACAATCAGTAAAACCTAGAAATGGTGAAGGACCCATCGAGAAGAGTTTTGAAAAAGCCCCAAAAACGTTCCCAAGGGATATATTCTCCCTTTAAGGTTACCCTTCCCTCCCTCGTTTTTGGGCTCACATGGTAAGTGAGCGTATATAGTGAAAAGCTGAGAGTGTGCAAAAACGGGGACCCCTTTAAAGAAGTGTGTCTACTAGGAAGAAGCAAAAAGAAAGAAGAAGAAGAAGAATTATCATTCATGATCGGAGGGGGTTTGATATGCCCTTGGGAGAGTCTTCGGGACAGAAGACTGGGGTTTTTTTGGTTCCTCTTCTTTGGTATATACGATTGGTGACTGCCTTGTTGAGAGCTATCTAGCTGAAAATGTGTCACGAACACTTGTAGCTTTTTTTGGCTTTTTTCAGCGTTCAAGAAAAAATATATCCCAAATTCGCCATCAATGTTTCATGGGTGTCCCTTCCTCGCTATCTAACCCGGCCGCATCTTTATCCAAGCGTTAAATTCTGAGCACATTAACTCGTGTCAGACGGGGGTTGTTGGCTCGCGTGGAAAAAAGTTTTTTTTTTCCTTCTGACATCTTCTGACAACCTCCCCTTACTTAGCTATTCAAGGTATCTTCTCTTCAAGATGTGCATCGAACGGTTTAGCTGGAGACAACAAAATATTTTTTGCTCTCTAAAAATCCCTATTGCTGAAGCTAATTGCGGCGGAAGCTGTGGGAAAGGCGAAGAAAAAAAGAGAAAAAGCGCGCCAATTGCACTTCACTACTTTTCTTCTCCTTAAAGTGTTGCCCAAAACGCTGAATAGGGAACAATGGAGATTCTCGAAACCTTTTTGAATGGGATTGCAAGTCTTCTAGACCACCAAAATCTTGCGGAAAATTGCCATTAGGATGAAAAAGTATATACAAGTTGACGTGGCAAGTGAAAAAAATTGCCATTAGGATGAAAAAGTATATACAAGTTGACGTGGCAAGTGACAAGTGTTAGGATCTATCACTCTTTCTCTCAGCCTTAGGACAAGAACTTGTCCACAAGAGTAGAAAAGGGCAGAACCAATGAAATCAGTGGTCAGAATTCTTCTTGTTCAACTTTTTTTTTCCTTTTTGGAGAGCCTTTTTTGTTTAAACTTTGCTTGAAAAAAGAATGTTTGGAATTTCGAAAAAGTAAACTATCCCCAAAAAAGGGATCAAGAAAAGGATCAAAAACTGAAAGTCATGGTCTCTGATTTTATGAGTTCTTCTCCCCTTTTCTCTTCTTCACCCCTTGAATAGAATAGATTGGATTTTACTTGCTCTTGCTTATTCACACCCCCTTTTTGTGCTCAAATTCTTATACATACAAACTATACGTATATATCAGCCAAGTGCAAATTCGACTTTATGTATTCATTGATGTTAGAACTAATAGTAAAATGCAAAAAGAGCAGCATTTTCGAACCCAACCTTTTTTGAACCAAAAGCCATTAGGGCTTTTTTTAACTGGGCGGGGGGTAGTGCGAGGACCCCATTAAATGAGACATTATATGAGTTTGAAAATGGGCTTACGTGTTGTTCCGGCATACGGTAGCCGCGTTCTCAGAACAGATGTTTCCTTCCGTCGAGCACATGTGTGTCCGATGTTCGTGTTCGGCGCCAGCACATACTGCCAAGATGGATGCCATCAGAAGACAATGAAACACACTTTGATTCCGCTTCCATCGTATCATCATACTGGATGATGGACAGCCAGAAATTGGAAATTTTTGGCGTCAACTTTTTGGTTAATTAGAGCGAGAATCAAGTTTGAAAGACGTGATTAGCGGTGCAGATAGGGCACGACACGAGCATGGGAAACGAATGGGGCGGAGGAGGGGGAGCGGCGGCTGTGGGGCGGGGTGGTCTGGGAAAAAAAATTGGAGATGGCTTGGAGAAGCCTCCTGCACGGGTGTATGGCTGTGGTGAGGAGGGAGTGGCTAGATAGAACGAGAAAGCGAGAGTGCCGTTGGGTATGGGGGTCTCGAAACAGAGGAGAAGCGCTGAAGGAGTCGCGGAGAATGAATAGATCGAGCTGGTGGGGAAAGGCGAGACTCAGAGTGCCAAACGCAAGTGACACGCCCCAATCCTTCACGCATTTGAAAAGACGAAGAGGAATAGAGAGAAAGCAATGGAAATTGCAGAATATCAAGGATGGGAGAAGAAGGGGAAAAAGGACAAGTTTGATTAATGGATAGTGATGAGAAGTGGTCCATACTCTCTGGACTCCAGAGATGGAAAGGTCATCTGGAATCGTGATATTTGAACATGACGAAAAGGAAATTCTGAAGAAAAATAGCTAAACATAAAATTCGAATTTTTTTTCGTAGTACATTCCTAAAATTTTAGTATTCCTGTCCTCTTTATTGGATAGTTAGTGAAGGAATCTCAGAATGATCTCAATTTTCAGGACCTCAAAAACAGCAAGAACGTGAGAATCTGAAGTCCCTAAATTGGAAATTTTGAAGTTTCAGTCCACTAGGATTAGACTAATTTCTAAGATTAGACTAATCAATTGACTAGTTTTTTTGGTCAGATTCTAATCTTGAATCTTGAATTCACATGATACACTGATGAATTCAAAATTCAGAGTCATTCTTCATACAGTACTAGGTTTCTCCATACAGTTCTAGGGGAAACACGTCTTTTTTAGAAAAATATTATCATTCGGGTTTCCAAGTTTGAATGAAAGCTTAACCTCTGATAGAAGGGCACTCACACTATCAAGTTTGAGCCTAATTATCTCAAATTCTATAGAAGATATGAACAATGAGTCAACTGACAGAAAAATTCTGATATTATGATAACCATTTTATCAGTTGACAGGTTTTTTTCATATCTTTCATAGCAATTCCAAAAAATTAGATCAAGCTTGACAGTGTGGCTATATTACCATACAGATTTTACGACATTCAAACAAACAGGACTAATTCAAAAACTTCTCCAGAAGACCTTAGAATCTAGAGGTCACTGGTCTCTTGACGTAGCTATAAAACTTCTAGGATAGAAAAAAAAAGTACACTTCCTTCCATTTCTAGACATAATGACTCTCTGAACTTTGTAAATAGTTTTGACCTTTTGGAATTCCATCCACAACTATTGGTGGTAGTAATCGTTTTTCACTTGTTGCTTTTCTTATCTAGCAACTCCATCAAGAATCAATGAAGAGTTGCTAAAAGGAGAAAAAGAGAACAAAAAAACAGAATTTCAAAGAAAATTGTTGCATTCTCCTCCTTCTCCTTGTTGATGGTTGCCCTTAGCAAGATTATCTAGGATTATCCAAAGGCACGCGGTATATACACATAGCTTTTGTTTTTTGCATATTTTACACGTTTTTTCTTCATCAGAGAAGTAATAGAAAAAGGGCAGCGGATCCTAGAAGGCAAAAATGAAAAAAGAAGAAATGGGAATAATAGAAAACGAGCTATATAGAAAAGAATCGAGAAAACATATAATTCGCAATATACATTCAAAAGGTATTGTTATATTGGGTTTCGTGTTTCTTTCTTTGTAGCTCGCTTTGAAAACTGAAAATTGAACACTTTGAACTTCAAAAATTGAAAATAGAATGAAAAATTTCATACATGAGTCCGAAAAAGGTTGTGGGGAAAAGGTTCAATGAAATTGGGGGGCAGCACTGGGTAAGGCGTGAAAGAGGACAAAAGGAGAGGGAGAAAGAGATTGATGAATCATAAAAGTTAAAACGCGCTCCGTCACCTCTTGTGCAGAATTTGATGCTTTATTGTTCTGTCGAACTTTAAATAATGAAAATATGGCTAGCTGAATTTTTCGGAGACGTTCAGCTTTAGAAGACGCAATTTCGAAAACGTATATTCTAAATTTTCATAGGTATACAGCACCTGGGTATAAGATGTACAAAAACATGTTTTTCTGTTGATTTTGGGCCATTTTCAAGAGTCTGGAGCTTGACTGTGCAGCTTCCAAACACTTTGAAAGTTTCGGAGAATATAAAACAGACGTAGCTTGAAAAATTGGCATTTGCAGAATTTTTTTTCAAAAATTCCTAGTTTCAGCTTTTTGCCGATTGCTGAAGACACCTGTTTCTCCATGTTTTCAGTACAAAAACTGCCCAAAAAAGGATGTCTTCTAGCAATAGGCAAATAGCTGGAAAACTAGGAATTTTTAAAAAATTTTGTAAAAAAAAGTCTAGGTCTAATTCACAATACCCAAGCATTTCAGGTTGATCGGAAATCAGATAATCGAGCTCCAGACTTCTGAATTAGCCAAAATAACCGAAAACTACTAAAAATTGAATTTTAGTACTTAGTGACCGGTACTGTAGCTGAAATCCATGAGAATGACAGCTCTGGAAAAACCTACCGTAAAACCTGTATTAGAAGGGCCGGCCCTTCTATTTTTCCAAGGTCCCTCTGGAGAGCCCTTCTATTACAGGGGCCCTTCAATTAAAGGGGGGCACATTTATTTTTCCGGTCATTTTCCCGAAAATGTTCAAAGACAAATTCGACGAATTTTCGATCAAAAGTCATGAAAATCTGTCAATTTCGCCAAAATTAATCAAGTTTTTGAGCAAAAAATATTTTTTTTATCAAATTTCTATTAAATTTCTGAATTTCCGGAATATTTTTCACTGAAAACATACTGAAATTTTTGGATTTCGAAACAAATTTTGGAGAGGTCCTTCTTCACGGAGGGCCTTTCTATTAGAGGGGCCCTTTTATTTGAGCGCCCCTTCGAATACAGGTTTTACGGTATATTATGAATTTGGAGGAAAAATCATCATAGCATAACTGTCTCATTGAGTTCAAATTTAAAGTTGAAAATTGTATCTTTCTAGAAAAAGGCCAAGATTTTGTTTAGTACCAACGACTCATATACTAGTTTACTGAAAAAAAGTGTATGGTCATATTTGCAGCATAGACATTTCACATTTTTGCGCTAACTCTCGTTTTCCGCCCGTCTTTTGTCCACTGCCCAGTTATTCAATTTCTCCAAATCCCGTTCCAAATCGCACCTCGTCTCTAAAAGCTGATGTCCCAAACAGACCGGCTCGCCTTGTTGTTGGTGTCAAAATAGTAGGAATTCCCATTTTTAAATCCAATTATTTGTAGAGAAGAAACTTCTCCTTCTTCGCGCTCGATGCCGCGGTGAAAAGCACAAAAAAGTTTTTTGTGTTGTTATCCGGAAAAGGGGAAGTATAACTATAACTGGGCGGTTGATGAGAATCTAAGGTGACAGGAGCAATTGAACAAAAAAGAAAGATGCCTTTGGGCATTAGAAGAAGTCAGATATAAGGAAAAAAGGATATCCTTGGGAGTTGAGGAGGAGTTGAGAAGGTAAAAGCGAACACAATATTAGATATATGTATGTTTAAATGTGTTACATTCCGGCAAATTGTAAAGTGACAAGCCTTCATCTTATCGCCAAGACCAAGCCCCGAGACATCTCTCAGAATGATAGTGTATGTGTGTGAGAGGATAGAGAAAAACATGAGAATCTTTCTGGCCGCAAAACGAACACAGACACGCAATGTTTCAATCGAGAAAAAAACACACACATAGACACACGCATAGGTGGTCCCCCAACATCAATTTTCTGTTATTTGTAGGATGGCAAACGACTCAACGAGACCGATGATGTGAAAATCAGTGACAACATGCTGGTCATCGAATCACCAGGGGTAAGGATTTGAAGAGGACAACATGATGTGTAGTTTGACAGAAGGGACGGGATCAGAGAATCCCCACAAAGTTCAGAAATACGAAAAAAAATTAGAAAAAAGTATAATATTAGGTTGGAAGGAAAGTAACTGTCCATTTTTTGATTGGCGAATAACACAAAAACGAGATTAATCCAAGATTGACAGTATGTACCGTCGTGGTCCACAACATGTTGCCAACATTCAGTTAACTTGTGGATACCATCCCTCCAACAACCAGCTAGCTGCGAATCAATATATTTCGCATTGCAGTTTTTTATCTCATCTTCAGTGTAAATTATTTTCCCTCCCGACTGCGTTGCATATCTCCGAATAACCAATAATAGAAGTCTCAAATCAGGAGTTTAAGTAAGCGCAAAGAAAAACCGTCTAGCTAAAGCGGCCCAGGACTTAATTGACTTTCCGTGAGACATAGGATCTCACTTCATTTAAGTAAAGTCAATTCAGTCTTAAGCCGCTTTGGATGGATGGCTGTCCACATTTCTTAAACTTCAGACTTGACCCTTTCATCATTAGTTGTTCGGAGATATGCAACGTCATCTGGAGGGAAAATAATTTTCCACTGTCGATGAGATAAAAACGGCTTTTTGGGAACACTTTGACTAGCGGTCGGCTGGCTTTCAGAGGGACGGTATCCACAAGTTACCTGAATGTTGTCAGCATGTCGTGGACCACGACGGTGCATACTGTCAATCTTGGATAATTCTTGTTTTTGTGTTATACACGAATTAAAAAATGGACAGTTACTTTCCTTCCAACCTAATAGGTGGATAATTTTATAAGTCATGATGAATTAATACATTTTCTGAATTTGAAAATTCTGTAATTTTCAGAAACTTGAAAATCCAAAAAAAATTCTAATAAGATAATTATGAGCCAACAATTCGAAAAAATAGGTCAATTAGCAAATACCGTATTTCCTGTAAGGAAAGCTCATCGCTACCGACAACTTTGAACTCAATTATCTCGATTCTCATGAAAGATATCGAAAATGTGTTAACTGATAAAACATTGGTGATATTATGATAAATAATTTATTAGTTGACAAATTGTTCATATCTTTCAAAAATCGAAATAATTGAGCTCAAAGTTGAGGGTATGGATGGCTTTCTATTAGTGTTACGGTAGGTTAAGAATTTTAAGGAATGAGTAAACTTTCGAAAATTTGAAATTCAGAAAATCTAAAAATGTAATGTTTCATTCAATTTGACAAAAAAATTGCAAATTCAGAAAGTTATTGAGAAGTTGACTATCCTAGGAACGGTTAGTCCAACTTTGAACAATTCACTGCAATTTAAAGAATATCAAATTTCAAAAATTTTCAAGGTTTAGTAAATTTCAAATAACTACCGTATTCTGATATAAGCTCACCCAAACTGTGACCTTTGAGCTTAATTATCTCGATTCCTATCGAATACATCAAAAATTTGTAAACTGATAAATTGTTTATTATAGTGTTATCAACATTTTATCAGTTTACAAATTTCCAAAATCTTCAACAGGAATCGAGATAAATGAGCTCAAACTTGACGGTTTTGGTAGGCTTCTCTTGGGTGAGGACTACAGTATCTTATTTCGAATATTCAAAAATTCTAATCTGAGTTTACCGTAACCCAATGTTTGGGCGAACGGCCGACACACTGACAGAAATTAATACTAAAGTACAAAATTCCAGAGCGAGGCTGCTGGAAGATACACTTGTATTGCTGAAAACAAGGCTGGACGCTCTGAGAAGGATATGATTGTGGAAGTTCAAGGTTTGACAAACTTTTTAAGAATCTCAATAGCTCTCAATTTTCAGTTCCACCAAAAATGAAACAGGCCAGCCAGACATTCGATGTTGAAGAAGGCGGTACTTTGACTCTTGAATGCCCAATTGAGGTTTGTGCTCTTTTATAAGAAAACGGACCATTGTTTGAAACCTCGAGTTGTTTTAAACGCTCCCAGTTTGAATTTTTCATTGTCCGTTTCTTTGGTTTTTCAAGGGACCCGGGGCACTATATATATAAAAAAGAGGACCAATATACGAAAATTGAAGAAAGACGAGAAAGAGAATAGAATGGAAAAAAGGGGTTAAACAATAGGATCTAGAATAAAGATGGGGCACCGTCGTTTTTCCCCTATTCTCCTTTTTTCTTCGCCTTTTTTTCGAGGCAAAAAGGGAATGTTTGAAGAAATAGCTCCCCAAACCCCGTCCGAAATGGCGGGAGCCGCTGTGAAGAAGGGCCCCCCCCCCCCAACGCATGAAATATTTAAGTGCACTTTGAGAGCTCTCCAAGAGGAGGACTAACGGATTTCGTCGTAGTCACTTTGCAAAAATTTTGGTCGGTTTTGAAATTTGGAATTTTAGGGTTTAGAGGGAAAAATGGGGAACTACTGTGAAAGAGAAATTTCAGAACCCCAATGGAGCAAGGGTCATTTATTGGTCCACGGACACCGCTGGAAAAGTTGATCCTAAACGATCTCAGGTACATCCTCGTCAACATAACCTCGAGGTTCAATCTAAGTTCTTCTAGATATCCGGAGATGGAACAAAACTCTTCATCATCCAAGCCGCCGATGGCGATGCTGATCGCTACACCTGTCGCGCTCATAACGAGGCTGGAAGCGATAGTTCTGTTTTCACAGTCAACCTTCTTAGTAATACCTACTAATAAGTTATATAACTTCCCCGGAATCGTTTCAGAGCCACCAACTATCCCTGGAGAAGCATTCAGCACCACCGAGATTGTTTCCAACACAACAATGGAGCTGAACTGTCAGCCAACAGGAAAACCTGATCCAGAGATTACATGGCTTCTAGATGGAAAACCACTTCTACCAGGAATGGCAAACGTCAGAGTAAGAAGGACCCTTTTATGAAAAACTTGTTTTCTATTAGGTTGAACAGAAAGTTTCTTTCTTTTTTGGCAATATTTTTGATCAAATTTCTCTTAAAGCTGAGGGGACTAGATCAATAAAAGTAGTGTTCATAAGCATCGATAGCTGCCTGGTAACGCTCCTGTGATTTCCTGATTTCATAGGTCTAGAAAGAGGTGGGCCGCGATTGAAAACGTGGGTCAACTCCTTTTTTATATCATCTTTTCACTTGGAGTATTTTCTGTCAATATGACGTTTAAGAGCACCAAGTGACCATTTATCCGAAAGGGTAAAATTTGGAGAACACGGTGAATGCAAAAGAATAGTTCAGCCAAACGACATGAAGTCTTGGCTGATACCTCTAGTCACGGGGGATCTCGCACTGAAGTGCTGGAAGTGAAACTTTGACTTTTCTCCTTGTTCCGGTTAGACTGGCAGAATCAATTTCTCTAATTAGGAACTATACAATGTGGCGGTTATCATGGTTCTTTAATGTAAAAATTCCCGCTCACCATTCTTTGGACAGACCATCAAACCTAGAACATACCCATTTTTACGAGAAATTTGGGTTCCAGAACTTCCAGAGTTAGCTATTCTTGATCAATCAACTGACTCTTCCGCACATAGTTAGAGTAGCTTACCCACTTCTCATCTACGGTAATTAGATCATTCACCCAACTCAACGTATGAAGAAATGATAAGAGAAACATGCTCATATCCACATGGAAATCCATGTCGTAGTCCTTCAGAACATGTGATAAAAATCGGCCCAGTTCTTGAAGTTGCCAAAAGACTTCAAGCCATACAAAATACTTGGTTGACTAACGGACAATGCCTTTGACGTTTTACAAGTGGTTTGAAATCGATCCGCCTTCACGATTTTCAGCAATTGATTGAAATGCAACTCACTGGGTGGTTGGAATCTTTCGAACTGAACTCTCCCGGGTGGAAATTTTCGAACCCAACAAAAATTGTAGACAATGACAGAACATGTCCCTTATATAGATCCACCTTTTGTTTGTGAATACCAGGTGTTTGACGACCAAATAAAATTATAAATAAAATTATGTTGCCTTTGTGCAGTCGGATAAGGACCAAAAGAATCGTCGTTTCTCCAAAACGAAGTGAGATAAAAATTTGAAAATCTACGAACTAATAGACACTGAACACAGCTCTCTAACAAAGAAAAGTTTGACCTGGTAAACCATCTAGAAATCCAGAAATCGAGGCTCAAAAACAACCCTTCCAAAAAGAAAGAAACTTTCTGTTCAACCTAATATTTTCAAATTTCAGTTCGAAGACAACAACAAAAAGCTGTTCATCGATTACATCAAGCCAAGTCAAGAAGGAAGATACACGTGTCGTGCTGATAATCAGTTGGGTCGTGCCGAACAAGACACCTATGTTGAGATATCTGGTATGTCTAAAAAAGGAGTCTTAATATATATCACTAATGAGGTTGCAGAGCCGCCGAGAGTTGTTATGGCTTCTGATAAGATGAGAGTTGTGGAAGGACGACAAACAACAATTCGTTGTGAGGTTAGTATGAGTTTTTGAAAAGGGATTAGGAAAGCAAATGAGTTCATAGTAAAAATTTCGGAAAAAAAAATATGATAAACACAAAAAACTGTATTGTTCAGTTAGTAACTTCTTGCCAACGTTTTTAGGTTTCTATGTTTCCATTCTATTGTTGAGAGCCATTCTATCGTTCCAAGTTACCTCTAAAGGGCCCTTCTATTAGAGGTGCCTATGAATTAGAGAGGGTTCATCAAGAGGCTTAATTAGAGAAGGGTTACAGGTTTTACGGTATATCATTTTTCGGAAGACGCTATAATAAGGAGAAGTGTGTGGAACCAACTTTTTTCGAATTTTTCCGAATTTGGGAATATTCCGAAACCAAATTATTTGAATTAAGAACGTGTTTAAGTGTTTCTTCGGAATCCGAAAAAGTCGGGACTTTGCGAAATTCCAAATTTTTCATTATAGATAAAATTAGCTGGTTTTAAGCCCTGTAAGATGTTTGAAATATCAAGAAACCAAAATTTCCAAAATCTGACAAATTGAGGTACAAAAATTGTTGTTTTCATGTGTTCTTCGTGAATAATATCATGATGAATGACTAGTTAGTTTGAAAATAGCTTTGGTAGGTGCCCTTATATTACAGGATTCTAATTTGGGAAGCCTATGAAACATCATAAATCTTCTTTTCTTCATTTCCCAGTATAATTAATTTCAAATACATTAAACACCTCGCTGCCCACACAAAACACACCCGCCCTCATACACACATAAACACACACATTCTCTTTTTCCCCTCTTCTTCTTCTCATTTCCCGTCCCCTCCACTACGCCTCGCTTGTCCCCTTCTCTCTTATTCGCGATTGACTCTTTCCTAGTCGTGCGGGGGTATAGCTCAGGGGTAGAGCGCTCGCTTTGCATGCGAGAAGTCTGGGGTTCGATTCCCCATACCTCCAGAAAACTTTTTTTTGTTTTTTTTTTCTTTTTGGCGCCGCAAACAAATGAAAAAAGAAGGAGAGAAATTTTATTGCGAAATATAATGCGGGTAGTTGGCATGTGTATGCCATCGGTAAAAGACATAGACGTGCGGGGGTATAGCTCAGTGGTAGAGCGCTCCCTTAGCATGGGAGAGGGCTGGGGTTCAATTCCCCATACCTCCAGAAATCTTTTTTTGGTTTTTTTCTTTTATGAGAAGATAGGTACTATCTCCTTGAGCTTAACAAGTGAATTTAAAATAATAAAATATACAAAAAATCTGATTTTCAGGTCTTCGGAGAGCCAGAACCCAAAGTTTCCTGGTTGAAGGATGGAGAACCATACACTTCGGATCTCTTGCAACATTCTACCAGACTCTCATATCTTCATCTGAGAGAAGCTACTCTTCAAGATGGTGGAAAGTAGGACTCAACGAATTTTTAGATATTTCAAAAATTATATAAAATTCCAGATACACCTGCATCGGAACCAACAAAGCTGGTGAAGCAAGAACAACCACAGAAGTTGAGATTTTGGGTGAGCTTTCGCTTTTATTATTCATATTCGTGCGGCACGCAACTTGTTGCTAGGAATGTTGGTTTCCTAGAAAGAGTCAGAATTTTAGATAAGTTATAAAAAATGTGTTTTCAGTTGCTCCAACTATCGAGGACGAAGATAGAGTGATATATGGAAAAGAGGGAAAACCTGTGCAAATTATTTGCAAAGCCAGTGGAACACCATATCCAACGATTACATGGAAGAAAAATGGAAAGGAGCTCGGTAAGGGATTTCGTCCTCAGAATTTTAAATTTTAAGCCATTCATATAATTCGGAGGGTACAACCTTTCGGGGGCAAAATAGGGTACAATTCAGAAATTCAGAAATTCAGAAATTCAGAAATTCAGAAATTCAGAAATTCAGAAATTCAGAAATTCAGAAATTCAGAAATTCAGAAATTCAGAAATTCAGAAATTCAGAAATTCAGAAATTCAGAAATTCAGAAATTCAGAAATTCAGAAATTCAGAAATTCAGAAATTCAGAAATTCAGAAATTCAGAAATTCAGAAATTCAGAAATTCAGAAATTCAGAAATTCAGAAATTCAGAAATTCGGAAATTCAGAAATTCAGAAATTCAGAAATTCAGAAATTCAGAAATTCAGAAATTCAGAAATTCAGAAATTCAGAAATTCAGAAATTCAGAAATTCAGAAATTCAGAAATTCAGAAATTCAGAAATTCAGAAATTCAGAAATTCAGAAATTCAGAAATTCAGAAATTCAGAAATTCAGAAATTCAGAAATTCAGAAATTCAGAAATTCAGAAATTCAGAAATTCAGAAATTCAGAAATTCAGAAATTCAAGAAATTCAGAAATTCAGAAATTCAGAAATTCAGAAATTCAGAAATTCAGAAATTCAGAAATTCGAGTGATTAAGGGGTGCAAAATGAAAATTCGGAGCACAAAATTTGATGTCCTCAGGTTTTTTGTACCCCGGAATGGAGTATTTTGTATTCTTAAATTGGTTTGAACCCTAATGATTTGAAAATGTTTGTACCCTCTGAATTATTTTCAATCTTAACGGCATAATAAACAAAAATAACCAAAAAATATTTTCAGACGAACACAACAGTGTTCTTACCATCTCGAACGCCACAAGAGAAGCCGACGGAAAATACTCTTGCATGGCGACCAACGAAGCTGGTAGTGCAGTTGCTGATTTCCTGCTCGACGTCTACACCAGACCTTCTTTCCATCCAGAAACGACCACTTTCAATATCATCGAAGGTCATAATGCCAAAATCGAATGCAAGGTTGATGGACATCCAAAACCCACCATCACCTGGCTCAAGGCAGGTCGATCACTTAACATGGATAATGTCATCTTGTCGCCACGTGGAGACACATTGATGATTTTGAAATCGAAACGTGTGGATGCTGGACTCTACACCTGTGTCGCTGAAAACACCTTCGGAGCCAATGAGCAAGACTTCAAGGTCAACGTCTTTATGAAACCATACATTGAGGAAGCCATCGACCAAACTCCAAAGGCAGTGGCCGGTGAAAAAATTGACTTGAAATGTCCGGTTCTTGGAAATCCAACTCCGGAAGTTTACTGGAAGAAGGGAGATGACGACATCGAAATCGACGGCAAGCACTATGAGTTGATCGGCGATGTGTTGAGAATCAAATCAGTTACGGAGAAGGACACTGGTGCTTACACTTGTCTAGCCATTAACGACGCTGGACAATTGCGCACAAATTATGCAGTGGATGTTATTGGAAAGCCAACTTTCGATCGGAAAGGAGAGAATATCTATGAAGTCATTGAAGATCATGATATCACCATGGACTGTGGAGTCACATCTCGCCCACTTCCCAACATCGCCTGGTATCGTGGAGACAACCCACTTTACATCCAACCACACTACACCATTTCCGAGGATGGATCTCAGATTACTATTAATTCTGCCAGATTGTCGGATGGAGGAAAGTACACGTGCCGAGCGTCCAACGAAGCTGGATCTTCTGACATCGAGGTCATTCTTAGAATCCTGGTACCACCAAGAATCGATAAATCCAATATTATTGGAAATCCACTTGCCATCGTTGCTAGAAACATCTATCTTGAGTGTCCAGTGACCGGAATTCCACAACCAGAAGTCTACTGGACCAAGGATGGAAGAGATATCAATGCCACTGATAGCAGAATCATCTATGCTCAGAATAACGAGACGTTTGGAATTGAGAAGGTTCAAGTGACAGATGCAGGAAGATATACTTGTACAGCTGTGAATCGTGGAGGACGAATCGCACATGACTTCAATCTTGATGTGTTATGTGAGTCTTTTTTCCCATTTTTAATAGGCTGAGTGTAGCTAGTGCCACTCCTAAATTGTTAATTTCTTCTAAAATTTCCAGCTCCACCTTCCTTCGATCTCTATCGAACTCAGCCAACGATCAAACGAGAAGGAGACACTATCACCCTCACGTGTCCTATCAAGACAGCTGATGATGTTGCTGATCAAGTGATGGATGTGTCTTGGACCAAAGATAGTGTGGCACTGGATGGTGTGGAAACTGATAATGTTCATGTAAGAGACTATTGGAACTTAAGCTAGTGGTTATTATTGTCATTTGGTTTTTTGGTCTTTAGACTTTCTCTTGGTCTCTTTGAGACCTTTGAACATACCATTAAGAAAAAGAGAGGTATCGAGCCCACACCTAGAGGACCAATTTTTTCACATTCAAGTTCCGAGAAAAATTCTGAGGACCCAAGTAGCCGACTAGATTCTGAAGTTAAATCCTGAAATTCCGATTGATTTTGACATTTTTATTAAAAAGACAATCAGATCCTGAAGAATTCACGGAACCTCTAAATCTCCCCCAAAAACAAGTTCAGAGATCGAGCCCACACCTAGAGGACCAATTTTATTCACATTCCAGTTCCGAGAAAAATTCTGAGGACCCAAGTAACCGACTAGATCCTGAAATTAGATCCTGAAATTCCGATTGATTCTGAAATTTTGATTTAAAAGAAAATCAGATCCTTAGATTCCACGAAACCTATAAACTTCTCTCAAAAATAATTTCAGATCTCCGATGATGGCCGCAAGCTGACAATCGACAAAGCCTCCCTGGTCAACGCTGGAATGTACACCTGTATCGCTCTGAATCGTGCCGGCGAAGCAACGCTCGAGTTCAAAGTGGAAATTCTGTGTACGCATCTCGCAACCGTGCAGTGTCGTGAGCTCGAAAATAACTATATTGCTCGCCATATGCCGCATGTTGTAACTACCAAAAAACCAACGTCGTCGTCGCCGCAGTCAGACGCCGCGTATCGTGAGCACATGCGAAAGTATGAGGAGTATCTGAAGACGTACGAACAAGGACTGAAGCGACAGCGTGATGAGAGCATCCGTCGCCAGAATGAGTATTGGGAGATGAGAATTAAGAAAGAGAGTGCTGCTAGAATTATTCCAACTACTACTACAACCACACCAACTTCTACTAGTACCACCACTAAATTCCAATTTCCCTGGGCTTATAATCCTAAATTTGGACATCCCACCGGAGCTAGCGGGGTAATGAAGGTTAAGGCTACCGTACAACACCCAACTAGAAGATTCCGTATGAAACGGGTCCGTCCTGTCACCCGTTGCTTCTTGTACGACCCTATTAGACATGTATACCTTCGTGAGAAGAGTGCAGAAAATCTGCCACCTAATAGCAAAGGCTTCCTTAATTACCCATTAAATCATCGAAGGGCTAAGAGACTATAATTTGTTGATATTTGTATAAGTTATGGCTCCTCCTACTATTTATTTATTTCTCCAAAAACTTTGATCTGTTTCTCATTTCCAGGATTCCTCTTTCTTTGCGACTCTGGCTTGTCCTTTGTCTCTTTCTCTAACGTTGTGCAGTGTATTTTCTGGTGTGTTGTGTTGATTTTAATAAATCGTGTAAATATTTTTATTTTTATTTTGGTGTGATGTGTTTTGCAGTGATATGTTGTAAAATCGTTGTGATTTTTCTATTTAAAGCTTCCTAACTATACCCAAAACATTTTTAGCGCCACCTATCATCGATACAACTAGAAATGAGGCTCAACCACAAGTTGCTGTCAATCAACCAACAATTTTGCGTTGCCCTGTCACTGGACACCCATTCCCCACTATCAAGTGGTTGAAGAATGGTGTAGAGGTTACATGTAAGTCCCTAGAATAAAAATTATTCTGAAAATCTCAATCTCCAGCGGACGAAAACATTCGAATTGTGGAGCAAGGCCAAACGCTACAAATCCTGCTCACCGACTCCGCTCACGCTGGAAAATGGAGTTGTGTAGCTGAGAATGACGCCGGAGTGAAGGAGCTGGAGATGCTTCTTGATGTTTTTAGTAAGTTGAATTTTTGTTTTTATGTCTCAAATTGAGCGTTCCGGACATCAAAAGCCCTTAGAAACCTTACTTGCGACCGGGGCTTTGCCGCGCACTTCGTGGGCCTTACCATAGTTTCTTTCAGAAACATTATTTTTAGACCAACTACTTCAGATATGATAGAAATCTGCGAGTTCTTCAAAATGATACTGTTTGGAATACTGTATCTCGTTTATGAACAAAGTTACAAGTCATAAAGTGACCGGGCCGGGCCTGGTTCCTGTTTTTTGTCTGTAACTTTGTTCATAGACAAGACACAGTATTTCAGATAATATCATTTTGTAGCACTCACCAAGTTCTATCATATCTAATTCAGTTAGTTCAAAAATATTGATTCTAAAAGAAACTATGGCAGATCCCGCGAAGGCCCGGTCGCAAGTATTATTAGTATTACTGCGAAATTTATTTTTAGAAAAGCTGCGGAAGAAAAATAGTGAAATTCGAAATTCAGACACAACTTATATATATAACTTACGAAATTTTCAGCTCCACCAAAAGTCTCAGTTCACTCTGAAAACCCAATCAAGGCCGTTGGAGAGACCATCACCCTCTTCTGTAATGCCACCGGCAACCCACCACCACAAATGAAGTGGCTCAAGGGTGGAGCAATGATCTTTGACTCTCCAGATGGACCAAGAGTATCTCTAAAGGGCGCTCGTCTGGATATCCCTCATCTTAAGAAACACGATGTTGGAGATTACACGTGCCAAGCCATGAATGCTGCTGGAACATCAGAAGGAAGCATCTCAGTCGATGTATTGGTACCACCAGAGATCAATAGAGATGGAATCGATATGTCGCCAAGACTTCCAGCATCCCAAATCCTTACCCTTCACTGTCTAGCTCAAGGAAAACCACCACCAAAGATTAAGTGGACCCTCAATGGAACGCAACTCAAGGCCAGTAAGGAAATCACAATTGGAACTGATGCATCGTTCATTCAAATCAACAACGTCTCACTTAGCGATAAGGGAGTCTATGAGTGTCATGCAGAGAATTCCGCTGGATCTGATAGCCTTATGTACAACGTGGATGTAGTTCGTAAGTCCTGACAACTCTGAATGTTAATAAATATCATTAAATTATTTTTCTAGAAGCTCCAGTGATTTCCAATGGTGGAACTGAGCAAGTCATCGAAGGAGAGCTCGCTGTGATTGAGTGTCTTGTCGAGGGCTACCCAGCTCCACAAGTCTCCTGGCTTCGCAATGGAAATCGTGTGGAAACTGGCGTTCAAGGAGTCAGATACATGGCTGAAGGCAGAAAACTGACTATCATTGAAGCCAGAAGCTTGGATTCTGGAATCTATCTTTGTTCGGCTACCAATGAAGCTGGGTCTGCTCAACAAGCATACACACTTGAAGTGCTGGTGTTCCCCAAGATTGTGTCAGTGGCGCCAGAGACACTTACACCTTCCTCGAATGCAGGATTCTCAATGCCATGTGCAGTTCGTGGATATCCGGAGCCAGTTATCAGTTGGACCGTAAATGGAAAGAATATTTTCAATGGAACTATGGGTTACAGAATTGGTAAGCAAGTTTTTTAACTCCTTGAATGAAGAAATGACTATTTTTTAGACGCCGATGGAACTCTTCACGTTGAAAAGGCCGAGCAGCGGACAATGACATTTGAGTGCACTGCCAAGAATGATGCAGGACTTGACCATCTGGAGTATAAGGTTCACACTATCAGTGAGTACTTCAAAATAATTATAAATGTTTCGAAAATCCATTTTCAGTCGCTCCAAAGATCGGAAGCTCCGGTGTCCGCTCTCTGAACGGATCTGAAGGCGAGCAAACTAGAATCAAGTGTGACATTGAAGCGGATCAATCTGAAATCACCTGGACCAAGAATGGTGCACCACTTCTCCCATCTAACACCATTGAGTTCCAAGAGAAGAAGACGTTTGTGGTCATCACCTCTACAAGACTTTCGGATCAAGGAGAATACAGTTGTACTGTAGCCAACAAAGCCGGAAACGCCACACAAGTCACTAGTTTGAACGTTGGAGTGGCTCCAAAGATTCTGGAAAGACCTAGCACGCAAGTTGTTCATAAGGGAGAGCAAGTGACGTTGTGGTGTGAGGCATCTGGAGTTCCACAGCCTTCAATCTCATGGTACAAGGATGAGCAGTTGCTTTCAAATACTGGAATTGATGAAACTGCCACAACCAAGAAGAAATCTGTCATCTTCTCCTCTATCACCCCATCTCAAGCTGGTGTCTACACCTGTAAAGCTGAAAATTGGGTTGGAGCCACCGAAGAAGATGTGGATTTGATTGTGATGAGTGAGTCCATGGTCCCTATCACTCAAAAGTTTTATATTCAATTTCAGTCTCTCCGGAAGTGTCTCCCGAACGAATGAACGTCTCAACAAATCCTCGTCAAACAGTCTTCCTCTCGTGTAACGCGACTGGAATTCCAGAACCAGTTATTAGTTGGATGAGAGACTCGAACATTGCCATTCAGAACA
The DNA here is from genome assembly GCA_027920645.1 of Caenorhabditis nigoni. Lineage (NCBI taxonomy): Eukaryota > Metazoa > Nematoda > Chromadorea > Rhabditida > Rhabditidae > Caenorhabditis > Caenorhabditis nigoni. The sequence goes on from CP115869.1 coordinate 3,085,039, forward strand.
ATGAGAGTGAGTCACATTAGTTAATTCTGCAGTGTCTTGGAAGCGTTTGTTTTCAGAATACCAAATTCTTGGAACCACTTTGGCAATTAGAAATGTTCTACCTGATGATGATGGTTTCTACTACTGTATTGCTAAGTCAGATGCCGGACAAAAGATCGCTACAAGAAAGCTTATTGTAAACAGTGAGTTGTTTTACAGTCATTCCACCGGAATATTATAATTTCTTCTAGAACCATCCGACCGACCAGCTCCAATTTGGGTGGAATGCGACGAAAAGGGAAAACCCAAAAAGACCGAGTATATGATTGACAGAGGAGACACTCCAGATGACAATCCCCAACTTCTTCCATGGAAAGATGTTGAAGACTCGTCTCTCAATGGATCCATCGCCTACAGATGTATGCCAGGACCAAGATCATCGAGAACTGTTCTCCTTCACGCTGCTCCTCAATTCATCGTCAAACCTAAGAACACCACCGCCGCTGTTGGAGCAGTTATCGAGCTCCGATGCTCTGCAGCAGGCCCACCGAATCCAGTAATCACTTGGGCAAAGGATGGAAAACTCATTGAGAATGATAAGACAGAGATTGCCTACTCCCATTTGAAACTTGAATTGAACAGCACTTCTGACTCTGGAGAATACTCTTGTTTGGCACAGAATAGTGTTGGAACTAGTACTGTAAGTGAAAAGTATACAGTACCGATCCATAAGATGTACAAGAACGTGTTTCTCAGTTGATTTTTACCATTTTCAAGATTCTAGAGCTCTGCTGTCTGGTTTTTGAGCATTGTAAAACGTTTAGAGGGTGTAAAAGAGACCTAGATTGAAAATATGCATTCAGAATTTTTTGAAAATTCCTATTTTTTCAGATTCTTGCCGATTTCTGAAATGCACACCTGTGTTTTTCACGTTTTCAGTACAAACAAAGTGTCTTTCAGGAATTGGAAAATAGCTGGATAACTAGGAATTTTCAAAAAATTTTGTAAATTTGAAGTTTCCAATCTAGTTCTGTTTTACATTCTCCAAAAACTACCAAAGTGGTCCGACACTTGAAATTCGAGCTACAGACCCCTGAAAATGTTAAAAATGTACAAAATTCAACTGAAAAATTGTTTTGTATATCTTATTGACCAGTACTGTACATCCGATCTTCTTTGCAGGTATCCGCTTTTGTCACTGTTGACAATATCGTTCTACCCACTCCGATCCCTATGAATGTGAAGAAAAATGTGGCAATCATCACTTGCTACGAGAAGAACCAAGCTTACAGCCGTGGAGTCACCTGGGAGTACAATGGAATTCCAATGCCAAAGAACTTGGCCGGAATCCACTTTATGAATAACGGATCCTTAGTTATCCTGGACACCAGCTCATTGAAAGAAGGAGATCTTGACTTGTACACCTGCAAAGTCAGAAACCGAAGACGTCACTCAATTCCACATATGAAGTCTGTTTATGAGGAAGTTCCTTCTGTGAAAACCATTGATCGTGTGGAAGTCAACAATGGGGACTCTACAGTAATCGATTGTGAAGTTAGTAGTGATCCACTGACGACGCATGTTGTATGGACCAAGAATGATCAAAAGATGATGGACGATGAGGCGATCTACGTGCTGCCCAACAATAGTTTGGTGTTGTTAGACGTTGAAAAATATGATGAGGGAGTTTACAAGTGTGTTGCTTCCAATTCAATTGGAAAAGCATTCGATGACACTAAGCTCACGGTATACGGTAAGTTCTAGTTAACTAGTCCATTGTCTCTACTACACCAACACCCACAACCAACTGCATCACTCTCCACACAACCCTCACTGACCGTAACCCTCTCTCTGTCCATTATAATTCATTCACCATGTGTTATAGTTATTCACTTGCATCCTATTTTTTTAATTGTAAAACTCAAAACCAAACTCCGAGGGTCCGGTCGGTGGGGTGTCTCATAGTTCAATGAGACGTAACAACGTTTCTAGACGGTGAAATCACGCCTCTGACCGGTTCCGAAGGAAGTGGCGTTGAAATTGCTGAGCCTTCAAATGTAGGAGTTCCAACGCGTCGTGACACGTCGATTGATGATGAGGAACGGGAGAAACAACTCCAGATGACAACGACAACGACGACTACAGCTCCAGAAGTGCATACAACGCAGCCATCAAGAGGTAATCCAAGAAATTTTCCAAGCAACAATCCCAGTAATCTCATATTTCCAGTGATGACCATCAAGTCCGCTCCAGAATTCCCAACTGAAGACATGTATGACGGAAGTGCAAACTATCCCGAATTCGGACCAACCACACACGACGTCTTGATTGAGAGACAATCCGACTTGCATTCCCAACACGCCGTTGTGGACACCCCAGACTGTTTCGGAACAATTGATGAGAATGGTGATTGTGTCGGTGAGTATAGGATGTTTCCGTTGATTCGGAAAAGGGCATAGTCACAAAATTTGTGATCTCTCGTCCTTGAACCACACTCCTTGTTCATTTCAAGGGTCAAAACTTGTCGTGGAGGAAAACTATTGACCTACAATCCCGGAATATCATATTTTGAACTTTTCAATAATAGAAGTACCCTTGAAGTCCTGAAAAAAAAATAGTACGAAAATTATCCATATTCTGAAAAAGTCAGAGTATCCTAAACATAGCTATATCTTCATTTTTTTAAATTTACAATTTTTTCTGAGGAGATATGATTGTCGTGTCAAAAAATGCAGGAAATTCCAAAATTATCACTGAAGAGGCCCTTTTTAAGACTTCAACTTTGACTCTTCATTTACTGAAACACTTACGGAAAATATAGTTCTGTCCAGTACTGTAGAATGAACACTTTATGAACTCTATCTGCTTCAGATGGCGATGGAACCCACCATCGCTTGAAGATCCTCTCTGGCGAGAACAAGTGTCCAGAGGGTTACGCTATCAACCCCCGAACCAATGTTTGTGAGGACCTCGACGAGTGCCAATTCCATCTTCCATGCGATTTCGAGTGCATCAACACTGAAGGCAGCTACGAATGCCGTTGTCCTCCCGGATATGAACTTGCTGATGATGGATGCTACGGTGAATCCCTGTAAAAGGAAGCCTTAAACTGAACATTTTGTTCCAGATATCAATGAATGTGAATCAGTGAGATGTGAAGAAGGAAGAGCTTGTTTCAATCAGCTTGGAGGATACGAGTGTATTGAAGATCCATGCCCGGCCAACTACACACTCGTGGATGACAGATACTGTGAGCCTCTGTGCGAGAATTGTACTTTGACGCCGATTCAAGTGCATATGCTGGCTATTCCAAGTGGATTACCAGGTGTATATTTTTTGGAGTCAGTTTATAATTCTCTAATTTCTTTAGTTTCTCACATTGCCACACTCACTGCATACGATAAGAGCGGAAAAGTGCTCAATGACACTACCTACTCCATTTCCGACCGGGAAGGACCGATGGGAAGAGGTAATTTTTAAAGTTTTTGAAACCTGTAATAGAAGGGCACCCACACTATCACCTTTTATGTAATCTTGGTTCCCATCAAAGATATTTCTCACTGGGATTCCCACTTCAAAGTTCTGAAAAATTAATCCAGAATTTTTTCATAGCTCTGAAAATTTCAAATTATACTGAACAGACTGAAAGCTTCATATTTGTAATTGACATGTTTTTCGCCAAATTTCATACTCATGATATGTGCCAACCAAAAAATGAGATGAAACTGCCAAATTTCAATTCATGGATTTTCCAGGAAGAATGAGCTCTGGACCATTCAACATCCGGGAAGTCAAGGCTGGACATGCTCAAGTGTGGACCAACAGAATCCTGGCAGCCGGTGACCATCGTAAAGTTCGTGTACGAGCTCATTCGGACCACGCTACAAATGAGCTTCATGCTCCCAAAGAAACTCTTTTCCTCATCCTCATTAATGTTGGACAGTATCCATTCTAAGTTTTTTTCTCCAAATCTGAAATTTTGTTTCTGTGTTAATGTGCCTATCTATTTATCTGTTTTGCTAAAAGTTTACATTTCGCTTTTTGTCATTTCTCGTGCCTTTTCGAAACCATTTTGTTTGTAACTATGCATTTAAATGAATTGCTTTTCACATTTTTTCGGACGGACGGACAAGTGTGGGCGGGATAATGGGAGAAAAAAAAGAGAAGAACAAGAAGAAATGGGATAAAAAACGAAAGGAAAAGGGAAAGTAGGAGGGGTGGAAGTTTCGCTGGTCGTATGAGTCATTTGGTGTAAAAAAGGAAATAAACACTGATGCTTGTTAGATATCTCCTCTTTCATAATCCATCTGTAGTCTAGTCTGATCTGAGAGGTCAGAAATCTAGACTTTGCGTTTCTCAGGATGGTTCATTTTTCATATATGGCATTTAAATCATTTTAGGTCAAAAAAATGTAAAAATGAAACAATTTTTTTGGTCTGTCAATAAAAAAAATTAGTGAGTATACCACATTTTGTTATAACGAATACCGTAACCACTTCAATAGAATAAGCTTTCCCTCTCAATATTCAATGTTGAGCCAATTTATCTCGGTTCCTGTGAAAGATATCAAAAAATTGTCAACTGAACAAATATTGTTCAAATTATAATAAACATTTTGTTAGTAGACAACTTTTTGGTATCTTTCACAGGAAGTGAGATACATGAGCTCAAAGTTGATGGTTTGGGTTTGGTGATAACAATGATTCCATTGCGTTGACCATCTGTCTTTTTGTACCTAGAAACTGACCAACACGATAAGAAATCTAGACTTTTCGTGTTTTAGAGTGCTCCATATTTGTAGAATTCGTTCATGATTGGGTACTTTAACTATGAATGTGCACCGATGACAAAAATTACCGTAATACCTTTAATAGAACTGCGCCCACACTGTCACGTTTGAGCTTACGTATCTCATTTCCAGTGTAAGAAATCAAAAAGTGATCAACTGATAAAGTATTGCTGATAGTATGAAGCACACTTTATCAGATGACAACTTTTGATATCTTTCACAGGAATCGAGATAAGTTAGCTAAAAGTTCGAAGTTAGGGGGTCCTTCTATTACTGATTTTGCTATATGTTCTTTTCCCCGTTGATTTTCCAACACAAATAGGCACAAAAAATCACAAAAATAGGTCAAAATTTTTATTTGTCCTTTGTGCATAACCACAAACTGGCTAAAATGACCAATAACCCATTAGGATCTGAATTGACCTTTTCTGTTTTCTTGAAACCTAGAAACTGACCAAGGCAAAGTCGCCAAACTTGATTTGCATAATGATTTTTTTCCAATTCAATTCATCGACTACACATTTTTCTTTCGAAAACCATCTGAACCAAACAACATGAGAAATCTGAAGAAAATAGGAGAAATAGTTCAAATTCTAGAAGTTACGATGTTTTTAGCAAAACGCAAAAGCAAAAGCTGTCCATGTTTTGGTGTGTGGCAGAATAATGACGTTAATTCATTGAACCTGCTTTCAGTTTTACAACGAATTGTGGGTCTTTTCCTTTTAATTTGAACTAAATACACATTTTGAATTTGTGATCAGAAGAAGTCAATTTTTTGATTAAAAGCGTTTGCAAAAACGGTTCACCTCAAAATATCCAAAGAATTTTACGAAAAAAACATTCTGAAATCGATTTTTATCTTTTTGCATATTATCTGAAAACAAACACTGTTCTTCTAAACTTCTGGTTTTTCTCTATTTCCTTTGTTTTTAGATTTGTTGTCAATTTGACCTCTTCTTGTTCATCTAAAAGCTTCTATTCCATTTTCATTTCACCTTCAAACAGTTTACACTCTTTTTCCGACACTTACCCCCTAATTCTACCGGTCAGCAACCTTGAAACATTTTCAGCTAGAAAAAACTATTGTTGACCGCTTCGGGTTCGCCGCAATTCTCCGCCCTTCCTTCTCGAAAATTCCTTTGGTTGTAATATTTGTTGGTCCTTCCTTCTCGCCTTTTTCTTATCAGAATTTTTCAGTCAGAAGGCGTAAAATTTAAGAATGTCGTCCTGTTAGTTTTTTTTTTCAGAATCAGGATTTTGTTTTTCACTTTCTCTAGGAACATCCGGGTAGAAGATGGTAACCCTATCATTCTTATTTCAACTTGGGAGTGAAAAAGAAAAAACATGAAAGAGCGTAGAAAATAATCTGATGCCAGCGGTCGTTCCACGTAAATGACTTCAACTAATCCTATCTTGTGCTATCCTCCTAGTTTTTTGAATAGAATTCTTTATTTGTTTGACCTCGTACGCCAAAATTTTGTATGATTCGAAACTACAAACTCAAATTTGTAGTAAAAAATGTTTTCACTTCTTTAAAGGCACAAGAATCATCAGATGTTATCTTTCGTAGTTCTTTATTTTAAGATTCCCTTCTTGTTATTCTTTTTGAAAAACTACATTTTCTGAAACTTCATGATGTCAGTGATAAACATATCTAATTTCGATAATACATAATTATCTAGAACTTGTCCTTTTCTGCGAAAAACGTGTATCATCGTATTCTACGTGTGAAAAGGACAGATGGGGATCAATATGTCATCCCCCATCGGACCCTCAAATCTCACCTTTATTAGTCTACTGTCATCATTGGACGTCTGCGTCTCTTCACTCCTCAATATCCCTTGCAAACCGTTTCAAGGGTCCTTAGGAAAGGTGGTAATAACTGTTATGGCCTTGAGAACTCCTCGTCAGTCTAAACGGATTCCCAGAACTCTTTTTCTTCCTTCCTTTTGTTTTTTATTCGTTGTAAATTTCCATTCTGCTCAATTCTTGACTATTATTCAATATCATTATTTCAGGTTTATTCAAAAAATGAGCAAAGAAAAAGGAGAATCAGTTCGAATGAGATATATTATAGTTTGTGTAGCTACTATAGCTCTACTCACAACGTGCTACTCATTATACAAACCTCTTCCCGATGGATTTACTGTCAGTACGTGGGATCGAGCAGTAATGCATATTGTGGAGCCAGCACTCAGAGTGGCTTATTACTATCCGGTGAGTTATTTATTGATTTTTCAACATTATTTGGAGGGTACCACCATTCGGGGGTACACGGGGGTACAAAGTGATTAAGAAATAAAAAATCCACAATTCAGCGGTACAATATTTGGATTTTCAGGTATTTTGTACCCCCATAGTGAAGGTTTCGTTTCCCTAAATTGCTTGGTACCCAATTCATTTATTTGTTGGACCTCACATGATGATTTAAAACTACAAACGTAAATTTAGAGTCACTACAAGTTCCAAATGTTTTCACTCCTTTAAATGCGCAAGAACCCTCAATATTGACCGCAATGACCCCAAAATTTTGAGATTCTCGAAAGTTCCCAAATGGAAATTCCGAGAATTTTTCCGCGAAAAAATCCCAAATTATCCAACATTTTTCACAGACAAATCTGATCATAATCGTCACCCATTCTATACTTAATATCTCCGAACAAAACCCATATTTCCAGAGTCACATGTTCTCCAAAGCCAGCAGTATGGTTCAATGGACCCGTGGAGCCCTAAACTTCCTTTCCAAATCTCTCGGACTCCTTGTAAACACACATGGAGAAATTGAAATCAAATGGCAGACGTGGAATGGAACACCGGTCAAAGTCTACCGCCCTCTGAATAATCAAACTTCCACCGATGGAGTTGTCCTGTTCATTCATGGCGGTGGATTCGCCCTTGGAAATGTTGATATGTACGATTCCCTAGTCAGAAGAATGGCTTATGAGACTAAAACCTTGTTCATCTCAATTGAATACCGCTTGTCTCCTGAAACCGTCTTTCCTGGAGGCATTCTGGACTGTGAAGCTGCTATCGAACACTTTATACAGTTCGGACCAGCTCAATTCGGAATTGACACTTCTAAAATGGTGATCATGGGAGATTCAGCTGGAGGGAACTTGGCTACAGTAATCGCACAACGAAGAGCAGCTCGTAATGCGGTACCAAAGCTCGCTGGACAAGTTTTGATCTACCCACTTCTTCAAATGGCTGACATGCAGACCGTGTCCTACCGTTATTTTCATTCCCGTCTTGATGGGTACGCATTGGTGGATCCTGAGTCAGTGGCGTATTATTATATGTTCTATGCTGGAATAAATATGGATGAAAAGGCGTACCTAGTACCAAGTGTGATGTCGAATGGGCATGTAGCGGATCACTTGAAAAAGGAAGTGGATGAGGTTAGAGGTTAATTGTTGAAATTCCCAAAAACAAAAAATTCCAGATAATGTCCTTCGAAAAAGTCATTGAAGCCAAAAGAGGGTACAAGAATAGCAGTATCCCAGAAAGATGGGCGGTTCGTCCAAGCCACGAGGCTCAGCAATTAATGGAGCCTTTCTTGACGAATCCAGATTTTTCACCTATGATGAGAAAAGACGTGTCAAATCTTCCACCAACCATGGTTGTGACTTGCGAATTTGATGTTTTGAGGGATGAAGGATTAATCTATGCCCATAGATTAGAGGTGAGTAGAGATTTTCATCTTTGAGTTTTAAAAACCGTTGTCTCTTATCAATTTTCCTAGCTAGAAACCAAGAAATCTAGTCAATTTCCTTCTGACCAATTTGTATAGCCATATCAATGACCACTGGGTACAATTCTTTCTTTTCTTTTTTTGAAAATCATTATCTTGATTCGTTAACCTCATTAAATTTGGCATCGGCTAGCCGTTTTTTTTGTATTTCTGCACGTTCTTTGTTCCAAAATATTAAAAACAAATTTTTAGGGATCACCGAAAAACCTTATTTCGTTTTCCAGATGTCCGGTGTCCCCACAACCACTATAAACTACGAAAACGGGTTCCATGCAATGCTCAACTTCCATAGCGAGCTCTATGAAGCATCCAAAGCCGTCTATGATATCGAACAATGGACCCTAAATGCCATTCATGCTACTACGATGCCTGTAAGGCTCTAAGATACTTTAGGATTACTGTAGGAAATTCATCTGTAGTTTCTTATTTCTCCAACCCATGACCCTGATATTGTATTTATTTGATACAAATTCTTTTTGTTTTTTTACGGTTTCCCCTGAAACGATACTCCCTCTTTGTATTAGTTCCTGTAATTCTGTTTATTGTCTTTAGATAAAAATTTCAACTGAGATTTTTATTTGTTCGATGGAAGAATAGAAACAAACAAAAACCAAATCTTCACGAAAATCAATTTGATTTTCGACTAGAATTATTTGATGAAGCGGAAGCGGAAGAGGTTGTTCCCAGGAGCTCCACAAGATCATCCACAATCATGGGAAGCTGCATCTGACGAGCAAAATAGTTCCGCTCTTGAACTGTGGCCATATCATAGATAATGGTCTTGATACCAGCTGTAGCAGCCTCAAGGATCAGGGCTCTATCTGCGTCCTCGACACTGGTAACCAAGAAATCGACTCCGAGGAAGCTGGGAACAAGGAGGGATCTGAAAATCTACGTCTTCCCGTTTTCCAATTATCTACAGTATACCGAACGCCCCAATAGGTGAATGAATCCATCATCGAATAGAACCAAGCTGTGTACATTGTCCCAGTCGCAGTTCCATTTTGAATTGAGAACTCGTCGCTTTTCCAGACCAATCCTGAATATTTTGGTCACACTACAGCTTCTGATCTTTCGAAGTTTCTAGCCTCCGTACCTATCAACAACTGTGTATCCGTACAACGCATTTTCAGTGCCACCAACGAGTGATAAGTTGTCACGGCAACCTTGCTATACAAGCTGTCCTGCATGATTTTGTTGCGGAGGTATGTGAGCAGCTGAAATCTAGGCGAAAGACTTCTAGAATTTTTCGATAACTCACATCGCCAGAAAAGTCGGGAAGGTGCCAAATCATGTTCATCTTGTTAGCCTCACACCACGACACAGCTTCATCAAATGATAGAATCGTTCCATTGTTGCCACTAGAACACTGTAGTTGAGGAAAACCCAAATCTTGATGTATTACTCACCCATAAACATTGAACTGGCTTATCTGAATCCAATGAGTCCCACTTATCAAGTAGGTGGCGTTGTCAGTGACAATGCTATCCGGTCTGAGAACGATGATCATTCCATCTTTGGTCATTCGAACATCCATTTTGATAGTATCTGCTCCATTTTGCTTAGCCTAAAATGAAACAAGGTCTATGGCTGATTTGAGGATAACAAATATCGTCCGAATGTCTTAAAATTTGTAATAGACGGCGCCTCACAAGTTGGAGCTCAATTATCTCAATTCCTATGCAAGATATCCAAAAAGTGTCAACTGACAAAACGTTTTTGATAATATAATTCACATTTTATCAATTGGCAACTTCTCGATATCTTTCACAGTAACCGAGATAAATTTACTCAAAGTTAAAAAAAAGGGTTACCTTGATTCCTCTGACAGAATCCCTCAAAACCATGAAGTTTTATATTAATTATCTCGATACTTGTGAAAGGTATCAAACGTTTGTCAACTGATAAGTTTTTTTTAACCATAATATCACTAACAATTTTTCAGTTCACAAATTTTTTGTATATTTCACAGGAATCGAGGTAATTGAGCTCAAAGATAACGGTTTGACGAGCTTCTATCAGAAGAATACGGTAATTTACTCTCAGAACTATTTGAATCCGAATTTCTAAAACTTTTTACCTGACGAAATGCTGCAATCGTATTCTCATGGACCAAACCATGAGTTTCTCCTCTTTCGGACACAATATTGGTGTTGTTGAAGAATATCGGTTTCTAAAATTATTACCACATCCCAGAAATCCAATCTGACCAGACTCACTGTTGTCTCAGTAACTGGACTTCTTCGGAGAACACAGAACCCAATAGAAACCAATATTGGGAGACTTAGAATCAGAGCCAAGACGATGCGAAGAGCCTAAGACATTATTTGCATTTAGCTTCAATTTCAAGTACAGTAACCCACTAGAAATTTGATTGCTAGACATGCTAGCAGCGCTATGAGCACAATGAAAATGAACCAAATTAGCATAGGAATCATTTTTGGCGCATTTCACAGTTTGAGGGCAGAAGTGACTAGAAAAAACGACTTCACAAACAAAACGTGTGGCTTAATATCACATGGGGCAAGTTTTTGAGACAGCTGAAACACACATTTTCTTTCGATATTTCCAATTATCACCTGCTCCTCGATTTCTTAATTTTTGTGTCGAATGAATAATATTTCGATTAAAACTTTATTTTAAATACACACAGAAATCGGAAGTAAAGCTGTGTACGCATACATTGAACCTAGATTTCGATAGAAAGATAATTTAATAAAAATTAAGAAAAATGCAGTGATTTTTGGTCCAGCACACCCGGGATGCAGAGAGGGACAGTGTTCGTTAATTACAGAAAATTTGAAAAAAATTATGAACAAGAGAAAGAGAAAATGGGGTTTTTGATTTGGGATACTGTAGACTAGCCAGAGTGAGAGAAAATGATATCGTTTGGTTTTTCATTGATAAAAGTTTTCCGCCCGTTGGATTCGAGATTTACAACTAAAGCTGGCAATAGAAAATGTGCTAAAGTTTTTTTTTGTTGAAATAAAGCTAAATTGTCGACTAGGCAGAATTCGTGAGATCATGAGATAGGAACATGCTATATTTGGCGAAAGCTTGTATCGTTGAGGAGGTTGAGGATTCGGAGTCATTGGATTTCTGATCGGCATCCTTTGGGACAGAGACACGGTTGGAAGCCCATTCCTAAAAAATGGGATATTTATTGAAAAAAATCCAGGATCCCGAAATCTCCCGTTTTCGAAAATTGCGGTTTGCAAAATTTCGGAATGTTCAAATTTTTTGAATTTTGGAATTTGGGAATCTCGGAATTTTTTGATGTTGAGAAATTCGGAATTTTAGAAAGTTCCGATTTCGAAAAATTCGAAATTTCGGAATATTCATATTTTCAGAAATTCGGAATTTTTGGAATATTCCGATCTCAAAAATTTCGGAATTCCAGAACGTTTCGATTTTGAAAAATGCGGTATTTTGGAATAAAATTCAGGCTTTCGGAATATTCTAATTTTAAGAAATTCGGTATTTCGTAACATTCCTTTTTGGGAAAATTCGGAGTTTCGGAATTTCGGTATTCCGTAACGTTCCCTTTTGAGAAAATTTGGAGTTTCGAAATTTTGGAATTTCGGAATATTCTGATTTTGAAAATTTCGGAATTTCGGAACTTCGGGATATTCCGATTTTGAAAATTCGGACTTTTGGAGTATTCTGGTTTTGAAAATTCAGTATTTCGAATTGTTCGAAAATTCAGAATAATTTGGGATTTTGGAATTTCGGAGTGATACGATTTTCAGAAGAGATTTTTGGAATTTCCGAATATTCTTATTTTAAGAAATTCGGATTTTCAGAAATTCAGATAATCCCAATTCTGAGAAAGCCAGAATTTCGGAATTTCAGAATATTCCAATTTTGAAAAGTTCGGAATTATGGGTATTTTTCCAAATTCAAATTTTAATGTATACATTCCATTTTCCCAAACATTCCGACCGAAATTTTATTATGAATATTTCTCGGAATTTTCGAAAATTTCTCTTCTTTTTAAAATTCACTGTTTCAAAACTCACCGTTCTCTCTGCCGATCCCCAAACTGTAAAGAAAATCGTTGGTAAAATAGCGACAAACGCTGAAATCTCGAAAACAATAGTCCATTCGTGTTTGGAACCAGTCCTGAAACCAAGAAGAACGAGATAAGTCGTCAGTGATATGAAGAAATATGAATATACACATATCCTATCAACAAAAACTCACACAAGAATCTGACTGATAAGAAGTTTGTTGAAAATTGAGAAACAGGCGGCGACAGTGAAAGCAATTCCAGTAATAATTCCAGAAAATGCAGGGGCGAGTTGAACAAGAGCAGTTTGAACTCCAGGCGTGTGGAGTCCTAGAAAAAATAATTTGAAAAATTAAAGTTCTTAGTTTATAAGGGATACCTGCAAAAGCATTTGCCATGCAGAGTATCAAAATTGCCCACACCGATTGTTGAAGGGTTCCCATTAACGGAGTGATGGCAATACAGATTCCAAGTCCGAGGGAGGCAATGAAGTTGAAGATTTTGCAAGATTGGGTTTTCCCTGAATAAGGCAAATAATTACTGTAGTCATATCTTCTTTGACTCACTGAGATGTCCATTTGCTGTGAGATAAGATGCTAGACTAGATGATAGGCATTTGGATAAGAATAGGATTCCCATTGGAAGAGCAGAAACTAATCCATTTACTGTGTTAGAGAGTCCAAGAACATCCGAGAAGAATTTCGGGAGGAATTGAAGCATGATCACAAGTGGAAATTCGTGGCAAACTAAAGCTGCGACAGCCACCCAGACTTGCTTGGAAGTCAGAATTGCTCTCCATGGTGTGCTTTTTCTTTGTTTTCGTTTTCCAATATTCTCTTCTTCGATTTTTCGAGTAATGTAGGCTTCCTCGTTCTGAAATTATCTCTTCTTTCAGTTTGCCCCTTTCAAAACTCTATTCGTCTTCTTACATGAGAAATACACAAATGTTTCGACGGTTTGTCAGCTGAGAACACCGTCCAGATGACCAACACCGCGGCGGCTACCACTGAAGACAGATAGAAAATCGCTGGCCAACCACCAAGAAATTTGCTGCCATCGTTTCCACACAACCATCCGCCAACCGGTAAGATAATCAGGGTGCCTGGAAACATGGGATGTTTTTGTTTGTGTTTATCTTGAAAAACACACGAATTTTCCGTTTCATTTACTTTCTCAGTATCACATTATTCGAATCTGTCAATGAACAGAAGTTAGAGGTCAAAACGTGAGTGTAGTTGGAAAAAAAAGACAGATGGCAATAAGAAAAAGATAACTAACCAATTTGACGACCACCGGTCACGATTCCAAGTGCACTCGGTCGTTCTTTTGGGGGGAACCATCTAGTGATCATGGAAGAGGACGCCGGAGACAGGAGAGCATCTCCAAGGCCAGAGAGGAATCTGGAAAAACTATGAAATTAGCTGAAAAAGAAGACGTAGGCTGGAAAATTTTCTGAGATAGAAAAAAACCGTCAACTTTGAAGTCAATTATCTCGATTCCTATGAAATATATCACAAAACTGTTAACTAATAAAATGTTGGTGATATTATGATAAACAATTCATCAGTTGACAGCTTTTCGATATCTATCGCAGAAATTGAGATAATTAAGATCAGCATAGCCTAGTACTTTGAGCTCACCATAAAATCTGTGATGATAGGCCACTCTAGCCGTCAAATTCGGACTCAATTATCTCGATTTCTGTGCAAGATATCAAAAAATTGTCAACTGATAAAATATTGATGATATTATGATAAGCAATTTATCAGTTGACCAATTTTTGATATCTTTCACGGGAACTGAGATAATTGAGCTCAACCTATGCTGATACTTTGAGATTACAGTAGAACATGTGATGAATGGACACCCCGACCGTCAACTTTGGGCTCAATTCTCTCGATTTCTGCGAAAGATATCAAAAAATTTTTAACTGATGAAATATGGGTGATATTATGATAAACAATTTTTCAATTGACAAATTTTTTATATCGTTCACACGAATCTAGATAATTGAGCTAAAAATTAGCGCTTTCGGCATGCTTCTATTGAAAAAATACGGTATCCAAATTTTCTAGAAATCTTCAAGAAGTGACATCATCAAATTGTCCCTAATAAGAATCCTCCCCTCGTTTTCTGATCTCTCTGTTTTCTTTTTCTTCCTATTTTACTCATCTATTTATCTATTTTTATTATATGTTGATCACAAGTCAAAATAACCGAATAATCATATGTTCCCCATAAATCTCAATCATTCCTTTCCATTTTTTTCTCGTCTCTATCTCTCCTAACCTAGAAAAAGAAAATAGAAACTGATCAAATTGAGACGATTGGAACGCCACCGCGAATCTCACTTTCATCGTTTTTCTTTATAAAAAGACATGAAACTGTGTGATCTATACTATCTATCGGCTTAAAGTTGTTCTATAAAGGTGTTATATAACACATACGAACCTCAGAAAAAAGACGAGCGCAAATGAGACGCCAGCGGAGACTGGTAGAAGTGCGTTGGATATGATAATGAACACCATTGCCGCCACAATTGTCCATTTTCCATTCAAACGATCCGCTTGCCACCCAGTCAGGAACATGAAGAGGGAACCGAAGTTTTGTCCCGAGTAGATAAGACCTAGAAAGATTTTTTTTTCATTTTCAGAGGAAGAGATAGGAATTTTTCTTGAAAAAAAAACACCAATTTGATAACTTCTCTGCAATGTCAGAAACCAATTCGAAAAATGTTATATGATCAAATATCTCATGACCCAATAAAAAAATACTTACCCTGCTGAATAGAGCTCCATGCAAACTGTTTCGGATGATTACACGGCACGGCTTCAACTTCTGGCTCCGCCAACGGACACGAAAAATTGGTATCCGGCTTCTTAACCATACAAACCATGGACTGTGAAATGTTCGAGGTTCCAATAGCGAGTGCCACAAAGCACAAGCATAGTAGAAATGAGAAAAATAGTCGAGTCGAGGGGAATATTTTGGATTTCTCCGAGACGAACACGCATTCCTTCTGCGCGTCCATTGTCTGGAATCATAGTTTTTGTGAAGTTTCAAAAATGAGAAAACGAGAAGATGTAGAAAAAATTGAACATAAAAAGGGAATCTGGAATGTTTTACAGCAAAAAAAAAGAAGAAGTAGTAGTACATATTAGTATTGGTAGTACAAAAAATTTTTCAAAAAAATGTTTTTCAAAGTTCTTTGGTTCCTAAATATTTCAAACTTATAGATTTAAGGTGCACTAAAGCTAAAATTCGACGATTATTTATAGTCAAATCGTTTTCTCTACTTGTTCATGTGATGAACACCCAGCGAGGGACAAGATTGATGGCTGATTTGGGGGCCTAGGAGGAGAAGACACCGACGCCATTTTGTTGACTATGGCGTAGGCCCCTCTTCTCCCTCTCTCCATCATACTGTATCGATAACTGTTTATTCTCTGCCTGCCCTTCTCCCTCCCACACTCCTCGCCGCCTGTCAAATGTGTTATTAATAAACACTCTGAACTTCTGGAACTAGATGATAAAGAAAAAATGATTTTGATTAAATTAGTAAGTGGGTGTTAAGGTTTGAAATGACACTATCACACCTAAATCAGGTGGGAGTGGTAGAGAGGAGGTGGAAGAACGGGGGGAACGAGGGCAAAACGAAATCAAATAGAGTGGGAGGATATACTTGGGCAAATTTCGAGAGGAAGGTCACCTGAGGCTTAGATATCTAACTTCACACCTACACTGAGATGAATTATAGGTATAAAGTATAAAAGAAAGCGTAATACCGTAGTTGCTCTAATAGAAGCCCACTCAAACCATTAATCTCGAGCTCAATCATCTCGATTTGTGCGAAAGATACCAAAATATCAACAACTGGTAAATTATTTATCATAATATCATCAATATTTTATTAGCTGACCGGTTTTCGATATCTATTATGAGAAACGAGATAATTGAGCTTAAAGTTGACAGTTTGTTTGAGCTTCTATTAGAAGATACACTGTAAATTAAAGATGTTTCTAAAAAATTGGATTACAGTATTTTCTTAGTTTTGCAACTTGAAATTTCAGTCTCATCTGAAAAACTAAATCTAGTCGGACATCGAAAGTTGACAATTTCCACTAAATTACGGTATTTCTTCTAAGCTTAACCGTCAACTATGAGATTCTGAGAATCTGAAATTCTGAGATTCTGAGATTCTGAGATTCTGAGATTCTGAGATTCTGAGATTCTGAGATTCTGAGATTCTGAGATTCTGAGATTCTGAGATTCTGAGATTCTGAGATTCTGAGATTCTGAGATTCTGAGATTCTGAGATTCTGAGATTCTGAGATTCTGAGATTCTGAGATTCTGAGATTCTGAGATTCTGAGATTCTGAGATTCTGAGATTCTGAGATTCTGAGATTCTGAGATTCTGAGATTCTGAGATTCTGAGATTCTGAGATTCTGAGATTCTGAGATTCTGAGATTCTGAGATTCTGAGATTCTGAGATTCTGAGATTCTGAGATTCTGAGATTCTGAGATTCTGAGATTCTGAGATTCTGAGATTCTGAGATTCTGAGATTCTGAGATTCTGAGATTCTGAGATTCTGAGATTCTGAGATTCTGAGATTCTGAGATTCTGAGATTCTGAGATTCTGAGATTCTGAGATTCTGAGATTCTGAGATTCTGAGATTCTGAGATTCTGAGATTCTGAGATTCTGAGATTCTGAGATTCTGAGATTCTGAGATTCTGAGATTCTGAGATTCTGAGATTCTGAGATTCTGAGATTCTGAGATTCTGAGATTCTGAGATTCTGAGATTCTGAGATTCTGAGATTCTGAGATTCTGAGATTCTGAGATTCTGAGATTCTTTTCACAAATAAATGTAAAAATTGGCGTTTAGACACCAATCAATTATATTTGAGGACCAATAAATGAATGCAAATGAAGTATTTGTGAGCAAATTCAAAAAACTCAAGATACTCTTAAGGTAGTGTAACAGGAACGCTTTGCATCAAATTAGCTAAATTAATAGTCCTAAAACCTAACTGAAAAGGAAAAATTATTAAAAAATGAAAGTGAACTTTGAAAAAGGACAAAATATCAAATATGAAAAACGCTATTCATCACCTAACATGTTTTTGACCGTTGCAGACCGAGAAAGAACAGTTTACCCGTCCGTTTTTTTTCAATAATCTAGATGCATGACAATAAATGATGAGTCAGTAGACATCAGTCACGAACTATCCGGAGAGAGAGACACCTCTTCAGGGACCGCTTTTATTCCCAAAAACGGTGTAGGTGTGCGAATTTGAGAAGCAGACTGTAACCAGATACAAATAGTCTCAATTCTATCTCTCTTTTCTTGCCTCTCCTCCCACTAACAATTCATTCAAAAGAAACACTTTCACTACTGAATCGAGTGAGACATCGGGATTATGTAATCCGCAATGTTTGTTCTAAAGATTTTCGGTCTAATTGCGGAAATGGAAGCCGACGATGGTGTAACTGAAGGAAGAGAGAGAAAGGTGAAGGACCAAGAGGAGGATTTGGGAGAAAATTAGAGAGTAATCTGGGAAATGACACGTATCGTTTTTCTTTTATAGTACTACGGTTCAAAATTTACTCAAGCGCGGTATTGTGCTTACGTTCATGAGCACGTCATTTACCAGTTTTTGTTCTCGAGCTTTCTTTTTTGAGAATAAGCTTTTTAGTGAGTCACATTCGAGAACTGGTAACAACCCAAAAGCAGAGGTAGATGCACCTACCGTAATGAACAAGATCATTTTTGGTTATATCTGCTAAACAGTGTTATACAGTGCTGGCCATTAATATACCGTAAAACCTCTAATAGACTGACACCCGGATTGTCCACTTTGAGCCTATCTCATTTTCTGTGAAAGATATCAAAAAGTGGATAACTAGTAAAATGTTGCTGATATCCTGATAAACATTTTACTAGTTAACCACTTTTTGATATCATTCAAAAGAAATGAAATATATAGGCTCAAAGTGGACGTCGGTCTATTAGAGGTTTTACGGTATGTGAAAACGTGTATTTCAGTTGACGTTGATCATTTTCAGAAGTCTGGATCTAGGCTTCCATGTGTTCGATCACTTTGAAAAGTTCGAAAGTAATAATATGGAACTAGGTTGAAAACTTTGCATTCACAGAATATTCTGAAATTTCCTAATTTTCCAGATACTTGTCAATTTCTCAAGGACCCCTGCTTTTTTAACGTTTTCAGTACAAAACCAAAAACAAAGTGGTGTCCTACAGGAATCGGCGAATATCTGAAAAACTAGAGATTTTCGAAAAAGTCTGTGAATGCAAAATTATCAATCTGGGTCTGTTTTACATCCTACAAAGTTTTCAACAAGATCGTACACATGGGAGCCGAGCTCTGAACTTCTGAATATGTCAAAAACCAAACGATTATCTCATTAACCGGTACTGTATGTACCTACCGTAATAAACAAGAACAAAACCTTATCTATGAAATTTCAGCTTCTAGCCTAAAAAGTGTTCAACACAAAATTTCAAAAGTTCGAAGAAAATTCAAAGAAGCATCACCCAGATGCGTCTTTGCAACAATAAGAGTAAGGGGGAAAATGTTCCATGCGGAAGAGAAATTACCATAAAAGAAGAAGTAGTTCGCTTTTGAAATTATGCAGACTCATTCATCAGGAACATTCATCAGGAACTTTTATAAGGAATAGCAAAAGGAAAGTGCAAGTTTAGAAATGAAATGTTTTATTCAGCCATTCTGAACTCTGTTGAACCTACCCCTTATATATTTCTCTGTACTTCCCGACAATTGAAAAAACGTTGTGGATGTCATCTCCTGGTTCCTCCCACTCGAAATACATCATCTTTCTAAACTGTTCCGTCTAGAATATGCAAACCGCCATATACAGACCAGACCACCTACGCGGTTCTTGGGTGTGGTTCTGATGGACAACGTGGGGGTTGCTTTACAATTTTCGAGATTCTCATGGAAATGATGACGATGATTCAGATTTTCAGATGCGTTTATGTCTGCGGCGGGGCCCGGAAAAGGGGAAGCATAAACATCACGAACATGTTATCAGCATTATGGTGGTAAACTTTGAACTTACTCTTTTGATCATGATTCTTATCGGGATTGCCATGATGGCTCCGGGTTACAGTAATTTTCAAGGTATATGTCCAAAAAAGTTCAGAGTCTGTTACAAAAAATATACACAATTTCGGATAATAATAAGCTAGCCCATAACCAATTTTTGACGAAAACATTTTCCCATCAAAATTTAGGAAAAATCGCTGAAATTTCAGATAATTTTTTATCAAAAATTTCGGAACCATCAAGCCAGACCTTGATTTTTCTACTTATGCTTAACTTTTTGATTCTTCCTCTCTGCCTAACCACGCTATACTCACGTTGCCGAAACCCGCCCGCATCAGTGTCAATATGTACAGAAGTTTTGGACGGTGTGTCTTGTCTTTAGATCAAAAGAAATCTATTATACTGTAGTCACACAATTATACTGTAGTTTTTTTTCCCGAGGAGGTATAACACTTGTTTGTACTTATTGTAGATACCTTATTTAGATACCTAAAACTGTCAATTGGAGGGAGTCGAAGATCGGAATGGCACACAGAAGGCAAATAAAATCATGAGAGAAGGTGAAAACACACATGGGTTTTTAGGGAAAAATTCATTTTTGTTGGTACAGGAGGTCAAACCAACATTTTGTGCACAATTCGAGAAAAGTACTTATAGGGAAAAAGTACCGAAAAGGGTATTGAGGGTGTCTTCTTGCTAAATTGTAGAGTAGCTTTTTGAAAAATTGCTATGTTGCTCCAAAAAAAAGAATTTTTTCAAAAAATTCACAATTTGAAGTTTTATCCCAAAAAAGTAAAAATATACGGTAAAACTTTGTAAAAAGGGCCCCATAACTTTCAACGTTGAGGCAATTTGTCTTGGTTTCTGTTGAACATATGAAAAAGATGTGGACTGTTAAATTGTTTATCATAATATTCCCTATACTTAATCAGTTAACACATTTTTAGTATCTTTCGTAGGAAATGAGATAATTGAGCTCAAACTGGACAGTGTGGGGCTCTTCTATTTCAAGTTTTACGGTATACAAAGACTATAAAGTGAGGTATTCAATAATTTTTTCAAAAATTTAGAGACATTCATTTGTCGAATATATCACCATTTTTTAGAAGAGCTCATGTCCTGAGAACTTTCATGAGCTAAATTTATCAAAAAACCTGAGAATCTAAACTGTTCTAAAAAATAAAATTTTGAAAATTGAGCTAAATTTTTCACATTTTAGGCGGAACGTTCAGTTTCAAACTATCTTCATAAGAAAAACTGAAATACCGTGAACACTCTAAAATAAGTTCATGCTATGCACGCCCTTTAAGCTCAATTATCTCAATTCCTATGAAAGATAAAAAATATCTGTCAACTGATAAAATATTGGTGATATTATGATGAACATGTTATCAGTTGACAGATTTTTGATATGTCTCACAGAAATTGAGATAATTTGGCCCAAAAAATGAGGCTAATGTATTCTTCAGAATAATGTATTTGAAGTCCTGAAGAGAACTATCTAAATTGGAAAAAACTCAGAGAACCAATTAACCAAACTGTCTTACCAAAATGAACATGATGCGGAAGGGGTTTCGCGGAAATCAAATTTTTAAAGCACACAGAAGTCGAAGAATAGACGATAAGGAGCAAGGAATAATGCTGGCCACCAGCACAAAGTCTGTGGTCAGTTTGTGTAAATACCATGCCTCTGACCTCCCGCACAAAATGAATGAGACGAAAAGACTATGAGGTCAACATCAACAAAAAGTTGTAAGTAAAAGGAAGTGGATTACTGTCTGTGAGTAACTGTTCAAATGGGAAGTTAGTTCACAATGTAAGCACCGAATAAGAAAAGCAAGATCGAGAACAGTTCTGTGTTCTTTTCAGAAGGAGTTGTTTATGAATTCACGATCTATATTGAATTGTTGAAATGGGTGGGAAAAAGAGGAAGAAAATTCGTGTTGATTTTCTTTATTCATGCGCAAATACGGTAGAAAATGGCAAAAGAAAAGGAAATCGAGGACATGTTTATGCTTTTTTTTCCACCTCAATTCAGAATCCACAACCATGTTTATTTGCTTCTGTGTTAAAGCTTTATTCCTTCTTCTTCCTATAGTTTGGCCTTGAAATTAAGAATATACGGTTGTGGGAAGGAGAATTGTGTTTCGTTTTCTCATTTCCTGATTTTTCTGATCTACTCTGCCTCCTACTGATCACTGGCAAATGTTTGCCGTTTAGAAAGAACACATTTGTTGCAACAGAAGTAGAAAGTAATTTTTGGAAAATTTGAGGTAAATGTACCCTAAACTATTTGGACTCTATTTGATTTCTTGTATAATACAAGAAAAAGTTTCAAATGTACAGTACCAAGAGGAATAAAAAAACCACTAGACAACAATTTTCCGTACTATAGCATGATTCACAATTGGGTAAGAAGCACAATAGGTGTCTGGAGATAGTGGATGTTATTTAAAATCGGGAGAAAGGGGGGAGAAGGGAGGGCGCGCCTAAAAATGGCACGACGAACTGAAATTGATTTGTTCTTTTCAAGATATAGGAGAGAAAGGTCATTTGGTGCCCTTATGCTAAAAAATGAAGTTTATATTTTTCAATTTTCCATTTGTATGGATACATGGAATTTGAAAAAAATGAATTAGGGAAATAGAATCATCAAAGAAGTTTTAAAAACGAAATCTTCAGAAACAAGACTCAAATGAAGGAATGTTTGGTTTTCATTATTTCCTAGATTCATGAGCCTTCAAATTAAAATCAAAAACATTAAAATTTCCCCCAAAATTGAAATTAACTCTTATGATTATTATTTATATACAGTAAAACTCACTGAAGACATTTAATATACAGAAAAACTGTAATTAAAACTCACTCTTTCCCTTAAGCTCAATTTTTTAAATTTCTGTAAGAGATATAAAACACCTGTGAATTACAAAAATGATGGTGAGATTATGATGAACAGTTTATCAGTTGACAACTTCTGGATATATTCTATAGGAATTGGGTTAATTTGAGCTCAAAGGTCATGTGAAAGATTTTGTCCTATCACAGTTGTCACGTAGAAAAACTTCCAGGAATTTCAAAAATCCAGATTTTCAAATCTTTGTATTTTCAAAAAATCAAAAAACCAGGCAGGAACTGAGTGAAAACTTGAATGTGGTAAAACAATACACATTGTCCATCATCCTTTCTCCCAGTCAGTGCATCGTATCAGTTGACACTGGTTTTTCTAATCCGCCAATGTTTTGTTTTCTAACCGTAATTATTTATTTGGAGGTCTGTACAGTGCAAAAAATTATCGAATTGAAAATCTTTGACTTTTGTGTCTTGTACAAGGTCTGAAAATAGGTAGACAGGGTTTTTGAAATTGTACTAATTATTTACTTTATTCTCAATTTTTCAAAACTTGTTGTTCCTAGATTGTTGAGAGTTGAAAATTGGATTATTGTTTTTTTTTCTCAAATTCTCAAAAGATAGGATATTTTTCAAAGTTTGTTTTGGAGTCACGGTATATATTTTGCTCAGCTCGTGTGAAAGCTTCCTAGTTGTTTTGTTTTATTCCAAAGTCTGAAAGACGCCTGCTTTTTTCACGTTTACAATGCAAAATGGGCAAAAAAGGGTTCCTTCAGAAATCCGCGAATAGCTGAAAAGCAAGGAGTTCTCGAAAAATTCTAAAAATGCAACGTTTTCAAACTAAGTCTGTTTTATACTTTCCCAAATTTTCGAAATGTTCGGAATCTTGGTAATAGAGCAGCAGAGTTCTGAAAATGGTCAAAGTAGCTGAAAATTGACTAAATTTACGTTATTGTATATCTTATTATCCAGTACTGTATTTCCTAGACAATTGTGTATTGGAAATTTTTCTAACTTTTTGAATTTTTATTACCTTACAAAATCCCGAAATCTTGAAATTTGCTAAATTCATATTCATTCATTTTTTCACATCAAATAAAAGTTCAAAAAACTAATAAATACAAAAATAATTATTTTATAATTTCGAACGAGCATCCTTCATCATTGGACCCAAGTACTTTGTATGCGATGGCAGTACATCTGATCTGTTCAGCTGACTATTCTGAGCCCACTCCAACAGAGCCGGGTACACATTTCCATCACGTCTACCCAAAACTGATTTCAACTCTTTGTCATCATAATCCCAGCTGTCAACCAATGCAACTGCGTTTGGACGGATCTTTGCCAAGCATCTGAAATTTATAGAAAAGTGTCAGATTTTTTTATTGAGTCTCTTACTCATAAATTCCCTCTTTGACTTCATTCATCTGATTTGAGCTCATGTACCCATCCTCCAAGAATGCTCCAATTGAAGATGTGATGATGTCGTAGGCATAGAGTCTCGCAACATCAGTGAGCACAAATTTCAAATCTTGAGGAGCTAGAGCAACCTTGTTCAAGAAGTTCTTGACCAGGTAGACACGCACATGCCATCTGGATGCTTTTGCGAGTTCCACTGACACGGAATTCCAGGCATCTTCTGGACTAAGGTGCTGTTGAGCCTTCTTCAAACGGTCGTATGCCCGGTACACTTGTTTTCGAGCGGCGTGCTCTAGATCTTCAACCAGATCGGAATCAGTGTAGTGGTGGTGCGTGGTAAGGCGGGAGGTTTTGGATCCAGTTTTTCCAATGTATGCTCCAATCTCAGCAAGTTTGGCAGTTCCTTTTCTGACATCTTCCGCAGCTCTCATCAGGAATCTGAAATCGTTTTTTTCTAATATTTTCAGTTTCCTGGGCTCACCTAGCCACTTGAAGAAGCATCACAAGATTCTCTCCTTCATATGTGCATCCTCCCACTGCGTATCCATAAATTTCTGGGAAACTAGAAGCCTGGGAATATCCATGACCACCGCATGCCAAGCGGCACTGCTCAATTCCTTGTGCGGTATCCCAGGAAACGATTGACTTGAGACCTGAAGAGAGCACATGGAGCTCGGCCAGTAGTTCGGTGTTTCCATGGGTGAGCTGCTCGGTGACAGTCATGTAGAGGTCGCGAATTTCAGTGGCGGCTGCCATAAAAGCGAATGCGCGAGCCATTTGAGGGAAGACGCGGAATTGTTGGGTTTGATAGTCGATGATTTGGACTTCTCCTTTTCTGAATTTTCATTCGTATTATATCAAACAGTACAGGTCATAATTAGGATCATTTCTGAATTTTTCGCTGATACTAGACAATTTGGGATATTTGGATGTCTACAAAATACAGTGAACCTTGTTGGATGTACCAGAATTTTTTTAGATCTACTAAACAAAACTAGAGCTTCAATTGTGTAGTTGACAACTTTTTTGCCAACTCTCATTCTGATTAGATATGCCATTTGTAACTAAAAGTACCAAAAATATCACTAAATTGAGAGTTGTGCCATTCTAAAAGGATATACCTCGCTTAGTTAGACTTCCACAAAACCGTTGTCAATTACAAAATTGAAGCTCAACTTTTGATTAGTATGCTCTAGAATTTTCCGACAAATCCGAAGATTCTGGATCTTTTTTTCAGGAATTTTAAGCACCAACCCTGGAGAAATCTCTCCTTGCCGTCTGACAGAAGCATATCTGGTTGCAATGGTTGCTGCTGCTGCCAACTGTGTAGATTGATCCTTGATCATGATAGATCTCACAAACACCATGGTTCCATATCCCAACTTCGAGTGAGCCGGAGCCACATAAGTCCCATCTGGCTTCACTTTGGCGTATCTCATCAAAAGTGCTCTTCTTGGGATGCGAACTTTGTCAAATAGCAAAAACCCATTGTCGTTTCCATTAATCCCAAGTTTTGGTCCAATATCCCCCAAACGAATTCCCTTCAAAGGCATATGAGTTTCGTCATCGCGAAGTTGCACAATAAACGGATGCGGTCCCTTGCATTCTCCCTTTGTGTACAACTGTGCAACAACCACAGCGTAGTTGGACGACTTACCCAAGCCTCCAGGCCACCATCTAAAATGAAAGCATAAGATTCTTATCAATTCACAAAACTGTCTTACTTGGCTGCAGTGATAGTGGGCGAGTTCAAAACAAACTCCTCTGTAGCCGCATCATAAGTTGCTGTAGTTTCCAACTTCGAGAGATTTGTACCATGGCCGAGTTCAGTTTGAGCATAAGTTCCAACCACTGCGCGAGAGATGGCCTTAGTGAGCCATTCATCAAGTTGCTCATCGTCGGTTTGACCTGAATATTACTTGATATTGGCTTATGGCTTGTTAATTTGGACTTGAAAATCCGGTTACCTTGAAGAGTGGGAATAAACATGACATAGTGGAGAGACATGGCATGCAAATCACGACCCATTGTCAACCTAAAACGGATCTGTTTGGTTCGTAGGCTCCAATTATCCCAACTTACGCTTGATAATACATTCCTTCTCCAAAAAAGTCAGATCCATCAATCTGATCAGTGTTATCAGTCATCGCCACAACTTTCCGAGCATTATTCAGAATTCTCTCTTCACGAGACATGAATTCAGTTGGAACTGGATCTTTAAAGTCGTCAATTGACTTGACGAAGCTTAGAATTTCCCTACGGCGCTGAAATTTTGAAAAATTTGTTTTATGGATAATACCACCAAATTTTGAAGGCTTTCTCACCTTCAGAACTTCTGGTCCTCCATGAATCCACGCTGACATCCGTTCAGTATCGAAAGTTCCCTTTTTACGCTCATTGGTTATGTCGACATTGTCTCCTTCTTGAATCCAACGACTCATTTTGAAGCTGGAAATCAAATTTTTGAATAAAAAATTTTGACATTCAATATTGAAATCTAACTTTCAAAAACAAGTAAAATATGGCTAAAAAGTGCTAATAAATAGTGCTGACT
The DNA here is from genome assembly GCA_027920645.1 of Caenorhabditis nigoni. Classification (NCBI taxonomy): domain Eukaryota; kingdom Metazoa; phylum Nematoda; class Chromadorea; order Rhabditida; family Rhabditidae; genus Caenorhabditis; species Caenorhabditis nigoni. Next base: position 3,111,479 of record CP115869.1, read on the forward strand.
ACATTAGACAGTATAACAAGGAAAGCGATAACAAGGAGAGGGGGGTAAAACAAAGTGATTGCGTATGATAGTCAAGGGAAGACACTATACTACAATTTTCGGCAACAAAGAAGACAAATGTAGTATAGTTTGAAGCTCAATGCAAAGAAGTAAAAATTGTCTCATATAGTTAAAGGGAATACGTGAAAATTCAGATAATTGCTGCAACACTTTCTAACCTCCACCACCAACAACGAAAAACAGTACATGACGTGAACGTAACAGTGTAGTCGTTTGACATTCTTGTTGTCGTAGGGTTATCAACGGAAGACATTCAAATTTGTGTAGACGCAGAGATAAGAGATTGCTAAACTGGATATATAGAAACGCATGAAAAACGAAATTCTGAAAGAAAAAGAATTTTCGCAATCAGAAGGGCACCCAAATTGCAGACTTTGAGCTCACATAACTCGATTTCTCTGAAAGATATTCAAAATTTGTCAACTGATGAATTATGTATCATAATATGGCTAACATTTTATCAGTTAACAAGTTTTTGTTATCTTTCACAGGAAATGAGATAATTGAGCTCAAAGTTGACAGTTTGGGAGGGCTTCTATGACAGGAAATACGGTCGTTTTGGTTTCTTTCGTTGCTTCTCATACCCGATTTTAAAATCAAAAATATAAAAATTAACAGTATTAGTATTTTCAAATTACCTTGGTTAATGTTATCATATTTCGTTGAAAAAATCACCTTTTATGCTGAGATCCATCTTATTCGTGTTTTTTGAGCTTAATTATCTCGATTTCTGTGAAAGATATCGAAAATTTGTCAACTAATAAAATATTTCTCATATTATGATGAATATTTTGTCAGTTGACCACTTTTCGATATCTTTCACAGGAAACAAGATAAATTGGCTCAAAGCTGACGGCTTAGATCGGTTAACCGACTGTAACACTGCGGAGGTTTTATTATGTTTATCAGTTCTCGGCGAACCTCAAGTCCGATAAATACATCCTGATATGGTCAAAAACCGTCTAAAATTCCATATTTTGGCTTCATTTTCTCAAAATATCTTCTATTTTACACAATTTGTGTGAGGTCCTACTATTTAAGTCATCAATTTTTTAAAAAGGTACACATTTTGAGATCAATTTTGATTTTTGAGATCATATTATTATTTGTACCCAAATATTTTTTCAGTTTTTTCAGAATTTTGATCCCATTGAGATTTTACAAGCGCAAAGAACAAGTTCCGGAACAATTGCCTCAATTTTTTAATAGTTTTCGACTACTCAAGTTCCATTTTCAACAATTTTCTTTCCTACTGTCCATTTTTTGTTTGTTTGACCACTGCACGGCTAATCCTCTCTTTCTCAACTTATCTAACGTTCCCATCCACTTCCTTGTTAGCCCACCACTATCCAAAAAACATCATCTGTGTTGGTTTTCTCCGATTTCCCTTCCCTCCTCTCATTTGACTTTTCTCTGCGTCTCTTCCTCCTATCTACTCTATTCATCGCCCTATCTCCTACATCACATCGGAGAGTGGTGCGTCGACGCTTGCGTATTTGCAGTTCGACGCACATCGACGCAACACATCCTCTATTACCGTAGGCCTTGTCGGCTGTCAACGAGAGACGCGTCGGTCGGTTCCACAGCTGCACTGCGTCGCGTGGCCGCATTTCGCCGTGTGTTCGCCCTACATTCATTGTTTCTCCTCCTTTCTCTTCTTCTTTCAATCACTTCTCTTTGCCCGATGTGACCAGACCGTCACCTGCTCTTCTTGCTCTTGCCCTTTAGTTTGGTATATTAAGTGGTTTCCCTCTTTTTCTTTTTATTCTTCTCTTTTTCCTCTACTTCCGGTTTTCAATCTTATCAATTTGTCAAATTTTCAGAACCAACTACCCACCAAAACACACTTCTCAACATGGCCCCAAAGCAGCGTATGGCTCTTGCTAACAAGCAATTCTCCAAGAATGTGAACAATCGCGGAAACGTCGCCAAGAGCTTGAAGCCAGCCGAGGAGAAGTACCCAGCCGCTCCATGGCTCATCGGACTCTTCGTCTTCGTGGTTTGCGGATCTGGTGAGTAGATTTATCTTGATTTTCTGTTTATAGGTCAGTAGATCTAGGGATTCTAGAAATATCTACGGATTCTAGGGACATCTAGGGACCTATCTAGGACTTATGAATATTATTTATCAGTGAAAAATCCTTTTTAATTTACCAAAATTTTCAGCCGTCTTCGAGATCGTCCGCTACGTCAAGATGGGATGGTAATTTGCCTCGACACCACTGGAATGAAGTTCTACTCCTTCTTCCTTCTCTATATATATTTATTGCATACTGGTCCACCCATCTTCCCCCCTTGAATTTCTTGAAGAATATCTTCTGACAGCGTCCATCACTGTCTCCCATCATTTTGTGATAAAAATGTCCCCCTCTCGCTAGTGCGAATCCGTAGTACCTCAACCATCTTTGTCTGCATTTTGTCCAAAAAAAAAGAAGCCCCAATTTATGAAATAAACGCATTTATTTGGTGTTGTGTGTGTGGAATAGACCCGTTGACGGGAAGAAGAAAAACAGAAAAACATGTTTGATCATCAAATTTCGTTTTGAATCATTGTTTCGGGAAGAAAGGCGTGCTGGAGGGATACGAATCGCTGAGAAAAGGCTGTGAGAGAGAAATAGGTTGAAAAAACTAGAGACAGCTGCTAAGAAAGTGATAAAAAAAGACATATCACCAGTTGGGTTGGTACTTGGCAAATGTTGTGTTGGGCAGCAATCGGCACCAGCTCAAGTCCAAATCGTTCATGACGTAGGTCATTGGGATGAACATGACCGTGGTTGACACCTGAAACAGGACACGTAGACCTTGATATTGACATGTGTCAATAGAAATTGATTTAAACTTTCAATTTGACAATTTTTTGACACTTTAAAAGAGCAAAACTTACCACACCAAGAATAGCCGCCCAGAAGATGAATCGGAAGAATCCAAGGCGGCAGCAAAGTTGCCATTGCAAGCAGTATGCATAAGTGACGTTCATCCAGAACATAGCAATATCCAGGAAAGCAGTGCATCTGAAAAATTCGTTTCCTGATGAGCTGGAGCTGATCCCACTAACCGGAACAAGAGAATAAGCTCGTAGTTGTCATAGGCATGCTGTCCAGGCTTCAAATACTTGAAGGATGCTGGGATGAATGTCTTCCTGATAGTTCCAATGAGCATAGCGAACGAAGACATCATACGGAGGAGTTGGAGCAAGAGCTCGATAGCGTCGGTGACTTTCTTGCGGCTGAATTCGTTTATATTAAATCTAGTTTTATAATTTTTGCTTACTCTCTCTCCTTGGCTGCATCTGCCTTCATCGCCATTCGGAGCTCATGACGGATACGGTGGCGAAGGGCTTTGCGGTCACGTTTCTCGCGAGATTCACGCTTCGACTTGTCATGACAATCGTAGCGGTTCGTGTAGTCCGGTCGGAGAACTTCCATTTCTGAAAAATTTGGGATTTTCATGTCTGGCTGCATTCTCAGACGTCGCCGGTTACTTCTGGCCGGAGCTTGGTCAGATTTCGTCAAAGATATTGTGGGGAGCCGACCAAGATCCGACAAACTATCGCCCAGCTTCCGACCTCTTAACAAACAGCGCCTTCTAATTCCGGCCAAAATCCGACCATTGTCCGTCCCACTGCTGCCAGGCGGCTTCTGACCAAAATCTGACCAAGATCCGTCCAAAAGTCGAACCCCCCTCAACTTCCGGCTAGAAGTTGCAAGCCGACAGCCGAGTTCTTGTTCTAATAACTTCAACATTGAAATCAAGAGCAAAAAACCGTGTACCAATTGATAGAACTTGGAGAGCTCTACAACCTCCAATAAGAATCTGACAGCTTCAAAATCAATATCAAGGTGTGAGCCAGCATTTTTGAGCCGGTTACTGATTCAAATCCTGGTCGATTTTTATTGGGGGTTGTTGAGCTCGCCGAGCTCTATCGTGTGATATGTTTTGGCCAACAATTCTGATTTCAAAGCGAGTTGTCAACTCAGCCATTCCATCGACCAGTATGGATGGAAGGAATTTTCAGACTCAATCCAGAGCTCAGCTAAAGGCTCAAAAATCACGTTAAACACAAGGACTTACCGTTCGGACGACTTGTATTAGAGGTATTCGAGTTGCTTCTATTGAACTTGATCCGATCATAAAACCGGCCGATCGCTGAGGTGGAATTGTTGCCCTCCTTGTTAATCTGATTGTTAACATCCTTGTTAGTAGATGCTTTAGACTCTACTGATGGTGTTTGGCTCCCTTGGCGTGGCAGGAATCTGAAAGATTCTGGAACTCAGGAGAACAGGATGAATAGACTCACTTCATGACTTTATTCGGAACGTACGACTTCCATTTCGGCTGCTCTGTTGTTGGACTCTCTTTTGGACTCTCTTTCGGTGACACTGAAAATTACAATTATTGTTTTGGAGGGTCCCAATGGTCCGAGGATCCCAATAAAACAAGAAAATGCAGAAAAAAGACTAAGAAAAGAAGAAAATAATAAGTTTACCATCTTCCGGTGCTGCTTCAGTCACCACTTCAATTGTTTCATCTTCATCATCCTCTGGCTCCACAAACTTTGGACGGGATGGTCTTGGTGGGCGCAATGGAGTGGTTTCAGTAGCATTGTGCTCATCGTTGTCCTCTTCTGAAAGACAGATAGAAAAAAAAGAAGAAAAAGTAACCATACAACATATAGGAGAAGCTAGCGGAAGCTTGAAAAAAGCTGAAAGAACCAGATCTCACCTTCATTGTCCTCGGGAACTTCAACGACTGGTGGTGGGATTGCAGATCTTTCCGGGTTGAAAGTCCTCAGAGGGATCGGTGCTTCAGGATCCGCAACGTTGGCAGCGCTGGAATTTTGAAATTGTCTTAAGTCCCAATTCCGTTTCTTCTCCCGCAAACTGATAACAAAACTTTGCTACAGGAATTGATAACAAATTGCCTTTTTTGCCACACTCACCTTTTACTATTTATTGGTTCGTTCTTCTCGTCTTCATCACTATTCGAGTCTAAAAATTGTTTTCCTGATATGATTTTTGTCATTTTTCTAGTCTGTTTTACCCAGTTCTATCACTCCTTTCTTCTCTTTTCGCGACATCAGCCGTTTTGTAAAATGGGCCGATCGGTTGGTGGTGTAGAGGGCATAGTAGAGTTGCTAGAAGATACAATTTTTATCTTTTTTGTTTATAATTTTACTGAAAAACGTGATTTTCAGTTGAATTTGATCAATTTCAGGAGTCTGGTCAAGTTTCCGATCACTCTGAAAAGCTTGGATGGTGTGAAACAGGCCTAGATTAGAATTTGTCGATTCCTGAAAAACACCCCGTTATGGCTCTTTTTTGCACTGAAAATATGAAAAAAGGCGTCTTTCAGAAATCGACAAATAGCTGAAAAACTAGAATTTTTCGAAAACTTCTGCAAGTTCAAAGTTTTCAATCTAGGTATGTTTTACATCCTTCAAGATTTTCAAAATGATTGGGAACTTGCTAGTCGAGGTCCAGTCTCTTGAAAATAATCCAAATCAGCAACAAAATACTTCTTTTTATATCTTTTTGACCAGTACTGTACCTTAAACGTGTAATCTGGATACTTGGTGAGTTTCTTGAAGATCAAATTGGTCCAGACAATCAAGTAGTTTTCGGGTCTGAACTTTTAGAATTTATCATATTTTTGAACCAATTCTAGCTTCTTACCTCAACTGAGGAAAGCAGCTACACAGAATCAGGTGCATCCAGAACCACAACAGATCATAACTCTTCCATAGTGTGAAATACACGCAATTTGTGTAGATTGACATGCACCTACAATCATAAATCATTGATAACATTATTTTTCGAATTTGCCGTAAACACTCTAATAGAACGCCACCCGGACCGTCCACTTTGAGCCTAAATATCTCACTTATTTCGAAAGATATCGAAACGTTGTCAATTAATATAATGTTTATAATGATATCATCAACATTTTACTAGTTTACCACGTTTTGACATCTCTCGCAAAAAATGAGATACCTGGGCTCAAATTTGACGAATCGGGTGACGTTCTATTGGAGTGTTTACAGTATCTTACCAATTAAAATGTGCCAGACATGCCAAGGTGAACCGGTAACTGAACCAGAACAGAAAGCAATACCATTTCGTTTCCATCTCACATCAAGTTCTCTGAAAAATCGGGAAATTTTGGACTGTTAGGCACAGAAAATAGATCGAGAAAGACAGAAATTTGGTCACTGAACATTAGAGTAGACAGCAAAAAACGAAAATTGTCAACAGGAATGAGTCACCGCTTGTTGTTTTTTCTCAAAATTTTGAAATTCGATTTTCCTTTTTTGAAACTACAGTAACCTTTTAAAACTACAGTAAACTAAAAGCAAAAAAAGGTCCCGGAAATCATTAGTTGTAAACTGATCAATCACTTCCACGAGGATCACGTGTTTTTGCAACATTTTATCACTTTTTCTCTCATTTTTTCGTTTATCTCAAAAGTCATTGGGTACTTTTTTTCTTGATTTTAAACATTTTTAGGACAGATTTTTCTGGTTTTTTTAGACTAAATTACCCACTGAACAAGCAGATATTTGCCTCTAAAAACCAATTAAATGACTAAAAATGAACATAAATTGCGTCTTCCGAGGATCTCACCGATAAATTTTAGTATGTAACATCGAACATGTCACATCAAATTTATCAGTCACTAAATTCCTTATATTGATTTCTACATTTCTTCAAAGATCACAAGGAAAATTGCAAAATTAGCGAATAATTGAACGATTCTCCCTTACTGAACATCAATTTCGGTAATAGAACAGGTTTCCTACATGAAATTTGTTGAAAAAATGATTTTCGAGAACAGCAAATATAAACCGAACATCCTGTTTTTGTTTATCATTGTACTAACGATAAGAACAACAATATCCAAGCAGATAAACACAATCTCGCCGCGAGAGAGACAGAGAAACGAGGAGGGTGCAGAGAAAGCAGGCGCGCGAACGACACTCCGCCATTGCGCACTGCGCATTGTTTAGCAGCGGCGCAATTCTTCTTCCACACTGAATTATCATGGTCCCATTGCTCATTTTTATTTTCTCTTCTTTCGTTGCACTTTCCCGATTTTTTCTCTTCGTTTTTATCCGAATTTTTTATTTTGAAATTCGCCGAAATTCGTGAACTCTGCTGCATAAAATTCGGCGTGAATCCTAGGCCATGCCATGTGTGGATTTACGGAATAACGTGGTTGAGAACGTTATTTTGGCAAATTTCAGAGATTTTTAGTTTTCATAACTGCTTTATTCTTTTCTTGACCGTCTCTTAATCAATTTTCACCCACTGAAAGCTCATTTTTCCAGGTACCATGACCTTCTACACCATCCTCTTCATAATCGCAGTGCTTCTTCTGCTTGCTCGACTCCCAATCATCGGATTCTACATTCGTGCCGTCTACTATGGACTGTGTCTGATGATTGGAGGATTTGTCGGTGGCATAGCGTCGATTCCATACGGAAAATCAGCGAATAATCACTTGTGAGTCTCTAAAAACTTGGTTTTCTGATGAAAAATTGAATAATTTTTGCAGCCGGATGTTCAAAATCTTCCAGTTCATGACTTGGCCGATGGGAATCGAGTTCGAGTTGCGGAACGCCGAGATCCTCAATGACGAGAAGCCGTACATCATCATCGCCAACCATCAGAGTGCGCTGGACGTTCTTGGTAAGTTGCAGATGAAAAGAAGACTGGCGGTAGTGGCGCTTGAGACCGAAGTGGAGGCTTGTGGGCTGCCTGTGAGATCTATGAAACAAGATTTATGTAAAAATTAGCTTTTGCGAAGCTTCTCCAGCCAATCCTATGTCTAATTCCCCGCTAGTTTAGGATAACAAGAAATGTGCGACGTTATATTGAAGCCTAATGTCCCGGGATCATGCTAAGGAAGGCGCAAGACTCAGTAAGAAAACTTCAGTTATGAAAAACAAACCATTGGAAAGATTCGTCAGTTCGTCTCCTTTCAGATATTTTAGTTTCTGATCAGATCAGGATTGGAAGAAGGCGGGTCTGAGGAACAGAGGCGGTTGGCTGCAAGCTGTCCAGTAGATTTCCCGCAATTTTTCGCGTTCTTTTCGGCAATATTTGCAGTTTTTCAAGCTCATATGCGCCTTTTAGCTCCGATCACTTCAGAAAGAAAGATAACATTTTAATTTTCTGACTAGCCCAACCCCAAAATAAGACGGTAATGACGCGGCGGGTCAGCACTTATTTACAGTAACCTTGTGTTCAACCCACAAATCATTCGATTTTTTCAGGCATGTCCTACGCTTGGCCAGTGAACTGCATCGTGATGCTCAAGTCAAGTCTGAGATACTTCCCCGGCTTCAACCTGTGCGCCTACCTCTGCGAGTCTGTCTACATCAACCGCTTCAGCAAGGAAAAGGCTCACAAGACTGTCGACAGCACCCTCCATGAGATTGTCTCCAAGAAGGTACGAAAAAACGGACCGATGCCTTTCTAGACCAAATTGTGCCTGGACAGAGTCCTAAATTGTCAAAATAGCCAGTTGCTGGTCACCCTAAAAAATTTAAAACGTCATTTTAAGAGTGCCAGAAGCTTTAGAATCAGCTGACCACAATTCCCTATGCTCACCCCAACCTTCAATTTCCAATTTTTCAGAGAAAAGTCTGGATCTACCCGGAGGGAACTCGCAACGCCAACAACGAACTTGCCACATTCAAAAAGGGAGCCTTCATTCTTGCCAAACAAGCCAAAATCCCAATCGTCCCATGTGTCTTTTCCACACACAAGTTCTTCTACAACCAGGTGAGTAGCGTTTAGTTAGAAATTATCGATTTTTCACTGAAAACCATTTTCAGGCCGAGAAAAAGCTCACCGGTGGCAAGTGCATCATCGACATCCTTCCGGAAGTAGATTCTTCCAAATTTGAGACCGTCGACGAGCTTTCCACCCACTGCCGTAACATCATGCAGCAGCATCGCTTCAAACTCGACGCCGAAGCCGCCAATCTCAATCTCTAAAAAGGATTTTCGACAAAAATTAGGACCTAAATTGTTAATTCTTGCCCGCTAGCTGTTTTTGCTCTTTTATTTTCCAATCCCCGAGTTACAACCATCACCACACCCCGAGTTTTATGCATTCCCCATCACACATGTCCCATGAATCAGGTTTATATTGATATTGAATGAAAGTTATTGAGTTTTATACGTGTCAAGAAGCGGCAAGAAGAGAATCGTGATCGTTTTGGAGGTAAACCGAGTTTTCCAATTTGTGCAGGAGCTACAGCCAAGCAGTATTGTCGGATTTCGTTCCTGAATTCGATAAATCCAAACCGAGACCTGAAATCTGCCAAAAAATACACTTTTTGCTGTGAAAATCGGAAATATCTGTCCGAAAACGCAAAATATGCGCCTGCGGCATGGAAAAGTGGGCGGGGCTGGCCAGTTTGCAACACTGCCGCACACTTTTTTTTGACAATTTATTGTGTTTGCAATTGAGTTTTGAAGACTTATTGTTGAAATATTTACGAAATTCGACCGGTCAGAGACATGAGAAAATTCTCTTTCATGAATTGAATCAATTTTAAGCGGAAAACAGGAAAATTCTGGTATTCCTGGGTTAAAGCAGCATTTTTTGGATTATTCAGAAAGTTGGATCACTTAATACTTTCTTTGAAACTTTCAAATTATGATACCAAAGCTCTAAATTTCACAAAAATGCTCTTTTCTCTGTGAAAATCGGCAGAATCTGTCTAAAAACGCAAAATATCCGGCTGCGGCACGGAAAAGTGGGCGGGGCTGGTGCGTTTGCACCACGCCGCACACTTTTTCCTTCATTTTTCTGTCGCTCAGTTTACTAATCGAGCCGGTATTTTTGCAGGGTTTTCGACTTTCTTTTTCACTTCAAATTGATAAATTTTCAATGGGAAAAAACTTTTTCATAATTTATTATAGTACAGACATAAAGATATGCAGCTTGGGAACAAATTGGAGCATTGCGCCGATGGAATTCGACGGTCTGAAGCTTATATTGGTTTTCAAAAGACAGGAGAACCCTGCAAAAAAGGTTATTTTGCTCAATGCGAAATGAGAGGAATTTTAATCTCCAAAAAACAAGAAAAACCCTCATATTTTGTTGCAAAAAAGTTTATTGTCAAGAAAAACGTATTCAGTATAGACAATATTGCAAAATACACATTTAGATGATTCAATACGCGTGAAGGGAGAGAAAATTAAAGGCCAGAAATCGAGATGAACACGTGAGAATCTTTGGTGAGGGTTTGATTGGGCAGAGATGGGAGGAATTTGTCGGGATAAAGTGAAGGAACCGATAATTAGAAATAAGCAAATACTGGCAGAGATTGATTGATTTTTGGAGATTCAAGCTCAGAAGATGTGAGGTCGGGAAAGGAGGTTGAATGGACAGAGATGAGGAATTGAGTCGGGATAAAGTGAAGGAACCGAGAATTAGAAATAAGAGAAATGAGCAAATACAGGCAGAGATGAGATAAATTAGCACGTGGAGATTTAAGCTCAAATGATGTGGCGTTTGGAAGGGAGTTTGAACGGGCAGAGACTTGAAATACGCATTGACATAATTTGCGTAAAATGAAAGAGAATTTAAGACTGGAATTCGAGATGAAACGTTTTGGTGGGGTTTTAATGGTTTGAATGGGCAGAGATGGGAAATGTGTCGGGATACAGTGAAGAAACCAAGAATTTCTTTCAATTGGGCGAGTTGAGAAATACTGGGAAGTTCAAAAGATGCAGGGGCTGGAAAACAATTCTGGGAAGATTTGAGGTGCTATACAACAGAAAGAACCAAAAAATCAATCAGTTGAGAACAAAAACACAACCTAATTATCGTTCTGGTAAGCTTGGGCAGATGTTGATGGTTGGTTTGAAGAATCTTCCAGCGATCTCCGATGCTTCTTGGATCGAGGAGGCGAGTGGTCTTCCCCGGTGTAAGCATCTTCTTTCCTCTTGCTGCTCGCTTCTTGATACATTTTCTTCAACGTCCAACAATCAGTGTCTTCGTTGTAGATGGCGATCGTAGAAATGATCTCGCGGAAGAAAAATGTTTCAGTAGGATCGTTGAAGTTCAACTCTTTAGAGAGGGTTCTCTTGAGGAATTTCTCATCCTTTCCATCAGGGCACTGCTGAAGAAAGTCGCGAAGAAGGCGAGCACACCGAACTATCTTGTCGAGCTGAAAGTAGAATTTTTGTTGCCGAAGAATTCGAAATTTTAAGCTTACTTCTCTCTTATCGTCGTTACATCGGAAACGAGGCGTTATGGAGTCCCAAAACGATTTGTCGATTTCCTCCTCCTCCACATTGTACTCGCTTTTGATCCGCTTCAAGCCACTTTGGCGAAGATGCCGATGGAATTCCTTCTTCCAGCCGTGAGCCAGTCTTCCTTCCCTGAATTTTTCCAAAATAAAAACTAGTTTTCGAAATTTAAATGACATACGTATGAAGAAGACTCTTGACGGCGCTCTCCACAGCTTCATTGATCCTTCTCCGTTCTGGAGCACGGAGACAAGATCCATCCTGAACAGTCCTCGCGTGGTTTCTCATCGCCACCAACTTGTCGTCGTCGAACAGTGAGAGAAGAAGCTTCTTGTCCTCGAAGCCTTCGAGCTTGTGCTTCTGAAAAAAAACATTTCCTTAATTTCTTAAACTCAAAGCTAAAAACTTACCAGATCCTTTTTTGCTTTCTTCTTGAGATCCTTGTTGTTGGACTTTAGACCCTCCTCTGGGACGATGTCTCCTTCGATGTAGACTCCAATGTCTGACCCTTTCAATCCTGCGGGTTTCAAGGTGAACAGATCCTTCAAAGTGTTGTTTGGGATAGTGTGGTTCACATCGGCGTTGTTCAGCAACTGCTCAGCAAGATTCTCTTTTTGGATCTGCCTGAAAAATGAACTCGTTGATATTTTTTTCGAAATTGACAACTCACTTGAAGTATTTTCGATCTTCAATCGATCCATTGGAAACCAGCCGGACTATGGTGACCTTGTGCTGTTGTCCCATTCGATAGATCCTCATCTTTGCCTGATTGTCGGCTTGCGGGTTCCAATCCGGATCAAAAATGACTGCTTTATTGGCTGACTCCAGATTCAGCCCTAGTCCTCCGGTGCGGGTGGTCATCAAGAAGACTTTGATGCTCAGATCCTCTTCAAATTGCTTGAGGATTCTTGTGCGTTCCGGCATAGAGTTGTTCCCAGTCAACGAGCAGTAGCCGATTCTGAAATCATAGTGGTTTATTGCAAAAATGTATCAGTAATCAACTCACTTCTTTCTATCCAAGTAGAATGCCAACATATCAATCACTGCCAAACGTTGGGTGAACAACACAACTCGATTGTCGGGGGTTTTGAACCATTTTCGGAAGAGTCGGAAGAGCATCGCGACTTTCCCGGAGTCGTGCAGCCTTCCGAATTTCTCGCTTTCTGGCTTCATTTTTCGGAAAATCCCCGGATGGTTACAAATATCTCCAAGTTTGTTGATCCCACCAAAAGCTTTGATACTCCTCTCGAGAATAGCCAGGACTTCGGGGGATTGAAGAAATTCTTGGTAGATTCGTCGTTGTCTCGGACTCAATTCACAACTAATCATCTGAAATGGAACCAGTTAGTGATCGTAAATTATTTATAACATCACTCACAACTTCCTCGATATCAGTCAAATTCAGCTCCGCCTTATGATCCTTTTGGAGACGTCGAAGGATCAGTGGCTTGATGGCGCAATGGAGAGCCATCAAGCATTGATAGGCTTTGGTAGCAGCTTCCGGGGAGCAGTTTATGTAGGCACCCGCATTTATTATTCTTATAAAACACTTGTCGAAGGTCTTTGCATCCGAAAGTCTTCCTGGATTCACGAAGTCGATGAGCTTCCAAAATTCCTTCAGGCGATTTTGGAAAGGAGTCCCAGTGAGAATGAATCTCTGCGTGGTCGTCAATTGTCGCATCGCTTCGGCGCATTTCGTGTCATCGTTCCGAATATGATGTCCTTCATCAAGAATGACGACCTGCCAGGGAAGCGGGACGATACACTTGTGGAGAGTCGTGAAGGTCCCATATGTCGTGAGAACCACTGCTCCGTCCGGATAGTGTCTCGACTTCTTTCCCAGCTTCTTCAGGATCCTATCGTTACTCTCGCGTCCAGTGGAGCTTGTTTGATGAAGAAGGAAGACTCGGACTCTTGGGAACCACTCATGAAGCTTCTCAACCCATTGATGAGTGACAGAGACGGGGCACACAATGAGGCAGGTATCCAGACCTTTGTATCTGAGAGATTTTAGTCCTTAGATGAATTGTGTAGGCCACACTTACTTATAGGAGGTCCGCTGAGTTTCTGCAATTGATCTCAGGAAAATACAAGTCTGAATCGTCTTTCCGAGACCCATTTCGTCTGCAAGAATCCCTCCGCTACGATGATCCATCTTTGTTTGGAGCCATTGAACGCCTTCTTTTTGGAATCTGAAGCCTTTTTCAAAAAAAAAAACAGTTGAAATTTAAAAAAACTTACGGGAAAAGTCTATTCCAGGCCTTCGTGTCTACTTTCCAAGGACGACTGGACAAGCCGCTCTCAGACTCAACATTCCTGGTGATAGTGTAGTCTTCCTCATCTGCCGGAAGACTTTCATATCTTTTGAAGAAGTTTTCACTACGGTTGTCGTCTTTGATAGCTCGTCGGCGTCGACGTGGTCCTCTAGGAGAACGACTGTCATCTGAAGATCCACGGCGCGTTGGTGTATCCTCCTCTTCATCCTCCATCTCGTCCTCGTCCTCAATGGCGAATTCCGGATCGTCTTCCACTTTGTATTCCTCATCCCAGTCTGCTGTTGGCGAGGGCGAGCGAGATGGCCCATCGCTCACACTCTCCTCATCCGATTCTTCCTCACAGTCGCTTCCAAAAGCCTTTTTCAAAGCTTCTTCGTGGTTATACTCCTCTTTTTTGATGTTTGCAGCAACAATTGGGGGTGGAAGCGGTGATGGAGCGCTGTGACTGGAAGTATGGTTTGATTTGGTAACAGTCTTTCCGAATTTCTCGGAATTTTCTTTTATCTAATTGACACATAGGGTACAACGATTCGGGGGTTCAAGTGGTATAGAGTGATTCAGGGGTACGAAATTCGAATTTTTCAGGTTTTTTTTCTCTGAATTGCGGATTTGGTACACCTTTTAAGGCAATTAAACTTGCCTTGCACCCCTAGAAGGCCCAAATTTTTTGTCTCTCCGGATTATTTGTTATCTAATTGAAGATAATTTTTTTCGATTTTTTTAGAAAACCCACTTTGGTGGTGGCTCTACTCTAACTTGATTTCCATCATCATCAAAATCAATAATTTCACCACGGGCAGCTGCATCTCTCATAATTCTCAACTGCTCACTGGAACACGGAACTGTTTTATCTCTTCTTTTCAAGAAAAAAGAACTTACCGGATACCTGGAAGCCCTGGAGACGGAGTGGCAGCTTGGCTCAGGCTAGAACGGTTCCTGACTGGTGGCGATGGATTTCCGTTGGTCCTGAAAAATATTTTTTCTTCTAATTTTCGAAAAATTTCGATTGTTGACATTTGGATTGGTTTTAATAACTCATTTAATACTTACCGACGCGCAGAAGATGGTCCAGAAGTCTCCAAAAACTCTCCATCGTCTTCACCCCAATCGACTGACGAGAAATCATCAATATTGCCCATATTTGATCATAGGAAAGTGAATTCTTTACCTGAAATTAAAGGAAAATGTAAAAAATGAAGAGAAAACCCCCAACGATTCATTCAATTAACGCGAAAATGCATTTAAAAAGAGGCAGGGGACCTCCTCACCCATCGGCCGCTCAGAAAATCGATACAATGCGCACGAGACCATATTCTAACAGGAGGGGTCACGTAAACGAATAACAACGTATGTGTGTTGCACACAGGGAGAGGCAAACGCGCTCTATTGAACACTTGTGTAAATAAACTTTCAAGTAATCTTATCAACTGTTTTTTGGCGGTTTTTGAATGAAAATACAATGAAAAGTAACAAAAATTTACTATTAATTCACTTCTGAAAGTTTTTAAACAATTTTATTCTTAAAATTCCAGATTTAAAGTAGATTTTTCGGGAAATTGTCTGTGGGAAATAGTTTTTTTGGGGTTTTCACTATTGAATACTTGTTTTCCTTTCACTTAAATCCTTCTGTACTTTCATTGCCCTTGCATTAATAGTGGCAGATGCCAACTTTCTCCTGTCATCACATACACACACCCAGTTCGTCAGTTTTCGTCTCCAGTTTGTTTCTCTGATGCATCTGGCAAACACTATTTTCCGGGGCAGGACAGATGAGTGTCTTCTTCTTTTTCTTGAAAAAGATTTTGGACATTTTCTCCAACTCTCACTCTCTTCTGTCGTTCCTGGTTCATCATTTTTTTCTTTTTGTTCTCTCTTCACCTTTTTTTGTGAAATGCCAGTTTCGACGACATGCCTGCCAACACAATCGGTCAATATTTTTTTGAGAACGCTGATTTCGTTCGAATGTAGAGACTAGTTTTCAAAGAGAGCCTAAATTCGGAAGAGATTTTGAGATTCCGAGATTCTAAGATTCTGAGATTCTGATATTCTAGAATTTCGAGATTCTGAGATTCTGAGATTCTGAGATTCTGAGATTCTCAGGTTCTGATGCTCTGAAATTCTGAGATTCTTGATTTCTGAAATTATAATATTTGAAATTCGGAGAATCTAAGATGCTAAGATTCTGAGATTCTGAGATTCTGAGATTCTGAGATTCTGAGATTCTGAGATTCTGAGATTCTGAGATTCTGAGATTCTGAGATTCTGAGATTCTCAGATTTTCAGATTTTCAGATTCTGAAATTCTGAAATTCTGAAATTCTGAAATTTTGCCATTCAAAGATTCTCAGATTCACAGATTCTGAGATTCTGAGATTCTGAGATTCTGAGGTTCTGAGGTTCTGAGATTCTGAGATTCTGAAATTCTGATATTCTAAGATTCTGAGATTTAGAGATTCTGAGATTCTAAGATTCTGAGATTCTAAGATTCTAAGATTTTGAGATTCTGAGATTCTGAAATTCTGTGACCCTTAGAATTGAGATTCTGAAATTCTTACCTCGAGATTCTAAGACTCTGCGATTCTGAGAATCTTAGATTCTGAGATTCTGAGATTCTGAGATTCTGAGATTCTGAGATTCTGAGATTCTGAGATTCTGAGACCTCTAGATTCTAAGCTTTTCAGATTCTGAGATTTTTAGATTCTGGCATTTATTGATGCTGACATTCCAATATTCCCCTGGTGACTGTAGGAGGAGAATTTTAAAATAAAAACTACCGTAACCTTGATTTCTTTCAAGTTCTGAATTCATTTGGCTATTTTTAGTCAATTTCCAACCATTTTTTCACTGGGTTTCCGGGTGGAAAAAACTGAAAATCTACACCGAAATTTGAGATTTTTCCTTGGGTTACTGTAGTTTTGCTTCTATGACTTTTTGGCCGGCTAGCATTTTTTCCAGGGCTCTCATAACAAGATCAGTATTCGCTTTATATTCCCATACTTTTCTCACTTCCTTTTCTTTTTCAGAACATTATAAGGCTCATCCGGATCAGCTGTATTTTTCTATCCGCATCATTCCTACTTTCCTCACACTTTCTCCTAATTTTCTCTTTTTCTCACTACTACTCTTTCCCTTAGAAAGTAAAACTCTAATCCTCTCACATTCCTCACGCACACACACGCAGCACAATCTTTCAAAATCTCTATGTTTCCTATCTGAACTATGTCTCCATTTTTGTCTCTTCGCCTCTTTGCTCACACCTCTCCTTTTTATATCTGTTTTCTCCCCTGACCTCACCCATTCTTCAAACTATTGACCGCTTATTTCCAGGATTATTCCAATGCTGTCCCCAGCTCAAGAAGTGGTCAGTTACCTTATCAATTCTGCAGTTGGATTGACTTCTACGTCCTGGAGACAATTTCAAACGAGTTTCCGAGATGCTCCACGAGGAGAGCCAGATACTCTGCTTTGTATCTGCATCAAATGGTTTTTCAAGAATGGAGATTTCTCGGATTTTTATGAGGACATCAAGAAGATGGTAAAAGGAAGTGAGTTTTTGTTTTCATTTTCTTTTTTCAAAATATTTTTACCGCTTTTCGTGAATTGAAATGTTTCAGAATCTCTCGCTGGTTTCGTGGACAGTCATTTGATGGTGTGCCCGGAGATAATCAGACTGATTGTGGAAAATGCGGATAATAAGAGTAGGAAGAACAAAATCTCAATCAGAAGGGACGAGTTTTCCATTTGTGTCGGGAGAGGAAGACTAATTTCATTTCCATACACTGAAGACATGGAGGAGCCGGCGGCGATTCTAGCCGAGTACACTAGATTGTTGTTCTCATTTCAACGATATGATATTGAATTTGCTTTTGAAGGTGAGGATTCGTTTTTTATACGTTCGGAGCGGCCTCGTGCAATCGGCTCAGTACAATAGGCTTCCGAAAATTTGACATAATGTTTTTTTTTTGAAGTCTCCTTTTGAAAAAGTTTGCTAGAATACAAGTTTCGATCAATTTTTTCAAAATTTCGATAATTTCAAAATAAAAAAGCAAACCTACCGGGTTGTGTTGTAAAAAATTTGAATTCGGCCAGATCTGTGATCAACAAAACTGATAATACACGTACTGTAATTGGGTTGAACAATGGAATTTAATGTGATCACAAGTTTAATCATTATTTGAATTACTTATAAATGTCAAATTCAAATGAATGTCAAATCATGCAAATTCAAATTCAAACAGTTCAACTATAGATAACTAGAACTCTTTCCTGTTGGACCAGGGACCAGGAATGGTATCAAGTTTATTGAAACTAATATTTGAGTTTTTTTTGTGAAAATGTCTTAAATCGATTAAACTTCAGCTCAGGTACGGTGGTAGGTACAGTACCGGTCAAAAAGATGCGCAAAAACTTATTTTCTAGCTTATTACCGTCCATTATGTCCGTTTACAGAACTCTGAAGCTCGTCTGTTGAGTTACCAAGCACTTTGAAAAATTCGGAGGAGTCTAACACAGACCCAGATAGAAAATTTTGCATATCAGAATTTTTTGGAAATTCTTAGTGTTTCAGTTATTTGCCAATTTCTGAAAGACACCAAAGTGTCTTTTAGAAATTGGTAAATAGCTGAAAATCTGTGGATTTTCAATACATTATATGAATGCAAAGTCTGTATTTTCAAAGTGATCGAAAATTGACAGCCGAGCTTCAGACTCCTGAAGATTGATAAAAATTACCGGAAATAAACTGAAAAATAAGTTTTTGTCTATCCTATTGACCGGTACTGTAAATCGACTGAACTCGAGGTTAGGTAGTTAGATAAATGAAGCAAAATTATATGTTACCGGTTTTGTTTGAGGAATTACGGTAACTGTAGAAATGAACACTATTTTTTGAACAGAAATGACTGTTCCATTTGACTTTCTGGAAATTTCCCTAGCTTTACACATACCGGTGTATAATAATGAGATGAATAGATTCAAAAACGCAAGAACTAGACGGCAATGAGCAAAACTGAATCTAGCTCCTAAATTTCGAAAACCAAACATTTCAGGTAACTTCGGTCTCAATCGAAACATGGATTTGGGCCAACCACAAATCAAACTTCTCAGCAAACTCACCCCGGAAGACTTTGCCGAGAAAGGAAGAGTGAACCTGAGACGAGAAAGTGTAGGACGGCTATCCTTGCGAATGAGCAGAATCTCATGGAACAGGAGTGGAGTATATTTCAACGCCATCATTCAATTCTTCGAGAACCTTCGAGCTACCGTAGTCATACAAGGAGAGCACCCATTGTGTAGAAAGAAGCTAAGCTATGCAGAAGTTTTGGAGCACACACTTGCGCATCCAGGAGAGCACTTGGAAGATGATGATCCTTTACTGAAAGTGGGCTTCACAATGCAGAAAGTTCGAAAGGCAAATAATGAAGACAGCTTCAGCTATGAGCATCATTGGTTCCCAAACGAAATTGTTCAACAATAATTTGTTTTGAGTTCTTTTTCATGATTACAGTAAAATCCCAAAACCTGCATAGAATGTCCTTCTAATTTCCCTTGACTCATCTCAGTTCCTCGCCTTTGTCTGTCATACATGACTTTCCATACAAACTTCCTAATAGAACAAAACGCCAACATGTTGATGATATTATTCATTTTGCTTTCACTTGTGAACTTTTTTTCTGCCCGGTTTCTCTTGCTATAAACGATTCGTCCAAAATCTAATAAACTATATCCATGACCCATCTTTCGCACTCAGGTCGTGGCAATTTATCATCACATCATGTGGGAAACGGAGTTCCGAACATTTTCCGAACATTCCTTGGAGAGGCTTTTGACGGAGATGGAGAAAGAGAGAAACGCGCGGAAATTGAGAAAAAAACGGTTTTCACGTTATGGACAAAACTGAACGGGTGTGATAAACATCGGGTTCTCATTTTCTCTTTTCACCAGTTCGGACGTCATCCGATATGTAGGTGACAGTGAAGAAAAAAAAAACACCGAGGTGGTCTCTGCAGATAAAATACAAAGCGACCAGTTCATTTGAAGTCTGAAGATGGATTTACGACCGTATGACAGATACGTTCGTGAATGGGTTTTTGGGGAGAAAGATGATTATTCTGGATTTTCAGAAACTCATTCGCAGATATTGTTTGCCACTGATTGCTAATGAGGAACAGACCGAACCGGTATTTTGCCTACAGTATTCAGGGTTTAGGGCAAGCAATGAAACGAATAGAAATGAGTTACTAATTTGAAAGCTAAAAATGTCATAAGGCAAATTTTCAGATGATGAAACATAAATTTTGTGGGGAAATATATGAGTTTTTAGTAGTAGAAAACAGACAATTTTGAAAATCGTAAAAATTTCTAATGCACTTTGAGCTCAATTATCTCTGTTCCTGTAAGTATTATCAAACATATGTCAACTCATAACATTTTAGTGATATTATTATAAAAAGTTTATCAGTTGACATATTTTTGATTACTGTCATATCAATCGAGATAAATACCGTAAAACCTGTAATAGAAGGGCCCCTCATTTTCAACTTTGAACCAATTTATCTCGCTTCCTGCGAAAGATATCAAAAATGTGTCAACTGATAAAATGTTTATCACAATATCACCAATATTTTATTAGTTGACACATTTTTGATATCTCTGATAGGAGCCCAGATAACTGAGCTCAAACTTGACAGTGTAGTGGCCTTTTATTACAGGTTTTCCGGTATACTCGAATTTCAAATATAGAGGTGGCTTTCTATTGAAGCTCGCAGGTTGAGATCAATTATCTCGCTTTCCATAAGATAAATCAAAAACTTGTCAACTGATTAAATTTAGGTGTTATTATGATAAAAAGTTTGTCAGTTGACACATTCTTGATATCTTTTATAGAAATTGAGATAATTGCGCTCTTTTACAGTTTTTAAGGTATTTGGGAAAAACTGTTTACAAAATTATTTTTTGTATTTGGTACATTATTTGTGAATTCGAATATTTTGAACTAACTGAAAAAGCAATTTTGGATCCTTTCTTCTATTTCTATTTTTTTGGATTACTGCAACTGGGAAGTCTAACCTAAACTACTCAATTGAAATATCTTAATCTGAAAATTGTGAAAAGGGGCACTGCCAATTTATCTTGGAACCTGTCAAGAATATGAGAGATATTGTTAATTTATTTTTTATATTATTATGATTAAGATTATGGCCATCAATCGTGATGAATCTCATAGAAACCGAGAAAAATACCGTAAAACTTGTAATAGGTGGGTTCCTAACTTTCAATTTTGAGCCAATTCATTTCAGTTCTTCTAAAAGATATGAAAATGTTCTCAACAGATAAATAGTGGTGGTATTATGACAAACATTTTATTAGTGGAAATTTTTTTTGATATCTTATTCAGGAACTGAGATAATTCATCTCAAATGCGATATGAGGCGGGGGAACTTATATTTTAAATTTAAGTTTGATATTGACAGCGTGGGTTTTTTCTATCTCACTTTTAAAGGTTCTTGACTCAGTTGGAGCACCCCATTTCGGAAATGAAAAATAACCTTCTGATCATAAATCTTTTTGGTCCCCTTTTCAATTTATTTGAATTCATTTTTAATAATTATACCAATTTTCGCTTTTGTCTCTTTTTTCAAAGAATTACATGCCTCCTTTCCTAAAAGACCTTGAGCAGTTTTGAACTTTTCCTTTCCTTGAACCGTTTTTTTTCTGAATCAGTTCCGATTATAGTTCAAACAGGTGTAAGTGTACAGTCGTCCACCGGTTGGGGAGGTTTTGACATTCCATAAAATAAATATAGGCTTACAAAAGAGGAGCGTGTGGTTTAGAGGGGGAGGATGGACAACGATGAGAAAGAAGCAGCCCAGGACGGTGGGGGGTGGGGTTCACGCGTTGTTGGGAAAAAGGGCGATGCGAAACGTGATAAGCAAACACACACGTTTCGGTTTCGCGGTCCACGCATCGAGAGGGGCTCTTTTTGCACGTCGTCCCCCTTTTTTTATTCTATGCAAAGTCCTTATCCCCTTCTCCGATCCTTTGTTTCATTATGTTCCCGACCTTCTTTTCTGATCGAAAGAAACACTTTTTTTCTGCCTCTTAGTCAAACTGTTTTCAAGTACACTTGGCTTCTACGTCCTCCAGATTACAAATATATGCAACCGTTCGCGTGTCTCATTTGGCATTTCCTTTTGGCCTTTCGACTTGTCCCTCGCGCTCTCTCTACATTCTCAATTACAACTGGTAGTTGTAGTTTTGTGGTAAAAGAACACTAAAACACAGAACATGTCACGTCACACGTCCCTTACTGGTTGGATATGAAAAGTGAAGTCTGCAACTACTGTAGTTTTGGACAGCAAAGGACACAAACACCGGTCCAGCCGAACCGTAGAAAAAAGGTTATATATGACCGATCCCGCCAAACAGAAGTTTTGGGAGGTGACACGTTCCGTCATCAGGCCTCCATTCTTGCTTTTCTCCTTGTTCTTCTTTATTTCCTCCGTTTTCTGTTTCGTTTTCCTCCTCGCCCGTTTTTCACATTTTCACGTTAATCTTTGACGTTTCAATTCATCTCCCGATTTTGCGTGTGTCTTCTTAATTTCTACGTTCTTTTTATCCGTTTCCTCCCGATAATGGATGCTTCTAATTTCATTCTCGACGTTGTATCTCCGTAGTTTTTGAACTGTTGGCAGAAATCAGAAAAGCCAGAGGAAGTGAGATCAAATTGAAGGAGATAATCTGGAAATTTGTAGCAAGTTTAGGAATTTGCTACAATTCCCAAGTGATGGGGTTACTGTAGAAAAGTGCAGATTGTTTCGAATAAGTGTTTTTGTCTAACTTTTGAAAATCGTGAAAAGTTTAAAAAAAAGCAGTGATTAGTAATTGTACCATGAATTTGTATACAAAGAGTTCTCATATTTTCAAACAGATTTTATAGGGATCTCATACTGTCAACTTTGAGCTCAATAATCGCATTTCTTATGCGAGATATCAAAAATTGTTCAACTGATGAAATGTTAATCATATTATCAGCAACATTTTATCAGTTGAAAATATTTTGATATTTTTCATAGGAATCAAGATAATCGAGCTTGAAGTTAGTGCTTCCGGTGGGCTTCTATTACAGGAAATACGGTAATTTTACCTTTAACTTGATTTATCTCAATTCTCATGGGAGGTATCAAAATTTTGTCAACTAACAAATTATTTCTGATATTTTAATCAACATTTTATCAGTTGACAAAGTTCCAATATTTTTCACAGGTATCAAGATAATTGAGCTCAAAGTTGCTGCTTCCGGTGGGCTTCAATTTGAGGAAATACAGTACTTTCATCGTTAACTAAATTTATCTTGATTCCTAAGATTATGGACCTTCGTGAGATTGCCAATATTTTATCAGTTAACAACTTTTTGACATTTTTCAAAGGAACCGAGGAAAGTTGGCACCAAGTTGAAAGTTAATCCCCTTTTCTACTGGTATCTAAGATATTTAGATCTTGCTTATATTTCTCAGTTTTCTGAAACCATTCTAAGGATAATAAAAATTAAGTTTTCTGAAAATATGTATCTTCTGAATTTAGGTGAACTCTTATCTTATCCTGATCTCTATTATCACCACCCACTAACAAAACAAACTCTCTCTACCTTTGTTTCCTTTCTTTCTTTATCCCCTTCTCACGTAATTTTCACGTGACTTTGTAAGTTGTAGTCTACGTGCCGGGTCGGCTATACTCATAATCCATGCAGATGGTTTACACGTTTTGCAAAACTCTTTTTCGTGTGTTTTTCTTTTTTTCAAAGGTCATATGCCCAAATGACACGCACGCAATGAGACGATCTCTAACCAGACACCAAAAAAGTTGGCGTGGGGGGCTAAATAGGCTTGTTCGACCGACGCCCCGGGGGCCGCACCATTAAATTTCGGACATCATCTCCCTCTCACGCACCACACGCACGCACACGCAAACATCCACGCACGCAAACTGACTGGTCGGCCGCGGACACTACCACTAGCATCCGTCGATCCTCCTGGCGGGAGGCTTCCCGCAAGCTGCGACAAGCCAGGGGGTCCAATAGGAAAAACTAGTGATTTGACGATTACTGCAGCAGCCCTCCTCACACACCGTGACACACACACAAACATCCCTCACGCATTTAGACCATTCCTCCCGTTCCGTGTGTGTCCTTATTTTTCACCGTTCTCTCCGTGTATTTCCTTTTTCACGCCTTCAGAAAGATCCTGAGATCTCTGAGCTTGATCCGACAAAAGAAAGTGACAGAAATTGAAGACACCAGGATCGGAACAAAAGAAACAAAAACAAAAACAACAACGCGTGTCAGTTGTTGGTCAGCAAAACGTGTGGATGGTCCCTAAATACGTGGCAATAAGTGAGGAGGGCTGTCACGTATCGAGTTGCTGACACTGACGGAAAAAAACGTGGGGTTTAGTTTGGTTGGTTTGGCGGCTTGTGATGAATCATTACTACTGATACTACGATTTTTTTTTGTTCTTGACAAAGTAGGAAATTCGAAAATTTTCTAAAATTGAAAAAAAATCAAAAAAGGTTACCAACGTTTTTGAGATTCCTGAGATTCTGAGATTTTGAGCTTCCCAGTTTCAAAAATTCTGAGATTCTGAGATTCTGATTTTCTGAGATTCTGAGATTCTGAGATTCTGAGTTTCTGAGTTTCTGAGATTCTGAGATTCTGAGATTCTGAGATTCTAAGATTCTGAGATTCTGAGATTCTGAGATTCTGAGATTCTGAGATTCTGAGATTCTGAGATTCTGAGATTCTGAGATTCTGAGATTCTGAGATTCTGAGATTCTGAGATTCTGAGATTCTGAGATTCTGAGATTCTGAGATTCTGAGATTCTGAGATTCTGAGATTCTGAGATTCTGAGATTCTGAGATTCTGAGATTCTGAGATTCTGAGATTCTGAGATTTTGAGATTTTGAGATTCTGAGATTCTAAGATTCTGAGATTCTGAGATTCTGAGATTCTGAGATTCTGAGATTCTGCGATTCTAAGATTTGGAGATTCTGAGATTCTGAGATTTTGAGATTTTGAGATTCTGTGATTTTGAGATTCTGAAGTTCTGAGATTCGGACTTTTTGATCTATTCTCTTTTTATTTACAACTCCAGCATCCTTTAATTCCAACTCACACTTTTTCTTCCATGGAAAACTCATATTTGCTCATTCCCTTTGACCCCTTGATTTCTCACTTGCTCTTTTCCTTCAGCTGTTGTAGTCATTTTCCCCCTCGCGTCGCGCCGCGGCCATCGTTCGTGGGCTCTTGCGAGAGCGCGCGCGGAGGCGTGGCTCGTCGAATAGTGCTCACTGTGCGAGCGCGCGCCTTGTGTTTTTGCGCTTACAAACAGTGTGTTGCCTTTTCTCCTTGGGTTGACTTTCTTTCTTTTTGTCTTCCTATTTTTCTACGTTCACAAAACTATACGTCATTTCTTTCATTTTTCCAATGCCTTTTAACCTCCGCCATTCTCCCATCCCAAATTTTCTGATATCATAGATTTTCATTTTTGTTCCTATTTTTTTAAAAACATCCAGAACCAACGCATTTTTAATTATTCCAACTATTTCTAACCCAAACTTTCTCATATCACAACTATTCGCTACACTTCTTTTTTTTCCATGCAATTTCCTATTTCTTCTAGGTATCATGTCGGAAGTTGGACTTTTGATGCCTCTGGAACTTAGAAAAGAAGTCAAAGAAGAAAAATTGTCCGATGACGTAAAAGATATCATACCTAAAATTGGCTCTCGTGAGACTGAGAATGTCTCCCCACAGCGTCGGTCACCTCCAGAAACCACCGATGAAGAATCTGATAATCAAGGTAGCCTAGATGCGGATACATTAGCCAAAGAAGCCACTGTAGCACTTCCTCCAATTATTACAGTGAGTTTTCATGTTTAATTTTGAATTTTTGAGCTCCTAATAGCCCCAGGTAGCTGATAACTTGAAAAACCCAAAAATTTGGGATAACCACTTTTCAATCTCCTCCCTTTAAAACTGGTTTGAACAACGTGAGAATATGATATGGTACCATAGTCTCTATCTCCTAAAAATCGAGACATTTTGTCTAGTATTTGTCCAGTGGTCAGTCCGCCACGGACAGTACGAGCAAATTTGAGGGGAGAGTAGACCGGCGGAGAGAACGGGCGCCGAAAATAGTAACACGCGACGTTTGCAAAAGAGACTTTTTCCACGATTCTGTCCGCGGGCTCCGCGGAGAGCACCATCACATCATGCTTTTCACGATTTATTTTGGCAGATACCCCCCCCCCAGACGCGTGGACAAGTGGGAACTGTGAAATGATGCTCGGAGGATCTGAAAAGACCTGAAAAAAGGTCTTTTTTTGGGAATTTTATAGTTTTTTATGAATCAGAAAACCTATCAGAAAAACATATATCTGAAAAAAAGCTTTTGGTCCTACTTATCTAAAAACTTCTTTTATACGAAAGAGATCTCTGGAAGAGCTCACATTTCGACTGAAAATGTCTCATAAGGACCAGAATATCCTGTTCCATTAGACCCAAAATGTCCCATTTCTTTAACTACCGTATAGGCCAATGAATCACGGATCATTGAAAGTACACTCCGTGTCCGAATCGTCATAAAATTCTATTTCGGTTCGTCTACACAAAAACCCCGAGCGAGCACACGGCTCGGACGGACGCGGCGTGCCTGTGCTCGCGCCCGAAACGCGTACTCATGATCCCCGCCCGACATTGGCTCATGTATTTGTTTGCCATCAGAATAGCCCCCCTCCCAAACGTTGCTTCTATTCCTGGGGTGTGGCTTTCCGAACGCGACGCATAAAACGTGCATTGAAACTGGACTCTTTTCTCTTTACAGTCCCAATTGTATGTCTATGTGTGCGCCGAGAGCGGGCTGTGGTGGTGATGATGGTCAGCGTGAAAATAGGTGGCGCGCGCGGAGGGCGACCGTAGCAACAGCCGAGAACGGTCACGCACCGCGCCGCTAGACGCAAATAGTGCACACCAAGCGCGGCGCGAGAAGAACATCATGATATTCTCGTGTCAATCGGCTCCCAGTTGTTGAATCGTACATTTTGAGGGAGGAATTGGGTTTTAAAGGGGCATGGGGGATTTTTTTAAGAGAAAACTCATGATTTAAAAAAAAAGTCTAATAGTTTCTAATATTCTTAAATTCTGAGATTCTGCGATTCTGAGATTCTGAGATTTTTATCAATATTGCGAGGGTTTCTATTAGAACAAATAAGATATGTCTAGTATATTCTGAGAATTTCAGACAAATCCAATTATTTTAAATTTCACAGTAAATTTTTCGTTTTCTCATTTTTTGTAATCTTCAGAGAAATACCAAACAATTAAAAAAGTAAGCAAAATAGTCTAAATAACATAGGTACGGTATAACCCGTTACAGCAAAGGTCTTACTTTTAACTTTGAGCTAAATTATATTTGTTTTTTTTTGAAAGATTTTTAAAACTTGACAATTGATAACATGTGTATTATAATATCACCAATATTTTATCAGTTGACAGTTGTTTGATTTCTCTTAAAGGAATCGAGATAATTGAGTTGAAAGTACATGTATAGATAGACTTGGATTAGAGCAGTAAGAGTAATTTCAGTATAAAAGCAGACAAAATCGGAAATTAATATTTTAGAATTTGTGAACCAATTTCCAGGTAAAATGCGGCACCCTAACAGCAAAAATGGTCACAAAACTCTTCACCTGTCCCGGCATCCATCAGAATTGTATCCTCATTGACGGCGAAAGCGAGTACATCAGCCCAAAAGAGTTCACAGTTAGAGCCAACAAGGACAAGCAAAAGGACTGGAAGGGAAGTATCAGAATCGGAAAGTCTAACCTTCGAACTTTGATGGAAATGCGGTCATTGGATTTTCACGATCATCTGAACCAGTGCTCCGCAAAATGTCAGAGCAGGAATTATATAACACCGAAGGATCCCAGTGCAGATCCAAGGTAACCCCTTTTAATTGGTTTTTGAATTCAATTTTCAAATTTTTACACTTTTTCAGTGGTCGAAGACGGTCGAGTACTACCAAGCTGTTGCCTCAAAATATGTTTCCCCAGATGCAATTCCCCAATACTTCTGCTAGTTTGTTTACAGTACCAGAAAAGAAACAACAGTTGCCAGAAGCGCAACCAACATTAGGTGAGTCATTTGTCCTTTAGAACGTAGAACCCCTCTATAATTTTTATCCAAAAAATTAAACAAAATTTTTTGCAGGAACCCTATTTAAAAATCCCACATTCTCCCGTTTCGTTGCCATCAGTCAAAACATGAAGAACAACAACTTTTCGACACCATCCACCGCCACCGCCCAATCACAATTGCCCCTATTCACAGCCACTTCTATCAAAGAGGAAACGACGAATATGGAGGACACCGCCACGCAACTATTCCAGCAGCAACAACAACAACAACAACGAATAGCTGCAACTAATTCTCTTCTGCAAACGGTTCCACCCCAACCGTCAATGTTTTGGAATCCAGATGCGAAGCTTCAAACAGGGAATCCCGAGCAGAACCCACAAGAGATGATTGCAGAGATGATTAGCGCCGGATTCGGAGACAATATTATAGACCTTATTGTCAATAAAATCAATAACATGAGAGATAAAATTAAAGGAATCTCGACGTGTCCTAATAGTGAGTTTAGGATTCTGAAATTGATTCGTAACTTCAATTTTCAGTTCTATTGAAAATGTTGTGCAGTTTAAACGCGGCTGACACATTTGTTAACACCATCCAAGCTGTGGAAAGTATACAAGCTGAAATTGCAAAGGAGGAGCAGTTACTTTTAAAGGGACAGGCTCAAATGCACCGCTTGTCATCAGACTTCTCCTCCTTGGAAGACGAGATTCCTGGGAGAAAGCGCTCTTTGGATATTGTAGATATTATTGGGCAACCAGCAATTAAACGGCCGTCGATTACAACTTCGATGGTAAGGTTTTTTTTTCCAATTAATATTTTAAACTTTCTTTTTGATTTCAGCTAGAAGACGGTTCTGAAATCCCTGCAGTTCAACACCTGCTAACACCAATCAAGCCACTTGTACAGATTCCAAAGCCCATAAGCCCTCAGGAAATGCTAATGAATATTGCAAGCAGCATGGGGTCCAACATTGAGAGGAATCATGTGCTAGCGGCTCTGAAGATGGAAGAACTCAGGACAGCAACTGCTCAATGAGCATGATTCTTTTAAAAAAACTGAAAAATTTAAACATGATCACAAATAATCGCATTCCAAATGTTTTCTAAAACAATACCGTATTTCCCCTAATAGAAGTCCACTCAAGTCGTCAACTTTGAGGTGGATTATCTAGATTCCTATGAATCATATCAAAAACATGTCAACTGATAAATTGCTTATCATAATACCACCCATATTTCATCAGTTCACAAATTTTCGGTATCTTTCACAGGAGCCAAGATAATTGAGCTCAAAGCTGACGGTTTGGATATTCTTCCATTAGAGGGAATACGGTATTTCTCAAATAAGAAGTTTCTAGTCTTGGTTGTTTATCATCATATAACACTTTTTACCAAACATATTACTATCTGTACAAATCGGTTTTTTTCATTTTTTGAAAATTATTATCCCTAATTTATTTGTTCCCAACCCACAGAATCATGCTTTACTCCCAACTTTGTACGTTTTAGCGTTTTTATTGAACATGAATGACAGTATGAATCAAATAGATTATGAGTTCTAATATGTAATAAATTATTTATATTCAATAAAAATGACAAAAGAAGACAAGAGGGCCTGAAAGCTTTTGAACGGTCACTTGAGAAACATAGAAAAAGCTAATATACAGATATAGACAATTAAAATGTCGTTTATTTCCTTCTATATTGTGCCAAAGCTGGAAGTTTGCCCTCTGGAAGTGAGCGATATGGATTTGGCACCTGGGCTCCGGGATAACGCGTTTTGTACTGGTTCACTTGGTCCTGAACGATTAGAGATAGTTTGAGAGGGTCTAAGAAAAAGAGAGGAAAAGAGGATAATGAAGTGTGAATGATAATTGGTATCATTCAGCGGAACTGGTGAAAGCTAATCAAGTGAAAACGATAAGAGAGGGCTGATGTAACAGAGACCACCAATTGATTAGTCGCAAAAATAGAAAAAATGAACCAACCAAGAAATCATCGTACTCCTCAATTTCAAGCAACAGATTGTTCAGGTAGGTGTCGCGTGTTGGTGGTTGGGGCTTGGCTCTGGAAAAGTTACAACAATTAGGGGATTTTGAACTATTTTAAGAAGTTTATTTTCCAAAAAAAGTTCTCACCTAAAAACCAATGGTGGGTACGTATATGGGCGTGGCGTTGTGTGTTGTCTGATCACTCGGTTTTGTGCGTGCTGTAATTTTGCTTTATCATTGATATATCACTTTCAAAGACCACAAGAACTTACGTGAATTGGCTGATGGAACTGCGCTACATACCCATATTGCTTGGTGGTGGCCGTATCACTGAGCTGGTAGTTTCGAGCTCCGCGAGCCTTAAAAGCAAAATTATGGTATCAAAAAATGGAGAAAATCAAGGGAGTCTTACCAAATTTCTTTTCCGTTCTGTGATCAAGTTGGTGGCAGACACAAAGTTGCCATCTTCATCGTAGGTGCCGCCAATGCTGAAATATTAGATTTCTGAGAAAAACCGTAAAACCAGTAAATGTGAACTTTGACCCAACTCGCATGTTTCGTGGGTTTTGACAAATGATAATATGACAAAATGAGGTTAGCATCGGCATTTTTTCATAGAACCAATTATCGATATCTTTCACTGGAGTCAAGATAACGTATTTCCATCAAGATAAGCTAGCCAAACCGTCAGCTTTGAGCTCAATTATCTCAATTTCTATGAAAGATATCAAAATTTTGTTAACTGATAAATTAATAATCATAGTATCACCAATATTTTATCAGCAGATGCGTTTTATATCTATCACAGAAATTGAGATAATTGAAATCATCGTTAAAGGTTTGAACGAGCGGCTTTTAGAGGGAATACGGTAAATTAGGATGGGAGGCCACAGATGCTTTAAATCTCAAAAAATCACCTCTCTTCTGCCACTGGTGGACTTTCTGGGATGTTATTCGCCCCAAATGGGTCCTCAACTGGTGGTAATGGAGTTGTAGGTCTGGCAGTTGGTTTTTCGGTGGTTGTTGGAGATTCAGTTGTTAATACATTGATGACTGAAATTTTGAAAATTAGCAGAATTTTGTTCTATTAAATAATCTCTGAAAAATAAACTATCATAAAACTCCGAAAAATCCGGATTTTTCATAATCTCCAAAATCAGAAGTATATATACAATACCGGTCTATGCGATATACAAAAACATGTTTTTAGTTAATTTTGACATTTTCAGAAATCCAGAGCTCGCCTGTCAAGTTTCCGATCCCTTTGGAAGATTGAGAGGTTATAAAAACAAACCCAGAGTGAAAATTTTGCATGTCCTGGTTTTTCAGCTGCTTGTCAACTTCTGAAAGACACCTCTTCCTTTCTGTTATTGCACTGAAAACGTGAAAAAAGAAGGTGTCCTTCAGAATTTGGCGAAAAACTGAAAAACTAGAAATTAGCATGAACTGTTTTGAATGCAATGTTTTCAATCCAGGTCTGTTTTAACCCCTCCAATTATTTTTTTTCAAAGTGGTCTGACACTTGACAGACGAGCTCCAGACTCCTGAACATGGTCAGAATCAACTAAAAACAGATTTTGTATATCTTATTGGCCGGTAATGTATATCGCAAATATAGTAAATTGCAATTGTAAGCTTCAAAATTCAGAAAAAAACGTAACACAATTTCAATTCTAAAAATGCGAATGTTTTCTACAGTAACCAAACACCTACCTTCATCATGAGTCATTGGCAATGGTGGCAAACCCGCCAAAAACTGTTGCCGTTCTGCAGTTCGAATCCGGTTCTCCACATTTATAAGATTGCCAAAACCTCCCAAATTCTGATTTCTCAATAATCGAAAATACAAGTCTAACTGAGAAGGTCCATATGGCATTTGGCAGAATGCCAATCCTATCGACACGCTGATTAGATATCCTATCCTCAGCATATCTCCCCTGAAAAGCCAATTAATCTATGAGAAGATGATTGGTGTGAACGGATCAAACAAATACACAATGAGGTCAGGTGAAAAGTGGCTGTGCGAATGATAAAAAAGGGTGTTTGAAAGTGAATGTGTGTGTATTTCTCTCTACAATCACACTGTTTAATGAATACGCTTTTTTGCTTATCTCCGTGTGTTCAAAAGCCAGATCAGGCGTGCCAAGACGCAACAAAAAGTGAAGCTAGGGAGGAGTGAAAGTCAAACTTCCGTCCTTTCGCTTTGAATCGAAAAATAAGCGAACCAAGAAAAAAAACATTGAGATTGGTGACTTGGTTTGGTTTGAAACTAGTCCGATTTTTAAGCGCAAGGATTATCCGCTATGAAAGAGTAACTAAGAACTTCTATGGACTGAGACATTGTAAAAGAGAAGAAGAAGGAAAAAAAATCCAAGGACACATTTTGATTCGGATGAATTTTGATCATTTCCATTTCACACAAAAACACAAAATCCATCGAAATGCAACAAATTCGTTCAAGTGAGGAGGTGGAGGGCAAAAAAACGAAGGATTTGTGGTGAAAAGATGTGAATTGGGGGGGGGGGGCGCTTGTTGCCATCTCACCCAAAGGGGTAGATCTCTCTTATAGACACAAATGCCATATTCTACACACAATATCAAACTAGCTTTATCTCTATTGATATACATATAGAAGGAGAAAATGAAAATGAAAATAAAGGATATGTACATGTAATATCATAACAAGGGCACAAGCACTGACGTAATGATTGAGAAGTCAAATTTTGGGGTTTTGGGAGTTCAAAAATACAAATTTTGGTTTTAAAGGATTTCACACGAAATTGAGTATCTAACGAATTGGTTCTCAGTTAATATTCCAGAAGAGGCACAAAATTCACAATGAATAAAAGATCGAAAAGCCAAAAACCCCGAAAACAGTCTTAAAAACCAAGTTGACAATTTTTGAAGTATTGAACTTCGAAATGTGGAATTTTTGGGTTTGTGTTTTTTTCAAACAGTGTCATACCCTAAAAAATCAGACAACAATTTGAACCACAAAAACCTTCATTAAATTATTGGAAGGTCCAAAACTCCTGAAACCATCCAAAAGCCAAAATACACTTTAGAAGTCTTGAAGAGCCAATTTTTTTGCCATTCTCGGATAGTGAGAAATTTCAAAAACAGCTGAATTTGAATTCAAGCTCATAAAAGGCCAAAATGTACAGTGCCGGCCAATAAAGTCCACAAAAACAAGTTTTTAGTTAATTTTCGAGTATTTTGACCATTTTCAAGATCCTCAAGCTCGCCTGTCAAGTTTTAAATCAAAGAAAACATGGGAGGGAAAAAATGCCTAGATTGAAAACTTTGCATTAACAGAACTTTTTGAAAGTTCCTAGTTTTCCAGCCATTTGCCATTTCTGGAAGAATGTACTAAAATGTGAAAAATGAGTGCCTTTTAGAAATCAGCAAATATCTGAAAAACTACTAGGAACTTTGAAAATTATGTAAATGGTAATTTTACAGTCTAGGTCTGTTTTACACCTCCCAAAGATATTGGAAACTTGACAGACGAGATCTAGACTCTTGAAAGTGCCAAAAATCAACTGAAAACGACGTTTTTGTAGATCTTATGGACCGGTACTGTAGATTTTAGCTTTTAATACTCAGGTTTTTGCTTATAATACTCAAATGTGAGCCCCTAAACATTCGAATTTCGAATTCAAATTTCAAGAAAATTATCTTGCAACAGCTATTTTTTTTTCTGCAAAATATTCTAATGAGGACCTTTTTTGCAGAGACTCATTAGAAGATCTACGAACTCTTACCCTTCCAAAAAACCGAACGGAAATGAAATAAAAAGAAAGAGAAAACAACAAACGAATTTTTTGATGAATTGAAGATTGAGATCTCTGAACTTCTCCTCCTCTTCCTTTATTTGGAGAACTTTAAGTATACTTTTGAAGTGAGACCGTATTTTCATGATAACAATAGAAATTGGAATTATAGTGAAAAGGGTGGGGTCGAATTGAAAATGAATGATGAGGAGACAATGAATAGAGGACAAAAAAAGGGAAAAGCGGGAGAGGAGGTATTGTACTTGCTATCGGATATCTTCAAATGAGATGAGAATGGCTGGAAGCAGCAAGTGGGAGAAAACCCCAAGTGTAAAATGAGAAAAACGAATATATAGATCGTTGGTGACGATAGTATGGGGACGTTCGAGTTATGAGGTTCGGGCTTAGACGTGATGATGACGTTGTTTCAAAACGTCTTCTTAATTCTCCTTCTCTCTTTTCCGTTTTTTTTGTCCATAGTTCCGAAACAAGCGGAAATGTAGTAGTAGGGCAACCACAGGTTTTTGACTAGGTAAACATATCTTTCAAGGAGAAAGTGTAAGAGAAATGCAAACGAGATGAGGATTGATGAGGAAACAGGAAATATGCAACATTGTTAAAGAAAAAATGGAGAAAGGACAAAAAAGAGAGAGGAAGCGGTGAATAATGGGAAAAACTGACAGTGTGTGAAAGATTAAAGAATCGGGAATTTTTATTTCTAAGTGGTAAGAGAAAAAGACATAGTACAGTAATTCTGAAATTTGAAGATACAGCACCCGTCAATAAGAGACAAAAAACGTGTTTTTCAGTTGATTTTGACAATTTTCAGATGTCCGAAGCTCGACTGTCAAGTTTCCGATCACTTTGAAAATTTCGGATGTAATAAAACAAACCTAGAGTGAAAACTACGCATTTACAGAATTTCATGGGAACTCCTAGTTTGTCAGCTATTTCATGATTTCTTACGGGCCCCTTTTTGGTCCGTTTTTATAATGAAAGCAGGATGTCCTTCAGAAATAGGCGAATAACTGGAAAAATGGAGATTTCAAATAACTCTGGAAATGCAAAGTTATCAATCTAGATCTTTTTTGCATCCTCCAGTATTCAAAGTTTTTGGAGCTTTGGATTTTCAGATTATACCGAATTTTCAGAAAAAAATTAAGAATAGTAACAGAAACCAAACATTCAAACTGACAACAACCAACATTTCAGAAAAATTTTGAAAATTAAAACACCGTAAAACCTGTAATAGAAGGGACTACCAATTTTCAACTTTGAGCCGATATATCTCGGTTCCTGATAAAGATATGAAAATTTTGTTAACTGATAAATTGTTTATCATAATATCTTATACACTTTATCAGTTGACCCATTTTTAATATCTTTCATAGTAGCTGAGATAATTGAGATTAAACTTGACAGTGTGGGGGCCCTTCTATTACAGGTTTACGGTAATCTCTTCCATTACCAAACTTTAAGGGATTCTCAGAATACCTTAAATTTTCTCCGCTTACCCTAGATTCAGAATTATTGAAGATTTTTTAGAAAATTAAAAATATGGAAAGCTTTTTATTTTTGAAGGGCCATGTTGTTCTCG
Organism: Caenorhabditis nigoni; assembly: GCA_027920645.1. Classification (NCBI taxonomy): domain Eukaryota; kingdom Metazoa; phylum Nematoda; class Chromadorea; order Rhabditida; family Rhabditidae; genus Caenorhabditis; species Caenorhabditis nigoni. The sequence goes on from CP115869.1 coordinate 3,146,632, forward strand.
TTTATTGCCCAAATTGCCTATCACTACACTTTCGCAGGAGCCGGTTGCAACGATGCTCCACTATCCCGCCTTCAGACTGTCTTCGGTGTGTTTTGTCTATATTAATTATCATTGATTTTTCTTATTGTCGTCTCTGTTTGTTTATATTTTTGATTGTTCATTGAAGGTTTTATGACGCGGACCTAGTCCATTTATCTAGTTCTCAGTTCCTTGATTTTTTATGACTTTAGTAAAGAACTCAAACAGCTGGTCCCACCAGTGATGAAAAATCGCAACCTCATAAAAATCATCACCTTTTCCCATCAGCTCTCCCGCCATTGTCCCAGTTATTACCTGGATTTTCAGTCTGCTAGCAACTTACCCAGTTCTTCCTTCTTTTATAAATCAGTTCCACAGACTGCCCTTCCTAATTTCCTCTCACCCATTTTCTCATTCATTCTCAAACATTGAAGATCAAACCCAAAAAGTAAATATATAGATGCAGTGGAAGTGCGATAAACAGATGCATCGAATTTCCATAAATATTTATCATATTGAGCACTTTTTCTCCATTCATCTGGTCCGTGGAACGGATGTGTCTATGTTATTGTATAATGGTTCTAGGAATTTTTTGAAAAATTAGGTGGTATTTTATATTTTTCCTAGAAAAGTTTGCATAGGGCTTGTTTACTGGGGTCGATTCAAATAAAAGTACAAAATATAGCAGAGCCAAAACTATTTTTAGTTGGAAGATCATCTTTTATTTGGTAGATTAGCGTTTCCTGATATCGTGTCTGGGATTTTTTAAAGGACTACTGTAGAACTGACTGGAATCCTTTTCCAGAACTTAAGCTAATTTTCTGTTGACGACGTCTTGAAACGAATTCATGGAACCTTCCTTGCTATAAAAATGAAGCTATCCTTTCTTTCTTTTTTCTCATCTTCCTAAAAAACTTTGCAGGTTGACAGGAACTAAGTTCCACCTGTCAGTTTACTCCTAATGAAAAAAAAGAACCTCGTGCCCTTGATGCACTAGGAAAAAGTTCCATGTGAGGCTAAAGTCTAAAAAACAGCAAAAAAAGACGAGCAATTTCGCTTGAATTTTTCATTCAAATGTCACTCGCCGAGCCTCTGTTAATGACAGTATGCCAATTGCGCGTTCTTTTTTTTCCCTTTTTTCTTGCTCCTAGTTTCTTCTTTTTCCACATCGCCTAGGTTCGAGGAGCCTTACCCGTCAAGAAGGCAATTATCTGAAGAAGCAAAGACTTTGGCGAACTTAACTGACACATTTGCTTTTTGCACTAACCCCTTTTTTTGCGGAATTTCCTTCTTGATGTTCTTTTTTTCTTGCTTTCAGTTTTTCGCAATTTTTCAGTACGAGAGATTCTTTTGTAAGCCTTCATTAGGAAGTAAATGAACGTTTTGGGACAAAGACAGACAGGGAAAAAAAGAGAGAAGGACATCAAAAATCTATGTACTTCAATTAGTATTCTTATTCTCACTTTTCCATTCTTGACGTTTAGACATAGACAATTTATTCTCTGAAGTTCAAAAAATTATGTTGAGAATATTTTTGTTTGTTTAGTCTGCTATAATTGAATTAGGACTTTCTCAGAGGCCAAAAAATCTGTTTTTGTATTAAAATGCTAAATTGAGTTTTAGAAGTTGGAATCTGAATATTCAGTGCCATTAATACCGTCAAACCTGCATTAGTAGGGGCCCTTTAATAGAAGGGCCCTCTGTAATAGTAGGACCCCGTACTTTTTCAGTGGGAAACATTCCGGGAACTCCACAATTTGATAGAAATTTGTTGAAACTCTATTTTTTGATAAAAATTTTGCTTTTCGGTGAAATTGGCAGCTTTCCATGAATTTTGAAGAAAACTTCGTCGAACTTTTCGATGCTAAAATTCGGCAAAAAAACTGGCCAGAAAAATAGAAGGGCCCCTCTAATTGAAGAGCCTTTGTAATAGAAGGGCACTTCGAAGGTACCTTGGAACAACAGAAGGGTCGGCCCTTCTGATACAGGTTTTACGGTAGCTGAAAAACTGGGAAGTTTCAAAAAATTCTGTGAATGCAAAGTTTTCAACCTGGAGCTGTTTTATAACTTTCAGCACTTTCATAGGGATTGGAAGCTTGACGGCCGAGCTCCAAACTCTTGAAAATTATAAAAATCAACTGAAAAGCACGTTTTTGCATACATTTATGGCCACCACTGTATATATGTATTACCGTAGTATTGAATCCAATTTTAATTTCAATCTAGATTTCTGACCATGTTGCGAATAATGAAAAAATGACATTCCATTTCCATTGTGTGTGAGGAATCAAGGACCAGACGTATCACTCACGCGTAAATATATTTTTGTGTGTGTGCATCTGTCAACAAAAATGAGCCAAGTTTTGGCGAGCCAAATTTTTTGCCCCATTTTTTCTGGGCTGAGAATTGGTATTCCTGAGTTGAATCCTTGAATTTTGGACCTCGGACCAAGCTGACCATTACTTTTTTTTACTTTTTTCCAGACAAGAACTGGTACGTCTGATACCAAGATCTCAAAGAACTGACTAAAAATTCCCACGTTTCGAGTTCTAGACGTTTGATTAGTTTTTTTTCTTATTCTTCCCGAAAATTGAATTTTCCTGATTTCAAAAAAAAATCCTCAGATGTTACAATTTCCTACTAACTACCCCTCAATTCTATGTGGTCACTTCATTTACCCTCCTTTCAAAGTTCATCCAAATCTGACGATGACTTCAACACGGAGGGCGTGGGAAAAATTTTGCCACTTCATAAGTCTGTTTTGTGGTCATTAGGAGGTACAAATCCGAAAAAAGAATTCTGATGAACTTAAAATAGAAAAATATGAAAATAGAAAGTTTATTTTTGGAGCAGGTTTACCTACCAACCCCAGAATAGAGTATAAATACAACTCAACTTCACTCTATTTCCTCCTATATTCTTGTTTTCACTTTAAGACAAAGTTTTCAGACTTTCTGGACCCATCCGGATAGAATGCTCAATCAAAAATGATGTGAGCCTCTTCCTCTTCTCTACATAATTGCATTTCCCTATAGCATGTCTTGAAAAAAAAATGTAAATGTGCTCCGGAAATTCATTCGCCACTGGTGGGCAGCGTTCTTTTTTTCTTCTTGTATTCTTTTTCCAGACTTTTTTTCTTGCTTTTCTCGATCTGATTTATTTTTTCCGTTTGTATATTGCAACTCGGTGATGTGTGACAGCGCGTCTCCGCCCATCATCAGGTGTTTTAGACATAAATGCGAACAGACAAAAAGAATGATGTGAGAAGGGCGGTTCAAGATGTAGTCATATCCAGTGGTGTGTTCTGAATACAAGTTCGGAAGTTCATCTAGCTCTTGGGGCGGGACTTTGGTCCTACTCAGGGCTCAAAGTATACGGTAACTGAAGGTGCCCCTATATCATTATTTTTCTTTCCGTGTGTTTTTTTTTCGGTTCAAGACCTTTTTAATAGCCCATAGAAACATTTAAGACCCTTTTTAGGAATTCTCATTCTCCAATTCGCATTTTTAGGGGGTCCATGGCTATGAATAGTTAAGAAATTGGAAATTAAAAAGACACCCACACAATTCTTCTAGATTAAGAAATGAGAAAAGTATTTTTGTAGTTCTCTGGTGGATTACGGTAGAATCTAGAGCATGGAAATAGAAATCACGTTTCGGGGATGTTCGTGGTAATTTATGTCAATTTTTAAGAATGTTGTGAATCTGGTCAAGCCCCGAAAATTACATATATTAGTTTTAAATCTGTTATTTGGAATAGCCAAAAAAACATACATAGTAGTCTTTGTCGTATGCATCGTGAGAATCCTTAAGCCTACTAAAATATCAAATCTTGTAATGGACAGTTTTTTCACAATTGTTAGTTTTAAGCGGCCTATCTCACTTGAATGAGTTTGTACAAAAAAGTTGCCAACTACAAAAGTGAAGCTCAATTTTTGTTTAGTACGATTGGAAATTTTCAGACTCATCTGGCAAAAACTACCATATTTTTTTGATATCTTACCTAAGTTTCTTCTAATTTGAAGTCTCCAGAAACTCATAAAACCCATCGCAACCTGTCACCTCCCATATTCCTTTTTTCCAGCTTTTTTCCATTTTTTTTGCCTTCCTTGATAACACCTCAAAAATACTTGACGTTCCAAAAGTGGATAACAGAACGTCTCTGAAAAAATCTTCCTGTTTTCAGTAAACTCTGAATAAGCTCGCCGGTCTATTTTTCCACCTCTTTTTCATCCTCCCTAATTCAATCACAAACTCATTCTCAAGTATCTTGTTGCTTGTCTGAAGCGTTCCGATTTTGAGGACCCAAGAATTTGAGGACCCCAAAATTTGTCATTTCTACTTCCCCTTGCTCTTTCCATCTTCTCCCGCGTCAAAAAACCGAAAATTGTTGGGGGTGTTGAATTACCTAAAACCGGATAACGCACATTTGGTAGTCTGTGTGTATATGATACCTCATTATTAAATGTCTGGCTAGTCGGAAAGAGCGATATTAATTTTTTATATGTTTCTTTGAGTTTGATTTGCGTTGGTGTAATTTTTCAATTAAGTCCTGTCTGGCTTTCCGGGAACAAAATTTGGTTTTTTGGATTAGTATTACTCGGATCACTTGGCCTCTAGTTTTGAGATAAGAGCGACCGGATATTTTGAGTTGGCTTCTCTCAGAATTCCTTTTCTAGGCCTCTTGTAAGTCATCTGGTCTTACAAAATGTTGTAGTCTCATCACTTCATATTTTATGAAATATGATGATTTTGTTGTTTCTGTGGGTGTGAGTAATCTGAAATCTAGATTCCAGATACAAAAAACTGACTCGTAGGCATTTGTTTCAAGTTTTCAGTTAAAAATAGTATAGTTATCCTTGTAGAAAAGTGCAAAAAAGTTTGTCCTGCTGCTCATCTTTCATTATTTTTTTTTCCTTCTCGGAGTTTTTTGTTGTGATGACTCAAAATCCAAAATATCACGTGTGAAATCCATCTCAACGAAATCTCAACCAAATGAATCAAGAAAAACAGCCAAAAAGTACTATTAGTGTGTTTTTGGCCCCCAAAAACATTGTTGCCCTTTCTCTCTTTTTTGTCCTTGATTAATTTATTCAAATCCAACAAAGCTCACGTGGCTAAGCGAGGCTCCCCAAAAACAACTTCTGTACTAGACTCCGCCCATTTCCAAGTTACCGAGAAAAGGTTCCCGAAAATTCATTTTAGCATATTCTTCTAAGCCCTACAATGACCTTTGTCGCTTTCTAAAACCGTGTGATTGATGTGCGTTCCTTTTCTCCTCTTTGTCATTCTTTTGAACTTTTTTCCAGGAATGGGTACTCCTTTTTAAGCAAAATACACTTACAGACCAAGTTTTATTCCCATTCTTAGAGCATAATTGAGGAAATTAGTCGCGCCCCTTTGAATGAGCTCATTCACTCACTTCGTTTTTCTTTCCTCTTTTCTTGCATGAAGTGTTTTTGGTTTTGGTCCCGAAATTCAATTGTTTATTTCTGTTCCGGACCCTGAAAGAATGAGGAACTCCCTGATTCAGTTGTTTTTCCGTGTAGATAGACACGGATTGAGAAACTTTGGGCTCCATTTAGGTTACTTAGTTACATTGTGAAGCAGTTAGGAAACCGTTCATGCTCAGAACTGATCCTATAAGCTTTTTGGACATATGTGTCTAGTTTTCACAATTTTCTGAGCATTCTATAACATTAAAAATCGAAAAAAAATTGACATTTTTTCTTCGAAAGATGCAAAATTTAAGTCATAAAAAAGTAGTCCATTACTGTAAATTTTCAGAGTATGTTGAGCAAAAATAGAGCTCTATTTTCGTAATTAACAACTATATTGGCAAACTCCAGACTGATGAGATATGCTTATTTCTTCAAAAAAAACCGAAATAGCGATAAAATGAGAGCTTTGTCACTTTTAACATCATTTATCTTGCTTGTTTGGATTTGTACAAAAAGTTGTCAATTACAAAAATGAAGCTCTATTTTTGATTAGCATACTCTGAACTTTTCTGAAAAAATTTAAAAAAATCTGGACTACTTTCGTAGGGCTTTAAAGTTGACTATCTCTTTTCACATTATTCCGAGAAGATGCTCTAGTAAAGACTGCCCTTCACGTGCACTTCAAGCTCAATTATCTCAATTCCTTTTAAAGATAACAAATACCTGTTAGCTGATAAAATGTTGGTCATAATAATACCAACATTTCATCAGTAGTCAGATTTTTGTTATCTCTTATAGATATTGAGATAATTGAGCTCAAAGTTGTTTGAGTGTTCACAAAATTGGAAATAGGAAAGTGCTGAGAATTTACTCAAAAATTTGTACTTTTACTATTTTCTGAAAACAAGTTTGCAACCACTTCCTGGATGTTTTCTTCCAAAAACTCAATTTCAAAAAAGTTGCCATCTAGAAGTCTAGAATATTCTATATAAAAGTCTGGCAACTTTTCCACCCACCCTGAAAGTTTTGCGAATTCTCAAAAACAGCAGTCTTGAAACAAACGAGACAGTCTGAAAACTTAACTTCAGAATCATTATTTTTTCTATAACACAGAAATCCTGTAAAAAAGAACATCCCTCGAAATGTTTTGCTCCGAATATTTTCAGTAAGAACAAAAACGTGCAAAACTCTAGAAGATAGACTTAACAAGGGGTCTGATTCTCGGTTCTATCCGGGACACAAACATCTTCCTGACGATGCTAATTGACCTTCTGGAACATAGTTTTGGCTTCTAGAAGATTCTTCTCGGAGGATAAGACCACTTATCTCGGGGTGCGAGAAACTTTAGTCTACTTTTTTTTGCACAAACACGGAACCTTTTCTCACTCACATCATGAGAATGTAAATTGCAATTTTTCATGGTGTGACTAATGAAGAAACGTTCCTTTGAAATGAATATTCATTCAAGAATAATCATCACTTCTAATTTCCATTTTTTGAACCAGTTTCCCCACTTTTTGTACCCACTTGGTCTGTTTTTTCGTTCTCAGTTCATTTTTTATACTTATTTGTCTTCTTTCAAATGTATGAGTCGGTTCATCCAAAATACAATAATAAATTCTGGAGGTTTTATGAGTGGTGGCCGGCAACAATGGGATGAGAAGATTGTTTTTTTTGAGCTGTCTACAATTTGGATCTTTAAAAAACTTCCGGTCCAAAGTTTTCTGAAATTACTGTAGCTCATGGTCCTACCGCCTACTCTTCTGTGTTTTAGTTCAAATGGCCCGACAAAATTGAATTTTGACAAAGGTTCAAATGTCCAGATCCCTTAACTTAGAAATACTAAAAGAAGATGTGATCTCATTTTCAAGGAAATTCTACTTCTCTTCTCTTTTCTTGTATCTTCTTGCATGTTCACACTTTGAAACATTAATTTGGTTTTTTTTCGGGGGGACATACAAGGGGGCACAGCCTTCGCCTTCTCATCATATCCGCTTTCTTCCGAGATTTCGTCTCTTTTTTTGGCAACACTGCGCGCGGAGGGGGAATACTTTATGAAAAAAGCGAATACTAAAAAAAGAAGCATATTCTGGCGTATGTTTTCGTGATTGCTTTTTTGGCTTTGGTTGCTTTTTTGTTTTTTCTGAAATCATTTACAGTACCGATCGAAAGATATGCAAAAATTCGATTTTTCAGTTCATTTTGACTATTTTCAGAAGTCTGGATCTCGGCTGTCTAGTTTCAGATGATTTCGAAAACTATAGAGAGTGTAAAACAAACCTTAATTGAACATTTTGCACTTTTTGAACTTTTTGAAAATTCCTAGTTTTTCAGATTTCTTCTAATTTCTGGAAGACCCCAGTTTTCGTGCTGAAAACATGAAAAAACAGGCGTCCTTCAGAAATTTTCAAATAGCTGAAAAACTAGAAATTTCCTGAAAATTCTTTGATTGCAAAGTTTTCAATTTAGGTCTGTTTTACGGCTCCGCGTCACTTCGAAACCGCGACACTTCGAAACCAGTCATTTTGAAACCGTGGTAATACAGGCGAATGGATGAATTTCAGACTAGAAATACAAATTTTAGGGTTTTCAAATATGCTCTTTCTAATAGAATATCTTCTGAAATCTGAAAAATCCAAACTTTTATGTTCTCAAAACAAAAAATTCTTGGATTTTTGGATTTTCAGAACGTGTTCAATGTTTGACATCATCCGAAATTGTTTTGACACCCTCCGAAATTTTCAATGTCATAGAAAACTTGACAGCCGAGCACTGAACTCCTGAAAATGCTCAAAATGGTCTAAAATCATCTGAAAAATTCGTTTTGTATATCTTATTGACCAGTACTGTAACTAGCTTTCAATATTTTTCTCCTGCTAAAAAAATCCCAATCTGGAAAAATTTCATTAAGTTTTTTTTCTAGACATTTTCATTTTCCGGAACGACCAGTCACCCAAGATTGAACACCATCATCATCTCCAAAATAAATAACAGAGCCAGCCTAAATGAGAACATCTTTTTCTTATTCTATTCATCATCCCTTTTTACCATTAGATTGTGTTCCTGGTCATCGATACAATGAAATCTAGATTTCTTCTCCAGACTTTTTGTTCTAGGAACATAGAACAAATATGATGGGGAATATTTAGACACAGTTGTCGTCATTAAAAAAACAACAAGCTTGAGAAAATAATGATTGATTATTGTTCTAGGAACCTCAAAGTGACCTTCAAGTTTTATTTTTGAAAATCTCAAAATCCTTGATTACTTCAACACTCCTATTATAGCCTGAAGCCTATACCAAACTAAAGAAAACAAACTGAAATTATCACAAATAAATCTGGTTTGTTTTTCAGATATTCTTCCATTTTCTCAAAAGAAAAAAATTCCGTCAATCCCTTCTTTCCTGAATTGGTAAATGCTAACAAAATTTTTAATCAGTAATCCTCGAGAAAATGGTTTTCGTTTTCGGCGAATTTTGAAATTTTCTTTTATGCTAACATAATGAACCAAGAACAAGGTTTTTAGATTTTAACATTAAGAGAACTGATCAAAACTCGTTTTCTTGTGTTTTTGGTTTTTTCGATTTTTCCCATTTTCCTTGTTTTTCTGTACATGGGAAAATACCGAAAAAGAAATGCCGAGAACGCTGTGTTAGTTTTTTTTTTTTAATTCTGAATTTCGCTACCTTCAGTTGATATTTTCTCCCATTCCCATTGGTCTCCTAACCCTGACCAAGCTTCATTTCCAATCATACTTTTGAAAGGTCCACGTTTTTGTGACAGGCCATGGATCTCCCCTCAGGACACACGCGATAATTATGACGCGCCGGTGAGCCGGAAACCAGGGCGGGGATGCGACTGGGAAGAAGCTGAAAACAGCGGAAGGATGTCTTTGTTTTGAAGAAGGGGTCCGCTCGGACAATCAAGAGAGTTTCCTTGTTTTTCTGGATTCGTCAGGAGAATTCCAGGAAATCAAAGTTTAGAAATTTTAATAGGAATGTTTGTTTCCCAAGAAATGGTTAGGGGTAATTTAATTTATGGAGCTCAATTAGAGAATTTTCATTTTCGAGATAAATGAAATTCCGATTTGTTCAAGGTTCAAGAATTTTGGCGTACAGTAAACTTACCATCGTTGGAGTTAAAAAAATTCCAGATTTTTCCGATTTTTCTGAAAATTCTAGATAACACTTAACAGGGTTAAGGCTTCAGTTGAGTGCTATTGACAAACAAACTCGTTCTCGAAATTTCATAGATAAGTCGTTTAAAACTAAAAAGCCAAAATTAGCATTGAATTATTAGTTTTATCACTTAAAACCGCTTGTCTTGTTTTTTTGGATTAATACAAATAAGTGGTCAACTACAAAAATGAAGCTCTATTTTCGTTTAGTATACTCTGAATATTTTTGATAAATCGAAAAATTCTATAGTATTTTTTTAGGACTTCCAAGTTGACTATCTTGAACTGAGAACAATATTTTCAATGTGTGAAGTCCCATATCTTTAAAAAACCTAGAAAACTAAATATTCTGAATGTTGGTTTTGGGTATTTCAAACGTTATTTTTCCCAGGATTAAGAATGTCTTGGCATTTTCGAAGGTTTTTCAAGTTTTCTCCAAACAATTTATTGACTTTTCAGCGAATCTTTTTAGTTTTCTTGGAACTTTTTGAGCTCATTTATGCTCATTGACAGTTACCTCAAAACTAGACTCAAAAGATTAAAATTTTCCAGACCTCCTATTTTCCTCGCTTTCTTCCGTTCTTTGCATTGCCATCTTTCAAGAAAAACTTTCCAAAAAACATCCCAAACTTTCTTCCCCCTATCATTCTTTGGTCGAAAAAGTCTACAAAAAGGTTGAATAATGATTTCACGCAACTGAATTCCCAACGGGGATAGTTTCCAAGTTTCTGGAGCGCCGCTAGTGCACTACTTGGAAGATATCTGCTCAAAAAAAGGGGAAAAACCTATTTAGTCTACCTCCTCGCCTAAATTTCTCACAGTAGGATAGGACAACAACGACGAAAAAACAAACAGAGTGTATCTTTTTTTTCCTAGGATGCGCTTCAATTGGCTATCTTCTCAATTTGCAAAAAGAAGCAGAAGCACTCTGGAACAAGAACACTGGTCTTTAGAAATGCGTCATAGAATAATAGGTTTACCCACTTGAGACTAACATTTTACAGTTTTTCGAAATTTATTTTTAATTAAAAACATTTCACTCTCCCCCTCAAATCGTTTCAAATCAAGAACGACGTGCAAAAGTTCAAGTGGAAGTCTCTGTAGACTCGTAAACTTGTTCACACTTTTTTTTTGTTTCTGATAAAGCAAAACACATGTCTTTCCCCCTATCCTCGGGGAGGCAAAAACAGCTCAAAAGAGCAGATAGCAAGAAAAAGTTCGTGATTTCATTTCATCAGCTCTCCTAGCAAAAAAAAGGAAAAATCAGAAAAAAGTTCCTTTTCATCACGCATTCCATATTATCCACTCTGATGACGTTCACTATAAGTTGTCGAGATTAATTTTGGCGTAAAGAGAGAACCAAAAAAACAAAATGTTCTTCTTTTCTCTTATTTATCACTTCTGATATCAAGTTTCAGAGGTGTCGCTAGAAAATGTTTTCAAAGAAAGACTGGAAGTGATTTTTCTAGTGTGACTTTTACTCTTCCCGAAATTTGATAAGTTTTGTTCAAGAGATAAGTTCAAAAAATTGTTTTTCATGAGTTGAAAAAACTACTCTAGCATATCTGTTTTAAAAACTAGTGAAGAGTGTCCCAAATTTTTTTTTGATTTTGCGAAAACTATTTTTGAGTATTTTTAGAATTTTTTTTTAAATTTTCACGATGTCTTAAAATTGGTTCTTACAATATCAAATACACATTTGAATCCAGTTTTGAAGGTGTTCAGAAATAATCAGTTAAAGAAATGCAATATTATCTGATTCTTGTTTCGTTGGTGTTAGGGTTACTGTAGAATTCTTAGAAAATTCAGAAATTCAGAAATTCAGAAATTCAGAAATTCAGAAATTCAGAAATTCAGAAATTCAGAAATTCAGAAATTCAGAAATTCAGAAATCAGAAATTCAGAAATTCAGAAATTCAGAAATTCGGAAATTCAGAAATTCAGAAATTCAGAAATTCAGAAATTCAGAAATTCAGAAATTCAGAAATTCAGAAATTCAGAAATTCAGAAATTCAGAAATTCAGAAATTCAGAAATTCAGAAATTCAGAAATTCAGATATTCAGAAATTCAGAAATTCAGAAATTCAGAAATTCAGAAATTTAGAAAATCAGAAATTTAGAAATACAGAAATTCATCTTTGATTCTTGTTTACGTGGTGTTAGGGTTACTGTAGAAGAGCTCAAAAAAAAACCTTTTCCGTGTTAGCATTTCTTTCATTTTTCAGTTTTTCGGCTTTCTGGGTGCATTGTGGTCACTTAGAGTCGTCCGAAAAACATTCTTCTCTGGAAAAACACTTAAAAGAGATGAGTTTCTGTGACAAAGGATACTGAAACCCTTAAAAAGAGCCCTTTTCCTTTTCCTCAATCTGGACCACCGCCACCATTTCATTTTATTTCTGTTTTTAGTTCAACCAGCTACTCATCACTCTCCCCTTCTCTCGTTTCCTTGCTAAACTTTTTTCGGAACACTCATCAAGATGATCGGCCAAGCAAATTTCCGAAATTCTTCTTCATTTCTTGCTACTGCTCCAACGTCCCCAATTCCTGATGCACGTTTCTTTTTTTCGCTTCTTCTGCCTAGGCCCCGCGCGTAAACCGCTTCGTTTTTTTTCCGAATGCACAAAACGCCTTGCTCTCCATTCAAGGCTCCGCCCCCTTTTGGTCGTCTTCTATTATTCTTAGTGAAGGAAAAAGTGTTATTGTTAGTAGTGTGGAAATCGGATAAAATCCTAGTTTTATTTTTCCTTATTTTTTCAATCTTGCTATGTTATCTTGTGAACTATAATATCTAATTATAAGGAATCCCTATAAAAGGTCAAACGTTCCCTTTTTGCAGGATTTCTCGCTTAATATTCTTGAATCTATATTCCCAAAAAATGTTCCTGGGTGGTTAAAATAACTCAATCGTTTTCTTTTTTCTCTTTCTTTTTGATTTTTCCTCTTCATTGTATTCCTAAGTACTTGTACTTCCTTGAAAGAAGTTCCTTCTTTTAATTTCTTTTCTAACATCTTCTTTATAGTGCCATAACCAAGCAAAGTCAACTTCGGAGACCATGCTCGCGGATCCTGCCAACATGACAAGTGTCATCGAGAAGTCTGTAGAAGTTCTGAACTCTGGGAACATCACCAACATGATCGAGCAAACTACTACTCTGATGAGCGTCCTGGCTTCGGAACCATCCTGTTTCTCCTGCCACCCAAAACTCTACTTCATCGTCTTTGGCCTTGTCTTCATGATCATCATCTGCTCCGGAGTCATTGGAAACGTCTTCATTATTTTCGTCATAATCATGGATCGTAAGCTGATGAGCTCCTCTGTCAACCAATTCCTCCTCAACCTGGCGATCGCTGATCTTGGAAATCTCATCTTCTGCTCCCCAGATGCCATATTGGTCTTGATTGATCGTGGATGGCTTCTACCAAGCTTCGCCTGTCACTTCCTTCGTTTTCTTCAGGAGTACTTTCTCTACGCCAGTGTTCTTCTTCAGGTAGGCTACCTAGAAAATCACGTAGGCTCTACCTAGAACTAATCTAAACGCTCCCACGTTGGTTTTTTTTGTGTATCCAGAAGTTATACATATGTAAAATAGGAAGCTGGCCAGAAAACTGCCTTTTTTCACTTCGGGGTTGTCAGGGAGCACCCTAGCGTGTCCCCTGCTCCATCATCATTGTGCGGCTCTCTTTCAACGATCAGCTGTCAGTGATCGCGAAAAAAAAGAAGATGAGAGAAGGAAGAAATGAAAAAGGATAAAGTTCTATTTCATTTTAATGAATATTAAAATATTAAAATATCCAATTTTCAATGAATGACTTTTCGCTTAAATAGTTCATCTAGTTTGCCATTCGTCTTGCCATTTGATCAAAACTTCAAAGTTCTCTTTCAATTATCCCGGGAACAGACATGCTGGGAAAAAAAAAGAAAAAACCACTTCAGACTTCAGAGGTACACGGTTATGACATTTTGAAAGGAATGAGTATGGCGGGAAGATTCTGAAATTTGATGTTTCAAAATTTTTGTTTTTGAATTTCACCGAGCTGGAAAATGGACAGAAATACAAAAGACAAATACATTCCTAACCATAATTATACGCAAAAACGTGTTTTTCAGTAGATTTTGAGCATTTTCAGAAGCCTAGAGCTCGGAAATAAGGTGTCCAATCATTTTGAAAATTCTAGAGATCATAAAACAAACCTAGATTAAAAAATTTGCATTCACCTAATTCTCTGAAAATCCTTAGTTTTTCAGATATTTGCAAATTTTTGAAGGACACCTGTTTTTGTACTGAAAACGTGGAAAATAACCAGGTATCCTCCGGGAATCGAGAAATAACTGAAAAACTAGGAACTTTTCAACAATTCTGTGAGCGGTAAATTTTCAATCTAGGTCAGTTTCGTATTCTCCAAAAGTTTCGAAGTGATACGTCACTCGACAGCTGAGCTCCAGAGTCTGGAAAATGGTCAAAATGTCCCAAAATCTACAAAAAATTGGTTTTTGTATGTCTTATTGACCCGATCTAGAACTGACAATGGATTAAATCTACAAAACTCATTAATACATTTTTCATTTTTTTCATTTCCAGATGGCAATTGGAGTCGAGCGATTCCTCGCGATTTGCTCTCCAATGCGAATGCAACGATTCTCAACAAAGACTACGGTACCCCATAATCCATCTGAAACTACAAAACAATTTTTAGTTCCAGATCTCAGTCCTCGGCGGTGTTTGGTGCGTTGCCGCGTGTTTCGCTTCCCCCTACTTTTTGTACCAAGGCATCGTTTTCCACAAATTTTATTTCTGCTTCTGGAAAGGAATCTCCCATAAAACAAGGTACTTGGTTTTGTTTCCAGCAAGTTTTTCACCAGATTTTTTTCTTGTAGAACCTACTTCAAGTACTGCGAACTGATTGTCCTTTATGCGATTCCCCTTGTCTTCCTAACCACACTCTACACCATCATGTGCCGTGTTCTCTGGGGAAAAGAAGGAGCCAATCACAATATTGCTAACCATAGTCAACAGGTAATTCGAGAAGGATAATTAAAAATTCACAATCTCAAACTCCAGGAGGCAATTCTCAAACTCCGTCGGTCAGTGGTCAAAATGCTCATCATCTCAATGCTCCTCTATTTCCTCTGCTACACTCCAATTCAAGGTTTCCAAACTTCATAATCAAGTTTTTCAATAACTAACCTTTCAATTCCAGTGATTTTCGTGATGGAAAAAGTGCTGGATCACAGTGTACAACTCCCACAATGGCTTCGGCTTCTCCTCAACGTACTTTCGGTTATGAGGTAAGCCCTTTTCTCACGTTCCCACACCAATTGTCTTACACATTCCTTGACACTCCACGCTTTACATTTTACTTTGTCCGGAGATTTTTGCCTCGGGGTCAAAAAGCGGCGGCGAAAACAGAGTAGGAAACACGCATTTAGCTCTAGCTCCATTTTGTCCCATGAAAAGAAACATAATCAAATGCAACTCAAAGAATGAAGTGACCAGAGCGACAAGACCAATTTTCACCACCTCTTTTCAGTTCCTCAACCAATCCCATCGTCTACATCATTTGTTGCCGTCACTTCCGCCTACGCCTTCACGATGCCGCTGGTGCACTATCCGCGTGTTGCTGCTGGCTGTTCCCGTCGTTCGCCAAGTCTGAATACGAATGTGTCGATGAAACAATGACCACGAAGTTGTCCCGCTCGCCGTACGTCTCGTTTCGCAGCTCGCGTCGTCAGAACTCCCGTGCCAACCTTTCAACGCTTCTTTGAATTATAAATGCTACCGGATTCCCCTTTTTCTCAGTCTGATTGTTTGTGTATTTTGAATTTTCCACCCTTACCGGGTTTCTTATTTTCTATCAAATAGTTTGCCAAGGTTCACTAAACATTTATTTTCTCTTTCTCATTTCCTGACTCATCCTTCTCAGATCATTATGCACCGCTTTAGGCTCCGATTTGATCTCTGAACGCTTTGCTTTTGCGGCAAAATATTATAATTAAACTCTTGCTATAAATTATTCAATAAAGGTTGAAAGTTTGAGCTGCAGTGTAGATTAAATGTATGAATCTATTAGTGGGTGGTCAGGATTGGAAGAACAAACAAGGGGGAATCTGTGAGAGTAAAAATTATTTATTGGGAAATCAACACATTCTAACAACGAGTTCATGCAAAACTTCATTAGAACAGCTTGAACATAAGTTATAATTATTTACAAAATTTCATCTGTCAGGTAAACTGTGCTATTTGTTTCCCTCCTGACAAAAGTGACCAAATACACGTTAAATTGCTATATTGTCTACCATTTCTTTCCCAAAGCATGTCATCTGTATCACACGTGAATGAAGCTGTTATAGATCTCGTCGAAGAGGTGATCTTCAAATGATCGAAATACTCAGTTTGTGAAATTAGAGCTTACCGTGAGAACGTCGTAGTCCGGTGCGTTGGGCACATAGTTTCCTAGAATCCCAACACTAGTGTAGGCTCCACTTAGAAAGTTTGCGTTTTCGCATGTTACTGTAACAGTTTCATTGCATGTAAAAGTGAGGAATGATGGTGTGACTCGGTTCACTCCAATCTTTGGGAAAGGCCACTCACAACATCCTGAAGATCTGTGTTTTAGTTCGGAAATGTGTATAAAGTTACCTGGCGGCGTTGGCGTTGTGGTGGTGGGGATGGTTGTTGTAGTCGGAACTGTAGTCAAAAGTGCGGTAGTGGTGTTTGTAGGAAAACTACTAGTTGAAGTTATGTTCGAATTTAAACTATCAGTTGAAGTTGTTGGTGTGGTTGGTGTAGTTGATCTGACAACTGGATCATCAGATGGAATAGAAGGCGCACATCCATAAGAAATTGCAATCAGGCATGCCAAAATGATCATTAGTATCTGTTTGGAAAGTTTAGAAACCAATATTCGATAGCCCTCTGATTTATATAGCCAAATCAGATCCGTTTGTCTAATAATTAATATATTTCTTATTCCCAGTTTCCGTTTTGTCGATTTCTTTTCATTTAGTTTTAACACTTTCTATTTCATACTCCAGTAGCAAAAGTTCAAAACTAATTAGAAAAGTTGCGAAACAAACGGATGTAGGCTGGTATAAAAGCATTGGTCTCATTTTTGTCCTCGAAAAATGATTTTCGCTTACTTGCTGTTCTTTTTTATTTCTTATTCTCAAGAATGTGCACCTACAAGTTCGGTAGCTACAACAACAGTAGCACCAAACACTAACACTACGCAACCGGCAAATCTGACAACGACTACTGTTCAAACTACAACAACACAGAGTGGTGAGTGAAACAGAGAAAACCGGGAGTGAACTTCGTTTCAGCATGCTGCTCTTGGCCATTCCTCACACCTGCGATAAATACCCTTTCTGTTCTCGAGGATGATTGGAATATGTGTAATCAAAGTATATCGTTTTACTGTACTTACACAAATGGAACTACTGAAGCAACCACGCCCGATTTACTGGCCATTGTAGTAAATTACAATTACACCACACCATTTATAAATGCCTCACGAGTGAGTGTTGACGATTTACATTATTCTGTATAACTCTAGTACCAGATTCTTCCTACAACTGATGAATTCTTGAACGTGACAGTGACTTGCAACACTACTGCTCGCATGTGGTCAATCTCTACGGAAATGGATGACTCTCCTGACGGTCCACTTTATTCGTTATTCGGATGTGCATATGGTTTTGTTAATGGTACGTGGCTTTCGGGAATAGTTGAAGCCTGATGAAATTCAACGTGAACTTGGAGCATTTCACTCATCCCCGTGATAATAAAAATTAATTTTTTATTAAGAAAATGACCATTCAAATATATAATAAAGAAATTTTTCAACCAACAATCTTTGCTGATTTCGCGAGACCATAGAATTTTGAGTTTTTGTTTTTGAGTAGTTCTCCAGGAATACCATCCTCCACAATTCGTCCAGCTTCCATCACAATGATTCTGTCATAGTCCATAATCGTGTGCAGTCTATGAGCAATTGTGATGATCGTGGAATCCGCGAACTTTTCACGAATCGTAGCTTGAACCATTGCATCGGTCCGGTTGTCGATTCCAGCAGTGGCTTCGTCCAGGACCAAAACTTTGGATTTTCGAAGCAGTGCGCGTGTGAGACACAAGAGTTGTCGTTGACCAACGCTAAACGTAAAATTTGGATTTGCTTTAATTTTGAGTCTTACCTAAAGTTCTCTCCACCTTCCGCCACCGGACTTTCCAACTTCTGCGGCAACGTCTCTACATGAGCCTTCAAATTTGAATTCTCAAGCGCTGCCCAGAGCTGCTGGTCGTTGAACTGACTCTTGGGATCAATATTGAATCTGAATTATGATTTTGTTAATAACCTAATTATTGCCATCAGCAAACCTTAGCGTATTAGCGAACAATACATTCTCTTGTGGGATGATAGTCAACTTCTCTCTCAAATCATGAAGTCCAATATGGGAAGTTATAGTTTGATCAATCGAAATATGTCCCTCCGCAGCTTCCACAATACGGAAAAGGGCAAGTGCTAGGGATGATTTTCCTGGAATACTCAATTCCCATAAAACACCCACTAGGGTATATATACCTGCTCCAGTTCTACCACAGACTCCAACCTTCTGTCCTGGCAGAATATTGAGACTAATTTGCTTGAGCACCAGGTCCAGTTCATCTCTGTATCTGCATGAGTAGTCTTCAATGTGCACAGCTCCTCCGATTGGCCAGGCTTGTGGGAGCACATATCCTTCCATACGCCATTCAGCCTGAAAAATTAGCTGTGTTTGAAAATTAAAGTTTAAAAAGTAAAGTTGCGTACCTCACTCTTTGTCTTACTGTACTCATCAATTCTCTCCACTGACACCACATTAGTCTCTACGTCATTGATGGTTCTAACGAACATGTTCAACATGAACGTGATCTGAAAATATACATTCTCAGAATGAAGCAAAATTTTGGAAACTGACGTTCAAACTGTATGACACTGATAAACCAAGCATACCAGCGGTTATTCCTGATTCTTTTCCGAAGATGGCTAGCATAGAGGCCGCTAAAAGATATACGATTCAATAAAAACAAAACTTGAAATTTACCAAAGATAACAATGTTTCCAAGAAGTTCTAGACGGATTGCCAACCAGCGATTGGACATTTGGGAGTAGTAGTTGCATCTGACATGGGTGTTCAGCTAAACAAAATAAAATTTAGATAGGCAATTTCAAAATAAGCTAGCTCACGTGCATATCATTTCTTCTGATAAACTCATCATTCCACTGGAAAGCTCTCACAGTCGAAATTCCTTGAAGAGTCTCCGAGAAGTTTGAAAATATAGGAGAACGAGTTAAAGATGCAATTCTTTGAAGTTGACGGGTACTCTTAATGGAGTACTTGAGCACGAAATAGTAGATTATATAAACAGGAATAATAATCACAATGAATAGTGGTGTGGTGTAGGTGACAATGATGACAGTCTGAATTTTTTAGGTTACTCTAAAATAGGTTGAGGATTCTTACCTGCATCATATTCATAAACGAAATTACTAAGAATCTGAAAGAACTACTCAAGCGGAGATCCACAACTTCCATATCCTTAGCAAGACGATTGATAATTCTTCCAATAGGAGTTACATCAAAATAGGATAGTGGGTTTCTTAGCACATTATGAAGCAATGGGCGATGGAGGTTTCTGGAAGCAGCAACTCCACCAAGCAGAAGGAGAGATAGGGAGAAGAACAGGAAGAATACTGGAATTTTTGGTTTTAGCTTTTCCACAGCGCCAGGCAAATGAAGCAATTGATTTTAGAGGAGTTTCAGCGATTATGTCCTTTTTCAAGAGTCTGGAGCGCGGCTCTCAAGTGTCCGGTCACTTTGGAAATTTCAGAGGTTGTAATGTAGACCTGGACTGAGTTAGATTGGCCTAGACCTAGATGGAAAACTACACATTCACAGAACTTTTCAACAACGCCAAGTTTTTCAGATAATGGCCAATTTCTACAACACACCTTTTTTTCTCAGGTTTACAGCACAAAAAAGGCCAAACAAGGTGTTTCTCAGAAATCAGAAAACATCTGAAAAACTAGAAAATTTTCAAAAATTCTGTGAATTCGATATTTTCAATCTGGTCTTTTTCAAATGCTCCAAAATTTTCAATTTGTTCGGAAACTTGATATCCGAGCTCCAGACGTCTGAAAATGCTCAAAA
The DNA here is from genome assembly GCA_027920645.1 of Caenorhabditis nigoni. NCBI lineage: Eukaryota > Metazoa > Nematoda > Chromadorea > Rhabditida > Rhabditidae > Caenorhabditis > Caenorhabditis nigoni. The sequence goes on from CP115869.1 coordinate 3,166,458, forward strand.
TGGCCAAAAATCAACTGGAAAATACTTTTTTATACTTTTTTATACAGTCTAGGTCTGTTTTACACTTGAGCTCTAGACCCTTGAAAATTGTCGAAATCGGTACCATTTAATCTAAAAATTTACCTTCTGTCACACCAAACGCAGCATACACCCCAAGTCTCGTTCCCACCGACAATGTATCTGGATGTGTCATATCAATATTAGCATCGGACCACGCAGTAAGCCATAAACTTCTAGCCATTGCAAATGCCATATTCAAAATTACCGCAACAAAATACGGTAGCACATATTTCACAATTCCCATGGATTTGAAGTAAAGCATATAGATTCCAGCTTTGACTCTTCCAACGGCAGCTTCTTCCTTTGTGATTAGTGCGTCGGGTTTCTTTTTCTGAAAAAAAAACAATTGGGAGATTCAAGGGATTCTAAAGTGATTCTAGGAAATGGGTGATTTTTCTAGGAAATCTAACTCACTTCCACAATACTGGACCTCGACTTCTTTCTAGAAACTTTTGACAATTTTGATAGTCTCGACATCCGGCTACTGGAACCAATTGCTCCTGGTAGTACATCATCCGCTTCATCACCACTCTCTTCTCCACTAGATTCTTGAGCTTGCTCATATTCTGCATCCACTTCTTGTAGGTATTCTCTAGCTTCATCGTCAGCCAACAACTCATCATAAGTACCGCAATGTCGGATCCTTCCATCTGGATTATCAAACTATATTATTTTTCCATTTGTTGAGGGCTTACCTTTCATCACAATAATTTTTCCCGACTCCTGAAGGAAGGAGGTGCAATTTGTGACCAAAATTCTTGTAGTATGAGACAGCATTCCATTTGGCCCGATTATATTATCAAAGATATGTTTTCCAACATGTGCATCAACTGCTGATAACGGATCATCCAAGAAGTAGACATCTTTGCTCTGGTAGACAGCTCGAGCAAGAGCAATACGCGCTTTTTGACCTCCTGAGAGGTTTATTCCCTTTTCTCCGATTTCAGTCTCGTCTCCGTCGGGCAGTTGTTTCAAATCATCTTTCAGCGCACATGCTTCCACAACTTTTTTGTAGAGGACCTGAAAATTTGAGAATCAGGAAATTTTCAAAAAAGAATTTCTCACATCATTCACATCCGCTTGCATCAAAATATTCTTCTTCAATGACTGATTCAGAATCCATGGCTGTTGTGAAAGATAGGCTACAGAACCACGAACGCCAACATATCCACAAATCTTCTCCATCTCTCCTAACGCTGCCAGAAGAAGACTTGACTTTCCACTTCCAACTGATCCAACTACAGTAACCAGTTCCTTGGAGCCTACCAAGAACTCAATGTCGCTCAATATACGAGCCTCAGCTAGATCCCAGGAGAAAGAGCCAGAGTGAACTTCAACAGTGTTTTCGTAAACTGAAATTTTCCTATTTTATGGAGATGAACTCTTAGAAAAGAGAAATTACGTTCTCCCCGAATCTCCTTATCTATGGCGTTCACATCAACTTCACGTTCACACAAGAAAGTCCGAATTCTCTTGTTGGACACAACGAGTTGAACTGTCTGAGCCACTAGATCCGCAGCCATCATAAGGGGTCCACGGAGCAAGTTGAAAAGGGATAAAGATACGAATGCAATGTTGGGGGTCAACACATTTTTCTCATCAATCAAAACAAACACGGTGAATGTTGCGAGGGCTACCTGAAATTTTACTTTTCAGGTCTTCACTTAAAAATGCTCCAAAACTCACAAAAACCGGAGCTCCAACATTCAAGCAATCCGCAAAAGTTTTCAGCAAAGAACTTTGCTTAATCATCTTCAACTCTTTATCTCTGACTTTCTCAATTGTCTCCTCCATGGCTGTCTCCCACGCTGACAGCTTCACAACTTTGATTCCATTGAGCACTTCATTAATCAATCTGATTCTTTCATCCTTATATTTCATCAATCTGATTTGCCATTTTTTAGTGATAACTGATACACAAATGTTGATAGGGACAATACTGATCTAAAGAAGTTCTATGGAATATTATACAGAATTTTTCTATAACTTACCATGACCACTATTCCAGCCCAAACGGCCACTCCAATGGTTTGCCAAAGTAGAACCATACAGACGATAATTTGGAAAGGACTACTCCAGTACTGTTGAAGTTGGGGTGTAATCATTCGGAAGCGATCCACATCAATCGAAAGAATATTCACCATTTCTCCAACTGTTCTTTCCCTTCTAGCGGAATTCGACAGTAGTAAAGATTTCTCATAAACGGCACAACTGAGCATAGTTTGAATCTTGGCGCCAATTCGAGTCATGACAATGAAATAAGTGTTCATGAAAAGCGATTTTGCTTGGCCTGCCAGGAACATTCCTATGGCTAGAGCAATTCCATAGTACAGAGGGGCGTCTGGTGTTTCGATGAAAGTGATCAGGAAGCTGAAATTTGAAATTATTGAAATTCTGTTCCTAAAATAACTGATAAACCCAGTAATATAAGGGCCCCTAACTTTGAACCTTCAGTCAATTTATCTCTATTGCTGTCAAAGCTATGAAAAAGTGGTCTACTGATAAATTGTTTGGATAATTTCACAGACAGTTTATCCTTTGACAAATTTTTGATATCTCACATGAGGGCCAAAACAGAACTGAAACTTGACTAAGTAAGGGCTCTTCTATCACAGGTGTTACAGTAATTGAAAAGTCTTACTTCAAGAATGTTGGATTCGCAAATTGCAACAAGTCAGACAAAAACTTGATGAACGATCCTCCAAGAAGCTCCCATTTCATAATATTCCATAGAGTGAAAATCACAGATGGCTGGACAATGACACGATCTAAATTTTTTTTCTAATTTTTATAGTTCTTCAGGTAAATTTTACCTGCATCATTCTGATTCACAGCTCCATAATTATTAAATGTTCCCAAAAGAGGAGCCTTCTCGTTTCCGGTCCCCGATCTTTGTCGTTTCTCATCTAGCTTCACTTGTTGCTCATGGGCTTCTAAAAAATTAGTGTCAGCCTTTTTTTTAATTCTAGATCCCTCACTTTCAGACTGCTTGAGCCATTCTGTCTTCCATCGCGCTTTAAGATACTCTTGATCCATTTGACTATCCAATTCGAACACATCTTCAGTTTCCAAAGTTTTCTTGCTACCCAATGAAATAATCTGTGAGAACCACATCAAGAGTTGTCTGCTGATGAAATTCGCATTCTCTTCTGGGCACTTAGAATTCTAAACAATATCTATGTACATTTGTTCTCTGATCAGAGACCTACCTGATAAGTCTTGGGCATCGGGAAGGGATCAGAGACAAAGTGTAGTACAAATTCGGCGACCACCAAGGGAAAGTACGTCAAGTAGGCGACGTAGCGAAAGAAGTCGATTCGGGCAACAAGCTGGAAAAGATAGTTTATTGGAAATTTGATATCTAAACAATTCGCTGAATTCACCTCCGGCTGGCTTCCTTTGTTCATCCATTGGTAGAATTCAGGAGCAGCGAAGACTGCAAAAAGCATCCAGACGCAGAAGAGACATCCAGATGAGTGAATTCCAGCTCGACGGGTTTCATTGGTGGCTATTAGAAGAGCGAGCTGAAAGTGAGAGTTACAGTACCAGTCAACAAAATATACAAGAACTTTAAAGTTAATTTTTGACAATTTTGACAATTTTCAGGAATCTCGAGCTCGGTTGTCAAGTTTCCGATAACTTTGAAAATAGTGAAAGGTGTAAAATAGACCTAGATTGAAAATTTTTCATTTACAAAATTTTCGGAAAATCCCTAGTCTTTTCCATTTGTCGATTTCCAAAATACACCTGCCTTTTTCACGTTTTCAGTATAAAAACAGGTAAAAAGAAGTGTTCTTCAAAAAATCTGCAAAAAACCGAAAAACTACAAATTTTCAGAAAATTCTGTGAATACAAATTTCTGAATCACGGTCTGTTTTACGTTCTCCACCATTTTCAAAACTCTTGAAAATTTGACAGCTGAGCTACAGACTCCTGAAAACGGTCAAATTGGCCGAAAATGAACTTAAAAATGAGTTTTTGTATATCTTATTGACCATAGCTAGTCAGTAAGTTTGAAAAAGTATACTGTAGCTAGTCAATGTTAGCGAAATATTCAGCTGATATCCTCAAGGTTTTTGAAGTGTTCCATTTTGTTGCAATGTGAAAAAAGTAATTAATCCCATATGACCTTCCTTTTCCTTTAATTAAACTTACCAACGTAAAACTGTGAAAAAACGGAAAGATGAACAGATCGGCTGTCACGTTCTTGTGTTCAAATAACGACTCCCATACTGCGAGGAGGAAAACGAAGAGACGGTCAATGATCAGCAGACTGGCCACAAACTGCAATACAAAGAGAAAGGTGTTTAGATGGTCGGGGGCAAACTATACCCATTTTAGACTCATCAATGTGGACCATGGCAGAGGGCTCAGACGGCTGGTTTTGATGTCGTGGATTATTACAGGTGTCAGAATCCAGAAAAATATCGAAGGGACCACGACATAACTATTTGGAAGGTCCACACTGATCGGTGGACCCGTTGAGTTGAGAAGTTGGTCTATTTCCATCTAAAAATAATATTTAAAAAACGAAAAATGGTAAGAATCAAGATTTAAAAAAAAGTACATAAATTCAAAAAAGTATACAAAAAGGCGAGAACAATTGTTGTGATGCTAATGTTATCATCTTAAATTTATCAGTAGAAGAAATGAGAAGCGCAGAAGAGTTGTGCCCGTCAATGAATGAGTGCGTCGATGTGACACCAAAATAAGATAGACAAGTGATAAGACCTGAGGACCCATGGAAGTCGTGCGGGTTTTGTGATTTGTGCGAGTTGACAGACAGAGCCTAAAAAAACTACAATGTTGTTGATCTATTGCAACGGGAATTGAGAGTTTAGATAGAGAAAAAGAGGTGGAGAAGCGATAAGGGGTGGGGAAGTCATGGATAATGACGTTTTTGGAGCAGATGTATGTCAGAAGCGCTCAAATCAGAAGGAGGAGCAGAATTGGAAAACTAGAAATAGAAGGTTTGGATGGAATTGAGCATCATATATCAAAATCTAGGTACAATGAAGTACAGTAAACCTAATAATGTGTAACAACTCTTAATAAACGAAATAATATGCGTAATTTCTTTTTTTCGTTTTGGAAAAAGAAAAATTCCTTAATTTGATCTACAAAAAAACCTGTTGGCAAGTCTGAAACAAAATTTGAGAATTGAGAATCAAATTTTGAGAAGATGAACTTAGTTTTTCGGATTAAAGTGATTAAAACCATAGACATACATTGTGACCTAATAACATAGAAGTTATAAATATATGTAAGTAAGAAAAAGGCAGAAAAAACACCGATACAACATCAACACCAACGCCTCGACCCCCATTGTCGTTGATCTCAAACAAAAACAGAACACAACTGGATCAAATTCAATAAAAGATATGAATGCGTACACACAACCTATGATAATAACACATTTTTGAACAGATCTACGTCTGCATGATCAAGGAGAAACACTTTTAGGTCTTCCCCTTCCCTCCTACTTTTACGATGATTCTGCGTCTCGTTTCGAAAAAATGAGTTGAAAAAAAAACTGTTTTCAAATTGTTTGCATTTCACTTCGTGCTGCTTATTTTTTACTGTGTGTACCGCCATCGCCGCCGAAATTTTTTGAACTGATGTTTTTTAGTCTCTTGGTCTTTTTTGGGAGTTGCAACAAGTGAGAAATACGTAGAAGATCATTTTCGAATTCTTTGATCTATGAGAGACGGGAAACGGATCAAACTATGAAAATTTCATCAGATTCGTGTTTTCTGGGTAGGTGGTTTTCAGATAGGAAACCGAAAAGAATAAAGAAAAAGAATAAAGAAGAGAAATTGCAATTTTGGCGGGATGGGAAAAAAAAAGCAAAAATGCCAAAAATAGGTAGTAAGAGGCGTTTGGGTCTCTGAAAAAAGTGAAAAAGTGTTCAAGGCTGGATTTTTTCAAATTAACCTTTTTTCATGATTTTTTCCTAGATTTTTAAGGAAATTCTGTAATTAGTTATTTGAGTTTTCCTGAAATTCCTGCAAGGAAAACCGTAATTCAATGATTTTTTCGAATTTTGAAATTTCTGAAAATTTTGTAAATTTCTGTAAATTCTAAGAATCTCTATAATTCCTGCGAATTTTTGTAATTTCTGTGAATTTTGTGAATTTCTGTAATTTTTACGAATTCCTGTGAAAAAACCTGGTGATTTTCTATAAAAATATTTTTAATGTAAATTCCTGTAGAACTTTTGAATTTTTGTAAAGAATATACTGAATATCTGTAACGAATTTTGGTGGATTTCTGTAAAGAATATTTTGAATTTTGTGACTAAATTCAGTAAATTTTGGCAAAAATTTTTGTAAATTTCGGTGAGGATTTTTTGAAATTCTGTGAAGATTCTCAAGAATTTTTGTAAAAAGAAATCTTGTAACTTCGAAAATCTTTAAAGAATCTTGTAAATTTCTGTGAAAAGTTTTGAGAATTTTTTGTGATTTTTTGGAATTAAAAATGATTTTTGAGAATTCAAATTCTGCAAAAAATTTGATTCGAAACATTTCCCAAAATTTCTTTAATTCTTATAAATTATGTGGTTTCTATGAATAATTAAAATTTCCGTGATTCCTGTGAATCTCCAAAATTCCGGAAATTCCTATAAATTCTGTAATTCCTATGAGTTCTGTAAATTTTTGTGATTCCTGTAAATTTTGGGGAATTTCTGTAAACTTCTGTGAAGAATTTTGTGAATTTCAAACAATAATTCTGTGAATTTCTGTGAATTAAAAGACCCGTAAACTTTCAAACGTTCCTGTTCTATTAGTTCGAACATTAATACCTTTTATATCTTCCCTCCAAACTTCCATTTCTCCAAGATTCAGATGTTATTTCCTGGTTATCTTATCAAATCTCCCCTTCCTCTTATCTTTTCACGTTTCTCTTCTTTTAACCTTTCCAGACATTTCTCTCCACCCCAATGGTTCAAACGAAAAATGAAAATGAAAAGATGAAGGCAGCAAGCACAACTCCCGTTCCAAGTGATAAATGAGATTCAATCGGCGGAGCTTTTGGAGGCGCCTGTTTGATCCGGTGGATAATGATGCAAGGCTGTGAGTTGGTTGGAGTGAGATGAGTCGAAAAATGCACTTGCATTACACTATGTCTCTTTGGGACCCGTGAGATTCTCGCGCTGTTTTTATGACCCTTTATCTTCTTCTTTAATTTTTATTTTATCTAATTATATAACAATTAGTGGGGGATCACGGAAATCCGGATGTAAAAAGTTTTTATCGAGCTGAAGATAGATTTTTACACAAAACACTCTCTGAGGAGGTTTCTTCAGATCAAATTTCCTCGAAAATTGATTTTTTGACTTCAAAGACATTTTTCCCAACTAAAAAAACTAATATTTTTCCAGAAAATGCGACTACTTATACTCCTTCTACTAGTCTTCCATGCCACTTATTGTGCACTGGACACCGCCGCCGTTATTGCCATACAAACTGAAATCAACAAACACAGTGCTGACATTGAAATGATTCTCGATGCAAGTTAGGGGGTTGTGTTACCAAAAATGTATGAATTTTCAGCATGTGAAAAATCTAAATGCTCGAGTTAGTGATCTTGGACGTCCAGGACCGCCAGGAATGAATGGGTCGCCAGGTTTCCCAGGAGCCAAGGGAGAGAAAGGAGAACGTGCCGAAGATGGTGAGTTTCCTTTTTTGTCTTTTTTTAAGAAAACGAAAACTCACGTACTAGAGTCTTATCTTTTTTCTTGTGCTTTTGATTTTTCTTTTTTTGATTCAAAAATTTTGAAACTGATGTAGAAAAAGTGATGTTGCGAGGCACACATGACATGCACTATTGTTATCAGTGTTGTGTTTCGAAAACTTCCGAAATTTCCATAATCCTTCCAGGTATGAGCGGAAGAGACGGTATGCAGGGTATTCCTGGCGTGAAGGGAGACATGGGACCAATCGGACCAACTGGCATGAAGGGTGATAAGGGTTCAATGGTATGTAGGCTACACCGGCCCCCCTCAAAAATGATGATAATTCTAGGGATTCCCTGGTCAGAAAGGAGATGGTGGAAATTCTGGAGTACCAGGCCTTAAGGGAGACACTGGAATCCCAGGAAAAGTTGGAGAACCTGGAGCCACTGGGCAGCCGGGAGGCAAAGGAGAGAAAGGAATGGAAGGGCTGCCTGGAACCAATGGATTGCCAGGTGCTCCGGGATGGCCGGGAAGCAAAGGAGAGGATGGATTGCCTGGGAGACCGGGGTCGCCAGGATTTCCCGGAAAGAAGGGAGACGTTGGAACTGGAGGAGTGCCAGGAGTGCCTGGAATGATTGGAGAGCGTGGGTTGCCAGGAGCACCAGGAGCCCAGGTATGGAGACTTAGAATTGGCGAAAATTAGAGTTTTGAAAAAAGTTCCGATTTTTTTTCTGACAATCTTTCTAGCAACATACATTACCGGTCAATAAGACGTTAAAAAACGTAGTTTCAGTTGATTTTCACCATTTTCAGAAGTCTGGAGCTCGACATACAAGGTTCCAATCACTTTGAAAATTTTGGTGGATGTAAAACAAATCTAGATCGAAAACTGTGCATTCACAAAATTTTTTGAAAGCTCCTAGCTTTTCAGTTATTTGACTATATCTGTAAGACGCCTCTTTTTGGTTGATTTCTTTCTACAACCTCCGAAATTTGTCATATGTTTGGAAACTTGACAGTGGAGCTCCAGACTCTTGATAATAGCCAGAACAACTAAAAAATAGATTTTTTCGTATCTTTTTGGCCAGTACTGTATGTTCTCAATACTTTCACATCAGCTATTTACTTAATCGAGATGTTTATGACTTGTGACACCTTTCTAAACAAACTGTCTAACCGTGATTTGATGATTAAGTTTTATTTTATTTTTGTGATGAAATGCCACAAAACACAAGTCAAAAAGTGCAACATCAAAATCAACCTCTCTTTTTGCGACCAGTTTTGCACGCAGTTTGCTTTTGTATTACTGTCTATGTGTTCGTTTCCGATGAACAAGTTCCATAAATCAAGAACATTTCTGCTAAGAAAGGTCACGTGAATAGCAAAAGAAGAGAAGGATCATAGTGTTTTTAGTTGTGGGGAAAGTAAATAAGTGATAGGCAAGCAAATATAGGTCGGATACACACAAATAAATACAAACTATGCACAAACTACAGTACTGATCAGGACCAAGAAATGTAGTTTTTTGGGTAACTGTTTGTTTCCAGGGAATGATGGGACCGATCGGACCACCAGGACAACTCGGTCTTCCGGGACCCAAAGGAGATACCGGACCAGCTGGACTTCCAGGAAGCAAGGGAGACCAGGGAAAAGATGGAATTCCAGGACTTCCAGGTAACATGTTTTCTAGTAGAGCGTCAATACTTTGAGCTTAATTATCTGGGTTCCTATCAGAGATATCTGAAATTTGTGAACTGATAAAATGTTTGTCATAATATGACCCATATTTTTGTAGTTTGCAAAATTCTATTATCTCTTATAGGAATTGAGATAATTGAGCTTAAATGTAAAAGGTAGTATAGTAGTTTTAGATATCCTGAAGTGGTGTTTTTATACTTTGAAATTTTCAAAAAAAGCTTTATATCCTATCTCTTTTTTATAATAATCCATCTTTGATCATCACCCCATCCGATTTTTCATCCCATAATCCTATTATACTTGTCAGGTTGGATCGTGAACGACAAAGGATACTGCATCCTGGCGCTTGGCAACTGTCCCCCGGCTTTCACTCAAATTGGAGCCTACCAGGTCTGTCTGACGGCTTCTCTTTTTCTTTTTTCCTATTAGAACATCTAGTTTGACGCAAGAAGTGCGAAGGCATCTGCGTCACAAGATAGTTTCAAAGTTTTGCATTTCCTCTAGCACATCTTCTTTTTCCGGCGTTGTGGCAGAGGGGGAGCGAATAAAAAAACATGCATATAATGCAAAGAAAATTGTCTGCGAACCAACTTTCGCTTTCGGAACAAACTCTTTGTTACTGGAAGAGAGAAATTGAAATTGACTCATTGCGGTTGATGAAACACGTTTGGCTGGGGAAGATGGCAGAAAGGAAACTTTTTACGGGTGTCAGTATACTGTAATTAGTAGTCTATGATGAGTCAAATGTTCAAAATTCAAGTTCAAACACTTCTCACTTTCCAATGACATTCTAGTCTTGAATTCATTTCAGGCCCATGTCGACAATTATCGCTTCGGCGACTATTCACTGGTCAAGTCATCCGGCATCGGCGGAAATGAAGAACAATTCGCTTTGAAAGTTCATGCTTGCTGCCGATAATTGGTCCGTGGGGGCGGTTTACATACAAACTACTACTACTACTCGAAATATAAAAAAATCAAATGAAACGAAATGACACCTCATCAAAAATTTCTCACATATATTTCTATTCTCACTCTTCTTTCTTTCAACTACTTGAATAAAACTTTGTTTGTGTTGTGTTGGTCAGAAAAAAAAAGTATTATAAGTGCGTTCCGGGGTCACTTAGTATTTCAGAGAACCTTGAAGTTGATCACCACTTGAAAAATTGGAAAAAAATTTGTTACGGAAAAAACGAAAAATTACGTTATATAAGAAATGAATGGTTTGTAAAGTTTTGTTATGTTTTAATAGCTATTTTGAACAAAATCCTTGACATTTTTATTTGTAGTAGGTTCAGAGCTGGTAGTTTGGATATACAGCAGATTTAGAGGTGATAGTTAGAACTGTAGTGAGTTCAGAGGTGGTAGTTGGAACTGTTGTAGGTTCGGAGCTGGTAGTTTGAAAATACAGTAGGTTCAGAGCAGGTAGCTTGGATATAAAGTAGGTTCAGAGGTGACAGCTGGAACTGTAGTGAGTTCATAGGTGGAAGTTGGAACTGTAGTATGTTCAGAGGTGGTCGTTTGGATATAAAGTAAGTTCAGATGTGGTAGCTGGAACTGTTGTAGGTTCGGAGGTGGTAGTCGGATCTGAAGTAGGTTCAGAGCTTGTAGTTTGGATATAAAGTAGGTTCAGAGGTTGTAGTTGGAACTGTAGTAGATTCAGAGGTGGTAGTTGAATTTGTAATAGGTTCAGAACTGGTAGTTGTGATATGAAGTAAGTTAAGAGGTGGTAGTCAGATCTGAAGTAGGTTCAGAGCTTGTAGTTTGGATATAAAGTAGGTTCAGTGGTGGTACTTGGATCTGTAGTATGTTCAGAACTGGTAGTTGTGATATGAAGTAAGTTCAGAGGTGATAGTTGGAACTGTAGTAGGTTTAGAGCTGGTAGTTTGGAAAAAAGGTAGGTTCACAAATGGTAGCTTGGATATGAACTACGTTCAGAGGTGGTAGTTGGAACCAGGGCTGTTCGGAATGGCCTTTCTCGGAATTTCCGAATTTAGAAAAATTCCGATTTTAAAAATTTCGGAATTTCGGAATCTCGGAATTTTACGATTTTCAAAAACATGGAATTCCCGAATTTCGGAATATTCCGATTATAAAATTTTCGGAATTAAGGAAGTTTTGGAATTCTTCAAAATTCGATTTTACAGGGGAAATTTTAGTTTCCCATCACAAAAACGCGAGAATTTTTAAAAAATTGACAGAATGATTTTGACAGCGCTAAAAATATCAAAATTACTTCTGTTCGAGACCCGCACGTGAATTTTTCCTGGCATACTGTAGTCGAAAAAATTTTGATTCCGAAAAAATTCTTCAGAAAAATTCCGGTCGGAATTTCATTCCGAAAAAAAACTTTCGGGAATATTCCGACCGGATTTTCATTCCGAATTATTTTCTCGGAATTATTCCGGTCGGAATTTTATTCCGAAAATGATAGTTCCGAACATCCCTGTTTGGAACTGTAGTGGGTTCAGAGCTGGTTGTTTGGATAAGAAGTAGGTTCAGATATGAGAGTTTGTCAGTTTATCACTATTTTTTATTCTCGACACAAAACCAGATGCAGTACCGCTCGATAAAATATACAAAAAACTAATTTTCAGCCTTTTTTTATCGTTTTTCAGAAGTCTGGAGCTCGGCTGCAAAATTTCCGATCAGTTTGAAAATTTTGAAGAATGTAAAACAGACCTAGATTAAAAATTTTGCATTCACAGAAGATTTTAAAACCCCCTAAATTTTCAGCTATCTGCCAATTTCCGAATGACATCCTTTTAATGCTATTATTGTACTGAAAATGGGAAAAATACTTCGATTGACTCTATTATTCAAACTTCAACTTTCAAATGCTTGACCTTGCCTTTTCCTCAAACTCAAACTTCCTGATATACTCCTATAAAAAGCTGTAAAATCCGTTAATTGTCTTCCACCCATCATTGTCCGTGTCTCCCTCTATAAGAACCCACAACGTGTTCCATTACTAATGTACATACGACAAAAAGCGTAACCGTATTGCTTTCTTCTGTACTTCCGAAACTGTCGCTGGCTGGCAAGTGAATTTTCTTTAATTGCAGGGCGCGCTATAAAAAGAAACGAAAGTGCATTAAACCTAATTCAATGGCACCGCAGCCCCGCAAACAACTTTGTTCGGAATTCATTTTCAAAGTTCTAGTCCAAACGCTTGTTTCCAATGATTTCATGCATTTCTTGTCTGAAAATTTGAAAGAACATGTATAACTTTAAATTAATAATGTTCGTTTTGCACCTGCATCTAGTTTTTTCTGTTTCAAACTTTTTCTTTTCCCAACGTCATAAAGCTTTAAAAAACGATACTCAATCCCCTTGGACTTTTGGTTTTCGATTCATTGGAAAAAAAGAAGATTTTGAAGGAAAGTCATCGGAAAAAAAAACTGTCTCACTCATGCTGTGATAATCCTTTGGATCGCGGTGTGACTGGTATAAAACCGGCGAACAGCGTTATGCAATTGACAATAAAGCTTCTGCTTCCACTTCTCAAAAGCTTACTTTTAATAAAAATCCTTCATTTCTTCTTCATTTCTGCTATGTCCTTCAAATATCATAAGTGTTTTGTGTCTCTCTGGTTTTCCCGACAAACCAATCCCGCTAGTTATCTTTCTTCTCATTCATTTAGTTTTGTTTCCTATCCGTTTCCCTGCTATTCGTCTGACGGTGTGAAGTTTTATCTTCCAGGCAATGAAATCAACGGAGAAGAAATCAACCGAGCTGGATTTGGAGCTGGAAGCTCAGTCCCTAAGGCGGTGAGTCTGATTTTTAGCTTCACCAAAGTCTTTGCTTGTTTTCAAACTAATTTTTATTCCAAATTCGATTTTGATTTTGCATCGAAACGCTATGTCCCCAATGACGATTTTAATTTAATTCAAGCCAAACTTTTGGTCCCTAATGTTTCAGAATTGCTTTCTTTGGAGTTGCCATGTCCACCGTAGCCACATTTGTGTGCATTATTACCGTTCCCCTAGCGTACAACAAAATGCAGCAAATGCAATCAAATATGATTGATCAGGTGAATTACCACGCATTTTGAGCTTTGAGATTAATTATTATCCATTATTTGAAGGTTGATTTCTGCAAGACGCGATCCAATCTATTCTGGCGAGAGGTTACCAAGACGCAGGTGAAAATGAATGGGGGCTGATATAATTTGTATATTCATGAGCTTTGATTTCGGAACACCACTACAAAATTCTCGTGTTTCAGGACTTGAAACTGATGTCATTTGATTTGTCTGGGGACAATAACTTTTTTATCAAAGAACATTTTTTCCAGTACATGGCTAGTGCTCGCGGAATTCGTGTAGCTCGCCGAGCTGAAAAACGGTACAGTACCAACTATGACAATCAACGGACCGCCTATGATAGATTCTATCATGCCCAGCAACAATATGACAGGGATAGCTCCAGAGATAATACTAGAGATAGCTCCAGGGACAGAGACTACGATAAGTCTGCTAGCTACGGCTTATGGAATACAGAATCGCCTCTCAACTATGGTAGCTCTGCTTCATCTGCCTCTGCTCCGGTTTACGGTCACAACTATGGCAGCAATAATGGAGGAGGTGGTTGCTGTGGTTGTGGACAATCTGCACCGGGTCCCCCAGGACGACCAGGAAGTGATGGACAACCTGGATTGGATGGAGAACCTGGTTCACCTGGAAGAGACGGACCAGACGCACCTCGACCCACCCCTGCACCCGCATTTGTGAGTGACGTGATTCCAGATTACAATTTTAATTCTTCGCCTACATTTTTTTCAATCCATCATTTTGTTTTCCAATATTCTATGACATGTTGCAGGATTGGTGCTTCGAATGCCCTCCAGGAGAACCAGGGCGTCAAGGAGTTCCAGGTAGAAAAGGACCACCAGGAAGACCAGGAGGCAGTGGACTACCAGGAGAGAAGGGAACACCAGGAACACCAGGATCTGTGGGACCAATCGGAGAGGTCGGTCGGCCAGGAAATCCAGGACTACCAGGAGGAAAAGGTGCACCAGGGAAGCTCATCAACGTGGGAGGACTTGAAGGACCACCAGGGTCGCCAGGACTTCCAGGACTTCCTGGTCTACAAGGTAGGTGTTTCAAGGGCTGTATGGCTTCCTGAAGCATTTCGAAATTTCCAGGAAAACCCGGAAATGATGGCTACCCGGGAAGAGATGGCGCGCAAGGTGATCAAGGAGAGGATGGAATTCCAGGTGCACCTGGAAAGCCCGGTCCAAAAGGATATCCGGGTCCCGATGGAAACGCCGGGTACCCAGGTGAATTTTTGTCTCTCTTTCAGAGTCTTGTATTATTTTCATTCAATCTGCAAAAGGAAGTTGTATTCGGGAAACGGAACTAAAAAGTGTAAACATATTAAATATCCCCTAATACGGAAACCGCGTCCTTTTCCCCATCGTCGTCGATACCCCACAATTAGATTAAAGCAGAAGACTAAAGTTTAGACTTCAAGAATATCTGCTTCCAGACTGACGTATTGCTATATGTTTTCTCTGCAAACAGGAAAAGATATGGAGGCTGGAAGCTGGAAGCCCAGGGTCGGAAGTAAATAAGGAAGCGCAATTCGCAACCAGACAAGAAAAAAGAAAATTTTCGAACGAAATTCTCCCCCTCCTCGCAGATTCTAGTATCTATTGTTATATTTGTTCCAGGCGGATGCGATCATTGCCCACCCCCGCGGACAGCTCCCGGATACTAACGTCACCAACACCACGGACGATCTCAAAAGTGTATCTGTAAAATATCTCTTTCTTTGTGTGAATCACTACATAATAATTCGTCTCGTTTTTTTTATCCCCTTTTACGTTTTTCCTCTTCCCACTCAATAAAAAAACTTTGGTTCCACTTCAATTATTCATATCGCGTATGTGTTTGTGTGTTCACATAAAAAAAGAAAGGGCGATGAAATAATACGGAGGTAAAAGCTTCCAATTATTCATAAGCGGGGGCAAGAAGCGGGATTTTTATAGATGTTGGTCCCCAGGACCACTTCATTTGATTTGAACTAAAAGTACCCTAACCCTCAAAACTTTAATCTCAAATAGAGAATTTTAATAATGAGAGACGATAGAGTTCTCTAGATGAGAAAATTTTGGAATTAATACTTTCATATATCGCTCTATATTGCATGCATCGGCGAAGCAAGGTACATCCACTACGTAAATAAACAACAGATCTCCTATAATTTGATTAGCTAGGACGTGCTCAATCGTGTTTATCATTTTGGTGTCTAGAAGCAACTTACACGTGTAGAATTTTAGAAACAAATTCAAATATTGCCTCACTTCCTATCGTGTTTGTTCGCCGGATGCGCCGAAACTTCCGCTTTCATCATAATTGATGACATCTTATCATCTTTTTTGTGGGAAAAGGGTACAGAACTTTTCCATGAAAAATATCCATGACTATAAATGAGCAAGTGGTCCCATCATCCCAAAAAGATACCCACATAGACACTAGCTGATTGTGTATGAAACGTTTTTTGCAAGTTTGTCGAGTTGTTCAGAAAAAGTTGTTTTGTTCAGGAAGTGATGTCTGCCATTTTTTTCCTTTTAAGGTTCAATATTTGGCTCGGAACATGGTGAAGCAAACTGGCCGAGCAATTTGCGTGGGCTCTTAATAATGAAGACAGTTTAAGAAAAAAACAACAAAATTTGCTGCAATTCCAGACATTACTCATAGAGGCTAAATTTGGTTAAATTAATTTAGTCTACAACTATTTTCATTCCGTCTAGATTTATTTCCGTCTCGACACATGAGTAAAAATATTCATAATTGAATTTTGACGTCTTCTTCTAAGTACCCAAAAATCTTGGTCCCAAAAAAGGAGAATTTTAATACATATGACGTTAATAAATTTACTCATTTGCACTTTTGTTTCCGTGATTCAGTTTCTAAACACACATTTTTTTGCTACATTACTTCCAGTTTCTGGAAATGACAAGTTCCTCCATTGCTATTGATACATACAAAAAGTATTAATTAGTTTCTATGAATATTTTCTTCTCCGAATAAGTGCGCGCCGGGCACCTCTAGCTCCCACCCGCCAGAGACTCCGCCCACTTTTTCTAAGCCCTGGAACACGTACGCATAGGCTCCTACTATAAAAAGGTCGGCCAAACCTGTGGAACCTAAGAAAGTTTTCTTCTCCACATTATTCTGGACTGATATAAAAAATTGGTGTTTGTATTTATCACTTTACTACTCACACTAGTTTTGCGCACGTCCACATTCGAAATCCTCACCTACAGACTCCGCCCACTTTTCGGCCCCACGCAGAATTTTCTGAAATAGGTCTTCACTTGTCGCCTATATAAATTCGCTTGGTTTTAATTCAATCGTCACAAAGTGAGTTTGAATTTTTGCTCTTAGTAGGACGTCTCCTTAATTCTAATTTAGAAAATTTCGAATTTTAATATTTTGAGCCACTTTCTAGTCCAGGGAAACATACCAAAGTCCCAGCCTATATATTTTTTAATTTTCGATTTTCAACATTTTAGGTTATCTGTTAGCTAGAAAGCTCAAGGCAGCATCCCTGACTAACAAGTAAGACAAAAAGTAATTTCCCTGAATTTTCTGATTCATGATTTCGAAACTAAACCGAACCAAATTTTTCACATGAGTGGTCCCGACAAACGTCATAGGGGGTGTCTTAGTGTACTGAACCCCATAATTCATCTCGTCAGGATTAACCCTAACTGATGTTTTTGATGCGTTCCCCCCCCCCCACCCTCTTATGGACCACGCGGCTACTTTACTTTTTTTTCCAGACAACTAGAGGTTCATAGGTTAGACACTTCCTTGTCCTAGAAGGGTGTTTTTTTGTGTGTTTGAATATTTTAATAGACTTGTTTGTTCCCACCGCCATCAAATTTTCACGCCTACACCCGATTGAATTTTCTCAGAGATCTTTAAAAAACTAAAATTCTAGAATTTATTTTTTTTCTTAACGGCTATTTTTAGGTAAAATGCAATCCATGTGGATCATCGTTTTATTGGCTTCCACCGCTTCGCTCGCCCTCTGCTCGGCGACGTACGAAGACTACGAGACACCAGTGGTATGTGATTGATCTTTAGGATTCCCAAATTTTCAAACAATGACATTTTTCAGGACAGCTACGAGATGGCGGATTACATGTCTAAGGTTTCTTTTTCAAATTTCGTTTCGAGAATTCAAAATTTATGTATAGGAAATCCCGGAATAAGAATTTCATTCCAAGTTTTAATCCCCAGGGATTAGACTACCAAAATTTTAGTATAGTTCCTGTGTAAGGTTTCACTAAAATTTGAAATTAAGCGAAGCCTTTGAATTTTGAACATTTTAATCCAATTGTAGCATGCTGCAATTCTAATCCCGCGACGCCTTCTACTAACCCAGGAAGAGGAGGCGCCGCTAGAGAACATCCGGTCACGAATTCTGAAGAGAAGAGCTATGGTAACCCCTAATAGTATTGCATTGTATTCCATAACCTCTTAACCTCCCAGCACGTTCTGCACCCCGTTTTCCCGCACTTTGTTAACCACTTCTACGTCGTTGGCTCCCACCTAATCCTATCAGTACCATGGCATTTGAAGATTTCACGTCTGATATACATCTAGATATTATATAAAATCGGAATGCGATTCTGAATGGCGAATGTCAAGCCTGCTAACAATTAATTTCTAACGCACCATACTTCAACTTCAGACTTATTAAAGTTTGACAAAACAACCTTTAGACTAAGACACATTTGAACACTTGAACACTGTCTAGAAACTAACAGACCTTGTAATTTAATCTGAGGAAAAAAAACCAAACAAAAAAAGCAATGTTATATATAAGGTCAGCTGTTCGTTAGACGTCTTCAACTTTTGAGAAACTTCTTAATCTGAAAACAAGTTCAAGTTTCCTAAGATGCTGATCTTAACCTGGGCCTATCGTATTTATATCGGATTTGGTATCCTTTTTGCATCAGACGAGAATCTTGTAAGCAGGATAATCTATCTTAAGCTGTGTGATGTATTGTGGTTTCAAACTATTTTTTAGCTTTTAAAACTTCTTATCAACTTAAGAACATAGCTTCCTTTTTAGCCAGAAGATGGATTCACAAAACGCGCCACGTCTTCTGCCGACCGTCTCGCCGCGATTCCCCGCTCCGGTTTGATGATCTCCGGACGTGGATGGATGCCAGGATTTGTGGATCAGCCACGTGTTTTCAAACGAGTGAGTTAGACCAACCAATCTTTAAAAATTAAATTCGTTATTTCCAGTCAATCCCACTTCACAAGATCTTGGTACGACCGATGAACGTTCCCGTTGCGTAATCTGTTCTCCACCACCCCATCATCATTGTAAACTGGCCACAATCCAAAATCTCCCTGCATGCAAAATAAGTAAACAGTAAATAATACCGTGAAAAACATCTTCATCATTCTGACTCGATTCCTATTTATGTTATGAGTAATACGTCATCATCTCTCCGCCATCTCACGCCCCAATAAAATGTTGTGTTACTTCGTGTTCCTTTTGTTCCAGGAATTATTGAAACTAACAATTTTGGAATTCCTCTGTGATGTCAGAATTCCAAGAAAATTGCTACGCTAATCAGACAAATGTTCAAAGGTTTCAATTGGTCGAGATCTTGTCAAAATGTGTTTTGAAATCAGAAAAAAAAAATTCAGACAACTTTGATTTGATGGTGTCTTTTACAGTAGCAGATATGACTGAGCTTTGTGTCGTGACACATCGAAACGGTTGATCTTAATAGAACGAATTTATACAAAAAAGTTGTCAATGACAAATATGAAGCTCCATCTTTGTTATATAAATCTGAAAACTTTCAGTCACTTTCGAAAAAATGATCTACCGTAAACACTCTAGTAGAACTCCACCGAAACCATCCTCTTTGAGCTCATGTATCTCATTTCCCGTAAAAGATATCAACAACCTGTAAACTGATGAAATGTTGCTGATATTATGATGAACATTTTCTTAATTGACCACTTTTGAATACCTTCTACAGGAACCGAGATATATCGTCTCAAAGTTGAATGTTCGGGTTGCGTTCTATTAGAGTATTTACTGTATATATTTGGCGCGAAATTACAGCATTCGTCTTGCAAAAGTGCAAAATTATGGTTCAAAAAGTCTAAACATGCTTTTCATTCAGATCCCACGTCACCCGAACAACTTCCAGATATTGCCAGACATCTCAAAAGTGACACGTCAACAAACAGTCCTTATACTTTGTGGCTATTTCTGTTTTTTTTTTCGTTCCAGACAAAAATGTTGTGAACTATGAAGTGACAAGGGCTCAACTTAACAATTTTTGGTAATTTATGATGAACCAGTTTAATAAAGGTTCATTGAGAGTCAATGAGGGTTTAAAAGTTGTCAATTCACTTCATAAGTCATAAAATTGATTTTAAGTTCTTTTTTTTTCGGGTGAGAAAAACATATTTTGACCTCTCAAAAATCAAAAAATAGATAACGTTTATTTTAAGAATTCTGAGACAGTCAACAAACGTTTAAAAAAAGTTCTGGAAACATAAAAGCAAATATTATTCGTAAATCATTAAAGCCTATAAAAATAAAAATTTTCAACTTCACTTCTTCGCTAGCCATGAATTTCACAGTTTTCTGTTTTTTGTTTGCTCTACAGTATGATTTCGTCTGCGGTCAAAATTTCACCTACTTGGAGTTTGGAAAATATTCACAGAATCTGACTACCAGTGGAAATCTAATAACGGATATGTTCCGAGTTCCACTTGGAAATCCAGTAAGTCAAATCTGGTAAAACAAGGAAGATAAGAGATTTAGAGACCCGCGATTCGAATTATTGTAAATTCTGTCAATTCCACGGTCAAAAACCCATTCACTGTAACAGTGGTGAGAGGTAAAAGTGTTATGCACGTTTCGGTGAGTGTTTTCTCAATACCTAAACGGAAGAATTGAAACTTAGCTGCCACGTATACAACCTCATCAGTCAAAAAGTTTTCCTTATTGGTTCACAGCGGATACTTTGTGTGAT
Source organism: Caenorhabditis nigoni (assembly GCA_027920645.1). Classification (NCBI taxonomy): domain Eukaryota; kingdom Metazoa; phylum Nematoda; class Chromadorea; order Rhabditida; family Rhabditidae; genus Caenorhabditis; species Caenorhabditis nigoni. The sequence goes on from CP115869.1 coordinate 3,186,922, forward strand.
GAGGATCACTCTCCAGAACATGTAAGAGAATTTTATATTGAAATCTAAGTCTAAATACATGGCTTTGAATTCAAAAAACGTAAGTTTCAGCTAGCTCAACCAGCGATTCTATCTGTTGCTAGTGCTCTTCCTGCAGCTTTCATGCTCAAAGTGAAAGCGGAGGAGGGTTTTTATCTTGGGTAAGAATAAATGATTTTTCACAAACCAAATAACATAATTTATCAGTCACGAGGTCCTCGAAACAACTGCAAGTCCCTCGGAACCTCGTTTCTGGCTGTAAGTAAAGAATATTTTCTGGAGCATCACTATTGAAAGCTTCAGATACACATTTCCGGAGTACATCGAAAAAATCAATATTCGCATTGTTTCGGACTCGGATGTTTGTGCAAGGATCATGGCCAGAAAGGCAAATGTCTCTAGTTTTAGTTCATTTGACGGAAAAATTCTGAATTTTTTCAGTGTCCGGCTTTTGATGCAACTGGTTTGCCTGAATTCAGTGATGTTTATTTTTACCAATCATTCACAAAGCTTGGGAGTTTTTCGTTGACAGTATGTTTCCACACAAAAATATTTTTTGACATTTTCTCCTTTTAGAAAGCAGACATGGGGAAGCAAGTTCATATTGTGTACTCCATTGAACCGGACGATTCAGTTTGTGGTACTAAAACAGGTCATATTTTGTAAATCCTCTAAAATAACGTTTTTCTATTCTTTCACTTCGAAGACAGTTATCTCGGTTTCTATCAGTGATATCAAATATGTGTAAGGTATGAAAATAGTGGTGATGCTATGTTAAACATTTTATCAGTCGACGAGTTTTTAATATCACCTAAAGAAATCGAGATAATTGAGCTCAATTAACTAAGCTAACTTTATTCAGGCATTGACAACCCTTGGAGCGTCAAGAATTCCAGTTTAACTGTCACTCCCATATTTGGTATTAGAATTTTGTTTTTAAAAACTTGTCAGAATATTTTCCAGACGATGGATTGCAACCAATCATCCCACTTGTTATTTATATAATTGTGATAGCAACCGTCTTTGTTATCAGTAAGTCCAAAACTTAAAATTTCCTAATTTGACTAGTATTCAGCTTACTACCAATACAAATGGCTGGATCGGCAGGAAAATAATGAACCCAATATATTGGATGGAACAGAATCCGAAGGAACTGTATTTGTTGATAAGATATCGTTGTTTGATAAGCCAAATAACACAGTCAGTCACAAGGAGTATCAGAAAAACAAGGTGATAAAAGAATCCAAGTATTTTAAGTATGTTGTTCCGAGATTGTCAAGCATGAAATATTGATTTTCAGTTTTCTCATTTTTCAACTTCTGGGATCAGTACTCCCCCAGCTTACTATCTTGTTCCAAAACAACATCTCCAAGAAAAAAATGAAAGTGGACAGTTGCTACCTCAACTATCTATGTTGCTCCAATTTTCTTGGATTCAATTGCTTCAATGGAGTAATAAGCTCTAGTAGTCTTGTAGCTGTTGGAGTCGTGAACCTAATTATTGTATTTCGAAAGAATGGACAGTGACAAGCAATTGTCCTCATAAGAAAAGCATGCATCTATGTAAGACTTAGAATCATGATGGAATGATTTGCAATGTTCTCCTCTATTCTATTCAGACATTTACACTCATTCTTGGAGTTGCATGTCTGCATTTATGTGGATTTATTCAAAAAGACATGGAATTCGTAGATGGCAACCGCTTCTTGTAATCGCCATTTCTTCGGTTTTCGGATGTTTTTCATTTATTGAAAATGTGAGAAAAAATGTATTCGAAAAATAATACCACATTTTTTGGAGACCTTCGAAATGAGCACTACTGTAGCTATAATCAAAAAGATTCTGTTCATGCTTTCTTGCTTGGCTTTTTCAGAAATGATTGCTTTTAATTATTATTTTGAGGTCAGTTTCTTTTTTTTCGGGTTTCGATTCTAAAAATTTATCATTTTTAGAGACCATCTGGGTTAAAACCTCATCAATGGAAGTCGTCTCCATTTGTTCAAGAAGCAGAAATATTACAAGATGAGCATGGAATATTCCAGCCTTTGAAAGTGAGCTGAGTGCTTCATATAGTTTATTTAACTTTGATTTTCAGTCCAAGAAGATTTTCTCTATAAGTTTTTTCGGTCTTTCTCTGGTTTGGTGAGTTTCAAAGTCGAAGATATGCAGGGATGTTCGGAATGGCATTTTCGGTATTTTTCGGAGTGTCGCAAATTCCGATTTTCAAAGTTTTCGAATTTCCGAAATTCCGAATTTTCCTACTTTTAAAATCTCGGAATTTTGAAAATTCGGAATTTCGGAATTTAGCAATATTCCGATTTTGAAGTTTTCGGAATTTCGGAAGATTCGGAATTTTTCAAAATCCGAGTTTCAAAGCGGAAATTTCATTTCTCCACTACAAAGATTCTGAAAACTTTTGAAATATGACAGAAAGATTTTGACAGCACAAACAAATATCGAAATTAATTCTGTTCGAGACCCGGAAGCAAATTTTTCTTCGCATGCCGTAGTTGAAAAATTTCTAATTCTGAAAAAAAATCTTCGGAAAAAATCAGGTCGGAATTGGATTATGAAAAAAGCTTTGAAAATATTCAGACCGGAATTTCATTCCGAACTTTTATCTCAGAATTGTTGCGGTCGGAATTTCATTCCGTAAATGGTCGATATTACCGGAATTTCGAATTCCGTTCCAAACATCCCTTAGGACATGTTAAGAATATAAGAAATCCTTTCTAGGTCTATTCTTCCCTTTGTGACCTCCAGTTTCACGGTGACCAGATGTATTTTGCGAATGATAGAGTTCAACGTGGCATTTTATCTGATCTACTACTTAATTCAAAAATTCCGTTTTGAAAAATCCTCATTAACTTTTTCCTACTTGGTAACAATGGGATTCTTGCTGATTTCATTTTTGTCCACTTGCGTATTTTGGTGGTTCATCGCAACTTACAAAACTCCATACTACGTTTTTGTAAGTTTTCCGCAACTCTTAAAGTTAACGACGTCGTTATTTTACAGTGGACGCCTGCCAAATCTAGAACCCTTAACCAAGAATGTATAACTTCTGGAATTGATTGGTCAGATATGGGACACTACGTGACATCTATGATTTTCATCGTTTTTATAATGATAATGGATTTTGTGGATTCCAACATCAAGAATGTTCCGAAGAAGCATATATTTGTTTTTTGACTTTTCTTTTATTTTGCATAAAGGCTACAAAAGCATTGGTTTTGTTGTTTTGCCTTACCTTCTCTAGACAATATATGAATCACAAAGACTCACAAAGACAACAAAGATTTTGGAAAAACCTGGCAAATATTTTTTTAAGAAAAATTAGTATAAAAACTTGAAAATCAAGCATGAAGCAGTACTCAAATGTTCAGCCGAGTCTTGGTATTTCTGATTTTTCTCTCAACAGTTTGTGGACAAGACATCCAAGATTTAAGCTTTGGCGTCTCGTATTCCAATTTAACAACTTATGCGAATCTGCAAGCAAGCTTATTCAGAGTCGTTCTTGATCCACAAAACTTGGTAACCTAAAAATCAGATAGGATTTCTAAAAATGAGGTATTTAATTTCAGCCGCCTGCCATCCGAATCACACTATCTTCGCATGAAAAGACGAGTCCACTGACTGTTACAGTAATCCATGGAAAAACAATTTATAATTTAGCGGTGAAGGGTTTCCCAAGGAGGAATTAGGAATTAAAAATTCAATTTTTCAGCTTCCAAGAGTTCAAACACATAACGGGAAGAAATTCGAATATTGGTTTGCTTCTGACACACTATGTGATGATAATGATAGCACATTATACCAGGCTGGTAATATTTCGGTTTCTCGTCAATTTTAACTATTTTTCAGCTTTCACAACCTGTTCATCTGTCAATCTCAAGCTATCAACCAGCGATTTTCAATTTACTTATAGATTCTGTTAGTAACTTTCAAATAGGGTTAGTTTGACGACCTAATCCGAGTAGTTTAAACAATTTACAGCACAAATTCAATTCTATCGAATCCAAGTCCTTCAGAGCCAACTTTTTTCATGTGAGAAGACTAAAGAAACTTTAAAATTGCATTTGAAAAATTTTAAGGTACACATTTCCGAATGGAATCGAAAAAGTTGACGTCCGAGTAATATCTGATAGCGAAACATGTGCCAGGATAATAACAAGAAGGGCATCTGTAAGTTTTTCCTTCCTTATCAATGACCTTATCACTTTTTCAGTGCCCCCTGTTTGACGGTTCGGGGTTGCTAAAGCTTAGTGACGTCTACTTTAGCCAATCTTTCACGAAATTTGGTGGATTCACAGTTAGAGTAGGATACATGGAAATTACCATATTCGTTCTAATAGATTCTCACTCAGATTTTCAAATTTGAGCTAAATTATTACGATTTCTGTAAAAGATATCAAAAATTCATCAGCTGATAAAATATTGGTGGTTTTCAAAATAATATTTTACTGGTTGACAATTTTCAGATATTTCTCACAGCAACCAAGATAATTGAGTTAAACGTTGACGGTTGGGTGACCTTCTATTAGAGAAAATACGATGAATCTGTTTTTTTCAAATTCGACTTTTTTACTTCAGAAATCCGATTTGGGTTCTCGCTTTTATGTTGCAATTACTGTCTATCCGGATGATTCAATTTGCGGATCACCGAAAAATAATAAAACCCTGACTAGGGTAAAAGAAACTCATATTACAGTTACACCTGTCCCAGGTTAGTTTTCGATAAGAAGAAAAACAAAAGTAAAAAAGATTTCAGGGTACTCCTTCCTTCTTGCTGTCCCACTTTTAGTGTACATTTTCAGTATATCAATTGTATTGCTATTGAGTGAGTAGAAAACAATTAAAAATATCCCAAAATCTTCAATTTTAGCATATCTGAAATATCGATGGTTGGATAGTTATGAGAATAATGAGCCGCCCAGTATCTTCGAAGGAAATGATTCAGAAGGAATAGCAACAGTCCCAAAAAAGGAACTCTTTAATAAACCCACGAATATTGTCAGTCATAAGGAATACGAAAAGCAGAGACTAGTAAAAGACTCAAAGTATTTCAAGTAAGTATTACATTATTCGAAAAGTTTACTCACAGAAAAAAAAAACGTTCAGCTTCTTGTTCTTTCAAATTTTTGGATCCATACTTCCGGCACTAACAACACTGTTTCAAAATCGACAGCAATCATCAAACCGGATGGATTTGGATAGATGTTACCTAAACTATAAATGCGCTCCAGATGCAATGTACTTCAATTCGCTCAACAAGCTAACCAGTGCTAGCAGTTTGGCAGTTGTTGGAATATTAAACTTGATTGTGGTGTTTCGAAAAAACATTTTTCGTTATCAAATTCCCAGATTCCCCACGGCGCATGGTGTACAACAAAGGGATGCTCCAAAAGTGGTCTGCTTGTTGGGCCTCGTGGCTATGGGAATCCTCTGGTCGATTACCAATAATTGCCCCCATAAAGCGACTCTTCATTTGTGTGAGTATCTAAAAAAATCTTTAAAAAGGCTAAAATCAATGATCTTCCTAAGACGTCTACAACTTTCAATGGTTATGTTATTCTGCATGGATGTGGATCTACTCCAAAAGACATGGTGTGCGGAGATGGCAGCAGTATTTTATCATCACCGTGTCTTCTGTGTTCGGGTGTATCACACTAGCCGAAAATGTAGTTTTTGGTTATTTTGAAAAAATTTTAAAATAATTTTTCAGGTTATGGAAACAGATGATACAACAAGTTTGTTGATCAAAATTTCATTTTCTATCACTGCTACGTTTGCTACAAGTTTTCTATGCTATAAGTACTACTATGAGGTATAAAGTTTATCCTATAAACCTACAAATTCATTTTTTAACATAATCTATATTTTTCAGCGTCCATCCGGCCTTAATGATCATCAATGGATTAAAAGACCTTTCGCCAAACAAGAAAAAGTTTTATCGGAAGCAGAAGTTGTCTATCAGCCATTAAAATCTAAAATTGTGTATATTGTAATTTTCATGGTCTACACCCTGTTTTGGTAGGTGCCTTATCCATACCACAGTTTAAAAAACCGGTTTTTTTTCAGTTCCATATCCATATTCATTTTCCCGAATCAAACCGTAACCCAATGCTGCCTCCGGTTGGGCAAAGGACAAGTTGGAATATATTTGGTGTACTACATAATTCAAAAAGTTCGATTTGAATGGAATACCTTCTCATTACGTTTCAAGATCAGTGGTCTCTTGCTCACTCTATTTTATTTTTCCATGGAATGTTTGACTCGCTACACAGCGACTTATCGGAACACGTATGCAGTGTCTGTGGGTTTTTGATATCGAAAAACAATTTTCAAAAAAATGTTTATTTGTTTTAGCTCACACCTGCAAAGTCTCGCGAGCTGAACACGGAGTGTGTGTTGCCTGGAGTTGATTGGAAGGATCTACGACATTATAATTGTGCACTTGATTGTTTCCTTTTTATTGTACTCATGGATTTGATAGATTCCAATAGCAAAGGAGTGCCGAAAAAGCACATTTTTGTATTTTAAAATATGAACAGTTTTGGGATATTTCAATGAAGGAAAATGAAACAAATCATATAAAACAGCAAATTGACTGGTCTTGTACAAATAGAAAAAAGGGGTTCAAAAATACAAATAGAGTGAGGGGCATCTGACTCAAGCAGATGGACACGTAGATAAGCGGCGGTGAGCAAACTTTTTTTTTCCTTTTGAGGCGATTGAAAAATATAGGTACTAGGAAGAGCAAACTTGCACATGAGGAACATCCGGCTTAGGCATTTGGAGTGAGCAATTTTCTTCTCCTTTTAAACCACTTTGAAATTTTCAAACTTTTAATTTCCTCAATATTCCTCAATTTTTCAAGCATCTGTTCTTGCTATTTTCGCCCGTTTCATTACTTTTCTCATTTTTTGGAATTTCAGAGGAAGAGTCTAATTTCAAAAATCAAAAAATGAGCTGTTGATTCCCACGCATTTCTTATCATGAATCACGTTTTGATTACTCATATATAAATATTACTATAAACACGTTTCAAACCTTTACTCGACCCTAACGTCTTATCAGTTTTATGTTCTATCAGTTCGCTCATTCTTAAATTGATTTTTTTTTCCAGATTTTCGTATAACCCAAGATCGATTTTTTTTTTGAACTTTGAATTTTTTTTGAATTTTTTGAACTGCTTACTTTCAGATTGTAAAATGATAGTTTTTGCGATTTCTGTATTACTGCTTTTTGAAACTGTCTCCAGTCAGTTTAACATAACAAAAATCAAATACAACCAAGAAATCAACGGAACAACAAATGGTGATCTCATTCCACTGCTATATGAGATGATTCCAAATAATGATACAAGGGCAAGATATTTCTGTTTTTTTATCGTCAATCAATCTGATATTTTTCAGCCATTTGGTGCTCTCGTATTTTTTAGCAACGTAGAAACTCCGATAGACTATCCAATTACCTTGACCGCGATGAGAGGTTCTTCAGTACTAACAACAAGTGTGAGTTGTATTCGTTTCATTTGTTTGTCAACAAAACCAATACACATAAGGTCACAGATCCCAAGAACTCAAACATACGAAGGAATTTCAACTCGGTTTGCTGGAATGGGTGAAATGTTGTGTGAAGAGAGGAATTTACGAGACGAGACTTTCACGACGGTATATATTCATAAATTTTGTGTTACACTCATGTTCAAAGTATTTTAGACTGAGGAAACGATTCGAATTTCGGTTTCTAGCAGTGTTCCTGCACAATTCAAATTGGCCGTGATTACCGAGTTTGATTACGTAGCAAGGTGAATAATCAATTCAATAGTCTCTAAGCTTTTTTTTCCAATTTAGAGTAGGTCAACCACTAAGACAATTCGTGCTTACTCCAGTTCCCCTTTTCGTGCGATTTTCATTTCCACGTGGTTTGGATACCGTCGCCATTCGAGTCAGATCAGATGACGATGATTGTGGAAGAGTTACAATTCAAAAAGCTAATGTATGTAGTTTAATTTTAAAATGTTGATCATCTTTTGTTTTACAGTGCCCAGTTTTTGATACTGAAGGTCAAGTCATCCTTTACAGCAAGTATGAGCATCAAACAATTACCAGAAAAGGCTATATTATAGTTTCCGTAAGAGAATAAAGACGTTCAAAATTTCAAATATCAATTCAGAGAGCCGATTTCGGCGACAATATTCATATTATCACATCTGTGCTGCCTGTGCAAGATCTTTGTCGTTCGAAAAACGGACCAATTGTTGTAGTCAACGAGACTGGATGGAAGCGCTTCGAATTGAAAGTGATACCATTCCAGCGTATGCTCATAAGTTTTATAAAATCTTGAAAACGTCTTTTTCAGCAAATAAGACATCAATCTATATGCTTTTGGAGTTGTTTGTCGTGTTGCTAGGTGTTGCTACTGGATTAGGTGAGTCAGAAAAAATGGTAGAGTTAAACTTTGGTTTTTCAATTTTCTCTTCTACGTCACACTCTCTCGTGTTCTTGCTCATCCTTGCTCATTCTTAATTGACTCCACCTAATTAAACTTCTTATAAATCGCATGCACCTACAGTACATGTCAAGCCAAACAATACGTGTTTTCAGCTGTTTTTGACCATTATCATGAGTCTGGAGTTTGCCTGTGAAGTGTCTTGGAGCGTGTGAAACAGATATAGATTGAAAACTTTGCATTCATAGAATTTTTTGAAAATTCCTGATTTCTTTGACTACTTTAATTCTGAGGAACACCTGTTTTTTCGCGTATTCAGTACAAGAACGTGCAAAAATGGGTTTCGTTCAGAAAAAAAACCGAAAATAGCTAAAAATAGCTGAAGAACTAGGGAGGAGGGATTTTTAAATTATTCTGTGAGTACACAATTTTTACTCTATTTTTGTTTTAAATAGTTTCGAAGTTTTGAAAACTATTGGAAACTCGATAGACAAGTTCCAGACTCCTGAGAATGGTCCAAAGAGCCAGAAAATCAACTAAAAATTACGATTCTTTTCAGCAATTTGGCTTTACGACGAGAACAACGAAAATGATGAGGATAGCATTTTGAATGGAACCGAACACTTTTGGACGTAAGACCAACTATTTCTTCTTTTTTTAAACCAATATATCATTTCAGCTACACACTATCCCAAATTTACACAGTAATCCCTCTTGCCGTTGTTCTTGTGTCGCTAAGAGATTCAGAATCTTTGTTGTCTTCTTACATGGACATGTGTAACTTCAATTATGAGTGTGCTATACCATGGGGACCATTCAAAGCGGCAAATAATATGCTGAGTGCATCAAGTATTGCTGTGGTGGCGCTGATCAACTTCTGGGTGTCCTGGTGTGTTCGTCGCGTTCGACGGTTGTTTCCCCTAAATGCCTGGATTTTTATGACTGGATTCTTGTGGACACTTATGAATATTTGCCCTCAAAAACACACCTTCTATCTTTGTAACTACCGAGATTCGGTATTTTAGCTAATTCTTATAATTTCAGACACCCTGGCAATGCTCATGACAATCGTGGAAGCCAAACTCTTACTTTTCGGGAAACGCAATGGTAGAAACATCAAGCATTACAGAATTATTGGATGCCTGACAATGATGCTAATGACACTTCATGCTTTGGAGAAGGTGAGTTGCGAGGTTTGAAAAAAATCGATAACTTTTTTTCTAGATCATTCAACCTAACTTCTGGCGCTACATCTGGTATGCGGGAATTCTGTGGGTGGAGGCTCTTTATGTTTTTTATTTTTCCTATGCTCATGGAGTCACGGAGGATGAAATTAAGGTGAGAGTTAATTATTCTATTTTCTAAAAACTATTTTCTTATCACAGAATGTCGAAATTGTTGAAATGCATCAGTCAAGCTCTAATCAACTGGAACCAGTGGTCAGTTTGAACAATTTATGAATCACTGATAAGAAACTTTTAGAATAATGAATACACACCGGTTACACAAAATGCCCCAGCCGTGTTAATTCCGCAAATTGTGAGTTTTTTGGGATTCGAAAAATCTTATATTTGATGTGATATCTATTTTCTAGGAATCCGAACAAGATATACAGTGCGTTCAATAATTATAGGACCCCCCTCGATTTTGAGAGTTCTGAAAAAACTAGAAATGATATGAAAAATCTGTAAATGCCATTCGATTCAGAATACAAAATAACCCCCAGGTACAAATTTTCATGTCCCTACCTCTTTTTACACTCCCGTACCAACAAAAAGACCCTCCTGCAGGCGTTCAATAATTATAGGACCCCCCAGAAAAACGAAAAATCGCAAGTTTTTTCGGGACCAAATATGGACCTTTTTTAGTTGGAAATCATTAAAATAGTCTCAGAACAGCCTATTTTGACGGTTTACACAAAAGTTGATTCCTGTATTCAGGTTTCAGAAAAAATTATTTTTAGACATTTTCGCTATTTTTCGAGTTTTTGGAATAAATTTTGAATAACTTGGTTTCTGTGTTAGATTTTGAGCTGAAACTGATAGGGAACATATCAGGAATGATCATGATCATGTTGCTAGTGCTCAAGGCATTTTCGAGCTTTGGTTGCTCAAAATTGAGCACCAATTTTGAACTGAAAAAATATGCCCAATTGAAAATATTCCAAACTTGTCTAAAATTTTTGAAAGATGATCAAAGTGACCACAATTGGCATCAAAGTTATTATTTTTTACAGAAAAATGATATTCGACCGTAACTTCAAGGTTTTTGACAAAAACCAGAATCACTGAATTTCATGGTCAATTTTTGAAATTTCAGTTCAGCCTAAATTACAAACAACGGCTCAGAATAGTATAAGAGCAATTTTTAAATAATTCAAATCCCTGCAAAAGTATTGTCTATCAGTTTCAGCTCAAAATCTAACACAGAAACTAAGTTATTCAATATTTATTCCAAAAACTCAAAAAATAGCGAAAATGTCTAAAAATAATTTTTTCTGAAACCTGAATACAGGAATCAACTTTTGTGTAAACCGTCAAAATAGGCTGTTCTGAGACTATTTTAATGATTTCCAACTAAAAAAGGTCCATATTTTGTCCCGAAAAAACTTGCGATTTTTCGTTTTTCTGGGGGGTCCTATAATTATTGAACGCCTGCAGGAGGGTCTTTTTGATGGTACGGGAGTGTAAAAAGAGGTAGGGACATGAAAATTTGTACCTGGGGGTTATTTTGTATTCTGAATCGAATGGCATTTACAGATTTTTCATATCTTTTCTAGTTTTTTCAGAACCCTCAAAATCGAGGGGGGTCCTATAATTATTGAACGCACTGTAGTAGTTCTGAATCCAGCTGGCTCAAGCTCACAGGTCGGGAATTTTTTCGAAAAACGAGACATAAATTGTCCTGTTCAGAACGTTATCGAAGTGGAAGTTGAACCAGATCAAAACGCAGACATTGAAAGACATGGTAGCAGAGAGAATTTGGTCCCTGCAGATGATTTAGAAGATTCTGAAAATCGTCGAAATCTAACCAAACGTTTCAAGCAGGCTTATCTGATTTCTGGATTGATCAATATCCTTTTCTGGTAGGTCGACATCATTTTTTTCAATTTTTTGTGTTTATCGTAATCCCTTAAACGGACTGTAACAGACTCCCAAACTTCAACCCAATTAATCTCAATTCTCGTAAAAGATAACAAACTTTTTCAACTGATAAGTTATTCATCAGAATATCACCTGTGTTTTATCAGTTAACCAATTTTTGATAGATTTAACAATAATCGAGATATTTGATCTTAACGTTGACGGCTTGAGTGGACTTCTATTAAAAAATGTATTCAGGGCCATCTTCTTCTTCTGGTACGATTCTTCCGTAATCATCCTTCGAGTAATCCAAACGGATTTCGCTATCTACTTCTTGTTATACTATTTGAACAAAGTAAGGTTTCTCTCATTTCGTTTTGCATCTAAAAAGATGTTTCAGGTCTCTTACGAAAAGGTCTTCAAAAAATCCTTCTACTGGTTGACGGCCCTCTTTGCATTATTCATCATCGCTTGGGGAATAATCAGTGCAAATTATCTGCCATCATTTGTTCCTGTAAGTTGTTTCCGCCGAAATAATCCCAGAAAAAACAATGTTTCCAGTGGTCCGCCGCAGAATCTCGCACATTAAATAAAACTTGCTTCTCAGTGAATGGCTATTGTCTTGGTATGGATTGGCACGATATTCTTCATTTTGTCACCGCTGCAATCTGTTTCTTGTACCCACTAATTGTTTCGAAAATTGATCAAGCGTTTAAAGTGAACGAACCTTCTCGAACTTTTTGAGCATTTTGGTGATTCTCTTTCTTCTCATGGCTGTTTTCTACCTCGATGAATGACTAAAATAAAATAACTGTGAGCAAGTGCTGTTTTTGTCTACAAACTAAAACCCCGTCATCCTCTAAAAATAAAAACCGTAAAAAAATGTGCTTAAACATCATAATAAAACCGACCAAAATGGTCAAAAATTACATGAATTTAGCACAAGTGTTGTCTTATCACTAAGTGCTCTATAAACCCTGTTTTCGTTTTTGGAATTTTATATGAATGAGTCATACTTAAGAACTAAGACATTTCAGTTTGAATGGAAATACTCGTGGTTTTGCTAGCAAAACATGCGGGTCCAAAATTCAATTTGCTCACCTTTAGTAGTTTCCCGCACCAACAACTTACAGACAGACAGAGCCGTAGAAAAATGGGGACAGAGCCAAACTGACGGAAAAGATTTAAAAAACTGGCCCAAAAAACGGAAACAAGGAACAAAGAAAAACTGGAATGATTGAAACGTGCTGAGCAGTCCTTTGGTGGAAAACCGGGGATACAGGATGGGGCAAAAGTCTGGCTACCAAAGTTTGACGCAAGCTGGCGCGTGCTGACACACTTTTCATGTTTTGATTTTATTTTTATATTTTTCCCTAACTCTTTATTAGTAGATTCGTAAAGTTTCATGTTCATATCCTAATTTTCATACTTGTCACTGGCCGGGCCGGACCGGGCGGGTCAAAAGTAAAAATTCTCCGGCCCGGCCCGGCTCGGCGGGTCGACCCGGCCCGGCCCTGTCGGCCCGGGTCAGGTTCTGGAATTTCAAAATTCTGCACTGTTTTGAAATTTTTCGAAGTTTTCTTTAAATTCCCGATAAATCACCAATTTTCGATGCTTTTGAAAGCGCGGATTATTCCAGGAAGTGTTTTTTGAGGTTGAAGTAAATAAATTTTTCTCGCAATTTTTCGGAAAATCAGCTACCCGGGCCGGACAAATAATTTTTTTCGACCCGGCCCTGACCCGGCCCGGCCCGGCCCGAATTTGACAAGTATGGTAATTTTTAGGGCAATGACACTACATTTTGTATGCCTTCTTTGGTTTTTTTCCTGTTTTTGGCTCGCGAAATTAAACTACCCAATAAGATGCGACACCTGCTCACACGGAAAAACGTGTTCAGCGTGCCAAAAACAGATTTTCCAACTTGATAATCAAAAAGGATGGCCTGTGTTGAGTGAGATCACGATCCAATGGGGATTCGCGTGCAACAAACTTTTAAAGTATTTGTTCATGTTTTCACAGGGTTTTAGGAGCTCTCTGAACTATTTTCCGAGCTGAATGGGACAATTTGTCCACAGACCACCCTCGTGCGACCATAGATGCCACCCAAAGAAGTTGAGCCCCGCCATTAGAAATAGAGCTACCAGAAAACAAACTACTATAATATATTTTTGATAAAAATCTCTTCAATAAAATTCTGTTAAAATTTCAAGCTGATTCGACTATTTTCCGAGAAGTTATGACGTCTTCTTTTGGTTACCAGACTTTTGCCCCACCCTGTAAACTATTATACTTTGTTATGTTCTCTACAGTAATCTGGTTTAAAGAGGGGCGGGATTACACCTTGATGAGGAAAAATAACATAATAGTGTTGTTGTAAACAAACTAAGAGCTCATCTTCCTCACTGTAAAAATGAAATAAAAGCGGTGCAAAAAGTGTTAAACCGCCATTTTTAAGACCGATCAAAGTGGTCTAAAATCACATGAATTTAGCACAAATAGTGTTTTATCACTAAGCACTCTATAAACCCTGTTCACGTTTTTCACATTTTATATAAACTAGTCATCCTGAAGAAATAGTTATTTCAGCTTTCATGAAACTGCTCTTGCTTTTCCTACTCTTTATACCTCCGTCATGTTTGGCGCAAAAAGTTCCAACGATTATTCAATTCGATACTCTCTACCGTAATCTGACTACAAATGGAAATCTGGACAGAAACCTCTATCAAGTTCAGGTCCCTGTAAATGATTCAAGGGTAAGCAACAAACTTTTTATCATTTTCAAAATTTTCTTTTTTTTCAGCCGTATGCTGTTCGTGCCGTTTTAGTTTCCAACGACAAATCTATTGACAAGCCGATCTCTTTGGTTCTAAGTAAAGGAAAATCATACCTTTCTACTTATGTAAATGGCTATACTTTGCCTTAAATTTCCCTGATTTTCAGATTCCCAGAATTCAAACGTACGATGGTGTTTCTGTAGGAGATTATTTCCTTGCTGAGACACTATGCGAAGATCAGAATCTAAGATCAAAATCTTTGACAAGGGTATACTGTAACTGTGAAAAATGATTTTTGAATTTTAAATTTTCAGTCCAATGATACTGTTTTGGTATCCGTGTCTAGCAGTGTTCCAGCACATTATGATTTGAAAATCAAACAAGTTCATGGATTTGTTATCAAGTAAATAATACCAAGTATTTTTACATTTTTAATGCTCTATTTACAGTATGACACCAATCTCAGTCGCCTTATCACCATCCGAACCAGTTTTTTATCGGTTTTCGTTTCCCGAGTTTGTTGATGAGGTTGCAATTCGAGTTTCTTCTTTGGACCTGTTCTGCGGAAGAGTGACGGTGCAGAAAGCGGATGTAAGTTGTTGATGTACATAAAAATCAAAAGCAAAAACTTTTTTATCGGTTTACAGTGTCCCGTGTTTGATACGGAAGGACAAGTCGTGCTGTACGATTCATACGATCATCAGACTTTTACGAAAAAGTCATTTATAACAGTCAACGTAAGATTTGCCTGCTTGGGAATGATAATCTGAAATTTTTACAGAGACAAGACTTTGGAGAGGACATTCACATCATCTTTTCTGTTCTTCCAATTGATGGCCCATGTAGAACCAATCATGGCTATTATGATGACGACTATGATATTGAGAAGATACAATTTCGAATAAAAAACGTTACTGCTCAAATTAGGCCATTTCGGCGTGAGTTCATACTCTTACTTTTGTTTCCCTATCGTAGCAATTTCCAGCAAATCGATCTTCAATGTGGTATATTTTATTTCTTCTTTTCATCTGTCTGTTTTTTGGAACTTGGTTAGCCTGGTATTGGTACATCAGAGACAACAACTACAATGGAGATGACATGAGGGTTGATAACAATCTATGGAAGTTAGTTTACGCAAAGAAAATTCACTATAATCACCATTAACTTCAGTACATCACTTTCTCGAATGTTCTCTATCCTTCCAACTGCACTCATCGTTGTTGTTAAGCACTATGATTCCCATCTTGCCAAAGACACAGACATGTGCAACTTCAACTTTGAGTGTGCTGTTCCATCGGGTCCGTTTAGAGCTGCCAACAACATTCTCAGTGCATCGAGTATTATTTTTGTCTCTTTGATAATGATTGTTTTCTCGATAAAAGGAAATTGTTGGCGACGTTTCCTGCCCCTCAATACATGTGTCACGTTAACGGGACTTTTCTGGACAGTGATGAACTATTGTCCACAAAAGCATTCGTTTCATCTTTGTTAGTTTGAGTACGTTGGGACAGCTTCAAATATAAGAAATTTTCAGTTACCATCACGATGATTATGACGGTTTTGGAAGCCAAGTTTGTACTATTTTCAATCAGAAACAAACGGAGTCCTTACCATTACCACTTCATCAGCAGCTTGACAATGCTCTTGATGTTCGGAATAGTCGTAGATACGGTAGATGTTGCAGTTTTGAAAACAATTATTGCAATTCATCAATTTCAGACTTGGGAGAAGACGTGGGTGCACAGAATTTCAGTGATTTTGGTTATCGCAATTCTGGTAATCTATTCTTGCATATTCTCCTTATTCCACGGGAATGTTTACTTGAGAATAGTAGTCGATGCCATCAAACGCACTGCAATATATCAGAAATGGTATGATAGGATCACTAAAACAACATCACGGTCTAATGTCAGAGAGTTTTATGAAACTCGTGTTATTATTGAAAATGTTTCAGGGTGAACACCATCCTGAAATACCCCAGGAAAACGGTCAACAGGGTCAAATTCCACTGCAAGGCCAGCCCCAACAAGCAGCAGGAGAAGTGAATTCATGAAGCGTTGAATTATGAAAGTTTTCTCATGTTTCAGTTTGTTGTTCTACCTGTAGAAGTCGTTCCACCTGGAGAAGCCGGTAATGAAGCAGAAGCGGAGCTGAATCAAATGTCTAGGGCTGGAAGTCAAGATCCTTTAATTAACCAAAGAGAAGCGAATCCTCCACCGATGCAAGATGCGAATCCTCCACTGATGCAAGACGATCCCCACGTATCAACGAGAGTTCATGTATTTTTCTTCTTTTCTATTCTTAACATATTTGCCTGGTGAGTCGATTACCCAAAACAATTTCACATTTAGACACTTTTAATTTCCTTCTTTCAGGTCATTGTATGGACTCTTTTTATTACCATGGTTCGACACTACAATTGTGACACTTCGAATTCTTCAATGTGATTTTTGTCTTTACTTCATTGGGTACTTTGGAATCAACGTAAGTGGATGATGTTTAAACTTTGAATATCAAACGTCTTTTTCAGTTATATTACATGGCAGACAAAGAAAAAAAGCGCACGGAACTTTGTTTGCTTTTCGGTGGAATAAGTGTTTTTGTTGTTTCTATTGGATCTTGGTTCGTCATCTCCACTTTCTTCTTGCCAGCCTACGTGCCTTGGTCACCAGCCGAGTCTCGAACTTTGAACCAAAAGTGCTTGTGCAATTGGCTTGGTTTGGATTGGCATGACCTTCTACATTATATATCTGCAGTCATTTGTCTCTTTTACTTTTTGATTGTTCGGAAAATGGACAAATGCTTCTATCATGTGGATGAAGAAGTCAAGCGGATTATTAAATTTTGAAAAAATTGTGATTTCGTATTTTCTTGTATATTTTCTTGTATTTATCATTGAACATCTTACGCAAATGTTTTAATGTTTTATTTACTCAAATAATAAATAATCATTATGATCAGTTCTTCGGTGGTGAGCAATGATCCGAAACTTCACATCTGAATCGATTTCTTGGTGTACAGAACGCCCACTGAATCTCATTATAGTTTCTATCAAATCTCTGCATAATACAGGACTTGAGCTTCAGGTCGCAGTGACATCCGCTAGCTCTAAATCTTCAAATTTTTCGAACCGCGGCGACTTTTCAAAAACTCACGCCCACTGATAACCATTTCTCTCAGAGTTACACCACTCGTTTGGTTCCATGTTTTCCATACAATCGTGGTCTGTGGAGCATGGCATGTTTCTGAAAAATTACCGGAAATCATGCATAGAAAAGCATTTTTTCAATAAAAATATCCCTCTAATAGAAGGGCTCTCCAAAAGGTTCAAAAAGCAAAAATTGAAACCAACGAACATTCCAGCAGTTCTCACAAAATGACCCCCTTGGCAATCGAAATTTGGATTCTCCGTGGTAGAATCATGGACACAATCAGGAGTTCTATAGAAGTTTGTCGGTGGGAAACATCGGGGATCTCCTGAAATCCATTCAAACCAAAAGATTAGTAGATTCCTAACTTACTCAACTGCTGTGAGAGTCCAATAACCGCTAGAATAAAAGCCAAAGCGATCGTTTTCATTTCTCAGACAAAAAACTGTTTTTCGAAACGGTACCTGCTTCTTTTTATGAGACATTTTTCTGTGAGTCACAATGTTACCTTTGTGGATTTTTTTTCTTTTTAAACAAAATGATATCGTTTTGTTTTGGTTCTCCTGTTTCCAGGTATGTGTCATACAGCTTTTCAGTAAAAGTGTAGGGGAATTTTCCTAAATAAATCCGGCATTCCGTTTCGAACATTTTGAAATGCGATGTTTATTCAAAGAAGAAAATCAAAGGAAGAAAACTTTCCGTCATGAAAGCCAAGACTTATAATTTTTGAAATTCCCTCAAACTTGTTTTTTTTCTAAAATCATATGATAGAGTTGTATAAAACATAACTTTTAGTTAATATCGCACAGACCTTACCAAGTCCCAAATTACACGAAAATCTAAAATGTCGCTTTTCTAAATGACATGTTTCCCGCGCCCCTCGACAACTTCATTTTCTCGAGTTTTCATTCTATGAAAAAAAAAAACTATGAAAATTATTCTCATATTTTTTATTCTTATTTTTCCAGTGTATTTTGCCGTTCGCGAGCGTGAGTTGTTTCTCTAATATGACATCAATTTCCAAAAAACAATTCAGAAGGCCCTCCTGAGAATCCTGGATTGTTCAACGAATTTGAAAATTATTATGACATTTATATAAACGAATCGACCATTTTCCTACCGGATACATCCCCGGACTTCCAAATAGGTCAAGCTTTATATATCCATGGAAACATAAAAATCTCCATGAGAGAGCTAACAGTGTATTTTCAAAAGTATGACACGTTTCGGTATGGGATTCGGGTTAACAACACTAATCTGGAGACTTTGTCTTTCCTGCAACCATGGTTTGTGCATCCTCTAGATGATTCAGGTTAGGAGATTCACTTGAAATTTAAGATTATCATTTTCTTCAGCGAATTCTGTTGAAATTACAAATAATCGGAATTTGACAAGCCTTGGGTTCGACTTCAAAGATTGCACCTACTGTTATGGCAGTGTTCTAATAACTAATAATCCAAACTTGGATCTCAAAAAAGATTGTGATGGCATCATTGCAATATACAGCTCTAGAAGAAAGATATCAGGGAATTTGGCTGATTGTGGGTGTGAAATAATTGGAGATTTCAATAAATTCATATCAACCATGCCTTCAAGTTGCTGGATGTTGTTTGGTAATGCCACAATTGATGAGAACTCTGATCTTAACGTTTTACAGGTGAAAAAAACCATTTTTGGGATTATTTTTGATATTTAATTTTCAGAAAAAGTTCGCCAACGTCACTAGAATCAATGGGGGTCTGTCGGTTCAAAAAACGCTATTCACTGATTTATCATTCTTACGTTCTATTGAAATTATTGATAGTGATCCTTATCAGTCCACTGTATTCTATAGCATTGTTATCAAAAACAATCCGAATCTCATTAGCTTGGGAATGAATGCAAAACGAGATGGGCTATATTTAACCATCCGTGACAACCCTAAACTTTGTGTTACTCCACAAGAACTAATCAATTTTTATGCTGGTCTCGGTCTGGACTCAAATTTAGATGTCCCGGTTTGCTTTAACAATGGAACTTCTCCAAAATGGTGTGAACTTAAAAATACGACAACTTTAGCTGTAAGTTTGTTATCTTATTTCTCTTAGAATCAATGTTTTTCTTTAGAATTTTCCGGAAGGGTGTGAAGTTTTGGTTGGAGATCTGGTTTTCGATGAGGAATTCGATTTTGAAAATTCCTATAAGCTATTCTACGTGGAATATATATTCGGAAGCTTCACCATCACAAATAGTTCATTACGAACTTCAAACATGCTGCCGAATCTTATCAAAATCCGATCTACCAGAGACAACAAAAGCCCCATACACATTTCCAACAACTCTGGACTACATGATATTTTTTTCCCGTTCACTTTTCAAGGAGTCGAAAGCGGAGAGAGTTGTGTCATTGAAAATAATCCTAGTCTGGCAATGGATATCCACACTTGTTCTATTTTGAAAGGGAGGAAAGAGGCGAAAACGGCAAACAATTTTCAAAATTGTGGTTGGTTTTTTTAGTTTCAGACTTCTCGTATGAAGATGATTTTTCAGGTGACGACACGACAACCTCGGTTAGAAAATATGACAGCACACCGTTGAACATTGATGTTTATAAAGGCGTTCCAAAGTTTCTGGAAGTCTCTCACGCTGTTGATGATCCGGGTACTGTAACTCAGAATAACCCATGGGATCGAAACTTCACATCCATTGAAGATAGTGATGAAGATGAAAACGAGGAGCCAGAAAAGAGCACTACATACTTTCGAAACTCCATTTATTTGAATATCACTGTTTTTTTCTTGAGTTCTCTTATTTTTGAATGAAGCAATTTGATAGCACTTTTGCGGTTTGGACCATTTTAAAGGACAATTCTTTCTGAATTTTCAGAGATATCCATAGCCATCAAATTCTACCAAACAATAGGTTTTTTTTTCATTCTAAAAATTTATTGCGATCTGGGGCGAAGATGGTCTGGGGTGAAGATAAACCAGTGGTATTAAGTGATTCGGGACAGGGGAGAACATATTATAGCACAGGAACAATATGAAATTCAATAATCGATATTCGATTTAGGAACATTTTTGGTGATAGGTTAACTATTGATATTGGCTTAGATGTTGGTCTGATGGGTGGCATGAGCAACGCGAGTCACCCGCTTTCCAGATCCCCAATCAGCACGGATGTCTTCCATAAAATTGTCGAACACGTCCTCCGTGGCATAGCACATTTTTCCGGGTATGTTGTTATTGACACGCTGCATGTTTTTGATGCTGAAAATATCATTTAATTCAAAAAAGCCAACAAAACTGAATAATCACCAATTGGAAGACTTGAAAGCATTATACACTGGATCGCTTTTAGCCACATACTGATAGATTCCTGATGGAATCATACCGACGGGGTGCGTGCGAGTTGGGATGAGATCCAATTGGAAATGGGGTGGCATTGGGACCGCTTTTCCGTTTGCCGATTTAAACGAAACAGTGCCACTTTGAATGTGCAAGAATGGCATCTTCGCGACGACCCCTTCGTGGACGAAGTATTTCCCAGCAAACTTGAGAGGTTCGGGAGAATCGGGAAACGTGGCCTTTGGCAAACGTGTAGCATGGTTCCACGTCGGATCGGCAGCAATCGTTTCGGCGTTTCGGCGTGGTGGGTTGCCGGCATTCCACACATCCGTACTGGTCTCGTGAACCATATGTCGCAGATTGTAAGGCCTGAAATTTTATCAAAATTACAGAATTTTTAAACAGCAAGATTTATTCTCTACGGAGATGCGAATAGTAAAA
This sequence comes from Caenorhabditis nigoni, assembly GCA_027920645.1. NCBI lineage: Eukaryota > Metazoa > Nematoda > Chromadorea > Rhabditida > Rhabditidae > Caenorhabditis > Caenorhabditis nigoni. The sequence goes on from CP115869.1 coordinate 3,208,169, forward strand.
AAAGGACTTACTCAGAATCTCTACGAATCTTCTTCGCATTGAATCGAGTGTCCTTCAATTCGATGGCGCTCTCGGCGTACAGATTGTCATGCGATTTGGAGAGATCACGCAGTCTTGTGAGCCACCGAACTGTTTCGTCACTCGAACCATCCGCTCTGAAGTCGTATTGGTACTGCATTGGCTTTCTCCAGTCTTTTTTGATGTCAAAACTCTCGAACAGGAATCCGATTTCTGATGTGATTTCATAAATATCTCCTCCAAATTTGAAGACATTCTTGCTCATTTGAACTTGACAAGGGATAGCTGAAATATTGAAATATTACAAAACGTATATTTTTATTAACTCACAGCGCTCCGGCTCGACTTTCTCCATAGGCGTCTCTGTCAGTTCGACTGCTGGACTGTGATCTGTCATCGTCGCAAGATTCCCGAGCTGCATAGTGGAGAAGCTGGTCTCAAACTGAGCATCGTATCCACCGAAAGTTCTGTTGAACTTGATGTGGCTCTTCGTGTCGGCAAATTCCGGAGCAGCACAAGCAAAATTGTCCACAGTTTGATTTTGGCCATCCGATTGATTCTCCTGAGCGATGGATTCGGCATCAGTAGCAGCGACCTGCTCGAAAACGTCATCATCGAGCTCGGATTCATATACTCTGTTTGAGTCGGAATTTTTGTCCAGAGCAGACTGATGAAACACGTCAATACTCTGTCTAGCACAATAGTTGTCTGCATTCTGACGGTTGAAAGACTCGCTGGTGTTTGGTCCTTTGTATGATCCCGAGCGATAGGAGCTGGCATGATGTTGATCTGAAAAATAAATCAATGAGAATTTGTTTCAATGAGAAAATTGGAATTGTTCGTTTTTTCAACATTTCACACCAATATTTTTTAAATATGTCTTACCTTGGTCTTGAGATCCTCTGCTCTGGTGGTTCCAAGATCCTCGTCGGCACATTCCCGATCTCGTGAAGTTGGAATCGATACAGTACGCGGCACTGCTATACTTGTGGCTATCGTATGTTTGGATCGAATGGAATGACTTGTTGGCATTGGGGGCATTATACTGAGTATTATTGTAGCCATGCGAATGATATCTGGAGCCGTTGCTTGTGTATGAGTTGTTGTGAGGATTTCCACGGACGTTAGCTGGCATCCCTTGGTGGGAATGGTGGTAATCTATGTGATGAGAAATTGGGTGACTCTCCTTTCGATAGTTTTCGTCAGCATTGTTGTGTCTCGAAACAGAGCGCCACTTCTTGTGGTGATACTCGAGACTATCCAGGCGGGCTGAAAACGGATGTATTTTTGATAATAGGATTTGTTATGTTACCTTTGAAGCCAGCTTCTTCGTTATATCCACACAACACGTCCGCGTTCTTGGAATACGAGCGGCGTGAATCACATTCGGAACTTCCACGAGTCTTGGCCACTGGTAGAACATTGAAGGAATTGTTGGCAGCGCTGTTAGAGTCCTTTTTGCTGGCATGATAGTTCGTGGCGCCGAAGTGTTCCATTTCATGTTGGTATCCGTGATTATAATCCTTACTGGCTCCTCTTTCAGTCGCATTGGAGTACGCGGACTTACTCTTCAAGGACTTGTTGGCAGAACTGTAGATGTCCTTCTCATTGCAATAGTAACTGTCGGTGACGGCGTTGAACTTTTCTTGCTGGTATTCGTAATACTTGTTCTCATTGTCTCTTCCAGTCGCATTGACACATGATGAACCACTCGTCACACGAGCCCTGTTGCTCTTCATACCAAGTGGCACGTCACCGTTTCCTGGATCACCGGCACCATAGCCTCGAGCATCTGTCATTGAAATGCTATGGAACGTCCGGTTCCCGATTCTCCCGTCGCTCTCCTTACGATTCTCCCCACTCCACCCTCTTCCGAATTCGTGTGGGCGACTGCGGTCGCGATAGTTTTTCGACTGGGATCCATTGCTCGGGCGTCTCTTACCCTCTCCAGAAGCAGTTGAGTCGGATCGGAGCTCATTCGCTGAAAACAAAACTTTAATCGATTTTTGGCTTGAAGAAAAGACAACTATGGGTTACTGTGCTAGTAGAAATGTGCCTGGTCAGTTGCTATTCTGGCTCCAGGACTTTCTGAAAGTTGACATTTTGAAAGCAATGCAATTTCGAAAGTTTGAAATGTTCTCCATTGACTTAAAATTGACAACTAAACCTTTGAATCAACAAATTTATAGTACGACTTGTATGGTTTGTACCCTACACTCCGTAATTGGTCATTTGTTAGCTATTATGAGAAACAGCTCCAGAAACGGCAGGTTGCTGAATGTCCTTTATAAGTTCGAAAATAATTTTATCGCCCTTTTCGCGATTGCAAGTCAATATTCAGTCGGAGAGATATCCACGCTTTCGAATTGCGTTTTTTTCAAAATGTTTCGAAGCCGTCGTTTCCCCTGCTGGAAGCTAATTCACTCACCTTTGCTCCACCCGGCCCCAAACTGTGGCGGCTGACGTCCGTTTGCTCCGTAAATCTTCGAGTTTTCCTTAACCGAATCGCTGTTCACGCTTCTCCGAGCCTTATGCTCATTTTGTTGGGTGTAGTGATGTTGGGAGTGGTGATGATTGGGTTGAAAGTAGTTGCTATTCTTCGTGCAAGCTGGAAAATGTTGACTAATAGGAAATCATGAATTGTTCTCTTACCTTGAACGTGGTTCGATCTGTTCCCATCGAAGCCACCAGAAAACATGGAACGATGGTTACTCATCGTTATCAGCTAGCTAAGCTTTCTAAATCTTCACGCCAAGTTATATCTGCAAAAAATATTGATAAAATATGTCAAAAACTCAAAACGAGAACAAAAAGTAAGTGAAATATCACATAACAGGCAATTCAGCCGGAGAAATCGAACCGGACCAAAAATAGCAATAAGAGTGAGGAAACAACTGATCGTCTGCGCAACAGAGGACAGTTACACGCAACAGTGTCTGCGTCTCCCCCTTCTCTGTGGTCCCTCTCTTCTCTGTGGTCCCACTACGGCCTCACGAACTGTGCGGTGTGAAGCAAACGCGCTCCATGGAAAATTGCGCAAAACTCTGATATTTGAATCAAGTTGGCTGCGCAGGACGAGCTATTTGAAAAGAGTCAATGCGAAGCGAAATGGAGAAAAAGGGATGTTCTTTTTAATCGAAATTTAGACAAAATTCAGATTAAATAATTATTTTTTTTGTACAAAAATGTCCTAAAATGAACTGTGAAAAAATGTCAACTGTTCCTGTTTTCCTATCTCTTCGGTATAGATTCTAGAATAATAAATTTCGAGATAAACTGGAACTTTATTTTGGGAATTTGAAAAAATAAATGTGTTTCTGGGATCTCAAAAATGACATCTCTATTAGTACGTTGTCATTGTTGACAAAACAAACGGAAACAGGGGTTAAGGGTTCATAGCAACGGATAACTTGGGTCTACTATGAAATTCTGGACCTTGAATAGGTGCACACTCTTCTTTAGACTCAGTCGATCGAAGCAATATAGTGGACAGGGTCTTAATTCGACACCTCTTTTTGCTCACCAAATTGTTTTAGCAAAGGGAGGGACCCCATGGAAATTTTTTCAAAAATTTTTTTTTAATACGGTTTACATTCATAAAAACACCAAAAACTTTCACTAAGCCTCCCAAAAATGCACTCAAAAAAAGAAAAATCGGTATTTTCCGAGCTCATACCTTTTTTGCAGGAGCAGGAGTGAAAAAAAGGATTTCAGTTCTGTAATCAGCGTGTTCAAAAGTATCAGAATCGTAGAAAAAATCCGAGCTCTAAAAGTTTTTTAAACGCGCTCCGATGTGTGAGCAAAAGTAGGTGTCGAATTAATACCGTATATATAGTGGAGAATCGAGAAAGGAACCTAAAGAGAAGTATGAAGTGCGGTCAAATGAAAAGTCCGTTGTAAGAACGCTTTTTTGGGAAATGAGGAGGTCCTCCCGTGAAATGAAATGACTTTTAAGAAACAGGAGCTCTCGCTTGACACTTGACGCCCTTACCTGATGTCCACATGGAAGAGAAACATGAAATTTCAATCATATCAGGAAAAATTGCAATGAACCATTTTTCTGATATAAGTTTTTACAAAAACCTTACATATTAACTTGAAAGATGTTTCAATTTTTTCATAAACATCTTGAACTACCGCAGGATATTTTCATATTGGGAGGACCTGCATTTTGAGCTAGAACCATTTATTATCCATGAAACTTCGAATGTTCGCAGACGACTAGTTTCCCTTACTGGCAGAAAATGTATGCAATGTTGATGAAATGCAAATTCACATTTTTCTGATTGTGTTCTCGCGAGGTCGCGGGAGTGTCCCCGCAGGGTGGCAAAAAAGGCTCCAGCGACCTAGCGTCGATGGCCTTACCCATGAATCACCAGAAGAACAGTTTACCATCTTTTTAACACTCTCTGCTTACACTGTACTATCTCCCTGCTTTAGTATATCTTTCTTTTCTCTCTCCCTTCTTACCACACTCTTTTCCCATCATTCTGGGCTTTCTGTTCCGTTTGAATCGTTCGTCCTCGCCCATCAGTTTTTTTTTTCTTTTTCAATCATTTGCATTTTTCGAATTCCAGCAGTTATGTCTTTTTTATCGAAGCCAGCCTTATATTTTTAACTTACATTTTAGCTCTCGCACATTTCTTTCATATCGCTCACTTCATTCTTAATACACAGCTGACCTCTCCATCCCTGTACTATCTCTCCTCCTCCTGTACTATATCATGCTTGCGTCTCTGGCTTTGGGCGTCCGGCATATGTTTCCTTCCTCTTCGCCCCCCCCCCTTCTTCTTATGTGAAGAAGTTCTAGCTTACAGTGAGACGTCTTCTCGACCTTGTTTAGCGCCAACTTTTCTTCTTCCAAACTTCGCGGTGATTTTGTTGACATAATCGAATTTATAACGAATTTTCGAATTTACTGATCATTTTTCTTTTAATTCGGGAATTAAAATACCTAAAAAGTCTTAGTTTTGTACCCCAAAATTGTAAGTTGTGTACCTCTAAATTACTGTGTACCCTATAGTACTTCTGAATCGTTGTATCTTCCTTACAAGATTTTTTTGTTAGATTTTTCTCTAGAAGATATTGGACTAAATGTCGAAAGCGCACATTGACATACCGTAACCTGTGATAAATGGGGCCTCCTTAACTTCTAACTTCGAGTTAATTTATCTTGGTTCCTATCAAAGATATGAAAAAGTTGTCAACAGTTAAATTGTTTCTCAGGATATCACAAACATTCTATCAGTTGAAACGTTTTTCATAGCTGGCATAATAACCAAGAAAGGTTAGCTCAAAATTGTACGGCAAGGGGCTCTTCTATTACAGGTTCTAAAGTATTCAGAATGATCCTAGTTTGAGGATATTTACAAGATTTAACCCCTAGTTTCGGGTCACATAGAGTTTCGTATACCATAATTGCTCATTGTGGGACTCCACCCTTTCTTATGTTCTCAGTCTGCCCAATTCTGTGGATCTTATTTGTTCATTCACCGTCTCTCGTTTTGGTGTCCCAAGTTTCTCTTACCCACGTCCATACTAGTAACGGGCCGGGGCGGCGCGGTCCCGGGCCCTGGCGGGCCGGCCCGGAATTTTACAAGTATGCCCACGTCAAGATAGACTAGAAAACTTATCGGTTCATGTTTGGCAATTTCTGGACCATCAACTAAAGTCCCATAGAGAAATCATAAGAAAAAAGTTAGGCCATGTAGAGTACTTCAACTTAAAAAAAGAAATTTAGAGAAAAGGTTGAAAAATCAAAAAAAAATCTCAAATTCCCGCCTCACGATTTGATCTGCAATGAAACATGCAACTTCTCATTGAACCACCGCGTTCTCTACACTTCACCACCAGATCATGAACTGAATTTTTTGCAGAACTACAATGTCTTCTTCTTCCGTTCCAACTTCGTCTTCTTCTTCCTCTTCTTCGGGGGTGAGACGCTCGACAAGAGAGAGGTAAGAAAAAAAACACACTTGAATTTCAAATTTACATCAATTCCAGCAAAACTACCAACCGCCTTACCGGATATGGTTCCGGCTCAACGGCTCTCGTGGAATCCCACGTCATCACTGATGGGTTTCCGGAGTTCACCATCAAGACCGCCGATGGGAGAGAGCTCGTCGGAAATGATGCCGAGCTCTGGGTAGGTATTTTTTTCTAGAATTTCGGATGCAGAAGCTAGATGTCACAGTATTATGTTCAGGATTACCGGGACTTGCTCAATGAGTACCGGCTGAAGAAAAACCCATCGACAAAATGGGTTTCGGGGTACTACAAAATTGAAAGAACTCTTGAAGAGAGAGTCTTCAAAGGAAGATGGTTCCAGCTGATCAAGTGGCAAGGCTTCGAGGATCCACTCTGGAACACATGGATCCGGGGACATGAAGTGAAGGTAAGTCTTCAGTTGCTAATCGAAAAAGGGTATAATTGAAATTCAGTATGCCAGAGACGTCTTGAAGAAGCGTAAATCCGTGACCAAGAGAAGATTGGAGAATCCGATTCACAGAGCTTCTCCGCCTCGTGGTATGTTACATTTTGAATAATGTCGAATGTCATCAGTATTTTTTTTTCAGCTCGCTACATCATTCAGATGACGTCATTGGATGAGAGTGGACCAATGGCAATTGAGTATTTGTAATTATTTAATTAAATTTAACCACCAAGCTTTATTTTCGAACTCAGATTTGTTGTGAATTATCTTGTCTTCCATACCCGACATATTTTGACGTTTCTAATCCTCTATTACCACCCTCGTCACATCCCATTCCACCTCATCGTTCTTCCATGTTCTCTGTATCCCATTATTCATCACTTTTTCACGCTAGCTCTCTAATCCTGCCAGCTTTTCTTTCTTATCTCAATTTACTAACCCAACCCGGCTTGCCCACTTCTTTTTTTTTTGCTCCTCCCCCAATCATAATTGTAGCATTTGAAAGTTTTTCTTCTCCCCAGTTTATAAGAATTCGAAGAGGTCATCAAAACTTGAAATCCGTTTCATTACATTCCCAGTCTATTCTTATGTCCTAATTTCTCGTTATTTTTCCAAACCCCACCTCAAGCAAACGCATTTTTTCTTGTCAATAAAACTCTTTTCTCCAATTGTCTTGTTTTCAAATTCCCAAAGCAAAATGAGAAAAAATATGAATCAGGCCCTGATACTGAAAATTTGGCCGATGAAATATCAGTAGGTGAAAAAACAGAAAGAGTTCCCTCTTAAGTGTCTTTTTCCAATTAAATAAACAGTATTAGCCAGACTTTTTATCTGTTCATCTTTCTCTCTATATATAATATCTCAAAATTAATCTTCAACGAGAATCGATTCTGAAACTTCAGAAATATCCATAGGCATGACTTACAAAACAAAAACTAAACTTTTTTGCAAACCCTTCATTGGAATTGGGTTACAAACACTATATAGGATACATCGGTAGATGGAGCATAGGGATACATTGGTATATGGGGCTTATAAAAACTGGAAGGAAAAACTGGGAAGTGTCCAAAAATGAGTATTCAAATAAGAAGATTATGGCACAAGAAAAAACCAGATAAATGAAACCTATGCATATTCAGTACGAAAAAATTAAGGATTTAGTTTGCTTAATTGGTGTCTCGAGACGTCTTCTAAAACCCCTTCTTTCCCCAATCGGCACGGATTTTCATCAAAAACTGATCCATCTCATCATCTGGGGCAATTTCGTCATATTTGACTCCGGGTTTGTCATTAACGACTCGAACCATTCCATGGGCACTGAAATTTTCAGTTGATTACTAAAAGATTATAAAACTGAATAATTACCACTGGGAAAATTTGAGCTCCTCGTAGTCGGGATCATTTCGGTCCGTGTATTCGTAGATTCCAGAAGCGATGAGCCCGGAAGGAACTGGCCGAGTTGGGAACAAGTCGAATTGAAAATTCGGAGGCATTGGCACCAGTGCACCCTTCGCCGACTTGTATGTCACAGTCTTGTGTGCAACATGCAACAATGGAAACTTTGAGACAAAGCCAGAATGAGCAATGTACTTTCCAGCAACCTCCTGACGTGCTGGATTTTCTGGATAACTGGCCTTCGGCAGGAGTGTGGAATGATTCCAGGTCGGATTGGCAATAATGATATTAACCTTTCTGACTGGTGGCGTGTTGGATTCCGAGTTGCTGACTCTGTGGCGATCGAAGACGCGACGATTCTGATGCTTGTCACCATCATCCTCAGCCTTTGATTCGGAAGTAATTTGGCGATTGCCGTCAATCAATGCCGAAAGGTCGCAAGGGCTGAAATAGAATTGAGATTACAAATTTTCTATGTGACTATTCGAATTGACTTACGCAGAATGTCGACGCAATTTCTTTGATGAATTATCCTCCCATTTGTTAGAGATATCAGCGTGGAGGTTTCCATTGGACTTGCCTAGATCACACAACCGCGAGAGCCAGCGAATCGCTTCGTCGCACCACCCATCAGCATTAAAATCATATGGATACGTCCATGGCTTCCTCTTCCAATCCTTTTTACTCATCTCGTCCTCACGATCCGCTTGTTTCTTAGTTTTGTGGTCATCAGCATTTCCTCCAGTTTCGATCACATTAATTTTCATAGGAGCTTCGCAGTGAGTAGCTGAAATACTAAATTATTTAAAAGAATAACATTCTCAGTTCCTCACAACGCATCGGATTAAATTCCTCCATATAAATCACTTTCTCTTCGACTTTTGGATTATGATCTCCAATCTCTTCATGATTCTCAAGCTGCTCAGCAGAGAAATCAGAACCAAACCGAGCATCGAACCCTCCAAACGTCTGGTTCATATTGTGTTGGCTCTTGGCCTCCTTGAATTCAGAAGAGCGATTGTCTACAGTCTCATTCTGGTTCACAGATCGACTAACATCAACAATGAATTCGTCATAATGAGCTGTGGGCTCCTCGAAAACGTTGTCATCTAGATCACATCCATCACCAAAGCCTGTATTCAAATCATACGGATGACCAAGAGCCGAATTGGAGAATGTGTCCTGTCTGGCACGAGTGTTGCTCGAATTTTGACGATTTCCGGTGTTTGTTCCTTTGTGAGATCCCGAACGATGCGAGTTGACACGATTTTGATCTGAAAAAAAATCAATAAGATTTCAAAATTGAAATTGCTTGTTTTTTCAACATGTTACACAACTGATTTCGATATTATATTCTCGAAGCATGTCTTACCGTAGCCTTGAGATCTCCCGTTCTGGTGGTTCCAAGATCCTCGACGGAATGATCCCGATCTTTTAAATTTGGAATCGTTGCAGAACACATCACTGCTTGACTGGTGGCTATTGTACGTATGGATCGAATGAAAGGACTTATTGACAATATGGCGATCATTGTTATACCCTTGCGAATGGTGTCTCGAGCCGCTGCTCTTGTGAGAGTTATAGGGGGGATTCCACGACCCGCGACCGTCAGAAGGCATCCCTTGGAAGGATTGGTGACTCCAGTGCTGATTGTTCGCCGAATGATTACGTGGATGACTCTCGTAGTGATTATATGAATTGTCTCCTTGGCTGGCATACGCACGACGAGCATCACTTTCAGACTTAACACGATCGTAGGTCACTGGCAAGCTCTGGAAAGGCTCGTTGGGTCCTCTGCGATTGTCAGTTTTGATGTGGCGGTTGGTGGCGCCAACGTTCTCCATGTCATCGTAGTATTCGTAGGACTTGTATTCAGTGGCTCCTCTTCCTGTCACATTGATGTACGACGACTCACTCTTGACACGAGCCCTGATGCTCTTATACTGATTATGGGGCATGGTCCGACGAGCCTCGTATTGGCCGCTGTGAATACCTACAAATCAGGAATAGAGCATAACATAGAAAATGAAGACGTTATTTACCTTCTTGGTATGAAGCCTTTTCGAATGAGTTAGTCTCCTTGTTGTACTTTTGCGACCGGAATGAAAAGTCTTCACGGGTGAACTTGCCGGAGTTGTTATCACTGTGCCCTTGAGTATCCTTCACTGCGAGACCATTGAAGGTCTTGTTGCCAATTCCATCGCTGTTCTCCTTTTGACTCTCTGAATTTGCAATTTATGGAGGAATACTGTTTTGTAACTCTCACCTTTCCAGCTTTTACCGAATTCGCGTGGGTGACTTCGGTCGCGAGAGCCTCTGTATTGAACCTGTCGACTGTCTTGTCTGGAATCGGAGACCTCGGATCGGACCGCTTTGGCTGAAAACAGTACTTTAATTGATTTTTGTTTTGAAAACAAGTCAGCTAGAGATGTCTCTGACGGTCGAAATTTGTCTTCCTAATTTTCATTCTTGCTGCTAGACTTTTCGAAAGTGGATATTTTGAAAGCGAGAACCAGAATAATAGTACAAGTTGTGTAGTTTGTACTAAAAAACCGGCTCTACATATAACCGTCCTGCTGTTCAGTGTCTTTAGTAAGTTCAAAAGTAATGTCTTGTCGTCCTTTTCTCAGTTTCAAATTCACTTTACGTTGGAGAACATTCCATTCTCTGTCTATCTCTCATGCCTATCTCTCAAACAGTCTCCGAGCTGCCGTTCTACCTGTTAAAAGCTAATTCACATACCTTTGCTCCAACCGGCTCCGAACTGTGGTGGTTGACGTCCGTCAACGCCATAGTATTTCGATTTTTCGTGGAACGAATTGTTGTATGAGCCTCTCCGAGCGACGTGCTCATTTTGTTGAGTGTTCTGATGTTGGATGTGGCGATGGTCGGCGGTGAAGTAGTTTGTCTCTTCTCGACACCCTGGAAAATGATAACTTACAGGATACTTTTTGTTTTCTCACCTTTCCCATGATACGTTCGGTTCCCATCGAACCCGCCAGAAGATTTGGATCGATTTTTGCTCATTTTTAGCAGATGCAAGTGAAGCTATAAAAGCTATGAATCCTTACTCCAAGTCTGAAACGCTACAAATAAATTCTGAGAAAAGTCGAAAACTTAAAACGAGAGCAAAAAAGTAAGTCAAAATATCATATCACAGACAATTCAGCCGGTGAAATCAGACCGGACCACAAAAAAAACAGTAAGAATGAGGAAACAACGGAGCGAGTGAGCGACAAGGGTCAATTACTGGGCAATCGCACACGCAACAGTTTCGCCGCGCACACTCAATTTAGTGTCTGCGTCTCCGTCTTCTCTGTGGTCCCTCTCTTCTTTGTGGTCCCACTACGGCCTCGCGAACTGTGCGGTGTGAAGCAAACGCGCTCCATGCAAAATGGCGCGAAACTCTGATATTTGAATCAAGTTGGCTGCGCTGTACGGGCTGTTTGAAAAAAGTCGATTCAGAGGGGAATGGAGAAAAGCAAAATTCTTTTTAATCAAAATTTAGACGTAATTTGATCAAATTATCAGGATATCAAAGTTAAGTATGGGCTGCGGTCAAAATGAATGTCTGCTGAAAGAAGTAACGTTGGGAAATAAAAAGGTTCATTGAGAAAAATATTCTTGCTTCTTGATATGTGGAGTCATTTTCAGATGTTCTAATGGAAAATGAACATTAAGTTTTAGGCCAACAAACTTCTCTGGAAATATTACAACGAAAATAGTTTGAATTAATCGTTTTATCACTGAATATTGTTTAAATTTAACCGGCCAGGTGTTCCTTTTTGAAATAGGGAATCTTCAACATGTTCAAAGTCGTGGGAAATTTGACAGCCGACCTCCAGACTTCTGAAAATGATCATATTGACCAAACATCACATGAGAATGCGTTTTTATACATCTGATGGACAGGTACTCTTTACGTTTCCCTCATTGTGTTCCCGCGAGGTCGCGGATGTGTTCCTTCCGAATGGCGGAAAAGGCTCTGGTGACTCACCACTTATGCAATTTGCTGGAATAACAATTTATCATTCCCTTAACACTCTCCATTTTCACCGTACTGTCTCTCTACTTTATTATATCTTTCTTTTCACCGTCACTGTCTACCATTCTCTTTGTATACCATCCTGGGATCTCTGTTCTGTATGAATCGGTCTTCATTGCCCTTTAGTTCATTTGTCTTTCTCGTATATTCGATTTTCCTGAATTTTAGTCGTCGTGTAGATTGGTCAATGCTGATTTCAGAATCGTTGGAACGTTTGTACCCTTTTCTCTGAATTAATCTAAGTTTTGATGCCAATCAATTCATTGAAGTCTTCTTACAGACCCCTCACTGACCCCTCACATTTTAACTCACACCACACTCATATCGCTCACTGCCCTTTCGGTACACCCCGACCTCTCCATCTCTGCACTTTCTCTTCTCTTCCTGTACTATATCATGCTAGTGCGCCTGGGATTTGTGCGCCTGGTGTATCCTTCCTTTCTCTTCCACCCTTCCTTCTTGTGTGGAAGAAGTAGTAGCTTACAAAGAACTGTCTTCTCGACCTTGGCCAAGGCCAGATTTTTCTTCTATTTCTTTTCCCTCTCTTGCTCTCACCGTACTCTTTCCCTGCTTTCTAGATCCTGTCGCTCATAGCTCTACTCATTGATCGCTTCAAAGGATTACTTTTCCTGTATTAGTCTTGTATTACGTTTTCTGTATCAGGGGTTACTTCTCCTGTATTAGTCCTGTTCTGCAAATTTCCACTGTAGACGAAATAATAAGCATGTATTCTCACAGTCCCATATCGTCTTTTCAAAAATTTTCTTTTTTCATTCCTTTCTCTGAAATGTGAAATCAAAATTCGTTCGTTTCCCTGTTTCACAAAATTTTCCGATTGAAGGTTTTTTAGGTAACGTCTTCGAAAAGCACAGCTACTGAATCTGCAAACAACTTCTAACTGTCCAAGCTCTTCGTGACCAGATTTGGGTCTTCAGATTGGTGTATTCTGGGATTTTCAGCGAATGAGATCTGCATTGAGCATGTTTCCTTTCAAACTCCTCTGAACAATCCGTTTTCTATTTCTACTCAGAACATCCTAGAGACCATCCCACTCTCACAAACCGTGTTAAAAAGCCAATCTCAGAATGGACGGTGACGATCCAGCTGGCGATCTTCAAGGCGGAGCCCCTCAAATGCCAAGTGGTCAGGGGTTCTTCGGAGGTTCTCCTTCCGCCGGAGCACCACTAATGCCAAGCATCCTAGGATTGTTTGGAGCTGCTCCTTTCACCGGAGCCCCACCAATGGCAATGTGTCAAGGATTTTTTGGATTTTCAGGTTTGTTTCAATTGATGATTTGCAAACATTCAAATACTCTGAACTGCCGGCTAGAAAGCACTTCGGTGCATGTACAGTTAGAGTTTTGTTAAACAGATCAAAACATTTTCAGTACACTTATCATTTTTTTTTCTTCAGGATACCATCCTTCGGCTACACCTCAGAAGCCGTTCGTCACCTTCCCTGACTCGGATGATGAAGATGAGGAGGAGGACGAACCAATGCCAGAAGTGCCAAATTCAAATGGTCCAATAATTGTTGAGATCATTCACGAGGAAGCAGGTTGGTTTTAATAAAAATTAATGATTCTCAAACATTTAAGTACTTCGAATTGCAAACTATACATTCACCGGGAAGCCAGAAAGCATTCCGATGCATGTACCGTTACCAATTTCAATAACTTCAACAAAAATTACCTGATAGCATAAAAGTGTTCTAAATAGACCAAAAAATTGAATGTACACTAATATTTATTTTTCTTCAGAACACTACCCATCCACACAGAACTATTCAATAATCACCTTCCCAGATGAGGAAGACGAGGAGGAGACGGAGGAGGAGCTGGATACTTCGAGATGTTTGGACACTGGTCTGGCAATCGTTCCATGGCCACTCGAGCTGTCAAGACTCACTGGCGATCGAGTGATCCATCGTCCTGGTTAGTTTTCAAAAAAAGCTTTATAAATATCATGTTTAGTCAATTTGAGAAAACCAGTGTTTTCGAAAAAAATCCATTAGCAACAATGAGAAGTTATTTTCTCTTCAAGGTATTTGTTTCAGGATTCCGTCGGTACGTCAACCAAAATCCAAACCCAGCTCCATTCGTACCAAACCTTGGAATCCAGCTTGTTCAAAACACCAGTTTCAGAATGGACGGTGACGAACCCGCTATGAAGAAAGCCAAACTGGACTCTGGCACCGTGCAGCTGTCTCCACCACAAGAAGGAGGGCCGGGAGTTCCAGCCACTTCGACATCGTCCTCCACCCCAGACGAGAGTCACGTTGGCACAGGTTCCGCAGCCACAGCTCGTCAAAGCTCAGCGAGTATGTTTATTTTTCTGATCAAGGATAAGAAAGTGTTGTTTTGACATTTTGACTGGGTGACCTCTTAAGTATCGCCCAAAACATTATTGTTTTTAGAGCTTTTTCTTGAATTTTAGCTGTTATTCTGATGCACAGCTGTCTTGTTAACAATTTCCCTTCTATTTCAGGCCTCGCAGTGGTTCCATGGCCGATACGTGTAGCTCTCATTGGGGATCGATTATCGCCCCCCGAAGAAGTTATTTTTGTCGGTATTCATCAAAGTCAGTTTGAAACAAAAAATATTTTAGAGAAAACGCTGAAAAGCAGTCATCATCAGTAGTTTCAGTTCCTGTTTTCCAGGGCCAGCAGGAGCTCCAAACAGGCGGCGCCGTCCCCGCCCTCCAATTCCGGCACCAGCTCTTCTAGAAGATCAAATTGCGCCTGACAGAGAGGTCATTTTTGAGGAAATTCGCGAAGGTTAGTTCAAAACAAAAAACCATTTTGAGAATCCCTGAAAAGCAGTCATTATCACAGAAACGAATACAGTAAACACTTTAAGAGAACGTCACCCGATTCGTCAAATTTGAGCCTATTTATCTCATTTTCTGTGAGCGATATCAAAAAGTGGTTAACTAATGAAATATTGCGGATATCATGATAAATATTTTATTAGTTGACAACTTTTTGTTATCTTTCAAAAGAAGTGAGATATATAGGCTCAAAGTGGACGGTTCGGGTGGTGGGGTCCTATCAGAGTGTTAACAGTAAATTAGACTATTTCAATCCAAGTTTTTTTCAGAACCAGCACAAGCTGGAAATCAGCGGCGCCGTCTCCAATTTCCAAATGTTCCGAACCATCGGCCAATTCCAGCTCCAGCTCTTGAAGAAGATCAAGAGCTGCCTGACATCATTTTTGATGGGATTCACCGAGGTTAGTGTAAAACTAAAATCTTAAGTAGAGTTTTGAAAAACCATGCAAAGCAGTCATTATCAAAAGAACATAAATATTAAATGGCTTTAGTAAGTACAAGTCTTTCAGGGACAGTAGGAGCTGCAAATCAGCGCCGCCGTCGGAATGTTCACCGTCCTCCAAACATCGTCCATGGACTCAATCAGCAACAGGGTCCTCCTCCTCCTCCAAACTTTCCTTTCCAAGACCTTTGGCCAATCTTGAGACAAATGGAATTTGCAGACTTTTTAGAATTTTTGAGAGTGCAAGATGATTAATTTAGCTCAAAAACCCGTTGAATACAAGAACCGTTCATGTATCCCTTCTTCATGTTTCTTATATTCCCCAATTTTTTATTATGTTAGTGAAACCATTTCAATTTCGCGCATCCACCACTTTCATTGTCACTCTTTTCGTTCCTATCGCATTTTGGATTTTTTTCCAGTTTTCGGATCTAGAATATCTATTTTAGCCTGACATTCTCTCTCTTCTCCCGATCAATTTCCCTTTTTTGAATTTCTGCTTTCAAAAACTGCCTGAACCCATGCTTCCGTTTGTGAGAATTCGCCTGATTTGTTATCATATCTTGGTTTACATGAATTTTCAATATATTAACTTTTCTGGAAATATCTCAAAACGTATCACTCTTCATATAGAATCAACTGCATCCCCCTTCCTAATTGGAAAACAAAACAATTAGACGATACACTCCCTAGAACAGACGTTTCTAGCACATCTACCCAACAGGCAAGTTAGCACCATGAAGAGCAATATCATAAAGGTGACAAATGATGGTCATTCTCCAATCAAATGACTGCTGCGTCTCTCTAATCTACTCGTTACTGTTTTGAGGAGACTGTGGGAAAAGGGAGAGCAACATCTGTAATGATGAGACATACAAAGAAACATAGACAGACAGTTCTTAGGAACGGTGGGTCTTATGGTACAGGTTATGGTACTTGTTGGATGCATTTTAAGTTGTATGGAATTTGGAATTTCAAGATTTCCGAGTGTTTTCGTAATGAAATTTCGATTGGAATATTTTCATAGATTATTCTTCAGAAATTTTTGGACTATACGAAGGCTCCTTAACTTTGATTCCTTAACTTCTATCTTTGAGTGAATTTATCTCGGCCCTTCTCAAAGATAAAAGAGAGTTGTCAACTATATCAGAATGAGCTTCTAGTGTAGATTTATTATGAATGAAAATCATCTCGAAAAATGATGATTCCCTTTAAATTTTCAAAATTTTCAAAAAGCTGGCCGGCCCGCGCGCCGACCATCTTTCCACCAATATGTTTTGAATACAAGATTCAAGTTTTTTGATATCTCCACCAAAAACTGACTTTAGAATTCTTGGTGGGCTTGTACATTTTTCTATGAACGAACATGAGTTTTAATGTCAATCGATTCGTCGAAGCCTTCTTATAGTCCCCTCACTGGCCGCTCACATTTCAACTCACACCACACTCATATCGCTCACTTCCCTTCCGGTACACCGCTGATCTCTCCATCCCTGTACTATCTCTCCTCTTCCTGTACTATATCATGCTAGTGCGTCTGGCTTTGGGCGTCTGGTGGGTGCTTCCTTCCTCTTCCACCCTTCTTTTTTTGTGTGAAGAAGTACTAGCCCACAGTGACATATCTTCTTGACCTTGGCCAAGGCCAGATTTTTTCTTTTCCGCCTCTTGCTCTCACCGCACTCTTTCCCTGTCTTCTAGATTCGGTCCATAGCTCTACTCATTGATTGCTTCATAGGGTTACTTCTCCTGTATTAGTTCTGTTCTTCAGTTTCTGTTTCACTGTAGGCGGCTACCGACTGCCGTTTGGATTTTGACGAGAAGGTTCTTCCTCTCCAGAGTCTAGCGTGTTTCATTCAAGCTCCTCTGAACAATATGTAATCGTTTTCTACTCAGAGCATCTTAGAGACCGCCCCACTGTCACTAACAAGGTTAAAAACACCAATTTCAGAATGGGCGGTGACGAACCAGCTCCGAAAAAAGCGAACCTGGAGAGTGGCACCGTGCAGATGTCTCCACCACCGCCTCCAGCTCACGTCGAGGATCGAGTGTTGCCGACTACAGGGATCCACGAAAGTCAGTTTGAAATAGAAAATAGCTTAGAGAAAACGCTGAAAAGCAGTGATTATTTCAGATTAACGGATATATTAAGTAATTTTAGTCCACGTTTTTTTCAGAGAACGAGAAGACCGCTCAACTTGCGAAGATTGAAGAATTGGAAGCGTCGAATGGGAAACTGGAGCAAGCAGTCGCTGAAAAACAAAAGAAGTTGGAAGATGCACTAGGAGAGAAAGTACGTCTCATGTCCCAGTTGGATGCTCAACAAACCAAGTTCAAAGAGCAAGAAGAACGAATGCAGAAACTCAGCGAACAACAAGAATCCAAGCTCGCCGAGAAGAACAAGGAAATTGAGCAAGTAAAAATGAACACCAAGGAAATGGAAAACAAACTGAAAGATGTACAACGCCAGCGTTCTGATGAAAGGGAAACATTCGAAGATTGGCAAAAGACAAGGGTTAGCGAATTGAGAGATCAAAACGCCCAAATGGTCGCTTATCAACAAAAATTGGAAGCTGCGGCCACAGAAATTAGGACCTTGAAGACGACGTGCACAGTTCTTGAAGCATCGGAGGCTCAAACGAAACAAGAACTCCAGATTCAAGTAAAAAAGGTTGACGAGCTGACCAAGAAACTGGTGGAGACAGAGGCGGAAAGAGACGATCTTCAAAGAAAGCTGCATGTGTTTAAGACGTCAATGGACGAGATTTTGGTTATATCTGAAACACCTATTTCGAATTCAGTGAATTCTTATCAATCCAATGCTAGCGAACGACAAAATGGAGAATTATCGGATCCGGTGAGTTATTAAAATTTGCTTGTAAAAAAAATCAATGACTTAAATTTTCAGATCAAAAAGGAACCAAAACAATAGACTTGCCTTCTTCAATGGTTCTCCAACCTGCTTCCACATCTATTTTGTTATCATCTGGTTGTCGCCTCCTTTATCATTCTTTTTCCTTACATCCGATTTTTGGAAGTTTCCACTGGCATTGTTGATCACCCAATCAGAATCTCTGCTATCTTTTACCGTCTCTTCTATCCTCTCCTCTTCTGTGTTCTGGATCCTGGAGTGTTCTGGATGTTCTGGAGTGTTCTGGATGTTCTGGAGTGTTCTGGATCCTTTTCCAGTCGTTTTCTCTAAATATCACTGATGTATTTGTTTTTTCCTATTCTCAAGGTTCTCTATTTCACTCCACCCCGCTTACCCACCATTTTAACTTTCACTTCTTCAGATTCAATCAAATTTTTGACCCTTTTTCATTTATTATACCCAGGATATCCATTTTATCGAGCCCGCCAGACAATAAGTGTTGAACCATTTTCCTGCCAACCCTCAACGTCTCACTGTCTTCACGAAAAGGCGTTCTGATTGTAATGTTGGTTTGCATGTTTTTGTAATGCATGAACTGTTCTGGAAATACTGCAAAACGTACCATTCTCTATATAGAAACATCTAAATCCCCCTTCCTAATTGGAAAACTAAACGATTAGGTAATACACTCCCTAGAACAGACGTATCTAGCACATCTACCCAACAGGCAAGTTAGCACCATGAAGAGCAATATCATAACGGTGACAAATGATGGTCATTCCCTAATCAAAAGACTGCTGTGTCTCTCTAATCTACTCGTTTCTGTTTTGAGGGGGTTGTGGGAAAGGGAGAATAACATCTGTAATTATGAGACATACAAAGAAACATAGACAGACAGTTCTTAAGAACGGTGGGTCTTATGGAACAGGTTATGGCACTTGTTGGATGTATTTGAAGTTTTATGGAACTTGAGTTCTAAGATTTCCAAAAATTCCAAGCATTTTTGGAATGAAATTCTGATTGGAATATTTTCACAGATTCTTCTTCAGAAAATTTTGGACTATCTGTCGAAGGTTAACATACTGTAAAACCTGTGGTCATTGGGGTCTCTTATCGTAAGCCCTCTAGTAGAAGGTCACCCACTAATCGCACTATGAGTCGATTTATCTCGGTTTCTGTGAAAGATATGGAAAAGTTGTCAACTGATAAAATATTTACTATAACATTAAAAACATTTTGTTTGTTGACCACTTTTTGATATCAGTGAGAGCAACAAAGGTATATGAGCTCGAAGTGTAAGTATTGGGTGGCCTCCTATTAGTGATTTTACGGTAATTTCTAACTTCGAATCAATGTATCTCGGTCCCTATCAAAAATATAAAAACGTTGTCAACTAATAAATTGTTTCTCATGATATAACAAACATTTTATCAGTTGAAACATTTTTCGTAGTTTGCATAAGAACCAAGAAAAATTAGCTCAAACGTAAAAGAGGAGTTTTATTACAGGGTCTAAGATATTCAGAATGTATGAAAACGTCTCATTTTAAAAAATATTCAAAAATTTAGCATCTAGTTTGTGCATTTAGATTTGTTAGTCTCTGATATGGATGCGTTTTAATGGAGTCAAGGTTTCACATCTACCAGATAATTTGTTGAGTTTCATTTTTCGGAAACTTCGGCACCAACCTGATACCGTAAACACTTTATTTAAAGGCCACCCGAGCCATCACCGTTCACAGAATTTAGGAGGAGCTTCTCAGCTATTTACTGATTTTCAGCTACCGTAAACACTCTAATAGAAAGACCCCCAAGTCGTAAAACTTGAGCTCATATATCTTGATTCCTGTAACAGATATTGAAAAGTAGTCAACTAAAAAAATATTTGCCATATTGTGATGAACATTTTATTAGTTGACTACATTTTGAAGTATTCTACAGGAATTGAGATATACATACTCAAAGTTGGCGGTTTGGTGACCTCAAATTACAAAATATGGAAGAAAATTTTTCGAAATTTCGTTCAAGAAAATTCTAAACTAACTTCTCTCCCAAGTGCCACCCGAACCGTCAACTTTGAACTCATATATCTCGTTTCTTGTAAAATGTATCAAAAAGTGCTCAACTAATTAAATATTGTTGATAATATGATTAAGATTTCGACAGTTGACTATTTTTTGCTTTCTCTCACGGGAAGCGCGATAAATTAGCTCAAAGTTGATGATTCGGATGGCACCCTATCAAAGTGTGTACTGTAACTTTCCAACCCTCCCTACCCTGTCTCATCTCAGTAAGGTGCGAGTTGGAGAACAATAGACGTGGGTAATGAAAATCAAACAGTTTAGAGTGGGAAATAATCGTTCCCCTGGGATTTCCCCGGGGGAGATCATCAAAAGCATTTTAATATGACCGCCATGTCATTTTTTTGTTTGGCATTTTTTTTCGCACCACACATTCTCAAAAGATGGATGATGAGGGGGTGGTTGCTTATAGGAATAACCGCTCATCGTTTTTTTGGGACTCCGCCCTATCTCATGTTCTCAGTCTGCCGTGGTCCGTGGATCTCATTCGCTCATTTACCTTTCCTGGTTTTGATGTTTCTCTTCTTTTTTCTGCCAAATACTCATCTCCTTTGATATTATCTGCTATTTGCTCGTCTGCTATTTTAGCTTGTCTGCTGTTGAGAGTTCATCTGCTATATTGGCTCGTCTGCTACATATTATGTGCTATGGGGTTTCTCATCTTATATTAGGAACTTTTTTCGACAGGCAGAAAATTCGGGGGGTTCAACGATTCGAGGGTACAGGGGAGTACAAAGTGATTCAGGAGTACAAAATCCATGTTTCGGGGGTACAAAAGTTTTTTGCAAGTTGTAGTTTTTGAACTTCTGAATCGAAATTTTGTTTCTAAATGGTTCACAGCTTCGTTTAGATAAAAAATTTCGACCCAACGGTGCGAAAAATAAAATTTACCAAGACATTTTGTACTCCCGAATCACCAATTTTGTAGCCCTAAATCAGTTGTACCCCCTTGTACTCCTGAATCGTTGTAAGCCCCGAATGTTTGGCCACTTTTTCCATTAGTGGGTTCATGCTTTTCCAGAACAAAAAAGTTGGTGGCCTAGAAAGCTCACCGGTCCGTATTAGGCCATTTTCAGACCATCAACTAGGGTGGCATAGAGAAATTATAATGAAAAAGTTAGGCCATGTAGAATACTTCGACAAAAAAAATATAGCAAAAAAATTCAAAAATCAAGAGAAATTTCAAATTCCCGTCTCCCGATTTCGCCTTCATTGAAACATGCGACTCCTCATTGAACCTTCGCGTTTTTACTTCTTATCAACAGATCATAAACTTAATTTATTGCAGAACGAAAATGGTTTCCTCTTCTTCTGCTTCTACTTCCCGATCTTCCACCCCCTTGGGATGGGTGAAACGCTCAACAAGAGCAAGGTAAGAAAAAAAAACACTTGAAAATCAAATTTATATCTATTCCAGCAAAAAGGTTGACCGTCACACCGGATACGGTTCGGGCTCGTCTGCTGTGGTAAAGTCCCACAGAATAACCGATGAGTCCCCGGTGTTTAAAATTAAGACCGCGGATGGCAGAGAGCTCAAGGGAAACGAGGCGGAGCTCTGGGTAGGCATTTTTTCTATTAGGTTGAACCGAAAGTTTCTTTCTTTTTTGGTAACATTTTTGATCAGATTTTTCTCAAAGCCGAGGGGGCTAGTTTTTGGTGTCATCTTTTCAATTGAAGTTTTTTCTATCAAGATGTCGTTTAAAAGCTTCAAAAAGGCATTCATTAGAAAGAGCAAGATCTGACAAATACCGCGAGTGTAAAATAACAATTCAGCCAAGCGACATGAATGTTTGGCTGAACCCTTTCATCATGGGCTATCTTGAATTGTCGCGCTAAAATTGAACTGTGGTTTTTTCTCCTTGTTTTGAGTCAACTGCCAGATTCAATTTCTTTAATTAGGAACTACACAAGGCGGCAATTTTAGTGATACCTTCATCTAAAAGTTCCCAATTTCCATTCCTTTGACAGACCATCAAACACATAGCATACCCCTTTTCACGGGAAATTTAGGTTTCGGGACGTCCAGAGCTAGCTGTTCTCTGTCAATCAACTGAACATTCCGTACGCTGATAGAGTAGCTTACGCACTTCCCATATACGGTAATAAGATCATCCACCCAGATGAACGTGCGGAGAAATGATGAGAGAAACATGCTCATGTCTACACGACGATTCATATCGTCGTCCTTTGAAGCATAGGGTAAGAATAAATCAAATGTTTGACACCGCCAAGAGAACTCAATCCAATCACAAAACTTGGTTGACTAACGGACAAGGCCGTTGACATTTTAAGAGTGGTTTGAAATGAACGCGACTTCACGGCTATTAGCAATTGATCGAGATCCAACTCACTGGGTCGTTGGCATCTTTCAACCGGATCTCACCTGCGCGAAGTTTTTTGGACCAAAGTCAAATTGTAGGCGATGGCCGAACAGATCCCTCATATACATTCACCAATTACTTATAAATACCCGGTAGTTAAAGACCAAGTAAAAATGAAAATATAATCATGTTTCGTATGTGCAGCCGGGTAAGGACCAAAAGAATCGTCATTTCTCCAACACGAAGTCAGATAAAAATTTGAAAATCTTGAATCTAATAGACACTGAACATAGCTCTCTAACAAAAAAAAGTTTGGCCAGGTACACCTCTTGTAGACTCAGAAATCGAGCCTCAAAAGCAACACTGCGAAAAAGAAAGAAACTTTCGGTTCAACCTAATAGAAAATCGAATGCAGTGTGATTCGAGCTAGAGTTCACAGTATTAATTTTAGAAATATCGGGACGTAATTGATGAGTACCGTCTGAAGAAGAACCCATCGACCAAATGGGTATCCGGGTATTATAAAATTGAAAAAACTCTTGAAGAAAGAATCGTCAAGGGTAAAATGTTCCATTTAATCAAATGGAAGGGCTTTGAGAGCCCACTGTGGAATACTTGGATCCCGGTTCATGAAGTCAAGGTAAGTCTTTATTTGCCAATCGAAAAAAGGCAAAATCGATATTCAGGATGCCAAGGACGTATTTAAGAAGAAACCAGTGAGCAAGAAAAAATCAAATATTAAGATTCACACATCTTTGACTGGGGGTATGTTACATTTTGAATAATGTCAAATGTCATCGGTAATTTTTTTTCAGAGCGATACATCATCAAGACGACGTTGACGGGAAGTGGGGCAATGGGTCTTCAGTATTTATAATTTTTTCACTACATTCAACCACCCCATTTTCAAACTTTTCGATTCATTAATTATCCAGTTTTTATGCCCCCAAATATTTTGACGTTTATTTTTTTTGTATCCTATATAAGACAGTGGAAATTTGAGAATTTTTTTTTCTCGAGCGTTGATTCGGAAAAATGGAGCATTGTTGTCGTTTTCCAGAGTTATCACTCTTCTGAGAAAAAAGTTTTATGTTGGGAAAACTACCAAACTCGTCTGCATATTGACATGGTTTTTTTTTCAATATTTTCATTTATTCAATTAATTTTTCTATTCGTACATTTGAAACTAAACACCCAAATATCAGCATGTTTATTATACTTGAACGACATAAACTACAATAGAAAAAACTGATTTCTCCATAACTGGAGCAGCTTCAGTTATGGGAGAAGAAGTGAAAAAACAATTGACGTGAATTAAAAAAAAATATTCAAAAACTCCAAAATCGAAGCTGCTACACTTTTGGGGAAATAATCAAATCAAACACGTGAGCAATAAAATCTCTCAATTCAGCTGAACTCCCAAAAGTGAAGCAGCTTCGATTATGGAGTTGATATTCCCATAGTTGATGCAGGTGTCTTGGGCATTTTCCAGCATTATTTCCGCATATTTCGTGATATTTCATTACAGTCACATTGAAATGACAGCTCACTTTTGGCTGAAAAACTAACATATAGAAAATTCCGGATCACATTGGAAGGGCTCGGGTAAAAACACAAAACTTACTTTTGTTAGATACAGTGCATGTGAGTTTCTAAGTTTATGCTTATTACCTTGTCCATTTGGATGGAACTGACGAAAATAGTTGGAAAATATTGTTCGAAAGCTATTAAAGATTCCACGTGAAGTTTTGAAAAATTGACAACACTACTCTTTTTATACTTATTGTTGACGGTAACTGATAGAATGGATCATACTCTTCTACAGCTTAAATCAAACCTGGAATATCAATAACAAATGTTACCAAAAACAACCGTAGTTTTTCTCATTCTATTCGTTCTATCAGTTACCGTCAACAATAAAGAGTAGTGTTGCCAATTTTTCAAAACTTCACGTGGAATCTTTAATAGCTTTCGAACAATATTTTCCAACTATTTTCGTCAGTTCCATCCAAATGGACAAGGTAATAAGCATAAACTTAGAAACTCACATGCACTGTATCTAACAAAAGTAAGTTTTGTGTTTTTACCCGAGCCCTTCCAATGTGATCCGGAATTTTCTATATGTTAGTTTTTCAGCCAAAAGTGAGCTGTCATTTCAATGTGACTGTAATGAAATATCACGAAATATGCGGAAATAATGCTGGAAAATGCCCAAGACACCTGCATCAACTATGGGAATATCAACTCCATAATCGAAGCTGCTTCACTTTTGGGAGTTCAGCTGAATTGAGAGATTTTATTGCTCACGTGTTTGATTTGATTATTTCCCCAAAAGTGTAGCAGCTTCGATTTTGGAGTTTTTGAATATTTTTTTTTAATTCACGTCAATTGTTTTTTCACTTCTTCTCCCATAACTGAAGCTGCTCCAGTTATGGAGAAATCAGTTTTTTCTATTGTAATTTATGTCGTTCAAGTATAATAAACATGTCAATGCTTTGAACATTTGCGAGTAACAGTTTTTGATACAATACGAGTTTTTGTGGAATTTTTCTATAATTATCTCATAATAGTCATGAAAACTTCGTTTTCCCTAGGATTATGTATTTTTCCTGCCAAAATCTAGAATAGAGAAATTTTCCACTATTATGTTGAAAAATCACAATAAAGGATGCTTTTTCATAAAATTTGATCGAGAAAAAAAAATTCTCAAATTTCCACTGTCTTATATGAAGTCCATTTCAATCATTTCCCAGTATAACCCCCCCCCCCCTGATTTCCTCATTCTCTCCTTATTTCCTCATTATTTGGGAAAATCCATTTTTTGAACCTTGCTTTTCTTCTACTCCGTTTTTTTGAGAATAAACTCCCCTTTCCAATTGCTTTTGTTTTCAAATGTCTACAGAAACATGACAGAAATATGAATCCAGATGAAGTATATGTACGTCAAGCTAGCTGAACTAGTCCATGTAGAAAACTAGGATTTCCTACAAATTATGAATTGCACCTCTCTAGATTCAGCATTAATATTCCGTCTCGAGACTTTTGAGAAAGCATCACGTGCGGCGCTGTTCCCTCTGCCCCATTCTCTGGAGAAAGGGAAAACAGTTAGGGGCCTGTCGCCCAAAAAATAATCGATATTTCATGGTTATGCATATACTGTTGCGCAATCGGGCTGTCCCCTCTCTTCTTCCTCTCTCTTTCTCTGCTTCTCCTCATTTTGCATATGCGCTTTCTGTTCGAGTGGCTGTTCAAAAATTTCCTCATCCACAGTTCTGCAGATGTTTTCTTCGTTTTTGTCTATTTTCTTCCGGGCTCAAGTAAACCCATACCCCTAGCTTTTTTAGTACTTTGCAAAGCACATATAGTTTGCACACTTCAGTCATCGTCTACGACTAATTACCCCCTTTCCCTTTTTTCATATTTGTTTCATCTCCCGTTTCGTGACTCTGTGATTCACCATAGACACAGGGTCCATGGCAACCTCCAGAGAAGCAAAAAAACATTTTCACGAGACAAAAAATTGAAATTAGTTGCGTGTTGCTCTCTTTCAACTTCACTTTTGGTATCACTACTCTTTCAGTATTAAGGCGTCCATGGTTTTTTGATGCAGCAAAAGCGTCCTTATACCGTAAAACCTGTATGAGAAGGCATTTTTTGCTTTAGGTACACTGTAGTTCGAAGCTTTATTCAGAACGACTTGATTTTTGATCAGCTATTTCGAAAACAACAAAAAAGATGACTCACAAAAAAGATTTCTTTGCGTCTCTCACCCATGCGCTCTCTCTCTTTCATTGGACGGGGCGTGCATAACAGTAAAACATGTGATTGTGGATAGCCAATAGCCAGTTAGCAATTCGGTCCTGTATTTTCCCTCGTTTTTTTCCTGTTTTATCTTTGCTCAGTCTTTTTTCTCATTTTCACTATCCCCTTCCTACCGTAGGTAACATAATTATGAAGTCATCGAAAGAACTTGTGATCATTTACGCTCCAATTTTTCAAAATTAGTTTGCCTGGATAAGTTGGATGCGCTCAAGATATCGTTTTAGGTTTTTTTGTTGAGCCATGTTTTCGCCAGCTCGAGAATAGGCTCTTATCAGGAAATTTATAGTGTCTTGAAATAAATCGAGAAAAAATTTCCTATGTCCAATAACGTTTCAACGCTTTGAGATTCTGAGATTCTGAGATTCTGAGATTCTGAGATTCTGAGATTCTGAGATTCTGAGATTCTGAAATTCTGAGATTCTGAGATTCTGAGATTCTGAGATTCTGAGATTCTAGAGATTCTGAGATGTTGAGATTTTGAGATTCTGAGATTTTGAGATTCTGAGATTCTAAGATTCTAAGATTCTGAGTTTTTGAGATTCTGAGAATTTGAGATTCTAAGATTCTGAGATTTTGAGATTCTGAGATTCTAAGATTCTAAGATTCTGAGTTTTTGAGATTCTGAGAATTTGAGATTCTAAGATTCTGAGATTTTGAGATTCTGAGATTCTGAGATTCTGAGATTCTGAGATTCTGAGATTCTGAGATTCTGAGATTCTGAGATTCTGAGATTTTGAGATTCTGAAATTCTGAGATTCTGAGATTCTGAGATTCTGAGATTCTGAGATTCTGAGATTCTGAGATTCTGAGATTCTGAGATTCTGAGATTCTGAGATTCTGAGATTCTGAGATTCTGAGATTCTGAGATTCTGAAATTCTGAGATTCTGAGATTCTGAGATTCTGAGATTCTGAAATTCTGAGATTCTGAGATTCTGAGATTCTGAGATTCTGAGATTCTGAGATTCTGAGATTCTGAGATTCTGAGATTCTGAGATTCTGAGATTCTGAGATTCTGAGATTCTGAGGTTCTGAGATTCTGAGGTTCTGAGATTCTGAGATTCTGAGATTCTGAGATTCTGAGATTCTGAGGTTCTGAGATTCTGAGATTCTGAGATTCTGAGATTCTGAGATTCTGAGATTCTGAGATTCTGAGGTTCTGAGATTCTGAGGTTCTGAGATTCTGAGATTCTGAGATTCTGAGATTCTGAGATTCTGAGATTCTAAGATTCTGAGATTTTGAGATTCTGAGATTCTGAGATTCTGAGATTCTGAGATTCTGAGATTCTGAGATTCTGAGATTCTAGAGATTCTGAGATGTTGAGATTTTGAGATTCTGAGATTTTGGGATTCTGAGATTCTAGAGATTCTGAGATTCTGAGATTCTAAGATTCTGAGATGCTGAGATTTTGAGATTCTGAGGTTCTGAGATTCTGAGATTCTGAGATTCTGAGATTCTGAGATTCTGAGATTCTGAGATTCTGAGGTTCTGAGATTCTGAGGTTCTGAGATTCTGAGATTCTGAGATTCTGAGATTCTGAGATTCTGAGATTCTGAGATTCTGAGATTCTGAGATTTTGAGATTCTGAAATTCTGAGATTCTGAGATTCTGAGATTCTGAGATTCTGAGATTCTGAGATTCTGAGATTCTGAGATTCTGAGATTCTGAAATTCTGAGATTCTGAGATTCTGAGATTCTGAGATTCTGAGATTTGGAAATTCTGAAATTCTGAGATTCTGAGATTCTGAAATTCTGAGATTCTGAGATTCTGAGATTCTGAGATTCTGAGATTCTGAGATTCTGAGATTCTGAGATTCTGAGATTCTGAGATTCTGAGATTCTGAGATTCTGAGATTCTGAGATTCTGAGATTCTGAGATTCTGAGATTCTGAGATTCTGAGATTCTGAGATTCTGAGATTCTGAGATTCTGAGATTCTGAGATTCTGAGATTCTAGAGATTCTGAGATTCTGAGATTCTAAGATTCTGAGATGCTGAGATTTTGAGATTCTGAGATTTTGAGATTCTGAGATTCTGAGATTCTAAGATTCTGAGATTTTGAGATTCTGAGATTCTGAGATTCTGAGATTCTGAGATTCTGAGATTCTGAGATTCTAGAGATTCTGAGATGTTGAGATTTTGAGATTCTGAGATTTTGAGATTCTGAGATTCTAAGATTCTAAGATTCTGAGTTTTTGAGATTCTGAGAATTTGAGATTCTAAGATTCTGAGATTTTGAGATTCTGAGAATTTGAGATTCTGACAATTTGAGATTCTGAGAATTTGAGATAGTATCTAACAGTGCTTCATCGATCCTCAAAACCACAGAGGACGCGAGTACATGATTTGGTATCCCGAGGACCAGGATATATCCTGAAAAATTGCATTTTTGCTCTAGGTATACAGTACCTTGTAGTTTGGTTCAGAACGGTTTGATTTTTGATTACCTATTTCGAAAACAACAAAAAAGATGACTCATACAAAGGACTTCTCTGCGTCTCTCACCCTTGCGCTCTCTTTCATTGAACAGGGAGTGCATAACAGTGAAGCATGTGATTGAAGATAGCCAATAGCCAGTTCGTCATTCGATCCTGTACGTTCCTCGTTCTCGCCTGTTTTTTCCCTGTTTTATCTTTGCTCAGACTTTTTTCTCATTTTCACTATCCCTCTCCTACCGTACGTAACATAAGTATGAAGTCATCCAAAGAACTTGTGATCATTTACGCTTCAATTTTTCAAAATTGGTTTGCCTGGGTACGTCGGATGCGCTCGAGATAGCGTTTTAAGTTTTTGGTGAACCGTATTCTCGTCAACTCGAGAATAGGCTCTTATCAGAGAACTTCTAGAAATAAAAAAGATTTATTGTTTCCACTAACATTTCAACGCCCTTACGAAGTATCCAACAGTGTTTTATCGATCCTTAAAACCACAGAGGTCGCGAGTACATGACTTGGTATCCCAAAGACCACGATATATCCTAAAATTGGCATTTTTGCTCTAGGTATACTGTAGTTTGTATTTTGCACCAGAACGATTTGATTTTTGGTCATTTATTTTGAAAACAACAAAAAATATGACTCAAAAAAAAACAGATTTCTCTGCGTCTCTCACCCTTGCACTCTCTATCGTTTTGGGCGGGGCATGCATAACAGTGAAGCATGGAATTGTCAATAGCTGATGGCAGTTAGTCATTCGTCCTGTATTTTCCCTCGCTCTCGCCTGTTTTTTCCACTGCTCAAAATTTTTCTTTTTCTTATTTTCACCATCCTCTTCCTACCGTATGTAACGTAATTTAGAAGTGATCCAAAGAACTTGTGATCGCTTTCGCTTCAATTTTCGGCTTCAGCGCTCTTATGAAGTATCCAGTATGGCTTCAGCGATCCTAAAACCCCAGAGGTCTCAAGTACATGGTTTGATATTTTTGGTAGTTTGGTAGTCAAAAGAACCCTAAATATCATGGCAAATAGCTGAAACGGAGATCCCTTTTAGATACGCCAACGCACCAGGATATAGCCCACAAATATGTGTTTTTGATCTAGGCATACTGTAACTCGTAGTTTGGTTCAGAACGGTTTGATTTTTGATCACCTATTTCGAAAACAACGAAAAAGATGACTCAAAAAAAAAAGATTTCTCTGCGTCTCTCACCCTTGCGCTCTCTATCGGGGCGTGCATAACAGTTAGTCATTCGGCCCTGTATGTTCGCTCGTCCTCGTCTGTTTTTTCCTCTACTCAATTTTTTTTTCTCATTTTTTCCTCAAAATTTTGCTCTTTCTTCTGTTCTTAGTCTTTCATCCGCCTGTCGCTATTGTCTGCTGAATTACCGTACTTCTTGATTTGGAAATTTCACACTTTTTTTTTCGGAAATTCATAAAATTTTTCGTCGTTTCTTGAATCTAGTTTCTTTCGTTGTATTCTCCTTTATCCATCTTCTTGAAATCAAGGTATACTCTCCATTGTACGGATTGAACCACCGCGTCTTGATATATTCTAATTCCAGAATTATTTTTCAGAACGATGTCTTCTTCTTCTCCTTCTTCTTCTTCGTCTTCAGAACCAAGACGCTCGAAAAGAGCAAGGTAGAAAAAAAAAATAAACATTCTCGCTCTTCAAATTTATCAATTCCAGAAAGCCCACCAATCGGTTCACGGGATTCTCGTCGGGTTCGTCGGCTTTTGTGAAATCTCACAAAATGTCCGATATTCCCGACGGGTTCCCGATCTTCGAGATCGTAACGCCGGATGGGAAAACCCACGTGGGAGACGATGCCGAACTTCGAGTAGGTTTTTTTTCTCAATTTATAAAAGTTTGAATGTAGTGTGGTCGGGGCTAGAGTTCACAGTATCATTTTTCAGGAGTATCGTCATGTTATCGAGGAATACAGACGCCAACAAGACCCCTTTGTGAATTGGAAGGCTGGATACTGCAAAATTGAGAAGATTCTTGATGAGAAGATTATCAATGGCAAATCCTTCCAGTTGGTGCAATGGAAAGGGTTCCTGCATCCAATTTGGAATACGTGGATCCCGAAATCTGAAGTGAAAGTAAGTTTTCTTTAGTCATCTGAAAAAAGGTATAATTGAACTCCAGGACGTGAAAGATGTCTGCAAACCACGTCAACCCAGCAAGAAGAGACCCAAGATGTCAAATCAGCGTCCTCAGATGCCATCAGCTGCGCCTTCTGCTCGCTTGTCGAATTTTCCAATTTGGCAAGTAACCTACTCGCCATCACCTCCGTCAGGTTCGCAGGTTTTTGGCTCGAGCGCCAGAGTCTCACATGGGCAATCTTCGCAATCTTCTGGCTGGGTCACGTTCTCTCCAATCGGACTATCCTCGTCAGCTGCGCCAATCTCTGGATTGGCCCGAGGACACTCGAATGGATCATCGTCGTCCACACTGCAGCCTTCCGGATTGACTGTTGGATACTCGAATGCTCAATTTCCTTCTTCTGGAGGATCGTCGCCAGCCTGGACGTCTCCTGGACTAGCCACGACTTCTTCAATCGGACCATCTGTGCCATCTACACCACTTTCTGGATTGGCCGCGACTGCTCCAATGGGACCACCCACGCCAGCTGCGCGGTCTGCTGGCTTGAGCTCAGGGGTCTCGAACGGACCATCCTCGTCAGCTATGCGAACCTTTGCATTTGTCCCCCGAGGAGTCTCGAATGGATCATCGTCGTCCACAGTGCAGCCTTCTGGATTGACTGCTGGATTTTCGAATGCACCATTTCCTTCTTCTGAAGGATCGTCGCCAGCCGTGACGTCTCCGGGACTAGACGCGACTTCTTCAATTGGATCATCTGGGCTATCTACGCCTTTTTCTGGATTAGTCGGAGGGATCTCAAATGGACCATCATCTCCAGCTGCTCCGCTTTCTGGAGTGAGCACAAGAGTTCCAAACGGATCATTTTCGTCTGCTCTGCCAACAGACACAGGACTATCGAATCCTCCATCTCCTTCGGGCGTGCCAACTTCAAACGTTTTGTTCGCCACTCCGTCTTCTGGAGGATCGACCCCAGCCGCGACTTCCTCAGTCGGACCATTCTGGCCGGCTGCATTGTCATCTGACTTGGACACAGGACTATCGAATGCTTCGTCTCCATCGGGCGGACCAGCACCAACCGCACCGTTTGCCACTAATGCTGCAGGATCTCCATCGGCTCCGAATTCTACCGGAACCTTGTCTTCTTCATCTGCAGGGAGCACAGCGACTTCGAACGATGGAAGCTCGCCGTTCGGAAGTTCGATTCCAGCTGAATACGTCTACCCAATCGGGTCTTTCCAAGGACAGCAGCAGCAAGAAGCTTCTTTGGCCGATCTGCTCCAGAGTCTCTTGGATCAAGAAGCGCCACCAATGCCAAGCAGCCAAGGAATGTTTGGAGCTACAGCTCATTTTGCCGGAGCCCCACCAATGCCAAGTGGTCAAGGATTGTTCGGAGCTGCTTCTTTCGCCGGAGTCCCACCAATGTCAAGCGGTCAAGGAGTTCATAGTGCTGCTGATCACGCTGGAGCCCTACCAACGCCAAGCAGTCAAGGAATCTTTGGATCTGCTCCCTCCGCTGGAGTCCCGCCTATGCCAAACGGTCAAGGAGTTCATGAAACTGCTCCTTTCGCTGAAGCCCCACCAATGGCAAGTGCTCAGGGATTGTTTGGAGCTGCTCCTTTCGCCGGAGTCCCACAAATGCCAAATGGTCAGGGATTCTTCGGAGGTTTTCTTTTTGCCGGAGTCCCATCAATGGCAAGTGGTCAAGGAATGTTTGGAGCTGATGCTTTCGCCGGAGCCCCGTCTATGACAATTGGTCAAGGATTGTTTGGAGGCAATCTTCAAGGCGGAGCCCCACAAATGCCAAGTGGTCACGGATTTTTTGAATTCTCAGGTTTGTTTTAATTGACGATTTTCAAACATCTCTTCTCTGAACTCTGAACTGCCGGCAAGAAAGCATTCCGGTGCATGTACAGTTAGATCAAAACACTGTCAGCTTACTAATCTAACATTTTTCTTCAGAATACTATCCTGTGGCTGCACCACAGGAGTCGTTCGTCACCTTCCCTGACTCGGATGATGAAGATGAGGATGATGAGCCAATGCCAGAAGAGCCGAATGATCATGGTCCAACAATTGCTGAGCTCACTGACGAGCAAGCCGGTTCGTTTTAATGAAAATTAATGATTTTCATACATTTAATTACTCAGAATTGCCTGTTAGAAAGCATTCCGATGCATGTACAGTTAGCAATTCCAATAGCTTTTTCAAGAATAATCTGAAATCGTAAAAGGGTTTCAAAATAGACCAAAAATTTGTCAGTACACCAATCTTCCTTATTGTTCAGAATACTATCCATCGACCACATATTCAATAGTCACCTTCCCAGATGAGGAGGAGACGGAGGAGGAGCTGGACACTTCGAGATGCTCGGACACTGAGCTGGCAGTGGCTCCATGGCCACTCGAGCCAACAAGACTCATTGGCGATCGTGAGATCCATCGTCGTGGTTGGTTTTTAAACAAATTTGTAGATATCATGTTTATTGGGTTTGAGAAAACCATTATTTTCGAAAAAAAAGTCCATAGGAAACAATAAGGAGTTACTTTCTCATTCAACGATATTTTTCAGGATTCCGTCGGTACGTCAACCAAAATCCGAACACAGCTCCATTCGTACCAAACCTTGGAATCCAGCTTGAGATGTTCCGAATTCTGTGCCTTGCCAATCTTCTTCAAAACCTCACCGAGGCTGACCTGTGAGTCTTTTTTAGCAGTTTTTCAAGAGTTTCTCAAGATTCCCAAGAGTTTCTATTCGGCCTACATGGAATACGATCCCTATGTAGTTCCCAAAAATACAAGCTAATTGGTTTTATTCAACTTTTTACAGAGCTCAGCTCATTCTTAATGGGATTCCGCTAGTGATGCCGCCACAGCCCCAAGGACCCCAACAATGATGTAGCCAAGAAATAACTCAAGTTTTATCAAAAATTTATAATTATTTTGCAGTTTCTTTTCAAATCTTATCGATGCATTTTTTTGCAAAACTATTGATTCCCTATGCCCCCCCCCCTTCTCTTCTTGTTCCAGTCAAATAATTCATATGCCTGAACTTTTGATATTTTTCCCTATACAGTATTTGTCTCAATTCTGGTGGCTCGTCCACATATCTCACATTGTCCCGTTTACAAGACTTATCCTTCTCTTTCGCTCATCAATTTTCATTGGTATTTTTCTGCATTTTCATAATTGTTTTTAATGTTCTAATAAAGTAATCTTGCTTGGATATTGTTGTTGGGTTCTCATTCTTTCAGCTGTGAAAAACTTTCAAAAATGACCATTTTTGAAATGTTTTTTTTTCCGGAAAAAAACCATACAGGATTCAAAAACCACTAATTAATTTTTTAAGAATCATTTGAATCATCTTGAATCTCCACAAAATCAGATGAAAAATTCGCAATTGTGATCGCGCCAAATTTTTTTTTCTGTAGATCAAAAATTAATTTGCATTTATTATTAGTGTGGTCCTCTTTTCCCCCTCTTCTTCTGCCACACTCTTTCTCCCCCCACCGCCCCGCGATCCAACGTGCACGCCGTATTGGGCCTTGCCAGTATTGATTGGTCCGCCCTCGCTCTTCAGTTGGTTTTTCTTCTCTCCGTCATTCTTCTCTCATTTGTATTGCCGCATCTTGCACACAAATCGTTGCTTTTTTTCAGAAGCCCATAGTCAGCCATGGAGCACTCAAAATCGCAAGCAAAACCGGAAAAGTATCGTTTGGATGGTCATGGAAGAGTTCGAGTATGTCTTTTCACTAACCCCGCCAACCAAGCTCCGGTGCCAACCGATCCAGTGTTATACGAGAGAATCCGACAGAGATTGATTACGGAGCGAGACGCCAAAGACAATATTGACAGATTGAACGATATCACTTTGATGACAGAAGGCTCCGAGTATCAGTCAGGTAAGAGTTTTTCAACTACGAAATCATCAATTGATATTTGGAACGGTGCAGAATCTTGTTGGTTAGCGCATTTTTGATCCTGAAGGGGAAACAGCTACGACACTCAAAAATAAATTCATGAAAATCGAAAGAAAATGAAAAAAAAATAGGCGCATGAGGTTTGTTGCAAAACCCGTTGCTGCTTTTGCTTCTGGGTCGGTGATGCGCCTTTAATCAAATTGTCGGCTACCATGTTTATCGGTGCCGGACAAAAGCAATAACGCGCTGCATCACGTGAAGGGAATTCAACAACCAACTGATTGTGTTCTATTGTGAGAGTAATCAATTCGATGAGACTTTTCTGTTTCATGAGCAAATTGTTATTTTTTCAGAATCCCAACCACCAAAGCCGGAAAAGTATCGCTTGGATGACCAGGGAAGAGTTCGTCTCTGCACATTCACTAGCCCCCACGACCAAGCTCCTGTTCCAACATGTCCGATCGAATACGAAAGGGTCCGTCAGAGATTGATCAGAGAGCGAGAGGTCAAAAACTATCTGGCCGGAATGACCAATATCAACTCCACGGCAAGACATCTGAACGGCTTCACAAATCATCTGGGTGAGTTTTTAAACTACAATTCATCAATTCCCACGTCATCTAAAAGATATGCGTGTAATATATTTGTCCTGAAACGACCACAAATCTTTCTGTTCAAAATTGTGACTTTTCATTTCATTACGCGTTTCACCAACTGATTTTCCAAGTTTTTCTCCATGAAAATCTTCCATTTGATACGCACAAACATCGATTTGTTCTTTTCCAGAAACCTCCTCGAACATTGGAGCATGTGATGGAAAGAATCAAGAAAAGCGTATTCCAATGGGTCGAGTGTTTGAAGAGCAAGGATCCTCTTAACAGTAACCGTATCATCCAACGACTTGTTATTCCATGCCCATTGATATCGTCTTCAATTTTCATATCACCCTCATAAGATATCCCGAATCTTGCTTTTATTGTATTCTAGTCATTTTTGCTCAAAAATCCCTCTATTCTCCTGTGAAAAGCCTTTCTACACAACCCATATTTTGAATACTGATCCTGTGACATGATACTGTTGTCATTTTCACACAGTATTCTATAATTTCAAGCTTTATCTCAATTAAGACCCCGTTTTCACTTTCCTCCCTGTGAGACCTTTGAAATATTGCGTTTTTCCATAATTTTTCCTATTTAAAAATTCCGCTCTTTCCCAAAAACACCATTCTCTGTGAATTTCTTCAAAATTAGGTGTTATATTATTTTATTTATCTTCCTCTTTTCTCAGCCACAGTTCGGCCATCTCGCCATACTTTTCTTGTAAATATCTCTCAAAGTAGGTGTTCTTTACCCCGTTTTTCAGCCATATCTCCACAAATATCTAGATTCGAATTTTGAATTATTGATTAATTAGTCTGAATAAAGTCACTTCTCCCGCCAGGCAATTTTGTTTTTCTTCAATTTCCAGCGTTGATCCCGCTCATCGGCAATATTGTATATAATTTGGACTTACTATGTTGTAGTTGTTGTTTTTGTTTTTGTTGTTTAGATGGTCAGATAATTAGTTCTGCGTTTCTTTTCCCCCTCTTTTTCTACCACACTCTCTCTACACCGTTCTACGGACCCCCCGCGGTATTGATTGGTCCGCCCTCGCTCGTCACTTGTTTTTTTTTCTTTTTTCGTCATTCTTTTCTCATTCATGTTGGCGAAACTCGCATCGTTTTGAGTATTTTCATTTTTTTGAAATGAGATTCTCACATTGAACGCGTTACCATTATTTCATTTTCAGTATTCCTACTGCGTATTATCAGTATTCCTTCTGCGTTATTTTTCCTTCTTTTGTCAGCTGAAACTTGTGTGTATTTTTCAGTAAAATGACTCCTCCGTCAAGCACACCGAGAAAATCAGTCAGGACAAGGTACGAATATCTGAAAACTCTTCCGATAAAAGAAAATCATTTACAGGAAACCAGTCGAAAGATTTCAATCAGATTACAACAACTCATCAGCAGAAAAAGCGGACGGAAATAATCGCTCCAACGCCTCCCCAAAGACACCTGGTTCTTCAGACGTTTCTGGTTCTCCACTCTCTCCACCAAATGCTGTTGTTTCTGAATCCGTGTCATCCTCATCGAATCTCTTGTCTGCGAGAGTAAACTCAAAAGGTATGGGTTTTTGCAATACGTTATTTTTATCCAAAATCGACTTTCATCAAATTTTAAAAATTTCTCAAGCCATCGCTCTTCCAAACAATTAATTTAGATATTCTTGCAGGAACAAGCTCCTCTGACTCATCTGGACCCAAGTTGCATTCAAGAGCCGTTCCACATTCAAAAGCCGTGCCTAAGAAAATTCAGAATTTGGATTATATGGATAGTGATGAACCAGTAAAGAAGAAAGGGAGAAATGAGAGTGTTGGAGAGGCTGCTGGATCCAGAATCGGAATGAAAGACAATGCCATGCATAATCCTGCCCCGAACATCGGACTACTGTCTTCATCGTTTCCACGACAGCAAAGTGAGCCAACAGTTACAACATGTGCTCAAACTGCCTCTCGACGTGCGCCCAGTTTCACATCATCTGTCACTTCCAACCTGAACTATGGCACCGGATCGATCGTCACCGGACGCAAAAACTTGGCAGGTCTGTTTTTTTTTCTGAAATGGTTTTTAAGTTTGGAGCTTTAAGTAACCTCGTAAATACCGAAAAATATTGTCTTTTCCTGCATTTTAGCTGTTATCTTGATGCACAACTTTCTATATAACAATTTTTCTTTAACTTCAGACGAACCACATCCACGGTCACGATCCTCTTCCACGGATTCTATTCAACTGGAATACACTGTGACGTTCCCCGAATCAGACTCCGAATCGACGACGGATTCTGATGACGATGAAGCAAAGGGACCGAACGAATATCGTATTGTGGACGCTGGTTTGGCCGTTGTTCCATGGCCTCTCTCGCCTCCAACGCTGATCGGCGACCGAGTTCTGCCACCCAGAGAGATCATTATTGATGGGTTCCTCGAAGGTTAGTTCAAAACTGAAACTGGAAAGAAATAATTCCAATATCCCTGGAAAAAAGTCATTCACACTTCTCAGAAAAGCGAGTGATTTTAGACAAATTTTTTCAGGACCGGCACCAGCTCCGAACCAGTTTCCAATGGAGATTCCGCTTGAATTCATCGATCTTCCTCCACATTTCCTCCCGATGTTCGTCCCGTTCTTCGAAATCCCAAACTTATTTTAGTTTTGGTTTAAAAACTATTTTAACTCCACCTCTCCACAACTGTCTCTCTTTCTCTTTCCACCCATCAAAAGTGCTCCAAT
This sequence comes from Caenorhabditis nigoni, assembly GCA_027920645.1. Classification (NCBI taxonomy): domain Eukaryota; kingdom Metazoa; phylum Nematoda; class Chromadorea; order Rhabditida; family Rhabditidae; genus Caenorhabditis; species Caenorhabditis nigoni. The sequence goes on from CP115869.1 coordinate 3,246,211, forward strand.
TAGTTTTGAGCCTTTCTCATATAATTGAATAATTTCCTTGTTATTGTAATATTTTATTCGCTAGGTAACTTCCTAATTTATCCCTGTCTACAGTAATATTTACCCATAGTATATTCATGTTTTGTGCATTAGGTCACTATTCTTAAAAGGGTTCCTTTTCACCCACTCACACCGTTCAGTGTCCGTTTCACACAGAATCCATGTGAAGGTGTTTACGACCTATCCTTATTCAGACCCCTTCTTGGTTTTCAAATTGTTTTCAATAGTAGTATTTAGGTTCATATTACGCCATTACTTCCATATTTTCTCCATCACCTTATTCCTAATTTTTTGGAATCATCTGTGAATATTTATTTGGAAGCATGGGTTGGATAGTATTGTATTGTTATGGTTTAATTATGATTTCGGTTTTTTAGACCCCGTTCTGCCACTTCCCCAAACCTTCCAATGTGAATTTCTTTTAAATCGGGTGTTTTATATTATGTTCTCCTTCCCTTTTTCTCAGCCATATCCCCACACTTATTGGAAAATGGTTAGGGTTTTATTAGTATAGATTATTGGTTATAGATTGTAGTTAAAATTGCCTCTACCGCCAGTAGGATTTGTTTTATATTTTATTTTAATAGAAAGCAATTTGCATGCAATAAATTGCTTTAGCCGTAACTGTTCATCACATTGTTATCAATCACAGCTATCCAAATTCATTCACAGTATGCTTTTCACAAACCCAACAAGACTCAAAATTTCATTTACCGGCCCGGCACTGGAACTGATTTGTCGAAAAACAGGATTTCAATGGAAAATCAAAAATTTTGTGAATTCCACTTTTTGATTGCACGGAATTTTACAGAAATTGAGCGTGAGTTTTTCGAAATCTTACTATCTCAAAAAACAGAGCTCTTCAAATTCTCCTTTTTTGAAATACCCGATTTTCCTGTTATGACTAATATATTTTCAATCCATGACTTGAAAACTAACACATATGTTCGTCCAAAAATCGCTTCGAGACCTAGCCACATGTGTTCTCAGGTCAATGACGCAGATTTTCTGTTTATTTCGACCCTAATTCTCTTTCTCTCATCATATAAAAATCTTAATCACATTAAAGTTTCCTTTTTTGCATTTTAGATAACCTGTATTCGTCCCCGACAGGTTCCAAATTGTGTTTTTTCTCGCACTTCATTTCTCAAGGTAGCGGATTAAACGCCCCCTTTCCTCTCTCGTGTGTCGGAATAAACCGAAATCGCGACATTGAATAACCTTCGCGCTTATCTGTCGGAACAAAAACCGGGTCTGACTTTTATCGATTACAGCAGAACACGACGAGTGTCCTAATTTTTTTTCTTCACAATCGAAGCATGTTGACACTTGTCGAAAACAATTCTTAGTATCCATTTTTTGTATTGCCATGAAGGGTTTTCTTGGTAGTAGTATGGTATTTACTTTAGGAAATTCCATTAACTATTCATTTACTTATCCTTAGAAGTTTGATTTTTAACTTTACATAGAAAAACCTTATAAGGAAATGAGGTTTTATTACTGTTCTTCTATACGGTGTCATGAAAGTTTGATTTTTCCCGCGAACCCTTTAAAAACATTTTCTGCTCTTTCTCAGATAATTTTTCGTTTCAGGTAAAAAATGGCTGCGTTATTCAACGAATCGCTGCGCAAGGTCAACGAGCAACAACCGCCAACAATTATTGAAGAAGTGAGAAGCACTCTGTCTTGATTAAATTTATTCTGAACCCATTTTCCTATTTTTTGTTTCAGGACGAGTCGCCAAAACGTGCCAATCGACCACCAGACTTGCAAGGCTTCTCGATTCTTGCTGAGAAATGGCGGAGCAGCAGTTCCGATGACTCCGACGACTCTCTTCCTGTAGGAAGTTATATTAGTACTAGTTAGTTCTTTCTTCTTTTAATCTGGAACACATATTTTGGAAAATGGACGCATTTCATCAGAAAAGGAACTCGCTTGATTAGAGATCTGGATTACATGAAACTTCAAAAAAACATCGCCTTCTAATTTTCTTATTGAATCAACACTGAAAATGTGCTGTTTTGATTATAAACGTTTTGCAAGCAATTCTCACAAAATAAACAAAAAACATTGAAAATCAGGAGCCAGTGGGTTTTTTCCACTTTTGCTTTTCACTAGAAGTCATTATATGACTATCATATTTCCTCTACTGCAAAGAAGCCCACCCAAGCCGTTAACTCTCAGCTCAATTATCTCGATTCCTGTGAGAGATATTGAAAAATTGTCAACTGATAAATTATGTATATCATAATATTATCACTCATTGATTAATTGACAACATTTTGATATCTTCCACAGAAATCGAAATAATGGAGCTCAAAGTGGATAATTTGTGTGGGCTTCTTTAAACGAAAATACGATAGCTTTGTTCTGATATTTTTTTCTGAAGCAATGAAAGTTCTGAACATTGCAAATGCTCCGCTTTTTCGCTTCGAGATATCCTATGAATCCACCATACACTTCTCTCTAACCGTCACTTTGGTCAGTTATCAATACTATTGAAAATTGTTTTTCCCCGAATTGCTCTGGTGTCTTGAAGTCTATAAGTTCAACTCATCGAGAACTCTGTTCGGATTTTTTCAAAAATCTAGCAGTCTCATTACTTGTTCAAACTGTTCAATTTGACCCAAATTATGTTAAAAACAGCGTTGTCAACAACAATGCTTCGAAAATTATTGTGAACCCTAGAAAAATGCCTATCAAAACCGTCAACTTTGATTCTATATATCGCATTTCTTGTAAAATATATGAAAAAGTAGTCAATTCATGAATGTTGATCATAATATTAAAAATATATTGCCAGTCGACTACTTCTCGATATCTCTCACAAGAACCGAGATAAATTGGATCAACGTACTAAATTAATAAGTCCTTCTATTAGAGTGTTGCTTTCAGGAATCAAATGTTTAGTGTGACCAGATAAACCTTAATAATATCTGACAAATCTCTTTTAAGTCTTTTCAATATCTTCAGTATTTTCAAATCCTTCTAAATCATATCGCATGATTTAAAACCATTCCACAACTATTCTTCTTGATCACCATTTTCATCAATTTCACCACAAAATTGATTAGTTTTCAATATTGTAAAACATATCTCTCAACTATCCATCCCCCATCTTCAACCCTTTATCATCTTCCAATTTTCACTTCTCGATTTCTTTTATCACGCCCTTCTCTTTTTTTCGGAACATGTTTTCTCATCATTTTGGACATTAGTCCCCACTTAGTTTTCGCTTTTATTTTAATACCCACAAAATTATCTTTCGTGACACGTGGGTGTTTGGAAAGTAAACACAAGTGATGGGGGGCCATTTTGAACTTTTAATTTCTTTTGATGATAGTTTTTTCATTCGCCCAACACTGTTTTTTCTTTACGGACTTCTTCAAACTCATATAGACACGAGACCTTGTAAGCAAACATGTTCACACCCCGAAAATTGAAATAGTAGTTCTCGGAAAAAAAATGGTGATATCATTTTTCAACTAGTGGAAAAGCCATTGAGTTCAGGTAGTCTGGCTAGTGGACGGGTCAAAGATTCAATTGTTTAGTTTTTGTTTGTTATACACTTTCTATGTATTGTGCGGTATAGTGCGGGGTAGTGAGGAGAGCGAGGGGAGAGGGGAAAAGTGCTGGAGTTGCAAATTTTCAATTTTGATGCTCTTTTCTATATATTTTCCATGCATTTCTTGTTCAGTTTGTTGTTATGTTCTTATTATTGGAATTTGCATATAAGAAAAAATATCATATTGTTAGGAAAAATCGGTATATTCAATAGAACTATTGTCATCCAAATTTTTAGAACATTCTGAAGATTTCTATCGCAATAGTTCCTTCAAAAAGTTTCTTGAACTTTTGATCTAATCAGACTACCGTAGTCAGAAACTTTGGATTATGAGATCTAGAAAAATATTAGCTTGGTCCCTCTGAAATATTATTTTTCCCCTATTTATCAAAATCGTTGCTTTTCAGTACTTGGCAAACAATACGACCGGTTTACCAAAAAAGAAATATAATAAAGAAACAACACAAACAGTAAAAAATCAACAACAAAAGGGGGAAAACAACAAAAACACTTTACTGTTAAGATCTGTACGATTTTTTTCTTTCTATATTGATTTTTGCACATCATCTTCTCTTTTTTTTTTGAACACCTCAGTGGGATGAAAAAAAAGCGAAGAACGTGATTGATGATGAAACACGTGACACTTTTCGTTGTTTCTTTTTTGTTTCTTTCGTGTTTTCTTTTTTTGTTTCTTCAACTCCTGAAAATAGGATTTTTGAGGTGGGAGAGAGAGAGGAGATGATATGATATGTTGTCAGTAGAGAACGGATGTGTGTTTTGTTTCTTTTTTTTTGCTTTGTAGATTGATTGATTGGTTCCAGGAATCATATTACACATCTTTTTGAATGGTGTTCTTTCTGTTCCTAACCTTTCCTGTCAGAATACTTACTGATAAATACCTACAGTACCGGAAAAAATCATCTCAAGTTTTGACTTTCTTATCGGAAGATTTTAAACTTGAAGCCCGGAAAAACTATTCCAGAATTTTCCGATTTGCCTGAAATTTTCAGAATGTACCAAACAAAATTGGAACTTTAGTTTTGTAATTGACAAGTTTTCTGTAAAAATCCAATGAAAAATTATGAGCAGGTTTTCCTAACAATCCACTGATAATTTTGGCATTTTTTCATATTTTTTGGCTGGAAAACATACTTACACTTTGAGGTCAGTTATCTCATTTCCTGTAAGAGATATAGAAAATCTGTCAACTGATAAAATATAAGTGATAATATGATTAACAGTTCATCAGTTGACAAAATTTTTATAGCTTCGATAGGATCCAAGATATTTGAGCTGAAAATGTGAGTACGGTATTTCATGAAAATGGATTTTGGCCAAAAAGTTGGCAATTTGCACTATTGACTTTTTTTTATCAGTACAGTTTGAATTATCAAAAACAATTCGAAATTTTTCTAAAATTCGCTCGATACTAGAATCACTACTTTTTTCTGTTAAAATCCAGAATATTATATATTCTAGTCCAGTACTGTATATACTGTATTTCCTCTAATAGAAGATCACCCAAACCGACAACTTTGAGCTCAAGTAACTCAATTTTTGTGAAAGATATCGAAAATTTGCCAACTGACAAATTCTTTGCTATAATATCACCAATATTTCATCTGTTGACAAATCTTTGATATCTCTGATTGGAACCGAGATAATTGAGCTCAAAGTGCACGTAGAAGGAATACGGTAATTTTCTGACAAATTTCTTGATTTCCACAAGACCTCAAAAAAATCCGGACCTCTAACTGAACACACATGAGAACGTCTCAAGCCTCCCGAGAGGTGCTTGCTTTTTGTTTTCACGAGCCGATTAAACACTATCACAAGTTAAACTTTGTGGAAAACAGATGATAAGCAGAGTAGTGAAGTGTGTGTGTGTGTGCGTCGCCACCGCCGCCCGGCGCTCGCACAAAATTAATGAGCCATTCAATAAGTCTTTCCCACACCACCACCAAAATTTTTTTTCTTTCACACACGACCTCTTTTTCGGTGCCACATTCGGTCCGGAAATTGGATGGGGGGAGGGAGGGAAAATCCTTTTTGTTCCAATCTTCATCGTCTTCCCCTTCTCTATGAATACGGCTCTCTTTTGAAGATTCGACGCCTGGGAGATTCTGCAAATCTGTGGATTTCCGCCCACTCCGTCGCGATCCCGACTTGACCGGCTTGGATAGCTGCAGCACCGTTCCCAGCACACCGATTCATAAGAAAAATCCACCGCTTCCACTGACAATGGCTTCCAGTGCTAGCCAGTCACGCTTCAAGGTGAGCCTTAACCATCTTTTTTCTTTAAAATCCTTTTTTTTCAATTTTCTGAGTAGACTAGACCAACTAGATTAGTTTCAATTGTTCTTCAAACGATTCTATTAATTAATTTCCAACACAGACTGAGCGTCCTGTAACGCTGATAACTGAACGCAAAAGTGTAAAAGATGAATCATCTGTGAAGGTAATTTGGCTACTTTGACCCCCAAATAGCACCCAATATCACTTCATCCCCTACTTATAACTCGGTTTTTCCTAACTTACTCTCCCCTATCAAAAAACCCCAGCTTCCCAATTTTCAACTTTTTACAGTTTCAGGTGGTTCCAGTTGAAACACGGTATAAAAGGGATAGATGGACTTGTGTTGATTATTATGATTCTCTCAGGGACCCCTACTTCAGTCCCGGAAAGCAGGCGATCCCCAAGCCGACGGCCGTGATCAAAAGTATGCTGAGTTTGCGTGACACCCGAGAATGAGTTTTAGGGTTTTAAGAAAATTTGCGCGAATTTTCAGAGGAGGAAATTGTGAACCGAAGTAGTCGCTCGCTATCAGACATTCATCCATCGTCCTCGCCATCTGTTGTTCAAACATCTGGAATCCCAAAACCCGCGTCTCATCTTGTTTCTCCAAATCCAAAGCCAGTGTATACAGTTCCAAAGGTGAGTTTTTTTTAAAGGCTTTGTAGATTATTAGTTTTTTAGATTATTTTTGGATTTTCAGATTATTCTTTAGATAGTTTTAGTCATAACTACCGTACACACTCAAATTATGATATTTAGGACATTTTTTTCTGAATTTATCTGAACCGTCCTACAGGTATACCGTAAACACTCTAAAAGAACGTCTACCGAATCGTCAAATTTGAGCTGATGTATCTCATTTTCTCTAAGAAATATCAAAAAGTGGTTAACTAATAAAATATTGCTGATATTATGATGAACATTTTATTAGTTGACATCTTTTTAATATCTCTCAAAAAAGTGAGACATATAAGCTCAAAGTGGACGGTTCGGGTGGCGTTCTATTAGAGTGTTTACGGTATATGACAAATCCAGATTTTTGTTGATAAAAGTTGAAAATTTGAGGAAAATCACGAGTTTATGAAAAAACTACAGTACCAATAAGAACTATAAAAACGTATTTTTAACTTTTTTGGACCATTTTCAGAAATGTGGAGCTCGACTGTCAAGTGTCCGATTATTTTGAAATTATTAGAGATTATAAAACAGACCTACAGTGAAAACAGTGCATTCACGGAATTTTTTGAAATCTTCTAGTCTTTTAGTTATGCACCAATTTTTGAAAGACACCCATTTTTTCCTGTTTTGTAAGAAAAAAACATGTGCCTTTCGGAATTCAGCTAATTTCTGAAAAACTAGAAAATTTCAGAAAATTCTGTGAATGCAAAGTTTTCAATCTAAGCCTGTTTTATATTTTTCAAAAAATTCAAAGAGATGGAATCCTTGACAGCCGAGCTCCAGACTTCTGAAAATAGGCAAAATCCTCTGAAAAACACATTTTTCCCATATTTATGACGAGCACTGTACATTTTTAAAGAATTTCCTCTCAAAGCACTGATCGGTGCTTATCAGTCGATTGATAACTTTTTGCTTCGAATCAAAAAGTGTAGTCTTTCCTCTCTTCATTTTCTCCATAGCTTAAATTAAAAGAGAATTCTAAAAGAGCACTTTCACCCCCCCCCCCCCCCCCTTGTGACCCCCGAGGGTGTACGTGTCGTTTTGATTGAGATGGGGGATAGTTACACGAAATTTACTGCTCTTTGTCAATTTGATTCAATTTGAGCAAACATTTCGACATAGGTTTTTGAGTTTGTGTTGTTTGCCCAACCGATTTTCGAGACATTCGCGAAATAGATATTTCCAATGTCTACATTGTTTTAATATCAAAAAAAAAATACATTTTTCGGAGTCTTGGTCCCCCCACACAAAACATAAGAACAAAGTGTATCATCAAAACATATGGTCAGTTGGAGGAAAACGTTCTTTAGTATGTATCTCTTTCTCTCTTGTTTTCACTTTTTCTGCTCTATTCCTGATCAACTGACAGCACGTGAAGCGAGAAAAAAAACGAAAGGGAAGTCTCCGATAAATGTTTTTACGATTCGAAAATAACTGAAAGATAGTAATAGAGACAATTTCACATGATCTTTCTTCTCCAATGTTCTCCTTCACACTTTCCTTATCAAAACTTTTTTGTCCCTAACGTACGCCAGACTCCTCAGGTCATATAATATCATATTAATCTCTGGTTCACGTTTTTGAAGCCATGGACTAAAGATTCGTCTAGAAACTGTTTTGTTGTGTAAATATACAAGTGCCTATGCGCCACGTGTGATCAAGAAATCAGCAAACGGTTTGTAACAATAAGTGACGAGAGGGAAAACAAATAGAAAGCATGGGCACACCGGAAAAAGGGAAATCTTGAAAATCTTGTCAATGGGTGAGAAGTGATTTTTCCACATACCGTACCGAATAAGATATACAAAGATGTATTTTTCAGTTGAATTTCGGCCGTATTCAGAAACATGGAGCTTGGCAGTCAAGTTTCTGAATACTTTGAAAATTTTGGAGAGTGTACAACATAAGAAAAGCAATAAAAACACGAAAACATTTTTTCATCCAAAAAACTCGAAAAAGAACGATTTCAAAACTGAGAATCTCAGAACCTCAGAATCTCAGAATCTCAGAATCTCGGAATCTCAGAATCTCAGAATCTCAGAATCTCAGAATCTCAAAATCTCAGAATCTCAGAATCTCAGAATCTCAAAATCTCAGAATCTCAGAATCACAGAATCTCAGAATCCCAGAATCTCAGAATCTCAGAATCTCAGAATCTCAGAATCTCAGAACCTCAGAACCTCAGAATCTCAGAATCTCAGAATCTCAGAATCTCAGAATCTCAGAATCTCAGAATCTCAGAATCTCAGAATCTCAGAATCTCAGAATCTCAGAATCTCAGAATCTCAGAATCTCAGAATCTCAGAATCTCAGAATCTCAGAATCTCAGAATCTCAGAATCTCAGAATCTCAGAATCTCAGAATCTCAGAATCTCAGAATCTCAGAATCTCAGAATCTCAGAATCTCAGAATCTCAGAATCTCAAAATCTCAGAATCTGAGGACCTCAGAATCTCAGAATCTCAGAATCTCAGAATCTCAGAATCTCAGAATCTCAGAATCTCAGAATCTCAGAATCTCAGAATCTCAGAATCTCAAAGTCTCAGAGTCTCAGAATCTCAAAATCTCAGAATCTCAGAATCTCAGAATCTCAGAATCTCAGAATCTCAGAATCTCAAAGTCTCAGAGTCTCAGAATCTCAAAATCTCAGAATCTCAGAATCACAGAATCTCAGAATCTCAGAATCTCAGAATCTGAGGACCTCAGAATCTCAGAATCTCAGAATCTCAGAATCTCAGAATCTCAGAATCTCAGAATCTCAGAATCTCAGAATCTCAGAATCTCAGAATCTCAGAATCTCAGAATCTCAGAAGGAATTTTCAAAAAATTCTGAGAACGCAAAGTTTTCAATCTAGGTCTGTTTTATAATTTCGCAAAGTTTTAAAGTAACCGGAAACTTGACAGCCGAGCTTCAGCCTTCTGAAAATGGTCCAAATCAACTGAAAATAGATTTTTGTGTATCTTATTGACGGTACTGTATTAACTGTTCACAATTTCCCGATAAAGGAAAGTTACAGTATCTCTTAAACCCAATTCTGTAGTTGTTTTCTTATATAAGTTTTCCTCGAAATTTTCAACTTCTCCCGCCCAAAATAGTGCGCCCCTCTCCATGCTTCTTGATAAATCACAAGCTGATCCAACAGAAAAGTAGTCTCCGGCGGCTCCAGATGTGTGTATATGTACAAACTCATCGCCTCATGTCTACCACAACAGATGTGTGTGTATATATTCCGAAATCTCTCTCTCAGCATGGGACTTTCGGCAGCACGTGAAACAGAATAAACAGAGAAGTCAAAAGCGAAAACTCATTTCGAAGTTCAGACTTGATCCACCAGATCTATCACATGTGAAGGACATTTTTATGGGAGAAAAAAAGATAACATAAGTAGCATACCATCAGGGGTGTCAAACTGACCACGGGGAGTCTAAAATCGTCTAAAATCGGCAACAACATAAATCATAGGAAGAACAAGAAGAAAAGAAGAAGGGGTATCTTTTTGAAAAACTGGTAAACGGGGAAGAAGAAAAGATACTACTGACCACATGATAAATTCCTTCAAAAGTGTCTGGAGGTTATGGGGACGCCAGATTGTCGGTCAAAATATGTCATTTTCAGGGGTAAATTTGAAAAGATATAAAAAGATAACATAAGAAATAATGAATAAATTGATAATGACAGAAAAGTGAAAATGACGATTTCTTTCTTTGTTTCTGGTTTTTTGTGTGGGTGTTCAGTTGATCTAGAATAGAACAGAATAGACATAAACATTTGTCATAAATACCTAAAAATAGTTTTCTGATGATTATTGTAGGTTACGCCACCAACCGCTCAAGTTAAAGCGTCGACCATCATCCAACCAACAGTCAATGGCCAAGGTGACTCTGAAATTTGATCTACTCGAAAAAACAAGATTTTCAGTCAAAGTCAGTTCGGAAACCCAAATCAACACTGGAATACCATCAGCTGATGGTGAGAGTCGTCGAACAAAAAGGTATTTGGGTTTGGTTCTGGAGTGTTTTCTTGTGTTGACACACACACACACACCCTTGTCCTAGTTTCTTTTTCTTTTTCTACTCAAACTAACGTCAGTTTCAGACCTCCCCTAGTTAGAGCCAAAACTGTGTAGGTTCTTTTTTACATTCAAAAAATTTGAATATCCTGTGTTGAGTAATTGAGAATGGTTGTCAGAGATGGAATTTGGTTATCTAGAGGATCAGAAACCTGAAATTTCTTTTTTATTTCTCGAATTCTTTCGACCAAAATAGAATCTACAGTATCCCTTCTGTTTCGAAACACGATTTTTTCTAATTTATTTATTCAAAATTTATTCAAAATTCATTAGAATTTATTAGAATTCCATTAACATCTACTTAGAAGTAATCAACTGGGTTTGAGGGATACTGTAGCTTTTATTTAGTTTCGCGGTATACTGTAACTTTTTGCAGGGTTAACTGTAGTTTTTTTCAAGGTTTACTGTTGCTTCTTTCAAGGTTTACTGTAGCCTTTTTTGAAGTTTACTATAGCTTTTTTCAAGGGTTACTGTAGCTTTTTCAAGGTTTACTGTAGCCTTTTTCAACGTTTACTGTAGTTATTATCAAGGTTTACTGTAGCTTTTTACAAGGTTTACTGTAGCTTGTTTTACTTTTGTATTGAATTTTCGAGCAAAAATAGGCTGCATAAAGTTTGAACAAGACCTCCATATGGTTGATAATGTCGTACTGTACATCCTCTAATAGAACCTCACCATATAAGTGCTCTTTGGGCTCAATTTGTCTCTATTACTCAGAAAGATATCTTAAATTTGTCAACTGATAAAGGTCTTCTCGTAAAATTACCAACGTTTTATCAGTTTATAGCTTTTTGATACATTTTGAAAGAACCGAGATAATTGAGCTTAAAGTGCACATATAGAAAAAACATGGTAAACGAATTGCACTTTTTAATGAACCTGAACTTTGAATAATTCTAAAATTTTGAAATTATCTCACAGGTTGATCCTCTAGGTACTTTTCCATGAACTTCTGATAATCCTAGTTTTCCAATGTCCACCTAACCTGGTCACTCCCAAAAATGGACACACGACCCTCTTTATTCGTCTCCTTCCCTAGCGCCAACTTGTTCTCTCGCTCCTCCCTCTCTCTGTAGTCCAACTATTTCCCATCTCTATCACTCTTCCTCCCTTTTGTCCGTTCGTTGGCGGCTCGCCAAGCCACGCCCCACCTGATCAGGCAAAAAAGTCACTGACTCTTCCTCTCTGCCTTTCATTCCTCCTCCTTCTCCACTCTCCGCCTCTCGCTCCCTCTCGTCGCGTTTTTTCCCGCGCCTCCTATATCGTGTGTCTGTTTGTTTCGAACTCGAGACCAGCTATCAGTCGACCACATAAAAGCGGTCCAACACAAAAACTATCTATACTTCTCCTCCCTACCATTTCACCTGTTGTCTCCTAACCAACACACACCGGTGGTTTTTTTGTGGTACTGCTCCTCCACCATCACCAACACGAACACCTCCTTCTCGCACCAATATGTGGAATTGTGCCGTTGTTGAATGTGCCGTGAACCATATTCCAACCTACTCACCCCATTATGGAATCTCGCGCGGATGCTCACCATCATCCTCATCCGGCTCATGTTACAGTGTCGCTGCTAGCCCACCGGCTCACAATGGAAACAACATTGATAACAAGATTGAGCAAGCAATGGTGAGTGGTGTTTCTTGCAAAATTTGGCCTTGTTCTTGCAATGCAAGAATGCAAAATACGTGCGTTTTAAAAATGCGAAGGCTACCAAGAACTGTAGAGGTTGTACCAAATTAGTGTATTTAGTGGTGGTAGAATAGTTGAACAATAAAGGCCAAAAACCGATTCTGACATCTTGTAGTGCCGAAAATAGACCGGCTTGTTCCAACTATCAAATGACATAATGATATGTGTAAGAATATTTTTTTTTATTTTTCAGGATCTGGTCAAAACCCATTTGATGTTCGCCGTTCGTGAAGAGGTCGACGGGCTGCGTAGCAAAATATTCGATCTGGAAAATCACGTTAGACGGTTCGTTTAGTTTTGTTGGTTTTGCAAATTTTCCTCGTGACAAGAAAAAATTATCACATGCGTTTTGTTAAACTAACTATGTACAGTGCTTCATGAAAAAACGTGATTTTCAGTTGATTTCGACTATTTTCAGAGTATGGAGCTCGACTGCCAAAGCTCCGACCAGTTTCAAAACCTCATAGGTTATAGAACAGACCTAGTTTGAAAAATTAGCATTTACAAAGTTTTCTGGGAATCCCTAGTTCTTCAGTAATTTGCCAATTTCTTAAAGACACCTTTTTTCATATCTTTTTGTACCAAAACAGGTATCCTTCAGAAGTCGACAGATAACTGGAAAACTAGGAAGTTTCAAAAAAATTTCGTAAATGCAAAGTTTTCAATCCAGGTCTGTTTTCTATCCTCCTGAATTTTCAAAGCGATTGGACTTTTGACAGCCGAGCTATAGAATCCTGAAAAAACAAAGTCAAAATCAACTGAAAAATACGTTTTTTTCATACATTTCTGACCACTACTGTAATTGTAAACTGTCTAAAATTTCAGATTAGAAGCTGAGAATTCGATATTGAAGCGGACAATTCCAAACGATACGTTGAACAAACTCCATCTCAAACTATGAGCAATTTGCTTTGGCTAATATGAAAAATGAATTTTGTGAAAAATTCTAAACTTGTACAGTAGTCCCTAGTACCTTTTGTATCATCATTCCCCTTAACTGGTCCCAATTTCCCCCATTTTTTGTCTTTTTTGCCAAACTTCCCCCCAAACACCGTTCACTTCGAAGTAAAAGTCTTCACCGGTCACCTATTTGGATATTACGTCGTGTTGCCATATATGTATTATATTTTTGATATTTTCTCTGAAAACCAAAATGAACATTTTCCCTATTTTTGTCTTATTAACCCTTTTCAAATGATTTGATACAGTAACCCCGAAGAACACTTTTTTTTAAAAGATTTTTTTCAGTGTCTTGTTACAGTAACCCGGAAGAGAGAATTTCAGATTGCTGTATCAGCTGATTCGTCGTCTGTTTAGTGAACCCGACTCTATTTGGTGTTGGGGGTAGTAAAAAATTTTATAACTCCTAAAAACCGATCACGTTCTTCTTCTCTTTTCCGTAATAGTCTTCGGTCTAACGTTTTACACACAATTTGACCTCCCTCACGTTATAAAAATGGAAGATACGGGTTTAAAGAACCTTTAAAGTTAGCAGGTTGATTCTTAGAAACTTCCTCTCCAAGGAAATCTACCGTATCCCAAATCTACAGTATGTTCAGCAGTTCTCCTTCTAGAAACCCATTTTTCAGTAATTTCCTCTTGCAGGAAATCTAATCTACCGTATCCCTGAAGAAACGTGCAAAATCAAAAAAGATATCGTTCCTTCTTCCAGAAAGCCATTTTTCAATATATATCATGGGAATGCATTGGAAAACATTCGAAACATACAACAGTTGTCTCGGCTCTCTGAAAATGTGACCACGTATTGCTGACGTATTGGTATGGCTCATGCTTCGATATCTCAAAAGATCTCTCTTCTTTCTCTGCGTCTCTCAATGTGATTCAATGTGCCACATTCCGGAAATTGGGGATGGATAGAGTTTGGAGTTATGAAAATCGAGAAATTCCATTTCCTGAGGGGCGTTGAGAATCCAAACTAGTTCAAAAGTGGAATTTAAACAGGAAACAAAAACAATTATTCACAGGAAATTAAAAAAGTAGGTACTGTACCCAGTCATTTTTAGAATCCAAATCCATCATTCTCCATTCAGAGCATGCTCAAGGATGGTGCTCATCTTATTGCTCTACGCGCTTCTTATACCCAGATTCTCTACTGACCATGTCAAGTTCTTTGGACGATACGCATGCAATGTGGACTTTGAAAATGATTACTGTACCTCGGATACCTATGTGGGATTGGCTTTCTACTACGGTAGGTTTTAACATTTCCTGAATTTCCTAAAAATTAAAAAAAAAGCATTCAGGTCTGCAAGACGGTGGTGGTATCCATAAAAATGGCACATTTCTCAATTCAAATATCAAAGTTGAGTATTACGATCCAACTGTGCAAGGAAAGTTCCCGAAGGGAGATCAAACAGGAAACTATATGTCGTGAGTCATCTATTTTCACGTTTTTTGATTTTTCAAAATTACCGTAACCACCTCACACACCCCGAAATTCTTCTTCTTCTTCATCTTCTCGTCGCCTTTTCTTTTCTATCTCTCTAGACGGTTCCTCTTATTCTCTGCTAACACGGCCACCCGTGTTTTTCTGCAATGTTTTGATCTCTAAAAGTCTAATAACGTCATCTTGCTGTACAATATAGAATGAAAAAGGAGAACCGAGAGAGAGAACACGGCGGGGAAGGCGTCTTTAGAAAGAAGACACGACTTATCCCTGCAAGGACTTTCGAAGTTTACGATTTCCGCAAGAATGCAAAAAAAAGAAGAATATGCTTGCGTATTCGCTCCTTGGCCCCAAAAATTCTTTTTGGGGTCAGGAACATCTTCGGCACTTTTGATTGATGTCGAAATTTGTTGTACCTATAAATATATATGTTTTAGTTAGAGTGCCCTATCAAATTGATGTTAATTCGATATGAGTTTGAAAAGAGAGAAGAGGATGGAACTTGATCACTTCGATATCAACAATTCTCGAAATTCACGTCGAAAAAGTGATCAAGTTTTTATTTCGAAGGGAAGGCGGTTGTCAGAGCTACAGTACCCACCAATGAGATATACAAGACGTTTTTTCAGATGATTTCGACCATTTTAAAGAGTCTGAACCTCGAGTGTCAAGATTTCTATCAGTTCAAAAACTTAGGAAAGTGTAAAACAGGCCTAGATTGGAAACTTTGTATTCACTACCGTAAGACTTGTATTAGAAGGGCCGACTTTCGGTCCCTAGGGGCACTTCTATTAGAGGGGCCATTCAATTAGAGAGTGCCTTTGTATCTGTGGGTCTCTGAGAAGGGCACTTCAATCAGACGGACAGCTTTTTTCAGTGAAAATTGGGTTTTTTCTACTTAAAATCGTTAAAAGTATATGATAACGAAGCAAAGAACTGAATTAAAAAAAAAACCAAAAACAGAAAATCAAAACGTTCCTTCAAGTTCCTTCTTCAATTGATTTCCAACTTTAGACCTATTGACTAGAAATGTGAAATTTTCTAGCCGCTTTTTTTCAGTAATTTAGCGAAAAGGCACAGAAATTAGAGGAGCCCATCAATTAGAGGGAGCCCTTCCATCTTTTGTGGGCTCTCTAGGAAAGCACTTCAATTAGATGGCCCTTCTAATTCAGGTTTCATGGTATTTTCAGATTTCTGAAAAATGTTAGTTTCTCACGTTTTCAGTACAAACGGGCCAAGAGGAGTATCCTTCAGAAATCGACCAATATCTGAAAATCTAGGAATTTTCAAAAAGCTCTGTGAATGTAAATTCTTTATTTTTGTCTGTTTGACATCCTTCAAAATTTTCAAAATTATCGGAAACTTGACTCCCGAGCTCCAGACTCCGGAAAATGGTAAAAATGGCCAAAAGTTAACAAAAGAGGCTGTTTTTGTATATCATGCTGACGGGTACCGTATATGATGAACAAAGACCTTCAGAGGCACTAAAAAAATAATTGGCTGAAGCTAAAACCTTTCAAAAAACCTAAAAAACCTTCAGAAGCATGTTGAACCAAATGCTAGTGGACCAACCAAAGAAAACTGATGATATGCTTGCGTTGGTAGGAGTTGAATCGGACTGCAAAGAAGTTTCAGCGTTAGCTCAAGCCTATGATGCTCCAAGTTTGCTAGTGGTAGGCTCACTACCTTTTAGACATACCTGAGACTCTTAAATTTTAGAATTGTGAAGATCAAGTCGGAGAGTCTCAAATGCCATCAGCTACTGTTTTGGAAATGGCTTCTACGCAAGGGTAATAAGAACTTCTGAAATTTTGAATTTGTTTTAAATTGTTTTAGTGCAAAATATCGGGCCTTCGCAAAACTTGCCAAATCCATTGGTTGGACAAACGTCGCTGTGATCAATTTTGAAGAAGATGGACCTACTGACAAAACTTATCATGACCAACTTCTGGATGCTCTTTCATCTGAATCTATCACAGTGAAACGAGACGCAATATACCGTAACCCAATCTTCCATTTCAGCTCGATTATATCAAAAAAGGAGGTTTCTCAGCAAATGTGCTCAGTGCGATGTACACCGCTCTGGAGTCGATCATCAACATTGTTCTAGAAACTCATACCAAGACTAGAAGTATAGATTAGAAGTACAGTATCTTTTAATCATCCGATTTCAGTTTATGTTCTTGTTCTTCAATTTCCATCCGCTGGAACATATTTCATGCATGTTCTCTCCACATTAGGATTGCTGGAAACTGGAAAATTTTTTGTTGTGATGATGGGACCAATCGAGGCAGATACTGCTAACTATTTCAGTTTTAATACCAACCGAGTTGCCACTCTTTTCCCCAGCATTGGATACGGTGTGGGCGAAGCCGACATCAAACAGTACTACAGATCATACATGTATTTCACAGACGTGCCACGTTATCCGAAAAGTGATTTACATGATATCATTCTCACTAATTTAGACGTTTGGTTATTTAGACTTCAGCGACGAATGGACCAAATTCCAAACACGCGTCGACGAGGATGCTGGCAAGTCGTTCTGTCCACCAATTTGTGATACAAAGTTGAAGGGGATTAAGAATAATGATCCGGTGAGTTATTCCTGGAAAAATCATATGACAATATAAAAATCATGTGAATGCTTACCGGAAATTAAATTTTTAGTGGTCGGATGACGCCTACTGGACATCAGCGAGCAATGCTATCGTGAATGCATATGATATGGGAAGGTTACTGTCGGAAACGGTAAAAGTGCATGGTACCTCATTGTTGAGAAATCCAACGCGATTAGTGGAGACAATGTCTGGGAGAGGAGTCACATGTAAGCGTACTTTTAAGGAGGGGTGACATGTGAAAATGGATTTCGTGGATAATAGCCTTTTTAGGGTTCACCCTTAATTTGAAATCCAAAATTGTCTGGTTTGCTTGGACCTTATACAATTTCAGAAACTTCTGTATTGTTTCCAAAGGGACCAACACGGATTTTGTTGATATTTTTGTTTGGACTTTTTTCGAAGATTCTTTATAAGGCATGCAATTATGCATTTAGGAATAAAGAAATGATTACATAGATTTCCGACCATCTTGGTTCTGGACTTTGGCTGACCAGAGGCTTGATATTTTTGACTTATCAAATAGTCCTAATATTAGGGTGGGGAGAAAGTTTTTTCCGAAATTTTTTAGGTTTTTGTTTTCTAATTATCTTCGGTTTCTTTAAAGATCAATGAACAATATATTCACCATTATTGACTACAAGTGTGAGCCACCTATTGGGAAGTTACTCGATTCCAGTCTTCCAAAATACGGGCGTTTGAGAGTAAAAGAAGAGGCTCACTGCCATTTTGAGGTGGTTCAATATTTTGAGCTGTTTCTCTCTGAGGATCTGCTTGGGCGCGCGGAATAGATGATAATCCAAAAGCACAATTTCTGGCGAGTATTTCAAATGAGAAACCATTGTCCCGCCCAGCTTCCGCCGCCTGGCCTGGGTGTCTTTACTCGCAAGCGGGCGAGCAATATCACGTAGAAGGTGAACGATGGAGCGTCTCGGACGTTTATCTCGGAGGGCAATTGCGAAGGAATCCAGCCGATATCTTTAGGTGGAAGCTATGGTCAATGTTCCTTGCTGGATCAACTTGAAAAACAGAAATCCCTTCTAATCCCAGAAGCACGAGAGCACACATCTTCTCATGAAATCCTGGTTCCGGTAGCACTTGGCGGGTCGCCGCCACGAGGAATCCAAATTGTATGATGAGTGTTATTATTGTAGAGTATCCAGCTCTTATTTTTGGTTAACAAATCGGCCAGAAACCCTTTCCTCTGCGGAGTAAGAAGGATAGACTCATTTGAGTCCGTTTTTGAAATGAAGAGAAATCGTGGGGTACCCTTTGAGCTATCACTCTTCGGAAACCAAGCTGATGGAGGTGATGGTTAATGATGTGTTAGTCACAGTGGAACATTGTCTACAGTTTGTGATTAGTCTTATCGGGATTCTCCCTCACGGCTTCAAGCAGCAGCTCGTCAAACTCAGCAGGTTTTGGATAGAGTGAGGGTTGTCTTCGAGGCTCGTGTCTCCTGACTCAAAAGAAGCGAACCGATTGCAAACGGTGCAATCGGTGTCGGACCTCTCTCCAAACACATGACATATTTTCTTAGCGGTCTACGTCGCTTAGGTGCCGTGAGATCACTTGTAGAAGATAAGAAGCCGAACATGAGGTCTCGAGAAATCGCATATGGTTCGTTTACCAGTGGCCACGAGCGCCTGATATAGGCATGAGGGAAAAGCTTTCAAGACGTTCTACACTAATCTACACTAGGAAAGTTCTAGAAACTCGGGGACTTTCCGTGGGAAATATTTGAAAAATTTCGGAAAAAACTTTCTCCCCACCCTAATACCGTTAAAGGGGCCAGACATCAAAAAAAGTTTTCCTGATATTTTGGCTAGAGAACCCCCATGAGGGGTTGAACTCATGACAGGCAGCTCAGGGGTACAGCGCCGCTACCGGCTGAACTACGGGGGCGCAAACGGGGCTGACGACCGATGGCATACATAAGCGCGGTGCGATTTCGTCCCCCAAACTGTCCCCCAAAATTTATGCTGTCTCGCCTCCTTTAAGTCTCTAATAGGAGAGCTACTCTGAATGTGCGCTGTGTAAATCAGCAACATTTTATCAGTTGATATATTCTTGTTATCTCTCATGAAAGTTCAGATAATTGAGCTCAAAGTGCCAGTACAGGGTGGCCTTATATTAGAGTATTACCGGTACATTCATTCAGCCCTTCTTGGATACGTAACCAAGTTTGATTCCAATCGAGTCTCTCAAAGAGAATACATCCTCTGGTCCCCTCAACAACCAACCAGCTCCAACGGTCCGATTCCACTCACAGAATGGGCCACAATCGGCGCCAGACTTCTACCAGATGGAAAAGGCAACTATGTAATCCAGATGCCTTTCCTATTTTTGAGAAAAATTTGCTGTTTCAGTCAATAATCTGGAAAAATCTCACCGAACTTGGAATTTACAATGGCGCTCTTCCAAAATCCCGCCCAGAATGTGGTTTCAACAACGAGCTGTGTCCAGTTGGCATGCGTGAGTTTAGTGGTAGTTCGAAAATGGTAGCTCGCTGGCTAGCAGCAAATTGGCACCGTAACCCAATCCATTGTTGAACAGGTAACCTGTCAGAACTCGAAATCATCTTGATCGCTGTCTGTGTCGTCGCCATTATTCTTCTAGTTGGTGTCATCGCCTATATTGTCAGGTACGGAACTTTCATTTGGCTATTCTCTAGTCCTTATTCTCCAGATGGATCGCCTACGAGAGAAGATTAGAGTCCTCCTATTTCCTAGTCCATCGGAAACATGTCCAGTTGATTGATACCACCAAATTCGGGTCCAGCAGAGCAGGAAGTATCATGCAAAGTGCAATTAGTATGAGAGTAAGCCTGGAGTAATATGTTCGAGCTCTCAAAATTTTATTGATTAGTCCCAATATGACGATGATCCGGCTCCTGCTGGTGGCGCCACCATGAACTTCTACACTAATGGAATCCGAAAAGCAGCTAGACGAAATCAAATGGCTAGAGATAACAGAGCCTTGGGAAACAATAAGGATGACTGGCTGGAGATTATGGATTGGCATTTGGCAAAGTACGACAATACACTGGTCACTGTGAGGAAGATCAACAAGAGTCAACTGAAGTTGACAAGGGAGATGAAACAGGAAATTGATTTGGTATGTATGTTTTAAAAAGAGAATGATATCATTTTTTCAATGTTGATTATTACAATTTATAATGAATCATTGAAAAACAAAAAGGAACATAGTATGGTTTCAGCTGATGAACGAGACACACGAGAACCTGAATCGATTTTTCGGACTTATCAATGAAAGTGATCTCATTTTCACTATCCATCACTATGGGCCGCGGAAAAGTTTAATGGTGACATGTTGTTTTCTGATTTGTAAACACATTTTACAACTTTTTAGGACTTGTTACGAAATGATGATCTTCGTCTAGACCGAATGTTTAGAGTGTCGTTCGTTGAGGATGTTGTGAAGGGATTGCAATTCTTGCACGAAAACTCAAAAATCGGTTACCATGGAAACTTGAAAAGCTCGAATTGCGTTGTGGATGCTTATTGGAGAATCAAGTTGAGCAATTATGGAATGGAGCAGATTCGTGTGGATGAGCCGGAAGCCAAGCCGGATGGTATAGTGCATTTCTAGCAGAGATGTCCGGAATTACTTTTTTGAGGAACGGAATCTGGAATCCGGGATCTGGAAACCGGAATGAGATAACTTTCTCAGAATCCGGAATCGGGAATCCGGAAAAATAAAAATTACCCGAAATCCGGAATCCGGAATGAAAAAAAGCCCGGAATATGGAATACGGAATACGGAATACGGAATACGGAATTTTGTCTTCTTTAAATGAACAGAAAAGTTCTAAAAACACATATCGTGTTGTATTTTTGCATTTTTAGTGGCGCAAGTCCAAAAAAGTCAAAGAATTCTTGAAAATTAACAAATATTCTTGAAATCCGGAATAAAAAATTTTCTCGAAATCCGACCAAGCTCAAATTTTTTGGAATCCGGAATACGGAATTGGGGCAAAATATCTTTCACGGAATCCGGGATTCGGAATCCGGACATCTCTGATTTCTAGGACTTTTAACGCTTGATTTTTAGATCTCCTCTGGTTCGCACCGGAAATCATAAGGCGCTATGCAGTAAAACATGATCTTTCGAAAGTTGAACTTGCCAAAGCGGATATCTACTCATTCTCCATAATTCTTTATGAGATTTATGGAAGACAAGGACCATTTGGAGATGACTTGCTGGATTCTGATGGTATTATAAGAACTAGGAGACAGTAATAAAAAGAATAATTATTTTCAGAAATCATATCCCAACTGAAATTCCCTGATGGCCAAGCACTGACAAGACCGGATATCCACCTGATCACAAAGGCACCGTACCCAGTTTCTTCGGTTGTGGAGCAGTAAGATCCAAAATTTTAAGGCAACAAAAAAAGAAAATAATTTCAGATGCTGGGCAGAAGATCCGGATGCGCGGCCGAACATCAAGAAGGTCAAGGAACTTCTGAAACCATTGAGCAAGGGATTGTGAGTTCTAGATAAACTAAGGGGGCTAAAGGACATTTCCAGGAAAGGAAACATCGCTGACAACATCATGAACCTGTTGGATCGTTACCGTAACAATTTGGAAGACGTTATTAGAGAACGAACCGAGCAACTTGAAGATGAACGAAAGCGAAATGAGAATCTCTTGCTTCAACTTCTCCCAAGATCTGTGGCCAATAGTTTGAAGAATGGACAACCAGTAGAGGCTGAGTTCTATGACAGTGTCTCTATCTACTTCTCGGATATTGTCGGTTTCACCTCGTTGAGTAGTAAGAGTACTCCTCTACAAATTGTGAACATGCTCAACAACCTCTACACCAATTTTGATACCATCATTGACAAGTTTGACTGTTATAAGGTTAACAAAACTGATGTTGGGACCTTTTTAAATGTAGATGTTCAGGTTGAAACTATCGGAGACGCCTACATGTTTGTTTCTGGACTTCCAGAATTGAACAGTTATCTTCATGCAGGAGAAGTCGCCGCTGCTAGTTTGGAATTGTTGGATAGTATTAAGGTTGCAAGACGTTACATTAATAATAAGTCTAAAGCGAAATTTCAGACCTTCATAGTTCCTCATTGCCCAGACGAGAAGCTCCGCCTTCGCATTGGAAACCATGCCGGACCAGTTGTCACTGGTGTTGTTGGAATTCGCATGCCCCGTTATTGCTTGTTCGGTGATACTGTAATTGTTGCGAACAACATGGAGAGCAGTGGAGAGCGTACTGTGGAGCTTTATTGAGATTTGAGCTAGCTATTTATATGTTTTTCAGCAATGCGAATCCAAGTGTCCAGCGATAGCTACGAGCTTCTACTCAAGTGTGGTGGATTCGTCACCGAACAACGAGAGAAAATTGTGTTGAAGAATAAGATGGAGGTGATGACGTATTGGATGAACGACTACTCGAAAGATGCCAGATTGGCGAGATTGGTGTCGCTTCAGGAGAAGTTCCCACATCTCGATCCATTGATTCATAACATTAACAAAGGGACCCGTTAATTTGAAAAAAAAATACCTTTTTTGGAATGAATCATTTGTTAATAAATTTTTTTTTTGAACCGTCTCAACTGATCCCAGAGAAACTATAGGATCATAAACTCTCAATCCAGATTTCAGGTTCCGAAAATTCAAAAGTCTCAATTTCGAATTGTTTTTTCCTCTGAAATCATATGGTGCTTCCTTGTGACCCTCGTCTCGTTTTTTTCTCTCCAAAATTCTAATTTTGTTGGACATCCATCCATAAACGTGTCACATTAATCAATGCTGGCAGCCATGACTACTGCGGGTTTCAATATCCGGCCTGGCGGACCTCAAAGACAAAAAAGAAGAATGTCCTGTTTCCGTTCGTGAAGTCAAAAAAGCCAATTCCACGTTCCTACGGAAATTGTACTCCAAGCGGCTTTTCTTCCCGCCTCTTCGTTTGCATTTGAACGCATTTTCTTCACACCATAGCTCTCTGAGCTCTTTTTCAATTAGTTGGTAGGCCCTTTTTTCGTACTAGTGCCCTTTTCGTCTTTCATTCTCCTCCCACATCTTTTTTCATTAGATATTTTGAGGAAGATGGCAACAGCAAACATCCATTTCCCAACCACGTCCACTCCAACAATGGTCGGAGGACAGGAATGTGACTTGTGAGTTGTGTTGTTCAATGTTCATTCTTGGTTTTTAGAGTTTAAACATTTTTGGAAATAAAAAAAAATTTTCTTAGCTTATAATTTTGTTATGAAGTTTAAACATATTCAGTTCCCGTATTTACTTTAATAGGTTATATTTTTTCTCCGTCATACGAGTACCTTGAGCTCTTTATCTCAATTTCTGTAAGAGATATAATAAATAACTGAGAAAACTGAGAAAATATTAGTCATAATATCACTAATATTTTATCAGTTGTCATCATTTTGATATCTATTACAGGAACTGAGATAATTGAGCTTGAAGTATAAGTGTAGTGACCGAAATTTCCACATACCGTTAAACCTGTAATAGAAGTGCCCCCTGACTTTCAAGGCCCATACTCCCAGGGGGCATCGAAATAGGGGGCATCGTGCTCAAAGGGGGCATTCACTCATAGGGGTCACTAACTCATAGGGGGCATCCTGAAGTTGTCTCATAGGGGGCATCCCACCAAGTCTCATAGGGGGCATCGGACCAAATGCTCCCAGGGGCATTGATAGTCTCATAGGGGTCATTGAGATAAATTTGAGTATATGGGTCTACAAACTATGACGTTTTGGTTTTTACATATTTTTTGTAGTTTTTTGAGGCAAATAAGAATAATTGAAGATTCTTCTAAATTCGATTTTAAAAATTGTTTGTATAATAATGATATTTCGGAGGGTCAACTGGGTAGAATTTCATGTTACAATTTGAGTTTTGAATTTTGAGTTAGGAGAATTTCTTTCAACCAAAAAATGAGACATATGACAACATTTGATAACTTTCAAATTTTCTGAAAATTTTCGGATTTATTATTTTTCTTTGGAAACATGAATCTATAAAATTACTAAAAACGGCTCCAAAGTGAGATTGGTGGTCAAGTTCACAATAACAAAAAACTTGAACCCAGTCGGGCTTCAACCCGCGACTGCATTTTCTCGTTCACGCACGCTCACCACTCGACCATATGTTCGGTGGTTTCTAAAGCAGGAAGAAAGTGAGGGGTTGAGAAAGCGACAATTTCTGGAAATGTTTCCAAGGCTAGATCTGAAAATGAGCACTACCTAGTTTGAAATTTTGTTCTCTGTTAGATTTTATTTAGTTCTGTATGTTTCAAAATTTTGTGGAAATGAGGGAAATGTGATGAAAAGGAAAAATCTGAATTCCGACCGCAAAACTTGGGAAAACTCTTATCTTTTGTCTTCTGAAATATGAAATCAGTGGGAAAATGGGGAATTTTGTCTGAAAAATGATAATTTTTAGGCCAGGATTTTGATTTCCGCCGATTCCGTCGTCATTTCCAATCGCTCACTTCTGTATTTTATCTGCCTGTGTTTAAAATAATTTTCTATATAAAAAATGTGTTTTTTTCTCTTGAAAATGTGCTTTTACTGCGATTTTGTGTTTGAATCCCAAAAAATTGCTCGAAATTCGCGGTGGAAGAGTTTCCCGAATTTTCTAGGCCAGGGGCCGCAGTGGCCGTTGTCGATTTACGGAGGCGCTTTTCTTCTATTTTTCCCCTATTTTCTCGATTTTCAACGAATTTTGACCGTTTTTCGTAATTTTTTTTGCAGAATTTCGCGGGAAATAGTGATTTTCGTATATTTTTTATCTCGCCGATCGTTTTGACTGGAAAATTGCTGTGAGAGATCTGTAAATTCGATAAATGAGTCTAGGAACCGAAATTAAGACAATAATCGCTGTTAATCCGAAACTTGGTAATTTCCCGCGAAATTCTGCAAAAAAAATTACGAAAAACGGTCAAAATTCGTTGAAAATCGAGAAAATAGGGGAAAAATAGAAGAAAAGCGCCTCCGTAAATCGACAACGGCCACTGCGGCCCCTGGCCTAGAAAATTCGGGAAACTCTTCCACCGCGAATTTCGAGCAATTTTTTGGGATTCAAACACAAAATCGCAGTAAAAGCACATTTTCAAGAGAAGAGAACACATTTTTTATATAAAAAAATTATTTTAAACACAGGCAGATAAAATAAAGAAGTGAGCGATTGGAAATGACGACGGAATCGGCGGAAATCAAAATCCTGGCCTAAAAATTATCATTTTTCAGACGAAATTCCCCATTTTCCCACTGCTTTCATATTTCAGAAGACAAAAGATAAGAGTTTTCCCAATTTTTGCGGTCGGAATTCAGATTGTTCCTTTTCATCACATTTCCCTCATTTCCACAAAATTTTGAAACATACAGAACTAAATAAAATCTAACAGAGAACAAAATTTCAAACTAGGTAGTGCTCATTTTCAGATCTAGCCTTGGAAACATTTCCAGAAATTGTCGCTTTCTCAACCCCCTCACTTTCTTCCTGCTTTAGAAACCACCGAACATATGTACGGCTTGCGGTGGATGAGGCGAAACTCGGTACAGTGGTCGAGTGGTGAGCGTGCGTGAACGAGAAAATGCAGTCGCGGGTTGAAGCCCGACTGGGTTCAAGTTTATTGTTATTGTGAACTTGACCACTAATCTCACTTTGGAGCCGTTTTTAGTAATTTTATAGATTCATGTTTCCAAAGAAAAATAATAAATCCGAAAAATTTCAGAAAATTTGAAAGTTATCAAATGTTGTCATATGTCTCATTTTTTGGTTGAAAGAAATTCTCCTCACTCAAAATTCAAAACTCAAATTGTAACATGAAATTCTACCCAGTTGACCCTCCGAAATATCATTATTATACAAAAAATTTTTAAAATCGAATTTAGAAGAATCTTCAATTATTCTTATTTGCCTCAAAAAACTACAAAAAATATGTAAAAACCAAAACGTCATAGTTTGTAGACCCATATACTCAAATTTATCTCAATGACCCCTATGAGACTATCAATGCCCCTGGGAGCATTTGGTCCGATGCCCCCTATGAGACTTGGTGGGATGCCCCCTATGAGACAACTTCAGGATGCCCGCTATGAGTGAATGCCCCCTTTGAGCACGATGCCCCCTATTTCGATGCCCCCTGGGAGTATGGGCCGACTTTCAACTCTGAGCCCATTTATCTCTGTTCCTGATAAAGATATCAAAAAAGTGTCAACTGACAAATTGTTTATCATATTATGATTAACAATTTAGCAGTTGACAAATTTTTGATATCTCTTATACGAGCCAAGATAATTGAGCTCAAACTTGACAGTGTGGGGGCACTTCTATTACAGGTATTACGGTAGTTATAACTTCTTATCGTACATGTTCTAATAGCACACCTTCCATATTTGCTCTTTGAGCAGAATCATCTAAATTTCTATAAGAGATATCAAAATTGTGTAAACTGATACAAAGTTTGTCATAAAATCAGTAACAGTTTGCCATCTGGCAGATTTGCCATATCTTTTGAAACAACCGAGATAATTGAACTTGAAG
Source organism: Caenorhabditis nigoni (assembly GCA_027920645.1). Lineage (NCBI taxonomy): Eukaryota > Metazoa > Nematoda > Chromadorea > Rhabditida > Rhabditidae > Caenorhabditis > Caenorhabditis nigoni. Next base: position 3,273,132 of record CP115869.1, read on the forward strand.
TGCAGGTATAAGGTGACCTTTCATTGTAGGAATTAAAGTGAACTGTATTTTGGTCTTTGAATAAAGTTAGCCTGAGAAATGCAGCATTTTCCGAAATTCAAACGTTTGAAAATACTACGCCAGACCGGAAAGGCGCCACAAAAAACTTCAAATCGGGTCCGGCTCAAGACAATAATTTGCCATATTTCCTTTAATAGAAGCCCAACAACTTTTAGCTCAATTATCTTGATTCCTATGGAAGATATCAAAATGTTGTTAATTGATAAAATAATAAATACATTATGATTAATGAATATTCTATAAACACGTTTCTGGTATCTTTCACAGGAATCGAGATAATCGAGCTCAAAAATTGACGGTTCGGGTATACTTCTATTAGAGCGAAGACAATATTTCAGAACCCTAACCATTGCAAAACTGAACTTCAATGGAACCAACTACCTTGGCATGGAAGTCAAGTACAATCACTATCTTCCACCAGGATGCTCCTGTGAGTATACAACTGAGGTCAATGTCATGAACAAGAAGTTCATACTCAAACACTATCGCTACAAGAACGATCGTCTCTACCTTCCAACCTTTTTGAAGTGGAATGATGTAACGGATATGATGGACACCGAGACATCGGTTCATTGCTCAGCTCGAGTTATTGGGTTCAAGCGTTTTGCAAATGAGGAGCGCACTCTCACCGATCGCAGCTATCATGCTACCCCGCACTTGAGAAATATCACTACTGTCAACTTGACGATTCATGTTGGAAAGTACAAGATCTTGTTGAATAAAGATGTAAGTTCAAATGTTTTGATTTTTCTGATTTCGTATTTTATTGAAAAATGATAAATTGCAGTATCTGGCTTCAATGTCTGGATTCTTCAAGCAAGTTCTTCAAGGATCCGATAAGTACTCTCGACATGATGACATGTCGCTTAACGAGCAGCGAGACGATGCCTTTGTCACGATGATTGATATCTGTCATCATAAATTCTGGTGCCAATGTAAGTTCTTTTTCTGTACTAATTCTGAAATTCTGTTTCTGTCGTAAAGTTAAAACTGATTTCCAAATATTTGTGGGTTCCAACCATCACCAAAAATTCGCTTCAATTTCTCTTTTAAAAAATGTCGTCTAGTTTTTGCAATTTGAGCTCAATTATCTCGATTCCGGTGAAAGGAGTCGTGAACTTGTTAACTGATAAATTATTGGTGATATTTTGATAAACAATAAATCAGTTGATAGATATTAGATATCTATTACAGAAATTGAGATAATTCAGTTTATAGTTCACGGTATTGGTGAGCTTTATCGGAAATTCTTCAAAAGAGAGTCATCCGATAGTATCACTTTGAGCTTAATTATCTCGGTTCCTATCAGAGATATCGAATGTGCTTCAACTGATAAAATATCAGTGAGATAATGATAAGCATTTTATCAGTAAACAAATGTTTGATATCTCTTACAGAATCTGAGATAATTGAGCTCGAAGCTGACAATTTCGATGGGCTTCATTGCGAATTTGTCGTCATCTAATTGTTGCACTTTGAGTTCAATTATTTCGGTTCCTATCAGAGATATCGAGAATTCGCCAACTGATGAATTATTTATCATAAGATCACTATCATTTTATCAATTGACAAACTTTTCATATCTTTCATAAAAATCAAGATAATTGAGCTCAAAATGCAAGAAGAATTTGTGAAATGTTAAGCTTTTTCAGATCACTTGAAAGACGAGCTTCTCGAGATTGCAAAAATCTACCAAATCCCGTTTGTAATCGAATTCCATCAACGCTTCTTCCATCCGGACAAAGAGGCTCCGGCTCTGAACGCTGATAAGGAGTTCTCAATGGAACGCACTCTCGACAAGGATCTCAGTCGTCTTCTGACTCGTCATGTTCGTCACAGCTGAACCTGAATTTGATTCTGTACAAAAATTATGATTCTGCTTTTCAATTTGTTTATTTTGTCTTTCACTGTGAAAATATTGCTTTATTGAAATTGCTTTTTGTAATTTAGGAGTTCTGCTAACAATCTGATAATCGATTCTCAGAAAAAAAAAAGTTTTTCTTCAGTTTTAAAGCAATTTATTTCGAATCACACCACTTCACTGAGTCACACCAGTCATTTTCTCACCCATCACATCAATTTCGGCTAAGATGGACCATGGCACTGGCACACAAGTATTCGGGGGAAACAAAATAGATAGCACAAAGTGAAAAGAATAGAAAAAAACACGTGTCGTGGTGGCGCCAAGAGGAAAGACCAAAGCGAAGATAATGAGATCAAAAGAGAAATGAGATGAGAGGTTTTTCGCCGGGAAAAATGAAAAAAAAAAAGAAAAAGAAGAGCGAGACGAGATAAGCCGCAGATTGCAAACGAAATAGTGTCTTGTCTTCAGCGGTCCGCCCGGGATGACTAGAGACAGCTGTCCCTGACGTAGACATTTGACTGGAAGGTGGAGTTTGGGACTGGCGGGGACTGTGGAGTAGTCTCGGCATTGCGTCGTTCCGACGTGTGTGTGGTAGCTCTAACCATGCAGACGCTACGCAATCCGCTATCAATATTCAGAGCGCGGTAAGTAATCAAGTTATTATTTGTCACAAACTGAAAATATGAATTTGGCGGAACCAATTTTTCGTTGAATTAGGATTATTTAGTTACAGTTGATCTTTTTTTTTTAATTGAAATTCTTCAAATACTCCAATTTAAGGTTTTTTTTCAAATTATCTAAATTTCCATGACAGAACTACTGTACTTCTTGAAATATACCGTAAACACTCTAATTGAACGCCACCTGAATAGTCAAATTTGAGCCTATGTATATCATTTTCTGTGAAAGATATCAAAAAGTGATTCATTAACAAAATGTTGCTGGTATCATGATAAACATTTTATCAGTTGACAAGTTTTTGATATTTCTCAAAATAAGTGAGATATATAAGCTCAAAGTGGACGGTCCCAGTGGCGTTCTATTAGAGTTTTACTGTAGTTAACTTTAAAGACATGAAGGTTATTTCAGCCATACCTATTTTTTTCGAAATTTTCAGCATACCGTTTAACATGTAATAAAAGGGCCCTCATGCTGTCAAGTTTGAGCTCAATTATCTCGGTTCCTATGAAAGACATCAAAAGTGTGTCAACTGATAAAATGTTTGTGATATTATAATAAACAATTTATTAGTTAACAATTTTTTATACTTTTGTCAGGAACCGAGATAAATGGGCTCAAAGTTGAAAGTTAGGGGCCCTTCTATTACAGGTTTTACGGTATTATGATAAAATTCAAACTTTTAGTTTTGTGACTAGCAGGTGTTTCGACATAAACCTAAAAAATCAATTTGAGCAGTTTCAAAAAATCGCATCTTTCACTACAAAGCTGATTAATTCTAATCTAACACTTTGGAAAAAAAAAACATCAAAAATTTCAGAATATTCATAAAGGACTTTTAGGCCCACAATTTTTCACAAAAAAATTCTTAAAATCAAATGTTTTTGTCTGATACTGTACTAGATTTAATCAGTTCAAAATTTCAAATTGAAACTTATTGACAAAATATGATACAAATCCCATTCAATTATTACTTCCAGCAGATTTTCAAAATCTCATGAAATCCGATTCCCCCAATATAGTGTACTTTTGCTCTCTGACTCTTTCTTATCGTTCTGTTTTTCTTTGAAAATAGCAACTCTCACCCGAGTTCATTGACAAAAACCTCTCAAATTCCCATCTAGTGGAACAGAAAGCCAACTTGTTGATGTATCAGGGCGCTTTCCGACAAGCCTCTATCTAGTTTACACAACCTCACTAACAAAAACGACGAGTGTCAAAAATAATGTTATTGTGTCTTCATGTTTCCTGGAATCAATTTTAGTACATTTCGAAGAGAATTTTCCAGATCACGAAGTCGAGAACGAAGCACACCTCAACGAGCTGTCACTCAATCGGAAAAGTCGGACAAATATCGGTCAGTCTTGTGTTATATGTGTTGTGCTACTACGTCATCAATTCATCATATTTTTAATACTTTTTTTTCCAGAAACAAAAACGAAACCACCGTGAAGAAGAGTATAACCGTTAGTAGTGCTAATGGCACTGACAAGACAAAGTCCTCAAAAGCGAATAGTCCGGAAAAGGCGCCGACCCAAAAGTTATTCGTAAAACGGGACAAGAATGCTACCGAATGTCTAGCCGAGACAAAAATTGAGCGGAAATCAATGTGAGGGCTTTCCCCTGTTTTCTTTGTGTGATGTCTCAATTTTTTTTGTTCAATTCCAGATGTCGTGAAAAAACACACAAGAGTATTGTGCTCCCCCAGCCACGATTCTATACTTGTGAACGTATCCAGAAGACCGTAAAGGTGCAAGAGACAAATTCAGGGGTATGTGTTTCTTATTGCCTATATTTCAAATATTTATAAGACCCCAAGACCACAATTTCCGCTAAATTTCCCCCTCTCACCACAATAAGAACAAACCCATCCATCCGCTATAAACATGTGTTGTTGCCCCAAATTGAGTCATAAAATTTATGATTTTTTATTGTTCGGCTCAGACACCACCACCACCACCACCCTCATCCAAGACCAACCACAAACGTTTCCCCCTCCATACGAAATTAAAACATTCATTTCGATTCAGATGAGCAGCAAGAAATCGACACACTGGTGCTACGTGGCCGCACCAAAACACATCACATTGCAACCGGGTCCGTCTGGCGAAAGGTCAAGTGGAGGAGCAGGCGGTGGTGAGCCGGTTGAAGCCAAGTCTGGCAGCAGAAGCGGATTCTCGACTGAAGCTATGATTGAGGAGATTTTCGCTCCATTGAGAGAGACCATACAGGAGGGGATCAAGGAGACACGGCATTTGTCTTCGTCGCCGGGTAGGTTTTATGAAATTTCTTAATAAGAACTTAATTAGTAGTAAACCCTGTATCAGAAGGGCCGGCCCTTATATTTTTCCAGACATTTGTCTCGAAAATTTTCATCAAAAAATCAGGCGAACTCTTGTTCAGAATTTACCGTATTTCCTCTAATTGAAGCCCACCTCTATTTGAAGCCCACCTCTAATAGAAGCCCACCCTGAGGGAGAGGTTGAAAAATATAAGCGCATGGGCTTCTATTAGAGGAAATACGGTATCTACCCCGCGGGCCCTTCTATTTTTCCAAGCCATTCTCGGTGGGCCCTTCTATTAGAGGGGTCCTTCTATTCAAGAGAGCCTTCTAATACATGTTTTACTGTAGTCTCTTATCAGAATTCTAATCAGCTTGATATCAGTACCGATCAATAAGATATGAACGCGTCTTTTTTCATTTGATCGTCCGCCATTTTTACCATTCTTTGGAGTCTGGAGCTGTTAGGTGTAAGACAGGCCTAGATTAAAAACTTGCCAGTTTTAGAATTTTTTGGAAATTCCTAGTTTTTTTTAAGGATTTTTCAAAAAATTCTGTGTATGCAAAGTTTTTAATCTAATCCTGTTGTACATCATCCAAAAATTTCAAACTGATCGGAAACTTGAGAGTCCAGCTCCAGACTCTTGAAAATTGTCAAAATCAACTAAAAAATACGTTTTGTGACCGGTACTGTAGTATAAATTTCTTTCTTGAAGAAAAAATAAAGCTCAATCACACGCCATCCACACGATTAGAATTATGGAAGGCTCAACTGAACTCCAGCGCCACCACACCTAGAACTCGAGATGCTAGTGCTCCAGCTACAGTACAACGGTAAGTTTTCCAGCTTTTTATCGCATGATGTTTCTCCCACTTCTTCCAGCTTAACCATCAAACCTCAAACTACTCAACTTAACATTCCTCGTCCCGTTCACACAACTCAATCCGCTAGTAACGCATTGTAAGTCTTGGAAGTCTTGATAAATTTCAATAAATCTAAAGATGAAAGCTTCGAGAAACCCAAATAGGAGGAACCAACTAATTGATACGATTAGTAAAATGTTGTTGACTGACTGTTTGGGAGATAGAGAGAGTGTGTTTTATACGAAAAACCGGAGAAAGTTGTTCCGAATTCGTCGTCTTTATATTCTTCTCCTTCCCTGTATTGCGTGTGTGGTGGCCCCCCACACCCCAAACTGACTGACCTTCAAAACCCTTTTCTTTTCTTGCCGACACTGTTTTCGTGCCTCGGTTATCAACACACTCTCCTGCCACATTCATTATCATATATGAAGTCAATCAGTGTATTTTAATCAAAAACTTCAGAGCTACCATGGATCACAGGACATTGAAAGATGTCAGTGCTAGACGACGGTCGGGAACATGGCAACCATTCTCTTCAAACACTTGTGAGTTTTTTTTGAAATATGAGAAATGAGGAAGTACAATAGTGTCAAATAGCGATGAGGTGCAGAAAATCTAGACCATTGTACTTTTAGACTAAAGATCACAAACTGCACAAAAGTGAATTTTCTAAAGATCGATTCCGAATTAAGATTCTGAGATTCTGAGATTCTGAGATTCTGAGATTCTGAGATTCTGAGATTCTGAGATTCTGGGATTCTGAGATTCTGAGATTCTGGGATTCTGAGATTCTAAGATTCTAAGATTTTGAGATTCTAAGATTTTGAGATTCTGAGATTCTGAGATTCTGAGATTCTGAGATTCTGAGATTCTGAGATTCTGAAATTCTGAGATTTTGAGATTCTGAGATTCTGAGATTCTGAGATTCTGAGATTCTGAGATTCCCATATTTTGAGATTCTCACATTCGGAGATTCTGAGATTCTGAGATTCTGAGATTCTGAGATTCTGAGATTCTGAGATTCTGAGATTCTGAGATTCTGAGATTCTGAGATTCAGGGATTCTGAGATTCTGAGATTCTGGGATTCTGAGATTCTGAGATTCTGAAATTCTGAGATTCCCATATTTTGAGAATCTCACATTCGGAGATTCTGAGATTCTGAGGTCCTCAGATTCTGAGATTCTCACATTCTCACATTCTGAGATTCTCACATTTTGAGATTCTGATATTCCGAGATTCTGAGATTCTGAAAGAGCCCCTTGGGCAGTTGAACTTATGAGCGGCTACCGCTTGACATATGATAGGATGGCAGAAGCTGCGTTCCTGCCCGATGTAACCGTAAAATAAATTAAAAAAAGCAAGAATCTTACGAGTTATCACAAAAGTCATTCCTCCTTAAAATTTAAGCTTTTATGCTTGTTAGTTGAATGATCCTGAGATTAATATTTCTTGAATTTGTTACTTCTCCTACTAAAAGATCATCTTCGAATTCCTATCTAACTTTAGAATCCCACAATTTTTTTATTTTTCAGATAATGCGGATCGACCTCCAATAGATTTTGTCACTTCTCCAAGATACTCTCACGAAGCTACGTTATTCCGACCCATTCCACACCGACCCAAACCAGACTTTATAAATCACAATGACAATAATAGACGATCGTTTAGAAGGTACCCAAATTCTCCCATACGACCCAAACCCCCCATTATTCTAGAGTAGACTCAATGATTCTTCGAAGCGATTCCAAGGACAGCAACGGTTCCTTGTCAGATCTTCTCATGATGTATCAGGGTAAGGGACACTAATTACTTCATAAATCAGTGTGAGAAACTTCTCATATCTTCTCATTTTTTTGCAGCTAAAGAGACGAATCGAGAGATGAACGCGTCCATCCGGTCGACGGCTAGCAATTCCTCGTCATTCCCATATTTCTCACCGGAACAGGTTCTTATCACGCTCCGTGCTTCTTCACAACCATTTTTTAAAACTAATTAATTGGTGGTAGTGGAGACTGCGCAATGGTGTCTCTCATAAATCACCCACTTAATTGCAGATAAATCAGCAGAAGACAGTGCTAACCACGCTGTCATCATCCTCATCTGGTATTCATGTAACTCCATCTCCTAGCGATTCGGGTATAATTGATTATGAGGTGATACGAAGATAGGGGTTTCCATCTAATTCAATTTTTTGTAGAATCTAATTCGAGATAAGGAATTGGAACTACAAGAGATTCGGAACACAATGGAACAGAATGAGGAAATCATTATCAAAGTGATTTGATAAATTTGGGATCAGAGAACAAAATATTGAAACTTTCAGGTGTACCAAGATAAGGAGAGGGCCTGGAAAACTGAGCTGGAAGGCTTGAAATGCCGAGTTTCGGCTGCTGAAAAAGGCGAGAAGGCATTAAGAGAGCAACTTTCAAACTGTCAGAGGCAAAATTCCGCAATGTCGAGTTGTATGAGGACTGTACAAGAGGAAAAGACTAGACTGATGGCTAAGGTGGGATTTTAAGATTACTGTAATACCCTAGTAGGAGGCCTTCTCTAATAGAAGGCCACCTAACTACCAATAGAAGGCCGCCAACTTGGTGCCCATATATCTCGATTACTGCAGAAGATACAAAAAGTGGTCAACTGATAAAATGTTTATCATGATGTCGAAAACATTATGTCAGTTTACTACATAATGATACTTTTAAAAAAATCCAAGATAAACGAACTCAAAGAAGACGGTTTGGGCGCCCTTTCATTAGACTGTGTATGATATTTTAAAATAGCTTTTCTAACTTCAAGCTTATATAGCTCATTTCCTGTGAGAGATATCAAAAAGTGGTGAACTGATAAAATGTTCATAATTATGTCACAAATAGTTTATTAGTTGACCAGCTCCTGATATCTTTTACACAAACCAAGATATTTAGGCTCAGATCTGACGGTTGGTTGACTTTCATTAGTGTTTACGGTATTTTGTGATGACTCCCCTTGCTGTGATCTCTTGTGGTTCATTTTTTGTTTTTGTGAGAAATATCAAAAAGTTGTCAACTGATTAATTAGTTATCATAATATTACAAACATTTTATCAGTTGACAAATTTTTATTATCAGTCACAGGAATCGAGATAATTAAGCTCAAAGTTGACGATTTCAATGGGCTTCCATTAGAGCAAATACGATGGCCTTCTTAATCAAAAATTAACTGTAAGAATCAAAAATTCCAATGATTTGATGAAAATTATCCTTTAACTAAATCTCTCTCACTCTCTCTTCAAATTATTATTATTTTTTCAGTGCATCCAATTGGAACGTGAACTCGACAACTTCCAAAATGTATCAGTTCAATCTGCCAGTTGTCCGAACTGCTCGAATCCTGTGAAGGTATGTTTTATAATTTCTTGTTTTCCCACATACGTCCATATGATTTGTCATAGTTTTACGTGTACAATTTTGACTCACACTTCTTCATAGCGTAATTGTTGTCTATCTTACAATACAATACGTTTCAAAATCTAAACAAAAAATATTGTTTTCTCAGGAAAAAGACCTGCGCCAGGAAGTGCAAGACTTACGGCGAGAGGTGGCGAATTTGAAACAAGTTGTGGATGACGGAAGACATTTCAAGACACAATAATAATTATTATATAATGCTATTGCGATTTCCGACCGGTCTAACGATTTTTAATTCTTTTTTTTTTCTCATATATTCCTTACGATTCTTGTTGGATCGAACTGTTCAATTTCATCATTTTCCTCTTTATTATTTCTAAATGTTTATGATGAAATAAAATGACTAACTTGACCAGTAGATGTGTTTCGTTTTGTATGAAAAAAAAATGGGGTCGCCGTGTTCGGATGTCAGTCAATTGTCAATAGAGAGGTGGGGAGAGTGTTTTTCGGGGAGAAAAGGGAACTAACCAAGACAATATTGGCTGGCCAGGATTGCTTATCAGTGATCACTGAATTTCTAAATTTCTGAATTTCTAAATTTCTGAATTTCTAAATTTCTGAATTTCTGAATTTCTAAATTTCTGAATTTCTAAATTTCTGAATTTCTGAATTTCTAAATTTCTGAATTTCTAAATTTCTGAATTTCTGAATTTCTAAATTTCTGAATTTCTGAATTTCTGAATTTCTGAATTTCTGAATTTCTGAATTTCTGAATTTCTGAATTTCTGAATTTCTGAATTTCTGAATTTCTGAATTTCTGAATTTCTGAATTTCTGAATTTCTGAATTTCTGAATTTCTGAATTTCTGAATTTCTGAATTTCTGAATTTCTGAATTTCTGAATTTCTGAATTTCTGAATTTCTGAATTTCTGAATTTCTGAATTTCTGAATTTCTGAATTTCTGAATTTCTGAATTTCTGAATTTCTGAATTTCTGAATTTCTGAATTTCTGAATTTCTGAATTTCTGAATTTCTGAATTTCTGAATTTCTGAATTTCTGAATTTCTGAATTTCTGAATTTCTGAATTTCTGAATTTCTGAATTTCTGAATTTCTGAATTTCTGAATTTCTGAATTTCTGAATTTCTGAATTTCTGAATTTCTGAATTTCTGAATTTCTGAATTTCTGAATTTCTGAATTTCTGAATTTCTGAATTTCTGAATTTCTGAATTTCTAAAATTCTGAATTTCTGAATTTCTGAATTTCTGAATTTCTGAATTTCTGAATTTCTGAATTTCTGAATTTCTGAATTTCTGAATTTCTGAATTTCTGAATTTCTGAATTTCTGAATTTCTGAATTTCTGAATTTCTGAATTTCTGAATTTCTGAATTTCTGAATTTCTGAATTTCTGAATTTCTGAATTTCTGAATTTCTGAATTTCTGAATTTCTGAATTTCTGAATTTCTGAATTTCTGAATTTCTGAATTTCTGAATTTCTGAATTTCTGAATTTCTGAATTTCTGAATTTCTGAATTTCTGAATTTCTGAATTTCTGAATTTCTGAATTTCTGAATTTCTGAATTTCTGAATTTCTGAATTTCTGAATTTCTGAATTTCTGAATTTCTGAATTTCTGAATTTCTGAATTTCTGAATTTCTGAATTTCTGAATTTCTGAATTTCTGAATTTCTGAATTTCTGAATTTCTGAATTTCTGAACTTCGGAACTTCTGAATTTCTGAATTTCTGAATTTCTGAATTTCTGAATTTCTGCATTTCTGAATTTCTGAATTTCTGAATTTCTGAATTTCTGCATTTCTGAATTTCTGAATTTCTGAATTTCTGAATTTCTGAATTTCTAAATTTCTGAATTTCTGAATTTCTGAATTTCTGAATTTCTAAATTTCTGAATTTCTGAATTTCTGAATTTCTGAATTTCTGAATTTTTGAATTTCTGAATTTCTGAATTTCTGAATTTCTGAATTTCTGAATTTCTGAATTTCTGAATTTCTGAATTTCTGAATTTCTGAATTTCTGAACTTCTGATTTTCTGAATTTCCGAATTTCTGAATTTCTGAATTTCTGAACTTCTGATTTTCTGAATTTCCGAATTTCTGAATTTCTGAATTTCTGAATTTCTGAATTTCTAAATTTCTGAATTTCTGAATTTCTGAATTTCTGAATTTCTGAATTTCTGAATTTCTGAATTTCTGAATTTCTGAATTTCTGAATTTCTGAATTTCTGAATTTCTGAATTTCTGAATTTCTGAATTTCTGAATTTCTGAATTTCTGAATTTCTGAATTTCTGAATTTCTGAATTTCTGAATTTCTGAATTTCTGAATTTCTGAATTTCTGAACTTCGGAACTTCTGAATTTCTGAATTTCTGAGTTTCTGAATTTCTGAATTTCTGAATTTCTGAATTTCTGCATTTCTGAATTTCTGAATTTCTGAATTTCTGCATTTCTGAATTTCTGAATTTCTGAATTTCTGAATTTCTGAATTTCTGAATTTCTGAATTTCCTAAATTTCTGAATTTCTGAATTTCTGAATTTCTTAGTTTCCAAAATTTTTAGAAATTCTGATATTCCGGAGCTTCGAAATATGGATTAAAAAATTCCGAAAATAGAATTTTGGCGCCTTAATTTTCAAATGTTGACAGCTTTCATATTTCCAAGCCTCTCAGTTTCAGCGACATTTTTCAAAAAGGTCGCATGTTTCAAAAAAAAAGACTGTTATCTCAAATTCCTAAACCTTAACACTGATAAACTTTTTTTTTCACACTTTCTTTTCGTCCTGTCTAATCCTCTTCCGATTCTCATTTTTTCGCGCCCCAATTTTTTTTTGTCTTTTTCCATTCCAAACGAGAATTTCGGCGTTTTCTTTTAATCAAAACAGTTATAATCGCATCAACCCCGCAATCCTCCCTCTCTAGAGAATCTGGCAACATCTTCTCTGCGATCCATCCACCACCACTAATTAAAGCAAATGAAAAACGATTGGATGGATATTTGAAAAGACATCTGAACAAGTTTAGTGGATATATTGAGAAGAAGAAAAAAAATAGTGCAGCGAATTAGACCCAGATACACTCACACTATCGATGTTCTGTTCCCCATGGATGAAGGACAAAAAAAAACAAAAAAAAACATTCCCCTTTATTTCGAAACGCATCCTTCCTCCCCATCAGCTTTGATATATTTATCTTGTAGCTAGAGTTGTTCCATTTGTTTCCCCCTCCTCATCTTTTTCTTCCTATGTTTCTCCCCTCACAGACTCCACTTTGTGTTCGATCCCATCTATGGGAGCCTCCTCCTCTATTTTTGTTTGTCAATCCTTTTACTAATGCTTTTTAGCTTTGCTCCGCTGAGCAAATGAGTTGACCTTTCCGATAGTGTCCCCTTGGTTCGGGTTTGGCGGCAAAACACGAATCATTTCACACCAAGGGGGACATATAACGGGTAATACGAGAAGCGACAGTAATTAGCATAACCAGTTCTCTAAAAGTTTTTGCAAGCAAAATTTTGGGCAAATCGATACACACACACAGAGACACTCATCTCATTGTCGCAACCTCGAAAAATCGTCCCGAGGATGCGTCGGCGCAAGAACTACGTGTCGGTTGATTAATGAGGTCTCTTGCCTCTCTTCCCTCAATGGGGAATTGAGACGATGTTATCAGGAAATGAAACGAGTGGGTGGTCCGCGCGTTCATTTTATTACCCCATTCATTGTCTCTAGAATTTGGAAAAAACTTAATTATTCTCAATTTAAAAAGTTTTAAATCCTTGAAAATTTTTTTTCGATTTTAAAAGTCTCGAATATTTTTTTTTGATTTTTTTAAATTTCAAAAGTTCAATTTTCATATAACAAGATAAAATTTCTGTAGAATATTTATTATAGAAAGCTACAGACTTCAAAATTTTTTGTATTTTCCAAAGTTACCGTAAACTTCCCACGTAAACACTCTAATAAAACGCCACCAGAATCGTCAAATTAGAGCTCATGTATCTCATTTTCTGTGAGAGATATCAAAAAGTGGTTCACTGATAAAATGGTGCTGATATCATGATAAACATTTTATTAGTTGACAACTTTTTGATATATTTTAGAAGAAGTGAGATATATAGGCTCAAAGTGGACAGTCCGGGTGGCGTTCTATTAGAGTGTTTACGGTATTTTTTTTTATCATTTGAATATGTTTTTTTTAATTAAAAATCCCTTTTGTATAATTTTTTCGAAAATTGGAATTCAAATTTCAAAATTTTTAAAATTTTAGATTTCAAATCCAAAACTTCTCTTTTTTTTCAGTTTTTCGTTTTTTTTTTCAAATTTTTGAAATATCAAAAATTTATATTTTCATAAAGCAATGAAAAATTCTTCAAATTCGAATTCTATTAATTTTGAAAAATCTGACTATTCGAATCCTTAGTGTTTTCGGTCTTTTTTTCGAGTTAAAGTTTTTAAATTGGTGAAAATGAGCTTTTCAAAATATTAAAAATAGTCTTTTAGAAGAATTAAACTAAAAAGAAAAATTTGAAAATTTTAAGAGAACTACTTTTCAAAATATTCTAATTTTCTGAAAAATTCAAAACTTGACAATTTGACTCTCAAAAAAAACCAAAATTTCAAAAAAAAAAAACAAAACTGATTGTCAGTGAAACTGCTCTAATTTTCAGATCTTATTTTCGTAATTTTATTGAATATTTGAGAAATCCACATTTTCTGGATTTTCGTCGTAATTTCTTTTATGGATGTCTCCAAAAAATATCCTATCTATTTTTTTTTCAAATATCGCCCAACAAAAAAAAATTACATCTGTTCTTCTCCATTTTTTCATCTCTCCAAAAGTTGGCAAACTTCTCAAAAACTGCAAATAAAACCACTAGTTTTTTTATCCAATTTTCTCTGTCTCTCAATGTGCAAACATCGACTATTTTTTTGCTATTTCACAGTGTATTTATTACTTATTGACTTTCTCCAGACAATGATCTTATGAAGGCGAAGTCGCTAATTGCTTCCTGTTTTCTCCCGCTATAACCATCCAATTATTATTATGAAGAAAGAAGTTAATTGGATAAGAAAGTCAGGAAAAAAGTGATTATTGGTGATACGGTGTCCTTCTGGAACGAAAGAGAGAACGATTACCTCCCCTCCGACCAAGACATTCTCTGCGTCTCGTGCTCTCTTATCTCGACCACCGCCGCCCGTCGAGGCGAAACGGTCAGCACAGCAGTCATCTTTTGGCTGCTGCCCCGTTTTCTTTTTCTTCCAACACCCCATCTCATCCTTCTCCCTCCGTCTCTTTCTCTCTCTTCTCTTTTTCTTCTTGTTCTCTCCCTAAACACGAGTAAGAGAGACAAGAGAGACAAGCCGAGTGGCTGGGGGGAAGATAGAATACGAGGGCAGCCCAACGAGCAAAAGGAGGTCCCTCTTCTTCACTCCATCGGCCATTGTTAACCCGCGGCCCCCGGCCATCCGATTGGCCCTCACCACACACATAAATACAATGCATAGTGGTTTGGGTCATTGCAACCTTCATACGGTTTTATTCTCGACAATTCCGTGTTCAATTTTCTCTTGTAACACGCTCTCTCTGGAGTCTCAATTTTCCTTTTTTTTCTCGTCTCCCTATTTTTTCGAAACACTTGTGTGTTGTGAAATTCAAGTCGTTCCGTTGCATATCCTTCGTTGTTTCCTCATTTTTTGAAAAAAATCTTACATATTTTCTTCCAGAAGCAGACAAAACGGTTGGCAAATCCTCTGGCCAGAATGGATTTCGCCCTACCAGCACTGCTTGCACAGGAAGACTACGACGAAAATGAGGTTCGCATCAAAAACCAATTTTTCTTCCTTTTGAACGAATGGGGGGCTGTCCAGAAAAAGTCCCATGTAAAACTTTCTGTCATGCATTTTTAGTAGTCCGGACGGATAGAATACGAAATGAAACATCATCTCAAGTGCAATGACAGAAAAAGTTTTGCGAATGGGGGAGAAAAGTGGAATTAATCAATTTTTTGAGATAAAAATGGAATTTTTGAGCTTTCAGGGTAAACTGGCTGCTTCGATTCGATGGTTAATTTCACGGGTTTATGAAGAAAGAAGGGATATGCCAGATAAGCTGAGAGATGGCGTTCAGCGGGATGAAAATGTGAGCTTTTTTTCAACTTCCAGTTTTCAGGTACAACTGCTATAGTGCGTCCAATACGTTCAGGAACCATACTTGTCGGATAGCCAATTCGGCGACGGCACGGACCGGTCGTTAACTCGCTTAAAAGTTGAAATGATGAGCAAAACTCCATACCAAATCATAAATCGGCAAGCTCTCAACCTTCAATGAAAATGAGCCGGTTAAAAAAACGGTATTATGGCCCTGGCCATCATTTTACAGAAAAGCAGGGCAGAAATCGTCTGTCCTGCTTTAAAAAGCCGTCTTGAACCATATTACCGTTTTTGATGCCGGCTCATTCTCATTGTGAATTGTAGAGCTTGCCTAGTGCTATCATTTGGTCTGTACGTTTGCTTACAATTTTAGTTTTGAAGCGAGTTATTAGCCAGTTCGTTCTGGTACGGAACCGGCTTTTCAACGAGTATGCCAGGAACGCTCTAAACCTTGGCAGTCTAGCTCAAATTAGAAGAAAAATTAAAATTCTATGAAAACAGTTCAATTGTAATTTCGAAATAACACACTGGACAACAAAAAAGTCGCTTTTTCAGCCGTCCAATGAAATTAGGACAACTTTCCTAAACTTTAAGGAGCTTACCTACGACTCACTTATTCTGGTTTCCTGTCAGGGATAACAAAAAGTGTAGCACTGACAAAACGTTCTTCAAAATATAACATGTTTTGTCAGTAATATGTTTTGGTAGCTTTCGCGGGACCTGACTGAAATAGCCACAACAAAACCCACCACCACAACTATGTAAAACACTTATCAATTATTCAGGGACACTTTCAAATTGACGAAGCCGTCCTCGGAGCCCTGTGCAACGGTTCATTGTATGCGCAAGCTGCTGCTAAGATATTCAAGGAGTCAGCACTAGTCACGGTGAGCTTCCACCATTCTCAAGGATAAGCCTTAATTAACAATTCAGAAAGGACATGGAGCCGTGCTCGCCGTGCTCACCGATTACGGAATTGATGTGCTTCATGATGGAAACGAGTTGGTTGAAGAGTCACAGCTGGTCGCTTCATCACCGTTTAATATGGTAATTTTTCGTTAAAAACTTGCAAAAATAAGAGAGAAAATCGATATTTCAGTCCGCCCACCTTGCAATCATAGATGCGTTAATGATGGCACACCTACGAGACGTGATTCCCGTTAGTCGAGTTGTTGAAGCAGTAAGGTGAGTATTATTTACTTGGATTAATGAAAAATCGATAAATATTCGAAGAAAAACTGTCGAAATTACTCGTAGTACCTGTCTAATAAGGCAAATCAGCTCCAAGACCCGCGATAATAATAATTCCAGTCATTGGGAACCCCATACTTAAAAAATCCGGGCTCAGCTAGCGATTTCTCTGGTCTAGGGCAGGCAGGAACTGAAAAATTTGGGGAAAAAAGCCCGGCCGGTCCCGTAGCAAGTATTAATAACTCAGAAATGCCTCGTTAACAGTCATTTTAAAGTCACCCTGGGAAAAACTGGACAAAAAAGTTGGAAATCAGATGGTTTTGGCATTTCACCTGATCAGACGCTATTTTCCAGTTCATAAATCCGAGAATAGGAATTTTTGGGATTTTCTGAATCTTCGAAACATCAAAAAATCAAACAATTCTCGAATCGAAATACCTAGGAAACCACAAATTCCTCACTATCAGTCAGGAAGGTAGCCACCACCCAATTACACACGATTCAGTGAAATGATACTAGTTTCTCGAATTTTCCTCACTACCTAACTCGAAAAAAAATTTCCACATTACCAAAAATAGACCCAAAAACCAAAAATCATTACCAATTTTCCAGCCGACACACCGCCGTGGAGCCCAGCGAGAAACCAATCGATAGTGTCGATGCACTGCTATTCTGGATCAACAAGATATGTCTATTAGTGCGGGATGATGTGGAACGAGAAGATTCTGTGACGAACATTCCGGAGATGGAGGATCTATATGAAGATATTTCCGATGGACAATGTCTTTGCGCGCTTTTGCATTGGTATAGGCCTCAGGAAATGCCGGTGGCTGATATTTCATTCAATGAAGCAGCGACCACGCGGGACTGCCAGTACAATTTGATGCTGTTGCAGTGAGTATCACATTTTATGACCTACCACACCTTCTCCAATTCTTGCAGACAATTTTGTCACCACCACCTCGCCAATGACCCATTCCACTTTGAGATCGAAGACCTCCTCTACCTACGTGACTCACTTCAAATGAATGTGAACGCCTTCTTGGCTGACCTTTTTGTCCAATTCGAACCGCCAGTCACACCAGAACCAGGTATTATCTAGGTGTGGCATTCTCATTCTAATACTAATGCTACTTCTAGTCGAAACACCACGCGTTGGACCTTCTCCAAGACGATTCGTACCGGCATCAGCGATTCCTGACTTGAGAGCTGCCAATGCAGCTGCACGATCATCAATGCACAATAGGAATCGACCCAGGATGTATAATCCACCACCTCCGGCGTCGCATTCTCAAGGACCATCTAGGTCGGTCAGTCGGATGAGTCAGGATAGTTTGTTCTATTCTCGGCCAGCTTCTATTGCTCTACAAAGGAGAAGTATGGATCAGGACTCCGTTACGGATTTCCAAACTATTCGACAGGTAAGATTTTTCATCTTGGTCAGGTAGTGGGAATCATTTTCCTACCACAGGGAATGAATTTTTCGATAGTAGTTGTCAACCAAGCTCATGAATCTTGAAACTCGCTTCAAAATTCAAAGATTGCTTTATAAGGAAGTAGCTAATGCAGATCTTGTCGAAATAAACCAAATAAAGCTTTGAACAAGTCCGTGAAACTGAAAATACGCAAAAGTAGCTAAGACTGAGCCTTATGCACGTCGTGAGCCGGTTTAGCTCGGTTGAACCGGTGAAATTTCTTATGGATTTTGCACAAATTGAAGTGGTTTGGGTAATAATCCAGAAAAACATCTCAAGCTGACTTTTCCAAATGCTAATATGATCAAAAAATTTTAATGACCCTGCTTATTCCAAACAGAAACACTATTTATACAAACTCAAACGATATTCTATAATTTTCTCCAAAAACCACTTCAAAAAATGTGTTTTTCCAGGGCTTCGAAAATCAGGCGGGCACTGCCCAGCTGAATCGGTACGATGGCAGTGTAACAGCATCTGTACGACTTGCGATGGAAGAGAAGCGACGAAAACACGACCAGCAGATGGCACAAATGAAGTGAGTTGTTGTTTTTTTTTTTCGATTTTCAATTTTAATTAAATCCTTTTTTTTTCAGCTCTGCAAACGAGACCGAACGATTAGAGAAGAGCAAGGCTGCGTTTTTTGCTCTGCGGGGAAAAAATGAGAACGATCAGGGAAACAAGGGAAAAGAAGAGTGGTATGATCATTTTGAAGCGAAATTGAGAGCGTTGGAGCTGCGAGTGGGATTGGAGGATGGAGAGGATGGGACACAATCAGCGAGATTGAACAGAGCATCTTCACAGCCAAGTGTGGTGCAAGGTAAGACATTTTAAATCAACTTGGAAATATCTAAAACGACGAAAACTGCCTTGATGAACATGTTCGAGCTTTTGACAAGAAAATAGAGCAAAAGCGGTAAATTTTCCTGAAGAATAGTCACAGTTTGCTTCCTATCTATCTGCTAGAGTCAAAATAAACATTTCAGCCGCCGGTCAACCATACCCCGCCAACTATATGACGCTTCCCATGAACGCAGCTGCACAAATGACACAGTCCTACATCCAACACCCTCAAACGCCACACGACTACTACATGCAGCAGCAATTACAGCAACAGCAACAAGCCCAAGCTCAGGGTAACTATGCGAGCCCATCCCAGGTGTGTATAAAGCTTCAAAACATCCTCGAAATTGATTACTTTTAGTTGCGAAACAGTTTGAGCAACGGAATGATCAATCATGCTGGTTATATGGTTCAATCAATGTATCCGGGTGACTATCAGCAACAACAAATGCAGATGCAGCAGGGACAGATGCCGATTCAGCCAGTTGGAGCTTATACACCGGAAGGATACTTTATTCCACATCATATGCAGCCAATTCCAGTTCAACAAGGATATCCACCGGTTAGTTTTTTAGTAGTAATTAGCTAGGCTGGCGCGCTTCTGACGCATTGTCGTTGGTACGATTTTCGCTATTTTTCTAGAGCTTTCAGAGTGTCTCAGAAACTATATTTCATTTTCAAGCTTTTCGAAAATTGTGTAGACAGTTATCTGTATCTGGAGGTCTGACTTGGAGTCGTTCCACCGCAAGGAGCCTCTCTATTACAGTTGTCACGATATATCAGACATTTTGTTTCAATTTTTAGAATTTCAAAATTGTAGAATTGAGATTTTAAGTGGTCCATAGATTTTATGGATGCTAGCAATCACAATTTACCAGAAATTCTAAATTATCGCAATTATATTTTGATCTAAAGGCTCGTAAATTGACAAAGGAGTTTTCAATGAGATTTTCAAGCGCATCCTAATTTTTTCCGACAAGATAACTTGTGAAAAATGATATAACGTTTTTTATTTACCTTCCAAATCCTAAGACACGCTAAATCTACCAAAAATGCGGCTGAAATGTACCGTTATAACACTAGAGGCCAACCAAGATGTTTGTGAATGACTGTAGTTCATTTTTAAACCTATGAAACTGAAAATCGCTTATTTTCATGTCACAAGAGATTGGAAAACGCCCCTCCATTTGCTACTCCTTCACATTTTCTATCTATTTCAGATGCAACAAGCTGGAATGGGTTTCAACGGGATAGCTGCCGCCAATCAACCACCAGGCTACAATTTGGAGGGATCACCAGCGCAAATGGGCTATATTCAAACTGCAAATAAGCCGTTAGACATGGAGATGCCGATGCAACAACAACCACCGATGTCTCAACAACAACAAGCGCAACAACAGATGCTCCCGCCCAATCACAACGCCTTCCATCTACATTCCAAGAGTGATGATGTGAGTTTGAGGTTTAGTAGTCCCATAGAGTCCAAAATTAATTTTTCAGGCCACACAAGCGGATCCACCACTTGAAATCAACCGAAATTTGACGAATTGGGGAATGACATACAAACAAGAGATGCCAGCAAGATCGATCCCGTCTAGGAGAACTTGGCAGAACGAGACGTTCATTAAGAATGAGCTTGACTTGGTTAATAGCAAGGAATCCGTGCCACATATCACTGACGAAGTAGATTTATATAATTTTTTGGGACTATATTAATCAAGGAGGCATTTTAGACTACTACACAACCCGAAGAAGCTGCTAGACGATTCCCGGAGCTGATGCTAGACAATCACTCGGAGAATTTGGCTCCTGGTCGGAACTACAGTCGGCATAGTGATCGTGACGATCTCTCTACTGGCCGAAAATCTGATGACAGTCCTACAGACACCCCTGGTCGCACGTTTGGCGACGAGGAGTTGACAGGGGAGAATATGGAGAAGATTGTAAGTTGTTATTTTTGGAATTCATTTAGCATCTGTTACATTTCCAGGCCGCAGAGCGACGCATTGCCAAGAAAGCAGCGCTCATTGCGAAAACAATGAAACGAAAAGAGGAAATTGAGACGAAAGTAGATTTAGCCGAGCAGCGGAATGCCGAGAGAAGACAAGTGGAGAATGAGAAGAAGGAGTTGGCTTTAAGAAAGAAAGTCGAGAAGGAACAACAAAGGTAGGACAAGAATTTCGAGAACAAAAATATAAAAATTTTCAAAATTTTAGGCAAAAAATTCTGGAAGAGTACAAGAGAAAGAAGCTGGAGAAAGAGTTGGGAGCCGAATTGTCAGCGAGGTCTACAGGGCGGGGCCACTCACAGCCGCCATTCATTAGGACGAAGTCTCAAATGAGTGAGGTCACTGAGTCAAGACAGAATACTCCTAGAATGAGGGGACAGTCGTCGGTGGAGCAAAGGGTTTCAGTGAGCAGTCTGGCGGAGCCAAGTGAGTATTTTTGTTGTTTGAATGGGGAACGAGAAAGTCGTAAAATTGAGGAATCAAGAAAATTGGATCTTTCTCACTAGGTTTTGGAGGGTGTAGCCTTTAAACAACTGAAAAGTAACCTTTTGGATGAAAAAAGTTTCTGAAGTCGGTAAAATGACTATGCTACGTCAGTTGTTTTCCAAGACAGAACAAAGGATTTTTCGAAAACTCAATTTAGAAACCCCCAATATGACCAATCGGTGTTCACACCGACAACCAAATACATTTTTCAGCTCACAAACTATTCGCCAAAACTGTGACCAAGTCGAATCGAGGACTAATCAATAATGCACTTCAATTCAGTGTATTTCCTGGCGCGGTGAACAATGCAACTCGTCAAACGGTAAGAATTTTTGATTAACCAGATATAATTTGATTTATTTTGGACGAAACATGAAGTTATCTACATTATTGAGAACGGGCTAAGGCTCTCGGGTACAGGTCTGTGGACCAAGTTATCCGTTCTATGGAAAATACCGTATTTCCTTTAATAGAAAACTATCCAAACGGTCAACTTTGAACTCAATTATCTTGATTCCTGTAACAGCTCTGAAAGTTTTATCAACAGATAAAATATTGGTGATATTATGATCAATAATTTATCAGTGCACTAATTTTTTATATCTTTCACAGGAATCGAGATAATTAAGTTAAATGTTAATGGTTCAGGGGGGTTCTACATAGAGAGAATAAGGTTAATGCTAAATGTTGTCAAATTTAAAAAAGTGGGACCTGAAAATTTGAAAGGCGCAGCTTTTTTAATCTACGAAAAAGTGCGACAAAAACGTAATAATTCGGACTTCCGCCTCGCTCGAGCTACTTCCGCAAATAAGTTTGGTTTTCCCGTGAACAACAGATTCTAGAGATGCTAGCGATCATTTTCATACCAAGAAATCTAAAATTTTTGTGCAGAAAATCCCACTAAATTCACAAAAATAAGTTTCGTTTACTACTGTAGTGATTTTGAGGCAAGGCCTCGAAAATTGATCGGGAAGCCGCCCACAAAATTTACCAGGCCCCACTTTTTAAAATTCAACAATAGAACAGGCCAACGCAATCAGTTGATTCTCATAGTACAAAAATATGTAAACATTGACCTGAAAATTAGACAATTAAAAGAAAAAACTCACCGAAATTAGACGTGGTCAGTGTCTTGACAAAATAAGATGAGTATGATCAATTTCACTTGAAAATGACCCGAAAAAATTTGTGACAGCTGACCATACAACGCTGGACTCTCCTCCAATCTCCCTAAAGACCACAATTTTGAGAAATATATCCTAAATCTCATAAAAACCCATAATTACTTACAGACCATCGCTCAAATGGCATCATCCAGTTCGAAGCACTTCCTCATCCTGTTCCGTGACCAAAAGTGTCAATATCGAGGATTGTATACTTGGGACGAGGTGAATAACAACCAACCATGAAAAAGTTTCTCATGCTTTATGATTTTCCAGGTCTCTGACACTGCTTGCAAAATTTCGGGTCAAGGACCGCCAAAGTGTACCGAGGCGATGATGAATATGATGTTTAAATACGATTCTGGTGCCAAAAACTTCTCTCAAATCGCTACGAAACATTTGTCAGCGACGATTGATGGATTTGCAATTCTTGATCAGTACTGGCAGAAACCTCGGATCCCTCATTCCGGAACACCGGCTCATAAAAATAATTGATATTTTCTCCAAAAATCAATAATTAATATTAAATCATTTTCTCTCTTTTGGTGCTTTGTAGAAACCAGTTTACGCGCATTTTTCACTTTCTTTTTCATATTTCTTCTCTTAAGAGCTTTTGCAAATATTTCAATCAAAATTAATTCAATTTTTTTTTCGAAAATCAAAAAAAAATTATTTTCTGTGATTCTTGCGTTTTAAGTCAAAAAAGTTTTTGAATCACATCGTTCAGTGTTTTTTCTCTTCTCCTAACTTGTTCATCCCATGCCTTCTTCTGTGTAATTTTGTCATTTTTGTGCCCATCTGAAAATCTTTTCATATACCAATTTTTGAACTGGCCAGTTTTACTTACGAATGAATATTAAACTTATTTTCAATCTGAAATTCGAATTATCAGGCATGTTTCACAAGAAGGAGATACAGTCAAAAAGATACACAGAAACATATTTTCCAGTTGATTTTCGGTGATTATGACCATTTTCAAGAGTCTGGAGCTCGGCTGTCCGATCAATTTGAAACTTTCGAAGGTTATAAAACAGACCTAGATTGAAAATTATGCATTCTGAGAATTTTTAGAAAATTCCTTGTTTTTCAGTTACCATATTTCCCTTAATAGAAGTCCATAGGCGTCTATTTTTCAATTTCTTTCTCAGGGTGGGCTTCAATTAGGGGTGGCTTCTATTTTTCCACATTCAGTGTTTTGGAAAATTCGAAATTTTTATTCTGCAGTTCTAAATTCCAAAATTTTGACCTTATGAAATTCTGGGATTCCAGGATCTCAAAATTCAAAATTGAGGAATTCTGAAATTTCGGAAAAATTCTAAAATTTCAAAAATCTGAAATTTCGAAATTTAGAAAATAGAAAATTCAAAAATTGAACAATTGTTGAGTTCTAAAATCACAGTTCCAAAACTTTTAAAATTTTGAATTGTCGTATTTTCTTTAATAGAAGCCCATGGGCTTTTATTGAAGGGTGGGCTTCTTTTTTTCAATGCACCTCGCGGGGTGGCCTTCTATTAGAGATGGGCTTCAAAAAGAGGTGGGTTCTATTAGAGGAAATACGGTGTTTGTCAATTTCTGAAATACATCTGATTTTCCAATTTTTCAGTAAATCGGCTAATAACTGAAACACTAGGAATTTTTGAAAAACTTTGTGAATGCAAAGTTTTCAATCTAGGTCTGTTTCATAACGTACAACAATTTTAAAGTGATCAAAAACTTGACAGCCGAGCACCAGACTCCTGAAAATGGTCAAAATGACCGAAATTTAGCTGAAAAATCTGTTTTTGTATACCTTATTGATCGGCACGACATATTGAAAACTTTAACCTTTTTTTATGCAAATTTTGGGGTGAATTTGAAATATCTGAATTGGAAGACAAAAAAGTTTCAAGAGAAAAAAGGCAAAAAGCAGCTTAAGCTGTTCCAAAGTTCAATAATCGCTTCCCCATTTTTTTATCTTGAAGTTCTATTTCCGATGATCAAGATGATCGGCAGACGAAAATCTGCTGTTTCATTGTTCCGAATCGCCGAAAAAAGCCAAATAATTGGTGTCGTCGTTTTTGTCTTCATCGAACCAAGCTTGCGCTATTTGTCTTTCTTACTTCATCTTACTTTTTGTCTTCACTTTCTCTAGAAAAAAAACCACACTGTAAAGCAGCTTACTGTGTGTGTCTGTGTTTGGAATGTCTATTATTCTTGCGTAACACCGCCACCTTTTGTGGTTGACTCATCAACAGGTCTTCTTTGTGAATGCATTTCGAAAAAAAAACTATAAAAACTACTTGAGAAGCATTCACAAAATTCAAATCTCTCAGTCTTGTTCAAAATGCAAACTACTTTAGTGGTTCTCGGATTTTTCGCTATTTTGGCTGTTACTGATGCATGCTTCGCATCGGGTATCTGTGGTGGCGGTTGTGCTCCACCACCGCCTCCAGTGTGCTCCGGTGGATGTGGAGGAGGATATTCCTGTGGAAGATATGGATGCTTCAGCGCAAAGGCAAGAGGTTCCAAGACGCTTTCCTTCAAAGCTGAGGTATAAACTCTCCGATAACTTTTGAATTCTAATTCTAGTCTTTTTCAGCGCACCATGAGCCCAGACGAGAAATTCATGAGATGCTGTGAAGAGAGAAACCTTCCAGATGCCTGCCTCTCAAAATGCTCTTTCCGTACCTATACCAAGACTGCTCTCCAAGCTATGTACTTCAAACAGGACTACTGCCCAATGCAAGCCGCTGCTGATATCCAATACTGTGCTGCTCAAGGACAAGATCATACCGATTGCTGTGTCAGAAACGCTGTTGGAACAACTCTGGCTGGAAATAAGGTATCTCATTTCATTTTGTATTTCGACAGTAATCCTTTTTCTTTAGTGCTTCACATTCTGTGACCAACGCCCTGGAAACGTCACCCAACTCGATTTGTCCTATTTGGCTTGCTACGACAGATTCGAGAACATGAAGGCTTGCTTCTGGCAGAAGCTCAATGAGCAATCGACTCCAGAATTCTCGTCCAACATCGATGGGGAATCTGAGTTCTCCGAACAAGGACCAGCTAGACATTTTGCTTTGACTTCTTCTCGCACCTTCCAAGCCAAGACTTTTGGACAATAATTTATACGTTGCCCATTCTTATGCACCGAAAATCATGATTGTAAAAATGGTCCCATTTTTCTTATTTAATGATAATGATACAATAAATTGATTAACATCACAAGATTTTTTGAATAGACAAATGGGTAGGAAAATTGATGATAAGGGGGAAACAAAGAGATAATGAACAACAGTCGGTTTGAAAATGGCAATAAAACTGTCAAACTGTCAAAAATTGAGAAATCATCAATTTACCAAGAACAAAAAAATCGTAATGTGGCAAGTGTCATTTTGGGTGCAGCGAGGAGAATATATTAATTAGAGTAATAAAATATAAGGGATTTTTTATTGAAATTAGAATTGGCTCTTGGTGGTGAGGGTGTGCTCACGGGATGAAGGAAAAGAAGCCAAATATGACTCTAAAAGGTAGTAGAGCTTCAGTAGATCGTAATAGACATGCTTGTGTTGGAAAAACCCAAAAAATCAAGATGAACTGTGCAAAGGTTGCAGGGTCAGTGCTAATGTTTGCTTTTTTTTAAAGTTTTTTCGGTCACAAGCACATCTCATAGAAATATAGTTAGGCTATAAAAGCAGTAAACTATAAAATTGAAAATTCTAATTTTCTAGTATATCTGAACAATTTGGAACTGTATACAAACTTCAAAATCATACGAAATTCTGCTATATCCATCAAATCGAATCCAAAATTCCATATACTTTATACACCTCCACTAATGGAACATTGCTTCCGCCTTTCACTTTTCCAGCCTCCGTGCTTATCTCTCTTCATACATTCCGTATACTACTTAGTCTGATAACGAATGCCGCTCCTTTTCTATCATTTCATTCTCATTTTTTGCATCACCATAACGTTCTCTGATGAATTTGGATTTTCAGGTATTTTGATGCAGGAAGTAATGAGCGCCCCTCAACAGTCGGTGACAGATCCACTCTACCCTGGAATACTGTATGTACAAGCAATCCGGACCCCACATGGATTTTCGTTTCGTTACATACGCTACGATCTAATAGTGGATGGAGTACCAGTTCAACAAGAAGGTAAGAATTATTTAAAAAATTCCCCCCTGATAGCAACGTACCGTAATCCAAACGGATATTTCCATGAATTTTTTCAATAGGGGGTTTTCGTGAAACCTTCTACTGTATGAAACTGTAGCCTAGGTCCAGAGAATTAACGAAAAAATATTACTACTGTAGTTTTTGTCTCTCATGTTAAAAATTGTTATTATCTCACAAACTTTCAGGACCACCAGAAATCATCCTCCGACAAGGGGTTGTTGTCAAAAATCCGTCATACCGGCAACCAGCACCTGCTTGATCATTTTTCAGTTTTCAAAGTGATTGTGATCCATCCAATGAAAAAGTGAAGATATTCTCAGTTCATATACATTTGGTACAATTGAAAAAATAAAGCTTAGTATTCAAATTTTGAAATCAAATGAAATCGATGGAAAGTGAACTCGGGGAAGAAGATTGAAATCGGGAAAGAGTGACACGGGGGGAGGGGGGGGGGGAAGATAATTCAGATTGGGATGCAATTGGTGAAGTAAGAAAATATTTAAAATGAGTTTGATATGAGTTAAGTATTTGGTTTAGGAGAAGTACAAAAAAGTTAGAAATATGAAACCGGTTTGAGATATAATGTGCAGTTCAAACAAGTTGTAGAAAAGTGAAAAAGAAAGAATTACATGATATGATGAGAGAAAATCGGAGGAAATAGGCAAAATCGAATGATCAGAAGTTCCACCATGACAAGAAATTGACGGGATGATCTCTACAGCAGCTTATTCATTCTGGCCTCTTCCATTGCTCTCCATCCAGTCCATTTTGTAATAAACGGCATAATATGGCTCTCCATAAAAATGTGGGACATCGGAGTTGGTAGGAAGCATCATTCTTTTCCTGTCGTCCATGAGGAAACGGCGCTGAAAGTTAGCATCAAAAATTGTAAAGAAAATTCAGAAAAAAGCGGTTTAGGTGTGCTGATATTAATATTATTCAAAAATTCAAAGTCTCTTACATTTTTGTGATGAACGACTGCTGTATAATGACCGTCACAAGATCGTCTGTTGCCGGAGCTGACATTCCCAAAACTCCGGTAGTGGACCGTCCCCGCCAACTGCCACATACTTGGCTCCCCAGTGTTGTCGATCTCCGTCAAGTCCACCACCTCTTCGAACTCCGCATGACTGCCATCAGTGTGACCATACACACGAAGAATGTTTGAAAAATCATACTTTGTGTGGACAAAACCATCACTGAAGTCTTTCTGCAACATTATTTTGTATATTTCAGTTAAGATTGCGATATTCTTACACAGAATTTGCAAATCCGTTTTTCAGTCTCGAACCCAGTCTTGTGGAAAATCAAATTCATCATGTTTGTACGGACCTGGCCTGGGAGTCGGGTGGGGAGGTTGAAGATAGACGGCTGTAATGAACATTATCGAAAAATGGAGACTAGTTTGAAATATTGTGATACCTCCGGTTCCGAAATAGTGACGGAGTTGCATGAATCACAGGTCCATAGAGTTATCTGCTTTGGAAGTGGTAGGATCTCGCCGCAATACAAGCCATGAAGAGTTCTGAAAATAGGAAATACAGTACAGACAAAATATATTGTGTTTTCATATTTTGAAACTGCCAGAAATGCCAAAACAATCACTAAACTCAGAGCTAAGCTGTTGATTTTGTAGAAAAATTGCCAAGTGTGAAAATTAAGCTGGAATTTTGTTAAAGTGTACTCTGAGATTTACAAAAATATCAGAAGATTTAGGACCACCTTTCATTTGTTAAAATCCTACTGCTCCCTACTGATAAAATTTTTATGTTTCCTTAAAACCTGTATTAGAAGGGCCGACACTTCTATTATTCTAAGGTACGTCCAGAGGGCCCTTCAAATACAGATTTTACGGTAAATATTTTTGTCCGATACTGTAAGAAAGTATCATTTTCAGAATCAAAGAAAACATTTTTGGATTAGAATCTGTTCAAAGTTAAACTCACTGAAAAAACTCCTCAGCATCTTGTTCATCCACATTTGTTGCAAGTTGAAGGAGCGGAGTACAGTGGATTATGGGGGATCCTACCAAAAACTGGGCAAGAATCGATTTCATCGCTCTGTCAATCTGTGCTTGACGAGTGGTCGGAACATTTTCGTCCTGTGCAGCGGCGGTGTCCAGCTCATTTGTTCTGATGAAGTTTACAAACGGTGGGCACGCAAAGAGTACTTGCAATGTAGCAATGCAGAAACACTCCATGTTTGGATTGCTCATAGGCTGGAAAAATTTCTGATAGCTTGTGAACCGAATTGATACCTGATTACCGTGGGAATTTCGAGCATTGCAACCTCGAAGTTTTGCAGAATCTCAGAAACGAGTTCTGTGCTGAAATGAGCTGCTACATACTCCTCCAGTTGATGATGGAAATCGCCATATCCCGATTGATAGGCTTGCAAGCCTCCGTAGAGAGTCTGAAGAATGGTGCGAATGTCCGCTTGGGTTTCATGAATTGGTCTCTGGAAAAATAGAAACTTGGATTATTTCAGGATTGTTAAATGAAGTTAAATTTCTTCGAACATTCTCAATTAGAAAATTATTTTGTACTCGAACTTTGAGCTCAATTAACTCGATTTCTGTGAGAGGTATCAAAATTTTGTCAACTGTTAGAATGTAGGTGAGATTATGAGAAATATTTTATCAGTTGACAAATTTTTGATATCTTCCGAACAAAACCGAGGTAATTGATCTCAAAATAAAAGTAGAGAGTGGCCTTTTTTGAGGCGCATTAGGTTTGTTTCTGAGATACTAAAACAACTGAAGTTAATCAATTTTTCAATTTTCAAAAATTTTCAAACTCACTCTCGGAGGCGCAGATCCACTTGGCTCTGTCGAACCGATTCCAGAGTCAGCAGACATCCGCTGCTCCCCTTGACGACGCCGTCTCAGCAGTCGGAGTCTTCTGCTACAAAATAGGACGAAATTCGCATAGAAAACTATAATATTCATTTCAAACTCACATGAATGCTCTGAATCTTGCGAGCAACGTCATTGATCCGTTGAGAATTGAGCTTCAGGATTACCTGAAACGTAAAGAATTGATTTTTGGAATTAGTGCGAATCCAGGAAAGTGCAGCAACTATAAAATCCTTAAGAATATATGCTCCTACAAAAATTTCAGTGTCTAGAAATTTTATTTTGTCAGAAACCTACAAATATGCTTGTATAGAGAAGAGCCAAAACTCAAAAAAAAGTGTTCAACTAGTTTTTTTGATTTTACTAAAACAGGTAGTTAGGAAACAAGAATTCGGAGAGAAAAACGAAAAATGGGAAAAGCATAAAAATCTCAATAAAAAGTAGGCACTAAACTTTTTTGACGTTGTCTTAGTTTTTGAGGACAAAGCACAAAACCTGGGAATATCTCAATAAAGTGAAAATCCTTTTTCTACAAATCAGTGAAAAATTATTCGTTCTCTGTGTTTTTGAGGTTTTAGAATAGTAAAATGAAAATGTGCGACATTTAAGGGATGCACCTGTCAAAGACGTTTTTTCACAACAAATGGACCAGATGCACAAATGAGGATAGATACAAATTGAGATACCAATGGAAATTTGTAAGATTTAGAAAGCTAGTTACTTGGCAAAATTAGTAACAAGAAACCAAGAGCAACTCAGTTACATACGGCCAGGAACCGAAGGAATAATTCACCGTAAATAATGAATTCCCATCCTATTTGTTTACTTTGAACTCAATTATCTCCGTTTCTGTGGAAAATATCGAAAATCTGTCAACTGATAAGTTATTCAACGCGATATCATCAATTTTTCTTCAGTTGACAGATTTTTCATATCTCTTACAAGAACCCAGATAATTGAATTCAACGAGCACACGACCCAATACTTTTGTTTCAAGCATCCGACAATCTCAGAGGCTACAGTAATCCACAGTCGTTTTGTTTCCCCAAACTCCTAGAAACACACAAGAAGGGAAGTGATACGCAGAGAAATCGGGGGTATATCAGCAGACAGTACACCAATAATCAGGCGGGAAAATGAGGGAAAATGGGAGGAAGCTAGTCAGAATCTCCACGAATATGACCGGTCAATCGATAAAGAAGCAGAGAGAACTGGTACAGAAAAACAAAAAGAAAATTTCGCATAGACCTCACAACTATGCGTCATCCTATGCATCTCGTCGTTGGGTCCTTCCTGCACACGAGACAAACAAGTGCTACCATCAAACCTTCTAGAAACACTTGGTGTTGTGTTATAATTGGGAGGAGCGGTCAAATTGAGAAGATTTTCACCCATTATATTTATAACAGGCAGGACCAGACCGGACATTTTTCCAATTTTAGAAGGCCTGGACCGAGCCCGCTCGACGGAATTCATACAAAAACTATTTTTATAGAAATGGAAATCCGATTTTTTTGTTTTGATCGACATTTTTGAGCGCCTGGGCCCCGGACTTGGCGGGAGACCCGTAACATTACAAGCATCACACCCTTCAATTCATTCATTCGAAAAATGTTTTGTCAATTAGATAAGTTTGAACCAAGTGATAAAAAACGTTTAAAAACACTAGGAATGTAGATTTAAAAAGGAAAAGCTGGAGAGGAACTCGACAGGACGCGGTTACAATAACTAGCTCCTGAAAACTTCGATATTCTCCGAGTCTACAGTGATCTACAGGGGTTACAGTAATTTACTGTAATCTTTTTTTCTCCCAAAAATCACAGGACCACACAGGAAGCGCATTGATACGCAGAGAAAGCGGGGCTATATCAGAAGACAATACAAGAACAGTCAGGCGGGAAAATGAGGGAAATTGAAAGGAAGCTAGACAACATTTCCACATGGATCTTGAATATATGCGACGCACACAGTCCAGTGGGTCACGTCACGAAAAACAGACACACGGCGCAAACAGCTGTTACAGTACTCTCAAGAAAATATCTGCAGGATTGGGGAATGAGTCATGAGGGTGTCATTCCGAAAGTTGAATTTAAGTCCAGCTGCCTGAATTTGAGCCCATTGTTAACGAGCGTCCCCATACAACAAAACTTGATAGGCTCCTTAGGAATCATCTTTAAGAAGTTCAGACTAGATGAAACGTTGAACTTGAAAGGGAACCCTACAGAATGCAGCAGCTATGACACCAATCTCCTTAGAACTACAATATCCGCAAAGGTTACAGTAACGTACAGTAATCTCTTTTTCTCTCCAAAACTCACAAGAACACACAAAAAAGGGCAGAGATACGCAGAGAAATCGGAGCTATATCAGAAAACAATACACGATTAGTCAGGCGGAAAAATGAGGGAAAATGAGAGGAAGCTAGGCAACATTTCCACATGGGTCTTGAATATATGCGAAGCGCATTGTCCAGTGATTGAGTCACGCCACGAAAAACAGACACACGGCGCAAACAACTGTTGCAGTACCCTCGAAAGAATATCTGCGGATCCGGGGGATGCGTCAGCAGAAAATCATACCAAAATTGACTCTTGATGGGAAAAATAGGAAAATGGACTTTAAAGAGACCAGAATATACGTTTTTACACTCTAATTTACCTAGCATCATGTTCCAGAGTCGAACCTGCAATAGAAGGGCCCCAAAATTGTCAAGTTTGAGTTTAATTATCTCGGTTACTATGAGAGATATCGGAAAGCTGTCAACTGATAAATTGTTTATCATGATATCACCAATATTTTATCAGTTGACAAATTTTTCATATCTTTTATAGGAATCCAGATAATTAAGCTCAAAGTGAACGTATCAGTTGGACTTCTATTAGAACATTTACAGTATGTACTTCTACGCGGTATAGCCAATTTCAAAAAATTTACACGCTCAAAAATTCTCAATTTCTAAAACTCATCTCCATCAACCAAAAATTGAAGATCGAACAGCTCGTTTCGAAAATAAAAATAAATGACGAGAAGAAACAAAAAAAAAGGGAGAGGGCAGCATTCGTCTCGTCCCATTTTCTTTCGCCTCCCATTCCGAGATTGAACGTTTTCCCATTATTCAAAGAAGTATATTCAGGACCTTATAAAGAAAGGAAATTGAGTTTTCAAAGAAATATTTTTGGGAGAAGAAAATCTTACAGGTCCTTTTATCGATTGAAAAAATAAGAGCATAGATTAACAAAGAAGAGCTGATGCTAATTTTTATAATCATTAAAAGAGCGAGAGGAACGTAAAGAGCGTGTGGAGAAGATAACGTACAGATAAATGTTAACATAAAGAAGATTGTCTATATGGACCGTGCCCCCAAGCATGTAATGTGTGCCCACCACCCCAGATACATCAAAATACGCGGTTGAGATGACCCAAAAGGCCGCGGCTCCCCCCTCTTTCTCACCAATTACTCATTTTATTGGTTGTGTCAAAAGAGAACGGTGATGGAGTGCAACTAGATGACGAAGAAAAAAACTAGCCCCAAAAATCTGAGGAGTGGGGTGAGAATGTGACAACGACGAGAAAAAGGAGAAATGAGGTGAAGGACCAAAATTGTTGAAATCTGAATTGAATTGAGCAAGGGGAGCAATTTCGGCGCACCTTCTCATATCAGAGGTGCCAATTGGATATATATCCGCGGGTAGAGAAAATCTGTTTCAAAGCCAGAAAATTTGAAACTGCATATTTATTATAAGCAGACCAATGTTTCTTATTATGTACAATTAGAGAAAGATGGGATAAAAATGGGTGAAACGAAATTAGATAAATTTTTTGAGGGAAAGTCACCGAATGGCAGGAAAGTGACGATGGGGAGGGGACCGAGTTGCATAAGAAATAGAACCGAAAGATGATTTAATGATTTCAGGAATACCCATTTTTGGGAATACCGATAAAACTACAACCGATTGAAAGAGCAAAGATAGGAAGTAAGAAAATGCGATGGATTTTTTTAGAGTGGCATTAAGATTTTTGGAATTAGATAGGAGACAAAAGGAAAGCTTAAACTCAAGCTCCTCAATACTCTGACATCCTCAAAGTCTACTGTAATCTACAGGTGTTACGTTAATCTACAGTAATTATTTCTATTCATCTCACATTTGGAACACACATGACAAGCATTGATCCGCCTAAAAATCCGCTATATCAGAGGGCAGTACACAAACAATCAAAAGAGAAAATGAGGGAAAATGAGAATCATGGGTCTTGAATATATGCGAGGCGCCTAGTCCAATGATTGAGTCACGCCACGAAAAGAGACACACGGCGCAAACAACTGTTACAGTATCCCCACTAGAGAATATCTGCGGATCCGGGGGATGAGTCAGAAGAGTGTCATTTGAAAATTGACTCTTGATGGGGGAAAAAAGGAAATGGAATATTCAAAAGAGTATGTGTGACAAAGTACAGGAAAATGAGCAGTTATTGGGGGTGTGTGGAGAAATGGCGAGTTGAATGAAAAAAGAGAACCAGGAATTTAAGGATGAGTTTTGGAATACCCATTTTTGAGAACACCGATGAAGTTACAAGCGATTGAAAGAGAATTGAGGGAGGGAGGGTAAAAATGTGCCCAAAAAGACAGTTTTGTTTTGGAAATGAGGAGAAAAAAGTTTGTGACAAAGTACAGAAATGAGGGGAATTGAGAAATGTTAAGGCAGTGGCAATTATACAGCAAGTTGATATCAATATACATTTTTGCATCTATTCTGAAGAATCCTCGAATCCCTCGTTCAATCCGGCTCCGTTCTGCCACGTCTCCCAGTTTTTGCGCCAATAAAAGGCGAATCGTGGCTCTCCATGTGCTTCTGACACTACTTTGAGATTTCGGACAAGGCTGCCCGATTTTCCGTCGTTCATCAGGTACAGTTGCTGAAGATTGTACTTTTTAGCAACGATTTTCTATTATCCCGCTTCCAAATTTTCCAAATCTAGGTTTTCTGAGCCCAGGAAGCAGTCTGAAAAGACGCCCGGAATCCCAAGACTTCCCATTGGGGACAGTAGAACCCTCGCGAGAGAATACTGTGTCCACTTGGAATCTTGGGAATCCGTGCGTCTATTTGGACTTCTCTCTGAGCTCTGAAATCCCAAATTTGGGAACTTTGGAGGGGTTATTAAAAAAACAAACTTACTCTTCCATGATTTATTGCCGCCACGTAGTGCCCCTTGGTGAGCCGGGTGACCTCAAAATGCACAACTCCTCCTCGGACCCACTCACTGGTTCCTGGGGCTTCCTCCAGGTATCTCAAGTCCACGGTGTCCTCGAAGTCCGGGGAGAGGGTGGATTTGCGCAAGAGATCAGCAGATATCATTATCATATTAGAGAGCACGCAGGTCGTGAAAAGGGACCCAACTCTCTGCTGATCCTAAAAAATTGGAGGATTGGAAGTCAAAAACTATGTATATTATTTGGAACATACGCATTGAGGGCAGCTCAATTCCAATTTTTCCTGTCCACGTTTGAATTGGATCATCATTTTGATGTTTGTGGTGGAATTTTGCCCTTTGACTGGTGCCAATTGTAGACGAGCGTGCTGAAAACATTGCGCTCAAAATTTATCAGTTAGCTGAATAGCTTACATTGTCTTCCATCATTTTCACATGACCACAGTGAAGGCATTTCCAGCGCTTGATCTCCTTGGGGCTGGCGAACGCCTTGCAGAGATAGGCGTCATATAATGCCCTGAATAATTCAAATCATTAACTTTACTTTTCCTAGAATACACTTACCGATAGAAAGACTCTGCGCATTCCTCAGTCTTTCTTGCGAATCCAAGAAGATCTATGAGTTCGGTGCAATAGACCAGATCCCATCCGGCCTGAATTTTTGCGACCAACGAACGGACTGCAGTATGGATTTTGAGAAAGTGTTCAGAGGGTTTCTCATCTCCCAAATAGCTCAGCCCATTCTTGACAAAGTCAATGAAGGGCGGGCATGCAATTAGAGCTTGCATGGTAGCAATCGCGAAGCACTCCTTAGAGGGATTGATAATTCCCTGCAACTTTTCATATTAGATTCTACCTCCATCAAAATGTTTCTTACCGAGGGTAGACGGAAGCTCGGCGCGTAGAACTTCTCAAGCATGAGTGCCACTATTTGTGGAGTGAGCCTTTTCTCGATCTCCTTAGTGGCAGTGTGGAAGACTGCGCCATAACCATCCTTTGAACGTAGAGCCAGTTCATCGGAAAGAGTCTTGAGCTCGATGATCTCCGCTGTGAGCTCCTCATCGGTCAGCACGGAGTATCTCAGAAGTCTTAAAAATTATTTTATTTTTCGGTCAAATCGGTTATGAAGCTTACTCTGGCTCAGTTTGCTCATAAGCTTCCTGGTTCTTCTTCTTGTTCTTCTTACGACGGAACGAGAGCTTGAACTGAAAAGAAGATTATGAAATCCTAATCCGACACTCTAGTTAGTTCTAAATTATGCTAGTGAATACGTTGTTTGAACTACCTTAAGCATATCTTGGGATTTTTCCTTATATCCATCAAAAACCTCGTCAGCTAGCTTAATGCTTAGAAGTTTTGCCCTAAATGGAACATTCTACAGTAATCCTTATGCTTACATTTGGGATAGACGGCATTAAATAAGGTATAGATGGCATTTTTAATAGAAAATTAGCTAATAGCCGATTATGACCGGTCAATAATGAGAGAAGCAGAGACAATTGGTACAGAAAAACGAAGGGGGAAATTTCGCATAGACCTCGCAACTATGCGTCATCCGTATGCATCTTGTCGTTGGGTCCTTTCTGGACAAACAATTGCTTTCCCCAAACTTTCTAGAAACACTTCTCAAGTTTGAAAGTCAATTTTGGGTTTAGATGGTCATGGCACGGAAGGATCAGTATGATACCTAAGTTCAGATGCTTAGTTTGAGCTCAGTGTTCACGAGCGTCCCTATACACCAAAACCTTGATAGGCTCCTTACGAACCATCTTTTAGGAATGTAGACTAGATGAAAAGCTAAATTTGAAAGGGAGCCCCACAGGATGGAGCTACGGCATCATTCTCCTTAGAACCTCAATGTCTGCAGAGGTTAGAGTAATCTACAGTAATCATTTCTCTCCCCAAACTCACAGGAGCACACAAGAAATTCAACTTCATCGAAAATCAGCTACCTTAGCAGACAATACAAGAACAATCAGAAGGAAAAATGAGCGAAAATGAGAAGCAGCTAGTTAAAATTACCTCATGGGTCTTGAACATATGCGAGGCGCATGGTCCAGTGAGTGGGTCCCGCCACGAAACTTCGACACACGGCGTAAACAACTGTTACAGTACCCCCACTAGAGAATATCTGCGGATCCGGGGAAGGAGTCAGAAGGGATGTCATACGAAAATTGAACTTTGGTTGAGGAAAAAAGGAACAGGGAATGTTTAAAAGACAATAACAACGATGCTTAGATTTAATTTATCTAGCTTGATGTACTAAGTCTAATTTACCACGCCGAAGTTAACTCAGCCTGATTTCTATTCTTATGAACAAGGGATACAAGCCTTAAATTGACTTCTACCTTCTGAAACCATCTGTCAGCAAAATCCCTGATCTCTAATTTCCAAAACTTACCTTTGGAAGACAGAAAAGACGCATTGAAAGAGTATAGCTTCTTAGTTACGAGCGGAAGAGGCTAGTAGAAGAAATATTCAAATGAAAGGCCAAAAGGTATTTGAATCCTATATATTGGTGTCTTTCCCAGACTTTTGCGGGTCTCAAGTGGAGAAGTTGAAAGAAAAACATTATGTTTTGATAGATAAAAGGACACCGGCGCCGCTCGGTCCCCCGAAGGCCACTCGAAGCTAGGTAATTTTTGAAAAAAAAGGAAGGACCACTTGAGAGGACCCACCTGATTAAAAAAAACCGTAAGACCTGTATTAGAAAGGTCCCTCTAACAGATGGACCCTCCGAGAGGGACATGAAAAATAGAACTTTTCTCCGAAATTGGAAAAAATATACGTTTTCGTAAATTTTCGCTGAAAAACATTCCTAAAAACCTGAAAATCTGGAAATCTGAATTTCTGAATTTCTGAATTTCACAGAAACACCACGTCTTCTACTACAGATTTCACGGTAATGTAGAGAATAAAAAAAACTAACCTTCTGGAATTTTGTGATTGGCGCCGTTGGAAGGCTGCTTTGACTACTAGACGAGAATCCTGAATCGTCTGACGTTTCCGCCTGTTTTTGTACAGTATTCCGTGTCCTATGTCGGAAGCTGAATCTTCCTGGTAAGGCATTTATCCTGAAATATCAAACTTGAAAATCACAAAGTACTAATTTGTCTTTGTCAAACTCACATGTTTCGTATAGTCCCCATATCTTTTGGGAATATCATTTTGGCTAGTTGGAGCCAGAATTACCTGCAAAATCAATTAACATGGTTGGGTTTCGGCGTATAAAATGTAGTACATCTTGAGACAATTTTGAAAAGAATTGAGCCAACCACAGAGGAAGTTAAACAACGTTTCAAGATTTGCATAATTATAGGATACACTATGTTTCGACTAACAAGTTCATTTAGGAAAAAGCAAGTTGTTCTGTTGTTCGAAAATTACAGGATTGGTTCTACGTCTGAAATATCAAAAGTTCAGTGTTCCACAGAGAACAAGAAAGGTACAAAAAAAATACTCGAAAAGTACTGTATTCAAAGAGCCAAGTATTCTCCTCTTTTTGAAACCATCCCTTTGTTAGTTATCATACTTTTTGTGTTGGTCGGTCTCCGTGCCTATTGATATGCAAATGCAGAAGCTGTGATATGTGGCAACAAAGAGGAAAAATAACCAATGGTTGGAAGTAAGAGAGTCCAGAGAATTTATATTTAAAAAAATAGGTAGAAAATTTATGAAACTAACAAGATTTTAGGATTTGTTAGTTTGTTTTTATTTCGAGACATAACTCTTTGGGACAAAGTTCAGAATTGCTGATTTTTGAAATATTGAGGGTAAATAGGAAGAGGAGAAAGAATAGAAGAAGATATAAAGAATAGAAGAAGGCCAATTTGAGCGTCTTCATTTTTTTTCAATTATCTCGGTTCCTGTAAAAGATATAAAAAATCTAGCAACTGATAAAATGTTACTGATATCATGATAAACAACTTATCAGTTGGCAAATTGTTGGTGTCTTTTACAGGAATCGAGATAATTGCGTACAAAGAGAGCACATAGGGCGGATTTCTATTAGATCAAATACGGTATGTTCGTTAAAAAATAATTTATGGCTAATTTGGAAAGTTACAGAATGAGTCAAATTATAAAAATTTCCTTTGACCAGTTCTATATTTTCTGATTAATTTGTGCCAACGAAAAAAAAAAGTTGGGGAGAAGAAAAGTCTAAAGATTTTAGGCCATAAAATTTTTGATCAGATATGGATTATTTATGAAGCTAAGACTTATAAGTTTGTTTGAAATTTGAAGAATATGAAGTTTTAGAGAATTTCAAATAGTTTAATCTTTGATAAGACTAAAGAAAGGACTAATTTTTTGAGTTACTATGGAAGAATACACTTTCAAAAAAATCCCTTGGAATCCGAAAATACAGTATCCTGACGATATTTTCATAGAAAATATCTCTAACCGAAAAAGGGACAACTTGGAGGATTTTCGAGGTTTCAGACCAGAAGTCTCAATTCGGCCAAATAACTAGAAAACTGAGAGCTGCAGAATTGAAAACCTACCGGCTTAGATCTGACAATTTTATAATAAATTCCAGACATAATGAACGAAGTTCAACAATTCATGAAACTGAACAAATGGTGATAACCTTTTGTCGGTACTGTATCTTCTCATGGAATGCCAACTAACCCGAAAAACACAAAACTTACCAAGTTATCACTTCTCCTTTCACCTAGAAGAATTCCTTTCAAAAAATGAATGATAGTCACTTTTCACCGAAACCATTCTATCCTAATTGTCCAAACGATAACCGTTTGCATTCCAATCAGCGACTGATGTGGCAAAAAAGATGAGAGATAGCAGAAAACAGTGTCCCCTATTGGTTCATGAACGGAAAAAAAAAGAGAAAAGATGACCGACCCCGTGGCAGCTAAAAGTGTGATCAATAATCTTGAGGATAGTTTTCTGGCGTTCTCCGAAAAATGAACATATTTTGCAACAAGAAAGCGGTGGGCACCGTGACTTTTTTCAACACATAGAAACGAGAAAAAGCGTTGCTTCTCTTCTACCAACAATTTTACTTTTTCGCAAAATTATTGGCGATGAAAAGTATAAAAAAGAACGGGGAAGTGCAGCAGCGGCAGCCAAAAATGAAGAAGATACAAGGTAAAAAAGAGAGGACGGTTGTCGAGGGTACCCATACCGTTTTTGGAGAAGCGCGAGTGATATGATGAGGGGTGGAAGGGGAGAAAAAGAAAACAGAGTTAGCAAACAGTTACTTTCAGTCTTCGAGAAGTCTCTTAAGAAGTTATACTTGTGGGCTACTAGGCCAAGCGTCGGAGGCGCTGTGTTGCTACCAACTGAGCTAAGGTAGCTGTCCGATGGCATACCTAAAATTGAAACAAGAGTCACGTGATGTGTGTATACTAATCTGCACATCACACGTCAAAATGCATACTGTAACTTCAAGAAATTCCTAAATATCTCCTGTCTCCCATCTTTCAATACTCTGTGGGATTCTATAATTTAATAGTCAGATTATGGGAAAAAACATGATCTTGAAACTAAAACCACTTTTCTCCCCACAACCTAAACAACTATCAAGACATGAGAAAAAAAAACCTGTGAAAAATATAAATCACGAATGGCAATCATTTATTATCATTACAAAAAATCAACACTCCCTCCCCAACCTCTCACAAAAGAGACACATCCCTTTTCTGTTCTTCATTGTTTCCTCTCCTTTTTCGTCCTTTTTTGCCCACTACATTTGCACTTTTTTCTCCCAAAAGTGGTAAACGGTTCTTGTTTCAAACATGATAGCCTATAATTTTATGGGTTTTCCTAGGTTTGCCAGGAATCGCGTGACAAATTGGGCTTACTTGTTTTAATGAGTCGATTTTCCCTAGTTTGCGTAATTATAGGTTTACTCATGCCTTGGAAAAAAGAGAATGGCTTTTGAGCACAAACTAGAAGTTTAAAATTAGAGAACTGCCGTATTCTTTTAGCATTACGCACTTCCTTAGAAGCGCACTCTATACGTACACTTGAAGCTCAATTATTTAGATTCCTGGGAAAGATATCAAAAATTAGTCAACTAGTAAAATGTATATAACCACATCACTAATTTTTCAATAGTTGACCAAATATTGATATCTTTTAAGAAAATCGAGATAATTTTGCTCGAAGTACAGTGGAGGAAATCGAATATTCTAGAAAAAAATTAGAAAAAAAATCTAATATAAATTTCAAGAATTATTTTCTGAGTGTTTTTCTAATTTTCAATTTTTCCTTGTGACTTTTCAGGTGCTATTCCCAAGATACCTTCTAGAACCCGATATTTTAATTTCTGATAATGACGTAAATATGAAGGTAAATATGAGTGTCAATAAACTTTAAAGGTCATTTCTGGAAAAAAAAATTAAGAGAAAGAACCAACTTTCGGGCGGAACATATGAATCGGCCCAACACACGTTTTGCGTGAGTATCTTTAAATCTCAGAATCTCAGAATCTCAGAATCTCAGAATCTCAGAATCTCAGAATCTCAGAATCTCAGAATCTCAGAATCTCAGAATCTCAGAATCTCAGAATCTCAGAACCTCAGAATCTCAGAATCTCAGAATCTCAGAATCTCAGAATCTCAGAATCTCAGAATCTCAGAATCTCAGAATCTCAGAATCTCAGAATCTCAGAATCTCAGAATCTCAGAATCTCAGAATCTCAGAATCTCAGAATCTCAGAAGCTCAGAATCTCAGAATCTCAGAATCTCAGAATCTCAGAATCTCAGAATCTCAGAATCTCAGAATCTCAGAATCTCAGAATCTCAGAATCTCAGAATCTCAGAATCTCAGAATCTCAGAATCTCAGAATCTCAGAATCTCAGAATCTCAGAATCTCAGAATCTCAGAATCTCAGAACCTCAGAATCTCAGAATCTCAGAATCTCAGAATCTCAGAATCTCAGAATCTCAGAATCTCAGAATCTCAGAATCTCAGAATCTCAGAATCTCAGAATCTCAGAATCTCAGAATCTCAGAATCTCAGAATCTCAGAATCTCAGAATCTCAGAATCTCAGAAGCTCAGAATCTCAGAATCTCAGAATCTCAGAATCTCAGAATCTCAGAATCTCAGAATCTCAGAATCTCAGAATCTCAGAACCTCAGAATCTCAGAATCTCAGAATCTCAGAATCTCAGAATCTCAGAATCTCAGAATCTCAAAACCTCAGAATTTTAGAATTTTAGAATTTCGACGCCTCAGAATTTCGAAATCTCAGAATCTCAGAATCTCAGAATCTCAGAATCTCAAAACCTCAGAATTTTAGAATTTTAGAATTTCGACGCCTCAGAATTTCGAAATCTCAGAATCTCAGAATCTCAGAATCTCAGAATCTCAGAATCTCAGAATCTCAGAATCTCAGAATCTCAGAATCTCAGAATCTCAGAATCTCAGAATCTCAGAATCTCAAAACCTCAGAATTTTAGAATTTTAGAATTTCGACGCCTCAGAATTTCGAAATCTCAGAATCTCAGAATCTCAGAATCTCAGAATCCTCAGAATCTCAGAATCTCAGAATCTCAGAATCTCAGAATCTCAGAATCTCAGAATCTCAGAATCTCAGAATCTCAGAATCTCAGAATCTCAGAATCTCAGAATCTCAGAATCTCAGAATCTCAGAATCTCAGAATCTCAGAATCTCAGAATCTCAGAATCTCAGAATCTCAGAATCTCAGAATCTCAGAATCTCAGAATCTCAGAATCTCAGAATCTCAGAATCTCAGAATCTCAGAATCTCAGAATC
This sequence comes from Caenorhabditis nigoni, assembly GCA_027920645.1. Taxonomy (NCBI): domain Eukaryota; kingdom Metazoa; phylum Nematoda; class Chromadorea; order Rhabditida; family Rhabditidae; genus Caenorhabditis; species Caenorhabditis nigoni. The sequence continues at coordinate 3,315,569 of CP115869.1, forward strand.
TCAGAATCTCAGAATCTCAGAATCTCAGAATCTCAGAACCTCAGAATCTCAGAATCTCAGAATCTCAGAATCTCAGAATCTCAGAATCTCAGAATCTCAGAATCTCAGAATCTCAGAATCTCAGAATCTCAGAATCTCAGAATCTCAGAATCTCAGAATCTCAGAATCTCAGAATCTCAGAATCTCAGAATCTCAGAATCTCAGAATCTCAGAATCTCAGAATCTCAGAATCTCAGAATCTCAGAATCTCAGAATCTCAGAATCTCAGAATCTCAGAACCTCAGAATCTCAGAATCTCAGAATCTCAGAATCTCAGAATCTCAGAATCTCAGAATCTCAGAATCTCAGAATCTCAGAATCTCAGAATCTCAGAATCTCAGAATCTCAGAATCTCAGAATCTCAGAATCTCAGAATCTCAGAATCTCAGAATCTCAGAATCTCAGAATCTCAGAATCTCAGAATCTCAGAATCTCAGAATCTCAGAATCTCAGAACCTCAGAATCTCAGAATCTCAGAATCTCAGAATCTCAGAATCTCAGAATCTCAGAATCTCAGAATCTCAGAATCTCAGAATCTCAGAATCTCAGAATCTCAGAATCTCAGAATCTCAGAATCTCAGAATCTCAGAAGCTCAGAATCTCAGAATCTCAGAATCTCAGAATCTCAGAATCTCAGAATCTCAGAATCTCAGAATCTCAGAATCTCAGAATCTCAGAATCTCAGAATCTCAGAATCTCAGAATCTCAGAATCTCAGAATCTCAGAATCTCAGAATCTCAGAATCTCAGAATCTCAGAATCTCAGAATCTCAGAATCTCAGAATCTCAGAATCTCAGAATCTCAGAATCTCAGAATCTCAGAATCTCAGAATCTCAGAATCTCAGAATCTCAGAATCTCAGAATCTCAGAATCTCAGAATCTCAGAATCTCAGAATCTCAGAATCTCAGAATCTCAGAATCTCAGAATCTCAGAATCTCAGAATCTCAGAATCTCAGAATCTCAGAATCTCAGAATCTCAGAATCTCAGAAGCTCAGAATCTCAGAATCTCAGAATCTCAGAATCTCAGAATCTCAGAATCTCAGAATCTCAGAATCTCAGAATCTCAGAATCTCAGAATCTCAGAATCTCAGAATCTCAGAACCTCAGAATCTCAGAATCTCAGAATCTCAGAATCTCAGAATCTCAGAATCTCAGAATCTCAGAATCTCAGAATCTCAGAATCTCAGAATCTCAGAATCTCAGAATCTCAGAACCTCAGAATCTCAGAATCTCAGAATCTCAGAATCTCAGAAGCTCAGAATCTCAGAATCTCAGAATCTCAGAATCTCAGAATCTCAGAATCTCAGAATCTCAGAATCTCAGAATCTCAGAATCTCAGAATCTCAGAATCTCAGAATCTCAGAATCTCAGAATCTCAGAATCTCAGAATCTCAGAATCTCAGAAGCTCAGAATCTCAGAATCTCAGAATCTCAGAATCTCAGAATCTCAGAATCTCAGAATCTCAGAATCTCAGAATCTCAGAACCTCAGAATCTCAGAATCTCAGAATCTCAGAATCTCAGAATCTCAGAACCTCAGAATCTCAGAATCTCAGAATCTCAGAATCTCAGAATCTCAGAATCTCAAAACCTCAGAATTTTAGAATTTTAGAATTTCGACGCCTCAGAATTTCGAAATCTCAGAATCTCAGAATCTCAGAATCTCAGAATCTCAGAATCTCAGAATCTCAGAATCTCAGAATCTCAGAATCTCAGAATCTCAGAATCTCAGAATCTCAGAATCTCAAAACCTCAGAATTTTAGAATTTTAGAATTTCGACGCCTCAGAATTTCGAAATCTCAGAATCTCAGAATCTCAGAATCTCAGAATCTCAGAATCTCAGAATCTCAGAATCTCAGAATCTCAGAATCTCAGAATCTCAGAATCTCAGAATCTCAGAATCTCAGAATCTCAGAATCTCAGAATCTCAGAATCTCAGAATCTCAGAATCTCAGAATCTCAGAATCTCAGAATCTCAGAATCTCAGAATCTCAGAATCTCAGAATCTCAGAATCTCAGAATCTCAGAATCTCAGAATCTCAGAATCTCAGAATCTCAGAATCTCAGAATCTCAGAATCTCAGAATCTCAGAATCTCAGAATCTCAGAATCTCAGAATCTCAGAATCTCAGAATCTCAGAATCTCAGAACCTCAGAATCTCAGAATCTCAGAATCTCAGAATCTCAGAATCTCAGAATCTCAGAATCTCAGAATCTCAGAATCTCAGAATCTCAGAATCTCAGAATCTCAGAATCTCAGAATCTCAGAATCTCAGAATCTCAGAATCTCAGAATCTCAGAATCTCAGAATCTCAGAATCTCAGAATCTCAGAATCTCAGAATCTCAGAATCTCAGAATCTCAGAATCTCAGAATCTCAGAATCTCAGAACCTCAGAATCTCAGAATCTCAGAATCTCAGAATCTCAGAATCTCAGAATCTCAGAATCTCAGAATCTCAGAATCTCAGAATCTCAGAATCTCAGAATCTCAGAATCTCAGAATCTCAGAATCTCAGAATCTCAGAATCTCAGAATCTCAGAATCTCAGAATCTCAGAATCTCAGAATCTCAGAATCTCAGAATCTCAGAATCTCAGAATCTCAGAACCTCAGAATCTCAGAATCTCAGAATCTCAGAATCTCAGAATCTCAGAATCTCAGAATCTCAGAATCTCAGAATCTCAGAATCTCAGAATCTCAGAATCTCAGAATCTCAGAATCTCAGAATCTCAGAATCTCAGAATCTCAGAATCTCAGAATCTCAGAATCTCAGAATCTCAGAATCTCAGAATCTCAGAATCTCAGAATCTCAGAATCTCAGAATCTCAGAATCTCAGAATCTCAGAATCTCAGAATCTCAGAATCTCAGAATCTCAGAATCTCAGAATCTCAGAATCTCAGAATCTCAGAATCTCAGAATCTCAGAATCTCAGAATCTCAGAATCTCAGAATCTCAGAATCTCAGAATCTCAGAATCTCAGAATCTCAGAATCTCAGAATCTCAGAATCTCAGAATCTCAGAATCTCAGAATCTCAGAATCTCAGAATCTCAGAATCTCAGAATCTCAGAATCTCAGAATCTCAGAATCTCAGAATCTCAGAATCTCAGAATCTCAGAATCTCAGAATCTCAGAAGCTCAGAATCTCAGAATCTCAGAATCTCAGAATCTCAGAATCTCAGAATCTCAGAATCTCAGAATCTCAGAATCTCAGAATCTCAGAATCTCAGAATCTCAGAATCTCAGAATCTCAGAATCTCAGAATCTCAGAATCTCAGAATCTCAGAATCTCAGAATCTCAGAATCTCAGAATCTCAGAATCTCAGAATCTCAGAATCTCAGAATCTCAGAATCTCAGAATCTCAGAATCTCAGAATCTCAGAATCTCAGAATCTCAGAATCTCAGAATCTCAGAATCTCAGAATCTCAGAATCTCAGAATCTCAGAATCTCAGAATCTCAGAATCTCAGAAGCTCAGAATCTCAGAATCTCAGAATCTCAGAATCTCAGAATCTCAGAATCTCAGAATCTCAGAATCTCAGAATCTCAGAACCTCAGAATCTCAGAATCTCAGAATCTCAGAATCTCAGAATCTCAGAATCTCAGAATCTCAAAACCTCAGAATCTCAAAACCTCAGAATTTTAGAATTTTAGAATTTCGACGCCTCAGAATTTCGAAATCTCAGAATCTCAGAATCTCAGAATCTCAGAATCTCAGAATCTCAGAATCTCAGAATCTCAGAATCTCAGAATCTCAGAATCTCAGAATCTCAGAATCTCAGAATCTCAGAATCTCAAAACCTCAGAATTTTAGAATTTTAGAATTTCGACGCCTTAGAATTTCGAAATCTCAGAATCTCAGAATCTCAGAATCTCAGAATCTCAGAATCTCAGAATCTCAGAATCTCAGAATCTCAGAATCTCAGAATCTCAGAATCTCAGAATCTCAGAATCTCAGAATCTCAGAATCTCAGAATCTCAGAATCTCAGAATCTCAGAATCTCAGAATCTCAGAATCTCAGAATCTCAGAATCTCAGAACCTCAGAATCTCAGAATCTCAGAATCTCAGAATCTCAGAATCTCAGAATCTCAGAATCTCAGAATCTCAGAATCTCAGAATCTCAGAATCTCAGAATCTCAGAATCTCAGAATCTCAGAATCTCAGAATCTCAGAATCTCAGAATCTCAGAATCTCAGAATCTCAGAATCTCAGAATCTCAGAATCTCAGAATCTCAGAATCTCAGAATCTCAGAATCTCAGAATCTCAGAACCTCAGAATCTCAGAATCTCAGAATCTCAGAATCTCAGAATCTCAGAATCTCAGAATCTCAGAATCTCAGAATCTCAGAATCTCAGAATCTCAGAATCTCAGAATCTCAGAATCTCAGAATCTCAGAATCTCAGAATCTCAGAATCTCAGAATCTCAGAATCTCAGAATCTCAGAATCTCAGAATCTCAGAATCTCAGAATCTCAGAATCTCAGAATCTCAGAATCTCAGAATCTCAGAATCTCAGAATCTCAGAATCTCAGAATCTCAGAATCTCAGAATCTCAGAATCTCAGAATCTCAGAATCTCAGAATCTCAGAATCTCAGAATCTCAGAACCTCAGAATCTCAGAATCTCAGAATCTCAGAATCTCAGAATCTCAGAATCTCAGAATCTCAGAATCTCAGAATCTCAGAATCTCAGAATCTCAGAATCTCAGAATCTCAGAATCTCACAGTTTCGGAATTGCAGAATTTCAGAATTTCGGAATTGCAGAATCTCAGAATCTCACAGTTTCGGAATTGCAGAATTTCAGAATTTCGGAATTGCAGAATTTCAGAATTTAAGAATTTCAGAATTGGCTTTTAAGTAAATTTTAAGAATTTACTTTTAATTAAAGTTTAAGACGGACCGACACAACAAAAGACCCACAGAAAACGTTGAATAGAAAGTCGTAGATAGATTTCTACTACGAAATTTCATTCCAAAAGTAAGAAAAGCCAACCGAATGAAAGTGCGTCATTGGTGTTGTCACGGAGGAGTACATAACCGCATCAAAAATTCATCAATTAGTGTGTTGGCTTCTAACAATACGAGTCAGAAAGTATAACTCGGGAGGACAGAGAGAGCAAAGATAAAAATGCAAATTAATTTGCATAATTTTATTCATGAGATTTTTTTAGCTAATTTTGTTGATTTTGATTAACAGAAGAGCATTTGAATTACCGTAAAACTCGTGTTGAAAGAGTCAGCCCTTCGATAGCTCCAAGCTTCTCTTGGAGTGCCCTCCTATTAGAAGAGCCGTTTTGGACACCCTGCTAATTCAGGTTTTACGGTATAAAAAATTCGAATACATTTTTGGGAAATTTTGTTTTGAAAACTGGAAATAAATAAGAATTTTTGAAATTCTGGGGAATGCACAAAACACGGAAAGTTTTTATAACCAAGTTTTTAGTCCCATTCCTGAAATCCAGTTTTATGCCCGGTTTTTATTTCTTAATTTGTCCTGAAAACGTTTTTCCATCTCTAATAAAATCCAAACTTTTTATGGTCCACCTGAAAATCTGAAATGTCAGCAATCATCATAAAACACAAGGTATATCATTTTCAAACATTTTATTCAAAGGAAATTATTTTTTTTGTGTGGAAATGGAAAAAAAGGAGGGGTCGTATAATCCAACCGGTAGCCTATTGCAAACATGCACAGGGCCTGGATAGAGATTTTGAAGAGAAAAAAAGGGATTTTTAAGAGAAATTGAGACAAGTGTGCGGAATTTTAAAGTTCCAGTAAAAGTGATAACACATGGAGAACGGGAAGTTTGGGGCGGGGTCAATTAAAAATTTTCAAGACATTTGGAAAATTATTAAATGGGGGTCGGGGGAAGAATTCTTGGAGAAAAAAAGAAATCAATCGGGGGGAAAGTCATATTATTTCAAATCCACACGAAACTTATTATGAATGGGGGTTTTGCAACACGGAATAGGACGTTTTCTATAATCTATCGCTGATTACCGGGAAGAACAAAAAAGTAGATTTCAGTGGGGTCGGGGGTTGGGGCAAATTTTGTGATTTCAATCACAAAATCGGCAGACTAGGTTGGAAAAAAGGGTAGGACTCAGAGATGCGGAGATGGGGAGGGGGAAAAATGAAATTGAAAAAGATAAAACTGTAGTTTTGGGAACGTTAGAGACGGGCAAGAAGAATAGAATGGAATTTTCGGGTTAAGCGGGGGGAAAATCATCTAGTCATGAACTTTTGAAAAAAGATAATTTTTGATGGGAAATTCGATGAAAATTTGGGGGAAGGGTTATGGTTGGAACCGGCAAAATGGAAAAGAAGGAGAGAAAAATTTCAAATTCATAGAATATTGACTACAATACAGTATTCCGAGTTTTTAGCGTCATTCAGATGACCAGGGTACGCGATGATTATAACAAAAAAACACAACAAAATAAGGCTCCAAACGGTATACATCCCTTAACAATATTGTTTTGACTTTGACTTTTTTCTCTAAACAAAAAACCAAAAAACCTAATGGTGTAGCCCGCCAAAAAAACAATTTGAAGCTCATTTGGAAAGAAAAAAGGCCAAGCGAGAGAGACAAGCAAAACACACAATTTCTCTGGAGCAGTCAGTTTTGAAGCGAAATGATTAGGACTTGAAACTTGTCGTGGGGTGTTACATACAGTTGGAACAAATTTTGAAGTGATTTTTGTGAACATTGAAAAAAGAGAGAAGCGAGAGATTTAGAGGAAGAGAGAGAGAAAAGAGAATCAAAACCAGAAAAGGAAAGGTATAGGAGAAGTGAAAAGAGAGGGAAATTATAAGAGATAGGAAATGAAAAACGGGGTGAAAACGGTGAGCAGATTTTTTTGCATTGGTGACGGTGTGGAAGAAGCTCTGCACACTGATTGGTTCTAGTAGCGAGGCGGTAGCTGACCACTGACTGAAAACAAATATCTTCCATGACGACAGTTAGGATAGATATAGGGGGTGCAGGATGGGATAGGACAGGAGTCAAAGAGCCCCGAAGCTTGCTTAGCCCAAATTTTTTGAGTTAGAGTGTTCGATAACTGAAATTTGTGTGGTGGTGATGGGGGTTACATTGAGATCTAGAAAAAAGTATGAAAGTTGGTAGAAGTTTTGAGAAACTTTGAGTGGTTTTTAAAGCTAGAAATATAACATTATGACTGTAGGTATGATTTTACAAAAAAAGATATCCAATGTAATCCAGAAGATTAAGAATCCTCTTCCTAGAACGGTGGTGGCTGCATGTACTCACAGGAGACAGTTGGCACATATCCTTGCAGTGTTTGCAGAAGATATGGATTGAACTGTGGCGTTTGTGGAGCGGCTGGCGAGAAGAGCATGGCTCCGTTCTTGTCGAGAGCTGGTCGTTTCACTGGGACGGCACCCTAGAAAAAATAATTGTGGAGATATTAGTGAAGAAAGTCAATTTATAAATTTTCTGATAAATGTAACCCAGAAAAAATAATAATGAAGAAAGAAGCTCAAAAGTTAGGCAAAAATAAAATTTCAGAGATGCAAGAACGAAAATATAGCAATCAAAATTCTTAAGCTTTCTATTAAATTTTTGAAAATCTTTTTTTGAAAATCTAATCACCAAAACTGAGAATCTAACTGGTTGTTGTGGTTCAAACTATTCTAATTACTATACATACCGTATGCCCTCTGATATTGCGCCACCCAACACATGACCTTTGAGCTTAATTATCTCAATTTCTGTAACAGATATACAAAATGTGTCAACTGATAAAGTGTTTATCATGATGTCACCCATATTTTATCAGTTTGCAAAATTTTTCTATCTCTGATAGGAGCTGAGATAACTGAGCCAAAAGTTCACGCATAGAGTGGCACACTGTTAGAGCGTTTACTTTAAATTAGTTTGCTTAATCTTAATAATTAAATAATCTTTAAAATAAAAAAATTATCTCAAGATTTTCGGTTTTTTGTTAGGCATCTTAATACAGTATCTACCGTATAATCTGTGATACATGGCCCCCTAACTTCAAGCCCATTTTTCTCGGCTCCTGTAAAAGTTATCAAAAAGTTGTCAACTGATAAACTGTCTATCACAATATCAGAAGTTTTTTGTCAGTTGTCCAATTTTTGATATCTTTTTCAGAAACCGAGATAATTGAGCTGAAATTTGACAGTGCCTATTTCAGGTCTTACGGTATACTAGTTTCAGAAAGTCAAAATCTTTGAAAAATCAATTTTTCATCATTTTCAACTACTTTAATTTACTTATTCTTATTATTCTTGTTTCACAAAACATACTCCAAATTGCCTAAGCTCCGATGAATCACATGCTTACAATACACACTCCATTGACACATATCAAGCAATGCTTGGAAACTTTCCCAATTTTTTAAATTTCAATTTTTCAGAAAAACAAACAATTTTGGTACTAGCAGCATTCAGGGAGAGAGACAAGTTAACAAAAAAAAAAGAAAAATGAATAGGCACGCAAAATGGTGAGTTTCTGAGCAAGCACTGGCGTGTCTGTCCCTGCAATCATATCTAGTACCAGAATCGTTAGTGGCAAGCCTAAAGAATCTAGAACCAAGAAAAAGAGAGAGAGAGAAAGAAAATAAACCAAAAAATTCAAGAGTTTGTTTCCAAATCTCTCTTTCTATCTAAATGAAAAGGGATACCGCGGCCAGTGACAGCAGTTGTGTGTGAGCTGCTGCCGCCGTTCTGTCGTTGCCATTCGATGTGTCCTCTTCCAGTGCTCGTTTCCTCTGAAGCCGAAGCAACGGTGAAGGCGTTGGTGGTTGTGTCGACGAGTTGGCGACAAGTGCGGCGGCCGCTGCCGATTGCGCCGAAAGCAGTCCTCCAACGTTGCCAAGCAATGCGGCAGTTTGTAGCTGCTAAAACAGAGCGCAATGTCAGCCAAAGCGAGTCTCATGCGATATTGTGTCACACCCGGTTTCTTATTCTTGACAGAGTTTGAATGCTATTCTTCAGATTTGAATGTCTCCGTTTGTTATAATGGGATTTAAAAGAAACGCTTAGTTCCAAAAATGTAACAGAAATCAGGAAAAAGGGGTAAAGGCTCTAAAAAAAGGCGAGCACAACAAATCAGGGTTAAATCTTTAAAAAATCCATCCCAATAAAACAAAACATAAAATATTCTTATTCCAACCGACTCAATGTTTTTGTACTCAATAGGATTTTTCAGGCTATTCAGGGGTCACTTTAAGCATAGTAGAGGTGGTTTGAGAAACACAAAAGCCGGGCAAACATGTGAAGATACTCAAATCAAAATGAATAACATCCAAGTTCCATTCCAAAGACACCGTGTGCAACATTCATCGCATTTTTTTTAAATTTTAATTTTTGACAGTTTCCATGAGACGTGCTTTGAGAGAGAGTTTTGTGTGAGAAGGGGAGGCAGAGCGAGCGTTCGCAACCGAAATGAAAAATGAAAGGAAAATATTGTGAGGGAGAAGGAAATTGAACCGAAAAGTATTTTTTGAGTATCTAGAATTATCGATTTTCACAAAATTTCGATATACCGTAAGTACTCTAGGAGAAGGCCACAGAAGGCCTGAACCGTACACTTTAAGCTCAAATATCTTGTTTCCGGTAGATACCGAAAGTGTTTAACGAATAAAATATTGCTGGTAATATGATACACATTTTATCAGTTAACCAATTTTTTGTATCTTTTACAGAAACCGAGATAAATGGGCTCAAAGTTACCGGTCTGGGTGCCCTTCTAATAGAGTGTTTACAGTACATATTTTCACAAACAAAAATCAGGTCATGCAGGCTATGTAATTTTTTCCTCTTCCAAAATTTCTCAAAAAAAGATCGGTGGTGCGAGTAGGCATGTACACGATGCAAGTGCATAGGATAGAAGGGGGGATATACTCAAGCTATTTCAAGGTACCGTACCTGAGCAGCGGCTGCGTATGGGTCTGGAAGCACTTGCTGATACATCATCCCGTTGTAGTACTGTGGATACATTTGAGTGTTTGGAAGCAAATTGACTGCAGCTGCTTGTTGTTGCTGAAAAATTTCAGGGCTCAAAATTTTCTTGGAAATTGGGACGTACAAGTGCCAGCATTGGGTTGATCATTTGATTTCCGCCCTGGTTGATTTGAGCGGAGAGCAAATTTTTGAGCGCCAAATGATTTCTGCCATTAATCAACAACTGATCTTTGATGTGCTGTGGTGGATGGAGGTACTTGCATTTTGGATTCTCTCGTGTACATCTTCCCTGGAAAGAAAAAGGCTTTAAGAAAAAGGAATGAAAAAAGGGAATGGAATTGGTCCCCAATCAGTCATCCGTCTCGGTGACTCGGTTTTCCTTTCTTCTAGCTTAGCTTTCTCTTTCTTTTTTTGTTTTCTCCATAGAATGACGGAAATTGAGTGAAATTTTCCTTTAGTTGCCTCTGGGGACATGGTCAGCTCCATTAAAATTTTTTTAGTTGTCCCTGACCCGAAACCGCTTGTGGTGCAATTTAGGGTTTTGCAATTCCAGTTTGCTCAATTAGGTTTGGCCTTGTTCTTTGCTCTGTTGAGCCCGAAATAGGAATTGGAATGAGATCGGAAATGGGAAATTTTGAGAATTGTAGAGTGACCAAAGTTTTGACTGAGCTTGAAGGGTTTCAACTTATTTACAGTACTGGTACTGGTCAAGAACGTTATTCTAAGCTGATTTGTTTTTTTTTTCGGTTTTCAAAGCCTGAAGCTCGGCTTTCAAGTTACCGGTTACTTTGAAAACTTTAGAGGATGTATAACAGATCTAAATTGAAAAATTAGCAATTGTCAAAATTTCTAGTTTCTCAGCTATTTCCCGATTTATGGAAGGAACCTCTTTTTGGTCCGGTTTCACACCGAAACTGTGAAAAATCACGTTTTCAGTACAAAAACTGGTCAAAATGGTGTTTTTCAGAAATCGGCAAATAGCTGAAAACCTAGAGATTTTCGAAAATTTTTGTCAATGCAAAATTGTTAATCTAGGCCAGTTTCACAATAACCCAAGTTTTCAAATTGATCGGACACTTCACAACCGAGCTTCAGGCTCCTGAAAATGAGCAATAATCACTGAAAAATGCGATTTTGTTTATCTTATTGACGGGTACTGTAATACCCATAATCTTCTTATAAATAGGTGATAACTGAAATATAGTATGTTCAGTCCCTAGTTACAACTCGTACTTGGAAAACTGAGGGTCGTCTTCCAAGTTTGTCTCCTCTGAAGATGTCAGTGAATCAAACTATACACTAGATGGCTCTCTTTCTTATCCATTCTACAAATCTCTATTGGATTGTCGTGTATTCAAAAATTATGAGAGGGCTCCTCTCCAGCTCTCCATCTACATCTTCATCTTCTCCACACGCCATTTCCCTTCAAAATCCCAAAGATTTCAAATCGAGATATGGCACACACCAAGAAGTCGTCAGTTTTGGGATGTCCCTTGGCTCGCGTTTCCACAAACAATTCAATTGATATCGATGTTTTCCGGTGGTGGTGTTGAGCAGTCACCAGCAGCAGGCAGCCGGCTTAGAAGCAATTGAGCCTCATTTTCCCGCAAACTACCCGCGTCCCCTCCTTTTTGGGACCTTCTCGTCTAACAGTTAATTGTGTTATCCTCATCCTCCGACCTTCATTCTAATTCCCATGGGGTTCTATGGTTCGAATATGTCGAAACAAGCTCACAAACAAAAGGAATAAGACAAGGCAATAACCCCTGGAGGCTTCTACTCAGAATTTGGGAAAAGTTTCGCTAGGGGTGTCATCTGTTAAATGTCGCGACCCGTTATCGAGAACATTGAAGTCACCCATCTGTCATTCCTAAAACGTTTTGTTACAAGAGCACTCTCTGGAACGATCTCCTGGGACCCATCCAGCCAGAGAAAAGCCATAAAAATGGTCCAGACAGAAATGATGAGTCTACTCTTTGAATTTCAGAGAAGGTCTTGCCATAAACAATTGCTCAAAACTTTCGTCTCATCCAATCATCCTCTAAGCCAGATGTTTATAAACAATACACGATGTCGCTAACGGAATAATATGTTGGCTTTATAAGAAAAGCATGTGGTGTGGCCCACCCCGAATGACTCAGACTGAAAAAAAGTAAAAAAGACATCGCAAACCTTTATACTGTCGTAGCAAGCCGTCACTCGTCCTTGTTGAACGTCGACATTAGGCGGCGGATGAGCAAATTTGCATTCTTGATCCGATCGTGCGCATTGTCCTCGTAGAAATTCGCGACACACTTCCACCTGTGCAAAAAACACATTTTTTTCGTGGAGTAATTGTCGCCTAGAACATTTTTCCCCGAAAAAGGACAGACTGTAATCCTATTATCGCACTTTTCCACTTTTCCCAAAACTCCCTATAAGCCTAGGAAAAGTAGGACAGAGAGGTCTTTCTGTTTTCAATGTTTCGCAATGACCTAGAGAGAAACTTAATTAACTCCAAAGAGAAGCTTCTTCTTCAAAAAAGACTACTGTAGCTATACCAGGAAATTGAACGAGAAAATTGGAAATTGAAGTGTCCCCCAAGCAATTTCAGCAATCAAGTGCGGGCAGGGAGATTTCGCAATGGCCTGGGTAGGCTGTTAATCAAACAATTGTGGGAACCATGTCAGGGTCCCCCCTCCGGAAGAGCTAAGATGGCAAACACGCCAATCTAGAAGAAGGCTCATCCCAGAGTCATTCAATTCTTTTTCGTTCCCCTCTTCTTCCCCCCGAAACGTCTTCCGTTTGGCGTCAAGCGCATCTTAATAACGTCTCCTATTACGTCTAGGGCACCCCCCGAATTTTGCATTTATATGAAAAAAAAAAGTGAAATTCGAATGAAAAAAACTGAGTCATCTTATTCCCAAAAAACCCCAAAATTAAGCTGATCCCAAGAATTCAAGCATACCTGTAACCACCGACTGTCTTTCACATTGAAAACCTGTGACATGAGATTGGCATTGGGTGTGGCGGCAAGCGATGAAGCTACTGGCGTCGTTCCGGCGGCATTACTGTTCTCGTCGAACATTCTGAAAGTAATAATACATTGAAATCAGATTGTGTGTTTGTATCAAAAAAAATATAGGGACAGAGAATCAAAAAAGTCTCCAAATATAGGGGAAAGGAAGGAGGCAAACGTTGAGTCACAATAGTACGAATTTTTTTCTTCTTCGTCTTTCCTAGGGAAGTTTTTCCGCCTTTGGAAAGTTTTGTTGGTAAATGAAACATACAGTATTACTGTTATAGATTGAGTTGATTTGGAAAAAAACACATATTTGGAAACCTGCGCAAACTGGTTTGGTTAGACAGGTATGCTACCTTGTTGAACGCCAAAAAGGGAGGGAAAATTGAAATCAACCTAATTCCAAATTAAGTTCGAAACTCTGATAAAAAATACTCGAAACTAAAAATTTTGTGACGGAGATTGCTAAGAATCCTCTTCTTGACAAGTGAAGTCAACTCCGGAAAAGGCGACGGGGCGCAAACTTTTGAGCCGAGAAAAATCTTAACGACGCTCCATAAAATAAGTCGTTTCGGTCTTTCTTGAAAGAGAGAACTGATAGAGTGAGAAGGGAAGGGAAAATGATGGGCGGGAGATGGGGTACAGTGTTCGAGAATGGTCAGTTTAGTGTAATTTTTAAATTTCTTAAGGCTGGAAACTGTAAAGTTGTGTCCAACGCTATTGTCTTCCTGGCTTTTTCTATGGACAGGAGAAAAGAGAAATTTTTGAAGGAGGAAAGAAAAGAGAAAACATTTTAATTGAAAAAAAAGTAATACCGCTTCAATAGAATGATGACAGACGGTGACGAAAGGGAAATAAGAATGGAAGGGACGTCCAGGAAAAAGCCTCAAAAGCCAAAATGAGAGAAAATTCGAAAAACGGGAAAAAAACTAGGAATCTAGCTGAATAGTTGGAGTCTAGCTAAATAGTCTGAGTCTAGTTCAATATTCTAAGTCTACCTAAATAGTCTGTATCTAGCTGAATAGTCTGAGTCTAGCTGAATAGTCTGAGTTTACCTAAATAGTCTGTATCTAGCTGAATAGTCTGAGTCTAGCTAAATAGTCTGAGTCTAGCTCAATATTCTGATTCAAGCTAGATAGCCTGAGTGTAGCTCACTAGTCTGAGTCTAGCTGAATAATCTGAGTCTAGCTAGATGGCCTGAGTCTAACTAAATATTCTAAGTAGCTGAACAGTCTAAGTCTAGCTAAACATTCTGTTTTGTCTTGCAAATGATTGACAAAACACAAAAGCAACCGTACCGAAGAACAAGCAACGACAGGAGACAAAAAACCGGTGTTGGTCTTTCGCCCGAGGGTCAGACATGATTTCTGATGGGTTAAACGGTTTGGAAATAGCTGAAAAATAGTTTAAGATAGCTGGAAACACAGGCGAGATCTACTAAAATTATTATCGACTTTCAAAAATAAACCAAAAATAGGAAAACCTATCCAACTAGGAAAGGTTGTTGTCTTCGACGATCCTGTTGTACACAAGCATTACCGTGCATCAACTACTTTTCCTTTCCCATTCTGCGCCTCATCAATATGTTGCTATGTGAAAAAGAAACTAGTTCCCCCACTTCCAGTAGTACCTCACAAATACCCTTTTTGAGGACTTGAACAACTTTGGAGAGAATTTGAAGCGAGGAACGGTAGGAACGATGACTTTTTTAACAGAAAAACTTTCAAACTTCAAGAATTGGCCCTGTGAAAAGTGACGAGACACTGCGCAATTCATCATTTCAATGTGCGTTTATGCCCGACGATGCCACGGAGCACACACGCCCATCCCCAAATACATGGGGGCCGGGGAGTGAGACAAACATATACATATATTTGGAAGAAGGGCTCCAAAAAGGCAAGAAAAATGCGAGAGAGAGAGAGGGAGAAATTGAGATGGAATATATAGGCCATTTTTGGAAGAAAAAACGGATACAACACAAAAAAAAACAAACATGTATGCAGAAATATCATGGCTCCAATGTTTAAGCAGTTGTTCTGTTTGATTATGGACAGTTTTTTCTTTGTAGAATGGAACATTTTGTGACAATAATGACAATATAAAAGCCTCTATTTATGCAATCTATATGTATAGACAACAAAAGAGTGCAAGATGAAAAAAATCCGAAAATCGATGGCAATTTTCCCAATTTTCGAAATGATGCACTTAGGGAAGTCTGACTGAATGGATTTCACATCGTCTACTACCCTAAAAGCTCCGCCTTTACAGTAGCCCCCATATGAGGGCAGAAGGCGAGGGGCACACGACTTAGTTAGAGACAGAGGCGGGTCATGGCCACGACGCCTCCGGAAAAAGAGGCGGGGTCCGTAAGGGGGGCGTGGGCACGAGTAGCCGGTCGACGGGGCAAGATGAGCACTGGCTCTAGCTCCGGAAAAAAAACCACACCAACGATGCCATCTGAAAACGGGGCGCCATCAGCGCCCTCTCCTAAAACGAATGATGGCGGGAAGAAGGGAGAAATTTAGGGGAGAGAAGGACGAAGAAGGGGAAGGAAGAGGAGGAGCACAAACCCCGAGGATGGAAAATAAGCCCATTCTAACCGACGACGTTGTTTCTTTTTTTGGTGGTGGTGGGACTAAGAAAAACAGAGAATAAGGAAAAGAATAGGATTGGAAAGAAAGATAAAAGTAACGGATCCCAAAGTTCCTGGGGAAATGATCTACAGGAGGAACTACAGTAATTTTCTGGAAGAACTTACTGGTCAGAAATTAGATATTATGAAGGTACTACGAAGAATTAGAGGGGCGACTATCGTATAAAAATCAAAATTCGTCATTAAAAAGACGAAGAGCTGTTTCGAAATCGTTAAAGTCGATTTGAAAGTCATGGAATCTTACTCGATAGTCTAATTTCATAGATTTTTCTGTTCAATTTTCAACAAAGATACGTCATAAAATTAGGATCAGATTCTAAACGAGTTTAGAAACTATCTTACCGTAAACACTCTGACAAAACGCCATCCAAACGTCGATTTTGAGCTCACAAATCTTATTATCTCCGAATCTCAGAATCTCAGAATCTCAGAATCTCAGAATCTCAGAATCTCAGAATCTCAGAATCTCAGAATCTCAGAATCTCAGAATCTCAGAATCTCAGAATCTCAGAATTTCAGAATCGGAGAATTTCAGAATCTCAGAATCTCAGAATCTCAGAATCTCAGAATCTCAGGATTTTAGAATCTCAGAATCTCAGAATCTCAGAATCTCAGAATCTCAGAATCTCAGAATCTCAGAATCTCAGAATCTCAGAATCTCAGAATCTCAGAATCTCAGAATCTCAGAATCTCAGAATCTCAGAATCTCAGAATCTCAGAATCTCAGAATCTCAGAATCTCAGAATCTCAGAATCTCAGAATCTCAGAATCTCAGAATCTCAGAATCTCAGAATCTCAGAATCTCATAATCTCAGAATCTCAGAATCTAAGAATCTCAGAATTGCAGAATCTCAGAATCTAAGAATCTCAGAATCTCAAATTCTCAGAATTGGGTGAATTACGGTTTGATTAAAAACAGGATACAAGCTGAAAACTTCAAAAAAACATATTAAAATAACCATAGCAATTTTTACAGTAAAAATCAAATTCTAACTTGGCTTGAGACCTAACCTTTCCAGGTAAGAATTTGAAATGCAATTTTCCTCATAAAACGAAATCCAATTCCTATTTATCCATTTTCTTCTTTTTTCTCTCCTCAAATCGAAACCCATCACTCAAAAAATGCCCATTTTGATATAGGAGATGTTGTTTTGTCCCTCCTCCACCTCCCTTTTACCAGTCAGCCGCAAATGCATCAATGTCAAAATCACCGATCAGTTATTCGAGGTAACTGTCGCTTTTGGCGCGAAAATGTGATGAGAAAAAAAACGAGTTATGTGTCAGTTGCATAGAATACAAGGGCACGGTATAAATGTGAGGAAAGAGAGGGGGGAGGCTGATTTCAAAAGGAACAAGGCACAAGGTTTGGATTCTAATGTCATTTATGGGCGTATAGAACGGGTCAAAGCTCTGATGATTTATTGCCGCCTTCTGTTTTATGGGTATTGGTTTCTTTTCTTCGACTTATTAGGGAATTCTCCAAAGGATATCATCATCAATAATGTTATCAGAAAGAAGAAAAAAGATAATTAGAAAAGAAAAAAAACAGATTAAGGAATTTTTTGTCGGCCTGAGAAAAAAGATGAAAGGAAATCGCTAAACTGTAATGATGAACCCCTCGATTAGGTCATGATGATAGGCTTGACATAACTGTGGTCGACCGTTCTCGGACGAGGGGGAATGATAAGGAATTTTGGTGATACGGAAGTGTCTCGTCTGCATTAACCCAAACTAATCAATTCAATTTTGAAATCAACGTTTGAAAAAATCTCGGGCGCCCCACTCAAATGATCCTTTTGAGAGCTTAAGGAGAAAAGGAACGAATTGAAGAAACCAAGAAAAAAAAATGGGAAAACCAGAAGGCTCTAAAGTGAGTGATGATCCAATGCATGTCAATTTGTCACCCCTAGAAAGCCTAGCTTATCTTGGTAGGGACGACGACGTGCAAGTGAGAACCATGCATTTTAGATCGGATCAGTGGGGCCCACTTGTGGTGTTGGGGGAGATGATGAAAAATTACAAATGCATGGGATACAACAAAACATTTCAAATTTCAATTTTTCAAGAAAAAGAAAAAATTTAGAAAATCAAGGGAAGAAAAAGGTGTGAAAAACTCGCTAGTGCTCACACAGGTCAAATACACACACAGTTCTCATATGTCGATGAGCACTTGGCGCATTTCTCAAGAACTTGCTGCTACTCTCTCCGGAGCCATTTCGCTCCTCTACACCACGCCCTATAATTGTCGCGACAAATGTGACCGCAAACATGAGCAAATAAATTGAAATCCAATCCTCTTTTTCCATTTCACACTTTTCGGTGTCTTCGTTTTTCTTAGAAAGTGTATTTCTGTGTTTCTATCAGTCCCTAGTTTAGTTTCTGATAGTGTATTTATTCAAAAAAAGGTATGTAAGCTTCACGAAAAAAAAATCGGAAAATCGAAAACTCATGATAAGCAAGTGTCAATATATCAGAGTGAGTGACATTGTTGCCATAAAGATTGCCAAAGAAGTAGACAGAGGAAACTAAAAAGTTTCATATTTGCGTAGAATTTTTTTTCGGCGAATAATTGTTTGGAGACAGTTTTTTTTGAGTTATAGAAGACCTCACTGTACAAAACTATATAATTTTTTGTGTTAAAAATGTATTGAAGTGACTCAACCTGAATCAAACAAGAAGCCTTGAAAACAGATTGGAAAAATTGCAGAAAAATATTTGATAAGGGTAGGAACTTTAGAGAGTTAGCTTTAGACACAGAAGTCAAATTATCATTACCTGGCGTCATATCAGAAAATAAGAAGGAGAAGAAAAATTTGGTGATAAATTAGTTTTATTGATGCCTACGTTTTATAATTTCTCATGTAACCCCCGTTTTAGGACCTCAATGAAAATATGATAAAAAGTATTTTTCAGTGAAAATTAGGCTATTTTGACCATTTTCTGAAGTCTAGAGCTCGGTTGTCAAGATTCCAATCACTTTGAAAACCCTTGACGTTATACAACTGGCCTAGAATGAAAATTTTGCATTTACAGAATTTTTTGAAACTTCTTAGTTTTTGAGATATTTGCCAATATCTGAAAAACCCTCATTTTTCACGTTTCTAGTACAAAAATGGGTGTCCTCCAAAAATTGGCAAATATCTGAAAAACTAGGAATTTTAAAAAACTTCTGTGAATGGAAATTTTTCAATCTAGGTCTGTTTTAAATCCTCCGAAATTTTCAAAGCGATCGAAAATTTTTGAGCCAAGCTCCAGACCTGTGAAAATGATCAAAATCAACTATAAAACGACAAAAATTGAGGTTCTAGACTTCTAACTCTCTCTTTCTCTCCCAAATGTGTACAAATCCATATAAATCAAAATATTTGAAGAAGACGTGTGACTCATGTATGTACCTAGAAGAGGAAATCAAGGTTACCTCGTGTCCACCATATGTTTCTCTTTCCTTCTCCTCCAATCAATCCAAAAAATTAGGAAAACCAAGCCTAGGAAACACTTTCGCCCCCGGTAAACTACAAGACATACAAAAGATACAAAAGCGGGAAAATGTGAAAAAGGGTGCCATGGTGCGTGTCATGGTATATACATGGTGGTTCTGTTGTTGTGGAAGATGGAAAAACGGGGGGAAACGGCGAGTCTCTGTGACGGCCACTAATACTTAATGCAAATACGGGCCAAAGCAAGAAAATGGATGTGTCGAATCATTGGATGATAGAAGAGGAATCGTTCAGAACCGACCCGGGAAAGGATTTCGGTAAAATGGAATGAATGGGTTTGTTTTTCTTTTTCTTGTCGCCACTATTTGAAACCAACTTTGAGGAAAAAAATTTGAAAAATTTTTTTTTTTTGAAAATGAAAAAAGCCATATGGAATCAATTGAGTGGCAAACGGGAAGAAATTACACTAGGGAATGGAAAGCAATTAGAGTTTTGAGGGAGAAAAAAAACGTACCTCCTTGGACTCCGAGCTCGTCTCCTGGATACTGTACTACGATCACGGACTCGCATTTTCTCCAAAAGATCAGTTTCTTTAACAATGATAAAGAGAAGGGAACACGGGACACCACCACAGATAGAAAAAAAATTAGTGGTGGATAGTTTTCTATTGTTGCAACTAAAAAATTTTTTCTCGATTCAGCAGTCACCACCACTGTCTCTCTGCTTCTTCAACACCTCTTGATTCTGCGTTATCTATCTCTCTTCACTTTTACTTCCCAACACCTCAACACTGTTCTCTCTGTACATGGCAGTTTTGAATAGCGAAGCGAAAAAAAAAAGTGAAGAAAGATAATTGAGACGAGTAGTGCGACTTCTTAATAGAGAGAGAGAGAATACTGTGACGGATGCTTTGTTTCTTTTTTTTTGGCGGAAAAAGGAAAAAGAAGAACAACAGTACTTCTTAGGGTTTTTGTTTTCGAGATTTTTTCTTGAGGATTTTTTGGTTTAATAATGACCTATTGTCCATTTAACTTTACACAGAAAATTTAGAGTAAAAACCTCTTACTTCCTACAGTACTGGACAAAAAGATACGGAAAAACATAGTTTTCAATGGATTTAGGCAATTTTGACAACTTTCATGAGTCTGAAGCTCGGCTGTCAAGTCTCAGATCACTTCGAAAATTTTGGAGAGTGTGAAACTGAAATTTTTTAAATTGGAATATCACGAGATTTCGAAATTCCGAGATCCTGAAATTGGTAAACTCCAAAATTTTGAAAATCGGAATTTTCGACATTCCGAAAAAATCCAAAAAGGCCATTCCGAACATTCCTGGCTCGGAAATCAAGTGTCCTATCTTTTTGAAACCCTTTGAGCGTCTAAACCAGACCCAGATTCGAAAATTTACATTCACAGAATTTTTTGAAAATTCCTGGTTTTCAAGCTATTTGCTGAGATCTGAAATACCCCTTTTTTCATATTTCCAGTACAAAAATGGGGTCTTTCGGAAATCTGTGAATATCTGAAAAACTAGGGACTTTCGAAAAATTCGGTGAGGGCAAAGTTTCCAATTTAAGCCTGTTTCACACCCTCTGGAATTTTCAAAAAAATCGGAAACTTAAAAGTCGAGCTCCGGATTTCTGAAAATGGTCTAAATTGCCAAAAATCCACAAAAAGTACTTTTGCTTGGAATATTCTGTTGACAGTTACTGAATGTGGCTCTCAAAAAATGACTCAGAAGAAAACCCGGAAAACATGAAAAAAAACTAAATTTAATTGGAAATCATAAAATTGTTTTCAAACCAAACAAGTCGGTTGGTTTGGACGCACACCGCTACACATCACTACACTAAAACGGCGCCCCCCTTCAATTGTTCCTTATCACCCTTTCGAAAATTTTTTATTGACATTAAATTTGAGTGCATGGAACGGCTAGGATGCAGAGTAATAGGATTGATATTGAGTGGGTGGGATGGAAGGAAATCAAAAAAACTTATCTAGAAGTGGAAGAAAGGATGGTGCCAAATTCTGAGACATATGGTGGAATGTTAATGGAAAACAACAAGATGGGAGGAGGAGAAGAAAGGATCATTTATATTCAACACGTCATTAGAGAAGAGGGTGTATGTTACAAGGCAATCGAAATTTATGAATACTCGAAAGTCAGAAAAAAATCAACAAATGCAAATGTAGAAATACACAATTGAACAATCATTGTAGGTTTTTTTTTTCAACGCCTTCTACTACCTCTTAATTCAAATCGAAAGAATCGGCATACCTAACGACCTTCATCTGGGGGGCGAAACCGTCGGATGCATATACAACGAGAAACCAACGCGCCCCCCAGAAGAAAGGCAGATCACAACAGGAAAACGAAAAAAAAAGAAGACGATTTGATGCCAGCCAATTGGTTTACCCTTGCTGATCGGAGGTCTACCCATGCCTTCATCTAGTAAGCGATAGATATCGGACGTTGAAATTCGGTGTTGTTTGTTATTCGAAATTCTGACCAGTGATGCCTGCCTGATGAGGCAAAAGGAGAAGAAGAAGAAGGAGGTAGTTGTTGTAATGATCATGGAATAACTTTTCTCTTACTTTTGAAACAGACACGTTTTTCTTTTTAGTTCAGAAAGTTGTTTGTTATTGGAATACTTTATATGAAATAATTGTAAATTTCACTTCTTTTCAGTTGAAAATATCGTATCTCCTCTAATGGTAGCCCACTCAATCCGTCAACTTCGAGCGCAATTATCTCAATTTCTGTGAAAGATATCAAAAAGTGGTCAGCTAACAAATTATTTGTCATAACATTACTTATATTTTATCAGTTGATGTACGAAACCTTACACAGTACGAAATCTTACACAGGAATCGAGATAATTTAGCTCAAATATGGTTTGGTGGGCCTCTGTTAGTGAGAAATACGGTAGCTCAAGATGTCGTGAGATTGTGCCGGAGGAGGTTTAACATTTTCAGGTACACTTGACAGAAATTGAGCTTTAATTTTTCAATTTTCATGTTTTGGTATATAATCATCTAACATAAATCAGTTAAGCCACTAGAAACAAACGAAGTGACAAAACTCCCAGAAAT
This sequence comes from Caenorhabditis nigoni, assembly GCA_027920645.1. Taxonomy (NCBI): domain Eukaryota; kingdom Metazoa; phylum Nematoda; class Chromadorea; order Rhabditida; family Rhabditidae; genus Caenorhabditis; species Caenorhabditis nigoni. The sequence goes on from CP115869.1 coordinate 3,337,744, forward strand.
ATCGCTGATTACAGAATCGAGACACTTTCTTCCGGTTTATCTCATATGGATGAATTTGTTCAAAAAAGTTGTCAATTAAAAACTTAAAGGTCTTCATTTGTTTAGTATGTGTGAGAAGTTTCAAACTCGTATGACAGAATTTTCTATTTTTTTGAGATGTCTAAAGTTACCTGTTTTTAAGTTGAAATTATGTAAGTTCAATAGACAATACTGTAATTTCTAGTGGAAGAGTTGAAACAAAAACTGAGTCTAAAACAACTGGTTTTTTTTAGTTCTACAGACCCCGAAATTAGCCATATTCGAAGATTATTGATCCGAAACTATCCAACTCTTCGGATTAAACTCGTCATACGAAGCAACCAAATGAGCTAGATAAGCAAACTTCAAAAATTAAAAAATGATGGATTACGGTAGCAGCAAAATGTATGACAAAACCTTTTCAGATTCACAGAAATAGTATTTATTGTTGGATTTGGTATCGCTCACTTACTGTCACCTTCAATTCAAAACGGAATTTCAAAAATAATCTCAAAAATTCTGAGTTGCTCAGGCATTCCTGACGCATATGCTAGTCCTATTTTTCCTTGTTAACAGCAATTCTAAAACAGACAAAAATCACTTTTAGTGCTTTTCTAACACATCCGATTCTTCATAAATGAAAATCATCTGTTTCCAATATCTGTTCTCCTAAAGAACTTCAAGAGCAAGCAAAAACCAAAGCGCCGCCGCCGTTTCAAACACACACATCAGGTTTTAAAAAATTGGAAATGATTGACAAGGGATGAAGAAGCACTAATGGGTTCTTTCCAGTGGAGTTCGGCTAGTTCTTCTTCCTCTTCCGTCACCTTTTCGCCATCAAACAAAATGCCTTCCATTGTTTAAAAGATGTAATAAGCGCGGATGGACGGGGGGCTCATGTCATGTGTAAGGGATCAGTTGAGGCGCGGGAGTCTTCTCACCAAAATTCTGACAGCTTTTTGAAAAGTTCAACTTTCTCGCCCCCGATTGTCATCGGAACCCCCGAGGAGGACCACCCCGACAGCAATCAGCATAACTAGACATCAGTTTGGTTCGTTAGGCAGAAATATGGCACACACTGCGACCCTAGGATGACTACAAAGAAAAAGCAATTTATAAATTGAGTTGTGATTCTATCGGGGACCCCAAAATGTACTAGGATTCGTTACACTAAAATGTCGGGACCAGCTCATTTGTCTTTTCTTGTTCGTGTTCAAGTGGCACCAATTGGAAAAATGTGCTGCTCAAAAAACTGCTGGATTGATGAATGGTCCTGGAGGCAGAATTTGAGGATCTAGGGTTCAATTGAAGAATAAAGAAGCTCCAAATTCTAGATTCAAGTAGAGCACTTAAAATGAGGCAAGCAAGAGAAACAACCCCTAATTTTGGTATTATACTTTTTCAGCGTACAACTCATCTATCCCAAAAGTGTATTGTTTCCCAAATTAGAGCTTTTCTAGAAGAGCCGACAAAGCACCCAAAGGCACACGCACAAAAGCGAAACAACAATGCGACATAGAAAGAGAAAAGAAAACTCAGTTTGGATTGATTACCATCCGTTTGGAAAGAGAGAAGGTCATTATTCGATTAATGCTGCTGGGGGCACCCCTTCTCTCTTTTTCTATCATCGCAATGTTTCCATTTCGTAAAATGGAAGAGGACGAGTTTGGCATCACGGACAATGGGGACCAAAATTGGTAAGGAAGCATTTCCACTAAGCACGGCAAAAATTTTGATCCCAAAAAATGCAACAAAAAGTGAAAGAGGGGGACCGCTGAGGCTCGCGGCTCACCACCAACAATTATAGGTAATTGTTATATACACCGGCATGCGGGGGGACCCAGCCATCCATTTGAGGCACTGGACACGTGAAAAATGAGCATTTCTCTATTCTCTTGCTTTTGAAGTCCTCCTCACCAGTATTCCGGTTTTCATTCATTTCATGAATGGATATACCTGGATATTCTCTTTTTCTCTTTTCTCTATTTAAATTGGTTCTGTCCGCTATCCCACAGAAACATTATTCACCCACAACGCCGCACTTTTATAGAGAGAGAGAGAGAGAGCAAAATAATGATGAAAAGCTTCCGAAATGTTTACATCTCAATTTCGATTGAACTCTATGGTAGTAATGACAGAGAGCTATGAAGAATATGGAGAGCAATAAAGAGGATTTAGATGTAAATAAACAAAACTTGTGGAAAAGTCAACATTTGGAGATGTTCTGGAATCTTAAACTAACCAGAGTGAGTTTCAATGATTTTGGGGCATTATACGGTAACTTTCAAATTTTTAGCCTACATTTCTGAAATCCAAAAAAAGTACCCCATTTTCTAACTCAATTATATCGGTTCCTATATATTAAAAACCTGACAACTGATAAAATGTTGGTGATAATGTGATGAATATTTTATCAGTGAAAAGTTCCTTGATATCTTTTGAAGGAACCGAGATAATTGAGCTGAAATTGTACGCATAGGTCAGTTCACTGTATTTATCTCAAATCATGTCAAGTACTTAACCCAGTCTTAACTTACTAGTTGGATCAAGTGATTGTAATCCAATAATAATAATATATTTTTATTTCTAAAATTCAAGAAGAAAAAACTACAGTAACCTTTCCTAATCATTTTTTATTCAGATAAGTGAAAATTCCGTATCTTTTCTTTCAGGAGCTTGTCTCATACGTGAACTTTAAGCTTAATTATCTCGGTTACCGTGACAAATATAAAAAATCTGTCAACTGATAAAATGTTGGTGATATTATCATGAACAATTTATCAGTTGAACATTTATTGATATCATTTGAAGGAACCAAGATAATTTGGCTCAAAGTGCACGCATAACCTGAGTTTCTACCAAAGAAAACAAGGTACCGTATTTCCTCTGATAGAAGCCCACCCAACCCGTCGACTTTAACCTTCATTATCTCGGTTCTTATGATAAATATCGAAAATCTATCAATTGATAAAATATTGGTGATATCATGACAAATAATTTATGAGTTGAGAAATTTTTGATATCTCTCACGGGAATCGAGATAATTGAGCTTAAAGTTCACTTATTGGGTCGGCTTCTATTATAGAAGATAGAAAAAATTCAAATTTCAAAATAACCAACAAGACTCCAAACCCCACAAACTATATCCAACTCACCTAAACGGTATTGGCGTTGCTGGAATTCCTCCTTCCGCACCAAAAAACTGATGTGGCTGCTGTCCTTGTTGTTGGAATTGTTGAGACGATGCCATTGGGTGGAACGGTAACAAGTGTTGTGGTACTGCCTGAAAATTTGATTCTAGAAGCTGAAGAAATGGCAAAACATGCAAAAACAGTATTAAGCAGAGGTGGATGAATAAAAAATGAAGCAATCTAGAACACAAATCAAGTAGTACTGTGCGGCTTTTAAAACTACTGTGGATTATGGATATCTCCAATGTTGGTCTGCTCTCTTTGACGCAGAACACTACTAATTTATATGTTTATGTGTTCCCATATTCACTAAGAAGTCATTTTTATGATTCTGCCCATGTTGCTTTTCATGCTTCTCATTCTCTCTTAACTACTTCATCGTCTTATTTTCCATCTTCAGCTTCCTCTTCGTTGAGGGGGCTTGGAAGAGGTGATCATAAAAATTAACGACCCATGTTTTAACTGTATCTTCTTCTTCTTCTTCTTGTTTCTCATTCTTCTTCAACGAAGAGAACATTCAGAAGCCCGATGGCAGGCAGTCTGTTTCTCGAGGCGATGACCCTCATCAATTGTGTTCAGAGAATGATGATACGTCCATCTGTCACCCGGCTGTCTCCCTGGAGGCGTCGGCGGATGGCGTTGTCCAAAAAGGAAAGGATCAACAAAAAGATGAGCGAAGAGGAAACGGGATGGCGGATGACTGTAGGCACAATTGGCGTCTTAATAGCCGCACACCCACTTGAGTCGCCGGGGGGCTCAGCCTCATTGAACAGCTCATTTACATGAAAGAGAGCGGTCGTTTCGGAAACAGGCGATACACTTGTCAGTCATTGAAAAACGACACATCGATGTATCACCGGGACCATATCAGAGGATTTAGGGAATTGGAAGGGATCGAATGAAAGTAGAAGGCTTATTGGGGATCTGGGAAGTTCCTGAGGATCTGGAAACTTAACCATAAAAAATGGAATGTCACGAAAAGCTTAAAACCATCACCGTATTTCCTTAATTAGAAGCTCACCTATAACGTCGGCTTTATGCTGAACTATCTCGGTTCCTTTTGAAGATATGAAGAAGTTGTCAACTAATAAAATCTTCTTCATAATATCTCCAACATTTTATTAGTTGGCAAATTTTTCATATCATTCACAGGAATTGAGATAATTGAGCTCAAATTGCACGTATAATATGGGAATACGGTATATGTATAGTTTTCGAATTTTTAAAAACATTCTGAAACTTTTGGTATCGGTAGCTAGCAATTTTCATGAAAATTATCCGAACATTGGATTTTCAAGTTTTCGTTGATTTTTTTTTTAATTTCTCGTTAGGTCAACTAAGATTGCTAATATACTGAAAAACTATATTTCATTTCATTCGAATTTATTTTTTAAAAAAATTGAATTCTAAGAAATGTAAAAATTGGGATTTTTAAAGTCAATGGCTTAACCAACTATGAACGATAAGAACCCAGACAACACTAAATTATGTTTTCTTATTGTCCATAATGGGTTACTGTGTCTCCGAATGAGGATATCACAAGATACATATATTATCAATATCCAAAAATTTGTTTTCTGATTATTTGAGAACCAAAAAATGGAATGTGATAAAAGAGAAAGTTATCAGGTAAGTGTGAACTGGTTTTGAAACAATCAATCAAACAATCACTCTCGCTGTTGTCACATTACAATAATTCGCCGATCATTGATATGTTGAACGGAATCCAATCGAGAAATTTCTTCTTTGTGGTTTGGTTTTCCCAAATGTCTCCTACAGAGTTTAGGATCAAAAGACATGTTTTGAAGTAGTCTAAATCTATAATTCTCACTTTGTGAGGGCTCTCTAACGCTCCCTAGTTTTCCTTGGATTCCAAAAATCTAAAATTCGAACGCCTTCTTCAGAAATTCACTTCTTCACTCAAAAATCCAGTTCTCATGTTCCCTAAATGTCTCATTTAGGGGGGCAAAAGAGAACGACATCTGTTGCATAATCGGTTTTCGTTGACGTCGTGATTATGTATTCATTTATTCCATACATGTACTCTTACGGCGATTGCTGCAGTACTGTGCTTGATGGATTTTTAGGGCTGCCTCGGCTGTTGCTGTCCTATTTTTGAATGTTCTAAGGATTTTCAAAGACTTTCAGTACTAGAATTTGTGTTGTACTGTCATAGGCCAAAGGTTTTTTGTTAGTCATGAGGAAAACGTGAACATGAGAAGGTCTAAATGTGGAAGAATTGGAAAACATGTGCAGAAATGGTGCTAGGATTCCAAAATGAGAAAAAAAAGAAAAGACAAACCACCAAACAACATTAGGGACTTGGAATCTAGGCGGAAAACTGATTTTTAGGGCTCACAAGCGAGGGAAAAAAGCATACGAAAATTTTTTCATTACCTGGATGGTGCCCTTTTCATCTGGCAGGAAATAGATGGTCATAGTTGAGGGGAGAAGACGTGTGAGAGGTGTGAGAGGATTGGGAATGAAGGTGTGCTTGGCTCAACTTTTGCTCCGAATACTGCTCGGCTCCCGGGGCCTATCGTCTCAGTCGGAAAATGTATGTTTATTAAAAATTTTGGGGAATCGAGACTTTTCGATCAAAGAGGGAGGAGTTGGGGTGGGAGAGGCGGAGGATGGGTTAAGAAGAAGACAGACACTTTTTTTTTTCATCCGACTTTGCAGACAAAAAATGGGCAGAAGAGAACGATGGTCTTGAAAAGAGAAAAGGCCAGAGAGGAATGGGATGTTGGAAATGGACAAAACAGAGAAAAAAGAAGAAAAAAGATAAAAAAGTTTCAAGTCTGGTTTCGGCCACTGTGTTGGGATAGCGAGAAGGGAAGGACAATGGTTTTTAGGGGGCGCTCCCAAATCATTAGAATGGGAAATTGGGAAAATTCGATTCTTGAAAGAGCAATGATGTGGAAAACTGACATGAAAAATCTGGAAATTGTACGGAAGCGGTCGAAAAATTAATTTCTGTTTTTTTTCGAACTACCGTAGTACTTTCAAGTAGGAAATGCAAAATTTGACGTATTTTTCTTCAGATTTCAACCATAACAAAAACATCAGGCATGTTTAGAAATGACCTTATCGGAGATTTTCCAAATATCGAAACTTCCGATTGTCAAAATGTTGGAATTTTGAAATCTCGGAATAATCCGATTTTGAGAAATTTGGAATTCTGGAATATTCAGATTTTGAAAACTTCGGAATCTCGGAATTTTCCGAATTATCAATATTCGGAATATTCCGATTTTTGAGATTTTGGAAATCTTGGAAATTCGGAATATCCTGATTTTTGAAATTTTCGAAATAACGGAATTTCGGAACGTTCCGATTTGGAAAAATACGGAATCTCGGAATATTCCAGTTTTAAAATAATCGGAATTTTATAATATTCCGATTTCGAAAATTCGGAGTTCCGGAATTTTCTGATTTTGAAATTTTGGGAATTTTTGGAAATGCAAATTTGAGATTAGAAATTCTATTTGTCCATCACAAAAAAGCCAAAAATCGGTGAACATTGAGTTAAAAAAATTGAAAACTCATTAAAAATTTAAAGGAAGTCGGTTCAAGACCCGCAAGCAAATATATTGCGTGGGCCTTTGATATACCTTAGTCTGAAAATCTTTAATTCCGAAAATGTTGTTTTTTTGGGAATCCTAGGAATTCGGAATTATTTTCCGAACATTGCTGAAAACCATGAAATATTCGAACTGTGGGTACTGTAACTTTTCAAATGATTTTCTTACTTTTTGAAAACTACCGTACTCCTATTTACAAAAAATTCCAGAAACTGCATTCAAATTGCTGAAAAAGTAAGAAAAAACTTTCAAAATCAAATGTGATTTGGTGGTGTTGATCCTCTACTGACAAAAACCGCCCGAAACCAAAAATAAGACTTTGTGAGCGAGAAACTACGGAAAAATTGCGAAATTTTCCAATTTCCGAGACGCTTCTGTCAGCTATTTTGATGAATAGAAAAAGGACGACCTTCTTCCAGAAGGCGCATCTTGCAGAAATTTGGGGGTGAAAGGAGAAGTGGGGTGTCCTCGGGTGCCCTCAGAAAAAAACCTAATTTTGTGCTTGCACACCATCCGGGAGCCATGGATGAACCCCAAAATGAAACAAGAGAAAACAGATAGCAAGCTGGAGTCGGGACAAGAAAAAAATATCTGGCGCGGAATGGGAAGATCAGTGGGGAGGCGCTCCCCTCCGTCTAACTCCAACTAATTGCTTCTTGAGGCGCCCGTTGGGTTACAAATGGCCGTTTGGATCAGTTTCCAGAAGGGCAAAGACGCTCTTAAAAGGAGCTGCTCCGCGCGACAGCCAGCGGCTCCTTCTATATGCATGGTACCATATGCACAATTCGAGTTTTATGTCCATTTGAGAGGACAAGTCACAGAATAGATACTCATAAATTTCTTAACAATCGCATGTCGAGAATAGTGGATGAGAGGCCGGGAGAGACGAAATTGTTCAAGAAAAAGGGACCGCTTTTTCTGGAACATTGTCGAAATCCAAAACACTGAAAAGTTCAATTTTTAAAGAGGAATGTCCGTAATGACCTTTCGAAATTTTTCTGAATATCGAAAGATCCCATTTTCAACATTTCAGAATATAGGAATTTTGGAATATCCCGATTTTGAAAAATTGGAATTTCAGTATCCCTGAACATATTTATTTTGGTAAATTCGGAATTTTGAATAATTCCGTTTTTCGAAAATCCGGAATTTCGGGATACTCCGATTTTGACATGTCCGAAAGGTGGGAATTTTTGAAAATTTCGAGTCTTCGGAATTTCGGAATATTCTGATTTCAAAAAATTTGAAAATTTCCAATTTTCAAAAAATCGGAATAAAGACATATTGCAATTTTGAAAATTTAAAATATTTCGGAAAGTCGAAATTTACCAATATCGAAAAATTCGGAATATTGGATTCTCCCGATTCGAAAAATTTTGAATTAGATTTTGAAATTTTCGAAATATTGGAATCGGAATTACAAAATATTCCGATATAGGATTAAATCGAATATTGATATTTAAAAGTGCAAATTTCATTTTCCCATCACAAAAACTCAAGAAACTGGTTCAAATTGACAGAAAAGCGCAAACAAATAACTACAGTAATTCCGTTCGAGCCCAACAAGCATGTTTTAAAATTTGTCTTTGACATACCGTAGTCCAAACACTCTATATCCGAGAAAAAGAACTTTGGAAATGTTCCGGTCATAATTTTATTCCAAAAATGTTCAGAATTTTCGGAATTCTCGAAGATTACTTTTTCGAAAATCTCTGACTATCATATAATACATGCCCAAATTTAATTTCTCTCATTCCCCTTTAAAAACAGACGAAAAATATATAAATAACTAAAAAGTGCTCCACAAAGAGCAATTCTTGGCTAGGTTGGATATAATCGGCGGTAAATGACAAATTGCATGCAAAGGTTGGAACTATTAGGCGTGATCGATAGTGTAAGAGACAAGTCAAAGAGCATGACAGAGCATTGTTGTAGAAGAAACGTTCATTTTTCTCCAAGACAGACAAGCGTCCTGGCCGCAAAATTTGAGCAACGGCTTAGACCGTTTATTAGCTCTGATTTGTACGGTCGGTCACGATGTCTCGGTGAGCACAAGTAGTGTTGTTGCCAAACAGTTTATCACTGAATGGCCCCTGGAATAAATTGGGAGGAGGAGGAACAAGACGATTATCCGGTGTTTGGTTCTGCGCGCGGGAAACTTTCTACCGTATATATTTATTTTGGAAATCGGGAAGTGCCAATAGGTCAAATCACTCTGAAATAATAATGGAGGGAAACAGAAATGAAATGTTGAAAAAAATATTCTGGAATCGATTCCCGGGATGCAATCGACCGAAAAAGCGAACGATCGGTTTTTGACCCTGCCTACACACACTACTCTAATAAAATCAAACGAGAAAGAGAAAAGAGGACAATGAAATGCATAATAGGGTATTCGGTATACAGTACCAGGTATAGTATTAGTGATTTGTATATAGGTTTTTGATGTAATGTGACAGAGAAAGGGTAAAAGATGAAAGGGAGGGGAAAAAGATGGAATAAATTTGGCTGGAAACATTCCAGGGAACGGAAGGAAGTGGCAGAAAAAAGAGAAAGAGCCAGAAAGAAAGTCTCTAGAGAATTGGCAATCGCTCTTTCTAATTATGCCCTCATTTTCCTGCAGGCACCAAGCACTCAATTGGAATTCAAACACAAACAATTCGTTCTATTTTTAGGGATAATTTCTGGATCACTAACCTTCTGGACAGAACTTTCTAGAAAAGAGTGAAAGTACTGTTCCGTGGGCGGAGGGAGTGGTTTGACTCAGTTTTCTTTTTTTTTTTCATATTGAAACTTTTCTGGGGTGACGAATCGAGTCGGAATGACTAACAGGAACACTTGCTAGAACAAAAATTGGAAAAAAGGAGGGGAAAGCTTCTGAACGATGTACAGTTTGTGTTTTTTTAGAGGCAATGTTACATTTTTTAGAGAGGGAGGGTTGACCAAATGTAGGATAGAAACATACTGTCAACAGACATATCGAGTAACAGGAGAGGGAAAGCGACGTATTCTGACGTGAGGGTGTTTAGAAATTGGTGTTCACACGGCTATTGCGCCAACTATGATTTCGATCAGCGGTGCAGATGGCTCAGCCGGTAGCCAACGCGGCACATCCAACAATTGAGCTACGAGTTCAACGACTTATATGAACGGAATCTCCATAAATATAGAGTTCAGAAAATATACAAAACATACTTTAAAAATGATTCTCGATCATTTTGACGATTCCCTGAAGCCTCGAGCTAGACTGTAAAGTTTGGGATCACTTTGAAAACGTCTGTACTCATGAAAACTACAATATCATATTTGGAACATTGAAAGTTACATTTTTTAAAATTACAATATATTCAAGAAACTATGAAACAACTGGTTGAAGAACACCATATGTTAGGTTGAAGTGCAAAACTAGTGACCCATGGAGAAACAAAAAACTACTCACCACTTCTCAAGCATGACACTCCTATTCCATCCTATTTCACTGATTTTCCCTCATATGTCGTCTTCATCGCCTTCGAATCAATTGTCGGGACAAATTTGTGCTGCTAATCGTATATGCAGATCAGGAGGAACATGAAAAATAGTTGGGACAGAAGGTGCATGTGAACAAGATTCATGTACTGGTGCTAGGAGCAGTTGAATGAGCGATTGATGGTGATTTATGATCTGCAATAAAATATTTGTCAGGAGCGTGTTCCTTTTTGATAGTGTTAATTTCTTCGAATTACCGTTATCTACTTGATAAATTAAGTCTAACAAAACTTCCTGGTTGAAGAAAATTAGATTTTTTTTTGAATAATTGTCTAATGACTCATGGGAAACATTGAAACTCTAAAAAGTGATCTAGAAATCTTCCAAATTTCATCCCTTCTGGGAATTCCGACCTTCACATATTGTCGGATTAAAAAAGTGGGACCTGAGAATTTGAAAGGCATAAATTTTTTTGATCTACGAGAAAGTGCGGCAAAAACGCAATATTTCTAAAGTTTGTCTCCTGTGAGCTACTTTCGCAATTAAGTTCGGTTTTTTGATGGAAAACTGATTCTAGAGATACTAGCGATCATTTTGATACCAAGAAATCTGAATTTTGTTCAGGAAAAATCACTAAATTCACAGAAACTAAATTGTTTTTTACAGTATCCGTTTTTGCTCCGCCCCCTCGTAAATCGACACAAGCGGTGCGTCCGCAATTTTCAAGTCCCACTTTTTTTAATCCGACAATACTGGCGGTAATCTTTTTAAATCCTCTGATAAATATAAATTAGTCAATAACCAAAAGTGTGAAATCTTTTATCACTGACGTTTATAGTCTTCACCTTCGCATGGTTCTTATTGGAGTAGTACGGAGTTTCTTTCGGGAATTAGGACCATCACATACTGTCGGCATTCTTTTATGGCCTATAAATCAATAACCAGAAAGATGAAATCTGTCATCACTTACGTTCATTGTTTTCTTCACCTTCACATGGAGTTTTATGACATGAGAAGAAGCTGTTTTATTGAAATTTGGTAATTTTAATTGTATTTTCTCAAATCAAAATTATCAAAAACTTTGGAAATATAGAAATTTAATATTAAAAATGCGATTTTTCCAGATCTCGAATCTTAGAAGATGGTTTAATTTTGAATATTAACGAGCAGAAATTGTTTTAATATTCTTGAAAATTTTATGAGAATATAGAAGTAAAATTTGCAGCTTTCACGGTGATTCCTGTTGCTCTAAATTGCATTTTTCTTAGACGACAAATACGTTCTTTTCAACCCTGAAATTACCAAAAACTGTATCAGATATTTTCTAATTATGACCATCAAAATACTCCACTTCAAATATCTCAATCACTTCTCGGAGGTATCTATTTTCCGCCGCTCCGACCAGATCCTGCCCTTTGTCCTCCCCGAGCTTCTGCCATACAAAAAACCGGTCTATTTTCTCCCGTCGCTCAATCCTGATCTTCAATTTTTGTTTCAATTCTCTTTGCTCATAGCTATGGACTATTTTTGGGTGGCGTAGACAACTTCCGAGTTTGTTTCAAAAACCCATATTTCCACACATTTTTGCACTTGAACATGTAACACCGCATCGCTTCTCTCACACTTTTGCTCCTAAATCCGAACACATTTTCTGTAGTGACACTGACGACGCGTGAGCCCCCCTTGTTCTCGCACCTTTCGAGTACTTTCGTCAACATGGAGATTCGGGATGAGTTTATTGGGGGAGTGTATGGGGAGGAGTGTCTCTCACTCATCCATTTTCTGTTTGATCATTCGAGGGATTGCTTCTTTATTTGGTCATCAGGGTCATTTTGAAACTGAAACTCTCTCCTCTGGCATCAAAGACAAATAACTCTTGTCAGGTCAGCTGGTATTCAAATTTTCCTGCTCCTCACGCAACTAATTTACATGAGCTAACAAGAAGTCGGGAGGTTCTGTATAAATAGGTGGTCCTTTGACATATCCCGCTCTTCTGTCATCCCTTTTGAGGTTCTCTGGAGCAGTCAGATTCAGTTTTCCGTTGTATTTAGCGTCATTGTATTCCTTTTTGGTTTCTGGCTTCTACTGTTTTGTAGAAGTCTGATTTGGCTTTTTTGTATAGTTTTCAACTACCGGAATTATAATCAAATTTTTCAGATGAGGTTACTGTACTTAATCACGGTTTTCATTGTAATAGTGTCAGCCAGGTTTTTCGATGTGTGTCCAGGAAGAAGACAGTCTATTGGAGGTATGTTCAATTTTATTTTGGAACGTGATACCATCCATTTTGAAAGTTTTAAGTTTGTAAATTTAGAAATTTTGCTCACAAGGGAGTTACTCGAGGGAGCAGGTTTAACTTTTTTTGAAATTTTGGGAGCAGATAGAAGAGCTTATGAGGATTCCAAATCTGTAAAAAAAATCAGCAAAATGCTCACGCGAGCTGAGTTATGACCTAGAAAAGTTTCCCTATGATTAAGCAATTTCTCGTGAAATTTTTTTCACGGAATAGTGTATTAATTTTAAAACAATAGATTTCAATCAGCAGTGTGGTAAAGTGGTAAGATGGCAAGTTCAGAGGAGTAAGGTTGTAGGTTCGATGCCCCATATTCTAAAAATTTTGCAAAAATTTTTTTGTTTTATTTTAAGCTGCTATAACTGGCTCCGGAATAAAAACTACGCAATTTAAACATGTTTTTCGGGAGTTTCTCGTTATGAATAGGCATTTTCCAGAATAAAAACATACATTTAATTTTTGAAGAAAATCACAAATATGCTCATGGGTTCATCGAAGATTTTTCAAAAAATTTTTTCGCATCGAACCTACAACCTTACTCCTCTGAACTTGCCATCTTACCACTTTACCACACTGCTGATTGAAATCTATTGTTTTAAAATAAATACACTATTCCGTGAAAAAAATTTTACGAGAAATTGCTTAATCATAGGGAAACTTTTCTAGGTCATAACTCAGCTCGCGTGAGCATTTTGCTGATTTTTTCACAGATTTGGAATCATAAGCTCTTCTATCTGCTCCCAAAATTTCAAAAAAAGTTAAACCTGCTCCCTCGAGTAACTCCCTTGTCAGGTTATCAGGTTTTGTAAAGGTACAGTAATAGTCTCTGGTCAATAAGATATGGAAAAACGTCTTGTCAGTTGATTTTCCGTCATTTTGACCATTTTCAGGAGCCTGGAGCTCATCTGTCAAGTTACTGATTACTTTGAAAATCTTAGAAGGGTATAGAACAGATCTAGATTAAAAATTAAACATTTGTGACATTTTTTTAAAGTTTTTAGTTTTTCAGTTATCTGCCACTTTCTGAAGGACACCTTTTTTCTTTTTTTTGTACTGAAAATGTCAAAAAATCAAGTGTTCTTCAAAAATTGTCAAAGAGCTAAAAACCTAGAAATTTTTTTCAAATGCTGTAAATAAAAAGTTCTCAATCTAGGTCTGTTTTATGATCTCAAGAATTTTCAAAGTGATCGGAAACTAGACCAGCTGTAGACGCTTTAAAATGATCAAAATGGTCAAAAATCAACTGGAAAACACGTTTTTTGTGTATCTTATTGACTGGTACTGTATATGATAAACTTAAAATATTTCAATCCAGCTATCAGCAACCAAAAAACAAAATTATAATTTCTTCTAAAATTTTCAGCTTGTCTTGTTGGTCTCTGCCCTGCTGGTTCCGAATGCATCAACTCCTATTGCTGTAGGTTTTTTTCATATTTTTCAATTCAACTTTAAGTTTTCCAGGTAAAAACAAAAAGTCTAGCTCCACCAACCCTTTGGATATAGTTGAAACTGAAAACGAAGAAACCACTGATTACCCAGCTTGCCCTAATGGTGGAAAATCCATCGGAGAGTGCATCTCGAATTCTTGCCCACTTGGCTACCAGTGTAGCGCTGGACTTTGTTGTGGTAAGTTGAAACACAAATCCTTGGTTTATTTTTAAGTTCGAAACTATTCTAGATGCTCAATTCGTTGGTCTCAAAAAGTGGTCTTTGAAATGTAAGTGACCCGCTGGCACCCTAAAACTGCGTAATCTCAATGTTTCAGCACGAAAAGAGGAAGAAGTTCCCATGAAGTCATCGCCAATCAGTTTGATTACAGTTGCGCCCGACGAGGAGTCCGAAAATGAGGCGAAGAAGAAAATGAAGGAGAGCGAGGAAGAGTCTGAAACTGAGCGTAACTCAACGTTTGCTCCGGACGTGAGCGAGAATTGTTGTTTGGAAAAACAAGTTGAAATTTATCAGAAGGAAATTGTGGATGAGGAGGATTCGGAGCTCGAGGAGGAAGAGGAGCAGAGCACCACCACGACCACCAGCACTACCACTACTACTACAACAGAGCCACCGAGCACAACAGAGTATAAGAGAAAGTCTAAAAGGGTTAAGTGAGTGGTCCCCAACTATTGTAAGACATGTATTAGAAGGGCCCCTTTAATATAAAGGCCCTCCGAGAGGGACATGGAAAAATAGAAGGGCCTCCTGTAATAGAAGGTCCCCCGTAATAGAAAGGACCCTCTGTAAGAATGGACTCCCCTTTAGAATGTATTTGGAAATCAGAAAATTTCCGTTTCAGTGGAAAATATTCCGGGAACTCCGGAATTCAATTTATATTCGTTGCAACTCTATTTTTCAATGAGAATCTTGCTAAATTTTAGTGAGATTGGCAGATTTTCATGAATTTTGAACGAATTTTTGGGATAAACTGACCGGAAAAATAGAATGGTTCTCTCTAATTGAATGGCCCCTGTAATAGAAGGGCCCTCGAGAGGTGCCCTGTAACAATAGAATGGTCGGCCCTTCTAATACAGGTTTTACGCTATCAGAAGCCAACTGATCTGGCAAAAATTTGAAACTTCTAGATCAAAGCGCCCAAAAACTACTCCAAGAACAACTACAACTACCACAACAGAGGCTCCAACAACCACAACTGAAGAAATCACAACAACCACTGAAGAGGAGATAACAGAACAAGAAACTCAGACTCCTATTGTTGAAGAAGTCACAGAACCACATTTTGTGTGTCCAGTAGGGGCACCAATTGGAGGTACGAGTCCTAAAAACGGATTCTTTGCTAAATTTCAATTTCAGAATGTATCGCTAACAAATGTCCAGAAGGTCATGGTTGCGTTGAAGGCCAATGCTGCATTCTGACTCCTCAAATTAACTGTACCGATACCCTAACCGGTTGCCTCTCACATCTTTGCGATCGCAAAGGATACCGACAGTTCATGACTAACAACTGCGCCAAAACTTGTGCTAGATGTCATTTGGTGAATATTGTGAGTCATGGACCATTTTAATTAAAGCTCTGATCTTCAAAATTTCAGACTCCAAGTGAGATTCACGACTGCAGGGATAGAAGATCGGATTGTGAGGAATGGGCAGCTGAGGGATTCTGTGAGAGCTCATTGTACACGACTCGACAAAAGCTCAAGTTCTGTGGGAAGAGTTGTAAACTTTGTTAATTTTTTAATTATTTAATTTACTTTTCAAGTATTCTTATTGAAGAGTTTTATTGAAGAGCAAAGTCATTGCTCGTTTTATGTAAATTTCGATGAAATAAATTTTGATATCATTTAAACAATTTTTTCATGCTGTAAAACTTTTTATTGTGCTTTTTTTCATGTGAGGAATGCGATTTTAGACAAATTACTCGAACAACATGAGAGACAGAGTTTTTAAAGAAGACGTTTTAATGACAGTTGAGAAAGAGAGAAAAAAATAGGGACACAGGTTGAAGCCAGCGTTTGAAAATAAAACTTTCAATTAGAGATGGTGTGAGAGTGAGAGAGAGAGAGAGAGGGATGAGAATTTAGGGAATAATTAGAGTTCAGCGAATAGTGAATTAGGACGAATACGAATACAGAAAATGTAGAGAATTTAGGAATTGAGGAGAGAGTCGAATACACAAATTCATCACTGCCGATTGCCTTGAACTGGTGTTGGTCGCATACGGTTGTTCATTTGTTGATTGTCGCGAAGTTGCTGAAAAATAGGTAATTTAAAACTTTGTGGCTGGGTCAATGGCTACTAGGGATCTTAGGTACGGAATTCGGAAATCCGATAATTTCGAAAATCCTCACCATTTTCTTAATGAAATTCTCAAAATTTCCAATTCTTGGACTACAGGATTATTTTTCATCAATTTTTGAGGTTTTTGTATCGGAAAGATGGAGTGTCTACTTAAAATTTGAATTTAAAAAATCCGATAAAATTCCGAGATTTCGGATTTCTGAATTTTTAAAAATCGGACTATTACAAGACTACGAAGTTCCGACATTTTTGAAATCGGATTTTTCTGTGACTCCGAAATTCCCAAAGTCCGGAAATTTATAAACTTGAATATAACAAAATTCCGGAATCCTACTTTAAAAAAATCAGAATATTATGAGATTCTGAAATTCCCAAATTCCCAAATTTTGAAAATCTGAATATTGCGAAATTCCGAAATTTACAAAATCGGATTATTCCGAGATTCCGAAGTTTTCAAAATATTATTTTTCTGAGATTCCGAAATTCCAGAATTCCAAAATTTTGAAAATCGGAATATTGCGATGTTGGGTAATCTCGAAATTTTCAAAATTGAAATATTCCGAAATTCCGAAAATCCAAAATTCAGAAAATTTCAAAATTGGAATGTTCTGAACTCGGCATTTTTTACAATCCGAAAAATTCTGAAAAGATAATTCCGAACATGGGCCCAAAATTGACAAATATTGTGCTGAAACTAAAACACTCACCCGTTGATTGTAGCCATTCTGACGAGGCGGTCCAGCCGCTTGTCCTCCATTCCAGTTACCATTGGAATGTCCAGCATTGCCAAATTGGTAATTGTTGGTGTTTGGCCACATCATGTCAAGCGATGGGCCGCTTGGTGGTGCTGGCAGACCTGGTGGTCGCGTGACAGGTCCGCGGAACACAAATGGTCCACCATCTTGATGAGATCCTCCATTGGAAGGTGGCAGTCTGAAAAAAAAGTTGGAAAATTGTTAGACGTAATGAAAAATAATGCGCATAATTTGAAGGGTGCAACAATTTGGGGGGGGTACAAGGGGGTACACATTGGTTCAGAGCATAGTTGCAAAAGGGGGCCGGCCCAGGCAGATGGCGGGCCGGCTGGTAACTTTTCCCTGGAACGAGATACCGTATTTCCTCTAATAGAAGCCGATGGGCTTCTATTTTTCAACCTTTCTCTCAGGGTGGGCTTTTATTAGAGGTGGGCTTCAATTAGAGGGTGGGCCTCTATTTTTCAATGATTAATTTTCAACAAAAATTTTGTTTAAAAAATCAGAAATTTGACAATTCCGAAGTTAAGAATTCTGAAATTCGGTGTTTTTTTTTTCAATTTAAAGTTTTAATTCTGCAATCCTAAACTCCAAATTTTCAAATTTATGAAATTCTGATACTCCAGAATCTCAAAATTCAACATGCAAGAAGTCTGTAGATCAAAAATTGAGACATTTAAAAATTGAGAAAAAGCCCATGGGCTTCTATTAGAGGGTGGGCTTCTATTTTTCGAAGCACCTCGCGGGGTGGGCTTCTATTAAAGGTGGGCTTCAAATAGAGGTGGGCTTCTATTGGAGGAAATACGGTATTTGGACAGTTTTGGTTTGAAATGATAGATCTTAGCAGGGCACATCACGGTTATATCGAATCGCGATCCGAGAACACGTCGAAAAATCTGTTTGAATGACAATTTTCGACCAATTTGACGAAAAGCAGATTTTTTGTCATTCAAACCCATTTTTACATGTTATCGGACCGGAATCCGGCTCAAGTGATACAACCGTGATGGGCCCCTGTCGAGATCTATCATTTGGTACCAAAACAGCCTGAATATCTCGTTTCAGAGACGAGGTATTAGCTGGCCCGCCAAATGCCCAGGTCGGCCGCTTACATCTATGGTTTAGAGTTAAAAAATCCACAATTCGGGGGGGGGGTACAAAAACCAATTTTTTATCATTTTGTACCTAAGAATCAAGAATTATGTACCCTATAACCCAATAATTTTCGTACCCTCCAAACTATTTACCGAAAAAAATTTGAATTCACAAACCTCATCATTTGCTGTGGAGCGAAATTCTGTGGCGCAAACTGCCCATTCGAGTTTTTCATTCCATTCATTGAATGAGATTGCACCGACGATTGCTGCTGCTGCTGCTGTTGCTGTTGACGAGCCATATTCCCGTTGAACATATGACCCTGTCTTTGACTGCCCACCGCCAGATTCGCTGGTGGTAGTGGCGCCCGATCAAAGAAGGGCATTTGCCCGTTGCCCATGCCGTTTGTCATTCCATTTTGGAGTCCGCCAAATGGAGGTCGTGGTGGCATGCACGATTTCTGGAATGGTACGATTTCAGTACAAAATTCAAAAAAAGTAAGGCTCACCTCATTAGGCGCTGGACAATTATTGAAGAATCCATAGGATCCATTCGAACTATAATTTCCTTGCGGGGTTCCTGCAAGCGAGTTCAAGTCAAAGTGTCCACCATTCCAAAGCCGTTGATGTGCAGCAGCAGCGGCAGCTGCAGCTGCTGCAGCCGGCGTGTTTGGTATCCGTCCAAGCAGACCGTTTTCAAGGAAAGCTGGTCGTTGTTTCATATTGTTAAAGTTCATCATGTTGAGATAGCTCATTGGCGGTGATGGAGCGTTCGGGTTGAGATGGGAAGCATCTCCATTGTTGAAGAGTGGTTGGAACGATGAGTAGTGGTTGGAGAATGGTGCCATGCTAACATTGTTGTTGTTATTATTGTTGTTGGGGCGGTTGTGGAACATCTCATTGTGCTCTTGGTGTCCTTTTGGTGCTCCTGGATGGCTTATCGGCTTTTTCATATCAGTAGGAACTGTCTTCATCTGCTTTGATCCATCATCAGTGGCGTCTTTTTGAGTCTCCACTGGATCGGAAGGGATGGAATTGGTATTGAAATCCGGATCAAAAGAGAAATCATACGCAGTAATGTCCACAGCAGTGCCACCGATTGGCTTGGGAAACTCCACGTGGCTAGTGCTCTCAAGCTTCTTTGGTCCAGATGGTTTAGGAGTCTCCTTCGCTGAAGCATTTTTCGGAGCATTTTTTGGAGCAGCCTTTACTGACTCCTTTCCAGACTCTTTAGGAACTGGTTTCTTTGGAGCATCCGCTGGAGAATCCCACAACTCTTCCGATTTCTTCGCAGCGTCAGCAGCCTTCTTAGCAGCGGTAGCAGTGTCGCACTTCTCAGTCACTTTTGCAGCAGCAAGTTTTTCCTTAGCTTCCAAGCTTTGTGGGCTCAAAAGTCCGTTGGCAGGAAGATGGTCAGCTTCTGAAACAAGAATAATAAAGGTTGTCTTATTTCAATGAAAAAAAACATACTATTTTTTAGGGAACACCAATTCGGGGGTACAACGGGGTACAAAGTGATTTAGGGGTACAAAATACATACCGTATTTCCTCTAATAGAAGCCCATGGGCTTCTATTTTTCAACCTCTTTCTCAGGGTGGGCTTCTATTAGAGGTGGGTTTCAATTAGAGGGTGGGCTTCTATTAGAGGTGGGTTTCAATTAGAGGGTGGGCTTCTATTAGGTTGGCACGCATGACTCCGAACTTTTTCTTACTAAAATAATTCCCTGTAAATTTGAAACCGCATAACCTCAATCCAAAATGTATTCATCATTATTATTCACAACTTCATGCCAACGTTCATGCATAGAATGGATTCCTCTATAGAAGAACTTCGCCGTCTACGATGCGAAATACTCGTCCACCCATTTTTTGACCTCATCGTTGTTTTTGGAGTATTTCTCCGCCAAAGAGTGGTGCATCGAGGGTATCAAATGATAATCTGATGCAGCTGTATCAGGGCTATATGGCGCGTGAAAAAGAACTTCCCAGCCCAACTCTCCGATTTTCTGAGATGTGATCTTTACAACATGCGGTCGGGCGTAGTCATGAAGCAACTTTGGATATCGTATCTATTCCTTTCCGACGAAGTGCTTGACCAACATGGTTAAGCAAATGTCAAGGGAGATCTGCAGTGTCTTTCTGACAAAAATTCAGAAACTCAAAACATACAGGACCGTTACTGTGCCACCAAACACAATGCACCACCCTTTGTTCAGAAGCACCCAACCACTCTCATTTTCTTGTGATGTGATCATAAAGTACCCATTTTTCATCTCCAGTTACAGTTGAGTCGAAAAACCTGATTTCTTGGCACGGCGGAGAAGAATCCCTACCCTCCCCACCTTGTCGCTTTGTTGGCATTGGTGAGTTTGTGTGGCGTCCATTTTCCACATCGGTTCTTTTTGCCCATTGAGTGAAAGTGATGTAAAACTGTGCCATGAGAGCATCCAAACTGCTGAGCAAGTTCGCGAATCGTTTAACGCTGTTCTGACTGAATGATATGCTTTATAATATCGTGATCGGCAATTTGAGGAAAAAATCCACTCTCGTTGTCCTCAAGGCTTTCATCACGGTTTTTGAATCGGTTAAACTATTCGAAGACCTGCGTCAAAAATAGTGCTTCCTCATCAAAAACCTTCAACAATGTGCGGAATTGTTTTTGCACTGTTTGAAGCCGTACCACAAACAAGCGCGCATCAGTAAATTTTTGTAGAGTATTGCAGAAAGGATTTTTTATGATAATTTTTGATTAAAACCCGGCATACAATATATCAAACAACTCGTCATGAAACGCTCTTTCAAATGAACATAAACAGTACAAAAACAGTTTTGATCTCATCGAGTTATAAGCAAACAAAGCCGTGTTCGGAGTCATGCGTGCCAACCTAATATTTTTCAATGATTAATTTTCAAAAAACATTTTGTTCAAAAAATCAGAAATGTGGCAATTCGGAAGTTAAGAATTCTGAAATTTGGTGTTTTTTTATCAATTCGAAGTATTCATTTTGCAAGTTTAAACTCCAAAATCGGAATTTATGAAATTCTGAGACTCCAGAATCTCAAAATTGAAAATTCAGGAATTCTGTAGATCAGAAATTGAGAAATTTTCAAATTCTAAAATACCAGTTCAAAAAATTCTGAAGTTTTTAATTACCTATTCTCTCTAATAGATGCCCATGGGCTTCTATTAGAGGGTGGGCTTCTATTTTTCGAAGCACCTCGCGGGGTGGGCTTCTATTAGAGGTGGGCTTCTATTAGAGGAAATACGGTAATTCGGAGGCACGAAATTTTCAGACATTTTGAACACCCAAAATGATGATTTTTTACTCGTTGTACCCTCCAAATTATTTGCCTTTAAAAATCTCACCTTTACGCAAAGCTTTTGGAACAAAGAGACGAGAACCTTGTTTCGGATCCTTTGCCTTCCCTTTTCCTCCTTGATCCTTAGCCTGGGACTTGGCAGCTTGCTTCTCAAGCAACTTCACCTTCTTCTTCTTTCCAACTTCTTGGAACCCATCATTCTCCATTTCATCTGCCCAATTTGCCACATTGACATTTGTCACGTCTTCGTACTTCTTGGCATGACCATTTGTCATTCTTCGGTTGTCTTCGGAGTGCTGAAAATCGATTTTTAAGGTTTTGTGAAAAATATTCTGAACCCAATTAGAGAAAAAAAACAACAAAACTGTTACTCAAAGAATTGAAGAATTAGCTATTTGAAAAAACGAAAGTTAAATTATTATTATGATTATTTGAAAAACTAATACTTGTGTCATGCTCCTTCAAAATACCTTCTTGTAACGATTTTGATGAAATTTTTGTTTCATGAAAAACCTCTGAAAAACCTTATAAAGCGAAATTTCTTTTTTTTTCCATCCCATCTCATCTAAATCCCTTCAAACTCTCGAAACTCACTTGAGAAGACACATTACTGCGATGAGAATCCTTGCGTTCTCTCTCCGACAACTTTCCATTGGCTTGGCTGGTCTTAAGAGCTCCATTTTGGTTTCTGTAGTGTTGGTTGCCTCCTTTGCCATGATGCTGAGGCCGATCTTCGGCACCATGATTCTCCTGGTTTCCATTTCGAGCTGCTAACATGATCCTTACACCGCTATCGGTATCAATCAATCGTCGAACATCATTGGATGTTGCTTGTTTGCGAGCACGAATCGCAGCTCGAGTGAACTCAGTATCACTTGATTTCCGAGTCGATTCCTTGTTAACTTTGATCGTAGCAGAGTCGTGAACCTTCGGGAAGTGCTGCTCAATGGCTTGCTGCATGACACGTGGCATTAGAGACTTCTGCTGCTGAAACACATTGAGATAATTTGAATCATTACACCTAAAAAGTTACCTTTTCACGCTCCAACGACTCTCGCTCCTCTTTCCGCTTCGCCCACACGTTTTCCGATGGGATTGGAGCAAGAATGATTTGCTCAACTGACGCCTCCTCTTCCATAGCTAGGGTCTCAACCGCATCGGCAGCTGAAGCAGCCGTATCCGCAGCTGGGGTTGGAACTGGTACTGGTGCCTTCACCACGACAGCTGGAGCCTTCTTCGGAGCCTTTGCCTCTTTTTTAGTTTCTTTGGATTTTGGAAGATTCAGCTCCAGAGCTTCTTTGAAGTTCTTGGCCTCCTTAACCTCTTTGGCATCCTTCTTCGACGCCTTGGACTCTTTGTTGGCCTTCTTCTCCTTCTTCTCCTCGGCTTTCACAGCGGGCTTTGGTGCAGCCGGTGCTGGACCCGGAGCATTGGTATCCTTGTCGCATTTTTCAGTGGCTGGAGTCTCCGTCGGTTTGGTTTCTCCACCTCGTTTGACGATGCAAACCAATGGTTTGTCAAGACGTGTCATTTGGACTTCTGCAAAAAGGACAGTTGGGGATAGAATGGGAAAAAAAAAACTGATTTTACAGTTTATGTTTTGACCATTTTCAGGTTTCATTTTTTGAAAATAGGCCTAAATTGAGAATTTAGAATTCACAATTTTTTTAGAAAAATAAGAATTTTTCAGATTTCCAATTTCTAATAGACACCTGTTTTTCTCATTTTCAATACAAAAACGGTCAAAGAGGGGCCTCTGCCGGAAATCGGTAATACCGTAAAACCTGTATTAGAAGGGCCCCTTCAATAAAAGGGTCCCTCTAATGGAAGGGCCCTCCGAGAGGGGCTTGGAAAAATAGAAAGGCCCCTGTAATAGAAGGGCCCTCTGCGAAAAAGGACTCCCTTCAAAATGTTTTTTGAAATCAGAAAATTTCCGTAATTTTTCAGTGGAATATTTTTCGGAAACTCTACAATTATATAGAAATTTGTTGAAACTCTATTTTTCGGTGAAAACATCGCTGAATTTTTGTGAAATCGGCTTATTTTCGTCACTTTTGAACGAAACTGCGTCGAATTTTTAGGTGCTAAATTTCGGAAAAAAAACTGGCCGGAAAAATAGAAGGGTCCTTCTACAGGGTGCGGCAAAAGTACGTGTGCATAAACAAGTCGTTATAACTTTCTTCTAAGTGATCGGAAATTTTTGAAACTTTGCAGGCAGAATATTTCAACGCTGAAATTTAATCATAACTTTGATTTTTGGAATGATCTTTTTTAGCTTTCCCGCTAGAATCGGAAGAGTGGTTGACTGCAAAATGCTTGAGGCACGAAGCTTTTTTCAACTTTACTGTTTTCTACCTCTCTTACTGGTTATGCCGGGGCTTTGAAACTGCAATTTCTAGAAACTATGAGTCCTGTTTAAAACGTACATGAAACGTGAGACTGTATGATTTGGTAATCAATGAAACAGGAGGCGTTAAAACTTGCATAGACAGTTTGATGAACCTGTTGTTTTGACAACAAAACTGTTCAAAGCGGCAGGAATTCAAGAGGAATTTTCCTAGCATTAGGAAAACTATTTTTTACGATAGGGTGAAAAGAGCTGATCAAAATGATAATACACTTTGCCTATCTATCTCGTTCCCAAAAGAAAAAATTAAGTTTTTCGGAATTTTGAACGGCCAGCGGAAAACCATGTCTGAATAGTAGGTTCTGATTCGAGTTTTAAAAGTAGCATGTTTTTTGAAAAGTACAATTCATTTTTGTTATTTTAACATAATTTGAAGACTATTACTAGTCTGTATTCGCTCTAAACTCATACTGGAATGAAATTAAAGCAAGTTGTGTGCCAACATTACCTTGAAAAATGACTTCATTTGTTTGAAATCTTTTAGGGCTTAGCTAATGTTGTAAACACTGTGTTGTAAGATAGAGTATTAGCGGAAGATTCAAATGATATATTGATACATCAAGCTAGCCCCTTACCCAGAGCGATATAGAAGCGGAAACTAAATTTTCACCAATTATGAAACAACGATTGCTGTTCAGTTGAGGAAAACTATAGTCGAAGTCTGTTTCGTTTTTTGGAAACTACAGTTTTTGCAGTTTACAATAAAATACTTTTCTAAAAAAATTTCCTTTCAGTTTACTTACAACCTACTCTGAAAACCAAAAAACCGTTAATACAGAACTAGAAATTCTTACGCCATGAATTTCAAACGGTCATAACTTTTGAATGGGTCCTGATATTTTCTCAAAATTTGGCAGATATATTCAAAATCTCTTTGAATATCAAATGCAAGTTGTTTGAGCCCTGTATGACAAACGACAATATAGGGTTTTTTGTTTCAAAGTTATGCACACGTACTTTTGCCGCACCCTGTAATTGAAGGGCCCCTGTAATACAAGGGCCCTCCGAGGTACCTTGGAACAATAGAAGGGCCGGCCCTTCTAATACAGGTTTTACGGTAACTTGAAAACTAGAGGTTTTTAAAAAATCTTGAAAATGCAAAGTTTTTAATCTAGACCTGTTTCACACACTCAAAAATTTTCAAAGTGGTTGCGAACTTGACAACCGAGCTTCAGACTTCTGAAAATTGCCAAAAAGGCCTAAAATCTTACTGCAAATCAGTTTTTGTACTGTGTAGCTAAAAAACCTAGAAAATAATTTTTATATCTACCTGGAAAATCGGAATACATTTTGTAGACACTGGTTCGAAATGTAATAGTAATAATATTCAGAATAACGTTGTCAAGGCTAGCTTCTGTTTTATCAATTTCACTAGAGCATGAAAATTTAATGAGACTTACAGAATCTGGCAGAGTCTCGAAAATCTTATTCAAAAGTCATTCCGCACGAGTAGTCACTCGGCGTCTTAATCATACTAACCCAAATCTCAGAAAGGAAATTAGAAAAGAAGGGGGCGGAGCTAAGGTGATGCTCAACAGGATAGTAAAAACCAGCTTCTTCATTACTCACCATCTTCGTCGTCGGATATATCCTGGAGTAGCAGCTGTTCTGTCGCTCTTTTCAAGATGCGCATTTCGCTCGTCTAAAAAGGCTCATTTCATTTTCTTGATTCCCCATTTTTCTTTGAAGAGGGTCACTAGCACCATTTTCTTCAAAAAGAGGAGTGCATCCCATTTAGCAAATGAGATTCACTCCTTCCTCTCCGGACCATCAATCTTTTTACAACGCCTACCCGATATTGCCTGAGATCGTCCCTCACGAAGGATCGAAACTCGCCCTCCGAATCCTTATCCGGCCCATAGCTGTCAAGATGGCTCGGCGAGCCGTTCGACGACCAATCGCCGCCTTCCGGTGAGTAGTTACGGTCACGGTCTTGAGAGTCGAATCCTTCGTCTTCGCCTAAACATTAAAATTTTGAGTTTGAAGAAGAAATTCAGGGCTTGGGGTGATAGGAAAGATTGGAAAGATAGTGTTAGTGGCTTAGAGAGAACTGAGAGGTGTTAGAAAATGAAAATAAAGGGGGGAATAGGCGTGCCATTGTGAACTAGCACAATCACATGAGATCTAAGCGAGACCATCACAACAACGTTTTCATTGCCGTACACAATTCGGGCTTCGGCTCAAAATATTGTTTGATGTGGACCAGCTCGGGGTGTCGGAAACGCACGTCCTGACTCGCCACTGAACAAATCATAACCAAATGTTATCACACTTGTTGTTAAGGGAGAAAATTTAAAGTCCCAAAAACTCACTGATTCGACTATTGTTGTACTTGGGAGCAGTAGATTTTCCGTTGTACACATGGTCTGACGTTGGTGGAGACGATCCGAGGAATCGGGTCGGTACACCTCCTTCAAAATCGTCCTCCGCAGACATATCCTGGATTTTTTCAGACAATGATGTCGCTGAAGATTCCCACTTGTCTGAAAAATAAAAGAGTTGGTGTATAACATAAATGTGAAAGAAACAAATCGAAAAGAGTGAAAATGGCTCTTGTTTTTCTTTTCGGGGTGCGTGGTGAGTGTGAAAATGTCAACCAATTATAGATATGTAATTTCTAACCACTATAGCACATGACATGTTTTTATATGTGCATTTTTTGAAGTTAGGGGTCTTGTAAATCGATATTTTGAATTGAAAATTGACCCTTACATACTCAAAAACTCAAAATTACAGAGTGAATCTAAACCTGAACTATAGGAACCTAGAGATACAAAAAAAATGATATCAAAATCAATTCAGCTGTACGAGTAAAACTACTGTAGCTGCTGTAGCTAAATCTATTCAAAACGCGTAGCTTCCGGCGGTTTTTGGAATACTCTGGTTGGAAAATTAATACTATTATATAATATTTAAAATTGTTACTTTTGAATAAAACTCATCGAATGTGAGACTTCAACTTGAAATTATGGAATATAATTAAGAAATTAGCCACTTGAGCATGTAAGCTTGGTTCGAATTCCAGCAAGAACTAAGCAGGATTACTGTAGGGGAAAGATTACAGCAGTTGAAACATCAGTATTCCTTTTATGTCTAGGTTTACGGATATGATTCTTAAGGGGTTTTCTAAGACCATAGATTCCTACGTCTGAATATTCTCAGGAAACAAAATCAATCTAGATTTGGTCACGCCCATTTGCAATTTTCGAGGCTGCGCCGCAGAATTGCAGGTAAGTGTGACCGAACTCAGATTAATTCAATTCAAAACACAAAGTTTACTTTGCCATAAACTCGAAAAGTGCACACAAAAACGTACTAATTTTGTCGGCGTCGTTGGGAGGCGGTGCCAGCGAGGGGAACTCTCTCGCCTGGTTGTTGTTCGCTTGTTGCTCGGCGTTGGCGGCGACGAGCCACGATGGTCGCAAGTCGTTGGCTGGTTGTGTTGGTTGTGGTGGTGCTGGTGGCACAGCTCCTCCGGCAGCAGCGGCGGCGGCGGCAGCAGCGGCAGCAGACGTCGGTGTGAGCGGTGGTTCGTTGGGGTTGTCAGATTTAGTCCATCCAGTACCTCCTAAAAAAGATGGATTTGAGTTGAGAGGAAAGGCAAAAAAGGGCGAGAAGATGGTTGTGGGAAGGAAGCTTCTTCCAGGAGAGGCTAAGACAGATGAGTCAACCGGAGGTGACATAAGGAGTCGTACAAAATAGGAGCATCTAAGGAGGTTGGGTTCGTGACGAAGAAAAATGGGAAATGTCATTTCAGTTTACCATGGAGACGTCCGTTTCAATTCTATTCACGTCATTTACTCTCTTTTTTCCCATGGACCTGCACGAGGTGCGTGTGACTTATATGAGAAACTAATCGATACATCCAACGTTATCATGTGAGAAAGTTGAAAATTTTTCTTCACACTTGAAAACTCCTTCTCCCTCTCTCACCCTTCTCACTTTTTGCTTTAATTCAGATTAGTATCTAGACGACTTTTGGACTCAGATACTTTCAAGTCGCTCTTAAAATTTTCACGCTTAGGGAGAAGGAAAATTTCTGATTGCCTACCATTTGTGACGCTCCCCCTCTAGAGGAAAGAAAGAACGACGCCTCTCATGCACAAAATAGGCTTTCATTTGGTTTCGATTCGCAAAACCCGCCGTTTTCTCGGCGCATTTTTTGGGGGTGCATATTTCAATTTCCTCTTTTTCTCACTTTCTTTTCTTCTATTTTCTTTCGCAAATGTAGTACTCTGACCTCTCTCTCAATATTTTTTTTTTAATATATTTCATGCTCAATACCTTTAAAATGCCTATTTCTGCGTTACTAGGTTTAGATTATAGCGAAATTTCCTTAAATTGCAAAAAACCACAGAATTACAGACTGCTGACCAAAAACGAGTTCCCGGATTGCAACAAGGGGAAGGAGAAACACAATTGGTTCGAAAGTGAGTTCAGTATATTTTTAGAGTGGGAGAATGTATGAGCTGTAGTTCTTGGGGTTGAAAAAATCACATGTTTCTGAGTTATTGTTGTTTTGGCGATTTTCTTGAACATTTTTTTTGTCAAAATGCTAAATTTTTGATGATAATTTTCAGTGAGATTAATAGCACATCAGAATGTTAACTTCTTTTTGCTGTTGGGATCATTTTCTCATGGCGCTTCCAGAATTCCCAGATCTAGGATTTCTGGGTTAGAACAAAGTCCAAAATGACGGAATTTTTTTTTTAACCCGCTCAAGTTTTTTCGAGGTTTCGACGCACCAGGGAGAGTAGTTATGATAGTGTAAATTTTAAATCTTGATGACATGTTGTCCTTTTGGACTGCGTTTTGGGTCTAAAATTCCGTGATTTACAGTACCGGTCAATAAGATATACAGAAATGTATTTTTCAGTTGATTTTCGGCCATTTTGACCATTTCCAGGAGTCTGGAGCTGAGCTGTTAAGTTTCCGATCATTTTGAAAATGTTGGAGGTTACAAAACAGACCTAGATTAGGAACTTTTCCTCCACAAAATTTTTCGAAATATTCTTGTTTTTCATTTATTTGCCTATTTCCGAAAGATACCTGTTTTTTCACGTTTTCAGTAAGAAAAAAAGACAAAAAATACTCATTAGAAACTTGACAGACAAGCTACAAACTTTTGAAATTGCCAAACATTAACTGAAATTTACTTTTTGTGTATCTTATTGAGCAATACTGTATGTGGTTTATCTTTATCATAATTTGTGCTTTTTTCACACTCCTACATGACCTGACGATTCCATATGCCCTTTTGACAATCCGCTCTTTTTGTTCAAATCCCTCTTCCCTTCCCTCTAGAATTTCGGAAAATTAATAAATCTAGTGGACAGCTAGGCCTGGGTAATAGCAGGTGTCACCCGCTCCGGGCGCCAGTCTGACCCAGCTGGTCAATTTAGTACAATCCGTCGCCGTACCTTGAGGAACCACAGGTGTAGTCGGATCCTGTCCATTATTCTCGGCTCTTAATGACGGCAGAGATGCTGGCGGCGGCATACGGCGCACGACGTTTGCTGCATTCTTTCCAACACTTTGCATGCCATTACGGCTCGGGTCTGGAAATCAGTTAGAGGTTGATTTTAGGGAAAAACATATGTGACAGGCGTTTTTTGTAGTTCAGGTTTTTAAATTGGATGTTAGACTGAAAATTCGGTCACAACCATGAAGGATTACTGGAAATTTTGAGAAAGTGAGTGATTTGAGATATTTTTGAGTCACTAAAGAGTTTTTTTGTATTACAGACTACCAAATGATATTTTCAGTAAATTTCTATAGAACTTGATTCTGACTGAAAATTTCAACAACTTATCAATACTTACCCCGTGCCCCGGGGGCGCTACGTCCAGAAAATAGATTGTTCGCTGATACTCCTTTCTGCTTAATGGTGCCCTGGGCACCTCGATTCTGAGACGACATGCGATCTGAAAATAAGACATCTTTGAACAAAAATTTTTAAGAAAAATGACAAATTTTGCTTGTTTTTCGAGACTGGAAACCTAATTGGAGACTACTACTCGTTCACACCAAAACTCAAAAAATGAGAATTTTTCAGAAGAAAAAATGTTCTTTTGTGCTCGCAATGATTGAATTTTTGTCCTTTATGTAATCCTAGAATCCCAATTAATAGGAGAAAAGGGAAGTCCGGAAAAGCCTTATCTAGATTTTTTCAGTGAAATTGCTCTTTTGAGGAACTATGAAAAGCGGAATAGAGCTGTGAAAATTATATCAGTAGGATTTCCGGTTGAAAATGAGCGGGGAGATTCGAATGTTATTCGTATATTTATAATTGATATTCATAACAAAAGCAGTTTTTTCTGCAGTAATATATTTTCGTAACGCTAGAAAAATTTTTAGAAAAATAATTTTGCTGATAATTCCCCATAGGGTGGATTTTTACTATCCGTACTAGGAATTGTACAGCAAATTTCTGCTGAACACGTTTTTGGTACTTCAAGCATTCCATAAGGGTAATTTTGAAATATTTCGACATTCAGCACCCTAATTTTCGGTCTTAACCGTTTTTTTTTAAGAATTGGAAACTTACACAATAAGATAATGAAACATAGACGGAGATCCAATAAAAAACGCCAGCTCTTTGGGTTGAAAAATTGTGCCAATCAAAAAATCAACCTGAAAAAAAGAAAAGTAATAATTTTGTACAGTTTGATTGAAAGAGTAAACATTGAGTGGTCACTAGAAGTACGGGGAATGAAATTGATAGCTTTCTATATATTGATTGTGCTGATCGGTGAAGGGTGAATTTTTTTCATTTGAGTGGTAGTGTTATTTACTGATAACATTTGGTTGGGTCACTATAGATAAATTTCTATCAGGAAAAAACGATTGACCTATTTTAGCAAAATGACGAATACTTTGTTGCGACCAAGTGGTCTATACCTATTCAAGGTGGTTGTGGAAGTAGTTAAAAAAGGAAAAAATATAAATGAACTTTTAGTTTTTTATCTATAGTTCCTGTTAAAATTATGACGTTTGTTTTGAGTTACAGTACCGTTTTTCAGTTGATTTTGACGATTTTCAAGAATCTGTAGCTCGGCTATCAATTTTCCAAACATTTCGAAAAATTGGAAGGATGTAATATAGACCTGGATTAAAAACGTAGAATCTACAGAATTTTTCTATAATTCTAGTTTTTTTCAGATATTTCCCGATTTCCGGAAAAACCTTCTTTTTTCCCGTTTTTGTACTAAAACATATGTCTTCTGGAAATGGGCGAATAGATGAAAAACTTGGAATTTTCAAAATTTTCTGTGAAAACAGTTTTTATTTAGGTCTGTTTCACACGCGCAATAAATTTCAAAGTGATCGGACTCTTGACAATCGAGCTTCAGACTTTTGAAAATGGTCAAAACGACCAAAAAGCAACTGAAAAACAGTTTTTTTGTATATCTTATAGACTGAAACTCTAGTTCACGTAGTTCTGTTCAAAATAATGCCACATTTTTGAACTATGGAAATTGTAACAGGAAACGCTAAGTGGACCCAGTAGTCATTTGTCTATGTTGGGCATTCTAGGAGGGCCAGTGAGAGAAAAAGAAGATTTTCCAAAAACGAGGAGCGGTGCCCCTCGAAAGTAGTTTTGGGATGTGTAAGTGTGTGAGATAAGAGACCTGAGGGATGTGCCCGCGCAGAAGGACTAGAGGGCCAAGTTATGATGCGATTATGGATGAGTGCAAAAGTGTTTTGGTGAGAGAAGAAGGCGAAGTTTTTGAGAATTCTAGCCTTTTGAAACAGTTTGTAATTTGTTCCTCCTATAGATATAATAATTTTTAAAAAACTAGAATTAAGAATCTAAAAATTGAGTTTAGAACCTCAAATTTGAGTTCAGAATCTAAAGTTCAGAAAAAAAAAAACCAAGTCAAGACAGAAAACCTATAGAAAAACGTGATAGTGGCATCAAAACAATAGTGCACGGTATCAGCCGCCGTTTTCAGTATCAGAGGCTCAACAAAATTTGCATAAACTGGTAGGTTTGACGACGGATTAACTTTGAAAAGGCGATTAGCAAGTAGGCCTCACGTAACTGTTCCGATAGTCTTCCGGATGACAGACAGTCGGTTTTTTGGGAGTTGTCATATGATTTGACAACAAAAAATGATTTTGAATTATGTGTGTAGGTATGACGGGGGGAATGTTCTCGATTTGGTTTTTTTTTTTCGGGGTTTGTGGAACAGTTCAAATTTAGTCAATTGAGTCAGTACGATGACAATATGAACCGGGAAATTTTCGGATTGGGGAAAAGAGTCAAAAGGTAATTTTTATAGAATATAGTCAAAAGGTAATTTTTATATGATTCGATTTCGAATTTTAAGGAGAGAAATAGGGAAAATGAATTTCGACAAAAATGGACCTCCAGAATAAGAACTTGTAGGATTTAAACTTGCGGTAAAAGTTGGGGGAGCCGCGAGCTCACGGCTAAGACACATCGTCTTATAGATCTTCGAAAGAATACGATAGCTCAAAAAATTCACTGAAAACTTTCCGATTTCCCCTCCATTATAAAACCAGTTTACATTAGATTTACGGCTGATAAAAATTTAATTGAAAAAAAAACTTTTGTCACATGATGCTTTTAAGAAAACTATTTTAAATGGTTTGCTCTGAAAAATGATTTCATGGGAAAATTGAAAATAGTTGTTTTTTCTACTTGCAAAGATGTTGCGAGTCAAAAACTTCTTGAAAAAATATTGGAAAATCGGAAAATGCACCACAGTTTACAATTTGAATGTTTGAGTTTTGGTTTTCTGATAATTCAAAGCGTTATGATGTTTTTCGATAAGAAAAACTGTTTTTTCACCATGTTCTCCGTCAGAACTCAGAAAAACTGGACAAAAGTGAACTCTTTAAAACAGTGAAGACAAAAATTCAAGAATCCGAAACTTAGGAACATTAAAAACTGTGAGAAGTGTTTCCAACCTTAAAATAACTTAAAAAGAAGAGACAAGACGTATCGGCGCCGCTCGGGAAAGAAACGATAACAATCTTTAGAGTCTTCCGAAAGGTTGATGTAAGATAGGCATGTAAAAAAGTGTCCCCGTAATTGATGGCCAGTTAAATGATCATTCTCAACTACGAAAAAAAAAACGTTTCAGAATTCGAAAACCGTTCTAGGTTTGCCAAAATGTAAGACCTAGTGTTGGCACAGATGGATGGGTTGAGAGAAAAAAGGTTTTGGGATGCAATGCGTTACAAAGGATGGCGAAAAAGAGTGTGGACGTGTGGGGGGGACCGAACGAGTTGGAGAAAAAGAAGAGACTAGCCGATCGGAAGAGCGCGCAAAAGGGTCACACTGCATCCCACCACTCGTCGTCTGCGTTTCGTTACGCACCACACCGGGGGCACACACACACACACACGCAAATATATACACAAAGAGAGAGGAAGAGAGAGAGAGAGGGACAGAGAGAGAGACGGCCAACCAGGGTGGTATATTGAAGAGAGAGAGAGAGGGGTAAGTGAATGAAACACAAAAAGAAAACGAACGAAGAGTCGGGTGACGGGCCGAGACAGATCGATACCTCATAACGACCAACCGGCTAAGTGTGTCCGAACAGCCGTCTCCTCCAGCAGCTCCGACGCCGCCAATTGTCCCGGAAGGTCTGTTCCGCAAGCTGTTCGTTTGGTTTCTGTCGCACACATAATTTAGTGGTACAATCCATTTTCGCCTCTCTCCCTCTCTCACCCCATGGAAGCTTCTCAAACGACTACATAATGGCCTATGTGCATACCCAATTAAAGGCTATTGAGTAGGACACAGGATACGATTAGATGGGCGGCCGGTTTGGGGTTTTTCGGTGAGTAATGCAATTTGAACATCTGGCCTCAATTCGAAATTGCTCTTTTTTCGCCTCAATGGATTTTCAAAAAAAAAAGAGCCCCTCTCCGATAGAATGCTCCACAATAGAAAATTCGAGACGTAATTAGGATTTTGTTCAAACCACATGACAGGGTCTGGGAAGAGGCTGGAGAAGTGGTGGCCTGTTGGTCTGGTGGTGGTCAGTTCCAAGAAGAGAGAATGATTCCATTGGGAATTCTGGGAATCCTTGAAAACGAATAAATGGTTTCAAAAGTTCGGGTGGCCACTGCGCTTCTCAAGATGATCAGACTCAAAAAGAAAACTCAGAAGCTATAGTGTCCACTTGTGTCTCTGAAGTAAGAAAAAAAAGACATTTGTTGTTGTTTTTCGTGGTGGTCCACTGTTGTCGTCGTCGTCGTTCGCCTCGTTCGCCACGCTTTCAAAAATGATATAGCTCTGCTATTTATGCACATTTCTGTGCGTTAGTCAGAGCCAACGGAAAGAGGATATGCATGTGGATGACGTGGAGGGACGCGACTGGAATATTAGTTTACTATTCAGGACTTAAAACAACAAATATTATTGGTGGGATAATCCTTATTTGTTAGGGCTTTAGGATCTGCTAGAAGGTTCTAGAGTATTGCAGCAGTTTGGTGCCAGTAAATCTGGTTTGCACAAGTTCTGGTATTCTGATTACGGTTTTCAGCAGTATCCCAATTATATGACCAATCGATTTTCGAAATTCCTACTTTTCCGTTCGAAAGTTTTACGAATTTTCGAATTGTAAAAAGTGAATCAAAATATTCTAAAAGATTTTTGACAGAAAAGCGCGCATTTTAAAATTCTATTGCTCAGATATTTGGAATACTGGAAGAGAGATTAGGGATACCGGGAAATGCACAATCAGGATCATTTAAACAAAGTGGGATAATGAAATTCTCTTTTTTTTGCCTGAAAATAGAAAAGCTTGGATCTTAAAAATCTATATGATTATTAACAAGTTCAAGTTTGAAATTTATAAATACGAAAATGGGAAAATTTGCCTTGAGCTTCACTTTTATATATCTTTTAATTATAACAAATGACCTAATTCATATAATCTGTAAATTGAGAATCCTAATTTAAAATTTTGGGATTAAAGTTTTCAAAAACCTGGTGGAAAACGGTTTGTTACTTTGTTATGAGGTTTTTTATAACTTTCAAACTCTTTGAAAACCTTTATTGACCCCATTTTCAATTTTATAATGACATTTATACAATTTGAAAACTTACAATTCAACTAATCTGAAAATTGAGAAATTGAGAACTGACCAGCGTTCCAGAATCATGAGATTTACATTGATATAATTACTTTATATGGACCAAATTGAAACTAAATCTCTCATAAACACCATTCAACCTACAAATGCCATTTTCAGATTATATGGTATTGATTTCATCTTATAATTGTCCAGATTATTTATATAAAAAGTCTAATAACTTTCAATGTAATCGTGGAAAGCAATAAATGATCAATTCAGACGTCTAAAACCACTCTAATAGAAAAAAGTGCTTTAAAAACACCGAACAAGTTTTGATCGGCAAAGAAAACAACAAGAAAACGAGACCACACTACAAGAGAGCCGATCATCTTTCAAACTCTAAACTCTCTTCCTATTTTATTTGCCTCTACGCGAAAAAAAGGGCGCAGCAATTGTCCGATCGTTGGTAAAGTAGATGAATAGGTTGGTTAGAAAGGCCGCTCACTGAGAAGGTTACTAGAGGTAAAAAGTGAAGGAAAAAATATTGGTTTGTGTTGTCGATTCAACTCGTGTTCTTCTTCTTCTTCTTAAACAACAGCTGAACGAAAGTGGATGGCAGGTGTTCAAGCGGCTGGCTTCCAGATGGTTTTTTTTGTTTTAGAGAGTCGCCATCGTGTAATTTCAATTCATCAAACTATCTCTGCCCACGATCTTCTCTGTAGGACGTTCGAATTGTGTGGAAATGGAGACAACGATCAGAACGTTTGGGACAACCTTGACACAAGAAGGTTTTAGAGAGGGCAAAGCGCATGACTTGAAGTGTCCTTTTGCGATTTGAAATAAATCATTTTGTAAATCATAAACGTCTAAACAAACTGGTGAAAAATATGAAATTGGATGTTAGACCATCCAGGAAAACGAGTGCTTTGGCTGAATGAACGATGAAGCTCAATAGTGCATGTCAAGGACAATGACGAGTGACATGAAAGGAACTTTGACTCACCACATATGCATACATTCAGAGAGGAAAAAAAACGAGAGGACTTCTTGTGCCTCCTCTTGGTCAACTGCACTTAATCCAAAAAAAAGGAAGGCGGGTCTTCAGGAAGAAAGCGACAAGAGAGCTGACTCATTTGTCACATTTTTGTTATAAGAAAGATCATTTTTAATAATATTGTCTAGAATTCTTAAATTTCAGTAAATATGGCGATACTAAAAATAGAGGGGCTACTAAACGAGAACACTTGTTTTCCAGTAGTCTTTTGTGAGAATTGGCGAGAAAACGAGGTGTCTGAAAGTTTATATAAGGAGAATTGCATGGAAATTGTTGTTTTTCTTAGAAATTGATGGTTTCAGAGAACACTTTTCTGATGGATGCTACTGCTGAAAGTTGTCACGTATATTTTTCAAATGTAGTGGTTGGACAAATTACCGTATTTCCTCTAATAAAAGCCCATGGGCTTCTATTTATTTTTCAACATCTCTCTCAAGGTGGGCTTCTATTAGAGGTGGGCTTCAATTAGAGGGTGGGCTTCTATTAGAGGAAATACGGTAGATGTTTTACAAACAATCTGAAGCTTTGCATGAACTTTTAGCTTTTGATAAATAACTCCTCACTAATATATTTTTTTTTATTCATAATTTCTAAAGGGCATACCGCATTTCTTCTAATAGAATGCCTTTCAAACTACAAACTTCAAGCCCTCGTAACTCATTTCCCGTAAGAGATATCAGAAAGAGATACACTAAAAAAATGTCTATCATAACAATTGAAATAATTTGTAAATTGACTACTTATTGATATCTTTTACAGGAATACATATAGATAAACTGAGCCAAAAATAGTAGTTAAAAGACTCATTCTATCAGAGTGCTTACAGTATCACTAAATTCTTTATAAAATGAAACATTTTCACTGAAAAAAGTTTAAATGTTGGGCAAAATGTGTAGGTCCAGAGCTACGGTAGACACTAAACTACTTGAACAATCTATGTCCCTTAATTGCCTACATTAGCTTGGAGAGATTTTTTCTATCTAAACTGTCCCTGCTTTAACTGCCCCTCAACTTTTTTGCTGACTCATTTTAGTTAAAACTCGCGCATCGTTTTCAGTGTATTGAAAACTAGTGAGTCGCTTATTAGACTAACTCATTCAAAAACTCGAAAAATTTGATTTTCAAATATTTAGGTAACTTGCTGATTGTTGTTCTAGGTAGCTTAGTATTTTCTAGACCTACAATTTGATTTCGAAATTCTAAGTTTTCAAAAACTTACTTTTCTAATTTTGAGAAATGAGACTATCTGTCGTATATCTTAAATTTATATGTTTTCCAAGCTAAAATCCTCAGACTCGTCGCACCTGGCACCACATATCAGATATTCTAAGATTAATATTTGTGTAAACCGGAACTGGAACTAATTTCTATCAACATTTTGATTAGATACCTAATTTTAATCTCAGGTTTAATCTAAGCCTTTGTATCTTCCATCAGTTTTGCCCAGAGTTCAAAATCCTAGTGTTTTCTGTAATTTATTCTAGGTACGTAAATTATTCCAGGGATCTTGAGCCACGTCGTATTTGCACTGTTGAGAGTCGGCAGGTCACCATCTCCACTTGTCCAATGTGTCCTTCTGTCACTGACAAATAGAGGATCCCTTGAGAACCAATCCATCATCACAATTAGAATATATGCAGGCGGATCGACAGATGCTTCTTGGAATGCCCTAGAGAGACAAAAAGGCAGTGCTCATTATTTATCTCCATGTCTGTATTTTATTCCAACTGTGCATTTCTCATTTCCTGGATTTCATAAACTTGTAATCAACGGAACACTTGTATGACACAAAAACCATTTATTCGTTTTTTTTTTTGGAAACAAAAGAATATATTCATATTAAAAATGATTCAAATATATGATTGAAATCGATCAATTGATCAGCAAAAGTTCAAAATAAATTTGAAGTTGGAAAATTTTAATCGAAATGATTGGAAGGGTGTTCAAAATTTTCAATGGTTATATTTTCAAAAAAGTCTAATTCCAAGATTGTACAGCAAAATTTTGAGACCGAATAAGTTATTTCAATTTTAGAAAGAAGCTTTTAATCTGGACTGGAATTTTCACCAAAAACTGTGAGTTTTCAAATGAAAAAGTTCTCGTTTTGAATATAAGATGATTTTTTTGAAATTAAAAAAATAGTAGAAAAGTTTGAGCTTGTAAATTTTATTGTCTCGAGAATTTTGAGAAAAGCTCATCAACAATCTTAAAATGATTTTTTTTCCGAAAAAAGGGGTTTTTTATAAACTGTGAGGCGAGCCTGGCTGAAACAGAGCAACAAAGAATAAAGTTATCTGACAACCAGGATTCCTCCACATGTCAGAAGCGTCGGGCGAATGAGTGCCACTACCAATGACGGAGTTACCCACCACAGCCTCACGGCGAAGCTGGACGATCAGTTTCAGAGCGAAACTGGAAGTCCACAGTTCATAACAAGAAGCGAGAGAGATAGAGAGAAAGAGAGAGAGAGAGAGAGAGAGAGAGAGAGAGAGAGAGAGAGAGAGAGAAAGAGAGAGAGAGAGAACCATAAATTTCAAAGGATTAAATAAGTTCAATTCTCAGTAGTTCATCTAAAAACTTTCTCGAGAAGAATTCTTGCAAAATGAGAGAATCAGAAATTTAGTTCTACCTACAAGTCGGACTTGAACACGCTTTGCGGCAGGATATTCCACCTCCACGAATTGTGACAGTCCGGTAGTAAAAAACAGATTTTTTATAAACTGAGAGGCGAGCCTGGCTGAAACAGAGTTATAACTGTCACGTTCTCGGACAACCAGGATTCCTCCGCATGTCAGAAGCGTCGGGCGAATGAGTGCCACTACTAATGACGGAGTTGCCCACCACAGCCTCACGGCGAAGCTGGACAATCAGTTTCAGAGTGAAACGGGAAGTCCACAGTTCATAAAAGAAGATTGAAATGAGAAAAAATAATTTCCAAAAAAGAGTGGTCTATGAAAAAACCATCACCTAGTAATTCTATCTGTATTAAATAATTTACTCCAAAAACTGAGAAAACAAATATTATATCGAAATTTTGGTTTATACGTGTTGAACAATGTGGAAAATTAAGTTCTATTCTCAGAATTTCTCCTAGAAGTTTTAAACAAAAGTAGAAGCTTTGAAATTCAGTTGGACTTGTACGGGCTTTGTGAAATATATTTTGCCATCACGCAGCGCGACAATAATCCAATAAAAATGGGGTTTTTTATAAACTGTGAGGCGAGCCTGGCTGATTCAGAGCAAAAAATAAGAGTTCTCTGACTACCAGGATTCCTCCGCATGTCAGAAGCGTCGGGCGAATGAGTGCCACTACTAATGACGGAGTTGCCCACCACAGCCTCACGGCGAAACTGGACTATCAGTTTCAGAGCGTAACTGGAAGTCCACAGTTCATAACAAGAAGCGAGAGAGAGAACCATAGATTTCAAAGGATTAAATAAGTTCAATTCTCAGTAGTTCATCTAAAAACCTACTCGAGCAGAATTCTTGCAAAATGAGAGAATCAGAAATTTAGTTCTACATACACGTCGGATTTGAACACGCTTTGCGGCAGGATATTCCACCTCCACGCAGTGTGACAGTCCGGTAGTAAAAAACGAATTTTTCATAAACTGAGAGGCGAGCCTTGCTGAAACAGAGTTATAACAGTCACGTTCTCTGGCAACCAGGATTCCTCCACGTGTCAAAAGCGTCGGGCGAATGAGTGCCACTACTAATGACGGAGTTACCCACCACAGCCTCACGGCGAAGCTGGACAATCAGTTTCAGAGTGAAACTGGAAGTCCACAGTTCATAGAGAAAAATGAAAGGATCGAATTAGACTATATTAGAGCGTATCGGAAAAATTGGTTTTCAGACGATCTTGTATATATGAAAAAAGACAAAAATTTTTTGTTAGGAACTTGGCAAAATTGATCATTTGTTCGGAGCAGTACATTTCTCTCAAAAGAAAGTCAACAATCGGATAAAAAGTGAGCAAGCACAAAGTTTTGGTAAGGCGGGAAAAATCTGGAAAAAAGTGTCTTGATGCAAACTTTGAACACTAAAAAAGCTGACAAAAAGTTTCGAAAGATTTCACAACAACACTTCTAGGAGAAGAAACATACGACGAAATATTAGATTGTGCTTTGAGACCACGTAAATATAGTTCAAGTTCACAATGTTAACAAAAATCAGGGTACCCAAAGAAGGGAGAAATCGGATGGAAGTAAGAAGTTTGGGAAAAATTAAGGCATGTAAACAAAGGTCAATCAAGACTCATATGTGCTGGAAAAACGTTAGTACCTAGTTGTTGCGACACTTAAAACAAAAGCTTCCGTTGAATTAGGGAGAAGTGCTAAGAGAACCGAGTAGCTTGCACCAATAGGAAAAACAAAAGGTTTACAGTTATGATCGGAAGTTTCTTTGGATTAGAAAAATAAGCTAATTCATTCACTACTATTTGGCTGATGCTCAAAAAATGAAATTAGACAATTTCTTGAAAATTTATATTTTCGAATAGAAAAGGTATCGTTTTGAATTGAAACTGATAATGAATTGAGTTTAGAAACTGTAGGTTTTTGAGTTTGTTAAGTTCAGAGTTGGAAAAATGTGAAAATGACATTATTAAAAAAAAGTTTTTTAATAAACTGTGAGGCGAGCCTGGCTGATACAGAGCAACACAAAAGTCAAGTTCTCTGATAACCAGGATTCCTCCTAATGTCAGAAGCGTCGGGCGAATGAGTGCCACTACCAATGACGGAGTTACCCACCACAGCCTCACGGCGAAGCTGGACTATCGGTTTCAGAGCGAAACTGAAAGTCCACAGTTCATAACAAGAAGCGAGAGAGAAAGAGAGAACCATAGTTTTCAAAGGATTAAATGAGTTCAACTCTCAGTAGTTCATCTAAAAACTTACTCGAAGAGAATTCTTGCAAAATGAGAGAATCAGCAATTTAGTTCTACCTACAAGTCGGATTTGAACACGCTTTGCGGCAGGATATTCCACCTCCACGCAGTGTGACAGTCCGCTAGTAAAAAAAACTGGAAGTCCACAGTTCATAGAGAAAAATGGAGGGATCGAATAAGACTATATTAGAGCATTGGTTTTCAGACAACCTTGAATATATGAAAAAAGTCAAAAATTATTTGTTAGGAACTTGGCAAAATTGATCATTTGTTCGGAGCAGTACATTTCTCTCAAAAGAAATTTTTTTTTTTTAACTTGCAAACATAGTGACAATAAAAATCAAACTCGCTGTAGAAAATTGGCTTATGCAAATTAGCTAACACCGTATCTAAATCAGATTGAAAAAATCAATCCGTGAAAACACAGGAAAAAATCCAACAATCGGATAAGAAGTGAGCAAGCAGAAAGTTTTGGTAAGACGGGAAAAATCTGTCAAAAGTGTCTTGATGCAGACTTCAAAAACAAAAGGAGCTCTCAACAAACTTTCGAAAAATTGCTTAACAAACGTCACTTCTAGAAGAAAACATGACGAAATATTAGATTATGCTTGAAGACCACGTTTAAGTACACAATATCAACAAAAATTGCGGCACCCAAAGAAGGGAGAAATCGGATGGAACTAAAAAGTTTGGGAAAAATTAAGGCATGTAAATAAAAGACAATCAAGACTCTTATGTGCTGGAAAAACGTTAGTACCTAGTTGTTGCGACACTTGAGACAAAAGCTTCCGTTGAATTAGGGAGAAGTGTGCTAAGAGAACCGAGCAGCTTGCATCAATAGGAAAAACAATAGGTTTACAGTTATAATCGGAGGCTTCTTTAGATTAGAAAAATAAGCTAATTCATTCACCACTGTTTAGCTGACACTCGAAAAATAAAATTAGACAATTTCTTAAAAATTTATATTTTCGAATAGAAAATGTATTGTTTTGAATCAAAACTGATAATAAATTGAGTTTTGAATAATTTGAAAATGTAAGTATTTCGAAAAAAAGGACATTTTTTCATAAACTGAGAGGCGCCTGGCTGGAAGAGAGCAAAAAAGAAATACAGTTCTCTTACAACCAGGATTCCTCCACATGTCAGAAGCGTCGGGCGAATGAGTGCCACTACCAATGACGGAGTTACACACCACAGCCTCACGGCGAAGCTGGACTATCAGTTTCAGAGTGAAACTGGAAGTCCACAGTTCAAAACAAGAAGCGAGAAAGAGAGAACCATAGATTTCAAAGGATTAAATAAGTTCAATTCTCAGTAGTTCATCTAAAAACCTACTCGAGCAGAATTCTTGCAAAATGAGAAAATCAGAAATTTAGTTCTACCTACACGTCGGATTTGAACACGCTTTGCGGCAGGATATTCCACCTCCACGAATTGTGACAGTCCGGTAGTAAAAAAACAGATTTTTCATAAACTGAGAGGCGAGCCTGGCTGAAACAGAGTAATAACAGTCACTTTCTCTGACAACCAGGATTCCTGCCTATGTCAGAAGCGTCGGGCGAATGAGTGCCACTACTAATGACGGAGTTACCCACCACAGCCTCACGGCGAAGCTGGATCATCAGTTTCAGAGCAAAACTGAAAGTCCACAGTTTATATAGAAAAATGGAGGGATCGAAGTAGACCAAGTAGAGTGAATCGGAAAAATAGGAAACTGTATGTATAGAATTTAAAAATAGTTGTTTTCCTACAATATTGAAATCAGAAACTCAGACGAAATTAGCATGTAGAAATTTTGACGACAATATTTAACTGAAAGAAAATGTCCTAAGTTAAAAGACTCGGTGAAAATCCGATTGAAAAAACCAGGCTGAGAAAACACGAAAAAAAATCAGACAATCGAAAAAAGATGTGGTGAAGCAGGAAAGTTTGGTTTGGACGAAAATATCAGGCAAAAGTATCATGATACACGCTTTGGACACAAAAGGAACTTATGAAAAAGTTTCGAAACATTTCACAACAAGTGTCCCTTCTAGAAAAAAACAACATGACAAAATATAAGGATTCGCTTTGATACGACACAAATAAAGTTTAAATGTTCACTGTTACCAAAAATCAGGGCACCCAAATAATTGAAAAAGCGGATAGAACTTAGAAATTCGGGGAGAACATACTTTTGTGAAAAAAGTCAATTAAGACTCATGTGTGCTGTAAAACGTTAGTACCTAGTGATCGCGGTATCTAAACCAACAGCTTCCGTTGGATTAAGGGGAAGTGCTAAAAACTTAGTAGCTTGCAACAATAGGAAAAACAATAGGTTTACAGTTAAAACTGGAAGCTTCTTTAGATTACAAAAATAAGCTAATTCATTCACCACTGTTTAGCTGACACTCGAAAAATGAAATTAGACAACTGAACGATGGGAAAACCTTCAACAAACGGACAGGACAAAACAAGGCTTTCTTAATTTCAAAACCTTCTAGTGCTAGTGCTAAAAAACCTTTACGTTGAAGATCATGCGAAATCATTGAAAAATAAAGTAGTGGAAAACTGAGCAGAAACTCATTAGCGCAAAATGCTCTATTTTAGTGTGATTCAGTTATCTGGGTGAATGATGCAAAGTTTGATCTGGTACCTTGGTGAAATGTGGTTAGTCATAATTATTCAAAAAATAAGACAACAATGGTTGTAAAGCTTTCAAAAATTCTAGACGCGAAAGGGATCTTAAAGCACACGTTTTTTGATTTCAAAGAGGGAAAAATCAATTGCATTCGGCAGGAATTGGGTACAAGTTACGAATTTTATAGTACTCATGACAGGTAAATAGTAAGCAGTGGATGAAAAAAGAGTACAATCACCATTATGGTAGTAGAACAACCGGATAAACAAACTAGCGTGAAGCGTGAGCATGATTGGAATGAATTGAAAAAATTTAACATCAAAAAACTTATTCCAGACACATCTAACAATTGAACTTACTTGCTTGGAACTTACTGGAGGAATCAGGTGAAATTTGAGAAAATCATGCTTCTTTAAAAACGGTTAGAAGTCAAAAAGAAACTAACAAGACGAACGCAATAAAAACTATGTGTAAAATCAGACGGCTTTTGAAATTAACAGGTAAACGAAAAACGGTGGCAAAACGATTTTCTGTTACAGTACGAACGCGAAAATAATGAGAACCAGAATATTCATAGTTAATGCATTATGTTGAAGAAATCGACCAGCTGAAATTGAGCGGGAATCAGGGAGCTCAGAAAAATTACACACGCATAACACAAAACCAAAGTCGGATTTTGGAGGAACACATGACGCCTGAGAGTGGCTAAATTATTGAGATTGAGTTTTGAATTTGGAATTTCGGTACGATCTTATTGAGATGAGCTACCTACAGTAATAGTGAGGCTTTTCGAGATTTTCAAGATTGGATTTTGAATTTCGAGAGAACACATGACGCCTGAGAATGGCTAAATTATTGAGATTGAGTTTTGAATTTGGAATTTCGGTAC
The DNA here is from genome assembly GCA_027920645.1 of Caenorhabditis nigoni. Taxonomy (NCBI): domain Eukaryota; kingdom Metazoa; phylum Nematoda; class Chromadorea; order Rhabditida; family Rhabditidae; genus Caenorhabditis; species Caenorhabditis nigoni. Next base: position 3,382,131 of record CP115869.1, read on the forward strand.
GATCTTATTGAGATGAGCTACCAAGAGTAATAGTGAGGCTTTTCGAGATTTTCAAGATTGAATTTTGAATTTTGAGAGAACACATGACGCCTGAGAATGGCTAAAGTATTGAGATTGAGTTTTGAATTTGGAATTTCGGTACGATCTTATTGAGATAAGCTATCTAGAGTAATAGTGAGGCTTTTTGAGATTTTCAAGATTGAATTTTGAATTTTGAGAGAACACATGACGCCTGAAAATGGCTAAATTATTGAGATTGAGTTTTGAATTTGGAATTTCGGTACGATCTTATTGAGATAAGCTATCTAGAGTAATAGTGAGGCTTTTTGAGATTTTCAAGATTGAATTTTGAATTTTGAGAGAACACATGACGCCTGAAAATGGCTAAATTATTGAGATTGAGTTTTGAATTTGGAATTTCGGTACGATCTTATTGAGATGAGCTACCTAGAGTGATAGTAAGGCTTTTTGAGATTTTAGAATTTGGATTTGGAATTTTGAGAGAACACATGACGCCTGAGAATGACTAAAGTATTTGGATTGACTTTTGAATTTGGAATTTTGGTACGATCTTATTGAGATGAGCTACCTTGGGTAATAGTAAGGCTTTTTGAGATTTTAGAATTTGGATTTGGAATTTTGAGAGAACACATGACGCCTGAGAATGGCTAAAAGTTTGAGAATGAGTTTTGAATTTGGAATTTTGGTACGATCTTATTGAGATGAGCTACCTAGAATGATAGTAAGGCTTTTTGAGATTTTAGAATTTGGATTTGGAATTTTGAGAGAACACATGACGCCTGAGAATGGCTAAAGTATTGAGATTGAGTTTTGAATTTGGAATTTTGTACGATCTTATTGAGATGAGCTACCTAGAGTGATAGTAAGGCTTTTTGAGATTTTAGAATTTGGATTTGGAATTTTGAGAGAACACATGACGCCTGAGAATGGCTAAAGTATTGAGATTGAGTTTTGAATTTGGAATTTCGGTACGATCTTATTGAGATAAGCTATCTAGAGTAATAGTGAGGCTTTTTGAGATTTTCAAGATTGAATTTTGAATTTTGAGAGAACACATGACGCCTGAAAATGGCTAAATTATTGAGATTGAGTTTTGAATTTGGAATTTCGGTACGATCTTATTGAGATAAGCTATCTAGAGTAATAGTGAGGCTTTTTGAGATTTTCAAGATTGAATTTTGAATTTTGAGAGAACACATGACGCCTGAAAATGGCTAAATTATTGAGATTGAGTTTTGAATTTGGAATTTCGGTACGATCTTATTGAGATGAGCTACCTAGAGTGATAGTAAGGCTTTTTGAGATTTTAGAATTTGGATTTGGAATTTTGAGAGAACACATGACGCCTGAGAATGACTAAAGTATTTGGATTGACTTTTGAATTTGGAATTTTGGTACGATCTTATTGAGATGAGCTACCTTGGGTAATAGTAAGGCTTTTTGAGATTTTAGAATTTGGATTTGGAATTTTGAGAGAACACATGACGCCTGAGAATGGCTAAAAGTTTGAGAATGAGTTTTGAATTTGGAATTTTGGTACGATCTTATTGAGATGAGCTACCTAGAATGATAGTAAGGCTTTTTGAGATTTTAGAATTTGGATTTGGAATTTTGAGAGAACACATGACGCCTGAGAATGGCTAAAGTATTGAGATTGAGTTTTGAATTTGGAATTTTGTACGATCTTATTGAGATGAGCTACCTAGAGTGATAGTAAGGCTTTTTGAGATTTTAGAATTTGGATTTGGAATTTTGAGAGAACACATGACGCCTGAGAATGGCTAAAGTATTGAGATTGAGTTTTGAATTTGGAATTTTGTACGATCTTATTGAGATGAGCTACCTAGAGTGATAGAAAGGCTTTTTGAGATTTTAGAATTTGGATTTGGAATTTTGAGAGAACACATGACGCCTGAGAATGGCTAAAGTATTGAGATTGAGTTTTGAATTTGGAATTTTGTACGATCTTATTGAGATGAGCTACCTAGAGTGATAGTAAGGCTTTTTGAGATTTTAGAATTTGGATTTGGAATTTTGAGAGAACACATGACGCCTGAGAATGGCTAAAGTATTGAGATTGAGTTTTGAATTTGGAATTTTGTACGATCTTATTGAGATGAGCTACCTAGAGTGATAGAAAGGCTTTTTGAGATTTTAGAATTTGGATTTGGAATTTTGAGAGAACACATGACGCCTGAGAATGGCTAAAGTATTGAGATTGAGTTTTGAATTTGGAATTTTGTACGATCTTATTGAGATGAGCTACCTAGAGTGATAGTAAGGCTTTTTGAGATTTTAGAATTTGGATTTGGAATTTTGAGAGAACACATGACGCCTGAGAATGGCTAAAGTATTGAGATTGAGTTTTGAATTTGGAATTTTGTACGATCTTATTGAGATGAGCTACCTAGAGTGATAGTAAGGCTTTTTGAGATTTTAGAATTTGGATTTGGAATTTTGAGAGAACACATGACGCCTGAGAATGGCTAAAGTATTGAGATTGAGTTTTGAATTTGGAATTTTGTACGATCTTATTGAGATGAGCTACCTAGAGTGATAGAAAGGCTTTTTGAGATTTTAGAATTTGGATTTGGAATTTTGAGAGAACACATGACGCCTGAGAATGGCTAAAGTATTGAGATTGAGTTTTGAATTTGGAATTTTGTACGATCTTATTGAGATGAGCTACCTAGAGTGATAGTAAGGCTTTTTGAGATTTTAGAATTTGGATTTGGAATTTTGAGAGAACACATGACGCCTGAGAATGGCTAAAGTATTGAGATTGAGTTTTGAATTTGGAATTTTGTACGATCTTATTGAGATGAGCTACCTAGAGTGATAGAAAGGCTTTTTGAGATTTTAGAATTTGGATTTGGAATTTTGAGAGAACACATGACGCCTGAGAATGGCTAAAGTATTGAGATTGAGTTTTGAATTTGGAATTTTGTACGATCTTATTGAGATGAGCTACCTAGAGTGATAGTAAGGCTTTTTGAGATTTTAGAATTTGGATTTGGAATTTTGAGAGAACACATGACGCCTGAGAATGGCTAAAGTATTGAGATTGAGTTTTGAATTTGGAATTTTGTACGATCTTATTGAGATGAGCTACCTAAAGTGATAGTAAGGCTTTTTGAGATTTTAGAATTTGGATTTGGAATTTTGAGAGAACACATGACGCCTGAGAATGGCTAAAGTATTGAGATTGAGTTTTGAATTTGGAATTTTCGGTACGATCTTATTGAGATGAGCTACCTAGAGTAATAGTGAAGCTTTTTGAGATTTTAGAAATTGGATTTTGAATTTTGAGAGAACACATGACGCCTGAGGATGGCTAAAGTATTGGGATTGAGTTTTGAATTTGGAATTTTCGATACGATCTTATTGAGATGAGCTACCTAGAGTGATAGTAACGCTTTTTGAGATTTTGAAGATTGGATTTGGAATTTTGAGAGAACACATGAAGCCTGAGAATGGCTAAAGTATTGAGATTGAGTTTTGAATTTAGAATTTTCGGTACGATCTTATTGAGATGAGCTACCTAGAGTAATAGTGAAGCTTTTTGAGATTTTAGAAATTGGATTTTGAAATTTGAGAGAACACATGACGCCTGAGAATTTTTAAAGTATTGAGATTGAGTTTTGAATTTGGAATGTTCGATGCGATCTTATTGAGATGAGCTACCTAGAGTGATAGTAACGCTTTTTGAGATTTTGAAGATTGGATTTGGAATTTTGAGAGAACACATGAAGCCTGAGAATGGCTAAAGTATTGAGATTGAGTTTTGAATTTGGAATTTTCGGTACGATCTTATTGAGATGAGCTACCTAGAGTAATAGTGAAGCTTTTTGAGATTTTAGAAATTGGATTTTGAATTTTGAGAGAACACATGACGCCTGAGGATGGCTAAAGTATTGGGATTGAGTTTTGAATTTGGAATTTTCGATACGATCTTATTGAGATGAGCTACCTAGAGTGATAGTAACGCTTTTTGAGATTTTGAAGATTGGATTTGGAATTTTGAGAGAACACATGACGCCTGAGGATGGCTAAAGTATTGGGATTGAGTTTTGAATTTGGAATTTTCGGTACGATCTTATTGAGATGAGCTACCTAGAGTAATAGTGAAGCTTTTTGAGATTTTAGAAATTGGATTTTGAAATTTGAGAGAACACATGACGCCTGAGAATTTTTAAAGTATTGAGATTGAGTTTTGAATTTGGAATTTTCGGTACGATCTTATTGAGATGAGCTACCCAGAGTAATAGTGAAGCCTTTTGAGATTTTAGAAATTGGATTTTGAAATTTGAGAGAACACATGACGCCTGAGGATGGCTAAAGTATTGGGATTGAGTTTTGAATTTGGAATTTTCGGTACGATCTTATTGAGATGAGCTACCTAGAGTAATAGTGAAGCTTTTTGAGATTTTAGAAATTGGATTTTGAATTTTGAGAGAAAACATGACGCCTGAGAATTTCTAAAGTATTGAGATTGAGTTTTGAATTTGGAATTTTCGGTACGATCTTATTGAGATGAGCTACCTAGAGTAATAGTGAAGCTTTTTGAGATTTTAGAAATTGGATTTTGAAATTTGAGAGAACACATGACGCCTGAGAATTTTTAAAGTATTGAGATTGAGTTTTGAATTTGGAATTTTCGGTACGATCTTATTGAGATGAGCTACCCAGAGTAATAGTGAAGCCTTTTGAGATTTTAGAAATTGGATTTTGAAATTTGAGAGAACACATGACGCCTGAGGATGGCTAAAGTATTGGGATTGAGTTTTGAATTTGGAATTTTCGGTACGATCTTATTGAGATGAGCTACCTAGAGTAATAGTGAAGCTTTTTGAGATTTTAGAAATTGGATTTTGAAATTTGAGAGAACACATGACGCCTGAGAATTTCTAAAGTATTGAGATTGAGTTTTGAATTTGGAATTTTCGGTACGATCTTATTGAGATGAGCTACCCAGAGTAATAGTGAAGCCTTTTGAGATTTTAGAAATTGGATTTTGAAATTTGAGAGAACACATGACGCCTGAGGATGGCTAAAGTATTGGGATTGAGTTTTGAATTTGGAATTTTCGGTACGATCTTATTGAGATGAGCTACCTAGAGTAATAGTGAAGCTTTTTGAGATTTTAGAAATTGGATTTTGAATTTTGAGAGAAAACATGACGCCTGAGAATTTCTAAAGTATTGAGATTGAGTTTTGAATTTGGAATTTTCGGTACGATCTTATTGAGATGAGCTACCTAGATTAATAGTGAAGCTTTTTGAGATTTTAGAAATTGGATTTTGAATTTTGAGAGAACACATGACGCCTGAGGATGGCTAAAGTATTGGGATTGAGTTTTGAATTTGGAATTTTCGGTACGATCTTATTGAGATGAGCTACCTAGAGTAATAGTGAAGCTTTTTGAGATTTTAGAAATTGGATTTTGAAATTTGAGAGAACACATGACGCCTGAGAATTTTTAAAGTATTGAGATTGAGTTTTGAATTTGGAATTTTCGGTACGATCTTATTGAGATGAGCTACCCAGAGTAATAGTGAAGCCTTTTGAGATTTTAGAAATTGGATTTTGAATTTTGAGAGAACACATGACGCCTGAGGATGGCTAAAGTATTGGGATTGAGTTTTGAATTTGGAATTTTCGGTACGATCTTATTGAGATGAGCTACCTAGAGTAATAGTGAAGCTTTTTGAGATTTTAGAAATTGGATTTTGAAATTTGAGAGAACACATGACGCCTGAGAATTTCTAAAGTATTGAGATTGAGTTTTGAATTTGGAATTTTCGGTACGATCTTATTGAGATGAGCTACCTAGAGTGATAGTAAGGCTTTTTGAGATTTTAGAATTTGGATTTGGAATTTTGAGAGAACACATGACGCCTGAGAATGGCTAAAGTATTGAGATTGAGTTTTGAATTTGGAATTTTGTACGATCTTATTGAGATGAGCTACCTAGAGTGATAGAAAGGCTTTTTGAGATTTTAGAATTTGGATTTGGAATTTTGAGAGAACACATGACGCCTGAGAATGGCTAAAGTATTGAGATTGAGTTTTGAATTTGGAATTTTCGGTACGATCTTATTGAGATGAGCTACCTAGATTAATAGTGAAGCTTTTTGAGATTCTAGAAATTGGATTTTGAATTTTGAGAGAACACATGACGCCTGAGGATGGCTAAAGTATTGGGATTGAGTTTTGAATTTGGAATTTTCGGTACGATCTTATTGAGATGAGCTACCTAGATTAATAGTGAAGCTTTTTGAGATTCTAGAAATTGGATTTTGAATTTTGAGAGAACACATGACGCCTGAGGATGGCTAAAGTATTGGGATTGAGTTTTGAATTTGGAATTTTCGGTACGATCTTATTGAGATGAGCTACCTAGAGTAATAGTGAAGCTTTTTGAGATTTTAGAAATTGGATTTTGAATTTTGAGAGAAAACATGACGCCTGAGAATTTCTAAAGTATTGAGATTGAGTTTTGAACTTGGAATTTTCGGTACGATCTTATTGAGATGAGCTACCTAGATTAATAGTGAAGCTTTTTGAGATTTTAGAAATTGGATTTTGAATTTTGAGAGAACACATGACGCCTGAGAATTTTTAAAGTATTGAGATTGAGTTTTGAATTTGGAATTTTCGGTACGATCTTATTGAGATGAGCTACCCAGAGTAATAGTGAAGCCTTTTGAGATTTTAGAAATTGGATTTTGAATTTTGAGAGAACACATGACGCCTGAGAATTTCTAAAGTATTGAGATTGAGTTTTGAATTTGGAATTTTCGGTACGATCTTATTGAGATGAGCTACCTAGATTAATAGTGAAGCTTTTTGAGATTTTAGAAATTGGATTTTGAATTTTGAGAGAACACATGACGCCTGAGGATGGCTAAAGTATTGGGATTGAGTTTTGAATTTGGAATTTTCGGTACGATCTTATTGAGATGAGCTACCTAGAGTAATAGTGAAGCTTTTTGAGATTTTAGAAATTGGATTTTGAAATTTGAGAGAACACATGACGCCTGAGAATTTTTAAAGTATTGAGATTGAGTTTTGAATTTGGAATTTTCGGTACGATCTTATTGAGATGAGCTACCCAGAGTAATAGTGAAGCCTTTTGAGATTTTAGAAATTGGATTTTGAATTTTGAGAGAACACATGACGCCTGAGAATTTCTAAAGTATTGAGATTGAGTTTTGAATTTGGAATTTTCGGTACGATCTTATTGAGATGAGCTACCCAGAGTAATAGTGAAGCCTTTTGAGATTTTAGAAATTGGATTTTGAAATTTGAGAGAACACATGTCGCCTGAGGATGGCTAAAGTATTGGGATTGAGTTTTGAATTTGGAATTTTCGGTACGATCTTATTGAGATGAGCTACCTAGAGTAATAGTGAAGCTTTTTGAGATTTTAGAAATTGGATTTTGAAATTTGAGAGAACACATGACGCCTGAGAATTTCTAAAGTATTGAGATTGAGTTTTGAATTTGGAATTTTCGGTACGATCTTATTGAGATGAGCTACCTAGATTAATAGTGAAGCTTTTTGAGATTCTAGAAATTGGATTTTGAATTTTGAGAGAACACATGACGCCTGAGAATTTCTAAAGTATTGAGATTGAGTTTTGAATTTGGAATTTTCGGTACGATCTTATTGAGATGAGCTACCCAGAGTAATAGTGAAGCCTTTTGAGATTTTAGAAATTGGATTTTGAAATTTGAGAGAACACATGACGCCTGAGGATGGCTAAAGTATTGGGATTGAGTTTTGAATTTGGAATTTTCGGTACGATCTTATTGAGATGAGCTACCTAGAGTAATAGTGAAGCTTTTTGAGATTTTAGAAATTGGATTTTGAAATTTGAGAGAACACATGACGCCTGAGAATTTCTAAAGTATTGAGATTGAGTTTTGAATTTGGAATTTTCGGTACGATCTTATTGAGATGAGCTACCTAGATTAATAGTGAAGCTTTTTGAGATTCTAGAAATTGGATTTTGAATTTTGAGAGAACACATGACGCCTGAGGATGGCTAAAGTATTGGGATTGAGTTTTGAATTTGGAATTTTCGGTACGATCTTATTGAGATGAGCTACCTAGAGTAATAGTGAAGCTTTTTGAGATTTTAGAAATTGGATTTTGAAATTTGAGAGAACACATGACGCCTGAGAATTTCTAAAGTATTGAGATTGAGTTTTGAATTTGGAATTTTCGGTACGATCTTATTGAGATGAGCTACCTAGATTAATAGTGAAGCTTTTTGAGATTTTAGAAATTGGATTTTGAATTTTGAGAGAACACATGACGCCTGAGGATGGCTAAAGTATTGGGATTGAGTTTTGAATTTGGAATTTTCGGTACGATCTTATTGAGATGAGCTACCTAGAGTAATAGTGAAGCTTTTTGAGATTTTAGAAATTGGATTTTGAATTTTGAGAGAACACATGACGCCTGAGGATGGCTAAAGTATTGGGATTGAGTTTTGAATTTGGAATTTTCGGTACGATCTTATGAAGATGAGCTACCTAGAGTGATAGTAAGGCTTTTTGAGATTTTCAAGATTGGATTTTGAATTTTGAGAGAACACATGACGCCTGAGAACGGCAAAAGTATTGGGATTGAGTTTTGAATTTGGAATTTTCGGTACGATCTTATTGAGATGAGCTACCTAGAGTAATAGTGAAGCCTTTTGAGATTTTAGAAATTGGATTTTGAAATTTGAGAGAACACATGACGCCTGAGAATTTCTAAAGTATTGGGATTGAGTTTTGAATTTGGAATTTTCGGTACGATCTTATTGAGATGAGCTACCTAGAGTAATAGTGAAGCCTTTTGAGATTTTAGAAATTGGATTTTGAAATTTGAGAGAACACATGACGCCTGAGAATTTCTAAAGTATTGGGATTGAGTTTTGAATTTGGAATTTTCGGTACGATCTTATGAAGATGAGCTACCTAGAGTGATAGTAAGGCTTTTTGAGATTTTCAAGATTGGATTTTGAAATTTGAGAGAACACATGACGCCTGAGGATGGCTAAAGTATTGGGATTGAGTTTTGAATTTGGAATTTTGTACGATCTTATTGAGATGAGCTACCTAGAGTGATAGTAAGGCTTTTTGAGATTTTAGAATTTGGATTTGGAATTTTGAGAGAACACATGACGCCTGAGAATGGCTAAAGTATTGAGATTGAGTTTTGAATTTGGAATTTTGTACGATCTTATTGAGATGAGCTACCTAGAGTGATAGAAAGGCTTTTTGAGATTTTAGAATTTGGATTTGGAATTTTGAGAGAACACATGACGCCTGAGAATGGCTAAAGTATTGAGATTGAGTTTTGAATTTGGAATTTTGTACGATCTTATTGAGATGAGCTACCTAGATTAATAGTGAAGCTTTTTGAGATTCTAGAAATTGGATTTTGAATTTTGAGAGAACACATGACGCCTGAGGATGGCTAAAGTATTGGGATTGAGTTTTGAATTTGGAATTTTCGGTACGATCTTATTGAGATGAGCTACCTAGAGTGATAGTAAGGCTTTTTGAGATTTTAGAATTTGGATTTGGAATTTTGAGAGAACACATGACGCCTGAGAATGGCTAAAGTATTGAGATTGAGTTTTGAATTTGGAATTTTGTACGATCTTATTGAGATGAGCTACCTAGAGTGATAGAAAGGCTTTTTGAGATTTTAGAATTTGGATTTGGAATTTTGAGAGAACACATGACGCCTGAGAATGGCTAAAGTATTGAGATTGAGTTTTGAATTTGGAATTTTGTACGATCTTATTGAGATGAGCTACCTAGAGTAATAGTGAAGCTTTTTGAGATTTTAGAAATTGGATTTTGAAATTTGAGAGAACACATGACGCCTGAGAATTTCTAAAGTATTGAGATTGAGTTTTGAATTTGGAATTTTCGGTACGATCTTATTGAGATGAGCTACCTAGATTAATAGTGAAGCTTTTTGAGATTCTAGAAATTGGATTTTGAATTTTGAGAGAACACATGACGCCTGAGGATGGCTAAAGTATTGGGATTGAGTTTTGAATTTGGAATTTTCGGTACGATCTTATTGAGATGAGCTACCTAGAGTAATAGTGAAGCCTTTTGAGATTTTAGAAATTGGATTTTGAACTTTGAGAGAACACATGACGCCTGAGGATGGCTAAAGTATTGGGATTGAGTTTTGAATTTGGAATTTTCGGTACGATCTTATGAAGATGAGCTACCTAGAGTGATAGTAAGGCTTTTTGAGATTTTCAAGATTGGATTTTGAATTTTGAGAGAACACATGACGCCTGAGAACGGCAAAAGTATTGGGATTGAGTTTTGAATTTGGAATTTTCGGTACGATCTTATTGAGATGAGCTACCTAGAGTAAAAGTGAAGCCTTTTGAGATTTTAGACATTGGATTTTGAACTTTGAGAGAACACATGACGCCTGAGGATGGCTAAAGTATTGGGATTGAGTTTTGAATTTGGAATTTTCGATACGATCTTATGAAGATGAGCTAGCTAGAGTAATAGTGAGGCTTTTTGAGATTTTAGAAATTGGATTTTGAATTTTGAGAGAACACATGACGCCTGAGAACGGCAAAAGTATTGGGATTGAGTTTTGAATTTGGAATTTTCGGTACGATCTTATTGAGATGAGCTACCTAGAGTAATAGTGAAGCCTTTTGAGATTTTAGAAATTGGATTTTGAACTTTGAGAGAACACATGACGCCTGAGAATTTCTAAAGATTTGAGATTGAGTTTTGAATTTGGAATTTTGGTACGATCTTATGAAGATGAGCTAGCTAGAGTAATAGTGAGGCTTTTTGAGATTTTAGAAATTGGATTTTGAATTTTGAGAGAACACATGACGCCTGAGAACGGCAAAAGTATTGGGATTGAGTTTTGAATTTGGAATTTTCGGTACGATCTTATTGAGATGAGCTACCTGGAGTGATAGTAACGCTTTTTGAGATTTTGAAGATTGGATTTTGAATTTTGAGAGAACACATGACGCCTGAGGATGGCTAAAGTATTGGGATTGAGTTTTGAATTTGGAATTTTGGTACGATCTTATGAAGATGAGCTAGCTAGAGTAATAGTGAGGCTTTTTGAGATTTTCAAGATTTGATTTTGAATTTTGAGAGAACACATGACGCCTGAAAACGGTAAAAGTATTGGGATTGAGTTTTGAATTTGGAATTTTCGGTACGATCTTATTGAGATGAGCTACCTAGAGTAATAGTGAGGCTTTTCGAGATTTTCAAGATTTGATTTTGAATTTTGAGAGAACACATGACGCCTGAAAACGGTAAAAGTATTGGGATTGAGTTTTGAATTTGGAATTTTCGGTACGATCTTATTGAGATGAGCTACCTAGAGTAATAGTGAAGCCTTTTGAGATTTTAGAAATTGGATTTTGAACTTTGAGAGAACACATGACGCCTGAGGATGGCTAAAGTATTGGGATTGAGTTTTGAATTTGGAATTTTCGATACGATCTTATTGAGATGAGCTACCTAGAGTGATAGTAACGCTTTTTGAGATTTTGAAGATTGGATTTTGAATTTTGAGAGAACACATGACGCCTGAGGATGGCTAAAGTATTGGGATTGAGTTTTGAATTTGGAATTTTCGATACGATCTTATTGAGATGAGCTACCTAGAGTAATAGTGAGGCTTTTTGAGATTTTCAAGATTTGATTTTGAATTTTGAGAGAACACATGACGCCTGAGGATGGCTAAAGTATTGGGATTGAGTTTTGAATTTGGAATTTTCGGTACGATCTTATTGAGATGAGCTACCTAGAGTAATAGTGAAGCTTTTTGAGATTTTAGAAATTGGATTTTGAATTTTGAGAGAACACATGACGCCTGAGAATTTCTAAAGTATTGAGATTGAGTTTTGAATTTGGAATTTTCGGTACGATCTTATTGAGATGAGCTACCTAGAGTAATAGTGAAGCTTTTTGAGATTTTAGAAATTGGATTTTGAATTTTGAGGGAACACATGACGCCTGAGGATGGCTAAAGTATTGGGATTGAGTTTTGAATTTGGAATTTTCGGTACGATCTTATGAAGATGAGCTACCTAGAGTGATAGTAAGGCTTTTTGAGATTTTCAAGATTGGATTTTGAATTTTGAGAGAACACATGACGCCTGAGAACGGCAAAAGTATTGGGATTGAGTTTTGAATTTGGAATTTTGGTACGATCTTATGAAGATGAGCTAGCTAGAGTAATAGTGAGGCTTTTTGAGATTTTCAAGATTTGATTTTGAATTTTGAGAGAACACATGACGCCTGAAAACGGCAAAAGTATTGGGATTGAGTTTTGAATTTGGAATTTCGGTGCGATCTTATGAAGATGAGCTACCTAGAGTGATAGTAAGGCTTTTTGAGATTTTCAAGATTTGATTTTGAATTTTGAGAGAACACATGACGCCTGAGAACGGCAAAAGTATTGGGATTGAGTTTTGAATTTGGAATTTTCGATACGATCTTATTGAGATGAGCTACCTAGAGTAATAGTGAAGCCTTTTGAGATTTTAGAAATTGGATTTTGAATTTTGAGAGAACACATGACGCCTGAAAACGGCAAAAGTATTGGGATTGAGTTTTGAATTTGGAATTTCGGTGCGATCTTATGAAGATGAGCTACCTCGAGTGATAGTAAGGCTTTTTGAGATTTTCATGATTGGATTTTGAATTTTGAGAGAACACATGTCGCCTGAGAGTGGCTAAATTATTGAGATTGAGCTTTGAATTTGGAATTTTGATACGATCTTATGAAGATGAGCTACCTAGAGTAATAGTGAGGCTTTTTGAGATTTTCGAGATTTGATTTTGAATTTTGAGAGAACACATGACGCCTGAGAGTGGCTGAATTATTGAGATTGAGCTTTGAATTTGGAATTTTGATACGATCTTATGAAGATGAGCTACCTAGAGTAATAGTGAGGCTTTTTGAGATTTTCAAGATTTGATTTTGAATTTTGAGAGAACACATGACGCCTGAGAGTGGCTGAATTATTGAGATTGAGCTTTGAATTTGGAATTTTGATACGATCTTATGAAGATGAGCTACCTAGAGTAATAGTGAGGCTTTTTGAGATTTTCAAGATTTGATTTTGAATTTTGAGAGAACACATGACGCCTGAGAGTGGCTAAATTATTGAGATTGAGCTTTGAATTTGGAATTTTGATACGATCTTATGAAGATGAGCTACCTAGAGTAATAGTGAGGCTTTTTGAGATTTTCAAGATTGGATTTCGAATTTTGAGAGAACACATGTCGCCTGAGAGTGGCTAAATTATTGAGATTGAGCTTTGAATTTGGAATTTTGATACGATCTTATTAAGATGAGCTACATAGAGTAATAGTGAGGCTTTTTGAGATTTTCAAGATTTGATTTTGAATTTTGAGAGAACACATGACGCCTGAGAGTGGCTAAATTATTGAGATTGAGCTTTGAATTTGGAATTTTGATACGATCTTATGAAGATGAGCTACCTAGAGTAATAGTGAGGCTTTTTGAGATTTTCAAGATTGGATTTTGAATTTTGAAAGAACACATGTCGCCTGAGAGTGGCTAAATTATTGAGATTGAGCTTTGAATTTGGAATTTTGATACGATCTTATGAAGATGAGCTACCTAGAGTAATAGTGAGGCTTTTTGAGATTTTCAAGATTGGATTTTGAATTTCGAGAGAACACATGACGCCTGAGAATGGCAAAATTATTGAGATTGAGTTTTGAATTTGGAATTTCGGTGCGATCTTATGAAGATGAGCTACCTAGAGTAATAGTGAGGCTTTTTGAGATTTTCAAGATTGGATTTTGAATTTTGAGAGAACACATGTCGCCTGAGAGTGGCTAAATTATTGAGATTGAGCTTTGAATTTGGAATTTTGATACGATCTTATGAAGATGAGCTACCTAGAGTAATAGTGAGGCTTTTTGAGATTTTCAAGATTGGATTTCGAATTTTGAGAGAACACATGACGCCTGAGAGTGGCAAAATTATTGAGATTGAGTTTTGAATTTGGAATTTCGGTGCGATCTTATGAAGATGAGCTACCTAGAGTAATAGTGAGGCTTTTTGAGATTTTCAAGATTTGATTTTGAATTTCGAGAGAACACATGACGCCTGAGAACGGCAAAAGTATTGGGATTGAGTTTTGAATTTGGAATTTTCGGTACGATCTTATTGAGATGAGCTACCTAGAGTAATAGTGAAGCCTTTTGAGATTTTAGAAATTGGATTTTGAAATTTGAGAGAACACATGACGCCTGAGAATTTCTAAAGTATTGGGATTGAGTTTTGAATTTGGAATTTTCGGTACGATCTTATTGAGATGAGCTACCTAGAGTAATAGTGAAGCCTTTTGAGATTTTAGAAATTGGATTTTGAAATTTGAGAGAACACATGACGCCTGAGAATTTCTAAAGTATTGGGATTGAGTTTTGAATTTGGAATTTTCGGTACGATCTTATGAAGATGAGCTACCTAGAGTGATAGTAAGGCTTTTTGAGATTTTCAAGATTGGATTTTGAAATTTGAGAGAACACATGACGCCTGAGGATGGCTAAAGTATTGGGATTGAGTTTTGAATTTGGAATTTTGTACGATCTTATTGAGATGAGCTACCTAGAGTGATAGTAAGGCTTTTTGAGATTTTAGAATTTGGATTTGGAATTTTGAGAGAACACATGACGCCTGAGAATGGCTAAAGTATTGAGATTGAGTTTTGAATTTGGAATTTTGTACGATCTTATTGAGATGAGCTACCTAGAGTGATAGAAAGGCTTTTTGAGATTTTAGAATTTGGATTTGGAATTTTGAGAGAACACATGACGCCTGAGAATGGCTAAAGTATTGAGATTGAGTTTTGAATTTGGAATTTTGTACGATCTTATTGAGATGAGCTACCTAGATTAATAGTGAAGCTTTTTGAGATTCTAGAAATTGGATTTTGAATTTTGAGAGAACACATGACGCCTGAGGATGGCTAAAGTATTGGGATTGAGTTTTGAATTTGGAATTTTCGGTACGATCTTATTGAGATGAGCTACCTAGAGTGATAGTAAGGCTTTTTGAGATTTTAGAATTTGGATTTGGAATTTTGAGAGAACACATGACGCCTGAGAATGGCTAAAGTATTGAGATTGAGTTTTGAATTTGGAATTTTGTACGATCTTATTGAGATGAGCTACCTAGAGTGATAGAAAGGCTTTTTGAGATTTTAGAATTTGGATTTGGAATTTTGAGAGAACACATGACGCCTGAGAATGGCTAAAGTATTGAGATTGAGTTTTGAATTTGGAATTTTGTACGATCTTATTGAGATGAGCTACCTAGAGTAATAGTGAAGCTTTTTGAGATTTTAGAAATTGGATTTTGAAATTTGAGAGAACACATGACGCCTGAGAATTTCTAAAGTATTGAGATTGAGTTTTGAATTTGGAATTTTCGGTACGATCTTATTGAGATGAGCTACCTAGATTAATAGTGAAGCTTTTTGAGATTCTAGAAATTGGATTTTGAATTTTGAGAGAACACATGACGCCTGAGGATGGCTAAAGTATTGGGATTGAGTTTTGAATTTGGAATTTTCGGTACGATCTTATTGAGATGAGCTACCTAGAGTAATAGTGAAGCCTTTTGAGATTTTAGAAATTGGATTTTGAACTTTGAGAGAACACATGACGCCTGAGGATGGCTAAAGTATTGGGATTGAGTTTTGAATTTGGAATTTTCGGTACGATCTTATGAAGATGAGCTACCTAGAGTGATAGTAAGGCTTTTTGAGATTTTCAAGATTGGATTTTGAATTTTGAGAGAACACATGACGCCTGAGAACGGCAAAAGTATTGGGATTGAGTTTTGAATTTGGAATTTTCGGTACGATCTTATTGAGATGAGCTACCTAGAGTAAAAGTGAAGCCTTTTGAGATTTTAGACATTGGATTTTGAACTTTGAGAGAACACATGACGCCTGAGGATGGCTAAAGTATTGGGATTGAGTTTTGAATTTGGAATTTTCGATACGATCTTATGAAGATGAGCTAGCTAGAGTAATAGTGAGGCTTTTTGAGATTTTAGAAATTGGATTTTGAATTTTGAGAGAACACATGACGCCTGAGAACGGCAAAAGTATTGGGATTGAGTTTTGAATTTGGAATTTTCGGTACGATCTTATTGAGATGAGCTACCTAGAGTAATAGTGAAGCCTTTTGAGATTTTAGAAATTGGATTTTGAACTTTGAGAGAACACATGACGCCTGAGAATTTCTAAAGATTTGAGATTGAGTTTTGAATTTGGAATTTTGGTACGATCTTATGAAGATGAGCTAGCTAGAGTAATAGTGAGGCTTTTTGAGATTTTAGAAATTGGATTTTGAATTTTGAGAGAACACATGACGCCTGAGAACGGCAAAAGTATTGGGATTGAGTTTTGAATTTGGAATTTTCGGTACGATCTTATTGAGATGAGCTACCTGGAGTGATAGTAACGCTTTTTGAGATTTTGAAGATTGGATTTTGAATTTTGAGAGAACACATGACGCCTGAGGATGGCTAAAGTATTGGGATTGAGTTTTGAATTTGGAATTTTGGTACGATCTTATGAAGATGAGCTAGCTAGAGTAATAGTGAGGCTTTTTGAGATTTTCAAGATTTGATTTTGAATTTTGAGAGAACACATGACGCCTGAAAACGGTAAAAGTATTGGGATTGAGTTTTGAATTTGGAATTTTCGGTACGATCTTATTGAGATGAGCTACCTAGAGTAATAGTGAGGCTTTTCGAGATTTTCAAGATTTGATTTTGAATTTTGAGAGAACACATGACGCCTGAAAACGGTAAAAGTATTGGGATTGAGTTTTGAATTTGGAATTTTCGGTACGATCTTATTGAGATGAGCTACCTAGAGTAATAGTGAAGCCTTTTGAGATTTTAGAAATTGGATTTTGAACTTTGAGAGAACACATGACGCCTGAGGATGGCTAAAGTATTGGGATTGAGTTTTGAATTTGGAATTTTCGATACGATCTTATTGAGATGAGCTACCTAGAGTGATAGTAACGCTTTTTGAGATTTTGAAGATTGGATTTTGAATTTTGAGAGAACACATGACGCCTGAGGATGGCTAAAGTATTGGGATTGAGTTTTGAATTTGGAATTTTCGATACGATCTTATTGAGATGAGCTACCTAGAGTAATAGTGAGGCTTTTTGAGATTTTCAAGATTTGATTTTGAATTTTGAGAGAACACATGACGCCTGAGGATGGCTAAAGTATTGGGATTGAGTTTTGAATTTGGAATTTTCGGTACGATCTTATTGAGATGAGCTACCTAGAGTAATAGTGAAGCTTTTTGAGATTTTAGAAATTGGATTTTGAATTTTGAGAGAACACATGACGCCTGAGAATTTCTAAAGTATTGAGATTGAGTTTTGAATTTGGAATTTTCGGTACGATCTTATTGAGATGAGCTACCTAGAGTAATAGTGAAGCTTTTTGAGATTTTAGAAATTGGATTTTGAATTTTGAGGGAACACATGACGCCTGAGGATGGCTAAAGTATTGGGATTGAGTTTTGAATTTGGAATTTTCGGTACGATCTTATGAAGATGAGCTACCTAGAGTGATAGTAAGGCTTTTTGAGATTTTCAAGATTGGATTTTGAATTTTGAGAGAACACATGACGCCTGAGAACGGCAAAAGTATTGGGATTGAGTTTTGAATTTGGAATTTTGGTACGATCTTATGAAGATGAGCTAGCTAGAGTAATAGTGAGGCTTTTTGAGATTTTCAAGATTTGATTTTGAATTTTGAGAGAACACATGACGCCTGAAAACGGCAAAAGTATTGGGATTGAGTTTTGAATTTGGAATTTCGGTGCGATCTTATGAAGATGAGCTACCTAGAGTGATAGTAAGGCTTTTTGAGATTTTCAAGATTTGATTTTGAATTTTGAGAGAACACATGACGCCTGAGAACGGCAAAAGTATTGGGATTGAGTTTTGAATTTGGAATTTTCGATACGATCTTATTGAGATGAGCTACCTAGAGTAATAGTGAAGCCTTTTGAGATTTTAGAAATTGGATTTTGAATTTTGAGAGAACACATGACGCCTGAAAACGGCAAAAGTATTGGGATTGAGTTTTGAATTTGGAATTTCGGTGCGATCTTATGAAGATGAGCTACCTCGAGTGATAGTAAGGCTTTTTGAGATTTTCATGATTGGATTTTGAATTTTGAGAGAACACATGTCGCCTGAGAGTGGCTAAATTATTGAGATTGAGCTTTGAATTTGGAATTTTGATACGATCTTATGAAGATGAGCTACCTAGAGTAATAGTGAGGCTTTTTGAGATTTTCAAGATTTGATTTTGAATTTTGAGAGAACACATGACGCCTGAGAGTGGCTGAATTATTGAGATTGAGCTTTGAATTTGGAATTTTGATACGATCTTATGAAGATGAGCTACCTAGAGTAATAGTGAGGCTTTTTGAGATTTTCAAGATTTGATTTTGAATTTTGAGAGAACACATGACGCCTGAGAGTGGCTAAATTATTGAGATTGAGCTTTGAATTTGGAATTTTGATACGATCTTATGAAGATGAGCTACCTAGAGTAATAGTGAGGCTTTTTGAGATTTTCAAGATTGGATTTCGAATTTTGAGAGAACACATGTCGCCTGAGAGTGGCTAAATTATTGAGATTGAGCTTTGAATTTGGAATTTTGATACGATCTTATGAAGATGAGCTACATAGAGTAATAGTGAGGCTTTTTGAGATTTTCAAGATTTGATTTTGAATTTTGAGAGAACACATGACGCCTGAGAGTGGCTAAATTATTGAGATTGAGCTTTGAATTTGGAATTTTGATACGATCTTATGAAGATGAGCTACCTAGAGTAATAGTGAGGCTTTTTGAGATTTTCAAGATTGGATTTTGAATTTTGAAAGAACACATGTCGCCTGAGAGTGGCTAAATTATTGAGATTGAGCTTTGAATTTGGAATTTTGATACGATCTTATGAAGATGAGCTACCTAGAGTAATAGTGAGGCTTTTTGAGATTTTCAAGATTGGATTTTGAATTTCGAGAGAACACATGACGCCTGAGAATGGCAAAATTATTGAGATTGAGTTTTGAATTTGGAATTTCGGTGCGATCTTATGAAGATGAGCTACCTAGAGTAATAGTGAGGCTTTTTGAGATTTTCAAGATTGGATTTTGAATTTTGAGAGAACACATGTCGCCTGAGAGTGGCTAAATTATTGAGATTGAGCTTTGAATTTGGAATTTTGATACGATCTTATGAAGATGAGCTACCTAGAGTAATAGTGAGGCTTTTTGAGATTTTCAAGATTGGATTTCGAATTTTGAGAGAACACATGACGCCTGAGAGTGGCAAAATTATTGAGATTGAGTTTTGAATTTGGAATTTCGGTGCGATCTTATGAAGATGAGCTACCTAGAGTAATAGTGAGGCTTTTTGAGATTTTCAAGATTTGATTTTGAATTTCGAGAGAACACATGACGCCTGAGAGTGGCAAAATTATTGAGATTGAGTTTTGAATTTGGAATTTCGGTGCGATCTTATGAAGATGAGCTACCTAGAGTAATAGTGAGGCTTTTTGAGATTTTCAAGATTTGATTTTGAATTTCGAGAGAACACATGACGCCTGAGAGTGGCAAAATTATTGAGATGGAGTTTTGAATTTGGAATTTCGGTGCGATCTTATGAAGATGAGCTACCTAGAGTAATAGTGAGGCTTTTTGAGATTTTCAAGATTTGATTTTGAATTTTGAGAGAACACATGACGCCTGAGAGTGGCAAAATTATTGAGATTGAGTTTTGAATTTGGAATTTCGGTGCGATCTTATGAAGATGAGCTACCTAGAGTAATAGTGAGGCTTTTTGAGATTTTCAAGATTTGATTTTGAATTTTGAGAGAACACATGACGCCTGAGAGTGGCAAAATTATTGAGATTGAGTTTTGAATTTGGAATTTCGGTGCGATCTTATGAAGATGAGCTACCTAGAGTAATAGTGAGGCTTTTTGAGATTTTCAAGATTGGATTTTGAATTTTGAGAGAACACATGACGCCTGAGAACGGCAAAAGTATTGGGATTGAGTTTTGAATTTGGAATTTTCGATACGATCTTATTGAGATGAGCTACCTAGAGTAATAGTGAAGCCTTTTGAGATTTTAGAAATTGGATTTTGAATTTTGAGAGAACACATGACGCCTGAAAACGGCAAAAGTATTGGGATTGAGTTTTGAATTTGGAATTTTGGTACGATCTTATGAAGATGAGCTAGCTAGAGTAATAGTGAGGCTTTTTGAGATTTTCAAGATTTGATTTTGAATTTTGAGAGAACACATGACGCCTGAAAACGGCAAAAGTATTGGGATTGAGTTTTAAATTTGGAATTTCGGTGCGATCTTATGAAGATGAGCTACCTAGAGTGATAGTAAGGCTTTTTGAGATTTTCAAGATTGGATTTTGAATTTTGAGAGAACACATGACGCCTGAGAACGGCAAAAGTATTGGGATTGAGTTTTGAATTTGGAATTTTCGATACGATCTTATTGAGATGAGCTACCTAGAGTGATAGTAACGCTTTTTGAGATTTTGAAGATTGGATTTTGAATTTTGAGAGAACACATGACGCCTGAGGATGGCTAAAGTATTGGGATTGAGTTTTGAATTTGGAATTTTCGATACGATCTTATTGAGATGAGCTACCTAGAGTGATAGTAACGCTTTTTGAGATTTTGAAGATTGGATTTTGAATTTTGAGAGAACACATGTCGCCTGAGAGTGGCAAAATTATTGAGATTGAGTTTTGAATTTGGAATTTCGGTGCGATCTTATGAAGATGAGCTACCTAGAGTAATAGTGAGGCTTTTTGAGATTTTCAAGATTTGATTTTGAATTTCGAGAGAACACATGACGCCTGAGAATGGCTAAATTATTGAGATTGAGCTTTGAATTTGGAATTTTGATACGATCTTATGAAGATGAGCTACCTAGAGTAATAGTGAGGCTTTTTGAGATTTTCAAGATTGGATTTTGAATTTTGAGAGAACACATGTCGCCTGAGAGTGGCAAAATTATTGAGATTGAGTTTTGAATTTGGAATTTCGGTGCGATCTTATGAAGATGAGCTACCTAGAGTAATAGTGAGGCTTTTTGAGATTTTCAAGATTTGATTTTGAATTTTGAGAGAACACATGACGCCTGAGAGTGGCAAAATTATTGAGATTGAGTTTTGAATTTGGAATTTCGGTGCGATCTTATGAAGATGAGCTACCTAGAGTAATAGTGAGGCTTTTTGAGATTTTCAAGATGGGATTTTGAATTTTGAGAGAACACATGACGCCTGAGAGTGGCAAAATTATTGAGATTGAGTTTTGAATTTGGAATTTCGGTGCGATCTTATGAAGATGAGCTACCTAGAGTAATAGTGAGGCTTTTTGAGATTTTCAAGATTTGATTTTGAATTTTGAGAGAACACATGACGCCTGAGAGTGGCAAAATTATTGAGATTGAGTTTTGAATTTGGAATTTCGGTGCGATCTCATGAAGATGAGCTACCTAGAGTAATAGTGAGGCTTTTTGAGATTTTCAAGATTGGATTTTGAATTTTGAGAGAACACATGACGCCTGAAAATGGCTAAATTATTGAGATTGAGTTTTGAATTTGGAATTTCGGTGCGATCTTATGAAGATGAGCTACCTAGAGTAATAGTGAGGCTTTTTGAGATTTTCAAGATTGGATTTTGAATTTTGAGAGAACACATGACGCCTGAAAATGGCTAAATTATTGAGATTGAGTTTTGAATTTGGAATTTTGATACGATCTTATTGAAATGAGCTACCTAGAGTAATAGTAAGGCTTTTTGAGATTTTCAAGATTGGATTTTGAATTTTGAGAGAACACATGATGCCTGAGAGTGGCTAAATTATTGAGATTGAGCTTTGAATTTGGAATTTTGATACGATCTTATGAAGATGAGCTACCTAGAGTAATAGTGAGGCTTTTTGAGATTTTCAAGATTTGATTTTGAATTTCGAGAGAACACATGACGCCTGAGAATGGCTAAATTATTGAGATTGAGCTTTGAATTTGGAATTTTGATACGATCTTATGAAGATGAGCTACCTAGAGTAATAGTGAGGCTTTTTGAGATTTTCAAGATTGGATTTTGAATTTTGAGAGAACACATGACGCCTGAGAGTGGCTAAATTATTGAGATTGAGTTTTGAATTTGGAATTTCGGTACGATCTTATTGAGATGAGCTACCTACAGTAATAGTGAGGCTTTTCGAGATTTTCAAGATTGGATTTTGAATTTTGAGAGAACACATGACGCCTGAGAATGGCTAAATTATTGAGATTGAGTTTTGAATTTGGAATTTCGGTACGATCTTATTGAGATGAGCTACCAAGAGTAATAGTGAGGCTTTTCGAGATTTTCAAGATTGAATTTTGAATTTTGAGAGAACACATGACGCCTGAGAATGGCTAAATTATTGGGATTGAGTTTTGAATTTGGAATTTCGGTGCGATCTTATGAAGATGAGCTACCTAGAGTAATAGTGAGGCTTTTTGAGATTTTCAAGATTGGATTTTGAATTTTGAGAGAACACATGACGCCTGAAAATGGCTAAATTATTGAGATTGAGTTTTGAATTTGGAATTTCGGTGCGATCTTATGAAGATGAGCTACCTAGAGTAATAGTGAGGCTTTTTGAGATTTTCAAGATTGGATTTTGAATTTTGAGAGAACACATGACGCCTGAAAATGGCTAAATTATTGAGATTGAGTTTTGAATTTGGAATTTTGATACGATCTTATTGAAATGAGCTACCTAGAGTAATAGTAAGGCTTTTTGAGATTTTCAAGATTGGATTTTGAATTTTGAGAGAACACATGACGCCTGAGAGTGGCTAAATTATTGAGATTGAGCTTTGAATTTGGAATTTTGATACGATCTTATGAAGATGAGCTACCTAGAGTAATAGTGAGGCTTTTTGAGATTTTCAAGATTGGATTTTGAATTTCGAGAGAACACATGACGCCTTAGAGTGGCTAAATTATTGAGATTGAGCTTTGAATTTGGAATTTTGATACGATCTTATGAAGATGAGCTACCTAGAGTAATAGTAAAGCTTTTTGAGATTTTCAAGATTGGATTTTGAATTTCGAGAGAACACATGACGCCTTAGAGTGGCTAAATTATTGAGATTGAGCTTTGAATTTGGAATTTTGATACGATCTTATGAAGATGAGCTACCTAGAGTGATAGTAAGGCTTTTTGAGATTCTCAAGATTGGATTTTGAATTTCGAGAGAACACATGACGCCTGAAAACGGCAAAAGTATTGGGATTGAGTTTTGAATTTGGAATTTCGGTGCGATCTTATGAAGATGAGCTACCTAGAGTAATAGTGAGGCTTTTTGAGATTTTCAAGATTGGATTTCGAATTTTGAGAGAACACATGACGCCTGAGAGTGGCAAAATTATTGAGATTGAGTTTTGAATTTGGAATTTCGGTGCGATCTTATGAAGATGAGCTACCTAGAGTAATAGTGAGGCTTTTTGAGATTTTCAAGATTTGATTTTGAATTTTGAGAGAACACATGTCGCCTGAGAGTGGCAAAATTATTGAGATTGAGTTTTGAATTTGGAATTTCGGTGCGATCTTATGAAGATGAGCTACCTAGAGTAATAGTGAGGCTTTTTGAGATTTTCAAGATTTGATTTTGAATTTCGAGAGAACACATTACGCCTGAGAATGGCTAAATTATTGAGATTGAGCTTTGAATTTGGAATTTTGATACGATCTTATGAAGATGAGCTACCTAGAGTAATAGTGAGGCTTTTTGAGATTTTCAAGATGGGATTTTGAATTTTGAGAGAACACATGTCGCCTGAGAGTGGCAAAATTATTGAGATTGAGTTTTGAATTTGGAATTTCGGTGCAATCTTATGAAGATGAGCTACCTAGAGTAATAGTGAGGCTTTTTGAGATTTTCAAGATTTGATTTTGAATTTCGAGAGAACACATGACGCCTGAGAATGGCTAAATTATTGAGATTGAGCTTTGAATTTGGAATTTTGATACGATCTTATGAAGATGAGCTACCTAGAGTAATAGTGAGGCTTTTTGAGATTTTCAAGATTGGATTTTGAATTTTGAGAGAACACATGTCGCCTGAGAGTGGCAAAATTATTGAGATTGAGTTTTGAATTTGGAATTTCGGTGCGATCTTATGAAGATGAGCTACCTAGAGTAATAGTGAGGCTTTTTGAGATTTTCAAGATTTGATTTTGAATTTTGAGAGAACACATGACGCCTGAGAGTGGCAAAATTATTGAGATTGAGTTTTGAATTTGGAATTTCGGTGCGATCTTATGAAGATGAGCTACCTAGAGTAATAGTGAGGCTTTTTGAGATTTTCAAGATGGGATTTTGAATTTTGAGAGAACACATGACGCCTGAGAGTGGCAAAATTATTGAGATTGAGTTTTGAATTTGGAATTTCGGTGCGATCTTATGAAGATGAGCTACCTAGAGTAATAGTGAGGCTTTTTGAGATTTTCAAGATTTGATTTTGAATTTTGAGAGAACACATGACGCCTGAGAGTGGCAAAATTATTGAGATTGAGTTTTGAATTTGGAATTTCGGTGCGATCTTATGAAGATGAGCTACCTAGAGTAATAGTGAGGCTTTTTGAGATTTTCAAGATTGGATTTTGAATTTTGAGAGAACACATGACGCCTGAAAATGGCTAAATTATTGAGATTGAGTTTTGAATTTGGAATTTCGGTGCGATCTTATGAAGATGAGCTACCTAGAGTAATAGTGAGGCTTTTTGAGATTTTCAAGATTGGATTTTGAATTTTGAGAGAACACATGACGCCTGAAAATGGCTAAATTATTGAGATTGAGTTTTGAATTTGGAATTTTGATACGATCTTATTGAAATGAGCTACCTAGAGTAATAGTAAGGCTTTTTGAGATTTTCAAGATTGGATTTTGAATTTTGAGAGAACACATGATGCCTGAGAGTGGCTAAATTATTGAGATTGAGCTTTGAATTTGGAATTTTGATACGATCTTATGAAGATGAGCTACCTAGAGTAATAGTGAGGCTTTTTGAGATTTTCAAGATTTGATTTTGAATTTCGAGAGAACACATGACGCCTGAGAATGGCTAAATTATTGAGATTGAGCTTTGAATTTGGAATTTTGATACGATCTTATGAAGATGAGCTACCTAGAGTAATAGTGAGGCTTTTTGAGATTTTCAAGATTGGATTTTGAATTTTGAGAGAACACATGACGCCTGAGAGTGGCTAAATTATTGAGATTGAGTTTTGAATTTGGAATTTCGGTACGATCTTATTGAGATGAGCTACCTACAGTAATAGTGAGGCTTTTCGAGATTTTCAAGATTGGATTTTGAATTTTGAGAGAACACATGACGCCTGAGAATGGCTAAATTATTGAGATTGAGTTTTGAATTTGGAATTTCGGTACGATCTTATTGAGATGAGCTACCAAGAGTAATAGTGAGGCTTTTCGAGATTTTCAAGATTGAATTTTGAATTTTGAGAGAACACATGACGCCTGAGAATGGCTAAATTATTGGGATTGAGTTTTGAATTTGGAATTTCGGTGCGATCTTATGAAGATGAGCTACCTAGAGTAATAGTGAGGCTTTTTGAGATTTTCAAGATTGGATTTTGAATTTTGAGAGAACACATGACGCCTGAAAATGGCTAAATTATTGAGATTGAGTTTTGAATTTGGAATTTCGGTGCGATCTTATGAAGATGAGCTACCTAGAGTAATAGTGAGGCTTTTTGAGATTTTCAAGATTGGATTTTGAATTTTGAGAGAACACATGACGCCTGAAAATGGCTAAATTATTGAGATTGAGTTTTGAATTTGGAATTTTGATACGATCTTATTGAAATGAGCTACCTAGAGTAATAGTAAGGCTTTTTGAGATTTTCAAGATTGGATTTTGAATTTTGAGAGAACACATGACGCCTGAGAGTGGCTAAATTATTGAGATTGAGCTTTGAATTTGGAATTTTGATACGATCTTATGAAGATGAGCTACCTAGAGTAATAGTGAGGCTTTTTGAGATTTTCAAGATTGGATTTTGAATTTCGAGAGAACACATGACGCCTTAGAGTGGCTAAATTATTGAGATTGAGCTTTGAATTTGGAATTTTGATACGATCTTATGAAGATGAGCTACCTAGAGTAATAGTAAAGCTTTTTGAGATTTTCAAGATTGGATTTTGAATTTCGAGAGAACACATGACGCCTTAGAGTGGCTAAATTATTGAGATTGAGCTTTGAATTTGGAATTTTGATACGATCTTATGAAGATGAGCTACCTAGAGTGATAGTAAGGCTTTTTGAGATTCTCAAGATTGGATTTTGAATTTCGAGAGAACACATGACGCCTGAAAACGGCAAAAGTATTGGGATTGAGTTTTGAATTTGGAATTTCGGTGCGATCTTATGAAGATGAGCTACCTAGAGTAATAGTGAGGCTTTTTGAGATTTTCAAGATTTGATTTTGAATTTTGAGAGAACACATGTCGCCTGAGAGTGGCAAAATTATTGAGATTGAGTTTTGAATTTGGAATTTCGGTGCGATCTTATGAAGATGAGCTACCTAGAGTAATAGTGAGGCTTTTTGAGATTTTCAAGATTTGATTTTGAATTTCGAGAGAACACATGACGCCTGAGAATGGCTAAATTATTGAGATTGAGCTTTGAATTTGGAATTTTGATACGATCTTATGAAGATGAGCTACCTAGAGTAATAGTGAGGCTTTTTGAGATTTTCAAGATGGGATTTTGAATTTTGAGAGAACACATGTCGCCTGAGAGTGGCAAAATTATTGAGATTGAGTTTTGAATTTGGAATTTCGGTGCAATCTTATGAAGATGAGCTACCTAGAGTAATAGTGAGGCTTTTTGAGATTTTCAAGATTTGATTTTGAATTTTGAGAGAACACATGACGCCTGAGAGTGGCAAAATTATTGAGATTGAGTTTTGAATTTGGAATTTCGGTGCGATCTTATGAAGATGAGCTACCTAGAGTAATAGTGAGGCTTTTTGAGATTTTCAAGATGGGATTTTGAATTTTGAGAGAACACATGACGCCTGAGAGTGGCAAAATTATTGAGATTGAGTTTTGAATTTGGAATTTCGGTGCGATCTTATGAAGATGAGCTACCTAGAGTAATAGTGAGGCTTTTTGAGATTTTCAAGATTTGATTTTGAATTTTGAGAGAACACATGACGCCTGAGAGTGGCAAAATTATTGAGATTGAGTTTTGAATTTGGAATTTCGGTGCGATCTTATGAAGATGAGCTACCTAGAGTAATAGTGAGGCTTTTTGAGATTTTCAAGATTGGATTTTGAATTTTGAGAGAACACATGACGCCTGAAAATGGCTAAATTATTGAGATTGAGTTTTGAATTTGGAATTTCGGTGCGATCTTATGAAGATGAGCTACCTAGAGTAATAGTGAGGCTTTTTGAGATTTTCAAGATTGGATTTTGAATTTTGAGAGAACACATGACGCCTGAAAATGGCTAAATTATTGAGATTGAGTTTTGAATTTGGAATTTTGATACGATCTTATTGAAATGAGCTACCTAGAGTAATAGTAAGGCTTTTTGAGATTTTCAAGATTGGATTTTGAATTTTGAGAGAACACATGATGCCTGAGAGTGGCTAAATTATTGAGATTGAGCTTTGAATTTGGAATTTTGATACGATCTTATGAAGATGAGCTACCTAGAGTAATAGTGAGGCTTTTTGAGATTTTCAAGATTTGATTTTGAATTTCGAGAGAACACATGACGCCTGAGAATGGCTAAATTATTGAGATTGAGCTTTGAATTTGGAATTTTGATACGATCTTATGAAGATGAGCTACCTAGAGTAATAGTGAGGCTTTTTGAGATTTTCAAGATTGGATTTTGAATTTTGAGAGAACACATGACGCCTGAGAGTGGCTAAATTATTGAGATTGAGTTTTGAATTTGGAATTTCGGTACGATCTTATTGAGATGAGCTACCTACAGTAATAGTGAGGCTTTTCGAGATTTTCAAGATTGGATTTTGAATTTTGAGAGAACACATGACGCCTGAGAATGGCTAAATTATTGAGATTGAGTTTTGAATTTGGAATTTCGGTACGATCTTATTGAGATGAGCTACCAAGAGTAATAGTGAGGCTTTTCGAGATTTTCAAGATTGAATTTTGAATTTTGAGAGAACACATGACGCCTGAGAATGGCTAAATTATTGGGATTGAGTTTTGAATTTGGAATTTCGGTGCGATCTTATGAAGATGAGCTACCTAGAGTAATAGTGAGGCTTTTTGAGATTTTCAAGATTGAATTTTGAATTTTGAGAGAACACATGACGCCTGAAAATGGCTAAATTATTGAGATTGAGTTTTGAATTTGGAATTTCGGTGCGATCTTATGAAGATGAGCTACCTAGAGTAATAGTGAGGCTTTTTGAGATTTTCAAGATTGGATTTTGAATTTTGAGAGAACACATGACGCCTGAAAATGGCTAAATTATTGAGATTGAGTTTTGAATTTGGAATTTTGATACGATCTTATTGAAATGAGCTACCTAGAGTAATAGTAAGGCTTTTTGAGATTTTCAAGATTGGATTTTGAATTTTGAGAGAACACATGATGCCTGAGAGTGGCTAAATTATTGAGATTGAGCTTTAAATTTGGAATTTTGATACGATCTTATGAAGATGAGCTACCTAGAGTAATAGTGAGGCTTTTTGAGATTTTCAAGATTGGATTTTGAATTTCGAGAGAACACATGACGCCTTAGAGTGGCTAAATTATTGAGATTGAGCTTTGAATTTGGAATTTTGATACGATCTTATGAAGATGAGCTACCTAGAGTAATAGTAAAGCTTTTTGAGATTTTCAAGATTGGATTTTGAATTTCGAGAGAACACATGACGCCTTAGAGTGGCTAAATTATTGAGATTGAGCTTTGAATTTGGAATTTTGATACGATCTTATGAAGATGAGCTACCTAGAGTAATAGTAAGGCTTTTTGAGATTCTCAAGATTGGATTTTGAATTTCGAGAGAACACATGACGCCTGAGAATGGCTAAAGTATTGAGATTGAGCTTTGAATTGGAAATTTTGATACGATCTTATGAAGATGAGCTACCTAGAGTGATAGTAAGGCTTTTTGAGATTCTCACGATTGGATTTTGAATTTCGAGAGAACACATGACGCCTGAGAATGGCTAAAGTATTGAGATTGAGCTTTGAATTGGAAATTTTGGTACGATCTTATTGAGATGAGCTACCTAGGGTGATAGTAAGGCTTTTTGAGATTTTAGAAATTGGATTTTGAATTTCGAGAGAACACATGACGCCTGAGAATGGCTAAAAGTTTGAGACTGAGTTTTGAATTTGGAATTTTGGTACGATCTTATTGAGATGAGCTACCTAGGGTGATAGTAAGGCTTTTTGAGATTTTAGAAATTGGATTTTGAATTTCGAGAGAACACATGACGCCTGAGAATGGCTAAAAGTTTGAGACTGAGTTTTGAATTTGGAATTTTGGTACGATCTTATTGAGATGAGCTACCTAGGGTGATAGTAAGGCTTTTTGAGATTTTAGAAATTGGATTTTGAACTTTGAGAGAACACATGACGCCTGAGAATGGCTAAATTATTAAGTCTGAGCTTCGAATTTGGATTTTCGATACGATCTTAACGAAATGAGCTACCTATAGTGATAGTAAGGCTTTTTGAGATTTGAAAGTTTGGATTTGCAATTTTGATAGAACACATGACGCCTAAGAATGGATGTATGTATGATTTATATTTATCCTGAATTCGAAATTTTAGTACGACCGTTTTGAGTTTGGATACCTAAACTGACATTCAAAATTCCACTAGACTAACAGTTTCTGTCAAAACCAAAAGAGTTTCCTTAGCTAACTGCTCTCACTTAATCTCACATTTGGACGATTCCCATTCATACTACCAAAACTTTGACTCATATCACTACTGTATTCCATAATAAACACCCTGGTTATTAAAATCTGAAAATATATGAAATCGAAAAAGTTTTTCTTTCACAATAATACAAAAACAATAAAAGCTGGTCATCGGTTGAGTACTGGCTTCGTTTCGTAAAAATCTGAATAACTTGAATTTCTTTTTCTCGTTTCCTAAAACTGATTTGATACTGTTTTGATACTACCATCATACACGTAAAAGACCTGCAAGAACGGTTGGAGGATGAGATCTGTTTTACCTGGTTCATACGATTACAGCGATGAGTCATTCAATGCACTATAGAATAGAGAGTCGACTGATTTCGCAAGACCTGAGAGTGAGGAGCGCGTCGAATGCTTGATGATCCTTTGATTTCGCAATACTTTCGAAAAACTGAATTCTATAGAAAAAGGAGAGAGGAGAGGATCAACAAAACATCGACTTTAGAATTTACCATGGTTTATTGTTTTGGAGATTTTTTGATAAAATTAGACACAATCTTACAATAGAAGTTTTGATTTGGTTTCATAATTAAACCTTTTTTAGTTTTTTTCTGTTTTTTTTTCCTGACAATTCATGAAGGTTTCACACTTTGCAAAGAAGAATAGTTAAGTAGAAACAAGTGATGAAAAAGTCAAGTCCATAGAGAGCTTTTGAGGCACAGTTTTGAGGTTTTGAGGCACGCAAAGATCCGGGGTCTCAGCTATAAATCCGGAAGTTGTAAGCGTCATCTCGAGGCAAGTAACACAAGGAGAAGAGGAACAAAATAGTTCGTGGTTTCGAGATTTCTTTAGCGGGTTTGTCTAGTCACTCTAATCCCTTTTGACACCTGAAAGCGAGCGACTTTTCTAAGGAAATTCGAGATAGCTGGAATAGTTGGTTAGTGATATCAACACACGGATCCCTTACATGGGTCGCGATAAGAGAAGGAAAAGACAGGCGCAAACCTAACGAACCTCGCAGCCAAACTTGGGTTGTCTCCAGCTGGATAGAGAAGAGAGGTAAGTCATAACCAAGGATGTTACAGTATGCCTGTTTCAAAGGAACCTGGTACGTCACTCGAGTCCTGGGGTATTCAGAAGAGCCTTAGTTTAGAGACATCTATGCTTGAGCAGTTTTTGGACAAGAAGTCATGAACCGTTGGTAGAAGACCAAGAAGACCTAGAACCTGGTGTTGGAACCATCTCACCGAATCCGAGTCGCATTGTTGGGGGATCCTGGAATCCAGAAGGTGTTCTATCAAAACTTAAAATAGCAGAATATGAAAATGGAAGAGCTTGGGATGGGGCAAAGGAAAATGGGAAAACGGGAGTTGGTTGGGGGAGAAAACGGGACAAATGGCGAGTGTCAGCAGACAGAGGGCGTTTATATATGCGTCTCTTGCTATGCCTTCGAGAACCTTCTACAAGACACTGGACACTGCGAGAGGCAACAGAGACCGCCCGCGAGAAATAGTGGAGGCACGACGAAAAAGAATCGATACGATTAGGCGGGGTAAACAGAGGGAGTGTGGCTGAGCAAGAGACGCAAAGAGCCTCCGCGGAGCGGCCGCGTCGCGTGTGGCCAGAGTCAGGCGACAAAGAACCACTCGCGATGTTTTCGAAAAGACTCGTCGGCTGACGAAATCGGTTCTCTGCCGTCTCTTCAATGACGTCACTGCCTCTTTTTCAACTGACTCTTTTTCGAAAATTTTCGATGCGATTCGAAGGGGAAGGGAGGGTGGAGTGAGGGGAAGAGTGAGGAATGAATGACGGGGCGTTGTGTATGAGAAATGAAAGTGAAACGAAAAAAGAACTGGAAGAAGAAGAAATGAAATTGAGAAAAGTAAACTGCAAACGGGTGATTCGAAAGTCAAACATTTGACAATTTTCGTTTTATGAGGAAATGTGAAGAAAAAGAAAAAATAGGACAGAAGTGACAAATATTGAGGGGAACTAAGGTTGAAAATTTTTAACGTACCATGACTTCAAAGTTTAGGCTAATTTATCTCAGCTTCAGTCAAAGATATGAACAGGATCCAAGAAAATTCAGCTTAATCTTGTGGAACCCCTTCTACTACATAACTTACAGTAACCACGAACTTGATGGTTTCGGTCAGATGATGCAGAAAGTTTATTAGACTTCCCGAAAGCTACACAGCACAATTTTTAAGAATTCGAAAATTTTGAGAAATCGGAATTTTCAGTTTTTAGATTTTCCACGATCATTGGGTTTTTTGTTCTTAGTTTTTAGCTTTCTTTTCTCTGAAACGATAATGTCCAAAATAGAAAAAATTGTCATCACCGGGATTCTTTATTTTCAGACAAGTAAATTTTCCAAAACCATGATTTGTAACCTCATTATCACTTTTTCACTGGAACCATTTCTTTTTCATCTTCCGACCTCTCTGCACTTCGCTTTCTTGAGATTTCTGCTTCCTCCACCGTTACACTGAAATCAAAATTCAAAAAATTCAAGTTTCAAAACCCTCTGCCACTTACTTCTCCGGATACCGTACTGCCATTTGTTGTGACCAGATTTTTGCATCTTCCATGGCTCTTTTCACAGATTCCAGGGCCTCCTCTACCATTTCCATCAACTTTTCCGTGTCCTGTCACACCTCAGTCACCTTCTCTAGGTACTCCTCCATAGCCAAATCCATAATTCTGAAGTCATATAAAAATTGTAAAAGAAAAAGATAAGAAAATTTTATGAAACAAGGTTTCAGTTTTCACTAGTCTAGGTAGCATATGATAAAACAGCTGAAACGTTGTCTCGCCTGATGATAAGAACTATCACATGCACTTTCAGTACATTTTCTGAGGCGAAAAATGGAAAAAAAAGTGAAAAATGAAAGAAAACGGAACCGGTGAAGGCTATAAAACATTTTCGCCGTCTTTTGATAGGCTGCAATTTTTAAGGATTCGAGAGTGAGGCACTCAAGAAAGTCAATCATGGTTTTAGTGCATTTTCTGACAAAAAATTCGGCTAGACAGAAAAAAAAAACAGATTTTCTTGAGGCTGTCAGAAGGCTCGTGTCTCACACCTCGCCTTGCCATGGAAACCAAAACTCGCCCCATCCTGCCCTATATTTTTCTGGTCAATGCTCACGGGAACGTGTGTATTGAGACATATGAAAAAAAGCCTAACTTGCGACGGGCCGGGCCGGGTCATTTTTCAGAGTTTTGAAGGGTTGCAAAGAATTGTTGAGGTCAGAAAAAAATAAACAAACTTTCTGTCCACTAATAATCTAGGCGCGGACGGTGTTTCATAAGAATGAAAATTTTCACAAAAAAATGTCTGAAATTTCGATTTTTTAGACGAGGAGAACCTGGTTCGGGTCTGATGCAATATTATGAAAAACATTCTTTTATTGTTTCATTTATTAAAAAAACATCAGAAGTTCAGTACACGTCGGAAAAAAATCTAGAATTCAAATTTCTAGACATTCCATAGATCACTTTTTAATATGGTGAACAAGTAGATATGTATTAAATTTTGCTATTTGACAAAATGATATCCAGATAAAGATAAGAAGGATAAAATTCAAGGGAAAGGGATTTAAAAAAGAAAGAATAACATCAAAATGTGTGTGACAGCGTGGAAATTTTCAAAAATCTTCAAATTACCGTTAATTCTCCAATAGAACCTACCCAAACCGTCTACTTTGATTTTAATTATCTCAATTTCTGTGAAAGATATTAAAAATGTGTCAACTAATGAATTATTTAGCATAATATCACCAATATTTTATCAGTGGAGAATTTTTTATATCTTTCACAGGAATCGAGATAATTGAGTTCAAAGAGGACGGTTTGAATGCCCCTTCTATCTACAGTATCCACTATTCTAGTTTCAAATGTTTGATCACTTTTGTTTTTTACGAATTGCAGTATAATTCAAATTTCCATAGAAACGTATTTTTTCAGTATAAATGATATATCCGCAAACGAAATAGACCAAGCTGGAACTTATTGTGAGAATCTCGAGAAAATCTTGGAAAAAATTGAATTATTGTTAGTTTGAGTGTCTGCAAAGGTTGGCATTTGATTGGTAAGGAGTTTGCGAAAATTGACAATTTCATGCTTTCCGGGTAATCTGGAAAAAATGGTGTGCGGAAAACGTCTTCTGAATTTTCACCCAAATCGCATTTGGATAAATCTAGTAGCTGTTCGAGGCTATGAGAAATATTACTTCTGGATTCTTACTTACCATCATCGTCCAGTTTCCGATTTTTCAAATCATCAGAAACCGGTATAAAACTTGCTGTAGATCTTAATTTGTCTCCTAGTACTGTTAGACTTCCCACTAATGCGATAATTTGATAAGATGTGAGCGGTTTCCTCGTCTCTAAAACAAATCATCAAGATTTTTCTGGAATGGTTTTCTTCGAGTGACAGCAACCTTGGTTCTTTGAATGAATGGGTTTTGTGTCATTTTCTGATTTTCAAATGAAACCCGGCCATGAGGCTGCTGAGACTTGTTTTTCGTGAGCCAGAGATGTTAGATGTTCTACCAGTTTAGTTGTCTTGTCAAAAGTCATCTCAGGAGACTCTGAAAGTTTTGAGCGTTTAATTTACTCCATTTTTACTTTTTTTTTCTCTTATGTGATCACAAAGATTCCATTAAAGGTCGTTCCAAGAAAATTATTCACGCAGGATAAAAATTGTTAATGAAGTATTATAGATTTCTTTTCCCATAGAAATTTTTAGATTGAATTAACTTCTTTAAAAGTAAGAAACATCAAAATCAAAAAACTCAAAACATTGAAAGTGGAAGATGGTGATTTCGTCTGATGTTTTTATCGAGTAAGGATATGACATAAAAAAAAACCCTGCAAATTAAAAAAGATTTGTAATGCTGAGAAAAGTTCAGAAGACGAAAAAAGAGATCAGATGTTTTTTTTTTCAAAATCGCAGAAACATTTAGACAGTGATTAAAATGATTAAACTAGTTCAGCACTAACGCACCAATGTAAGAAAGCATCCATTTAATCGACCACCTTCAAGTTCTCCATGGGACCGCTCTCCCAGGCTTCAGTCCTGTCTTTTTGACAATGCGCTAGAAATTCGCTCCTTGAATGCTTCTCTGGGCAAAGCAATTTGCAATTGTGACCTTTTTGATTCATTGTCCCCATCCAGTATCTCATTGCCTGACTCTGATCCTCCACTCACTTCTTACAGTACTAGTTTGAACGACAGAAACTTGACACTCTGAACTGAATCATCTCAATAGTTTATATAAATTCCGATTTTCACAGACTACTGCTTTTCATACCAAAAAATTCTTTGTCAAATCGATAGAATAGTTGATGAAATACGTGCGTTTCTGACTAGTTTCATTCTTTGTATTAGGCTCCTCCCACACGCACACAAAACATAGCGGGACGCGGAACCCGGCAGATGTCGGCTGCGCACACAAGTAATATGTTATGTGTCCCCGCTCTGTATGTGTTCGTTCTCTTCACTCAGAGAAATCTGATTAGAGTGGATGGAGAAATAGAGAACTCTGATGCTCACAATAGTTATGGTGTTCATCTAGTGGGTATGCAAACTGATGCGCGCCCCCTCTCCCCACTCGACCAATTTTTGGAGGCTCTAGGGCCAGGCTTTTCCCCGAGAGGGGGAAAGCCGACCGAAACTATTAACCAAAATGACTAGCGTCCTGGAAACATGAACAGGCATTAAAGTTCCTGCTGACAGATTTGCTAAAAATATTTCCTAACGCAGACCAACTGCAGTACACTGTTTCTATCAAAATTGTTTTGGAATCTAATCATTTGAATGATATGCGTGTCTAAATATGAGACTTTCGAATCTGACAAGCATATTCAGTGTTGTCTAGTTAAGCGACTTCCGAATCTATCCGGCTAAAAGTGAACTTGGCTCGGTTAGAAACTGAAATCAGAGAATTGGAACTGCCATTTAAAAAGGAAAATATTGGAATCTACACAAATCTTGAATCATCCTTGATAGAAAAAAGACCCAAAGTGTCTCTTTGCTTCTTCTCAGTAGGTATGCATGAATACTGCTGAAAAAAAACAATTTTTTAAAATCTCTCAAATGGAAGGCTAGCTAAGAAAACCGTTAAGGGTTTGAATATTCATGGTTTCTCAAATATGTAATTTTTCAATTCTTCTATACAGAGTGATGATTTTTTGCATTGACTTGAACCTTTTTTTTTCTGAAAAACACAAAAAGTTTCTCTTCATTCTGCTAAGCACCTGACATTATGAACTTTACCGGATGGGGATTAATTGTAGCGGCCAAACTTTGCGTAAGCTCTGGGACCTGCAAAACCTTCTGTGCTGCACACATTATAATTGAAGGAATTCTAGGAAATTATATATTTTTAGAAAGCTCTCATCCCCTTTCTTATTATTAAATACCTTGTTTGATTATAATTGACCGAATTGTCCCGGAAATCTTATCAATGTTAGCCCCAGAACTTATCAAAAGGTCAAGCTACGACTTTAAGAATCTGTACCCATCTGAATTTTGCCTGAAAATCTACCATTTGACTATGACAGCAAAAAGAGGATGAGAGCTTTCTAAAAATATGAGATTTCAAACAATTCCAATAGGTATAACGCTGTATTTATCCATAAAACCAAAAACTCTCTTTAAAAAAAGCAAAAATCGAGATACGAATTTTCAGAACCCAATTTCTGATCGTGGAACTTTCAGAAACCGTTCTTAGTTGCTTTAAAGATACCTAAAAACAATTTTTTTGACTTAGATTTTGTACTTCAAAAAATTTTAATGAAAATTATCGTTGGAACATCGAAAAATCCGGGGGGTTCAGAGTTTTTTAAATATGTCTTCTAGGTTTTTCTGTGCTCCCAAAATCAAGAGAGGTCTTAAAAATATTGACTGCACTGTAAAATCATACAGAGGCGAAACGTTGATGTTTTTGTTTCCAGTTCGTGCTGTCCCAAAAAGTGGAGAATTGATTGTTTGGGCGGAATGAAGATTTGATCTGGGGAGAATATTTCAAATTGATTTCTCAGATTTAAATCAGATTGAATATCATTATCCCCAAAATAGGAACTTTTTTACTAGAATTTAGAAAATTTTGCCGTGTTTCAAATTCCGGTACTCTATCTTAATTTTTCGATTTTACGTCATTTCCTTCAAAAAAGCACAGATTATTTTTGGATAATCACGTTTTCCTGGTTTTCTTGTGTCGCAATGTGTCTTTCTGAATTTTGTAATGTTTTATGATACCAGCACACTACCCGTTTCAATGTTTCATATTACAAAATTCTTATCAGTGAAAGTTGGCATTTCCTAATGATGAGCATCACAGAACATAGTTTAAAGTCTTCGCCTACATTACGAGGAAGAAGAAACCAAAAATTACAATGTGATATTTCGGAATTTCCCAATTTGAGCTCTCACGTGCTCCGGGGCTCATATCACATGTTTGTTTTGCTTCACGTTTTTTCCTTGTGACGTGCGGAATGTTCAAGAAAGAATTCCTTATCATGTTTATGGATAAAAAAAAATCAAGAATTAATTAACCAAACAAACAAAATTGGTAAACAATATATTTTTAATTGTCACGGATTATGAGACAATACATGAAACGATTATTGGAATGAATGAAACAACCAAAGGCTTGATCTAGATAATAAACGATGCCTAGGGCAACTGAAAGAGCCGAGATAACCCAGAAGTTTTGAACTATAAGTTTATTTAATTTCCCCCCCCCCAATATTAAGTTAATTCTAGACAAAATTATTTCTGACGAAATGCATAATTCAGGAATGCAGCCATGATTCTTTGTTGCTCCATAGCTTGTAGGAATGCTGGAGAAGCTTGGAATTGAGGAGCTGGTTGGAGGGGGTTGAGATATGGTAGTGGGAGCATGGTGTTCAATTCTGCTGGAGCTACAGCAGGCATCTGAAAACATCATTTTGCGATAAAGCAGAATGTATTGTTTAACCTACTGTTGGCATCGTTAGTTGATTGTTTGAGAGAGGATTTTGTTTATGTTGCACTTGTGGCTCCGGCTCCTCATCTTCTCGATCACTATCCTCGTTGAATTTCACTTTCTTTGTCGGATTCTTTCCAGTTGGCGCATTCAAAAGTTGGAAGAAAGTTGCTTCTGGATTCATTTGTCCATTGGTCTCCTTCTTCCCAACCGTCTCGTTCTTTCCAGCTGGTCTTGTTGGCAGGGCAAGTGTGAAAACTGGAGATGACAGAGCTGGTGACACAGTTTGATTATCAGTTATCAGTCTGTCATGAATCATCAGCTTGGCTAGGTGGTCTGGACGCAATGCCTGACTCATATCCATACTTTGCGGTCTTGGAACCGGCGACGCCCTGTCTGGTTTGGTTTCGGGTACCAGACATGGTGGTGCTTCATCCTCGATAATTTCAACCTCTGGTGGAACCAATTTGATCAGCATTTCGCTCTTCTTACGGGAGAATGGGGCGAAGTATTCAATGATTCTTTCGATTTGTTGCTTATCCGATCCAGCTGGTCGTTGTTTGGAAAGTTCCAGAAGATTGAAGTAGATTCCAAGGATATTGGTCCAAATCTGTAATACTTTTTTTTCATTTTGGCTCAGTTTTCAGATTTTCCAAATTCTCAAAATAACGCTTTTGCTTTGAATTAGAATTGGAAGCTCAAGAAAAAAAAAACTCACATCATCCTTCAATTGAATACACAACTCTTGCAACTTGTCTCCTTGGACCATCATAGTATTGATATCTTTCCAACAATCCCAACAGTCACTTTTCAGCTTCTCCCTCATGATCCTCTGGTTCAAGCGACTTTTGGATGAGGCGTAGTTGGTCTTATCTTTGGATGAATTCAAACTATCCTTGTCACTTGTCAGCTTTGCATACTGCTCTTTGAGCTCCACTAACTTCTCCTTGTGCTGGTTTGGAGTATTGGGACGATGCTCAAAGAGCACCACTTCTTCTGCTTTCTTCCGATAGTCCACAAGAAATACCTCGGCAGTTGGAATGTTAAGTTTCTGGCGCATATCAGTTCCAAAATTCAGATAGTTGCAAATGATCCTCTCAAAATCTGCCACCGCTGCGAACACGTTCCTTTGCACATTCTCACTTCGAAGTCCATTGACAACTTCACAGTAGCGACAATGAAGAGCATGGATCTTGTTGAACAGCACTCTACATTGGGAAATCTCGTCTCGATTCCTTTTGGTGTATTCTCTCGAGTTCTTACTGCTCTCCAGCTTTCGAAGCTCCTCAGATACAGGTTCCGCTCTCTTGTGACACGACCTATGCTTTCTGGGATGAAATAATCTTGTTCGATCGAAAGCAGAGATGTCTAAGTTCCCAGCGGCACGTTTCAGTGCTTCTAGAGTCATCTGAAATTAGCTTTTTTTCTAAATTTAGTTTCATTTGGAAATCTTACCAATGAGCTATAGTTTAGCGGCTCACTTTCTTCTGGAGACATACTTGCGTCGGAATTGGCCGACCCGGATCGCTCTCTTCTATCAACTGCCATTTCGGACAGTTCCACTTGGGAAATCATTCGATCTGAAAGGAAGAAATGATTAAGGGGAAGTAATGCGGAGGAAGGAAAAAGAGAACAACCCAAGAAAGTAATTTTACTGATAAAGACGTTCTTACGAAGTGTATTATATATATTTAAATACAATTATGTCATCAGGTAATTTCCGTTTATCAAAAAAACATCATGACGAATTTACGGAAGAGGGTGACAATGACAATGTATTTCGCAACGTGGGAGGGGTCTGTCAATGAAAAAGTCGACTGTCATGAGTCAGAAAACAACACAGTTACGATTCACTGCCACAGGTAAGTCAAAAAAGATAAGAGGAAGGAATGATACACAGTGACAGCGAGAGAAAACAGAGAGAGAGAGATAGGAAGAGAAAAAGTGGGTTCAAGGAAACACCTTTTCGGCAGATACAGAAAATATAAGAAAAATCGTTTTTAGTGATCACCTAAAATGTTATTAAATTTTTGAAAAATATATTTTCAAATTGTTAGTTTAGCTAACAACCACCAGAGGGCCTGAGAAGCAACATCATTTTCAAATGGGTAAGTTGTTTCTGACTGGCCACCGTTAACCAAATAAAGAAAACTGTGACTTTTTTTGGGATATGTCACATTGCGGTAGAGGGTTTCCCTTGTGACACATGTGTTATTAGAATAACCGATAATGTTCTTAGCGGCCGTTGAGTCACTTTGGAGAAACGCCAACTCAGTAAGTTGACTTGCGTTGGCGGTAACAATAGTGTTGAGCTCATGCGGCTACATTGTCTGCCAACTAATTTACGAAGAGTTGTCTCCACTGATAAGGAAATATAATACCAAAAGACGGAGGGTGGCATCATAAAACCGCAAACTGATAAGAGACACAAGCACTGACTGGTCTTTAGAATGAGTTTGGAATCGAAATTTTGTGAGCATTACGATTTTAGAAGACCAAGAAGTAGTAAGAAAATTTGAAACCTCGAAAATTCGAAAACTTGGGAAGTGTTCTGCTTAACGTGAGCAATGTATTAACTGGGACCACGATAGATTATGTTCAACTTTACCAGATGATTAAACTTATGGTAATAGTTGCATCGCCTTCAAATGTCTGGTATTTGATCTACCCTTCTATATGTTTGATCTACCATTTAAAGATAACACAACACTATTATCCTAGCTTGTTACTTTGATCAGAGCCCATCACAAATCTAACCTTTCTATTATCCATATCCCCGACTACAGTATGCCGGACTCAAAGGACAAAACAGTCAAAATATTTCCTCACATTTTGAAATTGCTACCCTATAAAGTCCAGAAACTGATGTATCGAAACTAAAAGTCAGCAAACAAAGAATACTGACTTGAAACGAAAGTGTGTTGATATGAGCACTTTTCAGAGAATTACTTTACTTTTTTTTGCAAAATTTCAATTCTTATCAGTATGGCGTGAGCGGGGAGGGACTACAGAAAGCTTCGTGGAAAATACGGGGAATAGGAAAAAGAGGAAAAAGGAACTGGTTGTGCTGCATATTTATCATGGGAACATTGCAATAAAATCGTGTGTTTCCCAGAACATATTGTTGGAACTGTGAATGCGAATATAAGAAATTTTGTAAAAAAACGTTGGTATAGAAATGTTTATGATTTACATGAATCTCAAAATGAGAGTTTTCTGTAACAGAAGAAATATAAGCATGTTACAATCAAAAGTCGAAGTAACCCATCACAGATTTTGAAGTAGCCAAAAAATAGAAAATACCGTAATAACTGTAAACAAAGAGGACTCTAATTGTCCATTTCAAACCGAATTGTCACAAGAAAATCAACGAGAGTATGCTCGCTAACAAAAAACTCATCACAATATCTCAAACATCTAGATAGGTGTGAATCCGGACCACCCGTTGCCCGCCAAGAAGGGTCACCGCTCAGACCCTTGAGCTAAGCTCCAAAAAGGTCACAATTTTTTAGGTAATTAAACATTTTTGAAATTAGGATTTTTGAAACGAGAACTTAGATCAATTGAATCGAACTTGACAGTTAAAAGAGCTCTTATTTTGAAGGTTTCAGGTACGGGAGTCCCAATTGGCGAAGGATCTTATAACAAAACATTTGTTGATACTCTCCATGTTAAACTTGCCCCAGAGCGACTTTTGAAACAAGTTTATCGAAATTTTGCTCATTCAAATATCAGAATACCATACCTTCCAGAATGTTTTACCGTATTTGGGCGTTCCCTCATGATTTCGAAATTTGAATAGAAGTTCACGAGAAGTCATACAAAAAATGTGTCCCTAATCAGTGAATCACAGTGCAAATCTCATAGTGACAACAAGATTTTATGAAAGACATCAATTTCAGACTACGTTACAGTGGTTTCATCACATTACGATCATCGAACCATTCAATCGAACCATCAAATATGGGAATTTCGCAAGATCTTTTCGAAAAAAGTCGTAAAGACTCAAGTTATAACAGCAGGGTGGAAATGAGCTGTGAAATATTGCTTTTAACGGTTGGGGACACGAAAAAAATAATTTTCATAAATTTCTAGCAGAGCTACGGTGGTGCAAGCTTCTGACCAATGCTAGATGCGTACTGTAATTTCGAAAAATAAATCCAAGAATTCTTCTGCCTTACCACTTTCCACTTTTCCAAAGGAGTAGCAATTGAAAAGATTTCTCGGATTATTTGTAAATTCTAAATTATATTAAATCTAATTGGAACAACTAATTTTGGCATATAACCAGGTTTTGCGAATTAAGAAAAACTATAAAAAACTATAAAAGCAAATGTTTGTCCAAGAGAGAAAAATAAGAAGAACTTTAGAAAAAATTACTCCTCCTTCACTTCTTACAACTAGCGTCAGCTGTTGCATTGGATCAAGCATGTCAGAGGCATTGGCCATCAAAAATAAATTGTGAAAATATCAATCTATATTTTTTTTTATTTATTTGTCTTTTTTTAGTCTTGAAAAGTTTTCAAAAAACGACATTACATTTTGGTTCAATATTTCATCTTCTTATCCGGCTAAGTCATGTCTCGAGAAAAGGAAACAGAAACTGGGCAGAAAAAGAACTATTCAGATTATTTTTTTTAACTTCGAACACATTATTTCTTGAAATTAGCTCTATTTTTTCAAGTCATAGCTCAACAATTCATGTACACAGTAGCTATTCAGTTAAAAAATTGAATTTTGTCCTAAAAAACCTAGGATTTGTTTGTTTCTCTTAAACTTTTCTGAAGTAGTTGGTCAACTTTAAAATAGTCCACAATTTTTTGGTACAAAACTTCTTAAAAATAGAAAACCTGTGAAGAGAGGAATTCCACGGATTTGGCTGCTAATGTATTAATTTCAAAAAAAAAACCACAGTGATCCATTTTTACTGTAACCGTAAGGTCTTACAGTACCTCATGATCACTCAGCAGAAGAAATAAGCTTATTTTTGACTGGTAAATAATATTGCTCACAGTAAGAAAGGATTATAAGTGTACATATTAGTTCCTGCTACATTACTTTTGCCACACTCTGTAAGTGTTTCCTAATCTCCTCTGAACATCACGACTTGTTTTTTTACAATACCTTAATCAGGATAATTTTCAGAATTTACGCCAAGTAGCTGAAAATGGAGAGTAGGAATTCAATCACAATTTTTGAGAAATGTTCAAAACTAAAAAAAAACTCTAACACCTCTGTAAGCAAAAAAAAACATCATTCAAAATATGACAAAAATGACGGAAATTACAGTTAAGTTGGAACAAAAGGGCATTATATCAGGTGATCTTAAACAAACGTTGAGCCGGAAACCCAAAATTCAAAATTGGCGCCAATAAAACTTGTTGAAATGACGTGTTGTGTGTTTTTGGTACTTTATATGTTTGAACAAGACCTGTCATAAATGGAAAGTTCATATGAGTAATTTTCTCAATCAGTTTTTTACCATGTCAGCAAGAAAATTGATAATTCCGTTTCCTAGAATAGTCTAGTATTTGAGAATTCCTCATTCTGAATTTTAGGAAATGTCAACTACCAACAAAATTTTTTATTATCAGATGCAATCCTGGGAATCAGCAAGAATTATCAAAGAAATCAATGAAAAAATTGGAACAACGCTGAAACTGAAGGAATTGACATTCTGTATGAAGCAATAAGAAAGCAAGAGAGAAAAAAACAAGCAAAAATCAACTTTTCGGACACCGGAGCATTTACTTCCACATCTGGTTATCGTTGTAGTTGCCACTCCAGAATTCTGATCCTCCACCACTGACTCCTTGATTTCTGTTCCAGTAGTTCCCGTTATCACGTTGCTCCTGACCGTTATTTCTGTTCTGGCCGTTGTATCCATTTC
This sequence comes from Caenorhabditis nigoni, assembly GCA_027920645.1. Classification (NCBI taxonomy): domain Eukaryota; kingdom Metazoa; phylum Nematoda; class Chromadorea; order Rhabditida; family Rhabditidae; genus Caenorhabditis; species Caenorhabditis nigoni. Next base: position 3,426,105 of record CP115869.1, read on the forward strand.
TGTTTCCTCTTCCACGAGAACTTCCATACCCATTGCTGCGGTTGTCGTGACGTGGACCACCGAAATTGTTGTGGAACCCATTGTTATTAGGGGAGAAGGCTAGATTCTCCACGTGATAGGCGGTTCTACTGCCATTTTCTTTCCGATATACTTGATTGTTCACTACACGGTAGTTGTCCGACTGGCGTCTCGCTGGGTAGCTTCCGTTGTCACTCCCAACCGAGTTGCGATCGTTTTTCCAGGTTTGGATGTCATATTTGACACGGTTCTTGTTGTTCTGCCTGAAAAATAAAATTGATTTGATTTGATTTGATTTATTACGTAATAAATACGTGGAAAAGAAAAAAAAGAAGGAAAATGAGAATAAATATAAAAAAAGGGCCGTGGTGACATGAAAATGATATTCTTAACCTAGACATAAATGATACAAGGGTAAAAATTAAATCTTTTTCTTAACATCTGACAGCAGCAGGCTTTGTGCTTCATTTTGCTGTAGAGCTCATCATTTTACTAAGAACTCTATGTGTGAAGAAATTTTGCTTAATTTTAGACTTTGGAGTTTTCCATTGGTAGGTGTGGCGGCTGCGTGTTTTTGTTGATCTAATTTTGAAATATGATGATTGATTAATATTGACTTTACCTAGGATGAGTTTGTTAAAGAATTTTAAATCTAGCTTTTCTCGTCTAGACTGTAAGGTTTCTAGGCTAAATTCGGTCAGTCTGGTTTGGGATGTTTTATAATCCTTATCAATTCTTGTTATGTTTCTACCAGTTATTCTATTCATTAGTTTTCTAGTGAAGCAGCTTTGCACTTTCTCAATATTGTCAATGAGAGTTTTCTTAGAAGGGCTGGCAACCACCGTACCGTATTCTAAATATGGTCGCACAAAAGTCTTATATAGTAATGACATTAATCTAACGTTCTTACTATGATAGGTTTTGAAAATTGAGTAACTAGCATATTTAGCCTTATTGATGGCTGTCTGCCAATGATTCGAAAAATCTAATTTCTCATTTATCATAAATCCCAGATCCCTGACAGTTGTTTCACGTTTAATTAAGTTATTTTCAAGGAAATAATCTATATATTTTGGGCTTCTACCAAGACTGATGCAGTAGGTCTTGGACAGATTCAATTCTAGCTTAGCATTCTTGGACCACTCATTTATTTTATTGATAGCTTCTTGGAGAGATCCTCCCATGTCTCCTTTCTTAATTGGACAATATATTTTTAGATCATCCGCAAATAATATTGAAATTTTCGTTATATAGATAGAAACCCACTTTTTGAACGAGCCACCAAACTTTTTCTGTCCGTTGCCATGTGATGGGCTATGGTTGTAATTGTCCTGAGCCATGGTTTGATCATTGGAGCCAATTTTGGTGGTGTGTGGAGACTGACGAGCTGGGCTAGCCACGTTTCTGTAATTAGGTCTCATTTTAACAGAGTAGGGATTGTTGTAATGGTGTTTTTTTTTTGTTTTGAAATAGTAAAGAAGACGGAATCTACAGTGCGAGCTGAGAATAAACCTAATATTTTCAGTTTCACTGAACAAAATCTACTTATATTCTCAGATAACCGCAGCTTGCTATTTTCCACTAAAACTTGAGAAACTAACATTAGCTATTACTGTATCTAGGAACGCTGGGGGATGTAATTTCTGGTTCGAGCTTTATCAGGTTCAGGATTAGACAGCTTCCGAATAAAATCTGACTATGGTACAGTTTGCATTGGGCAACTTTTGACCAAACCTGACCAAGGTTTAACTAAAGTGAAACCTTTCGAGAGGTCTTCCAGGGAAAATCTAGAGTCTGCAAGCCGGGTAAAGATTTCAGATCGGATCTAGTCACAATTTGAAGAGGTTCCAGCTTTTGATAAGATATTGATCATGTTCACATCCGCACTTGTCCTAAAACAGCTGTATAGCCGACCATGATCATATTTTGGTCGGTAGTCGAAAGTTGAAATGCTACTAGATCGGAACCTTGTCATAGGCCTGTCGGAGTCTGGATGGTTTAACTAGAGGTCTCAACCAGAACCTCACCAACCTCCTACCAGAAGCTGCCGGCGACGCTCGAGAATCTCTCAAAAACCTTATCTTCGTATCAAGCTTTTTGATGAACTATCACAATCCAGAAAAAGACTACTCACTCTTTCTGCACCGATTCCGCTCTCTCCACCTTTGGCTCGATCTTCTCCACCTCAACCTTCTTCTCCTCATCCTTCGAAGTGCCAGCCAACTCCATCAACTCCAACGCACGAACCACACGACCATAGTTCGGATCCACTGGCTGCTTCTGAGTCTCGTAAGTGAAGTCCTCGTCGGACACTGAAATATCATGTATTTTAAATGAAATGTGGGCTGAGGCGAGACAAACTCACTCTTGGCGAGCATCGACTCGAGATATGGGTCCCGAATGACAAATGGGATTTTGTCAGCCGCTTGTCTTTTGATCAACTCCTCGCAACGGATAATCGCGCCATCATCAGCGTGAACTTCCTTTTTGGCCGGGTAGACAAAGTCCTCGTCTTTCACTGAAACGAAGTATAGGTTTTTTTAGTTCGGATCTCTCTCAGAGTTGTCGGTTTTCAAGTGGGCAACGTGGCTAGGTCCAAAGTGTCCAAAATTGGCAGATTTTGCTTTTGAAAAGCTACCGTTCATTAGTCCAAGGCTGAGTCAGGAGCCCACAATTATAATTGAAACCCCTTAAACTTACTGTTCTTAAACATCGTCTCCATAAGAGCAGCTGTTGAGTTCATGTAGACCAGAGAGTTTTTGTAGTCGAAATCGTCCTGTGACATTTTTCCTGGAACGGAAGCGATATAAGGAAAATTAGGCGAAAGAAGGTTCAAATGAAAAAACGACGAGAAGCGCTTCAAAGACAAAGAATAGGCTTAACTGAAAACGCAAAAAAAGACGCCAAAAGGGCACCTACGAATTCCATAGGGGGACACAGGAAATACCAGACGATGTCAGCAGTGTAGAAAAGAGTGTATGTGTGCTAGACGGCATCGGACAACGAGAGCCGAGTTGCTGGTAGAACTGAGAAGAAGGGAAGAAGAGGAGAAGAATGGTGGTGTGCTGGTCGTCTGGGCCAATTGGCAGACATACACACAGACAACGGCATCTGGGGGCACACCGAATGTAGTCGTCGTCTAGTCACGGCAGCTGTTCGACTGACCCAGAGAACACCTGTTGAACGGAGAGAGGGAGAGATTCAGACAACGAAGAAGGTGTTGCGCAATACAGAAATCTCGGGATGACGTAATGTAATATGTATTAGGCTTTGTTTGCTCAGAAGAGATTAATGTGTTACTAAAGGAACCGAGAGTGGATATTAGGTGTGGTGTGGAGTAGGTAAATGTTGTGAGATGTAAGGAGTACCGACACAGGAAGTAATTGGAAGTTCAGTGAAGCGTTGTTAACGAGAAGACGAGAATTTTGAAATTGTTTTCAGAGAATGTCTATTAACGTGAAGTCTACTGAACCGTTTCGCACTCTCACTATCAGGAATACACAAATCACCCCAGAGCATCCGCCGGAAGAGTCCAGATTTCAGACACACCAGATGCTTCAGATCCATGGAAATTTATCCTCATATGGAGAATTCAATTTCAAACGTTTCAAGCCTCAGAGCAAAACGACGAATGAAGTAAAGTTATCAGCAATTCCCTTTTTCCGACTACATTTATCTCAAAATGTTCACTTTCAAGAAGTTGAAAACCAACCCCGGGACATGTCAAAGACGGATATTCCAGAATTCTGTAATTTGAAAGGTGGGAATTTCAAAACAGGAAGACTCAGATACGGTAGTTTTGATCTCATTCTTTAACGCTTGGTTCTGAAACGTTTGGTTGGAAATGCCCGTCGTTAGGAATTGTACAAACCGTAGGGAAGATACCGTTTCTTTAAAATTATGCGGACAGCTTCATTCTTAAAACCTACTGCTAACGAAATGCCATCTTTGAAGTGTCGCAAACCAGTTTGTTTCTATCCTCATTTTTTTTCTCATCAAGTTCCTTTTTGACTTATTTGAAGTCTTGGCTTCAATTGAATCGAAGAAAACCAAATGATTTTGCTTCCCTTTTTTATGCTCTCGATTGAACTCCTAATGCTAGTTCCTCAATTTCCTTCTCATTTGAAAACAATTCCACATTTCTTCCTCTTTCACCCATACCCCGATAAGAACACATTCCTCGCCTTCTCGACATATGTCTCATTTATGTCTCCTATTGTTCTTTCTCCCTACTCATTAATACTCAAATAGCGTTGTTCTCGACTGTTGCTGTTGCCCCCCGTCGCATGCACACACAACCCTCACAATGTTGTGTGCGCGCACATGTGCGGCGGTTATGACGTATTTGGTGTATACACCGCGCCTCACACATTGCGGACTGACGCGCACAAGGTTTTCTTTCATTTGTTCATTCTTCTCCGCTTTGTTAATGGTTTTTTCGGCTTGAATTCGTCCATTTGCTTGTAAAACTTACTTTCAAAAAATTTTCTCATCGATTTTACCCAAATTTTTGCAGAGATGCCGCGTGATATCCCCGCAACCAAGGGTGTCTATCTGCTCGAGCGTGTGACCAACAAGGAAATCAACTTGGAGAATATCGACGAAGAAATGCGAATGGAGCAGGTCCGTCAGGCAGGCGCCAAACTTGATTGGGCATCGTTCGGACAGGCAGTTCGCCGCAATTTGCAGGTAAATCGTTGATTTTTGAGAAAATTTACTCATAAATCGATAAATTTGCAGGAGAAACGGAATACGATTGATGCCGACGGACGTATCGACGTGCTGAAGAGTCTCGCCTTCATGAAGACAAAACTGCCTATTGAGCCAGAAGCCCCGATGGAAGAGAAAATCCGAATTATGGCGGAAAGCTTGGGGTGAGATTTTGAACTTGCAAATGTCAGTAGCGGTTGGACCAAGTCTGATATATCTGGAGTGCTATCTTGAAATGCAAGTCAGAGAAAAGGTCTGCATTAGGTTCTGACCCCATTTGAGCTGGATACATGATCTAGTATGTCCCCGAAACATTGAAAAATGCCCGATCTCGCGAATCGAGCCCGTAACAGATGGTTTGGCTAATGCTTATCCAGCTAGGTACAGGGCATAGCTCTCCTTTTGTGATCGAATCTGGAATTCCTCGATTGTCACTCAGAGCTTGTCATGAATTTGGTCAGAAGTGGCCCAGAAGCGGCTGTATTACGGGCCTCAGCTGGATTTCGGTCAGAATGTGGGATTTGAGACGCTGCTATTTTGTCAGCAATTTGAAACCAAATCTGGCCATCTTGCAGCCCCAGAAATCTTGCTTCTCCCGAAAACACAGCTATCCTTTTCAAATATTCTTTTTTCCAGATGTACACACGTCAGAACCACCCGCGGCTGGACCATCACCAAACCCGAAGAGCTCAACATGGACTTGACCATCAAGAACGGAGAAGTCGACACTGTTGTGCTGAGCTTCTGGGAAGAGCCTGCTTTCTATTCTCGCGATGCGACAAAAACGCTTCACAAAGGAGAGTGGAGTGAGCTTCGTGACAGACTGGCCAACATGCTGGCTGTGTACAACAAGGATCTGAGCAGGTAGGCTATCTCTTATCAAGCTAAAAGTTCCTATCAATCTACTCATTTTGTTTCAGAAATGACAGAAAAACCTGCAAAGCTGCAATGGACGTGCTTGGATCTATGCTGAAGACCATGAATGCTGATGAGATGTACACATCGATTCAAAACAACAACTATGGGTATTATCTGAATCGCTCAGATCTGCGTCAGGGACGGCTCTACTACAATGTCGAACCTCTCTATCGTCGTGTCCGCGCGAAACACCACACGTATAGCTTGCAGAAAGAGGATTTGGATATTCTTCCATACTTTGAGTTCTCGTTCGTCCCAAGTGAGAGTGTCCAAGCTTTTCCAGAGCACAATCCATAGTGAGTTTTTGAGATTTATTTGAAAATCAATCTTCTACTGGCGGCCGTTCAGAAGTAAGCCTTCCATTTCAGTTGGTCGGAAATCGCAGACCGCCGAGAGATCACCGACCCAGCCTACCGTCGCTGACCGGTCGGTCGGCGCGCCAACCGATCGGTCAAGTGCCGTCCGATCGGTAAGCTCGGTCGGCTGTCGGTCGGCTCGGTCGGGGGTCGGTCGGTCGGCTGAACTTCTCGACCGAATGGGAGCCTCATTCAAAAGGTCCAAAAAGAAAACTATCGCAATCTCAATAATCCTAAAAAAAATCGGCAAATGAGGAAGTTTTAGATTACGGTAGTCTTTGTTATGGAACCTTCGGCCACGACTACAGCCACCTTACACCGTATCGATTTTTATTTACTTCAAAATTTGCAGTGGCGAATGGAAGGAAACAGGGTCGGCCAAAGCTGCTGTCTGCTTGAAGTTGTCCAAAGGCGTGCTCGTCAGCGAGCCAACTCGCAGAAAGCTTCACGAAATCAGTGCGAGATCTACCACAATCCAATGCTACACCAACTGCTACCGTTACTTGACTGGAAGTGTGCTCATCAAGGATAACCTCAAAATGATCACCCAATTCCCTGGAGAATGCACTCAACATCACTACACCATCGATAGATCGTCATTCACTAGTGAAGGCGACTCGGTGATCACGGAGATTTACTTGAAGCGCCTTCAAGACTTCCACAAAGTCATCGAGATTCTCCGCAAGGAAGCAATGCACATTAGCATTTGGGAATCTGTCTTGGCAGACTGCTATGAGCTGCAAGGTCTCGAGGAGCGTATGGTTCCGGCGATCAACATGTTTGTGAATTTGTCCAGAAATGTGATCACGATCAGATTTAAGACCAAGTACGCACCCATCAGAGGTAAGTAGTAGAAAAATGAATTGTCAGATATATTAGTTATTTTTCAGTCTGCATTCGGGATGGCGTATGGATCGAGGCGAAGGTTGAGGTGGTGAATGATCAGACTGGAGCAAAGATTGCAGATCGTGTTGATGAGCTTTTGACTCGCAAGCTCAATGAGTAAGTATGAATTTCAAAGTGTCAAAGCTAGCAAATTGAATATAGGCGTATGAAAGTTGTATTTCGAGACAAGCTCACTTGGGTTCATACTTGTCACTAACCGGGCTCTTTCAATTCATAAACTTTTCCCCTCATGAAGAATTTGCCAAATTTTGCTTTTTTCAGAACTTGGAGCATTCCAATCATGCTCACCTTTGCAGTTTCTGGAGAGGACTGCGCCTTGGAGAAGATGAAGGTTCCACTTCGCGAGGAGAATCCGGAAACCAAACTTCCAACACCAACCAAAATTATTGTCCACAAAAACTAATGATTTTTCATGTGACGTGTATGTAATTTTCTACGGTTTTTCAAAGTATCTCGAGTTTTGTAATCACTATAGGCATTGTGATTTCATTGTTTGTATTTGACGATCTTCTAAGCAATATTGTTGTTCTTGTTGAATGGACTAAAGTTATAATTAAATGAAAATATTGGAAGTGTATTCACTTTAAAATACTTCTCATTCAGCTTCCATAGTGTAAAGATCTTTGGTACGGATGTATACCATAGTAGCCGTTGTCTCGTGGCCGTCCCATACTCCAGAGGTACATCGAAAGAGGATAGATCGAAGGTACATCATGCTCAGAAGGTATATTGACTAAATGTAAGAGGGTACATAGTTTGAAAGGGTACACGTAGTTGTATCACATTGTATCACATCAGTGGGTACATCTAGGCCAATCTCAGCCTAGATGTGATAAATTCCATGCTAATATACTATATAGATGTAACTTTTCAGACTTTGTACCCTCTAAGTCACTGAACCCCATTGAGCATGATGTACGCTATTTTGAAGTACCCTGGGAGCATGGGTCTCTAGATTACTGTATTATTCAATTGATGAGCAAGCGCATTCTGTTCCCAAGAACACTGGTCGTTTCCAAAAAAGGCGATGTTGACGTGTCTTGGAAAATCTGTTGAAGATCTTGAAGAGCTCACAAACAATGAACAGTTTAAAACATTTTTTTCATGGCAAAAATTCATTTCTCAGCAAAGAAAAAAAAACACATCTATACATTAAAAATAAGCTTGAACGTTTGAGATCACAAAATCAGAACGCAATATGTGTGAGAATGTGTGTGGGGGTTGATTATTGACATATAAGATTAGGTTCGAAGTATGTACAAAATTCAAATTTTTTCATTTAAGAGTAGCCCGTTTCCAACTCTGAATTGACAACTTTTCTTCTTATCCTTGATGAGAACTCGACGTGGCTTTCACGTACCTGAAAGCTGAATAGATATGAGTAAATTTATCTTTTAAGCTTCCGTTTTCTGTACCTTTCCCATGTGAAATGTCTCTTTTATGCTTTGTCGGAAGCGAGTTGAAAGGAATGCATATAAGAATGGGTCTACAGCGGCGTTGAAAAACAGAAGAAGGAAACTGATGGGCTGCAGAACACTTTGCAAGCAGTTCAAACATCTTGGCGCTGAAAAAAGAGCCCATTTCTAGAGGAAAACGACTATTTTATGTGGTCCCCTACCCATTGGATCCCTCCAAACGGTCCACATAAAATATACATATCGTGGAAGAGAGAAGAATGCAAATGCCACCACTATGCCGACAGCCAAACGACCAACCTGAAAAAGATCCCATGAAAATAGAAAAAAGACTATCCCTATGGAAGACAGAAAAAGAGTTTTGGTTCAGAACATCTGGTATGAAGTCGAAACTAAACAAAATGGTTTCCTGGCAAGTGAAGTACAACAAACAAACTGTGAACATATGTTCTCGAACTTTTAAACAAACCTTTCGCCGCTTCTCCACTGACACACCACCAGTAGAAGCTTCTGACCGCCAGCTGGATCTTGGAAGTAGCTTATTTGCAGACTGTTTAGTGATAGAGGCGGCTTTGCTGACTACCAAACCGATTGTAGCGTAGATACAGAGAAGGATGACCAGAGGGACAGCGTACCAAACAATGAAATTGATAGTGGCCACTAGTTTAAGCAAATTGAAGCCGTAAATTTCCACATGGCGTCTGGTGCAAATCTGTAGGAAAGAAAAACATGTATTATTAATCATCATATGGCGTTTTTCTTACTGTATATGTCTCATTTCCGTCGGAAATTTCTAGGTATTGACTGGCATAGATGTAAGGGGTATTCATAACAGCGCTGGCTGAAAAAAATGAGCAGCATGAGTCAGAGTGTGCTCTAAAAACTTACTAATCCAAACAATAGCTGAAGAAGTTATCAAAACTTTTGAGTTGAACGCTCTTCGAACTCTCAATGGGCGAAGAACAGCGATCAATCTTTCCACAGATACCAGCACCTGAAAAACTTGAATTTTTCGGCAAAATAACAATTCCTGTCTAACCAGAATTCCAGCCGACACATTGGGTATAAAGTGAAGTACGTAGATGTATGAATAGCATAGGGCTTTGCCAAATGGCCAGCGCCCATGTCCTTGCAACACGAAATTCACGGCATTCTGAAGCACACAGAAGATTCCGACAAAGAGATCGGCCACCTGGAAATGCAGAGAGAGGGGTTTTTGAGAATTTGGGTTGTTGGGTACCGTAAGATTGGCAAGGAAGAAGTTGGGAACACTCCGAACTTTTTTCTTCGACACGAACACGAAGAGGATGAGGAGGTTTCCTGGAAAAATCATTTTATTGATTTTTCAAAGTTTAACTAGTTTAACTAGGAATACCAATTAATAAGATATAGAATAACGTGTTCCAGATGATTTTTGGCCATTTTGACCATTTTCAAAACTCTGGAGTTCAGCTCTCAAGTGTCTGATCAATTTGAAAACTTTGGAGGGTGTGAAACAGACCTATATTGAAAACTTCGAATTTGCAGAACTGTTTGACCATCTCTAGTTTTTCTGTTATTTGATTGCTGAGAGACATCTACTTTTTTCGCGTTTTCAGTACAAAAACAAGAAAAATGGTGTGTTTCAGTGATCATAATTATAACTGAAAAACTAGGAATTTTCGAAAATTTTTGGGAATGCAAATTTTTCAATCTAGGTCTGTTTTACACTCTCCAAAAATTTCTAATTGATGGGAAATTTAACAGCCAAGCTCTAGACTTCTGAAAATAGTAAAAATCGACTAAAAAAGGCGTTTTTACGTCTCTTTTTGACCGGTAGTTGGCTTAAAGTCAACGGTTTGAGTGCCCTTCTATTAGAGGGAATACGATAATTTTATCTATTTTCTTCACATTCATCTAACCGTCCTGAAAATCAATTCATTTCCATTTTCTGTGTCTTCTGATACCTGCGAAATTGGAAATCAAACCCCAAATCGGTATTTACCCATTTTCTCTCAATGTTTGCTTCCGATCAAGCGTCGTTCTAATGAGAAACTCAAACTTTTGGGGTTCAAAAATGTGTGAATGATCACCAGATGATTCCCACTTACCAATGATAGTGGCCAGAAAGACGAAAAGATAGGATACACACAGTAAAAAGTGTACCACGGGATGATTAAGAGGAGAGTCGCTTTGCATTCGTTCTGGAAAATGATATTTCGATATCAAGGAGAGCAGGTGAGGCTAAAAATATGAGCAAGCCGAAAGTGGAAAGTTTATAGTCAGAAATGACGAAAGATGAAAAAATGGAAAAAAAAAGAATGAAAGTGATATAGAATTTCTCATGTGTCTCAATACTTTTTCAAGGAGGATGCATTTGCTGAATGAAATAAATGAAAAAAAAATCTGAAGAAAAATTGCAAAACGAGACGGATCAAAGACGTTTTGAAGAGCTTGAAGTATGGTGTGGCCGCGGATGAAAGTTCACGAAACACATCTTCTTCTTTTTCTCCCCTCGCGTGTCGAGACATCAAAAAGACGGCGTCTTCTTTTTGATTCGGGGGGAGAGGAAGTGGAAACATAGATCAGTAAAATAGGTGCCCGGAATTTCAAGTTAGAAAAAAAAGTAACGTGCGGATCAGGAAGAGAAAACACTAGGGCTTCTTTTCCCTTACTCCGAGACACGCCTCCAGCATTGCCACATCATTCTCTATGAATAGAATAGCAGGTGGAATGCCTTCAGTGTTAAGGTTACGATGTCGTTCAAACTCGGGAGGGCTGAATGTGGGCGGAACAGCCTTGGGGGCCATCTGGCATATGTATATGCTCAAAGATCGAGATTCTTAAATCTTAAAAAATGGATTTTGTTCTAAAAGTGTGTACAGATAATCTAGGAGAAAGGATCATCTAGGTTAATCTTTATCGTGAGGTGCAAGATGAAATGCTTCATATGATTTATAAATAACTGGAAAGCAATTTTTAAAATGATCCAGGTCTCTGGAAATGATTGAAATTTGAGATTCCTGCTTTTGGTTACAAAAAAGAAAATACTGTGAATTCTCTATTAGAACTCCCACTCGATGCGTGTACTTTGAGCTCCACTATCTCAGTTTCTTTAAAAGATATCAAAAAATGTTCAACTAATAAATTATTTATCTTAATATCACTAATATTTCATCAGTTGACAAATTTTTGATATCTCTCATAGGAATCGAGATAATTGAGCTCAAAATACTTGTCTAGGGTAGGGCTTCTATTAGAGCAAATACAGTACTTGCATCCAATCTCAGTTAGTTTGGTTCGTATAAGAAATAACAAAAAAACGTTGAACATATAAATTATTTATCATAGTATCACCAATACTTTATCAGTGGGCGGCTTACTGATATCTCTCAAAGGGACCGAGATAAATAAGCTCAAAGTATAAGAATAAGAAGGGCTTCTATCAGTTCAAGTACGGTACTTGCATCCAATCTCAGTTATCTTGGTTTTTTCGAAAGATATCAAAAATGTTCAACTGGTAATATATTTATCATAATATCACCAATATTTCATCAGTTGACAAAATTCAGATATCTCCCATAGGAACCAAGATAATTGAGCTTGAAGTACAGAAGCTCAAAATTTCAATGTAATATAAGAAGAAGTTTAAATACAATATTTAAGAGAAGGAAATTTATACCTTAATATGCTCAAACTCAACAATTTTTTAAACTACGGTGAGCGAGGGAAGTTTAAGATATCCTATGCTTGTTTTGTCGGATATAGGATCCACTGTACTTGATAAAAGAGAAGCCCGTCATATACATGCACTGTTGTCTCCGTTCCTATAAGAGATATAAAATTTGTCACCTAATTAAATATTGGTGATATTATGATAAATAATTTATCAGTAAAAGTGTTTTATTATCTTTCAGAGAAATCGAGACAATCAAACTCAAAGTGCGGGTTTACGGCAGGCTTCTATCAGCGCTAATACAGTAGCTTTGATTCCAAAATCGTCACTCAATTTCCGTAAAATTAAGTACAGCTTTATCTATACGATTCTCGGTCTCTCACAAAATATTTCGGTGACTTTATCATAATAAGGAGTACTGTAGTTTCCTATTACTCATCCTACATTCTGTCACAAGACATATGTATCTCTTAAGTAACTCCTTTAATGAATAACGAACGCTAAAATACAACCGATGTCTCCCATGCAATTTAAAGTAAACAAGGAAAAAAGGACCATGCTACAAAATAAATTCATCTGGAATACCGAGTAATGTTATTCGAATTCTCAATAATAAACAACACATTTTGCAACTACACTTCTTTTCAATTACTTGAATATTAATTAAAGCAAATAAACTAGAAACACGTATTAATAATCAAGCGGAAAGATGGCCAATACTAGGGGTGGGTACTTCCTACTAGACAGATGGGTTATAGGATGCAAAATGGGGAACAGAATGAGCAGAAACCAGTGTGAGGGAATGTTAATATCCGGAGTATGAGCATAGGCACACGTGTTGCGGCGACAACTACGTCATCTGGACCAGAGAAAGAATAAATGGACTAATAGTTTTTTTTTTGTGGGAGTAGTTGTTGGGAGCAAGGGTGTGGATATATCCCTTTAGTTCAGTTTACATTCAGTTTATTTTCTATCTAGTTTTATCCTAGAGGGCGTCTAGAGGGTGGTGAAGAGTTGAAATGACAGACACTAACTTCATGGGGGGACACTTTTGCCAATTAAAGCGAGGAGAAAAACGTGTGCAATTGAGGTGGTGGTACCCGACGCCTCGCTTTTCGGGAGAGAACCACAAAGTAGGAGCAAAAGAAGAAGATGAAGAAGAAGGAAAAAGTGTGGAAAAGTGTCGCCGAGCAAATAGACAGTTGCAACTGAATGTATCAAAAGGAGAAGAAAAACGAGAGAGAGAGAGAGAGACTCTCACAAATGGACCGTATACGCTCTGAAAGCAACAATAGAAGGGTCAGAGAGTGACCCCCGAGCGGTCAATTGAATACGTTTTGAATGGGACGGACTATTCGCAGAGTGTAAAAATCAAACCTTCTCTTTCATTGGCTCCGTCTGCTTCCCGTTCTCAATTCGGTAAATAAATGATTGGGGAGAAAAAAATATTGGGGATTAATATATAAACGAACGGAAAAAACACGGGCTGAGAAATCTGAAAAATACGGAGAACAAACAAATTTAGTTATGATTAATTTTAGGGGGCGTGGTAATGGTGCCTGCTTAAAAACATAAACATAATTCACGAAAATTATAGAGTCAAAATTTAAAACAGATTTTTGATATAACATTTTTCTAACATAAGAACAAATTTCAAAACTGACATACGTGACTTTTGGATTCTAAAGTTTTTCTCTAACAAGGCACTCAAGTCAAAGAAATTTCAATCGCCCTAGAAAATACGTTCCGAAGAGAGGAAGAAGTTCAATTGAACAACTTGGAAAAGATGTTTGAAAAATTTATAGATTCCAAAAACTTTATATGAGTCGATAAGAAATTCTGGCGTCAAGAGACAAGCAGCATATTCAAGATGTTTTACAGCCGGAATAAAAGTTCTGAATAGTTAAATTTGAAGCAAAATAAAGTGAACAAGGGTTTCCATTGACTTACAGTAATCCAAACTTTTTCAATACCAAAATCTACAGTCAAGGATGCTTGGAACGGAATTTGGAATTTTTAAAAATGCGAAAATTCCAAAAACAACAACTCAGAAAAAAGATTCACCAGAATATTTCCGAGGCTATTTTTTTGGAAGTCAATCCCTATCAAATTTTTTCCAACCTTTCTACTGTGTAGATTTCGTGACTACGGTATGTTCACATGCGAAAAATGTGTTTTCGGATCTTGAAATTCAGAATTTCTACTTTAGAATTAGAATTTTTCAAAATACGGAAAATTCGGAAATTTTCAAAGTCTGAAATATCGAAAACTCTGAAATTTTGAAAATCGGAATGTTCCGAAATTTTAAAATTCGGTATTTTGGAAAATCAGGTTATCCCGAAATCCCGAAGTTCCAAATTTTTCAAAAATCGGAACATTCCGATCTTCAGAAATTCCGAATTTTTGAAAATCGGAATATTTCAAAATTCCAGAATTTCGAAATTTCGAAAATCTGAATGTTTCGAATTTCCGAATTTTCCAAACTTGGAAAATTCCGAAGTTCCGAAGTTTTCGAAATCGGAATATTCCGAGTTTCTGAAATTCCAAAATTTGGAAAATCAGAATATTCCGAACATCATAAATTTTGAAATCGGAAAATTCAAAACCTGGAAACTCAAAAATTGAAGTTTTGAAAATCCGAAATTTTCAGAATCAGAATATTCCTAACTTCATAAATTTCAGATTTTCAAAAATCGGGATATTCTCAGATAAAGAAATTTCGAATTTTCCAAAATCGAAATAGTCCAAGGTTCCGTAATTCCGAAATTTTGAAAATACGAATTTTCGAAAATTCGAAAAATTCCGAAAAAACCATTTCGAACATATCTGGTCTACAGTAACCCCAATAAAGAATATCAGATCTGTGTGACGTGTCTTGCCACTACAATCCAGAAAAAATATGTCCAACAAATCAAAAAATATCATGAATAATTCCAATCGAGGAAACAATGATTAAAAAAGCCCAATTCGCCTTTTGTTGTCTTTCTGAGAATGCCAAAAACTCCATTGACAAGTTTTTATTCAATAATTCATTCTAGCCTCTAGCTCTATTCTCTAGAATTGAAAGACAAAAATCATAGAAATGAATAAGCATAGACTGGAATCGGTCAAGAGGGCACACCGAATGAAAATTGCGACACAGAATCCAACAAAAGCCCGGAAAAGTTCAAAGACCGATTCTTTGATCATCTGGTGGTAATTACAGGAGAAAAGGTTCAGGCCAGCATGTGCAAACCGCGTTTTTCTGTTTAACAAGAGCATAGAGAAGGTACGCAAACATTGTTCAACACCTCCAATTATGGCTAGAGTTGTTGCTTTGTTGCTCCGAAAGTTTTTAGCGATTTTTTTTTCTTATTCATGTGAAAAAAAGGAATTTGGAATTCTGGAAGGAATTCTGGAAGAATATGGTCTGGGAAGAAGACTTGAAAACAATTAGAAAGTGGTGCAGTGCAAGTTAAAAAGATGGTCCCTTTTTCACTTATTTTTTGTTTTCGAGCATTTTTCTAGAACGTTCTGTTCCTTCTAGCTAATTAGAAACGAAAAAAAACTACTTCTCCCACAAATTCACAAAAAAAAAACACCAAAAAGACTTGAGAATAAAACGGAAGATCAAATTTCACGGTTTTATGAACTTTCTCTCCCTTCTCAAAAAACTGTTCTTTCTATTTCTATACTTGGACTTCTTAGAGGCAAAAAAGTTTCATTTCGGGGTGCTCCAAGCAGAAAAAGGAGCCCCCGAATGAGATTTCAATGAGATCTGAAGCGTGAAGCTGCTTCCCAACCAACTTTTTTTCTAATTTAGAACTTTGGCGCCAAAAGAATCGCTAGCCAAAAAACTGGGATAGTGCACGTAGAATGGTTGTAAAGCTACTTTTTTCTTTAATTTACGATTTGAAGCTAAAGAAATTTCGCAGAATCGGCGAAAAAGGTCGAGATTGGCGAAGCGCGAGAGAAGAAGAAGACGAATTCTGGGATTTTTCACCCACGGTTTAGAATTTCAGAATGCATGTCGTCGGACTGGACAACTAATGAAGTGAGGAAAAAAAATGGAAGGGGGGAATTTCGGAGAATTGGAAAGTGTCTGGAAATTCTTCTCAGGAAGAAAAAAAAAAAAGGAAAACTGTGAATTTGTTTTTCATGTCTTTTTTTGCTCACCATGTCTTTTGAGCTACTGCTGAGGGACCAGCCTTTCACATTGAATAGATAATGGTTTGGATGTTTTTGAGAAAAGAAAATACAAAATGATGATATGTAGGAGAATAATTCAAATTGAGAATGAGCAATCCTGGAAGTCATGGCACAGGAAACATGTAAAAGGTAAACGTAGGTACCATTAAAACCCCAGAAAATTGCATAGTTCCGGGCAGCGGAAGACGAAGAAAACGAAGAAGGAAAAAAGAAAGATCATTGAAATGTGGAAGAATGACAACTAATGCTATTGCTCAGCCTTGGCAGTAATTCACAGTATCGTTCAGGCTCTCAGCAGGTGGTAAACCGGTCTCGAGGAAATGACAAATTCTGTTATGTAGTATTTTGAATGAATGTGTGTAAATCTGAAAAACAAAGATATAGCCGAACGGATCCAACAGCTTTGGGATATCTAACAGCTTTTTTTTTCTTCTGGAAAAATTTCCAATCTGTAGGGATGATCTTCAGACTTATCACACACAAGATGCTATCACTCAAAAGCAACAAGGGCCCCGGAGCAAAGACAAGAGGCAAGTGACGTGATTTGCTTGGGGCGCCGACGGGTTCGAATTAAAACGGCCCCGGGTAACAAATGACACACACGATGAAACATGAGAGCGTTTTTTAAGGCTGGTGTGGAAAAATCCCATGTCTTACACGCCTCTTGACCGAGGACATCGCGCGCCGCAAGAAATGTTGTTGTTTGGCAGTTTAGTACTACATTAGAAGGGGAGAAATTTAAGATCTCAAGAAACGTTCAGACTGTTTTCTCTATTTCCTCTAATTTCAAGCGAAGAGCGACATGTTGACAGGCGGCTGCAAAACACATGAACTTTGAATAATGTGGGATCTTTTTAAAAAATAAATGTTTGAAATTTTTTCCAAAAAATGAGCAATGCCATGTTTTGGAATGTCGTTGCTGACATTTTTCTCATTTTTTTGTCATTTCTACGCGGTGGCCGAACTTTTGCAAGTTTAGTCTTCTAGGCCATCATGTAGAAAAGGCCTGGTATTCATCTGGTGTGTTTTCTAGGCCATTTTGACGTAGTGGCCTAGGAAAGTCAACTTGAAAAAGTTAGGCCACAACTTCTAAACGAACTAAAAACACATCAGGAGCATGTTTGACTATTTTTAGGCCAAAAAATGCTGGTGGCCTAGAAAACTCAGCTTGAAAAAGTTAGGCCACAACTTCAAAATGACCTAAAAAATACACCAGGAGCATATTTAGCTACCTCTATGCGAAAAAATGCTGGTTGCCTAGAAAACTCAACTTAAATAGTTTTCGACTTCTTTCGAGAGGTTCCATAATTTTCTTTTCAGAAAAATATTTATAAAAAATTATTGAATCGGATACACTGTCTGGGATATTTCAATATGAAAAAGAAAAACAAGAGATCGTTTGTGGGAAAGAACGGAGTAACGAGAATTGGGAACTCACACACCACTAATCTTTGCTTATGCCGGAAATATAGCCATGGCAATAGCAATTCAATAACAATACACAGTCATGTATTTTTTCTATTATGGCTTTAATAGAAAATCATAGTCGGAAATCAGAAAAAAATAGACAAAAACATGATAGACACGGTTTTTCAGATATCTGGGACACAATAGAATTCACGATTCTTGACCAATACACGATTGTTCAGACATAAAAATAGGTATATTTGTGGAAAAAGGATAAAAGATGCGACGGGAAAAAATGAGTAGGTTTCAAAATTAGATTTGATTTTTTTTTCGTTCAATTCAATCTCAAAACGTGTGTATGTGCCCTTTCGTGTGTGTATATATGCTCTTGACGGATCTGCTTACAAACGCGGATGTCCGTCATAGCCCTACTAGAATGTTTTAGTAGCAACAAGTCCTTTTTTAGGTTGTTGGGTTCAATGAATGTCTTTGCAAGAGATTTTGTTGGGTCCGATTACAATTGGAAAGCGGGATAGAATTTTGGGAAAATTAATTTAAAAACGAGAGCACGTGGTCATTTTTGGTTTCTATTAAGTGAAATTAATTTGAGAAGATTCAATGATTATATTCGTTTAGAAACTGAATTTGTTTGAAATCTCACAATTTTGCATTAAAATGGAAATCTGTAATAGAAGGACAACCTAGCTTTGAACTTAGGGACCACATATATCTCATTTCATGTCAGACATATCAAAAAGTTGTCAACTGATAAAATGCTCATTATAATATCATAAACATTTTATCAGTTGACACATTTTGGATATGTTTTACAGGAAGTGAGATAGATAGGCTCAAACGTGACTGTGTGGGATCACATCTACCGTACCTGTAATAGAATGGTCACTTAACTTTTGAATTTGGGATCATATATCTCATTTGATGTCAAAAATATCAAAAAGTTGTCAACTGATAGAACGTTTATCACAATATCAGCAACATTTTGTTAGCTAACACGTTTTTAGTATCTTTCATAGGTCTTTCATAGGAGTTCAGATAATTCAGGTCAAAGGTAACCGTGTAGGGGGCCCATCTATCAGAACACAGATAATAGATGGGTTCCAAATCATTACTTTTGAGCTCAATTATCTCAATTCTCATGCAAGTTATCAACAATGTGTAAGCTGATAAATTGCTTATCATAATGACGAAAAAGTTTTGTTATTAGACAAATTTTGGATAGCTAGCATCGGAATTGAGATAATTGAGATTAATGTGGGGTCTTTTTTAGCAGGTTATTTAGAAATTAAAAGTTATGATGGCTAATCATTTTTTCAACTTTTTTATCGGTTTTAGCTAACACCGGCTTTTTAATACAATTGTTGAAATTTTTCGTCTAGCGAGAATACAAAAATTGTTATCCCCAGAAAACTATCCTAAACTAGAAATCGGCAGAAAACAAGTGGCCATTTTGAAATTGCATTTTCAAAAAATTTGGAAAAGAGAAAAAATCTGAAGATCACGCGAAAGGGCCGGCCTATTGTGGATCGCTTTGAATTCTTTGAATAAAAGCGGGCGACTGCATGGAAAACATTTATAAAGAAAACAGCTATTTGTTGCAAAAAAAGGAGAAGAATAAACTTTTTCTGTATGAAAAGGTGTGAAAAGCTATATGAAGGAACAGAATACGAAAAAGAAGAGGATGGAAATGAAAAGGCTATCCGTTTTTTTTTTCGAAAATATTTTCAACAGTCAGTCCAATTCAATAAGTTTTTACCCCCCTTCAAGTTTTCATATTTGTTCTCGCGTACCTCGGAATCATGAAACACTTGTCCGAATGGTTATTGAAAGGGGATGAAGGAGAAAAAATGGAGTCGTTGTCGTAGGGTAGCAAAGGAAAACGTTTGGAAACTTTTTGAAAAAAAAAGGTCACACACTTTTGTGTAAGTATAAAGAGGTACATATTTGTGCAAAGAAACGGGCTGTTGGAGATGTTAGAGTTGTCAAAAGAAGAAAGTGAAAATTATTTCCTATTTTTACTTTTTGACTTGAGCTGTTTTGTTTCTCAAAATTGCTGTGTGCACTTCTAAAGAGAAGTGGAATAGATCAAAAAATTTTACAACGAAGTGAAAAATGAAAATTCGAGAAAAATAAAACGAAGTTCTATGAAGCGAAGTTCTTTCTGGAAAGCCTATTCAAATAAAAATGTTGTGTTCGGGCAGGAAATAAACGAAAAACATGTCATCAGCTACTTCCTCTCTTTTTGATGGGGTGGGACAAGAAGCCAATTTTGTTTGGCGACTTCAAAATCAACCTAATATTGAGGGAAGGGGGCTCATTTTGGCTTAATTTACTTCAAGAAAGATATGTGAATCCGAAATCTATTGAGAGTTCGAAAAATCATTTTTTTTTCGGACAAAAGATTTGAACCTTATTTTTAAAGGGAACATAGCTAAATTTAAACGTTTGCAAACGTAAAGCAAAGTCTGTTGAATAAAACTGGAAAAAAATGAGTTCGACTAAACAAAAAAAAAGAGCTCAAGTTCTGTAAATTACCACTCTCAGAATAAATATGTACATATGAATTAGATAGAACGAATGAAAGCAACCAAATTTAAATATTTTCAGAATTAAGCTTGAGTTGAGAGTTGTGACACTTTGAAGCGAATCGTCTAATTTTTACAAATTTTTACAAAAAATTTTGATTACGAAAATATACAATACCGGTCATTTAGATTACAAAAACGTTTTTTTTGTGGATTTTCTCTCATTTTGATCATTTCTTCGTCGCGGATTTTTACTGAAAATGTGAAAAAAGGGGTGTCTTCCAGAAATGAGCAAATAGCTGGAAAACTAGGAATTTCCAAAAAATTCTGTCATTGCAGAGATTTTGAACTAGGTCTGTTTTACACCATTCCAAATTTTCAAAGTGATCGGAAACTTGAAATCGAAGCTCTAGGCTTTTGAAAATGGTCAAAATGGCAAAAAATCAACTGAAAAATACATTTTTGTATGTCTTATTGACCGGTACTGTACATAGTAAACTTGGTTAGATGAAACTTAAAAAATTCAGTTCTATCGAATGAAAATAGAGATTCAGTTCTGTAATTGGTAATTTTTCTGTATAATTAAATTGGTGTGAGCATAGTGGTCAAAAATAGGGCCGCTGCTTTTCGGTTAGGGTACTTCTGGGATGGATAGGTTTTGGAGGTCTAACGTCGCTGAAACTGTCAGGGTCTCCATGCATATTTCCGGAAAAACAAAAGGTTGGTCCATGGCAACATACCCATAATGCGCGCTATGGCTCTAACTCTGACAGACATTTGTGGATATTGTAAATATCATAGCTACCAACTTCTTCAATATTTTTCGAACTACACCTTTTTTTCAAGATCAAATACAGTTCAATTCCCTTCATCTTACCCGCGACAGAACAGAAATTGGATAGTGTCGCGTTCAAAGTCTCTACTAGAACAAGAACACTATAAGGAAAGTGACAAAAGACAGCAATGTTTGACCAACTAGTCGAGTTGCCATGACGAGACGTGTCTTACGGTCTTTGGTTTTGAAAATGTCGTCTCGCTGACCTTTTGATATACTTAAGTACCGTTTTCTCGTGTTTTTTTTTGAAAATTTCGCGCGCTGCAACAATAACTTCTATCATCCATCATTTGATGATGAAGGGAATTTCTAAGTACAGTAAGAAGACTAAATGCGGAACTTGAAAACGTCTCGACAATTTGAACCTTATGGTCGGGTTCTTGGGAAATAGAAAAATGTTTCTCAAGTGATGAGTACTGGTAGACACGATGGAACAGATGGGATTTTCACAAGAAAAACTGATTTGAGAGAGAGAGAGGGTGAAATCCAAAGTGTATTGTATTTCTCGGCTTTTGTCTATCTTATGTTCCCCGCCAAAGAGTGTACCCTAGGTGTTTACCGACATCTCACAGCTTTTTACCATCCTCCTAGTACCATCATGTCATCGGTTATTTGCACTGGTCTCTCTCATTTTTTCAATCATTAGATGTACATAATAATGTGATTTTACTTGTCTCCCCTTCTTTTGTTTGGTTGATCGCTTAGAAGATGTTTGAAATTTAGCGTGAGAAAAGCGAACGAGATCAGATTTAGTGAGCGAGAAAAAAGGAAGAAAAAAGAGATGAGCTGTGAAAACAGAACCAAAACACAACGAGAAATAATTCATTACACTGGAAAGTGGTCCAAAAAGTGAACCTAGTTGAACTAGGCAAAGAGTATCCGGTGACTAAAAATATTCCCCCTAGAAATCCACACACACATGGCAACTCGAATGGAAAAAGTTTGGAGGTAGACAGTGGTTTTTGGCGCGTTGTTTGAAATTCGAGACCAAGGAAAGGGATTCCCTAGTTTTACGGTTTTTTGGATTTTTGGATCTAGATACTCACGTGGAAAAAAAACAGCGGAATGGATATAGGGAGCAGTGTGTGACTTCCGATTTTCACTTACCGGTAACGGCTTTTTGGTGATTTTACCGGAAGAAATTTAATTAAATTTACCGGTAAATTTGGTTCTAAAACGTCGTTGTTCTAAAATGTCGCGGTTCCAAAACGTCGCAGTTCGAAAACATCGCGGTTCTAAAAAGTCGCGGTTCCAAAGTGTCGCGGTTTTATAACGTCGCGGTTCCAAAATGACGCGGCACTAAAATGTCGCGATCCCAAAATATAATTCATGAAACACAGTTGGAAAATTTCGCGGTTCTAAAACGTCGCGGTTCAAAAATGTCGCGGTTCTAATACGCCGCGGTTCTTAAACATCGTGATTCTCCGGTTACAAAGTTTGAAAAAAATCAGGAAATTTTCCGAAAAATTACCGATAGTTTTTGGTAAATCTACCTGTAAATCTATCTGTCGTTTCAGCGTTAAAACACCGGTAAATTGCCGGTTAAGTTACTGGTGAAAATTCTGGTAAATTTAACGAAACCGTATCGGTAGCACACACTGATAGGGAGTAAAATTTCAAAGAAGCATTAAATACATAACCAGACTATAAATCATTACACATGCACAGAGAACACACATCTAATCTTTTTTCTGAAAAGCCGCGTTTTTTTCAGGAGAGACACATTAAGAATGCGAAAAATGTGTTTGTCGTCGTCATCTCATTATTATGTATGTCAGGGCAGGGATGTTCAGACGAACCAATATTTTGTTCCAGATGGGAAATGAGAAAAAGTGAGTCAAGTCTAAAAATATTACAGCAGAAGGTGACACATATATTTTTAAGGGTATATTAGTTTAAAGGTGCACAGAGTGAAGTTGGAAAACGTGACAGAAGCTCTAAGGATACATAAAACACATTTTTTAAACAAATCAAGAAGTCTAGTTCTCTTTCAACATTTTTAAATTGGTCCCTGTAATACCCTGTAAGGCCCTCGAGAGGAACCTTGGAACAATAGAAGGACTGGCCCTTCTACAGGGTTTACGCTAAGCAAACAGGTTTTACGCTAAGCAGCTACAGAGTCTCACTTCCTGAAATTGTTTGAAAAAAAATCTAAGATAATGCTCAAAAATCTTCATTCAAAAGGCAAAAACAGGCGGCTCAAGAACCAACGCACTCTCTCAAAATGCAAAATTGGAATACTTCACAATCGCCGTGATCCGAACATCCTCTGAGCCCTTGGAATGTTCTGCGAGCAAGCACACATTGTCCCTGGCGACATGCAAAATGAGGTGGACATTCTGGATCACAGTGTTGAAGATCTTTGAAAAAAACCATACGGATTAGGAAACTGAGTGCATTGTCCAGCGATACAGCTTTCATCAGAGTATCGACAATCCGCATGGACTTGGCAGTCGTATTTATCGAAGAAGCAGTTGACGATGGAGATGGTGAGGAGGAGGAAGCACTGAAAAATTGGAATCTTTGGGATTCTAGGTAGTGTAACTTGGTAGGATGAAAAGAAACCAATCACTGAGGTTCCGGTGTTTTCTCTTCTTTTTTAAATTTTTTAAAAATATTTTAAAAATTTTAAAAATTTATTTTATTCATTTTTAAATTTTTTGAAATAAACTCGTGAGCTAGTTTCTAGCTAGCTGCCGAGTTTCGCGGTACACAGTACTGGCCCATGTGAAGTGGCAAAGTACTAAAAGGAACGTGTGTAAAAGGGATCCGGTGGAAAAATACCCATCTTAAGGCTTTGTCCTTCATGGATCAAACCGGAATTGCTGTCGGTATTATACTCTTATCGTCTTATGGTTGTGGTTTAAATATTAGACACTTTACGTAGTTTAAGACCATGAAAAATAAGCTTTACGTTTTTTATGTGTTACCTAGTAGAAAAGTACTAAAAGTATCCGGATGGAAAAGACCCAAACTGTAAGAACTTTGCCAAAAAAAAATCCTGGAAAACACGACTAGGTCAAAATGAACCCAACATACAGTGAACACTCTGGCCACTCGGATCGTCAACTTTGAACTCATATATCTCGGCTCCTGTGAAAGATATCAAAAAGTGGTCAACAGACAAATGATTGTTCATATTATGATAAACATTTTGTCAGTTGCATATTTTTTGATATCTTTCACATGAAATCAGATAATTAATTGATAATCAATTCATTGACTTCAAATTATAATTGGAAAAAAGCACTCACCAATAGGTACTTCATTTGTCTTGGCTTTATCCAAGAAAGAAATGGATGACCTAGGTTCCCGCTCCATTTGCTTATATGAAACTTGTGTTAATTGAATTAAGTACACATTCAGAATTAACGGGAATTTCCAGAAAAAGGTTAGGTAACACCCACAAATTAGAAAAGTGGGAAATTTCGGAAAAAGATTAAAGGAAACTTTTTTAGGTCCACCTACGTTTGAGAATTTAGAGGATGGGAATTATCCAAAAAAGTTGAATTTTTTCAAAATTTCCCATCCTCCTGTTTTCTCAAGAGTGGGCGGCATGTGCCTCCCTTACCTCTGAATGTCGCCTTAATTCGATTACCACAAGTTACATATAAGCAGGGGGAGCGGGCACCCAGGCCATCCATTCCTTTCTTGGATAAAGTCGAGAGAAATGAAGTTCCTATTGGTGAGTGCTTTTTTCCAATTATAATTTGAAGTCAATCAATTAATGATCAATTAATCATCTGATTTCATGTGGAAGATATCAAAAAATATGCAGCTGACAAAATGTTCATCATATTATGAACAATCATTTGTCAGTTGACCACTTTTTGATATCTTTCACAGGAGCCGAGATATATGTGTTCAAAGTTGACGATCCGGATGGAAATCTATTAGAGTGTTCACTGTATGTTTAATTCATTTTGATCTAGCCGTGTTTTCCGGGATTTTTTTGGCAAAGTTCTTACAGTTTGGGTCTTTTCAATCCGGATACTTATATTATTTTTCTACTAGGTAACACATAAGAAACGTAAGGCTTATTTTTCATGGTCCAGTATGAATTGGTCCAGAATGAAATGGTCCAGAATGAAAGAGTGTGGGACGACTCGCTCCGCAGCTAGCTCACTGACCTTCAAACAGGAACCTTTGTAGTTAGATAGTACCAGAGATGCACGGACAGTCCGTTGTCCGTTGTCCGTTGTCCGTTGTCCGGCCGTATTTGGCTGTCCGTTGTCCGTTGTCCGTTGTCCGAGAAACATTTCTGTTTCAAAAGGCATTTAAAATGGTGGATACCGTAAAACCTGTATTAGAAAGGCCGGCTCTTCTATTTTTCCGCCCGTTTTTCCCAAAAATTTTCAACGAAAAATTTGACAAATTCATGTTCAAAGTTCATAAAAATCTATCAGTTTAAACAAAATTTAGCAAGTTTTTCATTTTAAAAAAGTCTCTGATTATTAAATTGTGGAATTTCGGAATGTTTTTCATTGAAAATGTACGGAAACTTTTCAATTTCATGACACATTTTGAAGGAGGTCCTTCATTCCAGGAGGTTCTTCTATTACGGGGGCCCTTCTATTACTTCTATTTTTCCAAGCCCTTCTCGGAGGGCCCTTCTATTAGAGGGACCCTTCTTTTAAAGGGGCCTTTCTAAGACAGGTTTTACGGTAAGCTCCGTTACTTTTCGCACCACTATTTTCCATCCTTATCTCGCATTTTGATCATTTTTTAATGGAAAAACTCGGTGATTTTGAAAAATTTTGTCTGTTGTCCGCTGTCCGTAGTCCGTTGTCCGTCCATTTTTGGTTGTCCGTTGTCCGAACAAAAAAATGTCGCTGTTCGTGCATCTCTGGCTACTACCCTGCTCCACTACCTAGAATCCGAAAGATTGCAATTTTCAGTGCTTCCTCTTCCTCCTCACCATCTCCCCAATCAGTTGCTACTTTTTCTGCACCGCGGACAATATGTGTTTACTCCTCGGCCGTTTCTGTGTCCGCGGACAATGCATTCGTTGTCCAGATCTTCATCCAATTGATCGCCGTCGATTCTCTGATGATCCTCAACACTGTGATCCAGAATGCCCTGCTCATCTTGCATGTCTTGGGGGACAATGTGTGGATGGTCGGAGAAGATTCCAAGGGCTCAGCAGATGTTCGAGAGGCGATCAATGTGGACCATTCCAAACTTGCTTTTGTGGACAGTGTAAAGACTTTTGAGCCGCCTGTTTTTGGTTTTTGAATAAAGTTTTTTGAGCATTATCTGGTTTTTTTAAAATAATTCCAGGAGGTGGGGTCAGGAGGTGTAGCTGCTTACCGTAAAACCTGTATTAGAAGGACCGTTCCTTCTATTGTTCCAAGGTACCTCCGAAGGACCTATCTATTACCATACTTGCAACGGGCCGGGCTTTTTTCGGAATTTTCAGGGCCCGGGCCCGGCCCGTCTCGGCCCGGGTTTTCAGAAAAAATTTTCCAGTCGTTTCAAAAAATTTTTTGGGTTCAATAGAATAAAATAGACAGTTTTCGGTCAAGTAATAAACTTTTCAAAATTAAAGTGTCCATGAAAAATAATTTTTTCACAAAAAAATTGGAAAAATTTTCTGAAATCCCAAAAAAATTTCAAACTTGGAGAACCCGGGCCCGCCGGGCCGGGCCGGGCCGAGGAGTCACGGGCCCGTGCCGGGCAGGGCCTTGGAAATCTTCGGCCCGGCCCGGCCAGGCGCGGGCCCGGCCACGGGCCGGGCTTTGATTTTGCAAGTATGTCTATTACAGGGGCCTTTTTATTAAAGGGTCTCTTCTAATACAGGGTTAAATGTAGCTGGGTTTCCAACAAAACGTTGTACAAGTTTTTTAAAACTAAATAAATTTTTGTGTCTTCTGAATTTTCACAGACGTGACGATGACTCCAGATAAAAAAAATTCCGTCAAAATTTTTTTAAATAACGTTGTATTTTTGAGAACAATAATTTTTCACAATTTTTCATTTTTGTGTACCAAAAATGCGTAAAACAAACAAGCAAAATGAAGATAGTAAAGGTTATTCACTGATTGAAAAATTTTCAGAAGTTTCAAAAAATTTCCCAATTGTTTATTTAAAAATAATTCAGAAGACCGTGGCTTATAACAGAAACTACAGGGTGCGGCAAAAGTATGGTAACAAAACTTTGACGCGAGCTGGCGCGCGCTGACGCGCTTCTCATGGGTTTATTTTATATTTATAATCTTCCGCATCTCTTCAATAGTGAATTTGCAAAGTTCCATCTTTATACCTCAATATTTACAAAGTTGGCACAACTTTCTGTAAGCCTTACTTCATTATTTTCCTATTTTGGGCGGATCTTGACGGTCGTGAAAGTGTACCAGGAATACTACTTATTGGGAAAATCATGCTGTCTATGTCACAGTGCCTAAAAGGTCTTGATTTTAAACCACTCAAAAATATCTAGAATTGGCTCACATCGAAAAACGTCTTCAGCAGGAAGTGCCAAAACTAAATGTTCCAACTCGAATCTCGAAAAATGATGGCCTGCCTTGAGTCAGATCACAATCCGATGGAGATTTCCGTGCTTGGAATTTTTTAAGCATATGTTCAAGTTCATTTTCACATATTTTTGGGTGCTCTCAAAAAATTTTTCCGCGCAGAACGAGGCAATTCGCCTGCAGACCACCCCCGTGCCGCGATAAACGCTAACCGCTGGCGTTGAGCCCGGCCATCAGAAACAGAGCTGCCAGAAACAAACAACTGTGATCTAATTTTGTACCAAATTTCTTTGATAGAGTCCTGTTAAAATTTGAAGCTGATTCGACTATTTTCCGAAAAGTTATGACTTGTTCTTTCTGTTACCATACTTTTGCCGCACCCTGTAAATGAGGAAACCGAATCTCTGAATGTAGATTTGAAAGAAAAAACCGTTTCATTCAAAAAAAAAAACAAGGAAAAATGGAAGACTTGAAAGAAAGAAATTCGGAAAAACCACTTTATATAAAAAATGAAAAATTTTCAATTTATAACTTTAAGATTATTTTCTGTAGATTCGTTCTCGGCTGCATCAATTAGTTCTTCATTATTTGAATTACTCCTTTACGATCTCGGGATACATTTTATCGTTCAAATCAAACTTGATGAATTGTTTGATAACTCTGAAAATGAAATTTAAGGGTTTTTTCTCTTTTTTTGAATTCTTACTCCGCTTCGATATGGAATTCGCCGACGTGATGGCTAATCGTGCTGAAATTACCATCTGGATAACAATTGTGAATCACATCAATGTCAATGTCATGGTGGGGCTAGAAAACTTGAATCTTCCACTTTCAAATATTTGCCACTTACAGTATCTGTGCCATTAGTTTCTGCAACTCCTTCAATTTCAAAATGTTTGTCGTGTAGTTTACTAGTGCCTTTGATTTCTGAGATTATGGTTTTCCTGTAAAAATCAATGATTGGGGTTTGAAAAAACGAATAAATAACTTACGATGGTTGCGATTTTTCAATAATTTGTACACTATATGAAAAGTCAGGTTTGTAGCAGAACAGTTCACCTTCGAACACAAATTTCGTAGTGGATGAACTCGAAATTAGAAAAAGAGGAATAACTAAAAATAGAAATTTCATTTTTTGTCTGATTCAGAATGAGGGGTGTTGTGACGACTGCGTCTGATGTGCTGGGAGTATTTACACTAATCCTTTCTAACATATGGTGGGGCTTTACCAGAAGCTTCTGGACGTCTCTGTTTCCTGAGAAAAGCAATAACTTTGGGAGAATGGGGGGGCACCAGACAATGGACACCATGTGGAGAATTTGATTCATTGTTCTCAGCAATCTGTGTGGAGGAAAAATTGGAGAAGTTGAACCAAACGGTGCCTCTTACAGAAAAATTACGAACTGCGAATTAAATTTTGATCTTCCATGAATACATGTACCGCAAAACCTGTATTAGAAGGGCTCCTTTAATTGAAGGGCCCCTCTAATAGAAGAGCCCTTCGAGAGGGTCTTGAAAAAATAGAAGGGCCCTGTAATAGAAGGGCCCCCGTAATAGAAGTGCCCTTTGTTAAAAAGGACGACCCTTCAAAACGTGTTGCGAAATCAGAAATCTTCCGTACTTTTTGAGTGAGAAATACTCCGGGAACTCCAAAATATAATAAAAATTTGTAGAAACTTTATTTTTCAATGAAAATCTTGCTAAATTTTGGTGAAATCGGCAGTTTTTCATGAATTTTGAACAAAACTTCGTCGAACTTTTTCATGCAAAATTTCGGAAAAAACCTGCCCGAAAAAATATAAAGGCACCCTCTAATTGAAGGACCGCTGTAATAAAAGGGCCCTCCGAAGGTGCCTTGGAACAATAGAAGGGCCGGCCCTTCTAATACAGGTTTTACGGTATACGAGTTAAAATTTCAGGTCTGGTGCAAATTATCAGAATTTTTCAACCTGATTTCGTGGATGTTCAAATTTATAAAAATTATTGGTTATAAAATGCTGTATGGTCATTTTTTGGTAGAAAATGTTCCGAGAAATGCCGATTTTCAAGGTTTGTTGCAGCAAAAATTGACTGCAACAAACCTTGAAAATTTCTATTTTTTCCGTGCCTCTCTCGGAGGGCCCTTCTATTACAGGAGCCCTTCTATTAAAGGGGCTCTTCTAATACAGGTTTTACGGTACTTATTGTCGTTTTTGTATACATAAATCTTGGAATAGTTAGATATAACTTTTTCTAGAATCGAAAATTTTGATTTTGTGAGGTTTTTTCATTTACAAAATTTTGAGAACATTATTTTTTCATGTTCCACCATCCTTAGGCCAAAACTTGTGACAGGTATGAAACTAGATGAACTTTTTTTTAGAATTATTTATCTCCATAATCTCATTTTCAGGAAAATCTGAAGCTCTTTTTGTTTTCCAAACTTTTATTCACGACTCAAAGTAAAATTTAACAAACTTGTTGCTTCAAAAAAAATTATAGGAAGTTCTAGCAAAGAAAAACTGGTGAACGATGTTTCAGAAGCCATCGTCTTCCCACTTGGCCGTTTCAAGGTCCCAGGTCATGTTGATTTTTTTGATTTCACTGAAAAATAATAAATATCATAGTTTTGATCGTCTTGAAGCTTACCCTTCTTTGAACGAAACATCTTTTAGAAATTTTCTAGCTGCCTGGTGTTTATAGTTGTATGGGTTGCATGAATGCATCACTATTAGGTTGGCGGGAAAGTCTTTGTCACTCTGTTTGTTTAATCACTGTTCTCGTATATGGAGGCTGTGTATGATATCGACTCTAGTGAATAACAAGGTGATAAGAACCTTCCATATAAACAAGTCCCCATTTCCTTCCCTGCTCCTCATCTGTAATTGAAACGATATGTTTGTTCCCACTGCTATTCACATCAGACATGTTTTGATTTACCTCTTCCTATCTCACACCACGATGAAGGATTCGGAAACTTTCTTGAAGAATGTGTACAACACACATGCCCCTCACTACAATACTATTCGCAATTGGTTCCATCGTTTCGAAAAAGATGACTTCTCGCTCGATGAAAAGGATCGCTCTGGGAGACCCCGTGAGTTGGATTTGGACAAGCTGAAGCACGCATTGCAATCGGATCCATTTCAATCTAGCCGTGAACTAGCTGTCACATTCGAAGTTCACCATAGCACAGTCCTTGAAGGTTTGAAGTCTCTTGGAATGAGAAAACTTTTTGGTCGATTCATACCTCATCACCTGACTCAAGCCAACCTTGACCGCCGAGTCGACGATTCGATTACTCTTCTCACTCTCCACGCGGGCGATCGATGGCTGGACCGGCTAATAACCGGAGATGAGAAGTGGGTCTTCTACGATAATCCACACAGGAAATCCCAGTGGGTTGGAGAAGGAGAGAGCCCACAGGATGTCCCCAAACCCGACCTTCATCCGAAAAAAGTAATGCTCTCTGTGTGGTGGGGAGTGGACGGCCCCATCTACTGGGAACTTCTGCCCGAGGGCAAAACAATAACTGGAGACCTCTACACTACTCAACTACGAAACCTCAAGAAAGCAGTCGACCGTTCGGCCCTGAAAGACAAGAAAGTGTACTATCAACATGATAACGCTCGCCCACATGTTTCGAAACAAGTGAAGCAGGAGCTGATGGGATATGGATGGAATGTTCTCCCTCACCCCCCGTATTCTCCTGATCTTGCTCCTTCCGACTATTGGTTATTTGGCGATATGACACGTGCCTTCGAAGGAAGAAGCTTCAATTCCCGTGGAGCGGTCGAAGCGGCACTCAAACAATACTTTGCCTCACGCCCGGCTGGATTCTACCGCAATGGAATCCATAAATTGAGGGAACGTTGGAGACATGTTGTTGATAATGATGGACAATATAATTAATTATTCGGTTATTTTTTCTTTGAGAAATAAACTATTGAAAAAGTGACAAAGACTTTCCCGCCAACCTAATACAAGAGCTACTTTTTGCTCCAGCTGAAACTAAAAATTTGGTATATTTCATGTATTCCGAAAACTCACTCCATCGTTTGGCTTGGTGGTATTTCCAGAAGTTGCAAATTTCGCAGTGGTATTCACAGATGTTTGGTATTCACTTTCAGAGATGATGTGAAAGCTGAAATTTCAAGGTGATGAGAAAAAAAAGGTATTGATTGGTTTACCTCTCCCGAAGATTTTCCCGATCATCAAATTCTATCAATCCGATTCTGAAGGTGAAATCTTTATCACATTTCAGCTTTCCTTTCACAAAGACTTCCGTTTGAGCTGACAATAATACTAGCATCATCAGCAAAACCAGGGGAGCCAAAAAATGAATCCTCATAGCAAAATTTCGGAATCCGGGTGACGAATTATTTTCTCTTGTGAGCACCAACTATTTATAGTCATTCGCGGAGAAAAGAGGCGGAGCCTAGATGTCGTGGGTGGTACCTGCATTCCTAGAAAAAACTTTAAAATCCTATGAAAACTGACGATAGAGTGGGAACAATGAAGATAGTTTCTTGACGCTCTGAACGAAAAAATCGTTTTCTTGAACCTTTACAACCACTTTTCAAAATAGCATATGAACCTGAGAGAGCATGAAAGCGTTTTGACTAAGTGGTTCGCCGGGCCATGGAACTTTTTTTTGAAAAAAAAAAGTACTGGTCGGGTGGTGATGGAGCAACTGACACAAGGTTATTGGATACTGAGCCTCGTTTTTTCTTGGTTTCGAAACCACGAAGTAAATAGAAGAAACATAAATTTGGATTGAGTTTGGAATTGAGATGGAAATTTAGTTTTGGAATTTAAGAGCAGTAAAGTAAAAAATTTATGAGCAGTAAATAAGGAACAGTACTATTCAATAAAATACACAAAACGCAATTTTCAGTTGATTTGTTGTCATTTTGACCATTTTCAGAAGTCCGGAGGTCGGCTGTCAAGTTTCAAATTATTTTCAAAACTTTGGAGGGTGTAAAACGACCTAGATTGAAGAGTTTGCATTATTAAAATTTTTTGAATTTGTTTAGTTTTCCGGCTAATTGCTTATTAAAAAACTGACGTTTTTTAGGAATTGGAAAATATCTGAAAAATAGGATTTTTCAAAAAAAAAATGCAGTGTTTGAAAAGTTTGTTTAATTCGAAAACTTTTTCACCCACTCTAAAGTTTTAAAAATGATAGGACACTTGACATCCTATCTCCAGATACTGGAAATTGATCGAAACCAACTGAAAACCCCGTTTTCGAAAATCTTATTGACCGGTACTGTATATCCTAATTGCATATCAAAACCGCTCTTAAAATTTGCAGAAATTTCAAAAAATTGAAATATGGGGGTTCGAAAAATTTCCCTCAAATGGTCTTAAAGGCACTAACCAGACTTTTTGTATCACACGATTTGAGGGTTGATTATTAATTGTAGTTTTTTTTATCAAAATTTCAAAAAGTTCAAACAAAAAGAGTAGTTTTCTGATATCCACATGATTCAAAAAGTCTCAATTGCGAAAAAAACATCACTTGGCTGCAAGAGCAACGTTCTCAAAATACTCATTTTTTTTTGTTTTCAAAACATCTGATGCAGCTTTTTTTTCAGGCATGGGTGAGACAGCAACAAAGCTGAAAAGTTTTGCCATTCAGACAATTCCTGAGATTACTCAAAAATTCATTTTCGATTTTCAACTTTTTTTACATTTTTCAACTTTGATTTCGTGTATCACTCATACCGAGTACAAGAATAGGACCCAACATCTATTCATGTTTTTGTTTCTTCATTCAATTTTCAATTTGTTCCTGTTAGCTGTAATTTTTAATAATTTTACCATTTTTAACCATTTTCCCAAGTCTGGACTTTGGCTATCCAGTTTCCGATCACTTTGAAAATTTAGAAGGACGTGAAACAGACTTAAATGAAAAACTTTATTTTCTCAGATTTTCTCAAGAAATCCTAGTTGTTCTCGTTTTGTCGATTTCTGAAGAATATCCTTTTTTTGTTTTTGAACTGAAATGTGAAAAAAAACAGGTGTCTCTCAGAAATCGGCAAATTCCTCAAAAACCAGTGATTTTCAAAACTCTGTGGATATAAAATTTTCAGGTTTGTTTCA
Source organism: Caenorhabditis nigoni (assembly GCA_027920645.1). NCBI lineage: Eukaryota > Metazoa > Nematoda > Chromadorea > Rhabditida > Rhabditidae > Caenorhabditis > Caenorhabditis nigoni. The sequence continues at coordinate 3,459,616 of CP115869.1, forward strand.
TAACCTCCACATTTTCAAAGTGATCCGTAACATGGAAGCCGAGCTTCAGACTTGTGGTCAAAATTAACTGAAAGAACTTTGCATATACGTATAGCTAGCACGAACTGAAACTAGAAGAACTTTTAGCTGAAAGCATTTATATCCATAATTCCAGTTTTTGAAAAAAAAATGAAGCTTGAAGAAACATAAAACCATGTCAGAAGGTTTTTTCCTCCAAATATGCATGTTCCAATTGTTGAAAAACTAAAAGTTTATTACTTGGAAAAATAACTAATAAAAGGTTCTGGGATAGGTCTCATACATTGTAGTAATTCTCCCAAATTGGTGTATCCAAATCCCACACTATGTCCTGCTTTTTGATTTCTCTGAAAAATATCAATTAATACTGGTTTTGATGGTTTCGAAACTTACGCTATTTCGAATCCATAACCGCGAATGAATCGTCTATCTGTCTGGGAGTCGTATTCAGGTGGACAAGTGTGTATTACTACAAGAGCTAATTTTTGCTCAACCTGAAACAAAAAGTTTATTATAATTAATAAATTCTGAAAACTCGCTTGAAAAATTCCGGGGTTGGTTGCTTTCGCATAAATGCTAAATGTGGCACTGTTGCCAGTAGATGTGCCGTTTGACCGAAAAATTATGTGAGAGCTGAAACTTCAAGGTTATGAAAATTGAAACAAAATATTGACTGATTTACCTGTCTGAATCTTGGAATTATTGTAGGAGAATATGAAATCTGAATTCTCGAGAACACCTTAGCTCTCCTTCCAGGAAAACTTCCGATTGTGCTGTCGATGAGACAAGCATCAAAAGAAGAAACACGGGAGCCAAAAGATGAATCCTCATAGCGAATTCTTGGAATCCGACTGACGAATTATTTTCTCTTGTGAGCACCGACTATTTATTGCCATTTTGGAAGAGGAGAGGCGGAGCCTAAATATCGTGGGTGGTACCTGCATTCCTAGGAAAAATTTAAAAATCCTATCAAAACTGACGATAGAGTGGAGACAATGAAGATAGTTTCTTGACCCTCTCAACGAAAAAAAAAAGTTTTTTTTCGTACCATTACAACCACTTTTCGAAATAGCATATGGACCTGAGAGAACGTTAGAGAGCATAAGAGCGTTTTGACTAAGTGGTTCGGGTCATCGAACAATTTTTTTTCGCAAAAAAAAAGTATTGGTCGGGTGGTGATGGAGCAACTGACACGGTGGGTATTGGATAGTGAGCTTCGTTTTTTTTTCTAGGTTCGAAAGCCACGAAGAAAACGGAGCATTTACTTGGATGGGGCTTGGAAATCACAAATAAATTTAGTTCTAAAAATTTGTGAGCTGTGTGATGGAAAAAATATATACAGTACCGGTCAACGTGATCTGCAAACCTTTTTCAGTTGGTTTTTGGCCATTTCGATTATTTTCAGAAGTCCGGAGGTCGGCGGTAAAGTGTCCACTTCCAAAAATCGAGAGTGTATCAAACAGACGTGGAATAACAACTTTGCATTTATAGGAATTCTCAAAAATTCCTGCTCTTTCAGGTTTTTGCCGAGTTATAATTGACATCTGCCTTTTTTAGGTTCTCAGTTCATAAATAGGCCAAAAAAGAGAAGATTGTCTTTCAGAAATAGGCAAATAGCTGGAAAATTAAGAATTTCTAGAAACTTCTGTAAAGAAAACATTTTCATTGTAGGTCTGTTTCACACATTCAAATATTTTGATTTTGGGATGTATTGATCTGACACTTGAGAAAGTGATCCGACGCTTGACAGCCGAGCTCCAGGTTTCTGAAAATATCCGAAAATTAACAGAAGATATGTTTCAGTATCGTTTACGCTCTCAAAAATTAAATAAGTTTCAGACTGGAAAACTTTTGTAGTTACAGAATAACCTCTCAATTAGTCTCAAAGGCACAGACAGGATTTTTTGAAAAGCTGAAGATTCGTTTATTGGTGATTCGATCAATTTTTTCATTCGTTCAGAAAGTTTGCGGGAATAAGCTTTCTAATAGTCACATGATTCGGACGTTCTCAATTTCAAACAAATTCGTCATTTGGCTGCAAGAGCAATGTTCTCAAAACACTCGCTTTTGTTTTCAAAACATCTGATGCAGCTGTTTTTTTTCAAGCATCAGAGAGAGCCATACAGCTGAAATTTTCATTTCTCAATTTTCTCAAAATTTTGTTTCTCATTTTTTCTTCTTTTTGAAACTGATTTTGTTTATAAATCATTTAAAGTACACGAATACGATGCAACTTTGTCTTTTTTTTGTTTCCTCGTGTAATTTTCAATGTGTTCTGGTTTAGCTTTCTTATTTAGTAGTTTTTCCTCCTCTCTGTTTTTATGAAAATTCTGAAAAAAAAACTTCTCTCAATTCTCTCGTGTTATTTCAAATAGTTCGAAGACGTCATTCCACTTCTGATCCTCTCCAATTTCAAGTCAAAGTTGATTTCACATCCAATTCCACACTCCTATCATAACGGGAAACGACTTCTTCTGTTTTTAACCGCTTTTAAGGCACTATAAAGTGATATTTCTCTATTTTCGCCTCTTCTATGCCCTCCAATTAGCCACTCAAAATGTCCCTAATGACTTCCTGACCGCAACAGGCTATAATGGACCCCTATTTTCTCTCCTCAGCCTCATATTTAAATTTTGCCCTACCTTGTGCGCGCGCAATGGTCCGTTTTCGGTTAGCCTTTTCTGCGTCTCTCACTCTCTCTCTCCCCGTCCACCTTGCCCCGTTCATCACTGTGTTCGCCCCGCACATTGGCCCGCTCGTCCTTGCATGGTCCGTTTGCCTCCCCCTCACTGTCTGCGTCTCCCCTTTTTACACTCTCTACACTCTTCTCTCTAATAACGGTCCGCTTTCATTATTTATGCAATTTTTGTTCGCGTTTGATGTTTATTCAAGTGCGCATCCGATTTCGATTGTCTTCTTTCGATCCTGGCTTCAGTTTTTCTTCCTTTTCTCACTTGACACACATAGTTTGCAAAAGGTTTTATCGTGGTATTGTGCGAAAAAAGACAATAAACCAGCGCTGAGTAGAAAATATTGGAAATGCAAGAATTTTGATGTTTTCGGCTTCTGGCGTTAGTGTTTGGTGTTGAGCCAGGGCTGATAACTCAAGTTGCTCAAGGTTTTTAGCTGAAAACGTTGGTTTCGCTCAGAATTTCAAGCTTTGCCCGGTTTTTTTTTCCGTCAAAAATGGATGAAACATTTGAAACAAACAGTTTCATTCAGGAAAAATGTGCTTAAGGTTTTCTCTGGTCCGCGTCCTGTTACCACAAGTTTTTTATTTAGGAAATTAATTGCCAACTAGGCTGGGACGCATTTTTGATAGATTTCTCCGTAAATTGAAAGTTCGCTTCAAAATTAGCGTCACTAAATGAGGAAAATAAGTGAAATGTTGGAAATTCGTCGTTTTCGGCTTCTGAAATAGTTGTTTGCGGTTATTTTTCTAACTAGCTAAGCTTGTAATCCAAATTACTTGAGGTTTTTGTACCAAAAACGCAGATTTTGCTCAAAATCTAACTTTTCGGTGTTTTGAAGAAAATAATTGTGCAAATTATCATTCTTCTAGGTTGGAACACTTATTTTGATAGTTTTTTTCCCCGTAAATTGAAGCTTCTAATCAATATTTCCAGCGTCACAAGATCGGAATGCTGCCTAACTGAATTTTTGAGAATTATAGATTGGAGAGATCTAGAAACAAGAAATTAGACAAATTGGAGCTTTTTTCACACATTTTCCATAAGTATTCAAAGTTTCAAATCAAGAAATGTTTGAAAAATACAAATCAGTTGTTCCTTCCTCATTTTTAAACCTATTTTTGCCGAGTTTTCCTCTTTTTCTAATCAGTCTCACCAAGGAAAAACGTGTTACCAAGCCCCACGGCATTTTTTGTTTACATTCAAATTTCGAAACATGGTTTATTGCCCGAGAATGACTTTTTCGTCTTTTAAATGTCTCTCTGATTCATAGTTCCAGTTGAGTGAGAAGCGCGTTGAGAAAAGAAAAAACCGTTGCTTATCTAGAAGTTTCTTTTTCAATTTGTAACACATCTTCGTCGTCTTAATGCCATTCAAATTGAATGAAAAGAAAGAAGGAAGAGATGAGAAAACGACGTCTTCTTCGTCTTCTTCTTAAGTTTCCACCCATCAAAAAACCAGATCCAATTGGCTGGCAACAGACTAGAAGAATTCTCTCCTGGGTGTCTGTACACACATGCAATAAGAACACCCTTCTCTTCCTTGAAAGTTACCTCAGCACTCGTTTCCCTCTTCTTGCTTCTCATCTATTCCATCTCTCTCTTTCTCTTTCTCTCTCTCTCTCTTTCTCAACTCCCATCCTCTGGAGAGTTCTTGTAGGTCTCTCTTTCCACCATCCAGTCTTTCACGTTACTTGTGTCTGCGTCTCTCTACAAAATACTTTACGTGTTTTACTATTTCATCAACCACGGTCGAATGTCAACATTCTCCAGTCAGCCGGCAGTCTCTAGTTTTCCGTCTCTTCCTCGACTCACTACATTTTGTTCTGCGTCTCAACCCTTTTTTCTATATTTTTTTTTGAAAAAAGAAACTTTTATGTAATAATAATCTTCGTCATGCCGTTGCTATAAACAAAACAATAGTTCCTGATCGGATTAGAAATTGAAATGAAAAACGGTTCATTTTTCTTTGTTGGGAAACCTTTTATGTTTCAAATTTGTAGCATAAATGTGCCAAACTGTTTGCCAAAGTCTTCTTGTTCACCAAAGAACACGAAAAAGTTGTACTTTTGTAGTCTGAGATGTGCCACAAACTCACACTTTCGCACAACCCATCTCTTGTAAATCTAATTTTGAAGATTTTCCCTCCGTCAAGGATTCTTTTCGTGGTGGGAAGCGAATTTGCAGCTTCTTATTAAACTTGAGGAGCCAGTTTATTTTCTGGAAAATGTTTTTTTAAGCAAAAAAAAACAGTTCCATTCTCTGACTATATTTATGCTCTTATCAGAATTGGTTTGAGTCAACTCATCTGCTCATAATGCGTCATGCATATACGTCATGGACATGTGTACTGAGTTAGTCATATTGCTATCCAGATGAATATGTTTCTTAGATTTCTTGTGAAACTGATGTTTTCTTTTTTCGGTTAATAATTGATAAGTATTGATAAGTTTAAACTCAAAAGACCAAGTTTTCATCGTCCCCCCCCCCCCGTGTTATCAGTCAGACTCGGCAGAAATGTCCTCTTTGCCAACTAACACCCTTTTTTCTCTCTCTTTTTTCAAAAAGTGTTGCTTTTCTTTCCGTCCATGATTGATTTCGCCCCAAAACCACTTTTCTTGATTGCAGAACTCAAAAAATGGCAAGCACAGGAGGGGTGCTTGTCGATGATATCGTGCTGGAAGTGCTCCGGAAGTCCCAGCTCGAAGCCTACACCGACAAATTCGTCTTTGTCTTCGATGTCCGACGATTTGATCACTTTTCACATGTACGGGACAAGGATATGCAGGTATGAAGAGAATGGTGAAGAGGCTTTTTTATGAGAATAATTTTTTTCAGGATATCGGGATGCAGCAGCCCCAAATCAGGCAGCTTCGTGAACAGATTCTCAAAATGTCAAGAGAAATGTGGAATCGAAGCGATCCAAAGCAGGTGTACGTGGCCGGTGACCAATCAACACAAAATCAAAGTGCAATTGATGAAAAAGCATTCATACCTCTTGATCAGGTAAATTTTTTTTGGCTGAGAAATGACGATCTAGGTAATTTAGATGAGGAAATGTTAGAGAATATTTTTCCCACAATTTTTAGACCTTGAATGTTCATTGATAGGCTGTAGACATTCAATGTGGGTTCTTAACACTGCAGACAATCCCGAGAAGCTATTTCGAGTAGATTATTTACCTGAAAATTGAATTCTGTGTGTCCAGCCAGGTTCACAGAGTTTCGGACGTGTTAATACAATCTCGAACATCTTATAATGAATCACTCATGATATTAGGGCAGATTTCTAACATTTTCCATGCATTTCAACAATTTTTCCTCGAAATTCATAATTTTTGACACTTTCAAAGTTTAGAAATAGGCTCCGGACGTTTAGTACAGGCTAAGACAATTCTGAGAAGCTATAATTCTGAGAAGCTATATAATTCTGAGAAGCTATGTACCTAATAATTAGGTGCAGGGTATCTAATTAGGTTCACTGACGGGTTAAACACAGTTGGAGACAATATTGAACTTTTTTTTCAATTTCTGATGGTATTGAGACAGATTTCAAGCAACTTGTGTGCTCTCCTAGAACTTATCCCAACAATTTTTTTTCAAAATTCACAATATTCCCTTTTTTCCAGATCAAGCTGTTTGAACAACTCGGAGAAGGCTCATTTGCAGTTGTGAAGCGCGGAACTTGGACCAGAAGCAACGGACAGCGGATCGATGTGGCCGTCAAGATCCTTCGCGATATCTCCCCAAACATCATGGACGATCTACGAGTTGAGGCCAGCCACCTGCTCAAACTCCAGCACTCATCACTCATTCGGCTGTACGGAATTGTTCACCAGCCGGCAATGATGGTTTGTTTGCCAAATAGATTTATAATACATCTCCAATTTCATGAACTTTAGGTGTTTGAACTGTGCGAGGGCGGATCGTTGTTGGATCGATTGAGGGACGACAAGAAGCCGATTCCTCTGGTGTCGAAATTACACGATTACTGTATCCAGATAGCCAAGGCACTGCAGTTCTTAGAATCCAAGCATTGTGTTCACAGAGATGTGGCGGCCAGGAACATCCTGCTTGCGAAGGATGAGAATGTGAGTTTTTGAAATTTGATATTTTGTATTCTGAAGATCAATTTTTTCAGACCGTCAAAATTTGTGACTTTGGTCTCATGCGAGCACTCAAGGACAATGAACAAATGTACACTATGGCTCCACAGAAGAAGGTTCCATTTGCATGGTGCCCTCCAGAAGCGCTTCGCCACAGGAAATTCTCCCATGCGTCTGATGTCTGGTCATATGGAGTCACGATTTGGGAACTCTTCACTTTTGGCGAGGAACCGTGGGTTGGATGTCGTGCCATCGACGTGCTCAAGAATATTGACGCTGGAGAAAGGCTAGAGAAACCCAAGTATTGCTCAGAGAGGATCTATCAAATCATGAACAACTGCTGGAAGTCGAATCCAGCGGAACGCTGCAAATTTGGGACCATTCGAGAGGACCTGAATTCTGCTTTCTTTCTGGAGGCTGTTGCTCGAGAAGGGTACAACTCCATCCAGCCAGGAGCCCTGATTCTTGCTAAGGGAGACGAAGTGGTGGTTGTTGAAAACACGTTAGTTCAAACAATTGATTTTGAATTCTTCTCTCTTTTTTTCAGCGGTCAGGACTGGTTTGGACAAAACAAAAAGAATCAGCAGTTCGGAACATTTCCGAGATCGGTGGTGTTCGCACAAACAAACCAAGCGGTCGCGGCGGCATCCGCTGTTACTCCACAGGTTGGTTTTTTTTTTCCCTTCAAGTGTCTAGTATTCAATGATCATGCAAATTTTTTTACAGAAAGTTCCAACAGCTCCAACGATCAGAATGCGACCAGAACCGGTGATTCAAGCGCCTCCACCTCTTCCATTCGCCTCTAAACCTCTGAATAATAACACGAAAACGTCATACAACGATAGGACGTCGAGAATTTCCATGCCTGTTGCAGGTGAGTAATATTTATTATCCTCTCAACAAAAAACGTCTACCATATCCCCTACCCATTTGTCATTTTTACCTCATGTCCTCCCCTTCAGGCTCCTTCATCCACACGGGTCACGGAGATCCTCTTGGAGGTCAATCTTGGGGTAACCCATCGAATATCGATGATATGTACCTGAAAAATCCAGTGAAAGGAGTCCCATTGTCAAGGTTTGTGTCTCCTATTTCTCCTTTTTTGTTACCTGACCCTCTGTTTTTTTTAGTATGTACAATGGTGCTCAAGTTATCGCTAGTAAGGAGTTGCTCACTAACGGAGGCAGAAGCACGCACACACCTGGTAGGAATCTTATTATTGTTTGAAAAAAAAACAGATGGTTATTTTTAGTCGTATTAAGTTTGTATATAACTAACTTTTGCTGAAGAAAAACCGGATCACAGTTATTAGAAAAAAGTTGGCAAAGTTTAGATTCACTTTTAATGTTTACCTTTTATCAATCTCAACAAAAAAAATGCGTCTTTGTCGTTTTATGTTTGTTAACATTTACCCCTTTGTCAGCTGCTCCAACCAACCCAGCCATGTCCAAGATTCGAACTCTATCGCTTGATCTACCGGAATATGATGATTTCGATCGCGCGTTTGATGATGGATTCTCCCCTTCAAAGATTGAGATGCCACGTGGCTTTGGTATGTTTTGTCCGACTTGTCTAGCCTAGAAAAAATCAAAAATTTTGTGATACTTCTCATAGTAAATTGATATCTAGCTTCAGGAAACGATAGCATCATCAGCAATGGCAACAGATCTGAGGAGACAATTCTGATCAAAGCCCCAGAACGCCGGGATCCGACATTCGATATCCGAGGAAATGTGCTGAAGCCAATCCCAATTGAGAAGGCCCAACCTCCAACTTCATCCAGGCCAATTCTGGTGGCTCCAACAGCTAGTGGAGTGATCTCAATGCCCTTGCCGGAAAAATTCGGAACTTCGCAGCCACACGGTTCAACGTTCTATGTTGATAAGCCTTCTAACGAGGTACGATTTCTGTTGATTCAAGGATTTTAAAGTCTAATTTAGCATTTTCAGCCACCTCGTCATAACAACTCGGCTGGCTCTAGACTGGAGAATATGGGTCAACCATCATTCTTGATTCAGCAGAAACAGAACATCCCAAACAACTTGATCCCGGAGCTCCAATCTCGCTTGAATGGAGGAAGTGATAACATGATGCGACCACGGCCAGCATCTTCAATTGGAATTCTGAATAATGGAATGGAGAATGCTTACAACCCTCAAATCAACCGTCCATTTTCCGTTGTCAACGTTCCATCCATGCCACAACAACCAGCACAGATTCCATGTTTGGTTCCAACACCTGCACCGCATCAACCAAGGAAATCTACCAACCAGGAGCAGAATCCTCTGCAGAAAGCGTTGGCAGATGAGCTGAAAGGAAATTTGAGTCGGCGACCCACGAGCAGTGGAAACGATTCAAATGGACTACCGAGACCAACACAAAATGGAGCAGGGGTTCAGTTGAGCCAACCACCAGCACTTCAGCCACAGAAGGTACAGCAACCAGTGGTGTCGCAGCAGCCAGTGGTTCAGAAGCCAATCCAGCAACAGACAGTGCAAGCAAGACCTGCGCAAATTCAACCACAGCAGGTTAAGCTCCCGCCTCCGAGTGCGACTACTGCTCCAGCAACGACGACCGCTGCTTCTGCTTCCCAGGTCACACGTCCACTGGCACCTCCAGCTACTGAGAATAGGAAGGTTTCTGCGCCGGCTCCGATCGCTCCAATCGCTCCAACAACCACCACAGCTACAACATCAGCGTCATCTGTGGTTACGAGAAGATCAACCCAGACCATCAGCATGTCTGAAGAAGAGCGTCGTTCAAGAATAATCCAGGACGTTGCGTCAGCTCTTCCGGCTCCCAGTGCACTTCTTTTAGGATCGAACTCTACTTCTGCTCTCCCATCCACCACAACACAAACGGCTGTGAAGGATCGACCAGCTGTCGCTCAAGTGAAGCCATCCCAACCTCAGCCGACAATGCCTCCAAAGAAGACGTCCGAGCCGATTCTATCAACGGAAGTTCTGCAGCCAACCAGAGTTCCAAGCGCTGTTTCTGCACCGAAGCCAGTATCCCAACCGGTTCCCACTCAGCAACCAGTGAGAAATCCATCTCCGCCAGTTGTTCAAACCCGTCTTGCGGATAAGAAGCCAGTTAACCCACTTGCTCAGAGTACTAACGTCCCTCTCTTCAACATCACCAATTCGAGCATGTATCCCCAGTTGAACGGCTACCCGAATTACGGGAATGGCTACCAACCATATGGCTATGGAATGAATTACAATTCAGGTAAATTCGCGTTCACTTTTTTTAAAAATGCTGAACTCAATATGTTTTCAGGCTACCCAGGAGTCCAAGGATACAATCCATACATGAGTGGAATGGGACAGTTGGCACTGACGAATCAAGCTGTCAACTCATTGCCACCACTGGTCCCATCAGAGAATCGCTTCTCAGGATCCGCTCAGCCATTGGACGAGTCTGCTATCAACGAGCTTCTCGGAGCACAGCATCGTCAGGAAGCGAGCCGCGTAACTCCAACTGCTCCAGCTGCAATTCCGTCAGCTCCTTCAGCTCCGTCTGCTCCATCAACCTCTCACCACAACGATCTGAGTATGGCAGATAGGATGGAAGTGTTGTACAAAGAAGCGGATTTTACCGAGTGAGTTTTTAGTTGCTTTGACCACTTACAACTTGCCCAAAAAGACTCTAATAGAACGGCATCCACACTTTCAACATTGGCCAAAGTTTTCTCAGTTTTTGTAAAAGATATCAGAAAGTGATAAATCAGAAAATAGTTTTGATAATATGATAAAAATGTTGTCAGTTGGCTACCTTTTGATATTGTGTACGGGTAGCGAGATATACCGTAGGACCTCTATTAGAAGGGCCGGCCCTTCTATTTTCCAAGGTGTTTCCGGAGGGCCCTTCTATTACAGGGGCCCTTCAATTAAAGGGGGCCCTTCTATTTTTCCGGCTGTTTTTTCTGAACTTTTTCATTGAAAATTCGGCGAAGTTTCGTTCAAATATCATGAAAGTCTGTCAATTTCACCAAAATTCAGAAAGTTTTTCATTTAAAAAAAAGTTTTAAAACTAATTTCCATGTAATTATGAAATTCCCGGATTAGTTTTCACTAAAAACGTACAGAGATTTTCAAATTTCAAGACACATTTTGGAAGGGGTCCTTCTATTAGATGGGCCCTTCTTTTAAAGGGGCCCTTCTAACACAGGTTTTACGGTATGTGCTTATAGTTAATGGTTTGGGTGGCGTCCTATTACAGTCATTACGATATTTCTGGCACCTAAGACTTTTTTTCAAAAAAATTCTTAAGAATTATTTAAATTACTTTCAGACGCGGAAACTGCGATACCATGGTGACCCATTGCAAGGGTGACACGGAGTTGGCTCTGAAGCTTCTCAAGCAAAACCATCTGATGGCCATTGGCGTTGCTAACACACCAGACCAAGCTCGCCGAGCTCTCGAGGCTCGCCAATATGATCTCTCAGCTGCAGCCAACTTGCTGTTAGGATAGGATTTGGAACCCCAATACTCATTTTCTGTACCATATGACATACGGTTTAAACGCTAGTCCCAAATTTTTTTTTTGGCAAATTTTTACAAATTGTACTGTATATAAATTATTTCTAGTTGTGTACACATTTAAGAAAGAACAGCCCTGTGATAAATAATTGTGAAAAATCCAATTTAGTCAAGTTTTAAAGTCCTTCCCTCGTTTCCAGTGCCTCCTGCCCGGCTTACCTCTCCATTTCTCTCTATTCCTGTGTTTGTATTTAGTGAAATTTTTTCTTTTATATTTATAATACCATTCAACCCCCTTTCTTCTCAGTTGACCTTTGTTCCAGTACAAGTCCTCGTACTACTTGTTTTTTTTGCCATTCACCTCGCCTCGCCGCCTCCCACCCCAACTATTTCACTTTGCACTTCGAATGTGATATGCATTCGAATCGCATTCAAAACGTATAAATGATATTTATAGTATTTATACCGAGAGACAAGAGTAAATATGTATATACAGTAGAGGAGCGATAAAATTGGGAAATTTGCAGTTCTGAAAAAGTTATTTCAATATTTAGAGAAGCAGAAAAGTAGGATAAAAAGAGAGACAATTTTTTGTGACCAAAAAATTAGCCGTGTTGGTGTGTAATGTTTCTGAAAACAATTGTGACCTTACACAGGAACAAAACGGGAAAGAAGTGGAGAAAACCGTAGAAGAATTATTTTTGAGAAATCGGTTGAGCAGCAGCCAAAGATGGACGAGTATTGACGGCTGAAGTGATGCCACGTGGCTGCATGAACATTCTTGGCTGTGGAGCTTGTGGTTGTTGTTGTTGTGGCTGTGGTTGTGGTGGATATGAGTAGATTGGCTTGGATTGTTGTTGTGGTGGCATTGGTGGTCGAGAAGCGTAGTTGAACTGAAAATCAGGGAATGTGGGGTGTACTGTAGATACTTTAAATACTAAGAAATTAAGAATTACTAGGAACTAGCTAATGTTGGCTTACGATTCATTTCTAACAAAAAAACTGTTAAGATCCAGGTTGTTTCTTGTCAAGCGAGGTTCCAAATTGTGGTATCCTGTACTACTTTTAAAAATTCAAGTGTTTCTAAGAGGGCTTCCAGAAACTTCAAAAGATCTGAAACAGCGTGACAAGGAGACAAATTTAAGAATTTTTAGTTGATATTGTTTTCAATTTTCCTTCACATTTTCATTTTTGAATAATTTTCCAGATACAGTACCGATCAGTATGGTCTACGTAAACGTGTTTTTAGTAAATGTTTAGCATTTTCAGGAGACTGCAGCTCGGCTGTCAAGTCTCCGGTCGCTTTGAAAACTAAGAAGGGTGTGAAACAGACCCAGATCAAAAATTTTGCATTAGCAGAATTTAATAAGTTTCCCAATTTTTCAGATAATTACCGATCTTTAAAAGACACCTTTTTTGCCCGTCTTCCTACTGAAAACGTCAAAAAACGGGTGTCTATCCGAAACCGGCGAATAGCTGAGAAATTAGGAAGTTTTCACAAATTCTGTAAATGCAAAATTTTCAATCTAGGTCTGTTTCACAACTTCCAAAGTTTTCAAAGTAATCGGAAACTTGACAGCCAAGCTTCGGACTTCTAAAAATGATCAAAATGACACAAAATAAACTGAAAAATAAGTTTCTGTATATCTTACTGACCAGTATCGTTCTTTAAACAGTGAAAATTTGTATTTTTCTAGAAAAGATTGGTTGCCTTTTTTTAACTTCGCACAAAAAAAGCTATTGAAATCCAGATCCCATTGTTCTTTGTCAAGCGAGATTCCTTATTTCTGTGTTTTTTACTCTTTATAAGCTAATTACAGTCCTTGGAGTGGCTTCCAAAAACTTTGAACCTCTTAAGCAGCATGAAAAAAAGGATAACGGCAGAATTTATAGTTAAGATTTTTCAAAATTCCTTTTTTTCAATTTTGCTGTAATTTTTATCTTTATTTGCTAATTCTTCTAGAAATTTTATTTCTCTCTTCTTCTTCTATAGAAAGTTATTTCAAAATAGGAAGGTATGACGCTTATCACAACTCAGTTTTCTTCCTCACCTTATAATTGTTGTTATTGTTGAGCTCCACCTTCTTCACCTCCGGATGACTGGTTTGAGCCTCCTCGACCTCCTCGATATTCTCTTCTGGCACAGTCATTGGTCTGAAATTTAGAATTTTTGAAATCTTGATATCGTCGTTTCAAATTTACCGGTTGAAGAGATCCGAGCTGAGTTGTGGCCGCTTTGGTCCTTGTGGCTTGAGCTGAATTCCGTACATGGCTCCGTTCTCGCGGATGGTCTAAAATTTGGGTTAGAGACCTGGGATCTTTCAATGGAGACTTACTCTATAGAACCCTTGTCTTCCGCGAGTGGCCACAAACTGCATTCCTTGACATTTTGGTCGTGGAATCTCAAGACGTCCAAGTTCACACAAGTTATCACGAATAGCAGTCATAATTCCTATAAATGGATTATTAAATTCGAAAAATGTCAAAATTGGAAAGAGAAAAAAAACGCGACAGTTGTTAGAGACTTATCAGAGCACAATGACGATGACATATTGAAGAAAAAAAAACGAAGCGTGGAATAGATAAGAAGGGCGAAGGAGAAAAGGGGAAGAACATTTCGTCCTTTTTTGCTGAATTTGTTTTTAGAGGGGTCGGATGGGAAACGCGAACGTTTCTGAATGGCTGATTCTGAATGGCGGAAAGAATGATACGGGGTGAAAGTGGTTAACTGAACACATATCAGAAAAACGTCTATGCGTAATGCAAAAGGTGTGGTTTTTTGGCAATCTACTCCTCTCCTTATTCGTTTCTTGACTTGAGTTGACACGGAAGAAGAGGGGCCTATGCAAAAGCCTCCCAACCAACTAAGGCAGTTGAGCAAATACCAGTGTGCGCGTCAACCTTTTTCCCGATAGCGACCTAACCAATAGATGTTGGATTGACTTGCCATCCATCCAACCATCTCCATTCAAAATGAATTGGATTGGTGGGAGGCTTGTTAGGAAAATTCGTTGTCTTGAATAAGAAATGTGTCCATTTGACAGTTTTCTCGTTTCGGGCTTGTGACAGCTTTGTGTTTACCCCGTCTTCGCCATATGTGGCAAATGTTTGGGGCGGCTTGTCCCAATTTGTATGTGTGTGTTATCAGGAAAAAGGAGAGAGACCGAAACAAGAAGACACTGCAGTGTTGGCAGAACTTTGAACGTTTTAGAAGGGAAGGAGGAGCAGTGGCGAACTAAAATACGATAATTTGAGTTTGGTGTAGCCGGATAGAAATGAGTTTAAAAACAACTTCATGAATGACTCTTAATTTGAGAAATTTTACAGTACCGGCTGAAAAACCATTGATCAATTTTCGAGACAAATTTAGATATGCTTACGATGTCTAAAAATTATAGTACATTTTTTCCGTTGAGACTAAAAATTTGCAGATGTACCAAACAAACATAGAGCTTCAATTTTGTAGTTGACGACGATTTTGTAGAAATTCGTCCAAATGAGATAAGCCCGTTACAAGAGTAACAACTCTATAAGCAGCGCCGTTTATGAAAATTGGTTAGCTTAAAACGGTATATTTAATTCATAGGATTTTTTCCAAAAAAAAAGGTCAACTACGAAATTGAAGCTCAATTTTTGCTTAGTAAACTCAAAAAATCTGAAATTAACTGATTTTTTTTTCATTTTTCGGACATTTGAAGTACCACCCTAGGCCAAGTTTTTTTAACTTTTTGCCAATGATCCAAAAATCCCAAAACTCAAATATCCAAAGTATGCAAATTTCGAAGAACTACAACTTCTGAAAATACTATTTTTTCTAGAACTGAATTTCATTAAAAAATGTCAGTCAAAGCTTCAAAAATGTACTAAAACTTACTGTATGTTCATGCCGTTATTTACCTATTTCCTCTGATAGGAGACCACTCAAACCATCCGCTGTAAGCTCAATCATCTTTATTCCTGTGAAAGAGATCAAAATTTTTCAACTGATAAAAGGGAATTGATATTATGAGAAATAATTTATCAGTTGACAGATTTTCTGTATATTTTACAGGAACCGAGATAACTGAGCTCAAAGTTGACGGTTTTGATAGGTTTCTGTTAGAGGAAATACGGTAAGTTTGTTTTTTTTTCAGATTTATTAGCGAAAATTTTGATTTTTCGGAACTACATTTTTCACTCTTTCAGGCAATTAAAGTTTACCAGTTAATTGGTAAGGAGAATTTCAGACAAACTAAAACACAGTACTAGTTAATTGAGGATAGTGAATTCAAGGAAAATAGAGTTCAGAATAGGAGAACGGAAATGAGGAGATGAAACTGAGGACAAATGGGAACTCCACCCATTCTTCTTTTTCATTTCAATTCTTTCGAAACTTCCCCCCTATTCTTTCAATTCACGCGGCCCCTTACTGTCTGTCAATTAGCATAAAAGACCTTCTTCTCCTTCGGTCTTTGTCGTTGTCTCGACAGGCACAGTGGGACGCGAAACGGATTACGGGCCTGGAAAAGTTGCGAATCGAATTGAAATTGAAAATGGGAGAGAGAGAGAGAATGGACGAATGAATAATGAGATTCAATGTGACAAGTCGACGATTTTTCTTACTGTTTTCTCGACAACAGTCACACTTTCTCATAAAAACAGAGACCACCCGTGGAGCATGTGTGTGTGGACACAAACTCACACAAATGTGGGAGCATGGGGACGGGAAAAGGCGCCAAAGAAGATTTGTAAACATTTAGGAGCGATTATCGCAAGAGTACATATGTAAAAACGCAGACCACTGACCTCAAGACACAGGGAGAGAATGAAAGGAACATTTGGTAGAAGGATTAATCCCAATTTTGTACTTTTCACTGTCTGGCCTGAGATTGAAAATGAAACAAAAAACTTCTGAAGGTCTTTCTCAATAAAATGAAAACCACAAGAGAGGTTTTTTAAGGGAAAAGAACAAGTTCTATGTTAGCAGACTTGTGTATGTATATATCCATTTTACGGTTTAATGAAACGTATCGGGTTGGTGTGAAAACGAAAATGAAGATGAGAAGTGGGTGGAAAGGAGGAAGAAGAAGCTTCTTCCTTCTTACAGGTGCAATGATGATTTAGTGTGGTTTAGTAGGTGAGAAACCGTATCTTCTAACAAACATGCATAATATACATATATCCATATAGTACAAACCGTATACGCCCTCCCCGACGAAGGGCTTGGTAAGTGGTGTGAACACACTCTCCTGGAGGAAAAAGAGAGTTCGAAATTGCGAGGTTTGTTGCGGATTGAAAGGAGGGGGGACGGCAAACAAGATATTTGTACGATTACGGCATTTGTCTTGGTTTTGTGAGTGATGGGACTCCTTCGAGATGGACACAATCCTTGGAGAGAAGATTGATGAGTTTTGAGGATATTAAGGGTAACCCAAAAACATTTCTGCGGTAAAATGTGTCTTTGTGGTGTGGACGTCAAAACAGAATGGTCGATCTATTTTGGGAATAGAATGGAACAATTTGCACTATTGGGAGCCATTCAGGGCAAAAATTGTTTTGGGCGGAGTTCAGGAAGTGAATGAAACACGCAGGTACAATGTCGGGTACTGTAATTGGCAACATTCTCTTCCATAAATCATTCTATACCGTTTTTCCTCTTATAGAAGCTCACCCAAGAAGTCAACTTTCAGTTCAATTATTTCAATTCGTGTAGACGATATCAAAAATTTGTCAACTGATATATTATTTATCATAGTAGAACTAATATTTTATCTGTTGACAAATTTTTTATATCATTGACAGGGAGAGAGATGAATGAGCCTAAAGTGGACAGCTTGGGTAAGCTTTTATAAGAGGAAATACAGTATTTGATTTTGGCTTATGAAAAATAGAGTACTGTACAAACTATAATAGAAGGAGTCCCATAGACTTCTACTCAATTTGACTTTCACTCAATCTAGATCGCCTTTTTGTGAGATTTATCGCAAAAAGGTTAACTCACAAAGTTTGAACAAAATGAGTCAAAAAGTGGTTAAAATTAGAAATAATTTGACATTGACCGTGTGGATTTTTAATACCGGGATGAAAATTTTTCAATCTAGAGGGACAGACATATCGTATTTTTATTAATAAAAGCTCACTCAAACCGTCAACTTTGAGCTCAATTATATCAATTCCTGTGAAAGATATCAAAAATTTGTCAACAGATAAAATATTTATTGAACTATCACTAATAATTTATCAATTGACAGATTTTTTATATCTCTAACAGGAATCGAGATAATTGAGCTCAAATTGCATGGTGGGCTTCTTTCAGAGAATACACGGTAAGTTCACAAGCTACTGTATCATTCAATTATGTAAAAATGGTAAAAAAGGAAAATCGAATCTTCAAAAAAGTGGTTTTGTGAGAATAACCACCTTTTTTTCCCAAATCACTGATGTTTACGTGCTGCTTGTGAAGAAGGCATGTGCACCAACCCCCTTGGATGCTCCTCTCCGGTAAATGCTTGTACTACGTGTTGCCCGGGGCGGTAGCTGTCTTTCGAGTGGTCATGGCCGGGCGGCAAGTTGAAAAGACATTGGAATTCTCACTTGTGTGTGCGGAAGTTAGTGTGCTCATGGAGGCAATTTTGTTAGGGAGGGGGGGGGGAGCAGATTTTTGAGCATCCCCATCATCTTGTTTTATCAGAGGTGCTGCTTTAGAAGTGCACAGCGTGAGAGATCAGACTACTGCGGTTGGGATGTTAGACAAGGATTTTGATCTCTCGCTTTGGTTTTCCCACGGCGGTGTAGAGTTGTGAGAGTTACAGTAGATGATGTGGATTACTGTAAGAAATTTCAAAGGATACTGTAGTAGATTGCAGCGGGAATAGGATCAAAAAGGTAAATTTAGATTCTAGCTCAGAGAATTAGGATTACTGTAGCCGAATTCCTCAATATTCTTGAAACCGGTATTGTAAGAATCACTGTACTGTAGAAAACAATTACTGTAAGACATGTAATAGCAGGGCTCCCACACTGTCAAGTTTTAGCTCAGCTCTCTCAGCTCCTATGAGAGATATCAAAAACGTTTCAACTGACAAAACACTTCTGATAATGTGATTAACAAATTATCAGTTGACAACGTATTTACACCATTGACAGGAACCGAAATGAATTGGCTCAAAGTTAAAAAATAGGGGGTCCTTCTGTTGCGGGTTTTACAAAGTTTAGTAAAGTGACTTTTTGAAGTTTTGGAAGACAAAAATCAACGTAAATTTTTGGTTTACGCCAATAAACAATCTTGTTTCTTACAGAAAACTCTCCTAATATTCAAACCAACAAAGATATTGCTGAAAATGTGATCAACATCAATGGAACTGAACTACCCCAAAAGGTCAACACATTTTATAGCATATAAACATTGTAAAGATAAGAAAGACTTGTCTGAAAACTGCGAGTACCATGTGATGATATGATAAAAGTGTATCATAAAAACTGCAGTTTTGTTGAAGTGGTAGCAGCAAAAATAGACGGGTCGGATCAAAAATCTGAGCAAATATCAGTTGATCAAATGAGAAGTACTGTAGGTCTGGGAGAAGCTGAATCTTACTCTTCGAAATCAAAGAATGACGATCCAAGGAAAATAGGTAAGAACCGAAGGAAAAGATTGGATTAGCAAATTGGGTCTTCTCGCCGTTCGCGTTAACCAAATGACCGCCTATACCACTAGCTTTGGTCGCCTTTTGTAGTTATGGCGCCAAAGCGGTTACGGTTTTAGTAGAAAGAGAAAGACAAAGAGATTATAAAACTCTAAAACTGAAGCACCGCCAATCAAAACTTGGCGGTTAGTCATGTTTTTGGTTTAGGAAAAAGGATAATTGGTGTGGATAATGGATGTGTTTGTGTGTTTGGGGGTAGAACAGGAACTGTACGAGAAATCCTGCTGCTGCCCAGGATTGGCTAAAAGGTTGTTTTGGCTGTCTCTAGGATTAGGTCACGACCACATGCTTCTCATGGAAGCGAAGATTAAAAGAATAGAACAAAACGAGTGGCTAGTCAAAGTGGCGTACTGAACAGTTTTGTAGCTAGTAGAAGTGTCTAAAAAGAAGTGTCTTAAAAGTGGAAGCAGCTTCAAAAATGATATAATGGAAAAGGAAAATGAATAGGCAAAGATATACACACAAGTGGATTCGCAATTGGCGGAACGATATGTCGGCTCTTGAGGCTTCTAAAGCGCCCACCACTCAAAAAAGGTAAAAGGGTTAATAATAGCGATTATAGTCCACCACGCAATTCATCTCGCTTTCACTTTTCAGTGATCTGATTCTTTGAAAGGACAAAAAAGACCGAATAGTTTTAGAAAGGTTTACTCTTTACTTTTTCATGGAGTTTGACTCTATTCAACATGGAAAGGAAACAAGAAAAAATGGTTATATATGGGCATTGAAAGGAAAATGAGGCATTGTTTGGTCTGTTTGGATGACAATTACAACCATATGTGTACCAACTGTCTGGAAAACAAAACACTGGAAAAAGGAGAAGAATAAGGGTTTCGATACCGGTCACAAGAACAACGAGAATGCGAGAAAGGGCAGAGAAAATGATAGGTTCTGGGAAAAAGAAAGAAAAAAATGTTATACATCATCATCGCAAGTTGGGAAGCACAATCCGACATCAGGTTCGGACAAATGGGGTATGACGCGAGCTTCTTTCGGGAAGTTCCGACCGCTACTTCGTTCAAAATTGGCAAGTGTCTGACGAATACTTTCGCAAGTGGTGTTTTTGAACGGCCGGTATACCCAACCATTCATGCCATCACCACAGAGAGAAACGTTAATGTTTCTCTGAAAAAATCAATAATTATTTGGTAGTTAGAAATTGGTTTCAATCATTTCAGATGAGGGGACTTACATTAGGAGATTTTTGTGGAGTTGTAATCGAAAGTTTGACAAAAATTTTTTTCAGTATTTTATAATAATTTTAGATATCCATATTGAATATTCACTTTTAGATATTTTTCGAAAATCTCGAATATTGAAGTATCTAAAAAGTATATAAAATTGTTAGATTGGTCTGAGAATTATTGAAAATGCGAATCAAATCTATACAATAAAATATACAAAACGTATTTTCTGATGATTTTTGGCCTATTTTGACCATTTTCCGAAGTCTGGAGCTCGGTTGTCAAGTTTCACATCACTTTGAAAATTTTTGAAGGTATAAAACAAACCTAGATTGAAAACTTTGCATTAACAGAATTTTTCGAAAATTCCGAGTTTTCACATTATTCTGATTTTCTAACACCTGATTTTTCTTGTTTGCGGTATGAAAACAGGCAAAAAGGTGTAATTTAGAAATCGGCACGTAGCCCAAAAAATGGGAATTGTCGAAAAATTCTGTGAATGCAAATTGTTCAATGAAGGTCCGTTTTATATTCTCTGAAGTTTTCAAAGTGCGAGATATTAGACAAAAGAGCTCCGGATTACTGAAAACTCTCAAAGTGGCAGAAAATCCACTGAATAATACGTTTTTGTATATCTTATTGACCAGTACTGTATCCCCATTTCTTAGAACTTACAGATATTTCCTACAATTCCGGAATGTCAGAATAAGACATGTATACCTGTGTATACAGAAAACTAAGAAAAATTATTTAGAAAAAATGTCGACTATAATATTTCGTTATTCTCATTCGTTTTGATTATCAAACTAGTCCGTTTAAACTATGAACTGTACCAACAATACAAAAAAAACTAATTATTTCCAAATTCAACCTTTCTGACTCACCGGAAACGGACTCTCCCACCCTTTGAATCCAACTTCATTGTTCTTCCAACCATGGAACATGAAATCTCGATCACAAAACCTGTCCGTCGTCAAGAAGCCATCTCGAACCCATCCATGCGCTCTTCGATAAATCCTCACTTTCCCAGGCCATAGACGTGTCGCACCTATAGAACACCATCAAACACACTGATTGACCCGCACCGTTATCAATATTTACCCAGAGCCAACTTGCAACAAGTGACGTATGCCATATATGTGTCATAACCGGTCGAGTTGTGCCAGTACTTGTCGCAATTCGCAATTTCTTGGGTGGCATAGGGAATCACGGTTTTCAGAATGTGGATCTATAATTTTGATAAGGTGGTTGCTAACATTTTCAGAGTCACTTGCACCTGAAGAACCCCATTATCCGCACCATTCCAGTTGGACGGTTGTGTGAACTCCCAATCTCCCCATTTTTGAAGAAAGTTCTTAGCGAATTGGGTATTTCGAACCTGTAAAATCCTGTTTGCTGATGAGAAGTTTAATTAAAAATTGAAAACAACAAACAATGTAATTTCCGCTGGCGATTTCCCAATTGAAGAAACGCTCGTAGAAAATTATATCAACGCGATTATCAATCCATTCCTCGACGCAATGATTCGGATTAGCAATTCCTGGGAAATCACTTATTCTCTTGTTTTCTTTTGTTATCTTAGTACCTGTATCGGCGTCCAAAACAAGCATCCAGTCGGCATCACGTAAGTACGCGGCAGCGGCGCAGTGCTTTTTGAAAAACAACTGAAATTGAATGGCGTTTTTTCATTGTTTGGCTTTCATGTAAGCGGTGGAACAAAGCAAAGAAAAAACTGTTAACCTGCTTGTTTTTACCGCACTCCGCTTTCACTCTCTCATCATTATCAAGATCCACCATGGCCACTGTGTAGTTTGTACCTTTCAAATAACATTGCAAAGATTCTTGGGCGACTTTGTAATGGCTAAAAAAACAGTAATGGAAAAAAGGGTCACACAGACAAAACAAATTTACGTTTCCATACTGCTTTTGACAAAGGCAACAAAGATGAGTACTTTTCCAAACAGTGGAGGGCATGCGCCCATGTTTTGACGTGGCGGGTATTTGGAGCGGGGACTGAAAATAAATGTAGGTTCTAGAAAATGAAAAATTAAAATTTATCCACTAGATGCTACTTTGAGAAACTAAAAATTCACAACAATCAATGCAATTATTTTTCGAATATTTGGTTCAAGTTTAAAAAATGCTATATACAGTACAAGATGTCAGTACAGGATGTCACTTCTGGCCTTTTCAGTGGATATAAGTCAACTTTGCAGTCATAAAAAAGAAGTCCAGACTTTCAAGATTTTTTTGTCATTTTCAGAGCTTAATTAACAACATTAGAGCTTTAGTTTTGTAAGATACTATTTTTCTTGAAAATACGAGTTTTATCCCGATTGGGAATTGCTTATCTTGCTTGTTGCAATTTTTATAGAAAAATTGTCAATCAGAAAAAACTGTAGCTCAAGTTTTGTTTATTATTTCAAGAAATTTACAGACGGGATGAAAATTAAACGTTTTGAGTTTTTGAAAATTGATTGACTTTAAATGTGAATAAGAATTAAGTTTTGCCTGTTGATTTCAGATAATGTAAAGCAATAATTCTGATTTTAATATTTTTTAAAGTTTTTTCTAAATTTTATGACATACGGTACCCATTCTAAAGGGATTCTTTCAAACCACTAACTTTGAGTCCGCTTATCTCGGCTCCTGAAATAGATATGAAAAACTTGTCAATTGATAAAATATTAGTGTTATTATGATAAGTAATTTAACAGTTGATAACTTTTGATATCTTCCACGGGAACGGTGATAAATCAGCTCAACTATCAAAGTTGGGGAAGCTGGTTAGAGTTTGCTCTTCGTAATGAATTGAAAATAATGAAAAAATTTTCCGAATTTCTGAAAACATTCCAAATTTCGCAAAAAGGGCATTTTCGAATTTCAAAAACATTTTTTTTCTCACACTATATCAAAAATAAATCAACAAAATAATCATTCTAGCTAATTCTCACCCCGGATGAAACAGCTTCGGATCTTTGATTTTCATCACTTTTGCAGGAGGTTGGATTTTTGCCACAGGATGGATCTCATGGACTGCTTGCTGTAAATTCTATTTTTTTCCAATTTTACATAAATCGCTCAAAACTTACATGAAAATCTGGACTATATGTGACAAGAACATCATCAAATGTGTATTTGGAGTAGAAGAATATAGCCGTTATCAGTGCTATTATAATTACCACTAGTATCTGGAGATGTCTCATCTGAAAGGAGTTTTTGAGAAGAAAACTATATCGAAAGTGAAAAAAAAAGATTTCAAAAAATCAAATTGTTCGGAAAAGAAAAAAGGGCCAAATAAATCATAAGAATAAAAGTTCTGAAGATATAAATAAGGCGATTCTGAGAAAGCAATATAATGAGAAATAAGGACAATTGTCGGAAGACGACGGGAGAACAAACTAAAAAAGTAGGTTTTTCTCGGATAGATCAAAGATAGGGTACAAATTTGGGAAGACGGTGAAACTAATTAGTCTGTGTGGACCCAGACAACTTTTTGTGGCTGTGTGTTCGCAAAAAGAAGAGCAAATTTGTTTGAGTGGGAGATTAGAACTGCAAAACTTGAGAAAAAAGAAGCAAAAGGATTACTGCTGTACTCCTTGTCAAAGAAAAATATCAAGAATGAAGAGAAAATGGATTTTGGATAATGAAAAACATCACAAACACTTGAAAACTTAGAAAAAAACATAAGGACAATATTCAAAGTTCTACACTCTTACCCTTCAAGTTGTGTTTTTACCTTTTTTACGATTCAAGTAATTTCTAAGACTAACTGAGGAAATGAATCGCAAGACATTGATACTGATACAGTCATAATCAACAACTGATATCAAATTGTAACAATAGTTGAAAACCTGTTTTGCTACTAAAGGGAGATCTTAATATGTGTGATTGGTATGAACTCTCAACTATGTCACTTTTCACTGACATCTTCATTCAAACATCCTTTCACTTTTCATGTCTTCCTTCCTCCAGAAGATTCAATAGCCGGCGACAACCGCATTTTCGACCTATTGACACTGTCTTGTCCAATTGGGTCATCATACCAACACAGTACGCTTGTCCCGGCGACGACAAATTAGGAAAGAACGGAAGCAGCAGCAGCAAAAAGGTTCATAAGGTCAAGAGAATCAGCAAAATGGATAGAAACGATTCAACAGATTCCCATTTGAACGATATCGCTCCACTTATATAACAGTTTCTGTGTCAAGATGATGAATGTGATGGGGTTGGAGTAGTGGGAAAATGGAGAAAACGTTGAAAACGAAGTCTTCAAGACCACCAACCACCATATGCATGCGTTTCTTGGACCCTCCCGGACAATGGCCCAAAAAAAAACATTTGAATAATTTATAAACCCATTCATTTCACTCATTTCTTAAAACAAAAAAGCGATGGTGGCTGTGTGTACACATAATACAAAAATTTATAACTTTTAGAAGAGACCTCGTTGTGGTTGTGGTGGCTTAGATTCTGCTAGTTCCGTTCTGGGCAAAGTGTCCAAGAAGCATACGGGAGATGACGATGCGTTGGATTTGCGAGGTTCCCTCGTAGATTTGATAGATCTTGGCGTCACGCATCAGCTTCTCCACTGGGTACTCCGAGTTGAAGCCGTTTCCTCCAAAGATCTGAAATAATTGAGAGATTAAGGATGGATTTCTGAGACTGGCGGTAAAAAATAGGATTTGTTCCAAGGGTCCACAGTCAAACACAGTGTTGGAGAACGCATATTTTGCTTAATATGATGTCTAGGCACAGCTAAGCACAAAAATCATGGAGGGCTAGCGAAAAATTTGGTTCGAAATTCGCAAAACAGCATGAACTAGCCCACTTGAAGTCAATTTTGTGGTTTTTTATAGAATTTTATAACATTTTTTTCAAATTATTCATACAAAGTAAAGGCTCAACAGCGCCTACACCTACTTCAGCTATATCTTGACCTTACTTTGAGTTATGTGAAGCTTTTATAGCCTGCAGCGCTACTTCTGAGCAATTTAGACCCGTTTAACCAGACCATTCCAATCAGCTTGAAGCCAATTTTCAATCTTTCTTAACTCCAAACATACCTGAACAGCGTTGGTGGCAGCTTGGTTGGCTGTATCAGCGGCGAAGCACTTGGCGATCGACGCGTTGTACGATGAGCGGACCTTGTTGTCGACATCGGTGGCAGACTTGTAGGTGATGAGACGAGCCAACTCAAGGTTGACAGCCATATCGGCAAGCATGAATTGAACGGCTTGATGCTGAAAAAATTCAGAATTTGATTAGTTTACTGAGTCAGATGCCAACTTACATTAGCAATCTCGGTTCCGAAGGCTTTTCTTTGCAAAGCATACTTGGCCGACTCGTCCAAACATCTCCATGCCAATCCGAGGGCTCCGGCGGCAACTCCAGGTCTCGTCATATCGAAAGCTCCCATAGCAACCTTGAATCCAGCTCCTGGGGCTCCCAACACGTTTTCAGCTGGTACACGGACATCTTCAAAGGTGATGGTACGGGTGTCCGAGCATCTCTGTCCCATGTTCTTCTCCTTCTTTCCACGAGAGATTCCTGGAGTGTCTCCATCAACGATGAAAGCGGTGAAAGCCTTTCCAGCTGGTGCCTTTGGATCCGAGTCAGAGCGAGCCAACACGAAGAACCATTTGGCGTGTCCTCCACCAGTGATCCAGGCCTTGGAACCATTGATGATGTACTCGTCACCCTTCTTCTCGCACTTGGTCTTAACTCCATTGACATCGGATCCAGCTCCTGGCTCAGTGACACAGTAGGAAGCAATGATTGGCTCAGCGGCAAGGGCTCCAAGGTACTTCTTTTTCTGCTCCTCGTTTCCAGCAATGTAGACTGGAGCGATGGCAAGCGATGGTCCCATGATACCGAGTTGAAGTCCAGTGCATCCGTAAGAGAGAGCCTCCACAATAAGAGCAGTCTCCAAAGTGGTCATTCCTGGTCCTCCGTACTTCTCTGGGATCTGTGGGTTCATGAGTCCAAGGCTGTGTGCTTGACGAACAATCTCCCATGGAAACTCTCCGCTCTCGTCGAACTTGGCAGCATTTGGCACGAGAACTTCCTTGGAGAATTTGAGAGCGGCGGCTTGGATTTCCTTCTGGGTATCGCTCAAATCTGAAAAATCAAGATTTAAAGTTGACTGACACTATATTTGATTCTAAAAGACTTACCAAAAGAGATCTGACGAGATTGGCAGGCGAGAGCTTCAGTCGCTGAACGCGAAAGTCCTAGTGAGGTTGTGGCGAAGCGAGAAAGCATTTTTCTTAACCTGAACAATTAGCAATTAGGTGCAATTAGAGAAAAGATACAAGAAATTCAAGCAAAGATATAATAGCGGGAGTTAACCGCAAAATATAGACAAAAAATAATGAACAAATTGTATAAATTAAATCAAATCAATGTTTTTTCTCTTCAATCATTTACAATTACAATTGTGTATACCAGTGTTTTGTACAAAACTTTAAATCAATATAGGATTTTTCTAGTATCCTCCATTCTGAGCAACTCTGGCGAGCAACTGACGGGCAATGACCATGCGTTGGATTTGAGATGTTCCTTCGTAGATTTGGAAGATCTTGGCGTCACGCATCAGCTTCTCAGCTGGATACTCAGTGTTGAATCCAGCACCTCCAAAGACTTGAACAGCGTTGGTGGCGGCAGAGTTGACAGCGTCAGAGGCAAAGAGTTTGGCGATGGAGGCGTAGTAGGAGCCTGGACGGCCAGCGTCGACCTGAAAATAGAGAAAAAAATGGAAGAAGAAAAAAAAAGATGCATGAGGAGATGCATGAGGAGATGCATGAGAAGATCGGCAATTTCTTATTTGGTGCTTGGGAAAGCGACAATAAATCGAAGGCAATAAAAGGAGAGGGCCTTCTCCTCATTCGTCTCTATTGTTCCCCTCATTCCGAATCGTACAATACTCCTTCTACACATTTCAATCTACTCACCTCAGCTCCACTCTTGTAAGTCATCAATCTAGCAAGCTCTGCATTGATAGCCATCTCGGCAAGCAAGAACGAGACTCCTTGATGGTTAGCGATTTGAGTTCCAAACGCCTTTCTTTCCAGTGAGTACTGTGTGGCGACGTCCAAGCAGCGATAGGTGACTCCAGTGGCGAGAGCAGCAACTGTTGGACGAGTCTTGTCGAACGTCTTCATGGCAACCTTGAATCCTTCTCCTGGAGCACCAACAACGTTGGCGGCTGGCACTCGAACGTCTTCAAAGGTAATTCCACGGGTGTCGGAGCATCGTTGTCCCATATTGATTTCCTTGCGTCCACGGGTCAGTCCTGGGGAGTCTCCCTCGACGACGAAGGCAGTGAATGCTTTGCCGGCTGGGGTTTTTGGGTTTGGATCCGAGCGAGCGAGAACGAAGAACCTGGAATATGACTTGCTTGTTTTTGTCCTGATGCGAGACAGATATTTAATAATTTGTAATGCTTTCTGAGGGCACCTAATCTGGAGGGTACAACAATTCAGAGGTACATAAAGGTTCCAAGTGATTTAAAGGTACCAAATCCACAAATCGGGGACGCAAAATTCAAAATTTTCAGGTTTATTGTACCTCCGTATTGAGGATTTTGTACCCTCCAATTTGAGTGCTTACCCCAATGACCCCTAAAATTCTTGTACATTCCGGCTACATCTATTTATAGATATATCTCAGACTATAGCTCTGGCTTGTGCCAAGCTTTTGTCTGTTCCAGACAATTTTTCCTTCCTTAGGTCAAGTTCCAGCTTTCTTCTAGCCTCTGGTACTATCAAAATTCCTTTATCGTACTTTGACCCTTCCTCTAAAAGTACACGTGCTGATAAGGAAACTAGGTCTATCATTGTCTCTATTCCTCCACGCCTCATCACAAATCTGACGGTACAAAGTCCATTCTCCTCGGCGACCAATTCGTAGGACCCCTCTTGCTTGTAGCCTCTTCCGAAGCCGACATTACAACACGTCGTGACGTATTACTAGACCACGTGGGTAAAGGTTCGAAGTACAAAACTCACCAGTTGGCATGTCCAGCATTGGTAATCCACATCTTGGATCCGTTGAGGATGTACTCGTCTCCCTTCTTCTCACACTTTGTCTTGACTCCGGCGACGTCGGATCCAGCTCCAGGTTCTGTGACGGCGTAGGACTGAAATACATGATTTTGGTGAATTCCAGAAAGTTCCAGATGAAACCGAAACGTCACATAATTAGGACGGTTCAAGAATGTTGGGATTATTGGGATATAAAGCGGTATAGGGGTACCAAATTCTCAATTCGGGGTACAAAACGACTAAAAAATTTGCATTCCGTACTTCCGGATTGTGGATTTTGTATACCTTAATCACTTTGTACTACTTGTACTCCCGAATCGTTGTACCCTTCAAATTATGTGCCACTATCTTAATCTTGATAAACTCACTGCAACAAACGGATTCTCCACCATTCTAGTCAAGAATCTCTTCTTGATGTCATCGTTGGCACACAAGATGAGTGGTGTGAGAGCCAGATCGTTGGCCATGATAGCAGTGGCGATTCCCGAACATCCATAGGCCATCTCCTCACTGATAATACAATTCGACACCATGTCTACTCCAAGTCCTCCATATGCTTCTGGAATGTCGGCGATCAAGTATCCCTGAGCGTGAGCCTTCTTGATGATTGGCCACGGGTACTCCATGGTTTTGTCGTATTCGGCGGCGACTGGAATCACTTCATCGGCGACAAACTTGCGAACGTTGGCACGGAACTCTGCTTGATCGGCGGTCAAGTTGAAGTCGATGCCCGTCGACGACATCGCCTTGTTCGTGGTGCTGAACATACGTGTGCATTTGGACAAGTTTCTGGAGAGCATCTTCTGAAAATAATTGAATTTAAGTGGGGTGCAGCTAGACCCGGATCAATAGTAGAGCGGGGGGACAAAAAATAGACAAAAATAAATACATGGAACACACAGAACAAGATGAGTGTGTGTGAGGCGTCCGTCTGCTATCATCAACACGGGGGAAAAAGAGAAAAATGTGTTGTGATGAAGAAGAAGGTAGTTGGGTAGCCGTTGGACCGGGAGGAAAAGGGCGGGAAGAGAGTGAGACGCGACTTGTGTTGTTTGGGTATGGATAAGAGAAAATTTTTGGTGATAAGAGATTGCCTGTGTCCAGCACGGAATGGCTTGGCACTCGGAGAAACTAAAATATCATAATATGCTTGGTCAGTAATAAAAGGACAAATCAATGCGGAGAAAGAAAAAAAGAGACACTCATCGGATTGCGCGCACACACACAAAATGACTGGCAAGGACGCGCACAGAGGCCTCGATGGTCCGTTGAACTGTGTTACGTGGCAGGCGAGAGAGTGCGAGACGCAGACGGCCGAAAAACGGGTTATCTTGACCCCTGGCAAGGTAACCCCCGGCAAGAGGGGAGGGGGTACGGTGTAGTCACTACAAAGTCCAAAGTCCATTCTACTTGTGTTTCTTTAGAACTCAAAAAAGAAGTAGATCAAATATGGGGACATAGATCAAAAATTGGAACACGGGGGATTTGGAAGTTTGAAATCTTGAAAATTAAAATTTTTTTGGAGCAATTTTTTTTGAAGTAAAAATTAAATAGAAATTTGTGAAAGCAAAAAATAGCTAGTCTGAATGAAATTTTGAAAAGCTTAATTCTCTCGGAAAGCCGCGACCTTTGAAAATAAAATTAAAATTCTTTAAAAATTGTGAAATCAATTTTTCAATTTTGTCAAAGATGGCACATTTCGGAGCGTACAACGATTTAAGGGTAACAGGAGGTACAAAGTGATTTAGAGCCACAAAATTCAAAGTTTTCAGGTATTTTGTATTCTCGACTTGAGAATTTTGTACCTGTAAATTTCTTCGTACCCCAACGACCCCAACATGTTTCGACCTCTCAATTACTTGCCGAAAAAAAGTGATTTTTAATTTTCTTGAAATACCATAAAATTTATGATTTAGTGCTTTCAGACTATTCAGGACACTTCAGGTTTTCAGATTTATCTTTTTTTCCAAATTTTCTAAACAATTTTTCCTCTCTTCCGGTCCACTGCCTCAAAATTATAGAGTTGCACGCTTCAGGGTCTTATAAACAATTCTCAAGGAACCTTCTTCTGTTCCAGTCTATAATTATAGTGTTTCTTTTCCGGATCTTTTCCGGATCCTTCATTTTCCAGAGTTCTAGACATACGAGTCATATGACTCAATTTGGATGACTCAGTTTTCACTATCTTAACTGATAAGGATCCCAAATAAAACCTATGTTTTTGGGCTCAAAAAGAAATCAATTCTAGTCTCATCATAGAGCTTTGACCCTCCCGTTTTTGTGCGTGTCTTGTTAAGCCGAACAAATAATTGGAGCGGGGGGTCAGTGCGCAGGTGTAGATTTACGAGGCAGTGACGCCTCGGGTCTCGACGGGAAACCCACTCTTCTCCATAGTCTCTCGTCCGACAGGCTACCCCGTCTCTTCCCTCTCTCTCGCATATATCGCATACGTGGTTGGGGCCGGTGTTCAACGCGGTTTTCATCGTCCTTTTACGGTCCAATTTCATTACTTCTAGGACTCCCTTCTCCTCTAGTTTTCTTGCTCAGTGAGCTCCATTTCTTCTTTTTCCGCTTTGAACGAAAATCGATGCGAAACAAGCGGGGTGCGCGTCCAAATGTTGCATTCTTTTGCTTCTCTTTTCTTCACCCGTTCTTTCATCGATTTTCTGTGTTCCTCGTGGCAGTAGTGGTGACCACATCTGTTGTCCGAAATGCGTTGAAACTTTGTATCTCTTCGTTTTGGTTGAGTTATTTCGCAATTTTTACTTTTTACAGAAACGAATGTCGGACTTTGGTAATCCCTTGAAAAAGTTCAAGCTGGTCTTCCTCGGCGAGCAGAGTGGTAGGTTCTTTTCTAGCAAAATAAGTTGTGAATCTAAATTCGTATCACTTCCAGTTGGCAAAACCTCACTCATCACCCGCTTCATGTACGACTCCTTCGACAACACCTACCAGGCAACCATTGGAATCGACTTTTTGAGTAAAACCATGTATTTGGAGGATAGAACTGTGAGTTTTTCATCAGCTAAGGATGCCTATCTAAGCTGTCTAGTTCAGGTTCGTCTCCAACTTTGGGATACCGCTGGACAGGAGCGTTTCCGATCGTTGATTCCGTCGTACATCCGTGATTCGACTGTTGCTGTTGTGGTTTATGATATTACCAGTGAGTTTTCTTTTCTCAGGCTGTGTGAGAAGCATGGCTATAGGGTCAGATACCGTTAAAAAATTAGTATGAATAGGTCCAAGTAAGATTTGACCCAGAGGAATCCGTCGCTGGTCCGTCTGTCGGATCCCGGTAGACAATTAGTGAAGCATGCACTAATTTGTATAAGTGGCAAGCGGAAATTGCCTATTATTGGTCCAGAAATGTCGGGACAACCAGGAAAACCGATGAAATCTTTATTGAGATGATATGAGAAACTCGATCAGTGCAAATTATGGAATTCTATAAAAATTAAGTGGTCAAGGACATAGTTCAGAGAGTACAGTCATTCTGGAGTACAACGAAGCGATCTAGATGTACAAAATTCATAATTCGGAGCCACAAAATTAGCTTTTTCCTGGAATTTTGTACCCCTGAATTGAGGTTTTCGTACCACTGAATCGTTTTGTACCCCAATGACCCTCCGAATTATGTGCCAATTCTACAAAATAAAAAATAGCCAACCCAAGAATCCATGTTTCCGATAGCTAAATCTCAAATTGTAACAAGTTGAACTGTGAGAAGTGCTACCTAAATTGAGGATAGCATGTCAAATCGGCTTCTTGAAGCTCAGAAAACAACCCGCTAAACATTAGAAAGACTTCGAATTTTCGCTCAAACCCTATAAACTTTTTTTTTCAGATTCCAACTCATTCCACCAAACATCCAAATGGATCGACGACGTCCGAACCGAGCGTGGAAGCGATGTGATCATCATGCTGGTTGGAAACAAGACGGATCTTTCCGATAAGAGGTTAGTAGTGGTGGTGTCCTTGAATTGCGGAAATTGAAAACATTATAATAGACCCCATGAAAGATTTTGGGAACATAATTCGGAGGGGACAATGATTCGGGTGTACGACGGGGTATAAAGTTAAACGACAATACTCAAAATTTCGATTTTTCAGACAAGTCACCACTGACGAGGGAGAGCGAAAGGCTAAGGAGCTCAATGTCATGTTCATCGAGACATCTGCCAAGGCTGGATACAATGTGAAGCAGCTCTTCCGTCGTATCGCTGGAGCACTTCCAGGAATCATCAAGGACGATCCAGTGGAGCAGCGTAAGAGATAGCTTGAGGATTTTAGCTTTAAAATTTGGTGTTTTTTCAGCGAATGTGGTAACCATGGATCCAATCCGTCAGCGTCAAATTGTCACCGACGAAGGATCGTGCTGGTGTTAAGCCAAATCTTCAAGAATGTTCCCAAGTGGTTGTGATTCTCGCTATCTCAACGCATAATTTATTATTCCTATTCAAAAACCACCCGTCATACCCATTTCGACTGTTTCTCGTCCGATGGTTTCGATTGTCAAATTCATAATTTATAATGTTTTACATTTCTATTCGCATCCCTCTATTTCCGCTATCCCCCGCCAGTAAGAAGCAAAAACTTTGATATCTGACAAAAACAGACTGGAAAATGTTATCATTATCATAATGGCATGGTTAAAATGTTCAGCAGATTAAGCCCTTTTTTCACTTTTCTCGTCGCATAACTTATATGGTTGTAACATAATAAATTATTCTATCAGCATTCGGCTTTGGCTTTGGCTTTGTGAGTGTGATATAATCAGTTCTCATTCAACTTTCTCTTTTCTCTACTTTTCTATCTTTTTTTCTCGTTTCATTTCGAATAAATCTTCTCCGCTTTTGGTGCTCACGAAGAAACGGCTGTTTAGGAAGGAGGAGGAGGTCAAAACGTGGAAGGAAGGAAAAGCAGTTTTAATCAAATATTGACATTGTGCTTTTCTCTCAAAGAAAAAAAAAAGAAAAATCCGGAAAAAAAAACGAAGGAAAGAAAGAAACAATTTTTTCAAGAAAAAGAGATATTTTCAACTATTCAAGGCTTGATTGATTTGAGCGGCTATGGTTGCAGTATTTGTGAAGTCATCCCAGTTTAGAAGAACATCACATAGAGAGTTTAGACCAGTGGTGTCGGTTAGCTTCAGTCCGACTAGAATCACTTTTCCGTTAAATCGAAGCATCGAAGACATGCCGAGGGCCGAATTGATTTCGTCGTCAGTGCTGAAAACAGTTTTTCGTGGAGGAGAGGCAAGAGATTTTTTGATCTTTGGGATTACGGTATTTGATTTGGCGGTGTGGCTATCATCGTCATATACAGTACCAATCAAAAAATATACGAAAAGATATTTATCCGTTGATTATTGGACATTCCGATCATTTTCAGAAGTCTGAAACTCGGTTGTTAGGTTTCTGACCAGTTTGAAAACTTTAAAGGATGTGAAGCAGACCTAGATTGAAAACTTTGCATTCACAGAGTTTTTCAAAAATTTCTATATTTTTGAGCCTATTTCTAAAATACACAACTTTTCGGCCTTTTTTATTACCGAAAAAATTCTTTCAGAAATAGGTGAATATTGTCGAATTAAAAAAAACTGGGACCTAAAAATTTTGCAGGCTCTTGTCGATTTACGAGACTCCACCCCGAATTCCGGTACCGTATCAAACGAAATCGATTTCTGTGAATTTCGCTGTTTAGTAACCAAAACTTAGAATTCTTGGTATGAAAAGGATAGCTAAAATCTAGAATCTGTTTTTCACAAATAAAAGCCATGCTGCGAACGAGTCAAAAATCTGAAATATGGTAATTTTTACACTTTTTGTGAATCGAAACAAGCGACGCCTTTCAAATTCTCAGGAGCCAGTTTTTTTAACGATAGCTGCAAAATTATGACCTTTCTAAAAATTCTGTGAATGCAAAGTTATCAATTTGGGTCTGTTCTACATTTTTCGAAGTTTTCAAAGTGATCGAAAACTTGGGAGCCGAGCTTCAGACCCCTGAAATTGCTCAAATGGCCAAAAATCATCCAAAGAGTACTTTTTAGTAAATCTAATTGATTGGTACTGTATATAACATTGGTCGGCTGCATAGCCTCCGCTACAGTAACGCAGCTATTAACAAAACGGTAACTCTAACAGTGGACCTCGCAAATTCAACTCCTCGAAAGGCTCATGCCCTCCTTCAAGTCTTCATTATAATTCAAAACTCACGCTCCACTGGTGAAAATCACTGTATTCATTTTACCAAAGCTCTGCAGTGGGTTCGCTTGGTTTGTGGCCATAGTGAATGCTCTAAAAATTCAAATTACAGAGTTTCTAACAAGATCACATACGCAACAATGGTTGGTTTCACTGCTAAGTCAATTATAGCATTTTCCACAATAGTCACAAATTCATCTTTGTTTTCAACACCATTGAAAGGAAGTGGATCTACGAATTTCTTATTTGTGGCAAATCCCATCGCTGAAGTTCTTTCGAAATGAGTCCAATTTGTGATCAAGTCATTTTCCACTAGCGTTTTCTGGCTTGTGAGCTGAAATTGAAATTTTTTCAGAGTATTGTAGTTATAGTTGGATACCGAGTTTCCTGATGCTTCGAACAAAATCAAGATGTTTGACGTCTTCGGATAGCAGTCAGGACAGAAGTCGGGTTCTAAAAAATGAAAAATTATCTCGGTAAGCCTAATATTGTTGTAAAGGAGTACTTGGCGTTGTTGGCGGTGGCTGGGTTGTTGGAGGTGGCCGAGTAGAAACTACTGTAGTAACAGTAGGTTTACTGGTAACTGTTGTTGGGATTGTAATCAACGGAGCTCTTGTGGAGAGAGAGCAGAGTAGACTATTCACCTGAAAGCACATACTTTTTTCATAAAGTTTGTTACCCGAAGTTCCTCGATTCAAGAAAATTTCGTACCTGGTCAATGATGTCAGTGGTCATGTTTTTCGCATAAATCACATTTCCTGAAAGTTGTTTTAAAACGGTCTGATCAGCATTTCCAATTGCAACAATGATCAAATTTCCACCAATTTGATTTGCAAATGTGATTGCGGTTTGGACATCCGAATTGTCACTGAAAGGAAAATAAATTTGACTGAATTTCCAAAGGTAATTCTCACCTTGAATAAGTGAACACTAATGTGGCCTGCTGGCGATCCGCTCTTCTATTTCCCAAGTTCTGTGATAGATACTGTAGCGAGGCGGTCAAACTTGGCGAGGAATCGGCAAAATAGAGATCATCAAATGCCATAACTTCATTTGCAAATGCAGAAGCTGATTGGTAATTGAACGCGTTTTCTATGATTTGACCTCCTTCTTTCTGAAATACAGATAAAGTTTTTTATATATTGGGAGTTTTGTTACTATTCCAAAAACAACAGCTTCTCCTTCCATGAGCTCCGGAGAAATTGGCCAGGTCTTGATGAGTTTTGAGATAGTTCGTACTTGCTGGAAAAGATAGTATGTACTAGCTGGTTATTAAATAAAAACATGTTTTCCTAAAATAGTTACATTTTGGAACTCATCAATAGATCCAACATCGTTATTGTTGTCTATGAGAATAGTAACGTCAGTTTTGCAAGCGTTATCTGGGATGGCAGATGGAGTGGGTCTGGAAATCTCATACATATCACACATTCGATAAAAAAACTGCTTCTTACGTTGGCGGGGACACAGTAGACGGTGTCAATGACCCAAACATTACTTTTGTAAGCTGCTGAGCAATGTCAGAAGTCAAATTAAAATCTGCAACTCCAAAATAGTGGTTCTGGTTGGTAGAAAGAAGTCCAAGTTGCTTCCCACTAGTTGCAGAGTTCAAGGTGATAGTTATAAGTTGCTTGGGAAGGGTATTGAGAATATAGGCATATTGGGTAGCGGATTCAATGTCGGTAAGGTCTCTGGAAAAGTATAATAGAGATTGATCATGCTAAATAGGGACCAACTCAGAGGCAGAAATCAAAACCGCAGTTTGATTGACCGGACGCAAGCCATGGATGTCGCCAGCAGCTCGAATGCCGCTGAAAAAAGCGATTTAAATCACCATAATCGCTAAAACTCACTTTGTGATACTCGAGTTATATTTTCCAGAGTACATCTGAGCTGAAATCACCTCTGTGACCTCCTTCTCATTAGCTTCGTCGAAATCGAGAAGCATGTTGAATTCGGTCTAAAACTTTGTCTGATTTTGAAATATTTGTATTTTTACTCACATCTGCATACGTGGCAAACGCAACTTGCACATCTTCCCTATCAATCAACCACAATGGGAGAAGAGTACCGTCTAACCAAGACTTTATCTGAAATTTTTAGATCAAATATTTCTATTTTTATTTTGAAAATTTACCTGATTGAAATTCTTGGCACTTTCCATTGCTTTTGAGTCATCTAGAAGAATTATCACATCCTTACTAAATGGTGTCTTAACAAATGGTGTTGTTGTAGTTCTCGCTGGTTCTGTTGGTCTGGTAACTATCGGAGTTGTGACCGTAGTTTGGGTTTGAACAGTAATGGGAGCAGATTTTGTAGTGGTAGTTATCACTGTTGGCTGGGTTACTGTAGATCCAGTGACAGGTACCACTGTTCCAAATGAGCTAGAAGCTACGGAGCTTCCTTGTGTTGAAGTACTGGGAGCCGCAGTACTATTTTGGACCGCTGGGGATACTGTAGTAAGTGTGGCATCCGCTACAGAAGCACAAGTCATTTGAGTTAGAGCTGGAGGAGTTTGATCAATTGCTGAAATCATCGAGAAGGCTCCAGAATTGGTGACCTGGTTCTGAATATCCGATATAGAAGGCTTGGTCAGTTCAATATACGACAAAGCGTACATAACATCGGCCCAAGGACCAGCATTCGAGATACCCAAACTGAAAAGTTTGAATTTTATTTGAAATTTGAGAATTACAGTATCCTGTACATTGTTATAGGAACATTTGGTTGGACCGCGAATTCAGAGGCCCTTGAAGGAGATATTGCTTGCCTCATCTGAAACTTTTTCAACGTCATATTATTCATTTTGATTTGCAACATTTCAAAATGTCACTTTGCAAACTGATAAGCTATTTATAATTAACTCCTATATTTCATCATAGAACTTGTTTTCGAAAAATTGAATTTTTGCAAAACTTCGGAATATTCAAGATT
The DNA here is from genome assembly GCA_027920645.1 of Caenorhabditis nigoni. Lineage (NCBI taxonomy): Eukaryota > Metazoa > Nematoda > Chromadorea > Rhabditida > Rhabditidae > Caenorhabditis > Caenorhabditis nigoni. Next base: position 3,496,958 of record CP115869.1, read on the forward strand.
ACAGTTTACCTGCTCCGTGAGATTTCTCACACTCCCACTATAATCATTGACCACTGCGGAGTACGGTAGATCTTTAGTCCGAACATTTAGGAACATTGTGTACCCGGTTTGAGGAGTATTTACTGAAAAATCAGATTATTAGAAACCTTGAAAATTTACAAATTCAAAATCTGCAAACCTGGTGGTGATGGATTACTGTTGTTTTTGGAAATTCCAATTCCCAACATCACACTTCCTGCTATCAACATTCCCAGAGATACTACTACCAAGATACCCGTGAACCATTTGACACGATTATCGGTGTCCTCCAATAAATACCTAAAAATTTAACAGAAATCGAAAATTGAGAATCTACAGTAATCCTACCATTTTACATCTCTTCTGGGCACCGCTGGCGACGAATACCCCATATCATCTTCACCTAACCACGACATTGATTACAATAACAATTGGAAAAATGCAGAAAATTGAAATAGAGGTAAGCAAAAAAAATTGTTCAAGTATCGTTGGAAAAATTAAGGGGATTAAGATCTTAGAGTTATTACGTTATCAAAATTAACACAGGGGATTGGCAAGTCGATTGATGATGGTGTTATCAGTGTAATTAGTTTGCCAGTATGGAGTTTAAAAAGGAAAAACTCAAACGGAAGGAATTTTGAGGCGTTGATGAAACTTTTACAAGTTATTCATCAAGTTAAAAAAATTTCCAACTGATAGCAAATATTTTATTTATTCACAGATTTCTACACCTTTCAAAAACAAACTTTCAGCGAAAATACACAATCTGATGTACCAAATAAATATCGAGGTATACATAAAAATACTTGTATCACAATGATCTTTTACTCTTGTTTATTCTTCGGTGCCCATTGATCCTTAGTTCCACGGATGTACAAGGCATAGTTGAGAAGTGTTGGCCAGAACCATCTGAGGAACACCGCGAAACGAGCATCGGCGTGAGCCATGATGTAGTCGGTCTTACGGTCGCGGATAGCATCGGAGATCAAGCGAGCGCAGTGTTCCGGGGTGTAGCCCTGAAAGTAATTTAAAATTTTTGGAAAATTCTTGGGTTGGAATTCAGTTTCTTTTTTCATATCGGAGATAAACATCTAGCCTTCACATTAACAACAGACAGGTGACCTCTCGAAACTCTCTTTGAATTGAAAAAAAACTTTTTTCGGGCATATTTTCAAAGAGAAACGTTCACAGTGTAATACACCCTATTCAACTATTCAATTACCAAGGCTGACAGTCTCGAGGTTAGACACCACTTTGCCTCAAAAGAGGTAGTTTTGGTCATTCAGTCTGTCGAGTTTTGTCGTCTTGAAACATGCCCGTTTCATTTCAATTCTCGGTTCTTCTGGTTGTGGCTTTTGGAATTTCGGTGAACGGTGAGTTTAGACTATTCAAACTACCGTATTTCCTTTAATAGGATCCAAATCGTCAGTTTTGAGCTCAATTATCTTGATTCTTGTGAAAGATATCAAACATTTATTAATTGATAAATTTTTCATCATAGTATAACCAATACTTTGTTAGTTGACAATTTGTTCATAACTATTACAGGAATCAAGATAATTAAGCTCAAAGTTGACTATTTAGGTGGGCTCCTATTGGAGGGACCTCTCTTTTTTTCTAATCTGCTAACTTTCAGCCCAATTCTTCTTCCAACAACCGTTCAACTTTTTCAATGCCCCTCAAAGACCATTTCAATTGTTCGCGCCAACCACACCACCAACCACCGTAACTCTGATCCTATCAATTCTTGAATGACTAATTTTGAGTTTCAGACTACAACAGTGGAGTTCATTCCGGACCCAGATAGAGAGCAAGGGAACTTTCCGATGCCGAATCCAGCCAACTGGCCTGTAGGACCGGATTGGAACGATCCAAGGAATAATAATCAACAGCAATTGGTGGGTTTCGATCGATCTGGGTTTATAGGAGGCACATAAATCGGAGAGTTTAAGGATTCTGGGGTGAAAAGGGGTAGAAAGTGATTTAGGGGTGCAAAATCCGCAATTCAAGAATACAAAATTCAATTATTCAGGTACTACTTCCTTCGAAACGTGGATTTTGTACCCTTAAATTGCTCTTTATCCCAGTGACCCCATACTTTTTGAACCCTCCAGACTATTCACCCCAATAAGATTTTTATAAGACTGAAAACCAATATCAAATTGGAAACTTCAAATTTTGACTGAAATTTGGAAACCAGTTTATTGGCAAAACCCATTTCAGGCTAATTTGGGTACTTCAAATTATAATTATAGATTTCACAATTTTGAAACTGAAATTTATTTTTGAAGAATCTAATTTTTGGCACTTCTATTTTCAGTTCCCTAATCGTAAAATGGCCAGGAAAACTATGTTTTGCTCACTGATTGTTTCTAATTGGAGTCTATTCTCTTTTCCAATTTTTTTTCAAAAAAAACTCCTTCTGGAAAACATGTGATACTTTCCAACAAAGCACGTGAAGACCACAATGTTCACTTTTTTCTCCGAAAACGATGATTCCCATTTTAAGGGTTGGGGAGGAAACGGTCTTATTGGCACCACTTCAACCAGACCGTCTATTGTTGTTTCAACCACAACGACGACTACCGTACAACCGCCAACGACACCAGCCGTTATTATTAGTTCAACTACCATCCGCCCGATTGCTTCGATGACTAAGAAACCACTCATCACGCCTGCCAAGAAACAATCGGCAAAGAAGCGTACTGATACTAGCTAATAATAAAATTATTGGCTAATTTTTTCAGGCTCCTCTCCAAGAAAGCCAGTGGTTACTCCTGTGCCAACTACTCCGTTCCCACCGACTCCAAAGCCGAAAACTAGAATTATGTCTGCCTCTAAAAGAAGAGCCACCAGAAAGTCAAAGTCTAGCTTCAAGAGAAGAAGCTAATTCTCAATAATTTCACTTCCATCGTATTTTTCGGATTTCTTTTTCAATTCTAAGCATAAATTGTGTAAATAAAATCATTCTCACCTTCTTCTGATTCTCATCCTCCACACCAACAACTTTTCCAGATGGGTCGATAGCTCTGGATCCAAAACCAGTATTAATATATCCTGCAGAAACCACCAGGATATGAAGATTCTTGTGCTCGGCACGAAGGCAATCGAAATATCCTTGAAGTGCGTGCTTGCTAGCCCCATACGATCCTCTATAAGGAATAGCCACCTTTCCTTGGACACTGCTAGTCACCACAACGCATCCATCGGGGCTCAACTTTGACAGCAAACTCTGGGTGACATGAACGTGTCCGAAGAAGTTGGTCTCCATGGCTTGTCTGAAAAATGTTCACATGGAAATGTTAACAAAAAACGGAAGAGGTACCTATGAATGGCCATTGTGGTGTCAGCGCAAGATCCACGGTTTGCCATACCAGCGTTGTTGATTAGAATATCAACTTTTGGAATCTCATCCCATGGTGCTTGTTCTGGATCGGTGATGTCGAAGTAGCTAAAAAAGTAGTTTTTAAAATGTGATAAGTGTCCAGTGGCAAATAATTCGGAGGGTACAAGAATTTTGGAGTCATTGGGGCACAAAGCAACTTAGAGGTAATAAACCCTCTATTCGGGGGCGCAAAACACCTGAAAAACTCAAGTTTTGCACTCCCGAACTGCTTTGTACCTCCCTTGTTCCCCTGAATTGTTATACCCTCCGAATTATAGGACAAAAAGTCAAGGCTTAACTCACTAATAAGTCGGCTCGTTCTGATTAAGTGGGAATGTTTCCTTGAGCTCATTGCAAATCTCCTTCAACTTGTCTGTGCTTCTGGCCAGAAGGATCACTTTGGCACCTCGTTTGTACAATTCGAATGCTAGACTTTTGCCGAGACCTGAAAACTTCATAAATTCATTTTCCGTGTGGTAGAAGTACAGTTTCAGACAGAAAAATTATTTAAAAAAGTATTTTTCAGGAGATTATTAGTCATTTTGATCATTTTCAAAAGTCTGAGCTTGGCTTTCAGGTTTCCGATAAGCAACATTTTTTTAACTAGGTCTGTTTCAAGCCCTCCAAGGTGTTCAAAGAGATCTGATACTTGACAGCGGGGCTCCATACTCTTGAAAATATTTTAAACAACCAAAAAACGGCCGAAAAATACGTTTTTGTATAATTCATCGACCGCAACTGTAGCATGACGGCTTAAAAACCCTCATAAACCCCTTACAGGCTTTGGGGTTTCAAACTTTATCAGCTTTTTGATGTTTTTTGCTGAATTAAAGTCTTTACCTGAACTTGCTCCAGTGATAACAACCACTTTGTTCTTGACGTCGAGTTTTGGCAGATTATGAGCCCCTGGGATGATTCTATTCAGCAATCTGAAACCATAATCATCTTAACTTTGCTGCTTCAAAACTACAAAACTCACTTGTAAGCTACATACAACGAGATTGGCACCACCAGAGCTGGAGCCCACTCCTTCAACACTTCTTGGAACTTTTCTGGGAACGACATCCTGGAAAAATACTGAAAAATGATACGGTTTTGTTATATGATACGTATGACAGGAAAAATACAAAAAAGGAGAAAAAAGTGGCTGCCAACAAACAAAAAAAAAGGTGTTACATGATAAGAATAGCCTAGGTACAATGTACCCTTTGAGAGACGCAGGCGGAACAAGAGAAAAACCAATGGCATGCTGGCCTTGATGGTCCTGCCTTGGCAATTATCGATTTTTGGGGTTCTAAATAACCAGAGCACTATCAGGTGATATGAAATTGAACGAAAAAAGAAGAGCAAAAAATTTTGTGTGTGTGATTTAGATGCAAGTTTCTACAAACAAACTAGGAGAGCGAAAGCGGACGACGCAAAATCGCAAAATCGAGGAAAAAGAGAGAACAACAAAACACCGTGTGCGTTCTCTGGACCGCTACGCACACACACACACACACACACCAACACGTAAACAAGACGACAGTTGACCCAAGGGGCCTGTGCGATAGAGCGCAAGTGCATTGCCTCCTTGGTGGTGGTTAACGAGGTGGAGGAGGAAATGTTTTATATGCCTGAAGGGCACAATGGAGTTTATAGAAAAAATGTGGTGTCACGCCATGACGATTGAACAAAAATAAACTTGAAATGAATTTATGATGAAATTTCGGAGAAGTGTTAAGAAGGTGATGAGAGTTTCGGGAAAGTTTTTAGAGTGTAGTCAGATTATAGTGGGAGAGAAGGGTGTCAAAGACAGTGTAGTGAGGAGCAGAAAAGAGCTTGTAGCTCACTACAAGACCTGAAATAGATGGAAAATGACTTGGAGGGTACAAAATACCTAAAAAGTTGAATTTTGCTCTCACGAAATGTGGATGTTGTACACCTAAGTCACTTTGTACCCCTGAATCGTTGTATCCCTTAAAATTATGTGCCAGGAACGCAGAAAATCGAAATTTTGATAAACAACTGATATGAATGTTCGTTAATAACTAGAGATTTGGCATCAACATAATATTAAAATTGGATAATGCGGACTTCTGAATTTGAAAAACAAATTGTTGGTTTCAGAAACTTTTAAACCAGAATTTCAAAAATTTATAGTCATTAATCATGAATGATGCTCAGCTAACATCTAAAACAGACAAATTTGCTTATTGGTACTGTAATTACAGTACCTGTCGAAAAGCTACAGAATGTGTTGCAAAAACATGTTTTTCAGTTGATGTTTGACTAATTTCAGGAGCCAGGAGCTCAACTGTCAAGTTTATAATCACTTTGAAACTTTCGGAGAGTGTAAAACAGACCTAGATTTAAAACTTTGCATTTACAGTTTTTTTTTTGAAAATTCCTAGTTTTTCAGCTATTTGCAGATTTCTGAGAGATCTCATAGCTGAAAAATTGAAACTTTCAAAAAATTCTGTAAATGCAAAGTTTTCAATTTATGCCCGTTTTACACTCTCCAGAGTTTTCAAAGTGATCGTGAACTTGGTAGCCGAGCTCCAGACTCTTGAACATGGTTAAAATCGCCGATTTTAAACTGAAAAATACGTTTTGTATGTATTATTTGACTGTATATTTTTTCACTATGTCTTTCCTTCCAGATATATACAGATTCAGATTCAATGTTTTTGTTCTATCCAATGCTGTTCCTTGAATGCTGTTTCGATGATGTTCCTTGAATCACCCTTTGTTTCAAATCAATGTTGCTCCTTTCCAGCCACTGCATTCGTTTTTTTCCAGATTTCTACCCCATCCTCATCATTCCATCTCACGCCACTCTGACTTATAATTGCTCCCAATCTTCATCTTCCTCCCTCCGCCCCAAAACCCTTGAGCACCGATACATTTCTATGTCTTTTTACATCATTCCCCCATTCCCAATCGTCCAAAAATAGTGCACAGCTGTTCGAATTGTTTTCGATAATATAAGACTGCGCAATGAGCATGTTTACGCGAAAAGAACGCACGCTCTGTGCCGCCGCGTGACGGTTACTGTCAACAGATTGGCATATGTATGACGTTTTCTGAGCAATTCAGTGTTTCTGGTCCCTTTTCTTCCTTTCTGACTTACTCTAATCTCTTGAACTTGACTTCATTGCTCAAATTCGATTAGTTTCGCATATATCAACTCTTGCGAAAAAGTGCGAAAGCCAAGAGTTCATGATTGCTGACGAAACGAAGGAAAGCAGAAGCAAGTGTAATTATAAGAATGTGGGGAGAGTGAGAGAGGCGATTGGGTAAGAGCGCAGGCTTGTTGGAAAAGAGCAGGAGAGGCTAACTCAACCAGAAATGATTTATGATGAACACTTTTCACTTTTCACCTTTCGACGAGCTGGGGAATATCCCCCGATTTTTTTTCGGTTGGTCCGGGCGGCTCAATCTCAGCCACGCCTATGTTTTGGATAATCCTACCTACATATGTTTTTTCTCAATACTCAGAAAAAAAAACATGTCCTCCTCATATCAAAACAATCTACCTCTTCCTGTTTATATCTCTACAATACCTTTTCGAGCTCCTGTTTACTGAAAACCGCTAGAATCTCAAATCTCGGAATTAGCCAAAAATCTTATCCTAACTCAAAATCGAAAACATATGATTCTAAATAGGGCGTGTTCCATATTTACCTGATTGCTCAGACACCAAAAACCGAAACTTCTAGATTCTTTTAACTCCTATATTCTAGATTTTTATTTTGCTGTTTCTCAGAATATCCCTCAACTGAAAGCCTAAAGTATAACTTCCGCTGAAAGGTTGTCAGTTTTCATTTCACTAAAAGGAAAGAGTAGTACTCTCAAAGCTGAGTCCGGAATGAAAAAAAAGTTGACGATCGTAAAGAATTTCGAAAAGGGTAGATTTCTAGTAGTAGCGGGCGGAGCCACACACGGAGCATTCTCTTTCAGTTTGTTTTTGGGAGTTCTGAGCAGCTTGAAGACTTCATTCCTAACAACCTCAACCCTTTTGAACTCAGATTCCGATATGTTTTTCAGTATAGATTAGATAAGATTAGAAGTAGATTATGAATAGCCTATCGGGACGTTTCTAAAAATTTCAGAATCCGCACGCCATTTGCGACCGAGTTATATCATTTTCAGTACGAAAAATCGGATTTTCAGTGCGAAACAGCGAATTCAAACACGATTTTCTCAATTTCTGAAAAGTTCCAGAACATGAGTTTTGTTGTGTTATACTCAAAATTCAATGAAATTTCCTATTTCAAGCATTTTCTCAAGAACAAAAAATTGTATTTTTGAATATTTTCACGATTTTTCCAGATTTTTTCGAAAATTGAAAAAATATTTTTTTGAGAAAAACTCGTAAATATCAAATTTCATTAAAATTTGAATATACCACAAGAAATGTCATGCTTTGAAACGTCCTAGAACTTGAGAAAATCGTCTATGAAAACGCTGTTTTTGCACTGAAAAGGTGATTTTTGGTACTGAAACTCATATAATTTGGCTGAAACTGATTCTAAGTTAATCGAAAATGCCTAGATAAGCGATCTCCAACTTATCCTAAAATTTTCATCAAAATCTGGGCGCTGAGGTTCCCTTGTAAGTCGATGAGTTCTGTTTTCTAACCTATTATCTTGGTGAAATCTAGGTTTCGTGCTTTCAGCCACCCAGATTTTATCAATGCTCTTTAAGATTTCGATATGTCATAAAATTTTGAACCTCTGCTCCTATCTTATTTCAATCTCTTTTCTCTTTCTCGCCCTCTGTCTCAAACTCATTTTATCTTCATATTTTTATCTGAGGTTTCTCTTCCAATTAGAAATATTAGCTTCCTATTTTTAGCGCTAAAATTAAATTCTAGAAAAATTCGACCAGAATTATTAGAATTTTGGAATAACGGAATTAGAGAAAGTCACAAAACTAGTAGTTGGCAAATCTGAGCGTAAAGAAGAAGACTGGAATTTCGAGAAAGTCATAAAATACGGAAATGGCAAATTTGTGATTCTAGAGAAAACTAGGAAAGATAGAAAAAGAGAAATAAGATAGGAGCTGCGCGACAAAACAGAAAAAAAGAGAAAAACTAAACGGAACACCAGCCAACAAAAAATTTGCTAAGAAAATGTGCACGACTTCTTTTCCGTTCTTCTTCATGCTTCTATATCTCTTATATCCTATGTGTCATGTTCTCCACGACCTCTTCGTTCCGCTCTTCGAAGAAAATAGGAGCAATAGAGAGAACGAGTCGCCCATGTGGCCACACATTGAAAAAGGAGAGGGCCGCTGAGGCGGTCTGAGTTGTGTGTGTCCCTTCTTTTCTTGTGCTCGTGCTCCTCCGAATGCTTCTTGCCTCTACTTCTCAGCGTCTCGGACGGAGGCTCGGGGCGCGACTTTGGTACGTCGAATCTCCTCGAATTTCGCAGTGTCTCAGCCCGCCGTCCGACCGGGCTCAAAACCTCTTGCCTCACACCCCCTCCTCGCCTGTTGTCTGTCCCCCTATGGCGGCTACTCAATTCTTCTTCACTTCAGTTATTGCCATCAACATGCAAATCGGCCTTCCCCAAAAATTCCGATGGTCCCTCCCAACTTTTCTTCTCTCCCATTTTTCTTTCTAGAACCAGCTTTTTTTCAACTCTCTATGGCCCAAAATGTTCTGGCTTCCTCTCCTCTCTACAGTACTCCTCCCAGACCACCCGGTGTTGTTCTAGACCGTCATCTGTTTACACAAAACCCCTATAACGTCGTGTTTTCGAGTTTTCTCGACGAGTCTCAACGACTAACATTCGTAATATATAGAAATAACTAACAATTAATCTAGAAAATCGAAGAATACGCCCCCGGTTTTCTAGAAAACGTTTCTGATGTTTGCTGCTTAAACTTTTAGCACCTGGAGCACCCTGAACTGATCATGAATAACTTCATTAGAGTTGTAAGCATGTTTCAGCTGTATAGAGTACATTTTTGATGTTTTTCAAATCACTTTTAGAAATCTTTTCAAGTTCATTTTTTCACTACCGTATTTTTCCTATCATCGCAGGTTGTGCTCAATTATCTCGATTTTTGTGAAAGATATCAAAAACTAGTGTACTGATAAAATAATGATCATATTATGATAAATAATTTACTAGTTGACAAGATTTTGATATCTTTCACAGGAATCGAGTTAATTGAGCTCAAAGTTAGACTACGGTATTTGTACTTTCCACCTCTATAGCTCTACTACAGTAATCCTTTTTTATTTTGCTTTTTTCAAGTATTGTCAGAATCTTTCACCCATCAAAATAAAGAGTACAGAATCGACGGAACTACATGGCATTTCCTAGAACACGACTCTCTCTTCAGCCACCCCATTCATTCTGAATGGGGGACCTCCCTAGGAATTCATTCATGACGTTTTTCTCTAGTCCATCTTTTTTGCTAGAAAAAGAAAAGTATACACCCCCTCGCTAAAAATTGATGTCCCTTGCCCCCAGCTAGGATCCATTTTCCTCCTCCTAATTTTTTTGCCACTATCTCTCTAGGAACCAACCTTTTCAGCGTTCTTGAACAAAATAGTTTATTGGTTGGTCCAGGCGATGAGCAATGTGTCTAGGATTAGAGGACAAAAAAATGTATACAATCTTCAAAGATTAGAATGGGTCCCCAGCTTTGCGTGTCTCTTCGAAACTCTTCAACAACATTTCCACTTCCTTCCGATTCTCCAGAAGTTTCTCCAAGACCTCATTTTTAATGAAATGCTCCTCTAGATGACCAAAATAATGCTCTAGATGTCCGATATTTATGAATATATCTGTACGTACAGTAATTTGATTATATAGACGCGGGTACACAAGTATAGAGTTCCTTCTCCCTCTCCCTTTAGCCAAAATCAGTAGAGCTCCGGCCAAATCACATTTACGAGCTCCGTGAGCTCTCCCCGGGCCTAGAGAGATAGTTTCAGCTTCGAAACCCATTCTTTCGTGTCCAATCCGTGTCACACTACAAATACTCCTATTTGCACACGCACATGTAAACCACAAAGTTCAGAGTAAACATGGAAAAATTTTTAGAGAAAATTTTTAAAATGCCGAAAGTTCATTTCTCAAAGTTTGCGTGGCTATGAGGAGTCTGGTTCTAGAAGTTTAAATTGTGAGTAAAAAAAGAAAGAAAGAGCGGAGCAGCTGTCAGCTCTAAAACTTTCGAAATGGCTCTGGTGCAGCTGAAAACTGAGCCAATATTTGACAACGGTCATTCGGTATTTATTGATTCAACATGAAGTATAGATACATTTTGTATTATATATAGCCAAATTTCGATTTTGGAAAGTTTCAAGATTTTTCATTGGAATTAGAGTGATATCCTAGGTTCTCAAATGTTTTGAGACTTCAATATAAATTGAGGTCCTATATTTTTTAACAATTTTTCAATATATTTTTTTCTATATTTCTCAAAATTATGAGCCTAATATGAGGCTTAATTTTTTCATAATATTTGAAAGCTATTCGATATCTTATTTTCTCCAGAACCATTTTTTTCAATTTCTGTGAATCTTAATATCCAATACCTGTCAATAAAATATACAAAAACGTTTTATTTCAGTTCATTTAGACCATTTTCAGAAATCCAAAGCTCGGCTATCAAGATCCCGACCACGTTGAAAATCTTGATGGATATAAAACAGGTCTAGATTGAAAATTTTGCATTTACAGAACTTTTCGAAAATTCCAACTTTTCAGTTATTTGTTGATTTCTGAAAGACACCAGTTATTTTTCTCACATTTTAAGTGCAAAAACAGGCCAAAAGGGTGTCCTTCAAAAATTGACAAATAACTGAAAATCAAGGAATTTTTGCAAAATTCTGTGAATGCAAAGTTTTCAATCTATGTCTGTTTTACACCGTCTAAAGTTTTCCAAATGATCAGAAACTTGAAAGCCGAGCTCCGGACTTCTGAAAATGGTCAAAATGGCCGAAAATCAAAGTATAAAACGGACTATCTTCAAGCGTAATACCCATCTGGTCAGTTTCTCAATAGACGATTTCATAAATTCAAAATCTTAACTTGCTTCCATTCCCTCCAGATTTTGCTTCAATTCCTTGCGATTTCGATTCACCAGAATATCCTAAAAATAGGATTAAATAAATAGATTTCATGAAGTCCAAGTTATATGAATGGCCAGCAACGTATGCTCTTCTTGTGCTCTCATTAACCCAAATCTGAAACACATCCCAATTTTCCATTTTCACCTGATTATCAAGCCTAATCTATATATAAATCACATTATCAGATTTTATTCACGGTTTCCATATAAACCAAATTCTCTCTTTTTCCCTCTCTAAAGCCACCTGTTAATGAGCCACGCCTACTGCTCAGCTATTTTTCCATGCCTCCTCCCCCTTTCTCATTCTGAATAGACTCGTTAACGGGCTCACTCGCATGACCGACCGCGCGTTTTTGCTTATACTCTTCTGATCAGTATTTGAGAAGACGAGCTCTCTTTCCTCCCAATCCGCTTTCGGGTGATCAGTTACACTATTAACGTCATAACTCTGCTCGATATTCTTCGTTTTTCTTCCAACAACAACATAAATTTCAGAGTGATTAGCGGGTTACTGGCATGCGCTGAAGTAAGAGAGCAGCAGAGTAGGATGACCGAGGTATGTGTGTGTAATTATAGCCGACGGGCACTCGGCTCTCACGAGCTCAAACAGAATAAAATAAGAAGAAGACGATTTCTGGTCATCTTTTCTTTTTTCGAACTTCCTTTTAGCCCTATTACTTTGTTGTTTATCCAGGATCGAGTTGTAAACGACGACGACAAGTTACAAATGTCGGATAACGATCCGTTGAACGCCGAGCATGCGGCCGTCGAGGAAGAGCAACAGGAAAGAGCCGTCTCGGGTGAGTCTTTGAGATGAAGAAAGAGCTAGAAGAATCATCTTCGAGTTCTAAATTTTCCGTTTATTTGATTTCCTGTGATGTCACGTTCATTTAGGGGTTGTGGAGTAGTAACACGATATGTTGATGAGATAAACATCACATGTCGGAGAAGCTAACTTTAGAAGTTTTCTCCATTGATGAAATTAGAAGTCTGCTCCTTAAAAGTTTTTGCGTGGGTCTGTCTACCGTTAAAAATTTTAGCTGTGGATATATGAATACCGTAAAACCTGTATTAGAAGGGCCCCTTTAATAGAAAGGCCCCTCTAATAGAAGGGCCCTCCGAGAGGGGCTTGGAAAAATAGAAGGGCCCTCTGTGAAAAAAAAATTTATGTACTTTTTTCAGTGGGAAACCTTCCGGGGACTCAACAATTTAGTAGAAAATTGTTGAAACTCTCTTTTTCGATGAAAGTCTTGCTAAGTTTTGGTGAAATTTGCAGATTTTCATTAATTTTGAACGTAAATTTATCGAATTTTTTATGAAAATTTTCGGGAAAAATAGAAGGGCCCCTTCTAATGGAAGGGCCCCTGTGATAGAAGGGCCCTCCGGAGGTATTGGAACAATAGAAGGGCCGGCCCTTCTAATACAGGTTTTACGGTATATGAACTCTATGTATACATTAAAAAAAACGCGTTTTTCAGTTGATTTTGCCCATTTTCACGAGTTTGGAGCTCGGTTGTCAACTGTCCAATCACTTTGAAAGGTTTGGAGCTTGTTAAACAGATTAAAAACTTTGCATTTACAGAATTTTTCTAAAGTTTCTATTTTTCAGCTTTTTGTCGATTTCTGAATTACACCTGTCTTTCTTCACGTTTTGAGTACAAATACTTTCTAAAATAGGGGTCTTTCAAATATCGACAAATAGCTGAAAAACTAGAAATTTTCAAATAATTCTGCAAACGCAAATTTTTCAATCTTGATCCGTTTTATAACATTCAAAACTTTCAGTGATTGGAAAATTGACAGCACAGCTATAGAATCGGGCAAATGGTCCAAATGGCAACAAAATCAACTTAAAATTACGGATGTCTATATTGAATTGACCGTTATTGTACTTAAGAAATACAGTACTGGATTACTAAGAACGGTTTCGAAACATCAGATAAACTTTTCAGCTTAGGAAAAAAAAACATTCCTTGCAATAAAATTTCATAAATACGAAAAGAAATTAATATGGCTGTAAAGTGACTATTCTAATCCAGCGTTTCATCATAAAACCATTCCTAACCAAACTAATTCCACATGTTCCCCCCTTTTACAGCAATGGACAATAGACAGGAAAAACTGAACTGTCTTCACGGTTTTCTCAGTCTTCGCCGGATGTTCTATCTTGTTGGTTACTCTGTCGGACGTTATCCTCATGCTTATCTTGTCGTAGCGGTAAGTGGTTTCTATTATATAAAAAATATGCATACCCTTTCTTCGTTTCAGCTATTGATCTCGATCAACTCATTAGGAATGTATAGGATGGTTCTCAAGGATCGGATTCGTGACGGGTACACACCAACTAACGCACCTTCTAGATACGAAACTGATGTTCTTCGGTTAGTAACAAGAATTGTAGTCAGAATAACAATGCAAAAGTATTCCAGAGAATTCTACAACATTTCTGGTGATCCTGCAATGACGATAATGATTCTAATGCCTAAGAATGAGACAACAATGCACGCAAAGGAGAATTTGGATGAAGCAGAAAAGCTCTCCAAGTTCTTCCTCAATGAATTCAATGGTACTCGTGACGGACGTGTTCTTCGGTTTAGTGAGCTCTGTGAGCCATATTGTCAAATCAACAAGGTCTTTGAGCTTTATAAGGTTTGTATTATAATAAGAAATAGGTATTTGTACTAGTGGATTCTTAAAGAACGCATTTGATGATCAGTACAAACTGTGGACCAATGAAAAGTCCATCTCCAAAAGCACAAATCTCTCCTATCCTCTTGCCACCATGAACGGATTTGATATTCATCTGGAGCGCAGTTTGTTTGGGGTCGAACTAAATCCAAAATCCGAAGATAACACCACTGATCTTGCTCTGGATCTTCCCCCGCATCGTGTCATCACAAATATGAAACACGTTGAGGTATACGAAAATAGAAATTGTTTTTTTTTTTTGAAAGATGGGTTTTGAAGGTAATCGTCTTCATTTTCCGTGGAGACAGAGACTCGGCAGAAAAGGAGAAGGATTTGAGTAAATGGGAATTGGATGCGTATGAATGGAGTCTGAACGAGTACAAAAGTGATATTGTCGACGTGCAGATTGTGGGAACTGATGTTTTGGATAATGAGATGATGAAAGATGGAAGACGGTTGACTCCATTCTTTGCAGCAGGTGAATTTGATATTTGAATTTGGAGAATTGAACTTTAAAATTCTAAAAAGTCAAAGATTGAACATTAGTCATAATAATTGTTATTTCAAATTTTCTTAGATTTCCGTTTTCTAGTTTTTTGAGACAAGCTTAACTGAAAAATCTACTATTTGTAGAAAAACAAGTTATTCTGAGTAAATAATTTTTGTGGAGCAACATAATACAGTAATCTGATTTTAACTTCCATTAATTACACACAAAGTTAAAGTAATTCAGAACCTGTAATAGAAGAGCAGAGATTATAGAGTAGTACCACACAGTAGTAGAGATAATTGAGCTCAAATTTAACAGTTATGAAGGGGGCTCCTTCTTTCTGAGATTCTGAGATTCTGAGATTCTGAGATTCTGAGATTCTGAGATTCTGAGATTCTGAGATTCTGAGATTCTGAGATTCTGAGATTCTGAGGTTCTGAGATTCTGAGATTCTGAGATTCTGAGGTTCTGAGATCATGGAACTCTGAGATTTTGAGATTGTGAGATTGTGAGATTCTGAGATTTTGAGATTCTGAGATTCTGAGATTCTGAGATTCTGAGATTCTGAGATTCTGAGATTCTGAGATTCTGAGATTCTGAGATTCTGAAAACTTGAAATTTTAAAATTCCAGGATACAGAAGTTAAAGAATTCAGGGTTCCAGGATTCCAGAATTTCAAATTTCTAGAATTTCAGAATTCCAGGATTCCAGAGAAAATAACCTGAAATTTTAAGATTCTGAAAGTTCTAAAGTTCCGTTTTGAGATTATTTTTTCGAAAATCAATATTTTCAGGATTTGGCTTTGAAATCACATTCGTCTCTCTTTGTGTCATTCTCACTGCTGTCTACCACAACTGCTTGGACCAAGGAAAACTGTATGACTCTTTTTCTACTATCTCAAAAAAGCAATCCGAAATTTCAGTCTAATCAGTCTCGGAGCCGTATTGTGCCCTATTCTCGCCATCACCTCCACTTATGGAATCGTCTCAATTCTCGGAATGCGTACAAACTCTTTCATGCTCGTTATGCCGTTTTTAGTTATGGGAATCGGTTAGTAAGAAGCACTCTACCTGATTAGACAACTTCATAATCCTAAAAGCTCTTTTTAAGGCGTCGACTCGTGCTTCCTCATGATTCACAGTTGGCAAAAAGAGCGGCGTGCGCAGGAGAGTGGCACGGGAAACCGACTGGGAATGGTTTATGAGTCTGTTGGTCCATCAATCACAATTACCTCGCTTACCGACTTCCTCTCCTTTGCCATTGGAGCACTCGCCCCGACTCCGGGTGAGCAGAGTTGGAAGGGAACGTGACGTCATCAGCTATTTTCAGAAACTCGCCTCTTCTGTATTGCATCTTCTATCGCGTTAGCTCTCACATACATTTTACAATTGGTACTCTTCGGTCCCATTCTAGCAGTGGCCACTAAATACGAGCACAAGACAACGTCCACTAATAATAGCAAGTGGAGAGCATGGGTAACACCAGCATCTTGGATCTGGAACCTGGGGACCAAACATTGAAAATTAAAATTTTCAGCTAAAGGCTTGCTGGAAGAGATGCATCAACATCTACTGCAAGATTCTGTCCAACAAATTATTCGCTGTTGTTGTAATGATTGGAACTGGAATCTACTGGTACTTTGCTATCTATGGACTTATGACAATGAAGACTCGTCTGGACGCTGTAAAGATTCTCCCAAAGGATTCTCCTCTTCAACGGCCAAATCTGGTGCTCACTAATCTTGTGTGGGCCAACTACCACCCGGTCACTATTCTTGTCAATGCTCCATTAGATCTGGAGAATCGCCAACAGATGACTCGTTATTGGAATATGGTTGATGAGTTTGAGCGAATGCACAATTGCAAAGGAAAGGCATCAACCCTGCTTTGGCTCAGAGACTACGTGAAATTCTTCTACTATGGAGAGCCCTTCGATTTGTTTGCATTCCTGGGACTCTCCACTCCAGAAGTTCACGAGGAGATTGATCCATACGAAGCCAATATCACAACTGCAAAGCTTCCAGAGTTCCTCAAATCTCCTTTCTTCAAACATTGGGATAGTTTCATCCACTATCACTATGAAGAGTGAGTTGCAATTTTCAAAAAGATGAAGAAAAATCTAAATTATCCAAAATAATTTTAGAGGGAAAATCAAGCTGGATCGATTCATGATGAATGTCGCCTACGACAACACATCCTCCTGGGACACGCGTATTCAGTTGATGACAGATTGGAGAAAAGTTGCGCATAAGTAAGAATAATTGACTTTTATATTTGTGGAAAATGAAGAGATTTACAGCTACTCGGATTTGAATGTGACAGTTTGGGAGCCAAATGGGATGTTTGTGGATCAGATGCTTAGTTTGGGAAGGACTGCTACACAGGTATGGTTGACAATTGAGCACAAAACGTTTTTCAGGAATCTAGAGCTCATTCACAGAATTTTTTGAGAATTCCTAGTTTTTCAGCTATTTTCCGATTTTTGAAGAATATCAATTTTTGTTCTGAACACGCGAAAAAATCTGGTGTTCTTCAGAAATCGGCAAATAGTGGAAAAACTAGGAAATACCAAAAATTTCGGCATATGCATAATTTTCAATCTAGGTCTGATTTACATTCTCTAACGTTCTCAAAACTATCTAAAGCTAAAAAGTTGAGCTTCAGACTTCTGAAAATGGTCAAAATCAACTGAAAAACACGTTTTTGTTATCTGGTTGACCGATACTATTTATTTATATTTATTGATCAAAGGAGAATATGGCACAATAGTTGAAACGGAAGTTCTAGATAAAATCCCTAACGAGATAAACCTAGAGAATAGGGAAGAAAGAAAAATAACGACATGTAAGGTAGGCAAGATATTAGAAGGAGGGAAAAGGTAAGCAGAAATCTAAAACCGGGTGATGGAAGATTGAATTAAGGTAGAAAATTGACCGGGAGTTAAAAATTGGGGAGTGTTCCTTACAATTGCATTCCAAATAGGGGCGGTGGAAAAAAAGAAGTCATCATTACATTTATCGGAAAGAATAAGGGTCATAGGTCTCCTAGGACAGTTGGAAATTCTGATGAAAGAAGATAATTCTGGCATATAAGAGGCGTCGCTAATCATTTTGTAGAGGAGCATAAGTTTAGATTTGAGTCTACGATGTCTGATAGAGAAGAGGTCAAGTTGGGATAGACGGTCTTGATACGAAGAGTATGAGATATTGCATTTCTGGAAGACTTTGCGGGTGAAGAAACGGAGTGGGGATTCTAGTTTATGAGATAGTTTGGAATTGTGGGGAGGAGAATAGATTACTGAACAGTACTCAAGAGAGGGAAGAACGTAGGTTCTGAATAAGTGAAGGTAGAATAAGGGATTGGTGGATTTGAACGATTTCAACAGTTGTTTGGATCGGAGAAGTGATACAGCAACCGATTTGTTTATACTATGGCTACAGTAGGAAAATTAATATTTTACTGATTTCCAACTTTAGCTAGACATCCTTCCTGTATCACTTTATTCCCAGTTCAAAACATTTTCAGACTGGAATTTGGACATTGGTTTGTATGGCTGTCGTCTGCGCAATCTTCATTCCCAATCCTTGCTCAATTATCACCGCCACTGTATCGATTGCTTCAATTACTACTGGTAAATCTCCACCCTCTTTAAAAATTTCCATATTTTCCCCGTTTCCAGGAGTAATGGGATTCCTATCCCTATGGTCCTTCGATCTCGACCCCGTTGTGATGGCGGCTGTTTTGATGTCGATCGGACTGTCTGTTGACTTTATCGCTCACGTCGCGTACCATTTCCAGGTTAGGAACACTTCCGCAAACAAGACCCTTCCCCCCTAATCCCAACTCCAAACTTGTTCATTATTATAATTATTGCAGTTGGCACATCGCAAAGAGATCCGAAATGGAAAAATTAAGAAAATCCCATTGAAAGGATCCACAGAACGGTTGGAGCACACGCTTGGAGCTGTGGCATGGCCAATGATCCAGGCTGGTGTCTCAACCATCTGCTGCATCCTTCCGTTGTTGTTCCGTGCGGTAAGTTAATCTCCAAAGTCAGGATAGAGTGACCATTGGCTGACCGGAAATGTTTGATCAGGTGACACAGTCTTAAGATCCTCCTTTCCATAATTGACGCAATCTTTGGAATGGCGTAACTTCCGGAGCAAATAGTTACTTCTATGTTGCGTTTGCTCATAGTCAATAGGCGTTTTGAAGAATGTGTGAATTGTAGTTGTGTCAGAATAATAAGAAAAAGAAGAAGTGCGTGTTGTGCTTGAGAATATGTGATTTTGAGAAAACTCGAAAAATGTCTGAAATGAACTTTCAAAAAGTTGAGTTCACAAGGGGATCATTCTCAAGCATGACGTATTCTGAGCTTTTTCTGAAACTTTGAAGCGCAAGCTAAAAGTCATGATGTTTTTTTTTTTTCGGAATATTTTCAGAATTAGTCTTGCCACGTACAAATACAGTACCGGTCCATAAAGTATACGAAAGAGTATTTTTCAGCTGGTTTTCGGCCGTTTTCCGGAGTCTGAAGCTCGGCTATCAAGTTTCCGAGCAGTTTCAAAATTTTGGAGGATGTTAAACAGATCTAGATTAGAAACTTTCTATTCACAGAATTTTCTGAAATTTTCTAGTTTTTCAGAAATGCGGTGATTTCTGAAGGACACCTGTTTTTTAATGTGTCTAGAACAAAAAACAGGGGTGTCTTTCAGAAATTGACAAATAGCTTTAAAAAAGTAGGAGTTTTCAGAAATTCTATAAATGCAAACTTTCGAATCTAGGTCTGTTTAACATCCTCTACAATTTTCGAAGCAATTGGAAACTGGATACTCGAGCTTCAGACTATTGACCGAAAATTAGTTGAAAACTTTTTTGCATATTTTAGCGACATGTACCGTATAAAACTGACTATATGGAAGCGTAAAAGCCACCTAGTCTCTTCTCAAAATATTTGAAATTATTGGAAACCCATCTTTGGACTGAAAAACTAGAAAATTCTCTCCAAAAATTCCGGATATCATTCAACGGCCAACATACACAACATAACCTCCAAAAATCCACTTGAAACTCTTTCCAGAGCTATTCACCATCTGTTTTCGTCGCCGCCATCTTCCTGGTCGTCACATTCGGAATGCTTCACGGCCTCTTGGTAAGCAAGAAGAAGCAGTTCTTCTGTTGGGGTGCGGGACCCATTGCCCCCCCCCCCCTCAAACTTAATTAAAACCTCAGAACATGCGCCCTTTTTCTTTTCAGATTTTGCCCACTTTCCTGGCGGCTCTTCCCGAAAGCGTGACCACCGCCAATTGCTATCGCGTTTTCTTGTCATCGTCGTCGGAGCGTAGCTGCCGTTATGTGCCACGTCGTGACAGTACCAATAGCATTGAAATGCAGAAGATGGAGCGGAAAGATCCACTTCTCAATAATTAATTTTTATTTTTCGTGATTTCTTACTGTAGCTACTCAATTTTTTCCTTTTCTCCTCGGTTTGCTTTAATTTCCTTTGCCATCCTTTTTTCTGTTTCTTCTTCTAATTTCCTCGACTCGGTGGAGTCTCATTTCGAATCCGCTAGTATCTTGTCTCACAATCTTTAATTTCCCTCATTGTGCAAGTTTGCACCTCATCTCAACCCCTCCCTTAGTCCCAAACACAAAAACGTACACATTTTTCATTTTCTCCCCGTCTGTTCTGACTCTTTGAAATCTTTAAAAGAAATAACAATAACTACTTCCTTTCAATTGTGTGTGCTTGTCTCTATTTAAAAGGAATTTTTCGCGTTTTTTCTTGCGATTTCATCAAGAATTCCCCCTTCCTTCGGTTCTATGAACATGTTTAGGCTTTACCCTGACCCCCACCGTTGCCTGTGATCTTTCCCTCCACACCCATTCAAATTCCGGTAGATGACTCTTGAACTTTTTTTTCCTTCCTTTTCTTTATTTCCTTTTGTTTCCATTTTCCTGTCGTTTCTATAGTAATTATTTCCAAACAATAAACTCTATTTTTTTTCAGAATTTGAGATTTTTGAATCAAGAAAAATGTCCTAAAATTGAACATACTGTAAAGACTCTTATGGAGCACCGCCTATACCGCCAACTTTGAACGCATATATCTCGGTTCCTGTGAAAGATATCAAAAAGTGTGAAACTGAAGAAATATTGCTCAAATTATGGTAAACAGTTTATTAGTTAACCCTTTTTTGATATCTTCTACAGGAATCGAGATATATAGGTTCAAAGTTTGCCGTGTTCAGACAACATACAGACTAAAAATTTAGTGCGAAAAATTTTCAAGCAAATTCGTCTTGAACAACACGAAAAAAAGACGAGTAGCTGGGGGAAACAAGCATAACGGCTTCACTTAAGACCTCTTAAAACATAAACACAATAGCGATGGGGGCGGGGTAAGGAGTACGCGCCCTCTACCCTACCCATCACCACCATATGCGTGTATGAATGAGGAAAAGGGCACCAACAAATGTATTCAGGCGCCGTGTAGAAAAGATTCATGTGTGAAACTCCTCTTTCTTTCAATCTTTCAAACAGCTTCTGACAAGTTAGCACTACAAATTAGTCTAATTTGCAAAGATGTACTATGCTCATAGAGCTCCTAATTCCGTTTTGAATCCTTTCTATGTCCTGAGCGTCATTTCGAGTTCGTTCTTAGTTCATATTCCCCGCAAATCAAAAGAAAGTCAAAAACGTAACTCATTTACCTGCTTCACCACTTCCCCCGTTTTCCTAATTCAACATGTCACATCTGGAGACACTAACGTACTAATACATCAGAGTACTTGAAGTCAACCCCCCCCCTTTTTCAATATTCGAAATTGAAATCAAGCTCCAAGCTCCAATGCTCGCTCTCATTTCCTCCTATTTTTCCTGAATCTCAAGTTTCGATTTCACGCCATCATTTTCCTTCTTTCTCAAAACTTTTCAACGCTTCTTCTTTCTCTTCTTCCTCATCTCCATTATTGTCTCAGCTGTCTGCTTTTGGCGCCTCGAAAAGTGACATCCGAGAGCGCGATAATATCTGCTGCTGCGGGAGGAAATCGCGGGGAAAATGGAGCGAAATATGGAGACCATTTGTGTGGTGGTGGTATATACTTATTTTGATTCGATTCTTTGTTTTTGGGATTTTCACTGTTTCAAGATGTATAGAAATTGCAAAATTATTTTAAAGCTCAACTTTTGACAATGCGTCATAGTGTTCCTAATAAGACATTTCCATGATTCCTCTTCTTTGAAATTGAAATTTTCAAGCTTCTCCAAAAAAATAAAATAAAATGGCTTGTTTTCTAGATATCAAATTTCACACAAACCCTAGAACGTATATGGTTTGGAGTCAAAATACAACCCATTTTTAGAAAATCATATGCTGTTGACGTTGTTGGCTTCAAAAACTGCCGTAAAACCTGTATTAAAAGGGCCCTCTGAGAGGGGCTTGGAAAAAAGTAGAGACCCCTGTAATAGAAGGGCGCTCATCAAAATGTGCTGTTTTAAAAATGAGAAGTTTCTGCTCGTTTTAAGTGAAAAATATTTAAGAAGTTCCGAAATTTCTTAGAATCTGGTTGAAACACAGTTTTTTTTGCTCTAAACTTGCTCAACGTCAGTAAAATCTATGGATAGTTATATCCCTGTAATTAAAAGCCCCATCCAATAAAATATCCATGCCCCTGTAATATAAGGGCCCCTCTAATAGAAAGACCCTCCAAAAGTTTCTTTGAACAATAGAGGAGACGGCCCTTCTAATACAGTTTTTCCGGTATACACAGTTTCTCTAAAAAAACCATTCTAATCATTTTCAGGGGTCTCTAGCTTGGCTGTTAAGTTTCGCATCACTTTGAAAATTTTCGAGGATGTATAACAGACATATATTGAAAATTTTCAGTTTTTCAGATATTTTCCGATTTTTGAAAGACCCCTTTTCTGTCTGTATTTGTATTCAAGGTACAAACAGTTCTGGGCCTTTCAGAAATCCGCTGATAGCGGAAAAACTAAGAATTTTCAAAAAGTTCTGTTAATGCAAAGTTTTCAATCGTGGGCAGCTTTACACCCTCCTAAGTTTTCAAAGTGATTGGAAACTCTAAATTCGAGCTGCAGAATCCTGAAAATTCCAAAAAAAATCAACTGAAAAATACATTTTTATACATCTATGACCGGTACTGCACACCTACAAATTTTCCAAAAAAAAATAGTCCAGGTGCCCTTTATTCCTTTTTTCTCTTCTTTTTGGTTTCATACGACTCATATGTACTAATTCAAATCCAGTCACCCGTCATAACCAGGTACACACATCTAAACGATGCGAACATTTTTCTAATTAGCGTACTTTCTCTGCGCACTCTCACTCACCCACCTTCTCTCTTATCAGTACCACATGGCTCAGTCATTGGAGCGTATACAGGACTCTGATAGTACATTCATTTCTTCCATTTCACATCGTCATCGAATCACACCCACGTGCATTTGTTTTGGCTTGTTTTTCTCTGTATTTTCCATGATGTATCTCTATATTTCTCATGATATCTGCTGACTAAGCGATTTAAATAATCGATCACTGGTTTTTTTTGTGATCTCTAGCTTTTTTATTTCAAAATGTGTCATTCCAGAAATTTCTATTGACAACATTGTAACCGATACTGAGAGTTTGATACTTGAAATTCTTTTTTTTTCCTACCATCCCACTCATCCCCTTTTCTCACCTGTGTAGTACTTGATTACTTTGTACCAAGTACCTGTCATTTGCACTGTGTTGTCTCTCTACCCAGAGCTCTTCTCCACACATTGTTTGCTCTATTTTCGGATAAGATACGCCATGTTAGTCGACTAATTTTTGTCCTTTTCTTTTTGATCGCCTAGGAAAATCGATGTTTTCCATTTTTATAGCAGCAGTCCGGATAACAACAAAAATGTGTATACAAATTGAGTCTAGAACAGAAGAAGGAGAGCAGAAAATATTTTTTATGGCGTTTGGGGTCAATATAACTTGGATATAACACCTCCAGAGGTCTCCTATTTTTCTTAAGTTTTTTTTTTCAAATATTTTTCTAGAATTTTCATGTAGATCTGACCCGCTATTTTAAAGAAAAAAAATTGTTGATTTAGTACATTACTCGTCTCAAGCCCTCTGTATTGTTCCCCGTCTCTCTAAGTGAATAGAACCTTAAGAGTAGGAGAGAGGGGAGAGTAGATCTTGAGCGCGACAACATTCAATACATTTGAGCGTCATCACTGAAATGTAAATAGGAGAAAAGTTGGAAAATTGAAGGAGAAAGGAGGGAAAAATCGAAAAACAACGTGAGAAAAAAAAAACACAAACTGTCAAAAAAATCGTTTTAGAAAAGAGATGCGTTGAAGCTTTTCTCAAGGTTTATGGTTTTTTGGATTTTTTTTCTTGCTTTTCGAAGAGTTGTAGAGTTTTCCAGAAACCATGCCAACGATTCCGGAAGCTTGTATATTTTTTTTTCAAATTTCAAAATGATGGGAAATTGCGGGACACGGAAGTGCCTCGTTTAGTGATAAGAGGAGTTCGAAAAAAAGTTATAGCATTTTTCAGTTTCTCTTTCTCCCCATTTCATCATTTTGTACAGAATTAGATTGATGTTTGAGCAATTTTGAAATTTTTGAAGTTTCGGAATTCCCGAATATTCCGGTTTCTGAAAATTCGGGAAATTCCGATTTTCCAAGATTCGGAATTTTGAAAAATTAGTAATTCTGGAATCTCGAAGTATTCGGATTCTGGAGTTTTCAAAATTTCGAAATGTCGACGATTGGGATTTTCCTAATTTCGGAATTCCGGACTCTCGGAATATTCCTATTTCGGAATTTTCAGATAATTTCGATTTTCCAAATTTCAGAATTTAAAATTCGGAATTTTCTGAATCTCGAAACTCCCGATTATGGAAAATTTGAAATTTCGGTATTCCGGAATATTCCGATTTTGGAAAATTCGGAGTTTTGGAATCTCGGAATTTTCCGATTTTGAAATTTTCAGAATTTCGGAATATCGGAAAATTCCGGTTTTGAAATTTTCGAAAGTTTGTAAATTCCAAGTTTCTAAATTTCGGAATTTCGAAAAATTCGATTTTCCTAATCTCGGAACTCCGAAATTTCGGAATATTCCGATTTTGACATTTTCAGATTTCCGGAATATCAAAAATTCCAATTTTCCAAGTTTATGAATTTCGAGATATTCCGATTTTGAAATTTTCTAAACGTCTAAAATTCCGATTTCAAAAATTTCGGAGTTTCGGAATCTCGGAATATTCTGATCTTGGAATTTACCGAATATTCCGATCACAAATTGTTCGAAATGTTGAAAATTCCGATTTCTCAAATTACGGAACATCGTAATTTCGGAAAATCTCTGCTTGTCCGTTCCTGATCCTGAAATTCTGGTCCCCAAAAATCCAAGTTATTTTCATATCCTCAACGTCATTCATAAGAACCTCCCAAAAATTTCAGGTACTACACAACTACCGCTCGTAACCGCATCATAAATTTTATGCTCCTCTTTCTCTCCCCGCGCTCTCCTGCTTCTTCTCCGAATTTGCCCCGTTTTGTCTTTTCATTACAATACAAACTGATGTATACTCTTTCCATCTCTCTCTCCCTTTCTCACTCTCATGTTCTCCGTTTGCTTGTACTCACTGACCACCATCTTCTTCCCAAAACATGGTCATATTTCCCCCCAAAAAAATTCATTTAGGGTCTCACAGGTGTCACTGTAACTCTTGTTTTACAATCTCGTCTTGTTAGTCATAAGTGTTCGTCCTGTTCTCAGGTCCCTGTGATTCAAAGCATAGCCAAGTTTGGCCTAAGGCTTTACTGTTATGACTAACAAGAGAGCACACCCGGCGAGACTCGACAATGTTGTACGGTCGAACGAGCCGATAACAATATTTATATACCATATAAATACCCGACTGATCATTTCATTTACTCAACCTCTTTCCTCTTTTCCCTCTCTTCTCAAGATTGGGAGAGACATTCTCGCTCTCGCGCACCTTTCTTTCTTCCTCATTCCCACTTTTGGTCACTTATTTGTTTTAGGGTTATATATGGGAGGTCCTGGCTTTACTTGGCTTTTCGACATCCTAGATGCATGTTTCCTTGTTGTTTCTGATTTTTCAATTTTTCCCGAAACATATCTATCTGAAATGTAGTGCAAGGCACTCAAATTTTGTGAAAAATTTGGTGCTCTTTTCCCTCCAAGCTACATTGTCTCAAATCCTTTTTTCTTCTATTGTTCCCTCTATGCACAGCACTTTTTTTTCCGTTAACCACTTCTCTTCCCCTTCTGATGACTCAGGTCTATATTTTATATGTTCTTCTTCTTCCTCGCCTCTTTCAAACCTCTTTCACACTCTTTGCATAAAGTTTCTATATTCTTCACAGTATATTCATATTCTTTCAGAAAGTATGATACGGTTCCTTGCGGTTCTTCTTGTGGGCTGTGTAGCTCTTACAGCGGGTGGAAGGTCCAGTATGGTTGATGACAACACATTCTTTGGAATAACTACCACTGATAAACGTGAGTGATAAAGAAGAGCATATTTGCTCAAATTAGAACACTTTGTTTTGGTTGTTAATTGGTTTGTTTCGATAGTATGGTGACCGGAAATTGAAGACAAACACTTTTTGTATTTTCCTGATTTTTGAGATTGAGTCAGGCCAATTTTCCTATTCTTAAGCTTTTCCCATATTTCAAAGTTTAAATATCGGCAATTTTCAAGATTTTTGACAGCGTCGCCGTCTTTTTTCAAAAACTTTATTGTCCGGTCCTTCCGGTCAATTATATTTTCTCCACATGCACTTTGATGTACCCAACCTGAGATTTTCAGCATCCTACACCTACTGGGACTATGCAGAGTGTCATCAATTGTGTCAGGTGCCGTGCACACGGACTGTCGTCCATTTTAAGGAGCAGCAAATTGATATGTACAATTGTGTCCAGCTCAAAGTTATCAAGGTGAGGAGGGATTTTGAAATTTTGGAGTTTCATCTACAGTAATCTGACGAGAAAATTGATTTTCATTATCTTCAATGTTATGATATGTAAATTTAAAGTCGTTCCCGGATTTTTTAAATTATTGCTTAGGAGTATGCGTAATTAAATATCACATCTAGAATTTTGAAAAACCTGAAACCTGAAAATTGAAGTATCAAAATGTTAAATTATCGAGAGTTTTGAAATTTTCAAACTTTCGAATATTTAACGTAGGAGACATTCCAATCATGAAAAATTACTTGTAAGCAAACAAGTATGTAAAATGAGATATACAGTATGAGCCAATAAAACAGAAAAAAACATATTTTTCAGTCGATTTTCAGACATTTCAACCATATTCCAAAGTCTGGAGCTCTGCTGTCAAGTTTCCGATCAGATTTTGGAGTGTGTAAAACAATCCTGGATTGAAAATTTTGCACTCACCAAATTTTCTGAAAAATCCTAGTTTTTTAGCTTTTCGCCGATGTTTGGAGAGCATCCCTAGTTTTCCTGATTCTAAAGGAAAACATGGAAAAAATGGTTGTCCTTCATGATTTGGCAAATAACTGAGGAACTGAAAATTTTAGAGAAATCTTGTGAATTTGAAGTTTTTGTTAAGTTTTTATTCGATGTCTGTTTTACACCCTCCTAAACTTTGAAAGTAATCTGAAACTTGACAAACGCTTCAGACTCCGGAAAACGGCTAAAATGACCGAAAATCAACGGGAAAAAACGATTTTGCTTATCCTATGGACCGGTACTGCCCTACCTTGCCTAAAAAAAAGCATTTCGAGCCGAATTCGGAGTTTCAAATTAACATTTCCCAAGTTCCAGACCTCATTCATCGACAATCTCAAAGGAGGAACCTTCAAAAACGCGATCATTGTCGTGGTCGGAGTCACTGTCTTCATTATGCTTATGATCGCCTGCGGATACTACTGCTGTTGCAACCGACGAGAGGAGGATGAGCGGTTTCCGGGAAGAGACGAGTTCCGGTAAGCCATTTTCAAAGAAACTTTGACTTAAAGGTTCTGATATAGTCATCATTTCAGAGAGCTCGGACCACACGACGAGAGGAAGGCGCTCAACAAAGGAACATCTGTAATTGAAGTCTAGGTATCCTGAAAACTGATCTTTCAACTTCGGAATCTAAGTCAACTTCTTTCAACTCCTCAATTATGCTTTAATCTTCAATCTAGTATTTTTCCACCCGTCATTGGTGGTTTGTATCTCACGAACCATACTTTTTCCTTCAAATTTCCCCCTTCTGATTACGGTTTCGGTAGTTTACTATGACTTTTGCTCTTTGTCTCTTTTCATGGAACTTCATCTCTATTCCCCCAACCAACCCATCCCCATCGTGTACGTTTCTACGCAACTATCTGGAGAATTCAAATTTCTTTAAAATGCTCTTTTGTGCTCTTCTTATATTGCTCCCAACTGGTTTGACCAAATTTTTCATCCAATAAATCGTGATTTCCGATGGGTTGCATCAGGTTATCAATCAATAACTTTCTTTAGATAACACTGTGATTGTGTTGATTGTGCTGATAGCACAACTTGGTCTTTTTTTTGTTTTTTTATGCGTTTTTATTTTTTCTTTCGAGGCAATTAAGTTATAAAATGGATTTTTTCCAGAAATTGTAGATAATGATCCATTTTTTCTTGGAAATGTAGATCGTAAAAGTCTTTGAGTTATTAAAACATCCTTCCCTGTTGCTCGGTTTCGAAATTCTTTCTGGAAAAAAGCATTAAATTTTATTGACTTATTCGGGATTCCTCTTTTTTCTATTATATTCTCATTCCCTTATAATATATATTCTCATTCCCGGGCCGGCGGATTTCCGACTTTCCCGACAAAAATGATTTTCGATGATCTGTTCTTCGCAAACTCCGATTTTCGAATCGAATCATGTACATCCACATTTTCGCTAATGGGTGAGAAACAAGGGTTAATAATTAGTAGTAAGATTTGGCTCTGAAATTTCCAAATTTCAAGAAAAAAAAACGTGGCATGATAGACTACAGGCTAGGATTCATGATTATTGTCAATCTTGGAGCATTTCTATCAGATATTTTCGAGTTGTAACATGCCGACTGAAACTATTCATACTGCGCTTTCATATGGTTTTGATGAAGTTGCCATGTTATTCAACATACCATAGAACCTGTATTTGAAGGGCTGACTCTTCTGTTGTTCCAAGTTACATCAAGATAACGGGCTCTCCGATAAGAGCTACTGTTCTATTAAAGAGGCATTCTAATACAAGTTTCAAGATATATTCATTCTTTCCTACTGTATGTCGTAAATCAAGTTAATTGAACGCCTTTTATGGGTGTAACACATGAAAGATTCGTCATTTCGAAAAAAAAGTGGGGCGTAATGGACTAAAATCCATTAACCCCCAAAATCCGAAATTCGCTCTTTTGAATCAACTCGTGCTCATTCGAACTCTCGTTAATAGAAGAGAATAACTTAAGAAAAGTTGATGCTAATGGACTACAGGCTATTAACGCCCACAATTTCTTTTGCTTATGGGGTAAGCTTTAACAGAATTTGGTTAGTTTTCATTCGTCGATTTACTTTCACTCATCTTACAAAACTATCTTCCTAGAGTCTCTGGAACCATGTCCTACATGTTTCCCTTCACTAAAACGAAATACGCCCGTCACCCAAAAACTTGTGAAGAAAGTGAGTAATCGGAAAAATTGTCTAACTTTTAAGTCGCTTCAGATTCTTTGGTGGATACTTATATTATTAATTTTATATTTTAAAAATAACAATTAAAAGGTAGAATGGAGGTTCACAGTGAAAATAAACTAAAATCTAAATTATCGTTTCCAAAGCTATTCTCTAAATTTTCAAAGTAACTAAAAACTCCAACAAGTCTGGATTTTTAGAATCAAACTGCGGAATTTGAAGAGCCTTGAAATTCAGAAACAAAATTTCTCTCAATTTCGAATAGTTTTGGTTTCTAATATCTCGAAAATCGCTGAAAACCAATTTTCAGAATTTCAGTTGAAGCTTCATTTTGTCTCTCCTACAGTAATCCTCAAAATAGTTCAATTCGGGGATGTAATAAAAACCTAAATTGGTTTCCAGAAACAAGGGCTAATGGACTTCAAGTCATTAACACTCTGAAACCCTTTTAGCGTTTATGGGGTTGTGTCGCCACTTTTATATCCACTCCTAAACGGTTTGTAAAATTTCGAGTTCTTCCAAAATATTTTCAAATACTTAGTTGTGCTGAAGACTCATGATCTACCCGATTGAGTTTTCAAATCCTAACC
Organism: Caenorhabditis nigoni; assembly: GCA_027920645.1. Classification (NCBI taxonomy): domain Eukaryota; kingdom Metazoa; phylum Nematoda; class Chromadorea; order Rhabditida; family Rhabditidae; genus Caenorhabditis; species Caenorhabditis nigoni. The sequence continues at coordinate 3,526,891 of CP115869.1, forward strand.
ACGTCCGTCCCCAGAAGACTTGTGAAGAAAGTTAGTTGATGTTTCCTAGTTACAGAAGAACCAACACACCCTCCACATTTTAAGAAATTCTCGAACTGTTTCATTTCCAGGCTTCAGCATGTCGTTCTGCATCTTTGCCACCCTTATCATCTCAATCTCCGTAATCGTCTCCTGCATCCTGGTCCTCTTGTGCATCAAGTTTGCCACCGATCGCGATGCTCGTCGTCGCAACCGTGTCTCTACCTCCGTTGAAGATGCTGTCAAGGTCAACGACGCCGTCTTCCCGGGCGACATTGAAGCCTGCGCCAAGAATGGGGAGCTTGCCGGACTGACCAACGTCGCCGCCTCGGATGAGGTTCTTTAATTCCATCAACATTCATTTCAATCTGTCCATTTTTCTTAAAAGATCGTCATTCAAGATTCAGAGCTGTGTCCCAATTTTTACAAGCAATTAAGATCAACATTCAACTTCATTTTTTTCCTAAAAAGTCCATTGTGTGTCAATTTTTCCGAGGAGTCCATTTAACGTCATCAAATAAATATTGTTAATAAAATTCTGTTTCTCACAGTTTGAAGCAAATCTATGGTTTTCAAAACTATAATTTTCAAGATGCTACCTCAAATCAACAATCAAGTTAAAGAATAGGAGGTAGACATTCACCGTGAACCCCGAGAAAAAACTGGCTCAAAGTTGAAAGTTAGGGGACCCTTCTATTACAGGTTTTACGGTATTTAAAAGCGACGATAATGATTGAACATATTTTTCCCTGATTTCCGAACCTTTATGATATCCAAAACGTTTCTTTTTTTGTCGTTTTTCTGCTGTCAGAATTCCAAATTCTAGGGTACAAGAGTACGAGAGACGAGGGTTTTTGGAAACATCTACATGAAATATTGATACTAGAAAAAAGGTTCCTTCTTTTTCTTGAAATGTGAGGATTCTAGTGTCCAAACATTTCAATCTAGGCATCTGGAATCTGCTCATGGTGTACTTCATTCTCTGTGACTCAGATTCTCTGAATCTCTGTTTTTAGAACATTTTTTTCAAAAGCTCAAAATTTTCAATTAAAAAATATCGCATTTTCTCATCCCGCCCATTTGGTACAGTACAAATTCGGCTAGAGTATCCTTTATCTTGTCTTTTCGGAATTTGAAAAAAAATTAAACAAAATTTCTCATGAATGTTAAATGTTAAACCAAGAAAAAATCCACTTTGTTACGAAATAAATTCGAAAACACTTATCAGTTCAAATTTTATAATTCATTACGCAACAAAAACAACAAAAGAGTGGCAACGAAAAACAAACTCTAGGTGCTCTTGAAACACATTAATCAATCAAATTTCCACTGGATTAAAAAATATAAAACTTACTATTTGCTTTTGAAGTCGTGAAAACAATGCCGCATGATTTTTCTCTTCAAAAAACAGTAAGCCACGTGTGTTTTTTTGGTCACAATGCCGTTCGTTTCTACAATTCCAGTTGCCAAAACTGTTGAAAAACAATACATTCCAAAAGTTCATTCTAGCTACTATCCTGTTATTTTTCCATTCAAATAGTCGCGTTTGTTCCTATTTTTAACTTTTCCTATTGTGTTTTGACAACATCAAAAAACTCAATTTTTCCTAAGATTTTTCGAAAATCTATCCTGAAAATCTGCCAAACAAAATATTGGATTAAAAAAATGTTTTACTTAATTTTGTCTCACTCCTTCTCACGAGGTCCATCTTTTGTTTTTTTGAGACATTTTTCAGAGATTCCACTTCCTTATGTTCTCTATCTTTCAAGCTTTGGAGGCACGAAGAGAATGAAAGTGAGAAAAAAAAATAAAAAAAAAGAAGAAGAAGACCTTCATTACAGCCCCACCTAAAATCTGTGTGCCCGGCACTAGATTTCTTAGAATTACGTTGAGATATTTTTGCGAAATTCAGAATTTATGATTGATATTCATTTTTGTAGAAAATTATAATAAATTGATTTGTTCAAATTCTAATTATGTATTCTCAATAATCTAAATATCTTCAATAAATTGAAATAGTGAAACTTTAAAAAATGTTACTGTGAAATAATATTTTTCTCATTGAATATCACACTCTGTAAGATCAGTCTGATGATGTAAAATGGATTTAACAACGCCTCCTCTCAGATTTTCAGAAAATTATTTATTATTTTCTTCTGGCAGCAATCAACTTTATTTTGTCATATTATTAATTTTTTATCACCTGGACCATAATGACTATTTCTTTTGTCATTTCCTTGACTCATTTTTCAGAATCTTCATTTGCGTTATGAATAAATCAGTCAATAGATTTCCCAATTCTTTGATTTCCTATTCCCAGCTAATTTTTTCAATTTTTGGGCTTTGAATTCGGTATCCTTTCAACAAGAAAAACTGTGATTTTTACCGTAGATACTTTAGGATCAGCACGACCAAAAGAGCAGAATTCGTGCATCTGATCGCATTCTAGAACAATTCGAAGAAATCACATTTTGGTGCATAATAAGATTAACAAGGTTGTTGACGATGGATATTGTAATTTATTCAATGACATAGTAATCTTGGTTTTCCAGTAACAGATACTCTCGGACTTTTGCTGGAATGGATTTTCAGAAATTTTTGAACAACAAAACAGTGTTGAAGATTATAAAAGGTTGTATTCATGAGTATTTGATTTCCCCGGAAAATAATAAGGTACCCAAACCGTCAAAGTTATGCTCATATATCTGGGCTCCTGTAAAAGATATGAGAAAGTAGTCAACTGATAAAACGATTATCATTATATCAAAAACCTTTTTATTGGTTGACCACGTATTGATATCTTTTATATTCACCAAGATAATGAGACTTATAGTTGGGTGGCCTAATTTTAGATTATTCAAGGTAATTATTGAATTGGTATGACAAGAAATTATCAAACCTATCTTCGAAGATGAGTTTAGCAAGTTTGTGGAAAAATTAATTTCAAAAGTTGTTTTATTGAACCCGAAAGCCATTTCACAATCTAGTTTGTAGGATAATCCAAATAATTTATGTATAGTGAATGATTCCTGGGAAATCAAGTACTCATGAATACAACCTCGGATCTTCAGTACTATCTTGTTGATCCAAATTTTCCGAAAACCCATTCCAGCAAAAATCCAAGACTATCTCTTTTAAGAAAATCAAGATTATTATGCCATTGAATAAATAATTTCAAGGTCCATCGTCAACAACCTCGTTAATCTTATTATGTACTAAAATGTGATTTATTCTGATTGTTCTAGAATTCGACCAGGGTCACGAATGCTGCTCTTTTGGTCCCGCTGATCCGGCAGATGTTACATAATGCATGTTTCTCTGAAACGTTGTGCATTGTATTTAACATTTTCTAACCAACCGTGTTTTTCAAAATGTCAGAATTTCAAAAATCACCTGTCTTACGCTTCTTTCTCATTAACTTTCCCAGTATTTGTCTTTGTGTGTTTGTGACGCGTGTTCTGAGGAAAAGTTTGGAAAAAGTAGTGTTCTCTGAAAAGCACGGTTGAATGCGTCCGTTATGAGAATTTATTTCGAAAATATTTCCATCTCGTAGACACTTTTTTCTCAGACTTGCTGACTTAATTAGTGTGGAATAATTGGAACGGAAAGTTCGTCTGATAATTTTCCATGGTTTGATGATGTCCCGAAGTTTCGATATGCCCAGAAAAAATTGAAAATTAAAAATATTTTTTTTTGTTTTCTGAAATATTAGCCACGTCACAAAAACAAAAAGGCTAATTAATTATGGTGAACGAACGTCTCCCTGAATACTTTAGCACCTCTTCGACTTCTTTATTCAGAAAAGTTGTTGTTTTCTTGAGTTGTTTTTTATACATAATTCTCCGTTTCTCACCTTTTTTTTCTAGTCTTGAGTTTTCCACTGAAAATGGAGGGAACGAATTTCTGTCTAGAAATTTGTAGGAGGTGTTTAAGCTAATCCTTGCTTAAATCTTCTAGATTTCTTCCGATTTTTCTCATTTTTTTGACAAATAACACTTTATGCTAATAAATGGGACAGGAAAATGTCTTAAACAAAAAACAGGAAAAATAAGAACAAATTAGATCTGACTTTCAGAAACTCAAGGCTCTTACACTTTTTATTTGCTCTGGTCCAGTTTCTTTTTGTTACTTTGTTCTTGTTTTCACTGGGATGTCCGCTCAAAAATATGTTTTCATCTAGTTCAGAGAGTTTTATGTGTTTTCTGAATCCAAAAAGTTGGTTTTTTTTTAGTTGTTGAGAGGTCAGAGATCCTATTCATAAACTCTGCTTGTTTAAAAATCCAGCTGTCCTTAAAAACAGTTCTAATTCTCTTTGGACGAAGTTCCGTCAATTTTCAGTGTTTTCTTTGCATCCCACTTGAGTTGCACATCTATAAAACTAAAATTCAAATTAGATAATATATTTTTTTATTGATGTGATTAGAACGATAGTATTGAATCAAAAAGATAGATAGTACCCGTCAATAAGATTAACAAAAGTGTATTTTTCAGTCGATTTTCTGCCATTTTGATCATTTTCAAGAGTCCAGAGCTTGGCTGTCGAGGGCCGGGCACATTTAAAATTTTGAAAGATTTAAAACAGGTCGAGATTAAAATATTTGCATTTACAGTACTTTTTGGAAAAGTTAATTTTTTCTGATATTTCCCGACTTTTAAAAGACAGCTCTTTTTACACGTTTTCATTACAAAAAGGTTGTCCTTAACAAGTCAGCAAATAGCTGAAAAACTACGATTATTTAGAGAATTCTGTAAATACGAAGTTTCCAGTCTAGGTCTGTTTCATAACCTCCAAAAATTTCAAAGTGATCGCCGTGTCCGCATTCCGGATTCCGTATTCCGGATTCCGGATTCCGTGTTTTTTTTTTTTCATTCCGGATTCCGGGTTCCGGATTCTGTGAAAAATATTTTTGTCCGGATTCCGTATTCCGGATTCCGGAAAATTTTCATTTGTCCGGATTCCGAGAAAATTTTTTAATCCGGATTGTTCAGAAAATGTTTTAATCTGCATGAATTCTCTGCCGTTTTTAAACTTCCGCGACTTAAAATGCAAAAATAAAGCACAAAATGTGTTTTTAAACATTCTTTATGCCCATCGGAGACCTCGATATTCACGAATTCTGGATTCCGGATTCCGGATTCCGAGATTTTTTCATTCCGGATTCCGTATTCCGGATTCCGGAAAAATTATTTCATTCCGGATTCCGGATACCGGATTCCGTGAAATTTTTATTTGTCCGAATTCCGGATTCCGGGAAAATAATTTTATTCCGGATTCCGGAATCCGTTTTTCAAAAAAGTAATTCCGGACATCTCTGGTGATCGGTAACATGACAACCAATCTCCAGACTTCTGAATACTCAAAAGGGCTGGAAATAAACTAAAAATACGTTTTTGTGAATCTGGATCAGCGTTACTGTTTTTTTTTTGAAGTTCATGAGAAGCGGAGAATGTACAAAAGAAATGTTTTTTTTTAATTTTTACGATATTCTATTTGTTTACTAGAAACCAAATTTTACCTTATCCCTAGAAAATGTATATTGTTTTCATCTAATTTTATCTATTTTTGAAATCCGTTATTTTCAGCTGTATCATTTTCCCTAGAACTCTTTGAACCCATCCTAGATCTAATTTCAAACAGAAACAAAAGTTCTAAATGTTTTCCAATTTGTCCTCCATCAAAATGTGTCGATTCGTCTTGTGTTCAAAACCCACCACCCCAACATATCTCTTATTCTCTATATCAAAAAACAAGTGGTCCTCGTACTCAGACGCTTCTGGCCCCCAGTTTCCTGTTCCGTTGTATCATGTGTTTTGAGCAAAAGGACAACTTGTAGTGCTCTAAGAAAAAGTGCATAGCTCTTAAAAAGGTAAGATAGCAATTATGTTTCACGTGGCACCAAGTGAGGTGTAAGGTCTTTGGCATTTTACAAAATTCTCAGAAGTTCTCAGAATTCCTTGTTTCCTAAATATCATCTAAATTATAGATGACTCTGATTTGAATAATTTTCTTCTCCTTCTTCACCTCCTAATTTACATAAAGCCTTCAATAATATTGATCAGAAAACGAATCTTTCTACGGCTTCTTCTTTTCCATCCCTAAGACACAAATAAGAACGTCACCTTTAACATTCCCACATCATTTTCCTCCGCATTTTCATTTTGAAACAACAGAATTCAATTGAAACAGATCATTCTTATCCTTTGACATTCCTAAAAGTTTACAGCTGATTTCTAATCTTCATTATCCTTTTTTTTCTTTTATGACGCAAATTTGGGGGTTTCCCTCCTACCACCTGGAAGCAAATCATTCCTAAACGGAGTCAAGTTACAAGAACTATTTTTCTTGAAGAAATTTAATCAGTTGTGGAAATTTAGTCGAAGCTTCCATGAAAATAAAGTATCGTTTTTTATTCATTAGTAACTAGAACGCCTCTTCGTTTCGAATTTCAGTTTTAAATATTTTTCAAAAACTAAGAAGATTGGAAAATCGAAGATTTTAGCCTTTTCGTCACATGGTGTTGCGAGATTTTCGAAATAATGAGCAGTTAGGCAAGTTTCTTGATCATTCAAGCATCACAAAATTTCCTCTTTTTTTCTCGAAATTTTCTTGATTTTGAAAGCTCTTGATTTTGTAAGACAGAAAGAAATTTGCTCCCTGATAAATCCAGTTACATTGAAAAAAGACCATTGAACAAGAGTTCTCACATACGCCCTCCTGAGATTGATCTAATTTGCGCGGGGCGATCCATTTGCCACGTTTTTTTGCAGCTTTTCCATTTACATTTGCCCTCGCGCCTTATTGAATTACAGGCCGGGCACAATTCTCTACTTCGAGTCATGACGTGTGAATCTATGACACCATTTTCTTTCCTTCCTCTGGCTGATGCTGGTCAAGAAATGTGGTTTGAAAAGAAGACTTCTATAATTATCCAGCAAACTCATTTTCTTTTAGTTCTATGATGCACATTGCAGAGTCCAGGAGCAATTAAAATTGAAAAATTGGAATTTTCAGAAAGTTTAAATTTAGATAGAACTTTGGTTGTAGAAGCTTCCAGATCACAGATCAGAATTTGGTCAAAATGATTGTAAACCTTTCGAAAGTATCTTGGAAGTCTAAAGCTGTTTTGATAGATTCCCAAACTCTCAGAAATTTGTAAAATTCAACCAAGCATTTTTGAAAATTTCATTTTGTATAGTTGAATCTTATCATGTCCCTGTCCTGAACTCTTGAATCAAGATACGATTTTTTGGCATAACGTTTGAAATACGTGCTATCCACATCTATGAATAATTGAAGCGATTGGTAGGCGATTGGTGAATGTGTAATTTTGAGAAAATGTAGAGATATTTTAAGATTTAATGATGATGAACAGCGACGTATCTTGTTTTCTCAGTCTCATTAGCTGCAAGATGTCATATAAAATGTCCAATTTGCTCATTGTCTAGCATTTTCTAGAGCTTCTGTATGAGCCATCAACTGTGACGGTAGACTTATTTATTATGTATTGTTATGGTTTTACATTTTGCTTTAGAGGCAGGGACGCTTGGAAAAGCCTTTTTGTAATTTTGCGGAATGTCAAAAGCAAAAGCCACGACTTGCAAAAATTCTCAATTTTGGAATACTGCGATTTTGAAATTTTCAGAATTTCAGAAATTCGGAATATTCTGATTTTGAAAAATTCAGAAGGTCGGAAAGTTTTGAATGGTCCGATTTTGAAGTTTTCGGATTTTCGGAATATTCCAATCTCAAAAATTTCAGAATTGGAGAATTTTGGAATAGTTCAATCTTGAAACTTTAAGAATTTCGGAATCTCGTAATCACCCAATTTTCGAAAATTCGGAATTTGGAAACTTTGGAATATTCTGAATTTAGAATTTTCGGAATTACAGAATATTTTCTATTTCGAGAAACTCAGAATTTCATAATCTCGGAATATTCCAACATTAAAAAATTAGGAATTTCCGGAATTTGTGAAAATTAAAATTTTAAATTATTGAAAAATCCTATTTTCCTATCACAAAAACGCCAAAAACTCGTTACAATTGACAGAAAATTTTCGACGGCACAAAAAAATCAAGAGTAATTTCTTAAAAGTAGACCCAAGAGCAAACATTTTGCGTACGCTTTTGATCCAACGATCTCTGATTCCGAAAGTTTTTAAAACATTTTGGAAAATCTTCAGGAAATTATATGAAATCAGCCTGAATTTTCGGAATTTTCTGAATACCAAAGTCTGTTCCAAACATCTCTGTTTAGCGGGTCAGTGGAAATTCTGGCCTTAGTTAACGGCTCCAAGTTTCCTGATTCTCATTCTCTAAAAGGTCCCCTTAACATTTTCTGTGTTATTCCCATCAAGATTCTCAAAATAACAAAATTCGAACTCTTGGAAATTTGCTATTCCTCGCCCCCGTACGAAATTTAATAGTTAGCTTCATTTATTTTCAATATTCCAAACTCTTATTTCATTCTAAGAACTCCATTTCTTCCGATCTTTTTGGCACAGGTGATTCGCGAACAATCCGTTACGGATTCTCCGCCATTCGCGCACGGATGAAATAGGAATCGTATACGGACCGTACGCGAATCCATAACGGATCCGTTCGCGACTTATTTCTTGAAAACCCCGCCGCTCCTTTTTTCAGTTTCTATTATTTTTTGCTGAAATTTCATGATAGTTATAGACATTGTATTTGACAATTTATTAAGAAAACTTGTAAAAGAAAGAAAAAAATCAGAAGTACAACATTAAGTTCGAAAAATTATAAAAATCCTGCTTTTTTTGTTGTTGAACGACCGTCCAGAACGAAAGGAGATCTGCAAAAAAATTGGGAATCTTTCAGAACATGTAAAATACTGTTTACCTATTACTTATATCCTTTTTTGCTTTTGGAGTACCAATATTTATCTCATGCTTAACGTTGGAATCGGCTTGGTAGATGTCCGTTGCTGAAAATTTGAAAAGTCATTGTTTTGAAAATTAGCGTATTTTATACTTACATTTGTCTAGCATCTTTTCTGGAGCAAAAACGCAACCCTCGAATCAATCATTTTCTGTCATTTTGCTCACAAAAAGGTTGAGTGATACCTATAACAAAACCTGTGTTTCGAAGAAAAAATTAGTGTTACGAACCTTTTTTCCTTGTAGAATCGCCTTTCGTAAAAATTCGTTGTCAAAAATAAAAATATTTGCCAGGAAAAGTAGGAGAAAACGGCAAAAAATAGGTTAAAAATGCAAATAAATGATGCAAAAATATGATGGAAGAGCTAAGAGAAAGCTATTCCATCACAACTCGGCCATCCGTAACGGATCCGTTCGCAAATGCGCATAGGTACTATCTCTCGACCTCCAGCTGCATCCGTATCCGGTCCGTACGCGAACTCCGTATCCTGTCCGATTGCGAATGTTGAAAAAGCGGATCCGTTCGCGAACTCAGATCCGCGAAACTGTCCGTAACGGACCCGTTACGGATAGAAAACCTAGTGGACACCGAAACGGATCCGTTCGCATTTCACCTGTGGGTCTTCCCCAGAACCTTTTATGATCTTTTTGGAAGCTCAAGAGATCACAAAAAAGGGGAGTGCAATGAAGCTCCAAGACACCCCCGGCGCAGGGGAATTCCATTAATTTTGGATGTCGCACTGAGTGTTCAGCCCGAGGCAATAATGATGTGCTGGATGGGGATACGGTGCTTCTCTACTCATCGGTGACGTTTTGACATGGGGGATAGGATAGAAGGGAGAACCTAAATGTCTCTTTTTTTTCCTTTTTTTCTGCTTTGATGGATGTTGTTAGTTGCATTCATAGGGTGGACACGATGAAGATTGATTAGTAAACCCAGCTATTTTCTTGGATTCAGGAGATAAAACCCAAAATGTCCGGAAAATAAACAAGTTGAATTGTTTCCCAAAGCACATCTGTGGAATCTTCTATTTCTCAAAAACTTCAAAAATAAATTCCCCTGTGATGAGCTCATTTACTGTGAGAGATTCTTAGCAGAATAGAAAATGTGCTTCAAAAAAAAAAGAAGATACACATTTGAACTGGCCGATCTCGGAAGTGTATTTCTGGAGTGGGGGTTATGATGAATATGTCCATTTTTGAATATTTATGTGTGCTTCCGGTTCTTTTCAACTTGTTTCTCCTTTTTTTTGAATTTTTCTTCTCGAAGAGAAAAAGGATAAAAGTTGTTCTTTAAATTTTCTGAATTTTCTCTTTTTCTCAAAAATAGCAACAACACCAACATAAAATTCTTGATGGGCTTGTTTCTCTAGGATTTCTTTTCTTAGCTGGTGGGTATAATAATTCTTGGTCGTTTCCGTTTAAGCTCCCCGCACACATGACCGGATAGCTCGTGTGCTTCTAATTAGTGCACGCCTCCTATTGTATTCGTTCCATTCAGTTTCTTATATTAGATTATTTGCATTTTTCCAACCAATTCATCATTTTCGTGGAGCCCATGGATCATAAAGACCAATTGTAATGATTTGTTTCAAGGCGCATACACATTTTTTCTTCTTTTGATTGATGTTTGGGAAACAAAGCACAACACATGTGGACCAAAATAAACTGGAAAATTGTTTATTTAAAAGAATCCTCCCTTTGCACTCTAGGTCCAATTGGTTGCAGATTTCATATTCCGTGAAATGCGTTTCATCCCATTCTGCAGAAGTTCTCACGGGTAACATTAATAAAATAATCTTCCGATGAACTAATCCTTGGTGCGTTGTGTGTCTGAGTGTTTGGTTTGGTGGAGAACGATTTCTTATTCTGAACAAGGGCGTGTGTGGGATGAGCAATGACGTTTTGTGGCATAACTCGTGCTGTCTATGAACTTATTTGGTGTAGAAAATAATGTTTATCAAGCTTAGTTTCCATAATTGAAGACGTGAGTTTCTGACGTGATTTTTCGAGAACTCTTCTTGTTTGTGATAACTTTCTTTTTTTGGATATGCGTCAATCCCTGAAGTTGCTCAGTCTACTGTAAAAGAACCTTCTGATTCATGCCTATTTATCTGTCAAATTAAACTCCGCCTCGAAATTCTAGAGCAAAGAAGAGAAAATGGAAGTCCCGCATGTGTGTAACTGACATGACCTTTATTTTTCCCTTTTCCATTTCCCTTTTTTTCTGGATGCCATATATTTGAAAAAAGTTTCAGCTTCAATTAAATGGGGGCAGATAAGTGCAATCCAATTATTAAAGCAATTACAGTACTCCTTAGGACTTTGAAACTTGATGAGCAAAAATTTAGAAGCCACATTTATGAGTAGAAGCCTTTAGGTATAGTCTAGAACCTTTAAATGACCAATTTATAATCTGAAATTCGCTACGAAGCCAAAGTGATTCTTAGAATTTCAAAACTTCCGTTTTCGAAAAGGCTAAAAATCACTTTTCCTGTTAGATAACCTCACACTTTCAAAATCCAGGAATCTCAGAATCTCAGAAACTCAGAATCTCAAAATCTCAGAATCCCGGAATCTTAGAATCCCGGAATCTCAGAATCTTAGAATCTCAGAATCTCAGAATCTCAGAATCTCAGAATCTCAGAATCTCAGAAACTCAGGATCTCAGAAACTCAGAAACTCAGAATCTCAGAAACTCAGAATCCCGGAATCTCAGAATCCCGGAATCTCAGAATCTCAGAATCTCAGAAACTCAGAATCTCAGAATCTCAGAATCTCAGAATCTCAGAAACTCAGAATCTCAGAATCTCAGAATCTCAGAATCTCAGAATCTCAGAATCTCAGAATCTCAGAATCTCAGAATCTCAGAATCTCAGAATCTCAGAATCTCAGAATCTCAGAATCTCAGAATCTCAGAATCTCAGAACCTCAGAATCTCAGAATCTCAGAATCTCAGAATCTCAGAATCTCAGAATCTCAGAATCTCAGAATCTCAGAATCTCAGAATCTCAGAATCTCAGAATCTCAGAATCTCAGAATCTCAGAATCTCAGAATCTCAGAAACTCAGCATTTCAGAATCTCAGAATCTGTTTTATAACCTCCAAAATTTTCAAAGTACTTGACAGCCAAGCTCCTGAAAATGGTCAAAAAGACTAAACATCCACTGAAAACCCATTTTTTCATATATTCATGGCCAACACTGTAAATTTTCCCACCGCCCATATTATTCATCTTGTGTCCTTTGTGAAAAAAGAAGGTTCCTTATAATAAAGCCCCACCCGCTTCTTCTCCTTCCGTCTTTTTCCTTTCAGCTTCCTTTCAGCTCTGCTTACTCACTTTCTGTTTTCGCGCGCCTTATTAGCCAACCCAACCGAAAACCTAAAATAAGAAAAATAGAAAAAAAGTTTTCAAGTTTATTCTACTGTATCATATGTCTCATTTCAATGCACATAACATGTGTTGAAATCAGAATCAAAAAGTGGGCGGAGCTTCGAGAGAGATAGAGCAACACTCGGCACATTTCTAATGCATGCTCCGAGAGAGAACTTGCTTATTCATACATCATCGTTCAAATCTTTATTGGTCTCATCTCTTTTCTTAAGATTTCCATGTATCTTAAGTTTCTTTTTTTCGTCTTTCTTTTAAAGGGATTAGATTAACTTCTCATTTCTTATAATGATCGTTGACCAAATGATGTTCTTCTTCACTTATCATAATTTTTTGAATCATTTTTTGAATTTTACAGAATGGATAACGAAACCATAACCCTCTCTGAGCTGGATGAAGCGACACAACAGTATGAGACCAACCTCGTCAACTTCTCTGCCATCACCATGACCCTGTTCTCAATAGCGGCGCTGTTGGTTAACTTGTACCTGTTGAGTGTGAGTTCACCACACATTCGTGGTTTTTTGGGCTTTTTTTTTCCACAGGGACCTATTTCCTCAGTAGTTCTAAGTAGCAGTGGGCCATAACAAAAAGTTGAACTTGAATTTTTTGAATAAAGTTAGGTTCGGAAATCCTATTGTTACTTTTTAGTGTGCTCGGAATCTCCGACGACCTGTTTCGGTGAATTTGCGATTATGTGTTTTCCTTCTGGCATGTGATGCGCTCTGTTCGATGTGCTACATCCTGACGTACCTGATCAACATTTTCTTCAGCCATTTTTCAAACTGCATTTCGCTATTGCTAGAGGTAAGGGGCTGAAAAGCTGAATTTCAGAGAAACGGTAGCCATCAATATATAAAAAACGCGTTTTTCAGTTGATTTTGATCATTTCCAGAAGCTTTGAGCTCTGTTGTTAAGTGTAGCGTCACTTTGAAAATTTTGGAGGTTATAAAACAGACCTAGATTGGAAATTTTTCATTTACAGAACTTTTTGAAAATTCCTTGTTTTTCAACTATTTGCCGATTTTTGAAAGATACCGTTTTCAGTACAAAAGCAGTAGGAAAGAGGTAATTTGTAATTTGTTTATTGAACAGATATGATAGAACTAGAGGAAAAGACATAAAAGACTCAGAAAATACCCCTCACGAGGCCGATCTGAGTAAAGGAGGGAAACCGGGAGAGTAATGATACATGGCACAGAGAGAAAAAAAAATATACCGGTAAGAAGAGGAGAACATGGGGAAGAAAAATATATCAATAACGTGTTATACTAGAAGAGACTAAAGATTCAAATTCGGAAGGTAGGAGAAATCGGTTAATTGGGGCAGTGATGGCGTTCCAAATGGGTGATGGCGTTCCAAATGGGTGATGGCGTTCCAAATGGGTGATGGCGTTCCAAATGGGTGATGGCGTTCCAAATGGGTGATGGCGTTCCAAATGGGCGTGTCCTTCAGAAATCAGCAAATGACTGAAAAACTAGGAAACCTCAACAAGTTTTGTAAATGCAAAGTTTTTAATCTAGATCTGATTCATAACCTCCAAAATTTTCAAAGTGATCCCACACTTGACAGCCAAGCTATGGACTCCTAGAAATGGTCAAAATCAACAAATAACGTGTTTTTCATATATTCATATCCGCCACTGTTAATGATTTCTCTAGGTTATCAAAATGACCACATTTACCGCCTCTGTTGTCACCCTTGCTGCTCTCGCCCTGAACCATTACGTCGGAATCGTCTACCCCCTTCACCGCAACTTCTTCACCCCTAGAATCGTCAGATGGACTGTCATCCTCGCCTATATCATCCCCTTGACTACCTATCTCTTGATCTTCACCATTTTCCCAGGAGGTACGGTATTTCTGATTCTAAGGATGATCTCTAATCTGAATTTTTACAGGTCTCCGAGCCCACAAGGCGTTCGCATTTTTCGATAACAATGGTTGCGAGGGACTTCAAATATACAGTGAGAAAATAAAATTATAGAATCAATGTACAAAATTTTTTAATTTCTAGGAAACAATTACTTCCGAGCCACCCTTGTTGGTCCGTTCATCTTCTTCATTTTTATGCTCTCCTTCCTTTACCTGCACATCCTCATTCATATGCGTGAACTCTCTCGTGACCCATTGTTGGCTAACAATACTACACGGAGAAACAACAGAAAACTTCTGATCACTATACTTTTGCTGGCTGGATCTGCTTGTATAGGTACCTAGAATTTTTAAAACGGTTTCCTAGTTTCTTTATTCAGGATGGCTTCCCACCACAATCAACTTTTTGGTTCCAATGATTATAACCCTTCAAAAAAGAGCAAGATTGTATCTTGGCATCTTTGCTCAATTCTTACACGTCGCCAAACTTCTAGCCGACGCCTTTATTTATGCTAGCAGGTTGATTGAGATCAGATACGCCATGTTTGTGTCCAATCAAAGTGTGAAACTCTGGATTATGCGCACTTTCCGGATAGGTTATTTTCAAAAATTTTTATGACTTCAAATAATTGGTATTTTTAGAACTAACAGATGAGAAGTCCTCGTCTACAGTACCTCCACAGTTCCAGAAGTATCTCAGTGAAACCAATGAAAACCGATCCGCCCGATCTAGACGGGTCAAAAGTGAATTTCAGAATTCCACCCCAAAACGTGGTGGATCAGAAAGACCCAAAAAGTCAAAGAGCAATGTCTCAAGTGCCTGTAACTCACCAAGCGGATCAAAGGTACTTATTTTATCTAATTTTTCTCAATATTTCTGTATTTTCAGCTCCTTGCCCACCACCAATCCTTAAAACCTTCCAAATCAGTGCCATCGGTAGTGGTGCAAAGCGAAAGTGAAGCCAAGAATAACAATTCAGTGATTGTGAAATCCGTTCGGCTCTCTGTGGTTTCCAATCCTCAGCAACAGTTTTAATTTATTTCTTCTTCTCATATTTTTTTTTCATTTTCTGTCTACAGCCAAAAATTTTCCGATACAAGTATTGTATTTTTTGAATGACCGAATGAAGAAGTTTTATTCTAGTATCCACTTGAAAAATGCTAAAATTCCGCCCACACACACACGGACACTGTCTACGTAGTAGATCAAGTTCAAAAGGAGGGTCACAAGGAGGGAAAAAAAGGAAATACAAGAAACAATGAATAGAAAAAACCCTCTAAATGTGCCATTGAAGGAGAGGAGACAGCCCAAAACCAGTTGAGGGCAGTAGTCTTCGATCATAATTATAATTTCGCCAAGTTTCCGAAACCCCATCCATTTTATTCTTGTAACCTAACTTATACGACTGCCTTTCAAACATTTTTTATTGCATTTTTTGATGTTCGTTCTTCGACGGCTTCTCTCATGCTTCTTATTCTACTCCTTTGTTCTTAGTCTAGCATCAAAGCGAATTTTGATGCCGAAAATTGAAATCAACATGCTCTTGGAAGAGCTCTCCTCATCGGAAGCCAAAGATTTCATGAAGAAAAAATCAAACAATCAAACTTCACAAACAGACGCCGCTATGAATAATTCCACGTCATCTTCTTCAGAAGACACTGATGAATCAACGACAGATCTGATCAGTTCAGTGGTGTCTGTTCCACCGGAGAGCGTCCTTCCCGACTATGACGGCACTGACTCCAATCAACCGGAAACGCCAACGTCACCGCCAAAATCAAGGCCAATGATGTTGTCCGAATTTGCTAATCATTTAGCCGGTGGAATCCAACCGAGGGTTGAGACAACAACATTGCCCCTACCCGACTTTCCAACACCAAAACCGTCTGTGTTTTCGTCACTTCCAGATGACACATTTCCTAATATGGTGTCAGAAGCAAAGGTGTGTGGGCTACGGTAATCTAATTGCCGTACACTAGTTTTGAGCACATATATCTTAGCTCCTGTAACAGATAACAACATTCTGTCAATGGATAAATTGTTGGTGATGTTATGATAAACATTTCATCAGTTGGCGGATTTTTGTTATCTTTTATGGAAATTGAGATAATTGAGCTCGAAGTGCAAGATTTGATATTTCAAAAATTCAGGACTTCATCCGCCGATACTTGTCCCCAGAACAATGGCGGAAGCTTCGTATCCTCCTGAAAACTATGAAAGAAGTCGGCGGATCACGACAGGACATCCATAGAGCTGCAACAGTGTTCATATCAAAAGTAGGTCAAGGTTTTTTTTTTGCAAAATGATTCTTTTGATCTCAAATCCTCTTTTTGCAGGTGATCTCCAAAGCGGAAATGGCAGAAATCACCGAGCGGAAGCAGGCGCTTTTTGAAGCCTTCAACCGCAGATATTTTCAGTTTCATTGAATTGAATGATCACAGAATAATAAATATTAATCACAGAAAAATGAAATGTACATTTTGGAATGGAAAAGGGAAAAAATATTGTGCAAATGGGAACCGTAAAGTGAAAGAAATTGAATAAGAAGGGAAATGACTAGAAACTAAGACAAATTTCAGCTTATGTATTTCGTATAATTTTTTCTCGAATTTTTTTTTTGGAAAAAATATTATACGGTTTTCTTGGCGGCTGGGTTCTCCAGGCGCTTGAGAAGAATTAGAGGGAAGATTAGGAGAAGAGCGCCCATGATGTAGCAGGAAGTGGCGCCAAGAAGCCAGAAGACTGAAAAACAGACTTGTTTTGAATATTTGAGAAACGTGTTTTACGGTTTTTCTACCGTAATCTCGCATCTCAGCTGCTAGTAAGCTACAGTGCTGGCCAGAAGTACAGGCAATAACGCGTTTTTTGTTGATTTTGACAATTCTCAGGAGTCTAAAGCTCGGCTCTCAAGCTTCCGATCTCTTTGAAAACTTTGGAACTTATAAAACAGACCGGGATTTAAAACTTTGCATTCACAGAATTTTTTGAAAATGTGTAAATTTTCAGTTATTTGTTGATTTCCAAAGGACACCTATTTTTTCACGTTTTCAGCAGAAAACGGACAAAAAGGGTGTTCTCCAAAAATCGGCCAAAAACTGAAAAACCAAGAATTGCCCAAATTTTCTGGGAATGCATAACTTTCAATCTAGGTCTGTTTCGAAACCTCCAGAAACTTCAAAATGGTTGGAAATTTGACAGCTGAAATTTAGACTCTTGAAGATGGCCGGAAATCAGTTGAAAAATACATTTCTGTACATTTTTCTTATGTCACCTCCTTTTTTAGCTTTTTCTGAGCTAATTTACTCACAAGTGGAGGATATAACTGGTCCAAGTGCCCTTGCCAGACATCCCAGACTCCTGAAAATTCCAGCAAGTACACCTTTCTCATTCTGCGGATAGATGACGTGTACTAACGAAGTCAGACTGGTAACAACGGTGGCGGATGCTGGAAACAAAAGAATTCTTTCCAATTTTGCTCATTTTTGTCTCACCAATCGCATAGAAAAAGAGTCCGGCATAAAGAACAAGTGGAGTTTGGGCAACAGCCACCAGTAAATACGCCGGGATGATGCAAGCAATTCCGAATTCTGCGACGGCCTTTTGTCTGGAAAATTGGATTAGATGCGTATTTCCTGGATTTCTTTTTTTGCAGAAATGCTCACTTCTCAATAGGGGTTTTCCTGACATATTTTCCTTGGATTGGGAGCATCAGAAGACCTGTGAACAGGTACAGTTTTCCTTGTTGCATACTGAAAACTAGTCTTATAGTATTTAAGACTACGGTATTGCTCACTTATCAAAGTCAAATCTTAAATGCGTCAAGAAGGGCAACGTGAATTCCAGACCAGAATACAGGAACAAGAAGAGAAAGTAGATCCATCCGATTTTCTGCATTTCTTTCTTTTCTGAAAACAGCAAAAACTGATAATTGATAATCTAACCAAAACTCACTATCTTGAGGGGCATTCACCGCCGTGAACTGGAACAAATCCTTTGGAGTGATCAACTCTTTTCGTGTCTTCTTGATGTCATCTAGGCTTTTCTGGAGAAAAAACACAAACTACAAATTTTCAGAATACAAAAGCACACCTGTTCTTTGAGATCCAAAGTTTCCGGGAGGAAGAACAAGAAGGCAAATTCAATGACGGTGAGGACAATGGAGAAAATTGCAGGCGCCGCGAATGGAGAGTCCTGGAATTAAAGATAGGATTGGTTATTGGATCTTGGACTTTTGGAAATTCGGTCTAAATTTTTTTATTTACCTTGTCTTGGAGAAACTGATGTTCCAGACAAGTTACGTCATGACTTTTTTGATTCTCAGATTTTTTCTTTGTTTCAGTTCATTGCTAATCCAGTATACTGTACCGGTCTATAAGATATACAGAAAAGAGTTTTAAAGTTCATTTTAGGTCATTTTGACCATTGACTCTCACGGCGGTAAAGAAGGAACATGGATTTCAATTTAGATTTTTTCAGATTTGAACGACGACCGCGACGCAACCGCTCGCGTCCAAAAAAATGTTAGATCTAAATTCAAATCCATGTGCCTGATTCTACTGTCGTGAGTCTGGCGCTCGGCTGTCAAGTTCCCCTTTTTACCCGTTTCTGGAAAAAAAAATGAAAACGGAGTTTTCTAGAAATCGGCAAGTAACTGAAAAACTAAGAATTTTTTTTTAAATCTGCAAAAGCCAATTTTTTAATATAGGTCTGTTTCACTTCCTCCAAAGTTGTCAAAGTGATTGAAATCATGACAGGCGAGCTGCGGATTGCTGAAACTGGTCAAAATAGCAGAAATCAACTGAAAAATACGTTTTTGTATATCTCATTGACCTTTGCTGTAGTTTTTCTGATTTCTGAGCTCCTTTTGTTATCAAAAAACCAAATACTCACCGTGGATGCAGCGATTGTCGAAAAGTATGCCCCAATCATTGGACCAATCAGGAAGCCCAAGGAATAGGAAATTCCGATGAGTGCCTGGAATTCATTAATTTGAAAAAATCCAATTTCCCAAAAATCCTCACCATTCCCTTTGGATGATCTTCTGGAGTATAGACATCCGAAACAATTGCAGTCGCCACATTGATATTTCCTTTACTCAAACCACCCAATATTCTTGCAAGGACAAAATAGGCAAATGTGTCTGCTTTGAGCCAGTTCTAGCATTCAAATATTATTATTTTTTGAAAAAAACCTGACTCACCACATAAGAAATAAATGTCACAATACAACACAAACTGATAATTGCTCGTCGCCCATAAATGTCCGATAATGACCCAAGTGTCGGGGAGGAAATGAATTGCAGGGCACTGAATAAAGATCCCAGGAAGCCTTAAAATATTTCAAAAATTGAAAAAAAAAACATAATTTTTGAGAATGCTGATACCTCCAAAGAACACTTTATCATATCGTTCGCTATGCGGCACACCGATGGCTTCTTGGAAAGATTGAAGCCCTTTCACACTGATATCATATAACCAATCCTGAAATTTGAGGAAATAAGAGGCTTAAAACACAAAACTTGTATTTTTAAGACTTACCCTATGACCTTCTTTGGAATAATAATTCAAAATAGTTGGGAATAGGGGCAGGATGGATGTGAATGCTAACATATTGCATATTAAAGCCGGTATTAGCAGCTTCATGACCGCTTTTCGGTCCACCGGCCCAATTGCAGTCATTTTCTGGAAAAAATTCATTTTGAAGAACATAAAAATACGAAATGATGTGAGAGAAAAAGTTTTGAAAATTTGAAAATTGAGGAGAATAGGAAAAAAAATGACCGGAATACAGAATACATACCATCTATAAACTTGTGCACTACTTCCGCCTGAACAAACATGTTTACTTTAACCCCACAAAAATTGTCAGCGCATTTTGGTTGGAAAAAGTCAAACAATGATGATTAGAAACCGGTGAAAAATAGTTCCTGTGGGAGTTTGTTTGAACTAGAACAATTTTGGATTCAAAAGTTTTGGAAAATTTGGAGAGCAACTTTTGGAAATTTTTAAGGGATTTAGGAGGTTTTGAGGAGGGAACTTTTGAGAGGGGAAAAGTTGTCACAAAGAATGAAAGCTTCAAAATAGAAATTTGATAGTTTAGAGAAGAAATAATGATGAGAAATAGTCAGAAAAGGGCGCGACTGATAGTATAATGGAACGTGATGATTCTTAAAACATTATCAGCAAAACTTTTGTGGTCTGGACAATGAACTCGCTCGTTTATCATCAATTGTCGTTGATCATTCAACTTGCAACATCATTTTTCTAGCTTATAACACATTTTGAATGCATAGGAATCAATAGTAAAGAAGAAAATAGAAGCTGTTGGTGTGTGAAGACGATCCCAGGGAAGCATCAGACCGGTCCGAACATCCTTGCCGCTGGTGCGACACAAAAGACGGTGGCGGCGCAAGGAATTGAAGTGCGCGGATTTCGGGGAGACATAAAGAAAATTATCGCCGACATAGGCCAAAGAAATGAGAGGAACGAGGCGAGAGATGGCTGCCCTCGACTGTCTCCGTCTTTCTTGGATCATGGAAATTGCAGGGAATGGATTTGTGTTGGAGGAGAGATGTTTATTGTGTTTGGATGAATCTGTTGTGTGTTCATGATTTAAAAAAAAACTGGGAGAAATTGTTCTGAAGAATACAAAGTGGGTCAATTCTTCAAAGAAATTTCGATAGACACTGTCTAGGTTGAGCTCAATTATCTCGGTTCATATAAGAGATATCAAAAATGTGTCAGATGATAAAATATTTGTGATACTGTGATAAACAATTTATCAGTCGACAGTTTTCTTATATCTTAGACAGAAATCGAGATAAATCAGCTCAAAGCTAAAAGTTAGAGGGCCCGTCTACAGGTTCAGGGGAATCGGAAACAATTGATTAATTGGTAGACTATTCGAAAAACAGTTTCCAATTTTTTAACGAAAAAATTAGTGGCAATTCTACAAAATTCCTCCGAAAAATGTCATATGACCACAAAATATTGACACAGGAAGAAAGAGATTGTTTGTTTGTTTGCTCCTAACGTTGAAATTGTTGATTGGGGTTGGGTGGTACAGGAAAAATTTCAAAATTGTGATTTTTTCGAAAAAAAAATTTTTGAAAAATTTGCTTAGCTGTATAGACAAATTGGAAAGAGGGTCATCACAAAAACTCCTTATTTTCAGAAAACTAGTAAATTTCTGAAATTTAGGTATTTTTTTACAAATACTCAAAAATGTAATTAACGTATGAATGAACAGGATCATGTAATTCGTCAATTTTTCGAAAGTTTTTTTTTCAATTTCTCAGAATTTTTACAAATTAAAAAAACTATTTCATGAATTTTCATCTAAAATATTGCATGAATAAGCGAAACAAGCCAGATAATTTAACTTAACGCTGCAGATTTGAGGAATAAATCTCAATAAATCAATAAAACGTCTTCCTGAATGGTTGTAAACGCGAAAAAGGCCCTAACATAGCCCAGCCCTACTAGCCACTGATGAGCCTCGATAAGACAAAATGACCCTGACACTCTGCTTGCGGCCCCATATTGTGTGTTACACACCACCACCACCCTTGAACACCCTCATAATATCCTTAATCGCCTTAGCCGAGAATTTCTAACTACTCTTGAATATTCAATTTCACTTCATTTAAATATAAAACCTCGTAATAGACTCTGGAAAGTTGCAAAAAAGTGAAAAATCATGGAAAACAAAAAAATACTGTATCAGAATTGTATTTTATTATTATTTCTATTATTAATAATAAAACGAAAAACCGAACAAGAGAAGAGCAGTGACGATGCTGAGAAATGCAATAGATGATGGGAGGAGAGCGGCAGCGGATGCTTTTGTTTTCACCGCCAACGCTTCAGAATTCGTCTCTATTATCTCTGAAACGCACGGAATTTCAATAAGAATTCGGAAAAAAAAAGAAGGGAGAGGAGCATTCGGTTACCATGAAGCAATAACAAAAAGAAAACAAAGGATTGAACTAAGGAATAGTGAGAGAAAAATAGAAGAAGAAGAGAAGAAGAGGTAGAAGTGCGAGTTTTGTATTCTGGAGACCTTCTAGTTGATTTGTTGGTTGTTGTTGTAGAATTCTATCTATTTCACTCTTCGTCTGAAAACCAAACCAAAAATCGAAAACGCTTCATTTTACAGACAAGAGGGATGGCAAGGGGGGATGGGATGCAACAAAGTGGTTGAAAGGGGGAAACAAGGACAACATGATAACCGTGATGCTCGTGAGGGATTTTTTTCAGGGGGAAGAGACAGATAAAAAGGGATATGGTCCATGCTTGACAGAACATTTTCAAAAAGGGCGATTCGTGATATTTTTGGACGATGAGAGAGATTGACACATGCACAAACCAACTCACGCACCGTTGTCAGGTACAGGTACTCGGTTAGTGAACCTGGAATTTACATTTGGGAATTCAAATAGGAAAAGTGAGTGAATGTGGACAGTTACGGACATCTTGGGAGTTGTGATTCTGAAATGTGAAAAAAAAAACTAACAAAGCATGAGCCTTCTCGAGCATTGGTCGAAGCTCTCCTTTTTCCTCGATAGCCTTTGTTTCGTCATGTCCACCGACAAACTTTCCACTGATGAAGAGTTGTGGGACGGTTGTTCTACCGGAATACTTTTTGAGAATTTCCTGGAATTGTAGGTATTTTGTTTTAAACTGTAACTAGCAAGCTGGTACGCCTTCGGCGGAATTTAATCTGGTTTTTAATGGTTCGTCGCATTTTTTTCTTTGAGGGTTACGTAAATATATAAAGATTTTTCAATCTTTTCAAAAGCGGACAGACAGACGCGTGTAGCGTTTTATATATAAGCCAGATATGTTGGAGAAATCTAGAAACTCTCTAAATATCGGCTATCAAAATACCGTATTTTCTCTCATAGAAGCTCACCGACACTGTCAACTTTGAGCTCAATTAACATGATTTGCCTGGCAGATATCAAACTTTTGTGAACTGGTAAATTGGTTATCGTAATATCAGCAACATTTTATCAGTTGACAAAAGTTTGATATCTTTTGCAGGAATCTAGATGATTAAGCTAAAAGTGAACAGTTTGGATGAGCTTTTTTTGGAGGAAATCCGATAAATTGAAAAATATCTTTTTAATTTCCATAAATCAACGATCGAAACAAAAATTGAATATTCTTAGAACTTCAGTTATGGACCATAGAAATCTTGTTTTTTTTATTTCATATTTTGATTACTTTGATGAGTGAGTCGTATATTTTTTAGATTCATTAAGAACAGCTTACCATTTTTCCTGTAATATACCCCACGCTTTACATGCACTTTAAGCTCAATTATCTCGGCTGCTATGAGAGATATGAAAAACTTGTCAACTAATATAATGTTTATCATAATATAACCGAAATTTTATAAGTTTACCAATTTTTGATATCTTTCAAAGGAATCGAGATAATTGAGCTCGAAGTGGAGGGTGAGCTTCTATCACGTATTACGGTAATTGCCATCTTAAGCCTGAACATCTGGCTTCTCTTCAAATTCCCAATTTCCATTATCCTTATCTATCTCCATGACTCACCTGCATCTCCTCTGTCTGATTCGATCTATCTAATTCCACAATTTTCATGTCATCGATCTCATAATTGGCAAGGATCACCTTCAGCCTCTTGCTCCATGGACAATATGTCTTACTGTATACCATAACCTAAAATTCCAAAACCATGATACTCTCCCTTCAGTTCCTCTAACATACTTTGTGTGTGATGATGTCATTAACAATCTTATCCTCCAAATCCTTCAGCGTTTTATCTTCTTTGGTTTTCGACAGTTCTCCGGAGACAATCTGCAAAACAGAAGTAGCGGGTTTTCTCGACATCTCCGGATGTTGCTATTACATCACAACACACACTTGACCGAGATCTAGACCAGTTGGCGCCCTATCCCTATCAGTGATTCATTGATCAACCTAGTTTTCTAGACGGTTTCTGATGACCATGACTTACCGCTACGAAAGCCAGGGTGATTGTGAGTATCCTGAGCATATTTGACAAAGTTCTGAAACAATTTCTATTGAATTGATAACTGATAAGACTAGAAAACTGATGAGAATAAAAAAACGCAACATGATATATAAAAAAGGCGGCAAATCACTCAAGTTTGACCAATCGTAGAAATAACGCAAGGTCAGCCAAGTTAGATACAATCAAGAGAGATGAGAATAGTACAATATCTCATATGACATGGACCCTTTACCCAAGTTCCTCTTTTTATGGCTACCCCCAATGGGCGGAGTCGACTTGATTTCAGGGGCTGGGCAATAACAAAGAATCGGGGAGTGCAGTAAACTAAGTAAAATCGAACAAGGAACGCAGAAAAATAAGGGAGTATCTTGATTACACTGATTACGATTACATAAACAAGAAATCGTGATTTTTTTCTCGGGATCCTTTTTTCGGCGAAGAACGCCTTCAGGTCTGGTCAACCAAGGACGCCGCATTCCATACTGCTAAAATAAACGTTTACGTATTGTGACAACAGTGATTAGGGGGAGATAATTGTGATAAGAAAAACCTAATTTGATAGGAGGATTTTGGTTCCGCGATTTACTAAAATGAACAAAAATCAACATAGTTCAACAGTTCAACACACAAATCTGGTTGTTTTTGGAGCTTTGAGAAAAACAAAAACAACAAAAACAGCAAAAAAAGACTAATCGGTGCAAACTGAATCTAGTTTCAGCATTTTTGCCAAAAACACTTTTTCCGACTACAACAACAATTTCCATAATTTTTCATACCTACAAAAAGTTTGGTGTTGTTTCCATTGTTCGCGAATTTCAGCGATGATAATAATACGTTTACGTTGGCAAACAATAGTACTGAAACAATGATGAAGGACACTAAGGACAAGGGAGAGAAGAAGAGGAAGAAGAAGGAAAATGAGAACATTGGGCGAAAAAAAAAACATTTGCTGCTTTTATTGGACATGATGATGTTTCTGAGAGAAAAAGATAGACAACGGCCCAGTCCGAAGTATTATGGATGCAGATTTGTTGTAAGCTAGTTGTTGTTTTTTTCTAATTTGGAGATATTAGGAATTTCAATTGAAATTGGAAATCTTATTTGTGAAAATTTACTTGAAAGAAAATCAGTAAAATCAAGTTTTGTTTTCGAATTTCAAGTTAGTGAATTTTAAAATACTTGATTTCAACTAATTTGCTTAAAATTGAAATTTTAAGAATAGATCAAAAGATTTTTCAGAGTTTTTTGAGCACATATAAGCCGACTTTGACAAAAATATTTTTTACGTTCTCCTCCGTCGAATAAACGTTTCTGAATTTTTTTGCACAAAAATGTTTGAATGTTTTGAAAATACTGCTGAAAATGAACTTTTCTAAAATTTTGTTAAAAATGAATGTTGCCGAAATTCCGCTGAATATGAATTTTTAAAAAATTCCGTTTATAATGAATTGTGCTGAATTTCCGCTAAAATGAATTCTGCTGAAATTCTTCTAAAATGATTTTTTTCAAAATTCTTCTAAAATGATTTTTTTCAAAATTCTTCTAAAAAGGTTTTTTTTTAATTCTTCTAAAAAGGTTTTTTTTTAATTCTTCTAAAATGATTTTTTTCAAAATTCCGTTAAAATAAATTTTGGTGTTTTCTCGCTGAAAATGAATTTTTCTAAAATTACGCTAAAACAACATTTGCGGAAATTCCGCTAAAAATGAATTTTGTCAAAATTCTGTTAAAACGAATTTTACTGTTTTCCGCTAAAAATGAGTTTTGCTGAATTTCCGCTAAAAATGAATTTTGCCAAACTTGCTTTATAAATTAGTTTTGTCTATTTTCCGCTGAAAACGAGTTTTTCAAAAAATCCGCAAATACTGAATTTTCTCAAAAGTTTCGCTAAAAATTTATTTTTTTTTTCTAACATTTCGATAAAAAGGTTTTTTAAATTCCGATAAAAATGAATTTTGCTAATTTTTGAAACCGTTTTTTTATAATAAATTTCTAAGATTCCGCTGAGAATAAAATTTGAAAACCTCATTAATCCTCAACTTTGTTTCTTGGGGATAAAATTTGTTTTTCAACGCTTAAATTGATCTATAATAATTGAAATTCTCAGTAATTGGAAAATATACTTATGAAACTTAAATATCATATTTTCTTAATTTTCAGGACTCCTTTAGAAATAAATTTTAAATATTTTTTTTTGAAAATAATGTTTAGTTTTTATTCATTTTCTGAACACCTGTTCTATAATTTTTTTTTCACGTTTCATAAAGCTGATTAACGAATCTCAGTAATCTCAATTTCTATATGATCAAAATAATAACAAACCTTGATTTGTGATCATAATGAACACATCATATGGTTTCAAAATAACTGTCTCATCCAGTCATACGACGTGTTCTTTTCTTGGCATCTACCCAATTATCTTCACTTTTTTTTTCGCTTCCCTATTTCAATTCTCAGCTGATCTTCTCATCAGTTCGCATTCCGAAACTTGACAGTTGATTTCTGAACATTTTCTAGGAGGTGGAGAAAAGAGAAAAAGAAACATCTAAACTTTTCATATGAAACAAAAGGATGGACGACAATGATAAGGAAAAATGTAGGAAGTGTACTATAGAAGGGCATAAGGAGAAAAGGAGAGAGGAATGAGAAAAAGTTTGGTACATATATAGTGGAAGTTTCATTAAAAAGGAGGGAGCAAAGGGTGTGTATGTGTACATACGCTAGTTTTGAAAACTTTATTTTGTCTTGGACCCAAAAAAAGAACTAGAATATGACTGAATGTACTAGACAAGTGAGAGAGAAAAGGAGATCAGGAGGAAGAACAAATTAATTGATCATACAGTCACCGCGCCACACGAACAGTCGTTGGTCAGTTTTTTCGAGTCGTATAGTTTTGGGAAATCGGGATCGTAGATTTTCGGCGGTTCGTTTTTATCGAATTTGGTGATGATGAACACGGATCTGATGGTTCGGCACATGGTCATACGGACGTTGTAGTAGTCCACGCTAGTTGGGAAGTAGAGAACAGTGAACCAGTTGGTGTCATCATCGAGTTTCATTAGCAGGGTGTCTGGAAATCATGGAAATTGGCGTTGGATTATCAGAAAATTTGCAATTATTTGAGTTGAAACTTATGACGATGAATGTACAGTAACCATCAATGATATATACAAAAATTGTTCCTGTATCCGGTTTTAATGTATTTTTCATTTTTCAATCATTTTAACCATTTTCAGAAGACTGGAGCTCGGCTGTCAAGTTTCCGATTTTTCTGAGAATTCGGGAAGGTGTGAAACAGACCTAGATTAGAAAACTTGCATTACCATAACTTTTTGAAAATACCTAGATTTTCGGTTATTTGCCAATTCTTGAAGAACTCAAACCTTTTTTGCCCTATTGTTGTATTAAAGACGTGATGCAGATATTTTATTACAAAACAGGCCAAAGAGGGATGTCTTTCTGAAATCGACATATAGCTGAAAACTAGGAATTTTCAAAAAATTCAGTAAATGCAAAGTTTTCAGTTTAAATCGGTTTTACATATTACAAAATGTTCAAATTGATCGTACACCCAACAGCCGAGCTCTAGACTCCTAAAAATGGTCAAAATGACCAAAATTAACTCGAAAACGCGTTTCTTTATATCTATTTGACCGGTACTGTAGTTTTGTTGTGAATTTTGGAAGATTTCAGAATTTTGCTTGAAATTGTCCAGTCTAAATAAGAACATGCCCTGTCGAATATTTTCGAACGAGTTTCATTTTCTAGAAAAATTAATTCTTTTTGAAATTAAGTTGACCAAATTAATTGTATAGGTACCCGGACAAATTTTTTACATAACGGTCCAGTTTTGGGATCGAATCCCCACCAGACTCAAAAACTGAGATAATATCCTAGCGAACAAATTCTTCAGCTATCGTACCCTTTTCCAGTTTCATCATGAAAGTGAAAATGCCCCTATGCGGATTCCCGACCCAAACACTTGGTGGCTCCAAAACGTGCGGTGTTGTCAGAAGGCTTCCGTTATCAGTTTTCTTCGTTTTCGCTGGCTGTATTATCAATTTGAAGTCGCCCTCTTTCTTATTTTTGCCATAGATCGTCACCTAAAATGTATTTGAATGTACGATGACTAGTAATGAGTGTACCTCAAAAATGACCGTTTCGAGTTTCCTGATCAACCGGCAAAAGTGAATGTCGTGGGTCATTTCCGAGGCGAAAATTCGTTCCAATCCGGTTTGTTGCTTGTTGAACTGCACCACTTGGTTGTCACTCCCATTATAAATCAGATGAAGATCTGAAATCAAAACTAAAAGTGCATTTAATTACGTAAACGTGAAAAGTGAAAAGGAAAAACCGACCTTGTTTGTCCTGCATCAAGCGATGGCAAACGAAAAGGGTATCGATAGTGATGATAATTGGACTGAGTGATTGGCCGTTTCAAGAAACTTTTTTTTTGTTTCATTTCTAAAAAAAAGGGCAATAGAAAACAGTGTACACAGTGTAACTTGAATCGATCCGTAGAACACGCGATGGGTTGGTTGGGAACATTGATAGCGGTTGATAGGGTAGAGTGTGTGTGTTGGAAATTTGGAGAATAAGAAAAAATAACACAATAGGAGATAGGGCATCAGAAATGTGGTCTAAAAATTTTCAGTTGAGTTGGGTGACTTTCAATTGGAGCATCTAGAAGAACTATTGTTTTGAAAATTATCCAGGAAAAATAATTTATGATCAGACATCGAAATGGGAATAAATAGGAAGAGAATATAAAAATCCAAAAGGCTGAAATCACGATTGATGGTTTAGGACGAATTATGGCAACTTGAACATATGAGAATTTAACGTATGAGAAGAAATACACAAAACCACATAAATAGCCAGAAATATTCGTTGAGAAAACTCGAAATGGCAGGAATTAAACTATCATGACTTGAGACTTCTTCTCATATAGCAGTGGACCTTCATCTCCTGAACTTTTTCTAGATTTTGGATCACGAAGACAAACGCTTTTGACATTTTCACAGAAGAAAATGTCAATAATGATGAAGTCCTCGCCTGGTGGAATATGGAAGAACGTGAAGAACTCGTCGTCGTCGGGGAGACGAAGCTGGATGGAATCTGAAAACACTCTTGAAATGCACCTCTAAAATTCATCAATTTCAATTTACCATTCTTGTATCTCAAACCAAATCTGAGTTTTCTTGTTTCGTCATCATTGGCTAGATTGCTAATCCACGCGTGTGCTGGATCGATGACGAACGGGTTTTTCTTGATGATATTTTTCGCTTTGTAGAAACGGAGAGCATCTGGTGTGATGGAAAGGAGGATTTGGCCTTCGACTTTCGGGTGATCGTGAAAAACAACCTGGAAATTAAAATTAAGGAATTCAGATTTACTGTTTCTAAGAATTTCAGGCAACATGCGCATATCTGCATTATTGAGCAAACCCAAAAATATTAGTTATCGTGAATACACAAAGATAATGCCATATTATTGAGTACCGGTCCGAAAGATATACCAAAACGTTTCCGGCTATTTTAACCACTGGGAGTCTCGAGCTTGGATGTCAAGTTTCCGATCAGTTTGAAAATTTTGGAGAATTTAAAACAGACAAATATTGAAAATGTTACTCTCACAGAATCTTTCAAAAGTTTTTAGTTTTTCAGCTGTTTGCCAATTCCCGACAGACAGTTTTTATGGCTCGTTCTTTCCTGAAAACTTGAAAAATCGGTGTTTTCCAGAAATCGGCAAATAGGTGAAAAACTAAGAAATTTTAAAAGATTCTGTGAAAGTGAAATTTTCAATATATGTCTGTTTTACACTTTCTAAAATTTTCCAAATTTTGCGAAACTTGGTAGCAGAGGTTTTGAAAAGGTCAAAATGGCCGAAAATCACTTGAAAATACGTTTTTGTGTATCTTATTTACAGGTACTGCACCTATGGTTACGCTTCTGTAACTGTTACAGTAAACTTCCGCAATTGCTGCTCCTTGGCTACGGTAAGTTCTCTAATAAAATGCTGGACAATAACTGTACTTTGAGCTGAATTGTCTTTTAATTAAAATTCCTGACAAGATATAGAAATTCTGAATTTTTCAAAGGTTTTCATATGAGAATCAATTCGTCATCTTTTCTAGAAATTTATAAAATTGAGCTCAGAGGGCAAACACCGAAATAGCGTTCAATTAGAGGAGATAGGTATTTTGCACATTGTAGATAAGCAATATCTCACTCTGTTTATTCGATTTTTGAAAAATTGGGAAACTCAGATAATCAATCTCGCGGCCAAAATCTAGCTCAACCAACAAAAATCCACCCAACTCACAAACAAAGCCACTCTAAACATTGGCAACTGATCGCCCGGCAAATTTTCTAGGTACAGAAAGCTCTTTTAGGTACAGAGACTTTCTAGTTACAGAGACTTCACAATTTCCTCAATTTCAGGATTCTTCAACTCGCCTTGATCTCCACATCATCACCCTGGAGCATCGGTCGAGTGAAACGAATGTGACAGAAAACTGATGTCTTCAACTTTCTATGAAAATCAGTTGCTTCCAATCCCTGGCGACTAATAGTTTTTGGCATCAAGCATTGGAATAGAATAGTCTCATTAGCATCTTCTGAAAGTTTAAAATCCCAAAGCTCAAGAACAAGCACATTCTTACCATCCCCGGGTTCCATATTTCCGATCAATAAAAATGAAAAATGTGATCACAAGAAAAGGAATCGCGAGAAACAATGCAAAGTGATAAAATGTGAATAAATTCGGGAGAAAAAAGTAGCACCAAGAGAGATGGGAGAGGCAAGAACGGTTTCTCTTATGAGAAAAAAACAAAAAATAAGAATTGGAATAGTTGAATGTGTAATACACAGAATCTAGTGTTTTCAATTATTCCCAACACTCGAGGTGTTGCCCCTGGAGATTAAAGTTTTTAGCTTTCAATTTTGTGTCCTACACGGAAATTTTCATTACTTTTGACAGAATTTATTGGAGAAAAATGTATAATACACTAATCAGAACATAGAGCTCTTTAATAAAAGACACTTTAGCACATAGCACGAAGAAAACGACTACGCAATTCAGATACACATAAAAAAGGACATAGTGGGATTTTGGGGGGATTTTGGGGACCGGTGTATGGATGTGGGGGCTCTTTCTCTCGAATCAGGGTACGTTGAAAATAATTGTTCTCCTACATATATATTCGAGATGGGTTCCTAGATTCAACGTGGGATTATGTATCTAAAGCACACAGAAAAATGATTGGGAAATTTCCAAGCTAAAATATGAGATGAAACGAGAAAACGGGGAGAAGGCAAAGTACAAACAGGACCGTTGGGCAAGGTGCTAAACTCTGAAAACAACTAGTTGAAAGTCATATTGGATGAGGAAGAAAACAAAAATGGTATTGTGCATGAATGGTTTTTAGGATTTGTAAGTTTTAATGACGTCCGCCACAGCAGCCCGACAGATTGGGCACGTTCCTTTGGTGACCAGAAGGCGACGACCGCAATCATAGCACATACACATGTGGCCACAGGTGTAGAGGACCGAGTTGACTGGAGCATCCATGCAGATCTGAAAAAAAATCAATGGAAATTCGAATTTCGTGTATTTGAGGATTATCTCATTCTTGAAAACGGATCATAATTTGTTCTAGAAAGAATAAGTTTGTACCAACATATTGAGATAAGCCAGAACATGGTAAGTACTACAAAATGATATTACTTGGAAAACTGTATCTGATCTATGAACAAAGTTACAAGCCAAAAACCGTCTGAGCTATGCGATCACAGCTTCATGGCATGTAACTTTGCTTATATACGAGTTACAGTAATCTAAATAATATCATTTTGTAGTTCTTGACAAAATGATATTAGTTAAAAAATTATACCTTTTCTATAAACAAAATTACAGGCTAAACAGGCCAGCCCGACCGGGATCGGCAGCTATTGTGTTTCAGAATAGGTCATGGTTCAATAATGCGCATTATAAAAGACCCAGGTTGTCAAAAAATGAATTTTTCCTATTTTTTTCAAATTTCAATCTTGAAAACCTTCGTTTAAAACTCACAGTGCATTCATCTCCTTCTCCCGGCTCTCCACTTCCTTCTCTATCATTTCCAGCTGCTGTTGCCAGATTCGTGAACGAAGACGGCAGTGGTGGTGGACTAAACGATGGCATGGCTGATGTCGTTGGTCGGTTTGGCAACCGAGACGTTGAAGATGAAGCTGTGAGGTTTGTCTGAAACAACTTTTTGGAACATCATCTCAAATCTAACACCTACCCTTGGCACAATTGGTGGTGGTGTTCTTGGTACGGTGTCAAGGAAGAGGAGGTCGTCGATGACAGGAGCTGGAACCATCACTGGTGGCTCTGAAGATTCGCGAACATTAACTCGCAATGGACTGTGTTGAGCTGGTGGTGGTCGAGCTGGAAGAGCCGGTGGAGCAAACAACGATGATGAAGAGAGATCCATCATTCTAGCGGGACGAGTTGGAATCGAAAGTGGCTGTTCGTTTCTTGAAGAACCTTCTCTGCTTCTGGTCATTGGGCTGTGGGATCTGGCTACAGGGATGCATCCCATGAGCTTGATGGAGAGCGTGGATCCATAGACGTCAAAGTACATGTAGAGCTTGAGAGAGTTGTCAACGTGAAGAACGGTGCGAGGTCCATTGGAATCCATTTCGAACTTTACTTCTCCTGAAAATGGTATGCTCGCTTTTTACTTCTCTTTTTCAAACTTCTTACCCGAATCTGTAATCCAGAACGAGAGAATACTGTTGGGTTTCGGTTGGAGAGCAATATCTTTGATTCCAACCCAGTATTCTGGCATCTCTACCAAGTCTGACGAATCCTCTGGGAGGCTGGAAACTTGAACCGTCGCTGGATCACAGCAAGTCACTCCAAAAGCCAATCCTCCTTCGTACAGTCGTTGAACTTGATTGACCTGAATTCAAATTTTGTCTATTTTGATCTTTAGGCTTTGATTCCAGTTCTAAGGTTTGTTTTTTCCCGGGTTCATGGTTCCCCATGAACTTGAATACATGTGCTGAGCTCGGCGGAGTCAGCTGCTCACCTGAATCATCACTTTCTCGTTATTTTTGATGGGTCTCTCGGTGAAAACGTATCCTTGTGAGTATTCCGCCTGATCGCGTGTAGCAATATTGCGGAATGGGTTCAACGTGATGTGGCAACCTTTGATGTGATGGAAGCGCAGTGGAGTGACCCCTGAAAAAAGAATCACATGTCGGAATAGAGAACAATGAAGACTAATGAACAATTTTTAGCTGAGTTCACCAGACAACGGATCCAAAATGAGCCTGGTGGGCTTTGTCACTGCTTCTTTCAGGATTCATGTATTTTGGTCAATAGCAACAATAGAACTCAACGAGTACTACAGAATGATATTATTCAGAAGCCTGTATCTTGCCTATGAACAAAGTTACAGACGAAACAAGCCGAGAAGAAAACAGTCAGGGCCCGATTCGGCTGAGATTGCCAACTTTATGGCTTCTAACTTTGTTCGTAGATAAGGTACAGTTTTTAAAATACTATCAACTTGTAGTACTCGTTGAGTTCTACCATATCCTATTCAGTTGGTCTAAAATTATTGATCCTAAAAGAAACTATGGCAGGGTCTGCAAAGACCCGGCTCGGCCCATTTTTAAGTCTGATTTTTTCGTACCCATTTGGGTATCCTTAGGTTTGGATGGCATCAAAGTAGCACAGGACAACACAGATCTCAGCATTTTAGAAAAAATACATATAAGAAATAAGAATAAAACTGTGAATCATGGAATTCTCAAGCGCCACTTGAAAGAACACCCCTCCCTAACCATCATGCAGATTAAGTTTTTTTTTCCTCATGTTGACCTACCTGAGTCATCTGTACGTGATGCTGACGAGGTGGATTCGAGGGGTGGAGGGTTGACCGTTGTAATTCTGGCATTGTGAAGGCTTGGCGGTCGAGCCGGACGGATCGGACAGATTTGTGGTACCGGTGGAGCATTGCGACGTGGTCGGAACTCATTTGCATCTGAAAAAAAGCTTGAAATTTTCAGGATAATTTTGAGAGACTTACAAGACCGAATTTTTTGCTCAATTGTGTTCATTATTACGAAATAATTAGAAAACAGATAGTATCACAGTGGTACTCGTGCTTGCAAGTGTTTACTAACGGTCGGGAACAATAGTGAAAAAGACAATAAGTGTGGTATGTTTGTTCTACTTTTGCCAGCCTTTCCTTCTTGATAATTTTCAGTTTTAGTTATAGTGTTGACTTTGTAAAATGTGAATAAAAGCCAAAAATAGAAAAAGAATAGGACGATGAGTTAGAAGAAAACAAGAGACGCCTGGAGATGGGGAAGATGCTAGAGAGAATAAGATAGATTTTGGAGGCAGATTGTTTGGTTTCGTAATGATTCATGCATACAAACAGGGGGCCGAAAACCGGTTG
Source organism: Caenorhabditis nigoni (assembly GCA_027920645.1). NCBI lineage: Eukaryota > Metazoa > Nematoda > Chromadorea > Rhabditida > Rhabditidae > Caenorhabditis > Caenorhabditis nigoni. Next base: position 3,561,539 of record CP115869.1, read on the forward strand.
GCGTGGACCTGCAGGTTGCTCGTTGCGCTGCGTATGGTCAAATAAGCTAAGAAAGGGCTGATGTCATTTCCTGGTTACATTATTTTTTAGCTTGCCATGCCGTAAATGGCAGGTTCTAAGATTTCTTGTTAAGATCTGGAAATTGGGTGTACCGTGAAACAAAAAAAAAATAAATGAAAAGAGGGCCCCTTGTTCTTAAAATTTGGCTCAGTAAGTCTCAACTTTCGTTCAAGATATTGGAAAGTAATACACTGATTACTGTAGTACAGTCTAAATTCCTTGAAATACTCATTTTCCTAGAAACTAAGATTTTTCGAGAGTCTGGAGCTCGTCTGCCAAATGTCCTATCATTTTGAAAACTTCAGAGGATGTAAAACAGACCAAAATCAAAAAATTTGCATTCACAGATTTTTTATAAAATTTTTAGTTTTCCAGCTTATTGCCGACTTCTGAAAGTCACTCCTTCTTTGACCATTTATGTTCTGAAAACGTGAAAAACAAGTGCCTATAAGAAATCGGCAAATATGTAGCTGAGAAACTGAAAATTTTCAAAAAAAATCTGCGAATGCAAGTTGTTAAGTTTAGGTATGTTTTAAGCCCTCCAAAGTTTTCAAAGTGGTCGGAAACTTGACAGTCGAGCTTTAAACTTCTGAAAGTGGTCAAAATTCGTATTGACAGGTACTGTAAGGACCATAGCAGACTATCGACTCGGCATGGAATCTGAACTCATCCCTAGAAACTAGCAAAGTATCACAAAATTCCCGAAATTTCAAATTTCAATTAAACAGCCTAGGCTAACTAACTTGTCGGTGATATCTGGTCAACCGATTGCACAACTCGTGAACCAAATCACAATTAGAATACGAACCCACAAACGGGGATAATCTTGAAGAACTAGGTCTCGAATATGAAGACAGAAGACACGATCGTAGCGGACTACGATCAGGCATTTCCCGCTCTTCAGAGATATTGCTCCGGTCAAACTCAGCAAGAAATGTTTTTAAACTTTTTTTTTGAATTTTCAAATTTTTTTCAATTTTCCAAAATAAAGACCACTCACCAATAATCTCCACACCCACTGAATTTCCATAAATATCCAAAATCAACCACATCGGAGCCCGTACATTAATACCAGTCAGAAACATTCCCTTCTGCGACCCGTTGATTCCATAGAATAGTTCTCCCTGAGAATTGACATAAAAGTGCAAAATGTTTCCCTCGCTAGAGTATCTTTCAGGTAACGCCTTCGCCCAGTAGCCATCCTTGGTTGTCAAATCCGGACAAGCGAATCTGGAATTTTTTTTTTGGAATTTTGAAATTGGAATTTTGTAGGCGCTTACGTTGGTACTGGCGTATCTCGATACTGCTCTGGATCTTCATTCGTCACTCCGAATCTTAAAACTCCCGACCAGTTAGTGCCAACTTCACACAAACGAAGGCACACATTCTCGTCAATGTCGATGGGACGGCTAGAGAATGCAAGACCTTTGCAGAAGCTTTCCCGACGTTTTGCCATCCGACCATCTGAAATTCAGAAAAAATTAGAAATACAAATTTTTGAAAAACTTCTCTCACTTTTCATAAGAACCACATTGCTTCCATGTATGCAGTGGAATGTGAGGGGTGGTCGATTTCCCGGCCCGGTTTGATTGATAATGTCTCTCGTTTCGTCGTCAAGTTGGAGATTCCCAAAATTCACCATATCTGAAATTGAAAATCTTGAGAAACTTGTCAAAAATCTTGTGTCGAAATATTGAAAGATGATATTTTTCTTATATCATCTCTTCAGAGTTTTCTCATCCAGGTGGATGTGGGGATTCGAAATCTTCTATCCCTCTTTTATCTTCACCCGCTTCTTCTTCTTTTCATGATCTTACTCTGGATCGAAAGGAAAGGTTTTCGAACGTTCTGCTCCCCCACTATTACACAATTTTCTCGGGGAGGGAGGGACCACTCGGAAGTGACGATGGCCCATTTTTTTTGCAATATTTAAAACAGTTGTTTGTTTGGATGTTATGAAACTCTTTTGCTATGTCAAAAAATTTGAGAGCTCATGAAAGCACAAAAAGTCAGGGAACTTTATCAAAAACAGATCACAAAAGTGCATTGAGCAGGAAGATCCCCAAATCACAGGAGCTGGAGCAGCTGATCGAACAAGAAGACGGAAAAACAAAAAGAGCTGAGAACTTTGAGAACTTTGGAAATGTGATTACAAGATTTTTGTGTTTTCTCAGGTAGCAAATGTTAAGGAAAACAAGGAAATTTAAAATTCGAGGACATGAAATAGTTCAATTTGAGGAAAATAACCTAGTATCGACTTCTCAGAAATGTTTGTTTTCAGTGATTTTGACCATTTTCAGGAGTCTGAAACTCAGCCATCGAGTTTCCGATTGTTTTGAAAATTTTGTAGTTTATGAAACACACATAGATTGAAAACATTTCATTTACAGAATTTTCGAAAACTTTTAAGCTTTTCAGTTATTCGCTGATTTTTGAAGAACACACTTTTTCCTGTTTTTGAACTGAAAGTGGCAAAAACAGAATTCGGCCAATAACTGAAAAACTAGGAATTTTCAAAAATTCCGAAAATGCGAAATTTTCAATCTAGATCTGTTTTGCCCCCTTCAAAATTTTCAAAGTGATCGGAAACTTGACAGTCGAGCTCCAAACTGCTGAAAGTGGTCAAAATATTTATTGATAGGTACAGGTACTGTGTGGACCGTGGCACTACTGACTTTGCGACCGCTCAGCTCAACTAGGCGGACCAGAACTAATCCCTAAGAACTGACAAAATTCTCACAGGATTTTCAAAAATTCAGATTTTAATGTAACTACCCAAACTAGCTACTTATTATACCTCTAACTTGTCGATGATATCTGGTCAACCGGTTGCACAGCTCATCAACCGAATCACAATTGGAATACGATCCCACAAACGGTGATAATCTTGAAGAACTAGGCCTTGAATAAGAAGACGGCGGAGACGATCGTAGCGGACTACGATCAAGCATCTCCCGTTCTTCGGAGATATTGCTCCGCTCGAACTCAGCTAGTTGGACCATTGAACACCAGCCGGGATGAAATGAAATAATAGCAGCTTTGGTTTGCAAAAAGAATTGCCGAGCACCAGATGTCTGAGTAGTGTTTTTTGAATCGTCGGAGAGGGAGAAGAATATAAGATTTCAAAGAGGAACAGAGTGTCAGTATGACTCGTGAATGGTCACCTCAAATAAGTCACAGGACTTTGGTGCTGACTAGAGGATGGAGTCTCAACGGCCTCAAATGCACAAAGATGATCGGAAAAATAAGATGGGTTGTTGGGGAAGAGCTCCTCGACCAAAACTTCTTGACTCCTTTTCTCTCTCTCCTCTCTTGTGTGTGTCACGTCATTGACTCTTTTCTACTCAACCTCAGGACAAGCCGGCTGTTCGTCGTCTCCGGAAGGAGTTTTTCTTGAGAGCAAGGAAGGTGGAGAAGAGAGGCATCAATTTTCAGGAGCCAAAATCCGTAAATAGGGTGAGGAGAGCTCGTGAGCCTATCAGAACAATATGAAAGGACTGGGGGAACTGCTAGGAGATGCTGACAAAGAAGACTTTGTTGACCGAAATCGTCTCAATTGTTTTGTTTTGACCACTATTTAGACGATCTGTTTCTCGTTTTGAAGAAATGGAGTGTTTTGTTTACAAAATAGCAAAATCTGAACGCTTATTGTGAAGATCAGATTTTGGTGGTTGAAATTTTTGGGACCACAAGAATGAAAGATTTGTCTTCCTAACAACCAAGTGTCAATTTCCAAAAGGTTCGAAGTATTCAGTGCTGGTCATAAAATTATGGAAAAACACGGTTTATTTGATTTTAACCATTTTCAGGAGTCTGGAGCTTGGCTGTCAACTGTCTGATCAATTTAAAACCTTTGGAGGGTGTAAAAGAGACCTAGATGGCAAATTTTGCTTCTACAGAACTTTTTCGAAAATTCTAGTTTTTCAGTTATTGGCCAATTTCTGAAGGACACCCTCTTTTCCTGTTTTTCTAACTGAAAACGGTAAAAATCAAGCACCTTTCAGAAATCGGCAAATAAATGAAAAACTAGGAGTTTTCAAAAAATTCTGTCAATGCAAATTTTTCAATCTAGGTCTGTTTTACATATTCCCCAGTTTACAAAATGATCGAAAACTTGACAGCCGAGCTCCAGACTCGGAAAATTTTCAAAATCAACTGAAAACCTGTTTTTGCCTCTCGGCTGAAAATTGAAGAGGATTTTTGGGGTTTACAGGTTGTTTTTAGGTCATTTAAGCCTGATTCTAAGGAGCTTTGGGTCATTTTTAAGCCAAAATTAGGGTTTGATGGCAATTTTAAACAATTTTTTTCTCGTTTTGAAGTGCAAACACTCATCTCTATAATTTTTCGAATTATCGTTCCCCATGTTGCAATTCTCGTGGTGAGGTCGATCCCCTCGGGCCCTGCAAATTATTATTATTTTATAAAATTGATTTTGCTAGAAACAAAGAAAAAATAATACGAAAGAACTATGAAAGAAGCAAACTTTTTCATGAAGAGAAAACCGATGAAAAATCAATAAAAATCATTCACCGGAACCTAGCCCATCATGTGTGGAGGAGGAGGAGGGTGGATCATTGCCGACGAAGAAACGATAGGACGTTTTTTTTGTCTTTCGGCCCTCCCGATGAACATGTGTCGATGAGATACATTGTTTAAAAAGTCATTAGAGAAGAATAGAAAATGAAAAAGAAAATTTCAGAAAGAATGCTTATCAAAAAATGGAAACTCTAGAAGTTACATTATTTGCTCTTAACCTTTTTAGACTATGAATCATTTTTTCCAGAATATTTGTACACTATGAAAATAGACATTTCTTTAAGCAAACATTTTTGTAGAATGTAACAAAAAATATTGAAGACAAAAAGAAAACAACTCCTAACAAACGAAAAAAAATTGATAATGCTAAATCATTAAAAACTATTAGAAAAACATTCCAAAACACAAATGAAACACACAAGGGAAAACAATTGTCGAGTGTTAGCAACTTTACTGCCGAACCTCGCACAGAGATGAGAGAAAAGAGATAGTAGCCCTCTCTCCCCGCGTCGCATTCTTCTTCTTCTCAACAGCTGTATTCGGTGGGGCGCGTTTGCAACACGCCCGGTCGGAGGTCATTCGGCCTTGCGTCTCCTCTGTCCCGTTGTATACAATGAGGTGGTGCGGGGCGCAGTAAGTAGAGGCAAGAAGGATGGACGCGTTTTGTTTGTCGAGTACTAATGAAATGATGCGAGAAGAGGATAAGTAGTCTTGGGATGACTATGTTGGGAAGAGGCGGGTGACGAAGAAGACGCATTCGCAAAATTGAAAGAAACGAAATGAAAATTTCCAATTTTCTCAGTTTCTCTTTTCTTTTTTTTTCATTAATTGGTCTTTCAAAAACTCGTGAGTGTTGAGAACCATAGAGATTGCTATCAACAGTGTAAGGTCAGTAATATGACCAGGTTCCGAAAGCAAACTTCAGAAAAAAAAAGAACCGAAAGAACTAATTTTATAGATTTCTAGAAGAGGGTGATGTTGCGTGGAAACTGGTATTCTTTGACTGGGTGAAAGAAGAAAATCTGTGAGGAGTAGAGAGGGAAATTGCGAGTGTATGGAAATTCAAACCGACAAAAGATGAAAGAAGAGACAGTTTGAATTTGAAAGGTGAAAAATGAAGGTAGACGGTTCAGCGAACAGAATTCGGTGTATTACAGTACCAGAATCCACGTCTTACAGTAGTCTCACAGAAAAGGTCCATAAGATATACAAAAGCTTATTTTTCAGTGGCTTTTTTTGTTATTTGGACCATTTTCAGGAGTCTGGAGCTCGGCTGTCCAGTTTCCGACCAATTTGAAATTTTTGGAGGGTGTAAAACAAACCTAGACTGAAAATTATGCATTCACAGAATTTCTTGAAAATTCCTAGTTTCAGATATTTGTCGAATTCTGAAATGCACCTGTTTCTTGATGTTTACCATTGAAAAAAGGGGCGGAAAAACCTGACAGGTGAGCTTCAGACACATTAAATAAGTCAAAGCGACCAAAAATCGACTGAAAAATACGTTTCTATATATCTTATGGACCGGTACTGTATATGGCATTGCCACAAGAATCACCCTATGTCAAAATGAGTACTGGATCTGCAAAAACCCAAAAAATTATTTGTGTCCCATTTGTCAAACAAGAGGGCAAGATAAGGAACTCAAGCAGAAAGTTATGGAAATTGAGCTAAAATTATCTAATATTTAGAAAAAGCCGAGAAAACAGATGAAAATATGATAAAATCAAAATAAATAGTTCAAGAAACAAAACAAAAAATTTTCCGCCAATTAAAAATCTTCTAGAAATTATGTAGGTCACTCAAGAGAAATTTCAAAACCTTATTTTTTGAAAAAAAAAAACGCCTAGGGCTCAAAGTCAGATTCCAATTATTGGTTTCGTAGTTTATTCCCGGTCAACTAGAACTCAAAATTTCAAGTATTTAAGCATTTTTGATTTTTTAGATTTTAAGGAAAGGATGTTTCAGATTTTCAGGAGTGTCAGAATTTTTAAAAATTGAAAACACTTCAAAGAACTGTTATTTTGAGAATTGTAAAAAATTCATTAACTTTAAAAATGTTCTCAGTGTGCTAGGTTTGAAATACCTGAAAACCCAGAAAAAAACGCCACAAAATCCAATACAAATACAAATGGTCATCAGAAACAGAAAAAAAAACTGATAAAATACTATTTGTTGCCAACTTTTCCCTCATTGTCTCTCCCAAAAACAAAAAAAAAACTTTACAAGTTGATAACAATGTATACGACCCTCTGTTTCCCCTAAAAAATGTTTGTCCACCCCCCAAAAAAGAAGATGTCAGGCCATCAAGAAAGTGACATTTGATGTGTGTGTCTTGTTGCTGTAAATGGAGAAAAAACGAAGAAAAAAAAACGTAGAGAAAGTTTTTTATTCAAAATCTTTGCATAAAAATGTTCACTAAGGAATAACACACAACGCTTCGGCGACACTGCACGTTTGAGTTCCGGGGCAGTCGGCGTCGGCGGTACATGGGGCTCCTTTTGTGTAGATAAGTTGATTCATGTAGTTTCCACTGAAAAAAATTGATCAAATTATCTTTAAAACTTCGGGGAAGGGGGCCTTACGCTGGTCCATATTGACAGACAGAGTAGGTGAAGGTTGGACAATTCTGAACGAAACATCCAATTTCAGTGGTTGATTCCCAAGCCATTTGAGTGTAATGACCAACTCCGCGAGCCCAAACTGCATCTGTCAGAATGTTATCCGAGCCAACTCCAAAGTCCTTGAGCTCAGACCACCAGGCCAATGAGGACTATAAAAAATCTTCTAATTAAATTGAATTAAAACCAAAAATACACACATCTTCTGCAGTTTGAATCTTTGGCATATTATTAATACTGATTTTGTACAAGTTCTCTCCCCATCCTGGTCTTTGAGCATTTGTCGAATGTTGGTACAGACAACCTTGAGCCCATGTTCTCGCGTTTGCTTCAATGGCGCAGCTGTATTTCTGGAAGGAACAAAAAGTTTCAAATCCCTTGGGATTGTCCTCACTTGTTTGATCATTTGTTTGGCTTGGGGTGCGAAAGCTCCAGCGGCGATTCCATCTGCCTCGAGTCCCTTGGCAAGGCTAGATCTGAGCTTGTTGTGGGTGTCCAAGAACTTTTGACGGGCCTGGTCAGATTGATCAGTGACTCCTGGGCACATATTAAAGGTCTCAACAACGGCAACTGGTGGTGGTTGGTAGCAAAGACCATTTCGGCACTCAGAATCGGCATATGTGGTACAGTCAGAGTTAGCGGCACAGGCGGTTCCCTTCTCGTAGATGATAGCGTTTGTCATGTATCCGCTGAAAACGAAATTAGAAGATTATGAGCTGCAGCTTGTTTTTAGCAAGCTTCAGCAAGCTTTAGAAAGCCTACATCTTGTTGTAAAGGCAATTGACTGAGAGAGTGGATCCACAAATTGCATAGGCACATCCAATAGCAGTTGCTTTTCCGTTAGCCATCTGTAAAGATTCACATTCCAAACTCTTAACTTCCTATATCTCTTACATTGGAAAAGGCGAAGATAGAGCTGCTAGTGTACTTATTATCAGGATCCGTAAGTCCTCCAGATCGAACTTGGGCCCACCAAGAGTTCACAGCTGAAGCGGCAGTGGCAACTGGATCTGCGAACGTTCCAGTGAAGGTCATAATGTTTTGTCCGTAGGTTGGATCAGAGCTCTGGAATCCCGAAGGGCATCCGTCAGCCCAGGTCTGTGCCTTGGCTTCCATTTCGCAGTCCCATCTCTGAAAAAAGAGCTATTGTGAAACAAAAAACTTGGAATTACAGTACCAGTTCATAGACATTCTTTCCTTCTGACAGCATTCCACACTTGTTGGGCTCCAATCCTTTTGCCATACTTCTTCTCGCATCATTGTGAGCATCTTGGAACATTTTTCTGGCACGATCACTGCTTTTGGCGTTGGTACAACCGAACTGTGCAAATGTGCCCTCCAGACATGCCGCTAGAACGAGAACTGTCACCAGGAACGCCATCTGTGAAAAGTGGCCGAACCGCCCAACCCAACATATATATGAAGGTTTTTTCTGCACTTGATCTCCTAGGTGTGATCAAACACTATTCAAGATTAAATCCTCTAACCTTTACTCTGGTATCCTCTTTGGCTGTGCATTCAGTTCAAATGATCGTTTTCGGTGCCGTGCATTCAATCACTTAATCTCGAATAAAAACGACTAACCCGGCGATTAAACCGCGGATTTTCGACACGTGACAGTGTTGGAAAACGGTCGAGGGTTGTGAAAAAATGTGAAAAAAACTGCACAATTGAACCCAGAGATTAGTCCTAGTACCCCATGTGTCAATTTGGTGTTTCAAATCGCGCGATTTTTGTACGAGTAAAGCCGGATTAACACCAAATTACACTCATAATTTAAACTTGGCTGAGAACGGTCTCCCGCCTCATTCTGCGATCCTCTGCGACACGATGAAGAGCGTTCTGATATTTTTGACATTTTTGTGCACCACCGCACTTGCTGGAACTTGGACCGCCTGGGGTGCATGGGCTGATACTTGTGTGGTAGGGACTCCAAAATCTTCTTTTAGCTTCAAATTCGATTTCAGAACTGCCCAGGAGCAACATATCGTGGACGTACCCGTGTCTGTGTCCCAGGAACCGATATGAGTGGTTGCACGTAATACATATCACTAGAAAAATAGGGGAAAAACTCATTTTTTCAGTGGAGATCGTATCGAGAAGGAGGTCTGCAACTGTCCCTTGGAAGCCGAATGGAAGGAATGGGCTGATTGGTCGGTTTGCGACAAGGACTGCGGATTCTGTGGAACTCATACTCGCACCAGAGAATGTGATCTTATCCCGTCGTGCCCAGCGGTCACTTGCACGTAAGCCATTGCAAAAATGGGAAGAAAAGGATAAAACGATAATTTTCCAGAGGGGACGACACAGAGGAAGAACCATGCAGTGATACCGACAAAGTGTGCCTTGCACCAAGTGTCTCGTGTTGCAGTGGATACAAGAAGAAGGTGGATATCGCAACCAAACGCTTCTATTGTGGTCTTCCATAGAGAAAATTTTATGAATAAATATTTTCAAAATCAAACAATTTTTAGTGTGTGATGCTTAGTTTTGAATGACAACTTGTAGGAAAAATATTTGGGGTTGTGATAGACCGTCCAACTCATAAGAGAGGTCTCAGGGAAGTATTCAGGGAAAGGAATGGGGGCACTGTCAGAATGGTGGGACCATGGTTGGAGGAATACGACCACTGTCGTCAAGTTGGGATCGCTCCTATTATCTATAGGAATTTCTTTGTGGGACCGACATCATGGGGCCGACCATGTAAGCCTACAGTACCGGTCCATCAAATATACCTCAACATGTTTTTGATTTTTGGCGATTTTGACCATTTTCAGGAGTCTAGAGCTCGGCTATCAAGTTTTCGATTAATTTCAAAACTTTGGAGGACCGGAAAAAGACCTAGATGAAATCTTTCCAATCATAGGGTTTTTCGAAAATGTTTAATTTTAAAGCTATTTGTCGATTTCTGAAAGACCTTTGATTTTTCCAGATTTTTAGTACAAAAAAATCACAGAAAAACATGTGTCTCTTAGAAATGGTCCAATAACGGAAAAAACTAGGAATTTTCAAATTATCCTGTGAAAGAAAAGTTTCCAATGTAAGTCTGTTTTACACCCTGCACGTTTTTCAAGTGATCGGAAACTTGACCACCGAGCTTCAGACTTATGAAAATGACGAAAATAAACTGAAAAATGCGTTTCTGTATATATTACTGACCAGTACTGTATATAGATCAGTTTAGGACTGAATTTTTAGAATAATTTTTAACAAGACAAATTGAGACCAAAACACCCCAACCTTTTGCTTATATATACAGTAATCCTTCAATCCTCTTGACCTCCCAACTGCAAATATTCAATCATCACTGATGATTGGTGTCATTATCCTAATACGTAACCATGAGATAATCTGAAACTGTTTAGTTGTGCAGATTAACAGACCGCTTACTATATAAGAACGACCAAAATAAGCGATCAAATAGATCAAAATGAATTTGTGTTTTGCTACTCTGTTTCTCTTAATTTGCATCTGCTACTCGGATGCAGTCCGTGTTAAAAGAGCTCCATGTGATTCAACATATGGGGATTGGTTGGAATGGAGCACCTGTGATAAGGATTGTGGATTTTGTGGAACTCAAACACGCACCAGAACTTGCACACCAGTCAGTGGATGTACAGAAGTGACTTGCACGTAAGAAACTAAACAAATTATTTCAAGATTTCTGTGATTTCAGAGGCGATGCATCTGAATCCCAAGCATGCAGTACCACAGATGATATTTGTTTGGCACCAAGCCCATCTTGCTGCCCGCACACTTACAAAAAGAAGGCGGACATTTCGGAAAAACGATTTTATTGCGGACTTGAATAAAGTTTATTGAACAAACTATCCATTTTTTCAAATGTGGTTCAAAATACATGATCAAAGCTTCAAAAGTTATCAGAAAGTTGATGTGCAGGTTCATAAAAAACAAACACACATGATGGTTTGACCTAACGGAACATAAAGTGTTTGGAATCACATGGAAAATGGGACTATTCTGTTGTTGAACTGCGGCCAAAGCACGAAGATTTATTTGTACTGGTTACTTAAAGACTTGTTACTTAAATGCAGAAAAATTCTCGGTTTTGCACGTTTCTGCAAAATTTTGAATTTTTCGGTTCATGAGAAAACTGGAGGATTCCCATCGTTGATTTGGGAAACTCGTCCTCGGTTTTTAAAAGGCCATTTTCAATTTCACATTTCATTCACACTTCATTTTACAGCTCTCTTCTGCAAAATGAATTGTTTCTGGTTGTTCCTGATATTTTCTATTATATCAGGAATTGGTGCATCTCCAATGAGTTTTACAGGAAACCCGTAAGTGTAAAAAATACATTAGAAGATGATTAATGTACAATACCGGCCAATAAGATATACAACATTGTATTTTTCAGTTGATTTTCAGTAATTTTGACTATTTTCAGGGGTCTTGAGATTGGCTGTCAAGTGTCAGATCACTTTGAACGTTTTTGAGGGTGTTGAACGAACCTAAATTGAACAATATGCATTTACGGAACTTTTCAAAAATTCCTAGTTTTTCAGTTATCAGCCAAGGATGTTCGCAATGACTTTTTTTTGGAAATTTTCGGAACCTCGGAATTCTCAATATTTCGAAATCTCCCCATATCGAATTTTTCCGAATTCCGGGATTTTTGGAATTTTTCAAAAACCAAGTTTTAAAGCACAAGTTCCATTTTCCTATTGAAACCTCCGGAAATCTGTGGAAAATCAACAAAGAGATTTTGAAAACGCAAAAAAATGGAAGTAATTCTGTCCGGAGGAAATTTTTTGCGACATACCGTAGTCCAAAAATCCGTTTGGAGAAAATCTTCGAAAAAGTTCTATCCGAATTTTCAAAATTCCGAATTCCTTTCCGAAGTATCCCTGCTATTTGCCGAACTCTGAAGGAAACCTCTTTTCGGCCTTTTCTTGTACTAAAAACGTGTAAAATGATTGGAAACTGCTAAAAGCCGAGCTCCAGACTCTTGAAAATGTTCAAAACGACCAAAAATCAGCTGAAAAATACGTTTTGTATATCTTGTTGACCGGCAGTGTTTTTCCATGGAGCATGTTTTCAAATATGAAGAAGCCTGCTAAAAATACATCTTTTTCAGGTCCGTACATTCTCGTTACAAACGCGCTAGCTGCGAATCCAAATACGGAGAATGGTCGGATTGGGGAGATTGCTCAATGAACTGCGGATACTGTGGAAAACAAAACAGAACAAGGATTTGTGCTCCGGTGGATGGATGTAGTGAACCTCTTTGCGAGTGAGTGAATTTTTCTGTTAATCTTGATTTACAAACTATTAATTTAGCGGCGACTCTATCGAAATTCAAAGCTGTGGGACCGGCGAAAAAGTTTGCTTGTATCCATTGCCAAGTTGTTGTGGCAACTTCAAAAAGACTATTGATGTCCCTAATAGACGGTTCTATTGTGGTCCAAAAGACGCTACTGGAGGCTACACGTTTCCAGCAAGATCAACGACTCCTAAATCACAATAAGCCATCACCAGATTTGAAAGGTTCAAGAGATATATTTATTGCAAAAATGGCAACAATTTTTTTGTATATAACCAATACATACATAAAAACGCAAATTAAGAGCACTAGTCAAAACCCGTATTTTTTGAAACAAATGAAGTTTGTGATGTGATGATGTGGAAAAATAAGTTAAGTAGATGGGGAACAAGAAGTCATAGGGGAGGGAAGGAGGTATGAAATTGAGCATATCCATTCAGATAAGACGTTCCTGAGGTGGTAGCTTAATTACGGTAGGCATCTGAAAATTTTATGTATTCAAAATTTTGTTGAAAACAGTAAAGAGGAACTCACCGCCATTCGATTCTGTGTAAACTCATGTGAACTTGGACTGTAATGGCCATGCATTGCATTGTTGCCTCGAATCACAAAGAAAAGAAGAAGACACCCGAGAATGGCAAACACAATGACAACAGCGATAATGGGTCCGAACAAATAGCTAATGTTCGACATTGCTGATTCTTTGATCTGAAACAAAAACCTGTAGTATAGTGAAAAAAAGTAAGAAAATGGAGAAGATAGGGGAGAGGCTGGAATGAATGGGGGAACAAAAGAAAAAAATGACAGCTCCTTCTCCAATTGTGTCTCTTCTTTATAAACAAATAAACGAAGTATAAGCCTTTTTGTGCCGCCTCCTCTAGAAGAAAAAAAAAAGAAAAAGAATCTATCTATCTGAATGAAAACAGAAATGCTTACTCTTTGTGAACAAGTCGGTCCAGTATAGCCTCGGTCACATGCGCACTCGTATTTTGCCACCTCTCGATTCTTGTCAATCTGAAATGTATTTTTATTTTTAAATAGGAATAATAATAAGGAGCTCATTAAAAACCGGAAAACCCAATTTACTCACATGAACCACAGGATTCACACACTTTCCATGTACACATGTGACGCTGGAAATGTTGTTTGATGCGATTTGAGCGGTACATGGATTACGCATCGAGCAGCGAGGACCAATGAATCCTGGAATAGAGTTTGGGGAATTGAAAAACTAGTTTTTCAGAGAATTCAATAAAAATGAAATAATACCATTTTTACAAGTGCACTTGTAGCCGCCAAGGGTGTTGGAACATTCTCCATTGATGCAATTGTTTGGATTTTCGCATTCGTTGATGTCAGTGGTGCAGTTTCTGCCTGAAAACATAGAAATTGAAAAATTTGAAGACTAATTTTGTATAAAAAAAACTTTAGAATGATAAGACAAATCGAAAAGTTCTGGACTATTTTTTGAGTATTTCAAAATTGAATACTTCTCAATGAGAAAGTCATGATACCGTACTCACTTCAATAGAAGCACACTGGAACCGTCAACAATGAGCTCAAATATCTCAATTTCTATAAGATATGAAAGAAATCTGTCAACTGATAAATTATTTATCATAGTTTTACAAATACTTTATCAGTTGACACACTTTTGATATATCATATGGAAACAAAATAATTGCTGATAGCTGATAGATTTTTAGGAAACAAGATAATTGAGCTCAAAGTTGACGGTTTGTATGGTCTTCTATTAGCAGCACGTAAACTTTTTTGTGTGGTACTGTACCTTCATATCTAAAAATGATTTATTTTCTCAATTTGTGGTACTGTAGCTTTGTGAAATTTAGAATACTACGGTTCTAATTTTTTTTTTGAATTATTTGGAGTTGTTAGGCACATCAAAAAATTTTTGGACTACTTTTTCGCAACTTCAAATGCCGTTAACTTTAAGCTCAATTATCTCAATTCCTGTGAATGATATCAAAATTTCGTCATCTGATAAATTATTTATCATAATATCACCAATACTTTATCAGTTGACATAATTTTGATATCTTTGACAAGAATCGAGATAATTGAACTCAAAGTTGACTGCTTGGAAAACATAGAGGAAATACAATGTTTTGGGTACTGTACCTTCATATCCTGTTCCATCGCAAACACATTCATAATCATTAATCTTGTCACGACACTTTGCGCCATTCTTACAGTAACCCAGTGCACACTCATCAATGTTAATCTCACAATCTGCACCCTCGAAACCAACAGAACATGAGCATTTGTATCCGGTCAGCTTGTTCTCACAACTTGCGCCGTTCATGCATGGTCCTGCTTTACAGTAGTCAATGCGGTGCTGAAATGTTTTTTCCATTTTATGATACAATTTTTATCGTTTCATAAAATCCAATTATTAAAAAACATCCCACACCCCCCAGACACACTTACATCACAAGAATCGCCTTCATATCCAATATTACAGCTGCATGTGTGTCTTTCCGGTGATAATTGAATGCATTCTCCGTGCACACAATTCGCTTTCAAACAACTTCCCTCGATCTCACACCGGGTTCCCATGAAGAACTTTTGACATTCACAAGTAAAGGTGTTCCCTTCATTTGTTCGACACACACCGTCGTTACCACACGGGAAGTCCAAACATGCGTTCGTTTGGTATTGACAATGGGACCCTCTCCAGTTATTGTCGCACGCGCAAACCGTATTGTTCCAAACTGGAGAGCACGTGCCTCGAGAGCTACATGTGTTGCTTGAGCAGTGGTTGAGAAGCTTTTCGCAGAATCGACCTGTGTAGCCGAGTTCACATTGGCAGGCGGGTCCGCTGACGGTCAAGACGCAATGACCACGGTTGCAGTCGTAATGATTGCATTCGTTGACAGCGCGTTGTTCGCAAAGTTGTCCAGAGTAGCCATCCATACAATTGCATTCAAATGAACTCTGGAATGGGTGGAAGTTGTCAGAATGTCGAAAGTTCCGAGTTTCGAAATTTGGGAATTCAGGAATTTCGGCATATTCCAATTTTTTGAAAAATTTGACTTTTTAGCGCCGGCTGATTTGTGCAACGAGAGAAATAGGAAACTAGGTTAAAATCAGAAAACTGTAAAAAGTGATTATCAGGAATATTTTTGAAAATTTTCATGACAAACTTTCCAAGGGACAGAATTAGACTGGGTTCAGAATTTGGCACATACAGTAACGGTCAATAATATATACAAAAACGTATTTTTCAGTCGACTTTCGGCAATTTTGACCATTCTTAGGAGACATTCTCGGCTGTCAAGTTTCCGATCACTTGAAAAAGTTGGAAGGTGTAAGGCAGACCTAGACGAAAAACTGTACATTCACAGAATTATTTATATTGTCAATTTCTAAAAGACACCTGTTTTTTTTTTCATTTTCAGTGCAAAAAAGGCTGAAAAAAAGGTGTTTTTTTAAAAACCGGCAAATAGCTAAAAAGCTAGCAATTCTCAGAAAATTCTGTAAATTCAAAGTTTTAAATCTAGGTTTGTTTTACACCTTTAAAAGATCTCGTTGTAATTGAAAACTTGGAAGACGAGATTCAGATTTCTGAAAATGGTCAAAAGAAACTGGAAAACACGTTTTTCTATATCTCATTGACGGGTACTGTATGTGCCAGGCCGACTTTCTCCAGCAATGTCAAAATTTTGAAACTTTCGTTAAATCTGAGAATTCTAGAAGCATTGTCTTTGGCGAAATTTCCAAAAAAAACAGCTACCGGGTCAGCAGGACACGTAATCTGACAAATACAAAATCGATGAAAATTTCGGAAACGACTCTTCCGAAAACAAAAATTTTCAGAAAAAAAAACTCACATCAGTCTTCTGCATACACTGTCCGAAATTCTGACATGGTGAATCTTTACAACTTGCTGTCATCGTGACGTTACAGTAATCTCCCATCCATTGCTTCTCACATTTACAGACGACTTTCTCTCCATTCTTCACACATTTTCCACCATTGTGACATTCTGTTCCCTCACATTCATCATTCGCATGTTCACAGTGTTCTCCAGAAAATCCATTGTTACAAACACATTTTGCGTCATCAATTCCATCCAAGCAGTAACCATTTTTTCCGCAATCCACGTATTTGCAATCGTTGACATTTTCCTCACAATTCTCACCAGTGAAGCCAATGGGGCAAGTGCATTTTCTCTGGAAAAAACACGAGTTTTACCATTTTTTGAATTTTTTATCAAGATTGGAGGTAGAAATTTACCTTATTCCAAATGTCCACACATATTCCTCCGTTGAGACAAGTTGAGAACAATCCACACTGTTCTGAAGATGTGCATCCGGTTCCAACCTCTGACTTTTCAGTTAAAATCCAAGTTTCAGAGCTAGTTGGAATCTTGGCTTTGGTGAATGATAATTTCGGATAGTTTCCCAGTTGGAAATCATCTAGACAGGCAAAAATCACATCTTGTCCCTGTTCTCCGATGAATAACGAAGCCGCAGTTTTGCTTTCAGATGGGAATAATTGAGTTGTCGAAACTGAAAATATATAGATTCTTTAATTGAAGAAAATTCTAGACTTACTGTAGCTTTTTCCATCTATGATAACCTTGAAGGGATGCAAGGTGATGTTATGCCATTTTCCATCGGCAATTACGGTATCGAATTTTTGATTCTGAGAGTTTGAGAGGAGCACCAGTCGTCGCTTGAAAATCATAGCGGATACGGTAGACTTCCCGAGATTCTAAAAAACAAGAATTAGCTCAATTCAGGGTCTTCAAACTAACCAATGTGAAAATGTGACCATTTGATGAGTGGGATCTAATAGAGAACTTGACACTTGGAACACTCAATATAGATTTTGGCTCAATGGAGTAGGTCAATTTGCTTCCATTGGAAATGGTGATTGGGAAGACACAAAAATGCCCATTTTCCGCATTTTCACATTTCGATCCTTCCATACACTTTGCTTCTCTACAGTAATCAATTTTGTCACAATGACGACCAGTGGACCCATCGGAGCATTGGCAGGTGTAATCGTTAAAAGTCTCGGTGCATTCTCCATGCTTGCAAATGTTGCTGTTACACATTGGATCAGAGACAGCCCCCTAGAAAAATAATTTTTTTGAATCCCGAATTTTTTTTGTCTACCTCAATAACATTCTGAGTCTTCTCCAACTTTCCGATTTTCTCAATAGCCAGGGATGTTGGATGGATGATTACCGATTTTTGATTGAGTTGAATATCTTGAAGGTAACCTTTGTAGAATTCCGAGTCTGTTGCAACAGCATTCGATGCGCCAATCAGAATGTCATCTACGTAGAATTCTTGTGACATGCGCGAGATAATTGGTTCCGAACATTCCGTTAAATCGTCGATAATAATCTGAATAGAATAATTGGCATTTTAAACTACCGTAAAACCTCCAATAGAAAGGCCCCAACACTGTTAAGTTCGAGCTTTTTTTTTGGTTTCTGTTGCAGACATCAAAAATAGGTCACCTAACAAACCACTACTGATATTATGGTTAAAATTTCATCAATAGACAGGTTTCTGTTTTCTTTGACAGAAACCAAAGAAAAATTGTGTCACAGTTGGAAGCTAGGGGTCCTTTTATTACAGGTTTCACGGTAATGCTCACCTGTCTTCTATTCTTATCCACCAAAATTTGTACATGATGCTCTTCGTTATCATCCACACGATTCTTACTAGTGAACTCGACTTCTCGCCGCCCTCCGGTACGGTATCGAACTGCAAAAAAAGCTTTTCTTGTGTTTTTGTAAGCTTTCTCTTTTTGTCTTACCCGAAATAAGGCCGCTGGCAATTTTCACAACGAGATAATTAGTCAAAACATCTGCTGCGTGCTTCTCGCCAATATAGAACAGAACGGCGTCGGGTTTTCCGGAACGCATTAGAAAACTCAACTCGATTTGGGTGCGAAGCAGGTGGTTTTCCGTTTCGCTTGTGCTGAATTGGAATTTGACTATTTTAAAGGGTTCGGAGAAAAAGGAAATACCTCAAATGCACAATTGATGGTTGGTCCAAATGGCCAAACGTGGTTTTTGGTAGGAAATAGGCGCAGTTGGGTTTGAGAAACGGTGATTTACACTTGCAACTTGAGCTCTCCCAGTGATCCACACAGATTCCTAGAAATCCAACTTATTGCTGATACAGTAGTCTTTTGCTTATACAGTAGTCCCGTCATTCAGATATAAAAAAATTTATTATTCAGTTGATTTTCGGTCATTTTGGCCATTTTCAGAAGCCCCAGAGTTTGGCGATCAAGTTTCTGATCACTTTGGAAACTTTGGAGGGTATTAAAGAGACCTAGACTGACAACTTTGACATTTTCAGAATTTTTTGAAAATTCCTAGTTTTTTAGTTATTTGCTGAATTTTGAAAGACACCCTTTACGCCTATCTTTGTACTGGGAAAACCGGTGTCTTTTATAATTGACTAATATCTGGAAAACTAGGATTTTTTGAAAAATTCTGTGAATGCAAATTTTTCAATCTTGGTTGGTTAAAAAAAAAAACTTACAAAGTGATCGGAATCTTGACCGCCGCCAGACTTCTGAAAATGGTCAAAGCGGCCGGAATCTTATTGCCCGGTACTGTATCTACATAATGAAAAACGTACCGTCATTCTGACAATAGGCTCGTGAGCACTGTTCACTTCTTGTGCACCCTTTTCTGATTTCTATTGCTCTCTTGCTATCTGTGAAAATTATCAGCTCTCCATCAACGCGTACCTCAGCCATACAACCGATAAAATGATGAGCTCCGGAGATCTGAAATTTACTTTTCTGGAATTTTTGAATTCCCTCCAAACTCTACCTTTCCAAATCGAGTCAAAAACACTTCCAACTGTCCGTTGAGCTCTTTTCTGACCAGCTTGAATCCGTTTTCATTGAGCACTTGAATTTCGATTTTCTGCAATTCAAGAAAATTTGTGAAATACGTTTCAAATTTTGAACTATGCCACTCACATCATTATCTCCTTTTACCGACACTGTGTACCAATGAGCGTCATTAATTTTCATAGGCAACAGGTGTGTCATAAAATTTCCGGTGACATTGAAAACAAGGTATCCAGACAATAATTGAATCGACAGAATTTTCTCGCCAAGAATATTCTCACTACTAGCCAAGTGAGTGTTCTCTACAGTAGTCCGGAAGGAGAATTCGAGTTCATAGGCGACATTTTCAAAGGAAGATGTTCCGAGGGAGAATTTAGAGCTTTGGTGGATGTAGAGACTTTTGGCGGTGAATGTTGCAGATGTGATCATATCACATTTCAGTCCGGAATGACCGATTTCACAGCCACATTGAGCAGTGATGTTTGAATTCTCGCTAATCTGACTGCAAGACTGACCAGTTGGGCACGTCACCTTTGCACATTTCTGGAATAGCTGAATATTAAAAACAAATATTTCACAAAATTTCTTACATTATGTTTCTGATCACATTTTTGGCCGAAATATTCTTCTTGGCATACACAAACAGCTCCAGATTCAGTTTCTAGACAGTTCATCGAGTTGACACAGTCCTCACAAGTGATTTCCTGGAAAAAAATATGAGAATGATACAAAAAAATATATACTAAAACTTACAGCTAGATTGGATTGGTCGACTCCTGAAGTTGTGAAAGATGGGAATGTTCCTAGAGTTGGAATAGGAGTGGATGGTTCTTCCAGAGTTTCACAGTGAACACCACCAAAACCAGAAGTGCAGTGGCAGAAGTATTGACCATCTGAAACTTTTTTGAAGTTTCGTACCATCCAGAAGGATAGGAAATAAACGTATTTTTCAGTATATTTTGGGCATTTTCAGGAGTCTGAAGCTCGACTGTGAGGTTTTCGATTACTTCGAAAGTATTAGGGAATGTGAAACACATATAGATTGAAAATTTCGCATTCGCAGAATTTTTTGAAAATTCTTAGTTTTTCAGATATTGGCGAAGACACCGGAAAATGACTCGAAATCCATGATAAACGGCTCAAAATCTATGAAAAACTACTCATTATCCATGTAAAATGGCTCAAAATTCATGAAAAATTGCTCAAAATCTATGAAAAATTACTCAAAATCCACGAAAAATAACTCAAAATTTATTTGAAAAATGTGTCAAAATCCATGAAAAATGACTCATTATCCATGTAAAATGGCTCAAAATTCATGAAAAATGGCTAAAAATCCATAAAAATGGATCAAAATCTATGACAAATAACTCAAAATTCATGAAAAATAGCTCAAATCCATGAAAAATAACTCACAATTCATGAAAAATAGTCCAAAATACATTAAAAATAGGTCAAGCTCCAGACTCTTGAAAACGGTCAAAACAGAAAAACACGTTTTTGTTTATATTATTGACTTGTACTGTATGTGACTTTAATTTTTACAAAATTTTCATACCTGCATCTTGACAAGTCCCTCCATTTTGACACGGATTGATTGTGCATCCTGACTTTGGCTCACAAAATGGAGCATCGAATCCTTCGGGACAGTCGCAGTATGGTTCACCCTCTGCGTCCAGTTTGCAGGCCCCTATAACACCAAAAAATTTAAAAAATCAGCAAATATGTTTCAATTCTACCTCCATTCTGACATCTGATGTCACTGCATGTTGGATGGGATCTGTACGAGTTACTTATCTCACAATTGTTCCCCGTGAACCCTTCCGGACAGTCGCAACTCGTAGAAGTCAACAAGAAAACACATTTCCCTCCATTTCTACAATCCTTCCCATTAACCAAACATTCCACGGGCTCTCCACAATAGACTCCGGTCCAATGAGGCAAGCAGAAGCAGGTGAAAAGATTCTGACCGTCGTCAACGCAGTGACCCCCATTAAGACACGGACCAATATCGCATGGACGAGCTTTCGACTCTTTACAGTCGGCACCCTGCAATTATATATGTCGTCGGGGGGTTCCCGGATTATCACGTATGTACGTACCATAAACCCCGAAGGACACTCGCATTGCGTCGACCCATTTACGATTGAACAAACATGAGCCGGGTTGTCGCATGTGCACGAGATTAGCGGGTCGTTAACCTAAAAAAAACCTATAGGGATAGAATTATAGCTGTAATACGGTACCTTCTGCTCACAACGTTCTCCTTTAAACCCATTTGAACATTTACAGGACAATTCTGAGCTACTGGAAAGCACACATTGTCCATTGTTCATACAAAAGTCTTGGGTGCATTGTTTCTTGTCCTGCACTTCACAGTATCTTCCAGAAAATCCAGAAAGACAGTTGCATTTGTAACTTCCTATTAGATTCTCACATTCCGCTCCGTTTTGACAGAAATGTTCTTGACACTCATCCTCATCAATTTCACAGTTGTCACCAGAAAATCCAGAAAGACAAGAGCATTTTACATCACCCTAAATTTTTCAATTTTTTTTTGAATGCCTATATCAGACACTCACGTTATCGGCTAGACATGTTCCGTTATTTTGACAAGTGTGTGTTGCGCAAGAGGACAACAAGGTGGTGGTGGTGGTGTTCTTGACGGTCGTGTTCTGACAAAAGTACAATCCGTCGGCTCCTTTTGTGCACCTATAATAAAAAAGTCTCTCTCGCGTCCCGTTTGTTTTGTCTCTGATGAGGTCATGTATACCTTTCGTCGTCGCCACATTGCGGTGAGCACTTTTGAGCAGTAGCTGAATCATCGTCGGTCACCAAAATGTCGCAGAGGGAACCCATCCATCCTTCAGAACACTGACAAGTTTCCTCGCCGAACGTGCCTTTCAGGCAGTTGCCATGAAGACAGTGCAAACCGCAATTATCCTGACAGAGAAGTCCGCTAAAGCCTTGCGGACACTCGCATTGGAACATGCGCGTCTCGTCGTTGACTGTGCATGTTCCGCCGTTGAGACAAGTGTTCCTGCTACACGCCCTGTCCGATAATCCTGCAAAAAATGAGAGATAGATGGGGGAAATGGTGGGGGGGGGTGTTGTTGATGTGCACTTATCCATCTTAATGATAATGATGGATGAGTTGGTCGTGGTGGTAGCTTTCGGTTAGAGTCAAAAGAATATTAAACTCATATTAGAAGTTCAATTTTTTTTAATCCATTCGCATACCGTGAAACCTGTAATAGAAGGGCTCTCTAACTTTCAACCCTGAGACAGTTTATCTCGGTTCCTGTGAAAGATATAAAAAAGTTGGCAACTAATGAATTGTTTATCATAATATCACAAACATTTCATCAGTTGACACATGTTTGATATCTTTCATAGGAGCTGAGATAATCGGCCTCAAACTTGACAGTACGGCTGTTCTTCTATTACAGGTTTTATGGTAATTCTTAAAATTTTGAATTTTTTTCAAATTTTCAGAATTCTTGTTCTTCGAAATTTTTCGATTTCTTCTTCTAATAACTTCCGCGTTTCTAAACATAGTTTCTCTATGATAAAACTATCTTCTTATATCCTTTATAATCATTATCTTCATTTCGCCTTAACAAAAATTAGAACAAAATGTGTTTTTCTCCGCTTCACTATTCTCTTTTTTGACAAGCCAAGGACACATATCGTAACCTCAACATGACATCACTACGTTTTTGCTATTATCATCTTTTCGCACCCAAAACACTTACCATTTGTAACAAGGGTACAA
Organism: Caenorhabditis nigoni; assembly: GCA_027920645.1. NCBI lineage: Eukaryota > Metazoa > Nematoda > Chromadorea > Rhabditida > Rhabditidae > Caenorhabditis > Caenorhabditis nigoni. The sequence continues at coordinate 3,584,667 of CP115869.1, forward strand.
AATATGAGAAAGTGTAGATATTTCATGAGTGGATCATCCGAGTAGATTGAAAAGAAATGGAATGCAAATGGAATGAATTGGCGGGAGGTGGTGGCAGCTAGTCGAATTGTTGAAAAAAGGTCGTTTGCCGCTTGATTGTTCTTGTAGAGGAGGCGTGGACCTAGAGAGCCAGGTGTATTGTCGGATAATAAGCAGGTAATTAGAACGGAAGAAGGAGAGGGAATGACGGAAGGGAGGGGGCAGTGTCCGGCGGATGCTTGGGAGGTCCAACAGAGGGTCAACTAGCTATGATGATGATCGCACGCGCGCGTTGATGCGGATTTGGTGCTGTTTTGGCGGCAAAAAATGAGCGACAACTGGATATGACTAGTTATTCGGCCCCTCTTTTTTTTATTTCACATTCATTTCGCTCTCTATCCATTTCCTATATATCCGACACGCATCCAGGGAAAAAAAGTAGAATAGTTGAAAAAGGACAGTTTGTGTTTGTCCTGTTATGCGGAAACCGAAAACGGGAGAATTGGAATATATACAAATGTATGATTTGGTAAATCTACTGTGAATCTATTGAGAAGTCAATTCAAATTTCGAAAATATCGCAGAAAAAGTTTTTGGGCAGTATTTCCTGACAGTGATGAGAAAATTGAGGGAATTCGAAGAAAATTGAGCCCCGGGAGTGACCGTTTAAAAAGGGTGCAATTTATAATTCTAGGGGGAAGAGAAAATTGAGGGAAATGGGAGGGCATAAAAACTATGAATTCCAAAGTGAAAAGCATTGAAAAAAGCAAAAAAGTTGAAAATTATCGAGAAATAAGAGGTACTGTAGCTGCTCTAATAGAACCCCATCAGCTTTGAGCCCAATTATCTCGATTACTGTAAAAGTAACAAAATTTTTTCAACTGATAAAATATTGGTGATATCATGATTAACAATTTCTCAGTTGACAAAGTTTTCTTATCTTTTACAGGAATCGAGATAATTGAGCTGGAAGTTAAAGGGTCGGGTTAGCGTCCATTAAAGGAAATACAGTGTTTGTTTTTGCTATTGCAAATACCGTGAAAAACCTGTGATAGAAGGGCCCCTCTAATAGAAGGGCCATGCGAGCGAGGGTTGGAAAAATTGAATGACCCCCTGTAATAGAAGGGCCCCTCTAATAGAAGGGCTCTCTATAAAAAAGGATTCCCTTTCAAGTGTGTTTTGAATTCAGAAAATTTCCGAACTTTTTCAGAGGAAAATATTCCGGGAATTCCACATTTTCATAGAATTTTTCGATGAAAATCTTCCTAAATTTTGGTAAAATTTGCAGATTTTCATGAATTTTGAATGAAACGTCTTCGAATTTCCTATGCAAAATTTCGGGGAAAAAAACTGGCCGGAAAAAAAGAGGGGCCCCCCTCTAATTGAAGGACTCCTGTAATATAAGGGCTCTCCAGAGGTACCTTGGATCAATAGAAGGGCCGCCCCTTCTAATACAAGTTTTACGGTATTATGAAATACTGTGAGCTCAATGTAGTCAGCGATCGCAAAGTTAACAAATACAGGGTGGCGCATAATTACCCGCACAAATGAAAACGGGTATATCTTTAGAAATAGGTATGATAGAAAAACGAAATTCGGCAAAAATGTAACTCTATAGTTGTTACACAGGTTCTGAAATTTTCAAAACGTTTGCTCAAGTTTCAGTGTTTTTATGATTGCCCAAAGATGAACGGCGAAATGTTTCTTGCACGCCGCTGTTTCCTGATTTATATTGATGTAACTTCACTCTAGCTTGTTCGATTTAACTGAAATTTTGTCAGAAGTAAGGCACACATAAGTATTGTTTTCACACAAATTTTCACGTTGGTGGGATACATCTATCCCGAGATATCACTCTAATAGTCACCCTATATCTGACTTAGAATTCGGGTTCAATTTTGCCTTGTGGACCGAATTTCAACAAAAATGCGTTCACAAGGCTACAAATTCTTATTAACATTTCTGATGCAGTTTTAATAAAATTTGATTGCCCAAAGACAAAAACATAAGGTTGTTAGGTCAATTTACTTCAAAAAGCTGAAAATTCTCTAGTTTTGGCCTCTTTGGAAAACTGGTGGCTACCAATTTTATTACTTTCGTAGCAACCTGAAATTTTTACAGATGATTTTGAAAGAGTTGAACCGGACACTCATAAAATTTCAGCCACTAGTCATTATTACTAAAGTTTTTATGGGTGGGCAAAGTTGAGCTAAAATGACAGATAAGCCGCGTGCAGTCCAAACCTTATGTTGTTAGTGACCACAGTACAAGTCCCTTGGTTATTAAAATATTCCCAAAACTATTAAAAATGATAGAAGAAGATTGTATCTTCACATTCCAGTAGTTAATACTACAAAAAACTCGGTTCGATTTCCGTTTTAACGTATTTAATTTGGACGAAAACGGTCATTTTCATGATTTCATGAGATTTTCATGAGGTGAAGAAATTTTGACAAGTGATAACTCAACTCAAAGTTGTTATTTCAATTTGAAACTTGGCCAGTTTATTGATGGGTTATGTGAATTGTTGCACTCCAAATTTGAGCTCAGTACAGTGCTTCATTCAAATTTTATAGTTGTACAAACTTTTGTGCGGGTAATTATGCGCCACCCTGTATATATTTTCAATTTCTAGATTTCGAATCTGCAGAAACATCTTTTTAAAAGTTGCACAGACATTTTAAAATCCATAAAATCCTCTTAATCCTCGAAAATTTCATTTCCATAATGTAAAAGTGAAAATAAACAAAACTTGACCATATGAAATTTCTATATATCTGCTTATGGTATTATCCAAAGAGACACACACAGAAAAAATGTATGTGTGCATGAGACGACTACATCACTATCTATTTTGGACATACTACACCTTCTTCTTTTTTTGAATATGTGCCGCGTATAATAATGTGTTTGGGGGTATTTGCGAGTCAATAAAAAAAAAGACAAAACATGATGACGAGCGGTATAAGGTCATGGAAACCGCGCGGCGGAGCATTATTGGTATTGATAACAGTGTACACATAGAGTTTTCAAAAGAATATGGGAGAAGAAGAACAATTGGACATCCGAATGGCACTTGATGGACGGTGTAAAAGTGCGTGTGGACAACCGGAATACGGTGCATTAGGGGGGATGAGGAACATGTGTATTTGTCTCGGGCTTTGTTTCCGGTTATGGCGTGAAGATGCATAGAGAGCTGATAGAATGATAAAAAGATGTGTAGAAGAGAACAACACAAATTTTCAAAAATTCCTGATTCTAATTGCTTTGGTCCAAATCAAAGAAGAAAATTCATTTTTCCGGTAAAAAATTTAGATGGGGATAGCGCCAAAAGAGCCAAAATGACAAAATTGGCGCCAAGAGGACCATGATCACAAAACTGAATTTTGAAAAACCAATTACTGGATTTCATTTTCGAATTAGCTGAAACAATCTGTTTATTGCTTTTCAAAGTTTATTCCAAAATTAGGGTGAAAACTTAAAATTGGGCAAAATTACATCCTTTTAAAAAAATTTGCCAATTGAAATTTTGAAAAAAATATTCCAGATTAATTTTCGAGAATTCGGACGGTGCAGGCTAATAAAATACGCAAAAACCAATTTTTCAGTTAATTTTCTGTCATTATGACCATTTTCAGAAGTCTGGAGCTCGGCTGTAAAGTTTTCAATCATTTTGAAAATTTTGGAGTCTGCGAAACAGACCTAGATAGAAAACTTTGCATTCACAGAATTTTTCGAAAATTCCTAGTTTTTCAGTTATTTGCCGATTTCTAGAAAAACCCTTTTTGACTCGTTTTGGTACAAAAACCAAAAAAAAAGGGTGTCCTTCAGAAATCAGCAAATATCTGAAAAACTAGGAATTTTCAAGGAATTCTGTAAATAGAACATTTTCAATCCAGCTATGTTTTACACCCTCCTAAATTTTCAAAATGATCCGACAGCCGAGCTCCAGACTCCTGAAAATGGCCAAAATGGCTGAAAAAAATTTAAAATGCCAAAAATATGTTTTTGTAGAACTTATTGATCGGTACTGTAATTTAGAGATCAAAACTTCACAAAAATCATACTTTTTTCAAAATTCTAGCAAATTATTGGATTGAAAATGAGATTTTTTTTCTATAGAAAATAGATTTTCTCATAGTATTCCTTAGCAGTTTTCATTCCAAAAGCATTTTTCAAGTAGCCACGCTCAATAAAAAAAAGCAAAAAAAAAAAAGAAATGAAAATAATTATCTGGGAGGTTTTTAGGCCAAACTAGACAGGAAACAATGAAATAAAACGCATAATTCTCTTTTTTAGAAAATCGCTTCTGAGAATGACATCCAATTATATGAAAATAGCCGTCATATGCTTGGAAAATAAGAATCAATGTTTCAATCTCAGTGACCAACACAAACACAAACTAGTAGCTCATTCAGAGGACTCATCAACGCAAAGATCCTCCAAAAGCACAGAAACAACACTTGAGTTGGGGGGTAGGAGGGATATGACTTTGTTTGGGCAAGCGCCGTGGGTCTCTCCCTCTCTCTATCATTCAAGACGGGCTCCCAGAGCACTCCCCCTTCCTGAGCAGAGCCACTTAAAGAGCTCCCCCCCCCCGGTGTTCAGGTGAACTTCTCTTGAGTTCGTCGCGGAAAACGTTTTGTACTGTAGCCGGCGGAAGAGGAGTATATACAAAAAGCGGGGGGTTCGGGTTCGCAAGTGGATGCTTTTTGGAAAATGGTCACTTGTTTCGAAATTGTTAGCACGTTCTCGTCTTACCGCCGTCGCCGCCACCGCCACTGTCATCTTTGAAGAACTTGTGTATTTCTCTCTTCTCCTTGTTAATTAACTGCGTTTACCGATTTGCTCTAATTTGTACTCCTCCCCATTCACAGTCTGTGTGGTCATTCGCTTCTTGTTCACATATTTGTCCAAGTTTGTTAATGAATCGAGACCTAAAATCGAGACCCAAAACTGCAGGGGTACGGTGGGCAGGAAACAAATTTGAAATTCGAAACCTCCTGTCTGTTGTCTACGGTCAAGCAGACACAAAGGTGAACAGATTTTTCAAGAGGCCTTCTCAAAACCATAAGATCGTTTCAACCCCGAAAGTGTAACCCCGAAATAGTTACAGTCCTGTATCACACGTTATCAAACTGCTAGTTAGGTTTTTTCGCCCTTATCAAACCAATCTGTTCCATCTAATAGAACCTCAACGATTTTAGAAGTACAAACAAGGTGCGTGCGGTATACTTCAAACGTGACTTGACGAGAAAACGAGGAGAAAAAACCTGTGAACATTGAGTGTCCTAATTGAAGAGTGTATGTTTTTCGACCTTCGAGGAGGAAAGGAATGGTCAAGCTAAATATAGCTGGAGTCCAAAGGGGGTCTAAGATTGGAAAACCTGAAAAGCTTCAGCTGAAAAACGTTATTGGAAGAAAATATATCTAAAAAATGCTTTTCAAAAATATATTTTTGACAAGATTCCTTAGTTTCTACAGTAATCTACATCCAAATTTCAAACGTTCCACTTTACCGATAAGGATCCCTTACAGTACCTCAAACTGAATCCAACAAATTTTCGATTCTCTACAGTACCGGTTAACATCAACTTACGTCTGTTTTACACCCTCCAAAATTTTCAAAGTGATCAGAAACTTGAAAGCCGAGCTCCAGGCTTCTGAAAATGGTCCAAATGGCTGAAAATTATCTGAAAACCGGTTGTCGTATATCTTACCGACCGTTACGGTAGAAGGGCGTCTCAGGGATGTTCGGGATGGCCTTTTTCGGAATTTCGAAATTTCGCAAAATTCAGATTTTAAAAATTTCGGAATTTCGGAATTTTTCGATTTTCAAAAATTCGGAATATTCCAATTTTAAAATTTTCGGAATTTACGGAACTTACGGAATTTTGAATGAACATGCCTGCGGTGTCTACAGTAACCTCAATGGAAGCTCTGAATGTTCTTCTTTACAGACAATGTTTGCTTTACCGTAATTTCAAAATGAACCCCAAAAATTTACTAGTTCTGATGATTTTCAAAACTTCTTTGATTTCCAAACTTTCAGCTTCTATTTCTTCCTTTCAGTAAACTTTTTAAAACAATGCCCAACTTTCTGCGCAAGTATTGTAATAAAAAAAGACCCCTGAAACAAGTTTTCCATTCCCCACAAAATTAATGAATATGTTTTCAGTTTTTTCTAGGTGCTATTTTCCATTTTCAGCGCCTCCTCATTAATCACACACACAACTTTCTGGAATTTCTCAGATTCCCTCCCAACCTCCCTCATTGGCCTTGTTATGATAACATGCGGCTACCGTAACCCACGATTTCCTGTTATCGTAGTTATCAACACAAAAGGAATCTGGTTTGAAACGGAAAACATTATTTCGATTTTCGAAGGTTGACGGAACTCTCACGCCACACCTTTTTGGCGTTTTTGCAAGCAATCATTGTTTGTGCCTGGAAAGAAGAGGCTGAAGAAGAAATGTTGACACTAGAAAAGGGAAGAACATGTTCAAGGCGATGATATGATGATAATATTGCTTCTGCTGCTTCTCTTCTCTTCTCACTTCTCTTCAAAGAGCGAGCCACCATCATTTATCAAAAGAAACTTCATCTTCGAATCTCGTTCTATCGTACATCAGAAGCCCAGCGACGACGAAAGAGAAGAAGAACGGAAAAGGAAGAAAGAAGAGATTTTTACTAAGCGTTTGATCTCCTTCACACTATCTACAATCTATTTTCGTTGTGAAGAAGAATAAGAATAAGAAGACGTATCACTTTCTTAGATGTCTTCTTTAGAAGATGATTACGGTATCTGTATGTTAAACAACACTGTTCAACCATTTCCCTGTAAAGTAGTAGAAGAAAAAAGAAAAAAGAAGAAGAGAATTGAGAAAAATAATGTTTATTAAACAATTTCCAAGCAAGTACTGCAGGCACTTGTGGGTGTACACAGTACTGAACGTTTCAACAATTTACGGTTTTGGGGTAAATTTAGAGCACAATTGGGGGAGGTAAATAGAGAGAGAAAAGCAGATATTAATCAGTTATCCAGCGATGAGTTCCATACCAATTCGCTGCGATAACTGATTAATCAGTTATCTAGCTATTTTAAAAGCTTTCGAAAGTTGTACACGATTCAAGATATCGAGATCTTAAATAGCTTAGCGAATCGGTAGGAGCGCTATAGAGAAAAATTAGAAAAAGGGGCGGGGGGATAACTAGAGAAATTAAATAATTGCACTAGGGTGCGAGCTCATAACAATTACTGGGTGAAACAATAGGAGAAGGGGTGTTAGGAATAATGGGAGGGCCCACCTAGGCAAAAAACATTGCTTGTCTTAACGGTTTCTCAGAACCGGAGAGGGGTTTAGCTATTTACAAAATTAACAACCAAAACCAATTTGTTTTAATACTGGACTGGAGCGAACATGGTGCACTTCGAATACCAACGTTGGCAGGTTTGAGCCATGGAGGCCGACGATGGTGGGTTGCACATTTGGTGGACCTTTGGATGGGTGTGGGCGCACTTGCACTCGTCGGTACAGTGTGGAGCGGTGCATTCTGGTGTGCACGTGGCGACGATGGCGGCGGTGAGACGGGTGGTCTGTGGAGCGGTTCTTGGCGCGTTGTGTTGGATTGGCTTGCGCTCATCGGCGATTGGCAAATCGAGACTGGCGAAGTCGGATCCTCTTGGAAGGACTGGTGGCATCACGAGTGGGGATCCGAGGTCTGGGAGCTCGACGAGTCCGGCCTTTCCGACGGCGCAGTGCTTTTCGTAGGCTGGGCAGAACTTGGCGACCTTTCCGAAGAGAGCACGGTCGATTGGTCCAGCATTCTCTCCACAGTACTTGTTGTAGTGCTCCATGTGCTTGACGCAATAGCGATCGGAAGCCGAATCACGACGAACACGGGCAGGGCTGGCTGAAAATTGGTTTCATGAGTTGAGGTCAATGTTATTCTTAGTACTATGCTATTCTTATACTATTATACAAGTTTCTAAAGGTTTCTAGAAGTTTCTAGAACTTTTCTTAAAGATCAAAAAGTATTGCTCACCTTGTGCCAAGACAATAATAAAAGCGAGAACGGCGACGGTAGTAAAATTCATGTTTGCAAGCGGTGCTTTTTTGAGATTCAATTGCTTGATCTCGCAAGTCGAAACTGCGTGTCGATCTTCTGAAACTGCCACCTTTTATGTGTTCGAGAGAACTCCGCCCACCTCTTCCCCCTCCCAATTGAATTCTTTTCGACCGCCCTTCCTTGTCTGTGAGAGTCGTCGGAAGCGGCGAAGCTCCGCCTCCTAGGAACTTTGAAGATTGCCTCGCGGGCGAGGCGAAGGACGCTGTATTAACTGATATGTTCTAAAAATATCATCACCGCTACCGCGAAAAAGAAGATGAAGAAGGGAAGAAGATGGATCGAAGGGATGAGGAGACTAGAGGGATGGTGGAAATAGCGACACCGTCGCTGGAGGGTTTCGGTGGTTTCTGTGCGGCGAATGATGGATGGGATCTCTAATGATCGCCCTGTGGTTAGAGTGGAGGAGAAGCCAGTGCAGCAGGCACACACAGTTTTCTGAAGATGATAGTGGTCGAAAAATCTATGATGATGTGAGAGAAAAAAAAGATGTCGCCGAATAAAGAAGAAAAAGAATCCGATTTAGATGGGGTACGTCGAGGTCGTGTTTCGATCTCCGTCGTTATCATGCACCCTGCATATATCACAAACATCTTCTTCACCGTGGTGCGCGCAAACTCCGACGACTCGTGATGCCTAAAAAGAAGAAGATGGGGGCTGATGGGATACGATATCTTTACGCCCGAAATAATGCACTCAAAATGGCTTTGCTATTTTCGTCTCATTTATCAAATCGTCATGCGGAACACACGTAGACTACTACTACAATGATGGTGATAGTGACCGTAGTCCGTGTACAGTCATCAGTCTCACGTTGGCCGTGAAGCAGTGTGTCTTCTAGAAGTTCATTGTTCTCAAATGGAAGCTTAGGCTTGACCCTCTTGACCAAAACAGTTCATGGGGTCATTTTCAAGTGTAACAGTTTAAGCTTCCTTCTAAATGAATGAAAATTCTTGAATGGACTTGAACTTTTTTGTTAGATTCAATGGTTTGACGAATTCTGATAACTGAACTTTTTGCTTATTGTGACGAATTCAGAACTATATTTCATAACTATTTGTCTGCCTTCTGTAGTCTGTGCCTGCTTCTTCCATACGTCATTGAAGTTGATCTTAAGGTTTAGCGGATAGAGTCGCGATCGTAAATCTTCAGAACTTTTCTCACGAGATTCTGTGATTCTTGTCAGATGATCGTTACTCGAAGCCAAAAAATACAGTACCGGTCAATTGATTTTTACCATTTTCCAGAGTCTGGAGCTCGGCTGTCAAGTGGCACTCTGAAAAGTTTGGAGGGTGTAAATCAGTCCTAGATTGAAAACTCTGATTTTACAGATTTTCTGAAAGTTCCTAGTTTCCCAGATTTGCGCCGATTTCTGAAGAACTCTGCTTTTTCTACTTTTTCAGTACCAAACCAAAAAAAAGTGGGTGTCCCTCGGAAATCGACGATATCTGAAAAACTAGGGATTTTCAAAAAGTTCTGTGAATGAAAAATTTTCGATCTAGATCTGTTTCTTAACCTCCAAAGTTCTCAAAGTGATCGGACACTTGACAGCTAAGCTTTAGACTTCTGAAAATGACCAAAATCAACTGAAAAACTTGTTTTTTGATATCCTCATGGCCAGTTTCTGTACTTCCCCACTTCAGCACCAGAAGCTTTTCCTCTTTTCCAACTTTCCATCTTCATATTCAAACACCTACAGCTCGTTTTCACTTCCCCTATTCCTTCCCTGTCTTCCCGATGATCATGCAACTACCGTAATCCGTCCTTGGTCACATAGCGGACACATTCAGGTTCCATTCGTCCGGATTTAGCTGTCCTGTTGTCCCCCCTCACAGAAGAAAAATGGTATTTTCGTAGAATTTTCGAAACAACTCTACTAGTAAACTCTGACCGAAAAACATGCCCTTTGCCCATACACCCTCGTGTCACCCATTCATCAAGACGACACCGCTTCTAGAAGAATCACTTCGCCACTTGTTGATGGATCTTTGAGGACGACCTCCAACTTTTCGCCTTTTCCGAAATATCTCCTGACTTTTGATGGTTACGATTGAGGAAAATCTAAATTTGGAAACGTTCCGAAGAATGTGTCAGTTTGAGTGACAACTCTTTCTTTGATTTCGAAACATTTTTCTAGATAGGCTTTTGATTCTTCTTATTCGCCATATTCAAACAGTCATAGTGTAAATACACGTAAACAGAAGAAGCCCCGTGAGAAAGCCCCCGTCTCGAACTTTGCGTTCTCAGGGTGCGGCTTCTTCTTTTCACGTCGCCAGAAAACTAACATCATTCGCGTTCACTGGCTCTGGTATTGTGTTCTTTCTCTGTTTGTCTAGCACCCTGAAAACTTCTGGTACATCTTCAAAAGTCAGACTGAGAAACGACCAGTAAAATCGACCGGAGAAAAACATATCAAAACAGCACAACGACCAGTGACTCGGAAGCCATCTATTTCGGTGAACACTATCAAGGACGGATAGTGGGGTACTGTAGATTTCTACTACGAGGCTACTACACTGATTGGTAAACTACTTATCAATTTAGATGGTTTGGACACGATGAAATGGGATGAGAAGGGAGTTATGCAACAAAAATCACTACTAGGAGTCGGAAGAGAAGGAGAAGGAGGAGTACGGTAGCAAGAGACCAGGAACCGGAATTGTTTTGTGGGGTTTGTGATATAAAGATGAATGAAAAGGTTATGTTATTGCTGTTTTTTTTTTCCGTTTCCAGTATAAAAAACTGAAAAAGTAGGTGTCTGCTTCAGAAATTGGGAAATAAATGAAAAACTAGAAATTTCAAGAAAATCTGAAAATGCAAAGTTATCAATCTGGGTCTGTTTTACACTCTCCAAGATTTTCAGAGTAAAGGGACACTTGTGAACCGAGCTTCAGACTCTTGGAAGTGGTCAAATCAGCACTGTATATTCTGAAAAAATCTTTAAAAATTTCAGAGTCCACCAAAACCTGTAAACCTGGAAATTCCCATTTCGTAGTTGATATTATAGTCTAGTTGTGTTATTGTTGTTCTCTTCAAACATGTACGCAGTTTGTTTTGGTCTTTCAATTTCTGGGGTATGATTGATAACTCTGGAATCGGAACTATATGTATGACTCAAGCTGGAAACTTCTGCTGAAATTTCTAGAACTTTCTATAGAACCGGTTAGTTTTTACAACACAAAAATGTTCTCTAGAAGAACCCAAGCTTCTCCACACTCCGCTATGTCGTCGAAATGTCTCCACGTCTTCTTCAAAAAACAAATTCCTTGTGAGGAACGAACTGATTACACGTGTTTTTTCTCTCCTTTTGTCTTCTTCTTCAAACGATTTTTTGGTCTCACCCTATACCTCCTATAAAGATAATCTAAATGACAAAAAAGTGTGAGAGAGAGAGAAACCGTTCAATCATGTGGCCACATACTACTCGTCAATCTTCAGAAGAAGGAAAAAAAGATATAAAGTTTTTCAACGTGTATCTTATGAAAGTCATCCTCCTTGTAGTTTGTAGAGGAGGCAAAAATCGGTTTTGGTTTCAATTTTCCGATTCCCATCTTTAAAGGGTGTAAGATAATCGAGTTAACTTTTTTTCTTTGATCGAGTTAGCCTCAAATTCTTGATGAGGTCAATTTTTAAAGATATCTATCTTCTAAATGTCAAGTAATGATGAAAAAATCGTTTTTTTTTTCTGGAACCCCAAAAAGACCTTTCAAGATATCTAGGTGCCGGTTTGTTCCATGGTACTCACAAACAACTCTATCTCATCTACGCGGAAGTTCTTTGACCTACCGAGAAGAAGTTTCTTTATCAGTCTGACAAACAACCAAAGTTGTACATATACTGAAAGTACAGTACTTATCACTGAAAGAACAACCAACAAAAAATGCTTTCAGAAGCAGTGTGTATGTAATGATTTATGTAAAACAAAGACCGCATGAAGAGGAAAAGCGGAATGTCATGTGACAAAGAAGCCATGAATCAAAATGATTTTATGAGAACTTCTTATTCTCATTATTTTCGTTCGAAAAAGAACACCAAATTGTTCTTATGTCAATGTCACTACGTTTGGTGATAGTATAAATCACGGTAAAATGTTTCTGATGTAATAAAGAAGACACTTAACACATATCTTCTGCAGGTGTTTAGGGTAGGTACGGTGATTTTTAGAAGTTTTGATCGTATGATGGGGTTTGTATGGTCTTGGTGATCTTATTTCGAGAGAAATTGGAGAGGGAAAATTGAGAGATACAGACTGAAAATTTACAGGGACTTTCAAAAATTTATCTTTTCGAAACTTTGTTTCAAAAAGATAAATTTTAAAAAAATTGTTTAACATGAGGTCGTCTAACACTGGAATTCCTAGAATGTTGTTCTGAATCTCTGGGAATATTATTCTGAATCTCTGGGGTACTGTATTTTTGTAGACACAAATACAGTAATGAAACACACAAAAACGTACTTTTCAGTTGATTTTCAGCTATTTTGATCGTTTTAAGGAGTCTAGAGCTCGGCTATTAAGTTTTCTATCACTTTGAAAATTTAGGAGGACGTGAAACAGGTCTTGATTGAAAACTTTGCATTTCCAGAGTTTTTAGAATATTCCTAATTTTTAATCTATATACAGATTTCTAAAGGACAACTGGAAACTGGTTAGCCAAGCTCCAGACTCTTGAAAATGAGCAAAACGGCTGAAAATCACACCTGTTTTTTCATATTTTCCGTTCAAAAAAGGGCCGCAAACGCATCTTTCAGAAATCGGCGAATATCTGAAAAACTAGGAATTTTTATAAAGTTCTGTAAATGCAAACTTTTCAATCTTGGTCTGTTTTGCATCCTCCAAAGTTTTCGAAACTATCGTGAACTTTACAACGGAGCTCCGGACTCTTGAAAATGGTAAAAATCGCCAAAAATCGACCGATTTATATTTTTGTAGAAATTCTTGACCGGTACTGTATGTTTCAAGATATTACAGAGACTTTGTGAGAATGCTCGCAAAGATTTTGGATCAAAAAAGGTCCAATACGGAAAATTCTAGAACTTCGTACTGAAACGCTGGTTACTGTATTTCTGTAGACAAAACAAAAACGCAAAAAATTTCCTACGATTCCAAAATAGATCAAAATCTAGCCCAAAAAATGCCTCACACCACGAAAAATCGAGAACTTTCTTCGAGACTCGATAAGGATCTTTGAGTGATCCATCTTCGAAAACCAGCCACACACATATTTCTGTGTGTCCCTACATCTTTAGCTTCTCACATTCCTATTTCTCTAACATCTCTTTGTGATAGATGTGACTTTCAAAAATCGGGTTCATAACGAGGCGAATGCGTTTGCAGCAATCACATATCATTTTTTGTACACTTGTCAGTTTTCTCTCCCATCTGCAGATCTTCAAAGACACATTCATCATCAGAAAAAAAACTTCCTAAAGTAACTTGACTTTCGAAGGTTGCGCCTCATTTCCCAATTTTCGTGACTACTTCAATTGGTTTTGAACTTGCAAGAGAGATAACATTGGAAATAGATGCAATTTTTGAAGAGATCGTCAGTTGTGACGCAAATGGTCACTCAGTAGAACGCAGATGGATCAGCTTGGTGTTTGATTCAAAACGGCAGAAGTCTTGAAAGTTTTGATGCACATATAAGTCCGCACGTGGGAAGAAATACATAAAACTAGAGTTTCGTTTGTCAAACAGGTTCCGATTTTTTGTGTTTTTGTTATTTTCGGCGGCTTCAACGAATTTTTTCGATATGGGATACACTGATCTTCTATTGTTATCGTCTTACAAAAATCGCTCGCAAGAAGGAAACGCCCAAGTAGTAGTGAATCAAAATTAAAGGTATTGTTTGTATGGAAGTTTGAACGCAAAAATAGGATACAGTATACCAGTAAGAGACCGATTTTCAGAAGTTACAGTGTTGTCAATCTATTTCCGGCCGTTTTTCGCCATTTTCAGGAGCCTGGAGTTTGGATATCAAATGTGCCATGAATTTGAAAACTTTGGAGTTCATAAAACAAACCTAAATTGAAAACATTTCATTTGCAGAATTTTCGGAAAATTCCTAGTTTTTCAGGTTTCAGCCTATTTCTTTCAGCCCAAAGACACGAAAACCGGTAAAAAACAGGTGTCTTCTAGAAATCTGAACATAGCTGGAAAACTAGGAATTTTCAAAAGATTCTAAGAATACAAAATTTTCAATCCAGGTCTGGTTCATAACCTCCAATATTTTCAAAGTGATCGGACACTTAACGAGCTTCAGACTCCTGAAAATGGTCAAACTAGCTGGAAATCCACTGAAAAATATTTTTTGTGTATTTTATTTACCGATACTGTATTTTCGTCCACAAAGATACAGTACCCTTCTTTCAATTTGTGTTTCTTTCTTTCTCTCTCTCTCTCTCTCTCTCTCTCTCTCTCTCTCTCTCTCTCTCTCTCTCTCTCTCTCTCTCTCTCTCTCTCTCTCTCTCTCTCTCTCTCTCTCTCTCTCTCTCTCTCTCTCTCTCTCTCTCTCTCCCTTTTTCAGAATTCCAGGTAATCTTCTCTTTTTGACCCGACATCATTATCACTATATATCATATCCTTTCTCCGAATATCGTCCGATGTGATTTCCGATCAAAGTTTGCGAAAATCAAAAATGAGAGAAGACAGTGAGACGAAAAAACAGTCGGCCTCCTCCGACGGATCGGGCCTTCTTCCCCCGACGAAGATGAATGCGAATCTATCTGCGCCCCAACGCAATCGCCGCAATAAATGAGGACGAGTGACAGTTCGACTGGCGCGAAGAACACGGCGGGGACAACACACGGGGTACGGTACACGAATTCCTCAGATTTTGTCTCCCCTTGTGACTTTTAGAGGTGGTCTTGTGAAGAAAAGAGAAGAGCGGAATTTTATCGAGAGATAGGAATTAGGCATTTTTATGGTTTGGTACTGATGTGAAACTGATCAAAATAAAAAAAAATCAAAATATGATAAATTGGGCACAAAATCGAATAGGGGAAACAAGGAAATGATCAAAAATAGACGTCAGACAACAATTTCTGTATTAAAGTTACAAAAAATTGGGGGTTTTCACGAAAAATTCCAATATTCCTTGAGTTTTGAGAACAATGAAAATTGCAATTAACAATCTGACTTGTATCAAAACTTTCAGAATTAGCAAGATTTTTGAAAATTGTTTAATCAACTTAATGTCCAAAACCTTATTTTGGACTAAAACACAAATTCACACAAATTCCAATAATTTTCCGTTCCAATTCAAATACAGTACCTAATATATGTATTAGGTCACCCCGAAAGTTAGATATATCTTTTCATTTTTACAACTTTTTAAAAAATCTAACAACAGAATCGTAATCAGCATTTAAAATTACCCCAGGAAAAATACTTGGGTAATTCTACTCTTAAAAGTGACCGAAGAACATCAGAAAAACTGAAAAATCGGTTTCCAGAAGCGTAAAATAAGTATAAAGCCATCCTAGACTTTGGTGGCTGGGCAACCTAGAAAAGTGAACCTGTTGAATATAAAATCATGATTTGGTATTCCAAAACTTGGCTTGTCTGGGTCCCTCGGGTCATTTCCAGGCGCAACTACAGATCAGTTCTGATTAAACCGAATCGGATTGTCCGCTGAAATCTTATTAGAGGATCTCTAGTGCCATAATATCAACCCGATAGACATTACCTATGTTCACTGACATTTTCTAGTATTTTCCATGTTTTCTTGTCAAAATTAGTACTCAAATGTATCAAAAACACTGTCAGAAGACTTCTGCCCAAGTCAACATTTCTGTTTTTCCAATTTTTTTTCCCAGTAACCCCCTTTTCTAGAATATTTATGAATAACTTTTAAAACACTTATTTATGAATGACTTCATATTTTTTGTTGACGTGGAATAATGAAGAATGTGACTTTTAGAAGAAGAAATGAAAAATATCCGGACACGAGTACCTGAGAAAAAGATTTTTTTCGGGGAGAGTGGAACCCTTTTTTATGACAGATGGGATCACTCTTCTCTTCATGATCCTTCATGCGGACCGCGGATCACAGCAAAAAAAAATTTCAGAAAGATGAAGAAAAAGACGGGGGAAAATAGAGTGCGCCGTCGTCCTCTCTCGCACCGAATAACTGGATAATGGGCTCGTTAATTGTTTTGTGAGCCCTTCTTCCTCTCGGTGCTCCATTGCATCTCGCGCTGATCTCTCATTGTGTGCTTCTTCTTTTGCTCATCACATCTCGGTGTCCTCATTCAGGTTCACACATTTTTTCTCCGATTCCTCTACCAGTTTGTCTTTTATTCTATTTCCTTGTTTTTGAAATAATTTCTGGGTTAACATAAAAATGCAGTTCTCAATATTCACAATACTCATATTTTACCAAACGGTCACGCTTTCAATACCACAATTCACCGAACAATACCAAGGTATGACTGCATTTTTTATGAAGACAAATGATTTTTCATTTTCACAGGATCATCTAGTCGTCTGACACGCCATTTACTCGAAAAACATAACAAGTGAGAGAGGGATTGAAAGAAAATTGATATAAATTTTCAAAATTTTGATTCCAGATGCTCTCCTCCGGATGGAAGAGTTGACATTTCGCATAATATCGAATTGGTGCACATTATTGGAATTAATGAGTTGAATCAAAATATGCAAGTTCTTGTGTACATTGTTCAGGTGAATTTATGGATGGAGTGACCAAAAAATAGATTTTTTTAGCAATGGAAAGATAGCTCGCTGACTTGGAAGCCAGAGGAGTTCCGGGGGATTAAAAACACGTGGTTGCCGGAGAATTCAATTTGGATTCCGGATATTATTGTGTTCAATACGTGAGTTACAAACTTTAAGAAGTTATTAATTTCGGAATTTCTCAAATTTATCATTTTCTGTAAATCTTGCTACTCTTAACTTTCTCAAATTGATTTTCGAAGTAGAATCGAGTCCATGGTGTTATTAGGTCAAATAATTTTGGCAATATTCATGATTTGTACAATAACTGAGAACTACTGTAAGATGATGTAGAACGCCCATACCGTAACCTGTAAATAACCATGGCGAGAATCGTTAACAATCGTTTTGTGTCGCTGTGAAAAATGACTTTTAGGAAAAATTCAAAAAAAAATCTATTTGAATTTCCCAGCAAATTCAGGGTACCGAAAATGTCACAGAGACTTCCAGATTGCTTATAATAAGCATGTGACTTTTCAAATTGCTCTAGAATGGAATTACATAGCTTAGGAACATTATTACTGTAACATTGGCTGTTTTTAAGGTTCCTGGAATTGGCTCAATGTTCGAAATATAAACATTTTTTTTGCTTTAAAAAAATTTTCTACGTTGTAAGAAAAAATAAAATTTCCTAAAAATAGAGTCCCTAGGTTTGGAAAATTAGGATATCATAAAATACATTTTCTAGTTTTCTTTGAAAACATTAAAAAATAGTTTTTTCGTAGTTTTGGTCTCTTAAAATGTCACATATTGATCATAAAATGCTCCAGACTCGAACACAAAATGCTCCTCGACGCTGTTCGATCCCCCATCAAAGTTTCATACACCGGAGAAGTCACCTATGCCTACCCAGCAATTTACACTGTCCTCTGTCAGATTGGTATGTGGGTATTTTTTCTGGTTTCCCTAATGGATTTTTGATTAATGATGAGTGCTTTTTGGCATATCCTTCTCTCTTTTCTTCTGTTTCTTCTTGTGGGCCCCTCCTATCAATTATCTTGGAACAACATTTGAATTCTTGTGGAGTGCAAAATATAAAGAAAAGAGAGATGAGAGCGTTTTTTCCCATCAATAAATCTTTCAGGAATTGCCAACTTCCCGTTTGACGATCAAGTGTGCAAAATTCGAGTAAGTCGGATGAACTTTGACCTCGTGACAAAAGCTCTAAACTTTTCAGTTCGCTTCATGGGCCTATGACGAGGATAAGATATTGCTTAACGCGTCACACAAACCACTTCTCAAGAACTATGCGCCAAATGAGGAATGGGCTCTTCAGGTCCCCTTTTTTTCAAATTTCATTTAGCTGCAGAATTAATCCTGCACTTCCTGATGAAGGGCAGCTGAATTGACAAACTGTGTCAAACATCCGATATTACATTGTTTGCGAACAAAAAATGTGGTTGAAAATGTACATAGTGTGAATTATCTGCCTGATGTCTTTCATACAGAACTAAAAGTCGAAAGATCAAAATGAAAATTTGGGGAAATGATTTTTAGAAATTCAACTTTTTTTAGGATGTCAACATGGCTCGGAAGGAATATGAACATGAGGAAACGGTTGTCAGTGAGATAATTTATTACATCAAAGTGGCCAGAAAACCATTCTACTACTTGATAAGCTTGGTGGTCCCAAGTTATATCATATGTGTGTTATCAATAGCTGGACTTTTTGCAAGGTTTTCCACAAAACATGAGAGACAGGTATGGATTGGTTTATTCTGAAGATTGAACTTTTTCGAAAAGTTAAAATTCTAACAAAATCAGGTAGAAAAAAAAATCATGATTTGTTTCAGCTTCCAAACTTTTCAGCTATAGAAAATGAAATTTTTTTCCAGGAACGCTTCACACTTGGAGTCACTGCGATTCTCAGTATGGCAGTATTGTCATTGGTGGTAACGGAAAAAGTTCCACACAGTTCTGAGAGTGTGCCCTTATTAAGTAAGTTTCTGAAATGGCTACTTTTTGTTTTTTCAGCAATATGAAAAAATATTTTTGATTTCTTGGAATAAAAGTGTTCGAAATAATAAAGAACGCATATCAAGAAGCTTGTTATGCTGGGAAGACACCATAAGAAGCAACTTGAAGTCCATATACAACTTGAAGTCCACAGTATAATAAAAAATACAAAAACGTAATTTTTGACATTTTCCGGTGTATGGTGTATTTTTTCAGCTGTATGGATCTCGGTTGTCAACTTTCCGATCAATTTGAAAACTTTGGAGGGTGTAAAAGATACCTTGATGGAAAACTTGGCATTCACAAAATTTTTGAAAATTCTAAGCTTTTCAGCTATCTGTCGATTTCTGAGAGATACTCTTTTTGGCCCATTTTTGAAATGAAAACGTAAAAAAGCGGGTATCATTCAAAAATCCGGGAAAAACTGAAAAACTAGGAATTTTCAAAAAATTCTGTGTATGAACATTTTTCAGTCAAGGTCTGCTTCACACTCTCCAAAATATTCAAAGTGATCTGAAACTTGACAGCAAAGCTTCAGACCCCTGAAAATGGTCAAAACGGTCAAAAATATAATGAAAAATGCAATTTTTCGTATGCATATCTTATTGACCGTTACTGTAGCTCATGTCCTGTAAAATATATTAAAAAGTGGTCAACTGACAAAATGTTAATTATAATATCAAAATCTCATGTCAGTTAACCAATTTTTGATATATTCTACAAGAACGAAGATAAATGTACTTAAAATTCAAATCTGTTCACGATACTTGTGATTTAGAGACAAAATTCTTTAAAAAAATGTGTAAAGAACCAGTCCCTTATGGATTGGCAATGCCTAGGCCCATTTCCGTTCACCACATTGACCGATTCTCTCACATTCATCCAAACCAGCTCATTAATTCCGATTTCTATATATTTTCCAGTTGTCTACATGCATTTCATTATTATCATGGTCACCATAGCCACGATTCTCACATCAACTGTTATGAGGGTCCATGCAAAGGTACTCATCTTTCCCAAGAATTATGAATTCAATGAAATTTTCTTATTTCAGGGCTTCCGTACACATTTTCTAAGTCCACCCAACTGGATAAGAAAGGGATTGTTCATTGCTCGAAAGCATGCGGCTTTCTTCCAGCAGAATGTGAGACGCACGCAATTCGAAAAGTGTATAATTCCAATTTTTCCAGGGACAAGTCTATATGGACATACACACTACAGCCGAGCAATGGGGAGAGGTGAGGAAGATAATCTCGCGCTAAATACAAACATATTCAGATACAAACATGTATTTGCAGGTGTCGCGAAGAATGGATTATCTGCTCGCCTCCGTCTTCATCATCATCATCAGCACACCGACGCTCTACTTGTTCTATATGTGCTTCCAAATGGATCACGCAGCCGCTGAGCGAATTTTACTAGAAAATGCAAAACGGAGAGATCAGTTATATTACTGAAAATTTGATTTATCAGTAGGGAATGTCTATACAAATTTTTTATTACTCTTCTTTTGTCTCTTCACTCTCTACGTGTTCCCACACACACTCATTGCATTGAATTTTCTTACCGTCCCCACCACCAGTAATTTGTCTTTTTTCTTCCCCGCAAATTCCTCGCCCGTGAAGGTTCTTTTTCGGAACTACTGCTAGCATGAGAAATTCATCTCATTCTTTCTCCGTTTTTTCTTCAATTTCGCATTCTTTTTTCTCTTTTCTTATGTCGCTTGTCTCAAGATCGGTCTATTCTAAATTGGTGGTAGAATAGATAATGAAACGTTACTCATTTTTATTTTTTCTTATTCTTTATAAATTGCTGTTTTTCTTCCTAACTTCAAGTTAATAATGGAACTAGGAAAATTATAGTTTTGGTTATAATTATAGCAAAAAACGAGTTTTTCAGTTGATTTTGACGATTTTCAGAAGTCAAAAATTCTGCAAATGCAAAGTTCTTAATTTAGGTTTGTTTTATGACCTCCACAATTTTCAAAGTGTTTGGGCACTTTTCAACCGAGCTCCAGGGTTCTGAAAATGACCAAAATCAACTGAAAAACACGTTTTTTCATATATTTATGACCTTCGATGTACTTATAGGTTTTTGTTGGGTGCTAATTTTTGGTGTATTTTTCCCCAAGTCTTGAGGACTGTTTTCAATGTGGCCAGGAGAGAGAAAAACGGTAAGAGCTCGCTCTTCTCACAGTTTCCCATGGAAAATGATTCACAGCCAGTCCAGTCAGTTTTCTATAGTATGCTTGACCGCTCGAATCAATTGTTTACGTTTTTAGAATTAAACCTGTAATAGAAGAGCTCCCGAGGTGCTAGATTTGAGCATAATTATCTCGAATTCTAAGAGAGATATCAAAACATGTCAAATGATAAAACATTGGTGATATACTGAGGAACAATTTATCAGTTGACAACTTTTTGATATCAGTTACATAAAGTGAGCTATATGAGCTCAAAGTTGACGGCTTGGGGTGAGGGCTTTAGATTAGCGTGACTGCAGGAAATTACAATTTTTCAAAACAAAAAAAAACCAAAAGTTCAACTTTCAGCAACTTACTTAAATTTGAAAGTTAGATAACCCTCCTATTACGTGAAAATTCAGACATATCCAAGACTGCAATTGTGCTAAATTTGAATTGCTTGTCC
This sequence comes from Caenorhabditis nigoni, assembly GCA_027920645.1. Taxonomy (NCBI): domain Eukaryota; kingdom Metazoa; phylum Nematoda; class Chromadorea; order Rhabditida; family Rhabditidae; genus Caenorhabditis; species Caenorhabditis nigoni. The sequence goes on from CP115869.1 coordinate 3,606,150, forward strand.
TCATTTCCAAGATCCGAAAGTTTAAGAATCCAGAATTTTTCTACTTTTGAAGCTTTATACTTTCCAAGCGTTCCAACTTCTCCGAATCAGCAAAAATGTGTGGTTTGTGATCAGTGTTTTCGGGAGGAAGGTGATAACTTTACAATGTTTTATGGCTTGCTTTCTGCTTGCCCCGGAAGAAAACAGGAGTCAATCTGAATGTTTCGTTCGTTTTATGTTTTTTGTTTGCAAAAGTTTCGGAACATGAACAAGATTTGAAGATAATGAAAAATTATGGAATTTTTTAATTTAAAAAAATCCAGATATTCCCAAAATCCAACTAAAATCCAACTATTCTCATTAATTACGATAAAATCTCTTCTTTCCATAGAATGCCCTTTTCATTCTTGACTCCTTTTTTTTCTCCCCATTGAGAATAGAGAAACCTTACCATGAAGGGCAAATCTTCTTGTTCTTCTCTCTTCGGGTCGTCTTCTCTTAGCACCTCATTTCCTATCTCATCATTCTCTTGTTTCCTGCTGCCCCATAGAGACTCACACTCCACTATGCACACTCTATCTCTCGCGGCACATACACGTTGCACGCTGCGCTCACACACAAGAAAATCAACACAGTTGAAACGAGTGTTACCGTACTTTGAACGCCCTGTGGGACTCCCCGAAGAGCGAGAGAACACCACGCAGACGGTTGCACGTCACCGTCGCACTCATTTTTTATTCCAATTAGCCACATCTCATCCCCCACCACAACATCAATACTCACATTGCTCATCTAACCCTAATTCTTCCAGCTATGAATTGTATGGACCAGGTAAATTGATTTGATTTTTATTTTTCAGCGATTTGCAAGAAAAATGATTAATTAACAAAGATAAGAATGTTTGCTCTTCAGTCCTATTGACCTTGTACTTTTTTCCTAATCAGGAAAAGACAGTTTTTGTGTCAAAATTTAGACTTTTCGGAGAATATCAGCATTATTTTTGAACCTAAAGCGAATTTTTATGTGCTAAACTTCAAGAAAAAGTTTAGAAAATTAATCTCACTGTTGTGGAAAATGCTTTGCGCAAAATCTTCAGAAAAATAGCTTTAAGTGAACAGTTTGGTAAACAATGCCGGTCAATAGTATATGCAAAACGTGTTTTTCAGTAGATTTTGACCATTTTCAAGAGCCTGGAGCTCAGACATCACTTTGAAACTGTTGGAAGTTATAAAACAGACTTAGCTTGAAAACTTTGCACTAACAGAATTTTTTGAAAAATCCTAGTATTCCAGTTTTTTCCGATTTCTAAAATACACCTGTTTTTTTTTCACAAGTTTAGTACAAAAACTGGAAAAAATAGGGATGTCCTTCAGAAACCGGAAAATGGCTAAAAAGTAAAAATTCTCATGAAAATCGGTAAATGCAAAGTTTACAATCTGGGTTTGTTTTAGAACGTCTCAGATTTGCAAAATGATCAAACACTTGGCAGCCTAGCAAGCTCTAGACTGCTGAAAATAGTCAAAATCAACTGAAAAGCACGTTTTTGGATATATTATTGCCCGGTACTGCACTTCCAGTCAAAAATTTCTAAAAATATATCTCAAATATCACAATTAACAATATCCAGAATCCTCATCGTTATTCTAACACCTCATTTCCTTGACTCCTACTTCCTCACTCACCCCATAACCTAAACACTGCGTTCTCTATGCATCCGTCGATGGGGTTGTCCTCTCTTGGGGTATTACCGTCTAAAAAAAAGCCAATATTATCTTCAGCGGGTCTCCTTCTCTCCACAACCATCCACGGAAAAAGATAACGACGAGTGTTCGGAAGGATCTGACAAGTGTACGGGGGGTTTCACCAATCAGATTTAGACAAGAGATAAGAGACGCAGTCGGAATCGCGGAATGTCCAATTTTTTATGTGAAACCATACGCAAAAGAGTTTTTGACCCTAGCAGATTTTTTTTCTTACCGTATTCCTTCATTTTCTTAGAAGTTCCAAAACCACACTGTGTGCCTACTATTTCGAATCGCATGATCACAAACTCAAAAATATGTCATGATTTATAATATTTTTCAAATTTTCAGACGAAATTTCTGATCCGCCATCGCCAACACCACCAGAAGATCCAAGTAGCACACCTCGTTCACACAGAATGGACAACGAGAAAGGTTTCGTCGTTGTGAATTTTCCGATTCCAGAGCATTGCGTAGGATTAGGTAAGATACATTTACAAAAACATGTTTTTCTATGGATTCTCGGGCACCTTGACAATTTTCAGGAGCCTGGAGCTATGTTTAGAAGTGTCCGATCTTTTTGAAAACTTTGGAGGGTGTAGAACAGACCTGAATTGAAAACTTTGCATTCACGGAATTTTTCAAAGATTCCTAGTTTTTCAGTTATTTGCCGATTTCTGAAGAACACCCTTTTTGTACTGAAAATGTGAAAAATACGGGTATCCTTCAGAAATCGGCACGTAGTTGAGAAAATAGGAATTTTCAAAAAATTTCATAAATGCAAAGTTTCCAATCTAGGTCTGTTTTACACCCTCCAAAGTTTTCAAAGTGATCGGAGGATTGACAGCCGAGCTCCAGACTCTTGAAAATGGTAAAACTAGCCACAAATCAACTGAAAGCAATTTTTGTGTCTTATTGACCAATACTGTTCTTTTGAAACATGATTTCTAATCAAATTTCTTTTCAGTAATCGGAAAAGGCGGTGCAGAGGTGCATGCGATCAACGAGAAGACTGGATGCCGACTGCAAGTCTCCACAGAGTCATCACCCACTGGCTATCGGAATGTAGAGATTCACGGATTACCGGAGAACATTGATGCTGCCAGAGAGTGTATCTCCCAGGTGGTCAATCGGAGTCACCATCCACCTCCGGCTCCACATGCACAACGTCCAGAAGGAGAACCAGTGAGAACTGTGACCGTGGAAATTCCGATTCCAGCTCACAAATGTGGTGCGATTATTGGAAGAGGAGGAGATACAATGCAGAAACTTAGGGTGAGATTGAACAAGAAATGAATCTCCAAAACCATAAAAATTCCAGTCCTGGTCCAACTGCCAAATCCAACTGATTCAAGAGAACAGTATGCCAACCACCACAAAGCCTCTGAGAATCACTGGTGACCAACAATCAGTTGAGTATGCGCAACGATTAGTAGCCGAGGTGCTAGCCAAGAACGAGGGACCACCACCGCCGAAACATGAAGCTCCTTCTGCGCCACCTCAAGAAACCTACTATGAAAATAAATCTTTGCATGTTAAAGTTCCGCGAAGTTCAGTTGGAGCCATTATGGGACCACAAGGAATGAATATCAAGAGGTTATCAGATCAAACATGCACATCAATCCATGTGCTACCTGAGGAAGATCCAAAGGTGATGGAAAGACTGATAACAATTATCGGCTCCCCAGATAAAGTCTACCTGGCAGCGGATGTGATTCGAACCATCATTACGTCTTGCAATTCTCCGGATTATTATGTTCACAACGTTTACTACATGGATGTTCCTGCATCAAAATGTGGATTAGTGATTGGGAAAGGAGGCGATGTGATAAAACAGATAAATGCAGACAGTGGCGCTCGTTGTGAGCTGGCACGAGAAACAAAAATGGATGCACATTTCAAAACTTTTGTTCTTCGTGGAACCGACTTGCAAATTGAGCATGCCAAACATTTGATCTACACGAAAGTTGGAGATATTCCACCAAACACTCCATTTGTGCCGAAACATCGACCAAACCCAATGCAACTTCCGTCTCTGATGAATCAAGTGCATCCGATGCAGCAGCCACAGCTCCAGATGCAGCCACAAGTTCAGGCACATATGCAAGCTCAAATACAGGCTCATATGCAAGCTAGACATCAGATGCAAGCGCGAAGTCCTCAACAGCAGAATACGCTGACTAATGTGCAAATGTGGGCGGGTGAGTAAGGATTTGAATGCTTCTACAGTCCTTAAGACATACGAAAACGAGTATTTCAGTAGATTTTGACCATTTTCAAGAATTTAAAGCTCGGTTGTCAAGCGTCCAATCACCTTGAAAAATTTGGAGACCACAAAACAAACCTTGATTTGAAACTTTGCATTCGCAGAACTTTCTGAAAACTTCTAGTTTTTCAGATTTTTTCCGATTTCCGAAGGACACTCTTTTTATATGTTTTTGTACTGGAAACGTGAGTCCTTAAGAAATCAATAAGTAGCTGAAAAACTAGGGGTTTTCAAAAAAGTCCGTATTGCAAAATTCTAGATCTAGGTCTGTTTTATGACCTCCTGAATTTTCAAAGTGATCGGACACTTGACAGCCGAGCTACAGACTTTTGAAAATGGTCAAAATCAATTGAAAAACAGGGATTTTCATGTAATTATCCCCTTATGGGTCCCTAGACAAACTTTTCTGCTTCCAGGTGCCCCAATAATCCAAAACCAACATCCACAACATCCTCAAACCCAAATCCTCCAAAACCAACTGCACCACCAACAACAACAACAAATCCAACAGCAGCAATTCCAACAACACCAGCAAATCCAGTACCAACAGCAGCAGCTTCAACAGCAAAGGCAATTCCAACAGCAGAAGCTTCAACAGATGCATCAGCAAATGGCAAATCAAGGGTTTTCTCAGCAGTTCCCAGTTATGCACCAGCCTCAGCCAATGCAAGGGCAGCAAAATCCAAATTGGTTCCGAATGATGCAACAACAGCAACAGAATCAGCAGGGCCAGCCGTTTTACCCGAATCAAGGCCCGCCGTATCAACAAGCACCTCTTCAGCAAGTGCAGAACCAGATGCAGAACTCTCCTCGCCAGCAAAATAACTCCTATCAGCCACAACCAAGCCCACAGAAGCCACAGCCATCTCCACAACATCCTCAAAAAGCTCGGAATACTCCAAAACCGGCTCCCACGACTCCCAAGCCATCTCAAGAGGGTCGCTCATCCAAATCGCCAGCTAAGGAGCAAGCTACTAAAGCTACAAACGGAAATGGATCCACTGAAAATAAGGAGGATGGTGCTAAAAAGGAAGCCAAGGAGAACAAGTCAGAGAGTGAAGAAGGGGAAGGAGAACGAGATTACTCAGAGCAATGGTATCAGTATTACTTGTAAGTCCTGAAAATTTATATGACTCTACATTACGTTTTTATTCCAGATCTATGAACGAACCGGAAGCTGCGGAAAACGTGCGAAAACGAATCGAAGAGATGAAACTTGAAAAAGCAGAGAAGGCGCAAGCTTCAGTGTCCCGGCGTTAGAAACAGTCCACGCGGTATTCCAGTATCAAAACCATTTTCTAGCGATGTAATCGGGTTTACCAAAATTCCTTGTCACGAAAAACAGAAGAATAAAGCTACAATTTTACGATGTTCAATTCATTTTTGGATACCGTATCATCATGCATCCCGATTTATCCACTTTCTATGACATATTTATTTGAGTAATAAAGAATTTTTAGGTTTCTTTTTTTCTGAATTCAATTTTTTTGTTATATACCTAAACGTACGATTCTGTCAATTTAAAAAACATTCTATAGCATTTCCGATCATGCTAAACGACTACTATAGTTAGCTATATACAACATGAATCATTTGAAAAACAAAACAGAAACGCGGTGTCTTCTGACTACGCATTTTACCAGTCAGTTGCCAAATACGAAATGCTACGATTTTCTTTAATTCTCATGGTTTTCACTGCAATTTTTCTGGAATCGTATGGATCTATCCTGGATAATCGGACTACCAATGAGACAATACCGACTTCTTCAAATCAGACTATTGTTCGAGCGGAGAGAGGTGGTGAGAAGAGACAAGTGTATCAACGAGGACCAGTTATTCAAAACAGCTTGTCACCGGTTTGTGTTTTGAATTTTTAGAAAAAAAGAGTTATATAAGAAATAAAGCCACAAACTTACATTCTAGCGCGATAAATTTTTTAGTGAGAATTTCATGCAAATTGGTTGCCAACATTCTAGAAAAACGATTCTGAGACAGTAACAAAAAAAATCAGCTTGCAAAATAGACTAGATACAGTACCGGTCAATAAGATATAAAACACATGTTTTTCTGTTTATTTCGACCATTTTCAGGAGTCTGAGGCTCGGTTGTCAAGTGTCGGATTGCTATGAAAAATATGGAGATGATGAAACAGAACTAGATTGAAAACTTGGCATTCGCTGAATTTTCGGAAAATTCCCACTTTTTCAGTTATTTCCTAATTTCTGAAGGACACCTTTTTTCCTGTTTTCGTACTGAAAATTTGAAAAAAAATAAGGCGATCTTTAGAAATCGGAAAGAAGCTGACAAACTACGAACTTTCAAGAAATCCTGTGATTGCAAAACTTTCAATTTAGATATGTTTTAAAACCACCAAAATTTTCAAATTGATCGGACACATGACAGGCGAGCTCCAGACTCCTGAAAATAGTCAAGCTGACCAAGGGAAAAAAAAAACCAACACGTTTTTTAAATCTTATTGTATTGTAATTTTAAAGATTCTAAATTTCTCAAAACTTAAATTTCATTTTTGAGAACGAAAATCCACAAATACGCATAAAAAATTCGAATAAAAATAATAGGATTCTTTTTCTACAAAACCTATATGATATTTCAGATGGCACAACCTCCAAACGAGCCAATACCATCTCTATGTAGCAACCCAAAATGCCGCTTTATTAATGAAAATTGTGAGTTTGTTTGTTTTTATTTTGAGAAAAATACAATTTCGAATTTTCTCTGATTTTGCAGCCGTCATTCCCTTCATCGCCGCAGGTGTCTTCATGATTCTGGCAATTGTCGTCTACATAATTCTATTTTGTTTTGTATTACGTTATCTAGCTTGAAATTCTCAATCAATAATCTATTATACTAACAAAAAATGAACAATAAATATGGTCTCGATGTGAATTAAGATCGAAACAATCTGAGCTCGAATCAACTCGACTGCAAATCAACCGCTTCTATTTATTTAGACTTATTCTTTGCGCAAAAGTGAACGGAAGTGGCCTCGCAGATGGTTGTCTGCAAAAAAGCGACACGGATCGAGTTCGAGAATCAGCACAAAACCAACAAATATTGGATGGGTGGTGCTGCAAAATCTCGTCGACAGGCAAGGAAATCAAAGGATGTCCCGTGTTTCACTGCAAATTGGGGATGTTAGTTTAGCTGGATGTAGAAAAAAATGTTGGCAGCTTGTCATATTAAATCGACAAGAGTTTCCTGTCGTTTGACCATTCCGCACCCTTTTATAATTGAACTCGATTCGGATTCATTTTATAGCTAATTTATTTTTTCCAATAATTTGCTTTAATTTTTGGCAATGTTCTCAAGCGTTATGTTTCTTTTCCATCTCGTTTACACCATCTAACTTTATAGGGTACCCCCAGAATGCTTCCAAAAGCATTATGCATATTGATTGCATCCATAATATTTGGTGTCATCAATGCTGATGTCCTGTCCGATCCGAATTATCGGATTTTCCGGGATATCTCTTCTATCAGACAAGTAATTTCTTTTTTTTCTGAAATTGTGTAAGCCCTGATTGATTTAGAGAGTCACTGATCGGCCAGTGAAGAACGTTTCCACGACAGAACTTCCCACATATTATGAACAGAACTACAAAATCTCTCAACGTGTCAAGGTGAGAAAATACTCAAAATATTTTCTATTAAATTTGAGTTTTGTTTTCCAGAGACAAGCATGTGCTGCAAGTTGTCCGCCACTCACAAAAGCTACGACGCCTGCTTATGATGGCTTGATTGCGACTGAAAACTTTTACATCGAATACAGCACTGATGCCTCCGGATGCCCAATTGCAGATCTGACATGTGTTGGAGGAGATATGGCTACACTGGATTACGCTGACGGAAATGGAGATATAATTACGGTGAGTATTAACTTTCAAATAAAATTAAATTATATTCTCATTTTTAGTTGGGAGATGGTGGAGATGACTACAATATCCTTGAAGCTCAACTAAAATGTTTTGCATTTGGATGGGCTGCTCCGACTGCTGCAGAAGCAATTGACGGAAACACATTGAACTGCAATGGTGAACTTTAAAAACATCAAAATGAAAATCAAAGTGCATTTTTCAGTTCTCACTGACATTCCGGTCACAACAACAACTTCAACGTCCACCGAAACAACGTCTACATCAACGCCAACGTCAACCAGTACCTCAACTGAATCAACGAGCACCTCGACCGAGTCTACGAGCACCTCGACCGAGTCAACGAGCACCTCGACTGAATCAACGAGCACATCGACTGAATCCACCTCCACCTCGACCGAGTCTACGAGCACCTCGACTGAATCAACGAGCACCTCAACCGAGTCAACGAGCACATCGACTGAGTCTACCTCGACCTCGACCGAGTCAACGAGTACTTCGACGGAGTCCACCAGTACCTCGACGGAATCCACCTCCACCTCGACCGAGTCTACGAGCACCTCGACCGAGTCTACGAGCACCTCGACTGAATCAACGAGCACATCGACTGAATCAACGAGCACCTCGACCGAGTCCACGAGCACCTCGACTGAATCCACCTCCACCTCGACTGAATCAACGAGCACCTCGACCGAGTCAACGAGTACCTCGACTGAATCCACCTCCACCTCGACCGAGTCTACGAGCACCTCGACTGAATCAACGAGCACATCAACTGAATCCACCTCCACCTCGACCGAGTCTACGAGCACCTCGACCGAGTCTACGAGCACCTCGACTGAATCAACGAGCACATCGACTGAATCCACCTCCACCTCGACCGAGTCCACGAGCACCTCGACTGAATCAACAAGCACCTCGACCGAGTCAACGAGTACTTCGACCGAGTCCACCAGTACCTCGACTGAATCAACGAGCACCTCGACCGAGTCTACCTCCACCTCAACCGAGTCTACGAGCACCTCGACCGAGTCTACGAGCACCTCGACTGAATCAACGAGCACATCGACTGAATCCACCTCCACCTCGACCGAGTCCACGAGCACCTCGACTGAATCAACAAGCACCTCGACCGAGTCAACGAGTACTTCGACCGAGTCCACCAGTACCTCGACTGAATCAACGAGCACCTCGACCGAGTCTACCTCCACCTCAACCGAGTCTACGAGCACCTCGACCGAGTCAACGAGTACATCGACAGAATCCACCTCTACCTCGACCGAGTCTACGAGCACCTCGACCGAGTCCACCTCAACCTCGACCGAGTCTACGAGCACCTCGACTGAATCAACGAGCACATCGACTGAATCCACCTCCACCTCGACCGAGTCTACGAGCACCTCGACTGAATCAACGAGCACCTCAACCGAGTCAACGAGCACATCGACTGAGTCTACCTCGACCTCGACCGAGTCAACGAGTACTTCGACGGAGTCCACCAGTACCTCGACGGAATCCACCTCCACCTCGACCGAGTCTACGAGCACCTCGACCGAGTCTACGAGCACCTCGACTGAATCAACGAGCACATCGACTGAATCAACGAGCACCTCGACCGAGTCCACGAGCACCTCGACTGAATCCACCTCCACCTCGACTGAATCAACGAGCACCTCGACCGAGTCAACGAGTACCTCGACTGAATCCACCTCCACCTCGACCGAGTCTACGAGCACCTCGACCGAGTCTACGAGCACCTCGACTGAATCAACGAGCACATCAACTGAATCCACCTCCACCTCGACCGAGTCTACGAGCACCTCGACCGAGTCTACGAGCACCTCGACTGAATCAACGAGCACATCGACTGAATCCACCTCCACCTCGACCGAGTCCACGAGCACCTCGACTGAATCAACAAGCACCTCGACCGAGTCAACGAGTACTTCGACCGAGTCCACCAGTACCTCGACTGAATCAACGAGCACCTCGACCGAGTCTACCTCCACCTCAACCGAGTCTACGAGCACCTCGACCGAGTCTACGAGCACCTCGACTGAATCAACGAGCACATCGACTGAATCCACCTCCACCTCGACCGAGTCCACGAGCACCTCGACTGAATCAACAAGCACCTCGACCGAGTCAACGAGTACTTCGACCGAGTCCACCAGTACCTCGACTGAATCAACGAGCACCTCGACCGAGTCTACCTCCACCTCAACCGAGTCTACGAGCACCTCGACCGAGTCAACGAGTACATCGACAGAATCCACCTCTACCTCGACCGAGTCTACGAGCACCTCGACCGAGTCCACCTCAACCTCGACCGAGTCTACGAGCACCTCGACTGAATCAACGAGCACATCGACTGAATCCACCTCCACCTCGACCGAGTCTACGAGCACCTCGACCGAGTATACGAGCACCTCGACAGAATCCACCTCCACCTCGACCGAGTCAACGAGCACCTCGACCGAGTCTACGAGCACCTCGACCGAGTCTACGAGCACCTCGACTGAATCAACGAGCACATCGACTGAATCCACCTCCACCTCGACCGAGTCCACCAGTACCTCGACTGAATCAACGAGCACCTCGACCGAGTCTACCTCCACCTCAACCGAGTCTACGAGCACCTCGACCGAGTCAACGAGTACATCGACAGAATCCACCTCTACCTCGACCGAGTCTACGAGCACCTCGACCGAGTCCACCTCAACCTCGACCGAGTCTACGAGCACCTCGACTGAATCAACGAGCACATCGACTGAATCCACCTCCACCTCGACCGAGTCTACGAGCACCTCGACCGAGTCTACGAGCACCTCGACAGAATCCACCTCCACCTCGACCGAGTCAACGAGCACCTCGACCGAGTCTACGAGCACCTCGACCGAGTCTACGAGCACCTCGACAGAATCCACCTCCACCTCGACCGAGTCAACGAGCACTTCGACTGAATCAACGAGCACCTCGACCGAGTCCACCAGTACCTCGACCGAGTCAACAAGCACCTCAACTGAATCCACATCCACCTCGACCGAGTCAACGAGCACCTCGACTGAATCCACTTCCACCTCGACCGAGTCAACGAGCACCTCGACTGAATCCACCTCCACCTCGACCGAGTCTACGAGCACCTCGACCGAGTCTACGAGCACCTCGACTGAATCCACTTCCACCTCGACCGAGTCAACGAGCACTTCGACTGAATCCACCTCCACCTCGACCGAGTCTACGAGCACCTCGACCGAGTCTACGAGCACCTCGACTGAATCCACTTCCACCTCGACCGAGTCAACGAGCACCTCGACTGAATCCACCTCCACCTCGACTGAATCCACCTCCACCTCGACCGAGTCAACAAGCACCTCGACTGAATCCACCTCCACCTCGACCGAATCAACGAGTACTTCGACTGAATCCACCTCCACCTCGACCGAGTCCACGAGCACTTCGACCGAATCCACCTCCACCTCGACCGAGTCCACGAGCACCTCGACTGAATCCACATCCACCTCGACCGAGTCAACGAGCACCTCGACTGAATCAACGAGCACCTCGACCGAGTCAACAAGTACTTCGACTGAATCCACCTCCACCTCGACCGAGTCCACGAGCACCTCGACCGAGTCCACGAGCACCTCGACTGAATCCACATCCACCTCGACCGAGTCTACCTCCACCTCGACCGAGTCAACGAGCACCTCGACCGAGTCTACCAGTACTTCGACAGAATCAACGAGCACCTCGACCGAGTCCACCAGTACCTCGACCGAGTCAACGAGTACCTCGACTGAATCCACATCCACCTCGACCGAGTCTACCTCCACCTCGACCGAGTCAACAAGTACTTCGACTGAATCCACCTCCACCTCGACTGAATCAACGAGCACCTCAACTGAATCCACCTCCACCTCGACCGAGTCAACGAGCACCTCGACCGAGTCAACAAGTACCTCGACTGAATCCACCTCCACCTCGACCGAGTCTACCTCCACCTCGACCGAGTCCACGAGCACCTCGACCGAGTCTACCAGTACTTCGACAGAATCAACGAGCACCTCAACTGAATCCACCTCCACCTCGACCGAGTCAACGAGCACCTCGACCGAGTCTACCAGTACTTCGACAGAATCAACGAGCACCTCAACTGAATCCACCTCCACCTCGACCGAGTCAACGAGCACCTCGACCGAGTCAACAAGCACCTCGACTGAATCCACCTCCACCTCGACCGAGTCTACCTCCACCTCGACCGAGTCCACGAGCACCTCGACTGAATCAACGAGTACTTCGACTGAATCAACGAGCACCTCGACAGAATCAACGAGTACTTCGACTGAATCAACGAGCACCTCGACCGAGTCTACCAGTACTCCGACAGAATCAACGAGTACTTCGACTGAATCCACCTCCACCTCGACCGAGTCCACGAGCACCTCGACTGAATCAACGAGCACCTCGACCGAGTCTACCAGTACTTCGACAGAATCAACGAGTACTTCGACTGAATCCACCTCCACCTCGACCGAGTCAACGAGCACCTCGACTGAATCTACATCCACCTCGACCGAGTCAACAAGTACCTCGACTGAATCAACAAGCACCTCGACAGAATCAACAAGTACTTCGACTGAATCCACCTCCACCTCGACCGAGTCAACGAGCACCTCGACCGAGTCTACCAGTACCTCGACCGAATCAACAAGTACCTCGACCGAATCAACAAGTACCTCGACTGAATCCACCTCCACCTCAACCGAGTCTACGAGCACCTCGACCGAATCAACAAGTACCTCGACTGAATCCACCTCCACCTCGACCGAGTCAACGAGCACCTCGACTGAATCTACATCCACCTCGACCGAGTCAACAAGTACCTCGACTGAATCAACGAGCACCTCGACCGAGTCCACGAGCACTTCGACCGAGTCTACCTCCACCTCGACCGAGTCAACGAGCACCTCGACTGAATCTACCTCCACCTCGACCGAATCAACAAGTACCTCGACCGAATCCACCTCCACCTCGACCGAGTCAACGAGTACTTCGACCGAGTCCACCAGTACCTCGACTGAATCAACGAGCACCTCGACCGAGTCTACCTCCACCTCAACCGAGTCAACAAGTACCTCGACCGAATCCACCTCCACCTCGACCGAGTCAACAAGTACCTCGACCGAATCCACCTCCACCTCGACCGAGTCAACGAGCACCTCGACCGAATCTACCAGTACCTCGACCGAATCAACAAGTACTTCGACTGAATCCACCTCCACCTCGACCGAGTCTACCAGTACCTCGACTGAATCAACAAGTACTTCTACTGAATCCACCTCCACCTCGACCGAGTCTACCAGTACCTCGACTGAATCAACAAGTACTTCGACTGAATCCACCTCCACCTCGACCGAGTCTACCAGTACCTCGACCGAATCAACAAGTACTTCGACTGAATCCACCTCCACCTCGACCGAGTCTACCAGTACCTCGACTGAATCAACAAGTACTTCTACTGAATCCACCTCCACCTCGACCGAGTCAACGAGCACCTCTACTGAAACCACCTCCACCTCGACCGAGTCTACCAGTACCTCGACCGAATCAACAAGTACTTCGACTGAATCCACCTCCACCTCGACCGAGTCTACCAGTACCTCGACCGAATCAACAAGTACTTCGACTGAATCCACCTCCACCTCGACCGAGTCTACCAGTACCTCGACCGAATCAACGAGCACCTCGACTGAATCCACCTCCACTTCCACCGAGTCTACCAGTACCTCGACCGAATCAACAAGTACTTCGACTGAATCCACCTCCACCTCGACCGAGTCAACGAGCACCTCGACTGAATCCACCTCCACCTCGACCGAGTCTACCAGTACCTCGACTGAATCAACAAGTACTTCGACTGAATCCACCTCCACCTCGACCGAGTCTACCAGTACCTCGACCGAATCAACAAGTACTTCGACTGAATCCACCTCCACCTCGACCGAGTCTACCAGCACCTCGACTGAATCCACCTCCACCTCGACCGAGTCTACCAGTACCTCGACCGAATCAACAAGTACTTCGACTGAATCCACCTCCACCTCGACCGAGTCAACGAGCACCTCGACTGAATCCACCTCCACCTCGACCGAGTCTACCAGTACCTCGACCGAATCAACAAGTACTTCGACTGAATCCACCTCCACCTCGACCGAGTCTACCAGCACCTCGACTGAATCCACCTCCACCTCGACCGAGTCTACCAGTACCTCGACCGAATCAACAAGTACTTCGACTGAATCCACCTCCACCTCGACCGAGTCTACCAGTACCTCGACCGAATCAACAAGTACTTCGACTGAATCCACATCCACCTCGACCGAGTCTACCAGCACCTCGACTGAATCCACCTCCACCTCGACCGAGTCTACCAGTACCTCGACCGAATCAACAAGTACTTCGACTGAATCCACCTCCACCTCGACCGAGTCTACCAGTACCTCGACCGAATCAACAAGTACTTCGACTGAATCCACATCCACCTCGACCGAGTCCACCAGTACCTCGACTGAATCAACGAGCACCTCGACTGAATCCACCTCGACCTCGACCGAGTCCACCAGTACCTCGACTGAATCAACGAGCACCTCGACTGAATCCACCTCCACCTCGACCGAGTCAACGAGCACCTCAACTGAATCAACGAGCACCTCGACTGAATCTACATCCACATCGACAGAATCAACGAGCACCTCGACCGAGTCCACCAGTACCTCGACTGAATCAACGAGCACCTCGACTGAATCTACATCTACATCGACCGAATCAACGAGCACCTCGACCGAGTCCACCAGTACCTCGACCGAATCAACGAGCACCTCGACTGAATCTACATCCACCTCGACCGAGTCAACGAGCACCTCGACCGAATCAACGAGCACCTCGACTGAATCTACATCTACATCGACCGAATCAACGAGCACCTCGACCGAGTCCACCAGTACCTCGACCGAATCAACGAGCACCTCGACCGAGTCCACCAGTACCTCGACCGAGTCAACGAGCACCTCGACTGAATCTACATCCACCTCGACCGAGTCAACGAGCACCTCGACTGAATCCACGTCTACCTCGACCGAGTCAACGAGCACCTCGACAGAGTCTACCTCCACCTCGACCGAGTCAACGAGCACCTCGACTGAATCCACCTCCACCTCGACCGAGTCTACC
This sequence comes from Caenorhabditis nigoni, assembly GCA_027920645.1. NCBI lineage: Eukaryota > Metazoa > Nematoda > Chromadorea > Rhabditida > Rhabditidae > Caenorhabditis > Caenorhabditis nigoni. Next base: position 3,621,262 of record CP115869.1, read on the forward strand.
AGTACCTCGACCGAATCAACGAGCACCTCGACTGAATCCACCTCCACTTCCACCGAGTCTACCAGTACCTCGACCGAATCAACAAGTACTTCGACTGAATCCACCTCCACCTCGACCGAGTCTACCAGTACCTCGACTGAATCAACAAGTACTTCGACTGAATCCACCTCCACCTCGACCGAGTCTACCAGCACCTCGACTGAATCCACCTCCACCTCGACCGAGTCTACCAGTACCTCGACCGAATCAACAAGTACTTCGACTGAATCCACCTCCACCTCGACCGAGTCTACCAGTACCTCGACCGAATCAACAAGTACTTCGACTGAATCCACATCCACCTCGACCGAGTCCACCAGTACCTCGACTGAATCAACGAGCACCTCGACTGAATCCACCTCGACCTCGACCGAGTCCACCAGTACCTCGACTGAATCAACGAGCACCTCGACTGAATCTACATCCACCTCGACAGAATCAACGAGCACCTCGACTGAATCTACATCCACCTCGACCGAGTCAACGAGCACCTCGACAGAGTCTACCTCCACCTCGACCGAGTCAACGAGCACCTCGACTGAATCTACCTCCACCTCGACCGAATCAACGAGCACCTCGACTGAATCTACATCCACTTCGACCGAGTCAACGAGCACCTCGACTGAATCTACATCCACCTCGACCGAGTCCACCAGTACCTCGACCGAATCAACGAGCACCTCGACTGAATCCACGTCTACCTCGACCGAGTCAACGAGCACCTCGACAGAGTCTACCTCCACCTCGACCGAGTCAACGAGCACCTCGACTGAATCCACCTCCACCTCGACCGAGTCAACGAGCACCTCGACTGAATCCACCTCCACCTCGACCGAGTCAACGAGCACCTCGACTGAATCCACCTCCACCTCGACCGAGTCAACGAGCACCTCGACAGAGTCTACCTCCACCTCGACCGAGTCAACGAGCACCTCGACCGAATCTACCTCCACCTCGACCGAGTCAACGAGCACCTCGACTGAATCCACCTCCACCTCGACCGAGTCAACGAGCACCTCGACTGAATCCACCTCCACCTCGACCGAGTCAACGAGCACCTCGACAGAGTCTACCTCCACCTCGACCGAGTCAACGAGCACCTCGACTGAATCCACCTCTACCTCGACCGAGTCAACGAGTACCTCGACTGAATCAACCAGCACCTCGACAGAATCAACAAGTACCTCGACAGAGTCCACCAGTACCTCGACTGAATCAACGAGCACTTCGACAGAGTCTACATCCACCTCGACCGAGTCAACGAGTACCTCGACTGAATCCACCTCCACCTCGACCGAATCAACGAGCACCTCGACAGAGTCTACCTCCACCTCGACCGAGTCAACGAGTACCTCGACTGAATCAACGAGCACATCGACTGAATCAACGAGTACCTCGACTGAATCCACCTCCACCTCAACCGAGTCAACGAGCACCTCGACCGAGTCCACCAGTACCTCGACTGAATCAACGAGCACCTCGACCGAGTCCACCAGTACCTCGACCGAATCAACGAGCACCTCGACAGAATCAACAAGTACCTCGACAGAGTCTACATCCACCTCGACCGAGTCAACGAGTACCTCGACTGAATCAACGAGCACCTCGACCGAGTCCACCAGTACCTCGACCGAATCAACGAGCACCTCGACAGAATCAACAAGTACCTCGACAGAGTCCACCAGTACCTCGACCGAATCAACGAGCACCTCGACAGAATCAACAAGTACCTCGACAGAGTCCACCAGTACCTCGACTGAATCAACGAGCACCTCGACAGAATCAACGAGCACCTCGACCGAGTCGACAAGTACCTCGACTGAGTCCACCTCCACCTCGACCGAGTCCACCAGTACCTCGACTGAATCAACGAGCACCTCGACAGAATCAACAAGTACCTCGACAGAGTCTACATCCACCTCGACCGAGTCAACGAGTACCTCGACTGAATCAACGAGCACCTCGACCGAGTCCACCAGTACCTCGACCGAATCAACGAGCACCTCGACAGAATCAACAAGTACCTCGACAGAGTCCACCAGTACCTCGACCGAATCAACGAGCACCTCGACTGAATCCACCAGTACCTCGACTGAATCAACGAGCACATCGACTGAATCAACGAGCACCTCGACTGAATCCACATCGACCTCGACCGAGTCCACCAGCACCTCGACCGAGACTACCAGTACTTCGACTGAGTCAACGAGCACCTCGACAGAGTCTACATCCACCTCGACCGAGTCAACGAGTACCTCGACTGAATCCACCAGTACCTCGACCGAATCAACGAGCACCTCGACAGAGTCTACCTCCACCTCGACCGAGTCAACGAGTACCTCGACTGAATCCACCAGTACCTCGACCGAATCAACGAGCACCTCGACAGAGTCTACATCCACCTCGACCGAGTCAACGAGTACCTCGACTGAATCCACCTCCACCTCGACCGAGTCCACCAGTACCTCGACCGAATCAACGAGCACCTCGACAGAATCAACAAGTACCTCGACAGAGTCCACCAGTACCTCGACTGAATCAACGAGCACCTCGACAGAATCAACGAGCACCTCGACCGAGTCGACAAGTACCTCGACTGAATCCACCTCCACCTCGACCGAGTCCACCAGTACCTCGACTGAATCAACGAGCACCTCGACAGAATCAACGAGCACCTCGACCGAGTCTACCAGTACTTCGACTGAGTCAACGAGCACCTCGACTGAATCCACCTCTACCTCGACCGAGTCAACGAGCACCTCGACCGAGTCCACCAGTACTTCGACAGAATCAACAAGTACCTCGACAGAATCCACCTCCACCTCGACTGAATCAACGAGTACCTCGACCGAGTCTACCTCCACCTCAACCGAGTCAACGAGCACCTCGACTGAATCTACCAGTACCTCGACTGAATCTACAAGTACTTCGACAGAATCAACGAGCACCTCTACTGAATCCACCTCCACCTCGACCGAGTCTACTAGTACTTCAACAGACTCTTCCACCACGGTTCCCAGAACCGCCTGTTGTCCAACTGGAGGATTCTGGAGCGATTGGGCGGCGGATGCTCCATGTGCTACATCCTGTGGATCTTGCTCCCAACAAATCTATCGTCGTGTCTGTCTCACTCAAGCAGATTGTGGTGATTGCACGTAAGTTTGAAGTTTAGTTTGCTTCTTTTGAATGTATTTTTTCAGTGGAGTTGACGTCAAGGTTGAAAACTGTAACGTCGGTGTCTGTTACTTCCCTCTGGACTCATGCTGCGCTGGATACAAGGCCACTGTTTCTGGAACTCTCCATATCTGTGGACCACAGGTACCGTATTCAACTAGACATTTGGTCCAGATATTCATTAGACACACGGGAGACGGTTCATGAGAGATTCAGATAGATTCGAGATAGTATTTATAAATCCCTTTTCCAGCCAAACACTACTATGCCCGCTGCCAATGATGAAACTTGCTGTCCTATGGAAGGAATCTGGGGAGCATGGACCGAATGGTCGGCATGTACTGGAACCACTTGTGGAAACTGCGATGGATCTCGTACCAGAACAAGAGTTTGCGCCTCTGACTCGTACTGCTCTTGCAGTGGAGATACTAGCGAATCGGAATTCTGCAGAACCCTGGCCACCTGGTCGGAATGGACGGTATAATATATTTTTGCAGTTTGAATTTTTCAACTTTGTTTTTTTTTCAGACAACCGATACTTGCAACCAAACATCTTGTGGTGCCTGCCAAACCCAAACCTTCACTAGAACTTGCCAGAAGACCAGCGGATGCTTCTGCATGTATGCAGCTACAGTAGTTCGGACATACATTACTCTATTTTTTACAGGGGAGAAGCTACAAAAACCGAGTACTGTAATTTGGCTCCTTGCTCTTCGACCACTGTCTGCTGCAACAGTTTGACATCTACTACAGTGAATGGAGTCGCCATTTGTGGACCATTGGTAAACGAAAACTAATATTTGGGAATATGAACCTAGAATCAATATTTCCAGCCTGACGCCAAAGTTGAAACCGATCCAGTTCCATGTACTACCGATACTCCAACTTGCTGTGTGTTGGGAGGAGTCTGGTCCGAATGGTCTTCTGGAGACGCTTGTAATGACACTTGCGGAAACTGTGGAACTACAACATTGTCAAGAGTATGCCTATCAAATGACTACAATTGTGAATGCAGGTATAATTATTTGGTACGGTAACTTTTGAAAAAAGAAAATAATTTCAGTGGAAGCACCACGAAAGAAGCCGAATGTGCACCTGCGCCATGTCCATTCCCAAGAACAACATGCTGTGGAGCAAGAAAAAAGGTCATTGTTGGAAGAACATTCCAGTGCTCGTCAGCGGATGACTCTGATCCAACACCATCGACACTTTGTGCTACCGACTGCTGCCCAGCTTCTGGAGGATACTGGTCTGAATGGACCACTGGAGCCGCGTGCCCAACAACTTGTGGATCTTGCTCAACAACGACTCAGAATCGTGTCTGTCTCTCCCCATCAACTTGTCCATGCCAGTGAGTGCTCATCTAGTCCTAGAAATAAGGATCACAAAGAACCTTAACATCCAAAGAACCTTAAAACCCAAAGAACCTTGAAATCTAAAGATTCTTGAAGCCCAAATAACCTTGAAATTCCATTACAGAGGAGTCTCATCTCGAGCTGTGAACTGCGGAATCGGCGTCTGCTACTTCCCAGATGACTCTTGCTGTGCTGGATACAAGGCTACCGTTGTTGGAACTCAACACGTTTGTGGACCGCAGGTAACTTTATTAAAGCAGCTGTAACTTTACTAAATTTCACAAAAAAAAATTTGTTTCAGCCCAACTACACTACACCATACGCTCCATACGACCCAACATGTACTGACGATTGCTGTCCAGAGACTGGAATCTGGTCCGAATGGACACTATCACCAGCCCAGTGCAGAGACTACTGTGGATCATGTGGAAACCAGACAAGAACCAGAACCTGTACCTCTGAGGCTGATGGATGTCCTTGCCAGTAAGAACTAATTCTTTAAAAGAATCAATTTTCATCGAAAACGTTTTCCAGAGGAGAAACTACAATCACCGAGCCATGTGGAACTGGAGTTTGCTACTTCCCAAGATTGAGTTGCTGCCCAGGATTCACTGCCACCGTTGAAGGAAGCAATCACATTTGTGGACCATTGACCACCGCAGTCGCCGATCCAGACAAGCTGAATACTTGTGGAGTTACTTGCTGCCCATCTGCCGGAATCTGGGGAGAGTGGGTGAGCACTGCCGGATGTAACGATACTTGCGGATCGTGTGGAACGGAGACTCGTAAGAGAAAGTGTCTCTCGCTACAGTATGGATGTGCTTGCACGTAAGCTTTGTGATATATTGTATCCCTTGCAAAAACAAAAAAATTCCAGTGGAGACGATACTGATACCAGCGTCTGTGCTTCGAGTGTCTGTCTATTCCCAAGAACTTCCTGCTGTGCTGGATTCAAGAAAATGGTTAACATCACCGCCCGTGCCTTCTACTGTGGACCGCTTCCGGTGGTTCCAGCATTCAATCCAGAGCAAACAACTTGCTGTGATCCAGGTATACTATTTGTTTTGAAAAAATGTTACAGTAATCCGATGCTTCAGAAAAGACCGGACTTTGGAACGATTGGGGATCATGGTCGACATGCAGTGCAACATGCGGCGGATGTGGAACACAGAGCAGAAATCGCACCTGCGCTTCTGCACCATACGGATGCCCGTGCACGTATGTGTACTCTAGGAACACAAAAAAAATAATTACAACAAATTTTTGCAGAGGAGACTCGCTGCAAACTCAATCATGCGGCAAACAAGTTTGCACAACTGGCTCGCAATGCTGCGCTGGAAAGTTCGTGGCCACCGGATACGATGGCGCCCAATATTGTCAGGATAGTACGGTAGGAACACACAGAAAAAGTCTGACAACTACGAAAAATTTTTTGTAGCCAGAAACGTGCGCGGGAACTTGGACTGAATGGGCTCAAATTGACGGAGCCGTTTGTAATGACACTTGTGGAAACTGTGGAGTAATTCCAACCCAACGCTACTGCTTCCCATCTGGTTGTCAATGCAGGTAAGACCCGCTAATCCTAAAAATATTATGAAATTTTAACCTTTTTCTTCCAGCGGTGCCTACACTGGATCCCAAGCATGCGCCAACTCGGTCTGTCTCTTCCCAAGAACATCGTGCTGCGCTCCGTACAAGAAGAAGATCGTCGGAAAGGCATTCGCTTGTGCTTAATTAATAATGTAGAACCAACGTGTCATGACTAGCCTCCCCTGGTATCAAACTTCACCATCTAGTGTTTGAACATGAAGATTGCATTTTAAAACCACTTTTTGTTTTTTTTTTGTATGTAGAAACGCACACTTTTAGGCTTATTGTATCTGTACAATCCATCGGATCCTATAAAATTTGGTTTTCTTTTTGAAGGCATACAGTGAACGAACAAGGGAACCTCAACACCTCGTTAACCCAGAATTTTATGAAAATGTCAGGGCAGGTGAACGATAGGCTACACATTTTGAAAAATTTGAACCCGCCAGCCAATTACAGCCAAGTTATACAGTATAAGTTTAGGACCCCCGCCCTATATTTTGAACATCTGGCTAAAACTAGAAAACCAAAAATGCAGTTCGATTCCAATTTTAAAATAACCTCTGGAATTGAATTTTGGTTGTGCCACTATTGCTGACAAAAATATCTTATCTACGACACTGTAAAGCAAACCAATCTATTTTTATAGTTACCGTATGTCTGTAATAAAGGCGATCTAAACTGTCAACGTTGATCTCAATTATCTCGATTCCTTTGAGAGAAGATATCAATATTTTGTCAACTGGTATAAAAGTGATGATATTACGATAAACAGTTTATCAGTTGACAAAATTTTGATACCATTCAAAGGAAACGAGATATTGAGATTAACGTTAAAGCCTTAGGTAGAACTCTATTAGAAGGAATACGGTAGGCATTCTTACTATAATTATCAATGTCCTACAATTAAATTCCTCTTCCTTTCTAAATTACTTATCTAATATCCATACTTTTTTTTGGCCTTTTTTTTTAGGATTTTCAGGGCCCGGCCCGGCCCGGATTTTCGGAAAAAATTTTCTGTCTTTCAAATCTTTTTTCGGGGTCAACAGAAAAAATGGACGATTTTTCTGACAGGAAATTTTTTTTTCAAAATACGGGTGTCCATAAAAAATAGTTTTTTCACAAAAAAAAAATTGAAACAAATTCTGAAATTTCAAAAAAATTTCAAACTTGGAGAACCCGGGCCCTGGAAGTCTTCGGGGCTGATTTTGCAAGTATGCTAAATTCCTGATCCTAATAAGCACATGAACCAGGAAGCTCCGCCTACTTTCTTTATCTCACAGCTCCAGGGCTGTCAAACGGCCGGCCGCGGCCGGCCGCGGCTGGCCTCCTCCACGGCTCGGCCGGCCGGCCGCGCTGAAAAACTTCTTTAATGCGGCCCCGGCCCCGCGGCCGCGGCCTCGGCCGGCCGTCGTTCAAAAAAAGTAAGACGCAACTATGGGTTTTCAACAAAAACATTAATTTTTCTTTCTGAATTTGGGCAGATTTTTTGGCAAGTAATTTCGAAAATATGAATGATGGAAAAGGAATGGAAAATGTAGAAAAATGAAGAATATACAAATTATGACTTCTATACAATTGTCTCTCTAATGTTCCCTTTAGTTACAGAAATGATTATTTTTCATGTTAGTTACTCCCTATTGAAAAAATCATTATTTTTAACCGATTTTCCATGTTCTGTCGAGAATTTTAATTTCGAATGAAGTTTCCCTCGGCCCCGCACGGCCGGCCGAGGCCGGCTCTTCGGCCGCGTTGTCGCATTCAAAAATAAAAGCCGCGGCTTTCCGGCCCCTCGGCTTTTTGGCCGCGGCTTCGGCCGGCCGTCATTTTTGACAGCCCTGCACAGCTCTACAATTTTGTATCAGTCTAAGCTCAATCTCACAAACTCCACTTCCAATAATCTTTCATTTTCCAATTAACGGAAAATTTTCAACTTTTCAATAAAAGTTGCGCTCTGAAAAACCGTAGAAATTAGCTTTAGAAAAATATCATGGTGTAACTACCGTATCAAAAAACCAGAAAAACAAGAAATCTGGGGAAAAGGGAGACTTTATTTCACTTTCAAATTTCAATGAGCAGATGTAAAAATCACAGTAACCAGTCATTTTTTCAGAGAAGAAAAGGCACAGGGAAACATGGAATGAAGGGGGGGGGGGGTGCAACGGGATTGAAGTATCATTCTTACACGCTTTATTTGAAGCAACGGGACAAGAGAAGAGGACAAGGCAACAAGACAAGAAAGATTTGGGAGATTTTTCAAAACTTCCGAAATTTTTTTCAGAGAAAAATTGATCCTAAAGAAAAAGGAATGGGGACAATTTGGAGGAAACTATAGAAGAATTTGTGATTTTTTGAGAGAAATAAGAATAATGAAAAAACGATGTGATTATCAAGCTCATCCATTGAGCTTCTCCTCTTCTTCGACCTTGTTGACCAGCTCCTGAACCGCATCTTTGATGGTCCTGGCATCTGATGGCTCCTCGAAGATTTCCATGGATTTCTCAGTTTCGTGGTCATCGATGTCGCTTTCTTCGGTATTGTAGATTTTCTCCCGATGGTGATGCTCCGAGTCAGAATCAATGTCTCCAAGCTCCACAACAATATCATTTTCTGGGACATACCTCATGATACGCGCCAGATATTCTCGTTTGCGGTTGAGACGTTGCATTCTCTCCTCAATCTGTAAAACGTATACAACTTGTTTCACTATTCAAACTCTCAAAAAACTCACCAATAGCAAGCAAAACCAGCAGCAACTGAAAACAATCCAAAATGGAATGACCACGACAACCAAAATATAAATGACCATGGTAGATGTCTCGTAGGATTCGTAGACGTGTCTTCGAAGGACTTGCCCCACGCGGTTCTTGTAGATGTCCGTGTAGTTTGTTGTGTGGAGCGTGAAATCGAAAGAGATTTCGTATCCATCGGTGTACGTCTTCAAAGTTTCGTTATCATTCGTCCTGTCTCCCATAAAGAATGGCAAATCGGTTCCCCAGCGGAATAAGTCATCAGCGCAATCCGAGAGAACGCCTGAAATTTATTTGTGAAAAGTTTTAATTTTCATCTTGTAGCGTACCTTCAGCTTGGTAGGTTTGTTGGTCTGGAAAATGTCTGGATACGGTAACAAAGACGCATCTTCCTTCACAATACTGAAAAGTTCCTTTTGCCTGAAGGCAATCAGTCTCAACCCAGTCCTCGCGCCACGTCGTCAGTTTGTATTGGATTGGTCCTGTCATCAACTCGCGGTGATCGTCCTGAAATTTTAGGGTTCAATTCAAAATTTGGATTCTGACTCGGAAGCCAATATCAGCTTGGTTAAATCCTACTTGGAAGTTCTGACATCTTCAGACCTATATTAGAAGACCTAGCTCAATTATTGGCCCAAGGTACCTCTGAAAGGAGCTTCTATTACAGGTGCCCCTCAATTAGAGGGAACCCTCTAACTTTTCCAGGCATTTATCCGAAAAGTCGGCGAATTTCCGTTTTTTCCAAACCCCTCTTGGAAAGTCTATCTATTAGAGGGAGGGCCCTTCTAATAAACGTTAACGGTAAGTTTAAATGAAATACCAGCAGTCTTTAATCAGCTTGCTGGTGCGCCTTTGGCGCAATTTGGTCTAGTTTTCCGGCTGTGACAGACATAAACGTTCTTGAACCAAGGACGAGGGGTATCAGAAGACCATCCTCGGCTCAGGAACACATTACATCATAAAACCTGCGTTAGAAGGGCCCATAAGTTGGAGTGCCCTTTTAGAGACCTCAAAACATAAGTTCCAGCCCTTCTAATACAGGTTTTACGATAATTGTCCCACATTTTTTTGCTGACCTGAAAAAAAAACAAAAAAAAACTCACAAACGTTCCTGAGGTGCATCTGAAGCAGTACCGTGGCTCTTGTGGAATCGCTTTCGCCTCCCTTGGCGTCGTAAAGAGGGAGGCAATGAACTTCTTGTACCAGTCCGGCTGGAAGCGGTCGCTTCCAGCATCCACCTTCACCGAGCTGACGACGAGCAGGAAGAGAGTGATGAAGGTTTTCAATCTCATTCTGTAAATTACGGTTTTCAGGAAGAATTAAAGCAGCAAGAAACGAGAAAAAAGAGCTAAGAAATCCGCGGAGAAGACGACAAAAATAACACACCACCTCCAAAAAATGAAACACACACAGAACTCAAGAACACATATGAATGGTGAGACGGGCACCCGGTGAGATGGAGAGGGTGCAGATACTGTCACAAAAACTTTGAACGGATGGACATGGAACTCCCGCCTGTAAAAGAGCTAGAGATCATGAGATTCAGGGAGAATTAGTGAACGAGGGTGCTATAAGGGGGTGTGGCCTAAAAAAAGAATGTTCCAGAGACCCCGAAATTTTGAATGATCAATCATCAAACAGTTCGAATGATTTGAGAACAATAACAAAACATGAGTCATAATGGGATAGGCTTTCGAGAAAAAACAAGAGAAAAAATTTAGGGAAAGGAAATTCAGGGGACCGAAATTTTAGAGAAAATTGAGTTAATGAAACTTTTGGATTTTCAGGAGTAAAGGTCAGGTAAAGGTATATCGGTGCATGGAAGATCAAGAGCGACAGGAGAGATGGATTTAAAAATATTTTCAGAAGATGAAGGAACAAGTTATGGATTTTCAGATTTTCAAAAGCTAATACTGAATGTTTAAGTATCTACCGTTATCTTTGTGAATCTAGCGTATGAGCTCGTAGATCTACCGTAGAAGCTCGTGGGGTGTCCTAGACAAGAAATTCTAGAAAATGTGGAAAAGGTCTTCCTGGAATCTGTTATTAATCCTTCCTCGAATTGAGCCGCCACTGCTGACAAAATTTGCTCATCTCTGACTCTCAAGCCGAGAAATTTTTATCCCTCTAATAAAAGAGCTCTGAACAATTAGGATAAGCTCCGGATTCCTGGCTTCCAACAGTGGCACAGAGCCCGATTCCGATAGCAGCCACGACGAAAATGATGTTTGCACATCTCCTGAAAAAATGAGGGTTAGATTACAAAAAAAGTATTTAAGAGAAATTGAAAACTCTGAAAAATTTCAAGGTATTCAAATGGAATGTCGCAACCAATAAAATCGCGAATAAAAAAGTTAGTATTTAAAAGACAATTTATTATTTGAGAAGAGAAAAATTTCAAACGATTGGGTGATTTTATAAAAGTGATAAGGAAAAAAGGTTATTGAGGGATGGGTATGTTTAAAGAAGAAATTGGAATTCAGGAATTTAGAAATAGAAAATGGGGAAAAACTCTTTTTGAAAAGTTTGTGGGATACAATTCTAGATCATTTTCAGGGTTCAAAAGTTTATGAATCAGTTATTCTGCGATGTTCCGGTCGTGTGCGTGAGATTCTTAGCTGATTTCACGACCGAATCCTTTCCAATTTCCGAGATCGAATCTTCGTCATCCTCCTCATTGATGGTCTCTCTGGACACGAGCATTTCATTACCATTTTTCTCCGAAGTTCCGATCTTTGATGAGCTTGATTCTTCGTCGTCTTCATCAACATTTGTCTCGTGGTCCTCCAAGTCATCAAAGTCGGTTTGGGTCTCGACAGTGGCCGAAAGAAGAATAGCTGTCTCAACATCCGGCTGTACACGGGAAAGGTTTTCAACGACCATCTTGGGAGCATAACACTCATCAGGCTCAAAATCATCATCGAAATCTTCCTCAACGTCTTCAATAATTTCCTCAAGTTCAGCGCGGAAGGTTACAGTCTTCTTCAATTTATCCTTTCTGCGAATTCTGCCGCTCGCCTTTGGCACATCAGAGAGTCCATTTTCCAAATAGACAGCAAGCTCCATCATCTCCTCCGTATTGTCGAATTCCCTTCTGATACACCATCTTCGACACTGAAATTTTGAAAAAATTATTTTAAAGGTGGGGAGTAATGAGAAAAATAATGTTCTCGAAATTCCGTTTAAATATGCTCCTCGAGGAGTTGAACTTGTGGGTGTGAGGAATGAGGGTGCGGCGCCGCTACCGGCTGAGCTACGCGGGCAAAGAGAGAGTCGGCGCCCGATTGCATACATAAAGGCGAGGACGACAGCTGTACGCAGAGTGACATTAAGCGTTGTACACCGTCACGTCAGAATGCATACCCTGGCTCCAAAAATCCTCCGAAAAATCTCCTGTCCCCCCACCTTTAAAGGAGGCCAGACATCAAAAAAAAAGTTTTCCTGATATTTTGGCTAGAGAACCCCCATGAGGGGTTGAACTCATGACATGCAGCTCAGGGGTACAGCGCCGCTACCGGCTGAGCTACGGAGGCCCAAACGCGGCTGACGACCGATGGCCTACATAAGCGCGGCGCGATTTCGTCCCCCAAACTGTCCCCCAAAATTTTTGCTGTCTCGCCTCCTTTAAAGTCAAATAATATGTTCAACTTACGCGATGATAAATGCAATAACTGCAACAGGCGAATATCAAGAACATGGTCAGCATGGTACAAATGATGAACAATCCTTTGTTGTTATCTCCCAACTTCTTTTCATTTTTGACATAGACGAACTTTTCCTTCAAATTGTTGGCGATCGTTGCTGCGCTATCCGACGAAGTGATGTTGAACTCATAGATGATGGTATGACCAACTCGTTGAGCCACATAGCGAGCGTTCTCCTCAAAAACAAGCGGGTCATTGATGCTTTTGTACCATGGTCTTGTGTCTGGAATATCTGGCCTGCTGTGGATCATATCGTCCGCGCAATCCATCATGATGCCTGAAAACTTGCAATTGTAATAAAGATTTGAAGTGCTTAAACTCACTGTCCAACTTTTCTCCATTCTCTGGTCTCTGAATCGTGACTGTCATACAGGCTGTGGCACATGGAATTAACCGGATCTTCCCGACCACACAATCAGTCAAGGCCCATTCTTCCACCCATCCCATGCTCTGGTCGTGTTCCGCGTTTTGCATGAGCCATTTTCTCAGGTGCTGAAATAAAAATGAATTTAGACTATTTTTAAAAAATTTTCAGAAATCTCCGAAAGTGCTCCAATATCAATGCAATATTCAGCAAATTATTTTTCTAGGGACTAAATTTTTTTTCTGAGGACCGAAAATTTGTTTGAGGTCCAAAATTTTTAAAACGACCAAAACTTTTTAGAGACCAAGATTTTTTCCGAATGTTCAAATTATTTCGGTTCCTAATTGTTTTCGAAGGCCCAAAATCTTTTTAGGGACCGAATTTTCTCAGGAACCAACATTTTTTCCGATGCCCAAATCTTTTCTAAGGATTTAAGCTTATTTTTAAACCAAAAGTTATTCTAAGAATCAAAACTTATCCTGACAATCAAAATGATGTGGATCTTAGGGACTAAATTTTTTCAAAAGTCGAACTTTTCAGGGCCCAAAATTTTCTCTGATGATCTACATTTTGTATTAGAGCTCTTTTTGATAATGTTGAAAGCCAATAAAAGCACTCACGTAGTTTCCTCCCGTGCATTGTGCACATGTCCTCTTTCCCGGCGCAGCAGTGGTCGACGTTGGAGTTGACAGAGTGATAAGAGGGAGAATTCTTGTCCTGACTTCGTTCAGATCCACTCCATCGGCTAGTTCTTCGATCGCTTCTCGTTCTTTGTATCCGCTCCATATCATGAACTCAGAGAAATTGTCAGCAATCCAAGGCGACGCAATCTTCCAGACATTCTTAGTCTCGTTGTAACCTCTGGCGTAGAGGTTTTCTCCGAAATCGAAGAGAGTGTCGAAGTCTTGGCTCTCCATTACCAGCCAATAGGTCCCGAATCCGGTAGCAACGAGCGCGAGCAGAAGGAACACTTCTAGCTTATGACTCATCCTGAAAATGAAACTATTGATGAAGAGAAACTTTTTCTGAGAAGACGAATGCGATTTTCAAATAAGGGCTCTCAGAATATGACATCAGTTCTCCGAACCTGACTTCTTAAGCTATGTATTGAATTCTTAGGTGGTGGTATTATGATTACTAAAGTTCTATCGGCTGATTTGCACAAAAAACGGAAAATGAATGACATTCTATTAGAGGGTGGCAGTCTATTTAGAGGATGTGAATCTATGGCAGTGTTTTGGTAGTTGGAGAAAATTTTCTATGACGAGAGAGCTTCAAGAGATTCAAAATTAAGACTCGATAAGACCTTGAAAAGGCTGAAAAAGGGATCAAATACTAGACGGGAAATTCTAGTCTGACCACTATCATCGAAAATAGACTAGACTGCAAAGACCTCTACCAACCTGGAATGCGAATTCCTCGTTTCTGATTTCCAAATCGAAAGCAGTGAGACGCTCGAACGAATTCTTTCCCTCGCGCTCCTAAATTTCCCCACTCTCCGTTGACAAGAGAGTTGCGAACGACGCTCTGAAAATAAATCAGCATGCTTTTGATTTTAAAAACTTATTTGGAACATAGGAACATCGATCAAACAACAAAGAATTTCCAATCAAAAAGCCCAGAGATTCAGGCCAAAAATGTGGAAAAAATCATCCTGAAACTGTGAGCGCACGTTCCGTGGCGCCCATTTGAAACAAAAATGAATATCTGCGGCTTGGGGGCGGCCCCTTTTAGACAAAATATAGAGAGCTTCAGAGAAAATCAGTCAACGAGACGGTCCAGAGTAGGCGGAGCCAGTCCAGCAATACACGAGGTCAATCATCATGCAGCTTTTCGAAAACAAAGTGATATCAGTAACAGTGAGCAATCTGGAGGGGCCACCCCAAAATGAGAGAAATACTGTAATAACCCAGAGAGATTTAGAGGATGGGACGGTGGAAAATAGGGGAGCATAGTGACTCATGGTTCGTGAAACGTCGAAAAAGAGGGAAAAGGAGCGAGAGACGGCAAATAAGAAATGGACTCGGATCGATAGGCGACGGCCTTTCTTGAATTTGTTAAGAATCCTTCCTGGAATTGTGCCACCACTGTGGTCGAAATTGGCTTGCCTCTGATTCTCAAGCCGAGAAATTTTCTTTGCTGCTGCTAAAATTTTCAAAGGGATTCAGTATCAAACTCCTGTTTTTGTAACTAGAATGCTGTAAAACCTGTATTAGAAGCGTCTCATTGAGAGAAGGGCCCCTCTAATAAAAGAGCTCTGCGAGATGGACTTGGAAAAGTAAGGGATCTTGTTATTTAAGGCTTCCTAGAGATACCTGAATTACCATGGAAGATTAGAAGGGCCGGTCTTTCTAATACAGGTTTTACGACAAAGCAATAGAAGAGAATGATGAATACGATGGTGATGGTTATGTATTGGGGGGTGATAGCATAAGATTAGATTAGAGGACTCTGAAAAAGCTAAAAAACGGACCAGATACTAGACGAGAAATTCTAGAAAATGTGGAAAAAATCAATTTGAAACTGTGAGCGCACGTTTCGTGGCGCCCATTTGAAACAAAAATTAACATCTGCGGCTTAGGGGCGGCGAGTGAGAGACGCAGAGCCAGTCCAGCAAGGCAAGAGATCAATCATCATGCAGCTTTTCAAAAACAAAGTGATATCAGTAACAGTTAGCAATCTATAGGGGCCACCCCAAAATAAGAGAAATACTGTAAGAACCCAGAGAGATTCAGAGAATGGGACGGTGGAAAATAAGGGGAGCCATGTGACTCATGGTTCGCGAACCGTCGAAAAAGTGAAAAAAGGAGTGAGAGACGAGAGATAGGTGGTGAAATATTAGAAAGCATGAGTCTTGGTTTCTCCTGAATTCGTTAGGAATGCTTCCTGAAGTTGTGCCACCACTACAGGCCGTACGGGCTCACCTGTGAGCTGCCAATTGTTATAAAAAATCTTGGTTTTCTTTTTGAAGATATACAGTGCACTCACAAGGGAACCTCACCGCCTCGTTAACCCAGAATTTCATGAAAATGTCGGGGCAGGTTAACGATAGGCTATCTAGACACATTTTGAAAAATTTGAGCCCACCAGCCAATTACAGCCGAGTTTTACAGTATAAGTTCAGGACCCCCCCCCCCTATATTTTGAAAATCTAGCTAAAACTAGAAAACCGAAAATGCAGTTCGATTCCAATTGTAAAATAACCTCCAGAATTAGATTTTGGTTGTACCACTATTGCTGACAAAAATCTCTTATCTACGACCCTGTAAAACCAACCATTCTATTTTTATAGTTACCGTATGTCTGTAATAAAAGTCGATCTAAACTGTCAACGTTGAGCTCAATCATCTCAATTCCTGTGACAGATATCAAAATTTTGTCAACTGGTAAAGTTATGACATTACGATAAACAATTTATCAGTTGACAAATTTTTGATATCATTATAAGGATACGAGATAATTGAGATTAACGTTAACGACTTAGGTAGAATTCTATTAGAAGGAATACGGTAGACATTATTACAATAATTATCAGTGTCCTATAATTAAATCCCCCTTCCTTTCTAAATAGCTCACTTATCTAAACTCCTGATCCTAATAAGCACATGAACCAGGAAGCTCCGCCTACTTTCTTTATCTCACAGCTCTACAATTTTGTATCAGTCTAAGCTCAATCTCACAAACTCCACTTCCAATAATCTTTCATTTTCCAATTAACGGAAAATTTTCAACTTTTCAATAAAAGTTGCGCTCTGAAAAGCCCTGAAAATTAACTTCAGAGAAGTATGATGGTGTAGCTACCGTATCAAAAAACCAGAAAAACGAGAAATCTGGGTAAAAATGGGATTTTATTTCACTTTAAAATCTCAATGAGCAGATGTAAAAATTACAGTAATCAGTCATTTTTTCAGAGAAGAAAAGGCACAGGGAAACATGGAATGAAGGGGGGGGGGGTGCAACGGGATTGAAGTATCATTCTTACACGCCTTATTTGAAGCAACGGGACAAGAGAAGAGGACAAGGCAACAAGACAAAAACTTCCGAAATATTTTCAGAGAAAAATTGATCCAAAAGAAAAGGAATGGGGACAATTTGGAGGAAATTATAGAAGAATTTGTGATTTTTTGAGACAAATAAGAATAATGAAAAAACGATGTGATTATCAAGCTCATCCATTGAGCTTCTCCTCTTCTTCGACCTTGTTGACCAGCTCCTGAACCGCATCTTTGATGGTCCTGGCATCTGATGGCTCCTCGAAGATTTCCATGGATTTCTCAGTTTCGTGGTCATCGATGTCGCTTTCTTCGGTATTGTAGATTTTCTCCCGATGGTGATGCTCCGAGTCAGAATCAATGTCTCCAAGTTCCACAACAATATCATTTTCTGGGACATATCTCATGATACGCGCCAGATATTCTTGTTTGCGGTTGAGACGTTGCATTCTCTCCTCAATCTGTAAAACGTATACAACTTGTTTCACTATTCAAACTCTCAAAAAACTCACCAATAGCAAGCAAAACCAGCAGCAACTGAAAACAATCCAAAATGGAATGACCACGAGAAGCACAATATAAATGACCATAGTAGATGTCTCGTAGCTCTCATAGACATGTCTTCGAAGGACTTGCCCCACGCAGTTCTTGTAGATGTCCGTGTAGTTTGTTGTGTGGAGCGTGAAATCGAAAGAGATTTCGTATCCATCGGTGTACGTCTTCAGAGTTTCGTTATCACTTGTTCTGTCTCCCATGAAGAATGGCAAATCGGTTCCCCAGCGGAATAAATCGTCCGCGCAATCCGAGAGAACGCCTGAAACTCATTTGTGAAAAGTTTCAACTTTTATCTTGTAGCGTACCTCCAGCTTGGTATGTCTGTTGGTCTGGCAGATGTCTGGATATGGTAACGAAAACGCATCTCCCTTCACAATACTGAAAAGTTCCTTTTGCCTGAAGGCAATCAGTCTCAACCCAGTCCTCGCGCCACGTCGTCAGTTTGTATTTGATTGGTCCCGTCATCAACTCGCGTTGGTCATCCTGAAATTTTGAGGATAAAATTCAAATTTTGGATTCTGACTATCCGCAGAACTATTCGCAGATTGCCTTGAAACCTGTATTAGGAGAGCCAGCATTTCTATTGTGCCAAGGTACTTTCGGATGAACCTTGTATTACAGGTGCCCTTCAATTGAAGTGGGTCGTTCTATTTTTTTCAGACATTTCTTATAAAAAGTTTTATCTAAAAAGTCAGCGAATTCTTTTTTACGAAATTCTTTTGCCTTAGCCCCTTTTGGAAAGCCTTTCTATTAGAGGGGCCTTTCTAATACAGGTTAACGGTAAGTTTTTATAAGAAATTAGTCATCTTGCCGCGCATCCAGCACTTCAATCGGCTGACTGGTGCGCCTTTGACGCAATTTGGTCTAGTTTTCCGGCTGTGACAGACATAGTGTTCTTGAACCAAGCATGAGAGCTATTCTGAAATTTTTTTTCACGTTTTTTTTTCTCATCAAACGGTCATCAGAAGCCCATCCTCGGCTCAGGAACACGGACTATTGAACTCTGTTGCCTCACCCATATAATTCAAGCATTTAGTGCTCAATAAATGATTACACCATAAAACCTGCATTAGAAGGGCCCATAAAAATAAAGTACCCTCCTAGAAAGCTCAAAAAATAAAAGGGTCGGCTCTTCTAGTGAAGGTTTTACAATAATTGTCCCACATTTTTTGCTGACCTGAAAAAACAACAAAAAAACTCACAAACGTTCCCGAGGTGCATCTGAAGCAGTACCGTGGCCCTTGTGGAATCGCTTTCGCCTCTCTTGGAGTCGTAAACAGTGAGGCGATGAACTTCTTGTACCACTCCGGCTGGAAACGCTCGCTCCCAGCATCCACCTTCACCGAGTTGACGACGAGCAGGAAGAGAGTGACGAAGATTTTGAATCTCATTCTGTAAATTGTGGTATTTATGAAGATTTAAAGCAGCAAGAAACAAGAAAAAAGAGCTAAGAAATGCGCGCAAAAGACGATAAAAAAGAACACAGCACCCCAAAAAATGAAACACACATAGAACTCATGAACACATATGAATGGTGAAACGGGTACCCAATGGGGCGAGAGATAGAGAGGGTGCAGATACTGTGACAAAACTTTTGAACGCATGGACATGAATGTCCCGCCTGCTAAGGAGCTAGAAATCAGGAGATTCAGGGAGAATTAGTGGACGAGGGTGCTATAAGGGGGTGTGGCCTAAAAAAAGAATGTTTCAGAAACCCCGAAATTTCGAATGATCATTCATCAAACAGTTCGAATGATTTGAGAACAATAACAAAACATGAGTCATAATGGGATAGGCTTTAGAAAAAAACAAGAGAAAAAATTTAGGGAAAGGAAATTTGGGGGACCGAAATTTTAGAGAAAACTGAGGGAATGAAATTTATGGATTTTCAGGAGTAAAGGTCAGGTAAAGGTAAATTGGTGCTTGGAAGATCAAGAACGATAGTAGAGATGGATTTAAAAATGTATTCAGAAGGTGAAGGAGCAAGTTATGGATTTTCAGATTTTCAAAAGCTAATACTGAATGTTTAAGGATCTACCGTCATCTTTGTAAATCTAGTGTAAGAGCTCGTGGGGGTCCTAGACAAGAAATTCTAGAAAATGTGGAAAAAATCATCCTGAAACTGTGAGCGCACGTTTTCTTGCTATATAAGACTCCCTGCAGATAACTTGGGAGATTAGAAGGGCCGGTCTTTCTAATACATTTTTTACGGCAAAACAATAGTAGACAATGATGAATATGATGGTGATGTATTTTGGGTTGATACTGCCATCATGAGCAGTGACGATGTCCATAGTGGTCGAAATATTGCTCGGTACAAATTTGAAAGGATTAGGATGGGCTCCGGATTCCTGGCTTTCGACAGTGGCCCGGAGCCCGATTCCGAATACAGCCACGACGAAAATGATGTTTGCACATGTCCTGAAAAAAAGGGTTAGATTACAAAAAAAGTATTTCAGAGAAACTGAAAACTCCGAAAAAAGTTCAAGGTATTCAAATGGAATGTCACAACCAATAAAATCACGAATAAAATAGTTAGTATTTAAAAGACAATTTATTGTTTGAGAAGAAAGTAATTGGGTTTGAAGGGACCAAGAACGAAAAATTTCAAAAGATTGAGTGATTTTAATAAAGTGATAAGGAAAAAAGGTTATTGAGGGATGGGTATGTTTAAAGAAGAAATTGGAATTCAGGAATTTAGAAATAAAAAATGGGGAAAAACTCTTTTTGAAAAGTTTGTGGGATACAATTCTAGATCATTTTCAGGGTTCAAAAGTTTATGAATCAGTTATTCTGCGATGTTCCGGTCGTGTGCGTGAGATTCTTAGCTGATTTCACGACCGAATCGTTTCCAATTTCCGCGATCGAATCTTCGTCATCCTCCTCATTGATGGTCTCTCTGGACACGAGCATTTCATTACCATTTTTCTCCGAAGTTCCGATCTTTGATGAGCTTGATTCTTCGTCGTCTTCATCAACATTTGTCTCGTGGTCCTCCAAGTCATCAAAGTCGGTTTGGGTCTCGACAGTGGCCGAAAGAAGAATAGCTGTCTCAACATCCGGCTGTACACGGGAAAGGTTTTCAACGACCATCTTGGGAGCATAACACTCATCAGGCTCAAAATCATCATCGAAATCTTCCTCAACGTCTTCAATAATTTCCTCAAGTTCAGCGCGGAAGGTTACAGTCTTCTTCAATTTATCCTTCCTGCGAATTCTGCCGCTCGCCTTTGGCACATCAGAGAGTCCATTTTCCAAATAGACAGCAAGCTCCATCATCTCCTCCGTATTGTCAAATTCCCTTCTGATACACCATCTTCGACACTGAAATTTTGAAAAAATTATTTTTAAGTCAAATAATATGTTCAACTTACGCGATGATAAATGCAATAACTGCAACAGGCGAATATCAAGAAAATGGTCAGCATGGTACAAATGATGAACAATCCTTTGTTGTTATCTGCCAACTTCTTTTCATTTTTGACATAGACGAACTTTTCCTTCAAATTGTTGGCGATCGTTGCTGCGCTATCCGACGAAGTGATGTTGAACTCATAGATGATGGTATGACCAACTCGTTGAGCCACATAGCGAGCGTTCTCCTCGAAAACAAGCGGGTCATTGATGCTTTTGTACCATGGTCTTGTGTCTGGAATATCTGGCGTGCTGTGGATCATATCGTCCGCGCAATCCATCATGATGCCTGAAAACTTGCAATTGTAATAAAGATTTGAAGTGCTTAAACTCACTGTCCAACTTTTCTCCATTCTCTGGTCTCTGAATCGTGACTGTCATACAGGCTGTGGCACATGGAATTAACCGGATCTTCCCGACCACACAATCAGTCAAGGCCCATTCTTCCACCCATCCCATGCTCTGGTCGTGTTCCGCGTTTTGCATGAGCCATTTTCTCAGGTGCTGAAATAAAAATGAATTTAGACTATTTTTAAAAAATTTTCAGAAATCTCCGAAAGTGCTCCAATATCAATGCAATATTCAGCAAATTATTTTTCTAGGGACTAAATTTTTTTTCTGAGGACCGAAAATTTGTTTGAGGTCCAAAATTTTTAAAACGACCAAAACTTTTTAGAGACCAAGATTTTTTCCGAATGTTCAAATTTTTTCGGTTCCTAATTGTTTTCGAAGGCCCAAAATCTTTTTAGGGACCGAATTTTCCCAGGAACCAACATTTTTTCTGATGCCCAAATCTTTTCTAAGGATTTAAGCTTATTTTTAAACCAAAAGTTATTCTAAGAATCAAAACTTTTCCTGACAATCAAAATGATGTGGATCTTAGGGACTAAATTTTTTCAAAAGTCGAACTTTTCAGGGCCCAAAATTTTCTCTGATGATCTACATTTTGTATTAGAGCTCTTTTTGATAATGTTGAAAGCCAATAAAAGCACTCACGTAGTTTCCTCCCGTGCATTGTGCACATGTCCGCTTTCCCGGCGCAGCAGTATTCATAGAAGGAGTTGACACAGTGATGGGAGGGAGATTTCTTGTCCTGACTTCGTTCAGATCGACTCCATCTCCTACTTCCTTGATCGCTTCTCGTTCTCTGTATCCGCTCCAGATCATGAATTCAGCGAAGTTGTCGGCAATCCAAGGCGACGCAATCTTCCAGACTTTTTCAGTTTCGTTGTAACCTCTGGCGTAGAGGTTTTCTCCGAAATCGAAGAGAGTGTCGAAGTTCTGGCTTTCCGTTACCAGCCAATAGGTCCCGAATCCGGTAGCAACGAGCGCGAGCAGAAGGAACACTTCTAGCTTATGACCCATTCTGAAAATGAAACTATTGATGGAGAGAAACTTCTTCTTGAGAAGACAAATGCGATTTTCAAATAAGAGCTCTCAGGATATGACATCAGTTCTCCAGACCTGACTTCTTAAGCTATGGATTGGGTTCTGAGGAGGTAGTATTATGATTACTAAAGTTCTATCGGGAGGTTTGCACAAAAAAACGGAAAATGGGTGACATTCTATTAAAGGGCGTCAGTCTATTTGGAGGATGTGAATGGCAATGTTTAGTTGGAGAGGATTTTCCATAACTAGAGCTTTAAGAGATTCGAAATTAAGATTAGATAAGACCTTGAAAAGGCTGAAAAAAGGATAGAATACTAGACGAGAAATTCTAGCCTGACCACTATCATCGAAAATAGACTAGACTGCAAAGACCCCTACCAACCTGGAATGCGAATTCCTCGTTTCTGATTTCCAAATCAAAAGCAGTGAGGCGCTCGAACGGATTCTTTTCCTCGCGCTCCTAAATTTCCCCACTCTCCGTTGACAAGAGAGTTGCGAACGACGCTCTGAAAATAAATCAGCATGCTTTTGACTTAAAAAACTTATTTGGAACATAGGAACATTCATCAAACAACAAAGATTTTCCAATCAAAAAGCCCAAAGATTCAGGCCAAAAATGTGGAAAAAATATTAAAAAAAATCATTTGAGAACAATAACAAAACATGAGTCATAATGGGATAGGCTTAGTGAAAAAAACAAGAGGAAACACTTAGGGAAAGGAAATTCGGGGGACCGAAATTTTAGAGAAAATTGAGTTAATGAAACTTTTGGATTTTCAGGAGTAAAGGTCAGGTAAAGGTAAATCGGTGCATGGAAGAACAATAGCGACAGGAGAGATGGAGCAAGTTATGGATTTTCAGATTTTCAAAAGTTAGTACTGAATGTTTAAGGATCTACCGTTATATATCTTTGTAAGTCTAGTGTAAGAGCTCGTGGATCTACCGTAATAGCTCGTGGGCGTCCTAGACGAGAACTTCTAGAAAATGTGGAAAAAAACAATCTGAAACTGTGAGCGCACGTTCCGTGGCGCCCATTTGAAACAAAAATGAATAACTGCGGCCTGGGGGGCGGCCCCGTTTAGAGAGAGGGAGACGCAGAGAACTGAAAACAGATGTTGTTGGTTTGTATCTTTTGGGACCGCCTCCCAATCAGGCAAAATATAGAGAGATTCAGAGAAAATCAGTCAACGAGACGGTCTAAAAAAGGCGGAGCCAGTCCAGCAAGCCACGGGATCAATCATCATGCAGCTTTTCGAAAACAGAGTGATATCACTAACAGTTAGCAATCTATAGGGGCCACCCACTAAATTAGTAGATGAGGGTGCTATAAGGGGAGTGGCCTAAAAAAAAGAATGTTCGGAGAGGGCCCAGATACTGTGACAAAAATTTTGAACGGATGGACATGGAAGTCTCGCCTGCTAAGGAGCTAGAAATCATGAGATTCGGGGAGAATTAGTGGACGAGGGTGCTATAAGGGGGCGTGGTCTAAAAAGAGAATGTTCCGGAGACCCCAAAATTTTGAATCGTCAATCATCAAACAGTTCAAATCATTTGAGAACAATAACAAAACATGAGTCATAATGGGATAGGCTTTCGAGAAAAAACAAGAGAAAAAATTTAGGGAAAGGAAATTCGGGGTACCGAAATTTTTGGATTTTCAGGAGTAAATGTCAGGTAAAGGTAAATCGGTGCATGGAAAATCAAGAGCGACAGGAAAGAGGGATTAAAAAATATTTTCAGAAGGTGAAGGAGCAAGTTATGGATTTTCAGATTTTCAAGAGCTATTACTAGATCCTTAAAGAACCGTTATCTTTGTGAATCTACCGTAATAGCTCGTATATCTACCGTAAAAGCTCGTGGGGGTCCGCCTCCCAATCAGACGAAATATAGAGAAATTTGAAGAGAATCAGCCAACGAAACAGTCCAGAATGGGAGAAGCGGAATTGAGAGGGGAAAAGGAGCGGAATTTTCATGATGGGTGCTGATAGTTATCATTGCTCTAAATAAGGATATTTTTCGAATTATAGATAAAGAATTTTGAAATTTCAATAGAAATTCATAATAATCAGGGAAGTACGGTACAAATTCAGAAAGATCAGATGATGAGACGGTGGAAAGTAGGGGGGGGGGGGGAGCCTAGTGACTTTTGATTCACGAACCATCGGAATTAGAGAAGAAGGAGCGAGAGACCGCAGATAGAAGGTGGAATCGGATCGGAAAATATAGAGAAGTTCAGAGAAAATCAGTCAGCGAGACGGTCCAAAGTAGGCAGTTAGCAATCTATAGGGGCCACCCACTAAATTAGTAGATCAGGGTGCTATAAGGGGATGTGGCCTAAAAAAGAATGTTCGGAGAGGGCCCAGATATTGTGACAAAATTTTTGAACGGATGGACATGGAAGTCCCGCCTGCTAAGGAGCTAGAGATCATGAGATTCAGGGAGAATTAGTGGACGAGGGTGCTGTAAGGGGGCGTGGTCTGAAAAGAGAATGTTCCGGAGACCCCAAAATTTTGAATCGTCAATCATCAAACAGTTCAAATCATTTGAGAACAATAACAAAACATGAGTCATAATGGGATAGGCTTTCGAGAAAAAAAAAAGAGAAAAAATTCAGGGAAAGGAAATTCGGGGTACCGAAATTTTTGGATTTTCAGCAGTAAAGGTCAGGTAAAGGTAAATCGGTGCATGGAAGATCAAGAGCGACAGGAGAGATGGAGCAAGTTATGGATTTTCAGATTTTCAAAAGTTAGTACTGAATGTTTAAGGATCTACCGTTATATATCTTTGTAAATCTAGTGTAAGAGCTCGTGGATCTACCGTGAAAGCTCGTGGGGGTCCTAAACAAGAAATTCTAGAAAATGTGGTAACAATCATCCTGAAACTGTGAGCGCACGTTCCGTGGCACCCATTTGAAACAAAAATGAACATCTGCGGCTTAGGGGCGGCGCTCTTAGAGAGTGAGAGACGCAGAGCCAGTCCAGCAAGACAAGAGATCAATCATCATGCAGCTTTTCGAAAACAAAGTGATATCAGTAACAGTTAGCAATCTATAGGGGCCACCCCAAAATGAGAGAAATACTGTAAGAATCTAGAGAGATTTAGAGAATGGGACGGTGGAAAATACCATCGAAAAAGAGGGAAAAGGAGTGAGAGACGACAGATAGGAGGTGGAATAGGAAGAATGAATGCAGGTTTTTTCTGAATTCGTAAGGGATGCTTCCTGAAGTTGTGCCACCACTACAGGCCGTACGGGCTCACATGTGACCTGTCACACTTTATGAAGTATCTCAGAATTCAATTTCTGTCTACCTGACTAGATTAATTATCAAAATGATTATCAGAGCCAGCAATCCAACTCTTTTTCAAGTCTGACATCCCTCACTTCTATTCTTCAAATTCCTTGTCCTAATTTGACCAATTATCAATATAGGCGCCTATTGATCCGATTCCACCTTCTATCTGCGGTCTCTCGCTCCTTCTTCTCTAATTCCGATGGTTCATGAGTCATGAGTGACTAGGCTCCCCCCCCCTTACTTTCCACCGTCTCATCATAGAATCTTTCTGGATTAGTACCGTAACTCCCTGATTGTTATGAAGTTCTATTTTTCAAAATTCTTCATCTATAATTCGAAAAATATCCTTATTTAGAGCAATGATAACTATCAGCACCCATCATGAAAATTCCGCTCCTTTTCCCCTCTCAATTCCGCTTCTCCCATTCTGGACTGTTTCGTTGGCTGATTCTCTTCAAATTTCTCTATATTTCGTCTGATTGGGAGGCGGACCCCCACGAGCTTTTACGGTAGATATACGAGCTATTACGGTAGATTCACAAAGATAACGGTTCTTTAAGGATCTAGTAATAGCTCTTGAAAATCTGAAAATCCATAACTTGCTCCTTCACCTTCTGAACATATTTTTATATCCCTCTTTCATGTCGCTCTTGATCTTCCATGCACCGATTTACCTTTACCTGACGTTTACCCCTGAAAATCCGAAAATTTCATTCCCTCAGTTTGCTCTAAAATTTCGGTGTCCCAAATTTCCTTTCCCTAAATGTTTTCTCTTGTTTTTTCTCGAAAGCCTATCCCATTATGACTCATGTTTTGTTATTGTTCTCAAATGATTCGAACTGTTTGATGATTGATCATTCAAAATTTTGGGGTCTCATTTTGGGGAACATGTTTTTAGGCAGTCCCATTAGGAATTCAATAATCAATATTCAAAAATATCCTTAATTACAGTAATTATAACTATCAGCTCTCATCATGAAAATTCCACTCTTTATCTGCCTTCTCTCGCTCCTTTTCCCTCTCATTTTTGATGGTTCGAGAAGAATCCGTTAGCTCCTCACTATTTCCCATTGTTTCATCATTTGGTTCGGATTCTTACAGTATTCCTCTGATTTCTCCCATTCAAATTTCAAAATGGTCTCATGTTTACTGTTTTCTGTTTGAAAATTGATCCTCTTCTGAATCAGGTTCTAGAAACATGAGTGGACTAGTCCAGTCTACTCTGAATCGTCCCATTGACAATTTTTTTCATTTAAAGTAATAATCAATATCAGCTCTTATTAATCCGATTTCCCCTCATGCCTGCGGTCTCTCGCTTTTTTTTCCCTCTCATTTTTGATGGTTCTCGCTAGGCTCCCCCTACTCTCCGCTGTCCCATTCTCTAAATCTCTCTGAATTCTTACAGTATTTCTCTCATTTTCGGGCAACCCCTCCAGATTGCTAACTGTTGATGTCACTTTGTTTTCGAAAAGCTGCATGATGATTGATCTTGTGCCTGGCTGGACCGGCTCCACCTACACTGGACCGTGTCGTTGGTTAACTCTCCTCAAATCTATCTATATTTTGTCTGATTGGCAGACGGACCCTATATGTGTTTTTGTCATGATTATTGACCCGTTTTAGAATTTGATTCGAGAAGCATTACTGGACTAGCTCGGTCTACACAGAGCTGACTTGTCGACCTTTCCTCTGAAGCGCACCGCGTTTTGTCTGATTTTGAGTGGACCCTGTATGTCCAACAAACCCTCTTCTAATGAGTTCTTCAGCAAACCTCTTCCTTATTCCCAGTCTCCTCCCTGACCAAATTTCCAAAATTGAAACTTATATTTTTTGCTAACCTTCTCCTGATTTTTAATACTATCGGTTTGCTTTATACCGATCGGATGTCTAATCTTCCCTCTAATTCTTTGTGCTCCAATTCTCTAACTATCTTTTTTCAGCATGCCTAATAAACGGCTCATCGCTCTTCTCATCGGGATTCTTGTGGCTATCGGACTTACCACCTGGCTCATCGTGAAGAGCGCAAAGTTCAGAACTCTCACTGAACTGGGATCATCCATTTGGAATGGACCTCAAAAAGGAACTTTGGATGCTAAGCTCAACAAGGACAAGTTGGAGGATGCACCACTCGTTTGTGCTCAATGTGCAGGAGGGAATTTCGTGAGTTTCATCCGATCTTTTGCTTTCAATCCTTTTTCTAAAAATTACAGCTTCTCCAACGATATTTGATGCAGTCATTCGAACTCCGACAGGCTATGAAATGGAAACAAGACGAGTGGGAGCAAACAGACTGTGTCAACGGTCTGGTCAGATTCCGGCCGTGTCAAACGACTTGTGTTACCATCAAGATTCAGGAAAAGGACAAATTGGACAGTAAGTTTAGACTTTTTTTCGGTTGTTTTTAGAACATAGACATGGGGGAACCTTCAAAAAAGCGAATAATTTGACATAATTTGAAAATAATATCTTTTCAGGCATTCTTATGGAATGCGCCGACAACTTGATACACAGGTCAGCGGGAATCCCTGTGGAGCCTGTCAAGTTCAACCACGCTCCTCTGGTTTTTGAAGAGACCATCGGATACGAGGCAAGCCGACAAGGCTGGATCATCAGATATATCTTCAATGAAACTTCGTCTATGGGAGCAGATTGGATCGCTAACGATTTGTTCGGAAAAGTTGGCTTTCGAAGGAGCAAAGATGACATGAGCGATCTCAACAAGGCTCTCTTGATTCTTCTCTTCATGGCTACGTTTTCTGCCATACTCGCTGTTCTAGGCTGGTACCTCACGACCGTGGTAGGTTGATTCTTACAAAAAGCTAAAAATCGATTGAATTCCAGTTCATGAAGCTGTCTGCTCATCTGGCTAGGAAAAGACGTCACCAGCAACGAAGAAGTACATATAAGAAAATGGGATGTTTTGGGAATGTGGATAGCAGAATGTACAAAGACAAAGACATGGATGGAAGTGAAGAGCTCAAAGTGGTCTACACTGTGAAGAAAGAAAAGGTCACAGTCAAGAAGTATTCGGAAAGGAACCTCATCACTATGGAGTACGCGAATCTCGGAAACCCGGAAGAAATCATTGGAGACATTCCCAACAATGCTGAACAGAAGTTGGAGTATGAATGGCGGAGACTGCAGGAGAAAACTGTGAAGGAAACTCAAGAAAAAACTCGAAAAACTTGCGAAGTTGAAGTTGTGAAAGTGGATGAGGGAATGGATGAACAATGGACTGACATGGACCAGGACGTCTTCGGATTCCCGACACAGAAGAAAAATTTTATGCGGACAATGAGCAACAGCCCGTTTGGAACATTGGAGAGAAAAGAGAAACAACAATCTGTTGTCAGTTTTGGGTCTATTGAAGGAACATCGGACGGAACGAAAATTGAAGCCATGGAAAGTCAAATTGGGGACCTGCCATATGCGGTACGTTTATTGAATTTTCAGCACAACGTTGTGTTCAATTATGATTATTCTTTTCATGAGAAATGTTACAGGAAAGACCAATCAGCTTGCATCCAATCATCGAACACGTGGACTATAATGAGTGGGATGACGAACCCGAGGATGCTGATAATCAGGAACATTTTGATCAGGTAGCCTTGAATTTTGAAAAAAAAAATCAGTAAATATGTTTTATTTTCTCAGAAGAAAACACAAAAAACTCAAAAAACTGAAGTTAAGAAAGTGTATGAGGAAATGGAATGGACTAACAGGGACCAGGACGTCTTCGGATTCCCAACGCAGAAAAAGAATTTTATGCGGTCCATAAGTTGCAGCCCGTTTGAAACTTTGGAGAGAAAAGAGAAACAACAATCTGTTGTCAGTTTTGGGTCTATTGAAGGAACATCGGACGGAACGAAAATTGAAGCCACGGAGAGTCAAATTGGAGATCTGCCTTATGCGGTACGTGTATTGAACTTTCTGCACAACTTTGTGTCCAATTATGAATATTCTTTTCATGAGAAATGTTACAGGAGAGACCAATCAGCTTGAATCCAATTGCCGAACACGTGGACTTCGATGAGTGGGATGACGAATCAGAGGAGGCTGATAATCAGGAACATTTTGTGCAGGTAGTCTTGAAATTGAAAATCAATCTGAAAATCTGTTTCACAGAGAATTCTGGATGAAACCGAGGAACTCGCGGAGACCTCTGGTGGCCATGTTTGAGTTTCATAACGTTTCCCAAATTTCATAATTGTATGAGGATTTCGAGAATCTGTGTGATGACCCTGGACCTGTAATACATTATATCCCACTCCATTAATCCTTAATTTCAGAATCCCTTTCTCTCTTTTTTTTTGAATTTCCTTTTTCCTTTGATAATTTATTCCATCCCGTTTCCTTCTTAATAAAACCCTCTCCATCTTCACATTCTTAATTATTTATTATATTCGAAATTCTCATTATGGGTTTTATTGTAGGCTCTGCTGAGAAGGCGGAGCCTAACAGATAGAGGGCCACTTCAAAATCCAAAATTAAAATTTGAAAAAATTTAGGAGAATTAGTCAACGAGATGGTCCAGAGTAGACGGAGCCGTTCCAGCCGGGATAGGGGTTAGCCATTATGCAGCGTTTCGTAAACAGAGTGATATCAATAACAGTGAGCAATCTAGAGGGAGTGCGCAGAAATAAGAAATTGTAACTTTCAAAGATTCTAAAATTTTCAGAGGTGTCTAGGTAGACAAATCTTCATTTGTTCGGAAATTTTCATCAAAATCAGGCTTAAGATGTGTTGAGGTTCCATAGTTACAAGACGAGACGATCCAGAACAGCATTTCGAACCCATTTTGAACTTTCGATTCTTTTCTCGTTGACCAAACTGAACACAAAAAGAATATTCCAGAAAACAGGATCATTGGCTAAAGATGGTTGGCAAATTTTCGAAAAAAAGAAACCGATAACAAAAGAAAATTCAAAGACTAACATCTCGATGAATAGCGAGCTGGTTCCCACGACGCCAACCATCATAACAAAATCAATTGTTATGATAAACTATATAGAGATGGAGGAATAATGTTTCAAGAGCCATTTCAAACCCATTCTTCAGGTATTCCAAGTTTTGTTGAACGAAATTCAGAGGAATTGCGATTCTCCATCATTTTTTCTGATTTTTATGAAATTTGACTAGAATCCATTCGAATTTCGGAGGGATCCGTCTTGACTTTTAACTTGATTCGTCCACACAATTTGCCAACTTTAGGGGTCACTCAAAAATGCTCCTTCGAGCATTTCTGCCTCTGGCAGCAGCGTTCGCATTATCAGCAGCACTTGTGATACCCGAGAGCAGTGATCCTAAAACAAACCTTCGTCATGCACTGGCTGCTAGAAATGTAAGATTATTTACTATCTTTATTGAATTGTTTCTTTTGGATCTTATTTTCAGAGAAAGCAACAATTATCGTCGTTCATAGTGAACCCATTCAACGCTACAACTCCACCAAGCCATATTAGAAAAAAAGTAAGTTCACAAAAACAAAAATAACTAAATTTCAATTTTTCAGAGACAAGCTGCTTGCACGAATACATGTGGTACACTAGAACAAGCAAGCACGTCTCCCTACTCGCCCATACTCGAGCCATCGACCAATTTTTACATTTCGTACAGTACCAATGCTGCCGGCTGCATGGTCGCAGATCTCACGTGCGTTGGTGGAGATTGGGTGATGTTTCAATACACTACTGTAGATGGCGGAGAGCCAACAGTGAGTTCCCATTTTTTTTACTAAAATGAATAGAAAGAATTTCAGTTGGGAGAAGGCAACTCAGACGTAAATGTAATCGAAGCCCAGCTTCCATGTTATGAATATGGCTGGGGAGCATCCACGCCAGGAGAAGTGATGGATCCCGAAAGTTTTGTTTGCATGGGTGGGCATTGAGAAAGAAAAACATTTAGATGATAAATGATATGATTATTTTAGTGGAAACGCAAATTCCTACAACAACAACTGTCACAACAACTCCCACTACAACAACAGAAACATCGACGACAGTGACAACTACCATAGAAACAACAACGATTCCGACAACAACTGTGCCAACGACCACAGTTCCGACCTCGACAGCCGAGGCCTCGACAATTGCCACCTCGACTGCAGAATCCTCAACTGCCGAGACCTCGACGATTGCCACCTCGACTGCAGACTCCTCAACTGCCGAGACTTCGACAATTGCCACCTCGACTGCAGAATCCTCAACTGCCGAGACCTCGACGATTGCCACCTCGACTGCAGACTCCTCAACTGCCGAGACTTCGACAATTGCCACCTCGACTGCAGAATCCTCAACTGCCGAGACCTCAACAATTGCCACCTCGACTGCAGAATCCTCAACTGCCGAGACCTCAACAATTGCCACCTCGACTGCAGAAACCTCGACTGCCGAGACCTCGACAATTGCCACCTCGACTGCAGAATCCTCGACTGCCGAGACCTCGACGATTGCCACCTCGACAGCTGAATCCTCGACAGCCGAGACCTCGACGATTGCCACCTCGACTGCAGAATCCTCAACTGCCGAGACCTCGACGATTGCCACCTCGACTGCAGAATCCTCAACTGCCGAGACCTCGACGATTGCCACCTCAACTGCAGAATCCTCAACTGCCGAGACCTCGACGATTGCCACCTCGACTGCAGACTCCTCAACTGCCGAGACCTCGACAATTGCCACCTCAACTGCAGAATCCTCAACAGCCGAGACCTCGACGATTGCCACCTCGACTGCAGAATCCTCAACTGCCGAGACATCAACAATTGCCACCTCGACTGCAGAATCCTCAACTGCCGAGACCTCGACAATCGCCACCTCAACTGCAGAATCCTCGACAGCCGAGACCTCGACGATTACCACCTCAACAGCTGAATCCTCATCTGCCGAGACATCAACAATTGCCACCTCGACTGCAGAATCCTCAACTGCCGAGACATCAACAATTGCCACCTCGACAGCTGAATCCTCGACAGCCGAGACCTCGACGATTGCCACCTCGACTGCAGAATCCTCAACTGCCGAGACATCAACAATTGCCACCTCGACTGCAGAATCCTCAACTGCCGAGACATCAACAATTGCCACCTCGACAGCTGAATCCTCGACAGCCGAGACCTCGACGATTGCCACCTCGACTGCAGAATCCTCAACTGCCGAGACCTCGACGATTGCCACCTCAACTGCAGAATCCTCAACTGCCGAGACATCAACAATTGCCACCTCGACTGCAGAATCCTCAACTGCCGAGACATCAACAATTGTCACCTCAACTGCAGAATCCTCGACAGCCGAGACCTCGACGATTGCCACCTCAACAGCTGAATCCTCATCTGCCGAGACATCAACAATTGCCACCTCGACTGCAGAATCCTCAACTGCCGAGACATCAACAATTGCCACCTCGACAGCTGAATCCTCGACAGCCGAGACCTCGACGATTGCCACCTCGACTGCAGAATCCTCAACTGCCGAGACATCAACAATTGCCACCTCGACTGCAGAATCCTCAACTGCCGAGACATCAACAATTGCCACCTCGACTGCAGAATCCTCAACTGCCGAGACATCAACAATTGCCACCTCGACTGCAGAATCCTCGACTGCCGAGACCTCGACAATTGCCACCTCAACTGCAGAAACCTCAACTGCCGAGACATCAACAATTGCCACCTCGACTGCAGAATCCTCAACTGCCGAGACCTCGACAATTGCCACCTCAACTGCAGAAACCTCAACTGCCGAGACATCAACAATTGCCACCTCGACTGCAGAATCCTCAACTGCCGAGACATCAACAATTGCCACCTCGACTGCAGAAACCTCGACTGCCGAGACATCAACAATTGCCACCTCGACTGCAGAATCCTCAACTGCCGAGACATCAACAATTGCCACCTCGACTGCAGAATCCTCAACTGCCGAGACATCAACAATTGCCTCCTCGACTGCAGAATCCTCGACTGCCGAGACATCAACAATTGCCACCTCAACTGCAGAAACCTCAACTGCCGAGACATCAACAATTGCCACCTCGACTGCAGAATCTTCGACAGCCGAGACATCAACAATTGCCACCTCGATTGCAGAATCCTCTACTGCCGAGACATCAACAATTGCCACCTCGACTGCAGAATCCTCAACTGCCGAGACATCAACAATTGCCACCTCGACTGCAGAATCCTCGACTGCCGAGACCTCGACAATTGCCACCTCAACTGCAGAAACCTCAACTGCCGAGACATCAACAATTGCCACCTCGACTGCAGAATCCTCAACTGCCGAGACCTCAACAATTGCCACCTCGACTGCAGAAACCTCGACTGCCGAGACATCAACAATTGCCACCTCAACTGCAGAAACCTCGACTGCCGAGACATCAACAATTGCCACCTCAACTGCAGAATCCTCAACTGCCGAGACCTCGACGATTTCCACCTCGACTGCTGAATCCTCAACTGCCGAGACATCAACAATTGCCACCTCAACTGCAGAATCCTCAACTGCCGAGACCTCGACGATTGCCACCTCGACTGCAGAATCCTCAACTGCCGAGACATCAACAATTGCCTCCTCGACTGCAGAATCCTCAACTGCCGAGACATCAACAATTGCCACCTCGACTGCAGAATCCTCAACTGCCGAGACATCAACAATTGCCACCTCGACTGCAGAATCTTCGACTGCCGAGACCTCGACGATTGCCACCTCGACTGCAGAATCCTCAACTGCCGAGACATCAACAATTGCCACCTCGACTGCAGAATCCTCAACTGCCGAGACATCAACAATTGCCACCTCGACTGCAGAAACCTCGACTGCCGAGACATCAACAATTGCCACCTCGACTGCAGAATCCTCAACTGCCGAGACATCAACAATTGCCACCTCGACTGCAGAATCCTCAACTGCCGAGACATCAACAATTGCCTCCTCGACTGCAGAATCCTCGACTGCCGAGACATCAACAATTGCCACCTCGACTGCAGAAACCTCGACTGCCGAGACATCAACAATTGCCACCTCGACTGCAGAATCTTCGACAGCCGAGACATCAACAATTGCCTCCTCGACTGCAGAATCCTCAACTGCCGAGACATCAACAATTGCCACCTCGACTGCAGAATCTTCGACAGCCGAGACATCAACAATTGCCACCTCGACTGCAGAATCCTCAACTGCCGAGACATCAACAATTGCCACCTCGACTGCAGAAACCTCGACTGCCGAGACATCAACAATTGCCACCTCGACTGCAGAATCCTCAACTGCCGAGACATCAACAATTGCCACCTCGACTGCAGAATCCTCGACTGCCGAGACCTCGACAATTGCCACCTCAACTGCAGAAACCTCAACTGCCGAGACATCAACAATTGCCACCTCGACTGCAGAATCTTCGACAGCCGAGACATCAACAATTGCCACCTCGACTGCAGAATCCTCAACTGCCGAGACATCAACAATTGCCACCTCGACTGCAGAATCTTCGACTGCCGAGACCTCGACGATTGCCACCTCGACTGCAGAATCCTCAACTGCCGAGACATCAACAATTGCCACCTCGACTGCAGAAACCTCGACTGCCGAGACATCAACAATTGCCACCTCGACTGCAGAATCCTCAACTGCCGAGACATCAACAATTGCCACCTCGACTGCAGAATCCTCAACTGCCGAGACATCAACAATTGCCTTCTCGACTGCAGAATCCTCGACTGCCGAGACATCAACAATTGCCACCTCAACTGCAGAAACCTCAACTGCCGAGACATCAACAATTGCTACCTCGACTGCAGAATCCTCGACTGCCGAGACCTCGACAATTGCCACCTCGACTGCAGAATCTTCGACAGCCGAGACATCAACAATTGCCACCTCGACTGCAGAATCCTCAACTGCCGAGACATCAACAATTGCCACCTCGACTGCAGAATCCTCAACTGCCGAGACATCAACAATTGCCACCTCGACTGCAGAATCCTCGACTGCCGAGACCTCGACAATTGCCACCTCAACTGCAGAAACCTCAACTGCCGAGACATCAACAATTGCCACCTCGACTGCAGAAACCTCGACTGCCGAGACATCAACAATTGCCACCTCGACTGCAGAAACCTCGACTGCCGAGACATCAACAATTGCCACCTCGACTGCAGAATCCTCAACTGCCGAGACATCAACAATTGCCACCTCGACTGCAGAATCCTCAACTGCCGAGACATCAACAATTGCCTCCTCGACTGCAGAATCCTCGACTGCCGAGACATCAACAATTGCCACCTCAACTGCAGAAACCTCAACTGCCGAGACATCAACAATTGCCACCTCGACTGCAGAAACCTCGACTGCCGAGACATCAACAATTGCCACCTCGACTGCAGAAACCTCGACTGCCGAGACATCAACAATTGCCACCTCGACTGCAGAATCCTCAACTGCCGAGACATCAACAATTGCCACCTCGACTGCAGAATCCTCAACTGCCGAGACATCAACAATTGCCACCTCGACTGCAGAGTCCTCAACTGCCGAGACATCAACAATTGCCACCTCGACTGCAGAAACCTCGACTGCCGAGACATCAACAATTGCCACCTCGACTGCAGAATCCTCAACTGCCGAGACATCAACAATTGCCACCTCGACTGCAGAATCCTCAACTGCCGAGACATCAACAATTGCCTCCTCGACTGCAGAATCCTCGACTGCCGAGACATCAACAATTGCCACCTCAACTGCAGAAACATCATCTGCCGAGACATCAACAATTGCCACCTCGACTGCAGAATCCTCGACTGCCGAGACCTCTACAATTGCCACCTCGACTGCAGAATCTTCGACAGCCGAGACATCAACAATTGCCACCTCGACTGCAGAATCTTCGACAGCCGAGACATCAACAATTGCCACCTCGACTGCAGAATCTTCGACAGCCGAGACATCAACAATTGCCACCTCGACTGCAGAATCCTCAACTGCCGAGACCTCGACAATTGCCACCTCGACTGCAGAATCTTCGACAGCCGAGACATCAACAATTGCCACCTCGACTGCAGAATCTTCGACAGCCGAGACATCAACAATTGCCACCTCGACTGCAGAATCCTCGACTGCCGAGACCTCGACAATTGCCACCTCGACTGCAGAATCTTCGACAGCCGAGACATCAACAATTGCCACCTCGACTGCAGAATCCTCAATTGCCGAGACATCAACAATTGCCACCTCGACTGCAGAATCCTCAACTGCCGAGACATCAACAATTGCCACCTCGACTGCAGAATCCTCGACTGCCGAGACCTCGACAATTGCCACCTCGACTGCAGAATCCTCAACTGCCGAGACATCAACAATTGCCACCTGGACTGCAGAATCTTCGACAGCCCAGACATCAACAATTGCCACCTCGACTGCAGAATCCTCAACTGCCGAGACCTCGACAATTGCCACCTCAACTGCAGAAACCTCAACTGCCGAGACATCAACAATTGCCACCTCGACTGCAGAATCCTCGACTGCCGAGACCTCGACAATTGCCACCTCGACTGCAGAATCTTCGACAGCCGAGACATCAACAATTGCCACCTCGACTGCAGAATCCTCAACTGCCGAGACATCAACAATTGCCACCTCGACTGCAGAATCCTCAACTGCCGAGACATCAACAATTGCCTCCTCGACTGCAGAATCCTCGACTGCCGAGACATCAACAATTGCCACCTCAACTGCAGAAACCTCAACTGCCGAGACATCAACAATTGCCACC
Organism: Caenorhabditis nigoni; assembly: GCA_027920645.1. NCBI lineage: Eukaryota > Metazoa > Nematoda > Chromadorea > Rhabditida > Rhabditidae > Caenorhabditis > Caenorhabditis nigoni. Next base: position 3,658,647 of record CP115869.1, read on the forward strand.
TCGACTGCAGAATCCTCAACTGCCGAGACATCAACAATTGCCACCTCAACTGCAGAAACCTCAACTGCCGAGACATCAACAATTGCCTCCTCGACTGCAGAATCCTCGACTGCCGAGACATCAACAATTGCCACCTCAACTGCAGAAACCTCAACTGCCGAGACATCAACAATTGCCACCTCGACTGCAGAATCCTCAACTGCCGAGACATCAACAATTGCCACCTCGACTGCAGAATCCTCAACTGCCGAGACATCAACAATTGCCACCTCGACTGCAGAATCCTCGACTGCCGAGACCTCGACAATTGCCACCTCGACTGCAGAATCCTCAACTGCCGAGACATCAACAATTGCCACCTCGACTGCAGAATCTTCGACAGCCGAGACATCAACAATTGCCACATCGACTGCAGAATCCTCAACTGCCGAGACCTCGACAATTGCCACCTCAACTGCAGAAACCTCAACTGCCGAGACATCAACAATTGCCACCTCGACTGCAGAATCCTCGACTGCCGAGACCTCGACAATTGCCACCTCGACTGCAGAATCTTCGACAGCCGAGACATCAACAATTGCCACCTCGACTGCAGAATCCTCAACTGCCGAGACATCAACAATTGCCACCTCGACTGCAGAATCCTCAACTGCCGAGACATCAACAATTGCCTCCTCGACTGCAGAATCCTCGACTGCCGAGACATCAACAATTGCCACCTCAACTGCAGAATCCTCAACTGCCGAGACATCAACAATTGCCACCTCGACTGCAGAATCTTCGACAGCCGAGACATCAACAATTGCCACCTCGACTGCAGAATCCTCAACTGCCGAGACATCAACAATTGCCACCTCGACTGCAGAATCCTCAACTGCCGAGACATCAACAATTGCCACCTCGACTGCAGAATCCTCAACTGCCGAGACATCAACAATTGCCACCTCGACTGCAGAATCCTCAACTGCCGAGACATCAACAATTGCCTCCTCGACTGCAGAATCCTCGACTGCCGAGACATCAACAATTGCCACCTCAACTGCAGAAACCTCAACTGCCGAGACATCAACAATTGCCACCTCGACTGCAGAATCCTCAACTGCCGAGACATCAACAATTGCCACCTCAACTGCAGAAACCTCAACTGCCGAGACATCAACAATTGACTCCTCGACTGCAGAATCCTCGACTGCCGAGACATCAACAATTGCCACCTCAACTGCAGAAACCTCAACTGCCGAGACATCAACAATTGCCTCCTCGACTGCAGAATCCTCGACTGCCGAGACCTCGACAATTGCCACCTCAACTGCAGAAACCTCAACTGCCGAGACATCAACAATTGCCACCTCGACTGCAGAATCCTCGACTGCCGAGACATCAACAATTGCCTCCTCGACTGCAGAATCTTCGACAGCCGAGACATCAACAATTGCCACCTCGACTGCAGAATCCTCAACTGCCGAGACATCAACAATTGCCTCCTCGACTGCAGAATCCTCGACTGCCGAGACATCAACAATTGCCACCTCGACTGCAGAATCCTCAACTGCCGAGACATCAACAATTGCCTCTTCGACTGCAGAATCCTCAACTGCCGAGACATCAACAATTGCCTCCTCGACTGCAGAAACCTCGACTGCCGAGACAACAACAATTGCCACCTCGACTGCAGAATCTTCGACAGCCGAGACATCAACAATTGCCTCCTCGACTGCAGAATCCTCAACTGCCGAGACATCAACAATTGCCACCTCGACTGCAGAATCCTCAACTGCCGAGACATCAACAATTGCCACCTCGACTGCAGAATCTTCGACAGCCGAGACATCAACAATTGCCTCCTCGACTGCAGAATCCTCAACTGCCGAGAAATCAACAATTGCCACCTCGACTGCAGAATCCTCAACTGCCGAGACATCAACAATTGCCTCCTCGACTGCAGAATCCTCAACTTCCGAGACATCAACAATTGCCACCTCGACTGCAGAATCCTCAACTGCCGAGACATCAACAATTGCCACCTCGCCTGCAGAATCCTCAACTGCCGAGACATCAACAATTGCCACCTCGACTGCAGAATCTTCGACAGCCGAGACCTCGACGATTGCCACCTCGACTGCAGAATCCTCAACTGCCGAGACATCAACAATTGCCACCTCGACTGCAGAATCCTCAACTGCCGAGACATCAACAATTGCCACCTCGACTGCAGAATCCTCGACTGCCGAGACATCAACAATTGCCTCCTCAACTGCAGAATCTTCGACTGCCGAGACATCAACAATTGCCACCTCGACTGCAGAATCCTCAACTGCCGAGACATCAACAATTGCCTCCTCGACTGCAGAATCTTCGACTGCCGAGACATCAACAATTGCCTCCTCGACTGCAGAATCCTCGACTGCCGAGACATCAACATTTGCCACCTCGACTGCAGAAACCTCGACGATTGCCACCTCGACTGCAGAATCCTCAACTGCCGAGACATCAACAATTGCCACCTCGACTGCAGAATCCTCGACTGCCGAGACATCAACAATTGCCTCCTCGACTGCAGAATCCTCAACTGCCGAGACATCAACAATTGCCACATCGACTGCAGAATCCTCAACTGCCGAGACATCAACAATTGTCACCTCCACTGCAGAATCTTCGACAGCCGAGACCTCGACGATTGCCACCTCGACTGCAGAATCCTCAACTGCCGAGACATCAACAATTGCCACCTCGACTGCAGAATCCTCGACTGCCGAGACATCAACATTTGCCACCTCGACTGCAGAAACCTCGACGATTGCCACCTCGACTGCAGAATCCTCAACTGCCGAGACATCAACAATTGCCACATCGACTGCAGAATCCTCAACTGCCGAGACATCAACAATTGTCACCTCCACTGCAGAATCTTCGACAGCCGAGACCTCGACGATTGCCACCTCGACTGCAGAATCCTCAACTGCCGAGACATCAACAATTGCCACCTCGACTGCAGAATCCTCGACTGCCGAGACATCAACAATTGCCTCCTCGACTGCAGAATCCTCAACTGCCGAGACATCAACAATTGTCACCTCCACTGCAGAATCTTCGACAGCCGAGACCTCGACGATTGCCACCTCGACTGCAGAATCCTCAACTGCCGAGACATCAACAATTGCCACCTCGACTGCAGAATCCTCAACTGCCGAGACATCAACAATTGTCACCTCCACTGCAGAATCTTCGACAGCCGAGACCTCGACGATTGCCACCTCGACTGCAGAATCCTCAACTGCCGAGACATCAACAATTGCCACCTCGACTGCAGAATCCTCAACTGCCGAGACATCAACAATTGCCTCCTCGACTGCAGAATCTTCGACTGCCGAGACATCAACAATTGCCACCTCGACTGCAGAATCCTCGACTGCCGAGACATCAACAATTGCCACCTCGACTGCAGAATCCTCGACTGCCGAGACATCAACAATTGCCACCTCGACTGCAGAATCCTCGACTGCCGAGACATCAACAATTGCCACCTCGACTGCAGAATCTTCGACAGCCGAGACCTCGACGATTGCCACCTCGACTGCAGAATCCTCGACTGCCGAGACATCAACAATTGCCACCTCGACTGCAGAATCCTCGACTGCCGAGACATCAACAATTGCCACCTCGACTGCAGAATCCTCGACTGCCGAGACATCAACATTTGCCACCTCGACTGCAGAAACCTCGACGATTGCCACCTCGACTGCAGAATCCTCAACTGCCGAGACATCAACAATTGCCACCTCGACTGCAGAATCCTCGACTGCCGAGACATCAACAATTGCCTCCTCGACTGCAGAATCCTCAACTGCCGAGACATCAACAATTGCCACATCGACTGCAGAATCCTCAACTGCCGAGACATCAACAATTGTCACCTCCACTGCAGAATCTTCGACAGCCGAGACCTCGACGATTGCCACCTCGACTGCAGAATCCTCAACTGCCGAGACATCAACAATTGCCACCTCGACTGCAGAATCCTCAACTGCCGAGACATCAACAATTGCCTCCTCGACTGCAGAATCCTCGACTGCCGAGACATCAACATTTGCCACCTCGACTGCAGAAACCTCGACGATTGCCACCTCGACTGCAGAATCCTCAACTGCCGAGACATCAACAATTGCCACCTCGACTGCAGAATCCTCGACTGCCGAGACATCAACAATTGCCACCTCGACTGCAGAATCCTCGACTGCCGAGACATCAACAATTGCCACCTCGACTGCAGAATCTTCGACAGCCGAGACCTCGACGATTGCCACCTCGACTGCAGAATCCTCAACTGCCGAGACAACAACAATTGCCACCTCGACTGCAGAAACCTCAACTGCCGAGACATCAACAATTGCCACCTCGACTGCAGAATCCTCAACTGCCGAGACATCAACAATTGCCACCTCGACTGCAGAATCTTCGACAGCCGAGACCTCGACGATTGCCACCTCGACTGCAGAATCCTCAACTGCCGAGACATCAACAATTGCCACCTCGACTGCAGAATCCTCGACTGCCGAGACATCAACAATTGCCACCTCGACTGCAGAATCCTCGACTGCCGAGACATCGACAATTGCCACCTCGACTGCAGAATCCTCAACTGCCGAGACATCAACAATTGCCACCTCGACTGCAGAATCTTCGACAGCCGAGACCTCAACAATTGCCACCTCGACTGCAGAATCCTCGACTGCTGAGACATCAACAATTGCCTCCTCGACTGCAGAATCTTCGACAGCCGAGACCTCAACAATTGCCACCTCGACTGCAGAATCTTCGACAGCCGAGACCTCAACAATTGCCACCTCGACTGCAGAATCTTGGACAGCCGAGACCTCGACGATTGCCACCTCGACTGCAGAAACCTCGACTGCTGAGACATCAACAATTGCCACCTCGACTGCAGAATCCTCAACTGCCGAGACATCAACAATTGCCACCTCGACTGCAGAATCCTCGACTGCCGAGACCTCGACGATTGCCACCTCGACTGCAGAAACCTCGACTGCCGAGACCTCAACAATTGCCACCTCGACTGCAGAATCTTCGACAGCCGAGACCTCGACGATTGCCACCTCGACTGCAGAATCCTCGACTGCCGAGACCTCGACGATTGCCACCTCGACTGCAGAATCCTCGACTGCCGAGACCTCAACAATTGCCACCTCGACTGCAGAATCTCCGACAGCCGAGACCTCGACGATTGCCACCTCGACTGCAGAATCTTCGACAGCCGAGACCTCGACGATTGCCACCTCGACTGCAGAATATTCGACAGCCGAGACCTCGACGATTGCCACCTCGACTGCAGAAACCTCGACTGCCGAGACATCAACAATTGCCACCTCGACTGCAGAATCTTCGACAGCCGAGACCTCGACGATTGCCACCTCGACTGCAGAATCTTCGACAGCCGAGACCTCAACAATTGCCACCTCGACTGCAGAATCCTCAACTGCCGAGACATCAACAATTGCCACCTCGACTGCAGAATCTTCGACAGCCGAGACCTCGACGATTGCCACCTCGACTGCAGAATCTTCGACAGCCGAGACCTCGACGATTGCCACCTCGACTGCAGAATCTTCGACAGCCGAGACCTCGACGATTGCCACCTCGACTGCAGAAACCTCGACTGCCGAGACATCAACAATTGCCACCTCGACTGCAGAATCTTCGACAGCCGAGACCTCGACGATTGCCACCTCGACTGCAGAATCTTCGACAGCCGAGACCTCAACAATTGCCACCTCGACTGCAGAATCCTCAACTGCCGAGACATCAACAATTGCCACCTCGACTGCAGAATCTTCGACAGCCGAGACCTCGACGATTGCCACCTCGACTGCAGAATCTTCGACAGCCGAGACCTCGACGATTGCCACCTCGACTGCAGAATCTTCGACAGCCGAGACCTCGACGATTGCCACCTCGACTGCAGAAACCTCGACTGCCGAGACATCAACAATTGCCACCTCGACTGCAGAATCTTCGACAGCCGAGACCTCGACGATTGCCACCTCGACTGCAGAATCTTCGACAGCCGAGACCTCAACAATTGCCACCTCGACTGCAGAATCCTCAACTGCCGAGACATCAACAATTGCCACCTCGACTGCAGAATCTTCGACAGCCGAGACCTCGACGATTGCCACCTCGACTGCAGAATCTTCGACAGCCGAGACCTCGACGATTGCCACCTCGACTGCAGAATCTTCGACAGCCGAGACCTCAACAATTGCCACCTCGACTGCAGAATCTTCGACAGCCGAGACCTCGACGATTGCCACCTCGACTGCAGAATCCTCAACTGCCGAGACCTCAACAATTGCCACCTCGACTGCAGAATCCTCAACTGCCGAGACATCAACAATTGCCACCTCGACTGCAGAATCTTCGACAGCCGAGACCTCGACGATTGCCACCTCGACTGCAGAATCTTCGACAGCCGAGACCTCAACAATTGACACCTCGACTGCAGAATCTTCGACAGCCGAGACCTCAACAATTGCCACCTCGACTGCAGAATCCTCAACTGCCGAGACCTCAACAATTGCCACCTCGACTGCAGAATCCTCAACTGCCGAGACATCAACAATTGCCACCTCGACTGCAGAATCCTCAACTGCCGAGACATCAACAATTGCCACCTCGACTGCAGAATCTTCGACAGCCGAGACCTCAACAATTGCCACCTCGACTGCAGAATCTTCGACAGCCGAGACCTCGACGATTGCCACCTCGACTGCAGAATCTTCGACAGCCGAGACCTCAACAATTGCCACCTCGACTGCAGAATCCTCAACTGCCGAGACCTCAACAATTGCCACCTCGACTGCAGAATCTTCGACAGCCGAGACCTCGACGATTGCCACCTCGACTGCAGAATCTTCGACAGCCGAGACCTCAACAATTGCCACCTCGACTGCAGAATCCTCAACTGCCGAGACCTCAACAATTGCCACCTCGACTGCAGAATCCTCAACTGCCGAGACATCAACAATTGCCACCTCGACTGCAGAATCCTCAACTGCCGAGACATCAACAATTGCCACCTCGACTGCAGAATCTTCGACAGCCGAGACCTCGACGATTGCCACCTCGACTGCAGAAACCTCGACTGCGGAGACATCAACAATTGCCACCTCGACTGCAGAATCTTCGACAGCCGAGACCTCAACAATTGCCACCTCGACTGCAGAATCCTCAACTGCCGAGACCTCAACAATTGCCACCTCGACGGCAGAATCCTCAACTGCCGAGACATCAACAATTGCCACCTCGACTGCAGAATCCTCAACTGCCGAGACATCAACAATTGCCACCTCGACTGCAGAAACCTCGACTGCCGAGACCTCGACAATTGCCACCTCGACTGCAGAATCCTCAACTGCCGAGATCTCGACGATTGCCACCTCGACTGCAGAATCCTCGACTGCCGAGACCTCAACAATTGCCACCTCGACTGCAGAATCCTCAACTGCCGAGACATCAACAATTGCCACCTCGACTGCAGAATCCTCAACTGCCGAGACATCAACAATTGCCACCTCGACTGCAGAAACCTCGACTGCCGAGACCTCGACAATTGCCACCTCGACTGCAGAATCCTCAACTGCCGAGACATCAACAATTGCCACCTCGACTGCAGAATCCTCAACTGCCGAGACCTCAACAATTGCCACCTCGACTGCAGAATCCTCAACTTCCGAGACATCAACAATTGCCACCACGACTGCAGAATCCTCAACTGCCGAGACCTCGACGATTGCCACCTCGACTGCAGAATCCTCAACTGCCGAGACATCAACAATTACCACCTCGACTGCAGAATCCTCGACTGCCGAGACCTCAACAATTGCCACCTCGACTGCAGAATCCTCAACTGCCGAGACCTCAACAATTGCCACCTCGACTGCAGAATCCTCAACAGCCGAGACATCAACAATTGCCACCTCGACTGCAGAATCCTCAACTGCCGAGACATCAACAATTGCCACCTCGACTGCAGAATCCTCAACAGCCGAGACATCAACAATTGCCACTTCGACTGCAGAATCCTCAACTGCCGAGACATCAACAATTGCCACCTCGACTGCAGAATCCTCAACTGCCGAGACATCAACAATTGCCACCTCGACTGCAGAATCCTCAACTGCCGAGACCTCAACAATTGCCACCTCGACTGCAGAATCCTCAACTGCCGAGACCATAACAATTGCCACCTCGACTGCAGAATCCTCAACTGCTGAGACATCAACAATTGCCACCTCGACTGCAGAATCCTCAACTGCCGAGACATCAACAATTGTCACCTCGACTGCAGAATCCTCAACTGCCGAGACCTCAACAATTGCCACCTCGACTGCAGAATCCTCAACTGCCGAGACATCAACAATTGCCACCTCAACAGCTGAATCCTCGACTGCCGAGACATCAACAATTGCCACCTCAATAGCTGAATCCTCGACCGCCGAGACATCAACAATTGCCACCTCGACTGCAGAATCCTCAACTGCCGAGACATCAACAATTGCCACCTCGACTGCAGAATCCTCAACTGCCGAGACATCAACGATTGCCACCTCGACTGCAGAATCCTCAACTGCCGAGACCTCGACAATTGCCACCTCGACTGCAGAATCCTCAACTGCCGAGACATCAACGATTGCCACCTCGACTGCAGAATCCTCAACTGCCGAGACATCAACAATTACCACCTCGACTGCAGAATCCTCGACTGCCGAGACCTCAACAATTGCCACCTCGACTGCAGAATCCTCAACTGCCGAGACATCAACAATTGCCACCTCGACTGCAGAATCCTCAACTGCCGAGACATCAACGATTGCCACCTCGACTGCAGAAACCTCGACTGCCGAGACCTCGACAATTGCCACCTCGACTGCAGAATCCTCAACTGCCGAGACATCAACGATTGCCACCTCGACTGCAGAATCCTCAACTGCCGAGACATCAACAATTACCACCTCGACTGCAGAATCCTCGACTGCCGAGACCTCAACAATTGCCACCTCGACTGCAGAATCCTCAACTGCCGAGACCTCAACAATTGCCACCTCGACTGCAGAATCCTCAACAGCCGAGACATCAACAATTGCCACCTCGACTGCAGAATCCTCAACTGCCGAGACATCAACAATTGCCACCTCGACTGCAGAATCCTCAACTGCCGAGACCTCAACAATTGCCACCTCGACTGCAGAATCCTCAACTGCCGAGACCTCAACAATTGCCACCTCGACTGCAGAATCCTCAACTGCTGAGACATCAACAATTGCCACCTCGACTGCAGAATCCTCAACTGCCGAGACATCAACAATTGCCACCTCAACTGCAGAATCCTCGACAGCTGAGACCTCAACAATTGCCACCTCGACTGCAGAATCCTCGACTGCCGAGACCTCGACAATTGCCACCTCCACTGCAGAAACGTCTACAGTCCCGACTTCTACAGCAAGGACGACTACTGGAAGGACGAGTTCAACCACGATGGTTTCTACAACGCCAACAACAGCTGCAAGGACGACTACAGTTCCAACCACAACAGTTCCAACTACCATGGGCACAACACCAGCGTGTTGTGTTCTGGGAGGTGTTTGGTCGGAATGGGTACAAACCGGAACTTGTAACGACACTTGTGGTAACTGCGGAACAACTACCTACTCAAGGACTTGTCTCTCACAGAGCATGTGTGGTGATTGCAGGTATTTCATTGATTTCTGTTATTAGTCCTCCAAACATTTTTTTCCAGTGGCCGCTCATCAAAAACAGGAGAGTGTGCTCCAGCACCATGCGAATACCCAAGAGCAACATGTTGTGGTACCAGAACCAAAATTATCGTTGGAAGTACATTCGAATGTTCTGCAGGGGTTAGTAAAGTCATAATAATTAATTATTAGTGGATTTCTTACAGGACGACAGTGACCCACCACCATCCACCCTCTGCGCACCGTCTTGCTGTCCATCTTCTGGAGGATACTGGTCAGAATGGTCTGATGGAGGTGCCTGCCCTACTTCATGTGGGTCTTGCTCTCAGAAAACTCAACGCCGTGTCTGTCTGTCACCATCTTCATGCCCATGCAGGTCTTTTTGAAACAACTTTCCAACAAGTTTCATCTAATTTTGTTCAATTTCAGAGGTGCTGATTCTCGTGAAGTCAACTGTGGCATTGGTGTTTGTTATTTCCCACTAGACTCGTGCTGTGCAGGATTTTCGGCTACTGTCATTGATAATGCACATGCATGCGGACCTCAGGTAAGCTTCAAAGGTAGCTATTTCTCAGGAGTGAAATTTTAAGCCAAACTACACAACACCATATGCTCCATACGACCCAACATGCTCGGAAACGTGCTGCGCAGAAACTGGAATTTGGTCAGAATGGACAACGGATCCCATGCAATGCAGAGATTACTGTGGATCGTGTGGAAATCAGACAAAAACAAGAGAATGTCTCTCGGAAGCGAATGGATGTCCTTGCGCGTAAGTATCTCATTTGAAAAGTGTTAAAGTTTCAAAAAAGATTACTGTAGTCAAGAAAACTGAAAAGTTCTGTTTCAGAGGCCCTACGACATTGACTGAACCATGTGGCGTTGGAGTTTGCTACTTCCCAAGATTGAGTTGCTGTCCAGGATTCACTGCAACCGTTATCAACAATGCACACGCCTGCGGACCATTGGTAAGTCTTGGAAGAACCTTCCAGACCAAAAATTCGATTTTCAGCCCACCCAAGTAGCGGAACCCGAGAAAATCAACACTTGCGGTGTAGACTGCTGCCCGAGCGCAGGAATTTGGGGAGAATGGACCACAGCAATTGCATGTAACGATACTTGTGGATCTTGTGGTACTACAACAAGATCTAGAGTTTGTCTGTCATTACAGTATGGTTGCGGTTGCACGTGAGTGGCAAAATTAGTGCCAAGAATCTATAATTTTGGTTTCAGGGGCGCTGCCACGGATTCTCAACCATGTGCTTCTTCGGTTTGTTTGTACCCAAGAGCATCTTGTTGTCCGGGCTACAAAAAAACAATTGATGTGGCCACTAAGAGCTTCTTCTGCGGTCCATTGCCAACAACACCGGCTTTCAATCCTGAACAGACGACTTGTTGTGATCCAGGTGAGTATTTAGCGTCTAGGGCCTATTTTTGCTGCTACAAGTCATTTTCTTCATCAAACTTCACAATTTCTTTACGTTAACGTCTTTCAAATCTCATAAAAAGTGATTTTCCAGAAAACATTGGTCTCTGGAACCAATGGACCGCTTGGACCACATGCAGCGCATCTTGTGGAGGCTGTGGAACTCAAACCAGAAATCGTACCTGCGCTTCGGAACCGTATGGATGTCCTTGCGTGTAAGTATTTCAAATTTTTGGCTTCCAGGCCCTTGAAATTCTCTGGCAGGTAGTTAAGAGCGTACAACAATTTTGGGGTCATTGGGGTTCAAAGAAATTTAGGGATACGAAATACCTAAAATATTTCGAATTTTGCACTTTCGAATAGTGGATTTTTAGCCCCTGATTCACTTTGTAACCCCCGAAACAATGTACCGCCTGAATGTTCTCTTCTACAACTCTCAAATCCCAAATTTTCAGTGATGACAAAGTGGAAACCAGAATTTGTGGACAAGCGGCATGTACAACTGGAACTCCTTGCTGTTCTGGCAAATATCTAGCCACTGGATACGACGGAGCTCAGTACTGCCAAGCTAATACGGTAAGAGAACTTGATTTAGTCGGAAAAAACCATTAAAAATGAATCTTTTCCAGCCAGAAGTGTGCCCCGGAACTTGGACGGCCTGGACGGCGGCCCCCGGAGCTACATGCAACGACACTTGTGGAAACTGTGGAATCATCAGCATGCAACGCTATTGTTTCCCGTCTGGATGTCAGTGCAGGTATGTGAAACTCCAACAATGCGTCCGATAAGTTTAGGCCCCCTTATATTTCTATCCCCGCACCAAAACTAGAATAGTTATCAAAAATCTGTAAATGCAGTTCCATTCAAAATGTAAAATAACCTCTATAAGCAAATTTTAGGTGTCCCAGCATTTTTGGTCCCTGCGTACCACCAAAAAGACACGTTTTCAAGCGTCCAATAAATTGTGCTCCCTGAAAATTTCGAAATTCAAAAAAATTTGGTTCCCGGGGTAATTTTACATTTGGAACTGAACTGCATTCCCAAATTTTCCATAATTATTCTAGTTTTGGTCAGAAGGGAAAAATATAGGGAGGTCCTAAACTTATTGGGCCCGCTGTATTAAAGAGTTTTTAGTTTTTAATTGTAATATTTTCAGCGGCGCATTCACCTCTCAACAACCTTGTGCTAACAGCGTTTGTCTCTTCCCACGTGCATCCTGTTGTGCTCCGTACAAGAAAACCATCGACATCCCTACAAAATCGTTCTACTGCGGATAACCGTTATTTTTTGTCAAGAGCATTTCTGTTCAACTTCTCAGAAATTAAATATTTCATTCAATTCTATAGGTTTTTTGGTGTTCTTTTTTCCCAAGAGTTCTTTTCCGAGTGTCCCGATGATGTGATAATTGCCAGATGTCGTGGCAAAACACTGCCTCCTTCGCCCCGGTTCTTGTCTAGCACTCTCTCCGTGCGATACACTGTTTCTCCTTTAGCGCACGTGCAGAGACTAAGAGTCCGCAAATACGCGTTGTGGTGTTTGCGTATTTTAGAGGTCAGCATGATTCTATGTCTCCTTTTTGGCATTCAGTGTTCCCTCTCTCCATGGACCGTTCTCGTATTTTTCTATTGATTTGGTATCCAATTTGGGCCGTGTCTGTTTTTGCTTAAATTGTTTAAACGCTCGTGTCAAATGGAAAACCTAAGAAAATTGTGGCATTTCGAAATTCTCCGAATTGAGAAAAAACAAGGATTATATTATTCTCATACGCTAATCATTAGAAATAAGTGACAAAATTCTATGGTTATTGATTTCTCTTGCAGTTTTTCCAAACGAAAAACCTCTGCAACCATAATTTTTGATTTTTTGGGCATGATGTCCATCACACCCGCCTTTTGGTTGCTATGCAATTACTCAGACAATGTCTCAAATGTCACCTGGTATTTTCTTGTCGTTTTTGCTCTTCAACTCTTGCATTTAGCCTAATTTCCAAATTTCAGCTCACCATGGACGCGCTCGAAAACAGTTTGATATCAAAAATGAGTCAGATGACCACCGACGACAGAGAGGTAACTCTAACTTCACAAATTTAAGAAAATTATCGCTAATTTTCAGAATCTCATTCTCAAGTTCAAAGACATCATTTCTCCACGTATCATCCCACACGAGCTTGCCGCTTTCTATTTGGATCTTGCCAATTGGTGAGTTTTTATAAATTCGATAAATAATAATACAAAATTTTTCAGGAATCTGTCAACTGCCATCTCAGTGTTCTACGATCAGAATGGAGATTTGGTGCATATGGAGGAGGCATTCCGTCAGTCGTGTCTCTCATCAACAGTTAAGGAATGCACGAACAAGGAAGCGATTTCAGGGGTTGGACAATTTGAATTCGGACTTTTTGAAGAGAAAACATGTTTCAGACCTTTACCTACCGCCCAAACACCACATTCTTCATTGGTTGGAGAGTTGTGAACGACGGACGATTCAGATGGCCTGATGGCACTCGGCTTGCATTTGTTGATGGTGAGTAGTTAGTATTGATCAGATATCTAGGCTTAACCAGACACGGCAAATGTATCGGTGGGTACCGAAGTTTTGAGGTCATTGGGGTACAAAGCGATTTAGAGGTTTGAAATCCTCGATTCGGGTGTACAAATGGCCTGAACAACGAGCGTTGCATCCCCAAATTTTAGATTTTGTACCCCCAAATCGCTGTACCCTCCGAATTATGTGCCACCAGATACTCTCAGGCTTCAAGCATCTAGAAGCTCGGATAAACTCTGCCATACTTTCTATACAAGTAATTTTTCCAGGTGACCCAATCGACTACGAAGTGTGGAAGGATACAGTTTTGGATCCAGACGCATCGGAGAATATCGAGATTCGTATCACATGCCCATTTGAGATGGGGGACTTCAAGGCGAGATTCCAGTTCGTCACTCCACAGAATATCTTCTTTGGAGGTAAGAAATTATGAAAAATTAATTACTCTATTGCGAAAATGAGATTCTAAGACTTCTAAACATACTGACAGGGAACTAGGGAACTACTGCGGTCTACTGTAGCTACTAGAAACATACATGTCAAGAATCCTTGGAATTGAGTGTTGATGAGCAAAAAAATTGTCTTGTCTTAGTTTAATAACTTATCAACTAAACCCATTAGGTTCCTCTCATAATTTTACCTACATATAATATGCCTATTTTGCAAGCTAGCTGGACAAAATTGAGCTGTCTAGAAAAATAGCGAGCTCTGCTAGGGCATGTTCAATTGTATCTCAAGTACATGTGACAAAAAATACGTAACTGAAATTGAATGCAGATTATTAAAACTCACCACAGCCTACTCCATTCAGTGAACTCGCTTGGCCAGCTTACTGATATCATTTTTGGGTTGAGAATACGCTAGAACCTCTGGAAAGTTCGGCGATTGATCTCAGATGACGTTCAATAAACGCACCTATCTTATCATCTCAGCTAGCATCCAACTTCATTGTTTTCATGTCAATATTTTACCAGATAAGAAGATACCAAAATGATGTATCTCCCCGATCTCTCAAAACTAAATACAATCAGATTGAAACTAGGTTAACCTACACAGAAATTATGCTAAAATTTATCCTCACACAACAATTCGTTTCATTTCAGAATCGATCTGGGTGATTCTTCGCGTACGTCCACTTACCGAAGCCGAGGCCGCGATGGAAGTCTTCGCACAACCAATGGATCCATACCCACGCCAGCTGATGCCATACCAATTCGAGGGACCAAGCGCGCCAGAACCATCACCTGTTCCAGATCCACCTCAAGGATCTAACGATGAGCCCATGATGGAATAATCATGTGCTCATCCATCTCCCCCTCATTCAAAGCATCTCATATCTATAATAATCTTCTTACTACTGTTGTGATTCATTCCTTTTCTTCACCTCCTCCTGATGCATGTACATTTTTGCTAGTGAAAATGAGATGCGAATTTTCTGAAATCCCCAAGCTAAATTTTTGTACATAATATACATAATGAGGTCTGCTGTGCAGACGTTCTTCAATACAATGCATTTAGCCTTGCACTTATACTTGTCCCCTTCTGAATTACAGTCCAATATCGTGTTATTTACCAACCAGTCATTTATATTTTGTGATAGAGTGTCCCCAATACTTTGAAATGTCTCGTCCCCGCCAGTTCTCAAATTCATAAATCTCCTAATTGCTTTAGTGGAAATAAAGTCCTTGTTAAAGTTTTCGTAGCAGTCCTCATACAGGTAGATCAATTTTCAGAGCTTTGAATTGTTTTCAGCTAGCTATCATAAAATCAAAAGTCAACCATTAAATTTCAACTATTTTTATCGCCACCATTTATTGCACTAATCCATGTTGCAAGATTATAATTCAAATGAATAAATGAGAAAGAATGAAACATCAAATTGATTCAATATTGGGCAATTGTAGACTCGGTGCAATGTTGTTGTTGGGATGTTTAGGCGCTGGCGAGCTCGTCTTGGGCTCCGGTGGTGATGAGATGGGCGAAGGCCTTGTAGTCGACCTCTCCTCCCTCGATTGGTGGCTTTCCCTGGAAATTTCATGTATTACTATCAGTATCATCATTAATTAACAGCTAGAAAGTTATCAATTTACCTTGTACATGGCCTTGATCTCGTCCTCGTCCAATGGCTCTCCTCTCTTGTTTTGAAGGATCTTGATGAGCTCGTCCTCCTTGATCTTTCCACAGTCCTTCTTGTCAAACATGGCGAAGGCTCCGACGATGGTGGCCTCTGGGTCAGTTCCTGGAATTCAGTTTAATTGAGATAAGCTCTCTATATTCCATGGCTTACCGGTCAATCGCTCTCCGAAGAGGGTGAGGAAGACGGTGAAGTTGATTGGTCCGGATGCCTCCTTGATCATGGCGTCGATCTGGCTGTCTGGGGCGATTTGTCCCATGGAAGCGTAGAGATCCTTGAGATCGGACTGAAAAAAATGAATTTTAGAAGCTGCTATTCTTCAAGATAAAACAAACCTTGTCGATGACTCCGTCCTTGTTCTGGTCCATAATACCGAAAGCCTCCTTGAATTCCTGGATGGTCTTCTGGTCGAATTGAGCGGCCTCGGATCCCGAGCGCTTCTTGGAGGACTTCTTCTTGGCGGCCTTGGACATGTTGGAAAAGGTTCTCTACCTGAAAACCAGAGGATAAAAAAGAAACGCTAATGACTAAGACGATTGGTAGGAAAAATGAGAGCAGAAACTTTGAGATGCACACACATACACACGGAACGAATGAAAAGCAAAGAGAAGAAGTTTTCGTTTTCCCCGATCCTGTCGAGAGCACTGAGATAATAATGGTTGGTTGGTAGGCGTATGGGAAGAGAAGGAGGAGTAGCTGAAGGAGGAGGGAGGTGATACGAAAAGGAGGAGGTGCTCTTTTCTCGTCGGCATCGGCATCGGGAGGCAAGTTAGTAGGCAATCGGCGGAGGGTGGCAGATTCTCGGGATGCCGTTTCTAATATAGTGTAATACAACGGTCCGCGAAAGTTTCTCAGCGTAGAGATAACACGGATCGAATAGATTCGCGACCGAAAGAGCGGGTGCCGTGATCCCGACTCGAATGTCTGGTGTCTCTTTGGGATCCGCAGACACTCCTGATTACTCTTGTGCTGGCATACAGCGGGAGAAGGGATGGATATACGCAATATCTTTTCTATTTGAGAAACGCAAATATCTAGAGAGTAGTGAGAAGGAAGAAGAATTTTTGGAAAAAGCCAACTGTTTGGCTTTGAATATTTTTCAAGTGCATCTCTAGGAGCAGGTAAAAGTTAAGGTGGTAGATTCGTTTTTTTTTTTGACTGCTGTCGATGCTTTTGCGCAGAAACGCAAAGCGAGGGTGGATGTCATAAAAAAGCTGGGTTCGGGAAGATGAATGATCAACGCGAGGGTGGCCAAATTATACAGAAATAGAACAGTCTACTAGAATGAAATCTAACTTGAGGTATATTGGAACAATTTTCATGAATTCCATATACCAAATAATTCTTAGTTCAGTTATCCTTTCCCCCTTATCCAACCCAATTACAGTATGCAACTTCACTAAAAAATCGAGTTCCTTTTTCCCCTATCATGAAAACCTAGAAACCCGAAGAAAACCAAAACCTCCAAGGAAAGAAAACTTCAAGACGTCAGGAAAAACTTTGAGCGATCGGACGACAGCTGACGCTCAGAATGTTGTTTTCAGACCAGGAAGCCCACAAGGATCACTATCAAACTCTCGGAGTCACAACATGTAGGAAAGGTCGGGTCAATTTTTTGAAATAATATTAGGCTGGAAAATCAGTTGAGACAAAACCGCAAACTATGCATTTTCAGGGAAAGTATATTGCATTTTCTCTAATAAAGCTCAACTGTTCACTTATTCATATCGATTCCTGTGAAAGATATTAACTTGTGGTCTATTGAAAAATTACTTTTCATAATATCACCATTATTTTATCAGTTGACAAATTTTCAATATCTTTCACATGAATTGAGATAATTGAGCTCAAAGTTGACGGTTTCGGTAGGCTTCTGATAGAGGAAATACGGTGAATGAACTTTGGCTGGGATCCTTATGATAAAAAATTGAACAGGAAAATCGTATCAAACAGCTGAAAATTTTTTATTTTCAAATGATAACAAACAGTGAATTCAAATGGAGGACACTTCTGCGTCAATCACAGAAATGAATAAAATGGAAAAAATTCAAGAAAAGTATCAAGGGCTAATCGGAGCAAATTTAGTATCTGTTTGATTCCAGCAAGCAACACAGGGGCCAATAACTATTATTTCCAACCGCTCAAAATTAGAGTTTCAGTTCTAATTATTCTTATTTTCATTTTAAAATCATATATTTTCAAACCGTTAAAACACTAACATTTACCGTCAACACTGTAATTGGAGTGCATCATATACTCAATATTTGAGCTAATTCATCTTGGTTTCTGTATAAGATATCAAAAATTTTTCAACAGGTGAAATATTAGTCATAATAACACCAATGTTTTATCAGTTGACAGATTTCCGATAAGTTTCACAAGAATCGAGATAATTGAGCTCAAACTGAAAGTATAGGGTGGCATTCTATCATAGTGTTTACAGTATTTCTGTTTTTGAGGAATCAGAGGCTTCAGCGTTTTTTAACATAAACATCTTTGTCTTTGACCGTTTTGTTTTAACAGAAACATCTCTAATTGATTAGCGTAAACCAGATCTTCAAAATTTTTCAAAAAAGAGATTTAGGAGTTGATTTATAACAAAATGATGATAAAATTAAGATACAACACATTTCATTATTCTGAAAAAAAAGTTAACTTTTCTATTCGGACAGTAAACACACAAATTTCTTGCGTTACTGTTCTCCTAATACCACAAGCGTATTCTCTCCTGGCCACCTGTCATTCACTGATCCCTAATGCATCTTCCCATTCTCACCCACTGCTTCACCCCTTCCTCACCACCCGCATCCCCTCCCTGTTTCTTTTTCCATTTTCTCAATTTATGTGATCGGAGAACTTTCGGAGGGCCCCGATGGCGCGGGTAAGTCGATGAGAGGAGTGCGGCGAGAGTAGCAATCGCAAGAGAGTTTTGTGCCCATCATCTTCTAGGAAACCTCCATCGGATGCCTGATGTTAGCACCACGGGGGCGGTGCGCCTCTTGTGTAAAGTTGTTGAGATTTGCTCAAACAGCTCCCTCTCCCTCTTTCTCTCCATCTCCGAAGCCTCCTCGGGGTGCCGCGACAGTGTAAAAGGGAGACAAGAGCGACGGATATTCTTCAGTCAGTCTCATTCAGCTACTCAACACAGTCCACAAAATGGTGAGTTTCCATGAGTTGCACTAAAAAACTTATATTATAAGGCTGATGTATTATGAGACTTACATTGATTAACTTATATCTTTTATAACTTATACCTCACATCATATCATGAGTAAGTCAGTATAACATTTCCTTTCCTAGTCATTAGATAAGGTATAGCAAAGGGTTAATCTAGAATAATTAACAAAAAACTCAATTTTTTTTATCAATATATCAGATATAGCTTATTTACAATCTAAATTAGGATAGTTAGCTAACAAAAATCTAATAATCCTTCCTTGCATTTCCAAATTTTCCTCTTTTAGTCCAAGGCCGCCAAGAAGAAGTCCTCCAAGAAGCGCTCGGGATCCGAGGCCGCTCAATTCGACCAGAAGACCATCCAGGAGTTCAAGGAGGCTTTCGGTATCATGGACCAGAACAAGGACGGAGTCATCGACAAGGTTTGTCTTATCTTGAAGAATAGTAGCTTTTAAAATTGATATTTTTCAGTCCGATCTCAAGGATCTCTACGCTTCCATGGGACAAATCGCCCCAGACAGCCAGATCGACGCCATGATCAAGGAGGCATCCGGACCAATCAACTTCACCGTCTTCCTCACCCTCTTCGGAGAGCGATTGACCGGTAAGCCATGGAATATAGGGAACTAATTTTAATCAAATTGAATTTCAGGAACTGACCCAGAGGCCACCATCGTCGGAGCCTTCGCCATGTTTGACAAGAAGGACTGTGGAAAGATCAAGGAGGACGAGCTCATCAAGATCCTTCAAAACAAGAGAGGAGAGCCATTGGACGAGGACGAGATCAAGGCCATGTACAAGGTAAATTGATAACTTTCTAGCTAGTGATTAATGATAATACTGATAATCAACAATGAAATTTCCAGGGAAAGCCACCAATCGAGGGAGGAGAGGTCGACTACAAGGCCTTCGCCCATCTTATCACCACCGGAGCCCAAGACGAGCTCGCCAGCGCCTGAATATTTCAAGCCCACAAGCAATTGCAACCGTTTTGGGAGTGGCGTCAACAATATTCTCGTGTTCAACCTGGTGTATCGCTTGAGAACGAGTCCCCTTGTGCTCAACCCGATCCACCATCTTATTCATTTGAATTATTGTTGTCATTTAGTGTGGCGCTGCGTTCAGACGACGATGCTCTAACCCATTCCGCGCGCGTTTCGCTACACTCGCCGCTCATTACCCTCCATTTTCTAGCCGAGATCCTCATTTTAATCACCTGGAAACGTGTGGTTGCCGGTTGGTTTGACAGCTTCTTCCACAAGTTGCAAGAAGTACGTCAATTCGAAGCCATCTGGCCACCCTCGATTTCCTAACCACGTCGTCTGACTGCGCGTCCACACTTATCACCCCAAATGGTTTCTTTTGTTCATTTTTCCAATTCTTGAACGCTCTACACTACTACTGTCATTTTTGCTATTCCTTATAATTTCCCCCAATTCTTTTCTTTTTTTGCTCTTTTTCTCTCTTAAAGCAGTTACTTGTGGTGCATATACATTCTCCCACTAGGGACTAGTCCAAAAGTTCTACTGTATTTTCAATTATGTAAAACGCAATAAATAATCTTAAAATCCAAGAAATAACGTCCAAAGTCCTTCATTCTTCTTTTTCAGAAAAAAAAATAAGTAACTTAGAAATCTCAACACATAATCTCTGGAATGCAACTCAATTATGTTTCTAAAGGGGGAGAATCTGATAGTAAACGAAATGCGAAATTATCCGATATGTGATCTTCCTATTCCAGCTGTCCAACAAACGAGGTGTGCTCCGACGCCCATGGTTGGATTGAGGCATCGGCGAACTTCCAGAAGAATGCGGCTCCAGCGAGATAGACAGATATAATGATGTACATAATTACATTCCATTCTCCAATTATCTGAAAGAAGGGATTATCCAAAAAATAAGTAATCCTCTCAATTTCTTACTCCATTTTCTACAATAGCTCCGACTAGAAGGGGTCCAAAGATTCCGGGAACGGTGGCGAAGGTGTTGGAAACAGCCATAAGATGTCCAGCATACTGAGGGGCCAAGTCCAAATGATTAACCGAGAATCCACACCAGCAAATTCCACCGAGTCCGATTGAGATCGAGAAGAAGAGAACCAAAAGAAGGGAGTTGCTCGTGGTCATGACCAGGAACAGGAACACCGCTTGTCCGATAAATCCTAAAAGTTTTTTTTTTTCAAAATTTTACATTTGAGTAGTCATAAGCACCAGCAGCGCATGCCATCTTTCTCACGAATAGTGTGTCATAGTGCTTATTCTTTCTCAAGTAGTCACACAACTGCCCTCCGGTTACAATTTGGAAGCCCATCAAGAAATACGGAAGGCTGCTTGCAAGACCAGCCTGGAAAAATTGACAATTGCATTCAAAATTTAGAATTTTCAAGTTATCTTACTTTCTCCAGATCATATCCAGCGATATCTTTTAGCATCCGTGGGAGATTGGTGAGCATGATATAGAATCCAAAGTTCTGGGCACTGTGGGCCATGATAACAGCCCAGACTGGTTTTGAGCGGAGGATCTTGCCCCATGGAACAAGCTGAAAAATTATTAATCATTTAATAGAAAATTCTTACAGTACCAGTCAATAAGATATACAAAAACCTTATTTTTCAGTCAATTTGAAGTCCATTTTGGTTCATTTTCAGAAGTCTGAAACTCGATTGTCAATTTTTTGATCATTTTGAAAACTTTAGAGAATGTAAAACTGACCTAGATTAAAAAATTTAAAATTTCGAATTTTTTTGAAAATTCCTAGTTTCTCAGCTATTTTCGGATTTCTAAAAGGCACCCCTTTCTGTACTGAAAAATGAGAAAAATAGGTGTCTTTTAGCAAAAATCTCAAAAACTACGAATTTTCTAAAAATTCTGTCAATTCAAAATTTTCAATCTGGGTCTGTTTTATACCCTCCAAAATTTTCAAAGCTGTCGGAAATTTGACAGCTGAGCTCTATGATTCTGAGAGTGGTCAAAATGACTGAAATTCCACTGAAAAAACTTTTTTGCATATCTTAATAACTGGTACTGTATGTTATCATGTTTTTACTAAAATTTTTATGTTTGTCGCATTTCGTTCTCCTTCTCGATCTCTGTGTCGTTTTTCACTGTGTTCTTTTCTCCACGAAAAAGTGCTCCAGCGTTTTCCCTTTCATCTTTTTCATGTGTATGTTTTTGTGTAATACAAAAAGTTCCTCCTATCTCTCTTTTCTCCCAACACACACGCCAACTCACATAATGGCTCTGGCTGAAGGCATCACGCTGCAGTAAAGCGAGCTCGGAAGTTGTGATTTTCGGATCATCCTCTGGCCGATCATGCACCGTCTTATACCACACAGTGCACCAGATCACCCCCAGCGCTCCTGAAAAACAAAGTTTCTTGGGGAAGAGCAAATTGGGACCTACCGAAGAACCAGAAAATCATTGGCCATCCAAAACTTTCTCCTATATAGGCAGACAAGGGCATAGCGATCACAGTTCCAAAGTATGATCTGAAAAACCTCTGTAATTAGACTTTAATTTTTGTTTCATAGTTCCCAACCCCGAAAACGCAAAAGTCGCCAATTTGGTTTGTTCTAACGGCGGCGCCCATCTGCTCCAGATAACATGCATCGCTGGATAAGTGACTCCTTCCAGTAATCCCTCCATGAAACGAGCAAACACCAGCATTCCCCAACCCATTCTGGCAAACGGAGGAGTGAGCAGCGTGAAGACAGCGGTTCCTATAAATAAATGAATGAGATATGGGAGATGGGTAGAGGAGATGTACCAAATGTGCCAGCGAAGAAGACCGTTTTTGCTCCATGAGTGTAGGCAAGATATCCTCCGGGTAATTGGGACACAATGTAGCCGTAAAAGAAGGAGCTGAGAACGACTCCTTGGGTCATAGGAGTCCAGTTTTCAAAATCGCCATGGACCTGAAATTTGGGTTTTTTTTTCTTAAAAAGCACCAAAGAAGAGTATATATTATTCACCCGTACTGTATATACCGTAAAACCCGTATTAGAAAGGCCACTTTATTAGAGGGGCCCCTCTGATAGAAAGGCCCTCCAGGAGGCGCTTGAAAAAAATAGAAGGACCCCCTGTAATAGAAGGGCTCTCTGCGAAAAAAACCCCCTCCAAAATGTGTTTTGAATTCAGAAAATTTCCGTACTTTTCCAGTGGAAAATGTTCCGGGAACTCCACAATTGAATAGGAATTTGTAGAAACTCTATTTTTGCAATGAAAATCTTGCTAAATTTTGTTGAAAATGGCAGATTTTTAATGAATTTTGAACGTAAATTCGTCGAATTTTTAATGCAATCTTTCGGAAAAAACTGGATGGAAAAATAGAAGGGCCCCTGTAATAGAAGGGCCTCTGTAATAGAAGGGCCATCCTTAGATACCTTAGACCAAAAAAAGGTCCTTCTAATACAGGTTTTACGGTGAGCAACTATTGAGGAGAACGGGCGCTTAGTGCTGTTCTTGGATTTGCAAAAATGTTTTTTTGTAATTTATCTTGAACAAGAATATTTTCAGAGTAAAACGCTACTAGTGAACAAAAATGTTGAAACTCGCAATACGAGAAAATGAAAACTATTCCAAAATCTTCATTTTGACAAAACCTTTCTTTTTAATCTTGTATCCCTTGTAGCTCCTCTGACTTCTGACTTTTTTCATTTATTTTTCAAATCCCAACCTAATCTTTGACGCCTTCAACCCTCCACTTACATGCAGCATTGTTCCATTCACTTTTCTCTCGCTTCCAGAAGTCATCTCGACGATTGCGATGCTCAAATTGGCCCGCATCGCGTAGATGTTGGCGAATCCAAGCAACGCGAGCACCGCCACCACGTGACGTCGTTTCCATCGTTTTGCATCCAGCGCTTCATCATCTGAAAAGTAACTAATACTTGTTGGGGTGGAGGAAAACTTGGATTTTGTTTCAATAAATAAAATTAATATCACTAAATCGTGAAAAAAACCTACCTGCCAACTTCTCTAGCTTATCGTCAAAGCTCTCATAGGTCTCATGTTCATTCTGGCTCAATATCCGATACATACGCAGTGTTTTTCATAAAAATATAGGTTAGAAAGATACGATCATTAACGTTTCTCGAAGAAAACAGTTTGACGGACAGTGCCCCGAGAGAGTGAACGATTTGGAGAGACACAGACAGCGAAAGGAACAAAACCACGGGGCAAAGGACACCTTTTGTGTCGTTTGTTCGCAAAGAGAGTGAGTGTGGATGTTTATTTGGGATTGATTGGAAAAATGTGATACGTTTTCTAAACAATTATGCAACTCTAGACTTTGTATATAATCATTTTATAAATCTAAAAAATTAGTCTAAACTATGCTCGCCATGTATCGCAAAATTTGATCGTACACCTGTACCGGTCAATAAGATATTTAAAAACTGTATTTTTCAGTGGTTTTTCGGCCATTTTGACCACTTTCAGGAGTCTGGAGCTCGATTGTAGTGGGCAAAATGGCCAAATATCTACCAAAAATACGCCTTTGTATATCTGATTGGCTGGAATTGTAACTAACCTCACAAATTAGCTTATTAACAACACAAACTAGCTCAAATCTTCAAAAAACTCACCATCTATCGTTTCCGAAGTACCGTACGCCAGCGTCCTTGCTGGTGGCGTTTCAGCCTCCATTCTCTTTCTCTAGACTCCGCCGGTCGGAGCCTTCCTACTGCTCCAAAACTCACGTCTTCTTCTCCTCTTCTCCTCTCTTCTAGGCGCCCTTCTATTGATTTTCGGATGAAACGGCTGTGTGTGCGGAGCCCGCCCCTCACGCCGTCTGCAATCCCATAGACTAACTGAAAATGGCCAGAGCAGAAGAGAGGAAAAAAGCCGAAAAATTTTGTGTTGTGCTTGGAGTCATGAGCCCCCTCCGTTTTTTTTTCGAGAGCTCTCATTAGTCATTCAGTCTGTGTGGCGCGTTGAATATAAATTTCGGGTCGTTTTAGTCTCGTCAAAATACGAAATATACATATACAAGCATTTATATTCGTAAAAAATTGAAGTCTTCACTCTAAAGTGACAGGAAATGGGATCTGGGTTCTCACGGAGAATCTTCTACTGGTATCAACTGGGGGAGAGCAAGGGATCTAATATGAAAAGAGAACTGTAATTACAAGTATTATGGATGATGGTCAATGGGGAGGGATGGGCAAAGTTAAGACCGGAAAAAAGATTGCCGGGATATTAAACAAAGTTCATGAAAACAAGGAAAAGGAATAATTAATCGGGGAGAATACTGTAGCTGCCGGGGTAGGTTACAAGTAATAGACAAATAATAAAAAAGGAGCATCACAAATTATCATTGTTGCTTAGATGGAGTGTCCTCTTGGTCCATTGGAGTGTCCGAGTCATCATAGTAGAAGTCGGCCTTCCTATTCTTCTCATTGGTGAGAGTATGAGCTGTAGCGTAAGCCATAGCGCCAAGAAGGACTTGTGGACAGGTGACATAGTGGATATTGGTGCAACTGTAGCGTTCGCAGAGTTGGGAGACCTGAAATGAGGGAACATTGAAAGTGGGAAGCGAAAGAATAACCGTTTTTCAAAATGTTTGTGATTTTCATACTGTACCAGTCAATATGATGTACAAAAAAGTCTTTTCCAGGGGATTCTAACCATTTTCAGAAGTCTGGAGCTCGGCTCTCAAGTTTCCATTTGGAAAATGTTGGAGGTTATAAAACAGACCTAGATTGAAAACTTTACATTTACAGACTTTTTTGAAAATTCCTAGTTTTCAAGTTGTTTGCCAAATTCTGAAACACATCTTTTTTTGACCCGTTTTCAGTACAAAAACAGGAAAAAAGGTATCTTTCAGATATTGGCAAATAGATGGAAAACTAGGAATTTTCAAGAAATTCCGTGAATGTCAAGTTTTCAATCTAGGTTTGTTTCGTAGCCTCCAGAATTTTCAAATTGCCCCGACACTTGACAGCCGAGCTCTGGATTTTAGAAAACGGTCAAAATCGACTGGAAAACGCGGTTTTGCATATTTTCATGGCCAGCACTGTAGCTTTTAAGCTAGCTTTCAAGATTTAAAATTCTCACTAACCTTCTCCTGCAAAGCCTCATCCCTGGTGACCCAAATGGTATACACTTTCGATCCAGCTAGCTTCAAACACTCCTCGAGCATTGGAATATCCGATTCACTATCTCCACACACCAGACAGTTACCCTTGGACATATTCGGCTTCAGTCGCTCCTTCACCAAACGGATTCCATGACCCTTGTTGAAAATACGACCCTTCAGTTTTGCCTGCAATCAAAATCTCAAATAGGAAAATTGTTGAATTTGAGGGCTCACCTTTACGTAAATCTTAAAGTCCAATTCTGATTCTCTCATTGTCAACGTGGTTCCAGTTGGGTCAAAATCGTTGACAATCTTCACCAACTGCTCATGGAGCCGGGTGACCTTTCTCGCTGGGATCGTTCCATTCACATCTTGCTTGGCAATCGTGATGTGGCCACAATGCTTTTGGATTCCACTTCCAATCCATTTGAATGTACGGAATTCGGGTTTCTCGAGGAGCTCCTCAATCTAAAATACGAAATTCTCACTTTTTCTCACTAATTGAGATTAACTCACCAGTTCAAACACCTTATTCATTAATGTCAAATCCACAGCTGAGAAAGAGCGATCTTTAAACTGCTGAGCTGGATTCAAGTACCATTCTCTTCCAGCAGATGCTCCATAAGCATAATATCCTTCTGGAATAGTAGCAACCTCAAGAATTCCAGTATGGATTAGTGGAGCAGTGGTGACAATGGCACAGAATGTGGCGCAACGACGAGCAAACTGTGCTTGGATAACGGCTGAGTAAGCTGGTTGGACACTGGTGGGGTAGGAGCACGCGTAGCTTTTCAAGGTGCCATCACTAAAGATTCAAAATTGAAAGATTGCAAAATATGCGTATAACGCTCACCGATCAGTGAAGAATGTGTTATAGTGGATTCCACGTTGCAACATCTCAGCGGCTTGTTTAACCTCCTCGCTGAAAAGGATTGGTCCACCTTCGTAGAACGACCCAATGGTCTTGATGAACTCCTCGGCGTTCTCATACTCATCAGATTGAATGAATGATAGGAAAGCGAGATCCTTCTCCATCTCACTGAGCTCATCATGGATGTCATAGGTGATCTTGAAGCCTTTTTCCTCTCCAGACTCCTCATCGGCTTCCAGAGTCAGTTTGCTTGTTCCCTCAGGGCATGATGTTTCCAAAGAGGTCTGAAATTCATTGAGATTAGTTCGAGGTCAATTTTGAATAGTTGGCGAATAAGCCGGAGGGTACGACCATTCGGGGTACAAGGGGGTACAAAACCCGCCATTCGTGGAGCAATTTGGCGTTATTTTCAGGTATATTGTACCCGAAAATCGTTGTACCCTCCGAACTATGTCTAGTTACCTTAGCATTCTCCAAGGAGAACTTGAAATGTGGTCTGATAGGTAGTCCCTTTAAGACACACTCCACGATTTGACGACGAACTTGAGCGGTGCGATTCATGAGTCCGTAGAATTGGCCGAGTTGTTTTACCTGAAGTTCTTAATTCTAGCATTGATCGAAGTCCTTTCGCTTACCTCGCATTCACTAATAACCTCATGGGTCCACTTTGGATCCAAGAATTGATCACTCCACTCATCAATGTCATGAACACAGAGGAACTGGTTGATTTTCTCTCCATGCTTATTCCTGGTCTCCTTACTCTCTGTGGCAGCAGCAAAGAAGTTATCCGCGAATGCTTCAGTGTTGGCGATGTCTTCTACTCTGTGATAGCACTTGCCCTTTTGCTCAGAATAGAATTGAGCGTTGCTCAGCTGGACTTCAGTGCCAGCTCCAGTGGATAGGACCAGGGAAGCTGTTGGATTGCAGACAAGCATTTCCTTTGCCACCAAATTCATTCCGTCTTTTGATGGGGTAACTACTCCAATATCCATAGCGAGGTAGTGAGCAATCAGTCGGGATCTAGGAAGTCCATCTGTCTCGAAGATCACCGGTTTCCATTCAGGGTATTGTTCGCTGTGGAATTTCTGGTTTATCAACTCTGCCAACGCCATCACATCATCCTGGTACTGGCGGTAAGACTCAACGGATCTTCTGTTAGTCACGGCGACTTGGAACAGGACATCCTTGCCAATGCGGTCTGGGTACTTTTCAAAATATCTCTGCCATGCGCGGAGTTTCTCAGCGATTCCCTTGGTGTAATCAAATCTCTCGACAGAGAAGAACAATTGACCACCATCGGCGCATTTTCCCATTATCTATAAATAGTTGAGGTTAATGATAACACATTTTTCATTTTTCGTTTACTTGTTTTCTGATCTCTTCTGCTTCGATGACGGTTTGCGGGTTTTTGGCGATGTTGACAAAGTCAGCAATCTTAATGGACACTGGGAACACACCAAGAGAGCACGCAAATCCCTGAAAACATGTTGTTAGGTTCACACAGCAAACGTGCACAAGGAAATCTTACATCATGCTCTATGGTGTAGCGATCTAGACGAGAATCATAGTCAATCTTGGTTCTTTTAACATGATCAGCCACCAATTTCACAAAGGTTTCTCTGTCGCGACTGGTTTGGAATCCAACTTTGGTGAATCTCAGCAGAGCTCGAACGATCGGTTCACCAACTGTTCTATACTTGGTCATAAAGTTTGCTGGTGGTTGGAATGGGATATGCAAGAAGAATCCGATCTGAAGTGACTCTTTTTGTTTTCCTTCTCTCTCCTCTATACTGCTCACATCAAGACTTCCTTCCAAAGATCTCATAATCTGTCCACAAAGCATCAGATGGTAGTCGTGGATCCAAATAAAGTCCTGAGCGCGACTATTCCTAGCGGCGTTGATTGAGAAGAGGTAGTTGACGCGGACATACGCGCACCATTGCTCCCGGAGTGCCTGAAAAGTAGCATGAAACCGATATTCTGAGTTTAGTACGCACCTCCGGATCATTGTAGCATGGTGAAATGAACTGTGGCAAGTTGTGAAGTGCTGGCCAAAGGAGTCCGTTGCTGATTCCTCCGTAGTAAGTGTCATAGTCGTCCTGAAACAGTAAATTGTTGAGAATTCACTGGAAATTGGTTTGAGAAATTTACAAATAAGTGAATTCGAGTGTTTCTTGAACGGTTTATAATGTCAATTTTAGCTTATTAGCAGGAAAATCGAAATTTGTGGGTCAAAAAGGACATTTTAACGAATTTTGACCTAAAAATACGGAATTTCGTGGAATTTCACCGGGGAAAATGGCCAGAGAAAGTCATTCGCTAGTTTTTAACAATATTTATGAAAGAAAAGCCGGAAAAACTACGATTTTATGAGAGAAACATGTTCGTTGAGTCTGCAGAAGACGAAACAATAGTGACCTGCCGTTCGCACAGGCCGCACTGCGCAGCGGACCGCGAAAATCGATAATGCGCGTCCTCTGTGTGTTCGACTGGACAATACTGGGTGTAGGGTTTGAGGGAAAGGTCCAAAAAGAACTAGAGCTGGTCCCCAAGTGCTCTCAATGCTTTAAAATTGTCTAGAAAATATTGAAAAATGACTAGAAATCACAGAAATGATCACAAATGATCTAAAAAAGGTTTTGAATGCTTCAAAATTGGCAGAAAAGGGTTCAAATCAGCCTAAAATGATTCAAAGTTGAATAATAATAATAATCCTGAAGTCTCGTCTTCTCTCCTTTTTCCGTTCTAAACCAGGATCTTGTCCAATAGAGCGTACCTGATTGACTACTACTGGGTTTAGCTGGTAACTGTGTTTGTTGTAGGTGTTCAACACGGAAAGAAGAGACATATCGCTTCTGGAAATTCATTTTCCTTTATTTTCCTTTAACACAACTACTCACTCCACAGCTTGCTGTTTCGGAGTCAGCTCTTTCTTCTCATTCCGCTCTAAAACGCAGAAAACTTCTCCAGCGCATGCTTGCTTGATGAGTGGAAGTCCAATGGAGTTCGTTGTCGTCGAGTGCTCCTGAAAATTGTACCTTGCCGTGTTTTTCCTATAAAAATATCCCTACTTTGAGCTCCTCTTGCATGTTGACCCCCAGATTCGACAGCCATATGTTCTTCTTATCAGCCGACATGACTGGGTCCACACACGCCACCAGTCCACCCGAACCTTGTTTGATCTCCCAAGACCCGCTGGTTTTTCTGCTGATTGAAACTGGCGGTGCATTTGAGACGTTGATGACACGTTGCTAGAAAAAACAAAGTGATATAAAATGAGAAATTCCAAATTATCGTGCACCTTATCGTGCGACATGTCGACCAGTGGCATTTGAGTTGGTGGTGCCTCTTCATCCATGATGACATCATTAGCTAGGGTGACCATAGCTTGGAGATTGTCCTCGGATCCATACTTGGATGACATTCTCGAGCTTTGACGAGAGCGAGCAATCTAAAATAGTTTTTTCATAATTTCTCTGTACATTTCGACCAGCTTTGTACCTTCATTTGAAGATGACGATATCTCTCGGTGAACTGTTTGGCTCTGATACCAAGCATACTCTGTCTGAATCCAGGAATCGCTGCATAGAGCTCACGGAGCCGATTCTTGCTATGGTTCACATCATACAAGCACATGGAGAACAGCAATGCCTCTCTGTACTGTGTAGCATATGTCAAATCCGAGTCCACCACTTGTGGGACCACCGCTTTCCAGTAAGTGACCTGTAGAAACATCAAAGTTGAACATCAAAGTTCTTTTTCTTGCAAATTTTATATGTTGTTGTTGCATTGCCAACAGCTGACTCACCGTGTTGAATCCCAGCGTCTCCAAGAGCACAGAGAATATTTCGTCACGCGCTGATGGTTGGGTCAAGCACAGTTCCAAGACAATTGCCAAACCCTGGAAAGTTCAGAAGATTGTTGAGTGTTTTCGAAAGTAGATAAGAAATTTTTGATAGAACCAGAATCAAATTGACAGTTCTATCAACCAAAATAACAAAGAACCAACCTTCAACGCCATCTCAGAATTCTTCTGTCTCTTCTTCCAGACTCCATAACACACTCTTATCCCTTCCTTGATAATCATCATGGACTCATCCTCTTCAGCAGAAGATTCAGAAGTGGACGACAGGGTGTCAACCTTCTCGTAGATCCTTGGAGCCACCAGTTGACCAGTTGTGCAATCCATTTTCCTGGTTTCCACACGTACCTCGTTGGCCGGTATACCTTCATCATCCTTAGCCATTTCATCATGGTCCTCGCTCTCCGTCATATCGTCACTCTCATCCTGATCTACTCCTTTTTCTTTTCCCGGTGTATAAGGACAGTCGATCTTCTCCATCACTTTCAGGAGTCTCTGAAAATAGGAAAACTGATTATTGGAGCATTGAGAAGAATTCACCTCATTTCTGAGCGCTATCCCCGTTTCTTGGTACTGTTTCTTACAGAATACAGGATTCATTTTTTCGGGTTACAAAAGAAAAGAGAACCTTATCGGTACAAATTGTGACTGGAACCTCTCATTGGCAGCGGGGTTTTTATACTGATTGCCATGGCAGTACAGTTCAAAGGCACAAAACCCGAAAAAAAAAGAAAAAAAAGACTTAACCGGTTTATCAAATAAAAAATCTTGATGAAAAAGGGAAAAGAGTCGATTTTTTTGTTTTTTTTTTTTTGGAAAATGCGATTATATCGGTTAGTTGGCGAAGTTTGGTCGGAATTACTTAGTTTCGAACTGTTGAACGAAAGGAAGTTTGGGTTTCTCTTTTTGTTCAAATTTTGAGTCTGTGTAAAGTACACGTGTTCTTCATGAACTACAGTACCGGTTGATAAGGTTCCCAAAAACTTATTTTTAGTTGATTTTCGTCTATTATGACCATTTTTTCAGAAGTTTGAAGCTCAGCGGGCTAGTTTCCGATCCTTTTGAAAACTTGGGAAGGTGTAAAACAGATTAAGATTGAAAACTTGACATTTACAGAACTTTCAGAACATTCTTAGTTTTTCAGCTATTTTTCGATTTTTGAGAGAGACCTATTTTTAGCCCGGTTTTGGATCATTTTTGGCCGGTTTTTGTTCTGAAAACATGAAAAATAGGTGTCTTTCAGAAATCGGCACACATCTGAAAAACTAGGAATTTTCGAAAATTTCTGTCAATGCAAATTGTTCAATCTAGGTCAGTTTTTACATTTTCCAGAATGTTAAAAGCGTCTAGAAACTTTACAACCAAGCTCCAGACATCTGAAAATGATCAAAACGACCGAAAATCCACTTAAATAACGTTTTCGCTTGTCTTATTGATCAGTACTGTAGTTCATGAAGAACACGTGCACTTTACACAAACCCAAAACTGTAGTCACTGTCTTGATATTTGAATTACTGAGAAAAACTAACCTCTACTGCATCTTCGACTGGGTCTTTATCACTCTTGGGTCTGTCGAAGGGGTCCATTTTGACTGGTGTGCAATCCTAAATAACCCAATTTCATATTTCAGCCGTTTATTCCCATCAAAATTTACCTCCGGCTCATTCTCAGTGCTGAAAACCACATCTGGGGGTGCGCTTGGCACCTTACCCGTGTCTACTCCATTTGCATTCATTGGGACTGCTGCGGCTGTTGTCGCCATCCCGTCGTTCATCGATTTCTGCAATTGCTGAACCATAAACAGTGTGGGGGGGAAAAATAAGAAAAATAAGAACAAGCGGTTGAAAAACGAAAGAATCATGGAGCATCCTCCGATATCAACAAGGGAAAGAAAAGACGAAAAAAACAGGGAGGAGGGCAGAGGGAGAGAGATGGATTGTGTAATATAAAGGAAAAAGAGCATTTTCTTGTTCTTTGCATCGGGCTCTTCTTTAAAAGTGATGTGTTTTTCGAAGATTTGCAAAAGAGAGAAAACAAGAAAAAGAGGAAGATGATAAGGAAAAAAATGAAACAATTTTTTTTCCTTTTTTTTCGATATCTAAGGTCTTTATTAAAAAAATTTTCTTCTTTGCCACAAACAAAGTAATAAACTTGTGATAAACACCTCATTTGGTGATAAGAAACGTCGAAAAAACGACAAAAAAAAACGAAGAAAAAAGAAGGGAAACCGGTTCAACGCGAAGAACTTTCTAGAACCGTTGTGCAGTTTAATGGGCCGGCGAGCAAGCTCGCCCCACCGCACCGCTGACTTCCCCGAGCACCAATGAGCAGAAGGGGCTTGGCAAATACACACGCACACACAAACAACACTAGATTACTGCTAGCTCGGTTGGATAGCATATTCTTATTCAAAAGAGAAATAAAAATAGAAAGTGCGAAACATTTTTGGAAGCTTTGAAGAACTTTCTCGAACATCCGAAATGCGCCATAGTCATGTGATAAGAAATGAGAAATTCATATCTTTTTCGACGAACTATCTGACGAGAAGACCTGTTTTGACCGCAAAAATTATCAATATTAATCGCTCCACTGTTTGATATGATGGTAACCAAAACAATGGTGATGTTAGGTTTTGGGAATTAAACAAAAGGTAAGAAAAAATGTTGTTTGAGGCCAAAGATACAAAAAGAGGTTGCAATGAGAGTACACACAAAAAAACTTTTGAAAGTCACACACAACACACGCACGCAAGCAAAAAAAAAAGACCTAGGGGAGGGGGACAAACTGATTTTTATCAATTTGAAGGAAATTGAGACGAAATTGAACTAGTTGCCGAAATAAATACATACACACCTTCTTCTTCAGTTTTTTTCTTAGTGTTGTTACGGCCCCCTGGTGGACGGGGGGAGAGAGAGAGAGAAAACCAATCTAAGCGTTCAAAGAACAAATGCACAAAACAAAGGAGGTGATTGGTGCCAGCCGCTGGTTTTTCACGTGAACTTTTGGCGAAGCGACGCACAGCTGGAATTGTTTTCAGTGGGAACATATGGTGAAGGATATTCCTCATCTCTTGAATATTTTAAAGAGCGTTAGCTTCTAAAGTTGTGAAAATTTATGCGTCTAAGAAAAAGAAAGGAGAGAGAGAAGCTGCTAAAAATGAAAAGTGACGTTTTCCTGTTATTTCCCGTTCAGAAAGGTTCCCGCTGATTTCTGAAGTTTGATCATATAAAGATAATCAGCATCGTTAGGGGACGCACGGACGCAAAAACGCAAATAATATTTCTCCAGGTTCTTGTTCCGAAATTTTTGTTTTCTTAGTGTTGCAAATGATGAGTTTGAAACAAAGACGACATCATATTGAGTTCGTCTGAACTGTAAGTAATTTTCAATCATCAAAGATTATGGATGATGGTATGGAACGGCGGCAAGAATGGAACATGTTGTCATAAGGGGGTAACATCTCGTGCACACCCTGTTTATTTGATAATAAAGATCAAGAACCCGTGGTGAAAGTCTAAAAATCGGTCGAAGGACGTGTTGCCTGGAGATTTCAGAAATTTCGCAAGTTTTTTACCATGAAGTTTTAATTGTTAATTGTGTATAGACTTGAACCTCATCACTTCATTAATTATGAAGTTAAAGAAAATCAAACTTAAACAAGGCTGTCGGAAACTAGGCCGTGGTCTGGATCTTGAGTACACCAATTAGACCAAACTGTCCGTATTTTTGAAAATTAGCTGAGACAACCATTTTTGTGGCCGCCAGATCGCCAAGTCCTACCCATCCCAAAAGTAACACTACCACAAAACGGTGGCCCTATTTCCAACAGCCTTTTACTGAAAATGTCTGAAATATTTGTCTTCACTTGGTCAGTTTTGGTTGAAACTAGTTTTTTTCGAACCAAATAGACATACCGTATTTGCCCTAAGTGGAGCCCACTACGTTGACTTTTAGCTCAATTATCTCGGTTCTTCTCAAAGATATCATTAATTTGTAAACTGATAAAGTGTTTCTCATAATATCGTCAACATTTTATCAATTGTCATTTTTTTGATATCCTTCAAACGCACCGAGATACATTGGCTGAATGTGTACATATTTTTCTTTATTTTCTCCAGAAATTCGTTATCACTATTTTCGCAGTTCGATGACTTGTCCACCTGCAGCTTGAGAGCTAACTATTTGATACAAATTTTCTTAATTGCTATGAATGATATCAAAATGTGACCAACTAGCAAAATTTTTCAAAAATCATGTCTAATATTTTGTTAGTTGACCCCTTTTTCTCATATCTCACAAAAATTGAGCTCAATGCCAAAATTGGTAACTTTGAACTAATATATCTCAATTCCTGCCCGAGATATGAAAAAGCTACCAATTGATAAATTGCTTGTCATAATATCAGAAATATTTTGTCAGTTGACACATTTTTATTATCTTGCACAGAAATTGAGATAATTGAGCTCAAATTTGACAGGAGGGTGCCCCTTAATAACAGGTTCTACAGTCCACAGGTACACTTAAATTTCGAATGCAGAATTATTAATCTCTATGTTCACATTTCTGCCACAAAATTCTATCAGAATTTTCATTGAAATGCTATTGTACTCAAATTCAAATTACTTCTTTCTCCATTGTTCTCCAACAATGTACTATTTCGAATTTCTTGCAAAATGATAAAAATTTTGCTGATAACTCTTCTGACGTCATTTCCCATTCATTCAACTTTACTATATAATGCTTCATTCACTACCTAAAATTCCACATTAAAGAACCTGAATTGTGATCATTGATTCTATTTCATTTTCTTCATTTTCGTCTTTTGCTAATATGTTGTTTTTCTTTTTTTCTGACAACAATTTTCCTCATGTCAAATTTTTTGTCTTATTCTCATTTTTGTTGCGAAAAATCGGATACCAAAAAAGTTTCAAAGTCGGATTCAGTTCCGTTTCATTAGCTTTATCGGTTCATCTGTTTTGGAACAATGCATCCTGATGCGGAAAGTGCAAAAAAGACGCTGTTGACATCCTGGAAAATTTATTTGTCTTTGAAAAAGTTCGAATTCCATTGTCTGAAGAGTCTTCGCAGATTTGAAGCTAGGAATATATGTTTTTTGATTGGATTTCCAACTAAACTAGATAATAATTTGTACTCAATAACATTTATTTTCCAAAACTAAAACAAAATTGCTTGGAAAATTCAAAACTCTGAAATATATTGCTTAAAATTGATCGTAAAAGCTTCTAATACAATGGATTCCATTTGGTATTGAATTATAATGCCTGAAAACCAGTTTGAATTTATTTTCGAGCCGATCACTAGCTGAGATTGGTTGAAGTTTGTCTGATTTAGGGCTACAAGACAGAACCTGCTGAAAATCTCTCTCAAACTTTCATCACAATTAGAATTCTAATAATATTCCAGTGAATAAACTGAAGATGAATATTGCAGCCGAGCTGAGTTCGCAAAATATCTTTTTTTTTGTAATTTTTATGTTCTTTGTTTCATGTCAACCAATTTGCGGGTTCCAATGCTTTTTTTTCAGGTTAATATTTTTTTTCTTACAGTAACAAAACGCGATTCTTCAAAATAGCGTCCTATCTTCCGAGTGGTCCTTTCCCTCTTGACCTAAGCTCTAATAGGCTTATTTGCATCTACCTGGGATCTAAATCTCGCCCTCCCCTCCATTCTAAGCTTCTTCTTAATTATTAATCCTCCTCTCCAAAGCCTCCTCTTCACATTCTCATCAGTTTCGAACACACGTTCGTTTCTCATTAAAAACGTATGGATGAGACCATTCTCCTCATCCTCCTCCTTCTCCGAGAGAGAGAAGCTTCTCGGGAATGCCTCTCCGCCCACTCTCACTCATTTCACCATCACGAACAAGAGAGACGACACAACACACTCCATCCACACACACACACACACACACACACACACACACACACACTTTCTCTTTTCTCATTCCCTCATTTTCCGTGCGAGAAAGAGAGGCAAAAACTCCCCGATCAATGAGTGTATATGTGTGTGTGACTGTTGTTATGGTGGTCTGCCTCCCGGAGGAGGCTGAATGCAGCCTCCTCCTCCTCCGCCTCATTCCCTCTCTTGCAGTTCACAGTACTAACAACTCATCTCTCGCTTCTTCTTATTCTTCTTACTCGGGTCGCCTCTCTAGGCCGGAGAGAGAGCAGGACGTTGGCCGGTTGTTTAAATAGCGTGGGAAATGGAGAGACGCCTGAAGCTGAAGGAAATGTGACCACGTTCACCCTCCTTGTCTCTCGCTCGCGTTCGTTCTTCATGTTTCGCCCCATACATCATCCCCTCCCCAAGGCGCGCCCCGTTTTCCTTTCTCCGCACTCTCCGTTCCGTGACTTTTTTCTCTCTCATCGCTTTCTCTTCCAACTTTTTTTGTACTATCCGGTGTGTTCTTATTATCTTTACTTTCCCTGATTTTTGCTGTTCTTTCTTGCTTCCTTTATGATAATTTATTTAAATTTCCAGGGTACATTGGCCTATAATAATCCCAAGCAAAAACTTGCGCAATCATGTCGACGTGACCACCATCTGTCAGCAGTCACTCCATCATCTGACTGTCATTCAACATGCGCTTGTTAAGGATTACACCTTGGTGAGTCGTTTTTTTTCATACTTGCTGGCCTTGTCATAATTTCTCTTAGAATCAATATTTTTAGATTTACTAAGATATGATAGAACTCGACGAGTACTACAAAATGATATTATTTGGAAATTTGTGTCTTGTCTATGAACAAAGTTACAAGCCATGAAGTAACC
Source organism: Caenorhabditis nigoni (assembly GCA_027920645.1). Classification (NCBI taxonomy): domain Eukaryota; kingdom Metazoa; phylum Nematoda; class Chromadorea; order Rhabditida; family Rhabditidae; genus Caenorhabditis; species Caenorhabditis nigoni. Next base: position 3,696,301 of record CP115869.1, read on the forward strand.
GGGACTCTTTTTTCGTCTGTAACTTTGCTTATGGACTAGACGCGTATCATTTTTGTCGAGATCTTTCGTATCTAATGTCGTTAGTCTGAAAATAGTGATTCTAAAACATGAAACGGCCCGGCAAAGGCCCAGTCGCAAGTATGGTTTGCCTTTTTTTTAGATTCTCAGGCTTTGCGGAAAAAATTCCAACTCATTTTGAAATTTTCAGATGCTGGTTTCTTCGTTGTCATTCACTACGGCTTTCAACCCTGAACCACATCATCTCTGTCATTTCCAGTTGAAGCTTCACACCATCATCCAAAGCCATGAACTTCATCAGAATTGACAAAACTCACTCATATAATCTTTTCTATCCTTCATCCTAATCCCAAATTTCCCTTCTACTCTCCTAGTAAAAACCGACATTAGACTTTATAGACCGATATTTAAACCATCTCGGAACTCCCTTCTGGATCCCGCACTGATATAGTCCGAAACTATAGTTATGGGTCTATGTTACGGAAGAAAACCACGAACACCTTACGGATTGAAACCATCTCTCTCTTTTCCCCCCTTCCGCGGACTTTCTATTCTGTCTCAATGTAATCTCAATTGTCAATTTTTTCTTCTTATTAACTTTTATTGTAATTGAATGACTTCTGGTTTGGAGTTAGTCGAAGACCTTTAAGAGAAGATTTCGAAGACTCATTTCCAGAAGTCATTTCCTTTTTCGACATTCTTCGTTAGATAATTTCTAGAATCATTGGAAACGGAAGTCGTTTTGTTAATTCCAACGACTCTTGAAATTATCTATTTTGCATGTCTCTCCCAAGTCTGTCTCGAAGCAAATTATTTAGGTCCTCCTAAACATTTTTGTAAACCGTGAGATTTTCTTGGGATGAGTGGAAGCTTCCCGGGTATGGAACACTATGAAGATGTCTTGAATTTTTAATAAATATGCATTATTCGAAAAATGAGTCATTTTTTGGGACATGTATATATGTAGGTGTTTCGAAATAATACGAACATGGTGGGTGAGTCAACATGTACAAAAATAGTACAAACATGAGTTGTTTTTTTTTTCTCACATGACTAATTTTGGGCAACTTGAAGGTGGTTGAAGGACAGAAATTACTTTTTAGGGCGTTCCTTTGTTGATAAGCAAATTCCAAAGCCTTGAGAAGAACTTTAATTGTTTGGCTAGAAATGAACGACTTTTTCAAGTCCTAAATGGAGACAAACAGGATTTCAGGTCTCCATTAGTTTTATTAGATTGCCATTTTGGAAATGATGAGTTTTTCAATTATCCAATAAGCCAAAAGATACACCGTAAAACCTGGAATAGACGGGCTTTTTTATCTAACTTTTGAACTCGATTTACAAATTTTTGATATCTTTCATAGAAATTGACATAATTGATCTCAAAGTTGACTTTTGGTTGAGCTTCTATATTTTATTGTTACAGTATCCAGTTAGCAGAAAGAGAGTTGTTGGAAATCACCAAAAAACGGGCGAAATCCTTATTTTGAATCGAATTTATCTCAATTTCTGGGAAGTCATCTGAAAATCTAACTGAATGAATACTTCTGATAAAATCTGATAAATATTCTGATAAATAATTGTCAGTTGACTATTTTATAGAACTTCTCGCTAGAAACCAAGAAGATCGGCTCAAAGTTGACAGTGTGGGGCCCTCAAAATTATTAGTCAATTTTGAGCGCGTATATATCATTTTCTGTGAAAGATATCAAAAAGTGGTTAACTAATAAAATAATGGTAATATTATGATAAGTAGTTTTTCTGTTGACAAATTTCGGATATCTTTCACAGAAATCGAGATAATTGGGCTCAATGTTGGAGGCCACTTAGCATATAAAGTTTGAAATCAGATCGGGGTCCGAAATTGTCAATCAACTTTGAGCGTATATATCTCATTTCCTGTGAGAGATATCAAAAAGTGGTCAACTGATAAAATATTGGTTATATAATGATAAATAATTTAACAGTTGACAAATTTCAGATATCTCTCATAGAAATCGAGATAACTGAGCTCAACGTTGGATGCCATTTGTCAATGAAGTTCGAAATAAGTTCGGGATCAGAAATTGTCAGTCAACTTTGAGCGCATATATTGCATCTCTTGTGAAAAATGGCAAAAATTGGCCAACTGGTAAAAATGATGATAATATTATGATAAATAATTTATCAGTTGACAAATTTTCGATACCTTTCACAGGAATCGAGATAATTGAGCTCAACGTTAGAGGCCACTTAGCGAAAAATGTTTGAAATCTGTTCGGGATCAGGAATTGTCAGTCAACTTTGAGCGCATATAACTCGTTTCCTGTGAAATATATCAAAAAGTGGTCAACTGATAAAATATTGGTTATATAATGATAAATAGTTTATCAGTTGACAACTTTCTGCTGTCATTCACAGGAACCGAGCTAATTTGCTTCAAAGCAGCTGGTACAGTAAGTTTGATGATATTTCCTAAAAATCTCTTCAAATAATTCTACAGTACTCCCAGTTTAAAATAATTCATTTTTCTCAAAAAAGAAAATAATACCAAATATGTGTGAGTGCAAGAATGCGTGGAATGAATGGATGAGACGGTGAAGAAGCAAATACAGAGTTGGTTTCAAAAAAAAATAATTGGACCGGTTGGAATTCAAATTTGTTTTCTATATACATGACATTTGTATCAGCGTTGTTTCGTTTCAAAAAATTGTACTACGTTTGGTGGGGTTGGATCAGAACATAAAATTGGGACGGGAACAATCAACAGCTCTCAGAAGCCGTTGAGCACATTGGATTCGCAGTAACAGTCATCATCCTGGTAGTGTCCAATGGCTCGGTAGTGCTTTTCAGCGAGATTTGCTTGTCCGGTTTGGCAGTTCGCAATAGTTTTTGTATCTGAAAATAAAAATTGAAATATACTTTTCAATCTGAAGGTGTGAATTACATTTTTCTGGAACGAATCCGATAGGAAAACGTAGAGGAACGGGTTGGCGGCCGAGTTGATGTACTGGAGAGCAAACGCAAAGTGTGTGCAGACGAAGAGTAGATATTTGCTACTGGAAAGAATTTCGTGATGTTTGATTCAGAAAAAAGAAAGTTTCAAGGGATATTTGAACTTTCTAGAAAGCGGAACTTCATTAGGATGTCACGAGAATTTTCGAACTTTGTTTTTTTTCTATTGGTCTATGGTCCATAGGGTTAGTTAAGGTTTAGGAGAAATATCCCAAACTCTAGAATTTTTAAGTTGTTGAAAAACCAAAGAGCCTGCATTGATGAAATCAGAGATTAATTAACATTTCATTATTCTCATTTTTGAAGAGCTGAGATAATAATAGTTAGTTTTCAACAAAAATTGGAATACCAATGATGTGATTTCTGGAGTTCCCCACTCATTTTTGCCGAATTTGCGGAATTTTCTTGCCCCAATTTTCTAGGAACCTACTTTTGGAAAAGGTTCGCCTCAATTGACCATTGCACAATCCAAAACGGAAGCCAGCAATGCGTATAAGAAATAACAATAGCCAAACCCATTATAGTGACCTGCAATAGTTATAAAAAACAATAGAAAAAAACTTCTCAGAATTTATTCACCTTTGCTGTCCTTCGCTTTGTGCCCGTTCGTTTTGTCTGCATTTGTTGTTTCTGCTGACACATTTTGAGAATGATTTTGAAGTAAAAGTACCAGACAGCAACCAGTGGGATTAGATACGAGAGTGCGAACGTGTAGCTGGTGAAAAATCTAAAAAAAATTTTCGGTTTTTGATAAGATAAGCGGGTATAATCACCGTCTAGATGTTAGCATATTCTGCTCAACTTCATTGAGCACCACATCGGATGCCGACTCATTTAGGTTCTCCAAAACAGTAACGTTTCCTACGAACAACATGCAACTGCTTCCTGGAAGTTGCTTTGGATTACTGTAGAAATACTAGGTTACTGTAGAAGTCAGTTGATTTTCTGCATTTTCTGAAGCTCGGCTGTCAAGTTATCTATGACTTTGAAACTTTGGAAGACTGTAAAACAGACCTAGATTGAAAACTTTGCATTGATAGAAATTTTGGGAAAATTCTAGTTTTTCAGCTGTCGGCCGATTTCCGGACTACGCTTGTATTTTTCACGTTCTCAGTAAAAAACGATGTTTTTTAGGATACGGCTGATATTGTCGAATTAAAAAAAAAAAGGAGACCTGGAAAATTTCGCGGGCGGCTTCCCGGTCAATTCTCGAGACCTTGCCACAGAAACACTACGGTAGTATAAGAAACTTATTTCTGTGAATTTAGTGGGTTTTTCTGAACAAAATTTACGTTTCTTGGTATGAAAATAATCGCTATCATCTCTAGAATTTGTTTTTCATGGAAAACCCGAACTTACTTGCGAAAGAAGCTCGAACGAGGCGAAACTCTGAAATATTACGTTTTTGCCGCACTTTTTCGTAGATTAAAAAAGCTACGCTTTTCAAATTCTCAGGTTCCACTTTTTTTAATCCGACAATAGCAAGTAATTTTTGTAAAAATCTGTGAAAGCGAAGTGTTCAATCTAGGTCTGTTTTAAACCATCTATAGTTTTCAAAGTTATCGGACACTAGACAGCCGAGCTCCAGACTCCTGAAATGGTAACAATAATACTAAAAACCCCTTTCTTAAACATCTTCATGGCTGTAGATTTTGCTAACCTGTGCTTGTCTTGATCAACTTGACAAAAAGAAACAATGGAGTCATCTCTATGATAACCATCGCCCATGCAGCTATAGACAGTATCACTGCTGCCTGTGTTGTCCGGAAAGATTTTGATTGAATTGGACGGCAAACAGCCAGATATCTATCAAAAGATAGAATTGCAATGAACACCGCAGAGGCAAATTGTGAGACCGCATTTCCAGATATATACAATTTACACATGATTGGTCCCCATCGCCATCCCTCGCGCGATGATCTTCCAATAAACGTCACAGGGATTGCACATAAGAAGAGTAGATCCGCTAGAGCCAGATTAAAGATGTAGATGTTTGAGATTGTTCTCATGTCTCTGAAAATTACAGCATTCAAAAGATCTAACATTTTTCATGTCATGAAGAGTTCCACTTCACATTTCCTATTCGATTATCCTCTATCCCCCACAAGTTTCCTGTTCTCGTGATGTCCATTTTTTTTCATCGAGACTCACCGGAAGTACACAATGGCGGCGAGCACAAAAAGGTTGGCCGGGATACCGATGAGTGCCGTTAAGCTCCATGTCACATGAGCGGCAGTGGCGATCTGTAAAGGGAAGTGGTTTTTTGGGAAAATGAAATTTGTATGTTTTGTTGTTGGTTGGTGTTTGTGACATTGTGGGTGGATATGGTCATAGTGTAAAAAAAGGAATTTTTGAAATGTGTATTTTTTGGAAATTTTCGATCATACAGTAATCAAATCCTATAAAAACTGAGATTCTGCAGCCAACAACCTAAGATATACAAAAACGTATTTTCAGTCGATTTTAGGCCATTTTGCCCATATTCATGGGTCTGGAGCTCGGCTGTTTAGTGTCCGACCATTTTGAAAATTTGAGAGGGTGTAAAACAGACCTAGATTAAAAACTTTCCATTCATAGAATTCTCTGAAACTTTCTAGTTGTTCAGCTATTTGGCGATTTCTGAAAGACGCCTCTTTTTAATCCGATTTGCAACTAAAATGTGAAAAAAACAGGGGTTTTCGGAAATCGGAAAATTGCTAGAAAACTAGGAATTTTCAACAAATTCTGCGATTGCAAATTTTTCAATTTAGGTCTGTTTCACACCCTCCAAAGTTTTCAAATTGATCGGAAACTAGACAGACGAGCTCCAGACCTCTGAAAAATGTCAAAATGCACTGAAAAACAGTTTCTATCATATCTTATCGACCAGTACTGTACATGTAGGTTGATATGACCAGAAGATTTTCAGACTCATTTTCAAAAATCAGAAAAATCGAATTTGATAAAAATTCTAGCTTCTACCCCAGTTGGGTTGTTTGAAACTGAATCCAAAATTACAAACATTCCAAGAGTTCCATGCCTTTTCGGAATGAAACCTCGAACGGAAAATTACCGATTTTTCTTCGGAAGTAGAGGTTTTTGAACTTTTGTATGTCAAAGGCGCACGCGAAAAACTAAAGAAATTCTAAATTTTCGAAAATAGGGATATTCCGAAATTTCGGATTTTTTGAAATCAGAATGTTACGATATTTAGAATTTTCAAAATTTTGGAAATTGGAAATTCCCGAATTTCCTAAATTCCAGAATTTTGAAAATCGGAATTTTCGACATTCCCGAAATTCCGAAAACTCCAATCTGAACATTCCTACCCCCCCCCCCCCACACCTACCGGATCGATGACCTCCGTGAAGTTTTGCTCGTAGGTCGTGTTCATATTTTTCTACATCAAAAGCGACATGATGTATTCTGCCTGAAAGCTTTCATGTTTTTCTTATTAAATTAGTCATACACAAAAAAAGTACAAATGTTTGTGAGAGCACGGAAAGGATGGGACGAATCAACATTCTCGGATAAATGAGAAGAAGATGTAAAGGGGGCGTGTTCTTTTTTTTCTTTTTTGAAGCTGAAGGAGTCAAAGCCAAAGCTCAAGATTTTTCTAATTAACCGTAACTAGAACGAAGGAACATGATGACGCAGACAATTCTCTAAGGATTGGAAGTTTCAAGAAGAAGTTTAAAAAGAAGAGAATGTCACATCAGAAACTCTAGAAGAGGCTCTCAGCAGAAAAAAAAGAACATCTTCTCTAGGAAAAGGGCAGCAACTAAATAAAAAAAACGAAATAAAAAGAAAAACTTCTTTTCCTTCTTTTCTTGAAACGCTGTTGAAAATGGATACGTCGACTTTTAAGAGATGAGAAAGTACAGAAACATGGGAACATGGGACAAATATTGTCCAATGAGAATGATGTTGTAGGAGGACATGAAGAAATAGGATATGGGAAGTAGGAACACAACATATGAGCATAGAAGAAGGCAATTTGAATATAGAGCTATACCTGGGACCTTAAAGGAAAGAGAAGGGCAGAAAAGATTAACAGACTAAAAATACCTACAGTAGCTCAGCTGGGCCCACAACTTCTATGGACCGGAAATTTCAACAAACATATTTTTATGACCTCCCCTCTCTTCTTCAAAGGTCTCTGGAACTTTTTGTTTTCCTCCCAAACAACTGTTCCCCTGATCACTGGAAGCAATAGCTCCAGTGTCACATCAATACATTTTTCAACACAATGAAGAAATATCGCATGCCCCCCAACAGCCCAGTCAGATTACCAATTTCCGGTGGCGCGCGCGGGCGAGAGAGCGATTCAAAAGTGCCTTGAGGTCCGAGTTTTTGGAGACACGAGGTCAAACATTCATTGACTAGATTAATTTTTTTTGGGCTTCTGGAAGGTTTTGGGTTGGGTGGAGAAAAGGAAGTTGAGTTTTTGGCAAGAGTGCTTAGCTAATCAAAGTCTGTGACGAAAGAGAAGGAGCTACTTAACGAAATGAACTTCGAGTTAAGAATTGCTCGGAAAAAGGGCTTGGAACTTGAAAAACGTGGAAATTTGGGGACCAAAACCAGAAACTTCCATGGAAAATTTTTGAAAATTCAATTTCATGAGAAACATTACAAATTTTCCTATATTATAAGGTAAATTTTTAATAGAGCTTATTTCAACATAATAAGAAAAAAAATACATTTATAACGTTATTTCGATAGAGAACCCTTTTTAAAAAAAAGTCTTCTTTCAAATAAATCATTCAGTACCAGTCAATAAGATACAGAAAAACTTATTTATCTGTTGATTTCTGGCAATTTTGACCATTTTCAGGAGTCCGGAGCTCGGCTGTCAAGATTCCGATCACTTTGAAAGTTTTGGAGGGTGCTGAACAACCCTAGATTGAAAATTTCTCATTTGCTGGAAATTTCGAAAACTCTTAGTTTTTCATCTATTTGCCAATCTGTTTCATACCTTACAGAATTTTCAAAGTGACCGAGTTTCTTAACATCGAGTTCGAGACTCCGGAAAATGCTGAAAATCTACTGAAAATACGTTGTCGTTTACCGTAAAAACTCTAATAGAACGCCACACGGACCGTCCAATTTGAGCCTATTTATCTCACTTCTTGTGAAAGACATCAAAAAGTTGGCAACTGATAAAATGTTTATCATGATAGCAGCAACATTTTATCAGTTGACCAATTTTTGATATCTTTCACAGAAAACGAGATACATAGGGTCAAATTTGACGATTTGTGTGGCGTTTTATTAGAGTATTCACGGAATCTTGTGGACCGGTACTGTATGTTCCTTTAAATCTAAAAATTCTTTTCTGGTAAATATTTCTAATACACGGAAATACCATTTTTGCGATTTCAGTTAACTTGTAAATTTTCTACAATCTCACTTTTTTCTTATTTGTAGACTGAAAATTGAAAACCATCCCATATGACGCACATGAAGGGTTGCTCACTAAATGAGCCCCATTTTTGATGGCCAATCATAAAAAAGGCCAATAACACAAAAGAGAGCCTGCTCAAAATAATTTTCAAGGGTTATGCTGTTTTTATGACAACGTTCAATCCTTTACTGTCAGAATAGGAGCCATATGCGTCATGAAAACAGAGCCAAAAACACAGTAATAAACAGATCGAACGGCTTCATGTCATTTTCAGCGGTTTTTCAGCCTCCCAGAAAGAAAAATAGAAGAATTTAAAATTTAATGTTCCAAACATCCTCTGACGACGACAGACAAAAACACAAACACATTGAATCCTCATAAAATCCAAAGCAGAATCCAAAAAAAAAAACGAAAAACGATAACGATGTTTTGTCTGGGTGGGGGCACAAATCGAATATGAATGCGTGACTTTCAGTTTGTCTAGGAGGATGGAAGAATGTTTTTTGAAAACTCTTTGTTATTATTTTTTCCTAGAGACCAAGGAAATTGATGCCTATCTTTTTACGTTCTCTAATAATAAATGTCAAATTTTCCGAGACTCAAAAGTCAAAAAAGAAAATGAATACAAAGTAAAGAGAAGTGTGGTGAAAACAACACAACGCCTTTACTTTCGTCTTGGTGGCCAAACTAAGATTTTAAGTAAGGAGAAAGCAGCAGGAAAAAAGAACTGCAAAAGAAAAATGGGCGGAGCATGAGGAGAGAGCAAGGAACAAGAAAGCAACATATGTTTCATATATAGTTTACATGTAATAATCTAAATTGTGTATGTGTATAACAAACAACAAGAGGAGCAAAAGTACGTGCTGAGCACATCCATGAATAATGAACTCTTTTGTGGTATGGAAAATGGGACAACGAGAGAGAAAAGAGGGGGGGGGGAGTGGTCAAATAATAATAATAATAATAACCACAACAGGATGCAGTTATAGCTAGCTACTGGGATAGGTAGGTCACTTTGATTGGATTTGAATCTGATTAAATTGCAAAAAAGCATACATAGTGGCCGCCCGTTTTGATTAGATTTAGAGTAGCCGTTTTGATTGGATTCCAGAAAAAAAGAGTGGCTAGCTTCCAGAAAAGTAATGTTAGTTGTGACCTGAGCGATCTTAAAAATCTCCTAGTAATGTTAAAAGATCAGCATCTCTTAAATTAATGGGAAGAGATTAGTAAAGGTCTTATGACTGGAAAAATTGAAAAGAAGCCCGATGAAAATTTTTTTTGGTGTTGAATTTTTTTGTTTGAAAATCCTGAAAAAATTCCAGACCACATGCCAAGAATAACTATCGCTTGCCACACGCTAGGATAAAACCCTGGAATTTAAAAAATAGGCACATCTCAAGAGCACAGACTGGAAGAATTGGAAAAAATTGGAGCTACAAGTTGAGTGGCTCTGGCTTCGTCGTGGGGAAACCAGCAAATTGCTATGGATACTTCAAAACTTGATTTAGAGGTTTTGTAAGTGTCTGCTTGAAACTTTCGCGCTCTTTTTTTGGATGAGAATACCAGAGAACCCTAGAAAAATTGAACTTTTGGTAAAAACAAGAGTCTAGAGAAATACTTCAGAGAAGTATGATTTTTCATGCGTTTCGGAAATCATCATGAGGTTCGATGGAGAATTTAGATTGCCAAAAAATAAGCAGTGGTTATAGTTTTTATAACCGGGAAGTATATCTCCATTTCTAAGGCTATTGTATGGGGGAAAATGGTAAAAAACAAAAAAAAACGATTAAGAATGCTGAATAGATATCAGTATCGTTATTTTTAGGTATTTTTGTGTGATGGTGAAGGTGTTTGAGGTGTGATGTGACACCAGATACCTTCCAGACACTTTTAAACGGAACAGTTGTTAGGGATGAACAAAAGTTCCCTAGAACTTCAAAAAGGGAGTTTTTTGAAAACTCTTGAAATTCCAGCAATTGCTTGAAAGCGTTGCACTTTTTGGGTTATATTGAAGGTGCCGAGCAGCTACCAACGCAGCTATGTGACGGCGAAAATGAGGAGTGTAATAGGCAGAAATATTGTACACATTCGCGCCAAAATGCACAAGCTTGGTCCGGAATCGGAATTCCGAAAAGTCGCAAAGTTTCGATCATTTTCGGAATGGAATAGGAAAAGATTAATTCCGAAAAAAAAAATCAGGATGAATATCCGGTAGGAAATTTTCCGACCGGAATAATTCCGAAGCACTTTTTCGGAATCTAATTGGAATTTTTGCGAAGCTTTTTTTTCGAAATTGAACATTTTTCGCTTTGCCAAGAATGATTTGCTTGGGATCTCAAACAGAATAAATGTTAGTAGTTTCTTGCGCTGTCAAAATTTTCCTGTCAATTTTCAAAAGAATTTGGCGTTTTTGTGATGAGAAAATAAAATTTCCGCTTCAAACTCGAATTTTGAAAAATTCCGTAACCGAGATTTTAAAAATCGGAATATTTTGAAATTCCGAAATTCCGAAAATTTCAAAATCGGAAAATTCAGAATTTCCGAAATTCCGAGATTCAAAAAATCGGTAAATTCCAAATTTCCGAAATTCCGAAATTTTGAAAATTGGAAATTTTTATATTCCGAAAAATTCCGAAAAAGCCATTCCGAACATCCCTGGGTAAGCTACATGGCTGTAAATACTGCCAAATGGGAAAATGACAAATCTGAATATCAAAAATTGTACAGAGTCAAATCAATAAGCACAATCTCGCTCCAGAAAATTTGGAAAATTCTCGAAAAACCGTTCCCGTCATTTTAAGCCGATTTTTCAGACGTTTCGGCAGTATAAACAACAGAAACACATTTCCGAGAATCGACTGATCAAGAGAAAAATCAAATTTCCGTCTGGAACTCCAGAATAACAATGATAGAAAAAAAACAACAAATATCGAGAAAAAAAGAAAAAGAATTTCAGACAAACTACAAAATGGTCCAGCTAGATTAGCGTTAAAAAATTGGGTGTCTTAAAGAAACATTTCCCAAACTGAGTAGCTATAGTAATACTTCAAAGACACAAGAAATAGAACACACCGCTATTTTCTGTTTTTGTTTTCTAAAAAAAAGGAAAAAATAATAGCGGAAAGAATATGTCATAAAACGCATTTCTCGATGGGAAATTATGTTGGAAAATTCTATTCTGGAAATTTCCCTAGTTTTACGACCTCAGACCTATAACGAAACAACGAAAAATTCCGTTTTATGGTCCTATCTCACATTTCTAAAAATTCCCAGAAACCAAGAACGGAAAAATTTGAGGATTCTAGTTGTGTTGTCTCTCACTAACTCAATCAAACCAAAGAGACAACATAAAAAACAACGAACGGGAGCGATGAGAACTGGAATTTTTTGTAATCGAGTTTTATTTCAATTCCACAAGTCTAGGGAGTCTAAAAAAGAGAGATATTCCTTGCAGAAAAACTAGAGAAAAGTTAAACGATCTAAAGCAGAAATTGTGGAGAAATTCGACTTTTTTCGTTTCAGGAAATGAGTTTCGACAGACGGGAACTGACATTGAACTCATCAACACGTTCTACTCTATCTCTTTTTTTCGTGGAGGCACTTTTCAATTTTCAGACTGGAGAGGACAGGAGGTGGGTGTCAAGGGGATCTATAAAACACGTGAAGGGGGTCACGAAAAAGAAGAATAACACGGAAAAAAGAAACCATCCACTTCCGGCCGCCCAGGTTTTCAATTCGAGTAGTTTGACCAGGAGCAGAGGTCAACAATGCGTCGGTTGAGAGCACAATATTAACCTTTTTCTTGGTCAAACACGTTTTTTTTCCAAATTCGAAATTACAATGTTATAAGCAGTGTGTCCTTTCGACACGACTTCGAGAAATTTTTCAAAAAATTTTCGAAAAATTTTTCGAGTCGAATCGATTTTGCAGTGGTGGCCTAACTTTTGCAAGTTTGGTTTTCTAGGCCGCCAAGTAAAAATGGCCTAGAAATTTTCTGACATAACCTAGGGTGTTTTCTAGGTCATTTTTACTTGGTGGCCTAAAAAACCAAACTTGCAAAAGTTAGGCCACCACTATAAAATGGCCTAGAAGTCATACCAAGGTCATGTTAGGGCATTTTTAGGGCATTTTGAAGTGATGGCCTAACTTTTGCAAATTTGGTTTTCTAGACCACTACTTCAAAATGGCTTAAAAATGCCCTAACATGACCCTGGTATGATTTCTAGGTCGTATTGAAATGGTGGCCTAGAAAACCAAATTAGCAAAAGTTAGGCCACCACTTTAAAATGACAAAATAATTCAGCACATTCCTCGAAAAAATTTTCTCGAGGATTTTTTTTCGTGGAAATTTCCGGAAAAAATTTTTCGAGGAATTCCTTTTTTTCGAAAAATAATCTCGACAAATTTTTGTCGAAATTTCCTGGTTCCAGACACACTGGTTACAAGACTCAAAATTCAGAAAATAAGGAAGGAATAGGGTAGATAATGGAACTATATAATTTTTTTTAACTTCACTTATACGAATTTAATAACTGCAATTAAAAATTTTGAACATTATAATAGAAAACAATTTAGTAGTTTCTTTGAACATTTTGCAAAAGTTGGAAAACCATAAAGACTAGTCTAGGGTCCAGAAAATGTGTTTTAGTGAACCCTCAGAGAAGAAAAAGAGACAGAATAGAACTAAACAAAAGAGGAAGAATACAAAATGTCAAATAACGCCAATTTTCGATCATCATGTTTTTCCAAAGAAGAAACAAAAACAAACAGTACTATAGTTTAAAGAATAATTCTTCAAAAAAGTAACCTAAATTGACTATTCACCGGATATGGACCATCCAACGAAGTAAGTAAACAGAAAAAAGAAGAATAGTGGACAAGAGAAATCCACAAGGGTTTGTGTAAATGAATGAAAAATGAAACAGCTAAGATTGAATTCTAGAAGGATCTGAAAGAAAGCAACAAAGAAAAAGAGCAACATAGAGGGCATGATGAGGGGATCATGATGATGAAAACGGGCGTTGAGAGTGTTTCTGATTAGAAAATTCTAGAAGAAGAAACAAGATTTATATTGAAAAACGTGTTTGGTCTAGCTAGAGCTATAAAAGCTAAGAGCGTCTACGGCTTTCTTCTTCTTCTAGCTTCGAAATAACATCATTAGTCACACAAAAAAAGGTATGTAGCTAGTGAGGAAAAATGTGAATTGAAAAAAAAAGCGAGAACAAAATAGCTTACTGGAAAACAACTCGTCATTAATTACAGCGTTCGTCTTTGAAAAGAAGAAAAGGCGGAACAGTGTTTGAGAGGAGGAACGATTGCATATGAAAAAAAAACATGTTAATGATTCAGATTCTGAGTTTTGCAGGGGAGGAGTTGAAAATTTGAAAACTTGAATATTTTTCAAAAATTAAAGATAAGCCGAATTTATGATAACGGTACATACGCAAAATCAATTTTTACACGAAATATTCAGTTTTAAAATTCTAGAAAATGAAGTTCAGAATGTTTCAATTTTTCTGAAAATTCCGAAACAAAACTAACGAAAATAGGACCTCATTTTGATAACGGACAACATTTTTGTACAAATTCAACGAAGCAAGATACGTGGTCAGAAAGTCTCTTATCTGCTCATTTGAGCAGTTTTGACATTTTATTGGACTTAAACGGCATACAGAACAGAATTTCTGGTTGATTTGAAGTCATTTAAAACATTTCAGGAGCCCGAAGCTCGATTGTCACTTTTTCAATCACTTTGAAAATTTTTGAGGGTCTAAAACAGACCAAGATTGCAAACTTTGCATTAACAAAACTTTTAAAAAATTCCTGGATTTTCAGCTATTTTCCGGTTACTTAAAGACCCCAATTTTTGACCTTTTTGTACTGAAAACGTAAAAAAGGAGGTTGTGAGGATTGTTTTATAAAAGGAGGATTGTTTTTTACGTTCCGAAATTTTCAAGGTGATATGAAACATGACAGCCGAGCTCGAGACCCTTGAAAATGGTTAAAAATGACCAAGAATCAATTGAAAAACACGTTTTGTATGTATTTATTAAGCGGTACTGTATCTGGTTTGACATTTTTTGTTTTTTTTTAATTCAAACTCATCAGAATCGACATTCCCAGAAACTATAGTGTTTACAATGTTACAAAACCTTAATGATCACTAACATCTCAATTTTCAGGAAAACCAAACTAGAAATTTCACATTTAACTGTCTAGAGTTCTTGTTCAGAACTACACAGTTTACTACTTTCCACTAAAAATGTCACATAAACTTCTGTCGAAATTGAGAACAAAATTTCATTTTGCAAGCATTCTTCAAAAACAAATTTTGAGTTCAAAATGAAAAAAATGGTGAAAAACAAAATTCATAGTCAAAAAAAAATAGAAATCTGAAATTGCAAAATCGGCTTATACCTCCCTTATTTTCACAATTGGGGGGTAAGAAATACTTGGAAAAATGACACATTGAGACAAAAGATCTTCTCGAACACCGTTCTATAATCTCTCACAAAAACACCCAGTTCAAATTGGAATAACAAGAACAGACAGATTTTATAGTCTTATCATATCAGAATAATCTGAGTGGTCGGAGCAAAAACTATAACTACAAAACGAGTGAAGAGCAATGACGTTATGTTTCACTTTATGAAATATAAAAAACTGTTCACACAAAAAAACGCCAATCATTTTTTTCAAGGAGTGTGTTTTGTATGATTTATTCAACACACTGCGTGGAATCACAAAATAATCCGTTCACACTTTTCTCTCTTCCTCCCTCAAGTGATAGGAGGCGAAATTTGATAAGTGCGCTATACTAACCACCGAAAATAATGCAAATTTTGAATTTGAAACAGAGGAGAAGATGGAAGAGAAGAAGAAGATGAAAAGACAAACAAACAAATCATTAATATTATGAAATGCCCATAGATCATAAGAAAATGGAAAAGAAAAAAAAGAAAAAATATAATAAAGATCGATTCATTTTTTTCCATTTTTAGGTCTTTGTTTTTGCCAAGTCTGGTTTCAAAATACGAACTGTGAGTCACTATTTTGCTCAAAATTGTCATTTGCAGACAAAAACAATGAAAAGAAGCCCAAAACTCCTATTCAAATCGGGAAAAATTGAATAATAAAGAATCCCATAAAACGGGTTATAGGTTTTCAGAAAAATTTCAAACCACCAAGTTAAAACTTCATGTCAGCTGAATGGGATTAAAAAAGTTGCGTGGGACCAGTTAAGCATTTTTTGGGGTTTCCTGAAAAAAAAAACCAGAAGCAGTAGCAAAAGAAAGCACGGATGTAGTTAAAGTACTTTGAAATTCACAAGTACCTTTTTTTGCTGATTTTTAAAAGTGGAGTCCCTTCAGAGGACCATTTACTTTCTGGAGTCGGAATAAGTAGTTGATTAGACACAGCTTCTTTGATTTATTGAACGAACAGAAAAATTACAGTAAAAAAGTTCAGTAGAATTACCCAAAATTTTGAATGCTTCAAAATTTAGAACACATGTGAAATCTACCCAATGATTTGGTGGTCCTAGAAAACTTTATCAAGAAATCAAATATTTAAAAAAATCAATAGAATGATATTCTATCCCTGAAACTGGGAACCTGATTAATGAAATCTATAGATGGAAATCAACAGTTTTTCCAACAAGAATAGTTTTAACGTCCGTTTTCTTTGCCCATTCTTTCTTCGTCCAACCTCCCAACTCGATTTGCTTGAAATAGTGACAAACTACAAGATAGTCCAGAACCTGTGAATTTAGAAAATTGAATTACAAATTTCATATGTTCGGTTACCTCTGGATAGTCGTAAATCGTATGGAAGTTTACGACAGCCGCAACATTGTTCTCAACTAACACACCTTCAATCCAAGTTTTGGGGGAACTATCAAGATTAGAATAGAATTCCACGGCAGTTTGCGGAAACTTCTTGAAATATTCTCTTGAAAAATTTCCAGTGAACGTGTCGCGAACACGTTGCCAATCTTCTTGGTAAGGCTCTGAAAGTATTATTTGAACATTTTCAGAGAAAAAAACAGACTCACTTTCATTACCCTTGCCAGCAGCACTGAGAGTGATTCTGAGAGCACATCTCGCATATGCAACGATGATTTTCAACGCCTTGAGCGGCATAATAACGAGAAGTGGCTTAAAATGTTTAGAAATTATCGTTTTGAAATAAAACACTTACTCTGACAACGACCGAATAACAGTCTTTATGATAACTGCGACTACAATATTCCATGTAGCTCTTGGGGAAGTCGTAAATCTCCATTACTGTAGAAAACATGTCAACTAACGGGTATATGAAATCCTCCAGTTTAGTGTTTTCGCCTGACTGAAAATTTTTTAGGCTTGAACTCATCGTCCAAATATCCAAGCTCACCATATAATCTTCTACGATCCTTCCTGTGGATTCCTCAAACATCTCGATTTCCTTTTTTCTCAATTTCGTTCCGTTTTTCCATTCCATCCAACCATTTTCGACAGGGTATATCTTTTCTGCATTTTCAGATCCAAGTATAGATTTCAAAACGGCGTGCTTGTCGACGAGGATCATCAAAATGAACCTGAACAGAGATTTTTTGAAAATCGATTTTTTGAGAATTCAACTTACTGTAATGAGTATTCAACAAAGTAGTCAAAGATCACAAGTCCAGAATCCCCTTTTCGGTGCAAAATCTGAGGATCTTCAAGGCAATGCTCGTCATAATACTTTCCAATTAAAGCTGGAAATGAATTTTTTGATTTTTTTTGGGGGCACGTTAATGTATTTTGACTTGACATTGTAGTTATCGCATATTTCATACACTACTTAGCAATTGAAGATTGTGAATGCGTAGATTAACGAATACCGTAAAACCTGTATTACAAGGGCCTCTCTAATAGAAGGGCCCTATGAGAGGGAAGCGGAAAAATAGAAGGGCCCTCTGAGAAAAGGGACCCCCCCCCCTTCAAAATGTATTTTGAAATCAGGAAATTTCCGTACTTTTCCAGTGGAAAATATTCCGGGAACTCCACAATTTAATATAAATTTGTTGAAACTTTTTTGTCGATGAAATTCGTCCTAAATTTTGGTGAAATTGGCAGATTTTCATGAAATTTGAACTAAACTTGGTCGAATTTTTCGATGCTTAATTTCGGAAAAAAACTGGCCGGAAAAATAAAAAGTGCTCTTCTAATTGAAAAACGCCTATAATAGAAGGGCCCTCCGAAGGTGCCTTGGAACAATAGAAAGGCCGGCCCTTCTAATACAGGTTTTACGGTACATTAATTCTTCTTTTCCCAAAAACTTACATCGGACAGTAGCCGTTAATAAGTGGAAAAATGATGGAAAGGTGTCATGGGTCCATTTACTTCCGCCGTATACGAAATCCACACCCCACGTGTACAGATTTCCTCTCGGGTCCCATGTGTTCAGTTCGTAAAAACTAGCCATTGCTAGCCATTTTTTCTAAAATTGAAATCATTCAATGATTTTTATAAAATACACATTTACAATTGATCCATGCTGCCTTGGGTCAAACACTGCGGGACTTTGATCGTAGCTCATCAACTGAAATCAAAAATGTTTTCTCCCTTTCATTTCAATTAGTTTACATTTTCCAGATTTCTATCTTCGTGTTCTAATTTTGAATCGTCCATCTCGACAATCAATGTCAAGAGTTTAAATCCAGTTTCTGGTCCGAAGTTGTTGACGGCACCTATAAGATTGTTTCTGTTTAACTTAGAGAAGAAAATTCTTCATTACTAAAATATGTCCTGTTACGGTCCCCGATAAATATTTCTCGATTGCTGGCCAGGTGCATTTCAATCAGTATCTCCTAAAAAGAAAAAAGTTATGGTGGAAATTTTTTGCGAACTCACCATGTACTTCTGCAATTGCCCCATTTTATCGAACAATGAGTCTGCAATGTTTTCCAGGAGATCTCGAAGATTTTTACCTAAAAAATTAGATTATTAGTCTGAAAAAATTTTAAAATATTACCACCAAATTCAACCACATGAGCGCTTGCTTTAACAACAAAATTGCGCAACTCTTGGAGAAAATCATCCTCGTCGTAGTCTGGATCAATTTGCAGTATGTTGTTGCTCAAATTTTCCAGAACTTGTTTTCCATGTCTTGTTACTGTAAAAAATATTTCGTTGCAGAACACTTTGTGTTTTTCTCATACCAAAATAAAAGTTGAGGTCATGGAAATTGAGACTGGTCAAAAATTTCAAAATTGCAACTTTCTCTTCAGGATTTGTTTTGGATTTGTGGTATCTCGCAAAGTTATCTCCGTTGAGGAATTCCAAAAAATAGGCATCAACAGTCATTACTTCTGGTTTTGGGACGCTCTGAAAGAACAGAAATTGTTGGGAAAATTATAACGTATGTCAAATTTGAAATCTGATGATTATACCAGTATGTGCTATCGGTACGGTTTTGGTGATTTTACCCGTAAAATTACCGGTAAATTTACCGAAAACAATCGGTAATTTTTAGGAAAATTTTCTGTTTTTTTTTAAATTTGTAACAGGAGAACCGCAACATTTTAGAACCACGACGTTTTATAACCGCGACATTTCAGAACCGCTACGTTTTAGAACCGCAATGTTTCAGAACGGTGAGGTTTCAGAACCGCGTCGTCTTAGAACCGCGACATTTTAGAACCGCTACATTTCAGAACTGCGATATTTTAAAACCACGACGTTTCAGAACTGCGACGTTTCAGAAAGTCACGTTTCAGAACTTCGACATTTTAGAACCGTGACGTTCTAGAACCGCGACATTTTAGAACCGCAACTTTTAGAACCGCGACGATTCATAAAGGCGACGTTTTAAAACTGCGACGTTTCAGAACTGCGACATTTTAGAACAGCTACGTTTTAGAACCGCGACGTTTCAGAACTGTGATATTTTAAAACCGTGACGTTTCAAAACCGCGACGTTTGAACTACGAGGTTTTAAATCCGAGACGTTTCAGAACTGCGACACTTAAAAACTGCGACGTTTTAGAACGGCGACGTTTCAGAACCGCGACGTTTCAGAATTGCGACGTTTTAAAAAATCCACGTTTCAGAACTGCGACATTTCAGAACCGCGACGTTTCGGAACTGCGACATTTTAGAACAGCTTCGTTTTAGAACCGTGACGTTTTAGAACCGCGACGTTTCAGAGCTGCGACATTTTAGAACCGCTACGCTTTAGAACCGTGACGTTTCAAAATTGCGACGTTCCAGAACTACAACGTTTTAGAACCGCGACGTTTCAGAACCGCGACATTTCAGAACCGCGACATTTCAGACGGTAATTTGCCGGTAAAATACCGGTATAGTTTTCAACTTTTTCGTTGTGTTACCGGTATATTTCGGTGAATTTTTACCGGTAATTTACCGGTAAAAACAGCAAAAAACCGTCATCGGTAAGTGAAAATAGAAAGTCACACACTGGATTACACTAAAAGGAAACGTTTAATATCCTATGAAAAACCGTCCGGAATTCATCAATAACGTTATTGGCCCAACTTTTTTACTCACAATTCCACTGATTAGTATATCTGGTGTCCGCAGATGGTGCGGCATTTCGTGCCAGCAAATCCTCCACAAATCCAAGTACATCTCCGAAAATGGAATAGAGCAATTTGAACGGTCTTTCAGTTGACTCATAGCCTAAAACTTCATTCATTGAACTCTACTATGATATCAATATCACTCACCTCCTTTCTTTCTTCCGGTGTAAGAACAACCGACACTCTTTGAAATGTAAGCTTTAGGAACTCACTGGCAAATTTGACAATTGAGTACAATCCTCTCATTGGTACTGCAGCAAATATGTTTCTTGTGATGTCGAGAAGAATATCAAGGGGAAGAACATCCACACATTTCCTGAGAAGTTTGATGCACAACTCTGGTCTCTTTTCCGCATTTCTCCACCATTTTTCAGAATCCCAGTCCACCTGAAATAACAAAATCGTTTTATTTTTCTTGAATTTACTAACCAGAAGTGCATAGGTATTTTCGGGTTTTCTAAAGTTAATCAATTGGTGATCCACAATGTATATAGCCGCCTTGATGTCCCTGAGGTCTAGGTAATGTTTGAAGGTCTCCAGAAGAACGTTCCCAATGTTGGCCACCTGTTCAGGTGTCCAATTCTCTTCTTCATTTCTGTAATTTTAACGTTTTTGAAATTTTTCGAAATACATTTTTTGTTTTTAAAGCTATAATACTTGCAAATGGGCACATGAGGGCGTAGTCATTGTTTGACCTACAGATATACCGGACTAGAATATATCATATTTTGACTTTCTTTTTTCGGTGGAATACAGTCAATTTTGTTACTTTTAGGACCGTATAAGACTGTACTCACGGTCCACATTTACGAAATCGGTGAACGAAGAGCTGCTCCTTGACTTTGTGAAGGTCCTTTCTCCACTGAAACGGGTCCAGCGGGGTGCTCATTTCCATTTTTATTCTTCTGCAACAATCAATTTTTTGTAAAGTTAACGGGAACGGAAAAAATGATGTTGAAGCGAAGAAAAAACGAAGACCCATCTCTCCTTCTACGGCGCTGAGAAACTGATCATAAAATGAATATATTTTACACATCACAATACAGTCGTAAGCAAGAGATTCAGAGAAAAAACTGTGAATGGTTTTGAATATGCAGTACCAAACAATGGGATGCGAGTCAAAAGAGATAGAGGAAGCGTTGAGAAACGTTATGTACTTGATGCCTGGACGGAGCGAAAAAAATTAATGGAAAAAGAGAGACGTAAAGAATGATAAAATGGAAGAGGACGGGTAGAGAAGAGAGGATGAGCTGCTTTTATACAAGACGAGTCTCTGGGAAGGAGAGGAACAATGAGTATATTTTTTTAAGTAACTGGGATGACAAGCTGGAGATATCTGAGGAAAAAAAATGTTTGGATCATGTCTTGAAATTTAACTTAAAACAGAAAAATCCAAAACGGGGTCTCGGAGCGCCGTAGCTGGAACAGTTCAAAAATTCAGGAATTCCGAAATGCAGAAGTTGAGAAATTCGAAAATTCAAAAAATTTGAACTTAAATTTAATTTCTAAGGTTTAGAATTTCTAACGTTTAGAAATTTAGAAATTATAAAATTAGAAATTCCAAAATTCAGGAATTCGGAATACAAATTTAGAAATTTATAAATTAAGAAATCCAGAAATTCAGGAATTCAGAAATCCAAAAGTTAAGAAATTCGGAAATTCAAAAATTTTGAACTTTAAAACTTAATTTCCAAGGTTTAGAATTTCCAACATTTAGAAATTTAGAAATTCAAAAATTAGAAATTCTAAAATTCAGGAATTCGGAGCTCAACTTCAGAAATTTATAAATTAAGAAGTCCAGAAATTCAGGAATTTAGAAATTCGAAAGTTGACATATTCGGAAATTCAAAAATTTTAATCTTTAAAAATTTAATTTCCAAGGTTTAGAATTTCCAACATTTAGAAATTTAGAAATTCTAAAATTAGAAATTCTAAAATTCAGGAATTCGGAACACAAATTCAGAAATTCAGAAATTCAGAAATTCAGAAATTCAGAAATTCAGAAATTCAGAAATTCAGAAATTCAGAAATTCAGAAATTCAGAAATTCAGAAATTAAGAAATTCAGAAATTTGGAAATTCACAAGTTCGAAAATTCAGAATTAGATTTTGAGCTCAATTATCCCTGTTGTTGTAAGAGATATAAAATTTTTGTCAACTGATAAAATGAAAGTTTTGTTATAATCTACATTTTATCAGTTGACAGATTCTTCATATCTCCTACAGTAACCGAGTGAATCGTCCTCAAAATAAGAGCTATATGATTTACGACTCAATATTGTGTTCGATATGGTGTTCTGCAGAAAAAGGAGGATCCAAAAAATATTTCTTTTTGAAGAACTTTTAGAGATTTGAGTTTCCGTATTCATTGAAAAGAAGATAATTGCCCACTAAATGTGATGTGTTTATTGAATTAAAACTATGAGAACACGTCCATGCAAACAAACGGCATTTATCGGAAACAAACATTTATAAATTAATGAGGAGAAACAAAATGGTGGTGGAATTTTTTACTTGAATAGCATGACTGTACGGCAGACGTCGTCAATCGGTTTCTGAAATTGTACAGCTCCTGCATATCCATTGGTTTTTCTCCAGTTCCTTTCCTTCAGTATCACTGAAGAATAACATTTTATATGGTCATGAAGACAAAAAGCTTCACTAACAGCAACATTAAAGCTTACTGATCGACACAAATGCTTAGAGTATGACTGCATGATAGCATGCGACTGGAATTGGATTTCTTATCCGGGAACAGTTTTTAGCCATATCTGTCACTTGTTGGCAGCTCTTCTTGGTTCGCTTATTCAGATTGTATATCTTGAAGGAGTTAGCCTCGATATAAAACAACGTGCCTTGAACGAACTGAAAATCATCTCAACGTTGAATAAAAAACGTTCGAGCCCTAGTTAATTATTGCAGATGTATGACAGTTCATGTTACACTTCTTCTATTTGGATATTATGCTTAACTCTCCAAATAACTAATAGATGGTCAAGGCCGTTTCAATAATGACAATTATAACAATTTCTTACCGATCCAATTTGTGCTAGAGTCTCGGAGCTTTCATCATAGGTTCATCATGTTACAATCCATTTAATTGAATGAATTATTATAAATTTTGAACATCCATTGATTTCAAGGATTTCGGTAAAATTTTATAGGAATATACAGAATAGGAGAATCAGGAAAATAAAAAAAATTAGAAGACTGCCGAAAATCAGATGGCTGTCATTGTGGAGGATTAGAATTGTTAATGGTAAGAATCAACACCATTTTATACGCACAATATTTTAAAACTACATTGGTTTATTGAACGATCTAGAATGATACAACAGAGGGGTTTTTATACTGGTTACATGATAAAGAATTTAATAAAAGAAAGTGATTGCGGGGATAAATTTTTTTCGGGAATTCCTGTTCCCGAAAAATTTCCCGAAAAATATTTTCGGGAAATTTTGTTCCCGAAATTTTTCCCAAAACTATTATTCGGGAATTTTCATGAAAATCGGGAAAAATCGGGAAGGTGGTTTTTCAATGTAGTTTTGCCTATTTTTCTCAATTTATGTATAGATTTGTCAATTTCTGTACGTTTCTCAGTAGTGTCTAATGGATTTACTTAAAAAACTATTCAAAAAGCAAAAAATAGTTGGAAATTTGAGAAATCTAGAAAAATGATGACTGGAAAATTTCCTGTTTTTCCCGGAATTCCGTGAAAATTTTTTTCGGGAAATTTCACGTCGGGAAAAATTCCCGGAGAAAAAATTCGAGAAAATTCCTGTCGGGAAAAATTCCCGAAAATTTTCGGGAAAACCGGGAGAACGGGATTCCCGATTTTCCGATTTGAACAAGTCTGATCTGTACCCGTCAATCCAAAATGATTTTCCTGATCGCCTGTTTTGGCTTTCATCCTATTCAACACTTCAATCATGTTCTTTATCAGACGCAAGTTCGGGACAAACTCGGTTGGCTACAAACTAGAAGCACGTTAAGTGAAGCGGCATCACTCTCTTCAAGGATAGATAAATAGGAGATGATACATGAATCTGTCATCAAAGTGGGCTCACGAAATACCTGTATTCGGACATTTTCCCGCTTATTCGCCCATTGTACCACTTATTCTTCTATTGTCTCGCTATAATCGAACAGAGCCCAATTTTTGGCTCTAAAATTAACACTTGCAGACAAAAAACAAAGAGAAGCCCAAAAATCTTTTTTCGAATCAGGGAAAAATGGAAAATAAGATTTCTACTAAAACGGGTTATTGACTTTCTTTCTGAAAAGCCTAAAGTTTCTCTTTAACAAAAAACTAAAGTTTCACTGAAAATTATTATCTTTCTAAAAAACCTAAAGCTTTCTCTAATAGTTAAAAAGTACCGAGTTAAAACTTCATGTCAGTTGAATGGGATTGGAAAAGTTGCGTGGGACCAGTTAAGCGTTTTTTTTTTTTGGGATTTCCGGAGAGAGAAAAACTAGGAAAAGCGAAGGAACGGACGAATGCAGTTGAGGTACTTTAAAATACACAAGTACCTTTTTCGGTGATATTCAAAACTGGAAATATCCTAAGAAAGTTTGTGACTTTGTGGAGTTAGAATTAGACACAGATTATTCGATTTATTAAGCTGATAAATAACAAAAACATAACAAGACAAATTACGGTACAATTACCCAAGTTTTCAAATACTTCGAAAATTAGAGAACATGTGAAATCTACCCAATGGCTTGATGAACCTAGAAAATGTTATTAACAAATCAACAACAATAAAAATTTAAAAATTCCGAAAAAAAATCTAAAATGATATTCTATGCCTAAAAGGGGAAGCGTAACATAACATCTAAAGATGAAAATCAACATTTTTGTCAAGAAGAATACTTTTAATTTTCTCTCTTTCTGCACGCGCCCAATCATCCCTCGTCCAATTCCCCAACTCGAATTGTTTGAAGTAGTGACGAACAACCAGATAGTCCAGAACCTGTGAATTTAGAACATTGAAGCAAAAATGTGATATACTCTGTTACCTCTGGGTAGTCATAAAGCTTATGAAAGTTGACAACTGCAGCAACATTTTTCTCAACCATCACCTTTTCAATCCAAGTTCCGGACAACCAATTGTGCGGAATAATCGAATAGAATTCCACAATACTTCGTGGAAATTTCGAGAAGTACTCTCTCGAAAAGTCTCCAGTGAAGGAGTCTCGCACTCGCTGCCAATCTTTTTGATAGTCCTCTGAAAGTCATAATTGAATAATTTCAGAAAGTAAGAGAATAACTTACGTCTCGCAGCTTCCCCAGAATTACCAAGAGTCATCCTGAGAGCGCCTCGTGAATTCGCAACGATGATCTTCAATGCCTGGAGAGGCATGATCAGAAGAAGTGCCTGAAAATGGTGAAAACGGTTAAAATCGTTTTGAAATAGAATACTTACCCGGATAGCTACTCTGAAACAATCATTCTGGAAGCTGCGATGATTATATCCGATGTAGCTTTTAGGGAAGTGGTACATCTCTATTGCTGTAGTGAACATGTCGACTAACGGATTCACAAACTCTTCCAGTTCCGTATTTTTGCCGGACTGAAAATTTTCTAGGTCTGTATCGGTCAGTCAAATGTTTAAGCTTACTATATAATCTTCCACTATTGTTCCTTTAGATTCCTCGATGATCTCGATTTCCGATCTTGTCAATTTCGTTATCCGACTGGATCTCCATTCCTTCCAATCATCGTTGATTACACATAACTCTTCCGCATTTTCAGATCCAAGCATGGTTTGCAAAACCGTGGACTTGTCGTGGAGGATCGCCAAAATGAATCTGAATTTGGTTTTTTTAAAGATGAACCTTTTCTATTGATTGAAAGTTCAACTTACTCTAAAGAGTATTCAAATATGTAATCGAAGATCGAAGGTTGGAAAAGACTCTGATCTGAGGGATCTTTGAAGCATAGTCCTCCATAATTTTTTCCAATCAAAGCTGAAAATGACATATTTTTGGTTTTTCAGGAGGTGCAGGAAAATGTTTGAAGGGCGAATCAATGCATTTTGACCTGATATAGCTTTTCTGGCATCCAGTACCGGTTCAGAAGGTAAATCAGTTAATTTCAAACTTTTTGAAGAGTCTGGAGCTCGGCTGCCAAGTTTCCGATCACTGTCAAAACTTCGAGGTGTGCGTAAAACAGACCTAGTTTGGAAATTTTGTTTCCACAAAATTTCTCAAAACTTTCTGATCCTTCAGCTCTTCGCCAATTTCTGAAAAACATCCCCTTAGCCCGTTTTTGTACTGAAAGCGTGAAAACAGGTGTCTTTCAGAAATCGGCATATAGCTGAAAACCTAGAAAGTTTAAAAAAATTCTGTAAATGCAAAATGTTCAATCTAGGTCTGTTTTACACCCTCCCAAGCTTCAAATTGATTGGAGACTTGGCAGTCAAGCGCCAGACTCCGGAAAGTAGTAAAAATAACAAAAAATGACTGAAGAAAAGTAGTTTGTATGTACGGACCGGTACTGTATCTCAGCAATCGGAGGTTGTAACGCTCACTTCCGAAATGCAAATCACAAACATTCTCTGCTACTTTCCATTTTTCAACCTTCTTCAATACTCCCAAAAACTTACATCGAGCAGTAGCAGCTAGTAAATGAAAAAATAATGGAAATGAGTCGTGGGTCCACTTAGTTCCGGCAAATGCGAGATGTTGATAATTCGAATACAAATGTTGTTCCACTTCCGGGTTCACTTCCGAGTTCCATGTGTTCAACCCGTAATCTTCTGCCACGGCCAGCCATTTCCGCTAAAATTGAAAAACCTTAGCAATTAATTCAAAATAGAAACTTACAATGGATCCTTGCTGCACTATGTCAAACACGGCGGGATTCTGGTCGTAGCTCATCAGCTGAAATCAAACATTCTCCCCAATTATTTTCATATAAATTTAAATTAAAATTACCCATTCCAAATCGATCTCTTCGTCTGAGATTTGTGGATCTAGATCTTGACTCTCGGCAATCAGTGTCAACATATCGAATCCAAACCTTGATCCGATTTTGCTGACATTAGCTGTAATATTATTTTCGTCAAACTCAGTGAAGCAAACTCCTTTTTTACCTTTGAGTGTTTTGTTCCGGTCCCCGAGAGATATTGATCCCCTGCTTGCTATATGCATCTGGAGCAGAATATTCTGAAAAAGGAAGTTTAATGTTCGAATTTCTCTTGCGAACTAACCCTGTAGTTCTGCGATTGCTCCATTCCATCATATAACGAGTCGGCGACGTATTCCAGGAGATTCCGAAGATTTTCACCTGAAATAATTCAACTATTAGTAGGAACTAACTTTCAAGATATTACCCTGGATTTCAATCAAATGAGCACTTGCTTTAACGACGAAATTGCACAGCTCGTGAAGAAAATCTTTGTTGTTGGATTGCGGATCAAGTTTCAATATATTGTTATACAAGTTTTCCATGACTTGTTTTCCTCCTCTTGCTACTGTAAAAACTAATACATTACAGAAAACTTTGTGTTTTTCTTTTACCGAAATAATAGTTAAATTCGTGGAAGTTCAAGCCAGTCAAAAATTTCAGGATTGAAACTTTTTCCTTAATTGTCAGTTTGATATAGTTATATTTCACAAAAAAGGTTTGGTTGAGGAACTCCAGGAAGTATGCATCAACACCCATTGAGTCTGGTATCGGGACAGACTGAAGGAAAGAAAATTATTCTGGAAAATCAAAAATGTTTTTCACTCACAACTCCACTGATAAGGATATCTGGTGTTCGATAGTTATCAGAGATTTCACGCCAACATATTCTCCAGAGATTCATATACAACTCCGAACATGGAGTATACCACTCTGTACGTTCTTTCAAGTTTTTCATCATCTAAAAGTGTGTTTGTTGAACTTTTAATGAGAGATTAAAATTACTCACCTCCTTTATCTCTTCCTTTTTTATATACACCGAAACTTTTTGGAATGTGAGTCTCATGAAAGCGTTTGCGAATTGAACAATGGTGTCCAATTCTAGTCTTCGAATTGCAGAAAATATATCTCTTGTAATGGCGAGAAGCACATCAAGAGTTATGAGATCCATACATTTTTCGAGCAGCGGGATACTCAACTCTGGAGAAGTCTCCAAATTTCTCCACCATTCTCGAGAATCCCAGGTGAACTGAAATGAAAACAAACTACAATTCAATTTTTAAAAAATCACTAACCAGAAGTTCATAGGGCTTCTTGGGGTTTCTGAAACCAATTGAAGGGTGATCCACAATATAGATTGCCGATGTGATGTCGTTATCTTCAAGATCTTCAGAATGTTTGATGACTTCGAGGTAAATATTGGCAAAGTAGGCCTGCTCTTCAGGGTTCCAGGTGTCATGTCTGTAACTAAATTGTTTTCGAAATTTTTTGAACTATATGGATTTCATTTTTAAGTAGGACTCTGCGGTGATGGTCATAGATTTTTCCAGGCTGAATGTTCGTTTAACCTATTGGAATACAGCACCGGAGTAAAACATGTCATATTCTGATTTTTTCAGTGAACAGATGTGATGAAGTTATTTAAAAACTATGCCCGATTTTTTTTTGATTTGTCTGAAACTTTCAGAGCATACTACATTAAATTAGTGGTTTAGAGTTGCAATCGACATATTTTCAATAAAAAAACAGCAAAGCGTTTTGAGAACATCTCGGCAATTATAACACGCAAACTCTAGATTCGTTCTGTATAATTTGAATTTTTCAGACAAATTGAAAAAATCCTACACTACGTTTTGAAAACTTGAATCCTAGCAAGTTTTCATTAATCAAATGTTGAATTAGAATGATGAAAGCTACACTGATTGTTATAGTTATTCAATCAAGTTTCATGACATCAATTTTCAAACCCTTTTTTAATTTTTAAAGACTGTACTCACGGATTAAGTTTACGAAAATGCTGAACAAAGAGTTCCTCCTTGGCTTTGTGAAGATCTTTCCTCAATTGAGGCCAGTCCGACGGAATGCTCATTTTCTTTCTCTGCAAAATTCATGTTTTGTAAAGCTAACAAAAACAAAAAATTTGTGTTGAAACAAAAAAAAAGAAAACGCATCTCTTCTTCTACCGCGCTGAGAAAGTGATCGTAAAATGAATATATTTTACACTCCACAATACAGTCGTAAGCAAGAGATTTAGAGAGAAAAAAACTGGGAATGGTTTTGAATATGCAGTACCGAACAATGGGATGAGGTTCAATAGAGATAGAGGAAGCGTTATACATGATGCTCGGACGGAGAGAAAAAATACATTAATGGAAAAAGAGAGACGGAAAGAATGATAGAATTGATGAGTACGGGTAGAAAAGAGAGGATGAGTCGCATTAATAGGAGAAGCTGGGAAGGGAAACAATGAATACACTTTTTTCAAGTAACTGGAATGACAGACGGGAGATATCTAAAACTAAAATTCTGGGATCATGTATGGAGTTTCAATAAAAAACAAAAAAAAAACCCCAAAACAAGATATTGGCGCGCCGTAGCTTAATTTGGGAGAACTTTCAAATGCAGCGGATCTTCAGAAAAATAAGGAAACTAAAAACATTAGAAGGCGATGCACAAAATTCTGTCAAAGTCTATTTGGAAACTGCAAAACAAATAAAATATAAAAACAATTTTCGAGTGAATAAAACACAGACATTTTTCACTGTTTCATATTCAAGGGTAACAAAACGAAAATTCTCACCTAAGAGTTCACAGCATATGACCCAAATATTGATCTTAAGCGCGAACACAAAGAGAGTAACGCAAACGAGATTTATAGCTGAGATTAGGTATTCACTCAAAAAAAGATTGGTTAGGACGATAAGGGTTTTTGATGTAATTGAATGGAGTTCTGACTAGCACATATGTGTGAGGAAGGATATTGGGCTCTAGTCCTCTTCACATGTCGTAAACGTACACTGACCTATCATAAAAAAGACAGGGCCTCATAACATTTATGATCATCACTTAGGAACCCTATGAACATTGTTGAAATAAAATTTTGAAAATAGTGCACATGTGTGAGGACGGATATAGGGCTCTGGTTCGCTTCACTGGTCATAAACGTAAATCCACAGACTAAAAAAAATATAAGTTTGCGGTTTGTATGTTTAAAAGATAAAATACCTATATTAACAAAAATAAGATATACAAAAACATATTTTGCGGTTGATTGTTAGTCATTTTCACCATTTTCAGGAACTTGGGGCTCGGTTGTCAAGGTTCCAATCAATTTGAAATATTTGGAGGTTGTAAAACAGACCTAGAATGAGGAATTTGCATTCACAGAATTCCTAGTTTTTCAGCTATTTGCCAATTTCTGAAAGACACCTTTTGTCTGCCTGTTTTGTACTGGAAATGTGAAACAAAAGAGAATCTCTCAGTAATAGGCAAAAGTCTGAAAAACTACAAAATTTCAAAAAATTCTGAAATTTCAAAGTCTTCAAAATATATGTTTTACACTCTCTAAAAATTTCACAGTGAACGGAAACTTGACATTCGAGCTCCAGACTTCTGGAAATGATGTACATACTAAGGAAATGGTCTACTGAAAAACGCGTTTTTTCAAATATTTATAGCCAGCACTGTAGGTTTGAAATGAGTTTTTGAAACCAAAGGGATGCAAAAATTGATTTTTCCAAGAACAATTTAGACAATATTTTAATATTACTCATTAAACTTCGTCCTATGACTTTTTTGTTATCAAAATGGAATTGAAAACTGCATGGAGGCGCTGCATGAATGAAAAGGCATGTATGTCAGTTTATTTGGTTTTGAAATAGTTGAACTGTATGATTTTGTTTCATTTGTTCAATTTTCTATCTCTAAATCTCTTCAATTCCACTCAACTGTTCGAAATCAGGATTATATCGAATCATGACATTTGAAATATTAGGTTCCATTTAAAAATCCTTTAATTTGGTTAAAATCCGAATCGAACCAATAAGGAACTGTTTTTTTTCTATCATTGGATTTTACGAAAGTTTTAAACAGTTTTCCATGTTTGTAGGCTTGGTTTGCAGGTTTTCTTATCAGTTTTCATCAAGTTTTGTTATTCACAAATTTCAATTTGCCTGTTTTGATTAGTTTCAAATTGCACTTCTTCGCGGCTCCATTGTCCTGTAAAACTTCTGAAAAAATTCTTGCTGAATGATTCAGTAATCTCCCCAAATCAGCAAAATTCAAAATCCCTGAAAATTCTCATTTTCCGAAGTCCCCAAACTTGCTAAAAACTTTGTTTATATTAGAATGTTTCCGGAATGTAACACTTCTGTGCCTGTCACATTCAGTTGGTCACTGCTCCCTTGCTCGGAAAGTTGTAAACACTTCTTCTCCCTTTTTCCGAGAATCAAAATTATATTCGAGTATTAAGCATAGCGAGAAAAAAAATGTTTCAGTGTAAGGCAATGTTCGAAGGTCGCTGAAAAAGAAAAGTGTGCAAAGACTAGAGTGTTTGGTGTTTGATGCCTGAAACACATGTTTTTTTTCATTCTCTCGCTCTGCTGAAGTTCTTCGTAGTGGCGATTTAAAAATGTTGTTTTTATCTCAATGTTTTCGAGAAAAAGATAAGATAAGACCGAGAAGACACATCCGTTTATCACCGCTGGATTCTCTAAGAATCTTTGATTTCTTGGAAGGATTCGACGGCATGATTCCCAAGATTTTAGCAGAAGTTGATTTATTTGATATTGTGGTGTGGTTGGAAAATTTTCATAGTTTGTAGTAGTACGATGCATGTAAGCACTAAAAATAGACTAACCACAGTTAGCGCAAAAATCTTCGAAATTGTCAAATTGTAGAAGAAAGGAAGACTCTTAAAACGCTCACCGTCAGTATCAATCAGTATGCTTTCCAACGCCCAACTTTGAGCCCTTATATCTCATTTACTGTGATAGTTATCAAAAAGTAATCAACTAACGAAATATTGGTGATAATTTTATAAACATTTTGTCAGTTGAACACTTTTTTATATCTTTATCGATAACCGAGATAAATTGGCTCAAAGTTAAAACTTAGGGGGGAGGTCATTCAATGCCTTCAAACGGTCAGCTTTGAGCCCATATATCTCATTTCCTGTGACAGATATCAAAAAGTAGTCAACTAACAAAATAGTTCAAATATTATGATGAACAATTTATTAGTTTATCACTTTTTGATATCTTCATCAGCAATTGAGATAAATCGATATGAAGTTGAGAGCTAGTGGGTCATTCTGTTGGAGTCATTCACTGAATTTCAGATTGTTCACTCTTTTTCGAAAATGAAATTTAAATTCGTAAAAAATTTTGAATTTCAATCAATTAGCTAGTTATTTGCAGTTGTTCCAGGCAGACAGAGTTAATCAAAACATTTTGGATGAATTTGTCTGAACTTTTTGTTTCTAGAAAAATACTGAAAAAAAAATGGTGACTCGAAAATCCTGAAAACCATAGAAATGTAATAATTCTTTACTTTTTCTAGTTTTTTCTTTAAATTTGAATAAAAAACAGCTGTTTCTGGATCTCTTTCTGTTTTCCAATTTCCTTCAGCCTTGAACTCCTCTATACGCATGTGTTCCCAGACATATGTCCTTGTTGCTGGGTTACCCACATCTGGTTGCGCCTATAGAACAAATATCTTGTCGATTTTAGAAGTTCCAGACAGCACCTTGTTCCCTTTCTTGGATTTTTTTCAATTCCAGAATTTTTCTTTTGTTATATTTCTCTTTTTGGCCATTCTCCGCATGATTCTTGTTCTTTTAGACACTTCCTGTACATCAAAGACTTCGTTCAAGAACGAATTTCATTTTGAAAAAAAATCCGAATTCCCCTTCCTTTACCTTATTTTCCCTGTCATGGGCCATGCGGGGGAGTGACAGAAACCGAAACATGGCCTCTCTCTAGGAAAGTTAGTTTGTTATAGAATTTGGTCGAAACGCGGCAAAATAGACATGACGAAAGAGTGAGCGTGGCACAAGAGACGAGCGAGAACTCTGCGTCTCTTCGTTTTCCATGCTCTTTCTCTTACTCTCTTCACTTAATGTTGTGTTTTTGGCATTGGGGCTAAGAGACCAAACACCAGGTGACGTAAATTGTTGGGGGCCTCTGTGGCGGGCCAAAAGAGAGAGAGAGTATATGATGAAAATGTTGAAGAGAAGAGTGAGAAAAATCAAGAGAGTGTGTATGTGTAGAAGTATGTGTTTGCAACACACCGGGGCGAAAAAAAAACTTTTTTTGAAGAAGACGAAAATGAAAACGACTACGAAGATTGGCACTCCTCGCTACTGGATGAATAAATGATCTGCCGGTCAGAAGTCCCTCAGTAAATTTAGTCCACCAAAGAGCACGCCAATCATTCTTTCGGTTCAATGCCAACATGTTTTTTGTTTTCCTTTCCTTTCCTTTCTTTTTGTCTTTCTTTCTTTCTTTCTCTTTTCTGAGCCATCCATGTGCCATCGTTGTTTGCAGATGTTTACTGTTGGCCAGTCAGTCACTTATAGCGATTTTTGTGTTTTGCGCTTTTTTTTATTTTTAGTTTTTTTATTCTCCACCCGGTCCACGTTGAATGTCAGAAATCACAGTTGGTGGCGGTTGATTATTATCCCTACTCACAGCATGGCGTCGATTTGAATTGAGGTCAGATTCCAGAGGTGGAAATGTTTTTGACAGGTTTTTGATGTTTTTTTGGAATTTTTTGTTTTTCAAAATGCGTTTCAAATTCTCGTTTCTCTGAACTTTGTTTTCTAGTTTGATTGCTCTTGATAATAGGGTTTTGGTAAAGTAAAGGCTAGCTGAAAGCCTCAATTTGAGCTTATTTTGCTTTTCAGGGTTGTAATTTTCAAGTTTTGCTCTCCGTTACTTCCTTATTTTCCAAATATGCTTGAAATTATATATAAATTGGAAAT
The DNA here is from genome assembly GCA_027920645.1 of Caenorhabditis nigoni. Classification (NCBI taxonomy): domain Eukaryota; kingdom Metazoa; phylum Nematoda; class Chromadorea; order Rhabditida; family Rhabditidae; genus Caenorhabditis; species Caenorhabditis nigoni. The sequence goes on from CP115869.1 coordinate 3,730,150, forward strand.
TTCAAATGTTTACTAAACATTTGTTTCTCCATGTGCCATGAAATTCTTTCTCAAGACATTTATCTCAAGTTTTTTCCGTTATTTATCATTTCTTGAAATTCAAAGGTTGGGAAACTTTAAATATTTTGAAAATCAGAAGCTCCAAATCTCATATTTTCAAAATCCAAAAACTCCAGAGCTCAGAATTTCAATTTTTACGAATTCTGACTCTTGAGAGCTCGAAATTTTTTTTTGGAAAGTTTGAAAATCTAAAGTTTTGAGCTTCAGCTATGAAACACCTGAAAATCCGAAAAGTTCAAAATTATCAAATTCCAGTTTCAGAAAAATCAAATTTTTGAAGCTCAGAATTTTGTCAACATTTCAAAATTCAAAGGCTCTCAATCTCAACTTTTGGAAAGATGAAAATTCCAAATTTTATAAAATCAGAGTTTAGCTAATGAAGATTCAGAGATTCTAAAGCTCAGGATTTGGATTCTATACGAATTCCAAAAGTTAACAGCTCAGAATTTGGTTTTTTTCACAAATTTTCAAATTTCCAAAGCTTAGAATTTCACCTTTTAAACTATCCTAAAAGCTTCCAATTCCGAGTTTTTAGAGTTTCAAAGATTGGCTTTCAAATCTTCTAAAATTCAAATCGCCACTCCTTCAAATCTTATTTTTACATGATATTTTTCAAATTCAACTTTTCTTGATTTTCAAAACCTCTTCTCTCGAAAATTCAACTTCTTTTTCAAGGTTACCTTTGCCATCATCATCGGATTTTTTTCCTTCCACAAATGCTACGTGTTGCCTTGTTTTTTTTCCACCTTCCCTCCTCCGTCCATGACCATCCTTATCTGATCTCTGTCTCCATCTGTGCCGTACGGCTACTATTCTGTAGTTTCTGCAAGATTTGTGTCTTTCCTCCCGATTCTTGACCTTTCGAAGGCCCATTCATTTCAAACAATGGCTCGTTTTCGTATTCCGATTTCCACTACCACCATTTTCGCGGGCGCGCGGCCCTGCGCAGGGGGGGCCCAGCAGGTTGATCCATTTCTTCCAAAACCGTTTGTTTCATTAGTTTGCCCTTTTTCTCGACCCGTCACGTCCTCTTCTCGGGTTCTCTTTTTCGCTATACCATCCTATCCACCCAGCCGCACCGCCACACCACCCCAACCATTTCTATGTATTCACATTGTATTTGAGTACTAGCGGGACATTCGATGTTTAGTCAGGCACAGCAGAAATATAAGGGGCTAACATGAGAATACAGGTGGGAGGATAGACTTTTGTAAGTGCTGAATCGGAGAAAATTTGTGTCTTGGGACAACACGGACGACAATCTTTAAAGTGCAAAATGCTCATTTTTGTTTCTTTCAAAACTTTCTTTCCTGCTCCAAAAACCTTCTATGAACTTTGTATTCTATCATTAATTTTTGATACTTCTAATACGATTTTTTTTTCCTATTGATAACCGAAAACGTGAAAAAAAAGTTGTTTACCCTAAAAAGACCTGCTTTGCAATAATGCCCGGTCTACATGATAAGAATCTGCAAGTACAAAATCATCGTAGTTTGAATTCTGTGACTATTTGATACCTGTCCTAACTCTCATCATAGATCACCAATGAGTGTTTTCGTTTTTTTTTTTGAAGACAATCGCTTCTATTTTCTCTCTTTTTTGCGTGTGTGTGTGCGTGTGAATGTGACTTTGAGAAGCAGGTGTTTGTTTTGGAGTCTGATATCGATATCTGTGTTATCAACTGGGAGGGGGAACACCATAACATTGTTTTTGCTACAGATTTTCTAGTAAGATGGTGTTTGGTGTCTAACACCTTCAAGCTCCAGAATTTTGGAGGAGATTTTTTATTTTTGGCAGCTGGCAACATTCTGTATAGTTGGAAAATAAACTCCATCGGTTTGAGCATTTCTAAGTTAAATTCAGGCTAGGTTTTCGAGCTCAAAAGTCGTTCAAAAACCTTTGGAAAGCTTAGAATCAGAAGCTCAAAATTGACTGGAGATTAGGAAAAACAGCTTGAAATTAGCTGAAAATTAGGCTCAGTTTTTGGGCTCAAAATTGGCTGAAAATTGGGCTATAAAAAGCTTGAAACTAAGCTTATTTTTTAGGCTTAATGTTGGCTAAAAATTAGGCTTAAAATTAGCTCAACGACTATTTTAAATGTACTCAAAGTTAGGCTCAAAATTGAGCTCAAAATTATGCTAAAAATAGAACACGATAGTACTTAAATTCATAATCTGTTATTAAGCTTATTAGGAAATTGGCTTAAATATAGGCTCAGAACATTTTAAATTTAGTCTCGGTTTTCAGCTAAATTTTTTTTCACAGTAAAATCTCTAATAGAAGTGCCCTAACATTGTCAAGTTTAAGCTCGATTATCTTAGCTCCCGTGAGAGATATCAAAAATATGTCAATTGGTAAAATGTTTGTAGTATTATGATAAACATTTTATTAGTTAACATGTTTTCTATATCTTTCACAGAAACCAAGATAAATTTGCTCAAAATTAGCTCAAAAGTTAGGGGCCCTTCTATTACAGGTTTTACGGTACTCGAAAATATCATTTTTCTCTCAGGATGCTATGCTAGTTTTTTCTTTGATCTTTCGATTTTCAAACAATTCCCTGAATTACAGTACCATGACTCAGTAGCCCCAAAAACTTTGAAATTATACAACCAACCATAAACCGGTAGCCATTCCCTTCAATTTTTGAAAAAAAACCTATCAGGTCACATGCCGCCCGTTCTAGGTTCCACTACGAACGAAATTGCCTATTTCAACAAATTGAACGGAAATTGGTCGTAGAGACAGAGGGCGGGTGGTCGGATATATTGAACAAATCTGAACAGTTGTTATATTTGTACAGAGCTCGTCTCTAGGTCTCTTCTCCAACATCATCGATCGGTCCGCTTTGCCAGACTGAGTGAGAACTGTACCTTCTATAGGTAATTGGAACCGATCTTCTTTTTCAATTGTACTTTTTGCTCTTAATTGTAAACAACTTTTTTACATGATAATAATACCACAAATTTTTGATGTCTTAGTTTCCTTTCTTGTCTTATCAAGAAGGTGTTTGTGATAGAGAGAGCACTTTAGACAAAAAACTTTGTTAGAAACAGAAATCATTGTTGTTTTCGTTTTTTTTTTTTCGCAGGGTTTCCGTGGGATTTTTCGAGAAGAAACCTCTTCTTGATAACGATCTGCCGATCAAATTGATAAGAAAAGTTTCGGAGGGCGCGCGAACAAGGTTAGATGTTTCATTATTTTCGGTTTTCACACCATTCTACCCCTTCTTTTTTTCTAAGAGAGAGCTTGCTTTCTAATTTTCAAAGATCAATTGAAATTTGATGACAACCTCCCCCCTCGGAGGACAAATGTAAACGAATCTGACACTGGTGAGAAATGTTTGAGACTCTTTGCAGTAGCTGCAACAAGAGCAAAAAAAGAAACAAACCGTCTAAGTGGGAGCTCACTGGCTCACACATTGGTCACGCAAACATTTCCACTCTATTATTCCTTTTTCGATTCAGCAGAGACAAAGATCAAATGCAGCGTTTTGTTTACGTTCAAAGTACACCGGTTTAGGCAGGTATGGTCTGAGTAATAGAGAGAATTCCAAATTTCAGCGATTTTTGATTTATGACATTTTGATTAGGTAGACAGACATGTTTTGGTATGTAGATGTAACGAAAATAAGCTATTTTAGTATGAGTGGCAGGTTGAAAATTGAGTTATGACCCAAAATCATTTTTCCAGATGATTTTAGGTGTTTGATCGCTTAGAATTCTGCAATCCGCTTATTTGAAATGTGTTACATTATATAAAATAGCCAGGATGGATTAAGATTAGTCTAGTGGGAGGGATAAAATGTTGCGGGGAATTTTGTGTTCATTTTTGGGGATCAGAAATTGAAATTTTCCAGAATTTGGAGTCAATGAATACATTTTTAGGGTAGAAATTTTAAAAAATCGGATTTCATTAATATGACGTCTTCTATTTTGTATCATTCTGATTTGCTCATGGCTCATACATGATTTTTGGCTGTTTTGACCTTTTTCAAGAGTCTGGAGCTCGGTTCTCAGATTTCCGATTATATTGAAAATTTGAGAGGGTGTAAAACAAGCCTAGATTGAAAAGTTTGCATTTACAGAATTTTTTGAAAAATCCTAGTTTTTCAGCTATTTGGCTATTTCTGAAGGACACCCTTTTTCCTGTTTTAGTACTGAAAAAGTGAGAAAAGCAGGTCTATTTCAGAAATAGCCAAATATCTGAAAAACTGGGAATTTCCGAAAAATTTTGTAAATGCAAAGTTTCCAATCTAGGTCTCTAAAAATTTCAAAGTGATAGGGAACTAGACAACCGAGTTACAGACTTCTGGAAATGGTCAAAATTTCCGAAAAATCAACTGAAAAATTTAGAGATTCTAGACACAATAAGCTCATTTTTGCTCCGCGTTTTACAAACATCATAGACAACCTTTTTTTCGTTTTCTGGCTTCATCTTTTTTCTTCTTTCCTAGGGCATTGAATATGTATTGCAACAGCCGGGAAGAAGCGGGGGGAACAATGCAAATACAAACCGAAACATACACACATCCGCTTTGGAGAGTCTTCTTTTATTCTCTTCAAGACAATTTTCGAACGGAGACAGAGATGAGAAGATCAGTTTTGCAAATGACTCCTAAGGGGAATTTTCTCATGGACCCCATCCTCTAACCTCAAATCTGAGGTAGTAACATATGTTCTCACTAAAAGGTTCCCCATCAATCTTGTCTCTCGCATCTCTAGCGTAAATTGTTTTTCTCCGTTTTTCTGCTCACACAGGAAAATTCCTTGGGACCACTCTTCTCTCCGGTGATCAAAAACCTTTCGAGAGAAGTTTTTTTCCTCTCTTTCTCATCATTTTTGTTTTGGGTTTTCTCTCTTTTCGATGAGCTCAATGAGATTTTGTGGAAAAGTCTGGTGCCCTCCAGGCAATCTCATCCGAGAACAACTGTTGCAGAAGAGAGGATGAGATTCTTATTTCCTACCTGCCTCTGCACTTTCGGATGCGCAATCTTCGTTTAGGCCCACCGACAGGCCTATTGGCCAAGACGAATCAATATGAATTGAATAGCTGCGGAGGTCTGCTTGCGAACTACTTCAGTCCACCACCACCCCGCATATCTATTATTTTCTTTACATGTTCTATGTGCCTCTGACTCTCTTCGTTTCCCATACTCTCTCATTCAGTTTTTCTTTCCACATGCATTCAATCGTCATGCATTTTCCGCCGTTTTATGCGCGAAAACTGGCATAGTCCAAGAGACGCAGCAACTCTGACAGTTCTTCTTCTTTCTTCTTTTAATTATTACTTGATTTCCAAAATTTTCTCGCCGTCTTTCGACCACTTTTGGTGTCTCGAAAAACTTATATTGCTGTTTCACTGAACTTTGAATGGGCAGATTGAAAACCCCTTGAGACCAACTTGAAATGAACTTGAAAAACTGACCCTTACCGGTTTTCCTTTATTAAATTTGCTTTAGGTAGGTACTTTTCTGTGTTTTTTGATGGTTAGTTTCGTGTGTTTTGAGTGGTTAAACGGTTCAACTGTAGTTTTGAATCTGTACTGTAATATCTTATTTCCTCTAATCTTTGGGCTCGAATATCACGATTTCTGTGACAGATATGAAAAATTTGTCAACTGGTAAAATATTGGCAATATTATGAATAATGATTTATCAGTTGACAAATTTTTAATATCTCCAACAGGAATCGAGATATTTGAGCTCGAATTGACGCCTTGGGTGGGCTTCAATTAGAGGAAATACAGTACTTTCTTTTTCAAGATTTTTAACTGAACTTAGTTGAAATAACTAAGATCAAATTTGAAGGACTTTCATTAGAGGCAATACGGTATTTGTATTTATTCGAAAAAAATTGATTATTACTGTAACCTAGAACTACTGAATCTCACCTTATTATCTAATAAAGGAGTCATTGACAGTTTTATTGCTATTTGGATTCCCAGAGGGACAAAGGCCTGCAAAAAGGGGCCCAGATAACAACGGACCCAGGGAAATGGGTCAAACCCTAGGGCTAAGACAATTCTGGGATCGCTCTGACCCATCGGCAATAAATTGTTTACCACTCGCAAAACACCGAAAACCTAGAACTTTTGCAAAAATCACTTTTTCTGCCGGTTCTGTTTTTTATTCTCGCAAAACTTTCCCTTTTCTCTCTGCTCTCTCTTCCTTGTGATTTCCGATCTCTATGTTAGTTCCAGGTGAAAACCCATTTTTCTTTTTGTTTCTTTTAGACCCGGTCATGTCACTATAAACCAAACGTGCTCTGTACTCAGTCGGGGGGTTTTCTCTGTTTGATCTTTACTTTTCTTTTTTCACGTTTTTTCTTTTTTACCGTTGCTCCTTAAGACCTCGATGTTTGTGCTTCTCTTGGTAGGTAGGGTACAGTTAGTTTCAATTTTTCTCCATGAATCGATTTTTGTACTACAAAGGGAAAATCTAGATTCCTTATCTTCAGACTAATAAAAACAGTAATTATATCTCTCTTATCTCGACCAGTTTTTTCTTGGTTAGTAGCAAAAACAGAAATCCGATTGCCCATCATCATAAATTTCAATATATATATCTTTTGTAGTATCACAGATCATGGTGTAGTAGAAGTGACTAATATGGATAAGACAGTCATTCTGTTTTTGGCAGTTTTTTTTTTATCACGAGATGAGTGCCCTTTTTGGTTATCCAGTTTTTCGAAGTCGAAAGGTAGCGTAATTTGGAATTTGTTCTGATGCACTCATGCGCAAGAAATTGTACCCTTGAGATCAAAATGGGTGTAGGAAAGGCCTCTTTTGAGGGTCGCCTAGATTAGAATAATATGTGATTTTTGCTCCCAAGCTCTTTCATCCTCCATCTCAAAATTTCCCGTTATTGAATATTCGTATAAATAATGATGTCAGAAATCATCTCCATTCATCTCTCCACTGCTCCATTTCTGGATGCTCACTTTTGAGCTACTCTCGCGTAAGTCCCACGTTTCAAAATTCAATGTGTGTGTGTCTTGTGTATGCATCCTATGGTCTATCGGCAACTTTTTCTTATTCATCACGGACGAGAGAGAAATAGGAATCCCTAATTCATGAGGATTCCCCCGATCTCTCACTCTCGCCTTGCATCCATTATTTCTTCTCTTCTCCTAGATTTCCCTCGATTCTCGTACTTTTGGCACCAGGCTTCTTGATCTCTAATCCTTCTTCCAGAACACTCAACCAAGGTTGACAAAGATCAGAATGTAGCATGCTCTATCTTTTGCGTTTCTTGAGGCTCCTTCTTCTACTTCTCAAGTTGCACTCAGCTTTTGTTTCACTAGAAGAATAAGAAAAAAGAGGAGAAAACTAAAAATGTAGAAGATGTAGATGGTGTCGAAGAACAAGAAAAAGAAGACAACGTAATTCTTGTTCTCTGTGTAGTTGATGACAATTAAATGGAATCAGAAGACGTCGTCGCCGTAAACGTCTTTTTAGTGATAGAAGAATGACAAGGAAACGCAGGTCAATAATCAATAGTTTTCCCTCTTATTCCACCTTCTCCTCTTCCCTCGAAATTCTTCTTCTTTCTTTTCGACTAATCTTTGCGTCGAGATCAGAAGAGATAGAGATGAAACCCGGGGAGGACCCAATTTCGCCTCAACAGCCACCTCCACCTTCTGGCCCACCCCAAAAAGTGTAATTTCATATCGTTTTCCGATCTTTGAGTGTGAGAAAACTAAACTATGTGGCAGAGAGCAAAAATGAGTAAAAACGAGAAGTTAGACCAAAAGTCGACAGCAGAGTAAAATCAATTTGGTTATTTTTTTGCGAGTTGTCTAGAAGGAAAACGAAAAAAGGTGTCGTAATTCTAGCTGGATAAGAAGTTGTTTTTGGAAAAAAATATACCTCTTCAGAATGACGAAAAAAAACGAACACCAAAACATGCACATATTTTGCTCACGCGCCTTTTTTGATCCCCAAAAAAACTTTCATATTTCACTTTTTCCGTGGGAACTAAGAAGCACAAACTTGGCATTTACTTTGGAAATTTATATATTTCAGCATATCCACCTGCTGCGCGCCGTTCTTGCACTTTTTGAGATCAGATTTTGTCTGATATCACATCTCACTTGCATTAAGGAGATTTGCACTTTTACAGAAATGTGTTCTAGTTTTGAGATAGGCTCAAAAAAAAAGATCTTCAAAAAGAAACCTGAGCCTCCTCCCCTCTTAATTAATCATTCCCAAAACATCATTTTGAACACTTTTGCTCTTTTCAACTCTCTATCCTTTTCTCCTTTTTTTCTATCTTCTCAATTCCCGTGATCTTCGTGATGACACGTTTCTCCTGAAACTCGACTCAACATCGTATATATCTATCTTCTTTCAGAGAGTATCACTCGTCATACATCCTCTCAGCATCAACGTCAAACGAATACCGAATAAGCGAGCAAGCTGACTCGCTTGCCCAATGTAAGTTTGAGCTTTTTAAAAAATTCCCCCATTTCTTTTTTATGCGCTTGGTGATGGATAGGGCGTTTTAAAAAACCTATAAAATATATGAGCCTTCCCTTGACTTGAGCCTTGATGGTTGGGAGATAAGCGAACTTCAAAAATAACTTGAAAAATCGTACAACAGATTTATGACACCTGCCAGAGACCCCTATCCAGAAAATCTCCTACCAACACCAAAGATTCCAATCTTGGACGAAAAAGAAGATTTCTGCAAACGGAATCTTCTTTTTTCAAACCCCATATCTTGATTATTCCAGACGTTAGCGGTTTTCTTTCTAGGAAACCGAAAAAATATATATTTAACTTCCTTTTCAACCGAAATTTCGAATCCCAGCGAATCCATAAAACGACACATACAGGGAAGAGAACAAAAATCAACAGTTTTCAATGTTTTTCATCATCGCTACCTTTTTTTTTTTTTTTTTGCGGCCACGGTATAATATTTCAATTGGTTGGCAATCGTCATCATCGATAACACGATTCAACTTTTTTTTTGTTGATGTTATTGATCAATCATCAACTCAGGGCGGGGGTCAGGTGTTCCCCCAACGATAGGTTTTTATTTTTCGATAAAAAATCGGTAGATGCTGACAAAAAAAATTTCAAAATTTCGTTTTGGAACTTTGATAGGGGGTTTCCCAATAGTTCAAAGTACCCCTGGTCATGCATTTCGAAAAAAAAATATGGCACGATTTCTATTTGATCTTCCCATTTGTAACGACCCATAGGGTTTTTAGAGGGGTTTTGTTGGCCAGTTTTCTCAGTTCATCAAATTTTCATTGTCGAAGGATTTTAGAAAATTTCAGAAATTAGAAAATTTCGAAAAAAACACAATTTCTATTCAATTTTCCCATTTCTAACGACCCATTAGTTTTTAATGGTCTTAAATTACCGTAAAACCTGTAATAGTCCGGCCCCCTAACATTCAACTTTGAGACAATTTATCCAGATTCCTATGAAAGATACCAAAAAGTTGTCAACTAACAAACTGTTTATCATAATATTACAAACATTTTATCTGTTAACACGTTTTTGATATCTCTTATAGGAGCCGAGATAATTGAGCTCAAAATTGACAGTGTGGGGGCACTTCTATTACAGGTTTTACGATAAGTTCTTGGGTCATTTTTCCTAGTTCATTAAATTTTTCACATCGAGCGGATTTGAGAATTTGGAAAATTTTGAAAAAATAGATCTACCCATTTCTAACTACCCTTTAGGCTTTTTAGAGGGTCTAGGAACTCACTCAAGCTGTCAACTTTGAGCCCATATATCTCGTTCACTGTAAGAGTTATATAAAATGGCCAACTGTCAAATTATTCAATATAACGTAACAAATATTTTGTCAGTTTACTACTTTTTGATATCTCTGACAAGAACCAAGATATATGAGCTCAAAGTTGACAATTCGGGTGACCTTTCTGTTTGATCTACCTATTTCTAACGACTCATTAGGCTTTTTAAAAGGTCTAGGAACTTATACAAATTGCCATTTTCAAGTTCATATATCTTGTTTTCTCTGAAAATTGTGAAAAAATGGTCAACTGTCAAATTATTTAATATAACGTTACAAATATTTTGTCAGTTTACAACATTTTGATTTCTTTGACAAGAACCAAGATTTATGAGCTCAAAGTTGACGATTTTGGTGACCTTATATTAGAGTGCTTACTGTAATCAAACTTCAGAGGCGTTTTATTTTTTGGAAATTTCTGAAATTTGGATTTTGAAAGTTTCAAAAAGAAAAGACCCAAAAGAATGAGAAACGTTTTCTTCTCGTTTTTTTCAAGTCGTTTTCTTCTATTTTTGCGCATCTTCTATTTCTTTTTCTTCGTTGGTCCCTTCGCCCATGTTTTCCTTTCGCTCGTTTTTTTTTCTTAGGGGGCCCGTGTGGCGCCCCGCGCGCTCGCGTTGTCGCCCATAAGCTCCGCCCATTTGAGCTTCTTCTAGCTCCCTCCCCGTTTTCTCCCATCCATCTCCTCTCCCTCCCAACGGTTTCTCTTCTTCTTTCTATATTTTTTTTGTGCTTCTCCCTCCCGCGTCCTGACCCCCCGTCTAGAAGTCCCGGGTGTGTGGTGGGTGACATTGACAGCGTCACCCGCAAGCATTCACAACTATTCTCGCGCAACATCAACGATTGGCGACCGAAGACGACGTGTGCTTTGCTGCGGCATCGGCACAGTCGTCTTCACCCTACCATCACCATCACGAATCCTCATCAAATAACGGCCATCCTGGCCACTCAATGCACATGTTTTATAGTATGAACGGGACACTGGCTGATCAACTACAAAATCATCTAGCCAACTACGGACCGCCGATGATGAATTCGCAGCGGGACGGTGGCGAAGATCCTCGAATGTATATGAACGGCTCATCGGCTTCCGTCTCCACATCCAACGGCTCATCCTCGATGGGCAATGATCAGAAGTTTCCATCATATAAGCGAATGGCTCAACGTAAGTGAAAAGGCGATTACCAGATCACACTGTTCATGGGTTCTCTTGAAAATTTGTTGAATCTTTGAAGCCTTCAGCTTTCTTAGTTACTGAAAAAATATCCAATTACAGGAAGGAAAGTGCCCGAAGGAGAACTATGCGCAGTATGCTCAGATTTAGCCACCGGATATCATTATGGTGTAGCAAGTTGTAATGGATGGTAAGTAGATGTGTAGGCGTTGTTTGGACTTTTACTCTTTTCCCCTGCACTAGGAAGCTTCCTCTTCCCCTGCTGCTCTTTCTCTCTGGGGACCATGGAAAGAGGAAAAAGATAGAAGACCATCTTGTTCTTTGCTTCACTCTCCTATCCGTTTCACACAAGTTGTGAGAGGGGCACAAAAAATGAGAAGGAAGATGTAGAAAAAAAAAGAATTGAGATGGGTTGGGTACCCCATGAAATGTGATAATGTTGACGAAGACCTAGTACTCTGTCTGTTTTAGTCTTTCGATCGCTCCCAATGACCAATGAACCTAAAACCATTTTTTGTTTCCCATTCTTTTTATGGTTCTTTGGTTTGCTCTCTCTCTGGCTCCTTTCAATTTTACGAGCACGTCAAATCCAAGCACATACATTGGGGCTGTCAAATTCACCTTGAAGAGAGTGGGAAAGGACCTTGCGGGTGAAGAAGAAAAAGAAAAATGCGATCAAGTAGAAAATCGCGTCACGCTTTTCTTTTCCCTCCTTTTTTATGCTCAACAGCAAGACAATTTAGGAAGAGTGGGGGGAAAAGAGGCGAGCAAAAAAAAATCGAGGGGTTTTCTCGCCAAACGTAATTATTTTTTTGTGAGGGAGCTCTGGAGAGGAAATTAATTATGGTCTATGTACTCTGAAAACTTCCAAGCACAAGGGTCCTCACTGGTCTTTGGGATCTTAGTTTTAATTAATATGAATCATGCAAAACCGGACAGTTATATAGGCAAAAACGTGTTTTCAGTTGATTTTCGGCTATTTGGACCATTTCCAGGAGTCTGGAGCTCGACTGCCAAGGGTCCGATAGCTTTGAAAAATCAGTGGGGTGTAAAACAGATCTAGATAAATAATTGTGCATTTAAAGAATTTTTTGAAAGTTCCTAGTTTTTCAGTTATGTGCCGATTTCTGAGAGACACGTTTTTAGTGCAAAAATGGGTCAAAAAGGGGTGTCCTCCAGAAAACGGCAAGTAACTGATGTTCTAGGAATTTTCAAAAAATTCGGAAAATTTAAAATTTTCAATCTAGGTCTATATTACAACCTCCGAAAGTTTCAAACCGATCAGACATCTGACACCCGAGCTCCAGGCTTTAAAAAATGGTGAAAATCGGAGTTCCAGAATCCTGAAAATGATCAAAATCGCCTGGAAAAACACTTTTTTTTGCATATATGATTGACCGGTACAGTAATACGTTTCAAATTGTTCTCTTTTTCAGCAAAACCTTCTTCCGACGAACAATAGTGAGTGAACAAACTTTTATATGTCAGTATAATGGGAATTGCGATGTTAATAAAAGTGAGTTTTGGATTTTTTTTTCTTTTCAAAAACCACAGGAAACACCTCGAGTTCTTAGAATTCGAGTTTTCATAATTGCTCCCCTCTGGTTTTTGATCATGTACTTCTTAACCGTTTTTCTTCCAGATATACGATGTGCTTGTCGTCATTGCCGGTTTAACAAATGCTTACTTGTGGGGATGGATGCAAAAGGTAAGTATCTAAGAGAAGGCGTTGGCCCAAGTTCTGAAAATAGAACATCGAGCATTCCTATCTTAATGAAGGCGTCTCATTAGCTACCGACGCAAAGAAATGGAAATGAAATAGATTTTTGAACTGTTGATTATAAGAGAACTCAGTAGCAAAAGGTACCAAAACAACAGGGGGCGCTTCGACAATTAGAAGAACTTCGACCCTTGGTTATTTATCCCGGAAAAGGGATGCGCAAGAATTTCTCTCTCTATCTTCTTATTTGACACCTCAACACACACAGATCTTTGGTGTAGTATTTTATTGAAATTGGATTCATCACCACTAGACAAGAACCCCAAGAATGAGTTATTCCAAAAAAAAAATAACCAAGAAAAATAAAATGGGGTTTCTTTGATCTCTGAATTGACCTTAGGAGATTAGCAGTGACCTTCCACCACTTGATCACTCGACAAAAAAGATTTAGCCTTGCAACTTCCAGCCATACAAAATGACCGGGATAGGATTGGGCCTACGAAAAAGGTCAAAATGAGCAGCGGATCTGATGACGAGCAAGCGACGACACCTCATCGACTTCAAGATCAAGTAAGTCTGGGGGATCTTTGCAATAGTATTTCTCGCTCGCTCACTTGATTTATTTATTTTCCTATTTTTTTTTTGGTTCGGGGACACTGAAAATTCATTTAATGTCCCTTGCCCATGCGTGTCGCTGAACCAATTTGTGTATATGCTTGCCTTCTTGAATTTCTTCTTTAGTTTCAAATGTTTTTTGGTCGTGTAACTGAATATGGGGAAGGCTTCCTGAAACGAGATTTTTTTAGCCAGAGGGTGTAGGGTGTATATTTGTGTGGTGGACCAGAAAAAAAGAACCAGAAAAAAGAACCAGAAGAAAAAAAGAAAAAGAAGATGTTGAAGATGCAACACACTAGAATACACAATGCGGTTTCTTTTCCAGGAAATCATCGACCAGCTCACACAAGTGGAAGGACTATGCCAAGAGTTGCGCCGATGCATAATTCCTGAAGTGACCGGTGTGACACATGCATTGACGTCTCCTTGCCTACTTTTTGAGACCACTGACCTTAAAGTAGACGTGAGTCTGGTGAACAACTAAATCAAGCTTCTCGTAACCCAATGAATCGAACTTCCAGACCAATATCATGTTCAAAGAGCTCTACCCGGCGTCGATGAACGACATCCGCATGTGGAACATTCGTGAAATGCGCATCTGTATCGAGTGGGCAAAGACATTTGACATCTATCAACGATTGAACCTTTTCGATCAGGTGTGTAGAAGCCAGGGAAAGTGCAGATGGATATAATGAGATATTTGCACAGCTAGAAACATATGTGTTTGGCTGAACTGCCTGAACAAAGCTGAGCCTTGAAACGAGGAAGGGATTTCCCCAAAACACCAAAAATTAGAGAATCCGCTTTTTGTGTTATCATGTAGTTATCAGAGCCAAGAAGACAAGGAAGGCGAGAAACTAAGAAACCAATCATCAGAACTCTTATTACGTAAAAATTTTTATCATGTGACAAAAGTAGCTTTTCCGAAATCTCAAAATCTTAAAATCCTAGAAATGAAAAATAAGAGAAAAGGATCGTCAAGCGTGATCACACAAAACACGAAAACGTAAATAATAAGAAAATGTGGCACAGGGATAGTTTTATAGGGAATCCTTACTAGGATCGAAAAACTAGGTACAGTACCTATCAATAAGATAGAGAATAACGTAAATTTCAGTGAATTTTCACATATTTCGGATGTTTTCAGGAGTTGGAAACTCGAATGTGAAGTTTCAATCTTTGTAAAAACTTTAGATGGTGTGAAAGAGACATAGATTGAAATGTTTGCATTTGCAGGATTTTTTCGAATTACCTAGTTTTTCAGCTTTTTGCCGATTTCTGAAAAATACCTGTTTTCTCACGTTCTCAGTACAAAAATTGGCCAAAAAGGTGTCTTTTGGAATAGCGGAAAAACTAGGACTGGGCCCTTTCACATTTCCCAGAATTTTCGAAATGATTGGAAGCTTTACAGCCAAGCTTCTAACTCAAAAAAAAATCTAAATTGGCAGAAATGAACCGGTACAGTATATCTTTTCTGGAAATTCATCCTGAAATTAAATTTCTCGGTATTAAAATGACAAAAAAAGCTGTTTTATGAGTACTCTAAACCCAATTACCTTCAAAATTTCCAGTTCGCCCTTGTCCGAAACTTCGCGTTCGCCTTCAACTTGCTCAACCGTGTGTTCTACTCGCCAGACCACGGACCAGACAAGATTGTCTTCCAAAATGGAGCATTCATCATGAGACAACCACAACAACAGGTACATCTTGAATTTCGGAGCTTTGAAATAATTTTTCAAAAATTCCAGGTTCAACTCTCCGGATGCCGTCCAATCTACACCAGACAAATGGACGAGATCATGATTCCATTCCGCAAGTTGCAATTGAGCGTTTCTGAATTTGCCACTTTCAAGGCTGCTCTTTTCTTCAATCCAGGTAATTACTGATTACTGTAGATAATCTTTCCTAATTGCAAAGTTTGTTTCAGATGCTCTCGACCTGTCCGCTCCAGCTAAGACCGAAGTGTTCGAGGAGAGAAACAAGTATTTGGGAGGGCTCTTCACTTGTATTACTCAGAAAATTGGAATTCCATCGGGTGTTCAGAAATATGGAAGCCTCTTGATGATGACTGCCAGCATTCAGGTGAGTCCTTAAAGAGATGATTTTCAACCTAAAAAATGAAAATTCCAGAACATTCTCGCCCAAAACGAGGAGAACATGCAAGTGATGGAACTGTTCAAGAACTGGGAAGTGGATCCATTCGTCAAGGAGCTTTGCATGAAGAGAGCCTAAGGAAACAAAAAAAGTTTCTTCATTATTTTATCTGTAGTGTCTGTTAGTAGTCCCTTTTTTTCAAAAATTGTTTGTCAAGATCTCTCATTTCATTGCAAAATGTTATTTCTTCTGACACTGACCCCATAATTTTTTTCTGTGAAAAAACCCCTAGACTGTATAGTAGTGCTGTATATAATATTGCTTCCGACAACTTGTGATACCAACTCCTCGATTCGATTTTAATCAGCACTCCAATTTTATGCTATTCGTGCCATCCATATATTCCCTTTAATATTAGAATCATTGGATTTCGGTAGTTTTCTGATTTTTCTAATATAACCCAACAAAATACCCCTTTCACTTCCTTTTCGGTTCTAAAAATTGGTTCTAATATTAACCAAAACAAAAAATTATAACAATCTTTCCCATTTTTCCCACCCAGTTGATTTTCAAGCCCACCTCATTTCTTCAAAGCATTGTCATTGATCACAACAAGCCCAATTCTCAGACTATCCATGTTTCAATTTTCCCATTTTATTCTATTCTCTATCCTGCAACAACCCCTATTATGTACTGGTATAAAAAAGAATTCTGCACGTTATAATGTCCTCATCCCCTCCCTGAAACTCTCAGAACAGCCTTCTAAGAAAATTATCAGTTATCAGTATATAAAAAGTTTATTTTCCCCCTTCCGTAACGTCATGGTTTTCTTTTTTGTCTTCTCTCCCTGTTCGCCTTCTTTTCTGCTTTTTTATACAATTTTTCTTTTCAAAAATCATAATTCTCCTATCAATAAAAATGTTTAATTTCTATTCGTAAATCTTCATAAAAGTTGGAAAAACCAAGAATACAGAAAATAGCTATTTTAAGATCCTATTAAAATGACTAGAAGCGTGTTGAAGTCGTCATTTTTCGATTAGTCGTCAATTTCTACGACTGGAGAACGTAGATCATAGCCGTGAAGCTCACACCATCCAATCGGCAGCAAGTCGGGATTGCTGAAAATGTAGAAACAGTAAAAGCTGCAATATAAGGGCAGGATATATTCTAAACCGCCTTTTAGGAACATTTCGGAATCTCGGAATATTCCAGTTTTGATGTTCTTGGAATTTCAGAGTATTTCGAGTTTGACGTGTTTGAAATTTCGGAATATTCAGATTTCGAAGTTTTTGAGAGTTTTGGAATATTCCAGTTTTGGAGTATTTGGAATTTTAGAATATTCCGATTTTTAAGTTTTTGAAATTTTGAAATTTTGGAAAATTCCTATTCGAAAAGTTTCGGATTTTCGTAATATTCCGGTTCTGAAAAATGTGGGAGATCGAAGTTTTTGGAATTTCAGAATTTCGGAATATTCTGATTTTAAAAAACCCCGGATTTTTAGAGTATTCGGAGTTTGAAGTTTTTAGAATTTTAGAATATTCCGATTTAGAAGTTTTTAGAATTTGGAATTTTGGAATGTTCTGATTTTGAAAATTTCATACGCTCGGAATTTTGGAATATCCGTCTTTGAAGATTTTGAAAATTTGAAATTTCGGGATATTCCGATTTTGTAGCTGCTGGAATTTCAGATTTTTAAAATATTCCGATTTTAGAATTTTAGGATTCCGGAATATTCCGGTTGTGAAGCTTTTTGTGATTTTAAAATATCGGATAATTCGATTTGGAAAATTTCGAATTTTCAGAATCTCGGAAAACTCCCATTTTGTAAAAATCGGATAATTGAAATCTTGGAATATTCTGATTTTGAATAGTTTAGAATTTTTGAATAATCCGATTTTGAAGTTTTTGGAATTTGGAAATATCGAAAAATCCGATTTTTGAAATTTCGGAATTTCGGATTATTCCGATTTTTAAGTTCTGGAAAATTTTTAATTTCAGAATATTCCGATTTTGAAGTTTTTGAAATTTCGGAATTTTCAGAATAATCCGACCGGAATTTAATTCCGAATGATTTTCTCGGAATTGTTCCGTTTTTATTTTATTCTGAAAATGGTCAGAATTTTTAAAATTTTCCGAATTCCGTTCCGAACATCCCTGTAGAAGGGCCCCTGTAACTCTCAACTTTGAGCTCAATTTTCTCATTAATATATCAAAACCGTGTCAACTAGCAAATAACTTCTAATATTATGATCAACATTTTATCAGTTGACAACGTTTTAATAACTTTAACAGGGACCAAGAAAAATTGGCTCAAAGTTGAATTTTTGAGACTTTTCTATTACTTCCCCATATTTCTAAGGTTCAATTTAAAATGCAATAAATCATAACTCACTCAATATCGTACAGTTCATCGTGCTTCTCGCCCCATCCCTCGAACCCAATTCGGACAATTCTTCCGTGCCTCGACCGTATCTTCGCTGGGCCAATGAAATGGTTATCCACTTGACTAGCCGCCTCGAGATATCTTCCCGGCTGGAAAATACGAAAAAAAAACATATCTTTGTGTATTTTATTTGTCTTCATCTCACCTCGAACCATGCTAGTCTCTCCTTATCAAAACACGGATTTTGTCTGAAGTGCCAGACTGGAAGCGGCTCAGCTTTCTCATTTTTCAAGTATTCACCCCATTGGAATTGGGGATAGGGAGTTTCCAATGGGAGTCCGTACTCTTCAGCATATCCTACTGGGAAGAGGTAGTGGCTGTTTGGTCGTAGAGGGAATGATTCAGCTGCCGAGTTGGGTCCATCGATTGTAACCAGCAGCTGTGGTGGTATCGTCAAAACTCTCACTACAGAAGCTACGTGAAGAGACTTGAACTTGCTAGAAAACGGGTCGAGAAGTTCGAACTTCATATTCGCTTTAACATTACTGACATCTCCGCAGTATCCTACTGCCAGTATTACAGAATCTTCTAATTTATAATCCAGTGGGTGATAATCAGGTTCCCCAGGTTCGAGCCAAGAACAAACAACTTTCCTTACATGTCTCTTGTAGTCCTCTGGGAAATCTGTACCATATCTTGCGAAATGTGAAAACGTGACCGGGTAAATATAAGGGCTACAGAAATCAATCCAAAAATTTTCAGTTGTCTGACGCAAAAAAGGACATCCTTCTTCTATAGGTTGTGGATAATCTTCCGGTGACACGGAAACTTGAAAACGAGTATTGCATTGCTTTCGGATGGTAGCCACGCGGAGTTTCGTGGTGTCGTCGCAGCCCAGAAGTTCGACACGACGGCCAACAAAATTTGATGGATGTTGTGCTCTTTTCCTCTCTTCATGAAGTTTTGGCAGAGCCATTTTGTTTTTTTCCTTCCTGTCCAAATATCTCTGTAACGGTTTTTTTTGTTTTGTCGTTCAAAAATTTTCTCAAAAACTGTCTACAGTACCAAGCTGACTAGAAACTGACTACAGTACCATTCGAATGAGATTTGCTGTTACAACCAAAAAGAGCAGAAAATGCCAAGATTGCACTGCCATAAGAATTGGCCACTTTCAAAACGTTTATCTCGCTTTGTAGGATTCTTGCCAATTAAGTTTTCAATTACAAAACTGATAGTCTGATTATGTTAAGTTAATTCTGAATTTTTCAGAACTTCAAACATAACTACCGTAACTTCTTCAATAGAAGCTCACTCTAACCGTCCATTTTGAGCTTAATTATCTCGGTCCCTACGAGAGATGATTAAAGTGTGTCAACTACTAAAATGTTGACAATATTGTGATGAGTAGTATGTCAGTCAGGGAAATGTCGATATTTTCCGCAGAAATCAAAATAATTGAGTTCAAAGTTGACAGTTGAATGGGTTCCTGTACTTACCTTTAAAACGCGTTTATTAAACGCCCACCCCGGTGGTGGCTTGTATTTGACATCATCTCTTAATTTGCCTCTGAAGTTGTTCAATAATCAACTTTTCACGATTATTCAAACTCACTCTCCAAAATAATGAACATCTTCGGAGAAGAAGTGAATCCAGAATGTGTTATCACATCCAAGAAATCTCGCACGAACACGATAACCACATACATCAAGAATTTTCGCATACCATCTCAATTCCACGTCATCTTCGGTTCCTTCGTATTCGGGAACTGGAGTTTCAAACTGCAAAAAAAGCCGAGACATAACTTTCGAATCACTTGAACTCACTATCACTCCCTCTTTGAGGAATTTGAAAATCTCGCGATCTTCAAATCCATGCGCTAATTTTGTAATTGGCACAAACCTTGCAGCTCCTTGTTCAAACTTGTGCAAATCATCTTCCCAGGTATGAGAGCCAACGAACGGAGTCATTCCCTCAGGAAGCCTCATTTCAAGAAATCGAGACATCTGAAATTTGATTTGTTCATAAAGTATGAAGAATCTTATTGAAAAAATGGTATGTATGATCTAAGAGACTTGTTCATTCTCGATAACAGAAAAAAAATCAATTTTAAAAAGAAGGCATATCAGGCCAGTGGAATCCAATTTTTGCTGTCTGAACGACTGGGAGCGATAAGAATGAAAAGTTTTAGGCGGCAAAGTGTAAATTGTCACTGAACACATGACGCTTTTTTTCTGCGCCAGTTCTTTTGAACTTTTTTTTTTGCGATTTGTATTGATATGGAAATGAACCTCAAAGACCCGAGAAAAAGTGAAATATTGAGAAGACTTTGTTGAATAGCACAATGTTAATATATACTTTTGATGTATTGTCATGAAGATAAACCCAAAATAACTGCGAAAAGTAACTATTGAGAAGGCTTTGTTGATTAGGACCATCTTCATCTAAGAGCTTTGCGATTCTATTAATATTGGAGTTCCGTCAACATGTCATTCTTAAGAACTCCACTTTTGACGATCTAAGACGCGTTCTCTGTCAGGACCGAAAAACTTGTGCAGAAAAGTGCAAACTACTTTTTATGCATTGATATTACACATATATTAAAGGTTGAGACACTTTTAAGATTAACAAGTTAGATTTGGATCCTACCTACCCAGTACAGTAAAAACGGTGACCAACTTTGGTCAAAAAATGAAAATTTGTCTGGATGGAGATAATGATTGGATCTGACTTAAAACCGATCATTCTTGCTATTTTGAGCATTTTTTTTGTGTTGAGACAATGATTCTATTAGGTTGGCTAATAAGTCTTTGTGCACTTTTGTTTTCCTCGTTTCTCTTAACTGAGCTAGAACAATAATGTGTGTGTAACCGGATATGGTATATAAGATTATAAGGTAGTTCACAATAACCATCATTTGCCCTGCTCTCATTCCGCTTGCGAACGGGATGCCTCTTTTGATACCCACTGTTTTTGGGTGAAATTCCTGTTTGATGACGTCTACTGGCTGTTTATCGAAGTCAAGACATTGGGCTTTTCTGTGATGGTTGGTATACATGTCCCTCTTCTTATCCAAGGTGAAAATATAATTCAGCCGCTTAAAGTTCCCGAGTAAAGTAAGAAGTTGCATGCTCATACCCACTCGCCGCTGAACATCAAAACTGGTCAAAACGGTGAGGTATCAGCCGTCCAAGTTTTTCTGTCTTTCCCAACTTTAACAATCCATTTTCAATAGTGGCATAAGTTGTCCCTAAAGTGATTGACATTTCATGGGTAGATTGGTAAGGTCCCGTTCCACTAGGTCTCTCAGCTTGTCTGAATCTTGAAGAAGGGACAAGTTTCATCTTTCATTGATAAGTGCTGGTTCTTGAACTTGCCAACCCAATTTACAACGGTGTTTCTATAGGGACATTATCTTTGTAATTTTCAACAGGCGGTGATGAATATCGGATACCTTCAGGTTAGAAATGAATGAATACAATATACAGAAATGTCACCCAAAAATAGTGGGTATCAAAAGGAGCATCCCGCTCGCAAGCGGAATGAGAGCAGGGCAAATGATGGTTATTGTGAACAACCTTATAATCTTATATACCATATCCGGTTATACACACATTATTGTTCTAGCTAAGTTAAGAGAAAAGAGGAAAACAAAAGTGCACAAAGACTTATTAGCCAACCTAATAACTCGTTTTCTTTCAAAATTTCATTTTTGTTCCAATTTTGAAATAAATCACTGAAAATCCATCGTTTATTTTCATTCTCACCTTCTTCAGGACTTTTTACGGAGCTTCGAAAAAGCGACAAGAATTGCTTCCGAGTGCATTTTCCGTTAAAAAATGAGCGTTGAAACAAATTTTTCAAAAAAATTACTGAAAATCTTGCCTTGGTTAAGATTTCACGATGGTCACGACGGTCCCCGCGACCCATTGTATATATTTCAGAAATGTAAAATCTGGAAATCGATTGAATGCGGGGGCGTTATATATGGGAAACGCGAATTTCTGTATCGAAATGATGTTTGAGGCAGAAAATGCGGGGTACGACAATTCGGAAACACAAGGGCGTGCCCAGAGATTTGGGGTACAAAATTCCTAATTCGGGGAGCACGAAATTATTCAGTAAGTGTACTGTTTACTTTAAAATTTTATACCCCTAAATTAGTTGTACCCCTTGAATTTCTTTGCCGATCTTGAGAACAACGACTATAGATTAAGATTCATTGTGCAAAATAACACAATAAATTCTATTCATGAGGTCGAATATCTTGGTCCAAGTTAGCTGTAGACATCTGAAAAAATGGCTGAAAATCAACTAAAAATATGTGTTTGTCTTATTGCCCGTCTTAACTTCATCATGTCCGTTACATTTTGTGTGATGCATTCACCGTCGAAAAATGTCTTACCATCAATATTTTATTGCACCGATAACTCTCTCACTGCTAAGAAACTACCGTGAATTGGGAATTCAATGCGATTTCAACATTTTTCTCTACTCCTGCCCTCGTTCTATTACTGTCCAATCTTTTTTGCTATTCCGCAATTCCTGGTCTCTGATCATCCAGAACACCCATGCTTTTTTCGCTCTTTCTCTGAGTCTCCAGTATGCGCGGCACACAACACCTCGATACGAAATCTGGCACCGGGCCAAGTTTGGGCGAGTGGTCGCATTTCGCTGCGTAGCGACTCAGCAACGGCTGTGCGCGCATGTTGTGAATAGGCAGTGCATAGAGAGATTTCTCTCTCTCTCTCTCTCTCTCTCTCTCTCTCTCTCTCTCTCTCTCTCTCTCTCTCTCTCTCTCTCTCTCTCTCTCTCTCTCTCTCTCTCTCTCTCTCTCTCTCTCTCTCTTCCTTCTTCCCGGGACCTTGCCAACAGTCCTCTAGTGTCCAAATTCTTATTATTCTCTCCTCCTTGCCATCTGTCCTCCTCTTCTTTTTCTCATTACATGTGCATAACACCCTCCGTTGTTGGGTCACCACTCTTCGCCTCCCCCTCCGAAGGCCCAAGGGAGGACGCAGACACAACGAGTACAACAATGAAATGCGCTTGTATTGATTTTGTGTGCCAACGTTTTCCTTTTCCATGTTAATTTTCCTTTGCATTAGTTCTTTTAAATTTTCATTCTTTTGAATTCTATAATTATCAAAATTTCAGAGTGAGGAGACATTCAAAAAATCCGGAAAAACAATCAACAACGGATTCTGAACCCAGAACCTATTCCGAACGTAAGTATTTTGAAAAATTTATTCAAAAACCCTTGATTTCCAAAGTTTTCAATTCTTAAACTCAGAAATTTCAATAACAATTTTATTTTGGCCCTAAATTTCCAAAAAAAAACTATTTTCGAACATTTTAACCTCTATTTTTGAATTTCCCGCCAGTGGGATTTTTTTTTCTAAAATTCTAATTTTCAGTTCTGGATGAATATAAGAAGCTTTCTGAACAGTCACCGGCAGAATTGGATTTAGAATTGGCAGTGAATGGGAATCTAGATTTGTCGCCGGATCTTTTCGAAAATGCCAAGAACGGATGCATGGAGAGACACAGAAAAAAAGCTGAAATAGAACGTCTCCTGGAAGCTGCGCGTGTCACCAATGGCCCTGGCACCTCTCAAAAATCACCAGCTGAAAAATCAGAAGCTTCAGAAGCTCCAGTCAAGCCAGCTCCAACTAAGCAAGCTCCAAAACCAGCATACGGACCGAGTGCCAAGATCAAAGAGATTCCAGAATGGATCAAGAAGAAGTACGAGGTGCATGAAGAGGATCTTCCAGAGCATGGTAGACCGATTATATTTCCCCTGGACCATTATCGACCGGAAGGTCCTAAGTAAGTCTTCAGCTAGAAAAATGGAATTTTTAGCTAGAAATCTATGATTTTCATCATTTCAGGGCACCAGATCCGCGATTGAAACTCAGGGAACAAGCTATCGAAGAAATTAGAAAGAAATGTGGATACGATAAACTTCCAGTTAAGGAAAAGAGAGTAGAAGAGGAAATAGAAGATCAAGCTGGCACATCCGGATCTTCTCAAACAAAGAAGAAACTAACGGTAAGGATTCACCAGCTTAGGTTGATAATGGTTTTCTTTAATTTTGCAGACTGAGACTGAAAAATCGATGGCAATGGATTTTGGACCAAAGTCTGGAGGAAGTCTTCGCGATATTGAAGCTAGATCGTCTACACCATTGGACCAAAGAAAAATGCGAGAAGAATCAATGGATCATCCAAAGTTGTCAATGTCCAACCGAGTAGCTCGGAAATCTAAAGATCTGGAACCATCAGTGTCTTCCGCAGCGTTCAATGCTCCGATACCCAATGAATCCAAAGATCTGGAACCAGACATGTCTTCCGATGCTTCCACAGTTTCCGATTCTTCATTGGAGGATCAATCAGATGTATCAGAATGTTCCCAGGCGACTCAAGATGTTCCAAAATCAAGAAGCAGAAGATCAACAGTCCAAAGAGCTGAGCCAAAAGAAGACTCATTAAAGTCTTCTAACCGTGTAGCTATCGTAGAAACCAAGAGAACGCCGGTTTCAATAATGTCGAGCCTCTCAAAAAGGGCTAAATTTCAACTTTCACGCATTGGGGAGCCTACAGAAGGTTCTGGTTCATCGGAGGCTTCAGAAGACTTCATAGAACCTCTGAAAACTCCAGCTGCACCGAACAACAACGGCATTGACAACTCTAAACAAGCTCCAGCCAAGCCAGATCCAGCTAAACCAGCATACGGACCGAGTGCCAAGATCAAAGAAATTCCAGAATGGATCATGAAGTACAAGGTGCATGAAGAGGATCTTCCAGTGCGTGGAAGACCGTGGATACTTCCCTTGGACCATTATCGATCGGAAGGCCCTAAGTAAGAATTTAAACGAGAAAAATAGAATTTTGAGATATAAATCTATTATTTTCGTTATTTCAGGGCACCAGATCCGCGACTCAAACTCAGGGAACAAGATATCGAAAAAATCAGAAAGAAATGTGGATACGATAAGCTTCCAGTTAAGGAAAAGAAAGTGGAAATGGAAATAGAAGATCAAGCTGGCACATCCGAATTTTCTCAAACAAAGAAGAAGCTGACGGTAAGGATTCACCAGCTTAGGTTGATAAGGGTTTTCTTTAATTTTGCAGACTGAGGTTGAGAAGTTGAGGGCAATGGATTTTGGACCAAAGGCTGGAGGAAGTTTTCGAGATATTGAAGCTAAATTGTCTAAACGAGTAGCCAAGGAATCCAAGGATTTGGAACCAGATATGTCTTCCGCGGCATCATTGGCTTCCGTTTCTTCAGAAGAGTAGCCACTAGTCAATCTGGATGCTCCTGATACGACTTACAAATTTTTCCCCATTCCCTCTATTTGATTCAACTTTTATGTATAGTTCACTAACAATCTATCTTTCACGTCTTACCCTTCGAGGAATCAATTAATCCTCAAGTTATGTATACATCACCAACTTTTTGATTTCGAATTTTTCCCGTAAATTTTGTTGTAATTCAACATTCTTCAAGCTTGAGAACTTTATCTTTTCCATCATTTTTTCAATATCATGAATTATTATTTGTTTTCCAAACATTAAGAGCAATCTGTCCAATTTTCAATACAACGATACCTCGTTCACCTCCCCTGATGTCGGAAATCTACTTCGCCCACAAAACGCGCCTTCAAATCTTGATTGACGCACAATTGGTGCATGAGTGTGTGTGTGTGTGTGCATGTGTAGAGGGGACAATGCGTTGCCCTCGTTCTAATAGGACAACAGGGACGACTAATGAGGTCCTCATCATTGCACGCGACGTTTTATTGATTTTTTTCTCTCAATGTTGGCCCGTTGTTTTTGTTGTTGTGTTCGCTCTCAAAGCTGCGTTCTTTGCCTTTTTTTCTGTCAAACTTCATTTGTAGAGTAATATGTTTTCATTGCAGGTAATCACACCATTTTCAACAAGCGCACTCTTCAAATATGGAGACTCCTGCCAAGAAGCCAGCGGACGCGAAGCCAAAATTCATCATCCTGGGATACAGAATTTCGAAAAATTCGCCAAAGTACAAAGTTCTGACGGAAAACGGAGTTAAAAAACTCTACGAATATCAAATGTCGGTGGGTTTTTGATTTTTTTTTTGAACATTTCTAAAAAAAATTGACCGGAACTATACATAAAAATTATTCCAGATCAGAGAACAGAAAGTGCTCGAGTACTGGAGAATGACGAACCACGAAGATTATTTCGCGCACCCAGGTAGTTTCATTGCTTCAATATTATGGAGTCGATATTTTCTCAGATTACTACGTCAACCGAGTTCTCGATGAGCACAAGAACGTCTCAGGTCAGAAGTTCTACTTAATTTCATTTCATGGCTACGCAAATCCTGTCTACCATTATTGGAGGCTGGAGAGTGAACTCGAAGTAAGGAGTCCTCAGAAATAATGGACAATTAATCAATTTTTAGGAGTTCAAGACTCTCATTAAGGACTATGAGAAAACCAAAGGCCGATCGAACGCAACTAATCAAAATCCCGCCTTGGAGGACTCTGATGAGGAAGAGTATATCAATCCGGATATCAGCTGGAGAGACCGCATCCCTGTGGTCGCCCGAAACTACGAGTCCGACGAGGAGGATGACATCAAGACTGATTCTGACGACGACGAAAACGAGACAGGGGAAGATGAAGAGGTGCTAGATACAACGGAGGAATCCGAAGACGACGAGTATTCATCGGATGACAAAACAGAGGCAGTCGAGAAAATGATGAAAGTGGACGCTGGTTAGTTATTTACAATAGAAAAGAATCAGTAAATATTGAAAGTTCGAAGTAATTGTTTTATGAACACAAGAATGCGCCATATTTCAATTTTCGACGAAGCTCCCTTTTGAAAACGAAACCTTCGCGCAAAAGGAATTAACAGCAATATATCGAAGATGCTGATTTACTTCTTTCACATTGAAATTTTCAGAAAAACGGATTCGAACTCACCACACGTTGTCAATGGCACAGTTTGCTCACTCAACTATTGACACTTCCGCTCCACGATCATCGACTCAACGTCAAGCTGAAAATCATGTCAAAATCGCTTCTGTGAAGTCTGTGGCCTCTTCGGAAAATTCTAGTGGTTAGTTTAAAAAAAATTTGGAACGTTTTCCATAACAACAAACTGATTTTTGGCAATGAGACCAAAATATATCTTCGACTCTGTTCAAAATTACATTTTTTTTCAGGCGGCTCGGCGTCTCTCCCCGACAACTCTCACTCGAATACAGATCCTCAATCTATGAAGAATCGTCCATTCAGCAGAGTCATTGATAATGTTCAAGCGACACCAAAGAAGGGTTCGTCTCAATCTGGAATGCAAGGTTGGTTAAAAAATATTAGACGATTTCTTTTTTTAAATATAAATAATCTAATTTTCAGCACAAACGCCGCGCCGTCGTCGTCTCCAGCTGGATGATGTGCCGTGTTCGTCAAACGCTTTCAGTCCGAAGAGAGCTTATGACAAGCACCATATTCCGGAGTAGCTTCTGTGACTCTTGCTAAGTCTGTCTTCTCTCAATCCGCCATTTCTCCGTTCACATTCTCAAAGTATTCCTTAAGAAGTTTTACAGTCCCATGATATGTATTCTATAATATTTGTGCACTTTTTGTGTAATTTACTCAGGAATTTTCATTGTTAAATTTATATTTTTCCCATCTCATATTGCATTCCTATTTTGACCCGATCACCTCAATGTGCTCTCCTTAGCATAATATCCCAGTGACACTTTGAGCATCTAAAATACTATCCCCGTTTGTCAAATCGCCCCTGCCGTATCAAAATAGAGGTTCTTATTTTTTCACAGTAGTCTACATTTATCCCCTCTACCTATTCCGTCAATATTTTTTGCAGATTTTGACTGTCTATACAAGCCATCCTAGTTGCCTAAACTTGAGCTATTCAATTAAGCATAATGTCTCATTCATTAAATTCCCCCTGGTCCCGATTATTTCAATCAAAAGTGTTTTAAAAATATTATTCCCAAGTGATTATAGATATTCCCCGTAATTTTTATATTGGCCTCGTTCCCAAATATGCAAACCATTCCCGTTGCTCAAACGTTTCCAAGTCTCCATTCTCAAATTTTATTGCACAATTAACTATGACAATAAAACAGCTATAATGAACACACAATTTTGTTTATTATCATTTAAAATTTGCTGTCTAGCAGGTCAAAGCACAAATTTCTGAATTTTTAATCAGAATCAATTTCAGTGAAATTTTCAGGAAAAAAAATCGAATTTCTTCTGAATCAATTGGTTCTCTGCTCATCCTGACTTCTTACCTGGGTTCCACTTTATCATTTGCTATCTTCTCAGACTGAAAAGTGTTCTCTCTTCCCATTCATCCTCATAAATCTTCATTTCTTTTTTACCCTTTCACACCTAGCACCTCATTTTGCCGACCATTATATTTTTCCTCCCAGTTTCACCATCTCTGTTATCGCTTCTCTCACAATCCCCGGGGCACAACGGACTCGTCGTTTTTCGTTTTTCCAAACTGTGTAATAAATGACTAGCGGAAGGAGGAAACAGAAACCGAAACACATGCTGTGCAAAAATCCTGAGACAACTCACCCCCGCAAATCGCCAGACTCTTGTAGAAATTGATGAAAAATGCAATTTCGAGATGTAATACTTTTCGTGTTCTTACTAACTGATTACGTTTGTTGCTTGAGTAGCAAACGCTCGTTTTTTATTCCGGATTTTTTGGGAAGTGGAGGTAAGTCTTCCATTTTGAGTTACCTAAGTGTGGTCATTTAAACTTGTGAACTTATTTTTTGTCCCAAAACTTTAAATTTCAGATGGCACACCAAAATCCAAAACGGAATCAGTCATTGAAGAAAGGATGGAGTATGGTCGGATGATTCTCCTGGTGTGTAACAAAACATGCGCAAAGCATCGAGCAGATGTGAGTTCAAATTTTACTTGTAACCACAACTTTTGAAAAACTGTTTTTGTCAAAAACTCAACTTTCAGATCCCTCTCTGGCTGAAGGAGTTCAATCAGAAGAAAGGCTATCAGGGCCCGGAAACGATAACATACTACTACCACACCTATAGACAACCAGTATCTTTTATCGATGCTAATGACACGATATCATTTCCGAATTTGATCTATTTCATCGGTTTGAAGAAGGTCGTTTTTAATGGAGATGTCAATAGTAAGGTGAGTTTTTAGTTATTTTGAGAGAAAAAATAGTGTTGCCAAAACTGTGTTCAACAGCTCCAAGAAACTAATGAGCAGATTTTTTTGGAATGTCAAAAGTTCCAGGTTCAAAAACGTCACAAACCAGGAAATTCATTTTCCTATCATAAACACTAAAAAACTTGACAAACCAATACCGGAAACGCTAAAAAAACTTAAAGTGAATCTGTTCGAGTGACCCAAAGGAGCTTTTCGCTTGCACCTTTGACAAATCGTAGTCCCAAAAGCTCTTATTTCAACAAAACAAATTTTTGAAAGAGTTTTATCTCAAAAAGCTGAAATTTCATTTTTGGAATATCATTCCAAATATAACGGATTCTACGATTTATGATTTACATTTTTTATGTATGATTAAATAGAGAAAATGAACGTAATATATGAATTGAAACAAATTACCGTAAAACCTGTAATAGAAGAGCCTCCTAACTTTCAACTATGATCCAATTTATTTTGATTCCTATGAAAGAAATCAAAAACATTTTCAACTAATAAATTGTTTATCGCTATATCAGAAGGGTTTCATCAGTTAACTCTATTTTGATAACTTGTACACGATCCAAGATAATTAACCTCAAACTTGACAGTATATGGGGCCATTATATTACAGGTTTTACGGTAATTCAAAGTTTTTGGGCACCACGAACTTGGGAACTTGAAGCTCACTGAATTTCCAAGATTTTTTTTCAGGATGCTGTCACTGATTGGATGTCATCGGTGGACCATTTGAAACTGATAGAACCAAAAGTTTATGGTGACTTGAATACAATTTTATCGGACACATCCAACTGCTCCATGAAGTACCTATTGCTTGTAGATCGACCTAAATGTACACAACATTCTTGGTCAATTGTAGCGAGGTTCGTGTTTTAAATTTATTGGTTTTGAAAGTAGGAAAGCATGAAGAAATCTTTTTTTTTTAATTTCGTTCATACACGCCTCTTGAAAGATTGAACATGTAGACCGACTAATGTAAGAAATCACTGCACTTTTTTGTAAAAATGCATAATGAAACTTCATTAAACCACGTAATCTCTTGTTTTCTCTCCTTGAATAAAACTTTTTATTCCAGAATCGCCCAGGACCTTGGCATCCAACCTGTCCGAATCAAGCTTCCTCTGGATGGTCTCACCCATGTTCTCCTCTACAAACGAATGCCATTCCTAGCCGAAACCTCTTGTCATCTTTCAGTTCTCCTCTATGAGAACAGCTATTCGGATTTTGGCGATGACATCAACCCATTAATCGTGAGTGATGTGATTGGTGAAGCACCCAATCGCCTCGTTTCATTCAGGTTTCCGATTGGATCAAAACATTATTGCCCGAAGAAGAAGGAAGTTGTCCAGCTCTTTTTGAAACGTATTGGCATCCGATTGAAGACGAGTTGACTGAGTTGCAGCAAATTTTCTTCTCCGCAGAACTCGAAATTTCTGAACGAAATAAGCGGCCTACGTTTATTCTAGTTGGTTTGACCGGTGGAATTGCGGTGATCATTCTGGCATTTAGTATATTCTGGGGACTGAATGGTTCTGGTTTCAGTGAGTAGTCTTATTTTTTGGTTTTTGGGTTTCATCGGTCTTGTTTGGTAGAAAAAGTTGGTTTCTTGTCTTCCTAAATTGTATCCATTCGAACTAATTAGTAAAACCATTAATCTAAATTAGTCAAAACTTTGATCAGGTAATTAGTTTCGTTTGCAGTTAGAAGACGGTAATAAAACTGTGGAACCAGTTAGGGAAAAGTCTTGTGACTTTTGCAGACCAATTTTTGAGCTTTTGAACTTCAGAAATTCAAGAATGAACCTTTTTTTGAAGAATAGGATCCATGAAACCCAGAAATAGTTTTAAAATTTGAGCTTTCACCTTGATCTCAATTGTACATAATATTTCAAGACAGTTTTTGTATAAATGTGTTTTCCCATCACTCGATTCTCTTCTGCCAAAACAAAATAGAGCTCTCAATTCCAAAAATAGCATGTCTACGGCATCCTCTGCTAATTGTAGCCTTCTGAACACCTCTTCTCTTGCATGCAAGACCTCTGATGGATATAAGATACGAACAGGGTGCTAGGGCCGTTGCACGTGCCTTGAAGAGACGCTGTTAAAAAGGGCAGACGGCCAGATGGAAGACGTTTCGGAGACAGCGAGGCGGACGAAACGAGTATGTGAGGCCCATTACGACGTCTAATCCATTGGAGGAGAGAGGTTCGCAAAGGGGGCGACTGGGGCGACCAGCATTTTTACGTTTGATGGATGTGACCGGGAAAATGACGGGTTGTCATCAGTGCAAGGTGACACGAAAAAACCGACAATGGTAGTTTTTTTTGCAATTTGAACGTTATCAATCATATTACGGTAGTTGAGGAGTAGTGACAGCGCTAGAAATGTCTGATAAGTTTGATTAGGGCGATCGAAATGATTTCTGCAACAAATGTTGACCTGTACTTTGGTATATTCTCCTAAAATTGAATACAGAAGTTCATAGATCCAAAAGGTCTCCAAACAGGGGGCCAAATTGAACAAAATGGGTCCCACATCAGTTATTAACTAGATTTTTCTGCTCAAAACTCTGTCTTTTCCACATTTCTACCGTAATCTGATTTTTTAAAGTTCTTTAACGTTATTCTCTTTTATCTAGTTCTCCCAGACACACCTTATAATCATTTGAATAGGTTTTTGAACACAACGCGTCTGTGTACATCCTTTTTCAAAAGTTTTTGTGTCTATCTGTTTTTTTTCAAAGATCGGGATTACTGTATTTTTTGTTTAATCTGGGTTACTTATCTTTCCCTCTCTGCCCAATTCCCAAATACTTCCAAAAAGTTTATTTCAGAGACAATAAAAATAATCCGGTGGTCATGTGAAGGGCTGAAAAAAAAAGAAATTCCATTCTGCGATAGTTTGTCAAAGCTCAGGGAAAATAGACAGCGTACAAGTAAATTATGGGAAATTGGGAAGACTTGGAGAATGTTCCAAAACGGGAATGTCATTGGGAAAGGTTAAACCATATGAATTAGACAAAAAATTTACATTCAGAGAAGTGGGTGGGTTTGTACAAATACAAGAATCATCAGAAGTACGTAGTTCCATTAACAAGAGCTGGTTGAGCTTTCTTCGTCCTCGTCAGAAATACTATTCGGTCGAGAAAGAGACATTCGAAGCTTTTCATATGGAGATAGACGGTAGTATTCGACTTGCGAGACAGCAAGATCATGAGCAGAAACGTAGCATTCTTCGGGGAATATGTAGAATGGGTACCAGGCGAAGTGTTCGAAGAGTCGACAGTAGATTTGGATTTCGTACTTATCGTAGAGGTTGGCTTGGACGATTCCCTGAAAAAATTTGATTCAAAATACTTGATCTTTATATTAGCTGTATAAATGTGTCTTCATATTAGCTGTATTGGTATATCTTACAGTAATCTCAAGGTTTTCGAAATATTGGTTTTTAAATAATTTTTATATACTTCTTCATATCATTTCCATCTACATGCACTACTGACTACCGTAAAACTTATTTCAGAAAAGGCCGACCTTCCTATTACAAGGTCCTTTAATTAGAGCGGGGCTCATATTGATCCGGTCAGTTTCTCCAAATTTTTTATCAAGAAATTTTGCGAGTTCTTGTTCAAAAATCATGAAAATCTATTAATTTTATCTAAATTGAGCACGTTTTTGAGCAACAAAAGGGTGTTTTTCAACAAGTCCTTGTTAAATTCACCAGAATAATTTTCGATGAAATCGTAAGGAAAATCTTAATTAGAAGCAACGATTTTTGATTATATTTCGTACGCTGTTCTGCTTTTTTAGATCCCTCTTATTGAACGGAGAGCCCTTCTATTAGAGGTCTTTAAAATTAAAGAGGAACTTTTATTTTATTTGTATCCCGTTATCCCACTCACCGCAAATTTGTACCCCGCAAGCTCTCCAAGTTTGAAACCTTTTGGAATTCGGGAATAATCAATTTCTATCGGCTCCTTGATCCCCTGCAATTTCTACAGTAACCTTGCAAACTCCCATGCATTCTTTAATTACCATCCTATTGAACTCCGGTGGAAATGCCTTGGATGTGGATGGCATCGCAAGCACTAATTCTTTTCCTTTCTTCACCGGCACCGTGTCCTTCGCTACCGATGTCTTTCTTTTGAGATGAGATGGTTTGCTGGATTTTGTTTCATTCATGTTCTGAAAAATTATAAAGTATTTGGGAATACTCTCTGAAAGCATTAACCTCATCAACGCTGTTTATACTTCTGCTTAACTTTCGCTTGATAATCGCAAACATTATGTCCATTTTCCTGGAATAAAGCAATTTTGTGATAATTCAAAGATCGTTGAGTTCGAGAGGAGGTAAGGTATAAGAGAGAAAACGTATCAAAGAATAATGCTCTTTGTTCACTTTATATCTGGAAAAAGAAGGGGGAAGGCAGACGGGGCGGCGCTAACAAAATGGGTGCGAGAGATAAGGAAATGCGAAAGACACTGACTCCGCCCCTTTTTTTTGCAGAAAAAAAGTTCCTCGAAACACAATGTGTTAGGGCAGCTGGAGCAAAATTTTATCGGGGGACGAGCGACAGCTGCCAGCAGGAGGGACACCAGGGACACGTGTTCTTAGATAAAGTTCAACACTGAATAGTGGAGTTGTTCCTTGCAAAGTGGAAATAAAAGTTGCAACATCTGGACTACTGTATTAAA
This sequence comes from Caenorhabditis nigoni, assembly GCA_027920645.1. Classification (NCBI taxonomy): domain Eukaryota; kingdom Metazoa; phylum Nematoda; class Chromadorea; order Rhabditida; family Rhabditidae; genus Caenorhabditis; species Caenorhabditis nigoni. Next base: position 3,763,883 of record CP115869.1, read on the forward strand.
AAATTTTCAGAACTAATTTTTCTCACGTTCCAGAGAAACACTCACTTTCAAAATTTTGAAATTTGTGAAGAAGACCTGAATTAAAAACTTTGCTTTTACAGAATTTTTTGAAAAATTTTAGTTTTTCAACAATTTGTCGATTTCTGAAAGACACCTGTTTTTTAATGTTTTCGGTACAGAAATGGGTGTCTTTCAGAAATTAGAAAATAGCTGAAAACTAGGAATTTTAGAAAAATCTGTGAGTCCAGTATTTTCAATCTAGGTCAATTTTACATGCTCGGAAGTTTTCAAAGTGCTAGGAGACTTGACAGCCGAGTTCCAGACTTCTAAAGATGGTCAAAATGGTGGATAATCAACTGAAAAATACGTTTTTGTACGTCTTATTGACGGGTACTGTAGTTCTATTGACGTTTTATGTCTCTGAAGGCATTCATGATAATGTTTTGTTATGTTAAAAATATGGGAAAGATTATCGTGAACCCTAGACTAGAAAAGGTGGACTCTAGACCAGCAAAATTTAATTTTCCAAGTCTATTCCACCAAAAAATCCCGAAATCTCATGAACTCTTGGTATTGCTACTGCAGGCTTCCTAAAAGTCAAAAACATGCAGACAGGAAACGGAAATAGGCGTTTGTATTGCTCGAGGATATGTATATGCAAGTGTGTTATCTAGGCGCCTACTAGCAGATTAGCAGGAAATGAGCCCGGCGCCTCTCTCGGAGGGCTAGGAGCAGAGAAACAGGAAGAAGCTGCTGAAAAAGCTTCATATTTCAAGAATTTTCCAGAATTAGAATTTTCCAGAATTTCCTAGAACCCATGGGTTCCGGTTTATGATCATTTAGTGCTGGCACGCACCAAAGATAGAATGGGTTCTCTTGCACTTCCTGGAAAAAAAGGGACCGCAAAGCTCAAATGATACATTGGTTTCTTCCTCCTCTCCAAAAATGGAACTTGAGAAAGAGACTAAACGGGCTCCGGGGAGTTAAGTAAAGTCTATTTGTCATCAGAAGTTTTGCTTTTTCTTTTTGCAAGAAAATAGTGAAAATGCAACATGTACCCAAAACAGCAGGTGTTGCGAGTGGCGCCAATAAACCTAGTTTTTTCAATTCAAATGCAGATGGAAAAGTGCGCACATTTGAATTACATTGTTCGGGGTGGTTTCCTGTTCTTTAGAGAGAGAGAACACGACCTTTCCTAATGAGATGCCAATCTCTCACTAAGTTGATTGCACTAACTGATAAGAGAAAGGGGTTTTCCGTAGCCCTTGACAGTTTCAAGAAGAGTTATAGCACTTTTTATCAGCGGGGTCTCTTTTTTCTCATTTATCAAAGAAAAGCGAAAAGTTGAGCGGCCAATGCGGTGAACACAAAGCGCGTGCAAACGGTGGAGCGGGCGTGCAAACTGAAATAAAATTATAATCACAAAATGTAGAAAACGGGGGGAGAACCGAAACGATTGTTGTATTGTATCGCTGCAAAAAACCAGGGGGAGACGGACAGGGAAAAAGAACAGTATTCTATACAGAATGAATCGTATAACAATAACATATTTTTTTCCTTCCTGGTACATTTGTCCGGAAAAAGACTCTTCTGAAAAAAACGGACTGGAATATTTCAAGTGTCCGTGGAAACTATTTTCTAGTGTAAGCTATCTAGGGACTGACGTGAATTGAGTATGAAGTTATGACATGACCTATATAATTGGAAAGCTGGAAAAAAGTTATGGACGAATAAGCCATCAGAATTTGCTATAGAGCCATCAGCTGGGCGAAAATCAGGTCTGAAGCTCTAAATTGCCTACTGTTTTCCTTCAATGTCAACAGAAATTTTGGATTTCAGGAGGTAACCCGATCGAAAATTTCTATTGAAATTGGGGGAAAATAGTAGACAATTTGGAGCTTTAGACTTAATTTTCTCCGAGCTGGTGGCTCTATAGCAAATTCTGATTCCATGTTCTTCCAATAACTTTTTCTCGGCTTTCCAATGATATAGAGCATGGGTCATAACTCTAAACCCAATTCACGTCATTTCCTGATGAGAACAGTGCTGACCATAAACATATGAAGAAAGGTGTTTTTCAGTGGATTTTGACTGTTTTTTGAAGTCTGGAGCTCGGGTGTCAAGAGTCGGACGACTTTGAAAATTTTCAGAGTTGTAAAACATCCCTAGATTGAACATTTCGCTTTTACAGAATTTTTTTGAAAATCCCTAATTTTTTAGTTATTTCGCGATTTCTGAAGGGCACTCCTTTTTTTCCGTTTTTTATTCAAAACTGCAAAAAAGCAGGTATCCTTCAGAAACTAGCAAATATCTGAAAAACTAGGAATTTTCAAAAAATTCTGTGAACTCAAAATTATCAATCTAGGTATGTTTTCCACCCTCCAAAAGTTTCAAAATGATGGGACATCTGACATTGAAGCTCTAGGCTTCTGAAAATGGTCAAATTCAACTGAAAAACGCGTTTTTCGTGGCCAGCACTGTATATAAAGTGCAAAGGCGAAACTTGATTAGAAAACTAGGCGGGTGGCCGAAAAAAAAAGGTACTACAAAAAGAAGAAAAAGATAAAAGGGATTAAATTTAGCAAGATAACAAAAAATACTTATAACGATGACTAATTGGTCTAATTCAAACGTATCGCTATCCCGCGCACTATCCTCCACCACCATCTTCCACACCGTTATTGCCGTTATTTATGGCTTTGTTCCCCATTTTCTATCTTTCAAAGTTTTGCAGAATACAGACGCACGAAGAGAGAGAGAAAGAGAGGCAAAATGGGTGTTTGGTGAGAAAGAGAACACGAAGGTTGTTTGAATGCGAAGAGAATAAAAAACATGGAGAGAGGGAAATAGTACCTCGTACAACGATTCTCCATCGGATAATAAAAAATGAGAGAGATGGCGTTCGCCACCACCCGCGTGACACTGTGCGCCCTTTTTTCTGCAGATTTGCAAAACTGTAGGTGGTACTGAATACTAATTAGTGTTCAGAACACAATATTTGGGAGCACCTAATAATTAAAGCAGTAAACAAAAAGAGGAATAATGATCATCTAGTGGTCAATGTTCTGTATTATGGAAAAACAGGGAGAAGCTTTCAAGAGAAAACAATAGCAAAGATGTGTATTCATAATTGTGTTTTTCTTCGTTTTGAAATGTGTTTTGAAAGCGGTTTTGATGCAAAATACAAATCGAAGAATAAGTCCTCTAGAGAGTGTACAATTTGTGCTTGCTCTAATCCGTTGGTGTATGTAGAACATACTCTATGAGTCAATTGGTGAGAAGAGGGTGATATGAAAACCATGAAAGTCAGAGATTTTGGTATTTTGGTTTAGAATGTTTTGAAAATTTATCTTCAGACCATGTTAATTTCAGAGTTTCAAAATTTGGGGGACACGAGGTGTCCCTGGTTTTCCTATCCTCAAAATTTCAATAAAATCTGGGTTTACAAGGTTTTGAGGTTCCCCGTGATAGTCAATTGGTGAGAAGAGGGTGATATAAAAACTATGAAAGTCAGAAATCATGTTGTAAAGTGTAATGAGGGTTGGAATGGTTCTCAAAGTTTCTTTTATATTATGAAACGAATACTGTTTCTGTTGTTAGAATGTTGCAAGAAGGTTCATTTAGGTCATCATGTCAGTGGCTCAAGACTCAAAGAAAAACCGCACATTGTGTTTAGCAAAAATTCTGATCATATAGGCTTGAGGAAAAAATATAAAAAATAAAATTATCTCTAGTCTTTCAAAAGATATTTAAAAAAATGTCAATTGATAAATTATTTATCATATTATCACCAATGCTTTAACAGTTGGCACATTTTTCATATCCTAAATAAAATACAAGATAATTGAGCCCAAGTTTGATGTTTTTGTTGGCTTCTATAAGAGAAAATGCGATAGTTAGGTACACAGTCCGACAGGAACCAAAATGATTCAGGTTCTAGTGCTGGTATGGATATTCTGATCTATTAAAAAACCATGATGAGTAATTCCTAAAACTAAAGTTTTTTGAATTTTCAGAAATCTGAAAAATACACATTCCAAAAATCAAATTGAAGTAATTATAATAATTCGACAGCTTCCTAATTTCCATGTTTTGATATTCTCTTTTATATCGTAATTCCCCTCGTAGAAGCCTACCTAATCCGTCTTTAAGCTCGAATATTTCGATTCCCGTAAAAGATATCAAAGACTTCATGCCTGATAAGTTATTTCTCGTAAAATCTGCAATATTTTATCAGTTGACAAAATTTTGATTTTATTCACAGAAATTGAGATAATCGAACATGAAGATCACGATTTGGGTGTTCTATTAGAAAGAATACGGTATATTCTGGGCTTTAAATATTGTCGGAACATTTTTCGAAATTCTATGTCACTACAAATGATATCGTAGCTCCAAATTTCACACATTGTCGACAGAATCAAAAATTGGAAGGTTTGATTTTGTAAATTGACAATAATTAATCAGAAGTTCTAAAACCAAAAAGCAAGTGACCTCTATAAATCAGATCTGTGCTCTGCTAAGTACTATCCGTTCTGAAGAACAGGTGTCGCCAACTGGCCGAACCACGACTCTAAACTTTGACGAGTGGGGGGATTGTGTCCGAAATGTGTGTGTTTCCCGAGAGTTTCAATGCACTGCTTTTCGAAAATGATATATCTACAAACATTCTGACGAAGTACTTCTTTATTAATTACAATTTCGGAAATTTTTAGAAAAACTGACGTATTTTGGTGAAATTAAATTTTAATAGAGTGAATTATTATAGAGAATTCGAAAAATTTCACTGAAAAATATAAAGAACATAAAGAACAAACAATAGTCAGGATTTAAGAATACATTTAGTGAGAGGTTTATATTTTGAAGTCAGATTTCAGATTAATCGATGCGACGGATGATGTAATCCTTCTCAACTTGAACTTTTTCAAAATCGCATTTCTTATTGTTTTATTAAGCACCAGATAAATAAAAACTGGAAACGCATGAATGAATTGCCACATCTTTTGAGCAATGATAATGATCCAGATGGGAAGTTGAACAAAGTTCATTAAAACAAAAATTAGCGATGCGACCAGGTTGATTGAACAAATTATAGCTGACTGAATCAGAATTTGGAAGCTCTGAAATCCCGAAATTTAAATGAAATCAAAATCTTTTGAAGTGTTACCAAATCTGCTTTCCGGTTCTTCCAACTGATCATACTCATCTGATTCTTAATCAAGAAATAAAGCCAAACATATAGGATACAAGTTATAGCAACAATTAAAACATTGTTGATGCTATGAGGGATATTGCGGTACTGAAATTTCAGGATTTCGGGCTAACATTTAAACTAACATACCTCTTCAGATCGATTCTCAAAAATCATAGGATCAAAAATCCAGGTGTAGTATTTTGAATTAAATCCAACTGGGTTTGTGAAAATCATAAAGTACAATCCATACATCACTGGGATGATCATTAGGATATAAGTGCGATTTCTGAAAGGATTATACTTCATTTAAGGTCTTGTGTTACAGTACGGGGGTTTCAGTACAGGTTAGAAAGATGAACAAAAACAAAATTTTTAGTTTATTTTCTGTCATTTTAACCGTTGTCAGGAACCTGGAGCTCTTCTGTCAAGTTTCCGATCATTTCAAACAATTTGGAGGAAATAATAGGTTGGCACATAAGTTTCTTTCGATTTTCAGTGCTCAACTTTGAGAAATCATATCTAATCAGTCGGATTGTTTTTTTTGGCGAATGTTTTTTTGTTGGATAGAGTGTCTCACGGACTTGCTTTATACACTTTGCCTCAATCCTCCTGCTTGCCGTTCGCGAGCATGCCACTTACTTTCGTCACTCACCATCCACACTTTCGAAATGTGATTTTATTTTAATTTCTTTCTGGTTTTAAAAGTGATGATAATCACTTGAAATTGGAAGAAATAGATAAAGGAGGATCTCCTACTGTCTCTACCATTAAGAATTGGACCGATCGATTTGAAGCCAAAAATTTAGAATCGGAAGACGAAGACAGGTCCGAAAATTGGACTTCGTCCTCTTTTAGAATCCAATTGAAACCGATTCGTTTCAAACCACTTGTAAAATGTCAGAGGCATTGTCTGTTAGTCAACCAAGTATTGTGACGAGATTGAAGCCTCTTGTCAACTTCAAAAACTGGGTCGATTCGTTCCCAACTTTTTGAAGGACTACTGAATGGATCGCTGTGTAGATATGAGCATGTTTCTCCTATCATTTCTTTGCTCGTTCAGTTGGGTGTATGATCTAAATACCGTAGACGAAAACTGGGTAAGGAATTCTTACAATATGCAAAAGGGTCAGTTGATTGACAAAGAAGAGCTAGCTCTGGACGTCTCGAAACCCAAATTTCCCGTAAAAATGGGCATGATATGAGTTTGATGGTCGCTCAAAGTAATGGAGACTTGGAACTTTTAGATGAAGATAACACTATAATTGCCGCTTTGTATAGTTTCTAATTAGACAAAATGAATTTGACAGTCGAATCAAAACGAGGAGAAAAACCAAAGTTTGCTTCCTGTGCGACAATGCAAGATCACTTGTGAATAGAGGGATCAGCCATAAATTCGTGTCACTTGACTGAACTATTCTTTTGCACTCATCGTATTTTCCGGAAGTTGCCCTGTAGGAAAAATAGTATTTTGGAGCTATTAAACATCATTTTGATAGAAAAGATTTCAATTGGAAAGATGACACAAAAAAGGAGTGGACCCACTTTTTCAATCACAGCGCTCGTCGTTCTGGGCCGATAGAGTCAAGAAATTACCAATGCGTTGCCAGACAATTATTGATGTTTATGAACATTACTTTCATTGATCTAGCCCCCTCCACTTTGAGAAAAATTCGATTAAAAATTTTGTCAAAATTGAAAGAAACTTATGTGCCAACCTAATAGTTGAACAAGTTTCTAGAAAGCTTTATAAATTTTTCAGAACAGGTCCTGACAAAATTCTCAAAATGATCAGAAACTCGACAGCCGAGTTCCAATTTCCTAAAAATGGTCAGAATGACAGAAGATCAACCTTAAAAATACGTTTTTGTATATCTTATTGACCCGTACTGTAAATGTAATTACCCTTGGAAGAGTGCCTGCGCCCTTGAAGACTTTCCCATCTCCAGAAGCCTATTAGCCACTAGTCCCATAACAATGATACATGAGCAGCACCACAATCCTAGGACGATTGCTCCAACTATATAGTTGAAATTTGGATAAGTGCAAAAAACAGCTCCCTGTACTGCTAGAACACCAGTGATAATAGAATTGACGCATAGTGCCATCATATCATTGATTCCCAAGCATATCATCATTTTGAAACATGACATTTTGTAAAATTCTTTTTGGAACATTACTGATATGATTGGAATGTACAAAATCTGGAATTCAAATTGTCAAGAATATCCTTAAGCATATTTTCTCACATTTACAACAGTTCCAAAAACGATATCAAAGTGTCCTAGATACGGATGACGCTCTCCATAGAGTCGAGACCATTCCTCAGAAGAATGAGCGCTAAAAATTCAAATTTTTGAAAAGTAAAACTTTTTAAAAATCCAACCTGCAGTTATACAGCGGCATTTTCTCAATAGATCCATAGTGAATAATTTGGTTCATACCTTCTTTGAATGAAATCATTGGTTTTCGGTAGTTTTATATACCAACTTTTTTCTGACCGGAAGTCTAAAAAGTCGACTTTGATCTTTGAAATTGTAGGAGACAGAGTTTTTGTATCCCGTATAATGAGCTTTTGAGAGGACTACTTCTTGAAATTTGTACCAGATAACTGGTCTCAAAGATTAATAAGAGATGATACACATACAAATATGAGATTTTTGGTGCCAATCTTTTAAAAAAATAGGCGGTTCATTGATGAGATTAGAATATGCTTCAGGTACCATTGTGAAAATTTGTGTATGTGAAGAATAGGAATCAAAGAAGAGATCAAAATCATATTATCATATATTTCAGACAGCTTTTGTATTCCACTTGGATGGTTAATGATCAAAATTTGAATTTTTTAAAGTGAACGAAACAAAGTTCAAATGATCGAGATTCTTCGAAGATTTTGACATATCAAAAACATGTTACCGTAAAACCTGTATTAGAAGGGCCCCCGTAATAGAAGGGCCTCCGGTGAAGAAGGAGCTCCTTAAAATGTTTTTTGAAATCAATAATTTCTTTACGTTCTCAATAAAAAATATTCCGGAAGTTTTAAAATTCTGCAGAAATTTGTTGAAAAAACTGTTTTTATGGAAAATTAGCTAACATTAAATTATGGTGAAATTGTCAGATTTTCATAAATTCTGAACAAAACTTTGTCAAATTTTTCGATACAAATATTCGGAAAAAAAACTGGCCGGTGAAACAGAAGGGCCCTTTCTAATTGAAGGGCCCCTGTAATAGAAGGGCCCTCCGGAGGTACCTTGGAACAATAGAAGGGTTGCTTCTAATGCAGGTTTTACGGAAATTTATGACATTACTATCGAAAAATAGGATAAGAAACTAATAAAAGCTACAGTAATGTTTGTCCAGTTTCCAAGAAATCTCTGAATTGTCAACTTTGAGCTCATATATATCGCTTACTGTAGATTATGTCAAACCGTGGTCAACTAATGAAATGTTTGTGATATTATGACAAACATTTTGTTAGTAGAGGATCATTTCATATCTTTCGAATAAACGCAGATATCTCAGCTCGAAGTTAGTAGTTTGGGTGGGCTTCTTTGTATTAGAGCGATTATGGAGTAGGAGACGAATCAAGATTTTCCCCAAAAATTTTGACAACGGTCCCAACTTTCCGAGAACGGTCCCAACGGTACGACAACAGCCTAAGTTTCCAAGCAAGCCTGGTTGGGACCGTTAACGAACCGTTGGGATCGTTAGAGGAAAGTTGGGTCCGTTATCGGAACATTGAGAGCGTAGTCGGATCAATGAGATCATTATCGGACCAATCGGATCGTTGTCGAAGTTTGTTGGAACCGACGGTCCGATGATGGGATCGACAGTCCTGCTTTGGGTCCACTCTTCCCGGAAAGAGCCTATTTTTCATACCTTTCTCCCCATACAAACCTTTAATTAGAAAAACTCATCAATAATAATAATATACTTTTATTTCTCCCATCCTTGAAAAAACATTGAAATATTAAAAGTTTTGAGGATTTATTCTCATAATTCCTGGCCCCTTATACTCAAGAATTAATTATCCTCGTCATCAGACCAGCTAGGTTCGGTGGAATACGGATATCCACTGTGACATCGAAAGCGGGAGGCTGGAATGTACTCTGTCATAGATATATTGAGCCGGCCTTGGATTTTGTTGTTCGCCATTCGGTAGGTTGTCAATCTGCGACCACATCTGCACCTGATTTTAATTCCATATATAGGTTCATTGACTTCCCAACTACGGCCGAGCTGTCTTAACATTCCGCAGAGCTTGTCTATAGCGAATGTCGCGTCGTCAGGAACTTCTATCTCCAGTTCGAAATTGGAGAAGTGTTCATCGGTAGCATAGTTGGTGATATGATTCATAACGAATTCCTGAGCCAGACCTCTTCTGGGGTATGCCCATTCATGTGGCACTTGCATGATCCTAAACACATTGCCTAGAACCAATTTCTTCGACGGCATAATCTTTCGAAAATTGGAAACCATCTTCTCTAGTCCTTCATTTCGGAAGAGCAATTCTGAAAAATGTTTTCAATAAGATGAGTTGTAATGTTTCAGATCACCTATACTGTCTACATTCCATTTGATAGCAGACTCCTGGCCAGCTGGTTGCCGTTTAATTAAATCCGAACAACGTCCAAAAAGAAATCCTTTTCTTGAATCTTCGTTGTTCCAGCACAATTTGATTCTCGTTGAATTTGCACTCCACTGTTGAATGAAAACAGAGAAGAAATCGACTGGGACAATAGTTCTTGCATGATCGTCCATCCCAAAGATAATGTTTTTCGCAATGAAATTGCTCCGAATGAATTCTGCCATAGCTTTCATATTCTCGTCTCCAGGGGTGGTGCCAATGAATCTTTCAATTATTTCATTTTGGACTCTGTAAATTATCAATTTGAAAAATTCAAATACCGTAAAACCTGTATTAGAAGGGCCCCTTTAACAGAAGGGCCCCTCTAATAGAAAGGCCCTCCGAGAGGGGTCTGGAAAAATAGAAAGGCACCCTGTGATAGAAGAGCCCCCTAATAGAAGGGTCCTTCATGAAGAAGGGCCGCCCTCAAAATGTGTCTTGAAATTAAAGAATTTCCGTAAATTTTCAATGAAAAACATTCCCGGGTATCCAGAATTTAATAATAGACGTTTTTTTTTAAAGAAAATCGTGCTCAATTTTGTTTTAATTGATAGATTCTCATGAACTTCGAACGTAAATTTGTCGAATTTTTCGATGAAAAATTTCGGGAAAAATGAACGGAAATAGAAGGGCCCCACTAATTGAAGGACCCCTGTAATAGAAAGGCCCCTGGAGGTACCTTGGAAAAATAGAAGGGCCGGCCCTTCTAATACAGGTATTACAGTAATTGAATTGAACTCACTTTATGGATACCTCCACGTTTTTGAACACTTTCCCATCCGGAAATCCATATTCCAATTTTTTCATTGTGACAAAGTCGTGGTCGTCGCAGCCATCACAGAAATCCAAACATGTAGCACAACCCTCACAAAGCAGCTTCATTCCGACAATTTTTGTTAAATAGGACTCTGAAAAAAGATATTTTTAAACTGTTAAATACATCATGAAAACTCACTCTTCGATCCATATAACGTTCCAATAATTTCTCTGTGAATGAACTGGTTCAAGTGAGTGTAACGCGTGCATAGGTTCGAAACTTGAAGTTCAGCTCCATCATTCATCGGATGAATTCGATGATAATTGAAAAACCTAGAAAATCCAATAATTAGCTTCTTTGCGACATTCAAGTCGTTAAGCATACCTGAACAAACTTGGTAGCTCGGAGAGCGTTATACGATACATATTAACGTTGATCTTATAGTGCTTCAGTTGCTCTTCTTCGGCTAACAATTCAAAAGCCCAAGGAGCGTTATGCCTGGATGAGTTATTGAATACAATTTTGTTTGTGAGCGAGCGGTGTCGAAATTCGGAGAGGATGGAGACGTTCATGCTTTTGCTTATAATCTGGAAGTATTTATTTTAACTGAGAATCATTAACAAACATTTAACTCACTCTCAAAGCAAGGAGCTCCTTAGCACCTTCGTTCCACTGTGGATCATGTACGAGCGCGAAATCCAAGATGCGACTTCTGATGACATCATTTTCGAAGCAACTCTGAAGGTTTGTCCGCGACTCGGATAGCTTTCCCGAGTGGATTGAGCCCTTTTTAGGTCCTCGTTTTGTTTCAAAAGTGAAAAAGTCATCAAAGTCCGCAAAGAGCAGAAGATGGCAAAGATGGCAAAGACAAGAATAGATGCCCTTTACAGCGTTCATAACCCTCAATGAGAAAAATATGTTATTTTATTAATTTGAATGGTCTTGAGAGCTGTGAAGAAGGATCATCCAGATAGCATAGAAGAAAAAATCAGAAATATAGAATTATACGGATCAAGAAGGAATCATCCGAATTTGACAGATAAGAACATCAGAAAAACGAACTGCAAGGAAGAATAGGTGAAAGACGAAATATACATAAAAGCGTTTCGAAAAAAGATGAGAAGAGAGGAACAGTGTAACATTTTATATGCCAGAAAAAATATAGTGAGGTGGACGTTTTGAAAAAAATCGAACTGCAAAAAATGTGTTCCCAAATACCAAATGTGAACAAATGCGAATTTTTTTTTCGGTTTTTTCCCAGAAGAACAGCTGGCACAAAACGGAAATTGAAAAGAGCCAGATGTTTGTTTCTCCATAGATCTAGCAGTCATCAGCACGAAGCAGATTCTCAACGTATGTCAGCAGTCCAGAGTCAAGATTATTCATTAATGTTGAATTCTAGGTTGTGCCCCCCCCCCCTCCATCATTTTGTATTATTCTCCGTTTCTCCGATTTCCGTTATGGCTTGCGGATCAGAGAAGACTACATTATTTAAATCCTATTTTGATTAATTTTGGGTTCCCACTTACTTATAATTGTTTATTCTGAGACAATACTGATCTAAGAATCATATATGAGACATGAGACACCATTATGCATTTTTGAGTGATTTGAGATGCGTCGAAAAATATTCAATACATAAAAAGACTCATAAAGGGAATAGAAATAATGTAAAATTTTTATCGATCACACACGCTTCTAAAAATTGTTTGAAAATTCCAGAATTGGGACAAACATGTGGAATTATCCGGTTTTCACGACTCTTGTGGAAGATTCTCATCTCTTCTCATTCGTAGTCCTGCTGCTGCTCATTTAATTACAGCCGACACGCTCTTAGCCGGAAGCAATTGCGGATAAGATCACGTCATTTCTGTTGGAAGTGTTTGTATTGGAAGCATTTTTTGGTGAAAAGATTCAGCTTTGATGGCAGAATTGTGCGGAAGAGCGGATTTCATTAAGTTCCTGATGATTTTTTGAGGGAAAATTAAAGTTCGAATGCTTCTTCAAGGTTTTATCAAAAACATGTATTTTTGTGAAAACTCAATTTTGAAAAAAAAACAGAATTGGAGACTACTGAAAGCTTCAGTGTTACTTGCTTAGTTCAAAAAGAACATCTAAGTTCATCGAAGCGGAAATTTCAAGAATTTCACAAACTCGCGTCACAATTTCACCTACCTTCGTTTCACTACCAAATTATCCATGGAGAAGGAGACTAATCAAGACTTTACATGGCTCTTCCCATTAAAAACTGAAACTGGAAATAGTAGAATAATTTAATTTATTCACGGAATGGTTGGGTTTGATAGTTTAAGGGTGAATCAAGGGCATGCAAATCAGACCACATAAGTGGACTGCAAAACGGATATCCGGTGTGACATCGATAAGGATGATCTGGGATGTACCCTGTCATAGATATAATGCGCCAGCCCTGGATTCTCTTGTTCTTCATTTTATACTTTTCCCACTTCCGACCACATGCGCACCAGATTTTGTTTAAAGTGATGATTTCTTGGATTTCCCAACTACGCTTCATCAGATTTAACATTCAAGAAATCAGGAATAATTTGAAACTAAAATGATGGAACAGTTGAACCTCTCCACGTAAGCCGCATTTTTTCAGAGAATCACATGAAATTTGTTCTCTCCTGTGAGTAATTTTCAGGAAAATAAGTGTCAAAGATCAATTATAAAGGTTTATTGTCAAAATGCATATTTTTAAAAATTTAAAGTAAATTAACCTCACAATTGTCCCTAGCCATCCTCAGGTTGGTAAAAAAATAATGCGTTTTTAATGGGAATTCCATTGTAGTTCTTCAAAAAAGGCAATTAATCTTTAAGTATATGCTGGCAGAAAGTGTTCGATGATAATGGAGAAAACCTACTTGATTAATTTCCTCTTGATTAAGATTTGCATGAAGTTATAATGAATCCAATTATCACTTTTTTACAAGCCTCTTTGAGCGGCATACGGACATCCGGAAAGAAAGTGCTCCGGAATGTAGTCTATCATAGTTATAATAAGCAAGCCTTGAATTCTGTTGTTCTCCATTCTGTACGTTTTCCATCTGCAGCCACAACCACACTCAATTGTTTCTCCATCGATGGGTGTTTGAACTACCCAACTACGACCAATCTGGTTCAACATTTCGCAAAGCTGGACTACATTGAATGTTGCGCGTTCAGGAATAGGGATCTCCAGTTCAAAATTGGACAGGTTCTCATCTGTCGCATATCCTATGATTCGCTGCATAACAACTTCTGAAGGCGTACCGAATCTGTCGTATTGCCGTTCATCTGGTAGGTTCATATTGATCCATGATTCGTTCAGGAACAGTTTTTTCGATGGTATAAACCTCCGAAAAGTCGCAATCATATTGTAAAATTCATTTCTCACGGCAGGCAGTTCTGAAAACAAGATTGTAAAATTTGCATCGTAGTTTTTTTAGGTTACCAATGCTGACTCCACTCCATTCAAAAGCAGACTCGGGACAGTGTGGCATGAACACGAAATCAGAGAAACGTCCAATAAGCGTCTCGTTTCTTCTCTCTCGGCTGTCCCAGTTCAAGTAAATAGTGGTTGATTTAGCACTCCACTGTTCGATAAAAACAGTGAACGCTTCAACTGGCAATATTGCTCTATAAAATTCATCATGCGCGAAAGTGATATTGTCTGCTTTGATATTGTTCTTGATGTATTCCGCCATCATTTTCAATCCTCTATTTTTGTCTTCAGTATGGTCAATGAATTCTCGAACAAGATCGTCTTGGACCCTAAAAATTACAAATCAGAAAAATGTAAACAATCGAATTAAACTTACTCTACTTCTACTTCAATGTTCTTGAAGGATTTTCCATCAGGAAATCCTCTTTCCAGTGATTTCATAGTAACGAAATCGTGCTCTTGGCATTCATCCGCAAAGTCTAGACATGTATCACATCCTTGACACAACCACTTCATTCCAATAAGATTCTGAAAAATTACTTTCTGTGGCAGTTAGACTCATCATGAAGACTTACTCTTGGTTCCGTAGAGTGTCTCAATTATTTCTCTGTGGACAAATTGGTTCAAATGAGGATAGCGATTGGTTATGTTCCAAACTTCCAGTTCAGCACCAGCATTTATTGGATGGATGCAATAACGATTGAAGAACCTAAATTTTCAGAATACAGCTTTTCTGAAATGTTCACTTTTCTTTTGAGCCTACCTGCAGAAGTTCGAAAACTCGGAAAGCTTGACCCAGTGGTAATCAATCCAGATTCCATGGTATTTCATTTGGATTTCTTCGGGTAACATCTCAAAGTTCTGAACTTCTGGACCACTATACGAGTAAGCAATTGACACTTTGTTCGTACGCCAACGTTCACGGAACTCGGAGAGCATTGCGAAGTTCCATGTTTTGTCAACTCTCTGGAAGTATGTAATTTAAAAAAATCGGGGCTATAGGAGTTGGGGAGGGGTGGCACTCAATTTTTCGATTTTTACGCGATTTTTTCATTTTAACGTGACATTTTTCTAGTTTTTAAAAGTGTTGAGTGACCGGATTTCTTTTTTACAAACTTTCAGAAAAAAATATTTTCGTGAAAGTTTTGAATTTTACGTGAATTTTTTTTCGGATATTTTGAGAGCTGAGCCTACATTTTAAGGGCTGAAAATACTTTTTAAGGGCTGATTTGGCTTCTAGAGAGGGTTTTTTATTCTAAGCTTGTTTTTTAGGTCTGCTTGTTAAGGGCTGAGCATACTTTTTAAGGGCTGAGCCTACCTTTTAAGGGCTGAGCCTACTTTTTAAGGGCTGAGCCTACTTTTTACGTGCTGAGCTTACTTTTCAAGGACTGATTTGGCTTCTAAGGGGTGGATTTTTAGGTGAATCTGTATCTAAAAAATCAGAAAAACCTTTCAAAAATTTCACGTAAAATTTATAATTTTCACGAAAATATTTTTTTCTGAAAGTTTGTAGAAAAGAAATCCGGTCACTCAACAAACTCCCATAGCACCAAAAAATCATTTATAAACATGTTACTCACTCTGAAAGCAAGAATTTCCTTAGCCTCTTGATTCACCCGTGAGTACCAACTGTTCACATAATGCATGATACGAGCTCTGATGATGTCGTTTGCGAAGCAAAACTTTATCATATCTTGTAATGTCCATTTTGGGTTTGGTTCAATGTCGAAGTAGTCCTCGAAGAGGCGAAGATGACAGAGGTAGTCCTTTTCAGCGGTCATGATTCTGAGAAGGCAAAATATTTTGTTGTAAATTGAAAAGTATTGGTCTTAAGAAGGAGTAAGGAGTAATCATTCAAATTTTACAGAAAAGAAAATATACATTATGAAAAAGACGAATAATGGGTTAAACTGTTTAGATTAGAATAGAAAAAAGGAGAGTGTAGCATTTTAAAGTGATAAGAATATGGTGAGGTGGAAGAACTACGAGAAAAGTACAAGAAAGAACAGCTGGTCAAAAATAAGTTTGAGAAGAGACAGCCATTTGGTTCCCTGCCGATCTAGCAGTCGAGAACACATTATTTTGTGGAGTCCCATCTCAATTTCGTATCTTTCTTAGTGTCTCAGCAGGCAGTGATCGTTGGCGAGAGTTTTATTTTAAAAAAACGCAAGAAGACTTCAGTTTGATCCTATTTTAAATCGATTGTGAACTCCTAGTGCACTGATCATTGATTCTGAAATGATCCTGTTCAATAAGAACCGGCTAATTTCAATTTAACCAGCGTGGATACATGAAAGGTATCGTATCCTCGGGAATTTTCGAGTAATTTTCAGAAAAAAATTTGGAATCGATGAAAAAATGACCTAGAAATGTTCATTATGAAGAGATCAAGGTCTCGAAGAATCAGAAATAAGACACCACCAATGAATTTTTGAGTGATTTGGAGTGAGTCGAATAATATTCAATACTTAAAAATACCCATAGAGAGAATTGAGACAATGCAATTATCATTTATCTACAACATATGTTCTCAAAGATTGTCCAAAAATTCAAAATTAGGAAGATCGAGGGAAATTATCCAGTTTTCACGATTTTTGCTGAGGAATCTCATCTTTAACCAATTGCAGTCCTGGTGCAGCTTGTTTGATTGCAGCTTCCGCTCTTGGGCGGAAGCAATTGTTGTAATTATCCATTGCGTGGGTGTTTGACATCTCCTCCATGTTTCTCATATTGAGGATTCTCGGGACAATTTTTAGATTACTTTGGTCACTCTGGATCCAATCGAAAAATTTTTCTAATCTTTTGAAGTTTCTCGACAGATAATAGAAGCATTAATTTGTTAGAACACTAGAACACAGAATGTTAGACTCACTAATGCCTCAGTGATACTTGCTCAGTTCAAAAAGAATACCAGAGTTCATTCAAGTTGAAATCCCATCGATTTTACAAAATCACCCCAACAAGGAAGACTAATCGGGATTTTTCATGCCACCCCCTTGGAACCTGATATTGAAAGTGGTCAGAAATAATTTCATTTATTCTTCAAATTCATCAAATTCTTCAAATTCATCGTCTTCTAACTCAACGACATACTCAATAGGATGCGGATCTCCGCAGTGACATCGATAAGGGTGATCTGGAATGTACTCTGTCATGGATATAATGAGCCAGCCTTGAATTCTGTTGTTCGCCATTTTATACGTTGCCGATCTGCGACCACATCTACACCCGACTTCTTTTCCATAGATGGTTTCTTGTATTTCCCAATTACGGCCCATCAGGTTCAACATTTCGCACAGCTTGCCTACATCGATTGTTGCATGATCAGGAATAGTGATCTCTAGTTCGAAATTGGAGAAGTTTTCATCTGTGGCATAGTTCGTGATTTCCTGCATAACAAGCTCCTGAGCATATCCTGTGTTGGGGTATGGCCATTCATCTGGTATGTCCAAACATATCCATATATTGTCTAGATACAATTTTTTGGACGGCACAACTTTTCGGAATGCTGAAACCATATATTCGAATCCGAATTCAAATCCGGCTAGCCGTTCTGAAAAAAAAATCAATAAAGGTCATCACAGAGTTCGAAATTACCGATGCTGACCGCACTCCAATTAAGAGCGGTCTCAGGATGGTTCGGAAGCTGTTCCATCAGTGAAAAGTCAGAGAACCGTCCAACAATCGTCTTATTTTCTGGGTCTGCATCGTCAAAGCACAAGTTCATTTCTATTGACTTCGCATTCCACTGTCTGATGAAAACTTGGAAAACTTCAACAGGCCAGATTGCTTCCGAGTCTCTATCTTGCGTGAATGTAATATTCTCCGCTGTAATATTGTTCTTGATAAGATTGGCCATCATTTTCAAGCAGGACTCCTTGTCTTCATTGGTGTCTATGCATCTTTGAATTATTTCGTTTTGATCTCTGAAAAATATTAATGAAAAACCTTAAAAAAGTGGAGTGGAGCTCACTTTATAGCCACCCCGATGTTTCGGAAGATCTTTCCATCAGGAAATCCTTTCTCTAGTTTCTTCATTGTGACAAAATCATGTTCTTCACATTGGTCAGCGAAATCGATACACATTTCACATCCATCACATAATAATTTCATTCCGAAAATTTTTTTCAAGCAGGACTCTGAAAACCAATCGTTTCAGACTGTTAGATAAATTATTAGGTTGGGAACTAAGTCTTTGTGCACTTTTGTTTTCCTCGTTTCTCCTAACTGAGCTAGGACAGTAACATGTGTGTAACTGGATATGGTATATAAAATTATAAGGTTGTTCACAATAACCATCATTTGCCCTGCTCTCATTCCGCTTGCTAACGGGATACCCCTTTTGATACCCACTGTTTCTTGGTGAAATTTCTGTATATTGTTTTCATTTATTTCTAACCTGAAAGTATCCGATATTCATCACCTTCTGGTGGAAGTTAACAAAGACAATACCCCCATAGAATCACCGTTGCAAATTGGGTTGACAAGTTAAAGAACCAGGACTTTTCAATGCAAAATAAAACTTGTCCCGGGAAACCAGTCCTTCAAGATTCAGACGAGCTGAGAGATCTAGTAGAACGAGACCCTTTCCATTCTACCCGTAAAATGTCAATCACTTTAGGGACAACCCATACCACTATTGAAAATGAATTATTAAAGTTGGGAAAGACAGAAAAACTTGGACGGCGGATACCATACCGGTTTGACCAGTTTTGAGGTTCAGCGGCGAGTGGGTATGAGCATGCAACTTCTTACTCTACTCGGGAACTTTAAGCGGCTGAATTGTATTATCACCTTGGATAAGAAGAGGGTCAAATGTACTAGCCATCACAGAAGAGCCCAATGGACTGGCTTTGATATACAGCCAGAAGGCGTCGTCAAACAGGAATTTCACCCAAAAACAGTGGGTATGAGAAGAGGCATCGTGTTCGCAAGAGGAATGAGAGCAGGGCAAATGATGGTTATTGTGAACAACCTTATCATCTTATATACCATATTCTGTTACACACATGTTACTATTCTAGCTAAGTTAAGAGAAACGAGGAAAACAAAAGTGCACAAAGACCTAGTTTCCAACCTAATATATAAAAACTCACTCTTTGATCCATATAGAGTCTGAATGATTTCTTTGTGCAAAATCTGATTCAAATGTGGATGTTTCGTGCATATGTCCAAAACTTGAAGTTCGGCGTCGTTATTGATTGGATGGTAATTGTTAAACCTGAAATCTCAAAATGAAGCTACTGCAAGATGTTCACCTTGTTGAGCCTACTTGAAGAAGTTCGAAAGTTCGGATAACCTGACCCAATAGTTATTAATGAAGATTCTATAGTATTTCTGTTGGGTTTTTTCGGGTAACGTCTCAAAGTTCCGGACGGCATCACTATACGAGAGGCGATCTCTATACGATGAACAAATTAACACTTTGTTTGTTCGCGAACGTCGTCGGAACTCGGACAGAACTGGATCACTCCAGCATTTGCTAACAGTCTGAAAGTAATCAATTTTTCTAAAAACTGTTCATAAACATGTTACTCACTCTCCAAGCTAGAATATCCTTAGCACTATTGTTTGTCCGAAAACTCCAGTCGACCGCATGTTCCATGATTCGTGCCATGATAATATCATTTCCGAAACAACTCTGAATATTTTTCTGTTCCTGGGATAGCTCTATAATCTTTGGTGGCCATTTCGGTTTCAAAGTGAAAAAGTCCTGAACGTCCTCGGTATGACGAAGATAGCGATGGTAGTTCTTTTCAGTGGTCATGTTTAATTGCTCAAAGTTGATCTGTAATAGGACAATAGAACGACAAACTGCAAAAAAGAGAGAGGCAAGTAACGCAAGATTTTTCTAGACATTATTACAAGGTCATAAAATTTGGAAAAAATGAATTCTGTGTTATGTTCACATGGAGAAGTATGTCCTTAATTCCCTGTCCAACAGGATTGACCGCTTAGAAAGGATCAATAAGGAAGAATCTGAAATTCAAAGAAGAAAACTGAAACGAAGAGTCGTACAAGACATAAAAGACAAACAAAGCAAAAAAAACCTTGGAGAAAAAAGGGAAAAAGAGAAGAAAAGTGGAAAATTATATATGGCAAAAAAGAATATAGTGATGTGGAAGTTTTTTTTTCTATTTCAGAAAAAAATGAAACTGCAAGAAAAGTGCGAAAAAAAACAGTTATACAAAAAGGTGTAAGATATGAGAACGTCGTTTGTTTCCCAGCAAATCTAGCAGTCATCACCACAAAGCAAGTTCTTTAACTATGATAATAGCGTATAATCCCTCAGTTTCCGGCTATCTTTTGCCTTTCAAGTTCAGATTATCAGACTCTTGTCCCTTTGAAGACCAGATTATCAGACCCCATGTAGAGAATGTCACCTAGTGGGAGTGTTGGGTCTCCCTGTGAACTCTCTGGAAGAATAAGTTACTCTGATCATCATAGTAAAGCGGTCTATAGTGTCCGAAATACAATAGAATCTTAATGTGTCCGTGATATTTCTGGGTTTAGAAAAAACACAATAATTTTGATCGTGTTTTAATGTATTCTGAGCTTCCCGAACAGTATCAATCATTCTGAAATAATCATGCTTATTTAATTTAGAAAACTCCGTCAATTAGTTCTCATAAAGAAACTGTAGATTTGAAAAAAAAATTGATTTGAAATTTTTTCCCATAGCAGGGCATCGAAACCTTTGACACTTTTACTTTATCGTGTCATCCCACTTGTCAGGAAGGTTCGAGAAATGATGGGGGAATGACTTGTTCCCAAAAAATACTTCATAGTGAGAACATTTATCAGAACTTCTGATTCAGAAGACCATACATGAGAAATAGGCACTCATGAATTTCTGAAAAGCACAAAAAAAGAAGGAAATCCAATACATAAAAGTACTCATAAAAGGATACTCATAAAACAATGCAAAGTTTTTTATCGAGAACACATATTCTTAAAGCTTGTTTGGAAAGCCAGCTTTGGGGAGAACATGCAAAATGAACCAGGAGAAAGAATTTTGATACATAAGAATACGCACAATGAGAATAGAAACAATCTTATAGATTTTTCAAAAAACCAGCCTTATGGAAAACATGCAAAATAATCCAGTTTTTGCGAATCTCGTTGAAGAATCTCATCTTTTTCCATTTGCAGTTCTCCGGTTGCTCATTCAATTGCAGCTCATGCTCTTGGTCGGAAGCAATTGTCTCAATTATCCATCCGTCTGTATTGGAAGCATTCAATCTTTAAAGAAATGAATTGGGAGTTAATGACAACTGTTTTTTCTGTCTCCTCTCCTTTCAATAAATGGCAAAAAAACTTTAAAATTCGGATTAAAAATATTTACTAGTACAATGTTTAGATTTAATGATTTAATCATTCTCGTATTGGCCAGCCATCATCAAGTAGAAAGGGATACGGATATCCCGTGTGACACATATAATCGGAGTCTGGAATGTACTCTAACATGGTTATAGAAAGCAATCCATGAATTCTGTTGTTTGCCATTATGCACGTTTTCCATCTGCGGCCACATCTGCACTTGATTCTGTCTCCATAGATGGGTTTTCGAATTTCCCAACTGCGACCAAGATCTTCCAACATATCACAAAGCTGGTCTACACCAAATGTTGCGTGATCAGGGATAGAAATCTCCATTTCAAAATTAGAGAAAATCTCATTTGTCGCATAGTCCGCGATTCTGTGCATAACAAAACGTTGAGCCGGTCCCATTCTGGAGTATTATACAAGATTTTTCGGCTCATTCCGGGAAAAACAACGGTACAACGGTCCATTATCAGACCAATGAAACTATTCTCGAACCAATTGAACCGTCGTCGAAGTTCGTTGGAACCGGCGGTCCGATGATGGGACCTTTGGGTACACATTTCCCGGAAAGAGCCAATTTTTCAAGCATTTTACCCCATACGAACCTTCAATTAGAAAAACTCAGCAATAATAAGAATAATTTTTATTTGTCCCATTCTTGCAAAAAATTGAAAAATATAAAGATTTGAGGATTTATTCTCAAAATTCATAGTTCCGAATACTCAAGAATTAGTTATCCTCATCATCAAACCAGCCAGGTGGACTGGAATACGGATATCCACTGTGACATCGAAAGCGGGAGTTAGGAATGTACTCTGTCATAGATATATTGAGCCGGCCTTGAATTCTGTTGTTCGCCATTCGGTACGTTGTCAATCTGCGACCACATCTGCACAAGATTTTAGTTCCATATATAGGTTCATGGACCTCCCAACTACGGCCAAGCTGTCTTAACATTCCGCAGAGGTTGGCTACGTCAAAAGTGGCGTCGTCAGGAACGGCTATCTCCAGTTCGAAATTGGAGAAGTTTTCATCGGTGGCATAGTCCGCGATTCTCTGCATAACAAAACGTTGAGCCGGTCCCATTCTGGGGTAGTCCAATACAGTTGGCAGGTTCGTAGTTATCCAGGAATCGTTTAGAAATAGTTTTTTCGATGGCAGAATTTGCCGAAAAATCGCAATCATGTTGTAGAATCCATCTCTTACGGCAGGCAATTCTGAAAAAAAGGTTATATCAAGTGCATCGTAATATTTTAGATTACCAATGCTGACTCCACTCCATCTCATAGCAGACTCTGGACAGTGTGGCATGAGCACGAAATCCGAAAAACGTCCAATAAGCATTCCTTCAGTTCTGATTTGGCTGTTCCAGTAGGAATAAATAGCGGTCGATGTAGCTTTCCATTGATGTATGAAAACAGTGAACACTTCAACAGGCAATATCCTTTCAAACACTTCATCTTGTTCAAAAGTGACATTCTTCGCCATGAAGTTGTTCTTGATGAATTCCACCATCATTTTCAAGCCGCTATCCTTGTCTTCTGTAGGGTCAATGAATTTTTGAACCAGTTCGTTTTGAACCCTGAAACTTACAAATCAGAAAAATCAAAACAATCGAATTGAACTCACTCAACTCCTACTTCAATGTTCTTGAAGACTCTTCCATCAGGAAATCCTCTCTCCAGTTTTTTCATTGTGACGAAGTCGTGCTCGTCGCATTCATCAGCAAACTCCAGACACGTCTCACATCCCTCACAAAACAATTTCATTCCAAAAATTTTACTCAAATATGACTCTGAAAAAACATTTTTTGTGGGTCTTACGTGAATCATAAAACTTACTTTTCGTTGCATATAAAGTCTCAATTATTTGATTGTGAATAAATAGTTTCAAATGAGAATGTTCCGACCATATGTTCGAAACTTGGATTTCAGCGCCAGTGTTAATAGGATGGATGCCATAATTATTGAAGAACCTAGAATCTTAAAATTAAAGCTTTTCTGAGATAGTAATCTTTTTGAAGCTTACTTGAAGCAATTCGAGAGCTCGGAGAGCTTGACGCGGTGGAAATTAATGCTGATGTCATGGTGTTTCCGTTGGATGTTCTCGGGTAAACTTTTGAAGTTCCGGATGTAAGGATTACTAAACGAGCCATGAAATAAAAGTTTGTTCGTACGCGTACGGCGACGAAACTCGGCCAACATGGAGACATTCCAGCTCTTGTTAACTCTCTGGAAATATTTATACCGCCTGATAATCACCTACAAATATGTTACTCACTCTCAAATCAAGGATCTCCCAAGCTCCTCGATTTGTCAGTGGATTATTTTCAAGGGCGTGATCGAAGATACGCGCTCTTATAATATCATTTTCAAAACAACGCTGAATGTTTTGTTGTTCCTCGGAGAGCTCTACAATGATTGGTGGCCATTTGGGTTGAAAAGTGAAAAAATCCTGAACGTCCTCAAAATGACGAAGATAACGATGGTAGTTCTTCTCAGTGGTCATGTTCAACGTCGATCTGTAATAGGCATTGAGAAGTAGGTCCTTAATCCCCTTATCTTTTCAGGTCCAGACGGATTGACCGCTCAATAAGGACCAAAAAGAAATAATCTGAAATTCGTAGTAGAAAACTGAAACGAAGAGTCGTACAAGACATAAAAGACGAACGATGCAAAAAAAAACGTTTGGAAAAAAGGGAGAGAGAAGAGGAGAGTGCAAAATTTTATATGCCAAAAAGAATATAGTGATGTGGAATTTTTTTCTATCTCAGAAAAAATCAAACTGCAAGAAAAGTGGGAAAAAAACTGTTTGTATAAAAAGGTGTAAGATATGAGAACATCGCTTGTTTCCCAGCAAATCTAGCAGTCATCACCACAAAACAGGTTCTTTAACAAGGATAATAGCTCATAATCTCCTAGTTTCCGATCATCTTTCCCGTTTAAAGTTCATATCATCAAACTCTCCTATTTCCGTGGTATGTCTGGGTTTAGAGGGAACGAAAGTGATGGGAGAGTGACTTGTTCCCAAAAATACTTCATAGAGAGAACATTTATCAGAACTCCTGATTCAGAAGACTATACATGATAAATACGCACTCATGAATTTCTGAATAGAACGAAGTAAGAAGGAAATCCCATACATAAAAGTACTCATAAAAGGATACTTATAAAACAATGCAAAGTTTTTTTTTTCGAGAACACACATTCTTGAAGCTTGTGTGAGAAGCCAACATTGGGGAGAACATGCAAACTGATCCGGAAGAAGGAATTGTAATACGTAAAACACGGCCAATGGGAATAGAAACAATGAAACGTTTCAAATCGATGATACATGTTTTTACAGATTTCTCAAAAATCCAGCATAGGGGAGAACATCCAAAATTATTCACTTTTTGCGAATCTTGTTGAAGAATCTCTTCTCTTTCTGTTTGTAACTCTGGTGCTGCTCATTCAATGGCAGCTCCCGCTCTTGGTCGGAAGCAATTGTGGAAATTATCCAGGCGTTCTTTTTGGAAGCATTCAATCTTTCGAGGAAAGCTTCGTCGTTAATGGCAGGATAGCGTGGACGAGCAAATTCTATTGTAAAGTTTTACTGATCCTCCATGTTTCCCGTATTGAAAATACTAGGAATGATGTTAATGTTGTTGGGATCTTGAAGTTTGATGTGAAAGTGATGGCAAGATGCTGAGTAGATGACGTAACTCTCCGGATTTAGGTTCATATCGTTACTCTTCTATTCTTCCATCTGCTTCAACAGGCTTCTGGCGTTTTTCGCGGTTTTTCGAGCCACTTTTTAATTGATGGCGATCTCTTTGAGCAGGCAATCATAGTTTTCGCTGATTTAAAAAGTTTTCTTTTTAAAATATATTTCCAACAAAGAACATCACAACCCCTCTTATACGTATTGTATCATTTAATTTTCACTGAACTTTGGAGATTCTTGGGAAATTGACTTGTAAGCTACAAACATTTCTTAGAGATCACATTTCTCATAAAACCATACATGAGAAAAAATACTGTCATACATTTTTGATTGATTTGGAAGATGCGAAAAAAAATATTTGATGACATGAAGAAAGATGGACATCCGATGCATAAAAATACTCATAAAGTGAATAGCAACAATAAAACGTTTGGAATCGAGCACATGTTCTCACAGGTTTTCCAAATATTCAGCATTGGGGATAATGTAAAGTTTTCAATTGATAACACAAACGATCAAATACGGTTTCAACATCCACAGTGGGAGAGAACGTGCAAAATGATCCAATTGTTCCGAATCTTGTTGAAGAATCTCATCTTTTCCCATTTCCAGTTCTCGTGTTGCTCATTCAATTGCAGCTCAAGCTCTTGGTCGGAAGCAATTGTGGAAATTATCCAGGCATTCGTTTTGAAAGTTCTCAAACTTTGAAGGCAAGATTCGTCGTTGATGGCAGGATAGCGTGGAAGAGAGAATTTTATAGAGATGTTTGACATCTCCTTCATGTTTCCCGTATTGGCGATACTAGGACGATGTTAACATTGCTTGGGCATATATTATCTTGGAAATTGATTGTTACAGTGATGGCAAGGTGTTGAGTTGATGGCGTAACACTCCGGATTTTGGTTCATATCGTTCCTCATATTTTTTTTCCAGCTGCTTCAAGTAGTTTCTGACGTTTTGTGCGGTTGTTCGAGACACTTTTTAATGGATGAAAATCACCTCTGAGCAGGTAATCATAGTTTTCGCTGATTTATTTCCAAAAAATAACATCACAACCTCTGATACGAGAAACGTATCGTTTCATGGAATTTTTATCAATCTTTGGCGATTTATGGAAAATTGACTTGTCAGCTACAAATATTCATTAAAGATCACATTTCTTAGAAAACCATACATGAGAAGAACACTGTCATACATTTTCGATTGATTGGGAGGTGTGAAAAAATATTTGATGACATGAAGAAAAAAGACAATCCGATACATAAAAGTACTCATAAAGGGAATAGCAACAATGAAAAGTTTGGAATCGAGCACATGTTCTCACAGGATTTTTGAATATTCGCCATTGGGGATGATGAAAAATTTTCAATTGACATTAGAACAGCTCAAATACGGTTTGAAAATTTAGCCTCGGTGAAAACATGCATAATAATCCAATTGTTCCTCATCTTGTTGAAGAATCGCATCTTTTCCCACTTGGAGTTCTCCTGATGCTCATTCAATTGCAGCTCGCGTTCTTGGTCGGAAGCAGTTGAGGAAATTGTCCAGGCATCTGTGTGAGGATCATTCAATCTTCTAAGGAAATCTCCGGCGTTGAAGGAAACATTGACCGGAAGAACGAATTCCATTGTAAAATTCGACTGCTCTTCCATGTTTGCCGTATTCACAAAATTAGGGATGATGTTAACGTTGCTTCCGTCACTGGGATCATTGAATTTCTTTGTGAAAACGATGGCAAGGTGTTCAGTTGAAGAAATCATTTTTCGAATGTTGGTAGTGAGCTTATAGAGACTTGTATCGTTCCACATCATAGCTCTCATCTGCGGAATCAAGCGTCCACCAAAACCAAACTTGATGGTAAGTGATTCCAGTAAATGCGCCGATGTCCATAACAATTCCTCGTCCACGGCTCCAAAACGAAATCTGGTGAAAAACGGCTTCCTTCTGTCAAGTTCGCAATAGTCCTGGAAATCACGCACGTCCAGAACTGCGCTCTTCACTTTCCACAGTTTCAACATTCTTGTCAGAACTTCCACCGGAGTCCCATCATGTCTGGGGCATGGAATCGTCAGCTTCTTCACAACAATATTGTCTCGAATCACACTTGAAAGAAGCTTCATGCAGCTTTCTTTGTCTCTGGTCTCATTTATGCATCGCTTAGCAACTTGAAACATTATCCTGAAATTCGTAAGATTGAAATTTGAAATAATAATAATAAGACCACTTACAACTCAGGGACTAAGATGTGATTGAACACAGTATTAGATCCACGGTGCAACATTTTCCATGTGACTGAGCTATGCTCTTCCAGATGATCCATCATATCGAAACAAAGTGTGCATCCTCCGCATAATTGGTCCATCCCGAATACTTTTCTCAGATGTTTCTCTGGAATATTGTACATTTTGAAAAGTAATATATCTAAAAACCTTACTCTCCGAGCCAATCAGAGTTTTAATGATTTTCCGATGAAGCAATCTCGAGATCCGGAGGCGCTCTCTGTACGTGTTGATAATTTGAATCTCCGTGACATTGCCGGCCACGTAGTAGTGGAGGAATCTGGAAATTGAAAAAAGTTTATCTCAATTTTGGCGTGTCAAACTTACTCTAGAAAAAGTGAAGCTTTACGCATATCAATAGTGATGGCGTTTACGCAAATCGTTGGATACGGATGGTATTGATCTCCAGGATCCAAATAAATTTTCAACACGTTCTTTTCAAAACCGCTTCCCAACTTGAATAATGCGTATTCGGCTCTCATATCCACTTTCTATAAAAGAAGTTTCTGATGAATTCGCAGTATCAATACAACTCACTTTCATCATCATTATCCAACATACGAATTCCTTTCGGAAATCAGCAGAATCATCAATCTCGAGAATATTGTCACGGATAATGTCCACGTTTGCAAAAAATGGTCCAGCTGGGATGTCTTGAACAGCGGTGTCATTCTCTTCATTAGAATTAGTCTCAAAAAGAGACAATTGATTGATGAAGGGTTGATCAGAAGCCATTGATGCGAATCTGGAAAGATCATTGAGTATTTGTAGCTGGGAAAAGAAAAAATAGCACATGTAGGTAATACGTATGAGAGCTGCGAAATCCCCAGGAGGTGAGTGTAAAAATTGGTGTAAAGTATCAGTGGTGAAAGAGCGGGGGAAATGAGAACAGATGTTCGGGATGAGAATTCAAGAATTGGAAAAAGAAGAAGAAGAAGAAGCGGGAGTTATGTCAAAAAGATTTTCATGAAAAAGATAACATGCACATGTCAAAAATATGTTTACAGTAAAACCTCTAATAGACCGACACCCGGATTGCCCACTTTGAGCCTATATATCTCACATTTTTTGAAAGATATCAAAAAGTGGTTAACCAGTAAAATGTTCATCAGGATATCAGCAACATTTTACTAGTAAGCCACTTTTTGATATCTTTCACAGAAAATGAGATATATAGGCTCAAAGTGGACGATCCGGGTGTCAATCTATTAAAATTAAACTAGCAGGAAAAACACAGCAAATACCGTGAACACTCGTACAGAACGTCACCCAAAATGTCTAATTTGAGCCCATGTATCTCATTTCTTGTGAAAGATATCGAAAAGTGGCTAACTAATATCATGTTGCTGATATCATGATAATTTTTTTATTAGTTTACAACTTTTTGATGTCTTTCAAAATAAGTTAGATATTAAGGCTTAAAGTGGGGAGCGGGAGGGGACGCGGGGAGACGGTCTGGGTGATGTTCTATTAGAGTGTTTACAGTATATTTTTGGGAAAGATATCGAAAATTTGCCAACTGATGAATTATTCATCATAATATCACCAATATTCTATCAGTTTGCAGATTTTCTATTTTTCTCATGGAAACCGAGATAATTGAGCTTGAAGTGCACGTATAGAGTTAACTTCTAATAGAACAGAAACTTTAGCTAGGATTTCGTGTTGGTTAGCGCAGAAAAATCGATTAAAAAAAACTAAAACTTCTTTTAAACTGCAAAGAGCATCTACCAAGAGATAAAACGGAAGGGGTGTTATATATAGTAGCAAGGAGAGGCACTATATGCCGGCCTCTCGACATATGCATAATAAAGTAATAAGAGGGGGATAAGATCTCGCAATTGTGTCGTTTCCTTCCTCTCTTTCACTGCTCTCTCCTCTTCTTCCTCTGTCTCTCAATTTATTCTAATTGCGTCTCTCACCGGAGACATGCGCACAATTGGTTACCTGCTGTGCCTTTAAAAAGAAAAGATCTATAGCTTCCTTCACACCTGAAGGAAGCGAGAAGTAGAGAGCCAAGATTAAAAAAAGGAAATTTCTCTTGTATCACAGGTTTTGCCTTTAACAGAAATGCTATGGTTGTTTTCGCTATCCAAACGTTTCATGCTATTTCTGAAAACAAACATTCATGCGGTTATGTCCACACATATTCATAATAAAAGGTAAAAGAAACGGTTATGCAAATAGAGATTCTTTGAAGATCCTACCGAAACAAACAACGGTCAACATGCAAAGAAAAAAGTAAAATGGCCAAAAGGAGAAAAAAGTTGAAAGACAATCGGTCTATTCTACAATGTCTGAACCCTCCATGAAATGACATAAATCAATGGGTGAAGAAATATACATGGCATGACGTAAATCAATAATCTGATGAATAATATATTTTTTGAGGAGGCATATTAGCATTTCCATCCAATTGTGACGTTCTAATTTTTGCAGTACAGTTTAGTAATGGTTCTAATAACGGGAGGCGTTCATCTAAGAGAGGTCTTGTATTTGAGCTGTTACAGTTTTTTGGAAGTTTATGAGATAAAGAAGCAAAAAATGAAAAAATTGAACCTTAAAGATTGAGAAAGCGGGGAGAGCACAGAAAACGGGAAATGCAAATGGCTTAAGTGTGACCGTTGACTTGACTGGTCTCCTCCACCTGGCTTCCCCCCTCTTCGGACCAGAATAAACGACAGGAAGAACACACAATGAGACATACCGAACAAATCCACATTATGTAATACAAGGATGACCCAAGCTCAATTGTTTGAATAGGAGAGTGGATGACTGACGCAATTAATAAATGGTTAGTGCGTTTTCTCCGCAGTATTCAAACGCTAACTAACTTGGTAAGAGAAATAAGATGCTCAAGACCTTGAGAGGTTCGAAAAAGGGCATTATGGATGTCTAGATTTTGGGATCCTCACAATCGAACACTTCGCATCTTACCGTACCGCGAAATATTAAATTGGAAGGAAAGTAACTGTCCATTTTTTAATTCGTGTATAAACAGAAACTAGAATTATCCGAGATTGACAGTATGCACCGTCGTGGTCCACGACATGCTGGCAACATTCAGGTGAATTGTGGATACCATCCCTCCAAAAGCCAGCTGGCCGCGGCTCGCAGTATTCCCAAAAATCCGTTTTTATCTCATCGACAGTGTAAAATTATTTTCCCTCCAGATGAAGCTGCATATATCCGAATAACCAATAATAACAGGGTCAAGTCTGGAGTTTAAGAAATGTGGACAGCCATCTATCCAAAGCGGCTTTGAACTGAATTGACTTTCCTTAAATAAAGCGAGATCCTATGTTCCACGGAAAGTCCAGTAAGACATGGACCGCTTTAGCTAGACGGTTTTTCTTTACGCCCCCTCAAAATCCTGATTTGGCCCTTTTATTATTAACTATTTGGAGATATGCAACGTCACCTGGAGGGAAATAGTTCAACACTGTAGATGATATAAAATCTGGACTGAAAAAATACTTTGAGTCGCGGCCAGCGGGCTTTAGGAGGCATGGTATCCACAAGTTACCTGAATGTTGTCAGCATGTCCTGGACTACGATGGTGCATATTGTCAATCTTGGATAATTCTTGTTTCTGTGTTATTCGCGAATTAAAAAATGGACAGTTATTTTCCTTCCAACCTAATACTAATCCACATGGAAGCGGTTTGTAACTTGAGGCATCAAAACGTCAATATGTGAAATTGTCAGTTGCAAAATGACCAGTTTTTTAAGGTCCGCATGCAATATAATCAGTGACAAATTGATATTCCATTCCAAAATAGTTTTAATGTATGCTGAAACAATTTTAGCGAGTCTACGTTTAGAAGTTCCTCTCAACTTTCATCACTATGTATTGCTAGTTTTAATTGTATTGTGTCAATGGAATATACTCAATTCAATGAATTAAAAATAAAAAAATGATACCTTGGAACATTAAACACTGTCAAAATCAGTCAAAACGCTTCAAATTCGAATTTTTTGGCTATTTTCCTTTTCCCAATGTCAATTTTGAAAAATTCATCAATTCCTGGGGAACCAGAAAAACTAAATGGTTGTTTGAAAGAACCGCCTAAATTTTGAAAAAGACTTGAAAAAAATTTTTGCGCGTTTAAAAATGCTCTTTTCCCAAAATTTAATTCTTCCATCTTTACGAAGAAAGCATATGAAAGCGTTTTCACGTCTCGTTTCTCTAAATCTCCATACAAATTTTTGTTCGATCCTACTGCGGATTTTCTCAACGCCCAAAATTGGGGAAAAAGATTCCTTTGAAAAAGGAAAATAGGCATTGACGATGGAAAAATTCAACAGAGAAAAAACCGACTTACTTTACGAAAAGATTATATAGGCAAGCATATCTTAAAATAAGATTTACATCAAAATTACGGAAAAAAGTTCAAAAACGGGGTTTAGCGGAACGCCAATTATTTTCTCTATGTCGAATGGAATTCAAAACGTTCAAAATATCGTTGAGAATTCTTACTTCCTAAAAATGAGTCGTCACGGCTATTGTTTTTTTTTATTTGAGAATCAAAATCTTAGTGTTAGCTTATCGAAGAAAGCTCAAAAATGATTTATAAGATTTTTTGGTGTAAGAAATTAGGGTCAAACATGGTTGGTGTTAAATTTTGGTAAATGGGAACTATTAGGTTGGCAACTAATTCTTTGTGCATTTTTGTTTTCCTCGTTTCTCTTAACTGAGCTAGAACCATAACATGTGCGTAACAGGATATGGTATATGAGATGATACGGTTGTTGAAAATAATCATCATTCGCCCTGCTCCCGTTCCGCTTGCGAACGGGATGTCCCTTTTGACACCCACTGTTTTTCGGTAAAATTCCTGCTTGATGATGTCTACTGGCTGTTTATCGATGTCGAGTCATTGGGCTTTTCTGTGATGGTTAGCACATATGACCCTCTTCTTATCTGAGATAATAGTATATTTCAGCCGCTTAAAGTTCCCGAGTAAAGTAAGAAGTTGCATGCTCATACCCACTCGCCGCTGAACATTAAAACCGGTCAAAACAATGCGGTATCCGCCGTCCAAATTTTTCTGTCTTTCCCAACTTTAACAATCCATTTTCAATAGTGGTATGAGTTGTCACTAAAGTGATTAACATTTTACGGGTAGACTGGAAAGGGTCCCGTTCTACTAGATCTCTCAGCTGGTCTGAATCTTGAAGAACTGATCACACGGGACAAGTTTCATTTTTCATTGAAAAGTCCTGGTTCTTGAATTTGCCAATCCAATTTGCAATGGTGATTCTATGGGGGCATTGTCTTTGTAAACTTCCACCAGTCGTTAATGAATATCGGATACTTTCAGGTTTGAAATAACTAGAAACAATATACAGAAATTTCACCGAAAAACAGTGGGTATCAAAAGGGACATCCCGTTCGCAAGCGGAATGGGAGCAAGGCGAATGATGGTTATTTTCAACAACCTTATCATCTCATATACCATATCCGGTTACCCACATGTTATGGTTCTAGTTCAGTTAAGAGAAACGAGGAAAACAAAAATGCACAAAGAATTAGTTGCCAACCTAATACTAAAATGATCACTATGATAGAAAAAAGAGATAACTCTTGTAGTGACTCTAATGTGTAGTTTAGGTTACATATATTGAGAAGAATAGTTTTGAAATCATCTTGTTCTTTCTAAGCTTTAACGTTTTCAGGAAGTCATTTTTGAGATCTCATTCGTAAGATATACAAAAACGTGTTTCAGTTAATTTCGCTGATTTTCAGAATTTTGGAGCTTGGCTGTCGAGTGTCTGATCACTTTGAAAACATTTTGGAGCGTTTAAAACAGACCGAGATCAAAAAACAATGAATTAAGAAAGAATTTTTGTGAATGCCAGACCTAGGTCTGTTTTACACCGTTCAAACATTTCAAAGTGATCGGAAACTTGATAACCCCAAACTCCTGAATATGGTCAAAATCAACTGGAAAAAACACGTTTTTATATTTTTATCCAGAGCTTTCATGGGTTTGCTTTACACCCTCCAAAAATTTCAAAGTGATCGGAAACTTGCATTATGGAGTTTGTAATCAAAAATTTAAAAGAAAGGGTAAAACGACGAAGCGTTCTTGATTCAAATTTAAAAAATATCTCAAAAAACGCATCAAA
Source organism: Caenorhabditis nigoni (assembly GCA_027920645.1). Lineage (NCBI taxonomy): Eukaryota > Metazoa > Nematoda > Chromadorea > Rhabditida > Rhabditidae > Caenorhabditis > Caenorhabditis nigoni. The sequence goes on from CP115869.1 coordinate 3,797,342, forward strand.
CAATCACTGAACTTAAAAAATTCTAGTGAACGACGCGGGCTGAACGGATAAAACACTGATAAACTGAATATCAAAACACCGTTGTGATTCATCACATCTATGGAAAAAATGAGTCACTTTGACATCTGTTTTAAAAATACAATATGTAATAGAAAATTCAAAATTGTTTTATAAGAAAGTTGTGCACATATTGAATGCGTTTGTAATCAATGTCGTTTTTATTGGACTCGTTCAAGGTCGAAATGTATTTTATGGAGATTCCATCACTGATAGAGAGATTAATGGTCCCTCTGGCTTTACTGATAACAATATTTGGTTAGCGGAGTTGAAGTGGGCGTCTGACGCTTAGAATCTGCAAAGATTAGCTTTCCATGACTACACAATTGTCATGAACTGAAATTACATGATCTTGGTCATATCGAAAACTTTTATAATGAAAAAAAATGGAAAAATTACATAAATTACATAAATTTAGAACTTTTACAAGAGATGGAAATGAATGATTCTTTAAGAATAATAACAAGATGGAAGATTTGTCACCGATTAGAATAAAAAGTATGGAAAATGAAAGGGTATAACACTTTGGAAAACTCTGGGGAATCAAAAAAATACATATGACTAGGTGCGATTAAAGTAAGCAACAATTTGACACTATAAAACTCCAGAAAATGATCTGGAACACAACACAACGTAAAGCGGGAAAGAGGAAAAGCTCTGGAGGGATACCCGCATGTTCAATTTATAAGGAATAAGGATGAATCAGTTATTCTTGGAGCTACTGGAAGCTCCGCCCATTGGCCACGGCTTCTGATCAGTCATATCCATTTGACAGACGTAGTCGTTGGCGGTGTAGATCGTGCCAAGACGCTTTATCCGTTCTTCTTCAGTCTCTTCTTTCCAGCCTTTTTTGTTTTTCGACAGTCTGCTAGATCTTCCTGTCTCTGCTTCATCTTCACTGGAGCTTTTTGTCCGGTCCTTGCGTTTCTGGAAAGAAAATGAAATTTAGGTAAGTTCAGTTTGGTGGGCAGTATTACAAAATTGAGCTACTGGGAGACTGTAAGTCATTACAGACATTGAAAAACTCTAAAATTTGAAAAAAAAAGGGCTTGAAGATTTGCTAAACAAGCTCGACATTCTGTCAGTTTGGTTTAAAGTGTAAATGGACACGCTTCCTGTATACCGTATTTCCTCTAATAGAAGCTCACTCAAACCAATAACTTTGAGCTCATAGATCTCAACTCCTGAGAGATATCAACATTTTGTCAACTAATAAATTGTCTATCATAATATTATCAATATTTTATCAGTTGGCAAGGGTTTGATATCATTGACTGGAATCGAGATGATTGAGCTCAAAATTGAAGTTTTGGATGGGCTTCTATCAGCGGGATTACGGTAGTTGTGTTCCTGACGGATTTTGCCGGTCCTAGGGTCTATAAAACATGCTCCAGTTTGAAATAAACTTGTCACTTTTCATCGTGGAACATTTCCTAACTCTGTAATCTTCAAAAAATCATATCAAACACTTACCTCAGCACTACTTTCTTTTGTCTCCTCTGCTTTGACTTCTTGCACAGCATTGGAACTTGTTGGTTCTTCCAACACTCCTTGGCCGCTCCGATAGCGTCTTCCAGAAATGATCACATCGACGCCGGGACCTCCTCCTTCGTAATTCCTCTCCACTCGTCGAATCGGAACTTCATGGACGGATCGGCCGGCCCAGGAGTCCATACTCCTGCTCATTGAGTCGCTGATGTTGGTGTTTGCCGGGATTGGAACACCGGTACTGAAAATATTGAACGATAAAGGAACTGGGGTCAGAGATTTGAAGACATCTTCTATTGTCAGTTCAATATCCAAAATTTTCTACTCTGAGAATCATGAAAATCAACTCACGCAAACGTGGATCTCTGCTCTACAATAGTTTCCTTCTCCTCCACCGTCCGCTTCCCCAACAATGTCTCCATACTTCTGAAGGACGATGTCGGCCGATTGGTTGTTGGCATTGTATACGCATCATTGCCTGAAATCGGTCTCGCATTAGCTTTTTTATTCTTCCTTTCTTGTTTGCCAATTCAAACTAACAATCAATCGAATAGGTCACTCGCTGTGGCGCCGCCGATGAAGATGAGGCGTGTGAGATGGAGAAGACGTGAGGCTGATGTTCGTCTCCTGGTGGTCGAGGTGGAACTGGAGAGCATCTGAGATCTGGTGGCGGTGGAATTGCTGGTCCACCACTTCCATAAGTTTCTATGTAAGATACAGGCCGACTTCTCCCAGGAATTGGTGATGTTGGTGGAGGTGGAGCATCGATAATGGAGCTTGTGGAGATATTAGCCAATGGAGCTCGCTGGGTATCAATGGAAAGTGGATTCTGTGTTGAGATGTTTCCATTGGCGATCTAAAACGTTTTCTATGTACTTTTCTGGCGATATCGATCCCCTTACTGTTTCATACTCATTGCCAATCGTCGAATAGTAATGTTCCCTCCTTGGCTGATCCAGCTGTCCTTGTTGCCGAAGTCGTTCTCGAACCACATCAGCGTTTTCTCTATAATGTTGTTAATTTTACTATGCGTTGCTAATGAAGCGGACATGGCAAAAACAAGTTTTTGCCTAATCCGTGTTGTTTGAGTGCAAAAGTTGATTCCTAACCTCATTGTAATGTACCGATACGACGGTTCTCTGCTGGAAACTGCTGACTGTTCATCAAATGGGAGATTTGGAGGAACGGGGTCCGCAATGGGGTAGGTTGGAAGGATGGGTTCCGGGCGGTTAGAGGGTCCGGGTTGGGAGTCATCTCCATAGTGGGATACGTTACGGCGGATCTGGAAATATTACAAAAAATTATTAAAATTGTGCGAATAGGTTGGAGAATCAATTTGAAATGTGAACATTTTCAATTTTATGCTTTCAAATTCATGAAAGCCAGTTTTCCACTATAGTTCCAGTCAATAAGAAATACAAAAACATATTTTTAAGCTGATTTTCGGAACTTCTGCAGCAGTGTGTGCAGCTCGGCTGTCAATCGGCAGGCCGGCCCGAAATTTTGCTACTACGGTTTTTATATATTGACCAGTGATGCATATCAATAGAGAATACACATTGGGAAATTAATCGAATTTGTTTCAGATTTGATTCTTAGTTTGCGCCTTTTCAGACACTGCTTTATACCTCATGTTTATAACAATTTCTCACCTTTGAGTACAATAGATCAAGTTCCCTCTCGGTCTTCTCAATCTTGGCCTTTTTCTTATCCGCTCCAGCTTTTGGCTGATTGTTCAGGTTCACTTTTGCGTAGCCCGGATCGTAGGCGCTACTATTATCCCCGTCATTCGCATCTGCATTTCTACCACGCTCCGATGTGATCGAGCTGTACGGATCTTCAGAATTTGGTGCATAGATCTGAGAAGCGCTCTGATAGACAGTTTCATCAGGACGAGTACGATTCTGAGGTCGGCCTGAGAAGATTGGATAGTCGTATTTGCGATCACGGCTGGTTGATGGGCCGGTGACTTCGCCGACCTGGAATTTTTCATGTTCTAAACTCTCACTGGATTTTCTACCCACCTTCGAGTAGAGCGGATCCACAAACGAATCGGTTTCCGCGTCGATACATTCATACATGGGATTCACAGTTTCATCAACAAATCGGATATCATCCATTTCGGCTACGGTGACCCCGCCGGATCGTTTAGCTTTTTTGTCGATTGCCGTATACAAATCGGCGGGCAATTTAGGAAGCGCTCGACCTGGCGCCGATTGACGATTGAAGGTCAGCATATTCTGTAACTAGAATTGGGATATAATTCGATCATAATGGGCTTTCTATATGACTAATTTTGAAGTTATGATTAGTTTAAAACACTTACCATGTTTGTGACCGGCTGTGAATGCCGGTCATGGGGAGCTTTGCTAGGGTTGGGTCGGAAATTGATGTTGTGGACTGCTGCAGTTTTGGAGTTGGTAGTTGCAGGGTTGCCACTGACAGTAACCACTCCATAGTCAGTTTCATCTTGTTTTTCTCTAAAAAATCAGGAATAATAATAGTTTATCGTTTGCCCGGCGAGGTTCACCGAGAGAAGGATTTTTCAAAAAATTGCAAACGCGCCCCACCGGACACACATATGTTTTTTTATACTAACACTTCCTCTTCATTGTTTTTGCTTTGTTTTTTTCAAATCAACTTTCAGTAAAGAATCAAAAATTAGGGAATTATAATTGTCAACACAACTTCTAAAGTGGAAATTAGTGATTTCTACTACTAAAATTTCATTATTATTTAGATTATTGAACAAAAATCCGAAAACAAGCTCACCTGTTAGCTTTATCGTTCCCGCAGCAACTGCACAAGGTGAATACAGATATCATGACGACAAATACAGCAACGGTGAGCAGAAATTCGATTGGATCGATTCCAGAAATGACGGGCAGTGATGAGTTGATGTCAGCTAACGGCATTACTGCCTGTTTGAAGTCGCCAGCTCCTCCGCTCCAGAATTTTTGGTTCTGAAAGAAAAAACTTGGATTGAGATAAAGACAAAAAAACCACGATCCGAGAAAGTGAAAGATAAGATAAAGGCGAGAAAAGTGTAACATCATAAAGAAAGTTGTTGAGGGGGTTCATCAGTCAAGATAAAAACTTTGGCGGGCGATGAAAACAAATTTTGTACTGTATCATTTTGACTTGTTTAAAAAAATGTTTTTAGTTCCACAAAAAAGGATCTTCTAAAACTTGAAAAGTTGCAAAATCGTGGGAAAGTACCTCAAAAGGGGAACCTTAATGAGTGTGAACGCAAGTAGAGGAGAGGGTCAGATGGGCGAGAGATTAGACGAGTTGAAGAGATGCAGACACAAAACAGCGACCGAGGGGGGAGGAAGAGGCGAGAGATGCGCGTCAGGGCCGTCTTCACAGAGAGATAGAGAGAGAGAGACCCAACACACTTTGAGAGGGACGGGTTGGCTGTTTGCCAAGTGGATGACCATCCCTTCCCAACCCGGGGGGTGGGCCTAACAGCATAATGTGACGGTTTGGATTGACCTTTTCTCCCTCTTACCCATTTGCCTAGGCAAGGGGTAATACGGCCTTCTGTTCTTCTGTACATCGATGAGCACTTCGGGCCTGTCTCTCTCGATACGTCCGCGCACACACCCGGCCACATATATACGTGTGTTTCCTAGTCCTGTCATGTCACTTGTAATTGATAGACGATATACGATGGATTGGGGCAATTAGATGGCAGAAAGTGAAATTGGATTAAAAAGGGGATTTTGATGGAGGACGGGGGGCGATGAAGAGCGAGCACTTTGTCGGAGATGGGAGTGATGAAGATGAATGGAAATGGAACAAAAAAGTTTTCAAGGAAGAAATTTTATGTTGAGTGACAAATCTTAACCGGAAGGAGGTGCAGTGAAAACATGCAATTACCTAAAAAATTACACTAGAGGACAGAAAATGAGGTAGAAATCTGTGAAAGGTCTAAATGACCTGAACACTTGAGCTATTTTGATTCAAGTGGATTGAACTAAAGTAGTTCTGTTCAAAAAAGTATTTGGAAGAAATGACCAACTAAATTTCTAGTAAATTCATCATAAGTCTTTTGAAATTCGGAATTCTGAAAACAATGATTTAGATATAGTCTGAAAGTAGCCAATTCAGGTGTACGTTCCAATTTGAAGAAAGCGATCAGCACAAATTTTGGAATTATCTAGAGATTTTGATATAGAAAACTTTTAAAAACTAACTAAACTTAGATTTTGTCTCTGAAATAACTACAGTAATTACAGAATACCGTTTTTCAACATTTCCGAAATAAAGATAACTTTGGACTCGTTTTTACACCAATTTAACTATTATGTTTCAACTTCTCACTGTTGCAAACTGAAAAAAAAATCTTTTTCAGTTGAATTTTGGCTATTTTGACCATTTTCAGGATTTTTGGAGCTTGGCAGAATTTTTCGAGAATTTCTAGTTTTTCAGCTATTTGCCGATTTCTGAAATAACATGCTTCCTCAGGTTTTGAGTAAAAAACTGGCTCCTATTAATATCGCAAAGTTTCGATATTATTCTGCCAACAATACAGAAAAATTGAACAACAAAATAGACAGAGAGAGGAGCCAAATACATTCAAAAACTTCAAACTTGAGTTTCGTGTAAAATTGAGTCGTACTTACCTCGTTGACATATGCACATTCTTTGGCGGAACGCGGGGCGTTCCGTCTGGTTTTCAGAGCCAAAGTTTACAGCTAATCGTTTGGCAAATATCAACTCACTGCCACTTACTACGTTCAACATGCACCGAAAGTTGTTTCAAAAAGCAATTTCGAAAAGTGGTACGTCATGAAAAGGAAATGTACAAGAAGAGGCCCGACAGAGGGGTACAACAATAGAAGTACTCGACAATTAAAAGGAGAAAAAGAGGGAGAGGTTCAAAACGTTTTGGAAAAAAGGACACGAAAGGTTATTGGTCGTTTTGCATGTCAGCTTTTACTTTTTGGAAACACCCTTCGATTTGTACGAAAATGAAGAGTTAGCGATGAATGAATGTGGCTCATTTTTTCTCCCGATAAGGAAGGTAACGGAAGTGGAACGCGGCGAAACGGGGAGAAAATGAAAAAGAAGGAAAACGAGAGGCAACAGGAAAAAATCAAACTTATTGGTTGAGATTCGAGATTGACAGTTTGTTTTTTGAGTGACGTGTAAACATCTCGCTAATAAAGTCACTGTGCTCTTCCATAGACGGGTTGAGGAAAAGGAAAAATCGCCGATCTGAGATGAATAGAGAGACAGAGAGGAAGAAGTATCGTCTCGCTGCTCGCGAAAAAGGGGTTGTTTTCCTTCTCGACACACACCGGCGCAAACACAGCAAAAATGAAACCAACTGTCATTTTTGCGGGAGGCGAGCTCGCTCCCCCCGGCGGTTATGTGCTCCGATATAGGTGAGGATGAATATGACCGCTCTTTTTGACCGTTTTTTTGGTATTTTCGGATGTTTTTGGTTTGAGATGGATGGGAGACGCGGCTCTTAACTTTATGATTCATCTATCTAAAATTTGACAAGGAGCAACATTTGAAAGGCCGATGGGAAGTTCATGGGAACAAAAGTTTGGGAACCAGAAAAAGACACTAGTGGTTTGGAAAGTAAAAAAAAGAATTCGGGGCGTATACAGTAATAGAAGTCGTTAAGAAAGTTGACCCGGTCTCGAAAATATACAGTACCGGTCAATAAGATATACAAAAACGTCTTTTCAGTTATTTTTGGTCATTTTGAATATTTGCAAGTCTGGAGCTCGGCTGGCAAGTTCCCGATTCCTTTGAAAACTTTGGAGAATGTAAAACAGATCTAGATCAAAAACTTTGCCTTAACATAATTTTTCGAAATGTTCTACTTTTTTAGTTGTTTGCCAAATTCTGAGGGACATCTGCTTTTCCACGTTTATGGTACAAAACTGGCCAAAAATATCCCTGAAAATGGTCAAAGTGGCCGAAAAATTAAACAAAACGTTCTTGTGAATCTTACGGACCGGTACGGCATGTATGTTGGATTATTGATTCAGATTCTATGTGCTAGACTCGGTCCGATGTACAGTGATTATAGAACTGCAATAAAAATAATTTTCAGTCTCATTTTCTGAATTTTAAACTAATTTGCTGTAGAGGGAATTTTTTTATATTCCTAGTCTAGGTAGATTAAGGTCAAGTTTTACCCAGATTTTCAATTTCGTTGAATTATCAATGACATATGTCTATTTTTTTTTTCAAATTGGACCATTATATCATATTGAGCACTAAATCTTAAGTTGGCATTCATACAGTGCGTTCAATATCTTCAGGACCCCCCACCCCCTCTATTTTCACGGTACTGAGAAATCGGTTAGAGTCATCAAAAATCTGTGAGCACCATCCGTTTTTAAATCCAAAAATACCCCGGGAGCCAAAATTTCATACCCATATATCTTCAGGTATTAGTATACTGCCCAAAACTCACTTTTTTAGCCATTCAATATCTTTAGACCACCTGGAAATTTCGAAATCTTGGTGATTTTTTGTCAAATTTTCGCTTTCAAACTGGGAATAACTAACAGTTTCCGGCTTTCTTTGTTCATTTTCATAATTATCTCGAAGAATTTTCATAATTTGTCGACTTTCCTAATTATCATTTTTTCCAATTTTTTCTAATTTTAGAAAAGTGGCCCAATATCTGGAACATCACAGTGTATGTACACAATCAAGGCCCTGACTGCGCTCCCAGTACTTAATTTAACTTCTCAACAACATATTCTGTATTCTCCATGATTGTTCTTTTTGAATAGTTTGTATTTTTTGACCAATTGGGTGACTTTTACAAAAATATCCAAAAATTAGGAAAAATTGGAAAAAAATGATAATGAGGAAAGTCGACAACTTATGAAAATTCTTCGAGATATTGGCAATTCTGCGAAATTCGAATAATAACAAAAATACAAGCAACAACAGAGGTCAACATTTATTTGACATTAGAAAAACGTGGTCAACCAAGTAACAAGAATGAGCAAGGCGATGAGCACAATGTTGGCTGCCAGAGGAGCTGTCTCGTTACAGTAGTCGATGTTTTTGCAGTAGCAGTTCTTGTTGAATCCAAATTGATTGTCGGTGTTTTTGCAGGCTGGAAAATTGAAGTTTGAAGTTTTTAGAAGACTTTTCGTCAAATCTGAATGTTGTCCAACATTCCATGATGTTTTTTTGGCGCGCAAAAGCCTTCAATCTCACATCAAACTAAAATGCCTAATCCGAAACTCACACGCTCCAGCCTTGTCCACTGGCGGACTATTGATGCATCCGTGGTAGATTCCATTCGACTGAGCATTTGGTCCCTTTGTGCAATAGACTCCCTTACAGTAGATGCTCGCGTTACAGTACTCCATAGCATCATTCACACCGAGTGGTGTCACACAGTCGTAGCACTTGATTTTGACTTGTTGGTAGGTGCCTATTTTTATATGGGCTTAATAACCAAAACCATATTTTCAGTCCCTACCAGTTATGGCGAGAATGAGCACCAGGGCTCGAAGGATTGGCTTCAGTGAACCCATAGGACTACAGAATATGAAAACTAAATACGGAAAAAAACGAAATTCTCTGTATATGTTGTTGTTGTGTGCCGAGAGGGCGAATAGAAAAAAGTTGAAGGGAGCCAGCCGAGCCGGCGGAGCTAACGGTTGCTATTCGAAACGCTTTTTATGCTTCAAATTTATTTCCCCCGATTCCGAGGGACTTTTTGAGAGACGTACACTCGACATTTCCATAGTGAAGTCCACGTTGTCTTCTTTTTCTTTTTTGGGAATTTTTTTTGAGAAAAAACTCAGAAAAGAAGACAGCATGACAAAATAAAACAAGTAAAGCAAATCAAAATCGTTGGCGGGAGAAGAATTCTGGGTTCATAGAAAAATTGTGGCAAAGTCGGAAAAAAATTTTGGGTGGGGACGGGGACAAACACGTGTTGTATTCTGTATACAAAAAGAAATGAAATCTAGAAAGCGGATGAATTAGGATTGACAGGAAGCAAATTTGAAATTGTACAATTAATTCTGAGAGATCAGCAAGTGTGTATCATGTTCTACTGGGATTCGTGGTTGAAGACGTGTCATCGGTTCTGAAATAAGAGGAAAACATTATAAGAAATTCTAGGATAACTGAAAAGCTTGTAACCGATTTACTCGGTTCCTATCAAAGATTTGAAAAGGTTGTCAATTGATGAATTGTTCATCATAGTATCACTAAAATTTTATCAGTTGACCACTTTTTGATATCTATCACAGGAATCGAGATAAATTGGCTCAAGAAATAATTATTGTGTAGGCTTCTGTTAAGAGTATTCTCCAACTTTTGACTTTGAAGCAATTTATCACGGTTCCTGTCAAAGATATAAAAAATTTGTCAACTGATAAATTGTTTATCATAATATCACTAACATTTTATCAGTTGATCACTTTTTGATATCCGTTACAGGAACCAAGATAAATTGGCTCAATAAACAATTACTATGGTCTAAAAAATTGTCCTTTAACCTTTGGCTCTGCAGCAGCTTATCACGGTTCCTGTCAAAGATATAAAAAATTTGTCAACTGATAAATTGTTTATCATAATATCACTAACATTTTATCAGTTGACCATTATTTGATATCTATGCTAGAAGCCCGTCTATTACAGGTTTTATGGTTCACGGTAGGCAAATCCTTACCTAGATACAATCAACTCCATATTTCGTTTATATCGGAATGACCGTTCGGTGCTACCGTATGCCTTTGTGACGTTAACTGTAGTAAACGATGATGGCGCACATAGAGAGACTTCCTGAAATCAAAAATCACATTTTCATATCTCCTTTTCAAGTTCCCTTCCTACCGAGTCCGTATTCCATTGAGCCATGTCATAAATACATGCTCCAATGTGAGTCGACTTGATACATTTCCGACATGATCGCCTAAAACGTTTGCCCCAAACGAAGAACACCCAAAAGTTGGACGAGCAGTTGAGCACGATGAGGAAATTTGAAATATCGACGAATAGGGAAGCAAGTGGTGATCGCATAAATGCAGATTGGCCGACGAGCTGAAAATAAATTTTGTTCCTCTCCGAAAAAAAATAGTATATCTCTTACATGTTCCAAAACATCAATAACCGTCGGCAAGATGTCGGAGACCAAGAATTTTGCGATCACCAAAACCAACATAATATTCGATTTATGGTCCTTCCTGGAATGATAAGATGTTTGTTACGTCATCAGACACCGTCAAAGGGAAACTGACCTTGATGAGTTGTACCTTGACGATTTCATCGATTTACATCGTGTATCTATGTCCGAGTTAGGGGCACATAAAGATTTGCGTTTTGCGATAGCGGATCGCAAGGCTGAAAGTATTGGTTGATTACGTAATATGTCTTGTAAGGAGATAAAGGAAAGTTAACGTACCAATTGAGATTCGCAAAGTGAGAGCAAACAGGATAAGACAGGGAAGTAATGTGACAAATACCATTGCTAGAATAACGTGATAGATTGTCCAATAGAGACGGTTCTGAAAAAAGTAAGAGTTAGATTTGTAGGTTCATTTTTAGGGAGTCAAATATTATGAAAATGAGTTAAATTCCCACTAAAAATCTACAGATCGTACCAAAATTGATGAAAATTTCAATTTTCCCATTTCCCTCAAAACCCTCTAACTTTGAAATCCCAGTGAATGTTGGAAGTTCAACGCAGAATAGAATAAGACATGAAATCTTTGATTTCAGAATTTTTCAAAATTTAAAGAAGAGTTTCGATTTTCAAAGTTTATGACCTTCCAATCTGGGAATACTGTGAAGATTATGAAATTGTTGAAAATCACTAATTTTTCAATAATTTGAAATACCGTAATACATGTAATTGAGAAGGGTCTCTAGACTGTGAAGATTAAGCTGATTTCCCTTGGTTCCTGTGCAAGATATCAAAAATGTGTCAACTGATAAAATTTTTTTGATATTATGATAAGCAATTTATCAGTTTTCTACTTTTTGGTATCATTGACAGGAACCGAGATAAATTGGCCCAAAGTTGGAAATGACCTCTAAGGATGGACCCTTTAATTACAGGTTCTACGGAATTCGAATGTTTTCTTGAATTGTTGTATTTCTGAAACGCGTTTCTCAAAAAATTCCAAAATTGGCTTTTCCAGAATTCAAAACTTCCCGACAAAACTTTAATTAGCTTGTTCGTTCTCTAACATCAACGTTTTTCATTCCTTTAGAAATCCCAGATTCAGTAAGTTCTCAGGCCCTTTCGGCAAACAACGCCAACTCCATCTAAAGAATTTTGAATGAGTTAGACTTAGGTATGCTCATTTTCCTGAACAAAGATCTTTTTTCCATTCTTCATTTTTTTTCTTATTATTATTTCCCCCATTCTCTTTCTTTCATCCCACACGTACATCAAAAAGTTCAGTCCTATCTATCGCGGCAACACAATTGTGTTCGGAACGTTCGCACAGCAGGACCACATGCACTTCGAAGAATCTGGGTATCGAAAACACGATTGCCATAATGGAGACGGCGACCATGAGACGTCGCACTCTTCTGAAAATGAAATTTGGTCCCTTTTTCTGGCTGAGATCTCATTGGTGCCAAGAAGAATCCGAGTAATTTCGTTTCACGCACCGTTTCTTTCCGATTGCACGATGTTTGAGTGGCTGACACAGAGCCAAATAGCGGTCTATCGTCAGTGTCAAAACAATCCAGACGGATCCGGTGTGAGTGGTGTTTGCGAACGTGTACACATATGGGTAGAGGTACACGTACGTGCCTTGGGAGACTAAGTGGCCCCACCAGAGGTTGGGGAACGAATACAGCAGGAAGGCGTTGGCAAGCAGTGCCGTTTGCCATAGTGTCAGTGTCACCTGAAAGAAGAGAGTTTGATTGATATTTCCTTATGTTTTTCAGTAACTACAGTAACCCTTAAAGCTTGGGAAATGCGAGCATATTCCCAGGAAGGCATGATTTTCAGGTTTTTGGTCTTCTTATGTTAGATCAATTTTCAACGATCATATGAGACATGAATGACCAATTACACCTTGTTCAAAAAAGAATGTTCCTTCTGACTTTAACATTCCCCAGAACTGCTATGCTAGATTTGTCTGGGAAGTTATTTTTTTGCTCTGAATATGTTAAAACATCCAATTAGAAATAGGAGCTCAAGATAAGTCATATGTTTTTTTTCTTAGCTTCGTTTTTCAAATGAGTAAGCGGTTCGATCAAGAAAATTGAGCCTGTTTTTTCAGATCTTTGTGACGACCCATGTGACGCCTTTCTTTTGTAAAAGGAGCACAAAAAATCCTATTTGTAAGGGGGACACAAATATAAACAAAGACTAAAATACAATTAATCCCATCAGGCAGGGGGATTACAAAGATATTAACATACCAAGTAATACTGAATAGCGGGTGTTCCAGCGCGCTCTTTTCGGAGAAATATAGAGACAGACAGTAGATTCAGAATAATTCCTGGAAATGGGAATTTTCGTATTTTTCGGAAGGGTGGGTTTGCTAGAGGTGCAATAAAAATTCAAAAAACTCACCAGTAAATACAAAGAATGCAGTCAAATATCCATTCAACAAATGCGACAACATTGTGATGAGAGAAACGGCCCAACCAAAAAGGACGTCAATGAAGGTGGTCGGCGAGGAGGCGGCATCCGATGGCACCATTACTGGCATGAGAAGACGACGCGACGAACTGAAACAATTCTATGGTGTGTATATGTACAAAGAAGACGTATCATGTTTCTAGCAAAAAAAGGAGCATGAAGAACAGTCCATGCTCCGTATTTGATGAGTGCATAAGGAAGAAGATGTTGGGAATGTCCTAAGACAAGCACCGGATGTGATGCTGTAGGGGGAATTTATTTATTTTCAATAGGTATTTCGGGAGGCGGAGATAGGTAGGGGTTCCGGTGTGTTTTGAACCAAGTCATAGAATTATAAAGATGATTTTATTTTTTTGAATTCATCAGAATTTTTGATTAAAATCTGTCGCGAAGCGGTTCATTAACAAGCTACTAAAACATTGATGATGTTTTGTTAGCTCTAGAAAATTTTAGAAATCTCAGAGACTATAAGATAGTTTCACAATGTTTCAGAAGTTCAACTGGGATGTTCGGAACAAATTTTGGAATTCCGAAAATCCCAAAAATTCCCAAAATTACGGTCGTGATGTTTCCGAAGTTTTTTCTTCTGAATTAGATATTAAAACTACGGTATATCAGAGGCACACAAGTGTAAATTTACTGCAGGTCTCGAACAGAAACTTTGAAATTTGAACTTTGAAAAATTCCGAAATTTTCAAAATCCGAATATCCCGAGATTCCAAGAACTTCAAAATTAGTATTTTCCGATATTCCAAAAATTTGAAAACCGGAATTTTCGACAAGCCGAAAAATTCCGAAAAGGCCATTCCGAACATCCCTGAAATTCGAAAAGGGCTAATTTCAGAGAAAAAAACTTTGAAAGACCAGATCAATTTTAAATCAATCTAAAAGAAGAGTGTTGAATCAATCGGATCAATTTTTGTTAATTTTGGGCTGTCCTAGGCCTGAAAATGAACTTTATGAACTTATAACGTTTTTCGTAGTTACGTGATTGAAGGCAGAAACAGAAAATTAGGAATTTTCGAATTTTCATAGAGGGAATTACGTAAGATTTATGAAATTCAAAAAGCAAAAATCGAACAAAACGTTTTAGAATTCAAAATTCGTGATCTTAAAAAGTGAAAAAAGAGTCGAGCTGCCAAAGATCAGTACACATGCCAGTGTTCCATTAACTAACGCCCTTCTAATAATCAAAAGAAGCCCTGGCTCACACTCTGAGAAGTAGATTCTTGAAAGAAAAGAAAGAAATGACGGAGGCGAAAAGAGAAAATAATAATAGGGAGGTTAGGATCCATGTAACCTGTCAAAACCAGATTTTCCAGCACGACTGGCCCCTATACTTCATTTTCTTTGTGCTAAACGGGACTTAATTTGTTTTGTTGCTCGTCTAAATTCTTTTTTTTTTCGAAGAAAAAATGAGGAAGAAAATTCGTTATGTTCAGAATTTTCAAATTGTTCACTGATCAAGAAATTTCAAGAAGACATCTCTAGTGAAAGGAGAGTTTATGAATTTGAAGCAAAACTAATTTAGATGCTATTGAATTCATGAAAATCCTTATTTTGCAGAAACGAGAGCTGGTGGTCTATGAAGTTTTCCGAGAAAGATCAAAATGAAACAAGGTATCTTTTCCGATTCTAGAAGAAAAACATGAGTTGTTTGAAAAAAATAAAAAGAAAAAAAAAATGCAAGAATGAAGAGTCTGGGTTGTGCTTTTGAGCCATCACTAATCACGTCCCTTCCTGTCTCTGTGGCGGTGGAGAAATTACCGGGTACGTGACGCGAAATTGGAGACATCGAGGAAGTGTGTGGACTTTTTTTTCCACTAATTGCGATCAAATTAATAAGCACTGCTAGTTGAAAACTCAAAGATTAAGAAACCAAGATCTGGAAGGAAGTTTTTTTTTGCTTTTCTGATTCTTGATGGATTAGCATTTCTGGAAATATTAATTTGCGGATGGCAGCTCCCAATAGATAGAAAATATTTAGAATCCAAGAGGAACAAAAAGGAACGGAGTCAAAAGAAAAAGAGAATGTGAGTGGAATGCGAAATTTGAATTTTGAATGCTCTCGGATTTCAAAAAAAAAAGAAAAAAAATATATTGAAGCGTTTTTTGAGTTGAGCGCCAATTTTCGCACAACCTGAAGAACGAAAAATCCTCCTTATGGTGTCAATAAAGTTTGGAAAGGTGCCAATCAAGACTTGAGCCCACTCAAACAAGAAGAGAAAAAACTTAAACGCCCCCATAGAATTTTTGAGTTTCCCCCTGCAAAACGGGGATGGATTGTTTTTCCTTATGTTTTTCGTTCTCGGTACACAAACACTCAAAACTTGGAATTGAAGTTTAGAGTTTCAAAAATCGGATAAACTTTCGGAAATACTTCCAAAAAATTATTTACTAAGAATTTTGAGTTTTCAAAGTTTGAGAGACTGGCCATAAATATATGAAAAACTTGTTTTACGTTAATTTTTGGCTATTTGGGCATTTTCAGAAGTCTGGAGCTCGGTATTCAAGTATTCGATCACTTTGAAAACTTGGGAGTTTATGAAAGAGACTCAGATTTAAAACTTTGCATTCACTGAATTTTTCGAAAATTCCAAGTTTTCCAGTTATTTGCCGATTTCTGAACGATACCCTTTTTTCCTGTTTTTGTACTGGAAACTTGAAAAAAAACAGGTGTCCTTCCAAATGCGGCATAACTAGAAAACTAGGAATTTTCAAAAAATTCTGTAAGTGCAAAGTTTATAATCTAGGTCTGTTTTGTAACCTCTAGTATTTTCAAAGTGATGGGACACTTATGAGTCGAGCTCCAGACCCTCGAAAATGGTCAAAATCAACTGGAAAAAAAAGTGTTTCATATACAATTTATGGCCAGAACTATATACGGAACTAACGAGAACAACACAAGGATTTTTTCCAATTTATTGAAGTCGGGTGACTTGATTAATACACACTCAATAAAGCCATTAAACCAGAATCAAAAAAAGTGTCGAAAATTAAAAATTGAGTCTAGGCAAAAAAGGCGGGGAATAAGGAAAAAATGACAGATTGTGTTGTGTAGTGTGTGGGTCAGTGCATTACGGTGAAATATTAATGGGATATGCATAAGGGATATGTATGTCCCAACTGTTGCACAGCCATAGCCTTCAGAAGCAATCTGAGAAATGAGGAAAAAAACCGCGAAGAAGGTTCCAGATGAAGCTAGAATCAAATTCCTTGTCTATCTCTACTCATATAGGGCAATTAGTTTGCTGGATTTTGCGTGGGGAGCCGGACCCTCTACGGTGGTTTTTGCAAGAAAACGAAGAGGATCTCTAGTCTCAAATTCGCTATTCTGGCGTGAGCAGCGATGTGGACCTTGAAAGTTTTCAAACAAGCCAAAGAACACAAGTTGTGTATATTCATATTTAGTATATTGTTATACTATCGTACACATTCTGTACTGGGTGCCCCAAATGAGGGGCAATTTAGAGAACAGTCTATTCTCGGAAAAAAAATATTGGGATAGTTGGAAAACGAACTGAACACATTGAGTGATTTGGGAAAAAAAAGAAATAAAAACAAAAATAAAAGTTACGTCAAAAAAATAGAAAAGTGCCCGTCCGTCCCAGAAGATTTTTGAGCATTATTCATATGCTTTGTAGGAGTAGAAGGTTCCAACAAAGCTAATTTTTCTCGCTAGATTTAATGATTCACTATTCTCATCCAATTATTCTTTTTTTAAGGAAATTTATTTTTATTTCGTGATGATGTGTGATGATTTTCGGGGGGGGGGGGGGATTTCCTGGAATCGTTTAATAAGTTATAGTAATGTAGCCTAAAAACAAAAATGTTAGAGTTGGAAATAAAATAAAAATTTTATGATACTTTTCTACGAATTATTTCATCTCCCATATACTGGTTTAAAACCCTTTGAAGTCTACTAATTAGAATTACAGTAATTTTTTTAAAAATCTACCGTAAAACCTGTTATAGAAATGCCCCCCCCCCCACTGTCACATTTGAGCTCACTTATCTTGGTCCGTATCAGAGAAAAAAAGATGTGTCAACTGATAAAGCTTTTGTGATATTTTGATAGACCATTTATCAGTTGACAATTTTTTCAAATCTTCCACAGGAACCGAAATAAATTGACTTAAAGTTGAAAGTTAGGGGGCTCTTCTATTACAGGTTTCACGATATAATGTATTTTAGCTCTTGTAAACTGGTTTAAAATCCTATAAATTGAGTCTAATGATTAGAGTTACAGTAATTTTTAACATTTTCTAGAGTACAGTTATTTTTAAAACAAAAAAAACTATAACTTGTTTCAGCTCTGAGAAACTGCCCTGAATTTCTATGAAGTGAGATTGATTAGAGTTACAGTAATCTAAAAAAATTATTTTCCCCAAAACACACAGAAAACAAAGAATTTCCAATGAAACGTGATAAAAATTGTTTTGATTATTCTTCAAAAAACTCAAAAATTCAAATCCCACTAGCCTAGCATTAGTCTAGGGTTTGATTCTCAACTTCTCATTTCGAAAACAATTTGTGGGAAATTCTCTGGCATTTAGTATAGGATTTGGGGCCCAAACTTTTTTCCTTTAACTCGATTAACTTCAATCTTCTATAAAAAGTTTTGAGTGAATAACGAAGAATAATGTTCCTCACTGGGAAAATCTGAGATCTTAATTCTTCAAAAATTTCCCTGAAAAAGCATTCCGATGGGACCTCACCTAAAAGAAGTGGGGGGCTATACGAAATTTGCTTGCTTTTGTGTATTTTTCTATTTTCAAATATACTGATGATTTATGAGAAAATGTGGGTGTCGCTGAATTTGATATTAGAACAGCTCCTTGCAACTTGACTTCCTTCTCAGGAAAACAGAAAATAGAACGCCGTGGGAGGTTTTTTGTATTATATATCCAGAAAGCAAGGAATCAGTGAGCGGAAATTATTCAGCTACTCAGATAGAGGACCTCATATCTATTTTTTTTTCCAGAGATAAACAAAACACATACACAAAAAGGCAGGAAGCGGAAAAAAAAAAGAATTTCGAGAAAAGGTCTAATGACATGTGTAGTTTCTTTAGATGTCATTAAAATTTAAACTTGAGCTGCTAAACTATATCCGGGATGTGTATGCGGCGACGACGACGCCTTCCGGGACCCTAGCAAATTAAAATGACGGCTCCTCCGAGAGGAGAGAGTCGCTATATATTTGCCCAACTACCTAAATTGTTCACACTCGTTCAAACGGATCAATGATCGGGATGTTGAACCAGAAAAATAAAACTAATAGGTCTCTGGATGATCAGGACGATTTGTCAAGACACCTTTTTTGGGATGCCAGGGATGTTTTTCTGGGAGAGTGTGGAAAATAGAAAAATAGAACTAATGAATAATGGGACACTGAAAAAGACATGTTGACGACTCCATTGCACTTTGTCTGTCTTACTTGCATTATAGCCAGTCTCCTAATTTCACTTCATCTATTATTATCTTCCTGGAACAACGGAAAACCGGACTCGAACTTTTTTTTCGCGGTGGTATTTTTCCTCTTTCTCCCTCTTTGTTGCTTTTAAGCGTTGTTTACCCAGACGAGGAAGGTACCCAAATGACTTCATCATCTCGATGAAAAACTCGATTACCCACACGAAGCGCATTGAGAGAAAAAGAAGCAAAGTCTAGTTTACAATAAATAGATATACAAGTAAAATGAGAAAACGTAAAATGAGTAGAAGTGATTCTGAAATCTGAAGACGTTGTTGCTTTTTTGACTCACCTCCATTTTGTCACGTTTGAAGACGCCTCGAAGGGCGGAGTGGATTACAGTAGCTGCTCTTCTGGGAGTTTGAGTGATCTGGAAAGTCATGCTTTAGCTTTTTAAGAATATCAAGAACACGAATAAGATGATAAAAAAGTAGAAAATTCCAGGATTTGAGTCACAATTATCATTGGAAAAGACAAAAAGTCAGACAAAAGAAACTTGCACTCTTTAAAGATTTTCTAGTTTGAGTCTACATAATAATTACTGAAGAAAAAATCTGATAGGTATCTAGACTAATGAGGAATTTTAATGAGCGACAATTAACCTTTGAAAAACTTTCTCGAAACCGGAAAACAACAATTTCGAAAAGAATGAAGTTCTCGGTTCAAAACACGAGTTCGAGCTCAATTACCGTACTTTTGAAAAAGAGGATGTGGGTTGTCTGAGAATGATGAGAAGGAACTATGGACTGGAATTTCAGGTTTTTATGTTTTGTGCAGATTCTTGATCGTATGAATTTTAGAAGAAAAGGGAAAAATGGAAGAAGGGAACAACAGCAAAAGATGGTATCTGAAAGACAATTTACAGCACAATATGGATAATTAAAGAAGTAGACAGAGAAACATTTTCGAAGATTTTTGGGGCGTAGTATGCATTTTGATGTGGCGGGGTACGGTAGCTCAGCCGGTAGCAACGAAGAACTTTCAACTATGAGCCCACAAGTTCAACCCCTTGAGGGGCTTATGCGATTATTTTCTGTTTATTATTCATGAAGTTTTTCTAGGTGAACTATTTTTAGTACAGGTCCGTTTAACTGTTTGGGGCCCTTAAGTCCCTTTGGGCCGTTTTAAGGGCAAACAGAAATGAATAAGATCGAGGGCAGAAATAGAGAAGAGGAATGTAAACGAAACGCATTGAGACCAGTTTAGGTTACTGTAGATAGGATATTGTTAACAAATTACAATAATTTTTATGTTAGGTTACTGTACAAAACTTGCAATTCAAGTTATTGGAAGAGACTTTTGATTGAATTGTTTTCCAAAACTTACATTTTCCGTATTTTGTCTATTAGCAGTGTACAAAACTTGACATATGTGAGCTCGATTATCTCAATTTTTGTAAAATATATCCCAAACCGGTCAACGGATTGATGATATTATCACAAATAATTTATCAGTTCACAAGTTTTTGATATCGTTCATGAAATTCAAGATAATTGATCACAAAGTTGACGGTTTATGTAGAATTTTTGAGAGGAAAGAAAGCTTTGTTGAGATCCAATTTGAATTTTTGAGCACAATGGATCGCAACTGAATTCTAAATTATACTAATTACGAATTTGAAGTTCCTTATTCTACTTTTCAAAATTTCACATTACTATGAACATGGAATTTTTGAGCCGATAACATGTTTTGAATTTTTCCAATTTACGTAGCCTTCAATCAACGTTTAGTGACTAAAATTTGAAAGTAGTAATTTTAAAACGAAAAAAAATAACTTTCTCATTTTCTTTCCAGACGTAATCTGACGATTTGCGGAAACTTGTTTCATACGACTTTCAGGATCAAATTGCTCTTTCATTCCGGATGTCAAAAGTGTCATCCGATTAGTTTTTCGACTTGTCCTATGCTACGTGACACAACTAAATTATAGTTCGGTTCATAAATTTCTTCCTCTCTCAATTTTGCCCCATAGGAGGGGTGTTTGACAGGATCTAATCGAGTGGGAGTCGTCGATGACGTCGAGTAGCTCGATGCATTTTTATTTTAGAAACAAATTAGTTTCGATCCTTGTATTTTAAACTCTCGTCTCTCACTGAAGTGATCTTTTGATTTGAACGGAAGTATAAAATTATGGGGAAGAAATAAAAGGATGTTTAGTTTTGAGTGTTTTGTTTTTCAAGGAAGTACAAAGCTTATGTTAGTTAGTCGTAGGTGTTTGAAAAGAAAACCATGAGAAAAAACTGGAACAAGAATAGAACTGAGAAAAAATTCTCTAAATTCTATGAGATCATAATATCTAGAACTTGGCAAATACACACAAAAAACGTGAGATTCTCTCGGAGAGAAAAGGCCTGGAGCAGTTACCGGAAAAAGTTCATAAAATTCGAATGAAAACTCAAATTCCCTTGAAAACACTAAAGACATAAATCACTGAGAAATTTCGAAGAGCGTGTTTACCCAATTTCGGCGACAGGAAAAATGCCGGAAACGAGAAAATTCAAGAATAAGAGAAAGGAGAAACTATTTGATTCCATTTTCAGATATCTCATCGGCCAATCTTCTTCCTTCTTCTTTTCCTTGGTTTTTCTATTCTAAACTTTAGAAACGGCACGTGTCAGAACCCGCCGTTTCGAAACCACGATGTTTCAAAACCACGACGTTTCAGAACTTTTCCGCATTTTAGTATAGTGGTTTTTGAACACCAAATAAGTATTGCTTATTTCAATTTTTTGTTTTTCTGTTTTTTTATTCGTTTACAACTTCCGAAACGTCGGGTTTTGAAAAATTGTGGTTCTAAAACGTCTTGGTTCTGAAGCGTCTGGTTTTGAAATGTCCCGGAGCTTCAGATATATAAAGTTCTGAAACGTCGTGGTTCCAAAAAATCGGGTTCCGAAAAAAAAAACAACCCGGAGCTTAGCAGAAAACCAACAAATTGAAATAAGCAATACTGATTTGGTATGCAAAAACCGCTATGCAAAAATGCAGAAAAGTTCTAAAACGATGGGTTTTGAAACGTCATGGTTCTGAAACGTCATGGTTTCGAAACGTCATGGTTTTGAAACGTCATGGTTCTGAAACGTCATGGTTCTGAAACGTCGTGGTTTCAAAACGTCCCGGAGCCAAAATTTGACTCTATGAAGGCAGTTGAGAAAAAATTGTGGTTCAAATCTAATGAATTGTTCCGAATTTTTTATTGTTATGAATTGTAGTTGAAGGGAGGTAGGAAGAAAACAGAACTTTTGTAGCCGAGGGATAACAGGGAAAAATGAAAACGAGAGGAAAAAAATCTGGGACAGAAATTCGGGAAAAAAAAACTTATCGGAGCTTTTTTGCAGGAAAAAAAATGACATGACAAATAAAAAATTGCAATATCTCAACATTCCGACATTTATAGATAGGAAATTGCGCTGGAAACAAAGTTTAGAAAAAATTTCTCCGATTATTCCAACATGTACTTCATGCAGACGGAGGTTTAACAAACCAAAAGATGGATAATGTGGGAAGATTTATTTCAAAACTAAGCCCCTTTCATTAGCTCGTCACTTTGACACATAAGTCCAACTAGAGGAAGTTCCTAAATAAAGAAAAATGGGGGAGGATTAAGAAAAGAAACCTGCACGAAATACTTTGAATTTGATTTGTGTGTTCGTTGGGATACGTCTGGGCTCGGAAAGTTCATCCAAATAAATTAAAAAATCAGAAAAAAAATATCTGGTCGTCCGCTGATAATTTGATAATTCGATTTTCAGGCGAAAAGAGGAAAAAAGATAACCCGAGTTCTAGAGAGATTAAATATCCAAACTGACGCATCACTTGTTTGTTCTGGATTCATTTTTTTTTTGTTTTATTGTCTTTGATATTTTTCTGAGGTAATCATTTGAGCAAAACATAGGATGGGTTGGTCCGAAACTTGATTTTTGAAAATTTTGTATCTTGTTTCTTTAGAATATAAACTTTGGCTTCTTTTTGGTGTTTCAAGAAAATGCAAAAACGTATTTTTCGAGAAATATATCAACCAGGAAGAAGCCGTGACGGAGAAAACTTTCAAAGAAATGAATAAGGTTAGGATTTCAATGGAGGAGAAACTCCGAGCTTATCGAAAATTCTGGCGTATGGGGAGTCTAGTTAAAAATATATCTAAAATAAATCTGTAGGTTTGAATGTGGGGGACATGTAAAAGCTGTTGATAATCTTTAAAAGCCTCCTTTAAAAGTATAATCGGAATTGATGAGGAAAAATGGACCAAGAGCTTGTTTTTAAAAAGGATAAGTTATTTATGTGAGAAAGATACATAGAGTTCACTCATCAAAAATGTGTTTGTGGAAAATGAAAAATAAGACAAGCTGGGAGAAAATACAGTACCGGTTATTGAGATCTACAAAAACGACTTTTTTAGTCGATTTTTGGTAAAGTGGACCATTTTCAAAAGTCTAGAGCTCGGCTGACAAGTATCCGATCACTTTGAAAAATTTGGAGGATGAAAATCAGACCTAGATTGAACACTTAGCATTCAAAGAACTTTTTGGAAATTTCTAGTTTTTCAAATATTGGCCGGTTACCGAAAGACAACCTTTCTCGGCCTGTTTGTACCGAAAACAGCACAAAACCAGATGTCGTTTGGAATCCGCAAATATCTGAAAAACTTGAAGTTTTCAAAAATTCTGTGAATGTAAGATTTCCAATCTAGACCCGCTTTACACCCTCCACAACTTTCAAAGTGATTGGATACTTGATAGTCGAGCTCCAGACTTCTGAAAATGATCAAAATGACGGAAAATCGATTGAAAAATACGTTTTCGAAAGTCCTGGTGTGGTACTGTAAACTCTTGAGTACTGTGAAGAAGAAGAAAAAATATACTGATTTCTTTTGAATTCTGATTCTAGACTCAGGGTGGTGAAAAAACACGAATTCAAAAATAATCTCAACTTCTATAGAACCTCCAGTTTTGATTCTAGCGTCAGAATTGAGAAGATGTTATTCAACGGAAGATATATTATGAAAATCAGGACACTTGAGGGAACTAAATAATAAAAAGGACACATCACAAAAAGGACTTGTATTCAAAACAAAATCCAACTTTGTTAGACCCACCACTCGGATTCTAGAGTCAGAATTCAAAAGATGTTATTCAATATTAAGAAAATGGGCTCCCTAATCTCCTCTCCTCTGATTTGGAGACAATACATTTTGGTGAATAAGTGATATCAATGTACTAGGTACATTTTGGAATCAGAGATTCTAAATAAAAATCCAAATTAGAACCGGGAAGTCATCCGAGAGGAGGAGGAGTGATAGAACAGAAGAACGTCGTCAATTTTCATGAAAGAAGAAAGATGAGAAAACATAAGGATGAATCAGATATAGAAGAGCATTCGTCTTCTTGACTCGAAGGCGTCGTCCCGTTTTTTTTCAGAGAAGAAATGACAGGGGAACCTCAAGTGTCATCTTTCAACCTTTCCCGGCGGAGAAATATATCCTTTCCACATGGCTTGACGGATTACACCTCATCTTCTTGATGGACCCATTGTTCCGAGCACTTCACAGATGAGGTGGATACTTTATTCGAGACTTGAAAAGGGGAAAAAGAAACTAGAGTACGTAGACATTTCGATTCAAGGAGTAAAATTGAAAAAGGAAGAAAATTTGCATTGTGCGCCCCGGCGCCGTCAGAGAACAGAATAACAGAAAAAACCGAGGTGGTGGTTTTTTTTTTCGGAGAATTATTAAGTCGAAAAAAAAACGTGTTTTGTTTGGCTTGAACATCTATTCAGAAAAAAGATTTGACTTTTTCAAAAGAAAAGACACTGGGTCATATGAAAACACGCTCTGGGGACGCCTTGAAAAGGTTTGGAACGGAGAAAATGGGCTTCGAAGAAGCAGAAAAAAAACTTCATATGTGACATTTTTGGAAAAAAAAACACAAGGAATCCCGGGGAGGAGCGGAAGTCGAGCATGCAAAAGTGATTTAGAAGAAGACGACGCCGGCCACACACTCCTCACAACACTCACTTTCGTGGACCCCGAGACTCCCCTAGAACCCCGACCTCTCGTTTTTAGAAACACATTTATATTTGGAGGTAACTTTTTACTCTCCACTGAACCGTGTATCTCAAGTTTCAGAACACAAATAATGGGATTCCGAGTACTTGATGTACTCAAAAATGCGTGGACGAGGTGACGAGCAAAATTAAAAAATAGAGTGGAGGAGCGGCTGGGAAAAATGGTGGGAGAATTTTTTAATGAGTTCGAATCGACATGCAGAGTGTTGACTCGATCCACGTAACATTTCTATCGCTTAATTAGAAGATCAGCTCAAATGAAAAAGATACATTGTTACGCTTGGATAGGTCAAGAAGTTCCAGAGAATAAAGGAAAAGGCAAGGAACAATTAGAGAAGGAAAATATAGTACCGGACATGTAAGATATATAAAAAAAAACCTATATTTCACTCGATTTTTGGTCATTTCACCATTTTCAGAAGTCGGAAGCTCGACTGTCAAGTTTCCGACCACATTGAAAACTTTGGAGCAGATATGTTCGGAAGGAATTCGGAATTCCGAAAATTTCTACCATTTTCGGAATCAAATTCCGACTGGAATATTTCCGAAGGTTTTTTTTGGAATAGGAGATTTTTGTACTACGGTATGTCGCGAAAAATTTGCTTACAGGTCTTGATAGGTATTACATTATGCGCTATCGCAATCATTCTGTCACATATAACCAGTTATTGTCGGTTTTTTAATTAGAAAATGGAATTTCTACTTTGAAATTTCAAATTTTTTAATTCCGGATTTCCGAAAACATTGAAAAATGAATATTCCGAATACCCGAGCCTCCGAAAATTTCAGAATCGGAACATTGCGAAATTCCGAAATTCCCCGAATGTTCAGCATTTAAATAAAGTGCTTGAATAGAGGCATCAATTTTTGTGTAGACTGTTAAAATAGATTGTTTTAAAACTATTTTTACAAACGCGCCCTGTATTTCAAGACTCCGAAATTTCAGAATTTCGAAAATCGGAAATTTCGACACTCCAAAAAGATTCGAAAAGGCGATTCCAAAGATCCGTGATTTTGGAGGATGTAGAACAGACCTAGATTGAAAAATTGCCTAAAATCGGGTCTGTAGCTAAAAATCTCATTTTTTGAATATCGAAATTTTTTTTTAAATTTTAATCAAATTTCAGGTACTCTGCTTTAATTTTCTTTTTTTTTTCTATAAGCTTTGGTTTTTACACAAATAAAAAATTGTTTCTACTTTCCTATTCCTCGTATTTAATCTTCCAGCTACTAAAGTTACCAAAACTAATCTAACCTGGCTTTTAACAAAATTACTTTCTTGAAAATACTTCACAGATTGAACTAGATTCTTAATACCAACTTACTGCAACTTACTTGATTAAAAAAGTATTAGGCGCTAACAAGACACTAAACTTATCAAAAACTTTCTGAATAATCAAAAAGCCAAATTTCTCCCAGGAAGTGTTTTATCGGGAAATTTTCCCACCAAACACTTACTTCGACAGCCAAGGAAAACCGAAATGAATTATTTATCAGTTTTTCATGAATTACATGGGGACCGAATAGAACAGAAAACAAGCTTAGAAACTCATCTGACAAAGGTTATACCCTCTCATCTATTCTCGGTCCTTGTCTTGGAACCCCAAAAAAGTCAAGACAGCTTTTGTTTCTTTTTCGGCGGGACCGAGCTCAATTGTTCTAGAACGTTAGTCAGTAGTTTTTCCAACATCCGGGCCTTTCCATGGTTCTCTGTGCCAAGGTAACTACCAAACTACCCCCCCGGGTCACCTGAATAGTTATTGATGGCGTCTGTCAGTCAAATTGCTCAAAAAAAAGAGAAAAACGTCTATTATTGGATGGCGGAAACTGGAAAAAAATCAGGAAATTTTGAGAAGAAAGAAACTTGGAGACAAACTGGTTGATATGTCTGAAGGGAAGAAGAGCGGCATCGAGACAAGCCAGTTGGCTCTGAGCTTCAATCAAAAATGTCAATGTTCTGAATCGGCTTGTCACAAATGTTGTGCTTACCGCAAAAAAAAAGACAGCGACATATTATATCAGAAGAACATCTAGACAGACAAAACAAGAACGTAACAAGAACCCATCATCCAGAAGTTTGAGTCTAGGGTTAGAGATCCTATTGGAGCAAAGAGCAAAAAGAAGAAGAGAAAAAAAGTTGAAAAATTGAAATGTGAAATGTGAAATTTATAATTGTTGGAAGTCGCGAAGAACTCAAAAATAGAAAAACTAGAGTTATAGACATTCATCATCACTTTTTATTTCAGAAACTCTAGACACCTCTATAGATTTATTTGAACAATTTGTTGAATTTCTGAGAATCCGTCATTCTAAGATTTTTAAATGAGTTTCTATCTACTGAGTTTTAGGGTTTGGTAAAGAAAAACATTGGAATTCTTAACGCTCAAAGATCTTTGGGTGAAACAAAACGGAAAAGAGTAAGGAAATGAAGAAGGAGGCTTACTGGTAGGACAACCTGAGCACAAGAAAAGAGCCAATTGAAATAGAAGAGACACTGGCTTCTTTTGATAAGGACATTTTCTTCTTTTGCAGTTTACTTTCAGTCTGTCAATGCTCAAAGATTGGTCAATCCCTAAACTGTTCTTTAAAAAGAAGAGCTCTCTTTGAAAAAGTTGGCGTTTCATCTTTTCCGTTTTTGGGAGAAAGAGAGGCACTAATAAATTATGTCATTCAGCCCACAATGCTGATGTAGAAAAACCGAATGCTGATGTAGTGGATTCGGAAGCGATCAAGTAATGGTCCCCTTGAGGATCATACTCTGAGGATTCTAGATTTGAAGGGGAAATATGAAGAAAAAAGCTTGCGCAGCGGGGGACATTTGACACTTCAAAAACAGCGAACACATATGATTAAAGATCTCTAAAAAAATGTGTCATGAGTTTTTAATGAATTTTTCTTAAAAAAAGCTTATTAGGTATCAACAGATGACTGAAATATCACAACACAGATTTGCAGAAACTTCTATGAAGAATAAAGATGTTTTACCGTTAATTCCAATAGGATTAACTGATTACAATGAAATGGAAAAAAGTTCAGAGAAGTCAATGACGTGAAAATAGAAGAAGCGAGACATCTGGAATGAGACAACAACAGAAACAATGGAATCCGAGTCATCGTAAACTGGATTAATAGTTTTTAAAATAGATTGGAAACAGGAAATAAAACCTGGAATCTCTCTATGTAGTTTTTTTTTCTATCACCAAGATCGCTTTTTACCACTTTTTCCATATTCTGACGAGAGGTGTTTTTTTTGGAATTCGAAGAGGAAAAAATTCAAAAAACGTGAAAAAACGTGGGTCAATTTTTCTCAAGCTATTTTTTCTGTTTTTTTCGTATACTTCGTTTCCCCAAAAAAAAAGAAGACGTGATTGATATAGGCACCTTCTTTGATTGATTCGCAGGACTTTGGTGAAAAATGACAGTGGAGTTAGAGAATACTTTACGTCATTTGAACCCCCGAAACTTAGAACGGGGGTAAAGGGGCTAGATGGTAGACTCAAGTATACAAAACAACAAGGAACAATATCATTAGCAAGAACTCATTCATAGATGAGCAGGTCAGAAAGTCAAATTGGGTCTTTTTAAAGTTTGGGAACAATGGAAAATTAATTTTTCTTGTATATTTGGCTATATAAGCCACTCGAGGAGTTGAACTTCCGGGCCCAGCCGAGTCCAGCGGGTTCTCAGAAAATTTCTGAAATGGTTTCGCAAATAAAAAGTAGGAAAAATACTTGGAATTCTAAAGTCAATTGATAAATGACAAAAACAAAAATGGAAGCTCTCAAAAATTTTTTTGAAAACAGGAAGTCTTAAACCACACGTACTTGGAACTAAAGAGAAAAAGTGCGTAATAACAAAGACGCGCTTTGAAAGACCTTCTTGTACAGTACCGGTCCTAGAATATAGTTGATTTCGACCATTTTCAGGAGTCCGAGGCTTGGCTGTCAGGTTTCCGACCGCTTTGAAAATTTTGGAGAGTGTTAAACCAACCTGTACCAAAAACTTTGCTTTCACTGAATTATTTAAAAATTCTTGGTTTTTCTGTTACTGTAAAACCTCTAATAGACCGACACCCGGATCGTCCACTTTGAGCTTATATATCTCATTTTCTGTGAAAGATATCAAAAAGTGATTAACTAATAAAATGTTGCTGATATCATGATAAACATTTTATTAGTTGACAACTTTTTGATATCTTTCAAATAAAGTGAGATATATAGCGTCAAAGTAGACGGTCCGGGTGGCATTCTATTAGAGTGTTTACGGTATTTGCCGATTACTAAAAGACGTCATTTTGGGCTAGCCTTTGTACCGAAAGCGTTAAGAATGGAGTTTTTTCAGAAAATTACTTAAAATTTGAAATAAAAACAGATGACGTCTAGAAATCGGCGAATAGCTTGGAACCTAGGAATCTTTGAAGAATTTTGTGAATGTGAAATTCTCCACCTTTACACTATCGAAAATTTTCAAAGTGATCGGAAACTATGGATAGCTGAGTTTCAGGTTCCTGAAAATGAACAAAAAATTTCTGTAGGTGAGAAGGTCTGAAGTTTAAAAATAGGTCAGAAAATCGAATTGGATCATTTAGTCTTAGAAAAATTTTTGCTCAGAAAACAACTTGAAGAAAAAATACTACAAATACCCTACCAAGAAGTTGAGGTCAACCCAGAAATTGATAAATGACAAAAATAAAAAATGGAAAATATCCCAAACGAGGAAAAAAATAACAGGAAGTCTTAAACCACACGTACTTGGCCCTAAAACAAAAAAAGTACGTAAAAACAAAGGTGCGCTTTGAAAAAGTGGGGTTGGTGGGGGGGGGGATTTGAGATAATCGCTTTTGGGTTTCTTTGTTGTCTACTGGGACCAACGAGGAAGGGGGTTTACATACAAAGTTATCAGAGGCCGGCCCGAGTCTAAACGTACATAATTACACTCTTCTAGTCGTTTTCCTTTTTTTCTATTCTATTTCTTTTCTCGCTTTGTTGTTTTTTATTCTCTTTCTACTAGCTCTCTTCAGAGTTCTATGAATCGTGAGAATTTCTAAAGAGAAAATTTTTTCTTGAACACATGAACTCGAAAAAGGGAAAACATGGAAATGAGAAATGAAGAAGAAAAAACTAATATTTGTATTCTGAATCCACGTATCCTCGGGAAAAGGGTAAGAACACAAAATGTGTTTGTCTTTTATAATTTTTTTCGGGTTTTCCAGAATCCAATCCAACAAATTGAACAGACCGAAATTTTTATGTTAGATGTATGACAACAACAATTGTCTGTCACCTAATTCCCACGAGAACGCTTTTATTTTTGATATGTGTTTTTGCACATGTCTATCGCGTTCGAAATCCCAACTCGACAATTTTTGGAATGTATATGAATGACAAACTTCTTCCGGCTCAACTTTTTTGGTCCAAATGTCATAGATCTGCTATTTGAAACAATGCGAGGAGAGCTTTCGAATGTTATCTTGCGACATGATTGATTTTGTTATTGCAGTGTAAAAAAATTTCTTTTCGACTCCACCATCTCAAAATTTCAAATATCACTGGTAGAATGATAAGAGAAGTGTGCAAATTGATGGTTGTAACATTGCCAGAGACACTTCATGTCGTTGACCCAAAGTGCTTGACGTCATAGAGGTAAAAAGGGACCTCTGGAATGTGTCAACATCATAAAAAAGCAATTTTAAAAAGTGGGAAATTTTCGGGCCAGACAAAGAAAATGACCTTAAAGTTTGTTGGGAGATTTGAAAAGAACATTGGTGTTTCAGAAAATTGAAGCTGTACAAAAAGAACTTCAATCGCTGGAATAGGACAGGGATTCCCTTGTTTTTAAAAGTCCGAAACTGGAAAAACAACGAACTATAACGTAAACAATTCCAGTTTTATAGAACACAAAATATGATTGTGCTTGAAACTTGCTCTGCAAACATACTCTAGTTGATTTTCCTATTTTCCTGCAAAACAAATGATTTGATTAGATGAAACGTGAAAAATCATACCTGAAAACATAATTGATTCATGGAAATCAGGAAATTAAATTTTTTTTGGCCATTTTTTCCGGACAATTTAATAAATCGGATTTTGAATTTTCCTGGAAAAAATTTCAATTCAAAAATGACAGAATTGGTTCAAGGAAATGATTGGGGAGAAAGCAAAAAAAACACACACACACATTGAAATCGGTCAAAAATTGTTTGAAAGCGGAAGGAGAAATTTTAGCCATGTTTTGTAGAATGTTCTGGAAAACTAGAATAACGTATTTTCAAAATTAAAATAAACTCAGGGAACGTCAGATTACCGATTTTCAAATTTTTGTAGTTCGGACTTATGGAATATTCCAATTTTCATAATTTTCGTGTTTTCTAATTCTGAGATATTCCACTTTTCATATTCCCGGGAAATCGGAATTTTGGAATATTTTAATTTTCCTAATTTGGGGTTTCAGAGTTTTGAAATATTCCAATTCGCAATGATTCGATACTTTGGAATTTTCAAAATTTTAGCATTTTCCTGATTTAGTTTCGGAGTTTTGGGACATTTCGACTTTTATAATTCGAGATTTCAGAATTTCGGAAAACTTCGATTTCCATAATTTTGAGCTTTCAGGATTTCAGAAAATTTCGATTTTCGGGATCTCGGAATTTCAGAGTATCCCAATTTTCGAACGTTCGGTATTTTGGAATTCTCAGATTTCTGAATTTGGCATCACAAAAACGCCACAAGTCGGGTGAACAATCACAAATGAAAATTTCAACAACGAAAAAAAAATATAGCAATGTTCCACTCAAATGCATGCACTTTGAAATATCGTTATCAAAAAACTCCATTTCCAAAAGATTCTGAAATTTTCCAGGCTTAATTTCCGGAATTTCCGGAATTTTCAGAATTTTCAGAGTTTTCAGAGTTCCAAAATCCACTTTAAGCATCCCTGTAAATGATTACCGAAGATCAGAAACAGCGAAAATGTTCCCAGCTCACAATAGAATTCAGAAATTGATAAATTCTTTTGAAATAATTTTACAGGATAATATCCAACCAGTACATGTCTCGTTAGCCGCTGTTGATCTCGTTAGCCGCTGACTACATGGAATACGCCAGCTTGAACTTTTCAAAATTCGAAAATTAAAAAAAAAATTTTTTCAAAAATCTCTTGAAAAAAGAAAAATCATCTGAAACTCATCAGCTGTGATCTGCAACTAATCTCTTTGAAGGTTCACAAAACATGAACATAATTCCCAAGTCTAGCCTTCTCATTTCTTCTTTGTAATCTCCAAACTTCGACTTGATAGTTTAATCTCCAAAAATTCCACACTCAAACCTTTTCCAAGTTTGATTTTCTCTAATAATCATCTTTCCCAGTTTTAGCAAACAACGCTCGAAATGTCACATATCACAAACTCATCGAGACGTGTAGTACTCCTATACATAAGGATGACTATCGAAGAAACTCATAAAATGTTTCCAAGCCGTTTCGTCAACACCAACGCTACAATTGGCACTGTGTGACACGTCATTTTAGTGATACTGAAAGTTTACACGGCCAAACTTCATCGGGATGGCAGCTGGGCGAGGAAAGGAAGACTTGATAACGAGAAAAGTACAAATATAAGACAGCGAAGGGTGGAAAACTCGAGATTCTTCAATTTCCAGTCTTATCAAAGAATAATGGCTCAACCAATTTTCAACCCAGTGAGTTTTTGTCCTTTTTTCCAGTTTTAAAAGTCCCTCATATTTCAGTCCGTCCCAGGATCCTACGCTCTTCCATTCGGAGTTCGCTCTGGCCTCCAAATCGCTGTCAACGGATTGGTAAAGCATAAGAACAAGTGAGTTGAGCTCCAGAAGGAACCAAAAATAAGAAAACAAATTCTAGGGACTTCGTCATCAACTTGCTCTCTGGAGGAAACATTGCTCTTCACATGAGCTTCAGATGGGAGAAGACCAAGTCGATCGCATTGAACGCCAAGATTGACAACGCTTGGGGAAGCGAGGTACATAATTTTTTTTCGAATTTTCAAATTAAAAACTCTCAATTTTTCCAGATCAGCCACTCCAACCCACTCCACCACGACCAGGCCTTTGACCTTCAAATCCGTGTCTACCCGGGATACTTCCACGTGACCACCAACGGAGTTCTCCTCGGTGACTTCCCACATCGTCTTCCATTCGAGAGCATCCAAGCCATCGCATTGGAGGGAAATGTCCATATCAACAACATTCAATTCTCGCAATTCCACTAAATTCTTAAATTCCGCTTTAATTTTTTTTTCAATTCAAATAAACACATGCACAGTCTTGTGATCATGTCTTCTTATCAATAGTTTTTTTGGAGAAAGAGGCATACGCCAAAATGCCAAGTATTGGAAATTTTATTACTCTAAAACAATGAATTCAAGAATAAGAAAGTTTAAATTGTCATACATATAAATCGCTGAGAAACTGACAATGAGACTACAAGTACGAGATTAGTGAATCGGGTGGGTAAAGCAAGATGTTGGGGGGTAAAATGACTGAGGTGCGTTAAAAACTTTAAATTATAAAAATGCAGAAACTTAAATAGCAGGTGGCAAGTTCAATATGAACAAATTTGGGGTTTTGTAGCGATAAAATCAGTTATAAACCTGTCTGAGGGAGTCTTTGAACAGAGTTGTTGTGTGCTGGGACTCGATGAGGGAAGGTGGGCTGAAAATGGTTGTTATTGAAGCTTGGGTATCGATTTTTCTTCAAATTAAATAATACCCAAACCTTATTAGATAGCAGGAATATCCTTTAAAGCTCATATCTACCGTAATTTTTGGGATTTAAGAAACTTACTAGGCAATAAAAATGCCAGAGACAAGCACAAATTTTCCTTGCGCTTGTAGCTTAAACTTCAAGCGGCAAGGATGTACCAGGCATGTTTTTGGCACAATTGGGGCACAGCTAGGGCATACTCAGTTTGCCCAGCTTTGACCTACAGTACCGGTCGATAAGATAAACCAAAATGTGGTTTTAAGTTCATTTTCAGCCATTTTTAGCATTTTCAGAAGTCTGGAGCCCACCTGTGAAGTGTCGGGTCACTTTGAAAATTTGGGTAACAAAAAGATCTATATTGAAAACTTTGTATTCACAGAATTTCAAGGGCCAATAGCTGAAAAACTAGGAACTTCACAAGTTTTCTGTGAACATATTTTATCAATCTAGGTTAAATTTTTTATCAATCTAGGTCTGTTTTACACCGTCCGAAAATTTCAACACGATCTTAAACTTGAAAACCGTGCTCCAGAGTCCTGAAAATGGTCGAAACCAACGGAAAATAGGTTTTCGTTTATCTTCTTGACCTGTACTGTAGCTTTAACTTCAAACTGCGATAATGTATCTATATTGAGCACCTGAGAACAATTTGGGCACAACTAGGAAATATTAATTTCGCCGAGCTTCAAGGCAAAACAGACCACGGAAAAAAATATTCAAGAGCTTTGGTTGTCTCTATTCATTCTTAGAAGTCGAAATTTCCCAAAAAATACTTACCAAATCAGCCAAATCTCTCAAAACCACAGTGTCCACAATATCTTGCACACATCGTTCCACAATCTTCACAATGTCTCGCTCAATCGGCAACTTCTCATTTCCAGCTTTCGGCAGTAGATTAACTGGGTTCTCCACAGCGAACCTCTTCTTGTATTGCGAAATCAAAGCGAACAACTCCTCATGAGCTTCCTGCAGAATCACTCCATTATAGAATGGTATTGGTCGCAGCTTTTTATAGAGTTCCCGTAGTGCTGGATCGGTCATATAGCATCGTTCGAAATCTTCATATTGGAAGTATCGTGCTATCTTCTCCCGGAAAATCATCATTCGGTCTTGAGCGTGCGGTGGATGGTTGGTTAAATCGCTAACCAGTGGTAATTGAAAGTTTCGGATCTTTTCTGCAGCAGCTTCATCCTCTAACTGCTTCGCGTTCGCCAGCATTTCCCTCTGGAATTCCAGAACTGTAGGGTCTTCGGTTTCTTGGAATTGATCCAAAAAATCTTGTTGAGTGACATGCCCAGGCTTTCGGAGTGACTTGTCGAACCATTTCCGATTGCTTGTCCACCAGGTGTGATCGAAAAATGCATACTTAACCAAAAACGATCGATCGGGAATTACTTGTTGGTATTCTGGCAGACATAGGATTTGAAGTCGAAGTCGAGCAGATTTCTCGCTCAAATCCTTGTACTGGGCTTCGAGCGTATGCAACTTTGTGTTTATTTCCACTCTAGTCGAGATTTGTAGTGTCGGTTCTAGAATCTTCTTCTTCAACTGGCACATTTCAATCTCCAACATTCGCTTCACAATCAAATCATATTTCTCCGAATCCATCAGATATATTGTTTCAGGGATGAAAGAGAGTTCAAGTGTCTCCAGCTCGTTGATTGGTCCGATTGCAGGCATTTCTTGCATTGTGGTCTCACAGAATCGTCTCTCTGGATACCAAACACGTCCCGGAGTGTTGTCGATTGGAGGAAGAAGATCCAACGGGTACAATGGGACGTCGTTGCCCAGCCATGGCTTCATCTCCCGCTCCAGTGGCGAGTAATTGACGTCTTCAGGATTCTTGTAGTCTATGATGTCTACTGTGGTTCCGGGTCGGGTCCATGGACGTCTTGGAGCTTCTGGAAGTTGGATGTCAAGATCGTCAAATGTAGTTGGCTCAGGTGGGATAATGTTTTCTGTGAAATCAGAGCCAGATTCAGTTGGTTTGGCCTCTGGTTCTTCCTGGACGATCGGATCATCTTCTGGAACATCAAGAACTTCCTGAAGAGGGTCATCTTCTGGAACCTCAAGAACTTCCTGACGAATTTCGCCTGGAGTAGGAGAATCCGAAGTTGGCTCTTGAACACTTGAAGTCTCTGGAATTGGCTCCTGGGTCACACTGTCTGCCGAAGCTTGTATTTCACTGTCTCCTGAAGCAGCAGTTTCCACTGGTGAAGGTTCTTGAGGTGGTAGTTCTAATGGTTCGGGAGCTGGTGGTCCCGAAATTTGGTCTGGAGCAATTTCCGGATGGTCTTTAGGTGGTTCGACGTTTTCAGGATTTTCAGGAGGTGGCAAATCTAGTTTTCCGGGATTTTCCGATTCTTCAGGTAGTGGATTTACTGTCTCCGGCTCAGCAGGAACATTTTCTGGAATTTCGTGGGTCTCTTCGAAAGCTTTCACTGGTGCTTCATGGGTAATAGATTGCTCAGCAACTTCTTGGGCAATGGATTGCTCATCAACGGCCTTAGAAGTCTCTTGTTCAGCAGGATCAACAATTGGAGTCTGCTCAATGCTGTCTTCCGGAGCCATGCTCTCTTCCGGTGCTACAGGATCATCGACTTCCATTTGCTCAGGCTCTGGAATACTGCCTTCTGGCAACTCAGCTGCTGGCATCTGAACAGTCGACTCCTGCTCCATTGGCTCATCAACTTCCATCATTTCCTCTACTGCAGGCCCAGCTGCTCTTTCCGGCACAGCTTCCTGCTCCGGCTCCTTCTCTTTATACTCCTCTACAGTAATTTCCGGTATAATTGGACTAAACTTCTGAGGTACCAACTCCGGTGTAGCAGAGTTCGGAGTCGATGATGTTGTTGGTAGATCACTAACACTTTCCAGCACGGGCATCCCAACAAAACTCTCTTCTTCCTTCTCCTCATCTTCATCCTTCTCGTTGAGCGCTTCCAATTTTTTGGCTTCTCGGTCTGCTTTTCGCTTTGCAGCCTGCTCTTTTTTCTTCATAGCCGCTAGTTTTGCTTTTGATGGGGTTGGCACTTTCTTTTCCGGTGTTGGCTTAGGAGTTTTCTGAAAATACATGAGGTTTGAAAAAAAAGTCTGATAGGATTAAAATTAGAATCATTTCCGCTTCACCAGTTGAGTCGGAAATAGATTATTAACGTGAAAAAACTAAAAGCTATGAAAGTAAACGTGATTTCTGAGATTTGCAGGTGGTTTAACATCAAAATTCGATTTTCTATTAAAAAGCATAAGGACAAGTCCGTGAAGTATACTTCTAGAATTAAAAACACAAAACATTGTATTGGTAAATTTTCTTAGGCTTGGATAACAAACTTCGGCTGCTTATTTTTGTCATAAATCAGGGTTTTCGGAAGATTCTTCTTCTACAGTATACGACACCGGTAAATAGTTTATCTCTTTTGATTTTGAACATTTTGACAATTTTCTGAAGTTCGGAGCTTCCAACTACATTCCTGAATGCAAAGTTTCCAACCTTAGTTTGTTTTACACTATTCAAATTTTTCAAAGTTATCGTAAACTTGGCGGCCAAGCTCGAGACTCCTGAAAACGGTCAAACTGGCTAAAAATCCACGGAAAACTGTATTTTTGTGGATCTTATTGACCTGTACTACCGTAAAACCTGTATTAGAAGGGCCCCTTTAATAGAAGGGCCCCTCTAATAGAAGGGCCCTCCGAGAAGGGCCCCCGTAATAGAAGGGCCCTCAGTGAAAAAGGACACCCCTTCAAAATGCGTTGTGAAATCAAAAAATTTCCGTACTTTCCCAGTGGAAAATATTCCGGGAACTCCATAATTTAATAGAAATTTGTTGAAACTTTATTTTTCGATGAAAATCTTGCTAAATTTTGGAGAAATTGGAAGATTTTCATGTATTTTGAACGAAACTTGGTCGAATTTTTCGATGCTAAATTTCGGAAGATTGGTCGGAAAACTAGAAGGGCCCCCTCTAATTGAAGGGCCCCTGTAATAGAAGGGCCCCCGGAGGTACCTTGGAACAGTAGAAGGGCCGGCCCTTCTAATAGGGGTTTTACGGTATATCTCTAACTTCCAACGGCTGAGGTGCGCCGAGATTATGAATTCTTTAGGCACGTTTTGGACATTTTTAAGGCCTATCTTATTGGCAAGTACTGTATGTTTATTTTTGATCATATCATTTTTTTTCTATTACAAAGTTTTGTAATTCAACAATACTATGTTTTTCTTTTCTTAATCTCCCAAAATCTTCATACCTTGGTTGATGTACTCGGAACATTTGGATCATCCTCCTCTTCCTCACTATCCGATTCTTCTTCGATAGTGTAGTATCGTTTCTTCCTCGTACTCCCCAACGGACAGTCCTTCTTCGCCTTTGTCGCGTGCTCATGCCATCTTGCCTCGGTCATGACCTGTGCCATTGTCTTGGTGGTCTCTCCCCGATGCACGGCTGCGATATCGCGACGCGTCTGGTCGAATCTTGCCATCACGTCCACTGTATACACAAGTCTGTCCAGTGTGTTGCGCACTGCAAGAAAAAGAGCGAGGTCAATAGTCCAAGGGAAGAGAGAGGAGGAGAGAGTGCCAGACATTGGGATTAGAGAATGTTCAAAAAGAACTTACCGATAGTGGCATCATCTTCAACTGGAGCTGCTTGTATTGTGTTCCGAACATTTCGCTTCGGACGTGTGGAAGTCATATTTACCCAACTGGAAAAAATCAGTTCAACGGAAAAATTTGATGAGCAATCATAAAAAGGAGTGTGAGCAAAAAAGTGAGAAGACTAGCCACAAAAAAAAATAAGAAGAAGAAGACAAAAGTCATTTTGAAAGAGTATAATTATCAGTTTTGAAGTTTTGAAAATTGAAAAGTCTAGCTCTAAAGAAATAGTTTCCTCTAACAGCCTCTTAAAAGTACATTAACGATCTTTCCTATTAATACCACTACACAAAGTTTGATAAAGGACAAAAGTAAACCACATAAAACGTGCGGAATAGCGTACGGAGAGAGCGCAGAATCAATTGAGTGAGGTGTCATATGTTGTTTGCGCGTTCGATGGGCGGGCCAGCAGCTGCCACGGGCGCAGTTTGTCTGTGGAAATGCCCCAAGGACGTCTTCTCTCTTTTTCGCTATGGGAGGGAAGACTTTGAAGCAGAAGAAGAGGAAGAAGAAGAAGAAGAAGAAGAAGAAGAAGGGAAGTGGTTCTAATGTGATTTTGCAAAACAAATACAAATTTGATAAGGAACTGAAAAGAGAATGTAAAAATAGAGAAAAAATTGATAGATAAAAAAGCAGTTAGGAAAAAAAGAAAGTCAAAGAAATTGGGAAGTGTGTCTATTAGAAAAAAATATAATCAAAATATGATAAGAGCTCTCCCCGTCGCCTCTTATCCGGTTTAATCCTCTCATAGACACGACACACATCGACAGATATAGAAGCAAAAAAATAGATATCTGGGCAATACCAACACAATACCTTCGTTTTTTTCTCATTTGCCTAGACACCAATTTTCACTGAACAAATTCCTCTCTCGTCATTTTTCCCCCAAGTAATTTTTTTTAGTGCTTTGCTCGTCTGGGATGGGGGCGCTAAATTCTGCTATAAAACTTGGGAGAGCTGTGAACAAGGAGAGTTTCGAATTCCTAGTTTTACGAATCCACTGGACTAGGTGTCTCCTAATTTTTCTCTCTGGTGATTTTCATGCATGACCACTTGTTCCCATAGCATCTATCAGCAAGTAGTCGTTTCTAACTAGCTGAGCTTCTGAGATTTTTTGCTTTATACAAGTTTTTAGGTGTTTCAGAGAAATTATACCCTCTGAACTGAGAAATTATGATCACTTTTTCACTTTTAAATTTGTGGATAATAAGTGGGTAAAGCGAAGCCCATCATTATAGCTTGGAGTTCGTATTTTGCTGTTAGAATCCAAGTTCCGGATTTGATGAATCCGTAAAATATTGAATCTTTTGTCTTGAAATGAAACATATGCATTTTTTTTTCGAATTACCGTAAACACTCTAAAAGAACGTCACCTGATTCATCAAATTCAAGCCCTTGGCATCTTGTTTTCTGTGAGGTTTATCAGAAAATGGTTAACTAATAAGATGTTGCTTATATCATGATAAACTTTTTAATAGTTGACTACTTTTTGATAACTTTCGAAATAAATGAGATATATAGGGTCAAAGTGGACGGTCCGGGTAGCGTTCTATTAAAACGTTTTCGGTAATTTTTGGTCTAATTTTGAAAAAAAAACAAGCTATGTCTGAAGATTCCAAAATGTTAAGACAAACAAAGGAAAATTTCAACTTTTTGAAGTTTACTTCGAAATCCTTATTTTTCCAAATTTCACTTTGAAAAGCTGATTTTTGAAGTTTCACCGAAAATGGTACTTTTTGAAGTTTACGCAGAATATTTCTAATTTTTTAAAATTTCGTTTTACGGAAAATTCTAAATTTTTGAACTTTTACAGTAAATTCTTTATACCAAATATCTTAAAATGTTTTATACCAAATATCTTAATTTTGTGAAGTTTAACCAGAAGTATTATTTTTTGAAGTTTAATCTAAAATCTTGATTTTTGAAGTTTCATCGAAAATTGCACTTTATAATTTGAAATTCTGCCGAAAATCTTCAATCTTGAACATTTCCCCAAAAGTTTTCATTTCTCGAAGTTTCACCCAGAAAATATTGTTTTTTCAAGTTTCGCCTAGAATCTAAAATCTACTCACAGTTTATATTTACGTTTTTTCCAACATTGGTCACCTCACTTCTAAACAGATATCCTCGCTTTTTTTGTCAAAATCTTTTTCTCACAATCATCACAAATAGAATTATCGCAGCTGAAAACCTAATCCATCCGCATTTTTGACCTCTACGCCCAGAATAACACACTCTAGTCTGCCTAATTCCACTTCCTCATGTTTATAATTTCCTCTTTCCACAAAAGCAGCAAAAATTTTGTCAAAATTTCGGTCACCCTTTTATCCTTTAATCCATCACCCATCATCACCAACTGTCAGGACAAAAGGAAATTGGAAAATAAATTGAAATATAAAATGCAACATTTGGGGTCCGCCCTCAATCCATTGAGCTTTTTTTTTCATTTTTCAATTGTTGCCACTTTTGAAAAAGGACAGCAGAAACCACAGAAACTTTCATTAACCAAATGTGCTACATGAACCCTCATACAAGATGAATTCGAAGGGGAGCTCCCTTTTTGTCTTCTGAAGCAAAAGAAGAAAGCTTTTAGTTATAAATAGCCAAGCAAACTTTGCTGGTATCAAATTCTCTGTCTTCTCCACCCGGTTTCCGTGATAGTCTGGTGTTTTTTTGTGTTCTTCTCTAAGAGCAGAAAATTCAAAAATCACGAGTTTGGGATTTAAAATTAGACTAGACGAAGAGGATGTTTCTCGAAATGTGTCGTCATACTTCTTATCCGGCTGGGAGTTTTCTGAAAAGATAATACATAATCCTTTTTGGCCATCACTAAGCAAATTTCAGCGTCAGATACTTTTATAGAATGGTCATTATTCCAAAAACTGAATAATAAAACAATTTCCTGATTTTCAAGAATCTAATTTCCTGTCACATAGCCTCTCCACCCACCTCGATCCCTGATTCTTCAAAATTCGTCACAATTCTCATGAAAAAATATTTTCCCCACATCTTTCCACTTGATCAATTCCCCTCACCCCCTATCTAGCTTCCTATTCATCATATTTACAAGGATGAACGTTCACAATTTTTCATTCTCGAAACAAGACATACTATTTTGATATGCATGGCTGCAAGACGTACTAGGGTCATCCTCGAAAAACCATCAAAACATTTGTAAGAATACGAGAGCGATGATCTAGTCGAATATGTGACATGCGCATTATCCCAGGACCTTGTTCTTTGACTAGCTGACGAATTTTGTCAGTCTAGCATCATACTGGTTTCCGGGGTGTCTCCTTTTCCGGACATTTCTTTTTATCCTTTTGACCCTTACA
This sequence comes from Caenorhabditis nigoni, assembly GCA_027920645.1. NCBI lineage: Eukaryota > Metazoa > Nematoda > Chromadorea > Rhabditida > Rhabditidae > Caenorhabditis > Caenorhabditis nigoni. The sequence continues at coordinate 3,838,747 of CP115869.1, forward strand.
ACTTACAAGTTCATGTAACAAATCTCATAATCATTTTTCTCATTTTTCAGACACCAAAATGGTTTTCAAAACTCCAGAGGATCCATTCGTCTACTACCATCTGGGTGAGTCAGGGGTGAGAAAACTGGGAAAATTGGCTAGAGAAAAAGCCCGAAATCGTCATGGTGACGATTTGAAATTATTATAATTTCGTTTTGGTCAGGTGGAAATTTTTCGTGGCTCTCACTTTTTCTCTTTCTCTTTGTTTTTTTCTCTTAAGAAGTCACATTCTAAGTTTTTGAGTTTTTCGCTATACTACTTGGGAATTTTCAGTTTTTAAGCGGAAAATGAGGACTTAAAGGTTCAAAAAAAACCTTAAAAGCGATTCAGGTCAGAATTAAAGAAAATGAAAGCTTTAAAATGTTTTAATAAAAATTGCAAAGCTCGAAAATTTCGTTATTTATGCTTCACCTTTCGTATTGCCTATAATAGAAGCCCACGTGCATTTAGAGCTTAATTATTTCACTGCCTGTGAAAGATATCAAAAAGTGGTAAACTGAAAAAAAATTGGTGATAATATGATAAATAATTTATTAGTTGGCCACTTTCTCATATCTTAGACAGTAACCGAGATAAATGAGTTTAAAGTTAAGCGTTCTTACTGTAACTGTCAAAATTTTTTTTGTTTGCTCTACCGTAATCTACCGTGAAACCTATAATAAAATAACTACCACACTGTTAAGTATGAGCTCAATTATCTCGATTCCTGTAGAAGATATCAAAAATGTGTCAACTGATCAAAAACTTCTGATATTATGTTAAAGAATTTATCAGTTGACAAAAATTTGATATCTTGCGCAGGAATCAGGATAACTTTGCTCAAAGTTGAGAGTTATAGGGACATTCTATCAGATTGCTTACGATAGCTGTCCAAAACTTTTTTTGACTCTACAGTAATCCTTATTGGCTTTTTTCATTGCAATCCTGCCTCAATAGTTCTTAAATTCTACTTTTGCCTTTTTTGAATCCTCTTCATTGTTCCTTAACTCACCCTACTTCCTTCTCCTCCTCCGCAAACCACTTCCTGCCGGAAGCCAGATGTTAAAATTGGAAAAAATAAGCCACCAGGATTTCAAGAGATATTGGTGTATTGGGACAACTCGTGTTGACCCATAGTGAGGACAAAGGATATGAGAGACAAAGAATCTATATTGATGTTGGACACCAAACGATGACAGCGTCTTTGAGAGACAACACTCCAAAAACCCCCTTGTCTTCATCTGAATTCCCAATGTCCGAGATGAAATGTGAAGAGTGATGCTCTCAGTGAGCTCTACCATTTAGACTTCTCCAGTCGCACCCGCAACAGCTTCCTTCCTTCCACTCACTCCCATTTTGTGTTAACTTAGGCAGAAGAAGTCTTTCGGGGGACCCCCCCCCCACCATTTTTCCTTCTCTCACTATTTTTTTATTGTTCTTTCTTCTCTTCGCTTTCTTGCTTCATCTCGCGACGTTGCCTCGACGAACCCATAAGCTTTCATCTCCCCCCTCCCAACAGCATTCAGTTAGTCTTACATCTTTACTCTCCACCCCATTCTTCATTCCACATTCTTCTCCACACTCACTTCGTTTATTAGATTCGAGTTAACTAAGAGACGCGATTATGATTGGCGGCTCCGCCTCATGTACGAGACCACTCCATCAAGCGTTGATCCCGTTGGCGGTTAGTGTCCCACCGGCGGCGTTGTTCATAAGTGGAAAGACTGGTGGACGATCGGAGAGTAGGTTCTTTTCTGTAGGGGTCTAAAAATTTGTTTTTAAATTTTTCAAATGTTTCAAGTACTTTTTTTCAGTGGAAGAAGAGCTTGACACCCAGCCGGCACTGGAAAGAACACGTCCGCCATCTATAGAGACGTTATTTGAAATCACCAACTTCTCTAGACGCGAAATTCAACAACTCTATCGGTCATTCAAAGAGGTTTGTTGATTTTTTTTCTCGTCAAAAAATATCTCCTCAAAAATTCATGTGGCTACGGACACAGTTTATGAGCTTTGTTGTCGTCAGTCAGATACTAGGGATGACCTAATGGAGGTACTTGAACTGGAAAACACGTCATGTAATCTAGGAAAACGCAACATTGCTGATTGTCCTAAAAAAAGGGTTTTTGAAGAATAAACGTTTTGTACTAGCTTAATAATCTTGGTTACTGAAAGAGCCACAATTAAATGAATTCCAGCTACAAGTGCTGATTGATTAGAACATTTATGAAAATTACCGTAAAACCTGAAAAAAGGCCCCAAACTATCAAGTTTAAGCTCGATTACCTCAATTCGTCTGTAAAATATCAGAAATTAGCCAACTGATAGAATATTGATAATATTACAATCTAAAACTTATCAGTTGAAAACTACCGTATTTCCTCTAATAGAAGCCCACCTCAAATAGAAGCCCACCCCGCGAGGTATTTCGAAAAATAGAAGCCTACCCTCTAATTGAAGCCTACCCTGAGAGATAGGTTGAAAAATAGAAGCCCATGGGCTTCTATAAGAGACAATGCGGTATTTGATATCTTAAACAGAAATCAGGATACATTGGTTCAAAGTATATGTATTGAATAAGCTTCTATTAAAGGAAATACGGTAATTGAGTTGCAAGTGTAGACTTCCGTTTTTGAAGCATTTAGAGGAGTCGAACCATGTTCCGCAAACTGTTTAAAATCATTTCCAGCTTTGGCCCAACGGAACCGTAGCCCTAGAACAATTTCACGCTTTGTATGCAACAGTTTTCCCAGAAGGTGACTCCAAAGCCTACGCTGAGCTTGTCTTCCGGAACATTGACCAAGCTCGAAACGGATCTGTCACTTTCCTGGTATCCCATTCCCTCTAAATTCCTCAAAAACTAAACAAACTTCAGGATTTCATTACCAACTACTCAAAAATCTCAAAAGGTTCACTTGACGAGCGTCTAGATTGGATCTACACCCTATATGACACAAATCGCATAGGATCTATTGGATACAATGAGATATTTAATGTTGTGAAGTGGGTTTTTTTTCGCGATTCTAGAAAAAAACCGCAAAAATCATTTTTATTGCTGTTGCTTCAGATCGATGTATCAGATGGTTGACGCGTCTTTGAAACCAGCTGTGCTTGCCACCATATGTCGACAACATACGAAAGTTGTGTTCAAGGTACGGAAATTTTTTTTTGAGAAGTAATTGTAGTAAATTTGAGTAGGGTGGTAGGGAGGCTTAGCTAAAACGATACATACCGTATTCCCTCTGATAGAAAACCGTTAACTTTCAGCTTCGTTATTTTGATTCCCGAAAAGGTATGCAGAATTTGTCAACCGATGAATTATTTATCATAATATAACCTGTATTTTATCAGTAGACAGAATATTGATATCTCTCATAGAAATCAAAATAATTAAGCTCAAAGTTGATAGTTTGACGGGCTTATATTTGAGGTAATGCGGTAGTTTCAAAACAAAATACAATTGCTTTAAAGGGACACGATAGATTTTTTGAAACTTCTTTTGTGTTACGGTATGCATTAAAATGTGACGGGGTACTTTAAACAGCGCGTTTCAATTGTGCCAGCTTAAGTTACTGTAGCTCAGCTAGTATATACGCGCCCTCAAGTTCAGTTAGTCGATAGGATTGCACAAATTTTCGAAACTCGAGATATTTTTTTTTCATTTTCCCAGAAATTTCAACAGTACATTTATTAAAGTCTAATCATCTATTCTCCAATAGTCTAGCCAAATATAGTAACCACCATTTCTCCTTCAAATCTGCACGTACCACACTTTTGATAAGAAATGAAACGGGAGTAATAAAAAGTGTTTAGTTTCTGTAAGTCACAAAATGTTGTTTACGCCCCAATTTTGTGACTTGCACTGGATGATTCGAAACTGATAGCATACGATTGACCAAAAACCGTTTTTTGCTTTGAAATCCTGAAAATGAAATCCTCAAAAACCGTACTGGAAATTTCAGACGATTTTTTTCAGAACCTCAACATCTCCATCGGCGGAAAAATCAATAGGGAAGAGTTCATGCAGCGTTGCCGTTCCGATCCTGAAATCGTGCAATCTTTGGAGCTCTTTGGCTCATTTTCCACCAGTCTTCTGCGTATCTAGTATTGAATATCCCAATTTTTCACTTTTTGATCTCTTTTGAAACCCATTGTGTTGTGAATCTCATGTTGTGCTGTATAAACTTATTCAATTGATTTATCCCAGTTTTCATTGCGTTTCTAAAAAACGAAGAAGTTTAGAATTTTCAGAAATTTATTTAACATTCTACAAGAACGAGAGAGGTGATGATAAAAGATAAGAGAGACGAAAAAATGGGGTTTTTTTTTGTCGATGGTTCTTCCAGATACACCAAGTTTGAGCCGAGCACAAGAATGTGAAAGAAAATCAATATTATAGGATTATAGGGATATATGTTTTTCGATACCATTAACTCTAACCAAAATTATGTTTTCAAAAACAAAACATTCATCACAATTCTAACACTCTATACCGATTTTTAGAACCAAATTGCATACAAAAAATGGGACAAGGGGCGGGGACAAATTGAAGGGGCGAAGTTTCAGCACCATTTCGGATGTTTCTGGGTGCTGATTAAATATGATTAAGACGTGTGGGGGGAACTAATCTCAGGAGGAAGAGGGGGAGGGGAAAAAATCTATACCGGATTATTTTGTACCCTAGACAAAGAAAATACACAAGCACACCATGAGTCCAATTAAAGGACAAAAAAAAAGAAAAAAAAAGAAAAAAGGAAAACAATTGATGGCAAGGAAGTTATTTGGGGGGGGCTGGGGAAGGGTCGTTGTCGTTGTTATCCAGGATTTTTTGGGAAGAAGAGGGGTGAGGTGGCAAAGAAGATAGTCTATGGCAATGAGCACACACGAGCAGCACACGTTGGAAGAACAAGAAAGTTGAAAAAAAAAGAAAAGAAAATCAAATGAAACGATTAGTGGATGAAAATCAGGGAAGTTTTTTGTTGGGGAGGGGGAGGAGACGATATAATCTGGTGGGGGCAATACTAAATCAAAATTATAAAAGAAAAAATCTGGCTAAACGGAAAAGGAAAATAAAAAGTTTTAACAGAAAATAACATCTCCTATACCCGGGCACTTTTTTAATATCGTACCAGTACGTAGTCGAAACCAAAAAATGGGTATGTGCAATATGTTTAGGATGCAGGTGGGTGTTTTGAATCTCTACCAGTACGGACCATCGGTGCTAAGTGCCTTCCACGACGCGAACTTTCCCCAATCATTATAGTCGAGTTTGTAGGCATCGTCTCTGTCGAGGTATTTGTGTCTGGAAAAAGAAAACAAATGGTTTTATGATACGCTGGATAATGGCCACCTACCCGCCGAACAAGGAAGCGCGACGTTGCTGTGGTGGCGGAAGAACTGGATGGTTTTGCTCGCAGTGGAGCACGTAGTTGGTACCCGAGTTGGAGTCCCAGTATTCGGTGCCGTTCGCTTTGAAGCAGATGCAGAATTCGATTTGGTGAATCTGAATAGTTTGGTAATAAGCAGAATTTGCCAAATAGCTTTGAAAATTTCCATGGGTTTTAAGGAATTGTGTGATCAAGAAACTGAGATTTTTTAGATGTCAAAATTCTGAGGACTCGCTTTTCTCGAATTCAGGGAATTTGATTTTTTTATTTTCGATTATCGCATATTTTGAGATTGTGAGATTCCTATATTCCCAGATTTTGAGATTCCTAGATTTTGAGACTCTGAGATTCTGAGATTTTGAGATTCTGAGATTCTGAGATTCTGAAATTCTGAGATTTTGAGATTCTGAGATTTTGAAATTCTCAGATTCTGAGATCTTGCAAATTCTCAGACTCTGAGACTCTGAAGTTCTGAGATTCTGAGATTCTGAGATTCTCAGATTCTCAGATTCTGAGACTCAGAATCTCAAAGTCTAAAAAATATGTAGTATTGAAAATCAGAATCTGAGAATTTCAGAAATACAGAATCTTTAAACTTCAGAATTGCGTCAATTCTGAGATTCTGAGATTTCGAAATTCCAAGATTACGAGATTCTCAAATTCAGAGTTTATGTGTTTCTGAGATTCTATGACTTGGAATTGCTGAGTTCCTGAGAGTTTCACCATCAAAATTTCGACTTCCATCATTTTTAAGTAATTTTGAAAGTAGAAAAAATAGCATGCAGAATTTTTACTCACCTGTAGCCGGGCTACAATAGCCCACCTTTCCCATTTATCTCTACTCCCCACTAACTACTCCATTTTTCCCCAATTCCACAGTACTCTCACCTTCTCCACCGAAGAAGGAAGGTCAATATCAAATTTGAAGCAATCGTAGACTTTGCTTGTCGACGGCTGATAGATGGCCGCTTTGTCCATATACGAAATCCACCCGTTCATAGTGTATCTCACAAACACACTCTTCTCAAATGCAATGTTTCCCACTTTGACGGTACCAAACACCTTGTAAGCTTCATTGTTAAGAATCACATTCTCCAATGACACTTTATTCTGAAAAGTATCCTTCTAGAAGCTTGCTGGAGTACTGTAACTTACGCCTTCCAAGTTCTCCCTGAAGCGAACATAATCAGCGGCTGGCTGCTTGAACGTCAAGTTCCAGACTGGCGCTGGCTCACGAACCACAGCTTCCTCCTCTTCGAACGAGTCGCCACGGTAGCGACGGAGCACCGATGGGCTCAATTTTGGAGGGCAGTCACTAGGCTCAGTGGCCACACGAATCATGGTCAGGTCTTGTCCACAATCGTCTGCGAAACGTACGGATTTACGGATCTTTTCCTCTTCTTGAAGCTCAAGTGGGCCGGCACAGAAAAGGTCCAAATCATCGTTGCCGCACTCACTGCTAGATGAGCTGTGCGATTGGTAGTCGCTTCCTTCATCTGGAAATTGTAAATATTTAATGGCTCGGTTATCAAGGAACTACAGTATCAGACAGATTAAGCCATTTGCAAGAAAACATGTTGCAAAAAAAGTCCAAAAATAGAAAATGGAAGATACATTGGATTTTTTGGGTTGGGTTGGTTAGCTTAGGTTTGACAAAACCTTAAGTGAATATGACGAAATCTACAGTAACCGATAAATGTGAAATACAGTATGAAAGTGAGTGATTTCGCTTTGTTCTTCCTCAAGCCAACCTGACGACAGAATCTACAGTAATCCTCATTTTAGAATACAGGTTTGATTTAAGTTGTTTTTCTCTTTTTTTCTACTTTGTGCCGGTCAATAAAAAATTAGAGAACTTGTTTTCAGTGGATTTTTGTCATTTTCAGGTGTCTGTAGCTCGGCTGTCAAGTGTCCGACAGTTTTGAAATTTTTGCAGAATGTTAAATAGACCCAGACTAAAAACTTCGCGTTTATTGAGTTTTTTGAAATCCCCCATGTCTTCAGATTTTGCCCATTTCTCAAAGACCCCTTTTTTGCCTTATTCTGAACTGAAAGTGATCGAAAACTTCATAGTCGAGCTCTACGCTCTCGAAAATGGCCAAAACTGCAGAAAATCAACTGAAAAGTTCTTTTACAGTAATTTCATCGTTTTCTGGGTCTCCATTAAGCCTTATCAAATGCTTTCAGGAATTAGCTTCCTCGTTCTGCAGACACATTACTATTGGTGATCTACCAATCAACTAAATTACCAGCCTAATTAGCGAATTAATCCCTCCCAAAATAGCCCACAAGTTTAATGAGAACATTACAAAGACAATCGACAAATCACCTTAATCAATTAAGAATCACATACCTTTTTCTTTGATCGTCGTTTCGGAGAGACGTTTGCGAACTGTATCCAAGTTGATTTGTGTCAGCCGCATCTTGTTAAGTCCCTCGGACTCGCTCTGCGAGCGGACCTGCAAAAAATGTGTTTTTTGGTGATGGGATCCAGTTATCAACAAGAGAGAATAAAGAAAAGAGAGGTTGTTTGTTGCAAAAACTTATTTGTGTCGTCGTTTTCTGGCGACAAGAAGTGCATAGTTCGATAAAAAAGCTACAGTATACCCGTTTCCAATCAGACAGGAGAGGACAATTGTGATAAACAGTGTGTACACGTGTGTCGTTTTCTTCTATTTCTAGAAAATACGTATATTCTCAAAAGAGACCTTTTTGAAAAACGGATGATCTTTTGAACTTTGATTTGGAGATGATTGTAAAGGGAAACAACTTCTTCTCTCTTTTTTCATTTTTGTTCATCCCTCTACTCTTTTTGAGAAGCCCTGAGGCTGGGGGCCTAAGAAGTTCTGCGTCTCTTGAATTCGCGTCTGGTTTATTTCTTTTTTTTTGATGCGCCACCCCTTACATCGTCACGAGCCGCCGCCGCTCCTAGCGTATTCTGTTTTTGCACGTCGCCATATAAAGTGCATCTCTAGAAGAACGAAACTCTTACCTTCAAACTGGATGCCTGTATGGAGGTGTCACCGAAGAACGGGAAACTAGCCGCCCGACGACATCCTGGCGATGAGGACAGAACTGAGAACGAGGCTGGGGCCGAGTGAGCTGCGCATGTCTCCCATTCTCGTTCGCGCCCCATTTCCATCGGCGCCCTGGAACTTTAACAAATGGTGTTAGGGAAATTGTAACATACTAGAGATAGAGTGTAGTATAAGCTCTAGAAGCGTTGGATATATATTGGTAAACATCTGTATATATTGTATATAGATAGTTCAGTGAGCAAAAATCATTTGGAGCAAGATACACAACAATAACAACATCAACAATCGTGGAAAAGAGGGAAACACTACTATGTACCTACACTGCAAACCAACCTAGTCAATCGAAATCTGAGCTCCCGGTACGCTTCTTCTAAATCGCCGAAACTGTCGACAAGCATGGAAATTGAAAAGCCCATGCTCACCGCGCGGGGGTCTCAACCACCCAAAGAGAGTCAACTAACTGGGACCCTCGTAAAAAAAGTTTTGTCTAGTAGCTTCAGGGGTTAGAAGAGGCCTAGAAAAGGACTTATCAAGAGAAGAAGAGGCATGCATGCAACACAGAGTTCTGAATCAATCTGTTGGGGCGCCGGCGGGGACACACAAGCAGCGGGGAGCTGCTGCTGCTTCTTGCGGGGGCCATCGGGCCCCGCTTCTCTCTTCTTTTTTCCTTGAACAAGCTCACGTACACACACACTCGCATTCTCACTCATTCTCGTGCTCTATATCTCTCGCTTTCCCTACCACTGTGTGGCCTGGCAATCTTCTGGGCTTCTAGTTCTTTTTTTTCTTTTCGAGATGATGGAAAACAAGGAGAGTATGGGTTTATCTTTTTCTTTTCTTTCTTGTCAGTCAGTTAGGTTTGACATGGGTGTCTGGAAGACGTGCATATCGCACAAAACAACTGTTCCGAAAGGAACTATGTACTCGGAGCTTTTTGAGGTCAAGAATCTAACATTGTGGATAGAATTTTAAAAAGTACGTCTATCAAGAGTTAAAAGGATAGGAGTAGCCGCGTAGCTCAAACAGAAAAATGCTAAAATATGCATTTTCCAGAAGAATACGTTAATTTGCACAAATGACAGGCGAATTAGGTATTTTTGTCACACTCACAGTACCGGTCATTTGAAATGTACAAAAACCTATTTTTTGTCGTTTTTCAGCCATTTTGACCATTTTCGGAAGTCTGGAGCTCGGCTGTCAAGTTTTCTGCCGCTTTGAAAATTTGGGAGGGTCTAAAACAGACCTGAATTGAAAACTTGGTCTTTGCAGAACTTTTTGAAAAATTATAGTTTTTCAGCTATTGGCCGATTTTGGAAAGACACCTATTTTTTGGAGGAACGGACCAAAAAGAGGTGTCTTCCAAAAACCTGAGAATAACTGAAAAACTAGGGATTTTGAACAATTTCTGTAAATAAAAAATTTTCTTAATGATCGGACACTTGACAATCGAGCTCCGGGTTCATGAAATTGGTATCTAGAAATTTGAAATCATAATTATCGTAAACACTCTAATAGAACGCCACACAAGTCGTCAACTTTGAGCTTATATATCTCATTTTCTGTAGGAGATATCAGAAAGTGATATACTGATAAAATGTTGCCAATATTATGATAAATGTTTTGTCAGTTTATTACTTCTTGAAATTTCTTTAATTTAAAAATTAAAAATTGAAAGATTGAAAGCAAAATAATATTTAAAAAGTTCTAAACGTTTTAAACAACAAAAATACATTAAAATCTAAGCTAGAAAAAAAAAATAAAAACTACGATCAAATCACAGAAAAGCGCAATCTAAAAGACTAAAGAGATAGAATTATCAATCTTGATGTGTACGCCACAACAGACACTGGGAAAAAAGGAGACCCCCCAATGGGTGTACGTGACCATCAGAAAAAAGGTGAAAGGCGAACGAATTGTCTACTAATAAAACTTTCTCACGTGGCTGAAGAAAGTCTATTTCCCGAAACAAACAAAATTGATAAAACTTCTAAGAATGGACAGATTGTCGGCAAAAATACGAAAAAATCGTTTGTAGAACAAATAGAAATGATACATACAGCGTAAAACAAGGACGAGGAGGAAGAAGAGAAGAGAACGCGTATAGTGCGCAAGGACCTCAAAAACTACCTACCCGCTGTGTCTGCGTCTCTTCCCTCTCGTTACAACCATCGCTCATTGCAAGTGATCCGAGAAAAGACCCGCGGATATTGTCTAGGTCAAATACTCAAATACCTTCGCCTGGAGAAAAAGGAAAAGTTCTGTTGGAAGAAAAACTGTTGCTACTTTCAGTTGTTTTGTTTTTTTTTCTCAAAAAATGATACATGAGCTCACGAGACTCATCACCTCGTGGTCATATTATTTTTGAACTTATTTTTCAAATGATATCATTTCTGGAAAAAAAAGTTTTTTGCAAAGAGAAGTTATCTAATAAATTGGGATCTACTACGAAGCTTCAAAATGTTAGGATCGATTGCAATTTTTAGGAAATTCCCAGCTGAGGCGTGGGAGGACAAGACAGTTATCCCACTTGTCATAAGGAAAGAATTTAGGCGGATAGGAAGAATGAGCAATCTTGCAAAACCACCAACTCCCGAACACTTCACGCCACAATGCACATACAAACAAAAATGAATGGCGGGGGGAGCAAAGAATGGTCAACTTTTTTTACCTCATGGGAGTTCTCTATGCTTAGCAGCTGTCAAATTTTTCTAATTGAAGATAAGCTATGAGATAGATAAAATCCAATTTTGTAGTTTTTGTGACAGAGGTAGAGAGGTAGAGAAGGAGGAAAAGTGATATCAATTGTTGTTGATGGAAAAAAAAGAACGGGAAATTGGTTAATAATAATAAGGCGATTATAAATAAATAAGAGGGAGTGGTGCTTATTGTGTGGAGTTGAAAGTTAAAGAATCAGGAAACAACTGAACTTTTTAGAGATGATAGAAATTAGAGAAATTGGAGATTATATTCTATTTTTGTGAAATATGCTAGAATGGATTAATTGGGTCGGATTTTCTTTCTAAAAATAGATTTGAATTTTTGGATGAAGCTACTGTTTTTGACATGTTTAAGCTTTTGAATTTATTATTTTTCAATTTTTTTGATAATCCCATTTTGACTAGTTTAGGCTCACCACCTGAAATATCAATTTGACGTACTTCCTCTGATAAAGCCCAAACCAAACCGTCAACTTTAAGCTCAACTTTCTTCATTCCTGGGAAAGATATCAAAAAATTGTCAACTGAAAAATTATTTGTCATAATATCACCAATATTTTCATTGTTGACAAGTTTTTGATATCTTCTACAGGAATTGAGATATATGATCTCAAATTTGATGATTTGGATAAACTTTTTCGAAAAGATTACGCTCCAAATTATCAATTACGAGCTCAGATTTTGGAGTATTCCTACTTTTATTTAATTAATTTACCGGTTTTTTAATAGCTATCGACTGATAAATTGACATTAAGGAAGATTTTTGTATTTTTACTAATTTAGGGGCACGACTTCAAATATCCATCTACCTTGTTTTCTCTACTAGAAGGGTACCTTAGATGCCAACTTTGAGCCGAAATATCTTGATTCTTGTGAAAGATATCAAAAAGGTGGCAACTGTTAAATTACATATCATGATAACACAAATATTTCATTAATTGACAAAATTTTGATACCTTTCACAGCAATCGAGATAATTGAGTTAAAAGTTGGCTGTATAATTTAGCACTTATTAGAGAAATACGGTATTTATTATCAGTTGAAACTTCGATTTAAAATTTGGAAAGATATTTCAAGACTTAGTATGTAAAGTACATGGCCAGGCATTCTGCATTTTGCGTTTTCGATTTAGAATTTACTTATTCTAACCTAATTTTTCACTAAATTTCTAGAACGCTATGATTCATGAGTTAGTTAAGAACAAGTAGCCAACGATAAGAACAGACTCATCGGTGTCGAGAGTAGGTATGTGTGGCAGGTTGGTGGGTGACAAGTGGAAATGTGTGTGTGTGTGTGGGGAGCTCCTCCCACTAATCTTCCCTGCTATCATCGAACGACCCCACCTCCTCGTGTCGAGACCAGCGTATACACGTGAACTTTCTTGCAAGGGTATGCCCCGGACAATTAACAACCGTCTTCGCACGTGAATCACACCCTCCGAGACAAGGCACCCCACCAACACCAGTACCCCCGCCAGGGTTTTTGATATGCAACACTGTGTGGCGGAGATACAATATACATACGTAGAGTTTATCGGGGCCAATGCCGTCTCTATCGAGAAATAGAGGTATCAAAAGTGTAAATAGACTATCGCATTGTTTTGAGACAAGAGAAGCAAGCATCAAGGAGATTACTGTAGACGACCACTACATCATCAGTTTAAAAAAGAAGAGGAGAGGAAGAATCAAAAACCGATTAGGGTTTTGCATTTCGAGTGTCAGGTTGAATAAATCAATCCCGCCGATGGATCATTCATTGATACCCGGGGAGAATGTTGCAGATGTCATTGCCACTAGAAGCAGTGGTCGGGTATTCCCCATATTCGTTCTCGTTAATCTTTTCTCTCCGAAACCGTGTCTCAGACCAAATTTCACATTTGCAATAAAAAAAATTCCCCCAATGAGGGGTATTTTTGACCGTAACTGATAGCAAGGGAATGCCTCTTCGGAGTCTTTGATCGTTTCGTGAAGGTTAGAAGTTTGGAGAAAAAGAAGAGAGGGATGGAATCTTGAAAGAACTTGTGTAAAGTATCTTGCCTCCTCTTGTTTTTTTGTCGCGTTTCGTTTCTTTTTCTTTTCAAACGAAGCTCTCGGATTTCTTTCTTCTCGCCATTTTATTATTTTGGGACAGAGTTCAAGAGAAGATGTGTTGTGGATTGATTAGGCGGAAAATGAGACAAGTACTCAGAGAACCTGATGGGTGACAAGTGGCAAGATACGTCTTTTTTGAAAGAACTGTTGGTGTCCCCCCGATCATATGGTTGATAAAGAAAACTATATTCAATGCGCGTCTTCTAAAGGTTGGGAGGTGAAAAAAATAAGGACAAAGTTGAGAGGGTTGTTATGATAGTAGGATCACCATTTTTAATGATAGACTGATTATAGAAAATCATTCGATTTTTAGGAGTTTCGACACATACACACTAATAACTACGGTAATAAAATGAACATTGAATAATAAAATTATTATTGGACTTCTTCGGGGTGTCGTGATAAGCAGTGACTGGGAGAAGTGTTGGGAGCAGAATTAAGTGACTATTAGGGTGACGAGTTACAGTAATCTTAAGTGTTCATTGATATCAAATTTTTTGAAAATCGCGACAGGATAATGGATTATAGAGAAGTCGGTTTGTGAAGCTTCTCGAACTATAAAGATCCACATTAACATATCAACTAGTTGTTACCGTATTTCCCACTTTGAGCCCAAATATCACGATTCCTGATATGGGAAACCTGTCAACTTATAAATTATTTATCGTAATATGACCAACATTTTAGGACAAATTTTTGATATCATTCGCAGGATTCAAGATAATTGAGCTAGACTGGGCTTACATTGTTGATAGAGCTTCTGTCAGAAGAAATACGGGGAACTAACATAAAATTTGAATTGTTCAAAAATGAATAGATTGAAAATATTATAGAACTCTAATAATGAGCAGATCTAATTTAACACAGACTCTCTGAGCAGATAAACGAGCTTAAATAAAAAAGGAGGATTAGATGAAACATTTTACAGATCCAAAATAATTCAGACATAAAGGCTATCAAATCATGAAACCGAAAATTTGAGGATCTCCAAAATCATAGAAATTCTAGAACATCTCTAAAATAATTCGAGAGAACAATTCCTATAAACCTATAGTTTTTGAAACCTAACTAAACACGGGTTGTTGCATAAAATTCTGGTCTCTCCGGTTTTGCTCTAATCACTGATAATGTTCCACTACGTCTGATTACTCAAAATATTAGAGAAAAATACTGAAACATGCGAATTAGCTGCATCTATGCTCAAATTCAATATTTTTAGATAAACTACTGTATAAGATACGATTGGATTACTGTAGAACGTTTGACGGTTTTTTCTGTTTTGTTTTATAACTATTAGTCTACTGAAAGCCTCATCATTAGTACAAAGCACTACCGCAGTACTTCCCCATCCCGAACTCCCCATCCTGAAATCTCAAACTTACATTATTTGAATCGACAACTGCATGACAGTGTAGCGAAAATAAAAACAAAGATAGTCCGATGAAAATAATGTTTTTATAAAGTTACCTTCTGAGGTGACAAGTGTCTGGTTACATGCAAAATTAGAAATCAACGACGCAGCGCTACAGACCACTCACACGGTGTTCTCGACAGATAAACAGAGAAAATGAGGTGACTGGCAAGTAGTTGACAGTTTTTTTTGTTTCGCCGAGAGAGATTGTTATTTGTGGGAGGTCCTAAAAAAGATTCGTAGAGAGACACTCTTGTTATGGTTAACCCCCATAGACCACTTGAAACTTTGAACTTGTCTCGTTTGTTTTGGGGATTCCTAGACGGAGCAAGAGCCGTTCAAAATTCTGAGGTACTGTATTCTGAAAAGTATTCACACCAATTAATGCGAATCTCCCTATCCTGCCCCGCCTCTAAAAGGAGAACTACCGTATCAAATAGACCAAACCATTTGCAAGAAAAAAAACGTGTTGCAAAAAAAAGAGACCAAAAATAGAAAATGGAAGATTGAACGGAAATTTTTTGGGTTGGGTTGGGCTTGTTAAATTATCAGGTTAGACGAATCCTTAAGTGAGTTTGACAAAATCTACAGTAACCCATAATTTTTGAAATTTGAGATCGATTTTAGTACTTTTTCCTATTTACAGTACCGGCCAACTAATTATATAAAAACGTGATTTACAGTTGGTTTTTGGCAATTTTCAGGACTCTGAAGCTCGACTTTCAAGTTTCCGATCTATCTGAAAACTTTGGATGTCGTAAATGGGATCTAGACTGAACCCTTTGCATTTTCAGAGTTTTTTGAAAAAGTCCAGATTTTCAGCTACTTGCCGACTTCTGGAAGTCACTGGCCTGTTTTAGTACTGAAACCGTTCAAAACATGGGTCTTCCACAAATCGGCAAATATCCTAGAAACTAGGGATTCTCAGAAAATTCTGTAGATACAAAGTTGGCAACCTAGTTATGTTTTACACTCTTCAAAATTTTCAATGTGAGCGAACACTTGAGTGCCGAGTTCTAAGCTTCTGAAAATGATCAAATATTGACGACTACTGAATGACGCTTGTAGAAATCTCACTAAAGAGAATCACTTCTAAATTTTTCACAAAAATTTTTGAACTTCCTTTTCAATACCGTACCCCAAACTTCTCTCTAGCTTGCTATCATTTGCACTCAAACGCAACGAGAAGAAGCAGAAAAAAATCATTTTATCAAGCGCTGTGTCTAATTTTAATAGGTTAAACTCTCGCGAGAGAACGAGAGTTGTTTGTTCTCGTAATTTTATAATCTCACGAGATTGCATCACGGATCACACACAGTTTGCTTTCCCCCCAGAAGCATAGGAAGCATAGTGCGAGCAATTTCACGTGTTTCACGTGTGAGTGCACTTGATGCACCTACTCCGAGGGCTTTCCTTCGAAATCTTGCATCAGCCTGATGGCCTTTTTCTTGTTTTCGATCTTTTTAGTTCAATGAGATAGGTGGCGACGGCGTCTTCGATGATGTGGGATGTTTTTACTACCGTTTGTACGTTAAGAAAGGAATGTCTTTTCAAAACAGTGTCTTGCAATCGGGGGTAGCCCCTTCGTTTTCTTCTTGCACCGAGAATGAATTTCACATGGTTTGAAAAAGATGATTGCCAACCTTCGAAGTGATTGGAGTGCGTTCTTTGAGTTTGGTACGATTATAAGGATGGGGATAGTGGATCACGTGATGTTAAGAAGAAGCAAGAAGTTGTTTATCACTTTTGTCTCTTTTCTATTGGGGACACCCAGTTTGAGTTCTTTTCCCGTCTCGATTGGTTTTTGGACAGTGAGAGAGAGAGAGAGAAAGAGAGAAGTTTCAACTCTCACTGATCATTTGTGTTTGCAAGATAAGGCAGAAAAAAAATGAGTTGTTTTGAAAGACTGATGGAAGACAAAACCTACAAGCTCTATGGTGCTCTATGAAGAAGACTAATGGTTAAGGGTAATTTATCAAGTAAAAGGTTGTTGTTGGCATCTCTTGATTTTTACACAATTGGAAGATTTGGATGTGGCGTGATAACAAACAAATTAATCACTTGCTTTTTAGTTGATCCTCCTGTCAGAGAAGGTTTTGCAGACCAAAGCTTAGAATTTACTCAATAGTTACTACCTAAATTATCAATTAGTACCGGTCCATAAGAAACAGTCCATCAGATTTTGAAAAAAGTATTTTCCAGTTGATTATAGGCGATTTCGACTATTTTCAGAAATTTGGAGATCGGCTGTCAAGTCAGATCGAAAAGTTCGGATAGTTCAAAACAGACCTACCGTAAAACTTGTATTAGAAGGGCCCCTTTAATAGAAGGGCCCTCTAATAGAAGGGCCCTCCGAGAAGGGCTTGGAAAAATAGAAGGGCCCCTGTAATAGAAGGGCCCCCGTAATAGAAGGGCCCTCTGCGAAAAAAGACCCCCTTCAAAATGTTTTTTGAAATCAGAAAATTTCCGTACTTTTCCAGTAGAAAATTTTCCGGAAACTCCACAATTATATAGAAATTTGTTGAAACTCTATTTTTCGATGAAAACATCGCTGAATTTTGATGAAATTGGCTTATTTTCGTGACTTTTGAACGAAACTGCGTCGAATTTTTCGATGCTAAATTTCGGAAAAAAACTGGCCGGAAAAATGGAAGGGCCCCTCTAATTGAAAGGCCCCTGTAATATAAGAACCCTCCGGATGTACCTTGGAACAATAGGAGGGCCGGTCCTTCTAATACAGGTTTTACGGTAGATTGAAAACTTGGCATTCACACAACTTTTCAAGAATTCCTAGTTTTTAAGCTAATTGCCGGTTTCTGAAAACCATTTTTCAATGTTTCTAGTGCGAAAATTCAAAAAGAGGTGTCCTTCTGAAATTGGCAGATAGCTAAAAAACTAGGAACTTTCAAAAAATTCTGTAAACTCAAAGTTTCCGATCTAGATCTGTTTTACACACTCCAAAATTTTCAGAATGATCGGAAACTTGTTAGCTGAGCTGCAGGCTCATTATATTGCTCGAAATCGCCAAAAATACACTTTTGCACATCTCACTGACTAGTACTGTATATGAATTCATAATACTGCTACAGTAAGAAAACAATATGCTCCAAAAAAAGCAAAAAAAATATCGAAGGGGTCTCCTAGCCAGCAGCATTGCTAACCTTTATTATGGTGTACTACTGACATTCTCGCTCTGGTAAATATTTACAAAAGTTATCAGGAGCTCCCCCAAACACGTTTGCTGGTATTTTCGGAAGCGCCATCCTGTCGGCAAAAAGGGTTTCGGGGTAGAAAAATGTTTAGGTCAATTAAACGAATTTCCAGGAAACACTGAGGGAATTGAAAGGGAATGGAAGGAGAGAAAAAATATGAGAACGCGCATATTTCTCAATTTTTATGACTCATTGTTTTGTTTTTCTAGAATGTTCGATTTGATCGAATTTTTGAAATAACCGTTGAAATGACGTGTCAGTCTAAGCGTATACATTCAAACAAAAATCCTCATTTCTGCCAAAAATCAAGGACGGCCTTACTTGCGACCG
Organism: Caenorhabditis nigoni; assembly: GCA_027920645.1. NCBI lineage: Eukaryota > Metazoa > Nematoda > Chromadorea > Rhabditida > Rhabditidae > Caenorhabditis > Caenorhabditis nigoni. The sequence goes on from CP115869.1 coordinate 3,856,950, forward strand.
GGCCTTCGCGGAATCTGCCATAGCTTCTTTTAGAATTAATATTTTTAAACCAACTAAATTAGATACGATAGAACTGGACAAGTACTACAAAATGATACTATTTGGAAAAAATTGTAACTTATATATAAACAAAGTTACAGACAAAACAAACATGCCCTCTCCCGGCCCGGGCCAACGCGTCAAGGCCCGCCAGTTTATGACTTGTAACTTTGTTCATAGACAAGACACAGATTCCAACATATAATCATTTTGTAGAACTCGCAGAGTTCTATCGTTTCTAACTTAGTATGTCTAAAAATACTGCTAAATGGAACTATGACAAGGCCGCGACGGGACCGGCAAAGTCTCGGTCGCAAGATTTTTGGTAGCCAGAATTTCCGCAGCGTTCGGCTTTAAATAACGAATAATTTTGAAAAACTATGAAAATCTAGGGAAACCTTATTATTTGAAAAATTGATAACACATAATTTTGAAGCATGGAAACATTGTAAACTTGACAACCTGATAAGCTGGATGGTCAGTGTCAACTCTAACAATGATTAGGTTGATAGAAGAAGGGTCATCGAAAAGTTTCGAATTGATTTTTTTTATGATTTTTCGAAAAAAGAAAAATATGATTCAGAAGTTTTAAATTCAAGACAAATTGGATAGATTAGATTTTATTTTTAGAAAGTATTTTTCAAGCTTTTAGAGATCTCATTATAATTTTTGACGCCTTCAGTAAGTCATTGACTAGTTTTAAAATCTACAATAGAAGCTGAAAATTACATTTCTGGGTCTTTTTGAGATCTTATGAGTCCTGAAATCCTATTGAGAATCATGGATTTGAGCGGTATGCAATGTTCATAAATCAATTAATCAACTCAAAAATCCTCTATTCTGAACTAGTGTTCATTTTCTGGTCTATGCTATTCTAACCTATGAAATCTGTCCTTCTAGCCTATTCTTCAAAATCATAAACTACGATTTTCGCAACATATCCTTTCACTGATATGATAACGAAACGAAATATCACAAGAAACAGTAGAATAGATACATTTTCGAAATCATATAAAATTTGAACTTCAATAACCCGACAGTTCACTATCTTTCTCTTGCTTCTCGAAACTTCCAAACACGATGGTTTTGGTTTTTGACACTTGATGTCTTCTTTTTTCTACACAAACAAATCCATTAACACGTTTTGATCGTCTCCACTATCAATTGCCACTAACAGACAGCTACATCATCAATCTACGTGTTCCACTTCGTGCAAATGTACCACGTGCGGATAGTAATAGTAGTACAGTACCACTACTACTAGAATCAAGTTTCGTATCATCTCACCGAACATCAAGGAACAAATTTGTATTTCATTACTACAATTTTGTCACTTTTCTTATAAAAACAAGTCATGGTTTTTGTGGTTACTTGATCGCAATGATCAAAGATTCGTTTTCTACCCCTAGATTTGATTTATAGCCCAAATGGATAAAAAAAAGAGGAATAAGAAGATATCTATTATCACTAACAACAGTTTTGAGCGAGTAACAGGTTTTAGGAAATAAGGAAAAAATATGAGAAAAAGAGAGAAGGAGATGAATAAATTATTACTTTTCTAATTTTACCTGATGGTTCTCTAGTGTTAGTCCACTGAAAAGGAAAAATTTAGGTAAGTAAAGTGGCGTTATTTTCTGATAATCACGGTTTCATATCAGTTGTCTCGGAAAGTAATGGAACAGGAATGAAAATTTTTAGTGGGTTTAAAGACTATTAGTGGGGGTTATCAGTGAGTGCAGAAATGCAAACCGTGCATATTGATAATGATATTGGGTAAACAGAGTTATGATTCCAGATAGACAGAAAGATGAGGTCACTTACGTCAATTTGATGTTCCAGCTCATTTTTGGGAAGCTTTAAAGATCACAGATCCTTGCAAAGGGGAAAAATCACAGAAGATAGAAGAAGAAGAGGAATAAAGTGATAAAACCAGTTAGTTTTGCTGTTCATTCATAATTTTGTTCGCGAATGGAGGATCCTTCTCTGATTTCTTCTTCTTTCGTGGGTGGCGATGGATCGTCCCAATTTCCTATCACTTCTCGTTCCTCCTCTTTCTCTCTCTCTCAGTCTCCGAGTCTTTTTCCAATCTACTGTGTTGTTTGTCGAAAATGAGCGTTGTGCAAAACTACCTTCACGTGTAGCGCCACGTGTTTCACGTATGAGACTTTTTACACACACAAGAAGCGACTATTTGCAAGCAAATCCGGATGAGGTTGAGGAGAGAGGGAGATATGATCAAAAATAAAAGAACCTTCTATCTTTTTTCCCGTCTCAATTTTTTTTTTTTGAAAAACCCCCTTCTCTAGATACCAACAGGTACCGGGTGGTGCGACATGAGCTGATGCAAGCAAGTTCACTGTTCACATACTAATTCGCTAGTAGTAATAGTTTTCCAGTGACTTATCAGTGGCTCACATTCCGAAGAATCAGTAAAACTGTTGTTCGGCCAAAGAAGCACATGGGACATAAAAAGGATCATTGGAAAAAAAAATTAACGCTGAATCTGCTCATTTTTTCTACTTGACTGGAAGTGAAAGTGTTCAAAAAATTTTATGAAGTTTAGATAGAACGTGGGACAGGTAGAAAATAATATTGAAGTATCATTTTAGAAAAAAATGAGGTCTAATTACTTCATCTAAGTTTGTGTCTTAATTGGAGAAAAAATAACACACGTGACGATTTATTGGGTCATATGACATAATTCAGATGGTGTCTATCCTCACGTTTTCAAAGTTTAGAAACTTGGCAGCGTGATTTGATACAACAGCTTGGTTCTTGTTTTGGGCATTTCACAGTTTTATTTTTTGGATTTTTGGAGATTATATTTACCAATCGAGAGATATACCGTATATCCAAAGCGAATGGCCCTTCTACTACAGGTGTTACGGTATATGTATCAAGTAGGAAAGATCATAGTTTTACAGCTATATCAATAATCTGATCAGTTTTTTGAAAAAGAAAGTTCAAAACCTTCGTTTATTCCGGAATTCAAAAATACCGAAACTTTGAAAACAAAAAATTACGAAAGTCAAAAACTTCAAAACTTTGAAACTCGGACTTGGAATTTTCGAAATCCCGAGAAGTTACAAAAAGGCCATTACAAATGTGCATGCCCAGAAATGTCAGGATTCCTTAAGCTGAAATCTTCATACAGTAATACGGTAGTACAAGGGCTCTCATTGATCTTTAGCCTACTGTATCTCGGTTTTTTTTCTAATAAGACGAAACAAACTTGACAAAAAGACCATTTCTAAAATTATACTGTAAATTTTATCAGTGTATCACTGGCACCTACCACAGAAAACGAGATGAACAGAAGGATTACAATTGAGAATATAGGTTTTACAATAAATTGGTTTTTTCGTACAAGTTTGAATTTTTGAAAATCGTCATTCTGAAAATTCAAAATTATAGCTATTTCCCTCTCAAAGTTTGTTCGAAATCCTATAAAAATTTTGACTTCCGGCGATTCCCTTATCAAACCAAAATCTGATGTCACGTGACGATTCTACTTACGAAAACAAACCCATAAACTAAACCTGTTGATCTTCACTGATTACCCTGCTACAACCTTGAAAGACCCTTTTTCCCGAATAAACACCACCGAAAATCCAAACCCGCAAAGCAATAATTCACTTCCCCAAGGCCGACACACGCTAAAAACTCACTTTATTTTCTTCGCGATCATTTTAGGATGATGTCAAGAAGGGATGAATATGAACGAATAAGATTTATGACTTGGATTTGAACAGTTTTTCTTTTTATTCCCTGTCTTCACCATCCTTTTATAGGGAAAATGCGTTCTTCTGGGAAAAAATTGGGAAAAAATGTCTGTCTGCAAACGGCGATTTTCTTAATTGCCCTAATTCATCATATGTTTTCCAATAAAAGTGCATTTTGAATATTCTTGTTTACTTGTGAATTTGCACTTTTCTAACCCTAGAGTGCAGTTTAGCAAAATGTTGTTTTGCGCCGAACGCTCTTCGGAAGAAGTCGTCCCTCATAAAAAGCTCGCCCCTCTTACGTTACCAGGGCAACACGAGCCGCGCGTGCAACTCGTATTGAATTTCTCCTCCTTTCTCGCTAGCCTTACTACAAAATGGCTTACTTATTTGGACTCGGTGATGGTATTCTGATTGCTTTGGGGATTATCCTGGTGGCAGTGTCGCTGTGTATTGTGAACAGACGATCGAAAGAATTGTGAGTATAATTACTTTTTGTGTCAAGTCAGATAGAGGTGTGCAAGCGCCATCTCAAGAGAATACAAATGGGTGTGGTGCTAGGAATAAATATTTGGATGGATTTTGTGGTTTAGTTGAGAAAATATTTTTCTGGAATTAGGACTATTTTATTGCTATGAAACTTCTTCGACGGTTGGTGAAACATTTGAAGCGCACATTCTTGTTCAGGTTCTTTTTTCAATTATTGCGAAATTTGATCAGAAATTAAACTTGAAAAATTTTATTAATATTGTCAAAGTGGCAAAAAATTATTCAAAGTGTACTATTGGTCCAGAAGCAAAAATGCCTTTAGCCTATAAATTCCGTGCGCTTTTGAAGTTCTCAGATTTTCTGTTAATTGTTATTTTTAGATTATTTTTCTCGATGTTACAAAAAATAGCAAACAAACTGAATAAAAGTCTCAAAATTACCCAAAAAATCATGAAAATTGTCGAAAATCGATCAATAATTATTTTCAAATAATATAATTTTAAAAATATTAGGGTGTTACATAAATAATGTCGTTTTTTGGCACCACTCTTTGAACGAAGATAACTTCAGTGAAACTTATGTTCATCAAACAAACTATGTACCGTTCGAATCAGTACTTTTTTGCCTATAATATACCAATTTGATAAATCTATCATGATAGAAACCAGAAGCCCAGGCAGTGATGAAACATTGGAAACCCTTTTTGTATAGTCGATTTTAATGAACTGGTTCTCTTTGGGGAGGCTTTACAGATGCTTGTAAAACTGGTAAGCAATAACGGAAATGTCGGCAAGCATGGTGATTGACCGATAATTTTATAACCGAACGTATTCCATGTTTTGAGCCACCATGATTGCAACATGTGACATGGAGTTGTCGTCGAGTAGGATTGTTGCAATTTTTTGACTAGTGCTGGCAATTTGGATAACAAATTTTTCTCTATTTCTTGACAATTGTAAACCGCAGTGACAGTTTCTCATCTTTTCAGGGCGTCATAATGAATAAAACCGAAAGACAGACACCAAACAGTCACCATAACCCCTTTTTGGTAAATTTCTGGGGTTGTAAGATGTTGCACCTTTTGGCTTTCGACCAGATATGGCGCTGGTTGCATTATGTTGTAGTATGGAGTCCATTTTTCCTTATACGCCACAATTCGATCCAAAAAAAGATCATTTTTCTATCGTATGAGATGTGTTCACAAACTAGAGTAACGGTGCAATTTGTGACGATCGTTCAGTTCATGAGAGAGCATATATCTGATTTTTTTGTATTCTCTTTTTTTATTTACGTCTCAAAATTGTTCCGGTAGAGACTCCAAACGCTGCCAAAGGTTCCCTGGCGGTCGATCTCGGATACCCCTTTCACCATACTTCAGTATTCATTCCACCACATTTTTCTCTTCGAGGGATGCATCTCCTCATGTGAATTTTGTAAACCATCGCTGTACTGTTTTTCTGTTAGCACTTCTTTCTGCGAAAGCACGCTTGATATTTTCGGTTGTCTCGGTTGCATTTCGGCCGAGCATGGATTCGTATGAAAAATAAGCGAAAAAGTACACCTTTACCATAATTTCTCCTCGAATAACTGAGAGCATTATGACACATGTTAGAAAAGGATTTTTGATGACTTGATTAGGTGTGTAAGAAACAAAAAAAAATTTGACACTAGAACGAGCCATGACAGAGAAAACTGCCCTCGAAAAAAAACGACATTATTTATGTAACACCCTAATACAAATAATTAAAAAATATTATTTTAAAAAATAGACAATTATCAAAACCAACTGGATCACGAAAAAAATTACAAAATGTTTCTAAAACCAAAATCCAAATACCGTAAAACCTGTATTAAAACGGCCCCTTAAGTTGAAGGGTCCCTCTAATAGAAGGTCCCTCCGTGAGAGGCTTGGAAAAATAGAAGATCCTCCTCTAATAGAAGGGCACCCCGTAATAGAAGGGACTCTCTGTGAAAAAAGACCCCTTTTTGAAATGTGTTTGAAATTAGAAAATTTCCACACTTTTTCAGCGGAAAAAATTTCGGGAACTTCACAATTTAATAGAAATTTGTCGAAAATCTTTTTTTCGATAAAAATTTTGCTAACTTTTGGTGAAATCGACAGATTTTCATGAATTTCGAACGAAACTTTGTCTGATTTTTCGATGCGAAATTACGGAAAAAATTGGCCAGAAAAATAGACGGACCCCTCTAATTGAAGGGCCCTGGCACCTAAGAACAATAGGGTCGGCTCTTCTAATACACGTTTTAAATTTTAAATTTTGAAAATATTCAAAACATCATTGAATATTTGTAAAACTTGGAAGAAACCTAATGATGGGAATTTCAACAAAATATTTTTTTTTCAAATTTCACAAATTTTATTTTCCATAAAAACTAATTTTCCAGATCCTCCATCCTGAACTACGTCTTCATCGCCACTCTTCTCCTCTTTTTATTGTACTGGTGGCCGGTGAAAAACGTGAATGAGCCACCAATCGACGAGCAGATCAAAACCGACATCATCCTCATTCCCCGAATTGTATTCTTTATTTTTCTCCCATTCTTTCTCATATATCTCATCAATTTGTATGTCCGCCACGACCTATTCAACATTGTCAGAGCACAATCGACGGCGAGTAGACACGCCAAACCTTGGCTGATTGAAGCAAAGATTAGAAGTAGACGTGACGGCGGAAAATCGAAATAAATTGATTATTTATGTGTCTGTTGATCTATTTTTGGGTTTTGAGCTATGAAGCTAGCTTTCTGTGGTGCCTGAACACATCCCTGGTTTCAATTCCAGAACAAGAAAAATCCAGGATACATAACTAAAAACAATTTACGTCACCTTTAGCGCCACGGGTCAAGAGTTAACCTAAATTAAATTGCATTTTTTCATCTGAACATATTTGTCGCCTATTACAAATTATATTTGAGAAAATTGTATCAATTTTTGCTTTCAGGTGTCAGACTACTGTGAATCATACTACTACTAGTCCCCATGTAGTAGAACCACAAGACCAACTACTACATCCATAAATCTGTCAAATTTGGCAGTTTGTTTTTAGTCCAAAGCTTGAGCTATACTACTTTTTCGGTTTCAATCTTGTTGGTTCCTAGAATTTGTAATTTTAAAACAACCTTGTTCTAACTAACATGTCGCAAAAGACAAAATTTTCAAAGAACAAAGACATGTTCTATACAAACTCATCCCTCTTTTTTTTCAAATTCGTCCGAGTCCCTTCTTCCTCCACCTTATATCCTTTCTGTTCAGTTTTTATGACTTTCCATTTTGACGAATAGAATGACAGACAGTGGGTACGAAACGACAATTTCAAAAGCACAATTAATCTTATGACGTTTTGGGGGTTTAGAATATTGACACGAATTGAGTTTAGGATGGTTCGTTGGAGTTGAATGACCAGAGTTTCTTGGGCAGAATATTGACCAATACACAATAGTCATAAGTTTCAGAAGAGAATCGCATCATTTTGTAATGGTCAAAGTATAGAGAAACAGTAAGCAATTGACGTAAAACTACAAAAAAACATAGGATTTCATGTAGATCTTTGAATTGTAAACTAGCTGTTACTTTGAAGTTAAATGGAAATACGCGGAACGTGAGATTTCATGAAATTCAGGTTATTTAGTAAAGGAAACTTGTTTATCAGTCTGTTTTGAAAAAAAAGTTCAGTGTTTCAAGAAAAGTAAACTTTTCTCACGACCAAAATTGAGAAAATTCAATTTTTTCTTATTTTTAGAATCCGGCAATCAAGATCTCCAAATTTCTGAATTTCTGAATTTTTGAATTTTTGAATTTCTGAATTTCTGAATTTCTGAATTTCTGAATTTCTGAATTTCTGAATTTCTGAATTTCTGAATTTCTGAATTTCTGAATTTCTGAATTTCTGAATTTCTGAATTTCTGAACTTCTGAATTTCCGAAATTTCTGAATTTCTGAATTTCTGAATTTCTGAATTTCTGAATTTCTGAATTTCTGAATTTCTAAATTTCTGAATTTCTGAATTTCTGAATTTCTGAATTTCTGAATTTCTGAATTTCTGAATTTCTGAATTTCTGAATTTCTGAATTTCTGAATTTCTGAACTTCTGAATTTCCGAAATTTCTGAATTTCTGAATTTCTGAATTTCTGAATTTCTGAATTTCCGAAATTTCTGAATTTCTGAATTTCTGAATTTCTGAATTTCTGAACTTTTGAATTTTTGAATTTCTGAATTTCTGAATTTCTAAATTTCTAAATTTCTAAATTTCTGAATTTCTGAATTTCTGAAAATCGGGAAATCTGGAAGTTGACAGGCGAGCTTTTTTTGGGAAACTTGAAATTAGTTTTTTTTTGTTGAAAATTCAGAATTCCCAATTTTTTGAATTTTCAACATTTGAAAATTTATGTAGTCATGTTATGCAACTCTTTGGATTGTAAATATTAAACCTAACCCGATTCTAGTGCCTCAAACCCCATTTTCTATGCTCTACGTAACACTTGTCAAGCCTGACCACCGATTATTCTGTCCTAGACATTCAATGAAACATTTTTTTTTCACGTTTTTCACGTTTTAAAACAAAACAAAAGCAAAACAATAGATGAGAACCTAACTACTTCCGCAAGTTTTTCAACTTTTGGAAAATCCATCTGTCTCGGGCCAAGTTCTATGTATTTCAGACAGCAAAGTAAATCCTTGGGCCGAGTTTTACAAATTTCAGACAGTCTAGTGAACTACAGGCAGCCAGAAAAACTCACTTTGGCCTTTCCTGTGTTTTTTTAAAAGAATCTAAAATTAGGCGAAACCCGTCTATTCAGTTAAAATTTTACGTTTTCCACCAAAACTTTAGAGTCTAAATCCCAAGTACTTTGCGTCATGCACCATGAAATGCATAAGAAATAAGAAGCTACGAAAGTCACAATTGGTCCCCTTCCATGAAAGCAACCCTAGCGACCCGTCGGCTTCTTAGATTCGTTCCAATTTCAATTTCATTCATTCAATCCTTTTCCTGTTTGCCTCGACTCATTTCAATCCTTCTAAAAATCGCTTAAGATGTCCTTGTAAACCACCAAGAAATGATGCAATGATGAGGAATGCGTAGGACTGCGTGTACCATTTTTGTTGACTTTTCTCTCTCCAAAATTCCAACAAAATTGGCTTTTGAAGAGATATTACAAATTTCCAGAGGAGCCCCCCGTTGTCGTCATCGCTCTCCCTGTGCAAACACTTGACTATCTAATTTGAGTTCCGGATGAAATTTGTTTTCTCTTTTTTCTACTTCCCACTAAGATTGGTTTTTTTTTCTACGAGACTCTTTGTACCAGGAAAAGATTCAGGAAAATTGAAGAAAATTTGAATTTGAGTCAATGAGTTTCTAGAACAGGACGAACAGCAGTTTCTAGTAAAATGCGAACCCTGGTTGGGAATCGAATTTTGTTCTTTTTTCTGGTTTTGCCAGAAATGGATACGGATGAGTGGAAAAGAAAAACCACGATAAAATGTTTTCCAATTTTTCCCTTTTTTATCGAACTTCAAAAAATGATTCGAGTGATTCAGATGATTCGTACAACGTAAAATTGTCGCATGACCCATAAAAATGAAATCATGAGCTACAGTAGTTTTGGATGAGCTGTACGACAATTATACGCGACATCACGTGACACTACAACCCAGATACAATTATCTTTGTCAGGTTACGTGATGTTTTTGAAAGAAAAAAGAGAAAAAAAAACAAGAAATAATACTCGGAGAAGATATAAACTGGTCTAAGAAAATAATGGAAAAAAAGGAATAAAAAAAGGTTTGGGTACCAGGATTCAAAGTTCAATTTTGAACTTTTTCGCATAGTTGGGAATTCGCGAATTAAATTTTCGGATGAGTCTTCAGAAATTGAGAAACTTTGATCTCATGGATGTTCAGAACGGATTCGGAATTCCGGAAATTGAAAATTCCGAGAGAATATATGCTTTAGAGGTTTTGGACTACTGTATATCAAAAATTCATGCGAAAAGTTTGCTTGCGAATATCAAACTGATTTTTTGAATTTTCGAAGATTCTGAAAATACCAAAGTTCCGAAATTTCCGAAATTGGAATATTCCAAAAGTCCGAAATCCCGAAATGCCAAAAAATTCAAAATAGGAATATTCCAAAATTCCGAAATTCTGAAACTTTCTGAAATGGAATATTCCGAAATTTCAAAATCTTCAAAATCGGAATATTTCGAAAATTCCGAAGTTCTGAAAATCTCAAAATCCAAATTATCAGATTCCCGAAAATCTGAATTTTCCGAGATTCAGAATATCCAAAATTTGCAAAACTGGAATATTCCGAAATCACGAAATTCCAAAAAAAAATTGGGTTATTCCGGAATTCAATTTGAAAAATTACTGACAAGGCTATTCCGAACATCCCTGTCTAACTTTTGCTGACGATTTTGGTGCTTCTCTAAATGCATCCCACACTGTGAACTTGCTAGTCTTTATTAAGTTGGCCCAGATAACAAATCCCGACGTCAACAATTTGATCCCATCTCCTTTTTTAAAGTGCTGACTCAAAGAATCGAAAGATTTAAGTGCAAAAAATATATCTATCGGTACAATCTTTCTAATAGAATTTTACGTGTCTTTTTTTGTTTTTTAAAGCAATTTTTCCGAATTTTAGCCGGAGTAACCGCATAGCTAGGCCATTCAACTCCTCAAGATGTCCCCTCTGACCTGAATGTTCTTGACTCACAAAGTTTTCAAACTGATTTCCGTGTCCAAACACTTCAGACAAAAAACTTCGTCTTCCTTTTCATATTTTTTCTGCGAACACTTTTTCCCAGTTCCTTGAAGCAACTTCTTTCCCGATTTATATCAATTTTGCAAAAAATTCAAAAAAATAGATTTGTCTTTTTCCAAGCCACGTCACATCACTCATTTGAATGTCAAACGGCGTAGCGACAACAAAAACGGCAGTGAATAAGGAGAAAATCTCAGATTTCACCTCTTAGCCTTTATTCTTTGGGATGGAGAATTCATTTAGTCTTGATTCTCTCCCAGCTGGTGGTGGATTTTAAACCCATTTCTTATTTTTATTACCTCCTCTCATCCCACGCTTGCCGACCATTGTATACCTGATGTAGCCTAAATGAAACCTTCACTTCCATTTTTTCATTCTTGGTTTCTCAAATTTGGTAGTTCCTTGAGAATTGAAATTCATTTGATTGACAACTCTTTGAAAATTGACGATCAGATGTTGAGAAAGTGTTATGAATTCGAAATTTGGAATTCATAACTTGAACATGACCCTTTTTTATTGCTCTTTCTGCTCTTGTGAGTAGAATACGGACCCACTAACTTCCATTCCGGAAAAGCAAATCATATGATGTGTTTTTCAGTGAAAAATTCACAATGAAAGGTAACTGCTTCCATATTCTACCTATTTTCGCTTTCATTTTGTGTCTACCTCACTACCAATGTTCTGGGAAAACAATATTGAGAAGTTTTTTGGGAATCGGAAAGTTCAGGGAGGACAGAATCTTTCAAAAAACCTCAAATTGCGATTTTTCTTTCTCGCTTTGGAGTCCAGAAATGGTTCATTCGGTATTCACACCACTAAACATCAAGGTGACGTACTTTTTGCATAATCCAGTAGCCAATTAGGTCGACTTGATCTAGAAAGGTGAGAAACATCACGTTATGTCAAGTTGGACAGGTAAAAAGAAGCCGTTTCGGTGGCCAAAAAAGTCTCTGAATTTTTTTTTTCAATTTTGGAACTCGTTTATTGTTTTGAAAAAAGAAATGAAGCGGAAAAAAATTTATTCGAAGGGAATTATTTAAAAACTAAATTTCAGTCCCAAAGCTTTTGTGGAATTTCCGAATTTTCAGAAATTATATCAAAAATAAGAAAAATCGACCTAATACGATTTATGGCAGAGTAATAGTCTCAAAACCAGAGAATTGTTATTTATCATTTTGATAGATTTTCTGGTAATTTGTCCCCAAAGTTATGATATAGATTTTGGGAAATCCTTCCCCAGTAAAATGGGGTTTTGAGCTTGAACCTGAGGAATTTGAACTGAAATTGTTTTAAAGCCCCTTGACAAAAATTCGAACTGAAATAGCGAATTCATGTAGAAAAATATATACAGTACCGGTCAATAAGATCTACAAAAATAAATTTCTCAGTTGACTCTTGGCCATTGAAAATTTTAAATAAGCAGAATTTTTCGAAAATTCTTAATTTTTCTGCTATTCGCCGATTTCTGGAACGCAGTCTGTTTTGTCGGTTTTTACAAAAACGTGAGAAAAACTGGTATCCTTCGGAAATATGCAAATTGCTGAAAAATCATGAATTTCCAAATAGTTCTGTAAATGCAAAGTTTTTTGTTAAAGTCTGTTTCACACCCTCCAAAAGTTTCAAAGTGATCGGAACCTTGAAAGCCAAAATATTGCTTTCTCCAAATTTTGCACAAACTACCGTAAACTTTCCGAATGCTCCAAACGGACCCGAACAAAACACATTAGACCCCGTATGAAATCATCCGACAGACAATCCGCAAACATTTTGACAAGCTAATGGCGGTTTCCAAGTGACCCCGCTTGAAACGTGTCCTTATTTTTTTGTTTTGGCTTTTTTCTTATTTTTTGCATCCGGTTTAGTCTATCCAATTTTCCACACGTATTCCTTACAGCATATCCAAATTACAGTACTCTTCAATAACCTATGTGAAATCATATAATCCTTCTTTAAAATTTTTCAATTAATTCTCATTTCCCACGCATTTCGTATAGACAATTTCCATTTCTCCTTCTTCCTCCGGATTCCATTATTTTTGACATTCGACTTGATCCCTTTCCCCTTTTTTTTCCCCTCAGCTCATCCTTTCTGATTGATTCCCAAAATCGGCCGCCCACATGATTATTGCCATTTTGAAGGATTCATTCAGGCGAAGAGAGAAAGTGAGCAAATTGGGGATGGCGAGAGAAAAAGAGAGTAGAAACGTCAAAAATGGGCGTGGTCAGAAGACGTCCTTCCCAACTCCTCCCCCTTTTTTGGGATGGAGCCGAAAAGGAGGAGAGGAGGAGTCATTGTCAAAAAGGAGAGAGGCTCGGCCTCACAACATCCATTTTGTTTTCAGTTTTTCATCTCGGATCCCTTTTCTCTATACCTTTCTGGTCTCTCGTTTCTGGTTGACTAGTAAAAATGAAAAACCTAAAAATTTATGAGGTTTCAGGTACAATGCTCAGCTTCTCGCGACTCGCCTTCGTTCTTCTCGTCTCTGCGTGTGTCATGGCTATGGCGGCGCCAAAACAAATGGTGTTTGGTTTTGGAAAGCGGTAAGTTACTGGGGTGGACCATAGGTACAGAATTCCCTTCATAATTCTTATTCGTCCTACAGTAAACAATCATTCCTCAGGAAATCTTTGAAAACTCTAGTTTTAGGTTAAGGTACCATAGTAGTGGGCGATAGCAGCATAACCCTCATAAGCCATACAGTAGACAACCATTCCTCAGAAAATCTTTTCAGATCTTGTAATAGGTTAAAATACCATAGTTCTGAACCATAGTAGTGTGCTACTTGAAAGGCTATACCAAATACCGTATTTCCTATAATAAGAGCCAAATCGCTTCCCGTGAAAGAAATCAAAAATGTGTCAACTGATTCATGAGGTATCATAATATCACCAAAATTTTTTCAGTTGACTAATTTCCGATATTTCTCACAGCAACAGAGATAATTGAGGTCAAAGTCGACGTTTTTCGAGGGTTTTCAATAGAATACGGTAGCTAGGCTCACAAGCTTTCATTAGAATACTATAGCTAAGTTCACAAGCTTTTATCAGATTACGGTAGCTAGGCTCACGAAAAAAAGGCTTTCATTAGGATACGGTAGCTAGGACTTACAAAATAGTAACAGCTACCACTCGAATACGGTAGCTTGGCTCACAAACAAAATGAAACATTTTCCAGCGCTATGGACATGAGCGAAATGCCAGAAGACGTTCCAATGAAGCGCTACAAGCCAAGAAGCTTCGCGATGGGATTCGGAAAGCGCGCTTCAATGCGCAGCTTCAACATGGGCTTCGGAAAGCGATCCGCTGGAGCTGAATATGGTAAGTCGAGTTTTGGCTTGTAGCTTTCGTGCTTGTCACTCCCCTACTAGATAGATCCTAACCCCTTTTTCCCAATAACTGCTTACTCGTGATCGTGAGTCTCCTAATGTATGCAACATGATTCTCATTTAGACGTCGATTCCTTCTAATCCCCAATGTCCACCACCACCAAAATGTCACCGAAAAGGGGTGAAATGGTCGCCAGCACGATATACCAAATACAGTCTCTCTCTCTCTCTCTCTCTATTTCTCTCATTCTCTCTCCCAATTTTATATTTTACTCCGATTTCGAAGATTTCAGCGCACTCAACAATTATCCCTTATCCCATATACCCCACCACATTCTTTGTCTCGATGTCATACCCCCAGACCCCAGAATCGCACCAGCTGAACGTTTTTGTCTTTTCAAAGTTTTTTGGATTTTGAAATAAAAATGTTTCTAGTTAAAAAGGCCTTCGTGATTATTGATTTGTCTTTGCCGTGTATATTCAGATGTTTGTATCCAAAGGGTATGTCATAGTATCTATAGAAATCTATATAGCCAAGGAATGTGTATCTAGACGTGTGCGTGTTTTATATCCTACATTTGATGTCTATGGGAGTTGGTTCGGCGCAGTGAATAGTGCATTTCCAGACAACGAGGACATCGCAGAGGAGGACTACGCTCCACTCTTTGTCCAGAAACGTCGCTTGATCATGGGACTCGGAAAGCGCTAAAATGTAGGTTGTTTCCAAAGTTTTAGTGTGTACCCCAAGTTCATCAAACATTCAATTCTTCTCGAAACTTTTTATGGGGCCTTTTTTGGATTACTGACGAGTTTAGCGGATGAATAATTTATAACTTTTTGTTGAAACAACGAAAAAGGAAAAAGGAAGAACCCACAAAAGCATCCATAGGGACTTTATTCATATATTTCAGTGGCGCCGTTCTAGGATCCTTGGTTACATCTTCTAACATCGTCTTTTCTCCAATCTCCAAGTTACCGTTTCCCCGATATCGCACTGTTGATGTGTTGACACAAAAAAAATTTATTGACAAAATTTTCATTTTACAGTTATTGACAAAAACCGATTCATGATTCAATTTCTTTTCCCCCTCTGCCTTTTGTTGTATCTCATTTTTTGGTGAATGAATACAATGTTGCGTTATTCCGAAAAGTTGACTTGTTGGAAAAAAATCAAACTGATACCAAAAATCCTAAAAACCAACACGCTCAAAATTCCAAAAAAAAATCTAGAATCTTAAAATTTGGGAAAGTCCGAAAAAATTGAATGAATTAGAAAAATTCAATAAACTACAAATTCTGAGACAAAATTCAATATCCGAGTAGACGTTACGAATCTTAAAACTTCTAATGTACCTAATATTTGTGAATTCTCAAGAACTGAAAACTTATCGAGAGCTTGAAATAATGAAAAAAAAATCCTAAAAAAGAAAATATCGGTCGACTGGATCGGTGGTCGGTTGGCGGTCGGCGCTTTTGGCCGAACGAAATGGAAGCCTTAATCTGAAAATAGAGGAGATTTCAGACTGGGGAATGTTTCTAAATTGAGAATGATAATGAGCTTTTCAATCTAAAAGCTTTCTAGTTCGTACATGTTTCAGATTCCAGATAAGGCAATTTTCAGACTACATATATCGTAATTTCAGTTATCTCTAATTCTCAAGTAATTGTGATTTCAATTGGCTGACGTCTTAAAAATTCTTCATTCCACAGCGTGACCCATCAACTATCAACTTCGGGCTAATTTATCTCGGACCATACCAAAGATATCAAAACGTTGTCAACTGATACATTGATTATCATAATATCAAAAATATTTTATCAGTTGATAAATTTTTGATATCTGTCCTAGAAAATGAGATATACTAGCTCAAAGTTGGTGGGCCACCCTATCAGCGCGTTTACGGCATGCCAAGTTTGTTGGTCTGGAAAATGCTATAGATCCCCTAATTTTTTTTGAAGTCCCAAAATAACTAATATTTTTTCGACACTTTAGATTTTTGAACTTCACTAGAGACATTATACCCCTGTTACCTTGAGAAAGAAAAAAAACTAAGTGAAGCTCTTCTTCTCCACAGATCAGATCACAGTTGCCTCCGCACATGCCGATCAGAAATCGTCGGGATTTTTTCGGCATTTTCCCCCATCTCTATCTCTCTATCTATAACATTTCCCGGCTGATAGGGCGCCTGTTGACTTGCTTCATCGTCTTTCTTGGCACGAAAAGAAAAAGCCTTGTCTCACTTATCGGTTTCTCCCTCCATGTCGTACGTTGGCACAAATGAAGAAGCAATTGGTTAGACACCTGCGTCGGTGCCCATGCTTCAGGCATCGAACCGATCAGCCATCTTCCGTGTGTCTTCATTCTTCCTCGTTTCACTCTTACACACTGGGAGGCAGTGTGTGTGTTAAGACGTGAAACACTTTCGGAGACCTCAAAATAAGTGAGCAGGTTGAAGAAGAAGAGGTGGGAAGTGATAAAGAAAAAAGGATGTTAACATCGGAACAAAAACATCACAGCGGAATGATCTTGAAGAAGACAATTTGTACCTCTCATCAATTTTAGTTAACAACTATACTACATACAAATAACACCTGTTTGGGCCCGCCCCTAGAACTCGAACAGGAAAATTTCATTTCGCTAATTCCAGGATTTCCAGCTCTGGTCTTCTCAAAAGTTGCATTTTCTTGGACCCAATATTGTAATTCAATTCTTCACACATATTCTCTTCTGACACTTTTCGGAACACAAACCCCGGACCACCCTCGCTTCTCTATCATCATTTTAAATATTCTTCCCCCTCCCTCCCATCGATTCAAATCGATACCACATTGAATGTCATTTTAGTGTTGGGCCTAGTGTAAAATGTATATAAATCTTTTCACTGAAACAAGACCTAGCAAAAAAAACGTTGATTTCGTTCCCTAGTCCCAGCGTCATATGTTTGTAGGGCTCTGGGAAAAGTTTTATTGGTGTATCTTTCAAGTTTTTAGAATTTGTGTTTTGTGGAAGTCATGTTATTATTGAGATACAGATTTTGAAGTTTGAAAAATTACTAATTTCGTATAGATTGTTTAAACCGAAATCTGTTGTTGATTTCAAAAATATTTTCGAAAGTAGGATCCAACGTAAATGCTCTAAAAGCTGCCCAGACTAACTTTCAACTTCGAGCAAATATATCTCGGTTTCTGTGAACTCAGACTTGTAAGTTTCAGCCTATATATCTCGTTTTCTGCGCAAGATATCAAAATGTGGTCAACTGATAAAACATTCATCATAACATTATCAATATTTTATCAGTTGACAAACTTGTGATACCTTTTAGAGCAACCGAGATAATTGAGCTTAAATTTGCACGTATAGGGTATTCTTCCATTAGGGATTCAAGGTAAATGCTATTTTCGAAAACATTGTTAGTGAATTCTGTGAGCCGGAATTTGTTTTTATAAAAATAATAATAATAATAAATTGTGAAAATTCAGAATAACGTTATTGATATCTCTCGACAATTCTTCTAATACCCAGCACCGTATTTTTGAATTCCGATATTTTTTCTTCTGTAAGAGATATCAATAAGTTGTCTGATTAAAAAATGTTTGATAAATTATTATAATTGAACGTGTTCCAAGATAATTTACTTTCAATTTTCAGCATTTTAACCAGTGTTCTGGAACATTTTTCGTTGACTTTTTCCAATCAATTTCAGTTACAGTAAGCACTGCAGTAGAATTTCACACAAACCGCCAACTTTGACTCTATATATCTTATTTTTTGTGAAAGATATCAAAAAGTGGTCAATTAATAAATTGTTTATCATAACATTGAAAATATTTTTTCAGTTGACCACTTTTGAATATCGTTTACAGGAAATGAGATATATGGGCTCGAAGTCAAAAGTTAGGGGAATGCTCTGCTAGAGTGTTTACGGTAACTTGTACCAAGTCAGCTCCGAATTTTCAGCATATGACCAATTCTTGTTCTGAAAAAAACAAAGTAAGACATTTTTGGTATAGTTTTCATCCTGAAGATCACATTTATTAGATTGATTAGCTAATTGAAGATCAAAAACTTGAAGATAGAATTTAGTGAAATTTCAGAATCTTCCCCTGATCTCCACAGCTAGTTTATCTCATTAAGACGTCACCAATAGCTTCACACATTTCTAAGCATCTCTGTGTTGTAATCATCATAATTTTAATAGCCATGACAATTGTCGACCTTCCTCACACTTTACCTCGAGGTGTCGTTCCCCCAAAATCATATACCCAACTTATATCCCCAACCTTGATTGTTGTTATGATGTGTTAACTGAACTTTGCCCATTCTTCAATTTTTAGCCTCATTCGTTCGGTCCCCCCCCCCACCTCTTCCAATCAACAAGTATGCCTTTGTTTCGCGTTTCGTCGCCGAAAACAAGTGGCAAAATTTTTCTTCGTGCTCATCTTCATCTTCTTGTTCTAAACCCTCTTCCTGAGTCTCTCGATGCCAACCTCATACTGATGCCGATCGGTGGCAGTGAGAGTGTGTATGGGGATCCTCCAATCCTCCCACTCATTTTCTATCTTTTTCCGCCTCCTCTCTCATCCTCTTCTTCTTCTTCTTCTTCTTCTTCTTCGTCTTTATCTTCTGAGGTCACATTGACTGATGGATCTGTTCTACGAGAGTGGAGAGCCATTTTCCGACGCGGGGCTCCAAAATCATCAAAAACCGGGTCCCGCCTCCACAGGAAAACAAAACAAAACATGAGAAGGTCCGGACACGACAAGTCGGTCACTTTTGAACACACAGAGTGCACTTTTTCCCACACTCCTAAAATAGTTGGGTGCTTTTTTCTTTAAAAATCCTTAATAATCTTTTATCTACTCATAGTATCTGATTACAAACAGCAATGCTTCTTGACTGACACGTGTCATATTTCTGTGATTCTTATTTTTTCATTTTTCATCTCTTCAAAAGAAACGATAAGACAAAAATCATTCTTCTTGATTCTAGCGTCGTCGTCGAAATGTCTGAGGTGGATGCTCAAGAAGAGTTTCACGACGCCCCGGAAGAGGCTGTCATTGAAATTCAGAAGGAGTTCGTCGCCGAGATTGAGCAGGATAATAGCAATGCTCAGCCAGCCGGTAGGTACGGTAGTGAATCTTTATCTAGCTGGAATTTCAGAGGAGGGAGACGAGCAACTTGTGACCGCTGAAGCCGACGATGAGAAGAGCGCTCAGCAAGTTGATGAGGACCGTACTGAAGATCAGGTATATATTTTTGAATATTTGAAAAGTTCATAAAATAGAAAAAATACAAAATAGTGAAATAGAACAAAAATCAGATTTGTGACTTTCTCCTCTATCCAATGATATTGACACCTCTTGAGAACAAACAAGATAAAGATAAATTTCTGTGCTCCTGTTCTCGATATCATCTCTTATTATCATGTACCACTCTCTTCCTATTTTTTCCCTTGAACCTATGGTACCCGTAAACAAGTTCCCTCTGGCAACCATCACCCGTCAAAGATCCTGATATCGTGATATAAGACAAGAGATTGCTCAATGCGTAGGAGTCCTTTTTTTCGCGAGAGCTGCCTCGACCAAACCTTATTTTTTTCTGCCGCCTAGGATCCCCCCATCCTCCTCGTCTCCCGCCGGTTGCAATACGCAAACAACACACACACCGACCCAATCAGTCTAAGACTGATTCAGAGTTTTTGAACAGCTTTATATTGAGCAATTTAGTTTGGAAATCTGCAATTTGATTTTTTTTATCTTCCAATGATTTTCTGATTTTGTCTCCGCTCAAAATTTTGTGTTCTTCGGATTCATTGCATCTATAATATTCTTTCAACCACGTGTAGTATATGTAATGTTCTTGAACCAGATGCTAAAGCTTATTTCATTGCCACCCTCCCCCTAGATATATCTCTTCTAGCTAGTAGCAGCAAACAAATCACCATCTGACTTGTGAGTGAGTGGGTATACATCTCGCCACCCCACTTGTTCAGAGGTGTTCTCTCTTAAGTGCAACTTGTGCCACGTTTCTTTTTTTTCCCCTCGAAATGATTTGTGGTGTTCCAGGTCCCCGATATCACTGGAACGGAGTACGTGGACCCAATGACAACAAGCATGGACGGAATCGAAGATCTTCCAGCCAACGAGGAGACTCAGGTTGGCAAATTTTGAAAGAAACGATTTGTTAATAACCAGTTCTAATAGAGAATCTAATCCTTTAGATTTTTCATCATTACCAATATCTAATTTTTTTTTCTTGAATTTTTTTTAGCCGTAGAAAGTTTGACAAATACATACAGTACCCGCCAATATGATATACAAAAAATCATTTTTCACTAGACTTTTGGCATTGAGCTTATCTGTCAGGGGTCCGATCACTTTGAAAGTTCTGGACTGTGTAAGACATGCCTAGTCTGAAAGTTTTGCTTTTTCAGAATTTTTCGAAAATTCCTAGTGTATCAGTTATGTTCCGACTTTTGAAAGACACCCATCTAAAGCCCCAGTTAGTGCTGAAACCGTGAAAAAGCAGGTGTCTTTCAAAAATAGGTCAATATCTGAAAAACTAGGGAATTTCAAAAAAAAACTTGGTAAATTCAAAATTTTCAATCTAGGTCTGCTTTATAATCTCCGAAATTTTCAAACTGCTCGGAACCACGATAGCCGAGCTCCAGACTGAAAATGATCAAAATCATCCAAAAACACTTTTTCATTGACCGGTACTGTAGATATAACAAACAGATCCCAACAACTTTGAAAAACAATTCCTAATATTTTCAATTTCTCCATTATCTAATCTCCTACTAATCAGTTCGAAGACACAATCATCGAGGAAGACGAACTTCCCGATCAGTTAGAGTCAGCGGAACATCAGGAGCCGCGCTCAGAGGTTATTTCCTCTGTTATCGAAGAGGAAATAATTGAGGAGGAAGAGATTGAGGAAAGCGAACCAGTAAGTTTTTAACAAATACTTATCAACACCTTGCTAATCAATTCTTTTTAAGTTTGCCAAATCAACAATATTCCAAAATAAACATACATATTCAGGTCGAAGAATCGGCTCCAGCAGCTGACGAGCCAGCTGCTGAAGAAGCTGCTCCAGCCGAGGATGCTCCAGCCGAGAAAGCTGCACCAGCTGAGGAAGCTGCTCCAGAGGAGGCCGCTCCAGCTGAGGAGGCACCAGCTGAGGAGCCAGTTGCCGAAGAAGCAGCTCCAGCTGAGGAAGCTGCTCCAGCCGAGGAGCCAGTCGCTGAGGAAGCTGCTCCAGAAGAGGCCGCCCCAGCCGAGGAAGCTGCTCCAGCTGATGAGCCAGTCGTGGAGGTCGCTGTTGAGGAAGCTCCAGCTGATGAGCCAGCTCCAGCTGAGGAGGCTGAGCCAGAAGCTGAGAAGCAAGAGTTCGAGCTTCAAGCACCACCAGAGGGCAAGCGTCCACGCACTCCAAATGACTTGGATACTCCAGCTGCTGATGAGGAGCCCGTTGCCGAAGAGGCTGACGCCGCTTCCGAAGTGCCACCAACTCCAAAGACTGCTGCTTCGGGTATTGCTTTATTGGGTTATTATATTCAAAAATATCCATTTTCAGAGAAGCAATCAGTCCCAGCCACACCAAGATCGGCTGTGCCATCCGAGGTTCCAGCTACACCAAAATCAGCTGCTCCATCGGAGGTTCCACCAACTCCAAAGTCAGCGGCACCATCGGAAGTTCCACCAACTCCAAAATCGGCTGCACCATCAGAGGTTCCACCTACCCCAAAATCTGCTGCTCCATCCGAGGTCCCACCAACTCCAAAGTCAGCAGCTCCATCAGATGTGCCACCAACACCAAAGAGCAATATCGCTAATGGAAGTATCGCTAATGGAAGCATCCCAGGAACTCCATCGGTTGCTCAGGAGAGGTATTTTTTCTGATTTTTCAAATATTTTTTCCCCACAATGGATTCTATGCACGTCATCACTATCGTTCTTCTATCCTCCACGGCATCATCCCCAACTAACCTTTCCTCTTTTCACTATAACAGCACCATTACAGCGCCAAGGCTACTCCAGCAGCCACACCAGCTGCTACGGCCACTCCAGCCGCCACTGCTACCCCAGCAGCTACTGGAACTCCAAAAGCTAACACTGCTTTCAACTTCGAGGAGACTCCAGCCACTCCAAAGTCTAGCGTGCCAGCCACACCAATCGATTCCAACTTGACCACACCAGCTGCACCAAAGACACCAAAGACACCCAAAACCCCACGTACCCCACGCACTCCACGCACACCAAAAACACCAAAAACTCCGGCAGTGTAGGTTTTTTGGAAAGCTTTTAGTTGTACGTCTTCTATCTCTAATTTTTGCACTTTCCACTTTTTTTTCAACTTCTACAACTCAGAAAAAGTTCAAATATCGTATCTCCTGTAATAGACCCTCTTACTTTAAGGTCGCTTATCTCGATTCCTGAAAGAGATATTGAAGATTTGTCAACTGGTAATATATTTGTCATAATGTCACTAATATTTTATCAGTTAATAAATTTTTAATATATTTTCCAGGAACCAAGATGATTGAGCTCGAAGTGCACGTATAGGGTAGGCTTCTAATAGAGAAATGGGGAATCCCTTCATCCTTGTTTAGCCATTTTGACTTTAAAAAAATGAAAAGAATATAATCAAAATCATTTAGCGCTGAGCCAGAGCCAGAACCAGAAGCAGTCGAGGAGGAGCCAGCCGCAGAGCCAGAGCCAGAGCCAGCCGCCGAGGAAGCTGCTCCAGAACCAGAACCAGTTGCTGAAGAAGCTGAGCCAGAAGCCGCTGAGGAGCCACAAGAGCCAGAGCCAGTTGCAGAGGAGGCCGCTCCAGAGCCAGAAGCCGTCGAGGAGCCAATTGAGAAGACCGAGGTCACTGAAGAAGAGTCTGCTCCACCAGCAGCTGCTCGTCAATCATCTCCATCTCCACCACCAGCTCGTCGTCGCGCCCAATCACCATCTCCGGAACGAAAACGCACTTCTCGTCATGCCGATCGTGACATCACTAGCTATGATGAGGACTCGTACAGAACCGTTCCACCACCAAGAATCCCAGCGGCCACTTCGTTCTCCTCGTGGAGCCCACCAGACAAGCAAACCTACACCCCAATCAGGTATCGAATTTCAATGAACACTGAACACATCGCTCTCTTTTTTAGCCCCTTCGTCAGCACTGCCAACAAATACCGCAACGAGTATACCTCGGGTACCAGCTACCGCCCAAGCAACATCTACACCTCTCATTTCGACGATATTGTTGCTACCGGAGCATTCTCATCGGCACTTTATTCCACAACTCGCTTGATTGAGAGATCGCGCAGTCGTACTCGTGAACGCAAGCAAGCTATGAGATCACAGAGATCCGCTTCTAACTATTACAGGTAAAACATTAACTAGCATTAGCTCAGCTTCATTTCAAGAAAATTTGAACAAAACCCCTACAGCCGACAGTACCGGCAAATAAGACATAAAAATACTTATTTCAAGCTGTATTCCAGTCATTTTTACCCTTTTCAGGAGGGTTTAGCTAGGCTGTCAAGTCTCCGATAACATTGAACTTTTTGAGGTTATGAAATAGACCTAGATTGCTAACTCTGCATTAACAGATTTTCTAGAAAGTTCCTAGTTTTCCAGATATTTGCAACATTCGAAATGATACCTAATTTCACTCTTTTCAGTACGAAGAAAGTTTGTTTCAGAAATCGTCACATACCGTAAAACCTGTATCAGAAAGGCAGGCCTTTCTAATGTTCCAAGTAGCCTCTGGTGGGCCCTACTATTACAGGGGCTCTTTAATTAGAGAAGAGTCCTTCCTGCCATTTTTTTCAAAAGTTTCCATATAAAAAATTCAGTCATTCCTCGTTCAAAATTCATGAAAATGTATGAATTTCATTAAAAATTGAGCGGGTTTTCGAGCAAAAAATTAGAAATCCCGGAATATTATTTACTGGAAAGGAGAACCCTCCAAAACACGTTACACGGTAGCTGAAAGTTTAAGAATTTTCGAGAAGGTACTGTAAATGCAAACTCATCAATCTAGATGTGTTATACACCATCAAAAATTTTCAAAACGTTCAGAAACTTGACAGCCAAGTTTCAGACTCTTGAAAATGGAACGAAAATCAGTAGAAAATTATGTTGTTGTATATCTCATTGACCGTTACTGTAAGCGCACCTTCTTAAAATCAATATCTCCTTCCAGATACGTTTCCCAATACCCAGCACCAACCCGTGCTCGTGAGTACTCTACCCCACCAACGCGCGCCATCAGCCGCCCGCCAAGCCGCAACTCCAGCTTCATCTCCTTCCTCGACTACTCGGACTCCAAGCAAGGAGAGCTCTCCCGTGCCGCCTCCCGCACCTCCATCTACGGAGACTCGCTGTCCAGAAGCACATCTCGCGCCAACGTTGATGCCTATTTGGGTGGTGGAAGACTGTCTCGCGTTGATAGCTACGTTCGTGATATCCACACTCCATACGAGTATGAGGTGAGAGTTGGGGGAGAAGTGCAAAGTAAATAATATTGAATTGCGATATCAAAACCTTTTATCCGCCCTATTTTTTTTTCGGTTTTTCAATATAAAACCCTTTCAGGTTCCATCAACTTACGAGAGATACCGCTCATCTTCCCGTGGACCATCTTCTTATTCTACCGGATACTCTGTAAGTGCCTCATTTTGTGTGAAACACTGGTGTCCTCCATAGAGTCTATTTGTCAAAAAAATATTGTCTCAAGTGGTACAGGAATGATCGCTCGCTTATAATTTCTTTTTGAGTTTCTTTTGCATCCAATTTTGCTTTTTTGAAAATGGCTCGCGAATGGCTTATTTGATGGCTTATTTGAGATGTTTGGTGCATCAGTTTATGTGATATACCCCCATTTTTTCTCCTCTCTCTTTTTTTCCTGAGAAACAAGGCGAAAAAGATATAATGGCTGAAGTGGCAAACACACAAACAGAAGAAGGGGGGGTAACTAACAGTAACTCGAGGCGAAAAATACACGTACTTTGCGAGTCAAGCGCGGAAGAGAGAGCACACCACCACTCATGAGCCCGTAGAAAAAAAAAAGTCAAGTCGTTTTTTGTTGCGCTGCTCATCAGAGCCCACAAGCATCTCAAACCATCCATTCCCCAACCAACCCAATTGTTGCGTTTCATCTCCGCGTTGGGGTTTCGCCAGAGCGTTCCCACATATTTTTCTATTCTCCCCCGGCTTGCCCAGGGACACTTCACCTAAAACACATCCTTATCCTCCCACAACCCAGCCACTTTTCCGCTAGTCTTGTCAGATAGTTTTCTATTGACTTGCGTCTAGTCCCGGCAGCTTCCCCGTCGTCAGATCTCATTTGGTCATTTTCCCCAAATTCATTAATCATGTATCTCTTCTCGAAAAAACGTATATTCAGACAGAAATTCGACCTTGTGAGTTTTTTTTAACGTGATGAGCCATAAGAATGCAGTTTGAAAAGAACCACCGTTAAGCTAAAATCCTGTCCTTACCATGCGAAACAAATCAAAAGATCAAAATTTCAAAAGTTATGTACAGTATCGGAACAAGAACTTATTTTTCAGTTGTTTTTTTGCCATTTGGACCATTTTCTGAAGTTCTGATCATTTTGAAAATCTCGAAGGGTGCGAAACAGATATAGATCAAAAATTTTGCGTTTATAGTATTTTCTGAGAATTCCTAGTTTTTCATAAATGTTCCCATTTTTCAAAGACTCCCATTTTTCAGTATGAAAACAAGCCAAAAAGGATGATTTTCAGAAATCCAAATAGCTGAAAAACTAGTAATTTTCAAAAAATTCTGGAAGGTCAAAGTTTTCAATCTTGGTCTATTTCACACTCGCCAGAAATTTCAAAGTAATCAGACACTTGACAACTGAGCTACGGAATTATAAAAATTACCAAAAATTGACTAAAAATACTTTTTTTGTATACCGTAAACTCTCTAAAAGAAGGCCGCCCTAGATTCCAACTTTGAGCTCAATTACCTCAATTCCTACAAAAGATATTGAAAAATTATGAATTAGCAAAACATTTTTCATAATATTGTTAACATTTTATCAGTTGACCACTTTTTGATATCTTTTACAGGAAATGAGATATATGAGCTCAAAGTTCACAGTTGAATGACCTTCTATTAGAGGTTTACGGTATCTTATTGACTGGTACTGTATATGTACATACTAAAAGGCAAAAAGGTTATTTTGAGGAAATTCAGCTAGAACCAATATTTAAACACCCTTAACAAACTCCTGAAATGAAACTTTTTAAATTTCAATTTATAATTAAAAAATTGGATACCAGTGTTTCCCACATTAACCTCTTCCACTCCCTCCAATTCCTCACCACCCACCGATTCCAGAGCTATACCCCATCCACAAGATACCAGAGAGAAACCAGCCCGGCAATGGTCCGCAGCATGTATGAGGTCAGAGAACCCAACCTTTTCTTCTTTTTCACCATGTCCCAAAACGATAACGTCCTCGTCTAACCAGTCCCCGTTTTGTTAGTGAAGTAGTACTAACCGGAAATGCATGCTTCTTCCGGGAAAGACCAAAATGTGTTACCGTCTGATTTCAGGGACGCATCGGACAACTCGAAAGATCGCTGTCTCGTGAGGTGATCCAGAAAGACAGAGTATGTTTTTTGTTTTTTGTCCTATTATTTCTTTTTTTTTATCGTAAAGTAAAGTAAAGTCCCTATATATGTCTATCTATATGTAAAAATCATTCAGTTGCGCTCCGAGTACCAACAGTTGTCATCCAAACTTGACCAGGCTTGCCGTCAAATGGAATTGCTCAGGTCTAACTCATACAGCAGCTATCGTGGACAATCACTTCCCCGCACTAGCGTCTACTCCCACTTCTATCCGCACTATTAAATGTCTTCTCAATTATAATATCCTCTAATTTAGATTCATTAGCCACTACTGCATCCCCTATCAATCTGTCATGTTCTTTCTACTATTTTTCTTCCCAAAAAAACACAAATTTTGTAACTCTTCGCAAAAGTTTGAATCGCTCCTGATTCTTAACTCCTGATTCCCCAGGAGTCCTGGCCCTCAAAGTACAACTCTTCTCTATTTTTTATCTCTTTTTTTATCCGCATCCCTTTCTTGCTATCCTATCTATCTATAAGGTAAGAGAATGTAAGTTGTGTGTTCTGTGTGTGTGCATGTAATACCTTCATGTTTTTCTGTTCCACTTATATGTTTCGTATTTTACAATCTAGAGACCACGCCCTTTTTCTAAAATTTAATTTTTACCTTATACGGTACCGATCCATAAGTTATACAGTAACCTATGTTTCAGTCGATTTTCGGCTATTTTGACTATTTTCAGGAGCTAGGAGCTTAGCTTCCAAGTTTGCAATCACTTTGAAAATTTCGGAGATTGTGAAACAGATTTAGATCAAAACTTTAGCACTTTCTGAATTTTTGAAAAATCCTGATTTTTCAGTTTTATGCCGAATTTTGAAGAACAACCTTTTTTCCCTGTTTTTGTTCCAAAAACGGGAGAAAGGGCGTTTTTCAGAAATCAACAAGTTTCTAAAAAAAACTAGGAACTTTCGAAAAATTCTGTAAATGCAAAGTTTTTGATCTAGGTCTATTTCACACACTCCAAAACTTTCAAAGTGATTGGACACGTGACAGTCGAGATCTAGACTCATGAAAATGCCAAAAATCAACTGGAAAATTAATTTTTGTATATCTTATTCACAGGTACTGTGAGTCTATAACACTATCCATAGCACTAACAACACTACCTAGTGTGTGTAATAAACTATTTTTCCGATTTCTAAACTATCCCAATTTTCAGCCCGTATACACCTCCCAGTATGGAAGATCATCGACTGATAAATCGGCCGGACATTCGGCGCTCCATAGCTTATACTCTGGATTTGCGCGCGACTGGGCTACCTACAACTGAGCGGTGAGTACAGTAATCCGAAATTGGCAGTCATAAATATATGGAAAAACGCGTTTTTCAGTAGATTTTGGCCATTTCCAGACAATTTTTTTTCCGGAGTCTGGTGCTCGGTTGTCAAGTGTCCGATCACTTTGAAAATTTTGTAGGGTGTAAAACAGATCTAGATGGAAACCTTTGCATTTACAGAATTTTTCGGAAATTCTTCGTTTTTCAGTTATTTGCCGATTTCCAATAGACACCTACCTTTTTTTCACGTCATCCGTGCAAAATTAGAAAATAAGGGTATCCTTCACAAATCGGCTAATAACTGAAAAACTAGGATATTTCGAAAAATTCTGAAAATGCAAAGTTTTCAATCTAGGTTTGTTTTACATTTTCCAACATTTTTGAGTGATCCGAAAATTGACAGCAGAGTTCCAGTCTCCTGAAAATGATCAAAATCATGGCACTGTATATCTAGAAAATTATCCCAAAATTCAAATTTTTCAGATGGCGCTTGGGAAATGTTGTATATGGTGGTTTGTATCGCAAGAAAATTGATCCAGAGCTTGAAAAAGCCGTTCAATATTATAGTTCCTGTGCTAAAAGAAGAAGATCCTAAGTAACCACACCCATTTTATCTGTATCTCCTCCAATTCTTAAATTTCACCTGTTCCCTCCTAAAGACGTTTTTTCTTTGAGTCCGTGATGCCAAGTCATTGAAAATTATCCTTCCATATAACAAAAAAAACGAAACGAAAATTACAATTAGATATGTAGATGTTTTCTGTCTGAACCTATACTTCGATTTGCCTAATTTTTAGAAAACCCTTTTTTTTGAAAATATCTTTCCAACCAATCAAACTGCCTTTTTTTCTTTATTTTTCGTAAAACAAAACAAATCAACACCTTTTTGTATTTTTTCCTTATTTACCCCCCAACTTCCTGATTCCTATCTTTTCATAACCCTTTTCAGCCCACACCAACCCAAAAAAAAATTAAATTCTTTTGTAGATTTTATCATGATTCATGATTCATTTTTGAAATTTTTGTAATGAATAAAGAAGTAAAATGACTTGTAAAAAGAATGAGAACCCGCTATACAACATAAGAAACTGAATGGGAAGATGATTAACCAGATGATAGGCACCGTGTCATGATAAGGAGAGATAAGAGATTTCAAAGATCAGTAATTCCGCTCCATGGATCATTCGAGCAAACAATGGCGGCTGGGACTTGCATCACTTTGAAGAATCCAGACCACATGAGGGGAAGGCCAAAGAAGCAAATTGACCTGGAACGAAACAATTGATTTTGGTCTTGAACTTTTCTTATCAAATTAGGAAGAAACGAAAACTTTCGAAAGTTAAATTTCGATAAACCGGATTCTAGTAGATTCTAACTCACATTATGAATCCAGTGGCTGTAGAGGCAAGGGTGGCGGCTTTACGTTGCTCATTGTAGACTCTCTCCAACTGAAGGCTCACATTTGATTGGCTCATCTGGAAAAGTATAAGATATGGAGAGAAGTACTGTAAGATTAAAATTGAAAAACGTGAAAATACGGTACTAGTCAAATACGATACCAGTTAATAAGATACATGAAAAGCTAGTTTTTCAGTTGGGTTTCAGGCATTTTCAGGAGCATGGAGCTCAGCTGGCAAGTTTCGAATCACTTTGAAATCTTTGAAGGGTCTAAAGCAGACCTAAATGTTAAAATTGGCATTTACCCAATTTTTTGAAAATTCTTAGTTGTTCAGCTATTTGTCAATTTTTGAGTGACCCTCTATTTGTACTGAAATGACGAAAAATTGGTGTCCTTCAGAAATCTGCAAGTATATAAAAAAACTAGGAATTCTCGAAAAATTCTGTGAATGCAAAGTTTTCCAGCTAGGTCTGTTATAGACCCTCCGAAGTTTTCAAAGTGATCGGAAACTTGACAACCGAGCTTCAGACTCTTGAAAATGGTGGAAATGACTGGAATTCGACTGAAAAATCTGTATTTTGTATATCTTATATACCGGTACTGTAGAAGAGAAAGACTGAAATACAATCCCAAAAACAAAGGATGACTTCCCGGGGCAAAGATTGAAGGATCTATGGGGAGGCGCCAAAAAACTTTCAGAAGTGAAAGGGGGGAAGAGAGAGAGAAATGGACAAGAACGACAACCCGACAAAGGGAACAAATAAACTACGGATGGACGGGAAAGGGGGAGGTGGAAACGTCGAAAAAAGAAAAGTTCACTTGGAGACGATTGACTTCTTCTGCGCGACAGTTGTAACAAATTTTCCAAAAAAAATCAGAAAAAAATCTCTGATGACCATAACAAAGAAATAGAAGTATTAGGGAAGTTTCAGTTTTTGATAGGCTTACGTTTTGTGTTGTCAAGGCGATTACTGTGGACGATTAGTCACAAAGAAAGAAGGTCAGATGGAATCTGGGTACCATCTGACTCTACCGGTCACCCTTTTTATACTGATCCGATCCAAAGCAAAGATATATATCCTCAAACTAGAGCGGCGTCTTATTTCAAAACCGGTTTTCTTTTTCTTTTTTTGAATTTGGAGGGATCATATGATGTTGCGAAACCGAATCCTTATACCGATCAGCTGTTTTGGGGCGTGTGCGTCCTTGACATACTGTTTGGGATGTATCTGGGCACTGTACCAGGTGGCGTATGTATCTTTTTTCTTGCAAGATTGAAGATTATCCATTTTTGAGATGTATCGAATTGAGATACAACGATCATGTGCCTTGAGGATCGGTGATGTTTGACTATACGAAATTCTGAGAAGGGTCAAAGTCTAGGAACTCAAAAACAATGACGATTTTCGATATATGGCGAACAATTGTTCCGTTAGATAAGGACGAGAAAAATGTGACTTTCGATTCTTACCACCAAGTCATCAATTTGAGAAGAAAAGTGTCGGCACATTAAGAGGATGATAACCTTTGGTTTTGTTTCGGGAGGAAAGTAAAATTTTGGAATTAGAAAAAAAACTAAAAAAGAAAAACGAAACGGTCGTGTCAAGAATTTAAAACTTAATGGGTTTTTTTTCGGTGGAAAACTGCGTCCAGGAGAAAACTGACGGCTACGAAAACTGTGTTACTGGGGCGATTGGTGAGGGATACGAGACCGACCTTGACTCAGTTTTCGCCCAAACGATAACAGACAATATCACTTTCACTAGCCCCAGGTATTTGGAAAGAGAGAGAAATCGCGGGAAGATGAGAGAGAAGAAAGGGAGAAAGCGCCAAGTGAAAATTCGGATGAAAAAATGGACACAACTTCCAAGATAAGCAATCAGTCTTTCTTTTTCCCGATCTTTTCGGGATATAACTTTCGGAATAAAGCGATCATAGGGAAAGCAAAAAAATTAATCTATTTACTAGGCTGGAATCTTTTATTAGAACAGAAGAGTCCCTTATTTCCTAGCCTGGTAGATCAAACTTGAGTGCCTAATAGAGAATTCATTGGGTTATCCCATGCATTCAGAATGAGCTAGAAGCAAAGGAAAAGTTCTGGAGAAAGAGGAAAATAAGTGATGTCAGAATTCGATGATTAGTCATTGAACAAACAAAAAGAGATTTGAAAAATAAAACACTTTCCCTGAATTTGATAAGATTTATTTCAGGTTTCGATAGCGTCATTTATCTATGTCTATGCAACGTGTGTTAAGGAATTGATATCCGATGGCTTGAGATTGCGAAATAAAGAATAAGTTAGGAAAAGAGAATGTGGGATAATTGTGAATATTTCAAGACCAAATTTTTTTTAAATATGAGAATTTGAAAACTTAATGTTCTAAAAAAGTCCATGAAATCGAAGCATTCGATAACGCGGACTAATAAAATAGTCCAATGAAATGGATATAAAAAATCGAAACTCTAATAAAGGCTCACCCTATACGCACTTTCAGCTGAATTATCTTAATTGCTATGCAAGACATCAAAAATATGTCAACTGAGAAAATGTTTGTGATATTATGATAAACGATTAATCAGTTGTCAACTTTTCTATATCATTGGAAGGAATCGAGATAAATTGGCTTATAACTTAGAGGATATTTTTATCATAGGATTTACGGTAAATCGATTTTAAGGATTTTAACATTTCAAAATTTTTTTAATTATCAAAGTTCGAAGCGTTAAGATCCTAAGAGGAACTGCTTAAAGTCAAATTTCGAAAAAAAAAGAACTTTCAAGAAGCCAGTAGCCAAGTTGAACTAGCTAAAATTACATCAATTCGAAATGTTAACCGAATAATAGGGTAAAATTTAAATTGCAAGACAAGTGACACTAAATTTATTTAAATTGAACTTTTTTCCAACTCGGGCAATTTTTAAATGTAGCAAAATATCTGAATTTCCAGAGAAGTTTCAAACTTAACAGTTAACAAATCAGATGTCCTCGCTCTCGACTTTTATGTTGAAATCCAAAAGTTTACAGATTCTTCTTTTTTCGGATACACAATACCGGCACGCTCCTTCTCTAACACCCCATTTAACCTCAATCCGAATGCACTCCTAATCCAAAAAGTGCATTCCGCACCCTCCAACAGAGTACAAGTTTTCTGACCTCGACATCATCACAAGATCTCGTCAATCTCCATCTTGACACGGTTCCATTAGTACCAGTTATCCCCCGCGCGGGGTGGCCGATCAATTTGTTGTATTTTGCAAAAGATGCAACCATGAGATATTCTATTTTTGATTCTTTTTTTCGAACTACAGTTGCTGATTCCCATCAATGGATCTTTGACATCAGCCGGTGGATTGGTGAGCGTGTAATCTTCAGTGGTAAGCTTCTGAAATCTAAAGAATCACAATAAACGTTCTAAGGGTCTCCCCTTATTTTCAATTCAAAAAAATATAAAAAAATTCCAAAACTTTTTCATAAGACACACAAATATAAGAATAAGGGTAAGTAAGAAGACAAATAATAATATTTTCAAGCCAAAAATGGGTCATTTTAAGGAAGAGAATTGCATTATGCGTAAAGCAGCAAAATTGGGGAGAAGCAATGAGACTTTTCTTAATTTCAGAGAAATGAAAACAGATGGGGATGATTTCCACCTGTGAGAAATGAAATGGGGTCAGTGTCCAGTTAAGAAGCATCGGGATTACTTATAAAACAGTGAGCAATGGGGCAAAATGGGAATACTTGAAGGCAAAAATGATTGTGACAAAAGAAAAACACGAAGAATGATGTCATAGCTAGTGATGATTATCGTTTCTTCCAGGAGCGGTTCTCTGGGTCGGATGAACAGTGGCAAGGATCGGAGCGACTGGAACGTGTGGATGATCATTGTTGGTAGAGTTGCTGGTTCCAGCGCGGCTGGTAGTTGGCTGAACAACAACCGTTGGTGGAGATCCTCCGTGGGCACGACGGTCGGTAGGAGGACGAGTTGGAGGATGTTCTTCGTTGTCATGGCTCAATGCAGCGAGACGCAAGGCGAGAGATCTGGAACTTAGGATTTGAAATATAGATCGTCGATATGAAACAGAAGCTTACCCGTCAGAACGGACAGCCTCGACTCGAATGGCCTCGAACATCGCTTCCATTTTGGACATTCTCTGGTTCACTGAAAGAAGAAGAATTTAGAGAAAAGTAGGATCTACCGTCTGTTTGTGAGGTCCCAAATTTTGTGACCTTATCATCCTGATAACTACACTATATCTAGACCAAGGAGCTCCCCGAGCGGACACGTTGAAGACCAAAATTGGATTCTTGGGATAGCAGGATATTCAGGACCCATACATCGTTGGGTACAGCGGTTCGGGGGTACAAGGGGTACAAAGTGGTAAAGGGACACAAAAATCACTAATTGGAGGCACGAAATTTGGATTTTTAGGTAGCTCATGCCCCTAATAGAGCATTTCGTATTTCTTAATTCCTCTGTACCCTCCGAACTATCTTCCGGTATTCAGCTCAAGCTATCATAAGTAGGTACGATGTGCTTCTACAAAAATCCGATAAGGATAATTCCAAGCTGATCCTTATAGCTGCCCTTAAATGCGATTTTGCTCTGACGTCGATCTTGCATCAAAGGTGCACGAGGCTCAGCCCTAATCAATCTCTTAATGCCCATTAGACTCGACAAATCTCTTATTTCAGCCAAAACCCTCAAATTCTGATCCAGTCATGACAACAGAGCATTTCGGAACCACATTCTCGCATTGTAGGACTACTTGGTCCCCACACCCGGAATGTTTATATAATATGTATAAACTCACACTTCTTGACTTCAGCCTCAGTGGCCAGTGCACGACGTTTCTCCTGATTGCATAGCCCAACGAGCTTCTTATTCTCGATTTGAAGATGAGTCGCCTCATTGATCACTGGTTGGCGAGAGCTGCATGGCTGCTGCTCAACGACTCTGGCGACTGGTTGATGAGCGACGACGGCTGGAGCGGCGGCTTGTCTGAAAATCAATGAATTTCTGATGGAATTCAGAAAAAGAAAAAACTCACGGCTTCTGAGTGGTTGACACACGGAGAGCCGTCTCCACGTTGTCATCATAGTCGACAAATCCATTGATGTAAGCTGTCTCAAGAGTCTGTTGAAGCTTGCGCTTCTCCTCGTTCATCTGCGACATGCGCTTTCCGAGCGTGTTGATCAGCAACTCCTGTTCCTGCTCCAGGGCACTCTCGTGGTCCACTTTCTCGGCGCGGAGGCGCATCAGCTCTTCTTGGTAGCTCTTCTCAGCACGGCTACAGTATGTCCGGAGACGTTCGATTTCCGCCTGCTTGTCAGCCATCAGCTTCTCCGCTGCCTCATCAGCATGAACGTCTGGAATCTTGGCGACGTTGGCCATGAGCGATTTGGTCAGCGACTCTTCATCCTTCTGATACTTCTTAACGAGATAGTCCTTGTCCTGGTTAAGCTGCTGGATTTTCTTGAGAAGAGAGTTGGAGATATATTCCTCTTCTTGTTCGGCCTTGGTGAACATCTGGACCGCGGCAATGCGGAGTTGCTTGTTGGCTTCGAGGAGCTCCTTGTTCTCGCGCTTGCGCTGAGCATTGACGTGCTGAAATATATGAATAGTTTAGATTGAGAACCTCCTAGAAGCTTTAACGCCAATGTTGCAATTCCTAGCTGATTCAAAGAAAACTCACCTTTTGCCGATAAAATCGGAACATGAGATCTAGCATCTCGTAGGTCAGGTCCTTGCGAAGCTTCCGATGGTTCTCAGGTGGTGGAGTCGTCTGGTGCACTCGATAGACCGTACCATTGTATGGCGCCGGCTCGAACCAGGAAGGCTGCTCGTTGAGCAAGAACTGGTAGAATTCCGGGTAGCGCGAGTGGATATCCCGATCCGCCAACATATCTCCTATCCCGATGTTGATCATAATGGTACGTGGTCCTTCAAAATCCTCTGGATCCACAATCTCAGCCTCCGAGTTGCGCGACGAGAACATGGAAACACTGGCGCCGATTGAAGAGCCCGGGCTGCAAATTCTCTTTTGATATTTTTTCGATTTTTCTTCTCTTACCTTGGCGCAAACGGTTCATGTCCGCTGGAATGGCTGCGATGGACAGAGAACGACGCTTCGCCTGCA
Organism: Caenorhabditis nigoni; assembly: GCA_027920645.1. NCBI lineage: Eukaryota > Metazoa > Nematoda > Chromadorea > Rhabditida > Rhabditidae > Caenorhabditis > Caenorhabditis nigoni. Next base: position 3,892,789 of record CP115869.1, read on the forward strand.
AAACAAAAAATTATCGATTTTCCGCCATTTCTCATTCCAAATCACCTCTGCTCGCCGGATCGATGTGCAGCGCCTCGTTTTTCCCAGTTGAGCGTCTTGAGTGATCCATAATGCGATACTTATACTGAAAATTTAAGAAATTGGTGAGAAAAAACAAGAAGAAATAGGGAAAATGAGTGGAAAATGCCGTCGGGACGGCCGTTCATTGGCATGTGTTTGCGTTCAAAACGAAATGAGGGGGGAGGCAATCGGTGTTAGCGGTGGAGCGCGTTTGCTGTTTTCGTGGCAAGACACATAGAAGAAGAATGGGAGGAAGGGCCGCTGTTCTTTTTCTATGCGGCAGTTGGGTTTCTTGAGATGAAAATGAAAAAATTGGAAGAGAAGAAACGTTGGAATCAATTGAAAAGCAACAAAAAATTGAGAACATCAACGAAACACTTTTGCTTATCAGAAAATGTTTCTTATAAAATTTTTTTGGAGAATTTCTTTGCAAAAAAGGTTTCAAAATAGAAAAAACCCTCATTTCGCTAAAAAAAGTTGTGCAAGACGTTTCTTCTGATGAAAAAATAGATGAAGGGCACGAAAAAATACGCAAATGAAGGCAATGAGATGATGAGATTGGCCACGTTGTTTGTGGGGTGTATTGTGAGTGTATGTGTGATGAGTATGCACACACACACAAACACACCAGCAAAAAAAAACACTGCACTCACTCGAATGCGGACAGAGTGTTCTATTGTGATGCGGAGGGGAGACGGCTGGGTCGAATGACTGATGAGTAATCAAAAGTGGCTTAAGGTGTTTGTATAGGCTTGTTTTAGAAATGGTTGAACTGGTTAGTATGATATCATAATTAGAAAAGAACTGCAAAAGTTTGAAAATCTGAAATCATGCATCAGAGTGTTGAGGAGAAAGCCAGAAGTCAAGTGTAAAAACCGAAAAATTTAGGTATTTTTTTCAGAAGTACTTTTTTTCAAAAATGAGCAATTTTTTAGAAACGGAGGCATCTCAGTTTTTCAGACATTTCTACTTCAAAATTTCAGAAGTATCAAATGACAGAATCGTGAAATTTCAGAATCCCGGGATCTGAGGATTCAAGAATTTCCACATTTCAAAATCTTAAAGTTCGAGAAACTTAGGGTTTCAGAGTTTCAAAATCTTGGAATTTCCGGATTTCTGACCGTTTTTTTTTACTTTCTGCATAAGCCAATTCAGAACTTCAATGTCTCAGAATATGGTGAAAATTAGAATTTCAGCTGTTTGAATTTTCAAATGAATTTCACCAAAAGAGAAAATAGGAAATTTGAAAAAATGAACTGAAATGAAGCCTGAAATATCAAAGACTCAGAATCTCAAAATCTGAGAATCTCAGAATCTCAGAATCTCAGAATCTCAGAATCTCAGAATCTCAGAATCTCAGAATCTCAGAATCTCAGAATCTCAGAATCTCAGAATCTCAGAATCTCAGAATCTCAGAATCTCAGAATCTCAGAATCTCAGAATCTCAGAATCTCAGAATCTCAGAATCTCAGAATCTCAGAATCTCAGAATTTCAGAATCTCATAATCTCAGGATCTCAGTATCTCATAATTTCAGCATCTCAGAATCTTAGAATCTCAGTATTTCATAATTTCAGGATCTCATAATTTCAGAATCTCAGAATATCGCAATACTTGAAAATCCGATTTTCAAAAAATGGATTTAAATTAAGACTTCAAAATTTTAAAATCCTGGATATTCGTAAATTCAAAATCTCCGAACTTCTGGACTTCTGGACAAAAGTCAGGATCTCATAATTCCAGGATTTCCGAAATGTTCCGAGACCCTGAAAAACTCACAGCTTGATTTGCAGTCCGCACATTGTTGTTGATCATCTCGCTCCCAATTTGAAAATTTCAGCAGAGCCAGCTGAAAAAAAAACGAACAGTGTGAGGTGGGTCCGTCCCGAGGGCACAAAAAGAGAAAAGAAGACGAATGGCACAACGGAAATGTGTCACTCGCCACCAGAGACGAGACAAAAAAAGGAAGACGAGAAAAAGGACATCCATTTTCACCAGAATTGGAGCCCATTGACGAGAAGCCGTCCGTCCGACCGCCCCTCATCAGAAACGCCATGGAAATTGAACGCTTCACGGGTTTTCTGCACGCGAGAGATACAACAATTGACATTTGCGAAAAAAAGAGGATGGAGAATAAAAGCCAGAATCAACGATAGGAAAGGGCAGATTATATGGTTGAGCATGGAGCACAGGAATAGAGGAAAGGGATATGGATAATAAGTGAAGTACTACTCTTTTTTGGGAGGGATTAGAAAAGTCTATATGTATACGTAGTCAAGATTATACTATTTTGAGCAAAAAAGGGCTATAGCTCAAACAAAATTAACCTAGTTTTTTAGAAAATCTCAAGCAATTTTCGTACTAAGAAGAATTTGCAGAAAATCACACGAATTCCAATGACCGTTCATCTCAAGAAGAAAGATAATGTCTTTTTCACTTTTCAACAAAACTTTTTTTTGTAATCTTATCAAATGATATCTAGCAAATTAGATAGTGAAAAAGATAAAGAATGAGAGAAAAAGGATTTTGTACCTTCGGAGAAAATTCAAAAAAAGAGGTTCGGTTTCTCACAGAGCAGCACTTTTTTCTTCTGCAAAAAAAGTTTCCCATGCGTCTCGCGGGAACAAAAAAGGTTCGTCCAAGAGAAGGGGTTTCTTTCTTTCTTGCGAACGTTTTTTTCTTCTGCGTTTCAGTGCCAGCGCCAAACACATGACGTAGTCGTCTTCATCCTTTTTTTTTCAAACGAATGGAGGAGAAAAAGAAATGAGAAAAAATAAATTTATTGGGCGAATGAATGAATGGGATTGTGAATAGGAAGGATAAGAGCAACAAATGTTGAGCTAAATAGAAGATTGGAAGTGAGGCCGGGGGATTGAAAAAGTGGATTTAAGGTCGAGATAATGTACGCGAGAGCGGGGGTATTAGTTTTTGTTGTAAGCTATTTTTTTGAAGCAAGGTTTCAGAACATCGAGGGAAGGGAAACTGAATATTCAAATTTAAAAAGTGGACTACTATCAAATTTTCAATGAAAAAAACCAATGTCAGTTCTTAGTTATCAGTTGACAAAAAACTTTAATAGTCATTTTCGTAATCGCAACAAATTAGTTCATAATTTTCCAAATTCTTCTGGAAATTTCTAGTTGCACCACGATGTTTCAATTCTCTGTTATTTTTTTATTCTGTAATTTTTAAGCTTTTCAATTTCAGTAATTCTTTTTTTCTTTGAAAAATGGAAAAAAAATATGAATAAATGGTTTTTTTTATAGACAAACAGGGTTGCGTTTGGCATTTCTGGACATTTTAAACGTCTTAGCTCATCAGAATCACAATTTACAGAAATTTGAAACCCTATCGTACTCCGTGGTACGTAGCCAGAGACCGAGCGATTCATGACATTGTTGTTGTTTTTGTAGCTTTGAAAGTTGCAAACATATTTTCCAATTTGAAGAAAAACCTGAAAAACGCTAATTCATTTACAACATGCAATTTACTTCAAAGACTAACAATTTAGCGGATAAGGGTACTAATAAATATAACAATATTCCTTATAAATATATCACACAATTGGGACTAACTGAAACTAAGAATTTGATTGGGATTGGCTGACGAGAAAATCTAAAACTAACTTTTCAGAGTTTTAGCAGAGGAAGGGGATGAATAAGGATATGTAGTCAATAAGTTATTTTAGTAATTTTCAGAAGAAAGAACGAGACGATGGCGGACGTAGATCCTGCCTCACTGATCTGGCAAACTTCTGGTAGCGGGTCCTGGCAGGCTGCTGGAAGTGGGCAATGAAGCGGAGACGGCTGGATCAGCTTCCCTGAAATTTAATGAATTGATCTTCAATACATATTTTTGAAAACATACAGATCGGAAGTCGGGGAAGATTGACGTGAGCTGCTCGAAGTTGATTGCTGAGTAGAAGACATAGCCTGCCTCTCTGAAATATTTGACTAAAATACCACCGATAGATGGATTCATAATGTAAATACGAAGACAAAGAACTGTAAGCTACTCTGTTGGCCTACACGTAGCTATCATTTTCTCACTTACCATTAGCTTGAAGAGTGAGCACACGATGATTTTCTCTAGAAGCATCAGATACAGCACCGTTGACGTTCATTTGATTTTTCTGATTCGAATCACAAAGCGTTAGATCGCTTGTTGGGGCTGTACCAACACGCTTTTGCTCTTCTCCGACGTGAATAAGAGAACTCTCATTGATCACCGCCGAGTGAGAGCTGGATAGCTGTTGATGGGTTCCGACGATTGGTTGCTGAGCGTTGACGGCTGGTGCGGCGAATTGTCTGTAAATCGATTAGTTGATGGTGAAAAATGAATTAAACTCACTGAATCTTAGAAACAGAGAGATCAGGCTCCATGTAGTCGATATAAGAACTATCCATGGCCAACTGAAGTTCCTGCGTTGCCTCTCTCATTTCCGAGGTGTGACTCATGAGTGTGTTAATGAGCAATTCTTGCTCTTGCTTTAGGGCACTCTCATGGTCTACTTTCTCGTCGCGAAGACGCACCAGCTCCTCTTGGTAACTTCTCTCTGCCTGGCGGAATAGTGTCTGGAGGCGTTCGATTTCGGACTGATCTGCTTGGCCATCTCCTATTATCGCAAACACCATAGCCATCAAGGACTTGGTCATGGAATCCTCATCCTTCTGATATTGCTCAACAAGGCAGTTCTTGATCTGGGTCAGCTGTTGTGATTTGTTGAAGAGGGAGTTGCAAATGAAGTCCTCTTCTTGTTTGGATTTGGTGATCATTGGGACAGCGGAATTGCGAATCAAAATATAGGAGCTGCGAAGGTTCCCCGATCAGAAATGTGAATCAAGGAAGGTTTGCCACTTCAAGAAATCCACGATCCTAATAAACTAAATAACTGAAATTGTTATAAGCTTCTCCTAACTGAATGAAAGTTGAAATTATTGCATAGCAATTTCTTATTAGATTGATTGTGCCAGTTTCTTGTTAGATTGTATTTTCACTCTGGTGGAACTGGTGAGCGAGAAACGACTGCGACGGACTTTCTGGAAGCTTGAAATTGTTTTACAAAAATCTGATGAGAACACGAACTTACGGTTTTTGCTTGTGATAAAAATAGTGATAGCAGTCATCATGTTGATATCACTCTTGACTAGTTCATGTCTTTTCTGATTATTTTGCTCTGCTCCAGAAGTTTCTATGATTAATTTCTTCAGGCAATTCTCTCTTCAGTACATTATTATCGTGTCACGGCTCAAAAACAAGTTCAATATCGCTGAAGGTCGTCGTCGAGAGCTCTCTCTAATTCTTCCGTCTGATCTTCTTCCAATGAGCTTGAAAACTCTTTTCAGCAAGGCTACATGAAATTCTAAGCTGATCTTCTAGCTGTCTCACGAATTTTCGAAATTTGGCCGCGGCTCATGTGGATATATGGGCAGCTCACGCTGACGTGCTGAAATACTGATAGTTAGGATCGTTATCCTTCCGAAAAAAAAAATTAACTCACATTTTCTTTCAAAAACGGAAACATCAAATGCAGCATTTTTTCATCTACGCAATTCTCGATGGCTCTGCGGCTTGTCCCAGTAACATAATAAACAATCCCACTGTCTCCAGTCATAACGATAGCTCGAAGATTTTTTTATTTATGAGGTTCGCAACTTTTTTTTGTTACTGGTGAACATCTCGGCGACGATAAGAAGCTGTCTATTGTCTTCAATTCTCAATATGAGCTCGATGATCTCTTATCCAATTTGGAGATGAAATTTGTCAAAACACATTCGCAATAGACAACTCGGTGGTGGTAGATTTTGGCAACAGATGGATGAGACAATACGAAACGGTGGCTCGACTGAAATTAAACGGATCGTTGTTGAAACTTTTGAAAAAGTACTCAAACTCACCGTTTCTGAGAGAACCATGAATAACAATAATTAGGTTGGTATCGCAATGGACAGAACATTTGAGGTGACAACGACTGTTTTGAGTTTTGAAGCGTTTCCGATGCAAAGCTGCTTTTTTATTTTCATCCTGACTGTGATAGTCTGAAATCTCAAATATACCATCAATTTCGAAGGTTTCGCACAAAAACTAACCTCATTTACTGATTTTGGAATTGAGAACGGTGAAGAAAAAAGCTGAGAGTATTGGTCTTAAAGTGCATTTAGTAGTTGACTTGAAACGTCTCCTAATCGTTTGAAAGTTTCTTGATTGTTGAATTCGAGGGTTTTCAAATTAATTTTCGATTGGTTGCATTTGTGAGACGCATTGGATTTTTTTTTTGAAAATCAAATCAATTGAACTCTTTTTCCATCGGCATCAGCGCAGTTTAAACCAAAATTGTCTTCAATCAAATTCGGAGTTCCTGTTTGGTCTGGGGAACTTCTTGTTCTGAAGACGAGGAACGGCGACTGAAATTCCATAGTTTTGAACCTTCAAATTGCAAAATCACTCACCTCACTACGGACTTGAACTCTGATTAGCAATTTCTCTATCGATCTTAATTTCACAAAATCATGAAGACTGTGAATAAATCATTTTGTATCATTATTTTCCATAATTAGGCTTAATTGAAGATTTGTAATCAGTTCGTTCGGCGTATAATAATCAAATGGAGACACACGTGATACGACGGTCTATGGTTAGGTACCTGAAATTATCTGATATAGCTACAGATCACAAATCTAAAATGTTTATACCTTGTTGCGAGATTTGTTCATCGTATCAGTATGTGCCGTAGCTCGAAATTTCTGGGTATTCGCATCGATGTCATTTCATCCTTTCAATATTTCACAACGAGAATCTATTCAGAAGCAAGAAACTTAACATACTTAACATAGATGACACTAAACTTGATCAGATCACTCGCATTTCACCTCTCAGATCTATTTTCGACTTTTTACTGTCAATCTAGAGAAGGACGACAAATTGAAAAACGAAAACTAATTGAGAAATATTGTTCTCCTTATGGAGGAAGTGCTCGCCTACTCACGCCTACTGCTCAGGTCAATAGTGATGGATCCAAACCATATTCAAAGTGTTGAATTCCTAAAGATCGTAAAATTCTGAACAGATGAACAGCAGGGAAGACTACCAAAATAGAGAAAAAGGAGCAAAAAAAAGGAGTGATTGCCAGACTGTACGGGGCACATGGAGGACAGTGCGGTTGGTGAGGGGGGGGGATGAGAGAGTGCGAGACGCAGAGAACCCGAACAGAAAACGGACCATTTTTCGCGCGCACAGGTAGAACAAACGCGGAAGAGGAGAGAGTACGAGACGCAGGCAGAGGGGTGCGCGATCGGGGACGGTCCAGATATTATACGCACAAAAATTGGCCTTCAGGTTGTTACTTCTCACTGTCACTGTGTGAAAGGAAAAAAAAACGTTCTATAACAGCTTTATAGTTATCACACCAGATTTCACATTCCAACTTATGTCGTCCAAAACTACCGTAAACAATTTGATAGAATGCCACCCAAATTGTCAAATTTGAGCTCTTGTATATCATGTTCTGTAGAAGATATCAAAAAGTGGTCAAATAATAAAATATTACTGATAACATGACAAACATTTTATCAGTTGGCAACTTTTTAGTATCTTTTGAAAAACACAGAGATATATAGGTTCAAAGTGGACAGCCCGGGTGGCGTTCTATCAGAGTGGTTACTGTAAGTTGCTGTCGATTTCCGAAGCTGAACCGCTACTAAGTTAGACTTTCTGTGATCGAAGTTAGACGTGAAACGAATTGTATCAAAATCTCCTGTACTTATAAAACCTTAAAATCACTTGTATTAACAATCTTCTAACCAAGTTTGAATATCTCTACGAAACGTGCAATATAAAAGATAACATGTGGCTATGGAGTTGTAGTATTTTTTTTTCTTGAAAAGTGGAATGCAATACAGATCAATAGGATATACAAAAACCTCACTTTCAGTTGTTTTTCTATCATTTTGACAGATTTCGGGAGTCTGAAGCTTGGCTGTCAAGCTTCCAATCACATGGTGGAATTTGAGCTGATTCATCTTGGTTCTTTTGAAAGCTATAAAAATTTTGTCAACTGATAAATTGATTGTGATATTATGATAAACAATTTTTCAGTTGACAACTTTTCTATATCTTTGACTGGAATCGAAATAAATTGGCTCAGAGTTCAAAGTTTGCTCTTCTATTACATTTTGTACGGTAGTTGTTTTTTCAGGACAAGTGCATCAAAGAGGTGGCAACAAGAGACCAAATTGGAGAAATCATGGATATAAAGACTTGGATCTATCACCGGCTAATTCACTTCTCAAGAAAGCAACCAGTTTTTCTTTAAAAACTCATTCTATGAGAATTGCTTACAGTTTCCCTTGTCAATGTTTATCGGTCTCAGCCCGTGTGTTCATTTTTCATCACGATTTTTTGCTTATTTTAATTGCAATGCAATAAATATGGGATATATAAAAAACTTCTCAATGGTACTCTGGTGCAAGACGAGAGAGTATGAGATGAGGGGAGTGCGTGTTCCGGACAGAGATTATTATACTGTTCAAACGACACTCCGCTATCCCGTTTCATACTGCGCGCGCTTTTCAGTTTGAAATTGTCACGTGCTAGCTGCATGGGACCAGGCTGTTCGCATTCGTTCTCTTTTTGGCGTTCCACTTCTTTTCTTTCTGCTTTTTCTTAACTCTCATTATCGCTATAAATTCGAAATCTTGCTTATTTTTAAATTTTCAGCATGTCGGAGAAGGAATCATTCGAAGAGGAGTTTGAAAAGTTTAAAGCCGATATAAAAGAATCCGTGAGTTTTTGTTAATGACTCTAAAGTAAGGCTTCCATTCGGTCGAGAAATTTAGCAGACGGACCGATCACCGACCGAGTCGACCGACAGCCGACCAAGCTGACCGATCGGACGGCACATGACTGTTCGGTTTTTGTGCATTTGCGCGTCAATGTGTTTGCACACCCGTTTTGATGCTCAAAGGTACGCAATCGGCCAGCTCGTACGGCTGTCGGTTGGCTTGGTCGGTGGTCGGTCGGCGGTCGTCAATTTTCGACCAACCGAAATGGAAGCCTTACTCACAAGAGAATATTGAAGTTGAATTTTTGGCTACCAACTTCTCTTTTCAGAATTCGAAACATGAGGAGACGCTGAAACAGATGCTTGAAGAAAAAGGGAAGACAATTTCGGAAATGATTGAAACAGCGGAAAAACGAAACTCTTTTGAATTCCTTGAACATGTTAGTTTTTTACCATCATATTTCACAAAATTCTCGGCTGTCGGGTTATGGTCAGAATCTGGTCGGATATTGGAAGTTTAAGACTTTACGACAGTTCAAGTTCAAACTTCAACTTCTTTTTGAAAACCTTAAATTTGAAGAGACTGTTTTTTCCAAGTTTAATATGTTGAACAATTTGCAGGAAGGCAAAAAAGCAATAAAGAAAATGATGGAACAGCATGAGAAAGAAATGGCGAATACGAAACCTTCAAATATTATGGAAGTAAGTCTGTTTTATGTACCCCTGAACATTTTTGGAAGTTTAAGACCAGTTTCAGATAGAAGGGGTTATGGGAAATAGGTAGGGGGACTAGTCTCTATCATTCTAAGCGTTAAACCTCACCAGGATCGAATTTCTCTCAGAACGGTTCAATACTGAAAATGAAGAGGGCAAAGTTTCACACATTTTACTAGTTTTTCCTCCAAGCCGTTAACTTTGAGCTAAATTATCTCCATTTCTTTGAAGAATCTCACAATTTGGCAACTGATAAATTATTTTCCATGGTATCACAAACATTTAACCAGTTGACAAATTTTTGATGACTTCAACAGGAGGCGAGATAATTAAGTTCAAGGTTAACAGTTTGTAAAAGCTACTACTAACGAAAATACGTTCAGCTTTTAACTCAATTATCTTGGTGCTTTGGAAAAATATCAATCTCATTCAACTGATATAATATTCATCTTGATATCACCAATATTTTATCAGTTGACAGATTTTTGATATCTTTCACAGGAATTGAGATAATTGAGGTCAAAATCGACGGTTCGATTTTTCAATATTTTAAATTTGTCCTCATGTAAACTAACATTATGAGTGTATACCGCATTTTCTCTAATAGAAGCCCGCCTCTAACAAAATCCCACTCTCCGACTTGCTTAAAATCATAGAAGACCGCGCTCTAACAAAAGTTAGTGCAGTTCAGTTCGTGCAGTTTTTTTAGTGTAGCTTTCCTATACGGTTATTGCAGACATTTTTTTCTTTTCTTAACATTATCCTTTCCCTTTTCCTCGTATCCTCTCACAAAAAAGTTATGGGCTTTTAAAGTGATTTCAGTACTAATTTCTCACTTTTTGAGTGAGTTTTTGAAAGGGTTAATGAAAGTTTTTCGACATTTTTGAATGTGAATCTTACTTTTAAAAGTTTCTCTAAAATCTGAGAAAGTTTCCTCATTCTTCACAAAAAAATTTCTTTGGAAAAAAGTCGCCAAAAGTCGCCTTGGCAATTTTTTCAAAATTTCGAAAAATTTTAAAATTTGTTTAAATTAATTCTAAACGTAAAGAAACGATAAAAGGAGTCTTTTCACAAAATTTGGTAGCTCAAATTCTTCTTGAAATCAGAAATAAGTGATTTTTTGTAGGTTTCGTTGCATCGCAGTCCTTCGATTTCCACCCAGTAGCAGTCAAATATTTTGATAACAAAGATTTAAATTATTCTTGACTGGTTTATTACTGTGCCGCCCCCAAAATATACAAATCTGGGTGGATGTTGACTAAAGATTTTGACTAATCCAGCAGTGTTTCAAAAACATGAAATTGGATTTTTCGAAAAAAGTAAAAAATTAATGTATTTTTTCCAAAAAAAATTTGAATGAAAAATGTTCAAAAAGGTTTTGACACATTTTGACATTTTCAGAGAGATCAGACAAAAAAAACAAAAAACAAATCGGGGAGAGTGGGATCGAACCTAACCCTAGTCAGTTTAACCGCCATCCCTCTTCACCACTACACCACACTTCGCTGTTCCTCATTTCTTGCCTAATTTGTATAAGAAAGGGGGAGATCGCGCTCACGCTTATAATGCTTAAACATAGGTGAAATTTCAGACGTGTTTTTAAGCTTCTAGGTACATCCGGTGAGGAAAAAAAGTCGTCTTATTATTGACCATGTCTAAAAGTATATGTGTACCAATTTTCAAGAAATTCTCAAAGCCTTTTCGAAAACACTTCCCTTGTGAGAAAAAGATTGAAAGTAAAGAAGGTCATAAGCTTTAAATAGAGAGAATATGATATTAAAAAACCAGTTTTTTTCTTCAGATCAAACCAGAGAAGGGATTGGAAAAAGTGCTTCGATTGAAAACCACTATTGAAGGTGGCTTGACGAATTGCTATGCAAAGCTAGTCAGTAAAGACGTTTATCATTTCGGCATCCCATGGTTAGTGAACTATTATCAGCATCAACTTTACCACGAAAATTCAGGAAATGTAAAATTCGTCGAACGAAAAAAGATCAACTGAACGTCACCGTAAAATGGGGACCTAAGTTCAGTTCGTTAATTGCAGAAGACGAAATCGAAATCAAATACGAACTGAGAACGGGAAATGGCTTCACCAAACAAGGAGAACATTTTTTTGTGAAGGAAAGAAATAAGTCGGCAAAATTTCAAATCGCAACTCTCCCGTTGTCGGAAGCCATAATGGTTGATAATCCTGGGCTTCTGAAACTTTCTATAAATGCACTTGTTAAATTCAAAAGATCGGTTGAAGAAAACGATGTTTTCTTTCAATTCGGCGCCACCAAACGGAAATTCTCTGACTTCCTCTTACTTGTAGGCGGTCAAAAGTTTTATGTATTGAAAAAAGTGAGTGACCCTAATAACTACGGTCTCCATATTTTAAGTTTCAGTATTTGGCAATGCAATCTTCGTACTTCCAAAAATTGTTCAATGTTGCGTCCCAGAAACCCGAAATAACTCAAATAGTTCTACACGGAGTAGAAGCGAAGGACTTCCAACTTTTTTTAGACGTTCTCCAAGGAAAATATTATGAAATCGTTCATTGTAATAAATTCGAAAATCAATCAAAAATCAATTAATTGAATTTTCAGACGGCACAGTTGAAATCATTCTGTTAATGAACAGCGTTTACAACGGTAAGCACGTGGCAGAAAGATGCGAGGAATTTTTGATGGCAGCGGAATTAATGACACTGGAGAAAAAAATCGCTTTGGCGTCGCGTTACAATTTGAAAAATGTACTGGTAAGTATATAAAGCAAAATCGGGTTGCGTGTTTTTCAAAATTGGTGAATAGCTGAAAAACTAGAATTTTTTTTTAATTTTGTGAATAGAAAGTTTTCAATCGAAGTCTATTTTACATATTCCAAAATTTAAAAAAAGATCCGACACTTGATAACCAAGCATCAGGATCCTAAAAAAGTCAAAATCAGTTGTGTGTAGCGGAGAGACAAAGTAGTAAAAAATAGATTCAAAAAACAGCCAGAGGAAGAGAGGCTGGTACACCGTAAAACCTGTATTAGGAGGGCCGCTGAAGTTTCAGGGCACCTACAAAAAATATACGTGCTCCCTCTAATTGAAGGGTCTCCTTTGTTGAATTACTGAAAAGCATAGTTGCAACGGGCCGGGCCGGGCCGGCCCGCCCACCACTGTTGAAAATTTTCCAATGAAAATTTTGGGAAATTTTTTGAATTTAAAAAGAAAAAAGGTTGCATTTTTCAACAAAATTAACAAGGTATGATATAGTCGAAAAATAGGTCATTTTTGTCTAAATTTTGGGAAAATTTTCGAAAATTTCGAAAAAAATTCAAAAAAAATCAACGTCTGTAGGTACCCCGGGCCGGGCCGGGCCGGGCCGGCACTACATCAGCCCGGCCCGGCCCGCCAAAATTCTCGACGGGCCGGCCCGTGATTTTGCAACTATGCTGAAAAGCGTCTGAAAAAGTCAAGTTTCTAGTCCATGATAAATGATTTTGAGGTCTGAAACTGACATGTTTTCGTCATTTTTGAGTTCTCGTAACTTTTAAGGGTCGGTCTTCCTAATACAGGTTTTACGGTATATGGATATAAAGGAAATCTGCAAAAAGCACGATTTGTAAATTCTTAATGACTTCACTCCTGATACACTCTCAAAAACAGTTTTATTTCAATTTTTACAAACAGTTGTTTTTCAGATGAAGTGCCTCTCGGAGATCACAAATGCAGACCAAATTCAAGAGTTGCTCAACAACGAAGACTTGGATATGTCAACACGTCAAGCACTTCTCGAGAAGGCAAGCAGCTTCTAAAGAACTTCACCGTATAACTGATTCGTCGAATTTCTTTCGATGTACTCGATTTTTTGTCTCACTTTTACTGTTGATTATCTTTATTTTCAATATTTTCGATTGAACCTGTTTATACAACTTTTTTCTTTTAGAAAATGTTTTCCTTTTATATTTTCATTGAAGTATTTATCAAAAACTTTTGTTTTCAATTGAGAATTGGCTTCTTTCACAGTGCCGTGCAGTATCTATTTTTTCCTTCTTTCATAGTTCATTTAATTTCAAATTCTACTCGTTTTTAAGGGTGATGGCGGAGATGTCAGCTAAAAGGAGACGTGATGATGAATCTGCCGAACAATTTGAAATAAAAGAAGAGACTTGCAAGTCAATCAGAGAGTCGTTTGAAGAGCTGAAAGCCGAGATACAGATTGCTGTGAGTTTTCATCAAAATTTAGAAGGCTTCGTTAGAAATTTATGAAAAAAGAACAACGCAAAAATAGCATAGTTGCAAGGCGGTCCGGCTGATAACTTCTCTCTAAAACGAGAGACAGTTTTGGTACCAAATGATAGATCTCAACAGAGCCCGTCATGCCTATTCAGTTTGAGCCGAATTCTGATCCGATAACATGTCGAAAAATGTGTTTGAATACAAAAATCTGATTTTTGTCAAGTTGGCTGAAAATGGTCATTCAAACACACTTTTTGATTTTTGCAAAACTTTAATTTCAGCCTGTTGGACCGAAATCCGGCTCACATGATATAAGCGTGATAGGCTCTGTTGAGATCTATCATTTGGTACTAAAACTTGCAACTATCATATTTTTGCATCATCGCTTTTTCATAACTTTCTAACAAAGTCTTCAAAAATGTTTTTCCAGAATTCGAATCAAGAAAAAGCGTTCAAGCTTTTGGTGGAAAACCAGGAACAGGAAATCCAAGAAAAAATAGAGAAACTGGAGAAACGAATTCAAGATCCTGATGATACCAAGGTTAGTTTTCTTTTTTTTTCTTGATTAATAAGTCTCAAAGTTGAAAAAATTTATTTTAGTGCAAAACTTTAATTTCAGCTTGATGCACAGAGAACATTTCGAAAACTTTTCTCGTTGAAGTCCAGTTTCACTGATGCAATCTCCTTGGAGGACGGCAGCACACGTGTGAGCAAAGGATTTCAAGAGTTCGGCGAAACATGGTGAATACATTTTTTGAATAAACTTGATCATTCGAAATATTCAGGAAAATCCACATCCAACGAAATCAGGATAAACTGGGTGTCTTATTGGAATTCTGTAAGAACCCAGATTTTGATGACCACAGACAGTTTGCACTCGTCTACGAGGTGCGAGTTGGTGAAGGATACAACCCTTACAATCATGACAAATCCGAAATTTTGTGCTATGAAGAAACGACACACTTGCTCCACGAACTTTCCTGGTCGGATGTGGAGAGCATATATAAGAAGAATGGGAATCTTACTATTAACTGTTTGATTGAAATCAGAAAAATGTATGCAGATAGCTGGAAAATATTCTGTCCCTTTGATTCCAATAATCAGGAATTTTCCGATGTTGTCCTAAACGTGGGTGGCCAGAAATTTTATGTTTTGAAGAAGGTGAGTTAATTTAGCTGATAAAGAATTCAGCTGATACATGTCTAATGTTTTTTTTCAGTACTTGGCCATGCATTCTTCGTTTTTCGAAAAACTGTTTGATGGAGAATCCAAGGAATCGGGAATTTGGAGATTGCATTATTGGGAAGTGGATCCAATCGATTTTCAAAAGTTTCTAGAAGCTCTCCACGGAGAATTTAGAGCTGTGAATGGTAAAATTATCAATAAAGATCTATCCTATCAATTGAGTTTCAGATTCCACTGTGGAGACTCTTCTCCTACTCAATCAGTTCTACAAAGTGAGAACTGTGATTACACGGTGCTGGGATTTTTTAAAAACCACGTCGAAGTTGACTTTGGTGAAGAAAGCAGTACTAGCGGTCAAGTACAAGATGGGAGATTTGTTTGTGAGTCTCTGCAAAAAAAAATTTGAATATGAAATTCGCCACATGGTATTATTTTGGAATCTGAAAACTTGCGCGATACGTGAAATTTATAAACATGCTAATTTTTTCGTTAATTCCCAGTTTGATATTGATCATTACCCACATATATCGTAAAACCTGTAATAAAAGAGCCCCACATGTAAAGTCAATTAATCTTGGTTCTTTCGCAAAATACTAGAATTCCGTCCACTGATGAAATGATTATGATATTATGATAAACAATCTATCAGTTCACAAATTTTGTGTAATTTTGACTGGAATCAACTGACTTAAAGTTGAAAGTTGGGGGCCCTTCTATTACAGGTTTTAAGCAGTTGTTTTTTTCAGGACAAGTGTGTCAATGAAATCACAACAATGGACGAAATTCGAGAAATCATGGATGTAGAGAAGGAATTGGATCTATCAATGACTAAATCACTTCTGAAGAAAGCCATCAGTCTTTCATAGACAATTCATTTCGTGTTACTCGCTTACAGTTTTCCTTGTCAATGTATCATTGGCCGATGGGCATGAGTTCCTTTTTTATCTCTTTTTGCATTTTTATTATAGAAAATTAATGTTGGAATCATGATAACTTTTTCAATAATGTTTTCAGCTCACCCAAACTTAGAAACTTGACTAGCGTTTTTGTTTTGACTTTGTCATTTTTGAATAATGAAATCTCAACTGAAAGCTTTCAGGTCATCTGAACGTGGTAAAAGTTGAAAATATCGATTAATTTCCAAAATTTGAGTTAGCTTGAAGTTATATTGGAAGCTCAATACATTTTATCGATTGGTTTTTTAATGCATTTTGTATTGTAAAATTCCCTTAATTCGAAGCAATGCTTCAAGAAAAAGGATTTGAGCCAACTCAGAACCGATTTTCTTGAAGAATGTTTTCAAGTCACCCCCAGTTAACAAGTATTGCTTCTGCGTCAAATCCAGTACTACTGCACAACTGGCAAAAAACGAATTAACATGTCTGCGAAATGCGAATATGCAAGCTTCCCGACATTTCCTTGGACCACATTATTGATTCATGCCGAAAAAATCTTCAACCAAATTGGCAAGTCTCCTGTGGAAAAAACAAAATGATAAACTTTCAAATCATATCCTATTTGCATCATTTAATTATAACACCGTCTAATAATAATAATATAAAACTTTGGCAATTATGAGGAAAGCGGGGAAAACAACATCGGAAATACTCGACTGGAAAGGAAAACTGGGAACCAAAGGGTGGGATTATGCACGTTGGAAATTTCAGTGCAATTAAAATATTTGAAAGGCGGGGAGGAAGAGTAAATGACAAAAGAACAAAAATTACGAATACTTGTTCTGGAACAAAGGCCTACATAAATACGGGTTGATTCTGGGTGATGATTGGGAAGATTCTTATACATGGGTATAAAAACAATTTAAAAAAAAGTCTCTAGTAAGAATAATAACGAGAATAAAAACCTAAACGATATTTTTTATAACAGAGAAGTAAGTATTGGGGTTTCAAATCTTATTGACCTAGAAATTTCACAATTCCTGCGAGCATATCTTGACGGTAAGCGATTTCTGCCTGAGCATGGTAGTACGGATCCCGAACGGACATCCACATGAAGGTTACTCGCACCAATTCGATCACTTTCCCAGCCAATTTGCTGTCCCTTCTGCATTCCTTTACTAATGTATCGAACGGTTCAGATCTGAAATAGATTTCAATTTATTTTTCAGCAAGAGTTTTTTGAAAAAATTATAGGGCTATGAAGCATCTCTACATGTTAAGTGTCAAAATTATAAACGAAACGCCATGTCATCTCTCACATTTCACAAATTTGAAATGGTTGCAATTAAGAACCAAACTTTAAGAATACTCACTCCACAAAAACTTCGCCATCTTTAAGAGTCAATGGTCCCTTTCCACTTGTGTACGGCCCGTATCCTTGGAATCCTGGGTAGCCTGAAAGTACATTGTGTTTAGAAATTATAAAAGATTTTACACGGATATACCTGCGTCCACCTTAGCATCACAGAAAGGGTAGAATGAAAGGAAGAACCCATTACGCATACTCCAGTGTCCATTGGATTTCACATATTGAACTGCATCGGTGATGTTGTACACAGAGACGGTGGAGTTTTGACTTGACGGGTCAGCTTGTTTCTTGTCCGCAAGACGGGTTTGAACAACAGGTGGAGTTGGATTTCGCACTGGTTGCTGAGCCGGAACCGGTTGAGACACTGGCTTCGGTGCTGATGCAGCGCTTGAAATTCTGGTAGGCTGTAGAACTTCCGTTGATAGGATCAGCTCCGACGTTTTTTTCGGAGGCATTGTCGGCTGAGGTTGAGATGGCTTCACTTGAGCGGCAACTGATCGGTCCTTTACAACAGCTTGAGTTGTAGTAGATGGGAGAGCAGAAGTAGAATTCGATCCCAAAAGAAGAGCACCGGGAGCCGGAAGTGCTGACGCAACGTCTTGGATTATTCTTGAACGACGCTCTTCTTCAGACATGGTGATGGTCTGATTTGGTCTTCTCGTAACCACAGATGACGCTGATGTATCAGCTGTGGTGGTTGTCGGAGCGATCGAAGCAGGCACATAGACCTTCTGACTCTCTGTTGCTGGGGGTGCCAAGGGCCGTGTGACCTGGGAAGCAGAAGCAGTGGTCGTCGTTGCTGGAGCAGTAATTGCACTTGGAGATGGGATCTTAGCCTGCTGTGATTGAATTTGCGCAGGTCTTGCTTGCCCTGGCCGTTGCTGGATTGACTTCTGAACTACTGGCTTCTGCGACACCACTGGTTGTTGAAACTTCTGTGGCTGAAGTGCTGGTGGTTGGCCCAACGGCATCCCTGCTCCATTTTGTGTAGCTCTCGGTACTCCATTTGATGCGTTCTCGCTGCTCGTCGGGCGTCGACTCAAATTTCCTTTTAGCTCATCTGCCAACGCTTTCTGTAGAGGATTCTGCTCCTGGTTGGTAGATTTTCTTGGTTGATGCATTGCAGGTGTCGGCACTAGACATGGGATTTGAGCTGGTTGCTGTGGAATAGATGAAACGTTCACAACTGAGAATGGGCGGTTGATTTGGGGGTTGTAAGCATTCTCCATTCCATAATTCAGAATCCCAATGAAAGATGCTGGCCGTGGTCGCATCATGTTATCACTCGCCGAGTTGTTATGGCGAGGTGGCTGAAAACGCTAAAATAAACTAAAAAACCCTCGAAATAACAAAAATCTTACCTCATTGGGAGAAATATCCGGCTTATCAATGTAAAACGTTGAGCCATGTGGCTGTGAAGTTCCGAATTTTTCGGGTCGATCCTTCACAGCAGTTTGTGTTGTAGTGGATGGGAGAGCAGAAGTAGAGTTCGATACCAAAAGAAGAGCACTGGGAGCCGGAAGAACTGACTCAACGTCTTGGATTATTCTCGAACGACGCTCTTCTTCGGACATGGTGATCGTCTTTGTGGATCGTATCGTCAGAACAGATGAAGCTGAGGTAGTAGCGTTGGTGGTTGTTGTAGTGATTGAAGCTGGCGCAGAAATCTTCAGATTATCAATAGCAAGAGATGCCAATGGTCGTGTAGCCTGGGTAGTAGTGGCAGTCAATGCTTCAGTAGTAGCCGTTGTTGGAGATGGGCGCTCAACGTGTTCCGGATGCGTTGGCGTAGGTTGTTGCTGGCTCGGCTTCTGAACCACCGGCTGCTGTGACACCACTGGCTGTTGTACCTTCTGTGGCAGATGGGCTGGTTGGCTCAACGGTACTTCTGCTCCATTTTGGGTCGTGATTGATTGTCCAATAGACGCGTTTCCACCGCTCATCTGTGCTGGACTCGAATTTCCTTCGAACTCATTAATCAACGCTTTCTTCACTGTATTCTGCTGATTATTGGTCAGTTCTCCTGGGAGATCAAATTCAGGTGCTGGCATCAGACAAAGGATTTGGACTGGTTGCTGATGTGCCGATGGAACCTTGACGACAGAGGATGTGGAGGACTGAAGCTCATAGGTCAAATCAGTCGGAACGTGTTGTTTCTCGGGAGTTGAGGTCTCATTTTCCTCGCGTCCCCAGTTTATAAACCTCTCCCAATAAACGTCATCCGATACCACTTCTGGGGTGGAAGTTTTCTGAAGGAAACCAAATATGATCCTCGAAAAATTCAAAAGAAAACCAACCTGTTGGGTTACAGCGGATGTCGTCCTAATCACAGGTTTTGCCTTCGATACGACTTGCTGATTTGTTGCTTTTTGTTTGATCAAGTCCTGCTCACTGAAAAAGGGAAATTTAAAATCAATCGTTTAAGCGCGAAGTGACTGGAAAGGGGGAAAACTGACGTGTTTGCGGCACCGATCTCTTTATCTCCTTTGGCATTGAAGAGTGTTCCTGGAGGTTTGAACTTGTCCGCCTTTCGAGCGATTTCTTTGACGAGGGAATCCGGGGTTACGTCTACTGTGCCTTGTTTTCGACTCCATTGGTCCGGTCCGACGAACACTTTTCTTGGATCGCAACGAATCCCCATATCTTTGGACATTTCGAGGATCTGTTCGCGCAATTGCCTGATTTGGGGCTGCTGAATTCCGATATTCTGAAAAAAATTAGTTTCATGAAAAATTCTCTCCGCAATTTTTTTCCTACCTGCATATCCTTGTCCCGTACATGTGAAAACTGTTCGAAGCGTCGAACTTTGAACCCAAAGATGAATTTCTCGTTGTAGTCTTCCAGATGGCATTTGTGAAGAACCTCTAACACGTCGTCGTTGACATACATGTCTGGTATCTTTTCCGAAATCAAGGTCTGAAAAAAAAATCGTCGAATTTGGATAAATGCGAAAATCCTAATAACATCTAGAGTGAGAGTAGTGGTTGAGAAAAATCCATCACTGAGTCAAAAAAAAAAAAATCAGAGAAGCCAAAGTTTTGAAGTTTTCAAAAGTTGTGAAAGCAATTTGCTAACATTTTCCAAATCTCAACTCTCCGGATGTTATTTTCATCATTTTTCAACCAAAATAAATCACCTGCTCATCGGCTTTGGATCCTTTTTCGCCAATAGCACTTTTTGTCGCCAGTTTTGGATCTTTTCGAATTCCCATTGTTCTCGGCATATCGATAAAAGGTTCACGGGTCGTCTGATGAGGCTGTCTTTTTATTACCTGGAAAAAAAATTTAACAAGCTTATTTATATTTTGAAAAAAAAAAACATAGAATATTAATAAGCGCAAAAATTGCAATGAGATCAAGAGTAATGAACGGTTGAGCAAAACCCTAACTGAAAAAAAGCAGTGAATGGAGAGAAGTAGAGAAGAAAACTAAAATATAATTTTTTCCTGTACAAAACACTTTTTAAAATGTTGGTAATTTGAAACTCCACGCTTTCTCTCAAACAAATTTCAAACTGCAAGTCGAAAGATTGAAATGTTCGAACAGGAAGTGACAGAGGAGATCGCCTATTTTAGATTTTCAAAAATTTGAAGTAAATTGTTGAATTTGTTTCCAAATATTGCACTTGAAATGTGCGTTTTAAGCTAGTAAACAATCTGAATAGAGCCAGGAGCAAAGGAAAACAATCGAATATGAATGTGTACTTGAGATACATCGAAAAACCGCCAGAAATCGCATGAAAAATGAAAATTGGCGAGCGGACCGTTACTAAAAGGAGGAGGAGAGAGTGTGCGAACGGAAGAGAGGCGAACAGTGAGAACAGTGAAAACGGACCATCCAAGTCCGAGGGGGGAGGGGGACGGTTGAGAGCGAGAGAGTGTGAGACGCAGAGAAAATGGACCGTTGTACGCGCGCAAGAGATGGGGCAAATATAAAATGCGAGTTTGAAAACAGTTTTTTATGCAGAATGCAGAAGAAGATGACGCGGGAAACAAGATGGAAAATATGATCACAGAGTCATTATGAAAAACATTTTGGTGACAAAGATATATATTTTAATCGTATTGAAAACAGTAAAATGAAGAGAATTTTGAAAATTCAACTTCAATTTTGGTACGCGGTGTAATAAAAAACAATGTTTTGAAATTCAGCTCTCTGAAACACTTCAAAAGGGGACTTCAACTCCTTGTTAACCCAGATATTAATAAGATGTTCAGGATAGTTTGATAATATCCTATCTAGACATCTCTGAAAAATCCAAGAATCCGCGTGCCAGTTTCAGCCGAGCTATAACATTTTCAGTACCAAGAATTGCGTTGTCAGTGCAAAACAACGATTTTCAACGATTTTCTCAACTTTTAGGACATTGCAGAACATACTGTTTGTTGTATTATACTCAGAATGGAATACAATTTTAGTTTTCAGACTTTTATTCAAATAATGTTTTCTTCAGATTTTGGTATGTTCCGGCCACTTAGATTTAAAATTGAAAAAATGAATGCTCAACAGAGTGTCTGAAACATAAAAACTGCTTCAGAAAACATACGAAAGTTAATATTAGCCGGAAATATCGTCAATTATTTTCTGTTCTATATGATTCTTGTGCTGATGAGATTTTTCATAACACTTTCATCTCCCCCGAATATTCAAAATCAATCGGTGGTTTTTAAAAAATTTAGCCCGTGTTTGAAGAATTCGGAGAATAATTCAAATTTTAATTACCAGTTTCACAAGTTTACACCTTTAAACATGATAAAAGTCCAAAATTTTGATTGATCATTGAATTTCGAATAAGCTAAAATTAAAACTGGAATGTTACTATATTTTTTCGGTTGGTTTCCTCATTGCTGTGACGTCTTCTCATTTTGAATTCACGTTTCAGGGAAAAGTATTTGAGCAGATTCACTGCTACGAAAATTTCATATCACCCACCACATCCTGTTTCTGTCGCAAAGTCAATTACGGATAAAAATGCACTTCTATGTACAAACAATAGTCCAGCAAAGAATAGGTCTGTGAAAAGCAAAATTCCAGTGTCCCAAAGTAACTCTGTTCCACATAATTTGAGCAGCATTAATCTCCAACTCAAGTGGCAAATCTTGCGTTTTGAAAACAAAATGACAAACTTTCAAGTTTATTCATATCATTTTTATTCATACTCATTCAATCATATAAACTACCTACATATTTTAGGTAACGCGGGGGGAAGTGTCCACAAATCAGAAAAGTAATCTTGGGACAAAAAAACCTTACTGGGATAGGTGAAAACCATTCGGAAAAGAGAACCAATGAAAATAACTGGGACGGGGCGAGGTAAATAGCAAAAAAAACAAGTAGTGATGAGACTAGTATTGAGAACAAAGGCTTTTTGAGAGGGAGAAGGGACTGGCTGAATGATACAGAAAATCTGAAAATGCCCTAAAACAAAAAACACAATGAATTTGTTTGTGTTATATTAAAGTGAAAGTTTACTAAACACAAACACAGAATGAGTGTAATTAAAAGATGGGGGTAAAACTTTTTGATAACCTAGAAACAACAAAAAAGAAAGACTTGAAACGAACAAAAAATTGACTAAATAATTCACACTCACAGGACTGTTTAGAATTTTTACAAAACTAGAAACAAATCTAGAATCTGTACACAATTTGTAAAAAGCAAAATTTAGGTTAATGGCCAAAAGTCATATATTGTACAGAGGTGGGCATTGGCGACAAATCTTCCAATTATTATTGTGTGAGCAACTTCACTACTCCGGAAAGCACATTCTGTCGGCTATGAATCTGTTGACGAGCGTGTTCCTTAGTATCCGACACAGGCATATACATCAGAAGAGTTTTCGTGAGATCAATAACTTTCGTCGCCAATCTGCTATCTTTCTGGCATTGAGCAACAAATTTGTCGACGCTTCCGGATCTGAAACAAATTCCAATTTAACTTCCATCGATAATTTTTTGAAAAACTTTCTCTGGCACCAAAAAGTTGTCCCTGTCAAAATTGTAAACAAAAAACCATATAATTTTTGAAATTTCACAACTTTATTATACCTTTCCTTTCTAAGATATCAGATCGTTTCAAATAAAAAAACTCACTCGTTCAGATTAATAAAATGAGGGGATGATGGAGTGGATGGAACGACAACAGACGGTGTTGGTGTTGGATTCACGTGGCTGACTTCTGGACGTTGCTGTGCTCCAAGAAACTCGTTGATTGCTGACTCGCCCATTCCTTGAACCGACCCGGAGAAGCGGTTTTCCGAAGGCACCAACGGTAGCAATGAGTTGACTGCTTGACTGGTCAGAGCCAATTGTCTCATATCACTCGTGAATGGATTTTTTCTTTGGATTCCCGGGTAGCCTGAAAAAATTTGCGTTTAAAATTTCAAAAAAATTGAACGCGAATTTGCCTGAGTTCTGATCACTTCCATCGCTATACGATTGATACCCGCTTCCGTTATTCGGGTAGCTGTTCAGCTGGGGATACATACTCGTATTGCTGATGTTGGATACAGAGACGTTGGAGCGCTGAGCAAGTGTTTGAGCGTGTTTGTTCCCCTCAAAACGGGTTTGAGCAACTAGTGGAGATGGATTACGCACTGGCTGTTGAGTTGGATTTGGTTGCGAAACTGGTTTCACCGCAGAAACAATGCTTGGAACTGGTGCAGGATGCCGAAATTCAGTTGACAGGATCGGTTCTCCGGCCACGTTCCCTCGGATCTTCTTTGGAGCCTTTGTCGGCTCAACCTGAGATGGCTTCACTTGGGTGGCAACTGGCCGATTCTTCATAGCCGTTTGAGTTGTAGCGGTCGGAGTGGAATTAGAATTGGATCCCAAAAGTTTAGTACTGGGAGCCGGAAAAGTTGCCGCAACGTCTTGGATTGTTCTGGAACAACGCGCTTCTTCAGACACTGTGATGATTGGGGTGGATCCCCTTGTCTCATGTGATGTAGCCGATGGCGTGGCTGTGTCGGTTATTGGAGCAGGTGCAGGAACTTTCCGATTCTCTCCAGCTGGAGGAACCGGTGCTCGTGTGACCTGGGAAGTAATGGGCGGGGTAGTCGTAGTTGGATGTGGGATCTTGACTTGTTGTGGTGGAGTTGGCTCAGATCTTGTTGGCACAGGTTGTTGCCCCTCTTGTTTCGGAATCACTGGCTGAGTGGTTTCTGGCCTCTGTCTTCCGTGCCAAATAAAAACATTCCAATACTCCTCATCCTTTTCTTCTGGCGTGAGGAAAACCGACTTTGGGACTGATCCGAACTTCCGACTCGTTTTGTTCTGACCGAACCAAGTCTGGCCGCTGTAAAAAAAGAGTTTCAAAATGTTTGAGCGCTGGTAAAATACAGAGAATTGAAAAAAAAAACTAACGAATTTTCAACAACCACCACCTCGTCTCCTTTGGCAAGAGTGATGGCTCCTGGTTGATTCGAGTTGTAGTCTTCTCGAGCAACAGCGTCGATGAAGCAGGCAGAGTTTAGATCATCCAGGATTGTACGGATACCGCATCTCTCCGCAGGATTTTGCTTCCAACAGCTGTGCATGATCTCATAGACCTTCTGAGAGCAGAAATTTGGTTTCTCTAGTCTCTCTCCTGCGTCCATTCTCTTCAAAATGTCGATAGCACAAAATCCTTCCCATGGTTCTTGTCCATAACTGAAGAGCTCCCAGATTGTCACTCCATATGACCAGACATCAGACGCATGGGAGTACTCTCGATCACGAAGGCTTTCCGGCGACTTCCAACCAAACTTATAGAGATCCTTATTCACTATTGCTGTCATATTCCGAAGTGAATGAATGAGTCCGAAATCTCCAATAAGAACGGTCTGAAAAATTTATCTTTATAATAGATAAAAGATTTCAAAACTCACATCTTCATCCTTCGTCAAAACAATGTTTCTTGCTGAGAGACATCGGTATACCAACTTTCTCGAATCCAAATACTGGAGTGCCATTGCTATCTGTATACAGTATGAATGCAGCTTCGACACAAGAGGAACTGGCTTCTTGTCAGAACGCAATCGATCCAGCAGAGATCCGCCTTCACATACGTTATACAGCTGAAAGTCATGGAATTCGAGATGAATGAATCTATTTGGCAAACTAACCATCATTGTTGGGTGATGAGCCATTCCGTAGTGTAGATGCTCCTGTGGCCCTGTGGCCGGTGACTGCTGTTTGAGCAAGCGGCTCGCCTCCACTCGTAGATCTTCCATGATGTTTGGAGATATATCACGAAGAGTTTTGAAGGCAATGTCAATCCGATGTCCGTTGCTTCTTTGCACTTCCGCCCACGAGAAAGATCCACAAAGCTCGTAGGTCTTGATCTGGAAAAAAAGGAAAATTGTGAATTACTAAAAAATTTTTAATAAAATGTTTGAAAACACAGTGTCCAAAATCTGCCTTTATTCAGTTTCTTCAAGCTCAATATTGCAAAAAAAAACTGTGCCTAACCCGTCTAAAATGATACAAATGACACCTAGAACTTAGTTTTTGGGGGTATAACTTTCTTGAAACAGCTTCTCGCAAATGTCTAAAGTTTTCGAAACCTGTATCAAATTTTTATACCTTATCCTTGAGCGTTAAAGGTATCAAAAGTTATAAAAACGATTTTCTAACAGTTTTCTAATCACAACTTTTTAAATAATATCCTTCTCATTTTTCAACCACGATAAATTACCTTCTGATTGGGCACAAGGTCTTTCCCATTGAATGCATTTTGATTCTGAGTTGATTGATTTTCGACCACAAACACTTGCTTAGAAGATCTTCCAGTAATCAGTTTCTCAGTCATCTTCAGAATTTGCTCACGGAGCTTTTCGATTTGCAACGGATGGATTCCAATGCCCTGAAAATATCAGATTCATTAAAACCTCTTCACAATTTTTGTCGTACCAGCATATCCTCATCACGTACGTGTGACAAATCATCAAAACTGCGCACATTGAATGCAAAGATAAATTTGTCAGTGTAGGCTTCGAGGTGGGACTTGAAGAAAACATCGAGAATCGTGTTGTCAACAAACGCGTCTTTTGAGCTCGTCACGCTCTGAAAAATGATATTGAATATTCATAAGAGCGAAAATCTGGATAACATCAAGATCGAGAAAAATTAAGGAAAATCCATCATTGACTGAAAACAAAAACCAGAGAGACCTGATCTTAAAAGATGTCGAAAGTTTTGAAAACGATTTTCTAACATTTTGCTGATCAATTTTCCAGATACTTTTCTCCTCATTTTTAAACTAAAATACATTACCTCCTCATTGGAAGTAAGTTCCATGTCATCACTCGAGATCTGGTTTTGTGTAGATTGATAAGAGTCCGCTTGTTTCGGTTCGTTTCGAGTCGCAACTTGTCTAGACATTCCGGTAGTCTCCTTACTTGGCTTGCTGGCTTGCGCCTGTCTATTATTACCTGAAAAATGAGTTATAGAAAGTTTTTGATTTCTACAAAAAAGTGTTGAAGTTCAATAAGCGCAAAAATTTAAAAAAGATCAAGAGTGAAGAAGGTGGTGGAGCAAAATCGACCAAAATAACTTTAAAAGGGTGAAACGCTGAGAAAAAGCTATTTTTCTTGGGAAAACATTTTTAAATGTTGTTTAAATTACCGTAAAACTTGTATTAGAAACTAAGAGAAGGGCCCTCCGGTGAAGGCTTGGAGAATTAGAAGGTTCACCTGTAATAAAAAAGGCCCTTCAAAGTACATTTGTCGAAAAAAATTCCGTACATTTTCAATGAAAAATATTTCCGGACACGATAATTTTGCAGAAAATTGATGGAACACAATTTTTGTTCACAACATTTCCCAATTTTTGTAAAATTGATAGTTTTTCATTAATTTTGAGCGAAAATTCGCCGAATGTCTAGAAAACAATGGCTGGAAACATAGAAGAGGCCCCTTTATTTGGAAGGCCCTGTAATAGAAGGGCCCTCCAAGAAGAATATCCAACAATAGAAGGGCCGGCCTTTCTAATACAGGTTTTACGATAACTTGAAACTCCGCGCTCTCTCCAAAGATCTAACCGCAATTCGGCGAAGCGCGATATTCGGCAAAAAAACGACAGAGAGGATTTCGGGTTTTTTGGATTTATCAAAAATTGGAAATAAGTTTTTCTAATGGTGGTCCTCGTGATGAGTTTTGCTTGCAATAACTGAACAGAAAAAAATTAGTAGAGCATAATCGTTTCCAAAAAATTCTTGAAAATTGCTAAAATTTCTTAACTTTTCTGTCAAGCTCAAAATAAACTGGTTGGTAAACAATCTCTATAAAGTCAGGAGCATTAAAAACTATCTAAATCGGACACGCACTTGAAAAAATGTCAAAAAGCAAACTGATATCGCATTAGAAACGGAAACTATTAAGAGGACCGTTACTAATAAAAGGAGGAAAAAATAGAGAAAGAGTGTGCGAAAAGAAGACACAAAACGATGAGAGAGGGGCAAACGGACCATGCAATGCCGAGCGGGCCACTGTGTGGGAGCAATCACACAGATGAACAGGGAAGAGGAACTGTGTAGAGCGAGAGAGTGCGCGAAAAGAGGAGATGAGGACATGAAAACCAGTATGAACGGACCATGATGCAATGCGGCCCACTGTGCTGGGGCGATTGTACTGATGAACGATGACGATGACACGATGAGGAAGATGGACTGTGTAGAGCGAGAGTGTGAGACCCAGAGAAGACTGAAAAGGGCCATGATGCGCGCACACAAGGTAAATGTGGCTCTGAAGAAAGATTGTTATGCAGAATCAAGAATGAGATATGAAACGAGGTTGATTTCGAAGATGGAGATTCATTATAGACGACTTCGATGACAAAGTCTTCAGGAAAAAATAATATTTTCAGCTGGCTGAAAGACGTAACAAGGCAATCTCGATACCTTGTGAAATTTTGATGAGATATTAAGTTTCTATCCAGATACCAAAGAATTTTTTTGAACCCGCTCGCCTGTTCCAGCTCCAGTTTTTCATGTTTTATACATTTTCTCAAAAAAAAAATTTGTCCAGTTTTCGCATTGAAATTTTCAGGGTTTTCTAGTTAGACTATTTTTAACATTTCCTGAAAATTTCATCAAAATCTAGGCTTACAAGGTTTTGAGGTAAGTCAGTTCAGTAAGTCAGTTCATTTGTACTTTTCTTGGGTAAATACTTTAATTAACTTCCAATCTTCAATATCCCCTGAATTACCAATTTCCAGTTCTTCACAATCTTCTAATTGTTGTTTTGAAGTTCATTTAGTTCAAAAACCGCTGTATTATTCCGCAAATTCAAAAGATAAATCGAATTTCGTTTCAATTGTTACTGAATATCCTCTTTCTTCCATTTTATCTCTCACATACAACAAGATATTTTTCGAGGAGCCGAGAGTTTTTTTTTTCCAAAAACCGACAATCCAATTTTCTCCAAAATATGCATCTCTTACTAGTTTTTTTCCAGATAGTGTGTTTTTTCCAAATAAAAAACATTTTCCCACTAGTCTTCATGAATTGAAGTTTTCACCAATTTATTTTTCTGTTCTGTTGTTGTTGTGGCTTATGTGTGCACGAAGAGGAAAAGGAAGAGTTCTCCGGATTTTCGAAGGGAGAAGAATCAGAGATAGCGTGTCTGCATTGCTTAATAGATTCTCCGGAAACAGAGATACGACACACTGCTCCTCTTCTATCGTCCTCCAGACACAACAATGCCTTATTTTAGTTTTTCGTTTTTGAAGCAGCATTTTGTCCTAGAAAATTTTTTCATTATTTTTGAAACCCTCAGATTCATTTCTTCAGATCCAATGATAACCACCCAGAATCCGGATACATGTGTCGAGCCATTTATAGAACCCTCACAATGGTTTTTCACACTAGTCGAGATCATTTTATCAGTTGGTGGCTTAATAATGAATACGGTTATTACTGTAATATGTCATAAAGCATCTCCAATGCCTCATCCTCAAAGAAGGTTGTTGGTGAGTATTTCCTCCTTTAGTACTGGATAATAGGATATACAAAAACGTATTTTTCAGCTTCCGAACGCTTTGAAAATTTCAAAATGTGTAAAACTGACCTAGATTGAAAAGTTTGCATTTCTAGAATTCTTTGGGAAATAATTCTTTTTTCAGCTATTTGCCAATTTCTGAAATATTACTTTTTTAGCGTTTTCATTAAAAAAAAGGGCTAAAAAAAGGTGTCTGTCTGACATCGGAAAAAGCCAAAAGAAAAAACTACTGGGAACTTTTCAAAAATTTTGCGAATTCAACGTTTTTAATCTAAGTTTGTTTCAAACAGTCTAAAGTTTTCAAAGTGATTGGAAGCTTGACATCCGAGCTTCAGACTACTGAAAGTAAAAATACAATGCTGTATCTATTATTGATCGTTACTGTATACAGAAAATAAAATAACGACCCACTTTTAGGCATCCATATCCATCAACTTCGCTATCCTATCTGGTTTCCAACTTGCTCGAAATTTCTTCCTCTTCCTTGTGATGCAACAACCATGTCTTAGCCAAGTTACCACCGTGTCATGCAAGCTTCAGGAGTTCCCATTGATATTCTGCTACATTCACTGTGCTGCCACATATTTCTTACTTGGCATTCAATCAAATTTTTTGAAATTGTAAGTTTTACTTTGGTTTTTTGTTCCTCCCTAAATGAGATATTCCAGAAAACCCGTAGACAAGTCACCTATGAAATGGTATCTGACTTGTTCTGTATGGCAAACTCTGATCGCCGCAGCCAGTGTGGCGCTGTCCTTGCTCTTCACAGCTTTTGACCAGGATCTTGAAATTGAGCCCATGAACAAATGCTCTATTTTACTTGCAGTTTCTCAGTCATTTTTAACCTTCACTCTACTGACCATCCTTATTCTTCTTCATGCCTTTGGTTTAGTGTTCATCGTCCTTGCATCACTGTTGCAAAGGAACAAGTGAGTTGAAAGAAAACTTCAAGCATTGAAAACTCGGATTTCAGGAAAAGTTGGATAGCGTTCACAATTTTCTCATTAAAAGAGATCATTCAGTACGAGACGTTGGCTTGGCAAACCTCATTGTTTGTATCGGGATGTGTTGTATTGTATCGACACGTTTTGAGAGAAACTTGTGATGAGGTGAGTAGAAAATTCAGATTTCGAATTGCTTGAAAAAGTGAAGCTCCGATTTAAAAAAAACTAATTTTAGGAATAAAAAGTATTGAATTCAGACTTTGAAAAATCACAATTTTTATAGGAATCTGATAATAAAAAATTTCGCGAAAAACCAATTTTCAGTTGCTTTGCGGCTGAATCAGTCATTTTCAAATGTCTGGAGCTCAGCTATCAAGTTTCCGATCACTTTGATAATTTTGAAGAATTCAAAACAGACCTAGATTCATAACTTTGTATTTTTAGAGTATTTAGAATATTCCTCGTTTTCCAGCTGTTGACCAATTTCTGAAAGACAGTTCGTTTTGCCTTATTCTGTACTGAGAACGTGAAAAGCAGGTGTGCTTCAGAAATTGGCAAATAGCTGAAAAACTAGGAAGTTTGAAACAATTCTGAAAATTTGAAGTTTCCAACGAAGGTCTGTTTCACACATTCCAAAACTTTCAAAGTGATTGGAATCTTGCCGCCGAGCTTAATTCTCCTGAAAATGATCAAAATAGTCATACAGTACCGGACAAAAAGATATGAACTTTTGGTTTTTCGACTATAACTTCCTTCAAAATAGGGCTAGAACGTCAATTTTTTCTGTGAAATGTAGCTAATCACCCAAGAAAAATGATGCAGAAATGTTTCCATCCTGAACAAATAAGAAAAAAATTTTAACGAAAAAATTCATTTTTTCGAAAATTTTGAATTTTTGGATGGTTTTTTCAAAATTCTGGAAAAAATAAAAAACGAACAGTAGTTTTAAATATAATAAGAGGAACATGATTGAAGGGTCTTAAACCGACTTTTAAGCAAATAACACCTCAGTAAAATACAATTCTGCGTATGGTATGGATGTTCAAAGTGTCAACTAGAGATTTTCGGCTTTTGGGCCTTTTCTACTACCGTTCCACAATTTCAAATTGTCAATTTTTGGTACATTTTATGTTTTTATCATTTTTCAAGTTTTATTCCACAATATCTAATCACTTTTCACCCGAAAAGATGTTTATTTAAGCTCCAAACACTGATTTTTGAGTTGTGAGACAAGCTAAAACCAACTTGAGGTGTACTTTTAGTCATTCTGGCAGAGTCGGTTGAGGGATATCGGTATTTTTTCTTCTGGATATCAATACTACAGTTCAGTTAGAACTTAGAAAACATTATTTCCTGTTGTGGAATGCTCCTTCCATGCTCTAGCAAGTCGTTTTCTTCTAGAGTCCAAGTAGTAAAATCCTTGTTTTGAGTCAGATTGATAATTGGTTTTCAAAAGTGATGGAATCTCATTTTAATTGTCTTAGAACAATTTCAACAACTCCTTCTTACAAACTCACCGTTAAAACTGATATATGGAACATTCGGGAACAGATACAGGATCAGTAGTCTGCTTGGGTATTATTTTACTCGAAAAAATCTAGTACAAAATGTTTTTAGCGTTTCCATAAACGTTCCACAACAGAAAATAATGTTTTCTAGGTTCTAACTGAACTGTAGTATTGATATCCAGAAGAAAAAATACCGATATCCCTCAACCGACTCTGCCAGAATGACTAAAAGTACACCTCAAGTTGGTTTTAGCTTGTCTCACAACTCAAAAATCAGTGTTTGGAGCTTAAATAAACATCTTTTCGGGTGAAAAGTGATTAGATATTGTGGAATAAAACTTGAAAAATGATAAAAACATAAAATGTACCAAAAATTGACAATTTGAAATTGTGGAACGGTAGTAGAAAAGGCCCAAAAGCCGAAAATCTCTAGTTGACACTTTGAACATCCATACCATACGCAGAATTGTATTTTACTGGGGTGTTATTTGCTTAAAAGTCGGTTTAAGACCCTTCAATCATGTTCCACTTTTTATATTTAAAACTACTGTTCGTTTTTTATTTTTTCCAGAATTTTGAAAAAACCATCCAAAAATTCAAAATTTTCGAAAAAATGAATTTTTTCGTTAAAATTTTTTTCTTATTTGTTCAGGATGGAAACATTTCTGCATCATTTTTCTTGGGTGATTAGCTACATTTCACAGAAAAATTGACGTTCTAGCCCTATTTTGAAGGAAGTTATAGTCGAAAAACCAAAAGTTCATATCTTTTTGTCCGGTACTGTAAATAAACTGAAAAAACGGTTTTTGCACATTTTGTTGACCTACCATAACTTTCATCCTTTCGAAATTCAAACGCAGTCAATAATATCCCAGAAATGTCGAAAAAAGTTTCAAAACCGTTTATTTTCAGTGCGCTGTGCTCATTTTGGAACTTGCATTCGTGATTCTACCACTTCTGATATCTTTTGCCCATCCACTATACCTAGTCTGGTAAGTATTATTGTTATCAGTTGAAAACTTTCGAATTTTTTCCAATTTTTTTTTCAAAATCGTATAGTAGACATTTTAATCCAATCACGCTCCCTTTGCGTATTTCACTATCATAACACTTTTTTAGTCCTATCAACCCATTTTTTTTAGTTTAGATTTAAATTAAAACGATAAAAACCATGAATTCTTATGACCTGTCAAAAACTACAGTACCCCAATTTTTGGTTCCAGGTACGTTCTACCCATGCGGGACGCCGCAACCCGGACCTTTCCCTGTGTGTTATCAGCGCTACCCGAATACTCTTTGGTGCCACCTCAAGTGCCAACAGCGAGCACTTCAGCTAGTGAGTGTCGTAAAATGAGAAAAAAACTTTATGACCCAAAAATGTTTTTTAGCATTCCCTCTCCAAAGTCCACGTACCGAACTAACGCCAAATGATACACTGTCTAGCGAATTCAAAAAAAAGCTGTCCTCATTATCACCGAAGGTAGTGATAGAGGAGGAAGACGCCGCCGAGTGGTCGAATGATCCGTTGTAAAACCGTCAAACGCTGTAAAATTGTCTTTCTTTGAATTCTTTTTTTTTCTTTATTTATTGTTTCTTAGCCAGTCCGCGCCCTTTTTCTATAGTGCTTCAGTAGCTGATTTTACAAAGTAGCAATTCATTTTTTTTCTGTAATTGAGGCAAATAAACTACAGTAATATAGTTTTTGGGGAGAAGGAATGTGAGCTTTTTTTTAGGAAAGGGGAAGTTTAAAAGGTAACTTTGGAGTGTGGGAAAAAATAGTATTTAATTATACCGGGTACAAGAAAAAGACAAAAAAGAATGGATAGGACTTTTCTCAAGACCTAAAGCTCTAATCTACAGAAATAGTGGATGACACCAATATGGCGTTCTTCAGGATGAAAATTGGGGAGATTTGGAAGGAAAAAGGGAAATATTTACAGAATTTTATAACTTAGAAAAGAAAATCAGACAACATATCGATCCTTTGTCAAATGCCTCTCCAGCGTACGCTCCTCCTGTGGTGTCAAATCTAGAATCCTTCCAATATTGTAGATATTAGCCAACTGATTATGACGATCATTGCTGAAACCTCTTAAGGTTCATTTTTGGTTTCGAAATTCTCAAAAAACACCCTTACCTCATAATAAAATTGAATAGTGCTTCCTTGGACTCAGCGTCCAATCCCTGTTGGAAGGATTCTGAACTACTTCCGGCGCTTGGAGAATTTCCTGAAGCGGCCAATACAGATGCGCGTGCTAAAAAAGATCACTATAGCCAATAAAAGTCTAAATCCGCTTACGTTGCATTTTGCGCGTGGTCATAACGGATCCGGTCGGCGACTTTCGATGACTGTTGATGATCTGATTCTGCTTACAAATAAGCATATCTCTCTCCCGCAGCTCGTTCTCAAGGTGGAGAACTTTTCTATCGAACTAAAAAAAAACTTTTTTTTTGAGTTAGTGATTTTTCTTATCTTACTGTATCTGCCAGTTTCGCCATACTCGTCTGATTCAAGATCAACTTCTGCTTGTTTAGTTCGCGCTGCAAATCCTCAATCTCCATTGACATCTGAGCCTCTCTGGATAGGAATCGGTCACGTTCCATGTTTTTCATCTTGAGCACTGTGACTTCTTCAATCGCCTTATCTCGGAGCTTAGTCACGTCACTCAGTTTCTTAGTGATGGTATCCAACTCCTCTCTGAAAGAAAAGTAGATAAAACCTATGAGTAAGACGAGAGCTAAAATATACAAAAACGATTTTCAGTTGGTTTTCAATCACTTTCGAGATTCTGGAGCTCGGTTGTCAAGGATCTAATCAGTTCGAAAACTTCGAAGTGTGTAAAACAGACCTAAATATAAAACTATCTGGTGATGTCTGAAAGACCCACGTCTTTGCACTAAAACGTGAATAGAAGCAGTTCTTTCAGAAATCAGCAACTAGCTGAAAAACTATGTTTTTTCAAAAAATTCCGTAAATGCAAAGTTTGATTTCTAGGTGTTACACCCTCCGAAACTTTCGAAACGGTTGAAAACTTGCCAGTCAGGCTCCAGACTTCTGAAAATGCTCAAAATCAACTAAGAAATACTGTACCTGAGGCTCTCAATAATCTCCTTTTGCCGTTGTCCGATCATTCTTTGAGTGTCCACGTCATCTCTCAAGTTCGCCTCGTTCGTTGACAAATTGGCGATCCTCTCCTTGAGCATTGCTAGCTCCTGATCTTTCTTTTGCACAATTTCGCAAAGCTCATCAATTTCACCAGTGAGTTCAGTGTATTGCTGAAAATAATGATGTCATTAGGTAAATAATTAGGTTTTATTGGTTTAGACCAGAGGTTTT
Organism: Caenorhabditis nigoni; assembly: GCA_027920645.1. Classification (NCBI taxonomy): domain Eukaryota; kingdom Metazoa; phylum Nematoda; class Chromadorea; order Rhabditida; family Rhabditidae; genus Caenorhabditis; species Caenorhabditis nigoni. The sequence goes on from CP115869.1 coordinate 3,927,766, forward strand.
GGAGGAGCTTCCGGCACTGGCGCCTGGCTACCATTTCCTTATCAACAAAAAAAAGATAAAATCAAAATTACCTGCTCAGCTTCAACTTCGATTCCATCAATAGTCTGCTGGGACTCTTCAAGGTCCTCCTTCAGCTTGGCATTGATTTTCAAGAGTTCCTAAAAATTTAAAAATTCTTTAAGCTAATAAATCATATTACTCACTTTCTCGCCATTCTTAACCTTATCCAGGTCGGCCTGAAGTTTGTCAATTTCCACTTGAAGACTCTCCATCACTTCCGGAAGGTGTCGATCGACCAGAATGAGCGAATCGTTGTCGGTCTAGAGAAGAATATTCAAAATTTAAATATTTGTCAATGTCAATCTTCAAATTTAACATAAACCATCTGGCGCCCCGCCCCACCGACAAGGGCAGGTGCTCAAGAACAGGTCAAACGGAAAAGAAACATATGTTCAAAAACTGCTTTTGAAATTTTGAAAAAAAAAGTGTCGGAGGAGGTGGCGAAACTAATAAACTAATAAAAAAACTATTATCAGTCAACAGAGGGTGAGTTTCTTATCAGCTGGAGAATTCCCTGAAATAATTTCACCAATGTGAACTAATCGAAAAAAAGGGAATGCGTCAATTAGACCTAACATGATAATGATGAGTGGAGGGAAAACAAGAAAATGCAAATAAGGATATAGAGAACGGAGAACACACCATGATCCGTCTTAGAGAGAATTTTTATGCGTCACGGATCATTTGGGGGAGGCCAGAGGGGTTAGAAAAAAAGAAAAAAGATAGTCCACCAAGAATAGGAGGTCAAAAGTATGTTTTTTTTAATCTACCACTGAACCATACAGAATATAGCTACATAATGACACTGGCAATAGGGCGGGGGTATCTACACCAAACAACTAATTCGAATATTATAACCTACACAGGTGTACATTGCTACTGTTGCGCGGTGGCGGCCTCAACATGAGGTATAGCAGAAAACAAAAAAGTCATGATGAGAAAATCAAACAATAGCTTCTGATGCTTCCTTCCTCCCCAGGTTTTTTGGCTTGTTACAGTTTTCCGCAATGTCAGAAAGGAAAGAAAAACCCATTCATCAAACTTATTCAACTTGACGTTTTTATGCGATTTTTTTGTTTAGGAAAAAAACGAAAAAAGAGGATAGCTGTGGAAATAAACGTGACGAAAACTAGAACATTTTCTCTTTTTTTTTGGATGTTGGGAAAAATGGCGGGAGATTTGAAAACCAAAGAGTCAAAAATTTGCATAATCGTTGGGTTGGGTGTTCAAAGGAAGACACAAACTACTCGCTTGTCGCGGAACATTGATTGGAAGAGAAAAAAGTAAGAAAAAGAAAAAGAAAATGTGTAGATAATAGGAATTAGTTTCATTTAAAGGTGAACGAAACCCGTGGATGGCGGATAATGACACACCGGCTGGTAGGCAGTAAGAAAAAGGGGTGAAAAGTGAGAAACGCGTCCGGAAAACTGTTTTTGTGATCATACTACTGTTCGGAGAAGAAGTGTATAGTGATTCCGATGGCTAGTTATTAAAAGAAGCAAGAAGTATGAAGCGTAGAGACTTGAAGTATGTGACTGTACAGTTTGTTACAAACTACTGGACACAACTGAAGGAAATGAAACGTTTTGTGTTGGGCAACTAGGGAAAAATTTTGTGAATAGAAACTTTTTTGTAAGGAAAAAAAATGAGAATTTTCTCTGTGATATACTTTTTGTACAAAATTTTTCGTGTCAGTTTTTGAAGCGCCACGTTAAGAAAATTTCGTTTTCTGAAATTAGACGAAATAGCTCAAATTGTTTAGCGTGAAGTACCGGAAACATTCCAATAGCATGGCCGCACTAATTCAAGCTTCAAATTGATTTATCTCGGTTTCTGTGAGAGATATTGAAAATTGGTCAACTGATAAAATATTGATGATATTATGATAAATAATTTATCAGTTGACCACTTTTTCCTATTTTTTACAAAAACAGAGATATATGGATTTACAGCTGGTTATATCAGAGCGCAGTATTGAAAAGGTGCCAAATCAAATTATTTGGGTTTTTGTCAAAAAATTCAACAAACGATAAAATGACAAAATGTTATTGATATTATGATAAAAATTTTGTTAATTGATAACTTATTGATATCTCTGATAGGAACCAAGATAAATTGTTTCGAAGTTGTATATAGGGGCAGGTTTACTGTACCAGGTTTGATGGTACATAGATTAAAAATTGTCATTTTTTAGCATTAATTTTTTTGAACTGCGCAGTAGATTAAGACGAACTTTTCAATCTTAGCCTTGAATTTCAAACTTCACGAAAAATAAGTCTGTCCGAAATGCAGAAAACTAAAAACACTAGCATATTCACTTTACATTAAACCCTTTTATTCCTGCATTTTGAGCTCAATTATCTCGGTTCTTATGAAAGATATAAAAAATTTTTTTACTACTAAATTATTTACCATAATATCACCTACATTTTATCAGTTTACAGATTCTTTATATCTCTCACAGGAATCAAAATAATTGAGCTCAAAGTGCACGTATAGGCAACGACTTCTGTTAGCAATTCTGAAACTCAAAGGTTCTAAAAATACAGTAGGCAAAAAAATTTGTCACCGTACTATATAAAACTTTCGAACACAAACAAATCAACTACCACAAGACTAGTGAAAAACAAATTTCACCCGAACAAAAAAAAATCGGAATCGAAAATGTGCTAAGGGAACACAGACGCGCTCAGAAACTCATAAGCCTACATATATACATACTTGCTCAGTTCGAGTCACACACGAAGATAGAAGCACCAGAAAATAGTTCAAATAGTGAGTGAAAAAAAGCGCGCGAAAAACAAAATATTCGTGAACAAGTGGCCTTCGTTGTTTATTAGTGGTGAGGAAAATTTCCGAAGGTGTTGTGTCCTGGGGCGACGGCGGGGATGAATTCCGAAGAATGACTATTTAGGGTTGTCACCAGAGAAATTCGAAACGAAATTAAGTCGCCGCGTCCGGCCCGGTGATCGTAAAATAAAATGAAATGAAAATAAAACCTTTCATTTTCTTCTGTAAGGTCTCAAAAATCGGAATGCGTTTTTTTTTCTTATTTCAAAACCACTTTGCCAATCATCTAAAGTTTCTCTCAATTCAGTAACTAATTGAAGTTGAAAAGTGGCAAAATTTTAGAAAAGAAAAGAACAGGAAAAGGGAAAAAATAGGTGGAAATGGGAGAAAGGTTACCCGAGAAATGTACACATAATGTCGAATGATTAAAGGAAAACTCAACCGCGAGGTGGAACAGTTTTTTTCTCTTTTCGATAATTATTGACATGAATGAGCAGAACTGCTTCTTCTTCTTCTTATTATTTGTTTGATTTGGAAAAAGGAATCAGATGGTTTCTGAAGAGAAACTTGCTTACTGTCAGAGGGGTCTGGCTTTTCATATACCAAAGGAAACAATTTTTAAAACAGTATTTTTTCGGTTTATAACATTCATATACCTTGCTTGCGGGGGAGGATGGCAATAAACAATCCAAGCTGAAGATTTTTAATTTCAATAGAAAAACACTTGAAAATGCCGAGATATTGAATTTCTAGGAATCCTCATTGGCCAGTTAAATGAAAAACATAGAATCAAAACGAAAAAGAAGAATCAGGGCGTAACCACCAGAACTAAGAAGTTTACTAAACTGATGAGAAGGAAGATGCGAAGGCAAGTTGGTTTAATTAAGTGGAAATGATTTATCAGGGAAAGCGGGGACCGTATCACTATCAAGAAAAAGAAAAATAAGGAAAAAAATCAGAGAAAGAGAAATTCCAATTCATGATGTTTGTTTTTCTCTGAATTTTGCTTTCAAGTGCAATATGCAAATATTTATTGTTATAAAAACTTTGTCCGATTTTTTCAACAAATGTTGTTTTGGGTTATTTTGCTTTATTTTTTGTTTTGGCACAATTAGGGTTTACTGCGGAGGGCCCTTCTATTACAGGGCCTCTCAAAATTTCCAAACATTAAAAAAAAAGTTAATCGAAAATCGTGCTGAAATCTTGTTCAAAATTTATGAAAATGTATTAATTTCGCCAAAAAATGATCAAGTTTGTAAGAAAAAAATATCTAATGAATTCTGGTTACCGTAAAACCTGTAATAGAAAAATCCCCTCATTTTCAACATTAAGCCATTTTATCTCGGTTCCTGATGAAGATAAAACAATTTGTCAACTGATAAATTAATTATCACAATATCTTATACATTTTATTAGTTGACATATTTTTGATATCTCTCAAAGGAGCTGAGATAATTGAGCTCCAACATGACAGTGGTGGGGCCCTTCTACTACAGGTTTACAGTAATTAATGGAATTTCTGGAACATGAAAACGTACGGAAATCGTTAATGTAAAACAACACATTCAAAACGGTGTACTTCTATTACAGGTTTTATGGAAATTCATACTGTAAGCACTGTGATAGAAAAACGCTAATATTCATCTTTGAGCCAATTTATCTCAGTTCCTGTAGAAGATATCGAAATATGGTCATCTGATGAAATGTTGGTGATAATGTGATAAATAATTTATCAGTTGACAAATTTTTCATACCTTCCACAGAAATCGAGATAATTAACTTTCAAGTTAATAGTTCAGGAGGCATTCTATAAGAATGTTCATTAAGGATTTTGGAATATATTGATTATTTACCGAAAAACCTTAACTAGTCATTCTGGTAAGACCTACAGGTTCAAAAACAAAAAAGTAAACATAACAAAAATCATAACCATACCTGAACGGTTTGGTCATGATGACACGACGACGACCAAGTGTTGGTGGAGGTCACCGCCGCCATGTCCATCGCACTTTTCCTCTTTTTCTCGGCGGCCATCTTTTTACCAACGAGATAGGCACTCATCTGTTGTTCTTCGTCTCGTCTGAAGAAATAGTACTATTTTGAGGACTGACCATGACTCAGAAGGAAGGCGTTGTCCGTTTTATATTTATCTGGACTGTGTCTCCCCTTTGAAACTTTCAATGGGAGTAAATGGAGTGAATTAAAGAAAGTTCAATTAAAAATTTGTTGGGTTTACTGTACTCGTCGAAAAAAACTTAACCAAACAAGGGAGTGGTTGATACAGTACTCCTTCAGAGAGAAAATTTATGACCTTATCATTCTATCAACCTATCCCATTATCAATATTTGCCATTTGGTTCATGAGATTCCCCTGCCCCCTTCACCGATGCCCGTTTTCGGCCAAAAAACCTATCAGTCACAGTTGTCATCAACCACACCCATATATCTCATCTCAAAGACAACTTGATGGTCAGAAGGTCCTGTTCTCCATTACACTCACCCAAACGCATTGCAAGCGGCGACCAGCTGTTCAACTTCTGCAGATATCTGTTGGACTGCAAGCAGTCCGTCGTCGTATTCACCGACACTGTCCAAATCATCCTCGTCGGTCTCGTTGGATGGATACCTCTCGATAATGGAGTTCCGTAATGCTTGCTTGTGTTCGTCGGGAATCGTGGAAACCGGCTCGGCAAACTCGAAACTTTCTGATGACGTCGATGACGACAGGCTTTCTTCTCTTCCAGATGAGTAACCATCAAAATCGACTTTCACTGGTTTATGTGTTGGGAGAACGTGATCATCAGATGAAGATGACGTTTTCACCTCGTTCAGAATAACGACTTCTTCAATTTCCTGGTTGATATGTTCGCTGGTTTGAGCGACTGGTGTTTGAGCAACAAGAATTTCAGAGAACGAATCTGGCATTTCTTCAAGATGTAGTTCTGGTCTATCAGGGACTAGTGAAGCTGGAGAGCTCGGAGATACGGAAACCTCTTGATTTTCCTTGACAAAATTCTCAACGTTTTCAACTTCTGGAGCTTGGACAGTCTGTTGGACTTCCAAGTTATCTTCCGACTTCAAAATCTCCATATCTGCTAAAACTAGAGCTTGGAAGCATTTCTTTGGTTTCTCAGCTTCCACTTGCGAATTGGCTAGTTCCTCGAACTTTTCCACCAAAACTCCAACTTGTTTCTCAGGCACTATTTGGCTATTATGAACACACTTGACGCTGGCGGTGATAACATTGTTTGCAGTTTCGGAATTGCTGTTGTCACAAGTCTCGAATGATGTGTGAACAATTGGTGCATCATCGGCCTTGGGAATTTCGTTGTGTTCGGGAAGTTTGGTGTGAGTTGGAAGCTGTAGGGATTCTTCGTTGACGTTTTCAGCTTCATAGTTTTGAGTAGGAAGCTCGAGAGACTTGTCGTTGGCATTCTCATCGTTCACAAGCTTAGAGAAATCAGAAGAAATATTTTCAGTCTCTTTTTCCAAATTTTCAAGTTCAACAGGAGAGGCAAGCTCAGCTTCGACTTCTGAAGTGCTTATCGCTGTGCCATTTGCAGCTGGAGCTGGATCAGCTACATCTGGAGCTTTAACAGACTCCACAGCATCCAAAATTTCAATATTCACGTCTTCCTGATCCTCCTCTGAATCCAAAACTTCCAATTGTTCCTCTTCAGATTCCATCTCGACTTCAATTTGCATTTCAGTAAAGGACTCTTGATCTTCAAGTGTTTCCAGATAATTTTCTTGTGGTTCTTCAAATTCTTCTTCTTCTTGATTTTGTGAATTGTTTTCTTGATCTTGTGGTAGGTCCTCATGATTTTCTTGGTCCTGATCTTCATCATTTTGAACTTCCGAATCAAGCTCCTCGACCAACATTGGTGTCAGTCTCTCTTCCTCCTCGGCGACCATGTCTTCCGTTTCCATAGACTCCTCTTCCACGATTGGTGTATCTGGTCGCTCTCCATCGATGACGTCATCCACTCCATTCAACAACTGCTGTGCCACGTCACGAATCTGAACATCATCCACATCGTAGAACTCCTCCTCGCTGCTCTCGTCCACAATTTCCCGTTGCGTCATGACCAGAATTTTTGGTTTCTGCAGATAGATGATCTGTTTGACTACCGGTGGGGAAATCGCCTGGGTGCTCACTGGTGTTCGCTCTCCAGAATCCATTGTGTCTTCTGGCACGTCGATTGTGAGACTCTGCGGGATGTCGGTTAGACTGGAAGCCAGTGGCGTTGCGTATCCTTCACAGTCCGAACTTTCAGGGCTCTGGAAATTAGGTAGTTGATTGAATTTCGGAATTGGTCAGTTGATTTTCCCCGTTTTCAGAAGCCTGGATCTTGGCTGAAGTGTCAGATCACATTGAAATTTTTTGTGGGAGTAAAACGGGCCTAGATTGCAAAATTTGCTTGAGGTTTCAAAAGTTCCTAATTGTTAAGCTGTTCGCCGATTCCTAAAAATTCTCTTCACGTTTTCAGTACAAAATAGGCGTTTTTCAGAAATCGGTAAGCAGCTGGAAAACTAGGAATTGTCGAAAACTTCTATGAATGCAAAGTTTTCAATTCAGGTCTGCTTTGAACCCTTTAAAGTTTTCAAAGTTGTCGGGAACTTGTGACAGCCGAGCCCTAGACTCAAGAAAATGGTCAAAATCAACGGAAAACACATTTTTGAACATCTTAATGAGCGGTACTGTACCTCTAGCGACCTAATAAAAATTACCTTATGATTCTCCCTGGAAACTTCCGAATCGCATAATGATATCGTATCAGTATCGGTTTCAGATTCCATATTCTTTCAACCAAGTCTGCTGAAAAAGTACCTGAAACGTTCTAGAAAAAATTCTAAACACAAAAAAAATGAAGTGTCGAGAAGAACTAAAAGACGATAAGAGGAGTTAAGAGGAGGGGCAAGAAATTTATTTATCATAAAGTTTACCTTAAGAGAATTGAGGAAAAACGACAAAGACGTTTTTTAGAGATAAGGACGATAATGTTTGTCTTAAAATGTTTCCTCTAAAAACACAAGGAAAGGAATAGGTGTCTCTTTTATGTTTCAAAGAAGGAAGGAAGAGAATGAGTGATTGCATACGAAGTTTATGGGGGAAAATCTGTTGTTGCCCTTGGTGGAAGGGGAGGAATATGAAAGAAGAATGAAAAGGGAGTGTCCCAATCCAGCTACTCGTACAGATTGTCTCTGGAAAAACGAAGGTTTGGAAGGGAGGCGAAGAGAATAGTACAATAGGTAGGGGATATGTATACCTTTGGCTTGTCGAATCGAATTTATTTGGAAATTATGATTTGGGGAGGCACAAATGAACTACCAGAACACAAAAAACTTGTGTTTGCGTACTGAGAAAACTAAGTTCTGTTTGTTTACAATGTAGTGGGCGCCATAGACCTATGCTAACGAAAAACTAACCAAAAATGGGCCACCGCCTAGCCAAAATGAAATGGTTTGTATAGTTTTTTTTCGCGTATGAGTAATATAATATATCTGTATTTCGTCTTCTTCTCCTTCCTTCTCAAAAACGCCAATTGTATACTACAAGTAAAAACAGGCTTTTTGTTGACAAACGGGCATGGAACTGAGCATGTAGACAACAAAGGGCGGCGATTGGAGAATGGATTATTGTTGATTCAGAAAATTTTCTTTTTTCTAGGATTTTTAAAATAAATAAAAATCAATGGGTCTTGAAAAATATCATGAGTAATGTTATTAAATAGTAGGTTCGGAAACTAGTTTTGAAATTAAAAACAAAAAAACAAATAGAATTTAGGAAGAAGTATGGTTTCAAATTAAAGTTGAATTTGGAATTTTTGATCAAAGAAAAGCCTGATGTTAAAATATTAAAAATTCCAGTTCTTGTTAGAGACTTTAAAAAATAGGAATCATCAAAAATCCAGGTTTTGCCTCAAAACATACAATCCCGTTCAATGAGATGTATATAAAAACGTATTTTCCAGTTAATTTTCGGTCATTTTGACTATTTTCAGGAGTCTCGAACTCGGTTATCAAGGTTTCCATCAGTTTGAAAGTCTTGGAGAATGTAAAATAAACCTAAATTGAAAACTTTGCATTCCCAGACTTTTTTAGATTACTCAGTTTTCCAGCTATTTGCCAATCTCCGAAAGACCCCTTTTACATCATTTCAGTTCGAAAAATGAGCAAAATTGTCGAAATAGCCGAAAATTAACTGAAAGTACTGTAAACGTGAAATAAGGTGTATTTCGAAAACCGGCAAATATCTAAAAAAACTTGGAATTTTCAAAAAATTCTGAAAATGCAGATTTTCCACTCTAGGTCTGTTTTACATTTTCGAACATTTTCAAAATGATCCAACTTTTGAAATCCGAGTTCCAGTCCCTTGAAAATTGTAAAAATGGCCTGCCAAAAATCAACTGAGAAATACGTTTTTGTCTATCTCTTTTGACTGGTACTGTATTTTGAAAATTCGGAGAAGAGTTTTCAAAATCAGAAAACTTCAAATTATCTACGCAAATATGGAAAAAAAACGCTAAATACGCTGAATGCGCTGAAGACGGTATTCAGCGTGTTTTTTTAGTCAAAAATTATATCCAATTTTTGGTTAGACAATGACAAAAAATCAGGAGCATCAAATATCCAATTTCAGAAAAGTAATTCCAAACGAATTTTAACTGAAGAACTAACAAGAAGATGTACAAAAACGACACTATCTATAGACAAAATAAATTTCTGGATCATATGTGTTTTCGCGGGAGGCGAGCGAGAGATGAATGATAGAATAATCGTAAAACAGTGATTGAAAGGATGGTGGTGGATTGACAACACAAAACGAATCGGACGCCTTTTTGCCGCCATCCCGCACAAAAGAGAGATATGATTATGACGGCTTATACGGGTCTTGATGGGTGGAGTAGGAGAAGGAGGAGGACAAGAAAAAGGGATATGTACATGATAGGATGATGGACTCTTCTGTCCTTCATTCTTATCAATGATGATTGAAGGGTCTCTTTTCTTTTTTTTCGGTGATGGGTTGATTGTGGGTGTTACATTAAAATAAGAATAAAACAACGTTAGTTTTACAGTCGGACACATGCATAAGCGAGGGAGGGAGGAGGTGAAAAGAAAACGTGAAAAAGAAAAAGCAGAGGTGTTGGCGGAGAGGGAGCGCGGGAGAGAGAACTGGATTGGCGAATAGGAAAAAAAGGCGAAATGTTATGATTAGGGGGGGGGAGGTAAGAAAACATTTTTTCTTATGATGAAAAGGTTCCGGGAACTAATAGGTAGTACAAAAAAGGCATTAGTGATAAGGCAGCAGCAGTAACTAAGTCTACTCGTTTTCTTCAATTTCGTCGACTGATGCGTCCGTGACATCCCAATTAAAATGCATGAATGATTGCAAATCAAACAAGTCGAGAAATGAGAGGAAGTTAGTGATAACCTTGAATGATATAAACGAATGCGGTATTTTTTTGAACGGGCTAGTTTTTGTAGCTTTAGAATATTAGGTTGGAAACTAAGTCTTTGTGCACTTTTGTTTTCCTCTTTTCTCTTAACTAAGCTAGAACCATAACCTGTGTGTAACATAACATGGTATATAAGATGATAAGGTTGCTCACAATAACCATCATTCGCCCTGCTCTCATTTCTCTTGCGAACACGATGCCTCTTTTCATACCCACTGTTTTTGGGTAAAATTCCTGTTTGACGACGACTTCTGGCTGTATATTAAAGCCAATCCATTGGGCTCTTCTACGAGAGCTAGTACATTTGACCCTCTTCTTATCCCAGGTGATAATATAATTCGGCCGCTTAAAATTCCCGTGTAGAGTAAGAAGATGCATGCTCATACCCACTCGCCGATGAACATCAAAACCTGTCAAAATGGTGCGGTACCCGCCGTCCAAGTTTTTTTGTCTTTCCCAACTTTAACAATCCATTTTCAATAGTGGTATGGGCTGTCCCTAACGTGATTGACATTTCACGAGTAGATTGGTAAGGGTCCCGTTCGACTAGGTCTCTCAGCTTGTCTGAATCTTGAAGCAAGGACAAATTTCATCTTTCATTGAAAAGTCCTGGTTCTTGAACTTGCCAACCCAATTTGCAATGGTGATTCTATGGGGGCATTGTCTTTGTAAACTTGCACCAGGCGGTGGTGAATATCGGATACTTTCAGGTTAGAAATAAATGTAAACAATATACGAAAATTTCACCTAAAAACACTGGGTGTTAAAAGGGGCATCCCGTTAGCAAGCGGAATGAGAGCAGGGCAAATGATGGTTATTGTGAACAACCTTATAACCTCATATACCATATCCCGTTACACACATGTTACTGTTCTAGCTCAGTTAAGAGAAACGAGGAAAACAAAAGTGCACAAAGACTTAGTTTCCAACCTAATAAATTAGTCAGTTTATTTTGAACGTCCGATTTCAAGGTATTACTCAATTTTTCGTTTTGATACTTGGGTTTTTAGGCCATCCAACGTGGCCTAGAAACCCAGAATAATAGAATTTTAGTCCAACTAACCACGTGACCCAGAAGATGGGGTAACAGGGTATCTACAGTACCTGAAATATTCAAAACTGTGTTTTTCAGTTGTTTTGCGGCCTTTTGGACCATTTTCGGAAGTCTGAAGCTTAGCTGTCAAATTTCCGATCACTGTCAAAACTGTGGAGAGTGTGAAACAAAAATAGATAACAAACCTCGGATTCACAGAAGTTTTAGAAAATTCCTAATTTTGTTGCTCTTTGCCGATTTTGACAGTCACTATTTTTTGGCACGTCTTTGTACTGAAAATCTGGACAACTACGATTTTTGAAAAATTCTGTGAATGCAAAGTTTTCGATCTAGGTCTGTTTTATAGCCGCCAAAATTTTCAAAGTTATCGGTAACTTAACAGCGGATGTTCAGACGTCTGAAAATGGTGAAAATAGCCAGAACGAGACTGAAAATACGATTTTGTATGTCTTATTGACCGGTACTGTAGATTGTGACGTCCAAGAATAACATCAAGATTGGATTTCTAGGCCACAAGGTCTAGAAACCAAAATGCCGGATTTTTAGGAATATTGTCCTAAACTTCTTAACGATTATTTTCTTGGAAGGATTTTAGGAAATGTTGTTCTACAAAAATAGAGAAAAAATTATTCAACCGATTTAGCTGATCACAAATGATATCATGTCCTATTCAAGGCTAAAATATCTAGTTGTTTGATTTCCTAACCAGTATCCGGTATCCATAGACAGAACATAAATTATGTCTACCTCCCTCAAAAGTTGGCCAGAAAACGAAAATTCTCGTCTCTAGAGTCTTGAGCGAAAATTCTACAAAAGATCAAAATAACTCATGAGACCTTAAAGTAAATTTAAAATGCGGATACAAAAATACCTCAGCTTCTGCAAAAGCTACTGCTCTAAAAATAATACTAGTAACTTTTCAAATTTAATGCAAACAAATTTTGACTTGAAAACAAAAATAACAAAAAATGAAAAATACTTTTTGTTTGCATTAGCCACTTTTTTGAAATTCATTTATTTTGAGATAAAAAAAATAAGAAATCAAATAAATTTCTATTTTTTCTGTGACATGCACTTTTTGACAGTAGTCACCAGAAAACGCCCAACACCAACAATACCTATTTTTCTCACTTTTTTCTATTCATTCCCTTTTCCCGTGAAAAGAACTGTGTGAAAAAAAGCTTCTTCAACAAAAACCATATGATTGCATTTGGCGGAGAAGACAGAGAAATGTTTGTTCTTATGATTTATTGAGAATGAAAAAAATGAGACAACTCTGTGGTTTAGATTAATTTCTTTTTGGTTTTTTTTTTTTGGTCTAGCTGCACTAACACGGAAATAAAATACTACAAAAAGAGCGTTTTCAGGTAAATGAAATTCGAAAAATTCAAAAAATCAATAGTCATAATGGCAGGAGTTGTTGTGAGCAATGAAAACCTTCGACAAATCTCCCTTATGCGGATAGTCACCGCTGAACAGAGTGACTCCACTAACTGCCGGAATGATTTCGAGGCTTTGGAAGAAGGACTGAAGGAACGGCCCGCTTCCAATGTCAAGCAGATGGAAGATGACGTCCGCATCCGGATGCAATTCGTACATCACTCCCGAGAAAACACGAAGCGCTGACATGGCAATGCTGGGTGAGTCAGCGTACAGAGGCGCCACTTTGAAGACGTTCTCTTCTGAAAAGCGAACGGAAGTTTTTGGTGATTGACATTGAGTGGTGAACCTTTATGAGATGTGTTGACTGCTGAAATGTGAGCAATGATTTTATGATGGCCATCGAATAGAACGATTCCGAAAACGCAGTCGAGTTTGTAGTAGAGTTCCAAGAATTCACGACGTTGTCTTCCGTTCACATCAGCGTCGTATTTAACCAATTGTTCCCATTCAGAAGGTGTCAAATGGCTTACCAGTTTGAAATTCTGAAAAGAAGAGTGATATGAGTGAATGAAAATTGAGGCATGACAAAAAATACCGTAAACCAAAAAACATCTGTATTCAAATGTCCTAGAAAATTAGTTTCTAGGGTATCTACAGTACCGGCTCCTAAGGTATACAAACCCTATTTTGCAGTCAATTTTTGGCATATTTTTCAATTTCTGTAAAACACATTGTTCGCTTATTTTTCGCTTATTTTCGTACGGAAAACGTTGAAATTCTTGTTTTTTTAAAATTGAAAATATTGGAAAAACCATCAAAAAACTCTGTTAATGCAAAACTTTTAATCCAGATCTGTTTTACACTTTTCTGAAATTTCCCAAATTTGAGAATTGACAGCAGACCTCCAGACTTTTGAAACTGCCAGAAACCAACTGAAAAACAAGTTAAATTTTCAAAAATCGAATTACAGCTATCTTCTTTGGACTGACACAATAAATAATTGAATATCATTATTCAAGCAGAGTTTTCTACCATATTCGCTAATTTGTCGCTTTTTTCACAATTTTTGCGCATTTTCAGAAGAATTGAATATCAAAATCGTGTTTTTCAGCTCCGATTACCTTTTCAAACAGTTTTCCTGCTTTTTAATTCATTTATATTGCTATTTTCTCAATAGACACTTCTTTTAAGCAATTTTCTCAAAAATCCTTCAATTTCTGACTAAAATAAATATTATATTTGTGTTTTTCGCACTCATTTACCCATAAAACATTTTTTCCCCGTCTTAAACGGTCTTAATCGTCGTTTTTCAGGTTTATTGCCCCTCTTTACACTGCGTCTCCTCCTTTCGCCTTGTCTCTCCTCACACGTCACACACATTAACATAGTGGGCGGCGGAACCCGGGAAATGTCGGCCGCACGCTAGGGGGACTCTATATAACCGTCGTCGTTCTCCCCCGTTTATGGGCCGGCTGGCTGTCGTGGATAGCCAGGGTAGGCGGCGTATAGATCGGCCTGTGAGCCGAGACGCCAAGTTTGAGTTGCAACAAGAAAAGGAAAAGCCGCAAGGCAAATTACTTTTTACTTTACGAATTTCAACTTTTTGGATCAATTAATTTGGCTGAAATTCTATTTTTCATGAAAGCAAATAAGCAGATTGTCATGATGATATTGATTTTTTGAGCTCCTCAAAAATTTCAACTCACATCTCCAGTGAGTTTCTCCATCGAAGCGTGATACTCGGCCACTTTCATTTTGTAGTTCTCCAGTGTTGCTCCAACGACTGGTGTCGCTTTCTTCCTGTACTTATCCACCATGCTGGGCACTAAAATTAACGGAATAGGCTAAAAACATTTTTAATTTTTCAGGATTACCTCCTCTGAGTCCCAAAACATGATCAGTTGGCATTCGAGCCATGGCAAGGTCCCAAATCACTGAGCCCACGCCTTTTCCACGATGCTCCAGAGCCAATAAGAAGAATCCAAGGAAACAAATTTTGTCATACTGATTCCAAATCACGCATCCAACAAAATCTTTTTCTGCTGAAAAGAAATAGTTGTTGAGAGGAGTTATTAAGAGGCTACTAAGACAGAATATTGTTACCGTCAACTTTGAGCTCAATTAGCTCAATTTCTGTGAAATATTTCAAAAACTTGTCAACAGATAAAATGTTCCTGATATTCTGAAAAATAAATTCGCAGTTGAAAAATTTTTGTTATTTATCACAGGGATCGAAATAATTGAGCTCCAAGTAAAGGTCATCCGACAGGTTATCGTAATAGCCCCAAAAGCATAAACTGTCACATTTGAGCTCAATTATCTCGATTCCTGGGCAAGATATCAAACATTTGTCAACTGTGAAAATATTGGTGGTATTCTGATTAATAAATTTGCAGCTGTTAGGTTTTTGACATCGATCACAGGGATTGAGATAATTGAGCTCCAAGTAAAGGTCATCCGACAGGTTATCGTAATAGCCCCAAAAGCATAAACTGTCAACTTTAAGCTCAATCATCTTGATTCCGGGGGAAGATGTCTCAAATGTATCAACTGATAAAATATTGGTGATATTATGACAAATATTCTATTGGTTAATGAATTATGGATGTCTTTCACAGAAATCGAGATAATTGAGCTCAAAATTGATGGTTTGGTTCGGAGGAATTACGGAACCTTTACCTACACCTTGAAAAATATAAATTCGTGGCTTACGAGTCTTGGAAACTGCCCAAACACTACGTGTCGAATCCAATGATGGGGTCAGTGCTGTCACCGAATTATCATCCGAGGTCCAGCCCTCCGTATCCACCAAATGTTTCCATTGTTTCCAAAGATGGCTGCTGGGCTCTGGATTTTCAAGAATGTCGTACTCCACGGAACTCATTTGATCCTCTGGAAATTTTTCTTTGAATAAACAAAGATATCAGAATAACAAGGAAGAATTGAAGTTTTAAACTGCTCTAAGAGCCACTAAAATCGACTGACGAACTTTTCGAGCATTCTAAAAAACGACAAAAAGCTTTTTGGCTTTTTTTTGCTTTTTCCAAAGCACAAATCGTTCAATCTTCTCCAGAAACACATTTTTTGGCCTTTCCTATTTCTGAAAACTTTAACAAAACCATCTGTCTTCTTACTCTCAAAACGACAGAACAAAAAACGAAAAGATTAATCAGAAAGAGTGGGCAATATAACTGAAGAGACGCAGTGAAAAGTGCAAAGCGCTCTTCGGGAGAAAAAAAACGAGGAAAAAAAAAACGAAAAGTGCTGCCAACAACACATCTAGTCGTTTTTTTCTTGCTCAACCAACCACACACTTTTTTGTTGTTAAATGTCTTCTAAAATTGCCGGTTGGAACGACGGTGCCGTTTTCCGTTTTCCGGGAAAAGAGGAAACTGAATGTGAGAAGAAAACTATGGAGTATCAGGCTGGGACAAAGAGAAAAGAAGGAACAAATGAAAACTGATAAAGGGAGAAAAGGTGGGGAGAGAGACATCTGATAAGAAGAAGACTGAGAGCGCGTGGAAATGATACATCATAGTACTAGAATTTTGGTATGCCGCATTTTTGAAAATGAGTAGAAATTCAAAAAAGTGCATCTCCAGGTATCTTTTTCAGAGCACAGAGATCAAATTACTTACTTTTTTCGTTTTCAAATTTGAAAAAAAAATTGAAAAAGAACAAAAAGCACTTCAATGCATTTTAAATTCACTTCTTGGCTTCAGTCTACAGAACGCAGTTCAAAAATCAAATTTATATAATCCGTTTGCAAAAAAAAGGACTCGTACAAATCATTAATCAATAATTACTACTCAATATGCAGATTTGTACATGTCAACGACACTAGACGCTGTGTCTAGTCGTGGCAAGTGGAGAGAACCGAGGTCACCTGATTTATTGGACCCTATTGCATCATTGCTCTGTCTAATTTAGATATATTTGTACGACTAGAGTAACAGAGATATGGGGAAAACGTTATGAGGAAATTTAGACCTTTCTAGGGCATTTTTGAAGTTTTCAAAGAAGCAAAACAGTTAGAGATTCTAGTATTTCCCAGAAATATCGCTGGTAATTTTTGTAACAGTTTTTTTTCAAGGAGTCCCTGAGGATAGTATGTTTAAATGCCTGAGCTAAAATACTCATCAGATTCAAATTGGAAAAAGACTAACTTGATTTTTTATTACATGTTCTTAATGCTCTAATAGTGGGCCACGCGAACTTTGAGCTAAATTATCTTGGTTCCTATGAAAGATATCAAAAATCTGTAAACTGATGAATTATTTATCATATTATCACCAACATTTTATTAGTTGACCAACTTTTTGTATTTCTCATAGAAACCGAGATAATTGAGCTCAAAGTGCACGTACTGGGTTGGCTTCTACTGCACCATTTTTTTAAATTTTGGTTTCGCTTTTTTTTTGAAATCATAATCATTAAAACAGCGTTTGAGATTCAAATTCTTGCTAAAAATTCGACATTTTGAATTTCAGAATTTACAAAAAATGCCCTGAAATTCTTTCATGCTAAACTTCAAAATTCGCATGGGCGGATTATACGGTACTCCCTCTAATAGAAGCCTACCAAAACCGTCGCATTTAAGTTCGATTATTTCAATTTCTGTGATAGATATGAAAAAATTCAACTGATAAAATTTTTATCGTAATATCACCTACATTTTATCAGTTTACAGATTTTTGATTTCTCTCACAGGAATCGCGATAATTGAGCTTCTATTGAAGGAATCTATTTCCTCCAAAGATAAAAGCTTCTAGATTTTGGATTACCGTATTATTTTCAATCTCTTGTTTTTCATTTTCAATTTCACATCTAATTTCGGCTCATGACTGGTGCATTGCTTATAATTCTGTTCACTCATTTCCTGCTCTCCTAATTTTAGCCAATCTGAATGAATAGGTTCAATTATCCTCCCCCCCCCATGAGTCCAAAACCACCCGTTTTCTAGGAATTCTTTATTCACTAAGATTTCAAATTTCCGCCAGAATTCCTCCAGAATTGGAAATCACGTGGATCGAGCCAAAAAGTCCATTCAGTTAGAGGCAATTTGCCAATTTTCTCTGTTTAGACTTTCGCAAGTTCTTCCTTTCGTTTTCCTTCTTTTTCCTCCCCTGTCAGTCTTCAATGTGTGTGTGTGTATGGAGCGTACGCTTCGTGCGGTTCGCCTCCTGCACCAATTCTCTCTCTGGTTCTCCATCGCCAAAACTGGCTCTCACTTAGTCTCCTTATTGCTATGCAATGGCGCAGACTCAGTCTTTTCTCTTTCAGTTGCTCCTAGTTTCCTCTTTTTCCTATTGTTTCTGCTCCTAGCTCCCGTATTCCTGTTTTGGTTTCCTAAGCTAGTGGTGTTTTTGCTTGGTCCCTTGACAACTAAATGGAATTTTCCTTTCTGATTGTTTCCTCATATTTTTTTTCTTACATAGTATTCTGAAAGACAGCGCGTGGACACAAAGCAATCAGCAGAGGACTTTCCATTTTTTTTCCAACATTTTTTTTCTTCCCTCTCTTCACATTCTTCTTCCTTTAAATCCGTTTTTTTCCTCTCTTGATGTGAGGGACCCTCCCTCCTTTGTCAGATGTTCAGTTCACAAAAAAAGAGATAAGAATTGAGTTTTTTCATCTTTTTCATGCTTCAGAAGGAGAGCCAACAGGGAGGGGTGCAACGTCTTCTCCGCCGTCGGCGACGGCGGTGACGGAGGAGTCGCAAGAAGCACACACCCCCCCCCTTCCAACAACAATGGGGCGGTGCTTCAGTTCGGGGCGTCTTCGAGTCGGTCGCCTCAGGGCATGCACGACAGCGGCGACGTCGTCTACGTCGAATATTGATGCCACCATCACTCGTCGCACTGAATACCAAGATCTCCGGGATCCATAGGTGACGACTTCTTGACGACGGCGACCCCCTCACGTGAGTTAACCTTTCTATGTTAGTCATGCCAATTCCAATTTTTCTCCTGGCTTAGTTTAGAAAGAAAAAATGCGTTGTCGTTTTCAATTTGCTTCTCCTTGCAACTGCCGTTTTCCCTTTTTTTTCCCCCATTCAATTTCCATTTTTTTGTCGCTGAAGTCCATAAAAAGGAAAATTCTCCAAAAGACTTCTTCTCTCGGCGCAGTAGAAAATTCAGTCCTTCTTGTCGCTTCTTCTCATCATTTATCTTACCCAAGGTCCCATGGGAAATGAGCGCATAGTGGTCCGGATCCTGCAAAGATAGAAGTGGGAGTCGGGATGACAAATGGCGTTCTGATTGAAAACTAAACAGATTCTTGGTGATTTATGGAAACTAATTCGGAGGGTACAAAAGTTTGGGGCTTAGGGTACAATTTAGAGGTGCAAAATTCTCAATTCGAAGGTACAAATTACCTGAGCAAATCTGAAATTTGTATTTCCAAATTGTAGATGTTGTACCTCAAAATCCTGATGTACCCTCTTGTACCCCCAAATTGTTGTACCCTCTTAGTTATATAACGTGACTTTTGTATAAACGAAGAGACTTTTCAGCCTTGCCATGCTCTCCACGCTGTTTCTGTTACTTTATGCTACGCGGGAAACGGTGCATGCGCTCACGGCGGAGATCAGTCCTACGGTATCGTACTTGTTGGATAAAGGGTGAGTTCGGCTACAGTACCGGTCAATAAGATACACAGAAAAGTGTTTTCGGTAGATTTAAGGCCTTTAAGACCATTTTTTAGTCTGGAACTCGGCTGTGAAATTTCTCACCACCAAAGTTCTCGGTCTAGGTCTGTTTTACATTCTTCAAAGTTTTCAAACTAATCAGATCCCAACAGCCAAGCTCCAGTCTCTTGGAAAATGATAAAAATAGCTTAAAATCAACTTGAAACACATTTTTGTACACCGTAAGCACTCTAATAGAAGGCTACCTAAACCGCCAACTTTAAGCATTTATATCGCGGTTCCTGTGAATGATATAAAGAAGTGATTAACTAATAGAATGTTCATCTCAATTTCAATAATATTTTGTTAGTTTAGCACTTGTTGATAACTTTCACAGGAATATAGATATATGTGCTTGGAATTGACAGTTTGTATAGCTTTCTATTAGATTGTTTACGGCATCTTATGGACCAGTACTTCACATTATATTTCCAGCTGCGCAAATGACACTGAAATCATCGACCATCTCCTATTCGAAAGTGCCCTATACTACAACAAACACAAATTACCATCTCCTCAAGTAGACGTTCGAATTGAGATGTGGGTCCAGGAAGTGTCATCGGTTTCAGAGCTAACACAGGATTTCGAAATAGGTGTGTTTTGACAACAATAGACGTTCACAAACAACATTTTTTCCAGACTTGTACATGAACGAATACTGGACGGACCCCGGCCTAGCATACGACATTCTTAATCCATGTCAGGTAATTTGTCACTCAAATGATCTCCTCCCTATTTCCCATGTTTATAGGGCAATTTATCCTTTGATTGGGCTGTCATGCAAAACATCTGGACGCCGAATACATGCTTCATCAATTCCAAGAAAGCACAACTTCACAGCTCTCCATTCACCAACGTCTTCTTGATGGTTTTCCCGAATGGTACGTTTTGGAAGCGTCGCTCGTTAAGTGTGTAGTGACTTATGCTGATTCGTTTATGCAAAATTTTTGGGTGAAGGGAGAAGAAGTAGAAGAGTAGGAGGAGGGGGAAAAGGATAAATTAAATTTGAAAGTCTTGGAGATTTTGAAATTTGTAGGATTGGGTAGTTGGTCAATAGTCGTCACAAGCCTTCCTGAAACTTGATGAGAAACGGAAGGCCTACAAAATAAAGACAAAAAATTGTGTCGGAAGGAAATGGGGAATGATATAGGATACAGTGTTTCCGTTTTAGCTTCTTCCTGTGGGGTTTTTGTTACAAGCTTGCTTTCCAAGACCAGGGAAAGATCAAGACAAAAGGTGGGGTAGCACAATGAATAATTAATCACTTGGGGAAAACAGAAACAATGAGCGTGAATAATTGTGTAGTAGAGTGTGTGTATACTCACCTTTTTCCAGGATCCGTCTGGTCGAATTGGCGCATCAAAAGTACTGGGCCGTGTGTCATGGATCTCACCAAATTCCCCATGGACAGCATCGAGTGTTCTTTGACTTTCGAATCATTCAACTACAACAAGGTTGCCATCCAATTATAACCACTTTTCTCGCTTTTTTTTGACTAGTTTTTTATTCTCTTTTATAGCGAAATGTTTATTTTCATTTTGCCATTCTTACAGGATGAAGTTTTCATGCGATGGGGCGATCCACCATTGACCATCTTCAAACCCATCGAGTTGCCAGATTTCACAATGACCAATTTTAGCACTTCCAATAAGTTTCAGGTAGAACTTTTGAAATTTAATAGAGCTACAATGTTGGCAAAATTATGAAAAAACGTGTTTTTCAGTAGGTTTTGACTATTTCCAGCAGTCTGGAGCTCGGGTTTCAAGTGTCCGATCGCTCTGAAACTTCTGGAGGTCTTCAAACAGACCTAGATTGAAAACATTGCATTGACAGATTTTTTTTTTGAAAAATTATAGTTTTTCAGATGTTTGTTGATTTCTGAGGGACCCCTTTCTTGGCCCTTTTTGTACTATTACCATGGAAAAATTTTTGCACGTTTTAGTACAAAAAGAGCCAAAAAATGTGTTTTTTCAGAAATCGGCGAGTAACTGAAAAACTTGAGATTTTCAGAAAAGTCTGTCAATGTAAAGTTTTCAATTTAGGCTTGTTTGATATTCTTTAAAAATTCCAAAGTGATCCGACACCTGACAGCCGAGGTTCAACCTCTTAAAAATGAGAAAAATGGCCAAACATCAACTGAAAAACTCTTTTCTGTTTATTTGATGGACGACTACAGTATCTTCTAACTATCTAATCTAGATATTTTAGCTCTACGCTGCTGGTTATTGGAGTGAGCTAAATGTCAACTTCTTGTTCCGCCGAAGATCTGGATGGTACCTGCTCCAGGGATACATTCCAACATATATGACAGTCTTCATATCCTGGATTCCATTTTATTTGGGTCCGAAAGCAATACCAGCTCGCACAATGATAGGTCAGTGTAGCATCCTACGTTTTCCAACCCGCTTTACAAATCTTCCCATCGCGTAATTCAATTTCAACGACGCCTGATCAGATTTTGTGCGTCACCATCAATCCCCCCTCCCCCTCCCCATCTTTTGACACTGCAAAAACTTGGAGTGAAGGGGAAATTAGAATTCGGTTATAGTAAAAGTAAATGGTTTGCGGGGGTAAGGAAAGAAGGAGCCGTTTCACTAATCTTCAGTAATCTTACCATTTGTCTTTTTTCCTGGATTTTTTTCTGTTTCCGTTTTCTCATTTTTCCAGAGCAATGTTTATAACAAAAAAAAAGGGGGAAAGAACGCGATAGACGTCGAGCAGATGTTTCTAAAATTAATCCCAGTTAAGACCACATAAACCAACCGAAAATATATATTACTTATTTGTTGGATTAGAATTTTCAGTTGCCGAATTTTCAGACAAAAGTCACAGAAATTTAGTTGGCGATTTTTAAATATCGTAATTTTCTAGCACATTGAACTCATTTATCTTGGTTACTTCAAAAGAAATCGATAGTTCATCAACTGATGAAATGTTAGTGATATTATGTTAAATAATTTTTCAGTTGACAAATTTTTCATAACTTTCGGAGGAACAGAGATAATTGAGCTCGACTTTGTAGGTTTTAGAGGATTTTTTTAGAATAGTTTCAGATAATTTTGATGTCTAGCTCGTCTAAAAATCAGGATATATGGTCTGGAAGAGAAATGTTTTTTTTTTAGAAATTCAGAAATTCAGAAATCCAGAAATTCAGAAATTCAGAACTTCAGAAATTCAGAAATTCGGAAATTCAGAAATTCGGAAATTCAGAAATTCAGAAATTCAGAAATTCAGAAATTCAGAAATTCAGAAATTCAGAAATTCAGAAATTCAGAAATTCAGAAATTCAGAAATTCAGAAATTCAGAAATTCAGAAATTCAGAAATTCAGAAATTCAGAAATTCAGAAATTCAGAAATTCAGAAATTCAGAAATTCAGAAATTCAGAAATTCAGAAATTCAGAAATTCAGAAATTCAGAAATTCAGAAATTCAGAAATTCAGAAATTCAGAAATTCAGAAATTCAGAAATTCAGAAATTCAGAAATTCAGAAATTCAGAAATTCAGAAATTCAGAAATTCAGAAATTCAGAAATTCAGAAATTCAGAAATTCAGAAATTCAGAAATTCAGAAATTCAGAAATTCAGAAATTCAGAAATTCAGAAATTCAGAAATTCAGAAATTCAGAAATTCAGAAATTCAGAAATTCAGAAATTCAGAAATTCAGAAATTCAGAAATTCAGAAATTCAGAAATTCAGAAATTCAGAAATTCAGAAATTCAGAAATTCAGAAATTCAGAAATTCAGAAATTCAGAAATTCAGAAATTCAGAGAGTCCAAAATTTAGAAATAACGAATTTTAAAAATTCAAAATATCAGAAATTTCAGAATAATCTGAAAATTCAAAGGTCCAGAACTGCAAAAATTCGGTGGGCTCTCAAAAAATTAACATTTTCTGTCCAATGTCACTTTTCAAACTATAAATCGATTTTTCATGCATTTTTTATGAGTTTTAGACAGTTGAAAACAAATTTTAAAGTCTTTTTTTTTCAAAACATACGAGAAATCACTTTTTTTCTCTCCAGTTTAGCCTACCGTAACCTGAATATCTCATTTTCTATTCTGTGTTCACTATGACCTTTACTCCCAACCTCCTTCATCTTGAAATATTCATATTTATTCTCTTTTTTCAGGTGTCAATGCCCTCCTGGCCCTTACCTTCCAGTTTGGTAACATAATCCGAAATTTACCAAGAGTGTCGTATATCAAAGCCATCGACGTCTGGATGTTGAGGTTAGTTTGTTTCCATTTTCTCCCTCTCTCCCCTCTATTCTTTCATTCTACCTCATTTTCCACACCTCCACAATTATTCATAACCTCCCCCCCCCCCCTCCCTCCTACCCGCCCAAAATTTTCTTTTCTTTCAGCGGCATATGCTTCGTTTTCGCTTCTCTCTTTGAACTTGCCACTATTGGCTTCCTGATGCGAAATGAAGGAAAACCGGCGACCAAGTCTACCACAAGGATAACTAAAAAGTAGATTCCTAGTTTTTTGTCGTCTGGAAATTTGTGGAATTTCAGCTCTGCACGTTGGCAACAACCAAGCATCTGCAAGGATGACACCCAAAGAAAGTCCAAAAACATCCTCTACTGTGAACGACTGGATAACACATCTAGGTTAATGTTTCCAGGTAGGACCATCCCCAGTTTTCATGTAATCTCTTTTCTGAATTACAGTAGTCTTCACATTCTACAACTTTATTTATTGGTTCGTATACATGAAACAAGCATGGGATCAAGCTCCATAATCAATCAGCCCACGATAGCGACCAATTTTCCACACAACATTTATCAAAAAATTGCAATATCTGCGTCCCATATTCTAAATATTTCAAAAAAGTTGATTTCGTGAATATCCCTCTGATCGGGTGCATCTAGAGCCCTAGTTTTGCAATTCAATTGGTTTTTATGCGGTTGAGCGACTCTGTCGCATCATTCGTCAGAAACTTTTTGTGCTCAACTTTTGCAGGCAGCTATTATGCATCCGCTCATTGACAATCATATCTTCACATCTCTTTTCTCTTCTTCCCATGTATTTTTCTTCACTTCTTCTATCCTCCCACCGTCCATCTCACATCTCTCTATTTTTTTCTTCAACTTCCCTATCTTCCTGACTTGAATAACAACTCGTTCATATTCAATTAAGTCACGTGTATGATAAATGAACCATTTTTTCTAGAAAAGGAGAACTTTTTCATTCGAAAACATTTCAAATTAGATCCGTCGATGGATGCCAATCATGGCTCGGCAGTTGGGACACGTGTGGATGATGTCTTTGCACGAGCGGAGACAGAATGGCACAAAACAACAGCACCAGCATCTGAAAAAAAGAAAAAAAATGGAAAGGAAAAGTAGTGAACCGCCCCGGACAGGAGTGTTACAGCTCGCTGAGCGCGACGAAAACATGGGACAGACATGAATGGGGCTAGACTTTTTTAATTGGACGTGTGGAGGAGCATTAGTGTTCAAAAAGAAAATGTTACTCACCCGAAAAGGAAGAGAGCAGCAAAGAATATCCAGGTCAACAAACCATAGACTGTCTTTGTGCGAGTGACAACCTGGAAGAAGCTTGAGCAATAGAGGAAATTAAAGTTCTTATTTCGAAGTTATATTTTCAGATCAACTGAAGAGTCTTCGTTAATCATACACAAAATTTTATACTTGCAACGGGCCGGGCCGGGCCTTCAAAAAATTGGTCAAGGCCCGGCCCGGCCCGGGAGGCCCGGAAGGCCCGGCCAGTTCGTGCCAGCTTCGATTTTTGGGCAAAAACGTGTGTTTTTTTACGAAAAAAGTTGTTTTATCATCTAATTTTAAGCTAAATTGTAAATATCGAATTTGTAAATGTTTAAACAAATTTTTGAAAAATAATTTTTTCCTGAATTTTTCCAAAGTTGAGATGGAAGAAAAAATTGCATTTTTGAAGCAAAATAACAGTTTTTTTCTCAAAAAATAGCTTTTTTTTGTTGAAAAATTCTCAAAAAAATATCGAAAAAAATTTTTTAAAAAGAAATTTTGACCAAAAAATTCCTGTCCGGGCCTTCAAAATTTTTTCAAGGCCCGGCCCGGCCCGGCCCGGGCCTTCAACGATTTTTCAAGTATGCAAACTTTCCACCAAATTATAGGTGGTGTGATACCATAAGAACATAATTGGCCTGGAAATGCGCTTAAAACAATTAGACAACGTTTTTTTTTCTCTTAAGGAATCTAGTCCTATGCCTATACTTAGAGCTCAATAATCTCGATTTTTGTGAGAAATATTAACATTTCGTCAACTGATAAAATGTTGGTAATATCGTAATGAACATTTTATCAGTTGACAAATTTTGTATAGCTTCTGTAAGAACCGAGATAATTCGACTCGAAAATGACGGTCTGGGCGGGCTACTTTAAAAATAACTTTGATTTGTGCTTAATTATCTCGATTCCTGTGAGAGATATTGAAAATGTGTTAACGGATAAAAGATAAGTGATATCATGATAAACATTTTCTCGGTCGACAAAACTTTCATATCCTCCACAGAAATCGAGATATTTGAACTCGAAGATTTGGGTATGCTGTTAGCGCGGATACTGTTATCTCTTTGATATTTCAACTTTTTCATATGAGCTCAAATATCTTGGTTCCTGTGAGAGATATTAAAAATATGTCAACTGATAAAATATCAGTTATATTCTGATGAACATTTTATCAGTTGGCTGATTTTTGATATCGTTCATAAGAATCGAGATAATCGAGCTCAAAATTGGCGGTTTAGGTAGGCTTCTATTATAGAAAATAAGAAATTTCAGATAACTTGGAATTCTCAATTCTCATATTTCTTAAATACACATTATCTCAGCCGAAAAAATTATGATTCCGACCTCCTCACCGGAAAAATCACGATTCTCTGTTATTCAGACTCCCCGAAGCCAAGCCTAGACTGAACTCAATTCGTTAAAAAACTAAACTCAATTCTCTAGAATCATCCTAATGAACCCAAAACAAACATCGTCATCATGTTTTATTCGGAATGCGTTCATCTTCAGAAAGCTCATTATAAAAAACTCGAACCAGTTTTTGATGAGTTTTTCTGTTTACTCTGTTCCTCTTTCATTTTTGAACCACATAATGGGACGGAGAAAATGTCTGCGGACCCTCAGGCAACCTAATTTCATCTTTTGAATTTCTAGAAACTCACGTCCATTCGACAATATGGACATTGCAACTTGGTTGCATGGGGTTCCAAGCGGATAATGATAGTAGAGCATGGCATTGGTCCAGATGCGATGGTTGTGTAGACTGAAAAAGAATTTTTGGACTGAACAAAGCTAGAAAGAAGTTACTGTAAAACCTGCAATAGAAGGGCTTTCACACTTTTCAGTTTGGTCTCATTTTTCTTGGATGATGTGCAAGATATCAAAAATGTGTCAACTGATAAAATGTGTGTGGTATCATTAAAAACCATTTATGAGTTGGCAAATTCTTAAACCGTAAAACCTCTAATTGACCGACACCCGGATCGTCCATTTTGGGTCTATTATCTCATTTTCTGTAAAAGATATCAAAAAGTGGTTCACTAATAAAATGTTGCTGATATTCTGATAAACATTTTATTAGTTAACCACTTTTTGATATCTTTCAGAAGAAGTGAGATATATAGTCTCAAAGTGGACGATCCGGGTGTCGGTCTATTAGAGGTGGTTTTACGGTATCTTCAACAGGAACTGAGATAAATTGGTTCAAATTTGAATGTTAGAGTGCTCTTCTATTACGGTACCTGGAGAGTGAACATCTGCGACATTCTCGAATCCTCCATTATCATGAACGTTGTATGGTGGAGCGGTTGTATGGTTATTGGGGTGGTAGACTGGCTGGGTGGGCGCGTAATCCGGATTGTAGGCCGGTGGGACCACTTCTGCAATATTTATTTCCTTGTTTTTTTAGCAGGAAGAGAAAGAAAAGGAATTGAATTTGTTTTTCTAGACAATTCAATTTTTACTGAAATTCTAGACTTGAAATTTCGAGATCTTCAACTCTAAAGGTCTAGTTTTCTCTATGCTCATTAATAGATTACTGTACCCTAGTTCACTAGTAGATTACTGTAACTCAATACTCAGTAATATAGGTTACTGTCTAGCAATTCAGATAAATTATGGTGGCCCAGTACATACTTTTCCAAGAACCCAAAAAAGATGAAAAGCTGTTATTTCGAAAAAAATCTACATCATTGTTATTCTACTTTTATTTGATTCGGGCATAGAATTTGATTTACTATGGTTAAGTTCCAAGAATAGATGTAGCGTCAGATTTATAAGTGGGAAAATTCTACAGTAATCCTACTATTTCAGTTATTTTTGCTGGAAATTCCGGAAAATATTACTATGACTCATCTATATTTCATAACTTTCTTTATAAACCCTAATGAACTTTCTGGATAATCCCTAATTTTGAATTTGGGATCTTCAAATACCACATACGAAATTTCCTTTCTAATTAAATTCTTCACTTACGATCATAAGCCGGCGGATTTGGAAACGACATCGTGAGCCCCCAGAGTGATGGATGAAGACGTCCTGATGAGATGCGAATGAATGAATGCCCCTGGCTCTTCTCCTCTTTCAGAGTAGATGCGCGACAGTGAGCACCAGAGATAAAAAAGTTTGGGAGCTCTCTAGGAGTGGGCGGAGCTTCTGAGCTATGCGCGTTTTTTTCTTAAACGGAAAGAAAGGAGAGAAGAAAAAAGGATATTTGGCATGTGATGGAAGCGAGTGCGAGCAGCGTGAGCGAATGAGTTCCGGCGCGGAGACGAGATGATGTTTCAAAGAAGGAAAATTCGCGAAAAATGTCTCCCAAGAAAAAAAAAAGTGTCCCAAATTTTGGTGACAACACAAGAAGAAAATGATGGACAGGGAGAGAGAGAGAGACGCGTTATTTGCGGTCTCCAGTGAATTCAAATTTTTCGAGACCCAAAATATCCAAAGCTACAATAAAATCTGAGCAATGACTCCAAAAATTGAAAATGTGCCTACCAAGAAAACACATTTTTCCATTTATATGCTAATCAGAATATTGCTCACCCTTTTTTCCAGTGATCAAAACAAGATTTCGAAATAGGCATCCGCATTTTTTTGGTTGTTTTTGTTTTCAAAAACATCCTAGGTGACCAGTTTTTGGTTCACAAGATGCTCATCCTGAAAACAAACTTCGAAAAAGAAGGAAATTGCAAAAAATATACTTCATTTTGCAAAGGTCCGATTAGGAGTTGTACACAAAAAATAATCTTAAAATAAACTAAATAATACCCGTTTTGGGAAATATCAAGAATTGAAAAGTGCTCAAGTGACAGAAAATTAGAAATTTGACAGGTCCGGAGTTATATGACAATTTGTGAAAAATAAGGGGGGAGATTTACAATCGGGAATTTTTAGTTAATGACAAAATGAAGTAATATTGCAGGGGATGGGTTAGTATTGTTGCTGATTCGGGTTGTAGTATTGGTTATTTTGTTGTTGGCCAGAATGGCCCTGTTGCTGCTGACCACCAGGCTGCTGTTGCATTCTGGAAGCTTTGAAGGCGTTGAAAATGGGTTCTAATTATATAGAAGGAGACTAATATTGAAAATACAGTACCGGTCACAGGTAAGCATACAAAATCGTAATTTTCAGTTAATTTTGGGCGATTACGACTATTTTTAGAAGTCTAGAGCTCCTCTGTCAAATGTCCGATCAATTTGAATAATTTCGGAAATTATAAAACAAAACTATATTGAAAACTTTGCATTGACAGAATTTTTCGAAAATTCTTAATTTTTCAGATATCCGCTGATTTCTGAAAGACATCCATTTTTTTGCCCGCTTTGTACTGAAAACGTGGGTCTCTCAGGAATTGGTGAATAGCTCAAAAAATATGAATTTCTAAAAAATTCTGTAAATGCAAATTTCATAATCTAGTTCTATATTACATCTTCTGCGATTTTCGAAGTGATCGGACACTGGAAATCCGAGTTCTAGACTTATGTCAACTGGAAAACACGTATTGTATTATTTTTTGACCGGTACCGTAACATTTGTTCACTTTTGCTACATTTCTACAGTAATCTTACATTAATCCTACAAAAATCCTACCTCTGATCTTGCTGCTGTTGAGGTTGGAAGTACTGATTTTGCTGTTGTTGCGGAACTTGTTGGTGTTGCTGGCCAGCTCCTCCCATTCCTTGCCCCTGTCCACGATGTTGTTGCATTTGTGGGAACTGCTGCTGCTGTTGGCCCTGGTTACCGTAACCCTGCATCTGTGGTTGACCTTGCTGAACTCCCTGCTGTTGTTGCATGGCTTGTTGCCGAGCCATTTGTTGCATCTGCTGCTGTCGACGGAGCTGGTCCATTTGTTGTTGGTTGGGTTGTTGCTGCTGCTGGTTTTGCTGTTGCTGTCCCATGGAGTACGGTGGAAGTTGGACTCCTCCGCCAGGCATTTGCCTTTGCTGGGCTTGCTGGTTTTGTTGAGGCATCTGCTGATGTTGTTGAGATTGTTGTTGCCCGGATTGCTGACCCTGCTGACCCATGGGCCCAAAGCTATTCCGATTCTGCTGTTGCATGCCACCCATGCCAGGTTGGCCCATTCCAGATTGGCTCATTCCATGCTGTTGCATACCAGACTGCTGCATTGTGGGTTGTTGAGCTCCTTGCTGCATTCCATGCTGCTGTTGCATTCCAGACTGCTGCATTCCAGGTTGCCCCATTGTAGATCGTCCCATTCCGTGTTGGTGTTGACCCATAGCGGATTGACTACCCATTCCAGGTTGTCCCATGCCTCCTTGCTGACCCATACCTTGCTGACCCATTCCTGGCCTTTGTTGCTGGTTCTGGTTTTGCTGACCTTGTTGATGGTGCATCTGGCCTTGCATTGGGTTTTGTTGGCCTTGCTGCATACCGTAGTTGCCTTGTTGGTTCGATGAGCTAGCTTGTTGATTCGACGCTGGAATTTTTTCACATATTTTATAGGATTCTAGACTCAAAACACTTACCATTGCCAGATTGGAATCCTTGATTCAATCCCGCATCCTCCATTGATTGGCTCAAGATGTTAGATGATCGGGCTTGGTTGGAGCTACCAGAAAATCCAGGGAACTGGTTGCCTTGCTGCTGTTGTTGAGAAGGCTGCTGAGCTTGGTTGTATTGCTGCTGTTGAGGATTTTGCTGCTGCATATGACCCTGCTGATGGTGTGTTGGATTCTGATGCTGTTGAGCTTGCTGAGACGACTGATCAAATCCTTGTCCCTGCTGCTGCTGTCCTTGGTAATTGAATCCTTGCTGTCCCATAGATGGCTTGGCTTGTTGCTGATGCTGTGATTGCTGGAACTGCTGTTGCTGCTCATTTCGACCAAATGGAACGTTCTGCTGCTGTTGAGAAGGCTGCTGAGGTTGTTGAGGACGCATCTGTTGGTTTTGCTGATTCCACTGATTCTGGTTTTGCTGTTGCTGCTGCTCAGGACGCTGATAGTTCTGCCCAGGGTTCTGGTTGAATCCTGGTTGTTGTTGGAAGCCAGCTTCTTGATTCGACGCAGCTTGACGTCCAAACTGATTCTGTCCTTGTTGAAGGTTTTGACCTTGGTTCTGACCCATCTGTTGTTGTTGACCAGAAAACTGGTTCTGTGGCTGATTGTTGAAGGATCCTTGGGCAGACTGTTGGCCACCTTGCTGTTGGAAGCCTTGGTTCTGCTGGTTGAATCCTCCTTGAGCAGGTCTATTTTGCATCTGTTGTCCCATTTGGCCTTGTTGCTGACCCATCTGTCCTTGCTGACCCATTTGACCTCCCATTTGCCCTTGCCGCATTGCCATCTCATTCTTGGTTGGAGTGGTATGCATTCCTTGGCGTTGGAACTGATTCTGTTGCTGTTGTTGTCCAGCTTGTCCCCCAGTTTGCATTGGTCCAGGTTGTCCAAGTACTGGCTGGTTTTGATAGTTCTGCATACCACCTTGTTGTTGTTGGCCTTGCATGGGATTAGTCGGTCTTGTTGGCGTCGTATTCGGAATTTGAGACGTTCCTAGAATTTTTACTATCTAGCGTTGCAAGCCTCTATTCTTTTGAAAATTAACTTACCGGGTTGCTGCGCCTGCTGTTGTTGTTGTTGGGGATACGGTAGGTTCCTATTGAAACCAGGTGCATTTTGTTGAGGGTTCTCACCAAACCGTTGGGGTTGTTGACCTGCGGCTTGTCCAGCTTGAAGGTTCTTCGCTTTCAAGTACTGCATCTCTTTCTCCTTTTGAGACAACGCCAATTGAGCCTGGGTATGCTGATACTGTTGAGCGTGAGCTTCGTCTGGCTTGGCTTGCATGAGCATTTTGGGTCCACCGATTTGCATCTCGGGTTGAGCGCCAAATGGATTCCTCTGCTGATTCTGCTGATTCATCTGCTGGTTTTGATTCAACTGCTGAGGATATTGCTGAGGATATTGACCTTGTTGAGCTTGTTGCGACTGCTGAGACTGGTTTCCATACTGTTGCTGTCGATTCTGTTGCATATTCATCTGACTATTATCTTGTTGGTACGCTGGTGGTTGTTGCGCTTGTTGCATAGATGTATGACTCGTCTGTTGGTAGTTGGGTGGTTGGCTTTGACCCGATTGTTGCCCTTGTTGATATCCAGACGGATTCTGATAGGAACTTTGCTGATAGCTTGGCGGCTGTCCTTGTGGTTGTTGTTGGCCATATGGAGCTTGCTGCTGTTGCTGCTGGTTCATCATTTGTTGCCGTTGCTGTTGCTGCTCTAGCATCAAAGCACGCTGACGTTGTTGAGCTTGTTGAGCTTGTTGAGCAGCGAGCGCTTCACGAGCTACACGCTCACGCTCTAGCCGCTCTCGTTCCATGCGAGCCTGTTCCTCTTTTTCCCGACGAGCTTTTTCCTCCATCTCACGCTGCAGTCGTTCTTGTTCCAGACGTTGGCGTTCGCGTTCACGCATTTCACGCTCCTCGGCTTCCCGTTTCAAACGTTCGGCTTCGAGTCTAGCTTGGCGTTCCTGCTCCTTACGAATTCGATCCTGCTCAATTTGGAAAGCCAAACGAGCTTCTTCATCTCGTCGCCTTTGCTCTTCCAAACGACGAGCAGCCTCCTCCTTTTCTCGCTGAATTCGTTGTTCCTCCATTTTCCGATTGTTTTCCTCGATAACTCGTTGACGTTCGAGTTGCATCTGCTCCTCACGAATCTTAGCTTCACGAGCAAGACGTTCCTGGTGTTCTCTAGCTTCACGCTCGCGAGCCTCACGTTGGCGGTTCTGCTGTTCAATAAGTTGCTGTTGCTGCGCAAGCTTTTGGTGCATTTGCTCCTCCATGATACGAGCACGCTCTTCAGGAGTGACAGCGGCAGCTGAACGATGGGCCATGGTGGTGATTGGCCCTGGGTTCGGAGCAGCAAAGTGTGGCTGGTTGGCAAATGCTGAAAATTCAATTTTGAAAGTGTTCTTTTGGAAAATAAAACTTACGATTCATCGAAGACGAGCTGTACGGTGGTGGAGCATGCATTGTTGGATTCAT
The DNA here is from genome assembly GCA_027920645.1 of Caenorhabditis nigoni. Taxonomy (NCBI): domain Eukaryota; kingdom Metazoa; phylum Nematoda; class Chromadorea; order Rhabditida; family Rhabditidae; genus Caenorhabditis; species Caenorhabditis nigoni. The sequence continues at coordinate 3,960,705 of CP115869.1, forward strand.
GCCGCCCATTCCAGCACCCATTCCAGAACCCATTCCTTGATGCTGCATACCAGGATGTGGCTGTTGTTGTGTTGTAGCACCAGCGGCAGGAATTCCTGGTTGTACAATTGGAGCAAGCGCTGGAGCAATATTTCCAGAGGCAGCGGCAGCGGCAGCGGCTGCAGCAGCTACTGCGGCGGCTGCGTTGGCGTCGGCGACTGAAAATGACGAGAATGAAAATTGATTGTTTATAGATATCATTTTTCCTTTTTTTTTTTGGTTTTTTTCCATAATCAATTTTTTATTATATAAACTCACGACTATTTCGTTTCTCCTGTTTGCGATTCAACAAATTACGAATGTTAGCCTTCGTCTCGTCACTGGATCCATTACTCATTGGGGGCTGATTGGCACGCATGGCAGCATGATAGTTACTTGAACCTCCACCAGATGGACCAGCCTTGGTTGTTGCAGATGTATCGGCAGCAGTGGCAGTTTCAGCGTTGGCATTGGCACGAGAGTTGGTGCGTTTGGCTCGGGAACCTCCTGCAGCACGTCCACCAGAGTTTCGCTTCCTTCCACCACCTCTTCCACGTGTCGTTGATGTTTCGCGGGTGACTGGAGCAGCTGAAAATTGGGGATTCCTCCTCAAAAAGAATTAATAAACACTTACGCTTTGGAGTAGATGTATCCATCTCTTTATTAGCGTCCGGAGCAGCAGCGACTGGCGCAGCCGCAGCTTTAGCTGCATCGGTTGGTGCGGCAGTGTCCTTTTCGGTGTCCTTAGCTGTGACATCATCAGTTTTTGCCTTGGCGCTATCTTCGGGCTTGTCCTTTTCCTCCTTCTGCTTCTCATTATCTTTTTTGGCATCCGCCGTTTCATCGTTCTTCTTCTCGTCATCTGCTTTGGTTGTCTTTTCATCAGCCTTTTTCGCCTCGTCCTTCTTCTTCTCGGCACTCTCTTCTTCTGGCTTCTTTACAGCGGCAGTCTCCTCGTCGTCTGCAACTGGTTCGACAGTCTTTGTAATTTCAACCTCTGGTGGTCTCAAATAGAAGTCCTCCGACATGTTGTCCAGCATAATGTTGCAAGGTCTCTTGAATTCACCAATATGTGTGTGAGGAATCTTGGCTCGGAGTTGGTGTAGAACACTCTTTCCAACCTTGTCAAGACGAGTGGTTTGGAACATGCGGAACTTCCATCCTCCCTTTTGAATGCCATCAGGAACATTCTTCATATGATCGTAGGCATTAGTTTTGACCTTTTCTTCCGGAAGATACACATATTTTCCAGATCTGATTCCTTCATTAGACATGAACTTCTTCGACTTCACAGCAGACGGTCTGATAGTTCTCTTATGGTACTTCTTGTAGGAGATGGTACTAGTTTGAAGTTTTCCAATTGGCAAGAAACGAAGTAGACATGTGCGCGATGGATGAACATGACGATCTTGAATTTCCTTTCGGATTTTCTTCATCAAACCTGCGTAGTTTGGCCAGCGAACTCGGATGGATCCATAGCGATCGTGACTGTTCATGTTGTCGCCGTTGACCAGCGTCCATAAAACCATATGTTGAAGCATGTCATAGCAATTTTCAAAGACATATCTGTAAAGAATTTTTTCAGAAAATATATTCTTAAAAATTATAAAACTTACCGTTCTCTGGATGGATTAATGATTCCGTGGAACATGAGCTGATAGAGAAGAAGTCCCCAAACCTCGACATGCGTTGGCTTCAAAATCTCCTTGTACATGTAGGCAATCAAATTGACACGAAGGACGGTACAATCCCGATGTTCCGGGCGGTTGGTCCATTTGGAACGCTTGTTATGGTCACGGAACACTTCTCGTTGGAGTTGTTGGTAGACCGAGTTGAGGAAAGTGTCTTTTCCATTTTGAGTCTTCTCACAAGCCAGACATGTCAGTATCATGTTGATGAATGGAAGCTTGGACATGGCCCACGAACATTGCAGAAGACGTTCCTTTGGTGTCGTCGTTGGTGGCGTATCCATTAGAGCAGAAGCCTCTTTCAAGAACTTGGAAGCAACCGTTTGAACGTGAGTGTTAGCGTATTGTGGTGGGATGTTGATTGGCTTTGGACACATTCTGACAAGTGGAGCCAAGAGCCAATACTTGCTAATATCTCCAAATCGGAAGTCCATCAGCTTTTTCACATTCGGCATTTTGGCGTCAGCTTTGTAAGCAGCCAGGAACATATCACGACAGCATTTTCCAATTTCAGACATCAATGCATCTGCAGCAATGGCTCCTTGTTGTGCGTGCTTTGTGTTTCCATCTGGACTAATCTCCTTGATCATGAGCATGAGGTCGAATAAGGTTGCACGGAAGTTCCAGAGATTCATGAACGATAGGACCTTGTCTACAGTAGCTTTTTTGGAGATTTTGTGAGCTTCGAAAAGGCTGTGCACATTAGATCGTTCGGTTTTGCGGCGCAATGAGATTCGGAGCAACTGTTGTCCCAAGCAATTTTTCTTCAACTTCTCCTGATTGAACGGCTCCATCTTCTTGATTCGAACAAATTGGTACATCCGAATAGTGACCCAGTCTTGCTCGCAAATTGTGAAGAACACAGCTTTAGCGATGTTGAACAGGAATTGAGGACGATATGGTGCCTTTTCGTGGGGAGGAGGCTTATTTGGATCCACATTTTGATGTTTCATTTGGAAGGATTGGGGAAGAACCAAGTTTGCATCTCGATAACGGGACTGTAGAGCTTCCAGAAGTTCAGAGATAGAAGCCAAGGTTCGGAACATCGACTTATCCATTTCCAACCAGTGGAACATGTGCATTATCCGCTCATCTGCAGTTTCACTGAACCGTTTCTTCTTCTTCTCAATTCCTCGATAGTGAACGGAGAGCCCGAACGGCTCATCTCCAGGACAACATAATCCAGCAATGATCAGAAGTGAAAGACAGACTCCCGGCTCGGCTTCACTCAATGTACGCGTCTCTGTGGTCTTGTTTGCAGATTTTCGCTTCACATCTCTGGTCTGTTTGGATGTTAGGCGACCATCATTATGGAGCATCAATTTGAAGACATTCTTGGTGAGTTCGTGGAGGAGACGGGGAATGTAGAACGCCGCTTTTCCAGCCAGACACGTGATGAACGTTGATAGTGAGTAATGAGTAGAGCAGTCGGAAATCTGGAAAAGGATGTTTAATAACAAACCGATACTTGAAATATTATAAAACTTACATCAATATTTCTTCCCATCTCCTTGAATAGGGATAGAGGATCCCGAGGATCCCGAATATCCATGCTCAGGCAACAGAGTCCTCTGATGGCACCAATCCAGTATTCAGAAAGTGGTGGGTCGTTAGCAGTCACATTTGCACAGTAATTGGCCAACTCGTTGATACGATCAAAGTTTTGACCATACTTGCGCGCTTCCATGAAAGCGTTGATAACAAATGAGTACCGATTCGGTTTCGGTGGTTTCGAGTTCTTCCTCTTCACTGTGCCCTCCAAATTATCCAGGATCCATTTCATATCGGTGAACGAGTCGTATCTTAGGATTTTGGAAGACAATTGAGAAGCGGCAAAATCCTCATTGTAGCTACACTCCAAGTTGAATGCCCTCTTGTTGGGATGAGCCCTCGCAAATTCCCACTCTTTTCCTTCTAAATTAATAATCTGGAAACCTCCGCCAATGAGAACCGGACGGATGTGGTAGACGAAAATTGCAATGACGCGACCCCAACAAGTCATGAAACGTTTTTTATCCATAATCATCTTCCTGATACCAAAATACAGCTGATTTGTGATATGGTTGTTCCGTTTGTGCAGCAAGAAACGTTGGTAATGCTTCATGAAGAACGAGACAAAGATGTAGGCAATCTCAGTGTGGTACATATCTGGGACAAGATCCAGGTCGAATGCGGCAATCTTCTCGTCAACGGCTTTAAGGTATGGATGCAAAACTTCGAAGAAGTCAAAGATAGATGTGATGTCCATACTGTACTCGTACATCTCGCAGATGATGTTGACAACTTCTGGAGCTGGCAAGTGTGCATTCTTCTTTTCCAAGAACCTTCCAATGTTTTCAGTCAAGTGAATAACAATTTTCTCCAGAATCACATGCTGATCGTGGTAGGTTTGAGCACGGAACTGTCGGAGAAGATCATCCAATCGAGATTGATTGAGCTTTTTGTGATGCGTCAACTTATCGTTAAAATCAATGTACAACTTGGAATCAAACTCCTTGCAAATGCCTTGACAGATGGTTTTGGCTCTTCTGAAGTAGATATTCTCAGATGGTCGCAATCCAAACAGTAGTTGGCTTCGAATCTTGAACTCGTCGCTGTCCTTGCTGTTACCAAACTGCGGCATCATGATAATCATTCTCTCCAGCAAATCCATCTTTCTGCCCATGAACAATCGTTTTGGAGTGTGTTCCGTGGTGAAGTGGATGAGTTTGGTGTTGTCTGGCTCTTCAGGAGTCTTCTCTTTTTTCGAAATCTTCGGCATCTTTTGCTTCCTCTGTCTTGCCATCAACGGTAGCGTATAATCAATATCCAGATCTTTCTCGAGCTCCCTAAGGATGTCGGCAACAGTGAAAAGTTTATGGCGAATCAACTCAATCATAATTCCAGCGCAAGCATCGAATTTCGCTTGATAATTTGCCATTCCAGGTTTCGGTCCCTCGGTAGCCATGAAGTTGAAAAATAGATCCATGATTTGCCATCCTCCAATCAAACCATCAACGCTTCTGGTCAATCCATATTCCAACATTCTTGCACAATACACCGGACGGAAGGATCCTTCTCGCTCCTCACTGATGCACCACTTGAACATTAGTTTGATTCTCAAAAGAGCTTCTTCCTTGGCAAACTTCTCACGGAAATTGAACAGTCTTTCGGACACCTTGAAAATTGATTTCGGCTTCTCGACATTGATACAGTCCATCAGTCCAATAACATCCACACAAGCGTCAATGATTCTTCCGTATTGCAAGACATCAGCTCCTCCTGGTAGCCAATTTTCATCAGCCGCTTGACTTCTGCGTACGATTTCATGGTGGCGAAGCCGAAGATGTTCGACATGGTGGTCGTTGCCTGGAAAAACATTAGAATATTAGCATATTAACAATAGAGCGTGAATGTCATATTTTTAACTGTCTGCGTCTCCATAGGTAACAATGTCTCATAGGGTATGACTTATGGCTTTCAAATATCTTTTTAATCTTATTTTTTGGTCGTTTTCGAATGTATTCGGACGTTTTCCTTACCTTCCATAACTGGCAGTTCGTGAAGTTCACAAGGTAAGTAGTCGAGCGGAGAGCCGCAAAGCTGTGGAAGAATTTTATGGCACTTGTCGGGACGTGGGACCTAAAATTGTAATTTTTATCGATTTTCCGTCAGAAACCTATTCTTAAGAAACTAAAGTTTTGAACTAAAACCAACCTCAAGATTATTCCAGACAAAACTCTCTGGAGTCCTGAATGCCAAATATTGAACCATCGACGACAACAAGTGCAGCGGCCTGCGGAAGCTTCGACTTTGATCGTAAACCTTGAACGATGGATGTATGTTGTTTTCCTCGTACTTTTTGTCAGATTCCATTTGGATTTTGAAAGCATCGGTCAGCTTATCAAGCATTCTTTGCCTCCGTTTGTCTTTCTTCAGTTGCTCAATTTCTTCAGCAGTGTAGAGACGTGGCGGTTCGGGAGTCTTCGGCTTTTCGGGAGTCTTCACTGGTTCTGGAACTGGTTCGACTGCTGGAGTTGGTTCTGGCATCTTTTCAGGCTCCTTCTCCGCGCCCTTCTCTCCTTCTCCTGCTGTCTCCGGTGTCTTGTCCTTGTCCTTTTCCACAACTTCAACTACTTCACAGAAATCTGCATCTGGATGTTTGGGCTTCTCGATTACTTGAATCTCATCCTCGTCGGGCAACATTAAGTCATCCGTTGGCAGTGGAATATCATCAAGCGCTTCCAAATCAACCAATTCAATAGCTGGAGCATCTGGCTTCTCACCTTCTTTAGACTTCTTGGAAGCGTCATCACCTTCAGCCGCAGCGCTGGGACTTGGCAATTTTTTCTGTGGATCGTCAACTTCCATTGGTTCCTCACCATTTGATGGCTTGTCTGCTGTTGGATCACTAGTCGATTCTTTGTTGGCTTCAGAATCAACTGATTCCATTTCTACGTCGTTAGTTTCAACTGGAGTAACTTCAGCCTCTGGTTGCTTCTCTGATGTTCCAGCAGTAGGTGTTGCCTCCAATACCGGTGCATCACCAGCGACCTTATTGGCGTCCTCAGCTTCATCATCTTTGGAATTAGTTGCACTATTTCTTTTTGATGCAGCCTCTGCCTCCACGTCCATCGGTATGATTAAATCATTCAGATGCTCGTCGACAGTCTTCTTCTCTTCCGCCGTCTTCCCGTCCTTCTTACTTTTTTCTTCTGCTGGCTTATCATCCTTCTTTCCGTCAGTAGTTTTCTCTTTTTCTGAAGCTTCTTTTTCTCCAGCAGGCTTATCAGTAGACTTCTCAGCAGCCTTATCACCGCCTTCCTTGGCTTTACCATCATCATCCTCCTTGTCAGTGTCTGGAGCTGGTGATGCACTTGGCGAGGTTTCAAAATCCACTGGCGGCGGTGGTGGTGGTGCTTCTGGAGGTGTTGGATTCGAGAAGTCCATCTCATCGCCGTCATGCTTCGGATCGAAAGCAACTCCACCATTTATCAAGTAGTACACGAACAGGGTTTCCGAGTATTTTCCATTTGCCAGTTTTGGATTGATCTGTCGTTTCTGAGCCGGTATATGACCAAACTCGTCAGCGTCAGTCAAAACCCTCTTGGGCGGTGTCTTATGAAGCTTCTTGAAGGGAATCGGCTCAACTGGTGACGCTGGTCTAGATCCATCTGGAGAGTCTGGATCTTTGAATTCTTCGAAGACATCGTCGTTAACGGGGAATCGTTCGGCGCACAACAGATTGTAGCCTCTCTTCCGCTCTATGGGTTTCTCCCGTGGTCGAGTCCATGGAGCAGGAACTTCCAAATTTTTCGAGAAGAAATCTTTAGGAAGCTCTGCAAGCGTCCATCGAGGTGGTTCAGCCGGTTGCTCTGGTGCTTTCTCCTTCTCCGGTGTTTCGGGCCGTTGTTGGAATGTTTGTGGTGGTTGGAGAGGTTGAGGTGGCTCCGTGGAATATTCATCATAGTCCATTGGCTCGGCTTTGATGTTGATATTGAAGTTTTTAGATTTCACCGGATTTCCAAAATTCTTCTCGTATTCCGGATCGACTGGCTCGGACTTTATATTAAGGTTCCTAGGAGGTGGTTGTGGTACTGGCTGTTGTACTGGTTCGGGTGCTGGCTTGGCTACTGTCTGAGGTACTAGCCCACGTGTCCGCAAATAATCTGGCATTGCGTCTTCTGGACCTGCAGGGGATGTTGGTGATGGCACCGATTTTGATGGGTCTTCTTCCGGTCCCTCTTCCGGATCTTCTGGTTCCGGAGTCGTTAGAGATTCCACATCAGATGGAATGTAAAGTTCATCATCCGAGTCGACAGGTATATCGACATGATCTTTAGCGCGTTTCAGTGCACTGTAGATAAAGTTTCGAGCTCGTCGCGGTGCTTCCATTGTTTGTAGCTCTTCTTCAGCAACCTGCTCAGCAGTCTTATCTTCATAATCTTCAAAGTAGGCGGCATCGGGTAGATCATTCACGAATCGAAAGAAATCATCAGGATCAATGAACTCCTTATGATCCCCAATATAATCTTTAAAGTCGACACCTGGTTGAGCGTCTATTGTCCATCTGAAATCACAAAAAAAAACACTCTTATTAAGTTTCCAAGTATGACTTACACATCCTGATGTCCCATAAATTCCTGTTTGTTCTCATTTTTGTAGAATTGAGTTTTGATGTAAGCCTCGTTGATTTCACTCAGCAATCCAAGCGCCTTACATAATAAGCATGATGCTCTGCGAGCCAATATCAAGCTGGAACTGAGATCGTCTAGGAAGAATATGTAGTACTCCATGAACAGTCTGTAAGATTTTGATGGTTAAATTAAAGGTGAAACTGAAAACTCACTCTAAAATTTTCGCATTTGCGAGAGATCCTTTGATAAAAAATACATTGAACGTTTCAGTCAAGTCATTCAAGAACTCGTGTTTATCGACGACTCCATCCTGAAATATTGTATTTTAAGCAGTGAATAATATTTGCTAAAACGTAATTTTCAGTTAGTTTTTGGCAATTTTCCGGAGTCTGATGCTCAGTTGTCACGTTTCTGATCACTTTGAAATACTTGGTGAATGTAGAATAGATAACATTCACAGAATTCTTTGACAATTCTTTGTTTTTCTGTTACTTGCTGATTTCTAAAAGAACCCCATTTGGATCGAAAAACGGGCTAAAAAAGGTGTCTCTCAGAAACCGGCGAATGGCTGAAAAACTAAGAATTTCCAGAAAATCTATAAATGCAAATATTTCAGTTTTTGGTATGTTTTACACTTTCCCAACTTTTAAATATGATCGGAATTTTTACAAACAATCTCCAGGCTCCTGAAAATGGTCAAACTAGCCGAAACATCAACTGAAAATACGTTTTTGCATGTCCTACATTCCGGTACTGTAGTTTGGCATAAAATATCTTCTTACCTGGAACATATACATCATGAACCGAGTCAAATAGTACCACATCTTCACGGATTCTTTGAACGCCTTCGGACCTTTTTTGTAGGTTTTCGTTAGAGCTAACAACAGGTAATAGGTGACTTTTCCGCACGCTTGACTCCATTCGAGTGTTGCCAAGTCGAGAAGGGCCTTTTTCTGTGCTTTGGCGGAGCAGTTGAAGCCAAGGATGCTGACCAGCTTTACACACCAGATCGCACGATCGTAGCGGATTCTGAAATAGGTGGACATTGATTCCAATTTTGATATATAAAACTCACTGATAATCATAAAACTCGAGTAGCAGCAGCTCCTTCCGCCTATAGTATGGCACCTTCTTCTGCAGATATTGCAATGGTGTCCCTCGAAACAATGCAGAGAAGAATTTGACTCGATCCTCCAGAATTCGCTTGAAGCGTATCTTGGCGAACCGCGGCATTTCTCCTTTGGCCACCTTGCGATTACTGTCGAAGTTCATATGGTATTCCCCTCTTCTATGAACAACCTGAAAATAAATTTTCGAATCTTTGAATTTTCTAAAAAAGAGCTTACCGATGAAATCATACAATACGTCCGCCGTGGGGCCCGATCAAGGCGGAGAAGTTTGTTTTCGGAAGCGTTGAAAATGAGCGACTGGAGTTCGTAGTGAGTAACGGGCACCTGCAAGAAACTCAGGTTGTTTATCTCACACGTGATTTCGTATACTCTCTTCTTCTTCTTCTTTTTCTTCTGGTGCTTTTCTTTTCTCCCCCAGAATATATATCTCCGCGTGCTCTCCTACACACAGAGAGGTCTCTAATCACCACCCCCAACCTCCATAGTAACTCTGCACTCTGCATATTCAACATTTTCTCTCCTAGCCCGCCACTACTACTAATTCTGCTTACCTGATATCCTTTCTTTAGTCGCTCTGTTGTCAACATGTCCTCTTCTTGGTTCTTGTGTTGTTCATAAACATCAGCAGTGCCCATCCGATAGTTTGGCCTTCTGAGCAATCGTTTACCGGGCTGCGCGTCGTACCATGAAGCGACGCCGGGCTCCGGAAAACCATCTTCTTCTTCTGCTGCTGAACTCGTTGGGAATGACATTGCTGTGATTCCTGAAAATCCTTTTTTTAGTTTGGTTTCAATTTCAAAAGACAAGTCAGTAACGAATGCAATGAAGAGAGTGAGAAAGAGAGTGGAAAACGACGGGCCGGGCCGTTTTATAGATAAGGTTAAAGCAAATATAGGAAGTGTATTGAAAAAGGTGAAGGATGGGAAATCGATTCAATTCAAAATGTGAGTTTTTTTCTTTTTTTTCCTGGAAAATGTATTTTCATGGGAACGGGAAGGAAACTGAGAAGCCTCTATGAAATATAACACGAAAGATGAAATGTGAGAACTCGTTATTCTTGTGCACATGCTTTTTTTCTCGGAACACTATAATTTGATTCGGAAAGAAGAGAATTTTGAGATACTGGCTAAAATTTGAGTCACTAACAACTGGAATCTGACAGTTTAAAGACATTTTTGAGTTGTAATATTTGACCCTGTTAGACTAATACCAAAATTTAACATTTTTCAGAAATATTCGGGTTCCTAGACTTCTAAAACATTCCCCGTTTTTGGCAAATTTTACCTCAAAAAATTGGGCAAAAAAATCCAACTCGTACACATAGTTTTTTTTTTGGCTGGCGCTCGCTCCTACTCTTTTTTTGTGATGACATATATGGGCGCTGGCCAAAGAGAGAGAGAGAGAAAGAATGAAAAAACTGAAGAGAACTAGAGATAGAGAGAGAAGGAAAGAGAAGCTTAAAGAAACAGAAATTGAAAATGGAGGGACAGAAAAAAAACGCGAACCGAAGCACATACACACTCCGACAGAGAGAAAGAAGGAAGAGACGAGGATCAACCCCGTACTGAACACAAAACTCGTCCTCCCGAATGACATAGATTGTGAGAGAACAAGAGGAATAGAGAACACAAGAAAAAACAATAATATCTGTGGCGGGCAAATTGGTAGGTCATCCCCCGTCACTGTGTAGTCTCGAGTGAACGGGAGGGTCCAATAGTTATTGATCGGGAACACAGTGGGACCATTCCCTCTCCCCTCTTTTTTGCGCGCGCACTTAGGAGGTCATTGCGCGCAATGTTTTTCTAGGTCCCCTTTTTCTCCTCTCTTGCCCAAGAGTACTGTATTTGTCTTAGCAAGTCTAGAAATGTGGGAATTTTATTAGAAAATACTAGGAAACAAAAAAGGAAAGAATTTGGTTTTCAAGGAAAAGAGACTCTACGAAATGCAATTTCGCACCAAATCGGGGTAAATATTTAGTTATTCCGTGGCCCCACTCCAAACAACAGCGAATATTGTTGACCCTCTGGTTACGAATGAAAAGGAAACATCTGGACAGCGTATGTCCCCTTTCAACTGGGCCTCCGAGGCCTAAGATAAATGAGATTGACAGCGACGGAGAGAAGATGGAAGGACATGGAATTGGTGGGACATGGAATGTGCGAAGTGGCAGAAATTTTGGAACAGAAAAAATTTGGAAGAATGAACTTGACCCAAAAAACAGATTTTGAGCATTTCTGGGATAATGAACGGGGAAAATGAAAAAAACCCAGGTTTTATGTCCCAGGTTACAATATCACCAAAATGAGAAAACTTTGATGAATTTTGAGAAACTTAACTAGGAAAAAGGAGCATTTTGAGAAAATGAAGGGAGAAAAAAGGGAAAATTTCCAGATTTTATGTACCACAATACTAAGTCGTGGGAAAAAATACCACAGTCGAAAGAGTTATCAAACCGGAATCTAGAAATACTTGTTTTTCCATTTCACAGGTCCCGACAAAATGGTTTTTCTCGATTTTCGAAAATTTGAAAGAGAAAATTCGAAATTTTTCTGATCAAAACAAGGTTCATCGGCTTCTAAGGTTTTGGGAACTTCTATTGACACTAAGTTTATGAATTTCAAGCCTAATTTTAGAATTTTCGACCCTAATGTCATGAAATTCAAGAACAATTCATGAAAAATTACTTTAATTTTCTCAATTTCTCAAATTTCAATTTTTCATAAGATAATGTAAGACAAAAAGTTCCAAAAATCGATTTCAAGTTTGAAAAAAAAAACCCGAAGGTGAAAAGGAAAACCGGAAAGTGGAATCGATCGTTTTCGATAGGCATTCGACAGACATGTCACTGGTTAAGTGGTCAAAAGGACATTTTTTGAAAGTTTTGTGAAATCAAAAATTTATAGGCGGGGAACAAAAGATTAGAAGATAAAGGCAAACGTATGAGCTATTTTTGGAAAATTTTGAAACCTATTAAATGTATTACAGGACCAAAAAACTTGAAATTAAGAAACGGTAACTAAAAGTGAGGCTGAGAGAAAAATCTAAATGGACATATTTCCAAATTTTCGAACAAGAAAAAAAAGGCGCTTTCCTAGGATAGTAGATCAAAATTATTAATTGGTAGATCAAATATAAAACTAATAAAAGTATGCATAAAATCCAATATTTTTAAAATAAAAAAGGGAAACGGAAGAAAATCGGATTGTCGAATTGATTATCTCAGTATAAGGCAGGTTGGGGTAACATCAAATTTTTGAATTTTTGAAAGAATTAGAGAGAAAACAGAGAGATTCCTCATAAAAATTTTTCAGCTGTTTGAATAACCGTTTTGAGTTTTGTGACTAAATTCGGTAGAAAAAAAATAACCACGATCAGGGACAAAAACCGTTGTTTGGCAATCGTAGTCACAATTGTTGGGTCGTTGAGAAATCCATCGACCATTTCTGTCCTCGAGGCGAGGTAGGTGTAGTACCTCGCACAAAAGATGACAACACCTGACACAGAACTAACACAGGGTTAACCTGAATTCTAGTTTGAGTCAGAGCGTTGTTGCAGTGAACAGTAAGAGGCATTTTTAGGACTATTCAACTTTTCTGGAAAATTCAGAAGGCTAATTAAAAAGAAAACTAATTTTAAACTGATTTAGAGTCAATTGGGTGACTGAATTTAGATTTCTTACTTTAAACGTGAATTTTTTCTAAAACATAAATCTGAGGACAGTTTATACAACATCTACCTGTATATGGTATTTGTATGGCCACAGAAATGCCACGTGGGATTCACCTGATATCTATTTGTGTTAGAGCGCCATTGTATTGGTTATAGGGAAAGAAACGATCATTTTCTGTTTTTTTTTCGGGAAAAAATCATCTTTTAGAATAATCTTTTTCTAGAATAAAACCTCTTCAAATTTTTTCGTTTTTCAAGAAATTCTGTGCATACTCTTTAGAACAAAGAAGTGCTAAAAAATAGGCTAAATTTCAGCTGCCACGCAGCTTCTACTCTACTTCCACATTGCTAAGTCTTGAGTGTTAAATAGGACTAGGTTTTCAAGAACATGAAATCTATATTTGAAGAAATGTTAGCTTATGAAATGTTTTCCAGTCTAGAACGAAAATTCTGAAAGCTAAGCTAATTAGGTAGTGTAGTGAATAAGAATCTTTTGTTTTTGCTCAAAAGGATTTCTAGCACAAAATCTGGTTATCCAACTATGTGAGAAAAGCGACGCATAACATTTCAGCCAGCTTAACATTCTCTGCGAGCACAAAGATGAAATATATATCTATCAAGATGAATTTGCCGCCAAAGTCTTCAAGAAAAAAAAATCGAAAACACTTGCTCTGGCTCCCTCATCTTGAGCAAAGAGAGAAAAAAAACGAAAAAACGCGTCATTGGCACACTTTTTCTCAGCTCAATGAATGTTTTCTGCCCAGAGGAGCCACATGACTAAACTTTACAGCTCCTCAAGTGGAATATTACACCTGTTATAGCGTGTAAATCAAGTTAAATATCAACGGTAATGCGTTTAGCGCGGAATTTTTGACCCTCAGATGATTTGAAGACTTTGGAAGTTTCCTGTCGTTTCGAAACTTGAATTTTAGTTCATTAATAATTTATAGAGGAAAGAAAGAGAAAAATAAAGAGAACCAAGATGCAAAATAGAATGAGTTTTGTAAGGAATTCTGAAGAAAAAGAAGAGAAATAAGAAAACGAGGACAAATATATGGGAGATGAAAGAAGAAGAAGAAGACAGCCGATGGGAGAGGGCAACACGGGTTTCTAAGAAAACGCAAGAAAGGAAGGGATGAAGACGACGGAGACGAGGGAAGGAAGTCGTCGAAAATTATGGGGAGACAATCGTAAATGGATGGATGGACTGGACAGAGAAAAGGGTCAAAAACGGCATAAAATGATGAGACCTAATTTGAATTTAGATCCGAATTGAGTTAGGCAGAAAAGAGTTGACTGGCTCGAGACGATTCGAAAAAGAGCAGTTGTGCGGCTGGCGAGAGATTTCTAATGGGCTCGCGTTGACCTGTAAAATTGGCTCTGTTTGATTAGTGGATGGGGATAGGAGAGCAAAGAGTTGGTAAGAGAGCCTATTGACATTTTCAATAGTTCAGAATTTGAATGAATGTCACAGCTCTTTTGAAATTGGAGAATTCAAATCTTAACTCACTTCTAGTGATAGTACCACTTGGGGACACATTATCATATCGGGACATTTCTAGATGAAGACTTTCTCGGGAATCACTAGACCACTCCTCGACAGGGCTTGATCTTTCATGAATTGGGGCAACGTGTTCTGAACATTTTCAGATTTTCAGCTTCCTGAATCACACACTAACCTTGCGTCGCAGCCTTAAACATTACTTTCCGCTCTCGAATCTCTTTCAGACCGTTTTCTTCAAAACTGGCGTCGTCAGAATCGTTCACACTGACTGTGCGGGTCATGATGTTGTTTGAGTCCATTGTGCTGCGGGGTTCCGGTGTGATCGAAGATTCGGCAGTGGCCAATGGGAGTTCCTGAATGATTTAGATGGGTGTGAGATTGGGGGTGTGAAGAGGTAATGACCGGTTGTGTAATAGGCGAAAAAACTAGTGAAGTGCTCTCATTTGGACATTTCTGGAAGAATAATACCAGAATAGGGTAACTGTTAAGCTACGTTAATGCCTTTATCAACACCTTCAAATTACTTTTCTGCTTTTAAATCAAGAAAATCTTGAAAACATGAGTTGGAGCTTTGAAACGAAATTATCCAAAAATAGAGACGCATCTAGTGATCCTAAAAGTTTGAATACTACAACACTTCAGAATACCACAGTAATCTTAATGTTTAGGTTACTACAGTAATCCTGATAGTTCGAATAGTACAGTAATACTGATATTCACAATACTACAGTAATCATGATATTGCGAATATTACATCAATCTTAATATTCAGAATACTACAGTATTCCTGATATTTCAAACACTACAGTAATTCTAATACTTCGAAAAATGCAGTAGGCCTAATATTTCGAATACTATAATATTCCTAACATTTGAAACACTAGTGTAACCTTGACGTTCCGAATATCACAGTACTCTTAATATTTAAAATACTACAGTAGTCCCAATATTCAGAATACTAAAGTAACCTCAATATTCCAAATACCACAGTAATGCTAAGATTTAGAATACTACAGTTATCCTAATATTTCGAAAACTACAGTTGTGCTGATATTTCAAATACTACAGTAATTCAAGTAATCCTATTATTCAGAATACTACAGTAATCTTAATTATTCGAATACTACTGTATTCCTTATATTTCCTTTACTACAGTAATCCATATATTCCAAATCCCTGAAAAAAATCACTGACAATTTGAATATCCCTCTCCCTCTCATTGACTCTCTGCACATTATTCGCTCCACCTCCATTAGAAAATCTGGCTCTACGTGTTCTTGGCGATGGTGGAGGCCGTGATGTCGGTCGCATGCTCCTGGCACGAGCTCTGAAAATCCGCATTCCCTCTCGAATCTGATCCATGCCAGTATGCATCAACTGCATGAATGAATCTGCACGAGACGACTGGAATGTGGCATCTGTCGAATGAGATCTCGTGCTCCTACTGAAAATGTAATTTTTGATTTTTGCAATCCAGGTTCCTTTCTCTACCTCCGCCATTTGACCTCCGAAGGTGGCGAGCCACACAGCTCGCCAGTGGAAGTTTGTTGCTTTCTGTTGAATTTCCAGAAACCTTCCACAGATTTCCCTCTAAAGAATCGTGGCCATCTCGAATCGGACTCTGATCTCATGTCGGACATTGTCGCTGATTTAGAGATTGTGGTGAAGCTATTTTCGACTGAGGTGCACTTGCTTTGTTCTAGAACAATAGGGTTTTTGTGTGAATAGAAGAATAATGCATGTTGATTAGGTCAATGCATATGAATAAGTATGAATAGCTTACCCTCGTCAATATCACAAATGAATAGAGAATCTGAGTTCTCAATACAGAAATCACAAATCGCAGTGTGCACGTTCAGTCCACTGAGAAGATGAGCATCAGCTCCATTGAGTGTTGGTGGCGGTCTGAAAAAAATACTACAGTAATCCTAATTTTCAGAATTCTATTGTAATCCTGGTGTTTCGAAAACTACAGTAATCTTGATATTTCGAATGCTACAGTTATCCGATTATTTCTAATACTACAGTTATCCCAATATCTCGGATAATACAGTACACACAATATTTGGAATACTACAGCAATCCTAATATGTCAAATACTACAATAATCCTGATAACTAGAATACTATACTGATCCTAATATTTCGAACAACACAGTAATTCTAAAATTTAGAGTACTACGGTAGTCTTGTTATTCAGAATATGACAGTAATCCTAATTTTTCGAAAACTAAAGTAATCCTGATAACTCGAAAACTAAAGTGATCCTAATATTCAGAATGCTATAATAATCCTAATATTTCGAGTATCACAGTAATTCTGATATTTTGAATACGACAGTACATACTAATATTTGGAATAATACAATGCGCTCAATATTTCGGATAACACAGTACTTCAAATATTTCGAGTACTAAAGTAATCCTGATATTTCGAATATTACAGTGATTCTCATATCTGGAACACTACAGTAATTCTAATATTTTGAATATGAAAGTAATCCTAACTTTTCGAAATCTATAGTGGCCCTCGTATTTTGAGTACTACAGTAATCTTGATTTTTCGAATAGTAGAGTAATCCTAATATTCAGCATACTATAGTAATCCTGATATTTCAAAAACTATAATTACCTTAATATTTCAAATACTACAGTAATCCTAATATTTCGCATATTGTTAGTTTTAAGCTGAACTTACCTAAACAAATTTGGGGACCATACAATTGCCAAATTTTTCGAAGTCATGTCAGTCAAAGACTTCGACTTGCATAATCTCGACAGATGCTCCATCAGGAACTTTGCAGTTTTGTAGTGAGCTTCTGGCATCGCTTCCAACAAGAATCTCAATGATTCAACCTTCTCCTCAACACTCTCCTCCTTCTCAAATGTCTCGATTAGTGCTGGATATGCTTGATAAGTGAACAATGGGTTCGGAAGTTGACGGAAGTATTGCTTTAATAGCGATGACACTGAATAGATATCTCGTTGTCCGAATTCATGGAGATCTGGCTCGGCGCCACTGTCGAATTTTGCCCTGGAATTGGAAAAAATATACATTTTGATCGCATTCATTCTTACCTGAGTCTCTGAATGTTTGACTGAATTCCGCATTGTCTATAAATACCCGTAACGATTCCCTGATCCTCAATAGCGGCACAACACCTCTCCACAATCACTGGCACCCTCTTGCCAGTCCTCATAAATAGCTCAGTGAGCTCCAGCCCGAAAATCGGCTCCCGTCTTCGGTTTCGAAACATCGTCGTCATGTATCTTCTGGCATTTCGAGGTGCTGGCTTTGGTTCGGTGTTCAGGGGATGGTTTGGCAAACGTTTGTCATCGATGAGCATCACACAGTCGCGTGGGAAATAACCAATCTGAAAAAATAGTTATGGTGCTCAACAGCCGGAACTGGTTTGTAATTGGTTTTTTTTTCAGAAAAGAGGAAATTGGAATAAAAATTTTGGCAAACTTTTCAAAAAAAAAACTAAAAAATGAGAATTTTGGAAGACCAAAGTTTTTAGCGAATATGACAAAGATTGAACTTGCGATAAAATTTGTTGGGGTGTATTTTTCAAAAATAAAAGACCAACGTTCATGAAATAGGGTTTTCATCTAGATATTGTTTATTTTTCAAGTTATAGAAAACTAAAGGAAAAAGTTGTTTTCAGCTTTTTTTCAAAATTTCGGATTTTTCAAAAATTTGAAAATTTACCACCAATAGAATGTTTTGAGTCTTCTTATGGGTAACTATTCAGATAACAACATACAGTACTGGTCAAAAAGATAATAAGATAAAAATGTTTTTAATGTTAATTTTCGGTCATTGACTATTTTTGGACTCTGGAGCTGGGCTGTCAAGTTTCCAATCACTTTGAAATTTTTTAAGGCGTAAAACAGACCTAGATCAGAAATTTTGTATTTACAGAACTATTCGGAAGTTTCTAGTTTTCCAGCTATTTGACGAGTTCTAAAAGAACCGTTCTCTGATCCCTTTTTGTACTGAGTAAGTGAAAAAATCAGGTGTCATACAGTAATCTGCAAATTGCTCAAAAACTAGGATGTTTTGAAAATTTCTGTAAATGCGAAAATTTAGACCTAGATCTATTTTACAACCACCAGAATTTTCAAAATTATCAAAAAATTCCCAACTGAGTTTCAGACTCTTGAAAAAGATAAAAAATCGCAAAAATTAAACTGAAAATTTTTTTTGTGAATCTTTTAGACTGGTACTGTAGCTATTTATTCAGATATTCACAGTTCAACTTTAAAACAATGAAAATCTTACCTCAAAACCTAGATGTCCTCCATTCTGTGGATCGACAATCTTCTGGTTGGATATCGTCAGTTTCGCTTTCCAAAATGTTTGCTCGTTTGGACTCGCTGTTGACATTTCCGTAATAGAAACGATATCACCGACCTACAAATCGCCCTATTTTTGTTTACCCCGCGTCGTCTGTCTTGAGATGATCCCCCCATCCCATTTTTGGAAGAGAAAGGCATACCCTCAATCGCAGCTGTGAGTTGTCCTTCGGTTCGAAATCCTTGGTCACAACAGCTGCCGCAATTGCTGGAACGTTGATGGAAGTCTCCTCAGCTGGCTCGAAATGGCCGCCTCGACTGTCAATCTGGGCAGAAAAAAATGTTTTTTTGGAGAATGGTTTTTAAATGGTGTTGAATGGAACAGATGCGCACAAATTGAACAGATTTGGCGCAGCTGCCAAGCGTAAATGTTACAGGAGGAAGTTTTTTGGGAATTGCTGGGAGAATATGGAATATTCCAGTATTTTTGTTATTGCAAAATTGTCAGTTATGAAGGGGTGGCGGAACAAATACAAAGGGAAAGTCCCAGCTTCTGATGTTCAACCAGAATATAATAGCCTACTGTAAGACCTGTAATAGAAAAGCCGCTAACCTCAAATTCTGAGACAGAATATCTTGGTTTTCTGAATTTCTGAATTTTTGAATTTCTGAATTTTTGAATTTCTGAATTTCTGAATTTCTAAATTTCTGAATTTCTGAATTTCTGAATTTCTGAATTTCTGAATTTCTGAATTTCTGAATTTCTGAATTTCTGAATTTCTGAATTTCTGAATTTCCAAATTTCTGAATATCTGAATTTCTGAATTTCCGAATTTCTGAATTTCCGAATTTATTGAATTTCCGAATTTCTGAATATCTGATGTCTTAAATTTAAACTTGACTACCTATGAGGAAGCCATTCTATTACATGAAACACAGTACGAGTGCCTTGACAAGGTTTTTTCAGCCTATTTTTTTTGAAAAATCTTACCTCCAAAAATTTCAGAACCGGGTAGCACGTTATAATACTGCCAGTGAGCTCGGATAATCGTTCCGTATACTTGACAAGCACTTCCTGCAAAAGACATCAAATGTCATCAGACTCAAAAAAGCCGTATAGATGATTTTGGGCCCCTCCTTCTGCTGCTGCATACCTCGAATTTCGCCGATTCCAGATGAATAAGAGGAAACAGCTCGTCAAGATGCGAGAGCCTTCGTTCGAATACACAACGATGCAGCTGTCTGTCGAAGACCGCCCAATCCTCTCGAGAACGTTCGACAAGCCTGAAATGAATCAATGATGGAAAACCTTTCAAGTTCTGTCTTGTTTCTTTTTTTTTCGCTGCTCTGCCCTGACTTCATTTCAAATCCCAGGAGAACTTTTGTGTAGCTTTTTTGCGCGTGGTTGATTTTGAAGAAAAAATGTGAGAAAAGACGTGAGAAAAAGCAGGGGATGAACAAATTGAAAACAGAAGGACGACGAAACAGCTCACCATGAATTTGATTCACTCTCAACACGCATTTTTATCCGCTCCGTTGCATTCTCATCGGTGTTTATTGCTATTATGACAACTTTGACAGGTCCCAGCTCAACTGTTGTGTAGTGGAAGTGTTGACAATCAACAAGACGCTGGATTCGAAGACTGAAAATGATTCCTTGAAGTTTTGAGAAAATTTTTGGAGGGGGTATCTTTTTATACTGTTTTTTGCTAATAGACAAGTCACAAAGTTTAAGCTCAATTATCTTGATTGCTGTTAAATGATATCAAAAGATTGTCAATGACGAAGTTTTGATATCTTTCACAGAAGTTGAGATAATTGAGCTCAAAGTTGACGGTTAAGGTGGGCCTGTATCAGAGGAAATACGGTAGTTGCCGAATTGTGATATGGAATGTTTTGGATATCCATAACTAAGAGCGAAAGATCAAATACTTTTGTCTGTAAATTTTTCTACAGTAATCAAGCTTTATAACCATAGCTCACATAAGAATGACAAGCGTTAGGCTTATAATGTTTTTTAAAGTTCAATGAATTCGAAAATTCAAATAATTCGAACCGCCTTGTGTTTTTGGATCTCATCTAAGGAAACCTAGTTTTTACACGTTCTTGAATTAACATTGAATAAAACACTCCAAGGTAAAAATTTAAAATAGATAAAAATTATCGATTTTTTTTTGCTTTGGGGTTTTTCCAACTGTAACAAATTCTTAATTTTCACCACAGCAATTTGCCTACATGTTCCTACCCTTGCCGCTTGGAGTCCATCCCATCCATCCCTTTCACACAACTCAAAGTCAGTCAGTGTGTCCCATCATCCAAAATAAAGTCATTCAATCAATTACATGAAATATTGAGGTAGAATAGATACGGGGAAAGACCTCTCGGTCGCCTCAAGTTCTTTTGGTCGTCGAATGGTGTGTGTGTGTAATACCACGCTCAACGACATCCTACGCTAGCTGCACTCCTTCACCACCACCGCCGGGACCATAGACAAGAGGCGATAAGTGATGAAACATTTGATTTGATAAAGATACAGTGAAGGAGTCCGGATGACTGCAGGAAGATAGATGCAAAAAAACTGGAGGGAGAGAAATGATCAGGGTCCCGCAGATTAGATTTATGGGATTTACGAGCGAAATCTGATTGCAACAAGTGGATTGATTTTTTGAAAAAAAAAGGTAGGGGAAAGGTCGGAGATAGTATTTTGAAAAATTGAATTTTTAAGGATCAGAATGAAGATCTTTATGTCAAAATTAAGGTCCTTTGAGGAATATAAAATCCTTTATAAAATTAAAAAAAAAATCGTGAACTTTGAATTTAAGCTTGGCTTCATTTTTAGGATGTTCAATTGTTTGGGAAAGATGGAAATCTTCCCTAAGCATCGAATTTAAAAAAAAAACAGTTTTTTTTTCCCGGAAATGTTTCTATTAAAAATGCGTTTGGTATTTTTAAGGTCCTATAAACTTCCAAAAACCTTTTTTTCGGGTTTTAACATATTTTACAGAAGACTAGGCAAATCGTGTGAAAGTGAATTCTGTGAGGACCCTTTTAATACAGGTTTTACAGTATTTCTTAGGTTTGAATACAGTAATCACTTTCTTCTAACAGGAGTTCAAATTTTATATTACCAGTGTCCCGAAAGAAAGACAAATGTTAGTACTCCATATGAAGCTAGATTATTCAGTGTAACCTGATATTCCGAAACCCAAAGGCGGATATTACTATTTTTGAAAAATTTCTGGCGATTTGAATAACCGAAATCATTTTGAGTGACCACAAAACACTTCAGAATTTCAAACATCAAAAAGATTGCTCACCTTCTCCCATTCCTCCTGGCGAACGGACTTTTTGGAGAGAATGGTGCATCGGATTGCTCGACGCCGTCAATCATTTTACATCACTTTTTGCTTCTCCAGATTTCAAACAATTTTTTTTCAATTTTTACCAGTTATATGTCCTTTCCTGAAAAAATAACAGTCATGAAAATAAGTGAAAATATTAAGGGCAGAAGGCTGAAGGCGCCAAAATACACGTTATAAACATACGCTCTGCTTATAGAATCGGTTCGATTATGTACATACAAACAACATGTCAATTTGTGTTGGCGCAAATCAGAAGTGACGTCCCCCGTTGGCTTTTAGTTTTGGGAGAAGATTCTCAGGGAAAGTGAAAAACAGTAGAAAATTCAGGGACCACAATGAGTAAATATGGGGAAGTCTGTGTTCGGGAACTTGTTGAAAATTGAGGAGCGGGACAAAAAATGGGAAAAGAAAAAAGGGGCCGGTTGTGTGTATGAGTGAGTGTGTGCCGTTTAGAACCAAGAACCAAGAATCTTCAGCAGAGGAAGGACATGTGTTGAAAAATCATGTGGTTGGTCAGAAACATCTTGTTTGAGTGTTTTAGGGGTGACGAGATAATTTGGTTATTTAAATGGTTTGCGTGTCATAAATATTGGAAGAATATGTGTGGTGGCTCTAAACAACAGAGCGAAAACAATGATGGCGTATTCCTCGTGGTTTGGTTTTCGAAAAATGAGATGAGGAAGGTAACCTATTTAATGTTTTCGTGGTAGGAAAATTTGAAAACTCAAAGTTTCAAATCATATGAATAGTATTCGCTATTTGTGTCAATCTATGCCGGTCATAAATATATGAAAAACCGTGTTTTCAATTTATTTTTGAGCATTTTGACAATTTTCCGGACCCTACATCTCGGCTGTCAAGGTTCCGATCACTTTGCAAACTTGGAAGGTTATCAAACAGACCTAGATTGAAAAAATTGCATTTGCAGAATTTTTCAAAAATTCCTAATTTTTGAGTTTTTTACCGATGTCTGGAAGACACTTTTTTGCCTGTTTCTGAACTGAAAACTTGGAAAAATGTGTCTTCAGAATATCGGCGAATACCTGAAAAACTAGGAATTTTCAAAAAATTCTGTAAACGGAAAATTTTCAATCTATGCCTGTTTTAATACCTTCAAAGTTTTCAGATTGATCGGTAACTTGACAGCCGAGCGTTAGACTCTTAAAAATGGTCAGAATGACCCAGAACCCACTGAAAAACTAATTTTTTCAAATGTTTATGACCAACACAGTCCATCATACGTCTTTTTTAGAAAGTCTTGAGACAACGTGATAAATAATAAGAAAAAAAAGTTGGTTCCAAAAAAAACTTTCATCAAAACTTGTGACACCTTGCAGTAGATAAGCTCAGAAGGGGTCGACGGGACAACCAGGCGATTTGTGTGCCTCATTGACCGAGTTTCCGGTTTTCTAACGCTGCTGAACAGCTGCTGCTATTGTTAAGGATGAGTGAAAGTACAGACGGGTACCAGGAAAAATTAAAAAAGGAACAGGTGTTTCTCATGGAGAGTAATGAGAGAGAGAAAGAAGACAACTGGAATATATACAAATGAGATATGGGAAAGTGATAAGACGCTTCTTATTCCTCTCATTTCGAAACGGTTGGTGTGTTACGTTTCCGGATTCTTCTATCCGTCAAAAAGATAAAGAAGATATAGAAGTCCCTCTCTCGCTCTCCATCTCACTCTACTCATCAACCAATCTCCGTCTCGTTGCCCCGTATCACAATTCACCCGGCACACACAAACTGCTCTTTAGATGCCCGAGCTTCTTCTCGTCTCAATTCATATCTACCACCTGACACCACATACTCCTATCACCCGCATTGGGTGAGGACGATCGCTCAGAGGTCCTTGCAGCGGGCGCGCGAATGACCGGCCATTTGCTCTTGAGCTCTCTTGGTTTTTCGTTATCAATCAAGCGCAACATGTGGGATGGGAAAAAAGTTTTGAAAGTGAAAAAAGTAGAAAGTCTGACTGAATCAAGTTTTGAAGAGGTAAACTATTTGGAGAGCCCGAGATTTTTTGGTTATTGGGGTGCAAACCTTGTAGGGCTGGAAAATCCTCAATTCAGGGATACAAAATACCCGCGAACTATGTATGGTGCGTCCTGAATCGCACAATATTTCGCGGTATCCCAATTTGTTGTACATTCCAAATAATTTGCCGTTTAGGAAAAATTTCGGAGAAATATGGGGATCCGTGATTTCCGAAAAATGGAAACTCTAAAATTAAAAGCGAATGGGCAGTAAAAGGTTTGAGCAACAATTTGGAAGATTCAGGGGTCCAAATTACATTAAGCTAATGGAACCGTTGATTAACAATATCGAATTTTGGACCACGTACAGTACTGGTCCTTAAGATATACAAAAACGTATTTTTCAGCTAAATTTCTGCCATTTTTACCATTTTCGGAAGTCCAGCGCTCGGATGTCCAGTATCCGATCACCATAAAAACATTGGAGGTTATAAATCAGACCAATATTTGAGAATTTGCAATCATTATATGTTTTAAATAATTAGTAGCATTTAAGCTATTTGCCGGTTTCTGAAAGACTCTGCTTTTTGGGCAGTTTTCATACTAAAAATGTGAAAAACATGTGTCTTCCAGAATCCCGCAAAAAGTTGAAATATCGGAACTTTCAGAAAATTCTGAAAATGCTAAGCTTTCAATCTAAAAGATCTGTTTTACACCCTCCAAAATTTCTAAGACAATCGGAAACTTGGCAGCTAAGCTCAAGACCCTTGAAAATTGTCAAAATTGCCGGAAATCTGAATCTTAATATTCTCACCTTCAGAAATTGCTCTCAAAAAATTTAATGAAATTTCGTTAAAAAATATCCAGAAAAAAGAGAAAAAGTTCAATTTCTCCAGATTAAATTTGAGATCCATTCAAATGGCCTCATTTCAACACATCTAGACGATTATTCTCGAAACATCCACACACACACAGACACCTTTCAATTTTCTCGATGTTATCGTATTACATGTCTTTTTCCGAAAACGAAAAATTCGACACTTTCCCTCTCTCGAGAACAACGAACATCATCTGATTTTTCACGCAAAAACGTCCTTTATTCAATTTCTACACATAAATGCAATAGTGTTTTTTGAAGCAAAGTGAAATTCAATACAATTTTTTGTCAGAAGTTGTTCGGAAAAAAGAGATTTTTGATTTCAGGTCAGTGTAAGGGCATTTTAAAGCAGAAGGAGGGAAAAGCTAAAAAATTCCAAATAAAATGGGTAATGAGAATGCATCGGGGGGATCTTCAGCCAGGAAGTAAACGAGATTATCATCAAATACATTTTCTACCGAAAACACTATTTACAAAAATCGCACAATTAAGTATTACAATTTTTACAAAGCTTCCGGATTTCCAGATTAGAGTTCCGCAAATGGAGATTTTTGGTATGGATGAGCGTCGTCAAATTTGAGAAGGCGAACAAGCTCATCAATGTATCCACGGTGTTGTCGGCAATAGATGAAGGAGTCCCACATCATAGTGCAAACGTCCAAGTCACTAGTGGAGGAGAGGAATATGTTCTGGAATTTTTTAAAAATTTTTTAGCTTTAGTAACCGAATTTTTATCTACTTTTTAGCTGGAAACTTTTAGAGCTCTTTCAGTTTTCAGGGGTGAGCGGTTTTCAATTTTCCCGCGTTTTTTCTGAGTGCTGGTTACCTAGGCAACGCGCAAATTGGAGTTATACTAGGAGACGCGCGGCATTTTCGATCAATTTCACGTTTCGTTTTCAAAAACTCTCATTTTATATACATAAAAGGCCATAAGATACACGAAAATGTGTTTTTCAGTTGATTTTCGAACATTTTGATCATTTTCGGAATTCTGAAGCTGTCAAGTGTCAGATCACTCTGAATACTTTGATGAATGTAATACAGAACTTTTCATTGACAGAATTCTTAGAAAATTCCTAGTTTTTCAGCTATTGGCAGGTTTCTGAAAGACACCTAACACCATTTTTCGTGTTCTTTTTGTACTGAAAATGTGAATAAAACATGTCTTTCAGACATCGACAAATAGCTGAAAAGCTATGACGATTGAGAATAATCTGTAAATGCAAATTTTTGAATCTGAGCCTGTTTTGAACTCTCCAAAATTTTCAAAACGATCCGTAATTTGACAGCCGGGTTTCCGACTCTTGAATATGGTCAAAATGACTGAAAATCAGCTGAAAAATTTTGTTTTTAATATTATATTGAGCAGTACTGTATATTTATTTTTGGGCAAACTATTTTCAATGTTACATTTTTTTCTGAGCGCTGGTCACATAGAAAACACGCAATTTCGAATTAGACTAGACGAAGCGCGGCGTTTGCAATCAATTCTTTTCTCAGTAAACCTCTATTCATTGAAAATCTCAGTCTACACATTTTCCAGCTCACCTTTGACAATGGCGCCGAGAATCTGAAGAATGGCACTTCCAACGAATCCGCCCACTGTCTCGATCTTGCCACTGGAGCTCCTTCAGAAGCCGTCGCCTGATCAATGAACATAGCCGCCAAGTTCTTTATAGTCTTAATGGATTGAAGTGGTGAATTACTATCAATCGACAGCGTCTCAATAATTGTGCTCGGTATCTGTCCGGTTCCAAACGAAACCACCACATTCATCTGCACAGCTTCCTGTTTGCGTCCGCTTAGTTGGAGTTGGCGATTGTAGGCGTGAACTTCACTCATGAGATCTAGCGCAGGGTTGTTTGAAATTATACCACCATCGATGTATCTATCCTCGGAAGGTTTGAAGAGAACTGGAGCGGCTGTTGACCGACGAAGCGCCATCCAAAGCGGCATGTCTCTTGGTGTCTCTGGAGCAAGGTCCACCGCTGGTTTGTAGTTTCTAGCCATCTCCAATCTGACAGGAAGTTTCTCCGAGTTGACCGCACTGATCATTAGTCGTGGGAACGGGATATCCCAGACAGTTCCAGTTCCGAATTGATCTTGAATGAATTTCTCGAGCTGAACTGTATCATAGGGTGGCATGATTCCATCAAAGACCTTGTCTTTGAGAAGCAGATAAGTTTGCTGCATCTCCCGAAGACTCTTTCCAGTCGCCAATCCTGCCATAATCAGGGATCCAGTTGATGTTCCAGCCGACCAATCGAAATACTTGAAGATATCATCTCCTAAACGCTCCTCAATAGCGATGAGAGTCTGGATGATGACCAATCCACGAATGCCACCACCATCCATTGAGATCAAGTTGACTTTGGTCTTTTCGCACTTTCGTGAGTTCTCCAGATTCTGCTCAATATTCAATCTTTCGGCAGCCGATAACTCAGTCTTCTCATAATCAGTTTCAATTCCAATGTGAATATTCTGGATTGTCTCCTCGTACTCCTCATCGAAAGATGCTGCATTGAATCTGCAGTTGCTTCTACAACCCTTGTATCCTTTGGGGCAACGTTTAGCACCAGCAGCTTTCAAGATCGTGAGCATTTCTTGGCTGAAAATAAATAATTGATAATTAGCTGATATAGGTAAGCTTACTTTTGGAGAGAAGCTGCCAAATGTCTCGGAGACTCTCCACGTAGATTCACTTTGTTTGAGTCTGCACCAGCGGAGATTAGGAATTTGACGCACTGAAAATATTTTAATAAGTTTAACTCGCAAGTTTTGGTCGTTTACCTCCAGACTGATTCTTCTAGCGTCTACCAGAGCAGCTGACTTATGTAAAGCCGTATTTCCATGGCGATCAGTGGCATTCATATTGGCTCCGTGAGCATAGAGTGTGACCAAAAGAGGAAGAAGATCAGGCTTTCTAGTGGTGATGAACAACAACAGCGCCGTCTCTCCAGCATTGTTGGTCACATCAATATCCAATCCCAATTCAACTTTCTTATTGAGCAACGCATTCAACGACTCCTTATACAGTGCAACATGAATCGCACTGTTTCCAAGAGCGTCACGCTCGTGCGCAAGTTCCGGTTTGTCCGTCAACACCACCTCCACCACACTCTGCGCATTCTTTGACGTCATCGCGACGAACAATTCATTGCGATCTCCGCGGGTGAATTTGGCGCCTTTCGAGATGAGGAAAGTGGCGACGAGAGGTTTCGCGGCACTTACAGCCTCGTTTAATGGACTCTGCCCGTCCATATTGCGCTCGTCGATGAAGTGTTTTGATTCCGGGCACTTATCCCAAATGATCTGAAAACAGGAATAGATTTTAAGTGGTTGCAGGTGCAATCGTTTGAGTCCTAAAACTCTAAAATTTATGCTCAAATTTAGATTTTCATCCTAAAACTTAAAAAAACCCACCTGAGCACAAAAGCTGCTCGATGCGTGATGCCACACGTTGTTTCCCGCCTTATCCGTCTCACAGAACAAAGTTGGATCTAGTTCTAAAAGTCTCTCCACAATTTTCTGCCTATCCATGGCTAGCGCCAGATGCACAGGGTAGCAATTTTCAGTGTGACACAAGCATCGGAGTTGACTGAAACATTAATTGTATGGAATTCACAAAATCAGCAAAAATAGAAGCTAGTACCTTGCAAACGGCTCCATTGAAGCATTCATTGCAGCGATCATCTCATCCGAGAAGAAATCCAAACGATCGGTTGCTATTGCCACGTGGATCATGTGGTAGTGAGGTTTCAGACGGATTTGAATCACCAGCTCTTCAATCTTGGAACGGATATCCGTACGGCTGGTGTCTAGAGAAGTGAATAAGAAAGATTTCTCATCACACAGATGGAGAAGATCCATGAGATCCTTCTTGTCGGTGGCACGGAATAAACTGAATGGCCTGGTTGAATCGGGCTCGAAGAATCCATCATAAGCAAATACCAAATGATATATGCTATCTGGAAGGCGTCCCTCGGCGCTTCTCACTCCAGTGACGATTACAAAGTGCTCATCGTCCACTTCAGTTGGCACAATTTCGTAGTTATGAAGCTCCTCCTTTGGAAACTGAATCACTTCATCACATCTCGAAGGATACCACGGTTTATTGAGCAACTTGTTGATCATTGCTGGGAACACGCTCACCAGCGACACCACTCTCTCAAAGCTCAACCCACTCTCGACACGTGGTGTGATTTGACGAGCTGGTGAGCTAGTCGCACTTGTTGTTGAAAGGTCTCTGAATATTGCTAGCATTAGAAGTGGCGAAATGACTAGACTCACTTCTTATCAACCAGTGGCATGGTATCATCGCACAGGCCGAGGTGCTCGTCCTGTTCCGCTTCTACCAGGATGAAATCGTCTTGCGACGCAGTTCCGGACGTGGTGGTGCTTGTGATCACAGCTGTTGTAGTGGTAGTGTCATCAGTTTGAACAGTCTCTACGACCGCTACAATTTCCGTGGTCTCTTGAGTGAGATCTGTAAGGAAAGTGTATTTTTTGAGGATTAACGGTATTTTTGGAAACAAAATTTGTCTTATTTAGCGCATAAGAAAGTCAGCTACAGTACCGGCCAATCAGATATAGGAAATTGTGTTTTCTAGTGGATTTTCGGTCATTTTGACCATTTTCAAGAGTCGGCTGTCAGGTTTCCGATTACTTTGAAAGCTTTGAAATGTTTAAAACAGACCTGAATTGAAAACTGTGCATTCACAGAATTTCTTCAATGTTCCTAGTTTTTCAGCTAGTTGCCGATTTCTGAAAGACACCTGTTTTTCACGTTTTCAGTACCAGAACGGGCTAAAATAGGGTTTCTTTTGAAAATCGGCTGGTAGCGGGAAAACTAGGAATTTTCAAAAATTCTGTAAATTCAACATTTTCAGTCTGGGTCTGTTTCACAACCTATAAGGTTTTCAAAGTGATCGGGCACTTGATAGACTAGCTTAAGATTTTTTTAAAATAGCAAAAATCACTTGTTGCATATCGCAAAACCTGTATTAGACGGGCCGACACTTCTATTGTTCTGAGGTACCTCGGGATAGCTTTCTATGTATTACAAGAGCCCTTCAATTAGAGGGGCTCTTCTAATTTTCCATTAATTTTTAAAACATTGTCAGCAAAAAATCCGGTAATTTTCCTTTCGAAATCAGTGAAAATCTATCAATTTCGCCCAAATTTAGCTTTTCGCTGAATTTTTTTTAAATTTTGGGAATGTTTTTCACTGAAAACGTGCGGAAATTATCATTTTCAAACCACACATTTTGAAAGGGATCTTTCAACTTTTCAAGTCTCTCTTGAAATGCCCTTCTAATACAGGGTTTACGGTGTTTTATTGACCAGTACTGTGAATTTTACGCATTGTGAAATCAGATATTCGAAAAAGTTGGTTTTAGATATAATTCTAGCTAAAAAATTGCGTGCTAATCGGTCTAAATCTTACCTTGTCTGCTTGTCACCATTTCCTGCTTCGATTTCTCATCTCTGTAGGCCAGCGGACTCATTGATACCAACAAATCCGGGTTAGAATACGATCTTCCTTTTTTCAACTCCAAATTTCCAACTGGAAGGCTATCTTTTTCCTTATTCTCCGGCACAAATGAACACGACTTTGGGTCGCTCATCTCACAACTCGCCTTCTCTCCCGCCGTTGAGTCTTCCTTCTGTGTGAATGGGTTTCTAAACAAAGCAATGTGTCATTTTTGGGCGGAATTATCGATTTTTTGCCTACCCGTTGGATTTGCCGGCGGAAAATGACTGGGAAGCTCCTTGCCAGCAATCTTCAGATGATGTTGCGGAATACCAATCGGACGAATGTGTAGATTCAGCTGAAAAATCGATTTTACAGGGGAAAAAAGACGAAAAATGAGAGTTTTTGACTCACAAATGGCTAAATTCGGCTCTTTATGTACTCCTGGAAGACAAGAGGGGCCGTCCTTGTTGGAAGAGCCCATGGTTGCCTGGAAAAAAATGGTTAGAAACGTTTTCAATTGGCGCTAAGAGAGGAAACAGTTAAAAAAAATTCAAAAAACCCTTTGGCTTATTGCGAAAGACCGAAAAAAAATTTCTCAGCGTTGAAAAATCTTTGAAAAAGGAAAAAAACAGAGAGAAAAGTCTGGAATAAGCCGGGGATGAGATTAAATTAACATGCGCTGGCATCCATGTGATGGGGTGGCAGCCACACACATAACGACGAAAGGACACTCGTTCTCAGTGGGGCGCGTTTGCTCTGTTTCCCCTCGTGGGGTGTCCGGTCAGGCGGCGGCGGGGGAAAGAAGAGAAGAGACTAGTGCTGTGAAAAAAGAAGAGGAAACGAATAAATTTAAAGCTTGAAATCGGATTTTTTTTCTTCTTCTTCGTCTTCTTGAAATCCTTTTTTTGTGGAAAAAAGCTAAAAATAGAGACTAAAGGGAACATTAGGAGTGAAAGAAACATCAAGAAAAGAAGGGGAGTGAAAGTCGACGTAACATTTGAAACGAGGAATATTACGAAATACTTATATTGATGCTTCATCGATAAGATCTTGTCAGTAAAAAAGATGAATGTTTCTTCTTTCGAAAAAGTGTAAATTTCGTATGGGGTTGGTAGAGTACACTCCACTCAAGGGCATACGCAAATACTTAACCCCCCGCCAGTCAGGTGATCATATTCCTTCTTGAGTCATAGTGCATAGTTTAAAATGGGTCTCTTTGTTCCTTAGGTTTTCATGATTTCCCAGTAGAAGAACATCGAATTGGAAAATGTTGCATGAGGAAGAATTGGAAAAAAAAAGAGAAAGAATGGAAAATTAAGCCTTCCGGTTGCTCGTTTTTTAGAAAATTGTTTCTCTAGAAATGCTCCAATTGATGATTGGGGCCTTTGAAACAATGGGACAATTAGAAATTAGATAAAATGACTGACGGCAAAAAAAAGTGGTCAAGTTTAGAGTGATCAAAATGTGGTCATTGATAATAACAAGAGAACAAAAACACAAAACAGCCACCCCGATCAGTCCCACGTGAATTTCTTCTCAGGTACCTACTGAACAGGTCTTATTGAAAATTGGGCGGAGTTAGATGACAAATTCATTCTCTCGAGATAAAAGTTTATGGCCAACTTTTATAGGATATATAAATTTATGCATTTCTCTCCTTTTATGATATCTTTTAGGGAAAATTAAATGAGTCAATAGGCATACGATAGGTTATAAAAAATGGAAGATAAGGTCCCTAGAAAAATTGGGTCATAAAAATGGATGAATTGAAAATATGGAGCTATAACTTTTATTTACCATTTTCGGTTAGAAATAGAAAAACGTTCTAACATGTAAGTTCAGAAGATTCTAAAGTGATAGGTAAAGAAAGCAAGGAATTGGTACATGACATTGAAAATAGATTTCTTCGTTTCTTAATATTAAAAAATGAAAAAGTGTATTCAAAAGAAAAATTAGAACTAATGTAGAATCGAATCAGCTTCAAAAATGGGTATATAGGAAATGACATTCCGTAATTAGCTTCAAGGATTACCGAGTATTTGCAGTCTGGAACGAAGATCAAGACAGAACTGGATTCAACGAATGTAGTGACCAAGTGAAATACATATCCTATTTATTTTAAAGTGCAAGTGATTCGGAGGGTACAAAACGTTTGGGATAATTGGGATACACGGCGAATTAGAAGTACAAAATCCTCAACTCGGGAGGTACAAAATACCTTTTAAAACTTGAATTTGGTACTCCCGATTTGTGCATTTTGTACCATTAAATCACTCAGTACGCCTTTGTACCCCCGAATCGTTGTAGCCTTCAAAGTATCTGCCGGTATAAAGCATACTTGCAAAATCAGGGCCCGGCTCGCGGGCCTGGCCGCGCCTGGCCGGGCCGAAGATTTCCAGGGCCCGGCCCAGCCCGTGGCTCCTTGGCCCGGCCCGACCCAGCGGGCCCGGGTTCTCCAAACTTGAAAAACATTTGAAATTTCAGAAATACTTTCAAATTTTTTTGTGAAAGAACTATTGTTTATGGACACTTTTATCTTGAAAAATTCTTTACTTAACAGAAAAATCGTCCATTTTTTTCCGTTGACCCCAAAATTTTTTTTGAAAAGACAGAAAAAAAAATTTCTGAAAATCCAGGCCGAGACGGGCCTGGCCGGGCCGGGCCGGGCCTTGAAAATCCTGAAAAAAGCCCGGCCCGGCCCGGCCCGTTGCAAGTGTGGTATAAAGTAAACGAACACAGACAGTTTTCAGTGAAAGTTATGAACAAAGCATTTTGAAATTTTACAGTATCATCTCCGTTTTATTTGAATACGTTAATTGGCCCTCGAACATAATTTTGGAGTTTGACGACAACATTGGCATAAAATTATGTCTCTAAAAATCGAAATTTAAGTGCGATTTGCTCATCCGGGCGCCGTCGGACCCAAAAAACGTCATCGAGCAGTTCAACCTGAAGGACCATCCACGGACATCTTCACAATAAGTTATAAATACCGTAGAGCCTGTAGAAGGGTAACTGTCCGGTTTGAGCTAATTTTACTTGGTTCCTATGCAACATTTCAAAAATAAGATACAATGTTTTCAATTATATTGTTAACAAATCATTAGTCGACACCCTTTTTATATCTTTGACAAGAACCGAGATAAATTGACTCAGACTTAAAAGTTCCTGTTCTGAAAATTAAAAGATTTTCTATCACATTTTTTGCATATTGACTGACTTTGATGTTCCCACAGTACGTTTCAAATTGTATTTCTCATTTGAATAATAATTATAATAATAATTTTAAATTTTTCAGGTAATTTTTGCTGGGGACCGTGGTCGTTCGGGATTTGATTCATTGACATATCATCAAGCTTCTAGACCGATCGCCGAGTACCTTATGAGAAAATGACGCTCGCCGATCTGGAAAAATCATCCCTGTCCCAACACGAAAAATGTAATTTTAATCGCTTCTATTGAAATTTGTCTAGAAATTTCGAGTCACCTGTACCTTTAATGTGAAATCATGTCAGTTTATAAAGTTTAATTATGTTATTTAAAAAAGACATTAATTGATTATTGAAAAACGTTATCGTCCCAAAAATTCAGTATTTTCCAAAAATCTGATTTTTAAAAGTCGGAATATCCAGAGATTCCGAAGAGCTCCATTCCGCACGAGCCCTAATTTTATCCTCAAATTTAACCTTTCTAATTTCAATGTCATCATTTTCAGCCAAATATCCCCCTCTCTCTTCCTTCTCTTCAATCAGTTGAGCTTTGATGAGAGATGAGTCGATTGCTCTCCTGACGCGTCACTGGCAAATTTGTTGTATTGTTGTTTTAGCGTGATTGATTGGCTGTGTAACGATTAGATGAAATAGAAAATAAATCAAATCATCCAGTGGAGAGGATGAAATTCCGAGGCGCAAAGTCACAGTTGTCTCGTGTGCTAAATGGATTTGCTGATTATTGCTGATGATAAGATGAAGTTGAGAATTGAAAATCACAAAAATCAGCTTGAGTTTGGATTTAGAGAATGTGATCTGTAATGAATAAATATTAGGAATTCAAATGAAGATCACAAATTTTCAGAAAATATTGGATGCTCGAAAATTGACCTCTATAAGGAAGAAATTACTCCAAAAAGTGATAATCACACATCTCAAAACTTTCTGGAGTGTCTTTTAACCCTAAAAATTGTTCATTCTCCCCTTCTTGGAAGTAATGTCATACCGTATTAACCTCCAATAGAAGCCCACCCGAACTATTAACTTGGAGCTCCATTATCTCGCTTCCTGGAAAAGGTGTCAACAGTATGTCAACTTGTAATATCCCTTGATATTGATAACACAGGTTATTAAAAACCACTTTATTCAGATGATGGGTAAAGGTAAAACTGATTAGAGAAACGAGATTCTCTAGAGAAACGAATAGCCACGTAGTATACGTGGAATAATGAGTGAGGAATAAAATAAGGAAAGTTCACGTTAATAATCAGAGTTGGATCTTTGTGTGTGACCACACAACACCTCCCCATGTTAAGATGAAAGGACAATTAATTAGTGTTGTTGTTGACGCATGGATCATATCGATTGACTGGGTTCCGGATGCGTGTAGATCGACGCAAAGGTACTGGAATTGTCACTGTAGATGATCCTCGTCCTCTCATCTGACCACGTCCTCGGCTGACTCCTGTATTGGCTCCTTGACTGGTTCCTCGTTGAACTCCTGGCTGACTTCTGTTCATGATGGCTGTATTGGTCGTTCCTCTGACTGGCTTAGCATTGATCCCGATTTGACTGTTAGGTTTAGTGGTTGGCACGATAGGTGCATCTTTTTGAACATCAGTAGATGGTACAACAGAAGGCAAGTTCACTGAAGATGAAGACTCCTTCTTTGTACTTGGATCTGTAACAATGGGATTAGCTTTTGTTGCACAAGGCAACTCGAAAATATCGAACATAGTGGACATCCACATCTGCTCTTTTGACTCCTCAGCTCCAGGTTCTTCCAAACGCAGTTTTAGCTGGTTGGCATGAACAACTCGTTGTCTTCCATCGGATAGGATAACGGCATATACAACTCGTCCTTGTCTTCTAACCACCGTCGCTGGTTTCCACGACCAAGCATTCTTCTCGAACACTTTTGTGAAGACTTCATCACCTTTCGTGTAAGCTCTCGCTTTCACTCCATGGTGCTTGTCGAACTGCTTCTTCATTGGGTAGTTCTGGCTTCCTTCACTTCTCTTGTTGAGCTGTGGCATCATCACTGACATCTTCGTTCTGATACGTCGATTCAAATGAACTTCTGCTGGTGATAATCCTGAGAGGGCGGTAGATGGCGTGGATCGATAGTGTAGCAGAAACTCGGACAGAGTCTCATTGCTCACACTCCCCTCTCCTCTCAACTTCTTCAGTCCTCTTTTCAACGTGTCCACGAAGCGCTCAGCTTGTCCGTTGCTTTGCGGGTGAAATGCTGGTGAACGGATGTGTACAATTCCACTTTCTTGGCACATCGTTGAAAATTCCTTTGACACAAACTGCGTACCATTGTCAGATACGATTGTCTCCGGAAATCCATTGTGACTGAAAATCTCTTTCAGTGTCCTTACTGTCGACATGGCCGTGATTGACTTCACAATCTTCACTTCAGCCCACTTTGACTTCGCGTCGACAGCCACCAGATAATACTGACCATTATCTGGTCCTGCATAATCTACATGCACTCTTTGCCAAACACGCTCCGGTGTTTCCCATGGCACCAGCGGTACTTTCCTTGGAGTCTTCCCGTGTACCTGACAAGTATTGCATCGTGCAACTACCTTCTCCACATCATCATCCATCATCGGCCAATAAACAAAAGACCTCGCCAATTGTTTCATCCTGACCATCCCTGGATGACCTTCGTGCAACTGTTTCAGAACAGCTCTTTGAAGACTATACGGAACGACAACTCTGTCTCCGAACATCAGACACTCCTGAACCACTGCTAGCGAATCCTTGATAGAGTTGAACTGTTTCAGACTCTCATCAACTTTCTTGGGCCACGGCCCTTTCGAGACCAACTTGATAACTTTCTTCAGAAGCTTATCCTTCCTTGTCTCTTCCTGGACATCAACCACGTTGATCGGTAACTTCCGAACTGCAGACTGTAGAGATCCTTCTACATCCAATTCAACCTGAGCAATGACAATGTCCTCATCCTCAGTTGGTATCTTCTGAATCATCCGCGACAAAGCATCGGCTTGTCCAAAATCATCAGTCTTGATATATTCAATATCAAAATCGTAGGCCAGTAGAATCGTAGACCATCTCACGAGTCGGTTCTGAGAATGTACTGGAATTCCCTTCTTACTTCCGAAGATTGAGAGCAACGGTTTGTGATCCGTTCTCAACAAGAACTTCCTTCCATACAAATACTTGTGGAACTTTTTCACTGCAAAGATGAGTCCAAGACCCTCTTTCTCGATCTGTGAGTAGTTCTTCTCAGCAGCATTCAATGATTTGGCAGCATGGGCAATTGGCTTCTCAGTTCCATCTGGCATCCGATGACTGATCACTGCACCAATTCCATAGTCACATGCATCCGCAGCCACAATGAGCGGAAGAGTTGGTTGGTAGTGGGTCAGATTCAAATCCGAAGTCAAAGTATCTTTCAACTTTTGGAACAATTTCTCTTCCACTGATGTCCACTTCCAATCAACATCTTTTCCCAATAAGACATCCAACGGACCTCTGAGAGCTTTCATCTGCGGAATGAACGACCCGTAATACGTTATCATTCCCATGAAGCTTCGCAACTCCTTCTCTCCTTTTGGCGTGTCCATATTCTTGATAGCTCTGATCTTCTCCTCGTCGGGGCGTCTCCCATTCTTGTCAACGATAAAACCCAAGAATTTTATCTCTTCCTCCAAGAATCTGCACTTTTCCAGCTTCACGCGGAATCCATACTCGGTGATCCTACTGAATAACTTGAACAAGTTCTCTTTGTGCTCTTTCTCGGTACTTCCCACAATAATGATATCATCCAGATAGGCAGTAACTCCATCCAATCCTGAGATCATTTTATCCATGATCCTCTGGAATACCATTGGTGCTGTTTTCAATCCGAACGCTAATCGTTGGTACTGATATAACCCTCGATGAGTGTTTATCGTACATAGTTCTTTTGACTCTTCGGTCAATTTCACTTGCAAATACGCGTCTTTCAAATCAACAGTCGAAAAAAATCTTCCTCCATTCAAGCTGGCGAAGATATCTTCTGGTACCGGTATCGGATGATCTTCATCTTGCAAAGCATTGTTCAATCCAGTCTTGAAATCTGCACACACTCTCAGATCTCCTCCAGCCTTCTTGACACACACGAGCGGTGCGGCCCATTTACTGTGGTTCACCTTCTTCAGAACACCCATACTTTCCAATCTATCAAGTTCCTTCTCGACGACTTCTCGAGCTTCAAACGAAACTGGTCTCTTTGGTCTGTACACCGGTGACGTATCCTTGTCCACGGTCAGTACTGCCTTCTCTTTCGTGCAACGTCCCAAACCTTCTGCGAACACTTCTGGAAACTTCTCTTTCAATTCCTCTTGAATTGAACTCGTACTTGTTTGCGACACTGAATTGACCATTCTTCCCATATGATAAGCCATTTCCGAAGATCTTCCAATCCAGTCCAAACCCAAAAGATTTCCATGTTCTCTGACGTACACATACTCAGATCCCACTGATCCTTTCAACTCAAAACTAACTAGCGCTCTGCCTAGTAGTTTCAGTTCGTTGCCACTTGCTGATTTCACTTTTGATGTGTAGCTTTCCAATCTAGGCTTCCCAATTCTTTCCCAATCACTACGTCCAATCAGAGTAATATCCGAACCCGTATCCAGCTGGAACTCCACTGATTTTCCTTCAACGTTTGCAGAAACGAATTGACGAACAGCGTTGACTTGAACTTCTTCAGCAGATGCTCCTCCGACTACTACCACATTCTGCGTCTTCCTAGATTCCGAAGGTTTCTTGGATTTGCAGAACTTTGCTAAGTGACCCGATCTCTGGCAATTCGTGCACTTTGATCGCGGTTTGAAACACTTTAGTGCTCTATGTCCAGTTCTTCCGCAATTCCAACATTCATACTCTTCTCGATTAGACGGCTTCTCGGTTTTCTTCTGCTTGTCAAACGTCTTCTTTGCTTGCACTGCTTTCACCGCTTTTTCGGTTTCGGCCAACTCCAGCAACACACTGTTCTGCCTCAGATACTTTTGCCACTCACCACAAAGATCATTGATTTTGACGGTTTCTTGCTGCTCTATCTTCTGTTCCACGTATTTCAGAAAATAAGCCAATTGCTTCTGATCTTCCTTTGGATCCAATCCACGCAACCAAAAGAAAACTTTCCATCCTTCCGCATCAATGTCCTTCAGCATTGCTGCCTCGCAAAGTGCATTCACCTTGTTGGTATACTCTACAGGAGTTTCACCTTCCCGAGAGATATTCACGCATGCAAAACGATGAGAGAACAGACTCTTCTTGACATCGAACATTTCCTTCAGAATGGTGACAGTTTCTTCAAACTTCACGTCTTTGAATTCTTTTGGGCAGATCCGTCTGGTATATTGCTCATACACCTCATCACTCAGCTTTCCAATCAGCAACGACACCTTCTTTCCATCATCCAACGACTCTCCATCGACAGTTATTGCCGTTCCATAACGCGCAAACCACTTCGAGAATGTTTTCTCTCCTTCGAGATCAAACACAAATTGAGCCATACGCCCTCCAATCTCATTCATGAGCTTCGATGAGTTGTCTGAATTTCCATTGGATTCACCCGATGACAAACGCTTGGTAAGCACCTCGATGGCTTTCTCATGCTTCTCAGCCTGTGCCTCCATATTCTTCTGCAGTAATGTCATCATCTCGACAAGCCTGACATTCACGTCTTCTGACATCTTTTCGGGACTTTTCGGGACTTTCGGTGGCATCTCTTCTTTCTTCTCTTTCACACAATCGACGATTCCCAACCGCTCGAATAGAAACGAATGAGTAGCTAAGGAGTGACTACCCGCTACCCACCGAGACTAAACGGACGAATAGAACAAGGATGAACAGCTAAGGATTGACTACCCGCTGCTCACCTTGACTAAACGGTGTCTTCCACGAAATTCAACCAATTAAAAGGGACTGCCTTTTAATTAGCCTACTGCCACGATCTTCCACGAACTTCAACTAATCAAAAGGGACTGCCTTTTGACTAATTTACTGCCAAGATCTTCCACGAAATTTGAACTAATAAAACAAAAGGGACTGCCTTTTATTTTACAAATTCTCCTTGACCAGTGAATCCAAATGACCAATTCTTCAAATCCTTGATCGCCAATGTAATATCCCTTGATATTGATAACACAGGTTATTAAAAACCACTTTATTCAGATGATGGGTAAAGGTAAAACTGATTAGAGAAACGAGATTCTCTAGAGAAACGAATAGCCACGTAGTATACGTGGAATAATGAGTGAGGAATAAAATAAGGAAAGTTCACGTTAATAATCAGAGTTGGATCTTTGTGTGTGACCACACAACACAACTGATAAAATATTGGTCACGTTATGATGAACATTTTATTAGTTGACAATTTTCTGAAACCTTTCACAGGTATCGAGATAATTGAGCTCAAAGTATGGTTGACTTCAATTAGATGACGTACGGTATATTATTTTTCATGTCCCATATACACCCCAAACCATACATCCGTTCCCTAAAATATTTTCAACAATCTTTTAGTACACACTGGAATGCTTTTAAGATCCCCGGCAGTTAAAAACCCATTTCACAGATGATAAATGACAAGCACCGGGATGTGTGTAGGTGACAAGCATTAACATGATTGTTTTCTTAACAAGTGATTCGCTTTCCCTCCTCTTATCACCACCACTTTTCACCGGATCTTCTTCACTCCCGAGAGTGTCAGTTGTCATTGGCGGCTCGTCCAGCCGCTAATTGGCTCACCGGCTCTTCTTCCTTCTCTCTCCCGTCAAACGTTGTACAAAATGACCTTCTAATCGGCGGCGGCCCTTTTGGCCCGCCGGCGCAAAGAAAACTCCAAGAAGTCAGGTGTGCTATGTGATCAACTTGAATAAACTTTTAGTGACTCTCGACTGCGGGTGTCAATTAGAGGCTAGCGATGGAGAAGGAGGAGGCACCTGTCGCTTGTTTTGAGAACTAATATGTCACCACATGAACTCGGATAACCATCTCGTGTTGTTGGATTGGGTTGGAAACTCCAAATAGGAGGACATGATTAGCATGGATGGGCGCATGATAATTGCTGACACACCATGGATCATTTCTGTGAGACTGTATCTCTGGGAAATCTAGATAGGTGGAACGACGGATGTGGTGCACGGGTGACAAGAAAATGAAGAAGGATGCGTGCGAGGGGGGTACTGTAGGGGGCAAAATTAGAGGAGGATTGTAGAGACATGATCATGTAAAAATTGTGATGGATCATGTATTAATGAGCCAAGGAGGTTCAGTTCAAAAAAAATATTCCTATACATTTCAATTGTGAGATTTGGAATAAAATTTTGAAAAATTAGAAGGAAAGTAAGTGTCTAAATTACAGTATTTTCTCTAATACATATTAGCCGAAATACGGTATATTTTGAATTTTCAGTGAAAATTCACCCACAATGTCAGACTAGGGCCTATTCATCTTGGTTCCTGAAAAACTACTAGAAAAATTCTCCAACTTCCGGAACTTGCATAACTGTATTACCATAAACATTCTAATGCAGTGAACCTCTAATTTTGAAACCAT
This sequence comes from Caenorhabditis nigoni, assembly GCA_027920645.1. Lineage (NCBI taxonomy): Eukaryota > Metazoa > Nematoda > Chromadorea > Rhabditida > Rhabditidae > Caenorhabditis > Caenorhabditis nigoni. The sequence continues at coordinate 4,001,612 of CP115869.1, forward strand.
ATATCTCATTTCCTGTAAGAGATATCAAAAACTAATCAACTGACAAAATATTTTTGATAATATGATGAAAATTCCATCAGTTGACTATTTTTTGTTGTCTTTCCCAGAAAACGAGATGATTGAGCTCGAAATTAGGAGTGTTTACGGTAATACCCACCAAACCGCCAACTTTGAGCCCATATATATCTCACTTACTGTAAACAAAAACAAATTGTGGTCAACTGACAAAATATTAATGATAAAATAATATAAAATTTGACAGTTCACTGTTTTTGATACCTTTCCCAGGAACCAAGATAATTTGTCTGAAAGTTGAATGTCAGGCAGTCATTGTATTATCGTGTTCACAGTCATATGCATGTACCGGAAGTTAATGGACTTTCAAAGATGAACCTCTATTGGTTTTTGTCGTATCTTCTAGTATTTTTATATTCCTTCAAATGTAAACCCTGTCTTTTTTGCTAGATTCCAAACGTTATCCTCATTCTTCTTAATGAATCCACTCCAGCGATCTTCCAATTTCTCAATCAAACATCAAATTCAACATATGCTATGAGTTAAGTCATAAATTCATCAGCACCTATCGTTAAGTTTATACGCCATCTTTTCCTCGCGACTTCACAATTTGAAAATCCGCTCATCCAGATGCCATCATCCTCATCATCATCATCACCGTCACGACCCCGAACATTCTGAATCAGTGTGAACCGGCGCATAAAACTTGGCGTCCATCTCCGGTGAGGCTCATTTGAAAGCCATTAGAAGACCATTAAACTTGGCGAGGTTAGGCTCGGCCACGGTGACTTGTAAATCACTAAATCACCGTGTCGGAGTGGGACAATGAGTGTGTGTGTGGCACGAAGAAGCGGGTAGGTAGTTGGAAGAGGAAGAGAAATGGTGTCTTCTCCACGTTAAACAAACTTTAAACTGACGTTTTGATCAATTGCTTTCGTGTCAGAACATATACCCACAGCCACTTAGCGGTGTGTGGCTTCTTATCAAAACAATTGGTTTTGCAGGTACTTGTGGTCCTCCTCTCTTTTTTTGAAGGGGGAGAGCTTCTGAGATCCTGTGTCATATTTTTCAGTATTTTTTTTTCAAAAATCACAAACTCTAACTTTCACGCTTGGAGTATCCGGAACATCTATTACGTATGCAAAGTCAGAAACAACCGTTGTACTCATATATTGTTTTCAATATTTTTTTTTGAAAATCACATTTTTAATCATTTCCGCTTGAAAAGTAGTTCAAAGTTTTATATGATTCTGATCTTTACATGTTAATTTTTTTCCAAGAATTGCTTTAACTACTTCTAGATTTGGCTAAATTACTTGTAAAAAATGGATCATATACAGTATCCATCCATAAAATACCGAATAGACGAGACCTGTCAAGTTTGAGCTGAAATATCTTGGTTCCTGTGCAAGACATCAAAAATGTGTCAACTGATAAAATGTTTTACAAAATATGATGAACAAATTTTTAGTTGACAACTTTGCCATATTTTTAACAGGTTCCGAGATAAATTAGCTCAAAGTTCAGTAGTATGCGGCCCTTCTATTACAGGTATTATGTCATACAAAAACGTGCTTTTCAGTTCATTTTGACCATTTTCAATAGTCTAGAGTTTGGCTGTCAAGCTTCGGATGATTACAATAATTTTGAAAAGTCTATAACAGACCTGAAATTGAAATTTTGCATTTACAGAATTTGTTGGAATTTACTAGTTTTTCAGTTTCTTGCCGAATTTTTAAAGACACAAATTTTCTGCCATTTTGTATTGAAAAAAGGAAAAAAACAGGTGTTTTACAGGAATCTACAAATAACTGAAAAATTAGGAACTTTCAGAACATTCTGTAAATGCAAAGTTTTCCATTTAGGTCAGTCTTGACCTCTTCAAAGTTTTCGAAATGATGGGAACCTTGACAGCCGAGCTTCTGACTGCTGAAGTGCCTGAAAATCAATTGAAAACCACATTTTTGCCGATTTTATTGTCCCGTACTGTCTTTCATTGCTGTCTGAAAATTGCTTGGAACAAAATTCAACCCAAATTTCAGAAAAAAGAAGCATGTCAAAAAATTTCAAATCACTTGATTATTGATACCAGTAGCTCCTCTATTATATCTCTCCTATTACAATATGCTACCCCAAAACTGCATAACTCATTCTTTGTCGGTAAACAACTGTTACTTTCCACGAGTCACCATCACTCCTTCTTTTTTATGATCTCACTTTTTGACCTCATTTTTCTTACAATTTATCCTATCTATCCCACTTTTTTACACCACACCCTTCCCCTCCCGAAACCATAAGTTATGGCTGTATGTCAATCTGTTTGTCAATTGCACAATATGCAAATGCTCACCGACACCAATTCAAAGGCGGCGTCCGGGATTGCGTTAATCGCGCGAAAAATGGTTGTCGTCGTTTTTTTGTCGGATGTCCCCCCACCAATGAATATGCAAAATCAGTACCCCGTCCGACCGTTTATACGCCATTTCTTCTATGCCGATAGATCATTCATTATGGTGAAAAATGAGGCGGAGGGGGGTTTCGGTCAAGATGGTGAGGGAAAAAAGTGAAATTAAGCAGTGTGCGAAATAAGATCGAAAAAGGAGGTGATGAAGAGAAAGTGGCAATTTCCGAGAGGTTGATTTTGGGTTGGGGTGTGCTCTCGAGTTCTAGGAAATTGGAAGTCTAGTTTCTGCAAATTAATCAGAAGAGAAGAAAGACCGGATAGTTGTCATCAATTGCTGCGCCATTGGTAGAAGATAGGAAATCTGTAAGTCAGGAGGTTTTTAGTTGAGTAGGAAATTGAAATTCAACACGAGTATCTTGATTGCTCATTTCAGTGAAACCGGAAGTTGGAGTATTTTCGAGTTGGAACTACAGTAATCAAAAGTTTGTTGAGTTTCTAGCTGTAACAGTATAGCTACACATACAGTACCAGAAGAATTACAAAAATATCTTTCATTTGATTTTCGGTCATATTGATCACTTTTAGAAGTCTGAAGCTCGGCTGTCAAGTTTCCGATCACTTTGAAATTCCTGGAGGATTTTAAACAGACCTAGATAAAAAATTTGCATTAACAGAATTTTCGAATAATTCTTAGTTTTTCAGATACTTGCCGATGTCTGAAAGACACATTTTCTTACGTTTCTAGTATAAAAATCGGTCAACGTGTGTCTTTCAGAAATCGGCAAATAGCTGAAAAACCAGGAAATTTCAAAAAACTTTGTTAATACAAAGTTATCAATCTAGGTATGTTTTACACCCTCCTAAATTTTCAAAGTGATCGGAAACTTGACAGCCGAGCTCCAGACTCCTGAAAACGGTAAAAAATAACACACAATCAACTGGAAAATGCGTTTTTGGGAATTTAACGAGTTGGTACTGTAGCTATGCAGATTTTCCTTTGTTTTTCGGACATCCCACATAGTTCGAAAACCAAATAATGAGATTTATGTTTCTTTCAAATGTGGAGATTAATGCTATAGTCATGTATCATAGTCCTAGTTCTAGTCCTAGTTTTATAGTCTTGTTTAAACTTATAGGTATTGACCAGAATGTCCTAAAAACGAGTTTTAATGGATCATATGAATTTCGACAACTTTAGGCAAAGCTACGATTCTAGCTACAGTAACCGGAAGCTCTTTATTTTCCCCCATAATTTACCCCTTCACCAGACAAGAGTTCCTTCTCCCTTTGTCACATATCGACACCTCTTGTGTGTCCCAATTTTCACCCCTTCGATTTTAATTTGTCGCAACAGTTGGAGGTCCCCCCACTGTGTTGTTCTAACTAATCGTTTGCACCCACCCCCCAGGACCGGCGCCATCTAAATCAACATTGTGTCTATGTCATCTGACACGTGTGACACCTTCAAAAGACCCTCTTCCACCAAATCGTAGGATTGATAGTTTTGAAAATGGTTTGTTTTGCCAAATCTGAGTTTTAATTAAAGAAGATAGGGTGGCGAGCAAAAACATCCAATTTAGGATTTTTCCGAATTACGCTGAAATCATTTTTATGTGTATACAAAGTATTTCAATTTGGGTTTGCCGAGAGATGATGTCAACAATAGGATTTCGTTTTCTGAAACTCGTCCTTTTGTCGAAACTCCAGGAGCCAAGCTCTTGGAGCCCGCTTGAAACAACTGCACTTAGACTTCATTGAGATTGATGGTGATCAATTTTGATAGACATGCAATCAGTCGTGTTGATCATGATGGCATGAAAAGACAACAATTGAGAGGACCGCCCTCCCTCTGTCTTCTATTCTACGACCACCCCAGTGGGCGGCCTAGGCGGGCTTACGGTAGTTAATTGTTTTCGGACGAGCGGGGGGCCAACAATCTGGTAGGCGGAGTCAGTAAAAAGTGAGAAGAGAGAGGACCCTGACTCTTCACTTTTTGATTTCCGTGTGTCCTAATTGATGCGGTTTCTGGTTTATCAATTGTTAAATATTTTTGTTCTATCCTACTTTTCCAAACTTTTGAGTATAGTTTAGTAATATTCTGTCAATTTAGTATTAACTAGAGGCAATAGTAATAAGCTCTCCGGAGCACCACACCAATAAAAATGTCATTTCGAGAATAATATTCCGCGACGATAATTGACGAAGTCGTAAAACTCCCCGTTTGGGCTCTCATCACATAATGACATAATTACTTTCTTGAAGTTAGGAGAAAGTGAGCAACAACCCCTTTATACACCCCAAAACAATTATGTTTTGTGTGTCTAGAACTGGTGAAGCTAGAAGGCTAGAAATTTCAACAATACCCAACTTCATTTAGTTCCAATTTCCTTTTCAGAGCATCGAGAATAGATCTGATAATTATTTTCGGCTGCGTTTCTTTTTGTTTTTGCTTTTTTCTCGCTTTTCTCATTCACCTCATCTGAATCAGCTAATGACGACGATATTGGCGCCTATAAATGGGGCACGTGGTCCATGCGCAAGGTGCTAATGTCATTAATTAAAGATCCGCAATAAAACCACATTGGTCAACACATCTGCCTTGAGCTCCTCCTCCTCATTGAAGATATTCCAGGCTACCGTAAACCCGCCTGATTTCTGTTTGCTTTGCAATTTATCCCCCATCCTTAAGCGATGCGCATCCACTTCCCGCCCTTTTTATACTTCCTGTCGTCGTCGTGGTGGTGCCTCTTTTTGAAGCTCGCTGAGCCTATTAATTACATAAGAGTATCCGATTTTTCCCTACTAAATCCTCCCCTCGCCTCAATTATTATTACGGTAACATATGTTGTTACGCATTAGATTCGTTGCTTCTCTTCTCCCCCTCGTTCTCTGATGCAGATTATTTTTTTATGATCAATTTTCTCTTAATCCTCCGCGTAATGAATCTTGTTGCCTCATCTCTTTTATTAGAATTTTCATAAATCTATATCTTCTAGCACAATGGTGTCTAAAGCAGAGAAACCGAAGCAATCCGGCATGTTCAGTGTGGAAAGTCTTCTTGAGACGACGACTCCACACAAGGTTAAAGATGAGAATCTTTTGAAACCTCCTGCTCCAATAACGCCAAAAACTCCACTCATGCTACCAGGATTGCATCATATGGCTCCTTATTTTGGAGCGCAACTTGACCCGGTTATGATTTATTTTGCACAGACTGGGTAAGTCCATTTAGGCATCCTTCCAGGCATCTTGTTTAGGATTACCTAGGTTAAATACATCTAAATACATGTTCCCAATTAAAAGATTAGTAGTAACAGTAACATCCGTCTTTCCCATCTAATCCTAAGCCCCCTTTCAGTAACCGTCTGCCTGTCATGAGTTCTGACAGCTCACCGGAATCCTCTGCCTCGTCTCCTCTATCCATGCAACACCACTCCCTTCCATGGCTATCATCCCAGCGAGAGGACTCGCCAAGTAATTCTTAATTGGAAATTCTAGAATCCCAAAATTCTAATTTACAGCCAGCGACGATGCGAAAATCCAAATCGGTCTCACCAAGTGCATGTTGCGGAAGCACAAAAACAATCGGAAGCCTCGTACTCCGTTTTCAACACAGCAACTTATTTCCCTGGAGCGCAAATTTCAATCCAAGCAGTATTTGTCGATTGCCGAGCGTGCCGAGTTCAGCGCGTCGTTGCAATTAACGGAGACGCAAGTCAAGATATGGTTCCAGGTTGGTCAATCTGACAGTATCCCCACACACACAAACGTAGATCATAAAATAGATCATAATCATATCAATCGGCACGCGTATTTCATATAATTATAGTGTTTGCCGTTCTTGAGAGGGATAGATAACATCCATATTACGACCTTCACGCCTCTCTGTTACTTTGACGGACTCTAGATCCCAAGGCGTGATTTTGTGCACCTGGTGTCTGGTGTTCCTCCTGAGATGGTATGAGATAGTATCTATAAAAGAAAAGAGCCGACTTTTTTGCTCATCCATTTTTTGCCAGATCTAGATACCTATATAAAAGTGACTAACCATATCTGACACTTTCCACTCTGACACATCAAGGGACTGTTGTGCCAGCTGTCTTTTCTCGTGAGGAGGCAATACAGTACTCCACACTTGATACATTTTTAGGTGGGTCCAGATGATGGCGCGCGCGCGGTTAATTGACCTTCCCCATCATCACGTAATTGGTAAATATTGCCAGATAGGGATATGGGCCCGATGGTTTGATTTCCAATCTTTCAAAAATTCTTCTTCGGACCGCGGAACACACACAATGGTGTCAATGACGCAAGCTAATTGTCACATATTCAGCTGCTCATACAGGGCTTTTCTTTTCGTTTTCCCCAATCAGTCACCCCCGTTGTGTGATGGGCCATAAAATTAGGACGGAATTGCGTTGGTGGGGCAGCATCACCATCTGCACAACCTTGATTTACTATTTTGAGAGAGAGATTCACACCTGTCATTTATTTTTCGCGCCTAGCTACAATATCTTTTACATACATACCAAAAACATCTGAAGGTCGGGTGTTGGTGTCAAAAACTGTCAAACATTTCGCTTTCCCTCATTCATTGAGGTCTTAATGATATGATAAATGATCTAGAAGATTGCGGAATTTGGCAATGAAAATATTTCCGATATCACAGCTGGAGTCCATCTGTTTCATGAAAGATGATTGTTGAAAAATGGAAAAAAGACAAAAAATGAAAAAAAATTACTTACAGAATCGAAGGGCAAAATCAAAACGACTACAGGAAGCGGAAGTGGAGAAAGTGAAATTTGCTCAAGTCAGTGCTTACGCAGCAGCCGTCAATGATCCAAGTCTCATGGCCTTCTATCCAGGACAATGGTGAAATGATTCCTGAAAAATTCCATAATTTTTTCTCTCTGAAACTAGTCCATCCTAATAAGTCATGTTCCCCAATTGAGCCCTCGTACTGTCAAGTACTCTAAAAATTCTACTTTATTGTCCCCTCAAAAATAGTCCTATGCTCATCTCCCCCCATTGATAGTCCGGTTTTTCTACGAAAATCAAAATTTCACAAAAATCTTCAACTCACATTCCTCACTTGCTTCCCCCTGGCTTTCATGTCTATTTCCCATTGGGTTGTAGATTTCTTACGCATTCGCTTTTCTTTTTTTCTTTATTATCCGAAATTTTGTGCACATTGAGTTGTTTCGTTTTGTCTAAAGTTACAAAATTTATGTGGATCTCCTCTGACAATGATAGTTGTTTCTGATTTTTTTTTCCTGTTTTCTTCGCTTGCCCAATTTATGCTTGCTTAATCATAGTTTTGTGAAGAAGTAATAAATCATTTCTACTGTTATAATCATTCTCTATTGGGTTTATGAATCCAGAGGGCTTCAAACAACTTCTAAATTTCAGAGACATACAGTACCGGTCAATAAAATTCAAAAAACGTATTGTCCATTCGATTTTGCTCATTTTGGTCGTTTTCGAGTGTCTGGAGCTCGGCTGTCGTGTGTCGGATTATTTTGAAAACGTTGGAGGATGTAAAACAATCCTAGACTGTAAACTTTGCATTCATAGATTTTTTCGAAAGTTCCATTTTTCCCGATTTTTAGATGACTCTATCGATTTTGAATTCAATTTTCACAGAATTCCAACATATCGCAAAAAACTACATAAACGCAATAAAATCATTGGAAAAACGATGAAATTCATACAAAAATAAAAAAATCGAACTAGATAATATTTACAAAATACTTGCGTCTTTGAAGATGTCACCGGACCTAAACATCACTCACTGTTAGGTTTTCCCCCCACAACGCGCACTGAAGTCAGACCAGATTATTAGTTGACACCTTTTTTCACACTTTTAGTACAAAAACAGGCCGAAAAGGTATCTTTCAGAAATCGGCAAATAACTGGAAACTTTGAAATTCTCAAAATATACCATGAATTCAAAGTTACCAAACTTTGTTTGTTAAAATTTTAAAGAGATCGGAAACATGACAGCTGAGCTCCAGACTCCTGAAAATGGTCAAAATCGCCGAAAAACAGCTGGTAATTATGTTTTTGCCTTATAGACCGTTCTTTCACTTTTTATATAAAAAGTACGCTGAAACAAGTGTTCAAAAGTTATTTTCGTTCCAGAAGACCGTAATATCAAAAGGATCTCTCGCTCTTCCAAATTTGACTCACTTAACCTCCGTTGCTTTGAAAGATATTCAAAAAAAATTCCAACCTACAAAACAACTTTTTACTTATGATGAACAATTTTTCAGTTGGCCTTTTTTGATATTTTGAAACAAGTAGCCTGAAACAAATTTTCGGTTTCCAAAATATTCTTAAAGCTACGATGATGCCTACCTATTTGCGGTTAGAATCTTCCAGATGTAATGAATCACCTCGAAACTCTTTTTCAAACTTTTCTATAATACTATTTGAAAAATGAATCATCCTCCCTGCAAAGATAAAAATGGATCGAGACGCACCATTGCCCTCATGACTCATCCGATGCCATCCATCCGTATTTGGAAAGACGAATATTTGTGGAAGAGTTGTTACGACAAAAAGCCAAAGACCATTCCTCTCTTTTTCCCTGGAATCGATGCCATTTTGTTGAAATAAACAAGTAACTGATTAGCAATAACATTTTGATGATGGCTTTTTCTTCTCCGATTCAGTTTCCGAGACTCTTATCAACGCTAAAAATGGCATTTTCCTTCTCTGTCACCTCTCCGATTCCACAAACGCCCATAATCTATCTGTCAAACATCGCTCTTATCGGATGATTAATGCAACGTAGTGTGTTCAAATAAAGGAATCGCATATAAGGAAGGTGAGATGGCAAGAGAAGAACGCAGTACAGCGAGTCTCTACTTCGAAGCATGCACGTGATCACCTCCCCAGTAAGTTCTAGAGTTTTCTCTCTTTTTCGAAAATACATTTTCCAGGACGTCCCAAGCGCCCATGCTATCCGCGAACAGCTCCGCGCTGGAACCGAGATCCATGTTACCGGACACGTCACTCACCATCATCACAAGGACTTCTCCGTTGAGCTCCTCTCCGGACCACATATCGTCCTTCATGTCAACTTCCGGTTCGAGCATGGACACAGAGTTGCCATGAACACCTCTGTTAATGGACAATGGGGATCTGAGATCGACCACCATAACCCATTGAAACATCACGACCACTTTGATCTTAAGATCCATGTTCATGAGGGATACTACCATGTAAGTCTGATCCTCCAATCTTCTGATTTTGACTTTTCTAAATTTTAGATCTCGGTTAACGGAGAGCACCTCGCCGACTTCCCCCACCGTCTTCCATACCAATCGGTTCAAGCCGTCGGGCTCAAGGGAGCCGTCCATGTTGACCAGATCTCGTTCACCGGATTTGATTTTGGAGTCGATTGGAGCTCCAGCCACGACTTTGGACACGCTGGATACGGTGCCTATGGAACTGAGACGTATGTGGCTCCAGTCTTCCAAGAGACTCACTCCTACAACGCCTACTTTTAAATTTTTTGTGATAATTTTTTGATTTTTTGATTGGTAAACTGCTAACTGTGAATAAAAATATGCAATTGTTCATTTTATCCCTTTGTGTAAGATTCAGAGACCACTGGTTTGTTACAAAATTATAACTACATTACTGGTCAATAAGATTTACAAAAACGTATTTTCCAGTTGATTTTAGGCCATTTTCAGAAGTCTGGAACTCGGCTGTCAATTTATCGATCACTTTGGAATTCTTGAAGGGAGTGAAACATGCCTAGATTGAAAACTTCGCATTTGCAGAATTTTTCGAAAATTTCAAATTTTTAGCTATCAGCTGATTTCTGAAAGACACCTTGTTTTTTCAGGCTTCCAGGACAAAAAAAAAGCAAAAAACGCGTTTTTTTCAGTAATCGTTGAATAACTGAAAAACTAGAAATTTTCAAAAAAAAACTGCGAATTCAAAGTTTTCAATCTGTAAAAAAAAATTTAACAAAAAAAAAACGAAATTACATATTTTATTAACTGGTATTACAGTATTCGAATTTTCAAAAATTGAAAAGTGATACCCTTTTTTGAACTGACAAATAACTAATATAACATGCTTTTCGACCACATTTCTCCAATTTTCCTGCTTTTTTTCAGTTTTCTGCTCATTTTCAGGTTAAATCAACACTACAAGCGTGTTTTCCAGTTCTTATTACCTCCTATTACATATTTATTGCTTCCCAAACCATCCAGATTGCCATATTCTAGCTATTCTTCGTTCCTTTACGCTGTGTCTCCAACAGTAAACATGTTTTTTTGGCATTTTTCTTTGAAAATCCTTCAATTTCTGACTGAAATGGTTATCAAATTCGTGGTTTCACAGTCATTTACCCGTATAAGCACTTTTCCACCGTTTCAAACAGTCCTTTTTGCCGGTTTTCAGGGATATTGCCCCCCCCTTTACGCTGCGTCTCCTCCTATTGCCTTGTCTCTCTTCACGCGTCACACACATTAACATAGTGGGCGGCGTAACCCGGGAAATGTCGGCCGCTCGCTAGGGGGACCCCATATAACCGTCGTCGTTTTCCCCCGTTTATGGGCCGGCTGGCTGTCGCGGATAGCCAGGGTAGGCGGCGTGTAGATCGGCCTGTGAGCCGAGACGCCATATTATTGCTACATCTACAAAAAAGAAAAGCCGCAAGGCAAATTACTTTTTGTGAATTTTAGTATTTTATTAATAAAATTGTCTAAAAATTGTGTTTTCCCATGAAACCAAAAACGCTAATTTCAATGGCGAAATTGAATTTTTCTGAATACAGTTTTTCCATGGAAGCGTAATTTCATAAGCGTTTCACGTGTTCTGATTGCCATTACAACTCTGATTGCCATTACTTTTTCCGTTTCCCAACCCCTCTTATCATACAGTCCAAAAGCTCAAAATACGATTCTCTCATGACTTTTCGCAAACATCTCAAAAATGTCCAAAAATCAGTTTTCCTTCCCCTACTCTCAACAAAGTTCACTTTTTCAGAAATAGTCCTCTTCCTCGAAAATGATGATGATGACTAAGGAAAAAAAGGAGATCAAACATTTCCACGTATTGACACTTTGTCGTGTCTCAACATAAAGTAAATATGGTTCACGAGAAACGGGAGCACAAAAACAAGATGAAAAGTATAAAAGCTTGGCAAGAAAAAAGAGAAAAAAAAAAACGCTTTTGTTAAGAACTAAATAATTTTTCTAACTAATTTTTGAGCCTTGAGAGTTGTCAACATGTACATCATTGAAAATCCAGTGAGTTGGGGATTACAGTAAGTGATGTCATAGCAGGGCATCCTATACTATGATCTCAATTATCTCGTTTCCTGTGTAAGATATGAAAAACTTGTCAACTGTTAAATCATTCCTCATAATAGCAACAATATTTTGTCAGTGGTCAAATTTTTGATATTTTTTACAAGAACCGAGATAATTGAGCTCAGAGATAATTGAGTTCAGAGTATGATTATATTGGACAAATTCAAGTACCGTAAAGAATGTCATTCAAATCATTAACTTTGAGCTCAATTATCTCGTTTTCCACGCAAGATATAGAAAAACGTTCGACTGATAAAAAATTTATCACAATATCAACAACATTTTGTCAGTGAACGGAGTTTTGATTTCTTTTATAGAAAACGAGATAATTGAGCTCAAAATGCCCGTATAGAGTGGGCTCCTATGAAGGTAGCGAGTTTTCCAAGGGTTTGAGTTCTACAAAACCAATTTTTTAGGATTTTCCCAGAAATTAAAAAAAAAAGTTCGCTGCGATTAGAGCATTTACAGTACCACTGTTCAATTGTAGTCGAAATTTCAGACAATCCCAAGTGCCCTCGAGATAGTTGAGCCATTAAAAGCTGGAACCGAAATTGAACTTCATGGAACCGCTCACAAGTTATCTAAACTTCTTTGAAAAGTCTGATTCCTTGTTTTTCAGTGAATTTACCGTGGAGCTCCTAAGCGGGGCTAATATAGTCCTTCATATGAACTTCCGTAATCAAAAATTGGTCCTCAACAGTTTTCTCAACGACCATTGGGGATCAGAAATCCGCCACAATCATCCTTTAACCTCTCACGATCAATTTCATGTTCGAATTTTTGTTCATGAAGGATACTACAACGTTTGTCAAAAAGTCCTGAATCACATCTTCGAAAAATAAACTTTTCAGATTACTGTAAACAATGATTTGCTGGTGGAGTATGAGCATCGCTTCCCAGTAATGGCTGTGCAAGCTATTGGAATCAAAGGAGCCGTGAATGTCCAATCCATTATTTTCAAAGGATTCGAGTTCAAAACCGAGTGGAATAAACGCCATCAATTGATCAACGGAGCTGTTACCAATGCTTATGATTCAGTTCCTCATGCTCCATCTCTGTCTCTGATCGAAGGAACACAGTATTATTAACTTTTCTTGTTTTCCTGTTTTGCTGCTCATTCTAACCATCTGAAAATATACAATTTTCTTGATAAATCAGCTTTATTTTTTGTTTGTGTGTTTTTTTGTCTAAGAAAACGAAAATTAATTTATTCAGTTGTCATAGTGAATCAGAGATTATTATTCTCTCCTGATTCTTTTTCATCTGGTTTTATTTTTATCTTGTGTTAGTTTCTGAGCATTTAGTATGAATTTTAACTGTCACTGTACATCACAATCTGTGTTCTGTGTTTTGTGTGTACCTCTCAAAAATGCCCTAGGTACCAGGAACTAAAATTTCAAAGTAAAAATGATATGGCAGGTACGATCGTCATGTGCCCACAAAATTGTAGGGTTTGGTGGATTTTTCGAGATTCACGGCTATATAAGAGAGGGGAGACTGAAAGAAGGAAGGAAATTTTTTATCGTTTTAAGGTTCTTTTTCGTATAGGCGAAGATCCCTGCCGTTCATATTTTTTGAATTGGTACAAAATGAAACTGTTCAATCAAAACGGCACAAAGTAGCCTTTTACTAGGGCCAGAACCTACGAATTCTAGACCATTACTAGAAAACAGTTAAAAACAAAAAATGGAGATCTCAGAATTTGGTATTAATTCGAAAAGAGAATTAGGGGGGGGGGGGGGGCAAAAGTCTGATTTAAACATCCATTTGAAAATTTTGAAGAGTGTAAGTTGCATTTGCGAAAATTTTTGGAAAATTCCTGGCTTTCCAGTTATATGTTGGTTTTTCAATGATACTCCTGTTTAGCCCGTTTTATGCCAAAATCGTGAAAAAGGTGCCCTTCAGTAAACGGCAAATAACTGAAAAAGTAGGATTTTTGAAAATATCTAAAAAAGCAAAGTTTTGAATTTAGGTCTGTTATACACTCTCCGAACATTTCAAAGTAGTCAGAAACATGTAGCCAAGCTCCAACCAATTGAAAATGATCAAACTAGCCAAAAATCAAAACTTAAAATGCGTTTTTGTGTGTCTTTTCGACCGGTACGGAGGTCACGCAGGTCAAATTTTCAATTTTCCGTCATTTCTATTGCAATTAGTCCCGTTATATACTTTCCTCCAGCTTTCCTTCATCCTAGTGCTTGTTTTGAGCCTTCCATTCTTTTCAAACTACCCACAACACCAAAAAAGTGCAACCATCCAGACCTCCCACCAATAGAAAAAGTGAGCATTCTCCTAGAAAAAGAGAGCATTCTGTTGAAAATTCATTAGTGTATGTACTACATACTTTACTACACATTGCTTTCGAGTACCCAAAAACTTCTTCCCTTTCTTCTCTCTCGTATTCCATCTGAAACGGAAGAATTGGATGGCGTGCAGTTCTTCATTCTCTATCCCTACAACATTCGATACCAACAAAAAAATAAGACAAAAAAAAAGAGAGCGCCGCGGCCATTTAATGCCGGGGACCACATCACTCAACAAGTGCGTGTGCCACGAGAAGAAAAGATTTGAATGGATTCATTTCCGACCGCATAAATCATCATGTCTCAAAAATGTATCTCTTTTCTTTTTGGCCCCCCCCCCCCCCCGAAATATATATATCCCCGACCTCGAGAATATCATTCTCTTTTTTTCTTCTTATTCTTGTTCAATGAAACAAAAAAAGCATATATTCTTGCATGTTCTCATTTTCATATTCTTCTGCTTTTCCCTTTTCTTCTTCTCATTTTTCCTATAACCTCAATATTCCTTATACCCGTGTTCCTGTGAGATGAGAAAAGCATAATCTTTTGTAGAAGAACTCATCTAGTGCAAAAACAAAAAAACCTTAATACTCTTTTTAATCTCTCCTGGGTCCGTCACAGGAAGATGCGCATGCATAGTTCATTCAATTGCACCCATAGGACGGGGAGAAGAAGAAGGAAAATTAGGTTTCAGAAGCCCCGGCCAAAACTTATTCTGCTGAGTTTGCTACCAACTTTTTTTCTGTTTGTTTTGTCTTTTGCGGAGAATGACCATAAATGCCCATACGTTGGATCCATGTGACATTCTGAACAAAAGTAGTTTTTTTTTCATTTGGTTCTTCCAAAGTTTTATGGTAGGATGATTCAATGAGATTTTTTTGGGGGAGGATTTTTTTCGGATTTGAAAAACGCCCAAAAAGAGAAGTTTGATAGATTCGAAAACATTTTTCATCCAATATTCTTAAGATGGGATTGAGTGAGTAATAAAGATTTAGTGGTAAGATTGGGTTATTCTGTTTTGAGAAGGTAGTCTTTTTTCTCATGTTTGCGGTTTAAGGACTCCCAAAATTTTGAATTCAAAAAAATGGTTACATCTTTATAAACCAAGAATTGCTCATTTTTTGAAAACAGTTTTTTTTTGCTTTTCTGGAAATAGTGTGAAATCTAAAAGTATTCTAATCCTAGCTTCTGAATAATCTCTCAATTCACTTCAAAACTTTCCATAGCAGTTTTTGAAGATTTCTTTAAATTTTGGAATTTTGGAATTTCAATATAGAGTTTAGCAATTTTTTTAAAAGTTGGACTACTGTCAATCATTGATAATTCCACCAGTAATTGAATTTTTAAATTTCAAAATTAAGTTTAGCAAGGTTCTTTGAAAATTTAGACTTCTGCATAGCCAATTGTTGAGATTTTTCTGAATTCAAGGTGCACCAACTTTTCCGGAAATTTCGAAAAATGATACCTTGAAACCTCTAATAGAAGAACTTTCAAACTCTTCACTTTGAGCTCATTCACCTCCGTTCCTGTGACAAATATTAAATGGTTGTAGACTGGTAAATTGTTTATCATAGCATCACAAACATTTTATCAGTTGACACATTTTCTATATCTTGCAGGAGAATGGTGATAATTGAGCTCAAACTTGACAATGTGAAGGTCATTCAAGTTTAGATTACAGTAATTTCAGGTAAATTTATCTCGGTTTTTGTGACAAATATCAAATAGTTGTCTACTTGTAAATTGTTTATTATGATATCACAAACATTTTATCAGTCAACACAATTTTCATATCTTGCGTAGTGATTGAGATAATTGAGCTGAAATTAGACGGATTGGAAGCCCTTTTATTACAGGTTATACTTTTTTAGCTAACAGTACTCTTTTTGGTTTTTCATTTCAAATTTCCCTTTATTTACCAGGTGATTTCTGCTGTAACCAGAAATTCAGATACCGTGAAACGTATAAAAAAAGGCTCAGCTTCTCACTTTGAGCCAATTTACCTCGGTTCCTGTGACAAATGTCAAAAAGTTATCAGCTGATAAATTGTTTATCCCAATATCACAAACATTTTATTAGTTGACATATTTTCTATATCTTGCATAGGAATTGAGATAATTGAGCTCAAACTGAACAGTGTAAGGATCTTTTGTGCTACAGTACCCCTCTCCATACACAATGACACATATTATGTACACTAATCCTTTTACCTGTTTTTCAATTGACCTAGCAAACTAACCTCAACAAACCAGCAAAAAAAGTACTATTTCGGGGTGGGTTGATCCGCAAACGATAGGTCAACCGCGTCTCAAGTGAAAAGATTGTGCAAACTTAGACACCAACTAGTCTGCGACGCGAGATCAGAAACCATACTGGCAAATATGTGTTCATATAAAGCTATGCTGCTACCATACTCTGAATGATCAGGGCCTGCTCCCTTAAGCATCATTTTTTTCGCTTTTTTTTTGTCCCTTCAAATATAGTCAGGGGTCTCCTTCGACATCCTCTCAAGTGTCAATTGAAATCCAATGCAGGCAAAATGCTCCTCGGATGGCCCTTTTTTTCAATTTTCTCCCTACACATATCATAGTGTTTTCTCCCATATACTACAAGGTCCTCGAAAATATTTGAACCAGAAATCTTTTTGGGGCTTCTTCTTCTTCATCATCTAATGCTCGGTTTATAATTTGTTTCTATTTTCCTTCAAACGAAACAGAATTCAGAATATAGGATTTCTTTATACACACAACTCTCCAATTTCCTAACCTGGGAGCCTTCGCTAGAGGGATTTGTTGGATTTGGGTCGCCAGAAAAATAACAGAAGACTCTCCTCCAACCATTTTCTTCTCGGCTCATTTGTTTATTTCAACTTACCAAACCACAACTCTTGTCGTCCCATAGGCTCCCCCCAACCCCATCTTTTTGTTTTGTCGTGGTTTTTTTTACTCATTTTGAATGAGCAATTGAGTCTAGCGGGGGTATTTTGAACTTTGAATCGAGAAGCCAAGAGTTTGAAAAAAAAGTCGTGTCACTCGTGTCAAGCTATTATTCATATCCCGAGGCCATTGTTTCCACTTCAATTATTCTTTGGAAAAAAGAGCGTTCCAGATGTAATGTATGTGCATCCGAGAACAAGTTTCTCTTCTGTTTTTGCCCCCACTAGCCTTTTCTTGTTCTTCTTCTTCTCCCTATCTTTTAGTCTTCTCCACCCCAGTTTTATGCGTTTAAAAGAGGACGGCCGAGCAGTTTGTATTTGGTGTGGTCCCTCTGAAAAAAAACTTTTCTCCTCTCTTTCCCAGCTCTAATTTCCCAGTAATTGTTTTTCAGCATGATCTCAATCTGAAAAGGATTTGAACAAAGGAGAGACAATGTATTATCTTTTTGTTGGATTTCTTGCTCCAGCTATTCTGATTCTTATTCTTGGACTTTTTGCTTGTCTCAAGAAGACTTCGAATACCAGATACGATGATAAGGATTATCAATCAATCTATTCAAACGATGAAAATCAAGTGTGAGTTAAAAATATAGATTTGGGTTGAAAGGATTACGGTAGATCCCTAGTTTTATATACAAAGGAGAGATAATGTATTATCTTTTTGTTGGATTTCTTGCTCCAGCTGTCTCAAGAAGACTTCGAATACCAGACTACCGTATAATAGAAGCCTACCCAAACCATCAACTTTGAGCTCAAATATCTTGCTTCCATAAATTTGTTCATTGATAAACTGTTGGTGATATTATGATAAACATTTTATCATGTGACAGATTTTTGATATCTTTCACAGAGAATGAGATAATTGAGCTCAAAGTTGACGTGTTGAGTGGGCTTCTATTAGAGGAAGTATGAGTGGAAGAATACTATTTTTACGTTATAATTTTTGATGAAGAAAACCCGATGTTCACTTTTCCGACATATCCATTTTTATATATCTTATCAACCGGTTCTGTAGATTTCAACTTGAAACTTTCCAGGGATTACGGTAGATTACAAACTAGTGACTAGTATATAAATGTAAAACAGAAACAAAACCGATTTTTAAAGTTGAAATTTCTAGTGCACTGATTTCCTACAGTAACCCGATTTCCCATTTCCAGACGAATCCGAATGCCAGTCTACGACGCCCGCGGTGTGAACAGCTATCAAATGATTTACGAAAACCAACACTTTGTCGACTTCAAACACCCGCCAACCTACAACGAAGCCGTTCGCCACATGGCCAATGTAAAGTGAGTGACCATCCGATAGTTTTCAGTTTGTTGAATATGGAGAGAAAACGTCAAAACAATCTCCCCTAAAATTCAATTAAAAATTTCTCTTCCAGAGCCCCGCGACGCCACTTGCCACCAAACCAGCCACGAATACTGGAGCGAGGAGCGGTGCCGCAGCAAAAACAAACCACCATTTATTAATGTGTACATTATTTATATATTCCTTTTCTTTTTTTTTTGGTCTCTATACTAATCATTGCGTATGTTATTGAACATTCTGTATTCGGCAGAACGAATAAATTATCAAAAACCGGAGAATGGAGAATTTTTGTTGAGAAAACACCAAAAAAGCAGAGTACTGGGGATGGAAGAAACTTCAATGACACCCTTGAAACCTGTAAGAAAATGGTTTTTTTTTACATAGAAGATACTCTCTAATATAAGATCAACAAATTGATTAATATTGTAGTTCGAGCAGGAAAATTTGTATCATAAGACACAAAAAGTATAATTTCTGTAAGTAAAAATCTTGCTAAATTTTGGGGAAATTGGCAATATTTCAGCCGGAAAAAGGAAAAGGCCGCCTCTAATTGAAGGACCCTTGTAATAGAAGGGCCCTCTGGAGGTACCTTGGAACAATGGAAAAGCCAGCCCTTCTAATACAGGTTTTACGGTATTGTTTTCCGGAATACTATGCAACTCCACCTACCCATGATTTGTGCTTCCCCTTCAAACTTCCAACCAACCGAATCGGCGATTGATTGCTGTTAAAGGTGTTAAAAAGTGTGGTTCGATTTCTTTCGCCCACTGATAAGCTACTCGTTATGTGGTACATGTCTATTACATATAATTATGCCAGCTTTGCAAATAGGTGTTTGATAAGGGAACAATCATATAGTTAACATTTTCTTCAATATTGACACTCCGAAGAAACATGATGCCCATCAAGAAGTATGAAATCTTCGCTTTCCTGGTTGCCGCCCTTTTTTTCGTTGTAGGATTAGGAATGTGGATTGCGTTTTGGCCGATTTTCAATTCAGAACTTCGAGCGGTAAGTTGCTAACAAGCTTCCTAAATTTCAACTATCATACAACCTCTATTAGAAGGGCCCCTTTGATAACAATGACCTTCGACAGAAGTCAGAGTTAGGTGAAATAGAACGGTCCCCAAATTGAGAATTCTGAGAGAAAGTTCACCGACTCTTTAAATGAAAATTCACGGAAAAATAGCCTGAACGATAGAAAAGCCTGCCCTTCTAATAGAGGCCTATCTACATTTGTGTTCAGAACTACAAACTACAAGCAAATGCAGACGGATCTCTTAAATATGCTGCCTTCCTATATGCCAATCCTCCTATGAAGAACGTTATGAAGTTCAATCTGTTTAATGTAACAAATCCAGATGAGGTGAAATATTTCGGCGCCAAACCCGAGCTCATAGAAGTTGGTGGATATGGATTTCTGTAAGTCTGTGTTTCCTTTGAGATGCTAAATCTTTTTTCAGGGAATCCGAGCAAAAGAAGTACTACGATTTCAGTAGTGATAAGACACAAATGTTCTATCAGAACTACAAGCAGTACCATTATAGTCCAGAAGATTCAGATGGGGGCTTCAGCTACGATGACAATGTTTTGTTCCCAAATTCTATAGGAGAAGGAGCGGTAGCCACAATATTTGGTCCACAATCAGAATTCAGTGAAACTGCACAACTAATTGCTTCTATTGGTTTGGTAATGGTTGGAGAGTACCCATTCATGTATGTTGATACTACAATTTAAAGCAAAAATTTACATTTTAAGATCCAAAAAAGTGAAGGACGTACTATTCGATGGTTATGAAGATCCTCTCCTTAGCGTAGCCCATTCTACAGTATGTCGAAAATCTCAAAATCATGTCAATAAAAAGTTTTCAGCTTTTCCGATCGATTGTCACAATTATGGGGTATGGAGATCAGTTGAATTATATTCCAGAGATGAGAACGTTTGCTTATCTTTCTGGGGTTTGTTAATCTCCCAAATATTAATCAATTTTTCCAAATTTCAGTATAATAACTCTTACGATGAGAATTATTGGATCAACACTGGATATGAAGATTTTAGTAAGCTCGGATTTGTAGAGAGCTGGGCCGGGCTCAAAGAGCTCCCGGCTTCATTTTGGCCAACTGAAGAAGCGCGAAGGATTAAAGGACCAGGTAAATTTTCTTACTGAAAATTCAAATTATATGGTGTTTCCAGATTCCGGAAGTTTATCAAAACTCCACTTGACTAAAGATGATGAGCTTCCATTTTTCCTGTCCTTCATGTGTCGGTCATTTAAAAGGACTTACTGGCAGGAAAACATGGTGGATGGGATAAAAACTATGGCATTCGCTGTTCCACATGATGAGTTTGATACAACGTTAGAAGAAAATGCAGGATTTCGATATAAGAATTTGGAAAATGTGGATTATTTCCCGGAATGGTGTAATGAGTAAGTTTGAAGTTTCGTGAAGTGATTGGAAATGAAAAAAGATCCACAAAACTATTTTTTTTTCAAAAATAAGAGCTTTGTTCATGTCCAATGCTTTGATTTTTACTTGATTTCAACAATAAGAAGTAGTTGATACCATAAAAAAAACTGATAACCATTATTTAAAAATTTAGTCAGAAAAGGAAAATGCATTTAAAATTGTTCGGCTACTTTGAAGGTATTTTCCGGTTGAAATGAACCGATTAAAATGATTCACCGATAAAATTTGAAATTAGCGGTCAAATTTCTTGTTCACGATGACTACACAGTTGTGTTTTTCTTGTTTTTTGTACTACGAGTTTTTGGACAGTTTTGCGACAGTTCTTTAACTTTGTGGGTTTCAAATGTCACGGTTCTGAAACGTCACAGTTTTGGAAATTTATGGTTCTGTAACGTAGCGGTTCTGTACTGACGTATTTACCAAACAGGTTGTTCCAAATCGTTTCTATCGGCAAAATTAACAGTTTGTATACGGTCAGTTTAAATATTCCAAAACGTCTCGAGGAAAAAATCATTAAATAGACGATTAATTTTCACAAACTTACTAGTATATTACAGAATTTTCACCAGTAATAATTTCTATAAATATGGCTACGTATCAGTAACCCATACTGCTTATTATAAAAATTCGGTCACACATAAAAAGTTTTTAAATAACTCTGACCCCCTCTCTGACCTAGTCACTCATTCTTATCATTATAATCCCATGTTTCTTACAAAGACCATATAAAAAACAGAAACTAATACCATTAGGGTTAATTCAAACTTTATAAGAACAAAATCTTTTCATTTCCCTTCTTTTTCCCGCTCCTCGACCACTAATCCTAATCAAGAGAACAATAAGTCCTAATCAAAAGAACAAGATCATCCCGCATCGACGAAACACCACCGCAGAACACTCTATTCTTGCGATCATTTGATCTTTTTACAGGAAAACCTCATCCAATTCATCAACGGACTGTCAAAAAACGGCTAACGGCACTTATCTACTGCCGCCAGGCTTGTTCCCGCTGGTCTGCTATCCGGGTTGGTCTGACCATTTTCTCACTTATTTTCCATTTGTTTTTTTTTCTCTCTCAATTCACTGCCCTTCTCCTTCTTTTCATGATAGCAATCTATCTCGTTTTCGAAAACCGTTTCGGACATCCGCGAGTTTATCTCAGGAAGAGAGAAAAAGACAAAAGAAGGGAAAGCTTAGTCTTGTTGATCGAAATACACATAAATACCCATTAGCCTGTCAATCAAGTGTCTTACAGGTCATAATGCGCAGCCGCCATTCACGGTTCTGGTGTCGCCTCCACACTTTTTGTATTCGCCACCAGAAGTGCAACATAAACTTTCGGGAATGAGCCCGGACCCCCAGAAACATAAACCAATGGTTTTCCATCAAGAGAAGGTAGAAAGAATTAGGATAAAACGTATTTTTCTGTTGATTTTGGCTATTTTGACCATTTCCAAAAATCTGAAGTATTTTCAAGAGCCTGGAGTTTTTCAAAAATCTGGATCATTTTGAAGAACCTGGAGCATTTTCAAAAATCTGGAGTTATCAAGTTTTCGATTACTTTGAAAATTTTGGAATGTGTCAAACAGACCTAAACAGAACAGACCTAAAGTTTTGCATTTACAGGGTATTTAGAAAATTTCTAAAATCTTACAAGGGAAGTGTTTTCAGAAAGGCTTTGAGAATTTTTTGAAAATTGGTACACATATACTTTTAGACATGCTGGATAATGATAAGACTTTTTTAGCTGCCCGGATGTACCTAGAAGCTGAAAAAATGCGTCTGAAATCTCACCTCTCGTTTCAGCGTGTTGAGCGCGCGCGTGATCTCCCCCTTTCTTATACAAATTGGGGAAGCAGAGAGAACCAGGGAAGTGTGGTGTAGTGGTGAAGAGGGAGGACGGTAACTGACTAGGGTTGGGTTCGATCCCCCTCTCCCCGTTTTGTTTTTTGTTTTTTTTTCTGATTTCTCTGAAAATCTCAAAATGTGTTTTTGAAAAAAATTTTATGCCGATTTTCATTTATTTCGAAAAAAAACATCGATTTTGACTTGTTTCGAAAAATAACCAAAAAATTTTCAACGAAATTTTCATGAAGCACTGATGGAAAGCCATTTTTAGTCAAATTGTTAGCTAGAACCACCCAGATTTGCTCATTTTGGGTGCGACACAGTAATAAGTTAGGCGAGAATTATGTAAATCTCTGTTTTCACAAGATTTGAGTTCTACTGGGTGATTATCAAATGACTACGATCCATTGAAGTTTCGAAAGAAGTCACTTATTTTTGTCTTTCGAACAAATATAGGCGACCAAATTTTGTCAAGAGGCTCTTTTTATGATTTCTTTACGTTTAGAATTCGTTTTGGCAAGTTTAAAAATTTTTCGAAAATTTGATAAAATTGCAAAGGGGGTACCCCATGGCAACTTTTTCTCAAAAAAAATTTTTTTTTGAAAAATGTTGAAACTTTCTCAGATTGTAAAGAAATTTTTAAAAGTACGATTCACACTCAAAAAGCTTCGAAAAGCTGTTATTAACACCTTCAAAAATTCGCTCCAAAAGTGAGAAATTAGTACTGAAATCACTTTAAGAGCTCATAACTTTTTTGGGAGGTGATCCGGGCAAAAAATAAAAACAGCACTGTAATCAGCATGTTCGAAAGTACTATGGACCAAAGTTTCGGAAAATTCTCAAAGCCTTTCTAAAAACACTTCCCTTGTTAGATTCTTATACTTCTGGATTCCTAGATTCCTAAATTTCTAGATTCTGAGATTCTGAGCTTCTGAGATTCTGAGATTTTGAGATTCTGAGCTTCTGAGATTCTGAGATTCTGAGATTCTGAGATTCTGAGATTCTGAGATCCTGAGATTCTGAGATTCTGAGATTCTGAGATTCACCGATTCCTGGATTCCTGGACTCCTAAATTCCTAGATACCTAGATACCTAGATTCCTAGATTCCTAGATTCCTAGAAGCCTAGATTCTTAGAATCCTAGATTCCTAGAATCCTAGATTCCTAGAATCCTAGATTCCTAGAATCCTAGAATCCTAGATTCCTAGAATCCTAGATTCCTGAATTTTTAAATTCCAAGATTCTTTCTAAAGTTTTTATAGTTTTTGGAAACTTGACAGCCAGGTCCAGATCTCAGAAAAATAGTCTAAATTGCCCACAACTGATACTGTAACCCTAACCACAATTGTTTTTTCAGACTTCCGGAACAGCACTCCAAGTTGATGTTAGATTCCAGGTAAACTTACCAGTTGTGAACAACAAAAAAACAATGTAAATTTCTCTGACACCTGACTCTAAACTAGTCTTACTTTTTCCAGTATGTCATCACAAATGCCGAATGTCATAATCCCGCTATTCTACGAGGACTCTCACGCGGTGGTAAAAGACTTTGTCATGAATACTGTCTGGTTGGGAGTGATCATCGTGCCACGGATTATTGAGTATTTGAAATTTGTTCTCATTTTCATTTCAATTGTCATTCTGGCAGTTTTACTGGTGATACGGGCTAGAGTTAAGGGAACAGTCACGGTTGTGTAGTTTAAATGTTCAGAAGTTGTACATATAAAGCGTTTTATAAAAAGTTCAAGTCGTTTAAAGTGTAGATATTATCGAAAAAATATTTCGCGTCGAAGCACTCTACGTGATCTGCTCAGAAAATCAAGAAAATGTCTTCTGTTTAGGCTGGAGTTGGCTTTCTTTGGGCGACATACTTCTTGATGTTCGGGTGGTTGAAGACACGGTTGATGAGAGCCTGAAATTTGAATTTTTCATAATACAGATACAGTACCGGTCAATAAGATATGAACAATAGTGCTTTTCAGCAAATTTTTGACAATTTTGACAATTTTCAGGAGTCTAAAGCTCGACTGTTAAGGTTACAATCCATTGAAATTTTTTGAAGGGTGGAAAACAGACCTAGAAATTTAGTACTTGTAGGAATCTAATCTAGGAGTTCGGAATTTTAAAATTAAGGAATCTGGAAGCCAGAGAATCTAGGAATCTAGGAACCTCGGAATCTCGGAATCTCGGAATCTCGGAATCTCGGAATCTCGGAATCTAGGAATCTAAAAATCTCGGAATCTAGGAATCTAGAAATCGAAGAATATAGGAATCTAAAAATCTAGGAATCTAGGAATATAGAAATCTAAAAATTTAGTAGTCTCGAAATCTAGGTATCTAGGAATCTAGGAATCTAGGAATCTAGGAATTTAGTATTCTAGAAATGTAGGGAATCTAAAAGTTAAGGGATTCAGGAGTTTTAGAATTTAAGAATCTGGAAATTTCGGAATCTAGAAATCTAGGGATCTAGGAATCCAGAAATCTAGGAATCTAAGAATCTAAAAATCTATAAATCCAGGAATCTAGAAATCTAGGAATCTCGGTATTTTCGAAAAACTCTGTGAATGAAATTTTTTCAAAGTAGGCCTGTTTTACAACCTCTAAAATTTTCAAAATGATAGAAATCTTAATAGCCGACCTCCACACCCCTGAAAATGGTCAAAATGGCCTGAAACCAACAGAAAAATCCGTTTTTGTATATGTCATTAACCGGTACTCTATGTACATTCATATTACCAGAATATGTGGGTAGGCATCCAAAGCATCTGGGCTTCCATAATCAATGATCTTGGAGAATGTCTCAGCAGCGAACACATCCACCCAAGTCTCACGATCTCCGAGGAGCAATCCGTTGTTGCCATTTTCCAACAGGAACTTCTCAACCAACGGGGCGTACTTCTCAACATCCGGAAGAACTTTCTCCTTGAAGAATTGTTCTTTGTTGGCTTGGATCAATCCGAAAAGGACTCTCGAGTAAGATCCCATACCCTGAGCGCTCATGAATTCCTGAATGACTTCAGCCATCATGTCCAAGCGAGCGCATTCGACAGCATTGGTTCCAGCGCGGTCTAAATTTCGAAAAAAACTGTTGTTTTTTCCTCCATGAACACTCACGGAACTGATGTCCGAGATAACGAAGGATGGCGGTAGTTTGGGCAATTTTGACACCGTCCACCTCGAGAACCGGAACCTGTCCGAGCGGCATTTCTGTAATCGCATGAAAATCGTCACTCGATGAAGCGCGGCTAATTTTTTATCGGTATTTTCTTCATTGATCATTCAAATAATCTAGTCCTTCTGGGACTTACCGGCCTTCAAAACTCCCCATTCTTCCATCTGGATTCGTTGGTCCTCGAATTTCTCATCGGCAAGGTGGAAGAGAAGACGGATCACTTCTCCGCGGGAGCGAACGTCAAAATAGTAGAGTTTGTAGTCTGGCATCCTGGAATTTGAAGTTTGAGAAGAAATTTGCAGTTTGAGAAAAAAAACTAAAAGTTGGTGTGAGTACACATAATGCGTTTTTCAAACTTTGTACACACATAACGGTCAGCAAAAATTTATGTGTGTTTGAGTAAAGAAAACTGATAAGAAAAATGCCAAAAACGATGACAATGCTATTTCCAAGCGCTTGGCAGTGCCAGAAAATTCTAGAAGTGAGAGTAAAAGAGACCCAGAGACTCCTAGTGCTCCTGGAAAAGTGAGCTCTGGCTCCTGAAAAGGAGGCAAAGCACAACAACACGCTAAGAAATCAATGACCACGAAAAATACCACAACAAGAGGCGCGGTGCCAAATATTACTTCACTGAAGTCGAGTCTTCTATAGAGTCTGTAATACAGAATTCGCTGCGAAAAAAGAGGAAAAACCAAAAACTGTTTATTGTTCTCCAGTTCCTCTTCCCCGTTATGTTTCGGTCCTGTTGTCTCGATGATACGTATACCTATATGAAAAACAAAACAGTAGTTCACTTTTTTTCTTTTCCGCCTCTTTTTTTCTCCAAAGAAGGAGGAAAAAGGAGATATGTCAAGAAGTACTTGAAGTCTGAAAAGCGGGGGACGATGTGTCGAGATCTTTTCCATTCTTCGAGAATCTTCCTTGATTGATTGATGAATCGGGAATCGAGGTAAAGAAACATAGCAGAAACATGTTAAGCAACATCATGAACTTTTTTGTGTTGTATCCTTAAAGACTGTGTGAATATATCCAGAAACAAGTCTTGATGATCTTAGAAACAGGTGGAGGGAGAAAAAGGAAGAACATTGAACAGATACTACTCATTAGCCGAAAATCTAGCTCCGCCCCCATTAATCCTCAACATGGACATCTTCAATGCCTTTCTTCCTCTCATTTCGTTTATTTCGCATCTTCATAATCGAGATTGAAACCTACAGGCCCCCTCCCGCTGCCGGACGTCGTCTTCTTCCACTAATATGGTCATCGGTCATTATTCTCGGGTAATTAACTTCTCCTTATGTAGCAGCTAGTCCGCTAACCTAATAAAATGAACGAGGACGAAGGAGAGGAGGTTAGCAGCAGGCGTGAAAGTCGCCCGTATTCTTGGGTTTCTATTATTCAGTGTTGCTTCTTCTTCTTGGACGAACATCACTCTACAAATAAGATCAAAGGACTACTTCGGAAGGACTGTGGAGATCAATTGGCTTCTATTCAAGCTTCTTCGTCATCGTGCACTCTCTCCACTCCCACACATTCACCGTTAGCACTCTAGATTTGGTTTTGGAGAGGCCAAGCGAATCGACGGAAAAAAAGTAATTCTTCAGTTCATTTTCAAAAATGTTGCTTCCCTCCACGCCCTTTTGTTTGGAACGCACCATGTGTCTCAATTGGGTTTCCCGTTAGGACACTCCAAAAGCACTAGAAAATTCAGAAAGTCTCTATGACCTTTATACATTCGAAATCTCCTTTTGAGATCCTATTCAGATGAGAATTAAGCAGTGAACGTTTTTTCTAATCGTGTTCTTTTTGTCGACTCCATAATCTTGGTGTCATATAAATCTTAGTTTTATTAGTATAGGTCAATTTTAATCGTAGTTTGGTCTAAATTTCCCGAACATTTCCTTTTAGAATTCAGTATTATATGTAGGATGTCTTCGTGTTCAATTTGAAGATTCAGCATCAGATTTTCTTTGCTAATTCGGAAATAACTATAGTGAACTTTCATGTAATATCTCAAAAAAGTTGTAATTTATCTTAAAAAAGGCTAGAAACCGTAATATACCCAAAAAAAATTATTTCAGTTAGAATAGCACTACACTATTGCAAAAACTTTGATTTTGTTCATTTTATTTTTTCTAAAGTTTTTAGTTCTCTTTCGCTCTGTTTCATTTACAGTACCCGACCAAAAAATACACAAAAACGTATGTTTGAGTTGATTTTGACCATTTTCTGGGGTCTGGATCTCGGATTTCAGGTTTCTGAGCACTTTGAAAATCCTGGGGGTGGGGGGGTGTAAAACAGATCTAGAGTATAAACTTCACATTTGCAGAATTTTTTTTGAAATTCCAAGTTTTTCAGATATTTGCCTGTTTCTAAACGAGCCCCCTTTTTTCACGTTCCTTGTAGAAAAAAGCCAAAACAGGGTTCTTTTTGTAATTGTAAAAATCGAAAAACTACAAACTTTCAAAAAATTTTGTAAACTCAGAAAATTTGATCTAGATCTATTTCACATCATCCAAAATTTTTCAACTGATCGATAACCTGAAAGCCAAGCTAGATTCTTGAAAATCCTTAAAATCAACTGAAAACTACGTTTTTGTATATCTCATTGACCGGTACTGTACATTGTTTCTTTTATTATTAGTTAGGTTATAATTTCATTAGATCAGCCTCGTGATAAGATCGGCCTCTTGGTCCGATCGGCGTAGTCAGTGGCATTCGCTATGTTTTGACCATTAATTTATAATATTTCTGTTCAATATACAAATTACAAACAAAAGAAACTTGATATCAAAACTTTTCCAAAAATCTCTTTAGTCAAATTGTTGAATTTCAAGTTTTCTTAAAAAATAATTTTCAGGCCACAAACATGTATCGCCAAATTCTGACAATAACTCTACTAGTTTCCTTTATTGTGATAGCCAATCAATGTGCGGCCACAGGTGGTACAACCACTCCAACCAGTGAGTTTTGATTCTACCGTAATCTATAACAGTTCAAAAATTTCCAGCCACCACCACCGCCACTGTGACAACATCCACAGCATCTACCACGACGACGGTGGCCACGGGTAAAACTTGCTTTTCCTTATTAATGAAGTTTTCACGCTTTTCGAATCCTTTCCTCCTATTTCCATCCAGACAAATTCCAATTTGTCGTCACCCTCTGACCTCTTATATTCCAATTGAAAGTGGTGGAAAGGAGGAAAGAATTAGAAGTGGTAAAGACATATGCGCATTAATATATTCTTACTGTTTTGGGTCAACTAACGCTTCTCTTTTTGCAGCCTGCGCAACATGTACTGCAGCCCAAATCACTATTACCACTGGAAACGACGGAGATTCGGTGAGCACCTTTGATTGTTCACTTTATTAAATTATAAATTTTTGTAGCCTCCACTTACTGACGAAACTGTTGATGCTAACGGATGCGCTGTCATTACCTATACTTGTGAACGGACGCCGCAAGTTGTCACAGATGTTGTCTTGATTACTGTAAGTGGAATTTCAGATTTATTTATTTTCTAGCAACGCGTTGATATTTGAGACAGGAAACGAGATACTGTACCGATCAATAAGATATACAGGAACGTGTTTTTCAGCTGATTTTGAACATATTCAGGAGTTTAGAGCTCGGTTTTCAAGATTCCGATTAGTTTGAGAATTTGGGAGGGTGTAAAACAGACCTACCTATTCAGACCTAGATTGAAAACTTTGAATTCACAGATCTTTTTGAAAATTCCTGGTTTTTCAGCTATTGACCGACTTCAAAGAACCCTTTTTTCGTGTTTCTGTATGGAAAACATGAAAAAGAAGGTGTCTTTCATAAATTGGCAGATATCTGGACAACTAGGAATTTTCAAAATACTTTGTGAATGCAAAGTTTTTAGTCCAGGTCTGTTTAATAACTCCAACAGTTTTCAAAGTGAACGTAAACTTGACAGCCGAGCTCTAAATTTCTGAAAATGATCAAAATTGACTGAAAATACGTGTTTGAACAGTGCGTCGTCGGTTTATACGGTCTTTCATGTTTTGGGTCGTTACTTTTGAACCGTTAGAGTGAACAATCTAAATTTTTGAAAGTTGGATTTGTAACCACAAAGTACATCTAGTATACAATTTCTGCGTTAAAATCTTCAAAGCTGTCCGAGCTATCTGGAAAAGTCTGAAAATGTGCCTTACGCAACCGTTGTTGGTTTATACTACTACTTCAAAGATCGATGGATTATGACCTCCAGGAACGAGAAGTTTGATTTTGACTATCTATCATTGACAGCACTGTAAAAACCTGTTTCAAACGTTACGACCCAAAACATGAGTGGTCGTTTAAACCTGCAACGCACTGCATATCTTATTGACCGGTACTGTAGTTTTTCAAAAACACATTTCCTTTTTAGTACTACGCTGACAGCGAAACCCCCAGAGATGTGGGAACTGAAAATGGAGTGGGAACGGCGAATGTGGTGATGAACTGTGTGAATGGTGAATGGGTGAAAGATGGACTTGTTATCAACGAAGTTGAGTGCCAAATCATTACCTAGGCAAAATTTTAAGCCCCCAAAATGCTCAATATCACGGACACTAGGGATTGATGATGAACAATTGGTAACTGTTATAATATCAATGATAAGTAATATCATATTCATAATAATAATAATAATGATAACTATAACTATAATAACAATTAGCATTACTAACCCTAATAAATATTTCTCTGGTATTTTAAAAAATTTCCATTGCTTATCTTTTCCCAGAAGTTGACTATACTTCTTGATTATCTTTCCTCATTGTATTCTTTGCTGGTTCTTGATTTCTTATATGTATTGGTTGGTTGGTGTCCTAGTACCATTTGAGTTTCAGCATGTATCCACTTTTCACGCACCTTTTAGCTTTCACTTTTGCGTTGAAAACAGCTGAATCATGTGTGGCAACATCGCCAGGAGGAACGGCGACAACAACGGCAGCGCCGACAGGTATGCAATAGTTGAGATGAGTTTTATACCATAACTACCTTCATTTCAGCATGCAGAACTTGCACATTAGACACCGTGGAACATCTTAGGATCAGTGATGGAAACAAAGAATTCACAAGTGACACGATTGACACGTCTGGAACTTGCCTTGTCAGAACTGCAGTTTGTGATGGATTTTCTGCTGACTCTGGTGTCTTGATTACGGTTGGAATAGTGATTTATTTTTTTCAAATTCACTCTTCTAACATTTCCAGTTCAACAATGATGAAGCCGGTGCAACCGAACCAGCCACTGGTACGGTGTCTGCAATTTTGACTTGTAACGATGCTGGTCAATGGGTGAGGGAGGGAGGTACTATCGTGATCACCGCAATTGAGTGCCAGTCGACGCCATAAATGAATCACAAAATATTGGAACTTCCTTGTTCATTTTCTGATAATCATTACTACATTTCTATATATAATGACTAATAATTCTCCTGTGCTATGTTTGTAATAAGTGCTGAAATGTTTCTTTTGATATGACTACTGTATTTAATAACATTGGTGCTCAAGTCTGTGAAATTAGCCATAAATTGTTTCCTGTTTTTTTTTTGTTTCAGTGATTTTCAAAAATTACATACAACACAGGTCAATAAGATTTACAAAAACATATTGTTCAGTTCATTTTTAACTATATTTTCAGGAGTCTGGAGTTTGCCTAACAAGTTTTCGATCACTTTGAGAATTTTGAATGTATGAAACAGATCTAAATGGAAAAATTGGCATTCACAAATTTTTTTGAAAGTTTCTAGTTTTTTTTTTCAGATTTTTGCCTATTTCGAAAAGACTCCTTTCTTGTTTACCTAAATTTTCTGAAACTCAAAAAAATTAGTATTTACAATTTTTCAAGTTCTTAGTACAATAACAGACCAGAAGGGTGGTCCTTTGGAAACTAGCATTTAGCTCAAAAATTGTAGTTTTTTTTTTATTGTGCATGGTTTTTAATCTACATTATCGCGCAAAAATATATCAACTTTTTTCGGCTGCAATTTTTTACAAAATAGAGCTGAGACGTCTTTTTTCCTGTGAAATGTAGAAAATTACTCGATAAAATGGAGCAAAAGTATTCTTATTTTGAAAAATTCAAACGAAAAACTCACTTTTTGGAATCTTTCGGTGTTTCGTTTTTTTTATTCAAAAAACTGGAAAAATTTTAAAATATCTCTTGAACATAATCAAAGAGACTCAAGATAACTTCTGTACAATTTAAAAATTTGATTTTTTTTTGTACAAAAATGGGCCAAAATGGGGCGTTTTTCGAAAATCGGCTAATAGCTGAAAAAGATATTCACTTGTAGATTTTTTCTGCATGTTGTGAAAATAGATTAGTTAGACTTGTTTGTAATTTATTAAAAAAAAAACAGACGATAAATAGAAATCGCAATATTCCCAGCAAAATCATTTCAGTTAGAATACCACACAAATGCAAAAATACTTTTTTAAAATTTTCTATTTTTTAAAAATCTTTAGTTTTATTTACAGTATCGATCATTAATATATGGAAAAACGCGTTTTCAGTTGATTTTCGGCAATTTTGTATAATTTCAGAAGTCTAGAGCTTGACTGTCAAGTTTCCGATCACTTTGAAAACTTTGGAGAGTGTAAAAGATCCACATTCAAAATTTTGCGTTCGCAGACTTTAAAAAAAACATCTTATTTTTTTGGATATTTGTGAATTTTTGAAGGACACCACGTTTAGCAAATTTTTGTAAAACGCTAAAAAAGCCATAGGTGCAAGGTCCGATAACACGTGGAAAAATGTGTTTGAATGATAAAAATCAGACTTTTGTCATAATGGTCGAAAATTATCATTCAAATCCAGGTTGTTTGAGTAATGAATACGGCTTGAATGATGTAGAGGTCATGGGCTTCTATTAGAGGAAATACGGTATCTCCTTTTAGGGAGAAGTTACCAGCCAGCTCGCTAATTGGCCGGGCCAGACCACTTGCAACTATGAAAAAAGGTGTCTTTCAGAAATTGGTAAATAGCTGAAAAACTAGGAATTTTCAAAAAATTATGTAAATGCAAAGTTTTCAATCAAGGGCTGGTTTTTAACCTCCAGTATTCTCAAAGTGATCTGAAACTTGAAATCCGAGATTCAGATTCCTGAAAACTTTAGAATCCACTGGAAAATACGATTCCTGGATATCTCATTTATCGGTATTGTACGTTGTCCCTTTCATTATTAGTTAGTAATAATTTGATCAGATCGGCCTTGTGATTAGAATGGCCTCGGGGTCCGAGAGGCCTCGGTGAAGGGCATTCTCTTAGTCTTGCCCTCAGATTTATTTATTTCTGTTTAATAGATAGGTTGCAAGTTACAATAATATTTCAATAAAATCCCTCAATTTCCAAATTTCAAACTTGCAACTAAAAAATAAACGTTTTCAATAAATCATTTTCAGATCACAAACATGTATCGCCAAATTCTTACAATATCTCTACTAGTTTCCTTTATTGTGATAGCTACCACAAGAGTGGCCACGGGTAAAACTCGCTTTTTCTTAATAATGCATTTTTTCATGCTTTTCGAATCCTTTCCTCTCATTTCCATCCAGACAAATTCCAATTTGTCGTCCCCTCTGACCTCTTGAATTCCAATTGAAAGTGGTGGAGAGGAGGAAAGAATTAGAAGTGGAAAAGACATATGCGTATAAATACGTTCTTACTGTTTTGGGTCAACTAACGCTTTTCCGTTTTTTTTTTGCAGGCTGCACAACATGTACTGCAGCCCAAATTACAATTACCACTAAAAACGATGGATACTGGGTGAGCAAGAAATTCTAGGGTTGCTAATTTTTTTTTAATTTCAAATATTTGAAGCCTCCACTTATTGACGTTGATGTTGATGATAACGGATGCGCTACCATCACCTATACCTGTGAACGGACGCCGCAAGTGAGCACAGATGTTGTCTTGATTACTGTAAGTGGGATTTCAGATTTGCAATAAACATTTGCAGTGCCGGCCAATAAGAAATACAAAATTGTGTTTTTCAGTTGGTTGTGACCATTTTCAGGAGTCTAGAGTTTGGCTGTCAAGTTTCTGACTACTTTGAAAATTTTAAATGTTATGAAACACACCTAGATTAAAACTTTGAAATCTCGTAATTTTCTAGACTCCTGAAAATGATTAAAGTCAACTGAAAAACATGTTTTTGTATATCTTGTTCATCGGTACCGAAATTTTTGTAAAGATACATTTCGTTTTTAGTACTACGCTGACAGTGAAACTCCAAGAGATGTGGGAGCTAAGGGTGAAGTTGGAACGGCAAATGTGGTGATGAACTGTGTGGATGGTAACTGGGTGAAAGATGGGCTTATTATCAATGAGGTTGAGTGCCAGATCATTGCCTAGAAGAATTTTAAGCCTCAAAGTTGCTCAATATCACGGACACTAGGAATTGATGATAAGAAATTATGAACTGTTATAATATCAATAATAAGTAATATGATTTAATAATGATAATAATAACCATTATTATAATAATAACAATTAATAAGCATTACTAACCTTAATAAAAATTTCTTTGGTATTTTTAAAAACTTCACTGTTTATATTTTCCCAGAAGTTGAATATAATTCGTCATTATCTTTCCTCATTGCATTCTTTGCTGGTTCTTAATTTTCTGTATGTATTGGTTGGTTGGTGTTCTAGTACCATTTGAGTTTCAACATGCATCCACTTTTGCGTTGAAAACAGCTGAACCATGTGTGGCAACATCGTCAGAAAGAACGGATGCAAACACAGATGCGCCGACAGGTATGCAATAGTTTTGACGAGTTTTATACCATAACTACCTTTATTTCAGCATGCAGATCTTGCACGTTAGACACCGTGCAACATATTAGGATCAGTGATGGAAACAAAGAATTCACAAGTGACACCATTGACTTGTCTGGAACTTGCGCTGTCACAACAGCAGTTTGTGATGGGTTTTCTGCCGACTATGGTGTTATCATTACGGTTAGAATATTAATTTATTTTTTAAATTCATATTTCTGAAATCCCAGTTCAACCAAGATCAAGCCGGTGCAATCACCCCAGCCACTGGAACGGTGTCTGCAATTTTGGCTTGTAAAGATGCTGGTCAATGGGTGAGGGAAGGAGGAGATATTGTGATCACCGAAATTGAGTGCCAGTCGACACCATAATTTTCTAATAATCATTACGACATTTCTATATATAATTACTAATAATTATACTGTGCTATGTTTGTAATAAGTGCTGAAATGTTTCTTTTGTCATGATTACTGTATTTAAAAACACCAGTCGATTTCCGCCGCCTGTCGGCGGCTACAATCTCCTGGCTTCACTTAAATCGTTTGAATCTCAAAATCGGAGAGAAATAAAGGATGAAGTTTTAGCTGATTGCGGCATTTTTTGACTCTCATAAACTTGACAATCAGAACTTCCAAAAGTCAGAAAGTTGAATACTGAAGTTTGGAAGTTTGGAAAACTGAGAATATAGTAATTCGAAAATTCAGAATCTGAACTATTCTGAAGTTAGGGATGCACGAATTCCGATTTTAGAATTTCATCGGTATTTTTTAATTTTCTGAAACTTCATTGACTTCTGAATTTTAAAATTTCCGGAATTTCTGAATTTCGGACACAGACGTTCAAAAATTTAAAACTTTTCCGATGAGTCTCAAAATCCGAATTAGGAATTTTGAAATTCAAAATATTCACTTTTACAGAAATTCAGGTATTTGGAATTCGGAAATTTGTTGTAAAAAAGCACTGTAAAATCATAGAAACACAGAAATAAGAAACTTTGAAATCCCGAAATTAAAAAATTTGGAAAATCAGAAATCCAGATCGTTAACTTTCAGAAACTTTTAAAGCTAGAAAATCGGATATTAGGCTCGTCCGAACGAACAAAAAGTTCAAATTCTGACACTGAAGATTCTGAAACTTCCTGATACTATAAATCTGAAATTTTGAATTATGGAAATTTAGAAATCTCAAATTTACGAATTTCTCAAATCCCTAACTCGGATTTTTTAGAAAACTTCGAAAACATTTTTTAAAAAAATCGCAAAATCAGTAGATCTGAATCTTAGTTTTTGAGAGATTTGGAAATTCAGAAATCCCAGACAATTCAAGCAATTCAGTGAACGCGCTCCTATTTTGTCTCTCATTCTCATTCCCCCATTTATTCAGTTTTTCCCCTCTCTTCGAACTTCAGAACCGAAACTGGAAAAATATTTTAACAAAATCACCTTTCTGATAGATACAACGTGGGTAAGAAAAAAAGAGGGGGTTGGGCGGGAATGACGTAAATATTATTTTCGAAAGATTTGCACTGTAGAAATAGAAGAACGTCTCCAGAAGACGTCAAACTCGGAATTTTGGAATAAGAAAGGGTCGGGCATCATCTCGCTGCTATTTCGGGTCATCTGTGAAAATTTGAGAAATTTTGGTCCAGTAGGGACTTCGCTATGTTACGCTAACCGGGAACACCGGACACACACACATACACACTCACACACAGAATTTGGTGATTGTTAATAGTAAAGATTGGTGCTCAAGTCTGTGAAATTAGTCATAAATTGTTTTCTCTGTTTTATTTTCTGCGACTGGTGAAGTGAGTTGGGCAGGAAAAGGTCAAAATCACCATAAAAATCAGCGTATTTGGTCATAAAAAGTGGATTTGCAACTGAATTGTGTGATCCAAAAATGATTAAAATTTACAAAAAGTAATTTTTCTTTTCCTTCAGTGTTTGACTCAAACTTGGCGTCTCGGCTCACAGGCCGATCTATACGCCGCCTACCCTGGCTATCCGCGACAGCCAGCCGGCCCATAAACGGGGGAAAACGACGACAGTTATATAGGTACCCCCTAGCAAGCGGCCGACGTTTCCCGGGTTACGCCGCCCGCTATGTTTAACGTTAGACGAGAGACAAGGCGATAGGAGGAGACGCAGCGTGAAGGGGCCATTATAACTGAAAACCGGCAAAAAGGACCGTTTGAAATGGTGAAAAAGTGATTATATGGGTAAATGAAGCTGAAAAACATGAATACAATACCTTTTTTAGTCAAAAATTGAAGGATTTTCCAAAAAAATACATGTTAACTGTTGAAAGCAGCGAAAAGAAAAAGGGAATAGCTAGAAAATGTCAATTGAGATGGTTTGGAAAGCAGGAAAATTGTTGGTAGGGAAAATTGGAGCTGAAGAACACGATTTTCTTATTTTTTTTACTTGAAAACGGGCGAAAATCATCAAAAGCAGCAATTTTTGTGAATTTGTTTAGAAATGTTGTTCGAAAATTAATAATCAGTCAAATTAGCATGTCAATCTAACGAAAAACAATATAACTAGGCTTTAGAAAATAAAGATGGACAGTTCCGTTCAATAAAACGTGTTTTTCAGTTGATTTCTGGCAATTTCAAAAGTCTGGAGGTCTGTTGTCAATTTTTACAAAAACTTAGAAATTTCAGAAACGTGTAAAACAGATTTAGATTGAAAATTTTGCATTATTAGAGTTTTTTAAAGGTTTCTAGTTCTTTCAATAATTTCCGATTTTGGAAAGACAAGGTTTTCAACGTATTCAGTACAAAAATAAGCCAAAAAATATGTTTGTCAGAGATTGAAAAATAGCTTGAAAACTAAGAGTTTTTAAGAATTTACATGAAGAAACTATCAATCTAGGTCTGTTTGACATTTTCCATAGTTTTTAAATTGATCGGAATTTTGGCCGCCAAGCTCGAGATTCCTGAAAATGGTAAAAATGGCCGGAAATTCACTGAAAAACACGTTTTTGTATATTTTATTGAACAAGAAAGTTTATGATTCCAAATTTCTGACTTTTCATTTCAAAATATGTACAAAAATCAAATGATAGTGATATTATTCATCCAGAAAACTCTTCCCGCTGCTTCGCTGGGCTGCATTAGACGCGGAGAATTCTGAAAAGCATCTAGAATTTTGTATGAAAAATTTTGCTCTTTGAAACTGTTCATACTACCTCTTTGAATCTAACTGCATTAGTTTTTCGGGGCTCTTCATCTTTCACAGTTTCCATCTCAACCACTTCTTCTTCGATTTCTTTCAATTTTTCTTTTTTGTTCTCCTGCTCTTTGGCCTGAGGCTCATCTTTATGCAGGAAAGATCGAGATGCTCCATTCCCACAAGCACACATACATTGTCCATTAACGATTGCTCCTGAATAAGTTTTTTGTATTTTTGATCATTTGTTCTAAACCGTTGTTTACCAGGAGTATCAAATGTCAGCTGTGCCGGTGTGACTTGTTCTTGAATCTTTGAGGAAGAGGAAGTTGGCTCCGAATCCAAGCTGCTGCTCATTTCAATGACCATCGCTGGCATTTGTGGGCTTTTCGATTTCACGCATTGCAGAATGCCTGATTGAACATCATTGTCGTATTGCTCGCGGACACCACACAAACAGGCGCGTAGTCTGGATTTGTCATTCATACGACAGACGCTTTGTTGGCGTAGACTGCAAAGAACAAATCTTTAAAAATAACTGCTTTGGGGTATTGTTACTTCTGAATACATCCTCTCAGCGCGTAGTCCCTATTGTAGATCAATTGCACATATTCCGTATTCAAATCGAGCGCCTGACGATAACAAGTAATTTCATCTTCATCCAACATACAAGCACTAGTGATGTTGTTTTTTGTTGGGTCTGATGATCGACTGATTCTTGAGATTCCACTTCCAAAAATGCGGAGAGCGGTGGTCTGAAAAACTTGGTATAGTAAAAATCGTACTCGCAGAGGGCGGGGTGTTTTTTTCAGTATTTTCAAGTCACGGCCGGATTTGATAATGCCATGATTTTAAAAATAAGTCAAAGCCAGTAAAAATAAATACCCTTGATCCACAGACGCCAAGAGTGTCCAGGCTGGGACGAGTGATGGAAAGTTCTGGAAGTCCCCAAAGTCTATCAGCAAGGTCGAATTGGTAGATCGCCCGAGCGTATGCAGCGTCTTCTGAAATTTAGATTTTTGGAAGGGAGTGGGATCTTACATAGTTAGATTGAGATACAGTACACGTCAATAAGACGTCCAAAAACGTATTTTTCAGTTGATTTTCGGCAATTTTTATCATTATCATGAGTCTGGGGCTCCGCTTTCGAGTTTCCCATTTGTTGGAAAACTTCGGAGGGTGTAAAACAGACATAGATTGCAAACTTTGCATTCACAGAATTTTTTGAAAAATCATAGTTTTTTTTTAGTTATTTGCCGCTTTTTGGAAGACACCTGTTTTTTAAACGTTTTCAGTACAAAAACGGGCAATTGTTTGTGATTGAAAATTTTCGTATTTTCACAGTGGAAAGTATAATATATTATGGAAATAAATATATAATAATATATTATGAAAAAAATTGAAAATTTCCGTATTTTCACAGTGGAAAGTATAATATATTATGGAAATTTTACGATTTTTCTGAAATTTGAAGTCCTCAATTTTTGTGAAATTGACAGATTTTAATGAATTTTTTACGAAAATTCACTACGTTCCTTGTTTTTTTTTTCAAATTCTGGAAAAAATGCCTGGAAAAATAGGATGGACTCCTTGGCCACTAGAAAGACCAACCTTTCTAATACACGGTAAATCCAACACTTTGCGGTCACAGATTTATGAAAAATTCTTAGCTTTTCTTCACATTTTCAGTACGAAAATATGCCGAACAAGTGTCTTTCAGAAGTCGGTAAATATCTGAAAACTAGAAATTCGCGAAAAAATTATGCAAATGCGAAGTTCTCAATTTAGGTCTGTTTCACACCCTCTGCAGTTTTCAAAGAGATCGGTAGCTTGACAGCCGAGATCCAGACTCTGGAAAACGGTCAAAATGACCAAAAATCCACGGAAAAAAACGTTTTTGTACACCTTACTGACCGGTACTGTATGGAGAGAATCAAATTTGCAAAGACCACATTAACAAAGCTCAAGCAAATTTTGGACTCTGATCACTTACCATCCAGTAAACTTGGACCAAAAAAGTTCCTCTTCGGAACAAATGGAGATCTGACAAAGCATTGATCCAGTGCACTCCGGAATTTCATAGAATTTTCATTGAAAAACTTCAGCAAACTATTGTATTTGGTCATTGGCGGTGGTGTTGGCCTGGCTCTCGTCTCTCCATCATTCGACGTGGATTCTTGAGGTGGTGTTACATGAGTCGCTGATACGGAAGCATCAAAACATTCATCAAATATTTTGCGCTCGGTGTGACAGGACGGGCGGCGAACACAAGATTTGAATGCGTTTTCTTTATATTGCAAGATCTGTTCAGTGTATTCAGCGGCAGATTTTGCACATTGTTGGAGGAGATCTGCACAATAGAATTGGCAGTTTATCTGGAATTGAGTTTTTCAAAATTCAAAATTTTGAGAATTATAAGAGTTTAATGAAAACTGACCAACTGCAGAAGCGAGAAGAAAATGAGAAGCGTCTTCATCGGAGAATGACAGACACTTTTGGTAAACTTTTGGATATTTGAATAGTCACAAAGTGTCTACAGTAGTAAATCTTCTCTTTTACACACCCCTCTTCAAAAAATCCAGTTTTATAGAGTGCACTTTCTCCAGAAGAAGAGGTCGTTTCTAAATAAACAGTATTTGTTGTTGACGTGGCGAATTCAATCTGCTGAATCATCTGAATCATATAGGCGTGACATTACTTGAAAATTTCATTTTAAAGAATACGTGGCAAATAAGTTTTTAAGAGGGAAAGAACAATGGAATGACGGAGACGAAAATAGGAAGGTTCTAGAGAAAGATCAGTGATCACGGTCAATTTTCTTTTAGCAACACTTGGAGTCGTGCTTGTAATGAGTGGAGTTGTCATCAAGGTTCACGTTGCCTTCACGATTCAAGAATGGGACGTCGTACTGACCACCTTGTTCAGTTGAAATTACCTGGAAATTGGGGGA
Organism: Caenorhabditis nigoni; assembly: GCA_027920645.1. Lineage (NCBI taxonomy): Eukaryota > Metazoa > Nematoda > Chromadorea > Rhabditida > Rhabditidae > Caenorhabditis > Caenorhabditis nigoni. Next base: position 4,042,323 of record CP115869.1, read on the forward strand.
AGTATGAAATGAGAAAGCAAAAAAGGATACTGTATATGTACAGAAAAGATCTCTGGGAAGCTATTTTACCCTATATGCGGAAAACCCTGAGCTACCGTACTTCCTCTATAAGAAGGGCACCCAGTCAAGTTTGAGCTACCGTACTTGCTCTAATAGAAGCCCCACCCAACTCGTTCAATTTGAGCTCAATTATCTCATTTTATGTCAAAGATATCAAAAATATGTCAACTGATAAAATATTTATGATGTTATGATACACAATTTTTCAGTTGACAACTTCTTGGTATATTTTGCACAAAATGAGATGCATGAGCTTAAAGTTGAAAGTTATTTTCGACGTTTTTAGGTAGATTTTCGACCTTTTTAGGCCTATTTCCGACCTTTGCAGGTAGATTGTCGATCTTTTTAGGCCAACTTTCGATCTGTTTAGGTCTATTTTGGGATCATTATATTGCAGGTTTTACGATTTCTCAATTTCTGCAAAAGTGAAAAATTCAAGAAATACAAATTTTTATATTGTTATGATCACTTTCTTAGTAGTGGAGTTTTCAATACTCTGAACAGGAAGCAAGATAAAATGAATCAACCGAAAAATTCTTATGCAATTTTCATTAGCACGGCGGCGATAATTTTGTTACCGTATTTCCTCCAGAGCACACCAAAACTGTCAATTTCGAGCTCATTCATTTCAGTTTCTATAAGAGAAATGGAAAACTTGTGAACTGATAAATTATTTATCATAATATCACCAATATTTTATCAGTTGACAGACTTTTGATATCGCAAACCGCAACTGAGATATATCTGCTCAAAATCAGAAGTCAGGCACTCTTCTATTACAGGTTTTACGGTATTTAGATTTTTTTTAACTGAAAATCGAAATCTAACAATTTTTTCCATATTTTTCTTCCCAAAAAAAACCTACAGTATTTGCCAAGAATTTGAACGCCTCTTCAATTCCCACACTTTCCTTGGCTGATGTTCGGAAGGATCCGACGAATCCGTTGTTTGTCTCCAAGTCGTACAACTTGTCGTCACCGAGTTGGTTTTCAATGTCACACTAGAAAAACAAATAAATAATTTTCAAATGAGCACTCTACTCCAATACTCTAATACCTTGTTTGCGAGAAGAATGGCTGGAACTGGTGAGCCGTCGGCCAGCGTCACTTTCTGATCGAGATCGGTTTTCCAGCGAAGTGCTCCTTCAATTGTTCGTTCTCTGGTAGAATCCAGGACAATGATGGCAGCATGAGCATCCTTGTAGTACACACGTGTCATGACACCATAGCGGTCCTGGCCTGGAATTTGGTACTTTCTATATTTTTCATATTTGAGCGTTTCCCGTGGAATTCCGAACATTTTTAGAAATATTGACTCAAATATTTTTTTTTCACTTTTTTCAGTTTTTTTTAACTTGTGCAACACATCAGTGCCAGGTATTGTTAGTTCTCCCAAAATCTGCTACTTTTCCGAACGCACTTTGTGATCTTTGCGAGACGAGAAAGTTGAAAAGAAAAACTTTTTCAAAAAGTTATGCGCGGATTGTAAGTTTTCCATCCGCCCCTCTCTTACTTTTTCCCCCAATTCGTCTGGTATACAAAACGTTTGGCACAAATACACAGCCACAAACACACGTAGCGCGCGCGGGGCGCACAAGTATTCTTGCCACCTACCACGCGGACCGGATTCCGCAACCTCTCATTCCTTTGCCGATGCCGACGACGCGGTACTTACTTTCAGTGAAATACATGAGCATTGGTAAGAAGAGAGACAAAAAGAAAGACAAAAAAAAGTCCTACGTGAAAGAGAAAGTCGAGGTTGAAGGGGTATGAGAGCAAAATGTACACACAAATACTACGAAAAAGATCTTCACCGGTGTCTAGAGAGCACCGTGCTCTTACCGGAACATGTTTAACCCCCAAGCTTGCCAACGTGAATTTTTTTTCAAGAGTTTTTGCACTTTTAGAATATTTTTAGACTGTGAAACAGTTTAGTTACTTGTAAGCTAAACTGGAAAGACAATTTACTTTGTGAATCAACCAGTAAGGTCAAGAATATATCTTTCCTTTTTGTTTTTCATGTTTTCTGGGAGCCTATGGATACCAAGATTGGAAAATTCCAGTAAAATTATAAAATTCAGACAGCAAAACTGTTTTATGTAAGTTTTAAGTCGGACTGCAAGTGTAATTAGTTTTCCGACTTCTTGAATCAGAATGTTAGGTTTTTAAAAATCATAATTGTTTGTTTTCTAGATTCTTTGGCTCCCAAAGATTGAATATCAAAGCTAATTGAGTATTTAAAAATTGAGTATGTTTTTGAATGATCATCTGATTCTAGGCTGCAGGGGTAGTACAAAGCTGTTACTTTTGAATGAATACTTTATGTTTAAAATCGCTATTTTGGTTTTTGAAGTTAGTACCGGTCAATGAGATTCACAAAATCGTATTTTTCCATTGCCTGTAGCCATTGTATGACTGTAGCAGCTCGGAGCTCGGCTGTCAAGTGTCGGACCACTTTGAGAACTTTGGAAAATGTTAAGCAGACCTAGATTGAAAATATTCCATCCACGTAACTTTTTGAAAATTCTTTGTTCATCGACTACTAGCCAATATCAGGAAGATCTAATCCGTCTTACTCAAAGGGTCACGTAGATTTATATTTTATTGCAAGTTTTTCCACGTGTGCGGACGAATCCACAGAGAAACAGATGCAACATCATTCATTTATTATGAGAATGATTCCAGAAATTTCAAAGTGACCGAACTCTAGACAGCCAAGCCTTTAGACTCCTGGAAATGGTCACAATGCCTTGAAATTCATTTTATCGACCACTATTTTTATTTAGAGCCCCAAAATCTACGTCATCCTCTATTTCCCAAACGCAGCTCAATCATCCATCCGGTCCAGCAATTCGCAATTCATTGTAACGATTCCCCAAAAATCGGGAGAGGTCAAAAACAAACTCAACACAAAAGGTGTCACTTTCAATAGACCCCTCCTCTTTTCTATTCCTTTTTCCGCACCAAATATGAGCAATGCAATAGATTTTCGAAGAGAATTTTTGTAAAATGGATTTTTTTTTTCATTTTTGGTTTACATTCAGCTATGAATCTTTTTACAATCTCATTTTAATGCCTGGGAAAACTTCAGTCTATTCCATAGATAACACATCACAATTATGCCGTTCGCACCCTGTTTCATTTTTTCACTATTCAACAATAGCATTAGAGCTCAAAAGCGCACAGCCGGGCGGCCTCGTGCTCAGAAGGAAAAGCGGTTTTCTCCTCTGTGATATAGTACCGCGCCAACCGTCTGTTTCTGCTCCAGCTTCCCTCTCCGGCAGAATCACAAAGCCCCGCCCCTCGTAGAAAAAATTATTTCTTGCACACGGCAACTTACACAGCCGCCACTGGTAAACAATGTGTGCGCATCCATCCAGCCTTTGGCATACAAACAGGCACGCGGAACGAGAAAAAAAGAAGACAGTGAGCGAAAGGTCGCTTATCAAAATCCCTCCCGAGTTCCCAATTTTTTACCCTCTCCCACCATCATACTGTCTTTTTTCCTCATTTTTCCATGAGCACACAATTATTTGCATTTGGGTTAAAAGACAGCCGCCTTGATTTTGTCTATATCTCTTCTTCTCTCACCACGCGGCTTCCACAGTCTCTTGTTCTGATTTCATCCCCAAGTTTCAAGTGGTTACCGCCCCTTTGCCATTGGGGCCCGTACTAGTTTTTTCCAGTACAATGTCGTGTTCTTCTTTTACACTTTTCGAACATTTTGACATTGATAATGTTAACACAAGAGAAAGTCTAAAGTTTGAGTTCACCTCTCCCCCCGCCGGCGCTTTCGAGGCCCACCCATTCCGCTAATGAATTATTTCCATTCATTCGGGTATCCAAGAAACCTTTGGGTTTCTTCTAAGATTCTTGTGATCTACTTTTGTATTAAAATTATCTTTCTTGTCATTTTTCCTTATGTATACTCCTAACTATGTCCCCATTTTCCGTATTTCCTATAATAGAAGCCCGCCAAACCGTCAACTTTAAGCCTCATTATCTCAATTTTTGTAAAAAATATTCAGTTTTTGTCAACTGATAACTTGTTATTCATAATTTCGCCAATGTTTTATCAGTTGACAAATTTTCGATACCTTCCACAGGAATCGAGATAATTGTGCTCAAACTATTCTGAATTCGTTTTCCATCTTTTTCACTGTTCTATTTATTCATATCTCACCGGAAAACTATTTATCTTCAATTTTTGATTAATTTTTGAAATCTGTTTAATGGGTATTCATAAATAATATTCTTTTTCCATAGCCTTTTAAAACCTTTCAAAAGTATCTCAATTTTGAATACTGTAACTCATTTAATTGAAGCCCATTCTATAAGTGCACTTTGAGCTCAATTATCTCGGTTCCTATGAGAGATATCAAAATTCTGTCAACTAATCAAATATCAGTGATTTTGTGGAAAATAATTTATCAGTTGACAAATTTTAAATACCTCTCACAGAAATCGAGATAATCAAGCTCAAAGTTGACGGCGTGGGTGGACTTCTAAATGCGATATTTCGGTTTCTGCGAATATGCGAAAACGTTTTTAAGAATTTGAAATCTTTGAGACAGTATCTCAATACTTCTCAACTTTTTAAGAAACTCAAAATTTTCTTATCACTTTATCACAGCAGCTAATGCACCAAGATTTTTTGAAGGACAGCGAACTTTTACTGATTTCAATACGACAATTTAGGACTGCTCAAAACTATACTTTCTCATAATTTTAGAAATTACTGCTTTACAGATTTTCAATCTAGAAAATATGCTATAAAAGTTGTGACATGAATCACTAAAATATACCCAAAAAATATCCAAAAAAAATTGAACAACTATTTTCAAATTTTCTTCTGAAATTCTAAAAATTCAAATTTCGCCTCCTTCCCCCTAGTAGATTCTTGTTTTCCCGAATATGGCGAATTGCTGTGGCTGTGTTGTGTTGCATATTTGTGTTGATCTATCTCGCCTACTGTGTTTGCTCGACGCCCTCCCACCTATCCATCTCACCTTGGCGGCTCTCTCGCCCTTTTCTCACTATTATTTTTCTTCATCAAGACATTGACTCCCGCTCTTCTATCGTCAGCCCGTAATTATGTATATTGTTTGAACTTGCCCCCTCCCATCGAAACCTATTTGGATATTCCAATAGATATTCCAATACGTTTCTCTCTTTCCAGAAAGCGTGGGAAACCATTTCTAACATCTGATTGCCAGTGAAGATTCTGTAATATGAGCGCCCGCTCGGCATATTTGTGTCAAATACAGGTAAGCTGTAGGACAAGTCACATTACATCGAGAATGAACGTTCAGATTTGCAATGGGTTTCTAATAGCAGCTGGTTTGTTAGCCGTCGGTTTGGCAGGAAGTCAGTTTTCAAAAGTTGGTTTGGACAACTACCGAGACATTGACTTTCGGTTACTCAACTTTATACACGTGGTAACAGGTTGTATAGGATTCTACTCATTATGGAGGAATCATGGAAGCATTGTAACCAAATCTCTTTATCTAGTTTCATTTGTCATTGGGTTTGCTTCTGCGGTCTTTTACGGATTTACCACGTATAGGGTGAGTTTTTCTGATTTTTTTTTGAATTCAGGAAGTCAGAAATGTTCCAGGTAGTCAAAGCTGGTGAGAATCTCAACTCCCTTCAGTCAGCTGCCGGATTCAACGAAGAGTTCCAATCTGAGAATAGCAATTATGCAGGCAGAATTGTTATCTCGGCTCTGATGATTGCCGCTGGAGCCGTTGCATCTCTATTCTCCCTCTTCGCTATCTTCCTTTTGAGCAAAATCATTGTGGTTACCATTCCAGTGTACCCAATGCAATCGGTAAGACACTCATACTAACCCTGGCTTCTAACCCTAATGCTTTCTTTTTTCAAATCTAGATCTCCATGATTCAGAGAGAACAAGAATTGGCAATGAGCACCGCAAAGAAAAGTCTGGCTACTATTGGACTCATCAAGTTTATCCTTTGTTTTGGTATTCTCGGACTCTGTGTCTTCATTGAGTACGAACATGAGAACGTGAGAATTTTTCCTTCTTCACCTGTAATAAAAGGGCCACCACACTGTCAAGTTTCAGCTCAATCACCATAAAACCTGTATTAGAAGGACCCCTTTAATAGAAGGGTCCCTCTAATAGAAGGGCCCTCTGTGAAAACGGATCTCCTTCAAAATGTGTGTTTGAAATCAGAAAATTTCCGTACTTTTTCAGTGGAAAATATTCCGGAAACTTCATAATTTAATAGAAATGCGGTGCAACTCTATTTTTCGATGAAAATCTTGCAAAATTTTGGTAAAATTGACAGATTTTCACGAATTTTGAACGAAACTTCGTCGAATTTTAGATGAAAAATTTCGGGGAAAATGGCCAGAAAAATAAAACGTCCCTCGGAAGGTACCTTGAAACAATAGAAGGGCCAGCCCTTCTAATACAGGTTTTACGGTATCTCGATTCCTACGCAAGGTCTGAAAAACGTGTCAACTGACAAAACACTTTTGATATTATGATCAATAATTTATCAGTTCATATCTTTTTAGTATCTTATCAAACGTTAGAGGTGCTCTTCTATTAGGGGGTTTTCTATGGAAACTTTCAGCATTTGACATCTCTTGGTTCAGGTTGCTGGCCAGGACAAGTACATCAAAATCGGACTTGACCATATTGCGGCAATGCTCGCTATCGTCAGTGGCGCTATGGATATCTGGGCTACTAGAGGAAAGAACCAACAAAATCTAAATCTCAAGGTACGGTAGTCTTTGTACTTTTGCACGTATCTTGATCCCTGGATATTGACACAGGTTGCACTCGCGGTCGCTGTCGTCGCAGCTACCTGGTGTCTCAAAGCGGTTGATAACAACGCAATGCCGTTCTACAAGAATGACTTGAAATTCTACTACCAGGGTCGTGAGCTCGGAGGTATGTTGTCTATCTTGGGATAGGAGAAAGAAACGTACACGCAAAAAGATATACGCAAACTGAAATTCGATACATAGTTGTGTATGTTTTCAATTTCCAAAAATATGCATATGTATCGTGAAGTCATCAAACCCAATGATCAAAAAATGGAACTTCTTTTTTAGATCTCATTTTTCAGATCCATCAATCACTTCCACCGATGCACCAAGATACATTCTCGTAGTGGCACATGGTGTCCTCCTAGGATGTCTGGGACTTGCCTTCACCTTGTGTACCATGTCAGCTGTATTTGTTGGAACTTATCTTCAGCTTGACTTCCACTCAATGAACACTGAGACTAGCAAAAATCTTAAAATCACTACTGGGTAAACAAAAAACCAATTTTCAGCCTGCTCACAAGTAAATTTCAGCGTCCTAAACATTCTCCACATCTTCTGGGGAGCTTGTATGCTGGCTTTGTGCATTCTGGGACTTTTGGATACGTGGTGGAGAGGAGAGTTCCTTGGAGCAGATTTGCTTTGGGTCTCGGTTCTATTCATGACAACTGGATTAGTGACATGCAACAATCATACAGTTCTGATCACTACAAAGTTTATCTTGTCCGTTGTCTGCCTTGGAATTTGCACCGAAAAAGTTTGCTCCTCGGCCAATTTGATCTACCAAATGGCCGCCTATCCAGCTTACAGAAACGGAAACACCAGAACATTCGTTGGACAGATTATCTTGTACTCTATTCAAGCTGGAGTAAGTTGGAAGGAGATAAAAGCAGTTTGAAGTAGATCAAAAACATAGCAAGTTCTTCTACCGTATTTGCTCTGGTAGAAGCTAGCCAGATACGTGAATTTTGAGCTCAATTACCGTAAAACCTGTATTAGAAGAGCCCCTTTAATAGAAGGGCCCCTCTAATAGAAGGGCCCTTCGGTAGAGGCTTGGAAAAATAGAAGGCCCCCCCCCCTGTAATAGAAGGGTCCCCGCAATAGAAGGGCCCCCTGTAAAGAAAGACCCCCTTCAAAATGTGTCTTGAACTTTAAAAAATTCCGTACGTTTTCAGTGAAAAATTATCCACAATTTATCAGAAATTTGTTGAGAATCTATTTTTCGATGAAAATCCTCCTAAATTTTGGTAAAATTGACAGATTTTCAGGAATTTTCAACAAAAATTCGTCTAATTTTTTGATGAGAAAATACAGAAAAAATGATCGGAAAAATAGAAAGGCCCCTCTAATTGAAGGGCCCCTGTAATAGGAGGGCCTCCGGAGGTACCTTGGAAAAATAGAAGGGCCGGCCCTTCTTATACAGGTTTTACGGTATCTCAGTTCCTTTGAAAAATGCCAAAAAGCTGTCAACTGATAAATTGTTAATAGTAATATTACCAATATTTCATTAGATGGCATATTTTTGATATCTCTTATGGGAACCCAGATAATCGAGCTAACATTCATGTATGGGATGAGCTTCTATTAGCGCAAATACGGTAGTTTGGCCTCAAATAAATAATTGCAACTTCTTATTTTCATAATTCCGACTTTCTACAGTAATCTATGCCAAAGTGCTAATTTTGGTCTAATTTCAAAAAATTAACAAGAGATTGTTCAAGAACATCCATTCAAATTCCTATACAATTCCAGATCTATCTCCTGGAAGGTCTCACATCCCTCGTGGGCGCTTATCTTTATGGAACCGAAATCCGAAAACAACCAAATTTGACCTACCGCCACTCGAACAGCGTACATGGCCTTTTCTCACTTGGAACCCTTTTCTACGCAGTTGTCATTACCGGAACCTACATTGTGTTTGAGCTCGGAAAATGGAGATATAACGAAGTCCCAATTGAAGTTCCATTCTTCAGACTTGGCAACGGACCACTTGCTGGAGCAGTTTTTGTTGTGCAGGTACTAAAATACTCATAAAACCTATTCATATCTCCTTTCAGTTCCTTTGCATCCCATTCCCAAGTCTCTTGGCATCTGCTTCAATCCTAAACATCATTATTGCCTCGATATCTTTGTTTACCGTATCCTCGGCAATCACCAATGTTTACTATCTGGTAAAAACTTCCGAAATCTTATCTCGAAACACCAAAAAACCTGTTTTACAGCAACGCTACTTGCAAGCGTCTGACCTTTTGCCAACCACTGAAACTCAGCAAACAATCTACCAAGTTGCTATCATTCTCGCCGCCGGAGCAGCTCTCGCGTGTGTCATATGCACTGTTTGCGCAATTATTTGCTCGCTAAGGTTCGATTCTGGGGTTGAATATCTTGATTTGTATAATTAATAGGAACGGGGGAGATTTAGGGCTCTGATTAGATAGAATACAGGTCTTTAAGATAAAGAAAAACGTATTTTTGGTTGATTTTCGGTCATTTTGACTATTTTCAGAAGTCTGGAGTTCGGATTTTAAGTATCTGATAAGTTTGAAAACTTTGGAGCGCATAAAACAGACTTAGACTGAAAACTTTACATTCACAAAATTTTTTTTAAATTCTTAGTTTTTCAGCTACTTACCGCTTTCTGAAGGACACATGATTTTTAGCCTACTTTTGAAAGACCCCATTTTTAGCCTATTTTTGTACTGAAAAGCTGAAACAAAACTGGTGTCTTCCGAAATCCGCGAATAGATGAAAAACTAGGAATTTTCAAAAAATCCTGTGAATGCAAATCTTCAAGCCTATGTCTTTTCTACATTGTCCCAATTTTTCGAAGTGATCAACACCTGACAGATGAGGTCCAGGCTTACAAAAATGGTAGAAATGACCCAAAATCGACTGAAAATCATGTTTTTGTAGGTTTTATACTGTAATACCGTATATTACTTGTATAATATCATATAGTACTGTATAATAGGACAACCTCAACATGATTCAGATCCTCTTACATTCTCCACCACCGGTCTACCTCACCAGATAGCACCGTTGTTGCTCCGCTTGGAGAAGAGCAATTCGGAAGTGGAACGTTACGAGTTGGAACCCACATGCGCACTCCCTCGCGACACATGCATCCACACCAAAGCCCGGTAATCTTGACAATCTCACATCGTCAGTAATTCTAGTTTTAGGCCGGAGGAGGCATTCAACCAATGGAAGAACAATCGGTATACTGGAGTGCTGACGAGAATCCGTTCTACTATCACACATCGAAACGATTCTACGGCAAACCTTATCAAATTGAGTCGGGGTAAGTGGATGCAGAGAATGTGCAGGAAAATTTTGAAATGTCGGAGAACAAAATCTGTAGACAGTAGCTGATAAAGAAAGTTCAAAAAATTGAACTTTAGCACTATTCTGTCAGAATGACGCTGAAGATTCTGGCCCAAAAAAGTTCGAATACTTGAATCGAAGCCTCCAATATCATAAAACGGAGAATTTAAGATTCAAACTAACAGGAAAAGAGAATTTTCAGATTCTATGGTTACGCACTAGCTGGAAGTGGAAGCGGTCAGGCTGGCCAAAGTCCATCAGGCGATCCAAACCGGAGGGTACAATCATCGGCGTCACAAACACAAATCGGACATGTCTTCAACAACTGATAACTCTAATTTTTTGTTATTTCTCCCTTATTTTTTATAATTCAAAACTTCACCTAGAAACTGTTAGTCGCCTCAAAATTGCCTCGCACCCCGCTTCATTACCCCTGTTTTTCTTCCAAACCCTTAAAAGTGCTCACTTCTATATATCACATCAAATCAATTCAATTCTCAAGTTTGACGCCATTTTCTTGTTTTTAGAAAAGGACATAAAAGGAAAATGGTGCTCACTTGTTAGCTCAATTTCTGAAACTGCGTCAAAACCAATCCCAAAGTTTTCTTTCTGTCTTTATATCCTCCTTTTTTAAGTAACATGACTTTTACGCTTAATTTTGCACCACCATCACACATTAAAAGTCCCAAAAACCAAAATCTTGTGTGTAAATATTTGAAAACACCCCCTCAGAATTAGTAAAATAAAGATTTTCTTTTCGCTAGACTTAAAATGTTAGACTTACCTGAAATATCCCAGATTTGAAGATGGACTACTGTGTTTTCGTCAATGGGCAGGATTTTGAGAGCAAAGTCAACACCGATCTGGAAACAAAGAATGAAATGCGTAATTTAGCAACTTACAGATAAACAAAAAGCTTATTTTTCAATGTTTGACAATTTTCAGAAGTCTGGAGGTCGTCTGTCAAGTTTTCGAGTACTTTGAAAGTTTTGGACAGTATAAAACAGGTCTAAATTAAACACTTTGCATTAACAGAATTTTTTGAAAAATCCTGGTTTTTCAGATATTTGCGAGTTTCTGAAAAACGCCATTTTTGGCCAGCTTAATAAGTACTGAAAACGTGAAAAAAACAGATGTTCCAAACATCGGCAAACAGCTGAAAGACTAGAAATTTTCAAAAAATTAAGGGATGTCCGGAATGGGCTTTTCGGAATTTTACGGAATGTCGAAAATTCCGATTTTCAAAACTTCGGAAATTCGGAATTTTGAAATATCCCGATTTTAGCATTTCCTAAATTTCAGATTGTCGAAAATTCCGATTTTCAATTTTTTGGAATTTCAGGATTTTTGAAAAACTCAAAGGTTAATACAGAGTGTTTGATCTATATCCATTTTAAATTTTTTTTCTGATTTTCAAAATAATCGGAAGTTTGACCGCCGAGCTTTAGATTCCCGAAAATTATCGAAAATCAACGGAAATTCACGTTTTTGCATTATCTGTTATCCGTTACTGTACATATAATCAAATAATCTGTACAAATTAAAAAAACCCGCTTACTGTAGTTTTGTAGTTGGATGAGAACACATTATGCACAAATCTCCTGATGATTGAAGTCTTTCCAACACCGGGATCTCCAATAACCAAAACTTTATAAGAAATCTTGTCATTGTTAGTGAGAGCAGCCATTTGAGCAAAACTGAATTCTGAAAAAAAACCTTTGAGTGCTGAAATTGAGGACTGGGCGAAAGAAAATCAATGAAATGAGACTAAAAACACAGGAAAAAAGACAAACGGCACAGAATGATGAGTGAAATGGACTCAAATCCTTGAAAAAATATCTAATCTCCCAATAAATGAGCCAAAATGGGCGGTCACCCCACGAGACCGCGTAGCACATTGCCCATTATCTATCTTATCTACAAATTAGGCACACAATGTCTCCTTGTACATTGGTATCATCACATCATCATCCTTTGTTTGTTGTGCAGCAGCACTGGTCAACTCATTTACAGTCTCTACAGTCCTCCCGATCAATAACATATTGACCAGAAACTACAATTTTTATTGTATTAGGTGTTGTTGTTTTCTTTACTATTCTATAGGAAATTATATGGTAGCCCTCTATTAGTAAACTTGCACTTTTATCGCGTCGCTGAAAAAAACGCGGCGCGCGCGCGAACTGTAACAGGCACACACTGGATTCGGGGTCTCGCATACTCTATCACGGACAAAAGCGGGAAAACCAGGAAAATTTGAACTGATTATGTGTTGGGTATCACTGTTTTAAGCGGGCAGTCTCTGATAACATTTTGTCAGTTCATTTCGTCTTTTTTATTTGATTTTTTTCTCAAATGGGAAAATTTAGGTTTTATTGTTCTGAGAAATTTTTTGTATTTTCATCAACACGAAGATTCAAATTTCGCGGTTTTCTGACATTAAAAAAAATTGAGTCAATATAATTTCAAAATTAATTATGGTATTTATTCACTAAAATAGGAAAACATTAGTTTTAGATTTTCAAAATAATCAAGAACCCACTTTTATGAAGTGAGTGAATTTGTTTCAAATGTACGAATTCATTTTTTGATTAAATTTTCAAAAATTTTAAGAAAAAAAAAACGCTTTCAATCAAATGTCCCTTGTGTGTTTTTTTGGCGCAATTCAAATAATTGAACATTGCTAAAAGTCAGAAAAAAATATTTTTGGGAAAGATAGTTTTTTTTTCCAAACATCATGCTATACAACATTATTTCTGGTTTTCGCTATGAATTTTGACATTTTCTGAAACGATTAAAACTGAAAAAAATCATTTTAAAATTGGCATTGATTCAAGTTTTTTCAAAATAATCACACAATTCAATTTTCTGAGTTTTACTTGATTTTTTAATGTTTGCCTCTGTCTCCTGTTTTCATAGTTCTGGTCAATAAGACGTACAAAAACATGATTTCAGCTGATTGTTGGCTGTTTTGACTATTCCAAATAGTCTGGAGCTTGGCGCACAAGTTTCCGATCGTTTTGCAAATTTTGAAAAGTTTAAAACAGACATAGATTGAAAATTCAGCATTTAGAGAATCTTTTGAGTGTTTTTCAAAATTGGCAATAAGCTGGAAAATTAGGAATGCAAAGTTTCCAATCTAGGTCTGTTTTACACCTACTGTACCTTTACTTCTATAATTCCAATTTTCTCCATCATCTCCTGTCTCCTTAATTCCAAACCTTCTTTTCCAGATGGAACCAAATTTAAAAGCAAAATTGAAAGGAATTGATGCATTTTGTGGCGAACGATATTGGGTAACATTTTCTGCCGAATTCTACTTAACAACCACAATTCCCTTTTTCAGGACCCCGAAATATGGAATGCCACAACGGTCCCCATCCTGACCCAATGCTACCAGCACACAACTCTTGTCTGGTTCCCCACTGCCATCGTCTTCTTGCTCGCCCCCATTCTTACAGCTCAAATCTTCTACCGTCGACCGAATCCCATTCCATGGACACGACGGATACAATTGAAAGTTGGGCTCGCGTGCGTGCTGATTGCCGATTCCTTATCAATGTTTACCGTGGCGATCTATGAGACACTGTTCCAAGGGTTCCCCTACGCCGTTGATTTTGTCTACCCACTGACGTTATGTCTCGCGATGGTGAGTACAACATTATGAAGATTTTCGAAAAAAAAAAAACAAAACAATGGAAAAAAATGTTGTTTTAGATCGTCCTCACTGCTCTAATCGTCTCTTGCCGCAACTATGGTATCGTCACATCTGGAGGCCTTTTCATCAGTTGGCTCGTTTTCACCCTCTCCGCTATCCCAGAACTAATGTATTGGATGCAACAAATGTTCTATCCAAACAAGCTATGGGACTGGTTAGACTATCCCCGATGCATTTCCTTCATAGTTTGGTTCTTCTGCTGCTCACTGGAAACTTATCTTCACTGCTACGCAGACTACTCACCAGAGGGATACAAATATTTGAATACCACCAGAAATCCGAGTCCCGAAATGACGTCTTCTTTTTTGAATCGCATCACGATGTGGTGGTTCAACCCATTGTGCAGTTTGGGTGTTCGGAAACCATTGGAAGTGTCGGATTTGTATTCGTTGAATGAAGCAGATACTTCGAACTTGCTGGTGCCAAAGTGGTATAATTTATGGGAGAAGCAGAGCAAAAGTAAGTTTTAGGAAAGATTTAAGAAATATATTCCTTTCTTCAGAATGCGAAGAACGCAATCGTCGCCGAGCAGGTGAAACCCATACTCCTCGCCAACGCACATCCTCCAACGACACCACACCACTGCTCCAAGACCAAGGTACAGACGACTACGGATCTTTGCCAGCAACTCAACCTCAAGAACTGATGCCCTCTATCATCTGGACCCTTTTCCTTATGTTCAAGTGGGATGTTATCACTGCAATGGTGGTCAAATTCCTCTCCGACGTTTTGCTATTCTGCAATCCACTACTCTTGAAATCCCTGATCCGGTTCACAGAACAACTAGAACGTCCAATGTGGCAAGGAGTGGTTTTGGCATTCACCATGTTCATTTCTGCAGAGCTCTCTTCGATTCTCCTCTCCCACTACTTCTATTTGATGTATCGAGTTGGAACACGAGTTCAAACATGTCTCACCGCTGCTGTCTACCGTAAAACTCTCCGTTTGTCAAATTCAGCTCGTCGTGAAAAGACTGTCGGAGAAATCGTGAATCTTATGGCTATCGACATTGACCGCTTCCAACAAATAACCCCGCAAACTATGCAATACTGGTCCAATCCCTTCCAAATTGGACTTGCCCTATTTTTGCTATTCCAACAACTCGGAGTTTCAGTCTTCAGCGGTGTTATTGTAATGGTTCTGCTGTTCCCTATCAATTTCGGAATCACCATGATCATCAGGAAGTGGCAAATTGAGCAAATGTACTACAAAGATGAGCGCACCAAGATGGTAAACGAGGTGCTCAATGGAATCAAGGTCATCAAGTTGTACGCATGGGAACCGCCAATGGAGCAAGTGATTGAGGACCTGAGAGAGAAAGAACTGGGATTAATTAAGAAGGCCGCATTCTTAAGAACATTTTCGGATATGCTCAACTGCGCATCTCCATTCCTGGTGGCTCTTTCAACATTTGCAACTTTCATCTTCATCGATCCATCCAATGTGCTCACTCCAGAAATCGCATTTGTCTCTCTAACGCTTTTCAATCAACTTCGTTCTCCGATGTCTCAAGTGGCAGAGCTCATCACCCAAACTGTACAAGTAATTGTTTCCAATCAACGACTGAAGGAGTTTTTGATGTCTGAAGAGCTCAATGAAGATGCCATTGACCACCGAGCAAGAGATAGTGAGCGTTTTTTCTAGTAGGGACCCCAATTTTATTCATTAATTTCAGACAGTGACGTTATCTGTGTCAAGGATGCATGCTTGTCTTGGGAGTCTCCTGATGAGAAGCCTGTTCCAAGTCTCACCAATATCAGTTTCAAAGTTCATCGTGGAGAATTGGTCACAATTGTTGGAAGAGTTGGTGCTGGAAAAACGTCGATGCTTCAAGCACTCATGGGAGAGATGGAAAAGATTAGTGGATCCATTTCTATGCATGGCAGGCTTTGCTATGTTCCCCAGCAACCATGGATGCAGAATAATACGCTCCGGCAGAACATCACTTTTGGAAAACAGTTCGATGAGTATTTCTACTCCCGAGTTCTAGATGCTTGTGCCTTGTACCGAGATCTTCAAATTCTACCATTGGGGGATAGTACAGAAATTGGAGAGAAAGGAATCAACTTGTCCGGCGGGCAAAAAGCGCGTATTTCCTTGGCTCGAGCTGTGTATCAAAACCATGATATCTACCTAATGGATGACCCAATGAGTGCCGTTGATGCTCATGTAGGAAGTCAACTCTTCAACTCTGTTATCGGCCCTGAAGGAATGCTGCGCAACAAAACAAGGATTCTGGTGACCAATGAATTGTCATATCTTGCAAAATCGGATCTGATCATTGTGATGAATGATGGAAAAATTGAATACGAAGGAAAATATAACGATTTGATGCAACAGGGTGCTTTTGAGCAGCTTCTGATAGAATGTGAGCAGGAGGAAAGAGAACGAAGAGAAGCCGAGGCGTCAGACGATGAGAGTGAAGGATCTGAACCAGGAGGCAGTGAGTTTTAGCTGACGCTCATGGAATAACCAATGTATATATTTCAGTTATGATCGAGAATGACTCTGATTTCGAATACGAGGATGATATGATGGCTTCTCCTATCATTGACCACGTCCTGGGAACCAGTCACATGTCCACCGTGTCCGGAATCATCAGTCGTCGCAGAACGTCCCAAGCCAAACAACGTCGTCGTATGTCAACCACGAAATCCCATACCGCTTCAATTGTTTCTGCTTCAACTACTAACACCCGTCAATTGACTGGAGCTGAACGAGTGGAGACAGGACGAGTGAAAATGGACACCTATTATAATTATTTTGGAGCTATGGGAATATCGATCGCAGTGATTTTTGTCCTTGGTATGACCACTAGTACAATAGTGTCGATGGGAAGAAACTTGTGGCTTACGGATTGGTCAAATGATAACGCAGCAAGAACAGGAACGAATTCCACCGGGAAAACGATTGGAGTGAGATTAGGAGTTTATGCAGGGCTTGGGTTTTCAGAAAGTGAGTTTTTCATACAGTATCTTATTGACCGGTACCCAATTTTCTAAACTATTATGCGTTTTCAGTCATCTTGCTCTTCATTGGAATGCTTTCCCTTCTTTATGGTGGTGTCTCGGCATCTCGAAACCTTCATGCTCCTCTAATGCGAAATCTCTTCCGGGTTCCAATGTCTTTCTACGACACAACTCCATTTGGAAGAATTTTGAATCGTATTGGAAAGGATATTGAGACAGTTGACGTCCTACTACCATTCAATGTTCAATTCTTCGCCCAATGCTTGCTCCAAGTTGTCTCTACACTAATCATCATTATGATTTCAACACCAGTGTTTGGAATAGTAATCATACCCCTTTCTGTGATGTATCTGATGGTTATGAGATACTACATTGCGACATCCCGGCAGCTAAAACGTTTAGAATCTATCACCAGATCCCCAATCTACAGTCATCTCTCGGAATCAATTCAAGGCTCAGCAACAATCCGTGCCTGCCATCTTGTTGACAGATTCTGTAAGCTGTCAGAATCCAAAGTGGATTCTCATGTCCAGTGCCGCTACCTGAACTATGTGGCAAATCGTTGGTTGTCAGTGAGATTGGAATTCATTGGAAACTGTATTGTGCTATTTTCCGCTCTGTTCGCTGCTCTTACAAGATCCACAACCACTTCTGGAGTCATTGGCCTTTCCGTTTCTTACGCACTAAACATCACCACAGTACTTAACTTTGCTGTCCGTCAAATCACAAAACTAGAGACCAATATTGTTTCTGTGGAGCGTGTGAAGGAATACGCCGAGACTGAAACTGAAGCTGAATGGAAGTCGGAACCTGGAAAGGAGCCTCCACAGAACTGGCCATCGGAGGGACGAATTATCATGAACAACTACTCAGCTAGATATCGTGCTGGTCTCAATCTAGTTGTTAAGCAACTCAATGTAGAGATCAAGCCACACGAGAAAATTGGAATCGTCGGACGAACCGGAGCGGGAAAATCGTCTGTAACATTATCCCTATTCAGAATTATCGAAGCAGCAGAGGGTCAAATCATCGTTGATGGTATCAATCTAGCAGAAATCGGACTGCATGACCTGCGATCTAATCTTACTATCATCCCACAAGATCCAGTACTCTTCTCTGGCAGTCTGAGGTTTAATCTAGATCCATTCCATCACTACACAGACGATGACATCTGGAAGAGCTTGGAGCAAGCAAACCTGAAAGATTTCGCCACGGCGCATCATGAGAAATTGGACTATATGATTACAGAAGGTGGAGATAACATTAGGTAACTAATCCTTATAATGACTAAGCCTCAAACTGAAATTTGTAGTGTTGGTCAACGCCAATTGGTCTGCCTGGCTCGCGCCCTCCTTCGTAAAACTCGAGTGTTGATTCTGGATGAGGCCACGGCGGCTGTGGACGTCTCTACAGATGCGCTGATTCAAAAAACTATTCGTGAAGAATTCGAGAATTCGACAGTTCTCACTATTGCTCATCGTCTGAACACAATTATGGATTACGATAGGTTTCATTCATGTGGACCCCAGAACCCTAATTTTAACTAATTTTTCCAGAATCATCGTGCTCAATGACGGAAAGGTTGGCGAGTTCGACAGTCCGCAGAAGCTTCTGGCAAACCGTGCATCTGAATTTTATTCAATGGCTAAGCGAGCTGGTTTGGTACACTAGTGCCTTGTAACTTTTTTTTTGTTTTTTTCTCACCGATAATCATATCAGTCGACCTTCTACTATTTTATTTTTTGTTATTTTTTGATGAATTTCTAACATTTCTCATTTCTAAATACCTCACTTTCTAATGATGTTACTAATTATTAAGATTTTATTATTTTTCAAAATTTTCAAATAATACAAGTCGATAAAAAGTACACGTAAAAGTTAAAGTTTTTTTTCAAAAGTTGCTTTGTGCTTTCTCACAAATCATTCCTCATCCTCATCTCGATATTCTCGTTCTCGACTCTCGGGAAATTCAACCATAGGCATTTCTTCAGGAAGTTTGACTGATTTTGAGAGCCAGTAGCAGATTGCCGCAAATATGATTGCGAAGATTTGGAAGAAGCTGTTGACTCCATGAAACATTTTTGTGAATTTGTCATTGTCGTAGAGGACACAGTTTCCGCGTTCTGAAATAATCAATAATTTGGCTCATCTGCATTACTGTATTTTCAATAATAGAAGCCCACCAAAGCCGTCAAACTTAAGCTGAAACATCTCGATTCTTGTGAAAGATATGAAAGATCAACTGATAATAAAATGTTTGTCATAATATCACCAGTATTTCATCAGTTTACACATTTCTGATATCTTTCATAGAAATTTAGATAATTGAGCTCAAAGTTGGCAGAGGTGGCATACTGTATTTCCAAATTTTATATCAAAATCTTACCATTAGGACACTGCCTGTTCCATAGAATACAGCAGAGATCAATGAAGAATCCATAAATCACTGGCGCCGGGATGAATCCGAACAAGTTGGTAATAAATGATGCCAAACTCAATGCGATAACTTTCTCTTCATCAAATACACTCCTCAGAACTATCATCATTGTGACCATAAAGAATAGATTCCCCAAAAATAGTCCAATCATCATCACAGCCAAGTAGGCAAAGAAAATATCACATTCCGGATGAGTTAGTCCTTTTTCCACAGCGTTTCCGTATACACATTGACAGTTGGACCACTGAAAGTTGAGATTTGGTGTAGGTATAGCTATTCATTGCCTAAGAGTGTTTCTTAATTTGTACCGTCGGTCCTATGTTTTCTCACAGCGGGTACACCCGATCCTATTACTTGATGATTTAAGTTCTTCAGTTCTAATACTCTCGAAAACACAAAATTTTAATTATTCAAACTTTCAGGATCAGACTCTTGATATCCTAAGAGAATGGAACCGTGACAAAGTTCATGGGACCACGGTCACGATCATGTTGGAATCGAGGTCTTTGGAGCCCGAAGGTCCAAAAAATATAACCTCTCTTCTAGGATAAAACTTACTGTATTTGAGAAAACATCATAATCTGTGCATCCGGCATGGCATGGAGAGTAGAAGTTCTGCCCGTTTACAGTAACACCATCGAATTTCAGAATAGTTTCACAGTTGCAATAAGCCAAACATTCTTGCTCTCGCTCTTGGTGATGATAGAAATGCCATCTGAAATTTTCTATTTTTTTTTCTTTTTTCAAATTTCGACAACTCACCTATCTGCATAGTCAACATAACTAAGACCTTCCACCTTTGGTTGAGAACATCCGAGATTCATTCCAATAATATAACTGACCAGAATCACTACCCAAGACATCAGCAGGCAAATAATAGAGGATCTTGGTGCAATATTATATCTAGACAAAATCCAACCTCCGAGAGCAGTTGATACAGCAATGGCTCCAACTGATATGATACCAGAGTAGATATCAGCCATACTAGCGGACCGTCCGTATTGGGTTTCAATGAATTTTGGAAGATAAGTTTGATAGCCTCCGATTAAGTAAGATCCGAACATCCAAGCAATGACCATGGTGATGTACACTTTATTGGTGAGCAGTTTTTTGAGGACCATTGGGAATTCACGAAGGAATAATTCAATATTTTCTTTGAAGGTTAGCCGATCTTCCGGGCTCACTTCTGGTCGAGAATGTTCGAGCATCAAGTGGAAAGAGTCAGGATGCCTGGAATGTTACTTGGGTTTTCAGAATCAAGGAAATCTGGTGTCACTCCAAGTTTGAGTCAAACTAACTTATAGGTTCTTGGGAAGAAGAAAAATGGAATTGCCAACAACAGATAAGCAGTTCCGCACAACAAAAAGCCCATCCACCATGCTCCAATCCAATGTTCATCGTGTGTGCCAATATGATCGGGTGCTAAAAAACCAAGATTCGTTGAAAAAAGTACACAACACAATTTTTTTCTCACCATCCCCAAGCGTTGTGTACACTCCGTTTAAAATAGAAGACAGCAAAAAGCCTAGTGCGGGCCCAAAAGCGTACATTGAGGTGAGAAGGCCTAGAAGGAATGGTGATTCTCTCTTCTGCTTTACATTGCTGTCGATGTAGACGTAAGCGATGGTGTTGAATGGAGCGGCAAAGATTCCGGCGAAGAGTTGACCAAATGCGAGGATGATGAAGGCGTTCTGAATGATTTCAGTGAAATCTTTTATTTTTTTAGGGCGGGTCTCACCGTATGCTCTTTGTGCTCTCTCCAACAATCTTCTCCCTGGGAAGATATCTCACGGCGCCCATTAACATCACAATTCATCTCCATAGCATAGGCCTCCTGAAACAATGGAATCATTTTGAATTTTCGGTGAAAAATGGGCATTTCTGCAGTCCTAAAAAGTGATCCAGAGTTTTCTAATTTTTCGGGAAATTTCAGAACGCACTAAACCAATTTAAAGATTCAGTTTTCTCAGTTACACTTTCTTGAAAAAATTCGATAAAGCGAAAAAATTGGTTTTCAAATGGCACAACTTTTATTTTATTGCTAATTTTGGCGTTATCGGCTTTTGGTAGGTAACTGAATATACCGAAAAACATGTATTAGAAGGGCCCCCACAGTTTCAACTTTGAGCTCTATTATCTTGGCTATTATAGGAGAAATCAAAAATGTGTCAACTGAAAAAATGTTTGAAATATTATGATAAATCTTTCATCAGTTGATAACTTTTTCAAACCTTTCACAGTAATGGAGATAAATTGGCTCAAAGTTAATAAGCCAGCCTTCCTTTTACAGATTCTACGGTATCATTAGAATGGAACTTGGCAAAAAGATTGTCAATTACAAAAATGAATAGTTTTTCAATGTTTAGTAATTTTGAAATTTTAAGACAAATCAGACATTTCTGGAGCACTTTTTCAAAATTTGAACTTTGACCAATATTACCAGGAAAAAATAAAACGTGACCCTTCATCTGGAACTGTGTTTTACCGTTTCTGGATCCGTTCAAAATGTGAAGTTTCAGAAAATCATCAACTTAGTAAAAATCACTAACTTAGTAATTTTGAACATAATCTATTTGAAATTTAAAAAAAACGGATTCCCTTCATATTTTAAAATTGAACTGTTCATTTTTCATTGAATATTTTTAAACTTTTTTTTATTTTTTCCGTAATTCATAGTACCTTTTCCTCTATTTTCTTTAAATATTACCCAAATCATCTCTTTTGTTCTTCCTTTATTTCTTTATTTCTCTATTCCTCACCTTTTTCTGCAATAACTGCTCTTGCGTGTAATCAGCGGTTCCATAAAACAGCACCGGAAGTGCCAGCATAAACATTGACAATGAACTCAGGATGACGCCTGAAATTAATTCCCCATTATTTCGGTTGAGTCATTACCTTTTCCAAAATTTCCACAAAACATTAGGAAAAAATCCCTTACCAATTCCAGTAATTCTTGGCAGGTGGTAGTGAGATCCGATGTACCCGATAAGAAGAATAGCCATTGTGTGTCCGATATCGTACAAAGACAGAAGCCATCCAGATTTCTCCGACGAGAATCCGAATCGCTTTTCCAACGTTGTCAACATCCCGACAACATATCCCAAGTACGTCCCTTGCACTGCTATGACCAGCACCATTAAAAGAACAAATATGTTAATTGAGAATTTGTACTTTTTGCCGGGTAGAGGTGTCCGGTCCGTCATTTCTGAAATTTGAAAGAATAATAATAGCTTGTAAGTTGAAAAAAAAACATGAAAGAAATATTGTGAATACAAGAATGGCACACACACACACACACAGTCAATGTTTGTGTGTGCTTGATAAGAGTGTTGAAAGAAACAAGAAGAAGAAGAGGAGGAAAAAAACCGCCAAAAAAATAGTGACTCATCACGAACGAAAAAGAAAATAGTATTTGACACAGAGACCGACGGGGCATGGAGGGGTGAGAGAGTAAATAGGGATAGATGCCAACTATTCTATTTACCTACCTTAGAAAAAAAACGACTAGGTTCAAATTTCGTATTCTTATATGTGTATGTTTCGAGTTACACATCAATTCATATTTCAAGAAATTGATAATAAGAAATGTTCTTGGTGGGTGTTTGGTAGAAATTGGAAAACTAACAAAACTTAAAAGATGAGACCGATTGAAGACAGAAAATTTAGTACTTGTGTGTTTGAATTGGCGGGAAGAGAAGGTCCTCCTCGGAGACATAAACACCATAATGGTGACTGTCGCCTTCTGGGGGGAAAAGGAGAATGGAATTACAGGAGACGGAGAGTAACAAGTGTCCTTCATCGGAAAATAATGCATTACTCCGTAGTACTGGACAGTTTCTTGTATTCATGATGGCAGAGTGAATGGATATGGTTGCGAAATTTTTTATGGAAATTGTTTCGAAATTGGTTCTAATTAGCATGTGGGAATTTCGAGGTGGTTGGAGGGAGGCAATTTTGATTGTGGTGTACCGGGAAGTAGAAATCATGATCTATCGAAAAACCTGTAATAGAAGAGCCCCACACTGGCAAGTTTGTAATCAATTGTCTCAATTCTATGCAAGATATTAAAAACGTGTAAACTGATGAAATTTTGCAAATTATGAGAAACAATTTATCAGTTGGCAATTTCTGATATCTTTGACAGGATACAAGACAAATTGGCTCAATTTTTCAAGTTAATGGGCCATTATACCTGTAACGGTAATTTTTTTTAAATTCTGAGATTCTGAAATTCTGAGATTCTGAAATTCTGAGATTCTGAAATTCTGAGATTCTGAAATTCTGAGATTCTGAGATTCTGAAATTCTGAGATTCTGAAATTCTGAGATTCTGAAATTCTGAGATTCTGAGATTCTGAGATTCTGAGATTCTGAAATTCTGAGATTCTGAGATTCTGAGATTCTGAGATTCTGAGATTCTGAGATTCTGAGATTCTGAGATTCTGAGATTCTGAGATTCTGAGATTCTGAGATTCTGAGATTCTGAGGAGGTTTCACAAGTGGAAAATCTGAAACAGTGATTTTTTGTATACCAAGTCAATTGTAATATTTTCCATATCCTAAATTATATTTTCATGCACACCACATATGTACAAAAGATCGCGACCACCGCACGTTCCGCCAATGTTGAAACAGCGTTATCTGATGAAGGTGCGAAGCCGTTTTTCTGCCCTATCTAGGTTCGAAATTTAGCGACATCTCAATACCCTCTTCTTTTCTATTCTCTCTTTTTTTCAGTATCTCGTTTTCTAGAAGCGGAACTTCCTACCTCTCGCTGGCTTCCCTTTTTGATGAGATTCGTTGCCGAATGTGGGAGTTCGGAGGAGAATGTGACGGGCAGCGAGGGAGATCGGTATCTTGGATATTCCACATGCAAAGCATTTAGAGAGGAGAAGCTTCTCGCGAATTTTCTTCTTGGTGACTTTTCACTTTTTTCACTGATATTCAAATGTGGAGCAATTCTCCAACTGTACGTTTTTTATGAATAAAAAACACGTCGCCAAATTTTAATTTTGAGCTAATATATCTCGGTTCCTGTAAATGATATCAAAAATCTGTCAACTGATAAAACATTTTTGACGTTATGTCGAACATTTTGTCAATTGATGACTTTTTGATATGTTGTACAGAAAATGAGATATAATGGCTTAAAGTTGACGGTTTTGGGCACAAACCAAAAACCGAGAAAAAATTGAAAACGGTTTTCTCGCTATTTAACTTCCAAAAATAGCATATTTTGAGTTTGAGGAGCATACTCTTTCGAAGTTTCGAGTTTCGAACCAAGAGTTATGTTTTGAGCTACAGAAGGAATTTTCGGACATTACTATCAATCTCAGATTTTCAATAGTTAATTTTGGGGTCCTATCCCAGGTCATATCCCGATCCCTTTCCAAACCGTCAACTGTAAGCCCATATTTTTTCCCATTTCTGTAGCAGATAACAAAAATAACAAAAAGTTGTCAACTGATAAAATGTTTATCATAATATTAAAAATATTTTGTCAGTTAACCACTTTCTAATACCTTTCACAGAAAATGAGATATGTGAGCTCGAAGTAGATTATATAAAGGTTCCTATGGTAGATATCAAAATGTGGTCAACAAATAAAATGTTTGTGATATTATGACAAACATTCTTTCAGTTTACAGTTTCTTGTTATCTTTTGTAGAAAAGGAGATAGTTGAGCTCAAAGTGTACGGAGATCGTGGGCTTTTATTATAGCATTTGTACTTGTTTCCAATAAATTTTTTCAATAAAAATATCTTATTACGATATAGAATCGTGAGAAACATAATTACATATTTTTAGTATTTGTTTCCAATGATTTTCAGGAAAAAAGTCCAATTCATTTTTTTCAGATATCCGTCTTCCTCCGCCGCTACCGCACGTCAATTTCTTTATGCTCATTGGTCATCGTATTATTCCTAGTGAACATCTCAATTCATTCCAAAAACCAAGGAGATCTTCTGACAGCACAGGCAAGTTCCCCTTATCTTCACATTCATCCATTCCAAAAGTGACGTTGGTCACCAGACAGACCTTTTTTGGAAAAGTCTACCGATTATCTAACCGTTCCGTTCAAACGATCTTTCCTTAATGAATATAAATTCCATTTTTTAGAACAAAAACAATGCGGAACCAGATTTCTCGATAACCGAAGAGTTGCGAATGTTGCGACTAGCGTTTTTGAAATGGAGGACTTGCATGAGAGAAGTGCTTGATGATCATCAGTTGTCACTGGATGACATGGATCCTGAAGATCCGCAGTTTAGTTATTTGAAGTGGTTGGTTAGTCAAGCCGAGAAGAAACATAAGGAAGTGGATGAAGATACTGGAGAGAATTTTGATCATGTAAGAATCTATCATTATTGATTCTCTGGATTAATCAAGTGTTGTAGCTCTGGCATAAATTGGGATCCTATGCAGACAAGTGCCGTTCGAAAACTGATTTATGGCATATGGAACCTGAAACTGTAACTGGTACAGCTCTGAAATTCTTTATGCCATCCCCATCGGACACATCGGCGACATTCGTGAGAGTTGGAATTGGAGCTAATGTTTCTATCGAGCGATATTTCAAGAAACGATTATCACCGGTATATCTGATACCCATAATCTTGGAAATTTCTCATTTTCCAGGATTCTGAATTCTACGGAGCTGATCCAGTATTCATGGAAAACTCCCAAATTTATTCTCCTATTGGTATCTTCTTCCCATTTGCAGTTGGAAATGAGACAGGATTGAAGCAAGCAACATTGAAATATTCCACTGGTAGTTTTCAATACAAGCTCAATTTCCTAAACTAGAAACAATTTCAGAACGAGTCTCATCGAAATTTGTCAACCACATTGGAATTGATATCTTCTTCAAGAACCTCATACGGAAAGATATAATTGACTACTTGATTTTCGAGGGAGACGGAGGAGAGTATGATATGATGGCACATTTGGCAAAGGATGGGACTTTGGATAAAGCTGGAATCACAGTTTGTCAAATTAACATAGAATATCATCTTCCCAAAGAGATGAAGGATCCGAGGAAGGAGATTTTCCGGAAACATATCATTCAATTTGTTCGGTAAGTTATCTATAAATTTTAGAGCATGCACAACAGATATGGATAGTCATTGTCTGTTAAGAGAATGATTTCCTGAAAAATCTGAAATAGAAAACTCTTAAAGAGCGCAACTTTTGATTTACCGTAACACCTGTAAGAAGAGTACCCATACTGTCACGTTTCAGCAGATTTATCCCGGCTCTTATGCAAGATATCCGAAAATTGTTAACTGATAAAATCTTAGTGATATAATGATAAACAATTCATTAGTTAACAACTTTTTCATAGCTATTACATTGATCGCGATAAATTTATTCAAAATTTGAAGGTAGCGAGTCCGTGTTACCATATTGTCAAAAAACTTGCAACTCCGCTGACAACGAGCAAATTCAGACCCTCAATTTTGACTCCTTCCCATTGAATTCAACCTAATTCAACATTCCCGAACCCCATATTCTCAATTTCCAGAGATCGTAAATACACACTGCTCTCTGTCACCAATATGGGTAATCTACGAGTCTTCTGGGTGAACACATCATCATTGGAATGCGCCAGGCGGTATTTGGAACGGTTATTCTCGAATGATGTTGATTTGGTTTAATCGCTAATGAATAGTTTAGATATATTCTGTGTTTTTTTTTCTAGAAAAATCCATTTATTGTTCAAAGTTCAGAAAAAAGACGGTTTGGGGATCTTTGGAGCATGGGGTCGGCAAACAAAAGACATGGAAAGTGGGGGACATGAGATAATAAATCAACGGACAAATTGTAATGGGGTAGGGAAACTGAGCAATGAAGTTTTTCACTGTAAACGATTTTGAGAAAGAAAAAAGCGGGGAATAGGAAACTAATATTCTACGGATTCAGAGCGATGTAAGTTGGAAAAAGGACTTGGGATAGTTTTCAAAAGTTCTAGGTTGGAAAGGGCCTAAGATGGGCATGTTGAGGGAAGGGTAATATTGTCGACAAAAGAGGGTTTTGGGGAAAGGTCGGGAGAGGAAGAAGAATATTAAGGAAAACTGACACTGTTTCTGGGAGATTGAAATCCAGTAAAGAAACAAAGTTTGATAGAGGAAGCTCGAGACACTGAAGCAACATCAGCACAGAGGGTTATTGGCGGCAACGTTGACTCCTCTTGGTGGTCGCAGTACTCTGCAATAAACGATTGTTAGCAATTCATCTCATTTTAGTCAATAAGACTCACCTTTCTCCTCTTTGGAGTGGTCTCATCTTCTTCGTCGTCGTCCTCCTTCTTCTTTCTCTTGGTAGAATACTTCGCGAGCTGAAAACTCAAACTTTTCAAACACTTAAGTTGAAGATGACTCACGTTGTCGAAAGCTCTGATTTGAGCAGAGCGACGCGCCGGCTCGGTGGCCTTCTGTAATTTGTTTCAAATTTTTATTTAGATTTTTATTTAGATTTCTATTTGGATCCATGTGAAAACTACTTTAAAAAGTAAAAAAACTAACTCTTTTCCGTTGTTTCCGGCTCCCGTCATCATCCGGCAACTTGTCGCATTTTGCGCACCAATAGTTACCCTTGTACCCGGGGAACTCTGTCCAGGTGGTGTCTTTTCTGTGATACCAACAGAGACACCACCCGCACAGTCTATCCGTCGAGTTCTTCCGACGACTGAGACCAGCCGGAAGTTTGCATCCCGGGCACATGAAGCACTAAACACCGATTTTCAGAATTTTTCGAAATATTTATAATTCTTACAACTTGCAGCTCACTTTCCTCCTCGTTGTTCGCCGCCTTCTTGGGACGTCCTCGTCCACGCTTCACAGCAGAAGAAGCTGGAGCTCTCTTGATCTGCTGCAAAACACAGTTTTTATAATTTTCCTTGTAGCATATCTTTTGGTTCCATAAATGAGGTGAAACTGTGACTAACCAATTTTCGTCCACTCTTTCTTTGAGGCATGGCTGCTGGTGTGGGTGGTCCTGCTGGTGCTTGGACTGGAGCTATTTGAATCGGAGCTGCTGGAAGTGGAGAGCGAGTTTCCTGAATTTCAAGAGATTCTTTTTGTGATTCATACTTTTATCATTTCTGACATGGAATGACTCCCAAGTGTTACCCTCGAAAAAAATCGAGACCTACATAGTTAGAAAGAGCGTAAAAAGTTATCCAAGAATCCAAAAGGAATAGTTGGTAAAAAATTTTTATAAGGAGTTATGGACCAAAACGTACCAAAAAATGGCAAAAATTTCAAAAATTCATAACATTGTCAGTTTATGTCCGTTTGTTGAAATTCAAAAAACAGTAGATAGACAATCAATTGAAATTTTGGAAAAAGTATCTTCATATTTTTTTCCTATTGATTGAAATATTGATTTTTTGAAAAAACCGAAAAAATTTTCAATTTCTCAAAAATCCCAAGTTAACTTTTTTTCTCATTGTGACCATTGAATTCAGCACATATGATTTACTATACAAACGTGTCAATACCCCGGGGGGAATCATGCTCACACAAGTTATGCCAAAAAATATCGATTTTTGGCACTTGGCTGCTTTGAATTCGTTGTCCTCGGCGGCCGGTATAGAGAGGGACATACTTCTTTTTGTGATTTTTACATGCGTATCGTTTACCTGGAATGTTTGAAACACAATTCAGTAACACATGAAGTCGAATATTCAAATGTCGTACCATTTCTAAAATCAGCACTTGAAAAAAAATCAAAATTTTGACCTTTCACAGGGCACATCTATAGTCAAACTTGATGGAAACAGCCAAACTCTTTTTTTAACATAATCAGAAGAACGTAATCTTATCAACGGCTTGAACAGAATTTTGATTTAGGCCCTAGAATCAAAAATATTTACAATTTTCCGAGCCCGACCCCTATTTTTAGTGAATTTTGACCTTTCACAGGGCACATCTATAGTTAAACTTGATGGAAACAGCCAAACTCTTGTTTAAACATGATTAAAATGACAAAATCTTATCAACGGCTTGAACAGAATTTTGAATTAGGCCCTAAAAATAAAAATATTTACTGATGATGGGACACCACTTGCTTTGGACCATAACTCGAAAACGAGACGAAATTTCAAGAAATTGTTAACGCCATTCGATTTAAAATTAAAAATTAACTAAAGACAACTGTTATTGGTTTGTTCAATATTGTTGAAGTAGGTGAAATGAACGATTTTCGAAATGTATCCTGTCAGTTTTGGATTATCGAATTCGACCATTATCTGTTACACCTACTTCCACCACACGGACCAAACTAATATTATGTTTACAGTAGTAATTTTCAATTTTAAATCGAATGGCGTTAACAGTTTCTTGAAATTTCGTCTCGTTTTCGAGTTATGGTCCAAAACAAGTGGTGTCCCATCATCAGAAAATATTTTTATTTTTAGGGCCTAATTCAAAATTCTGTTCAAGCCGTTGATAAGATTTTGTCATTTTAATCATGTTTAAACAAGAGTTTGGCTGTTTCCATCAAGTTTAACTATAGATGTGCCCTGTGAAAGGTCAAAATTCACTAAAAATAGGGGTCGGGCTCGGAAAATTGTAAATATTTTTGATTCTAGGGCCTAAATCAAAATTCTGTTCAAGCCGTTGATAAGATTACGTTCTTCTGATTATGTTAAAAAAAGAGTTTGGCTGTTTCCATCAAGTTTGACTATAGATGTGCCCTGTGAAAGGTCAAAATTTTGATTTTTTTCAAATGCTGATTTCAAGAAATGATACGAAATTTGAATATTCGACTTCATGTGTTACTGAATTGTGTTTCAAACATTCCAGGTAAACGATACGCATGTAAAAATCACAAAAAGAAGTATGTCCCTCTCTATACCGGCCGCCGAGGACAACGAATTCAAAGCAGCCAAGTGCCAAAAATCGATATTTTTTGGCATAACTTGTGTGAGCATGATTTCCCCCGGAGTATTAACATTTTTTTATAGTAAATCAAATGTGCTGAATTTAATGGTCACAATGAGAAAAAAAGTTAACTTGGGATTTTTGAGAAATTGAAAATTTTTTCGGTTTTTTCAAAAAATCAATATTTCAATCAATAGGAAAAAAATATGAAGATACTTTTTCCAAAATTTCAATTGATTGTCTATCTACTGTTTTTTGAATTTCAACAAACGGACATAAACTGACAATGTTATGAATTTTTGAAATTTTTGCCATTTTTTGGTACGTTTTGGTCCATAACTCCTTATAAAAATTTTTTACCAACTATTCCTTTTGGATTCTTGGATAACTTTTTACGCTTTTTCTAACTATGTAGGTCTCGATTTTTTTCGAGGGTAACACTTGGGAGTCATTCCATGTGAGTAATGTATCATTTTTCAGTTCTCAAAAAACTCCATATATTTTGGTTCTATAAATGAAGAGAAACATGAACTAACCGGTTTGCGTCCTCTCTTTCTTGGAGGAATAGCTGCTGGTGTGGCTGGAGCTGCTTGGGCTGCTTGGGCTGCTGGCCCTACTGATCCTGCTGATTGTCCTGCTGCTTCTGGTGCATCTGGTCCTGCTGCTGCTGCTTGGACTGCTGGCCCTGCTGATCCTGCTGCTTGTCCTGCTGCTGCTGGTGCATCTGGTCCTGCTGCTGCTGCTGCTGGCGACGCTGGTCCTTCTGGTCCTGCTGGTCTTGCTGCTGCTTCTGGTGCATCTGCTGCTTCTGGTGCATCCGGTCCTTCTGGTGCTTCTGGTGCATCTGGTCCTGCTGAGCTTGCTGGTAATGCAGGTGCTTCTCGAGCTTCTGCCGGTTCTTGGACTGTATCTCCTTGAAGCGAAACTGCTGGAGATAGAGAGCGACTTTCCTGAAATTTATGTTGATTCTATTTTTTATTAATATCCGTATGTTTTCCAAGCAAGATTTTATTTTTCAGCTTTTCAAAAACCACTCAACTTACCGATGCTTGAATAGCCTTCTCCTCCTCAACGACTGGTTGATCGTGTCTTTCAGGTTGAACTGCCTCATCAGACACGATACCACCAAATTCATAATCTTCATCTGCATGAACGACAGGACCAGAGAAAAATCTGAAACGATCCTCATCAATTTCGTTCTCCGACGTCCCCACTGGAGCTGATGTAGCTTGAATGAGGCCATCTGGAGCAAGAGGAGCAGGAATAGCTTCTGAGGCTTCTTCTTTGACTGGAGCTGCGGCAGAATCTTCTGGCTCAAAGTGAGCTGGACATGCAGATTGAGCTTTTGAAGAAATTGGCTCTTGACCAGCGGCTGGAGCTTCTGGAGAAACATCATCTGGAGTCTCGGCAGAAGCTTCTGGGTTGAGGGCGGCTGGAGCACAAGATTGAGCTTCTGAAGCAATAGGCTTTTGAACGAGTTTCGCAAAAAGCTGCTCTAAGACTGCTGCAAATTTCCGAGATCGTCTGCGGCGAGCTGCTTCATGCCGATTCGCAACTGCCACATGCCGAGTAGCTGCCACATGCCGAGTTGCTTGATAAGAACGAGCCGTGGATGCTGGACGAATAAGCGCTGCATCTTCTGGGGCTGGTTGAGCAGCAGTTTCCTGATTGTGAGTGAGCATCCCAGAAAGTGGAGAAGCTTCTGGGTGGGTGATTGCGGCTCTTGCTGAGAGAACAGGGCCAACAGCTGGGACTAGTATCGCTGGAGTTGGCCGTGGTACCAGCAGAGCATTTGCATTGACAGCCTGAATTTAGAAATCATTTAAATGGCGGAATCACACAAAATCTAAAAACTCCTACCCATCTGCGCTCAAAGCTATATAAAATTTTAAAAACGTTCCTATTTCAAAAGGCTACTAGAGCAAAATTGTTTTTTTTTTTCTGGACTAGAATTTTCTTTTAATTTGTTAACAGGTCAATTTAAATAAATATATTTTAAAGCAAATTTTGAAGAAAAGATCTAAAACGCTTTCAGCATCTTTCTTAGTTTTTCAAACTCTACTTCAATTTCCAACTCGAATGGAACTTCTTCCATACTGCCAAGTACTCGACATGCCTTCGATGGTCTTTTTCTCATTTTCACAGTTTTCTAATTTTTTGTAAGGCTTACTTTTATAGCTTGGGACGTGGGGTTGGGGATCTGATTTTGGAATTTTGGATTTTAAAAAGGAGGGGATCTTTTGAACTATCAGTTTTGATTCTAGTTTCTTTTGGGGTTCTTCCACTGTGGGTAACAGTCGAGGTCAACCCCGTCTCTGGACAACAGTGTCCTTTTTATCATCGATCTTCATAATTGGGAGTATTTCTTTTGGCATGCATCGACTATGTCTGTTGCGGAAGGAATGGCCCTGCCATTTCTTCCTCAATTTTCAGTAAATACACATTCGGTATTATTAAACGTGTCAACCACATCGGTGGCTTAATCATCTTATCTTATCTTATCTACGATCTGATCAATCGCCGCTATATAAGCTGAAGAAACCAACGACAAGATGTCTTCATTCGTTCCAATCCAATCGGTTTAACTCTACGATGATCGGCTCAATGGCAGCGCACCAAAGGAAGGACAAGGATAGACAAGGATGGGACCACGAGGACAACTCGGAAGAAGAATATGCTCCAATCGGGAGCCAGCCGATAACTCTTTTTATTCAATAAATTAGTTAAAATTAAACGGCTTAATGTTGTTCTCATCTGATACTAGATAAATTAATGCTCTCTTGCTCATCCGTACGGTTAGGGGCTCACCACCCAATATGCCGTCTCGACAGTGTATATTATCTTGAACCAACCATTGGGATCTCCATCTCCAGAATAGGGGCATCTTCTTTTTCTTCTGAATTCTCAGAATTCGCAGTCAGCACTGGCATCCCATCATGTTCATCAAAATCTTCGGTAGTTTCTGATAGAGTTGGGACCACTTCTGGTTTCTCGGATCTGGAAAAAAATGAATAATTAGTGTCAATTGCTAAACTTTTCGTGAGATTGTCAGGCACACTTTTCTAGTTGAACCTTTTTTTTTCGAACTTTTAAAAAGTCCACTTTTTTAAAAGCCCACAGTTCAACTTGTCTATAAAATGTGCAACATCTTAAACATGATTTACACCCGTTTTTTTAAAATTTTCCTCTTTTTGAGATTTCTCGGAAACTTTCACTGCTTTGTTTTTAATTTAAATCATTTTTAAAGCCAATATACCGTAAAACCTCTAATAGACCGACACCCGGATCGTCCACTCTGAGCCTATATATCTCACTTCTTTTAAAAGATATCAAAAAGTGGTTCACTAGTAAAATGTTTATCAGGATATCAGCAACATGTTACTAGTTAGCCACTTTTCGATATCTTTCGCAGAAAATGAGATATATAGGCTCAAAGTGGACGATCCGGGCGTCGGTCTATCAGAGGTTTTACGGTATCTCAATTCCTGTAAGAGATAATGAAAAGTTGTAAACTTTTTTTTCTGTTAACTTTTTTTATCTTGCATAGGAGCCAAGATAAATTAGCTCAAACTTGACCGTGTGGGAGCTCTTCTATTACAGGGTTTTTAGTGAAATTTCTGACGACCTATTTTGGAAAATATAAAATTTACTAACCGAGTCTCTTCACTTTTTTCTCGAACGTTTTGATTGATATCTGCTTTCTTCTTTTCCTTTTCTTTCTCCTTCTGAATCTTTGGTGCCGTCTTCTTTCTCTTCTTCTTAATTCTCTTCCAATACCGATGGAAACTTGCACAATCTACATTTGGCCTCGGAATATTAGCTTGATTGTAGCTGGGCCTACACCTCTGACACCTGGAAAATGTTTGTTATGAAAAATCGACAGTTTCAATTAAAACTCACTCATCATCAGAATATTCCACTTCCGACCAGTATTCATCAGAATCCAATTCTTCTTGAACACTGACCATATATCCTTGTGGATAGACATATCTTGGTCCATCAGCATAGTATACAATGGTTTTCTCGGTTACTCTGAAATATTTTCTTTGAATTTTCAACTATTAAGCAAAGCGAACTCACATAGGAGGTTTTTCCCAAACACAACGACCATTCACAATTTTCCAGATAGTGTTTTGGACTTTGGGAGGTTGTGCGGCTACTGGGGTTACCTCTGAAAAAATAAGATAATAGAGATCCTCAAAGTTCTAAAATTTCAGTTAATACCTTTTTTTGGTTTGTTGAGATGATGATTTCTGACATGGGTATCTAGATCCTTACTAGTCGCTTTGCTCACAGTGCATCCTTCCACGAGACATTTGAATGGTCTTGCATTTGTGATGTGTCTTGTCTTAAAGTGGGTCTTCATCCACTCTGTCTTAAATTTTTGACATTTTGATTTTAAACTAATATTAACTTTTTATGCAAACCTTTTTAGTTATATCTCCTCTAGTTGTGCTTGTTTCACAGTGATCCCACTCACAAACCACTTCTTCCTCACCATCCTCATTATTCACAACTTTTGGAATGTGAGCTTCTAGAACGTGCTCCAACAAGTCCTCAACTGTGTCGAATGGGTCGGACGACTTCGGACAGTATTCCCATAGGCAACGGTTGTTCTGAAATGTACAGATGTTAGTTAATTAGCGCTCAGAAACCCCCCCCCCTTATTTGCTTTCTTATTAGTTTTTTGAGATTTTTCTGGTTTTCAGATTTTCAGACTTCTAATTAAAATTTTTAAGTTGCCGATTCGTATGACGCACATGTATGACATGAGCTTCGAACAGCCAGAATCAAAAGAATTTTTGAGAAATCTGAAACATTCATGGTTGTCAATATACCTAAACACTCTTAAAGAACGCTACCCGGACCGTCTATTTTGAGCTTTTATATCTCATTTCTTTTGAAAGATAGCAAAAAGTTGTCAACTAATAAAACATTTATTATAAAATGACAAATGTTTTGTCAGTTACCCACGTTTTGATATCTCTCACAGAAAATGAGATATATGCTCTCTGAGTTCACGTTTTGGGTGGTCTCCTTTCGGAATATTTACGGTAACTCTACTGAAACTAATAGTTATACTCTGACTAGCATCCTCGGCCTACGGCCGACTCCGCTAGGATTTCACTCAAAACTTAACAACTGTTTTCAATTTTAAGCAGATCGGGTCATTTGTCGTCTAAATATACAGTAAAAGCTCTAATTTAATGCCATGGCGTTCTATTTTTCAATGCATAGCTGGGAGAGTGTTCTATTAGAGGGGGCGTTCAATTAGGAGGGGCTATGTATTAGAGTGTTTAGGGTAGGTATCAAAATTTTACATCTCGTAATCGTGGCGGATTTTTGATTTAGAGCCTAGTCCGGTAGGAAAAAACCGGAAAACCGGAAAAAAAAGTCGGATCCACTTGTACGTTTTGCATCATATCTTGGTTCAAAAAGTACCACTTTTGACGATATTTAGCAACCTAATAGCCATAGAGACTTTCTACCGATTAAAAAAATCTCTCACTCTCAGATTCTTGTACTCTCAGATTCTTTTTGTATTGTTTATGTCAACAATGTAAAACAATTATATGTGGAGAGTAGCTAGTCGTCGCCAGAGATGTGCAGAATCGCATTGTTTGGAATTTTGGAGATTGGGAATAGTCCGAAAATTGTAATTAAGAAATTTCAACCCCTCAGTCCCATGATTGTGGCATATGACCCATTCCTAATTAAAGGACTACCGAACCTTCTATCCTGCGTAAAAACCTTCCATCCACCTGTTCTAATAGCCATTTAATGACGGTCTTTTTTTCTATAATCCCCCTATTAACAAACATGGCAAACAACGATCCCAGATTTGCCTTGTCTTTTCTTGTCGTTCAGATTGTTAAGAGACAAAAATTGATTCTTCTACAGGGTGCGGCAAAAGTACGTGTGCATAACTTTCAAACTAAAAACCCCTTATTGTCGTTTGCCATACAGGGCCCAAACAATTTCCAATTAATATTTAAGGACATTTCAAGTATATCTGCCAAATTTTGAAAAAATTCCATGACCCATTCAAAAGTTATAATTGTTTGAATTCACCACCTCAGAATTTCTACTTTTATTTGGACTGCTTTTTTGGGTTTCAGAGTAGGTTGTAAGTAAACTGAAAGGAACATTCTTTGGAAAAACATTTTATTGTAAACTGCAAAAACTGTAGTTTCTAAAAAACAGAAGAGTTTTCGTCAATGATTTTCTTGAGCTGAGCAGCAATCATTTTCTCGAAAGTGGTGAAAATTATGTTTTTCCTTCTATATCGCTCTGGGTAAAGAGCTAGCGTGAGGAACCAATATATCATTCAAATCCTTATCCAATACTCTATGTCACAGCATAGTTTTTACAACATTAGCTAACCCCTAAAAGATTTCAAACGAATGAATTCATTTTTCAAGGTAATGTTGGCACGCAACTTCTTTTAATTTTATTCCAGCATGCGCTTAGATCAAAAAGAGACAAGTAGGAGTGCTCAAACTATGTCATGACAATGAAAATGAATTGTAGTTTTCGAAAAACATGCTACGTTTTCCACTCCAATCAGTACCTACTATTCAGATATGGTTTTCCGCTGACCGTTCAAAATTCCGAAAAACTTATTTTTTCTTTTGGGAATGAGACAGATAGGCAAAACTATATATCATTCTGACCAGCTCTTTTTACCTTATCGTAATATATAACTTTCCTAATTCTAGGAAAATTCCCCTCGAATTCCTGTCGATTTGAAAAGTTTTTTGTCGAAACAACCGGTTTTTTAAACTACCTATGTAAACTTGAAAGGCATCTATTTCATTGATCACCAAATCATACAGTCTCATGTTTCATGCACGTTATGAACAGGATTCATAGTTTCTAGAAATTGATATTCCAAAGTCCCATCAATACCAGTAAGGCAGACAGAAAAGAGTAAACTTGAAAAAAGCTTCGTGCCTCAAGCATTATGTGATCAACCACTCTTCCGATCCTAGCGAAAAAACTAAGACAGATAATTTTACAAACCAAAGTTATTGTTAAATTTCAGCGTTGAAATATTCTACCTGCAAAGTTTCACATTTTTCCGATTACTTAGAAGAAAGTTACAACGACTTGTTTATGCACACGTACTTTTGCCGCACCCTGTAGTTAAATTCAAAAGTAAACCTCTCGCTTGCTCAGAAGAATTGCTTCTTTGAAAAATTATTATTTCTCGATTCAAAACTATCGGAACCCCAAAACTGGGCTCTAGCTCAAAACAAGAATAATTTTGAAATTATCAAAACTAACCCCTATTAGCTTGGCAGTGTGGATCCCCAAGTCGGTTTTTTCCGTGGGCTGAAAAAGAAAGGATTAGAAAGTGATACACGTTTAAAGTCGAACATTTTTAGAGAAACGTGTCCAAAAAATCATACTTCTCACTAGCCGGGCCGGGCCGGGTCAAAACGAAAAATTCTTCGGCCCGGCCCGGCCATGACCTGGCCCTGGCCCGGCGGGTCGACCCGGCCTGGCCCTGTCGGCCCGGGTCAGGTTCTGAAATGTCATAAATCTGAATTTTCCGAATTTTTTCGAAGTTTCAATTAAATTTTCGAGAAAAATCGATGTTTTACATTCTTGTAAGGGTAGATTAGTACAGTAATTTTCTTTTTTAAGCGGAATTCAATAATTTTCTCTCAAAATGTTTTTGAAAAATCAGGTACCCGGGCCTACCGGGCCGGGCCGGGTCACCGGGTCGGCCCGGAATTTGACAAGTATGCAAAAAATTACCTTCCCATGCCCTTCAGACATCGTTGAAAGACTCCTGGATAGACTCGTCGATAGATTGATAGACTACCTGAAAATAATAAATTCAATAAAATAATCGATACGTTGAAGAGAAAAAATCGGCGCGAATGACAAGGGACAGCGTTCTAATAAGATTGACCGAAAATATATTGAAACAAACAAGTATTAAAACCTAGAAATCAAGCAAAATGACATAAATTTCTTGACAGAGTCTCTAGAGGGGGGGACTAAGACTGAGCAATAGTCCGCAATCAACGCCACAAACAAATTCAAACGAACGCTGTTCGCGCGCAAGATCGGGATATGCGGAGTGTCGTTGCTGGGAAGGGGACACCTTCAAAAGGGCAACTGCACCGTGCAAGAAAAAGAGCATAGGAAGACGGAGAGTTAGAGAAAGGGACAGATGTGGGAGATCGATATATCATATGCGCAAGAGAGGGCTGTGTTGCACAAACGGCCTCCAGGGCAAAGACAATGTTCATAATATAAGTTCCCTAAACTGGAAAAACTTGTGGGTCCTCCGTCGGATATGCTGTGTCGCTCTCGGTTAATACGATGGCGCAATGTGCATCCTTAAGCTCAGTTATCTCAGTTTCTATGAGAATTGTAAAAAAAATCGGTTAAATGTTAGTGATAATACGATGAACATTTTCTCAATTGACCATTTTTCGATATCTTTTACAGGAAATGAGATATATGAGCTCAAAGTTGACCGGTTTTTCTTGGGAAATCTAGGATTCCGCAGAGTAAGCTGAGACACTTTTGAGTTCATTGGAAAGCGCCAAACAACTTTCGGAACGATTAATGATGTTGATTTGGTGTGATTGCTAATGAATACATAGTTTAGATGTATTAATGCGTTTTTTTATTAGGAAAATCCATTTATTGTTGAAAGCTCAGAAATAACACTTGGGATCTTTGGGAGTGGGTTTGGCAAAATAATGACATGGGAATGTGAGAGCAAGAGATAACAAATTCAGAGGCATATTTCGATGGGGAAGGTTGAAAAAAACCGATATGGTGGGATGAGAGAAAAAACGAAATGCAGTTTTTCACAGGAAAACAAAATGATTTTGGCAGAGATATTGATATTTTTAGATTCTAAAGGAGAAGAAAGAAGAAATTGGTGTCCGGAGATACGATTTTCGAAAAATTTGAGGAAATAACATTTTGAGGGGAGAGACTAAAGTAATACCCGGAAGAAATAGACATTGGAGCAAAATACTGGAGCAACATTGTCATCGACCATTCATTGACCGCGTTGACGGCGTGGAGTCCTCTTCGGGGTGGCAGTGGTCTGCAATGAACGGTTGTTAGCAATTTATCTATTTTTAGTCAATAAGACTCACCTTTCTCCTCTTTGGAGTGGACTCCTCTTCTTCATCGTCGTCCTGCTCCCTCCTTCTCTGAGTGGAATACTTCGAAAGCTGAAAACTCAAATTTTTCAAACGCAAAAGTTGAAGATAACTCACGTTGTCGAAAGCTCTGATTTGAGCAGAGCGGCGCGCCGGCTCGGTGTCGCTCTGAAATTCATTCGAAGTTTTTACTCAGCTTTGTTGGGAAAACTAGGAAAAAACTTAACAAAACTAACCCTCTTTCTCAGTTTCCGGCTCCCGTGGTCGTCAGGAAGCTCATCGCACTTGGCGCACCAGTATTGCCCCTTGTTCTTGGGGAACTCGGTCCAGGTGGTGTGCTCTTCGTGGTACCAGCAGAGACACCACCCGCACCGATAGTCCGTCGAGTCCTTATCTCCAGTGAGACCAGCAGGGAGTTCGCATCCCGGGCACACAAAGCGCTGAATATGGATTTTCAGGATTTTTTGAAATATTTATAATTCTTACATCTTGCATCTCGCTTTCCTCCTCGTTGTTCGCCTCCTTCTTGGGACGTCCACGTCCACGCTTCACCGGAGAAGCTGCTGGAGATGAAGCAGCAGTTTGGCTCCTCTGCAAGAATACAGTTTTTTTAGTTTTCTTTGTAGCATATCTTCTGGTTCCACAAATGAGGTGAAACTGTGACTAACCGGTTTGCGTCCTCTCTTTCCTTGGGGTGAAGCTGTTGGTGTGGCTGGAGTCGAAGAAGCTGTCTGGATCTTCTGCAAAATATAGCTTTTGAAAATTATTTCCTTCGTAGCGTATCATATTTTGGGTTCCATAAATAAGATGATTCTGTAACTAACCGGTTTGCGATCTCTCAGTCTTTGAGTTGTGGCTGCTAGTGTGGCTGGTGTAGCTGGAGTCGGTGCAGCTGCTTGGATCCGCTGCAAAAAACGGTTTTAAGGATTATTTTTGTAGAATATAAATTTATGGTTCCATGAATAATATGATCCTGTAACTAACCGGCTTTCTTCCTCTCTTTCTTTGAGGAGTAGCTGCTGGAGTGGCTAGAGTGGCTGGTGCTGCAGGTGCTGGTCCTGCTGGTCCTGCGGGTGCATCTGGTTCTTCTGGTGCTTCTGGCGCTTCTGGTGCTTCGACTGGAGCTCCTCGAACTGGACCTGCTGGAGTTGGAGAACGAGTGTCCTGCAATTTATGAATATTATTGCTGTCTAAGTTCGATTTCTTCCAATTCTCAAGAAACTTTCCAACTCACCGATTGCTGAATTGCCTCCTGCTCGTCTTCTGAATCCTCATAGGGTGGAAGTACCAATTGAAGCTGAAAGTTGCAATGGTTCTCATTATATTCTTTTGAACAGAAAATGGCTCTACAGAAAAAATACCCACAGATCTATAGTGATCCTCATGTTGAAAAACCATGGGACCGAAAATTTCCGCGTCCTCGGAAAAATCTTCTTGTTCACGAGCTGCTCTAACAGCTTGAATGGGATCCGCTTCTTGAATTGGAGCAACTGGAGGAAGGGCCTCTAGAGCAGCGATCGGCGCTTCATGATTCTCTGGGAGAGCCGCAAATTCTTCTGGCTCATCCATGTGCGCTTCTGGAGCAAGAGCTTCTGGAAGAGCTTCTGGAAGAGCTTCTGGAAGAGCTTCTGGAAGAGCTTCTGGAAGAGCTTCTGGAAGAGCTTCTGGAAGAGCCTCTGGTTCTTCTTCTTTGATTGGAACTTGTTGAAGAAGAGCTTCTGGACGAGCGGCTGGAGCTTCTTCTTTAATTGGAGCTTGTAGAAGAAGAGCTTCTTCTTGAATTGGAGCTTGTGGAGGATGAGCTTCTGGAAGAGCCGCTGGAATTTCTTGTTTAACTGGTGCTTGTAGAAGAAGAGCCTCTGGACGAGCGACTGGAGCTTCTTCTTTGATTGCAGCTTCTCGAAGAATAGCCTCTGGATGAGCGGCTGGAGCTTCTGGTTCGACGTGTGCTGGAACAGGGGCTGGAGCGCGTCGAGCGGAAATTCGATCCACAACTGCATCTAGTCTTCGTGCTCGATGAGCTGGTGCAGATTGAGCCGGCGCTGATGGTCCAGGTTGACACGCCCATGGTGCACCTACCAGGACCGTTCCTGGAGCATGCCGTGCTGGGGCTGATGGTCCAGGTTGAGATGACCATGCTGGACCTGCGAGAACCGTACCTGGAGCATGTCGTGCTGTGGCAGATGGTCCAGATTGACATCTCCATGGTGGACCAACCAGGACCGTTCCTGGAGCATATCGTGGTGAGGCTGATGGTCCAGGTTGAGATGCCCATGGTGCACCTACGAGTACTGTTCCAGGTGGATGTTGAACTGGGGCTGACGGTCCAGGTTGAGTCCATGGTGCACCTACGAGCACTGTTCCAGGAGGATGTCGAGCTGGGGTTGACGGTCCAGGTTGAGATCCCCATGGTGCTCCTACAAGGACTGTACCAGGCGGATGTCGAGGTGGGGCTGATGGACCCGGCTGAGATCTCCATGCTGGACCAGCCAGGACTGTTCCTGGAGCAAGAGCTCCTTGCGTTAGCATTCCTCGCAGGAGAGGAGCTTCTTGATGTGGAATCGGGGGTCTCGCAAAGATGACCAATGGCACAGCTGGTCCATGTACTGCTGGAGGTGGTGTTGGTACAACCAAGTTGGCAGTCTGGAATGGAAGATCATTTCAAAAATGATTTTTGATGAAGATGCTAGAATGAAAGAACCAGAAATGTATGAAAAACTCACTCGGTTTGGGGCTGTTCTTCTTCTTCTAGTCTGTCGAGTTCTAGGTGGTCGAATGGAAAGCAAAGCGTTGTACAAAGCCCACTGTAAAATATACTTTTTCAGGTATACAGTACTCCACAAAAGTTTAATTCCACCCTCAGTTTGTACTGAAACACCTATTCCGGTCAATATTCGTGAAAAGGTGTCAACATGAAAAATAAAGGTCTCCCTTCAAAACCTACGTACAAAAAGTTTGGAGCCATCAACGTGAACCGGAAACGAGGAACCGGAAAAATTCCGAAAATCACGTTTTGGCCGATCCACAAAAGTTTAATTCCACTCTGAAAAAGTGAGATATTGAAGGTTTTGAAGCTCTGCGACAACCTTTTGAAGGCCTGAATATGAAGAATTTTAAGCTTCTGACCCCCATACACAGAGAACATTATACACGGTTACTGATATCCGGATTCCGGATGTCAGATATCCGGATTTCCGGATTCCGGAATTAGGATTTCCGGATTCAGAATTCCGGATTTCGGGTTTTTTTGGTTCTGGAATATGTTTACTGAATTGTGTGTACTGGATTTAGAATACGTATTCCGGATCCGGATTCCGGAATCAGGATTTCCGGATTCAGAATTCCGGATTTCGGTTTTTTTTGGTTCTGGAATATGTTTACTGAATTGTGTGTACTGGATTTGGAATACGTATTCCGCATTCTGTGTTCCGGATTCCGGATGATGGTTTCCGGTTTCCGGATTCGCTTTCTGAATGAGTTAAAATGTCCCGAGAATCTGAATTTCAGGTTTTCTTGACAAATAAGCGTTTCAGAAAGTTTCTGGAAGGTTGCGAAAGCTTCTGAGGTTCTGAGGGATTCTGAAGGGACCTGGAATTCTGGGAGATTCTCCAGAATAATGAGAAACTGCCCAGTAGATTGCGTTCTAACTACCACCACTTCCGAAAACAAAAAATAAGATTCTCGTGAAGAAGTTTCACAAATGAAGGCGTGATGGAAGGACGACAATTTTGTCGGCAGGTCCAATCAAACAGTTTTTCGTTTTGAAGAAGATGAACGTATCCGAATATCAACTCATCGTCTCGGAATTTCGCCTTTTTGGATTAGAAACACGAATTGGAATGTCGACTTCATGCACGTTGGTGTTTTCGGAAGTCGTGGTAGTTAGAGCGCAATCTACTGGGCAGTTTCTCATGATTCTGGAGAATCTCCCAGAATTCCAGGTCCCTTCAGAATCCCTCAGAACCTCAGAAGCTTTCGCAACCTTCCAGAAACTTTCTGAAACGCTTATTTGCCAAGGAAACCTGAAATTCAGATTCTCGGGACATTTTAACTCATTCAGAAAGCTAATCCGGAAACCGGAAACCATCATCCGGAATCCGGAACACAGAATCCGGAATACGTATTCTAAATCCAGTACACACAATTCAGTAAACATATTCCAGAACCAAAAAAAAACCGAAATCCGGAATTCTGAATCCGGAAATCCTGATTCCGGAATCCGGAAATCCGGATATCTGACATCCGGAATCCGGATATCAGTAACCGTGTATAATGGTCTCTGTGTATGGGGGTCAGAATCTTAAAATTCTTCAAATTCAGGCCTTCAAAAGGTTGTCGCAGAGCTTCAAAACCTCCAAAATCTCACTTTTTCAGAGTGGAATTAAACTTTTGTGGATCGGCCAAAACGTGATTTTCGGAATTTTTCCGGTTCCTCGTTTCCGGTTCACGTTGATGGCTCCAAACTTTTTGTACGTAGGTTTTGAAGGGAGACCTTTATTTTTCATGTTGACACCTTTTCACGAATATTGACCGGAATAGGTGTTTCAGTACAAACTGAGGGTAGAATTAAACTTTTGTGGAGTACTGTACTAAACCATAAAAAGCAAATGTAAGTACCCACCGCTGGATCTCCTGCAGCTACGCCGTCCAGTTTGAGCAATTCTTGAGTCTGGAAGGGTTATTTTTATTATGGCATAAATCGTATGGCATCAGTATAAATTTTAGGTTTCAAAATTTTGTCTTTTTGTTCAAAGTCCAAGCATTTTGAAATGACCATAACTCACCATAAGGAAATCGATCTCATTCGCAAACAGACGAACACTTCTCACGTTTGTCGCTGTCACACTATTGAGACGTGCCAATTGATCATCCTGAAAGAAATTTTTGAAGATTGATATTTTTCCAGGTGAAAATGCAACTCACGACATAGTCTCTGAATAGATCTTCGTTGCCCCAGTCGCCGTTTTTGGTTTCTCGTTCATTCTGAAAACATCTTGGTAGTTTTACCCTCAAAGTTTTTTCGAAACTTACAACAAAATCAATGACCCATTCGGTGAACAACACTAATGATATCTGTAAAAAAATATATATGAAGAGTAGCAAGACGTCGCCCGAGAATTACGGAATCGCTGTTATTGGAATTTCGGAAATTCGAAATATTACAAAAATTGTAAAATCAAAATTCCAAAACCTCTTTTTGATAGTTTCAAAACTACGGAATTTCGGAATAATCGGAATTTTTCCGAAAAAGCTCGTAACTTTCGGAATTCTGTT
Source organism: Caenorhabditis nigoni (assembly GCA_027920645.1). Taxonomy (NCBI): domain Eukaryota; kingdom Metazoa; phylum Nematoda; class Chromadorea; order Rhabditida; family Rhabditidae; genus Caenorhabditis; species Caenorhabditis nigoni. Next base: position 4,086,921 of record CP115869.1, read on the forward strand.
TCGAACACCCCTGTCCTTGATTATGGCATGTGGACCTTTCCAAATCAAGGGACTACCGAACCATCGTTCCTGCCTGTGCATCTTCGACCCATCTGCTCTAATAGCCATTTAATGACGGTCTTTTTTCTATAATCCCCCAATTACCAAACCTGGCAGACAACCGTCCCAGATTTGCCTGTTCTTTTCTTAAAAGATACAAAAAAGTAAACTCACGTGTTCGTATTGTTGGTCAGTGCGCACATCCTGAAAAACTACTTTTTAAAAAATTTGAAAACTAACAAAACTGACATCTAGTAGCTTATTCATCTGTCTCTCCAGGGCTGTTTCTTCGGTTGGCCTTCCATGTCCTCGAGACATTGTTAGCAGATTCTGGTGATTGTTGGTAGACTTGTGAACCTATCGGCTGCCTGAAAATAATAAATTTTGAGAAAAAATCGATAGCGAAAACTTGAATAGAGAAAAAAAACGGAACGAATCATAACGGAAAACGTTCTATAAAATCAACAGCATCCATGCATAAAGAAGAGAAGACAAGAGTGAGTTCTGCTATCTTATGAAGTTCACAATCACCGTTGTCAGCAATAGGGGGTCGAAAATTGAGAAGTATCGACTAGAAATGAGAGAAAAAGAGTGAGAGGAAGGAAGAGGGAGGAGAGAAAGAGAAGTGGGAAGGAAGAGAAGTGACACACAACAGGAGGAGGCGAGGCCGGCGGTATATACACTGCCTCCTGGACAGAGAGAGAATGCAAACAGAAGAGACGCAGAGAATAGTATTAATGGCCGGCCTTCCAACGATGAATACTGCTGCTTTCTGCGACCCAACATACAATGGTTGGCCCCCGTGTGCGGTTCCAAACACCAGGGAGGTTTGATGGACAGCACAAAGAAAAAACACATCTGCTCGCAAGATGCGAAGGCGGGAAGCGGGATATCGGAGTGTCGTAGTTAAAATGAAGAGGGTTCAAATCGGATTGACGGGTTTGTGCTTCAAAAATATAAAGAAAATACTTCCTTTAGATAGATTTATTGATAGAGAAGAGACAAAAAAAAAAGATAAATGAGTAAAAGCCGTGCCCCTTTTATAGCAATTCCGGTGCCACGCAACAATAGTCACTACACAGCACCGTATAATTAGGACAGGGAAGGAATATCATTAACAATACATAGAAAAGGAACAAATTATGAATTTTGATTAACATTAGAAATAGAAGGACAAAACTACATTTTCTTTAGACTAAATCGCTTATTATTTCTCACCAAAGGTGACAAAGAAACTTATGCCAAAAAAGTAAGCTGCGATATTTCCCCTTGCAACTAGTCGCCAAATTCTCAAATTTTGACCAGGCCTGGCAAATGGAAAATGTGCTTTTTGTATATTACACAATGGCTAAACGCGAAAAAATGAATTCAGATTGCGTCTAACGATAGATATCAACGACGCAAATGGCTGGGTAAAAATTGAGGGCAGAGAGATTTATAGGGGTCTTCAAAAAGGAAACATGAAACAAAAAAGGAAGAAAGACTATCTAATGAGATGAACGTAGGCAGATGGCCAGGTAGGCAGACAAGGGAAACCAGATTCGTTTCGAATACGGCCGTGAAGGTCACGCGCTTATCTGTTATTTGCGATTTGCAAATAATCGATATAATAATGAGAAATAGAAGAAAACATTTGAGTGAAAATCAAGATACCGTAAGCTATCCAATGGAACGCAGCCAAACCCGTAAACTTTGAGCTCATATATCTCATTTCCAGTAGAATATATCAAAAAGTGGTAAACTGACCAAATGTTAATAATAATTTTGGTGAAATTGTGTTAGTTAACCAGTTTTAGATATCTTTTAATGGAAATGCAATATATGGGCCCAAAGTTAACGGTTTGGGTGGCGTTTTATTACATTGTTTACGAAAAATTCTCAGCCAAAAAAAGCAATGCCCTGAAAGGATTACACCATAATGATGGAAGTAATCGAGCTAGTTTTGAGGAATGGCTGGGAAAATTTTTTGTAGATTGTTATCTACAATTTACAGTTTTTTTAATAAAAAATCTGAAGTCAGTCACAGTGCTGGCTATAAATATGTTCGGACAATATGTTCATCTCGTTAGGGATTTTATCTAGAACTTCCGTTATAACTTTTGTGCCATATTTTCTTCTTCAATAAATTAAATTAAAAAATTAAAAATGTTCGGCTATGTTCGGGCAATTGACAGCCGAGCTTCAGACTTCTAAAAATTGTCAAAATTAACTGAAAAACACGTTTTCCTATATATTTATGGCCAGAACTGTATATATTTTTTAATTAAAATGTAAGTACGATTTCTTGATAGAATTCACTTAATCCGTTTTTATCCAAAAATAGAAAATGCGATTTCTAAGCTTCATTCAATAATGTCAGTAGCGGAAAAGCATGTGAAAAAGAATTTCCAGTTCATGTACAGCGAGACATGTACAGGGGCAAAAATGTACAAGAGAAATCGTACAAAAGAAATAATGGTTGAGATTTATTTCTTCATGTTTTTAAGCTTCTTGTAGTGATCGCCCATGTTTTCATCAGCGGCAGCGACACGCTCGTAGTCTCCAGACTTCTGAAATCTCAACTTTAACATCTGCAAACTTTACTTGATTCTCACCAGATCTTCTCTGATCGACATGAGCTCAGCGTCGGTTAACTTCGCAGAAGTTTGGTAAGCCAGGAGAACCTCAGGGTGCTTGATGAGGTCAGCAGCCTGAGAATAAAGTTGCGAGTATTTTGATTTCGAATTTGGGACTCACATATATCATGGTAGAATCTCTGAACATGTCTTTCCAAGCGTCCTTCTTGCCTCGACTCTTGCTTGCATTTTTGCCCCGATTCTTGCCTTGACTCTTGCTTGCATTCTTGCCTTGATTCTTGCTTTGATTCTTGCGAACCTGAAAAATTTCAATTCAATATTCCGAGAACTCACTTTTTTTCTCACCTCCTCCATGCACAATTTTTTGAGAGAAAGCTTATCTCCAACAATGAAAGATCTGAAGTCAGCTACGTATTTAAGCTTGAGATTAACAGACACATGTTTCTAGATACGATTTTCGAGAATGTTATCCGCTTTTTACTCACAACTATTCAAAGCGACTTCTAAGCTTTATTCAATAAAATCAGTAGCGGAAAAGCAAATCAAATGTAATTGCAGATCATGTACAGAATGTACAGAGCAAAATGTACAAAAAAAATCGTACAGAGAAACAATGGTTGAGATTTATTTCTTCATCTTCTTAAGCTTCTCATAGTGAGCGACCATGTCGCCAATAGCGGCAGCGGCACGATCGTAGTCTCCAGATTCCTGAAACCTCAATTTTACCTTATCAAATAAATGTTTATTGATTCTCACCAGATCTTCTTTGATCGACCTGAGCTCAGCGTCGGTCAACTTCGCAGAAGCTTCGTAAGCCAGGAGAGCCTCACTGTGCTTGATTAGGTTGGCAGCCTGAAAATAGAGTTGTGAGTATTTTGATTTCAAAATTGGGACTCACATGTATCATGGTAGAATCTCTGAACATATCTTTCCAAGCGTCTTTCTTGCCTTGATTCTTGCTTTGATTCTTGCCTTGATTCTTGCGCACCTGAAAATGTTCAATTCAATATTCCGAGAACACATTTTTTTCTTACCTCCTCCATGCACAATTTTTTGAGAGAAAGCTTATCTCCGGCATCTGCAACAATGGGATCAACTTGGATTTTTGGGATATCGGCGGCTGGAGCGTTGACCAGCGGCTCTTTGGCCAACTCTTGCGACTTGACCAATGGCATTTCGGCTTTTGGAGCTTTGTAAAGTGGTCCCTTGAAAAGTGGAGCTTCAACTGGTCCAGCACACGAAGCTTTTGCTTGTTGGTATACATCTCTTGGCAAGTAGTAGGATGGTCTATAGTAGTCATTAGTTGGAAAGTAACCACCATTGATTGCTGTCCACAGTTGTGGTTCATCCATCGGTCCCTTCATGACAAACTCGCCGGTTTTGTTCATTGATGGATGCAAAGAGATCGCACCGGTGCAGCGAACGTTGCATGGCATGTAGTGACGTGGCGGCTCGATGGTAACAGAACATGCACGCATTTGTTTCATGATATCGTCGAGTTCTTCGGCTTCTGACATCAGAGCCTTCAGAAGATCCTCACACTTCTTGCTCTTCTCACTGGCAGCCAGAGCCAGCTTACGGTACCTTGTAGCCTCATCCAACCGCTCCGCTAACTTGAGGTTTTCCATCTCCTGTTTCATCCTCTCAGTTTTCATGATTGTGTCACCGAGGTTGTCGAGAAGCGGGACCATTTTATCAGCATGAACCGTCTCGAGCAACTCCTCCCATTCTTTTATGAGTCGTTTACGGTTCTTCAAGTCTCTCTGAAAATCAACGCTATCACTATTTAGAAACTAACTGAGACCGGTACTGTATAGACACGCCTACCTCAGCAATGAGTTGCTCTCCAAGAGCTTGAACCTCCATTGTCTTCATATTCGTCTTCTCCTTGATGGTGTTCACCATCTTGCCGATGTCTTCATAGCTCAACATCTCCGGATTCTGGTGCCCAAACGCTTTCAGAATCTCTCGATCACGATGGGTGTTGTGGAGATACTTCTGCTGATAGTGTTTTTCCACTTTTCCAATTTCTTGAGCTGTTCTCTCCTTTGCGATTTTGGCGACCCGACGTTTCTCCTCCTGCTCAGTTCTCTCCTTCATGGTCCGACGCTTCTCCTCTTGCTCAGCTTTCTCCTCCATGATCCGACGCTTCTCCTCCTGGTAAGCCTTCATCGATCCAGAACCGGTTCTGGAGCACTCCTGGAAACATTGGAAAACTTTATTATTCAACTCTCAAAAATCTTCTCACATGATTAGGATATTTAGACGTCTGTGGTTGCGCCAGCAACCATTCACGCCTGAATGCATCCATGGGTTCATCATCTTTAGCACCACCGTTTGGCGCTCCAAATACATAAGGCATCCGTGGTGTCTTGGCTTTGAAACCAGCAAAATCAGTCTTCGCCGATGATGATCCTTCGCCAGAACTTGATGACGAAGCTTCAGCGTTCACGGACATTGGCTTAGTCATTTTCATTGCCTCAATCCACTTGCCCATGAGCTGAAAATAAATTTTTTTCCGAAATTTCTAGAACCTCAATATCTTACATGCTTGAAGACAACCAGATCGGACTTGCATTGAAGCAAGTCGCTGAAGACATCCTGAGCATGTTGGCTTGAAGCCTTTCCTTCTTGTTTCAAGCTATCCAATTGCTTGAGAAACTTTTGTACACGTTGCCCCAACTCGGTGATCTGAGATTGGCTAGCGATGATTCTCTCCATTGGGTCCGGATAACGAGCAAGCCACTCGCCCTCAATGCGAGCCTTCGATTCCAGACACTCGTCGGCGAAGAACTTATCGTTCGGTTGAGCCATAGCTTCAGACAGATTTTTCAAGTTTCTGAAAATTGAAATTTTTGAGTTAGTGAGAGCAAAAGGGAGAAACGAAGATGCACAGAAGGAAGCAGACTGGGTAGCAGAAGCACACAAACCCGACGACGAGCTCGAAGCTGAAGACCAAAGAAGCTAGACAAGAGACGGAAAAAAAGAGATTGCCTTGTGACTACCGTAGTTGGTTTAAGACGTTAGGAAGAATGGAGAAATGACGAATTTTTAGCGCGGAGGCGGTGAATGACGAGAAGTCATTTTTGTGGGGACGGGTGAGGCTAATGTGAATGGATTTTTCTTGGAGCTCTTTTGGATAGGATTTGAAGTGACGTATTTCAAATATAACTCTGCTAACAGCTCTAGAAAATTCGAAAACAGAAACCGTACTTCCTTCAATAGAAACAAACCCATGTCGACAACTTCAAGTGCAACTATCTCGATTCCCGTGAAAGATATCTAAAAGATGTCAATTAATGAAATGTTTTTCATGATATCACATATATTTCATCAGTTAGTAAATTTCTGATATCTGTAATAAGAACCAAGATACTCGAGCTTGAACTGCCTAGGGTGGGTTCTCATTATTACTTTTTAACAAAAGCTGGAGCGTTTTCAGGAACTTGAAACAGAAAATGAAGTCGCTCCGGAAAAGAAGAGGAAACCAGAAAAACCAAAATCCAATATATTGGATACCCATATCCATGTGGCGCTCTGCCGAATGCACGTCGGATAGAGAGGCGGCGCCATGCAGAACCGGGGCATGCGAGCCCGACGACGACGACGTCCGAGACAGAGAAACCAGATTGAGCAGCACATGAAGAGTAAAGAAACGACAAAGACGCCGTAGAAGACAGCAAAAAAGCAGTGGGACTACTGTAGCTAGAAGCAGTTTTATTAAAAATCCATACGATGGTGCTGTGTTTGACTTTGAGCTGCGATATAACGAATGGAGCCAAGGAGAAACTAATAGACCACGAAATGCGAAGAGAAAGCATTCAGACTACGGTACCTCAGAGCAGGAACCAAGAATGGCGTATTCGAAGAGCACTCTAGTAGCTGAAAATATTTTTCGAGCAGACAGAGCAACATAGAGAGATAGCAATTCTCACGAAACCATAGCAACAGGTCAGAAACTAGATGAGTGAAAATGTCAGAGCAAAAAAGACGAACTAAACAAGATAGACGAGTAGAATCAGAGAAGAGCGTGTCTAATGAGTTGCCATGCAGAAACGCCTGAGATAAAACGTGAGCACCAAAGCACATGAGTCGTCCTTAAGCTACAAGGTAAAAATGCGTTTCAGAGATCAGAAGGGATACTGTAGCTACAGATGCATGTTGCTCAATACTGTTCGAAAAATTCGAGAGGCAAACATGCAAATAGTGAGAAATTTATTTCCCTGAAACGGAAATTCACAGCGTCTCTGCTTTGAAAAAAATAAACAAGAAAAATCAGAAATGGTGAGCATCATCAGGTGAGCAGATCAATTATTTTACCAATAGCAAAATAAACCATGATAACACGATTGTGACGAAAACATGATAAGCACTAAAAGTTGAGGTTATATGTACACTCGATTTGAACTCATTTTGAGAAACAGATCAAAGTCCAAAAGAGCAAAAAATGTATGAATAGAGAAAAAATGGGAAATTAATAATCATTGAAAAGGGAATTGACAAAACTAGAGCCATGGGATAAAAAAGAACAGAGCAAGAAGTCCAATGAACATTGAAAATCTGTATATTTATGATTCTGGGAAGTTGACTAACGCTCAGGTCAAGAAAATCTTAAACCAAAGCTACTGAGAATGATAACGATTCAAAAAAAAGGAAAAATTCTCTAATTTTCATAGGCCGGGACGAGAAAAGGATTGAATTACGTCACCACCGGTGAACACGTTGTCTGCTCCTATACTCAAGCTAAAAACAAATGAAACCTGTGTGAAACAACAAAAAATAGCAAGCGAAGCAATAATTATCAAGAAAATAAGAAGCGGAGCACTGAACAAAGCAGCGTGCAACTTGCGAAAGCAAAAGAGAAAGCTGAAAATTCGCCGCTTGAGATATTGGAAATCTATAGCTTCTGGTGTCGTGCAGAAATGCGCGTGAGATGAAGTGTGAGAGCACGACGTCGCGAGAAACATGAGAGACGGAGAACATGGAAGGCGTTTGAAATGAAGATGAGGAAAAAAAAAGAGGACAAGGACGAAGACAGAGAAGAAGAAAATTGGAAGCAGAAGGCGAAGAGGAACACGGAAAGGGTTGAAGGGAAAGGAAGGAGGAATTTGTTAATGTGGGCTACTGTATAAAAGACATATGTTCATCAAAGTGAAAAAAAACCAAAAAAGTAGGTTAGGTTTTTTGACGCTACACGGTCTCCTACAGAACATTTACGAACTGCAAATTTATTTTTGATCTACACGAAAAATTTTGATCTGAAGCATATTTTCAGGTCTAAAGCGTATTTTCAAGGTTTTTTATCTGGTTTCGAGGAGATTCAAGATGATTCAAACAATTTTTAAAAAATTAATTAGTGGTTATAGAATCCTGTGTTGTCCTTTTCCGAAAGAAAATATTCCAAAAAATGCCAATTTTCAAGATTTTTACAGAAAAAATGTATCTCCTCTTTCAGTTTTCCACATTTATAGAAGTTTTATATCTCAAGAAAACCGCGATCGTTTATTCTTCAATTTGTATGAATAAATTTTTAATTCGTCTGACATAACTTTTTTTATAATCAAAAAACCCCACGAAATTGCACGAAATCGCATTTTTGCTGTGTTAAAACCCTAGAACTAGGATTAATTTTGGCTAGAGCTCTCAGAATGTATTAGTAGCTTAACAATCATCTATTATCTATATTCCTCATTCCTAAAACTACAAAAAAAAATATGAACATTGAAGCTTCAGATTTTCAGAAAACTGAAAAATAAGATTTTGGAGTCCTGAAAATTTCATTCTCCTTCTAATCCTTTACAATCCAAATTCGTATAGCAGATACCCTTTCCAAGATTGATTTTCATACGAATTAACATTTAAGAAAGATTGGATTTCTTGAAGGAAGATTAGTACAATTCTAATTATTTTTGGAGCAAATGAGAAAGATAAGAAATCAGAAATAAATTTTTCTAAAATATTTTACGGTTGCAACATCAAAAAGGTTTTTTACTCCTCAAATTTCTAATAGTTTCGCTGGGAAAACGAATTCTTTTTTTAATCGTCGTCGGCTGATGTAAATGACCTTCGCCGTCCAACAGACATCTAGCGGAAAGATGGAACGGTTTTGGAAACTTTGGAATGTCCTCGAAAAAGTGAAAGATGGCATTTGAGATAATAAAAATTGTGTGAACCTTTCAAGTCAATTGGAACAAAACGAATTTCCCCCTATGTATACTTTTGGGAGAAATGAAGATAATAACAGAATTTTTGGGTGCGCACTGAGCCGGATATGCAGCAGGTTGTCCTTGGAAACAACGCGATTCTGTGGGAATCTCCATGGTTTATCGTCTTCATCTGCTCTACCCTCTCCATATGTTCCGCCTGACTGCGCTGGTGTCGTGAGAGCGATGTGATAGCAGGATAGCAAAGGAAAAAACCTAAAAGTATGGATTCAAGGAATTAGAGGATATAATACAGAAATAAACACTAGAAGAATGTTAGGACAAGCTACAGTGACGAAAGTACCGAGAACGACCGATGACTTCAATGAAAGCGGCAAGATGCTGTGTGAACATAAATCACTGTATACTGTCACATCGGAATGCATGCCCTAACTCTGAAAGAACTACAGAAAAACTGGCCTCTTTCTTACACGGAACAACATAAAATTTGTAATCATTGTGATATTTGGTCTAAATTGACTAGTTTCAAGATTTATACCGATATTTTGGTGATACCTTCAAAGATTGAAAATGTCTCGCTACGATCAGACATGACCTCATATTGGCCGAGACATAGTTTTTCCTTTCAAAATCCTTCTTCAAACTTTTTCCATGTTTCGAGGTTCCATCAGAAATCAAGACGACACAGTAACTTCGGGAATCGTGACTTCATTTTTTTCCCCACGTTTCATACCGTTTTCTTTTCACCTCGTATTCTAATTCACAGCGGGAAAACACATACGATAAGAGCCAACCCTCCACCATTGTCTCCTCGTATACTTTCCCGTTCCGCGGACAACCGCAAACGCGCTCTATTGCCAACGCGCACTTTCGCAGTTGCGCTAGAGATTTTTACCAATTATTGAGTTGTTTCGCGATGCGATTTTTTTTTTGAAGAAACCGTATTTTCCAAATACTTTTCTACGGAGAACAGTGTTTTGAATTTCCTCACGATTAAAATACAGAAATTATATTTATTGGCGTAGATAACAATCAAATCATCAAATAACACCAATTAATGTAATTCTGAATGCAAGTTAAAACTTTTTAAGTTCTATAATTGCGTTTCTATGATTAAAAAAGAACCATGGGGCTTCTTATGTTCTGAAAAATCGATAAAACTATCTATTTCTCCCTCATTTTATTGTATATCCCATGCATATAATGGTTGTTTAGATCGTATTAGTTTTTCCTTGGTTTCTCCTAACGTTTTCTCGCTTTTACACATTTTTACAATCGTCTCTAAATAGTGCAGTCGATCTTTTCTTCATCGTTTTCTGCTTCTTAGAAACTTATAACCAAAGAATAACTCGAATGATAAAAGTTTTCAGGATGGAAAAACTCTCTCAACTTGCCAACGCAAAGAAAAACATACAATCGTCTCTAAATAGTGCGGTCGATATTTTCTTTATTATTTCCTGCATCTCAGAAACTTTTAAATAAAAAATGACTTTAAACGTCAAGTCTTACAGAATGGAAAAACTCTCTCAACTTGCCAACGCAAAGAAAAACATTCGTGCCAGTTTCATCGATGCACTAATCAAAGGTTCACAAACTCTTCAGATTGTGACACCGAAGAAGGTCGAGAAAGTCGAGGAGGATGACGAGCAAAGCTTCCCACAATGCTCCAGAACAGCAAAAGGGGTATCCTTGTTTCATACGGCAAAATTTTTTGTTGATGCAACGGTGAGGAGCTTCGGAAATGATATCTAGGAATGATATCTTTCAGAACGATCCTATCATCTGTTGTGAGTGCAAGAAGGAGTACTTCAACCCTACCAGATTTGCTGACCATGTCATTGACCACGAGAGAAGCGTTAAAATCCGAAACATATGTCGTTTAGCTCAAACGATTCCAGTCAAATCGCAAACCATTTTTACTGAAAGTTTGAAGCAACGGGATTTGAAGACATTCATCAGAAAGTTGGTATTCAAAATCTAATATAATTTTAACTCACTTTCTGTTTTCAGAGGATTTGAAAATTGTCCCAGCGAACTCAAGTGCTCAATTGTTTCTCCAATGTTCAAGTACTTGGGCAACAGAGATCTAAAAGTTTACTTGGGTCCTATTCCAAACAAACCAGAGCTTATCAGTGTGCAGTTAACGATCAAACGTAAAAAATATGACGTCCACTTCGATATTTCATCTATTCAACGAAAAATGATTCAACTTCGTAGGCAAAAACAACAGAGAATCCAGCTAAAGTATGTTCTGGGCTTCGAATGATTAACTTATATTATAATTAAGGGAGGAAGCTAGATTTGCAAGCGAGTGTATCCAGCAGGTAGCTATTCCGGATATCGTCTTGAAAAAGCGTACCAAGGAGGAATCTACATGCCTTGCTCAAGCGTTAAGACTTCCAGAAGGTTTCACTCAAGAGCAACTCATGACTGCTATTTCAAAGATGGATGGTTACAAACCAAGCCCGCCAAAGTGAGTTGAAAAAGTTGAATCTCTTGAGGTTTCGAAAAAGTGGAACTAAAATCATCCGATAGACTATGACAGCTCGGCTCTTTCTGGGAAAAAACGGTCCCAAGGTGAGACCGCTGGTCACGTCATCGGTCCGACGGTTCCAACAATTTACCAATGTTCCCATCAATGTCCTAACGTTCTCATCAGGGTCCTAACTTTCCGATCAGGGTCCCAATGCACTGACAACAGTCCCAACACTAGATTTCTTTTACTCTTGGTCTCATGATTAGTGTCTAACATATCGTATGAGAGCCATCCCACCTTGGGCTAACCTTGGGACCGTTTTTCTCGAAAAGCGGCGACTGATTTAGCTGAAATTCTGTTTTTTATAAACGACTGTACTTCACTATCACTCTTTTTAGGGAGGAACCTTCGGCAGGAACGTCAATGAATGGCAGAAAACGCCACTATACACAATCCCGTGATTATTTTTCAATTACGGCAAAACGTCCTTGCACGAGCCGGCAAATGGAGCAAGAAGAGTTTGGCGACGACTGAGAAGGTGGACTTGAATAACTCGTCTGAAGACTATGATACTTTTTTGTCCCTTTCTCTGTATTCTCAAATATCAGGATTTTTGTAGTTTCTTCAATGGTTTTTTGGAGCTTTATCTATATACCGTAATTAATTTCCGTTGTGCTTTCTATCCTTTTTTCCAGAACTGAAATCTCCTTTCGTAAACTTATGTTAGCAATTTTCCCTTTACCATTTTCCTCAAAATCACCATAGCTTTTTTTCTGCCAGCTTCTTTCAAAAACTATCGTTCAATTTTCACCACCCGATATCAAAACCAACCCAAACATAAATTATCTCTGTTGCACTGTTTTATTCTTCATTTAATAAAATTAAGCATCACAAGTTAGAAGCGGAGATCATAAATGCTTGCATATCACAACCGTTAGTTAGTTATCATCCTAGAAACTTCCAAGGGAATCTAATCTATCAATTTGTTGCACAAAATATTCAGTAGTAGTTGATTATGTCCATCAAGTGATTCTCGTTTGATTTGCATTTTATCTCGAACCGCTTTCAGCTCGACAGTCCACTTTTTCGATGTTGCTGCTGTTTCGACAATCTGAATTTTTACAGTTTTTTCTATGCCAGATTAAGATAAAATACCTGATTGATCAAGCTGATTCCATGTTTAGCTTGAATATGGTTACCATTAACCATAAATGCCTCGATATAACTGGCAATTGTGTTTTCTACTCCATTGATACAAATTGAGAAGAATGGAAGGGTTCTTGTGATTGCAGGGCAGCAGGAACGGCGTTTCAACAAGTCAAATCCACTGAAAAATTAGTTGTTTACATTTTGCTGAAGCGGCTAGTGCCCTTACAGTTTTTGTAGAGCTTTGTAAATTCTAGTCATGGACATCTCATCATTTGCAACTTTAGCTCTTGTGGCAGCAACCATCAGAATCCGATAGACAGCACGGCAATAGTATGGATGGTCCAGTGGGAATGGGATTGGCTCTGGCGATTCGCTTCCAGCTGGAAAAGCAAGAGCATCTTAAAAGAGGCAAGGCATTCAAAACATTCCTCTTATTTCGCCTAGATAACCCCTGTGGAGGTCATGAGGAAACACCCGTGAGGAAACTATCAAGGATACATCGGCGCTACCGGCTGATCTAAACAGTCGCGAAGGCTACTGCTGACCAATGATCTACATGTGCTCGGCGTAATTTTGTTCTCCAAATAGTCTCCAAACGTTTTGTTGTCTTTCCTCCTTTACTGTATGAAACAATCAACTCACCCAATAAAAAGTTAATGACATTCCCGTTAAATTCATTTGATCTACACAGTAGCTGCTCGATTCCCTCTGCGATCAGCTCAATGATAAATCGATCTTTCCTCACACGCATTGCGGCTAGTAACAGCTTCAAGAGTGTCTTCTTGTCTTGTTTCAAGCGAATAGGAACTTCTAGGAGCTTGACGACTAGAGCTAGAACAAATTGCGTTTCATCGGTTTGAACTTTGCTGAAAAAACAACTTTCGATTATAATTGTTTTCGTAGAATCTTGATACCTTGTCCCATTAGCCAGCTTTTTGAGATATCGCTCCAAGCATGTGGACAGCAAATCGATTGACGGCATGAACGATTCGTAAGAATCCGATTGCACCAGGTACAGTAACCCAGCCAGTGTGTGGATTCTCACCAACTTCTTTGTATGTCCCAAGCCTGCTATCACAAGTTTCATTGTGATGGCTTCTAGCTCTCCCGGTTTCAATTCAAGACCATTCATGTCTGCTCCAAGGACTGATATGGATTTCAGGAACATTATATAGACATAAGAAGCGAGGAACGGGTTCAGATCGTATTCTGAAAAAAGAAGATTTTAGTTTTTGTAATTTAATCAATCCTCACCGCGTCTATAAATGATCGAAGTGGTCCGCAGCACAGCCTTGTGTAGGTCTGGGTCATCAAAAAAGTCAGATAGGTGCAGAACTGACTGGAGAATGGTGTAAAGAAGATTCTCGCCAAGCTCATCAATCCCTTGACTGTACCAATACTCAAATATATTCATGAGTTGCTTCACATTGGATATTGTGTCAATATTCGTAGCAGATGTCAAGAAGTAGTTGCTGGCACTGTGATCGATTCGCTGAAATATTGAGTTCAGGTTTCTAGAGGAGACGAAACAGGAGATTTTTCTCAGGATGCATGGTGCTCCACCTTAGCTCAGCCGTAGCACCTTAAACGGTGGGCCCACATGTTCAACTTTTATTTAATTTTAATTTAAAAAAAAAAAACTCACATGATAGTTTGCATGTTGTTTGAATTCGATTGGCATCATTCCACACAACTGCCATAGTGAGAAGAGGGGTGTTTGGCAGATTCCGTAGCATTCAGTTTTTCCATCGCACTGAAAATTATGAAGTTTAAAGATATGTCAAGGCGTCACAAGTGTCCTTCAATCTCATCTGAAGCCTTCTTTCAAAAAAAACAACGACACTCCGCTATCCCGCTTTGTGCGCGCACACAGATTGGATAGAATTTTAGAGTTCTCGCTTCGGCTCGTGTCTTAGATGCTTCTTGGAGATGTTGGAGTGAATTACGACTTTTAATTTTGTCATTTTTCGAATATTAACCCAGTTCGATGGAAATAAACACGTTATTTTTATAAGTTTCGTTCTCTCCACCCAAACAACGACACTCCGCTATCCCGCTATGTGCGCGCACACAGATTAAATATAATTTTAGAGTTTCCAGCGTCCTTGTGTCTAGAGGCCCTTTGAAGGTTTTGAATGTGTTTTGAGCCGTGCTGGCTTGAATTCCTAGCTTTCACTCTGATTTTTTTTTCTATTTTTAATCCGGTTTGGTCAAAATAAATCTGCTATTTCAATGATTTGTGTCGATCTTCATATCAGGAACCTTATATTACCGGACATAACGCGGTGAAAAACACAAAAAATGCTCACCTTTCTCCACTTCAACTGATCATGTCTCTCCAACGGTGTTGTAAACGCTGTACGTGGCTCACACTTCCAGGCACTCTTCAAATTACACAAATGTGCAAACTCGGAGCTCTGAAGAAACAACTCGGATGTATACGGCGACTTGAGCACAAATCCAGAATATGGATCTCCTCCAATTGGATACTTCATCGAGTTTAGAATCGTAGCAATGTACATTTGCAACGCATTACAGCTCCGTTCTTCTCTCTCCATCGCGTCTTTGGTGTCATGGTCCAGTTTTTCTGGTCCTATCACTGTATGGGCAATGACCGCTTGCATAGTGGTAAAGAGCACTTCAAATTGGGCATTGGTAACAAATCCAACCTTGTGAAGACGGTTTCTCATGTCATCTAGCACAATCACATCGCAAACATGTCCAGTTGGTGGCAGGCAGGTGATAGAAGGTTTTCTCAGAATCTCTACTACAGGAATCCAGTTGAAGCATTTCATTGCTACCATTGGGATATTGAACATGGAGTTGAGAATTGGGTGGCGGAAGCAAGCTGAAAAGAGAGACAAGTTTAAAGAGCAGTGAAGAACAAAGGAAATACCTGCTAGAGCTTTGGGAAGCTTCTTTGGGTTTCTCAAATTAATCTCCTGGCTTATCGCAAATATCGATTGTGTCAGTTTCTTGATCTCCCTTACTCGCCGGTCATCCATCTCGCCTTTCACATGAAAATCCACTCTATACTGACTATAAGATGCCAATAGCGCGTTGTTCACAGGGATTCCAAATACGTTTTCAGCTAGCTTCATGAACATTTTTGCAGTTCCTAGCTCATCTTCCGCTATCAACTGGGACATTCTTGGGTGGTAAATCAGATTCCGAACTCCTCGAAGAACGTATCCTTTGTCAAGACATCCCGGAGCAGCTTGGTCGAAGATAAACTTTACTTGAGTCATATTCAAGCAGCTGAGGTCTAATCCAGCGTTCTGGAAAATGATTTTTAATAATTATAGGTATTTGAAGACACTCACCTCAGTGTTAGCTAGAAATTTGAGATAGACGTCACTGTTGAATCGCTCAGCAAGCGATTCTGCCAAGTCTTGAAGACGGTAGCTGAGATCCAGCCGGTGTTCGAGGTCATCTGTAGTATCTTTTAGTTTTTGAAGTATAAAAAAGTAGATTTCTCTTACCATTCAATCTTTGAAACTCCGACACTAGCAATGCCCACATCCAGTCATCGTACGGCCATTCCTTCTCGACAATATCAATGAAATCGAGCACAGATGCTTCTCCAAGGCAGATTATCGAGTGACATAAGTCTTGATAAGATCCACAGAAATGCTGGTCTCTCAATTTTGCAATAACCAAGTCATTGATTCCGCCCTCTAGCTCTGGATCGTACAAATCTTCTTCGGTTATCTCGTCAATGAGCTCTCGGTCAGCATAATCCAGCAAGTACTCAGCTGCTTGTGAACCTTTTCCAGTTTCCAGGACGTATTTGAGATACCTGAAAGCAAGTTTAGGTTTTTCGCTTTCACAATCCTCCGAAGATTATACTTGTCTCCGAGCCGGCAATGACCGGCTGTTAACTTGCTTTGAAATTGATATCATGAATAAAACAACTTTTCATACGGTAGATATTGGAGAGCTCAAGAATCTCAAAAAAGAATCTACCGGCTTTGAAATCAGTGTTATGGACCGGTCCGACGGTTTTTGCCCGACTCGGCTATGTCCGCACGCGCCCGGTTACTGATTCAAATGCTGGTCGGTTTTATTGGAGGGCGTATAGCTCGCCAAACCCTATCATCTGGTATGCCAGTTTGTCCACAATTTCATTCTTCAAGCGAGTTATCAGTTGATCCGTGCCGGCACCGAATTGGCCCGTCTAAAAGTATGGCAAAAGTAACATACCTTCTCCAGTCCCGATCCTCTGCTCTCGAGAAATAGAGAGCAGCGATGAATATACATCTGCCATGAATGTTTGTAGTGTTCCTTTCAACTAGCCACTGATCCATTTTCTCGAATAGCTTCACTTCATCACTCAACAAGTAGTCCGACAAGATGGAGACCGGGAAAGCAATAGCCGGAAATGGTACGTTTCGGTCGTTTTCATGGTTTTTTTCGAGCCATGTAGAGAGTGTAGTCCAGAACAGCTCTTTGTTTTTGATGGTAGAGCTGAAAAAAGTTATGATTATTAGATTGGATGGCGAACTTCGCAGTTTATTTCATCATATTTCACTCCATTTTTACGACCCCAAGGTAGGACCTCCGGTAACATCGTACTCTGACAACAATTCCGACGATTCGATCAAGGTCCCATTGTTCTGAAAACGGTCTCAATGTTCCGACAATCGTCACAATTTCCAATACTGTTATTTGATTCGATTTTTGCAATTTGATAACTTTTTCTTTCTCCGGACTTTTGTCGTTGGGAACGTGGTCGGAAGTTTGAGACCGTTGTCCGGACGTTGGGACTGTGATCGAAAGATTAGGAATTCGTTGGGACCGGCATGTCCTGCCTTGGCACTAATCTTCCCAATATTTTCAAGATCTCGGTTCTATTTTTTCTCATTTTTTTCATGATTTCCTCAAATAAATCTTACCCATTCTTCTCCAACAACAACGACAGCGTGTACAACGTCTCTGTTGGTGCGAAGCTCATACACCGATCCCATGTTGTCTGCGGTGTCTTCAGTAACTCTTCTACATCTCTCCCTTCGAATCTTCCATTGTACACCGCAAAACTAACTGCTTTCATGGCTGAAATCCAAAAAAAATTAGCAAGAGTTCAATTAAACCCGACTAACCGCACTGTACGCTAGCTTCTGACATTTTTCCAATCGCTTTCATTAACATTGTCGCCGCGGTGATAGGTTTTTGATACCTTTCCTCAACTTGGAATCTAGTCGCCGTTGCCAGGAAATGCATTAGCTGGAATAAAAATCATTGAAATTCTAGTTTTTCTCCGCTTTCTATGCCTACCGTCTCAAACAATTGGGGATCTGAACACTCTTCTGGTCTTGCAAACGTTGACACTGCAAGCTTCATCAAGCAATCTGTGGGATCGGCATCCGACAATTTTAACTTATGATTCATCAGACAAATCATGATTTGTAGAACTTGCTCCTTCTCAGGCTTCCCTCGGAATCGGAAGCACTTCAAACTTTGCGTGATCAGTGGTTCAAGCTGTTCCATAATTTCTTCTGTCATGGATCCCATTTTCACATTCTCCACATCCATGTCCTCTCCCCAACGATTGAAATACTTGTCGCCTTTGCATTTGATAGCTTCCACTAGATATTCATCCATTTCCACAAACGTCTTAGTGTTTGATGACTCAAAATAGAACACTTTTCCTCTGGTCAGCGATTCGATTAGTTTCGGATGGAGAAGACTTCGCAATAGAGCATGGAGAAGCTTCAAAGCGGAGATTGATGAAAGTGTGAAGAGAATCTGAAGTGAGGATGATGAAGAGGTGGAGTTTTTTTGGATAGATACCTTGATGTAGACAATAATCTCCAGAACGTTGTCAGTAGAGGTTTTGAAGTCTCTCTCCATGGCTGCCATCATCATGTTTACTGTAGGTGTCAGCAACTGCTCCAGCTTCTCGTCAGCTGCGCTTTGAACAGTTTTCTGAGAAAAAGATCATCATTACAAGCTTCTATGGCTTCTGGGCAATTTCTAGCGAGATTTTTCGCGCTAGCAGGTTTTACAGCCGAGCGTACCGAAGCCGATATGGTTTCAAGTAAATGAGTTTCAGGTTAAAAGTGTACTGAAAGTCTTTCATCTAAAATAATAGGTGTTCCTAGCTGAGCAACGCGCGGCTGCGCAAAGTCCCGGAGCTGCAACCAAGACTAATACTTACATAGTACGCATCCAACAATGCTCGAAATTCCGCTCGATTCCCCAGCACATTGTCCATTTCGATTCTCGAATGTTGCAGGAATGGGAACTCTTTTGTCTCTGCCGCTCCTCGTACAATGAACACATTCCGATAAACCCAATTTAAAATCGACATCCCTACATGGAATCCGTGATAGCTGTCTTCAGGGGAAGGGTCATCGGCTAACGAGACAGCCATCAGTTGGAGGATTGGTGGAAGAACATCCGCATTCCATTGCATTCTACTCCATTGCGTTTCATTAGCGCACATGTACTCTGCACTGACTATGCTTTCTCGTAGAATCGCTTTCATTTTGATGATTATTGGCTGTAAAAACCGATAAATTATGTCTTTTAAAGCTCGTAAGCTCACCATAGAAGCTTCAGCTAGAAGGCAACCTCTCCAATCGTCATAGTTATTCGGTTGTAGATCATGACCTCGTTCTGTGGGCCTTCTCACTGTTAGAAGGTTCATGCGAAGTGGTAGCGATGGTGGATATTGATCATCAATCGGCACATCTTTTCCAAATGGAGTCAGAAATGATGGGACAGCGTTAACGAATCTTGGCGAGTTCCAGCATTCATTGATACCTGTAATTTACTCAATTTCTCTTCTGTCAGCTCAAAACTTGTGGCCAGAAGTTGATGTGTTAGAAATTTAAATGAATTTTGGTCAATTTCTGGTCGAGAGTTGCCCTGTTCAGCTAGCCATAGTCAGCTGTATAGCAACCGATAGGTTTTCGTGGGAAGTTGACTATTAGGGAAACTATTAGATCCTCGGCTGTCGTCTTTCGAGCAAAGGCTGGCGAAGCTTCGTCCAAAAGACGATGACTGCAGCTTTGTACGACCAAGATTCGTCAATTTTTGCTTGAAATCTGCCCGAAGTTTGCTCTAAAGACGGTATTGCCTTAACTTTCTCTTGAAAGATAACAGTGGCAGCCGAGTCGGAACCTTCTCAAAAGTCTGTCAGAACTTGATGGCGTTCGAAGCGATTTTATCCGGAAATCGACCAACATCCGACAAGAAGTTGTTGGCGACGCCGTAGTCTCTTTAAATGAAACAAAAACTCACAAATCTTCAACAAGTCCTGGAATCGAATAATCATATCTTTGTATTTCTTATCCTTGATGCCACGTGTCATCATCCAGTCTCTTATCACTCCCATAAAACTGCACGCGCTAGTGATTTCCGGGATTCCCAAGTCGTAATGAGCAGTGTGAAGAGAACGGAATGCCATAATGTCCAGGTATTCGAACAACTCGGTTCCGTGCAAATGGTCCATATGTTCTAAAGTGACGGATTCCAGAAGGTAGCGGTATTTTTTGACGGATTTGAAGACAGAGAGACAGTCGAGACCTGAAAATTGATTTTTATGTAAACAGCTGGGACCACAAGTCTTTGGAGCAGAATCTTGAGTCTATACATCAGGCGGAGGGGCTAAAATTCAACATTTCAGAATTTTCACCTGTACCAGCTCGCTTGAAAAACTTCTAACGCTTCAAGATCGTGTCTGGTGCGCCTTCGACGCAATTTAACCGACTCATACTGGACCGTCTCTCCGCTCCTCACTGTTTGTGCTTTTTGTGCTTGCTAATACTCATACCTCCAAAGTCAACACCACGTTTCAGCTCCAAAAACATGAACTTGATAGCTTGCTGAGATAATTGGTCATCACTTGATGTGGAATACTCGATGATGTCAATCAGATGCTGTGTTTTGTCTCCTGAAACTTTTGATACTTAAAATTTCCACCTTTTCCTACGATTACAGACCTATTTTCACCACAAATTTGCTCAACGGCTCTTGCGCACATATGACATTCAGAACTCGAATCGCCAAAATCTTCATCGAGTCTTTTGACTGACGATCGGTCTTCAGTAGTCTCCCATGGCCAGTCAGCAGGAAAGTTTTTCCGAGAAATGCAGCAGCGTAGTGATTGACAGATGGCGATTCGTCTGAGATCTTAGCAAATGCCTCGAGAAAAAGATCGACTTTTGGAGGTGGTAGCGTTTCTTGAAGCTCTTCATACAGGTCTGCATTCATCAGTGGGTCCACGAATTCGGATGGTTCGGGAGCCTGGAAAATGTATTGTATATTATTGAGTTGCAAGTCGGCTGTTGGCTTGTACGCTCTAGTTAGAAATTAAGGGGTTTTGGCTTTTATGGCCATGTTCTGGTCGTGACTTGCCCAGAAACTGTATATCCGGGCTATATAGCGCACCATAGTCAGATTCCTGCAGGAAATTGAAAGTCAAAGTCCCACTAAGTAAGTTGGAACTTTGTCATCTGATCAACATCCGCTCAAAAGCTACTGGCGACACCCTAGCTGCGTTTTTGAATCCCTTACTTCTTCCGACTCTGACGTCGTCGAACTATGAAGTCTTCTTAAGAATCTTCCAGGCACAAATCCTGTCAGTTGTGGACAATCAGCCTTGAGCAGCTCTTCGAGTGCAGCAAACGCATCATAAGCAACTTCATTCGAAGAGTCTCGTATCATCAAAAGCAGCATTTCGGTTAGCTGGAAATTATATTGATATTTTTCGAGTCACTTGGATAGCTTTACTCACTCCTTGAAGATTTTCCTGAGAAATCCCTTTTGCATATTGTCCGAAACTCCGTTTAATCAAACTAATAGCCCCAACAGGTACCGGTTTATTGCTCACAAACTGTTCGATGACTTTTTCAAGATGAGAGTGGAAGGTCTGAAATTATAGTTTGCCAGATTCCAACAGATCTGGAGCACGTACTTGTTTAAACGTTTCTCCAGACGCATCCATCACTGCTCCTAACAACGCTGCCATGGTTCTAGAAGCGTGCCCTTTGGAGTTCCAGAGCTTCTGAAGAGTTTTCTCGGCGATTTCCTGGAAATATTCTCCGTTTTTTTTACAGAAATTATATTCAAATCTTACTTTTAGGTCCACCATTTGCCATATCACCGCTGAAATCAGCTTATCGCAGGACTTCTCTAGTGCTTGGTGACATATAGTCTGATCTATGTCCAAACTTCGAAGGATTAGTGTCTTGACGACTTCTTGATGGAAAGTGCGGCCCGATTTTTCTGGAGTTCGTTGCCTTGGCAGAATATCCAGGTAGTAAGAGAGGTACTTAATGACTTTTGTCACTTGTCGAGCTCCAGTGAGCCTCTCGATGCTCAAAGCCAGTAATTTTAGCGATGTTTCGGGGTATCCATAGCATTCGTAGGCCTGAAAACTTGAAACTTGTTGTTTAGAAGTTGAAGACTAAGATTTACCTTCAAAATATGTTCAAAATATGCTTCGGCGGCTAGTCGGATGTCTGCATTTGATTTTTCCAAACTCAGAAACGTTATATTCATCAATCGGTGCACATATCGGTGGTACTGAAAGAAAATCGATAATGTCTCCTTTCATAAAGCTTCTTCGTCGTATATTCCTGCTAATTCAAACACTTACAGTATCATTTCGATCCGTTAACACTGTCAAATTCAGGTTTTTGTCGATAATCCGATGCGCCGATTTGATGAGGTGTAATTCCCGGTCTGACGATAGATTCGTGCCAAGTTCATCTGTGATTTGTGCCAAAACAGTGGACGTCATATCTGGAAACGAAAAATTTTAGTGATTTTTATGTTTAATTCACAAGAAAACAAGGAAAATTGGTGGAAAAATAAATAAATTCGCGTGGCCGAAGTCGCTCCATTGAGAAGAAAAACCTAGGCCAGGCCCGAGGAGGGGAGTAATAATATGAGGAAAAGAGGGGCAATGTTTAGCAAGTGGTTGCGCACAAGAAACTACGCAAAGGAAGGTCAACAGGAGAGAGAGTGGGGGAAACGGGGGAGATTTAGAGAAAATGAGAAGAAGAGGAGAAATAAGGGGTGCGCAAGGGATAGAATAAGAAGACATGGGAGAAGATATGGAGCGGTCGAGAAGAAGTAAATTTAGAGATGGAGGATAGGAGACTAGCGTGTACAACTCCGATCAGAAGAGGTACAAAATGATGATATAGCTTATCAAGATGAGCTTCCGTAAACAAGCTCGAGACTTGTTAAGATTGGAAAGTAGATTATAGGGAATATTGACCTAAAAAACTGATAATAGTTACAGTAACCCGGGAAAGTACCATTAAGGTTACAGAAGAGCTTAAAAACAATTACAAAAAGCACTAAACATTACAAAATTTCGGGGCTAAAAACAATTCGATAATTGTTTTGCAAACAATCAGAGGACAAACTTTACACAGCCAAAAAATCATAAGTTTTCATGCTCGAATGTTTTTCCTTGTATATTTCTCGGGGTGAAATGGCGTTGTAGCAGTTTTAGACGCTTTCAAAGCACGACAGGGATCTTTTCAGGACTTTGAAGGTATATAAGGGACCGTTTTTTGTGTTTAATGATTGTAACGGGCCGTCTTGGGACTTTAAAGCTTCGAAAATTGATTGTAGAGCTTTTAAACTTGTACGGATTGTATTTCTCGAAAATTCGAACTTGGTCCTAATTTCCATTATCATTTCAAGGATATTGAAATTATATGAATCTGATTACAGTTCCAATTTTTTAACAGCTTTGAGCTTCGAGCCCCAAAGCTCACGATTCTTGCGAAGACCAGTATGATATAATTTCAAAAATGCCTGAATTCCTCCAAGTTTGCGGTATATCCACAAGCTTCTATGGTAGATCCACGAGCTATTACGGTAGATCCACAAAGATTACGGAGATCCCAAAATATTCATTATCAGCTCTTGAAAATCTTTAAAATCCATTGTTTGCACCTGATTCTTTCGAAAAAAACTTTAGCCCAGCTCTCCTGCTGCTCGTGATTTTCCAGGCACCGATTCACCTTTACCTGACCATCACCTCTTAACATCCCAATATTTTCATTTCCTCTGTTCCCTCTAAAATTTCGGTCCCCCGAATTTCCTTCCCAATGTTTTTCCTCTTGTTTTTTTTCTCGAAAGCCTATCCCATTATGACTCATTTTTTGTTATTGTTCTCAAATCATTCGAACTGTTCGATGATTGATCATTCAAAATTTCGGGCCTCCGGAACATTCTTTTTTTAGGCCACACCCCCTTTTAGTCCTGTCGTCAACTAATTCTCTCTCAATCTTCTGCTTTCTAGCTCCTCAGCAGGCAGGAGTTTCATGTCCATCCGTTCAAAATTTTTTGTCGTAGTATCTGCACCCTCTCCATCTCTCGCCCCCCACCGGGTGTGAGTCTCACCATTCATATGTGTTCATGAGTTCTATGTGTGTTTCATTTTTGGGGTGCTGTGTTCTTTTTTATCGTCTTCTGCGCGCACTTTTTAGCTCATTTTTCTTGTTTCTCGTTGCTCTTAGTCCTCCTGAATACCGTAATTTACAGAATGAGATTCAAAATCTTCATCACTCTCTTCTTGCTCGTCTCGATCTTCACGACTCCACGGGAGGCGAAAGCGATTCCAGAAGGGCCACGGTACTGCTTCAGATGCACCTCCGGAACGTTTGTGAGTTTTCACTTTTTGAATAAAAAAAATAATTGGGACAATCATCGTAAAACCTGTATTAGAAGGGCCCGCCCTTCTATGTTTCCATGTCTCTGTAGACCCTTCTAATGCAGGTTTTATGGTGCGAAGTGTTTTTGACCCGAGGATGGGCTTCTGAAGACTATTTGATTAAAAAAAAAACATAAAACATCTTAGCATATCTCTTATCCTTGGTTCAAGAACACAATGTCTGTCACACCTCCTGGAAGCTAGACCAAATTGCGCCGAAGGTGCACCAGCCAGCTGATTGAAGCGCTGGAGACGCGGTAAAATGACGGATATTTCATTAAAACTTACCGTGAACCTGTATTAGAAGGGTCCCTCTAACAGAAGTGGTGTCCAAGAGGTGGCTCGGCAAAACAAATTTCGAATTAGCTGACTTTTTTGATGCAACTTTTTGGAAGAAATGCCTAGAAAAAATAGAACGGCCCCTTCAAGGCGAAGAGCCTCTCTAATATAAGGGCTCTCCAAAATTGACCGGGGAAAGTAGGAAGGCCGACTCTTCTAACACAGGTGTTACGGTATGAAAACTAATGAGCAGGCTAATGAGCAGCCAGCACTTAGAAGGTTTCTGCGAATAGCAAGGGAATTTAGTCTGGATCAAAAACTTCAATTTGAATTCTAAAATTTCAGGATGATCACCGCGAGTTGATGACGGGACCGATCCAATACAAACTGACAACGTGGCGCGAGGACTGGGTTGAGACTGATTGTCTTCAGGCAAAAGGAACGTTTCAGTATTGCGAAGGAAGATGCGTCTTCGTTACCGTATCCAAACATTCGCCAGACCAACAAACCTACCAAGCTGAAGGTAAGCTACAAGACAAAAATTAAAATTTCTCACAAATGAAGTTCAGGCGTTCTTTCGGATTGTGCTGATGATTTATTCCGCTGGGGTACCGATTTGCCATTCTTCATGGGAGACAGAACGAGTGACAACGAAACGTTGAATACGTACAAAGATGGGTACGAGATCAGCTTCGATTTCACGCTCCACACTACAAACTACACGGAAATCTACAAGAACCACGTGGGACAGGTCCTTCGAAAACACGTCTACGAAAGTTACGAGACATCTACCGTAGTCATTCACGTTGTTGTTCTCGCAGTTATTCCATTTTTGACTGGTTGCATTTGCTTCTGGTGTTGCTTGTTGCCGGTGAGTTTTCTGAGAGATTGGATAGTGAATAAAGCGGTATAAGTTTTACAGATTGTGGAGAGGCTCAGACGTCTAAACCGCAGACGAGAATATATTGCTCGAATGATGACATGGGTCCCAGAAACTGATGAGGTTGTCGAACTCGCGAACCACAATGCTGGAGTCTCCGAATCCGAGTGCTTTGAGGACAATCAGGCTGAGAGATCCATGGAAAACATCGACAAGTCTGATGCTGAGAAACAGAAAATTGGAACTAGTGGTGGATTCGTTGGAGCTGGAACATCAAATGTTGGAGATGCTGAAGAGAACATTGTCTCCGAATCCGATAGCGATGTGACTGAAAATTTTTTGCTTGATGAGGAAACAGTCAATTCCTATCTTGCTGGTGACGTTGATTCCGACTTGGAACATCACCATCGGGAAAAACTGTACAATACCGAAGAAAGCGACATCGACGAGCATAAATCTGAGGACGAGCATGATGCTGAAAACCCGAAAATTGGAACTAGTGATGGATTCGTTGGAGTTGGAGCATCAAATGTTGGAGATGTTGAAGAGGAGATTCAGGACAACGATGCTAAGCCATCAGATGCCAAGACTATCAAAGATGAGGTCAAAGAGCTTGTCTACAAGCTCAAAGAAGATGAGAAGCTCGATGGATAAGCTTGGATTCGCATTGCTCTTCAAATTTTCTTTTTTTTCCCAAGAAATCCCAATTCTTTATAGAAAGTCTCTTCTAATTGTCCCCCTTCTTTTCATTATATCCCCCACTTTTCTTGTCCCGTTGTCCCATTGCTTTAAATAATGCGTGTAAGAATTAAACTTATATCCCGTTGTCCCCCATTCCATGTCTCCATGTGCCTTTTCTTCTCTAAAAAATGGCTGGTTACTGTAATTTTTACATCTGCTCATTGAGATTTGAATTTATTAAAAAATCAACAATTGCCCCATATTTTCCGTTTTTTGGATTTTTTTTCTGATACGGTAGCTTCACCAGCATACTTCTCTAAAGCTAATTTTCAGGGATTTCAGAGTGGACCTTCTATGGAAAAGTTGGCTTCAGATGGTCTTAGATGAGATATTTTGGACTGTAGTAGTAGCATAACTTCAGGAAGATGATCGGTTAGAAAAGTTTTCCAGTTTTTCTGTTTGTAGCGGGGGTACTGTAGTCAAACTTTTCAAATATTCGAAGTAAAGAAATTCTACAAAATCCATCATTTGCTCCTGAGAACCTTTTGAAAACAAACTTTAACCCATCTCTTCTGCCGCTCTTGATTTTCCAGGCACCAATTCACCTTTACCTGACCATCACCCCTTAAAATGCCCAGATTTTCAATCCCTCGCCCTCTTTGAATTTTCGGTCCCCCGAATTTCCTCCCCAATGTTTTTCCTCTCTTTTTTTCTCGACAGCCTATCCCATTATGACTCATTTTTTGTTATTGTTCTCAAATCATTTTAACTGTTTGATGATTGATCATTCAAAATTTCGGGGCCTCCGGAACATTCTTTTTTAGGCCACACCCCCTTTCAGTCCTCTCGTCAACTATTTCTCCCTGAATCTCATGAATTATAGCTCCTTAGCAGGCGGGAACTCTATGCTCATCCGTTCAAAATGTTTTTTGCCACAGTATCTGCGCCCTCTCCATCTCTCGCCCCCCCCCCGGGTGTGGGTCTCACCATTCATATGTGTTCATGAGTTCTATGTGTGTTTCATTTTTTGGGGGTGCTGTGTTCTTTTTTATCGTTTTCTGTGCGCACTTCTCAGCTTTTTTTCTTGTTTCTCGTTGCTCTTAATCCTCCTGAATACCGTAATTTACAGAATGAGATTGAAAATCTACGTCACTCTCTTCCTGCTCGTCGTCAGCTCGGTGAAGGTGAAGGCTGGGAGCGAGCGCTTCCAGCCGGACTGGTACAAGAAGCTCATCGCTTCCCTGTTCACAAAGCCACGAGAAGCAAAAGCTATTCCACAAGAGCCACGGTACTGCTTCAGATGCACTTCTGGAACGTTTGTGAGTTTTTTTTGATTTTTTTTCAGGTCAGCAAAATACAAAAGTGGGACAATAACCGTAAAAATCGTATCTGAAGGGCCGACCCTTCTATGTTTTGAGGTCTCCAGGAAGGCATTTTGATTCAATGGACCCTTCTAATATAGGTTTTACGGTGGAATTTGTTCTTGAGCAGATGATGGGCTTCTGATGACCATTTGGTTAGAAAAAAACAGACGTGAAGAGATTATAGCACGGTTCAAGAACATAATGCCAGTCCTAGAACTATTCTCTGAAACATGAATTTAATAGAAACAATTACCGCAAAACCTGGGTTAGAAGGGCTCCTCTAACAGAAGTGAACTCCAGGAGGCTTGGAGAATCTGTCAATTTTTCGATAAAACTTTTCGGAAGAAATTTCTGGAAATATAGAACTGTCTACTCTAGTTGAAGGAGATAGATGGGCACGTTCCAATCTTTAATCACCTTCAAATGATTGAAGGCCGGAATCTTTTAATACAGGTTTTACGGTCTTATGATTTAAAAAGTGACCAGCAGACTTTAGTCACCACTCATAAAGTTACTGCGAAAAACTGATGAATTTTGTCAAAATCCAAATTTTGAATTTAACCGAAAAATTTCAGGATGATCACCGCGAGTTGATGACAGGACCAATCCAATACAAACTGACGACGTGGCGTGAGGACTGGGTGGAGACTGATTGCCTTCAGGCAAAAGGAACTTACCAGTATTGTGAAGGAAGATGCGTCTTCGTGACCGTATCCAGACATCTGCCAGACCAACAAACTTATCAAGCTGAAGGTAAGCTACAAGAAAAAAGTTAAAACTTTTATCAAATAAATTTCAGGCATTCTCTCGGATTGTGCTGATGACTTATTCCGCTGGGGTACCGATTTGCCATTCTTCATGGGAGATAGGACCAGTGACAACAAAACTCTGAAGACGTACACCGATGGATATGAGATCACCTTCGATTTCACGCTCCACACTACAAACTACACGGAAATCTACAAGGATCATGTCGGGAAGGTCCTGCGTCGACACGTGTATGAAAGCTACGAGACATCTACCGTAATCATTTATGTCGTGTTTCTCGCTGTCATTTCATTTTTGACTGGTTGCATTTGCTTCTGGTGTTGCTTGTTGTCGGTGAGTTTTTTTTTTTGAGAGTTTGAATAGTGAAACAGGAAGTATACGTTTTACAGATCGACGAGAGACTTCGTCGTCTGAATCGCAGACGAGAATATATTGCTCGAATGCTGACGTATGACCCAGCAACTTCTGTAAGCGTGGAACTGGCAAACTACAATGGTGGAGGAGTGATCGACGAAGTTGACACCACTCAAGATTCTTCCGTCTTGGAGCAACACCATCGGGAGAAACTCTACAATACGGAAGACAGCGATATCGATGAGCACGAATCTGTGAATGCTATGGAAACCGTCGAGGAGCCATCAGATGCCAAGACTATCAAAGATGCGGTACAAGAGATGGTCTACAAGATCGAAGAAGAGGAGAAGCTCAATGGATAGGCTTGCGAATCGCATCGTTCTTTAATTTTTCTTTTGTTTCCCAAAAAATCCCAATTCTTTATACAAAGCCTCCCCCAATTGTCCCCCGTTCTCCATATGTTTTAATTCTCTTGAAAAATCTCCCCCACCACATTTCTTGTTCCGTTGTCCCGTTGCTTTAAATAATGCGTGTAAGATTTGTACTTTAATTCCGCCCCCTCCCATTCCAGTGCCTTTTCTTTTTTAAAACATGACCGGTTGAGATTTGAAATTGAAATAAAATCCTTTCTTTTCCCCAGATTTCTCGTATTTTGTATTTTTTCTGGTACGGTATAGCTGCCCCATCATATTTCTTTAAAGCTAACTTTCAGGGTTTTTCAGAGCGGAACTTTTATTGAAAAGTTGAGTTTTTGTAGTTGGTTGACGGCGAGGTTATTAGAGGGTTTCGGAGATTGTGCATCATTTTTGGAATGTCTACCGTATTCTCTTTGATATACCAAAGCCGGTAACTTTAATCTCAATTATCTCGATTCCTGTGAGAGATATCAGAAAGTTTTCAACTGATAATATGCTCATCATAATACTGTCAAAATTTTACCGGTTGATAAAATTTTGACATCTTTCTCAGGAATCGAGCTTAAAGTTGAGCGTGTGTGATTCGTGTGATTCTTGAGCTTAAAGTTG
Organism: Caenorhabditis nigoni; assembly: GCA_027920645.1. Taxonomy (NCBI): domain Eukaryota; kingdom Metazoa; phylum Nematoda; class Chromadorea; order Rhabditida; family Rhabditidae; genus Caenorhabditis; species Caenorhabditis nigoni. The sequence goes on from CP115869.1 coordinate 4,116,356, forward strand.
ACAGCTTAGCTTCTGTTAGAGAAAATAGGGTATCTAGGAAAATAGATTGGTTGGGTTCAGAGGGTGGCAGATAAGTTACTTTAACACGTTGATAACATGTTTTTCTTCTTCTTTGATTTGTAGGTAGTACTGTAGTCAAACTTTTCAAGTATCAAAAGCTAAATCTCAAAATACAAGTTTTCGGAGATTCAAGATTCCACTTGAACTACGAAATTTCAATCTTCCTGATATGCTTCCGATTCTGTGGATAGTTTCAATCAGAGATCGATCCCATTCGATTCCCTTTTCTCTATATTTGCATAAAACTATACAAAATCCCAAGGTGATAAAACAATGGCGCATCAATCTTGAATTATAAATTCAACGTTCTCTCCTCTTTCTCCCTGCTCCCTTGTTTTTTATGATCAAGTTTATCTCTTTTTTTGCTACCGGGGGAGGGGCTGAAAGAAATCGATTTGATTTGCATATTGATACCATCCCTCTAGAGCCTATAAAACTGAAGGCGCTCTTCATTTGTGATCATATTTCCTCTTTTTCCTTTCTTCAAAAGATGAAAGGCAAAAAATATCTGATACTGTATTTCATTCTAATGCTGATTGTTATTCTGGTTGGTGGAACTCTGCTATTCTGTATCTACTATCCCCGCGTTACGGAAGTCAGTCGTTTCAAGGCTATCGACTGGCTCGACGAGAAATTGACCGGAGAATCAGCACCATTCGAGAACAGTACCGTAATCGAAGACTTTCATATTCTAGCGGTCTACACCGCTATGCATCTCAAAGATCGTCTGAGCCATCCGTTGTTACTGAAGTTGCTTATCCTGCTCTGTGTTATACTTTGGATCGTCGGAAACATCATCTTTGTCTATTTCATGTGTATTTGCAAAGTGAGTTTGTGAAATTCCTCAGTATATAGTTACTAATGAGTACTGCTTTCAGGAGAAACACCCTAAGCGACCATACGATACTCCGCTATATAGAAGCACAGAATATGATGACCCTTGGACTTCCTACCCAGTCGTTCCTACAATTGGAGTGGATTTTGAAATCCCAGAAGCGGTCCCTATGAGTAGAAATCCAGAAGCGTCAATCGCTTTCGATGAATCGAAGTCTGGAATCCCGGCAAACCACGAATTTACCTATCTCAAAATGAGTCATTTTACAAAGCCAAAAGACACAGTGATTCCAATCCTGCAGGAAGAAGAGGAAGAGGAGGAGCAAGACTACCAATCCATCCATTCCGATCAAACGGTTACTGTCGGGCCAAGCACATCTAATGCTCATCGTCAGGATCCACAAAATTACGGAAAAGTAGTTTTCTTCTTCTAGAGAAGTTCTCTGATAGAAGCCCACTTCAACTTTGAGCACAATCATCTTGATTCTTGTGCGAGATATCAAAATTTTGAAAACTAATAAAATTTTGGTGATAATATGATAAAGAATTCTTCAGTTGACAAATTTCCTATACCTTGCACAATAATCGAGATAATTGTGCTCAAAGTTGGCGGTTTTGGTGGACTTCTATTGAAGGAAACACGGTATATGATGGCGGGAAGGGTTTTTTCTAATTTTACTTTTCTCGTTTAAATAATAAAGATTAATGACTAATGTTTTTGATTTTTCTTTTCATTTTGCCAATTCACGGATACAGTAATCCTTCAAATATCTTATTTGATTTGTTTTTATTTTATTCCCCACCCTTCAACATCTTTCCTCTTTCTCATCCAATTCGATTTTTCAGATCATGAAAAGATTGGTACTTCTGCTTCTGGCCATCACTATCTTCCTGATTTCTTGCACATTTGGAGGATGGCTAGTTTATGAGGATACCTTCGATCCCATCAGTAACTCTACTCATGTTTTTGACTATCAATGGATCGATGAGCACAGATTAGCGATTCAATACTCTAGTGATGAAGAAAGAGCAAAATACATCACCTTCCAAATCTACAAACTTGTCTTGTACTTTCGAAAAACGGTGCTCTTCAAAATTTTTCTGGCAGCGTCTATGATATTTTTCCTTATCATCGCTGTATGTACGCTGGGATGTTTTGTCTTTCGCCAGGTAGGAGATGTAGCTTGGGCTTTCCCGAAAAACTACTCACTTTTACAGTACCACGTCTACAAGTATAGAAAGTATGAAAAACGTCTACAACGGATCCCAAAATTGTGCAAGCACTGCAGACCAAACAGACTCATCCGGAATCCTGGAAGGCCAATGGATTTTTATTGCCGCTGCCAACAAATTACTCATTTATAAATAAATATATCTGATTTTTCATGTGGGAATGATAGTTTGAAGAAAATATGACTTCTCAAAAGGGTTAGAGAGAATTCGAGAGAGCATTTAAGAATCTTTCAAAAGTTTTTCGGACTTATTTAATTCCTTTGAATTCTAAGAATCTTTTTACTAATCAGCCTAATTGTCTCTAGGGTTATTAAACTCTCGCTTATTTTTTTCTCTCATATTCGATGGTTCTCAATGCATGATTCAGTAGACTCCCCTTACTTTCCACTGACTCATCATATCATCTCTCTGGATACTTATACAGTATCTCTCTCATTTCTAGGCGGCCCCTCTAGGTTGCTCACTGTTATTGATATCACTCTGTTTCCAAAATTCTACATGATCACTAATCCCTAGCCCGGCTGGAACGGCTCCTCCCACTCTGGACAGTCTCGTTGACTGATTCTTCTTGAATTACTCTAAATTTCGTCTGAAATTGGGGGACTATATGTGTTATGCTCCGCCCTTTTTCCAAAAACTAAGAAAAGAAGTGTGGAGAGCAAAAAAAATAGAATACGAATACAATTAAATCTGAAAGGCTGAATAGGGGTCAGGAGGTATGATGAAAAATGGGATTGAAAAGAAAATGAATCAGTAGAGAGGCAGGAAAAAAGAGGGTTCCGAAATGGAGAATTGACCAAACAGCTATCAAATTGTTCTTTAACTCTTCTCCCTTCTCTCAAAAAATCACAAATTTTTCAATAGGCTCCCCCAAATCGTCCCCATCACTTTTATTTTTGAATCACTTGGATAAATCTCCCCACCTTTTTCTTCCCCGTTCTCCCATTGCTTTAAATAATGCGTGTAAGTGTTTGGTTTTAAACCCATTGCCCCCCCCCCCCATTCCATGTCTCCCTTTGACTTTTCTTATCTGAAAAATAACCGGTGTCTGTGTTCAATCTGCTCATTTTGATTTGTATTTGTGATGAATGCCTCATTGTCCCCATATTTTTCAAAAAAAAATGTTTTGATTTTTCCTGGTTCCCTATAGAAACGGAATTATACTTCTCTAACGCTAGTTTCTAATAATTTCAGAGTGGTCTTTTTCTTGTGAAACTGAGAATTTGCAGTCAATGAAAAGGTAAGATTATAGGGATCAGAGTTTTAAAGATTGAACGTGTTGTTAGAAGACTAGAAGGAAATTCAGGAGCTGTGAGATGAAGAATTCAGGAGCTGTGAGATGAAGGTAGGCGGAGCTTGCTGCTTCATGTGCTCAGTAGGATAAGGATTAAAATAGGTGAACGGCTGAGAAAAGACCGTAGATTTTTTTCAGTTGACTTTCACAGGAATCGAGATAATTGAACTCAAATCTGATTGACAGTTTGGATAGGCTTCTATCTATTTTGCAACTTAAAAAAAATCAAAATTTGAAAATGCTAGTGATAAAAACACAGTTTTATTTGAAAGGAAAATAGTAATTGAGTTAAAGCTGACGATGAATGGAGAATTTGAATGATTCTCAATACAAGTGGTTCAAAGAGAGGGATAGGAGGAAGAGGATGTATGTTTAGAATGCACATTTAAATACACGGACGCTGATAAGAAATAGGAAATTTGAAAAAAAAAACAGAAGCTGATCAAGAACTACAAAATGTAATACCGATTTCTCAGAATCATGTGTCTCAGAGGGTGCTTCAAAGCCAAATATGTCCGGTAATTGGTATTGATTTGGAAATGATCTTTTTTGAATCCCGCGTCCAAAACAATCTTCTTCAGCTTTTCTTGTTTTTCCGCATCCAATCGATCGGTATCCGTTTCCTCAAGACTCTGAGAAGTGCACGGCTCATTGATGTTGTCCTCCTCCTCCTGAAAAATAACTTTTCAGTTTTTCTTCGATAAGTTTTTAGCTCTACCACATATGTACAGTACCGGTTATGACCATTGTCAGTAGTCCGGAGCTTGGTTGTCAAGTTTCAGACACTTTGAAAAGTTTTTAGGGCGTCAGACAGATCTAAATTGAAAACGTCGAAGTCACAGAATTAGGCATGCTTGACACCCTATAAAAGTTTTCAAAGAGATTGAAATTTTAAGAAATGAGATCCAGAGATCCAATCATGCGTTTTTGTATATCTAATTCACAGGTACTGTATTTGAACTAATAGATACTCAGATAGTGGAAAAAAATCTACCTGATCAAGTCCAGCCTTTTTGATGGCTTCCACGAGTCTTCTCAACTTTCGAATTGTCCTGTCGTTCGAAGGCCCATAGAGGTTCACATTTTCGATGGAAATATTTTGGGACATATTGACCATATCATTATCATTGATGGTGATGAGGACACTCTTTGGGTAGACTTTCTTGACAATTGCCGCCAGCTCCAACAACTGCTTCACTTTTTCTTTCGGGATTCGGACATAAGGGCGTCGTCTTCGTTGGACTGGATACTTCTTTTTCGTGACCATCTTATCATCCATATCCTAAAAGTTTCGAACTTATGTTTTGTTTTGCATATATTTTTTTAATTCAAGAATTACCTTTTTCGAATCTTCTTGATTCTCGGAACTTTTTCCAGCTTCCTCTTCTTCGTTCTCTAAGTAGACTTCTACCCGTCCCATTCCATTATAACACGAGAAGAACTCGCTATTCCCACTCCCAGAATCTTCCATTGCTGTTCGGGCTCTAACTCTGTTTCGTCTCCATTGTTTAGTAGCCAGTATGCTCTAAAAAAGAATCGATTATTTAGAGGGAAAAAACATTTTTGATCAACTCACGGATAGCAGAAAACAGCTCAATATCGAGAGAACGAAGATGAAGACGACAAGAGTGGTGACGATCCATAGGATGAGAGCTATCTTGTACATCATCCTGAAACAATGTGGGTTAGATTACAGTCTTTCCCAGAAAAAGAGTTCCAGATATTTGAATAAAAGGTCACAACCAATAAATTTAAAATCGAACAATTGTTTTAGTTTTTTTCAGTTTTATTTGGGAAGGATTCTGATTATCATATTTCTATTTTGAAATTTGGAGAAGAACAAGAGAAAATTCATAGTGAACAGTCGATTTTGAGCTGAATAATCTTGATTCCTGATGCGGGTGTTGCAATATTGTCCACGATTGAAATATTGGTAATATCATGATTAATAAATTACTAGTCGACTGATTTTCGGTATATTTCAGAGGAATTGAGATAAGTGAGTTTAATGACTACGACTTGAGTGGGTTTCTATCAGAGAGAATACGGTATGAGAGTGACTTTCTCTTAGAGGGTAATAGTTAAATTTTAGAAAGAAGTATGCTTTTTGGGTAGTTAGAGACGCTTACTGTAAAACCTGAAATACAGGCTTTACGGTATCTATAAAATGAGCTATGAGAGTTATTCAAGTGTTTATGAGAGTAGATCAGATACTAGACGGGAAATTCTAGAAAATACAATAAAAAATCCTTCTGAAACTGTGAGCGCATGTTCCGTGGCGTCAATTTGAAACATAAATTAAAATCTGCGGTTTTTTGGGCGGCCCTCTTAGAAAGTAGGAGACGCAGAGAAATCGGAACACATTTTTTTATTGATTGGATTCTAGCACATTTTGGGACCGCCTCCCAATCAGACAAAATATAGAGAAATCTGAGGAGAATCAGTCAACGAGACAGTCCAGAGTAGGCGGAGCCGGTCCAGCCAGGCAAGAGATCAATCATCATGCAGCTTTTCGAAAACAGAGTGATATCAGTAACAGTGAGCAATGTAGAGGGGCCGCCCCAAAATGAGAGAAATACTGTAAGCACCCAGAGAGATTTAGAGGATGGGACGGTGGAAAATAGGGGGAGCCTAGGGAGTGAGAGACGACAGATAGGAGGTGGAATAGGAAGCATGAGTGCTGGTTTTTTCTGAATTTGTTCGAAATGCTTCCTGAAGTTGTGCCACCACTACAGGCCAAACGGGCTTATCCGTGACCTGTCAAACTTTATAAAGTGTCTCAGAATACAATTCTTGTCTACCTAACTAGATTAATTATCAAAATGATTATCAGAGTCAGTAATCTAACCTTTTTTCAAGTCTGACATCCCTCACTTTCTATTCTTCAAATTCCTAATTAGACTAATTATCAATATCGGCGCCTATCGATCCGATTCCACTTTCGATCTGCGGTCTCTCTCGCTCCTTCATCTCTAATTTTCGATGGTTCATGAATCATGAGTGACTAGACTTCTATAGATATTTCAAAATTCTTAATTTATAATTCAAAAAATATCCCTAATTAGAGCAAGGATAACTATCAGCTCCCATTATGAAAATTCCGCTCTTTATCTGCCGTCTCTCGCTCCTTTTTTTCTCTCATTTTCGATGGTTCGAGAAGCATGAGTCACCCCTCACTATTTCCCATCGTCTCATCACTTGGACTCTTTGGATTCTTACGGTATTCCTCTGATTCATTCCAATCAAATTTCAAAATTGTCTCACGATTACTGTTTTCTGTACGATAATTGATCCTTTTCTGAATCTGGTTCTAGAAAAATGACTGGACTAGTCCAGCCTACAGCCTATAGACCGTGCCGTTGACAGTTTCTTTCAATTAAAGTAATTATCAATATCAGCTTTTATTGATCCGATTCCACCTCCTTTCTTCCGTCTCTCGCCCCTTTTTCCTCTCATTTTCGATGGTTCCCGAACCATGAGTCTCTAGGCTCTCCCCCATTTTCCACCGCCCCATCCTCTAAATCTCTCTCGATTCATACAGTATTTCTCTCATTTTGGGGATGCCCCTATAGATTGCTAACTGTTACTGATATCACTTTGTTTTTGAAAAGATGCATGATGATTGACCTCTTGCCTGGCTCGATTGGCTCCGCCTAGTCTGGACTGTCTCGTTGACTGATTCTCCTCAGATTTCTCTATATTTTGTCTGATTGGGAGGCGGTCCCAGAATGTGCCACAATCCGACCAAAAAACCTATGTTCCGATTTCTCTGCGTCTCCCACTCTCTAAGAGGGCCGCCCCTAAGCCGCAGTTATTTATTTTTGTTTCAAATCGGCGCCATGGAACGTGCGCTGACAGTTTCAGGAGGATTTTTATTGCATTTTCTAGAATTTTCCGCCTAGTATCTGATCTGTTTCTCAGATTTTTCAGGGTCCCATCAAATCTAATTTTCAAATAACTCTCATACCTCTCTTTATAGATTCCGTAAAACGTGTAATAGAAGGGCCCCCTGGCTTTCAACTTTGAGCCCATCCATTTCGGTTTCTGTAAAAGAAAGATCCCCTCCCCACTATTTACAGTCGCGTTATTTGATTTCTCTGGATTTTTATTGTATTTTCAATTTTCTTAGGCAGTCCCATGCAAAACGCATGAGTCAGTAGACCCCGCTATTTTCTATTATCTAATCATCTAGTCTCTCTGGATTCTTACAGTATCTCTTTCACTTCTGGCCGTCCCTATTCACATTTCAAGTCCTTCTTGTCATCACTGTTTTTGCATGGTTATTGGTCCTCTTTAAACTTTAGTCCTAGGAGCATGACTGGACTATATACGAAAATTTAATATTTCATGAAATATTAGGTTTTTTTTTTAAACTTTTATAGTTCCTTGAATAGAAATCCGGTCCTAAGATTGAATTAGGGTGAATGAGCTCATGGTCCCTTTAGATGTTTTTTCTCTTCGAAATCCTTGTCCTATTTGCCGATATCTGCTCCCATTATTCCAATTCCACTCTTTATCTGCGGTCTCTCGCTCCTTTTCCCCTCTAATTTTCGATGGTTCCCGAACCATGAGTCACTAGGCTCTCCTACTTTCTAGTGTCTCTGAATCTCTCTGGATTCTTACAGTACTTCTCTCGTTTTGGGGCGGCCCCTCCAGATTGCTAACTGTTAGTGATATCACTTTTTTTTCGGAAAGCTGCATGATGATTGATCTCGTGCCTGGCTGGAACGACTCCTCCCACTCTCATTGACTATTTCTCCTCAATTCTATCTATATTTTGTCTGATTGGGAAACGGGCCCTATATGTAATTTTGTCATGATTATTGATCCGTTTTAGAATTTGATTCTAGAAGCATTATTGGACTAGCTCGGTCTACTCTGAGCTACCTCGTTGACCTTTTATCTGAAGCGCTACTTGTTTTGTCTGATTTTGAGTAGACCCTGTATAACATTCAGCAATCCCTGATCTTCTTTATTCCCAGTCTCCTCCCAGACCAAAATTCCAGAATTAAAGCTTATATTTTTTGCTAACCGTCTACTGATTTTCAATACCTTTGATTTGCTTTATACCAATCGGATGTCTAATCTTTCCTATAACTCTCTGTGCTCCAATTCTCTAACTATATTTTTTCAGCATGTCCAAAAAACAGCTCATCGTTCGTCTCATCGGAATTCTGCTGGCTATCGGACTGACCACCTGGCTCATCGTCGAGAGCCAAAAGTTCAGAACTTTCCGTGAACTGGTCTCAGCGATCAAGGGAGTGGAAAATGGAGAGGATTTGGACGAGGTAACCCTGTCAACTCCATCGTCGACTACTGCTGCGCCGGGCAAAAGGACATGTGCCGAATGCACGGGAGGAAACTACGTGAGTGCTTTTATTGGATTCAAACTTTATCAAAAAAAAAGCCCTAATATGTAATTTCGGTCCTCAGCAAAAATGTTATCCCCTAAAAATTCTGTCCTTTGGAAAAAACTGTTGTCTCTCAGATAGTTTCGAGAAGATCTTTAGAAAATTTTGATCCTCAGAAAAAATGTCGATCTTTATAGAAAATTTCAGTTGCTGAATAAACCTTGGCTTTAGAGAAATTCTGGTGCTCAGAAAAAAAACAAATAATTCCTACAATAAGTTTTGGTACCAAAAAATGTTTTTTTAATGTCCTTACAAACAATTTTGGTCCTCAGAAAAAATTTGGTCCTTAGAAAAAATGTTGGTTCTTTTTAAAATTTTGATCATTAAAAAACTTTCTAAATACTTTTGAATATTTTTGGAGACAATCGAATTATCTTCTCATTTCAGCACCTGAGATCGTCGCTCATGCATCTTTCGGAACACGGCCAGAACATGAGATGGGTCGAAGAATGGGCCTCGACTGATTGTGTGATCGGAAAGATTCGGTACACTCCATGTGTCACAACCTGTATGACAGTCACAATTCAGAGACCAGAAAATGGAGAAATGCTTGATAGTAAGTTAAAGCGCTTCAAATCTATATCACAATTCCAAGTTTTCAGGCATTATGATGGCTTGTGCGGACGACATGTTCTGGAGCACTCCAGACATTCCAGACTCGAGAGCATGGTATAAAAGCAAGGATGGAATGATTGTTTTTGAGGAGAACGCTCGCTACGTGGCTGAACGGATGTCTCATACCATCATCTATGAGTTCAACACCACTTCGTCGGATAACGCAGCAACGATTGCCAACAATTTGAAGGATCAGTTTGACTATGTCAACCAAGAAAAGGAATTGGGAGATATCAACAACGGATCGTTCAACAGAGAATTGTTCATCGTGGTTACCATGCTGACCATTTTCTTGATGTTCGCTCCCTGCTGTTACTGCATCTATCATCGCGTAAGTTGAAACAAATTATTGACTTACAACATATTTTTTTTAATTTTTCAGTGTCGGATATGGTGCATCAAAAGGGAATTGGAGAAGTTTAGAAGAAATCCCAAATATGTTTTCACCGAGAATACGGTGGAAATGGTGGACCTTGCTGTCTACATGGAGCAAGGGCTCTTTGATGTGCCAAAGCCAGAGGACAACGAGGAAGATTTTTTTGACGACGACGAGGAAGATTTTTTCGACGACGACGAGGAAGATTTCTTTGACGACGACGAAGAAACAAGCTCGTTTTTGGAGAACTCTACGGACCAGTCCACTGAAATTGGAGAATAACTCATTCATTATTCCTCAAACGTGTATCCCTACTTTTTTCTGATGTTTTCTCTCTTTCCTGTATTGAAAATCTACTGTATTTTTTTTTTTGAAATTTGTCTATTTTCAGTCTCCTTCTCCATGTGACCCACTTCTTCTGAAATGAAACTGTCTTTTGAATACTAAAAATTTTTTGAATCGAAATATTATTGGTTGCAATATACCACTCAATTACCTAACACTCTTTTAGAGTTTTTAAAAACTCTATTGTTGTAAGCTAATCCTTCATTTTTCAGGATGAAGTACGATCTGACCATAATGGTGACTGTTGCATTTTATATTTTCTTCTTGAGAGAAGAATCCAAAACTCTTCTAGAATCCGCTATAGAGTTCATCGCCAGTTTATGTTTATTCTTGGTCGTTCGCTGGTTCTTTGTTGTCTTCACCGTGAGTTGAATTGAAATAATTTCCTTCTGAATGATTATTTTCAGTGCATGAAACGGGCTGCTGATGATGGGGAGCATTATGAGGCCACTGGCAAGATTGATACTGCTCGAACTGATTCTGAGAAGATCATGGTGACCCATGGAGACCGATCATGGAGACCTGTGGAGACCAAAGATAGTAGGATGTTCGTTTTTCCCCGTATCACTTTTGAAATCATCTAACAAGGGAACCTTTTAAGTGAAGGTAGGAGTTAGCGGAAACCATCTATAAAGATCGAAAGAGCATGATCGAAAACCTGTAAATCCGTATTTAAAGTCTGCTTACGAGACCTTTGAAGTGCTGAAATTTCAGTTTCAGTACTGAAAATCTCATTTTCAGTTTAAAATCGGCAATTTTCAAATTTGATTTTCTTCACTCCTAGAAGGTTTTAGGACTCAACATTTTTGTATTATACTTGAAATTATGTGGAATTTCATATTTCGAACATTTTCTGAGAAAAAATATAGTTTCGTAAAAGTTTTGGGAAGTTTCAATATTTGCCCAGATTTTCGGTGGGCCCAAGTTTGCGAGCTTGAAAAAATTTACTTGGGAATTTTTTAAAGTCTGAAATATGAAATTCCACATGATTTCAAGAATAATACAAAAAATGTTGAGTCCTAAAACCTTCTAGGAGTGGAGAAAATGAAATTTGAATATTGCCGATTTTTCACGGAAAATGAGATTTTTAGTACTGAAACTGAAATTTCAGCACTTAAAATGTCTTCTAAGCAGATGTAATGCCTGTATAGGCTTTTTACGTGTGGGCAGAGGTGGTTCAGTGAGTAATAAGAATTTATTATAATAAAGAAAGAATCAAAAGAATAAAAGGTAAAAATAAGGAAAGGATAGAATTCCGATCTTCAGGTGATTGTAGTGGCAGCTTGGACGACTTCTGATGCAGCAATTTGGTGATTGTAAAAGTGAACAAAATAACGATATCCTAGGGCTCTTTTTATACCGAGAAAGCCCGGTTTCTAGAATCATTAATCGGAAGTGTACTATTCGTGGAAATTGCGGGGATATGATAAGGGTGCACTTTCCTTGCGGGAAAGTGCAATAGGGATTAAAATGATCAGAGTACAGTTCTTGCAGATAAGGAATGAAAGAACAGTTGATCAAAGTGTCAACTGATGACTAATCGCGTCCTGCGCGCGACAGCAGACTTTGAGAACGGATTTATAGGTTTTCAATCATGCTCTTTCGATCTTTATAGGTGGTTTCCGCTAACTCCTACCTTCACTTAATGGTTCTCTTGTAAATTTTATTGGTTGTGACCGCTTATTCAAATATCTAAAACTTATTTTCTAGGGAAGACTGTAATCTAATCCTCATTGTTTTTCAGGATGATGTACAAGATAGCTCTCATCCTATGGACCGTCACAGCTCTTGTCGTCTCTTATTGCGTTACGATTCATAGCAAGGAACCCGAAACTCTCACAGAATGCCTCAAGAGAATCCAGCTCATCATCATCGCCTCATGCTTCTTCATCTTCGTTCTCTCGATCTTGAGCTGTTTCCTGCTATCCGTGAGTTGATCGAAAACATTTTTACCTCTAAATAATCGATTCATTTTCAGTGCATACTGGCTGCTAAACAATGGAGATGGAAAAGAGTTAGAATTCAAACTTTGATCGAGAATGCTCGGAGTCTGAATAGCCCGGGTAACATATGAAAGGCTTCCCTTGTTAGTTCTGTCTTACACCCTTCAAACTTTTCAAGGTGATTGGAAACGTGACAGACAAGCTCCGGACCACTGAAAATGGTCATAATCGGTACTGTACATATGGGCTAGAGCTAAGAGATTAGCGACAAAGTAACAAAATTTATTTTTTCAGGAGGAGGATGATGTCGAACCGCCGTGCACTTCTCAAAGTCTTCAAGATGCTGATATCGAACGATTGGAGGCGGACAAGCAAGAGAAGTTGAAGAAGATTGTTTTGGATGCGGGATTCAAAAAAGATAACTTTCTTATCGATACCAAGTACTGGACGTACTTGGCCTTGAAAGAACCTCTGAGGCATTCCATCCTGAGAAACAAATATTATATTTTGTAGTTCTTGATCAGCTTCTGTGTTTTTTTTTCTCAAATTTCCTATTTCTTATCAGCATCCGTGTATTTATCTGAGCATTCTACACAGACATCTCCTTCTCCCTATTCCTCCATTCAAATCACTGGTATCAAAATTATTGAATCATTTGAATTTTCCATTCTCCGTCAAACTTTAACCAAGTCACCCATGTCTTTCTCAAATAAAACTGTATTTTGGTCACTAAAATCTCTTGAATCGAGATTTTATTGGTTGCAACATACCATTTCAATACCTTGAACTTGAAGGGGGACTCCGACCAAAAATGAGATTCTGAGATTCTGAGATTCTGAGATTCTGAGATTCTGAGATTCTGAGATTCTGATATTCTGAGATTCTGAGATACTGACATTCTGACATTCTGAGATTCTGACATTTTGAGGTTCTGAGATTCTGAGATTCTGAGATTCTGAGATTCTGAGATTCTGAGATTCTGAGATTCTGAGATTCTGAGATTCTGAGGTTCTGAGATTCTGAGATTCTGAGATTCTGAGATTCTGAGATTCTGAGATTCTGAGATTCTGAGATTCTGAGATTCTGAGATTCTGAGATTCTGAGATTCTGAGATTCTGAGATTCTGAGATTCTGAGATTCTGAGATTCTGAGATTCTGAGATTCTGAGATTCTGAGATTCTGAGATTCTGAGATTCTGAGATTCTGAGATTCTGAGATTCTGAGATTCTGAGATTCTGAGATTCTGAGATTCTGAGATTCTGAGATTCTGAGATTCTGAGATTCCGAGATTCCGAGATTCTGAGATTCTGAGATTCTGAGATTCTGAGATTCTGAGATTCTGAGATTCTGAGATTCTGAGATTCTGAGATTCCGAGATTCCGAGATTCTGAGATTCTGAGATTCTGAGATTCTGAGATTCTGAGATTCTGAGATTCTGAGATTCTGAGATTCTGAGATTCTGAGATTCTGAGATTCTGAGATTCTGAGATTCTGAGATTCTGAGATTCTGAGATTCTGAGATTCTGAGATTCTGAGATTCTGAGATACTGAGATTCTGAGATTCTGAGATTCTGAGATTCTGAGATTCTGAGATTCTGAGATTCTGAGATTCTGAGATTCTGAGATTCTGAGATTCTGAGATTCTGAGATTCTGAGATTCTGAGATTCTGAGATTCTGAGATTCTGAGATTCTGAGATTCTGAGATTCTGAGATTCTGAGATTCTGAGATTCTGAGATTCTGAGATTCTGAGATTCTGAGATTCTGAGATTCTGAGATTCTGAGATTCTGAGATTCTGAGATTCCGAGATTCTGAGATTCTGAGATTCTGAGATTCTGAGATTCTGAGATTCTGAGATTCTGAGATTCTGAGATTCTGAGATTCTGAGATTCTGAGATTCTGAGATTCTGAGATTCTGAGATTCTGAGATTCTGAGATTCTGAGATTCTGAGATTCTGAGATTCTGAGATTCTGAGATTCTGAGATTCTGAGATTCTGAGATTCTGAGATTCTGTGCTTCTGAGGTTCTGAGATTCTGAGATTCTGAGATTCTGAGATTCTGAGATTCTGAGATTCTGAGATTCTGAGATTCTGAGATTCTGAGATTCTGAGATTCTGATATTCTGAGATACTGAGATTCTGAGATTCTGAGATTCTGAGATTCTGAGATTCTGAAATTCTGAGATTCTGGAAATCTGAGATTCTGTGCTTCTGAGGTTCTGAGGTTCTGAGATTCTGAGATTCTGCTGATTCTGAGGTTCTGAGATTCTGAGATTCTGCTGATTCTGAGATTCTGAAATTCTGAGATTCTGAGATTCTGAGATTCTGAGATTCTGAGATTCTGAGATTCTGAGATTCTGAGATTCTGAGATTATGAGATTCTGAGATTCTGAGATTCTGAGATTCTGAGATTCTGAGATTATGAGATTCTGAGATTCTGAGATTCTGAGATTCTGAGATTATGAGATTCTGAGATTCTGAGATTCTGAGATTCTGAGTGTTAAATCCTGTGGTCCAGGCATGATGTGAGTGTGGACACAGGAAAGTGTAGAGAGTGAGATTAGAATAAGATCTTTATTCGGGACAAAACAGAAAACTGAACTTGAGACTTTAGGAGATCTCAAGAGACAAGAAATCCACGTGTAATATGTGGAGGAAAAGAATAGATGTTAGTGAACCAGATCAGTTCACGTAACATAAGAAGAATTATACATTCCAGCTATAGAATAAGCATGGAATGTAACATCTCCCTTTTTAAGATGAAAGAGAGAGATGGAAGTGAAGTTACAGAAATTAGTTAGGTATATGATTTCTGATTCGGTTTCACGACCAGTCGTTGAGGTTGCCTGGTGATGCGGGTAGACTTCCGAGGCATCGGAACTGGTGGAGCAGTGAAACTGGTTGAAGTTGAAGAGGGTGTTGGTGTCACATCAATTGGATCCATCTGGTCCTGGGGAACTTCGCTGTGGATTGGGTTGTCACGTCGGCGGAGTAGATTTGAGTATCTGATCCATACCGTATCCTTGACGAGCACTCGATAGGAAGTCCGTCCAATGCGCTTCTGGATGGTACCTGGAATCCAAGTGGCAGTATTTATGTTACGGTAGTCTTTAACATAAACCTTTTCATCGGCTGTGAAATTGCGTCGCCGGGCACCATGCTGTTTGTTGAACTGCTTCTCCATCTCTGTGTCATGCGAGACGGGAAGTTGATCGTTTGGAAGCAATTTATCCTGGGAAGTACGGCTCTTCCGACCATGGAAGTTCTCAGCAGGTGTGGAGCCATCTGGGCTGGATGAGCAAGTAGTGGAGCGGTAGTTCTGGAGGAACACATTTGAAGCAGTATCTTTGTTTTCCTCCCCCTTCAACTTGCCTAATTCCCTTTTGCGGGTAGCCACAAAACGTCCTTGTCCATTTGATTGAGGATGGACCGGTGAAGATCGAAGGTGTCTGATACCTCGATTGTTGTTTATTCTCGATTGTTGTTTAGAAAATTGTTTGTTCAACTCAGCCTTAAGTTTTCCACGCTTGTTGTCCAGGTAGTTGCATGCTGAGCCAACACTGGAAGAACCTTTGCTGATTTGATTTGCATGTAGGATTTGCCAAAGATTTGAATCTTTTGAGAGCCAGTCGGTTCCTAGAAGAGTTCTGGTTCCTGTCACATGAGCCATGCCAGATGCAGATGTTCCGTTCAGCTCGAATTGACATTGGAAAGTTCCCTTGACGACAATCGGTTGATGGTTCGCAGATTTGACTTGAATCGTTGGTGTCTGTAGAGATGGGCGACCCAATCGTATCCAGTCCTTTGTACTAATCAGCGTGACATCAGCTCCCGTATCCAGTTGCATCTTCAACGGTTTCCCATTGACAGAGACGGTACGGTAGATACGGTTGACTTTTGAGTGTGTTGTAGAACCAATGATGACCGAATTGATATTGCCTCTTGGGGATTCACTTCCTCTTAGGTTGGATCTGCAAAATTTTGCTATGTGGCCGCTCTTTTGACAAATATGACATGTGACCTTTTTCTCACATTCGTTAGCCCAGTGATTTTCAGAGCATTTGAAGCATGGTGAAGGTGGTGGCGGCTTCTGAGATTTCTGTGATTTGTCCGTGTGTGATGTTCGATTTATGGCGTTGACCTCTGCTGGTTGTTGAGCTCTGCACACACTTCTGGAATCTTCTCGAATGTCGAGAAGTCTCTTGATTTCTTTTTCCAGCTCAAGAAGTGTAGTCGTAGGTTTCGATTCCAATATTTGAAGAGCTTTGGTTCGGATGTCAGTGTAGGCGCTGTCCCTCAATCCATTTATCCAGACCATGCAACATGTTTGATCGTCGGTCATCTCCTTGAATTCTGAAGATGTGAAACGACGGAGTACCTGGCCCGTGTACTCTTCAATTGATGATCCATCATACTCCATTCTCAAAAACTCTTGCCGCTTCCGAAAAACTGAAGAAGTCGACTTGAAGGTGCCCTTGAGCTTCGGAATTAGTTCCTCGAATTTGAGAGAATTGGGAGTTGCAGGCAGTACTCGATTTGAAAAATGGGAGTACTCTTTGGAATCAAGTTTGGAGAGAACGAACCTGGCTTTGGCATCGTCTGTGAGAGAAGAGCCATCCTTGGTGATGATCTCTTCGTATCGACCCCACCATCCATCGAATGTCATGTCTTCTTCCGGATCGTATCGGAAGTTTGGAATTCGTGACGCAATTGATTCGACAAGTTGACTCATTCCATTTGAAGAATTGGATGGTGTGGTTGCGGTAGGTGTCGCTGGATTTTGGACAAACTGACCGAATGCCGTGATGAGAGTTGCCAGCTGCTGAGTCAGGTCTGCCATAGCCGTAGCCTGATCGCCATTTGTTAAATCCTGTGGTCCAGGCATGGTGTAGACACAGGAGAGTAAGAGTGGTTAGAATAAGGTCTTTATTCGGGACAAAACAGAAAACTGAACTTTGAGAACTGAGGGTTCTCAATGGACAAGAAATCCACGTGGAATATGTGGAGGAAAAGAATAGATGTTAGTGAACCAGATCAGTTCACGTAACATAAGAAGAATTATACATTCCAGCTATAGAATAAGCATGGAATGTAACACTGAGATTCTGAGATTCTGAGATTCTGAGATTCTGAGATTGTGAGATTCTGAGATTCTGAGATTCTGAGATTCTGAGATTCTGAGATTCTGAGATTCTGAGATTCTGAGATTCTGAGATTCTGAGATTCTGAGATTCTGAGATTCTGAGATTCTGAGATTCTGAGATTCTGAGATTCTGAGATTCTGAGATTCTGAGATTCTGAGAGTCTGAGATTCTGAGATTCTGAGATTCTGAGATTCTGAGATTCTGAGATTCTGAGATTCTGAGATTCTGAGATTCTGAGAATCTGAGATTCTGAGATTCTGAGATTCTGAGATTCTGAGATTCTGAGATTCTGAGATTCTGAGATTCTGAGATTCTGAGATTCTGAGATTCTGAGATTCTGGGATTCTGAGATTCTGAGATTCTGGGATTCTGAGATTCTGAGATTCTGAGATTCTGAGATTCTGAGATTCTGGGATTCTGAGATTCTGAGATTCTGGGATTCTGAGATTCTGGGATTCTGAGATTCTGAGATAGCAGCAGACACTCCACGAATTCTTCTTAACAATATTTTAGAAAGATTTTTGCCTATTGATCCGATTCCACTTTCTATCCGCCGTCTCTCGCTCCTTTTCCCCTCTCGATTCGATGGTTCACGAACCATGAGTCACTAGCCTCCTCCTACTTTTCACCGCCCCATCCTCTGAATCTCTCTGAATTCATACAGTATTTCTCTCATTTTGAGGCGGCCTCTCTAGATTGCTAACTGTTACTGATATCACTTTGTTTTCGAAAAGCTGCATGATGATTGATCCCGTGCCTGGCTGGACCGGCTCCGTCTACTCTGGACTGTCTCGTTGGCTGATTTTCCTCAAATTTCTCTATATTTTGTCTGATGGGGAGGCGGTCCCAATCTGTGACATAATTCGACCAAAAACATATATTCTCTGCGTCTCTCACTCTCTAACAGTTCCGCCCCTCAGCCGCAAATATTCATTTTTGTTTCAAATGGGCGCCACGGAACGTGCGCTCACAGTTTCAGGAGGATTTTTTATTGCATTTTCTAGAATTTCCTGCCTAGTATCTAATATGTTTTTAGCTATGCAGGGTTCTGTTTCATGTTGATTTCGTATAACTTTCCTAGCTCTCTTTATAGACTATTCTCTTAAACTACCAAAAAAGCATGTCCTAGCTTTCTATCCTCAAAATATACTGCCGCCCTCGAATAGAATGTCATCATTTTTCCGTTTTTTTCAGAAAGTCTCCCAATAGACCTTCAGTAATCAGAATACCGCCTCCTCAGAACCCAACCCATAGCCTAAGAAGTCAGGTCCGGAGAACTGATGTCATATCCTAAAAGCCCTTATTTGAAAATCGCATTCGTCTTCTCAAAAAAATTTCTCTCCATTTCTCATTTTTGATAATACCTTTGTTTTCTAATCTTATCCGTCTTTTTTCCAGCATGGGATACAAACTCTTCCTTGGCATTCTTATCGTCTTGGCTATTGGATCCGCGTTGTGGGTCCTCATTGGGTGCCACGAATCTGGAAATCTTCAAGAAGCCGCTTCCAATACAACATGGACTTCTGAAACTGTCAACGCGGAGAATGGCTGTACTACCAACGAGTTCATCCTCGTCTTCATCGTTTTGTCCGTGCTTGTTCTGATGTGCTGCAACTTGTCAAACGTTAGTTTTCCTGTAATGTGTTTTTTCCCGATGATAAAATCATTTTCAGCAACTCCCGGCCAGACTTGCTCGACACATCTTTGGATACCTCAGAAAGGCTCAAACTCCTGAGAATAGTCCATTTTTGGAGGAGGACAAGGAAAACGGAGACAATGTTGAAGAGATCGCAACTGTGAGAAATGAGTCCGATCGAGTCGAAGTGGTTTGCCTCCCAATGGCTAAGAAGACCAAAAAGTCCAAATCAAAGGAGAATTCAAAGATCAGGACTTCGGAGACAATTGGACATGAAATGTTTGTATTCAACAAGGCCTTTAATGGGGAGGATCACGAAGATTCAAGCTCGGAGATTGGAAACTCTACGGTTGAGCAATCAGCTGCAAGCTCTACGAACATGGCTGGAAAAGTCGGAGAACAATTGATGTATAACCCTTAAACTTCATTCCCAGAATCTGAAAACATGTATTTCTCCCATCTTTCTATAATTGTCGAAATCCCTCTTTCCAAATTTTTTTTCTAACGCATCCCTGCCTAATTCTAATGTTAGTTTCTCCCCTGTACTGAAATTCACATGTATCAATTTCTTTAATTTTTCATTTCCAGGCCATTTTAACTAAGATACCGTCTCCTTTACAAATGAAATTGTTTTTTGGTACTAGCATTTTTAATCGGATATTTTATTGGTTGTGACATTCCATTCGAATACCTTGAACTTTTTCGGAGTTTTTTGATTTTCTGACATACCTTTTTTGTAATCTAATCCTCATTTTTCAATTTTTTCAGGATATGTGCAAATTCGCTCTCATCATTTTTGCCGTGGCTGGTATCGTAATCGGGCTCTGGCTCACTATCGGCCCATTTATCACCATCTTCATCATTATCACCATATTATTCATCATGCTCGTGTGTTGCTTCGTCTTAATCGTAAGTTGATCTAAAATGTTTTTCTTTCAAATGAACAATTATTTTTAGCGCATGGCATTAGGCGAAGGAAGACTAATCTGGCCTGCAGATACTGTGTTTGTAGCGGACGCATTATTGGACAGCACACATTTTGGTGATGAGGAGGAAGAGGAGCAGAGTCATGGCCGGATCGAAACTGTGGAAACCGAAGCTGAAGAGGTCATGGATTCCAAGAATGGAAAGGACTCGGAGGACCAGTCGAGGAACGAAAATTCCGTGACCAATAATTTCGAAATGGTTGTTTTCACAGTGACTAATGAAGAGGAGGATGAGAAAGAATCGATCTCGAAGGTTCACGACTCTTCTGTTGAGCAGTTTGCTGAGAATTCAATGAATCTGGACGAAAATTAGGAGAACAACTAATTCCTACGTCCCCGAAAATGTTTCGTATTCACATATATCTATTCTCCTAATCTAGAAAAGTATTTTCCCCCGATTTTCCATTTTTATCAAAATCAAACTATCCAAATTTGATTTTCATGCACATTCGTACCCCATTCTTGTAATTGTTTTCGTCCCTGTATTGAAAATCACATTTATTAAAATTATCAATTTCTTAAATTTTCCATGTTTAGCCCCGTTTAACTAACTTACCCACTCCTCTTTGAATAAAAATGTCTTTTGAGTACTAACGTTTTTTGAACTATGTATTTATTGGTTGCAGTCTCCCATTAAATTATCTAAGACTTTTCTAGAATACTTGGAAACTCTAATTTTGTAATTTAATCCACATTTTTTCAGGATATGTGCAAACTCGCGCTCATCATTTTTGTCGTTGCTGGTATTGGAATCGGGATCTGGATCACTATCGGAAGCGAGGAATCTGGAGCTCATCCTGGTCCTTCCAAATTTGTTCCGAGCACTACTTCGACCACTATGGACATCGTCACTGCTGATGATAGCAGTATCGTCCCCCAATTGATCACCATCTTCATCATATCCATTATGCTAGTGTATTGTTTCGTGTCAATCGTAAGTTGATCTAAAATTTTTTTCTTCCAAATTATCGATTTTTTTTAGCGCTATGCATTAGCCGAAGAAAGAAAAATCTGGCCTGCAGATACTGTGTTTGTAGCGGATTCTTTTTTGGACAGCACACCTTTTGTTGATGAGGAGGAAGAGGAGCAGAGTCACGGCAGGATCGAAACTTTGGAAACCGAAGCTGAGGAGGTCATGAATACTAAGAATGGAGAGGACTCGGAAGACCAGTCGAAGAACAAAAATTTGGAGACCAATAATTTTGAAATGGTTGTTTTCACAATGGCTAATGAAGAGGATGATGAGGAAAATTTGATCTCAAAGGTTCACGACTCTTCTGATGAGCAGTTTGCTGAGAACTCAACGAGTCTGGTCGGAAATTAGGAGTATAACCAATTCCTAGGTCCCCGAAAATGTTCCTTGTTCACGTATATCTGTTCCATGAATCTAAAAAAGTTTTTTCCCCCGTTTTTCCATTTTTATCAAAATCACATGTAATTTCTTACATTCTCCATTTCAACCACTTTAACCAAGTTACCCACTACTTTCTAAATAACTCCTTCAACGAAATCAACTTTACTGAAATTACGAAATTATTTAAATTTTCCACTCTCTTCCTCGTTTTGATCCATATACTTTCTCTCCATCAAATGAAATGTATTTAAATCATTAACATTTTGATTAAGGTTTTACCGGTTGCGAGTTCCTTTCGAATATCTGACATTCTTTTTTTTTGTAATCTAACCCACATTTTTTCAGGATGGGATCCAAACTCGCTTTTTTAGTTTTCATCATGGCCGCTATTGGAGTCGGGTTGTGGCTCATTGCCGGGGGCCAAGAATCCGATCCTTCAGAATTCGTTTCGGGCACCACTTCTACAACAATGGATGATGGCAGCATCAACTTCCAATTTATCATCATCTTCA
This sequence comes from Caenorhabditis nigoni, assembly GCA_027920645.1. Taxonomy (NCBI): domain Eukaryota; kingdom Metazoa; phylum Nematoda; class Chromadorea; order Rhabditida; family Rhabditidae; genus Caenorhabditis; species Caenorhabditis nigoni. Next base: position 4,138,099 of record CP115869.1, read on the forward strand.
TCGTATCCATCATGCTCGTGTATTGTTTCGTGTCAATCGTAAGTTGATCTGAAATGTGCTTGTTCGAAATTATCGCTTACTTTTTAGCGCATGGCATTAGCCGAAGAAAGAAAAATCTGGCCTGCAGATACTATGTTTGGACCTGTCGCAGACTCTTTCTTGGACAGCACACCTTTTGTTGAGGAGGAGGAAGAGGAGCAGAGTCATGGCAGGGTCGAATCCGTGGAAACCGAAGCTGAGGAGGTCATGAATACCAAGAATGGAGAGGACTCCGTGAACCAGTCGAAGAACAAAAATTCGGAGACCAATAACTTGGAAATGGTTGTCTTCACACTGGCTAATGAGGAGGATGATGAGGAAAATTCGATCTCAAAGGTTCACGACTCTTCTGTTGAGCAGTTTGCTGACAATTCAGCGAATCTGGCCGGAAATTAGGAGGACAACCAATTCCTACGTCCCCGAAAATGTTCCTTGTTCACGTGTATCTGTTCCTTGAATCTAAAAAAGTATTTTCCCCCGATTTTCCATTTTTATCAAAATCACATGTATGTATTGAAATTATCAATTTTTCCATTTTAACCCCTTTAAACAAGTTACCCACTACTTTCTGAATATTTCCTTTAACAAAATTAACTTTACTGAAATCACAAAATTATTTAAAATTTTCCACTCTCTTCTTCGTTTTGATCCATATTTTTTCTCTCTCCGTAAAATGAAATGTATTTAGATCATTAACATTTTCTAGTATTACCGGTTGCGAAATTCCGTTCGAATATCTGACATTCTTTTTTTTAGTAATCAAACCCACATTTTTTCAGGATGGGATCCAAACTCGCTTTTTTAGTTTTCATCATGGCCGCTATTGGTGTCGGGTTGTGGCTCATTTCCGGGGGCCAGGACTACAATCCTTCGGAATTCGTTTCGAGCACCACTTCGACAACAATGGATGATGGCAGCGTCAACTTCCAATTTATCATCATCTTCATCGTATCCATCATGCTCGTGTATTGTTTCGTGTCAATCGTAAGTTGATCTAAAATGATTTTCTTCCAAACGATCGATTGTTTTTTTAGCGCATGGCATTAGCCGATGAACGAAAAATCTGGCCTGCAGATACTATGTTTGGACCTGTCGCAGACTCGTTTTTGACCAGCACACCTTTTGTTGATGAAGAGGAAGAGGAGCAGAGTCATGGCAGGATCGAAACTGTGGAAACCAAAGCTGAGGAGATCATGGATACCAAGTATGGAGAGGACTCGGAGGACAATTCGAAGAACGAAAATTCGGAGACCAATAATTTCGAAATGGTTGTTTTCATAATGGCTAATGAGGAGAAGGATGTGGAAGAATCGAGCTCAAAGGTTCGCGACTCTTCTGTTAAGCAGTTTTCTGAGAATTCAACGAATCTGGCCGGAAATTAAGAGAACAACCAATTCCTACGCCCTGAAAATGTTTCGTATTCACTTATGTCTATTCCCTGAATCTAAAAAAGTATTTTCCCCCGAGTTTCCATTTTTATCTAAATCACTGTATATCCAATTTTGTGTATTTGTGTATGTGTTCCCCATTCTGGTAAACGCTTTCTTCCCTGTATTGGAAATTACGTGTATAGAAATCATCAAAATGTCTTTAAAAGTTCTATTGTCAGTTTAACCATGTTACCTACTATCTTCCGAACGTAACTATTAGGTTGTTTGGAAAGTTCCGCCCATTTTTGATCTACTGTTTTCAAACTTCGTTTCTATGAACGGGGTTAAAGCAAGGGACCAGTCGTTTTATCAGTATATTGGTGGGGTCTAATAGTGTCTACACCCCAACGGAGATCATGCTCCTCTTTTCGTGTAGTGAGATAGGCCTTTTGTTTTCACCCATAACAATTTCCATTTTGGACTGCCTTATTGTTTTTATTTCTATCTGGCCGGAAAATTGCTGAAACCAATGGCTAATTAGTGGAGGTGAACAACAAAGATTCATCCTTTCAAACTACCATTACAACCTGGCTTCATCAATTTGAAACATAGGAATTCTCGTTGGACGAAAATCACCCTTCAAAAAGGCAAATGGGCTTAGGTTTGGATGCATTAAAAGCCGGGATTGTCAGGGACCCGTCTCAAACTTTGTGTGTTATATCAAGTACATCAGTGACAAGCCTTTTGTCAAAAAGCCATAAATTGGAAACCCTTGGCAAAGTCTAAAAATGTCGGAAGACATTGACCACACCTTTTGGCTCAATGCAACTTTTTTCCCGGGAGGGCACCCGTTTGAATCTTTTCATCCTGTGTCACACACATGAATGTTGGAATCAAATCATTACTGCTGGTGATAAATGGGTAATGTATAATCACTATAAACAACAATCCAAGTGGGTTGACAAACGCGCTCAACCACCAGACGTCCCGAAATGGGAAATTCGTGTTAAAAATGGGATGATGTCGGTATGGTGAGCTACCAAGGAATGGAGTATTGGGAGCTGCAGAATAATAGTGTCACTCTTTTGACCGATACCTATTCTTGTTAGGTAGCATAACTCAGACTCCATGTAAATCTCCATTGGAGAGAAACACAAAGGTTTATTTTGAAAATTAAAATTGCCAACCTCATGAGGGAAGGAAGACTCAGGCCGATCTCGGTGGATATGGCTAGACGCTTTTGCTTTATCTACTGTATAGCTCTAAGCTTCTTCTTTTTGATTATAACCTATCCAGCCATTTCTAACTTCATCTTGATTGAAAAAGATTCACTTCGAAACAGGATATCAAAAAGGGGTTGCCTTGATTTTCAACTCGTTGTGACCGGAGTTCTGAAAGGAAGGCACCCACAATTAAGTGGTGCATTGGCAGACAGTCATTGATAATAATATCCATTACCTCCAATTTATCCGACATCGTTTTGACATGCTTTACACTGAATGTATCTGACGCTAAAAATGGGAGGAACTTTCCAAACAACCTAATATATTTTTGAATTCTAACAATTTTAAGTCCAAATTGTATTGGTTGCAAAAATCCATGATTTCTCAAGAGGCTTCTGTGAACAGAATTTTGTAAAACTATATTTTTCATGTCCTCCTCCTTTAAAATCACGTGATTGACAAAAACCACCCACAGCTTCCGATTTATCATCCGCAAAAAAAATTCCAGCTCAAACCTCATGAGCGCATCCCTAGCTACCGGAAATCAGGCACTTAGTTGATTGTTGGGCGGAGCTTAGGGCCTTGGATAAAAACCGGCCTACTGGTCTTGCAGAGGTTTGAAATCTTTTATCAAGAGAAGATTTTTTGACTCTGAACTTTTTGGTTCAATTTTTTGAGATTGAATATTACCGTACTTCTTTTAATAGAACCCTACCCAAACGGTCATCTTTGAGCTCAATTATCTCGATTTCTGTTACAGATATCAAACATTGATAAACTGATAAAATATTGGGGATAATATGATAAATAATTTATCAGTTGACAACTTTTTGTTATCGTCTACAGGAATGGAGATAATTAAGCTTAAAGTTTCGTTAGTGGAAATGAGATATTTCGAATTTCAACATTTCTAAATTCGAAATTCGCTCAAGAAATGTCCCAAAAGCACTCCAAGCTGTTTTTCAATTTAGAGTCTCCTAGGTTACTGTAGAGGACAAACAATTTCTGGATTTTTTTTTCAAATCTGAACTATTCAGATAATGCTCAATTTCAGTGTCATTTTATTTCTCTAATATACTGTAAATGTTTCCCGACTCCTTGACTCTACAGTTGAGAATCCTCGAGCTCTTTGTGCCCTCCTCTATCTATAAGAATGCTTTTAAAAAGTTCGTCTTCCTCTTTTTTTTTCAAACTAAAAGCTTTCTAAGAATGCTTTTTGTTTTTCTACCTCGTCTTATCCTTCCTCTTTTTTCTGCAACCGTCTGCACTTAACATCTCTGGATCGTCAAGTGACACGTCATCCCCTTTTCATTATGATTTCAGAAATGTTTCTCAAACCAGCTCTCCTCTTCACTTTAATTCTTGCAAGTGCTCTAGCATTGGAAGAGCACTATGATCGTGACGGAAATAAAATGCATTACTGTCCGTCGTGTGCCACCAAGGGATATGTAAGCAAAGTCAGTGAAAAAAAAGAGTCCAGAAAAATTTTTCTAGGTTCTCAAGCGCTGGCTGATGCAACACTCAGAATCCGGACAGTCCATGGGATGGTTCGATTGGAGAGGAAGCAATTGTGAGGAAGGAGTAGTGTTTGTGGTCCCGTGCAGCAATGCGTGCTTGACGGTTACTGTAGAGAAGCAAAGAGGTGGCACCGAATATGAATATGTTGGTGGGTCGACTCCTTTGAAAAAAACAGAGTTAATTTTTAATTCAATTTTCAGGAAGCATGCAAGAGTGCTCGGACCAAATGATCCACGGTAGCCCTGATCTTCCCGCAGGAACTGATTACAAGGCTTACAATCAATCCAAAGTCTTTGTTGCTAAAAGGATGGGTCATCGAATCACCTACAACTTCACTCGTCAAAGCTACATTGATATCCATTCCAGTATGACATATGATATCAAGGATCATGAAGTTGTGGTTCTCACGGAGAGAAAAATCAGAAAACTGAGTGCATGGACCTATCGAGATTGGCTTATGGTTGCTTCACTTGTCATTATGGGCTGCTTGATTTCGTTTTGTTGCAGAGCGCTGTTTTGTCAGGTTAAGGCTTCGAAGGTAGGTCAAATGTATCAGATGAAAAATTAATGAAACCTTCGCAGGCCTTGCCATAGTTTCTTTCAGAATCGGTGTTGTTAGAGAAACTATAATAAATAAAATAGAATTTGACAAGTACTACAAAATGAGACTACTTGAAAAGCTGTACTTTGTCTATGAAGAAAGTAAAAAGACAAGCCATAAAGTGACTGACCCTGGCCGGGCCAGTTCTATGTCTGTAACTTTGTTCATAGACGAGATACAGTTCCCCAAATAATATCATTTTGTAGTTCTTCTTGAGTTCTATCATATCTGATTTACCGTATTTCCTCTAATAGAAGACCACCTCTATTTAAAGCCCACCTCTAATAGAAGCCCACCCCGCGAGGTGCTTCGAAAAATAGAAGCCCACCCTCTAATAGAAGCCCATGGGCTTTTTCTCAATTTTTTAATTTCTCAATTTCTGGTCTACAAAGTTCCAGAGTATTGAATTTTGAGATCCTGTAATCTTAAAATTTCATATATTCGGAAATTAGGAGTTTTGAATTGCAGAATAATAACTTCGAATTGAAAAAAACACCGAATTTCCGAATTTTTAACTTCCGAATTTCTGGTTTTTTGGACAAACTTTTTTTTGAAAATTAATCTTTGAAAAATAGAGGCCCACCTCTAATAGAAGCCCATCCTGAGGGAGAGGTTGAAAAATAGAAGCCCATGGGCTTCTATTAGAGGAAATACGGTAATTGGTCCGAAACTATTGAAAGGTCCCTTTTACAACAATTTATTAGAGTGTTTTCAGCCACGTGTGATCCGAAGAGCCGATGGAGTGGAAGACATTAGATGCGAAGTTCTGACTGAACAAAATCCAACTGCACCGGATGAAGAGAAGGAATCCGAGCAGGTAGCCGAGAAGAAGGATGATATCGCTGAAGAATCAGTTGAGAAGGCCAAGGAAGATAGTCCAGTTTAAAGTTATTTTTATATTATTTTTCCCATTCTCCAAAACATTACACCTTATCAACCACCCGATTGTATCATATCTGTATCAATTATCCAACTTAACAATACTTATCAAAACCAATTTGTGGAGAAATAAATCATTCATTCAAATTTCAAATTCTTCGAAATAATTATAATAATGTGCCAGAAAAAAACAGGAAACTCAAAATTATTCTCAGTTTAAAAGCGAAAACTCGACAAAAAATGACCAAGATTCCGAAATTTTTCCATAGGGTTCTAAAGATGTTAGGTATTTTTGTTGGTATTCTTATACGGAAAGTGGTAAAATCATAAAAGTTTGTCCCCTGGGGTTTATTCTATCTTGGATCGAAGGGCTTTCATGAAATTTTGATATTTCTTCCCGTTCTCCTGGAACCGCCAAAATCGAGCTGGTCCTAAGGATATTGACAATACTGTATCAATTGTGCTACATATAATGAAAAAATTTTAACCTGATTTTCTTGAACTCACCTCAATTCCCTGATTATGATCATGGTTTTTGAAATTATTTTCCATTATGTTTAGATTTCTTTGAATACACCTTTTCTCAACACTCTTTATCGTCCATTTTTCAAGATTCATGTTTTCAAAAAAAAGTCTAAACGTTTGTTTTTCCAAACTCGGATGTTAGAGGCAGTATGTGATACCACTTGAGTTACCATTCCTGTTAGACAATCCTTAGCCACACTGTATTAATTTTTACAGCTGTCATAAATCACGACACACGGAGAATGGGGTCTATTCTCACTCTAGATGACATATGCAGTGTATACTAGCAAAGTTTATGGTACCACTTGAACAGGTGTGGTGGACAGTATCCCACCCCCTACCCCACCTGTTTCTGAAAACACACGCATTGACGTCTAAACACCAGACGACGACCAGTCTGCAAACCCCACTACAAACAATTGCGTCAATTCAAAACGTCGTAGTATTCTACGTAATATTTATTGACTCGTCTTCATTCTACATACAAAATGCCAATTCCATTCACACGTTTTCCAGTTCTGGTCAAAGAAAATATTTTGGATCTCTTGGATTTCTACGATCTGTAAGTTTTATTTTTATTCTGCACAATTTTTTAAATGAGTTTTTGTTTTCAGGTACAATTTCAGCGAGGCTTCCAAACGGTCTCGTTCTGATTCCCAACGATCGGCAAAACGTCATGAAGGCAACATGTCGGTTGCGCTTAACCCCAAGTATCAATGCTTGGAATTGGTTTACAAAAGTTCAACTCACCCTCAATCCGACCGAGAAGTCATCTTAGAACTCAAGAATTCGAAATTCGAAAACTTGGAAAAGTATCTCAGCGTTGGACATTCGAGTCTTTTCATCAATGTGACAATCAGTCTTAGTTACTGGTATTCGGAACCTTTCAATTCTACTTTCATCACTATCGATGACCTGGCTCAACTCGGATATCCGTTGAAAAAGTGTTATATGACTGGTACTGGAAACAACGAAACAATTGTTCAAGCGTTGATGACTTGCCGGAAAGCGGAGTGTGTTGACATGTCGATGGAACCAACTGGCGATTTCAAGAATTTCGATTTCGTAACGCCTTTTCCCGAAAGTCTCGAAAACGAACTACTTGAAATACATTATTCGAGATGGGTCTCCGCATGGCATATCAATAATGTTTTCAATAAATGTCGTGAGGTTAGACTTTTCGACCGTATGTGTCCCTTCGCGGAGTCTGACGTCATCGAAATCTTGAAAAGTTGGAGGACCAAATCTTCTATCCGAACTTTGATTCTCACTGTTGATTTAGATGGATCAATTGAAGATTTTGGAGCAAAAATGGTTGAGATGAAGGCAAAACCTGTCCAAGAGGCAGCCTCTTCAATGAGCATGAAACGTCAAAGGTAAACTTCTGATTGAGATACAAATATAAATATTATGTTTTTCAGACGTCGGGGTTACGTTAGCTCTGCATGGCTGCTGAAACAATTTAACACTGGAGCGGAAGTTTTGGTCACACTCGGAGGTTATCCGCACAACGGAACGCGTAAGGATTTCCACATGAAAGGCGAATTCGAACTTGTACCGGAAAATCTTTGATTTTGATTGTTTGAGCTCGAATTGTTTCTTCATTCATACTCCCCCTCCTTTTTCGATGTAAGCCCATTATTATGGAAAATTGTCATTTCTTACAGATTTTTACCTGTTCTTCAAACTCCCCTTTAATTTCCTAATTTTTCAAACTTCCCCTTGGTTTCCGGATTTTTTGTTTCATTTTTTTGAAATTTCTTTAATTTCGTTTGTTTACTTTGTACACACTTTTCTTCAATGCACTTTGATATCCAAGTTATGAATGTAAGATAAATGTTTTCAAGAAACAAATCTAAACGTTTCTCTTTCCAAAATCTGATGCAGGAGTCAGTATTTAATACCAGTCCAATTGCCATCCTCGTTAAACACTTGTCACACTGTATCAATCCGACAGCTGTCATAGATAAAGATACACGGAGAATGGTGTATACTCCCACTTTAGAAAATCTATGCATTGTCAGTTTGTAAAGTACTAACTCGAATGGCTCTGATGAAACGTATTGAGAAAAAAACTAAAATAAGATAGAGCCTTGGGATGCCAGATCAGATAAGCTGAGATTGGTTTTTAGCTGATGAGTGACTATCTCTCTGTCTGTTAGCTCAAAACAAATTCATTTATCATCTCCGTTGGGATTCCTTTCTCACATTCCTCGATGTTAATCCTGAAATCAAAAGCGATTTTTTTCTCAGAACTCGAATGTCGAGAGGGAAAAACACTCGGAGTTTTTTGAAATAGTGTTTCCTTTCCCATCAACATGGCTGTGACTTTAGTGTTTCTGATCGAATTTCGTATATGAAATTTTAACTTCGTGTTGCTAAATCTGTAGGACTCAAATCTCTACATATATATGCTTGTGAAATTGACTTTTTTGGCACATTTCGTGATTTTTATTCAAAAACAAAGCATTGTTGTTGAAAGTTTCCCACCCCCTTCCTCTCCTGTTTCTACATACGCGCATTGTCGTCTGAACACCAGACGACGACCAGTCTGCAAACACCACCACGAACAATTGCGTCAGCTCAGAAACAAGGAATTTTTCTACGTAATATTCTCTTCCTCGTCTTTATTCTACAAAACAAAATGTCAATTCCATTGACCCGTTTTCCGGTACTGGTCCAAGAAAAAATATTGGATTTCATGGATTTTTACGATTTGTAAGTTTTGTTCTGCACAAAGTTTAAAGTTATTTTCTGTTTTCAGGTACAGTTTCAGCGAGACTTCCAAACGGTCTCGTTCTCTTTCCAAACGATCAGCAAAGCGTCATGAAGGACATATGAAGGTTTCGCTTCACCGTTGTTTGAAATTGAAATACAAAAGTTCAAGTCATCCTAATTGCAACCTGAAAATCAACTTAGAAGACAAAGGTTCGACATTTGAAAATTTGGAAAAGTATCTCAGCATTCGGCATTCTAGTCTTTTCGTCAATGTGACGATCAGTCTTAAAATTTGTCACTGGTTGTTTGATTTTGATTTTACTCTCATCACTTTCGATCACTTGGCTCAACTCGGATATCCGTTGAAAAAATGTTACGTGGAAGGTTTTAAAAACAACGAAGCAATCGTTCGAGCGTTGATTACTTTCCGGAAAGCGGAGCGTGTTGATATGTCGATTGAACCAACTACCGATTTCGAGAAGTTCGATTTCGTAACGCCTTTTACCGAAAGTCTCGAAAACGAATCACTTCAAATACTTTATCCGGACTGGGTTTCACCTTGGCATGTCAACAATGTTTTCAATAAATGTCGTGAGGTTACACTTTCCGATCGTATGTTTTCCTTCGCGGAGTCTGACGTCATCGAAATTTTGAAAAGTTGGAGAACCGAATCTTCTATCCGAACATTGATTCTCACTTTCGACTTAGCTGGATCCATTGAAGATTTTGGAGCGAAAATGGTTGAGATGAAGGCAAAACCTGTTCAAGAGGCAGCCTCTTCAATGGAAATGAAACGCCAAAGGTAAACTTCTGATTGAGATACAAAAATAAATATTATGTTTTTCAGACGCTGGGGGTACGTTAGCTCTGCTTGGTTGCTGAAACAAATTAACACTGGAGCGGAAGTTTTGGTCACGGTCGGGAACTATCCACACGAAGGAACGCGTAAGGATTTACACATGAAAGAGGAGTTTGAACTCGAACCGGAAAATCGGTGATTTTGATTGCTTGCACTCGAACTGTTTCTTCATTCATTTTCAATATCTTATGTAAAACATATTGTTGAGGCAATTTGACATTTTTTCTTCGTTTTTTAATCTGAACTCATCTCAATTTTTTTGATTTTTTACCTGTTCTTCAAATTCCTCTCATTTTCATAATTTTTTGAACTTCTCCTGGATTTCTTGATTTTCTGCTTCATTTTGTTCGAATTCTCCTTAATTTCCTGATTTTTTACTTGATTTTTTTGAACTCCCATTAATTTTGTTGGATTACTTTGAATAAATCTTTCTTCAATAAATTTTACAATTCATTCTTTAAGATTTATGTTTTCAAAAAAAAAATCCTTGAAGTTTTTCGTTCCGAACTCTGATTCTGGATTCAGTATTTGAAAGTAGTCCAGTTGCCATTCCCGTTAGACAATCCCTAAGTCACACTGTAACAATCCGATAGCTGTCAAGATCCATGACACATGTAGACTTATGTTTATTCTCACTCTAGAAGATCTATGCAGTGTCTATTAGCAACTTGTAAGGTACTACCTCGAATGGTTCTGATGAAACGTATTGAGAAAAACTAAAATAAGATAGATCTAGGCATTGGGATGCCAGATTAGATAAGTTGAGATTGGTTCGTAGCTGATGAGTGACTATCTCTCTGTCTGTTAGCTCAAAATACAACGAATGCACTTATCTTCTCCGCTGGAATCATTTTCTGACATTCCTCGATAACATCCCGTGTTAAGTCTAAAATCAAACGTTATCTTTTTCTCATAGCTGTCTGGTATTTGGAATTTCTGGAAAAATTGTTCACTTCTCATCAAAATGACTGTGACTTTGGAATTTTTGAATTTTGGATAAGAAGTTTTAATTTTTTTTTGACGCTCATCACCAAATTATAAAAATCGAATGTTTCTATAATACACATTTTTGTGAAATTGACTTCTTTTTAGAACATTTTGTTTTTTTCGGAAAACATAGCATAGAGAAAAGTGACTCACATTTCCGTCTTTCCCACACACGCAAATGACGACCAGTCTGCAAACACCACCACGAACAATTGCGTCAATTCGAAAAAATATTTTCTACAAACCATTTACTCTCTATTTTCATTTTCTGTTTGAATCAACATAATTTTCATCGATTTGTTTCTTTTACAGTCTAAAATGCCAATCGACTTCCCCAGTTTTCCGGAACTGGTTCAAGAAAAAATTTTAGATCGCCTGGATTGTTACGATTTGTAAGTTATTGTTATGAATAATTTTTATAGCGAGCTTTTGTTTTCAGATACAATTTCAGCGAGACTTCCAAATGGTCTCGTTCACTTTCAATAAGACCAGCCAAACGTCACGAAGGAACGATTTGGGTTTCGCTTGTTCACAACGAAAAACGTTTGAAATTGAGCTATGAAAGTTCAAGTCACCCTCAATCCGACATAGAAGTCATATTGGAATTCAAGGATTCGAAATTTGAAAACTTGGAAAAGTATCTCAGCGTTCGGCATTCTACTCTTTTCGCCAATGTGACGATCTATCTTAGTTACTGGTGCTCGGCACCTTTCGAATCTACTTTCATCACTTTCGATCGCATGACCCAACTCGGTTATCCGATCGTAGGATGCGGTGTGAATGGTGTTATGAGCAACGAAGCAATCGTTCGAGTGTTGATGACTTTCCGGAAAGCGGAGCGTGTTAATATGGGGTTTAGACCGACTGGCGATTTCACGAATTTCGACTTTGTTACGCCTTTTCCCGAAAGTCTCGAAAACGAACTACTTGAAATACGATATTCGAAATGGGTCTCACCTTGGCTTATCAACAATGCTTTCAATAAATGTCGCGAAGTTAAACTATTCGATCATTATTTCGTGGAGTCTGACGTCATCGAAATTTTGAAAAGTTGGAGAACCGGATCTTCTATTCGAAAATTGCTTCTCTTTTTCGATTTAGATGGATCAATCGAAGATTTTGGAGCAAAAATGATTGAGATCAATGCTGCACCGGTTCAAGAGGCATTCTTATCAATTAGCCAGAAACGCGCACGGTAAACTTTTGATTGAGATTCTGATTGAGATAATATTATGTTTTTCAGACTTAGGGGTTACGTCAGCTCTGCCTGGTTGTTGAAACAGAACAACACAGGAGCGGAAGTTTTGGTCACGGTCGGAAGTTTTTCGCACAACGGAACGCATAAACAATTTCACATGAAAGACGAATTCGAACTCTTACCGGAAACTCGCTGATTTTGATTGCTTGTAATCACATTGTTTCTTTATTCATACTCCATATTGTATGTAAAACTCATTGTGAAGACAAGTTGACATTGTTCCCAGATTTTTTACTCTGATTTTCTAAGCTCATCTCAATTTTCAGATTGTTTACCTGTTTTCAAATCGCCCTCAATTTCCTGATTTTTCAAACTCCCCCTGGATTTCATGATTTTTGCTTCATTTTGCTCGAATTCCCCTTGAATTCCTAATTTTTTCAACTTGATTTCTTTGAAATCCCCTTAATTTCGTTGGATTACTTTGAATAAATCTTTCTTCAATACACTTTGATATCCAATTTTCAAGTTTAATCTTTACTATTAACAATCACCAAATTCTGTGTGTGAGTGTGTATGTGTGTGTGTGTCCGGTGTTCCCGGTTAGCGTAACATAGCGAAGTCCCTACTGGACCAAAATTTCTCAAATTTTCACAGATGACCCGAAATAGCAGCGAGATGATGCCCGACCCTTTCTTATTCCAAAATTCCGAGTTTGACGTCTTCTGGAGACGTTCTTCTATTTCTACAGTGCAAATCTTTCGAAAATAATATTTACGTCATTCCCGCCCAACCCCCTCTTTTTTCCTTACCCACGTTGTATCTATCAGAAAGGTGATTTTGTTAAAATATTTTTCCAGTTTCGGTTCTGAAGTTCGAAGAGAAGGGAAAAACTGAATAAATGGGGGAATGAGAATGAGAGACAAAATAGGAGCGCGTTCACTGAATTGCTTGAATTGTCTGGGATTTCTGAATTTCCAAATCTCTCAAAAACTAAGATTCAGATCTACTGATTTTGCGATTTAAAAAAAAATGTTTTCGAAGTTTTCTAAAAAATCCGAGTTAGGGATTTGAGAACTTCGTAAATTTGAGATTTCTAAATTTCCATAATTCAAAATTTCAGATTTATAGTATCAGGAAGTTTCAGAATCTTCAGTGTCAGAATTTGAACTTTTTGTTCGTTCGGAATAGCCTAATATCCGATTTTCTAGCTTCAAAAGTTTCTGAATTTTTGAAAGTTAACGATCTGGATTTCTGATTTTCCAAACTTTTTAATTTCGGGATTTCAAAGTTTCTTATTTCTGTGTTTCTATGATTTAACAGTGCTTTTTTACAACAAATTTCCGAATTCCAAATACCTGAATTTCTGTAAAAGTGAATATTTTGAATTTCAAAATTCCTAATTCGGATTTTGAGACTCATCGGAAAAGTTTTAAATTTTTGAACGTCTGTGTCCGAAATTCAGAAACTCCGGAAATTTTAAAATTCAGAAGTCAATGAAGTTTCAGAAAATTAAAAAATACCGATGAAATTCTAAAATCGGAATTCGTGCATCCCTAACTTCAGAATAGTTCAGATTCTGAATTTTCGAATTACTATATTCTCAGTTTTCCAAACTTCCAAACTTCAGTATTCAACTTTCTGACTTTTGGAAGTTCTGATTGTCAAGTTTATGAGAGTCAAAAAATGCCGCAATCAGCTAAAACTTCATCCTTTATTTCTCTCCGATTTTGAGATTCAAACGATTTAAGTGAAGCCAAGAGATTGTAGCCGCCGACAGGCGGCGGAAATCGACTGGTATTTTTAAAATTCAAATCTGAACGTTTCTCTTTTTGAGCTCTGTCGCTGGAGTCAGTATTTGATCAGACCAGTTGCCATTCCTGTTAGACAGTCCTTAGTCACACTGTAACAATCCGACAGCTGTCATAGACAATGATACACGGAGAATGGTGTATACTCTCAGTCTAGAAGACCTATTCAGTGTCTATTAACAAATTGTAAGGTACTACTCGAATGGTTCTGATGAAACGTATTGAGAAAAACTAAAATGAAATAAATATAGGCATTGGGATGCCAGATCTGAATAGTTGAGATTGGTTTGTATCTGATGAGTGACTATCTATTTCTGGTAGCTGAATAGCAAAAAAAAAGCCCCTATCTATTCCGTTAGAATCTTTTTCTGACATTCTTCGATGACATCGCGTGTTGAGTCTAAAATCAAACGTTATTTTTTCTCATAACTGTCTGGTATTCGGAATTTCTGGAAAAATTGTTTTCTTCTCATCGAAATGACTCTGATTTTGGCGTTTCTGAATTTTGGATAAGAAATTTTTCAATTCCGTGACGCTCATTTCCAAATTGTAGAGAAAATCGGATATTAGGCTATTCCGAACGAACAAAAAGTTCAAATTCTGACACTGAAGATTCTGAAACTTCCTGATACTATAAATCTGAAATTTTGAATTATGGAAATTTAGAAATCTCAAATTTACGAAGTTCTCAAATCCCTAACTCGGATTTTTTAGAAAACTTCGAAAACATTTTTTTTTTAAATCGCAAAATCAGTAGATCTGAATCTTAGTTTTTGAGAGATTTGGAAATTCAGAAATCCCAGACAATTCAAGCAATTCAGTGAACGCGCTCCTATTTTGTCTCTCATTCTCATTCCCCCATTTATTCAGTTTTTCCCTTCTCTTCGAACTTCAGAACCGAAACTGGAAAAATATTTTAACAAAATCACCTTTCTGATAGATACAACGTGGGTAAGGAAAAAAGAGGGGTTGGGCGGGAATGACGTAAATATTATTTTCGAAAGATTTGCACTGTAGAAATAGAAGAACGTCTCCAGAAGACGTCAAACTCGGAATTTTGGAATAAGAAAGGGTCGGGCATCATCTCGCTGCTATTTCGGGTCATCTGTGAAAATTTGAGAAATTTTGGTCCAGTAGGGACTTCGCTATGTTACGCTAACCGGGAACACCGGACACACACACACATACACACTCACACACAGAATTTGGTGATTGTTAATAGTAAAGATTAAACTTGAAAATTGGATATCAAAGTGTATTGAAGAAAGATTTATTCAAAGTAATCCAACGAAATTAAGGGGATTTCAAAGAAATCAAGTTGAAAAAATTAGGAATTCAAGGGGAATTCGAGCAAAATGAAGCAAAAATCATGAAATCCAGGGGGAGTTTGAAAAATCAGGAAATTGAGGGCGATTTGAAAACAGGTAAACAATCTGAAAATTGAGATGAGCTTAGAAAATCAGAGTAAAAAATCTGGGAACAATGTCAACTTGTCTTCACAATGAGTTTTACATACAATATGGAGTATGAATAAAGAAACAATGTGATTACAAGCAATCAAAATCAGCGAGTTTCCAGTCTAAAATGCCAATCGACTTCCCCAGTTTTCCGGAACTGGTTCAAGAAAAAATTTTAGATCGCCTGGATTGTTACGATTTGTAAGTTATTGTTATGAATAATTTTTATAGCGAGCTTTTGTTTTCAGATACAATTTCAGCGAGACTTCCAAATGGTCTCGTTCACTTTCAATAAGACCAGCCAAACGTCACGAAGGAACGATTTGGGTTTCGCTTGTTCACAACGAAAAACGTTTGAAATTGAGCTATGAAAGTTCAAGTCACCCTCAATCCGACATAGAAGTCATATTGGAATTCAAGGATTCGAAATTTGAAAACTTGGAAAAGTATCTCAGCGTTCGGCATTCTACTCTTTTCGCCAATGTGACGATCTATCTTAGTTACTGGTGCTCGGCACCTTTCGAATCTACTTTCATCACTTTCGATCGCATGACCCAACTCGGTTATCCGATCGTAGGATGCGGTGTGAATGGTGTTATGAGCAACGAAGCAATCGTTCGAGTGTTGATGACTTTCCGGAAAGCGGAGCGTGTTAATATGGGGTTTAGACCGACTGGCGATTTCACGAATTTCGACTTTGTTACGCCTTTTCCCGAAAGTCTCGAAAACGAACTACTTGAAATACGATATTCGAAATGGGTCTCACCTTGGCTTATCAACAATGCTTTCAATAAATGTCGCGAAGTTAAACTATTCGATCATTATTTCGTGGAGTCTGACGTCATCGAAATTTTGAAAAGTTGGAGAACCGGATCTTCTATTCGAAAATTGCTTCTCTTTTTCGATTTAGATGGATCAATCGAAGATTTTGGAGCAAAAATGATTGAGATCAATGCTGCACCGGTTCAAGAGGCATTCTTATCAATTAGCCAGAAACGCGCACGGTAAACTTTTGATTGAGATTCTGATTGAGATAATATTATGTTTTTCAGACTTAGGGGTTACGTCAGCTCTGCCTGGTTGTTGAAACAGAACAACACAGGAGCGGAAGTTTTGGTCACGGTCGGAAGTTTTTCGCACAACGGAACGCATAAACAATTTCACATGAAAGACGAATTCGAAACAAAGTCGAAATTTAACAAAGTCGAAATTCGTGAAATCGCCAGTCGGTCTAAACCCCATATTAACACGCTCCGCTTTCCGGAAAGTCATCAACACTCGAACGATTGCTTCGTTGCTCATAACACCATTCACACCGCATCCTACGATCGGATAACCGAGTTGGGTCATGCGATCGAAAGTGATGAAAGTAGATTCGAAAGGTGCCGAGCACCAGTAACTAAGATAGATCGTCACATTGGCGAAAAGAGTAGAATGCCGAACGCTGAGATACTTTTCCAAGTTTTCAAATTTCGAATCCTTGAATTCCAATATGACTTCTATGTCGGATTGAGGGTGACTTGAACTTTCATAGCTCAATTTCAAACGTTTTTCGTTGTGAACAAGCGAAACCCAAATCGTTCCTTCGTGACGTTTGGCTGGTCTTATTGAAAGTGAACGAGACCATTTGGAAGTCTCGCTGAAATTGTATCTGAAAACAAAAGCTCGCTATAAAAATTATTCATAACAATAACTTACAAATCGTAACAATCCAGGCGATCTAAAATTTTTTCTTGAACCAGTTCCGGAAAACTGGGGAAGTCGATTGGCATTTTAGACTGGAAACTCGCTGATTTTGATTGCTTGTAATCACATTGTTTCTTTATTCATACTCCATATTGTATGTAAAACTCATTGTGAAGACAAGTTGACATTGTTCCCAGATTTTTTACTCTGATTTTCTAAGCTCATCTCAATTTTCAGATTGTTTACCTGTTTTCAAATCGCCCTCAATTTCCTGATTTTTCAAACTCCCCCTGGATTTCATGATTTTTGCTTCATTTTGCTCGAATTCCCCTTGAATTCCTAATTTTTTCAACTTGATTTCTTTGAAATCCCCTTAATTTCGTTGGATTACTTTGAATAAATCTTTCTTCAATACACTTTGATATCCAATTTTCAAGTTTAATCTTTACTATTAACAATCACCAAATTCTGTGTGTGAGTGTGTATGTGTGTGTGTGTCCGGTGTTCCCGGTTAGCGTAACATAGCGAAGTCCCTACTGGACCAAAATTTCTCAAATTTTCACAGATGACCCGAAATAGCAGCGAGATGATGCCCGACCCTTTCTTATTCCAAAATTCCGAGTTTGACGTCTTCTGGAGACGTTCTTCTATTTCTACAGTGCAAATCTTTCGAAAATAATATTTACGTCATTCCCGCCCAACCCCCTCTTTTTTCCTTACCCACGTTGTATCTATCAGAAAGGTGATTTTGTTAAAATATTTTTCCAGTTTCGGTTCTGAAGTTCGAAGAGAAGGGAAAAACTGAATAAATGGGGGAATGAGAATGAGAGACAAAATAGGAGCGCGTTCACTGAATTGCTTGAATTGTCTGGGATTTCTGAATTTCCAAATCTCTCAAAAACTAAGATTCAGATCTACTGATTTTGCGATTTAAAAAAAAAATGTTTTCGAAGTTTTCTAAAAAATCCGAGTTAGGGATTTGAGAACTTCGTAAATTTGAGATTTCTAAATTTCCATAATTCAAAATTTCAGATTTATAGTATCAGGAAGTTTCAGAATCTTCAGTGTCAGAATTTGAACTTTTTGTTCGTTCGGAATAGCCTAATATCCGATTTTCTCTACAATTTGGAAATGAGCGTCACGGAATTGAAAAATTTCTTATCCAAAATTCAGAAACGCCAAAATCAGAGTCATTTCGATGAGAAGAAAACAATTTTTCCAGAAATTCCGAATACCAGACAGTTATGAGAAAAAATAACGTTTGATTTTAGACTCAACACGCGATGTCATCGAAGAATGTCAGAAAAAGATTCTAACGGAATAGATAGGGGCTTTTTTTTTGCTATTCAGCTACCAGAAATAGATAGTCACTCATCAGATACAAACCAATCTCAACTATTCAGATCTGGCATCCCAATGCCTATATTTATTTCATTTTAGTTTTTCTCAATACGTTTCATCAGAACCATTCGAGTAGTACCTTACAATTTGTTAATAGACACTGAATAGGTCTTCTAGACTGAGAGTATACACCATTCTCCGTGTATCATTGTCTATGACAGCTGTCGGATTGTTACAGTGTGACTAAGGACTGTCTAACAGGAATGGCAACTGGTCTGATCAAATACTGACTCCAGCGACAGAGCTCAAAAAGAGAAACGTTCAGATTTGAATTTTAAAAATACCAGTCGATTTCCGCCGCCTGTCGGCGGCTACAATCTCTTGGCTTCACTTAAATCGTTTGAATCTCAAAATCGGAGAGAAATAAAGGATGAAGTTTTAGCTGATTGCGGCATTTTTTGACTCTCATAAACTTGACAATCAGAACTTCCAAAAGTCAGAAAGTTGAATACTGAAGTTTGGAAGTTTGGAAAACTGAGAATATAGTAATTCGAAAATTCAGAATCTGAACTATTCTGAAGTTAGGGATGCACGAATTCCGATTTTAGAATTTCATCGGTATTTTTTAATTTTCTGAAACTTCATTGACTTCTGAATTTTAAAATTTCCGGAGTTTCTGAATTTCGGACACAGACGTTCAAAAATTTAAAACTTTTCCGATGAGTCTCAAAATCCGAATTAGGAATTTTGAAATTCAAAATATTCACTTTTACAGAAATTCAGGTATTTGGAATTCGGAAATTTGTTGTAAAAAAGCACTGTTAAATCATAGAAACACAGAAATAAGAAACTTTGAAATCCCGAAATTAAAAAGTTTGGAAAATCAGAAATCCAGATCGTTAACTTTCAAAAATTCAGAAACTTTTGAAGCTAGAAAATCGGATATTAGGCTATTCCGAACGAACAAAAAGTTCAAATTCTGACACTGAAGATTCTGAAACTTCCTGATACTATAAATCTGAAATTTTGAATTATGGAAATTTAGAAATCTCAAATTTACGAAGTTCTCAAATCCCTAACTCGGATTTTTTAGAAAACTTCGAAAACATTTTTTTTTAAATCGCAAAATCAGTAGATCTGAATCTTAGTTTTTGAGAGATTTGGAAATTCAGAAATCCCAGACAATTCAAGCAATTCAGTGAACGCGCTCCTATTTTGTCTCTCATTCTCATTCCCCCATTTATTCAGTTTTTCCCTTCTCTTCGAACTTCAGAACCGAAACTGGAAAAATATTTTAACAAAATCACCTTTCTGATAGATACAACGTGGGTAAGGAAAAAAGAGGGGGTTGGGCGGGAATGACGTAAATATTATTTTCGAAAGATTTGCACTGTAGAAATAGAAGAACGTCTCCAGAAGACGTCAAACTCGGAATTTTGGAATAAGAAAGGGTCGGGCATCATCTCGCTGCTATTTCGGGTCATCTGTGAAAATTTGAGAAATTTTGGTCCAGTAGGGACTTCGCTATGTTACGCTAACCGGGAACACCGGACACACACACACATACACACTCACACACAGAATTTGGTGATTGTTAATAGTAAAGATTAAACTTGAAAATTGGATATCAAAGTGTATTGAAGAAAGATTTATTCAAAGTAATCCAACGAAATTAAGGGGATTTCAAAGAAATCAAGTTGAAAAAATTAGGAATTCAAGGGGAATTCGAGCAAAATGAAGCAAAAATCATGAAATCCAGGGGGAGTTTGAAAAATCAGGAAATTGAGGGCGATTTGAAAACAGGTAAACAATCTGAAAATTGAGATGAGCTTAGAAAATCAGAGTAAAAAATCTGGGAACAATGTCAACTTGTCTTCACAATGAGTTTTACATACAATATGGAGTATGAATAAAGAAACAATGTGATTACAAGCAATCAAAATCAGCGAGTTTCCGGTAAGAGTTCGAATTCGTCTTTCATGTGAAATTGTTTATGCGTTCCGTTGTGCGAAAAACTTCCGACCGTGACCAAAACTTCCGCTCCTGTGTTGTTCTGTTTCAACAACCAGGCAGAGCTGACGTAACCCCTAAGTCTGAAAAACATAATATTATCTCAATCAGAATCTCAATCAAAAGTTTACCGTGCGCGTTTCTGGCTAATTGATAAGAATGCCTCTTGAACCGGTGCAGCATTGATCTCAATCATTTTTGCTCCAAAATCTTCGATTGATCCATCTAAATCGAAAAAGAGAAGCAATTTTCGAATAGAAGATCCGGTTCTCCAACTTTTCAAAATTTCGATGACGTCAGACTCCACGAAATAATGATCGAATAGTTTAACTTCGCGACATTTATTGAAAGCATTGTTGATAAGCCAAGGTGAGACCCATTTCGAATATCGTATTTCAAGTAGTTCGTTTTCGAGACTTTCGGGAAAAGGCGTAACAAAGTCGAAATTCGTGAAATCGCCAGTCGGTCTAAACCCCATATTAACACGCTCCGCTTTCCGGAAAGTCATCAACACTCGAACGATTGCTTCGTTGCTCATAACACCATTCACACCGCATCCTACGATCGGATAACCGAGTTGGGTCATGCGATCGAAAGTGATGAAAGTAGATTCGAAAGGTGCCGAGCACCAGTAACTAAGATAGATCGTCACATTGGCGAAAAGAGTAGAATGCCGAACGCTGAGATACTTTTCCAAGTTTTCAAATTTCGAATCCTTGAATTCCAATATGACTTCTATGTCGGATTGAGGGTGACTTGAACTTTCATAGCTCAATTTCAAACGTTTTTCGTTGTGAACAAGCGAAACCCAAATCGTTCCTTCGTGACGTTTGGCTGGTCTTATTGAAAGTGAACGAGACCATTTGGAAGTCTCGCTGAAATTGTATCTGAAAACAAAAGCTCGCTATAAAAATTATTCATAACAATAACTTACAAATCGTAACAATCCAGGCGATCTAAAATTTTTTCTTGAACCAGTTCCGGAAAACTGGGGAAGTCGATTGGCATTTTAGACTGTAAAAGAAACAAATCGATGAAAATTATGTTGATTCAAACAGAAAATGAAAATAGAGAGTAAATGGTTTGTAGAAAATATTTTTTCGAATTGACGCAATTGTTCGTGGTGGTGTTTGCAGACTGGTCGTCATTTGCGTGTGTGGGAAAGACGGAAATGTGAGTCACTTTTCTCTATGCTATGTTTTCCGAAAAAAACAAAATGTTCTAAAAAGAAGTCAATTTCACAAAAATGTGTATTATAGAAACATTCGATTTTTATAATTTGGTGATGAGCGTCAAAAAAAAATTAAAACTTCTTATCCAAAATTCAAAAATTCCAAAGTCACAGTCATTTTGATGAGAAGTGAACAATTTTTCCAGAAATTCCAAATACCAGACAGCTATGAGAAAAAGATAACGTTTGATTTTAGACTTAACACGGGATGTTATCGAGGAATGTCAGAAAATGATTCCAGCGGAGAAGATAAGTGCATTCGTTGTATTTTGAGCTAACAGACAGAGAGATAGTCACTCATCAGCTACGAACCAATCTCAACTTATCTAATCTGGCATCCCAATGCCTAGATCTATCTTATTTTAGTTTTTCTCAATACGTTTCATCAGAACCATTCGAGGTAGTACCTTACAAGTTGCTAATAGACACTGCATAGATCTTCTAGAGTGAGAATAAACATAAGTCTACATGTGTCATGGATCTTGACAGCTATCGGATTGTTACAGTGTGACTTAGGGATTGTCTAACGGGAATGGCAACTGGACTACTTTCAAATACTGAATCCAGAATCAGAGTTCGGAACGAAAAACTTCAAGGATTTTTTTTTTTGAAAACATAAATCTTAAAGAATGAATTGTAAAATTTATTGAAGAAAGATTTATTCAAAGTAATCCAACAAAATTAATGGGAGTTCAAAAAAATCAAGTAAAAAATCAGGAAATTAAGGAGAATTCGAACAAAATGAAGCAGAAAATCAAGAAATCCAGGAGAAGTTCAAAAAATTATGAAAATGAGAGGAATTTGAAGAACAGGTAAAAAATCAAAAAAATTGAGATGAGTTCAGATTAAAAAACGAAGGAGCGTGTTGATATGTCGATTGAACCAACTACCGATTTCGAGAAGTTCGATTTCGTAACGCCTTTTACCGAAAGTCTCGAAAACGAATCACTTCAAATACTTTATCCGGAATGGGTTTCACCTTGGCATGTCAACAATGTTTTCAATAAATGTCGTGAGGTTACACTTTCCGATCGTATGTTTTCCTTCGCGGAGTCTGACGTCATCGAAATTTTGAAAAGTTGGAGAACCGAATCTTCTATCCGAACATTGATTCTCACTTTCGACTTAGCTGGATCCATTGAAGATTTTGGAGCGAAAATGGTTGAGATGAAGGCAAAACCTGTTCAAGAGGCAGCCTCTTCAATGGAAATGAAACGCCAAAGGTAAACTTCTGATTGAGATACAAAAATAAATATTATGTTTTTCAGACGCTGGGGGTACGTTAGCTCTGCTTGGTTGCTGAAACAAATTAACACTGGAGCGGAAGTTTTGGTCACGGTCGGGAACTATCCACACGAAGGAACGCGTAAGGATTTACACATGAAAGAGGAGTTTGAACTCGAACCGGAAAATCGGTGATTTTGATTGCTTGCACTCGAACTGTTTCTTCATTCATTTTCAATATCTTATGTAAAACATATTGTTGAGGCAATTTGACATTTTTTCTTCAACATATTGAAAAGGCAATTTGACATTCTTCCCAGATTTTTTATCTGTTTTTCTAAACTCCAATTGATTTCTTATTTTTAAAACCGGAAAATCTTTGATTTCGGTTTCTTGTACTCAAATTGTTTCTTCATTTATACTCCCCCTCATATTTGATGTAAACCCTCATGACAATTTGATACATTTTCCTGCTTTTTCTATCTGATTTTCTAAACTCCAATTAATTTTCTTATTTTTCAAACTTCCCCTTGATTTCCTGATATTTTGCTTCATTTTTTTTCAACTCCCATCAATTTCGTTGGTTTACAGAATACATTTTTCTTCAATACACTTTGATATCCGTTTTTTGAGTTTTATGTTTTCGAAAAATCTAAACGTTTCTCTGTCCAAAATCCTATGCTGGAGTCAGTATTTGATACCAGGCCAGTTGACATTCATGTTGAACCAACTACCGATTTCAAGACTTTCGACTTTGTTACGCCTTTTACCGAAAGTCTCGAAAACGAATCACTTCAAATACTTTATCCGGAATGGGTTTCACCTTGGCATGTCAACAATGCTTTCAATAAATGTCGTGAGGTTAGACTTATCGACCGCATGTTTCCCTTCGCGGAGTCTGACGTCATCAAAATTTTGAAAAGTTGGACAACCGAATCTTCTATCCGAACATTGAGTCTCACTTTCGACTTAGCTGGATCCATTGAAGATTTTGGAGCGAAAATGGTTGAGATCAATGCCAGACCTGTTCAAGAGGCAGCCTTTTTAATGAAACTTCACAGGTAAATTTCTGATTGAGGTACAAATAGAAATATTATGTTTTTCAGACGTAGGCGTTACGTCAGGTCTGCCTGGTTGCTGGTACAAAACAACACTGGAGTCGAAGTTTTGGTCACGGTCGGAAGTTATACGCACAACGGAACGCATAAGGATTTTCTTATGAGAGACGAATTTGAACTCGCACCGGAAAATCGTTAAATTCGATCGCTTGTACTCAAATTGTTTCTTCATTCATACTCCATATTTTATGTAAAACATATTGAAAAGGCAATTTGACATTCTTCCCAGATTTTTTATCTGTTTTTCTAAACTCCAATTGATTTCTTATTTTTAAAACCGGAAAATCTTTGATTTCGGTTTCTTGTACTCAAATTGTTTCTTCATTTATACTCCCCCTCATATTTGATGTAAACCCTCATGACAATTTGATACATTTTCCTGCTTTTTCTATCTGATTTTCTAAACTCCAATTAATTTTCTTATTTTTCAAACTTCCCCTTGATTTCCTGATATTTTGCTTCATTTTTTTCAACTCCCATCAATTTCGTTGGTTTACAGAATACATTTTTCTTCAATACACTTTGATATCCGTTTTTTGAGTTTTATGTTTTCGAAAAATCTAAACGTTTCTCTGTCCAAAATCCTATGCTGGAGTCAGTATTTGATACCAGGCCAGTTGACATTCATGTTAGACCAACCCTAAGTCACACTGTCAATCAGAACGCTTTCAAAAACCACGACGACGTTCAGGTACTCACACTTGCCCGGAAAACATGGTTTACAAGAACATATTAGAGTGTTTTCAACCACGTGGGATCCGGAGAGCCAATGGAGTTGAAGACATAAGATCACCGCCCGAGGAAGTGGAGGAGGTTCTGAAAAAGACGATGATGATGTGAAGGTTGTTGATAAGGATGCTGTTGAGGAATCAGTGGAGAAGGCAAAGGAAGATAGTTCAGTTTAGAGATATTTTTGTCTTATTTCTCCATTCTCCAAGAACATTACACCTTATCAACCATCCATTTGTGTCATACACTCATATCAACCAACCAACTTAACAATACTAATCTAAACCGATTTGTGGAGAAATAAATCATTCATTCGATCAAACAAACATTCAGAAAATAGATTGGCGCTGTCAGTTCACTCGAATTTCACCTTCCGACTGCCACAACATCTTCTAAACATGCATGAACAGATTTTGACGAAAGTGTATGTGATCGTCAAGATGATAACAGTAGCAATAGATATGATATCCAATAGGTAGTACTCGAAAAAGTTCTGGTGTCTACCGTATGGGTCCATGTGGGGCAGTTTTCCGAACCTGGAAGATTTTTTGATAATTGAGTGAGAATACACTATTTGCTCATATAGGAGCCCACTAAAACTGCCACCTTTGAGCTCAAATATCTCGAATCCTGTGAAAGATATTAGAATTTTTTCATCTAATAAATAATTCCTTATAATATTACCAATATTTCATCAGTTGACAAGTTTGTGATATCTTTTAAAATAATCGAGATAACGAACTCAAAATCGACAATTTCGATAGTGTTTTACCAACGCAAATACTGTAAAATTCCCTCTTTTTAAACTCACTTTGCTGCAAATTCCACATGACTGACAAGGGTCTTTTTTGGGTCTGTGGGCATGTTGTTCATCTGTTCAGCCAGTTTTTCAGCATTCTGGCGGTATCTGAAACCAAAAACATTTTTGATTCCTATTTTAGACAAAACCACTTTTTATTATCGATGACTTTTCTCAAAGTCCTTGCCAGCAATTTCGCATTTCTCAAATCAGTTTTCTGTAAAACTTCCACTCCACCATGTCTTTTCAGCATTTCTGCATTCCTGCCTTGGTCGGCAAAGATTGGAACCTGAATTATTGGTTACTGTAGGTCACAACAACTTCCGGGTCACATACCACGACGGCAGGTTTGCCCATCATTGCTAATTCAGTTACACTAGCCAATCCACCATGGGTAATAAATGCGTCAACGCGGGAATCAGCGAGAAGTTCATTTTGAGGAATCCATTCGATGCGATTCAGATTGAGAACTCCACAAAAGTGTTTCTTATCAGCTAGGTCTTCATACTTCCAGATGAAGGTCACATCAGACATGTATCCCATCATCTCCACCATTGATTTTCTAAAAAAAACAATTACAGTAATCGCTGGATATACTAAAAGGAGTACTTAAGTTCTTCAGGCATATCCTTCGACTGAATGACTGATCCAAACGAAATGATCACATTTTTCTTTCTCATAGAAACCATTGTGTCAAAATAGTGCTCAAGTTTCATAGCTTCCTTATCAGTGTTCACTGATAATCCTCCAATCGGGATAATCTTATCGAGAGTTGGAGCCGGAAACTCGAGAATCGGAATATGATTCGTGAGAAGGAAAGAGGATTCGGGGAGAATTTCCTGTAAACGTTGATAGTTCTAAAAAGATTAGAAAATCCGATTTAATGACCCTCCATGTTCGTTCAATGCCCAGGATCTTTTTTGCGTTCGCAGCTTCAATGTCACCGATCGTCGCAAACAAGTTTCTGCCGTATTGGAACTGCAGAAAGTTCATTAAACGTTCGTACATCGTCATTCGGTCGCTATAGACGCTTTGTGTACTGGGAACATAGCTTGGCGCAATCAGTTGTCCGATGACGTCACTGGCGTGATCCATACGAGCACAGGAGAGTACTGAAACGTGGGCCGGGATTTTGAGATACTCGATGACACCGTATGCGCAGCTGTCGAATGGTTCGGCGATGGCTATGTCGAATTCTTCAGCTTTGAGCTGGTCAAGGATGTCTTTGGATTTCATGACCTCTGAAAAATATAATATTTTTACACTAATAAAATCTTTAGAATACCGTAAAACCTGTATTAGAAGGGCCGGCCCTTCTATTTTTCCAAGGTACCTCCGGAGGGCCCTTCTATTACAGGGGCCCTTCTATTAGAGGGGCCCTTCTATTTTTCCGGTCATTTTCCCGTATTTTGTCATCGAAAAATGAAACGATTTTTTGTTGAAAATTCATGAAAATCTGCCAATTTTACCAAAATTTAGGAAAATTTTCATCGAAAAATAGAGTTTCAACTAATTTCTGATAAATTGTGGAATTCCCGGATAGTTTTTCACTGTAAACGTACGGAAATTTTATAAATTCAAGTCACATTCTGAAGGGGGTCCTTCTTTACAGGGGCTCTTCTATTGCGGGGGCCCTTCTATTACAGGGGCCCTTCTATTTTTCCAAGCCGCTCCCGGAGGGCCCTTCTATTAGAGGAGCCTTCTATTAAAGGGGCCCCTCTAATACAGGTTTTACGGTATTCCAGGAACACTAACATTTGATATTTTCCAAGCTATTCAACTGGCCAAATAAGATTTTTCAGACAGATTTCAGGATTGATATTTCAAACTGAATTCTGGTAAACACTATGCGTCTTGAGTCCTCAACTTTGAGCCCATGTATCTCATCTTTTGTAAGAGATATCAAAAAATGATCAACTGGCAAAACGATTATCACAACATAGTCATTATTTTTTCAGTTGACTACTTTTTGATATATTTCCCAGGAAATGAGATAAATTGACTCAAAATTATGGTGATCAAAGCCGATGATGAAGTGGTTGAGATTTATGGTCATACTAGCAAGTTTCTAGCAAATTTGTGGACTATGGAAACCAAAAATCCAATTGAGATGTTTATGAATCCAGCACCGATTGTTCCACTTTTCGCGAAGCAGTGTGATAGTGAGTTTGATCACCATAATTTTGAGTCAATTTATCTCATTTCCTGGGAAATATATCAAAAAGTAGTCAACTGAAAAAATAATGACTATGTTGTGATAATCGTTTTGCCAGTTGATCATTTTTTGATATCTCTTACAAAAGATGAGATACATGGGCTCAAAGTTGAGGACTCAAGACGCATAGTGTTTACCAGAATTCAGTTTGAAATATCAATCCTGAAATCTGTCTGAAAAATCTTATTTGGCCAGTTGAATAGCTTGGAAAATATCAAATGTTAGTGTTCCTGGAATACCGTAAAACCTGTATTAGAGGGGCCCCTTTAATAGAAGGCTCCTCTAATAGAAGGGCCCTCCGGGAGCGGCTTGGAAAAATAGAAGGGCCCCTGTAATAGAAGGGCCCCCGCAATAGAAGAGCCCCTGTAAAGAAGGACCCCCTTCAGAATGTGACTTGAATTTATAAAATTTCCGTACGTTTACAGTGAAAAACTATCCGGGAATTCCACAATTTATCAGAAATTAGTTGAAACTCTATTTTTCGATGAAAATTTTCCTAAATTTTGGTAAAATTGGCAGATTTTCATGAATTTTCAACAAAAAATCGTTTCATTTTTCGATGACAAAATACGGGAAAATGACCGGAAAAATAGAAGGGCCCCCTCTAATAGAAGGGCCCCTGTAATAGAAGGGCCCTCCGGAGGTACCTTGGAAAAATAGAAGGGCCGGCCCTTCTAATACAGGTTTTACGGTATTCTAAAGATTTTATTAGTGTAAAAATATTATATTTTTCAGAGGTCATGAAATCCAAAGACATCCTTGACCAGCTCAAAGCTGAAGAATTCGACATAGCCATCGCCGAACCATTCGACAGCTGCGCATACGGTGTCATCGAGTATCTCAAAATCCCGGCCCACGTTTCAGTACTCTCCTGTGCTCGTATGGATCACGCCAGTGACGTCATCGGACAACTGATTGCGCCAAGCTATGTTCCCAGTACACAAAGCGTCTATAGCGACCGAATGACGATGTACGAACGTTTAATGAACTTTCTGCAGTTCCAATACGGCAGAAACTTGTTTGCGACGATCGGTGACATTGAAGCTGCGAACGCAAAAAAGATCCTGGGCATTGAACGAACATGGAGGGTCATTAAATCGGATTTTCTAATCTTTTTAGAACTATCAACGTTTACAGGAAATTCTCCCCGAATCCTCTTTCCTTCTCACGAATCATATTCCGATTCTCGAGTTTCCGGCTCCAACTCTCGATAAGATTATCCCGATTGGAGGATTATCAGTGAACACTGATAAGGAAGCTATGAAACTTGAGCACTATTTTGACACAATGGTTTCTATGAGAAAGAAAAATGTGATCATTTCGTTTGGATCAGTCATTCAGTCGAAGGATATGCCTGAAGAACTTAAGTACTCCTTTTAGTATATCCAGCGATTACTGTAATTGTTTTTTTTAGAAAATCAATGGTGGAGATGATGGGATACATGTCTGATGTGACCTTCATCTGGAAGTATGAAGACCTAGCTGATAAGAAACACTTTTGTGGAGTTCTCAATCTGAATCGCATCGAATGGATTCCTCAAAATGAACTTCTCGCTGATTCCCGCGTTGACGCATTTATTACCCATGGTGGATTGGCTAGTGTAACTGAATTAGCAATGATGGGCAAACCTGCCGTCGTGGTATGTGACCCGGAAGTTGTTGTGACCTACAGTAACCAATAATTCAGGTTCCAATCTTTGCCGACCAAGGCAGGAATGCAGAAATGCTGAAAAGACATGGTGGAGTGGAAGTTTTACAGAAAACTGATTTGAGAAATGCGAAATTGCTGGCAAGGACTTTGAGAAAAGTCATCGATAATAAAAAGTGGTTTTGTCTAAAATAGGAATCAAAAATGTTTTTGGTTTCAGATACCGCCAGAATGCTGAAAAACTGGCTGAACAGATGAACAACATGCCCACAGACCCAAAAAAGACCCTTGTCAGTCATGTGGAATTTGCAGCAAAGTGAGTTTAAAAAGAGGGAATTTTACAGTATTTGCGTTGGTAAAACACTATCGAAATTGTCGATTTTGAGTTCGTTATCTCGATTATTTTAAAAGATATCACAAACTTGTCAACTGATGAAATATTGGTAATATTATAAGGAATTATTTATTAGATGAAAAAATTCTAATATCTTTCACAGGATTCGAGATATTTGAGCTCAAAGGTGGCAGTTTTAGTGGGCTCCTATATGAGCAAATAGTGTATTCTCACTCAATTATCAAAAAATCTTCCAGGTTCGGAAAACTGCCCCACATGGACCCATACGGTAGACACCAGAACTTTTTCGAGTACTACCTATTGGATATCATCTCTATTGCTACTGTTATCATCTTGACGATCACATACACTTTCGTCAAAATCTGTTCATGCATGTTTAGAAGATGTT
The DNA here is from genome assembly GCA_027920645.1 of Caenorhabditis nigoni. NCBI lineage: Eukaryota > Metazoa > Nematoda > Chromadorea > Rhabditida > Rhabditidae > Caenorhabditis > Caenorhabditis nigoni. The sequence goes on from CP115869.1 coordinate 4,168,025, forward strand.
GTGGCAGTCGGAAGGTGAAATTCGAGTGAACTGACAGCGCCAATCTATTTTCTGAATGTTTGTTTGATCGAATGAATGATTTATTTCTCCACAAATCGGTTTAGATTAGTATTGTTAAGTTGGTTGGTTGATATGAGTGTATGACACAAATGGATGGTTGATAAGGTGTAATGTTCTTGGAGAATGGAGAAATAAGACAAAAATATCTCTAAACTGAACTATCTTCCTTTGCCTTCTCCACTGATTCCTCAACAGCATCCTTATCAACAACCTTCACATCATCATCGTCTTTTTCAGAACCTCCTCCACTTCCTCGGGCGGTGATCTTATGTCTTCAACTCCATTGGCTCTCCGGATCCCACGTGGTTGAAAACACTCTAATATGTTCTTGTAAACCATGTTTTCCGGGCAAGTGTGAGTACCTGAACGTCGTCGTGGTTTTTGAAAGCGTTCTGATTGACAGTGTGACTTAGGGTTGGTCTAACATGAATGTCAACTGGCCTGGTATCAAATACTGACTCCAGCATAGGATTTTGGACAGAGAAACGTTTAGATTTTTCGAAAACATAAAACTCAAAAAACGGATATCAAAGTGTATTGAAGAAAAATGTATTCTGTAAACCAACGAAATTGATGGGAGTTGAAAAAAAATGAAGCAAAATATCAGGAAATCAAGGGGAAGTTTGAAAAATAAGAAAATTAATTGGAGTTTAGAAAATCAGATAGAAAAAGCAGGAAAATGTATCAAATTGTCATGAGGGTTTACATCAAATATGAGGGGAGTATAAATGAAGAAACAATTTGAGTACAAGAAACCGAAATCAAAGATTTTCCGGTTTTAAAAATAAGAAATCAATTGGAGTTTAGAAAAACAGATAAAAAATCTGGGAAGAATGTCAAATTGCCTTTTCAATATGTTTTACATAAAATATGGAGTATGAATGAAGAAACAATTTGAGTACAAGCGATCGAATTTAACGATTTTCCGGTGCGAGTTCAAATTCGTCTCTCATAAGAAAATCCTTATGCGTTCCGTTGTGCGTATAACTTCCGACCGTGACCAAAACTTCGACTCCAGTGTTGTTTTGTACCAGCAACCAGGCAGACCTGACGTAACGCCTACGTCTGAAAAACATAATATTTCTATTTGTACCTCAATCAGAAATTTACCTGTGAAGTTTCATTAAAAAGGCTGCCTCTTGAACAGGTCTGGCATTGATCTCAACCATTTTCGCTCCAAAATCTTCAATGGATCCAGCTAAGTCGAAAGTGAGACTCAATGTTCGGATAGAAGATTCGGTTGTCCAACTTTTCAAAATTTTGATGACGTCAGACTCCGCGAAGGGAAACATGCGGTCGATAAGTCTAACCTCACGACATTTATTGAAAGCATTGTTGACATGCCAAGGTGAAACCCATTCCGGATAAAGTATTTGAAGTGATTCGTTTTCGAGACTTTCGGTAAAAGGCGTAACAAAGTCGAAAGTCTTGAAATCGGTAGTTGGTTCAATCGACATAGAAACACGCTCCGCTTTCCGGAAAGTCATCAAAGCTCGAACGATTGCTTCGTTGTTCATAACACCTTCCACACCGCATCCTCTGATCGGATATCCGATTTTGGCCATGCGATCAAAAGTGATGAAAGTAGTACCACACATTTTTATGAAATTGACTTCTTTTTAGAACATTTTGTTTTTTTTTGAAAAAACATAGCATTGTGGCAGAGAATAGTAACTCACCCGTCTCTCCCGTCTTTTCTACACACGCACAATTCCTTCTAACTCAAGATGACGCAATTTCTGCGAGTCATCCAAATGGTCTCGTTCACTTTCAATAAGACCAGCCAAACGTCATGTAGGAACGATGTATGTTTCGCTCTTTCACGACGAAAAGCGGTTTACTTTGACCTATGAAAGTTCAAGTCACCCTCAATCCAACCTAAAAGTCATCTTGGAACTCAAGGATTCGAAATTCGAAAACTTAGAAAGATATCTCAGCGTTCGGCATTCTACTCTTTTCGCCAATGTGACGATCAGTCTCAGTTACCAGTGCTCGGCACCTTTCGATTCTACTTTCATCACTTTTGATCGCATGGCCAAAATCGGATATCCGATCAGAGGATGCGGTGTGGAAGGTGTTATGAACAACGAAGCAATCGTTCGAGCTTTGATGACTTTCCGGAAAGCGGAGCGTGTTTCTATGTCGATTGAACCAACTACCGATTTCAAGACTTTCGACTTTGTTACGCCTTTTACCGAAAGTCTCGAAAACGAATCACTTCAAATACTTTATCCGGAATGGGTTTCACCTTGGCATGTCAACAATGCTTTCAATAAATGTCGTGAGGTTAGACTTATCGACCGCATGTTTCCCTTCGCGGAGTCTGACGTCATCAAAATTTTGAAAAGTTGGACAACCGAATCTTCTATCCGAACATTGAGTCTCACTTTCGACTTAGCTGGATCCATTGAAGATTTTGGAGCGAAAATGGTTGAGATCAATGCCAGACCTGTTCAAGAGGCAGCCTTTTTAATGAAACTTCACAGGTAAATTTCTGATTGAGGTACAAATAGAAATATTATGTTTTTCAGACGTAGGCGTTACGTCAGGTCTGCCTGGTTGCTGGTACAAAACAACACTGGAGTCGAAGTTTTGGTCACGGTCGGAAGTTATACGCACAACGGAACGCATAAGGATTTTCTTATGAGAGACGAATTTGAACTCGCACCGGAAAATCGTTAAATTCGATCGCTTGTACTCAAATTGTTTCTTCATTCATACTCCATATTTTATGTAAAACATATTGAAAAGGCAATTTGACATTCTTCCCAGATTTTTTATCTGTTTTTCTAAACTCCAATTGATTTCTTATTTTTAAAACCGGAAAATCTTTGATTTCGGTTTCTTGTACTCAAATTGTTTCTTCATTTATACTCCCCCTCATATTTGATGTAAACCCTCATGACAATTTGATACATTTTCCTGCTTTTTCTATCTGATTTTCTAAACTCCAATTAATTTTCTTATTTTTCAAACTTCCCCTTGATTTCCTGATATTTTGCTTCATTTTTTTTCAACTCCCATCAATTTCGTTGGTTTACAGAATACATTTTTCTTCAATACACTTTGATATCCGTTTTTTGAGTTTTATGTTTTCGAAAAATCTAAACGTTTCTCTGTCCAAAATCCTATGCTGGAGTCAGTATTTGATACCAGGCCAGTTGACATTCATGTTAGACCAACCCTAAGTCACACTGTCAATCAGAACGCTTTCAAAAACCACGACGACGTTCAGGTACTCACACTTGCCCGGAAAACATGGTTTACAAGAACATATTAGAGTGTTTTCAACCACGTGGGATCCGGAGAGCCAATGGAGTTGAAGACATAAGATCACCGCCCGAGGAAGTGGAGGAGGTTCTGAAAAAGACGATGATGATGTGAAGGTTGTTGATAAGGATGCTGTTGAGGAATCAGTGGAGAAGGCAAAGGAAGATAGTTCAGTTTAGAGATATTTTTGTCTTATTTCTCCATTCTCCAAGAACATTACACCTTATCAACCATCCATTTGTGTCATACACTCATATCAACCAACCAACTTAACAATACTAATCTAAACCGATTTGTGGAGAAATAAATCATTCATTCGATCAAACAAACATTCAGAAAATAGATTGGCGCTGTCAGTTCACTCGAATTTCACCTTCCGACTGCCACAACATCTTCTAAACATGCATGAACAGATTTTGACGAAAGTGTATGTGATCGTCAAGATGATAACAGTAGCAATAGATATGATATCCAATAGGTAGTACTCGAAAAAGTTCTGGTGTCTACCGTATGGGTCCATGTGGGGCAGTTTTCCGAACCTGGAAGATTTTTTGATAATTGAGTGAGAATACACTATTTGCTCATATAGGAGCCCACTAAAACTGCCACCTTTGAGCTCAAATATCTCGAATCCTGTGAAAGATATTAGAATTTTTTCATCTAATAAATAATTCCTTATAATATTACCAATATTTCATCAGTTGACAAGTTTGTGATATCTTTTAAAATAATCGAGATAACGAACTCAAAATCGACAATTTCGATAGTGTTTTACCAACGCAAATACTGTAAAATTCCCTCTTTTTAAACTCACTTTGCTGCAAATTCCACATGACTGACAAGGGTCTTTTTTGGGTCTGTGGGCATGTTGTTCATCTGTTCAGCCAGTTTTTCAGCATTCTGGCGGTATCTGAAACCAAAAACATTTTTGATTCCTATTTTAGACAAAACCACTTTTTATTATCGATGACTTTTCTCAAAGTCCTTGCCAGCAATTTCGCATTTCTCAAATCAGTTTTCTGTAAAACTTCCACTCCACCATGTCTTTTCAGCATTTCTGCATTCCTGCCTTGGTCGGCAAAGATTGGAACCTGAATTATTGGTTACTGTAGGTCACAACAACTTCCGGGTCACATACCACGACGGCAGGTTTGCCCATCATTGCTAATTCAGTTACACTAGCCAATCCACCATGGGTAATAAATGCGTCAACGCGGGAATCAGCGAGAAGTTCATTTTGAGGAATCCATTCGATGCGATTCAGATTGAGAACTCCACAAAAGTGTTTCTTATCAGCTAGGTCTTCATACTTCCAGATGAAGGTCACATCAGACATGTATCCCATCATCTCCACCATTGATTTTCTAAAAAAACAATTACAGTAATCGCTGGATATACTAAAAGGAGTACTTAAGTTCTTCAGGCATATCCTTCGACTGAATGACTGATCCAAACGAAATGATCACATTTTTCTTTCTCATAGAAACCATTGTGTCAAAATAGTGCTCAAGTTTCATAGCTTCCTTATCAGTGTTCACTGATAATCCTCCAATCGGGATAATCTTATCGAGAGTTGGAGCCGGAAACTCGAGAATCGGAATATGATTCGTGAGAAGGAAAGAGGATTCGGGGAGAATTTCCTGTAAACGTTGATAGTTCTAAAAAGATTAGAAAATCCGATTTAATGACCCTCCATGTTCGTTCAATGCCCAGGATCTTTTTTGCGTTCGCAGCTTCAATGTCACCGATCGTCGCAAACAAGTTTCTGCCGTATTGGAACTGCAGAAAGTTCATTAAACGTTCGTACATCGTCATTCGGTCGCTATAGACGCTTTGTGTACTGGGAACATAGCTTGGCGCAATCAGTTGTCCGATGACGTCACTGGCGTGATCCATACGAGCACAGGAGAGTACTGAAACGTGGGCCGGGATTTTGAGATACTCGATGACACCGTATGCGCAGCTGTCGAATGGTTCGGCGATGGCTATGTCGAATTCTTCAGCTTTGAGCTGGTCAAGGATGTCTTTGGATTTCATGACCTCTGAAAAATATAATATTTTTACACTAATAAAATCTTTAGAATACCGTAAAACCTGTATTAGAAGGGCCGGCCCTTCTATTTTTCCAAGGTACCTCCGGAGGGCCCTTCTATTACAGGGGCCCTTCTATTAGAGGGGGCCCTTCTATTTTTCCGGTCATTTTCCCGTATTTTGTCATCGAAAAATGAAACGATTTTTTGTTGAAAATTCATGAAAATCTGCCAATTTTACCAAAATTTAGGAAAATTTTCATCGAAAAATAGAGTTTCAACTAATTTCTGATAAATTGTGGAATTCCCGGATAGTTTTTCACTGTAAACGTACGGAAATTTTATAAATTCAAGTCACATTCTGAAGGGGGTCCTTCTTTACAGGGGCTCTTCTATTGCGGGGGCCCTTCTATTACAGGGGCCCTTCTATTTTTCCAAGCCGCTCCCGGAGGGCCCTTCTATTAGAGGAGCCTTCTATTAAAGGGGCCCCTCTAATACAGGTTTTACGGTATTCCAGGAACACTAACATTTGATATTTTCCAAGCTATTCAACTGGCCAAATAAGATTTTTCAGACAGATTTCAGGATTGATATTTCAAACTGAATTCTGGTAAACACTATGCGTCTTGAGTCCTCAACTTTGAGCCCATGTATCTCATCTTTTGTAAGAGATATCAAAAAATGATCAACTGGCAAAACGATTATCACAACATAGTCATTATTTTTTCAGTTGACTACTTTTTGATATATTTCCCAGGAAATGAGATAAATTGACTCAAAATTATGGTGATCAAAGCCGATGATGAAGTGGTTGAGATTTATGGTCATACTAGCAAGTTTCTAGCAAATTTGTGGACTATGGAAACCAAAAATCCAATTGAGATGTTTATGAATCCAGCACCGATTGTTCCACTTTTCGCGAAGCAGTGTGATAGTGAGTTTGATCACCATAATTTTGAGTCAATTTATCTCATTTCCTGGGAAATATATCAAAAAGTAGTCAACTGAAAAAATAATGACTATGTTGTGATAATCGTTTTGCCAGTTGATCATTTTTTGATATCTCTTACAAAAGATGAGATACATGGGCTCAAAGTTGAGGACTCAAGACGCATAGTGTTTACCAGAATTCAGTTTGAAATATCAATCCTGAAATCTGTCTGAAAAATCTTATTTGGCCAGTTGAATAGCTTGGAAAATATCAAATGTTAGTGTTCCTGGAATACCGTAAAACCTGTATTAGAGGGGCCCCTTTAATAGAAGGCTCCTCTAATAGAAGGGCCCTCCGGGAGCGGCTTGGAAAAATAGAAGGGCCCCTGTAATAGAAGGGCCCCCGCAATAGAAGAGCCCCTGTAAAGAAGGACCCCCTTCAGAATGTGACTTGAATTTATAAAATTTCCGTACGTTTACAGTGAAAAACTATCCGGGAATTCCACAATTTATCAGAAATTAGTTGAAACTCTATTTTTCGATGAAAATTTTCCTAAATTTTGGTAAAATTGGCAGATTTTCATGAATTTTCAACAAAAAATCGTTTCATTTTTCGATGACAAAATACGGGAAAATGACCGGAAAAATAGAAGGGCCCCCTCTAATAGAAGGGCCCCTGTAATAGAAGGGCCCTCCGGAGGTACCTTGGAAAAATAGAAGGGCCGGCCCTTCTAATACAGGTTTTACGGTATTCTAAAGATTTTATTAGTGTAAAAATATTATATTTTTCAGAGGTCATGAAATCCAAAGACATCCTTGACCAGCTCAAAGCTGAAGAATTCGACATAGCCATCGCCGAACCATTCGACAGCTGCGCATACGGTGTCATCGAGTATCTCAAAATCCCGGCCCACGTTTCAGTACTCTCCTGTGCTCGTATGGATCACGCCAGTGACGTCATCGGACAACTGATTGCGCCAAGCTATGTTCCCAGTACACAAAGCGTCTATAGCGACCGAATGACGATGTACGAACGTTTAATGAACTTTCTGCAGTTCCAATACGGCAGAAACTTGTTTGCGACGATCGGTGACATTGAAGCTGCGAACGCAAAAAAGATCCTGGGCATTGAACGAACATGGAGGGTCATTAAATCGGATTTTCTAATCTTTTTAGAACTATCAACGTTTACAGGAAATTCTCCCCGAATCCTCTTTCCTTCTCACGAATCATATTCCGATTCTCGAGTTTCCGGCTCCAACTCTCGATAAGATTATCCCGATTGGAGGATTATCAGTGAACACTGATAAGGAAGCTATGAAACTTGAGCACTATTTTGACACAATGGTTTCTATGAGAAAGAAAAATGTGATCATTTCGTTTGGATCAGTCATTCAGTCGAAGGATATGCCTGAAGAACTTAAGTACTCCTTTTAGTATATCCAGCGATTACTGTAATTGTTTTTTTAGAAAATCAATGGTGGAGATGATGGGATACATGTCTGATGTGACCTTCATCTGGAAGTATGAAGACCTAGCTGATAAGAAACACTTTTGTGGAGTTCTCAATCTGAATCGCATCGAATGGATTCCTCAAAATGAACTTCTCGCTGATTCCCGCGTTGACGCATTTATTACCCATGGTGGATTGGCTAGTGTAACTGAATTAGCAATGATGGGCAAACCTGCCGTCGTGGTATGTGACCCGGAAGTTGTTGTGACCTACAGTAACCAATAATTCAGGTTCCAATCTTTGCCGACCAAGGCAGGAATGCAGAAATGCTGAAAAGACATGGTGGAGTGGAAGTTTTACAGAAAACTGATTTGAGAAATGCGAAATTGCTGGCAAGGACTTTGAGAAAAGTCATCGATAATAAAAAGTGGTTTTGTCTAAAATAGGAATCAAAAATGTTTTTGGTTTCAGATACCGCCAGAATGCTGAAAAACTGGCTGAACAGATGAACAACATGCCCACAGACCCAAAAAAGACCCTTGTCAGTCATGTGGAATTTGCAGCAAAGTGAGTTTAAAAAGAGGGAATTTTACAGTATTTGCGTTGGTAAAACACTATCGAAATTGTCGATTTTGAGTTCGTTATCTCGATTATTTTAAAAGATATCACAAACTTGTCAACTGATGAAATATTGGTAATATTATAAGGAATTATTTATTAGATGAAAAAATTCTAATATCTTTCACAGGATTCGAGATATTTGAGCTCAAAGGTGGCAGTTTTAGTGGGCTCCTATATGAGCAAATAGTGTATTCTCACTCAATTATCAAAAAATCTTCCAGGTTCGGAAAACTGCCCCACATGGACCCATACGGTAGACACCAGAACTTTTTCGAGTACTACCTATTGGATATCATCTCTATTGCTACTGTTATCATCTTGACGATCACATACACTTTCGTCAAAATCTGTTCATGCATGTTTAGAAGATGTTGTGGCAGTCGGAAGGTGAAATTCGAGTGAACTGACAGCGCCAATCTATTTTCTGAATGTTTGTTTGATCGAATGAATGATTTATTTCTCCACAAATCGGTTTAGATTAGTATTGTTAAGTTGGTTGGTTGATATGAGTGTATGACACAAATGGATGGTTGATAAGGTGTAATGTTCTTGGAGAATGGAGAAATAAGACAAAAATATCTCTAAACTGAACTATCTTCCTTTGCCTTCTCCACTGATTCCTCAACAGCATCCTTATCAACAACCTTCACATCATCATCGTCTTTTTCAGAACCTCCTCCACTTCCTCGGGCGGTGATCTTATGTCTTCAACTCCATTGGCTCTCCGGATCCCACGTGGTTGAAAACACTCTAATATGTTCTTGTAAACCATGTTTTCCGGGCAAGTGTGAGTACCTGAACGTCGTCGTGGTTTTTGAAAGCGTTCTGATTGACAGTGTGACTTAGGGTTGGTCTAACATGAATGTCAACTGGCCTGGTATCAAATACTGACTCCAGCATAGGATTTTGGACAGAGAAACGTTTAGATTTTTCGAAAACATAAAACTCAAAAAACGGATATCAAAGTGTATTGAAGAAAAATGTATTCTGTAAACCAACGAAATTGATGGGAGTTGAAAAAAAATGAAGCAAAATATCAGGAAATCAAGGGGAAGTTTGAAAAATAAGAAAATTAATTGGAGTTTAGAAAATCAGATAGAAAAAGCAGGAAAATGTATCAAATTGTCATGAGGGTTTACATCAAATATGAGGGGGAGTATAAATGAAGAAACAATTTGAGTACAAGAAACCGAAATCAAAGATTTTCCGGTTTTAAAAATAAGAAATCAATTGGAGTTTAGAAAAACAGATAAAAAATCTGGGAAGAATGTCAAATTGCCTTTTCAATATGTTTTACATAAAATATGGAGTATGAATGAAGAAACAATTTGAGTACAAGCGATCGAATTTAACGATTTTCCGGTGCGAGTTCAAATTCGTCTCTCATAAGAAAATCCTTATGCGTTCCGTTGTGCGTATAACTTCCGACCGTGACCAAAACTTCGACTCCAGTGTTGTTTTGTACCAGCAACCAGGCAGACCTGACGTAACGCCTACGTCTGAAAAACATAATATTTCTATTTGTACCTCAATCAGAAATTTACCTGTGAAGTTTCATTAAAAAGGCTGCCTCTTGAACAGGTCTGGCATTGATCTCAACCATTTTCGCTCCAAAATCTTCAATGGATCCAGCTAAGTCGAAAGTGAGACTCAATGTTCGGATAGAAGATTCGGTTGTCCAACTTTTCAAAATTTTGATGACGTCAGACTCCGCGAAGGGAAACATGCGGTCGATAAGTCTAACCTCACGACATTTATTGAAAGCATTGTTGACATGCCAAGGTGAAACCCATTCCGGATAAAGTATTTGAAGTGATTCGTTTTCGAGACTTTCGGTAAAAGGCGTAACAAAGTCGAAAGTCTTGAAATCGGTAGTTGGTTCAATCGACATAGAAACACGCTCCGCTTTCCGGAAAGTCATCAAAGCTCGAACGATTGCTTCGTTGTTCATAACACCTTCCACACCGCATCCTCTGATCGGATATCCGATTTTGGCCATGCGATCAAAAGTGATGAAAGTAGTACCACACATTTTTATGAAATTGACTTCTTTTTAGAACATTTTGTTTTTTTTTTTGAAAAAACATAGCATTGTGGCAGAGAATAGTAACTCACCCGTCTCTCCCGTCTTTTCTACACACGCACAATTCCTTCTAACTCAAGATGACGCAATTTCTGCGAGTCATCCAAATGGTCTCGTTCACTTTCAATAAGACCAGCCAAACGTCATGTAGGAACGATGTATGTTTCGCTCTTTCACGACGAAAAGCGGTTTACTTTGACCTATGAAAGTTCAAGTCACCCTCAATCCAACCTAAAAGTCATCTTGGAACTCAAGGATTCGAAATTCGAAAACTTAGAAAGATATCTCAGCGTTCGGCATTCTACTCTTTTCGCCAATGTGACGATCAGTCTCAGTTACCAGTGCTCGGCACCTTTCGATTCTACTTTCATCACTTTTGATCGCATGGCCAAAATCGGATATCCGATCAGAGGATGCGGTGTGGAAGGTGTTATGAACAACGAAGCAATCGTTCGAGCTTTGATGACTTTCCGGAAAGCGGAGCGTGTTTCTATGTCGATTGAACCAACTACCGATTTCAAGACTTTCGACTTTGTTACGCCTTTTACCGAAAGTCTCGAAAACGAATCACTTCAAATACTTTATCCGGAATGGGTTTCACCTTGGCATGTCAACAATGCTTTCAATAAATGTCGTGAGGTTAGACTTATCGACCGCATGTTTCCCTTCGCGGAGTCTGACGTCATCAAAATTTTGAAAAGTTGGACAACCGAATCTTCTATCCGAACATTGAGTCTCACTTTCGACTTAGCTGGATCCATTGAAGATTTTGGAGCGAAAATGGTTGAGATCAATGCCAGACCTGTTCAAGAGGCAGCCTTTTTAATGAAACTTCACAGGTAAATTTCTGATTGAGGTACAAATAGAAATATTATGTTTTTCAGACGTAGGCGTTACGTCAGGTCTGCCTGGTTGCTGGTACAAAACAACACTGGAGTCGAAGTTTTGGTCACGGTCGGAAGTTATACGCACAACGGAACGCATAAGGATTTTCTTATGAGAGACGAATTTGAACTCGCACCGGAAAATCGTTAAATTCGATCGCTTGTACTCAAATTGTTTCTTCATTCATACTCCATATTTTATGTAAAACATATTGAAAAGGCAATTTGACATTCTTCCCAGATTTTTTATCTGTTTTTCTAAACTCCAATTGATTTCTTATTTTTAAAACCGGAAAATCTTTGATTTCGGTTTCTTGTACTCAAATTGTTTCTTCATTTATACTCCCCCTCATATTTGATGTAAACCCTCATGACAATTTGATACATTTTCCTGCTTTTTCTATCTGATTTTCTAAACTCCAATTAATTTTCTTATTTTTCAAACTTCCCCTTGATTTCCTGATATTTTGCTTCATTTTTTTTCAACTCCCATCAATTTCGTTGGTTTACAGAATACATTTTTCTTCAATACACTTTGATATCCGTTTTTTGAGTTTTATGTTTTCGAAAAATCTAAACGTTTCTCTGTCCAAAATCCTATGCTGGAGTCAGTATTTGATACCAGGCCAGTTGACATTCATGTTAGACCAACCCTAAGTCACACTGTCAATCAGAACGCTTTCAAAAACCACGACGACGTTCAGGTACTCACACTTGCCCGGAAAACATGGTTTACAAGAACATATTAGAGTGTTTTCAACCACGTGGGATCCGGAGAGCCAATGGAGTTGAAGACATAAGATCACCGCCCGAGGAAGTGGAGGAGGTTCTGAAAAAGACGATGATGATGTGAAGGTTGTTGATAAGGATGCTGTTGAGGAATCAGTGGAGAAGGCAAAGGAAGATAGTTCAGTTTAGAGATATTTTTGTCTTATTTCTCCATTCTCCAAGAACATTACACCTTATCAACCATCCATTTGTGTCATACACTCATATCAACCAACCAACTTAACAATACTAATCTAAACCGATTTGTGGAGAAATAAATCATTCATTCGATCAAACAAACATTCAGAAAATAGATTGGCGCTGTCAGTTCACTCGAATTTCACCTTCCGACTGCCACAACATCTTCTAAACATGCATGAACAGATTTTGACGAAAGTGTATGTGATCGTCAAGATGATAACAGTAGCAATAGAGATGATATCCAATAGGTAGTACTCGAAAAAGTTCTGGTGTCTACCGTATGGGTCCATGTGGGGCAGTTTTCCGAACCTGGAAGATTTTTTGATAATTGAGTGAGAATACACTATTTGCTCATATAGGAGCCCACTAAAACTGCCACCTTTGAGCTCAAATATCTCGAATCCTGTGAAAGATATTAGAATTTTTTCATCTAATAAATAATTCCTTATAATATTACCAATATTTCATCAGTTGACAAGTTTGTGATATCTTTTAAAATAATCGAGATAACGAACTCAAAATCGACAATTTCGATAGTGTTTTACCAACGCAAATACTGTAAAATTCCCTCTTTTTAAACTCACTTTGCTGCAAATTCCACATGACTGACAAGGGTCTTTTTTGGGTCTGTGGGCATGTTGTTCATCTGTTCAGCCAGTTTTTCAGCATTCTGGCGGTATCTGAAACCAAAAACATTTTTGATTCCTATTTTAGACAAAACCACTTTTTATTATCGATGACTTTTCTCAAAGTCCTTGCCAGCAATTTCGCATTTCTCAAATCAGTTTTCTGTAAAACTTCCACTCCACCATGTCTTTTCAGCATTTCTGCATTCCTGCCTTGGTCGGCAAAGATTGGAACCTGAATTATTGGTTACTGTAGGTCACAACAACTTCCGGGTCACATACCACGACGGCAGGTTTGCCCATCATTGCTAATTCAGTTACACTAGCCAATCCACCATGGGTAATAAATGCGTCAACGCGGGAATCAGCGAGAAGTTCATTTTGAGGAATCCATTCGATGCGATTCAGATTGAGAACTCCACAAAAGTGTTTCTTATCAGCTAGGTCTTCATACTTCCAGATGAAGGTCACATCAGACATGTATCCCATCATCTCCACCATTGATTTTCTAAAAAAAACAATTACAGTAATCGCTGGATATACTAAAAGGAGTACTTAAGTTCTTCAGGCATATCCTTCGACTGAATGACTGATCCAAACGAAATGATCACATTTTTCTTTCTCATAGAAACCATTGTGTCAAAATAGTGCTCAAGTTTCATAGCTTCCTTATCAGTGTTCACTGATAATCCTCCAATCGGGATAATCTTATCGAGAGTTGGAGCCGGAAACTCGAGAATCGGAATATGATTCGTGAGAAGGAAAGAGGATTCGGGGAGAATTTCCTGTAAACGTTGATAGTTCTAAAAAGATTAGAAAATCCGATTTAATGACCCTCCATGTTCGTTCAATGCCCAGGATCTTTTTTGCGTTCGCAGCTTCAATGTCACCGATCGTCGCAAACAAGTTTCTGCCGTATTGGAACTGCAGAAAGTTCATTAAACGTTCGTACATCGTCATTCGGTCGCTATAGACGCTTTGTGTACTGGGAACATAGCTTGGCGCAATCAGTTGTCCGATGACGTCACTGGCGTGATCCATACGAGCACAGGAGAGTACTGAAACGTGGGCCGGGATTTTGAGATACTCGATGACACCGTATGCGCAGCTGTCGAATGGTTCGGCGATGGCTATGTCGAATTCTTCAGCTTTGAGCTGGTCAAGGATGTCTTTGGATTTCATGACCTCTGAAAAATATAATATTTTTACACTAATAAAATCTTTAGAATACCGTAAAACCTGTATTAGAAGGGCCGGCCCTTCTATTTTTCCAAGGTACCTCCGGAGGGCCCTTCTATTACAGGGGCCCTTCTATTAGAGGGGGCCCTTCTATTTTTCCGGTCATTTTCCCGTATTTTGTCATCGAAAAATGAAACGATTTTTTGTTGAAAATTCATGAAAATCTGCCAATTTTACCAAAATTTAGGAAAATTTTCATCGAAAAATAGAGTTTCAACTAATTTCTGATAAATTGTGGAATTCCCGGATAGTTTTTCACTGTAAACGTACGGAAATTTTATAAATTCAAGTCACATTCTGAAGGGGGTCCTTCTTTACAGGGGCTCTTCTATTGCGGGGGCCCTTCTATTACAGGGGCCCTTCTATTTTTCCAAGCCGCTCCCGGAGGGCCCTTCTATTAGAGGAGCCTTCTATTAAAGGGGCCCCTCTAATACAGGTTTTACGGTATTCCAGGAACACTAACATTTGATATTTTCCAAGCTATTCAACTGGCCAAATAAGATTTTTCAGACAGATTTCAGGATTGATATTTCAAACTGAATTCTGGTAAACACTATGCGTCTTGAGTCCTCAACTTTGAGCCCATGTATCTCATCTTTTGTAAGAGATATCAAAAAATGATCAACTGGCAAAACGATTATCACAACATAGTCATTATTTTTTCAGTTGACTACTTTTTGATATATTTCCCAGGAAATGAGATAAATTGACTCAAAATTATGGTGATCAAACTCACTATCACACTGCTTCGCGAAAAGTGGAACAATCGGTGCTGGATTCATAAACATCTCAATTGGATTTTTGGTTTCCATAGTCCACAAATTTGCTAGAAACTTGCTAGTATGACCATAAATCTCAACCACTTCATCATCGGCTTCAATGAAAATCTGTTTGATCGACAGGTTCTTCAGCGCTGTCCGATTCCGCTGAGCGACATCGATTACTGGCATTAGAACCGTCTGAAAATATGATTTAACAGTTTTTGCTGGAATCTTTATCTGCAAAAAACTCACCACATCATGTCCCGCTTCCGTCAATGTATCCGCCACCGCTGCTAGGAATTTTATGTGGCTATGCCCAAATAAATTGTTGTAAACCAGTATTTTATAAGATTCCACATCATTAAAAGTTGTTAGTAAGAGCAGAAGAGCAGAGAGCACCAGCATCCGCATGTTGACCAGTACGAATAGCAACACGTTTGATTTTTGGAGCAGTTTACTGATAAGATAGCAGGTATACAGTGGAGTTGTGCACGCATTGTGACGTCAGCAGACCTTGTAAATGATAGAATAAAAATGAACACCACTGAAAGTTCGAGAACACAGGGGGCTGGTCAGAATCACATATACAGTATGCTGTTTCCTTAGAGACTTGTTATCAGTTCTCTTATAAGTATCACTTACCGTAATGCAATAAGCAAAGTCATTTGTCAATTACATTCCTTCCTTCTCCTTTCAAATCACCGAAAAAAAGTTCGGATGGCCTCTCTAGCGTTCACTATCTCGCCCATTCTTTTTCTCTGAATCTTCCCTTTTTTGACATTCTACCTAAAGTGGACGGAGGAGGGATGGTAGGTTGTTCTGTTCATTTTCATCATCTTCATGTGACTGGCGACGGAGAAGAGAAAAAAAACGAAAAGAAAAAGAGAGGAACGCCCCTCCCACTTTTTTCCATGACTTATCAGTCGGTTCGCTGTACTTCAAGTTCACGCGCAAATGATATATCGCTAATTGGTTTGGTTATCTCCAATTACTTTCCTTTAAAAAGGGGCAGATTTGTCTTTAGAGACCTAACTCTTGGGGTAGCGGTCACCTGAACGGAAGCGGCATTTTCTTATCTTTTTATTAAGGAAGGCAACGAATTTATTGTCTTCTGAATTTCTTCATTGCCTCGAATGACCTTCCTTCTTATTTTTTTGTGAAGTTCTCTTTTTCTAAGAAACTGTTCTTTTAGGTCACGTCCACCATCAAACAGCTATGTTCATCACAGAAATCACGGAAGCCCCTTTTCGGTAGGTTCACTTATGTTTTAATCGATAAAATCTATTTTCAGTGTCAAAAGCAAAGCTTTTGTACCTGACAAACGATGCTCGGGGTGGTACACAACTACCATTGTTGGATTCACCGGATTCAATGATTCGCTGAGCTTAGAGACAAACCGAAGCGCTCATAAGCTACTGACAAGGAATATTCATGATTTTCTGAATATTTACTACCGCTATCGAGTCTATATCAGCGATCGAGGCATTTTGATTTTCTCGGTTCGACAGGAAGATGTCAACAACATAATTGACGACTTGGTAATCCACAAAAGTTCAAGTAACCCTTCCAATTCAATTCTTGCAGTACTGCTTCAAGCTTCAAGCTCCGAAGGCAAAAGATTTCGAGTGTCTCAACATTGCGATTGAGAACGCACCATATTACAGGGGTAGGGATCTCAAATTTCAGTCGCAACTTTCCAACAGATTTAAATGATTTTAAGATCTGATGGATGAGTTTGGAGATATGATTCACAATTATGATCTTAAAAAGGAACTCAATACCTTTCATACGACACAGAGGCAGAGGTCGAAAATAAATTTTGTGGCAGCTATGGTTAACTCCATTCTCAAACGTGTCATTTTGGACTATCACAAGAGAGAAGATCGTGATGTGTTCATCAAAAAAGTGGTTCAAGAATTGATGACAAATATCTGCCCATGTACTGCTGATTGCACTTGGAAATGCTACCAAAACGTTTGGACGTTTGCTGACATGCTCGAAGCGCTTGGAGCCAGAACCGAACGGCAGCGTCAAGAAGCATTTGGACCACTGTACATCATGAACCGGAAAGTTCTGGAGAATCGACTTCGCAGAGGGCGAGGTGCTTATTTGAAAGCTGTTGCGGAGAATATTGGTGACTACGAGTTCCAAATCGAATGGAGGCAACTCGTGGTCAATGAGAGAACGGACAACATGCCGATTCCGGATTGGGATGTTCAGATGGGCAGAGGACTTTGGCTTTCTCAATCTACAACTTATGCCAATTGGCCTAGTGAGTGAAATAATTAGTTTTTCTTTGCTTCATCTCGGTTTTCAGTCGAAGTCGTCAAGGTTGGAAAATGTGGACCCAAATCAGACAAACCAGAGCAAACAGAAGAAGAGATTAGAGAAGAAATCCGGAAAACTGACGAGGAGAACGCTGCTGCTGCCGCTGGCGAAAAGGACTGTAAAATGACTGATGAGACTGCTGAAAATGTTATAGATTGCCAAGAAGGGACGTCAAGTTCTCTTCCGTCCAACCCGGATCCCTTAGATTGCCAAGAAGGAACTTCAAGCTCTTTTTTGTCAAATGTGAATCCCAATCAGCCCTCCAGTGATAAAGTGCGATTTCGGAAAACTAATTTTAAAATGAATTTCCGGAAACCCTGATTTCAAGCCTTTTCAAAAATATTATACTAACAATCATTTCAGATTTGAGCCTCTTTTCATTTTTTATTACCTGCCCCAGAGTGTTGATCACGCCATTTTGTAAAATTGACGAAACTCATTTTTTGTAAAAAGTTGTAATTCTAAAATGCAATAAATACATATGTTTCAAAAATCCAGCATAAATCTTCATTTTATTTCGAACTATGTAAAGCTTCTACAGTTTTCTAGCTGCTGGTCTATTTTTTCATATTTTTTGAAATAAATCATAATCCCAACATTTTCAGAATCATTGAATTATCAGCTCGATGACAAAGAATCAATCTAATATATTTTGGCCCATCGACATTTAACAATTCTTGAAAATGCTTTTTGAAACATTTGAACTGAAAAGTTGATTTTTACCAGCCACCAATTTCAAGAAATATCCAATTTTCAGACCACGCCAAGACTTTGAAAAATTAAACAGAATAATTTGTTTTAATTTTTATATTTAAAATCAATTTTCTTCAATAAGTATGGATGCAAAGAGACAAGTATTTCTGAGATGACTGATCGGGATTTGAAAATAGCAGTAAGAAGGATGAAACGAGATGGTACATGATAAGTGTCGTAGAGATTTTGATTGGGTTCTCATTTTGAATGAATGGCAATGGTTGTTTTTGATTTTATAGTACTCTAACGGATTATTCGGGATATATTCAATAGGGATATTATCAGGGATCAAGGCAACATTTTTTAATTTTGAGACGAAGTATTGAAAGTGGTGGGGTGAGATGGATGACACGACAGATTTAGACCAGTTTCGATTTAAGCATGTTGCATCGGCATGGGAGCAGGACGAACTTGAGCCTCGCATGTCGGACAAACCCAACGAGCCTGAGGCGTACCGGAGAAGTGATTGAAGGCGATGGACGAGAGACGGGTGCATTCGCGGTGATACCTGTTCTTGCACTCGTGATACATACATAACAGGGAAGGTGACCCGGGCTGAAAAATGAGATATTGATTATGTGGGACACTAAAAATATTTAGTTTAAGATTTCCTATAAAGTAGATTGGAAGCGGTCTTGAGTAGATAAGTGGGGCAAAGGGTGGGCAAAATGCCAAAACCTGGCCACTTCGCTGGCAGAATAGATTCGTCTTCGGCCAAGACAATCCTAACTCCTCCAGAATTTTCCTATATATCATTACTGATTAAAACTAGTAGATCGTGAACTTTCAAGCGGTATTGCGCAAAAAAAGTGGGGCTAGGTTGCCTAGAGGATAGCCTTAAAATAGACAAGAAGTTCGCAGCAATTCGCTGGCGAGATGCCTTTTCTAATCTTGCCCAAAGCATGTCGCTAGATTTATGCAAAAATTAAGACGCTCGATTTTTGAGATGCCGTCTTTTTTTTTACAAAATTTGCCTATATAAAATGGCCAAATTCAGCGGACATAGGCATCCAGCCCTTCCCGAAGATTTACTGAGTAACTCTCGAAATTCTAACTTCCACAATTTTTTCGACTCACCGAGATAAAATTATGGCAACCCGCACAATGTTCTTGTTGAGGAGGAGCAGGATTAGATGTAGAAGGATTAGAGCTCATGAATGAGTACTCATGGTTTTGTCTCCCATCCTGGACCGGGTTTCGCAAAGTCAGAGGGGGCAGTCCATTGGTGCTGGGACGGTGGTTGCCAGTACTGGTGCTGGCCGTCTGGTCTGTAATAACCTGAATTTGACTCGGTCTCAAAAGAGTCTCAACCGAATACTAACCTTCTGTTTGCGGATTCCCGTTTGGCATGCCTGGTCCACCCATATGCGATGTCATTGGTGGTCCCAATGGTGGCGCTTGTTGGGATGGTAGTGCTGGCATCGATTCTGCTCTTTGAAGAGCCGGTGGTGCAAGCGGTGGGAGTTGGCTGCCCAAAGGGGCCGGTGAAATTCCTCCTGCTGTGGATGTCGATGGCTGATTTGGCGGCATATGAGGAGCCATATTTGGGGGCATATTTGGCGGCATGCCTGGTGCTCCTTGTCCCATCCGTGCCATTTGAGCCATTTGTTGCTGATGCATCTTCTGCATGTGCATTTGTTGCTGATATTGATGCATTTGCATCTGTTGCATATGCATTTGTCGCGGATCCGGCGCCGGCCTAATCGCTTGCCTCGACGGCGGAAGAGGCATATTGAATGAGGGCTCGGAGGCGTCAGAGGCTGAAAAAAACGCGGAGATTTTTATCTATTCAGTTCATTTGGCGCCTATTTTTGCGCATGTACACTCACCACTTCTCGCCTTTTTCGCTGGTTGCCGTCCACCGCCACTTGGTGGCTGAGGAGCTGCAAATCCGGGGGAGGCCATTGTGGAGTGCATCGATAGTGATCGAGAAAGCACTGGAGGCGCCGGCTGGCAAGTGACTTTTCGGCCGAGCTTCTTATCAAAATATTTGCTTCCTTCAATGAATCCGAATGTGTTGGGCTCGGTGACAGGTGCCGTCTGGAATGGTTCGGTTTTAAGTTTTTCATCAAAGATTCTAAAAGTCTGTGAGCTCTTTTTTTTCTGCGCTCGCCTCATGCAGCTAGCTCTTGATTTATCCTTAATCCGTTTCCCCTTCTTGTCCTCCTAATCCTAATCCTATTATCCTTTCTTCCCAAAATTATCCTATCCTCTTTGAATAGTATCACTATTATGTATTTCAGAATCTTCATCGTCACGTGGTGCATACATTTCTACTCTGACACTTTGTTTATCACACGTCTTCTACTTCTCACGTACCTCTGCCAAAAGCACAATGTTTATCGCGAGTTGCCCCGAGCAACGCGCGCATTCGGCCAAAACGAGGCGGCTCAGAGACAAAATTTTGGCATATACACATTTTTAAGTGCAATGCAAGCTCCAAATTCCATCATCAACAATGCTATGATTATCATTGCTGACAGTGACATTTCAGGTGAGCAGTTTTTTTATTATTTAAAACCAAACTTACACTAGCGTTAGCTCCTTCGGGATATGGATATTTGAGTGGTTGACGCTTCCTCGAAAAATAATGTTTTTCAACTTGCGCGCTCATCTTCTGAAAACAAAACAGTATGAATGAAATAGAGAAGCGGTTTCAGTTACTTGATCAGATCCTAGCGATAACGAGTCCTTAATGTTAGTCATAGCGGGAGGAAGATCCCAATGAGTCACCATTGTAAAAGGTGTATCCTGAGACGGTGGCTCAGGAACACCACTATTCTCGTCTCCTCCTCGCTTTTTCTGAGGTGACGTTTTTGGTTTAGTTGAAACCTGATTAGCTGATGAAGAAGCCTGAGTACGTGTGGCCGGAAGCGCGGGCACCGCAAACGTTGGCGATGCAGCTCGTGGTGGTGGCGGCTGCGTGCTCGTCGAGGCGGCGGAAGCTTCAGGTGTCCTTGTGGAGCTGCTTGGAGCGGTGTAGGCTGGTGGAGCACCGGATGGTGGTGCTGGCATGGATGGCGAATGGCGAATAGGCATAGCAGGCTCCTTGAAAGTTGGCTCACTGGTTGGTGTAGTGGCTGCCGGCGATTGCAAGTTGTGGGATAGAGGCGTGTACTGAAATCACAAGATTAGTCTTATTAATGAATTTTCTCATTAAGAAATTTTCGAACTTTTCTATATTCCAATCAGTGAAAGAACCAGAGCCATTTCTCATTAGTTAGCTCTTTTCTCATTAGTTTCTCAAAAATTTTGATTCTTGATTCCTTATATTAGAACCTTTTGATGAAAACATGTGCACTTTTTTGTCAGATCCAAGACACAGACATATTAATTTTATATCACATCTTCCTTCCATCCACTTTTTTCCCAATTCCTTCATGGAAAATACTCTCATGCCCTCCGAAAAGTCGATGACGACAAGGGTGTGTGTTTCTTATTCGATGAAAATTGAAGAAGAGCGGACGACAGAGGATAGGGGTCATAAAATCAATTCAGTCGACCTATCTTTCGAGAACAAAGAACACTTTTTTTTCAACAGCCGCGCGTTGGAGAAGATGAACTAGAAGGACAGAATCGGAACAGGATCAGAACTGAATTGGGGATTTTTTCTAACTTTTAGTCCGATTTGGGTCCCCAAAGTCGTTTTCTTAAGCTTGCAAAGTTTCACACAGTTGAACTTTCTAAGTTTTGCCTAGAATCGTGAGCAGAAGGATATAACATTAAACTTTTTTTCTGCCAGAAACCGTAAATCTCAAACTTACGAAAAAAAAAATAGATTCAAATTGAGAAATTGTTTAACGGATTTTAAGAGAACATTTTTGCTAGTTTTCAGACTTTATCCTCATCAAAAAATTTAAGAAATTTCAAAAATCGAGTATCAGAATACTTGTTAGTTTAATTCAAGTACGATTCTTGAAAGCTTTTTTTTTTATTGAAAAGTTTTTTTTTCAGCAAACATATTAGGTTGGAAGGAAAGTAACTGTCCATTTTTTGATTCGTGAATAACACAAAAAGCAGACTAATCCAAGATTGACACTATGTACCGTCGTGGTCCACAACATGTTGCCGACATTCAGGTAACCTGTGGATACCGTACCTCCAACAGCCAGCTAGCTGTAATTCAAAAAATTCCTAAAAAGTAGTTTTTATCTCATCGACAGTGTAAAATTATTTTCCCTCCGGGTGGCGTTGTATATATTCAAATAACCAAAAATGGAAGGACCAAGTCAGGAGTTTAAGGAACGTAAAGCGCTATGCAGCTAAGGCGGCTTAGGACTGAATTAACTTTCCTTAAATACCTCGAGATCCTGTGTCTCACGGAAAGTCAAGTAAGTCCTGGACCGCTTCAGCTGGACGGTTCTTTTTTGCCCTTCTTTAAACTCCTGATTTGGCCCTTCTATTTTTGGTTATTCGGAAATAGGCAACGCAGTCGGGAGGGAAAATAATTTACACTGAAGATGGGATGAAAAACTGCAATGCAAAATATATTGGTTCGCAGCTAGCTGGCTGTTGGAGGGATGGTATCCACAAGTTACCTGAATGTTGGCAACATGTTGTGGACCACGACGGTACATAGTGTCAATCATGGATTAGTCTGGTTTTTGTGTTATTCACGAATCAAAAAATGGACAGTTACTTTCCTTCCAACCTAATATCTCAAAAAATTTAAATTTCTCCGTTTATCATAATTAGAAAAATATATACATAAATTCCAAATTTTCCTAGTGCTTGGCTCTAAGGTGATCTTCTTTTCCTTAATTACTGAAAAATTCCCAATTTTCTCAACAGGTACGTCCTCCACTTCAAAATCTATAATCAGAAACTAATCATTCTCATTTTTGATGCTCGTTCCTTCAAGTCCCGTTTATAACAAGCCATCAGCTAACGCTTTCTTCTCTCCTTCGTTTATTTTTTTTGCTTTATTTTCTGCATCCCCGATTGTCCTCTTCCCGGGGGGCCGAAGAAGAAGGGCGCGCACATAATTGGTACTAGGAGCTGACTGCCTTTTGGTTTCGGGGGCGCACACGCGCCGCGAAGGTCACGCAAAGCGGCTCGTCACATATTCAATAAAATTATAACGCGCGATTGATTTCTTTAGACTATCGACATCATATATAGTTTTGTACTGAACCTAAAAAGTAACTCACTTGTCCATTCAACGGCGGCAATGATGATCCCATGGGACTTGGATGCTGCTTCTGAGGTGTTGTTCCATTTGGTCCATGGCTCGGAGATGTCATCGTATTCTGGTTGTACAGTGGAGGTGGCATGTTATTCTGCGGCGTCCTCTGTTGGCCTGGAGTTCCATGATGGGAGCCCGGAGTGGTTGGTGTTGATGGAGTACCCGGCGTTGCTCGTCCAGCTGGGTTTCCTGGGTGGCTCATACCTCCATAATTTTGAGAAGGATCCGGGAACTGTCCCTGCCCAGCACCTCCAGCTCCAACCGATGCATATGGGTTGTTGATTGGAACAATTGGAGTAGTCGGTGTAGATTGATTGGGTGTTCTGCGTTCCGGAGTTTGTGATGGAGGTTGATGCGGCTGCGTGTTTGGTCCAGAAGCGCTGTTCGAAGTTGATGGACCCTGCCCTTGATTATTATAAAGCGATGGGTTGAATCCAAAGTGTTGTCCTTGAGCTCCTGGTGTCCCGTTACCCCCATTCATATGCGGTGGCATGTATGGTTGATATCCGTTGGGTCCACCTGGAAACGGATTGAATCCATATGGATAGTTTGGTGTCGATCCTGCAGCAGGGTTGTTGGTTCGAGACTCTTCTTGCTTCGCTTGCTTGGATGATTGCAATGGTGGGAATGCAGTCCCAGAAGGTCTTGCAGTTGTCGGCGTTGTAGACGATCCATTGGTGTATCCCGGTGGTTGATAGTGTTGAAGCGGAGCACTTGGTGGAGGCATTCCTTGATATGGAGGTGCTCCACCGTGAAGATGAGCTGGAAGAGGCTGTTGTGTTGGATATGGGTTGGAGGGCGCCTGTGACGTTGGAGCTGTTGGCTGAGCAGCAAAACTGTTAGCCGAAGCTGACGTCGCAGGTGTCGTTGTGTTCTGAGTGGAGGGCGCCGGCAGGGGATCTGCTGGCATTCCATTATACATACGATAAGGATCGGGAACCGGAGCATATGGATTGTGTGGTTGTGACGGATTCATATTCTGCTGAGCATTGTAGTTGGGCGGCGGTCCGTCCTGAGCGGGCTGTCCATTCGGCCGTGGCTGATGTCCTGGGTAATTCATATACCTGAAGAGAATAGATATTTAAAAATGCATATAATTACAAGAATGCTGCTTACCCATTCTGCATCGAATTGGCATCATAGGCGGGAAGCTTTGTGCCTGCAGGTGGATACTGTTGAGGTACTGGAGGTTGTGGTTGTTGAGCGGCTTTTGAAGAAGACGCTGAGGGTGCAGCTGGTGGAGCGGCGCCTCCCATGTTCGGAGGCGCACCTGGCATACCACCATAACCATTAGGTGGTTGAGCGTAGATGTTCTGTAATTAGAAGGGTTTTTTTAGGAAGGTCGGTAGAATTGCTGAATCACAAAAAGAGCTAGAGCTTGAAACATGGAACCTAAGGCATCGGTCTAAATCTCTGAGTTTGCTAAAAATGCTTACGCCTGAAGCATCAGCTAAATGTTTCAAACTGAATTTTCCGAAGTTAAGCCTTGAGCAGTTCAGCACAGATTTTGATTTAATTAAATAGAAATACTCATGAACCAATCTCTGAGCTTGTTGAAACCGTGACGCTCAGAACTGAGCCCAGACCACAATCAGCGGAAACTCTAGGCTCATGGTCTGAGCTCAGAAGTTGAATAACGAACGCTGGAGCTCCAGAGCTAAGGCTAAATTTTCGAATTTAGTCAAAACACGCTGTCTGAACTGAGCATGTAGCTCACTGTTAGAATCCTAACTAGTCTGTAGAAGACACTCTGAAGCTTCGATGGTTTTTAAGCTAGAGCTCCAGAGCCTTGAGCTTCAGAGCCTTGAGCTTCAGAGCCATGAACTCCAGAGCCTGGAGCTCCGAAGCCTTGATATCCAAAACCTTCAGGTCCAGAGCCTCGAGCTTCAGAGGCTTGAGTTCCGAAGCCTCGAGCTCCAGAGCCTTAAACTCTAGATCCTTCAGCTCCAGTGCCTTCAGCTCAAGGCTTCTGAGCTCGAGAGCTTGAAGCTTCTGGACTCGAAAGCTTTCAGCTTGAGGCTTCGGAGCTCGAGAGAATGGAAATCTGGGTCCTTGAGCTCTAGAGCTTTTAGCACTGGAACTTTCAGCTCCAGAGTTCTAAAACTTCCAGTTCATGAGCTGGATTTCAGATTCGGCCACTCGATATATAAAACCATGCGAAACTTACATAAGGGTCCATTCCCGGATATCCGCCACCTGGAGCTCCACCATACTGATTGAATGAACCGTTCGCTTGAGGATTGTACGGCGGCACGCTCCCATTACTATTCGGGAAACTCGTCGACATGATTGACCCTGCAAAAATTTATACTATTGAGTTTTTCGTGGAGCCTCAACACAAAAGAGTTCGGATTGGTGGGGGGACACACGACGGCAAAATGATAGAAGACGGCGAAAAACCCGAAGGAGAAACAGCCGGGGCAAAGAGAGGGCAATAGGAGGGCCCCACGGAGCGCGGACCGGCCGGGGAGGGTTAGTGAAGAGACAGAGAGATGAGCGGTTTGTGTAGAGGAGTGGGGTCTAGGAAGAGAATAGGCAATGGAAGAAGAAGAAGAAGAAGAAGAAGAAGAAAGAGGACGGCTAACCAACTACAACCCCCCGAAGACGAAGCGGAGTGGCCAACAGGAGGAGGAGGAGGAGGACAAGAAGAATAAAGAAGAACAGGCGTTCTTCTCATTTATGTGACCGATTGGGTTATATGGCTTAGAGGAGAAGCAGCGAGTTGAATGAAAACCGAAAAAAGAAGAAGAAGAAGAAGCCGATGAAAAGAATGCAG
Source organism: Caenorhabditis nigoni (assembly GCA_027920645.1). Lineage (NCBI taxonomy): Eukaryota > Metazoa > Nematoda > Chromadorea > Rhabditida > Rhabditidae > Caenorhabditis > Caenorhabditis nigoni. The sequence continues at coordinate 4,193,993 of CP115869.1, forward strand.
AAGACGACGAACGAAATTATGGCATCCTTTTTTTTGAAGTGGATTTTTTGGGTTAGGCCATGTCTCGGGCTTGTGTAAGATAGATGTTTTTAGAACATAACTTTTCAAAAGAAAGGTCAAGAGCCCTGAGTAGGATCCTGAACCTCGAAGCCGTTCGCAGAAGCCCTAAGCTTTTGATCAGACTGTAAAACCACATGAGGGATACTGTAGAAGAAAGGAAACTGATGAAAAGTGATATTGATGATAAGAAGTGATGAAAAGTGAGAATCAAGAAGCCAGGTAAGGGGCCTGATCGTGTGATTGATGACATAAAACTTCTTAGAAGGAGGACACAGGACATCGCATACACTGTTATCGAATGAATAGTGCGCATGAAGAAGAAGAAGAAGAAGAAGAAAAAGAAGAAGACCACGACGATCCGATTGTGAGGGTGTCTTTCTTCCGATGAAAGGGATGTGAAAAGTTTTTGGCGGCAAAAATCAATATGCAGAAAAAAATGAGGAAAAAGAAGAAGAAGAAGAAGAACAGTGAGGTAATCGCCTATGTCACCTCCTTGCATCTTCCTCCTGTTCTTCTACATCTTCTTTTTCTACTTCTTCTTCTTCTTCTTCCACCAGGCCCGTGGAGAACAAGAAGAACAAGAAGAAGAAGAGAACGAAGAAGTAGTTGAAGAAGAAGAACAAGAAAAAGAAGAAGAAGAAGGCCGAGTGTCTCTGTGTGTGCGTTTTTGTGTGTGAGGGAGGGTTTTTGTGAGAAGGGATGAGTGTGGTTGGTGAGTGTGTTTTATGAGCGGAGTCTCTGGGGCAAGTGCGTTGTGTCGTCGAGGTGGTGCCCGTTGGGGTGGTGGTGTGTATGTGTGCACTGTTTGAAAAAAAAGTAAATGACGGTGCGCAGCACAGCTAGAGAGAAGAGACCCCCTACCTCCCTCGCCCAATACCTCAATTCTCCCGAGAGGGAGAGATTCGACCTTAATATGGTGGAATGTGAGAGATGACAGAGATAGGCCAATTGCGAACGCAACCCCCCCCCCCCGACTATACCCGAAAACTGTCTGCTCCTCTTTGTTCATACTGTTAGGTATGCTCTTTAGGCTCTTTTCATTTTCAAATGGTCAACAATATCAGCAGGGGGAATCGATTTTGCCATGCTCAGCGAATTTTATAACACCGGGATGGTTGTTGAAACATTTTTTAGTTGAAACATCTGTCACACGTTCCTGATGCTGAGCCAGCGTTTTCTTTATGCCATAGTACCCCAATTTACCCGAACTTTCTTTCTTAAACTAGCGGATATTACAAAAAAAGTACTGTAGTCTGCACTTTTATGACTTCCCGCCGCGTCTCCCACATTCCCTCTAAAAAAGATCTCAGAGGTTATCAAGTTAGTTGTGTCAAATAAAGATGACTGTCTCGATAAAAATGAGACAGAACATTGAGGAGGGGGGCGGCATGACCATGAAATAAGACGAGAGGGGGCTAAGATATCGTTTTCTTGGGGGAAAAAGGCAAAAAATTGAGGCCGTGCTGAGAACGGATTATTCACAAAGCTGCAGATATTTTCTCCTATTTATTTTTTTTCGCTTCTTGTTTATCACAAAAATAATTGAAAAAATAACATTTCCAGATTATCAAATGCAAAAACGGCTGGGAGAAGTTGACTAAACAAGGAAATCATGGCGAAAATCGATCTCAATAAGATATGGAATGATAATCAAAAAATCAGCTACTTTTTCTACACAAATGTTTGCTTTCTGGTGGGTCCTGAGACTTTGAAATCCACGCGACTTGTTTTCTTTGTTTCAGATCAGCGGATTTGCTTCGTTTGTAGTCGGAGTATGGCTCTACAGTTCGAAAAACAACTTTGTGGAACTTACGCCAAGCTCATACTCAGGTATATCTATTTTTTGGAAACTGAAAAATCGGGAAAAAAACTATCAAGGAAGAAATAGTGCACACAGAGGCACAGATAATTAATCGGGACTCGTGCGTCGTTCAGAACAGTTGCTCAGTTGCCCACATCTTGCGGGGTGGACATATGAAAAATTGCTTGGCGTTTGGATTGGGCCAAACGGACCACCACAACTATATAGCAAAAGCAGAGCGAGAGCAAAAAAGTGGGCGGGGATTATTTTTAGGAATCTTTGAAAGTGGTTTTTGAGTATTTTTCAAAGTTGGGATGAACTGATGAGTAGTCGTGATAGAAAAGAGGAACGAAGGATTCGTATAGTTGCGATTTTTAGGAAAAAATCTAGCATTTTGGTCATTTTTGAGGGCGGAAACTAGCGAAAGAAACTCTAATGACTCAATTTGCAAGTATTATAATGATACTGACTTTTCACACCTACTCAGACCCGATTGCTTCATTTTCAATAGTTTTTAGCTCATCGAAAATAACAAAAAGTGAATCACATGATTTTTTTGCCCACTGGAAAATCGATTTTTTCTATAATCAGAAAATTTTCTGCATAATTACTAATAGAACAAAAAGAGAGGAAACAACAAAATGTGTAGGAGCAACGAGAGCATGCAGGAGTGTAGCCTTATCAACACAAAAACTAGATACTGCTCCCAGCGAAAAAAAAGGAGAAAAGAAAAAAAAATAATGTTTGCAAATGGGTGTGAGGAGTGGAAACGTAAAGAAACCAGGGGAAGTAATTTTTTAAATTCAAACTGAATTTTAAAAATGATCCCAAATGAAAGAAATCATTACAATCAACGACTGAGAATAACAATTACTTTTTGAAAACGTCACAAATATTCTATAGTGCCGAATAGTCAAACACCTGTCGTTAAGACTTGCTTGCATAATTGGTGCCCCTTAGAATGACCCCGATTATGTGCACAGTCTCCAAAGAGGTCCCTCCTGCCTTTTTCCTCCCAATAAACTCACATAAAACGAGGCAAGGGAGTAGGATTGTGTATGTTGAGTAGCTGTGAGTTCTACGAAGTTTCTGAAATCAAGAAATTGGGAAAAATCCATCATAAAAATCCGAAAACGAAGCGAAGAGTACAAATAAACCAAAATCTAAAACATCCATATTTTCAGCCTTGTCAGCTGCCGGACTGTGTGTCTTCACGGGCGTCACAATTTGTATTATTGTTGCTGTTGGATATCTTGGAGTGTCGTATACCAACAAGCCGCTCTTCTATTCGGTGAGCAACAAAAACATGTGAACGATTTTTGAACAAAATGTGTTTTACAGTACATCGCGTTCATCTTGCTACTTATATTGGCTCATGGAACAGCTAGGACCACTGGATTTTTGCATAAGGTGTGGTAGGAATTCAAGTAACCAGGCAATATGAAAACTAATTTCGATGGAATATTACGTACACTTCCGGTCAATAAGATGGGTACTGTATGTCGGAGTCTCAATTTAAGATTATGACCTACAGTACCATTTTTTGAAGTCTGAAGCACAACTGCCAAAACCCCGATCACCTTGAAATTTGCGGAGGATGTAAATTAGACCTAGATTTGAAAATTGCTGTTTTAGAATTTTTTGAAAATTCCTATTTTTCCAGCTATTTGCTGATTTGCGAAAGACTCCCCTCTTTGGCCCGTTTTGTATTGAAAACTAGAAAAAACAGGTTTCCTTCAAAAATCGGAAAATACCTGATGAACTAGGAATTTAAAAAGATTCTGTGAATGCAAAGTTTGCAATCTAGATATGTTTTTGACCCTCCAATTTTCATACAAATTGATCGAGAACTTAACAGCCGAGCTACAGACTCCTGAAAATGGTCAAAACGTCCGAAAATCTACTGAAAATATGTTTTGAATACCTTCATAACTGTACATTAGCGACGAGAAAAATCCAGCAAGGTTTTACCCAGAGGATTTCTTAAAAATCTCATCTGAGAAGCTAAACCCCAAGAAAAGTAATCAAACTGAAATTTTCAGGATGAAGCTCGGGAAAATCTGAGAACGAGCATGCTCCGCAACATCAACGCTACTGTGGTTGTCACCAAACTTGGCCGAGAACTCAAACTTGCATTGACCTGGGACCATTTGCAGAGAGAGGTGGGATTTTGAATATATTTAAACAAAAAGAGAAAGATAAAAACGAAAACTAGAGGTGTTGTTTTTTATTCAGTGTTGATACTGCCTTTTTGCAATCTGTGTTTGCATTTCAGGTGGGAGCAAACAAAAAAAGGTGCGAAAAAATTTTTCGAAGCTTTTTTACTGTTTTTTTTTTCAAACAAAATTCAATAGTTGAAATTCTTATTTTGAAGGAAAGCAGGGAAAATTTGTGAAAAGCGGATTTTAGAAATAGATAAGAGAAAATCTGGTAGGATGTAAATAATAGACCAAACATCAAAAATGATTACGGTATCTTTTTTGGACAGATTGGCGGTTGAGATTAGGAGTGTACTCTTTGGAAAGTGCAGAGAATTGAATTCTACAAATTTTGTACACTAGACTACTACGTTTTAGGTAATCTTACTTAGAATTTGGGCAGTGTTGTCTGAAATATTGAGCTTTATAAAATTTGTTGTCTAATCCTTGTACCATAATCCGAAGGCTAGGTAAGATTAGTGGGCTCAGACTGAGCAGGGTGTCTGAGCCAAAGGTAAAGAGGGATAGGTGAGCAAAACTGAGCAACGAAAATGAACAAGAAGGAAAAAAGACAAGAATTAATTTCATCGCGTGGGATTACTGTAGGCCACTCCGAAGCAGTCTAGTAACCTGAACAAGCCTTGAAGTATTAGAAATGTCCTAAAAATGACATTTGAGTGCCAAAAATACTAGGGGTCGAAAAAGTACAGCATAGTATATTAAAGCCCGATAGAGGCTGAAAATGCTGCGTAAGGTGTGGTACTAATAAAATTGTTCATAAGTTATCTTGAATGTCCCGAAAATCGTCAAGGATATATTGTAAAAGTAGAAAACCAGAATATTGGTGTCTTTTTGCAAAGAAATACCATTCCAAAATAATCAGTGTACCTTTTTCAGCAGACTAGTGTTCAAAGTTTGTGGAATTTAGAAAAAACAAAAAACACGGCCGCCGTATGTGCTCTATTAGTAGCTCACACTATAAGTTTTCTTTGAGCTCAATTATCTCAGTTCCTTCAATAGATATCAAACAATTTTGAACTGGTGAATTATTTGTCCTAATATGCCCAATATTTTATCAGTTGACTGATTTTTTATATCTCCCATAGGAACCGAGATGTTTAAGCTCGACGCGAACGCATAAGGTAGGCTTTTACAAGAGGGCTTACGGTGTTTACATTAATTAAAAATTTACCGGTAGAGCCAACTTGTACAACACTATACCTGTTCAACTTCAAAAATTTCAGCTAGAATGTTGTGGCGTGAACAACTACACCGATTGGTACTACTCTGTTCATTGGCCCAATAACCAGTACACTCCGGATAGTTGCTGTGAACCGATTCACTTTCAAGAGAACAGTACGATGGAGAACTGTGGCAAAATGCCTGATGATGATACTGTACTTTATCAGGAGGTGCGAAAAATGGCCATGTGGAATATTATAAGAAACAGGAAGTTTTTCAGGGATGCTTCCCGAAGTTTGCCGATTGGCTATATCATCACATCACGCTTGTGAACTGGGTCACATCGGTACTTTTCATTGTAGAGGTGAGAGAATGGATGAGGAGAGAGACAGAGGGACAAAAAGCTGTTTTTTCAGGTTGTCCTTTTCATTCTCTCGCTTGCAGTTTTGGGAGTTTTGAAAAGAAGGAAAACGAAAAGAAGAAGGTAGGATAAAATAGCGCTAATGCGATGTCTAGCAAAATTGGGATATTTTCAGATCTCCACGCCGTGAACGAGATCCAGACGTGTCTAGTGAACGGATTCGACTAAACTCGATGGATCGAATCGCCGATGCTCGAATCGACGGGGAAAGTATCAATTCTCGGTAGTATTCTATTAAAACTCGGGTCGCCAAGCCGGACGAAATTAAGAAAACTAACATGTATCGTGCCCATAATTACCACTGAATCATCTCAATGACACAATTTAAATTATCTTTTGCTTACCTCAAAAAACTGTTCTCTAACAAACTTGTATTGCTGCTCTCTGTGTTGTTCTTTGTAATAAAACCGAGCTTTTGAAAAATTTGCCCTTTCAGAATTTAAAAAAAAGGATCACAGGCCTAAACATTTTGTATAGCTGGCGAGACATTGAAAAGAGGAAGTGTGCCGGTTCGAAAAAAGATGAAAGGATATGACTGCTGAGTTTTTTTTCCTAGCTGATTTATATCCTCACATTTCAAAAGCCCCCACAAACACACACCAGTTTCCTTTTCATTTTGCTTTGTTCTCTCTTGCTATGCCAAGGATCATGGTCCAGGGCAAAAGAGTTCACCTGACTTTTCGAAAAATTGAGTAAAATATGCTAGGGGGCAAGAATACACAAAAATAAACACATATCTGCCATCGATCTGGATATGTAAGACTCAGTTATGTGCGCGCGGTGGCCGGTCGGTCAAACTTGTCCAATCCAGTTTTTTCACCCGTTCTCCAGCCCGACGTTGTTCGAACTGGAAATTTTTTGGAAGAAGAGGAGGAAAAGAAGAAAAAGAAGAGGGAGCGTCCTGGAGAAACAGAAGGGGTGGGCGACACGAAGAAGATTGGAATCAGAAGAGACTGAGAAAAGGAAGACTTTGGAAGAGGATTCAATTTTGATGACGTCAGTTTTGGGAAGGGAATAATTGGATTTCGACGAATGCCAATGCGTATTTCTTAATAGCAAATTCGAAACGGTTTTGATATAGTAAAATTGTGTAATGGCGTTGCCTGGAAGAAGCTGAATTTTTTAAAGAGAATTTAAAGCCCCCAGAATATTCTGTTTCTTGAGTCGGAAAGTTTTTTTTCATGCAAAAAACATTTCTTGTATTCGAAATTGTTGAATTTAATGAATATTGCAGCAGGTAGAGCACCAGGGATGTTCGGAATGGCTTTTTTCGTAATTTCGGAATTTCGCAAAATTCCGATTTTAAAAATTTCGAAATTTCGGAATTTCGGAATATTCCGATTCAAAAATTTTCGGAATTTCGGAAGTTTCGGAATTTTCCAAAAAAAGACCCGCATATAATTTTTTTTCCCGGCATACTGTGGTCGAAAAAAATTTTTAATTCTGAAAAAATGCTTCGGAAAAATTCCGATCGGAATTTCATTCCGAAAATAGTCGGAATTCCGAATTCCGTTCCGAACATCCATATCATGAAGTATCGAAAAAATTTAATTTTTAATTCATTTGCGGCCATTTTGACAATTTTCAGAAAGCCTGAAGCGCTTTTGTCAAGTTTCCAATTCCTTTGAAAACTTGTGCAACAGACCTAGATTGAAAACTTTGCATTCACAGAATTTTTTGAAAATTCTTATTTTCAGATATTTGCCGATTTCTTCAGGACACATTTCGTCCGTCTTTGGTACAAAAACATGTCAAGGGTACTGTGTACAAACATGCTAAGAAGCTCAGTCTAAAATTTATCTGGAAAAATTTCTGGAATGTTTCAAGAATTGGGAAAAAGTTAAGAAAATTTTCTGAATCCAAAACTTCACTGACTACTGTAATTGCTTTATTCCGTGACTTGTCGACATGAATTTGATGCTCAGTGTTCTCCAATAAGCTCAAAGATGTCCTCTTCTCCGTGTTTGATTTCCGCAAAAAAAAAAAGAAGAAAAAAGTATCAAGTCTAATTAAAAGCGAAATTTGAGATGAGACACTTTTTTCCCGCTCTTCCGTTCTGTAGTTTTTGTTCCACACGCACTTTAATTAAATCTTTCCCATATACTGCTGGGGAAGCTTCATTCCACGATTTTTTTTCGAAATGTTGGCGGAGGTCACGGCGGTTCGAATGGGCGGTGCTCAGGAAAATGAGCTTCACAGAAATAGGATTGGAAGTCATGGAAAATAGGATTGTGCAAGGGGGATCGGCAAGGATTGATCGGGAAATTATGCAAAGAAAAGAGCATAGAGGTCAAAATGTTTTTCCATGCATAAATTAACCGAATTAAAGCATTTAGGGTTGAGCTGATTGTGATAGATTTTGACAAAAAGTGAGGAAATTTTAGAATTTGACATATTTTGTTGGATTTTCGATAATTTTTATTATTTTTTCTAAATTTTTCAAATATAAATCGAGAATGCAGAGAAAATGCCAAACAATGTGAGAAAATGAGCGAATAATATTCAATATAGGCTGGGAAACACGGTAGTTTGCTTTTGCATCTTTAAATATTATCTTCCACAAAGTCGAACCAGAATCATTCAGAAATTCAGACCGTGACCTGTGCTTGTATATTGAAAAATGGACTTCAAATCTGGAATTGATTATATGAGATCAGAAAATTCCGCTTTCTGTTTTCATTTCCAAAAGTCTGTAATACTGTTTCCCTGTAATATTGATCGGAAATCTGAAAAATAATAAGCCATGTGTAAATTTCAGAACGTAGAGCACAGTGCTGTAGCGCTGAAAGGACAGAGAGACCACAACTCTCTTGAAAATATCAAACATAACACAGACGGTGTGATAGCAGATTTTTTGAAATTTATTTTATAATAGTTAAAAAAGTTTAGATACGCTCTCAGAATGTTCATATTTCACATTTCCAACTCCCTATTCTATTCATAAAAATTCGTGAAACATCAGATTCTTCCTTCCCCTGCCATTCTCATGAGGCTGACGATCCGTGAAACAAAAATTGAGAAAACGCATTTCTAATAAGCTGCAATCAATTTGAACATGTACGAATAATTCCCCCACCCGCTGTTTTTCTTCCTCCTTCTTCCTCGATAATCTCACACAGTACAGTAATTCACAGGAGGACACCTAACTGTCTGCTCGTCCCTTCCATGATCTCATTATTAATCGACGGTCATCACAAGACGTTTGCCTCCGTTTTTCGGAACCATCACAGCCGCCACCCGTATTGGCGGGTCTAGAATAAATGTTCACAGGAAAGGTCGAACCTCTTGGAGGTCAGATGTGCGAGATATCTCACATTGGCAAAAACGGAAGGCCCCGCTTTTTGAAGATGTTGATGATGAAGGCATATTGTTTTGGGTGGCGAGACTTTTTGTGAAGGTCTTTGTGAAGCGTGCCGGCATTAATTGGATCCAATTAACTCATGGTTGTAAAGGAGAGACAACAAGAAAGGCAGTGAAATTTGAAAACTCAAAATCGTTGCTGAATACATTTTAACCAAGAATATGGGATAAAGACATTATAGTATTCTGCAACAAATTTGAAGATATTAATACTCTCAGTTCCATCTACCAGATGTCTTTGCTCATTTTCTTTACTCTCAAAACATTTTTTAGGTTGCATAATGAGTCAAAAAGTCGGTAATCACAAAAGGGAGCAAATAGCATTGTTAAACCGTAATGATTGGCGCCAGGGCGGCATAAGTCAAAAGACAGAGCTGCTTTTTCATGTTAAAAGTCACTTCATTCATGGATATGTCACTAATATTTACAGAAACCTTTTGGCTCTGATAGGAAAACAGCAAGTTGCCAAAGTTTGAATAAAAAATGATGGAAACTTGAAGAAATGTTCTGTTCAGTGAACGTTTTCGGAAAAAAAACCCTGTAATAAAAGGGTCCCTACTTGAGAGGACTTCTAGAGATATGTTAGAACGATAAGAGAGTCGGATTTTCTAACAGACATGTCTTACGGTATATCAGTAACGTGAACTTTTGATTCTCGAAACTATGTTTATTTGGGTTTTGATGAAAATCCGTCTGAACTTAACCACTATCTGTTTTGCTATCAACCGGAAAACTCCTAGAACATTCGAAATCAGTCCTTGCTGTAGGAAATGATGCTTGGCCATGTTCAAACCTCTCAAAATCAGAGCCGACAGCAGCAGTCTGAGCCGTGAATAAACTACCATGGACCAATCGGGCTGGCCATTCCAAATACAAGCACAATGAATCTGAAAAACCTCTCACCCTACGCACTTTTCTTTCCAGAAGCACTTTACTCTTGACCGACGACTGTCATTTTTATCATTATCACAAACTCCCGATTTCGAAATTCTGCCGCACCCAGAAACTTCTTCCCTGACCTTATTGTTTTGAATTCAAACCATAAAACCGAATTTTACGATTTCCGTATCAATAACACTCTCGTGTTTGCAACACCACTACGATCCTTTGAAAATCGTTTAATGCCATTTTTCGCATTTAGGTACATGCAAATTTCCGTCCGCCCGCAACGCATACATATCGGAATTTCATACATACACCAACCGCGGTATGTGTCGAATTGTGACGACCATTATTCGTTTTCGCAGTTGGAAAGGAAATTGGTAAGGATACGTCAAGACTGTACGGTCCGGATAGAGACGCAGACAGTCCAACTAGTGAGGAAGAAGAGGTAGAAGGGAGGGAAAAATAGATGTGGCGCGCCCCACCCGCAGTTGGAAGTGGGCGGGTTGCCGTGTGTCTCTCTGTATTTCTTTTGATCCGCTGAAAACAGTCGCAATTCTGACATATTTACAGCCTCTACTGTTTTCTCCCGACCGGATGAGGATTTTGGGCGTCTGGGCTTTTACAGCCCTTTTTGTGGTCGCCAGCGGAAGGAGGAGAATTTACACAGAAGAGGATGAAGCGAAATATCTGCAGCAGGTTGGTGAAGTTTTTAAAAATGTCTTATTGAAATTGAGAGTCTCTATTGGTAGTAATATCATATATTTTTTTTTACAAAATTCAAATAATTTTAAATGCATTTTTGGCGCGAAAATTCAATTTTGAAAGAAAAAGTGACTACAGTTGGTAATTTACAACTTTTTCTGAGCAAATCGGCAAATTTCAAACAAAATCTCATTTGAGTATTCACTTTCGTAATTTCTGACGTATTTTTTTCGGATTTTTTTGTCTCTTATGAGTCATATGCTTTTTTAGGTCTCTAAACGTCAATTTTAACGGAAATATATCTTGGTTTCAGTAGGAAACTGCAAAAGGCGTTTGATTTTTGCTTAACCTTTTTAAATTAAGACTAACATTCTGTTAATTAATCATTCTTGATATTTTTCACAGAAATTTTGAAATAAAGTTGGCAATTAGACGCTCCCTTCGAAAATTTGCAAGCGAATATTTCAAAGAATAGCAATCTTCATTGTAGTACATAGGCAACCAAAATTCCATAATTAATGAATTCTCCTTCATCACCCCATTCCAATTTTTCTCAATTCCTTGCCATTTCCAGACCCCACGAAAAACCGGTTGTGAGCGCTTGAAAAATTGATTTAGTTTGAGTGGTAGTTATGTCCTTCGCGACAGATTATAGCAACTTTTCCGCATGGTTGGCGATGGAAACAGTCAAAAAAGGTTTTCATCAAAAACATCATTTTTACAGCTGAAGCAACAGGAATTGCGAAATTTCGAGATGGAAATGAAACAACAGGCTGAGCAGAGAGGAGTAAAATATTCGAGTAGTCTACTAGGAGTGCAGCTGGATGGTGGGAGTTCTGAGAACGATGAGTTGCCAAGCGAATTAAGAGGGCCTGTCGTTCCATGGAGTAGAAAGAATCAAAGGACTCCAGCCAAGGAGCAAACACAGGCTTTGGCTCTCAGATCTCAACCATGTGAGTTTTTCAAGTTTGAAAATATGCTTCTTTTCATTAATATGTAGAGAATTTCCGGTCCAGTATCAAACCGACAGATTTGTGCTGAGACCGTTCTTCTCGAAAAAAACCGTTTTTTCAGTCACTGAGATCAGCTCCCGAAGAAACGATGATGACACTGATGGCTTCGATGACGACGATCATTGGTGCTACTACTGTGCAACGCCTATTGACAAAGTAAAACCAGAAATGCGAAGATCTATTCGAAATCTTCTAGAAATGAGAAGAACTTCCTTCCCAGTCGGTGAGCATTTTTATTTTTAACGTTTTTTTCTAAATTCTCAATTTAGACGCCGTTACCACCGACTGCCATTCTGCCAGGAACAAAACAAAACTGAAGAAGCAGAAGTGTACCTACAAGTACTGTCAAACACTGTCCATTCTGGATAGAAACGCTGGGAATTCGTTTGTTGTCCGTGGGTGTGCCGAGCATTTTGGAGCCATAAACGTGCCCGAGTTGGAGAAGAAGAATGATCATTCTTGTGAAATGTGAGTGGGGAGTTACAGATTTTGGGAATTGTGAAAACTAATTTGGAGCATTTTGAAAGTTCAAAGACATTTTTCACAACAGTTTTGGATGAAAAAAACTACTACTTGATGAGATACGGATAGCTAATGTTACTAATACTTATACTTACTTGTTAGGACCACAAAGCTCAAATAACTATAAAAACGATGCTTGAAAGTGGTTTTGCTATACTTTCGCAGTACCCCCGAAATTAAGATTTAGAGAAATAAAAATTCATATATGAGGCTCAACTTTTGAATAATCTTTTCTGTACGAATTTAACCAATCTAGCGAAAACCACTGGTTTGGTATCTAGCGGTAGAGCTATCGACTTCCTATTATGAATGAGAACATTGATAAACTTTTGACTAATACTGCATTACGGGAATTAGAGTATTTTGAATTTATTTACAAAAGTTGCCTATTCAGAAACTTCCTGAACGTCTAGCTACAATTTTTTTAAAAGTCTAACCTACAACCCAATAATGTTGCCATTTTTTAGGTTACACGAAAAACTGGAAATCAAAGAATGTATTTGCAAGAACGACAAATACTGCAACGCCGGGTGGGGCAAAAGGAGTACGAACGGCGTGTTCCAACAGTGCCACCTCGCTTTCATCACTTTGTTTACCCTCTTTTCACTTATTTTGTAATAACCCATTTATCATCCACCTAGCCCTATCCAAATTTTGACATGATTTTAGCTTTCACTTATCATCGATCTTCCTCTAAGACTTTACTTTTATATTTTACCCACTCACCACGTCGCGGGTACCAACGCCGTGTTATTTTGCAAACGGTTCTCCCGGAATTTTTGTTTGGTATTCTTTGTAATGTTGTCGTCTTGTCAGGGTTTCCGCATCGTTTGCTTCTGTCGCCTTCCTCTCTTTTGCTCGATTTGAATAGAAATGAAACGTCGTGTTTAGACTAATGTATTCTCATGGTAATGAGTCGTATTAGGTTTGGAACATAATGGGGAAAAAGGGGGAATTCCTCTAAACACAAATGAATTCCCATTTTTTCAGATTGAAGCCCTAAATCTGAGAGTGAGAAGTGAAAACGTCCGGTTATCTTGGGTTCTGTGAAGTGAACTTCTTAACTTTGTTCTGACAATTGAATTTCTTCGTCCGGCTGATTAGCTTTCACCAACTAACAGGGTGAAAGAGCATCTTTCAAAACCTATGAACACTTTTTGAAATCTGCTCCAAAAACTTTTAAATAGCTGAAATTTCTGTTTCAGTACCAAAAAAGCCACTTTTTCAGTATAAATCAGCTATTTCGGAAACTTCAGTTTCTGAGAAATTTCATATCATCATCACATGCTCAGAAATAAAATTTACGATAAAATATTGAAATTAGAATTTTTACATACTGTAAAACACTCCTATAGGAAGCCAATCCAACTTTCAAAATTGAATCAAATTTTTCGATTCCTGTGAAAAAAATCAAAAATTGTTATTTTTTATATTATGATAAAGTTTCGCCAGGTGACTCTTTTTATGTTTTTCAATAAACCGAGAAAAATTGACTCAAAGTTGAAAGTTGGGTTGGCGTTCTATTTGAGTGTTTACGGTAATTTAAGGTATAACACGAAAATTTCAAGCTTGGGAACCTCCTAGGGTCATTTTCCTTTTTCGAATTATTTTTTTCAGAGTTCTTTCAAATTTCTTGTGACCATTAAACTAGGAAATACCGTATTTCCTCTAATAGAAGCCCATGAGCTTCTATTTTTCAACCTCTCTCTCTCAGGGTGGGCTTCTATTAGAGGTGGGCTTCAATTAGAGGGTGTGCCTCTATTTTTCAATGATTAATTTTCAAAAAAAAATTTGTTCAAAAAATCAGAAATTTGACAATTCGGAAGTTAAGAATTCTGAAATTCGGTGTTTTTTTCGATTTGAAATGTTCATTCTGCAATCCTAAACTCCAAATTTCCGGATTTATGAAATTCTGAGATTCCAGAATCTCAGAATTCAATATTCAGGAACTCTGTAGATCAGAAATTGAGAAATTTAAAAATTGAGAAAAAGCCCACGGACTTCTATTAGAGGGTGGGCTTCTATTTTCCGAAGCACCTCGTGGGGTGGGCTTCTATTAGAGGTGGGCTTCAAATAGAGGTGGGCTTCTATTAGAGGAAATACGGCATGCAAGAACAACTAATTTTCAACAATAATAAACTTTATTACGGTCTTATTAACTCCAAAGGTGAAACATTGAAAAATTGAGCAGGTTGGTGAGAGTGGGAAAATAGAGACAAAAAATCACGAGAAACAATGAAAAAACTGTCTATCAGCAAAAGAATGAGACGAAAGCGGCTGGAAAATTAGATCATGAGCAATATCAAACGGGTTTGAAAACAAAGGCAAACTGAAAAGAAGAAGAAAAATTGGAAAATGAACTTTAGTTCTTGTAGCAGACTCCGCGTCTTGGCGTGTAACCGGAACAGCATTCAGGGTACTGTTGCTGAAATTAATTGGGGCTTAATTAGGCAGGGAGAGGTGTAACTTACGAAATAGGCATCATTGGCTCCTTGGGTTGGCTCCTTGTATTCCATTTGGATGGTGAGAAGAGCAGTTGGGCATTGGTAGATGAAGCGTCTAGAATTTCAGAATAGTGATAATGACATTTTTTAGTGTCCTACTTTTCACAGAATCTGTTTGCTGTTTGTCTTTTCACTCGGCGGACTGAAGAGGAGAGGAAGCGCTCGGTTGGTGGATGAACTTCCAATCTGAAACCCATTTTTCAAATCCACCCCTTCCTCGGAAAAACTTACTCATGACGAAGTACTGGCTTACGCTGTGAGATACGTGGCAGTGGGAGAGTGCTGGCTGTAAGAGACAAAGAATTTTCTAATCGTATAGTTTGGTCACCCTGTCAAAACACGACAATTTCATAACGACAACACGCGACTTACAACGCGCAAATCCGGATTGCTTTAATTTCGGGTTCAAGTAGTTGTTGGATCCAAAGTTGAGCTTGGCAAGCAAGTCGCACGGAAGTAGAAGACGTCCATTGCAGATCATTCCCTTTTTCGGCTTAGCGCAAACTTGCGTATTGCAACTTTGTCGATCCAAATTGCTTCCTCTGTATTCATTTTTTTTTGGTGTTTAATTTTTTGATTTCACTTCTTATTTTCACTTACGGGCAAACTTGATTTCCACCGTAACATGCTCTCACTCGAGTTCTGGTTCCACATCCTCCACATGGCTGGGAGCACGCGGACCATTCTCCCCAACCACTCCACGAAGCTGTACCTGGATAAACTGTCGTCGTCGGCGTAGGACGAGTCTGAAAATAACCTGTTGGATTTTGAAATTAAAAACATAATCATGCAATTTGGAAGAAAAAAGAAATATTAGGTGTTGGAAAATTTCGGAAAGTTAGTGGAAAAATAGGATAGATTCTCACTAAAGCATTGTTTTGGGATAGTTGCGATAGATCATGCTCTGGTGCTGCAGATGAAACATCTGCTGGAAGAAGAAGCTGTGCTGGTGAGGCTGAAGAAGATGATAGAGTGCTCGGATCATAGAACTCCTCCGAGGGGTCTGGGAGCTCCCGCGATTGCTCATCCGAGGTATAGATTTCGCCGTTCGGCGTGTAAAGTGGTGGGTGTTGGATGTGAATCCATCCACTTGCCGTTCGTGTCCAGTATGGTCGAGTCGTGGTAGCGGCGGTTGGGCGAGCGGTGGCAACTGATGTGGTTGGCGTTCCTCCGACTGCAAATGATCTATTTCAAATTTAAATTTTCCACCTGAAACTGGCAAGACCATCGAAAACAATCAATTTTAAATTTTTCATTTGTTTTTAAACAAAAATATTTTCACAACAACAGTCAATGAAATATGCAAAAACGTATTTTTCAGATGATTTTCTAATAGTTTGACCATTTTCAAGCGTCTGGAACTGGGCTGTCAGGTTTCCGACCACTTTTAAACATTTTGGAGTTTGTAAAACAGACCTAGATCGAGAATTTGGCGTTTACAGATTTTTCGAAATTTTCTAGTTTTTCAGCTATTTGCCAATTTCTGAAAGACGCCGTTTTATGACCCGGTTTGTACTGAAAACATAAGAAAAAAGGAATCTTTCAGAAATTAGCAAGGTATGAATTTTCAAAAAATTCTGCGTATGCAAAGCTTCCAATCTGGGTCTGTTTTAAGTTTTTCCGAAATTTCTACGTGATCGAAACCTTCATAGTCAATTTTCAGACTTTCGAAAAGGATCAAAATAGCCAAAAATCAGCTTAAAAATTTGTTTTTGTTCGTCTTATTGACCAGTACAAAACTATTTAACATTAGCTAATCGGACAACGTACGCGCTCTGTATCTCAACGTGAATCCCTTCCATCCATAGGCGGTGTTCGGTGTTCCTCTGTAGATGATAATGACGTCATCACCTTCCGATCGGATAACGGATGGCAAACTGCAGCATAGTCGGGCTCCTATAAGCTCAATTGTTCTCTCCGTCAGCACAATAGTTGATGCCTACCTGTAGATGTCTTCTGCGATAGATACTTAACCTCAACATAACTTTGGCATGGATCCGAACATTGGAAGTTGACTTTGTCAAAAACGACTTCCACGTTTCCTCCAGGGTTCTGAACAGATCAGTTACAAATTATACGCTTGTATGATTATCGGCGAGAAACTTACTCTAATTCGCCAGACGCAATTCGCGTCAGCTTGCACAATACCACTCTCAATTTTTTGATACGACGACGAAGCAGTCAATGATCCTCCGCATGCAGCTGATCATCAAAACAATTAAGCTGGGTTCAATAAGTCGGATCACTTACTGTACTCAACGGTTTCACAATAAGTACCCCCGTATCCGGATGGGCATCGGCACTTGCTGCAGTTGTTTGGATCGGTGTAACCCTCATTGAGACAAGGAAGTGTTCTTTGACAGATGTCTAAAAGAATGGGAATCTCAAAATTTCAAAGTTGAGAAAAAAACTCACTACTGCAATATCTGGTGTTAATCATCTTGGCATCCTTGAACGAAAGTCCATCTCTCTGTCCAATTGTGTTCTGGTATCTCCAATCTCTAGTTTTGATCGTATCGCTGGACCAGTCATAGGAGAAAGCTTTGGCGCCATAGTGCATAACAGATCCCAAATCGTAAGGTTGTCCTGAAATAAACATTCCGAAAGGTATACTGAATTTAAGAGGTATTGAGTAGAGATGTCCGGATTCCGGATTCCGGAAAAAAAATTTCATCTATACGGATTCCGGATTCCGCATTCCGAGAAAATTTTTCATTCCGGATTTTAGCATATTTTTTAATTTGCAAGAATTCTCTGACATGTTTGAACTTCCGCGGCTAAAAATGCAAAAATATACCACGATATGTGTTTTTAAAACTTCCGAATTCCTAATTCCGTATACCGGATTCCGGGCTTTTTTTTCATTCTGGATTCCGTATTCCGGATTGCGGAAAATTAGTTTCATTCCGTATTCCAGATTCCGGATTCCGGGAAATTTTTATTTGTCCGGATTCCGGATTCCGGATTCCGAGAATATTATTATATTCCGGATTCCGTTTCTCAAAAACGTCTTTCCGGACATCACTAGTATTTAGCAAGACTTCCAACTTACCAAGATTATCGCTGTTTGCAGGTGTTCGTTTGGCGAAATTTCCTTCGGTTCCCTGAAAAATTTACTATATTTCAAAAAAACATTCTAGACGCTTACTCTAGTAATCTTATCCGCCGCAATACTAATGAAGTTGTCACGATCATCTCTAGATTGCTCGTGCCAGAGTCCCAAAGCATGAAGAGTTTCATGAGAGACAATTCCGAGCTATAAAAAAATTCAAAAAATAGAACTTCAAGAATTTTTTGAAACATACACTATCACATCCATAGCCAATCGAAACCAACTGCCGTCCTCCAACTCTTCCCACATTCGACCAACATCCATTTCCTCTATAGTATCTCAAACCATCTCGATCACCTCCGTTCTCTTTGAATCTGAAGCACACGTTCTGTTCAACGTGGCGAATTGCGCTTCTGATGAGTTGACGCCAATTTTCCTCTCCGCCGTAGAACTCGTAGGAAATTGTGAGATTTGGCCAGAAGTTACGGCGGTCTGGATGAGCTTGGCGTTTTGGTCGTGGCGTGTCTGAAAATGTTGTTTTTTTTTGGAAAATTTTAGGATATGGTGGACCCTACTCGATTCAGTGAGGAGAGCTTCTGCTTGTGGGAGGGTTAGAATAATGTCATTTTCGAAAACCTCATTCCACAACTTTCTATTCACTGTAGCTTCCGTCTTGTCACCCTTCACTGCCTTGTCCATATTTTCAGCAATTGCTTGAATGGCGACAGGATCCTAAATAGGTTTCTTATTACTCATGTCGGTCAAAGTGTTCCACATACATAATCGTGTCCGTATTTTTTCGCGTGTTTTCTGTAGAAAGCAGCCAGTAATTCTTTGACCTCTGCATAATCCGAAACGACGTCGTTGGCAATATACTGGAAAGTGACAGTTTCGAAATTTTGTCCATCAAAGACGTTTTTTCACTTACCGCTGATCTGGCTAGACTGACTAATCCGATTAACACGATGAACGCCTTTAGGCAAGCTTGAGAGGCCATTCTGCAAGATTAGAACATCAAGAATCGGTCAGACGAACTAAGTGATAAAAAATAAAGGATATATGATGATCCACTTTTGATTGATAGAGTGGAAGAGAAAGGATGATAATTTGTTACAAGGCTTAGTGTGTGTCAAGATTAGTGGAATGGGAAAAAGAGTTTCACTTTTGATCCTAAAAACTTCGTACGGTTTCGCCTCCCTCAAGACGAGGAGGTCAATTTTGCGGATACGATTGCGGCTCCGCCCATTAAAACATTTTTTCGGGATTTTTTCTCGGGATACATCTATCGCGATGTCCTTTTCAGGATCCTGAGCGTACTTTCTATAAACAAAAAGCACCAATAAGGATCTTTGATTTTTCTAGATAAGATCGAATTTTGAAAACGAAATTGAAATGGAAAAAAAAAATTCAGAAATTGGGTAACCTAAAAGGTGTAAAAAGTAACCTAGAAAGTGTAGGGTATCCATTACTTCAAATTACCGAAAAACCTCTAATAGAAGGGCAACCCGATGCACAACTTTGAGCTAATTTATCTTGGTTCTTATCACAGATTATGGAAAGTTGTCAACTGATGAATTGTTAATCGCAACATTACCTACCTTTTATCAGTTGACCAATTTTTAATATCTTTCATAGGAGCAAAGAAACATCAGCTCAAACTCTACATAGTGGAGGCCCTTCTATTAAAAGTTTTGGTAGATGATTGTTATGGTCCAACTTGAGAGAAATACTTGGAAAATATTAAATTAGGAATGTGAAAATGTCTAAAAAACCAGAAAATTCCTTTTCAGGATCTGTGAAAAGTTTGACTCAAAAATTTGAAGCTACACAGTTTTAAACGAATCAAATAAAAATACAATTATTGTGGCTATTGTCTAGTAATCAAAAAAAAATTTAAAATTTTGGATTACTATCAACAATACTTAATGATAAGACACCAAAACAACAACAAAACAACTAGGGGTAAACATATGAGCTTACTTGTCATACAGACTGGTCGATATGGACGATAAACTGTGGATTGGCTTGACCCTGATTCCCCCTCTCACGTTTTGCCCCCCTCAAAGCTTCAGTTAATTAGATAGGGCTAATAGATAGAAATCACTAAAACACAGAAACCACTGTCTAGGATGTTCACTTGGTTCTTTGAATAGTTTTTTTTTGGTTTCTTTTCAGAACAGGAAATAAAAAATGAGGAAAGGAGAAGTTCGAGTAAAGTGTGAAGAAATGAGGCGGAACACGCTCACTATACAGGTCAGACTGGTGACCGTCGGAGGGGATAAGACTAACTTTGGAAATTTGAACGACTAACGCTTGTTTCGGAAGGAAGGAAGAATAAATGTCTTCCTTAAAAGACGGTCAACATAGAATTGAGACGAGCTCTACTGAGGTGAAGACACCCGGTCGAGACTGGGCCTTTTATACTCGATCCGCCCCTTTTTTGCTAACAAGATCGCGATGAGACATTCGTCCGGATTGGAGGAGTGTACTTTACTTGATTTGGCGGGAGAAAAAAATAAGAATTCTAATTTGATTCGAATTAAATCAAGACAAAGGTCCCGTCTATTCTGACACCTTGACGTGTGAAAAATAAGGTATTTTTGTCGGCGGCCCTGCTAATTTGACAAGTGCAACTGTCTTTTCAACTTGATCCGGTCTCCAATTTTCTCCAATTTTCTACAGTAATCCTTTAAGAATGTGGAGCTGTTCTTTGTGATTGACACTTACTTCAAAGATTTCAATCTTCCCAATGATTCATCTTTGCAATTTCATTTTTTTTTCAAATTTTCAATTTTCAAACGAAAATTTTGAATTCAATTTACAGAGTCTATGATTGGAAATGTTTCTCTGACATTTTCCAATTTACCAATTCCAATTAAAAATTCTAATTTTAACATCTGCCACCTGATCCTTCTCACAGTTTCCAACCCGGAAAACATGAAATTTGTTTTTGTTGGGATTGAACTTCTCATTCCTGCTACCTGCTGGGGCTAACCTCATTCTTCCTGAATCACCTCGCCACCATTAAGGAAAACCCCATAAAAAAGAGTGTGATACGAGGAAAAAAGTACAAACACTATTGAAAAGGTGCTTCCTGTCTGTCTGATAATGCTAAACACACCCAAATCCCCTTAAAATTTGGGTCACATCGTTGAGGAATAAACGACCTTTTGGTGACCATTTCTCTGAACTTTACTTCCTCATTCGTCAAATTTAAATAAAAATTCACACCTTTTTTGGGTTAAGATAAAAACATAGAACATCAGGTGTTGTGACATGTATCATTGATGATAATTGAAAGATGATAAACGATTCGGGAGGAGGAAATCGCGGGAAAAAAGGAAACCGATCCGATATTCGGTTCTACCTTTGGTCTGAAGCGGAAGAAAAAAAATGGAATACGTCACGGGTCTTAAGGATTGTATGTGGAGGGATTTTTATTTATGTTATAGTAATAGGTTAGACCTGAAATTGTAAAATTAGATTTTCTAAATTTTTGTAATATATCATCCTAGAGGATGAGGCCCTTAAAATTGAAAAAAAAACACACGTCCATAAACTTTATAATGGAAAAATTACAGTAGGAATCGAAACTACAAAAAAAAACAATTTTTTCTGGTAAATTTAAAAACAGTTGATCCGATTTTCGCAACTAGAAAACAAATTGAATTTTCTATATACAGTATATCCAATAATAGAAGCCCGCACAAACCGTCAACGCTGAGCTCAATTATTTCGATTTCTATGAGAGATATCAAAAATTGGTCAACTGATAAAACATTTATCATAATATCACTAATGCTTTATCAGTAGACAACTTTCTCATATCTTTCACAGAAATCAAGATATCTGAGTTCAAAGCTGACAGTTTGATTGAGCGTCTATTAGAGTGATTACGGTAACGTCTGCTCTTTATCTACAGTAATTTGCTTTCATTTAGACCGGTTTTCCAGAAATTCTTTGTGCTCTCAGTTTTTCTCCTTATCTGTACTGTCTATATCAAAACTCAAATCTTACTGCACACTTCTCGGTTTCATTCTATCTGATTTAGATCTATTGCTAATCTAAAAATGCCCTTTTTCCGCGTCACTGAACATCTGTTAGGGCAAAACCATTAAACCAGACCTCCTGGATCTCTCCGGAGTTAATGAAGATCACGTTACATATCCGTAGCACACCCCACCACTAATTCAATTGAACTTGTCTATTCATCCCCCAGTCGAAACCACCTGTCTCGAGAATTTGGCGACTTTCGATTAGATAAACCGAAACCAGGTTTCATTCCTCTCCCTTATTAGGGTCACGGTTTCACTTTGTACTGACCTTTTTGCCGACACCGAAAGGGTAGAGAGACAAGCCTATTTCATGCTTCACTGTGCTAATGAGTTTAATTGCTATCAAAAGAAACAACTCAGTGTCTTCCTCCACGAAGTTCAACACCAATTGTCTATTGAACGGATTGAAATTGAGACGGTTTTCGTGTGATCATAATACAAGATACAGATGTTTTTAATTGGCAAATAGGGGGTCCTGAACATGAGAAAAAGGAAAAAAATACAGAAGCGGTGCAAATCAGCGGGGAAAAAAGCAAAAAGGACAGCAATTTTTGATGAGGGTTACCAGATATTTGATTTTTAAATATTTCAAGAAAATACAACAACCATAGTGATGAGTTTGAGACAATTAAGATTTTTTGAGAACCCAGATTATTCCATCACATCAAATGAGTGAAGACAGAGCTTCTCGAGGTTCGCCTCCAGGCTTTCAACTCCCATATTTGAAGCTTCCTCGCGGATATCAGCATAGAGAGCGGAGGTCCTGAAAGCAAATGATTCATTAATACAAATATGAAACTCGGAGAACTGTAAATGAGGTTTCAAATTCTGGAATTCACAAATTTAGGAATTGATATGTCAGCACAGTAATCAAAAAATTCGAGAAATGACTAAAGTATTTTCACTAAATACATTAATCTCGGATTACTAACTACTACAATTTCACAAACTACAGCAATCTCACTGGCTACAGCAATATCATAACCGCAGTGATCTTTCTAACTACAGTAATCTCTGAAAACTACCTAGTGTAATCTCCTGTAATTTAGTGACGTCTGATAAACTAACTACAGTAATTTAAGACAAACAACTACAGTAACTTCTGAAAACTACTGTAGTAATCTCACTAGTTTCAGTAATTTCCATAGCTACTTTTATTTTACTAACTACAGTTATCTCACTACCTACAGTACCCTAACTGACCATAGTAATGTCACTAACTACAGTGATCTCTGAAAGTTTACTACAGCAATCTTACTGACTACAGTAATCCCCTTAACTACATTAATCTCACCAGCTAGATTAATCTTATTAGCTACAGTAATCTGACTTCCTAAAGTAGTCTCTGGAAACTAACTACAGTAATCTTACTAAATGCAATGATATCGCTAACTACAGTAATATCTGTGAAAACTAAATACAGTTACCGCTCAAGCTACAGTAATCTATGAAAACTAATCACAGTAGTCTTACTAGCTACAGTAATCTCACTAGCTACAAAAATCTTACAAGCTACAGTAATCTCACTAACTACAGTAACCAAAAATTCTTACATGTAACGTTCTCCACAACTTGGCAGCACGGTGACAATCAGTTTTCCAACCATTTCTGGGCGTTGAGCAAGACGAAGAGCAGCGGCGACGTTGGCTCCAGATGAGATTCCTGTAGAAATTTGATTTTTCACCGTTATATCGTATAAAAACATTACCGCAAAGAAGTCCTTCTTCAAAAGCAAGTCTCTTGGCCATCACAATAGCTTCATCAGAGTGAACACGAATCACATCTTCATAAATCTTGGTATCCAACACAGCTGGTGCGAATCCAGCTCCAATTCCTTGAATCTTATGTGGTCCGGATGGGTTTCCACTGAGAATTGCAGACTCTTCTGGCTCCACAGCAAACACACGAACCGCTGGATTCTGTTCAGTCAAGTAGCGGCCAACACCAGTGATAGTTCCACCGGTTCCCACTCCAAAGACAACAGCGTCCACCTTTCCATGGGTTTGATTCCAGATTTCTGGTCCCGTGGTTTGGTAGTGAATAAGAGGATTGTTGGGGTTGTCGAATTGTGCAAGGATGTATGATGCTGGGACTTTTTCTTTGAGCTGATTAGCCATATCAATCGCTCCTTGCATTCCACGAGCCGGATCAGTGAGCACAACATCAGTTCCATAAGCTTTCAGAAGCATGCGCTGGAAAATCGCTTTGTTAGGAAAAATATTCTAACGATCCCACTTACTCTCTCCTGACTCATAGATGCTGGCATCGTTACAATACATCTGTATCCTTTCGACGCAGCTACAAAAGCCAAGGCGATACCCGTGTTTCCGGATGTTGGCTCAATGAGAGTGGTCACACCGGGAATGATCTGAAATAAAGAAAATCATTAAGATTAATTATTCATTGATTTTCTCACTTTTCCCTCCTCCTCAGCAGCGGCAATCATAGCATATCCGATACGATCTTTGATAGATCCTGCTGGATTGAGGTATTCCAATTTGACGGCTAAAAATTAAAAAATTACAATATACTGTATTCAGGCAATAGGGAAAATGAGAAATCGCAAATTTTGCAACAAATACAGGACCCGATTTTTGCCATTTTTACAATTTTCAGGAGTGTGGAGCCCGGCTCTCAAGTTTCCAATCACTTTGTGAACTTGGGAAGATGTAAAACAGATCTAGATTGCAAACTTTGAATTGACAGAATTTTTTTTAGCTATTTGCCGATTTCCTCAAGACATCTATTTTTCACGTTTTTAGTACAAAAACGGGCCAAAAAGTGGTGTTTTTCAAACTTCCGCAAATATTTTGAAAACTGGGAATTTTAAGAAGCTTCTGTGAATGCAAAGCTTTCCATCTAGATCTGTATTACAACCTCCGAACATTTCAAAGTAATCGGAAACTTGACTATCGAGCTCCCGGCTTCTGAAAATGCTTTGAATCCACCGAAAATTACGGTTTTGTATATTTTATTGACCGGTCCTGTGTTTTTCTTTTATATTAAACCCCTTACCAATTTTTGCAGCACATCCTCTGGCAAGTTTGTTCAAATACACCATTGGCGTGTTGCCAATCAATGCTGCTGCACTGTCCCCAATTGTGTTACGGTCCGCCATCTGGAAAATCGATTTTTTGAAAAGCGAATTGTCAACCAAGAAAAGTGAACAAGAGAAATAGCCAATCGGAAGTACTTGCAAATGGCAAGAAAAAATGAAAAAGAGAAGAAATTCGCACGGACGCAGAAATGAGAAAGTGATGTATCATGGGTTCTAACATCGCTTACTTTTCTTATTAGGCATCAAATTTTGTACGCATGAGACAGATAGAAAACCGAGAAACGGAAGTACAATATGAGGCTGAACGAATGCACAATCAGCTGGCATTTGTTCTACACGTTGTACACCCCATGCGAGAGCATACACTGAACCCGTTAGCCACCCGGGGGCTACCTACAAACGCAAATGTTGCTGTGCTAATGAGAGGGAGAGAGAGGTCAGAGTCCAATTGGACACATTGAACAAGCAACGTGGCTATCTCTTTGGGGGAATGGACGGTACAAAAAACCTGATGATAAGATAATGAACCAAAAGTTTTGGTCAATAATTTCAGGGAGAAATTTCGATTTACGATTGGTTATTCTAAGATTAGAGTCTAGTAAAATTCTTCTTGATCTTCTGTCTTGGCCAGTGAGCAGCAATCTGGCCTGATTGGTGATTCAAAAAGTGCAAATATTAGGATTATCTGAAGCAAAATCTAATTGTGGATTTGTAGGAGATCATCAAAGTTTGCATTTTGCAGAATTTTGAAGATTAATCTTAAATTATTTTTCTGGAGTTTTAAATATAGATCGAAACTCGAAAAAACTTATTCAATCGGATTTTGAAATCATTAAATTTACAATGGGGCAAATTAATCTTTTGATCTAGTACTAGCATCTCGATATTTCTATTTTAGAATTCTCATGAAAATTTTGAAGTAGTTTATAAGAAGAAGAAATATGAAACGTTTTTCTTTTTTCTCCAACAAAACTGAAAAAAATGGCATTGTTGGCATCATTTGTTCACTTCAAAAAATGTAAAACAACAAAACTACATTGCGAACTGCGAGAAAACGCACAAGAGAAAAAGGCAAAAACGACAAAAAGAGTTGTGTTTGTGTACGTATACGTGTGTATGTCAGTAAAAAAAGCAAAAGGTCATCCTTCTTTCGCCTTCAAAGGCACTCTTCAGACTTCATTAAACCGCATGAGAGAATTCACACGGGTCCCCACGGAAAGCATCTGATCGAGAAGAAGGAATTCTAAGAATTGCTAATTTTTCTTTCAGTGGTGAAGAATAATAGAAAATGGGTTCTCACTGGAAATTTAGGGCTGGCTGGGAACCTGATTGGGAATTAATAAATAAAACTAAAGTCAGAAAGTTATAAACTTATTAGAAACATTTCATTTAGAATATTCGTTTTGGCAGAAAAATTGAATACATTTGGCACAACTTGCTCTATACGAGCAACCATAGACTAATCTGAGAGCCAGGGATCAGAAGATCAAAATCAAAAAACTTCCAGTAATTTGTTAATTTCCAAAGATTTTGGGCTAAAATAAAACAATGAACGAAATTTATGAAATATAGAAATCCAAATTTAATTTAAAACTAAAATATTTTTCTCTAGTTTGCCAGCAAAGCTTATTTTGAATTATCCGATTTTTGTTATAACATTTACGTCTATAATTAAATTATGAAATTCATAATTACAAGTCACACCCTAATCTTCAATTAGTCTAGGATTTGAGCTGTAAACAAATCTTCTTTCAATTTAGAACAAGAACAAAAAAGCAGAGAAATAAATAATGCTTAATCTTCTCCGGATTAGTCTATAAAGTCCAACAATGAGAGTTTAGGGCTTCTCTTAATCCACAGTCAATTTTCCACCTCATTTACAGAAATTCTATAAAAATTACAAAGGATATGAATAGCTAAAAGTAATAAAAATAAGATCTACTGGCGGAAAATGAACTCGGGGGGAGGAGGTCAGAGAAATATGTTATTCTCTTTTAGTTGTTTTCAATTTGAAAACAAATGAAAGAAAAATAATTGGGTACCAAATTGAAATAGAAAAACCTGTGTCTTCCTTTTGCCTCTCTTCTAACAAACTTCATTTGTCATCATTTTGAAAGGAGCGACGTCTTCTGGCAATATTCACGTACAGAACAAATTCAAGTAGTGTGAAAACGACAAATCATTTTTTGATTCACAAGGCTTAGACGGAATAGGTGGCAATTATAATATAAATATGCAAAATGAAAGATTGCCGCCGCCGGACTGCTAAATTGTTCCAAAGGCGAAAGATCTAATCGGGAAGAGAGAAAGAAGAAAACGGAGGGCCCCCTCTCTCTGGTGTAAACAAGAGTTTCACACGAAATGAAGAGACTTAGACACGTTGCGAGTAGTTTTGAAAGTTCACAAACCTCTGAAAATGATCGCTAGAATACAGAACGGAACATATACTGATAATAACTGCCACTTATTTAATTATTATTTTAGAGCTTCTTTTTCAGATTTGCGACCCCTTCTCCTATTTGAGACGCCAACTCCAATCATCAGGCTCTTGGCAAATATATGACCAAAAAAGTGCATTGCCTATCCTAATTTATCACTTCAATTTCCTTTTGTCCTGTCTGGACGACTCATTGCACTTTGCCCACCGCCTTTTGTCTTTCCAACGCACAGTTGGCCCTTATCTCTGCGTCTCGTACTGTCTCAAAAGACAGTGAGCGTTATTTGAGTGTCCTCAATGTGTGTGTGTGTGGTGTGTCTCAACGTCATTGTATGTGTGTGTGTGAGTGTGCGTGTAACGAAGAGAGCGTCCTTGTCTGTGTCCAATGTGTCTCGGCCGCGCGGCCGGCGAGGCAAATCGAGAAGACAAGAGGACGTCCAGTTGGCGCATCGATCGTCATTTGTCAGTGGAGCGCAATTGCTTTCCCCTCATTTATCTTGCACTTTTTTCTCCCGTTTATTTTTCTTATTTTTGATCTAGCTATTCAACTCAATTTTTTTTCCAGGTGAAAAATTGAAAAATTCCCATGAGATAAAGACTTGCACGCGGATTTTTCGCCCCAACCCTTTTTTAAACCGATATGTTTTACACACGATGGAAAGTGTTTTTGCTGCTGGCAGTATGGTTTCACACAATAGATGGAGAGGAATTGGACAAAAAGAAGTTACAGTAAGTTGATTAGTTAGCGAATTAGAGCAAAAGTGGCAAAAAACCCATTTGAATGAAATTTGGCTTCAAGAAACGCCGAGAACTCAGCTTGTAACATCAAAAACTACGCCATAGACCTCCCTATCATTCAGTTAACCTAGTAATGTCTTTTCAGAAAAGAAGCCTACGATATGTTCATGCACGGCTACAATTCCTACATGAATTATGCATTTCCCGCCGATGAACTCATGCCACTTTCATGTAAAGGAAGGATACGTGGACTGACGCCGAGTCGCGGTGATGTCGATGATGTGCTCGGAAAGTGAGTGGCTTAATCTCCCCAATTTTTTATAACTTACAATTTTCAGCTACTCCGTGACGCTTCTAGACAGTTTGGACACTTTGGTAGTGCTGAATGAGCTAGACGAGTTTGAAAGAGCCGTCGACTTGGTCATCAAACAAGTACGCTTCGATTCTGACCACGTTGTCAGCGTCTTCGAGACAAATATCAGAGTACTGGGCGGACTGATCTCAGGTATGCCAGGTTTCTGATCAGCAGGTGTGAATTTCTAATGTTTCAGCTCACGTCTTGGCTGAGTTGATCAAAGAAAAGTACCCAGAGAGAATGCAGACATATGAAGGACAGCTGCTAAAAATGGCGACAGAAGTCGGAAATAGACTTTTGCCTGCATTCAATACAACAAGTGGTCTACCGTATAGCAGGATTAATTTGAAACATGGAATGCAGGATCATTTGAAGCGGCAGAAGGATACGTGTACAGCTTGTGGTGGTACCATGATCCTTGAGTTTGCCGCGTTGACTAGGCTTACCGGCGATCCAATTTATGAGAAAAAGGCTCGAAAAGCAATGGACTTCCTTTGGCAACAACGACATCGCTCCTCAGATCTTATGGGTACCGTACTAAATGTGAATTCGGGAGACTGGACGAGGAGAGAAAGTGGAATTGGAGCCGGAATCGATTCTTACTACGAGTACACCCTCAAAGCCTACATTCTGTTAGGTGATGAGAGTTATCTGGATAGGTTCAACAAGGTAATCGAGTAAATTTCAAAGCCTAACATTCTAATCTGAGGATTTCAGCACTACGACGCTATCAAGCGATACATCACAAAAGGCCCAATCTTCGTAGATGTGCATATGCATCGACCTACTGTTGCCACAAGAGGCTTCATGGACTCCCTGCTTGCCTTTTGGCCTGGTCTTCAAGTGCTGAAGGGTGACGTCAAAGAGGCTATTGAGATTCACGAGATGCTTTTCCAAGTCATCCAGAAGCACAAATTCTTGCCAGAAGCTTTCACACACGATTTTCAAGTTCATTGGGCCGAGCACCCAATCAGGCCGGAATTCGTGGAGAGCACCTACTTTTTGTACAGAGCCACAAAGGATCCACACTATCTTCATGTTGCTAAGCAGGTATGTCTTTCAATTAGAGCTCAAAATTCTAATCAAATAATCTTTTCAGATTATGGATAGCATCAACAAGTACGTAAAAGTGCCATGCGGATTTGCGGCGCTTAAGGACATCAGAACAATGGTCAAGGAGGACCAAATGGAGTCGTTTGTGCTGTCTGAAACATTCAAATATCTTTATTTGATTTTTACTGATCCCGAAGACCTGGTTTTTGATCCCGATCATTTCGTGCTCACCACAGAGGCTCACTTTTTGCCGCTGAGCATTGGTCACACGGAGCCAGTGGAGAACGTTGGGAATCCGAGACGGATGGTTCTGCGGTCTGATGAGCCAAAGCAGAAAAATTACGTCTGTGCGAATCCGATAGATTTCACAAAGTTGCCGACGGAGCAGGAGGAGGCCAGATTGATTAGGGAGAGGACGAAAGTGGTGCTGGGAGAGTTGAGGAATGGGATGACCGGAGGAAGTGGAGGACAATCTGGCAGTTGTGAATCACCGTGAGTTAAGAAAGCAAGCATTCTTGTCAAATTGGTCTGGGCTCGAGCCGGGCTTTCGAAACTTTGAAAAAAAAATCGCTTGGCCGGTTACAGTATCGAGAAAGGGGAATACAAGAAGAGGCACAAAATAATTTTTTGGTTTATTTGAAAAATTGAGCTTACTGATAAAAATTCAAAACTCTGGGTAGCAGTAAATTCAAATATAAAAGCCAAGGACCTAATGAAGCAATAAAGACTCAAAAATTCAAATTTCGTACCTTCTTTGATAGAAGCTCCTGACAAACGTCAACTTTAAGCTAAAATATCTCAATTCCTGTGAGAGGTATCAAAATTTTTGTCAGCTAATGAAAAATTGATAATATTATGATGAATAATTTATCATTTGACCAATTTTTGACTTCTTCCACACAAACCGAGATAATTGAGCTCAAAATGGACGTACTGGCTGAGTTCCTATTATTGGAAATACGATGACTAGCTTAAAGTCCTTGAACACCTTCCAGATTCTAAATATTTCATTTTCCAGGGCCGAACGAATGCGTGCTTGGCACTTCTCTACTAGCAACCAGGATCACATCAAGCAACTGGGTCAGATGGGCATAGAATTAGTCAACCTGAACGATGGGCGACTTCATTTGAGCCATACATCCGCAAATGTGAGTTGAGCCGAGTTTTTGAGCTTGAAAATTGTCTTATTAGTTTGAAAATGTGTCTTTTCGCTGAATCGTGTCCTTCCCACCCCATCGCATGACCTTTTTTGCTCTCTGCAACACGCAATCTCCAAAAAACGTTTCGAAATTTGAACAAAAATCTCCTAGCCTGGTATATTTTTTGTCTTTCCTATCTTGTCACTTTCACTGAATACATAGAAACTGCAAGTTAAATTTCACAATCCGTCTCTAATACCCAAATCTATTGCGTGTTGCAGGGCAAAAAAGTAACGTGTGAGATTGATGACGAACCTTTGTGTTGGAACAAGCCACGAACTGACGCGACGCTAAAATTAGTGACGAACGGACAATTCCTTCATTCTTACTTCTACATTTTCGACACAATGTTCATTTTTGTGTTCTACGTGTTCGCCTTCACCACTCTTGGCATCTTAACCTATCTAGGACTTAAAAAATCTCGAGAAAACTTATTGCAAATTCCAGGAGTTGCCACTGTAGACTAATCAGTTTTGAATTAAAACTTTTAATTTGTTCATATTTAGCTTGATAGGTTCATTTTCAAGCGGGTATTATCATTTTCTAGACCTATCTCTATACATATTATGTGAATTATAACTTGTATATCCACTTTTTTTCCTATGTGACTCTGAAAGTTGTCTTGCCACGTGTACCATTCCAATATCATGTTCTTCATCCCACTCCAAACAACCTTGTGATTAAAATTTTCTGTTGTCCAAACAATAAATCGAACGAATTCATTATTCTAAACTAATTGGTTCTTATATTCAGGCCCTGTCACCAATTTTCGCCAGATGGGGACATGAATTCATGCAGGAGATGCAAGAATATGTGGAGACGCTGGAAAAGAATCGTGAGTTTTCAATTTGATAAACTAATATAAAGTCTAATGTTTACAGCTCACTTCGCTGACGGTTCCGAGCGACTTGTGCAGATTCTCAGCCATCCATACTATGGGAAAACTATTCTGCAAGCGTCACCAGCTCAGTTTGGAAGAGATCTGGCGACTACAATCCGGCCTGTTTACGGACCAGCTGTAATTTCAATTCCTTACCGCGCTTGCGATGAAATTGTCAACAAAGATGAGATGATTGGAAAAATAGCGATTGTAGAAAGATCGGGTTGTGTGTTCCAAGAAAAGGCGCGACGTGTGCAGCAAGCCGGAGCAATTGGAATGATTGTCATTGGTACAAAAACCCTATAGAAAAAACTAATTTTCAAAATTTTAAATGTTTCAGATACCGAAGAAAACACAAAATTCGCATCGGGTCGGCCACCCTTCTCAATGGCATCTGACAAAGATGGAAAGGACGATATCGAAATACCTTCATTGTTCCTTTTCCGTTTAGAAGGAGACAAACTTCTGCATGCTATGGAGAAGAACAAGGAAACTGTAATTGCAATGACCTCCCAAAGAGTTTCTACAAGTGAGTTCCACCTGAATGAGCAAACATCGGTTAACCTAAACACATGTTTTGCAGATGCCACCATTGGAGAGCTGCTAAAGAAGGGACGGATGTTCAACTTCCCAACCATCCCACAGTGTGGTCTTCGCGACGGTGACATTGTTTGGCACAGTTTGAAGTATCCAGAAATTATCTTGAACCTTCGATTCAATGGAATCAACCAGGATAGTGACCCAAGGATGCATCAAGAGGTTAGTTTGTCCTTTGAGAGACTGAATATAAAAAAATGTTGAAAAGTAAGGTCGTGCTGTGAAGCTCATGCGAGTTACAGTTTTATTATAGCCTCATGATCTCGGATTGTTGTTTAAACTTTCTGGGACATCTTCGGCTGCATATAATTGTAAAAAGTTCCCGGACACTTTTGAAAGTCGTTCAAAATATGGCGAGAAAGGCACATTGTGCACACCTTCCACTTTTAAAACAATCTGAACTTTCTAACACCTCTTATTGGCCCTTTTTTGTACTGAAAACCTGAAACCTAAGGTTTCTTTCAGAAATCGGCAAATAGCTAAAAAACTAGGAGTCTTCGAGAAATTCTTTAAATGCGAAGTTCCCAATATTAGTCTGTTTTACATCCTTCAAAAATTTCAAAGTGATCGGAATCTTTACAACCAGACTTTTGAAAATTGCTGAAATCAACTGAAAATCACGTTGTTGCATATCGCTAAACCTGTATTAGAAGAGCAAGCCCTTCTATTGTTCTAAGGTACCTCATGGTGGCTTGTCTATCGCAAGAGCCCTTCAATTAGAAAAAAAAAGAGCTGAATAAGCAAATTTTGTATATCACAACCGGCTTTTAAGATACGTAACACAGTCACTAGCGGTCCATTGCTTCCAGAAACTGCTTCCAAAAAACAAACTTCAAAACATCTCTCTTCAAACAATATTTCCAGGTTGTTGAGCGCCATGTCACCGAACTCAAGAAATATCTACTTTTCGGCGATTCGGACTATGAATTCCAATTCTACGAGTTTTTCCGAACCGTGGCTTATGGAGCACTCGACCTCAACGTCGACAATCCCAAACTTCTTTCCGTGATTTCTGCGATAAGCACACTGAAAAAAGATCCGGTGCCACCATCCGTCTACCAAAGGCTACCTGGAGAAATAACAAGGGTGAGTTTTCGTTGAGTTGATTGGAAATTCATAACGTTCTTTATATACACTCTATTTTTCAGGTCCGCTGTATTCCCAGAGGAGAGCACATGTCTTGCTCGCGGATTTCTCTCTGAGTGGCTCCCTCGTTGTTCTTTTTTTCACTTCCAACTGGGTGTATTCATACCTTTATCACATTCTTATAAGGTGAATCCATAGCGGGTGTTCAAATTTTTATTTATTCATTTTCAAAAGTATGTCTTTAGATGTAATTATATATTCTTTAACAGTCATTCGTCTTCAAACCCTTTGATTTTTGCTTTTCTTGGTTTAAAAAAATCTAAATCATTTCATTTCATTTCCCTCCAAAAATGTGTATTTCCTATGTGTTAGCTTTTACTTGTATATGATTCTACTTTTGCGATTGGTTGACCGGATGCAATTTTTGTAAAAAATTCAAATCTCACAAATAAAGATTTTTATTTCACATTTTTTATTTTGGGCACCTTCTTTTATTTTGTTCCCACTGGCTCTTTCCAGTAGTTGTCTGCACTTTTTAACCTCATGTTTCCTTTTTGTTGTCTTGTGATTTTTTTTTTCGAAAAATTTTCATTTCTCTCACTTTTTCATAGTTTTTTTTTCTATAGTCACCAGACCCCTATTGTTGTTGTTGTTTCTCTGGGAACCTCTATGTAAACACAACGCGATTCGTCATGATGTTTGATTTCGTAATTGATGATGAAAATGGGGTCATTTTGAAATTTTCAGCTAGTTAGTAGACGTTGACTAGTTGAAAGACGTGCATTTTTTCTTTTGCCTTATCGGGGAAAGGGATCAGCTTATCTTTTGTCTATGAACTTGGACTGTAAAACTGAAACAATCATAAATTTGCTTTATCAAGAATGATGCAAATTTAGTGCCTGAATAGTTTTTCAGTTTTTTAGAGACAGATTTTTTATAATTTTCACAGGAACCAAGATAAGTCATCTCAAACTTGATAGTATAAGTTTCACGGTACTTCTCAAGTTTCTTGAATTTTTCGCTATTGAACTTCCGAACTTCTCAATTAGTGTCCTGTTTGCAATGTTGACTAGGTTCTAGTCCTCCCAACAACGATAAAACACAATAAATTCATTCGACCGCATCGACCAAACACAACATATGGTCCGATTTTTCTTATCAACACTCTCCCCCCTTTGCCCTATCTCCCTCTTTGCCCTATCGAACGATCATTTTTCTTCTTTGATGACCGTTTTTTTTCCTTTTTCACAGTAGCCTCGTCTCCGTCTCATTGTTCTGAGAACGTATAAAAGTTTGCGCTTTGCAGATGGACGACGACACTTTGCCCGACGATAGTATGACGCCGAGACGACGGAAAATTCGGTGAGAGATTTTTTTCAACTTTCGGCGTACTTTAGGCCGTTAGAAGTGTCAAAATCTTTCTACTGAAGATTTTTCAGACCTGAACCATCACAACTGCATCCAGAAGATCGAATTGGAGACGCGGCGACGACAGAAGGCGAGCTAGACGAAGAAGATGAGAGGTTAAGTTGTTTGAGGCTTAATTAACACCCATCATACTTTTTCTAGTGAGCGCCGAGTGCGTCGAAACAAGTCACGCCGTCAGTTGGAACGAACGCACTTTCAAATGGTTAACGAGAGAGTTGTAGAGGATATCACTGTGGATTTTTTGTACAAGCCACATACGCTGACAATTCTTGGATTGCTGGTGGTGTTTATCAGTTACAAAGCCTTCACTGGGTGAGTCAAAGTTTGATTTTCTACCTGCTCAGAGAATTTTGACCTAATAAGGGTAAAGCTCGACATGCACGTCGTGCCTTGCCAAGGAATATAGTTACCAGCCTGTGTTTTTGACTAATAGCTACCGTACCAGACCCCAAGCATCTTACATTAGGTTGGTTAAAAAACTAAAACAAGATGAAATTGGCCAAAGGACTTTTCTCCATCATCATCGAGCACTATCTGCC
This sequence comes from Caenorhabditis nigoni, assembly GCA_027920645.1. Taxonomy (NCBI): domain Eukaryota; kingdom Metazoa; phylum Nematoda; class Chromadorea; order Rhabditida; family Rhabditidae; genus Caenorhabditis; species Caenorhabditis nigoni. The sequence continues at coordinate 4,229,118 of CP115869.1, forward strand.
AAGATATTCACAAAAATTCAATTCCTCTCTTAAAGAACTACACTAGCTGGAACTTCGAACCAAACGTGCAGAAGTCCAGAATATCAGAAATTCAGAAATTAAAAAAATTCGAAAATTCGAAAATTCGAAAAATCGAGAATTCAAAATAATATGAGGCGCCTTTTGCCCCGCTATTAGGCCAAACATTTAGAATAGCTTCAACCTCAAAAATTCCGTTTTTCAGATTCACTGAAGCTCAAAATGCCACCGACCGTAACGTCTACGATGGTCTTCTTGGAACCCTTGCACTTTTCCTGGTAGTCAGTGCTATGGCATTCCCCAATGGACCATTCATTCGCCCTCATCCAGTGTTTTGGAGAATCGTCTTCGGTGTATCTGTAGTCTACCTCATGTTGCTCCAGTTCACACTATTCCAAACCTACACAGATGTGAAAACTGTGCTCACGTGGTTAGATCCAAAGGGATTGGGACAAGAGGATTTGGTGGAAAAGGAGTACGCGATCAACTGCTCCGATGTGTCTTTGGAACGAATTTGGAGTCATATGGATATCTTTGCAGTTGGACATTTTACGGGATGGGCTATGAAAGCGCTCTTGATCCGACATGGAGTCCTGTGTTGGTATATTAGTATTGCTTGGGAGCTGACTGAGGTATGGCTTTCAAACTGAATGAAAAATAATGAAATAAACAATTTGAAAATTCAGATTGTCTTCACTCAACTACTGCCAAATTTCGCAGAGTGCTGGTGGGACGCGATCATTCTTGATGTCTTGATTTGTAATGGTCTTGGAATCTTCGCAGGACTTCAAGTGTGCAAATGGTTGTCCATGAGAAACTACCACTGGGAGAGTATCAAGAATATCACCTCGCATCGTGCTCGTTTCAAGAGAATGGTCATGCAGTTCACGCCGGAGAATATGGATGATGTGAGTTTTAAGAATTCTTGAAGATACTTCTATTAGAATTGGGGGGACGCGGAAAATAATTAATTTTCTCAAAAATTTGTTAATATAAGCCCTTCGAGGATATGAATTTGTGGGCCAACACGTTAGAGGTGCCGAGCCACTTCCAGCTGATCTACGCTGGCTCGAGGTGGCCCGCCGACCAGAGATGTCCGGATTCCGGATTCCGTCCATTTTTTTATTCCGGATTCCGGATTCCGTGAAAAATATTTTTGTCCGGATTCCGTGTTCAGGATTCCGAAAAATTTTCATTTGTCCGGATTCCAGATTCCGGATTCCGAGAAATTTTTTATTTGCCCGGATTCCGGATTCCGAGAAAATTATTTTATTCCGGATTCCGTTTTTCAAAAAATTCATTCCGGACATCTCTGCCGCCGACCGATAGCATACCGTAGCTGAGCTGGTAACAACACTGACCTCGAGAGGTGGTTTGCAAGCTCAACTACTCCATGCGCTTATATACAGTACCGGTCAATCAGATATACAAAAACGTAATTTTAACTTGATTTTTAGCCGTTTCGACAATTTTCATAGATAATTTTGCATTTATAGAATTTTTCAAAAATTCCTAGTTTTTCAGCTATTTGCCAACTTTGGAAAGACAATTTTTCAGGCCTATATGTGTACTGAAAACATTATAAACAGGTGTCTTTCAGAAGTCGACAAATAGCTGAAAAACTAGGAAATTTGGAAACATTCTGTAAATGCAAAGCTCTCAATTTACGATTGTTTCATACCCATCTAAATTTTCATAGTGATCGGACACCTGACATTTGAGCTCCAGTCTCCTGAAAATGGTCAAAAAGCCTGAAAATCAACGGAAATTACATGTTTGTATCTTTACCGTTACTGTATGCCCACAAAGTTTCGAGAAAATTATTTTTTGTTTCCTTCCACCTTTTAGGAACTTTCTGATTACAACAACATCCTATAAACTTTTGTTACAGTTCGACTGGGGATCCTTCACTCAAACCATCAAACGCACCATGGCTGTCTACGTCTTTGTGCTCATTTGGCTGCTCACCGAGCTCAACACCTTCTTCATGAAGCACGTCTTCTCGGTTGACACTAAACATCCTGTTGTCTTCTGGAGACTGATCCTCATCGCCTTCATCTCTGCTCCATCCATCCGCCAATTCTACCTCTATGCCACCGATCCACTGATCAAACGTCTCGGAATGCAATGTTGGGTTTATTTGGCGGTTTGTGCTCTTGAAGCGGCAATCTGCGTCAAGTTCGGAATCCATATGTTCCCACGGGTTGCCGTCACGCCGATTGTGGTTTGGATTCTGTTTTTGGTGAGTGACTTTGAAACTTCCGGGTGCTAATATGCTAAAAGGATCATTGATTATTTAAAATAAATGATTTCTAATGAAAACAATTAAATTTCAGATCGTTGGAACATTCTTCTGTGTCTGGATCTCTGTATGGTGGGCCAAGAAGTCATCAGCCACTACCGAAATCACCATTGATGGAGAGAACTGCGATATCTACTTGGATTCCTCGCATGAGAATCTTGGAGCCATTCATGATGACGTACGACGTCGCCGCAGGGATCTGGGATTCTCGGAATCCGACCTCAATTAAGGACTACTCGTTTTTTGTTCACATTTTTCTCTTTTTTCAACTTTCCTTCTTGTTTCTTCTCACGTTCTCAGATTTCAGGTCTAGACTTATTACTTATCGGACACTTTTTTTGATAGAAATAGGATGATAAGAATGATCAATCACTTTCTCAAAAAGAAGTCTTCTGCTACACGCTAGCCATCTATTCACTGATATCAAATTTTGCTTTCTTTTTTTGCAACAACAATCAAAAGTTCAATCTCATTTTGTGTTATATGACATTTTCAAATGAAATCATTCATTCCGTAATAAAAGACGAAAAAATAAGAAAATAATTCGTTAGTTTCCAAAAAGATACATATGCACATCGGATATCATTCAAAGGTAAGTGTCTTGAGCCGATGAGGTGCTCGTTGGTTGAGAAGTTTTTCGTGAAGATCGTCGGCGAGTACTGTCGGTGAGCAGCGCGGTGTATTGGTTGGGCTCATCGATACTATTGGCGCACAAGCGTGAGCTACAGTTTCCAAGGGATCGACTACTGAAAATAAGAGATTTTAAAAGGGAAACATGAATGGAAAGACACACAAAAATGTTAGAAAAAGAAAAAAAATGGATTATGAAATATGTCACTCTAATTTGAAAAACTTTGCATATGAAGATCAGAACAAGGATGTTCGGAATGGAATTTATCGGAATATCGGTATTTCCGAGTTTCAAAGCTTTAAGATTGTGGAATATTCTGATATTGAGAAATGTTGAAATTTCGGTTTTTCGGAAATTCGGCATTTAGAAATTTCGAAATATTTTGATTTTTAAAACTTTGGAAATTTTGGCACAATTTGATTCTGAAAATTTTGCAATTTTAAAATATTCCGATGTTGAAAATTCAAAATTTTAGGATTTCATATAATATTCCAATTTGGATTTGAGAAATGATTTGATTTCCGAAGTTTTGAAATTACGGAAATTCAAATAAAATGATTGGAAAATATTTCAATAGGAACTTTAGTTCATTTGAAACATCCCTAGCTCAAACGTTTTATAACTTTTTGATCTTCGAATTTCAAAAAAATTCACACATTGGGAACCTCTAAAACTTTGTTTCTTGTCCATCAGACTCTGCATTCGTACTCCTTCTGAACTTTTATTATTTCCCACAATGGCTTATCACCGGGAAAAAAACAGCAAACGTCATGCTCAACCCACCTCTTGTTAAGCATACTCTCTCCCTCTTGTTTTCTGACATTTTTGTGTTTTTCGAACAAAATGATCCAGAGCTTTGGCGAGAAGATGCATGCTAATGCCACATTCGCCGACATGGAAATTGAAATGCACAGAGATGACGTTTGGATCTGGAAAAAAACTCATTTTGGTTGAATTTTCTGTAAAAACAAGAAAAATGTGAATCACCTGGAAATCGCTATTGGTTCCGAAGAAGAAGAAAATCCAACTGAGCCAGACGACGCATGTGGTGTACATGGAGAATCCAATGAATTTAGTTTCATTGAAGTTTTCCGGAACTTTCCGTGTCTTCACCGCATAAATTGTACATAGAACAATCAAACCACCGTCATAGGCAAGTGAGTAGAGGAAGTGATGATCCGGAACATTGCAAGTAAGAACAACCTGATCCCTAGTTGGGTAGTGATGTCTCCAACCTGAAATGCCCTCAGAATAATAGACACGTCACATCATTCTCAATTACCTGGTGGCACTACAAACAACCAAATAAGACTTCCGATCAATTGTACGCCAGCGAGCATAGCAGTCATGACAACCTATAAATGGTGTGTTTCCGGGAAACTGACAAATGGACCAGAGAAAAGAAAAAAAGAGTACGACTGACCTGAGAGATGGGAGATATGAATCTTGGACGTTGAGCAGTACGAGTGCTGAATATTCGAAAAATTCGGTTCGTTTTCACAAACATGGCTGAGTAAAGACAAGAGAACGCGAATCCGATTCCGGTTCGTTTGATAGCACAGACAATTGCGCTAGGTTTGGAGAGTAGAACGAATGTCATGCAATAGCACATAATCATAGAAATGAGTAGAATGTAGCTGAGCTCTCGACCAGAGGCTTTTACCACTGGCGTTTCGTTGTATCTGAAAAATTCCTTTATGTGTTATATGTACAGACAGTTCCGGTCACTAAGAACATATTTTTTGTTGATTTTCGGATTTTTTAACCATTTTCAAGAATCTTTCAAGAAGCTCGGCTGTCAAGTTTCCGATAACTTTGAAGTTTTTGGAGGGTGTGAAACAGACCTAGATTGGTAACTTTGCATTCACAGAATATCTTAACAACACCTAGTTTTTCTGCTTTTTGTCAATTTCTGAAAGACACCTGTAGACACCTAGACACACGTTCACGTTTTCAGCACAGAAACTGTCCAAAAATTGACCTTCAAAAATTGGCAAATAGCTGAAAAATTAGAAACTTTCAAAAAATTCTGTGAATGCGAAGTTCTCAATCTAAAACTGTTTTACATTCTCTAAAATCTTCAAAGCAATAGCAGAATTGACAGCCAAGCTTCAGACGTTCGAAAATGGTAAAAATGTCCAAAAGTCTACAGAAAATATGTTTCTCGTCACATAATTCGGAGGGTACAGCAATTCCAAAGTACAAAAGGGGTACAAAATGGTTGTACTAAATCGACGGTTCAGAGGTGCAACATTCGGATTTTTCGGGTATTTTGAACTACTGAGTTGGGATTTTTGTACCCCTAACATGCTTTGCACCTGTATGAGTCCAAAATTTTGGTACCCTCCGAATAAACTGTAGGTTCTTAAAAATTTTTCTTACATCACATAAACCGCGATCACAAATAGTGTAGCTATGATTCCGACAACCGCTAGAATTGTTGGCACCAAAGAGTACATAGACTTCCATCGCATGTACTTTAGCTGGGACAGAGATAGATCAAAGCACCCATTTCGGTCTTGGGTTGGCCACCATCCTTGTTCACAAGCGACACAGTGAGTTTCGTTGATAAGATACTCGTAATCCTCGCATTTACTACACGCCCAGCAACATTGCTCATCCTGGAAACAAGAATTTAAAAATTCGTCTTTCCCGAAGTCCCACCTTAATCAATTGTTTCCTGAATCCAGTTTTACAGGGTAAGGAGCAAACCGACACTGGCGTATGATCTGGGTCCCACCATAGATTTTTCTCATAGATGGTTAGCTGAAAAAAGAGTTGCCTAATTAACTAGGCGCCCACGCTTATGATGACGACATACGTTGTTCTCACTCCAGTGTCCAATTTCGACATAATCCGAAGGCGAGCTCTCGTCATCGGTCATGCTCCGCTTCTTGTCCATCGACTTTGGCTTGTATGTCAAGATAGTGTAGCTAGCCGGCCCGTCTCCTTGTGGTGAAAATCGAAACCGTTTGCCGACAATGTCTAGAAGTATAATGCTAATGAAGAAGATTGTAGTAAGAGGAGGATCTCACCAGTGAAGTTCACTTTGAGAAGATAGTTCTGATAGAAGTCACTTCCGTCTATGTTTTGCATAGCGTGGCAAATTTCGGGTTGCTTACTGTAGCGAGAGATCCAGTGGTTTTCAATTGCATCATCCGGACAGACAGATTGTTTCATAGACTGAAAAATGAGAAATGAGGGTATTAAAAATGGAGAATCTATACCTGAAGACCATGAGCAATCGCATAGACGGCATCAATTACAAATTGAACTTTGTCATCAGCATTAAACCCTTCCGTGGATTGTTTAATGTCTTCACATCTGTAAGAAGAACAATAAAGTCATAAAAACATGGTCTCATAAATTATAATGTATATCAGAGCATTTTTTAGTCGATTTTTGGCTATATTGACCATTTTCAGGAGTCTGGAGCTCGGGTGTCAAGCTCTCAATTGCTTCGAAAATTTAAGAGGATGTTAAACAGACCCAGATTGAAAACTGTACATTCACAGAATTTTATGGAAATTCCTTGTTTTTTAGCTCTTTGCCGATTTCTGAAAAACCCTTTTTTTCTTGTTTTTATTAAATACTGAAAATGTGGCACAAAACAGTTGTCTTTCAGAAATCGGCAAATATCTTGAAAATTAAATGTTTTTAAAAAATTCTGTGGGTGCAAATTTTTCAATATATGTATGTTTTACACCGTCCTAAAATTCAAAAGTGTTCAGAATCTCGACAACCGAGCTCCAGACATCTGAAAGTTATCAAAATGCCCGGAATCAACCAAGTTCAAAGATACTTACATCACTTTAGGTTCACTTTAGACGTCTTAAATCGATTTCAAATGAAAAACTTCCTGGGGTCTTGAAAATGTTAAAAATTCTACTTTTCAATAAATATAAGTAATTAATTTTCACGATAATTGCATACACCTGAAATGGAAGAATTGCTTACCTTGTAGCCGTTGTCCCTGGCGGCGTATCAAATTCACATTTGTACTTCACTTGCCACAACTCCCTCAGCCATTTGTTCCTTTCAAACGCCTCTGTCCCAGGATGAAGACTCATGAAATACTCCTCGAACGACGGCACCTTCTGCGACGCCAACATCAACACAATAGCTCCTTGAGCCGCCAGCCGGTTATCACCCGCCGTGTACTTGTCGTTGTTTCGGTCCCACGACTCTGACGCCAACCAGATGATACGTTTTTTCGCCCCTGATGTCAATTTCATCCTTTCAGCTGTGTATCTCAAGATGTCCGGAATGTATTCGGTACCCACGAACAAGACAACCACCGTAGCTCCCACATTCTTCTCGGGTTGAAGTCTGGAATTTTTCGCTCTTTTGATGGGAAATCTCTGGTCAAAAGCCACTTACTTTTGCACCAAATTGTTTATCGACTCTGTGAAACTCTCCTTTTTGTTTTGAATCCTCTCTTCTAAAGCGATACAGATTCCTTTCTTCCTTGCCTCCTTTTTGAAAGCGTCAGCACCTGAAATATTCATGAGCGTTTATGAGAAAAATGAATAAAAAGGAAATTCTAAAAATAATTGATCATTTACCCAATTCTCCGTACTCATCCGCTGAATAAACCAATGATACATAAGACCATCTGAATCGAACAGCTATTTCTACCATAGCCATTGCTTGGTAATCGTCAGAGGGAACAGTTCTGGAAGTTGCTATTTAGGTCCATTATGAAACAAGGGAATTTTACCTCGCAAAATATTCAAATCGATTTTTATCAGATAAATCTGCATTTGTGCTAGCTGGACTGACTTGTGCAATTCGAAACAGTCGCAAAAGATTTGCCAATTGCACAGAAACGGAACTATAACTTCCACCGACTACAGCTGCCACATTTTTCTTTTGCGATTGCTTTTTGACGTTCGGATCACTTCCATCTCTGAAACTCAACAACCAGATAAGATACCCAGTGGTTGGGACTCACAAGCAAACGTAATCCGACGCTTCCGAAGACCCAATCATATCCCTAACAAAGTCCAAACTCTGGTTTAATGCGTACGCTGGATTTGAGCATGAATCGAGAATTAATGCACCCTGAAATCATTTTTATAGCTCAGGCATCCTTCAAGATCCCCCTCTTACCAATTTGTACCCGCGAAGAAAATCATTTTGCATATTGATCTGATCCAATGCATACAGCATTGCTTCCACTCGATGCACACCCCTGGAAGAGCCATTAGTTTTTATTGCCCACTGGCGCCGACTCACCTGGTCTCTGCAATTTCGCCACATGGCTCATCTCCATTTAATGACTTTGAGTGGACCGGGAAGACGCCACCGATTAGAATGTCGCCAGGGATACGAATTTGGCGGACCTTAAGAGGGTCATTAAAAAAGGGAAACTTAGGGGTACGGTAGGTAGAGCACTTAGGATTTTTATGACCCCCTTTTTTGGCAGAACAAGCAAATATTCTTATTATGAACTCATTAAAACTAGGGGACTAAGATAACCATGGAGTCCCAATTGCTAATTTTTAAATAGTACCGTACAACAAACAGATCATTCCGAACATTTTTAGAATTTTGCCCATTTCAAGACTATTTCGACTACCGAAAAACCTGTATTAGAAGGGACCCTCTAATAGAAGGGTTCTCCGAGAGGGGTTGGGAAAGATAGAAGGCCCCTTTGTAAGGAAGGTCCCCATTCAAAATGTGTCTGAATTTGAAAAATTTTCCGTACGTTTTTCAGTGAAAAATATTCTGGGAATTTCACAATTTTATAGAAATTTGTTAAAATACTATTCTTTGAATGAAAACATGCTTAACTTCGGAGAAATTGACAGATTTTCATGAATTTTGTGATGAAACATTTTGGTTAAAATGACAGGAAAAATAGAAATGCTCCCTAAAATTGAATATCCCAATAATAGAAGGGCCCTCCGGAGGTACCTTGGAAAAAGAGAAAGGCCGGCCTGTCTAATACAGGTTTTACGGAATTTCAAACTCCAAACCTTGTGTTTTATGTTTTAAACCTTTAAATTTTTTGCTAAGCATCCTTTCAAAGAAAAAAAAATGTTCACATTACTAATGAGCTAGTGCAGGAATATCAAATTTCTCCACTTCGTTTTTCTTTCTAAAAATTTACAATTTTTTACCTTTGGCGGAGGAGCAAGATCAATTGGCTCGACGGTCTGAAAAAAACATTCTAGAAGATTCTACCGGAAACAAAAATTACCTGTGCAGCCACATTGACATTGGCCAGTATCTGTGTTGCTAGCGCGAGCACCGAGAACATGTGTCGAGTTATCGGCGGAGGTTTCTGGAAAAAAATAGGAAAAGTATGATCAGAAAAAAAGTTGTCCCTCTCCCACTGCCAAAATTCACACGCACCAGTAGCAAGCTATAGTTTTCCAATAAAGTCTCATTCACCAACGCAGTTTTTTTTTCTCAAGCTCCTTTTTTTCTTATTGTTCATTCAGTTTTTCTTCCTGGAACTCCCCTACCCAACCATGTACATACTAATGGCTACTGTGAATCAGCTTCGATTCGTTTAGGCAATGAAGAAATGTGGAAGAAAGAGTTTTTTTGGGGGGGGGGGGGGAAGGGGGAGATCCCATCTTTCTTTCTTACACCACACCAAGCCTATTACGTATTTTTTCGAGGCGCCGAGCGTGGAAATTTGAGATTCTTAGTGGGAGCAATAAGAAAAAAAAGAAAAGAAGGAAAAGAAACATTACTTCAAAAACTAAAAAGGAAGATTATCTACCATAGATCGTAATATATACAGTTATGGAAGAACGTGTGGGTGGCAAATATTGAACTATATATGCTGTAAGCTCAACATCTGCTAGACCTGAGGGATTTATGTGCAAAAGTAAAAAAATTAATCTGCTTTTTTCCACAATAAATTGTGGATCAACAATTTGTAAGAGATGTACTAATGGTAGGTAGAAAAAAGGAGAAATTAATCCCTTTAGATTTTTGATGACACCCCCAAAGGATTTGTGCAAACAAGAACTTTTTGGTTCCTCAGATGATGTGGGCTAGAAAGTTTTCTGAAAGTCTGAAAAGCGGGGAAAAACTTGAATAAATCAAATTTCAGAATCCCAGAATCTCAGAAACGTCATCTGACAGCTTTGATATCTGAAACTCTTCGTAAATCATGATTTCAAGGAATGAGAAAAAAGTTTAAGTGTCCCAGAATCGTAAAATTTCAGAACTTCAGAATTCTAGAATTTCAAAAACGTCATCTGACAGCTTCGATATCTGAAACTTATTGTAAATCTTAACGACAAGAATTGAAGAAAAACTATCAAAGTTCTGAGAATCTTAGAATCTCAGAATCTCAGCATCTGAGGATCTGAGAATCTCAGAATCTCAGAATCTCAGAATCTCAGAATCTCGAAATTTCAGAATCTCAGAATCTCAGAATCTCAGAATCTCAGAATCTCAGAATCTCAGAATCTCAGAATCTCAGAATCTCAGAATCTCAGAATCTCAGGATCTCAGATTCTCAGATTCTCAGAATCTCAGAATCTCAGAATCTCATGATCTCAGAATCTCAGAATCTCAGAATCTCATGATCTCAGAATCTCAGAATCTCAGAATCTCCGAAAAACATTTTGCGCATTCTCGAACTCTCAAATATTTCCCAAAATCTGAAGTTTCAGAAGTTCAAAAACTCAAAGGTCCCAGTTCATGTTCCAGAAAGAGCAATTAGAAAACATGTGGTTTTCATAAAATGAGAAATTCTTGAATAAACGATTATTAACTAGCCAGTTGCAGATGAGCATGCGCTTTTTGACTAAGCCCCGCAACTTTAATTGTCCTCATTAAATTCAGTGTCGAACTTTTTGTGTATTTCTTCATGCTTAGTTCCTGTTATACTCACCATGACTTTTTATGACGGCTTAGAAAGAATACGAATGATCTTTTGAGAATATATAGAACTTTCAAAAATCCAAGGATGAGATGTTGGGGGGAGGTGTAAGTTAGGACACGGGACAAGAGCGGCAGAAAGATTCGGGTTAACAAGGCGCGAGAAGACGAAACACGATCCGGGGTGCTATATCTAATGAGCACTATGAGTATGGAAACTCTTGTTCCCTATATACATTCATATGTGTCGTTTGCATGTCTGTCTTTTCTGAAGAGACCGCTGGTCTCCGCCCACTTCACGTCGTCGACCTCTAGCCAATTTTCGGAAGGCGAGGAAAAGTAGAAGAAGAAGAAGAAGGAGAAGAGGAGGAGAATCCAAATCCGGGCGGCGCCGGAAGGTCCTGCTTTCTTCTTGCTCCTCCCTTACTTCCACTGCATCAACAGGCCCCCGTACACGCGACAAGACAAGATGTTGTCTCCCAAAAAAAAATTTCCATAATTCTCAATAAGAGGCGTACCCGCTTTCTTAAAGATTCAACAATGTATGGGTACGACAGATTGGGAAGGAACTGGAAAGAAGACAACAACAACAAAACATACCTTACCCACAAAACGCGCCTCATAAGAACTGATGGGTGGTCTGCTCCATCGAAGGTTGCGAGTTTTTGTTGGGATGGTGATAAGGGACGGGAATAAGCCACCAAGTTCTGAAATTTTGCAATTAGTATAGGTTGAAAGATTAAAATCAGAATTTCAAGAATTTCTGCAAGATGCAATTCACTGAAAAAAGTTTCAATGCTGTTTTACGGTAGAAAAATAGGCTTAAAGCTCAGAAGCGCCATACACGTTCCAGGTTTAAACAACATATTCGAAATGCTCTGATTAAAATAGGTCAAAAATTTTAAAATTAGAATGTCGGATTACTGTAGGAGCGAGCTAATTAGAAGAAGAGTTCGGGTTTGATAGTGGGAAGAGTATTAATTTTAGAAAAATTAGGTCAAAGCATAGCAAATCCAAAAAGTTTAAAATTCCGTCTAACCACATCCACAGTAACGGACCTCAATTACTGTAAATAAAAGGTAAGATCCAAAAAAAGGTTGATACAGTACCGGTCAATAAGATGTACGAAACCTTATTTTTCACTGCTACTTTGCCCGTTTCGACCATTTTCAGGAGTGTGAAGCTCTCCTGCCAAGTTTCCGATAAGTTTGAAAATTTTGGAGGGGGTAAAACAGACCCAGATTGAACATTGCATTCACAGAGTTTTCTCAAATTTTCTAGACATTCAGCTATTTTCCGAGTTCTGCAAGACACCTGTTTTTACCAGTTTTTAGTACAAAACAGGCCAAAATGATTAACGGCTAATTTCAAAAAATATGGCAAAATTGAAATCGAACAATGTCATCATAAATAATAATTGAACCCATAATTCCAATTTTTCCAAAAAATGTCTACCAATATCAAATTTTTGCAGGAAATTAAAAACCATCATATGTGAAAAGAAAGCGAGCGAAAACCGCTGACAGCCTCAAGACCGCCACTTCTGACGCGGAAGAGAGCCTCATTAAAATTGTGGAGCGCGCCCCCCGAGTCAAAGAATAAGTGGTGAATGAAAAGAATGAGATTCCTAGATTTATGAGTAGCCATTTTTCATTTCATTTTTTCACGTTTACCATCGGTACGTGGCTCGGAATCGATGACGACGGGGTTTGAATGTGGGAGAAGAGACTTCAGAAGAAGCCTCAGCCATGAAAATGAGAAAAAAGAGCTGGGTGGCTAGCAGAATGAATGAGGGGAACGGCACTTCTATCTAGTACTGAATTTTAAAGTTGGAAGACGACTACGAAGAATAATGCCATGGATGGGGGGTGGAAGAAAACAAGTGATGATGGAATGGAAACTGGGAGCAAAAAACAGAAGACCAAGAGACGGTTGGTTAGAAATTCGTAAAAATAAAGAGGATCTGAATATATTTCGAAGAGAAATCTGAAAACACAAGTCATTCCTATTCCATCGACAGGCAAAGAAAAGGAATTGAAATTCCATTCAGTTCATGCTTGCTCAATTATTTACTCTTTATTTTTCTCCACGTCATGGATTACGTTTTACGGGGCTGCAGAGGGAAGTTTTTATGAGGATCAGTTGGTTTGGTTGAACTTTTGAAGTCAGTAATTTAAATTGGGCTATATTTCCAGCTACTGTAGTGAAATGAAAATTTCAAAAATAGGATGTAAAATTCCGGTCAATAAGATTTACAACGTATCAATAAGATTTACAACGTTTTCCGGTTAATTACCATGCTGGCAGTTTTCAGGCGCCTGGAACTCAGCAGAAAAATTTTCAATTATTTTGAAAATTTTGTAGGATGCAAAATGGACCTAGATGGAAAGCTTTCTTTTCACAGAAATTTTTGAAAATTCCTATTTTTTAGTATTTTCCGAGTTCTGAATGGCACTCCTTCTTTGGACCGTTTTGGGACTGAAAATGTGAAAAACAGGTAACTTTCCGAAATTGAAAAATGACTAAGTAAAAAGAAAAGTGCTGTAAATACAATGGTCAGTTTTACATTTTCCAAAATTTTCAAAAAAAATCGGAAACTTAACAGTCAAGCTGCAGAACACTAAATACAGCCGAAAATCCACTGAAAAAAACTTTTTTTCTGTATCTAATTGAACGGTACTGTAGACGCAAACAGTAAACTCGAAAAAAATAACTGAAAAATCTTCTCTCTAATACAAAAACAAGAAAAAACATTCAAAATTAAAGCCTTTTTGACGATTTCATCAAATGATCGAATAATATAATACCATTTTGAAAAATGCTCAAAAATATTGGACCCAATCATTCTGTTATAATAAAGGTCAAACTAGGCTTCAAGTCTTACAGCACGATGTCATCCAAGACTTTTCTTCCTCTCTAGTTTGGCGATTATGCACCCAAAACTTATGGAAAGAAGAGTCAAATTACCAAACAAAAAAAGCAGGAAAAGAAAGAAACCGACGACGCAAGCAATGTCCATCTTTCCCCCCAAAAATGTTGCGGAAGAGACAGCCCCTTGCACTCACCGCCGCGGTTTTGAATTTCTCAATTAAAACCAAAACTAATGCGCCGATCTACGTGAAAGGCCGGCTCAGTGTCTCAAGTATATGGAAGGTAACATAATCTACAAGAAAAAGAGAAAATTAGAAGAAGAAGCAACAAAAAAAACATCAGCACAGAAAAGGAGACAAAATGAACAAGAACAGGCAGACAAAACGCAAAAAAAAAACACACAGATAGAGAAACGAAAAAGCGAAAAAAAATCTTGAGGAAATGCGGCTAATTTTCAATTCGTACTTAGCAAGATCCAAACATGAGCAGAAGCGTATTTACATGCCAATGATGCTTATTTCTGTTGTTTTTTTTTTGCACCAAAATGATTTCCATAGACCTAAGCGGTTGAGGTCCCTGGGGTCCTATCAGTTTTGATTCTACTCCCCCATCAATCTTCTCCCAGATTCTAATCAACAGGAGGTTTGCGTAGTATTATTTCAGGAGTAAGTTGTGCAAAGGAAAAATTGAGAGGATAGAAAAGAAAATATTTAAAAAAGAATATGTACTATTCCTGAGAAAAAAATGGAACAATGCGACGACATCAAAGATTGCGTGGAGAGCTAAGAAAAAAGACTTGTTTTGCCTCAACAATAATTCGATAATGTTGGCAACATTCGCTACGAAATTCAATCAATTTTCCACACCATTCGCTGGTTTTCTTCAATTTTGCTGGTTAGTTTTTGAAGGAGGTGTTCTTTTTTTGGCGATGAATAAAATGGAAAATTCGTAATGGAAAATTTTCTATAAGTTTTTGTGATTTATTGGTCGGAGAGTTTTGAATTAATATGTCAAACATAGTTGACAATCTGTAATCTAGTTTTTAAACGAAAATTGATAAAAATTCAAATTAATAAATTTTTTTGGGTATTTGCAGTTCTTTTCAGGCTGAAAATTTTTATTCGAACCATAACTGGTAGTTTTTGTAATTCGTCATTTTTTGATCTCAAGGATCTGTTGGCACGAAATCTATTTACGAAATTACAGAATTTTTAAGAAGTTTAGTTTTCTGGCGTAACTTTGAAGGTGGCAAGTCGTTACCAGCAAAGCTACATGGCGCAAAACTGAAAGCATATTAAAATTGACAGGCAAAATCGAGAAGTATAATTTATAACTCTATACATTCATGCGAAAAATCGCACAGTTAGTCCAAAAAACCAGAAAACTTGCTATCTATATAAATTGAAATAGAATTGAAATTTGGAAAATTCTAAGAATCCAAAATCCGGAAATTCCAAAAAAAAACAAAATTCTTAAAACTATTAAAAATGAATCAAAAAAGCAAATGTGTGAAAAATCCACGCTCATTCCTGTGGTTCATTTTTCTATCAACACAAAACAAAGACACATATACGTTCTCCTCCTTCAGTAGTCTCTGGAGATTTTTCAGGAATCTTCTAATTGTCTGCAGAATCGACGAAAAATGCTATATAGAAAACAAATATACAGATAAATATGAATGCAGGTATAACGAGTTAGTGGAAAACGATTTTTAGAGTTTTGGGAGATAGAAATAAATAGAAAATGTGAAAAAAAGACAATAAGAGAATAAAATAGAATAAGACACCCGTGGGAAAGTTTTTTAGCGATGAAACTGAAAATGAGAGGTGAGAAGAACTAGAGAGGATGGGATGATATACAAAACAATACTTTTAGGGGAACTCTCCTAGGACTAGAAGAGTTTCCAAGAAAAGTAAAAGTGTCTCATTTTCATAACTAAGAGTAACTTGTTGTCCCTTTTTTTTTGTCTGGAAGTAAAAAATAGAGGAGCCGTAAGTATTTCCCATTTTCTTCGTTTTTTAGCACCTACCAGTACCAGACAAGAAAAGTAAGATTAGTTGAAAACACTCGAAAAACCCGAAATACTTTTTTTCCGATGAGAATTTTTTTCAGTTTTGTGGTCAATGAAAATGTGTGGAACTAGGGGACAAAGGGAAAAACGGATCAAATAAAATTGACGGATTTTATTTCAATGTATCGCTTGGAGCCAACAAAAAAACTTGGTGTGAAAATATTAGTTGTGATGTGCACTATAATTTGGGAAAAAAGGATTGGAAAAGCAGAATAATTAGGGATCTAGGCTGTTGACTATTTGTTCCTTTTTCGCATATCTTGATCGAAACGGAACATTTAAAGATCATTGAATGTCTTCAAATACCTCAAAATCACTACTGTAAAAATATGTGGAACAGTAAAAATCAAACAAAGCCTAAAATTCGAAAACCGTAAAGCCTCTAATGAACCATACTAGAGTCTATTTCAACCAATTTATTTTCATAAACATTTTTCTAGTCGTCTGCTTTTCAAAAAATGTTTTATACACAAACAAAAGGTCTAAAGTTTACAATGCAAAAATTTTGTTTAAGACCTATTAATTGATTTATTACCGTAAAACTCATAAAATGACGGTGCTCTAATTACCAAGTTTGAGCCAATTTATTTCAGTTTCCGTAAGAGATATCGAGAAGTACTCAACTGTAAAAGTGTTTTTAAAATTATGGTAAAAATCTTGTCATTTTAATATCTTTCCTAAGAATTATTTTTTAATATCTTTCCTAAGAACCGAGATAAATGAACTCAAAGTTGATTGTCACGAGACCTATTGAGTTTTACGGTAGTTGTTTACCGTGCTATTCATTCTAGAATCTCTAAAATCTCAATTTCCTTATAATTTGCAAACCCTAATTCGAAAAAAGCTCAAAATTTGCAAACAATCTAATCACATAAAACATATTCTCTCTCGGCAAAAAACCTCGACTTCCTGCCTGGGAGAAAAAAACCAACAACAAAAAAAGGTCCGGAAACTTGTTGAGAAAATTATCGTTTCTCTCGTCTCAACATGTTTCCTTTTTATTCTCCAGATATTATTTTATACTACTCTAGGCACCGTGCGAGAATTTCTTTTTGGGAATCTGAATATCTCAATCCAAGAATGGAGAGGAGAAAGAAGAAAGAAAGCATAGATCGTGTGTAGAATTTTTCTTTTCTTTCACTTTTCCACACCAAAACTACCGAATTGAATTTTCGAGCCAGCGGGGACCCCGACAAAGGAAAGTGTGGGACAAAGATGACGCAAGTAGTACTCGACTTTTTGATTTTACACATAAAAAAATACTTCACTGACATTTTGTGTTGAACAAGTTCGAAACCTACGACCAATTATGTGGAAGGAGTTCTTAAGAGCTACAGCTAGACATTGAAAATTGTTCCAAACTCCTTTTTTTCCTTCCAAAAATATTTTTAAAAATATTTTTTCCGAAGTCTGAACTTTTGAAATTGGATCTGTCAAAGAAACAAACCATGAATAATGTTCTGAAAAACGCAAAAAAGACATTTCTTCAAACTCACATGTCACAGTTATACTATGACTATATAGGCGGGAAGATATTCTCTAACAAAACCAATTAGCGAACAGCTCTTTGGCTATATTTTAGTCATTTTTACTCGTTCTTACGATTCCTTACTCACCCTTCTCGTTTCTTGGAACATGGAAAAGTGGGGTCAATGTTTCCCGAAAAAAGAATAATGAGGATGAGCAACCAACCTTTTAAACCAAATGACCCTTCTAAGTGAGCTCTCATTTTTCATATAAAATTCAGTGCTCTTTGGTTGTAATTTGTTTTCCACTTTTCAAAGGAACAAAAAACCTTTCGTGACCAATTTATTTAGAAAATACTGGAGAAGAAGAGCAATTAGAGAGGATCACGAACTTCAACACTCATGTACACACATACACATACACATAAGAAAATTCTAAAAAAGAACCAAGAATGAATTCGAGAAGAAGACACTAAGAAGGAAGAAGCAGCAGAATGTGTTCTGATGCTTCCTCTAAATTGGCTCATATTCATCCTGGGGATGCTCCAGGGAAAAGTATTCGTGGTAAAGTTGATAGCCAATCGAGGAAATGTTGGTCAGGATGAGTATGCTGGTGATGTAGGTGGTCACGACGTCGGCAATGATGTAGTCCTTCTGGAAAATAGATTTCTCATGAGAATGAAATAATCAACTCACATTAACGATGATTAGAAGAGATGACACCAAAACAAAATAGGCTACAAAATGGTATACGAATCCGTGCATTAGTTGGTTACGCTTGGAGCCGGTGTATAGGGTGAAGTTGTAGCCGCGTTCACGTTGCCAAGCTGGAAATTATTTTTGGGTTACACATGGGATTACTAGTCATTCCTATTACAATTAAAAGTTTTAGAAAATCATTAACATTAAAAAAAGCACAAATTTGAAAAAAAACCATAAATAATCTATACAACACTTCTATTATCCTGGTTCCTATAAAAGGTATCAAAGATCTATCAACAGACAAAATGTTTCACAAACATTTTTTCAGTTTGCAGTTTTTTGACATATATTACAAAAAATGAGAAAATTAAGCTTGAAATGGTCGTATTGGAGTTCTTTCTTGGAAAAATACCAATTTTCTATTTGGAAAAATTTCTGGGAACTTTCTAAATAAATATATAATTTTTGAAAGTATTTTTAAAAATCAAATTTGCATTATTTAAGTTTTTTAGTAAATAAGGGCGTAGCTGAATTGGTCTAGAAATCATTGATTTTGGTTTTGGACACGAAAAAGGCACGAATGTTCAAAATAGAAAATATCTTAGTTTCTCTACGAAAAATATGCTAGTTCCTAACAAAAAAACGAAACCGTTCTGGTCCCTAGAACTTGTAATTTTCCCGTAAAAACGTATTCTTAAATCCCAATTCCTATTCGATCGGGCTATTATGACATTTTCATATAATTTGCATTCCTCGAATAAGTTTAGAAAATCATCTTTTCAAAAAAACTAACTTCTAAAATGACACAATGTCTGAAGTGTGTTGGCAGTCATTGCAAGTGCTGTTCCAATTGATAAATACATGCGGTTAATCTGAAAAACTCAATATTTTTGTTTTGTCTTTTTTCTCAGACTTACATCAAAATCCATAGTTGCTGCTCTTCCAGACGCTGTCAGTAGAAAAGCAATGAAGAGAAGAAATAACACAACATTTGTGATTCCAACAGTAATAATTTCTGTTAACCTTTTTCCTGGAGTAGCCGCTCGATCATATTGGAAAAGTTCCAGATGATCCGCAAATATTCTTGTTGCATCTGCCACCAACGTTAAGCTGTTGCCAAGAACACCGAGAGTGAGCTGTAAAAATACAATTTTTAGGATAAAAAAGTACGGTAAAAGTAATTCTAGTGGTACAACAATTTTAGGGTCGTTGAGGTACAAAATCCACAACTAGGAATACAAAATTTTAATTTTTCAGGTATATTGTACCTCCGAATTTTGTATCCCAATGACCCCTAATATTCTGTACCCTTCGAATTATCTACCACAAAACCCACCTGAGCAATAACCACCGCTAGCGTATAATACGTGTTCAATTTCTCTAGCATACTCTCTCTGAAAAGTGCAAAATGACATTGAAGGAAACAAACAAAAGTTGGTCACAAACCGCTTCTGATAAGAATGGGTTGAATCGATGCGAATGCGAGGAATATCTGGTTGCGGGTCGAACATGTTTTCTTCCATTGCGACTCTGTGAGAAAAAATGATTGAGGAGAGATAAAAAAGGGTCTTATATAATTAAAGACAATCGAAAATTAATACCTCTCTAGAACAATGCACCGCATGATTATACCTTGAAGTGTCAATCAAAATATTAGCGCGAAATTTGAAATTATTGAATGAAACGAACATACCTTGTGACAACAATTGCAGCATAACCTTCCTCACTCATATTTTCTAATTTCTAGATCAATACAAAAACAGACAACAATGTTCGAGAATGATGCGCGCTCAATCTTATCAAGTCAAAACGCGTGCCGAGTAGCCAGTCAGCGTTTTTTTGACATATAGTTTATGTTAGCTCTTCTCTCCTTCCTATCATCCCTAATACTAATCTTATCTTTTTTCTGTTCCAAAAGCGGGGATTGTACATAAGCCCTAAATCTTCCGTTTTTGTTTTTCATTATTAGCAAAAAACTTCAAAAGGAGGAAATTAAAGAAAAAGACGGTGAGATGGTCTAATCAGTTGATTTGCTCTCGTCTCCATTTGATAGTGCTGTTGACTAGAGACTACAATGTTTTTGTTTTGTTCATTAGTGAGACAGTATGACTTGTGCTTTGTGTGGAACAGACTTGTTCAAATCGGGAAATCGGGATCCCCGTTTTCCCGGTTTTCCCGAAAATTTTCAGGAAATTTTCCCGACAGGAATTTTTCCAGAATTTTTTCCCGGGAATTCTTCTCTCCCGACGAGAATTTTCTCGAATTTTTGTTTCGGGCATTTTTCCAGCCACTGTTTTTTAGATTTCTCAAATTTTCAAATATTTCTTGCTTTTTTGATAGTTATCCAAGCAAATGCCATTGAACGCTTTTCAGAAACTTGAACAAATCGACAAATCTCAATATAAATTGAGAAAAATTCACTGAAAAACAAACTTTCAGATTTTTCCCGATTTTTCCGAAAATTCTGGAATAATTATATCAGGAAAAACATCGGGAACAAAATTTCCCGAAAATATTTTTCGGGAAATTTTTCGGGAACCCGGATTCTCGAAAAATAATTTTGGGAAAATGTTTGGGAACAGGAATTCCCGAAAAAGATTTCCCGGACAAGTATGGTGTGGAATAAAACTAAAAATGTGGAATCGATTCTATCCAGCAAACTCGACTAAATGTGATAAATTGTCATAAAACGAGTTTTTTCCTAAGTATTTTATGACTTAAAACAGTTTTGAAACTCACTCAGGTTTCTGAAAAGCACAACGTTTCAAAAATTAAATGTAATGATACTGGACTCCTGAGATACACTTCTTAACGATGCTCCTGAATTTTCTTGGTAGTTCTGAAACAATTATGATCCGCCCCGGTGAACGCAGATTTTTTAAACTTAAAAAAACTTCTTAAAAGTTTAAAAGTTTTTTAAAAATATTTAGTAACGACACTGTTTTTTAGAAACATTTGGTAAAATTTTGTATACATGTTTGGTTGTCCCCAAGTTTTACGAAATGTCAGGCATTCTTCTTTTGGAAACCCGAACCAAGAAAATTCTGAGAAAAAACCCGGCCCGGGCGTTGGTTGCTCACTTATCCGAAACCTATAAAAATTGTTCCAGTACTTTTTAAACAAAGTTTTGATTTATTTTGCTGAACATTTATTCCGAAACTTTTGATTTTGTCTTTAGTAACTTTCTCCTCTTTATGAATTTCTCTGTTTTTTTTTTTTTTTTGAATGAAAGTTTTTCATTTTTTCGAATTTTGAAGTTGAAGATTTTGGATTTCACCCAATACCAATTACTTATTAGCCATGGTTTTCAAAATATCCCACAAGCCGATTTTCGATTTTCATGTTTCCCAGCATCAAAAGAAAACTGTGTCTGGTAAAAATGAATACATCCGCCAAGTGGATCCGTTAGACACTTTACCAGGAGAGTGTCTGTTATGATGATGTTTTACTTATTCTCCTACCGCTCCGGGTACTTAGGATCTAGTTCATGAACACATGTCCTTGGAAGAAGAAGAATACCCACAAACTCTATTGTGCGCCTTCCTTCATTACACACCGCCGATACCGACGTTCAAAAGACAAAAACTGTCGCCCATCGGAACCACATTTCAATACTCAGACAATATGATGAGACCCCGGAAATGATATAATGAAGTGGGCTGGTTGCTGAGAAGGTCAACATTCTTCTTGGTTTTTGGAATTGTGATTGCCCTAAATTGGGTCCTCGATTTATGACCGTTGGGTGTGTAATACAGAAAATACAGATCATATATTGTTATCAGCTGAATTGCAAATAGAACGCACACATACAAATGTATTGTTCTGCCTGGAAGATGGTGTGAGAGTAAACATAGATGGACGGCACCTAAAGATGTGAACCGTTGATAAATGTCTTTGTCAAACAAGCATCATTTGGGTGTAATACACATATTTATACACTGTTATGGTGAATGATACATGCGTAAAGTTGTTCAATCTAGGCACAATAAAACAAGATATGGTTTTTCCCACTTTTTGGCTTTCGAAAAATCCGGGAAACTTGTTTTTTTGGTAAATGTCTTTTTGAATAGTAGTTGATTTTAACCATTTTCAGGAGTCTGGAGCTCGACAGTCATATTTCTAGTCACTTTGAAAATTTTAGATGGTGTAAAACAGGCGTAAATAAAAAATGTTAAAAAGCAGTCTATAAGAACGTGCCAAATATCTGAAAACTAGGATATTTAAAAAATTCTTTGCATTCAAAGTTTTCAATCGAGGTCAGTTTTGCACCCTCCCAAATTTTTTAAATGATCTGATATTTGACAGCTGGGCTCCATGCTGCTGAGTATGGTCAAAATGTCCAAGAACCAACTGAAAAATACCTTTTTGAATAACTTATCAACCAGTACTGCATGTGCTCAAAATACAAGATCTGGTAATTTTTTCAATTCTTTATTTTTGGTTTTTTGAAATATCACAAAGATTTTCTGATTTCGTTTTTAGAAAAGTAGAGATTTTTAAATTGACCAGGGTCATAACCAAAGTTTAATAGCTTCTTGGACAATTCCAAGATCTGTTATCCTAAGTGTTTTTTTTCAACAATTCAATCAGTGAGACATGGAATCCCAAGAACGCTTCTTCCAAATCCATTAGCAGCAGTCCACGTCGAACTGTCGGGCAATCAAAACTGCCTTATAATTATAACCTAGGTGGCGGGGTGGTTGGTCGTAGATGTGAACGATTTGAGAGAAGAAATAATATCCGTACAATTATCCTGCTCCTATTTTTCGTGCGACACACCGGCGGCCCCCACGCGCATGGTGAGCAGGTGTTCAAATTATAATTTGAATGATGGGCCGACCGTTTTGTTGACCTACCAGGACAGAGCTCATCCTTTGCTCTTCTCTCAACAGCTTATCTAGAAATGGATAAAATTAAAAGACGAGAAAAAAAATGAAAAAAAAAGGAAACGGAATTTTTTGGGTCGTAAATTCCAGCGGTTTTGTTCTAAAACTTTTTTCTGAAGGAAGGCACTACAGACATTTTTGAGAATATATCTAGAAAATCATCGAACGACGGGTGGACACACCTTGAGAGGAGAGAACTTTTTGCATCTCCCGTTTCAAGATGACAATCTTCCACCTCTCATCTCGCGCTGAACACATTCCTTCCACCCTTTTCCGACCCTTCCATTCCTCCAAAACCTCTCTTTTATTCTGTTTCTCTTCCTAAAATATCGATAAGAAATTTTTTCCTTCTATTTACACTGATGGTCCATCTCTCTTCAGTCTTTACCTGGCACACATACTCATGAAGGTACGCTTTTTCTCCACCACCTCTTTTTGTCTAACGATACAAACCAGCCCCTCCTCACGACGTGTCATAACACTGGCTCCGCCCACCTCTTCTTCTTCCCTTTTGCATTTCGGGAGGCGGCCGATGCGAGGCCAGGCACCACCACTTACCATTCATAGTGTGGTTGTGTGCGCCCGTTGCCTCCTGCCATCCTACTCTGGTTGTCATGCACAAAATGAGCTTCTACCTATTCTTGCACTGATTCTATTCATGACTATCTGTTGGTATCTATTCGCTATTTGAACTGGAACAGTTTGCCATCCGCAGTTTTTTGTAGTGTGCTCCGCGCCATCTAAGTGCCCGAAGCACCACGAGAAGCTGCAGATGGAAGTTGCAGTTCATAAAAAGTGCAAAAAGATCTGGAAACTATGGAAACCATAGAAACCAGAGCCCAGAATAACTATTTGAAGTTCATCTTCCCATATTATCCACTATTTCCAGATTTTCCAGTTTCGATCAATATTTTAAGCTTGATGCTCAGACAACGTACACCACACAAAAACAAAGAAGCATCCAAAAGAAAATCCCCTGACGAGAACCTCCATTTTCGCAGCTCACGCACATACACGTACCCGCTCATTAGCATTTCACGAAAGACGGGAAGAGAAAAATGAAGCCAATATGTGAAGCCGGGCAATGGGAGACGTGATGTCATATACGAAGCTCAAATTTTCACTCGGAGCCACACGGGAAAGGAGAAGAAGAAAAAGCACATAAGTATACACATCCGCAACTTTTTGTCTTTCTTGTCGTCGAGAATAAGAATTCGTTGGTTGATTCTAGATGTGCAATCACAGAAGTGAACCCCTTTTCGGGGAGAAGAATTCAAAACGAAGATGTACTGTCAATTTGGTTTCGTTCCGAGAAAAAGAGATGCTATCTGAAAAGATGTGCGAATAACTAATAAATAATTTGAATTCATACATGTCGCGGGCCGGGCCGAGATTTAGCAAGTATGTTTGAATTCATTTTTTGCTTGCAAAAAACGAGAAAAATTGTTCAGAATCGAGATAAAACCGTTGGAGCCTGGCTTCTGAAATTTTGATAACGAGTACTCAGTTTTCTCCGTTTTTTGGATGCTTATTTCATAGCGCCAGGATTTTCAATTAATCAGAAATTTCCAAAAATTATAAAATAAAAGTAGCAGAAGTTCATAAACAGGACAGGGGTGGTAAGAATTTTCGGAACAGACTTCGGAATTCCAAAAAATCATACTGGAGTAATTACAAAGTCTTTTTTCGTATACACGTTTCAATCGAAATAGTTCTAAATTTGGAATTAGAACTTTTCGAACTACAGTATGCCGAAAACGCACGCAAAGAAGTAACCTTGCGGGTCTTTAACAAAATTACTTTTTAATATTTTCTCATTTTTTAACCAAATTTTTGCTCTTCTGTGATGGGAAAGTGATATTCCGAAAAGTCAGAATGTCCTAAATTTTCAAATTCAAAATATTCCTAATTTCCGCTAATATTATAATTTCAGAATACGAAGGTCGGAACTTGGTATTTGAAATTTTCGAAAAATTTTGAAAATGTCATTCCAATCATTCCTGTTTTATGATCGATGGGTATCTTTTTGAGACTAAATTTCTGCACAATAAGACTATTTTTCTGACTTTCTCTCTGCTGTATGATAGGCCCAAACAACTGACGTCTTAAGGATTAACCGTTTTTAAAATTTAAAACTTTGAAAACACTAAAAATGTCAGCCAAAGAAAATGTATAATTTTGCTTACTTCAATAAATATCCATTTTCCAGATTTTTCAAATAACACATTTCGATTGTTTAAATTTCCAAGGAACATTTTTGTCGGATTAACTGATTTTAAACTTTTAAGGTTTTTTTTCAAATTCAAATGTTCGAATCCGAAGTCTCAATGCTCAATATTTGTATTGAAAGGATGATTTTCAAAAAAAACCAGAATAAAAATCTTTAAATCATTTTTTTTGATTAAAACACTTACCGGATGATGAAACAAAAATGACAACATCTCTTAAAGAAGGAGAAAAATCGGGCGATACAAGACGACAAAAAGTGCAGGATGAGGGGGAACGGAGCAAGAAAAAAGGATAACATATTTAAATCTCTAAAAAACATGAATAAGAGAGAGAAGATGAGAAAAAGAGAAAGAGACATTTTCAGCAAGTAAAAGCTCGTCATGGGAAGAAGGAAAAGTTGAATTGGTAAGGTGCGCGTAGAAATCTGACATAAAGAAAATTAAAAATTGAAAAATAAACACATCATATCGTTGTTATTCCAGACATACCTCCGTATTTTTTTTGAAAGAACATAATTAGTTGGAGTTCGTTACACATAAATCATCGAACCATAGAGAACAATTTTTTGATTTTGATCTTGATTTTCAATTTACAACAAAACAAAATTTTCAAAAATCTAATGATAATGATAATGTTACAGTATAAAGAACGAGGAACTTAATTTTTTGATTGAGATAATGCGCAAGACGAGGCAGGAACAGGAAAGAAACAGTTGGTGTGTGTTTTTTGATTGAGGGCTGAGCAGGGATGAATGAGGAAGAGAAAACAAAAAATGAAACATTTTGAAGGCAAAAAAAGTGAGATCAGAGAATTAAATTGGGACTATGTAAAGAAAAAAAAAGCACCGTGTTGAATTGTTATTTTGTTTTTGATCTTTCGACATTTCACAGAGAGTCAGAACCAAAAGAAATATTGAATTTTGAGCGGAAATCTCTTCAATATCACAAGAAGGAGAAAATTTTTTACAAAAAGAGGGTAAGAAGTCAGATCATCGAAGTCCGTCCACTGGCAGATGCCGCTCGGCTGGATCTTACTGCCGCTGGTTTCGCTGATGTTGATGGTTGTTGCTGGTCAACACCAAGACGGGAGAGGTCGTGAAGGGATTTTGTGACTTCGATATTCTGAAAATATTGACGTTAGAGAATGCTTGGGAAAAAAATATATGGGAGAACTCAAAAATAGGAATGTTTGAAATTGAAAAATATTTGACAATTGTTGTTATTCTATTTTTTGTTCGTGAATCCTTAAAATCTTTTAAAAATGTTTCAGCCTTATTATTCATGTTTCTTCCGCGCATGTTTCGATTGAAAGATACAGTACCCGTCAAAAATATTGTCTCAAACGCATTTCAGTTGATTTTCGGTCATTTTGACCACGTTCAGGAGCCTAGAACTCGGTTCTTAAGATTTAATCACTTTGAAAATTGTGAAGGGTATAAAACAGACCTGGATTGAAAATATTGCATATACAGAATTTTCAAAAATATCCAAGTTTTTTCCGATATTTTTCAGTTTCAAAATACCGATGTTTCAAAAAAGTTAAAACAGCTAAAAAACTAGGAATTTCGAAAATTCCCTGAATGCAAATTTGTTTTATACCCTCCGATAATTTCAAACTGCTCGGAAACTCGACAGCCGAGCTCCAGATTCCTGGAATTAGTCGAAATGGCTGAAAATTAATTGAAAAATACATTGTGGTGTACTTTATTGACCGGTACTGTAAATGGTCCCAAGATTTGAGAATCTATAAGAGTGTTTACGGTTACGTTTTCAGATTTGAATTTTTTCTAAGCTAACTCTTAATTTATTTTTTATGGATTTTTATTTCTATTCTTATTCACTTTTCTCGTTTTTTAAATTTCCCCAGAAATGATTGAATTCTGAAAACGCGCCCCAAATATGATATAGCTATAGAAAAATGAATATGCAGAACTTTTAAAATGCCGCTAAAAAGATAAAAAGATAATATTTAGCTAGAAAGATTTGAAAAATAGGGCATCATGCATGGATACTACAAAATCAAAGACAGAATCGTGTATGGAAAAGAAAAATAAATATAAAAGTGCTCTTGAATGATCAAAAGTTCCAAAAAAAAGGAAAGAGGAAAAGTTCATCATATCCAACAAGAGTGTACTTCTAAGTGTGTCAACAGTGTTTTGTGTGTGGGTGGTAGTGATGGGGGAGATGAATGGTGCGCCAAATTCGGAACGGAAAACTTACATTGAGTTGAAGTGTGGCATAAAGGTGCGAAGAGGATTTTTTGGGGGTACTGTAGAGAAGAGATCACAAACCAAGTTGAATTTTTTTGATCTGGTAATGGAGTTTGATTCTTGTTTTATAGCTTTTTTGATGAGGCAAAGAAGAAGAAGACCCGGTATTTGGAGTTGGTGATGGCAAAATGGTGAAGGTGTTTGATTCGTTGACATTGGCATTTTGGGGTAGTGGTTGAGTGTAGAGTGGTGGTTGATGGGAATGGGGAGGTTCACAATCACAAGTCATTCAAGTTTTATCAGCGTTCGGATGACCCGAGTCCTGTAACCGAATCCACAATTAGGTACATTCCTCGCTCTCACAATTTTCACAATTTTTTGTCTCTCTCTCTCTCACATTCTCCGATTTTTAAAAATTCTTCCTCTGCAACACACAAGAAATATGAAAAATAAGAAATACCAAAATCTATGTGAGGCAGCAGCAGGCAGAAGAAAAAAAACCGAAAAATGCGAGAGAGTTATGCCTAATCACAAACACTCTCGGCGAATGAAAAAACACAAATATACAGAAATCTACTAGAAAGAGTGCACTAATCGTGGAAGCGAAAGTTTCTGGCTG
This sequence comes from Caenorhabditis nigoni, assembly GCA_027920645.1. Classification (NCBI taxonomy): domain Eukaryota; kingdom Metazoa; phylum Nematoda; class Chromadorea; order Rhabditida; family Rhabditidae; genus Caenorhabditis; species Caenorhabditis nigoni. Next base: position 4,256,970 of record CP115869.1, read on the forward strand.
AAAAGTATAAGCACAAGATAAATCATGAAAATGGGGATTGTGTAGTTTGTGTAGGTGTGGGTAGGAATTTATAGTGTTCTGATTGAAAAATGAAAGAAATGGTGTGTCACTGACCTTTTTTCGAAATAATCGGGAGAAGAAACCAGGCTTACTGGTTCCATTCCTCCTTTCTTCCATGTTGATTCCGTCGGGACGGAGGTTCCAGACGAGGCTACCGTCTTCTTCATAGAATGTGTTGAGCTCAGCGAAGCACTCGGTTTCGATCATCTGAAAATCGTAAAAATTTGAAAATATTTTTTCTAGCGGTTGATTTTTTTTCTATCACGTCACCATCAATTTAAATGCGTTTACCGTAAACCCTGTTATAGAAGGACCTCCACATTGTCAAGTTTGAGCTGAAATCTCTCGGTTCCTATGAGAGGTACCAAAAATGTGTCAACTGATAAAATGTTTGTGGTATTATGATAAACAATTTATCAGTTGACAACTTTTTCATATCTTTTACAAAAACCGAGAAAAAGTGACGGTATCTAGAATTTCCTAGATTCCCTTCTGGGAATTTCTATCGGTTTCGCAATTTTCACAAAATGTTTATGTTGATAACCTCTGTTCAATTCTTCTAGTCAGTCAGGTCAAGCCTTTCTGACATTGTCAGAAGTCTAATTTTTTATTTGTTCAGCAAAAGTCGATACTTTGAAATTTGAAAACAGATAAAACATTTTCCAGATTGGCGACTGAATTTTGGTGTCACTGAATTCTTTATAACTTTTTCTATGATCAAACTTTAGAAAATCGTCTGATTTTCTGAATTTTCTATTTATCTCAATTCGAAAATTTCCCTTTATGTCAAAAATTTTGAGAATTATCGTGTTCAGAAATAGAAAATTTAACATCTGAAGTTTTCTAGATGACCATGAAATTTTCTATTTGGTCCGATTTGCTATCTGCCAAAAAAAAACTAAAATATAGAATAACTACTCACCTCGCTTTGCCATGGTATACTAACACATCCAGTGTTGAATTTTCCGTAGAATTGAGTGTCGGTTGCATCTAGCCGGACACCTTTCACAGTGCTAAACTGTTCGATATCCAAAACATCTTTGGCGTATACAGCTCGAGGATCTGGGCAAAATGGTGGTGTTACCTAAAAATTCCCAAGTTTAGGAGCTCCCGTTAAACCTCCCTAACCTTTCCCGCTTCCATTTTCTTCCATGGGACTGGTTCTCGACCCGTCGCTGTGTCAGCAGTGTTGAAAAATGGATGAGCTCGAATCTCTTCGGCGCCGTCTTCCGGTTTTCCAACTCGTCGGCATCCGAGCCGGAACCCCGGTTCTTTGTGTAGCAACCCTCTGAAAATGTTGTGTTATAAGTACATACAATCACGCTGATGATCACTGACCGACAAAGAGTTCGAGCCGCTTCGCTGAACTTCTCCGAATACTTTTCTTGATCCTCCCTAACTCGTCGTTCGACTTCCTCCCGTTTCACTTTCTCTTTTCGCTGCCGAAATGGAGCTTTTCCTTCGATCATCTCATAGATCAAACATCCAACACCCCACCAGTCGACACCATATGTATATCGTTCATTTTTCACTATTTCTGGAGCTGAAAAAAAGAAACGAAGGGAATTTGAAAATTGAAAAAAAATCGCAACTCACCCATATAACCTACAGTTCCTACTCTACCCTTGATCGGTTCGTTATCTTTTAATTCTACAGCTAGACCCAAGTCTGATATCCTCACGTGGCCGAAATCGTCAAGAAGTATATTTTCTGGTTTCAAGTCTCTGTACAAAATATGCTCCAAATGAAGGTGTTGCAGGCCGAGCGTGATTTCAGCAGCATAGAACTGCACCCGTTTCTCATCGAATCCACCAGGCATCAGGTTGTATAAATGAAATTTTAGGTCGCCACCATTCATAAGTGTTAGCACTAGGCAAAGTGCATCCTTGGTCTCATAAGCGTAAGCCAAGCTGACCTAAAATATTTTTTTATAATTTTTGGGTATATCAGAGGTGAGGTCCTAAATTCGGTTCAATCCCTCCAACCACGGTCTCATCACGCAGGGACGTTCGAAAAGGAATTCGGAATTCCGAGAATTCCAAAAATTCTGACAGGAATTTCTGCGAAACTTTTCATCGGAATTAGATGTTTTTGGAATACGGTATGTCGCGGAAAAATTGCTTACGGGCAGAACTACTTTCAATTTCAGCGTTTTCAGAATCGGTCTTGTCAATTTTTCACCTATTTTGGAGTGTTCCTGACGGAAAAATATAACTTCTACATTAATATTCAAATTTTTGAAAGTTCCGAAAGTTCCGAAATTTCGAAAATTTCAAAGTCAGAATATTCCGATATTCCAAAATTTTTAATATCTAACATCGGAATTTTCGAAATTCCGAAAAATTCCGACAAGGTCATTCCAATCATTCCTGCTCATCTCTAACAGTGTGGACCATGATCCGACGGATGGGACCGATTTCCCAACTTGGGACCTCTTTTCTGCAAATGACCCAATTTTTTTTTGGGATTTACACTGGCCCCTTTTTCATCTCCCCTTTCTGAAAAAATGAAAAAAACCTACAACGAATGGCGAGTTGACCTTTTGCAGAATTTGTTTTTCATTCAAGCTCAATGTTTCAGCGTGTCGCTTTTTCACTCGCTTCTTCTCCAACTTTTTCAGCGCATACATCTTTCCCGAAGCTCGAACCTGAAAAAAAGAAAACCAATCATTTCGGAGTGATTGACAACGACCCCGTTTTCTATTCCCCAATGCACCCCCAACCCTCTTTCGTCTTGTTCTTCATTTGATTAATGACCCAATATCCGGTTCATTCTCTCCCGAAAATGGGCAGATGGTTGGGTCGGGGAGAGGAAGAAAAATTGGAGTTGGGTGAGAATAAAAAATTCAATTTATCCGGGGAACCCCGTCATTTTTCATTCGCCTTCTTTATTTTAGCTAGCTCCGCCAATCTATCTTCCCCACTCCGCCGAAAAAGACGTGAACAAAAATTAATTTATCAAGTTTTTTTTGTTCTCATCTTATTGGTTCAATTGTCGACTACCAGCTTTTTATGACACTCTAAAACTTGGATGGGCCGTAAAAAACCGAGCAGAAGCCTACGATATCTGCTGAGTCTTTGGTAAAGTGTAGGGGGATATAAAAAGTTGGGTATTGGATAGGCAAGAGAGATAAAATGGGTTATTCAAAAGGTTCAGATGAAAGATCAATTCTGAGAGACATGAAAAATTTTATTGGGATCTGTTAAAAATTTGTTAGCATATTTTTCAGGAGTTTGGAGCTCGGTTCTCAAGTTTCCGATGACTTTGAAACATTTCGAGAGTGTCAAACAGACCTAGATTGAAATTTTTGCATTTACAGAATTTTTCCAAAACTTCTAGTTCTCAGCAGTTTCACAGGTAAAATGCGAACGGATCCGTTTTGGTGTCCACCAGGTTTTCTATCCGTAACGGGTCCGTTACGGACAGTTTCGGGAATCTGAGTTCGCGAACGGATCCGTTTGTTCATCATTCGCGATCGGATCGGATACGGAATTCGCGTACGGACAGAATACGGAGTGACCCGCAATAATGTGCGTGTTTTGCTGGAAACGGTTCGCGTACGGTCCGCATACGGTTTTTATTTCAACCGCGCGCGAACGCGGAGCGTCCGTAACGGGTCCGTTCGCATTTTACCTGTGTTGCCGATTTCTGAAAACCCTATTTTGAAACGTTTTGTCCTAAAACGGTGAAAAATGAAAGTGTCTTTCAGAAATCGGCGAATAGTTGAAAATTCGAAATTTTGGAAAATTCTGAGAATGCAAAATTTTCAATCTAGATTTTTCTTACACCATCCATTGTTTTCAAAGTGATCGAGAACTGGACAGTCGAGCTTCGGACTCTTGAAAAGCTCTTAAAATTATTTTACTGATAGAATAAGCGATATGCTTTTTAAAAATAGTTTTTCTTGGGCCAATATCCAGAATATCTCTTTTCACTTCTCAAAAAAAGTTTCTAACTTCCCAAAATCCCAAAAATCCAAAAGATCTTTACCTGACACGCGCACACTTCTCCGAATCCACCTTTGCCTAATACTCGATACAATCGAAACGTATGCTTATCCACGGGCCTCTTTTCCAACCATTTCCATTGTAGAAACCGATGAAAATACATGGTCTGGATGAATTCCTTGAACGGCTGCTCCTTCAGATACTCCCGGGTAAGCCTGAAAAAAGAATTGAAATTTAATTTGTCAAATTCGACAAAACTTTGTGTATTGTACGCCCCTCCCGTCTAGTGCATTCTCATCTACTCGTTTTACTTGAAGTCTCCGCACACGCGAAATTTATCTTTTTTTTCTTCGTTTTCTCTTTTCCTGGGTTTTTTATCCCCATGAGTCGAGAGGATAGGGGCTCAAAATAGGCAGAAGGGAGAGCCAGGGACAATGTGATGTTCAACACAGGTCCTTTGTTACCCCACTGTTATTTTTCATGGATGTACACACAACGGCACCCGCCACCACCACGGAGCCACACTGGTGCTGCTGGAAATTTTTTTTCTGGACCCCCGGCGACTTCATCTAGCGAAGCACGCACGGGAAAAAAAATAGCGGCAGGGGAAGCAGCAGCAGGAAAATATTTCAAAATTACATATTGAGGAGTAATATTAACGGCACACGGGAAGAGAAAGAGAGACGGAGAGAAAAAGAAAAATACGTTTTTTTTTCAGAAAATATGTCAACAACTCGAGGGGTAGAATTCGAAAAAAATAAGGAAGAAAAGTTGAATTTGAACATGTGAACCTTGCAGGTGATTCTAGAAATCCAAAATCCAATTTTTTTCAAAACCCCCCCCCCCCCCCATGAGACTCGAAAGATCAAAAAACTAATGTAAAATTGATCAAAATGGGTGAGAATCAAATTTTCAAGACAATTGAAAGAGTCGAAATCTTAGAGCTTCTAACTAGCGGTGTTCAAATACCTATAGCTTTTTTCAATTCAATATACTCAAATAACTAGAATTTGAGATTCCAAGTTTCAACTTTCTGGGATATCGGAAATTTCAGATTTCGGAATAACCTAATTTCAGGACCCTGGAAATTCAAGGTTTCAGAATTTCTCTGAATTATAAAAATTGGATTTTTAAATTTTTGGATTTTTGGGACTTTAAACTTTAGAAGCTTAGCATCTTGAATCTGTGAAGTTCGAAAATAAAAAAACTTCCCAAATTTGCTTACAAATATCTGAATTTGGAATTTTGAAGAGGGAAGTGTCAAGGATTTCTTAGTTTCAGAGTTTGAAAATTTTAGATTTTTGTTACCGAATATCCTCAGGTAGTAGAACAGGCAATTTTCAGATCAGAATTTTCCCAACTAATAAATTATTTATCATATTATCATCAATATTTCATCAGTTTACAAAATTTTGGTATCTTTCATAGAAATCTAGATAATTGAGTTCAAAGTTGACGGTTTGGGTGAGCTTTTTTTTCAGAGGCAATCAGAGATGTCCGTATTCCGGATTCCGGATTCCTCGCTTTTTTTCATTCCGAATTCCGGATTCCGGATTCCGTGAAAAAATGTTTTGACCGGATGCCGGATTCCGGATTCCGTGAAAAATATTTTTGTCCGGATGCCGTATTCCGGATTCCTGAAAATTTTCATTTGTCCGGATTCCGGATTCCGGATTCCGAGAAAATTTTTTATTCCGGTATTTTCAGAAAATGTTTTAATCTGCATGAATTCCCTGCTGTTTTTGGACTTCCGCGATTTAAAATGCAAAAATAAAGCACAAAATGTGTTTTTAAACATTTTTTATGCATATCGGAGACCTCGAAATTCCGAATTCTGTATTCCGGATTCCGGATTCCGAGATTTTTTCATTCCGGATTCCGGGAAAAATTAAATCATTCCGGATTCCGGATTCCGGATTCCGTGAAATTTTTACTTGTCCGGATTCCGGGAAAATAATTTTATTCCGGATTCCGGATTCCGGATTCCGTTTTTCAAAAAAGTCATTCGGACATCTCTGGAGGCAATACGGTATTTAAAAATCTAAAAACCTCAGGTACTGGTCAAAATTAATTTTAAAGGCATTTTCAAAAAAATCAGTACAACTAATTTTAAAATTACAAATTTTGATTTTTCTTTAATTTATATTTTTTCGACTACACTACATTTTTTGCGTCTACAATCTCAAAACTTCGCTCTACCCCTCTTATATCGACTCAGGTCCAATTTCTGTCTAGAATTATTTCATCTGGCTCCTGATTTTCTTCTGTGCCTGATTTACAGACGTGTTGTTTCATTCAAAAGCTCTCTCCCTCGCTCTCTGGAAAAACATCTGCCTCCGTGTTTTATTTTTATGTTGCGATCCTGTCTAGACAAAACTCGGAAAAACATGCTGACAAAATTGTTTCCGCAACCTTTGTACTCTGATTACTGAAAATGTTGTAAACTGTTATCAGTTGGTTATCAGTTTGCCGGAATAGGGAGCGTGGATTTTTTCTGTCGGAAGACTACTACCGATTATTTCCTCTTGATGTTTTTTATATTATGGAGAAAACCTAAATTCTGATTATCTTGGGTATCCGTCGACAACAACAAAATTCCGTCTAACAAGGGAAATTGTATTAACAAAAGTCTCACCTATATGGCTCCGAAAATATATCACTCCTCGGCTCACTGTCATGTGTTGCCGAGTCTGCCGTCGATATACATGTTGATATTACCTCGTCGCTCAGAAATGCACACCACACTTCCTCATCCGTTGAAGACTGGAAAGGGAATTTTCAGAAGAAGATTTTCAGGGTTAAAAAACGTACCGATAGATCTTGATCGCTTTTTGATGATAGGAGGGCTACGATTGCCGACGCTAGGTCCCTCCTGGATTGCCCATCGTCGTCTGATGTTTCATACTCTTCTACCTGCAATTTATTTGATCAGTTTGACTCCAGGAAGCTTCTCATTTTTTCTGAATCGCAGGAAAAGTGCGCAAATGAGCTTTAAATTAACACCACTACACTCCTTTTTGTCCAGAATCTAATTAAACGACTGGAGAACGCCTAAAAAAGAAAAGGACTCTGGTTTCTGGATTTCTAATTTTTCCTACCCGCCTACACACTTAGAATCAATCCAATTAAACATTGTTTCTCAAATTTTCTTATGTAACTTGATCTAAAAATGGGTAAAATATGTAGCGCCGCGCTTCTAATTAGCACGGATTCATTGAAACTTCTTCTCTTGTCAAAAGTACTCTCACATGCACATGCACACATGTACAAACATAAACAGAGAGAGAGAGAGAGAGAGAGAGAGAGAGAAAGAGCCGCTTCTCATCCTCGCCATCTCACAAAAACCGCCGGTTCCGCCTTACTAATAATCACGAGCGTCCAAGAAAAATTGACACCTAATGGGACGAGCTATCTCTCTTGCTGGATGGGTCCTCAAATTTCAGGCGCAAGGAAAAAAAAGAGAAATAAAAAAATCTTCTTGCTCACCTTCGTTTGAAACTGACAGCACTGATGATATTGAGGATTTGTCGCCTGGCAGAATTCGTGAAATAGCAACTTGCCGATAGGTTGCTTCTCAACGACGAATGCATAACTGAAAAGGGGTACACCAAATAATTCATCGCCTTCCAACATATATATATGCATTTCCGGTTTCTCACTATACATGAAACGACTAGAAATTGAACTAAAGGTGAATTTGAATTTTTTAAAAAGTTTAAAAACAAAATAAAACATACTCTGGTTCCGGTGGCGGTTCTCCGTTTTCCTTTTTCTGCGGTATGCATTCTGTATAGTGCGGAAACTGTAGATAATTTTTCCATTTTTTGCTCTTCCCCTTTTTCTGACCACCACCTGAAATCGAATTAAGATTATTGTGTTGTTTTCAATTTTCAAGAATATTGTATGTTTCAAAAATAAGAAAAACAAGACAACTCACTTTCTCGTGCCTTGATATAGACTGTATTGGCGACGATGTTTTCAATCTCCATAATCCTATCGTGGCTGAGCTAGGCAACAAAGGCCTGCTCCGGTGGTGGACGACGATAGTCTGACAAACAGAATCGTTGTTGGTTTTCACGGGGGCCCAAGATATATCTCGGGGCCATACACACAAGTATTTAGTACAAGGGCCGGGGGGTCAAAATAAATATGAAGAAGTCGATGAAGAGCAAGAAGTGGGATGGATTGGTGATGATGAAGACACGGCAACGATGTAGAAAAAGGAGAAGAAGAAGAAGTAACAGATAAGAGCAATATAGGAAAATAGGGCTTAGTCGTGACTAACTGGGAGGGGCCAATGGTGCTGCTTCTTCAGTAACGGGGTGTGAGAGAAGAGAGAAACGACGAAAAGGGTGGCTCTACGTGGTCTGCCTTAGGAATGCGGGCAGAGCTCCGTCGCTAAAACGAGGGCCGTCTCGGCAATAGAGCCCGACGACGGGTCACTCTGTAGGGAGAAGACGACGGCGGGAGGGGTGCCCACTTGTAAGCATCGCCTTCTTTTTATTCCAAAAATGAAGAGAGGAGCCGGAGAGGAGCCGGAGAGGAACCGGAGAGAATTCCGAAAGACAAAAGCGGATAAGATAAGAAGGGGAAGTGAAAAAAAAAATATTTTTAAAAAGTTAGGTTCTTTGGGATCCATAGGTTGAAGGAAGGAAAAAAGAGGCTAGGAGGAGGAGGATGCCGCTGGAAAAGCGCGCAGTACACGCGTGCGCGGATAGGGCCTGCGTGTTGTCTAGCTGAACCGCGAACATGTTTTCTCTGCGGCCTCTCCAGCCTCGGCCAGTGTCGCCGTTTTTGCCTGTGCGCACCGCGGGGGCCCTCGGGGAGGCCGCCCGATGCCTCTCCTGCCTCACCCCATAGCATATACACGATACGCCGCACTCTACACACGCGACCCTCCACTCGTTCTCCTCTCTCTTCTTCAATTGCCAATGTCTCTGTGTCGCACTCCGCATTTCGTTTGATCTCTCTCCTCCCACATTTTCTCCTACTCCTCTTTTTTCGCTTTTTCGCTGCTTTTTTTTCCGCCACAATCAATAAAATGACAGCGGGCATCTGCATCTGTGCGCGAGTGAAGCGTCGCAGGACGAGTGAAAATAAAAAAATAGTACACGGCTTTTGAGAGGAAACGACCCCAACTTCTGGCCACCCCACGGATGACCGGCGACTGAAGTGGGCTCGGCCCGGCGAATGATACAATTGGAAAGTTGCGAATGAAGAAAAGGCTGGGGGAAAGGGTTCACAATGACCAGTCGAGTGCACGCGCTCTCTCGGACTCGCTTGTGTCGCGCCCCAAAAATGTTTCATTCGCCCATTTTGTTTCGTGTGTGTTGTCCTATTATATCTAATTTTACTAAAGAGATACAACACGCACATATATCCTTCAAAGCCGTGCCTAATCCATTAGTACATTTTATTTTGGCACGCGCTCGTCGCTCGTCGTGTAAAGTTTTTCTTTTTTTTCTCTTGTTCGCCCAATGGAGCACTACCAAAAATCTTGGAGCATACACCAATTGTTGTTGGAAAATGACCACTACTACAGCAAGACGTTTGTGTCAGATTATTCTGTCTGCTTTCTCTTTTTTCCGCCATTTTGTGTTCGTCGTCGTGAAATATGACAACTTTTTGGTTCTCTACTTTACGAAATTCGCCTATTTTTTCTATTTTTTATAACTTAAACAGCTATCATTTGCAATTTTAAAGGTGAAGAAAAGAGGAGAAAAAAGTATCAATGCGGTGAAAAAAAAAAGAAAAAAGATGAAAACTGATCTCGTAAAGCAATATGACAAACTTTTGACAAGAAACAAGAAGTGTAAGCCCTCAACCGTTTCCCTATATACGTGTTGTAAATCGAAAACAAAACCGAATTCGTCAAGAAAACGAATTTTCGATGAATCACTTTCTCAATATATCCGTCCATCTATTACATTATTTCCTTCGCTTGGTTCCTGGCCATTTTATGATTTATATGAATGTATATATACCAGATGGAGCAGTTTATTTCAAATAATCTCATGGTGAATAATTATTTTTCTTGCACTTTCTGTGAAAATCCCGCGCCCTCACTTCCCTTTTCTCAAAAAATCTGGTCTCAAATTTCAGGGTGATGACTGAAAAGATTCTATTCTACGTATACCGCGACTCTGGAACATCATCGGAGAGCCTCATCCGTTCTCTCGTAGAAGAACTCAAGAATTTTGTGTTTAGTGGTCAAGGAATTTCGTTCACTTCAAAAGGTTTGTCTTTTTTCATTCCATTTCTCTAGGGAGAATACGACAACGATTGTCATAAAGAATGAGTTCATACATCTTCTGGTATTGTCAGGATACTCGGGAATTCCACTCCTTGGGGAGCTGCCCATTGACTCGCCCGAAGACGACATTTGGAAGGTTCTAGCGGTTCTTTTCAAAATCAGCGCTATAGAAGAGGGACTCATTTTCAAAGTGCACACCGAGGACTACGATCGGAATCCGTTGGTTGTGGAGGCTAGAAAAAGCGACGTGCTGCCGGACTGGGCCCAGACGACAAAGACCTTTGCGGAGAATGTGAGTTTCAGCTTTTTTGCTAAATTTCAAGATTTCTTAAGGATCATTAGAAAAATTTTCGAACAAAAAATTCTGAAATTTTTCCATAGGTCATTTTTGAAAAACAGCTGTGCCTACAAAACCAGCCACAATCCAGCTCGTTGAAATCATTCTTGTTCATTTTCTCCAAAAAATTGTACATACAGTACCGGCCAATAAGGTATACTTCAGTTGATTTCTAGCCATTTTGATTATTTTCAGGAGCCTAGAGTTCGGCTGTCAAATTTCCGATCATTTTGAATAATCTTGAGGGTGTAAATTAGACCTAGGTCAGAAACTTTGCATTCACAGAATTTTGTGAGAATCCTTAGTTTTTCAAATATTTGATAATTTCTGAAAAATACTTTTTCACATTTTCAGTTAAACAATGTCCAAAAATGGATTTCTTTCACAAATCCGTTAATAGTTGAGAAACCAGGAATTCTTACGAAGTTCAATTGATTCAGAATTTTCAATTTAGGTCGGTTTTACACCTTCCGAAATTCTCAAACTAATCGTAAACTAGTCAGCTGAGCTCCAGGCTCTTAAAAATTATCAAATTGGTTAAAAATCAACTGAAGATTATTATTTTGTTTAGCTCATTAAATGATACTGTACATTTCCAAAAATTTTCCAAAAAAAAAAAAAAGGTTTTTTTTCCTCCAATTATACTGTAGCTCAATTTCTACTGTAGTCGCTCGCCCACTATTTTTGCATAACTTTAGCTGTTTTTCAGCTTATCAATAGGTTTCAATAGTATGAGTATTATGAGTCAGAACAAACATTGACATGAAAATGTTCATACAAGGTGAATAAAAAGTATATTCATATGACTCACCTAAGAACGTTTTAAAAAGCTAGATTTTGTATGAAGAAAACAGTTTTTTCCGAAACCTCATTAAATTTTATATTACATGTTTCGTCTATCACTTCTTTAGTGTAAAACTATCATTCTAATCTAATCAAATTACAGGTATTTGGCATGAACGGAGTGATTCATCTCATCTCACCGACAGTCACCGAAAAGTTCCCGAAACGTTCGCAGGTTGATACACTACGTGCAGTGCCGAACAAGACTAGGAATATTCTGGTTACAGAATCGCTTAGTGAAGTAAGTCTGGGGGATAACCGTTCTTTTTTTTTTTTTTGAAATCCGCTATACCTAATTATATGACCGGTTTTGGGCAACCTGGTTGTCTGTTTTTTTTTGGGCATTTTGACATAATGATCGTTTCTCAATAGCTTCCCCTCTAACGTTCACTATATACCAATTTATGCATTTATTTTGAGTAGTTTTCGCTTTCCCTCTTCCAACCCATTCTAATTCGATAAATGTTCAATCATTGAGGCGTTATGTGCGTATGCTTTCAAAGGCGTCGTAGTAGAAAAAACAACAGAAGAAGCGTTATGCATTTGATACTTAAAAGAGACCCTCAAAACCCATGTCTCTCTATATATCTATTCATTTCCAGAAGCTGAATTCGGCGGTTTCCAGAAACTTTGGTATGCATAACACCAGCATCAATGTGCCCGCTTCAATGGCGTATGTGGCCCGCCAGCGTCCGGATATTCTAAGTCTCGCTATCAGAGAGTTCATCGGAATGGACGAGAACAAGATCAAGGTGATAAATCAGAGAGAGAAAGATAAATGGATAAAGAGATATATATTTATCAGCGTATGTTGTAATCTAATCCAATCATCCATGTTGTTTCAGGAGCTCGAGAAGAGACTCGCCGACGAACATGACAGAGTGATGATTCATACGAGTATCAATGATACGGATTGGAAGGTAAGGAAACAAAAAGAAGATTGAAACTATAAAAGAGTGGTTGCTCTGAGAGAAAAGAAAAATGAAGGGGTATTTTACAAGAAAAGCGCTGCTGAGTGCCGTTTGGGGACTCAGATTTCACGCATATGGGTACACAAGGAGAAGGAAAGTCGACAAGTTTTTTGTCAGAAAAAAGAAACGTTACGTCACTCAGTTTTTAGAGATAGTTCAATGAGATGAATTCAGAGCTAGCAATTTTTATAGCTAGCAAAACTTGAAAGTTCCAATCTCTGAGTTTTCGAAAAATCCGTTAAAATCTCGAATTTGAACTACAGTATCTCCTCTAATATAAACTCGCCCAACGTTGAGCGTTGAGCTCAATTATCTTGATTTTTGTAACAGATATCAAAAAAATTGTTAACTGACATAATGTGTCTGATATCATGATTAATAATTTATTAGTTAACAATTTTCTAATATCTCTCACTTGAGCCAAGATAAATTAGCTCAAAGTTAAAAGTTAGGAGCTCTTCTATTGCAGATTTTACGGTAAATCTGAACTACATATAAAATTTCGGGCAGTTTTATTTTCTTTTCCCGTGCTTTTTAAAGTTTTTGGTCTAAAATTCTCGTTTAAATTATTTTCTGAAAATTCATTATAGCTAAGTATCTTTAAGGATAAAGCCCACAAAATGTTTTTTCTAGGAAGTCACTGCCGTTGCAGACATCGAATCTCCAACTGACATTGTCTCTCACCGTGTCTCCCTAGCTCTACTGGCATTTGATGAGAAGCATGCTTCAATTCCAAATGGAGTAGCTGTACCAGTTAGTGGACTATTCCAAAAAGTTGGTGATCGCTTTGAACGCGAGCATTTGGAATCCCTACGTGGTCAGTTTTTCGGAGCACCGCAATCAGCCACTCACCTTTATCAAACTGCAAAGGCTCTGGTGACGGGAAACCATATTCAAGAGTGCCGTAAAATTTTTGTTGGTGAGTTGTTCAAGAAGGTTAAAAAATCACAAAAATACCTCTGCAGATGAAGGATCAACAAGCAATCGAGAATCGGACTGCTCCGCCAACGAGGAGGATAGCAGCAATGTGAAATATGCGAAGAAACAGGTGTTCAAGAAAAAGAAGAGGAGTGGAAACTACGGAAAAAAGCGAGAGCTTGCGGCGATTATCGACCACTCGAATGCTCCGTAAGTTAGGAAAATTGAGATTCATATATATCTCATCTCAAGACGACATGTCTCAATATGGGGCGCGAAATCAGAAAGACAGAAGAAGTAGGACTAATGATGATGTCAATGTGAATATGTAGATTCTACATTGTGGAATAAGTGACTAGAAAATTACAACAGAAAAAAAAACCTCGGTGAGATTCGTGAATCGTTGGCAAAAGACAGAAACACACCACCTAGGCTAATTGACCTATCATTGAAACTTTGTGTCTGGGTGAAAGTGAAATTGGCCGGAAACTACCAGTGAGGTGGAATAGAACCAAACATCTTCTGGCCTCTGTTGAAACCTGGATGATGATGATGACAAATTGAACATGAAATTTTCACTTTCAGCGAACTGCCGAACGAACCGGAATACCAGCCGCCCGACAATTCGGCGTTCTTGAAAAAGTTTGAGCGAGCGGTGAACGGAGATGATTATTATAAGGTAGGAACAATTTCAAAATGCAATTATGGGACCGTATAATGGGGAAAATGAGGTCCGGTTGGGCGTTTTTATCAGTTATTTTTGGAATTATTGATTTCAAATAATGTAATTAGAGAAGGATAGTCTGGCTGAATACGTTGGGGTAACGTTACTGTAGCAGGGATGTTTGGAAAGAAATTTCGAACGCCGAAAATCCTGAAATTCCGATCATTTTTGAAATGAAATTTAATTTTTAAAACTTGAATCTCTTCGGGCTACGGTATGTCAAGAGATCACGTAAAAAGCTTTTATCTGTATTTTGAAACCTAGTTGCCACCTTTTCACCAATTTATAGCGGTTTTATGATGGGAAAGTTAGGTTTCGAAATTTTGAAGGTTGAAAATCGGAATATTCTAAGTTTCCAAAATTCTCAAAATCAAATATTTCAGAATTTTTAAAATTTGAAACTCGGTATTTTCGACATTCCGAGAAACTTGCAAAGTTCTATTTCCAACATCCCTGGTACTGTAGTAGAGAAAACTGAGAACTAGGTAATAATCAAAAAAAATGTGTAGAAAATTTGAAAACCTCGATTTTTTCAAAATTTTAGTTTGAATCCTTACGAAAAAAAAAATCAAAAATAGAAAATAAATTACTCAACCATATCATAAAAATGCTAGAAAACATGACATTTCAGGAAGTGAGCTATGAATTCTGTAGTTTTTGTGCTTTAGATAAAAATACATATTTCGAGGAAGTGGTGCTCTGGAGTAACCTTAGAGTTTGAGAATTTTGAATATGTTAGAAAAAAAAAGTTCGAGGAGATGATGTCCTCTGAAGCTTTCGACAACAAAGAACAGCTCTTATTCTCATTTTTCTTGAATGATGTGATCCATCTGATCCTTGCGCCATTTGAGCCCACGGAATCAGACCTTATTAACAAGAAGTTCTCCACACCCTATTCATCACATGCTCAATGACATCGTTTACTCCAATTTCACTTGTATTATACACAAATCTTCAGGCCTCTTCTGACGAGTACTCACTGGGTGAGGAGGAAGATCTCGACTTGTTCATGGCAAAGCCACGTAAGAAGGTGATGGAGGAGATGAAGAACAAGAATAAGATCAAGTTGGGTATCAAAGTTGCCGAGAAGCTTCCTACAGTAACCGATGATGAAGAGATTGACGTGGCTGATATGCTCCGTGCAGCACCGCCGATTGCTGATGCCGAAGATTTCGAAGATTTCGATGATATTTGAATTTTTTAAATTTATATGTGTTTTTTGAATTTTTTTCATTGCTACTGGGACCTACTGTTTTAGTATTTTACTCTTTCCAAAAAAAACATGACCAAAAAATCTCCATAATATATTCTAGCGCTTTACTTCTCCATAATTCGAACTACACAATGCAAAGGGTGCTCATTCTTAACAACTCAAAAACTTGTATAATTAATTACTTACTTGCCTTTCATTGTGAAACACTTACACTTCTACTTGGTGCCTTTCTTATTGTGTCTGCGCCTGCCTTTTGTGTCTTCCAGAACTTTCAAAATTCAGCTTTCACTCATTTTTCCTTCTTTCAAATCTTTGCAATTCGATTTCTTTCTCCCTGTTGTATTATAGATGCGTGGTAGTCTTCTTCCTCTTCCGTATTGCTCTTTTTTCTGACTCTTTCTCTTTCAAATATCTGCTTTACACCTCTTTTTACTACTAACTCCTATATAAATGTTTGAGTACTTGAGAAAAAAAAAAGTTTATCTTTGCAAAATTTGCATCCAGTTGAATAGGTTTTATGTCCCCGAGATGGCGAATAGCTTTTGGCACAACTAAAAAAAATGCTAGAAGAAGCAAAAAGCGGGATAAAAAAAATAATAGAAATCAATAAAAAGGAAAAGTTGGGTCGGCAACCCGTGCTCGGCGCCTCTATCAGAGGATAGGGTGATATTAAGGAAACAACGGATTGTAGCTACACGGACAGATAGATTTTTGAACTAGACGTTGTTTTTCGGCTACACTCGGATCAACGGAAGGCATGTGTGTTCTCCGATCATTTGGTAGCCAGGCATACAGTCGCATTTGAAGCTGCCAGGAATGTTTCGGCAGATGGATCCAGCTAAACAGCCGCCGAGCTGGAAATACGTCATTTTGAAATTTTAGATGTTTTGTTTCCAAATTATTCAGATCCTCAAATCATATGGGTCTCAGAATTTTGGTCCTGCCTTGGCCTACAGCTCCAGTCATGAGACATACAAAAATTTGATATTCAGTTGATTTTCGGAGTCTGAAGCTCGGCTATCAAGTATCGAATCAGTTTGAGAAATGTAGAGAATGTAAAAAAACCATTTATTGAAAATTTCGCATTTGCAGAATTTTTTGAAAAATCCCACTTCTTAGATGTTGGCCGATTTTTTGGAAACCACCCGCTTTTTTCACGTTACAGGCAAAAAAACGGGTGTATTTTAGAAATCCGTAAAGAGCTGAAAAACTAAGATTTTCCACAGAGTTCTACCAAAGCAAAGTAGTCAATCTAGGTCGTTTTTACACTTTCCAAAATTTTCAAACTAATCGAACACTTGACATCCGAGCTAAGGACTGTTGGAAATAGTCAAAATCAACGGAAAACACTTTTTGTATGTCTTGTTGTTTACAATTGCTGAGATATTCGATCCCCTAGAATCCTTAGGTCCATTTAAGTTTTTATTTCAAAAAGAAAATCTAAGAACCCGAAATAATTTTGAGGACCGAAAAACCATAGCCATCAGTGAAGCAAATCTCAGAGGTCTCGTCATTCATAGTTATCTCACTGTTTTCTATAGAATGTTTTTTTTTCTTTTTCAAAAAAACAAACAATCACTTGGCCTCTTGGGATCATGGATTCCTAAAAAACTAGATATTCCAAAATACGACTACCAACCTGTTCGCGGGCGTCCTGAGAGAAAGCGCACTCGTCGATGTCTTCGCAATACGTGCCATTTCCTTGGAAGCCCTGAAAACCGATGATTGTCCTATTTAGTCTCCCGTGGGACTACCAACCGTGTTACAAGAGCATTTAGGTCCGCGTTTCGAGTCGGTGCACGTCGCGTCCTTATGACACGGATTGACAGCGCAGAAACGTGCAAAGTCCCGACATCGAGGGCAACAATTGAACTTTTCATTGTACACCCAATCCTCATCCGGACAGCCAGGTGGTTCACATGTCGCGTATCTGGAATTATAAGTTTATTAAGGGGAAATTAGTTTTTTATACTCACTCTGAGGAGCACTCCACTTTGGTATCCCAACACTGACACCAATAGCAGTCTCCTGGCCAGAAGACTTCTCCATGGGCATTTGCGATTTTATGGTTTTCATAAAAGCACTTAAAAACAAAAATTGGTTTCAAAGATCGGCTTTTCAGATCGTACCTGTTCTCCACAACTCGGACAACAACCACCTTTCTTGATAATTGGATTCTTGCAAGTGACTGCCGGACAATCAATAGCTCGGCAAACGACATCATCTCTGGAACAAGGGAACATATAACTTGTTCAAGATTTATTGATTTACCTGGACAAACAAGTGCAAATGTTGCAATCCAAGATTTTGGTTTCATTAATCATGAGAAGTTCATTGTTGACCTAAAATATGGGTTCGACTGGTTCGAGAATGAGGAGCGGTACCTTGCAACCATCGAATCCTGGCGGAGAGACCACAATTTGCTCGAAGAAGATTTCGTCGGCATCCTTCAATGGGGTCTAGATATTAATGTTAAGAAAATCACACATGTTTTTTTTTGGAATATTTTTGAAATCGGATTTTATAAAGTACTGTAACTACCGTATTATCTCTGATAGAAGCCCACCAAAACCTACAACTTTGAGCGTAATTATCTCGATTCCTGTAGAAGATATCAAAGTTTTGTCAACTAATAAAATGTTAGTGATATTATGATAAATAATTTATTAGTTGACAGATTTTTTATATCTTTCATAGAAATCGAAATAATTTAGCTTAAAGTGCGTTTAACGAGTCGGCTTGTGATGAGGTACTTTAATAGAGCCCCTATATATCTGCGCTTTGAGCTCAATTATCTCAGTTGCCGAAAAAAAATACTAAAACTCTGTCAACTGATGAAATATGTATCATAATATATCATGGGCATAGTTTTTAAGGTAACAGTTTTCTGTTTTTTTTTCTCAAAAGTCAAGACAATGAAGCTCAAGGCGCTTTTACGGTATTTTTTGGCTTTTTTTTATCTTTCAAAGGTCCCAGCTTAAACTTTTTTTCCTGAACTTTGACTAACGTTTTCCTCCGAAAGTAATCCAAACCTATAACTCTTTACTCAACTTGAAAGCTTCTATCCTCCGGAAAAATTCTAATCAGCTTTTCCACATTCCCTTCTCCTCCAATTGTCACTCAAGGCACTAAAACGTGACGCGCCAAATAGCCAGAATAAATTAGCATTCTATCAAAAGCCAACGTAACGTATTTAGAAGAGAAGAAAAACTTAATGAATGGAATAGGGGGATTCGAGTTTTTTCTCATCTTCTTTTCTCGTTGGAAACCGATCAGAGATCTTAGTAAAAAAAATAAATGACTCACATGTTGGGAGCTTTTCTCGATTTCTTCGGAATAGGAATCCGCATACTTCTTCTTGGCACCGCCTTGCCGACACTTTTGCCCAATTGGCCAGCCGGATCCGATTCCGAAGTCTATTGGTTGTGCACCTTCCCAGTTTTCCACAATTTTAGTTTTGGCATGGACCACACTGGAAGGAAAAATTTAATACAATTTTAAACTAATTATCGATTACCTTAGCTCTAGATGTGGCTCAAATCCGGCGAAAATCTCATCACACGCATCGTATACGTGAATGTGATTGTGTTGGAAAGTAACAATCAAGTCTAGGATTGGTCCGATTTTTCCAACACTATCGAAATCGATGACATATCGTTTCATCCAGTTCCTGGTCTGGATTTTGGACTTGCTTATTGGAAGAACCATGTATAGCTGAAAAAATGAACATGAATATTTTCGAATCCGAAATTCAGACTCACTGTTTTATTGCGAAATCCAATTTCCAATCGACGCTCGCTGTTCTGAGCTATGAAAAAAGTTCCATTGGAGCTCATATCAAATGTGGCAGCTAGCCAAGATTCTCCGAATGACAGAAGGTTCATGTAGTGGGATAACATAGCAGGGCTTTTATCAATGTTGCATTGTCCAGTTGTTGTTAGGAATAGAAGAGGGATCACTAGATGGTGAGCCCACATTTTTTCTGAAAAAAATTCTGAAATTCGGCAGAATTGACGTGAGAAAAAAAGAAAAAGAAAAAAAAAGGAATTAAAGCCTAGATAATATTGACTGATAATTATAGTTTTGTTTTGTCTAGAACAAAAAATTGGGCGCACGTTGCTGTCCTTACTTTTGCCATCCTCCTACACCCCAACGTCTAAAAAAATGTGAAAAAAGATAGAAAAGATGGATATCAGAGTTCGGCGTGGGGGGAAGGAAAAAGTTTTTTTTCTAAGGGACCAGGGGGTGCTCCCTCCAGATGTCTGCGGATGTTGTATCACATGGGGGTGGGGAGGACCCGTTTGAGTGAAGAGGCGTGAAATCAAATCGTGTGGGAGAATTGTGAAAATGGGTAGGAGTTTCTAAACAGGAATGTAGGAGATCATGGAATGAAAATAGTGTTAAATAAGGTATTATTCTTGTGCGAAAAAATTGGTGTTGTGGCCGAATTTTCTCCCAAGTTAGGCCGCCGTATTTCACGGCGGATTTTTTTGAAAACACGCCGGAAAACGAGTGCTACCGTAACCCACCAATAAATAATTTCGCAATTTTTCGGTTTTTTATCGATTTTTCTCGTTTTTCCTCAATTTTCCGACCTGATTCATGAAATTTTCAAAAAAACTAGGGAAAAAACGGTCAAAATCGCGAAAAAAACGTTGGTGGGTTACGGTAGCACTCGTTTTACGGCGTGTTTTCAAAAAATTTCGCCATGAAATACGGTGGCCTAACTTGGGAGAAAATTCGGCCACAACGCCAATTTTTCGCACAAGAATAATAGTTGAAGTTGGAAAGATATAACAATTACTGTAACCATTCTCAAAGAATCTTTTGAACAGTCAACTTTGAGCCCATATATCTCCATTCCTGAGGAAGATATGAAAAGTCGTTAACTGATGAAATGTTTATCATGATATCAGAAATATTTTGTTGATTGACAATTTTCTGATATATTTCACAGGAACTAAGATAAATTGACCGAGAGTTGAATGCTCAGAGAATCACGGTGGAAAGCTCAGAAATCGACCAAGGGAACAGGTGGAAAAATACGGTGTTTGGAATTTCTATACTCTGCAGAATACGGTACATATTAGTATAATATTTTCACCGTAAGAAAGTTTTTTAAAAAAATTGAATTCCAATACTACCTATATCGCAAGATATTTACATTCAGTCTTCGATTGTAGCGCTACAATTCAAGGTTTTGTGTTTCACAACTTTCACAACCGACCAAAAATATATATTCAAACAAAAAACCCCAAGTAAACGAAATTTTTTGTCCAACTGATACATAGAACAGAATCCTTCTGTCCGTGAGGAAATCGAATTTGTGAACGGACCCTCTCACGCCTTTATTTGCTCCGAGCAAAACGAAAGAAGAGAAAAAACTCCTTGACATTCTTAAAGCCCGCTTTTCTTCTCAATTTTTCGTCTCAAAATATTGTCTTCTTCAGAATACAAGAGAGGTCTAAAACACACCGCTAAATAGATTGAAAAGTGAGAGAAAAGCTCCTTTCTTGAACAGTGAAGAAAGGAATTCTAATAAAAATGGCGGGAAGAAAAGAAAAAAAAAAGAGAATGGAATAGTAAAGGAGTTGTAGAAACTTTTTTTGCGTGCCAGAATAAATGAGATTTTTCTGGTAGTGTATTGAATGAGGGAGTCTTTCTTACTCACTACTTCCACTCATTGTGCTTCCTAGAAAATTCTGATTAGGATTGTCAGGAGACTGGAACGTGTTAAAAATCATGACCACTGCAAAAGAGGTGTTCAAAAATTCAAAACCAACGAAGCAAACAATTTGGAATTCAAATCTGACACAACAGGAATTGCTTGCTTACCAAGGGCAAAGTTTAGTATCCGGAAACGCTAAAATATTTACTCGGGAGTATTGGAAACTTTTAGAGTTGCACGGAAGGCCGAAGCTACTTACTAGATAATTCATCTTCATTAAAAATAAGCCTAGATGAGAGGAAAGAGTATATGGGGGAGTATATGGAAAAAAACTAACCTACATTCAAATATATTGGAACGTGCGCACGGCATGCGGGGTTTCTGGAAACTCATAACAGTCGGAGAAACTGCTCGAGGGCAACCAGAACACACTAGATTGGAAAATTGGGAAAAATATATTTATAAATAACTCGATTGAATTAGTAGGTGTGAAAAGTTGTGGGCTGGAAATTATGAGAATTCGTGATGCGGAATGGCATTCGAGGGAAATTTTGATTCCCAAAATAAGTGAATTAATTTCTGGGAATATTTTTTAGGTTTTCGGATTTGAAATTTTCTCGAAAAACTATGAGATTGCGATGCGAATTTTAGAGAGGGTTTTGAATTTTTATGGAAGAAGAGGACATCAAGAGCAGAGTTATTATAAAATAATAGGAGCCGACTCTATACGTGCTCTTTGAGCCCAATTATCTCGGTTTTTATGAGAGGTATCAAAAATGTGTCAACTGATAAAAAATGGGTGATGCTAAATTTAAATTTCAGCTAGTCTGGCGGGATTGAAAAATCAAATAAACTAGAATAAAACTTTCTTCAAGCGGAACTCTCCCATCTTACAAAAAAATCACAAATTAAGGCTTCAAAAACATTTTCTCAGATTCCTAATTACGTGGTATCAACAAAAAAAACACTGCCACGAAAATGAGCTCCCAAAAATTCTAATAAATAATGAGTCATGTGAAAGGAGAAATACATAAATATGATGAGTAGGAGGAGTGTGGACTAAATTGACATTGAGAATAATCGAATAGATATTCAGTTGTATTCAGAAGAGAAGAAAAAAAGGCTCCGGCTCCTTCTTCTTCTTTCTTGTCATCGGCTAGAAATAAGATACATCGGGACAAAAAAGAAGGATGCGCACCCCAAGCCGCCAGACGAGCCAAACAGACTGGAACCAGTGTGCAACTTTTGTACAAAAAACGTTTCGTAATAGTTATTGATATTGTCATGAGATAAGATGGGTGGCTCAAAAAAATCTCGAAAAAATTTTTGTTGGTAAGTATTTGTGAGGCTTCTCATGATAAAATAGACGAGGAGGACAAAGATTGAGAGTCAAGAGGTCAGCTGTGGATGTGCCTAGGGAATTCATGTTTTTCCTTACTGACAACTTTTTTATACTTGTTATAGTCTAGGCGGTGCTATATTTAGTTCATGCGGGACATCCAGGGATGTTCGGAACGGAATTCGGAATTCCGAAAATTTCGAGCATTTTCGGAATAAAATTCCGACCGGAATAATTCCGAGAAAAAAATTCGGAACGAAATTCCGGTCGGAATATTCCCGAAAGATTGTTTCAGAATGAAATTCCGACCGGAATTTTTCCGAAGCATTTTTTCGGAATTTAAAGTTTTTCTACTACAGCATGCCAGAAAAAATTTACCTGCGGGTCTTGAAGAAAAATGATTTTGATATTTTTTTTGCGCTGTCAAAATTTTGAAAAATTCCGAAACTTCCAAAATTCCGAAAATTTGAAAATCGGAATATTCCGAAATTCCGAATTTTTGAAATTCGGAATTTTTCGAAATTCCGAAAAATGCCATTTCAAACATCCCTGGGAACATCTACAGTAACCCAAATAAGAGGATTTGTTTGGTACAAGCAAAAAACAAATGTTAAAAGAGCCACTAGGATTAGAATGTCCTAAAAATGCAAGACTCCAAAGCCCAAAAAACAAGTAACACAATACTTTGCCCATTTGTCTTTCAGCTATTTTCTCAATGTTTTAGACTGACAAAACACTTTCTTCCAGAGTCTTGCACCCCCCCACGCTTACCACCACCAGATGGGGCCATAAATCAACATGAACACATTCTAGCTGACACATTCCTCTCTTCTCTCTTCCCCAACAAAAAAAAACAATAGTTTTCACTCAGTTTTAACTGATGTCACCGCGCTGGGGTTTAATCAGTCATCCCCTCCGGTATGAGTTGTGAAACAGAAGAAAAAGCATTGGGGTAACAAAAAGAAAGAAAAAAGTTTAGATTTTTGGGGGGACCGCCCAATAAACGCACTCATCCATGCGTGTATGTTTCTGTTCTAATCCCCTTTCCCAACAACACCGGCTCTGATGTTGAATCACTTATTCCTGGCCTTTGAACTCCGGAGAGAGGTTTTTTTGGGGAGGAATAGAAAAGAGATTATTAAAAAAGGCTTAGTGTGTAAATAGTTTTGGGGGATAGATAAGCTTTGGGAAGAAAATCGAAAAAATAGCAACAAATTTTTAGGAA
Source organism: Caenorhabditis nigoni (assembly GCA_027920645.1). NCBI lineage: Eukaryota > Metazoa > Nematoda > Chromadorea > Rhabditida > Rhabditidae > Caenorhabditis > Caenorhabditis nigoni. Next base: position 4,280,468 of record CP115869.1, read on the forward strand.
GTTCACTAACGTTGGTATTAGGTACTTGGATATAGCGAACGTAAATTCTGTAATAGAGGCTCACCCTCCAGGTGCAATTTGAGATCAATTATCTCGTTTTTTATGAAACATATCAAAAAGTCGGCAACTGATAAAATGTTCGTTGCAATATTACCAACACTTTGTCCGTTTACTAATTTTTGATGTTCTTCATGAGAACCGAGATAATTGACCTCAATGTGCAAGTAGAGGCTGGTCTGCTAAAAGAGCATTTACGGTATTTGAAAGAATTTCATTTGAGAGAAGCGGGGGACCAAAAAAAGTCGTCTCAAAATGCTAATTACCGTAAAACCTGTATTAGAAGGGCCCCTTTAATAGAAGGGTCCCCGTAATAGAAGGGACCTTTGCGAAAAAGGATCCCCTTCAAAACGTGTGTTTGAAATCAGAAAATTTCCGTACTTTTTCAGTGGAAAATATTCCGGGTACTCCAAAATTAAACAGAAACTTGTTGAAACACTATTTTTCAATGAAAATCTTGCTACATTTTGATGAAATTGGCAGATTTTCGTTAATTCTGAACGTAAATGTGTCGAATTTTTCGAAGACAATTTTCGGGAAAAATGGCCGGAAAAATAGAAGGACCCCTCTAATTGGAGAGCCCCTGTAATAGAAGGGCCCTCCGGAGGTACCTTGAAAAAATAGAAGGGCCGGTCCTTCTAATACAGATTTTACGGTATGTAAACGCTATGTAAGCAAGGCGCCAAGCTGGTTCCGGCTGAGCAAGGGTTGGCTGTTGACCGAAGTAGCATGGGGGTTAATGAGTTTGAATGAAAAATATGAACGCCGATCGTTATACATCATCACAACAAAAATTTAGTCTTCGAAACCCTTACAAAAATTTTTTGATCTATCCTGTTACTGTGTTTTCTCTAAAAGAAGGCAACCGAAACCATCAACTTTGAGCTTGATTATCTCGATTCCTAGGAATGATATCAAAGATTTTCCAATTGATAAAACGTTGGTGATATTTTAATGAATAATTTACCAGTTGACAATTTTTCGATATCTTTTGCAGTAATTGAGATAATCAAGCCCAAGGATGACGGTCTGGGTGGGCTTCCATTAGAAAAAATGCGATAAATGGAAGAATTCATTTTTATTTAGCATGCTTTTACATATTTCTTGAACCGCTACAGTAATCTTAAATGCATAGAGAAATTTGATCATTCTTTACTTTAACTAAAAATAACATTCCTCATTTTTTTTCATTACTCTGCAAACACCGATTGCTCACGTCAGAATAAATTCAGGAACTGGAAACTTCTTGCCCCTCCTGCTTCTTTTTTTTTTGCCTGCAAACCGGTCAGATGTGCTAATTGCTCTCAAATTCCGAGCAACGTCTAAATGAACCTCAAAAGTTTCACCAAAAAAAAAGAAAGCAACAAAAAAAGTTCTGTATCTCTAATGAAGTGAGCTATGGAACTCTTCTTCCCACGTCGTCGTCTCTTGTTTCAATAAGAAAGAATAAATTGAAGCTAAACGATGTCACGTCGGAATTCAATTTTTTTCAGGGGGGACGTGTCATGAAAACTTGTTATAGGCACTTCACCGGGCAAAAAAGTAGAAAAAACGCCTGATGCGGAAACCATGATATCATTGAAATGTTGTGCACCCGATAAAGCTATTCCGCCCTCGATTTTTTTTTCAGATAAAATTATTTTCCAGCCTCTCACACTAATGAAATATCATTATTCTTACATCTAGAAATAGATAAAGTCGGCAAGTCCAAAAAAAACTATTTTCTGGAATATAAAGCAATAGCTAATGAGTTCATTTGGGAAACAGAAGGAAGGATAGGAAGAAAACTAGGAAAATTGCAAAAAGGCAGAAGAGTTGGAACGAGGAGGGCTCCGGAAAAAAGTAAAGAAAAGGAAAAAGGAGATGTCCTTAGAGAAATCGAAATTGCGACTTGGAATAGGATAAGAATAGGATAAGGGAAAAGAAAGTGGAATTGGAGTTTTTTTTCTAAATTTATTTTATGGGGTAGAAAAAGGGAAACCTTCGAGATCGAATTTTGGGTAAAGTAGGAAACTTAATCTGGTTTAAATTGGATTTTCCTACTTTTTTCAATCCAATATCTCTTACCAAGTACGTTTTATAGGATTGGAGATCCAATTATCAGAAAATTGGGGAAAAAAAGTTTTGAAAAAAAAAAGTTCACATGACTTTCAGAACACCCATTATAACTATCATTAACTCGTCAAAAAGGGTTTGGAAAATTTTAAAAACCTGTTTATGTTTTTTTTTTCTCTTTCTCGCCTACACAAAACTGACAGTTCCCATTATTGTATCAACAGTGATTTATTGTCTGGATACAAGTCACAAAGTTCTTTTTTCGGTTTTTCGAACACTGGAACGTACGGTATTATCAAAGATCAGGTCCAAAATACCATTTTGGTTGTGTTTTGATTTTTCTACCAACTTAATGAGGTGTTCCAGCTTAACAGAAGCAAAAAATAAGGCTTTCTTTGTTTTTCATATATTATAGTTATGTTTTGTGACTCGGCTGGCAAAAATCCAAGACACATCCCATGTTCACTCGACCACTAGTGATTAACAGAGACCCACCACGTCTTGATGATGGCTTAAATCGACGGAGACGTTGAGCACTTGTGGATTTTGGCTGTGTGTGTGTGTTTTTTTTCATTCTGAAGATGGGCCACCAGAGTTAGAGAGAAAAAGGAAAAAACCAAATGAAAAATACATTTTTTTATGAGTCAAGAATTTTTTTTCTGTACAATAGGTAAACAATATCACAATATACCATAGGTAAAATTTAAACTTTTCGAGGTATTCATCAAGTCCTTGAAAAATCCTCCCACATCTTTCACATTACCCTTCACTTCGTATTCTGCGACGGTGACGTTGTCTCCCAGAGGCTTACAGAATTCTTCCTGAAAAAAAAATTGAGAAAAACAATTAATAAGCAAAAAAATGAAGAAAATATTTGCTTACTGGCTTGGCAAACATCCTTTCGCCGGCACGACATCCGTATAAGGAACTGAATAATGGATACTGGCGGACCGCGGTGTTCAATGAGATTTCTAGAGGGTGGTGATGAGGGATTGGCTTGTTTTTGCGGTCGGATTGTTTACAGAGACCACCCACTACCGTTTCAAGGGCTTCTTTCAGCTGGAATTGTGAGAAAATTTTAATAGAAATTGGAATGACAGAAATTCAAGATCTACCTGCTTGTGATTGATGGATTTATTGGCTGCCATTTTCATCACCATTCTCATTGCAATGATATTAACTACATCTTCGTGAGCAATGTCTCCTTGGAACCATCCGAAATCAGGTTTCTGGAAAGAAAAGAATTACAGCAATCGATTGTTCATGATTTCAATCATATAAAAGTTCATTGCAAACATTTTAACCAAATCTCGCAATTTTTATCACTTACTAGGGAAGGTTGTTTGTGGGGTATGGGAATTCGGTATGAGACCTATATCATTCGAAAGCTGAGAATGAGACATTTTCAAATATATATTCAGATTTTGCTGCGGACATTCCAGTTTCGAGAAAATCGAGTTTGAAATATCATTTTTTGACAAAGCAAAGGGGGGACCCCATGGTGATTTTTTTCAAAAAAAAATTTTTTTTCGAAAAATCATGAAAAACTTCTAGAATTGTATTGTGTTCTCCAAAACTGGTCAAAATTCCGTTTGAATGCTTTGGAAAATTAATTTTGAGCCACTTTTCCAAATCACTTTTCTGCCTTTTGAAATTAGAAAGTTAACGGTTGATGAAAGATTTTGGATATTTTTTTGATTGTGATTGCAATTTTAGATGTTTCTATACAATCTGACGGAGTTCTATTTCACTTTTTTCAGAAACATTTATTGAAAAAAAGTTCCATGGGGTACCCCCTTTACTTTTTTTGAAAATTTTTCGAAAATTTTTTAAAGGACTAAAAAAGTTTTAAAAGTAAAAATACAATCGAAATAGGTTTTTTTCAAGATTTGATAACCTATTTTCTTCTCGGAATCTATCAATGTTGATTCGTTTTCTGATTTTCGACAGACCGTAGTAGTGCGATAATCACCCCGTAGCACTCAAAATTTGTGAAAACATAGATTCGAAGAATGTCTGATTGATTTATCACCGTGTGGCTCCAAAAACGAACATTTCTTATGAGATTTAACATACAAAAACTGGATAGAGATGTTCAATGTTGATTAACGAAATCGTCAAAAACTATGAATTACTTAACATTTTTTGAGAAAGTACGATTTTTCAGTATCCAAAAAAAAATTTTTTTTTGAAAAAATGAGTTCAGCAGATTTTGAAAATTTTCACAAAGACAGAAAACAAAAACAAAAACAAAATTAAGCATACAGGAATCGACCCCAACCCTAGTCGATTGCTGTCCCTCCCTCCTCGCCACTACACCACCGGTCGCTGCTTCAACTAGTTACCCAATGCATATAAGAAAGGGGGGAGATCTGGCCCTCGCAATATTCGAATTTCAGCCAAATTTCAAACTCGATTTTCTCGAATCTGGAATGTCCGCAGCAAAATCTGAATATATATTTGAAAATGTCTCATTCTCAGCTTTCGAATGATATAAGTCTCATACCGAATTCCCATACCCCGCAAACAACCTTCCCTAGTTAGAGTGCTAGCCATGAATATATGAAAAATTTGCTTTTCAGACGACTTTGATCATTTTCAGAAGTATGGAGCTTGGCTGTCACGTGTCTGACCACTTTGGAATTTTGAAGTTTATAAAACAGACCTAGCTTGAAAACTTTGATTTCTGAAGGAAATCTTTTCCTCCAATTTTTGTTCTGAAAACGTGAAAAAATGTGTTCCCGAAATCGGTAAGTAACTGGAAAACTAGGAATTTGCACAATTATCTGTAAATACAAAGTTTTCAATTCAGGTCTGTTTTATAACCTTCGAAAGTTTTCAAAGCCATTCTACACTTGACAGCCAAGCTCCAGACTCCTGAACATAGTTAAAATCAACTAAAAACACATTTTCCAATCTATTCATAGCCAGAAATGTATACCGTATTTCCTCTAATAGAAGCCCACCTCTATTTGAAGCCCACCTCTATTTGAAGCCCACTTCTAATAGAAGCCCATGAGCTTCTATTAGAGAAAATGCGGTAATTAAAAGTTCCAGATTGTGATTTTAGAACTCGAAAATTCCTTAATTTCTGATCTACAGATATCCTGGATTACGAATTTTGAGAATCGCGAATATCAGAATTTCATAAATTGGGATTTTTGGAGTTTAAAATTGCAGAATGAAAACTTCAAATTGAGAATAAAACACCGAAGTTCGGAATTCTTAACTTCCGAATTGTCAAATTTCTGATTGTTTGAACAAAAATTGTTTTTAAAATTAATCGTTGTAAAATATTAGGTTGTTTGGAAAGTTCCTCCCATTTTTACCGTCAGATACATTGAAAGTAAAAAAGGTCAAAACGATGTCGGCTAAATTGGAGGTAATGACCATTGTTATCAATGACTATCTGCCAACACCCCACCAAATTGTGGATGCCTTGCTTCCCGAACTCCGGTCACAGCGAGTTGAAAATCAAAGCAACCCATTTTTGATATCATGTTTTGAAGTTAATTTTTGTCAATCAAGATAACGTTGGAAATGGCTGGATAGGTAGTAATCAGAAAGTAGAAGATTAGAGCTATACAGTGAATAAGGCAGAATCGTCTAGCCATATCCACCGAGATCGGCATGGGTCTTCCTTCCCGCATGAGATTGCGAATATTAATTTTTAAAATAAACCTTTGTGTTCTTCTCCAATGGAGATCCACATGGAGTCTGAGTTATGTTACCTGACAAGAATAAGTATCGGTCAAAAAAGTGACACTATTATCTGGCAGCTCCCAATACTCCTTTCCTTGGCAGAATACCATACCGACATGATCCCATTTTTAACACGATTTTCGCGTTTCGGGACGTCTGGTGGTTGGGTGCCTTTGTCAACCCATTTGGTTTGTCGCTTATTGTAATCATACATAACCCATTCATCACCATCATTGATGATTTGATTCCAACATTCATGTGTGCAACACAGGATGAAAAGATTCGAACAGGTGCCCAACCGGGAAAAAAGTTGCGTTGAGCCAAAAGGTGTGGTCCATGTGTTCGCACATTTTTAGACTTTGCCGAGGGTTTCCAATTGATGGCTTTATAACAAAAGGCTTGCCACTGATGTACTCAATATATCACACAAAGTTTGAGACGAGTCCCTTTCGATCCCGGCTTTAAATGCGTCCAAACCTAAGCTCATTTGCCTTTTTGAAAGGAGATTTTCGTTCAACGAGAATTCCTTTATTTCAAATTCGTGAAGCCAGGTTGTATTTGTAGTTCGAAAGGATGAACCTTTGTTGTCCACCTCCACTAATTAGCAATCGATTTTAGCAATTTCCCGGTCAGATAGATATAAAAACAAAAAGGCAGTACAAAAATGGAAATTGTTAGGGGCAACAACGGTGGGCATATCTCAATATACGACAAGAGGAGAATGACCTCCGTAAGGGTGTAGACACTATTGGACCCTACCAATATATTGATAAAACGACAGCTTTCTCGCTTTTACACCGTTCGAAAAAACGCAGTTTGAAAACAACATGTCAAAAATGGGGGGAACTTTCCAAACAACCTAATAGAAGCCCACCCTCTAATTGAAGCCCACCTCTAATAGAAGCCCACTCTGAGAGAGAAGTGGAAAAATAGAAGCCCATGGGCTTCTAGTAGAGGAAATACGGTATTACCGTAAAACCTGTATTAGAAGGGCCAGCCCTTTCATTTTTCGTGAGGTCCCTAGGGGGTCGCTTCAATTAGAGAGTCCCTTATATTTCAGGGGCCCTTCTAATACAGGTTTTATGGTGGTTTGTCTCACAAACTAGTTTTTCTGTTGGTTTTCATATTGCTATAATTCGGATCGTATCGTTCAAACTAAATTGCACCTCTACTCACCACTCGATCTGTATTTCCCATCATTTTCACTTCCCTACTAGCACATGACCACGCCTCCTCTGAAATTGACCTAGTTTCCACTGATAAGCCATATGGATACAAATGGTGCATCATTTCGTGAGACGTCACGAAAAGTGTATCAGCCATCTAAAAACTCATATTTCTATTTGGTATTTCTTTTTCTTTCAACTTACCGCTTTCTCTGGTTGACGAAGATCGTTGCGAGTTATCACAGTGATATGATTACTGTTCAAGTATTGGAATGCGTCGTTCGTTGGGTTCGCCACAATGGCTTGGAATAGAAAACGTATATCATAGAAGGGAATGTGTTTTTCTAGAACTGCTATTGATGCATCGATAGCACCAAGACGCAGTATTTTTTCGGCGATTGGGTTCATGAGATCCCTAAATGAGCATATTAGTATTTCACCTGAAGCTAGATCTGCAAGCTTACTCCAAAGACAACAAACTTTGCAATCGATAGTATTCGGTTTCATATGCTAGCTTTGCTTCTTTGAACGCTGTTATATTGTTGGAGTCGTAGAATGCAAAGAAGCTTTTGGACGCTACAATTCCTTTTCGAAGTTTTGTTTTGGCTTTTTGGGATAGTCCGGAATTCTGAAATCATTACTAATTTAACTCTTCCATTAAGAAACCTTGCCTCAATTTCCAATAGCGTATTATTTTTGACAGTGTCAAACATCCAATGGAAAAACTCATTTCTCTGGGTAATTGGAATATCCATTTGCTCCAAAATTTCAATATTTGCATGAAGAGCGTTGTAGTATATATTGACCATCTGGAAAGCATATTCCATATTGGAAGATATTTTTCTTACAAAAAATCTTACTGTATTATTGATTTCCCGTAGTCTCGTTCTGACAGCCGTGTATCTCGCGGAATGGACCATTTTCTTGTTTGAAAAAAGATCACCGAAATAATCCATAGTAAAAATTCCGGTGAACAATACCTCAATTTCCGTACACCACTTCATCACCTTTGTCAGTTTTACCAGTTTGTCCAAGGGTACTGTAGTTCCATTATTTACAATTTCAGTGGCGTTGTACTCGTCAGGCATCTTAAACAAAATCAGTTGTTCCAAAAGTTCAATTTGATAAGAAAAATGAAAGTTTGGCAAACCTTAATTTCTAGTTCCTGGTCCATACTGGTAAACGAGAGGTTAGTGATTGATCGGGTGTCTTTAGCACAAACATAGTCATAAAAATCATTACAAGGATTTAGAGGTGGTTCTGTTGGCTGGAAATTTTGGTTTATCTGAATCCCAAGAACGAAGTCTCACCTTATGGGAACTCTTCGCTATCAAAAGACAAGAAACAATAATCAGGACTCTATAGAAAGCCATCATGTTTTTGCAAAAGGTCCACACCGCGTCAGTCAATGTTCTTGGCACGATGAACGTGTGAGAGAGACACCTGCTTGATTTTTGCGGCCACGTCTCATCCGTCGGTCTCAAATTTCATTGAGCAGACTCATGACAGCAGGGCTTCGATTTCACTTTTTCGCTCCTGACGTCGTTGTACTCGCAAAAAAAACTTTTTGGTTCTCTCGGAAAAGAGAAAAAATTGTGAATCAAAACGATTTGAACTACAGTTTATATAGATGATTCGGTTCGGGGAACAAGTCAATTAGGGCGCCAGTAGATTCGGTCAAACGTCAGAAATCAAGTGCGTTAAAAAAAAGAAACGGATAGATAGCTAGTGATATGAAGGGATGGATGGCAGAAGGGAAAGAAGAAAATTTTTGGGTGTGTTTTTTTTTTCATTTTAATTTGATAAAAAAGAATTCGGAGAAAAATAAAGAACGAAGAACATTAGAACGTGTGGAATTAAAAAAGGTAAATTGACAGAATCAAGATCACGAAGAATGGGAAATTGAATGATCTGAAAAATAAAAAATTTAAAAAAGTAAACTATGGGTTTGCAACTCACAAGCTTGAACTAGCCAATGATTCAGCTTCCTTCAACTCATCCTCCAAATCGCCATCTTTTTCCTCACTGGATTCTTCCGAAGAAGATTCTGAACTCTCGGCACTTCCCTCCAAAGCCTCCTCTTCTTCCTCCACATCTGTCACCGTCACATCAAACTTTTCATACTCAATAGTTGTGATATTCGCCGCATCCAACTCGTCAGCTGTGTTTTCTAGAACATCCATGAACTGGGTGAGTACGAATAAATCATCCTTCTCGATCTTCTGTGTGGTATAATCGTTCACATCAATGTCCATGTTCAACGCTTTGCAGTATTTGTCACGAGCCACGTACATTCGGTCTCCCGGGGTACAGTTATAGAGATTGTTGAATGTTGGCATCTGAGATACAGCGACGTTCAGGGAGACGTCGAGAGGATTATGTGCTGCGGCTTTTCGTTGTGTTTTGTGGCAGAATCGCGTGACAACGTTTTCAATATTCTCACGAATCTAGAAAAACATGTTGTGTGCCATTCAAGAATTAAGAAAGAATAACCTGATTGCTGTCAGAAGTCATCTGGGCAAGATAGAGGAGCATCAAGCGCAAGCCGGAAACATTTGCACTGTCTTCATAAGAGAATTGGGCAAGACTCCAGTCGGTTTCGTTCTGTTAGAAGAGTTCAAGTTTTACATTTACACTATCGGGCAATAAGATACTTCTAAAAACAAGTATTGGATTTAAATTCAGTTATTTACATAAATATCGATCAACAAAACATACAGAAAATTGTTTTTCAGTTGATTTTTCGATTATTCTACCTATTTTCAGAAGTCTGAAGCTCAGCTGTCAGGTTTCGGAACAATTTGAAAATTTTGGAGGGTGTAAAAGTGTAAAAAATGTATAGATTGGAAACTTTGAATTCACAGAATTTTTCGAAAATTACTAGTTTTCCGGATATTTGCCTATTTTCAAAAAAACTTTTGTATTGTTCACGTTTTCAGTACAAAAACTGGCAGGAAATGAATGTCCCTCGGAAATCGGCACGTAGCTGAAAAGCTAGGAAGTTTCAAAAGCTTAATGAATGCAAAATTTTCAATCTAGGTCAGTTCCACTAAATTTTCAAAGCTATCGGGCATTTGACAGCCAAGCGCCAGTCTCCTGAAAATGACAAAAAAAAACAACTGAAAATTTCTTTTTTTAAATACTTTTTCATAATTTTATAGCATTTCTCAGTTTGCGACACTAATTTTTTTAAAAAACCCTGTTTTCTGAAATTATCACTTTATCACCTTATACGCATTTGCATAATAATCCAGCCTATCATGAATACACTGCTTTTCCCGATCCCAAATTTCTGTCTCAAATGGTGGTGAATCGACATTATAATGCACGTGTAGCAACTCATGGCACATAACATACAAAATTCTATCGTACTGAAAAGAATCAATAATATTAGATTTTCAATTACCATTCACTTACCACAGCATTCGGATTAGTTTTTGGATTAAAAACTGTAAAAATAGAGAGATGAATTTCATCCTGGTAGTTGAATGAGTGTCTAGTGGCCGCTGAAACCACATGTTGGAAGACAAATCGCGGTGTAAACGTGGTGATGTATTTCTCGAAAATTTCCATTGCCGGGTTTACAGCCAACACTCGGACCATTTTGTCGACCACGTCGGGGTGGAGATGGCTGGAAAATTGTAGGAAGTTGTTCTGAAAATTAGAAAAAAAATTACGTCTCATTGATGACTGTTTTCAATCTGTAATACTCTTTCTCGTAAGCAGTTTTCGCTTGCCTCCAGATGGTGATATTATTGTACTCCAAATACGGAAAAATGATTTTCACATTTTTCACTTTGTCGATCAGGTAATTTTTTTGTTCTTCATTATACTTCGATTCAGATCTGATTTGAGAAATATGAATGTCAACGATTTCATCAAAAAGCCCATGATAGTAATGATTGTGGCTGGAAACTGGCACACGCAGGTCCTCCAAATGCTCCACTGATTTTTTCAGACTTTTGTAGAATCTTGTGATCACCTGAAGTTCATAACTTTTTTCGGATTTTTCCAAAGTGGATCAAATTACCGAAAGGTTGTAGTTCTCGAAGATCCTTTCCAGTGCCTCTCGTTTTTTTGGACCATCAAAAGTCAAAAACTCTTCATGACGTTTAGTGTGCTCCTTCCATTTCACACCATTATCATTAGTGTCGAATTGCACCAACCACTTGGAAATGACATCAGCGTTGGCAACATCCCAAAACCTTCTGGAAAAATATTTGTCTGATTTCATTAATTCTGTCATGGCTAAAGCTGAACTCACAGTTTCTGTTGCGGATGGAATACGTAGTCTTGGTATTGCTGAAACTTTGAAAATTAAGTTTGCTTTTGAAATTTCAGTAAACAAACATCAATGTCATTCGATAAGTTATTTTGAGACCAGTGAACCGCCATAATTCGAGGATATCCAACAACTATCGGTTTTTCACAGACATATTCGTAGAAATTGTTGCAAGCAGTTGGCGCGTTTGGGTCTAAAGTCTGAAATTATAGAGAAATTTTTATTTTGATAAGATTTATAGGTTTCCATGGAACATAAATCTTCTCCTGCCGCAATTCGATCGAAAAGTAGCAATCAAGTGATGGCGGGAGGAGCAGCTGTCAGTTAGAAAAAATAATAGTCAAAGACAACCGCTAGTTGTTGTAGTTGCTGTTTGATTGGCAATAAAAGGTTGGAACTAATTTTGATTTACAGTACCAGTCAAGAAAATACACAATAATTTTATTAGTTAATTTTCGGCCATTTTGGTTATTTTCAAGAGTCCGGTGATCGGCTCTCAAGTTTTCGATCACTTTGAAAATTTGGGAAAATGTAAAAAATAGCTAGATTGAAAACTTCGCATTCGCAGAATTTATTGATATGTCCTAGTTGTTTCGAAATTTGTCGATTTTTGAAGGATACCTGTTTTCCCGTTTTCAGCGCAAAAACAGGCCCGAAAGAGGCATCCTTCAAAAATCAGCAAACAGCTAAAAAGCTAGGAATATTCAAAAAGTTCTGTTATCTTGAAATTTTCAATCTAAGTATGTTTTACATCTTAAGAAATTTTCGAAAGGGTCGGAAACACGACAGTCAAGCTTCAGACTTCTGGAGAGCCAAAAATAAACTGGAAAATACAGTATTTTCTCTGATCCACCTATATTTGAAGCCCACCTCTAATAGAAGGTTATGGGCTTCTATTAGAGAAAACACTGTAATTCAAAACTCCAGAATTTCTGAAACTGTGATTTTAAAACTCGACAACTTCTGAATTTTTTTATCTCTAAATCTCGGAATTTCGGAATTTCAGAATTTCAATATTTTGAGATCCTGGAATCCCAGAATTTCATAAGTTCGGAATTTAGGAATTTAGAATTGTAGAATGGAAACTTTGATTTTTTTTTTCAAATCACAGAATTTCAGAGTTCTTAACTTCCGATTTGTCAAATTTCTGATTTTTCAATTAAAAAGTTTTTTGAAATTAGATCGTTGAACAAGTTCACTCTCTAATTCAGAACCACCTCTAATAGAATTGGAGGAAATACGGTACATCGTATTTTACCTTATTACCCGGTACTGTAATTGAACGACATGGAATGAAAAAATTTTCTCGGTGAGTGTAAAATATTGAACTCTTTTTCGACGATAATGTTCTGTGAAAAAATATTGATATCTTTTCATCTTTGGACAGAAAAATGAATTAATAAAATACCACTCACCTCATTTTCACAAAATACAGAAATCGCTAGTAGTACTAATATAGATGCTTGAAGCCACCACATGGTTATAAAATCCTATTCCAATTGTTTCTTTGTTACTCTCGTAGTGCACCAATGCAATCTGAATATCATCAACGACGTTTGCTTCTTCTTCTTCTTATTCTCTTTGCAGAGTTTTCTTTACGTTTCTAAACTATTGAAACCACGCCTACCCTCTCTCGAACTCTGTGGGTGAAACACTAATCGCAACGAAACGCGGCAATGATGATGATCCAGCGTAAAACCTCAAAAAACTCAATGGCAAAAAGAAATCAAAATCAAGAAGCCGATGAAAAGCACGAGCTGGTGTAACCGACCATGGTTTATCATTCGATGTCCACTTGTGTTATCTTCTCGCGGATCAATTGATTGGTGAAATGTTGGATAAACAGATGGCTTCCAATGAATCAAATACGAGGGAGAGAGTGGTTTTTTTCATTTGATGACAGGTTGAAATTACATTCCGATTGTTTTCATGTGGAGCAGGATGTGTCTGTTGTTCTTGCCATCAGTCTGGCTCGCTCAGCAAAAAAAAATTATATAGCTCAGTGTTACGGGAAAACTTGAGACTTGAGAAACACTGCAGGTTGGCAGAGAACAATTGTTCTTGTACTGACAATCTAGTCATGAAACAAAACGACAGTTGCTCTTTTTTTCTGAATTAATATGTAGTTTGTGATCTATGATTGACACATGTGTGGAAAGGAAAATACCTTCTGAACTTAGGGGTACTGGGAATCAAGGTGTTGGGGAACTTTTTGCTGGGAACGCAAGCAGGGTAAAAGATTCTCGGTTAGGGTTCTTCTGGGATGGGTAGGATTTGGGAGCCTAGCGGCTCTAAAAGTTTTTGGTTTGCTTAACTTACTTCCCAAAATGGACAGTTTGGTACACAGCTGACTATACTCGGCCGGGTTTTGGGTTTTCGGAGTTTTCGATTTTCGGAATTTTCAAAATTTTTTCAGAAAGCGTTGGTTTAGGATTTTGAGTACTTTCGGCTTCTAGAATTTTTGGAATTTTATCAAGACTCGTTGAATTTTTATTTCAAAAATTTTGGCTCCTGGAATTGCTGGTCCTGTTTTTGACAATTTAAATTTTGAATTTCCTTTAAATCTCAGTGACAGCTTTCATGGTTTTTCTATTCCTTCATTTTCAGACGAAATATTCAGAAAATCGTGCAATATCGTATTTTTTCAATTTGTAGCCTACTGTATACGTGAACTTTCGGTTCCTTCAAAAGAAATCAAAATATTTTTATTAATAAATTTCTTTTCACAACATCACCAATATTTTATCAGTTGACAGATTTTTTATATAATTTATAGGAACCGAGATATTTGCGCTCACCAGTAACCATATAGGATGAGCTTGCACTAGTGGAAACACGGTATATTTTTTCGAAGTTTCTTCTGTTTACATGGAAATGAATTTTTGTCTTATGTCGATTTTTTGCAAAATTTCAAATATTGTGACCTAATGAAATATCTCTACTCAAAAACAATCTAAAGGTCAGTTTTCCTGTTTCTTTTCTCCTTTTCTTTTCTTTCAAATTCTAAAATATTATATTAATTTGATAAGAACGAAAACGCAAACTTGGGAAAACTGATATTGCTATGATCACACCCTTATTATTCTTCTAAAAAAATTCGAGATTAATTCGCTTTAATGTTATCTCTGCGTAACCATAGAGACATACCACAGATAAACAACTTCAAATTCAGTTTAGATAGACGAAATTGTGTTATTCCTTCTTTCTCCGGTGCGTCTCAGACGGAAGAAGCAGCTCGTATTTGGATTAGATTTCTTGGGCCGCATTGTTTTCTTCTTTTTCTTTATTTTTTTTTTGGAAAGAAATGCCACTCGTCTCTCACACGATAATCAATTCTTTCATCCCTATTTTTTGGCGAAGAAAGACAGAAGTTTAGAAACTTGTGAGCAAGAAGTTAAAATAGCAGCTATGCAGATTTCTTCCGCTTTCCTTTTGACATTCGCTCTTTTTTCTTTTTTTTTCGTCATGCTCAAAGTTTCTCTCTATCACTTTGCTCCACAAACAAGTGAAGAAATATCTTCTCAGCAATTTTTTTCGTTATGCTCCGTTCTTGCTATCTTTAATATTTTCTTCTCATCCTCAAAAACAACAACACCTGCTGTTCTTCCCTCGCGAAACCTCTCCCTTCAGTTTTCGGGTCATTATTACAATCGTTTGGAAGCATAACCGAGGATTTGGGGTTTTCCTAGCTGTCATCTTTTATTTCCGGAAAATGTGGTATGGGGGAGAAGTGGGAAGACGTGAATGAGGTTTTTGTCGTAGATGATTTAGTGCTTGGAGTGTGGGATAAGACGGCAAGGTTTTGGGTGGAGAAGAATACCCAATTCCCACGGGATGTCATGGAATCTTTGTAAAAAACTGGATGAAAGGGTTGTTCTAGGGGCAGTGAAGGTTCAACTGGTTTTCAATCTATGGAAGTGCCAGGAGCTGTGTGGTTTTCAATTTGGAAAATTCATTCCAAACTTCCAAGATTTGATTTTTATAATTTTAAAGAAGGAAAATTACAGATCTTGTTTTAAATTAGCGGAAAATGCATTTAATTGTTTTCACATGTGCTCTAACTTCCTCTGGTTACGGTTTTTAGAAATTCTACAATATTTTTCGAGTTTTCCCAATTTCTTAGTGTGAATAATCATTTTCGCAACGGACCAAGTGAGACCGAGCTTTTCACATAACTTTCAAGACCCAGTCTGACCTAAATTTACAGTTTTTTTTTGTTAAAATTTTTTAGTAAATGAAAAATTCATGCCAAATAAAGAATTCGTGAAAAAAACGGGTTTTCGATAAAAAAAAATTTTTTTACCAAAAAATTTGGAAAACGTGCTGGAATTTTGGAAGATTTTCAAATGAGAAAAAATTGAGCTCACCGAACAGGACCACTATTTTCAAATATGTACCGTAAATTATACAGAAACGTATATTTCAGATTTTTCAATTTTTTGCTCGTTTTGACCATTTCCAGGAGTCTGGAGTTTGGTTTGGTTTTTTCATGTTTTCAGTACAAAAAAAGTCCGAAAGGGAGTATCTTTCAAAAACACACAAATAGCTGAAAAACTAGAAACTTCCAAAAAGTTATGTGAATGCAAAATGTTCAATCTAGGTTTTGTTTTACATCCTCCAAGGTTTGCAAAATGTTCGGAACCAAGCTGCAGACACCAGCAATCAGTAAAAATGGTCCAAAATCATTTCAGAAATACTTTCTGTATATCTTATTGACCGATACTGTAGACAAACAATCAAAACGAAATCCATCATCATAACAAGTTTTTTGTTGTCTTAACATATACCATACTTTTCCTCAGGGAAAAATCCTCAGATTTTGATATCAGGGAAAAATCCTCAGATTTTATATTAATATTGCTCAGAATCAGGTTATCACTGAATCTGAAGTATGGGAATCTGAAGTATCTATTTCCACCTTGGCGATGGTTGAATGTCTCCATCTGAAAATGGCGTTGTGCTTATGTTAGATACACAAATTCGTACTCACAGTACCAAAACTAACACTATAATCAGTTCAAAGTTCACCTTGCTCTCTCCTTCCATAACCAGTTTACTTCCCTATAGACAAAAAAACCCGTCATATATTTGTTTCTGCAAAAAAAAAAACCCTTTGATACATTCGTCATCTTCAAACTCTATATGTTGTGTTTCTATTCGACCATAAAACACACTTCTCCTCATACATTCTTGGATCCTTGGACTGTTTGCTCTTTCTCTCTATGTGTCTTGTTCGTTCTTCCTATCCAGCAGTAGTCAAACTTCCAAACACGAGGTTATCAACGAGAAGTGTTTTCTGTGTTCTGGATTTTTGTTCTCGCTGTACAATATCATCATTTTTGAAAGGCAACGCAACCAATACAAGTTTTTTTAGCGGTAGGGAATTTCTACCCTTTTTTTGATGGGTTGTTCGTTTCTGAAAACTCTGTAAAACCTGATAAGAAAGTAATTTGTGAGTTTGGGCATCGGATGTGAGTTACAGCCTGTCGTTTTCTTGTATGGTGGTTTTAATACAATGTCTGAAACTTTCAAATCATCTTTTGGAGTACTTGGAATGTTTGAAATTTTTTCAAGATTCTAATTTCCAATCTTACCATCTTGTATACTTTTTACGTCTTGTTAAAACTTGGTAAAAAATTGAGAATGTGAAAGATTCATTGTTTTTTTCCTTTGACATTTAGAATACTTTTTTCTATTAAATATTTCGTTATCAAGTTTATATGTTTTCTGTCCAACTTTTTTTGGTTTCTGTCAAATACAGTACCGGTCAATAAAAAATACAAAAATTTGTTTTTCAAAATTTTTTGGCTATTTTTAAGAGTCTGAAACTTAGCTGTCAAGTATCGGATCTTTCTGAACACTTTGAAGGGTGGAAAAAAAGCTCTAGGCGAAAACCTTCCATTTACAGCATTTTTCGAAAGTTCTTAGTTTTTCGGCTATTCGTCAATTTGCGTAAAAACCTATTTTTCACTTTTTCAGTACAATGAAAAGCCTAAAATGGGAATTTTTCAAAATTGTCACATAGCTAAACAACTAGTAACTTTTAAATTATTCTGGAAATGCGAATTTTTAAATCTAGATCTGTTTCACATCCTTTAAAAATTTCAAAGTGATTGAAAATTTGACAGCCGAACTACAGTTTCCTGAAAACGAAGAACAAACTACTGAAAAATACGTTTTTTCGTATTATCATTGACCGGTACTGTACGACAAAAAGTCAAAGACGGACGTAGAATTTTTGACTTTGTAATAATCATGTTGCTAACAAATACCGTTTTCTATCTTTCATTGAAACCGAGGAAAATTGGGTTTAAGGTGTTCACAGGTTTTATGCTAAATTTTTAATTTTTTGTCTCTTTCTACTTGTTTCCCTAAATATTTATAAGTAATATTCAAAAACCATCTTATAAATATTCATTAGCATAATTGTTTCAAAACAAATACCATAATATAAGCTTCCAAATAAAACCAGAACAGGATTTCCTTGGTAAAGTCTGTTATTCAAAGATAAAACCAATGGCAAGAGGGAAAGAGAAGAGAAACCGATTAATCTAAGTCGGCGGTGGTCACATAAGGAGTGCGAGAAGCTACACTCGAGACAACACAACAGCCGCACGCGAGTGTCCAGTTCCAATAACTGCCGCCTTTTTCGTTTCATGCATTTGGCCCCCCTCCCGCGTCCTTTCTTCCTCCTCTCCTCGCCATCTTTTTCTCGACATTCTCTTCGTTTTGTATCATCTTTTCATTGATTCTCCCGTTTCTCTTCTCCAATATTTCCCTCACTCCGGGAAGGGGCTTCCTCGGGGTTTCTTGTTCAACCCCAGTACTCCCTCGCTCATCTGTTTTCCTTTCTCCGTTTCACTCATCGTTGCCCGTTTTCTCGTCGCTTTCCATTTTTATTGACTACTCATTTTTCAAACTTTTTCGTCTGCGATGTCTCTTCTTCTCTCGCCCCACTGATTTTGATTTTTTTTGTCTATCTCTTTTTCTCTTCTTTTTTTTTCTCACGGCAGCAGATCATGAAGAACGCAAACCTGCATGATTCACCTGTACCGTTGACTCATGGAGGTATAGAACTAATGTTTACGATATCCGAGCTTGCTACTAGTTACGTCAACTTACTATTTTTGCATTTGATGACGTAGGTTGTCCATGAACTTGGGCAGCCAGCACACAAAGAGCAAGAAACACGACGGAAGCGCTTGCTCATTTTAGCACATTCTAGACTGCACAAGCTTTCTTCTTCGAGTTGCAGTTTACGTCTTGAGTATTTTTCAATACGAATCATATTTTCTGAAATATTGAAATTTGATAAATCTAAAACTCTCCGTGTAGAAAGCTTTTATCTATTCTATAGCAAAGATTCATTTAACTTCTCGAAGGTTAACAAAATTTTTAGGTTTTTTTAATCAAAATTTTTTGATTGCTACGAATATACCGTAATGCTCCGAAACGAGCCGATCCTATACGTGAACTTCAAACTGAATTATCTCGGTTCTTGTGAGAGATAACAAAAAATTACAATTGATAAATTATTTATCATAATATCACCAATATTTTATCTGTTGATCATGTTTTGATATCTCTTAAAAGAGCCGAAATAATTGAGCTCAAATTTGACTGGTTTCGGATCATTAAGGTGTTTACGAAAAATTTGTATTTTCCAGTTCTAATGGAAAGAATCTGTCTATCATTCTTGAACAAAATACATCTCCTTTTTTCAAGACGCTTTTTTTCGATCGAAATTTTTTCTATTACTGACCCCAACAGAAAAAAATCACAAGTAAATTTTGTTGCCCCCATCTGAAACAGGTCCTGAAGGTTACTTGAGTGTTCAGTTTGGCAAAGACACACTGTACGCGGTCATCTATCTATTTTTTTTCGAAAATCTTAAACTGTTGACTGTATTTATCAAGGTCAGCAATAAGAAAACAGACATTTTGAAGTATCTGCAATCAAAAAGTGTTTTCCTTTCCATTTTGGAAATTTTTTCATCTGTCATAAGGCCTAATTATCAAAATCAATACCATTTCTGTTCCACGTCATTGTGTATCAATGCTCATTTTTATTTGCTCAGATTGTCCTTCGCCCGAATGATGTGCGTTTTGTATTAAATCGAGCAGATGGGAAGTTTCAATTGCCTTTTGGATCTCGCTTTTTTTTTCTTTTTTCGTTCTCTTAAAGACTAAAAAAAAAGAAAAAAAAAAAACTAATCATCGGTTTCTGTTTTTCAGAGTTAATGGTTCAAGAAGATGACGACACTTTTCGCAATTCAATGTCCCTCAACCCCTCATTGTCCAACCGCCCTAATACGTTGTCGGTAAACGGGAATAATGAAAAAGCCATTCCCGAAGAAAATGTGTTGTGAGTTATTTCAAGAAAAATTTTTAAAAAAAACCTGAATTCTATTTTCAGACGATCACTTTCCACTGGCACATTAAAATATCCAGAAGATGAACACTTCTACACCTTCAACTCTGCTCATTTACAAGATTTGGGAGCGATTGGAAATGGTAACTTCGGTACCGTATACAAAATGCGACATCGAGAAACTGGAAAATTGTTAGCTGTAAAAGTAAGTCGACATTATAATTGGATAAATATAGGAATTTCATAATTTTTCAGAGGATACGATGTAACAACATAGACCAACGCGAACAAATCCGCTTACTACGAGAGCATGACACAATTGTGAAATCCGAGAAAGGCCCAAATATAGTAAAGTTCTACGGAGCGATTTTCAGTGAAGGAGACTGCTGGATCTGCATGGAGTTGATGGATATTTCAATGGATCTTCTCTATCGGAGAGTCTACAATGTGAAAGGTAGCAGGCTAAATGAAAATGTGATTGGGCATATTACAGTATGCGTGAGTTCTTTGCTTTTTAGGAAGTTGTTCATAATTAACACTTTTCAGACTGTCGATGCCCTTGATTACCTGAAAAAGGAGCTCAAAATCATTCATCGTGATGTGAAGCCCTCAAATATCCTCGTCGATGGTCACGGATCCGTTAAACTTTGTGACTTTGGAATCTGTGGAGAGCTTGAAGATTCTGTAGTGAAGACCCATGATGCTGGGTGCCAGCCGTATCTAGCGGTAAGGGAATTTTGCAAGTTTTATTGATTTTTCGGAAAATAAATGTTTCAGCCAGAACGAATAACAAGTTCAGACAAATATGACGTGAGGTCGGACGTATGGTCATTGGGAATCACTTTGGTAAGTACCGTAATGGTCCTTAGGATACACAATAACGTAATTTACAGTTGATTTTGACTATTTTTAGGAGTCTGGAGCTTGCCTGTCAAGTTTCCAAAGCTATTGAAAATTTCGGCGGGTGTAAGACCTAGATTGAAAAGTTTGCATTCACAGAATGTTTTGAAAATTACTAGTTTTTCAGTAGTTTGCCAATTTCTGAAAAACATTCATTTTTTGTACTGAAAACTTGAATAAGAGGTGCCTTTTAGAAATCTGCAAATAGCTGGAAAATTAGGCACCTTCGAAAAATTCTATTGATGCCAAGTTTTCAATTTAGGTCTGTTCTACGCTGTTCAACGTTTTCAAAGTAATCGAAAACATGACAGCTCAGCTCCAGACTTCTGAATATATTATGTTGAACAGAAAGTTTCTTTCTTTTTTGGCAATATTTTTGATCAAATTTTTCTTAAAGCTGAGGGGACTAGATCAATAAAAGTAGTGTTCATAAGCATCGACAGCTGCCTGGTAACGCTCCGGTGATTTCCTGTTTTCATAGGCCTAGAAAGAGGAGGGCCGAGATTGAAAAAGTGGGTCAACTCCTTTGTTATATCATCTTTTCACTTGGAGTATTTTCTATCAAGATGACGTTTAAGAGCCCCAAGTGACCATTTATCCGAAAGGGTAAAATCTGGAAAACACGGTGAATACAAAAGGATAGTTCAGCCAAACGATATGAATTCATGGCTGATAACTCTAGTCACGGGGGATCTCGCACTGGGGTGCTGGAAGTAAAACTTGGGCTTTTCTCCTTGTTCCGGTTTGACTGCCAGAATCAATTTCTCTAATTAGGAACTATACAATGCGGCGGTTATAATGGTACTTTAATCTAAAAATTCCCACTCACCATTCTTCCGACAGACCATCAAACCTAGAACATACCCATTTTCTCGTGAAATCATCCACATGGAAATCCATGTCGTACTCCTTCAGAACATGGGATAAAAATCAACCCAGTTTTTGAAGTTGCCAAGAGACTTTAAGCCATACACAATACTTGGTTGACTAACGGACAATGTCTTTGACTTTTTTCAAGTGGTTTGAAATAGATCCGCCTTCACCACTTTCAGCAATTAATCGAAATGCAACTCACTGGGTCGTTGCAATCTTTCGAACTAAACTCTCCCGGGTGGAAATTTTCGAACCCGACAGAAATTGTAGACAATGACGGAACATGTCCCTAATATAGATCCACCATTTGTTTGTGAATACCAGGTGTTTGACGACCAAATAAAATTATAAATAAAATCATGTTGCCTTTGTGCAGTCGGATAAGGATTAAAAGAATCGTCATTTCTCCAACACGAAGTGAGATAGAAATTTGAAAATCTACGATCTAATAGACACTGAACACAGCTCTCTAACAAAAAAAGTTTGACCTGGTAAACCATCTAGAAATCCAGAAATCGAGGCTTAAAAACAACCCTTCCAAAAAGAAAGAAACTTTCTGTTCAACCTAATAGTCGAAATCAACAGCAAAATACGTTTTTGTGTACCTCCTAGGCCGTTACTGTATATTAGATCCTCCGGGATGTGATAAAATTTTCAAAATTTTCAGTATGAAATTGCCACTGGTCGGTTTCCGTACCCCCAATGGAATTCGGTGTTTGAGCAGATTGCAGCGGTAGGGTTTTCAATTTTTTTTCTCAAGAATTCGATTTTCAATTTGTCGATTTAGGTTGTCAGTGGCGACCCGCCAATGTTGAGCCCGGATACTGGAGATTTCAGCTACAGTCTGCCCCTCATAAAATTTATCAATACATGGTTAATAAATTTAAGTCTTTAGATTCAAATTTTGTTCATTTCCAGCTTAATGAAAGACAGGCGGCATCGACCAAAGTACGACACACTGAAAAACTTTGACTTCTACAGAATGTGAGTGGAATTTTAATTTCTTTTTTTTAATGCTTCCTGGTGCTGTCCAACGAAGCAAAATTTCCAAATTAAAAATTTCATAAAAAATGTTCTAGATACGCCCGAGGAGGACCTGAAATCGAGGAAGCCAAAGAAATTCTGGGCGTCGAAGCGATCGATGCTCGAGAACATCCCATAGACATTGTGGGATAGCCAAGTTCCCCTGAATTCACCCTTTTATCATGTCTCTATGTAGAATATTTTGCATATTTTTGACCTTCAATTTTTCCGCAACAGCTCAAAACACCCCTCACCTTGTTTGTTTCAAAATTTTGTTCATATTGTTTTAATCTCTCTTTTCTGCAGCTTACTCAATTTTTCTCCTGATTCTTTTCATGGCAGTTCGTCCTCGTTCATCGTCATTTTTTAGTTAGTTACCTAGAATTCCTTTTCTTCCGTTTCTGACGCATCGATACCGTCACCCCTTTTCTCTCTTCCCTCCGATTGTGCTAGCTTCCCTCTTCTGATCTCACACACTTTTGTTCTTCTAATCACTGTGCTGCTAAACGTTTTTTTTTCCTGATAATGAATTTGTATGTTGTATGATTTTGTTCTTGAACTGTTGGTCTGATTAATTGATAGAAAGGAAGCAACAAACATCACAAAAATGTTTGATTTCAGAAAAACTGATTGAGATTTTTTTCTAACTTTGCCGAATTTTCTGGTCCAGTGAAGAATTCATATTATGTTCTGGATTTTTTGAGCTGAAAAAGATAGACGCATGTTTGAAGAGAAAGGTACATTTTTCGACAAGAAGATAAAGAGCTTCAGAGTATGCCGAAGAAGTTCAAAATTTTATTTTTCTAATTTACAATTTTTCTGGAAAATTCAACTCTTATAAAAAAGATTTATCAGTAAAAAATTTTTAAAAGTGCTGAAATCAATACTGATTCGATAGATACACCACTGCGTAGCTCGTTCTATTAAGTTTGTACAGAAAAACATGTCAATTGAAAAACTGAAATTCTAATTTTGCTAAATAGACATTCCAATAGTGTTTAAATGGTATTGGAAAATGAGGGTGTAAAACACAAATATGATAACCACTTTGTTCAAAAGCTAAAAGATTCTATAACAACGTGCAAACAACATGTGAACATATTTGAAAACTCTTTAGTTCTCGACTTTTTAGCTTTACATAAATGTTTATTCTTGGAAATTAGATAAGTATTAGGCTGGAAAGAAGTAACAGCTCATTTTTTGATTCTTGAATAACACGAAAACAAGAATTATCCAAGATTGACAGTATGCACCGTCGTGGTCCAGGACATATTGACAACAATCAGGTAACTTGGGGATACGATCCCTCCAAAATTCTTCCAGCTAAAATCAAAGCATACCTTCATGGCCGTTTTTATCTCATCGGCAGTGTTAAATTATTTTCCCTCCAGATGACGTTGCATATCTCGGAATAACCAATAATGAAAGGGTCAAGTCTGGAGTTTGAGGAATGAGGAGAGCCGTTCATCAAAAACGGCTTAGGACTGAATTGACTTTCCTTATATAATGCGAGATCCTATGTTCTACAAAAAGTCAAGTAAGACCTGAGCCTCTTTAGCTGGACCGTCCTTTTTCACGCCCCCTCAAACTCCTAAATTGGCCCTTTCATTATTGGTTATTAGGAGATATGCAACGTCTTCTGGAGGGATGTAATTGAACCTTATATAGATGAGATAAAATCTGGACTGAAAAAATACTTTGGGTCGCTCTGGCTTTGGCCAGCTGGCTTTGGGAGGGACGGTATCCACAAGTTACCTGAATGATATCAGAATGTCGTGGATCACGACGGTGCATTCTGGTAATTCTTGTTTTTCTGTTATTCACCAACTAAAAATGGATAGTTACTTTCCTTCCAACCTAATAGTTGACAAACCACTTGTTTTGAAATAAAGAATCACTGAAAAGCCCCATAAAAAATCTTCTCGAGAAGAACTTTAGAACTTCCATCAATACATACCCGAACGAAATTTGTGACACTTGTTGTTTTTCATTGTGAAAGTTACTAATTTAGTTTAATGCATTTTGAAAAAGAAAATAAAAATTTTGTTTATAATCGAGCCGAATTTAGAGAAAAGGGCAAATTATTCTTCCCCTCTCATCGAAGTTATAAATATTATTCATTTTTAAAGATTTTTAGACATCACTTTTCTTCCACTCTTCCGAATAGGTTGAATATTCTTGACTTTTCCGTTTTTAATGTTTTATTGAAACAAAAATATATTCACAAGAAAAAATTCCAAAAATCCTGATCTGATTTTACAATTAAATTTAAATTATGATTATCGAAATAACTTTAGGAATTCAAGATGCTGTCCCGGAGAGTGTTTGAAATGCACCATCCTTTGTTACGATCCTCGACTCGATTAATGCAAATTTCATCCCAAGCGCATCCAGACTGGAAAATAAACTGAACACTATGTGGAAAATATACTATGACTTTGCATATGTAAAACACATATTTTATGTCGTTCGTTCTTTTTTTTTTCGTTTCTCAGAAAACATGTTGTTTTTTCAAAGTAAAATATTCGAGTTCCTCTGACAAAACCACTTAAAAATTATGAGGCGTGTTCTTGAAAATGTACTTTTTTCAAATGTCTTCCTTGTTTTCAGTTGAAAATTCCAAAACTTGTTGCTGACCTTTATCTCATCCGGGTTGCAGCTCACAATTCTCATAAACTCGGTTTCCGAGTGTGACATTTGCTCGAAATGTGGACTAGCTAGCGGATGTCCGTGAGGTGTGAGCGTTCGGACATCGGTTCCTTGATTAACATCACGTGCTGCAAATTTTTTCAAAATTTTCGAAAAGTTTGTTTATGGTGCACCTAGTTATTATATGTTCTCTGAAAACTTTCTCTCACAAATTTTTTCTCTACGAAACGTATTTTTGGCTTCTCATGATTTCAGCCTTCATGTTTGGTCAGGTTCCACTCTTAGAACATTCTCTAGAAAAAGAGACTTTTTCATAGAAAATCAGCAGATATTGTTTCCGTGTTCTTGCGGTTCCACTGATTCATTACTTGATAAGGTTTCCCAAGGATATAAAACAATTTGTAGATTGTCATTTGTTTTAGTTCCGTGTGTTTTGATCCAGGTGGAGCGTAAGAAAAGCGAAATTTCTGGGTTTTCCGATTTTAAAACTTTGGATTTTTGAAGTATACCGAGGTTCGAAGTGTCAAAATTTCGTTATTTCGAATATTCGGAAAATTTCGGTTTTTGAAGTGTTTGAAATTTTTTATTAATCCAAATTTCGAACTTCCCGATTTTGAGAAATGTCAAGAATTTCGAATTTGAAAATTTTCGGAATTTCGGAATGTCGAAAAATTTGATTTGGAAAATTTTGGAATTTTTGTGATGTCAATAATGGATTTTCAAAATTTCAAAAATATCAAATTTGGAAAATTCGCGAAATTTAAAATATTCCAAGTTTCAAAACATCGAACTTTTCGGAATATCTGCAAATCCGATTTTCAACATTACGGAGTTTTTGGAAAATTCAAAACTTTGAAATTTCGAAAATTCTGAAAATTCTGAAGTTTTCGGGTTTTCCGATTTTAAAATTTTGGATTTTTGAAGTATTCAAATTTTCAAAGTTACGGAATTTTTATGATTTCTTCCAATTTCGAAAAATTCGGAATGTTTCGATTTTTAGCGATTTCCGATTAGAAATTGTCCGAGTTTCAGAATTTAGGACTATTATTTTTCAAAATTTATTTCAAATTTTTTGGAATTTCGAAAAATTCCAATTTTTACAATGTCAGAGTTTTGGAATATTCCGATTTTTAAAATTTCGGAATTTCGGAACTTTCCTTTTTTTAATAATTTGAAAACTTTCATTATTTCGATTTTCAGAAAATTTTCATTATTTCGAAAACCCGTTCCAATCATCCCTGATCATAACTCACAACTCATTTTATCCGTTTTGAACTCAAACAGCTCTCGTGACTCAAAATCATAATCCCCAGTGTAGAGACGTGGTATGATTTGTACCGAGTACCGTACACCTTCTTGCAAATTCTTGAGCAACACCGTAGTCTTAAAAGTACAATTTTAAATTGTTTTTGTAGTTTGAAATCGGGAACCTACATTTTTCGAGTCCTCAATTTCAATTTTCTGCCACTGCTCCGGTGTCAAATCCTTGCGGTTTGTGTACAAAATAGTAGCACCTAGAAGAAAAAGAGGAAAATGAGGAAAGCCGAATACTAGAAAAGAAGCACATGTATATCCATCAAATCATTGGCGTAAAGCCTGTTGTTGTCGTCTTCGTCAGAAAAAAAACGTGTAATGGGGAGTAGGATTTGTGTTTTGCGTGTATGTTTTCTAGAGAAGGAAGGTCCTCTTATTGGCTCCTCTTTTTCTTAGTATTCACTGACTCGGTGGTAATATATATGCACACATTGGCTTCATATGTTCATTTCTTACCAATGACGCTGTCCAGTATACTCTTCGGGAATGTCCAGCGAATTTCCACTTCTCCTGGTGCAACATTACGGTATGCCAGCGAGTTTCCCTCGAATTCCTCCTCATCGGTATTGTCTGCATTTCGGGTAAGTCAAAGAGTCTAATAATTTGTTTTTATTAAACTTCAAAATTTTCAAAACCGGGAAAATATTCAGAGGTAGACCGTGCAAACAAAAATAATCCGTAAAATCACACAAAAACAAAAATGAGTTAGTCATCAAATGGGTTGAACTCGGCATTCGGGTTAGTGTTTGACCAGTCTGAAAAGTTAAAGGACTACAAAACCAGAACTCTACAGATTTTTTCTGTTAATTAGAGAAAAAAAAAACTCTAGAAGTTTTCTTTCTGGAGTTTTTCCAGCCATCTCAAGTGGGAACACACTCAGTCTAGTGGCTCATCACTCGTTTTTTTCTTTTTCCAAATTCAATTGTTGATCTTAAACTATTTCTTCCGCTTCGGTTTTTTTTCCATCTTCTCACTTTTTCTGTATCACTCTTTTAGCAAAATCCTCCCGATGAAAACAAATTCAGTTCTAGATTTTATCCAAAAAGATGAATCATAGTTCCTTAGATCTTCGTCATTCATCAATATCTTTTTTCACACACACGCACAAACCACCGCCAAAAAAATCTAATTTGATATTTAGTTCACACATCCATTTCTCGCCTTACCAATTGTCTTGAATCTATAAACTGATGGCGCACGAATCACCGAGCCGTCCGTATTTCGCACATTCACTCGCACAAAATACACTGTGGAGCTTTTGAGGTCTTCCAGTGAGAGGTGCGATTCTTTGTTGTTCAAACGGACCAATTTCCATTTTGAATCCGGTAAATCCTGCAAAAAATATTGTTGTTCAATCTTCAAACACATTTATTATCCCGAAATTTGATTTTTGGATTTTTTCTATTTCTAAAAACTAGTGCTTCTGTCTGTTTTGACGTATTTTTAAATCTATACCGGCTAACAGAAGCCTAGATGTTGACTTTGAGCTCAATTATCTCAATTCCTGGGTAAGATAAAAACATATCACGATAACTAATTTGTCAGTTGACCAGTTTTTGATATTTTTTACTAGAATTGTGATAATTGAAATCAAAGTAAACAGTATAAATGTCCAACGAATTACCGTGTTTGCTCTAAAAACCAAATCGTCAGCTTTGAGCTCAATTATTTCGATTTCTGTGAAAGCTATCAAAATTTTTGTCAACTGATAAAATGTTGGTGATATTCTGATTAATAACTTATCAGTTGACAAATTCTTGATACCTATCGCAAGAATAGTGGTAATTGATCTGAAAGGGAAGAGTTGAAATATCCAAAGATTGACCGTATTAGCTCTAAAGGTCTACCCAAACCGTCAACTTTGAGCTCATTTATCTCGATTTCTGTAAAAGATGTCAAAAATTTGTCAACTGATGAAATATTGGTAATATTATCAAAAATCTGTAATCAGTTGACAAGACTTTGGTATCTTTTACAGAAATCTAGATAATTGAGCTCAAAGTGAAAAGATTTAACTAAAAAACACATTCTTAGAGATTTAAAAAAGATCCAGCGGATTACCGTATCTGGCCTGAAAGCATATGGGCAACTTTGAGTTCAATTATCTCGGCTCGAATAAGAGATACCAAAACTTATCAACTGATAAAATATTTGTGATATTACGATAAATAAGTTATTAGTTAACGAAATTTATATATCTTTCACAGCAATCGACATTATTCAGCTCAAAGTTGACAGTTTTAGTAGGATTCTATCAGAGCAAGTACGGTATTTTTTGTAGGCACTTAAGGCAATACTGGAATTTCAAATTGTGTTTTCATTCCACATGATCTTGAAGTTTTTTGTGTATAAAAGTCAGAAAACGTTCACACCGCTAAGCCTATTTTTGATCCGGATTAGAAATTTTGACAGATAACTTGTAAGCTACACCCTATTTTTCAAAAAACTTTCAATCGTCGACTCATCACGTCTGAATGGAAAGAAAAAACAAGACAAGTCAACTTTTTTCTCTAGTGAAGAAGCCATCGGAACAGCAAAAATTAATTTTTTGATTGTGTTTTTTTTCCTCTATTTCATTGCCTCCTCGATCTCATCAATCTAAAATTGTTTTTTCTTTCTTTCTCTCTGAAAAACTTTTTTTTTTGTTACTTCATTCGAATTTTTCCAGCATTTTTATCTTTTTTTCTGTTCCTCCTCCTCCTTCTTTTTGTTTTCTTATTTTTCTCGATTTTCTTCTAAATTACCATTCAGGCTAATCAATGTTTTTGGGTGGAAGAGGAGCATTTCCGAAAAGCTGTTTGATTTTCTAGACACAACTTCCTTTCAACAGAATTTTGAGATTCTGAAGATCAGTTCCTGAGTCTTTACTAGTCACCGATTAGCAAGTATCACCAAAAAATTTAAAAAAAAAACGAAAAAAAAAATCCCTAGGATTTCTAATGTCTAATACATCGTGTTCCGTTGGAGATTAGCAACATCAATATTCAAAGAGTTCTCTTTTTTTTTCACTTGTTGCTCTATTTCGCCCACCCTTCATCAACCATTCTAACGGCTGTTCCCCTCCTGTACTTTGCATAATAGTGTAGCGATTTGCATATATATTGAACGCCTCACCTTATCCTGACTCAAATACACATCATAGCCCGCCACGTTTTCCGGTCGGATGTGCGGTTCGAGCATCCATTGCAATTTGACTGAATTCACATCGTGCGAGTAGATAACGTCTACCTTGTGGATTGGATTTGTTTCCACTGCAATTATAAAATAAGTATGTTTTTGGGTTGATTGGAAATGTTTAGTTGCCGGGGAAACAAACCAATAGAGTCATGTGAAGTAAAGTGAGCCTGATGAATTTTTCTAAGGAATTTATGCAATTGTCACGCATTCCTTTAGGATTTTTTCAGAATTCAAGCATATTCATCAAATTATATGATTAAAAAATCTAACATAATTGAAACATGTACAGCGTCTGTAAGATATACCTGTCTGTAAGATATACAAAAACGTATTTTTCAGTCGATTTTTGGTCATTGTGTACATTTTCATGAGTCTGAAGCAGGCTTGCTCGAAAAACACTATTCGGAAAATCGGATATCCGAAATTTTTTCCGATTTTTCAATTAAATTTTCTGTTACTGACAATTAAAGGTTAAAAAACTGCAAAAGTGTACAAAAATATCGCCAAAGTGCCTTGAAAGTTCCATAATTTCCATCAAACTCTGTTTCAGAAGAAAAACCGGAATTTTTTTCCGTAAGAAAAATCGGAAAATTTTCCGACGGGAAATTTTCCCGAAAAATGTCGGAAAAATCGGAAAATCGGATTATCCGTTTTCCGACTCCGAGCAAGCCTAGTCTTAAGATTGGTTGTCAAATTTCCAATCATTTTGAAAACTTTGGAGAATGTGAAACAAACCTAGATCAAAGACTTGTAACAAATATTTTTTTTAATTTCAAGTTTTCAGCTTTTTGCTGATTTTTGAAAGACCCGTTATTGTACTGTAAATCTGAAAAAAAAAACAAGTTTCTTCCAGAAATCGACAAATATCTTTTGTCCTTTTTCCTGAAAAATTTTCCTATGTGCTCGGAAACAAGACATCCGAGCTTCAGATTCCCGAAAACGGTCAAATGAGTCGAAAATCAACTGAAAAACATGTTCTGTATACCTTATTGACTACTACTGTACATAAGAACAAAATCTGTTTTTCATATTGCTTTGGATGTCCTTCAAATAGGAAAGGATTATTTCAATTCACTGACAATGGAATTTCGAATAAAATTCGGGATAAACTTCTCATGTCTTTTGGTAAGGTTGGGTGGGTGGACATGCCAAGAATTTTTTTCTAAATTTTTAAAATTTTTTTTACCCTCACTTCAAAATTGCTTTATGAGTTTCTCAGAAGTCCCCATTAGACATTAGGAAAAATACTCTTTCCTCTTCTTCCTCTCCCTAAATCACAAAAAAGAGCCCATCTGAAAGTTCACCCCATCCTCGCTCTCGGCAAATCCCTGCCTTCCGTCGTTCGTCGGCCCCCAGATGTTTTGGTCTTCCCGAACAAAAAAAATACCCGGAAAAAAAGAAAAGGGCAATATGTGTTGACAGCTAAATACTTTACATTTTCACAGAGGAACTGGTGGAAAATGCAGATTTCGTTCCGTTTGACTCTATTTTCGCCCGCGTTCGTGGCATTTCTTTTTTTGTTTTACTTGTGTTTTTTTTTGGAAATTGGAAGTATTTTTCCCCTACCTCGAGGTGTTCGGAATCTGAATTGGCCGCTTTCCGTGACAATGTTGTTGACAAGCACTGTTTTGATTCGTAGCAGATATTCAGTGTTGCTGGAATATTTTATGGGATTTTTAGTACTATACTTTCATTTTGAATTCTTTTGTGTTGCTCTTTTCTTTCTCTTTTTTTTTGAATTTTTTTTCGATTTTTTTTCTGGAATAGGGAATCAATTGAAGATTTCAAAAGCCAGAAAACATTTTTTTAATTAAAGAAATGGATTGGTATAAGATATAAGACCCAGAACCGGAACGAAGGTTCTTTCTCATCCCGGAAAAGAAAAGAAATATAGCAATTTTCACATTTTTTGTTCCTCTTCCATTGTTTGTGCACATAGTTCTGTTTTCTCGGAAAATGAGTTATTTGGTCCACTGTCGGAAAGTGCTAATGAGATTGTGGAACCCTCCTTTCTTTTTTCTGGAAAATAACCCGCAAACCTTTTCAAATGGTGCAAAGCCGCTGACGATGATGCACCGTGGAATTGAATCTTCTGCCAGTATCGGTTGTTGCCCGTCTCGGCGTACTCGACGTTGTAGGCTGAACACGAGAAAACAACATATTAGGATGCGAGAGGTGTCATAGAAGATATAGACACGAAAACCTTCATGTCGGATAATATATATTTTTTATTTCCGTGACTCACAAGCAATCCGGTTCGCCATTGTTGGCGGAACTTCCCAGGTCAAATTGACGATTCCTTGAGTTGGAGTACGGAAGTGGGAGCTGATGATGAGATTTCCAATTTCAAAGTAGTCGTCTTCTGTAATTTTCAGTATTTTTTTTGCGTTGATTACTTTGATGGTTCGTGAAAACTCTTATTCCCCATTGATAAAGATTTTCAAACTAAAAAAAAATTTATTTTTCTAAAAAGTTTCCAACGTTTGTTAACTTTAAGCCCATACACCTCAATTTCTGTTTAAAATATCAAAAAGTGCTAAACTGGCAGAATGTGATTTATAAAATTAAAACATTTCTTGGTCAACCAGTTCTTGATATGTTTCACGGACTGGCTCGAAGTTGAATCTGTTAAAATGCTGATTTTGGTAACAAGGTCATTTCAAATTTTTTCATTTTTTAAAATTCCATTTGATTTTGCTACTACAGTAAGGTATTTTATCTACTTTTAGAAACTGCTCGAACTTATTTTCCCTGCACTCCCATTCTCAAATTAGCCCTTCCTTCCCACAAGAAGTTTTTGGTAGCATCAGCTTCGAAGAACATATTTCCACGCTTCCTCTAACCCAGAATTCTAAGAACGTCTTCTGAAGTCAACAGTCAAGTACGACACGTTGAAGGAAGCGAACATATATAAACATTCTGTTAGACGGATCTCCTTAATCTCTTCACTAAATCTTGTGTGCGTGTTCCGTTTCATCCGAAATGAGCAGTTTGTCATGTGCAGTTTATTTTTCAAAAAAAAAATTCCGTACCTCTTGGCATAGTGATTTCCACAATTGAGGCGGTTCCAGATACAGTATCCTGGCTGGTAGCACTTCTGATAGTCATTTCATATTTTTCACCGGCAATCATTTTGCCCAATGTGAAGCTTGTAGCGGCGGTTTTTATCTTAAAAGAGATTTTTGAAAATTTCACAGTTCTTTGACTTGGAAAATTTTGAAGAATATAATTTAAGAAATTTCGAAATGTTAAGAATTTTTGCGATTTTTGAATCTGTCGGAATAACGGATTTTCAGTAATTTTAATTTTTATCTAATTTTTTTTTGAAAATTCGGATTTCTCGAGATTTCAGAATTTGAGAAATTTTGGAAAATTGTTTCGATTTTTCGAAGTTTCAGGATTTTCGACGTTTTGAAACTTTCGTATTTTCGGAAATTTTACATTTTAGATGTTCAGAATTTTTGGAATTTCCGGGATTTCAGAAATTTTTCCGATTTTTCGAAATTTTTTGAGTTTTTCAAAAATTTTGGATTAATTGTTATTCCCTGAATTTTGGTAATTTTTCGAATTTAGTTTGATATGTCGGAAATTTCGGGAATTTTCTAAATTTTCAGATTTTCGGGATTTTTTGAACTTTCGGAACTTTCAAAGTTGCAATTTTCAAAATTTCAAATTTTTAGGATTTTCGTAATTTTTAGGGATTTTAAAATATTCGGAATTTCCGAAACTTGGGTTTTTCAAAGTTTTGGTACTTTCGAAATTGTTGGAATTTTTCAGAATTTTCCGAATTTCGAAATTGTTGAATTTTTAGAATTTTCCGAATTTCGAACTTTGTTGGAACTCTCGGAGTTTTCGATTTTTAAAGTATTGGATGTTTTCGAATCCTACCTGTTGATTTTGCAAAGTACTTCCTGATGCGGTAGTCAGTTGTTTCACATTCACCAAGTAGTAGATATCTGAAACAGTATTTTTTGTCACAAGTGTCTTTTCTTTTTGCAAATATAATTTTTTTCGAAAAATCATCTAAAAAGGTATTTCTCCCTACATTCCGTTTTCTTTCCAACTACACTTTTAGTTTCTTCTTGGAATTCAATTCTTGTGAGATCAAAGATTAGCCGTTGTGTTTCCTCCCTTCATTTAAGTTTTTCCTCTGAAATTGCAGAGTCGCTAAAACACATTTTCCACATAATGAAGCCTAAAGTCATCTCAATATCGTCACTCCCGAGTCGTTTTCTCCCTTTCCAATGCCCAATTATGCGGCAGTAGTGCATCTCTAATATCACTCGAAACATTATCCATTTTTCTTTCGTCCGTCCCACCCGTCCTACTTTCTTTCATGTGCCATTACTCGTTTTTTTTTCTCGCCGCATTTAGTTTTCCAACTGCGTGAATTATTCAAATACCATCTATCATTCCCGCCAACTCCTGCTCTTTTCCTATCCGTTCCATCTTGCAAGGTTTCAGTTCTTCTTACTAAAAGAGGTAAACATGAAATGCTTTCAACTTAATGATTTCTATTCTTGGAATTGCTTTCAGTGCACTACCGTAGTCAGATCAAAAACAACAAAAAAACTTTCTCCTTCTTTCGCTCAGAATTTTTAATCAAATCACAAGATTTCTAGATTTTTAATCAAGCCTCATAACTTTTATAGCTTTTTGTCTAGAACTCGCTGATTGCTTTCCCCAGACAGTCCCAGATACACAAATCCAACCAAGAACTTGTAGACTCATAAAAACCTTTTTAGCCAATCTATCCCCTAAGCTCCGCCCTTTCTTCCCATATACTTTAGGCTCCGCCCCTTTCTCAACTTTTTATGAGTTTCTAGCCCGCCTATATAAGAGCACTCGCTAACAAGAGATTAGAACCAACTTTTCGGAAAATCCTATCTGCAAAGATGTCATTTTTGTTGTCTAGTTTTGTTTGTTGTGTGTTCTTCTCTCTGAAAACAGGTAATGTGAGATGTGGTGATCCTAGCCCTCTATTTCCTACTCCTGTTTTTCTTCCTATCTCGTTTTCTGGAGCACTTGGACGTCGCTTCCCTTCTTTTTTCGCCTGGCTATGTCATTCGACATTCAGTCGACACAGTTTTCTTGGAAAAAATCTCTACCCGTATTTGTTTGGGGAGACAGATGTGCATCTTCTATGCCCATTTCAAGTATTTTTCCTAGTGGGCCACGCGAGAGCGGAACCATTTCATAGTCTTTGCGGACTAATGGAAGTTCCGGAATTCAAATTTTTTGACCTCTCTCATTTTGAAAAAAAAAACAATTTTCCCTACTTGACCAGTTAGCTTATAAGAAGGTACCGAAAATATTCTTCCGGTTTTCAATTTAATTTTTTCCTCCCCTGTCCTACCTTGTCTTCCGGGCATCGCTGGCTGCCAGCTCAGTTGTACCGTAGTCGGATTCATGATGTTAGCGGTAAAGTGAAGTGGTGGCACAAGTGCTCCTGAAGCATGTACTAGCGGTGCCGACTGAGCTGGAGCGTGAGCATGTTGAGGGTGTTGAGGAGCTGTGTGTTGGTGGTGTTGGTGAGCGTGGTGTTGATTGGCGTGTTGATTAGCATGCTGATTGGGGTGAGGAGCCGCTGGTGCTGCTGGAGCTGGCTGAGCAGCCGGTGCAGCCGGTGCAGCCAAAGCCACAGGACGGAGTGGGGCAGACCGAACGCTCTGAAATGTGAGATGAGATGAATACAATAATTTTGAGCCTTATAATTGCATATTCTTCAAGTTTTTATTAGGTACCGTTTCTCTTTTGATAGAGCGTCACCCCTGCGCTCGTACTTTGAGCTTAATTACCGTAAATATTCTGTCAGAAGATCTCCCTATACTTTGAGCTCAATTATCTCTGTTTCATGAAAGGTATTAAACCTTTTCCAACTACTCAAATGTTGGTAAGGTTATGACAATAATTAAATAGGTTGTCAGATTTTTGATACCACTTATAGAAATTGAGTTAGTAGAGCTAATAGTGTAAATATGGTATTTCCGTCTATAAGAGTGCTTACAGTATCTCGCTTCCTCTAGGAAAAAATTAAATTTCGTTTCTTTGGTATTTTCTACTAATTTTTGAAGGAATACTCTAATTCTAATATTTTTCCCCTTCATTACGATTTACAAACGTCTTAACACTTCCTTTTATTCTTAGAATTTCCTACTGACTCAAATCTATTATTATAGCTTCTCTGTTACTTTTTAGCTGATTTTTGAAGTAAAAATCTAGAACATTTTTCCCAACTTTTGATTTCCCAAGATCCTATTCTCATCTTTGATCCTTGTTCTTAAAACTATTCTCAGAACATTCCTATTCGCTCTACTCTACAATTATAGCTTCAAATTCTCTTTATATCCTTTACGTAAGTCTTTTGATTCTAGATTCCCAAAATTGTCCTCTGACACCTATTCAACCCTTAATTCCAAAAAAAAGCCCTCCTTGTTGTATTCTTCTATTCACCAGCTACATAGTTCACGTGAACATCTCCATCTTTTTGATTTTTCAGCTTCTTTCTGTTCTAGAATTCTAAATCCTTTTTTTTTCATTCTTGCTTTTTTGTTTATCGCAAACGCAAAACTCTTGTTTTTTGGTTGAGCCGTTTTGAGAAAAAAAACGAGTTATTGTCTGGCGAAAGATAAAAAGTCTATAACGAGATTACTGTAGCTTTTGGGCTTTTCAAAATTTGTATCATACAATTTCCTTGTTTTTTGGTTCTGGGAAAAAAATATACCACAATGTTAGTCTGGTGGATTTCCAAAATACCTCTCTTTCGATTCTTAACGTCTCTCTTCCCCTTCTTATTTCTTCTGGACCTTATTTTTCTAGATGGGAGATCTGTTTTCCTACAAATTCAGAGGTGCTGACGGCAATCCAAAATTTAGAACCGAAAATCTACCGGGCTATAAATCTTGAAGAAGAAAAATCGGAAGGCATTTCTGAAGTCAATTTTCCTCTCACTTCTCCGGAATATGATCTTTTTCTCTAAAAGCGGGAAATGAACATCCTGTTGACGCGTTTTTTTGGGAGTTCAAGTCTAGGAGCCCCCAAAAAGAGCGAGTAAAAAGGAGGAAGCAAGTTCGCCAGTGTTTACTGGAATCACTTTTTGAATTTTAAATCAGCCAGAAACATGTCATACCACTTTTTATGGGTTTGTTAGGAGGAGTTTCAAGATTTTTTTTCTAAAATTACTTATTCTTTGTGCTCCCCGCTGTCCATTTCTCATTCCGAAACGCTAACTAACCTTTTTAGCCACTTCCACAACAATTTCCTTCGTCCAATCCTCTACAACTTGAGCTCCTCTTTCTGTTTTTATCTGAAATTTTTTTTTTCTGAATTTGTATTTTTTTTTCTTCATTTCCTGGTACCTGAATGTGAACTGCATCACCATCGGCATACGTGCCCAATGGGATGCGCACATTGGATTCGCCAGTTTTAATGTACTTCCAGGCCGCCTGATCCGATCCCGCCTTGTGGCGAATCGTGTACATGGTATCTGGAATTCGTAATATGTGCTTACATTTTTTGAAAATGCTGAATTGTTGTTTGGCTCTTATCAGTTTGCAATACGAGTTTTTCGCTGACAAAGGAGTTTTCAATTTTCTCAAAAATTTTGAAAAAATTGAGAAAATCAATGTTCTGAAGGGATTGCTAATGAACTGAATACTAGTACTACAAATGGATTAGAAAATTGTGAAAATTTGTTCGTCATGGTCTAGCAAGGGCACTGACACATGAATCATGAGGAAACTAACGGAACGCTTTCTGAAAATTTTTGAGAGACTGATTCCTAACAATAATTTTTATCGAAAAAAAATTTAGAAATTCCTACAGTACCCCCCCCCCCTCCCACCCCGCTTCCTTACTTTGCGGTTGAGGTCCAGCTTGCCATTCGACATATATGATATCAAGATCCGCAACGATTCTAGCTCTAGGATCCTTGACTATCGGTACCGGTTGGGCTACCGTAGTCTCCAATAATAACAATAGGAGAATTAGAAGCTTCATGGAAAGAGCTGGAGCAACACTTGGAGAAGAAGTAGTAATGTGAAAGTGCGAATGACAAGGGCAAACACTCACACTCACAACGAGCCGCCCCTGGTCAACGGCGTTATCTCAAATTGATACATTGCAATACGCAACTGGCCATTCGAAAATGTAATATCTGCGAGTTTCGGTGAAGGATAGGTTGTCACTCACGGATTACAGCGAGAGAAGGGCACATTTCAAACTTTCGAAATGAAATAGAGTTGTACTTGAAGAGAAAAGTCGGATCCCTATCTGTAGTGTTCGCTTATCAATTTGACTTCAGAGTTACACAATCAAATTTCTCCTTGCGTCTTCTTCGTGGGGGTCCAAAGATGAGAAAAGATCATAAATCTTGTGGCTCATAAAATTGGGGAATACGCCGGGTGGCGGGCACATTAACTTTAAGTGGTCCATGGGGTTACGAAAAAAACGCTAAAAAATAAGGGGGCGTGGTTAGTCCAAGTTATTCACACATTGTTGGGAGCTAGAGCTCAGTCTTCAATTCGCTATGTTTGGTTTCAATTTTCCCGGGATTACTGTAAGTGTTGGGATGTCAGTGTTAAAATGATTCGAACGAAGGAACTTCAAAACTTTTAAACCTAGATTCAGATAAGAAGTACAGGACTGGTTAGAAATCTAGACACCTCTGAAAATGTTAAAACCCGCTGTCTAATTTCAACCAAGTTATATCAGTTTCAGTACCAAAAATAGCTTTTTCAATGCAAAAATCAATTTTCAGAGACAATATGCCCAATTTCTAAGACGCTTTAAAATATGGAATTTATTGGTTTATACTCAAATTTTTATAAAATTTCATATTTCAATCATTTTCAATTTTCGAAATTTTCAGCCATTTTCCAGATTTATTCGAAAATTATGAACAAAAATTAATAAAATGTTCAGAATATTGAATTTCATGAAGTTTTGAGCATAATACGATACATTTCATATTCTGAAACTTCCTAGAAGTTGAGAAAATGGTCTTTAAAAATCGCTAGCGGATTTTGAAAGTTATAGAGGTGCCTAGATAAGCTATCCTTAACTTATTTTCATCAAAATCTGGGTTCACAAGATGTTAAGATTTCCTTGTAAAATGAAAAGGTTTAACCGTGTAGTTCAGCTGGTAGTGACGTAAAGCTACTAATATTTTGCACGCAAGTACATTTATTCACAGATATTAGAACCACAAGGAAGTTTTTCCTAATATCCCACTTTTAAAATTGTTTTTCTCACTTCCCAAATAATCAGATGCATTATCCACTAGTTAGTAGTCTGGATTAATTTTTAAAAACTATTACTTAGGAGTTCTTCTTTATCTTCGTACACTTTTTCGGTTTCTTTCTTAATGTTAAAAATTCTAACTGCTCAACAAAATGAAGAACACCCAAGCGCACAGGAAAAACAAAAAGTGCAGCTTGCCACAGTAAACTTTTTTCTGCCGTCTGTTTGTCTTCGGCTTTAATTTAGCTTCCTCCTTCACTAGACATCCCTTTTTTATTCGAGTTCTCCGGAAAACATTCTAATTTCGGGGGGTTGATCGTTGACACGACATCTTAAGAGTTCTGGGGAAGGAAATGAATGATTTTCCTAGTAAGATTTGTTTTTTTCTAGTTTAATGGAGTTAGAGCTGGATAGAAAAATCCCTGACGTAATGATTTTTTAAACTTCAACTGAAAATCTGTAAGCGTACTCCTCTAGTTTCCTAATTTCCTGTTAGACCTCTTTTCCTCTGTAAAAATACATATATAGCGTCATTTGTTGTAATTTTGAAATATATTGTTCGTCCAAACTTAGTTTTCTAGGATCTCTAGAGATTGATTTTTTTAAATATAGTTTATTTTCAGAAAATAAAATATTAAATTGCTCTTTAAGAATACCGTTGCTCACAAAAACGTGTTTCAATTTCCAATGTCGAATTGCTTATTGCTCATTAGTCACGTACTGAACATGAACTCTCCAATTTCATTCATCAGAGAAATTGGTCATTTGCAAAAGCATAGTACTACAGCGGAAATTAAATATTCGCTTTGTCATCTTCTCTACCCTAAAAATTAGTACAGCTCTTTTTTTTGTCCGATTCCTAAACATTCCACTCTCCCAGATTTGAAATTGGCGCCAAAAACAATATTTAAAATTTTTTACCGTATGAATTAAGAATGAGTAATCTCTTGATTTCCCGCCTCAGCGCCAATCACAGCGTCTTATTTTCTTACCTATATAACTACATATCTTAGCGGTGGTAAGGAAGAAAAATAGGAAAATAACGAAATTGTAGTCCCTTCTCTCGGAAGGAAAGAAGGTAGTTTTGTGTTAACTGGCACCATAACTCATTTCATATCATTTATAATATCATACCTACCAGCTCTTTTCGCCTTTTTCTCATTTCCGGAGAGTCATCGCTTTGAATACCTCATCTTACTTGTTTTCTTGTATACCTCGTATAGACTAGTATAGTGGAATTTTATTACTGTATACAACTAAACTAAATATTTCAAAATTATTGTATTCTAGAGGATGAACAATTCCGGCGAGGCATTTGTCATGGTGCATTCCACGTCGGAAATTATCGAAATGTTCTATCAACTTGCTTTCTTTGTCATCGGAACTCCAATCAACGTTTTTGCCCTAATTAAAACCAGTCGGTTAGTATCCTTATCTTGAGGAATTTCCCAATTTTAAATATTTTAGGAACGTGCGTGAAGGAGGTGTGGAGTCCCGCCTGGTAAAGCTCAGTAGACAACTACTCATTGCTCATATCATGGTCCTTTTTATGTACGGAATCTGGAGAAGCTACTGGATCTATAATATTGTTTGGACCCAAGGTATAGCTCTTATTTCTTACTAGAAATAGTAACAAAAAAAAACGAGTGCATATCTTACAGAAAATTCTAATTTAGGCGATATTCTATGCCGTGTATTCAGTTTCCTATGTGCTCTCCCGTTCCATCTCTGGTCGAATATGGTCGCTGCTATTGCAATTGATATGTTGTGTTGTATTACGTAAGTAAAGAGAAATAATTTGATGCCTAGAAAGAAAACTGACTCCCTCTTCTAGATCCCCTCTGAGCAGCTATCGAACCGGCGCGAACCGAGTTAATTGGCTTATTACTCTGGCGTGGGGCTTTGCTATACTATGTGCATCGCCGATGAGCATTCTACGGGGAACCATTCAGATCAACGATGAGGATATGTACCAGTGCTACCCGCGAACTGATGTATGAGCAATTTCCGGTGGAAGAGTTAATCAGTTGGTTTTCAGGTGTTCAATGATGATATTCTGATTGCATTCAACTTGTTCCATGTTATCACTTCTTTCTATATCCCATTGTTTATCG
Organism: Caenorhabditis nigoni; assembly: GCA_027920645.1. Taxonomy (NCBI): domain Eukaryota; kingdom Metazoa; phylum Nematoda; class Chromadorea; order Rhabditida; family Rhabditidae; genus Caenorhabditis; species Caenorhabditis nigoni. Next base: position 4,321,390 of record CP115869.1, read on the forward strand.
TTATCATTTGTTATTTGGCTATTGGGTTCTCGATTCGGAAGCAAATGGCAGAGCGGCGCTTGCTTCAGGTATACTGTAGTTTTGAGAGTCAGATCAAAATAGTGATTTGTTTTTTTGGTGGCTTGCAAAAGCAAACCCAGACACCCACATCATCTGATTTGGTGATATTCCCAATTCAAAAATCAACGACCAAAATTTTTCGAAAACTATCATTACAGTAGATTTCAAAGACACATCTGTAAAAGCAAAAAGTGTTTTTAAATTTCAACCAAAAACGAAAATAACAATTAAACACCTAGCCAACACATCACACCAGAATAACATCATCGCAGATTTCTGAACCCAAATTTTCTAGAATGGCGGACATTATAATATAATAAGAATACTTGTAAAATTTCGGGCCGGCCCGCCAAAGTCCGGGCCCGGGCCTCCGAAATCCCGAAAAAATCCCGGCCCGTTACAAGTATGATAATAAGTGTAACACCGGAACATCATTATTTTTAATAACACCAAAATTCTCTAGGATGGCGGACAAAGCGGACAAAAGACCACCAACACCAAGGCCAGATTCCTGAGAGCTTCTGTTGCGATTATCTGCACTTTCTTGTTCACCTGGCTCCCATATCAGGTTCTCGCTCTTCTCCGCATCGTGTGCATCTCCGAAGAGTGTCAGGAAGTTGTAAGCAAGCTGAATTGGCTCCAAGCTATCATTATAGCCAGGTAGCCCCTGAAATTCTAAAACTTCTCAAACTAAAACAAAATTTTAGCACTTGCATCAACCCATTCTTGTACCGTTTTGGCTCTGAGCCAAAACGCAGCTCGTATTATTGCTCGACGATGGACACGGCTGGTAAGGAGGTATGCATGACAACGGTCGAGTGTTTTTTCCCTGTTCTCTCTCTCCCCCTACCGGGAAATTGTGCTCTTATCACATTCTTATCAAATCACGTGGTTTCTTTGTCAATTCACTTGAAACTTTTATGAATCTGCACGTAGTTGGGGACAATGACATTGCATCAGTTGCCGGAAAAAGTGTTCTAATCTGATAAGGGAATTAATTTGATAAGTTAAGGTTTGGAACGAATTCGAAAAAGAGAAAATGGTGTGATTCTTACGTCTCAGATTCAGCAAATCACTTTCCCTATCCCTTTTCTGCAAATGTAACCTGTTTATCACCCACACACACGTACACGGTTTTTGTCTCTACACGGTTCTCTCTTCTCAATCAAACACCCCCGCCCCTCCTTCCTCCAAAAATCGCAGAAAAACGGGGAAATTAAATTTTTTGCAGGAAGCCGGTCAGTCCGCCGATCGACGACGGTTCGTGAAGCCGAAGCCCAACGGGTTGCAGCTGCAGCGCATCGGGCACGGTGCGGCGGTGTCGAACACCAACAGCAACAGCAGCAGCCAACGAACCTCGCCAACCCCACACTCTCGCCTCGGAGTACACGCGCAACGGTTCGAGAACCGACGCGCGTCCCACATCGACTCAAGAACACCAAAAGTAATGAAGTTTAGATGTACTGGGAGTCTGGATGGGCGTGTCGAGCAGTGTTAAACCAATTTTTTGTATTCTATTTTTATTTGGCATAATATCTCCAGAAACCGGTCAATAAATTATACAAAAATGTATTTTTCAGTTAATTTTCAGAATTTTCAAGAGTCTGAAGCTCGGTTGTAAAGCTTCCGATAACTTTGAAAACTATTCAGGATGTAAAACGGACCTTAATTGAGAACTCACGAAATTTTTTGAATTTTTCTAGTTTCCCAGCTATTTGCCGTTTCCAGTACAAAAACGGCCTGGAGGGAGTATCTTTCAGAAATCGGCAAAGATATGGGAAACTAGGAACTTTCAAAAAAATTTTGAATGTAAAGTTTTCAATCTAGGCCTGTTTTACACTCCCCGAAATTTTCAAAATGATTCGAAACTTGACAGACGAGCCCTAGACTATTGAAAATAATCAAAACGACCGAAAATTAACTGAAAAAAATATTTTTTCATATTTCATTGACTCCCCGAGAACTGATGATGAAATACAAACTAGAAAAAAGAGAAATTATTGTTTTTCTTTTTTTCTTGTTGGCTGATGTGGTTTCCCATGAAATCTTTGTCAGCTTTCTTTTCCTTTTGTCATCGTTTTTATAGTTCTGGAAAGTTCTCTTTTCCCATCCATCACATATTTTTTGTACAAATCAGACTACAGATAGACACCCTGACCTGACCCCCCTAATCTCCCCCAATTTATCCCCCCCCGTAGTAATAAACCTGTCCATCCACTAGACTCTTTCTGCTCTTGTCCCCCCCCCCTCTCACTGTCTGCTACCGATTACTATTTTCCTGCCTATTCTTCCTCCCCCACCCATCTTTTTTTGTTCTATTCGTTCTTTTTCTCCCATCATCATTTGTCGTTTTTTTCTTGTCTTCTTCATTGGTCGGCTTGGGTTGTTTAGGTAATGATGCGACATGCCAGGATCTTGAAACTTCTTCAAATTCAATTTTTACCGTATTGAGGAAAATATGTTATTTTGCCAAAACTTGATTCTCTGTGCAAATAAAACTAATTCAAAAAAGAAATGAAAATAATGACTTTCAGCGGGTTTCATTTAAAAAACTTGTTTTTTTTTAACTATAAAAATACTTGTCGGTTAGTTTTTGACCATTTTTCCATTTTCGGGAGTCTGGAGCAACTGTTTTTCATGTTTTCATTACCAAATTGGGCCAAAAATGTGTGTCTTTCGAAAATCGGAAAAATATCTGAAAAACTATGAATTTTCATGAAATTCTGTAAATGCAAAGTTTGTAATCTAGGTCTATTTGAAAAACTTTGAAAAGTTCTTCATGAAATTTGAGAATTTGTTTTCTTTTCAAATTTAAAGTGTTATGATTTTCTCGCAAACTGAAGTTCATAGCCACTTTCCTCTTTCTCTAAACAATACAAAATTTCCCATCTAAAAATCTTTAACCGTAGATCTCTGTCTTACAATTTTTTCTCATGAGATACCATCTCAGCCCACCTCTAGATTGAATCATCAAAGTAGAGAATCTTCTGGTTGGTACCATTCAGATATTATCTAAACTCGCGATTGTCACATGACGATGTAGGTGGAATACTCCTCATATGATCAATTCAAATGCATATAATAAAAAACAGAAAACTTTGTCCTCTCCAGATAAGAAATGATAACTATTTCTTTGTCTAGTTTCGTTTTATCTATCTCACCTGTCAAGATATAATTTCAACAAAAAAAGACCATTTCGATAAGGGATGATAAGATAATATCATTTCAACGAAACATAAATTTCGAAAACTTTCTATAGGTGATTTTTGATTTTTTGGCCTTCATCGAGAGAAAAAAAAACCATGCGGCTACTCTGTATTATCTTTTCAGCAAATCTACCAAAAAAAAAGTAGAAGAAAAAGTTCCTCTATTTGTCAGAAAAAAAAACCCATTTTTTCTCTCGACTCCGCCCCCTTCCTCCCCTCGTGGCTGTGTATGTGTCTCTGACCCTCATAGAGATGCCTATCAGTTGATGATCATTCTCCATTATCCCTTTCTGCCATTCTTTGTGTATGTGGTTGCTGTATAGTTTGAAACAAACGTTTCTCTCTTTTTTATCTATCCACTTTTATGGTTTCGCTATCTATATATTCTTTGTGTTTTGCAATTTCCACGTGTATTGTTTTGCAGGGTTAAAAAGTTAAAGGATCTGGTAGGAAAATGAGCCAAAACGGAGTTCAAGCATCAGTCAAGTGAGTTTCCTTACCAGCTAGAATCAATTTAGAGAATTTTCTTATCAAAAAGCAAGTTTTCGGAAAAAAAATGGTTCTTGTTCTTTAGCAGAAACTAGATTATTTTATTTGAAGAGCAAAATTTTGAATTCAAAATCTTTTAAAATTTCCAGAAAAGGAGTGACCTACAACACTATCCTCGAAGCAGCTCAACGTCCAACTCCACTGGTTCCACTTAGAAAACTCAAGGTTGAGCATCAACTTCAAAGTGATATTTGTGAGTTTTGATGACAAAAAGGCTCATTAACGCCAGAGCCACAAACGGCTCACTTGAGCCATTACTTTTTTTCAACTTTTCGATGTTTGTCTAACCTCTCGTCTATGTTCGACAATTGGCTTTTGGTCAAGAAAGGCAGAAAAAATATAGAAAAAAAGTTTTCAGATGTCAAACTAGAGTATCTCAATGTCGCCGGATCTCTCGAAGACCGTACTGCTGATAAAGCCTTCCAGGTACAGACATAATCACGTTCTCAAAAGTGCAAATCTCTTATTTTTTGCAGTTTGCTGAAGAGATTGGAGTTGTGAGAGGCGACGAAGTTTTCGTGACCGCTGGTGGGTCTACAGCCATCTCGTACGCAACAGTTGCCGCTGTGAAGGGCATCAAGTAAGTTAAAAAGAAAGAAAAAGAAGAAAAAAGATCAAGATCAAAAAGCAACACGTCACTCATACTCAATCTATTTTCAGATTGACCATCTATGCGCCAAAGGGAGAATTCGCCCTCGTGGACACTGTCCTCCACACATTGGGAATGCCAACTGTAGAACTTCCAGTGGCCACATACAGCGAAGCTCGAGCATTAACCGAGGAGGCTGCTCAACAGAAGGGAGCATTCAACTTGAATAAGTTCACCACCAACGCCGCATTCGTCGCTAATCTCCAGAAGACAGCATGTGAAATCGAGAGAGCTGTGAATAACAAATCGATCGGAAAAGTTGGAGCTGTTGTGATTCCATTGAACACTGGAGCTCCAGCTGCTGGAATCGCCGCTTACTACAAGGGAACCGGAGATCATGGAGTTCGTGTGGTTGGAGTCACTTGCAAGAAGGATACTATTCCAGAGATGGGATTGGATTTGAAGAATGATCTTCTGCAGGTAGGATTTTTGTTTCCAGAATGCTTTAGGATCTCATTTAGACACAATTTTTTTTGGTTTCTTCTATTTTTGGATTTCTGGAAGACACCTGTTTTCACGTTTTTAGTACAAAACGGGCCAAGAATGGATGTTTTTCAGAAATCGGCAAATAGCTGAAAAACTAACATTTTTCAAGAAATTAAGTGAATACAAAATTTTCAACCTGTGTTTGTTTTAAGCCCTCAAAGATTTTCTAAAAGACCGGAAACTTGACAGCCGAGCTCCAGACTAATGTAAAAGCTCAATTTGTCCGAAAATCAACTAAGAAATTACGTTTTGTATACCTTAATGACCGGCATTGTAATTATCCAAAGCAAATTTCCAGGAATACGGAGTCGAGAAGCGTGAAGTCGACGAAGAGGAAGCCTACTCTTTCACCAGACATCTCATCGGAACCGAGGGTATCATGGCTGGACCATCGTCTGGAGCAGCTGTTCTTGAAGCTATCAAGCTCGCGAAGGAGCTCCCAGCTGGATCAACCATCGTCGTCGTGCTCCAAGACGGAATCCGCAACTACCTTCGTCATTTCCTCGATGATGATTGGATTGTCGCCAATAAGAAGAATGTGGTGACCAGAAAAGATGGTCCACAACCAAACAGCACTTACGATCCAAAAGTTTTGGTTTACGATCCAACGAAATTGGCCGGAGAGTGGACGCAAGACCCAGAGACCAAGGCTTGGTCCCATTCTGAAGTAGAATTCAACCAATTCAAGTAAGTTGCTTCTTTTTAAAATAAAACTCTAGTCTACTGAAGAATATTTCAGCCCTGAACGACCACTGGTCCTCGATACCGTTCTTGACGCTATTGGCAAGACTCCACTTGTTAAGCTTCAACATGTCCCAAAGGCCCATGGAGTCAAGTGCAACGTTTGTAAGTGTATTTAAAATATTGTTGATCTTAACAAAGTTGTTGCAGATGTCAAATGTGAGTACCTGAACGCTGGAGGATCCACCAAGGATCGTATTGCCAAAAGAATGGTTGAGATTGCCGAGAAGACTGGAAAGCCAGGAAAGCTTGTCCCAGGAGTGACTTTGATTGAGCCAACCTCTGGAAACACTGGAATCGGACTCTCTCTCGCATCCGCTGTCCGTGGATACAAATGCATCATTACTATGCCAAAGAAGATGTCCAAGGAGAAGGCTATTGCCATGGCATCTTTGGGATCTACCATTATCCGTACTCCAAATGAAGCTGGTTTCGACAGTCCACACTCTCATATCGGTGTTGCTCTCCGCTTGAAGAGCGAGATTCAAGACGCAGTGGTTCTTGATCAATATTGTAATCCAGGAAATCCATTGGCTCATTATGAGCAAACTGCTGAGGAGATCATCTATGATATGGGAGACAAACATATTGATCTTGTGGTCCTCACCGCTGGAACCGGAGGAACAGTGACCGGAATTTCTCGCAAGATTCATGAACGTATTCCAACTGCAAAGGTTGTCGGAGTCGATCCACATGGATCCATTCTTGCTGGACCAGCTGAGACCGACATTGACTTCTACGAGGTGGAAGGAATCGGATACGACTTCTTGCCAGGAACACTGGACACCAGTGCCATTGACTATTGGGCAAAGTCTCACGATAAGGAGTCGTTCTTGATGGCTCGTGAGCTCATTAGAACCGAGGGAATCCTTTGCGGAGGATCGTCTGGATGTGCTGTTCATTATGCTTTGGAGGAGTGCAAATCGTTGAATCTTCCAGAAGACGCTAATGTCGTGGTACTTCTTCCAGATGGAATCAGAAACTATATGTCAGAAAATAGTTTTTTTTAACTATGAATATATTCTTGATTTTTTCAGTACGAAATTCCTCGACGACGACTGGATGAACGAGCGTCACTTCCTTGATGCCTAAGTATTGGATAGATTCAGAACCTCAAACTTGGACAACACCATTCCGTATTTTCCATCAAACGTATTCATTTTTGTTAATTCTTTCTATACATTTTCTACTGTTTTGGCTCACATATTGATAAAAATTATAATGCAAATCTATTGTCTAATCCAGAAATTACCCTTGAACTATGCCAGAACAGTCCAATAAGAGTTCTCCAAGTTATGAATAGCCATCATACTTGCAAGAAACATGGCAGATTTAGTGTCTCAGATCTCCCGGGAAGGTTGATGCGAGTGGGATACAGCTAATAAAAGGAGAGGAGGGAATCGAGAATGTATTGAGCTCCTAGGAAGATAGACAAAAAGAAACTCCTTCATAGACTATAGAACTTTTTCGATTACTGTCATCTGGTATTCTAATGCCTCTATCAATCTTAGTGTAGCGTTTCTCAATACGTTCCATCAGGACTATTAGAGTAGTACCCAACAAATCGCCTAAAAGACACCGTATAGGTCATCTAGAAAGAGAGTAGACACCATTCTCGGTGTGTCATGGTTTATGACAGCTGTGGGATTGTCTAACGTGAATGGCGACCGGACTAGTATCCGATACCGAATCCAGAATAATGCATTTGGAAAGAGAAACATTTCGTAAATTTCGAAAAATAGATAATAAACTGTATTGCAGTTATATGATACATTCGGTGTAATTCAACAAAATTAGAGGAACGTCAGAAAATCAGGAAATCAAGGCTAAGTTTGATAAAATCAGGATGAAAATCAGGAAATTAATGGGAGTTTCAAAAAACAAGATAAACAGCCGAATTGCCACAATTGAGGGGCTTACATGAAATATGGAGGTGGACTATGAATAAAGAAAAGATTTGATTAGAAGCAGTTACAATCAAAGATTTTCCGGTTCGAATAGTCTGTTTCTCAAATTAAAATGCACATGTTCTATGTCAGCGGTTAAATTTGCAATGGTGATCCATCCTTCAACGTTGCTGTTTTCTTGATAGAGTGACCAGGAAGAAACATCGTAATTCGGGCTGGAAAGTTCATAATTTTTTCTTTGTATCCTAATAAAAAAATTTACATGTTGAGATTCCCATTGGTTGCCCCTGGAACATGTTCAGCATTGATCTCGATCATTTTTGCTTCGAAGTTTTCATTTGATCCAGCTCGAACGAATGTCAAACTCAAATATTGAATAGATGATCCAATTTTCCATCTTTTCAGAATTTCAACAACTTCCGACTCCTCGAAATATGAGTCTTCAAGAGGGATATCATGGCATCTGTTGAAAACATTCATAACATGCCAAGTTTTGGAAGAATATAGTTGAGTGCGATGTGCAAGAGTGAGAAATGAAGATTCGAAACGTGTCCAACAAGAAAAGTCCATACTGATGGTCATATTGACAAACAGAGAAGAATGTCGAACATTCAGGTATTTTTCGAGGTGCTCAAAATTTGACTCCTTCAACTCTAAATATACGATTGGCGATTCGGGAACAGGTTCATTTGTTATATAATACGTCAACAGAAAATAAGATGAGCTCGATGTTAGTTGTTCCCAAAAAAATTGAATTTTCATGTTGCCTTTATGAAGTTTCGCGGATCGTTGCGAAAGTGAACGAGAGCGTTTTGAAGTCTCCATGAGGTCCAGAATTTCTTTTTGAACCAAATCCGGAAAACGGGTAAAAGCGACTGGCATTCTTGTTCTGTAGAAAATAAAATTATCTAAAGTTAAGTATACATCGAAGGGTTTCGTAGAACGTGTAAAGAAAATAAAAATGAAAATCACGTTGATCTAAACGGAGAATGAAAACAGAGAGTGAGTGGGAGAAACTATTGATTTTTCGTGGAAGGGGGGGGGGGAATGGGGGGTTACAGACAGAGCCTTTCTCATATTTACGTGGGAAAGACCACAATGCGCGTTTTAGGAATTAGATAGAAGATGGGGAGTGGCAACCAGGCAACGACAAACTACTATTCACGTTACCAGCAGGCTAAGCAATACCGAGCAAGCTTGTGGAACAAAGAAATCGGTTTTTAGAACATTTAGGTACCGTAAAAAAAGATTGTCTAACAGGATTGGCGACTGGACTGGTATCAAATACTGAATCCAGCATCATGAGTTCTGAAAGAGAAACGTTTAGATTTTTTAGAAAACATAAATCTCAAAGAATGGATCATAAAATTTATTGAAAAGAGATGTATTCAGAGTAAATCGACAAAATTAAGGGGAGTTAAAAAGAAGCAGGTGGAAAACTTAGGGAATCATGGGGAAGTTTTGAATAAATGAAGTTCGAAAATCGGCAAATCAAAAGGAGCATAGAAAATCAAGTTGGAAAATCAGGAAGTTAGAGGAGCTGGAAAAATAGAATAAAAAAATTAGGAACAATTGCGAATTTGTCGAGATTGTGGGGTTAACATGAAATATGGGGAGAGTGGTACAAAAAAAATATGAGAATGGAAAACTTAAACGTGAACATTTTCTTCCGGAAGAAGTTCGAAATCCTTATTCATCGAGAAAGACATTTTTTCATCGTTATCTAAAGGATTGATGGAGATCAAAACTTGGGCATCTGTGTTGTCTTGTTGGAGCAACCAGGAAGGGGAAACGGAGCGGATCGGTCTGAAAAATGTAATACTTCAATTTGTATTTTAACTAAGAATTTACTGGGTATAAAATCTCTGGATATCCTCTCTGACAGGTTTAGCGTTGATCTCAATCATCTTTGCTCCGAAGTCTTCGATTGATCCAGTTGGGACGAAGACGAATCCCATCAATCGGATAGTAGATTCCTTCTTCCAGCTTTTCAAAATTTCGATAACGTCCGACTCCTCAAAAGATGAGTCCAAGAGAATAATATTCTGGCAATTTTTGAAAACATTGATCACGTGCCAAGCTGAGACCCATTCCGCAGATTGAATGATGAGTGTTTCGTTTTCCAAGCTTTCGGTAAATGGTGTCTTGAAATCGAAGTTATCCTCGAAACCCTCGGTTGGTTCACATGTGAGGCAAAGACTCTTCGCTTTTTTGAGAGCCATCATTGCTCGAACGATTGCTTCATTGTTGTTAAAACGATGCATACTACATTCCTTTATCGGATATCCGAGTTGAAGTAGGGGAACCAAAGTGAGAAAAGCCAAATCGAAAGGTGTCGAATGGTAGTAACTGAGCGTTACATTGGCGAAAAGACTGGAATGCCGAACACTGAGATATTTTTCTACATTTTCAAATTTCGAATCCTTGCGTTCCAAGCTGATTTTTAGGGGTTCATGAGGGTGACTCCAACTTTCATAGGTCAATTCCAAACACTGTTCGGTGCGGTAAAGCGTAATGTTTCCTTCATGAAGTTTCGCGGATCGTTGTGAAAGTGAACGAGACCATTTGGATGACTCGCTGAAATTGTATCTGAAAACAAAAGCTCGCTATAAAAATCATGCAGAACAAAACTCACAAATCATAGAGTTCCAGGAGATCTAAAATTTTTTCTTGAACCAGTACCGGAAAACGAGGGAAGTCGATTGGCATTATTGTCTGTAAAGAAAACAAATATATGAAAATTATGCCGATTCAAACTGAAAATCAAAATAGAGAGACATGTAAATGGTTCGTAGAAAAAATATTTTTTTGATATGACGCAATTGTTCGTGGTGGTGTTTGCAGATGTTCGTCATCAGGGGCTAGACGGCACTGTGCGTGTGTAGAAATAACGGGGGAGATGGGTGAGTCGCTACCACAATTCTATGTTTTGTTTTTCCAAAAAAAACACACACCCAATATGTGCAAAAAAGTCAAATTCACAAAAATGTGTGGAAAGATTGGATTTCTACAAATTGGTGTAAAAGCGTCACGAACTTGAAATTTCTGATCCAAAGTTTAGAAAAATCAAAATCATAGCAATTTCGATGGAAAGAGAACAATGTGTCAAGAAATTCCGAATATCAGACAATTGTCCTCTTTCAAAATCCGAGTTCTGAGAAAAAATATCGCTTCTGACTTCAGACTTGACACGCGATGTCGTCGAGGAATGTGAGATAAAGGTACCAACGGAGATAATAAGTGACTTCTTTGTGTATTGAAAACTTAGGAAGACAACAGACAGAGAGGTAGTCACTCATCAGCTACAAACCAATTTCTATTATTCTAATATGCCCAATGTCTCTAATATGCCCAATATTTAGTGTTTCTCCATACTTTCCATTATGGATATTTGAATAGTACCTCACAAATTACCAATAGACACCTTATAGGTCATCTAGAATGAGAGTAGACACCATTGTTCCTGTGTCATTGTCAATGACAGCTGTCCGATTGATACAGTCTGACTGAGGATTGTCTAACAGGAATGGCAACTGGACTGGTATCAAATACTGAACCAGCATCATGAGTTCAAAAGAGAAACGTTCATTTTTTTTTGAACACATAAATCTCAAACAATGTATTATGAAATTTATTGAAAAGAAATGTATTCAGAGTAAATCCACGAAATTACTGGGAGTTAAAAAGAAGCAGGAGGCAAACTTAGGGAATCATGGGGAAGTTTTGAATAAATGAAGTTCGAAAATCAGCAAATTGAAAGGAGCACAAAAAAATCAAGTTGGAAAATCAGGAAGTTAGAGGAGTTGGAAAAATAGAATAAAAAATTAGGAACTACTGCGAATTTGTCAAGATTGTAGGGTTTACATGAAATATGGAGAGAGGGGTGCGAAAAACAATGTGAATACAAAAAATTAAACGGGAACATTTGCTTCCGGAACAAGTTTGAAATGCTCTTTCATCGAGAGAAGCATTTCTTCTTCATTATCTGAAGGTTCGATGGAGATCAAAACTTGGGCATCGGTGTTGTCTTGTTGAAGCAACCAGGAAGGGCGGGTTGGTCTACAAAAAATTATATTTCAATTTGTATTTTAATTAAGAATTTACCTGGTATCAAATCTCTCAAGATCCTCTTTAACAGGGGGTGCATTTATCTCAATCATCTTTGCTCCGAAGTCTTCGATTGATCCAGTTGGGACGAAGGAGAATCCCATGGATCGGATAGTAGATTCCTTTTTCCAGCCTTTCAGAATTTCGATAACGTCCGACTCCTCGAAAGATGAGTGAAAAAGACTGATTTCATGGCATCTGTTGAAAACATTGATAACGTGCCAAGCTGAGACCCATTCCGCAGAATGAATCAGGAGATATTCGTTTTCCAAGCTTTCGGTAAATGGCGTCTTGAAATCGAAGTTCTCCTTGAATCCCTCGGTTGGTACACATCTGAGAAAAACACTCTTCGCTTTTTTGAGCGTCATCAATGTTTTAACGATTGCTTCATTGTTGTTAATACCATGCATATTGCATTCCTTTATCGGATATCCGAGTTGAAGTAGGGGCAACAAAGTGAGAAAAGCCGAATCGAAAGTTGTCGAATGGCAGTAACTGATCGTTACATTGATGAAAAGACTGGAGTGCCGAACACTGAGATATTTTTCTACATTTTCAAATTTCGAATCCTCAAGTTCCAAGCTGATTTTAAGGTCTTCATGAGGGTGACTCCAACTTTCATATTTCAATTTCAAGCACTTTCCGGTGCGGTAAAGCCCAATTTGTCCTTCATGGAGTTTTGCGGATCGTTGTGAAAGTGAACGAGACCATTTGGAAGTCTCGCTGAAATTGTATCTGAAAACAAAAACTCGCTATAAAAACCATGCAGAACAAAACTCACAAATCATAGCACTCCAGGTGATCTAAAATTTTTTCTTGGACAAGTTTCGGAAAACGAGGGAAGTCGATTGGCATTTTAGTCTGTAAGAGCAACAAATCGATGAGAATTATGTTGATTCAAACGGAAAATGAAAATAGAGAGACATGTGAATGGTTCGTGGAAAAAATATCTTTTTGAATCGACGCGATTGTTCGTGGTGGTGTTTGCAGAAATTTCGTCATCAGGGGTTAGACGACATTGTGCGTGTGTAGAAAAGATGGGGAGATGTGTGAGTCACTACTCTCGGCCACAACGCTACGTTTTCCAACAACAGCAAAAACATAAAATGTGCTAAAAAGAAGTCTATTTTACACAAATTTGTAAAAAGCTTTGATTTCCACAGTCTGGTGTTGAGCGTCACAAAATTTATTAGGTTGGCTAATAAGTTTTGTGCACTTTTGCTTTCCTCGTTTCTCTTAACTGAGCTAGAACAGTAACCTGTGTGTAACCGGATATGATATATAAGGTCATAAGGTTGTTCACAATAACCATCATTTGCCCTGCTCCCATTTCGCTTGCGAACGGGATGCTTCTTTTGATACCCACTGTTTTTGGGTGAAATTCCTGTTTGATGACGTCTACTGGCCGTTAACGAAGTCAAGACATTGGGCTTTTCTGTGATGGTTAGTATGCATGTCCCTTTTCTTATCCAAGGTGAAAATACAAATCAGCCGCTTAAAGTTCCCGAGTAGAGTAAGAAGTTGCATGCTCATGTCGACTCGCCGCTGAACATCAGAACTAGTCAAAACGGTAAGGTATCCGCCGTCCAAATTTTTCTGTCTTTCCCAACTTTGACAATCCCTTTTCAATAGTGGTATGGGTTGTCCCTGAAGTGAATGACATTTCACGGGTAGAGTGGAAAGGGTCCCGTCCTACTAGATCTCTCAGCTTGCCTGAATCTTGAAGAAGGGCCAAGTTTCATCTTTCATTGAAAAGTCCTGGTTCTTGAACTTGCCAACCCAATTTACAACGGTGTTTCTATGGGGACATTATCTTTGTAAACTTCCACCAGGTGGTGATGAATATCGGATAATTTCCGGTTAGAAATAAATATAAACAACGTACAGAAATTTCTCCCAAAAACAGTGGGTATGAAAATGGGTATCCCGTTTGCAAGCGGGATGGGAGCAGGGCAAATGATGGTTATTGTGAACAACCTTATAATCTTATATACCATATCCGGTTAGACACATGTTACTGTTCTAGCTCCGTTCAGAGAAATGAGGAAAACAAAAGTGCACAAAGACTTATTAGCCAACCTAATAACTTCTTATCCAAAATTGAGAAACACGAAAGTCACAGTCATTTTGATACAAAGAAAACAGAGTTCAAGAAATTCCGAATACCCGTCAATTGCCTCCTTTAGACATTCGAGTCCTGAAAAGAAAATCGCTTCTGATTTCGGACCTAACAAGTTAAGTCGTCGACTAATGTGAAAAAAGATACTAACAGAGAAGATAAGGAAATTCTTGGTGTATTGAGCTCCTAGGCAGACAACGGACACAGAGATAGTAACACGTCAGCTACAAACCAGTCTCGATCGTTTTAATATGACATCCCAATGTCTCTATCTATGTTAGCTTAGTGTTTCTCAATACGTTCCATCAGGGCCATTTGAGTACTGCCTCACAAATTGGTAATAGACACTGAGCAGGTCATCAAGAGGGAGAACAGACACCATTCTCCACGTGTAATGTTTTATCACAGCTGCCGGATTGACACAATGTGACTAAGGATTGTCTAACGGGAACGGCGACTGGACTGGTATCATATACTGAATCCAGCATCATGAGTTCGGAAGAGGAACGTTTAGATTTTTTTAGAAACATACATCTCAAAGAATGGATGATAAAATTTATTGAAAAGAGATGTATTCAGAGTAAATCAACGAAATTAAGGGGAATTAAAAAGAATCGGGTGGAAAACTTAGGGAATCGAGGGGAAGTTGTAAAAAAGCATGTTCGAAAATCAGGAAATTAAGATGAGCACAAAAAAATCTAGTTTGGAAATCAGGAAGTTAGAGGAGTTGGGAAAATAGAATAAAAAATTAGGAACAATTGCGAATTTGTCAAGATTGTGGGGTTTACATGAAATATGGAGAGAGGAGGGTAAAAACCAATGTGAATACAAAAAATTAAACGGGAACATTTTCTTCCGGAACAAGTTTGAAATACTTATTCATTCTGAAAGACATTTCTTCTCCATTGTCTAGAGGTTCGATGGAGATCAAAACTTGGGCATTGGTGTTGTCTTGTTGGAGCAACCAGAAAGAGCAATCGGAACGCATTGATCTGCAAAAAATCATATTTCAAATTGTATTTGATTTAAGAATTTACCGGCTATAAGATCCCTCGCGATCCTCTTTAACAGGGGGTGCATTTATCTCAACCATCTTTGCTCCGAAGGCTTCGATTGATCCAGTTGGGACAAAGTAGAATGCCATGGATCGGATAGTAGATTCTTTTTTCCAGCCTTTCAGAATTTCGATAACTTCCGCTTCCTCAGATAATGCGTCCAAAAGCATAATAGTATGGCAATTTTTGAAAACATTGATCACGTGCCAAGCCAAGAGCCATTCCGCAAACTGAATCGTGAGCGTTTCGTATTCCAAGCTTTCGGTAAATGGTGTCTTGAAATCGAAGTTGTCCTCCAAACCCTCGGTTGATCCACAACTGAGCCAAAGACTCTGCGCTTTTTTGATAGTCATCATTGTTCGAACGATTTCTTCATTGTTGTTAAAACCATGCATACTGCATTCCTTTATCGGATATCGGAGTTGAAGTAGGGGAACCAAAGTGAGAAAAGCCGAACCGAAAGGTGTCGAATAGTAGTAACTGAGCGTTACATCGGCGAAAAGACTGGAATGCCGAACATTGAGATATTTTTCTACATTCTCGAATTTTGAATCCTTAAGTTCCAAGTTGATTATAAAGTCTTCATGAGGGTGACTCCAACTTTCATAGGTCAATTCCAAACACTCTCCCCTATTCGTAAGCTCAATTTTCCCTTCATGAAGTTTCGCGGATCGCTGTGAAAGTGATCGAGACCATTTGGAAGTCTCGCTGAAATTGTATCTGAAAACAAAAGTTCGCTATAAAAATCATACAGAACAAAACTCACAAATCATAGAGTTCCAGGAGATCTAGAATTTTTTCTTGAACCAGTACCGGAAAACAAGGAAAGTCGATTGGCATTTTAGTCTGTAAAGAAAACAAATGTATGAAAATTATGCCGTTTCAAACTGAAAATCAAAATAGAGAGACATATAAATGGTTCGTAGAAAAGATATGTTTCGGATAGACGCAATTGTTCGTGTTGGTGTTTGCAGAAATCTCGTCATCAGGGGTTAGACGGCATTGCGCGTGTGTAGAAAAAACGGGAGAGACTGGTGATTGGCTATTCTCTGCCACAACTCTACATTTTTCCAAAAACAAAACGCAAAATGTGCTAAAAAGAAGTCAATTTTCAAAAAATGAGTAGAAAAATTTGTCTTCTACAATTTTCTAATGAGCACCGCGGAATTAAAGCTTCTTATACAAAATGGAGAAACACCAAAGTCATAGTCATTTTGATACAAAGAGAACAGGTGTCAAGAAATTCCGATTACCAGACAATTGGCCCCTTTTAAAATTCGAGTTATGGGAAGAAAATTGCTCTTAATTTCGGACCTAACAAGTTAAGTCGTCGAGGAATATGAGCAAAAGATATTAACACAGGCATTTTAGTCTTTATAGGAAACAAATAGATGAAAATTATGTCGATTCAAACTGAATAACGAAATAGAGAACCATGCATATGGTTCGTAAAAAATCTCTTTTTGAATCGACGCAATTGTTCGTGGTGGTGTTTGCAGAAGTTTCGTCGTCGGACATGTGTAGGAAAAGACGGGGAGACGGGTGAGTCACTATTAACAGACTCTGTACCACAATTCTACGTTTTGTTTTTCAAAAAAAAAATATAACAACAAATGTGCTGAAAAAGTAAATTTTGGGCATTCTTTTTGTATTACGCACCCAGGCAGACAACGGACAGAGAGATAGTCACTCATCAGCTACAAACAAATCTCAATTATTCTAATATGGCATCCTAATGTCTATATCTATTTTAGTTTAGTCGTTCTCAATAAGGTTCATCAGAACCAGTTGAGCAGTACTTCACAAATTCATAATGGACACTGAATAGGTCATCAAGAGTGAGAATAGACATCATTCTCCGTGTATCATGGTTTATGAAAGCTGTGGGATTGACACAGTGAGACTACCAATGGAACGTCGTTCAGAAAGCTCTTCAGATTTCTCTCTAAACTGGCTCATTTTGAAAACTTAAATCTCAAAAAATAACGTTTATTGAAATTAAATATTTTCAGTATAGTTCAACGAAACAAGGGAATCTTAATATATCAGGAAATAAGGGGAAGTTTTTGAAAATTAGAAAAAAAATCGGAAATTAAGGGGGAAAATTAGGAAGCTAGAGGGAGTTTAGAAAAATTAGGTAAAAAATCAGGTGATTAAGGGGAGTTTCAAAAATCATGTTAAAAAATCACGACATTAAAAAAAATTTTTAGAAACATCGAGTCAAGCAATTAGGAACAACTGTCAAATTGCTCAAATTTTGGGTTCTACATACATGAAATGTAGAGCTGGAGTATGAAAAAAATACAATTCAAGAACAAAAAAACAAAATCAAAGATCTTCCGGTGCAAGTTCGTCTCTCAAAGTGAACTGCAAATGGTCTCTGTTCTGTGGGTAACTTGAAATGGTGATCCATACTTCCACATCGCTGTTTTCTTGATGGAGTGACCAGGAAGAGGAAGCGAAAAAATTTCGGCTGGAAAATACATAAATTTTTCTTTATAACTTAATTTGAAATTTACATTTGAGGATCCACATCGGCTGCCTCTGGAACAGGTTCAGCGTTCATCTCGATCATTTTTGCTCCGAAGTCTTCGTTTGATCCAGCCCGAACAAAGGATAAACTTAAATTTCGGATCGATGATCCGTTTTTCCAGTTTTTCAAAATTTCAATGACCTCCGACTCTTCGAAATATGAGTCCGTAAGACTGACATCACGGCAACCATTGAAAATATTTATAACATGCCAAGCTGAGACCCATCTAGCAGTAAAAATATTGAGCTTCTCGTTCTCCAAGCTTTCGGTGAATGGCGTCTTGAAATCAAAACTTTCCTTGAAATCGTGAGTTGGTGGACACATGAGCCTAACATTTTTTGCTTTTTTGAGTGATAACAACGATCGGACGATCGCTTCATTATCTGGAGTACAGCTGATACCACATTCTTCCATCGGATGGCCAAGTTGCGCAAGATGTTCAAGAACAAGAAAGGCAGATTCGGAAGCAAAATTACAATGGATTTCCATACTGATGGACATTTTGACAAATAGAGGAGAATGACGAACATTCAGATGTCTTTCGAGGTGCTCAAATTTTGCATCCTCGAACTCCAAGATGATTGGCGATTCGGGGACAGAGTGAATTGTACTGGAATACGCCAACTTCAAATAGGGCGAATCGGGTGCTGTTTCTGTTCCAGAAGCGTACAAAATTTTCATGTTTCCTTCATGATGTTTGGCTGATTGTTTTGAAAGTGAATGAGAGCGAGACTAGAGAGTTTTGTCCCGTATATGTTGGTTGTAACAACCGCAACAAAAAATACTTTGCAAATAGGAGTCTAGACGGTAAGAACGAGATAAAGTTGAAAATAGGCGAGATTGAAGACAAGATAACTGTAAAAAAGGATGGTGGGAGACTACGACCCAGTCTCAATTATTCTAATCTGTCATCTCAATACCTCACTTAACACTTTCTATTAGAGATATTTGAGTAGTACTTCAATAATTGTTAGTAGACACTGAAGAGGTCATCTAGAGTGAGAGAAGACACCATTCTCATATTTTATGACAGCTGTGGATTGATACATTGTGACTAAGGATTGTCTAACGTGAATGGCGACTGGACTGGTAACAAATACTGACTTTAGCATTGGAGTTTGGAAGCGAAACGTTTTGTAAATCCTGTGGAAAAATAATAAAAGTGTATTGAAGTTAGATACATTCAGTGTGATTCAACAAAGTTAAGGGAATGTTTAAACATCACGAAATCAATTGAAAATTTGAAAATTCAAGTTGAAAAATCGGAAATTAAGGAGAGTTACAAAAATCAAAATGTCAAATTACGAAGTTAGAGGAGTTTAGAAAATCACATCAAGAAATGAGGGACAACTGTGAATTTGCCAAAATTATGGGGGCCACATGAAATATGGAAAGAAAAGTACAACAAAAAAAGTAAATCCAGAAAATCAAACGGGAACATTTTCTTCCGATGCAAGTTTTGATTCCTCTTTCATCGTGAAAAACCATTTTCTTCCATTGTGTCCCGGCTGTACGATGGAGATCAAAACTTCGACATTGGTGTTCTCTTGTCGAAGCAACCAGGAAGGGCTAACGGGAGGGACTGGTCTGGAAAATACATAATTTTTTCTAAGTTTATTAATGAAAAATTTACATGTTAGGATCCTCATTGACAGCTTCTGGAACAGGTTCAGCGTTGATCTCAATCATTTTTGCTCCGAAGTCTTCGTTTGATCCAGCTCGAACAAACGATAATCTCAAATGTCGGATAGATGATCCAATTTTCCAGCTTCTCAAAATTTCGATGACCTCCGACTCTTTGAAATATGAATCGAAAAGAGTGATTTCACGGCATCTGTTGAAGACATTGATCACATGCCAGGCTGACACCCATTCCGAATACGGGAATAGCACGAGTTTTTCGTTTTCCAAACTTCCGGTGAATGGCGTTTTGAAATCGAAATTGTTCTTGAAATCCTCCGTTGGTTTACAATTAAGATAAAGAGTTTTTGCTTTATTGAGAATCATCAACGTCCGAACGATTGCTTCATTATCTGGATCGCAACGAATATCACATTCTTCTATTGGATAGCCAAGTTCAGCGAGATGTTCAAGAGTAACAAAAGCAGTTTCGAAAGGTGGATCACAATAGAAAACCATACTGATGGTCATATTGACAAATAGAGAAGAATGACGAACACTCAGATATTCTTCCAGATGCTCAAATTTTGAATCCTTAAACTCTAAAAATAGGCTGGTTGGAAATTCATGTGCAGAGTGACTTGTACTTGAATACGCCAACTTCAAAGAAGGAAAACTTGATGACGTTTCTCTTAGAACGCCAAACATAATTTCCATGTTTCCTTTATGAAGCTTGGCTGGTCGTTGTGAAAGAGAACGAGAGCGTTTTGAAGTCTCGCTGAAATTGAACCTGAAAACAGAAGCTCACTAGAAAACTTTTGCAGAGCGACAACTCACAAAGCGTAGCACTCCATGAGGTCCAGAATTTCATTTTGAACCAAATCGTGAAACCGGGTGAAGGCAATTGGCATTCTTGTTCTGTAAAACAATTATCTAAAGTTGAGTATATGAACATCAAAGGGTTCCGTAGAACGTGTAAAGAAAACAAGAGTTAAAGTCACGTCGGTTGGGTCTGATCTATGAATGAAAACTGAGAGTGAAAGAGGTGGTTAGTAGATACCAATTGATTTTCCGTGGAAAGGAGTAGGGAGGGGCGGGGTGGAGTTTCGGAAGGGAGGAGGGTATACAAGCGAGGAAGGCAGGGTTTGTCCGGACTTTGGTGGGAAAGACGACAATGCGTCGCGTTATTAAGAATAGATGGAAGAGGCAGAGAGGTAACTAGGCAACGACGAGCTACTATTCCCGTCTCACTCGTTTGTGGAAAAGAGTAATGGGCGAGAAATCTCGATGTCACCGTGATAGAGAATATTTGGGTAAATTTAAGCTCAGAAAAATTAGGTACCGTACATGTTACAACCGCAACAAAATATTATTTACATTGTTTTGAAAAAAGCTTGGTTCCGCAGTTTTTAAACTGATTGGGTTTGGTTTGGTAATCAGTGAACATTTTTTTGAAAAAATCTTTAAAAAAAGGAAAAAAGTTCAGAGCAGTGATATTTTCACTACTTCAGGGTGACTGTAGAAATTCGGTCGCGACACAAAAAATTATCATAATAGTACCAGGAACTAAAACCTGAAACATTTGAGTCGATATCATTATTTTGAACAAAAATAGTTTACGGGGTTACGGTATTTTTTTCTCTTCTAGAAAGGGCGTAGACTACGGGTGTCATGGCCAAAAGTTTCAGAGTCGCCACATACATTATCAGACTTCTAAGCCCAATTTCATCAAATACCGAATCCAGCACCAAAAGTTTGGAAAGATAAACATTTAGATTTTTTTTGAAAACGTAAATCTTGAAAACAAATTATAAAGTGTATTGAAATTAGATATATTCAATGTAATTCAACCAAATTAAGGAAAAATAAAAAAATCAGGAGTTCGAGAAGAAATTTGGAAAAATTAAGTGAAAAAAAATCAGAAATTAAGGGGAATTACAAGAATCAATTCAATCAGGTGTACGGTCAGGAGAAAAATTGAAGGGAATTCAAAGTGAAAAACACTTGTTGTGACTGGGGATAACTTGCAATCGTGATCCATACTTCCACATCACTGTTTTCTTGATGGAGGGACCAGGATAAAACTTGGGAAGGATTTGGGCTGAAATTATATAATTTCGTTTTTTGTATCTTAATAACAAATATACAGGTCGGGATCCTTATTGACTGCCTTTGGATCAGGTTCAGCGTTGATCTCGAGCATTTTTGTTCCGAAGTCTTCGTTTGATCCAGCTCTAATATATGTTAAACTCAAATATCGGATAGATGATCCAATTTTCCAGCTTTTCAGAAATTCAATAACTTCTGACTCCTCGAAATATGAGTCGTAAAGAGTGATTTCACGGCATCTGTTAAATACATTGATCACATGCCAGGCTGAAACCCATGTGGAAGGGAATATCTGGAGTTTTTCGTATTCCAAACTCTCAGAGAAGGGCGTTTTGAAATCGAAACTTTCCTTGAAATCCGCAGTTGGTTGACAGTGGAGCTTTAGTTTTTTTGCTTTTTTGAGTGGCAACAACGCTCGGATTATCGCTTCATTGTCTCGATCACAATGGATATCGAATTCTTTTATTGGATAGCCAAGTTGAGCGAGATGTTCAAGAGTAAGGAAAGCTGTTTCGAAAGGGGCGGCACAAAAGAAATTCATACTGATGGTTATGTTGGAAAATAGAGAAGAATGGCGAACACTCAGGTATTTTTCCAGGTGCTCAAATTCCGAATCCTTGTACTCCAAGATGATTGGCGTTTCCGGAACATGGTGACTTGTACTTGAGTAAATCAATTTCAATTTATACGAATCTGATTTTCTTCTACGCTTGGAAAACTCAATCTTCATGTTTCCTTCATGCTGTTTGGCTGGTCGACGTGACAGTGAACGAGAGCGTTTTGAAGTCTCACTAAAATTGAACCTGAAAACAAAAGCTCGCTTGAAAATTTGTGCAGAACAAAAACTCACAGATCGTAGCACTCCATGAGATCCAGAATTTCTTCTTTAATCCAATACGGAAATCGGGTGAAAGCGACCGGAATTTTGTTCTGTATAAAAATAGAATTATCTAAAGTTAAGTATACATCAAAGGTTTTCGTAGAAGGTGTAAAGAAAATCAGAATATATTTTGGAATTTCGGAAGGGAGGTCTTGTCCGGATTAAGGTGGGAAAGAGAGCAATGCGCGTTATTAGGACCAGAGGGAAGAGGTGGAGTGGTAACTAGGCAACGACATACCTATTCAGAGTGCTCACTTGTACTACTCACGTTTGTGGAAAAGAGAAAGGGGCGAGAAATCTTGATGAAATTGTGAGCGTTATATTTACTGTGCGTTCAATAAGTTTAGGACCCCGTGTATTTCTGCCGTCTGTCCAAAACCAGAATAGTTATCAAATATCTGTTAATGCAGTTCGATTTCAAATATGTGATATATTCAAAATTGTTTAATTCTTATCTTTATTCGTACGCTTTCATCAGTATTTTGAAGAATTTCCATTTTGTTTCGACTTTTAAAACTCTTTTTTTTTTCGTATTTTTTGGGTTATCTTTGAATAAGATTTCAGACATCAGATAATAAGTGCAAACGTAGAAATTGGTGTCACTAGTCAATATTAAAACAGTTTATTTGTCGGAAAAAATGAGAGGAGCACGTTTGCGCAAAAATCCAGCGGTGTGCTTGAAGATTCAAGATAAGAAGTGCACACCTGGCCAGTAGTTCCACTAGTCCATAACAATCTGTTTCTCCAAAAAGCTCGAAAAGGCAGATTTCTTCTTTGATAGATATCGAAAGTTGATCAGATTGTCCGTGTCAGTGTGTGTGCCTTATTCGAGAGTTCAAGTCCTATTATCTATAAAAAATCAAAAAATTATGCTTAAATTAGATTTTGAGAATAAGATAAGAAGTGCGCACATAGAATCGTTGTGTTTCAAAAAATGTCGTCTTGGCTTTATCAAAAAGAACTTTAATTTGTAATGCTTCCCTGAAGTAATGACCAATTTTCTGAAGCTTCATTCAATTTGAGTTACAGTACAGGAGAAATCATTAAAAATTAAGTTTGGATCATATGGTCAAGCAGGTTTACTGTTTGAATGAGACCTTCGGAAAAACTGGGGAAAGTGAAAATGTACAGATGAACTATAATACATTTTTAAAAAGTTGAGATTGTGATGAGCTCATGGCTGGGAAATGTGCAGAAAATGAAAGTAGAGGATCATTACAAAAAAATTACAGTATCGTTTTTCGGGAGAGAAATCGGGTCATGGTTTAGAGGATTGGGTGGGTAAGTCAAGAGTCGAATAAAAATTTGGAATACAAAATGGACCAAACTGGGAACATGGGAGGAGGTGAGCTCTGGTAAAATTTTTAAAAATTGAGGACCATTACAAGTATTGGGTTTTGGGGTGAGAAGGTGGGACATGGTTTAAGTGATGGGGTGGTTGGTTCGCATAAAAATTTCAAAATAATCGAATGGGGAACATGGGAAGAGCTGATATCTCGGAAAATCATGAAAATTTGGTGCAACGAAATTATGCACAACGAAAACTACGATAGGTTTTTTGAGGTTAGAATTAAAAGCATGGCTTGAAATGGAGAGGGGAGGGGTCATAAATACAAAAGTCAAGAGAGTAAATCTAAGCTTATACAAAAATATATACAAAACTTAAGTTTCATCAGAATAGGACTAAGTTTCATCAGAATAGGACTAACTAAAGAGAATCCACAGAAAATGGGGGTAATTCGATGGAATGAACTCAAAACGACACATGAAATACTTAATTCGAGCAATTTCAATATTGCAACAGTGGTGAATCACAATCAAGGAGCAATTCGCCGTGAGCTTCGTTTTCCTGGTACGCAATAACAGCTCGAACTCCGGTAATGTCTTGTTGGATCACAAAGCAGTTTGGCAGCATTGCTCGAATCCTGAAAAACTTTTTCGGTTGAAGGGTCTGAAAAAAATTGAAAAGAAAACTCACATGAATTGGAAGGCAAATTGGCGAACTCCATCGAAAACATAATCGCCATTGAGTTCTGTGAAAAGACGTGCTCCGTATCCTCTCTGAGCGACGTTCAAGCTCAATTTTCGGATTGAAGATCCCGTTTTCCAATGTTTCAAAATGCGAATCACGTCCAACTCATCGTAGCTGTGGTTGTGGAGGATGACTTCTTTGCATTTCTTGAAGTTGGTCATAATCATTTCGGGAGTCACCCAAATAGACCAGAAAATTTCCAACTTTTGGTTTTGGAGAACTTTGTTGGCCAGAGCTGGTCCGATTTCATCCCTGAAGCTGTAGACTGTTGGTCGGCACATCAGGCTCAAGGAAGTTGTCTCGCTGCTCATGAAAAGTGTTTTCATGATGAGCTGATTGCCGGTATATTCTTCCAATACCAGGTCCTTCACTGGAAATTTGGAAGAGTGAACGAGGTCAAGGATAGCGGCAACAAAATTGGAGCTCCCTTGATTTTTGAATAAAATCGATATCTTCAAATTGTTGGTGAAAAGAGGGAAATACTGTTTGATGTGCTTTTTGAATGTCTCCAGTTGTGCTTCATCGAACTCGGGGGCCAATGGCTGATAGCAAATCCCGCCGTTAAACTCCAGCATCGGTTGAGACCCTTGCTCAAACTTGATCTTCATCTCGCAAGCGTAAGGTCGAAGAGCAAGTCTTGAAACTTGTTGCGCTCCTTTTGATAATATTCCCAAATTGAGACTGAAAAGAGGACAAATACTTATAAATATAGGCTATAAAACCACTTACAGATCAGCTAGAGGCAATTCGCCAGCAATTCTATCACGAACAGACACAGGAAAATCAAAGAAATCTATAGACATTGTGAAAGTCTAAAACTGATTGAATGAAAGCTGTGAAAACCTGGTTTCGGTTAAATGGGCGGAGCTAATCATATGGGCGGAGCCAATCATAGTTATGCTCAAAAAAGATTTGAAGTTTCAGATAAGAAGTGCACATCTGGCGGAAGGTGTCAATAACAATCTGTTTGTCTTGAAAGCTCGGAAAACCGCTTTTTTTATGATAGGTATCCAATGACAGTATAGATCAGATAAGTCCTGTTTGTATTACGGCTGTGCACCGCTTCTCATACGCGAAGTTACGGAGAGATGTGAGGCGATAAGCACAGCAGAATAAAAGCTCTATATAGATTTAAGATAAGAAGTGCGCATCTGGCGGAAATTGTCACTCGTCAATAACAATCTTTTTGTCTTGAAAGCTCAAAGTGTTTTTTTATGATAGGTATCCAATGACAGTAGATCAGATAAGTCATGTATGTGTTAGGGCGATGCACCGCTTCTCATACACACAGTTCCGCCCTTTGGAGAGACAATGAGCACACCAGGAGAAGAAGCTGCTGCTGAATAGCAGCGAACAGTTTTTGGATATGCTACACACACGCTTCTGTATTATAAAAATAGAAATTTCTTTGAGATGGACAGTGTCTAGTTCCATGTATGTGCCTCATCGTTCTAGTCAAAAGATTCAAACCTGGAAGTTATAATAGGGAGTTCAGAAGAGCAGAGAACAATCAGAACTTGACGGATACTATCTATTTGGGATACCAGAAGTTCACGTTTTGGAGATCAATTCAAGTTTTGCTTTTTTAACTAGAATACAACTTGAATTTCCCTTCCAATAATCTAACAAAAAAATCTCCTACATTGTCTCTAATTGATATCTACACAAATCGTCACCTTCAAGCTCAAAATGACCTCAACATTCAACCTCAATCTTGACCAAACCTTGAGCTCAACCTTCATCTCGGTCGACTCGAACCCTCAACTTTGAGCTTAAATATCTCCATTCCTGTGGTATATCGATAAAATTTGTCAACTGATAAAATATTGGTGATTTTATGATGAATAATCTGTCAGTTGACCAATTTTTGATATCTTTTACTGAAATTGAGATAATTGAGCTCAAAGTTGAGAAAGTTTCCTTATTTAAAGAAACTCCCTGTATTGTTTCAAAGAATACCGAAAGTCAGAATCTTATAGACCTTGCGCCAGAAAGAACAAATGAGCAAAATACGGTTTATTTAATTATCATCAAAACAAATAAATTACTTTCCATCGAAGAAGGTGTTTCCTCCTTGGCAGTTTCTGTTGGTGTTGTTGAAGCAGCAGACGCAGGTTCTCTGGTCGTTGGAGATGAATCCAGCAGCGTTGTTCTAAACTTATCAAAATTTACCCCAAAATTTCAGAACGCCCTACCACAGAAAGTCCCTCTTGAAGAGCTCTAGCCTCGCAACATCCCGAACATCTGGTTGGGCTGGTGTTCTCCGAGCAGGTAGCAGTTCCAGGTTGTCCATCAATGATAGCACTGACGACGGTGCGGCGGGAGCAAGCTGAAATTTTGAAGTTTTCGAGAACAAAAGAAGAATAAACTTACAGAATCCGCAGTTAAGTCGGTTTTGGGAGTAGGCAACCGCGACGAGGGCCAAAAGGACAAGAAGAGAACGCATTGTGTGGTCGTTTGTAAAGATATAGAGGTCGTGGCGATCTTTTTATAAGCACTTTTTGTTGTGTGTATGATGTGAAAATTTAATCGAAAAATTGTGAATCATTTTGTGGAAGAAGCGTTTTTTTCTTTTTTGTATTTTATTCTGGTAGATGGTTTTTTGATCAGCTCGATTTACAGGAAGATGAAAGAGCGTTGTTTTAGATATTGATACCAGCTAGATTTGAGTTTAAAGATATCAAAAGTCCAAGATTTAATATTAGTGTACTGTGTTTAACACTTTTTACTACTGCTGAAAACCCTGAAATTCAAAAAAAAAAGTTAAAAAATTGGAACTCCTCAGAAATCCAAACACAACTAAAAAACTGAAAATCCTAGGAAATCCTGAAATTCGAGTAGCTCCATACTTCAAAAAAAACCTGAAATTTCTGTAAAATCATGATTTCAAAGATTATTAGGACTTGTATGCCGGTACTTTTCAGTCTTATTGACCATTTTTTTTTAAATTTTTATAAATTTTACAGTTCCTGTCATTATAAAATGTACTATTTAATTTCGAAACTAATTAGAAACATTTACAGGACTCGCATAGTTCTTATCAAAATTGTTTTACTTAAAAATAATCTCAAAACGCTATTCACTTTTTTACTGGTTCATAATTTTTGGACTTACTTTTTTTCTTGCTGTTATAGAAGCTAGCTTTATACATGCACTTTGAGTTCAATTATCTCGGTTATTATGAAAGATTCCAAAAAGTGGTCAACTGATAAAATGTTTATCATAATATCTCCAACATTTTTTTAGTTTATCAATTTTTGATATCTTTCTTGTCAGCCGAGATAATCGAGCTCAAACTTCAAATAAGGAGTGTGCTTCTATTCCCAATTTTCGAATAATCTCTCCAGACAAAAAAATTACAATCGCAATGTTTTATTGACAAGAACCATGATAACTTGTTTTTCAGGAATACAGTATTATTGAAAATGGGGTTTTTTGGGGGACCAAATCTTAAATATTTGTGCTCGATAAAGGCAAGAAAGCTATCAGATAAACCAATAATTATAATTATAAGCGTCTATACAGAACAGACAAGTGGAAGAAGCTCGGAGCCAAGCAAAAAGAAACTGAAACACAATGACTCGTTGAGGAGAAAAGCGGGGTGGGATGGAAAGGAATAGTTTTCGAAAAACCAGTAAAGACCAACATATAAGATATGAGTTCAGAAAAAAAGGACTTTATAAATAGGGATAGGGTAGAACAAATGGAAATTTATTTTGGCGCGAATTTCTTCTCAAAATGGAGCAACTTGTCCTTGACTGAATTGGTTGGTGGAATGTTGACCATTTGCTTTACACGTTTTCCATCATCATCGTATCCATCACTGACTCGTCGGGTCAGTTTTGCTTTTAGCGCTTCAAACGAGAAGTCTTCCTTTGGTTGATACTCCACATCAGTGAACAAAGACGTTTTTCGATGTAAAGAGACATCATCGTGGCTGCTCTTTTTGGCACTTTGCTCCAACTGTCTTTTATGCAAACTACTCTCGGATTTCATTTTCATCAGACCATTTCCAAATAGTGGTGGTGGTTTTAGTTGGGTTGGAGACTTCTCAACATCGCCGGCAAAGCGAACCTACAAAAATTTGAAAAGTTTGATCTACTTTAAATTTGTTAGATTCTACTAACCTTTTTTCTCTCTTCTGAACTATCTCTGGTGCTAATACTAGACGGATGCGATCTGACACTCGACTTAACTGATTGTTCATCGGTCAAGTGGATTCGCACGTTTTTGTTGGATGATGTATCGCTTCCAGAATCCGGTGACAGTTTCATCTGAAAATTGGATTTTGGTGATTTTCAAACATTTTTTGTTGGTAGATTACCGTTGTGGTTTCCTTGGTCTTCAAACATCCCACTTTGCCATCTTTAGAGACTTCCAGATGGTTGGTAGTCTGAAAAATGGTATTTAACGGTTTTACCAGTCAATAAAATATGCAAAAAAACATTTGTCGGTATATTCTCAATCATGTTGACCGTTTTCAGGAGTCTGGAGCTCTTTGAAAATTTCAGAGGTTGTAAAACAGACACAGATTGAAAATTTTGCATTCACAGAATATTTTCAAAATTCCTAATTTTTCAGGTGTTTTCCCATTTTTTGGAAGACGCTTGTTTTTTTTTCCTTTGTCAGCTATATGTCAGTACAAAAACTATATACGTTTCCCAGAAATGTATGTTTCCCAGAAATCTGTGGACATAGCTGAAAAACTAAAGATTTCAAAATTTTCTAAGAATGCAAAAATTTTAATTTATGTTTGTTTTACATTTTCTCAATGTTTCAAAGTGTTTGGAAACTTGACAGTCGAGCTCCAGACTCCTGAAACTGGTGAAAATCTCCAAAAATCAACTGAAAAATAGGTTTTTTTATATTTCATTAACCAGTGCCAAGGGTTTTCGGAACTTTTTTTGGAATTCCTCGGAATCTCAAAAATGCTGATATTCAAAATTTCAGAATTTCGGAAAATTTTTATATGGAAAATATTAGAATTTCAGAATCTTCGAAAAATTATTCTAAACTTGAAAAAGTTGTTATTCCGGAATTTCGGGATATCCCGACTTCGAAGTTCAATACTGCATATTGAACTTACCTCTCCAGTCACTTTAGCCGTTGTCTTTTTCAACGAAGATTTTTTTGGACAGATTGTTTCCTCTCCCTTGACCTCCACCTTATTCACGATTGTCTTGGTACCAGTAACTTTTGCTTCTTTTGAAGGATCGCCATTGACCTGAAAAAAAAACCGGCTGATACAGAAATCTATCCCCGATAACCCAAAATACCTTCAACGACTGTTGAACAGAAACTTGAGCCACATCTTTGTTTTTCACAATGCTACTTTTCTTAACAACTTTTTCTTGGTCATTTCCTTCTGTCATTTTATGATCCTTTTCGGATACAGACTTCTCAGCACTTTGTTTCAACACATTCTTCTTAACAGTGAGCTTCGGTTCAGGTTTGGTGCTATCCTCTTCTTTTTTAGTGGTCACCTGAACAATTTTATTTTATGAATCTTCAATTTTCAATCACGGCATCCTACCTGACTAATTTTCACGTCATCCTTCTGTGAATTCTTTTTCTGTGACGACTCGACGCTTTTGCCATCTGATGTGTGCTCGACTTTTTTCTCCGAACTTTTTGTAGTTCGCTTGACGCTCGTTGTAGTTTGAACAGTTGTTGTTGCTTGCTTCTCTGACGTCATCACAATTTTTGTTGACTTTTTGTCGTCTGGAATTTTTTCTTTGTTTTTAATTGTCTAAATTTTGATTTTTGTTACCTTTTGCCGTAGCATCGTCTGGAATGAGTTTCACAATCTTTGATGTCTTCTTGACAGGCTTGGATTCAAAATTGACTACGTCGGTTTTCAATTTCTGAAAAAATACAATAATCATGACTTGAGTCAGAAAATTAATGAGGAATACCGGCAATTTTGCATTATCCTCATGAACCTGTACCGGGTGATGCTCATCAGTGCTTTTCTCAGTTTTCAAACTCTGGAAAACAAAAAAATTATGAAGATTTGAACCACAAAAATGAGACATACCTTCTTCTTGGTCAGAATTTTCTCAGATTTCACGACTTCACCATTTGGATGGAGAGTTTCGACCACAGAATGCTTGACCGATGTGTCAACCGACTTGGAAAGAGTGGTTGGCGTTGGAGCCGCATTGAGAACGTCATCAAGGGACTTGTCGCGTTTTCGGAGAGCACCCTGGAAATGATAATGTTTCCACCGCCACATACGAAAAACCAAATTTGATCTATTATGAAAAATAAGGAACAAAAACCCAATTTTCATCTACCATAACATTTCAGAAAAAAACCAAACTTGATCTACTTTGAAATTTAGAAAAAAAAACCAAATTTGATCTATCATTAATTTTCAAAAACAAAAACCTTGATCTACCATTAAAAAATTTGATCTACCATTAAAAATGTTGAGAAAATGAAGTTTGATCTACCCTAAAAATGGAAAGAAAATTCTAATCTGATCTACTATTGACTTTTTAGCGTTTGGAAGTATATTTGTTTTTGAAGTTAAAAATTAGTGCTATGATTCTGAACAGGACCGGCAATCAGACTGGTGAATACAGTACCGGTTAACAAGATTTCCAAAAACATATTTTTTAGTTGATTTTTGACCGTTTTGATCAATTTCAGGAGTCTGTAGCTCGGCCGTCAAGTTTCCGATCACTTTTAAAACTTTGGATGGTGTAGAACAGACCTAGACTGGAGACACAAAATTTTTTGAAAATTCCTAAATTTTTTTTAGATATTTGCCGATTTCAGTAAGACACCTTTTTTTGGAGCCTTATGTGCTTAAAACGTAAAAAAACTCTAATGTTTCAGAAATCAGAAAACAGCTGAAAAAATAGGAATTTTCTAAAAATTCTGCGAATGCAAAGTTTTCAATCTAAGTCTGTTTCACAGTCTTCAATAATTTCAAAATGATCGCAAACTTGACAATCGAGCTCCAAACTACTGAAACTGGTCAAAATGGCCGAAAATCAACTTAAAAACATGTTTCTGTTTATTTTATTGAACTGTATTTGAATATTTTGGGGTTGGCAAGCATTTTGCTTATTCGTAGATCAAAATTTTCAAATTCAAATGGTGTGATAACGAAGAAGATTTCCAAATTTCCACAAACCTGTCTGGCTGGCTTCTTGGCTTCTGGAGCTGTCTCCTCTGCTACTGGCACCTTAATCTTCACCTCCTTCTTTTCAGCAGCAACAATTTTGGGCGATGCATCAAAAACAGGAAGTGGCTTGAGCGGTGCAACAGGTACAGGATTCTCACTACCCCGTTTAGAACTGACACTCCGGCGTTTTTCAGCAACATCAATTGTTCCATTGAGCAGTTTTGGTTTTTCTTCTTTTTCAGCCACTGCCACTTTTGGCTCTTTTGGCTTCTCCAACTCCGCTGTCACTGTTGTCACCTTCTTCTTCTTTTTGACAACTTTCTCGCCATTAGCTTCGGGTTTTGCCGATGACAGCTCCACTGTCTTGATTTCCTTGACCGATGCTGAACTCTTCTTGCGCAACTCATCTGGCTTCTCAGTCTCTCTATTGGGCACACTTTTCCGTTTGATTTCTCCATTTGGTGCGGTTTCCAAAAGTTTTGGGGGTTTTTCAGCTATAGATTCTGGTTTTACTGGGGCACTCTTCCTTCTGATATCCCCATTTTCCGTTGTCTCGAGGGTTTTATACACTGGTGTCTCTTTTTTAGGTGTAACCTCTTTTACAGATTCCTCTTTCACTGAGGCCAAGCTTTTCCGTTTTGGCGCGGTGCCATTCTCAGCGACTTCTAGATTTTTTAGCACTTTCACTGCTGCCAAAAGACTCTCCCCACCAGTGGAGGCTCGTTTAGTCAACAACTCCGGAGGTGGTCGTAGACTGGCGTCATCATTGTTCTCTGCCACTTTCTTCTTTTTGATACTGGACGTTTTCTCCTAGAATGTATTAATTAATAATTCTGTATTAGGGGTTTTTTCATACCTTTATAGAACCATCGGCACTGACAATCTTCTTTTTCTTCTTCTTCTCCATTTTTTCAGGTTCAGCGGACATTGTTGCCGTCTGACTCACACCTTCTCCGTTTTTCTTCTTTTCTGAATCGACCGCCTGGAAATCAAGTGAAAAATATTGAAATCGAAAAAAATAAGCAGAACGAAATGAGAACATTGAAAATACAGTGACGGTCATAAATGTATGAAAAACTGAGTTTCTCAGTGGATTTTTGGCATTTTTGGAAATTTTCCGGAGTCTCGAGCTCGGCTTTCAAGTGTCGGATAAATTAGAAAATTCCAGAGGGTGTAAAACAGACCTAGATTGAAAACTTTGCATCAACAGAAATTTTGAAATTTCTTAGTTTTCCAGTTATCAGTTCAAAAATAAGAAAACATGGGAGTCCTCTAAATATTGGCGAATAGCTGAAAAACTGGGAATTTTCAGAGAATTCTGTGAATGCAAAGTTTCTTATTTAGGGTTTGTGTTACACTCTCCGAAAATTTCAAAGTGATCTGACACTTGAGAGCCGAGCTCCAGACTTCCGAAAATGGTCAAAATCAACTGAAAATCATGTTTCACATATATTTATGACCAGAGCTGTAAATTGGTAATAAATCACGCACCGCTTTGACAAGAGATCCTAAACCTGGTGCTGGAGATGAGGAAACCGAACCGATAGCGTTGGTAATCTAGAATGACACACATGAATTGTTAGAAAATATGGATTAAAATACCTTTTGTTCTTTTTTCTCCGCCATTTTAAGCAGCGGATCGAAGAACTTGTGTCCGTTGGCACTCATTCGAGTTTTTAGCGAATTTCTGAGTCGATTCATCTCTATCAAGAACTTGACATAGATTATCATACGCTGAAAAAGACAAAAAAAAAGGGTTGGAAGTGAGCTAAGAAAGTGCGAGGATGAGGGGAGGACCCCTCTCTAGACTAAAAATAGGACGACAAACTTCATTTGATATGAAATGCATGGTGACGCACGGGCACCCGAAGTGTGTATGTCCCAAGAGGGGTTATCCTCCTAATTAGTGCGTTCTATGATCTATGAAATGGAAGTCCAAACGTAAAGAGTCATTGGGTGTAAAATTCAAAAAATCCGAATATGCTCATTAAAAATAATCAAAAACTCACCCGGAATTTCCGTCTCGCGTTGTATCGCATAATCTGCTTGTTATCAAGTGTTGGCGCGTTGAGCGGTTTCTCCAGAATCGTGTTGCATGCCGCTTTTTGACGGTGTTTAGCTATCCATGGATGTTGGAGACATTCATGTGGAAGCATACGCTTGCTGCAAAGACAAAAAGTTGTTAAAAAACTTCCTGATGGGATGTGAGGGTGGGGAGAAATGGAAAATCATGAATAAGCTAGCTAAAGATCTATATGACATCATTTGTAAAAAAAATGGAGAACCGGAGAAGGTGATCATTTGTAAAAAAAATGGAGAACCGGAGAAGGTGAAGGATTTAGGCAAAATGAACAAAAAAAAACGGGACAAGTATTAGATAAAATTTCAAATCTCATGAAACAGAAATACCGTGTCAATTTTCGTGAATGCTCTAATTGAAGCCCGCCCTATACAATCTTTATTTGAGCTAAATTATCTCGAATCTTGTAGAAGATATAAAAAATGGTCCAATAACAAAACACTTCTGATATTCTGATAATCAATTTATCAGTTAACAAAATTTTCATATCTCTGACAGGAACCAAGATAAATTCGCTAAAAGTTAAGTCAAGAATTGATCTTATGTATTTACTCAAATACCGTATAGGTGCACTTTGGGCGTCATTTTCTCGGCTCCTTCAAGAGATATGAAAATCTGTTAACTGGTAATGTATCTATCATAAAATCATCAACATCTTATCAGTAAACAGATCTTTGATATCTTTAAAAAAACCGAGATAATTGACCTCAAAATTTACGTATAAAATGAGCTCCCACGAGAGGAACTGCTGTAATGTAGTAATGTAGTGTCATTTCTCAAACAGCTTTAGATCCCAAAACCCATTACAGTAATCACCTTTGATCATAAATAAGCAATTTTGTCACAAAGTCCTTTGCTTCCTCACTAACTGTATCAAACTCTTCTGTGAACTCCCATACTCCTTTCTCCACGTTGCAATATGTCTCTCCCAAGTTGTCACCAAGAAATGGTGAGTATCCGGAAAGTCTGAAAAACGAAAAAAATTCTTTGACACAAAAAAAATGCTCATCAGACAAAAATGCTCAAAGTTTCTTCTGTATTTGATATTCATGGAAAAAGAAAGAAAACCAAGAACCATGAGGTCAAGAAAACAATTCTGAGAATCGTTGTCTAATGAATTCTTGGTGCTGAACTTTTGGTCCAGTTTTTTTTCCATCAAAACTCACAAAATATACGTTATCACTCCAATACTCCACATATCCGTGTGATAATCGAGCTTTTCAAATTTGATCACTTCCGGGGCGGCGAATTCTGGAGTACCTGCCATATATTTCAGCTCCTGAGCCAAATAACAGGATTAGATAAAAGATTTTATAGAAATTTGGTACCTGAGTTCCATCATAGTGCCTGGCAAGACCAAAGTCAATCAGCTTGATGCGATTTCCAGTTAGCGAAACGCACATGATGTTTTCGGGCTGAAAAAGTTGTTCATTTATTTCCCAAATCTGGAATTTTTTCAGAAAAGTTTTAATGTTTTCAAAATGAACATGATAGCTATAGTTTTCACAACTTACTATAATATTTTTCATCATAAATCACCAAACAATGTTTATACCGTATTTGTCTTCACATGCGTGCACTTTAAGCTGAATTATCTCAGTTCCAATCAGAGATATCAAAAATTTGTCAACTGATAAAATATTACTGATATTGAGATAAATAGTTTATTAGTTGGCAAGTTTTTGATATCTTTCACAGAAATCGAGATAATTGGGCTCAAAGAGCACATATAGGGTGGGCTCCTATTAGAGAATTTTTGTACTTTGAGTTTTTATAATCACATTTTCTGGCTATTAAGAATTTCATATTTCACAAATATGTTTGACATTCTTTATCATTAATCATCACAAAACTTTAAAAATGAAAATTCCCATGTTTCTAGTTCTCCCCCTGGAACATTTTTCTCTGTGGTATTCACCCTTGAACCCTACCCAAGCTTTTATCCATTTTTTTCACACATTTCCTGTTGGCCATTTCAACTTTTACTTCACAATTTTTTTCTTTTTTCTTCCTCTTCCGCCCACAACGTCTCATGTTCACAGAAAAACGCATCTCCTCTCTGTCTCTCTCTTTTTGTTCATCACCAGAAAATTCTCCGCATGTCTGTGGCAAAAACACGTTGTGGACCCTCTGTGGGTGTGTGTTGTCAGCTGTTTTCCGGTGAAAAGACGGGAAAGAGAGAACCTTAAGGTTTTATCTTCCAAACATTTTTTTTGCTTCCGCAAAGCATCACAACATCACACGATTCACATATAGAATAGCAAGAGCTTACCTTGACATCCAGATGAAGAATGTTTTGTTTGTGAATGTAGTCGATGGCTTCACAGAGCTGGCAGATGATCATGACGACAGCAAGTTCAGAAAGCTCATAGGATTCTTCGGCGACGCGATCGAAAAGTTCACCTCCTCGAACACTGAAAAAATTATATTCCGTGAAATCTGAATAGAAGGGCCCCATAACTTTGAGCCAATCTTTCTCAGATCCTATGAAAGTTACAGTACCGGCTATAAGATTCACAAAAATGATGTATTTTTAGTAGATTTACTGTCATTTTAACCATTTTCAGAAATCTGGAGCTCGGCTGTCAAGTTTCCGATTAGTTTGAAATTAGTGAAGGGTATGAAGAAATTCAGAAATTCAGAAATTCAGAAATTCAGAAATTCAGAAATTCAGAAATTCAGAAATTCAGAAATTCAGAAATTCAGAAATTCAGAAATTCAGAAATTCAGAAATTCAGAAATTCAGAAATTCAGAAATTCAGAAATTCAGAAATTCAGAAATTCAGAAATTCAGAAATTCAGAAATTCAGAAATTCAGAAATTCAGAAATTCAGAAATTCAGAAATTCAGAAATTCAGAAATTCAGAAATTCAGAAATTCAGAAATTCAGAAATTCAGAAATTCAGAAATTCAGAAATTCAGAAATTCAGAAATTCAGAAATTCAGAAATTCAGAAATTCAGAAATTCAGAAATTCAGAAATTCAGAAATTCAGAAATTCAGAAATTCAGAAATTCAGAAATTCAGAAATTCAGAAATTCAGAAATTCAGAAATTCAGAAATTCAGAAATTCAGAAATTCAGAAATTCAGAAATTCAGAAATTCAGAAATTCAGAAATTCAGAAATTCAGAAATTCAGAAATTCAGAAATTCAGAAATTCAGAAATTCAGAAATTCAGAAATTCAGAAATTCAGAAATTCAGAAATTCAGAAATTCAGAAATTCAGAAATTCAGAAATTCAGAAATTCAGAAATTCAGAAATTCAGAAATTCAGAAATTCAGAGAATTCAGAAATTCAGAAATTCAGAAATTCAGAAATTCAGAAATTCAGAAATTCAGAAATTCAGAAATTCAGAAATTCAGAAATTCAGAAATTCAGAAATTCAGAAATTCAGAAATTCAGAAATTCAGAAATTCAGAAATTCAGAAATTCAGAAATTCAGAAATTCAGAAATTCAGAAATTCAGAAATTCAGGAATTCAGAAATTCAGAGATTCAGAAATTCAGAAATTCAGAAATTCAGGAATTCAGAAATTCAGGAATTCAGAAATTCAGAAATTCAGAAATTCAGAGATTCAGGAATTCAGAAGTTCAGAAATTCAGAAATTCAGAAATTCAGAAATTCAGAAATTCAGAAATTCAGAAATTCAGAAATTCAGAAATTCAGAAATTCAGAAATTCAGAAATTCAGAAATTCAGAAATTCAGAAATTCAGAAATTCAGAAATTCAGAAATTCAGAAATTCAGAAATTCAGAAATTCAGAAATTCAGAAATTCAGAAATTCAGAAATTCAGAAATTCGGAAATTCAGAAATTCAGAAATTCAGAAATTCAGAAATTCAGAAATTCAGAAATTCAGAAATTCAGAAATTCAGAAATTCAGAAATTCAGAAATTCAGAAATTCAGGAATTCAGAAATTCAGGAATTCAGAAATTCAGAAATTCAGAAATTCAGAAATTCAGAAATTCAGAAATTCAGAGAATTCAGAAATTCAGGAATTCAGAAATTCAGAAATTCAGAGATTCAGAAGTTCAGAGATTCAGGAATTCAGAAGTTCAGAAATTCAGAGATTCAGAAATTCAGAAGTTCAGAAATTCAGAAGTTCAGAAATTCAGAAATTCAGAAATTCAGAAATTCAGAAATTCAGAAATTCAGAAATTCAGAAATTCAGAAATTCAGAAATTCAGAAATTCAGAAATTCAGAAATTCAGAAATTCAGAAATTCAGAAATTCAGAAATTCAGAAATTCAGAAATTCAGAAATTCAGAAATTCAGAAATTCAGAAATTCAGAAATTCAGAAATTCAGAAATTCAGAAATTCAGAAATTCAGAAATTCAGAAATTCAGAAATTCAGAAATTCAGAAATTCAGAAATTCGAGAAATTCAGAAATTCAGAAATTCAGAAATTCAGAAATTCAGAAATTCAGAAATTCAGAAATTCAGAAATTCAGGAATTCAGAAATTCAGAAATTCAGAAATTCAGAAATTCAGAAATTCAGAAATTCAGAAATTCAGAAATTCAGAAATTCAGAAATTCAGAAATTCAGAAATTCAGAAATTCAGAAATTCAGAAATTCAGAAATTCAGAAATTCAGAAATTCAGAAATTCAGAAATTCAGAAATTCAGAAATTCAGAGATTCAGAAATTCAGAAATTCAGAAATTCAGAAATTCGGAAATTCAGAAATTCAGAAATTCAGAAATTCAGAAATTCAGAAATTCAGAAATTCAGAAATTCAGAAATTCAGAAATTCAGAAATTCAGAAATTCAGAAATTCAGAAATTCAGAAATTCAGAAATTCAGAAATTCAGAAATTCAGAAATTCAGAAATTCAGAAATTCAGAAATTCAGAAATTCAGAAATTCAGAAATTCAGAAATTCAGAAATTCAGAAATTCAGAAATTCAGAAATTCAGAAATTCAGAAATTCAGAAATTCAGAAATTCAGAGATTCAGAAATTCAGAAATTCAGAAATTCGAGAAATTCAGAGATTCAGAAATTCAGAAATTCAGAAATTCAGAAATTCAGAAATTCAGAAATTCAGAAATTCAGAAATTCAGAAATTCAGAAATTCAGAAATTCAGAAATTCAGAAATTCAGAAATTCAGAAATTCAGAAATTCAGAAATTCAGAAATTCAGAAATTCAGAAATTCAGAAATTCAGAAATTCAGAAATTCAGAAATTCAGAAATTCAGAAATTCAGAAATTCAGAAATTCAGAAATTCAGAAATTCAGGAGTTCAGAAATTCGGAAATTCAGAAGTTCGGAAGTTCGGAAGTTCAGAGATTCAGAAGTTCGGAGATTCAGGAGTTCAGAAGTTCAGGAATTCGGAAGTTCAGAAGTTCAGGAGTTCAGGAGTTCAGAGATTCAGGAGTTCAGGAATTCAGGAATTCAGGAGTTCAGAGATTCAGGAGTTCGGAGATTCGGAGATTCAGAAGTTCAGGAATTCGGAGATTCAGAGATTCAGAAGTTCAGAAGTTCAGAGATTCAGGAGTTCGGAGATTCAGAAATTCAGAGTTCAGAGTTCAGAGATTCAGAGATTCAGGAGTTCAGAAATTCAGAAATTCAGAAATTCAGAGATTCAGAAATTCAGAGATTCAGAAGTTCAGAAGTTCAGAGATTCAGAAGTTCAGAGATTCGAGTTCGAATTCGGAAGTTCAGAAATTCAGAAGTTCAGAAATTCAGGAATTCAGAAATTCAGAAGTTCAGAAATTCAGGAATTCAGAGATTCAGAAGTTCAGAAATTCAGAAATTCAGAGATTCAGAAATTCAGAAATTCAGAAATTCAGAAATTCAGAAATTCAGAAATTCAGAAATTCAGAAATTCAGAAATTCAGAAATTCAGAAATTCAGAAATTCAGAAATTCAGAAATTCAGAAATTCAGAAATTCAGAAATTCAGAAATTCAGAAATTCAGAAATTCAGAAATTCAGAAATTCAGAAATTCAGAAATTCAGAAATTCAGAAATTCAGAAATTCAGAAATTCAGAAATTCAGAAATTCAGAAATTCAGAAATTCAGAAATTCAGAAATTCAGAAATTCAGAAATTCAGAAATTCAGAAATTCAGAAATTCAGAAATTCAGAAATTCAGAAATTCAGAAATTCAGAAATTCAGAAATTCAGAAATTCAGAAATTCAGAAATTCAGAAATTCAGAAATTCAGAAATTCCAGGCATTTGAAAATGGTTAGAAAAGCTGAAAATGAACTGAAAACCGCGCTTTTGTAAATTCTATTGACTGGATCCTATCTCGGATCCGGATCCTATGAAAGATATCAAAAAATGGTCAATCGACAAAATATTGGAAATATTATAACAAACATTTTCTCAGTTGACTACTTTTTGATATCTTTTACAGGAAATGAGATATATTCAAATTGCTGCCACGTGTTCCTCCTCATCCCACTTACATTTCCATAATCAAAACCACATCGTTGGTGGTGGTGTAAAATGCGTCGTAAATCTGAGCGATTCGCGGATGGCGAAGACCAGTGAGAATCGAGACTTCTCTCTCCACCTCCGTACGATCGGCTTCTTTTCTGATTTTGATGAATTTCGCCGCGAATTCTTTGCCCGTTGCTTTTTCAATAACACAGTAGACTTTACCAAACTTTCCACTGAAATTTGAATTTTTAGATTTGAGAAAAAATCAGGGAACTTACTCTCCAAGAAGTTTGGTGACCTGATATAACGTATCAAATTTTACATTAGCCCGAATGTTCTCAATTTTCTTGACATCGAACACAGGTGGTTCATCAAGTTCTGAAAAGTTTGGGATTACTGTAAAACCTACTAAAATTCTAGCAAGCTTACCTGATGGATAGTGCTCGTCAACTTTGATCCTACCACTTCCACTGGGTTCGGTCCCCATTGGGACTTGAAGCGAGAACCTGCGATGGTTCATTATTGCAGAGAGTAGTACGGTAGAAGAATACGAATATGAAGGACAGGAAAAATAGGGAAGGAGGACTGAATTCCAGCGGGACGACTACTGTTTAAAGTTTTGACAGACGATTCTGTCAGCCGTGTGATGACTAATATTTGCCTTTCCTTTTATCAATCAAACGCTTTTTCAGAGAAAGAGAGAGAGACCAAATTTTTCCAAGCGGGAATAAATAACATGGGAAAGAGAAGAGGAGAGAAATTTGATATTAAATAAAAAAGTTCATGAAAAACGTTTTTTTAAGTTGATTAAAATTTTTAATCAGAGCAGGAGAACTTTTTTTTTAAAGATGTAGGATTTATGAGGTTGGTTTCATTAAAACTAGTACGAATTTAATCAAGTGTATATAGCTGGAATTGGTTGTACTTTTTTTCTGAAAAAAAGTAGAAAAAAAAAGAAAATTGGATTCTAGAACCATGACAGGGGATTATGACGCTTCAGAGAGTTCTGAGTATTCAAATGAGAGAAAAATTGTGAAATTTGAAAAAAAAAAGTCGTGACGAAAATTTTTTTCGCCTCGTGCTCATAGTTAATATGATAACAAAATTTGCACTTCTAATGTTAAAGTGATAAAAAATGAGTTTCCGAAATTTCTAGAAATGAGTCAAAAATTCGAGGAATCAAAGTTTCAAATTACAGTAAACACTCAAAAAGAAAGCAATCGAAGCCGTCAACTTTGAGTTCATATATCTCATTTTCTGTCGAAGATATCAAAAAGTGGTCAACTGATAAAATGTTAATTATGATATGAGAAATATTTTGTCAGTTGATCACTTTTTGGTATCTTCCACAGGTACTGTGATATATAGGCTCAAAGTTATAGGTTAAGAAATCTACAGTATTAACGGTACATTCTTAAAACACGGTAGGCGGAATTCAAAAAAAAATTATTTGCAGTTTGATAGACATTTGTAAAACGCCCATAAACTACTGTAAACTTAAAGCCCTTTCATCTCATTTTCTGTAAAAAATATCAATACATGGTCAACTGATGAAATGTGTATCATAAGATTCCCAATATTTCGCCAGTTGAACACTTTTCGATATCTTTCTCAGGAAATGAGATAAATTGGTTCAAAGCCAAAAGCTTGGGGTCTATTAGAGTGTTTACGGTATATTATGGTAGGCGGGATTCAAAAAAGTTTTTGAAGCGAGGTTTGACAGAATTGATTCTCACTTTATATGCATTTTCGAATAATTGCTCAGCCATAATCTTTCTAGAAAAGGACTAGTTTTCCAATCCCTAGAGACCAAAAGTTTTATGATTCACTGAATTTAAAAGTACAAAATTGGAGTTTTTCTAAGATTTAGGAACAATTTAGATATTATAAATTTACGAAAACCATAAAACATAAAAAATGACGACGCAAGAAAAGAGAAATGAGGAAAAATGAAATAATCAGGTACTGTGTCCTCCTTCCTTTGAAATAAAAAAAGACAAAAAGCCAAAATACATGAGTCGCTGTGTTGTTTTTTGTTGGTGTTGAGGTAGAGGTAACACATAGGGAGGCAAAAATAACTTATCAACACACACAGGAACACATATTTCTATCTTTGTTTAGTTTTGATGGCATGTTAAAGAGTTGTTGACATTTTTTATCGAAATACTAGAAGATATTGTTTTTTCCAAGAGTTGCATTTTTTTCAAATTTTACAAAAACTACTACCAAAAAGTTTGAGGATTGGATCACAAAAAGCCCTGCTGTGCGAGGTGCTGGGTGACTGTCTCAAACATTCGATGAGCAAATAAAGTGGGTGGTTTGGGTTTTTGGAGAAATTGACGGCGGGAGAGTGTTTTGAGGCGAAGAAGAAGGACAAAAAAATGAGAAAGAGGAGGTGGTGGGCAGCGGAATCTGAATGCGATGTGATATCCAGAAATTTTATACGGATACAATTCGTTCATTCGTTCATTCAGTGGATTCATTTATTAGAAAAGATATGTGATGGGGAATAAAGAAACATAATTTAATTGCCGGAGGAGATAGATTCTTAGCTAATGGATAAAGGATTTGCGGGCTTTGGGGAAAAAAGGCTTATTACGTTCTACCACATCAAGGAGAGAAAGGAGAATAGGCTAACAGTTGTAGTTTAATAACCGAGGAAAAGAATTTTTATTATTATGTAGGGTTTTAACAGAAACCTATAGATATACCAGACATTTTCTTACCCTAAAACCTGAAGGACCCCCACACCATCAGATCAGGTTTGAGCTCAATTATCTCGGCTCCTATAAGAGATATCAAAAATGTGTTAACTGGTAAAATGTGTAAAATATAATGACACACAATTTATTAATTGACAACTTTTTCTTATCTTTTTCAGAAAATGAGATAAATTGCTTCGAATGAAAAGCTAGGAGACCCTTTTGTTACAGGTTTTACGGTCCATATTCCTAAACTTCATTTTTTTCAAAAAATTAGAAAAAAACTAATTTCTGATTTTCACCTAAAATTCAAAGTTTACTGACAACCGTTTCACACATTGTGCGCACTGTATGCTCCACTATTTGCAGTTCCGTCGGCTAGTGACAAGTTTTTCGTTCAGCTAATTTTTCGCCGGGTAACTTTTTATGTGTATGTGTGTGTGCTAAACAAAACACTTGTTTGACACATATTGTCTCTGTCTATTTCGGTAAAAGCTTATTTTAGGCCCTGAGAATGCCATCGAAATTTGAGAAGGCGAGAAGAACTTTTTGCACATTTTAAAGTGAAAAAAAAACTACAACAGACAAAAAGGGAAAAAGAGCCGCGACGAATAAAAAAAACTATGATCATGGATGATTCACACATATTTTGAGAGTGTATTCCTATCCTCCTACTGAAAACATAACATATCAAAAAAGTGTGGAGAATGATACAGAATCAAATGATACAGAATGAAAAGCGAAGGTGTGAGTAGTGGGGAGGAAATATCAAAACAGAGAGAAAAAGAACCCTTCCGATCAGGCTTCTTTACAATCAATAGGTCGGAAGGGATCATAAGAGTTGAGCGGGGAGAGGAGGGAGCACCACTAACTGGAGCTCCGAGGCCCCGTCTCTGAGAAATCGGGGGTGCTGTTTGGATGTCTGCGCTTCCCCGCGAGATTTATCTCTTTTCTCAAAACCCATCGAAGATCACGCCGGGGTGTTCGGTAGCTAATAGATTTTAGGAGGTTTACGTCATTTTATCGGATTTTTTTCTTTAAAAGAAGTTTATCGGGAAGTATTTGGAAAGTGTTAAATATTAAAGAAAATTTGATGCCGACTGAATTTCAGAAAATGCAACACATTAAAACTCGTGCGCTAAAAAAGTGAAAATCAAATATTTCAGTACTTACAGTATCGCACTTTGAAAACTTCCAAGGGTGTAAAACAGATCTAGATTGAAAAATTAGAAGTCACAGAATTTATCGAAAATTCTTAGGTAGTTTTGCCGATTTCTGAAAGAATTTTTTGCTTGTTTTTATACGGAAGATCTGAAAAAATGCAGGTGTCCTTCAGAAATCAGGAAATATGTAGTTGGAAAAATTTAACATAAGGTATGGAATTCTGAAATTCAGTGTTTTGGAAAATTCGAAATTTTCACTCTGCAATTCTAAATTCCGAAATTCTAAAAATGTGAAATTCTGAGTTCCAGGATCTCAATATTCAAACTTCAGGAATGCTAAAACTTAGGAAAAATCTAATATTCTGAAAATCTGAAACTTCGAAGTTTAGAAATTAGAACATTCAGATATTGTCGGGTTTTAAAATAACAGTTCCAAAATTTCTGGATTTTCGAATTACCTATTTCCTCTAATAAAATCAAATGGGCTTTTATTAGAGAGTGGGTTTCAAAAAGAGGTGGGCTTCTATTAGAGGAAATGCGGTAGATCCATTTTGCATTCCAAGCTTCAGACACCTGAAAATTGTCAAA
Source organism: Caenorhabditis nigoni (assembly GCA_027920645.1). Taxonomy (NCBI): domain Eukaryota; kingdom Metazoa; phylum Nematoda; class Chromadorea; order Rhabditida; family Rhabditidae; genus Caenorhabditis; species Caenorhabditis nigoni. The sequence goes on from CP115869.1 coordinate 4,365,499, forward strand.
ATCAAGTGAAAAACAGGTTTTTGTATATTTTATTGTCAATGATGTATTTAAAAAATGCCGACTAGAATTTTCAAATAAATACATTACATTGGAAACTCGTGAGGTAAAAAAGTGAACAATTAATATCACAATACTTAAATAATACCATCAAATAAAACAAAACAAAACACTTTTAGAAGAATTTTTAGACTGATGCCACGTCGCTGAACAACAGTGTTCGCATCTTCTCCGACAAATTATCTTCTTTTTCAAATCCTCCTTCTTTGACTAAGGGAATGCTCATTTTCTCCATTTCAATAGCCAATTCGAGTAGATAATCGATGCATTCGGTCCTGGAAACAAAAAAGTTCGATAATCAATGGTCCACTAGGTCACTCACATGATCTTTGTCGACTCCCAAGTCGGGCCCCACACAAAAAGTCCGTGATTTCTGACGAGCACAGCGATTGCTTGGGGATGATTCTCGAGAACTCCTCTTATTGGTTCCTGGAAAAAAATTGATTGGGAAAAGTGATATTGATATAGGAATTTGGTTTGCTTAATATTTTTTCTTTCTAGAACAACATGGTAATAGCATATGGGTCAGAATTTCTCAAGATACCGTATTTAAATATAAGAAAAAAGCAAAAATACAAGTACCGTATTTCCTCTAATGGAAGCCCACACAAACCATCAACTTTGAAGTCAATTAACTCAATATCTGGGAGAGATATCAAGACTGTGTTAACTGACAAAATGTTGGTGATATTATGACCAAGTTTTCACCAGTTGACAGATTATTGTTGTCTCTCACAGAAATTGAGATAATTGAGCTCAAAATTCATTTATAGGGTTGTCGTCTATCAAAGCGCTCACCGTACTTAAATTAGATATTTTAGCACAAACCAAAATTTCTATACTCACCAAAAGCTGACTCTCACTTGGCATATTTTCAATAATCGGAATAGTTAAGGTATCCGAGTATTTCAAAGCTTTGCCAGAAAATGGATCGTAGATTCCTTTGATGTACTCTTGGTGCGAAATTTCAAAAGTGTCGCTTTTGATGAGTTGGGTGATGAAGTTCGCAGATTTGGAGTGGGTATGGATGACACATTCGCTTCCTGTAAAAATATAGTCATTTTTCAAAATTTCTGTGTAGTTTGAAAAACTACAACTTGAAATTTGAACTTGTGAAGATCCACGACTAAATATATGCTGTTTATGGGCCGGCAAATGATATTTGAATCTTTGTATATAAGAATTTTCGAATATCAAGCCATTGCTTATAGGTAATTTGGTTTGTTGACTGGCGCAAACTTTCGGAAAAAAATTCTTTCTAAATTTCCAATGGTTTCACTCAAAATGGATCTGATTCGTTTCTTTTGCTCACTTTCCTAGAAGATAATTTTTAAAGAAATGATTCTACAGTACCCAGTTCAGCCCTTTTCGAATAGTGGTAATAAAAGATCCACAGTACCAATTGCTGGCATTCCGTAGTACACAAAGCCGCGTACCAACCCATAAAATGGCGCGTCCTCCCCACCACCGGACAGTCGCACCTGACCCCTCTCCCTCATCTTTCTCCATTTCCCCTCTAACCGTCCCCTTTCTTCCTTCCTCCGATGCAAACGCGCGCTATGGCACTCGTGAATTTGAATTCAATGCCATCATGCGCAATTTTTTCTGACCTATTTTCTCGTCTTTTTTCTAGTTTTTTTCTAGTTTTCCAGTATTTTATAAACTTTGGAAAGAAAAGGCTCAAAAAATCTTGCTTAGCGATGACGAAATTTTGATTTTTAGGCCGTTTGTTATCTTTTTTCCATCATTTTGAGTTTTGGAATCAATTTTGTTTTCTTTACCTTTTAGAAGAAATTGAAACATATGTTTTTTACATTACTTCCATGTGCAATTAATATCTCTTTCTACAGTAAAGGTCATAGATACCTAGAAAAATGTATTTTTCAGTTGATTTTCGGCTATTTTGACCATTTCAGTGGTCTTGAGCTTGGAAATCAATTATCCGATCGTTTTGAAAACTTTGGAGGATGTGAAACAGATCTAGATTGAAAACTTTGAATTCAAGGAATGTTTAAAAGATTCTTTGTTTTTCAGCTATTTGCCGATTTCTGGAAAACACCTTTTTCACATTTTCTGAAAAAAACTTTTGAAAATGGTCAAATAGCCAAAAATCAGCTGAAAACCAAGTTTTTTTTTGAATATGTTATTGATCGGTTCTGTATCTTGTATAGGATCATCATCTCATCTGTTCACTTTCTGTCTTCCCTCTAGCTGACCTGGTCCATACGTTTCGCTAATCCACCACCCACCAGCCCTCACCAATTACTGCCCCCCGTCCCTTTGACCCGGACTATCCACACATTTTATGGCCAGACGACATCTCGTTGTCTTCAGGTGCTATGTTCTCTCCTCTCTTCCCAAAATCTCATTTTTCCTTTTTTTTCCCTCTCAATTCCTTATTCCCTCCGCAAGAAATCCTGTCTATCATTTCTTAAACTTCCAAAATTACAGAAAAAAAGTCAACAATGACGTCATCTTCAGCAGAAATGCCAAGTTCCCAGAACCCACTCGACGTACAAGCGGTAAGATTAGTTTTTTGAAAAACTATTCTGAATATGTTTTCCTTCAGATCGGCAATTCTGATTATGCGATTAGCATTATCAAAGATGCCTTGACGCACTTCTGGCCGGAGCACAAGCCGCAAAACTCTCCGGATCGCCACAAGACGATTTACAAGCACGTCTTGGAAGGGATGATCGAGAAGGGGCATTCGGCATATCTCAGCCAATTCGCCATGAAAAAATTGGCGGAATTCGCTGAAACTACTCCGCAGAAAGTGAGTTGTGAGCAAATGATTTAATTTATTTTTTAAAATAATTGCAGATTACTGCCTGGTTCGTTCATAGGCGAAATGAACTGAAGAACCAAAAAAAGCTCGAGTTGCGCCCGCTCGGAATCCGAGCCAAACGTTCTGAAGCGGATTCCCTCGTTATTGAGCTTCTGAATGAGGCCGTTCACATGCACGGAAGCGAGGTTGAGAAGCTGTGGCGTTTCGGAATTCCCGAAGGGGAGAAGATCACTGTGGATGGAAAAAAGATTAAGCCCCACATGAAAGTGCTAATCTACGTTTTCCACAGGTTCACCTCCATTGATAAGAATTTCATGATTGATCATACCGAAGCCGCATTATTGGCCGAAACGTTGAAGTTGAATAGCCCAGAAAAGGTGAGCATTGTAAAAAATGACTTCAGATGCAATTTAGAAACATTTCAGGTCATCGAGTGGTTCACAAAACGGCAAAATGCGGCGAAGAGAAGAGCAATGTCTCTGGATGCTACAAATGTTGGGCCACCGTCAAAAAAGAGCAAGGACGAAGAACAAAATGACGGCGATGACGTCGAATATTTGGCTCCAGGATCTCCTCTTCCCCAGCTATCTGTATGTTCTACGACCAATCAAGAAATCATTTTGGATCATATTGCCCCATGCTTCCAAGACGACGCTATCCAGGAGTCTTGTGGTGAATGTTTTGCTCATTTCATGAAAAACGAGGAATCATATAATCTTTTGGAAGACAATAATATTTTCGTGTGCAAGGAGAAAAACCATGCGAAAATTTTTTCGGATCGAACAGCGCCATGTTTCGAAATAGACTCCTCCACAGTTCTGACATGTTCTCAATGCTACCTTCATTACATGAAATACATGGATTCACTGTATCCACCGGTCATGGATTTGGAACTGAGCGAAGGCGACGAAGATTCGGCATCCACTGCTCCTATTCCCCCGCTGACTGTTTGCTCGACAACCAACAAGGCTATCAATATCGAACAAATGGCTCCTTGCTACACAGAAGGAAGTTCCATGGAGGCTTGTGGTCAATGCGAGGACCACTGTAGAACATACTTCGAAACCATATATAAACCACATGTGGTATATCCGGAAATGATTGGAGAAGACAGTATGCCGCAAGAGACGGAGGAGGAATGGAATGAAGAGATCACAGAAGTGGTGGAGCTGAGCGGAAATCAAGCTGGACCAGTCGATGACGTGGAATATGACGAGTCTCTTGGGGCACTACCTGACTGGGAGTATTTGGCCAAACACTGGGCCATGAGGCAAAATTGAGGCCCATGAGGTGAAATATAATTTCGTGAGCTATACTTTGTTACCACACATGAGGGATTTTTGGGAGTTTGGGGTTTTTTTCAAATTTCTATGTGAATAATTCCAAAACTAAAAATATTCCAGCTCGCATTTTGTACTTATTTTACCCCAAAAATAATACATTGCAAGCTAATTTGTAAAACATAACTTGTTCAACTAGTTTCTGCGTTTTCGAAAACCCCCAAATTTTCAAAAAATCCCCGATGTGTGTTTTTGTTACGTTCTTCATTTCATGTTGCTTTGAAACTCATACGTTGTCTTATGTATATGTCTTATACAGTACCTCACACAGTACAAAAACGTATTTTTAGTGGATTTTGACTATTTTTAAGTTTCCAATCGTTTTGAGAATTTCGTAAGGTGTAAAATAGACCTAAATTGAAACTTTGACATTCACAGAATTTTTCGAAAATTCCTAGTTTTTCAGCTTTCTGACGCTTTCTGGAGGATAATTGCTTCTTTTAACGCTTTCAGTACAAAAAGAGGCCAAAAATGGTGTCTTTCAGAAATCGGCAAATAACTAAATAACTAAAAATTTTCAATAAATTCTATGAATGTAAAATTTTCAAACTAGTTCTTTTTTATTTCGTCTGAATTTTATAAAGTCATTGGAAACTTGACAAACGAACTGAAGGATTTCGAAACTGGTCAAAATAACCAAAAATCAACAAGAAATACGTTTTTTTTCAATTTCTCATATACTCTTCTTCTTATAATGTATCTCGTTTTTTCACTTTCTTTTTTCTTGTTGGGAATTCTTTAGCATCTCAAAAATGAGATCAATTTTTGCCCCTTACGCGTTGATTGCTTTATTTGTGACTTTTGAAATCTCATTTTACAATTATCAACTCAATTTTTGTCGCCATAAAATCGTTTTCTAAAACTTTCTAGCCATGTAACCCAAGACAAAAACTGACCAGTCTCCTTCATGATAAGCGAGAAGAGCACGGAGCACGACGAAACGGTGATCCTTTTGTTGGCTGGTCGTTGAACCTCGGTCTTTTGTGAGATATCGTAAACAAACACATCCTGCCTACAAAGAAACCGATGTTCAAAACCTAATCGGAGAAAAACTGCTTACTTTTGAATTCGCTCTTTTTGAAGTGCTGATGGGGAAATCATTAGCTCGTTTCCAGAAATACAACCCATAGCTCCACCGCTTCCACGCATCCATCCAAGATCATAGAATTGGACCATCAGTTTTGTGAAATTTTCAAGGGTCATTGGCTGGAAAATATCAAAATAAAAACAAGAAATACATTTAAAATTGGTCCTAAAACGCTTACCCCCTCATCATTTCTATTTTCAATTGAAGTATCCATAACCAGCTCCTTGAAATTCGCATCATTGACAAACTCGGTCATTTTGGCAGCAATAAGACAATTATGAATGCACAGGTAAAAGGATTGTTGGACAGACAACAGGCAGAAAATAGTGACGAAGGCACAGTGTGGCCGTTGCTCTCGTTTCCCATGCTATCTCGTTGGCAAATATCTTTTATTCCTCTTTGGTGGTCTACTCTCTCGTAAGGTCGTCCGCTTTTTGACACAAAAAGAAGGAAGGACGTTATAAATGCATCGATTTTTGACATCATTGTGTATTCAGCCTAAATTAACGGGTTGAAGGGTCTTTGAAGAGAAGAAATTGTGGTTGAATGAGAAGCGTGAATGAAAAAAGAGTTCGAATTTCAAGTTCTGGCTCAGAATTTCAAAATTGGAAAAAGTTTCCGATCATTTTGAAAATTTGGGAATGTCTAAAAATGGGTTAAATAAGAAACTTTGCTTTCACAGCATTTTTGTTGAATTTCAGCTATAAAAGACACCTGTTTCTTCACAATTTCAGTACCACCACAGGCCAATCCGAGCTTCAGACACCTTAAAATTACCAAAATGCCCAAAAATACACTGAAAGTGTGTTTGCATATGTTATTAGCTGGTACTATCTATATAGACAACAAGCAGACGAGAAATTTACTCTAGTTGGTTAATCTACATTTTGAAAAAAAATGTTGGGAGTAAAAAATTTGGATTTTGAAGAACATTTTGAATTTTGATGATATGTTTGAATTTTGAAAACTTGAGAAATATTAAAATCCAAACATTTGCTTAAAATTCATAAATTTTCCAAAAATACCAAACTAACTAGAGCCAACATAACAGTAATTTTTATGAGAACACGTTATGAAAAAACAAAATCCAATAGTTATCCGCATTTTGAGCTCAATTATCCCGGCTCCTATTAGATATAACAAAATTTTGTCAACTGATAAAATATTGGTGATGTTATGATGAATGATTTATCAGTTGACACATTTTTGATATATGTCACAATAATTGAGATAATTGAGCTTATTGTACACGTATGGGGTGGGCTTCCTTCAGAAGAGCAAACATGGAATTTCTCATTTGTTTTGAATATTACCAAATAAATTTTTGAATTTCAATCAAATAAGACAAAAAAGAAACTGATGCCTTTAAGTTTTTTTTCGGAAAATGCGGGAAAAAAAGGATTCGGTTGTTGAAGTATTTCATTTTTGCCCAGCATCCTGCCCTTATCTTTTAGCCATCTTTGATATCTATGATCTAACGAAAACTGTATGTCTCGGGAAAAGCCGATTTCCGAAAAAAAGCAGCATATGATAAACACGCACAGATATCATCTGTAGGATGTGAAATCCGAATCCAGTGTGGAAAAGACAACGGTTTTTTCCATACCTCAATCATTCAGCCGCCGAACAAGCGTCTGGGCGAGAACCTAATAAAAAAGTAGTCATTTCCACATTTAGTCAGGAAGAGAGAAGAAGGAAGAAGGAATCGTATAACGTAACAACATCAACGGAATAGAATACAAACCTCATAGACAAAGACACGACGCCTAACGTAACAATCCTGTTGCACTTTTTTCCTCATTTTCGTCTTGCGTAAGTCTCGAATGCATGATAATGCCTTGCGCGATGGCAATCAAACAAGCATTTGATAAGCTTTTTTTGTCTGAAACGCATAGAAGCGCATATAAAAGGGCGCTCGTCCAGAATCTGAAAGACATACCCCGACACTATGAGGTTGGCACTGTTTTCTATTCTCTGTCTTGGATTTGCCTATTATACAGATGCCTATTTATTCGACCCGAAAGCAGTTGACGCGTTGTTACGCGAGATTCGAGCAAGGTTACAAGCGAAAGGTGACGACGATCCGCATGTTAAGAAAGTCGAGCAGGAAGCAGAAGAGATCAAGAAAGAAGAACTACTCCAAGCAGATGCAGAGGTGGAAGGATCAGGAGAGGATGTAGAAGGATCTGGAGAAGTGATGAGCAATGTGACAGGGATTCCGATTTTGGAAGAGAAGGACAATGTCAAGGAGAAAGAGAAGGAAGGGTTTCCAAGACCAGAACCAATTTTTGACAAGTATGGTAATTTGAAGAGTAAGGATCAGTTGGAGACACTGACTTTTGCCAATTTCAAGAAGCAAGCTCCAGTAACTTTGCAAGGTGAGGAGATAATTTTTTTGCCAAATAAGTTGGAGGCTGCGGAGTAACTTATTGAATAAAAAATCCTCAATTTAGGTTGTACAAAATTCCTGAAAATCGAATTATATTCCCCAGAATTGTGGATTTTCAATCCCTAATTTAGACTTGTACCTCTCAAATCTTTATACCCTCGTTAAAATAAAAACCCTCTAATTTCAAGACCACTACAACCTCAACCCAAAAGGAACCCTACAAATGCTCCAAGGACTCGACATCCACGGAGCATCTGGTGGATATCACCGAGCACTTTCTGGCGGCTACCTCCCACCATCCACATACGACCCATATAATGTCAACTGGCACAGTTATGGAGATGAGGGAGTCCAAATGAAGGATAAGGCGATCTCAGTATTCAGACGGGTTATTGCACCGGTGTTGTGATTTTTGAACTTTTTTTTTTAATTTTTGCATTGTTCTTTGTTTTTGAATCTTTCTCTCCATGTACCTTGCCACTAATACAAACAAGCAGTAGGAACTGCTTCATAATAAACGTTTTTACTTTGTTTTGGGGTTCTTTCTTCAGTTCTATAAAAAACAAAAGGCGACTAATTCGACCACCACAACTACTACTACCAAAAAACAGTTTTATTGATAACGTCCTTGAGACTTATGCCATTTTCCTCTTGAGAATTCTCAGACCACAATAGGAAGTTGAAACAAGAAAAAAAACCAGGAAGTATATTGCGATGTGTCGTTTGACTTCAATCCAAGGTTACTTAGACACATCACTCAAGCCGTAGGTGATGTTGATGGCAGCAGTGAGATAATGAAGACACAATAAAACGAATTTGATTAGTTTCTTGGGAGAGTGAAGGTTATCCTTTAAGTAGTTTTGGTGGGAATAGAGTCATCAAACATTGTAACTTGGATTGTCGTGAAAATTGCATCAAACTATACTTGAAAATTCAGGAATTCAGGTCAATAACAAGTACCATCTTCGTGAAAGATCTGGATAGATTGGATCTTTTTCGGCGGAGTAGAAATCCTTGAACTTTTCGAATTACCTGGATAATGGAATTTTCGACTTACCCGTATAACGTATAATTCTTGTTTTGAGATGTGATCGATGTGGAAATCAGAAAAAAAGTTTGCAGTTTCAAGAAACACAAAAATTTCGAAAAAAATGTCAATGAAAAAAATTAAAATTTCAAGGAAAATCTGGGAATTTTCAAATAATCTTGGACCACATTAGACAGATTGACAATGACATTTTCTTGTGTAGTCTACATTTTTGTTTGTTCCCGAATGAATCAGAAAGATTGATCCCACGCTTACAGTTAGTCATAACAGGTTCCCTTCATACCGTCCACTTTGCGCTCAATTATCTCGATTCCTGTGAAAGATATGGAAAATTTGTAAACTGATAAAATGTTGGTGATAATGTAATAAATGACTCATCCGTTGACTAATTGTGGATATATTTCACAGAAATCGAGATAATTGAGCTCGAAGTTAGCCGTTTTTGAATGGATTTCTGTCAGGTGAAACGGTTATTAGATTTGTCAAAGTTTCTGATTCCATTTCTGGAAAATTTCCAATTTTTAACATTTTACAAGTTTTATATAATCTTGAACCCTTAGACGGAACAGTTCTGTTAAATAAAATGGTTTTAGTCGATTCGTGAGGTCTCAGTCTATTACTACCGTAAGACGTTTAGTGGAGGGGTCACCAGACTCTCAAGTTTGAGCTCAATTATCTCAAACACCATGCGAGATATCAAAAATGTGTCAACTGATAAAATACTTTTGATTTTGTGATGAACAATTTATCGGTTGACAACTTTTTCATATCTTTTATAGGAACGGAGATAATTGAACTCAAAGTAAGCGTATAGACTAGGCTTCAATTAGAGAAAACAAGGTAAGTCAATTTTTCAGGCTTCAATCTATTCGCTTCCAATGAATTTATGTGAATCACTTCAAACTTTGATATTCATTTTTCTCCATGTTCCTAATTGAACCGTAATAACAACTTGGTTGGACCACCAACCGTGATAATTGAAACAATTTCCTTTTTCAGTTCGAAATTAATTTTTGTACAAGTTCAAAACACCAAATCAGAAGACACAGACGCACTCAAATTGTTATTTCCCGGTACCTACCGCATCGTAACCTTGTTGATATCATTGCATAAGAACGGTTTTTTTTCTGCCTTCTTAATCTCTATCCCTCAATACTTTTGTACTTCCTTCTCTAATCGTTTCAATGACCTCCCCTGCGATGTCCACCCTGTTTTTTATGCCGGTAGTTCCTGTTACGTCTACTACTTACCTAAACCACACCTCTTGCAAGTTGTGGAGTATAAAAGACCACTTGAAACCTAACAAAATCACACCAAACTGAAGATGTTTGAGGAGAAACTTCTTGTGTCTATTGCTTCGGCTTTCTCGACCCTCGCTGTCGTCGCCTGCCTCGTCGTGGTCCCATCCCTTTTCTCGACCATTGACGAGATCCACGCCGAGGTGCTCGATGGAGTTCGTGTGTTCCGTGTTGAGACTGATTCCGCTTGGACCGAGATGATGGACATCCAGATCACCGTCACCCCACCAACCAAGCCACGTGTCAACCCATTCAACTCCGTGTTCCGTCAAAAGCGTCAAACCTTCTCCGGACTTCCAGCATGGTGTCAATGTGAGCCAACCAAGCCAACATGCCCGCCAGGACCACCAGGACCACCAGGACCAGCTGGACAACCAGGTTAGCTCACCTTCTTGTAGGAAGTTGAAACTTATAATAATCTTTTTCAGGAACCCCAGGAGCCCCAGGACCTAAGGGACCAGACAGCACCACCACCTATGCTCCAATCAACTGCCCACCACCACAATTGGACTGCGTCAAGTGCCAGCCAGGACCAGCCGGACCAGCCGGACCAGCAGGACCAGCCGGACCAAAGGGACCAGACGGACGTCCAGGACAACCAGGAACCGCCGGACACCCAGGAGCCCCAGGACAGCCAGGACCAAAGGGAGACAACGGAGCCCCAGGAGCCCCAGGAGGTGCCGGACAACCAGGACGTCCAGGAAAGGACGGACAACGTGGACGTGGAGCCGCCGGAGCTCCAGGAGCCCCAGGAAAGGCTGGACCAGCCGGACCAGCCGGAGGACCAGGAAACAACGGATCCGATGGAACTCCAGGACCAGCTGGACCAGCTGGACAGCCAGGAGCCCCAGGAAACAAGGGATCCGATGGACATCCAGGAACCCCAGGAGCTGCTGGAGGACCAGGACACGATGCCGCCTATTGTGCCTGCCCACCAAGATCCGCTGTCTTTGTCGCCCGTCGTCATTAATTCTCTGTTACTCAATAAATTTTCATCAGCATTCAAAATCTTTCTTGTTATTAATTCTATTTTCAGGAACCTCTAGGACCATGAAAATCATTCAAGGAACATAAAACTTCAAATCTGGGACCCGAATCCCATCTAAAACGTAATTACTTGCATCTGAAGATGAACATGCTTCCGGCATTACCACCTTCCTTCCTTCATCCCTTCAAATCCTCTTAAACTTCGATTTTCGAAATAGAAACAGAGCATTTTCGGGGACTAGCAGACACAAGAGGTCAACTTTTTCGTCAAAAACTTTTACGTGAGATGCTTCAATATCTTTTCTTCCGTTTTTCTCTCACCCCAATAATAATGTGTAAAGTGGAACAGAAAAAAATCTATCAACCGTTGTAAAGTATTTGACTCTCTGGCTCCAATAGAAAGTTTTTGCACTTTGTTGCTTGGTACGGCATCGTACCGTACAGACATAATTTTTCAGAAAGTCACTTTCCGTTTTCTTCCGTATTTGTTTTTTTTTTTGAAAAATAAGAATTTTTACTCTCTGGACACATTCTCAATGAGAATTGGTTTTTGTTGGCAAAGTATTTTTCAAGCATTTCTTGAGAGAACTCCATTGTTTTCAAAACTTTCGAACTTGACTAAAGGCTCGAAAATGTTGAAAACTTCGTAATCTTCTTTTTTTTTTTTGATTGAATACCTTAAGTTGTGCGGTTACCGTAAACACTCTATTAGTGTAAACCTTTAAACCTTGAGCCAAATAGATAGAAGGCTGAAAATTAACTTGCCATATCTTCTCTAATTGAAGCCATATCTATACGTTCACTTCGAGTTCAATTATCTCGGTTCTCATGAAAGATACAAAACATGTATCAATTAGTAAAGTGTTTGTGAAATCATGATGAACAATTTATTAGCTGACTACATTTCGATATCTTTGACAGGAACCGAAGTAAATAGGCTCAAAGTTCATCGTTAGGGAACCTTTCTGTTACACGTTTCACGGTTTTTGCTTGCATTACTGAATAGGAAATTGTCCAAAATTTTGTATTTTTTTTGATTGAGGAGGTTTCCCAATTAAAAAAAACGAGAAAAAATCAGTAAAAGTTAAGCCACGGAAATGTGCTAAGATCTCTTACCAGCAGCCAATAGATTATGGGCGGAAATTTCTAATTCCCTTATCTATAAAGTCAAAAAACTTTGCAAAGTTTGCATAAACCGTAGAAAACACATCTACAGCTTCTGAAAACGCATTCCAAATTTTTTCAACTGAATTTCTTTCTAAATAATCAAATTTCATACAAATACCTTAAACATATTATGTCTCCTCGATTCTCAAACTAACAAATAATTTAATTAAAACTTTCCTGAAATCAAAGAAAACCCAATCAGCGTCTCTCGGAGAGAACCCGATGACGCACACACACACCCACAGCAGCTGTCCGTTGCGGAAGACGTATTCGACCCCGAAACGCTTGTCGTGTCCGGCCGGCTGTCCGCCAGGTCGTCTCCGTGGGCCCGAGAAAAGAGAAGAGTCTGACACAGCGCGAGCGAAATGCATATTGAGGGCTCCGCCGCCTCCCGCTGCATCGCATCGATTTTCGCCGAGTTCTTCTTTCTCAATGATGGCGGCGGGGGACGGCTTTTCCGCCACCCAGCCATTTTTCTCATTAGCAAGGGTCTTATTTATGAATGAACGAGAGGAAGAGAGAGATGCAAAGAGAGGCCTATAAATAGGCATTTCGAAATAGTTGTGGTTGCAGAAAAAAAGTTCCCATAGTTTCATTTTTTAGGCCAAGTTATTTTTTAGTTCTGTTATTTGATCTCTTCTATTTTTTTTTCGAAAATCCAAGTTCTCGGGATTTTCTCTCTGTTTGCAAAACTCTTTTTTCCTGACCTTTGTGTTTGTTCCACCGTCTAGTTTTACACGTTTATTGGTATTTTTCACTTATGTAGAGTGCCAGGAACAGGTAAACTTCATTTTGTCTCCAATATAGATTTTTTGGGATATTCCTTATGATTTTTTTTCTCAAATTAGATATTGCGATATTCTCTCTTGCTCAAAACATTTTGGCTTATTTTTCTCAAGCTCAATACCATGAATTTTGTTTTTAAACTCGTCTATTTTTCAGAAAAATGTTTTGGGCCAGCGAAACAAAATGAATAGCCGTTGGCAATTCATTTTTCAATAAAACGAGCGCGTCCCAAATTTCCTCATCCCATCATGCAAACTTCTCATCCGCTCTACTTTCCCGGTCCTCTTTTTCTCTTTTCTTCTGGAAAAAATAACATGCAAAAAGCATTGTTGCTTTGTCCCGAGCACAAAAAAGGAAGAGGGCCATGCTCATACATTTTTTGTGTCCCTTGTTGTGTTCAGAGAACGGATATTTTTATTTTGTGTAAATATGGAGCACAACATTTTATCCGGATTATATTTTCAAGATTTGAAAAGTAATTTAGATTATTTTTTGGGAAATAGCTATCAAATTAAGGAGAACAGAAAATTTTTAGATTTTTTTAGAGTTACAGTATTTATTTTGACGTATTGTTAGCCTTCACACAACTCGTGCTGCATCTATACCAGGCCTGTGCGGCAACAAATTGCCGATTGCCGAAATTGCCGAAATTGCCGAATTTTTGTTGCCGATTTGCCGTTGCCGAAATCGGCAAACAAATTTCGGCAATTTCGGCAACTGAAAGTTCATTTGAATGTAGAGATTTTCACAATTTTTTCAGTCAAAAAATCATTTCGAAGTTAGAAAACCTTAATTTTTAACATAATTATCCCTCAGAGTGAATTTTAGAGGAAATGTACCCCAATCATCACCAAAAATACTTGCATCGGTTCTAAAAATGGACTTCCAATTTGTGATCATAAGAGAAAAAAAGATCATGAGTCAGAACTCATCAAAAAATTGTCCAATCTGTCTCAAATCACTAGAGAACGTGTGTCGTGAGTTACCTAAAAAGTTGGGTGCACTATTTTCAAAACTCACAATCAATTATTTTCAACCATTGGAATACCCTTTGTTGCTAAAAAGATGTAATTAGCATAAAAATATTTTCTTGAGTTGCTAATTTTTGTAATAACTTTGTTAAGAAACTCATGACACACATTTTCTGTGGTTTTGGGCCTGATCGGAGCATTTTCAGGTGAGCTACGTATCGATTTTACTAAAAAAAAAGACGCAAAACTTTTGTTGCCAAAAATTGCCGAAAGTTGCCGAATTTGCCGAAATTTTTTTTCGGCAATTGCCGAGGTGCCGAACGTTGCCGAAAAGCATTCGGCAAATTGCCGATTTGCCGAATTGCCGAAAAATTTTTGTTGCCGCACAGGCCTGATCTATACAGCGAATTTCTTAAGAGCGGCAATTTTGCGCTTAATGATCTCGTTTTCTGTCAAAGATATCATAAATTTGTCAACTGATTAATTGTTTATCATAATATCACCTATATTTTGTCAGTTGACTACATCCTTGTATCTTGTACAGAAATCAAGATATTTGAGCTCAAAGTTAACGGTTTGGGTTGGTTCCTATTAATGGAAATACCATAATTCATCGTTCGGATTTTGATAGTGAAACTTTGTGAGGAGACAAAAAAATTTTTGGGGTTTCTCGGAGGTACAGTACTCATTTTGTAATGATTACGTTTTCAGAGCGTGTGACACGTTTGTACATTTCTCCCAAGCTCGCCAAGACGTCAATTTTCAGCTTAATTATCTCGGTTCCTGTGAAAGATATCAAAAATATTTCAACTGATAAATTATTTATCATAATATTACCAATATTTTATCAGTTGACAGAATTTTCAGATCTTGTACAGAAATCGAGATAATTGATCTTGAAGCTGATGGCTTGGGTGGAGCTGTCAATTCGAATAAACACGGTGTACATGATTTTTCCTCTAATATAAGCCCCTAAACCGTAATCTTTGAGTCTAATTATTTCATATGATGTGAAAGATTTCAAAATTTTGTCAACTAATAAATTGTTTATCGTAATATCATCCATTTTCGATTCCTCATTTCCCAATTTTCCTTTGTTACCTTGATTCTTTTCTGAACAAAACCAAAACAACAATTTCCAAAAACTGTCCTAAAAATCAAAAGATCAGCCATTATTTGGTTATTTATTCACTATAAGTATTTATTTTTATCTCAACTCTCCTCTCCCCCCAAAAAAGTTCACGTCACAAATGTTATTGTCTTGTTTTCTTCAGAGACTCGTGCCCCTTTTTTCTCACTATCTTATCACATTTGTCCATATATGTTTTGTTGTTTTCTCGTCAAATAGAGACTCCCACATCTTTTTCATTTTTTTTCTCATCACTGTTCTTTCTGTTCCTAAATGTTTCATGATTGCCTAAAATGCCTCCCGGGCGAATAAGCTAGAAGAGGTTAATCGAATTTGGTCCGTTTCACACACAGACGTGTGAGCAGGAGGAGAAGCCGAAAAAAAAAGAGGGATGGTGGGTGAGAAAAAACGTATTGCCTCTTCCGTTTGAAACTTTTTTATAACCTGGCCCATTTTAAAGGTTCTATTTCCAGTCGTTGCACTTTGTTCTCCCATTTTTCTTTTTCTCTTTTTTAGAATTTTTTCAACCCAACTCAACTTTCAAATCTTTGCCTATGTCACAAGAGCAAAAAGACAAAAAAAAAGTCTTTATGTTTTTGTTCTCGTCGAGTATTCTTTTCTCTTCTCCCCCTAAACGGAAGTTTGCCAGGGGGTTTACTTAATCCTACGCATTACCTTTGAAATATTGATGCGTTTTCTTTAGTGTCATTTGAAGAGAAGTGCCTTCTTATTTCTGTGACTCTTTACTCTAATTTGCATTTTTTTTTCTCCTTTTTTTCGAGAGTTTCGTGAGGGTGAGTTGAGAATTCTTTCTTTTCAGTTTCTTAAGCTTTTTTTTTACATTTTTGGACCCTGGAAGCGTATTTTTTCATTACTTTTCGATACCAAAAATTCATCAAGATCTCATTTAGAAAAACTGACTATCATCAATCTAGTTCAGCTTACTTTGTTCCAATTTCCGGTCTCCCCGCGCCACGATTTTCTATTATGTACTCTCTCTATTTTGGTTATTTCGTTATTTTTTGGTTATTTTTTTCTAGTTCTTCATTTGCGATAAGCTCTCTGAACTACCGTATCACCTCTTATAGAACGCCATGTAAAAACTTGAACTTAAAGGTCAACCAATGTATTCGCGCTGATAGGAGCCTACCCAATGCGTGCACTTTAAGCTCAATTATCTCGGTTTCTGTGAAAGATATGAAAAATTTGTCAACTGATAAAATAATTATCATAATATCACCAACATTTTAACGCTTGATGAATTTCTCCTATCTTTTGTAGGAACCCTGATAATTGTGTTTGAAGTGGAAGTAGACGTATTTCTCGCTAAAAATGTAGAACTACCGTATCTCCTCTAATAGATGTCACCCAATCTGCCAACTTTGAGGTCAGTTATCTCGGTTCATGTGAAAAACTATCGAAAAGTTGTCAACAACTGAAATATTGGTGATAATATGAACATTAATTTAACAGTGGACAAATTTCCCATAACTTGTACAGGAATTGAGATAATTGAGCTTAAAGCTGACCGTTTGGATGGGCTTCTATCAAAAAAAAAGATGATAGTTTCATTTTGAGATCAATTATTTTGATTCATGTGAAAGATATCAAAAATATGTCAACTGACAAATTGATTATCATAATACCAACAATATTTCATTAATTGTCAAAATTTTGATATCTTTCACATGGATCAAGATAAATGAGCTCTAATATGGCAGTGTTGATGGGCTTATATCAGAGAAAATGCGGTGCGAAATCTTTGAGCTCATTTAACTCGATTGCTATGAACAATATTAATAATTTTTCAATCACTGAAATGTTTGTTTTATTACAATATCACTAACATTTCATCAGTTGATTAATTTTTGATATCTTCTATAGAAATCTAGATACTGGAGGGCAAAGTTGACGGCTTTGATAGACTTCTGTTAGAGGAAATACGACGTACGGTATTTTCCACATCCAAAATTGATTTTTCATTTTACTATTTCCTTTTTATTCTTCAAAACATATCCTCGTATTCTTGTCCAAAAAACTGTTTGCATTTTTAACGCTATTACCCTTACCCAGCTGGCGCTGCATTTTTTTTACTACATCTGCCGAAAATGTTCCTCTGATTTCGAACATCTGTCGTTGGTGTCACTCTTCTCGGTTTCGTGAATTGTTCATTCTGAGAAGATTCGAACAAAACGACCGTTTTGATGTTTTCGCTCCTTGGTTGAATGGGTCCGCAGCAATTAATAGAGCCTTGCTCCACCTACTTGTTCTCCGTGAAGCGAGAATCAACTGATTCCTTTCAGCTTACTTCAGTTCCGTCCATTTGAAAAGGTTTGTTGTTCCTATTCTCGAGATTGAACTATTTTAGAAATGAGAGATAGATCATCTATCTGTTTTTAGTTCATGAAGTTTTCTCGCCCTAGATTCTTTTTGATGATATCTTTTTGAACTAATTGGTCAACTGATCACGAGAATCTTGTCAAGTATCTTTTTTTATCGTTTTCTATCTTCTTGACTAGTTTCTAATTGAAAAATTGGTTTTGGAATGTGTCGAGGATATTCGAAACTGCCTACATTCTTAGAAAATGCCCAGCAGCTTCTATTCATACCAAACTACTTGATTTTAACAAAGTCAAAACTCGTCTTGAAAGTTCAGAAGATTACTGTAACCATAACTTTTCAGCTTCGACTGTTTTATATTGCCCCCTAAAACCCAAAACCTTCATTTAAAGTTCCAATACATCTCCACTATCTACCCCGCAACACTTGGTATCCTTAGTTTTACTATGTCTGCCCACTCTCCCGATTTGCCAAAGTGTTTCTGCCAGTCGAGAGGGACACAGTTATTTTCGAAAGTCCGCGCAACTTGCGCAGGACCGCGAGTGATCGATTGTAACAGACGGTTTGCTTCGTTAGCATTCAGTGTTCTTCTTTGTGCTCATCTAGTCGGATACACCCCCTTTGATTTGAAATCTGAATAAGATGATGGTGTTCCCGACAGTTTCTCACTCATTTTTCACTAATTGTGCCTACAGTAGTTTCATCTCTAGTGTATTCCATTTGAAAATCAGTTCAAAAAACCAATGAAAAGAGCAATTCCGAGCAAGTGCTTTTTTGATGTTCTCTCGTCTTGGTTGAGTGGGCGCCGTTAGGGCGAATAGGATCCATTAATGGTGAAAATGAGCCAGTTCCACCTCTTTTTCGAAATAGTGAAAACGAAATAATGGGAAGTGTTGAGTTGGATCTCATTATTTTGGCGAGCTCTTCTTTCAAAACGATTTTCGAAAATAAGATTCGAATATTTCCTAGAAATTCAGTTTGCTGATATTTTAATTCACCGTTTTCATTAATTCCTACTTCAATCTTCACGTTTCTTTCTTTTCTAGCTTTCCCAATCATTTTTTCCACCGCTAAATCCAATCTACGTCATCCCGCGCAACTCTTCAAACGCCTTCTCTACCGTCTCTTCGATCGCCACACTCTCTCACCTTCAATCGCTCTCAGTGGTCCCTCTCCACCACACAAATCGCACTCATCGCCCCCTTTGACCCAATTTCGCTGCGTCTCTTCGATCGACACACTATTTCACCTCTCTGCGTCTCTTCAGGCGTGTGTAGTCTCTCGCCCCAAGTATTTTTGAACTTTGCCAGGGGGCCAAAGAGAAAAATGTCTCTCATTTTTCCATTATCTCTCGACGGTGTTTTTTTGAACTTTCCCAGGGACCATAAAAAACAAACCTATTGATCGGTTAATTGGTCTCTCTCCGATCGCTCTCATTTGCATTCATTCTTATTTTTTGTCGTCCTAGGGATCGGTCGGGGGTTTTTTCTCTCGTTTTTTCTTTTCTTTTTCTCTTTCTTGCTCCCTGTTACAGTCGCAATCGCTGGGGTCCCGTAGGCATACTTGATTACGGCGCTAGCATGGTTTACAGTATCTGTAGGGTATTTTCAGTCATTAAGGAGCATTTTCCATTTGAGCATCGTTTCGAAAAAGAGTAGTTCCGCAAAATCGAAGTGCTTTTTCGATGTTCTTTCTCCTCGATCGAGTGGGTGAGCAGTTAGTGGGAATTGGGTCCATTTCGATGGTGAAAATGAGCAGTTCCGCCTTGTTTTGGAAATAGTGAGATGGTATGAATGAAAAATGCTGAGTACCATATTTTGTATTTGTCTTCAACAGTTTCCTTCTAGAACAATTATCCAGAATGAGGATTTCTCATTTACTAGGTTTTTCTTTCATTTTAGATTCCCCCTCCTTTTTGATCTGATTGATCTAGGAATCCCGATAGCTACGAACACGTTTTTCAGAATTTTGGCCTCTTCCGGCCAGATAAAACTTCTAGAACCCTCCAAATCTCATTCAAATGGGTACAGTATCTCTACACAGGTACTTTGGTCCTTTAGAGCGGTCAGATTTTCTGGTTTTCCTTGCTCCCATCCTTATCCCGGTTACAGTTAGTGATAGTTTAATCGTCTCCATTTTAAATTAGAGTGCTTGTTTGGCCTACCAGGTATTTTTTGAGATATTTTCAGTCATTGCGCCTGATCGCCAAATATAGACTAGCCCAGACAAACAACTTCCTCGGTCATCCCCCAAAAACGAGAACGCATTTCGAAAAATGTTTCTCTTCCTTCTCAATCAGTTCCACTTTAGTCTCGTCTCATCGCCGTTTTTTTCTTCTCTAGTCTTTTCTTATCAAAAATCGGCTATCCTACATCTTCGAAAACGATAAAGTGTACTTTACTCTTCTTCTCATGGGGTACAAATACTTGCCAACTGTCGGTTGCTAAATTGATAAACACGTTGTGGTCATGTGCTAGAATCTTTGCTTGCTCCAAAGTACACGTACTGGCGATTCGAGCAGCACCCTCCTGACCTCTAGCTGATAAGAAAATACTACACTGCTGCCCACCCAAACTGACCCATTTGGCTAGAAGTACACAAAAACTGTTCGATATCATCATTAAAGAACATTCAGTGATAGGATAGGAGTACACGTGATCTGCGTATGACAAACATCGTTAGGGAATTTTCGGCCACGCCGATCACATACTTTTTTATCTTGGAACTGTCTCCTCCTCCTAGAATCATGGGTATAAAGGCAATCTCCATGACCATCTCCTCCTGAGATCAAACCATCAGGACCATCTTATCTTTTTCTAAACAGCCTAGTCTCATTCTTCCTGCTTCCGTTCACATTTTCTCCCTATTTTTCTTGTCCAGAACTTATTTTGTCATCCTTAATACATGAATTTTCGAAATTCCAGGTACATTTGTATATACCAATCAACTTTGCTCGACAACAATGGTTATTCTGACCAAGGAACAACAGAAAGAAGCGGCGAACACGGGACTCTGGCTCCCACAACTCGAACGTGATGCCTGCGGAGTTGGATTCGTTTGCTCCATCAAGGGGACGACATCGTCGAAGATCATGTCCGACGCACGCACTATGCTCGAACGTATGGCTCATCGTGGAGCGTGTGGATGTGACAACGACTCGGGTGATGGTGCTGGAGTGCTCACGGCGATTCCGGACGACTTGTACAGGAAATCTGTCAAGGAGTGAGTTTAAAGTTCTAGAAATTTGTAATGACCAGGCTTGAAAATTGAAAAAAAGCGAAAATTTTGAAAAACTTGAGTTTGGAGCTATTGTGCGACCGCTCTTTTTGAATTTTCCCAGCTTAAGACAGAGGCTAAGTCGGTTTTGATAGTTAGCTTCGGAAAAACAGTAATTTTAAATTGCCGGTGATGACCTAGAAAAGGTTTTCTGCACAAAACTGAAATTTTTCGATTCAGTGCACCTGTCCTGAATCGTCTTTTTTGAATTCTGCAGGTTAAGAAAGACTCCCAGATGGTGAGCTCCAGAAAATGAATATTCAATTTCAAATTGCCGGTGATGGCCGAGAAACTGTCCGGCCGCCGTACAGTGCGCTCCACCGCACACTAACAAGAGTTTCGAAATGTGTGAAGAACGGTGTTCTTGTCAACAGCAACTCAAAACTGCTTTGCTCACCTTCCACCAACTAATTTTTTTCATTTTTCCAGACAAGATGGATCGGATCTCCCACCACTCGGTCAATACGCTACGGGTATCCTCTTCCTTGAAGAGGAATCGTACAAGCAAGCCAAGGAGGCATTCCAAGATCTGGCAAGAGCCTGTGGTCTTCGTGTGATTGCTTGGCGTAAGCTCGGAACCAACAGGGAGTGCATCGGAGAGGAGGCGAAGAAGACCGAGCCACTGATCCGCCAAGTCTTTGTCAGTGCGGAGTACGCCGAGTCGGATCCAGCCAAATTCGAGAGACACGTCTACTTGCTCCGTAAGCAAGCTGTCAACAGTATGACGAAACAGGAAGTCGAGTGTTACGTCTGCTCCCTTTCAACATCTACTATCGTCTACAAGGGACAGTTCAACACTCATCAACTGTTCAAGTACTATGACGATTTGACTAACCCAGAGTATCAGACACATTTGGCTTTGGTCCACTCTCGATTCTCTACTAACACCTTCCCAAGCTGGAATCGTGCCCAACCCAACCGTATCCTGGCTCACAACGGAGAAATCAACACGCTGCGCGGAAACATTAACCTGATGCGTGCTCGTGAAGGAGTCATGAAGAGCAAGCATTACCGGGATGATCTTCAAAAGCTGTTCCCAATTGTTGAAGAGGTGAGTTGCTTACAGATTCGTCATTTTTTATTTTCTCTCACTTCCCGATTGGAATTGCTCAACTCTTTTTCATTTCAATTCCTGGTCTCGTGTGTGAGGATTGGTGGTGAAGCCTAATTAGAGCCCTACTAGAAAAACAAACAAGCTCGTAAAACGTTAGACTAATGATGTTCTAGTATTTCAAATAAGGAAGCGCACGTTTGTAGAATTTAGAGTAGAGACAGAATCTCGAATTGCAAATTTCAAATTACATGACCTTTAGTCCACCCCCCATCAGACTGAAAATCATGTTTCAAATCAGTTGCAAACTCTTCGTTTCAGGGTCTCACGGATTCCGGATGTCTCGACAACGTCATGGAGTTCCTGGTCCGTGCCGGCGGAAGATCACTGCCCGAAGCGGCGATGACCATGGTGCCGGAGGCGTGGGAGAAGGACGATGATATGTCTACGGAGAAGAAGCACTTCTATCGCTGGGCTGCAATGAGCATGGAGCCGTGGGATGGACCAGGTGAATAATTGATCTATTTTAATTGCGGAAGAATTTGCTGCGTGTGGAGTACAAATCAGAAAAAAAAGTTGAAGAAGATTTGATTCAAAATAGTGCATGTGAAAGAAGCCTTATTACAACAGAGACCACACTTTTCAAATTTGTACACGATTTTCTTCGGATGATCACAAAATTTCACAAAAGTGATCTCATTGATCAGAGATACAAAGTGACAGACAGTGTAATTTTTTCTCAGTTCAATCAGAGATCACTAGATATCGCTGTCTGAGAGAAAAAGGATAACTCTTTCAAATTTTCTCAAGAGCGAACTACCGTATCTTTTGAGCTTACCGTGAAGCCTCCTATTGTTCCAAGGTACCACCGCGAGGACCTTCTATTAGAGGGGCCTTCGACAATCTTTGAAATATGTTCAACTTCCTATTCTCCCGTTTTTTACGTTCTTTCCAAGATTTTCATCAATTATTATCTGAAATAGGCTCAAAAGATACGGTAGTTCGCCTCAACCTTATTTTTCTCATACTACAATAAAAGTGATGTCTGATTAGTCTTTTTTTCGCACTTTTTGAACCCATGGAATATTCGATTTCACTCTTCAATAAATAAAAATGATGTAACGACGGACTTTTGATAAATGTGTGAAGTGGGAATCTCATATTTTACACAACGCGCGCACCTATTTTTCATCCTGACCTTTGAAACACGACTCTCTTTACTAATACTTGCTTCTGTTTTCAGCTCTTCTCGCGTTCTCGGATGGAAGATATATCGGAGCGATTTTGGACCGAAACGGACTTCGCCCAGCTCGCTACTACCTGACGGACGATGATCATTTGTACTTGAGTTCGGAGGTTGGAGTCAACGACATTCCAATTGAGTCGGTTGTGAAGAAGGTAATTTTTGAAGTTTTTTTAAAACTGAAACGTGTGGAATCTGAAGTTCCTTTTTCTCAGAAGATGAAATATAGATGATGCTCTTTTTTTTCGTGGCGATCGCTCATGCGAATGGTGCTAAAGGGAGAAAATTGAATTATTCTCGTATTCTGATGTTTAGTTTCTTTAGATTTGCTCGCAACAAAAATTTTTTATCCAGCACAACTTTGGGGAGGGAGAAGAGAAGAGGGGCAAAATGGTTTTACAGTCTCATAAAGGAAAAATTAGAATTTATAAGAATTGGTTTGAGGTGAGAGGGGCGGGGCGGTTGACAAAAAAAATAGAGAGAGAGAAGGCGACTGATGAGATGGAATATAAGGATGAATAATACGAAAAAGTGTTGTCTCTGATTTGGTGTTTTTTAGATGGTAGGGGGAATGGAGAAGTTTAGTTTCGACGTCTACATTGAAAGATGTTCATAATGGTGTTGATGTTGTTGGTGTTGTGTTGTTGTCGTTGTTGCTGGATGCTTTAGAAACGGTCTTGGCCACCGAGAACACTGAAATGCAGATTAGGTTACTGTAACTGTAACGGACCGTTTGAAAACTCACTCGTCAACATCGATGTACTCAGCGATGGCTGGTGCGGCGGCTGGGACGTAACGGTAACCCAAGTTGCCCTCGCTGTTACCTCCGCGCTTTCCGAAGCTGGAAATTTGGCAAAATTGGGAATTCGATTCCCCATAATTTTGACTTACCGCATGAGGACGCGGTTTGGTGCCGCGTTGACGGCAGAGAAGGCCAAGATAAGGACGCAGAAGAGAGCGACGAAGCTACGAACGGAGAACATACCTAGAAAAATGGAGTTCGTATAGTTGTGTAGTTCAAGAAGAGAAAAGTGTATCTATTATTAAGTAGGTCAGAAAAGTAGAAAACTAGAAAGATTCCAAAAAAAGAGCTCAGAGAGAAGGCTCACCATCCTCTAGACTAGACACGACTCTAGAATGAAAGGTGAGCAGCTCCGATTGTCTTTTTCTCCTTTTTAGAGCGATGTTCCTCAAAATGGGCGGAGCCTCGAGAGTGCTCCAAAATGGGCGGGATTTCACGCGAGAGAGCCTTGAGAGTGGACTAGATGAAGAGAGAGCCCTAGAGATTGAGAAATTGAAATTAGAAATTTTGGTTAAGGGGGGGGGGCGCTGGAGGGTGTGGTGGTGGTGACACCCACCACTTACAGTATTCCCATCAAAGCGGAAAATGAGATTTTTTGGGAATGTATGCAATTCAAGGATGTTTGCAAAGCGTTTTAAGGAATTTGAGATTGGAAGAGCAAGGAAGAGGAGTGGGCGAGAAAAGCTATTTGAGTGGACAATGGATTGGAAATGGATTGGAAAATGAATATGGGCGGTTCTGATACATTTTTGCATATTTTTCTCAAATTTCGAGACGAAAAGGACGAGCAGCACAAGATTAAAAAGGCTTCCCAAGTGTTTTGGCTCTGGGTGGGCGTAGTAGAGAAAGACAATAACCGCATTTCTAGGAAGATTTTGTTCTTTGAGGAATCCTAAACAATATTTGTTCTCTAAATTTCGTAAAACCTAAAAATTCTGAACAACAACAACCAGAAAAACTCTTTGTTCGGTACCTATAACCTAGTTGAAAGATTCACTAGCTGTCTATTTTGGATTCTTTCTTTGAAAAATTATTACGATGACATCAGAATCTTCTTTCTGTGATTTTAGTTTGCCTCAGCTCCTAGACACTCTCCGGAAGCACCTCGAAAGTTCAGAAATAGAATAGGGACCGAATTTTGTTCTTTTTTGAATAGAGTGCATTCTTCATCAAAAATGCGTTCATCACTTCCGGTGCGTCGGCCGCAGAATTTGGGAAATTGTTGCAAATTGGGCGCGGAATTTTGAATAGCGCAATATGTCATAATTGAAAAAGGGATTACTGAGTTTGGCCAGAAAAATGAGAACAAGACTTCCCAAAAAAAAAACTTGGACCACCACACCGGACCAGCCGAATAAGAGGGAAATGACGATTCGGGGGGCTCGACGTTTTTTGAATACTAAGTCATTCGGAATTCAAATGAGCTCTTGTTTTTGATATTCCTTGCTCACCGACAGCCTTGTTCTCTTCAAAATCGTGTTTTTTTGGAATTAAAACACATCCTACTAATCAAAATCCAGGTTAAGATTTAAGAATATTCCCAAAAATTGAAATTAGTATTTCGGCTTGTTTTAGGTTGCTTAGTTGCAGTATTTGTTTACACTGAATCCAATTTTAATTTTACATCTGGTCTCCCTACACTGATTGTTGTTCAAATTGGTTCTGGTGTTCCAGTTCCTCAAATTGGCCCAAATTTTTTATGGTTTTCTCGAAAAAGGGATCTAGCTCCAGTTTCAAAACACGCGCTCCCCGTTAATCATACACACAGGCATTTACCCATATGGTATCCAACTCGTGTAGATTGTGTTTTTTTGTTCTGATTTCCCGAAAAGATACCTAGACTTCTGAGAAACGCCGCCGAATTGGTAATTTGTCTATTTTCCCTTTTTTCGAGATTTTATGTAAATTTGGCGATTCTATCTTGGGAGTGACGTTGAAAAAAAAACAACAAGAAAACGTCAAAAAAGTAATACAACGGGAGAACAAAACATAAAACTACCGTAGACCAAGATTATCGGAGTCACATTGCTATTTCGGATTGAGCAATTATGCTAGGGATACTGTAGTCCGTTTTGATAGCTTTTTCTGCTTCTAGTTTTATGGGATTTCGTATAGAGCAATTATGAGTTTTTGGGAAGGAAGAAATACGAACGAAATTCAGAAATCTGGGAATTTTGAAGGAATGCCAAGCTCCAGGCTTTTTGGTTCCGTTATGATATCATTATCAGATTATCAGCTGCTGGAAAAAAAGCGAGTGAGATCTAATTTTGCAATTATCCACCATGCAAACTAGACGACCAAGAATGATGAAGGTGTTCAACAAGAAATAAAAACTGAATTACCATAGAAAATGAGTCACTGAACATTTCTTGGTTGGTGAGGTAGCCTCCAATCTTTCCTCCTAGGCAATTAGTGAAACGGAAATGTCTTCAATTTTTCTTTTATTTTTTATTTTGTGTTAGCCTGCTTCCTTATGCTTCCATGTCCTTAGTTTTCACGTAGTTGTGTTAAGCCTTGATTTTTCTAGAACCATATTCTTCCAGGCTACGTTTGTAGTACTGTAGCATGAACTTATCTTTCCTCCTCTAGCTTCCCGGATCCATCTTCTGGTTTGCACCTCATTTAGTGTGTTGTGTCCTCCACTTCTTCCTCGACACCCTATTCCAATTGGAACAAAACGATTTATCATGCATCTCCTCAACCGGATTGCTCAATTGAAGATGTTTTGTATCCTCCATCCACCACCTCCAAACAGCGTCACTCGATGGAGCCGCCAGTTGTTCACTAGTCATCAATTTAAGGATACGAATCGTTTTGTGCCTGGGGTGTGTGTGCGCGTTGTACTAGTACTAGTAGTCATCAGATTCTCACATAATTTTTTGAAAAGGGAATGAATGAGAAGCGATTCTTCATCTCTTCCAATTTGTTGGTAAATTTTGGTATTTTTCAAAAGGCTTAGTCCGATTGGTATTTCGAAAAAAAAAATTGAAAACAAGATTTTGAAAGACAGGGGAGGAAGATTAGGCGATGCATAATTTATGGTTGTGTGTTCTTCTGAAAGGAAAATGATATGGAATTTTCGTGTCGATTTGTTCTTTTTGCTCGAGAGGAGAAAGCGGATTTTGGGATGCAAAGGGAGACGTGAGAAACAGGATTTTGGGACGCAGGGATATTCGAAAAGTTTATGTAAAGTGAATAAGAAAGGATTACTGTAGACAAGGGGCTTGAAATTTCTCACAACATGAACTATAACTTTCGAGAACTCACCCAAGTTGTGCTTCCAGCTTATTCAGACTCCCCAAAAGTTTATGAACCCCAATCACCATGACCACCAGAAGTCGTAAACTATCTGTCCCATTTTTCTCCGATTTTCCTGTTCAGAAATGCGAATTTTGGCATGCAAGATTTGGAAACAAGATTTAAAGACGTGTAGTGTGTAGGAATGTAAAATTTACGCAGTGAGAAATACACGGATCACTGTAGACAGGTCCACCTAAGTTGTCAATTTTAAGCTCAATTATCTCGGTTCCATGAAGAGATATCAAAAATTTATCAACTGAAACATGATTTATCACATTATCACAAATATTTTATCAGTTGACAAAATTTTGATATCTTCAACAGAAATCAAGATAATTAGGCTGAAAGTTGACGGTGGACTTCTATGATATAGATGAAATACGGTACTCTCACCCCGACCTGAACTTTGAGCTTAATTATTTCGATTTCCGTGAAAGATATCAACAATTAGTCAACTAACAATTCATTCATCATCTTATTATCAATATTTTCTCAGTTGACACATTGTTGATATCTTTTACTGGAATCGAGATAATTCAGCTTAAATTTTACGGCCCTGATGCGCGTTCCCTAGAGTACTTAGAGTACGGTATCTTTCACTAGCTCTTCTAGTATTTTTTTTTCTCAGATTCCAACATTCCAGATTCTCGCTTTGTTATTGTAATCGTCGTAGTAATCCTAGTAGTAGCAGTCATTCTTAGATTCTCTGTTTAGAGTGTGTTTGCACACTTGAGCCGGGGCGCGTCCTTTGGATTTCAATTTCAACGTCATTTTGGCACATTTCGACATTGCTTCTTGCCATATAAGAGGTCATCTAGTGGGGAAGATGAGTGCTTGAGAATCGTTCCGATATTCTATATACAGCTATGATGTCAAGGATTCAAGAATTCTCTGAATGGAATCAAAAAGACAAGAATCTGGGGATCTCGGAGGATTCAGTGGAGCGCACGTTGATCGGTCTGAGCTTCTTGGACGATCAGTGAATTTTTATTTCTCCCATGACGTTTCCGGTTGGCAAAGAAATCTGAACTCTTTTAGTTGTGTCCTGAAGTCTGAATACATTCCTAGTCTGCATATCATATTTTTTCTACGGATACAAAACAACTGAAAAAAATTGAATGAGCAGCACATGGAAAAAATGAGTAACTAGAAACAGAAGAAGCAAAAAAACAAAACAAAAAACCACTTCTTCGTGCTTCATTTTTAATTTGCCCCATGCAGGTTCATCTATAATACATTCTTCCTGCTTGTCGTCTCCTTTCTTGATTGTTCCTCCTGTCATGATACCCCCAACAAGGCTGACTCAACCTGGAAGAGATCGGAGGGGACGAACAACGCCCACACCAGGTCTTAAAAACCTGAAATTTCTCTTCTCCTTTTTTTTTCAAAAATCCAAAACACCGGAAGTTTTGAATGAATGGAAAGGCTAGCGACGACGGGCGGGTGAACACACCGAACCATGAAATTTGTGAAATTTTTCTAGAAAGAAGAAAAAGAGAAAGAGAGAAGTTGTTCACTTTTTCCTGTGATCTTTCATTTCAGAATCTAGCCGACGTGTTCAGAATGAAATGTAGAATAATAACATTTAATTTATTCTCCAATCTATGCAAACCACTTTTTTTTGATGGGACGAAGAAGAAGAAATGTAGAGAGAGGGGAATAGAGAGGGGGGATTCCGAAGAGAGAGAGAGAGAGTCGAGAGTTTGGTCGTTGTTGAATGAGAGAGAGCCCAATAAGGTGATAATTTACAAAAAAGAGAACAGAAAGAAAGCCACAGCCGCAAGTTTAAAAAGTTCGGAGGAGAGAGAGACAGAGAAAAAGAGAGACATTCCAAATCCAGAAATTTATTTTCCAAAACGCATGGTTCCGAGTGGGTTTCTCTTTCCGAAGCGCATGGTTCCGAATGGAGCACCAGTATCATCGGCTGATCGTTTTCCAAAACGCATAGTTCCAAGGGGCTCGTCTAAAAATATCTAGGTTACTGTATCTGTTCTCTCACTAAACCAACCAGAACGTTTGCCAAATCTCATTGTTCCGAATGGTTCGCTGGATCGTTTGCCGAAGCGCATGGTTCCGAAAGGCTCTAAATTTCCAAAATAAGATTCTAAACTCCTTCCCCTGTGGCTCACCTGGATCTCTCTTCCCGAATCGCATAGTTCCAAACGGAGCACTATCCTCAGCAGCTCGCTTGCCAAATCTCATGGTTCCAAAGGGAGCATCCTCAGTCTCACGCTTTCCGAATCTCATGGTTCCAAATGGGGCGTCAGTTTCGGAGTCACGTTTGCCGAATCTCATTGTGCCGAATGGTTCTATAACTTCAAAGTTTCTCCTAGCTACTGTAGCTGTGTCTTACCAGCACTACGCTTTCCGAAACGCATGGTTCCCAGCGGGGTTCGTTGATCACGGATCACGGGTTCCGAGTCAACCGTGGACCGTTTCCACAGGACACCTGGATAGTCTTCCTCGAATGCCAACACATCGTCCAGGCTGGCGGCTCGCTTACCGAAACGCATTGTTCCCAATGGAGAACGTTTTGGTGAGGCTTCTAAAGAGAAGAGTTTCATAGCTAGCTAGTCAGCTATCTAGTTAGCCGACTAGCTAGCTAGCTATACTTGATATTTATCTAGGGATAGCTAGGATAGTTAGGTGGACAGCTAGGATAGCTAGAAAGCTAGCTAGGATAGCTAGGAAGCTAGCTAGCAATTTTTAACTTACCGGACGCCGCCGAAACCGCACAACCGATCACGAAGAGAAGGATGAGGCGGTTGGGCGAGATCATTTGGTGACGGTGTCGCTTAAGCTAACACACACGGGGTTACCTAGAAGAAATTGAGCATTAGCATTGTAGGAAAAATTCCAAAAAAAAATAAGAAGTGAGTATTTGTAAAAAATGAGCTTGTGAGTCAAGATGTGCATGTTTTTATACTACCCAAAAACCCTCAAACTGAAATCTGAATTTTGATTGCTTGACTG
Organism: Caenorhabditis nigoni; assembly: GCA_027920645.1. Classification (NCBI taxonomy): domain Eukaryota; kingdom Metazoa; phylum Nematoda; class Chromadorea; order Rhabditida; family Rhabditidae; genus Caenorhabditis; species Caenorhabditis nigoni. The sequence continues at coordinate 4,395,531 of CP115869.1, forward strand.
CGTTTTGGGGCTAGTGAAGGTGTGGGAGAGTTCAGGAATGCGTGTAAAATATCCGCCCAGGGAGGTAAATATCTTATTCTAGCCTCACTGGGTTTCTAGAGTCTAGAAGAATGACTGAAAAGACGGCTTGTGCCTTTTTTGGGTGCTCAAAAATTAGAAATGTCGAGTTGGTTCGTCGCGAAACTCGGTTTAATAAGTACTGGGTACTTTCTATTGTTGGTTTTTGCCAAGTTTCAAGGAGGCGGAGAAATCTAAGTGGTCCCCCCTTCCAGTTGTCTGCAATTCACAGGTCAAACGATTAGTTGTATTGTGTAGAGGAGAAGAAACTTCTTTGACGTATCCCACACGTCTACAACTGTCTTCAACAAGAATTCTCAACACAATGGTTCCCCACTCGAGTTTCTATAAAAGGTGTGCTTGGTCCCCTCCCCCTAAAACTCCCTCAAATTATCGCGCCACCCTTCGTCATCTGACATTTTTGGCCCCAAGAAATTGGGATAATTGAGCGCAACGCTAAAAATGTTTCAAGTTAGTTGCCCTAGGCGCGCGTAGGTGGATTTTTCTCAAAAAAATTGTAGAAGCAACTCGAAAAACTAACTAAAAAAGGTAGGAGGCCCGAAACCGGAAGAGGTGGGATCTCTAGGAAAAAAACCTATAAATCTTCGTACATGCTATAATTCATGCCTGCATGGCTGAAGAGTTGACGTTCGAAGTGGGTTACGGTAGTTTTTGTGACTCATGGGGAACCCCTCAATTACAAATTGGTACATCCGTTTTAGTAATTGTGAGGTACGAAATCTGGTTTCAAAAAATTGGAAAAAAAAGGAGAGGGAGATGGAACAGAAGAGGGAGCTCTCACCACTGGGGTCAAAGTTGATTGATGAAGAACTAACAAAGCTCTTCCAATTTTCCAATTTCACAGAAATGAGGCTCACAATATGCGCGAAAAACGTCATTTAAGGAGGTGTCTATGAGAAATGAGTAAATGATCAATCAGTTTCAAGCGTGTCGACTATAGTCGGAGGAAGAAGAAAAAGTGGAATATCTGAATTTTGAAATCTGACGTTGTCCTTCTCCTTGCTTAATTATGCTCTGGAAAGAGAGGGACCAAAAAAAATGGTGGTGACATTTTTCAAAACAATAAAAAGTCTATTCTATGCACTTTGCCACACGAATCTGCAATTCTGAGCAATCTATATCTCGACTAGAAATGTTTTCTTTTGTTCTCTTTTCTTTTGTTTCCAGACACACCCGGGTTAACAGATGGGCGATTATTCCTTGCGGAACCCAACCACTTTATTCGAAGACAGCAAAAAAATAGGGTCGTTGTGTGAAGAAGAAGTTTGAGACAAGAAGAATAGGTGAAAATGGAACAAAATAGTTTTTGAAGAATCTAGGACGGTGGTGAAAAGTGGATTGCGAAAAAATGAGAGAATTAAAAATTGGGTTTGTCTGAGAAGAAGTGGTATTTGCCGTTCATTTAGGTTGATGGTGTCGTTGCCATTTACTGGAAGTCGTAGTCCGGCAATGGGTTGAATCGTTTTCCAAAGCTGCAAGAATTTGAATTATTGCTATATTGACAAGTTCTCTCGAAAAAGAAAAACTAATAACTCACCGAATGGGCTCGCGTGGGGACCGTTTGCCAAAACGGATTGGCTCACCGCGCAAACGTTTTGCCATCATTGACGCCTCGAACACGCCGAGTTGGTTGTCGATGTTAGACTGGGCGACAGTAGTACCCTTTAAATAAGCTAGTTGGCCGCGTAATAGTTGTTCGCGACTAGTGGGAATAGGCAGTATTCGTTTGGGCTGCACGAACTGGAATGAACTTACAATGACGGCGAGTAGGACGAGGAAGAGAGCAGAAAGGATTGCGGAGGCTTGCATGGTTAACAGGGAAAAGGAGTGTTTTGGCAACAACAGACCGACTGACAGTGAGTCAGATCGACGACGAGCAGGCGCTCAGTGTGCGGGTGTGTACCTGAAAATGGAGAGCTTTTTAGATGATCGTCATTTGAAGGCGAAAGATTTGCGAGAGATTGATAGGAAGGAGAGAAAAAGAGGGGATAGTGCTCATTAGCGGGTTCTACAGATCGTATTTCATATTTCTTAAGTATGAAGAGCTCAAGAAAGAGCTCGAAAAACATGTACATCATCATGTGTGAGGAAGCCCCCAAGAGAAACAAATATACAAGAATAGAATAAAAAAAATAAAATAGCAATCAAAAGTCTCAATGACCGATTTCTGATCATTTATTGGGCCATGTTGATTTTGACCATACTAGAGCTTGGCTGTCATGTGTCCAATCACTATGAAAATTTCAGAATATTTAGAATAGACCTAGAATGAAAACTTTGCATTCACATAACTGTTTTAAAGTTCTAAGAATTTCAGCTATTTGCCGATTTCTGAAGGACACCTATTTTTGTACTGAAACCTTGAAAAAGGCAAGTGTCCTTCAGGAATTGCCAATTCACTGGAAAACTAGGAATATTCTGAAAATTTTGTATATGCAAAATTTTCAATCTAGGTCTGCATTAAACAATCTTAAGTTTTCAAAATGATCCTACATGTGACAGCGGAGCTCTACACTCCTAAAAATGGTCTTAATCAACTAAAATCTCTACAACGATTACTGAAAGACAAACCCCATTTTTTAATACCAAAATTCTTCCAGGATCGTCTCCGCCCTGGCCGTATGCTCCTTGTGGATACCCATCTCAAGAAGATCGAGCTCGACGAGGACCTCAAAACCCGCATCGCCAACTCTCGCCCTCACAAACAACTCTCGTCGTCTCGAATCTACTTGGATTTGATTCGAAAGGATGATGTTCTATCCCACGGAGCTGTCACCAACGAATATCTCAACAGATTGCACTTGGAGCAAGTCAATCCGGGACTCATCAAGAAGAAGGACGTTCACTTGGACTCGGATCGTCGCCTGGCCCTCTACGCCTACACTCACGACACTTTCAGTCTGCTCCTTGTTCCTATGATCAAGGAAAAGAAGGAGGCATTGGGATCAATGGGAAATGATGCGGCGCTGGCTTGCCTTTCGGATTATAGTCCACTTTTGTTCAGCTACTTCCAGCAACTCTTTGCTCAGGTAGGCTAGAAGGGACTAGAATGAAATGAGAGTTAAGAAAAATTGTGCCGAATGTCACGAGGCTTTAGAAAAACCAAAATGAAGTTCAAGAATCCAAGAATCCCACCAACAGTGGTCGTTAAATTGTTTTCGAGCAGCTAAAGTCGAACGAATTCGTTCTACTAAAAGCTCCACCCCTCCTAGTTGATTAGGAAAACAAAGTCAAGTTAAATCGTAAAATTAAAGCTAGTAGTCTTCCCGGAAGACGTATAAAGTGAATGTTTTCAAAGAACGTCGCCTTTCAAAAAGCGTCGTCTGACCGTGACAAGCCAATTTGTGAATAGTGGGCGTTGTATAGAAACGATTAGCTAAACTAAAGAAAACTTTGATTACAGGTTACCAACCCGCCAATTGACCCGTTCCGCGAGCAGATTGTGATGTCTCTTCGATGCCCAATCGGACCCGAGTCGAACATGCTTGAGCCGGATACGGAGCTAGCGAGCAGATTGATTCTGGAGCAGCCAGTGCTCTCAATGGTGGACATGGAGGTATGGGACAAGACAAACATTCGATATTTTGAAAAATATTATAAGAAAATGAAGAATCTAGAAAAAGACAGAACGAAAGGATTCTGAAATATATGGAATGAAGAATCTAGAAAATTCTCAAAAATGGCGATTCAGTCAGACGGGCCAAGTGGATTTATAGTCTTAAAATTAGCCGAAAAGCCAGCTCCGCCTCATTCGTTAGGATTCTTGTGGGAATTTTGTCGAATGACGCATAAATCCGTCTATACAGAATTTCCAAGAAAAAAGTTTAAAGTCACCAAATCCGGTATTTTCAGGTCATCAAGCGTACGATGTACAAGGGATGGAAATCCAAAGTGATTGATATCACGTATCCAGTCAAGTACGGAGTGAAAGGTGAGATATACTAGATGTGACGAATTTTCTGGGGAAAAGGAAGTCCTGCAGGAAGAGACTGATGGGACTAATTTACTGAGAAAGTTGCAATATTTTTCTTGTGTCAGGGTAATTAGTTTGGGAAGATGAGTTTTTCGAAGTGCTATATATGGAGGATAACGAGTTCCCGGGGCATCTCGTCATTATGAATATCGTAGGAGGAGGACGACGTGTTTTTCAAAATAAGATAGATATTACGATTTTTCTTTGAAAATCAGTAGCTTCAGAAAGAAAAACTTTAGAAAAGAAGATGCAAAACAAACATCAGCATTTTTCTGTCAATCTAAAAAGTTCTCAAAATAAAAGTGGGCCTGAAGATCATGAAAAATGTATGCACACATATCATAGGAAAGATTAAAAGGAATTCTAAAATGTTTCTATTTTCAGGACTGGTCCCTGGTCTTGACGCCATGTGCTGTGTTGCTTGCACTGCCGCTTTGGATGGATACCAGCTCTTGGTGCTCTCGGACAGACTCGCCAGCTCCGAACGAGTTCCCATCCCATCACTTCTGGCCGTTGGAGCCATTCATCAGTGCCTGATCCGCCATCGTCTTCGTATGAAGGTTGCCATTGTTGTGGAGACTGGAGAGGCTCGTGTTGTGCACGACTTCTGTGTTCTCCTTGGCTTTGGAGCCGACGCCATCTGCCCATACATGGTTTATGAGACAATGTACCGTCTTAGAAACCTGGGACTTTTGGATAAGGAGCTCAACGATGACCAGGTCTATCAAGGATACCGTCAAGGAGTGGAAAGAGGTATCTTCAAGGTGATGGCCAAGATGGGTATCTCGACGCTTCATTCTTACAAGGTAAGGAATTCCGAGAGAAAGGAAAATGAATTTGAGGAAGAATTCGGAAAAAAAAGGGACATAATAAAACGACAGGAAATGAATGGGACGTGCGAAATTCTAATGGGGCTCATCCTTGTGTTTTTGCAGCACGCTCAAATCTTTGAAATCGTGGGACTCGCCAAGGATGTGGTGGAGATGTGCTTCAAAAACACTGTGTCACGTCTTGGAGGAGCAACATTCGAAATTCTGGCCGCCGAAGCGTTGAAGCGCCATCGCTCGGCCTTTCCAACAACCAGCGATGCGTCATTTGGTAAGCCACAAAATTGCCCGGAGGGGCGAGATGGGGAATAGTGAGAAAGTTGTGGGTCAACTAGACTAGAAAAAAATGCTTCTTGGGATAAGGAGTTTGGGAAAATGACAAGAAAATGATGTTCACAATGTTGTAAACGAGGCAAACAGCCTCGCCTGATGAAGTGGCGGCGGAGTCAGTCTAAGAAGAAGAAGAAGGAGAGCTAAATTGAGTCAGTCAAGTTCAGAATAGACTAATTTGAAGTGGAGGAGGAAGGATGGCAGCAGGCAGCATGTGGAAAAGAGCAACATTACATAGTTTGTCATCTAAATGTCATAAGGAGAAAGAATAGAAAGAAGAGTAGTTGTGGGAGGAGGAAGAAGGAGGAAAACTAGTTATACTCGAAGACAACGTCATTTACAAAACTATCTACCTACTCTTGTGGAAAATTTGATTTTGAAACTTACTATGCACTAAGGGGCGCCATGATTTCGGACACAATGGAGTCCAATTTTCTATTCTGATTTCTAATTTTTGACTGACATTCCACGTGTCTAATCAACAAAAAACAACACAAATACAGTAATCACTGTACTCATCAACAAACTCTCTCTCCCATTTTATAGACTCTACAAATGTGAAAGGAGTCGAATATGGTGAGAAACACAAACTTACACACTATCTTTGGTTGCTTTTTGATGTGCATGGCTTTATTTTGAGTTTGAACTAATTTTTATTATCGCTTGTTGTTTGGACCAGAAAAGAAGCCCAAAAAATTGCAGTTTCTCAGCAGTTGTTTAGCATGATTTCGGCTTTTGTGATAAGGACCAAGATTCAAATAAAAATCTTTAAGCAACCGATTTCCTTATTTTCAGGTGACTCCAAAACTCTGGTCGCTTCTGGAACATTCCACTGGAGAGCTGGAGGAGAGAAGCACATCAATGAGCCACTCGCCGTCGCCAAACTCCAAGCTGCCACCCGTCTCAACAACTCCAAGACCTTCCAGGAGTACTCACAGGCTTCCAACATGGCTCAACGCTGGTGCACACTTCGTGGACAGCTTGAGATTAAGACTTCGAAGAAGATTCAAATCCCACTGTCGGATGTGGAGCCAGCTAGTGAGATTGTCAAGAGATTTGTCACTGGAGCCATGTCTTTCGGATCTATCTCATGGGAAGCTCACACTGCACTTGCAATTGCTATGAACCGAATTGGAGCCAAGTCCAACACTGGAGAAGGTGGAGAGAAGCCAGAACGCTATCGCAAGGATCAAGATCCTAATGAGAATCTTCGTTCTGCTATCAAGCAGGTTGCTTCTGCTAGATTCGGTGTCACCTCGTCATACCTGGCTAACGCTGATGAGCTTCAAATCAAGATGGCACAAGGAGCCAAGCCAGGAGAGGGAGGAGAGTTGCCAGGACATAAGGTCACCAAGGATATTGCCGACACCAGAAAGTCTACGGCTGGAGTCGGATTGATCTCACCACCACCTCACCATGACATCTATAGTATTGAGGATCTGGCTCAGGTTAGTAGTATACTAGTAGTCTACGAGTAGTAGTAGAGAAGAAAAATAAATTGGAAAAGTAAAACATGGGAACTTCTTTTGGTTTTTCTACCTTTGTTCCCGGCAGTGTTAAGACTAAAAGCAAAGAGGAAGTGAGGTACATCAAAACATAGACTAAGATTCTTTGAAATGATATACTCACAACCTTTTGTTTTTTTTACAAGGAAGCCTTCAACGACTAATCTCTATTTTCAGCTCATCTACGATCTCAAGTGTGCCAACCCGGTCGCTCGTGTCAGTGTGAAGCTTGTGTCAGAAGCTGGAGTTGGAATCATCGCCGCCGGAGTCGCCAAAGGAAACGCCGACCATATCACTGTCTCTGGACACGATGGAGGTACTGGAGCATCCAGTTGGACTGGTATCAAGCACGCCGGACTTCCATGGGAGTTGGGAGTGGCCGAGACTCATCAAGTCTTGACTATGAACAACCTCCGCTCGAGAGTTGTCCTCCAAGCTGATGGTCAAATCCGTACTGGTCGTGACGTGATGATCGCTGCTCTTCTCGGTGCTGACGAATTCGGAATGTCCACCGCACCACTGATTGTGCTCGGATGCACCATGATGAGAAAGTGTCATCTTAACACTTGTCCAGTCGGAGTGGCTACTCAAGATCCAGTGCTCCGTGAGAAATTCGAAGGAAAGCCAGAGCACGTTGTCAACTACATGTTCATGGTTGCCGAAGAAGTTCGCTACTTCCTCTCGAAGCTCGGACTCCGCAAGTTGGAAGACGCTGTTGGTCGCACTGACCTTCTCTACGCTTCCTCTAACCCGGTCAACAAGAAGGCGACCATGCTGGAGTTTGGATCCATTCTCAAGAATGCTCAACAAATGTTCCCGAATGTGTCAATCCGTGGAGGAAGTGTCAAGCAGGTCATTGAGCTCGGACAGCTTGAGACCAATCTTCTAACTCAACTCGAGGGAGTCTTCAGTGAAGCTGGCGAGCACAAGGTCTTCGATGACAAATTCATTACTAACCTCGACCGTACCTTTGGAACCAGAATCTCCTACGAGATTTCCAAGAGATATGGAGAGCTGGGACTCGAAGGATCTCGCTCGATCACAATCAATCTCAAGGGACACGCTGGACAATCGTTCTGCGCCTTCCTCGCCAAGGGTGTCAGTGTGACTTTGGAAGGAGATGCCAACGACTACGTCGGAAAGTGTCTCTCCGGAGGAAGCATTGTTGTCTTCCCACCCAAAAACGCCACATACAAGTCTGAAGAGAACTCGGTGATTGGAAACGTTGCTCTCTACGGTGCCACATCAGGAAACTGTTGGTTCCGAGGAGTTGCTGGAGAACGATTCGCCGTCAGAAACTCTGGAGCAAATGTGATCGTTGAGGCTGTCGGAGATCACGGATGCGAGTACATGACTGGTGGAAGAGTCATCGTGTTGGGAACAATCGGAAGAAACTTTGCCGCAGCGATGAGTGGTGGAATTGCCTACTTGTTTGCCCAGTGAGTTTAGAAGTTCTAACTTTAGAAATTCGAATACAAAACATATTTCTAAAAACTAATTTTTTCAGAGAGGACAACTTCTCCCGCTTGATCAATGCCGCAACTGTGGACCTCGATGATGCCACCACTGAAGACCTCCTCTTCGTCAAGTCCAAGATCGAAGAGTTTGTCAAACTCACCGGCTCAGAACTCGGACAGCGAATCCTCACAAACTGGCAAAAGGAGCACCAGAAGATTATTAAAGTCTTCCCACGCGACTACAAGAGAGTCCTTGCCGAGCAGGAGGAGGAAAAGAAGAAGCAAGCCGAGTTGGACAAGGCCAGCCAGGATATGAGCTTGTTGTCCGTCGACGATTCCAAGCCACGTACTCGTACGCTCTCAATGGACATGCAAATTGCTCCAACTATTCGTCAGCACAACAAGAAGAAGGAGGCATTAAGAAAGAAGAGCCTGGTGAGTATTTTCTTTTTTTTTGATAGTCAAAATGTCTTATAAGGACGTTTGGATGAACCCGTTTACAGGAAAAGAATACCCTGCAAGTTCCGAAGGTAGAGTTCGTGTAGAAAATTGTGATTGTACTAGTTGCCTAATCAAAACTTTTTGTAGAAAAAAAACAACCTCCCTCCAAGCATGTAGTATTAGAAATCCAAAAAGTAATAGAATATAGCATAACTCCTGGATTTTCAGCTCGGCGACAATCGCAAGCAACGTCGTCTGTCCAAGAGCTTGAGACCTCAGGATCTTGCTGGATTCGAGAACGAGGAGGACCTCCAAGAGGCTGCCGATCAGGAAGAGGAGGAGGAATCCAAGTCGGATCTTGAGGACCATTCGGACGAAGAGGAGGTGAGTTTTAAGGAATTCGAGAATCTAATTCCGTAAAAGACTGAAAACAAGACAATGAAACTGAAGAAATGTGAAATCCCCAGCAGACAGACGACATGACGTGACATGCTGTAATTAGCTTTATTGGCTCCGTATTGCAGAAGCAGATTTCGTTGTGTTTTTTTTCCAGTTTTTTAACAAGATTGACGTCAATAGTCTTCTCAAATCAAAATGTTTTGCAGTTTGTCGAGAAGAAGCCAAGCGTCGACATTGAGAGTCTTGGAGTCCCAGCCCATCTTCGCAAGAAGGACGAGCCCCTTGACAAGCTCCGCGGATTCGTCAAGTACAACCGCCAGAAGAAGATCTACCGTGATCCAAAGGAGCGTCTCAACGATTGGGATGAGGTGTACGACTTTGAAGCCGTCCGCAGCAACATTCGTGAGCAAGCTGCTCGTTGCATGGACTGTGGAGTGCCATTCTGTCAAGGACACTCTGGATGCCCGCTCGGAAACATCATTCCGAAGTGGAACGACTTTGTGTTCAAGAAGAACTGGCGTCAAGCTCTCGAACAACTTCTTCAGACTAACAACTTCCCGGAGTTCACAGGACGTGTCTGTCCAGCACCATGCGAGGGAGCTTGCACCCTTGGAATCGGATCCCCTGCTGTCACGATCAAGTCTATTGAGTGCGCAATCATTGATTACGCCTTCATGCAAGGATGGATGAAGCCATGCAAGCCAGCATTCAACACTGGCAAGCGTATTGCTATAATTGGATCCGGACCATCTGGACTTGGAGCAGCCGCTCAATTGATCAAGGTTGGACACACAGTTGTGGTGTACGAGCGCAAGAACCGAGTGGGAGGACTTCTGAGGTAATTTTTTCATTTTCTTCTAACACCCATTTCGTATTATTCATTCTTCAAAACTTATACTTTTGAAAAAAAAGTTTTTCTCACTGATAAAATATTTTCCAGATACGGAATTCCAACCATGAAGCTTGACAAGTTCGTCGTCGACCGTCGTATCACACTTCTGGAGCAAGAAGGAGTCCGATTCCTCACCAACACCGAGATCGGAAAGCATGTGCCAGCCGACTTCCTTCTCAAGGACAACGACGCCATCATCGTGTGCACAGGATCCACCACTGCTCGTGACCTGACTGTCGAAGGACGTGACGCCAAGGGAATCTGCTTCGCCATGGAGTATCTCGAGAAGAGCCAGCGCCGCCGTGCTGGAGACGATGTCTCATGGGAGGGTCTCGACCCAGCTAACAAGAAGGTCATCATCCTTGGAGGAGGAGATACTGCCACCGATTGCATTGCCACTAGTAACCGTCTCGGATGCAAAACCGTCGGAGCATTTGAAATTCTGCCACAGCCAGGACCAGAACGCAAGCCAGAGAATCCATGGCCAGAGTGGCCACTGATCTTCCGTGTGGACTACGGTCACGAGGAGGCCAAGGAGAAGACTGGGTCCGATCCAAGAACCTACTCGGTGTCGACCAAGAGATTCTTGACCACTACCAACTCTGCTGGAGTCAAGGTCCTCACTGGCCTCGAGATCGTTGATGTCGAATGGGAGAAGGACGAGAAGGGAGCCTGGAAGTTGGTCGAGAAGACCGAGTCGCTCAGAACCATCGAGTGCGATTTGTGCATCTTGGCCATGGGATTCGTTGGACCCGAGAAGAGTGTCATCGAGCAGCTCAACCTGAAGACTGACCCAAGATCCAACATCCTGACTCCAAAGGACAAGTATGACTCGGACGTTGCCAAGGTATGTTTCAGAATCGTCTAATTTGTATTTATTTCTCATTTTTCCAGGTCTTCGCCGCTGGAGACTGCCGCCGTGGTCAATCCTTGGTTGTGTGGGCCATTCACGAAGGACGTCAAGCTGCTCGTCAAGTCGATGAGTACCTGATGGGAAAGACGACGCTCGCCGGACCAGGAGGAATCGTCACTGCCCCGATTCAACACAAAAATGCTATCTAAATAGCTCTTTGAATTCAAACTTTTTGAATTTTTATCTTTTTTTTTTCAAATCCAGTATTTCGTAGCTAGTTTGCTAGCATGTTTTCTTCCCCTACCTATTGTATTTTATAATTTAAAATGCTTGCCCCTTGCTCTTCCCCCAATGCCTTGAATATACAGGCAAAATGACAGACTTGTTTTTCTTAGCCATTTTTGGCCAATAAATTTAAATTGTAGTATGAAAATTGTTGTAATTGAAGCTAGAAGGCTTCCTTTGAGGCCATAAAGTTTCTTTCGAGGATTTAAGGCAAACTTTAAGGCCTTCAGGCAAACTTTAACGGCTTAAGGCAACCGTCAAGGGCTAAAGGCAGACTTTAAGGTCTTAGGTCAAACTTTACGGCCTGAAAGACAAACCTTGAAACCTTAAGGCAAACTTCTAGACTTTAAAGGTCTTACAGCTTCAAGGCTTATTTGAGCTCTGTGCCTTTGAAACTACAGGTATATTCAAAAATGAAAAAATTGTTTTTAATCATTTTATTCGAATTTCAAAAAAAAAATTAGGTAAAATAATTTTTACATACAATAGAGAAAATGCTAGGAAATTGAAAGATCGGGATTGGTGTTTCGTTTTTTTTTTTTGTAGATTTAAATTATTTTCTTATTTGGCAGCTCGGAAAAAAGAAGGAAAGAATGTGTCGGCAAAAAGGCCCTAAGGAGATATTACGAAATTATGGGAAATCATTTTTGAAAGAGTGTTGGCTTTGTGTTTTTTGTGAAGTTTTGTAAGTTTGATTCGACTATACTGAATCAAATAAATATCGAAGCGCGGATGTGGTGTTCCCGTTTTGGAGAAGAAGAAAAGTGTCAGAAATTGAAAAAAAAGAGAAGAAAAGAGCTTGTGTTTTTGGCACAACGCATTGGGATACAATTCCAAAAAGCCTAGAAATTGCTTGAGAGAAAAAGGCGAAACATAAGAAAATCAATAAAAAAAACGATTTGTGATGGAATTACAAATATGCTGGTTGCTCCGGCCTCAGTGCGGCCACTCGTCGAATATACTCGGATTCGCGGAAGAAATCGGATTGGAACGAATTGTGACGGATGGTGGACATTCCTGGAAAGTAAGAAATTTGAAATATAGGCTCTAGTTGACTATATTGGTTCTCAATAACCGACTAGTGCCAAAATTCCCCTTTTTACTTTTTCAAAAAATTACCTGACGACGTTTCGTCTATGAATCTGAGCTTCATGAGCAACTCATGAGGCTCAAAGGGTCGATCGCGGAGTTCGTTGTCTAAAAAGTCGCGAACATCATTCCACGTCACTTTTCCGCCCTTTTTCCGTCGCATCGCACCGAGCAACGCTACGATTTCTTTCAACTCCTCGCTCATTCCAAGGAATCTAAAAAATCAATAATTTAATTTTTCCGATGTTATCCAAAGTTACCGTTTCGCCCGTCCGAAATAGTGAATTCTAGTGAAGTAGGCCTTGAGATGAGTTGACGCCAAATCAACGCACATGGTCACCACCGAGAGTCCTAGAAATAGGGCATTTGCGATTTGCAGACTTTTTGGGGATTCTTACCAACTATAACGAAAGCCACGATTAATGAGAGAAATATGTAATCCGTAACAACAATGTCGCCAAGACCCACTGTGACAATTAAATTGAAACCAAAGTGAAAGGCATGGATGAAAGACCAGGTTCTGAAAATTTGAAGTCAACCGTAGTAGAAAAAAATATTTCTGAGTTTTTGAACGTCTGAATTTTTGAATGTCTGAATTTCCGAATTTCTGAATTTTCGAATTTCTGAATTTCTGAATTTCTGAATTTCTGAATTCTGAATTCTGAATTTCTGAATTTCTGAATTTCTAAATTTCTGAATTTCTGAATTTCTGAATTTATGAATTTCTGAATTTCTGAATTTCTGAATTTCTGAATTTCTGAATTTTCGAATTTCTGAATTTCTGAATTTCTGAATTCTGAATTCTGAATTTCTGAATTTCTGAATTTCTAAATTTCTGAGTTTCTGAATTTCTGAATTTCTGAATTTCTGAATTTCTGAATTTCTGAATTTCTGAATTTCCGAATTTCTGAATTTCTGAATTCTGAATTTCTGAATTTCTGAATTTCTGAATTTCTGAATTTCTGAATTCCTGAATTTCTGAATTTCTGAATTTCTGAATTTCTGAATTTCTGAATTTCTGAATTTCTGAATTTCTGAATTTCTGAATTTCTGAATTTCTGAATCTCTGAATTTCTGAATTTCTGAATTTTCTGAATTTCCGAATTTCCGAATTTCTGAATTTCTTAGATTCTGAGATTCAGATATTCTGAGATTCTGAGATTCTGAGATTCTGAGATTCTGAGATTCTGAGATTCCGAGATTCTGAGATTCTGAGATTCTGAGATTCTGAGATTCTGAGATTCTGAAATTCTGAACTTCTGAATTTCTGAATTTCTGAATTTCTGAATTTCTGAATTTCTGAATTTCTGAATTTCTGAATTTCTGAATTTCTGAATTTCTGAATTTCTGAATTTCTGAATTTCTGAATTTCTGAATTTCTGAATTTCTGAATTTCTGAATTTCTGAATTTCTGAATTTCTGAATTTCTGAATTTCTGAATTTCTGAATTTCTGAATTTCTGAATTTCTGAATTTCTGAATTTCTGAATTTCTGAATTTCTGAATTTCTGAATTTCTGAATTTCTGAATTTCTGAATTTCTGAATTTCTGAATTTCTGAATTTCTGAATTTCTGAATTTCTGAATTTCTGAATTTCTGAATTTCTGAATTTCTGAATATCTGAATTCCCGAATTTCAGAATTTCTGATTTTCTTAATTTCTAAAGAGAAGCCCTTCTTACCTCTCCCAATTGATAAACATCGCAGAACCCATTGAGCAATATAGGCAGATACATGACACGTAGGCACCTGAAACCACAATATTATTTTTCCCGAATTCCATTCCTAATCATCTGATAGAACACCATACATTGTGTGAGGTGGAAAAAAAAGAAGGGATAGGGTATCATTTGAAGTCCGACACAGGAAAAGAATAGGTGAAGAGGAAGACGCGGATAGAAGGAAACACACAGTGAAATTTGAGTATTGTTGATAGGACATTTTAAGGACATAGGGGTGAAACGTGGATAGAGACAGAGAACGTTAATTTCAGCACTCCATTTAGACAGAAAAATCAGTGGTGGAACGTTTTTTTTGTTCAGCAGATAGATAGGACAGCGACGTTTTGAAATAAAAAGCTCATCATAATAAAATATGAAAAGCCTCTTTTTCAAAACGAAAGATTTCTTTGAAAGGAGAAAGATAGGACATGACACTTAACCTTACCGATTGGAAACCATAATTTTGTTCTTTCACCATTTGGAACTGTCATGATAAGTGATTATTGATAAATATGATAAGGGTTATATACAATAATTGTTATGTTATATTGACTGATCCGCGAATTCTAAAAATAGATATGCTGAATACTTACCTATTGGGAACCAAAGTTTCTCTTCCGTCCCATCGACACCCAAAATATCGAGGGTATCGTTTTGGCCACCCGTTGACTGTAGTGACTTTCTTCGGCCGTGTCGCACACGACTCATCCATTGCTGAAGTGTTTGAATTTGCAATTCAGGAATAAAGACCCCAAACTCACTTTTACTTTTCTGACACTTCGATTCCAAAAACTGACAAATTTGAGCAATGTTTCAGATAAGAACTTTCCGATATCGGCGGCTGTTATGAACATAAGTGGGATGCCAACCAGTGCAAACGCCACGGAGAACACTTTTCCGACATCCGTATCAACGGACACTTCTCCATAACCTGAAATTTGAATTTCTAGCTACAGTAACCCACCGAAAGAACAAACCGCAAGTAGTTAGCACAGTCAACACGTAGAGTAACGCCGTTGGAAACGTCCATTTGTTATGCATATTTGATAGATCGTCAGGTCGGTTTAATTCCCGTCGGATGGGTCGTCGATCGTCGACGGTTTCGGACACGCGGACCATCCATTCTCGAAACGTCGCCGCCCACTCGCCTTCGTCCATTGTGATCGATCCGTGTTGCGCGTCGCTGAGCATTTTCCAGCTTTCTGCGGTGAAGTTGGACATCAAATTTGTTAACCTGAAAAGATGATCTCATATGTGTGATAGGAAAATCCTATATGTGCGAAATTACTCTGAAAAACCTGAGAATCAAGCTTAGTTTCAGAATAAAGAATGTACTTTCCAATCCGGCCTATCATATGCATTGTCTCTTTAATAGAAGCTTACCCGATACGCGCACTTTGAGCTCATTCATCTCGGCTCCTTCAAAAGATATCAAAAAGTTGTCAACTGATAAATTGTTTGTCATATCATCAGAAGTGTTTTGTCAGTGACCACTTCTTGATATCTTTTGAAGAAGCCAAGATAATTGAGCTCAAAGTGCAAGTCTGCTTATTTCAGAGAAAGTAAGGTATTTAGAGCTTTGCAGCTCACAATTTACTTCAAACTCCAAATTTATGTTAGCCTAAAATTAATATAAAGACTTATTCGTGCAATTGGTTTTCTAAAATCAATATCAGTCAGATAACTCTAATTCCTATTAGCGTAAAACCTGTATTAGAAGGACCTGTTTAATAGAAGGGCCCTCCGAGAGAGGCTTGGAAAATAGAATGGCTCCCTGTAATAAAAGGCCCCCCCCCCTAATAGAAGGGCCCTCTGTGAAAAAGGACACCCCTTCAAGACGTGTTTTGAAATCAGAAAGTTTGAGTACTTTTTCAGTGGAAAATGTTCCTGGAACTCCACAATTTAATAGAAATATGTTGAAACTCTGTTTTTCGATGAAAATCTTGATACTTTTTGGTGAAATTGGCAGATTTTCATTAATTTTGATTTTTTTTTCGGATTTTTCGATAAAAAATTTTAGTAAAAATGTCCGGAAAAATAGAAGGACCCCCTTTAATTGAAGGGCCCCTGTAATAGAAGGGCCCTCCAGAAGTACCTTGGAAAAATAGAAGGGCCGGCCCTTCTAATACAGGTTTTACGGTATACGCATAATTCGTCAAGTTTTCCATTTCCGTGAGTGATGTACCGTGAAAGTTATAATAGAAGCTCTCGGCTCATTCAGAAAATATCACGAAGTTGTCAACAGATATAATGTTTGTTATATTATGATGATCATTTTATCGGTTGACAATCTTCCGATATCATTCGAAAGAACCGTGATAATTGAGCTCAATGTGCACGTTTAGTTTTTGTAGGCTTCGGGAAGTGGTAATGGTAATCAGACATTGAGCTCTCAAAAACACTAATCATCCAGCCACTGATTCAAAGTCTAGATTATCAACAGTCCTGTCATGAATGTTTGACCAACTTTGTGAAATTGAAGTTTGACATAAATATTTGTCCAATTGAAAAAATGTATTTTCATTTTAATAGAATAGGCAGTAACTATTTTAAGAATCTTTTTTTCCCCATACTTTTCCAACCTACCTGACAAGTTTCTTCGATCTGGAGAGCAGTTCTGTCCTCGTTTCCAGCAGCATGAGTATCCAGGCTCCCAAGCACAAGTAACCAATCAACACTGACACCAAGATCACGTGAGGTAGAAGGATTTTGATGTACTGAAATCATTTTCTATTTTTTGTTTTTCGCTTTTCCCATTCAAAAAGTTTCAAGTCCAAAATTATTTCTTCTTGTTTCCTGGCCTCATCACTCATTTCATTGTACTTGGTGCAATCAATCTCCTCACTCATATGGGGTTTGATTTCTGTGCGTAAAAACGACGGCTACGCACACTCAACTACTTGTGCTCTCCCCCTCCCGTGCTTTTTTTTTCTTCGGGAATCCGTTATTTTTTCGGATGTATATATGGGTATGTGTGTGTGTGTGTGTGTGTGTGTGTTGTGATTCCCCGGGGAGCTGAACCCGCACCATCCACTTCCTAACATCTGTCAAAGCACATACAACCGGTTGTTGTTTTTTTCGAAAAGCAATGAAGGAGAGAGGAGGAGGTTTAAGAATTATTGTAATTAACCTAAATTTTTAAAACTGGAAATGTGAATTTTGAAAAATCCAGGGAAAGCTAACAAAGGCGAAATTAAAATTGCTGATCACCACTAGATAAAAATTTGAACATTCAAAAATTTACCTTTTCGTCTTTCTTCCTAACTTTTCTAGAACGCCTTAAGGTACTGGTGGTATGCATAAAACGCAAAAAAAAAGAAGTTTGCCAAAAAAAACCTCCCTTCCTTGTTTTTTCTATATCTATGTCACATAAAAAGGCTGTGTCAATCATCTATTCACATGATAATTCATATTTGAACGCTTTTTGGCAACATTCCCTCCCAGAAAACCACGTCATTCTAATTTTTGAACATGCCCTTCTCGCTCTTCCCAGTCATAAATTGTCTAGGCTGACTCTTTTCTTGGTATACACACCAAAAAAAAAACATAAGACATGGGTCCCAGTGCCCAGCCCGTCTCAAAATTTATTGCCGGTGGGATTGGAGCAGAGAGGAATGTTGCGAAAAGCCAAGGCGAGAAGAATATTTCGAGAGCACTGATCATCCGTTTTGTTCCTTCCAAAAAGTGTGTCTCAGGAGGAATGAGAAAGACGAAGAAAATATTTTTGTCTTGGGTTTTTCACTATGGTAAAAAGAAGAAAATATGACCCATAAAGCGAAAAATTATGGCTTTGAACTAGACAAATTACTTGGAGGGTACTTTGAGGTCATTGTTTTAGAAAACAAATTGAGGGTACAGAATCCCCAAAAAAAAAGAGAATGGTATCACCAAACTAGGGGTTTTGTACCCCTTAATCACTTTGTACCCTATTGTACAACCGAATTTTAGCACCATCCAAATTATGTGCTCTTGAACTTACCTTCACCGTCTGTTGCGGACAACTTTTTGGCTCCTTATCCTCTTGATCATCCTTGATAGTATCTGTGATTACTGTAGCACCGTCATCTGCATCCAGAAGCGCCGACTGTGAATTGATGTTCGCACCTTCCCACCGAGCTGTCACATGATCTGAAAACACAAATATTAAAACTGCCCCAAAAACTTGAAATCTGAAAATCTGATTAAGAGACCAATTATAATTTTCCCATCTTCCTGTATAGATATAGTAGGCCTCCGAAGTATCAGTTTTCTTTGACTGTGACGTCTAGCATCATTGGTAGAGAATACAGAGTCTACTGGTGAAGCAGCACAAAGCTCTAGAATACCAACAGGTGGTTGGTTTCCACCGGTCCAGAGCTCTTGATTTTCATCAACTAGAAATCTCAGGTGTTCGGGGACTAAGCGAGCGCGTTCTGGGTCATGATGACCAAAGTTGCGACTCAAAATTTCGGGAATTTGAACCGAAAGTCGAGTGTCCAAGTGTCCGACATGTAGATGATGTTGATGTGTCAGTGTGCCTCTTCGATGGCTGGTCGACGATGAAGACGTCGCGACGTTCGGGGAGTAGAAGAACATAATTGACGAAGAAGAATGAAAAATAGATAGACAACCCGAGATGGCTAGTCGTAGAAATAGGAAAACATAGTTAGAAGGTTGAAGCTAGTTGAAATCAGTTTCTCGCGTATGCTTTCGCATTTTGTGAATTGCATAGCGTAGCGTGAAAAAAGGAGGGATGAGGGCGGGGGCAGAGATATGCACGCTGTCGTCGCAGGGGCCCAAAAACGTCTCAAGTTAGGCATATCTGTGTGTCCCGGGGAATTATGCTTCCAAGGAGGGGGTAGGGGGGGGGTACCCGCGGGTCATAAAAAGTTAATTTTTCAGAACTTTTTTTTTTGGTGGGAGTGGAAAGCCGTTAGGATTTTGCGTTAGACACTAAGAATAGTTCCAATTGCGGTAATTTCATTTTCACACATGATTGATTTTGAATAGAATTACCAAGTTTGATTTAGTGAGTACAATAAGAAAGTCCAGTGAGACACATATATGATTTTTTTTTGTTATATAAAGTAAATTAAAAGTTAAAAAAGGTGGTTAGTTTTAATTTGAAAAAGTGTGTATAAAAGTTATCTAGTTTTTGGAATTGTAAATATACTTTTTCTTTCGAATTTCGGCACATATGCACAAAGTGACTTAAGGGTACAAAATCCACAATTGAGAGGTATAAAACTTGAATTTTTAAAATATTTTGTACAAACAAATTGAAGATTTTGTACCGCTGAATCGATTTTCACTATAATAAACCCAACAATTGATATACTCTACGAATTATTTCCCTTGAACCAGTAAACCGAATAGAAAATGTGTCCTTATGAGCAATAGAGCTTACTGTACTCCAATTACGATGAAACCAATGTCATTCACGTTATCATTATCAATTTTCAAAAATTTGGATGATAACATCCAGGATTCTTATTTTTGTTTTGTGAATACCGGAATGACCGTTGTTCGTCAATTAGAAGCCCGCCCGGATCGACAACTTTGAGTTCCATTATCTCGATTCATGGAAAAAAATAAACCATTTGTAAATTAATAAAATGCAGGTGATATTATGTGAAATATTTCACCAGTTGAACAATTATCGATATCTCTTATAGGAATCATGATAATTAACCTCAATGTTGACGGTATATTGAAGCTTCTATTAGTGAGAATACGGTCGAAGGACGACCAGCCTTTATATTGGTACCTCCGGAGGGCCCTTCTATTAAAGGGGCTTTTCTGATACAGGTTTCTCAGTAATTTCTCAGGCTTTATTCTACAATATCATCACTTCACAAACTAATTCCTGTTCCTAAAAAAAGCATCAATTCTACAGCAATTCTTCAAAACGATTTGAAGAGCACTTATCCCTAAAAAAACGTCATAAAACAGATTTTCCCCTAAACAAAAAATTGCAAAAAAAACCAAGAGCACCTTGAAGTCCATGCAACTTATGACAAAGTTGTTCGGCATCAAGTTGCAGTGGAGAAATCACGACCATCGAGAAAACCGAGTTTTCATTAAAAATAAGCCGGCTACCTTGGTAGGTGTCGCCAGCCAGCTAGCTCTGCAAAGGTCAATGGGTCCATAAGGAAATTGGTTAAAAGACAAAAAGGTGTGGTGAGACATGAATCTGAAAATAGAGTCATGTCCCAAGGGAAGGGGTACTCTAAGAAAAGTGGTTTTTTGTACATTTGGTATGTGCTAAAACTGCGAAAATAATGAGTGAACAAATGCCTGTCAAAAACGTCTCGCGCACAAAAAATGCTATCATATTTTTTTTGACGAGAAGTATACATTTTTGATACATCTTGTCCGTCGAAAAGAGCTCAATTTATCATAGGCCTATTGATTCTATAAATTTCGAGAAAGGAAGGAAACTTTGATTTTTGAAATTTGGGTTTACATGAATACTAAAAGAGGCCTAACAGCCACTGGTGGTCCCTGCAAGGAACAAAAAAACCTATTAGAAATTCAAAGATACTACATAAACTTTGATTTGAAAAGCAAAGCAGTTTTTTCTTGCTAATCTGGAGGGTTGGTAGCAAAAAATAAAGTACAACATCTTCCAAAAAAATGGAAGTTTCTGCAAAAAACCAACAACTACTACTACTAATTATTTGGGTTAGGCACGCAATCCAAATTTTATGGGTTTTGAATTTAAGAAGAGCAAGCTGGAATAAGTCAAAAACTAATCCTAGTACGAATTTCTTTTAAAAAATAAGAATGACATAGAAAAAAAAGCTAGAACTGGTAGAAAAAAAGATGGTAGGTACATACAACTGAAATGTCCTTTAAATCCACATTCTTTTCATTTCTAATCACCTTTTTTCCTGTTATGTTGATGCTGTCCTTCCCTTCTTTCCTCTTCTTCTTCTTTGATTCCGGCAGTGGTTTTTATGAGGCCAGCGGCGCTGAACAGAGCAACCGCCGGACTGAATTGCTCGTTTCGGAACGCTTGTGAGAATATCATCACTCAAAAATAATAGGGGAAAAAAGGCTGGTTGGTGGACCCCAACTCTCAACTCCTCAACATCTGCAGGGGACACAATATTGATGAACGGCGGATTGATAGAGTTGCACAAAATAGTACAGAATGAGATGTTATGTCATAAAGTTATGAATAGGGAATGAATGAGTTCTAGAGGGGTCTTCTTTTCCGGTCTACTAAGTGTAGCCAGCCTAGATCATTGGAATGCAAAAGTTGAAAATAAACAAATTTACCTGACGTAGTGTGGATCATAAATTTTAAACAGAAATTTATAAATGTATAGCTTTGAAATATTAGGAGGCACTAGGAAATGTTTAGAAACTAGAAAATTTGAGAGGATGATGCACTAAATGCAAATTTTCGGGAAGTGGAAGACGCTGAGACAAGTAATGTGAAGAGAAAGGTAAAGTAAATTAATTCTGACATGACTCATGAGGAAATTCTAGGCGAAATTAAGAATTAGAAACGGGAAGAAATTTGGGAACTATTTTTGGAAAGTTTGGGATTTTCAGATTAATTTTGAAATGTTTAGAATAAGAACATTTGTTAGTGAAGTTCTTTAGTCAAGTATTATCGCCCTTAAATATAATTTTGGACCTTGAAGATATTTGGGAACCTTAAAAATATTTTTCATCCCTCAAAAATAACTTTTGGTCCTTAACGAGCCTTGAATTTAATTTTTGCCCTTAAAGATAATTTTGGTCATTAAAAATGATGTTGGTCTTCTTTAAAGATACTTTTGAATCATAAGGATATCTATTTGGCCCAAAATCATTTGCAAGGAACAAAATTATCTTTAAGCACCAAAAGAGACTCGACAACAGCTAAAAATGCCTATAACTGACAACTTTGAGCTAATTTTTCTCGTTTCTCAAGATAGATATCAAAAAATGGTCAACTGATAAATCTTTTATCACCATGTCAACAATATTTTGTTAGTTAAACCCTTATCGATATCTCTTACCGTGATCGAGATAAATGAGCTCAAAGTTAACGGGTTCGGAACTTTTTTATGACATGTATTACGGTAGTCAATCTGAAACTTGTGTTGGAAATAATGTCATAATTTTGAAATGTGAAGTTTTAGAAAAAAAAATCAATTATTCACCATACACGTTACGATACTTTGGTCAAGAAAGTGACAAAAATTTTTAAAAAAATCTTGAATCACTTAAAAGAATTATCGTGAAAGTTCTATTACCGTAATACCTGTAATAGAAGGTCCCTCTAACTTTGAGCCAATTTATCTCGACTCCTGTCAAATATATAAAAAATCTGTCGACTAACAAATTGTTTATCATAATATCGTTAACATTTCATCAGTTGACACATTTTTGGTATCTCTCACAGGAGCTGAGATACAAAAGCTCAAACCTGACAAATTGAAGCCTTTCTATTACAGGTTTTTTCGGTAAACACGTTACAATCAAAATTTATTTTTTCCTCAGAATGAGAACCTCAAAAAAAAATCAAGACTACACATAAACGCCTTTTCTATAGACCAAAACTGCTGCTCCACAATGTCATATGTAGCAGGAAAGACAAAAAAAACGAGAGCATCCGACGCCTATCCCAAGATCGCCTTTGCTAGCCTTCTAGTTAGTTTTACATGTGGGTGTCGTTCGTCTGTGAAACTAAATTATATTTGCGTTTTTCTTCCACTTCTTGTAGGAACCGGCGAAAGAAGCTGTGACCTCGAGACTGACTATATAGGAGACCGGAAGAAAAGGTTGTGGTCAGTGTCTATTTTCCTATTTTTTTCAAAAAGCAAAAAAAAATAGAACAACAAGTGTAGCTTACTAGATCTTTGTGATGTAAAAAAATGACCATTGAGAGTAATGGGAGATGAAAAGGGTAGCTAGATTAGACAAGAACAACAGAAAAAAATTGAGAAAATGTAGAGAGACGTGAAAATTAGCATTCTAAGAAAAAAAATACACTTCCTTTTCTTTTTTTCTAAGGAACGAAGAGCTTGGAAAACCTAAAAGGTCAAACGTTTCGACTCTATTTTCGAGTTTTGGGTTTGATGGATAGTTTAGTACCAAAACCTCCCAAGATTCTTCTTAGTTTTCTTCTTCTTCTCTTGTTTCGAAACGATTTTTAACCAACAGACCGAAAAACAGTTGGAAAGAAAACAGAAAAAATAAGGAAAGAAAAAGAAGAAGCGAGAAAAAGTTTCTTCGTTAAATTCAATAAAAACATGATATTCTTTTGGTTTCACCGGGAATCCATATGTTTTTTTGGTACACATCCACTCATTTGTTGTTGGTTTTTTGAATCTAGAACATCAAAATCGGAACCACCACCATTTTTAATGGGGCCCATAAAAGTTTCTTGTATGAATACTTGAGAAGATGGCGACCCATTATCTTGCAAGCTCATCAGCAATCATTTTTGATCCCAAAAAACGTCTTTTCTTTCTCTTCTTCTTTTTTTTTGAAGATTTCAGAATTAAGCTATGAGAAGAAAAGAAAAAAAATCATAAGTTTAAGTGAGATAAGTCTAGGAAAAAAGAGACAATGAGATGGCGGACCCAAAACCCGCACAGGAAATAGTTGGAATTGTGAAGAAGGGCAACCAATTCGTAGTCTAATTAAAACTGACCCCCACTGAAATATTTATAGACCCGGTCCACCCGCCCGAAATATTGGGTTGTTGTCAATCTTTTGTGTTGCGAGAAAAACCAGACACGAGAATATGAGTATTCCGAAAAAGAAGTACATTAAAATTATATCCAAAAATAGAGAAATTTCTGTTTTTAGCGCAAAAATGGTTTTTGAAAAATAAGTATATCGAAAATATATTTAGAACATGAGGAATTTCAGTTTTTAGCACAAAAATGAGATTTTGAAAAGCCGAAAACAATTTTCTCAGCTGACAAGCGTTTTAGACCAACAATCAGGGATTTGTTGAACAAAAACTAATCAAAAAACATTGGAAAACGGAAATTGAGTAGATTTCCGATTTCATGGTTGAAAATGGAGTTGTTTTATCCGAAAAATTATTTTTCTGTCAAAAATTTATCCTAAAAACAGTTATGTTACACTCCAAACTATATTTTTTGACACCGTGTTTTCTCTAGTAGAAGCTTACTCTATACGTCTACTTTGAGCTAAATTATCTCAGTTCTCATGGGAGATATCAAAAATTTGTCAGCTAATAAAATGTTTCTGACATTATGAAAAACAATTTATCAATTGAACACTTTTTGATATCTTTCACAGGAAGCCAGATAATTGGGCTCAAGTGTTTGGTAGGATTTGGGTGAGCGTTTATTAGAAGAATTACGGTGCTTTTCTAAATTTAGTCTAAAATATTTCTATTTTTTTTTCACGAAAAATAAATATACCGTAAAACCTGTACTAGAAGGGCCCCTTTATTAGAAAGGCCCCTCTAATAGAAGGGCCCTTTGAGAGGGGCATCGAAAAATAGAAGGGCCCTCTGTAATAGAAGGGCCCCCGTATTAGAAGGGCCCTCTGTGAAAAAGATTCCCTTGAAAATATGTTTTTGAATCAGAAAATTTCTGTACTTTTTCAGTGAAAAAGATTCCGAACTATAGAATTTTAATAGAAAATTGTTGAAACTCTCTTTTTCGATATAAATCTTGCTAAATTTTGGCGAAACTCGCAGATTTTCATGACTTTTGAACGAAACTTCGTCGAACTTTTCAATGCAAAGTTTCGGAAAAAATAGGCCGGAAAAATAGAAGGGCCCCTGTAATAGAAGGGCATTCGGGAAGTACCTTGGAACAATAGAAGGGCCGGCCCTTCTAATACAGGTTTTACGGTAGTAAAATTTAATTTTTGAGAAAAACCTTGTGCTAACTCGGCTGAAAACGATTTTTCTAGGAAAAACAACTAAATTTCAGAGATTTGAAGTTTCAAAAATCTAAAAATTCGAATTTTTTGAAAATTCGGAATTTCGAATGTTTGAATTTCTGTGTTTTTGAAGTTTTGTAACATCTTAGCCAATCTTTAGGCGTTTTCAATTTTTGGCTCAAAATTTGAACCTCTATACTAAGCACAAGGAACTGAAAAAGGAACAACGTCTTCCCATCTTTCCGGAATCAAGGCAAAATGAGCCATCCTCCATTTTTCCATCGTCAGCTTAAAGCTGCGCAGCTTATACCTCCTCATTTCGCCACCACCCCATTCATATCCGTTCTGTTCTCCTCTTTCTATGATTTGTTCTCTTTTTTTTGTATTTCAGTACACGACATGATTTACTGAAAGATGCATCTCCTTGAAATTGGCGACCAGAGCGATAAAAATAGGAGGGCACAAGCTAAAAGTCATTTATCAATGTGTGAGCACATTTTTGGGGATGGTTGTGCGGAACGAAAAAAGACCTTTAGAGCTTTCCCATATTTTTTTTTCGCCTGACTCTGACCCTTTAACTTTCCTGCCGGCTTTCACCAAAAATAGTTATCGCTGGGGGTCGGAAAGATGTCGCAGCGTTTCTTCCGCAATTCGCCGCACCCAAATTATCGGCCATTTGAAGAGAAGAGGGAGGTCTGGGAGAGAGAGAGACGGGGTCTTTTTTCCCGGGGAGAAATTTTTGCAGTGCTGGAGGGCACACTTGTCAAAAAAATTGTGCTCGGCCGGAATTGTACATGGAAAAAGAGTTGCATGATTTATGACAACGATTTTGTCTTGAATATGCTGGTGCAAAACTCGTAAATGCACTGATTTTACAAAAAACGGAACTAGGAACACAGTAGAAAAAAAAGAACACCCAAGAGAGAGGTTGGGGAGCTCTTTGTAGAATTTATGGGTCGCGATGATTTTGTGTGTGATTGCACTCTAGAGATTTATGTCCCTTATATTTTGTCTTGGATATGTGTAGACATGATATTTTAGTCAAGGGAATAATAGGCGGAAGATAATTCAATTATTCTTCTGTTCCTCTAGAATTGATCTCACCACTTTTTTGCGGTTTTTTTTGGATGTGGTGGATAGATCAAAGAAGAAGAAGAAGGCATGGAACGTCTATACAACTTAAATTCAATTAAGATATTAGCCCCGGAGTCAAAATTCGGATAGAAAGAAAAAAGAAAAGAAAATACTAACAAATAAAACAAAACAAAACAGAAAAAAAACAAACCTCCATCATGTCGGCCTGGATACAGTTCGGCAAGCTCGTTGGGCTCTTTCAGATGTACTTTCTTGGTGCCCGACGGCAAGACCGTGATGGTCATCCGTCGCGCATTTTCCTCCAGAGTCCATTGGTTCCAGAATTTCCGGAGGAACATTGGCTCTCGGTGTCACCGCGCGCGTGTTTCGGATGAAACCGAGCAGCAGCCGGTGGGATGGTATTGTGATAGAGAATACAAGAAGAAATGATTGGGACCCGAATGCTGAAGTTTCGGTAGTGTTCAAGAGAGAAAAAATAGAGAAGAACAAGGAGGAAATATGGGTGGAAATGGAAATCTTGGAGATGGAGATAAGATAATGATTGGAAGTTTACGTTTCAGTATTTTGGTGAATAGGAAATATATTGTTCAACCTTAGAAATCATGATTTTAAATTTTCGAAAATTTCTAAATTCAGTTGCCCAGCAAACTCTAAAAAGGTAGGTATGCTAAATGAATGGTCAAGTTTGGAATCAAAAATTTGAAAATACTTTTTTTGAAGTAATGTTTAAAAAATAACAAGATTGTTTTTAGGCACATAACCAGAAGGATACTACAATTAAGGGGTACAAGGGGTACAAGTGATTTAGGAGTACAAAATCCACGATTCGCGGTACAAAATTCGGATTTTTCAAGTATTTTCTACCCGAAATTTAGATTTTGTACCCCCTGGTACCCCCGAATTGTTGTACCCTTCGAATTGATTGGTTTTTTTTTTGAAGAAAGCAATATTTGCAGAAAAAAAGATACAATCTAAAAGGATTTTCGATACTGAATAAGCTTAGTTCAGCAGCCAGTGATTTGGAGAAAATATTAATACATGAAAAAAATATCCGAAAAATCACTTTTAGGGCAACAGGTGGACCCCGAGATCTCAATCCCACATTACACTTTGTTTTTGCACTTTCCAAGAGGTTCTAAGACCACCTGAGCTCCTCTCAGACACTCATCCCTATTCTTAGACAACAATGAGTCAAAGTGCACAAGTGAGAAAAAGTAAGAGAGTCGGAATTTTCAAGTAAATTCTTTTGAGTGTATCGGTTTTTGGGGATTCTAGTAAAGGCCAGTCGCCAGAATGGGGAGCACTTCTGACCCTCACCAATATTGGCGGCCGAATTATTCGCGCGGAAAACCAAAAGATGAGCTACTTGTTTAGAGAGTTGGTGCAAGTTTTCAAAAGTTCCGTAGTACTTTTGCTGGCCCGAGTTAGTGAATAATTTCTGATGCCCTACACAAATTCGATCAAGATTTTTTATTTTGTTCGGGGTTCGGGTTTTTGGTTGGAACTAGAACTTGTAGGTTTTCTAGAGAAGAAAAAAGTGAAAACAAGAAAAAAAAACCGAGTTCCATAAATTGTTCAAAATTATGGAGGTGGGTGGGAAATGCACAAACAGAGTAAGACAAAGAAAATTTGGGACCAGTTTTTTTTTTGGATTTTGCAAAATTAGAGCCTTATAGACTTCGTTTCGAATTTTGTAATTTTGTTGAAAAGCTCAAGGATCAATTATTCTCAAAAAATGCTTGATCGGCACATAATTCGGAGGGTACAGCAGTTACGGGGTACAATGCGGTACAAAGTGATTCAAGGGCTCAAAATCCACCATTCGGGGGTACCCAATTCGGACTTTCAGGTATTTTTACCCCGAATTGAGGATTTCGTACCTTTAAGTTGCTTGGTACCCCAATGACCCCCAAAAGTTCAGAACCCTCCAAATTATTTGCCGAATATTTTGAAAGTCTTTGAGCTAGGTATGTTAATTGGGTCTTGAGAAAATTCTTGAAAAATGGTTGAGATGATAAAAAATTCCTAAAAATAGATAAATATCGGATCCAAACGTTTTCAAGAACCCCACCAAAATACTAGGGGTCATATTCCAAACCGCCTGGGTGGGGGTGGGGGATGGCTGATGCTAGAAAGAAAGTTTTTTTTGTTGTCTTCTCGTTTATATCACCACAACAAGGGCGTGAAAATGTCAAAACTAGCGAGAAGAGAGAGATAGAGAGAGAGGAAAAGTTACATTTTGTTTAGAGATTCACATCCGTCGTGGGCTCGGGACCCCACTACCAGAACCACCAGTATACCAGTTTACCACCAGGGCTCCATTTTTTTTTTGAAATGAAAACATAATTTTAATTCATGCAAAGCATAATTATGATGAATGGGAGGGAGTGCTGGTGGCATAGATGACAATCATGAAGTTCCTTGACGGATGTGAAGGACGACAGAGACCAAAAAATGTTCGTTCGTCTTCCTTCTTCCTATCTCTCTCAAATCCGGGACCAATTTTTTTTTTGGTTGGTCGTGTGCCCCCTCCACTTAATTATGTTCTATTCTATACGAAACGATTCTGGATTCCGAAAAAAAAAGTAGCGCTTCTGAAGTATGGGGCACAGCGCACAGAAAAGAAGACGAGCGTAGGAGCACCAGCACAGCACAGAAAAAAAAACAAATCCTGGAGGCTCGCGTAAGTTTTGGGACTCTTGGCCCCGACGCTTTGACCAAAAACGAAACATATGCTCGTAAACATAAATTAAACTTTTGAGAGACGCTTCTTCCTCCTCCTCGGCCCCTCTTGCGCCAACACCACTCTGGGTCCCGGGCCGATGCCTTTCTTTCATATCGCACCACGCCTCTCAATGTCACAAAACAAAAAAAAAGTCGGTGGTGGTGGTGGTGGTGTTGCTTCTGCATTTTTTTGCTTCTTTGGAAACATACATCTCAAAAACAAATATACCGACAGTGACAAGGCGTTCAGAAGGTTCGAAAACTCTGTATTATCTCATCTGAAGAGCAGAGAATAGGCCGAAGATATCGCTGAATTCTTTTCCATTGAATTCAAACAAAAAATCGGAGCGGGAAGCTAACGAGATTCATGCCCGGAACTGAGTCCCCAGCAAAAGATGTCTACATATGGCCGGGGAATTTTCCCGAACCCTCTTATCTTCGTCTAGATTTTTCAAAAAATTTGGGTGACACATAGATGAATGGGATTTTTTTCAAAAGGATTCTGTTGAAGGAACTCAAAATTTTTTTCAGAAGTTTCCAGAAAAAAAAAGATTTGAACGTTGTTCAAATTATTTTTGTTTGCATCAAAGAAAAATCAAAGCCCCATTTTTCTGGTAAAAATAAACTTATTTGTCGAAAAGTAGCTACCTTCCCAGCTTCAACTTTGAGCTCGATTATCTCAATTCCTGTGAGAAGTATCAAAAACTTGTCAACTAATGAACTATTTGTCATCATGTCACTAACATTTTCGCAGTTGACAGATAATTGGTATCTTTTACAGGAATCGAGTTAATTGAGCTCGAAGATGAAGGTTTGGGTGGGCCCCTCAACCTCTATTAGGGGGAATACGGTAACTACTGTAATTTTGCGCAATTTAAATACATTAAACGTCTACAAAAATTCTAGACAACGATTGTTGAATTTCAGAAGCAAAAGTGTCAAGATTTTGGTAAGAATTTCTTCAAAAAATTACTTTTTCAAAAAAAAATTTCCAGGTCCGGTTTCCTAACCGTCACCTAGGAAAAATCAATGTTTTTTACAGTAATCCCTTAGAAAAGTTTCCTACAGTAATCCCTTGGAAAAGTCACCTATAATAATCTCTTGGACAGATTCTAATAAAACAGTAAAAATTGATTATCCGACTTGAAAATCAACAAATCTCAGGAAAAATGTCTAGAATCATGAAACGTTTTTTTTTTCAAATCAAAGCTACCAAAAACTGAACCAAAACTTCCAAAAAAAAGTCAAAATCGGACATATATCTGGACATCTATATAGTAAATAAACATCTCTAGATGCGAACATTTTTTTTTCGTCGTCTTATGTATATCAAATAAAGAAGATTGAGATCCGCATTACTCTGCCATTCAATGGCCGCCAACTGAACTGGGCGCCGGGGGCTTCATAACAAAATTTTTATAGAGGCTCGCGCGGGTCGGCTCCAAAAAAATGTTTTAGAGATTTTTTTTTATCCTCCGGTCTCGGAGTTCAGAAAAAAAGAAACCGGACTCAAAAGTTGGAAAACGAACAAGAAAGTTGAGAAGGTAACATATGATTTCTATTTTCTTCAAAATTCTAGGATCAAAAACTGAAGGGAAAATAATAGTAAAATCTAGAAAATCCTGAAGAAAGATACAATGACACAGACGGATTCTTCAGCAGCAGAATGCTCATCTTAGATTTCTTCTCTTTACAAATGTGACTGATTCGTCGTATCAGGTTACGCGGAGCGAGAGGAATTTTGAGAAATCTTCAGACGCGTTTTGAGACAATCAGTCAGGATTTGAGGAAATATGGATGTAGAAAACAAGGTGGAATTTTGTATGGTAAGGTCTTGAAGTTTTTTTGTTTTTTTTTCTTTTTTGTCTACTGAAAGAAAAAGGCAGAGTCAGTTTTTTTCTGATTTTCGTTCAGGTAGAGGGGTTGAACTTAAGGGACGAACGTTGGAAGTTATGCCGTCGTTCACAGTTAAGCTACAAAAGCAATGAAATGAGCCATTAGGGGAAAAATGGGCAACATTAGAAAAATATTCAGTGGTGTCGCGCAACTACCGGCAGAACTATACGTTCATATAAAATACCGGGCAATAAGATATGTCTGACCGTTTTCACCATTTTCAAGAATCTAGAGCTCGATGGTCAAGTTTCCGATCACTTTGAAAATTCCGGAGGATGTATAACAGGCTTAGATTGAAAAATTTGCATTCACAGAACTTTTTGGAATATCCTAGTTTTTCAGCTATTTGACGATTTTTGAAAGAAACCTTTTTTTCAAGGGATGCTTCTCTGAAATCGGGAAAATCGGAAAAACCAAGAATTTCCAAAAAATCCTGTGAATGTAAAAATTTCAATTTTGGTCTGTTTTACACCTTGCAAAGGGCTAGAAAATTGGACAACAGAGATTCAGACTCCTGAAAATATTACCAAAAAATCGACTGAAAATTAGTTCTTGAATGTCTTGTCAACCTCTTCTTAAAATATGATTGAAAATTTTCAAAAAACTGCAAAATTTGAATATTCCACGTGACTAACTAGGGGTTTTAGTTTTTAACCTGATTTTTGACTCCTAAACCAGCTCAGTTTCAAGTGGAAGGTTTGTATTTTTGAAGAAGGATATTGTAAAGAAGGGAGATAATGAAGAAGGAGTAGGCGAAAGCAACAAAGTGCAAGTGCAAAAAAAAAGAACTCTTTCCCTTTTGTGAACAAGGCAAATGAAAATTGCATTGCATGAGTGTTGAGAGCGGATAATGAAAAAAGATAGAACATGTCACATAAACTGGAGCAGAAAAATGGAGACAGAGAGCACTAATTAGGTTCGTAGCGCGTGTAAATATTGCATGAAAAACATTCATATGGATGCGAAAAATTCAGAAATCTAAAATTCAATAGCTCTAAGAGATCTTCAGAATAATTCGCTTGTTGTGTATTTTGTTTTTCTTCCTACACTATTTTAATTGAAGCTAGCGAATTCCAGGAATTTGAAATTTTCTAGTAGATCAAATATAGTAGTCCAAGACAGCTTTTCCAACTAAAAAAAAAGGTTCTACCGGAAAACCTGAGGTAGAAGAGCCCGTAATTTGTCAATTTTTGGCTTAATTACAGTACCGGCCGATGAGATAAACAAAATCGTGCTTTTGAGTTGAGTCTCGGCCGTTTTGTCCATTTTCAGAAGTCTGGAGCTCGGTTGTCAAATTTTCGAGTACTATGAAAATTGTATAAGGTGTGAAACAGACACAAATGGAAAACTACTTTCATGTCATTTTTTGAAAATTCCTAGTTTCCCAGTTTTTCACCGATTTCTGAAAGACACCTTTTTCTGACTTTTTTTTTGTTCTAAAAACTTCAAAATACAGGTGTCTTCAGAATACAGCAAATAGCAAAAAACTACGAATTTTCATAAAAATCTATAAGAGAAGTTTTCAGTCTAGGTCTGTTTCACATTCTCCAAGAGTTACAAACTGATCGAAAACTTTACAGCCGAGCTCCAAACTCCTGAAAATGGTGAAAATAGCCGAAAAACCAACTTAAAAAACGATGTTGTATATCATCTTGACCGGTACTGTATCGCATATCCTATGCAAGATATCAAAAATTTGTCAAGTAAGAATGTATTTGTGATATTATGATAAATACGTTATCAGTTGCCAACTTTTTGCTATCTTTGACAGGAAATGAGATATATGGGGTAAAAGCTAGAAGAGGTTTTTTATCATTGGCTTTAAAATATGAAAGAGTTTTGAAAAGATTCCGACAGTCTTTTTTCGGAAAATCACATTTCGGCTGATTTCAAACAAATTACATCTTTCTATATGTATACACCAATTCACAAATATTAAAATAAATATTACATAGTCATTGCCACTTTTTCGTCCTTTCTACACACATATTTTTCACAAACCTGGTGCAATCTCAACTTGCCGCAAGCGGGGTCTTTGTATCGGCGCTTTGATGGGCAGCGGGTTGAAAATCGCCCAACCAATTGGATTTTCATCTGGCTGTACATTAGTCGGCTGACAGTTCTGTATAAGCTGCGTGCCGATCCATGACATTGGTGCTGGTGGCATCAAAAAGTTCTGATGAGAGTGATGAGCTGGCGAATCAGCCGAGTGTCCATAGGTGCTCCGTCTTCGGTCTTGACGTGTTGACCCGCGACGCTCGTCCATGAGGTGGGCGCTCACGGATTGCAACATCTTCACCAGACGGGGAAAAGTGTAGGGGCGCGGGAAACTCTATATGATAGATATGTTGTTTTTTGTTTTAGTATCTTGAGAAGCGAGAAGAACGGCAAACACAACAATTATGAGAGATTGATAAATGGCAAAAACGTGTTTTGACACATTTTCGAAAAACGCCGGTTGTCAAGTGTGCCAAGGACACTGGGACACAGATCCAGACACAAAAAAGGCATTCCATCGATGGGCCGCCACATCGTTTATGATGTTTCCTCTCAACTCGAAACATATACCCCCATATTTTGTCGGGCATATATTCTTCCATTCTTCGAGACGTCGTTTTCTCGTTTTCTCAATGACGATCTGACGGCACTCCAGAGCATCTTGTCTTCCTTCTTCCTCCTTCATATTCTGCCGCCGCCACCACATTTTCCAACGTCCTTCAATTTTTTGACCCCTTCTTTTTCCTCTTCTTCATCCAGGCCGCGCCATTTCTACTCATATTCAACAACTCCCCCGACGATCGTTTTGAGCTACTCCACTAGATGGACCAAAATAGTGTGTTGGACGAAAAAAAACTCAAGTCACTTCCGTTTTTAAGGGAAATCATGGCTTTTCGAAATTGCTTAATGTCATTTATCATTATCACCGTTTTCATGGAAAATCTTGCTCTCCAAAATTCCCTTCAGCGCAATCTTCCCAAAATTTTGCACCGAAAAGATTTCTAAACCTCTGGAAGCAATGGGCGTAATTATAGCTTATAGAACAATTAAACTGAGCACTCCAGTCTTCAAAAATACGAGAAAAGCACAAGAAAAAATTTTTAGAAGCAAAAAAAAAAGAGTCCAAGTCATTGAGAAAGTGCAAAACACACATTTACGAGATTTTTGCTCTGTTCTAAATTTCGAATCTCCTGGGATATGAGAAATCATCAAAATGTGAGATGAGAGAAAAGAGAAAAATTAAAAAAAAAGAGATTTTTGATTTTGACACTTGTCAATTAAAAATTTGATAGAACAAAAAAAACGATTTGAAGGGAACAAAAAGCTTAAAGTTCAAATTGAAAACTTTAGAAAGTTTTGAAAGAATTCCAATGGACTGGATTATGGTTTTTACAAATTCTTATTTCAAAATGGGGCTTTGAGGATTTCAGTCAATTTTTGCTGTCCAAATGAATGATTTCACACGAATTTTATAAAGAAGGTCCAATTCCGAAAAAAAAACGAATAAAACCGCCAATAATAGAATACGGAATTTGTTTTAATAGAAGCTTGTACTATACGTGCACTTTGAACTCAACTATCTCGGTTTCTGAAATAAAAATTCACTTGGAATGCTAAAATGGACTGAAACCCAAGATATTAAAATTTTGAGAATTAGTGTTAGTGAAAACCATAATTTTTTCCATGAAAAATCTTTTAACAAATTTTTAGTTCCAATTTGCACTCTAAAGAATCTTGATCAAAAATATATCAAACCCTAATCACACAAAAAAAATAAACTTACATGCGCTTGGCGGTGGTCCAAATGGCGTGAACTGTAGAAGCAGTGGAGTACGTGACACCGCCGGTACAGCCGCATTCGCCTTCCGTGCCTGATGGGCGAGAGCTGCGGCCAGAGGATCAACTTGTATCAACGACTCGCGGACACTCCGAAGCGCCCATGATACAAATACGGTCGACCAAAATGACATGGTTAGAAAAATATCGAAATTAAAAAAAAATCTAGATTTAGTTGTCCAAATTTTTGGGAACATTTTCTTTTGTCAAATCAAGAATGCATTAGATTTTTTTGGATTTTCGGATTTTTCGGAATTTTTCAAAGAGTCAAAAATTTGATCGGATTTGTCAAAAACGCTTACATCAGGTGGTGGTTGCTTCTTTTTCCTTCGAAACTTGGATATTCCTTTTTTAGATGGCGATTTTATTTTAAGAGGAGCCATAAATTCCAAAAATACGGGACAAGGGTTAGGTCAGTGTGGTCAAGAGACAAAAAGAGAGCTCCTACTCGCTAATCAAGTGACTATTATACGCTTGAATAAGTTTTGTGATGTATTGTTTCCCGCCACCGGGCGGACCCCTTCGCTTATTCTATAAAATTTCGTCTTTTCTGTCCGCTCGCTTTGTCATTTCCTCTTCCTACTTTTTCCCTTTTCATCATTTCGGCTGAAATCTATTGGCGCGTAGTGTTGCCAAATGCGTTGTTACTCAACCGGCCCGGGACCCCCCAGCACTACTTCTGGTGGGGCTCTCTTCATCTTTTGTCCTCCTTCAGGACCCACTTATAATGCTACAAGCCACTCAATCATATATTTTTCTTAGTGGGTTGGAGAACGATGAGAGGAATATGATTATTTTTGGAGGAGGGCAGGATGACGCTAATTTTAATGAGTGGAAAACTTTTGAAAACGAATTTTTTGCAGAAAAAAAATATTGCAACCACCACCTAGGGGACTACAAACTATAAAATCTTCAAAAGGAACATTCAACTTCACTAACCCGATCTGAGAAAAGATTTCAAAAATGCAAAATCAGACGGAAAACCTATAATAGAAGGGCATATGAAAACCTGGACAAAATTTAACTGAACTCCCAAATAATATCTAAAAGCGGTCCAACTACCGTAAAACCTGTATACTAAGCGCAGGCCGTTCTATTTTTTGGGTAATTCGGGTATTTTCCCGAATATGTTTGTCAATTAGATGATTTTTTGTTCAAAATGTATGAAAATCTATCAATTTCAACAAATTTTCGTTATTTTGGAAAATTCGGAACTTGTATCTCTGAAAACGTGCGGAAGTTCACAATTTTAAACAAAATATTTTGAAGAGAACCTTACTCATTTTCCAACCTCCTCTTAGAGGGCTTTTTTGTTAGAGTGGCCTTTCTGGTAAAGGTTTCACGATAATTGTACCGTATCTATCGATCGGATATTAAAAAAGGTATTATTTAGTTATTTTTTGCAGTTTCAGGTATCTGGAACTCGGCCGCTCGGCTGTCAAGTTTTGGATCACTTTGAAAATTTTGGAGGATATAAAACAGACCTTGATTAGAAACTTTGGTTTCACAGAATTTTTTGAAAGTTTCAAGTTATTCAGCTACTTGCCGAGTTCCGAAGGAGGCCTGTTTCTTGTCATTTTCAGTACAAAAGAGCCTAAAAATGGTCTCTTCCAGAAATCGGTGAATAACTCAAAAATCAGGAATTTTCAAAAGGGTTGTGGAAGCAAAATTTTGAGTCTAGGTCTGTATTAGACCCTCCAATATTTTCAAAGTGGTCGAAAACTTGATAGCGGAGCTCCAGAATTCTAAAAATGTCGAAAAACTACTGAAAATGCTTTAATCTTACTAACCGGTACTGTAGCTGAGAAAAATTTTATCAAAGTTAACCGCCCTTCTATTAGAGGTTTTGCGTTTCTGTTTGGTTTTCTTTGTTGCAAAAATACTAGTCTCATATTAACTATGAACTCTAAAATATCAAAACTGGGTTTGGACGATTTCTAAATAAATTTCACAAATTTCAAATTATCAAAATTCAAAATTTACCTTAAAAAATAAGCACATTCAACTTTTAAGAGTCGTCTGTGTAAAGATCAAGTTTTTTCCGACTTTTTTCAAGGAATATAACTGAAGAAGTGTGAAATAAATGGTCGATGTATGTGTAGAAAACTCAAAAGAAGAGTTTTTCTTGAAGACGACGTCCCGCTGTGCTCGTCGGAATTCAGTATTCAGTGGGAGAATAGGTGTGTCGAGGGGCGAATAGTTGCAGTGAATACGTTCTTCCAATTAAACCTCTCTTGTTGAAAAAAAAGAGTCTCTTGCAGTAGAGAGGAAGAGATGAAAAGTCCAGATGATAGTAGAATGATGTTCAAGTGAAGAAAAACGGCGGGCAGGCAAGAAGAGCTGGCCGAGAAAGGATTAGTTTCAACCAACCGGTTGGTTTTCCACAACCCCGCCAAAGGGCGGCGGTGCTTTTTTTTCCCTGCTAGATGGCTCAGAAATGTATATTTTTATGGGAACCCATGAAAAAATGGGGTACTGAAAACCAATCCTACCTGGCAAAAGTTCATAATCAAAGTTGTAATCGAAATTATAGTCCTTCATGTGAAGAAATACTCGGCGGGAAGGAGTTCGGGAAACTGAACCAAGGAAAACCCAAAAGTTGGAGGTTGGGGGTTGTAGTTTGTTTTAAAAACTAATTAGGTGTATTTCAACGACGCGAGACACCTGTTCGGCTCCTCGAACGAGGTTCCTTTTAGCAGAAAACGTTTTGAAAAACGCATTAAAAAGGGAAATGAGAAGATGAATTATGAAGTAGTAAGTAGGCAATTCAATTGGCAGTTGTATGATTTATCGAATTTTATGAAGAGAAGAAAATGAGGAGCAGTATGAATGAGAGGGTGGAAAGAGAAAGGAACAAAAATTAGGATACAAAAAGCACTTTTTTTCGAGAAAATATCGTTTTACTAATCCAAGCACATGAGATATTCTTAGAATACCAAGAGTTGGGAAACATCAAGAAACGGGATTTTGTGTCATGAGCTAGGTCCCAAGGAACTTTTGACAAATGAACGTATTCCGTATTGTTGGAGGATAATGAGTGACTCCAGGTGCAGGTGAAAAATTGTTTCCTTTTACAGTTGGCTTTGGATAAATAAGGAAAAAAGGAAATTATGGGAGGAATGCGGATCTTTGTGCTATGTAGAAAATCAACAATTTTTTGGGAATTTCTATAGTTGTCAGTTTGAGAATTTTCATGTAATGGAAAATTCTAAAAAATTCAACAATTCAAATTTAAAAAAAACTAGAAGAGACATAGTTTAAAACACTATAACTATGTTTGTAGGTTGAAACCTACAGTACTTATCAATAAAAACGTATTTTTCAGTGGATTTCCGCTTATTTTCACCATTTTCAGGAGTCTGGAGCTCGGCTGTCAAGTTTCCGATCATTTTGAACATTTTTTAGTGTGTAAAACAGACCTAGATTGAAAACTTTGCATTCACAGAACTTTTTGAAAATCTCTAATTTTTCAGATATTCGCCGATTCCTGAAAGACATCTCGGCCTGTTTTTGTAGTGAAAACGTTAGAAAACAGTTCCAAACGATCAAAATGGCCGAAAATCAACTGACCAATACGCTCCTGGACATCTTATTGCCTGGATTATCACGGTTGCAAAATTTCTCGTAAAGAATGCTCCAAATAAAGAAACTAAAAACTATAAAAATCACAGAACTGTAAATATGGCTCACCCAGAAAACTTTAAGAAAAACTATAAATTGAAGCCTTCATATGATATAAAATTATTTTCTTAACGTACGAACTCGTTAACCCTTGTATCAGCTCAAATATCCAAACAGTTATGACTGAATGTAACTGTTTCAAATAAATAGGCGAACTTCTAACCATTGGAATCTCAAAATATACTTTTCCGAGTTGAGAATACGTTTTTTTCAGAAAGAAAATTACTTAGATATAAACACAGTTATTAAGCTTTTGTGAGAAATATCATATTCATAATTCACAGGTACTTCAATACTCGCAATAAACTATGCCTGTGATGAACAATTTTTTGTTTAAATTGGCAATAATTTTGAATTGAGGTGAAGATGAAGATTAATTCAATTTTATGCGGTACCAAAACTTTCCCTACCCCCAAAACCCCATTTTCTTACCTGACCGCAGGACTACACGTTCCGAAACCGTAACCAGCGTCGAATATCTGCGATTGGCGTTTGCCGCATTCCGATTGCAAACATTCAGAGGCGCCATTGTGTTGAGCACTTCGCAGACGGATCGCGATGGTCGGCGTAATGGCGGTGGACAGGCGCCACGCGTTGCTGTTGCCATTTTTCGCACAATGTTAGCATCGCTTGCGATAAACACTGACATTCTTCTTTGCCTTCGACGAAAATGGAGTTGAAGGAGTCAGAAGAATCCTCGAGTCCGGGTGAAGAAGCGAACAACGGACACGGAGTCACGACAATTGTTTCAAAAAGGGCAACAATTGTATGTGTATGTAACCAGATGATCTGGTCCTGGTCCCAAGGAGAAGAAGAAGAAGAAGACACACCAATATAATAAGTACAAGAATAGAAATATTTGAGTTAGACTGGAGGATGAGATTTCAGGAAGTAACCAATATTTTGTGGTTCCTTCCCAGGCCGATTTGTTTGCTTTATTTGGAGTTTGTTGCTTCTGCTTTCGAAAAAAAGGATGGACATAGTAGGTCCACTTGCACTTTATTCATCTTAAGTACCTCCCGGATTTCTCCCAATTATTCAATTTGTTTCACACTTTTTTTGTTTAATATTCATTCTCTTCTTTTGAAAGACGAATTCTTTGAAAAAAGGAGTCTGCAAAAGAAGAAGGGGACACTTCCTAATATATTCTTTTTCCCCTCTTCCTCATTTTTCTTAGCATTGGGTCACAGAAGAGAACGTCGGAGAGGGGATTAGAGTGGAACAAACAAAATAAACACTGACCTTGGTTCAGGAGGAGCAGTAGTTCCAGAGT
The DNA here is from genome assembly GCA_027920645.1 of Caenorhabditis nigoni. Taxonomy (NCBI): domain Eukaryota; kingdom Metazoa; phylum Nematoda; class Chromadorea; order Rhabditida; family Rhabditidae; genus Caenorhabditis; species Caenorhabditis nigoni. Next base: position 4,434,730 of record CP115869.1, read on the forward strand.
GTCCTCCTGTGACAGTGGATAGTATCGTTTGTGGGAACGGTTACTGTGCTTTTTGGTGTTGGATGCCATGTTTGCTTTCTGAAAAGTTATAGTTTTTGTTGTTTAGAATTTTTGAGAACTTAAAAAAAATTGAAAAATCAAACTAAAAATGAGGTAACTCTAAAAATGGGGTAATTTTTTTAATGTTTACAAATGTTAAAATTTTTTAATGGCCTTTATGTTATGAAAGTTCCAAAAAATTACATTGAAAATTTAAAAATATACCCAGCAAAAAAGAAAAAAAATCTGAAAAAAACGAGCTTTCGAGACTTTGGAGTTTTGCGAATTTTCTCACTTGCACTGAGACAAGCTAATCCTAAATTTGAGCTCAATTATCTCAGTAGTTATTAGAGTTATCAAAAATTGGTCAACTGATAAAATGTTTTTCATAATATCACCAATATTTTATCAGTTGACAGATTTTTGATATCTGTTACAGAAACCGACATAATTGAGCTCAAAGAGCTTGTATTGGATGACCTCGAATTGGAAGAAAACTGGTGAACTCTGATTTCTGTGAAGAAAATTGAGAATATACAACTGAAATTTTTTTTTCCAAAAATTCAAGCATGATTTTATGTTAAAAGTCAGTAATTTTGTAAGTTTCAAATTTAGTTGATTTCCATCCATTTACAGTAATTTCTCTAATAAAATCACCCTGTACGTGCACTGTGAGCTCAATTATCTCGGTTGCTATAAAAGATATCAAAAACCTGTCAACTGATAAATTAATTATCATAGTATTACCAATATTTTATCAGTTGACAAATTTTTTATATCTATCATAGAAACCGAGATAATCGAGCTTTAATGAGTATAAGCAGTGATTCTATTTTAGCAAATACAGTAATTTAGAGCAATGTTCAAGTATAAACGGAAAAATGTGATTTTCAAAAAATGAACTGAAACTGTTCTTTTCAAAATCCTAAAATGATTAGATTCCAGAATGCAATGTTTTCGAATGATCAAAATTTTGCATCTAATCCATTTTTCAAAAAGTTTTCTATTTCATTAACCCTAAAGTAAAACAAAACCAGTTTTAAGCAAACTCAAAATCTAGCAAACCAAAAGTATATATAATTTCCACAAAACTAAAACCCATGTGTTAGAGAATCAACCACAACGACGAGATAACAACTCACATCAAGATTGGGGTTAATTCTAAAACACCTACTCTATCCTGAAATACCTCTTCCTGACTGATAGATGATGTCAACGGAAGCATAGAATAGGCACGAGGCCTGTTGCTGCTGCTTGGCGGACGTCCCGATGTCCGGAATAGACCCTGAAAATAGATATTTGAAAACTTAGAAATCTGAGCCTGAAACCCTTGTTACAAAAAAGTTCCTGAAATAAAGATGAACATATGTTTGAGTTCAACTATTAAAGAAGAAGAACAAAAAAAAAGAAAAGAAGGTCAAAAGTTTGCTCTATATCTTTTGAAAACGCTTATCATTTCGTTTTTCTTTTTTTTTTGTTTCCTCACTTTTCACTCATTTCTCCCTCCCATTTTACGTTCTGAAGAGAACGACGGAATGATGGACTAGGTGGGGGCGCGTGTGCGCGTTTTTGTTGCTGTCAAATTAACAACTGGTGAAAAGGAAGACGGAAGAGTTGAGAAATGTTTCAAATGTTTCCTGCCGACTAGTCAAAAGAAAATGTGTTAAGACATCCAGATTGATTCATTAGCTTTGTCATTTGTTCACCTTCCGAGAGCAGCCCACCGGGGACTCTTTTTTACGAACCAATCATCATCATTATTGCGGTGGTTTTAATGGATACGTGGGGAAGGGAAGCAGGAAGAGTGATTTTTCAAGTTTTCGATATCAAAATGGATCCTGGGTTTAGTAAGCCTTAGAAAATAGTTAAAAAGGTTAGATACCGTAAATACTTTAAAAGAGTGTGCCAAACTCAAGCCCATATATCTCATTTCCTGTAAAAGCTATCACAAACTAGTTAACTAACAAAATGTACATCATGAAATTGCCCATATTTTATTCATTGATCATTTTATGATATCTTTCACAGAAATCGAGATAAATTTTCTCGAAATTTAAAGAAGCCATAATTGTTCTAATTATTGCCCATCCAGATTTTGAACTTTGAGCTTAATTATCTTGATTTCTGAAAGAGCTAGCAAAAACTTGTCAACTAATACAATGTTTATCATATTATCATAAACATTTTATTAGGTGACTACTTTTTGATATCTTTCACGAAACCTGAGATAAATTGGCTCGAAGTTAAAAAGTACTGTATTTGGTTCACACCCAATTCGTCAACTTTGACCTCAATTATCTTGGCTTTCGTAGGAGATATTGAAAATTTGTCAAATAATGAAATATTGGTAATTTCATGATAAACAATATATCAGTTGGTAAGTTTTTGTGATCTTTCACAGGATCTGAGATAATTGAGCTCAAAGTAGATAATTTGGGTATGCATCTATTGAAGAAAATACGGTAACTTTCATCTTTGACCTTATTTATCTCAATTTCTTTGAAAGATATGGAAAATTTGTCAAATGTTAAGATATGGGTGATTTTATGATAAATAATATATCAGTTGACAAATTTTTGCTATTTTTCACAGAAATTCAGATAACGGAGCTCAAAGCTGACAGCTTGGATAGACTTCTACATATCATAGCAATTACAGTCAAGTCATTGTATAAGAGTGTTAAAGTTCATATGTTTGTGATTATAATAGTTTAATTATCCCGAAAATTCCTAAAAAAGGAGACTAAACCCTAGATAGATCCTAACATAACAAAAATGGAGCAAAGATATACATTTCAAAATCCCAGAAAAAGCAGAAAAGAATATGTATAATGTTTCGAACGCTTTGAAAAATTAAAATGACGTTTTTTTCTAGAGGATTAGAGAAATATAAATATATAAAAATGTGTTTTGTTGCGGATATCCAGAAGGACTACAAAGAATAAAAGGAAATAAAAGCACAAAGAATTTCCTGGTAAAAAGGAGCAAAAAAGAGTGAAAAGTTTGAAGTGTTCATTTTTGCATGCTAAGCTTGACAAAAAATGATCTTAACCCGATGGACCCGCCCTGTGACCTTGGCCTTTAAACCCAAGGATTAGAAAGAATAACTTATTTTTCGCAAAAAAGTGAGATTCCTGAACTCTACAATAATCAATAGATTGAAAAAGTTCAAAAAACAACTTTTCAGCAACTATAGACAGACTAAAAGGGCAAATCGAGATTTTGGAAATCGTGCTGTTGGTCTCAGTTGGAATAAGAAAACAACATGTATGAATATGTAATTAAATTATGGAAAAGAGCTCGGAAATGTGTTTCTTTTGGAAGAGACAGAGATTGGAAACAAACGAAGAACCCATAACATTAAGTTGGACCCCCCGCGCCACCACAAAACCACCTCCGCATGACATTGCACATTTTTTTAGTTTTCTTTGGCATCCAGCCAACAGTGTTGACCCAACACAAAACTTACCGATCCAAAAAAGCCACCACCACTTCCACCACCGGTACTTCCACCACCTGAAAGCGGTGGAGCCAATCCCAACTGAACTTCTGTGTGCACATTCTGAGCATAATGCTGGACCACTAATGGTTGCATTATTAATGCTTGATGTTGCCCGGCAGATGATTGCAGCCGTCGTGGATGGCCCTCCTTTTGAAGGTCCTTTGTGACCTGGAAATAATATTTTTAGGGGTGAAGAGATTTTTTTTCTTTTTTTTTGTTTTTGTTATCAGCTCCCCTTTCTTGTTAGGTGAGACACATAATTTTCTCTTGCATTGCGCTCTTTTCTTTTTTTCTTCCCCACCACTCGCTGCCGCCGGCAAGAAAAAGGGGAGCGGCGGCCCCAGTGTGGTATGTCTATGGCAAACACACTACTCTTCTCCAACTGGCCGCGTGGCGCAATGGATAACGCGTCTGCCTACGGAGCAGAAGATTGTAGGTTCGAATCCTGCCGTGGTCGAATTTTTTTTTGATGGTTTTTTTATATATTTGAAAAGGATTTTAAGGATATTGCAGTCAGGGTGACCAAATTCTATCAGTTTTGCTTTAAAAAAAACTTCAAAAACTGATAATTAGTTCGATAAGTTTAGATTTTCGATTCAAACTCACGGTACCGTTACAATAAAATATAGAAAAATGAAGTTTTTAGATGATTTTTGGTTTTTTATCATTTTCAAGGATCTCGAAGCTTAGCTGTTGAGTTTCCGATAATTTTTTCAGACAATTTGGGAGACTGTAAAAACAGACAGAAATCTGAAATTTTGCGTTTAAAAAAATTTCGGAAAATTCTTTGTCCTCGAGCTACTCGTCAATGTCTGAGACACGCCTCTTTTCGGCCAATTTTCGTACTAAAAACGTGAAAAAATGTGTCTTTTAGAAATCGGCAAAAATCTGAAAATTTAGGAATTTCCTGAAAATTCTGCGAATGCAAAGTTTTTGATTTAGGACTTTTTCATACCCTCCAAAAGTTTTCAAAGCTACCGGAAACATGACAGCTGAGCTCCAGACTTTTGAAAATGTCCGAAATAACCATGTTTTATTGACCGGTACTGTAGCTGGGAGAAAAAGTTTGTATCATAAAGATTGAAAACATTTTGTTCTATAAAACTACAAAGCCTAATTGTATCCGTAATTGTTGTTGTTGGTATAGATTTTTACAACTTTGTTGTCTGCAATTCAAAGTGGGGAACTAGGAAAACCTCAGAAAAAAAAAACAATTGGAAAATTAAATTTTTTAACTACAAACTCACCGTTAATACTCTAATAGAAGTCCACCCATACTTGCATTTAAGCTCAATTATCACGATTCCTTTAAAAGCTATCTAAAAATTGTCAACCGGTAAAATGTTTGTCGTAAAATTATCAATATTTTATCAGTTGACAAATTTTTGATATATCTCAAAGGAACTGGTATAATTAAGCTCAAAGTTCACCTATCGGCTTTTTTTAGCATTTACAGTAGGCTCCCAAAACAAACCAACCTGCGGGAAAACCATCGTTCACTACTTCTATTTAGGAATTTCCAAATCCTTGAGCACCACCTAAAAAATCAAATAAAGTGTACAAAATGAAGTGGGCAAATTTCGAGAAAATGTAAAACTTTCAAATTAAATGAAACTAAAAGGAAGTTTCAAACGGGAAGGACCTCCCCTCTCTCGTGTGGGGTGTGAGAAATTGAAAACTTACAAAAAAGCGAGCAAAAGAAAGTGTGCATTTTACGCACAGCAGAAAAAGGAACATTGCAGAAAATGGCAAAAAATGGGGGGAAGAAAAATGGAAGATAAATGAAATATTCTGAGAAAAGGGTCCAAAAAGTTTCTTTGCCTCGTAGCAAAACTTCCAGAAAATGGAACACAAAACCCAAAAGGCCATTACTCTTAAAATGAGGAATAAGAACGACATCCCATCCATTTCAAAAAAAAAAAACAAAAGAACGACATCCCAGAAAAAAGATCCAGACGACGTCGTGAAAAAATTGCAGTGTGTATTATTCGGGCCCAAAGAGGTCACCAAGTTTTTCGGAGCGTGTATAATGCACAAAACATTTCTGTATCATCTTGGGTGTCTGTTTGTCGGGTATAGTGGAGAGGAGCACAATTTTTTCCTCTCGGAGATTCCACAAACTCTGCTGGCGACGACACCAGCTTGATTAGAAAAAGGAGTGGTGGGGGGAGCGGAATAGAAGGGGCGTGGAGATGTGTGATGGCAGCGGCAAGAAGAAAAAAACGGGTCAAAAGTTCGGGTACTAAACAACAACAATGGGTTTTTTGACACTATCACAAACATCGGCCGTGTTTATGCGTGGCGGATCAGATGTGCTAGAAGCTCGGAGAAAAGAAGATTCTGGAAGAATTCCAGAAAATCGGGAGAAGGGGATTTTTGTGAGGTGTAGAGGACTACTGTAGGAAAGAGAATTCCATTCATTTTTCGAAAACCAGACGTTAGTTTCAAAAGTGAATTAGTTTAAATTGAAAAAAAATAAATTTCCAATGTTTACAAATTTTGACTGAATACTCTAAAAACTAATTTATTTAGATTGAAATTAATTTGTATTTTTCTACAACTCATTAAAATTGAATGTGCTCATTTTTAGGGTAATTTACGAATTTTGGAATTTAAAACTTTTTAAAAATTGCAGTTTTGGAAACTGGCCAAACTTAATTTCCGTTTTTAATGGTTCAGAGTCAGTAATAGAGTGTTTTGTTTTGCGAAGAATAATAATAAATCGTCAAAACTTTAATAGAAAGGCATATAAATTTGCTGTAGTTCATCTCCGCTACAGAACAGGTGAATAAGATATACAAAACAAAATTTTCGGTTGATTTTTTGCCATTTTGAACGTTTTCAGGAGTCTGGAGCTTGGCTGTCAAGTTTACGATAAATTTGGAAACTGTAGACGGTGTAAAACAGATCTGGTGAAAAACTTTTCATTAACAGAATTTTCGCAAATTCCTAGATTTTCAGATGTTTGCCAAACTCTGAAAGACAACTTGTCAAGCCAATTTTTGTGCAAAAAACGTGAAAAACAAATGTGGAAAACTGGAAAATCTATAAATTTTCAAAGTCTGTGAATGCAAAGTTTTCAATCTAGGTCTGTTTTACATGTTCTTAAAATTTCAAAGTGACATAAAAACTTGCCAGTCGTGCTTCAGACTCCTGAAAATGATCAAAATGGCAGGAAAGCAACTGAAAAATACAGGTACTGTAGGTGAGCTCAACTTTTTAGAAATTTACAATAATACAGCTTAATTTTCCTAAAATCCAAAATCTAAAATTTCACAACCAGTGCATTCAAACAAAACCAAAATTTTGAAAAATGCAACATTTTTGCATAAGAAGCAAAAAAGAAGAAACAAAAAAGACACACCTTATCAAGATGCTCCCCCTTTTTGGCAAAAATGTTGAATGGGCTCTTGGGAGTGGGAGGTCACTCAACACATTCTAAAAGATGAACCTACTATGCAACATTTTCCAAAAATCCTTCAAGACTTCCCCCGGAAAATGTTAAAGTTCAAAGTTAGGGCGGAAGCGGATGCAAAAAGAAGACGATGAGACGAGAAAAAGGGTTTGTAGGAAAAATAAGCATAAGAAGGAAAAGAGGGAGAAGTCACAGAAGTTGAGTAAATGTCAAAAGAAGTTATTTGCATCTGGTTAGAGGGGGGGGGGCGATCCTCCTCGAAATTTTGCTTCTTTTTCCGTTTTTGGAGAAAAAGTGTGTTGCAGAAAAACCAGAGTGGTATATGTCACGATGAGATTCATCTGATGACAGCCAATCTTTGCCTAGAGAGTCCATGCGGACGGCAATAATCACTCTCGGGGTCTTCTATTGCATGACAAGAGAAGAAAAGAAGGATGTGTTGCGAGTTGTGTTTCTTAGCTGACAAAAAAAGAATAATGACATCTCAGCCAGTGGGGGGAAATATTTGCGTGTTAAGGAACCCTGCAATCTGTTCACATTTTCTTCGCCTCGGTCACGTGTCGTTATTCTGGGTTAGAGTTATTTTTTTCCTTTACTTCTCAAAAAAGAAACTGACTTAACAAATCCTTTTTTGGGCCCCACACAAACTAGTGTTCCCAAAACAGACAAAACAACAAAACATGTTACTAGACAGATAGTGATTTGTGAGCTATGGGAGGGATTTGTAAAAAGGAGCAGCGAAAGTTCAAGTCATTTGCATAATGCAATTTTGGGGCTCTGGTTGCACTTTTAGTAGTGTTTTATGGGGGTGGAAATGTAGAAAAACCGGTTTTTCACTTTCCTAGAACTACAAATTTCTGTTTTTGGTGAGTCTGAAGTGTGGCCAATTCTAGATTTTGCATATTATTCCTAATTAAACGTTCCTTGTTGAAATGTAAAAAGTTGACATGAAATTTTTAGAAGTTTCTACTTTTTCAATTTCTCTTTTTATTATTCTTGAAAATTTAAACAAAGTTAGATATTTCTAAAATTAACCACAATAATCTTGAAAAGGATGAGGAAGTATCTGAAAATCTGACAAAAAAATACAATGTGGATTTGTTGGCACAATGATTTTATAGCGGTGTAATAAATTGTTAATTAAGGGTAATTAGGGAAAATTTGACATGAAAAGCGGGATTAGAGAGTACAACATTTCTACAGGGCCCGTGAACAATCATTATAATTGGGAATCAAAATGAAAAATTCTTAAAATTCAAAGTGTAAAGAAAAACTGAAAACCTAACTTCATGATACCGGTGAACAATTAAAACAATGAGGAATCAATGAAAAATCTCATTACTAATAACATTCACCGAATTCCGTATGTCCGGACATTAATTGTTAATTAAGGGCAATTTGGGGGTCATTTGACAAGAAAAGCAAAATTCCTGTCAAACATAGTGTGGGACTGTTAGTACACATGAATTTGTCAAGAAAAGCGGGAATAGAGAGCACAACATTTCTACAGGGCCTGTGAACAATCAAAGCAATTTGGGGTCATTTGACAAGAAACGCAAAATTCCTATATCTCTAACAGTGTGGGACCGGTAATATTACTAATAACATTCACCAAATTCCGTATGCCCGGTCATTAATTGTTAATCAAGGGGAACTTGGGGTACTAGACATGAAAAGAGGAACTCCGAAGTTTGAAATTTTAGCGGGACAGGTAATAATCTATTTTGGAAGAATCAAAAATATTAAAAAATAGAATCCATTGAGGGTAATTTAAAATATTTCGATATGATAACGGAAATTCGATTTAATTTACGAAATGATCAGACAAAAATAGGCGTTTGAATTCAATGAAAACTTTGTGGGACCGGTAAATTATTGTAATTATCGGGGAGCAATGTGGCTCACATACAAACATTATAAACATGTAGCTTAAATATTGATTGTGGATGAAGGGTCTAGAAAACCATTACTTAATTGGGGGAGGGGGGGGAAGGGATGAATTTTTTGAAAATATTCAAACGTACCATCAATGGTATGGGCTGCACCATCACCAAAGCTGATGTCGTTCCTTCGATGCGGGGGCTTGCTATTTTTTCCAGTTGTTGATGTGCCATAGTTCCAAATTCAAAAAATCACTGAAAATAGAACTAGTTAGCCTAAACGTATTATTTGTTTAAAACTCACAGCTTTTCCAAAATCTCAAAACCATCCGTTCAAAGGGTCGCCAGAAGGATTCAGATCAGGCGAGCAAACAATCTGTCTGAATTCTCGTTGATTTCTCGAATTTATCATGTTTTGAAACTCACCATCACTAGAGCTGACGTCGTTAACTTGGATTGGTGCTTCGTCATCAATACCATGAGCCTAGCAAGTGGCCAAATGGATCCAGATCTGGCGAGGATTCTGAACATTTTCTCATAGAATTCTCAAGTTTCTCATGTTTTCGAACTCACCACTGCACTAGAGCTGATTTCGCAGACTTGAAGTGGGAGTTCGGCATTTTTTCCCAGTTCTTGACTGCGTCCCTTAACACAGAAATTATTAGACTACAATGTCTTTCTTCTCAAAACTCACAGTCTTCCCATAATCTCGAAACCATTTTTCTTGATCCAGAATCTTGCTCAAGCCTAGCGGGTCGCCATATGGGGTTCAGATCCGGACTATAGGCTCAGGCTTCCCTTACAAGCGTTCCGAGAACCAGGATCTGAAAAATCTCACTGAATTCTCAAGTTTCTCATGTTTTCAAACTCACCATCGCACCAGAGCTGATTTCGCAGACTTGAAGCGGGAGTTCGGCAGTTTTTTCCAGTGCTTGAGTGCGTTCCTAAACACAGAAATATTTCGACTACAATGTCTTTCTTTTCAAAACTCACAGCCTTTCTATTGTTTCGAAACCCTTGTTTTTGGTTCAGAATCTTGCTCAATCCTAGCGGGTCGCCATACGGGGATTCAGATCTGGAGATTAGGCGCGGGCTTTTTGTTCTGATCCGGTGCTTCAATCTGAAAAGTTTTTATAGATCTCTCGAAATGTTTATGTTTCTAAACTCACACTAACTTGAGCTAATTTCGTTGACTTGGATTGGCTGGCCCACATCTTTTCTTCAATCCACTTGTCGCTGAGACATTTCTGAAAATTAACAACTTTTATGTACGGTAACTGTTTTACAGCTAAATAAAAAAATAGTCGTACAACAACAAGACGCATCGAAGTACATATGAAGTGGTGGGAAAAAGGTATAGAATGTTTATCATGAACATAAGCAATGTACCATCGCTTCGCACAAGAAAAATTGAGTTCAAATACTCCATTCGGACATTCAGGAGGGCAAAAAGGAGACTGAAGAAGCGAGAGAAAAAAGGAATTCAAATGAGAAAAAAGGCTTTCGGGGTGAAAAATCAATAACATATAACTATTGCCCCCCTGGCAAAAGTTCAATAAACCACCTGTGGCGAGATACTACACCTCCCTGGAGAGACGCAGAGAGGGGAAAGAGGCGCGTCAATCGAGGACGCGCCGCGAAAATAGGTCAAAAAAAGGTGAGTGCGATAGGGACCACTAGAAAGTCTTGGGAGCGGTTCAGTAGAGCGCACTTTTGATATGAAAAAAGTCACGATGTTGCAAGTATCAATCTCAAATATAACGAGAAAAAATCAAAAAGAAAAACAATTGGATTTCTTTACACAATCATTTATTGAGATATTTAAAAAAATTTAATTATTTCTCTATTTCTTCGTGTACCTGTAAACGAAGTTTTGGCATTGACCACAGCAATTTTCTGCAAATCGCCAAACGTTCCTTCGGCTTTTTTTATTGAAACTTCCAATTTTCGCTCTAGACTTTGGATTTTTAGATTCGCTTCCTCTAGATCACGATCGCCGATTTGTACTGAAAATTCTAAATTTTCTAGGCCACGGCATAGAAAACTCACAAACTTCCTTCTTTTTTTCGTTAAAATCAAAGTGAGTTTGCGATTTTTCGGCCTGTTGACGTTCAATTTGGGAGTCTTAAAATTTTTTTGTTATCTATTTTTTTTTTTGAAAAGTTCGGAAAACCTTTATGTTTTATCAATCTTTCTAGCTTCTCTAAACGATCCTTTAAATTTCGAATTTCCAAAATTCCAGAATTTTTCAATATCACTCTATCAGAATAGGTCCGAGGTATCAGAAGTTCTGCGCCATTTTCACCATCTTTTTCTCTGATTTTTTGCTCTAAATGCTGAAGGTTTCGCTTCATATCAGCGGTTTTTGTGTCGGATTGATCCAATGGAAATAATTATTTTTCATTTTTTACGATTTTTTTAAATTTTTGGTCTAGAATTTTTTTTAGGCCACGACCACTCACTCGTGTCTTTGATAACTCCTGCAAAATCTACATTCATCTGGCTGATTTCTTCATTTTTCTCCTGAAGTATTTCAGATAAACTTCGAATTTCTTCCTTGAGCTGGGCGGCTGAAATTTTGAAAAATGAGCTAAAATTTGAATTTTTCAATTCTCACTTGTTCGGAAGCTATATTTAGACGCTCCTGGAAGTTAAGGCGGTGCCTGGAAAAAATGAAATTTCGATTCAGAAGTTGTAAAAACAGTTTTTAGGTATATTCGAATTTTATCCGAATTTTCTACTAAAAGGTCAAATTTTTAAGCGAATTTTCAGGTAAATTCAATAGTTTTTATTTGAAAAACCAGAATTTCTGTAAAGATTCGGTTGAAAACCGCTGAAAATCCTTTATGGGTTATTCACCAATATGTAGAAAAATGAAGAGAAAATACGAAAAGTTCTGTATATAGTCGGAGAATGAACCAAACTGGCAGAAATTTTGGAGAAAATAGGAAATGGAAATCACTTTGGTCAGATCTGCAAAATTAGACGACCAAAAAATAATTGTTTTTCATTTTCGAGATAGGAACGGAATCTTTTTTGGAGTATGCATATTTTGTTATTTCAAGCATTTTTCAGAATAGTGGCTAAAAAAAGGATGCTCAGCTAATCTCTCCAAAGTTCAAACTCTAACTTGTTTAGTATGCTTCGAAACTCTGTTTTTAGGACTCGAAAGTTGACAACCGTAAAACCTATGTTAGAAACTTTCAATCTTGACCTATTTTTTCTCGTTCCTTGTCAAATACCAGCAAGATTTTATGAAAGAAACCAGGAAGATTTTGGGATTAGTAACGACATTTTTATAATTTTGCCGAAAATAATGAATTCAAACTTAACAAATAAAAATCAACCTGAGCATTTGACATAACAATTAGAGCTCAATAACAAATTAGGCATCAACTTGATATATAGAATTTAAGAAAACAACACTATCCAGAACGAAAAACAATCACCAAGTTCTCAAAAAAAAAACATCAATCGGCTTTTAGGATGTCGCTGATTCTGAATCCTCTCATTTTGGCTGGACGCTTCGTGGTTGGAAGGATGATGGATGTGCTAGGAAGATATGGAGGCATTTGTCTCTGGTTGTGCGATTTCTTTGGGAGCGAGGTAACCTGGAAGATTAATATCTTAACCTGAAAGATTAATGTTCAATTATCTCGATTTCTATGAAAAATAACGAAATTTTGTCAACTAATAAATTGTTTATCACTAGCAAGCTGGTGCGCCTTCGGCGCGATTCAATCTATCCTTTTTAAGTGTTCGTCGCTTTGTTTCTCACTTTTTCTAAAAGGGTCACGTAAATACATATATATGTATTTTTCAATTTTTTAAAAGTTGACAGAGTGACATCGGGACGGACAGACGCCTCTAGCGTTTTTTTAATTTCTTGTCAAATATATGAAAAAGTTTTCAACTGATAAAATGTTCATTATAATATCAGACGTTGTTTGTCAGTTGACACTTTTTTATATCATCCACAGGCATCAAGATAATTGAGCTCGAATTTGACAAAATGAGGGAAGAACCAGAAAATGCGTCGTAAAATAAAATACTGGGTTTGCAAACACTTTCTGGCATGTTGACGCACCGATCGATCGGTTGCGCCTATATTGGACCGCAACTGAGTTTAATTATCAGTAATTTTGGATCATTTTTTTAGTATTCAAAAATAATTGCAAGTTAAAAATAATACTTACCATTTATTTGAGTCGATATATAAATATTTAGAAAAATCAGAAAGAATCTTTCAAAATCCATTCACGAGGATTTTTGAAAGACCTTGAGTAAATAGAGAATTAGTAGAATATTCAGAAAAATAAGGGTAACATTTCCGACTCCAAAGCACACAGGAGTCGACGGAAATGCCCCCGGAATATTAAGGCTACCATTCATTCAAGTTGCCAAGCAAAGAAATGATTCATTTTCACCAACACGCCTTCTCTGACCAGCAGACGACCAGAGTAGGAAGGATAAATGACAGACGCAGCGAATAGTGAAAGTGGTTGGTAAAGGAGACCAGGTGGGTGCGCGGCAAGAGAGAACGGGAGAGAAGGAGTGGTCTGGTACCTATTCGACCTTGACAGAAACTTATTACATGGGATTAGATTGTGCGAAGAGAACCCAAAGAGGGAGATTGTGTGTATTGAGACTGGAAGGGATTAGAGGAACATATTTGAACGATTGACATTCCGAGGAGTAAATTTGGAGATGTTGAAAAAGTCTTTGACTTTGGCAAAAATGATTAGAATTTATTCCAGAGTACTAAAATTACTCTGTATGTGTCAATGTAGCCGAAGAGATTAACGATTTCTAGATGAACAGATTGGAAGCATTGAGACTTTAAAATCCGTCAGGTGATAAAAAGCAAGTTTCAAATTTGCAGCAACTTCAGTCGTATTCAATAATTTTTTTTTGAGATTCTTAAAGACTCACTATATCAGATTTTTAGAAGAACAACATCTCTTCAACTACTATGCGAAACCTCATTCGCCACATATCCAAAACCTCACAATATCAATTGAAATCAAGTATTATTTTTATTGATTATTTTCAATTTTAAGTTATTTCGAATCACTTTCGATCGTCCGAATTTGATAAAATGTATTATTATAATCCGCAAATATCGTTTCTTTATAAATCAATAAAATTGTTGTCCTTTCTTTGGAATACATAAATTGACACAGGTCCTGTTTCTTTTTATTTCTCTTTTATGTTTCAGAAAACACGGACAAAGTATTGAGAGCAGTTCAGCAGAGCGCGTTTCGATGTTTCTTGAATTCACCTTGTTTTTCAACAAAAAGAGTCACGATGATGCAACAATCTTCTTAAACATTATGAGGAAGTATCTGAAAATCGGAGAAAGTATTCAATGTATATTTGTTGGCACAATAATTTTATAGCGGTGAATTAAATCGTTCATTAAGGGTAAATGGGACACATTCGACATGACATGCGGGATTAGAAAGCACAACATTTTCACCGGGCTGGTAAACAATAAAAATAATTGGGAATCAAAATGAAAAATCCTTAAAATTTGAAAAAAAGTGAAACTGGAAATCTAACTTCATGATACCGGTGAACAATTAAAACAATCGGGACTCAATGAAAAAACCACCCTCTTTACTAATAACATTCACCACATTCCGTATGCCCAGTCATTAATTGTTAATATCCGATGTTGGGAATTATTCAGTTTCTGTGACTTCTGCGCTTTTTCGATGTTCCCTGCTCTTCTTTGACTTTCAGACGTTCCCGTTTTGCCGTTGGCTTGCCCTCATGACCACCGTTGCCTCTTGTGAATTGGCTCAACAGATTTTGCTCATCTGGGTCGAACTGAAAATCACACGATTTTAACTTTCAGCTAATTTATTTTGGTTCATGTGAAAGATATCGAAAATGTGTCAACTCTTGACATGTTGCTGACGTTATGATACCTATTTTATCTGTTGACTACTTTTCGATATCTTTGGAAGGAAATGAGATATATGGGTTTAAATGTGACAGTTAAAAAGTTCTATCAGAGCTTTTTACCTGTTGGGGATCCTGGTTTTGCAAACGTTTGACCAGCAAGTTAGATGTTCTCCTCCTATCAATCTTATTATTGTTTTGATTTTCCAAAGACCTCGCCATGGATTTGATGACTTCCCAATCCTTCTCTAACCTCTCTAGCTTTTCATGGCCGTTTTTCAATTTTTCATCAATAGCTTCTATCTTCTTAATCTCCTCGTCCTTGATTTCCTTTTTCTTGTGAAGATCTTTTTCCCTCTCCTTGACCACCTGATCTATTTGCTTGGCCTTCTTCCCAGCTTCCACTTGTTTTTCAGAGCTGGTCACGCTACTATCGTAGTTACCACTTTCCAAATTCGCTGGCGCGGCTTTCACGTATTCTTTGAAAGTTCTTTGGTAGTTTTGAAGCTCAGCCACTTTTTCCAAAACCATTTTGTCAGCATCCTGGACCGATGTCGCAGTTGTTTGCAGTTTAGTGATTAGTTGCATTTTTTCTTTCTGCATTTCGACGGATTCACGACTGGAAGTGGCCATTAAGAATCCCGACGGATCTCATGTAGTCGAAGTAGGAGAGTAGGAGCTGATGGCATCCGGACGTTCGTCTGCCTCCTTGTTCCCAGTTTCGTTCGAAGACGTTTGGAACGGAATTCAAGACTTGGATCACAAAAACAACTTCTTGGGTCTCCTTGAATCGGACTGATGTGTCCTTGGGTATGCATTGTGAAGAAGATCGTCGTCATTACATAGAAAACATCCACTACTTTAGTTTGGCTACCTGGAAAAGCATAAATTGAAGTACAATAGTGGCTAAAAAAAGGATGCTCAGAAAATCTCTCCAAATTTCAAACTCTAACTTGTTTAGTATGCTCCGAAATTCTATGTTTTAGGGCTTGAAAGTTGACAACCGTAAAACCTATTAGAGATTCCTAACTTTCAACTTTGACCCATTTTTTCTTGTCTCTTGTCAAAGGTATAAAAAAAGTTTTCAATTGATAACATTATTATCAAATAATCAGAAGTTTTTCGTCTGTTGCACATTTTTTATATCTTCCACACGAATCAAGATAATTGAGCTCAAAATTGATAATATGAGGGTGTCATCATTAATTTAAGGATTTCTACTGATGGATTTTTTTAGCTTAAACACTCTAGAGTGTGTTTGAGTAGCTGGTTCACAAACAAATGCGTCGTAGAATAAAATGCTGGGTACGCAAACACTCTCTAGCATGTGCACGCGCCGATCGATCTGTCGGCGCATGAATTGGGATGTAACAGAGTTCAGTTTTCAGCAATTTGGGATCATTTTTCAGTATTCGAAAAAATTGCGAGTTCAAAATGATACTTACCATTTATTTGAGTCGGCGCATAGAATACAAATTATCAGAAAAATCAAAAAGAATCTTTCGAAATCCATACACAAGGAATTTTGAAACTCTGAGTAAATAGAGAATAAGTAGAATCTTCAGAAAAATAAGGGGAACATTTCCGACTCCAAAACAGACAGGAGTCTACGGAAATGCCCCAGGAATATTGTGGCTACCATTCATTCAAGTTGCCAAGCAAAGAAATGACGATTGGTTTTCACCAACGCGCCTGTTCTGACCTGCAGACGACCAGGGTAAAAAGGATAAATGAGAGACGCAACGATTCAAGGTAGGAGTGGTTACTGAAGGACAACAGATGGCAGCAGTGGAAGAGACAACGAGTGAGAAGGAGTGTTCTAGTGTCTCTTCGACCTTGACAAAATAACTTATTAAGTGGTGTTAGAGAGTGCGAAAAGAGGGAGATTGCACATAATGAGACTAGATGAGAATAGAGGAACAGATTGGAACGATCGACCTTGCGAGGAGTAAATTTGGAGATGTCGCAAGAGTCTCTTCTGTACTTGACAGGAAAAAAGTTATTCGGAGATAATAGAGAGTACAAGGATAACTCTATAAACGTCTCTCTTTGACTTTGACAAAATTAATCTCTTCTTTTGAAAATTATGATGAATTTCCTGAAAAATCTTTAAGAAAAACAATTTCATAGAGATTTCTTGGCACAATGATTTTATTGAGGTGTTCAGAAACAGAGTAATTAAGAGTAATTAGCGAAAATTAGACATGAAAATCGAATTGAGAATGTCGGAAAATTTTGTGAGACCGCTAATAATCTATATTCGAAGAATCGAAAAATGTTAAAATAAATGAATTTAGCATAACAAACAAGACTCACAAGTCAAAAATTTGACGGGTCCAGTGAACAATTGAACTCGAGAATAAAGCAAATTTGAAAAAAAATTTATATTAAAACACATAAATCTGACATGAGAAACGGATTTCAATTTAATTAAGATAATTTTCGAACAAAATCTGACCTTCCAATTCAATGAAAACTTTGAGGGGCCGGTCAATAATTGTAACAATCGGGGAGCAATATGGCCCATAAACAAACTACATAGGCATGCTAAAATCTTGATAATAAAATTCACCAAATTCCGTATGGCCGGTCATTAATTGTTAATCGATGGTAATTTGGGGGAAATAGACATGATAATTGAAACTCGAAATTTGAACATTTTGTGGGACCGGTAATAATCTATTTTGGAAGAATATTGTTAGAAAACATGAATTTGTCATGAAAAGCGAAACTCAACAACAAATTTCACAATACCGGTACACAATTAAAACAATCGGCAATCCAATTTAACAAACAACTTCAATGAAAGGGTGAAGTTTTTGACAAGTTCCAAACGTACCATCAATGCTGTAGATTGCACCATCACTAGAGCTGATGTCGTTCGCTTGAATCGGTGGTGTTTCATTTTTTCTTCAAATTGTTGGTTGACCATCCTGCAGAATCCAAGGAACACCTGTAAACAGAAACAGTCAGTCTACCAGGTATTTGTTCATCAAAACTCACAGTTTTTCTCACAGCCATGCGTTTAACGGGTCGCCGTAGGGATCCGGCGAGCAAGGAATCTGTCTAAATTCTCGTTGATTTCTCAAACTTTTAATGTTTTGAAACTCACCATCACTAGAGCTGACGTCGTTGACTTGGATTGGTTGTTTGGCTTTTTTGCCCACTCCAATTTTTGATGGACCATCCGGTAGCAGCCAGCCATGCGCATCGTACGCGTGCAATAAACCTGAAAAATTTTTATAGATTTCTCAAATTTCATATGTTTTCGAACTCACCATGTACTCGAGCTAACTTCGGCGACTTGGATTGGTGCTTTGGCATCAAAACCATGAGCCTAGCGGTGGCTGAATGGATTCAGATATGGCGAGGATTCTGAAAAATTTATCATATTAGATTTACCAGACTTGACATGTTTTCAAACTCACCATCGCACTAGAGTTGACTTCTTGGACTTGAAGTGGGAGTTCGGCATTTTGTTCCAATTCTTGACTGCGTACCTAAGACAGAAATGGTTAAACTACAATGCATTTCTTTTCATAACTCACAGCATGTCCACTGTCTCGAAACCATGGTTGTTGCTTCAGAAACTTGCTGAAGCCCAGCGAGTCGCCAAACGGGGTTGAGATCCGGAGTATAGGCGCGGGCCATTCGTTCTGATCCAGTGCTTTCATCTGAAAAGGTTCTACTTGATTTTTCTCATTTATTGCAAATTCAAACTCACCACTCACTTAAGCTTATTTCGTTGACTTGGACTGACAATTCCAATCATTTTTTCAGTTCGCTTGTCGAGATGACGTTGCTGCAAAATGACAACGTTCGTTAACGGTAATTGCTTGAAAAATAAACGAAAAATACGACAACATTTTTTATCGACTTATGGAAAAGGGGTTGGAAAAGGGTAGAGACCATTTTTTTCGAGCATGAACAATTTACCATTACTTTGCACAAGAAAAGTTGAGTTCAAACACTCCACTCGGACATTCAGGAGGGCAAAAAAAGACTAATGAAGCGAGAGAAAAGAATGAATTCAAACGAGAAAAAAAGGCTTTCGGTGTAAAAAAATCAATAACTTATAACTTTTGGTCCCCTGGCAAAAATTCAAAAAACCACCTGTGGCGAGACACTACACACCCCTGGAGAGACGCAGAGAGGGGGACAAGTGGGTCGATCGAGGAGGCGCCGCGAAAATAGGTCAAAGCGATTCGGATGATGAAGAGGGACCACTAGAAAGTCTTGAGAGCTGTTCAGTAGAGCGCACTTTTGATATGAAAACAGTCACGATGTTGCAAGTATCAATCTCGAATATAACGAGAAAAAATCGAAAAAAAAACAACTGGATTTCTTTACACAATAATTTATTGAGATATAAAAAACATCTTAATTAATGAAGAGTGCACTGTTCTTCGACGATCCCCAAACTCTGTATGGCTGTCACTTGACGAGATAGTTCTTCGAGAAGACGCTCTTGAGATCTTGCATCTTGTTGAGAAATGTCTGCTTGATAATATTGAGCTGGGCCTGAAATCCTTGGCGCTTGTGCCATTGGAGACCTGGTGTAGTCTATTTTTCCGGATTGTTTCTCAGCAACGTTGACATGGCAGGTCGCAAGAGTTTCCTGGGTTTGTTTGAGTAGTTTTTGCAAATGATGCGGAGAAGTGAGGCCCAAATGAAGCAATGATCCGTGTGAAAGAATCGTTTTTCTCCCTTCCATCTCAAAACGCTCATCATCAAGCAGGTCTTCCAGGTTTTGCGCTCCATGAGATTGTTGACTGTGAACCTCTTCAGTAACTGGCACTGATGAAGCTAGATCCTCGATTTCTTGCTTTATGTCTCGACGGAATTCATGCAAGAGAGGTTCAGTAGCTTCCGTTTCAGTGGCTGACGTCGTATCCTGCCAAAATCTGCGGAATCATTGCAGCCTGGATCGTACGGACTCCGGTGTACTTGATGGCTCGCAAGTTTTCCAGAATTTCCGGATGGAATTGAGCATCTTCCCAAGAGGTGAGGCGATCCATCAGTGGCGAGTTTCTCACTTCGACAGCTTGATCTTGAGACACCTGACATTCCTGGACCTTCTCAGCAGTGTCTCTCATCAGTTCAAAATCTTGGCGAAACTGGATTCTTGATTTCCAGTTGAGTAACTACATCAGGACGAGTAGATGGAGCTTGATAATCCTGAGTAGATACTGGTTGAACTGGATCCTTGAGTTCTGGCGACTTGACAGCTTCAGAAGGATCTTCTGAAGTATCTCCCGACTTTGCCTCCTTCATCTTTTGCGTCTTTCTTCTCGTATGGAAATACTCGAAAAATCGCATCTGAAACTACATATTACAAGTTTGAAGGTTTTTTTTCCAGTGAGATAAAGTTTCCTTTTGTTCCACCAACGAAACTAGTACATGTTCACGTAAACATGATAGAGAGTGTTTGAGTAAGTGATTCAAAAAAAACCAGAAAATGCGTCGTAAAACTGAATACTGGGTACGCAAACACTCTCTAGCATGTGGACGCGCCGATCGATCGGTCGGCGCATAAACTGGGCAGTGACTGAGTTCAGTTTTTTGCAAAGTGAAATCGTTTTTCAGAATTTAAAACATAATCTCGAGGTTGAAAATGATACTCACCATTTCTTTGATTGGACGCGCAAAACGAAAAAAACTTCAGAAAAATAGGAAAGAATCTTTTGAAATCTATTCACAAGGATTTCTGAAAGACCTTGACTAAATAGAGAATACATAAGTGGAATTTTCAGAAAAATAAGGGAAACATTTCCGACTCCAAAACAGACAGGAGTCGACGGAAATGCCCCGGGAAGATTGTGGCTACTATTCAGTTAAGTTGCCTAGCAAAACAATGATTGATTTTCACCAAATCTGACCAGCAGACGACCAGAGTAGGAAGAATAAATGAGAGACGCAACGATTCAAGGTAGGAGTGGTTACTGAAGGACACAAGATGGCTACAGGGGAAGAGACAACGAGTGAGAAGGAGTGTTCTAGTGTCTCTTCGACCTTGACAAAATAACTTATTAAGTGGTGTTAGAGAGTGCGAAAAGAGGGAGATTGACCTTCCGAGGAGTAAATTTGGAGATGTCGAAAGAGTCTCTCTTCGACCTTGACAAAAATTATCTCTTCTATTGAAAATTATGATGAATTTCCTGAAAAATCTTAAAGAATAACAATTGAATTAGGATTTCTTGGCACAATGATTTTATTGAGGTGTTCAAAACAGAGAAATTAAAGATAAAAAGTGGAAATTAGACATGAAAATCGCATTGAGAATGTCGGAAAATTTTGTGGGACCGCTAATAAGCTATATTCGAAGAATCGAAAAATGTTAAAATACATGAATTCAACATAAAAAAAGGAGACTCAGAATTCGAAAGTTTGCGGGACCAGTGAACAATTGAACTCGAGAATAAAACAAATTTGAGAGACATTATATTAGAACACATGAATTTGACATGAAAAGCAGATTTCAAGTTAATTAAGCTAATTTTCAAACAAAATCTAACTTTTCAATTCAATGAAAACTTTGAGGGACCGGTAAAAAATTGCAAGAGGGTCTAGAAAAACATAACTGAAAGGGAGGGTTGGGGGAGAAGAGGTGAAGTTTCTCAAATTTCGAACGTACCATCTATAATAATAATAATAATGGCATAAAAGAAAAACACAACTCGGCTTTGAAATGAACTTTGCGGGACCGGTGAACAGTTGTAACAATCGGGGAGCAATGTGACGTCTAACAACAAACAACATACAGGGTGCGGCAAAAGTACGTGTGCATAACTTTCAAACTAAAAACCCCTTATTGTCGTTTGCCATACAGGGCCCAAACAATTTCCAATTAATATTTAAGGACATTTCAAGTATATCTGCCAAATTTTGAAAAAATCCCATGACCCATTCAAAAGTTATAATTGTTTGAATTCACCACCTCAGAATTTCTACTTTTATTTGGACTGCTTTTTTGGGTTTCACAAGGGAACCTTTTAAGTTGACCTTCTAATTTGCAGAAACTAACTTCACAGGATGAAAGAGCGTCCTTTAAAACCTATAAATCCGTTTTCCAAATCTGCTTAAGAGACCTCTAAAGTGATGAAATTTCAGTTTTAGTACCAAAAAATACCAAAAAAGTACCAAAAAATCACTTTTCCAGTGTAGGATATGCAATTTTCAAATGGGATTTTCTCCACTACTAGGAGGTTTTAGATTTTTAAACTTTTTGTGTTATACTTGCAATGAGTTGAAATTTTTTATTTCAATATGTTTTTCAAAAAAATGTTCGAAACTGGAAACTTCGGCAAACCCAAAGTGTAAGCAAATTTTGAAATTTTCCAAAACTTTTCTGAAAATTTTTTTTTTGGAAAAAATGTTGAAATAAGAAACTTCAACTCATTTCAAGTATAAAACAAAAAGTTTCAAGATCTAAAACCTCCTAGGAGTGGAGAAAATCACATTTGAAAATTGCATATTTTACTCTGAAAAAGTGATTTTTTGGTACTTTTTTGGTACTAAAACTAAAATTTCAGCACTTTAGATGTCTCTTAAGCAGATTTTGAAAACGGATTTATAGGTTTTAAAGGACGCTCTTTCATCCTGTGAAGTTAGTTTCTGCAAATTAGAAGGTCAACTTAAAAGGTTCCCTTGTCAGAGTAGGTTGTAAGTAAACTGAAAGGAACATTCTTTGGAAAAACATTTTATTGTAAACTGCAAAAACTGTAGTTTCTAAAAAACAGAAGAGTTTTCGTCAATGATTTTCTTGAGCTGAGCAGCAATCATTTTCCCGAAAGTGGTGAAAATTATGTTTTTCCTTCTATATCGCTCTGGGTAAAGAGCTAGCGTGAGGAACCAATATATCATTCAAATCCTTATCCAATACTCTATGTCACAGCATAGTTTTTACAACATTAGCTAACCCCTAAAAGATTTCAAACGAATGAATTCATTTTTCAAGGTAATGTTGGCACGCAACTTCTTTTAATTTTATTCCAGCATGCGCTTAGATCAAAAAGAGACAAGTAGGAGTGCTCAAACTATGTCATGACAATAAAAAGGAATTGTAGTTTTCGAAAAACATGCTACGTTTTCCACTCCAATCAGTACCTACTATTCAGATATGGTTTTCCGCTGACCGTTCAAAATTCCGAAAAACTTATTTTTTTCTTTTGGGAATGAGACAGATAGGCAAAACTATATATCATTCTGACCAGCTATTTTTACCTTATCGTAATATATAACTTTCCTAATTCTAGGAAAATTCCCCTCGAATTCCTGTCGATTTGAAAAGTTTTTTGTCGAAACAACCGGTTTTTTAAACTACCTATGTAAACTTGAAAGGCATCTATTTCATTGATCACCAAATCATACAGTCTCATGTTTCATGCACGTTATGAACAGGATTCATAGTTTCTAGAAATTGATATTCCAAAGTCCCATCAATACCAGTAAGACAGACAGAAAAGAGTAAACTTGAAAAAAGCTTCGTGCCTCAAGCATTATGTGATCAACCACTCTTCCGATCCTAGCGAAAAAACTAAGACAGATAATTTTACAAACCAAAGTTATTGTTAAATTTCAGCGTTGAAATATTCTACCTGCAAAGTTTCACATTTTTCCGATTACTTAGAAGAAAGTTACAACGACTTGTTTATGCACACGTACTTTTGCCGCACCCTGTAAACATGTAGACATGTAGCTAAAATCCTGATTGTGGATTGAGGGAGTACAATACCATTACTTAAGGGGGGGGGGGAGGGGCGGGGAAGAGATTGGGCGTTTGACAAGTTTCAAACATACCATCAATAATATGGGCTGCACCATCACTACAGCTCATGTCGTTCACTTGAATCGGTGGTGTTTCATTTTTTCTTCAAACTCTTGGTTGGCCATCGAGCAGAATCCATGAAACGACTGTAAACAGAAGCAGTTAGTCTACCAGGTATTTGTAAATCAAAACTCACAGCTTTTCCAAAATCTCAAAACCATGAGTTCAGCGGGTCGCCATCGCTAGAGCTGACGTCGTTGACTTGGATTGGTGCTTTGGCATCAAAACCATAAGCCTAGCTAATCGTCAAATGGATGAGCCTACCATGAGCCTAGCGGTGGCCGAAGGGATTTAGATCTGGCGAGGATTCTGAAAAATTTCTCATATTAGATTTACCAGACTTAACATTTTTCAAACCCACCATCGCACTAGAGCTGACTTCGTAGACTTGTGCTGGTGGTTTGCCATTTTTTCCAATCATTGACTGCGTACCTAAACACAGAAATCGTTAAACTTCAATGTCTTTCTTTTCAAAACTTACAGACTGTCCATTGTCCATTAGGGGTTCAGGTCTGGACTGTAGGCGCGGGATTTTCGTTCTCATCCGGTGCTTTCATCTGAAAAAATTGTCGTAGATCTCTCGAAAATCTTATGTTTCCAAACTCACTATGTATTTGAGCTGATTTCAGCGACTTGGATTGGTGGTTAAGCCTTTTTTCCGAATTGGCAATTTTGTTGGATCCAAGAAACCCCTGGAAACAAAACCAGTTAGTCTAAACAACATTTTTTTTTCAAAACTCACAGCTCCCACTATCTCAAAACCATGGTTTTTGGTTCAGAATCTTGCTCAACCAAGAGGATTGTCCTGTGGGGTTCGAATCCGGTGACCAGGCGCACAACCATGAGCTCCGCGGGTCGCCATATGGATTCACATCCGGCGATTAGGGATTCTGTCTAAATTCTCATTGATTTCTCAATTTTCTCATGTTTTGAAACTCACCATCATTAGAGCTGACTTCGTTGACTTGGTCTGACTATTCCACGTCTTTCTTCAATTCGCTTGTCGATGTGGAATTTCTGTGAAATGACAACTTTTATTAACGTTTTTTTTCTAATTTGAGGTTTTGCAAATTAACAAAAAATACATGTCTCATCGACTTATGGAAAAGGGGTTGGAAAAGGATAGACACCATTTATCTTGAGCATGAACTATTTACCGAAGATGACCACAGTTCAGTATAGCGCGCTTTTGATATTTCAAAAATAATTCACTTTTTTCTTGAAAAAAAGTTGCGATGTTGCAATTATCGATCTCGAATATAACGAGAAAAAATTAAAAAGAAAAACAATTGAATTTCTTTACACAATCATTTATTGATACATTTAAAAAAATCTTTAATTAATAATTAACGGTACTTCTGGTTTTGTATTCCGCGGTACCGGTAAGATTTCCGTCCATTTGGGTAAAGAAATTGTCGTTGGCATGGATGGCATACTGCTTCTTCATTTCTCTTGCAAAATTCTTCTCCTTCTCACTTGCCAACATCGCCTTGCTCCATAGCTCTCCATCGAACCATCCCTCTCGAATGAGATTCGCTTCTTGAAATCCTTGTACTCCTGGATGATTCCTTCGGCCTTTCCTTGATCCATCATCGTTCGGTACCATCTTTTCAGCCTCTCTGGGTGCACATGAGAGATATCATCATCTCCCTTCAAAGGTGGATCCGACTGGAAGTGACCATTGAGAATCCCGACGGATCTCATGTAGTCGAAGTAGGAGAGCAGGAGCTGATGGTATACGAACGTTCGATTGACTCCTTGTTTCCGGTTTCGTTCGAAGACGTTTGGAACGGAATCCAGGATTTGGATCACAAAAACAACTTGTGGTGTCTCCTCGAATCGGACTGATGTATCCATTGGGGCTGCATTGTGAAGAAGATGGTCTTCATTGCATAGAAAACATCCATTACTTCAGTTTGGCTTCCTGGAAAAACATAGACTGAAGTACAATGGTGGCTAAAAAAGGATGCTTAGAAAATCTCTCCAAAATTTAAAACTCTAACTTGTTTAGTATGTTTCGAAATAGGACTTGAAAGTTGACAACCGTAAAACCTATATTAGAAGGGCTTCCTAACTTTCAACTTTGACCCATTTTTTCTTGTTTCTTGTCAAAGATATAAAAAAGTTGTCAACTGATAAAATTTTTATCTAATTATCAGAAGTTTTTTGTCAAATGCACATTTGTTATATCTTCCACAGGAATCAACATAATTGGGCTCGAATTAGACAAAATGAGGGCCCTTCTATTACAAGTTTAAAGGTTTTTTCCAGTGAGATAAAGTTCCCTTCCGGTCCACCAACTAAACTAGTACATTTTCGCGTAAACATGACAGAGAGTGTTCGAGTACGGGATTCACAAAACCAGAACTGGGCATGCAAACACTCTCTATCATGTGGACGCGCCGATCGATCGGTCGGCGCATGAATTGGGATGTAACAGAATTCAGTTTTCAGCAATTTGGGACCATTTTTTCAGTATTCTCAAAAATTGCGAGTTCAAAATGATACTTACCATTCATTTGAATCGGCACGTAGAATAAAAATTATCAGAAAAATATAAAAGAATCTTTCGAAACCCATTCACAAGGATTTCTGGAAGACCTTGAATAAATAGAGAATACTTAGAATTTTCAGAAAAATAAGAGGAACATTTCCGACTCCAAAGCACACAGGAGTCGACGGAAATCTCCCGGAATATTGTGGCTACCATTCATTCAAGTTGCCAAGCAAAGAAATGACGATTCGACCAACGCGCCGACCAGCAGACGACCAGAGAAGGTGGGCGTGGTTAGTACAGGCGACCACCTGGTGCGCGGGAAGAGACAACGAGTGAGACGGAGTGTTCAAGTGTCTCTTCGACCATGAAAAAAACTTATTACATTGAGTTGGAGAGTGCGAGGAGAGGGAGATTGTATGTAATGACCCTAGATGAGATTAGAGGAACAGATTGGGACGATTAACCTTCCGAGGAGTAAATTTGGAGATGTCGAAAGAGACCCTTCTGTCCTTGACAGGAAAAAAAAGTATTCGAAGATATTAGAGAGAGGTTAACTCTATAAACTTTGACAGAAATAAGAATTTTACTAAGACTTTGACAAAAATAATCTCTTCTATTGAAAATTATGATGAATTTCCTGAAGAATCTATGAGAAAAACAATTCAATAGGGATTTCTTGGCACAATTATTTTATTGAGGTGTTCAAAAAAATTAGTAATTAAGGGTAATTAGTGAAAATTTGACATGAAAATCGCAATGAGAATGCAGGAAAATTTTGTGGGACCGCTAATTATCTATATTCGAAGGATCGAAAATGTTAAAATAAACGAATTTAACATAAAAAAATGGAGACTCAGAATTCGAAAGTTTGACGGGACCGGTGGACAATCGAACTCGAGAATAAAACAAATTAGAAAACAATTACATAATTAAAGCACATGAATATCACATGAAAAGTAGATTTCAAGTAAAGTAAGAGAAATCTCAAACAGAACTTGGCTCTGGAACTCTATGAAAACTTTGAGGGACTGGTCTAGAAAACCATAAGTTCATGGGGTTAGAAGGCCTAGAGAATCAAGGGGGGGGGGGGGGAGGAGTTTCTGAAATTTCCAACCCATCATCCTACCAGAGCTTATTCCGTTCGCTTGAATCGATGTTTTGCCTTTTTTTCCAATAGTTGATTGATTCCAAATCCAAAGAACCACTGAAAAAAGAACTAGTTAGCCTGAAATGTATTTTTGTTTAAAACTCACAGCTTTCATCATCTCCAAACAACCAAGATCCTACCAGGCCGCGATATGGATTAATGCCAGGCGAGCAAGAATTCTGTCTAAATTCTCATTGATTTCTCAAATTTCTGATGTTGTCAAACTCACCATTACTCGAGCTGACTTCGCAGACTTGAATTGGTTGTGCGGCTTTTTTCCCAATCCTTGTTTGGCCAGCCATCCCAACTCAAAAAAATCTTGGGTACCTGGAAACGGAACCTGTTCAACTCTAAAGTAATTTTTCAAAACTCACAACTCTCCCGCTATCACGAAACCATGGTTTCTGGTTCAAAATCTTGCTCTTGAACCAAACGGATTGCCATATGGGGTTCAGATCCGGTGACCAGGCGCACAACCATGAGCTCCGCGGGTCGCCATATGGATTAACGTCCGGCGATTAAGGATTCTATCTAAATTCTTCTTTACTTTTCAATTTTCTCATGTTTATAAACTAACCATCACTAGAGTTGACTTCGTTGACTTGGTCTGGCAAGCCCACATCTTTCAACTCACTTGTCGATGTCACAATTCTGCAAAATGACAATTTTTTACGGTAATTATTTGGAAATTAAATGAAAAGAAGGGTCGTACCTCGGCCTACATATAAAGTGCTGGGGAAAAGGGTAAAGACCATTTATCTTGAGCATGAACTATTTACCATCGCTTTGCACAAGAAAAGTTGAGTTCAAATACTCCACTCGGTCATTCAGGAGGGCAAAAAAAAAGACTAAAGAAGCGAGAGAAAAGAATGAATTCAAATGAGAAAAAAGGCTTTCGGGGTGAAAAATCAATAACATATAACTATTGGCCCCCTGGCAAAAATTCAAAAAACCACCTGTGGGGAAATACTACACACCCTGAAGAAACGCAGAGAGGGGAAAGAGGCGCGTCAATCGAGGAGGCGCCGCGAAAATAGATCAAAAATGCTATGTGGTTTTGGGGATGAAGAGGGTCCACAGTTCAGTAGAGCGCACTTTCGATATTTCAAACTTTAATGAGTTTTTCTCTTGAAAAGAGTCACGATGTTGGAAGTATCACTCTCGAATATAACGAGAAAAAATGTAAAAGATAAACAATTGGATTTCTTTACACAATAATTTATTGAGGTATTTAAAAAGAAAAATGAGTTCTCCGAAATCTTGGTACTTCTTGATCCGCTTCTCTCGCACTCCTTTGTCCAAGACTCTTCGATACCAATCGATCAGTTTGTCGATTTCCAAATATTGCTGATCCTCTGGGTAAATGTTGAAGACGGAGTCATCTCCTTTGACTGGAGGATCGGACCAAATGTAGCCATTGAGAAGCCCCAGAGATCTGGCAAACTCAAAGTAGGACAATAAGATTTCCGAGTAGATTCGCTTCCGAAGGTCGGTCTCCAAGTACTTCACAGAATCCAGGTAGTCAATGACAAACCAGGACTTCTGGTCAGCTAGATCCTGATACTCCTGGACAAACATCATGAAGAACACCTGGTCCACTCCATCTTGTCTTTGGAAGACGGCGATGGCACGAGTCTTGAAGCAAATCTCCTGCCCATATTTTTGCTCGAAGACGTCGGAATAGTGTTTTGAAGCGACACTTTTCGTGGACTGCTTTTGGTCCGATCCTTATAACAAATCTCCTTTCCAACTTTCGCCTCGAAGACCTTGGAATAGTGTTTTGCCTACCACCGATCGGATTGAGATTCGACATTGTTGCTCCTTCATGATTGCATTCAGCTTCTCCTCCATCATCGTGACCATTCTAGATTGTCCCTTCTCAGCTATCCGGTCTTCTCCATGCATTCCTCACATTCTTTCCTGAGCATCTTCTGTTTGGGACGTTGTACCGGCTCTGAAAAGGAAAAAATGGAGAGAATGAAGACAATTCCTATTCCATGTAGATGCCCACTCTCTACGCACACTTTGAGCTCGATTATCTCAGTTCCTCCGAGAGATATGAAAAATGTGTCAACTGATAAAATATTGGTGATAATATGATAAATGATTCATTAGTTGAAAACTTTTCGATATTTGCTACAGAAACTGAGATATATCCTTCAAAGTTGACTACCTTAAAACTTGTATTAGAAGGGATCCCTCACTTTCAACTTTGAGCTAATTTTTATCGCTTCCTGTCAAAGATATAAAGAAGGTGTCAACTGATAAAATGTTTATTCTAATATCAGACGTTTTTTGTCAGTTGACACATTTTTGATATCTTACGCAAAAATCTAGATATTTGAGCTCGAAGTTTACAATTTGGGGACCTTTCTATTACAGGTTCTACAGTATCTTCCGGTGAGAAATAGTTTCATTTTGGTCGATCGAAAATGAGCGGCCACCAGTGAGTGTTTTGACAAAAGTAAAAAATGCGTCGTAAAATGAAATACTGGGTACGCAAACACGCTCTAGCATGTGGACGCACCGATCGATCGGTCAGCTCGGTCGGCTAAAATTCCCTAAATAAGAGTGAAAATGCGAAAATCTGATAACACACTGAGCCTAAATTGAGCCGTTCAGTTATTTTTGGGATCACTTTTTTGAAAAAAAATTTTAATTTTTGAAAAAAGTTTGAAAAAAAAGAAAAATTTTGAAAGAAACTTTAAATTTAGAAATGACACTTACCATTTATTTGGATTGAGTCGTAGAATAATAGTCTTCAGAAAAATAAAAAAGAATCTTTCGAAATCCATTCACGAGAATTTCTAAAAGACCTTGAGTAAATAGAGAATACGTAGAAGTTTCAGAAAAATAAGGGAAACATTTCCGACTCCAAAACAGACAGGAGTCGACGGAAATGCCCCCGGAGTATTAAGGCTACTATTCATTCAAGTTGCCAAGCAAAGAAATGACGATGAGTAGGAAGGATCGACAAGACACACAGAGACAAGGTGGGCGTGGTTAGTACAGGCGACCAGGTGGGTGCGCGAGAAGAGATAACGAGTGAGAAGGAGTGTTCTAGTGTCTCTTCGACCTTGACAAAAACTTATTACATTGGGTTGGAGAGTGCGAAGAGAGGGAGATTGTATGTAATGACCCTAGATGAGATTAGAGGAACAGATAGGAACGATTGACCTTCCGAGGAGTCCATTTGTAGATGTCGAAAGAGACCCTTCTGTCCTTGACAGGAAAAAAAAGTATTCGAAGATATTAGAGAGAGGTTGACTCTATAAACTTTGACAAAAATAAGAATTGTACTATGACTTTGACAAAAATAATCTCTTCTATTGAAAATTATGAGAATTTCCTGAAAAATCATAAAAAATAACAATTCAATTGGGATTTCTTGGCACAATGATTTTATTGCGGTGATCAAAAACAGAGTAATAAAGGGAAATTAGTGGAAATTAGACAAGAAAATCGCAATGAGAACGTTGGAAAACTTTATGGGACCGCAAACAATCTATATTCAAAGTATCGATCAAATGTTAAAATCAAATCACATGTTAACATGAGTTGAACATAAAAAGGGACCAGTGAACAATTGAACTCGAGAATAAAACAAATTTGAAAAACATGGTATATTAAAACACACGAATTTGACATGAAAAGCGGATTTCAAGTTAATCAAGATAATTTTCAAACAAAATCTGACCTTTCAATTCAATGAAAACTTTGAGGAACCGGTGAACAATTGCAACCGGGGAGCAATGTGGGACATAAACACAAAAATAAAATTAAACAAACAACATAAGCAAGTAGCTCAAATGTTAATTGTGGGTAGAGAATCTACAAAACCATCACTTAACGAGGGGGGGGGGTAGGGGCGAGAAGGGAAGGAGTGGAGTTTTTATCAATTTTCAAACGTACCACAATAGGGCTTCACCCTCACTAGAGCAGATGTCGTTCACTTGAATTGAGTCATTTATTCCAATTGTTGGTGGGCAATGGGTCCAAATCCAAAGAACCGCTGAAAAAAGAAGTAGTTAGCCTGAAATGTATTTTTGTTAAAAACTCACAGCTTTCATCATCTCGAAACAACCAGGATCCTATCAGGTCGCGGTGTGGATTAAGGTCAGGTGAGCAAGAATTCTGTCTAAATTCTCATTGATTTCTCAAATTTCTGATGTTGTCAAACTCACCATTACTCGAGCTGACTTCGTAGACTTAGATTGGTTGTGCGGCTTTTCTCCCAATCCTTGTTTGGCCAGCCATCCCAAACTCAAAAAGATCTTGCGTACCTGGAAACGGAACCTGTTCGACTCTGATATAATTTTTTCAAAACTCACAACTCTCCCGCTATCACGAAACCATGGTTTCTGGTTCAAAATCTTGCTCTTGTACCAAACGGATTGCCATATCGGGTGCAGATCCGGTGACCAGGCGCACAACCATCAGCTCCGCGGGTCGCCATATAGATTAACGTCCGGCGATTAAGGATTCTGTCTAAATTCCCCTTTATTTTTCAAATTTCTCATGTTTTGACACTCACCATCACTAGAGCTGACTTCGTTGACTTGGTCTGGCTATTCCACGTTTTTCTTCAATCCGCTTGTCGATGTGGAATTTCTGTGAAATGACAACTTTTTTTAACGGTTTTTTGTAATTTGAGGTTTTGCAAAACGAAAAATACGGCAACATGTCTCATTGGCTTACAGGGTGGCGCATAATTACTTGCACAAAAGTTTGTACAACCATAAAATTTGAATGAAGAGATGTACTGGGCTGAAATTTCGAGTGCAACAATTTACATAACTAATCAACAAACTGGCCTAATTTCAAATTAAGGTAACAACTTTGAGCTGAGTTATCGCATGTCAAATTTGCTCCAACTCATGAAATCACAAAAATGACCCTGTTAGTGCAAATTAAACCTGTTTTAACGAAAACCTAACGAAGTCTATCGAAGTGTTTTCTTTTGAAATGTGGAGATACATACTTTTTCTATTATTTTACATAGTTTTGAAGGTATTCTAAATACCAATGGACTCGCACTGTAGTCAGTAACAACATAAGATTTGGAATGCACGCGGCTTATCTGTATTTTCAGGTCAACTTTGCCTACCCATAAAAACTATAGTAATAATAGCGAGTAGTTGAAAATTGGTATTTATCAAGATCAACTCTCTCAAAATTATCTGTGAAAATTTGAAATTGCTACAAAAGCAACAAAATTGGTAGCCAACAGTTTTCCAAAGAGGCCGAAATTAGAAAATTTTCAGTTTTTTGAAATAAATTGGCTTAACGACCTAATATATACGACTTTGAGTGTTGAAATTTTATTATAATTGCATCAGAATTGTTTATAATAATTTGTAACCCTGTCAACGCATTATTTTTGACATTCGGTTCACAAGGCAAAATTCGACTGGAATTCTAAGCCATATGTAGGTTGACTATTCAAGTGATATCTCTGGACAAATGCATTCAATCAACGTCAAAGTTTGCATAGAAACAATACTTATATGTATCTTACTTCCGACAAAATTTCAGCCAAATCGTACAATCTAACATTTAGTTACATCAGTACAAATCAGGAAATGGCTGCGTGCAAGAAACATTTCGCCGTCCATCTTTGGGCAGCCATAAAAACACTGAAACTTGAGCAAATATTTTGAAAATTTCAGTACATGTGCATCAACTAAAGAGTTACATTTTTGCTAATTTTCATGCTTCCATCTTACTTATGCCAGAAGATATGCCCGTTTTCATTGGTGCAAGTAATTATGCGCCACCCTGTATGTGAAAGGGGTTGAAAATAGGTAAAGACTGTTTATCGTGTGCATGACATCGCTTCGCACAAGAAAAGTTGAGTCCAAACACTCCACTTGGACATTCAGGAGGGCATAAAAAAGACTAATGAAGCGAGTGAGAAAAATGAATTCAAATGAGAAAAAAAGACTTTCGGGGTGAAAAATCAATAACATATAACTATTGGCCCCTTGGCAAAAGTTCAAAAAACCACCTGTGGCGAGATACTACACACCCCGGAGAGACGCAGAGAGGGGGACGAGTGCGTCAATCGAGGAGGCGCCGCAAAAATAGATCAAAAGGGCTATAAGTGTGGTTTTGGGGATGAAGAGGGAAGGACCACAGTTCAGTAGAGCGCACTTTCGATATTTCAAAAATTAATTACTTTTTCTCTTGAAAAGAGTCACGATGTTGGAAGTATCACTCTCGAATATAACGAGAAAAAAATCAAAAAGAAAAACAATTGGATTTCTTAACACAATTATTTATTGAGACATTTAAAAAATATTTAAGTTCTCCGAAATCTTGGTACTTCTTGGTCCTCTTCTCTCGCACTCCTTTGTCCAAGGCTTCCCGATACCAATCGATCAGTTTGTCGATTTCCAAATATTGCTGATCCTCTGGGTGAATGTTGAAGATGGAGTCATCTCCTTTGACTGAAGGCTTTGCCCAGATATATCCATGAAGAATCCCCAGAGATTTGGCAAAATCAATGTAGGTGAGCAGAATTTCCTGGTTGATCTGCTTCCGAAGATCGGCCTCCAAGTACTTCACAGAATCCAGGTAGTCAATGACAAATCAAGACTACTGATCAGCTAGACTCTGATACTCACGGACAAACAGCATGAAGAACATCTGGTCGACTCCATTTTGTCTTTGGAAGACTGCGATTGTCCGATCCTATCTCCTTCCCAAATTTTGCCTCGAAGACGTTGGAATAGTGTGTTGCCTACCATCGATCGGACTGAGATTCGACATCGTTGCTCCTACATAATTGCATTCAGCTTCTCCTCCATCATCGTGACCATTCTAGATTGTTGCTTCTCAGCTATCCGGCCTTCTCCATGCATTCCTTACATTCCTTCCTGAGCATCTTCTGTTTGGGACGTTGTACCGGCTCTGAAAAGG
The DNA here is from genome assembly GCA_027920645.1 of Caenorhabditis nigoni. Taxonomy (NCBI): domain Eukaryota; kingdom Metazoa; phylum Nematoda; class Chromadorea; order Rhabditida; family Rhabditidae; genus Caenorhabditis; species Caenorhabditis nigoni. The sequence goes on from CP115869.1 coordinate 4,468,864, forward strand.
AAAAATAGATAGAATAAAGACAATTTTTATTCCATGTAGATGCCCACTTTCTACTTATACTTCTAGCTCGATTATCTCAGTTACTCCAAGAGATATCAAAAATGTATCAACTGATGAAATATTGGTGATAATATGATAAATGCTTCATTAGTTGAAAACTTTGTGATATCTGGTACAGAAACTGAGATATATAGTTTCGAAGTTGACTACGGTAAAACCTGTATTAGAGGGGATCCCTAACTTCAACTTTAAGCTAATTTTTATCGCTTCCTGTCAAAGATATAAAGAAGGTGTCAACTGATTAAATGCTCATTCAAATATCAGACGTTTTTTGTCAGTTGACACATTTTTTATATCTTTCACAGAAATCGAGATAATTGAGCTTTAAATTGACAAAATGAGGACCCTTCTATTACAGGTTTTACGGTATCTTCCGGTGAGATAAGGTTTCATTTTGGTCAATCAAAAATATACAGACGCCTGTTTGTTAAAAAATGAGCGCCGATCGATCGGTCAGCTCAGTCAGCTATCGACTACGGTAAAAATGCCAAAATCTGATAACAGACTAATGTAAGCCAAAAATTGAGTTGTAACTGAGTTCAGTTCTTAGCAATTTCTCGTATTGGGGTCAGTTTTTTAAAACTTGAAATCAAATTTTTAGCTCAAAACATGATACTTACCATTTATTTGGATCGGCGTGTAAAATATAAATCATCAGAAAAATAAAAAAAGAATCTTTCGAAACCCATTCAGAAGGATTTCTGAAAGACCTTGAGTAAATAGAGAATACGTAGAAATTTCAGAAAAATAAGGGGAACATTTCCGACTCCAAAACACACAGGAGTCGACGGAAATGCCCCCGGAAGATTGTGGCTACTATTCAGTAAAGTTGCCTAGCGAAGAAATGATTGATTTTCACCAATGCGCCTGCTCTGACCAGCAGACGGCCAGAGTAGGAAGGATGAATGAGAGACACAACGAATCATAGTGAGAGTGGTTAGTACAGGAGACCAGGTGGGTCTAAGGGGAAAGAGAACGGGTGAGAAGGAGTGTCCTAGTGTCTATTTGACCTTGACAAAAACGTATTACATGGGATTAGAGAGTGCGAAGAGAGGGAGATTGTATGTAATGAGGCTAGATGGGATTAGAGGAACAGATTGGAACGATCGACCTTCCGAGCAGTACATTTGGAGATGTTGCAACAGTCCCTTCTGTCCTTGACAGGCAACAAATTATTCGAAGATATTAGAGAGTACAAGGATAACTCATGAACATCAATGTAGTCAAAGAGACTAACAATGTCGAGAGGAACAGAATGGGAGCATTGAGACTTCGAAATCTGTCTGATGAAAAATACACCCACTTCAATCGCTTTCAAAAAATTATGTTTTTCTCAGATTTTCAGAAGAAAAAAAATGTAATGTGACTAGATTGGATTAGAGGAACAGATAGGAACGATTAACCTTCCGAGGAGTACATTTGGAGATGTTGCAACAGTCCCTCCTGTCCTTGACAGGCAACAAATTATTCGAAGATATTAGAGAGTACAAGGATAACTCATGAATGTCTCTCTTTGACTTTGACAAAAATAATCTCTTCTTTTAAAAATTATGATGAATTTCCTGAAAAATCTAGAAGAAAAACAAGTCAATAGGGATTTCCTTGCACAATGATTTTATTGAGGAGTTCAAAAAATGAGTAATTAAAGGTTGCAGAATCAATGAATCAATAGACAATGAACAAATGATGCGAATCAGCTAGATTCCAAAAATGTTCTTTTAAGAATTGCAGATTATTCAACACTTGAAATAAATGTCATTTCTGGAAGATCTGGATCAAAACAGATTGCATTTTAAATTTCCTTATCCATGAAAGGCAAATCGGATTTCCAAGCGCTGAGTCGGTTCAACCTGTCGTCTGTACCGAATGTCAATCCGAGTTGCTTTTTAACCAGTCTTTGTGTCACATGAACAGCTGAAAGTTTTGAAATTTGATTACCTCAAAACATATAAAAGAAGAGCAAATTTATCACAGTTTCTATAAAAGATACAAAAAGTTCACAACTGATAACTTATTTATCATAATCTCAGAAACATTTTACCAGTGGACACATTTTTGATATCTTTTATCACAGCCAAGAAAAATTAGCTCAAACGTGACAGTTTGGTGAAAACTCACTATCTTTTGTCATTCCAACCTGGAGACATTTTTGGTGTCGACAATACTGGCATATACGGTTCTCACGGCTGATTTCACAAGATTTCTCTCTTCTACATTCGTAATCAGTTCGACGGCTTTTAATTCGACGGAAGAATGCCTGAAAAAAAACATGTTAATAGAAGTTTGAAATTTTCTGTACCCCGAACTTCATGCAAAACTCTAAAGCAACAAATAATATGTTTGGTTCACATGGATCTGTCATGTAAGATTTCAAATAAGCGTCAACTGATAAAATGTTTGTGATATTATGATTAAAATTTTAAAAGGTGACAACTTTTTGATATATTTTACAGGAACAGAAATTTTGAATAAAATACAAAGTTACAGGTCCCAGCTCGATATCATACATTCTTCAAAAGACGAAACATTTCAGTTGTTTCAGTGTAGCAACATTTTCAAAAAGTATTTCTCACCTTACAACCTTCACACGACATCACTCCATAATGAATCCCACTGGCTTTGTCTCCACATACTTCACAGATCTCTTTTTTTTGTTGAACTTTGTTAACCAAGCCGACATATGGATATGGTCCGAATAAGGCTGAAAAAGAATTATTGTATTTTTCAGGGTCCTAGAATTCCCGTTGAAACAGCCCCGTTGAAACCAGGCCCGCTAAAACCAAAAACTCTCGAGTTCAAAAGTCATACTTACCATTCATTGGAGTCGGCGCCTTGAATATAAATATTTAGAAAAATCAAAAAGAATCTTTCAAAATCCATTCACAAGGATTTCTGAAAGACCTTGAGTAAATAGAGAATACGTAGAATTTTCAGAAAAATAAGGGGAACATTTCCGACTCCAAAGCACACAGGAGTCGACGGAAATGCCCCCGGAATGTTTAGGCTACCATTCATTGAAGTTGCCAAGTAAAGAAATGATTGATTTTCGTCATCGCGCCCGCTCTGAACAGCAGACGACCAGAGTAGGAAGGATAAATGAGAGACGCGGCTATTCAAGATGGAAGTGGTTAGTACAGGAGACCAGGTGGGTGCGCGGGGAAAGAGAACGGGTGAGAAGGAGTGTTCTAGTCTCTCTTCACCTTGACAAAAATTATTACATGGGGTTGTAACCTTTTATTACATGGGGTTGTGAATGTGAAGAGAGGGAAATCGTATGCAATGCGACTAGATTGGATAAGAGGAGCAAATTGGAACGATTGACCTTCCGAGGAGTACATTTGTAGATGTCAAAAGAGTCCCTTCTTTCCTTGACAGGAAAAAGTTATTCGAAGATATTAAAAAGTACAAGGATAACTCTATAAACATCAATGTAGTTAAAGAAACTAACAATGTCTAGAGTAACAGATTGAAAGCATTGAAACTCAAAAATCCGTCTGATGAAACGTACATCAGCTTCGATAGTTTTCAAAAATTGTGATTTTCTCAGATTCTCAGAAGAACAAACATCCTTTTGACTATCTGAAACCCCATTCCACACATATCACAAACCTTATAATAATGATTGAAATCAAGGATAACTTGATTATTTACAATTTTAAGTCATTTAGAATCACTTTCGACCGTCCGAATTCGATAAAACGTTTTATCGGTAATCCGCAAATAACTTAAAAAAAATAAAAAATTGAACAGTTCACTTTTTAATATTTTTTGAATTTACCACGTTTTTCAACAAAAATTCACGATGTTGCAACTATCATTTTGGATATCATGGGAAATTTTTCATGGTTGCAACGGGCCGGGCCGGGCCGGGCCGGAAGAGGAATTTCCTCGGCCCGGCCCGCCTACCACTGTTGAAAATTTTCCAATGAAAATTTGGGAAATTTTTTGAATTAAAAAACAAAAAAGGTTGCATATTTCAACAAAATTAACAAGGTATGATATAGTCGAAAAATAGAACATTTTTGTCTAAATTTTTGGAAAAATTTCGAAAAAAATTCGAAAAAATCAACGCCTGTAGGAACCCCGGGCCGGCCGGGCCGGCACTTCATCGGCCCGCCAAAATTCTCGACGGGCCGGCCCGCGGGCCGGCCCGTGATTTTGCAACTATGAAATTTTTTGAAGATCTCAGAGAAAACATTTCAATGTGGATTCGTTGGCTCAATGAATTTATAGCGGTGTAATATCGTTAATTAAGGGTAATTATTGGTAATTATGGGTAATTAGAGGACATTTGACATGAAAAGCGGGATAAAAAAGGTACAACATTTTCACAGGGCCTGTGAACAATCATTATAATTGTGAATCGAATTTTAAAGAACAATTAAAATTTGAAATAAAAAGTGAAACTGAAAATCCAACCTTACGATACCGGTGAACAATTGAAATAATCGGGAATGAATGAAAAAACCGCCCACTGAGGATTTTTATCCAAAATGCTCCCATAGATTATGAATTGGTAATTGTAGACAATTTGAGGGAACTAGGCATGATAAGTGAAACTCAAAAGTTGGAAATTTTGGGGGACAGTTGATCATCTATATTGGAAGAATCAATAAACTTGAAAAAAGAATCAACTTTGGCGTTTTAATTGGGAGAAGGGGTGAAATTTTTTAAAAGTTTATAAACAAACAGAAAAACGTACATAAAAGCTTGATTGGGGGTGGGAGGATCTAGGATGCCATAACTTAATGAGGATGAGATGGTCTAGACAATCAAGGAGGGGGGGTGGAGTTTCTGAAATTTCCAACCCACCATCATTCCAGAGCTGACGTCGTTCACTTGGATTGGTGGTTTGCCTTTTAATCCAATTGTTGATGAACCATTGTGCCGAATCCAAGGAACCACTGGAAACAGAACTACTAGTTAGCCTAGAAGGTTTTTTGTTCAAAACCCACAGCTCCCATCATTTCCAAACCATGATCCTAGCGGGTCGCCACATGGATTAAGATTCGGCGAGCAAGAAACCTGTCTAAATTTTCATTGATTTCTCAAATTTAACATGTTCTTCAACTCACCATTACTTGAGCTGACTTCGTTGACTTGGATTGGTTGTTCGTCATTTCTTGCCCAATCCAATCCTTGACAGGCCATAAGTCAATCCAAGAAAACACAGCGTGCCTGGAAACATAACCAGTTAACCTAAACAATAATTTTTGTTCAAAACTCACAGCTCCCAATATCTCGAAACCATGGTTGCTGGTTCAAAACTTTGCTCAAGCCTATGAGTCGCCGCATGGGATTAAGTTCCGGTGAATAGGCGCGGGGTTTTTCTTCTCATATGCGCTCCTGCTAATCTAAAAATTCTCATATTAAAATTCTAGAGTTTCTCATGTTTTCGAACTCACCATCGCACTAAATCTGATTTCGCAGACTTGAAGTGGTAGTTCGGCATTTTTCCATTTGTTGACTGTGTACCTAAAAACAGAAAAAAATTAGACTACATTGTCTTTCTTTCCAAAACTCACAGTCTTTCCATTGTCTCGAAACCATGGTTGCTGGTTCAAAATGTTGCTCAAGCCTAGTGAGTCGCCGCATGGGATCAAGTTCCGGTGAATAGGCGCGGGTTTTTTTCTCATTTGCGCTCCTGGTACCAGTATCTAAAAATTCTCATATTAAAATTCTAGAATTTCTCATGTTTTCGAACTCACCATCGCACTAAAGCTGATTTCGCAGACTTGAATCTTGCTCAAGCCTAGCGGATCACCATTGGAGGTTCAAATCTGGAGAGCAGGCGCGGAGCTTTCGATCTCATCCGGTGCCTTCATCTGAAAAAGTTCTCTTAAAATTTTCACATTAATTTCGATTTATAATAAATTTAAACATTTTTTACCCCTAGAGCAACACAAACTGCAAAAAAAAAAACGCTGAAAATTAATTGAAGGCGAAAAGAAAGAAAGAAAAAATGAAGAATAAAATGTTGAAAAAAAAAAGAGAAAACGAGACCGCCACCGCAACAACCAGTAGATCAAAATTTGTAGATCAAAGTTTTATTTGCTAAAGTTCCGCCGTTTTCAATGCATTTTTGAGCTCTTTTTAAAATTCAAAACTCTGTGCACCATTGCTTTTGCCTAAAGTTATTGATCCGCAAGTGCAAAAATTGAAACGAAATTTAATTTTTTCATAGAATTAGATTTTTTTTAATTTTTTAATTGAAAATATTTTCAAAAAGTAATATCAAAAATATGTATCGCATTTGCTCAGCAAATAAGTTTTGCCGGCGCCTACTACAGTTAAAACATTTCCGATGTAAAATTGAGTAATTTTTTTTTGAATTAAAAAAGAAAAAGAGGTTGTGATTCGGAAGATGAAGAGGAACTACTGGAAAGGCTTGAGAGCAGTTCAGTAGAGCGCACTTTCGATATGTTTTGAATGTACTTCTTTTTTTCGTGAAAAAAGTCACGATGTTGCAAGTATCACTCTCAAATATAACGAGAAAAAATCAAAGAGAAAAAAAATGGATTTCTACACACAATCATTTATTGAAATATTGAAAAAAAATCTTTAATTAAGTGCACTTTTCTTCGACGATCCCCAAACTCTGCATTCTTAATGGCCAGATGCTTCCAAAATTTGTCTCTCAAAATTCTTCTCCTTTCCACTCGCCAACATCGCCTTGCTCCATAGCTCTCCAGCGAACCATCCGTCTCGAATAAGATTGAAATCCTTGTACTCCTTGATGATTCCTTCGGCCTTTCCTTGATCCATTATTGTTCTGTAGCATCTTTTCAGGCTTTCCGGATGGACATGAAAGATGTCATCATCTCCCTTTGAAGGTGGATCCGATTGGAAGTGACCATGAAAATCCCGACTGATCTCATGTAGTCGAAGTATGAAAGAATGAGCTGGTGGTATCCAAACGTGCGATACACTCCTTGAAGGTAGTCAACTGAATCCAAGAACTGGATCACAAAAAAGCTCCTGGAGTCCCCTCGAATTGGTCTAATATACTCTTGGGTCTGGATGGTGAAGAATATCATGTCACCGTCATCTTGGCGCTGGAAGGCGTGGGTGGCTCGAGTACGGTATCTTATTTTCGCTCCATATTTGAAACTCATTTCCAAGGTGCTTCGGGACCAAGCATCGAGTAAGGACTTGTTTCTCGGAGGTGCAGCATAGAATTTTGATTTTCGAGACATCACCATCTTCTTCATGAATACGTTGGTTGATTCGCTGCTCCATAAGACTTGCTCCTTTCTCCATGGGCATCATTTCAATCCTTGGCGTATCCTTCTTCTTGCACTTATCACACTAAAACTCATCCTCGTATCCGAGAAGAGCAGGAGTTGATGGTATACGAACGTTCGATTTAAACCAAATTGCAAATGGTGACTCGGGTGTGGTAGCTATCCTTGTCCTGGGGCAAGTTAAGCTGGTTTGCGGTAGAATGCGTGCTTCGCTTTGGTGACAATTGTAGATATCTCAAACTTGGGTAATTAAACCATTTATATAAAATTAAGATTAAACCATTTATATAAAATACATTTATATAAAATAAAGAGAGGATTATACACAAATTATATAAAAAGGAATACGAAATTTATAGAATTGAGTATACTCCAGCCTGCACAGTGATCGTCTCCTTAATTGCGTCTGTCCCTGCTTGACTGTTGTCGTCTCGTCGTAGCTCTCGCCTCGGCGTCTTGATTGGTCCCTGGAATGGTCACGACGGCGTCTCTGTTCGTCGTAGCTCCGACTGGTGCTTGGTCCATCGTCTCGTCTGTTGAAATAGTCGTCTGGGGTAGTTTCTTCGTCGTTGGTCTGGAGATGGAGAACGTCGTCGTGGGGTGTAGTCGGCAGGACGTCGGAAGACTACTCGAGGTGATGCACAGATAGAGTAGTGGTGGTCCGTTCCGGTATGGCAATATCTGCAAACCTCCTTGCCACATTTCATTCCACATCTGTATTGGGGAAGTGTCAAGCACTTCCTGCATCTTCCGAATCGGTGTAGAGCGTCTTCTCGTTCCATGGGGTCGACAACTTTCCCACAACTGTCCGAGTAGTGGTTTCGTCCACAAAAGGCACAATCATTTCTGGCCTTTTTCGTCACGTAATCCGCAGGGTAGATGACCCTGTTATTCTCCGACGGCGACTGTTGTCTTCTCTTGGGCTCTGGGGAGCCTGGTGTCCATTGTCTCGAGCGTGGTCTCTTCGGGGACGTTGATGCAGTTGATCTTCTTTCCGGTGACGAATGTTTCGATGACTGTTCTGATGACTCCTTTGGGACGGAATCCAAGAGTTGAATCACAAAAACAACTTCCCGGGTCTCCTTGAATCGATTGGATGTATTCTTGGGTCTGCATTGTGAAGAATATCACGTCCCCTTTGTTTTTTCCCTGGAAACACATATATTAAAATCCAATGCTGGCTAAAAAAGATGTTCAAAAATATAATGTCCAATTTCCCTAACAAAATTTAAGGTCTAACTGGTTTAGTATTCTCCGAAATTCTCACAATCAGATGAACAGAGAAAATGCCGGAAACTAATAATAGACGAAGTCAAGCCTTGGGCCGTAACTGAGTTCAGTTTCGAGCAAAATGAATCATGTTGGGATTACTTTTTCAGAAGCTAAAATAAATTCTCGAGTTTAAAAATAATACTTACCATTCATTAGGGTTGCCGGACATAATATGAATCATCAGAAAAAAACAGAAAGGATTATTGAAAGACCTTGGATAAGTTGAGAATACATAGAAATTTCAGAAAAATAAGGGTAACATTTCCGACTCCAAAGCAGACAGGAGTCGACGGAAATGCCCCCGGAGTATTGGCTACCATTCAGTCAGGTTGCCTAGCGAGGATAATGATTGATTTTCCCCAACGAGCCTGCTCTGGCCAGCAGACGACCAGAGTAGGAAGGTTAAATGGGCGACGCAACGAATCAAGGTGGGAGTGGCTAGTGCAGAAGACCAGGTAGGTGTGCGGGAAAAGAGAACGGGTGAGATGGAGTGTTCTGTTTGACCTTGACAAAAACTTATTACGTGGTGTTAGAGAGTGCGAAGAGGCGCATTGTATGTAATGAAGCTGGATGGGATTAGAGGAACAGATTGGAACGATTGAGGAGTAAATTTGTAGATGTCGCAAAAGTCCCTTCTGTCCTTGAAACGAAACAAAATATTCGAAGATATTAAAGTGTACAAGGATAACTTCATAAATGTAGATAAAAAGAGTAGCAAGGTTGAAAGGAACAGATTGGAAGAACTGACACTCCGAGAACTAAATGCTTGATATTTTGAAATTCTTCTGATAAACACTATGATAAGCTCAAGTTAGCATTCAATTTTTGAAGTTTTTGTTTTCGAAAGTTTTGACGCAAACTCATTATTGTTTTTTTTTTGTTACCGATGGTTTTCATTACTTCCAATAAAAATCTTCAGTCAGTTCTTTATTAAATAAATAGGGAAAAATTCAAGAAAAACTGAGAGAGACGTTATTCACTGAAGCGGTCAACGCTAATTGGTTTCCGGGGAGAAAATTAATAAATATTCAGATTTTGGTGGAAATTAAAGATCTATTAAATCGAAGCATTTGAAAAAATTTCTAAAAAAAACCCAAATAACAATAATTCACATACAAAATTTCACATCCACCCAGGGCTGGGCGAGCAATCGGCTTTCGTGGGAAACGAATTGCAAAACACACGCAATTCGCGAAAAAAGTGGGCGGAGCCATCGCACACACAAAGTATAGCGGCGCGCGGAACCCGGGAAGTGTCGGCCGCTGCAGAGAATGACTACCCTGGCGGCGCGCAGTGAAAAATTAAATCAAAATTCAAATTCCCGCCATTTCGTGTCGAGACCCATCTGAAAAATTGCGTGTGCCTTTAATCTCGAAGTGCACAGCAAGCGCGGAAAATTTGCAAAACGTGAAGGGTTTTCACCCATCCTCCCCCACCCCTGTATCCACCCAAAACAAAAATATAATTTGGGGTTTTCACTTCGTGTTCGCGGGCCAAAAAACAATATTTGAGCAAATGCAATGCATGATTTTAAAAAAACATTGTGGAAAAATGTAGACTCACAAATTGATAGATTATAATTCTATACCAAAAAAGTCAAATTTAGATTTTTTTCCATTTTTTGTGCTCGCGGAGCAATACCCATATTTTGAGCATTCCTGATCGATTTCTCCCGGTACATCTTTTCGGAGATATCTTCACATATAATGTTTGAAAAATACAAACAAACCCGCAAAAAAATCAAAAAATTATATTCACTGTTTTTTTTTTCATTTTATGTGCTCGCGGAGCAACGAAAATTTCATAGTGACGATAAAACTTTGCGGAAGTATCTTTGCTCACAAAATTAAAAAAAATTTCAATGCTGTTCCAAGAAAATTTCAAACGAAAAGTTTTGATCTACAAATTTTGATCTACTGGTTGTAGCGGTGGCGGTCTAATTTTCTCTTTTTATTGTTTTTTTTTTCAACGTCATTCATCATTTTTGTTCATTTCCTTTCGTTTTTTCAGTATTTTATGCGTTTTCTTGCACATTTTGTTGCTTTTTCGTTATACTCCGCATTTAATATAATCTTATAATAACAAAAAATTTCCGTTCCAATTATTTCCATTGTTATTTTTTAAATTATTTCAGGTTCCATATGTCTCACACCGGAACCACTTCACAAAACGGCTCCAGCCAGACTGCATGGCGAATTATCGTACCTGAAATTGTGTCCCAACGCATTCAAGTACGTGTACAAAGGTAAATAATTAATTCCGATTCAAATTCAAAAACTGTTCTTCTAGGTTCACGGGTTGGACTGTGAGCTAGTGCATACTATGAATGGACTCGAAGTGGCAAGAGCGAGAATTGGGGATATGCACTACTTCGATACATCCGTTCTCCCACAATACGAAATCGTCAGTCTAAACACTGCATTCTCTGGAATCACAATGGATCTACCATTTGGCCCACTTGAATGTTGTCGATACGAAGCGATGGATCACAAAAATGTGTTTACCATCATCGAAAGAAGTTCGACCACGCTAAAAGGAGCTTCAACGCATTCAAGTACGTGTATAAGGGCACAACCAGGAGTTTCATGCCAACTCCAGCAGCAAAAAAATGCGAACGACTACAGATCCAAAAAGGTAAACAGTTCATTTTCCAATGAGATTTGAAATAGTGTTCTCTTAGGCTACGGTTTGGATTGCTGGTGCACAATACGAATGAACTGGAAGTGGCTTGAGTGAGCCTGGAGGATATCAGATACCTCGATACATTCGTTCTACCACAATACGAAATCGTCAGTCTGAACACTGCATTCTCTGGAATCACATTGGATCTACCATTTGGCCCACTTGAATGTTATCGATACGAAGCGATGGATCACAAAAATGTGTTTACCATCATCGAAAGAAGTTCGACCACGCTAAAAGGAGCTTCGTCCGCACTTGCTGTTCAGCTTGTCCAAGCAAAGCACGTCTTCGAAGTGATGTGGTCGCAGGCAACTCCAGGATTCCAAAACGCCCACTTCAAATCCAAAAAGGTGAATACATGGTTTTCCAATGCAATTTCAAATATCGTTTTTTAGGTGGACTTGGAATCGTCAGTCTAAATACAACATTCACTGGAATCGCGGAGAAGGATTTATCGTTTGATTCACCTCAATGTGATCGATACATCCGTCTTATTCATGTCCATGGACGAAAGAGGGGAATTCAAGAAACTGGCATTTCAATATTTGGCTGTGCAGATGGATTGCATGGAGACATTCAACAACTGTCGAATAAATGTAAATCTGAAACATTTTTGCTGAGTCGGCCTCGTCAGGGGCATTTTCTGATTTTCAAATGTCATACCCTTTTAATTGAATTATTTCTATTCAATAAACAATTACAAATGATTCCAAATGATTATTTTACTCAACTCACGAGGGGATGTCGTTCAGAAAGCTCTTCAGAATTTTTTCTAAATTTGTACATTTATAGTATTGAGTATAGGCTTTTACGTAATAATAGTCACTACCTGCAAAACTCGATTTTCATGAAATTTGTGTGTGTTTTTATTTGCTGACCCAAAAATGGTATCCGTCCACTCTAAAATTCATCGGGAAGTTGTTCTGGAATAGTGTGTGTTCTTCTTCAATTTATTTATCAATTTCTAATAGTTATCTGGCGCACTTCTTTTTTTGTGATTTGGTCACTTTTCCTTTTTTCTTTATTGCCAACTACTCTACACGCCCTCATATTTCAAAAAAAGATAATTTTTTAAATGTTATTGTTCCCCCTTTTTTCCTGGAAGATAAGTAATTATTCCCAGCTTCCTCTTCTTTTTATCATTGCGGTGTTTTGTTTATATTCTAGGGGTGCTTTTGGTTTTCTATAGCATTTCTCTCTTTTCTTCGAATTTCACGATTCCCCAATTCTCTTATGTGTGATCTGAAAGCGAAGTGTACAATAATATGTGTTATTGTTCATGAATTGAAGGAATATTGTACTTGAGAGGAAATCTGTGGCTACGATATTTGGGACGAATTCCGTTGTGACGTGACTGAGCAGACACTGAGCATTTCATTTCTCCTTTACGACGTTTCCGGCTCGACGCCACCCCGTCTTGTCGCGGCTATATTTGCTCTTTCTGAAGAAAAAATAACAAATCCTGGAATTCACAATTTTTCAGAATCTCATTTTGTCCCGCTCTTTCGAGGGGACTCCAAAAATTGGTAATAATACTCAATGTTTGCTCCTTTGCACGGAAATCTTTAGTAAAAGGCGAAAGATTTTCACGGTCAAATGCAGAGGAACCAGAGTTGATGAGAGCGGTCGCCGCGCGCTATACATGTGCGCCCGTGTACCGACACTTCCCGGGTTCCGCCGCCTGCTATATTTTGTGTGTGGAGTGGGCGGGGCTTAGCGAGAAGAGGGGAAAAAAAAGGAAAAAAAAGGGAAAAAAGCTTGCCTGTTCCCGATAGATACTCGAAATGATGCACGCGAAACTTTGTGGTAACAGTTCGAAAAAAAAGAAAAGTTTGTTGAAATGAGGAGATGGAATTTACAGATATTCGGATTCTGAAATATGACATCATCTGATTTTTTTTTCAATTTTCGAAAATTATGTTACCTTGTCTTTGACGGCTTGTCGTTCTGCTTATTCTTGATAAATCCGTCCAAATACACATTTTTTCTTCTCCATGAAATTAATTTGGGGTTTAGAGGTCTGAAAATATTAAAAGTTTTCATTGAAAGTTCTAAAGAAAAAAAACATTATTTTAGTTTGCTGATTCTGAAAACTTGGAACGACAACAAGGAATTTGTCATCGTGACGTGCGTGACTGGAGATGTATCGATAGATGGCAGTGATTTGGGCGTCCAAAAAAAGAACATTCTGGAAATATTCAGTTTCACAATTTTTTGAATAACAAGTAAATAGTTGAAATGATTATTATTTCGTCTAAAATTTTACATATCAAAACAACGACTGTAGGAAACAGAGAATTCAGGAAAACAAAATTTGGATTTGGTAGTCGGAAGTCGGAAGTAAAGATTTGAAATGTAGTTTTTTTCAATTGCCTACTGTAATTTCTAGCATAACTTATTGTATTGGCGCTAACATAAGTTTCGGCAGAAACTCATTTTTCTTTTTTTTGCTTCCGATGGTTTTCGTTACTCCAGATGAAAATCTCCAGTCATGTCTTTACAGAATAAATAAGGGATACAAAAATTTCAGAAAAACAAACTTTTTTGAGCAAATGCGATGCATTTTTTAAAATATACAGGGTGGATACTAATTATTGATACACAACTTTGCGCCAACTTACACGCCCGTACAGAAGCGCAACGGGCTGCAAATGTTTAAAATTTTGTTAATCACACCTTTTTTTACATATTTGCAAAGTTTCATGTCTTTTTCTCTATTTTGAAAGAAATCGCGAGAGCTTTGCCGTACCATGCAGCGATAATTGAAGTGTTAAAAAGGGAACGTCCAACTCAGACGCCGTCAAAAAGCTCAAGGGGCCAAGAGTCTTGGTTCTAAGAACTGTTTTACCTTACCAGAGACTTCGACTTCAAGATGAATTTCCAAAAGCTGGACATCTATTCACCGTGACTACTCCAGCTGTCGTTAAAGCTGTCCAATAGATAATCCATCAAAAACCGGAAAAGAGCACCAGAAAGATGGTCAACGACGTCTATATGTTCCAAAAATTAATGGAAACTATTGCCAAACAGAATCTGTACTTGCATTCTTATCAAATACAGAAGGCGGAGTTCCACACGGAGAAATACCAGCTGTTTCGGAAGAAAAAAGCACAACATCTCCTCCGCGGCACGCTAGCCATTTTCAAGCCATTTTTGCATTTTCTGATGACGAAATATTTGCTGTTGAGGCTGACGAGAATGGTAAAAACAGCTGTATTATTGCTACTGGCTTTGAAACCGTTAGTAAAAAATAAAAAATTTGCAATGTAAGCCAAGGGTTGTGCCGAAGACACTCAACAGTGAATCAAGGGCAATTTTCCAGAGTTGGTATAGGTTGCAGAAAAGCAGGCTCCGTCGCCATATTTGAATGAATTAGACCATGTCATTTTGGGATATTCTAGCCAGGGGGTCTTTACGGAAAACTACCCAAGTTTGGATTCATTGATAGTTGCCCACGAGAAATTATGGGACGCTCTTCAGCCAAAACGCCTGCGTGCTGTGATCGACTCTTCTCTGGAAGAAATCGAGCTGTGACCAGAGCCGATAGTGGAAAATTTGAAAACTATATATAAATTTTGTTTCTCTATCGTTGGAATATACTACTGTTAAAATTTCAACAGTTTTCAATGTTTTTCAAACGAGTTATGATGTCTTGAATGTGTATCAATAATTAGTATCCACCCTGTAACATTGTGAAAAAATCCACGCTCACAAATTTGAGACATTATATTTTTACACCAAAAAGGTCAAATTTTGATTTTTTTTTCCATTATTTGTGCTCGCAGAGCAACATCTATATTTTGAGAATTTCCGATCACTTTTTCTCCGATACATTCTCGTGGAGATATCTTTACACACAATGTTTGAAAAATTTTAATAACACACAAAAAATCGAAAAATTATATTCAGTGTTTTTTTTATTTCTTTTATGTGCTCGCGGAGCAACGAAAAATTTTCAGACAGATGATAAAACTTTGTGAAAATATCTTCGCTCACAAAATTCAAGTAATTCCATTTCTATTTGAAAAAATTTCAAACGAAAAGTTTTGATCTACAAATTTTGATCTACTGGTTGCAGCGGTGGCGGTCTAATTTCTTTTTTTAATGTTTTTTTCAATGTTTTTTCTTCATTTTCCTTCACCTCTTTTCGTTTTTCTAGTATTTTATGCGTTTTCTTGCAAATTTTGTCGCTTATTGGTTATGCTCCCCATGTAATATCATTTTATGATAACAACAAATTTCCGTTTCAAGTATTTCAAATTATTTTCAATTTACAATTGTTTCAGGTTCCATATGTCTCACACCGGAACCTCTTCACAAAACGGCTCCAGCCAGACTGCATGGCGAACTATCGTACCTGAAATTGTGTCCCAACACATTCAAGTACGTGTACAAAGGTAAATAATTATTTTCAGAACGCAATTTTAAATAGTGTTGTTTTAGGTTCACGGGTTGGACTGTGAGCTAGTGCACACTATGAATGGACTCGAAGTGGCAAGAGCGAGAATTGAGGATACGGACAATCTCGATACATTCGTTCTCCCACGATACGAAATTGTCAATCTAAACACTGCATTCGCTGGAATCACGATAATGGATTCACCATTATGGCCCACATGAATGCTATCGATACGGAGCAATGGCTCCCCAAAAATGTGTATATCACCATCGAAAGAAGTTCGACCACGCTAAAAGGACCTTCAACGCATTCAAGTACGTGTATAAGGGCACAATCAGGAGTTTCATGCCAACTCCAGCAGCAAAAAATGCGAACGACTACAGATCCAAAAAGGTAAACAGTTCATTTTCCAATGAGATTTTAAATAGTGTTCTCTTAGGCTACGGTTTGGATTGCTGGTGCACAATACGAATGAACTGGAAGTGGCTAGAGTGAGCCTGGAGGATATCAGATACCTCGATACATTCGTTCTCCCACAATACGAAATTGTCAGTCTAAACACTGCATTCTCTGGAATCACGATAATGGATTCACCATTATGGCCCACATGAATGTTATCGATACGGAGCGATGGCTCCTCAGAAATGCGTTTACCACCATCGAAAGAAGTTCGACCACGCCAAACGAATCTTCGTCCGCACTTGCTGTTCAGCTTGTTCAAGCATCTTCAACTAATCCAAAAAGGCGAATAGTTAATTTTCCAATGCAATTTCAAATATAGTTTTTAGGTAGACTCGGAGTGGCTGGAAACGGATATGAAAGGACGAGTTATTCTCAACACATTCTCCCACAGTATGAAATCGTCATTCTAAATACGACATTCACTGGAATCACGGAGAAGGATTTATTGTTATATTCATCTTAATGTGATCGGCACATCTGTATTATTCATGTCCGTGGACCAGAGAGGGGAATTCAAAAAACTGCCAATTCACTATTTGGCTGTGCAGAAAGAGATGGAAACCCAGGAAACTATCATGACCTGCATGGAATGGATATCGCGGAGGCATTCAAAAACTGCCAAACGAATTTAAATCTGAAATGTCTTCTTTCGTTGGCCTCGTTAGGGGCATTTTCTGATTTTCAAAGTGAATTCATTCTGTTCCATTAATATTTATAAACAATATCAAAAAAATTATTATTTTACTCAACTATTATAAACAGCAATTTCAGGAAATCAAAATTTCGAACTTGGTAGTCGGAAGTCGAAAGTAAAGATTTGAAATGTAGTTTTTTTTCAATTGCCTACTGTAATTTCTAGCATAACTTATGGTATTGGCGCGAACATAAGTTTCGGCAGAAACTCATTATTCTTTTTTTTGCTTCCGATGGTTTTCGTTACTCCCGATGATAATCTCTAGTAATGTCTTTTTTGAATATATAGGGGATAAAAAAGTTTCAGAAAAATGAGGAAAGACGTTATTCTATGAAACGGCCAACGCGAATCGGTTTCCGTGGAGAAAATTAATAAATATTCAAATTTGGAAGAAATTAAAGAACTAATAAATCAAATATTTTCAAAACTTTTCTAAAGAAACCCACATAACAATAATTCATATTCAAAATCTCTAACCAAAACAAAAATCTAATTTGGGGTTTAAACTTTGTGTTCGCTGACCAACAAACATTTCCTGAGCAAATGCGTTGCATGATTCAAATAAAACATTGCGGAAAAGTCGCTACACCAAAAAAAGTCAGATTTCGATTTTTCCCATTTTTCGTACACGCAGAGCAACACCCATATTTTCAGCATTCCCGATCAATTTTTTTCAGTACATTTTCGCGGAGATATCTCTACACACAATGTTCGAAAAATCCTAATAACACACGAAAAATCGAAAATTACATTCAGTGTTTTTTCATTTTATGTGCTCGCGGAGCAACGAAAAATTTTTAGACAGATGATAAAACTTTGTGAAAATATCTTTGCTCACAAAATTCAAAAAATTCCAATTCTATTTGAAAAAGTTTCAAACGAAAGGTTTTGATCTACAAACTTTGATCTACTGGTTGTAGCGGTGGCGGTCTTATTTTCTTTTTTTTTCTTGTTTTTTTTTTCAACGTCATTCATCATTTTCCTTCAATTATTTTTCGTTTTTCTAGTATTTTATGCATTTTCTTGCAAATTTTGTCGCGTTATGGTTATGCTCACCATGTAATATCATCTTATAATAACAACAATTCATACACAAAATTTTATCTCTAAACAAAAAAAATCAAATTTGGGATTTTCAGTTTGTGTTCACCGACCACCGAAAACTTTCTGAGCAAATGCGATGCATGATTTAATTACAACATTGTGGAAAAAATTTATACCTACAACTTTGAAAAATTATAATTCTACACAAAAAAAAAAGTGAAAATTAGATTTTTCCCATGTTTTGTGCTCGCAGAGCAACACCCATATTTTGAGCATTTCCGATCAATTTTTTTTTCAGTACATTTTCGCGAAGATGTCTCTACACACAATGTTTGAATAATTTTAATAACACACAAAAAATCGAAAAATTATATTCAGTGTTATTTTTATTTCTTTTATGTGCTCGCGGAGCAACGAAAAATTTTTAGACAGATGATAAAACTTTGTGAAAATATCTTTGCTCACAAAATTCAAAAAATTCCAATTCTATTTGAAAAAGTTTCAAACGAAAGGTTTTGATCTACAAACTTTGATCTACTGGTTGTAGCGGTGGCGGTCTTATTTTCTTTTTTTTTCTTGTTTTTTTTTTCAACGTCATTCATCATTTTCCTTCAATTATTTTTCGTTTTTCTAGTATTTTATGCATTTTCTTGCAAATTTTGTCGCGTTATGGTTATGCTCACCATGTAATATCATCTTATAATAACAACAATTCATACACAAAATTTTATCTCTAAACAAAAAAAATCAAATTTGGGATTTTCAGTTTGTGTTCACCGACCACCGAAAACTTTCTGAGCAAATGCGATGCATGATTTAATTACAACATTGTGGAAAAAATTTATACCTACAACTTTGAAAAATTATAATTCTACACAAAAAAAAAAGTGAAAATTAGATTTTTCCCATGTTTTGTGCTCGCAGAGCAACACCCATATTTTGAGCATTTCCGATCAATTTTTTTTTCAGTACATTTTCGCGAAGATGTCTCTACACACAATGTTTGAATAATTTTAATAACACACAAAAAATCGAAAAATTATATTCAGTGTTATTTTTATTTCTTTTATGTGCTCGCGGATCAACGAAAAATTTTGAGACAGATGATAAAACTTTGTGAAAATATCTTTGCTCACAAAATTCAAGAAATTCCAATTATATTCGAAAAAATTTCTAACGAAAAGTTTTGATCTACAAATTTTGATCTACTGGTTGTAGCGGTGGCGGTCTAATTTTCTCATTTTATTGTTTTTTTTTCAACGTCATTCATTATTTTTCTTCATTTCTTTTCGTTTTTTCAGTATTTTTTGCGATTTCTTGCACATTTTGTTGCTTTTTCGTTATACTCCGCGTATAAAATAATCTTATAATAACAAAAAAATTCCGTTCCAATTATTTCGATGGTTTTTTTTAAATTTGGAATTATTTCAGGTTCCATATGTCTCACACCGGAACCTCTTCACAAAACGGCTCCAGCCAGACTGCATGGCGAACTATCGTACCTGAAATTGTGTCCCAACACATTCAAGTACGTGTACAAAGGTAAATAATTATTTTCCCAATGCAATTTTAAATAGTGTTGTTTTAGGTTCACGGGTTGGACTGTGAGCTAGTGCACACGATGAATGGACTCGAAGTGGCAAGAGCGAGAATTGAGGATACGGACAATCTCGATACATTCGTTCTCCCACGATACGGAATTGTCAGTCTAAACACTGCATTCGCTGGAATCACGATAATGGATTCACCATTATGACCCACATGAATGCTATCGATACGGAGCGATGGCTCCCCAAAAATGTGTATATCACCATCGAAAGAAGTTCGACCACGCTAAAAGGACCTTCAACGCATTCAAGTACGTGTATAAGGGCATAATCAGGAGTTTCATGCCAACTCCAGCAGCAAAAAATGCGAACGACTACAGATCTAAAAAGGTAAACAGTTCATTTTCCAATGAGATTTCAAATAGTGTTCTCTTAGGCTACAGTTTGGATTGCTGGTGCACACTATGAATGGACTCGAAGTGGCAAGAGCGAGGATTGAGGATATGAACTACTTCGATACATTCGTTCTCCCATAATACGAAATCGTCAGTCTAAACACTGCATTCGCTGGAATCACAATGGATCTACCATTTGGCCCACATGAATGTTATCGATACGAAGCGATGGATCACAAAAATGTGTTTACCATCATCGAAAGAAGTTCGACCACGCTAAAAGGAACGTCGTCCGCACTTGCTGTTCAACTTGTCCGAGCACGTTTTTAAGGTGATGTGGTCGTGGACATGCCAACTCCAGAATTCCAAAACGCCTACTACAAATCCAAAAACGTGAATACATGATTTTCCAATGCAATTTCAAATATTGTATTTTAGGTCGAACGGTTCTAACAAGACTGCATGGAGAACTGTCGTATCAAAAACTCGATCCCGATGCATCTAAGTTTGCCTACAAGGTAGAAGATACAAAGTTAAGTTTCCTGCCAACTCCAGCAGATGAAAACGAAAACGACTCTATACCCAAAAAGGTAAATAATTGATTTTCCAATGCAATTTCAAATACTGTTCATATAGGTATAGTGTTCCGATTGTAAACAGTTGCATACAACGAATGAACTTGAAGTGGCAAAAGTGAGCCTTGCGGATATGAAAGGGCGGAATATTCTCTATACAATCTCCTACAGTATGAAATCGTCAGTCTAAATACGACATTCACGGGGAATCACGGAGAATGATCTCTCATATGATCCACCTCACTGTGATCGATACATCTGTCCTATTCACCGAAGAGGAGTTCAGAAAATTGTCACTTCAAAATGTGGCTGTGCAGAAAGAGAGGCAAACGCAGAGAACTACCATGACCTGCGTGGAATGGATTGCATGGAGGCATTCAACAACTGCCAAATAAATCTGAAATATTTTCTGCTGAGTCGGCCTCGTCAGGGGCATTTTGCAAATCTTAAATGTTTAGCCCTTATATGCTTTCTGTTCAATAAACAATTACAAATGATACCAAATAAATTTTTTTACTCAACTCACAAGGGAATGTCGTTTAGAAAGCTCTTCAGAATTTTCTCTAAATTTGTACATATCGAGTATGAGCTTTCACGTAATAATAGTCTCTAAATGCAAAACTCGCTGAAACTTGAGTAAAATCGATCTGAATTTAGAGCATTCACCTCTCATCGCTTCGTAATTTTCGAGAGTTTTTTCCCAATGCACGGTCTCCAACAGAACATTTCCAAACTGCACATAAAATTTTTGATCTACAGAAAAAAATTTTGCGCGATCACAATTGCAGGTCTGAAGCCATATTTTTAGGATTTTTTATCTGGTTTTGTGGAGATCCAAGATAATTCAAATGGTTCTTTAAAAAAAAAAAAAAAAAAGTTTTGAAAAATTATACGAATCAAGTGGAAATAAAAAGAAGCAACAGAATACTGTGCAGAAACAAAAAAGAAAACTTTCGAAAATTGAAAAAAAATTTCACCAAAAATGCATGTATAGGGGTACATGAATTTACCATTTTTTTGGAGAAAACTTGAAATAAGTCTCGTAACTCAAGGGCTCGACCTATATTTGAACACTTATATGTACGTTACTCCCCCTGAGAAATCTGATAGACATGGTCCCCCGAGCACTTTTTTTCAAAAATCGGCATTTTTTAAATTCGTTGGTACTCGAAATTTTCATACTTTCCATTTTCCTGAATTTCCTATTGAAGATGGAGCATAGGTGCAATTAGCAATTTTGTTTGTTAACTCATCATCTTTTGAATAAAAAAAAGTTTGAACGTCTACCACAAAAATGAACAAAGTTATGTTCGCTCGAAAGGTGCCGACTCCGAACTCACGAAAAATCATAAAATGCCCCGCCATTTGAATATACCTTCACGAGGGCCGCTATTATTTTGGGATTTTTCTAGATAGCCGGTGTACTACTATTTAGCATAGGTTTCATCCGAATCCCCGCGTAACATATGGAGAGGTTCCCTTGTTTGTTTTTTTTTGAGCTATTAAATTCTAAAATATGTCAAAAACTGAATGAGGAGATACATTTTTTCTGTGTCAAACCTTGAAAATTGTCCATTTTTGAAATATTTTCTTCCGGAAAAGGACCATACAGGATTCAATAGCCACTAATTTTTCTAAAAAAAAAATTTTAAATCATTTGAACCATCTTGAATCTCGACAAAATCGGATAGAAAATCCTGAAAATATGGCTTCAGACCTGCAATTGTGATCGCGCTGAATTTTTTTCTATATATCAAAATTTTATTTGCAGTTCGGAAATGTTCTGTGGGAGACCGTGCAATGGGAAACAATTTTTTGAACATTTTCATTTTTCATCATTTATTTCATCACCATGGGGTCTCACGCACACTTTTCATGAATTTCTGAAAACTTTCTCGAAATTGAAGAAAAGTTTTACAAACGAAGTGATTATTCTCACGAAAAATTTTTTCATATGTATACTTCGGTATTTTTTCAGTTGATTTCAAGCAATATCAAAGTAATTACTAAAAACGAACTATTATGATTTTATTTTGTCCATATTTCACCCGGCCTGGACTATTATTCAAAAAGCCATGACGTCTTCTTTCTGTTACAGAACTTTTGCCGCACTTAGTAAGTGATTTGATATTCAAGAAAAATTGGATAGCGCGTGACGCAAAAATAATAATCAGCCCACGTCTGGTTTCACGATAACGCTCTGAAAAAAAAGCGTATGTTTTGTTATCGATCCCAGTGGAACATGCCAGCGATAAGAGAAAATTATATTTTTCACTTTCTCGCAAAATCACGAATTTTAGCATGAGAATAATATTTTCTTTCATTTTGTTGTTTCCCCTACTAATGTGTAATACATTTTCCGAGGACACCACGGAAATCTTGTACGATGGTACACTCGAATGTACACTTCGCAAAAACTTTTGCGCTGTGATTTTTTATATGGAGGCCGATACACTGTGAGTACATGTCCGTTTTGAAACTAGTGTTTTCCATATGATTCAAAATACAAATACTGAATTTTCTTCAGAGGAGCAGATGAGGATCTGAGTACTAAAAAGCTGCAGTGCACTGAATCCAATAAACTCTATCACAATGCCCGTGTAGTTTTGGAAGGTGGAGATGGAATATTTGATGTAAATATATTTTTTGTTTCCACCATACTTGTAACGGGCCGGCCCGGGCCGGGCTTGTTTCCAAACTTCAGAAACCTGAGCTCGCCATTTCACAAGTCTTGAAAGTTTAAGAAAACACATAAGGGACCCTTATGTGATTTTTTTCGATCAAAAATTTTTTTTCAATTTTTTCAATTTTTTTCGATCAAACACACAAACAATCCCAAAAAACGAAAAATTATAAAGAAAATTATATTGAAAGCTCAAAATTTGGCTTAAAGTACAAGATTTTTGGTGCCGGGCCTTGAAATTTTCCTCACTAAGGAACTATCTGGAGTCGTCTCCAAGTTAAACTTCATGACCTATATCATTAGAAAGCTCATGAAATTCTGTTTTGGAATATGTTCTCTGTTCTTGCGGCGGGCGAAACCTGTTGATTATTCATTGAAAATTGACGTGACTGCTTTCAATGCAAAATCTACAAGTTTACATGGCACTAATATTTTTTGTGACCTATTTTTCTCGAAGCTCCCCGCCGTTTCGAAAAAACCGAAAACATATTCCGAATCAGAATTTTATGGGCTTTCTGATGATATAGGTCATGAAGTGCAACTTGGAGACGACTCCAGATAGTTCCCTAGTCAGGCCCGGTCCGGCCCGGAATTTCACAAGTATGGTTTCCACTAACGAATTTTGACTCAGAACTACTACGAACCGACAATTCATGTGTTTCACGACTGCTTGGGGTACGGCATAGTGGCTCAAAAAATATATTTACTGCCCTATGTTCCAATCGAACAATTGTAGGTTTAATGATTCACCAGATATAATATTTCCAATTCTTCAGATCGGGCACATATCGCTATGAAATCAATCTTGACGTTAGGAACAACCGGTGGTTCTACCTCAAATCGGACGTCATACGTGCACGTTATTATCGTGGATTACAAGATGATCAGGATTTAGTGGATTGGTACAACGGTGTAAATGTCACAGATCGTTCACGATTGTTTTTCGATGACAGTATTCGCATTGAACAACAATTAAGTGTAATGAAACCAAAACCAACAAGCAAAAGCGAAGTTGAAATCAAACTTGAACAGAATGATGATGATAATGATGTAGTTTATTATTATTATGAAGAATGAATTGTTTTTATTTGTATGTCTTCAATAAGTTTACATGTTCATTGTGTTTTTTAATGGATCCCAAAAATTTAAATTCACAATAAAAATATTCTTTATATTGTTGGATTTAAAAAAGTGACACCTGATAATTTGAAATCTGTCCCGTTTTTTGATCTACAAAACAACGGACAGCAAAATCGTAATATTTCAGAATTTCGGCTCGTTCGAGCCACTGAACTTAAGTTTAGTTTTTTGCTGCTGAAAAATAGATTCTAGAGAAGCTGGCGATCATTTTCGTACCACGAAATCTGAATTCGGTTTGGAAAATCATTGAATTCACATGAATTAACTTCAGAAAATTCTAAAAAAACCATACAATAAGAATTTCTCTCTGAAATGTTCCTGTAGAGACAGTTAAGAAATCGTTAATTAAGGGTAAGCAGGGATGGATGATTTGACAAGAAAGAAAAACTGGGATTTGCGAGTTTTTCGAAAATTTTGAAAAACCGGTGAGCAACTGTAATCGGGGAGTAATTTGGCCCATGAACCACAAATAAAACGTTTATAAAATTTTGATTGGAGGTCGCCATTCGTATAGTACGGGTGCAAGAAATCTAAAAAGTTCTCACAGATTTCTCAATTTTCATGTTTTCATACTCACCACAGCTGATTTCCAAGACTCGGACTTATAGTAGGGTAGGCGTCATTAGAGCATTTCCGATCGATCTCGTTTCCCATGAGAGATATCTGAAATTTATCAACTGATGAATTACTTTTCATGATATTGCTTATACTTTATTAGTTTATAAGTTTTTTTATATCGCCTACATGAAACGAGATAATTGAGCTTAAAGCAAAGGTATTGACTAAAGGCTTACCTGGCTCTGGCTCCTTAACTGTCTCTCCAACCTCAATCGCAACCTTTTTGTTGGCATTCCTTTTTCGATTGGACCGTCTTCTCTTCGCTACTTCCTCCTTGTGCTGCTCGTCGTAGAAACGCTTGAGGAGCTGATAAGGATAGCCCCTGAGTGCTTCAAGTTGCTCCTCCTCTGTTCGATTCGCATCAATGACATCTTCTTCTCTTGCATCCGAAGCTTTGCTCTCCTGGTCCATGATCTTCACTGGAACGCTTGGAATCTCTTCGTAGCGCCTAGTGTCTCCATTCAGCTTCTTCACAATTAAAACGAGCCTTTTCTTGGAAACCTGAATCCCGTTTTCGATGAAGAACACGGCAATGTCTTCATGGTTGACAAGCGTCGGATCGTACAAAAGCTCTGGGAGGAATACTTGCTTCAGAACTATTTTTTGGGAATCCAGGACGTACTGCTCTATGGTTTCAAAAATCACGTTTCTGCAAAACAGAACAGTCTTGAATCCATTCAGTTTCACAGAGTATTTCGGAATCAAGGATTGCAGAGTCACTTCCTTCGAGCATTCCTGGCATTCTGGGGATCTGAGCATGGATCCATTTTCGAAATGATAATCCAGATAGGTGGTGGTGTTCGGAATCTTTACTCGCACATTCATCAAGCTGCTTGACTTACAATACCAGGACTTGAAAACCGGCAGACTGTTTATGTAGTCCTGGAAGTGGCCCGATGATTCCACATCTATCTCGATGATTTTGTCATCGTTGTCGTCTTCGGTTAGGTCGAGTTTTCTGACCGGAGAATCCGGAAGGTAAACTGTACCACCGGTTTTTTCGAATCGCTCTTTCTTCAGGCCATCATCCGATCTTTTGATTAAGATTAGACCGTTTGTGGCATTACAATAGGCAACTGCATGGCGATCGGCTGTTTTGCGCTCTTCTTGGAATTGAAGCTCGGGTCTGAAGACTTGGACCAGATTCTCTGTTTCCGTATTGACAATGTACTGCTCCTTCTTCCCATTCAAAGAATTCTCACAATGAATCACGAACGCTTTGAGATCTTCACACTTTTCGGCATACAATGGAATTAAGTCAGACTCCATCGTTGGCGTCTGACAGATACAGTTGTGCTCCTTGAATTGATTTCCATTGTATTCGAACTTCAAATACCGATCTTGTTTTCGATGAACTCCGAGTAGGAGTACTTCAGAATTCTTAGCGCATTTGTAGACCACGAATTGGATTGGTTGGTTTTCGGGGACTTCGCGAGAGACTTGCATTCTTCTGAATTGATTATCGTATCCTGGGAGAGCGGTGAATGTCGACGGAGCATCCGGAGTGCCCATAGAAGCCATTGGTAGAGATGGAGCTGCTGATGGAGAGGGGGTGGTAGTCATAGCTGAAATAAAAACGTTAACTTAAACACCTTACAAAAAGGGTAAGGAGTAGAGCCATTTTGCTGAATTTTTGAGAGAACATAAAAGAAAAAAAAAAGAGCTTCAAGTTTGTAGTTAACGCAATTTTTTCTGTAAAATTCCAAAGAAGTGAGCTAGGCGGTTTCGAACTGGCACCAACGCTTATTTCAGTGCTCAAGAATTATTTTCAGAACTTTGAAAATTAACATTTTATGATTTCAAAGATATCAGAATGCGTTAAAACAAACAAATCTGTTGATAATTCCTAAAAGATTTGAGAAATCTCGGAAATCGAAAAATTCTGAAAAACTTTAGTAGCTCAAAATGTTCAAAAAATGTGTAACGCACAAAAATAATGAATTCAGAAAATTCGAAAACTTAACAAACAGTTTTTCTAACAATACGGTTTCATAGGTGAGCTACATTAACCCTACAGTCGCCCATGCCATCAATCCTCCAATGTCCTGTTGTTGATTGGGAAAATTAGCAAAAACCACCGGACAGATGGCGTGAAACGTAAATGTTTAACGAGATAGCGGAGGTCATAGAAAATAAAGAAAAGGTTAGAATTTGGAAGATTTTCAGCATCAAAGTGCGCCCAAAATCGGACAAAATTTTTCGAAAAAATGTTCAAAAAATAGAACTAAAGAAAAAAGTTTTAGAAAGTCAGAAATTTCAAAAAACCAACCCATTTCTAGAAACCCTGGAAAACTAAAACATCGAACTGCTTTTCTAAACTATCAACGTTGAACTACAGTATCCTTAGACCATAATTTGCATATCGACAGTATCTTGTGATGTTTACAAGCCTACTAAGTAACCCATAAACTACAGTATCCTTATGTGATTAATCTTTCCAGCTACAGTAACACAATGACAACTCATTGAAAATCCAAATTTGAAAAAAAAAAGGGAAATTTCTGAAATTTTTCTTGTGAAAAAAATCATTTTTTATGGACACTCTCATTTTGAAAAGTTTTTACTTGACAGAAAAATCGTCCTTTTTTTGGACCCAAAAAAATTTTTAAAGAACGAAAAAATTTTTTTCTGAGAACCCGGGCCGAGACAGGCCGGGTGGGCACTGAAAATTCTGAAAAAAAGCTTGGCCCGGCCCGTCACAAGTGTGGATCTTAACAAAACAAGGCGGATGGCGTCAAACGTAAACCTAATCAAGAGAGTGAGAGACATAATCGAGAGAGACGCAGCGGTGCCGACAAAAAAGAAAAACGGAATCGCCCTCGTGGCTGTCGGCTATTGAGAAGTTAAAAGGGAAATAGTGTGAAAAATGAAGAGACAAAGAAAAAAGGGTATTCCTTTTTTGGGAAACGGGAGATGGAGGGGAGGAAATCGGGAAGAAAGAGTCTAATTTGAATAAAAAGAGCAAGCAGGAGCAAAGGGGACAGATCAAGACGGGCCGAAATGTCGGAGCGGGATTTTTCATCCAGGGGTTATATAGCATGTGATTGATTGGAAATAACTTTTTAGGACGACAAAAACTAGAGTCGAATGGGGAAAATGAGCTAAGTATGTATGGAAAAGTTTGAAAAGCCTTGTAGGCTACAAAAAACAAGTAATGAGGGTCGAAGAAGTTTGAAATAGCTTGAAATTTAAAAATTCATATTACCCACACAACTTGTTTCGATAGTTCTAGGACTTAACTTTTCAAAAAAGTTGACCACTACAAAAATGAAGCTCAAGTTTTGTTTAGTAAAGTCTGCAATTTTCAGTCAAATTGAAAAAGTTTGGGCTAGATTTTCAGAAAACCGAAAAAAAAAACGATTTTTTATCCATTATACAAATTTTTGACGCATTTTGGGAATTGTGCTATATATCCTCAGGACTTAATTTTTCGAAAAAGTTGTCAACTACAAAAATGAATCTCTAATCCTATTTTCTGTTTTCCGAAAGTTTCGGAAAATGAAAAAAAGAACGAACCGCTTTTGTGGGGAACATTATGAAACTGTGTGTCAAGAAAAGTTTATGAATCTTTTGTTCGGTTGATTTTCTCGAAAGTGTAATCCTTTTTCCCCTGTCTTTTTGTCTTATCGTTGTTCGTGAGAATGAGGGAAAAAAAGAAGAAGAAGATGGGGACTATCACACATAATACAAAAATTTACGGCCAAACCGAAAAAAATTGGAGAAAGTGAAATGGATGGAAAAGTTTGAATCATGAGATATGAGAGAAAGAACTCTGGAGGTTCTTGATGAATCTGTAGTCGCGCCAGCTAAAAAAATTATTAGTATTTAACTTGAAAGCAGTTCATTTGATATTTCAAAAACTGACTTTTTTCCTTGAAAAAAAAAATCACAATTTTGCAAGTATCACACTCGAATATCACGAAAAACAATCAAGAAAAAAACAATTGGATTTTTTCACATAATCATTTATTGAGGTAATTTTATAAGAAAAAATATTTCGATCTCCCTCTGCTGTCTGACGCTTAAACGTCTGTGAAGCTCATTCCAAACTTTCTTCTCGTCCTCTCATGCATCTCCGATAGATGTGGGCGGTGCCGCTAACCTTTCTCTTATGCAGTATCGTCTGAAAAATGGTTTTGTGATTTTGAGTCAAGAGAGAAAATAAATAAATAAAACATACCTTGAATCTTCAGTCTCCACGGTCTTCCTCCAAAGTTCCGTTGAAGGACCCACTTGGCTTCTCTTTGATTCTGGAAACCTTGCTCTGGAATTTCATCCTCAAAGTCCTTTTCTGCAATAAAAAAGCTTATACTACATGCATTGCTTGAAATTTGCTTACCTTTCAATTGGTCTTACGGTCGAATTCCTTGGTCTTACGGTCAAAGTCAGCCTTGAACTCCAGAAATATTTGTTCCCGAAGTTGATGATGGACATGGGCAAATTCATTATGAGGGTGGATGAGCCACTATCGATGGCCTCAAGGAATGCGACCGTTGGAACGATAGTCTAAAAATTGTTTCAATAACGTGTGGAAGTTTTCAGGGTTTCAAAAACCCCGATCTCCGAAACGCGTGAGCTTTAAGAGCCCTCATGCCAAGTTATCTACTATTTTTGCTATTCGACAATATGCCGGTATGAAAAATCGGAGTTGTGGAAGAGAAATTCTGGTGGTCACTACCACAACCGGCAGTAACATTCATATTAACCAAATATTTTTACTTTCATAATTTTCATTCGACTTCCGTCAGTTTTTCGGGAACATCTTAGTTTTAGACTGAAAATTTTGATACTTACCATTTATTCGGGTTGACGCGTAGAATAAAAATATTCAGAAAAATCAAAAAGAATCTTTCAAAATCCATACACAAGGATTTTTCGAAAGACTCTGAGTAAATAGAGAATAAATAGAAATTTCAAAAAAAATAAGGGAAACATTTCCAACTCCATTCATGAGCAGGAGTCAACGGAAATGCCCCCGGAATATTAAGGCTTCCATTCTGTTAGGATACCACGAAAAGACAGACAATGATATTGATTTTCGTCGACCAGAGTACTAAGGGGAAAAAGAGACGCAGCGAGTCAGAGGGACAATAATGAGACGCGGCGGACAATGGCCATGTGGGTTCAGGGAAGAAGAGAGCGGGGAAAAGGAGTATTCTATTGTCGCAATAAAAAATGGGACTCAGTGATCCTTTGGTTCTGGTTGTGCTTCAAATCACATAAACTGTTCATTTTTGAATTTAAAGATAACGTTATCAAAAACCAATCGAAAGTTTTCAGTCAGTCCTATTCCTGGAAGAGATGAGGAAATTTTGAGATTCCAAAGACGTAACATGGATTTAATAAAAAAATGAGAACGAATGCGTGAAGTACTAGTTACAGAGAATGTCTCAAATAGTCAGTTTCACTTGTAAACTGGTAAGTTCTAAGTGGATGGTTGAATTCGACATTTTCGATATTCGGCTCCTTTCCTGTAATTAGAACACTCTTTTCAAAACCTCTTCAATCCTACCGTACCAGTTTCTGAATCCGTCAGAGGAGCTGTTGATACAGTGCAAGGAAGACACAGAGCAATAGATGAGAATATCAGTTTCTGCCATACTTGTAATCCGGGTGTTTGCGGGCCTTCGCGGGCCCTGGCATAGTTTCTCTCAGAGTCAATATTCTTGCACCACCTAGACTTGATATGATAGAACTCGACGAGTGCTACAAAATGATGCTATTTGGAAAACTGTATTTTGTCTATGAACAAAGTTAAAGGCCACTAAGTGGCTTTTCCAGGACGGCCCGGAAGACTCTGGCCGGGCCTGCATTTTTCGTACTTTTTTGTCTGTAACTTCATATATATCTGGGAGAGGATTTATTGTAACTTCGATAGAAGGTTTGTTAGTGTTTCAGTGATTGTGTAACTAAAAAATGTCACAAAACAGATTTATTAAGAATTGAAGAGTAATATTAATTAAATATTCACTCTGACATGACGATCCTATTGGTTTCGATAACAGCAAGCAAACCGATGGAGACTGCAATAGAACATTTACAAATGGATAATACTCAATAAATTTTACCCAGCATTGATCCAACGAACAGAGTGGCCGTTTCGAGAGACAAGTTGTCGTTGGCCAAACGCAAAGTGAGCATTGGTACAATGGTCTCTACTCAAACCATCGGTTCCGGGTATAGCAAGCCACAAACAAGGATGCTGGAATAGAACATTTACAAAGGGATAATAGAAAATAAATCCTACCCAACAGTGTCACAACGGCAAGGATCGCCATCCAAATTGAGCGGCTTTAGATGGCCTCACGGAATACGTAGGTTGGGAGCATAACCTGAAAACGGTGTCAACAATATGTGGAAGTTTTTCAGTTTTCGAGAAACCCCCGATCTTCTAGAGCTTTAAGAGCCCTCATGCCAAGTTATCTACTATTTTTGCTATTTGACATAATGCCGGTATGAAAAATCGGAGCTGTGGAAGAGAAAATCTGGTGGTCGCTACCACAACCGGCAGTAACATACATATCAAGCAAATATTTTTACTTTCATAATTTTTATTCGACTTCCGTCAGATTTCCGGGAACATCTTAGTTTTATACTAAAATTTTGATACTTACCATTTATTCCGGTTGACGCGTAGAATAAAAATATTCAGAAAAATCAATAAGAATTTTTCAAAATCCATACATTTTTAGGATTTTTGAAAGATCTTGTGTAAATAGAGAATATGTTGAATTCACAGAAAAATAAGGGGAACATTTCCAACTCCATTCATGAACAGGAGTTGACGGAAATGCCCCCGGATTATTTAGGCTTCCATTCTGTTAGGATGCCACGAGATGACAATGAAAATGATTTTCGCCAACGCGACCGCTCTGACCAGCAGACGACCAGAGCACTGAAAAAAGAGACGCAGCGAGTAAGAGGGACAATGATGAGACGCGGCGGACAATGGCCACGTGGGTTCAGCGGAAAAGAGAACGGGGGAGAAGGAGTGTTCAATTCTCTCTTTGAATTTGACAAAAAGTTATTGAACGGTGATAGATGGTGCGAGGAAAATCAAAAAATGGGATATTGTATGTAAAGAAACTAGCAGGAATTATAGGAACAGTTTGGAAAAACTGACATTGCCGAGGAGTAAATCTGGATATGTCGAAAGAGAGGCGACTAAATTGTAAAGTATGAATTATAGAAAAGTAGTATAAATTCCGAAGAGTAAAAGAAGAGTAGATGTCGACAGAAAGTGCTCTGATATTCTTTGTCTTATATTTAAAAAATTATGGAAGGAAGAAATTAAAGAGTTCGAAGAAATTAAAGAGTTCGAAGAGATTATACGGGTCAATGTGGTTGAAGAGACTGACAGAATCTAAATAAACTTATTGTATGGATTCAGACTTTGAAAGCCGATGAAAGTCATGAAAAAAACTGATGTTTGTATTGATTTTTGTAGTTTTTTTTTGGAAAAATGTCGGATTTTTTTGGATGTATTTGGTTGACGAGAAAAGAAAACTGAAACCTTCATTTTTAAAATCATGGTGTTTTAAATGTTTGGAGCCGAGTCATTTCCTTTTTATAATAGTGACCGTTAAGTATAACAATGGGTGATTTGGGCTTCTCACTCTCTAGAATCTGCTGGGGTTCACTGATGTTTCCCATTCATTTTAATCTCCACTTTTTGATGAAAGTCTAACAGGATCTGTAAAACGAGTAATTTTTTTTCACTCCCAAAATTCATGAAATTCCAACTTTACACAAACAATTTTAAAAGAAAGTACTTTTCCAATTTTTTGTGCTCGCCGAGCATCAACTTCATTTTTTTGTGAAATTGTAATTATTAATTTGATGAATTCTTGAGAAAATATGTTTATTCACAAGATTCTATCTTTTAACCGAAAAAAAATCTGATGTGATATACCGTAAACATTCTAGTAGGACGTCACCCGAACCGTCCACTTTGAGCTTATATATCTCACTTCTTCTGAAAGATCTCAAAAAGTTGTCAACTGATAAAATGTTTATCATGATATCAGCAACATTTTATTAGTTGATCACTTTTTTATATCTCTCACAGAAAATGAGATAAATAGGCTCAATGGGACGGTCTGGGTAGCGTTTTGTTAGAGTGTTTACGGTATTCTCTATTTATGTGCTCGTGGGGCAACAAATAAATTTTTTAGAAAATACGGTACAAGTTTTCGATAACATTTTGTGAAAATATTTTTTAAAAACTCATTAAATTCCAATTTTATGAAAAAAGTCAAAATTCGTTTATTTTCCATGTTTTTTTATTGCTTGCGGAGCAATAACAATGCCCGAAAAACATTTTTGTTCACGAAAATTTGGAAACCAATTCTAAATTTCACACAGAGTCAAAAAATTTTGTTGAAATCGAAAAAAAAGCGAAAAGTTTTGATCTACAAATTTTGATCTACTGGTTGTAGTGGCGGCGGTTCATTTTTCTCTTTCTATTTTTCTTCGACATTTTTTCTTCATTTTTTTCTTTCTTTCTTTTCGCCTGCCTAGTGTTTTATGTGTTTTCTTGCAATTTGTATTGCTCTAGGGGTAAAAAATTACGGCGAATCATTTGAAATAGGTTTCAATACATTTTTCCCGTCATAAAATCATTAAATTTTCAGAAATTCAGTTAAAACCGTATGAATAATTATAAAACTTTTCATGTCTAAATTATTATATAAATTTTCAAACGATTTCCTTTTCAAGAACTCTAAACTTCAGTATTTCGTTTGGCTTTTTTTCCTCATGTGATATCGTCTTCAAATAACAATGCTTTTCCGTTCCTGGCATTTTGTGTTTGTTAATTCGAAGTGCTTTCAGTTTCCTCACCGGAACTTCTACACAAAACGGCTCCAGCCGGACTGCACGGAAAACTCTCGTATCTGAAACTGACTCCAAATGCATTACAATACAATGGCTTCCCAAGTTTCAGCGCCGTGATGCCACAGATAAAGGATCTCACGAAGGATTTCGAAGCTGCTTATGGTACATAATTTTACTTTTATATAACTTTCGCAAATCGATTCGTTTTAGATCCACTCCGAAAGTGCTCCCGATGCTCGAAAGACTTCTACATAATGGATGCACCCCGCAATTGTTCCAGTTTATCAATTCGGAAACGCTTCTGGTCGACCATTCGCTGGAATAGGATCTCAAAATTCGACCCAATTAAATGTGATCGATACGGAGCGATGGCTCCTCAAAAATGTGTATATCACCATCGGAAGAAGTTCGACCAAAACGAAGCTTTGCTCGCACATGATGCCGGGGGTCCAAGCCCCAAGAAGGTAAACAGTTCATTTTCCAATGTGATTTCAAATAGTGTTTTTAGGTTCACGGATCGGATTGTGAGCTAGTGCACCCTACAGATGGTTTTGCTGGCTAGAGTGAGCCTGGTGGATATGAAAGGACGAGTTATTCTCGATGCATGTGCTATTCCGCAATACGAAATCGCCAGTTCGGACACCACATTTTCTGGAATCACGGAGAAGGACCAATCACTGGATCCACTTAAATGTCATCGATACGTCAGTCCTGTGGATGTCCTTCGATTAAAGAAGAGAATTCAAAATGCTAGCACTTCAAAATCTAGCTGTGATCTACCTGCAGAAAGAGACAGAGGTTTTCTTCGAACATGCTGCTTGGCTCATCCGACATATTCAATAGGACGCATGGCAAATGTCGTCGCACCGTCAAAGATGACCCCATGGAACACAACAACTTCTTGTTACAAACCTCATCGGAAACCTGCGGAGTCTAAGTACTTAGAAATCCGAGATTTTAGTTACCCCTCTCATGTTATCCAAATTTTTGTTACGGCATTTTCAAAAATTGATTTCTCTATTGTTAAAACTGATATTTTATTGCTTTAATGTCGAATATATGAAAATTTTGAAAATATCACTTTTTTTACTGATGAAACCAAATGAAAAAGATGAAAATCTAGCTGGAAATCTAGTTGAAAATCTGGCTCAAACGAGCCGAAAGTCTGAAATATTACGATTTTGAAGCGCTTTCTTGTAGATAAATAAAGCGACTGATTTCAAACT
Organism: Caenorhabditis nigoni; assembly: GCA_027920645.1. Taxonomy (NCBI): domain Eukaryota; kingdom Metazoa; phylum Nematoda; class Chromadorea; order Rhabditida; family Rhabditidae; genus Caenorhabditis; species Caenorhabditis nigoni. Next base: position 4,503,740 of record CP115869.1, read on the forward strand.
CTCAGGTGTCACTTTTTTAATCTGACAATATCACACTCGAATATCAAGAGATAAGAACAAGAAGAAAAACAATTGGATTTCTTTACACAACTATTTATTGAGGTATTATTATAACATTTAATAACACAGAACTTTTCGCGGCACCCATTTTCCATCTTTTTCGTTACCCGGCTCGGTTTTGTCAAACAGGAAGCATTGGATGTCTGAAAATTGGAAATAATTTTAGCTTAGTTGTGCCCCAAAAAAACTCACTAAATCGTTCAGAAATGATTCGCTTGCCTTCGAACATTTCCTCGTACCATTCCACGGCTTCCTTTGCGGTCTTTGGCATTTCCATAACCTCTCCAGCTCCTGCTTCTGCCCCATGTTTTCGGTTTCCAGACGAGTTTTGGCTTCTTTCACCTTTCCAAACTCTTTTCGGAGAAGAGCAAGATCTTCATGTGCTGTAAGCAAAACTCATTTGATGATTTACAGATTAAGTTTGTCATAAAACTCACAAATCGGGTGTAGATCGTTCAGAACAACGATTCTATCCGTGAGTCGTCTGTTTTCCTCTCTCAATCTTATGATTTCTGGATCTGTAAAAATTCAAAGTCAATTTTAAGCATACTTGCTACGGGCAGGGCCGATTTTCAAATGTGGGTAGCCTGGGCCGACCGGGCTAGATCCTGATATCTCAAGTATGATTTTAATAATTGAATAAACATACCCAGAAGCTCGGATCGGCAATCGGGTCTTGAGGAACTGGGATTGGACTTTGATGGGGAACCTGCCCAGTTGCTGAGCCGTCCAATTTCTGGAAAACCTTAGAAATCCACATTTTTATAAAATCTCAAGTTTAAAATAATACTTACCATTTTTTTTGGTTGGCATGTAAAAGAATATAAATATTCAGAAAAATCAGGAAGAATCTTTCAAAATCCATTCACAAGGATTTTTGAACGACTCTGAGTAAATAGAAAATAAGTAGAATTTTCAGAAAAATAAGGGGAACATTTCCAACTCCATTCATGAACAGGAGTTAACGGGAATGCCCCCGGAATATGAAGGCTTCCATTCTGTCAGGATGCCACAAAAAAAAAGACAATAATATTGATTTTCGTCAACGCGGCCGCGCTGACCAGCAGACGACCAGAGAACTGAGGGGGAATAAGAGACACAACGAGTCGGGGTGACAACCAAATGGGGTGCATGAAAAAGAAAGCAGGTGAAAAGGAGTGTTCTGTGTCAGATGGTGCGCAGGAACCCCAAGGAGGGAGATTTTCCCTGAAGAGATTAGCAGGGATTAGAGGAACAAATTGGAAGGACTGATCTTCCAAGTAATACATTTGGAGTTATCGAAAAAAAAGATGTCGTCATTTTTTTTTGGCAGAAAAAAATATTAGAAGATCTCTCTTTTTCTAGAGTTCCAGGATATATAAAGGTCAATTTGATTGAAAAGACTTGCAGGGTTTGAAGGTACAGATTGTAAGGATTGAGGCTCCGAGAATGCATTCTTGATGATTTGAAAACAGCCAAATAAAGGACATAAAAACCTGATGATCGCATAAATTTTTGTTACAAAAAAAAAGAGGAATTTCTCAAGATTTTTGGGAGAACTATTTCGAAACGAATACATTTCAACGTGATGGCCTAACTTTTTCCAGTTGAGTTTTCTAGACCACCTCGTCAAAAGTTTCTTCATTTCACAAGGTGGTGGCCTAGAGAATGCAACATGAAAAAGTTGGGCCGCCTCGTAGTTTTTTTCTCATTTTTTTGCTCGCGGAGCACCGAATATTATTTGAGAAAATTCGATGCATGATTTCCATTAAAAGTTGTGATACTCACTCGCAAAACTATCCTCACTCGCAAAATTTGAGAAATTCTAATTCTACACCAAAAAATATCAAAAATTGTATTGTTTTTTTTTTTGGGCTCGCGGAGCAACGTTCATTTCATTTTCTGAGCAAATGCGATACATATTTTTAAAAGCACTCTTTGGATATATCTTTAATCGCAAAATTCAGGGAATTCCACTTCTACAAAAAAAACGGCAAAAATTAAAAAAAAAATTTTGTGCTCGCGGAGCAATAACAATGTGCACAAAACAATTTTCTTTACGACATTTTTCAAAACAATTCTGAATTTCAATCAGAATCAAAAAAATTTTATCGAAAACGGAAAAAATAGCAAAAAGTTTTGATCTACAAATTTTGATCTACTGGTTGTGGCGGTGGCGGTTCATTTTTTTTCTCGTTTTTTTTTCTTCGACGTTTTTTCATCATTTTTTCTTTCTTTCTTTTCGCCTTTCGTTTATTTGCTGCGTTTTTTTTGCAATTTGTATTGCTCTACGGGTAAAAAATGACGGCGAATCGTTTGGAATAGGTTTCAATACCTTTTTCTCGTAATAAATTCGCGAAAACTTCAAAATTTCAAAAAAAAAAACTAGCCCAATAATTCCATAACTAGAAAAATGATTCTGAATTTTGTGCTCAATGTGCTGTCGACCGTCGAAATGCTTTCGCTTATCATTCGCCCACTTGCTTTTTGTCTGCAGTTCACTCTTTTTTCAGGATGCTTATAAACTGCTATGCCCTCTTCGATCTATCGGCAGCAATCACCTTCGAAGCATGCCGTCTTCAACTGTTCCAATTTATCAATTCGGAAACACTTCTGGTCGGCCATTCGCTGGAATCGGATCTCTGCATCTTCAACATCCACCCAGAAGATCAGGTCTAAAAAGACTGATCAATCCGTGGACCAGAGAGGGGAATTCAAGAAGCTATACCTTCAAAATCTGGCTGTGCTGCAGAAAAAGACGCAGACCCAGAAAGCTGACATGACTTGCATGGAACTGAAGGTAAATAATTGATTTTCTAATGAAATTTTAATTAGTTTTCTTTTAGCTGGACGGTTCGGATTAAAAGCTTCTGTTGACGTCCGTGGGCCAGAGAGGGGAATTCAAGAAGCTCTCCCTTCAAAACCCGCCTGTGCAGATAGAGATGCAGACACTAGGAGGCTGGCATGACTTGCCTGAAATTAATTGCGTTGAGACATGCAACAACTGTTAAATGACAGCTGTCTGGAATCATTGAAGTACTCCGTCAAAGTGGTGTGGTCGTAAGCCTGATGCGGAACTTCTTTGGAAGATACAAAGTGGAGTTTCCTGAACTCCACCAGCTTAAAATGCAAACGACTACAGGTCGAATAAGGTAATACATTCATTTTCCAATGCAATTTCAATTAGTGTTCTTTCAGGTTTACGGTTCGGATTGTGCCCTGGTGAATACAACATATGGGCTTGGAGTGCTAGAGCGAGCCTTGGAGATATGAATACGAAATCATCAATCTAAACACCACGTTTTCTGGAATCACGGAGAAAGATGTGAATGTGATCGATACGTCAGTTGATGTCTGTGGACCAAAGAGGGGAATTCAAGAAGCTCTCTCTTCAAAATCTAGCTGTGATCTACCTGCAGAAAGAGACGAAGCTTTTATTGGAACAGTTCAGCTCATCCAACTTCTTCAACGTTGTATGGTCGTAATCATGGCCTGCCTGGAATCGTGAGTTTTTTTTTTGTTAAAAACTGTATAAAAATGAAAAAAAAACATTTCCAGACTCCGAAGCCTTTCTCGTGGTTCCCCGTGGAGAACGTCTAGAAGACCACTTCATCGGAAACCTGCGAAATCTAAGTACTTAGAATCTCGAGATTTCAGTTAACCCTCTCATGTTATCCACGTTTTCACGGGCCTCTCAAAAAATTGATTTCTCCATTGTTAAAATTGATATCTTGTTGCTTTATTGTTGGAAATATGAAAATTTTGATAATATCACTTTTTAATGATAAAATAAAAAAAGAATATGTGCATTTTTTGACAGAAAAAAATGGAAAAAAGAAGCAAAATGCATAGAGACAGTCAGGTTCCAGATGCCGATTCTCAACGTTGAGAACTAAAATTTCCAATCAGTTATGAAAACAGTTAAAAGTTCGAAATTTTCATGGAAACATTCACAAGACTTGAAAAATCTGCAAATCTCAACTAAAGCTTAATTTTTCTACTTCGCCACCATAGGTAGCAAAACATTAAATGAGTTTGTGCCACCAACTTTCTGAAACAAAAACTTCAAAAATTGAATTCTAACATGACCTTATCACAGTGTTTCTCAGAAAACTTTCAAAATATCAATACTTTACTTCTCGGAGTGTCAATTCTTCCAATTAGCCTTCTACTCATTTTAATATCTTCGAATAATTTTTTTCCTGTCAACGACAGAAGGTTTCCTGTCAAGGACACAAATATACTCCTCGGAAGGTCAATCGTTCCCATCTGTTCCTCTAATCTCATTTCGACTAATTACATACTATCTCCCTCTCTTCGCACTCTCCAACACCACGTAATAACTTTTTTGTCAAGGTCGAAGAGACACTAGAACAATCCTTCTCCTCCGGTTCTCTCTTCCCGCGCACCCATCTGGTCTCCTGTACTAACTACTCCCACCTTGAATTTACGCGTCTCTCATTTCCCATTATTACTCTGGTCGTCTGCTGGTTAGAGTAGGCGCGTTGAGGAAAATCAATCATTTTCTTCGTTTGGAAACCTGACTGAATGGTATCCTTAATATTCCGGGAGCATTTTCGTCGACTCCTGTGTGCTTTGGAGTCGGAAATGTTCCCCTTATTTTTCTAAAAATTCTATGTATTCTCGATTTATTCAAGGTCTTTCAGAAATTCTTGTGAATGAATTTCGAAAGATTCTTTTTGATTTTTCTGATGATTTATATTTTCTGATGATTCAACCCGAATAGATGGTAAGTATAATTTTTGAGCTAAAAATTTTATTTAAAGTTCTAAAAAAGTCACCTCAAAACGAGAAATCGATAAGAACTGAACTCAGTTACAACTCAATTTTCTGTTTAGTTGGTTATCAGATTTTGGCTTTTTTACTGTAGCCGATAGCCGACCGAGCTGACCGATCGTTCGGTGCGTCCACATGCGAGAGCGTCTTTGCATACCCAGCATTTTATTTTCCGACGCATTTTTTAATTTTGCAAAAACAATCACTGGCGTTAGCTGATTTTCGATCGACCGAAATGATACCTTTTCTCACCGGAAGATACCGTAAAACCTGTAATAGAAAGGTCCCCAATTTGTCAACTTTAAGTTCAAACATCTAGATTTTTGTGAAAGATATAAAAAAGTGTCAACTGACAAAAAACGTTTGATATTAGAGTGAATATTTTATCAGTTGACACTTCTTTTATATCTTCCACAGGAAACGAGAAAAATCAGTTCAAATTTGAAGCTAACGATCCCCGCTAATACAGATTTTACGGTAGTCAACTTTGAAGCGAATAATCTCAGTTTCTGTAGCAGATATCAAAACGTTTTCAACTAATGAAGCATTATCATAGTATCGCCAATATTTCATCAGTTGACACATTATTGATATCTCTGTGAGGAACTGACATAATCGAGCTTGAAGTGTACGTAGAGAATGGCTACATGGAATAGGAACTTATCGCTTAATTGCTTAAAAATTTCATTTTTACCAAAAATGTAATCCCAAGTTCCTTTGAATACGCTGATTTTCAAAAAGAAACCATTGACAGGATTCCTAATTTTCGAAATTTTCAGATGGCAGCTCAAGTCGATGAAGAAGAGATGGAACTGGACAATAAAGAAGGAGCTCATGGAGTTGAAGAAGTCGCAGCTCCCTGAGAAACTGTCGCCTGCTGCTCTCGTCCTCTTCAGAGCTGGTAGAACGTCCCAAATAGAGAATGCGCAGGAGGAGACAATTGCAGAATCCCACCAAATGCAGAATTCATGGGGCTGATCAAACCAAGTAGAAATGGAAGGGACTACTGTATGGAGTGTTTCGCCGCGGAAGAAAGAAGAATCCAGAAGACGCTCTATATGAAGAAGAGGAACGAGAATGACAAGTTTGAAGAAGTGTTGAGATGCTCAAGATGTCAGAAATTGTGGCACAGATGCTGCTCCTTCTACCTGGGAAGTTCCAATGGATTCAAATGTGAGGAATGCATGAAGAAGGCTGAAATGGAGAAAGTCTAAAAGGTCTAGGATGCTGGGAAGGGACAATCAAGAATTGTTAGGATGATGGAGGACAAGCTGAATGCGATTCCGGAGGAACAGCAGGGTCGAATCTCAATCCGATCGGTGGCTGGAGATTTGTTATAAGGATCGGACCATCGCAGTCTTCCAAAGACAAAATGGAGTCGACCAGTTCTTCTTTATGCTCTTCGTCCACGAATACAAGAATCCAGATGACCAGAAGTCTTGATTTGTTATTGACTGCCTGAACTCGGTGAAGTATTTGGAGCCCGACCATCTTCGGAAGCAGATCTACACGGAAATTATGTTAATTTATTGTTCTTCCCCTTTTTTTACGCATATTTTTTTAACCCCATTTATCAAAAAAAATAAAATAAAATTAATATGAAAAAAAAAGATAATTTTTTTTAAAACCAAAAAAAAAATTTGAACTTTCATCTTGGAGGACCTCTAGATATCATCATCATTTTCAGAATCCATCCTGGCTAGTGTCTCTGAAATTGATCTTCTGGGGCTTTTATATTTTGTGTTAAAATTATAAGTTTTTGATATTCGAAGAAGGGGAGGATACAGCTGGAAAAAATTAGAAAATCTGGGAATTGAGGAATTTACAATTAGGAATCTAGAAATCTACATAAAAAATGTACAATAAAATCTTAATCACAAAATTAAAAACATCTTTCAGTGGACCACTTTTTGATATCTTTAACAGGAGCCGAGATCTTTAAAAAATTCCCTCAAAAATATAATCAAATTTTCGCAGAAAAACTCACTTAATAAGTTCAACTTTCAGAAATATGGGCAAAAAAGAATTTTCAGGAAAATCAAGAATACTTAGACGTCCATTCAGTTCGATCGTCAAAAAAATAAGGACGAAAGAAAACGACCAGTTACGCAGTCAAGGGGCGGGTCTCATTTTTGAATTTCAATGAGAAACAGGACATTTTTTCGAAAAAAATTGTTCGAGACATTTTTATCTAATTTTCTTGGACAATTTCTAGAAAAATGCATTTTTTCGAAAAAAAAAATTTTGCGTTGACAAACTTCTATTGGGTGTATTTTAGTGGAACTTTGTGAACATATTTACTCTCGCAAAATTTAAAATTTCTGAATCTACACTTTTAAAAAATTCAGAATTTGTATTTTTTCATTTCATGTGCTCGAGGAGCAGCAAACATATTGGTAGCATGTACTCTCAACTGTAGCATGTACTCTCAACTTCTTTGGATACATTTTTGCAGAACTATCTCTTTTTACAAAGTCTGAGAAATTCCAACTACAAAATGCCAAAAAAAAATTAGAATTAGTTTTTAAAATTTTTTTTGTGCTCGCGGAGCAACAATCATTTTTTAAACAAATACAATACATACTTTAAATAAAAATCTGTGGGAACATCTCTATTCATAAAACTAAAAATTTTCGGATACTATGAGAAAATTAAAATTAGTATTTTTTAAATTTTTTTTTGTGCTCGCCGAGCAATAACAATGCGCAAAAAACATTTTTGTTCACGACATATTTGCAATCGGTTCTTAATTTCAAACAGAGCAGAACAAAAAATTCGAAAACGACGCGACTTTAGAGAAAATTTTCGGTCTACAAATTTTGATCTACTGGTTGTAGCGGTGGCGGTCTATTTTTCTCTTTTTATTTTTTTTCCAACGTTCTTTTTTTCCATTTTTTCATTTTTCTTTTCGCCTTTCTTTTATTTGCTGCGTTTTTTTGTAATTTGTATTGCGCTAGGGGTAAAAAATCACGGCGAATCATTTGAAATAGGTTTCAATGCATTTTTCTCGTAATAAAATCCTGAAAATTTCGAAATTTAGAAAAAAAACCGAGCCCAATAATTCCACAACAAGAAAAAATAATTTTGAAGTTTGTGCTCAATGTGTTAACGACCGTCAAAACACATCAAGTTGTCGTTTTCGTTTGTTGTCCGTTAACCAGATTTTTGTCTGAAGTTTACTCTTTTTTTTTCAGGTAATAAACTTATAAACGGTAAACACAGTGCCGTCATTCCACAAACAATGTATGTGATGAGGGACTTCGTAGCTTCTGATGGTGCATAATTGTTTTTGTGAAACGTTTTCAATTTTCTTTGTTTCAGATCTCCTCCGGAAGTGCTCCCGATGCTCGAATGATTTCTACTTGATCCAGTACGTCTTCAATTTTTTCAATTCATCAATTCGGAAACACTTCTGGTCGGCCATTCGCTGGAATCGTAACTCAAAGCTCGAGAATGGAATGCCGACACCAGGAAGCTGGCATGACTTGCCTGGAATTAATTGCATTGAGACATGCAACAACTGTTAAATGACAGTTGTCTGGAGGCAGCTTTGCCAAGTACGACGTCAAGGTGATTTGGTCGTAAGCCTGTTGCGGAACTTCTTTGGAAGATACAAATTGGAGTTTCCTGAACTCCACCAGCTTAAAATGCAAACGACTACAGGTCGAAGAAGGTAATACATTTATTTTCTAATGCAATTTCAAATAGTGTTTTTTAGGTATACGGTTCGGATCACATGAACTTGGAGTGCTAGAGTGAGCCATGTGGATAGGAGATGCGTTCCCGATTCGTTCTTCCACAATACGAAATCGTCAGTCTGAACACCACATTCTCTGGAATCACGGTCCTATCACTGGATCCACCTAAATGTCATCGATACGTCAGTCCTGTCGACGTCCGTGGATCAAAGAGGGGAATTCAAGAAGCTATCCCTTCAAAATCTAGCTGTGATCTACTTGCAGAAAGAGACCCAGACCGAGAAAGATGTCATGCTCGGAGGATTTCTATTCAAATCAAGACGGAACGATGGCTCCACAGAAAAACTACCTAAATGTGATCGATACAAGAGCGAAGTGGCTAGAGCGAGCTTGGAGGATTTGAAAGGACGAGTTATTCTCGATGTATGTGCTATTCCACAATACGAAATCATCAGTCTGAACACCACACTTTCTGGATTTACGGTGAAGGATTTATCCGTGTCAATGTTATCGATACGTCATCCTTATTGATGTCCGTGGACCAGAGAGGGGAATTCAAGAAGCTATCACTTCAAAATCTAGCTGTGATCTACCTGCAGAAAGAGACGAAGCTTTTATTAGAACAGCTCAGCTCATCCAACTTTTTTAACGTTGTATGGTCGTAATCATGACCTGCCTGAAATCGTGAGTTTTTTTGTTTTTAAAAGCTGTATAAAAATGAAACAAAAAAACATTTTCAGTCTCTGAACCCTTCCTCTTCCTTCTCATCGGCCTTCTCATCATCATCGGTGTCGTAACAAAGAAATGATTCCCCAACTACTGTACGCATTGCAAATCTGGTTGCACCGTCAAGGATGACCTCTGACCTCGGAAACCTGCAAAATCTAAGTACTTAGAAATCCGTGATTTCAGTTAACCCGCACATGTTATCCACATTTTATTTAAAATTGATGTCTCTATTGTTAAATTTCATATCTAGTTGCTTTTTTGATATCTTGTTTCTTTATTGTTGGGTATCTGAAAATTTTGATAATATCACTTTTTACTAATAAAAAAATAAAAAAGATGTCAATTTTTTGACAGAGAAATGGAAAAAGAAGCAAAATTGCTTAAAAATAGTTAGGTTTCAGATGCGGATTCTCAACGTTGAAAACAAAAGTTTTCAAAAAATTATGAAAACGGTTATCAGTTCGAAATTTTAATGGAAACAGTCACAACACTTGAGAAAATCGGCGAATCTCAACATAGGCATAACTTTTCCACTTGGCAATCCCTTTTCACTCGGTTTTTTAGAAATGTTTCGAAATTATTCGATTTATTAGCTCTTTAATTCCTACCAAATATGTATATTTATTCATTTTCGTCCCGCTGACCGACTCGCGTAGGCACTCTTCAATATGAACGATTTGTTTCCTGTCAAGGACAGAAGGGACTCTCGCGACATCTCCAAATGTATCCTCAGAAGGTCAATCAATGCAATATGTTCCTCTAATCCCATCTAGTCTCATTACGTACACTCTCCCTCTCTTAGCACTCTCCAACACCACGTAATAACTTTTTTGTCAAGGTCGACGAGACACTAGAACACTCCTTCTCCTCCGGTTCTCTCTTCCCGCGCACCCATCTGGTCTCCTGTACTAACTACTCCCACCTTGAATTTACGCGTCTCTCATTTCCCATTATTACTCTGGTCGTCTGCTGGTTAGAGTAGGCGCGTTGAGGAAAATCAATCATTTTCTTCGTTTGGAAACCTGACTGAATGGTATCCTTAATATTCCGGGAGCATTTCCGTCGACTCCTGTGTGGTTTGGAGTCGGAAATGTTCCCCTTATTTTTCTGAAAATCCTACTTATTTTCTATTTACTCAAGGTCTTTCAGAAATTTTTCTGAATGAATTTCGAAAGATTCTTTTTTTATTTTTCTGACGATTTATGTTTTACACGCCAACCCAAATAAATGGTAAGTATCAGTTTTGAGCTGAAAATTTTATTTCAAGTTCTAAAAAAGTAACCCCAACACGAGAAATTGCTAAGAACTGAACTCAGTTACAACTCAATTTTTGGCTCAGTTTGTTATCAGATTTCGGCATTTTTATTGTAGCCGATAGCCGACCGAGCTGACCGATCGATCGGCGTGACAACATTCAGAGAGTTTTTGCGTACCCAGCATTTTATTTTCCGACGCACTTTTAAATTTTGTGAAAACACTCACTGGCGTTCGCAAGTTTTCGATGGAACAAAATGAAACTTTTTCTCGCCGGAAGATACCGTGAAATCTGTAATCAAAAGATCCCCAAATTGAGCTGAAATATCTCGATTTTTGTGAAAAATGACACAAAAGTGTCAACTGACAAGAAACGTCTGATATTAGAATTAACAATTTATCAGTTGACGCCTCTTTTATATCTTTTATAGGACACGAGAAAAATAAGCTAAAAGTTGAAAGTTAGGGATTCCCCCCCCCCCCCTAATATAGATTTTACGGTAGTTAACTTTGAAGCGATATATCTCAGTTTCTGTAGCAGATATCAAAAAGGTTTTAACTAATGAATCATTCATCATAATATCACCAATATTTCATTAGTTGACACATTTTTGATATCTCTCATAAAATAATCGAGCTCAAAGTGTACGTGAAGAGTGGGCATCTACATAGAATAGGAATTTTCTTCACTCTCTCCATTTTCCTAATCATTTTCATGAAAAATCCAAATCCCTAGGTCAATTTTAGAGCAAATCATGTCTACAATAGTTCTGGAGATGCGGTCAGCTGGTGGTGATGTAGCGGAGGAGCGTCGATCTTCTTCTGTCGCTCCTGCCACTTATCACCTTCAGATCGCCGCGTGCCCAGAAGAGCTAAAGCTATATATCGCTTGCAAATTGAGCTAAAAACTTGGTTTTGTACCAAAATATGCAAAAAATCTTACTGTACGTTGCTTTATAGAAGGAACAGATCCGAAAAGAAGCGGAAGACAAAGGAGATGAAGAAGAAGAAGGACAGCAAGAAGAAGAGCCCCAACCATCCAGAACAGGCAGGAGACCATCCACCGACCAGCCAGAGGGAAGAAGGAATCCTCCGAAAGAATGAATGATTGAAAAATCCAGCAACGATGATGTGAAAAACTTAAAAACCACTCCCCGATCCAAAGATTGAGGTATGAAGGAAGCGATGAAGAGAACGTTGGACGAGAGCACAGGAAATTCTCTGATGAGCAAGGATGAAGCGGAACTCGCCAAAGATCTAGTGGAATCCATGAAGAAACTTATGGGACCATCCTTCAAAATCGGATGTGTGAAGGAAGTGGAGGAGCGACCGGATACCAATAAGAAACTATACGACGAAGACATGGTCCATCATTTTGGAGAGCACCAGAAGGACAACTTCTTCCTCGATTTGGCAGACGGATGTGAGTTCCAAGAAGATGACACCCCGAAAACCAGCCACGCATGGATCCTGGATAGCTTGACTTTTTTGGAGCACTGCCGGAAGCACAATTGGGAGTTTGGAAGTCGCGAAAGTGCCAGATTCGCAAGTGTGGCTATTATCGACAAATTGGAAAAAGTTTTGTAAAGTGAGTTTTATTTTGAATGTATATTTCGAAACAAGTTTTTTTTCAGATTCGTCTAAAAATCTGTGTCATTGTCCTCAACATCCAAAGACGTCTTCCTCATTTTTACACAAATTCTTTGTTTTTAAACCCCATTTATAGGTTAAATAACTTGTTACACAATAAACAAATATTTTAAAAAATGATTTCATCTTTTTAAAACCAAAAAAGTTCTGAACTTTCATCTTGGAGGACGTCTAGCCATCGTTATAATTTTCAGCATCCCTCCTGGCTCGTGTCTCTGAAATTGGTCTTTTGACTATTTGATTTCGTGGTAGGAAACGGGAAGTTTTTTGGTGATCGAAGAAGGGGAGGATACATCTAGTCTGGCGATGGTGTTTTTTCTTCATTTAATGTGCTCACAGAGCACCTAATACAGTACTCCACAAAATTTTGATTCCACCCCCAGTTTGTACTGAAACACATATTGAGGTCAATATTCGTGAAAAGGTGTCAACATGAAAAATAAAGGTCTTCCTTCAAAACCTACGTACGGAAAACTTGGATGGCTCCAAGTTTTTCGTACGTAGGTTTTGAAGGGAGACCTTTATCTGGCTCCAAGTTTTTCGTACGTAGGTTTTGAAGGGAGACCTTTATCTTTCATGTTGACACCTTTTCACGAATATAGACCTCAATTTTCAGTACAAACTAGGGGTGGAATCAAACTTTTGCGGAGTACTGTATTATTTGTGGAAATTCGATGCATGATTTCGATTAAAGGTTGTGGAACTAACCTTACACGCAAAATTCGAGAAATTATATTTCTAGACCAAAAAATATCAAAAATGTTATTGTTTTTTTTTGTGCTCGCGGAGCAACGCTCATTTATTTCTCAGCAAATGCGATACATATTTTTTATAACACTTTGTAGAAATATCTTTAATCGCAAAATTCAGGAAACTCCAATTCTACGAAAAAAAGTCAAAGCTATTTTTTTTTCAAATATTTGTTTGTGCTCGCGGAGCAATAACAATGTGCGAAAAACATTTTTGCTCACGAAATATTTGAAATCAGTAATAAATGAGAGCAGAACAAAAAATTTGAAAATGACGCGATTTTATTAAAAAAGTTTTGATCTACGAATTTTGATCTGCTGGTTGTAGCGGTGGCGGTCTATTTTTCTTTTTTTGTTTTTTTTTCAACGTTTTTTCTTCTTTTTTTTCTTTTTTTTCTTTTTTTCTTTCTTTTATTTACTGTGTTTTTCTCCAATTTGTATTGCTCTAGGGAAAAAAATACGGCGAATTATTTGAAATAGGTTTCAATGCATTTTTCTCGTAATAAAATCATGAACATTTTGAAATTTAGAGAAAAAACGAGCCCAATTATTCCACAACTAGAAAAATAATTTCAAACTCCGTGCTCAATGTGCTGTCAACCGTCAAAATACATACTTTAGTCACTTTCGTTTATCATCCGCCCACCTGCTTTTTGTCTGCAGTTCATTCTTTTTTCAGAATACATATAAACTGCCATGCCCTCTTCGAGCAATCAACAGCAATCACCTTCGAAGCATGCCGTCTCCAACTGTTCCAATTCATCAATTCGGAAACGCTTCTCGTCCGTCATTTGCTGCAATCGGGAATCTACATCTTCAACATCCACCCAGAAGATTAGGTGTCAAAAGAATGATGGAGAAGGATGAACAAGGAAGGACGTGGACCAGAGAGGAGAATTCAAGAAACTATCACTTCAAAACTTGGCTGTGCAAGAAGAGATGCCGACACCAGGAAGCTCGCATGACTTGCCTGGAATTAATTGCATTGAGACATGCAACAACTGTTGAATGACACTTGTTTGGAGTCGGCTTTGCCAAGTACGACGTCAAGGTGGTGTGGCCGTAAGCCTGCTTCGTCATTTCTTGGGATGAAGCAAATTGGAGTTTCCTGAACTCCACCAGCTTAAAATGCAAACGACAACAGGTCCAAGAAGGTAAATAATTAATTTTCCAATAAAAATTTAAAAAGTTTTCTTCTAGCTGGACAGTTCGGATCGAATGTATATCAAGCTGGAAGGATTTCTATTCAAATCAAGACGGAACGATGGCTCCACAGAAAAAGCACCTAAATGTTATCGATACAATAGCGAATTGGCTAGAGCGAGCCCAATATGAACGTTCTGGGTCCATGGATACATTCGTTCTCCCACCACACGAAATCGTCAGTCTAAGCACCACATTCTCTGGAATCACGGAGAAAGATCTATCCGTGTAAATGTTATCGGTACGTCACCCTTGTTGATGTCCGTGGACCAAAGAGGGGAATTCAAGAAGCCATAACTTCAAAATCTGGCTGTGATCTACCTGCAGAAAAACCCGAAGCTTTTATTGGAACATGCTGTTCAGCTCATCCAACGTCTTCAACTTTGTATGTTCGTAATCATGGCCTGCCTGAAGTTGATTGCATTGTGGCATTCATCAACATCCGAATCGTGAGTTTTTTGTTGTTGAAAACTGTATAAAAATGAAAAAACATTTTCAGACTCCGAAGTCCTGCCGCTTCCTCCTCATTGACCTTTTCATCATCATCGGTGTCGTCAGGAAGAAGTGGTTCCCCGTTGAGCATGTCAAGAAGACCACCTCATCGGAAACCTGCGAAGTCTAAGTTCTTAGGAATCCGAGATTTTAGTTAACCCTCTCGTGTTATCCACATTTTCACGGGCCTTTTAAAAAATTGATTTCTCCATTGTTAAAACTGATCTCTTGTTTCTTTATTGTTGCATATATGAAAATATTGATAATATCACTTTTCACTGATAAAATAAATGGAAAAAGATGTGAATTATTTGACAGAAAAAAACGGAAAAAAGAAGCAAAATGCTTAGAAATGGTCAGGCTCCAGAAGCGGATGCTCAACGTTGAGAACTAAAATTTTCAAAAAATGATGAAAATTGTTAAAAGTTCGAAATTTTTATGGAAACAGTCAGAACACATGAAAAATCGGCAAATCTCAACTTACAGGGGAAGTACCCGAAGTGAAATTCCGCGTTTTCTTAGATATTGGTGGAAATAAATGTCACTTACCTGGACTAGCACAAAACGAATAATTTAAGCGGCCCATGCGCGGTTGGAGCAGAATGGCAAAACTTTTTGTGATTTTTCAGAAAAAGTTTATCAAGGTCATTCAAAAAGTCATAACTTTGTGCATATCAAAGATGCATTTGTATACTAAACTGTATTTTGTAGCACGGATTACAGGCTACAAAAAACTTCATTACACTTTTATTCTATCTTTGCTAGGAAATTTACTAGGATGGAAAATGTCCGAATGGTCCGATCGCATGAAATCAAAAAATGTCGACTTTTGAAAAAACACCTCGGGGAGACCATGTCTATTCGATTTCTCTCATGTCATAATGCACAACTACTATCTCAAATACAGTGCGTGTAATAAGGATAGGACCCCCCTCGATTTTGACTTTTCAGAAAAAAGTAAGAGAGATATCAAAATTGTGTGAATGCCATTCGATTCAAAATAAAAAACAACCCCAGAAGCCAAATTTTCATAACTCTAGCACTTTCCGTACCGGTCCACCGTCTGACAGTCATTTTTTAGGCCGTGTAATAAGGATAGGACCACCCCGAAAAATCAAAAATCACAGGTTTTTTGGGGAACAAAATTGAAATTTTTTTCGTTGGTAATTGTTGAAATAGTCTTAAAATAACCTGTTTTGAAAGTTTCGGCAAAAGTTGATTCCTCTCTTCAAATTTTAGAAAAAATTATTTTCTGACATTTTCGTCATTTTTTGGGGTTTCGGAATAAACCACGGATAACTTTACTCCTGGGCAAATTTTTGAGCTGAAACTTGTAGAAAATACTGCCGCAGTGGTCTGAATTGTCTACTGACGGTTGTTATGCTATTTTGAGCCGTTGCTTGTGATCTAAGCTGGATTGAAATTTCCAAAATTGACATGCGGTGATTTTGAAATTCGGTGATTCTGATTTTGCCGGAAATCTAGATTTTACTTTCTTAATTTATTTTTCTTTTCAAAATATCAATTTTGACAACTATTTCAATTACTTAAAACACCTTTCGAACATTTTAGTCAGATTTAAAAAATTTTCAATTACGCATATTTTTTCAGTTCAAAACTCGAGCTCAATTTCGAGCTACCATATCTCCAAAGAGTTTTAAACACTCAAAACATGATCATGGTCATTCAAAACATATTTACATCCGATTTCAGCTAAAAAATTTGACCAGAAGCAAAGTTATCCGTGGTTTATTCCAAAACCCCAAAAAATGACGAAAATGTCAGAAAATAATTTTTTCTAAAACATGAAGAGAGGAATCAACTTTTGCCTAAACTTTTAAAATAGGTTATTTTAAGACTATTTTAACAATTTCCAACGAAAAAAAGTTCAATTTTGTTCCCCGAAAAACCTGTGATTTTTCATTTTTCGGGGTGGTCCTATCCTTATTACACGGCCTAAAAACTGACTTTTGGACGGTGGACCAGTACGGAAATTACTAGAGTTATGGAAATTTGCTTTCTTGGGTTGTTTTTTATTTGGAATCGAATGGCATTCACAAAATTTTGATATCTCTCTTACTTTTTTCTTAAAAGTCAAAATCGAGGGGGGTCCTATCCTTATTACACGCACTGTATATAGCTCACCGTCCATTTGAGAGAGATTTTGGAAAAAATAGGATTTCTAAAATCAATTCCATGTACCCCTATACATGGTATTTTTTGAACTCATTTTTTCCATATACAAAATAAAAGCTCTGATATCCGAAGATTCAGTTGGTTTAGTTTTTTTTCGACAAAAAATGATCAAATCGTTCTTAAGCAGTCAAAATTTTTGAAAAAAAATTTCACATGTTAAGTAATCATGTATAGGGGTACATGGAATTGATTTTAGAAACCATATTTTTTCAAAAATTTCTCGTACATGAAAGGTGAGATATATATTTGAAATAGTAGATGTGCATTATGACATGGAAGGAATCGAATAGACATGGTCTCCCCGAGGTGTTTTTTCGAAAGTCGACATTTTTTGATTTCATGCGATCGGACCATTCGGACATTTTCCATCCTAGTAAATTTCCTAGCAAAGATAGAACAAAAGTGTAATGAAACGTTTTGTAGCCTGTAATCTCTTCTACAAGATACATGTTAGTTCATAATTTTATCTGTGCTCTGTACAAAGTTATGATTTTTAGAATGGACTTGATCCACTTTTTCTGAAAAATCACAAAAAGTTTTGCCATTCTGCTCCAACCGCGCATGGGCCGCTTAAATTATTCGTTTTGTGCTAGTCCAGGTAAGTGACATTCATTGCCACCAATATCTAAGAAAAGGCGAAATTTCACTTCGGGTACTTCCCCTGTTAGCCATAATTTTTCCACTTGGCCCCTTTTTTTTAGCTTTTTTCTTCAATTCCCGCCAGATCTGGATATTTCTTCATTTTCCCCTGGAGACCGATTCGCGTTGGCCGGTTCATTAAATATCGGTCAACCCTTAAAAAAACCTGACATGAAATATTCATCGGAAGTAATGAAAACCATAGGTAGCAAAAAAATGTAATGAGTTTGTGCCACCAACTTTCTGAAACAAAAACCTTCAAAAATTGACTTCTAACATGACCTTATCATAGCGTTTATCAGAAGTCTTTCGAAATTTCAAGAATTTACTTTTCGGAGTGTCAATTCTTCCAATCTGTTCCTTTCGACCTTGCTACTCTCATCGAATATTTTGTTTCGCGTCAAGGACAGAAGGGACTCTCGCGACATCTCCAAATGTACTCCTCAGAAGGTCAATCGTTCCAATCTGTTCCTCTAATCCCATCTAGACTAATAACATACAATCTCCCTTTCTTCGCACTCTCCAACACCACATAATAACTTTTTTGTCAAGGTCGAAGAGACAATAGAACACTCCTTCTCACCCGTTGTCTCTTCTCGTGCACCCACCTGGTCTCCTGTGCTAAACACGCTCACGTTGAATCGATGCGTCTCTCATTTATCCTTCCTACTCTGGTCGTTTGCTGGCCAGAGCAGGCTGGTTGGTGAAAATCAATCATTGTCTGTTTGGAAACCTGACTGAATGGTATCCTCAATATTCCTGGGGCGTTTCCGTCGACTCCTGTCTGTTTTGGAGTCGGAAATGTTCCCCTTATTTTTCTGAAAATTCGACATATTCTCTATTTATTCAAGGTCTTTCAGAAATCCTTGTGAATGGGTTTCGAAAGATTCTTTTTGATTTTTCTGATGATTTATGTTCTACACGCCAACCCGAATGAATGGTAAGTACTATTGAAAAAAGGCAGTATGTTATCAAATTTTGGCATTTTTACTGTAGCCGATAGCAGATCGATGATGACCCACTTGCTCGGATGACCTCAGCGCATGCGCAATACACACTGCTCATCCGTTCTTTGGCCTAGTCGAGAATAGATATCCGTAGTAGCAGAAGGTGTTTAGTGCATTATTAATACTTTCCCTGAACAAATCTTTACGTAAAAATTGGAGTTTTTTTGAATGGATACCCAGAATAAAAAACTTGTTTTGCTCCCTTTTTCCCATCCTAAAACGACTCCTCGAATTGTGATTTTTTAAATCCACTTTAATTCATTCAATTCTTCATCTTCTTCTTAACCAAGCTCAATTTAAAGTCTTTACAGTCATTCAACAAACAATAATGACACCAAGAATTCTCCGACGTGCTCCTTCTGGTTAGTTTTGTCCATTTTCATGCGCCTTATCCACTCTTGAAACACTTTTTTAGAATTGACACTTCATAAGAAGAACATGGAGCTTCGTCAGGAAAAACTGGCTCTTCAGGAGCAAATCCGAGTGCTAGTGAAAGAGGCAGCGAATCGTAAGATCTGAAGTCGTTACTGCTTAACAATGGATTTTTCAGATATCGATTGGTTGGAGAGAAAGTATGATGACCTCGCTTTGGAATTTCAGGAATGACTGCAAAGAAAAGATGAGAAGCTTGAGGGAAAGAGATATGCTAATCGAAAGACTACTTCGGGAGAAGAACCAGGTCACAAATGGTTGGTTTGATAGTTTTTCTTAGTTCTAAATACACTATTCTGCTAGGTTTCAGGACACCTTTCTCCTTCCATTCCCAACGGTGCTTTCCAAACTTTCGAAGATGCCGTCAAATACGTCAAGGTTTATTTCCCGCTCCCACAGATCGAGAAAGTTGACGGTATGCTCAAAATTAGTGAAACAATTCTTAATAACTAGATTTCAGACCTGGATCGCTATCTTTTCAATGTGAATGATGATGAAAGAGTCAATCCACAGTTGAAAGTTAGAGTGAGCACTGGTTATCACCTATATCTGCATGCGAATAGAGCGGAAGGTGACCGATCGATCGGCGTGTCAACATGCTAAAGAGTTTTTGCGTACCCAGCATTTTATTTTCTGACGCATTTTTTAATTTTGTGAAAACACTCACTGGCGTTTGCCAATTTTCGATCCACTAAAATGAATCTTTTATCACCGGAATATACCGTAAAACCTCTAATGGAAAGTTCCCCAAATTGTCAACTTTACGCTCAAATATCTAGATTTTTGTGAAAGATATCAACAATGTGTAATCTGAAAAAAAAACGTCTGATATTAGAATAAACATTTTATCAGTTGACACCTCTTTCATATCTTTGAAAGGAAACGAGAAAATTAGTTGAACTTGAAAGTTAGGGATCCCCTCTAATACAGGGTTTACGGTGGTCAGTTTTGAAGCGATATATCTCAGTTTCTGTGACAGATATCAAATAGTTTTCAACTAATAAAACATTTACCATGATGTCACCAATATTTCATTAGTTGACACATTTTTGATATCTCTCAGAGGAACTGAGATAATCGAGCTCGAAATGTAGTGGGTATCTACATAGGATAGGAATTTTCTTCACTCCCTCCATTTTCCTGATCATTTTCATGAAAAATCGAAATACCTAGCTCAACTTGAAAGCAAATCATGATCAAAGTAGTTCTGGAGATGCGGTCAGCCAGTGGTCATATAGTTTATACAGGCTAGCTCATAAGTATGGAGACTTGTGTTTTTGGACCAAAAACCTAAAAAAGAAGGGTGTCAACAAGATGAACTTTATATTCTGATAGAAGAGACCAAAAGAAACATGTGTATGCAAAAATATTCTAAATTTGGTCCTCTGGCCTTGATGCAGGCCTTCAGAAGATCCGCAAAAAAAGGCACGATGTGCCGCAGGTAGTTGGTGTCTATTTCATCGCATAACTTGAGGAATTTTTGTTTGAGAAAGTGGAAAATTGGGTGAGAACAAGTCATGATCCTGTTATTCAATTAGCCCTAAAAAGAAAAATCCAACTCGTTAAGATCTTGCGAGGAGGCGAGCTGGAAGTCGTTCTTCCAATGTCGCGTGAAATAAGATTCGATCGTCGATTTTGTGAAATCGTATATATCAACAGTGCTGAATCTTTTTGCATAGTGAATGGGGTTTGCCCAAAATGGCTGATAACTCAGAAATATAAAAAACCCTTCAAACCTATATGTTGGTAGAAATCCGAGTCGGGATTCACGTTTTCATCACTAATGATCAGTTGAGCTCTACCTTCAGCTGTCAGACCTGCTCAGGCCATAACAGATTTTGAGAATATCTTTTTTATCACGAAAAACGTTCCAAGAACCTCAAGTTATATTTCAACAACATTTGCCGATTTTTCCGGCTTCGTGGATGGGACTCAGTAGTCGAAATCTCCCCATAGGTTCATATGACGTAGTAGGCGCTGCGCACCTAGATACCATTGAGCAACTTTCTTGATTTTCGAACGGATTCTTTTCGGACTGGTCTGGAAGATATTGGATCTGATAGAGCTGATGATTCTTCAGATTTTAGTCCATTATAACCATCATTTTGACATTTCCACAACTTGTGTCAAGCGATTTTGTCATAAATTCCATTTTTCCTCCTGATCCTCTTCTTGATGATCCCACAAACAATACAAATGTTTTCGGGACGTGGTTTTATGTTTTTTTGTTGCTCAATGACATATCCTAGAGCTTTGAACGGTTTGCCGATTTTCTGGCCAAACGACTGACCTACACTGAATCTCCGACGACATCGTAGGTCCAGTTCCCATCGTAGTTAAGCTTGCAAATCATGACATGGTTTGAAGAAGCTCGCATAGATAAAGTGAGAGCAATAAAGGATGACAAATTGTTTTCGAAACTTCTTATATACATGCCCTAGTTTCGAAATTGATCAAAAGTTTTCAAAAATTGGACTTGGCACCGTGCCAGCAGCCCATGCAAAAAAGTTTCCATACTCATGAGCCACCCTGTATATTTCCCAAGTTCCTTCAAATTTGAATAAACGGATTTTCAAAAAAAACCACTGGCAGGGATTCTAATTTTCCAAAATTTCCAGGTGGAAGCTGCTCAGGCCCAGTACAACGTCCCAAATAGAAAATGCGAAGGAGAAGACAAGTGCCAAAACGAGAGCAGAATCCCACCAAATGCAGAATGCATGGGGCTTATCAAACCAATTAGACATGGCCGAAGGTCTTGGATGCTGGAAAGGGACTCCCCGATTGGAGCTCGGCAAAGCTGTAGCGAGACTAGAGGAACGGGTAAGCATTCAACTAGATCCTTCAAAACAAAGCGGAACATTTTAGGCGTGTCTCGTCGTCGTTCAACAGGTCCATCGCGTTCACCATGTCAAATCCGTTCACAATGTGTCTTGGAGCCTTCTGGCGGTCCAAAAACCAGCAGAAGAGGCAGAGGAACCCAAAAATCTCCAGCGACGTCTGCGACCAACCGGAGATTATCACGTCGTTGCTTCCCACCAGGAAGTGAGTACAGGAAATTCTCCGATGAGCAAGAATGAAGCGGAACTCGCCGAGGATCTAGTAGAATCCATAAAGAAATTTATGGGACCATCCTTCAAAATCGGAGTATCATTGTGTGAAGAAAGTGGAGGAGACCGATGAGAAACAATTCGACGAAGACATGGTCCATCATTTTGGAGAGCACCAGAAGGACAACTTCTTCATCGATTTGGCAGACGGATGTGAGTTCCAAGAAGATAACACCCCGACCACCAGCCACGCATGGATCCTGGATAGCCTGACTTTTTTGGAACAATGCAGGAAGCACAATTGGGAGTTCGGAAGTCGCGAAAGATTCTCAAGTGTGGCTATTATGGGCAAAATGGAAGCAGTTTTGTGAAGTGAGTTTTATCTTGAATGTATTTTTCGAAACTAATGTTTTTCAGATTGCTCCAGAAACCTGTGACGTTGCCCTCAACATCCAGAAGTGTCTTCTCATCGGCCATCGTTTTTTGCTTCATACAATTTCTTCGGTTTTTCAAACCCCATTTATGAATAAAATAACTTTTTTACAAAATAAAATAAATATCAAAAAATAATTACTTCATCTTTTAAAAACGAAAATGTTCTGAAATTTCATCTTGGAGGACCTCTAGCCATCATCACCATTTTCAGCATCCATCCTGGCTCGTGTCTCTGAAATTGGTATTCTGGCTTTTTGGTTTCGTGGTAGGAGACGAAAAGTTTTTTGGTATTTGAAGAAGGGGAGGATATAGCTTAAAAAATAATCATCTAGGAATCTAGGGATTTGCAATCTAGGAATCTATACTAACTTTGATTTGATTTTTGTGTTACCAAATATACTAGAAAAATTGATCGGAAAAGCTCAATGGGTTGTTGTTCCGCGAGCACAAAAAAAGGCAAAAATCACAGTCTGAATTTTTGGTGTCAAATAACTTCTCAAACTTGGGATTCATTCAATAAAGTCCGGACCGGGGATTTTCATTGGAAGTAATAAAAACCATCGGAAACAAAAGAAAGAGTTTGTGCCAAAACTTTCCATAACAAAATCTTCAAAAAGTGGATGCTAACATGACCTGATCATAGTGTTTATCAGAATGCTTTCCTTCTCGAAGTGTCAATTCTTCCACTATGTTCCTTTCGACCCCGCTACTCTCTTTAACTACATTGACGTTTATGGCGTTAACCTTGTACGCTTTGATACCATCGAATAATTTTTTTCCTGTCAAGGACAGAAGGTACTCTTGCGTACTCCTCGCAAGGTCAACCGTTCCAATCTGTCCTTCTAATCCCATCTAGACTAATTACATACAACGTGCCTCTCTTCGCACTCTCTAACACCACGTAATAAGTTTTTTTGGCAAGGTCGAAGAGACACTAGAACACTCCTTCTCCTCCCGTTCTCACTTCCCTCGCACCCACCTGGTCTCCTGTACTAACCCCTCCCACCTCGAATTTACGCGTCTCTCATTTATCCTCCCTACTCTGGTCGTCTGCTGGGCAGAGCAGGCGCGTTGGTGAAAATCAATCACTTCTTCGCTAGGCAACTTAACTGAATTGTAGCCTTATTATTCCGGGGGCATTTCCGTCGACTCCTGTCTGCTTTGGAGTCGGAAATGTTCCCCTTATTTTTCTAAAAATTCTACATATTCTCTATTTACTCAAGGTCTTTTAGAAATTCTTGTGAATGAATTTCGAAAGATTCTTTTTGATTTTTCTGATGATTTATATTTTATGCGCCAACCAAAATAAATGGTAAGTATCATTTTTGAGCTAAAAATGTTATTTCAAGTTCATAAAAAAAGACAGTATGTTTCCAAGAAAAATTCTCATGAATATGGCCTCAGAAAGTGCCAGAAAAATTTGAAATTGAGCCCTGTAAAACAAATAACACTATAACACACATTTACAGCAGCCACATGACCGAAATTGAAGTGATTTTAGTGAGTTTTAGGATAATTTTGAAATTTTCGATTCTTAACCCTATGGGTTCCTATAAGCTAGAAGGTCCAGGACGCCATAGGCATGAAGCGCTCGGTAGTTCATGACCACATACTACATACCACTATAGGAGTCCCACGTCCCTTCGAGTTATTCAAGTTAATGTTCGAGACGGACACACACACACAGAAAAGTTTCCATAGTAAGAAGTAGATTTTTATCAGTTGACACCTCTTTTATATCTTTGACAGGACACCATAAAAATTAGCTCAAAGTTAAAAGTTAGGGGTCCCCTCTAATATAGGTTTTACAGTTAATAACTTCGAAGCGATATATCTCAGTTTCTGTAGCAGATATCAAACTGTTTTCTACCAAGGAAGAATTTTTCATAATATCACCAATATTTTTATCAGTAGACACATTTTTTATATCTCTCAGAGAAACTGAGATAATCAAGCTCGAAGTGTACCTAGATAATGGGCATGAAGAAGGAATTTCTTTCATTCCCTCCATTTTCCTAATTATCTTAATGAAAAATCCAAATTCCTAGCTCAATTTAAGTGCGAGTAATGCCTAAGGTAGTTCTGGAGATGCCATCAGCCGGTGTTGATATAGCGGAGGAGCGTCGATCTCTTTCTGTCGCTCCCGCCGCTTATAAAAGTTTCACTCTTCGTTATGTTGTAGTTTGTAGTATGCTGAGCTCATTGACGCTTCTGAGAATGAGCTCAAAGAATCTCATTTTTTTAGATTCCAAGTTCCTTCGAACACACTGAATAACCATGCCAATGAGCTGAAAAACTAGGAACTTCTAAAAAATTCTGTGAAAGCAAAGTTTTTGATCTAGTTTTGTTTTACACTCTCCAAAATTTTCAAAGTGATCAGAAGCTTGACAACTGAGCTCCAGTCTTCTGAAAACGGCCGTAAACCAAGTAAACCAACTGAAATATACGTTTTTGTATACTTTATTGACCATGGTACTGTATATACAGGGTGGCCCATAAGAATGGAGACTTTTGTTTTTTTTTGGGTCTAAAACCTAGAAAAGAGGGGTATCAACAAAATGAACTTTATTTTCTGATAGAAGAGACCAAGAGGAACAGGATTATGCAAAGATTTTCAATTTTTGATTTGCTGGCCATGTTGCAGGCCTTCAGAAGATCCACAAAAAAGTCACTGTGGGCCGCAGGTAGTTGGTGTCTATTTCATCCCATAATATATATATATATATAATACCACCAAGCTGTATACTAACATTGTTTTACAGGTACTGTACTAATTTATGATTTTGCAGAAAGCCCAGAAAATGAAAGTGGTCAGTGAGGACGAAGATTTAGATGGCTTTTCTTAGGAAGATTATGAGAAGGATGATGATTGGGTGAAGCGTGTGCCAAAAAGGAATCTGGTGTGTCCAAAGCAAAATTGCGAAATAAAATTTGGGTAAGTCCAACTCAGTTATTTTCCGAAACATACTATTAAACCTTATTTCAGAGATCCATCCTATCTCAGAAAGCATCTGACACGTGTCCACTTCTCGAAACTGAGCGGAAAAAAGGCTGGAAAAACGAGTACGTGCTGCTAGCGAGGAATGGATGAAAGCCAGACAGTTGGTTCTTGAAAAGGCTAATGGAGTACAGAAGATTCCAAAAAAGATGAATTGCTGTGAGGTATTGGACCTGCCGTACAATGTTTCCAACTTGTACTGTGAGGGATCGGAAGAGTGTCGGATTCGCCCAAAGGAGAGATCATTTGGCTTGAAGCGCAAATACCAGAAGGCGAGGAAAGACAGTATTGGTGCATCAATTGCTTTGGAGAAGTCAAAAAGAATGGAATTGTGGATGCTAATCAATTTGTCTCGATGCATAACAAGATTCGAAAATCCGAGAATCTTCTGGAGTGCAATGGATGCAAAGGAGCCTGGCATCGATGCTGTACAACCCACATTGGAATCCGAGATGCCTTCTGGTGTGATTCGTGCAAGAAAGCCGATTTACTCCAATTCTCTGTTTTTTAACCCCATTTATGAACAAAATAACTTTTTACAAAATGAAATAAATATCAAAAACTGATAATTTCATCTTTTTAAAGCCAAAAAAGTTCTGAATTTTCATCTTGGAGGACCTCTAGCCATCATCACCATTTTCAGCATCCATCCTGGCTCGTGTCTCTGAAATTGGTCTTCTGGCTTTGTGATTTCGTGGTAGGAGACTAGAAGTTTTTTGGTAATTGAAAAAGGGAGGGTAAAGCTGAAAAAAAGTCAAACATCTAGGAATCGAGAAATTTACAATTAGGAATCTAAGAATCTATACTATTTCAATTTTTTTGTGTGTCAATAGAATTTTTCAAACGTTTCGTGTAAAGATATTCCCGCGAAAATGTATCAGAAAAAATTGATGGGAAATGCTGAAAATATAGGTACAGTTCCGCGAGCACAAAAAGAGGGAAAAAATCAAAACCTGACCGTTTTTGGTGTAGAATTATAATGTCTCCAATTTGTGAGCGTAGATTTTTCCAAAATCTTTTATTTAAATCATGCATTGCATTTGCTCAAATAATGTTCGTTGGTCCGCCAACACAAAGTGTAAACCAAAAATGTGATTTTTTTTTGGTTAGAGATGAAGTTTTGCATTTTAGAAAAAAATTTTGGATTTTAGAAATTTTTTGAAATAATTTGATTTATTAGCTCTTTAATTCCTACCAAATCTGATTGTTTGTTCTTTTTCTCCCCGGGAGACCAATTCGCGTTGGCTGCTTCATTGAACAGCGGTCTTCTTTCATTTTTTTCTGAAATTTTTGTATCCCCGATTTATTCAATGAAAACCTGATTGGAGATTTTCATCGTAGGTAATGAAAACCAACGGAAACAAAAAGAATAATTAGTTTGTGCCGAATCTTTCAAAACCAAAGAATTTAAAAATTGAATGCTAACATAACCTTATCATAGTATTTATCAGAAGGCTTTCAAAATATCACGAATTATCTCGGAGTGTCAATTCTTCCAATCTGTTCCTTTCGACTCAGCTACTCTCTTTAACTACATTGTCATTCATGTGGTTATCCTTGTACTGTTTAATATCTTCGAATAGTTTTTTTTCCTGTCAAGGACAGAAGGGACTCTTGCGACATCTCCAAATGTACTCCTCGGAAGGTCAATCGTCCCAATCTGTTCCTCTAATCCCATCCAGTCTCATAACATACCATTTCCCTCTCTTCGCACTCTCCACCACCACGTAATAAGTTTTTTGGCAAGGTCGAAGAGACTAAAACACTCCTTCTCGCCCGTTCTCTCTTCCCGCGCACCCACCTGGTCTCCTGTACTACCCACTGTCACTATGATTCGTTGCGTCTCTCATTCATCCTTCCTACTCTGGTCGTCTGCTGGCCAGAGTTGGTGAAAATCAGTCATTGTCTTTTTTTGGAAACCTGACTGAATGGTAGCCTTAATATTCCGGGGGCATTTCCGTCGACTCCTGTCTGTTTTGGAGTCGGAAATGTTCCCCTTATTTTTCTGAAGATTCTACTTATTCTCTATTTATTCAAGGCCTTTCAGAAATCCTTGTGAATGGATTTCAAAAGATTCTTTTTGATTTTTCTGATGATTTACATTTTATGCGCCAACGCAAATAAATGGTAAGTGTCATTTTTTAACTAAAAATGTAATCCCAGGTTCCTTTGGATAAACTAATTTTCATAATAACCACTGGCATGATTTCTATTTTTCCCAAATTTTCAGATGGAAGCTGCTCAGGCCAATGCGGAAGAGGTGGAAATGGAGCAAGACGCTGTAGGAGAAGCTCGAGGAGCTGACGCTGAAAAACAAATCGGCTATCCAAGCGAAGAGGTAAAAGAATCTTCAGGTAAGCATCATAAAAATTTGCTTCTAGAATCAAAAAATTTCATTCCAATGCGATAGTTTTGAAAATCACCAAGTTAATGCTCAATTTAGGATAGCATACCGTATTTGCTCTACTAGAAGCTCAACAATCAAAATGATGGAAAAAAATGATCAACCGAGAAACTATTTATCATAATATCACCAGTTTTATCAGTTGATACATTTTTGATATCTCTCATAGAGTCCGAGATAATTGGACTCAAAGTACAGGGTGTGCTTCTTCAGAAAATTTGCTTGAACGTCTATTCTATTTTCCATATTATCTGATCATTTTAGTTCAAAACCAAACCTCTATCATTGTTTTGACGCGAGTTATGCCTAGAATAGTTTTGAAGATGAGGTCAGCCGGTGGTGATATAGCGGAAGAGCGTCGATCCATTTCTGTTGCTCCCGCTGCTTATCACCTCTAGCTGGCCGCCTCTCTAAACCAGGAAAGAATGTAACTCGCTTCAAGATCGAGCTAGAACCTTTTGGTTTTTGTACCAAAATATGCAGAAATTTTCACTCTTCGGTATGTTGTAGTTTGGAGTATTCTGAGCTCATTGAGGCTTCTGAGAATGAGCTCAAAGAATCTAATTTTCGCTGAAAATAAGTTTCCAAGGTTTGAATTCACTGATATTCAAAATAATCAGTGGCAGGATTACTAATTGTCCAAAGTTCAGATAGCAGCTTGAGTCGAGGAAGAAGGAATGGAAGTGAACGATGAAGAAGGAGCTCAAGGAGCTGAAGATGTTGAAGAAGTCGCCTGCTGCTTCCGCCCGCTTGAAGCTCGATACAACGTCCCAAACAGAGAATGCTCAGGAGGAGAGAAGTGCAGAATCCCACCGAATTCCGACTACATGAGGCTCATCAAGCCAAGTAGAATTGGAAAGGAGTATTGTATTTACTGCTTTGCCAAGAATGCTCGAATCCAGAAGACGCTCTATATGAAGAAGAAGAATCAACACGAGAAGTTTGAACAAGTATTGAGATACCAGAAATGCCCGGGATTAATTGTTTTTTAAACCTCATTTATAAACAAAATAAAATAAATATTTAAAATTAATACTTTCATCTTTTTAAATCAAAATAGTTCATCATCATTTTCAGCATCCATCCTGGCTCGTGTCTCTGGAAATTGTCTTTTGGCTTTTTGATTACGTGATAGGATACGAGAAGTTTTTTGGTTTTCGAAGAAGGGGAAGGATACAGCTGAAAAAAATCAAAAATCAAGGAATCAAGGGATTTACAATGGGGAATCTAGGAATCTATACTAATTTCGATTTTTTTTTTTGTGTGTCATTAGGATTTTGCAAAAATTTTGTGTGAAGATATATTCCGCAAAAATGTACAGGAAAAAAATTTATTGAAAACGCTCAAAATGTGGGTGTTGCTCGACGAGCACAAAAAGGAACAATCAAAATCTGACTTTTTTTGTGTAGAATTATCATATCTCAAATATGTGAGCGTAGATTTTTTTTCACAATGTTTTATTTAAATCATGCATTGCATTTTCTCAAATAATGTTTGTTGGTCCGCGAAAACAAAGTGTGAACCCCAAAGGCCGATTCGTGTTGGCCGCTTCATTGAATAGCGGTCTTCCCAACTTTTTTCTGAAATTTTTGTATAACCTATTTATTCAATAAAAACCTGACTGGAAATTTTCATAGGAAGTAATGAAAACCACCGGAAACGAAAAAAAAGAGTTTGTGTCAAAACTTTCCACAACTGAAACTTCAAAAATTGAATGCTAACATAATCATTGTGTTTATCAGAAGACTTTGCAAAAATCAACAATTCACTTCTCGGAGTGTCAATTCTTCCGATCTGTTCCTTTCGACCTTGCTACTCTCATCGAATATTTTGGTTCGTGTCAAGGACAGAAGGGACGCTTGCGACATCTCCAAATGTACTCCTCGGAAGGTCACTCGTTCCAATCTGTTCCTCTAATCCCATCTAGACTAATTACATACTATCTCCCTCTCTTCGCACTCTCCAACACCACGTAATAAGTTTTTTGGCAAGGTCGAAGAGACACTAGAACACTCCTTCTCACCCATTGTCTCTTCTCGCGCACCCACCTGGTCGCCTGTACGTACTCCCACCTTGCGTCCCTCATTTCCCATTAGTACTCTGGTCAATCGTCATTGTCTTTTTTTGGAAACCTGACTGAATGGTAGCCACAATATTCAGGGGGCATTTCCGTCGATTCCTGTCTGTTTTGGAGTCGGAAATGTTCCCCTTATTTTTCTGAAGATTCTACAGAAATCCTTCTGAATGGATTTCGACAGATTCTTTCTGATTTTTCTGATGATTTATTTTTTACGCGCCAACTCAAATAAATGGTAGGTATCCTTCAGACTTGCAAAACGGGCCCTGCCGGGCCCTGGCGGGCCCTGTCATAACTTCTTTCAGAATAAATATTTTTTGATAATCTAATTTTCATAGGATAGAACTTGGCATTTTCTACAGAATGATACTATTTGGAACACTGTAGCTCGTTAATGAACAAAGTTACAAGCGATAAAGTGGTCAATCCGGGCCGGGCCGAGCCCTGCCCCTTTTTTCGGCCCGTTTCGTCTGTAACTTTGTTCATTAACAAGCTACAGTGTTCCAAATAGTATCGTTCTGAAAATGCCGAGTTCTATCATATAAAAATTAGATTATCAAAAAATATTTATTCTGAAAGAAGTTATGACAGGGCCCGCCAGGGCCCGGCAGGGCCCGTTTTGCAAGTCTGGTATCCTTTTTTGGGTTAAAAATGTTATTTCATAATATTTTCAGGACTAAGGACCCATCAACTGAAAGATCATGCCAACAGATGGATCCAGTGATCAGAATGTCTTGAAAAGTTTCTGAATAAGTCGGTTCTCCCTACTCATCAGAGAAAGAAGCACTCTAACTCCCAGACTGGGCATGAGGTGAGTGTATTTGTTAATGAAAACTTTTTTTCAAAAGTAAAAATTTTCATTTTTCTATAGAAAATGAAAAGTTTTTGCCATTTTTCCAAAACTACATACTTTCAGGTCGCTCCTCACACTTCAGATTCAGAAGCTCCGGGCCTATCGATTTCGGAAGATGAAGATAAAAATGCCGATCCAATGGACCACGATGATCCGGATGTCCCCGGTCCAGGACCAGCTACTCTCCAAATAAGGATGCAGAATCTCCCACGCGAGGATTCATTGGAAAAGGAAAACCAGAATCTCCCTGGACCAGGACCGGCTACTCTAGAATTGAGGAAAAAGAACCTTCAGGTAAGCATCACTTTCGAAATCAAAATGTTCTTCTGAATTGAAAAATATTTAGTCAAACATAATAGCTGGAAAATGAACCGACTTATGGTTCAGTTTAGGATAGCATATTGTATACTTAAACTTTGAGCTTACTTATCTCGGTTCCTATAAGAGATACCAAACAATTTGCAACTGCTAAATTATTATTCGTGATATCATCCATGAATTATTGTTTGACACATTTTTGATATCTTTCATAGGAACCGAGATAATTGAACTCAAAAATATTAACTGTGTAACTCTCAAAGTAACCTTTCCTGTCAGGAACCGAGTAGTGAACTTTGAGTAGGTATATCTCATTTTCTGAAACATATATCAAAAAATAGTCAACTGACAAAGTCTTTATCATAACGTTATCAATATTTTATTAATCGGCCTATTTTTGATATCTCTTATAGAACCCGAGATAATTGAGCTCAAAGTATAAAGTAGGCTTCTTTGGAAACGTTTTTCAAATGTCTATTCTATTTTCTATATTTTTCATTATTTTGGTGCAAAAACCAGCACAAATTGTAAGCGAATTATGCTTTAATATTTTCTGTAGTGAGCCGGAGGTGATAATAGGAAGGAACTGTCGAGCCCGCCGCTTATCACCTCCAGCTGGCCGCGTCTCCAAAACAGAAAAAAATGTAACTCGCTTCAAAATTGTGCTAGAAACTTGATTTTTACACCGAAATGTGCAGAAAGTTTCCCTCTTCGTTATCTTCTAGTTTGGAGTATGCTGAGCTTATTGAGGCTTCTGAGAATGAGCTCAAAGAATCTCATTTTTGCTGAAAATTAGTTTCCAATTTCCTTTGAATACACTGTTTTTCAAAATAACCATTGACAGGATTTCTAATTTTCCAAATTTTCAGATGGCAGCTGCTCAAGTCAAAGATGAAGAGATGGAAGAAGACGTTGAAGAAGAAGCCCAAGGAGCTGAAGATGATGTTCAAGAAGTCGCGTCGGTACAATGTTCCAAACAAGCTCTGCGCAAAAGAATCCAAGTGCAAAAACGAGGCGAGAATCTCCCCAAATTCAGAATTCATGGGGTTGATCAAGTCAAGTAGTAATGGAAAGGAGTATTGTATGGATTGCTTCGCTGTGAACCAAAAAATCCAGAACAAGCTCTATATGAAGAAGACGAATCAACACGAGAAGTTCGAAGAAGTTCTAAAATGCACAGGATGTCAAAAATTGTGGCACCGATGCTGCTCCCTCCACTTTGGAAACCCCAATTCGTTTAAATGCAAGTTCTGCGTGGAAAAAGATGCCCCGATGGTTTTGGATGCTCGAAATAGAATCTCAGTTCGATCGATAGTAAGCAGGCCAAAAAAGCAGTCCACGAAAAGTCTCGCTCCAAAACACTATTCCGACGTCTTCGAGTCAAAATATGGAAAGGAGATTTGCTATCAGACCCGGACCATCGCAGTCTTCCAAACGCAAAATGGACTTGATCCGATCTTCTTCATGCTCTTCGCCCACGAATACAAGAATCCAGCTGCCCACCATCAATGTTTTTTTCTCTCTAAAAATCTATCCATTTTCCTCTGTTTCTTTTTCGAAATTACCCTATCTATGTACAAAATAATTTTTTCACAAAATAAAATGTATATCAAAAAATAATAATTTCATCTTTTCAAATCCAAAAAAATTCCGAACTTTAATCTCGGAGGACCTCTAGCTATCATCATCATTTTCAACATCCATCCCGGCTCGTGTCTCTGAAATTGGTTTTCTGGCTTTGTGATTTCGTTATAGGAGACGGGAAGTTTTTTATTATTAGAAGAATGAGAGGATATAGCTGAAAAAAAAATTAGGAATCTAGGAATCTAGGAATCTAAGTGTCTATGCTATATTATTATTAATGTAAGATGATATTACATGGGGAGTTTAGGTTAGAGTTCTCAGTGTGCACACCGTGTTCTCAGTGTGCACACCAATTCTGGAATTCAAATAGAGCTCGAAAAAATTCATTGCAAACGGCGGAATTTTAGTGAAAGTTTTGATCTACAAATTTTGATCTATGGGTTGTGGCGGTGGTGGTCTATTCTTTTTTTTCCAACGTTGTGTTCAGTATTATTTTTCTTTTTTGCTGTTCGCCGTTCTATTGTTTTCTACCTTTTTTCGCAATTTGTCTTGCGCGAAATGTAAAAAATGACTGGGAATAGTTTGAAATTAGTTTGAATACATTTTTCTGTCATATGGTCATCAAACTTTTGAAATTTTCTAACTTCAGTATCTGCTTTCTGATTGTTGAAATTTTCGAAAATCGTTCCCAACCATTAGTTTTGTGTGCCAGGTACACGATACGCGCACTTAGAACACGAGCTAAACTCCCCGTGAAATATCGTCTCATAATAATAAAAAAATTGTCGCTGCTGGTATTTTGATAATGTATTAATTCAAAATTCTTTCAGGTTCCTTATGTCTGACACCGGAACCTCTTCACAAAACGGCTCCAGCTAGACTGAATGGAGAACTGTCGTGGGGATGACTACATCTTCAACATCCACCCAGAAGATCAGCCCTACTTGGACAGCGACAGGCTGAACGATTGGTATCGAGGCGTCTTGGATGAAGGAGTTGAGAAGCAAAGGATTCTGAAGTATCAAGGCTATGGAGACGGAAATCGTGAAGGTTGAAGACTTGCCGCTGTTCGCTGGCTCCGTTTGGTCCACGAAGAATAAGGAGGTGGAGGAGAAACCGAACGGATAAAAAACAATTTGACGAAGACATGGTCCATCATTTTGGAGAGCACCAGAAAGGATGACTCGATTTGGCAGGCGGATGTGAGTTGGAAGAAGATGACACCCCAACCACCAGCCACGCCTGGAGAAACACAATTGGGAATTTGGAGAACCAGCGAGGGCCAGATTCTAAAGGGTAGCTATAATGAAGAAGTTGGAAAAGGTTTTGTAAAGTGGGTTTCATTTTAAATGTATTTTTTTGAAACAAATGTTTTTTCAGATTGCTCCAGGAATCTGTGACGTTGTCCTCGACATCCAGAAGTGTCCACTTGTCGTCCATCGTTTCCTGCTTCAATCCATCAGTTTTTTCTGAATCTGCTTGTCTTCATTTTCTTCGTCCTGTCTCCTTCCAGTCAGTTTGAAATTTTTTGAATCCATCTGAAAAAAAAAACAATATCCGAGCTAGACGCCCATTTTCAGTTTTGAGAGAGTTTTTCAAGCTTCATTATCATTTAAATCCCCAAGTGCCAATTTCTAGATTTTTTGTGTAGTCTGAAATTTTCAGTCTTCAGAACCCCGAAAATCCCCACGTCTTCTTGTTTTTTATGTTCATCTCATGTAGTCTTGACGTTTTTAGTTCCCACCGGTTTCCAGTATTTTTCCCCTCTTATTTTTCCAAAATGTCACCGGTATTTTCATTTTTGCAGCTTCAAATATGCAATTTGTATCAATCCCTCTTGTAAATTCATTTGTTTTTTTCAGTTTTTCATGATTTTCTAGACTGCTCTTGATCTGATTTTAAATTTTGTAGTTTTGAATCTTACTGTTGTCTCAATTCATGTTTCTTATTAATTGTTTCTACTTTTTAGATTCTTGTAGGTTTCCCAAAAATCCCTTTTGTTGATTTTTTCCCCAATAACTCATTATTGTGTTTTTTCTCTCGGAAAGCCTATCCATTTTCATATATTTTTCTTTATCAAACTTACTCACATTTTCAATATGTTCATTTATTGTTTTTCCTCCCATTCTTAGACAAATATTTTTTTTTGAAACCCTATTTATGAACAAAACAACTTTTTACAAAATAAAATAAACATCTCAAAATAATAATTTCAGCACAAAACGTAGGAAAAATTCCAAAGTTAGTTTTTTAATGTAGAATTAGAGTTTTATGAATTTGGTGAGATAATCCTAGTGCCATTGAAAAATATGTATCGTATTATCTGAACAAACAATTGTTGCTCCGCGAGCACAAAAATGAAACAAAATATACTACTTTTTTATATGAGTTGATTTATTAGCCCTTTGATTCTTACCAAAACTGAATTGAGTTATCGTTGTACTCTCTAATATTCTTAAACTATGTACATTGACGTTTATATAATTATCTTTTTACACTGTAATATCTTCGAATAATTTGTTTCCTGTCAAGGACGGAAGGGACTCTTGCGACATCTCCAAATGTTCTCCTCGGAAGGTCAATCGTCCCAATCTGTTTCTCTAATCCCATCTAGACTAATTACATACAATCTCCCTCTCTTCGCACTCTCCAACACCACGTAATAAGTTTTTTGTGAAGGTCGAAGAGACACTGGAACACTCTTTCTCACCCGTTCTCTCTTCTCGCGCACCCACCTGGTCGCCCGCACTAACCACGTCTACCTTGAATCGACGCGTCTCTCATTTATCCTTCCTACTCAGGTCGTCTGTTGGTCAGAGCAGGCGCGTTTGTGAAAATCAATCATTTCTTCGCTAGGCAACTTAACTGAATGGTAGCCTTAATATTCCTGGGGCATTTCCGTCGACTCCTGTGTGGTTTGGAGTCGGAAATGTTTCCCTTATTTTTCTGAAAATTCGACATATTCTCTATTTACTCAAGGTCTTTCAGAAATCCTTGTGAATGGGTTTCGAAAGATTCTTTTTTATTTTTCTGATGATTTATATTTTATGCGCCAACCCAAATAAACGGTAAGTATTATTTTTGAGCTAAAAATGTTATTTTAAGTTCATAAAAAGAGGCAGTATGTTATCAAATTTTGGCATTTTCACTGTAGCCGATAACCGATCAAGCTGACCGATCGATCGGCGCATCAGCATGCCAGAGCGTTTTTGAATACCCAGTGTTTTATTTTCTGACGCATTTTTCATTTTCTTGTAAACACTCACTAACGTCCGCCAGTTTTCGATTGACCGAAATGAAACCTTTTCTCACCGGAAGATACTGTAAAACCTGTGATAGAAAAGCCCCCATATTATCAACTTTGAGCTTAAACATCTAGATTTTTGTGACAGATGTCAAAAATGTGTCAACTGATGTTAGAATAAACATTTAATCAGTTGACACCTATTTTTTGACAGGGAACGAAAAAAATTAGCTCAAAGTTGAAAGTTAGGGATCCCCTCTAGTACACGTTTTACGGTATCCGACTTTTGAGCGATAGACCTCAATTTCTGTAGCAGATTTCAAAACGTTTTTGACTTTTTGAGCAA
This sequence comes from Caenorhabditis nigoni, assembly GCA_027920645.1. Taxonomy (NCBI): domain Eukaryota; kingdom Metazoa; phylum Nematoda; class Chromadorea; order Rhabditida; family Rhabditidae; genus Caenorhabditis; species Caenorhabditis nigoni. Next base: position 4,539,931 of record CP115869.1, read on the forward strand.
ACCGAAAAAAAGAAGCAAAACGAAAAAAAAACAGCTCATCGAGAGTCTCTTCTATACGGATAACATTTTCAGGACTAAGGACCCATCAACTGAAAGATCATGCCAACAGATGGATCCAGTGTTCAGAATGTCCCGAAAAGTTTCTGAATAAGTCGGTTCCCCCTACTCATCAGAAAAAGAAGCACTCTAATTCCCAGCCTGGGCATGAGGTGAGTGTATTTGTTAATAAAAAGTTTTTTTCAAAAGTCAAAATTTTCATTTTTCTATAAAAAATGGAAAGTTTTTGCCATTTTTCCAAAACTACATATTTTCAGGTCGCTCCTCACACTTCAGATCCAGAAGCTCCAGGCCCATCGATTCCGGAAGATGGAGATCAAAATGCCGATCCAATGGACCACGATGATCCGGATGTCCCCGGTCCAGGACCAGCTACTCTCCAAATAAGGATGCAGAATCTCCCACGCGAGGATTCATTGGAAAAGGAAAACCAGAATCTCCCTGGACCAGGACCGGCTACTCTAGAATTGAGGAAAAAGAACCTTCAGGTAAGCATCACTTTTGAAATCAAAATGTTCTTCTGAATTGAAAAATATTCAGTCAAACATAATAGCTGGAAAATGAACCGACTTATGGTTCAGTTTAGGATAGCATATTGTATACTTGAACTTTGAGCTTACTTATCTCGGTTCCTACAAGAGATATCAAACAATTTTCAACTGCTAAATTATTAGTCGTAGTATTATCCATATTTTATTATTTGACACATTTTTTATATCTTTCATAGGAAGCGAGATAATTGAGCTCAAAAATGGTAACTAGGTAACTCTCAAAGTAACTTTTTCAGTCAAATACCGATAGTCAATTTTCAGTGTGCATATCTTGTTTTCTGTAACAGATATCGGAAAGTGATTAACTAATACAAAGTTTATCATATTATCATCAATATTTTATCAATCGGCCCATTCTTGAAATCTCTCATAGGAACCGAGATAATTGAGCTCAAAGTATAAAGTAGGCTTCTTTGGAAACGTTTTTTAAATTTCTATTCTATTTTCAATATTTTTCATTATTTTGGTGCAAAAACCAGCACAAATTGTAAGCGAATTATGCCTTAATATTTTCTGTAGTGAGCCGGAGGTGATAACAGGAAGAGATTGTCGAGCCCGCCGCTTATCACCTCTAGCTGGCCGCGTCTCCAAAACAAGAAAGGGTGTAACTTGCTTCAAAATTGTGCTAGAAATTTTTGGTTTTTGTACCAAAACATGCAGAAAGTTTCACTCTTCGTTATGTTCTAGTTTGGAGTATTCTGAGCTCATTGAGGCTTCTGAGAATGAGCTCAAAGAACCTCATTTTTGCTGAAAATTAGTTTCCAAGTTCCTTTGAATACACTGTTTTTCAAAATAACCATTGACAGGATTTCTAATTTTCCAAATTTTCAGATGGCAGCTGCTCAAGTCGAAGATGAAGAGATGGAAGAAGACATTGAAGAAGAAACCCAAGAAGCTGAAGATGATGTTCAAGAAGTCGCGTGCTGCTCCTGCGAACTTCATGCTCGGTACAATGTTCCAAACAAGCTCTGCGCAGAAGAATCCAAGTAACGGAAAGGAGTATTGTATGGATTGCTTCGCTGTGAACCAAAAAATCCAGAACAAGCTCTATATGAAGAAGACGAATCAACACGAGAAGTTCGAAGAAGTTCTAAAATGCACAGGATGTCAAAAATTGTGGCACCGATGCTGCTCCCTCCACTTCGGAAGCCCCAATTCGTTTAAATGCAAGTTGTGCGTGGAAAAAGATGCCCCGATGGTTTTGGATGCTCAGAAAGTACGCTCAAGATCAGTTACTGCGATGGAGGAGAAATTAAATGCGATCCTGAGAGAGAAGCTAGGTTCCAAGGACGCTGAAAGAAATAGAATCTCAGTTCGATCGATAGTAAGCAGGCCAAAAAAGCAGTCCACGAAAAGTCTCGCTCCAAAACACTATTCCGACGTCTTCGAGTCAAAATATGGAAAGGAGATTTGCTGTCAGACCCGGACCATCGCAGTCTTCCAAAAGCAGAATGGAGTGGACCAAATGTTCTTTGTGTTGTTTGTCCAAGAATATAAGCCCACCTTCGTTATCGATTACCTGGATTCTGTGAAGTACTTGGAAGCCGACTGTCGGAAGCAGATCAACCAGGAAATTCTTTTATATAAATTTGTTGTTTTTTCAAACCTCATTTATGAACAAAATAAAATAAATATATGAAAATTATATTGTCATCTTTTTAAAACTACCATGATCATTTTTAGCATCCATCCAGGCTCGTGTCTCTGAAATTGGTTTTCTGGCTTTTTAATTTCGTTGTAGGAGACGGGAAGTTTTTGGTACTCGAAGAAGGGGAGGCTGAAAAATCAAGGTATCTAGGCATCTATACTAATTTCGATTTTTTTTGTGTGTTATTAGGATTTTTTAAAATTTTTGTGTAAAGATATTCCCGCGAAAATGGACCGGAAAAAAAAGATCGGAAATGCTCAAAATATGGGTGCTGCTCCGCGTGCGCAAAAAATTGAAAAATGTAAATCTGAGTTCTTTTCGTGTAGAATTATAATGTTTCGAAATTGGAGCGTATATTTTTTCACAATGCTTTTTTTTAAATCATACATCGCATTGGCGCTAACATGACCTTATCATAGTGTTTACCAGAAGACTTTCAAAATATCAAGAATTTACTTCTCGAAGTGTCAATTCTTCCAATCTGTTCCTTTCGACCCCGCTACTCTCTTTAACTACAAGGACAGAAGGGACTCTTGCGACATATCCAAATGTTCTCCTCGGAAGGTCAATCGTCCCAATCTGTTCTTCTAATCCTATCTAGGCTAGTAACACACCATCTCCCTCTCTTCGCACTCTCCAACACCACGTAATAACATTTTGACAAGGTCGACGAGACACTAGAACACTCCTTCTCCTCCCATTCTCTCTTCCCGCGACCCACCTGGTCGCCTGTACTATCCACTCCCATCTTGAATCGTTGCGTCTCTCATTCATCCTTCCTACTCTGGTCGTCTGCTCGTCAGAGCAGGCGGGTCGGTGAAAATCAATCATTGTCTTTGTTTGGAAACCTGACTGAATGGTAGCCTTAATATTCCGGGGGCATTTCCGTCGACTCCTGTCTGTTTTGGAGTCGGAAATGTTTCCCTTATTTTTCTGAAAATTCTATTTATTCTCTATTTATTCAGAGTCTTTCAAAAATCCTTGTGAATGGATTTTCAAAGATTCTTTCGGATTTTTCTGATTATTTTCATTCTACACGCCAACAATAAATGGTAAGTATCAGTTTTGAGTTGAAAATAAGTTTCCAACATTTGATTACAATGATTTTCAAAATAACCATTGACAAAATTTCTAATTTTCTCAAATTTCCAGATGGCAGCTCGAGTCGAGGAAGAAGAGATGGGACTGGACGAGGAAGAAGGAGCCCAAGGACAAGAAGATGTTGAAGAAGTCGCCTGCTGCTCCTCCCGCTTAAAACTCGCTACAACGTCCCGAACAAGCTCTGCGCAGTAGGAGAAAAGTGCAGAATCCCCCAGAATTCCGACTACATGGGGCTCATCAAACCAAGTAGGAATGGAAAGGACTACTGTATGGAGTGTTTCGCCGTGGAAGACAGAAGAATTCAGAAGAAGCTCTATATGAAGAAGAGGAACGAGCATGACAAGTTTGAAGAAGAATTGAGATGCTCAAGATGTCAGAAGTTGTGGCACCGATGCTGCTCCCTCTACATAGAAATTTCCAATAAATTCAAATGTGAGGAATGCATGGAGAAGGCTGGAATAGAGAAGGTCCAGAAGGTCTTGGATGCTGGGAAGGGGCAATCATGAATTGTTAGGATGATGGTGGCAAGCTGAATGCAATTCTGAAGGAGCAAGATGGTCGAATCTCGGTCCGATCGGTGGTGGGAAGCACAGCGCTATTTTACATTAATGCTTCGTTTTTTTAACTTTATTTATGAAGAAAATAACATTTTATAAAATAAAATAAATATCAAAGAATAATAATTCTATCTTTTTAATACTTGCTTGTGGCTCAGAAATTTGACTTCTGGCTTTGTGATTTCGTTGTAGGAGACGAGACGTTTGTTGGTAGATATCAGGAATTTACTTCTCAAAGTGTCCATTCTCTCTTTTCGACCCCGCTACTCTCTTCAACTACATTGACGTGAATGGAGTTATCTTTGTACTCTTTAATATCTTCGAATAATTTGTTTCCTGTCAAGGACAGAAGAGACTCTTGCGACATCTCCAAATGTACTCCTCGGAAGGTCAATCGTTTCCATCTGTTCCTCTAATCCCATCTTGACTAATTACATACTATCTCCCTCTCTTCGCACTCTCCAACACCACGTAATAGGTTTTTTGTCATGGTCGAAGAGACACTAAAACACTCTTTCTCAACCGTTCTCTCTTCTCGCGCACCCACCTGGTCTCCTGTACTAGCCACTCCCACCTTGAATCGATTTGTCTCTCATTCATCCTTTCTACACTGGTCGTCTGCTGGTCAGAGCAGGCGCGATGGTGAAAAATAATCGTCATTTCTTTGCTTGGCAACTTGAATGAATGGTAGCCTTAATATTCCGGGGGCATTTCCGTCGACTCCTGTCTGTTTTGGAGTCGGAAATGTTCCCATTATTTTTCTGAAATTTCTATGTATTCTCTATTTACTCAAGGTCTTTCAAAAATCCTTGTGAATGGATTCTGAAAGATTCTTTTTGATTTTTCTGCCGATTTATATTCTACGCGTCAATCCGAATGAATGGTGAGTATCATTATTTTTGAGCATTTTTGAGACAAAATTTGGTTATGGCTCATTGCAAGCTTCAAAATGAGGCCAAACACGAAAAATCAAAATGGACGGATTCTAGTCGTGTTTAGGCTCATTTTGAAACATTATTCATGCGAAAACTCAATTTTTCGCAAAAAAAAAATGCTTAAAATAAGGCTAAACATGACTGATTTTGGATGACTTTGAGGTTTTTTGAGAAATTTGATTTCTGTAAATTTCTATAACACGTATTTCGGTTCATTTTTGTTCGAACCGAAAAATCCTTATATTTTCAAATTATTCACGCTTTAAACTTAGAAATGAGCTTGAACACGACTAGAATCCGTTCACTTTGAATTTTGGAGCGCTGCGTGTCTATGTCAAATTGCAAAGTTATGGGATTCTAGTAATGTGCGGGCTCATTTAGAATTAAAGAATTTCTGACGCGAAATATGATTTTATCTCGTTCAGAGCTTCGAAATGAGCCCGAACACGACTAGGCTCCGTACATTTTGAAATTTCACCCGAGGCACGCGACGTACGACCGCGACGCGCCTGAAAAATGAAAGTAGGCGGAGCCTAGTCGTGTTTGGATTCGTTTCGAAGCAATTTTTGTGTAGAATCCGAATTTGCTGCAAAAATCATGAAACAGAGGACTTGAAATTTGAAAATACCCTAATTTAATTATTTTCGTTAATATTTTCCAGGTCTGGACAAAGGAAAAGAAAAAAAAAGAGACCCCCATGGGCGAAACACAGGAACTAAGTTTCTACTCTGTCGAGATGCTCAACCAGGAATGGCACAGAAGCAAAGCTCCAAGGCAGCTAGAAGAGCAAGAGGAGCAATTGGGTTTTTGAAAAAAATGATTTTTTTGAAAAATACAAAATTTTGTTTCAGGGATCGAAACCAAAAAAGAGGAAAACTGCCACGGTCAATACAGGTTACATGGTGAGTCTAGAAATAAGAAGGTCGAAATTTAGAAAGAATTTCACCCAAACCGCTAACTTTGGCCTCCTATATCTCGGTTTCTGTGAAAGATATAAAAAAGTTGTCAACTGATAAATTATTGACGATATTATGATAAACATTCTATCAGTTGATAACTTTTTTATATCTCTTACAAAAAACGAGATATATAGGTTCAAAGATGACGGTTTGGGTGGCCTTCTATTATTTTGCTTACGGTATCTCGGCTCCTAGAAATCCCTATGAGCTGTAGTTTCTAGTCATTTTCTCAGAATTTCATGAATTTTCATAATATTCAATTCAAACTTAAACTTTCATTTTCCAGGTTGACAGAATCATCGACTGTCGCTGTGTCCATGGAGTGTTGAGCTTGAGGACCTACTGGGAGGGACCATATCAAGCGGAATGGCTGAGATTGGAAAATTTTGTGTTTTCATCGTGAATAATTTCGAGAAATTTAGACGATGCTATCGCAGTTGTGAGTTTTTAAAGTTTTTCTTAAAGCAAAAAAAAACACATTTTTCAGGGAAAAACAAGCCTACGGAAGACATCGAAGAGAGTGATTTTGAATGAAAAATGAAAAAATAGCTGCCTTAGGGATAAGAAAAAAGAATTTTTAGGTAAGCATCATAAAATTTTCTTCTAGATTCAAAACATTACATTCCAATACGAAATTTGTGAAATGAACCAAGTTAAGACTCACTTTAGAATAGTATACCGTATTTACTCTATTCGAATCTCATCATTCAAAATGATAAACTTTGAGCTCAATTATCTCGGTTCTTATAAATGATATCAAAAAGTTGCCTACTGATAAATTGTTTATCATGTTTATCATGTTTTCAAACTCAAACTCATTAAATTCCAGAAAGCGAAGCAATTCGTCAGTTGGTGCTTACCAGGAAAGCTACTGTTATGGAAGAGTTTCGTCAGCAGCAGGAGAAGTCACAAAAACAATATGGCTGTTTTTGAAGAACGTATTCGCCAAGAAATGGAGAATTCAGAAAACAAGTTAAAAACAAAAAGGATCCATCATCGGAACTAATTCCTCTTCCAGCGTTCAATTCAATTTAATTCATCATTAATATTTTTTAATTCTTTGTTTTTTGGTAAACCCTATTTATGTACAAAATAACTTTATTAAAAATAAAATAAATATCAAAAAAAATTATTATTTCATATTTTTAAAACAAAAAAGTTCTGAACTTTCATCTTGGAAGTTCTCTAGCCACCATCATCATTCTCAGCATCCATCCTGGATCGTTTCTCTGAAATTGGTTTTCTGGCTTTTCGATTTAGTGGTAGGAGATGGGAAGTTTTTTGGTATTCGAAGAAGGGGAGGATACAACTGAAAAAAAATCTAGGAATCTAAGAATTTAAAATTAGGAATCTAGGAATCTAGGAATCCAGCAATCTAGGAATCTAAGAATCAAGGAATCTCAGAATCTGGGAATCTAGGAATCTAGGGAATCCAGGCTAGAGTTAGCATGAAATTGCATACTGCGCCTACGACTATAACACCTTGAAAGAGATCTTAGATGCATCGGGACCCAGTTCCAGATACTACAGTTCTCCGTGCAGTCTGACTGGAGCCGTTTTGTGAACGGGGTTCCGGTGTCACACATAATTAAACTGAGAGAATTTTGAATTAAAAAATCACACACATGGAATGACTAAAAAAATTGAGGCCTATATGGTTGGATAGCGCATAAAAAGTTATTTTAGAATCCAAACGGAATAAAGTTACAAACTGGACTTTTTTCGAAAAAAATTGTTCGAGACATTTTTGTCAAAATTTCAAAGAATTCTAGAAAAATGCAGTTTTTCGAAAAAATGTTTCGAGGTGACAAACTGTTGTTATGTGCATTTTCATTAAAACTTTGTGAAAATATATACAGTGCGGTCAATATCTATACGACCCCCCTACATTTCGGGCGCACATAGAAAACTGGAAGAGATATCGAAAAACGGTTAACGCCATTCGATTCACAATCAAAAATAACCCCAGGAGACAAAGTTTCATAAGATGAGCACTTTCCCTGAACATGTACCACCCAAAAAGTCCATTTGCAAGCGGTCAATATCTATACGACCACCTGGAAAATGAAAAATCTCAAGTATTTTAGAGAACAAAATTGAACTGTTTTTGGATGGAAACTGTTAAAGTAGTCCTAAAACAGCATATTTCGACAGTTTATACAAAAATTAACTCCTTTATTAAAGTTTTAGAAAAAATTATTTTCAGCCATTTTCGTCATTTTTTGGGTTTTTGGAATAAATCTTGAATAATTTGGCTCCTGGGTAAGTTTTCGAGCTGAAATTTATAGAAATCATTTCAGGAATGATCATGTTGCAGATGTTCAAGGCAATTTTGCGCTTTGTAAACTGGAATCTGAGCTCGAGCTTTGAGCTGAAAAAATAAACTCAACTGAAAATTTTTCAAAGCTGTCCAAAATGTTTGAGGGATGTTCAAAGTCGTTAAAATTGCTATAAAAATTGTTATTTTGTATTGAAAACTGTATTTCGAATGTTAAATCTTGTTTTCTACAAAAATCAGAACCACCGAATTTCAAGGTCCATTTTTCGAATTTCAGTTCAACTTCGATCAGAAATAACGGCTCAGAATAGCATAGCAACAGATAGTAAACATTTCAGATTACTTCGAAAGTGATTCCTATAAATTTCAGCTCGAAATCTTACCCAGGAGCCAACTTATTCAAGATTTATTCCAAAAACCCAAAAAATGACGAAAATGGCTGAAAATAATTTTTTCAATTTTTCGTATACATTTTTGCAGAACTATCTCTATTCACAAAGTCTGAGAAATTCGAATAACAAAGGTCCAAAAAAATCAGAATTAGTTTTTTTTTTTTGTGCTCGCGGTGCAACAATCTTTTTTTAAAGCAACTACGATACACATTTTTGATAAAAATTTGTGGGCATATCTCGATTCATATAATTAAAATAATTTGAATTCTATGAGAAACATTTTTAATTAGTGTGTTTTTTTAATTATTTTTTTGTGCTCACGGAGCAAAAATAATGTGGGAAAAACATTTTTGTTCAGGTCATTGTCAAAACCAGTTCTCAATTTCAAACAGAGCAGAACAAAACAATTTGAAAACGACGCGATTTCAGAGAAAAAGTTTTGATCTGCAAATTTTGATCTACTGGTTGTTGCGGTGGCGGTCTATTTTTTTTCTTTTTTTCCCAACATTTTTTTCTTTTTTTTTCATTTTTTCTTTTCGCCTTTCTTTTATTTACTGTGTTTTTTTGCAACTTGTGTCACTCTAGGGGAAAAAAATTACGACGAATCGTTTGAAATAGGTTTCAATACTATTTTCTCGTAAAAAAAAGATGATATTTTCACAAATTAAAAAAATGACGCGCCCAAAATGTATAAATTTGCCGCTATCGTTTCTCCTTCGTAAACCTGATTCATTCACGCAGTTAGCTCTACTTTTAGGCACAATACAATGATCTGGCGCACACGAATGGATGGACATGAAGCGGCTAGAGTGAGCCTGGTGGACATGAAAGGACGAGTTATCCTGGTTACTTTCGTTGTGGCACATGTAGTTTAGCAAATCCAAGGTGGTGTGGTCGTACGCGCAGGAATACAGAACCAAGAAGGTGAGTTATTCATTTCCCCATCCAATTTCAAAAAGTGTTCTTTAGCTGTGGATTGTGATCTGGCGCACACGAATGAATGGACTCGAAGTGGCAAGAGTGAGCCTGGTGGATATGAAAGGACGAGTTATCATGGATACTCAAGGAGCTGAAGATGTTGAAGAAGTCGCCTGCTGCTCCCGTCCGCTTGAAGCTCCATACAACGTCCCTAACAGAGAATGCTCAGGAGGAAACAAGAGCAGAATCCCAGCGAATGCTGACTATATGGGGCTTCTCAAACCAAGAAGAAACGTAAAGGACTGTATGTTGTATACACTGCTTTGCCAAGACTGTTCGAATCCAGAAGACGCTCTTTATGAAGAAGAGGAATCAACACGAGAAGTTTGAAAAAGTGTTGAGATGCTGAAGATGTCAAAAATTGTGGCACAGATGCTGCTCCTCTTACCAGGGAAGATCCAATAAATTTAAATGTGAGGAATCCATGGAGAAAGCTGGAATGGAAAAGGTCAAGAAGGTGTTGGATGCTCAGAAAGGACGCTCAAGATTTGTTACTATGATGGATGAAAAGCTGAATGCGATTCTGGAGGAGCTACAATTAAAAGTATGGAGAGGAGATTTGCTAAAAGACTCGGACCATCGCAGTCTGTCAAAAGCAAAATGAACTTGATCAGATCTTCTTCATGCTCTTCGCCCACGAATACAAGAATCCAGCTTATCAGAAGTCTTGGTTTGTAATCGACTACCTAGATTTTGTCGAGTACTTGGAGACCGACCGTCGTAAGCAGATCAACCAGGAAATTCTGCTCACCATTAATTTCTTTTTCTTTCTAAAAATCTATCCATTTTCATCTGTTCAATTTTCGAAATTACCTTATTTATGTACTAAATAACTTTTTAAAAAATAAAATAAATATCAAAAAATTATAATTTCATCTTTTTAATACTACAGTTCTGAACATTCATCTTGGAGGACTTCTAGCCATCATCACCATTTTCAGCATCCAACCTTGCTCGTGTCTGTAAAATTTGTCTTCTGGCTTTGTGATTTCGTTGTAGAAGACGGGAAGTTTTTTGGTATTCGAAGAACAGCTGAAAAAAAATCTAGGAATTAGGGAATTTTCAATTACTAGGAACTAGGAATCTAGGAATCTGCATATTGAAATTTTGATCGTAAAATCAAAAACATTTTTAGTGGACCGATTTTGGATATCTTGTGCAGAAGCCGAGATCTTCAAAAAATCCGCTCAAATATGTAATTAGCAAAAAAACGCCCTTTTAAAGTTCGATTTTCAGAATTATGGGAAGAAAAGAATATTGAGCAAAAGCGAGAATTATACGTCCATTCAGTTAGATCTTCAGAAAAAAATGAGGACGAAGAGGTCAGAGGCGGGACTTATTTTTGAAATTCAAGGACAAACAGGACTTTTTTCGAAAAAAATTGTTCGAGACATTTTTGTCGAAATTTTTAAGACAATTTCTAGAAAAAATGTTTTTTTTCAAAGAATGTTTCGAGGTGATAAACTATTATTATGTGTATTTTCAGTGAAACTTTGTGAAAATACCATAGTTGCAAAAGGCCGGGCCGGTAGACGAATTTTCTCGGCCCGGCCCGACCCCGGGCCGGCCCGCCTACCACTGTTGAAAATTTTTCAATGAAAAGTTGAGAATTTTTTTTGAATTAAAAAAGAAAAAAGGTTGCATTTTTCAACAAAATTAACAAAGTATGAAATAGTCGAAGAATAGGACGTTTTTGTCTAAATTTTTGAAAAAATTTCAAAAATTTCGAAAAAAAATTCAAGAAAATCAACGTCTGTAGGTACCCCGGCCCGAGATTTTGCAACTATGGAAAATACATATGATTCTTCACAAAATTTTATCTCTACACCAAAAAAAATAAAATTTGATTTTTTTTTCATTTGTTTGTGCTCGAGGAGCAGTGAACATATTTGAAGCTAATAGAACGACACCCGGATCGTCCACTTTGAGCTCATATATCTCCCTTTTTTAGAAAGATATAAAAAAGTGGTTAACTAGTAAAATGTTTATCAGGATATCAGCAACATTTTATTAGTTAGCCACTTTTTGATATCTTTCACAGAAAATGAGATATACAGGCTCAAAGCGGACGATCCGGGTGTCGGTCTATTAGAGGTTTTACGGTAACTACTTTCGGGACATTTTTGCATAATTATCTCTTTTCACAAAGTCCGAGAAATTCCAATTACCAAATTCCAAAAAAAATCAGAATTAGTTATTAAATTTTTTGTGCTCGCGGAGCAGAACTCATTTTTTAAAAAGCAAACAATACATGTTTTGATTAAAAAATTGTGGGAATATCTTTATTCATTAAATTAAAAAAATTCGAATTTTAAGAAAAAAAATTAAAATTTATGTTTTTTTAAATTTTTTTTTGTGCTCGCGGAGCAATAACAATGTGCGAAACACATTTTCGCTTACGACATATTCAAAATCATTTCTAAATTTCGAATGGGGCTGAAAAAATTAATTGAAAAAAAAATTAATCGGTATTTCAGCAAAAAATTTTGATCTACAAGTTTTGATCTACTGGTTGTAGTGATGGCGGTCTGTTTTTTCTTGTTCTTTTTTTTCCAACATTTTTTCATTATTTTTTTCTTTTTTTTCTTTTCGCCTTTCTTTTATTTGTGACGTTTTTTTGCTATTTATATTGCGCTAGGGGTAAAAAATGACGGCCGATCGTTTGAAATAGGTTTCAGTACTATTTTCTCCTTAAAAATGATGATAATTTCGAAATTTGGAAAAATAGCGCGCAATCAAATCAATTTGTGGCTTTCGATTATCATTCGTTAATCTAATTTTTTGTCAGCACATTTACTCTTTTTTTTTCAGGGTACTTATAAACTGACACCCAATGCACTCCAATACAATGGCTTTCCAACTCACAGCGCCGTCATCCCACAAACAATGGGTGTGATGGGGGACTTTGAAGCTGCTGATGGTACATAATTTTATTTTTATATAACTTTTGCAAATCGATTTGTTTTAGATCCACTCCGATAGTGCTCCCGTTGCTCGAAGGATCACGGAGAAGGACCTATCAGCAGCGATCACCTTCGAAGCATGCTGTCTTCAAACATTCCAATTTACTAATTTGGAAACTCTGTTCGTCGGTCATTAGTTGGAATTGGACCTCAAGGCTCTCCGTTTGTTCCATCCAAATGTGATCGATACGGAGCGATGGCTCCACAAAAGTGTGTATATCACCATCGAAAGAAGTTCGATCACGCGAAACGAAGTTATTTTTTGCCCATTCTGCTCAGCTCATCCAAGCACGTCTTCAACGTGGTGTGGTCGTAGGCGCAGATTAAAGAAGGTAAATAATTTATCTTCAAATGCAGTTTCAAATAGTGTTTTCAGGTTCACGTATCGGATTTTGAGCTAGTGCACACTACGAATGGAGGCTCAAGGCTCTCCGTTTGATCCACATAAATGTGATCGACACATCTGTATTATTCATGTCTGTGGACCAAAGATGAGAATTCCAAAATTTTTGACTTTGTGGAAAAGATGCAAGCCCAGAAAACTATTTTCACTTGCCTGGAATTAATTGCGTGGAGGCATTAAACGACTGCTGAATGATGCCTACCTGGAGTCAACGATGTACGCCTTCAAGGTGGTATGGCCCACTGCATGGGAAGACATAAAATGGAGTGTCATGCCAACGCCAGCAGCAAAAATGCAAACGACTACAGATATAAAAAGGTAAATAATCAATTTTCCAATGAAATTTCAAATAGTGTTATTCTAGGTGTACGAAATTCGTTACCAATACTTTCGTTCTTCCACAATACGAAATCGTCAGTCTAAACACCACATGGGCCAGAGAGGAGAATTCAAGAAGCTATCACTTCAAAGTTCGGATGTGCATGTGCAGAAAGGGATATAGACCCAGAAGGCTAGCCGCATTCATCAACTATTAAATCATCCTTATAATAAATAAAGATTTTTACTCAACTCAGGCTTCATATTATAAGTAAAACAAAAAACAAGAAAACAAAAAATAATAACCGAAAAAACTGTTTTCCTTAGTTCCCTCTTTGACGTTCGGTGGTTCATGAAGTGGGAAAAGTTTGGTCATCTCATTCTCTCTTCTCCAAAGATTTTCTGAGAAATCGGAAAGAAAATCAATTCAATATGTTTATTAGCATACGACGTACAAAATAGTCAAAAAGCGGAAATCTTAGAGAAAAAAGAAACAATAATGGGAAACTTGGGTATTGTTCATTAGACAGGGAACAGAAAAATACTTATTTTTGTTGAAAAAAAAAGAAAAAAATCGGAATGCCGAAGCCGATAAGTCAGATGCGCATTTTAAATTTGTTCTAACCTCAACCAGACACAGACATCATTGGCGGTTTCTCAACGTTCTCCACTGTCAAATGTTGCTCCTTCTGCTCGTAGCACTTTTCAATTTTGTTGGTGATTGCACAGGGAAAAGCTCTCATGCAACTGAAAATTGCGGTTGAGGTGATGTTGGCGTTTTGCAAAGTTGTATCTAACTTTGAGCTGATTTGGCTCTTAATAATATCTGTATCGTTAAAATTAATCTCGTTCTTCTTTATTGTTGTCTATATGAAATATTTAGTTTAAATTTAGAAAGGAAAAATTCTGCACATATGAAAAAAGAAAGAAGTTTAAATTTGAAAAAGCATTCAAGTGAGTACATACTTGGATATTGTTCTAATGAACCGGGAACAGGAATATGCCGCCTCGATACATAGTTCTGGCAGATAGTTCAGTTAGCTCTTTAGCTGTAGTTGGTAGATGTAGAATGCACTTGGGTAATTAAAAATTTATTTTAAAAAGAAATAAAGAGAAAAATAGAGATAAAAAGAACAACAATAAGGATGAAAAAGAACGATCGATCTGCTCCGTCCTTTCCACGATAAAGTTGCCACGTTCCTCGTTTTCGATCTCAATTTCGTTCATGAAATCTCGAAGATCCCACATTATTCTCTTTCGATTTTCTTCGATCTTTTCGAGCTCTTCGCAGAATTGCGTTTATACCTCGGTTTTGTATCTTCGTTTGTAAAGCTCGTTCTCGATCTCGGTTTCATAATCGATCTTGTCTTCGTCATCAGGTCCAGCTCATCTAATTGACCTCCGTACTCCACAGACAGACCTTTGTATCTGTCTTTAAGCCCTTCTAGATCCCATGCGTATCTTTAGAGGTTGGCCATACTCTGAGCTTTTGATCCCGCGCCGTATCTCTCCCCGAGCCTCGTTTTCCATAGTTCTGGCATTCGTTCTGATTTGAATGAGACGATTGATTACTTCATTGAGTTTCGCTCTTGGGTACGACATGTAGCTGGACATGGTTTCTGTAAATTTGCAATTTCGGTTCACGGAATTTGTTGAGTACGGGGTGCTGATCATGCTAGATATAGTTAAAACGACATATACATGCAACTGCTAGAGTTCTCTATTTGAGCTGATTTGTCTCGGTTTCTGTGAGAGATATCAACATTATTTCAACGAATAAAATGTTAATCATCAAATCAAAAGCATTTTTTTAGACCAAGATAAAATAGGCCAGCGTTGAGAGGTCATTTGAACTCAAGGATACAGCCCCCTTTTTAAAGCCAAAAAATCAGAAGAAACCGCTCGATTTTGAAAAGAAATCTCTAAAAAATCAGCTTAAATATGTATCCAAGATTTAGAATAAAACTCACTTTTCGAATTTTAATTTTCAGAAAAATAGGAAAAAATATTTAGAAAAAGCAAGAATATTTAGACGTCCATCCAGTTACGACGTCAGAAAAAAGAAATGAGGATGAAGGAGGCCACCAGCTACGCAGTCATGGGGCGGGGCTTATTTTTAAACCTCGAGAACGAACAATAAGAAGGCGCCGACAGGTGCGCTCTCCACGGTTAGATGAGTGGAACAGTACAAATGATAAGATAAAATGCCATGTTGTTTAAAATCTACATTGGTTTATTGAACGATAAGAAATGATACAATAGAGGGCCTTTTATATTGGTTACATGTGAAAGAATTTAATCAAAGAAAGTGTTTGCGGGGGATGTGATGCACATTCCCCGGTATATATATATATTTATTACTAAAATATATATATTTATTCATAAAACCTAAAAGATTCGAATTCTATGAAAAAAATTAAAATTAGTGTTTTCAAAAATTATTTTTTTTGTGCTCGCGGAGCAATAACAATATGCGAAAAACATTTTTGTTCACGACATGTTTGAAATCAGTTCTAAATTCAAAACAGAGCAGAACAAAAAAAAATTGAAAACGACGCAATTTTAGAGAAAAATTTTGATCTGTAAATTTTGATCTACTGGTTGTAGCGGTGGCTGTCTATTTTTTCTTTTTCTATTTTTTTTCCAACATTGTTTTCTTCATTTTTTCTTTTTTCTTTTTGTTCTTCTTTTATTTGCTGCGTTTTTTTGCAACTTCCGTCGCCCTAGGGGTGAAAAATTACGGCAAATCGTTTGAAATAGGTTTCAGTACTATTTTCTCCTTAAAAATGGTCATAATTTCGAAATTCAAAAACACTCCATCAAAATATATGTCGCGTTCTTTATCCGTTGACCTGATTTTCGATTGCAGTTTAATTTTTTCAGGGTACTTACGAACTGACACCCAATGCTCTCCAATACAATGGCTTCCCATTTTTGGGTCCGCATAGCGCCGTGATTCCACCAATAATGGATGACATGCGAGAACTGGTGGCATCTGATGGTACAGAATTTTACTTCTGTGAAAAGTTTGCAAATTGATTTGCTTCAGATCTACTCCGAGAGTGCACCTGTTGCTCGAAAGACTTCTACTCATGGATGTCTCCAGCAATTGCTCCAGCTCACCAATTTGGCAACTCTTCTCGTCGGCCATTCGCTGGAATCGGATCTCAACGTTCGGCCCACCTAAATGTGATCGATACGGAGCGATGGCTCCACAAAAGTGTGTATATCACCATCAAAAGAAGTTCGATCACGCGAAACGCAGCTTTGTTCGCCATGGTGCTCAGCAACAGCTCCAAGAAGGTAAACAATTTATTCGCAAATGCAGTTTCAAATAGTGTTTTCAGGTTCTCGTCTCGGATTGTGAGCTGGTGCACACTACGAATGGACGCTCAAGGCTCTCCGTTTGATGCACATAAATGTGATCGACACATCCGTCTTATTCATGTCTGTGGACCAAAGAGGAAAATTCCAAAATTTGTTACTTCAAAAACTGGGTGTGATGTACCCGGAGGAAAAGATGCGAACCCAGAAAGCCATCATGACTTGCATGGAATTAATTGCGTTGAGACATGCAACAACTGTTAAATGACACTTGCCTGAAGTCATCGAAGTACGCCTTCAAGGTGGTGTGGCCCACTGCATGGGAAGATATGAAATGAAGTGTCATGGCAACGCCAGCAGCAAAAATGCAAACGACTACAGATATAAAAAGGTAAATAATGAGTTTTCCAGTGCAATTTTAAATAGTGTTATTCTAGGTATCCTATTCATGTCCGAGGACCAAAAAGGAGAGTTCAAAAAACTGTCACTTCAAAGTTTTGACATGCAGAATAGGATGTGCAGAAAGAGATGCAGACCCAGAAGGTTAGCAGCATTCATCAACTGTTAAATCATTCTCATAATAAATAAATGAATTATTTTACTCAACTTAGGCTTCATATTATATGTTAAACAATAAAACCGAAAGAGCTCTTTTCCTCAGTATCCTCTCTGACTTTTGGTGGTTCATAAAGTCGGAAAAGTTTGGTCACATCCTTACAGAAAAAAAACAATAATGGGAAACACGGGTATTGTTCATTACACAGGGAACAAAAAATGCTAATTTTTGTTGACACAAGCAAAAAAATCGGGATGCCGAAGCCGATAAGTCAGATGCGCACTTTAATTGTGTTCCAATCTTAACCAGACACAGACGGCTCTCAACGGTCCGCTTTCAAAAGTTGTGTTAGTGTCACACTGATAAGAAAACATCGCTGACCAGAATCGTCGAATATTTGTATTCATTTTGATGACGTCTTCTGGAAATAAAAAAGTTGAACTTCTAGTTTTTCTTTTTCGCCTTGCCTTCTGCTCGTAGCAATTTTCGATTTGTTGGTGGTTGCACAGGGAAAAGCTCTTGAGCAACTGAAAATTGCGGCTGAAGTGGGTTTGCCAGTTTTTCAAAGTTATATCTAACTTTTAGCTGATTTTTCTCGGTTCCTGTGAAAGATATCGAAAATTTGTCAACTGATAAAATATTAATCAAAAAACTAATTTTTTTTAGTTGACCACTCTTTGATATCTTGCACAGGAACCGAGATGAATTAGATCAACGTTGAAAGGTCATATAGGCTCAAGGATGTAGACGGTTATTCAAAGCTAAAAAGATAATGAAACACTCATTTTTGCAAATGTCAAACTTTAAAAAAAAACTCATTTTTTGAGGTTCAATTATAACAAACAATAAGCAAAGAAGAATATTTAGAAAAATCAATAAGAACACTCCAGAACTTCATTCACATCGATTTCCTGGAAAGTTCTCCAGAATATTCAGACGTCCATCCAGTTAGGTCATCCGGAAAAATAAATTGGGATGAAGGGAGCGGGGCTTTTTTTTTACAAAATCGAAAACAAACAATAACGGAGACAGGTGTGGCACTGGCAGTGGGTGACTCAATTCTTGGCGGAACAGATCAAATAAAAATATGAAGGATATACGCTTTTAAAGTGAATTTAAAAAAAAAAGAACAGAAAGCCCGCCCCTCTGACCGCGTGGTTGACGGCCTCCTTCATTCTCACTTCTTCTTTTTGATGACCACACTGAATGGACGTCTAGATATTCTTGATTTTTCTAAATATAATTTTTGTGTTTTTCTTTCTGAAAATTGAACTTTGAAAAGTGAGTTGAAAATATGAAAACAGCTAAAGTGTGAAAACTTATTCAAAATTGAGCCGTTTTCCTGATTTTTTTTTTGCTTTGAAAAACAGTCGTGGCAGGTTGATAAAAAATTCGAGGTCGATTTCAGTTTCTTCTGATGTGTATTTATTGTGACTTCGAATGCAGTAGTTCCGCACTGGCAATTGGCATGAGATTGCGGCGAATGCCAGTATTGGCTCGTGTTACATGGGTTAGTTTATATCAGGACTTTTAATTCGAATTGTAAAAATTTTCAGTTATGATGCTCCGTATTCCTGTGTTGTTGTGGCGGTTGAGATTCCTTGCTACATAAGGTTGCATTCTTTTCACTCGCTATACGATGCTGATTGTCTCGAGAACAAGACTGAAATCTTGGATAGTGCGGCCAAAGGAGACGTCCATTAAGAAACAGCTTCACAATGTTTTCACCAATGCGGTCGAGTAGCACGAGAATGACCAGAATGCACTCAATGTTGTAATTACTGTTCTTGTAGAGTCCAACGAACGTTTTTATTGAGTTTAAATAAATACGTTTCTATTACTTGTTCGTACATTTTGAAAAAAAAGTGTGATTTCATACTTTTAGATACTTCGATACATTTGAACTAAAAAAATAACATTAATGTTGAAAAAATGAGAAAAAAAGTTTGAACACATGAATTTGACGGAACCGGTAAATTGAAAGTTCAAAGAGTTCAAAGAATTTTATATGAAAAGCGGAATTCTTCCTGGTACTGGTGAATCATAATAATGGGGAATCCAAAACATTTTTTTAAAAAACCACTCATTGAGGGTTTTTATCAAAATTTTTCTGTAGAGATAATTGAGAAACTGCAATTTAATGGTAATTAGGGATCATTTGACACGAAAACGGTAATTGAGGTTATTTTAGGGATGGTGCAAACAAAAAACCGTTAGGGCTTGCATGTATGAAACTTTGCGGGACCGGTGAACAATTGTAATCGGGGAACAATTTGAACCATAAACAAAAATTGATGTACATAAATTTTTGATTGAGGGATTAGAGGGGCCAGAAAACACTAAAAACCTTATTAAATTATTGCAACAGTTTTTTGGATGATTGCCAAAAAATAAAAGGAAAAAAAAGCAAACATCTTCCAAAATTAGGAGCAATTGGAATGGAAGCTTCAAGTTTGTGGGCCTGCCTTGAAGCAAGCCATTCTTGTCCAAACCTCACATTTCTTCCATTAGCTCGAAATCATGAGCCTAGCGGGTCGTCATGTGGATTAAGATCTGGGGAGCAAGCAACCTGGACAAGTTCTCTTGTTGATTTTTCTAATTAATCAAAATTTCAAACTCACTATCGTATTTGGATTGGTTGCGTGTCATTTTGAAATTGAGCAGGTGGTTCGTGAAAAACCTGAAAAAGTTTTAATAGACTTTCATACTTCTTGATTTTAAACTCACCATCGTACTTGAACTGATTTCCCAGACTTGGTGGTTCGACAAATGCAAGTGAACCTAATTTTTTCGAACCAAGTTGTCGCCATTGGGGTTCAGATCCGGGCGATAGGCACGGGGCTCATATGCGCTCATCGAACAGGGATCTGAAAAGATTTTATAGAATTCCCCCGTTTCCTATGTTTTCAAACTCACCATCAACTAGAGCTTACTGCGTAGACCTGGACTGCTGGTTTGTCGTTTTCATTGAACTCCTGATAGAGCAACCACCAACAATCTGTTTTCCATCTGGTCCTCTTCCACTCTTTTCAAGTTTGATGAAAAAGTTGTCGTTGATTTCCCATCTTTTCCAAAGAAGTTGTTATCTTCTTCATTTGCCAGCATCGCTTTGCTCTAGAGCTCTTCATCAAACCATCGAAGATTCTTGGCTGATCGCTTTTGAGACATCCTTGTATTCCTTCATGATTCCCTCAGCCTTTGCTTTGGCGAAACCATGGTTTTTGGTCCAACATTTTGCTTCCACAAGCAAGTCGCCAAATGGGGTTTTGAATGACATCTGTGGGGTTATCTCCCCTTTTCATAAGCGCTCCTCGATCCGGAATCTGAAACCTTACATAGGTTTCTAGATTCTTTATTTTTTCAACTCACCATCAACTCGAGCTAACTTCAGTGACTTGGATTGGCGCACCCACATTTTTCCAATCCACTTGCCGAAGTGACGTTTCTGTGAAAAGAGAACTTCTATTAACAGTGATCGTTTGAAAATCGAGCGAAAAACAAGGTCGTGCAACATGGTACATCGAAACAAACTGGAAAAAAGAGAAGACGCCATTTATCATGATCAAAAACGGAAAAATTGAGTTTATACGCTCAATTCGGACGTTTGGTGGGAAAAAAAGCGAAAAATAACGACTGATCCCAAAGACCACAAACACTAAAAATACATTCAAATGAGAGAGATCGACCGTCGGCAGGGTAATTACAAAATCAATATTTTTCATTTTTGGCTCCCTGGCAAAGATCAAAAAACACCTGTGTCGAGACACTACACACTATTTAAGAGACGCAGGGGGAGAAATGGTGCGCAACTCGAGGAGGCGCCGCAAAAATAGATCAAAGGGTTTATGCGCGCGATTTGAGTGATGTGGGGCAGGACCACTGAAGGAACCATTGGAATATACAAAGCTCACGTTGTGGTTTTACATTTCAGCGATGTTTCATAATGTCCATCGCTCGAACACGCTCACCGCTGGAAGGAATGTTATCTGAGGACGTGGATAAAATTGGTATTTTAAACTTTATTTCAAATTTCAAAACAAAAATGAAAAAAAAACACAAAAAGAAACGTTTCAAAAGTCCAATTTCGTTCATAAAAACATCAAAGGTCTACTGAAAAATCAAAAATTCATCGTACAACCAAGAAATGAGTGGAATGAAAATGTTAAAAATTCGGAACAGGTAATAAGGAGTAAGGAAAGAAAATGAAAAAAAAGGGAACACGGAAAAAGGAAAAAGGAACAGGTAACACAATTTTAAAATCCGGATGATAGAATGAGGAATGGAATGAAAAACACCTTTGAGAAAGAATAAGGAACAAGAAGCAATGATTGAAATTTAAAAAGAATCAAATCATTTCTGAAATTTTTTGATGAATCACATAGAAGAGGAATATATGCTGCATTGAATGACATTAAAGTGGTAGTTTAGTTCTAGAAAACATCTTCGATTTCCGAAAGAATAAGAAAAAATCAGAAAGAAGGAAGAAGGAAGGAATGCAGTCAACATTTCTGTGAGAAAATATATAGAAAAGTTTCAAATTCCTAGTATCAAGTTGAAAATGATCACGCCTCTGGTGTGAATTTCTCGAAAATGATTTGGTTCCGGTCAATGCTGAAATCAACTGCAGCTCCATTGGAAATTGAGAATCCACCCTCCGGAAACCAACTCTCATGGTTGAATTGGTAAGGAATCATCGATTGCCCCAGTAAATGGATGTCACTTCTGACATGGTACTCGTGGCGACTGAAGATCGATGCCTCCAGAAGTTTCTGAAAAGGAAACTTCGAAATTGAGAATTTCAAAAAAAAAATTCAAAACTCACACTTCTGTATTCTCCCATATCTCTCTCGGTGATTCTGCTGACTGTCACTCTCACGGTTTCAATATGAGCAAACTCCGATATTGCCATATCAAGCTCGATTCCCACAATCTCGAGTTTGTTCAAATGGGGAAGGTGTGAGGACAGAATAGTTCCATCGAAAAGAGTCATATCGAATCCGAAGCGAAGAACCAGGGAAGTAAGAATTCCCGGTTGAAGCACGTCCAGCAAAATCTTGGCTTGATATGTTTCGTGGAGTTGCACATCAATTTTTTCGACTTGAAGCTTTCTTTGATTTTCGTACTTCGAAAGCTCCTCATAAAACAGAAGATTGTCGCTGGCATCTGCGTGCATGTCAAGCAACCGGAGTTTCGTGTTTCTCTTCAAGATTTTGTTAACAAGGAACGATACGATTACCGAAGCCATGATTTCCTTAGTTGGAACGATTTTGTTGTAGAAAATCTGTCCAGGTGACTCAGATGGCGCTTCGTTTTCTCTGGCAATGAAATCGTACCGATGGGATCCAGTGAAGTTCAACCTTGGATTATAAACTTCCATATCCCTCCACGTGACTCCTGCCCGTGTGCGAACTCTGCTCAAAAGGACATGGTTCTCGTCGACATAGTCCTTGAGACGTTTATCCGTTTGACGTAGAGCACTCCTGTAAAAAATACATGTTATAGGCTAATTGTTGTAATCACTTACATATCAGAAATCGACAAGTATTGACAAACGACTGTCAGAGCGTCATCGGCAATTTCGTTTAGCTTCAGAGGCTGCCTGTAATTGATTCGTATTAAAACTCTTCTTATTAAAAAATCTTTTTTGAACAGTCACAAGACCGGCCAACAAAAGGAACAAAAGTTTTCCAGTTGAATTGACCAGTTTTTTGAGTTCGGTTAAAAAAATTTTTTTTGAAGATGTAAAACAAACCTGGATTCAAAACTTTGCATTCATAGAATTTTTTGAAAGTTTCTAGTTTTTCAGCTATTTGCCAATTTCTGAGAGACATCTGCAATTTTTCCAATTTTCTGTACAAAAATAGGAAAAAAGGTGTCCCTCAGAAGTCAACAAATAGCTGAAAAGCTAGGAAAATTCAACAAATTGTAATTACAAAGTTTTCAATTTAGGTTTTTCTATGTATAACCTTCAAAATTTTCAAAATAATGATGTTTCAGTTGTTTGCTGATTTCTGAAAGACACCCCAAAAGCGTGAAAAAGTAGGTGTCTTTCAGGAATCGGCAAATAGAAAAACTTGGAATATTCGAAAAAATTCATATTGACCGTTACTGTATCTTGCCTATTAAATTGAAAGCTCACCTCTCATTTCGATCCGGTTCCTCGTTCGGTAGCTGTCTATGCATAATCGGCTGGTCATGAAATGGTTCGGCCATTACTGGAAAATGTCTCAAATTAACTCCGAAAAATCAGACAATATATAAAGCACAATTTCTACGGTAAATAAGAAAAGGAAAATTTGTCAAAATAGTGAAGATCATAAAAAAAGTCCTGTTGAACTGAAAATGAACATCAACACCTTGTCAACCAAGATTTTGATGAAAATTCCAGAATAATTTGATCTGAACACACCCCTCTAAAAATTCTAGAATTCACTGGCAAGTTTCAGCCGAGTTACATCATTTTCAGTACTAAAAATCGTCCTTTCAGTGCAAAAACAGCAATTTCCACAGAGATTTTCTCAACTTCCAAGACGTTTCAGAACAGAATATGTGATGTACTCTACTTAAAAATGGACGAATATCCATATTTCATACAGTTTCTTGAAAAAATAAACAATAAAATTTTGAATTTTTAAACTTTTTTTTAATTCTTCAATTTTTTGAAAAACACTTCCACCAAAACGTTTTTTGAGAAAATGTCTAAAATATAAACTTCCATTCATATCATCATTCTTATAATAAATAACTGATGTGGTGTCTCTTTTCTTCTTTTCTTCTTTGTTTGTCTGTCCGTTTTTTCCCAGAAGGAAAAATTCGCCGGGTCAAATTTGATCTATCATAAAATTTTAGGGTTGGGAAGTCTGAAGAACAATGAGAAAGAATATAGAGATAAAAATTAGAAGAGCGAAGCGACGATTTCGCGCAGTAGGCGCACCAGTCAACTGTTTGAAGCGCCGGAGGCGCACCAGACAACAGGCTGGTTCAAGTATAAAATAACAACTTTCATGTTCTGAATCGTCCTAGAAGTTGAGAAAAAAAACGTCGTTGGAAGTATTTTTTTTTTGCAAAAAAAAGCCTGATTTTTGTTACTGAATCTGATATAACTCTGCTAAAGCTGACAAGCGCACTTTAAAACTTTCAAAGATGTGTAGATAAGCTATCTTGATCTAGATAATTGCGCTGATTACGGTGAAAAGCGGCAACAGATTACCACAAAGATATTCAGGATTTTCAGCGAAAAATTGATTGGGTGCCTGGCACTTTCAGCTGTTGCCAAGAGAAACAAAAAATTAGAGATTATGCGAAAAGCAGAGAAAACACGGAAAGGGGGAACAGCCGGCCACGTAGCCGTTTTTCAGCACTGGTCACTGTCTGTTGTCTCTGCTCTCTCACCACATGGAAAAACCGAAAACAGCTTCTCCTCTGCGTCTCTCACTGGGATCACACTATCTAGCTTCGTTGTGCGTCTTTGTTCTTATTCAAATGAACATTTGGCACGCGAAACGTCACCGGCGGAACGGCGGAGCGTCGTTGCGAACGCGAGGGGTTCCGATCAAGGCTGAAAAAGAGTCTCTTCAAAATTTTGATTTCAAAAATGCATCTTCCAGGATTATTGTAAAGCAAAATAAGTGCTGTATTCTAGTCAAAACACATTTATTCAAATACAAAAATCAAAAAAATTATGTTAAAAACCAGTATGAGTCACAAACTACAAAACCATTGCCTTGACCGTTTCGTCTTTGCACATGTACTCTTTACCATCTTGTTTCACCGGCAACATCAGGAGCACTTCAGCTCCTACCAAACTTCCAATATTTGATGAAATCTGATTTCCAGTGATATGAGCAACCGGACAATCTTTGTCTCCCAAATCCTCCAAATACGCTCTCACATATTCCGGACGATCTCCCAGTTTGATATCTTCAGCTAGTCGAACTCTAATTTGCGTGTGGCGAGGCTTCACGTATCCAGAAAGTGTACGAACGAGAGGAATGGCAAATAGTTGTGAGCATACCCAGGCGGATGCGGGATTTCCAGGAAGAGCCAAGACGATTTTGAGGGTTGGCAGTGGTGCGTCTCCTTGGATTTGTCCAGAGGCGACAGTGCAAGGGAGACCCGGCTTCATCATCACTCTTCCGAAGTGGATCTGAAATTTTTTCATATTTGAGACCATTTCTGATTGTTTGTTCAACTTACAGTCATTCCCAACGATAAGAGCACTTCCTTGAGATTATCCTTCTCTCCCATGCTCACACCTCCACTGGTCACGATTATGTCTGATTGCTTCAAGCTCTCGCTCAATTTTTCCTTGATGCATTCGAAGCTGAAATATTATAATACAGTAAACTACCTAATCCATTTTCTCTCAGAAAATAATCTGCAAAGTGTGAAAAATGAAGGAAAATCATTTACTTTTAGACAAGGACTATTCCCTTTACACCCAATTTTTGGAAAAATTTCATTCCAAAGTTTTTATGTATCAATAGAAAAGCAAAATTATCTAACTCTAAACACGAATTTCGTTAGAAGAGTGATTTACCGTAACACCTATAATAGAAAGACTCCTGACTGTCAAGTTTGAGCTCATTTATCTCGGTTCCTGTGAAAGTTACCAAATAGTGCCAACTGACGAAATGTTCATGATATTACAATAACCAATTTGTCAGTTGACAACTTTTTGACATCTTTGAGAGGGACTGAGATAAGTTAGCTCAAAGTTAAAAGTTTGAGGGCCCTACTATTACAGGTTTTACTGTAACTAGGTAAACGTTCTTGAACACGGTCTCAGTGGGTAAGGTTAAAAACATACTCATCAGAAACTCTTCCACCTGCAATCGCATCGATACCGTATTCCTTGAATAATGCGACAAGCTGGGGTCCATTCGAATCGCGAATCATCCCAACAGGCACCTCCTCACAGTCCGGATTGACGAGCTGGAATTTGTATTTCAGTTATTTCAGCTTATTTTGATCCATAACTACCTCGTTTCCTGTAGAAATAATAGTCACAACTGGTTTCTTGTAAACCATTATATTCTTGATCCCAAAAGCATTCAAAATTCCAAATTCAGCAGACCCAATCTTGGTTCCAGTTCTCACAATGGTGTCTCCTTTGCGAGTTTCTGATCCAGGCTCACTGAAAATTCCATGCTTTATTGTTTTTCGAAAAGTTTGAACATTTACCGAATATTACTTCCATCCGACACATGATCCTTTATCTGGATCTCCAGTTCTTCTCCCTCATCGTTGGATTTTGTGCAAATTGTGTGCTCAACCATGACAACAGCGCTCGCGCCTTCTGGAACGACGCCACCAGTGCTAATACGGACACATTGGCCGGGTTGGAGCTGAAATTTTTTGAAAAATTGACGTTTTGTGAGGGAAATAAGAAGCTCGGCTGTCAAGTTTCCGATCACTTCGAAACTTCTGGAGAGTGTAAAACAGACCTTGATTGGAAACTTCGCATTTACTGAATTTTTTCGAAATTTCTAGTTTTATAGCTTTTCGGCCATTACTGAAAGAGACCTGTTTTTCATATTTGCAGCGCACCAACGGGCCAAAAACCGGTGTCTTGCAGAAATCAGCAAATAACTGAAAAAACTAGAAATTTTCATAAATTCTGTTAATGCGAAGTTTTCAATTTAGGTCTGTTTTACATTATCCAAAACTTTCTAAGTAATCGGAATCATGACAGCAGAGTTCCAGACTCCTAAAAATGGTACTATACATGTAATGAAAGGGTTTCTGACTATCAATTTTGAGCTCATATATCTCATTTTATGTCGAAGATGTCAAAAAGTGATCAACTGACAAAATGTTGTTAAAGTTCCAATGAACATTTTTTCAGTTGACCACGTTTCAATACTTTCAACGGAAAATGAGATATGTGAGCTCAAAGTTGACTCGTTGGGGATATTCTTTCAAAGTGTTCACAATTTCTGTGCCATTGGAGTTTCTTGAAAAGTATAATTTCTTTATGAGTGATTTTTGACATCCAAAAACACTATTCTCAATGGTTACTTCGCCATTTTTGAATTTTTCAAAATTTCGGACGCGAAACTCACCACTCCATTATAAACCGATCCGGCCAGCGACACCCCAATAACAGCTTTATCCTTCGCACCATCGTTCGCCACCACAGCATACCCATCTTTTGTCGAAACTCGAGTTCGTGGATAATTTTCCTGTGAAATCGCATTTTCACCGGCTACTTTTCCTGGAAAAATGGTTTTAAAACACAATAAATGTGGTTTTTCCCAAATCTTACCCAATAAATTCAAATCGACATCCACAACTTCAAATTTATGATACATTTGCTTTCCGAGATTTGTCATAATTTCCTCAGCCTCGTCCATCGGGATGGCGGTGTACTTGCTCTCACGGTCACGATGCGCGGGTGGGGGCATTTCTGGAAGAAAAATGAAGGATGAAACTGTGAAAAAATAAAATCAGAGGAGAGAAAACAATTCAATAAAGTTAAAAACCAGAAGAATGTGAAGAAAACAACAAACTGCAGCCAATACACAGAAAAGTAGAAAACAAGTGGAGAGAGAAGAGACGTAGACACAACGAGAAAAGAGATTTGTTGTGTGCGAGGGCCCGAGGTCACCTAGGGGGGTGAGTATTGGTTTGTCTCGTAAACCATGTCTACTGGTGGGGGAGGATAATGTATTTTGTGTGCGAGACAACGGCGTAAGGTGGTTAAGGAAGATTAGAAAGAGATGATTTCAGAAAATATCAAGTGTACAAAAATTGCTGAGGAATTTCGTAAAATCGAAAAACATTATATTATTTTGTTGTCATGTGGGTTGCACAAAAAAGGAAAACATTCTTATCAGTAAATTTCGGTTTTTTATCGTTCTGTTCTTTGAAAAAAACCTGATAAATATCATACTTGTGGAAAAGATGGCCGGCCCGCGGGCGGGCCCGCTTTTTGAAAATTTTGAAATTTTAAAGGGAATCATCATTTTTCGAGATGGATTTTATTCATAAGAAAAGAAAATCTACACTAGATGCTGATTCTGTGAAAAAAAAACTGTTTTGAGATCGGAGTTAGCAAAAAAGTTTCATCCCTGGCAAAATAAAGTTTGAATTTTTTCGCTAAAAATTGAATTAATGGAATTTTTCGAATGGTGTCATGTATTTTAATTAATATTCGTTTCATAACGATCAATTTGGAATATTAAAAAATAAAAATTTCGAAAATCAATTCAGGGCGGGCCGAGCGGGCCGGGCCGGCCAGCGGGCCGGGCCGGGCCAAGGGTTTTCGAGCAGGCGGTCCGGCCCGGCCCGGCCATCTACATGTATGATAAATATACTTGCAATGGGTCAAGATTTTTATTCAAAACAAATTTTCCGGCCGATTCGGCCTATTTTTGCCTGGTTTCTTATGAAGAAGTTGAAAATAAAAAACAAAAAATTCTGAGAAATGAAAAGTTTGCAAAAAACAGAGTGTTTCAAAGTAATTCTGTCTTCACAAAATTTCGAAAAATTACCGAAATTTTAGAATTTGTCAAGTGAAAAACGTTCAATCTACTTTATCTCAATTCTTCTCAAAAATATCGAAACGTGAAAAACTGACAAGTTGTTTATCAGACTGTCAAGTGACAACACTTTTATGCCTTTCAAAAAAAGAAGATAAATTACCATAAACACTCTAACCTATACTTTCACTTTGAGCAATATTATCTCATTTTCTGTCAAAGATATCAAAAAGTTGTTAACTAATAAAATGTTTGTCATAATATCACCAACATTTTACTAGTTGACAAAATTTTGCTATCTCTAACAGAAATTGAGATAATTGAGCTCGAAATGCAAGTAATTAATGATTTTCTGCTATACGTTTCACGGTGACCGCTGCCAGGGTGGTGCCCCGTTTGTTCTGATACCCATTTTTTGATCTCAATTTTTTCGGTTTCTTGAAGAGCAAACTGAAATCCGTCAACTGATATAATATTGGTACAGTTGCTGTTAACATTTCTTCAGCTGGCGGATTTTTGCGAAATCGCATAATAACCCAGAAAATTTAGCTCAAAGTTTCTCAGCCTGACGGAGGACGATTTTCTGTTCTGATACCCATCTTTTGATCTCAATTTTCTCGGTTTCTGTGATCCGGAAAAAGGCTCAGGAATTCAGAATTCTCACGTTTTTCTCGATTTTCAGCCTGTTCAAGAACGATTTTGTACGAAAAAATTAAACATATTCTTTTTATTATGCAAAATGTATAATTCATAACAATTTGAAACAGGGTAATGATAATGTTGAGAATGGGGTACATCGAACAATAAATAAACAACAAAAAATTGAATACAACATCCAAATCGGCTCAGGAACTAGTGATCTGCCGAGTTTGATTTGAACCGTTTTCAACCGAATCTGAAATTTCAAAAATATAGGTTCAAACGTCTCAAAAAAATTAAATGTATCTCAGTTTTTTTTTAATTTTCCAAAATTTTCCCTTCAAAACAAACAAAATATCATTCAAAACGGAGAGCTTTGAACTGAGATACAGTTAGTTTAAGTTTGGAGGGCAGAGACGCAGGCACTCTCGTTTCTCTGCACTCTCGTCGATTTTCAAAGGCGCATAACTCGCTTCAAAATTAAGTTAGAAAATTGATTTTTGGCCAGTTTTGTGGGAAATTTCAAGTGGATATCAGAATGCTCAAAGGGCAAGCAATTTGAAACATTTTAATGCAGAAAAGTTCGAAAATTCCGAATTCTTCATTTAACACCCACCTGCTCTCCGGAATTGACATTGGCTGATGACTGTTGGAGCGTCTCACATATCTCTCAAAACCATCAAGCACCTTTCCTTGTTTACGCGTCTTCCTGAGCTCCATCGTGTTCCATCTCCCGATGTCTAGCTTCATTTCACTCCGTTCCCGTACCGTATAGTTGCAGAAATCCGTGTGTGCAATCTTGAACATAACTCTCTGGTTTTTGAATTTAACAATCTTTCTCTCCGGAAAGTTCTCTTGAATATCCGTTTCAATTGCCGCGATGAGCACTTTGGCGTTGACGATGTCGTTGAAACCTCGAATCGTGAGAGAATCCAATTGATAACTGTTCAGCGAGATACAAGGTCGAACATGATGCAAAGCAAACTTTCCTCCAACTTCGTTCCAACTTCTGGGTTCACTTTTCTTCGGAGCAGTGCTTGGACCAAATACTCCTGAACGCAGCGTCATCCCTTATCAGTGATGATATCTTCTGTGTGCACTCCGTTAATATTCATTCGATATCCTTGATCCGTATCCCACAGTGTATAATACGTTTTGTTGATCACTGCTCTTGCCGAGGATATTCTCAAATTGTCGATTTTCAGAAGTAGGTTCTTCTCTAGTTCCTTGAAGCCGATGAGCTTCTTGGAGAGTGTGATTCTGAAAAAAAGATATTTATGGTTAGAAAAAATTCAGAGTCTGGCTTCTCTTATAAAAAATGGGACCCTTATTTCACAAACTAGTAAAGAAGTTCACTCAAACTTTGAGCTCGATTCTATTTTGTAAGCTTAGAGCCTTCTGGCCGATTTTTGAGCTATTAGAATCTCTTGACCTATTTTTTTACAGGCATGTTTTTAGCATAGTTGCAAAAAGCCGGGCGGGGCCGGTGACCAAATTTTCTCGGCCCGGTCCGCTTACCTCAGTTGAAAATTTTGCAATGAAAATTTGGGTAATTTTTTTGAATTGAAAAAGAAAAAGGTTACATTATTTAATACAAATACAAAGTAGAAAGTAGTCGAAAAATAAGTCGTTTTTGTTCAAATTTTTGAAAAATTTCAACAATAAATTCAAAGAAATCAACTTCTGTATGTACCCCGGCCCGGCCCGAGATTTCGCAAGTGTGATTGTTTCCAAATCTAGGAGAAGCCTAAATTAAGAAAATGAGATTTTTCTTTTTTTCAAAGATCGAGTTTCTTTGAATTATTTCTTCAAGCTTTCAAATTAGCGCTAAGAAATACAGTAAAACCTGTAATAGAAGTGCCCCCACACTGTCAACTTTGAGCTCAATTATCTTGGCTACTATAAGAGATATCAAAAATGTGTCAACCGACAAATTGTTTATCATATTATGATTAACAATTTATCAGTTGACAATTTTTTGATATCTTCATCAGGAACCGAGATGAATGGGCTCAAAGTTGAAAGTCAGGGGGCACTTCTATTACAGGTTTTACGGTAGGTTGAAGGGCACTTCGACCTAAAAAAAGTGCATGAAAATTCAGAAAAACTAACCTTCAGAATTCAGAAAAATAAATACATGTAGAAGCTCCATTCATTCAAGGTGCTTAGTGGACAAGAATATAGAAAAATCGAAGTTTAATAAAAATCAAAATAAGAGTAAAAATTTAAACGTCTATGCAGTAAGTCGTCGTTGTTGAGAAATGATTCAAAAAATTTTAGGTGTTGCATGTCTATCCTTTCTTCGTGTTTGCAGAGACATTGTGAAGAATTGACGAGACACAGAGAAAGCCGAAGTCGTTTGATCTTTTATGATCGCGTTCCGAAATTTATTGGATGAAAGAGCGCCGCCTTCAATGATTTCTTCTGTCTATGAAGGGTTTTTGTATTTTTATAAATATATTTGAATTCAGCTCGCTTAGAGCGTTTGAATGAGACCCAACAAGCTTATTTTTCGGAAAAAAGAAAATTTCTCAAGAATCTCCCACTCTTTATGGTTAAACATTTAAACAATAGAAAAGGATTCTTATGATAGGGTGTTTGAATTATTTTCTGAAAATCTGAAAAAAAAAACAACTAAAAAAAAGTTTTTCAAAACCTCCAGAGCATGGACAATTGAGAAATTCCAATTTTCGGAATGTTTTGATTTTTGGAATTTTTGAATTTCTCATTTTTGAAAAACTCGAAAGTTTGAATTTCGGTATTTTTTAAGTGTTCGAATTTTTTTCGTTTTTTTGTTGAATTCCAGAACTCAAAACTTCCTAGACTCCGCCCATTTTCTCGGAAAATCTTAAAAATTCAAAAGTACAAATTTTCAAAGTTCTCAATTTATCAATATTCGAATTTTCTGATTTTTCAGATTAACCAAAATTTTTTGGATTCCCTAAACGTTCGATTTATCCGACCTACTTGTAACTGATTGAAACTACATAATACGTAAAAGCTTTAATAGAAGGACCCTCTAACTTCAAACTTTGAGCCCATATATCTCGATTCCTGTGGAAGATATCAAAAAGTTGTCAATTGATAAACAGTTTATCATAATTTCACCAACATTTTATTAGTTTACACATTGTTTATATCTTTCACAGGAATCGAGATAAATTGGCTTAAAGCTGACAGTGTGCGGGTCCTTCTATTATAGGTTTACGGTAGTTTGAATTGAAATTAATTGATTCTTTTATTTACACACAAAACTATTCAATAATCAATTGTAGCAAAATGAAAAACATGAGATCAAAGCGAACATGACATTATAACTATTTTAACAGTTACATTCTAAACTTTAGTATTTTCATCTTCCTTTATCTCCTCGATCCAGCTATTCTCTTCCACTTTTTTCTCCAGAATTGGAGTGACTTTGCCTGTTTCCACAACTGGCTCCAACTTCGCTGATGTTCTACCAGTACCAAGAATTGCTTCAATCAACATTTTTTCCAATCTAAAACAAAAATCGTTTAGCATTATCAACCAAAGGATGACTCACTTCAAAGTTGGAATCTCAAACAAGCAACTCCAGAAGAATGCAAAGATGTAGGAAAGAAGTGTTGCTGGGATAGAAGTGTAGGTAAACTGAAAGGGCAAAATAATAAAAATGTCTGGCTATCTCTTATCACCTACCACTTCCCACGCAGAATAATA
Source organism: Caenorhabditis nigoni (assembly GCA_027920645.1). Classification (NCBI taxonomy): domain Eukaryota; kingdom Metazoa; phylum Nematoda; class Chromadorea; order Rhabditida; family Rhabditidae; genus Caenorhabditis; species Caenorhabditis nigoni. The sequence continues at coordinate 4,572,772 of CP115869.1, forward strand.
ATGGATTGGATGACCACCAACATTCAAAAAGTAGAATAGAACCACCCAATGAACAATGTACGCGCAATAGGATAGTCTTCCGAATGGCTGCCAGATTGGATGAGACATAAAGTTGCTGATAGGTCCTCCCCATCCCATATGATTCGCCGCCACCACCCAGCAAATGAAAATTCCCCATCCTAAGCGGTGGAAGTTGTAGAATGTGGCTCTGGTGAACACGCTCCAATGAGATCCCTTATCATAATCATAAGTGGCGAACAGACAGAATGCGGCTATCACAAATGCCACGAGCCATGCAGCAACAGACACCGCCCAGTTTAGTCGAATCTTCCGATTACCGTAAACTCCAAGCAGATACCCAGTGAGCATTCCAACAAGGTACGGTGGGCATCTGATCCACGGTTTGTTATATGCGATAGTGAAGAAATCTTGGACATCGCCGTTTCCGAACATATCAGCTGGTAAACCATAGACACCGAACACGATGTATGTTGTGATGATACTTCCTACACAACCCGCCATTATGAGACCCGTACCGGCGGCGAAAGAGAAATAGAGCCCAATCAAAACAATTGGAGCGACAAGGTACAATTGGGTGTCAGCAGCTAAATACCAGGTTGGTCCGTAGCAAGTTACATCTTGCTGGAAATTGTTGATGTAGATCAGATTTTGCCACCAGCTGGTTTTGCACATTTCCGCTTGAGCTGCTAGTTGATCTGAAACATTTTTGAATTTTGTATTTAAAATTTTGAAAGTGGGAAGCAGTATCTTACTCATTTGGGATGCCGAGAATGATCCTTGGATATATGGAGCGTATACTGTGAAGAAACCAATGAACAACATGATTGGGGGAGTGAGTCTCAAGTACCGATGAACGTAGAACATGATCCAAGTGACTGGATTAGCAACCATTCTTTTCTTCGGCTTGGTTTTAAAGAAAAGATATGTCACTACGATTCCAGATAACACAAAAAATGTATCAACGGAGACAAAGGCATTCAGAAGTAGATGATTCCAAAAGTGCTTTGGAAAGTCAATGACGGGCATGAAGGTGTCCGATAGAATGAGATAGATGAAGGAGTGACCAGTCACCACCCAGCACATAGAGAACAATCGGATGCAGTCAAGAGACTTGATGAATCCAGGTTTTTGCTCTTTCACGGAGAGCAATAGTTCGGCATTGGTCCAGAATGAAAAGGAGAGGAGAACATTGAAGAGGATATTTCTCTCTTTATCAGATTTGAGGCCATAGACAGTGTCCCTGATGTAGTCTAGAGTTGTAGCAGCCAAGGCAATCACGACCATGACAATCATGAAGATTCTAAAACAGATTTTTTATGCCAGATTTTCTACCCTTACTTACGTGAATCCCCAAAACGGGGTATCCTTTTTGACCTCAAATTTTGCACAATAAGCCGAACAAGCTGTGAATGGATATGGAGAAAGCTGATTGAAGATGTTCACCATATCCTGATGATCACAAGATTCCGGCAAGCAAACTGCAATTCTGATGGGGAGCATTGACAGTAATCCACCAGATGTTGAGGAACAAGATGCATTTTTTCCAGGTGTCAAGACTAGGTAACAGTAGTTGGTGTCGTATTTTTTGCCGCTAACTCTATTGCACTCTTGGTAAGAACCATCGTAGAGTGTAGCGGCTTCCAGCATTCCGGGTACAGGGAATTTTCCAAATGCATCGAGTTCTAAAATTCAAAACTTCAAATTTAAATTGAAATTTAGTTTAAGATTTGATTAGAGTTGCATGCTAGAACTACCAGAATTCAAAGAAAAATCACCTTGAATCGCGTACAAATTATTCTCCAGAATCTTGAGTTCCTTGGCCGAGCAGTTTTGTTTGGTAAGACATTCTTCGGTTACTGTAGCAAAAATAGCCAGGGACTCAATCCAAGTAGTGGTGTCATTTAGACATTGCTTTGATAGATCATGCAATGGTTTTGGTTTGAAAATATCCTTCCAATCCAAAGAAAAAGCACTTGAAGTGCATAATAACAGTGTAGCTAATGATAGTAGAGAAATCATATCTAACCTGTCCCAAACCACCACTCCTTGTGTCTTTTATAGTTCATTTTACTTTTTGAATAACATCATAGCATTGATAAATGAAGAAGCAACTGATAAAAAAGTGTTTCCCTGATTCATTCAATGAGTGGGCTCCTCCACGCATTGTGACTTGTAAAGTCACAGAATCACCGGAAAGAGGCTGTAAATCACACGAAGAGGAGCAATCAGTCAATGAAATTTTTATCGATAAGAAGGTTCTAGAAGGAAAGTACTTCTTCGACATCAAAGAACTCAATGGGCTCCAGGTGCGAAGTACGAAAAGTGGAGAGTGTGAGCATAGTTTTTGTGCACGGAATGATTTATCGGCATTACTACTTTTTGGACAGGAATACATTGTTCAGATGATGCTGATATGTGGGAACGAAAAAACGGAGTTTGTGTCCATATTTTTTTTTGAAATTTATGATAATTATTTTTGAATTATGAATCTTTTTTGGGATTTGCCAAAAATCGACTTCCTTTCAAGCATAGTTGCAAAAGGCCGGGCCGGGCCCGTAGACAAATTTCCTCGGCCCGACACCGGGCCGGCCCACCTACCACTGTTGAAAATTTTCCAATGAAAATTTGAGAAATTTTTTTGAATTAAAAAAGAAAAAAAGTTGCATTTTTCAACAATATAAACAAAGTATGAAATAGTCGGAGAGTAGGTCGTTTTTGTCTGAATTTTTGAAAAAACTTCGAAATTTTCGAAAACAATTCAAAAAAAAACAACGTCTGTAGGTACCCCGGGCAGGCCGGGCCCGGCCCGCCGAAATTCTCAACAGGACGACCCGCGGGCCGGGCCGGCCCGAGATTTTGCAACTATGCTTTCAAGTTATGCGTGTACCGTAAAACCTGCAATAGAAAGGTCCCCTAACATTCAATTTTGAGTCCAAAAATCTCATTTCTTGTTAAAGATATCAAAAAGTTGCCAACTAAAAAAATGTTCATTATAACTTAAACAATATTTTGTCAGTTGATAACTTTTAAATATCTTTCACAGAAACCGAGATAATTAAGCTAAATTTGTCAAGTTGGTTGCCTATCTATTACAGGATTTCCGATATATATAAGTTTAAAGTGATTTTTCTCAATTTTTAGAACCATCCTTTTCAATAAACTTCATATTTATCGAATCTGTTCACTGTTGGCTACTTTTCAAGTTCATTGTTTTTGTTTCCAAGCTCCGTCATGAAAATTAAAAATTGCTGTTTTCCGCATCAGTTTAATTACATCATTCATCTCCCAGTCTGCATAAAACACACTTTCTTATCATAAAACTCAAAAATACAAATCATATTTTGATATGAACTGTCTAAGCTGCTACATTGTCTTATCACTACTTTCTCTTTTGGAGTAGACGCTTGGAATGATGTCAACGACTGAATGATGCTCTGGAGGATATGACTAATTTTTAAAGGTTGTGGGTTAATAAAAAATAATTGTTTGAAAATTTTGATAGTTGAACTCTTGAAAGTTTTTTGATCTTTGAAATGTTTCAAAAATTGTTAAAACTAAAAATCTTTTTCCGGCTCTGAGAGAGTATCCTTCGAAGTTTCTCATCCTGAAAAAAAAACTTAACAAATCGGTACAACAATTAACTTCATAAATTGAAAAGACAACTTAACAAAACAAAGAAAATTGGAAGAACTACTTTTCACAGAAGAATCATAGAAAATGATAACAGGGAACAAATTCTCAAAAGAAAATAAGTAAATCAGTAATCTAATAGAAGTGTGTGGAGAAAAAGAACGATTTTTGAAGACCGGGATAGTGGAAGAATGAAATTGATGGGCCTATTAATAACAGTAATAGGCTTGAGTAGACAAAAAAAAACGATAGATGTGGAAAATGGACTGGATATGATAGGTACGGATAAATAGAAAATAATGTCCAAACGGATCGGCTAGAGTCTTATAGACCAGGTGAGCAGAAAACAACACGTGGAAGAGAGGAACGTGGAAGAGAGGAGCGCACAAATAATGAAAACATGGAATTTCTCGAAAAAAAAAAGAAGAATTCGGTAGGGACACATTGTAAGTGAGCAGGGAAGAGATTTTGAAGATCAGGAGAGTGAATAATACAATTCGTGAATCTAGTAAACGGTATTTGATTTATATGATGAGCGTGGGGAATGAGCTGGATATTGTACAGAAATCAACAATAAAATGTCAGAACGGACTGGCAAGTGGGCGGGACTAAGGGGAATTGGGCCCAGTCGCTTATCAAAAACCACCAGAATAAGCTTGGGAATAAAAAACAGGCAATTTCACATGGACAAATACGAGGGGGAGGACAACGGGAGACGTGAAGGAAATGACGCCAAGATGTAACGAATTCTGGGGGAAAATGAAGAACTCGGTAGGTTCATATCAGAAGTGATTGTGATACATATCAGGAAGTGAGGGACATATCTGAATGTGGAAGTGATTTTTATAGGCTATCGGAACTGTGAGCCAGAAGGAATGATGTTTAAAGAAGCACCAGGAGAGCATGGGGAAGGAGAAAAGAGCATAGATCGGAAGAAGTGTGAGAACTGCAAATGGCGGGATTGTGAGTTTTTTGAAGACAATCAGAACTGTCATACACAAGATCTACCAGTTAATCGGAAATCGAGAGAAGGAGCAAGGAGGGAGGTTATTGGGAGGAGGACCAGATGAGTGGGAAGGAGTAGAGAGCATTGGTAACACGAAAAGTAATATGAAGCCTGAGAATTGGACAGAATAGAACTTCCAGAACATGGAACATCCTAGGTTCAGTCGTCCATTTCGTCTTCGATCTCGCCCGTAGCAGTATCGTCTGGCACATCAGCTGGACCAGCCGGCTTATCCTCTTCATCCTCCAAAAATTCACTTCCATCGGTATGATAAACATCATCCTCGTCGAATACCTTATTCACTGGCTTTTGACGTCCTGGAGCGGTGGTGACTTCCTCAATCTCAAGGAGATTTTCATTCTGAAAAAAATTGTTGGGTACAATGTTAAATAGAATATTGGAATTACCAAATTAAATGCTTGGATCATTGAATTCAAAATCTTCCCCTTCTCCTCTCCAGTGAAGAAATCTCCTTCGGCTGTTCGGACTCGAGCCTTAAGGTTCTTGACAATGACGGCGGCGATTCTTGCGTTCTCTGAAAGTTGTTCATCTTCTTCGTATAAGAAACGACTCAGTGAAGAAACTAGTTGAAATCGCGCCAAAGGCGCACCAGCTAGCTGGTAACAAACTAATTTATCAAATGAAACACTTATTCCAACTAACCATCATTGATCTCCTTCTTCGCCAACTCCTCGCCGAAGAAGAACCACGAATCCCAGTAATGGGGCATCATGCTCTCCAATCCGATGATCCCTTTTCTTAAGCTGTATCCTTCGAAGTTCCTTATCCTGAAATATTGGAAAATTATAAGTAGTACAGTACCAATAAGATTTACAAAAATTGATTTTCAGTTGATTTTGACAATTTTCAAGAGTTTGGAGATCGATTGTCAAGTGTCCGATTACTTTGAAAACTACAGAGAATGTAAAACAGATTTAGATTGAAAACTTGGCATGTCAGTCAAGCACCAGACTTCTGAACATTGTCAGAATCAACTCAAAAGCTTTAAATACCGTATTTCCTATAATAGAAGCTCGCCGCTTTTTGAATCCCACCTCTAAGAAGCCCGTGGGCTTCTATTAAAGAAAACACGGGAATTCAGAACTCTAGAACTTGTGTAGCTGTGATTTTAGAACTCGACAATTTCTGGAATTGCTAATTGCTAAATTTCGGATAATCAGCTTTTAAGAATTTAAGATTTTTTTTCCAAAATTTCAGAATTCCAAATTTTGAAATTTTCCTCTCCTTATTCCTCACTCAATTTTTCCTATTTTCCAAAACAAAACAGTGAATTTCAAAAGTCTTATTTTCCGAATTGTCAAATTTCCGAACTTTTGAATAAAATTTTTTTGAAAATAAATCATTGGAAAATAGAAAACCACCCTGAGCAAGAGGTTGAAATATAGAAGCCCATGGGTTTCTATTAGAGGGAATACGGTATCTTATTGACCAGTACTGTAGGCGGGCAACTTACTTAAAGGAAATCTCCATGCTTTCCGAATCCGCCGTCAGATAATTTCCGGCATACACCAAGGAGTCTTCAGGCGTGTAAACCGCATGAAGGCAGCCGGCTGGAAGAACAACCGACTCCCCTGCGCGGACTTGGTGTATGCCGGAAATCGCTCCCCAAGTTTACCATTTGGGTGGTGTATGCCGGAAATCGCTCCCCAAGTTTACCATTTGGGTCTTTTCTCGATTGAATTCCACGTTTCAATATCTCGATCGAGAAAAAAGAAGAAGAAAATTAGCTCGTAATTGTATGCTGGATGACACGGAGACCAACTTAAAGGAACACGGACTATTGAACTCTTTTGCCTCACCCATATAATTCACGTATTTTAGATACGTAATAAATTGAATTGAATTGAATTGAATTGACTTCCACTCTTCGTAGCTCGCTCTTCAACTTCTTCAAGATCCAGGACTGTGGTCGTTTGGAAGCCTGCCACTCCGTGTAGACCGCCAAATTCTCAGGTGTGCCGAGGGCGATGAAGAAGACCTTGAGGCCTTCTTTGACGTGGTAGTACACCCATGTGCCTCCCATGTCGCAGTGGAGACTCATGAAGGCTCCTCCGACCGACATTATAATGAATTGTTCGACGGCAGCCATTTGGTCTTTCCTGTCCTTCCACGCGTTGATTTTTTCCTTAACATCTTGCTTCTGCTCCGGACTGATCTTCCTCTTTACTTCCTTTCTCCATTCGACCAAATTTTTTGAGATCTTCTCCTTCACTTGGTATAAAACGCTCTCCCTCTTCACAAACTCTGGTTGCTCAAACGACCTCCTGTAATGAATTCAGGTTGAATTGCAATTTAATGTAGTTATCTTACTTTGTGTCATAACTGACTTCGTGAGAAACCAGATTGAGCGTGTCATAACTCAGGTTCTCTTTCCTTCTTTTCATTTGCACAAACATATCCTTCAGGGACGCTGGAACCGATTCTTCTCTTCCATTGATGAAGGACCGTATCTCGTGTTGGTCTGGAATTCGTTTGTTTAATTTATATTAATTTCTTATCAAAGCTTACTGAATTTCTTTCCCACTTGTTCCAAATCATCGTTTGGAATATCCAAGTTCCACCCATCGATGGACATTAACTTGTAAGCGCGCGTCCCTTTGAAAATGTTCTTTTTGAAGAAGAACTCTGACCCATTCGCGCACACCTCAACGTAACCATCCACACTGCAAATTGATAGTTTTAAATTACTCAGAAAAAGCATAATCAACCTCACCTTTGAGTGTACAGCCCACCGTGGTTGTCCTTGAGGAACTTGTTGAAGTTTGGCCTATGAATTCGGTATGAAGTGAATTCATCCTCCACGAGCGTCCCAGGAGGACATGCCTTCTCAATTTCTAGTTTCTCCAGCTCATCTTCTTCTTTCTCTTTTTCAGTTGGCTCGCGAAGGCGGAAGCGGTTGGCGATCTCTTTAGTTTTCTTTGATTTTTTTGGACGTAGAGTTAGTGGCCTGAATAATATAAACAATATAATGGAAAAGAGAGAGAGTTCATTTTTGGTATTGAATTATAATAGAACAAAAAACTAACGCGCTCCGCTTCTTCTTCTTTCCGACAGATTTCGCACTACTTTTCCCAGTTGGACGTTCGACGACAGACTGGTCAGCATCAGCCTCATCGATCGCGTCCGGCTCTTCCAGTGGCTCATCTTGATCAACAACTTCTTCCGCATTTTGAAGAGCAACGACGGCTGGTTCTTCGTTTGGACCATTTTGAATAGCCGGCTGGGTGGGACTTCGGTCTTTCTTCTGTTCCTGATCCTGTTCCTTATCCTGATTGGTCTTTGGAATTTCTGAAGAAGCATCCAATGCGGACATTCTGTTTCCATTTAAATTTTCGGCGTCCGGAATCTCTGGAATATTCTCTTCGTCGATGGAGCCGCCTTCAGAGTCCCCATTTTTTGCTTGCTGCTTAGTTCCTTCTTCTCCAAACTCAATTCTTGCTTCTCCGCTTTCCTTGAGAGTGTCGAAGTCTAGCTCGGGAATAGAGATGGATGGAACCTCGTTTCCAGTTTCTCTGAAAAAAAATCGAACTTAATTGAACAACTATAGATTTTTGTTCTGAGGCCTTATTAAAGAACTTTTTTTCAAAAATCAAGTTAATCATATTTCGAATGGAAAATGGGAGCAGCTAAATAGGAAAATGGGAGATGACTTTCCAGTTTACAGGGAAGGAAAATGATTGTTGAACACAGTTTTATTACAAAAAATGAATAGTCAAATTCTCAAATTTGGCTGCTGTACTGAAATTTCTTAATTTTGAACTAGATTTAAAAAAACGGTTAACGCCATACGGCATTTGACTTTCAAGTCAGCTACATAACAAACTAACCCTGATAAGTCATCATCTTCAACCATCGGTCCAGCATTTGGAGATTGTGGCTGATCTACCAGCACTGTAGCATCTTCTTCCTGTTGTCTCACAATTGCATCCAATTGTTCTTGCCCATCTGGCTGATCCACTTCCTGTGCCAGTGTATTTTGATTGACTTGATCATCTTCTGGTTGCCCAATTCCCTTTCCGTTTCCGTTAATCTGGGGCTGCTGTTGTTTCTTTCCTTCTGTTGGCTGTTCCTCTCCTTTTTTGTTCCCTCCGTCTTTGCCATTTTCATGTCTAGAATAAAGATAAATTGAGTTATTGAAAAATACTGATGAATACTATGTTTGGCAATATGATTTGAATATTTTTCGTTACTTTCATACTTATTTTCAGACACAAATTTTCAGCTTCTAGAGACTGGGATGCAAAAACAAAAAGGACACCATGTTTAAGGAATCATATATTATACCGTAAAACCTTTAATAGAAGGACCCTCTCACTATTAACTTTGAGCCGATTCATCTCGGTTCCTGGTTAAGATACAAAGAAGTTGTCAACTGATAAAATATTCAGCAGATTACGATAAACAACTTTAATGTTGACAAATTTTTGATATCTCTTGTAGGAATCGCGATAAATTGGCTCCAAGTTAAACGTTAGGGGGCCCTTCTATTACAGGTTGCACGGTACCGGTTCGAATTTTCAAGAAAGTCTTAACTTTTATTGAAAACACCTCCCTTGTAAGGAAAATGTTTATGAATATGGCATTTGAACCTCAAACTATTAAACTATTATCAACTGAACACTATAAACGATTTTTTAATTTAGATGGAAGTAATGAGAAAATGGTATGTTCCTCACCGTTGATAATCTGTTTGTTGACTTTCCAATTCTTCTGCAGTCGAAAGATGGAGCTCACTGTCGACCATGTTAATTGGATTCCTGGCAGGTTCTGATGTCGAAGCCGACTTTTCACTTGGAATACTGACAGCTTGGTCTGATCCAGTTAACAGTTTCTTGGCCTGTTTTTTGGGTCTGGATGAATGACCTTCTGCTATTGCTGATGTTCCTGCTGGACGACGACGAGTGTTTGAATCGTTCGAAGAGCTTGGGCGTTTTTTCGATTCCGTCTTTCCATTTGATCCACCTCTTCGCTCTTTGAATCCGCCTCTTTTCTGGACAGCACCGTCACTGAAATTTCAAAAAATTGCAAATTTTGATACCACATTTTTAATATATTGCGCAACTGGTTAGAAACGAGTTTTCAAATTACTATGTTAAGAAAAGATCTTACTTGGACTTGAACCTTTTCGGGCTTGGTTCGTCTTTGTCGTCATCAGAAACATCGTCGTCGTTGTCGCTCCAGACGAAATCGCTGAAAATATACAGTTTGGTAATCCCACTGTCTCTACTTATTACTCACCCTGACTCTTCCGCTGCCTTCTCTAGCAACTCGGCGAGGTCCTTCAATCCGTCTGCGACATCTTTGAATAAATCCATCTCTGGAAGAGTATTTTCAATCATCGCGAACGATTTCACAATGATTGAATGGGCTTCCTTGACTTTGCGGATCGCGCGCCTGATATCATCCTTGACCAACGCGACCAAGTTTCTCAATTTATTAGAGACAATGCCACGAATTGTCCGATAAGGCTTCTCCTTGCGAATCTCATCATCAGTCTTGGTTTCCATTCGAAGATTCATACACCCCTTAAGAACATCGACATAGTCCAACAAAGAATTCACCGATTCTTTGATTTCTTTTCTGAGGATCTTCTTTCCCTTCTCACCAACAACCTCAAATTATGAAGTCTGGAGAAAACATACTTTAAATACACAAACCTCCGGGGTAACCTGTGGCACCGAATCAGTGTTCTTCGTGGTCCGAGACATATCGTAGGACGATTTAGTTTTTGAATACTGAAATAAGAATATTATCGGAAAAATACTACATAAAAGAAAATTCAAGAATTAAGCGAACAAAAAAAAGAACTGTGTTAAAATTAGTGTTTCAGTAGGAAAGAGTAACGGAGAATTTAGATTAAGTACCAGCCAACTTCAAATAGGTGGATGATGTGCGGTTCGGATACGGTAGTAGGAGGAAAGGATGTTTGACGCATAGTGGTCTACTAATGTTTGGTTTTATTCCAATGATCCAATGATCGTAAAGGTCCTAATTTTAAGAAAAAATTATTTTCGTTTAAATTATCGGAAACATATATTTTCTCTCACACGGGAAGTACCCGAAGTGTCTGCTCGCTTTTTCTTAGATATTAGTGGCAAAAAACGTCCCTTCCCCGGACTAGCACAAAACGGATAATATAAGGTGCCCATAGGCAGGTTGCGCATAATGGCGAAACTTTTTGTGATTTTTCAGAAAAAGTGGATCAAGTATATTAAAAAAGTCATAACTTTGTACAGACAGAAGATAAAGTTTCAAACTAAATTGCATCTTGTAGAGCAAGATAGAGGCTACAAAAAACTCAATTACACATTTGTTCTACCTCTGCAAGGAAATTTACTAGAATGGAAAATGTGCGAATGGTCTGATTGAGTGAAATCAAAAAATGCCGATTTTCGAAAAAACGTATTTGGGAGACCCTGTCTATTCGATTTCTTCCATGTTATAATGCACAACTATGGTCTCAAATATATAGCTCACCTTTCATTTGAGAGAGATTTTTGAAATAATAAACTTTTTTCAGCTTCACTCATGTACCCCTATACATGTTCACTTTTAACATGTGAAAATTTTTTTTTCGAAATTTTTGACTTTTAGATCACGATTCGATCATTTTTCGTCAAAAGGAAACTGAAGCAACTTAAACATTTATTCTCAGAGATTTTCTGTTGTTTCCGGAAAAATGAGTTCAAAAATACCATGTATAGGGGTACATGAGTGAAGCTGAAAAAAGTTTATTTTTTCGAAGATCTCTCTCAAATGAAAGGTGAGCTATATATTTGAGGCCATAGTTGTGCATTATGACATGGAAGGAATCGAATAGACAGGGTCTCCCAAATACGTTTTTTCGAAAATCGGCATTTTTGATTTCACTCAATCAGACCATTCGCACATTTTCCGTTCTAGTAAATTTCCTTGCAGAGATAGAACAAATGTGTAAGTGAGTTTTTTGTAGCCTCAAGCCCGTTCTATAAGATGCAGTTTAGTTTATCATTTTATCTTTGATCTGTACAAAGTTATGATTTTTTGAATGGGCTTGACCCGCTTTTTTGAAAAAATTAGAAAAAGTTTTGCCATTCTGCTCAACCTGCCTATGGGCACCTTATATTATCCGTTTTGTGCTAGTCCGGGGAAGGGACGTTTTTTGCCACCAATATCTAAGAAAAAGCGAGCAGACACTTCGGGTACTTCCCGTGTCAGTTATAAATTCAGGTTAGAGCGCCATGTTTCCTTGTTCAAATCGAGATTATTTCTTGACGTTAAAAAAAGAAAAGAGAGAAACATCAAAACGAAAGACGGCACATGAGAAAATGAGGGCCACGGAATAGAGCAGCCTGAAAACCTAAGAAAAGGCGAAGTTCCAAAAAATAAAACAATGAGGGGTTATGGATTGTATTCTCATGATCAACCCTCTCCCTCATCATTTACCTTTGGGAATGTATCCCTAGAATGAGCATTTGCACTGGCGGTGACATACAAAGGTTGTCAATCATTTTTCTCGCAGGAGAACAATTACAGTGATCCCCCTCTCCCAAAGTTGATGATTGCTCGTTATTCATTGTTCTCCATTGTTTTCTTCTTCGCACCTAGCTGACATGAGAGTTCTCAGTTTGCTGTCACAGAGTGGTGGAGAGTTAGACAGATGACGAGATTTTTCTAGTCTTTATATGGTTGGAAAATTCAAATGATTTCAAAAATGACAGAAAACCCAAAAAAAAAAGATTTATAGTTTGGAATTATCAAACTATCTGATAGATGTAACACCTGTCTATTTAAAGACGCATCCAAATTAGAGACTACCATACATTCGAAATTGATGGTAATAAAAACATTAGGACAGTGGGTTCGTTTGAGAAAAAGAGAGGGGAGTTTCATTACATGTCCTATAAATGGAAAATAAAGTACAGTACAATGAGATAATATGATGTCATTGTCTTGACAGACACCCGTCCAACTGGTGCAAAAGAGGAAGGAGGAAACAGGTGGGACCTGTATACGGTAAGAGGCGGGGCTACCCGTAACAGCAGGCGGGCAAGGTTATCAAGTTACACTCAAGAAAAGTATAAACCTATTAGGAGAGGTGTCAATGTAATTGGATACAAATTCTTGCATCATATTAGGACCACCAGACCTTTTTTCCTAGGCTTTCCGTCTCGCCAGATGTCTTTTTTGGTGGGATGAGTTTGAATTGCAATCACTGCCAATAAAGTAACATCTACTAAAGGATGAAGGGTACACACGTGAACTTTCGAAATTATATCAAATACCAACAAAAAAGAAGAACAGTAAAAAAATATTAATTCAGATCTTTAAAAAATGGTTTCTTACAGTCATTATTTCACAAAAATTTGGAGTAAGCACAAAAACTTCCGTTGTGAATGGACAGGTTTCTGATAGCTGGTGCAATTGGAAAAATAGTTCAGTGAAGTCACCAAAGGGCAACGAGGTTTCGTAAACTGCGTCGGGAACATAAAAGTTCAGAAAAAGACGAATATGGCTCATGCAAGTCAAAAAATCGGAAGGTCAAAAGTAATGAGATAAAAGAAAAGGCAAATGATAGAATTTAAACTCTACAGTATCCCTAGAAACATCGGAAGAGGTTTTTCGATATTTACGAAAAATGGAAAAAAAGGCAAGATGAAAACTATACTTGTGGAATAAATGGTTGACCCGCAGACCGTCATAAGGTTTTTTCCTAATAAGAAATATCTAGACTGGCAATTGATTATGTCAAAAAATTGTATTGGGCAAAGAGTATTTGGAAACATTTGCAAAAAGCCAACTTTCAAGAAATTATCATGAATGGGCCGGCCATGTATGATGCAAACATAACATATTTAAAAGTTTCTAGAAAATAGGTAAGTCAACTTCGCGCGCACTGTTGGACGCTGGAAAAGGTACAAATGCCACCTTTCGAAAAATTGCTAATCCTGTGTGTTACGTGTCATCGTTAGAAATGAAAAGGGGCCCCATTGTAGATGACCCACATTACCTGTGTTTTTGTTGTTCTTTATCTGCGTGTCCCATTCTCATTGTTGCGCGTCTCCAACAGTTTCTGCTCATTTTTCTCTATAATCAATACGATCCTAATTACCTTTTTCAGACCTAGCAGGGCCGTATATTTTAAAACAAGCAAACAGTAAGTATGTAATGAAAATTTCAAATTTCTTCATTAATTTTTGAACTCAACTGGTGAAAAAGTGCAAATCACAAAAGTGCAACAAGATTGCGCAAACAGCGTCGGGGACATGAAAGATGGGAAAAACGATGAATATGGCTCATACAAGTAATAAAAAGATGCAAAGGTCAAAAGTAATGGGACAAGAGAAAATGGAAAAGATAGAATTTGAATTCTACAGTGAACCTAGAAAAATTACAAGAGAAAATTTGATTCTCTCAAAAAACAGAAAGGGGGGGGGGGAGGGGGTAGAGGAAGGGATATAAATCTTCAAACGATTGTTCGTGGGTGGAAAAAAAATACAATTTGAATTCAAAAACTCGGAAGCTATTATCCAGTGCTCCACAAAATGATAGGTTCACTCGTTGTTATACTCTCAGAAGAGTTACTTTTTTCTCTCCCAAAGAGAATCATAATTTTTAATTTTCATGACGAGTTGGACTGTCAGAGATCAGATCTCATTTGTTCCCCCGCCTTTCTGTTATCATTTTGAATATTCAACTTGTTTTCTTTTAAATGCGGCTCCTTTCTTTTCTACCGCATTCCATGTTCCACTATTTGGCGTTCTTACCTAGTTGACAACTAGAAATCACATTTATTAAATACCAATTTGGGAAATAAAATGCGGAATTGAAAAGCACCTAGATAGAAGATGTGTTAATGTTTTTTCCTGCCTTTTTCCTTTTTTTTCGGGAATGTAAAAAATCTTTTGCAACTTTTTAGGTGCATTGTGAAACTCAAATTCGAATTTTATATTCTTTTTTTTTCTCATCTTTCCAGTCTCATTGCTACCTTATTATTGTTTTCTAACTGTCAAAATCATATTCTCAATTTTTTTACATCTTCCCAACTTTCATTTCGCCGACCCCATATTGCAGTTTTTCCATTTTGTTGCACTTTTGAGATTGCATTACGCAATTTTACCCATCTCGCCCAGCTATACCAACTCCGAATAGAGTGCGAACTTCAATTTTACAGTATACTGACATTGAAAGAGAACGGTTCATATCTGAATTCGGCTGCCTCATACTGTCTCACACCGAAAGTTGGGTGTTCTTTTTCTCCACCAATTTCTACCAATCTCCACATTTTTGACAATTTTTCTGTTGCGAGAAAATCTCTCCTCTTCTCTCCCATTGATTCGCGCTTTATTCAAAAATGTTCCTTCCATCTTCCTCCACATTCGGCTGTTCCAAATTTCCTTATTTCAAAGACACTGCGATTCTTTTCGACTTCATACCAAACTCTCTTTTCCACCATAACCATATGGTTCTTATTACTTGTCAACCACAGCACTCCCAACGTATCTGCCTCCGAATCTTATTGACAGATTCGGTTTTTATTTGAAAGTTCAAATTCTTTTCATGAGCACACCTTCTCTGATTCTTATGCTATATTAAACATCACTGTCCATTTTTATATTACAGTGTTATACTTTTCGAGAATCTCATTGAGTGAACCTATCATTTTGTGGAGCATTGGATAATAGCTTCCGAGTTTTTGAATTCAAGTTGTATTTTTTCCTCTCACGAACAATCGTTTGAAGATTTATATCCCTCCCTCTACCCCTCCCCCCCCCCCTTTCTGTTTTTTGAGAGAATCAAATTTTCTCTTGTAATTTTTCTAGGTTCACTGTAGAATTCAAATTCCATCTTTTCCATTTTCTCTTGTCCAATTACTTTTGACCTTCCCATCTTCTTATTACTTGTATGAGCCATATTCGTCATTTTTCCCATCTTTCATGTCCCCGACGCTGTTTGCGCAATTTTGTAGCACTTTTGTGATTTGCACTTTTTCACCAGTTGATTTCAAAAATTAATGAAGAAATTTGAAATTTTTGTTACATACTTACTGTTTGCTTGTTTTAAAATAAACGGCCCGGCTAGGTCTGAAAAAGTTAATTAGGATCGTATTGATTATAGAGAAAAATGAGCAGAAACTGTTGGAGACGCGCAACAATGAGAATGGGGCACGCAGAAAAAGAACAACAAAAACACAGGTAATGTAGGTCACATACAATGGGGCCCCTTTCCATTTCTGACGATGACACGTAACACACAGGATTAGCAATTTTTCGACAGGTGGCATTTGTACCTTTTCCAGCGTCCCACAGTGCGCGCGAAGTTGACTTACCTATTTTCTAGAAACTTTTAAATATGTTATGTTTGCATCATACATGGCCGGCCCATTCATGATAATTTCTTGAAAGTTGGCTTTTTGCAAATGTTTCCAAATACTCTTTGCCCAATACAATTTTTTGACATAATCAATTGCCAGTCTAGATATTTCTTATTAGGAAAAAACCTTATGACGGTCTGCGGGTCAACCATTTGTTCCACAAGTATACTTTTCATCTTGCCTTTTTTCCATTTTTCGTAAATATCGAAAAACCTCTTGCGATGTTTCTAGGGATACTGTAGAATTTGAATTCCATCATTTGCTTTTTCTTTTTTCTCATTACTTTTGACCTTCCGATTTTTATGACTTGCATGAGCCATATTCGTCTTTTCCCAAACTTTTATGTCCCCGACGCAGTTTACGCAATCTCGTTGCACTTTGGTGACTTCACTGTACTATTTTTCCAATCACACCAGCTAACATAAATCGTGTTGGATTTTGATATTTGTTGGTATATGATATAATTTCGAAATTTCACGTGTGTACCCTTCATCCTTCAGTAGATGTTACTTCATTGGCAGTGATTGCAATTCAAACTCATCCCACCAAAAAACACATCTGGCGAGACGGAAAGCATAGGAAAAAAGGTCTGGTGGTCTTTATATCATGCAAGGATTTGTATCCAATTACATTGACACCTCTTCTAATAGGTTTATATTTTTCTTGATTGTAACTTGATACCCTAGCCCGCCTGTTGTTGCGGGTAGCCCCTCCTCTTACCGTATACGGGTCCCACCTGTTTCCTCCTTCCTCTTTTGTACCAGTTGGATGAGTGTCTGTCAAGACAAAGACATCATATTATCTCATTGTACTTTATTTTCAATTTATAGGACATGTAATAGAACTCCCTTCGGCTTTTAGATTTGACACCTAATGGAGGTGGCGGATTGGGTTCAAAAGATTAAAAATTGTTTTTGTAAATCTAATCTGCTTTTCATTTTAAATCTTCTGAACCCAATTTGCCACCTCGATCTGGTTTCGGTCAAAATTTGAAGGCAAGGGGTGTTCTTTTACAGGGCCTAAGATTTTCAGAATTCATATATCTCAGTTCCTTTTCGTCTCTGTTCTCTTCTTATTTTTTTTAACGTTTTCTGAATTGTCGTTAAAAAAATGAATCACCAATCATTGTTCCTCTGAGGTAGTTGAAGTCAATTCCACTCAAACCTTCAACTTCGAGCTCGATTATCTCGATTCCTTTCAAAGATATAAACAAGTGGTTAACTGATCAAATATTTCTGAAATGATGATAAATGCTTTTACAATTAGCCATTTTGCTTTAGTCTCACAGGAAATGAGATACATGCGCTCAAAGTTGACGGTGTGAGCGAGCATCAATTAGAGGGAATACGGTATTTGAGATTGCAAACATTTCCTTTATTCTTATCAATATTTTTCGGGCTCAAACGAACCCACTGTCCTAATGCTTTTATTACCTTCAAATTCGTATGTATGGTAGTCTCTAATTTGGATGCGTCTTTAAATAGCCAGGTGTTACATCTATCAGATAGTTTGATAATTCCCAACTATAAATCTTTTTATTGGTTTTCTGTCATTTTTGAAATCATTTGAATTTTCCAACCATCTTAAGACTGAAAAAATCTCGTCATCTGTCTAACTCTCCACCACTCTGTGACAGCAAACTGAGAACTCTCATGTCAGCTAGGTGCGAAAAAGAAAACAATGGAGAACAATGAATAACGAGCAATCATCAACTTTGGGAGAGGGGGGATTACTGTAATCGTTCTCCTGCGAGAAAAATGATTGACAACCTTTGTATGTCACCGCCAAGGCAAACGCTCATTCTAGTGATACATTCCCAAGGGTAACTGATGAGGGAGGGGTTTGATCTTGAGAATATAATCCATAACCCCTCGTTTTATTTTTTGGAACTTCGCCTTTTCTTAGGTTTTCAGGCTGCTCTATTCCGTGGCCCTCATTTTCTCATGTGCCGTCTTTCGTTTTGATGTTTCTCTCCTTTCTTTTCTCAACGTCAAGAAATAATCTCGATTTGAGCAAGGAAACATGGCGCTCTACCCTGAATTTATAATCAAGAGAAAAAATATTTTTTCCGAAAATGTAACCGAAAATAAACTTTTTTAAATCAGGACAACGACGATCATTGGATCATTGGGATAAAATCAGGATCATTGGGATCATTAGGAAAAAACAAACATTAGTAGACCACTATGCGACAAACAACCTTTTCTCTTACTACCGTATCCGAACCGCACATCATCCACCTATTTGAAGTTGGCTGGTACTCAATCTAAATTCCCCGTTACTTCTTCCTACTGAAACACGAATTTTAACACAGTTCTTTTTTCTGTTTGCTTAATTTTTGAATTTTCTTTTATGTAATATTTTTCGATAATATTCTTATTTCAGTATTCAAAAACTAAATCGTCCTACGATATGTCTCGGATTATGAAGAACACTGATTCGGTGCCACAGGTCACCCTGGAGGTTTGTGTATTTCAAGTATTTTTTCTCCAGACTTCATTATTTAAGGTTGTTGATGAAAAGGGAAAGAAGATCCTCAGAGGAGAAATCAAAGAATCTGTGAATTCTTTGTTGGACTATGTCGATGCTCTTAAGGAGTGTATGGATCTTCGAATGGAAACCAAGACTGATGATGAGATTCGCAAGGAGAAGGCTTATCTGACAATTCGTGGCATTGTCTCTAATAAATTGAGAAACTTGGTCGCGTTGGTCAAGGATAATATCGGGAGCGCAATCCGCAAAGTCAAGGAAGCCCATTCAATCATTGTGAAATCGTTCGCGATGATTGAAAATACTCCTCCAGAGATGGATTTATTCAAAGATGTTGCAGACGAATTGAAGGACCTTGCCGAGTTGCTAGAGAAGGCAGCGAAAGAGTCGGGGTGAGTGATAAGTAGAAATAGTGTAGTTACCAAACCGTAATTTCAGTAATTTCGTCTGGAGCGACAGCGACGACGATGATGCTGATGACGACGAAGATGGTACTGAGGAACCAAGCAGGAAAAGATTCAAGACGAAGTGAGCTTTTTTTGATTATATTTTCAGAAATTCTTGGTCAACCAAATGAAGGTTACCGTAAAACCTCTAATAGACCGACACCTGGATCGTCCACTTTGAGCCTATATATCTCATTTTTTGTGAAAGATTTCAAAAAGTGGCTAACTAGTAAAATGTTGTTGATATCCTGATAAACATTTTACTAGTTAACCACTTTTTGATATCTTTTTAAAGAAGTGAGATATATAGGCTCAATGTGGACGATCGGGGCGTCGGTCTATTTGAGGTTTTACGGTATATAAAATATATATAAAAGTCGTATGAAAATCTCACATTCTTCGTATTTTCAGCAACGGATCGGTTCATCAGAGTGGTGGCAATCAGTCGAGCCGATCAAGAAAATCGGCGACCGATAGAAGCGCTCATCGTGCTGGCGATGAAATCGAAGACGATGAAGGAGCAATCGGAAACGCAGAAGAGCCAAAGGAGGTGATCGTGGCGCTTACTCCAGTGCAGGCTCCTCCTCCAATGGAATTTCTTTCACCAAAACGGACCCTTGACACAATGTGAGTCTGCTTAAAAATAATTGTTAAATTAGGAAATTAACATTACCAGGAAACTATTTTTCAACTGTTTTTGTTCAATAAAATCTTTTGTAGGCTTTTAGACAGAAATAAGAAATCGCTACTGAAATTCAGAAAACAATGAAAAAATAGTGAGTAATATCTTCCAGGTCGTGGTGAATAATATTTTTGTATCTATAAAATAATCAGAATTTGCGTTAATTTGAATTATCTATGTTTCAGACTCGAAGATGAAGAGGGAGAGGATGGAGAAGACGTCGAAGACGAAGAAGAGGGAGAGGATGGAGAAGACGTCGAAGACGAAGAAGTGGAAGAGGATGGAGAAGACGTCGAAGACGAAGAAGTGGAAGAGGACGGAGAAGACGTCGAAGACGAAGAAGATGCTGATGACAATGAAGACAAAGGAGAGGAACATCCAAAAGAAGGAGAAAATGAAGAGGAACTTGCGAAAGAAAGAGAGCAACAGCAACAGTCGCAGATTAACGGAAACAGAAAAGGAATTGAGCAGCTTGAAGAGTATGGAGTCGAGCAAAATGCGCTGGGACAGGTAGTGGATGGATCAGGAGAGCAAGAAGAACCGCAGCCAGTTGAGAGCGAGCAGGGAGCCGACGATCAAATGCAGGCAGATCAGGCCCAATCATCAAATGCAGGACAACAGTTTGAATACGATGACTTCCCAGGGTTAGTTTAATAAAAAACTTATTCGAAAAGCAAATAAGTTTTTGCTTAACAAAAGCTCTCTCTATACTTGTACTTTGGGCTTAATTATCTCGATTCCTTCGAAAGATACCATAAAATGAGCAACTGAAAAATTATTTTTCATGACATTACCAAAACTTTTACATTTGACAGATTTGTGGTATCTCTTGTGGGAACCGAGATAATCAAGTTCAATTTTTCATATGAGTAGCTTATATTTGAGAAAACACGACAGCAAAATTTCCGATAAGGACTAGCGTAAAAATTGTAATACCATATTTCCTCTAATAGAAGCCCACCCTCTGACTTGCCTAAAAACATAGTAGCGCATCTTCTAGCAGAAGTACGGGTACTTCAGTTAGCGCAGTTTGAACATTTCAGTTCGTCTATTCGGTTATTGTACACATTTTCATTCTATTTCAAATAGTTTCTGATAATTTCGGTTTTGATAATTTCCTAATAAGAAATTTTGAAAAATAAAAGCCCATGGGGTTCGATTAGAAAAAATACCGTATATTCGCATGGTGCTCTTTATTTTGGAAGGGTATTTTGGAGCGATGAAAGGGGTCGAAAAATGATTTTCTTGCTTAATAGTCAATCAAGAAAAACAAGAAAATTATGAGGCTCTTTTAGATTCTTACAAAAAACTCGTATTTGGTACCTCCAATCAACTCATAAAAATGGTATTGTGTTAAAGTTTTTACGAAAGTTATACTTTACTACTGTAAAGCATGTAATAAAAGGCCCCTAAACTTTCAACTTTTCATCAATTTCACTCGGTTACTGTCGAAGATATGAAAAAGTTTTAAACTTACCGTAAAACCTGTATTAGAAGGGCCCCTTTAATAGATGGGCCCCTCTAACAGAAGGGCTCTCTGAGAGGGGTTTGGAAAAATAGAAGGGCCCCCTGTAATGGAAGGGCTCTCTGTGAAAAAAGGACCCCCCCCCCCCCCTTCAAAACGTGCTTTGAAATCGGAAAATTTTTTTTCAGTGGAAAAAATTCCGGGAACTCCACAATTCAGTAAAAACTTGTTGAAACTCTAATTTTCGGTAAAAACCTTGCTAAATTTTGGTAAAATTGTCAGATTTTCATCAATTTTGAACGTAAATTTGTTTAATTTTTCTATGAAAAATTTCGGGAAAAATGACCGCAAAAATAGAAGGGCCCTCCAAAGGTACCTTGGAAAAATAGAAGGGCCGGTCCTTCTAATACAGGTTTTACGGTATTAAACCTCAATATTATCCATATTGCGTCTGTGGAAAAATTTGTGATATTTCTCGAAATAATGAAGATGGAGTACAAAATACACGTGTAGGGTTATATTCTATTAGAGCTAATACGGTAGCAATATTACAGAAAACTGATACACCGTAAAACCTGTATTAGAAGTGCCGGCCCTTCTATTTTTCGTGGGGTCCCTAGGGGGGCACTTCAATTAGAGGGGTCCTTCAATTAAAGGGGGCACTTGCATTTTTCGTGAGGTCTCTGCGCAGGAAATTTTTGTTCAAATATCAACGTTTTTTTAGAGAAAATTTCGTTTTTTTCTACTTAAAATCCTTGAAAATTTTTTTTATAACTAAAAAAAAACTATATTTTGATGAAAACGTAAAAAAAACAGCAGAATATCAATTTCTTCGTTTGGTTTTTTGCAATTCGACATCATAAGACTTCCATCTTTGGGCACATTGACTAGAAACGCAAAAATTTTCTGCAATTTAGCAGAGGGGCAATTCAATTAGAGGGGCACTTCAAATAGAGAGGCACTTCAATTAAAGGGAGCACTTCTATTTTTCGTGAGGCCTCTAGGGGGGCACTTCAAATAGAGGGGCAATTCAATTTCAGGGGCACTTCTAATACAGGTTTTACGGTATGTGTTTTTTAGAAAAAAGAATTGAAAATAAAACATTTTCCGAGAAAAAACCACGAGGAAGTAGACATCATTAACTTTAGAGATATTATAAATAATAATAATTCACTTTTTTTTTTGAAATTTTAAAGTAATTAAAAACTTATCAAAAATTAATATTTATGGTTTTCCAGAACGTCTTCGTCTGCAACCAAAGAAGCGAAAGTTAGTCGAAAAGAAATGCTCAGAGAGAAGCTTTCTGCTCCTTTGTATTTCACGGCAATGTGCGCGAAAGCCTACTTGCAGTCGGCTGACTTGAGTCCAGCGGAAATGGAGCGTGCGAGAGAGATTGTGAAGGAGATTCAAAAGTTTGAGGTGAGAATTTTTCTTTTTGTAGATTATTCAACTTTAAAAAAGATCTACCAGTTTTCCCTTCGAAAACATAAAAGTATTTTCTCAGCAGAATTATCTATTTTTTCAGGAGTCTCGATGCTCTGTCTTGATCGGTGCAAAGGAAGATGCAGATTTCAAAGCCTTCGATGAAGTTCTTAAAAATATTCGACGAGCCATGGATTTGCCTCCAACGGCCGCTAACAGACCAACCAGAACCCAGAAAGCGGAATCAAAGCGAGACGGAAAACATAGAGCCTTGGATTTGGAGAATGAGAGAGCAAACCTATCTTTTTTGATTCTGACTTCGAAATTGAATCCGGTGCTTCTCAATTCGGATGGAAGAACGATAGTCGAGACAGCAAGAGGATTCAATCTGAAGAACGTTTACGATACGACGGGATTAATTCTGACTACCACCAATCCTCGTCTCAAAAATAAATTCTTCGCTGGAAAGGGATTCGATAATGCATACAGAGGCAAAACCTGCGAAGTGTTGAAAACTCTTTGCATCGAGACCAGCCATATCAAAAGTGAAGAGGATGTTAAGGAATTGGAAGGAACGCTCGAAAAGTGCTCGTCGGCCATTCTGCGTGGAATCGGAAAATCTTTGAAGATCAACGAGAAGCTGTTCACAGCAGATCAACTTGCCACAGATGCGCCAAAATTGGAAGTCGAAATCAAGACGCAGTTAGCAACTTCGAGTTGGACATCCAAACACTTGACAGTGGATCATCCGAATCGTGGAGGAGAACACACGTGGAAGATGGCCGACAAAAGTAAATATGTGACGTTGAAAGAAGCAGTCGACGTGCACAAGAAGACAGAAGAGGTGACGAGAGAGGGTGAGTGGACTGATCAAATTGATTTTTGTAATTCTTTTCCTTGCAGAAATGGAGCGATATTTGAAAGGGGACCAATCAACATCGACATTTTGGCACGATTGGAACAAGAGGCTCATCGATGCTCAAGAACACAACAGAAGATCCGAAATGGTGTCCCACTTCATTACGAATGTGGATATCACCAACGAACTTTTCCCGAAGCAATATGCGGTGAGTAAATTCAATAGTGAGAAACGTTTACAAATTTTTAATTGAAAATTTAACGTCAAACCTGTTACAGAAGGGTTATTTACTCTAGACGTTTTTCCCAAAATTAGATAGCTAAACTATTATGTACTAACTTCGAAACCACATACCGTAAAACGTGTATTAGAAGGGCCCCCACACTGTCAACTTTGAGCTCATGTATCTCGGCTCCTATAAGAGATATCAAAAATGTGTCAACTGATAAATGTATAGGATATTATGATAAACAATTTATCAGTTGACAACTTTTTTATTTCTTTATCAGGAACCAAGATAAATCGGCTCAACGTTAAAAATATGGGGCCCTTTTAATACAGGTTTTACGGTAGCTCATTTTCTGTTGAAGGTATCAAAAAGTTGTCAACTAATGAATTATTTATCACAATATCATAAACACTTCATCAGTTGACCCTTGTTTGAGATCATTCAAAGGAGCCGAGAAAAATCAGCTCAAACATGACAAAGCGGGCCATCCTGTTACAGTTTTATCATTTGTAGCTTTCATTCCCTAAAATTATATGTGTAGCTAAACTATTATGTTCCAACTTTGAGACCCATTTGAGACAATTTTTAATTTTGAGCTATTTTCATACTCATAGTGCTAGTAGAAAATATCGCCAATTTTCAAACAAATCAAAAAACGAAAACAAAAAGAACAACATTATCATTGATTTTATTTTCAGGAGATCTCCAAGCTTTGGGAATTTCTTCGACCATCGACTCGGTTCATGTCCCAGATAGATGGTGTGATCTCCGGAATCAATGGGGTCCAGGCCTATTTGAAAGAAGCTGGCTCAGTGACATCAGGCCATACGGAGAACCTTGTTGCCGGATCAGTCAACTGGAACATTGGTCCAGGTGACTGTGTCTGGTACATGGTTCCAGCCGTGTTCTCGGGAAAGATGGAAGCCGTCCTTGCCAAGAAAAATATTTCCCCCTATGAAACGCCATACTGGCCACTGGAAAAAGCACTGAAGGATGAGAACATCTCATATGAGAAAATTGTGCAGAAGCCCGATGATATGATTGTGGTTGGAGTTGGCACATATCATTGGGTTCAGGCCAATGGACCATGTGTAAATGTTTCTTGGAACATCGCCGAGAGGACCACCACTCAGCTGATGGCCATGGCGCTGTTTAACGACCATGCTGTGAGTCAGAGATACAGCCCGGTGCTCCCCCTCGAAGCGATGATTTGGAATGACGCAAGGAGTTGCCAGCTGGAGAATTCCGGGTACAACAAGCTCCGGCTGTCATTGCTAACAAGGTCGTTAGCAAGATGCCAGAACGAACTTGAATATGCCGTAGAAGTCAAAGCTTTGAAACCCACACCGATCGAAGAATATCTTCATTCTGGAATCAGTCGAGAGGCAAGAGAGTTGACAAATAATCCGATGTGCGGCAACCCGACGTGTCCACGGAGGATGTTATTCAATTTCTTCTGCGTCACCCAAAGCGGGATAATCGTTTGTATCGGGTGCTACAATGAGTTAGTTTTTCCTATAGATGAATTTCTAAAAAATGGGAATATTTTTTCAGGCAAGGTAAAAATCCAAAGTGCTATTACAAGAACACGGTTGAAGAATTGATCACCGTTTTCGACCAGTATCGTGCCGCTATGCTCAGTCAAGAGACGGCTTAATATTGGCATTCGAATAGTTTCCTGGTTCCTCCACTTCGTGTTCTTCTTCTTCGCGGCTTTTTTCGTCAGATATTCATTTCCGAGAAACTCTTTTACCTTCTTCACCATAGCCTTCCTCATCATTCATATTTGTTCCTTTCCCACTGTCTCCACATTCGGCTGTCCCCAATTGTCTTTCACCAAAAGTTGGGTTATCCTTTTCTCCGTCCAGAGCTTCTGCTGCTAGAAACCCTTTTCTCCATATTATCCCTTCTAATTCCCACTCATTCTTTCCCACTGTCTCCTAACCCGACGGTTCTGAACTGTCCCAAAATTTAGGTTTTCCTTCACTTCTCTAAATCAATCAGTTGAAAAACTTTGCACCGTAACTTATACAGTACCGGTCAATAAGATATACAATTCGTGCTGAAACATGGAACCTGTTTCGTCAGATGTATAAAATCATCGAAGAAAAATGATACAAAAACACTCTTGCCCTGAAAAATGAAAGAAAAAATTTTAGCGAAAAATTTCACTTTTTGGAAAAGTTCGGATTTTTGGGTGCTTTTTCGAAAATCTGGAAAAAATAAAGAACACTCGTGACTGTGAAATATAACGTTTTCAATATCATTAAAGAGACTTTGACCAACTTTTAAGCAAATATTAGCTCATTAAAGTAAAATTCCGTGTATGGTATGGTTGTTCAAAATGTCAACTCTGGCACTGTTACTAAGCTATAAAAAATTTTAGCGGTCTCTGCCCACTTTCTGACTCTGGTAACAAGTTTTCCCTTCTTGTGTGACAGTTTTTCACAACTGACTTCTCTTCACCTGCCATTAAAAAAAACCACGTTTAGTTCCCAAATTTTATTTAATAAGTGGTATTTCTAGTTGTCAACTAGGTAAGAACGCCAAATAGGGAAACATTGAATGCGGTAAAACATCAAAAAGGTGAATAGAAAAAAAAACAATGCGAGTATTCTACTCTTCTTAAAGGATACCAAGGAGGCGGGGGAAACAAATGAGATCTGATCTCTGAAAGTTTAGCTCGGCATGGGAATTAAAGATTATTATACTCTTTGCGAGAAAGAAAGTAACTCTTCTGTGAGTTTAACAAGGAGGCGGGGGAAACAAAAAGAATGTGATCTCTGAGAATTGAAATTGTAAGAAAATGGTAGGCTTCGGGAAAAATTTAGAAAGTAATACAGGGACAAGTTCCGGTTACTCCCTCTTGAGACCTGCGGTGATTGCAAAGACACTGGGCTCCTTGAGCTGTTCGTAGACGTATGCTGGATACTGTTTGTGCTCCTTTCCGGTGCAGTCGGCGTTGAAGCAGTAGAGGCACTTGCCGAAGTTGTCCTCGGAGTTGTAGTCTCTCATACGAAACGACACAAGGGGTAGGATAGCCTCAAGAACCTTCGCCGACGCAGCAAAATTGGACTTCCATTCTGGATCAACATTGAATGGTACGTTGCGATACTGAAAAAAAATCGATTCTCTTAATTGCAATCATCACTCCAAAAAATGGGAAAAAATGCGAGATCTCATTAAATGTGAGAGAAAATGTAAATTTTAGAACTTACACCAGAGATGCACTTCAGTGACTCATTGATATTAATCGATTTTCCATTGTCGAGAAGATGTTTGGTGACTTTCGCAAGGAAGGTGCAATCGTCCTTGGCGTTGTGAGCGTGTCCATCGAATGGGATGTTGTAGAAAGCCGACATTCTCTCGATGAAACTCTGAAAAATTGGAAAATTTTTGAGTGTGATAGCAAACTTTGAGTTCAACAACTTATCATGAAGCAGCTCATCATGAATGTTGTAAAATAAAGCCAACTAACCTGATGAACAAAGTCCTGTTGTTGTGCCGTACGAAGATCTTGTCTGTAGTACAAACTAAGATTCACCCATTGACGAAAGATGGTGGGAAATGGCTGCTTGTTAAGGAGAAATTGATATTGTGCGAGTCGCCACATATCCTGACGACTATCGCAAACAATCGCGAAGCGTTTCTCTTGGAAGTTGTGCTCTTTGAGCCATGCACAGAAATTATTGTAGACCTCTGGGAACGTCTTGGCGTTGTCGATAGTATCTTGATCGATACCTACAAACATTTCATTTTGTGGAAGTTTGAAAAACGAAATTAAATTACCTGTGAGTTCGGCACAGAAGTCGGTAAGTTGTGGATTGATAACTGGTCGCACGTATTGATTGAAGAACAAATCCTCTCTCTGAAATCAATTATTTCACACAATTCTATTTAAATATAAACTCACGATAATTTTTTCTCTGGTATTCAGCACAACTACGCTGAATTGAACGATTTCCTGTGGATAATCATAATTGTCCTTTTCGCACGTTGCTTCGAAATCCAAAATTAATAAGTGGTCGAATGGACAGCGGTACTCGGATCCCATGATTCAACTGAAAAAATCGATTTTTTGAAATAAGAAATATGTCGATGAAGATGAGAAAAGAGGCACGAAATCGATTCCGGTATCAAAATATGGGTCGGAAAAGCTACGCTTAAACGCTTTTTCACAAAACAACAACCTTTAAAACATCGTCAAAAAACATTCGAGGGAGGGGCGCGAAAAGGCGAAGAGAGACAAAAATCACCAATCGGTGGACAACTAACTAATGCGAGAAGGAGAGGAAAAAACACGGGGCAGAGAATACCAAAACATGGAAGAGAAAATGCGGAAACTTCGGCCAAGGAATGCGCCACGTGTTTGCGCGGGAAATTAAGGCGCCGAGAATACGAAAAGATGAAAGAGAAAATGCAGTCTGCCACGTAATGCGCGTTGTTTTCGCGCAGGCCGTTACGGCGCGTACACACTGACGACACATTGCGGACTATTGATTATGCGCCCTCCCTCGCAGACGTCGTCGGCACTCGCTCTCTTCCTCTTACCTTTTCCTAGGAGATTTCGCAATCGCTATACTTTCATGGCGTCTTTCATTTCATGTGTCTTTTCTGAACTGTGCCGAAATGTTTTCTATTTTGAAAAATTGATATTCCTTCGTATGTTATTCTCGGCCCAGGTGTTTTCTCGTCTCCTTCCCGTGGAGTTTAGTTAACCACCAATCTATATTTTTGGTTCTTCTACGCATTTTCTTGCCCTCCTTATGTGTTCCTTTTGATGATGTTTTAGATTTCGTGTTTTTTCAGAAAGCGTGTTAGCGTAGTTTCTCTAATCCACATTTTAATACAAAAACCTATTTCATGTCTCTCTTCTAATCTTCATCGACATTTTTTTTTTCAAAAAATCGATTTTCCAGGTGAGCAATGACATCTGATTACCGTTGCCCGTTCGACAACTTGTTGATTGTGGACTTGGAAGCGACGTGCGATAAGGACAATTTCGATTTTCCACCGGAGATCATCCAGATCAGCGTTAGAGTGCTGAATACAAGAGAAAAAGTTATCGTGAGTTTATAATTTAAAAAACAGACATGTAGCGAATTAATCAATTTCAGAGAGAGGATTTGTCATTTGACAAACTCATTCGACCAGTAATCAATCCAAAACTCACGGATTATTGTGTTGAACTCACAGGTATTAGTTTAGCTTTCGAAACGTCCCCAAAGTGAAATTCTTGTAGGTATCGATCAGGATACCATTGACAAGGCAGACACGTTCCCTGAGGTCTACGACCAGTTTTCTGCATGGCTCAAGGAGCATGATTTTCAAGAGAAACGCTTCGCATTCGTCTGTGATACCCGTCAAGACATGTGGAGACTGGCTCAATATCAATTCCTTCTAAACAAGCAGCCACTTCCAACCATCTTCCGTCAATGGGTGAATCTTGGCTATCACTATGAAGAAGACCGTCGCAAGGCACCAGTACAGGACACTTGGGGCCCGGTTAGTTGATTTTATTTTGCAAATTGTGATCCGTGATGGGTTTGTGACTGATTTCAGTCACAAACCCAGAGTTAACAATCTTAAGAATTTATCAATTTTCAGAGTCTCATTCAAAAGATGTCGGGATTTTACAACATCCCATTCGATGGACACGCTCACAATGCCAAGGACGATTGCACCTTCCTTGCAAAAGTAACCAAACGTGTTCTGGACGATGGAAAGCTGGTTACAATCAACGAGTCACTGAAGTGCATCTCTGGCGTGAGTTTTAGAATCCACTGTTTTTTTTTTAAATTTAACATTTTTAATTTCAGATGCGAAATGTGCCATTCACCGTTGATCCAGAATGGAAGGCCAACTTTGATTCGGCGTGTAAGGTGTTCCAAGCCATTCTGCCACTTGTCTCGACTCCAACCAAGAGATACTTTGTTGAGGACTACTACGGCAAGTGCCTCTACTGCTTCGACGCTACCTGCACAGGATTGGAGCACAAACAGTATCCAGCCTATGTCTACGAACAGCTCAAGGAGCCCAGTGACCTCGCTATCACTGCAGGTCTTATGAGAGAGTAACAGGAACTTGTCCCTGTGTTACTTTCTAACTTCTCCCACGTACCATTTTCATGCAAATTTAATTCTCAGAGATCACATTCTTTTTGTTTCCCCCGCTTCCTTGTTAAACTCACAGAAGAGTTACTTTCTTTCTTCTAAAGAGTATAATAATCTTTAATTCCCGTACCGAGTTAAACTTTCAGAGATCAGATCTCATTTGTTTCCCCCGCTTCCTTGTTATCCTTTTAAGAGAGTAGAATACCCGCATTGTTCTTTTTTCTATTCACTTTTTTGATCTTTTACCGCATTCAATGTTCCCCCTATTTGGCGTTTCTTACCTAGTCAAAAACTAGAAACATGATTTATTAAATAAAAATTCGGGAACTAAAACGTGGATTTTGTGATATCAGTTGTGGAAAACTGTCTTGCAAGAAGGGAAAAAACTTGTTTCCAGAGTTAGTAGGTCGGTAAAGACCGCTCAAATAAGATTTAGAAATCTTATAAATAGTGCCAGTCATTTTAGAGTCAATAATTCGATTTTAAAAACTTTGAAATACAGACAAGAACTAAGAAGTTTGAAATGGGACTATGGTTCATCTCGGACAGTAAACAGTGCATGTGTTGATAGTCTCTTTTCCGTTTTTGCGAATAACAAAACGATTTTTGCACTTGTTTCGTTCCGCATGAGAGACTACGATTCTGAGGACAACTTCGGCAAGTGCCTCTACTGCTTCAACGCCGACTGCACCGGAATGGAGCACAAACAGTATCCAGCCTACGTCTACGAACAGCTCAAGGAGCCCAGTGTCTTTGCAATCACTGCAGGACTCAAGAGAGAGTAACCGGAACTTGCCCCTGTGTTACTTTCTAACTTCTTCCACGTACCATTTTCATACAAATTTAATTATCAGAGATCACAATTTATTTGTTTCCCCCGCATCCTTGTTATACTCACAGAAGAGTTACTCTTTTCTTTCCCAAAGATAATAATAATCTTTAACTTCCATACCGACTTAAAAATTCAGAGATCAGATCTTACTTGTTTCCCCCGCCTCTTTGTTATCCTTTTAAAAGAGTGTCACACTCAACTTGTTCTTTTTACATCCACCGTGCTCCCACTTTACTGCATTCAACGTTCCCCTTATATTTTTGGAGTTTTTGCCTAGCTAATAGCTAGAAACTTGCATTTATTTAATAAAATTTGGGAACCAAAATGTGTATATTTCATTGCAGCAGCAGAAAAATTGGTTTCAGAAAACAGAAAAGCGAGAAAAGTTTGATTAAAGGATCATCGATGACAGGAAAGAAAATCAAGATATTAGAAAATATGGATCAAAAGAACATTGCATCAATGACATTTAAAAAATCGGAACCTTCCCAGGTTTTTTCAGAATCAGAATCATTCAATGATTCTAACTATAAAGAAAGGCATCGGTTGAAGAATTGGTTGACCAACATAGTTTGGAGAGATTGAACGAGAATGACGTTTATTTTAATGCTTTCCGTTATTTCGAAAATGATGTAACACAAGAACGATTATAATCGGGAGACTGCGAAATGAAACGCAGTTTTGTCTGTAAAAAGAAAACTCACTGAATGTGTGTTGTTGTCATTCTAATCGAGTTTAGAGAGATTCGCGATTTTTTCAATCTCGGTACCAAAGTCCAAATAACAACCTGGTAGCGGAGAAAAAGAGGAGCAAGACGTAAACCGGTGTTGAACTTCATCTGAATTCTCCGGTTCCTGGAAATTTCATTTAACAAATATTCAGAACTTTAAATCCCACCAGAGCTGTGGTGGGTGTCATTTTCTCTGGTCGAAGAGCTGCTTGGCTATCAGGGCCGCATAGTTGCTCCAGAAGCAATTGCTCCAATTGAGAGCCCGAAGGCATTTTATGACCCATTGGCTGATGACTCGGGTCAAAAAATTCATTAATGACGTTATCAGGAGCTCCACAATGAGGTCCTTGGGTAAATCCTGTGAAAGATCCGGAACCGGTTACAGGAAGCCAGAAAAAACGGGTTTTCTGATTGGCCATTGAAAGATCCCTCTGGATTTAGAAATGGATAAGATGATGATTGCTGGTTGGGTGGTAACCGGTACATTGTGTCTTCCGTTTTCATTTACCGGTAACGGTTTTGGTGATTTCAGAGGTAATTTACCGGTAAACTACCGGTAAATTTGAAAACTTTCGAAGATTTCCCGGTAAATTACCGGTAAAATTGTTATTTTCCCCAAGGACTACACAAATTTTTTTTTTCGTTTCACTAGTTTTTTGACAGTTTTGCAACAGTTCTGAAATAATCAGTTTTAAAACTTTGCAGTTCTGAAAAGTCTCAAAAATGTCGCTGTTCTGAAGCGTCGCGGATCTGAAATGTCGCAGTTCTGAAAAGTTGCGGTTCTAAAACGTCGCGGTTCCATAACGTCGCAGTTCCGAAACGTCGCAGTTCTGAAACGTCGCGGTTCTCGATTGGCCAGTTCTAAAACGTCGCAGTTATAAAATATCACGATTCTAAAATGTCGCAAGTCTGAAAAGTCGTCGTTCTGAAATGGTCAGTCTGGACCAGAATGAAGACAACACGCCTTCGGTGACTTTTTTATTAGTTGACATTCGAAAGAGGGATTTTTTTAATTATTTGCAGCCACCTAAGAATCACTGTTATGTGACACCATTTCGGAAAGATTGGAAAGAATCAAATTAAACCTTATTCTTGTTCAATCCCTTCAAACTCTGATGGTCAACTGATGGAATACTTGTCTTTCCAGTTAACGTCATCGAATTATTCTGATTCTGGAAAAAACCTAGGAAAGGTTCTGAAGGTCTTTCCTGACATCGAGGATCCTTTTCATCAAATTTTTCTCCGCTTATCTGTCTTCTACAACTGATTGTTTTTTTTTCTGCAAGTAAAATGACACGCTTTAGTTCCCAAAAATTTATTTAATAAATTTGATTTCTAGTTTTAACTAGTCAAAAACGCCAAAAAATATAGGTAACATCAAATGCAGTAAAGTGGGAACTAGTTGAATATGAAATGAACATGTTGAGTATTATACTCTCATGAAAAGATAACAGAGAAGGGAGGCAGGGAAAACAAGTGAGATCTGATCTCTGAAAGCTTAACTTGGTATGGGAACTGAAAATTATTATTCTCTTTGGGTGAAAAAATAACTCTTCTGTGAGTATAACAAGGAAGCGGGGGAAACAAATGAAAAGTGATCTCTAAGAGTTAACACGGTAAGGAATATTACGCTTTGGAAAAAGTGAGAAAGTAACACGGGTACTAATTCCTGCTACTCTCTCATGAGACCTGCAGTGATGGCGAAGACGCTGGGCTCCTTGAGCTGCTCGTACACATATTCTGGATACTGCTTGTGCTCAACTCCGGTGCATTCGGGCAGGAAGCAGTAGAGGCACTTGCCGTAGAAATCATCAGGAAAGTATCTCTTGGTACGGGTAGCGACAAGTGGGAGCATGGCTTCGAAGACCTTGCACGACGAAACAAAGCTGGTCTTCCATTCTGGATCAATGTTGAATGGCACATTGCGCGGCTGAAAGCAAAAATGCTTGTTAAAAGGAAAAGTAAAATTTAGAACTTACGCCAGCGATGCACTTCAGTGACTCGTTGATTGTAACCAGGTTTCCATTGTCCAGAACTCGTTTGGTGACTTTTGCGAGGAAGGCGCACTCGTCCATGGCGTTGTGAGCGTGTCCTTCGAATTGAATGTTGTAGAAACCGGACATCTTCTCGATGAAACTCTGGAAATTGTGAAATTTTTGCGTTTCGCTAACTTCAGCTTGTTTGCGATAAAGCTGTGAACACAAGAACATCACGATTCACAAGCTGCAAATCAATATCAACTAACCGGGCCCCAAGTATCCTGCACTTGTGCCTTACGAAGATCTTCTTCATAGTAACGACCAAGGTTCACCCATTGACGGAAGATTGTTGGGAGTGGCTGCTTATTCAGTAAGAACTGATATTGGGCGAATCGCCACATGTCCTGACGACTATCACAGACAAAAGCGTAGCGTTTCGCTTGAAAATTGTGCTCTTCGAGCCATGCAGAAAACTGGTTGAAGACCTCTGGGAACGTATCGGCCTTGTCGATACTATCCTGATCGATACCTACAAGAATTTCATTTAGTTGAAGTTTTGGAAGCTAAACTAATACCTGTGAGTTCGGCACAGAAATCAGTAAGTTTGGGGTTGATGATTGGTCGCACAAACTTGTTGAACGACAGATCCTCTCTCTAAAATTTATTAATTTACTACATATCTGTATTTTAAACTGCAAACTCACGATTATTTTTTCTCTTGTATTCAGCACACAGACACTGAATTGGACGATTTCCGGCGGAAAATCATAATTATCCTTCTCGCATGTGGCTTCGAAATCCAAAATAAGCAAGTCGTCGAACGGGCAGCGGTATTCAGATGTCATGGTTTACCTGAAAAATCGATATTTTGCAATAGAAAATATTTCGATGAAGATTAGAAGAGAGACATAACATTGGTTTTCGTATTAAAATGTGGATGGGAAAAGCTACGCACACACGCCTTCTGGCAAACGACAACATCTACACCAATATTGAAAAGAATGCACAAGGTTTAACAAAAATGCGAGGACGGATAAAAATTATCGATTAGGGGTCAACTAACTCTTTCAGTTAAGAAAAGACACATGATGTACCTTGAAATTCTAGCAACTGCAAAATCTTCTCGAAGAAAGTAAAGAAAAAATAAATGCAAAAAATAACAGTAAAAAGCACGAATTCTGATCGGTAGAGACCCATTCTCAAAAAAAAACATCGGACAGAATAAGAAAAAAAGAAGAAAATGCGTGGAAGGACAAAAAATATCAATCGGTGGTTAACTAGCCTCCACGAGAAGGAGACGAGAAAACACCTGGACCGAGAATAACATACGAAGGAATATCAATTTTTCAAAATAGAAAACATTTCGACATCGTTCAGAAAAGACACATGAAATGAAAGACGCCATGAAAGTATAGCGATTGCGAAATCTCCTAGAAAAAGGTAAGAGGAAGAGATCGAGTGTCGAAGACGTCTGCGAGGGAGGGCGCATACTCAATAGTCCGCAATGTGTCGTCAGTGTGTACGCGCTCTATCTGCCCGGCGCGAAAACAACGCGTATTACGTGGCAGACTGCATTTTCTCATTCTTGTTTTGGCATTTTCGGCCCCGGTGTTTTCTCTACTCCTTCTCATATGAGTTAGTTGACAACCGATCGATAATTGTTGTCCTTCCTTGTCTTTTCGCGTTCTTTCCTTGAATGTTGTTTCTGATAATGTTTTAGATATTGTCTTTCGCCAGAAAGCGTCTTAGCATAGCTTTTCCTGTTTGCATTTCTAGTACGAAAACAAATTGCATGCATCTTTTCTCAGTGTGTGTATGTATGGGGAGGCAGCCCTTCTAGATTATGCCTCTCTCCTCTTACCACACGATTTGCGTGTTATTGATTTTTGTTGTTCGCATTTTTTTTCGTTTCTCCATTCATTTCCTTCGTTGTCACTTCCGTTTTCTATGATTCTAAAAATGATTTTTTTACAGCCCAAGGCTTCCATACATCCATCCGACCATTCTGCTGCTCACCAGCCTCTCCTTCCAATACGTCCTATACCTCCACATCTTCTGAATCCCTCCGCCTATCTGCTGTACGCCCATTTGATTCTGCCTGACACCACACTTTCCCTCACATACCTGCAACACGATCCACGTCTTCTGAACATCTTCTGGAATCTGAGATCACGTCAAAAATGAACCAGTGAGTTGTCATGATTTTTTAAAACTTTCATCCATAGAGCGATACGTCATTTCTCATAGTTTCAAAAGAAAATGTGGAATCGGTGGTGATTTCAGAATATCATCATGAGCAAAAATATCGATTTTTTGAATAAACCGCTGGCCACCACAGATTCTTACATTTTTCGAAATTTTGAGAACTGGCGTATCATTAGGTGAAGCAATAGACAGACTTTTTCTAAAATCGATTACTTTATTTCTCCAAAAATTGTGACACAAGACATGTGTGTCTTAATAATGATAATTTTTTTTTCAATGTGATGTTTTGCAGGCAAAACCTACTCGTCGGCCACTTCATTCCCAATAGATACCAACGACCCACGCCACGTGAATACCGTGGCGTTCACGGAGTAGCATATCCCGTTGTCGACACCATCTACAACAGGGATGGTTTAATCTTGAAGTTGACGGTGCTTCCCGAGGACTACGGTCGAGAACTGACCGTGCTGCAAGCCATGAATCAGCAGCCAGGCTTCCCACATCTGTACGATTTCTTCACCTTCAATGCACAACACGACGATGTGCAATATGGATTGGGTGAGTGATTTTATACTGAACAAAGAATGAATTGTTTTTTTTTCAGTCATGGACTACGAAGGAGAAACACTTCATGTCGTTTCTGGGCGAACCGATAGAGGCATCTCCAATGCCAACCTGATGAGAATCGCGTTCAAACTGTTCTGGACCATGGAATCCCTTCACTTGCAAGGTTTCTGCCACAGAGACCTGCATGCAGCCAACGTCCTCATCCGACGAGAACACGACGGAGTGAGTTATCGATTATACTTCCAGTTGTTTCATGAGTTTGTTTTCAGGTCGTTCGATTGAAGATCATCGACTTCGGCATGTCTCTCCCACTGACCCCATCACCTGTGCCAGAAAGGAATCTGGTGTCATGGCACGCCAGTTTGCAAGTCTGCCAACACAAACCTTACACCAGATATGACGATCTGACGTCTGCAATCTTTGTTGCCATGTGGGCCATTGAGCTCAACCCTTTCGGCGAAGACCATCAGCAGTATCTCGCGGAAAAAGTTAAATTTGTGAGTGAAATTGAATGTACTTTTTTCAATAATTACTGTTATTTTCAGGATCAAAACCCTTCCGCCTATTTCAACAGGCAACTGAAATGGTTGGCACGATTGTATTCTGAAGTGGATTATCAAAGAACCGAAGGCTACTCGCACCACGATCTGTTCGAGATTTTCTACAAATTCGACCCAGATTTCGACCCGACAAGTCCAATCACCTACGGTGTTGTTAACAATCGGCTTATTATCGAATAGCCCATCTCAAGGACCTCATCCTTATTTTCAATTGCTCAATATTCTACATGACCTTTTTTTTAATTTCCTTCCATTCAATTTTTTTTCTCTTGCCTCAAAACTATAGAATGATACAAAAACCTCATCCCCTAGCTTAATTTCCTCTGGCATTTTTTCACGTACTTTGATCTGTTCACAATTCAATGCTCTCTTCCCGCCCCGCGTCTCTCCCTCTGAATTCCACTTTTTTGTCTGAAGATCATCCCTGATTTTTATGTTTTTGTTGCCAGTTACATTTTCTTCCTGTGACTTGTTTCCCTTGTTTTGCATCTAACTTTTCCGATCTCCCATTTTGCTCCTATTAGATCCCAGTTGATTCTCCCTAGGTCCTTGCCATCCTCAAAATTTTCGTTCTGAAAATTAGTTTCCACGTCCCAGTGACTTTAAACCTCTGTGTATTTCAAAAAATTTCGTCCTCTTCATCCCTATCTCACTTTTATACTTTTTCAAACAAATTCATTGTCAAAAATATTCCCCAGCATCTCACTTTTAAGAATTTCAAAAAGTCTTTTTCATCAAATACACTTTTTAAGAGAACTTATTTTGTTGGAACAATCGAAAATGGATAAGATGGAATTCGATTCATTAATCATAAGTTTTTTGACAGATATGTAGACCATCGACTATTGCAGCGTAGCTCAGCCACTTTGACTGAGAAGAGCCCAAAATTTCAATGAGTCTTGTTGCTATGGTAACAAGAAATAGTAACAAATTGTACTCGGTTCTAATGGATCTCATCTTTGACGGAATTATTGTTTTCTCTTGTATTCTGCACACAGAGACTGAACTGTATGATTTTGCTAGGGATCCGTCTGGCATGTCGCTTCGATGTCCAAAATCAATAAAGAGTCAAAGGGCAGCAATAATCAGACGACATGATTCACCTGAAAAAAAATCGATTTTTTGAAATTGAAGATGTGTCGATGAAGATTAGAAGAAAGGCATGAAATTGATTATTGTGGTAAAAATGCGGGTAGGAAAAACTACACTTATACCGTTTTTTGCAAAAGACAACATCTTAAACATTATCAAACAGAACATTCAAGGGAGGAACACGAAAATACGAAGAAAGACAAAAATTATCGATCGGGGGTCAACTATCCCCAGAGAGAAGACACCAGAACCGAGAATACCAAAAGATGGAAGAGAAAATGCGGTAACTTCGGCCATGACGTGTTCGTTGTGTTCGCTTACTGCGCAGACACAACGACGACACATTGCGGACTATCGAGTATGCGACCTCCTCTGCAGACGTCGTCCTCGCTCTTCTCATTCTGCCTATTTCTCGTTTTCTGGGTTGTGTCTCTAGTGGTGACTCTAGACCAATCGGAATGCGTGTTTTGTTTTTTGTTAACTCCCGTTTTCGATAATTTCACGTTGGATTTTTTGCCTTGGCTTATCACTCTTGTCTATGTTTTTAGTTGTAGACAGTTCTACTTCTTTACAGGACACCACCATGTCGTCCTCTTACAAGTGTCCCTACGACAATCTACTTGTCCTCGACTTGGCGACGACTTGCGAAGAGAGAAACTTCGATTATCCTTTGGAGATTATACAGTTCAGCATCGTTGTTATTGACACAAGAACCAAAACAATCGTGAGTTTAAGCTTCAATATTAATCGAAATAAAAACTTGGATTTTCAGAGAGAAGATGTGAAATTCGATCGATACGTGCGCCCCGCCATCAATCCAATGCTCACTGATTACTGTAAAAGTTACACAGGTATGTTTTGTTTAACTTTTCATTTAGGAACATCAAACTTTTCAGGTATTTCTCAATCCACAGTTGATAATGCGGACACATTCCCAAAAGTTTTCGACCAATTCTGTGCATGGCTCCAAGAGCATGATTTCCAAGAGACCCGCTACGCATTCGTCGCTCTTAACCGTCAAGACTTATGGCTGGTCGCACAATATCAATTCCTTCTCGTCAAGCAGCCACTTCCAGCAATGTGTCGACAGTGGGTAGACCTGAATGCGTTAATGAACAAAGTTTATCAGGGACAATTCAATAGTCGCACCAAAGAGGTTAGTCAAATTTCAAATCTTCAAATAAGATTTATAAAATTTTTTTCAAAAATCAATATTTCCAGGACATCATCCAGAACATGTCCGATTTCTACAGCATCCGGTATGAAGGAAGAGCTCACAACGCTTTGGACAATTGTGAATTCCTCGCAAAAGTTACCAAGACATTTCTCGATGATGGGAATTTGGTTACAGTCAACGAAACCCTCAAATGTTTCTTCGGAGTAAGTATTTCTGGCGTGCTGTTCGCAATCATGAAAACGGCTTCTTTCAGAACCGGAACATCCCACTGACAGTTGGTCCAGAATGGAGAACGAATTTCGTATCGGCGATGGAAGTGCATGAAAGAATACTCCCTCTGATATCTTGTCATACAGGAAGGTTCTTTCCAGTAGAGCACTATGGCATGTGCCACTATTGCAAGAACCCAGCATCTGTGTGCACCGGAATGGAACACAAGCAGTATCCAAAGGATTTGTACGAGCAGCTCAGGGAGCCGAGTGCTTTTGCCAGCACGGCAGGACTCATTAAAGAGTAAGGATTTCCTTCGGATACTAAAGTGTTAGAGATTCTAAAGTTTTTCAAAGTTTGAGAAGTGGCATATCATTACGTGAATCACTATTGACAATTTCTCAAATTGATTACTTTATTTTTCTGAATTCTGTGACAAGAAATGTATGTCTTATTAATATTTCGGATGAATTGTTTTTTTTCTTTCAAAGAGTAATTTTGCAGACAAAATGACCACTTCGGCCACTTCGTTCTCAATAGATACCGTCCAACCGGAGAATTTCAAGGCGCTGGCGTTCAAGGCAGAGTTGTTGCTGTTGCCGACATACTGAACAACAGAGATGGTCTTGTTATGAAGCGCGCTTTGCGTGCCGATGATTACCATCGAGAATTGGCGGTATTGCAAGCCATGAGACACCGAGCAGGCTTCCCAAATCTCCACGACTTCTTCAGCACTCCTGCACACCTCGGTGAAGTTCAATATTTCTTGGGTGAGTGATTGGAAATAACCAGTCTTCTATCCTAAACAGAAAATTTATTGCTATTTTTTCAGTCATGGATTACGAGGGAGAATGCCTTGGTGACGTTGCTAGGCGCACAAATGGAGGGATCTCCAATTCCAACCTAATGAGAATCGCCTACAAACTGTTCTGGACATTGGATTCTCTTCACATGCACGGTTTCTGCCACCGAGACGTGCACTCTCGAAATGTTGTTATCCGACAAGAGTATGATGGTGTGAGTTATCGATTACACTTTCCGTTGTTTCATGAATATATTTTTTCAGCTGGTCCGCATCAAGCTCATAGACTTCGGCATGTCTCTCCCACTCGACCCTTCACCCAGGCCAGACAGGAATCTGACGTCGTGGCACGCAAGCTTGGAAGTGTGCCGGGGCGATGCCTATACCCGATTCGACGATTTGATTTCTGCCATCTTTGTTGCCATGTGGTGCATTCGGCTCAACCCGTTCGGCGAGGAACATGAGTATCTAGCCAAAAAGGTTATCTTTGTGAGTGAAATTGAATGCACTCTTTTAGTAATTACTGTTATTTTCAGGATCAGGATCCATTTATCCATTTTAACGATGAACTCAAATGGTTGGCGCTATTGTATACTGAAGTTAATCATCAAAGAAGCGCAGGCTACTCGCACCAAGATCTGTTTGATATTTTCTTCAAATTCAACCCAGATTTCGACCCGACAAGTCCAATCACTCACGTCGTTACGGAGAATCAGCTCACTATTGATTAGGAAGTTTCAAAGACCTCATCCCCTAATTGCTCAAAATTCTGCTTGGCTCTTTTCAAATTCCTCTTCGTTCAGTTTCGTCTTTTGCCCATATGTTATCGAATAGAATGATACAAGGACCTCGTCCCCTATCCATAATTGTTTTGATTTTTAGATAGTTTTTTTCAAATTTCTCCCGTTCCATTTTGCCTCTTGCCCATAACTTATTGAATAGTATGATCCGATGACCTCATCCCCTGATTTTCTTAATTGCCTAAATTTCTACATGGTCCTTTTGTCTTGAGCACAATTCCATCCCGATCTCTTTCCGTCCAGCGTTTGTTCCTGAGCATTAATTTTTTTGTTATGTTATTAAGCA
Source organism: Caenorhabditis nigoni (assembly GCA_027920645.1). Taxonomy (NCBI): domain Eukaryota; kingdom Metazoa; phylum Nematoda; class Chromadorea; order Rhabditida; family Rhabditidae; genus Caenorhabditis; species Caenorhabditis nigoni. Next base: position 4,613,749 of record CP115869.1, read on the forward strand.
AATCCGTGAACGCGTCCTTCACTCAAACTTCAAATCCTCTCAATTTCACCGTTTTTTGTTTGGAGATCATCCATTATATTTTTGTTTCCATTTTCCCTTCTGTGACATTTTGCTCGTCTTATGTATCAAACATTCCCGATCTTTTACATGCCCTTTTTCTAAGTTTCATTTTGTTAAATTGTCCCTCTCGCCCAATAACAAATAACCTTTTTGCTTCCCTTCCTCCACACATCACATTCAGTTTAGTTTGAAAAATTTACCGTATCTTCCACTGTTTGCCAATTTGTGTTTTAAATCACGCCGACATCCTTTACCGTGAATCCCGATATTTTTTTTCCTCCCAGCGTCTTTTTCTACAATTCCCAGTACTATTGTTTAGGGAAGTAGGCTCCGTCCCAGTGATTTTAAACACCCCGTGTCCCAGTACCGTGTCTTCTAAACATTTTCCCCTCTCTCAACTAAATTTTTTAATTTGTACTAGACCTTCCAGTAGCGTGTATTTTGAGAACTAGGGCCAAAGTCTTGAATGTGTATTTCACTCGTGTAACATCACAAGCCATCTCTTTCTCGTCTCGCCCTCTGACTCCTCCTCGCGTCAATGACTCTGAATCCACGTGTTTTCTGAAGATCCCCCATTCCCAAGTTCATATAAAGTTTTAAAATCTCTCACTTGTCCCCCAAATCATTTTCCTCCCCTCTTGTCTCGTCTTCTGAGTCATGGTACTTTTGTATTCGGAGATTTGACCAATTCGTCCCAATTTTTCTGAATCTACGTGTATTTCATATATTTTCCCCATCACCACCGATCTGAAGTTTTATGCATTTTAAAAAACGATTTCACAAAATAAATTTTTACGGGGATTTATTTTTCAGAACAATCAAAGAATAGAACAGATATCAAACTTCAGAATTTGAATCAATGGGCATTCAGGCTGCCAACAAATAAATCCTTAATGTCTTTACCGGGAATCTTGAAATTAAAAATGAAGGATGATATGCCACCATTTCACGACTCTACTTCTAATCCGGTGGCACGATAATAAAAAAGAAAAATCAATATTTGCAACATGCATTTTCTGGAGACCAATCGATTTTGTAGGCCGATTTTTTTCATAATACCATCACATACCTCGTAGTTCTTGTTGCGATTGAGATAACTTTCAAAATCCGAGTGGATGCTGATAATGTAAAATTGTGAAATCTGAATTATTAGTCCAGTACTAACACCGACTGTTTTTGGTTTTTTATGGCTATCTCCAACTAAGCGATCCTCCAAAATCTAAAAACCTGCCCATCAAGAATTCACGTTTTAGTTCCCAATTTTTGTTTAACACATGTTTGCATCATTTTTCTCGGGTGACTTGCTACATTTTACAAAAAAGTTTGATGTCACAGCTCTTCTTTGAAGAGAATTACAGTCAAAAAACATGAATTGCATGTCTCATACTGCACGGTACTGAATCTGGATCTGGCCAAGCAAATTTGTGTAGGTACTGAAAGATTCTGTCGATTGAAGGTTGAATGAATAGATCTTCACCAGATGTAAAGTTTTCTCGGATGTCGGGGAAAGCTTCCCTCCGACAAAAAATTTTGGTGACCTGGAAAATTTTTGTCATCTAATTTGTACCCTATACACTAATTTTGGTTACTGTAGCTTCATCCCCGACAAAAAAACTTTGGTGACCTAGACACCGAAATTTTGCGATCTGGAAAATGTTTGTCATCTAATTTGTACCTTATACACTAAATTTGGTTACTGTAGCTTCATCCCCGACAAAAAAACTTTGGTGACCTAGATATCGGATTTTTGTGACCTACATTCAAATTGTCTTTAGTCAGGGACCCCGATAACAAAGTTTCATGACCGTACCCCCATAACTGAAAATCTAGGTCATCAGCGGTTGTTGACCTAATTTCCATTCGATTCCTGAGACAACATTATGTGATCCCTGAAAGTTCCAGCCCTCATACGTGGACAAGAAAAAAGTTACAGAATAAATAAAACAAGTAATTAAACTTGCCCGATACACGTTTCATATGTGGCAGGGTCAATTTGTGAGCAAAACTCCTCAGAGAATTCATTCCCACAGTTTCTTCTCGTAGTGAGTGGTTGGTTTCTTCAGAGCTCTTCTTCTTCTCTACAAGGGTGAATTTCAGGCAATTGTAGGGGGAGGAAAATAGGTAACTGAGAGTCCTAGTTAGGGGTTTTGGTAGTGAAATAGGTAGCGTAGATATGAGACAAATTTTTGATTAAGAAATTGGGGTCAACTAAAATCTAGGTCATCGGCAAAATGAACAGAATCCCATTTTATGCGTAAACTTTGAGCTCAATTATCTCAAATCTCATGAAAGATATCAAAAACTTGTCAATTAATAAATTATTTATCATTAAACCGCCAACATTTTATTAGTTGACAAGTTGTAGATATCTCTTCTAGGAATCGAGATAATTGAGCTCAAAGTGCACGTATGGAAGAGTGGTGTTCTATTCATTTTACGAACATTTCAAGCTCAATTATCTTCCTATGAGAGATATCTAAAATTTGTCAACTGATAAATACTTTATCATATCACCATCAACAACTTATTAGTTGACACATTTTAGTTATCTCTTCTAGGAACCGAGATAATTGAGCTCGAAGTGTATGTGAAATGAATAGAACCCCACTCTACACATGGACTTTGAGTTCAATTATCTCGGTTTCTATAGAAGATATCAAAAATATGTCGACAGATAAATTATTTATCATAAAATCACCAACATTTTATTAGTTGACAAATTGTTGATATCTGCTCTAGAAACCGAGATAATTGAGCTCAAAGTGTATGTAAAATGAATAGAACCCCAATCTACATATGAATTTTGAGCTCAATTATCTCGAATGTCATGAAAGATATCAAAATTGTGTCAACTGATAAATTATTTAACATCATATCATCAACATTTTTATAGTCGACAAATTGTTGATATCTCTTTTAGAAACCGAGATAATTGAGCTCAAAGTGTACGTATAGGGTGGGCTCCTATTCGTTTTGAGTGGAATTCTATTCATTTTACGTACACTTTGAGCTCAATTATCTCGATTCCTATAGGAGATATCAAAAATATGTCAACTGATAAATCATTTATCATAAAATCACCAACATTTTATCAGTTGACACATTTTTGATATCTTTCCTTCGAACCGATATAATTGAGCTCGAAATGTATGTCGAGTGAGTAGAACTAAACTCTACATGTGGACTTTGAGCTTAGTTATCTCGAATCTTATGAGAGATATCAAAAATATCTCAACTGATAAATTATTTATCGTAATACCACATACATTTTATTAGTTGACAAATTTCTGATATCTCCGCTAGGAAACGAGATAATTGAGCTCAAAGTGTAGGTAAAAAATGAGCTTCAATTAGTGAAAGCACTAACAACAAATTTTCAGAATCCCGCGCCTCAGCGTACAACAACTTCACCCAGTATTTTCATCATGAGGTAATGTCAAAAAATTGATTTGAAAAATTAAAACTATAATTTCAGTTATATTAGCAAAGGCGACATTCTCAACAACTCGTACGAAGTGATTCAGATGGTCAACGAAGGATTCTTCTGTGTTATCTTTTCTGCCTTGGACCTCAAAACCAATTCCATAGTAGCGGTGAAGAAATTGAAATTCGAAGGGGATGGAGATCTCAAAACGGAATTCGAACACCTGAAGCGTCTCGCTCCTTTTGATTACTCGCCCACACCATTGGCTTTTGGAGAAGATCCAGCAGATATATCATTTTATGGTGAGTACTTGGAGATTTTCAGAATTTCAAAATCATTAAAGTTATTTTTTCAGTCTTATCAATAGAGGGACAAAGCCTCTACGAGCTGAAATCAAAAAATAACAGCAACAAGTTCTCAGAGGCCACAACATCTCTGCTGCTCTTCCATTCTCTTATTGCGCTCAAGTCCATTCATGAAGCGGGAATTGTTCATGGGGATGTTACAATGATGAATATTGGAGTCCCAATGAGTCTTGGAGTGAGTTTCAAATAAATCTTTTTTTAAATAATGAAAAAAAAATTCCAGAAGGGAAGAGTTATCTTCTACGACTTCGGATGTTCAATTCCTGTCAACCCGATCTCTTGTCGTCGCGACGTTTCGAGCCTTCTGATGGTTACTGGTCGTGTGTCCAAGGAGAACAGAACACTCATTGAATGCCGCGATGCCTTGGAAAGTGATCCGTGCACAACTGTGGAGTGTTTGATCGAGATGGTTACGGAAGAGACACTTTTCGACCCAGAAGGCAAATTTGACTGGGAACTTGATTGAATATGTATTATGTGTTCCTTACTTGTGTGATTCTGATTTCTGATTGAAATAAAGATTTTATAAAATAACACGGTCTTAATAATTAATTTTGATCAAGCAAACTAACAGAATTGAGAGAAAAACAATCAATAGTAAATGTAAAAAACACAAAAAAAATTAGGCAGGCGGATGTCCAGATCCCTGCTTTTGTTTCTTGAATTCATTCTTCCATAGACAGATCTGCGTGTAATTGACCTGGAAAAAATTTGTTACTAAATTTATACTCAATACACTAATTTTGGTTACTGTAGCTTCATCCCCGACAAAAAACTTTGGTGACCTAGATACCGAAATTTTTGACCTTGAAAAAATTTGTCATCTAATTTCTATCCTATAAACTAATTTTGGTTACTGTAGGTTCAATCCCCAACAAAATACTTTGGTGACCTAGATATGAAATTTTCATGACCTGGAAAAAACTTGTCATCTAATTTGTACCCTATACACTAAATTTGGTTACTGTAGCTTCATCCCCGACAAAAAAACTTTGGTGACCTAGATACCGAAATTTTGTGAACTGGAAAAAATTTGTCATCTACTTTATACCCCATACACTAAATTTGGTTACTGTAGCTTCATCCCCGACAAAAAAAACTTTGGTGACCTAGATATCGAATTTTCGTGACCTACATTCAAATTGTCTTTAGTCAGGGACCCCGATAACAAAGTTTCATGACCGTACCCCCATAACTGAGAATCTAGGTCATCAGCGGTCTTTGACCTAATTTCCATTCGATTCCCGAGACAACATTATGTGATCCCTGAAAGTTCCAGCCCTCATACGTGGATAAGAAAAAAGTTACAGAATAAATAAAATAATTAATTAAACTTGCCCGATACACGTTTCATATGTGGCAGGGTCAATTTGTGAGCAAAACTCCTCAGAGAATTCATTCCCACAGTTTCTTCTCGTAGTGAGTGGTCGGTTTCTCCTTTGCTCTCCTTCTTCAGTTCTAAGGTGAGTTTCAGGCAATTGTAGGGGGCGGAAAATAGGAAACTAAGAGTTCTAGGTGGGGGTTTTGATAGTGAAACGGGTAGCGCGAATGTGAGACAAACTTTTGAATAAGAAATTGGGGTCAAATAAAATATAGGTCATCAGCAAAATGAACAGAATCCCATTCTATGCGTAAACTTTGAGTTCAATTATCTCGGTTCCTATAGGAGATATAAAAAATATGTCAACTGATAAATAATTGACCATAATATCATCAACATTTTATCAGTTAACAAATTGTTGGTATCTCTCAGAGGAACCGAGATAATTGAGCTCAAAGTGCGCGTATAGAATGGAATTCTAATCATTTCGAGTGGAATTCTTTTCATGTTATGTACACTTCGAGCTCAATTATCTCGGTTTCTATAAAAGATATCAAAAAGTTGTCAACTGATAAATTATTTACAATAAAATCACCAACATTTTATCAGTTAACAAATTGTTGATATCTCTCAAAGGATCCGAGATAATTGAGAACAAAGTGTATGTAAAATGAACAGAACCCGACTCTACACATGAACTTTGAGCTCAATTATCTCGAATCTCATAAGAGATATCAAACATTTGTCAACTGATAATTTATTCATCATAATATCACCAACATTTTTATAGTTAACAAATAATCGATATCTCCTCTAGGAACCGAGATAATTGAGCTCAAAGTGCGCGTATAGAATGGAATTCTATTCATTTTGAGTGGAATTCTTTTCATTTTACGTACACTTCGAGCTCAATTATCTCGGTTTCTATGAAAGATATCAAAACGTTGTCAACTGATAAATTATTTACAATAAAATCACCAACATTTAACAGTTAACAAATTGTTGATATCTCTCAAAGGAACCGAGATAATTGAGATCAAAGTGTATGTAATATGAACAGAACCCCACTCTACACATGAATTTTGAGCTCAATTATCTCGAATCTCATAAGAGATATCAAACATTTGTCATCTGATAAATTATTTATCATAATATCACCAACATTTTTATAGTTAACAAATAATCGATATCTCCTCTAGGAACCGAGATAATTGAGCTCAAAGTGCGCGTATAGAATGGAATTCTATTTATTTTGAGTGGAATTCTTTTCCATTTACGTACAGTTTATCAGTTACACCTTGTTTAGGACAAGAATGATAACTATCTAGTGGTGAATCCTAACACTCAACTCAAACTCACTTACTATACAAAAGCTTTATTCGCAACTCTACTCTAAAGCGAGGAGATTAGAACTCATTGTACAAGAGAGATCAATGATTAGAGCTTCATTCCATTGGCCCAGGTCATAGGGATGCCACGTGTATCTTCTTTCTTTTCTAATTTCTTATGCTCCGTGAGTTTAAGAAACGAACGGGGCAACTTCCCCCTCCTCATCGGCGGCGCACGTCCTTTTGATCCGTATCCTTTGCCATTGTGCCACGGTCCATTTGGTTTCCCTATTGATCCCAAATCTTGTCTCTTGTCGGCGTTGCTCTTCTCCTTGGAAGTCTTCACCAATCCTTGATCCACTTGCTCCAGACTTGACGACATCTCTCGAACTCCAGTCGTCTTCGAGTGCTCCGAAACTGGCGTCTGGCTCCAGTCTCTCCGGCGTCGATCCTTCGGCATCTCCCGAACTTGATGACATTGTGCATCTGCTCGTGTTCCTCTCGAACCAAATCCATATGCTCCACATGATGAATTCTTAGCAGCACTCTTCGCCGGAACCTTCCTCTTTTCAGCAGACACTGCTTTGTCCACTTTCCATTTCAACTCGACTCCAATGCTCTCAAAAGCATTCGTTTCAATGAGCAACACCTCCTCGTTGTTCTCGACCAATTGGAAAATCACTCCTACTCTCCTTCCTCTCACCACAATCGGAATCTTGAGCTGCCCCCTGGCTCGCATCACAGATCTCGACGCATTCAGCAAACTGAAGTTTGGATCTCCCAACACTTCCACTTCTTTCCTCCAATCACGGCACCCAGCCTTCAACCTCTCATAAGCACGTGTGGATATCAACGATACCACTGCTCCACTATCGATCACCACTCGTCTGCGCTGTCCTAACATCCCCACTGTTTCCACAGCTCTCTTCCCAACGTTCTGACTGAACCTGTTCATCAGCACTTTCACGTGGTCCACTCTCTTGGACACACACTGCCTGGCAAAATGCCCAACTCCTCCGCAAGTGAAACACTTCACTTCTCCATCACGACCTCTTCCAAATCCTTCAGCTTCCTTGTCGTCACTGCTATCAGACCCGCTGTCTGACGCTCGACTTTCACCTCTTTCTCCCCTTCCTTTCCGGTCACTCCCCTTCTCCTTCTGCTTCCGCAGCTTCTCATTCTCCGTCTGGAGAACGATATCCTTCAGATGATCATACTGATCCTCCAACGACAACTCCAACCGTTTTGCTACCAGCACCGACTGTAGCATATCATCATCCTCCGTAGCTCTCAACAGCTTCGTGGTCCTCATCTGCGACAACGTCGCCCGACTAACCTCCGGATACGCCTTTCTCGACCACTTCTCCACCCGCACGAGGTACTCCCACAACTTCTCATCAGGAGCCCTCTGCATCCTATCAAACTCATGCAAAGCCTCTGCTTTAGCATCTCCTTGCCTCTTCCGGAGTTTCCTCTCAAACTCCACAAACAACTCCACAATCGGTCTTGCGTGCCTATCTGGCAACGCCTTGAACAACGACTTCGCCGGCCCTTTCAAAAACTTCTCCTCCAATATCGCCACCAACTCATCATCCTCATCCGTCACCTGCTGGTACTTCAACAAGAAAGCTCTCTTGAACTCCTTGAAGTCACCAGTTCGTCTTTGGCTCCGGCAACGCCGTCGCCTTCATCATCTTCCCCATGGCCGCTACCATTTCCTTCATGACCTCATTCTCTGTGCTACGCGCACAACTCATTCCACCGACACTCTCATAGCCCTCCAGCCAACCTCTCTAACTACCGGACAACTCATCAAGAGTATCTGCCCTTTCCGAAGTCCTCATTGACCTCCTTCCGCCACCTGCGATCTGTCTCCCATCAGAAGTTTCTGATCTTCCAACCGAGCTCTCAACTCCGCATTGGCCTCTTTCTCCGTCTCCAAAGCCTTCTTCAACTTCAAACAAGCTAGATCCGCCAGTTGTTTCTCATCCATCCTCTTCTTTATCTCCTTATACACCGTTTCCTTCTCAGCTTCCCAAGCTGATCTCAACAATGCCATGTCCTCGTCTCCTCCACCTGGCACCATCTCCGTGGCGCTCTCACAGAGCTCCCGCAACTTTTCCACGGTTTCCACGTTACTTTCTCTCATCACTCTAATAACTTCCAACTGCCATCCTTCTCCGCCTAACTCCTCGTACCGTTCGCGCAACTCCTTGCCGAACTTCCTCACTGGGGCCATCAGCACATCCCACTGCCGATCGGTGCCCTTGCACGTCATCTTGATGGCTTCATAAAGGTCATTCTCCACCTGCACAGAGGATTCCACAAACTTTGTGAACCCCTTCACCAACAAACTCCTATCCTTCGGACTCAACACGTCCATCTCCTCTGACCACCTCTTCCAAGACACACTGGTCACTCCTGATCCACTCTGGATCTTCTCCACAATCTCCTGAATCTCCTCATTCAGATTCACACCACTCATACTGCACTCCAACTACAGTATCTCCAGAAAGAATAGAAATTTATGTCTATCTCAATGATCTTCGATCACAGAGTAACAACAACGGATTCTACTGAATTATCAGGATCCGTGAAAATTCACAAAGATCTTCGATCTGAGTAAACCACTAGAAGAAGAGCTTTGTTCAGGCTTCGCCTTTACTAGCTACAGATTCTACTACTAGTGTTTTTAGTTCGGCCCCCAAGTTAATCAGTTAACTTGGATCGATCTTAGTTTGGTTCGGCCCCCAAGTTAATGAGTTACACCTTGTTTAGGACAAGTGTGATAACTATCTAGTGTGAATTCTAACACTCAACTCCAACTCACTTACTATACCAAAGCTTTATTTACAACTCTTCTCAAGAGCGAGGAGAATTAGAACTCATTGTACAAGAGAGATCAATGATTAGAGCTTCATTCCATTGGCCCAGGTCATAGGGATGCCACGTGTATCTTCTTTCTATTCTAATTTCTTATGCTCCGTGAGTTTAAGAAACGAACGGGGCAACTGTACACTTCGAGCTCAATTATCTCGAACCTCATAAGAGATATCAATAATTTGTCAACTGATGAATTATTTATTATAAAATTACCAACACTTTACCTGTTGACAAATTTTTGATATCTCTCAACGGAACCGAGATAATTGAGCTCAAAATGCGCGTATAGAATGGAATTCTATTCATTTTGAGTGGAATTCTTTTCATTTTATGTACACTTCGAGCTCAATTATCTCGGTTTCTATGAAAGATATCAAAACTTTGTCAACTGATAAATCATTTATCATAATATCAGCAATATTTTTATAGTTGACAAATAATTGATATCTCCTCTGGGAACCGAGATAATTGAGCTCAAAGTGCGCGTATAGAATGGAATTCTATTCATTTTGAGTGGAATTCTTTTCATTTTATGTACACTTCAAGCTCAATTATCTCGGTTTCTATGAAAGATTTTTCAGGTCATCATGACTGCTGTCTACAAATGTCCTTACGACAATTTGCTCATTTTGAACATTGCCACGACTTGCGAGGAGAGAAACTTCGATTATCCCTTGGAGATTATACAGTTCAGCATCGTTGTTATTGACACAAGAACGAAGACTATCGTGAGTTTACTTTTCAATATTAATCGAAATCAAAAGTAAAATTTCAGAGAGAGGACGTGAAATTCAATCGATACGTGCGCCCCATCATCAATCCAATGCTCACTGATTACTGTAAAAGTTACACAGGTATGTTTTGTTCAACTTTTCATTTGGGAACATCAAAATATTTAGGGATTGCTCAGGCAACGGTTGATACGGCAGAGCCCTTTCCAGTGGTATGTGAACAATTTTGCGAATGGCTCCAAGTGCATGATTTCCAAGAGACTCGCTACGCATTCGTTGCTCTTAACCGTCAAGACTTATGGCTGGTCGCTCAGTACCAATTCCTTCTCACCAAGCAGCCACTTCCAGCAATGTTTAGACAATGGGTCGACATGAATGCGTTAATGACAAAAGCTCATCAAGGACAATACACTAGTCGTCCCGAAGAGGTTCGTCAAATTTCATAACTTCAAATAAGATTTATAAAATTTTTTTCAAAAATCAATATTTCCAGGACTTCGTCCAAAACATGTCCGATTTCTACAGCATCCGGTATGAAGGAAAGGCTCGCAACGCTTTGGACAATTGTGAATTCCTCGCAAAAGTGACGAAGAGATTTCTTGATGATGGAAATCTGGTTACGGTCAACGAAATCCTCAAATGCTTCTTCGGTGTAAGTATTTCTGGCGTGCTGTTCGCAATCATGAAAAACGACTTCTTTCAGAACCGGAACATTCCATTGACAGTTGATCCAGAATGGGGAACGAAATTCATCTCGGCGATGGAAGTGCATGAAAGAATACTCCCTTTGATAGCTTGTCATACAGGAAGGTTTTTCCCAGAAGATCACTATGGCATGTGCCACTACTGCAAGCAACCAGCCTCTGTGTGCACCGGAAGGGAACACAAGCAGTATCCAAAGGATATGTATGAGCAGCTCAGGGAGCCGAGCGTCTTCGCCATCACGGCTGGACTCGTTAAAGAGTAAGGAACTTATCCACTTTACTCTTTCCAAAGAAAATTATGTGGATCACTATTGACACTATTCGTCAAATGGATTACTTCATTTTTCTGAATTCTGAGACAAGAAATTTATGTCTTATTTATATTTCGGATGAAATGTTTTTTCTTTCAAAGTGTAATTTTGCAGGCAAAACGACCACTTCGGCCACTACGTCCTCAATAGATACCGTCCAACGGGAAAATTCAAAGAAGCTGGCGTTCAAGGCAGAGCCGTTGCTGTTTTCGACATACTCCACAACAGAGATGGTTTGATCATGAAGCGTATTATGCATCCAGAAGACTACCATCGAGAGTTGACCGTTTTGCAAGCCATGAGAGGGCAAGCAGGCTTCCCACATCTCCACGACTTTTTCACCACTCCTGCACACCTCGGTGGTGTACAATATTTCTTGGGTGAGTGATTGGAAATAACCAGTCTTCTATCCTAAACAGAGAAATTGATTGCTATTTTTTCAGTCATGGATTACGAGGGAGAATGCCTTGATGACGTTTCTAGGCGCACAGATAGAGGGATCTCCAACTACAACTTGATGAGAATCACCTACAAATTGTTTTGGACACTGGAATCACTTCATATCCAAGGTTACTGCCACCGAGACGTGCACGCTCGAAATGTTGTCATCCGACAAGAGTTTGATGGGGTGAGTTATCGATTACACTTTCAGTTGTTTCATGAATATATTTTTTCAGCTGGTCCGCATCAAGCTCATAGACTTTGGCATGTCTCTCCCACTCGACCCTTCACCCATGCCAGACAGGAATCTGACGTCGTGGCACGCAAGCTTGGAAGTGTGCCGGGGCGATGCCTACTCCAGATTCGACGACCTGACCTCAGCCCTTTTCGTTGCCATGTGGTGCATTCGGCTCAACCCTTTCGGCGAAGACCATGGGCAGTATCTCACGAGAAAAGTTACCTTCGTGAGTGAAATTGAATGCACTTTTTTAAAAGTTACTGATATTTTTAGGATGCGAATCCACTCGTCTGGTTCACCAAGGAACTTAAATGGATTGGCAAGCTCTACAACTCGATCCAGCTCCAAAGGTCTTCTGGCTACTCGCACACTGATATGTTCGATAATTTCCACAAATGGGATCCGGAGTTCGATCCAACCAGCCCGATCACTCACAGTGTTATTGAGAATCAGCTCCGTATCGAATAGCCACTTTTATGGACCTCATCTCCTATTCATAATTACTTGAAATCTTACATGGCCTTTATTGAATTTTCTCTCAATAAATATTTTCTTTTGCTTCACAACACTCGCCTATTGTGCTGTTTTCCTTACTCCCACAAGCCATCAAACTCACATTTGTTGTCTTAAATAGTAATTTTCCTTATCTTCCAGTGTTTTCCACTTTGTGTTTAAAACCCACACCGATATACTTCACATTGAATTCCAATATTTTTTCCCGCCCAGTGTCTTTTTCTGCTAGTTTCAGTACTTTTGTTGAAAGAAGTAGGTTCCGTCCCAATCATTTAAACGCTCCGCGTCCCATTAACGTGTCTTCGAAACATACCCCTATCCAAATCTTTGTTTCAAACATTTACTCAGCGTCCCAGTGATAAGTATTTCGAGAACTTCGCTTCAAGTTCTGAATGAGCCTTTCACTCAACCCCCATATCGTCTCACTCGCCCTCTCAATTCCAGTTCTGTTGCCTTGTAAATTAAACTCCACGTCCTAGTCACCGGAATCTAGTAGGAATTTGGAAATTCCCCAAATCCTCAAGCTGATGTCATTTTTTATACATGATATAACATTATGTCATAAAATAAATTTTAATGGGGATTGATTTTTTTTTGGATCTATGAAAGCTGAAGCTCAACTCGAGTTTCATTCAGGTATTTTTCAGGCATGTAAAAACAAGAATTGATGGATGACATGAAACCGTCTCTGGAGTCCATAACCAAGCCGGTAACACTATAAAAAAGATCTTTCAAATTTTCCAACCTGAATTTTCTGGAGACTAATGGATTGTGTGTAAGGAGCTTGTTGTTCTATTAGGTTGGCAAATAAGTTTCTTCCGATTTTGAATGCCCAACTTTGAAAGTTCATATCTGGTCACTGGGATACTTTTTCTTGACAGGTGATTTTTTGTTGGATAGAGTATCTCACGGACTTGTTACACACACCTTGGCTCATTCCTCCTTATTGTCGTTCGCGAGCATGCCGCTTGCTTTTGCTCCTTACCGTCTAAACTTTCATAGTGGCAGTTTTTATTCATTTCTGGTTTGAAAAAAACGACGATATTGCCAAGAAATTGAAAAAAAAATAGATAAAAAAGGATCTCCTACTGTCTATACCATTAAGCGTTGGACCGATAAATTTGAAGCCAAACATTTAGAATCGGAAAACGGAGATCGGTCCGAAATTTGCACTTGGACCTTTTGAAGAATCCTATTGAAACCCATCCGTTTCAAACAACTTGTGAAATGTTATAGGCATTGCCCGTTGGTCAACCAAATAGTGTGAACGAATTGAAGTTCCTTGGTAATGTTTAAAAAATTGAATGGTTCGTACCCCATTTTTTGAAAGGCTACGATATGGATTTCCATGTGGACACGAACATGTTTTTCCTATCATTTCTCCGCACGTTCAGTTGAGTGGATAATCTGACTATTGTAGATGAGAAGTGTGTAAGGTACTCTAACATTGTGCGGAAGGGTCAGTTGACTGACAAAGAATAGCTAGCTCTGGACATCCCGAAAACTAAATTTTTCGTGAACAAGGGTATGCTTTGTCTTTGATGGTCTGTCGAAGGAGAGGATACTGGGAACTTTTAGATGAAGGTCCCACTACAACTGCCACCTTGTAAGCTGCACAATAGGAGAAACTAAATCCGGTAGTCAAACTTCCGGGACGACAATGGGAGATCGCCCCTGACTAGAGCGATCAGCCAAAAAAACAGGTCGCTTGGCTGAACTACTGTTTTGCACCCAACGTATTCTCCGGACCTTGCTCTTTCGGAAAAATGGTTGTTTTAGGCTCTCAACCGTCATCTTGATAAAAAATACCTTCATTGAAAAGATGACACAAAGTAGGAGTTGACCCACTTTTTCAATCATAGCCCTCGTCGTTCTGGTCCGATTGAATCAAGGAATTACGGAGCGTTGGCAGACAACTATCGTTGCTCATAGACATTACTTTCATTGATCTAAGCCCCTCTGCTCTGAGAAAAAGTTGATCCAAAATTTTACCAAAATCGGAAGAAACTTATTTGCCAACCTAATAAATAGAACTTTTCATTCTTCAGTTTTTTGAAAAAGGAATGTTAAATACGCACTAGTTTGATTGCATGGGTTATAAAACTGTCTTCGGTTCTGAAAGAATCAAATCTTTAACAGAATCTTGCATAAACAACAAAAATCGATTTTTCAAAATAAAAATTTATTAGACACCGAGAACGAATTTCAGAGAACTAATTTGATAATCGTTGCCAGCGTCTGTAGTCCTGCTGTAGATCTGAAAAAAAGTTGAAGGAAACATAAATGTTAAAGTTCTCAGAGATCTAAGGTTTTCTGCTCGGATATTCACTGCTAGTGAGTATTCAGCATGATGATTACTGCAGTTATTTTGAGGTCCATTCGGAAGATGTTTTCCGAGTTGATTGGATGACTGTGGTGTTGGATAATAAAATTCGATTCTGCTTGATTCTTGTAGGATAGTTTCAAGCGGTTGGGCGACTGATTTTGTAACAAACAGAATGGAGATTGGTGATAAAGCACATCAGCCCCATATTCGTATTTGAGCACCATTGTTATAGTTAGCACCTGCAGCAGTGATATTTCCATAAGCTTGACCCTAAAAAATGTTCAACAAGGTTCGATAAATTTAAGCTTTCCACTTGCATAGATTGTTTCATTGGAACAGTTACAGTATTATACATTGCGACAGTTTCATAATCAATTTTTCTAGTTGAACATGTAACCTGGAGTGAGCTCATTGTTCCAAATTCTAAAAATCTGAACATGGTTTTTCAGGTGAAGTAAAAGCTCGACCACGATTCGTTATTGGAGGAGAGTTTCCGGAACTGCTTGTCAGTTAGTAATAATTACATATTCAGAAACTTTCTTCATTCTAGCTGAATCCTACAAGCCGACAATATTGCAAGTTCAAAGTTCCTGGCGCCTAAAATGAAAAACATCGTCTCGGCCACGATTCCCATCTATACCTTCCATGGTTCCGTGGTCATTATCAGCATCCAAACCACTCGACTTGAAAGCTAGAACATGTGGTTATTGCGTCAATGATGTTGTCTAATTGATGCAATGAACTTGTTGGTTGCTTTTTTCTCTCTTGCTTGTTTTTTGACTGAAATTAAACATGCAACATTACAAATATAGAGGTCTACGTAGTATCATGTTTTGCGAATACTGCACTTCTTTCATATATGTGTTCATTTCAGTTTCCATTCGTGTATCTCAACTGATAGAATGGAGAACATCTTCTCCGCAAACTCCACTAGAACGAATACCGTGTGACGTGCATAAGAAGAGCCACTCTCATAGAAGGGCCGCTGTGATAGAAGGAACCTCCGGGATACCTTAGACCAACATAACGCGCTGCCCTTCTAATACAAGGGAGGTGTTTTCGCGCGCAAAAAAGAGGCGGAAACGCCACGTGTCGTATACTTGCGCTGTTGCACGCTGTTCCTCTGTGTTGTGTGTCCTCAATAGGCCCATAGAGGGTCCCCCCACTGTGTGTGCGCGAGGGGAGGCCGCCGTTCTGGATCTTTCCTCTCTCCTCGTAACACACTATTACTGTGTTATTGATTTTTTGTTGATCGCATTCTTTTTCGTTCTTCTATTCATTCCGTTTTTCCTTCATTGTCACTTCCGTTTTCTATGATTCTAAAAATGATTTTTTTTACAGCCCAAGGCTTCTGTCATCTCCCATTCATCCTCCCATCCGGCTCTTTTGCTGCTGACCAGCCCCTCCTTCCATTACCTCCACATCTTCTGAATCCCTTCGCCCATCCGCTGTACTCCCATTTGATTCTGCCTGACACCACACTTTCCTTCACACACCTGCAACACGATCCACGTCTTCTGAACATCTTCTGGAATCTGAGATCACGTCAAAAATGAACCAGTGAGTTGTCATGATTTTTTAAAACTTTCATCCATAGAGCGATACGTCATTTCTCATAGTTTCAAAAGAAAATGTGGAATCGGCGGTGATTTCAGAATATCATCATGAGCAAAAATATCGATTTTTTGAATAAACCGCTGGCCACCACAGATTCTTACATTTTTCGAAATTTTGAGAACTGGCGTATCATTAGGTAAAGCAATATACAGACTTTATATAAAATCTATTACTTTATTCCTCCAAAAATTGTGACACAAGACATGTGTGTCTTAATAATGATAATTTTTTTTCAATGTGATGTTTTGCAGGCAAAACCTACTCGTCGGCCACTTCATTCCCAATAGATACCAACGACCCACAGAACGTGAATACCGTGGCGTTCACGGAGTAGCATATCCCGTTGTCGACACCTTCTACAACAGGGATGGTTTAATCTTGAAGTTGACGGTGCTTCCCGAGGACTACGGTCGAGAACTGACCGTGCTGCAAGCCATGAATCAGCAGCCCGGCTTCCCACATCTGTACGATTTCTTCGTCTCTCCTGATGTACAATATGGATTGGGTGAGTGATAGGAAATAACCAGTCTTCTATCCTGAACGAAAATTTTTAAACATTGCTATTTTTCAGTGATGGACTACGAAGGTGAAACGCTTCATGATGTTTCTGAGCGAACCAATAGACGGATCTCCAATTCCAATCTGATGAGAATCGCGTTCAAACTGTTTTGGACCATGGAATCCCTCCACTTGCAAGGTTTCTGCCACAGAGACCTGCATGCTGCCAACGTCCTCATCCGACGAGAATACGACGGAGTGAGTTATCGATTACACTTTCAGTTGTTTCATGTGTTTGTTTTCAGGTCGTTCGGCTGAAGATCATCGACTTCGGCATGTCTCTCCCACTGAACCCATCACCTGTGCCAGAAAGGGATCTGACGTCATGGCACGCGAGTTTGCAAGTCTGCCAACACCAACCTTACACCAGATTTGACGATCTGACGTCTGCAATCTTTGTTGCCATGTGGGCCATTGAGCTCAACCCTTTCGGCGAAGACCATCAGCAGTATCTCGCGGAAAAAGTTACCTTCGTGAGTGAAATTGAATGTACTTTTTTAATAATTACTGTTATGTTCAGGATCAAAAACCTTCCGCCTATTTCAACAAGCAACTGAAATGGTTGGCACGGTTGTATTCTGAAGTGGATTATCAAAGAACCGCAGGCTACTCGCACCACGATCTGTTCGAGATTTTCTACAAATTCGACCCAGATTTCGACCCGACAAGTCCAATCACCTACGGTGTTGTTAACAATCTGCTTTTTATCGAATAGCCCATCTCAAGGACCTCATCCTTATTTTCAATTGCTCAATATTCTACATGCCTTTTTTTTAAATTTCCTTCCATTCAATTTTTTCTCTTGCCTCAAAACTGTAGAAGGATACAAAGACCTCATCCGCTAGCTTAATTTCCTCTGGCATTTTTTTCCCGTACTTTGATCTGTTCACAATTCAATGCTCTCTTCCCGCCCAGCTTCTCTCCCTCTGAATTCCATTTTTATGTGTGGAGATCATCCATCATTTTTAGGTTTTTGTTGCCTTTTAAATTTCCTGTGAACTGTTATTCTCCCTTTGTACCCAACATTTCCGATCTCTCATTGCGCTCCTATTAGATCCTAATTTGATTCCCCTAGTCCCTTGCCAACTTCAACATTTTCGTTCTGAAAATGAGCTTCCACGTCCGAGTGACTTTAAACCTCTGTGTATTTCAAAAAAGTCCTTCCTCTTCATCCCTATCTCACTTTTATATTTTTTCAAACAAATTCCTTGTCAAAAATATTCCCCAGAATCTCACTTTTTAGACTTTCAAAAAGTCTTCTTCATCAAATAAATTTTTTAAGGGGACTTATTTTGTTGGGATAATAGACAATGAATGCGATAGAATTCGATTCATTAATCATAGGTTTTTCGACAGATATGTAGACCATCGACTATTGCAGCGTAGCTCAGCCACTGAACTAGTTGTAAACTGGTACAATGTTTTTCACATCCTCTCCTGACTTGCTAACTATTTCAGCAGCACGATTGAAAAAAAGAGCAATATGAGCTGAGCTTATCGTTCTACATTTTTTTTTTCAATATCGATTTTCTGAATGAGAAGAGCCCAAAATTTCAATGAGTCTTGTTGCTATGGTAACAAGAAATGGTAACAAATTGTACTCGGTTCTAATGGATCTCATCTTTGACGGAATTATTGTTTTCTCTTGTATGCTGCACACAGAGACTGAACTGTATGATTTTGCTAGGGATCCGTCTGGCATGTCGCTTCGATGTCCAAAATCAATAAAGAGTCAAAGGGCAGCAATAATCAGACGACATGATTCACCTGAAAAAAATCGATTTTTTGAAATTGAAGATGTGTCGATGAAGATTAGAAGAAAGGCATGAAATTGATTATTGTGGTAAAAATGCGGGTAGGAAAAACTACACTTATACCGTTTTTTGCAAAAGACAACATCTTAAACATTATCAAACAGAACATTCAAGGGAGGAACACGAAAATACGAAGAAAGACAAAAATTATCGATCGGGGGTCAACAATCCCCAGAGAGAAGACACCAGAACCGAGAATACCAAAAGATGGAAGAGAAAATGCGGAAACTTCGGCCATGGAGTGTTCGTTGTGTTCGCTTACTGCGCAGACACAACGACGACACATTGCGGACTATCGAGTATGCGACCTCCTCTGCAGACGTCGTCCTCGCTCTTCTCATTCTGCCTATTTCTCGTTTTCTGGGTTGTGTCTCTAGTGGTGACTCTAGACCAATCGGAATGCGTGTTTTGTTTTTTGTTAACTCCTGTTTTGGAAATTTTACGTTGGATTTTTTTGCTCTTAACTTATCACTCTTGTCTATGTTTTTAGTTGTAGACAATTCTACTTCTTTACATGCAACAACACCATGTCGTCCTCTTACATGTGTCCCTACGACAATCTACTTGTCCTCAACTTGGCGACGACTTGCGAAGAGAGAAACTTCGATTATCCCTTGGAGATTATACAGTTCAGCATCGTTGTTATTGACACAAGAACGAAAACAATCGTGAGTTTAAGCCTTAATATTAATCGAAATCAAAACTTGGATTATCAGAGAGAGGACGTGAAATTCGATCGATACGTGCGCCCTGTGGTCAATCCAATGCTCAGTGATTACTGTAAAAGTTACACAGGTATATTTTGTTCAACTTTTCATTTAGAAACATAAAACTTTTCAGGTATTTCTCAAGCCACAGTTGATAATGCGGACACATTCTCAAAAGTTTTCGACCAATTCTGTGCATGGCTCCAAGAGCATGATTTCCAAGAGACTCGCTACGCATTCGTCGCTCTTAACCGTCAGGACTTATGGCTGGTCGCACAATATCAATTCCTTCTCGTCAAGCAGCCACTTCCAGCAATGTGTCGACAGTGGGTAGACCTGAATGCGTCAATGAACAAAGTTTATCAGGGACAATTCAATAGTCGCACCAAAGAGGTTAGTCAAATTTCAAATCTTCAAATAAGATTTATAAAATTTTTTTCAAAAATCAATATTTCCAGGACATCATCCAGAACATGTCCGATTTCTACAGCATCCGGTATGAAGGAAGAGCTCACAACGCTTTGGACAATTGTGAATTCCTCGCAAAAGTTACCAAGAGATTTCTCGATTATGGGAATTTGGTTACAGTCAACGAAACCCTCAAATGTTTCTTCGGAGTAAGTATTTCTGGCGTGCTGTTCGCAATCATGAAAAACGACTTCTTTCAGAACCGAAACATTCCATTGACTGTTGACCCAGGATGGAGAACGAATTTCTTCTCGGCGATAGAAGTGCATGAAAGAATGCTCCCTCTGATATCTTGTCATACAGGAAGGTTCTTTCCAGTAGAGCACTATGGCATGTGCCACTATTGCAAGAACCCAGCATCTGTGTGCACCGGAATGGAACACAAGCAGTATCCAAAGGATTTGTACGAGCAGCTCAGGGAGCCGAGTGCTTTTGCCAGCACGGCAGGACTCATTAAAGAGTAAGGATTTCCTTCAGATACTAAATTGTTACAGATTCTAACGTTTTTCAAAGTTTGAGAAGTGGCATATCATTACGTGAATCACTATTGACAATTTCTCAAATTGATTACTTTATTTTTCTGAATTCTGTGACAAGAAATGTATGTCTTATTAATATTTCGGATGAATTGTTTTTTTCTTTCAAAGAGTAATTTTGCAGACAACACGACCACTTTGGCCATTTCGTGCTCAATAGATACCGTCCAACCGGAGAATTTCAAGGCGCTGGCGTTCAAGGCAGAGTTGTTGCTGTTGCCGACATACTGAACAACAGAGATGGTCTTGTTATGAAGCGCGCTTTGCGTGCCGATGATTACCATCGAGAATTGGCGGTATTGCAAGCCATGAGACACCGAGCAGGCTTCCCAAATCTCCACGACTTCTTCAGCACTCCTGCACACCTCGGTGAAGTTCAATATTTCTTGGGTGAGTGATTGGAAATAACCAGTCTTCTATCCTAAACAGAAAATTTATTGCTATTTTTTCAGTCATGGATTACGAGGGAGAATGCCTTGGTGACGTTGCTAGGCGCACAAATGGAGGGATCTCCAATTCCAACCTAATGAGAATCGCCTACAAACTGTTCTGGACATTGGATTCTCTTCACATGCACGGTTTCTGCCACCGAGACGTGCACTCTCGAAATGTTGTTATCCGACAAGAGTATGATGGTGTGAGTTATCGATTACACTTTCCGTTGTTTCATGAATATATTTTTTCAGCTGGTCCGCATCAAGCTCATAGACTTCGGCATGTCTCTCCCACTCGACCCTTCACCCAGGCCAGACAGGAATCTGACGTCGTGGCACGCAAGCTTGGAAGTGTGCCGGGGCGATGCCTATACCCGATTCGACGATTTGATTTCTGCCATCTTTGTTGCCATGTGGTGCATTCGGCTCAACCCGTTCGGCGAGGAACATGAGTATCTAGCCAAAAAGGTTATCTTTGTGAGTGAAATTGAATGCACTCTTTTAGTAATTACTGTTATTTTCAGGATCAGGATCCATTTATCCATTTTAACGATGAACTCAAATGGTTGGCGCTATTGTATACTGAAGTTAATCATCAAAGAAGCGCAGGCTACTCGCACCAAGATCTGTTTGATATTTTCTTCAAATTCAACCCAGATTTCGACCCGACAAGTCCAATCACTCACGTCGTTACGGAGAATCAGCTCACTATTGATTAGGAAGTTTCAAAGACCTCATCCCCTAATTGCTCAAAATTCTGCTTGGCTCTTTTCAAATTCCTCTTCGTTCAGTTTCGTCTTTTGCCCATATGTTATCGAATAGAATGATACAAGGACCTCGTCCCCTATCCATAATTGTTTTGATTTTTAGATAGTTTTTTTCAAATTTCTCCCGTTCCATTTTGCCTCTTGCCCATAACTTATTGAATAGTATGATCCGATGACCTCATCCCCTGATTTTCTTAATTGCCTAAATTTCTACATGGTCCTTTTGTCTTGAGCACAATTCCATCCCGATCTCTTTCCGTCCAGCGTTTGTTCCTGAGCATTAATTTTTTTGTTATGTTATTAAGCAAATCCGTGAACGCGTCCTTCACTCAAACTTCAAATCCTCTCAATTTCACCGTTTTTTGTTTGGAGATCATCCATTATATTTTTGTTTCCATTTTCCCTTCTGTGACATTTTGCTCGTCTTATGTATCAAACATTCCCGATCTTTTACATGCCCTTTTTCTAAGTTTCATTTTGTTAAATTGTCCCTCTCGCCCAATAACAAATAACCTTTTTGCTTCCCTTCCTCCACACATCACATTCAGTTTAGTTTGAAAAATTTACCGTATCTTCCACTGTTTGCCAATTTGTGTTTTAAATCACGCCGACATCCTTTACCGTGAATCCCGATATTTTTTTCCTCCCAGCGTCTTTTTCTACAATTCCCAGTACTATTGTTTAGGGAAGTAGGCTCCGTCCCAGTGATTTTAAACACCCCGTGTCCCAGTACCGTGTCTTCTAAACATTTTCCCCTCTCTCAACTAAATTTTTTAATTTGTACTAGACCTTCCAGTAGCGTGTATTTTGAGAACTAGGGCCAAAGTCTTGAATGTGTATTTCACTCGTGTAACATCACAAGCCATCTCTTTCTCGTCTCGCCCTCTGACTCCTCCTCGCGTCAATGACTCTGAATCCACGTGTTTTCTGAAGATCCCCCATTCCCAAGTTCATATAAAGTTTTAAAATCTCTCACTTGTCCCCCAAATCATTTTCCTCCCCTCTTGTCTCGTCTTCTGAGTCATGGTACTTTTGTATTCGGAGATTTGACCAATTCGTCCCAATTTTTCTGAATCTACGTGTATTTCATATATTTTCCCCATCACCACCGATCTGAAGTTTTATGCATTTTAAAAAACGATTTCACAAAATAAATTTTTACGGGGATTTATTTTTCAGAACAATCAAAGAATAGAACAGATATCAAACTTCAGAATTTGAATCAATGGGCATTCAGGCTGCCAACAAATAAATCCTTAATGTCTTTACCGGGAATCTTGAAATTAAAAATGAAGGATGATATGCCACCATTTCACGACTCTACTTCTAATCCGGTGGCACGATAATAAAAAAGAAAAATCAATATTTGCAACATGCATTTTCTGGAGACCAATCGATTTTGTAGGCCGATTTTTTTCATAATACCATCACATACCTCGTAGTTCTTGTTGCGATTGAGATAACTTTCAAAATCCGAGTGGATGCTGATAATGTAAAATTGTGAAATCTGAATTATTAGTCCAGTACTAACACCGACTGTTTTTGGTTTTTTATGGCTATCTCCAACTAAGCGATCCTCCAAAATCTAAAAACCTGCCCATCAAGAATTCACGTTTTAGTTCCCAATTTTTGTTTAACACATGTTTGCATCATTTTTCTCGGGTGACTTGCTACATTTTACAAAAAAGTTTGATGTCACAGCTCTTCTTTGAAGAGAATTACAGTCAAAAAACATGAATTGCATGTCTCATACTGCACGGTACTGAATCTGGATCTGGCCAAGCAAATTTGTGTAGGTACTGAAAGATTCTGTCGATTGAAGGTTGAATGAATAGATCTTCACCAGATGTAAAGTTTTCTCGGATGTCGGGGAAAGCTTCCCTCCGACAAAAAATTTTGGTGACCTGGAAAATTTTTGTCATCTAATTTGTACCCTATACACTAATTTTGGTTACTGTAGCTTCATCCCCGACAAAAAAACTTTGGTGACCTAGACACCGAAATTTTGCGATCTGGAAAATGTTTGTCATCTAATTTGTACCTTATACACTAAATTTGGTTACTGTAGCTTCATCCCCGACAAAAAAACTTTGGTGACCTAGATATCGGATTTTTGTGACCTACATTCAAATTGTCTTTAGTCAGGGACCCCGATAACAAAGTTTCATGACCGTACCCCCATAACTGAAAATCTAGGTCATCAGCGGTTGTTGACCTAATTTCCATTCGATTCCTGAGACAACATTATGTGATCCCTGAAAGTTCCAGCCCTCATACGTGGACAAGAAAAAAGTTACAGAATAAATAAAACAAGTAATTAAACTTGCCCGATACACGTTTCATATGTGGCAGGGTCAATTTGTGAGCAAAACTCCTCAGAGAATTCATTCCCACAGTTTCTTCTCGTAGTGAGTGGTTGGTTTCTTCAGAGCTCTTCTTCTTCTCTACAAGGGTGAGTTTCAGGCAATTGTAGGGGGAGGAAAATAGGTAACTGAGAGTCCTAGTTAGGGGTTTTGGTAGTGAAATAGGTAGCGTAGATATGAGACAAATTTTTGATTAAGAAATTGGGGTCAACTAAAATCTAGGTCATCGGCAAAATGAACAGAATCCCATTTTATGCGTAAACTTTGAGCTCAATTATCTCAAATCTCATGAAAGATATCAAAAACTTGTCAATTAATAAATTATTTATCATTAAACCGCCAACATTTTATTAGTTGACAAGTTGTAGATATCTCTTCTAGGAATCGAGATAATTGAGCTCAAAGTGCACGTATGGAAGAGTGGTGTTCTATTCATTTTACGAACATTTCAAGCTCAATTATCTTCCTATGAGAGATATCTAAAATTTGTCAACTGATAAATACTTTATCATATCACCATCAACAACTTATTAGTTGACACATTTTAGTTATCTCTTCTAGGAACCGAGATAATTGAGCTCGAAGTGTATGTGAAATGAATAGAACCCCACTCTACACATGGACTTTGAGTTCAATTATCTCGGTTTCTATAGAAGATATCAAAAATATGTCGACAGATAAATTATTTATCATAAAATCACCAACATTTTATTAGTTGACAAATTGTTGATATCTGCTCTAGAAACCGAGATAATTGAGCTCAAAGTGTATGTAAAATGAATAGAACCCCAATCTACATATGAATTTTGAGCTCAATTATCTCGAATGTCATGAAAGATATCAAAATTGTGTCAACTGATAAATTATTTAACATCATATCATCAACATTTTTATAGTCGACAAATTGTTGATATCTCTTTTAGAAACCGAGATAATTGAGCTCAAAGTGTACGTATAGGGTGGGCTCCTATTCGTTTTGAGTGGAATTCTATTCATTTTACGTACACTTTGAGCTCAATTATCTCGATTCCTATAGGAGATATCAAAAATATGTCAACTGATAAATCATTTATCATAAAATCACCAACATTTTATCAGTTGACACATTTTTGATATCTTTCCTTCGAACCGATATAATTGAGCTCGAAATGTATGTCGAGTGAGTAGAACTAAACTCTACATGTGGACTTTGAGCTTAGTTATCTCGAATCTTATGAGAGATATCAAAAATATCTCAACTGATAAATTATTTATCGTAATACCACATACATTTTATTAGTTGACAAATTTCTGATATCTCCGCTAGGAAACGAGATAATTGAGCTCAAAGTGTAGGTAAAAAATGAGCTTCAATTAGTGAAAGCACTAACAACAAATTTTCAGAATCCCGCGCCTCAGCGTACAACAACTTCACCCAGTATTTTCATCATGAGGTAATGTCAAAAAATTGATTTGAAAAATTAAAACTATAATTTCAGTTATATTAGCAAAGGCGACATTCTCAACAACTCGTACGAAGTGATTCAGATGGTCAACGAAGGATTCTTCTGTGTTATCTTTTCTGCCTTGGACCTCAAAACCAATTCCATAGTAGCGGTGAAGAAATTGAAATTCGAAGGGGATGGAGATCTCAAAACGGAATTCGAACACCTGAAGCGTCTCGCTCCTTTTGATTACTCGCCCACACCATTGGCTTTTGGAGAAGATCCAGCAGATATATCATTTTATGGTGAGTACTTGGAGATTTTCAGAATTTCAAAATCATTAAAGTTATTTTTTCAGTCTTATCAATGGAGGGACAAAGCCTCTACGAGCTGAAATCAAAAAATAACAGCAACAAGTTCTCAGAGGCCACAACATCTCTGCTGCTCTTCCATTCTCTTATTGCGCTCAAGTCCATTCATGAAGCGGGAATTGTTCATGGGGATGTTACAATGATGAATATTGGAGTCCCAATGAGTCTTGGAGTGAGTTTCAAATAAATCTTTTTTTAAATAATGAAAAAAAAATTCCAGAAGGGAAGAGTTATCTTCTACGACTTCGGATGTTCAATTCCTGTCAACCCGATCTCTTGTCGTCGCGACGTTTCGAGCCTTCTGATGGTTACTGGTCGTGTGTCCAAGGAGAACAGAACACTCATTGAATGCCGCGATGCCTTGGAAAGTGATCCGTGCACAACTGTGGAGTGTTTGATCGAGATGGTTACGGAAGAGACACTTTTCGACCCAGAAGGCAAATTTGACTGGGAACTTGATTGAATATGTATTATGTGTTCCTTACTTGTGTGATTCTGATTTCTGATTGAAATAAAGATTTTATAAAATAACACGGTCTTAATAATTAATTTTGATCAAGCAAACTAACAGAATTGAGAGAAAAACAATCAATAGTAAATGTAAAAAACACAAAAAAAATTAGGCAGGCGGATGTCCAGATCCCTGCTTTTGTTTCTTGAATTCATTCTTCCATAGACAGATCTGCGTGTAATTGACCTGGAAAAAATTTGTTACTAAATTTATACTCAATACACTAATTTTGGTTACTGTAGCTTCATCCCCGACAAAAAACTTTGGTGACCTAGATACCGAAATTTTTGACCTTGAAAAAATTTGTCATCTAATTTCTATCCTATAAACTAATTTTGGTTACTGTAGGTTCAATCCCCAACAAAATACTTTGGTGACCTAGATATGAAATTTTCATGACCTGGAAAAAACTTGTCATCTAATTTGTACCCTATACACTAAATTTGGTTACTGTAGCTTCATCCCCGACAAAAAAACTTTGGTGACCTAGATACCGAAATTTTGTGAACTGGAAAAAATTTGTCATCTACTTTATACCCCATACACTAAATTTGGTTACTGTAGCTTCATCCCCGACAAAAAAAACTTTGGTGACCTAGATATCGAATTTTCGTGACCTACATTCAAATTGTCTTTAGTCAGGGACCCCGATAACAAAGTTTCATGACCGTACCCCCATAACTGAGAATCTAGGTCATCAGCGGTCTTTGACCTAATTTCCATTCGATTCCCGAGACAACATTATGTGATCCCTGAAAGTTCCAGCCCTCATACGTGGATAAGAAAAAAGTTACAGAATAAATAAAATAATTAATTAAACTTGCCCGATACACGTTTCATATGTGGCAGGGTCAATTTGTGAGCAAAACTCCTCAGAGAATTCATTCCCACAGTTTCTTCTCGTAGTGAGTGGTCGGTTTCTCCTTTGCTCTCCTTCTTCAGTTCTAAGGTGAGTTTCAGGCAATTGTAGGGGGCGGAAAATAGGAAACTAAGAGTTCTAGGTGGGGGTTTTGATAGTGAAACGGGTAGCGCGAATGTGAGACAAACTTTTGAATAAGAAATTGGGGTCAAATAAAATATAGGTCATCAGCAAAATGAACAGAATCCCATTCTATGCGTAAACTTTGAGTTCAATTATCTCGGTTCCTATAGGAGATATAAAAAATATGTCAACTGATAAATAATTGACCATAATATCATCAACATTTTATCAGTTAACAAATTGTTGGTATCTCTCAGAGGAACCGAGATAATTGAGCTCAAAGTGCGCGTATAGAATGGAATTCTAATCATTTCGAGTGGAATTCTTTTCATGTTATGTACACTTCGAGCTCAATTATCTCGGTTTCTATAAAAGATATCAAAAAGTTGTCAACTGATAAATTATTTACAATAAAATCACCAACATTTTATCAGTTAACAAATTGTTGATATCTCTCAAAGGATCCGAGATAATTGAGAACAAAGTGTATGTAAAATGAACAGAACCCGACTCTACACATGAACTTTGAGCTCAATTATCTCGAATCTCATAAGAGATATCAAACATTTGTCAACTGATAATTTATTCATCATAATATCACCAACATTTTTATAGTTAACAAATAATCGATATCTCCTCTAGGAACCGAGATAATTGAGCTCAAAGTGCGCGTATAGAATGGAATTCTATTCATTTTGAGTGGAATTCTTTTCATTTTACGTACACTTCGAGCTCAATTATCTCGGTTTCTATGAAAGATATCAAAACGTTGTCAACTGATAAATTATTTACAATAAAATCACCAACATTTAACAGTTAACAAATTGTTGATATCTCTCAAAGGAACCGAGATAATTGAGATCAAAATGTATGTAATATGAACAGAACCCCACGCTACACATGAATTTTGAGCTCAATTATCTCGAATCTCATAAGAGATATCAAACATTTGTCAACTGATAAATCATTCATCATAATATCACCAACATTTTTATAGTTAACAAATAATCGATATCTCCTCTAGGAACCGAGATAATTGAGCTCAAAGTGCGCGTATAGAATGGAATTCTATTTATTTTGAGTGGAATTCTTTTCATTTTACGTACAGTTAATCAGTTACACCTTGTTTAGGACAAGAATGATAACTATCTAGTGGTGAATCCTAACACTCAACTCGAACTCACTTACTATACAAAAGCTTTATTTGCAACTCTACTCTAAAGCGAGGAGATTAGAACTCATTGTACAAGAGAGATCAATGATTAGAGCTTCATTCCATTGGCCCAGGTCATAGGGATGCCACGTGCATCTTCTTTCTTTTCTAATTTCTTATGCTCCGTGAGTTAAAGAAACGAACGGGGCAACTTTCCCCTCCTCATCGGCGGCGCACGTCCTTTTGATCCGTATCCTTTGCCATTGTGCCACGGTCCATTTGGTTTCCCTCTTGATCCCAAATCTTGTCTCTTGTCGGCGTTGCTCTTCTCCTTGGAAGTCTTCACCGATCCTTGATCCACTTGCTCCAGACTTGACGACATCTCTCGAACTCCAGTCGTCTTCGAGTGCTCCGAAACTGGCGTCTGGCTCCAGTCTCTCCGGCGTCGATCCTTCGGCATCTCCCGAACTTGATGACATTGTGCATCTGCTCGTGTTCCTCTCGAACCAAATCCATATGCTCCACATGATGAATTCTTAGCAGCACTCTTCGCCGGAACCTTCCTCTTTTTAGCAGACACTGCATTGTCCACTTTCCATTTCAACTCGACTCCAATGCTCCCAAAAGCATTCGTTCCAATGAGCAACACCTCCTCGTTGTTCTCGACCAATTGGAAAATCACTCCTACTCTCCTTCCTCTCACCACAATCGGAATCTTGAGCTGCCCCCTGGCTCGCATCACAGATCTCGACGCATTCAGCAAACTGAAGTTTGGATCTCCCAACACTTCCACTTCTTTCCTCCAATCACGGCACCCAGCCTTCAACCTCTCATAAGCACGTGTGGATATCAACGATACCACTGCTCCACTATCGATCACCACTCGTCTGCGCTGTCCTAACATCCCCACTGTTTCCACAGCTCTCTTCCCAACGTTCTGACTGAACCCGTTCATCAGCACTTTCACGTGGTCCACTCTCTTGGACACACACTGCCTGGCAAAATGCCCAACTCCTCCGCAAGTGAAACACTTCACTTCTCCATCACGACCTCTTCTCAATCCTTCAGCTTCCTTGTCGTCACTGCTATCAGACCCGCTGTCTGACGCTCGACTTTCACCTCTTTCTCCCCTTCCTTTCCGGTCACTCCCCTTCTCCTTCTGCTTCCGCAGCTTCTCATTCTCCGTCTGGAGAACGATATCCTTTAGATGATCATACTGATCCTTCAACGACAACTCCAACCGTTTTGCTACCAGCACCGACTGTAGCATATCATCATCCTCCGTAGCTCTCAACAGCTTCGTGGTCCTCATCTGCGACAACGTCGCCCGACTAACCTCCGGATACACCTTTCTCGACCACTTCTCCACCCGGACGAGGTACTCCCACAACTTCTCATCAGGAGCCCTCTGCATCCTATCAAACTCATGCAAAGCCTCTGCTTTAGCATCTACTTGCCTCTTCCGGAGTTTCCTCTCAAACTCCACAAACAACTCCACAATCGGTCTTGCGTGCCTATCTGGCAACGCCTTGAACAACGACTTCGCCGGCCCTTTCAAAAACTTCTCCTCCAATATCGCCACCAACTCATCATCCTCATCCGTCACCTGCTGGTACTTCAACAGGAAAGCTCTCTTGAACTCCTTGAAGTCACCAGTTCCATCAAACGTCTTTGGCTCCGGCAACGCCGTCGCCTTCATCATCTTCCCCATGGCCGCTACCATCTCCTTCATGACCTCATTCTCTGTGCTACGCGCACAACTCATTCCACCGACACTCTCATAGTCCTCCAGCCAACCTCTCTCACTACCGGACAACTCATCAAGAGTATCTGCCCTTTCCGAAGTCCTCATTGACCTCCTTCCGCCACCTGCGATCTGTCTCCTTCCCATCAGAAGTTTCTGATCTTCCAACCGAGCTCTCAACTCCGCATTGGCCTCTTTCTCCGTCTTCAAAGCCTTCTTCAACTTCAAACAAGCTAGATCCGCCAGTTGTTTCTCATCCATCCTCTTCTTTATCTCTTTATACACCGTTTCCTTCTCAGCTTCCCAAGCTGATCTCAACAATGCCATGTCCTCGTCTCCTCCACCTGGCACCATCTCCGTGGCGCTCTCACAGAGCTCCCGCAACTTTTCCACGGTTTCCACGTTACTTTCTCTCATCACTCTAATAACTTCCAACTGCCATCCTTCTCCGCCTAACTCCTCGTACCGTTCGCGCAACTCCTTGCCGAACTTCCTCACTGGGGCCATCAGCACATCCCACTGCCGATCGGTGCCCTTGCACGTCATCTTGATGGCTTCATACAGGTCATTCTCCACCTGCACAGAGGATTCCACAAACTTTGTGAACCCCTTCACCAACAAACTCCTATCCTTCGGACTCAACACGTCCATCTCCTCTGACCACCTCTTCCAAGACACACTGGTCACTCCTGATCCACTCTGGATCTTCTCCACAATCTCCTGAATCTCCTCATTCAGATTCACACCACTCATACTGCACTCCAACTACAGTATCTCCAGAAAGAATAGAAATTTATGTCTATCTCAATGATCTTCGATCACAGAGTAACAACAACGGATTCTACTGAATTATCAGGATCCGTGAAAATTCACAAAGATCTTCGATCTGAGTAAACCACTAGAAGAAGAGCTTTGTTCAGGCTTCGCCTTTACTAGCTACAGATTCTACTACTAGTGTTTTTAGTTCGGCCCCCAAGTTAATCAGTTAACTTGGATCGGTCTTAGTTTGGTTCGGCCCCCAAGTTAATGAGTTACACCTTGTTTAGGACAAGTGTGATAACTATCTAGTGTGAATTCTAACACTCAACTCCAACTCACTTACTATACCAAAGCTTTATTTACAACTCTTCTCAAGAGCGAGGAGAATTAGAACTCATTGTACAAGAGAGATCAATGATTAGAGCTTCATTCCATTGGCCCAGGTCATAGGGATGCCACGTGTATCTTCTTTCTCTTCTAATTTCTTATGCTCCGTGAGTTTAAGAAACGAACGGGGCAACTGTACACTTCGAGCTCAATTATCTCGAACCTCATAAGAGATATCAATAATTTGTCAACTGATAAATAATTGACCATAATATCATCAACATTTTATCAGTTAACACATTGTTGATATCTCTCAGAGGAACCGAGATAATTGAGGTCAAAGTGCGCATATAGAATGGAATTCTATTCATTTTGAGTGGAATTCTTTTCATTTTATGTACACTTCGAGCTCAATTATCTCGGTTTCTATGAAAGATATCAATAATTTGTCAACTGATAAATTATTTATCATAATATCATCAACATTTTATCAGTTAACAAATTGTTACTATCTCTCAGAGGAACCGAGATAATTGAGCTCAAAGTGTATGTGAAATTAACAGAACCCCACTCTACACATGAACTTTGAGCTCAATTATCTCGAATCTCATAAGAGATACGAGATAATTTGTCAACTGATGAATTATTTATCATAAAATTACCAACACTTTACCTGTTGACAAATTTTTGATATCTCTCAACGGAACCGAGATAATTGAGCTCAAAGTGCGCGTATAGAATGGAATTCTATTCATTTTGAGTGGAATTCTTTTCATTTTATGTACACTTCGAGCTCAATTATCTCGGTTTCTATGAAAGATATCAAAACTTTGTCAACTGATAAATCATTTATCATAATATCAGCAATATTTTTATAGTTGACAAATAATTGATATCTCCTCTGGGAACCGAGATAATTGAGCTCAAAGTGCGCGTATAGAATGGAATTCTATTCATTTTGAGTGGAATTATTTTCTACGTACACTTCGAGCTCAATTATCTCGGTTTCTATGAAAGATTTTTCAGGTCATCATGACTGCTGTCTACAAATGTCCCTACGACAATTTGCTCATTTTGAACATTGCCACGACTTGCGAGGAGAGAAACTTCGATTATCCCTTGGAGATTATACAGTTCAGCATCGTTGTTATTGACACAAGAACGAAGACTATCGTGAGTTTACTTTTCAATATTAATCGAAATCAAAAGTAAAATTTCAGAGAGAGGACGTGAAATTCAATCGATACGTGCGCCCCATCATCAATCCAATGCTCACTGATTACTGTAAAAGTTACACAGGTATGTTTTGTTCAACTTTTCATTTGGAAACATCAAAATATTTAGGGATTGCTCAGGCAACGGTCGATACGGCAGAGCCCTTTCCAGTGGTATATGAACAATTTTGCGAATGGCTCCAAGAGCATGATTTCCAAGAGACTCGCTACGCATTCGTTGCTCTTAACCGTCAAGACTTATGGCTGGTCGCTCAGTACCAATTCCTTCTCACCAAGCAGCCACTTCCAGCAATGTTTAGACAATGGGTCGACATGAATGCGTTAATGACAAAAGTTCATCAAGGACAATACAGTAGTCGTCCCGAAGAGGTTAGTCAAGTTTCAAATCTTCAAATAAGATTTACAAAAAAATTTTAAATCAATATTTCCAGGACATCATCAAAAACATGTCCAACTTCTACAATATTCATTATGAGGGAGCGGCTCCCAATGCTATGGATAGCTCTGACTTTCTTGCAAAAGTTACAAAGAGATTTCTCGACGATGGAAATTTGGTTACTGTCAACGAAACCCTCAGATGCTTCTTCGGGGTAAGTATTTCTGGCGTGCTGTTCGCAATCATGAAAAACGACTTCTTTCAGAACCGGAATATTCCATTGACAGTTGATCCAGAATGGAGAACGAAATTTAACTCGGCGATGGAAGTGCATGAAAGAATGCTCCCTCTGATATCTTGTCATACAGGAAGGTTCTTTCCAGTAGAGCACTATGGCATGTGCCACTATTGCAAGAACCCAGCATCTGTGTGCACCGGAATGGAACACAAACAGTATCCAAAGGATGTGTATGAGCAGCTCAGGGAGCCGAGCGTCTTCGCTGTCAAGGCAGGACTCGTTAAAGGGTAAGATACTTAATCTGAGAATTGGATTACTTCATTTTTCTGAATTCTGAGGCAAGACATTTATGTCTTATTAATATTTCGGATGAAAAGTTTTTTCTTTCAAAGTGTAATTTTGCAGACAACACGACCACTTTGGCCATTTCGTGCTCAATAGATACCGTCCAACGGGAGAATTTCAAGGCGCTGGCGTTCAAGGCAGAGTTGTTGCTGTTGCCGACATACTGAACAACAGAGACGGTCTTGTTATGAAGCGCGCTTTGCGTGCCGAAGATTACCATCGAGAATTGGCAGTGTTGCAAGCCATGAACCACCAAGCAGGCTTCCCAAATCTCCACGACTTCTTTACCACTCCTGCACACCTCGGTGAAGTTCAATATTTCTTGGGTGAGTGATTTGAAATAACCAGTCTTCTATCCTGAACAAAACATTGTAAACATTGCTATTTTTTTCAGTCACTGACTATGAAGGAGAAACTCTTTATGACGTTTCTGGGCGCACAAAAGGAGGGATCTCTTACTTCAACCTCATGAGAATCACCTACAAACTGTTGTGCATATTGGAATCTCTTCACATGCGAGGTTTTTGCCACAGAGACGTGCACGCTCGAAATGTTGTCATCCGACAAGAGTATGATGGGGTGAGTTATCGATTACACTTTCAGTTGTTTCATGAATATATTTTTTCAGCTTGTTCGAATCAAGCTCATCGACTTCGGCATGTCTCTCCCCCTGACCCCACCACCAGCTCCAAAAACTGATCTGACTTCGTGGCACGCAAGCTTGGAAGTGTGCCGTGGCGAAGCCTATACCAGATTTGACGATTTGATTTCTGCCATTCTCGTTGCGATGTGGACTATTCGGCTCGACCCGTTTGGCAATGACAAGAATGAGTATCAAGCGAGAAAAGTGGCCTTCGTGAGTGAAATTGAATGCACTTTTTTAAAAGTTACTGTTATTTTTAGGATGCCAATCCACTAGTCTGGTTCACCAAGGAACTTAAATGGATTGGCAAGCTCTACAACTCGATCCAGCTCCAAAGGTCTTCTGGCTACTCGCACACTGATATGTTCGATAATTTCCACAAATGGGATCCGGAGTTCGATCCAACCAGCCCGATCACTCACAGTGTTATCGAGAATCAGCTCCGTATCGAATAGCCACTTTTATGGACCTCATCTCCTATTCATAATTACTTGAAATCTTACATGGCCTTTATTGAATTTTCTCTCAATAAATATTCCAATATTTTTCCGGTCCAGTGTCTTTTTCTGCTAGTTTCAGTACTTTTGTTGAAAGAAGTAGGTTCCGTCCCAATCATTTAAACGCTCCGCGTCCCATTAACGTGTCTTCGAAACATTCCCCAGATCCAAATCGAAGTTTGAAACATTAACTCGGCGTCCCAGTGAGGTGTATTTTAAGAACTAGTCTCCAGGTCCTGAATGCGTCTTTTACTCAACCCCCATATCGTCTCACTTGCCTTCTCAAGTCTAGTTCTGTTGTCTTGTAAATTAAACTCCACATCCCAGTCACCGGAAACCAGAAATATTTTTTAAAATCCCCCATTCCCGAGCTGATATCATGTTGTATACATGTTATGAAATGATATCCTAAAATAAATTTTTCATGGGGATTGGTTTTTTTTTTGGATTAATGAAAGCTGGAACTCAACTCAAATTTGATTCAGGTTTTTTTTGTGTCAATTAGATTTTAATGGGGATTTTTTAGGGCAATTGAAGGCTAGCATTCGATTCAAATTTGATTTAGGCTGTCGACAACCAATTGAGAAAGTGACCTCTCGACTCTGCATCTCATGGTGAATGACACTACATGGCGCTGGAAAATGGATCGATATTCGCTACACCATATTCTGATTCGATAGCTATTTCAGTAGTACGATAGATAAAATATCAATAGGTGGGCGGACCTGGTCGTGCTACAATTTTCCGAAAATCGTTTTTAATGAGAAGAGTCCGAATTTTGCATTTGTCTAATTGGGGGGGGGGGGGTAATTGAGACGCTTGATTCCGAATGGAGAAGCTTTAACAGAATTTTGCATTTAAAAAATCGATTTTTCGAATTACACATTTATTAGACACCGGGAACAAAATTTAGAGCGTCGACGATTTTTGCTGCGGTCCTGCTGTTCATCTGAAAAACAAGTCGAAGAAAACATACCTATTTATGGGAATATTGACTATTTTTATTCTAAAAAGTCAAAAACTAACCTTGTAGCTCATTACGCATTAGGCGCTCAATTCTGCGTGGGCGTCGGACTAGTCTAATTCCTACAAATACTGCCGAGATTTCTTGGTATCTTTCCTGTTCTCCTGGTATGATATCAAGAATATGCTTTCTTTTTAAAATCTCAATTGAACAATTCGTTTTTCAAATCTCATTTTGAACAATTCAGAGACACATATTTGTAACTTGAACATGGGCGCCTACTGTAGAATCAGAATTTTTGTATCAGTTACCCTTCCTCTTATTGTCTGTTTTCTCAATATTACTTGAAAATAGTCGAACTTGAAAGTATGTCTAACCATAATCAATTTTCGATCAAACAAATATCAGAATAAAGAATCCGAGAATCATCACCAGGTGGAGCATCCCAAAAACTATTTTTCTCACTATTTGCTGAGCTCGTTTGAGAAAAAAACTTAACAGAAACAAGAACTGCCAATTGGCCAACAACAAAGACGTAAGAAACGTGACCTGGGTAAGTTCATAGTCAGAACTCGAAGCCCTTGGATAGAATTTTTTAAAGTCAAGTGCGATTTCGTCCACAATTCGTTATCGAAATACAGTTTACTGGATTGCTTGTCGGTGATTTGTTCTTTTTTAGCAGTTGTTCTTATTCTTGCAGAATCAATAGCCTACATGCAAATTTCAGCTCCTGGTGCTCCATATGAGAACCAGACGCCAACCATTGTCTCTGCCACGATTCCTAGCTCTACCATCCACGGTTTCGGACGCAGCGATCATCATCAGCATCCAAAACCACAAAAATTAGAAACCGGAACTCATGTTGCTTGCGTCAATATTGTTGTCTAATTGATGCAATGAACTTGTTACCTTTTTTGCTACTTTTTTGACTGAAACAAGATCAGGCAACATCTGAACTATTCGGAGTTTATGTTTGAATATTGTACTTCTCAATGTTTGAATATTGTACTTCTTCTATATCCGTGTTCATTTTAGTTTCCATTCGTGAAGCTCAACTGAGAGATTTTTAATCTAACATCTTCAAACTTGCATAAAATGGTAAGTGCATAAGAACAGCCACTCTCATAGAAGGGATAGACGGAACCTCCGGAGGTACCTTGGACCAATAAAACAGCCGGCCCTTCTAATACAAGGGAGGTGTTTTCGCGCGCAATAAGAGGCGGAAACGACACGTGTCGCATAGTTGCGCTATCGCACACTGTTCCTCTGTGTTGTGTGTCCTCAATAGGCCCATAGAGGGTCCCCTCACTGTGTGTGCGCGAGGGGAGGCCGCCGTTCTGGATCTTTCCTCTCTTCTCGTAACACACTATTACTGTGTTATTGATTTTTTTTGCTGATCGCGTTCTTCTTCGTTTTTCCACTCATTCAGTTTTTCCTTCATTGTTACTTCCGTTCTCTATTGTTCAAACAATTATTTGTTTTCAGCCCGAGGCTTCTGTGATTAAATCAGATTTTTCTGATCACCTGTCCAACACATTCTACATTTCCACGTCTTCTGGAACGCTTCTCCCATCCGCTGTACTCCGATCGTTCACTGCTGATAACCGCACTTACCATCAACACCTTCAACACGATCCACAACTTCTGAAGCGCATCCCGAACCTCATACTTAACTGTGCGGATAACAATGAATGTGTAAGTTTTCATGAAATTTTCAAAAACTGAGGTCCACAGAACGATGCGCCACTTCTCATTGTTTTGAATTAATTTTGAATAACTTTGTGAATGGCTCTAAACGAACACCATTAGCAAAACTATCTTTTTTTTTAAATTAAGAAAAATCCATCAAATGATACTGTAGATCAAGTATTCCAAAACTTTGAGGGGCGACGTATCATCATCTGAAACATTACAGACCTTTTTGTGAAGCTGATAACATTAGTTCTCTGACAATTGTTAGACGAAAAATGTGTGTCTTAATAGTACTCCGGATAAAATCGGTTTTTTTCAAAGTGAAATTTTGCAGACACAATCAATTATTCGGTCGTTATCTTCTGAATCGATACATCGAAACTGGACAATTCAACGCAGTTGGTGCGCATGGAAGAGCTCGCTCTGTTCTGGACACGCTACTCGACAGAGGTGATCTCGTGATGAAGTCAACTAGAGATCCAGAAGTATATCGGAGAGAGCTCCCAGTTTTGCACGCCATGAGAGGTTTCGCCGGATTTCCATTACTCTATGACTACTTTACAACACCTCCTGCGTTCGGCGATGTGGAGTATTGTTTCGGTGAGTGATTGGAGGGAACCCTTAGAACACACATTACATTTTTTTCTTTCAGTAACTGACTATGGAGGCGAGTGCATCGATGATATTGCTCGGCGCTCAGGAGGACGGTTCTCTCACTCAAACATCATGCGCATTTCATTCCAACTTCTCTGGGCGTTGGAGACACTTCACCAGCGAGGTTTCGTTCACAGAGACGTACATTGTGGCAATGTACTACTTCGGAGAGAATTCGATGGAGTGAGTTATCGTTTGTAGTTTCGGTCGTTTTATAAACATTGTGTTTTTCCAGGTGGTTCGTCTAAAAATCATCGATTTCGGATTGTCGCTTCCGCGGTACCCGCTACCCTATCCGGAAATCAACATGACTTCGTGGCATGCAAGCCTCCAGGTGTGCCGAGGCGAGGCCTACTCAAGATTCGATGATCTCATTTCGGCCATTTTCCTTCCCATGTGGTTCATTCCAGTGGACCCGTTCGGCGGTGTGCGTGCTGAGTATTTGCAGAAAAAAATCACATTCGTGAGTGAAATTAAATGTATTCTTTTAATAATTGCTGATATCTTTAGGATGCAAATCCGCACTCCTGGTTCCCCGAAGAGCTTGAATGGATTGCCGATCTTTACACTGAAGTCAACATCCAAAGAACTTCCGGCTTCTCACACACTGATCTCTTCGATTTTTTCTATAGAACGGATCCAGAATTTGACCCAACGAGCCCGATCGTTTACCGTGTAGAGAACAACCAGCTCATCCTCGAATAGAATATTCCGAGGACCCTCATTGATCTTTTTCAATTTTTTTTTCAATTTTTTCTCTTGCCCTCTGAACACTTGCCTCTGTTATTTTCGCCATTTCCTCGCCTCCTTCACTTTACAAGTTCTTAGTTTCCAGTGTTATCCCCCGTGTGATTCACAGCGTATCCAATTCTCAAGTTACATTTTTGTGCTAATTAGATCCCGGTATATTTTCTGCGCCCATCGCGCCATTCTCACATCCTGGAATTTTGTTGTGTTAAAAACAAAACAGTGTTTAAGAACATTCTAAAATAGCTTTTTGCTAAAATATCCTCCCGCTATAGTTTTCATGATTTGTCCTTGCCCCGTGAATCCCACCATTTTGTGCTGTGAACTAGGCTTCAAGCCCTGAACTTCAAGCCTTCAAGCCCTCTCACCCCCTGAATCTCAAATCCCGGAAATCATCTCGCCCACCGGATTCCTGTGTTTTTTGTCTTGAATATTAAAACCCCTCGTCCCAGTGACCTTAAACAAGAAGTATTTTGGACACCTCCTAATCCCCAAATCTCGATTCTCATTGTTTTTTATGTTGTCAAATAAATTATACGGGGATTTAGTTTTGGAACACTCAAAGACTTGAATTCGTCTCAAATTTGATTCAGGTTTTCGACAAATGATTCAGGGACCTCCCGACCAGGCATCTCGGACAAAAAATGGCAAATGACACTACACAGCACTGGAAAGTGCATCGATACTTGCTACATCATGTTCTGACTTAATGTAGCACGATAGAGAAAAGATCAATAAGTGGGCGGATCTCGTCAGTCTGGGTTTTTTTAATGAAAAGAGTCCAAAAGTTTCATTCGTCTGATTATTAAGGTTACAAGTATTATAAAGTTATCGAATTAGGTTCAGAATAGATCAAAAAGTTGACAAGAAAATTATCTTTCAAGTGGCACGAAAGAAAAGTCCAGAGGGAAAATTTGAGCATCATTACCAAAGTCGACGACGATTTTCGATTGTGTTTTGCAGTTCACCTGAAAAATAAGTCATTCATAAAACATATTTCAAAGAGAAAATTGACAGTTTTTAATCTAAAAAGTTACAAACTAACCTTGCTGCAAACCGCGCACTGGGCGACCTACTCGGCGGGGGCGTGGCACATTATCTGAAAAATTGAATAATGGAGCAACGTGGATTCAGAATTTCATTGAAAACAAAGAGACATTCATGTTGAACTGAGACGAAAATACAATGGGGTAACGCGAAAACCAACATAGCTACACATTGCAGCCAATAGACTTCAAGCCAATTTATCTCGGTTCTTGTTCAAGATTTCAAAAAATGGTCAACTGACAAAATGTTTATCATTATCTCATCAGTATTTTTTCAGCTGGTTATTTTTAGATATTTTTTACTTCAACCGATTGGCTGGAAGTCAACAGTTCGGCAACTTCCTGTTTGAGTGTGCTTAGTGAGTGTGACAAGATTTTTTTCTTTAAACTTTTTCTGTCCCATCTTTTGAAAATTATATACTACTTACTCATGGCCACTCCCGGATGCATCGGATTTGGACCAAGAACGGGGGGCGGAGCCTGGAAGACCGGGTGAAACTGCAGCTGTGGATGGAGCGCCTCTGAAAAATTTCAAGATTTATTTTTTTTTGTATTGTGTTGTTTGTCTTACGTCCTGGGAAAAACTGGCGCGGTCCAAGATGGTGAGCCGCACCATCGAACTGTCCCATTGGTGGCGGGATGAGATGGTTCCCTGGAGCCTCTTGCATAGGGACTGGGCCAAGGAAATGCTCTGAAAAAGACAGAATTTTATGTTAGCAGGTTCGATAAGTCTCACGTGCAGGGAAAGCCGGCGCTGGTGCCCCAAACTGGATGACAATGGCAGGTGGTGGAATCACCATTAGGCCCTGGACCATCGGAGCTTGTGGCTCAATCATCGGCAGAGCAACTGAAATATATCAAACTGTAATGAAATAGTTTCAAAATTATAGTTGATTGTTCCTTACCTGGATTGACTGCTTCCGGGATCATCGGAGGCCCAACCGGCTCCAACCACCCTCCCGCTCCCATCATTTCCTCCCTCTCTCCAAACTGCGGCTCCTGTACGACGAAAACATTTTGTTGGATTGGCGGTGGAGTAATTGGGCGTGGCTGCTCAATTTGGCGTCGAGTGGGAGCAACCACTGCCACCGGGCGGGTCTTCTTCGGAGTCTGATTGCTTGAAGAAGCCATGTTATGAGACGTTGGAAACTTAGCTGAAACATTTGATTTTGGCAAGAAAAACTAACTGTACACTGTACAATTGAAAAACACGGTTGGGAATGGGAACATAAAATTGTTACTGGTAGAATTTGAAAAAAATTGGTTATGATGAAAAGCTAATATACAACGGGTCGGGCTAAACCGCCGATCTACCCGAGATTTTGCAAGTATGGTGGAAAAATAGTCACGCATTTTGGAAACTAGTCCATGAATCTTCGAGACCGTCAGAAGGCAAAATAGAAGAATATCTTCGAGTCACTTTTCAGAATCTTCGACAAAATCGAAATAAATCTAATCTGAACCTAAAAAAACGAAATAAAAGTTGATGAATCAAAATACCGTAAACACTCTAATAGAGCGTCACCCAAATCGTCAACTTTGAGTACATATGTCTCATTTGTTGTTAAAGGGGGCGTCCACTAATTCCAAAATTTTTGAAAAATCGATGCAGAATTTTGGGTCGGGAAGAAAACTTTCTTGGAAGATATTCCGAAAATCGCTCGTTCTCAAGATATTTGTAAAAAACCGGTCAAAAAATCAACGTAGAGGGTGCAGGTTAGGGAGCGTGAATTATTTTCCTAAATCTGCACCCTCTACGTTGATTTTTTTAACCGATTTTTTACAAATATTTTGAGAACGAGCGACCAAGAGAGTTGTCTTCCCGCCCCAAAATTCTTCATCGATTGATATAAAAATCTCAAAAATTTTGGAATTAGCGGACGCCCCCTTTAAAGATATCAAAAAGTTGGGAACTGATAAAATGTTTATCATAATATTAAAAACGTTTTATTAGTTGACTACTTTTTGATATCTCTAACTGAAACCAAGATATATAGATTCAAAGCTGAAGGTTTGGGTAGCGTTCTATTAGAGTGTTTACGATGAACGTGCACTGATAGTTTAGTACTGAAAGTCTAGAGCCTTTTCAAGTTTGTCTCTATGTTTTCCGAAAACAATTGTAGACGATAAGGTTGTTATTGTACTGATGGATAGGGCTAGGGAGGCAAAACAGTGTGATCATGTGTTCTAAACTAAAGAAGAAACAAAAGTAGAAAAGGCGCAAGAAAGGCGACAGGAGGCGCGTCGGGGTCCTCTGCATAAGCGGTGTACAGAGATTTTCGAAAGCGCAGTGCAAATGAAGAAATTGACAAGCACAGACGATGTTGGCAACGCAGAGAAGAAGTGAAAAAGTAACCTTTCAATTGTGCCCTCCTGTATTCATTCATTGATGAGAGGGGGAGCCAAATGTGGGAAGGAGGACTTCACATAAAAAAAGGACGTTAGGATTGTGCCTGTACCAATGGATAGGGCGAGAGGGTGGAAACAGTTTCATCACGGGTCCTAAACTAAAGAGGAAACAAGAGTAGAGAAGGTAAAAAAGGCGACAGGCGGCGCGTTGGGGTCCTGTGCTCGAGCGGTGAACGGAGATTCTTGAATGCATACTGGAAATGAGAAAAAAGACTGCAAAGACGAGCGATGAACGGTTTGACAAAAAGTGGCGGCTAGGGGAAGTGGGGCTGGATGGATTATAACTTAGAGAATGTACAACGAAGTTTATCTTCATACAGGAAAAACTATTGCCAATCTACTGGGCTAAATGCTATTCTATTTTTCGAACTAGCTACATATACACACGCATATTATCGTTCTTATTACATGAGGCTAGTAACTATGACTTGGAAAAAGTGAAAAAGAGGTACATATGAAACAGAAAAAGAGGGTCGTAAAGAGAAAAAATGGGCAAATCAAATATTGCTCATGTCAGGGTTGAAATTGGCGTGATGAATTTGGATGAGATATGAGATAGCTCCTATGACAATTGGGTGAGTCAGTAACAGAGCAATGACGATTTCGAAAAATAGACACAAAGAGGATAAATTATGAAGGTGAGGGTGATACAACTTTTTTTTTTCATTATACATCAATTGAGACCTTTCCTCTCCCAGAAAAAGTCACATTATACTTAATGGGAGAAGAGAGAAGAGGTGGACATAGGAGGAAACAATAGTGTATTTTGGAGAATTATATTTTGGTGATTTTGGGAAAAAAGGGAAAGAAGAAAAAGAAGTTAGCTCGACTAATTAGTCACAGGGTGTGAGGAAAAGGACATAGTGACTAATCATAACAATTTTATTAAGAAGTGATAAATGATGACGTGAAATGAGAGCCGTGGGTGAGCAAGGAAAACGTGAGGTAATTATGATGATATTTCTCGAGCATATACCTCATTTCTCAGGTTTGGCACATTTTCGGCAAATTGACAAAACTTGGGGAACTAATCCAAAAATGAGCTTGAGGGGGTGGAGCTAGTCGGTCGTTATGGGGGTTTTTTTTTGGTTGTTGGCGTGAATACCTCTTAAAAAACGGAGCCCGAGTTGTGTGGGGATTTTGATTAAATTACATTTTTACAAAAAAAATCAAATCACTTATTAGCATACTTGCAACGGGCCGGGCCGGGCCGAAGCGACAATTTTCCCGGCCCGGCCCGGCCCGCCGGCCCGCCCTTTCTCAGTGAAAAAAATTTCCAATGAAAAATTGGGACATTTTTTTCGATTAAAAAAGAAAAAAATGTTACATAAATTTCAAAAGTTATCAAAGTAGAGAGTATTTAAGAAATATAGAGTTTTTGATTAAATTTTTGAAAAAATTATGAAATTTTCGAAAAAAAATTCAAAAAAAATAAGCTGCTTTACAAACACCGGGCCGACCGGGCCGGCCCGGAATTTTGCAAGTATGCTTATTAGAACCTAGAAAAAACTAGAGAAAGAGTGACGCCGTGTGCGATTTCCTGACATGGAACTGAAGAAATTGCAGATAGTGTCAGCCAGGCAATGGGAGGGCAAAGAAGACAAACGCAGAAAGATCCACTAGAACAGCGTATTTTTTTGACATGGAACTGAAGAAATGGGGAATTTTATTAGGACTTTGAGGCAATGGAAGATTTACAGATGACAAAAAAGATTGGTGTTTGGAAAAGAAGCTAAACGAGGAGATCGATATAGGGAATCGGAATGGGTCATCTGAGTCACTCCCCCCCCCCCTCCCATTGCTGGTAATAGTACATATGCACAGAAAAAAAAAGACAGATAGTCAAAGAAGTTGAAAAAAAAAGAGAACGAAAACAACGTGATGACGAATTCTATTTTTCCTCGACAGGCCGTCACTGTCTGCGCTTCGCTGAGTGGAGGGAAAAAAGGGGGCTGGCGTTTGAACTAACAGACTTTTCGACAGAGAACTAGGAAATGGTAGATAACGACGACGGTTGGTACATCGAGTACTGGTGGCCAACAAAAAAAGAAAAAAGTGTAGATAGGGAGCTTGATATAGGTTGTAACTGGGGTGTGGGACTTCGATAGTCAGTTGTTGGAAGAAAAAAAGAGTAGATAGGGAGCTTGAGGTCGGCATCAGTGGCCATGCAGGTCGGTCGCATTATTGCAAATTTACTAAAACTGAGGCATGATAGAACAGAGAGCGGTCACTGGTAGATCGAAATACTAAAATGAGTGATGGGCTAGGTACAGTAATCAGCCGTTGTAGGTGAGAAATGAATAGATAATGCATTTAAGTATTGGAAGACAACGAATACGCCGTTTAAAATTTCTGGTAATACCACACATGCACAGAAGAAACA
The DNA here is from genome assembly GCA_027920645.1 of Caenorhabditis nigoni. Classification (NCBI taxonomy): domain Eukaryota; kingdom Metazoa; phylum Nematoda; class Chromadorea; order Rhabditida; family Rhabditidae; genus Caenorhabditis; species Caenorhabditis nigoni. Next base: position 4,658,158 of record CP115869.1, read on the forward strand.
TATATTCATTTCGAACGAAAAATACATAAGGAAAGGACGAGAATCTCTACAGAATCAGCAAATTGCATAGAAATAAGACATAGACAATCGTTCACACCGAAAAATATTCTGGCATAGAACTCAAGCACATAAGGAGGCAGTGAGCGGTACAAAAACGCATTAGACGAAAAAAAAGGATAGAATAGAGAGAGGTCGATGATCGTGGTGGGTAGAAAAAGTGGAAAACAGTAAAAAAGAAAATGAGAGCTCAGGAAAATTGAATAAACAAAAAAAAATGGAGATTTCGTAATCAACGGTGGGTACAGAATCAATTGGGGATTCAAACTTGATCAAGACTATCAGATGAGAACAATTCATAGCAAGATAATATGGTTGTTTTCAGTCGGTTGATAGTCTATATCCGACTGTGGATTGATTCCCGGAACAGCAGTTTCCAGCATTTGGAATAAGGCATTGTAGTCGACTCCACTGATCCGTTGCTTTTGGATTTGGGTGTATAGCGCGGCAATCCACATGGTGTCGGCTTTGAACCAGACATTTGGATTCGCATCCTTAAAAAGAAATCTTAGCTGGATGAAAAATGTATTTGTTTAACTCACAAATGACTTCTTGCTCTCCTTCAACTGATCAACGTTCCCAAATGGAAACGGATCAATGTTCCGTACTTTGAGTAGTATGAAGAGAGCGGATGTCAAATCATCGTAGCGAGTGTACGGCATCCCCTCACAGACTTGCAAGCTAGCTTGCCATGTTGTCATCACATGAATGGGATGTTGCGGTGGATCGAGGCGTACAGCACCATTAAAATCGATGAGCTTAACGGCGAGGCGCTGAAAATCAGTTTTATAAGAATCTAATCTTGAACCAAGAGAAACTCACTTGATCAGATTCTCGCTTGATTGTGACGTTACCGAAATGAATGTCACGGTGACAAAAGCCGAGATTGTGAAGTGCCTGAACGGCTCCGATAAGCTGGTAGATCAGTCGCACACAGTTGCCAATCGACCAACAAGTGGGTGTCCGAGCCATGAGTTTCTGAATTGACTGGCCCTCAACTGTCATGACTGAAAAAAACATCATTTTCCATTAGGAAAATAAATCCTTATCGCGCTCAACTCACCGATACAGTAATTGAAGACATTTGGAGGGTTGAAAAAGCCAAAATGCTCAACCATATGAGGAAAAGGAGAATCTTCTCTCATACTTTTGAAAACTTCGAATTCGGGTTTAAACAAGTCCAAAATTTTCTGAGCTTTGAGAAGATAGCCGGTGTTGGTCCTACTGTCGTGGACAGGAATAACGATGCCGTACCTTCCAGTATCATAAAGGTTGGTTGTACTCACAAAACGACCTGGCTTATATCGAGCGATCAGTTGGTTTTTTCTAAAATGATAATTTTCAAAAATGGATAACATAATCAACTTACAGTAGCTCGTCGTTAAGTGGGCCATTATTGGATGTTGTCGTTTGTTGGAACATGGTTTAGTTTTCTGAAAAAAGTACTATTTTTCTCAATATGTCCTTCAATAAATGGCAAGACGGACGTGAGAACTCGAAAAAAGAAGCGAGAACGCTAATAAACGGAGTAAACATTGTTTCTAGTAACAGTACATATGCACAGATAGACAGTCAAATCATGTGAAAAAAAAGAAGGAAAAATGAGAGGGACGACAACCCCATGACTTATTGTCCGTCCCCCAACAGGCCGCCCCTCTCTGGCATTGCTAGGGAAGGAAAAGGAACGAGGCAGGCGTTTGAAGCATTTTTCAACAGAGAACTCGAGAAATGATAGACAGCGATGACGGTTGGTAAATCGAGTACTGGTGGCCAACTAGAAAAAAAGAGAGAAGTGTAGATAGGGAGCTTGATATAGGTTGTAACTGGGGTATGGGAATTCGATAGTTAGTTTGTTGAGGAATGGTAGACAGCTCTATCAAGTCAAGCCTACTCGAAAAAGCTATGAGAAAAAAAGGACGATATGAAGTTGGTGCGGGTGGTCATCCGGATCGGCGTCTTCATTGCTTACATTCAACATTCTTTTAAGGCAAAAATGACTGAAGCGATATCAAAGTCAGTACCAAACAGTCATATAATAGGGTGTGATGGTCAAGTTTATCAAAAAACTAGAATAGTGTGGTGAACCTACATGGCTAGTGATTATGAGCAGAAGAAAAACGAAAAAATCATCTGATCTTTTAAAAACCGGAGCTTAGATGCTATTAGTGGATTGCAAATCGTCAGACGTACCCGTCACTGTTTCTAATTTTTAACAGTCGATTTAGAGAATGTTATTATGATTAAAAAAGAAACCAGGAATGAGAAAGGACCAGATTAGTTCCACCACATAGTTTTACTTCTTGATAAACTCGACCACCACTCCTTTGCTGATGGACACTGACTTTGATCCAAGTGTGACGAAATTATTATCCTTCGCCACGACGTCCCTCAACATTAATTTTCAGGATTTTTTACAAATAGTGTAATCCTAAATTGAAAACAAATATTGAAGGCACTAATCTCGAATTTTTGAAAAATTTTCAGATCTTTTTCGATTGAACAATTTACTAAATTTACACTTCGATCTCAATGATCTCTATCTTTGAGATCTATGCCAAAATTTCATTTATAACGTGTGTTCTGAGACATTTGCACCATACTGATAATTGAGCTTGAAGTGCAAAGATAGCGTGCTATATAGCCTCTTAAAATAAGAAACTTTCCCCTCCTCCCTTTCCTAATTGTATCTCACTTCACCTTTTTCAAAAAACCACCATTCGTTTTTCGAAGTGCTTACATTTCCTATTCTCCGGCTATGTTTTGATTCAGCTGTCGACAATACCATTCAAAGTGTGACGAAATTTTTATCCTTTGCCACGACGTCCCTCAACATTATACAAGACCAAACTCGACTCTCCGCTCGCCTCTGCTTTCCCCCGAACATATGTCTGTCTCCTTTTCTCGTTTGAAACCTCTAGCCCACCTTTTTATCTGGTCCTTTCTCATTCCTGGTTTCTTTTTTAATCATAATAACATTCTCTAAATCGACTGTTAAAAATTAGAAACAGTGACGGGTACGTCTGACGATTTGCAATCCACTAATAGCATCTAAGCTCCGGTTTTTAAAAGATCAGATGATTTTTTCGTTTTTCTTCTGCTCATAATCACTAGCCATGTTGGTTCACCACACTATTCTAGTTTTTTGATAAACTTGACCATCACACCCTATTATATGACTGTTTGGTACTGACTTTGATATCGCTTCAGTCATTTTTGCCTTAAAAGAATGTTGAATGTAAGCAATGAAGACGCCGATCCGGATGACCACCCGCACCAACTTCATATCGTCCACTTTTTCTCATAGCTTTTTCGAGTAGGCTTGACTTGATAGAGCTGTCTACCATTCCTCAACAAACTAACTATCGAATTCCCATACCCCAGTTACAACCTATATCAAGCTCCCTATCTACACTTTTCTCTTTTTTTCTAGTTGGCCACCAGTACTCGATTTAACAATCGTCATCGCTGTCTACCATTCCTCGAGTTCTCTGTCGAGAAATATGTTGCTTCAAATGCCTGCCTACTTACTTTTCCATCGCTCATCCAAAACTGAATACTGTATCTTGGTCTATAACTCCAGTTCAGTATTTTGATCTATCAGTGATATTCTACCATGTCTCAATTTTAGTAAATACCACCCATTCCTATTTCCTGTATCAAACTCCTCGTTCAGCTTTTTTTTTCTTCCAACAACTAACTATCGAAGTCCCATACCCCAGTTACAACCTATATCAAGCTCCCTATCTACACTTCTCTCTTTTTTTCTAGTTGGCCACCAGTACTCGATTTACCAACCGTCATCGCTGTCTATCATTTCTCGAGTTCTCTGTTGAAAAATGCTTCAAACGCCTGCCTCGTTCCTTTTCCTTCCCTAGCAATGCCAGAGAGGGGCGGCCTGTTGGGGGACGGACAATAAGTCATGGGGTTGTCGTCCCTCTCATTCTTCCTTCTTTTTTTTCACATGGTTTGACTGTCTATCTGTGCATATGCACTATTACCAGAAACAATGTTTACTCCGTTTATTAGCGTTCTCGCTTCTTTTTTCGAGTTCTCACGTCCGTCTTGCCATTTATTGAAGGACATATTGAGAAAAATAGTACTTTTTTCAGAAAACTAAACCATGTTCCAACAAACGACAACATCCAATAATGGCCCACTTAACGACGAGCTACTGTAAGTTGATTATGTTATCCATTTTTGAAAATTATCATTTTAGAAAAAACCAACTGATCGCTCGATATAAGCCAGGTCGTTTTGTGAGTACAACCAACCTTTATGATACTGAAAGGTACGGCATCGTTATTCCTGTCCACGACAGTAGGACCAACACCGGCTATCTTCTCAAAGCTCAGAAAATTTTGGACTTGTTTAAACCCGAATTCGAAGTTTTCAAAAGTATGAGAGAAGATTCTCCTTTTCCTCATATGGTTGAGCATTTTGGCTTTTTCAACCCTCCAAATGTCTTCAATTACTGTATCGGTGAGTTGAGCGCGATAAGGATTTATTTTCCTGATGGAAAATGATGTTTTTTTCAGTCATGACAGTTGAGGGCCAGTCAATTCAGAAACTCATGGCTCGGACACCCACTTGTTGGTCGATTGGCAACTGTGTGCGACTGATCTACCAGCTTATCGGAGCCGTTCAGGCACTTCACAATCTCGGCTTTTGTCACCGTGACATTCATTTCGGTAACGTCACAATCAAGCGAGAATCTGATCAAGTGAGTTTCTCTTGGTTCAAGATTAGATTCTTATAAAACTGATTTTCAGCGCCTCGCCGTTAAGCTCATCGATTTTAATGGTGCTGTACGCCTCGATCCACCGCAACATCCCATTCATGTGATGACAACATGGCAAGCTAGCTTGCAAGACTGTGAGGGGATGCCGTACACTCGCTACGACGATTTGACTTCCGCTCTCTTCATACTACTCAAACTACGGAACATTGATCCGTTTTCATTTGGGAACGTTGATCAGTTGGAGGAGAGCAAGAAGTCATTTGTGAGTTAAACAAATACATTTTTCATCCAGCTAAGATTTCTTTTTAAGGATGCGAATCCAAATGTCTGGTTCAAAGCCGACACCATGTGGATTGCCGCGCTATACACCCAAATCCAAAAGCAACGGATCAGTGGAGTCGACTACAATGCCTTATTCCAAATGCTGGAAACTGCTGTTCCGGGAATCAATCCACAGTCGGATATAGACTATCAACCGACCGAGAACAACCAAATTATCTTGCTATGAATTGTTCTCATCTAACATCTTTACCTACCTTGACTCCCAAATTGATTCTGTACCTCTAATGGTTGACCGCAAAATCTTCATTTTTCTTGTTTATTTAAACTTCCACTGCTCTCATTTTCTTTTTTACTGTTGCCCACTTCTTCTACCCACCACCATCGTCGGATGGTTTTTGTCGGATGGTTTTTTTTGTCGGATGGTTTTTGTCGGATGGTTTATTTTGTCGGATGGTTTATTTTGTCGGATGGTTTTGGTCGGATGGTTTATTTTGTCGGATGGTTCATTTTGTCGGATGGTTTATTTTGTCGGATGGTTTTTGTCGGATGGTTATTGTCGGATGGTTTTTGTCGGATGGTTTATTTTGTCGGATGGTTTATTTTGTCGGATGGTTTTTGTCGGATGGTTTATTTTGTCGGATGGTTTATTTTGTCGGATGGTTTTTGTCGGATGGTTTTTTTTGTCGGATGGTTTTTTTTGTCGGATGGTTTTTGTCGGATGGTTTATTTTGTCGGATGGTTTTTGTCGGATGGTTTATTTTGTCGGATGGTTTTTGTCGGATGGTTTATTTTGTCGGATGGTTTTTTGTCGGATGGTTTTTTTTGTCGGATGGTTTTTTTTGTCGGATGGTTTTTTTGTCGGATGGTTTTTGTCGGATGGTTTATTTTGTCGGATGGTTTTTGTCGGATGGTTTATTTTGTCGGATGGTTTTTTTTTGTCGGATGGTTTTTGTCGGATGGTTTTTTTGTCGGATGGTTTTTTTTTGTCGGATGGTTTATTTTGTCGGATGGTTTTTGTCGGATGGTTTATTTTGTCGGATGGTTTTTGTCGGATGGTTTATTTTGTCGGATGGTTCATTTTGTCGGATGGTTTATTTTGTCGGATGGTTTTTGTCGGATGGTTATTGTCGGATGGTTTTTGTCGGATGGTTTATTTTGTCGGATGATTTTTGTCGGATGGTTTTTGTCGGATGGTATATTTTGTCGGATGGTTTTTGTCGGATGGTTTACTTTGTCGGATGGTTTTTGTCGGATGGTTTTTGTCGGATGGTTATTGTCGGATGGTTTTTGTCGGATGGTTTATTTTGTCGGATGGTTTTTGTCGGATGGTTTATTTTGTCGGATGGTTCATTTTGTCGGATGGTTTATTTTGTCGGATGGTTTTTGTCGGATGGTTTTTGTCGGATGGTTTATTTTGTCGGATGGTTTTTGTCGGATGGTTTTATTTTGTCGGATGGTTTTTGTCGGATGGTTTTTTTGTCGGATGGTTTTTTTGTCGGATGGTTTTTTGTCGGATGGTTTTTTTGTCGGATGGTTTTTTGTCGGATGGTTTTTGTCGGATGGTTTATTTTGTCGGATGGTTTTTGTCGGATGGTTTATTTTGTCGGATGGTTTTTGTCGGATGGTTTTTGTCGGATGGTTTTTTTGTCGGATGGTTTTTTTGTCGGATGGTTTTTGTCGGATGGTTTTTTGTCGGATGGTTTATTTTGTCGGATGGTTTTTGTCGGATGGTTTTTTTGTCGGATGGTTTTTTGTCGGATGGTTTTTGTCGGATGGTTTATTTTGTCGGATGGTTTATTTTGTCGGATGGTTTTTTTGTCGGATGGTTTATTTTGTCGGATGGTTTTTGTCGGATGGTTTATTTTGTCGGATGGTTTATTTTGTCGGATGGTTTTTGTCGGATGGTTTTTGTCGGATGGTTTTTTTGTCGGATGGTTTATTTTGTCGGATGGTTTTTTTGTCGGATGGTTTATTTTGTCGGATGGTTTATTTTGTCGGATGGTTTTTGTCGGATGGTTTTTGTCGGATGGTTTTTTTTGTCGGATGGTTTTTGTCGGATGGTTTTTGTCGGATGGTTTTTTTGTCGGATGGTTTTTTGTCGGATGGTTTTTTTGTCGGATGGTTTTTGTCGGATGGTTTATTTTGTCGGATGGTTTTTTTGTCGGATGGTTTTTTTTGTCGGATGGTTTATTTTGTCGGATGGTTTTTGTCGGATGGTTTTTTTTGTCGGATGGTTTATTTTGTCGGATGGTTTTTGTCGGATGGTTTTTTTGTCGGATGGTTTTTTTGTCGGATGGTTTTTGTCGGATGGTTTTTTTGTCGGATGGTTTTTTTTGTCGGATGGTTTTTGTCGGATGGTTTTTTTTGTCGGATGGTTTTTGTCGGATGGTTTTTTTTTGTCGGATGGTTTATTTTGTCGGATGGTTTTGGTCGGATGGTTTATTTTGTCGGATGGTTCATTTTGTCGGATGGTTTATTTTGTCGGATGGTTTTTGTCGGATGGTTATTGTCGGATGGTTTTTGTCGGATGGTTTATTTTGTCGGATGATTTTTCTCGGATGGTTTTTGTCGGATGGTTTTTGTCGGATGGTTTTTGTCGGATGGTTTACTTTGTCGGATGGTTTTTGTCGGATGGTTTTTGTCGGATGGTTATTTGTCGGATGGTTTTTGTCGGATGGTTTTTTTTGTCGGATGGTTTTTGTCGGATGGTTTATTTTGTCGGATGGTTCATTTTGTCGGATGGTTTATTTTGTCGGATGGTTTTTGTCGGATGGTTTTTGTCGGATGGTTTTTTTTGTCGCATGGTTTTTGTCGGATGGTTTTTTTTGTCGGATGGTTTTTGTCGGATGGTTTTTTTTTGTCGGATGGTTTATTTTGTCGGATGGTTTTGGTCGGATGGTTTATTTTGTCGGATGGTTTTTGTCGGATGGTTTGTTTTGTCGGATGGTTTTTGTCGGATGGTTTATTTTGTCGGATGGTTTTTTTGTCGGATGGTTTTTTGTCGGATGGTTTATTTTGTCGGATGGTTTTTTGTCGGATGGTTTATTTTGTCGGATGGTTTTGGTCGGATGGTTTATTTTGTCGGATGGTTTTTGTCGGATGGTTTTTTTGTCGGATGGTTTTTGTCGGATGGTTTTTTGTCGGATGGTTTATTTTGTCGGATGGTTTTGGTCGGATGGTTTATTTTGTCGGATGGTTATTTTGTCGGATGGTTTTTTTGTCGGATGGTTTTTTGTCGGATGGTTTTTTTTGTCGGATGGTTTATTTTGTCGGATGGTTTTTGTCGGATGGTTTATTTTGTCGGATGGTTTTTGTCGGATGGTTTATTTTGTCGGATGGTTTTGGTCGGATGGTTTATTTTGTCGGATGGTTCATTTTGTCGGATGGTTTATTTTGTCGGATGGTTTTTGTCGGATGGTTATTGTCGGATGGTTTTTGTCGGATGGTTTATTTTGTCGGATGATTTTTGTCGGATGGTTTTTGTCGGATGGTATATTTTGTCGGATGGTTTTTGTCGGATGGTTTACTTTGTCGGATGGTTTTTGTCGGATGGTTTTTGTCGGATGGTTATTGTCGGATGGTTTTTGTCGGATGGTTTATTTTGTCGGATGGTTTTTGTCGGATGGTTTATTTTGTCGGATGGTTCATTTTGTCGGATGGTTTATTTTGTCGGATGGTTTTTGTCGGATGGTTTTTGTCGGATGGTTTATTTTGTCGGCATGGTATTTGTCGGATGGTTTTATTTTGTCGGATGGTTTTTGTCGGATGGTTTTTTTGTCGGATGGTTTTTTTTGTCGGATGGTTTTTGTCGGATGGTTTTTTTTGTCGGATGGTTTTTGTCGGATGGTTTTTGTCGGATGGTTTATTTTGTCGGATGGTTTTTGTCGGATGGTTTATTTTGTCGGATGGTTTTTGTCGGATGGTTTGTCGGATGGTTATTGTCGGATGGTTTTTGTCGGATGGTTTTTGTCGGATGGTTTTTGTCGGATGGTTTATTTTGTCGGATGGTTTTTGTCGGATGGTTTTTTTTTGTCGGATGGTTTTTTTTGTCGGATGGTTCTTGTCGGATGATTTATTTTGTCGGATGGTTTATTTTGTCGGATGGTTTATTTTGTCGGATGGTTTATTTTGTCGGATGGTTTTTGTCGGATGGTTTATTTTGTCGGATGGTTTTTGTCGGATGGTTTTTGTCGGATGGTTTATTTTGTCGGATGGTTTATTTTGTCGGATGGTTAGTTTTGTCGGATGGTTTATTTTGTCGGATGGTTTTTGTCGGATGGTTTTTTTTGTCGGATGGTTTTTTTTGTCGGATGGTTTTTTTTGTCGGATGGTTTTTGTCGGATGGTTTTTTTGTCGGATGGTTTTTTTTTGTCGGATGGTTTTTTTTGTCGGATGGTTTTTGTCGGATGGTTTATTTTGTCGGATGGTTTATTTTGTCGGATGGTTTATTTTGTCGGATGGTTTTTGTCGGATGGTTCATTTTGTCGGATGGTTTATTTTGTCGGATGGTTTTTGTCGGATGGTTTTTGTCGGATGGTTTTTTTTGTCGGATGGTTTTTTTTGTCGGATGGTTTTTGTCGGATGGTTTATTTTGTCGGATGGTTTTTGTCGGATGGTTTATTTTGTCGGATGGTTTTTGTCGGATGGTTTTTTTTGTCGGATGGTTTTTTTTGTCGGATGGTTTTTGTCGGATCGTTTTTTTTGTCGGATGGTTTATTTTGTCGGATGGTTTTGGTCGGATGGTTTATTTTGTCGGATGGTTCATTTTGTCGGATGGTTTATTTTGTCGGATGGTTTTTGTCGGATGGTTATTGTCGGATGGTTTTTGTCGGATGGTTTATTTTGTCGGATGATTTTTGTCGGATGGTTTTTGTCGGATGGTATATTTTGTCGGATGGTTTTTGTCGGATGGTTTACTTTGTCGGATGGTTTTTGTCGGATGGTTTTTGTCGGATGGTTATTGTCGGATGGTTTTTGTCGGATGGTTTATTTTGTCGGATGGTTTTTGTCGGATGGTTTATTTTGTCGGATGGTTCATTTTGTCGGATGGTTTATTTTGTCGGATGGTTTTTGTCGGATGGTTTTTGTCGGATGGTTTATTTTGTCGGATGATTTTTGTCGGATGGTTTATTTTGTCGGATGATTTTTGTCGGATGGTTTTTGTCGGATGGTTTTTTTTGTCGGATGGTTTATTTTGTCGGATGGTTTTGGTCGGATGGTTTATTTTGTCGGATGGTTTTTGTCGGATGGTTTGTTTTGTCGGATGGTTTTTGTCGGATGGTTTATTTTGTCGGATGGTTTATTTTGTCGGATGGTTTTTGTCGGATGGTTTTTGTCGGATGGTTTTTTTTGTCGGATGGTTTTTTTTGTCGGATGGTTTTTGTCGGATGGTTTATTTTGTCGGATGGTTTTTGTCGGATGGTTTATTTTGTCGGATGGTTTTTTGTCGGATGGTTTTTTTTGTCGGATGGTTTATTTTGTCGGATGGTTCATTTTGTCGGATGGTTTATTTTGTCGGATGGTTTTTGTCGGATGGTTTTTGTCGGATGGTTTATTTTGTCGGATGATTTTTGTCGGATGGTTTATTTTGTCGGATGATTTTTGTCGGATGGTTTTTGTCGGATGGTTTTTTTTGTCGGATGGTTTATTTTGTCGGATGGTTTTGGTCGGATGGTTTATTTTGTCGGATGGTTTTTGTCGGATGGTTTGTTTTGTCGGATGGTTTTTGTCGGATGGTTTATTTTGTCGGATGGTTTTTGTCGGATGGTTTTTTTTGTCGGATGGTTTTTTTTGTCGGATGGTTTTTGTCGGATGGTTTTTTTTGTCGGATGGTTTATTTTGTCGGATGGTTTTGGTCGGATGGTTTATTTTGTCGGATGGTTTTTTTTGTCGGATGTTTTTTTTTGTCGGATGGTTTTTGTCGGATGGTTTTTTTTTCGGATGGTTTATTTTGTCGGATGGTTTTGGTCGGATGGTTTATTTTGTCGGATTAATTTAGTCGGATGGTTTTTTTGTCGGATGGTTTTTTTTGTCGGATGGTTTTTGTCGGATGGTTTTTGTCGGATGGTTTATTTTGTCGGATGGTTTTTGTCGGATGGTTTATTTTGTCGGATGGTTTTTGTCGGATGGTTTGTCGGATGGTTATTGTCGGATGGTTTTTGTCGGATGGTTTTTGTCGGATGGTTTTTGTCGGATGGTTTATTTTGTCGGATGGTTTTTGTCGGATGGTTTTTTTTGTCGGATGGTTTTTTTTGTCGGATGGTTTTTGTCGGATGGTTTTTGTCGGATGGTTTATTTTGTCGGATGGTTTTTTTGTCGGATGGTTTTTTTGTCGGATGGTTTTTTTTGTCGGATGGTTTTTGTCGGATGGTTTTTTTTGTCGGATGGTTTATTTTGTCGGATGGTTTTTGTCGGATGGTTTATTTTGTCGGATGGTTTTTGTCGGATGGTTTATTTTGTCGGATGGTTTTGGTCGGATGGTTTATTTTGTCGGATGGTTCATTTTGTCGGATGGTTTATTTTGTCGGATGGTTTTTGTCGGATGGTTATTGTCGGATGGTTTTTGTCGGATGGTTTATTTTGTCGGATGATTTTTGTCGGATGGTTTTTGTCGGATGGTATATTTTGTCGGATGGTTTTTGTCGGATGGTTTACTTTGTCGGATGGTTTTTGTCGGATGGTTTTTGTCGGATGGTTATTGTCGGATGGTTTTTGTCGGATGGTTTATTTTGTCGGATGGTTTTTGTCGGATGGTTTATTTTGTCGGATGGTTCATTTTGTCGGATGGTTTATTTTGTCGGATGGTTTTTGTCGGATGGTTTTTGTCGGATGGTTTATTTTGTCGGATGATTTTTGTCGGATGGTTTATTTTGTCGGATGATTTTTGTCGGATGGTTTTTGTCGGATGGTTTTTTTTGTCGGATGGTTTATTTTGTCGGATGGTTTTGGTCGGATGGTTTATTTTGTCGGATGGTTTTTGTCGGATGGTTTGTTTTGTCGGATGGTTTTTGTCGGATGGTTTATTTTGTCGGATGGTTTTTGTCGGATGGTTTTTTTGTCGGATGGTTTTTTTTGTCGGATGGTTTTTGTCGGATGGTTTTTTTTGTCGGATGGTTTATTTTGTCGGATGGTTTTGGTCGGATGGTTTATTTTGTCGGATGGTTTTTTTTGTCGGATGTTTTTTTTTGTCGGATGGTTTTTGTCGGATGGTTTATTTTGTCGGATGGTTTTTTTTGTCGGATGGTTTTTTTGTCGGATGGTTTTTTTTGTCGGATGGTTTTTTTGTCGGATGGTTTTTTTTGTCGGATGGTTTTTGTCGGATGGTTTTTTTTGTCGGATGGTTTATTTTGTCGGATGGTTTTGGTCGGATGGTTTATTTTGTCGGATGGTTTTGGTCGGATGGTTTATTTTGTCGGATGATTTTTGTCGGATGGTTTTTGTCGGATGGTTTATTTTGTCGGATGGTTTTTGTCGGATGGTTTATTTTGTCGGATGGTTTTTTTTGTCGGATGGTTTTTTTGTCGGATGGTTTTTTTTGTCGGATGGTTTTTGTCGGATGGTTTTTTTTGTCGGATGGTTTATTTTGTCGGATGGTTTTTGTCGGATGGTTTATTTTGTCGGATGGTTTTTGTCGGATGGTTTATTTTGTCGGATGGTTTTGGTCGGATGGTTTATTTTGTCGGATGGTTCATTTTGTCGGATGGTTTATTTTGTCGGATGGTTTTTGTCGGATGGTTATTGTCGGATGGTTTTTGTCGGATGGTTTATTTTGTCGGATGATTTTTGTCGGATGGTTTTTGTCGGATGGTATATTTTGTCGGATGGTTTTTGTCGGATGGTTTACTTTGTCGGATGGTTTTTGTCGGATGGTTTTTGTCGGATGGTTATTGTCGGATGGTTTTTGTCGGATGGTTTATTTTGTCGGATGGTTTTTGTCGGATGGTTTATTTTGTCGGATGGTTCATTTTGTCGGATGGTTTATTTTGTCGGATGGTTTTTGTCGGATGGTTTTTGTCGGATGGTTTATTTTGTGGCATGGTATTTGTCGGATGGTTTTATTTGTCGGATGGTTTTTGTCGGATGGTTTTTTTTGTCGGATGGTTTTTTTTGTCGGATGGTTTTTGTCGGATGGTTTTTTTTGTCGGATGGTTTTTGTCGGATGGTTTTTGTCGGATGGTTTATTTTGTCGGATGGTTTTTGTCGGATGGTTTATTTTGTCGGATGGTTTTTGTCGGATGGTTTGTCGGATGGTTATTGTCGGATGGTTTTTGTCGGATGGTTTTTGTCGGATGGTTTTCGTCGGATGGTTTATTTTGTCGGATGGTTTTTGTCGGATGGTTTTTTTTTGTCGGATGGTTTTTTTTGTCGGATGGTTCTTGTCGGATGGTTTATTTTGTCGGATGGTTTATTTTGTCGGATGGTTTATTTTATCGGATGGTTTTTGTCGGATGGTTTATTTTGTCGGAAATCAACATGACTTCGTGGCATGCAAGCCTCCAGGTGTGCCAAGGCGAGGCCTACACAAGATTCGATGATCTCATTTCGGCCATTTTCCTTCCCATGTGGTTCATTCCAGTGGACCCGTTCGGCGGTGTGCGTGCTGAGTATTAGGTTGGCAAATAAGTTTCTTCCGATTTTGGTAAAATTTTTGATCCAATTTTTCTCAGAGCAGAGGGGCTTAGATCAATGAAAGTAATGTCCATGAGCATCGATAGTTGTTTGCCAAAGCTCCGGTAATTCCTTGACTCCATCGTCCCAGAACGACGAGGGCTGCGATTGAAAAGATGGGTCCACTCCTGATTGGTTTCATCTTTTCAATTAAAGTCTTTTCTATCAAGATGACGGTTGAGAGCCCCAATCGACTATTTTTTCAAAAGGAAAAGGTCCGGAGAATACGACGGATGCAAAACAATAGTTCAGCCAAGCGGCCTGTTTTTTTGGCCGATCGCTCTAGTCAGAGGCGATCTCGCATTGTCTCCTTAAAAGTAGTCCTTAGCCTTTGCCCCCTTTCTCGGGTTGACTACCGGATTTAATTTTACCTATTGTACAGCTTACGAGGTCACAGTTGCAGCGGGGTCTTCAAATAAATGTTCCCAGTCTCCTCTCCTTCGACAGACCACCAAAGACAAAGCATACCCTTTTTCACGAAAAATGTAGATTTCGGGATGTCTAGAGCTAGCTATTCTTTGTCAATCAACTGACCCTTCTGCACAATGTTAGAGTAACTTACCCACTTATCATCCACAGTAATTAGATCATACACCCAACTGAACGTGCGGAGAAATGATAGGAGGAACATGCTCATGTCATCATGGAAATTCATGTCGTAGCCTCTCAAAAAATGGGGTACGAACCATCAAATTTTTTGGCATTGCCAAGGGACTTCAATTCGTTCACTGTATTTGGTTGACTAACGGGCAATGTCTATAACATTTCACAAGTGGTTTGAAATGGATTGGTTTCAATAGGGTCAGTCAATAGGTCCAAGTGCAAATTTTGGACCGATCTCCGTGTTCCAATTCTAAATTTTTGGCTTCAAATTTATCGGTCCAATGCTTGATGGTATAGACAGTAGGAGATCCTTCTTTGTCTATTTCTTTCAATTTCTTGTGAATATCGTAGTTTTTCAAACCAGAAAGGAATAAAAATAGAATGACATTTGGAAAATTTAAACAGTAAGGGACGAAAGCAAGCGGTATGCTCGCGAACGACAATAAGGAGGAAAGAGCCAAGGTGTGTGTAACAAGTCCGTGAGATGCTCTATCTATCAAAAAACATCCGTCAAGAAAAAGTATCCCGCTGACCAGATATGAACTTTCAAAGTTGAGCATTCAAAATCGGAAGAAACTTATTTGCCAACCTAATATTTACAGAGAAAAATCACTTTCGTGAGTGAAATTAAATGTATTCTCTTAATAATTGCTAATATCTTTAGGATGCGAATCCGCACACTTGGTTCCCCGAAGAGCTTGAATGGATTGCCGATCTTTACACTGAAGTTAACATCCAAAGAACTGCCGGCTTCTCACACACTGATCTGTTCGATTTTTTCTATAGAACGGATCCAGAATTTGACCCAACTAGCCCGATCGTTTACCGTGTAGAGAACAACCAGCTCATCCTCGAATAGAATATTCCGAGGACCCTCATTGATCTTTTTCAATTTTTTTTTCAATTTTTTCTCTTGCCCTCTGAACACTTGCCTGGTCTGTTATTTTCGCCATTTCCCCGCCTCCTTCACTTTACAAGTTCTTTGTTTCTAGAGTTATTTCCCGTGTGATTCCCAGCGTATCCAATTCTCAAGTTACATTTTGTGCTAATTAGATCCCGGTATATTTTCTGCGCCCAACGCGCCATTCTCACACCCTTGTATTTTTTGTGTTAAAAACTTTAGTTCCTTTTGTGTCACCCATCCAGTGTTTCAGAACTTTTTAAAATAGCTTTTTGCTAAAATATCCTCCCGATATAGTTTTCTTGACTTGTCCTTGCCCTCGTGAATTTCATCATTTTGTGCTGATAACTAGGCTTCAAGCCCTGAACTTCAAGCCTTCAAGCCCTCTCACCCCCTGAATCTCAAATCCCGGAAATCATCTCGCCCACCGGATTCCTGTGTTTTTTGTCTTGAATATTAAAACCCCTCGTCCCAGTGACCTTAAACAAGAAGTATTTTGGACACCTCCTAATCCCCAAAACTCAATTCTCATTGTTTTTTATGTTGTCAAATAAATTATACGGGGATTTAGTTTTGGAACACTCAAAGACTTGAATTCGTCTCAAATTTGATTCAGGTTTTCGACAAATAATTCAGTGACCTCCCCATCAGGCATCTATATCAAAAAATGGCAAATGACACTAGCATTGGGAAGTAGATCGATACTTGCTACATCAGATTCTGACTTGATACCTATTTTGGTAGCACGATAGAAAAAATATCAATACGTAGGCGGAGCTTGTCGTTCTACAATTTCTGAAAATCGATTTTTTTTGAATAAAAAGAGTCCAAAAGTTTCATTCGTCTGATTATTAAGGTTACACAGGTAATCGAGACACTTGGTTTTGAATAGAAAAGCTTTGACACAATTTGGTATTAATTTTGGTATTAATCGATAAAATTCAACGTTCAGAGGTAAAATTTAAGCATCATTACCAGGGTCGACGACGATTTTCGATTGTGTTTTGCAGTTCGCCTGAAAAATAAGTCATTCATAGAACATATTTCAAAGAGAAAATTGACAGTTCTTAATCTAAAAAGTTAAAAACGAACCTTGCTGCTGCAAACCGCGCACTGGGCGACCCACTCTTCGGGGACGTGGAACGTTATCTGAAAAATTAAATAATGGAGCAACGTGGATTCAAAAATTTCATTGAAAACATAGACACATTCAATTCCAACCAACATAACTACACGGGCACAAAAATTGCAGCCTTCAAGCCAGTGGACTGTAGACTTAAGCCAATTTATCACGGTTCCTGTAGAAGATTTCAAAAATTGGTCCACTGACAAAATATTTAACATATTGTCATCAGTATTTTTTCAGTTAGTCATTTTCTGATTGCTTTCAAACAAACCGAGATAAATTGGCTGAAAGACAACAGTTCAGCATCTTCCTGTTTGAGTGTGCATAGTAAGTGTGACGCGATTATTCACTCTAAACTTTTTGCTGTCCCACTTCTTGAAAATTGTATACTACTTACTCATGGCCACTCCCGGATGCATCTGATTTGGACCAAGAACGGGAGGCGGAGCCTGGAAGACCGGGTGAAACTGCAGCTGTGGATGGAGCGCCTCTGAAAAATTTCAAGATTTATTTTTTTTTGTATTGTGTTGTTTGTCTTACGTCCTGGGAAAAACTGGCGCGGTCCAAGATGGTGAGCCGCACCATCGAACTGTCCCATTGGTGGCGGGATGAGATGGTTCCCTGGAGCCTCTTGCATAGGAACTGGGCCAAGGAAATGCTCTGAAAAAGACAGAATTTTATGTTAGCAGGTTCGATAAGTCTTACGTGCAGGGAAAGCCGGCGCTGGTGCCCCAAATTGAATGACAATGGCAGGTGGTGGAATGATCATCATGCCGTGCATCGGAGCTTGTGGCTCAATCATCGGCAGAGCAACTGAAATTCATTCAATTGTAACGAAAGAGTTTTGACATTATATCTAGTTGATTGTTCCTTACCTGGATTGACTGCTTCCGGGATCATTGGAGGTCCAACCGGCTCAAACCACCCTCCCGCTCCCATCATATCCTCCCTCTCTCCAAACGGTGGTTCCTGCACCACGAAAACATTTTGTTGAAGCGGCGGTGGAGTCATTGGGCGTGGTGGCTCAACGTGGCGTCGAGTGGGAGCAACCACTGCCACCGGGCGGGTCTTCTTCGGTGACTGATTGCTCGAAGAAGCCATGTTATGAGACGTTGGAAACTTTGCTGAAACATTTGATTTTGGCAAGAAAAACTAACTGTACAACGATTGAAAAACACGGTTGGGAATGGGAATATAAGATTTTTTAAAGTTGATGAATCAAAGTACCGTAAGCACTCTAACAGAGCGTCACCCGAACCGTCAACTTTGAGCCTATATATCTCATTTCTTGTGGAAGATATCAAAAAGTTGTTAACTGATAAATTGTTTATCATAAGATCGAACAATTTTTATTCGTTGACTACTTTTTGATATCTCTAACTGAAACCGAGATATATAGACTCAAAATTGAAGGTTTAGGTGGTTCTTTTAAAGTGTTTACGGTATACATACACTGGTAGTCTAGAACAATTCGAATCCGTCTCTGTTCTCCGAAAAAAATTTCAAACGTTAAGGCTGCGCTTGTACTAATAGATAGGGCGAGAAGGTCAAAACAGTGGTATCATGGGTTCTAAACTAAAGAAGAAACAAAAGTAGAAAAGGCGCAATAAAGGCGACAGGAGGCGCGTCGAGGTCCCTGCATAAGCGGTGTACAGAGATTTTTGAAAGCGCAGTGCAAATGAAGAAAATGACAAGCACAGACGATATTGGCAACGCAGAGAAGAAGTGAAAAAGTAACCTTTCAACTGTGTCCTCCTGTATTCATTCTTTGAAGAGAGGGGGAGTCGAATGTGGGAAGGAGGACTGCACATTAAAAAATAGACGTTAGGATTGTGCCTGTGCCAATGGATAGGGCGAGAGGGTGGAAACAGTTTCATCACGGGTCCTAAACTAAAGAGGAAAAAAGGTAGAAAAGGTGAAAAAAGGCGACAGGCGGCGCGTTGGGGTCCTGTGCTTGAGCCGTTCACAGAAATTCTTGAATGCATATTGCAAATGAGAACAAAAACTGCCAAGACGAGCGATGAACGGTTTAAAAAAAAGTGTGTGGGAAGTGGGGCTGGATGGATTTTAACCGTACAACTCGGAGGAGTTTATTTTAATACTGGAAAAATTGTCTGCTGGACTAAATGCTACTATATTTTTTTGAACTAGCTACACATACACACACACGCATATTATCGTTATTATTACATGAGGCTAGTGACTATGACTTAGAAAAAGTGAAAAGGAGGTACATATGAAAAAAAAAAAAAGAAAAAACCGGCAAATCAAAAATTGCTCATTTCAGGGTTGAAATTGGTGTGATGCATTTGGATGAGATATGAGATAGGCCCTATGACAAATGGGTGAGTCAGTAACTGAGCAATGACGATTTCGAAAAAGAGACAGAAAGAGGATAAATTATGAAGGTGAGGGTGATAGAGCGTTTTTTCACTATGGAAATTGAGACCGTTCCTCTCATAAAAAAAAGCACATTATACTTAATGGGAGAAGAGAGAAGAGGTGGACATAGGAGGAAACAATAGTGTATTTTGAAGAATAAAAATTTGTGATTTCGGGAAAAAAAGGAAAAAAGAGAAAGAAGTTAGCTCGACTAATTAGTCACAGGGTGTGAGGAAAAGGACATAGTGACTAATCATAACAATTTTTATCAAGAAGTGATGATGACGTAAAATGAGAGCAGTGGGTGAGCAAGAAATATGGCTGGTAAGTATGGTGATACTTTACAAGTATACACCTCACTTCTCAGGTTTGACACATTTTCCGGCAAATTGACAAAACTTGGGAAACTAATCTAAAACTGAATTGGAGTGGTGGAGCTAGTCGGTCGTTATGGGGTTTTTTTCAGGGTTGGTTGCGTGAATACCTCTTAAAAAACGGAGTACTATTTGTGTGGGGCGTTTGATTAAATTACATTTTTACAAAAAAGTCAAATCACTTATGAGAACCTAGAAAAAACTAGAGAAAGAGTGACGCCGTGTGCGATTTCCTGACATGGAACTGAAGAAATTGCAGATAGTGTCAGCCAGGCAATGGGAGGGCAAAGAAGACAAACGCAGAAAGATCCACTAGAACAGCATATTTTTTTGACATGGAACTGAAGAAATGGGGAATTTTATTAGGACTTTGAGGCAATGGAAGATTTACAGATGACAAAAAAGATTGGTGTTTGGAAAAGAAGCTAAACGAGGAGATCGATATAGGGAATCGGAATGGGTCATCTGAGTCACTCCCCCCCCCCTCCCATTGCTGGTAATAGTACATATGCACAGAAAAAAAAAGACAGATAGTCAAAGAAGTTGAAAAAAAAGAGAACGAAAACAACGTGATGACGAATTCTGTCGTTCCTCAACAGGCCGTCACTGTCTGCGCTTCGCTGAGTGGAGGGAAAAAAGGGGGCTGGCGTTTGAACTAACAGACTTTTCAACAGAGAACTAGGAAATGGTAGATAACGACGACGGTTGGTACATCGAGTACTGGTGGCAACTAAAAAAGTAGGGAAAAATGTGGACCGGGAGCTTAATATGAATGGAGCTGATGGCAGAAAAGGTGATGGTCTGAGAAGAAAGCTGGGCAAGGGAGCTATGGGTGATCGGAATGAGTTATTGTAGGAATCGGAATAGTTTTTGCTCCTGCTTTTGGAGAATATAATGACATCGCAAGATAGAACAAAAAGCGGGCCGTCACTGATAGATCAAAACACTAAACTTGAGTGATGGATCTAGATACAGTAGTCAGTCGTTGTAGGTTAGGTGGGCAAATATAAAAATATGTATTTAAAGACGAAGAATACGTCGTTTGAAACACCCAGTAATACATTCCACTGAAAAATGATTATTCATTTGTGAGCTAATAAAAAACAGAAGGGAGACCTCAGTAAAATTGTATTGAAAAAAAGACATAGGCAAGCGTTCACACCAAAAACACATTCTGGTGTAGAACACAGAAATTAGTGGAGACGGTGGGCGGTATAAAAGTGCATATAACAGAAAATAAGGAAGGACGAGGAGGTCGACGATGGTGGTGGGTAGAAGAAGAAGTGGGCAACAGTAAAAAAGAAAATGAGAGCAGTGGAAGTTTAAATAAACAAGAAAAATGAAGATTTTGCGGTCAACCATTAGAGGCACAGAATCAATTTGGGAGTCAAGGTAGGTAAAGATGTTAGATGAGAACAATTCATAGCAAGATAATTTGGTTGTTCTCGGTCGGTTGATAGTCTATATCCGACTGTGGATTGATTCCCGGAACAGCAGTTTCCAGCATTTGGAATAAGGCATTGTAGTCGACTCCACTGATCCGTTGCTTTTGGATTTGGGTGTATAGCGCGGCAATCCACATGGTGTCGGCTTTGAACCAGACATTTGGATTCGCATCCTTAAAAAGAAATCTTAGCTGGATGAAAAATGTATTTGTTTAACTCACAAATGACTTCTTGCTCTCCTTCAACTGATCAACGTTCCCAAATGAAAACGGATCAATGTTCCGTAGTTTGAGTAGTATGAAGAGAGCGGAAGTCAAATCGTCGTAGCGAGTGTACGGCATCCCCTCACAGACTTGCAAGCTAGCTTGCCATGTTGTCATCACATGAATGGGATGTTGCGGTGGATCGAGGCGTACAGCACCATTAAAATCGATGAGCTTAACGGCGAGGCGCTGAAAATCAGTTTTATAAGAATCTAATCTTGAACCAAGAGAAACTCACTTGATCAGATTCTCGCTTGATTGTGACGTTACCGAAATGAATGTCACGGTGACAAAAGCCGAGATTGTGAAGTGCCTGAACGGCTCCGATAAGCTGGTAGATCAGTCGCACACAGTTGCCAATCGACCAACAAGTGGGTGTCCGAGCCATGAGTTTCTGAATTGACTGGCCCTCAACTGTCATGACTGAAAAAAACATCATTTTCCATCAGGAAAATAAATCCTTATCGCGCTCAACTCACCGATACAGTAATTGAAGACATTTGGAGGGTTGAAAAAGCCAAAATGCTCAACCATATGAGGAAAAGGAGAATCTTCTCTCATACTTTTGAAAACTTCGAATTCGGGTTTAAACAAGTCCAAAATTTTCTGAGCTTTGAGAAGATAGCCGGTGTTGGTCCTACTGTCGTGGACAGGAATAACGATGCCGTACCTTCCAGTATCATAAAGGTTGGTTGTACTCACAAAACGACCTGGCTTATATCGAGCGATCAGTTGGTTTTTTCTAAAATGATAATTTTCAAAAGTGGATAACATAATCAACTTACAGTAGCTCGTCGTTGGGTGGGCCATTATTTGAGGTTGCCGTTTGTTGGGACATGGTCTAGTTTCCTGCAAAAATGTACTTTTTTTCTGAATATGTCCTTCAAAACATGAGGGACGTGAGAACTCAAAAGAAGAAGCGAGAACGCTAATAAACGGAGTAAACATTGTTTCTGGTAATAGTCCATATGCACAGATAGACAGTCAAACCATGTGAAAAAAAAAGGAAGAATGAGACGGACGACAACCCCATGACTTATTGTCCGTCCCCCAACAGGCCGCCCCTCTCTACATGGCCAGTGATAGTGAGCAGTTAAATTAAGTTGATCTTGATACCCGATGTTTGCAGCTACAAGAAAAACGAAAAAAATTATCAGATCGTTTAGAAGCCGGAGCACAAATGCCATCAGTCAATTGTAAATCTCTAGACTTCACTGTCACTCTCATAAATTCAATTAAGACTCCTCTACTCGTCTATGTGTACAAAATTTGAATCGAAAATATGAAAAATGTTCGAAACTTAAAAAAAAGACCAGAAATGAGAAAGGACCAAACAGAAAAGGTAGGCTAGAGGTTGTCGAGACAGACATGTGTTAGGGGGAAGTAGAGGCGAGAGGACAGTCGAGTTTAGCCCCGCAGTCTAATGTAGAGGGACGTCGTGGCGAAGGATAACAACTTTGTCACACTTTGAATGGTATGGTCGACAGCTGAATCAAAACATAGCCGGACGATAGTAAATGTTAGCGCTTGGAAGAACGATTGGTGGTTTTTGGATAAGAAGAAGTAAGAAATAATTAGGGAAAGGAGAACAGGAAAGTTTCTTATTTTTTGAGGCTATATAGCACGCTATCTTTGCACTTCAAGCTCAATTATTAGGCTGATGCAAAAGGTTAAGACCAACGTTATTAAGAAAATTGTCTCATAGATCTATGAGATCTATTTCAGGGAAAAGTGAGCTTGACAAAAAAAATCGAAGTGAGTGCAGATCAGCAAAGGAGTGAGGTGGTGGTCGAGTTCATCTGAAAAGAATGGTATGGTGAAACTACATGGTCAGTGGAAGTGAATAGTTGACTTAAGTAACTATATCAAATACGTATATTGTTTCATGCTATAAGAAAACTGCTATAAGAAAAAGCAAACAAGTTATCTGATCGCCTAGTATCCGGAGCTTAAGTCAGATCGTATCAGTCGATTGTATATCGCCAGACGTTCCAGTGGCGATTGTAAATTTGAATATCGCTTTCTGATCGTCTGTGGAAACAAAATTGCAGAATGTCCGTAATATAAGAAAAGAAAAAAGGGAAGTCTTGTAATAGTGCCTATGCGCAGATAGTCAAATCATAAGAAAAAAAGAGGCGAGAACACGGGGCTGGCCGTTCTTCAACAGACCGTCCCTGTCTGGCGTCGCGGAGTAGAGAGAAAAAAAGGACGGGCGTTTGAAACAACAGACTTTTCGACATAGAACTCAAAAAATAAGATGAATAGCAAAAGCAAGACGACGGTTGGTACAGTAGAAGTGCATAGAGTGCAGATGACTATTTTGAAAAAGAAGTTTAAACAGAGCGGTTGTTGTGGGTGGTCCGTATGGGTGGTCGTCCTGGTCGGCATCCTTATTAGAACTCAAGAAATGGCGGATAGTGTCAGCAATGCAAAGGGTGATAAAAAAGTACTGAGAGAAAAAATGGTTCGTGGTATGGGTGGTCCGGATCGGCTCCTTCATTGCTCACATTCAACATTCTTTTTTTTTTTGACTTGAGTAAGTCTTTCAAATCTATTTTTCATGCTATAACAAAAAGCGAACAAACTATCTAAGCGTCTAGTATCCGGAGCTTATGTTAGATGGTATCAGTTGATTGTATATCGCCAGAAGTTCCAGTCAGGGTTGTAAATTTAAATATCGCTTTCATGATTGTCTATGCAAACAAAAGTGGAGAATGTCCGTAATATATGAAAAGAAATCAGTAATAAAAAAGGACCAGAAAAAAGTAGGCTAAAGATTTCGAACGAAAAAAAGGGATAGACATGTGTCAGGGGAAAGAAAGAAGATAGGACAGTTCCAGTTGACCCACGCAGTCTAATGTCTAGAAGGATGAAATTTTCCTAACACTTTAGCCGGTGAAAACGGGTGGAGATACCATGGGACCCTTGGTAAACAACTGAATCAAAACATATCGAGTCAATTGAAAAAAAAAGAAAGATCTGGTGGTTGTTGAAAAGGGAGAAGGGAGATAAAATTAGGAAGGGACAGGGGACAGGAAAGTTTTCTATTTTTTTATGTCACGCTATCCTTGCACTTCAAGCCCAATTATCAGGATTTTCAAAGTTTTAGACAATTTTCCTAATAACGTTGGTCTGAAACTTTCGCACCAGCCTGATAATTGAGCTTGAAATGCAAATATAGCGTGCCATATCGCCTCTAAGAATGAGAAACGTTCCTGTCCTCCTTTCATTAATTTTATCTCACTCCTCCTTTAAAAAAACCACCATTCGTTTTTCAAAGTGCTAACATTTCTCATTAGCCCTCTATATTTTGATTCAGCTGTCGACCATACCATTCAAAGTGTGACGAAAATTTTTTTTTCTTCGCCACGACGTCCCTCTACATTAGACTGCGGGGCCAAACTCGACTGTCCTCTCGCCTCTTCTTCCCCCCTAACACATGTCTGTCTTCTTTCCTTGTTTGAAATTTTTAGCCTACCTTTCTATCGGATCCTTTCTCATTTCTGGTCTTTTTTTTAATGTTACGTGCATTTTTCATATTTTCGATTCAAATATTGTATACATAGACGAGTAGAGGAGTTTTAATTAAATTTATGAGAGTGACAGGAACTTCTAGAGATTCATAATCGACTGATAGCATCTGACAATCTTAGTTTGGGGGAAGTGGGTAAAAAGTGCATATGACAGAAAAAAGAAACGAGGAGGTTGATGAGGGTCTTCGGTAGAAGAAATGGACATCAGTAAAACGATTATGGGAGCTCACAGAGTTCAAATAAAGAAGAAAATTGAGAT
The DNA here is from genome assembly GCA_027920645.1 of Caenorhabditis nigoni. Taxonomy (NCBI): domain Eukaryota; kingdom Metazoa; phylum Nematoda; class Chromadorea; order Rhabditida; family Rhabditidae; genus Caenorhabditis; species Caenorhabditis nigoni. Next base: position 4,682,788 of record CP115869.1, read on the forward strand.
TTTGTGAGGGGGGAACATAATCAATTAGAGAATGGATAAAGATTGTCAGATGAGAATCACAGCATAACAATGGGATTTCCTCTTGTCGTTCGATAGTCCATCGGCGACAGTGGATTGATTCCCGGAACAGCAATTCTGAGCATTCCCAACAGACCAGAATAGTCGATGCCACGGCTCCTTTGCTTCTGGATTGCGACATATATCTTAGCAATCCACATAATGTCCTCTCCGAACCAGACATGTGGATTCTGATCCTGAATATTCAATATTAGTTGGAGAAAAAATTTATTTTGTAACTCACGAATGATTTCTTGCTCTCCGTCAACTGTTCATAGTTTTCAAATGGATCAATGTTCCTTACTTTGAGTAGTATGAAGACAGCTGAAGTCAAATCGTCGTAGCAAGTGAACGGCATTCCCTGACAGACTTGCAAGCTAGCTTGCCACGTTGTCATAACACAAGTGGGATATGGCGGTGGATCGAGCTTCACTGCCCCATTAAAATCAATGAGCTTGACGGTAAGACCCTGAAAATGAGTCCTTGTAAGAATCCAATCTTGAATAAAGAGCAACTCACTCCATCAGATTCTCGCTTGATTGTGACGTTGCCAACATGGAGGTCACGGTGACAGTAGCCAAGATTGTGGAGTGCCTGAACGGCTTCGACAAGCTGATAAAGCAATCGGACACAGTTTCCAATTGACCAACAGGTGGGTCTCCCACCCATAAGTTTTTGGATTGACTCGCCCTCTTTTGTCATGGCTAAAAACATTTTTAATCAAAAAAATGTTTGTCTTTTATTTAAAATGAATCCTATCCGGGCCCAACTCACCGATGCTGTAATTGATGACATTTGGAGGGTTCACAATGCCAAAATACTCCACCATTTGCGGAAAATGAAAGTCTCCTTTCATTATTTCGAGAACTTCCTTCTCCCGTTTGAACAAGTCAAGACGTTGCTGACATTTGAGAACAAGGTCGGTTTTGGTACTCGTGTCGTGCACAGAGAAAATTGTTCCAAACCTTCCCGATTCACAATGGCCACTTGTCGTTACAAAACGACCAGGATTATATCGGGCGATCAGTTGTTTCTGTCTGAAATGATAATTTTCAAGAGTCAAAACAGAACCAACTCACAGTATTTCATCGTTGGTTGGGTCATTATTGGATGTTGTCGTTTGTTGGGACATGATTTAGAATTCTGAAAAATGTAGTATTTGGAAAAAAAATGAGAAATGGCGTGTATACATCTCATAAGACGGAGTATGAGTTGTATTAGGCTTTGATTATATTACATTTCTACAAAAAAAAAAACCAAATCACTTTTCAGAAACAAGATAAAAACTAGGGAAAGATTGACGACGAGTGAAAAATAATCAACTAAAAGAGTGTTCAAATAAACAGATTTTTTGACATAGAGCTGAAAAAATAGCAAATATTGTCAGCCAGGCGATACGGATAGCAAAAAAAGTTTGTGTTTAGAAAAAAGCTAAACGAGGAGATCGATATGGGGAATCGGAATAAGTGGTCATCTGAGTCAGCACACTCGTTGCTGGTGAAAGTACACGCGCCCAGAAAACGACAGATAGTCAAATTTTGTGAAAAAAAAATAGACAACGTGATGACAATTTCTGCCGTTCTTCCACAGGCCGTCACTCTCATGTGAGTGGAGGGAGAAGAAGGGGCAGGCGTTTGAACCAACAGACTTTTTGACAAAGAACCAAAAAAATGGTTATTGAAAAAAGAAGCGAGCCGGACAGGCTAATATGGGTAGCCGGTATGGGTGGCCATCCGGGGCGACAGCCTTATTGCTCACGTGTAACATTGTTTAGGCAAATTCACTAGGCCGTGATGGCTTGTTGAAGACTTCGAGTGAACAATTTTCAAGCTGTCGACCAACCCATTCAAAGTATGACTGAATTTTTATCCTTCGCCATGACGTTCCTCTACATTAAACTGCGGTGCCAAAATCGACTGTCATCTTGCCTCTGCTTGCCCCCCTAACACATGTCTGTCTTTTTTTCTTGTCTGAAACCCTCGGCCTACCTTTCTTTCTGGTCATTTCTCATTTCTGATCGTTTTTAACCATACAAATCTCATAGCAGGACACATTAAATAGCTAGATATTAGATATGTTACTCAAGTCTGCTCACAACCACTGGCCATATAGATTCGCTACACAATCTTAGTTTCTCGATAAACGTGACCATAAAACCCTATCCCATTGCTGTTCAAAACTGACTGTGATCCCACTTCAGTCATTTTTGCCGAAGAAGAGTTTTAGATGTTAAAGGTGCCGACCAGGACGACCACCCATACCGACCACCCACATCAACCTCTCTGTTTAAACTTCTCTCCAATTTTTCAAAATAGCCATCTGCACTCGATGCGCTTCTACTGTACCAACCCTCGTTATGATTTCGCTATTCATCTTTTCTGACTTCTATGTCGAAAACTCCGTTGTTTCAAACGCCCGCCCTTTTTATCTCTCCACCCCTCGACTCCAGACAGTGACGGCTTGTTGAAGAACGGCCTATTCCGTTTCCTTTCCACTTTCTTTTGTATGATTCGACTATCTGTCGCTTTCTGTGCATATGCACCTTTACCAGACGCAATGTGTTCTCCGTAGCCTCAGTATTTTTAGCGTATGATTATAGAGAAGGCGCTTTGTTTTGTTACAATTTCTACAAGTCATCTATTAGGTTGGTAAGTTTGACTCCGGACTTTTTTGTACAAAAACAATTCATTGTAAATTTGAAACCGTATGACCTCAATCCAAAATCTATTCATTATTATCATTCACGACTTCATGCCAACGTTCACGCATAGAATGAATGCCCCTATATAAGAACTCCGCTGGCTGCGATGCCAAATAATCGTCCACCCATTTTTTGATCTCATCGTTGTTTTTGGAGTATTTCTCAGCGAAAGAGTGCACCATCAAGCGAAAGAAATGATAATCTGATGGAACTGTATCAGGGCTCTATGGCGCGTAAGAAAGAACTTCCCAGCCCAGCTCTTCGATTTTCTGCGATGTGATCTTTACAACATCCGGTCGGGCGTTGTCAGGAAGCAACTTTGCCGACGTCGTGCCAATTCCTTTCCGACGAAGTGCTTTACCAACATAGTAAAGAAAATGTCAAGAGAGATCTGTCGTGCCTTTCTGACAAAAATCCAGAGACTCAAAACATACAGGACCTTTACTGTGGCACCAAACACAAAGCATCACCTTTTTCAAAGAAAATCCGGTTTTGGGGTCAGTTTCGGATATTAACCAACACCCAACCACTCTCATTTTATTGTAGCGTTGTCGCAAGAAACCCATTTTTCATTTCCAGTTACAGTTGAGTCAAAAAACCCTGATTTCTTGGCACGGCGGAGAAGAATCGCTACCCTCCCAACTCTTGTCGCTTTGTTGGCATTGGTGTGTTTGGGTGGCGTTCATTTTCCGCAGCAGCTCGTTTTGCCGATTGAGTGCAAATGATTTAAAACTGTGCAACGAGAGCATCCAAACTGTTAAGCAAGTTCGCGAGTCGTTTGACGCGGTTCTGACTCAATGATATGCTTTAGAACATCATGATCGACAATTTGAGGAAGAAATCCACTCTCGTTGCCCTCAAGGGTTTCATCACTGTTTTTAAATCGGTTGAACCATTTAAAAACTTGTGTCAGAAATAGTGCTTTCTCAACAAAAACTTTCGACAGTGTGCGGAATGGTTTTTGTACTGCTTGAAGCAGTACCACGAACAAGCGTGCATCAGTAAATTTTAGTCGAGTGTTTCAGAAAGGATTTTTTCTGAAAACTATTAATTAAAACCCGGCAACCAATATATCAAACAACTCGTCATAAAATGCTCTTTCAAATAAACATAAACAGTCTAAAAACAGTTTTAATTTCATCGATTTATAAGCAAAAAAATCCGTGTCCGGAGTCAAACTTGCCAACCTAATAGCTATGCAATATCATTCAGAGATGTATTTCCTTTCACTTTTATATTCTCATATTCTCAATTTCGGTTCACAATTCCTATTTTTCAGGTATCCCATAATGAGTCAACCAACCGAAACGGACAGAGAAGAGTAAGTTGATTCTGTGATTAGCTCTTGAAAATTATAATTTCAGACAAGCCCTATTGGTCGCTCGAGACGATCCAGAACGTTTTCAATTTACAAGCGACCTCACTGACTTCGGTAGCTACGGTACCATTCATTCTGCCTACGACACGAAGACCAACATCGACCTTGTTATCAAGTGTCAGGATAGTTCGATCGCTTTCAAACGAGAACTTGAAGTTCTTCAAAAATTGGAAGGCGACTCACATTTCCCTCAAATTGTCGACTATTATGGCGTTATGCGCTCTCCAATGGACTTTGATTACTTTATCGGTAAGCTGGGAACGTAAAGACCTAATTCAAAAAACCATAATTTGATTAAAAAAATTTATTCAGCAATGACGATTGAGGGCGAGTCAATTCGTAGCCTTGCGTGTCGACAAACCACCCGTTGGTCAAATGCTAATTGTGTCCGACTGATGCATCAGCTTTTCGAAGCCGTCGAGGCACTCCACAACCATGGTTATTGTCATCGAGACATCCATCCGGGAAATGTAACGATCAAGCGGGAGTCTAATAAAGTGAGTTGTTCTGCATCTCCGATCAATATTTCATAGAAACTTATTTTCAGAACCTCTCTGTCAAGCTAATCGACTTCGGTGTAGCAGAATACATTGATCCACCGCTACATCCGACATATGATTGGACTTCGTGGCAGGCTAGCTTGCAAGTATGCCAGGGAATGCCATACACCTGCTCCGACGATCTGACGTCAGCAGTTTTCGTATTGTTCAAGGTATTGCGCATCAATCCGTTTGGGGCCCAAGAAGAGTGGAAGGAGAATAAAGAAGCATTCGTAAGTTGAAAATACATTTTTCCCCTAGCTAAGATTATGTATTCAGCACCAGCATCCACATGCCTGGTTTGGAGAGGACACTATGTGGATCGCCGAGATATATGAAGAAATTCAGAAGCAAAGGAGCCGGGGAGTCGACTACTCCGGTCTGTCCAGAATGCTTGGAATTGCTGTTCCGGAAATCAATCCACGGTCGAAAATGGAGTACGAAATGACTGGAGATCAAATTTTCATGCTTTAATAGTGTCGATTTCTCTCAACTGATTCTTTCTCCCTAACAATACAAATTTTCGGTGTTTCTTGTTTATTGAAACTCCCTGTGTTCTCATTTCGATCTTAATGTTGCCCACTTCTTCCATCTACCACCCTATCCTCCTCGCTCGTCATATGCGTCATATCGCTCCAGTCATTTTTGCCGAAAAAAGAATGTTAATTGTGAGCAATAAAGGTGCCGACCGGGACGACCACCTATATCGGCATCCCCTTTCAACATTCTCATTTACCCGCGAACTTTTTTGTCATTAGTACTTTCTTTATCACCCGGAGCATTGCTGACACTATCTGCTTTTTCTTGAGTTTCATATCAAAACGTCTCTCTGTCTACTAGTTTTTATGATAACCAGCCTGTTTGCAGCGCCTCCGGTGCTTCAAACGGATGGCTAGTGCGCCTGCGGCGCGAGATATTTTTCTCATTGTTCGTCAGACTTGCCAACCCGATAATTTTGTGGTAGATCAAATTTGATCAGACGGATTTTTCCTTTTGGAGAAGTTCCCTTTTGGGAAGGAACGAAATGACACACAAATATGAAATGAAGAGGATAGACACATATAATTCGTGTCGACCCGGATGACCACCCATATCTCTGTTTAAACTTCTCTCTAATTTTTCAAAACAGTCATCTGCACTCTATGCACTTCTACTGTACCAACCGTCGTCTTACTTTTGCTATTCATCTCTTTTTGAGTGTCGAAAAGTCTGTTGTTTCAAACGCCCGCCCTTTTTTCTCCCCACTCAGCGACGCCAGACAGGGACGGTCTGTTGAAGAACGGCCAGTCCCGTATTCTTCCCTCTTTTTTCTTATGATTTGACTATCTGTGTATATGCACTATTACAAGACGCAATATGTTCTCCGTCGCCCCGGTTTTTTTTTGTATGAATATAGAGAAGGCGCTTTGTTTTGTGGTGATTTTTACAAGTCATCTAGCCATAACACCATGCTGAGTTTCCGTGAAACATTCTCATATCCTCATTTTCTGTTTAATATGAATCTTTTTCAGGTATAATAATGGCCCAACCAACCATCAACGACGAAGAAGAGTAAGTTGATTCTGTTATTAGCTTTTTAAAATTATAATTTTAGAAAAAATGAATTGATCGCCCGATATGATCGATATCGTTTTGTTGAGACAAGCGACATCAAAGAATTTGGAGGATTTGGTACCACTCATTCTGTCTTCGACACGATGACAAACAACAATCTTGTTGTTAAGTCCCAGAAAAAATCCTTCGCTTTCAAAAGAGAACTTGCAATTCTCAAGGAACTGAAAGGAGACTTCCATTTCCCTCAATTTGTCGAGTGTTATGGCAAAGTGGACCCAACACTTGGAATGCTCTACTGTATCGGTGAGTTGGGCACGGATAGATCTCATTTAAAAGAACCTATTATAATTTGATTTTTTTTTTAATTCTTATTTTTCAGCTATGACGATTGAAGGCGAGTCGATTCATAGACTGGCGAGTCGTACAACCACCCGTTGGTCCAATGCGAATTGTGTCCGACTGCTATTCCAACTTTTCGAAGCAGTCGAGGCACTCCACAACCATGGTTATTGCCATCGGGATATCCATTCCGGAAATGTGACGATCAAGAGAGAGACGAATGGAGTAAGTTGTTCTGTATCTCAGAACACTATTTTATAGAAACTCATTTTCAGTTCCTCCGTGTCAAGCTCATCGACTTTAACGTCGCACTCAAGCTTAATCCACCGCCACATCCAACTTGTGACTTGACTTCGTGGCAGGCGAGCCTTCAAGTTTGTCAGGGTATGCCATACACCTGCTTTGATGACTTGACCTCGGCAGTTTTCATACTGTTCAAGGTATTGCTCATCAATCCATTCGGAGCCCAAGGAGAGTGGAAGGAGAAGAAAGAAGCATTTGTGAGTTGAAAATACTTTATCTCCAGCTAAGATTACGTATTCAGCACCAGCATCCACATGCCTGGTTCGGAGAGGACACTATGTGGATCCCGGAGATGTATATCAAAATCCAAGAGCAACGGAGCCGTGGAGTCGACTATTCTGGTCTGTTGGGAATGCTTGAGGTTGCTGTTCCAGGAGTCGATCCACAGTTGTCGATGGAATATAAAATGACTAGAAATCAAATTGTTGTGCTTTAATAGTGTTTCTGGAAGTTTTAATTCACCTCGATTTTTCTTAACTGATTCTTTCTCCTTGCCGGTACAATGTTTCGGTTTTTCTTGTTTGTTTAAACTCCCTGTACTTCCAATTCCTTTCTATTAATGTTCATCTCTTTTTCCAACGACCATTCAAATTTACCTCCTCTTCATTTCTTCATTTTCGCCGTTCATTTTTGCACCGCCCATTGTCTTTCTGACAGTACCTACTATTTTTTTAAGTGCTATACCCGAATGTTTTTTGGTGTGAATTTCTCTTTTTTCTATGCAGTGTGCTGATTACTCTCTTCTGTTTTGTATTCGTTTAAGATGAACAATTCTTTTTTGAGGTATTTATTACTGGCAACCTTAAGCGCATTCTTCGTATTCTAATACTTATCCGCATTACACATCTCTCACAACGGTTGACTACTGTAACTAGTTCCATCACTCAAGTTTAGAATTCCGATCTACCAGTGATGTCCCACTCTCTGTTCTATCATGCTGAAATTGTAGTAAATTTGTCAAAACGGATGATAAAAAAAAGGTGGACGACCGGATGCCCACCCATACCTACCAACCATATCAAACTCCCTATCTACACTTTTCACTTTTTTTCTAGTTGGCCACCAGTACTCGATGTACCAACCGTCGTCGTTGTCTACCATTTTCTAGTTATTTGGCGAAAAGTCTGTTGGTTCAAACGTCTGCCCCACTCTTTTTCCGAAATTAAGCGACGCGCAGACAGTGACGGCCTGTTTAGGAACGACAGAATTTGTTATTCGGTCGTCGTCCCTCCTTCGCTATTCTTTTTCTTGTTTCTAATAAGTGATTTGACATTTTAAGACACGTTCTCTGTAAAACTCAACTTCAAGCATATTGTCCACTGTACAGAAAAATTCAAGCTGGTTTTTCAGAGTTGATATTTTATGTATTGAAGGTCGGGGCACTTTTAAGATAAAAAATGTACATTTGGTTCGGACCCACCAAATACTGCCCAAACGGTGACCAACTATGGTCAAAAAATGAAAATTTTTCCCGTTGGAGATAATTATTCGATTTAACTTTGAATAGTTTATACATGTTATTTCAAGCATTTTTTGTGTTGAAACCGAAATTCTAGCTCGTTTCCTTTCAGCTGAAAATTTTGATTTTTGTTCCAATGTTGACAAAAATCACTGAAAATCGGTCGTAGTGAAAAATTTTAACATTACTTCCAAAAAGATAAATTCAGATTTGAATCCGGCGTGCAAAATAACATTAGAAATTGTTCATTTGAGTTTGAATATCCTGGGTCTTTAACCAGTTTTAGGCCAAAAAGTGCGAAAAAATGAGGGTTCACCATGTGGGGGAGTACATGGCACCTAAAATTCGCCCAAAATCGACCACCTCCAATTTTGACCAAGTTCGTATCAGATGTAGTATTTTTAATGGGTAGTATTTTGGCAAAGTTTCAAGATTAGTTCTCATCGTCTTAGTACATTTTTGCAGATATTATTTTTCCACTGAAAATGGACTTCGAAGAGATTTTTGCTGCTTTTTTGGTGTTCAGGAAAATATGGTGAACCCTCATTTTTTCGCACTTTTTGGCCTAAAACTGGTTAAAGACCCAGGATATTCAAACTCAAATAAACAATTTCTAATGTTATTTTGCACGCCGGATTCAAATCTGAATTTATCTTTTTGGAAATAATGGTAAAATTTCTCACGACGACCGATTTTCAGTGATTTTTGTCAACATTGGAACAAAAATCAAAATTTTCAGCTGAAAGGAAACGAGCTAGAATTTTGGTTTCAACTCAAAAAATGCTCAAAATAGCAAGAACAAACTATCCCAAGACAAATCTAGTCATTATCTCCAACGGGAAAAATTTTCGTTTTTTGACCAAAGTGTGTCACCGTTTGAACAGTAATTGGTGGGTCCGAACCAAATGTACATTTTTTATCTTAAAAGTGTTCCGACCTTCAATACATAAAATATCAACTTTGAAAAACTAGTTTGAATTTTTCTGTACAGCACTATTTTCGGTTGTGACAGAGAATGCGTCTTAACAAGTGTAATATAATCAAACGCTCTACAGAAATCGTTTTCCGACATCAGAAAGGCACTCACGCCACCGACCAAAAAAAAAGCTAAAGCGGCTGACTAGCTCCACCGCTCAAGCTCATTTTTAGATTAGTTACTCAAGTTTCGTCGCTTTGCCTAAAAAGGTCTATACTTATCATTTGTCACCTTCACAATTCTCATATCTTCCAATTTCGAGGTAAAAGAATACACTTCTTGCTCACCCACTGCTAACATTTCACTTTATCCTTTTTCTCACTTTTTGATAATGTTGTTATGATGAGGCAACGTATACTTTTCCTCACACCCCGTGACTAATTAGTTGAGTCAACTACCTGTGCATATGAGTTAGTTGAGTTAACTACTTAGTTGAGTTAAGTTGAGTTAATTAGTTGAGTTAACTACTGTATATTCTTCTTTTTTCCCCGAAATCAGCAACATTTTATTTTTCATGAAGACTATTGTCAAGTATAATGTGACCCCTTTTTAGGAAAGGAGGGTCTCAGTTGCTAGATTGAAAAAGTTGTATTACGCTCACCTTCTTTATTCATCCTCTTTTTGTTGTACTCTCTTTTTCGAAAACCTCTCTCTATCGTCCTACCAAAATAGCTATCGAGTTATGGTGTAGCAAATATCTATCCACTTCCAAGTGCTCTGTAGTGCTATCCGTCATTTTTTGCCTGAATCAAATCTGAGTAATAAATTATTCCAACAACGTAAATCCCCTTCAAAAAATTTATTTGTCAAGACAACTGAGAAGACTTTTTTTGAAGTCTAAAAACGGATATTCTGTTGGGTAGGGGGAATTCTAGAAATACACGTGAGTTTAGAGTCACTGGGACGTGGAGCTCAAATCTCATGACATAAAATCGGGATCTCATAGGGCGAGATAACAGTAAGATGATTTGAAATGTGATAACACGAGGGAAATACACGTTGAGGACTTAAAGCCTAGTTCTCAGCATGAAAATAGGATTATGAGGGCAAGGCGCTAGGCGCTAAAAACAACGGGATCAAATATGAGCTGAGATGGGAAATTTGAAATTTCGATAAACTGTGGGTGACACGGGAGAAATCTCTACAGACCAAGAACATATGAAGTGGGAAGAAAATATCAGACTAGGCATTTGTCTAAGGGCAAAAACAAAGTCAAAGAACAGGAAAAAGCTCAGAAGGACCATTTAGAAAATGAAGCTATTATGAGAGAGGATTAGATCATTGAAACATTCTAGTCAATAATCAGGCCAACATTCTCCACACGGTAACTGATCGGGCTAGTTGGGTCGAATCCAGGGTTGAATTTGTAGAAAATATCGAAAAGATCAGTGTGTGAGTAGCCGGTGGTTCTTTGGAGACTAACTTCGGAATACAGTCCTGCGATCCATTCAAGCTCATCGTAAAAATACGCGAAAGGATCTTGATCCTAAAAATAACAGTAATCATTGAAAGAATACATTCGATTTCACTCACAAATTGTGGTTTTCTCTTCAGCCACTCCTCCCGTTGAGCGCCGAACGGGTTGAGGGGCACGAACCACATCTCAAGGAAAATGGCCGAAGTAAGATCGTCGAATCTTGTGTAGGCTTGATTTTGGCAGACTTGGAGGCTGGCATGCCATGATGTTAGATTCTGTTCTGGAAAAGGCGCTGGTTCCAGGGGAAGTGACAATCCGAAATCGATAATCTTGAGACGGACAATCTGAAAAATGTATTCATGAAACAATTGACAGTGTGATCGATAACTCACTCCATCGTGATCTCTTCGCAGAAGGACATTCCGACGATGAACATCTCTGTGACAGAATCCCCGCATGTGAAGTGTCTCTAACGTCCAAAAAAGCTTGAAAGCAATTCTCACGAGGTTGGGAGTAGAAAAGCGTCCATGTGAGCGCCGAGAGATATTGTCAATGGACTCGCCTTCATAATCGGTGACTGAAAAAAAATAGAAATGTATTTCGTGTTTTGTAAAGAAGACGGCATCAAAATTTCCTCCAATCACTCACTGAAACATAAGTTTATTCTGCCAGGACCTGCGGGAGTGGCGAAATAATCGTAGAGATTTGGGAATCCATCGTACCCTCTCATGGATGCAAGAACTGCCAGTTCTCGTTGGTACAACTCAGGATGATGCGTGGATTTCATAATAAGGTAACTTCTATTTAGAATCGTGTCGACGACAGAAAATGCTCTGCCATGTGCTCCTCTTTCACTAAACTCTCCGGTCTCTACATATCTATTGAGATGGAATCTACCAAATAATTGGTTTACTCTGCAAAATTTCACTCTGAAAAAAAAATCTGAATATAACTCACACTTCCATCGTTATCCGTACAGTAAGGGTTCAGCTTCTAGAAACACTTCCGAAAATGCAGAATGTGTGTTGAATGGGTGGTCAGCGATTTCGAAGCTGCTGCAGAAGATGTAAAAGTGCGGAATGTTGGATGACTTGGTTGATAACTTGTTATCAGCAGAACATTTGGTAGGAGCACGGAAGCCGCGGCTGAAAAATAAATCATTGTTAGATTTACTAACAACTGTAACAGTAGACAAAAAGAAATATGTTTGAAGAGAAACGGAGAAGAACACAATCAACGGAAATTAATGACAAGCTATTTGTATCGTACGAGGAAAGAGGTACAATCCAGAATGGCGGCCTCCCCTCACACAAACACACACTGAGCGGACCTTCTGCCTAACGACTAATAAAAACACATAGCACAGACGATTAGCAGGCGAGCGAACTTGCAACTAGTCATACGTGTCGTTTCCGCCTCTTTATGCGCGCAAACAGTGCACACGAAAACGCCTCCCTTGTATTAGAAAGGCCGGCCGTTCTGTTGGTCCAAGGTACTTCCAGAGGGTCTTCTATTGCAGCGGCCCTTCGATGAAAGTGGCCTTTCTTACGCAAGTTTCAATTTATGCAAGTATGAAGATGTTCCATTTGAAATCTCTCTGTTGACCTACACAGATGGAAATTCGAACAAACAGGGATATGAAAGAAGCGCAATATTTGAATTTTAAGATACTTCCATGACCTCTATGTTGTTAATGTTGACTGTTTTTTTGTAGTCTAAAAATAAGTTTGCAGTCTATACAACAAAAACAATTAACAAGTTTATTGCGTCAATTAGACAACAACATTGACGCAATCACCACAATTTCCGAAGTCGAATTCTTTTGGTTTAGATGCTTATGGTGGTCGTCGTTCCCGAATTCATGGATAGTAGAGCTCGCGATCGTAGCAGAGACCATGGTTGGATACTGGTTCTCATGCAGGGCAACAGGAACTGAAAATTATAAATTTTGCAGGCTACTGACCCTCCACTAGAAAAAGTCGAATATCTGAAAGGTTAACGCTTACCGACAAGCAATCCTGGGAACTGTCCTCCAATAACAAATTGTAGACGAGTTTTTACTGCACCTGAGAAATCATATACAAATCGCTCAATGTTCTTATCATAACTAACCCCAGATCACGTGTTCCACTTGACCCATTGCCTGCATTGATGGCCCGGGTTTTGTGAGAGAAACACTGAAAAATTCTAAATTTTAATGACAATTTCTCATATACGACAGTTCTTATTTCTTATGCATTCCTTGTTGAAGTGAGAGCAGAGAGTGGTGGTGACTCCATTCGGCGCTGGTTCTCGGTTTTTTCATTTTGGCACTTCACCCAGACTCTAAAAGGATATATTTTCATTTCAATCGATTCAGAGGCTCTCTCCCATTTTTATTGTTTCCCATCATAAAATAAATCGAATTCGCCCTCCGCCGGCATCTCCGCTTCTTTTAGTCGCATTTCCATTTCTTTCTCTTGAATTCGACTTTTACTTCACTTCTTATCGTCGATACGATTTTTCTGAAATATGGATTCAGTCCCATTCGAAACTGTGAGTATACATCTGTATTTGTCCTTGACATACTTTTTCAGAGCATACTGGAGAAGAGGAAAGAACTCGAACTTTCCAAAACAAAATTAAACTTATTCATATGGAACAAAACCGGACAATGGCTTGATACTGACTTTTCTTCCGAGCAAGGAGCCATAGTATTAAGAAACCGACTAATCCGTACCAGGCGGCTACACAAGTCAATGGACAAAATGTGTTCATCGTGGGATGGGTTGATGAAGGGAATTTTGAATGGTGTAATGCCATTCCGAGTAAAGTGTGTTGGCGGCGTCAAAGAAATCATAAGGATTTTCAAACTGTACCTAGCCAATGAGTCTGTTGTTATTGATTTGAATATAATCGAAAAGTTCATGGACGATTATCAACATGAATGTGTGAAAGCCAATTCATCGGTTTTTGAAACGGATTTGATGTCATACGAGGAAAGGCTCAAACAGTTAGAACAGCATTCAATCGGAGAAAGGCGTCCATTTTGTATGGAATTATTGGAATTGCGAAAGGAAATTTCAAAAATCAATGTTGGCATTTTCGAAAAATGGAAACAAATGAAAACAAATGAAAAAAAGGCAATGGGAGTACAAACTGCTCAAAAGAACGTCAAACTGAAGGTAAGAGTTTTTCATAATTTAGATAATCTGATAATACGAAAGGCACTGAGAGAAGTGAATAATGTAGGGACTTGTTCAAACAAATTTAATTTTTATTCATTTTATAGGTGTGGGAAGCAATAAAACCAACACTAAAAATTTTGGACAAAACCAAAACTTCAAAGGAGGACAGGGAAAAGTGGTTCGAGATTGGAACATTCTTCCAACCAGTAGCTCCAAAGAAACAAAAAGAGAGCTTCGACACAAAGAATAAAACTATCACAGTCGCTAAAGCTGTCACAATTCCAATGGAACAACCCGTGAAGGTGAGAACCTGGAATTTGTCAAGCCTTGTTTAAATAAATTTTCAGGATCAGGATTGTGGAAACAACACGACTGCTACAAGTTCTAAGAATAACGACGGTCCACCAATGATCAAAAGAGCATGTAGGGTTCCTGTGCCTTATCACCGATCGTCGTTTTGTTTGCCACAAAATCAGTTCCCACAAAATCCAGCAGCTGTCTCACCAGAACCACATGGAATTGCTGCTTATTATCCAACACCACACTCTTCCAATCAGTCCGAACCACAACCGCTAGCAACTATCCCACAAGAATCTCAAAGAATTAATGTTTGTCATCCAACGGCACAGTCTTCTAATCAAGCGGGACCCCAAAAGTCTTGGAACAACTACAGTAATAAGATTACTGGATACCCACAACCAGTGAATATCCAAGGAGCAAATTACGGACCATCTGCGTTTGGACAGATGATGCCACCCCACCAGTCAACATCATCTCAGTCTTTTTCAAATCCAGAAGGATCCATTAATGACCAATCAGGGAACCCACCACCACAAAATCAACTGAACTTTGGATTCTATCCGAATGGCCTTGGGCCTTACACGGAACCTATCCCAGAAGCTTGCTGTGAAGCTCCAAACAACGTCAATAATCAAACCGAATTCTTCGATTCACATCATCAGTCAATGGATCAAATGATGCCGGCGAGTTCTCAACTGGAATCATCGTTTGCTGAAGAACATTGTAGTTCCAATAGTCAAGAAGCTATTGAACAAAACAAGCTACAAGTAAACACGTCTACGGTAAAAATTTATTTGGAACTGCTCTGAAAGTTTCCTATATGACATTTATAGGAACCCGAGAATGCAGAAGACGTACAAAATTGGTTTACTCCCACCATTACATTCTCTCCCTCATCGGGATATGTGGACTTGGACGAAGAGATTGAAGAAATCGCGAACCTTGCTAATCTCGACGAAAATCATGATCATACTTCTTCGGTGAGTACTTTGAAACAGATCACGTCTACAGTGAGATTTCATTGCACTCTCTCAAAGTTTCTTATATGCCATCTATAGGAGCCTGAGAACGCAGTCGAAGAGCAACATCGGTTCACGCCCACCATACCATTATCTCCATCACCGGGGTATGTGGACTTTGACACCGAGTTTGAAGAATTTGCACATTTTAATGAGATTGCGGACGACACATTTCCGGTAAGTATTTTTAATTTTTAATGCAAATTCACAATCCACCGAGAAATTTTCATTTTGCAGCCACTCGATTCTGATCGTTCTTGCGTCACACCGTTTTTGGCGAATTGAAAACCACCGATCCAGTCTCAATCTCGTCCAATTCCTCCAAATGCTGTCGATCAACCAAAACAGTACTTGTCTTAATAGTTAGCATTACTGGTTTATTCTGAATCTGGGAAAACTTGGGGAAGGTTCTAATATTTTTTAATTTGCGTGTAGCAAATGTTCTTCCCCGTCATCGATCATCCTTTTAATTAAAAATTTTCTCCGTTTATCTGTCTTCTAAAACCTCTTTTTCTGCTGCAATATAAAACCATTTTAGTTCCCAAAATTTATTCAATAAGTGCAGGCTCTAGTTTTGAACTGAGTAAAAAACGCCAAAATATGGGGGGAACATCAAATGCGGTATACTGGGAAAAGTAAAGATGGATGAAAAGAAACAATTTGAGTATTCTACTCTTCAGTGATAACAACAAGGAGGCGGGGAAATAGAAGGAAATTGATCTCTGAGAACTTTACGAGGATGTAAAAATAATGAGCATTGTACTTTTTCAAAAAATTGCGTAACAAGGGGAAAAATTTCTGTTACTCTCTCACGAGTGTAGCTTTGAGCTAAAAAAACGGAAGAAAGAATGAGCAGACGACAGAATGCACAATACAACAAAGACTAACAGGCATTAAAATTGATGGGCACATGGGATGAAGGAGTCATGGATGGGATAATGGGAACACGTAAAGTCTTTAGCTTGAAAATTGATTAAGTCCGATTAATAGAAGTGAGCCTTCTTGGCGAAAACAATAACGTCCTCTCTATTACGGTACAGCCATGCCGGATATTGGAAGTGGGCCGGCTCAAAGCGCACCATTCGGCAGTAAGTAAAGACTTTACTGCATCCAGGACACAGTCCGTAATTGTTCATGTCGAACTTATTGAAATTCCACGGAATCAAGGGTAGCGCAAGCTCAAAGAATTTGGTAGAGAGTTTACGGTCAAATTTCCAGTTGACGTCATGCACTTCGGCGATTGGCATGCCTTGAGCCCGAACCTAAATTTATACACAATAAAGAAATAAGAATATATTTTGAAAAACTCACGCTCGAGAAGCACGTGAGGACCTGATTGATTCCAAGATCAAACTTCTGGGCCAACATAATCTGAACAACTTGAGCCAGAATCAAGCATTCCTCTTGAGCAGTGAGTCTTCTTTCCGGGGCATCGATCCAAAATGCATCAGCGAGGAGGCGAGTATTATCCTGGAAAAAAGCAATGTTAGCAGCCCTATACAGACAAACGCGAAGCCACGATTTGCAATCTCATCATTTCAAAATAAAATCTACTGCGTAAACGTTCACTTATAGATTTCACTGACTATTGAAGTAACATAAATGCTTCTCTAAAACTGTTAAGTTTTTTCCTAACAAACTGACCTCCGGCATGTATTCAGGTCCGATGAAATTGATCTGCCATAGATTGATCCATTGACGGAATCTCGCGGGGAATCGAACTCCAAGAAGGGCATACTGATATTGCATTTTTCGCCAAATGTCCTCCTTGCTGTCGACGACAAATGCAGATTTTACACCAATCAGTTGATTGGATTCGAGCCAACTGATAAATTGTTCGTTGACTGAACGGAAGGTCTTCGCTCTGTTCACGTCTTCTTGTGTGACGCCTGAAAATTTATCATAGATCTTGATTGTTTTTTTTTTTGAAGGTTACAAACCTGTTGTCTGAATACAGTGCTCTGTGAGCTTCTGGTTGATAACTGGCATCACATGCATATTGAACATTAGGTTCTCTCTCTGAAAAATCATTTCATAAATGAAGTAGTAGGATTCTCAACTCACAATTTTATTGGTTTTAGTGTCCACAACGACAGCAGTGACTTGAATGATTTCCATCGGATAATCATAGTTATTCTCTTGGCATGTGGTTTTAATCTTGAGAACCACAAGGTTCTGGAATGGTGTAGATGTTTGGCTAATCATGCTCTACCTGAAATTGTAACAATAATTAGGAAAGGTGTAGAAATATATATCACAGAAATGTTAAAGAAGAAAAAAAAATGAAAAACCGATTCTGAAAAAACGATGCGAGAATAGAAAAAAGAGGAAATGCTGAGCTAGTTATGAAATGATGACTCATTGAAGATGCGTGCGTGTTGTTGTTACCATAATACACCATATTTGACGACAATTGCAGACACCTCTCCTTGAGACATCGGTTTTGGTCCGCAGAGTGGCGTCAGGTGTGGTGCCTAACAACAACAACAACAATAACAAAGACGCATTCTCACTAGGGAAGGTTTTAACTGGGTTGTGGAGTTTTTGGATGAAACTTGCATTTAAAACAATAGATTTCTTGTGGTTTCAAAAATGAATGGTGACCCCATGTTAATAAGAGAAAATCGTTATTTTTTGCGAAAGAACCTTGACAACCTCCCTGAATCAAAGTGTTTTCGGAAATATAGTACTGATGTATTTCGACAAACTGACGAAAATTTGTCCAATTTCATTTTTCAGGGCTTAACTAAAAACTGACATTTTGCGTCCACAACATCCTCTTCGCAGTTCTATTCACGCGGAATTTTTTTCAACCCAACAAAAAATGTCTTCTATCTGAAAAACCACTCCATAAAACATTTCCAAATAAGTAAGATTCATAGCTTCCAATCGATGGTTTTCATAAAAATAAATAATAGTATCCGCTTTCACAAAAAGCGTTCACAAAATCACGTCGGTGACAAATAAAAAGAAGACAAAATGACAAATAATTTAATAATGCGGGTGGTTTGATGATGGCAACAGTGTCGGTTTGTTGAGATTCAGAAGGCGCATCCAAGCATTTCAATGATTTCTTGAGATCGGCGAGCTTTGCGGAGACTGAGAGAGATGTCGTCGAGTGTTTTCTGGAAATCAACAAAAGTTGAGTATGCAGATACATTAGCTTTTTTTCATGCTTGTAACAAGACAAGCCAAAGGTTTTTCGTACTTTTTCGGCCTGAGCCCTGATTATTCAGGTATGATTTTTTTTGTCTAGCAGACGAAAAATAAGCCCAAACTACAGAGACAGTAATTTT
Source organism: Caenorhabditis nigoni (assembly GCA_027920645.1). NCBI lineage: Eukaryota > Metazoa > Nematoda > Chromadorea > Rhabditida > Rhabditidae > Caenorhabditis > Caenorhabditis nigoni. The sequence goes on from CP115869.1 coordinate 4,701,293, forward strand.
CAAGTTTTACAAGCTATTTTTTGATTGAATGCAGCCCGAACCACAGAAAAATTGAGAACTGTGTTTTTTGAGAAACATTAGATTTAAAATTTTTTTTGAATTTTAGGACTAAAATCATTTCTGTATTACTCTTATCCAGTAGCAAAGGACCTTGCCGCCAAACATTTATTTCAAGACACACCGTTGGTCCAACAGCGAAAGTAGCAGAAGCTTTTTGAATGAATACTTACGACTCCGATACTGTATCCCAAAATGTTTTGTCTATTTTGAAGGTTTTTGGCTCGTATTCGTTGATTTCCCTCCGATTCTCATGACAACTAAATTTTTCACAAAGTAGAAAACAACGCAAAAATGGGTTCCGGGGTACGGTATCGGAGGGTTCTACAGCAAAAGTAGCAAAAAAAATTTAATGAATCCATACGCCTTTGATACCGTATCCCGGAAACCAATTTGATGAAGAACATTAATTTGAGATACGGCATCGAAGGCTTATCCATCCATCAAAAAAAATTTAGCTGTTTTCGCTGGTGAACGGACATGACGATGCGTCTTCACAAAAAATGTTATCTTGAACCTTCCGTATTTCTCTATTACCAAGGTCCTGGTGTCACAAACACTGAGAGCAGTCTCAAATACCAAATTTTTCAAAAATTCACAAACTCTCACCTGCAACTCTTCCTTGTTGCGTCCAGTGTTGACTCTCTTGCGATAATTGTCAATGAGATCCACGAACCAGTTATGTTTCTTTGTCAAGATGGCCTGTACATAGCTCGAAGTCTCTGGAGCATTGGCTTTGGTCATCAGATTCAAGTCGTCGAGGAATTTGGTAAAGGATCGGAGTGTGCCCTGGAAAAATGAGAACCTTGGTTTGTTAGGTCAAATACCATAAATTTCGACTGAATGATTCCGGGCCTGCTGATAACGCTTCAAAATTGAAATTGTGGGCTTGTCAGCATACCAGATGATAGAGCTCAATGAGCTCTACATCGTCCTTTAAAAATGGACCAGTCTCCAAATCAGTAGCCGGGTGCGGGCCGAAAATATTGTTGGCCCGGACCAAGATTAAATTTTGGTAACTGGTTAATTTCTAGCCGAGGCCGTAGAGCTCTCTGAGCTCTATCATCTTGTTTGCTGTTTTTTTCACAATTTCAATTTTGAAACGAGTTATCAGCTGGATCGTGCCAGCATGGAAATAGCCAGTTGGCAAATCAAAAAATTCAACATTTAGAAAAAAGTAAAAACTCACGTCAGCTTCCATTTTAACCAAATTTGCTGCATGCTCCAGCACGATTGGTTCCTGTGGTGGCTCCTCCGACTTCATTCGTTTTGCTGCTGGTTCTCCAGAAGTTCCCGGTTGATCCTTGTCGTCAACCTCCATCGGCTCGTCAGCTTCTCTTTTCTTGTTATCCGATTTGGCATCCTCGCCAGCCTCCTCGATTTTCTTATCCTGCTCATCCTTGTTTTTCTCGGATTTGACGACTTCATCTGCTTTTTTGGGGTCTTCATCCTTGGCATCATCCTTAGCTCCCTCCTCCGTCTTGGTTTCAGCCTCCTCCTTCTTTTCCTGCACCTCATCATTTTTCTTCTCATCAGCATTCAGCTCTTCAGCAGCCTTCACGTCTTCTACGGGCTTCTCATCAGTCTCCATGGCTTCCACTTTAGCATCCTCAACTTCTTTCTCCTTCTTTTCTACTGCAGCCTCCTCTTTCACCTCTTCAGCCTTCTCATCAGCTTTGACCTCATCTGTATCTTTTTCAACAGCATCTCCTTCCTTGGTTTCCTCAGTTTTCGCAGCTTCAACAATCTCCATTGGCTCTGCTTCTTCTTTCTTTTCACCTACAGTAGCATCCGTCTTCTCCACTTCTTTTGGCTCCTCAACTGGCTTGTCTTCATCAGCATTGACGACATCTCCGGTACTTTCAGCTTCCTTCTCATCAGCGTCCACCTTCTCTTCTGCTACCACGTCATCAACTTTCTCCTGCCAAGCGGTCACCACGTCTTCAGTCTGCTCATCATCCTTCTTCTCTTCTACTTCTTCATCTTTCTTATCCTCTTCAGCCTTCTCATCCTCAATCGGCTCATTTTTCTCCGCCTCATTTGCATCAGCTTTCACGACGTCTTCAGCAGCTACCACAGCAGCTTCATCAGGCTTATCCTCCTCTGCTTTCTCCTCAGGTTTCTCCTCTTCCTTATCCTCCGTTTCTACAGGCTCAACAACAGCTTCTGGCTCTTTTGGTGCTTCTTCATCAGCTTTGGTTTCTTCGGCCACTTCTTCTTTTCCAGCATCAGATTCCTTCTTCTCCATGACACATTCTTGAGGAGCATCTAGCGATGTTTTTGCAGAGAACGGGTCGTCTGGATGTTCAGGTTGAGCAAATTCCACCGCAGTTGTATTGGAAATAGGTGGTGGCGACGACATTTTACCTGAAATTTGAAAAATTTTTAGTTTTGGAAGAAAACAAAATGAAGAAGGGAGAAAAGGTGAGAAGAAAGAAAATGCCCGCATATTTAATATATTTGGACGAAGAACCGGTCAATAAGATAAACAAAAACGTATTGTTCATATGTTTTACGGTCACTTTGACTATTTTCGAGAATTGCCGACTTGACGCTCCAGACTTCTGAAAATGAAGAAAACAGCCAAAAACCCACTGAAAAATGCGTTTTTGTTGATTTTATCGACCGGTACTGGCTAGAACGCAAAACGGGTGGATATCTCACTCTAGTGCATCTGCTGGTACAGATGAGCACTGCGGACAATAGGAAATAGAGGGGCAGACAAAGTCCGGAGGTGTGGAATGGGGAAGAGAGTGTTGAAGAGAAAAAGAGTGTCATAATGGATAAGAATGCATATTTGTCGGATTGCCTCCATTGTACTAGAGAAGAGAATTGGATTGCGCGCTCAGAATCTCTAGAGATTAAACTAAAAGTATTATCCTATGATATGAATTAGTTTTACTCAACTAAAAACTCTAAAAATCTAAAGAAACCACGAGGAAAGTTCTAGAGATGGGGGGAAATATAACTAAGCCTACGGGAGAGGATGTGGGAGAAGAATAATGAATCACTTTCGCTTTTTATGAGTGGCGACGACGACATCTACATTTTTTCTTCGTTAAGGTTTCAAATAAGAAAATTGCATCTAAATAAAAATTTCACATTAAAAATCAATAGGAATGAGAAAATTGAAAGATACACGACAAGGATGGGACTAGATGGCCCTTGGGTCTTAATTAACGACTTTATTGGGAAAACTTATTGTGTAATGTAGGTGGGGCAACTCTATTTCTCCTGGGAAGGCCTTAGGAATTCTCTTGTGGAAAGCAATTTTGGGTTTTTGTGATTTTAGGCCAAGAAGGTCTAAAAACACAGTGAAAATTTAGACGGAAACGGAATACGAACATCAAAATGCCTTTCTAACACTATCTGCTGTTTTTGTGATAGAACAAAAAAGCCACCACCCACAAAAAAAAAACGTAAATCACACTGATCAAGGTCTAAAGAAATGGGAAGGTTTGGAAAAAAACAGAAAAATGGTAAGCAGTAGAAAAAGGTTTGATAACAGAGACGCCGAGTAAATACAACATTCACTGTCTGTGTGACAATAACTGTTGTGGGGCTGGAGCTAGAGAGAAAAGAGAGTGCAGAATCGATCGAATGGGAAAGAATGGGGGGACGCTCTTTTGACCGAACGACTGGGACAACATACGGGCTTGGTGCGTACTGGGGGGAAAGGGCCGTCTGTTATGAGGGCGGGTGGCAAAAGAAGACAGAGAGAGCGAGAGAGTGGAGGTTGTACGGACGGCAGAGAGGAGGCAAATGGTGCATGTGTCACTTCTACTCCCAGTACTGGTCCAGATGGCTGTGCGTCTTCTTCGTGTGTGTGTGTACTTATGCGTATCTTACCGTCCTTGGGCTAAGAGATGTGGGTGGTAGGAGAGATAGAGGAGAGAACGACTGGTTGATGGATCGGTGAAGAAGACGAAGAGACCGTAGGCAATTATCGTTGGGTGCTAAAAGGTTTCGGAGAGGATGAACAAAGAAATCGAGGAGATAACTTGGTTGATTCCAAAACTTTTCTGAAGTCTTAAGTATGAAGAGTGAAAACTAAAAGAGATTATGTTTATGAAATTTGTCACTACAACATTTACAGAGCAGTTAAACAAGATTTGAATGTTTACACAACATTTTTCTGAGAAACACGCGATTGAAAAAGACCAAAAGTGTAAATTCTGATAAACAAATAATAGCGAGCTGAGAAATATCAAACTAGGTTGTTTTTTTTTAATTTTTTGTTAGGTTAGATTACTGTACAAACAAACGAAAAAATGCAGAATGTGCCTGAATCAAGTTAGAAGCTTCAAACTGCAGAAATTTAAAATTGTTCCTTTCCGAAATATGCTTTCTAGAACTGTACCAAGTTTTTGAATTTGTACAAAACTATAGAACAAAATTGATGTGGACATTTATGACAAAAAAGAGGTTCTGAGCGCCTGAAATAAACACAGGGATATTTAAAGATACTTTTTCTTGTTTCCTATGAATTTTGTTGTTTTCAAGTTCAGATGAAAAACAAAAAAAAAGCAAAAAATGGAAATTTGTGTACCTGAACAAATGAGCTTTCGGGATACGACTTTTAAAAATAAAACTGAACCATACACCACAGTTTAACGAGATCAACTGAACCGTAAAAACTGTTGCTGTACTTTTCGGCTGATAGTGATAAGTGAATTCATAACTTTCGGAATGTTCAAGATGAACTTGCAAGGTTGAGAATATTAATTTCATTTGAAGAGACAAGTGCAGAACCGTACCGTCATCCTAAGAGACTGGGGACACCTTGAGTAGGCCACTGTAGAGCAATCAGACCGTTTTCAAAAACTCAGTTTAGGATTCTACAAAGCCCAAATCCACAAGGCTGCTGTAACCAACCGTTCTCTGAAATACCTCAATCTCTGAATGCCCCAATCTCTGAAATTCCTTATTCTCTGAAATGTCTCAATCAAGCGGAAGTCTTAAGTTCAACATGCTCCATTTGATCTGATGAAAGTCCGTCCTAAACAGTCACTTTGAGTTCAAGTCTCTCGGTCCTTAGAAGAGACCCCAAACATTTGTCAACTGCTATAAAATTGGTGATATTATTTGACGAATAATTTATCAGTTGAATTTTTTGACATCTTCTGAAAAAAAATAGAAAAGTGTTGATAAATGGTGGGTTTCTTCTGAAGCAATTACGGTATCCAAACGTGGTCCACTGAAGAATGCTGATGACAGTATTAAAAAAAAAACATTTGTCTTGTGTCACTTTGTTATGTTTGGGACATCATCTTTTTATACATTAATACTACAGTATCCTCTGCCTTTTTTTACAATTTTTTCAGTTTTCTAGTCTACCGTATTTGTTTTAATAGCAGCCCATCCTCTACGCCTACTTTGAGTTAGGATAAGCATAATAACTGCTGTAATAGATACCAAACATTTTACCAGTTAGTAGATTGTTGATATCTTTTATAGCAACCGAAATAATTGAGCTCAAAGTTCACGCTCTGGGTGGGTTTCTAGTACAGCAGTTACGGTACAAGCGTCTCTTACGGAGATAATCTCTCATCAAATTTGGTTAGGCGAATGAACTTTCTGATCTGTGATCAAACATTCCGGTTGACAGTGGAGCCTTATTTTTGAAAAACTGAAAATGGACGTTTCATGAATCGTGAGGATTTATATCAATTTCCGCTTGGATAACCATCGTCAGAATCTTATAATGATCTTTGAAATAGCAGTTGATATGCCAAAAAAGAGGTTCTAAATGCCTGAAATGCCTATATTGTTGGCACTTCAAACTCTCGGATTTTATTATTGAAATGAAAAATTTTCCACAAACCTTACCAGCACCGACCGATCAGACCCGATGAGCGTTATCCGAGCACGTGTACTCGACAACCAATCTTGAATACAACGGCAGGATAGCGCTGATCGTGAATATCAGTTGAAAATAAGAATAAAAAATTCTAGAAAAGTACATTGAACGAGTGACAGAAAGTTTGGAGCGGCGGCGGTGGTCGCCTGTTTTTATCACAATCTGCTGCCTGGTGGTGTCTGTCTCCGAGCATTTAAAGAGGTGGAGAGAGACGACGCAAAGTAGATGAGAATGAATGATAAGGTTCTGATGGTCTCGTGGCCAAGAGATACGCGACGTTATTACCCGCATAAGAATTAGCAGTGTGTGCTCGATGATTCTTTTGATTTCCCCTTCTTTTGTGCAGCAATCATCACCAGTGAAACCCAATATGTTTTTATAAACTTTGCAAATAACCGTCTGGAAGCGTCACAAAGGAATAATATAAACAAAACAGATGAAAACATATTTTATTACTAAAAATGCAATAAACACTCAACCTGTTCAATAGAACTTCTTAGAAGTCTACTGCAACACCCGAAACATAATAAACGGATTATTGACACCATAGAAAAATAAGATATATACAGTTTCTTTTAGATATTGACGCTTTTAGAACATCAGATGTGTTTTGCTCTTTCCGGATGCAATCTTGATGGATCCACTCTTCTGCACTCCAATCTTCCTTCTCACCACATACCACTCAACGAGAAGTGCAGTTACAACAAGTGCCAAGCAGATCAGAAAGAGGTTCCTGGCCCATCTAGAAATGTTTAAATTTAAGAAAAAATGACGTCAGCAGTTTTGATAAAATCTTACAATGGCACCGAATGATCTCTCTGCTCTCCATTCAGCTCGTAGTACTCTTTCAGTGCGTACCCCACATCGTCCACCAAATCTTCAATCACTTTTGCTAGTGGCCAGCCTGAAACACCAACTTTTTTGAGTCCCTAAATTATGCGCCCACCTTGCACCAACGCATTGTTCACCTCGCTTTGAATATTCGGCAGTAGGACTCGAAGACGTGGAGAACCTGGAATATTTGAGGTGAGCAGAGATATTTGTGTTCTGGTTTTTCTGCCAAGAATTGTACCTGTGTGAAGTCTGACGTATGGAATTTTTCTGGCGTCGTTGACCACTCCATCGATAACAACGAGCTGAAGATTGTGGATTTTTGAAGGGAATAAGAAAATATAATTTACCGCTAGAAGGTTGGTCTTTGAGCAGGATTCAGAAGCACCGAACCATCGTTCGTAGACTTTCCAAGAATAAATCTAAAAATCCATACTACAGTACCGGTCAATAAGATAAAAATGCCTATTTTTCCGTTGATTGTCGGTCATTTTTGACCATTTTCAAGAATCTGGAGCTCGGTGGCCAAGTTTTCGATCACTTTGAAAGTTTTGGAAGATGTAAAACAAGCTAGAAAACTTCAAATTCTTAGAATTGTTCAAAAATACCTAGTTTTCCAGTTGTTTGCCGACCGATTTCTGAAAGACACGCATTTTCCACATTTTCAGAACAATTTCAGCCGGAAATGAGTGTTTTTCAGAAATCGGCAAATGCTGAAAAACTAGAAATTTTCTAAAATTCCTTGAATGCTAAATTTTTATTAAAGGTCTGTTTGACATTCTTCAAAATTTTCAGTGATCGTAAACTTGACAGCTGAGCTTCAGACTACTGAAAGTTGTGAATCTGGCTGAAAATCAACAGAAAAGTATATAAAATTGTGGATTTTCAAGTGGAAAATGGTCAAATATATGGCCCCACAGAGTAATCCAGAATTTTTCAATTTTTTAGGAATTTACTGAAAGTATTTTTTAAAAATCAGAGCTATGTGCATTTTTTCTCACAAATCAGTAAAATCCATTATCGGTTCACAAATGACACGATTTCAAGTTTTAAATCAAAATCCTTCTGACTTTTTTGGCTATTTATTGGTTGAAATAGGGAAAAATTGGCAATGACAAAAACTATGCTCTTTTTTCTTTAGTGTTGTTTTCATATCTTCATAGAAATGCAAAAAAGGCTTTCTACTGTTTCAGAAAGATAGTTGCAAAAAGTAATTTGCCTTGCGGCTTTTCTTTTTTTTGACCATTATTCTCAAACTTGGCGTCTCGGCTCACAGGCCGATCTATACGCCGCCTACCCTGGCTATCCGCGACAGCCAGCCAGGCCCCCAAACACGATGAGAAACGACGACGATTATATAGTGTCCTCCTAGCGAGCGGCCGACATCTCCCGGGTTCCGCCGCCCGCTATGGTTTAACGTGGTCCTCGCGGCGAGAGATAAAGCGATAGGAGGAGACGCAGAAGTCAGAGACACAATATCCTCAAAAAACGACTAAAACGACCGTTGGCGACGGTCAAAAGTGCTTTGAGGGGTAAACGAGGGTGAAATACACAAATATGATATTTATTTTGCTCGAAAATCAGACGAGTTTCTGAGAAAAAGCAGAAAAAAACACGTGGACATAATAATAAGTTTCATTTTCAATATTTTCACTCTTAAAATGGTTGTGGCTGTATTTTTACCTTTTTGACGGTTGATTATTCTTGTTTTTTTTCTCGTATTCAGTGTTTTATTGAACCAAAAAACCCGTCACAGGCAAAACTTTAGTTATTCTGGTTTGAATAAGTTGAATTTGAATTTTGATTTTCATAATACTGTCAGTAATTCAATATGCGAATTTTTGTATAAAGCAATTTCACAGCTCTCTCCCCATTTTCAACACTCTTGAATGTATTCCAGGACACGTCATGCATACAATAATCGCCCTCTTTTGACAAAAAAAAATGGTTCGTAATAACCGAGTTCCTCTTCCTATTCCACTTTAGCACACATATTGGACCAATTTGTTTTCTCCTCGTGCTACGTTTTTTTCTTTGCCCCTAGTAGAGTTTCCTACCTTCAAGAACTTCCGCACGTTTCCGACAATGCCAGTGATCATGTCCCCATCAATCTGGTCGCATTCATTATCGAAGAGGCACGCGTACTCGGATTTCTTCATGACATCATTGGCAGAAGCTGGTTGCTCGAGTTGTTTAGCTAGAAAATTACATTTTCGTTGGCTGGGAGGTATCGGCCAGGTGTGGGAGTGAGACTTACTGATTATCACGGCTAGCGTCGACGCGTTGCCATTGGTGAACAAAGAGCGATATCTGGAAAATTAGATTTTGAGAGGGGGAGAAATTGAAAGTGTAATTACTTGTTATACGCCTTCTCGATTCCATGGACATTTGTGTAGGCTAGTTGGTGGTGGAGATCACAAACAAAGGGAAGTCGTGGAATGGTGTAACAAACGGATCGGTGCTAGAAAAATTGGATTTCAGAAAAGTGTGTTTTTTTCAAGATTGTATCGGTATGAAATGTCAATGTTTGTCAACTTCCCACTGTCATTTTTTACAAAAATTGTCTTGGTTTCTGAGAAAGGTTATAAAGCGTTTGAGCTCAATAATCTCGGTTTCTATTAGAAATATCAATAATCTGAGAATTGATAAAATCTTGGTGATATTGTGATCAATATTTCAATTGTTGAAAATTTAGGATCAAGATAATTGAGCTCAAATGCCGGATATGATGGACTTCTATTAGAGGGTGAACTAGCATCAACCTACCCAACTTTAGCAAAAATTATCCAAGTTTTTAAATTTATCATAAAATTGAAAAAAAACCAGTATCATTTTTCCAGGAGCCGAGATACAGTATGCCAAAATTGACAGTGTGAATATCTATTCATTACAGGCGTTACGATACTTGCAGCAATTCAACACTTCTTTCCTGTGAAATTTATTGCATCTACAGTTATTGTTAACACTCTTATAGAAGACCACCTGTACTTTCTAATATGAGACAGTTTAACTCGGTTTCTGTAGAAGATATCAAAAAGTGGTCAACAGAGAAATATTTGTGATATTGTGATAAACACTTTTTGACCATTTTTTGACGCAATTTTGACCATTTTTTGGCACAGTTGACCATTTTTTGACACATCATACAGGAATTGAGATATTGAGGATCAAAGTTAGGTTAGGCGTTCTGCTAGAGTTTTACCGGTAACTGAGTTGTTACATCAGTACTGTACCTATTATAGTGACGGTATGTCTTCTATAGTCCATGACACTAATACTACAGTAACCACCGTGACTTTTATTTTCTGAATATTTCTAGTGTTTGTTTCAGTCTTAATACCTTTCCAAGTTCAAAGTTTCCCTATTTAGTTCCCCTGTTTCTACCTCACACGTTTCTCAGAAATATGACTCAAGACTAGCTACTCGTATTGCCGCTCTTCCTTTTTTTCTATTTTTGTTTCACAACTCATCATGTTTCCAATTAGTTCTTCCTCTTTTTTTTCTGTTTTTGCCTCTCCCCATCCCATTACCTCGGTCCCCGCTTCACTATTTCATATGCATATAAAATTTCGGGTAGTACACCAACATAGTGACTTTTCCCATGCATATCTCTCCCTCTTTTAGTCTTTTACGTGTTTGCATTGTCTCGTGGCGGGGACCCCTCTGTGTTGATTTGGTGGTCCTGGTTTTTTTTTCGTGGTTCTGGAGGGCTCGTTTCCGTTGCAGGAAACAGGAAGATGGGAGACATCAAATGAATACATATATATATCATTTTTTTTGTGAGGAGTTGCGTGTGTCTTTCTGTGGCTCAGAATCCCTTCCTAAGGGGAAGAAAAAAAAGCAAAACATTACCCATATATATGACAAAAAGAAATGAATTCATTCACTGTTTTTGTTTACAACTTATATAATGTTCAGGAAGCAAGCGAAGACAAAGCAGAGGGGATATATGATGTGCAATAACACAAACTTTTTTGCATTTCTTTGTTTTTAGGCTTATCTTGAAAAAATGAGCATGATTGATCCACTCTATGGGAAGTTCCAAAAAACTTCCAAAAATCTTTGCTCTTTTTCGCCCCTTCCGATTCTCATCTCAAAAAGAACATTTTTGAACTTTTTTTCTCTCTGTGTAAAAAACTTTACAAGGGTCCTCAAGAAACCTGCCGAAAGAGGAAGGAAGCATATGAGGGGAAAAAAGAGATTTCTTTTTGTTGTCGAGAAGAATTTTCAATACAATAGACAGGAAAGAGAAAGAATAAACTAGGGTTTTTTTGGGGAGGAAAGGAGCACAAATTGCGTTTACGGCGGTCCCCAACAATGTTGTTCACCTTAAGGGTGCCGTTTCTAGAGGAGACCTTGAATGACTAATTTTTTTGACACATCCATTGTTCAAATTTCAGAGTTTTGAAGGATTTCTCAGTTCAATTTAGTTTCAAATTCAGATCAAAATTTTATAGGGATTCCTCCCTCTCCGAAAAGTTCAAAGTTTCTCTTCCCCATTTTTTTAATCCAGCAAAAATTCGTCATATCAAAATTGTAGAATCTAAGCTAGCACACGACTTTCGCTTCCGTCGACGTAAAAAGAAAGCAAGCGCCGATTGTCTTTCACTTGATTGGTTTCATAAAGATGAGCCAAACACTAAATATGCAAATAGAAAAAAGCACGGCGTCGGTCGTCGGCGTCGTCTATTTTTCCACGAGGCTTTCCTTTCTTATTCTTCTCCACACTCCCGACATTGACTTTTTGAGATGGCCGTTCAAAAGTTTTGGGCACAAAGTATACTTAAGAAGAAAATAAGTAGAGGCTTTTTTTGGGGATTCTGGACGAAAAAATAAAAAAGGAAAAAAAGAAAAGACGAAGAAACTGGCTCAAGCGGAGTTTGGAAAAAGAAAAAATAATTGGGTTTCTAATTGCGGGTTCAAGAACGCTTGAGTGATTTGTGAGACAGGGAAAATGGGAAAACGCGAGGAGGCAGAAGCCAAAACAAAGAGAATATATAATTCGACACGTATTTTCAAAACAAAGCAAAAAAAACCTCTATTTCCCTGTTACCTACAACTATAGTTTTTTTTTACTCAGAACCAAATAAAAAATAAAAAGAGTACTTACAAAGCTTGGCTCGGTGATCGGAGATGGGAAGTTGCACGGAGAGAATATGGGAGGCACAGGAATCTGACCCCCTCGGGTATAGACCGTTAGTAGGCAGATGGCGAGTAGCAGGCGCATCATTTCTGTCGAAAACTTAGGACATTTTGTGTGTATGTGTGCGAGTCGCCTCCAAATAATATGCTGACCGAGAAAATATGTCGACTGATTCACCAAAACCGGAGTTGCTCTGGTGGGGGGCCCCAGCGACGGTCGGAGGAGAGTCTCGGAGACGCGCAAAGGGGCGCGCCAATGCGCTCCGCCCACTTTGGCGCGAGGGCTGTCCGTAGTGAGACATTGGGCAATAGGAAAAAAGGAAAAATGGGGCTTATAGTAGTGAACACTGGACTTGAAAACATTTTTTTTCTTTCTAAGGAGTGGAAGACGGGGCCCTCACACTAAGAGAATTCCACTCTTAATACCCTTTTGTTCATACTTCGGGATTGCCTGATTGAGTTTGTTTTGCTGGAGTGTGCTCACCAAACTTTGTACTTTTTCATAGCACTAAAAAGAACGAGGAGACCAAGATACAAGTTTCACGAGGATCCGAAGTTTCACAAGGTACTCCAAATCAAGTATTAATGAATATTCAAATGGAAGGCACTTGGTGTATAAATTAAGCAGTTTTGAAGTTTCTGAATGAGATTCTCAGAATGAAGATGACGAAAAAAAACGGAAGTAGTAGTTGTGGGAATTTGGCTGAAAATTTATTCTGAATAAGAATATAACACGAAAGAAGGACAGGATTTTTCAAAATTAAATAAAAAATTGAAGTTATAGAAAGTTTACCAATTTTTGCGTAAAAACTTATTTCTAAAGACACTCCGTTCTTGGCAAATATAATATTTCACCTGGAATTTTTTTAAAAAGTGGTTCTTAAAATTTTTTGAAATTACATGAAAAAATTACAGAAAACCCGGACCGAAATTGACATGACCGGGTTTTGGAAATACTGAAAATTTCTCAATTTTCAAACTTTTTGCGCCTTTTTGAATTTTTCGAAGTTTCATGGTTACCATGGACCATTTTTCATTTGAAATTGTTGAAATTCTGCATTTTTTGTGTTAACCTTAAAGGCCCACAAACTCTCCTGCTTGTAGGAATACAGTTCCTCCCAAAATTTGATTTTCTTGTCTCCAAAAGTGCACCATTTTGTAAAAGAAGATGCCCGTGCTGAAATATTCACTCGAATTTCGTGCCCGATGTGGCACATTTTGAATAATTCACCATTGTGTACTCAAACTTCTTCCTCGTTTTCCCATCCTCCCCCCAAAAATGTTTCAGAAGTTTCGTGCAAAACTTCAAAACTTCTCCCTTTTATGAATATTTGATCTGTATCAAATTTTATTGGGTTCATCTATTCAGCAATGGCTCATAAAAAAGATGGACAAACTCACTTGGCAACACACTATACGTCATTTGCTTTCAAGACGGGAGTGCTTGTTCCTCCCGAGGGAGATCTAGAGGATGGAGAGAGTGCTTTCTAAAATGTTGCAACCTCAAAAATCTATTCAAGGGCATTTTTTGTTTAAGGATCACTTTTAGGACCTTTTTTTGAGAGCTATTGTGTAATTCAATCCCATTTTGGAGGTAAAGGTTCTCCATGACATTTTAAAGCGCACTCCAAGAAGCACTTACTACAAACCACAGAACAACGAAATATAATAGCATATGTGAAATTTGTATTCATATATTTCCCGACGGTCTAGAAAAACTACATCTGCGTCATTCTCTTGTTTTCCGACTCTCATTCCCAATACATCCAATATTTCCAGCAAACTTTTTCCCTGCCATTCATTTTTCAGTTACTTCCAGCTCGTGGGATCTCACTCTAGAAAAGCTATTCGAAGGAAAAGTACCCGAAAAATAATTTCCGTTAAGGAGAGAAAAAGAGTCGGCTAAAGGGAAGCAATTTTCTTCAAGGAATGGGGTAAAAAGAAGTGGTGGTGGAGAAAAGACGAAGAAGGCACAATGAACCGAACCATTTATTGCTTTTGTAACTGCCTGCAAATTGACTTTACGATAACACATTCCTGAATTGAGGCTAAGAAAAATGGAGCGAGAGAGATACACAAAATAGACATTTCCTAGAAAGTGGATTTGATTGGAAAAAAAAAGTATGGAGAAAAAGATTGGGGTCATAATGCGCATTCTGGGGAAAGAGCAGCACATTCAATATCGTCACTTCTTGTAAAATTGGAGGAAAAAGAGTGTGATGGGGGCTTTGATGGGAAAGTCTAAGTTTATTGAAAATGTTAAAAATAAGGTGGAAGCAGGGAAGTTCGGAATAACCTTTTTCGGAATTTCGGAATTTCGGAATCTCGGAATTTTCCGATTTTAAAATTTTCGGAATTTCGGAAGTTTCGGAATTTTTCAAATTTCGAATTTTACAGCGGAAATTTCATTTTACCATCACGAAAACGCAAGAATCTTTCGAAAATTGACAAAAAAGATATTTACAGGGCAAAAAAGATCAAAATCAATTATGTTCGAGACCCGCAGCTAAATGTTTCCTTTCGTACTGTGGTCGAAAAAATTTCAATTCCGAAAAAATGCTTTGGAAAAATTCCGGTCGGAATTTCATTCTGAAAAAATCTTTCGGAATTATTCCGACCGGAATTGCATTTCGAATTTTTTCATCGGAATTATTCCGGTCGGAATTTCATTCCGAAAATCGACGGAATTTTCGAAATTTTCGAAATTCCGAATTCCGTTCCGAACATCCCTGAGGTGGAAGGTTCAACAATATTAGAGGTGGAAGGTTCAAAAATATTAGATAGTAGTCGAACAGGACATAAAAATGAGTTTAAAACTCTGTCTTGACATTTTGATATATCTTCGCATGACGAAGTAACAAAGTAGGGTTTGAATTGTTTTCGTAAATAAAAAACAACATCGAACAAGATAACAAAAATAAGGGAAAACGGCAATTGAAAATCTGGTTACAGTTGAATAGTTGTACCACTTCGGTGAAAAAACATGAGAACTGTAGCCCATGCTCCAAGGGGGCATCGAAATAGGGGGCATTGTGCTCAAAGGGGCATTAGCTCAAAGGGGTCATTATGAAGTTGTCTCTCTGTACCCATATATGTGTACCAATTTTTCAAAAAATTCTCAAAGATTATCTGAAAACACCTTTCTTGTAAGAGACAGTCCTAAAATGACTCCTATCAGTAAGTGACCTCTATAAGTAAATGCCCCCTTTGAGAACAATGTCCCTTATTTCGATTGTTTCTGGGAGCATGACCCATAGTACAGGCGATTTCAAAAGAAAAAGAGATTTAGAAAGTTTTGATGTTTCAGATGTGTTTTTTTTTCAGAAACACACTTTCGATAACTGTAAAACTAAATTTGTAGTCGGAAATCTACTCGCATGTGTTGTCATGTTGGCAAAAGGTGTGGTGACAAAATGACCGGTAGCAAATGGTCTTGGAGCCTTTTCCAACCTTGATTTTTGACAAAAAAACTCATTCTGAATTTTTTCTAAAACTTCTAGGTTAAGCAGAAAAAATAGCTTCCATGAAAAATGGTATTTTTTTTGGAATACTAAAAGTTTTATCAAATTTTGAACCGTTTTTCATTTTTAACTCGTTTATTGCATTCAATTCCGTCCTGTTCAAGAATTGAAGCAACAACAATAGTCTTGGTTTCCGCTTGATCGGCGTAGGTGGACTTCTCGAAAAATGATGCTCATTTTTTATCAGGATAAGAACGTTTTGAACTATAGTACTCCTTGAAAATTGATATCCAGAGACTACATTTTATTTCACAATTTGAGAATAATTTGTAAAAAAAAAAGAAAATACCGTATTTCCTCTTAAAAATCCCCCCTGCAACGTTCTCCAAAAATATAAGCAACAAAGAAGTCCAAGCTAAAAAGTTAAGAAACATAAGATCATGGACTTCTATCCGAAAAAATATGAAACTCACGTATCCCAGAAATTGATTAGAGTACTCTCTTCCAAAATTCCGAAATTCGATTCTTCAATTTGTGTTCAGCTTCAATATTTTTCCTATCAAATGATGATTCATTATAATTCCATGATTCTCTGTATGAATAAAATTGTGTTCCGATTTTTTTTTTTCATGTTCCACCCATCCAGTTACGAGTAAATATCTCATTTTCAGACTCGTTCCAAATCTATGTGACGAACAAGTTCATCTCGATGACTCCACTTGCTTATTCATCAGACATTATCCCGAACTGCACGTCTGAAATCCAATGATGGATGAGTATATCCTCAGAATGATGCATAACTTGTACAAAACGCCCAAACACACTTGTCACTTTTTCCATAATTTATTCTCGTACATAGACCTTTTATGTTTTTACACGTTATCAAATTTCAAAGGAACGTTTTTTTTGTTGGGGACAGGAGATCGGGGTGAAAAATCATCAAATACAACAAAGGGAAATGCAGTGAAAGATACAAGTAGAAGTTGGAAGAGGGAAAAAGTTGATAAATGGAAGATATCCGTATATCAGTACCTAGTGCAATGATTCTGAACTACAAAAAAAACAATTTAGGCTTCCTCCTCGGAAATACATCTAGAAACGTGGCGATTGCTGCTGGAAATCACTGTATTTCTGGGCGATCCGCTAGTTTCATAGATTGAAGTCGCCAAGTAGAAGGCGTTGCAAGCGAATTGAGAGAAATACATCATTTGGGCGATCGCTGAAAAAAGCAAGGGGTTAAAACGGATCATCGTATCATCATCAATAACTTTTTGCGTGCGGGATTCTGACCCAACGTCTTCTTTACTCGTCAAAAAATACCCGGAGAAAATGGATTATCGAAAGAAAGGGAGCGAAGAAGTTTCAAAATTGAGTTTTCCCAGAAAAAGATGAACATTTTTGCTTCTTCTTCTTTTTTTTTGGGTTTCCGTATTTTTTCTCACTTTTTTGGGGGGGGGGGGAAACCCGGAAGAGCACAACACACAACTTACGTTCTAGGACTTGCACAAATTCGTGCTCCAAACTTCGTTCGTCATATGAAGCCCAGGCACGGAGAATGTGGGAGGGAAGGTTTAGGAAAAGGTTGAGCACGGAGATCAAAATCGAACGCATTACCATAGCGGTTTTCTTTTTTGGATTTCCGTAGTGGACACGTTTTACACTCTGAAATTTGAAAATAATTGAATTATTCGGAAAATTGGACCTACCGAAGTGTTAGCAGTAATAGAAATGGCTAGCGCTACATGAGCCTTGTTATCCAAGCTCTCGGTTTCACCAGGTGTAGAAAACCGTTTGGTTGTTGGCCCACTGATTGCATATCTTCGATCTACAGTAACTCGATCCAGGCCATCCATCGAGAATGGCGAGTAACAATGAATAAGGACCAAAAAGTCCAAAGTTATCCGTAACAACGAAGGTACCGCGTAGAACAAAAATATATCTACCAGATGGATATGCTTCCAAGCACTTTCATGAAACACATCATATTCTCCACACATTTTCTCCTTATCCCGATAGGTCACAATAGCAAGTGTATAGATTTGAAACATGCTAACCGCGCCAGCCAAAATCCTGAAAGTCATTAATTGTTTGGATGAATTTTTAAATTTTTTTCTCACTTCAATGCATTCCTTGGTTGTCTCCAAATCGTTCGATATTTGAATGGATGAAAAACTGCAACGTATCGAAGAACCGACAAAAAGAACCAACACCAAACAGAGAAAGCCGATGTTGAGTGTATTAGGTAAATTCCAAACTGTAATTCAAAAAGTTAGAAGAGCCGTGAAAAACAATATAAAGGTTACCTTGCAAGTTGTGCTTAGTACCACTGTTGGAACTTCTCCTTTTGGTGTGATGTGGAAAATTGCTTGCATAAGAAGTGCACATAATGTAATGGAATCCCCTATCTGGAATTATAACATTTCGTGAAATTTAGATCGAGAATTACATCACTTTAAAAAAAAATTAAAATTAGGTACCGCATTTGCTCCTATAACTCGTCCAATACATGTTTTTGGAGCTCAATCATATTGATTTCTTCTAATGATGATCAAAAAGACTCAACTGATAAACTATTTACCATAATATCAAAAACATTTTATCAGTTGACAGATGCGTAATATCTCTCATAGGAATTGAGATAATTGAGCTCAAAATTCAGGTATTGTAAATTTTTTGTTCACCGAGTTATTGCTATTCTACAATTCCGTTATCCTTATTTTCTTCAGCCTCCAAACTTATTTCCAGCGCGTTCTCATTGTGTTATAACAGTTTTTATGAAATTATAATTAAAATTTCGACAAAATCGTGATTTTTTAATTGTGCAGTACTTGCTTCACTACAAACCCACCCTTTACGCGCATTTTCAGCTACATTATCTTCGTTGTTTTGAAAGTTATCACAAAAGTGATCATTGACTAAATCTTTATCATAATATCAGCAATAGTTTATCAATTGACCAATTTTTGATATCTTTTATAGGAACCGAGATAATTAAGATTGAAGTGTATCCCCTATTTCACAACTTTTACATCCTTATGTTCCTTAGTCTCCACATTTATTTTCAGCGTTTCTCCCCAATCTGATTTTTCATCTATTCATAAGATTCCCACGTTCGACACACCACATAGCCGGCTGTCTTCTTCTATCTCACACTTCCTTCATTCACTTGATTCAATTCTCAGCAACCACTAATTACACACATTGCTCACCACTAAACTTTGCTCCAACTTGTTGGAAATAATTCTCGGAATATTTGTTTTCGTGTTTTACTCGTCCAGAAAAAAAACTTACCGACATGGCAGCCAGTGGTAATCCCGACGTGGTTTCAAAACGGACAACACTTTTTCTGAAAAAAAGCAAAAACATAATGGAAAATCAAAAATCGTCGACAAACAGATAAAAATCAGCAGCCACGTGATCAATAAAATAAACTCACCTTGCAAGTCGTATCAGCTTCCGTAAGACGTATGTGTTTAGGATGACTCCAGCTATGGGTACTGTGAAAACCATTATCATATATGCCTTTTGAAGCAGATACATTTTTGAAACACGTAAAAACCTCTTCAAAGTGATGTGATGGCCTGGAACAAAACTTGATTTGGTTCAATTTCCGGGGAAGATACGTCAAAAGAGACAAAAGGTCGAAGAATGGATTTGGACTGAACTGAGTTGAAATATCATAATTTAGATGAAAGAATTCAAGAAAAATCGCATATCCTCCGACAGAAAAAATAGAATTTAATCACTTTTATGAAAAAAATTTTCAGACACAAAAAATATTGTTCCACAAAAAAATAATTGTTCTAGCTTCCGTTTCAAATGTCTATAACCAGACATTTCGGAAATTGAGGGGTTTAGTGACTCTCAAATACACGAAAAACAAGTTTTTATCCTTGAAAATGCCTAGAATGGAGTGTCTATATTTCATAAGTTTAGCTTTTCTTTAAGTTAATAACTTCAAAACTTTTTAAAAATTTCTAAATCTCCAGTTTACTAATTTAAACACCACAACTAGAAATCAAGTTTTTGAAAGCAAAATAAGGCTCAAGCGAGCCAAAATAAAGCCCGATGCTTCCAGAAACTGGGCGAAAACAAGGATTTCTAGTTTTCACACGTCAGGCAGAAAAACCTGTGTCTGTGCAAAGCCAAGAATAGGCGACAAACGACGCATGAACCCTCAATTGCGCCCCCTGAAAGTTTTGATTTAAACTTCGGATAATCTGGTCGTGTGCCGTCAGACCGCTCGTTTTGATAAGCGTTTAATATATTAGAGCGGTCAAACCTTTTCTCGCGCATCTCAGCTGTCTAGGCTGGACAGAAAAAGTTCTCAAGTGTTTTTAGAAACTAAAAATATCGAAAAACACATGTTTTGAATTCGAGGAATGTTGTCAGAACTATTTGCTCCCTTCTTGAGATAGATTAGTACGTTTGGAGGTGCTAAAAATGGCGTTGCGTGCGGCTATTCCAACTATCTCTATCCAAATTATTCTCATTAATCTAGTTAAGGTGAAAGTGAATCATTTTTCATCAAACCTCTCTTCTAGTGCCAATGAATGCAAAAATGAATTATGTAAAAAAAAGTGCCGAGGGTGTATGTGTGTCTGTGTGTGTCAACAAGGATGAGGACATCTTCCTCTTTTTACGATACAAAATTGAGGAGATGATTCGGGTTCTTCGAGAATCGAAGTACAATTATTGTTGTTCTAAGGTGCTGGGAGCGGGATGGAGGAAGTGGAAAATGTGATTTCAACTACAAACATAATCATATAAAAATTATTTCATAATAAATGTGTGAATGTCAAAAGAAGTACAAAAAAAAAGAAATTCAAAAGGTAGAGGAATGATTCATCAAAGGGTTACTGTAGGCTAGAGCAGAAAAATTTATTCTGGTTAAAAATAGTGATTTTCAATATTTGGAAAAGGACCATGAGGTTACAAAATTTAAAAATTTGTAAAAATCATTATTTGAACTAATTATGGTCCTCAAATCATCAGGTCGTAACAATTGTGGACCCTGAAAGACTAAGATTTTCTTTTAAAAATTCTAAAATCCTGGGTCTCAAAACTGTTGTTCTTTGCAAAATCATGGTCCCTAAAAAGTATGACTTTTGAATATACATGTCTCTAAGAAAAATATTTTTAGGACCATAATTCCAAAGTGGAGCCCTATTTCCAACCAACCCCCAACTAGAAGCCGTTGATGATGGCATGGATAGTATGCAGATTTGTGCACGAATATTCATTAGAAGGGCGGGACATCGGAAATGCGCATACCAAGCATTTCTCGCTCATCTCTCGTAGTCCTAGGGACTTTTTTTTCAGACATTTACAGTAGGACAAACGAAAAAAGAAAGAACTGAACAAATATAAAAGTTCCATTTTTTATATATCTTTTTTTTGGAAAACGAAACATTTTTTGCAATCATTAGTCCTAAGAAAATGAGGAAAGAAGGAAGTATTTGCATATTAAAAGGTCTAAGGATCCCCCCCTGGGCCCTTTTTATTTTTAAAGGAGGTGTTCTTCATTTTAAAAGCATCCCATCTATGTATAAAAAGGCGCTTCAAGTAGGTTAGAAGGTCCAAGTGTGACCTGAAGGAGTTCAGCTTCTTAGGGTCCTCCACTCAAGTCACAACGTCTTCAAATATTCATCCTTGCTTAGCGATTTCACGTGGGATGGCGACTGCTGGTCCAACTATTCTATATTCCAACCTACTTGGTTAGAGTGTTGCAAGAAAAAACATGGCACTTATTTCCAGAAAAAAAAAACCAAGTCGACCAAAAAGAAGGAGTGGGTGTATCGAAGAAGATATATTGGAGAAGATAGCCTAAGAAGAGAAAGAAGAAGAAGTTCAAGACACGCACTGCTCAACTAATTAGAATGGCAGCGAAGATATGGAAGGCGTTGGGCGCCCCCAGAAGCGTTTTATTCAGAGGTTTTTCAGTGGGGGTACATTGAAACAAAAATGAAGGAGAACTGGCATCATTCTATTGGTGCCCCAAGTTATTTCTAGAATTCAATTTGACGCACAACACGTTTAGGCCGCTAAACCCTATTCATTTCCTTTTTCTGGATTCCAAAATTTTAGAACTTTGATAGGTTGTTCAGTGAAATGAGCTGACCGCTATGCGCAATGAAAAAAAAAACTGGAAAAAAGCAGGAGGTGTCTGTTTTCAAAAAAAAAAAAATGATCGAGGTAATTGGTGTCTAGAGAGGGAAGTTTGGATTTCTGAACTAGAGGTTCTAGGATCTTTTTTTTTTTGAAATGATTTTCAAAAAATAAACAACAACAACAATTTAGGCTTATTCCAGAGAGCAGTTGTCAGAAAAAAATTCACTGTACCGGTTAACAAAATGTACGAAAACGTATTTTCAGTTGTTTTTCTGTCATTTTGACCATTTTCAGGTGTCAGGAGCTCTGGTGTCAAGTTTCCTACCGCTTTGAAAGTGTTGAAAGGCGTAAAACAGACCCAGATTGAAAATTTTGAATTCCCAGAATTTTTTGAAAATGCCTAGTTTTCAGATATTTGGCCTCATTTAGTGCTGAAAATGTGGAAAAAATGTCTTCCAGAAAACGACAAATTGACTTTCTTTTTTTTTTCAGACTTTCCCGAAAATTTCAAAGCGATCGCAAACTTGACAGCCCAGCTCAGGACTTCTGAAAATGGTCGAAATGAACATAAATCAATTGAAAAAAAATAATTTTGTATGTCTTGTTGGCTGATATTATATGTGAAAAACTTTCATTTAAAAATTACTAATAAAAATATTCAGGATACGTAAAGCTCCAAACCGGTCAGAAGGACACAAGTCGTGGACAATTTTCTCACCCCTTGTCTCTGGTAAACGAATAACTAATTATCATGGCGTTCAGGAAAAAATGGCCCTCGCTCATTTCCAAGTAACAATCAAAAACAACACCTAAAAATACCGAGAGGAAAAAACACAAAAGCAGGATGAAAACAGCAGAAGAAACCAAGAAAAAATTAGGGAACAAGAAAAACTGAAAATATGACGTTCCGATTTTTGAAAAAAAAATGATTGACAAGATCTCAGGAGGCAATTCAAACTCTTCTTGTTTGTAGTAGAGAGTAGAAGAGCACTACTACTCAAACATCTCATGTTCTTAGTTTTAGTCGATCAATCCCATTTCAAAAAAAAAGAGAGCGTCCGATGTTCTCACGCTTCTTCGGACGTTCTGATTCAATTGAAATGGGAAATGAGATGAAATAAAAATGAAGAGCCTACTGGACTTCCTGGATGTGGTGATAAATGAATTACACTTGGTCTGGTAGCCATGTTTCGGGGGGGGGGCATGTAAAAGGATACTTCTCTGCACGTGTTGGGTGGGGACATAGATAAAAAATGACTGACGCATTGAACGAATGTTGACCTAACATGATTGGAATGAGAACTAGAATAGAATAGGTTTCGGCTAGGAAGAGGACTAAACCAGAATATTGTTGCCATATATTCCACTAAAATTGGATTTTTCTATTCAAAAAGGTAGACAAGAGGAGTGGTGGGTGGACACGGGGAAGTGTTTCTATCTCTTTTATTGTCAGTAAACTTTTGGTCGAGCAATATGAATATTTGTCGGGGTGAGAGGGAGAGAAAAAAGTTTTGAATATGTTTCCCCAAATATGATCACTTCCCGAAACTTGGGACATCTCTTGTTTTCGGGAATGATCAGAAAAAGTTGGAAAATAGCTAGATTAGCTGAAACATGTTGTTGCATCCCCGATCAGATCAACTAGAGGATTTTTGGAATTGAATGTTTTCGAAAAGTGGGAAAAGATGTACGAAGACATCGAAAAACAAAAATCATCGTGGGACAGGACAAACAAATACATTTTGTGCTTTTTGGAACAATGAGGGGACGATGAAGAAGAAGACGTTGTCGATGTTAAAACCCGAATTCTAATGAATGTCTCTTCCCGGGAAAAGGAAAGAACCCTAAAACTTGCATTGACCTTATCAGAATTCATTTATCCTCAAAAAGACAACTTTTTCGCGTGTCTTCCCCCAACGAATACATCAGTGTTCTGGAAATCCAGAAATCGTTGTCAAAATGATCATACATTCTGAAGGGTGCTACTATGTGACACCATCTTTAAAAAAAGGGCAAAACAACAAAAGTTGGAAACGTATGTGTGCACAACAAAGCAAAGCAAAAACGCTTTGTTTCAAAAATCACTAAAAATGGAATATTTAGGGATTTGTTCTGAAAGATTAAAGGTTAAAAATTGTAGTATGATACTGTCATTTTTTTGATTTGAATGATCAGATTGTTTGTTGCGGTGTGTCGCGCCCCGAGGGCACGACCGTGTGATGTATTTATCCCACTGGTTCACCCGGAGCTCCATCTGCAGTATTGGGACGTTACAGTACACCCAAACAGGCTCAACACACCAAGGAAATGCCTCTAGACCTGCCAACCTGCCGACAGGAGTCTGCGTCTCTCACTTCCGCGCACTCTCTCGCCCACGAGGAAGCGCGCTCCACGAGACTGCTCTACAGGACCTGCGCCAAAGGAGGATCGCCAACCGCCAACCAGAGGCAGACAAACTCTCTCTAATCTCTATGCTCTCTCCCCTCCTTGTCTCTGCGTCTCTCGCTCCCTAATCACTGACTCTTTGTCATCATTATCCAAGTCAGTCGTTCCACCTGCCGTGTTGCAGGGAGGTCGCTCACCTTCCCTCGCTCCCTTCTTGACCCCTATTCACTAACTTCTCCTGTATTCTACTGGAATCTCAGTTGCCCAGCTTGAGTACTAATAAACTCGTGTGAACCAGTCTTTGTTACTACTCTACCAAAGGAAGGGACTGTGCGCTGCATAACAGTCACGGTTCGCTAGGAGTGTGGACTCATCACCCCTCAATCCCAAACCGCGACATGGTGCATCGACCGGATTTGAAGGATCACAACTTCGTCTGGAACTCGGAACATCAAGGAGACACTTTCCGAACAATGATGATGCAGCCCAGCGACTTCTAGTGGGAACAGTAGCTCGGATACAAAGATGAGTGTCAAGGAGAGTGGAATACACGGAAATCGGTATCCACAGGCGTGGAAGAAGGGTGCCCAGAAGCTTCGCCAACATCGGATGACGCCACGAGACAGCAACAACGCCCCGCCGCATACAATTGCGTTCAATAATCGAACAACGCCGGCGAGCAAGCAAAAGAGGAGCCAAGCTGTCAAAAGACGTTTTTCGACAACAAAAGCTCGTAATTTCTGGAAGTTTGTGACGTCGAATGGAAGGAAATCAAGAAGAATCAGGTTGGAGTAGTTAGAAGGTGCAAAAAGGCATTGGAAGCTTGTGTGATAGCTGAAAATGGCCGGAAAGCGGTACTTCTATCGAAACAAGCCTGAAAACGTGAGTTTGTAAGAGAAGCCACTCAGGCATCGTGCCAATACTCCATAAAAAGGTTTGGAACCGTGAAAGTCGGTACATACTGCTACCTATGCGGGCCCTTGACAAAGGCGGCGTGGTAACGCGTCGGTAGCCTGGCCACTCGGCCAGACGTCTGCGAGGATGGAAGCAGTTAGGGAATTTAAATGAGTTTAGGCTAAATTTCAGCAATTTCAGCATAAGAAACCCACTGAGCCAAGCCGATTGCCGAAGAATGAGTCAGCCTAGAATTATTTCCTTTCTCTTTCCCATTCCCCTCGTATTGTCTCCCCCAGGAGAATTCGGTGGTGAAAGCGAGCGTTCGCTCGTATTGTTCTTGAGACACTAACAAATTGTCCTTTCTGCAGACATTTCAACTCACTCACTCACTCCCTCCATCTCCCCAACCGTTCGAAGCCAAGCAATTCAAGTCGAATCATCAAAAGGAGATCGTGATGAAAGGAAACGAGAGCCAAGCCGATGAGCAATGTCGACAAGAAGTCGCAAACTTCCCTCTGTTTTATGCCAATCAAAGGAATTGTCATTACGTCTTCAATTCATTTCTCCAAAAGTCAAGAAATTGGTCACTATCAATGACACACTTCCATTTCTCTCCGCCAAGCTTTTGTTCGAGTGTGAGTTACTTGACGAGCCCAGCAGTACACCAGAGGCACGTGTGAATGCCGACAGTGGAAAGGGCAGTCGAGCTAGCTTCGAACTCGTTCAACAACGTCGTATCGTGTGTTGTTACTGGAAGCATTAGCAGTGGAAAGGATGAAGGAAACGGAAGTAAGGATGAAGGAACAGAAGCAGATGAAGATGGTGTCGCCGTCTTCGCTGGTCTGAGTGCCCTGGCCCAGCCTGGTTGAAGCAACAGTCGGACAAGAGCTGCGTCAGATGAAGTCAATTCAGTTGAAGGAAGGAGGAGCGTCGGAGGAGTGAGGAGTCGAAGAAATCTTCAATTTCTAAATGTCTAGCACCTTTTGTAATCGTTGTCTCTTGAGCCAATGCGAGTGTTATTCTTGCATTTCATCTTCGTCCGTTTCATTACTCCTAGCGGTTAGAGTTTGCTCATTTCGGGCATACAACGACTGCGAAAGAGTACTTGAAATGGAACGAACAATCCTAACCCCTAGTAATAGGTCAATGTGTAACATCAGGTAACGCCACCTAGCCACTAAGCCTTCCAATTTACCAAAATTTAAGCCAAAATTTAGGTATCTTTAAGTAGTGTCTAGCCTAACCTAGTTGTGTTTCTGAGGAAGTGTAAGCAAGGCTAGCTTGCATCAAACCTTAGTTATCCCTCTCGTTAGGTACTTGGTCCCTTACCATAGCTAAAAATCTAGGGTTTCTCTCATGCCTAGCCTCTTATGTACAGAAGAAGCTTTGCAACTACGCTGGAAAGAGAGTCAAAAAACCAGCAAATTTGCGGATGTGAAGTAATCGGTCATATGCTTTCGTGGAGTAAGTGTTCAGAAGCGGAAGCGCCTTCACATAGCGACCAGGCACGGACGTCTAGGAGTCCGCGGCGTCGGCAGACCGGGTCCACACAACCAGCCGGCCGTCCTCATAACACGACTTGTGTAGAGTCGTTTGTCCCTGCTCGGGACGCCATAAACGAACGAGCAAAACCACGGTGATCTTTATAATGTTTCAGCTCCGATTAATATGGAAACCAGGTAATGTTTAAGCGGAACCTAATAGCCCTAAAAGATGAACTAGCCGTCAGGCTAGGAGGTATCACCCGCGGGCCCAGCAAGTAAAACATGACCATCTAGTACTACCACAAAGCCGCCGTTACCATTGGTTAGTAAGGTGGTCTAGAGTGTTAACATGTTGTCAGGTAAGTTAGTATAGGAATGCACCCTATACGAGGTTATGTCATAGTCGTTGCGTCACCCGAGTTGAGGAGAATAGCTCCTCTTCTCACCGTTAAGTGCCAAGCTAATTTCAGACTGAGCAGTTTACGAGGCAGCACAACGACACGCAACTCAACTTTCGGAGCAATCCATCATCTCAAGCAACTCTCTGGCAGTTTCCAATAGAGCACAGCACATCTACAGAAGTGTCCAACATGTCATCAGCAAGCAATTGGTCAATTGCTACGTGGAACACATGTACATCATTGAAGCCAAGCGGTCAAAGAAGAGACAAGAGAACAACGACGAGGAAATCACACCGGTCTCTTCTCGATCAACGCTGCCGAGATGAGATGCCTTCTCCAACAGTTGAATAACAATCCCGATGATCGACTGAAAGAGGTTGATCAAAAGAAATCGTTGAGAAGTTCGCGCCCGATAGTCCTCGTGATGGACGGCAGAAAATCTTGACGTGATCATTAGCAATGATGATCAAAACAGTAGGAAAGTACCAAGCGCCTGCGAAACTCTGTGTGATGAGTTTCAAGGAAAGGGAAATCGGAAATTCATTGCATCGGCAGAAATGTTGTCTCCAACATTCGTCCTTCATCGCCTAGCATCATTAATTGCTCATCGCCCAGCAGCATCTACACCAACGACGTGAGGCAAGGAATCA
This sequence comes from Caenorhabditis nigoni, assembly GCA_027920645.1. Classification (NCBI taxonomy): domain Eukaryota; kingdom Metazoa; phylum Nematoda; class Chromadorea; order Rhabditida; family Rhabditidae; genus Caenorhabditis; species Caenorhabditis nigoni. The sequence continues at coordinate 4,728,572 of CP115869.1, forward strand.
ATAGTGAACCCAATGCATACGATGTGCAGGATTCACAAATGGAATGGAGATGTTCAGAAGAACCTAGCACGTACGAATCCAGCTCCGAAGAACAACAACATGTGGACAGAAGACGTCACGTGACGAATAGTATGAACGTCGAGGCGAAGGCTTCAGCTTCAAAGGAATGTCAACGTACAAAGAATATTTGGAGACGCCCAGCGACTATTGGCCGCCCCAAAGAAAGCGACACGTTCCTGAAGACGCCGACAAGACGGACGACAAAAAAAAAATTAAGAAGACAAAGCTTTCCAAGTAACATCAACAGTTGGTCACTGATTCGGAGATGCCGAGATGGTTAAACAGCAAGCCTGGAGAATTTGTCAGAAGAATTGCCAAGCTACTCAAATTCACGTCACTGAAGCTTAGATAAGATTCAACTAGCCATGGACTCAGTTTTGATTCTAAAAGCTTCTGCAGGGCCAAGCGAGCTCAATCCAATCGTGAGAAACTCGAGTAGGCAGTGTGAAGCTTATGACGGACACTCATGATTGGACAGTTTCGTTTCCATGACAATCCGGACACTTCGCCAAGAAGAGCATTGTCTCATCTAGATGAAGGCGGTCCGGAGGATCGTGATGAAGTGCCCATCACCATCGGAGTTCACAGATGCACGAGACAAGATGTCGGTCAACATGATGAACTTGAAGGAATTCGACAAAGACGCATGTGCCCAGCCACGTCTCCAAGCCAGTGATCGAAGTCAACTATTAGCGGGACAACATGAGGCGAACCTGACAGTAAACAACCCGAAAGAGTCTTCTGATGCTCAAGAGTCGACAGTCGCCGAAGGATCCAACTAACCAGGATATCAGCAGCTTCTGAAGGTCGCAAGCAAAGCCCAGCACAGGAGTCGACTACGAACCCATGAGAACCGTCGATTCGATTCAAGTGAACACGAACCCGTTTCAATCCAGCTAGAGAAGAATGTTCAAGCAAACCATCACTAGAGTCTATTATCTTGATTGAGCAGTGTGAAGCTCATGAAAGAAGGAAGACATAGGAGTGTTAGCAAGAACTTTCGACTCAAGCAAAGTGTGCAAAGTACAACTAGTCCACGAATCCAAAAGTCAACAAGTATGTGACGAAAGGATTCAGCTTCAACGACGCATCGAAGGACTGACGATAACAATAGGCTCAGGAGTCAGCACAACAGTAACCTCGTAGTCAACGTCATCGGATACTTCAAACGTTACGTGCAGAGAAAGAAAACAGCCGTCAGCCATTGTCAACAGAAGAATGCTCGCTGAAGAACAAGGATCAACGGAACGACATCAATGCAAGCCAAGCAAGTCATAAGGAGCCCAGCAGTTCCGGAAGATCCGAAAGACACATGCAAAAGTATTCGTGTCAGAAGCAGGATGGTTTGCACCTCAAATCAAGAAGCTTCACGTCAGCAAAGAAATGAGTCAGAAATGGATTCACAAAGTTGGGATGGAAGGATAGTGATTGAAGCCGTGCGGAATCAGGACGCCAAGCTACGTCACCAGAAGAAGGCTATGAAGCTTCCGGACCAGATCTCATGTTTACGGATCGGAAGTCACGACGTCTCAATCAAGAAGCATCACGAAGTCGAAGCAGAGATGATCTCGGGTAACCGAAGAACATTGAGGAAGCTACGACGGAATTCAAAAGAAGGAGGATTGTCAGAGGAGCGCCGATGGATGTTCGGAGAACGTCTAAAATGAAGCAACGTCACCAACAACGACGGATGCTGATGCAATCAACGGCCGAAGTACAGTTTCCAAGGCCACAACTACACGGTCGACAATCCGACCAACTCACTAACCAGCCTGGAAATTTCACGTCACCACGAAGGATTTCCAGGAATTCAACACATGCACTAACTCAGCTACAACATTAGCAACGCCTTCTACGTCCGAGAAAATTCAATGGATCCCAGCGATTCAGTGAATCGAGTCAAGCTTCAAGAAAAATCAATGTCAGCTGGATGAGAACCAGAAGAAGATCAGGAACAATTCTTGGAATCTTCCACGACATGCAAACTCACCAGACGTCAAAAGAAGCGCCGAAGAAGTAGAAGGACCCAAGAAAGAAGCCAAGATGACTCGACAAGCTTCAGAAGTTCAGAAGACTTGCCTAGCAAGTCAGAAGGACTGATGGACAGCAAAGTCACGACAAGGATTGGCAAAAAGGATCTTAGCGAAAGCCGGAATCCGAAACTCAACGACATTCGGTCAGTATGCTTTCACCAAGAGGAGAAGAGGAAGTCAATGGCAAGTACAATCCAGTCACGCCATCTGCCACGCCCAATCATCAACTCAAAGTGTCAAGACATTCAAATACAAGCATACTGTTACCATGAGGCGAAGTTCTAGGTCTGAGCGCAGTGTGAAGCGCGTATGGCTTAGGGATTGCTGATGAAGGTAGTAGAAGTTCGGAGGAGTTCTGGCAAAAGAATTCTGACGAATGGACACAACAGTTGTGTATCTCGGACTCCAGAAGTCGTGGTAACATCACTCAACGTCACACAACGGACCTAAGACGGAGTAACTCGATGGAGGATGTACCGATGAGAAACTCCCTTCACGCAAATGAATGTCGAACCCAGCCAATCGAATGAGCAATAGACACGACAACACTCAATGCGTCAAAGAACATCTTCGGGACAAGAAGAAGCACGTCTCCACAAGTCATGACCCTTCGTGAACAATCGTCAAAATCCAGAACCACCAAGGATTGTATTCGGAAGTTCGAATATGGATCAAGGATTCGACGAGTTCAGGTTGCCAAGCATAACCCACGCACAAAGATTCGACCACACTGAATCAATCTACGATGTCCAAAGAACGAGGAGACGTCAAGCCTATCCAGTCAATAGCCAAGAAGATCATGAGCAATCGGAGTCTTCAAACGCGAAAAGTCAAAGATAGTCAAGAATTTTTCCATTCTTAAGATTATTGTAAGGTGAAAAAGATTCAGAGCTACCGAAAAGAGATAAGGTATCAAGGCGAAAGCTGAGATGCTGAAGTCCAGCTGTGTACTAGTCTGCCTTGGTAGATTGGCTCAGCCACGGGAACCAAAAGAGGTACGGAGTCTAGGAAGATTGCAGTAATGCTACGAAAGTGGTCATTGCTCTTCAGGCCTAGAATCTTAAGCCCAACTGAGAAGTCATGTTCCAGTAGGTTTCAGTATCTGCCGTGAGGTGGATATTGAAAAGCTCTGACAAAAATTCAGTTTATTAATAGTTAAATGTTTCATTTATTCTGTTATTAGTCAAGTCAATTCTTCAATCAAGTCATCAATCGTGTCAAGCAAGATCAAGTCATCGTCGAGAAATCAACGAAACAAGTCCAAGGATCCGGAAGATCGCCTGATGTTCAGGAATTCCAGGAAACACGGATTCTCTCGCAAGCAGTGCTACTAACCCAGAATAATTCTAGCGGTACTTGGAGTTTAAGGACCTAACCGTCCGAAACAACAAGGTGCTAGAAGAGTTTCAGGGGAAGTATGGCTGAATAGATCCAGGATCAAAGAGAAATCAGCACACGAAAGAAGTGATCCGAACAGGAGCGGCTTTGCGCGTCCACTGACACCCGGAAGCTTGTGTGATAGCATCCAGTGTTAGGACAGCCAAGCACGCTTCAGCTTCAGAAAACTCGAAAGTCCAGCTCAGTAGCAGTTGTCCAACGTATCAACGATCCAGGATTGTCATTGCTCAGCATCGTCAAGTCTAGCACAAGTCAATAGGACATCAATCAGCTTGCGAGTTCAAGCCAAAAGCAGCATGGAGTCCTTGTTGCAAGGTTTCAAGCTGCCATCAGATGAGTCAACGTCGGAGTTATCCAGCCAACTCTGGACAAATTCTAGTACATGTCCTAGAAGAAGTTTAGATGCCCAGCTACTCAGGACAATCTACAGAAGTCATTGGTCAACATCATGAAGTCCATTCATCAGATAAAAGTCTTTGGAAAGTCCAATGAAGTCGTCCATCAAGTGTCCAGTAGTCAGGCAGTCCTCCAAGACTCTGACAAGCTCGCCACATGTCCACAAGACGCCAAGAACAACTACACAGCCAAGTACATCTACAGAGCCAAGCACAACTACAAAGTTCAGTTCAGTACAAAGGAATCTAGGTCCAGACCCTACCTTCCAAGAAAGGTTAACCTCAATGCCTTTGGTACTGAGTAAAGCTCTGATGAGTTTGTTCGGCAGACTTAAGTGGAGGCACAACCCCATTCCCTTGGAACGGGGTTCTTCCTTCCCTCCCAGTGTCGCGCCCCACGGGGCACGACCGGGTGTTAAGTCTTCAGGCGGTGCTTGTGTGATAGCCCAAGAGAAGCAGACTTGCATTGGGTCTCTGAAACCATGCGCACAGGAGGTTCACAATCAACGTCAACTGCGGATCAACCCCATTTCTCATTTCGTTCAACTCCAAATGAGGTTCTTCCTTCCCTCCCAGTGTCGCGCCCCGAGGGCACGACCGTGTGATGTATTTATCCCACTGGTTCACCCGGAGCTCCATCTGCAGTATTGGGACGTTACAGTACACCCAAACAGGCTCAACACACCAAGGAAATGCCTCTAGACCTGCCAACCTGCCGACAGGAGTCTGCGTCTCTCACTTCCGCGCACTCTCTCGCCCACGAGGAAGCGCGCTCCACGAGACTGCTCTACAGGACCTGCGCCAAAGGAGGATCGCCAACCGCCAACCAGAGGCAGACAAACTCTCTCTAATCTCTATGCTCTCTCCCCTCCTTGTCTCTGCGTCTCTCGCTCCCTAATCACTGACTCTTTGTCATCATTATCCAAGTCAGTCGTTCCACCTGCCGTGTTGCAGGGAGGTCGCTCACCTTCCCTCGCTCCCTTCTTGACCCCTATTCACTAACTTCTCCTGTATTCTACTGGAATCTCAGTTGCCCAGCTTGAGTACTAATAAACTCGTGTGAACCAGTCTTTGTTACTACTCTACCAAAGGAAGGGACTGTGCGCTGCATAACAGTCACGGTTCGCTAGGAGTGTGGACTCATCACCCCTCAATCCCAAACCGCGACACGGTGTGAATAATAAGCGTATCAGATCAGAATAGGGTCGAGTGAATTTGAAAATTTTTGTCTATCAAAAAAAAATTGAATAGAACAAACAAAATATGATTTTGCTTTTGCAAAATATGTATCTAGTTTCGAGGTACAGTAATTTTTCAAAAAAGTACAGTAACCTCCAGAACAATACAGTAATCTTCAGAAAAAAAAAGGATGGGTTATTTTCAGAGTCAAGGTACAGTATCTTTCAGAAAAAGATACAGTAATCTTCAAAAAAAAAAACCAGCTGGCATTTAAAAGCGCAAAAGCGAATTACCGTGTTTTTTAGTTCAATTTGAAATATTTTAATCTATTAAATTTTTTTTTGAAATTTTCCATAAAATTATAACTTCGACAAAAAAAAGTTATGAAAAACTACAGTAATCTATCAGCAGAATACGGTGATCACCGTTTTTTATACAATGAAACTATGGACGTTCAAAAAAGTTGAATTATTCAGTGTTGATTTCACTATTTCAACAAAAATACCTTCTCTCAAACATTCCGATTCTTGATTATCAAAGTCCAGACAGGCATTGAAAAAAAACAAAAAAAGAATTTGAGAAGATTAAGAATAGAAAAAGTAGAAGAAGATATTTTGAGAAAATCACGTTTTTCACGAGTAGGTGGGTACAAATTATGCTTTTCGAGCGGTTTTTCTATAACTACTATTTACCATAACCAGCTCAAAAAATGGAAAGCTTTCTAGAAAAAAAAACCATCGTCTGGAATAACAACCTGAAAAAAGAGAAGCCTAGACAGACGTCTGAAAAAAAATCAGGTGAAATTTGTACCACGTCACTTAGGTGTTCATCGTTTTTCCGGAGGAAAAAAGTTCATCGAAACTCAATGAAACAATAAAATATCAATAATAGATGCAGCGATGCTTAAAAAAATTGTGTCTCAGTACATTTTGCTTCCTTTTCTGCAAAAAATTCACTCCAAGCTGAGGTCACGACAGCTAAATCGGAAAAATGAGGGGAAAAATAAAAGGGGGGTGTGTAGGGAGGTTGTGTTAGGATTAGGGCTGAAAATAATTGGTTTCCGAATGAAAATAGCAGAAAAAAGGTTTTCCAGCTTCATTACATTCCGAAAAGGCGTTGGAGAGGGAGAAATAGGATTGAGAACAAAGAATAATGCTTAAGAAACAGAATCAGACTTCAAATTAGAAAAAATGGAAAAATGAGGAATCAGTGATGGGGGGCATCGTCATCAAACACTAAAAATAAGTCTGAAGATTTTGTATCTGATCACCTTCTAGAATATTAATAGTTCTTCATAAAGATACTACATAGACGACCATGGACCAACGAGATCAGTATTTTTAATCCAGAGATTTTTAAGTTTCATGTCTGAGAACATTTTCACCTGGGCAATCTTTCAAGTTCACTTTTCTAAAACTCATATGAATCATTCACATTGGAAAAAAAAATTCCTTATAAAAAATTGAGAGAAAAAACTACGCAGACTGCTCCAAGTTTCGGCCTCTTCCTCATGCCCTCATCGGCTCTTCAACGCGGTCAAAATTAGCTTGATTAGGTTAAAATCGAGTGTGCGTGATAAACCGACCGAGTCCCTCTGCCTACTTAGAAAGATTCGGTTTTCCAGAAAAAGAAAAAAAAAAGTTTGAGATGGTTCGTGGGGTACGTCATGTTTGAGGACGAGGCTCCGGCCAACAATGATATTTCAAAGAAGACTGAAGGTTAGCCATTGGAGGGAGGCGGTCAATGATCGTGAGAGGCGAGAAATGCGCGCTAATGAAAACTCGGAATATATATGAAAAGTAGAACAATTGTAAATGTCACATGTCAATGGAGGAGGTTAGGCTCGGTGAGAAGGACGGACTTTTGTCTTTTTATAGGACTTTATGAAAATTAAAATGGACACTTGAATGAGCGATTAGGAAACATTCTGTTTTGCATTCTAGAAATGAAAGTGTATTATTTTACTGCAAAAATATGTAGTTTCAAAGGAAAAAAGGGTCTGTCCAGTTCAATACCATTCTAAAACATAAGAATATTGACTTTTTGAATGTTCTGTTGTAAATTACAAGTTCTCGCTAACCTGACAGATTTATTGCGGGAGTTGCAAATATACAACATACAGTAAGACCTGTATCAAAACGGCCGGCAGTTTTTATTGTTTGAAGGAACTTTCGGAGGGCCCTTCTTATACAGGGCGTTCTTATACTTCCCTTTCCCAAACAAAAAAAATAATTTGAAAAATCGATTAAATCTTGTTCAATTTTTAAGATAATCTATCAATTTCACGAACATTCATTTATTTTTCGAGCAAAAAATGGCATTTTGAAATTTCGATCAACATATTTTGAGGTACAACAAGGGCGCGTCTGGTTTTTTCAAGCTCTTATTGGAATGCCCTTCTATTAGAGGGGCCCTTTATTAAACGCACTTTTCTGATACAGGCTTAACATTTATTTCTGCAAAATTTGTATTTCCCGTTAATATTCTTCACAAAATTATATTTTCTTTTTTTCGTTTTTTTTTAATATTTGGCCCCTAAAATCCACTTATCCTGAAAATGACTATCATCATTTTGAATTTTTTTGTGTAAAAGTTCATAATTATTTTATTCCAATAATGTGCTAGCCATGAAAATGTGTTCAAATATACAAAAATGCGTTTTCAGAAACTGAAAAAAAATAATCTGAGCAGATGAAACTGAGCGACAAAATTACAGACCCTAAAAATCTATTGCACACAGATTGTCAAAAAAACATTCGAAGGCAAGAAGAATATACAAGTGAGCTGCTCCACCTAATTTTCATCGATTCTCGGTGGCGGTGGTCTCGAGACGTCTCGTCGATGAATTTCTCGATTCAAAACATTTCGCTTTTTTTCGTATCTGAAAATCACACTTTTTGTTTGTATCCCCCTATCGCTGAGCTCACTTTTTGACAATATCGAACACTTCCTGTTTGTAAAGCTTCATCATCAAATGCTCGTACTCCGTCAGCTGCTCGAAATTGAACAGATCCCACTGCAATGCATTTTTTTTATTATTGTTTTCATAGCTTTTGTCATCGAATACCTCTAGCAGGTGGTCCAAAGACGAGTCCGATTGAGCGTACATCAGTAGCCAGGGTGGAAGTTCTTTCTCTTCGATAATATGGAGATTCGCATTTAGATCCACTTGGGAACGGCTGGCAACGTTAACAGATTCGGTTCGGAAGATTGGATTGGAGATTCCGGGATGCTCATATTGGGTTCTCTTCATCTCCTCACTACAATTTTTTGATGCATAAAAATATTTGAAAAAAATCCCTCACTTGTAATAAAAAACTCCCTTCTGTGGATCAAAAATCTTCTTCCATCCAGGCTTTAGACTCTCATGGACCAACGGGTGGACCCAATGAGTTCTTCGGTTTATATGATCCACGTAGTATGGCTGATTTTCAGTAGTGTACTCGACAGCCCAGTTTTCAGGGAGCGGCAGATGATCACTCGAGCAATCTGAATCATGTAAATTAAAAAAAAAACAATTACAATTAATAAAAGGGCTTACCACATGACGAGCGATACTGCTGAATTGTCATTAACTGTTCGCTGGGGAGTGTTTGAAGGGATTGGAACCTTGGAGGTTGGGAGGAGGTTAGTCCCTTCTCGCTGAAAATTCGAAATTATCTTATTTATTTTTCGAAAAACCACTATTTTACCGTCTACTAGCTATCAGACCTGTGCACGTTCTCATGCTTCTAACATAATCGTCTCAAATTACAAAAGACTCACCCGACACTGAGCTCTCGCATGCCTTGTTCCACATTCCCGATCGAGTGCGACGCGGTCAGCGACTTTCTTGGCACGTATCGAAGTGCTCCTCTGAAAAACGCGCTCATTATCATAAATATCAACGAGTTATCACCGTCGTTTCATCGAAAACCGATTAAACGGCACGACACGGCAATCTAAAGTCAAGGCGGCGACACTGGCGTCCTCCATGGCTCGTGTGCTTTCTTCTTCTTTAAATAAAAGTAACAACACGGAGTGTGTTTTTGAGGGATATATGTATCAAAACGATCAGAGGAAAAAGTTTTTTTTTTGGGAAAAATTCGTTTTATCTGTTTCAGATTGGGGTTTTTGCCATCACGAGTTTCACAAAAAATTCCGAAAACTATTTCGGTGGACTTTGGAACTAAATATTTCCCCAGAGGCAAAACTAGAACTACAAATCGGGAATAAATTAAAAAATTTTGTTACCTGTTGAAACTTCGCGACGAGAGTACATTATTGTTTCGTACTCCGAATGAGGTGGACGGCTCATCCGATGGCTCTGTGTAGACATCATTTTCACTGAAAAATGGTAATGTGAGTTTGATTGGAACTGATTTGTTATCACTACAGTAGCCTAGCTGGCGTCTGTAATTATCAGCAGCAGTTAGAAAATTGTACTATCACCTTCGTTATCGCAGTTTTTGAAACTGTACAGTTTCAGTTTTAGAAACAATTCTGTTTTCGAATTTTCGAGTTTTGTTTTTCAATGATTCATCGCTGATTCAAGCCTCAAAAACTCACCTGGCCGTGGATCTCGAATGCAACCTCTCGAATTCCATTTCCTTCAGATCATTGATATCAAAGGAGTCTTCTTGATGTTCCAAATCTTCCAGATCATCCGTTTCTTCAATACTGGGATTTCCAGAATGATACATCTCGGCTTCTGACGGGGGAGTACTTGATGGTGGAGCAGAGACGTTGTTGAGAATAAGTGTTGACGATGCGATTGGGTTTCTTTTGGTTCTGCTTACAGTAGTAGCTGAAAAATACATTATGAAATATAGAAGTTATACAAAAAAACTATTTTTCGGTGAATTTTCGAAATTTCCAGAAGTTTAGACCTCAACTGTCAAGTTACCAATGACGTTGGAAACTGTGGAGAGGGTAAAACCGACCTAAATTAAAAGCTTTGCATTTACGAAATTTTTTGAAAATTTCTAGGTTCTCAGTTATTAGCCGATTTCTGAAAGAAACTTGTTTTTGTCTCGTTTTCAGTAAAAAACGGACTAAAAACAGGTATCTTTCGGAAATTTGCATAGAACTGAAAAAGTAGGAAATATCGAAAAATGCTGTGCAAATTGTTCAACCTAAGTCTGTTTTAAACTCTCCAAAATTTTCAAAGTGATCGGAAACTATACAGCCGAGTTCCAGATTTCTGAAAATGGTGAAAATGACGGACAATCCATTGAAAAACTAAGTCTTATTACTGTAGATAGTGATCTTATTACTGTAGATAGTGAATTTCTTAATATTTCAAATTTTTGATACCTGCTAACGATGGAACGTTCGGTGGGCTCTCTCGTTTGACGTATTTGCCTTGTGTTCCTTCAACTGATGTCATTGGTTTCCTTCGGGTGAATAGCATACTGAAAGGAAATGTAAACGTTGGTTGGGTATGAAACTGAGGATATATGCATATTAGATTGAAATCTAAGAAGTGAGGTCATATATGCATATTGCGCCAAAAAAAGAAACCGGAAAAGAAGAAAGAACAATCTTTCGAATCTAAACTTCATCTGAAAGTGTGGCCGAAAAAGTAATAAAACAGGTGGTGGTGTCTTTTTTCCCTCTTTTTTCTAACGATTCTTGTGACCTAAATGAAGACATAAAATGATGGACATGATATGAAGTTTCAGGACACTATGTGTTGCCATTTTGGCAGAAAACGAGAGGAGGAAGACAAGAATGTGTGACTAATAGGCAAACATTATAATAAGTTTTTGCCGTCTCTCCTCCCCAAGAACTCGAGGAAGAAATGTAACAAAAAGTATCTTTTGCTCTTGGGTGCCTCCAGGAGATGCGCTCCGGAGCATTGAGAAGCTCAACGTCAGGATAAGAAAGTTGGCCGGCCTGGCCGGCGGCGCACAAAAATAGTGGAGTGATTCCGGAGAGTCAAAACAGCAACATGTGTTACTAGCCAACGACGTATTTCACTGTGCGTATTGTGAGTGTGTCTCTGGCCTGTGTGTGTTGTCTGTGTTGTCTGTGTGCCGGTGTCAACCAACTCGGCGTTCTAAGACGTGATGAGAGAACCGAACCGAATTGAACAAGAAGGAGCGTAGGACATAGGAGGCAAAACTGTGTCCTAGAGAGTATTTAGATTAGAGACGCAGACACAGAGAGGGAGAGATGAATAGCAGTACAGTACGGAAGAGGTTCTCCAGCCACCGGCAACACTTTTGGCCCTAAAGCGGGAGATGCATTGACGAAATAATTGGGAGGAAATGCGTTGCGTTGGGGCGCGGAGGTATTTACATGTTATATTAATAAAAACAATCAACGCGAAACTAATTAAAAGAAGAACGAGACTGGAGCAATGCTATTTCGACAGTATGTTGTATGTAAAATGAAAATGTTGTGTTTTGGTGGAGGAACTAAGCTTGTAACAGAAAGTTTGGTTTTTTTTTTCATCCTGTCTTACAAATGTTTGCGCTGAGCAAAGTTCTAAACGACCGAACAAGACATTAACTAGAATGGAGCATAATCGGAATATTGATGATTGGTGATAGAGAAAAAATGCATTCCGGTTTGATGAATCACGTGTTTGCTCGTTTTATGGTTTTCCCAAAAATTCAAAGTAGAAATAATTTGAAAAAAAAACTCACAATTTTCCAACAGGATTCTTCGTATCTCAAAAAGGCCAAGAAAATAAGTAATCGAAGATAATTGAAATTGTTTTCCTAATCTCTGAGACCAACCCCAAAAATTTGCGACGAAGACGATGGATGGCGAAGAACGAGAAGAATGTGCGAGATAAACACCGTATACAATATAAACATCTTCTCTTTTTCTTTTATCTATTTTCTCTCTCTCTCTTTCTACCTAACACAACTATATCTCATCTACCCTTCCTACCGCCCGACCCTACTTTTCGGGACACTGTTCGTTGAATTTGCATACTGTTTTGGAGGATGGAGATTTTCGGAAGTAGGCGTCAAAGTGCAGGAGGAGGCAAAACATGACGAACATCATTAAGATTCTATCTTAATGTTTCTTCAGAGAGACATCCGCCTCCATTGCGCCCAAGAAGGCAATTTGTTGCAAATTCATCGGAAAACTCAAGAAAAAAGTTTGGAAAAGAGGATCTGATTTTAATGACAAAGGAGGGAGAATGTGGTAGGAGGATTTGGAAAGCGAATGGGATTTTTGCAGAGGGAGTGGATATAAAAAGTGAATCAAAAAATTTGTTTTTCAAAATATCTTGTTTTTTTGTGTTTTTCAGAATACATTTTTTTCAAATTAATTCGAAAATGTTTATACCATTTTTGTTACTTTTTAATGAAAATTTTGATTCAGAAATTCAATTATTTTGTCAGAAGCAACCGTAAAAACTCTAATAGAACGCATTTTCCCCATACTGTAAACTTAAAACGCATATATCTCATTTCCGGGGAAAGCAATAAAAAAGTTGTGAACTGACAAAATGTTTATCATAATTTCATGAATATTTTGTAAATTGAAAACGTTTTAGTATGTCCTACGGGAACGAAGATAAATTGACTCAAAGTGGGAAATGAAGGTGGTTCGTGTTTTTTAGTTTAAAGTGTTGAAAATTTGAAAAACTAGCTTGAAAAAATCATGTTTGTATTTTTTCTCAGCTTTTAAACTTAAGAATGGTATTATTTTATGAGATTGAGATGGAAACTATTTGAAAATTCAGTGCAATTTTATTCAACAAACTCTTATTAAACTGACAAGTACAACTTTTAAAAAATTGTTGAACCCGCTGAATTACTTGAAAGAAAGCGAACTTTCTGAATTAAACAAATTTTGCAAATAAGTAAAATTACTCTATTTTCAGAATTAAAGTTTTTGATTTAGCTAACATTAGAAACCCAGGAAACTCGGCAAATTTGGACAAAATCAACAAAAAAAAGTTCTTTTTGGAAAAATATGTTCCTATTACGAATCATCGATTTTCAAATTTATTCGAGTTTTATCGAATACTCGCATTTTTCAAGGCAATGTGTACAATAAATGACAAGAACTGACAAAAACAAAGACAACCAATGTTTTCATGGATAACCACCAAAATCATCTTCTTTTCCCCTTCCTTGACTTACCAGTTTTGACATAATCCATTTGCAAAGCCTTCTTGATATAGAATATATATGTATCAGCAAATCTCTTCTTATAAATCAACACAATACAGATAATAACACAGACGCGACAATCTTTGAAAAAAAAAAGAATTAGATCAATTATATGTAATGAATCGGGCCGACAACGACGGCGGGGGGCGCCACACATACGGTTTCGCGTAAAAACATGAAATACGTCATTGTTTTCAACCTTGACCAAGTTTGACATATTTTTATTGGGAAGCAGCTTATCTGTGTCTTGTTCAGCAGTGCGGATTTGCTGATTCACCTGATTTGTGGTCTTGTTTCGACCTTTCCTAGCAAAATGAGACCTTTATGGACTTCCGGTGGCCACCTTTTGTGCATTTGTATTTACTGTCTGTGAGTCTTCAGGTCGGACACAAATCGGTATGCAAAGAACTACCCTATTTTGGGATTGCTGGATGACGCGAACTTTGTGTCTCACACCAAACAAATCTGAATGTTCAGGCCGGCTGACCCTGCAAAGAGTTGACCCCCCCCCCTTCGATATTTTGTTCTGTTTGTGTTTTGGGGGCAATGGTATCAATCGAAAAGAATGAAGAAGCGTGCGCAAGTCAAGAGAGACATCGTTAACCCGTTCGGCATCTCCCATATTTGCACTATTTGTTCCCAAAAATGTTGTGTTTCATCCAATATTTTTCCCACAACTTGACTCTTTTCTTTTGTGTTCTTGTTTTTGAAGGTTGCACTTTTAAAAGGCTGTCTCATATTGAAATTCAATGTTGTGTTTGACCACTCATTTCAAATTCATCACTTTTTCGTCATTTCAAAGTTTCGAGCACCTCAGAAAATGGGGAAAGTTATGAAGTGCCAGTTTTTCAAGTTCTATCCGCCTTTAAAATTAGTTTTTGAAAATTCCAAACGAATTTCCCAATCTTTTAGTTCGAACATTCTGTAATTAGTACCGTTAAGCTTTAAGCTAGTTAATCTGTATTTCTGTAAAAGATATAAAAAATCTTGAAAATCATTTTTTTTTTAAATTCTGATTTTAAAAAACAATGTTCGACCTGCTGAAAAATCGTTGTTTTAGACCTTCATGGGTTTTCAAAGTTTCAAATATATTCGAAAATGAAATGTTATCCTATTTTTCTTGATTTGATAAGTTCCTTCATAGCCGTTTTGATGAACATAGCAACAAAAATGAATAAAAACAATATATAATATTACAATCGAAACGAAATCGTTGACTTATGTGGTTCACGCGTCTTTAAAGTTTTTTAAAATTTGAATTCAATCTTTTAGCTTAAAATTCAAATAAAAACTATTAAAGTTACTTTTATAATTCATAATGGTAGTCAAAAAAATTTACTCAAAAATAATAAGTTTCAAAAAAACCTGAAAACGTTGAATGCACATGGAATTCAACGGCCCAGGTATGTTCGGAATGACCTTTTAGCAAATTTTTCGGAATGTCGAAAACTCCGATTTTGAAATTCGGAATTTCGGAATATTGGAATTTTCCAACTTTGAAAATTTCGGAATTTCGGAACTCTCGGAATTTTTGAAATTTTTAATTAACATGAAGAACCAGGAAACTGGTTCATACCTTTCAATTGTATGTGAATTTCAACATTATCAAGCTCTTCTTCTATTTCTCCTTTCTCTACTATTTTCTTGTAATTGTTGTTCTGTGTCTTTTGTACTTTTTTTCTCAAAAAGTCAAAACAACAAAAGAAACGCTGTAACCCATACCTAACAACACCTTCTTAACTTTTCAGGAAGAATCGCATTCTCTGAAACACAAAAGAAATGTCATCACACCCTAGAAAAAGTTCACACCCACTTCACTTTTTCTTCTTCTTTCCTCTTCTCTTGTCAGTACTCGAGAATTCTGTCTTTGGACTTCTACATCAACTTCTCCTCTGTTTTTTCTTTTCTCCAAAAAAGGGATGCGGCTTGATTTTTGAGTTTTCGTGTCAGAGCGTGCCTTGAAAAGTTCGTGTGCTCTGGACTCTAAGGTCACCCTTTCTTTTTCTTCACAGAAATTTGCCAAGAGCAACAATTGTTTATATATTCTAGTATCCTTTTTCTCTTCATATGAATTGTTGATATTTCCAATCAACAAAAAAGCACAGAACCAACTCTATCCTTTCTCTCTTTTCTAAACCCAATGGTTTTCCTTTTCTCTTTCTGCTCCTTTTTTTAATTCCATCGTTTTTCTTTTTCTCTTTTCTGAGCTCCAATTAATTTGTTTGCCAATTCGATTCCCATTCCGGCAAAATAATCAATTCCGGTTCTTGACCGATTTGACATCCCGAGACTACTCTCCTCCTCTCTCTATTTCCTTCTTCTATTCCCGAAAATATCGAAAATGCATACAAATTGTTATGGGATATGGAAAGTCGCAAGTTTTTTTTTTCGGGTTTCCCGTCAAATGCCTTTTTCTATTTCTTTTCAAGAACTTCTCTATGCACTTCCTATTTCAGATTCTATTTGAAATTTAGGCTTAATATCTATATTCTTGCGTGCTTTCTAGGGTTTGATCTTCTGTATGATTTTCCAAGTGTTGATCGTTCTATGACCCTTATCTATTGTGTTAAGATGCAGTTTTTTTGTCAGATGACGAAGATGAACCTACCGTTGTAAAGTTCAACGACGATTTTCTATATCAATACCTTATTTGGTGACTTCTTATTTTTCTCGTTTTCTGTCTACTAACATCGGTCATTCTAACAGTGATTCAGTTTTATTTCACCATTGTAATTTTACTAAAAATTCAAAATATGGATAGTTATAACTGGAACATTTTTTTGAAAATCTGATGAAAAAGTCAATTACTTGGTTTTTCTTCCGCATTTTCTGCCGAATTTCAGAATAAAGAGAGAACAAATTCCAAACTAAAAGCTTTCCTCACAAAATATCACCAGTACTATGCCATTTCTTCGAAATTGCTTAACTTAAAAATGACTGCGAATGTCAAAAAATCCATGAATGCTCCATATAATTCGATTTTCTATATTTTTGTAATTATTCATTTTTCTAGCCAACGTAGTTTTTGAGATATGCGCCTTTAAACAAGTCAACTCTAGCTAAGTAAGAATGATATTTTCAGAATTCTAAAGCTCGTCTGTCAATTTAATGGTAACTTTGGAAATTTTTGAAGTTGTAAAACAGACCTAGATTAAAAACATTGCATTCATAGAATTTTAAGAAAATTCCTAGTTTTTCAGCTATTCGCCGATTTCTGGAAGACATCTGTTTTATGAAGTTTGGAGTACGGAAAGGGCCAAAAAGAGGCTTTTTTGAAAAGTAGGCAAAAATCTGAAAAATTAGGAATTCTCATGATATTCCGTGAAGTTTTTAATCTACGTCATTTTTACTTATCCAATTTTTTCGAAATGATCGGAAACATGATAGGCGAACTCCAGACTTCTGACAACAGTAATAATAGGCGGAAATCCACTGAATGATACATATAGTATAACTTTTTGACCGGCACAATATCTCATTTTCTGTGAAAGACATCAAAAAGTGTAAACTAACAAAATGTTTAATATAAAACATAAAACATTTTGTTGGTCGGCCACTGTTTGATAATAGAAAGAATGTTAAATAATTTTTTTATTACAAAAATCTTTGTAAGGATCTTTTTTTTTCGAAATTTCAAATGAGATCTATTGTTTCCTTTTATTTTTGATTCCATTGATATTCCAGTGAAACTTCTTTAGTCTCTTTAATCTTCTTTTTCTTTTTATTTTCTCCACCTTTATCATTTTTCTTGTCTTCTGACTAGTTCCTTTAGATATATAATATTCTGATCCGTTTCACTTCTTTTCTCCATTTCATTTTCACAGTTCACTTTCATCCACCTCCTCCTCCCTCCTTCATCACTTCTCGCTTATCCACTTGTGTGTTTTTGTTTGCACTGTTCCAGTTGTCCAACCATGTTTGTTAACAAAGTGTGCTTTCTGGCTGCTGGAGAGAGAGAGAAAGCGAGAAAAAAAACGACGCCCGGCTAAATTCAAATATATTCAAATCAGACGTTTTTCGCTTGTAGCTTGGTATAAATTGTGACGTAAAACTGGTAGAGCTCAAAACTCCTCTTCTCGTAGATCAACAACCAGATCGCACCACTTGTTCTTTGTTTTGACTTGGATTTTCAGCAATTTACCTTTTGTTTTGTCTATCTATTTTGAACTCCGACCTCTTGTGTCAAATATCTCCATCCTTCTCTCATTTCATTTCATTTCTCGGCTTTTGATGTTATTTACAGATGCTCCTGCTACTCCTTCTAACAACACCGGCGTGGGCGGATATAGCCACATATGGATATCATCCCAAAGGTGCAAATCCAACATTGTACTCTCCAGAAGATAGTGTCCTACAACTTGATGAAGTCACTTTTAATGATACCATCTTTGGACCGCAAGCCGGTGATGCAGGATATCTGGTGGAGGTAGGTAGATTTTTTGATTTCGGAAAATTATGAGTCTTTTAGTTCTATTCCGACTGGTGCGGCCATTGTCGAGCTTTCGCCCCAACTTACAAAAACCTTGCCAAAGACGTGGACGGCTGGCAGAACATTGTTAAAATTGCTGCTATCAACTGTGCAGATCCGGTCAATGAGCATGTCTGCCGTTCGAATGGTGTCCGATTCTTCCCGCTGATTAAGGTAATTTGATACCTCGCTTGAAGACACAATCGCAAAAAATAAATGCAGTATTTCCCACGTGACTCAATCAATGCTACCGAAGGATCTCAAATCAAACCGTACTCCACTGTTTCTGAGATGAGAGGACAGTTGACAAAGGCTGTGATGGATGATTATGCGCTGAATCGGTATAAGGAATGGCCAACATTTGATTTCTTGAAAGAGTGAGTCAATACGTTACATACAGTATCAATTTAGAGGTTAATTTCAAAAAATCCAAATTCTTCAAAATTGAAAACTGTAGAATTTTCAAATAAAAACTATTTGAAACATCAATTCCAGTGGTTCGAAATTTTAGAATTTCAGAATCGCCAACTTTGAAGGTTTCAGGATTCAAAAATTAAAAATATTGGAACCTCAGGATTTCAGAATTTCATATCTTCAAAACCTCAACATCAAGTTTTTTTTACAAGTTTTACTGAGTTCAAAGAACCACGAAACTTCAAAATCTCAAATTTACAAATTATCGAATTCTCCTAAAATTTTGGATGTTTAAAATCACAGGAAACCTGTAACTGGATATTTGAATACTTTGGTATTTATTTTGCTTCATTTTGATGTTTTAGATTTTACAAGCTTGAAAAATCTAATGACCCTAAAATTTCAGAGTTTTGAACTAACATTGAAATTTTTAGCGTTGTCACCTACGGAGAACTTTGGAACGAGTCTTCATCATCCGCCAATCATATTGCTATTATTTTCGAAACCAATCAAGCTAGTCTTACGGGTGCTCAAGTAGGGATTTAAAAAAAAATCTATCGGTCCCAAAAATTCCATTTTTAGTTACTCCTCGACCTGAGTGGAAACCGTGACCGTCTGGTTGCTCGCCGATGTCTGAAAAGCCATCCACTTGCCGAGGCTCTGAAAATTACCGATTTCCCATCTCTGGCGATTTTCAAACGTGGAGAGCGTAAACCAGTTTTGATTGCTGAGTAAGTATTGTAGTCAGGGTGCTGTGGAGATTGTAAATTTTTAGACTCCGTCGTTTGTTGCTCCGTGAGATTGACCAATTCCTCGGAAAACCAAGCGACAACCACCTTCAAACGATCCATTTTAGTAGCCGTAAAAATAAGACGATTGACTGTAACAATAATCCAGAATTGTAAGTAATAGAGCTCGAATGGAATTTCGAGCTGTAACTTTTCAAAATGGTAACTTTTCAGGTGCAAACCAAACTATTACGTTTCCGAAGTCGACATGCTCAAAGCCATGCGTTATGCTCTATTCCGAGAATCCGCTAGAACTGGAGCACCACTTCAAGCTGCCAATCTCTCAGCTCTCTATGAGTTCACATCCCTCTTGGCTGATAACTTCCCAACTACTACTGTAGAGGGTGCCACCGATAACTCGACTGTTATGCACCTTGATAGATCTAGCCGTGCCGTTCGTGTCTTCTCCCGGCTCCGTGATTATATTGCCGAGAAAGGATTGGATGCACCAATTAGTGTAGAGGATTGGCAAAAAGAATTCCTGGCTGCTGAGGAGGAAGCTGGACATCCATTCCCATTGAGCACCAATTGGGATCACTGTGCTGGTTCTTCCACTCAGTATCGAGGATACACTTGTGGATTATGGACTACTTTCCATGCATTAACCGTTTCTGCATTCAAAAATTGGCAGAACAAAACTAACGGTAATTATAGAGAAAAATTATGCAGCTTAGGATAGACAAAAATATATTTTCAGTAGATTTTTTGGCCATTTTTACTATTTTCGAGATTCTAGAGCTCGACTGTCGAGTTTCCGATCACTTTGAAAAATTCTACAACAGACCGAGACTTTGCAATCACAGAATTTTTGAAAATTCCTAGTTTTTTAGCTATTTGCCAATTTCTAAAATACACGCTTTTTCAACGTTTAACACACATTCTCTGAGATTTTCGAGCAACTCACTGTACAAAAAAAAATCAAACTGTTCCAAATGTGTTGGTATTACATACAGTTAGTACACTTGAACTTTTAAGAATTTTGAGGATACTTTTGATTGGCTCCGCCCACTTGGATCCGATCTGCAAAACTCGTTGACCAAAAAATAAAAATTTTTATTTTTTGAGATAGAAACGAAATCTTTTTTGGAGTATACGTATTTTGTTATTTTAAGCATTTTTTATGTTGAGACCAAAAATGTAGAGTCTCATCTTCCAATAGAAAACTTCATTCATTCGTGATTTTTCTATTTTTTTTCAGTTTTTTCAAGTTTTCGTCCTTATGGAACAGCGTGGCAACGGATTTCTTTGCAGATTCAGAATTCTCATAAATTTTTACTATAGAATCAAGTAAAAAATCAGCAAATTTGTAGGACCGAAATAACGAATTTCGCGAAAATGTCGATTTTTTCGACTACTGAAAAATTTCAAAATTTATTTTTGGTTTTCAATGTTTTTGAAGTTCTGTTTTCTTTATGAATTTGAACATAATCGATAAAAATACGTTATTTTAAAGCAATACCGGTACACTTATTGATTCAATTTGTGATTTATCAATGAGAACCACTGAAAAATCGAAATTTGAGTTCTGATGACTATAACTTTTTTCAGAGAAGAGTTAGAGTCTTGAAATGTTCTAAAGAAAGATGAATAAACACATGGGCAATCTAAAAAACACAAAACTCTGCGTTTTCAATAAAGTACAAATATTTTTTATAACATTTTATGAACTCAACCTTCTAAAAAATTGGAACATTTTTTCAAAGTTTCCTAGCATGTGAAGTTTTTTTTCCGGAAAATGCTTAATATGTGAAATTATTTGTAGAGATTGGTTACTATAAAAAATTTAGGTCTGATATAGCTGAAGGTCCAAGTATGTGATTCAGCAACAGTCAAAATGACAACAACTTATCGCTTAAATAATTTTTTCCTAGACCAAATTTTTCTCAATGTTTTGTCTTGAATTGATTATTTTGTGCATTTCAATGCTGTTTTCGATCAATTTGCATTTTATTTCACTTGAAAACATCAATTGGCTCTAATTCCCCTCGTGCGTCTCCATTTGAGCAAATCCTGACTGAAGTTTGTGCTCAGATCCCGAGTAAACAAGACAAAACAGGATTATTTAACGTTATCATCCAAAAAATAAGATAATTATACTAAAATCATAAGGAAAATTTGGTCTAGGAAAAAATTATTTAAGCGATAAGTTGTTGTCATTTTGACTGTTGCTGAATCAAATTCTTGGACATTCAGCTATATCAGACCGAAATTTTTTATAGTAACCAGTCTCTACAAATAATTTCACATATTAAGCATTTTCCGGAAAAAAAAAACTTCACATGCTAGGAAACTTTGAAAAAATGTTCCAATTTTTTTAGAGGTTGAGTTCATAAAATGTTATAAAAAATATTTGTACTTTATTGAAAACGCAGAGTTTTGTGTTTTTTAGATTGCCCATGTGTTTATTCATCTTTCTTTAGAACATTTCAAGACTCTAACTCTTCTCTGAAAAAAGTTATAGTCATCAGAACTCAAATTTCGATTTTTCAGTGGTTCTCATTGATAAATCACAAATTGAATCAATAAGTGTACCGGTATTGCTTTAAAATAACGTATTTTTATCGATTATGTTCAAATTCATAAAGAAAACAGAACTTCAAAAACATTGAAAACCAAAAATAAATTTTGAAATTTTTCAGTAGTCGAAAAAATCGACATTTTCGCGAAATTCGTTATTTCGGTCCTACAAATTTGCTGATTTTTTACTTGATTCTATAGTAAAAATTTATGAGAATTCTGAATCTGCAAAGAAATCCGTTGCCACGCTGTTCCATAAGGACGAAAACTTGAAAAAACTGAGAAAAAATAGAAAAATCACGAAAGAATGAAGTTTTCTATTGGAAGATGAGACTCTACATTTTTGGTCTCAACATAAAAAATGCTTAAAATAACAAAATACGTATACTCCAAAAAAGATTTCGTTTCTATCTCAAAAAATAAAAATTTTTATTTTTTGGTCAACGAGTTTTGCAGATCGGATCCAAGTGGGCGGAGCCAATCAAAAGTATCCTCAAAATTCTTAAAAGTTCAAGTGTACTAACTGTATGTAATACCAACTCATTCCAAACAGTTTGATTTTTTTTTGTACATAGGACAATGGGTCGATGCTCGAAAACTACAGAGAATGTGTGTTAAAGTACAAAAATGTGCCAAAAAATATGTTTTTCAAAAATTGGCAACTAACTGTTAAACTAGGAGTTTTCAATCAAATCTGTGAAAACAAAATATTCAGCGTAGGTATGTTTTTTACCCTCAATAATTTTCAAAGTGGTTGGAAACTTGAAAACCGAGATTCAAACTCCTGAAAATGGTCAAAACGGCCGAAAAACAATAAAAACTGTATATTTTAAAATAGAAAATTTCAGATGTGACCCTCCCACTCCCACCACTTCAATCTATCCGCGACTGGGTCGGATCGTTCTTCGGATGTAATCACTGCAGAGATCACTTCTTGAAGATGACCACTGACACTTTCAAAATGGAAGCTAATGTGAGCGCTAGATTTTAGTAAAAAAAAAAAGGCAAATTTTAGGTCCGTCGTCCGGAAGACGTTTACTTGTATCTTTGGAAAGCGCACAATAAGGTGAACGCTAGACTTCATGGAAGAGAAACCGAGGATCCAAAGTTCCCCAAATACCAATTCCCAGCAAAATTCTTGTGCCCAGACTGCAACACCAAAGGATTCTTGAACGAAGATGACACCCAACCTTTCCTCATTGACTATTACTCTAGAATTCGTCCATTCTCCAATTCCACTCTCATCAAATCCTAGAACCCCTTTATTTTTCGTCTACAAAAATGTTCATTCCGTTCTCAAAAACACCAATTTGGCTACCTTTCCCGTCCATCTCCCCACAGTATAACATATTCCAGGAGACACACACACTCCACATAGACAAAGCATTATTCTTTAAAGAACCTTTAATTGAGAATCCCCTTTTTTTTGAAATTTATGCATTTATCAATCTTGCCATAATTATTTATTCTAGAATAAACGAATTTTTATCTATTCTACAGGTGTATTTGCATTTGAGTTGAAAACGAAAAAAAATTTTGTTGGAGAACTTGAAAAAATGGAAAAGTGATAAGAAAGAAGCTGGCATCGGGGCGTTTCTCTATTTTATGTATGTGTACTCACTGAATGTAGAATCACACTTTTCGAAGAAAAAAGTCACATATTGTCAGAGGCAGGCAGAAGTTTCAGAGTCAGGAGTTTCGAGTTTTTTTACGGAAATCAATTTTTTGGGAGTCTCAATGCGATAAAATTCTGAACTTCTGAATTTCTGAATTTCTGAATTTCTGAATTTCTGAATTTCTGAATTTCTGAATTTCTGAATTTCTGAATTTCTGAATTTCTGAATTTCTGAATTTCTGAATTTCTGAATTTCTGAATTTCTGAATTTCTGAATTTCTGAATTTCTGAATTTCTGAATTTCTGAATTTCTGAATTTCTGAATTTCTGAATTTCCGAATTTTTGAATTTTGGAATTTCTGCATTTCTGAATTTCTGAATTTCTGAATTTCTGAATTCATGAATTTCTGAATTTCTGAATTCCTGAATTTCCGGATTTCTGAATTCCTGAATTCATTTTTCTCGGGACTAAGCCCACCCTCAAAATTTTGGCGCAATCTTGAAAAATTTGAATCCAGAAAAAATTCTAAAATTTCGAACTTTTCAAAGTTCAAAAAGATCAATATTATACCTGAGGATGTTTTGACTGGTCCGAAAATGACAAGGATCGCCAAACAAATACCCTTTCGTCAGCCCCAAGCTATTTTTGTCATTCATTTTCTTGCCGACTCTTTTTCTCCTCAGTGTCGTCTTGGTTTTTCACTCTTTGCGCGGTTTTCCAAGCTGTCCTCCGGAAAAAGAGAGCTCACTTAGTGAGCAACCGATATGTGGACACGCAGACGATCACCGCATGATGTCTGTATATTGCCGAAAATTGACCGGCTTCCGTTTTCGACCGTTTTGCACACCGTGCTCGCGCGCAATACGTTCGATATCTGACGAAAATTTTTCATGGTTTTTCAAGACTGAGTTTTGTTATTAGAACTGTATCAGTTTTCAAATTTCATCCTCTCAGTTCTTGATTTTTCCAAAAAATTTGAATTCTAGAGTTTTTATTAAATTTCCGACTTCTACTTTTTCTAAATTTCCATTTAAAACTGCCATTTCATTCTCATACCTCCCCGCTTCTTCCTAGAAATTCACTTTGCACTCTCCTAAGTCTTCAAACAATAATAATAAATACCCATATCCGATTACCTATCCAATTACTCTTCCACGACTACAGCCTATACGGAAGCCACAACAACTACATTCACTTCTTCTCAATCCACCCCCACTTTCTCTCGTTCATTCCACTTCATGATCGATCATCTTGTTGCTTTTTGTCAAAAATCCTCCACCGAGTGCACAAAAGCCGCGCACCGGTGTCGAAACAATGGATCGGCTAGCTCTTCGTTCCCCAACCCGTTGTCTTTTGGCCCTCCGTAGTGTCCACTTATGGCGCTAAACAACTGTTTTCGCTGGCTTCATCTTCTTTCCGTAAGCAATATTTGTCTCTTCCTCCTACTCTTCATCAATGTTTTCACTTTTTTCTTGCTTCGTCCTAGAACTCAAGTGGAGATAACACGTTTTTTTTTCTGGTGGGATCGTTATGTCATACATTTAGCATTCGTCTAGACCGCTGGAATGCGGATAAATGGTCATACGGTTTTTTTTGGGCGATACTTTTCGTGAGCAATATGATAACGTTTTTAGTGATTTTGAAAAAAAAAAGTTCTAAAATCGTTTTTTTAATGTCTGTTAACATAGTATAAACTTCTGAAGCTATTGTGAATGTTCTAGTATTAGAACTTTACCTTATACTTTTATTTTGAGCCTGATTATCTCAATTTCTGTGAGAGATATCAAAAATAGGGAAAATACAAAAGTTTCGGTGATAATATGCAAAAGATATTATTAGCTGACAGATTTTTGATGATTTTTTGTAGAAATTGAGATAATTGAGATTGAAGTGCATCTATAGGTTGGCATTTTTTAGTGCCGTTTATGGTATTTTTAGTAGCAGAATCTGAAAATTTTTTTCAAATTCAATTTCCCAGTTTTTGAAGTATTGCGCATAGCTGTCATCAATCTACTTCCAATTTTTGACTAACCTCCATTTTGTATATATTTTTCAAAATCCTAAGCAGCTCCATTTTTGTCCGTTTTGGCTCATACCCATGGTGCCGTGAGCGTTCTTGCTCTCGCACGTTTCTTCGGTCCAATTTACAGAATTTGTACAGCATCAATAGTATTTTTGTCCGGCGACAATGAAATATACAGAAACGAGTTTAACACT
Source organism: Caenorhabditis nigoni (assembly GCA_027920645.1). Taxonomy (NCBI): domain Eukaryota; kingdom Metazoa; phylum Nematoda; class Chromadorea; order Rhabditida; family Rhabditidae; genus Caenorhabditis; species Caenorhabditis nigoni. The sequence continues at coordinate 4,753,777 of CP115869.1, forward strand.
TGATTTTTGACTTTCGTGACTAATTTAGGGAACCTGGAACTCGGCTTTCAAGTTTCCAATCATTTTTAAAAATTTGGAGAGTGTGAAACAGAGCTACCGTAAAACCTGTAATAGAAGGGCCCCCTTACTTTCAACTTTGAGCCCATTTATCTCGGTCCCTGACAAAGCTATGAAAAAATTGTCAACTGATGAAATGTTTCTGATATTATGATGAACATCTTATCAGTTGACACACTTTTAATATCTTTCATAGGAACCGAGATAATTGAGCTCAAACTTAACAGTATGAGGGCCCTTCTTTTACAGGTTTTACAGTAGATTAAAAACTTCGAGTTCACATAATTTTCTGAAAGTCTTTCGATTTTCTGTTAATTGCCAATTTTCGAAAAGCACCTAAATTTCCATGTACACATTACAAAAACGAGCAGAAAAACTAAAAATGTGAAAAAAGTTGTTTTTCTTAATTTTCACGTGAAGGTCCAACTGGTATTTTTGAAAGAATTTCTAAGAAAAATAAAGTTTTCCAATCCGGCAATTTAATTTAATTTTTCAAAATTAAATTCCAAGAACTTTCCGTTTCTCCATCAACATCTTTCAGCTAGTTGCTACCCTGCTTATTGCCCATACTTAAAGTTACAAACTGATTCATTAAGTGTCATAAGCGTCATCATCCCCATTGATTTCAATAGCATCCTTAAAAGACCTCCCTCTCCCTCTCAATGCGTTTTTTTTTCACTTTCTCATCAGATCACTTTCTTTTTCATTCATCTCTTCCTTCTATTCTTCACAAAACCTATTCCATCATCAAGCATCATCATTCTTGATAGCGCTGCTGGCTGGAATGCTGCCAGTTGCCTAGGATTGTAATTTGCATCCGAAACAAGAAGTGTCTCGTGTTCATATTGTTGGGGGATATATACTAGTTGTTAGCGTGTGTGGCTTATCTCGTTTCTTTCAATGACCTCGATTTTGACTGACCATCTACATAAGAAATGCAAATATTTGTTGTTTATACCCCTACAGTTCTTTGTCTTCTTTCTCTTTTTTTTTCGAATTTAGCTTCTGTGATTTTTATTTTTATTTTGAAATGATAGGACATATTTTGAATGAATTCTTTAACGATAATTCGTAAAGTGGTAACTTGCCGAAATGAGCTTCAAACGTTGACTTTTATAATAAGAAACATATTTTCAAAGTAAGAATCCTTTATTTAACACTGATAACGAGATATACATCCGACTAATTTGAATTTTATTCATTTCAAAACGCGAGGATGACCTCATTCATTTGTGGGCGATAGTATTGGCTAGTTAATGTGAAGACAATTGCGGCTGGAGCGGCGCGGTTAAGAAACAGTAGGCGGAAGATGACGGAGAGATAGTCCAGCCCCGCGCATTTCGGATTAACCGTGCGGTCAAATATCACAGTGTTTTCTCTTGTCTCTTTGATTTTATTGTCTTCTGTCGTTCGCTCCCTTACGAACTCATCACTTGGACCCCCATATACAAATGGTCAACAAATGATGTAAGAGACGAGAGAAAACCGCAAAACCGAACACAATCTGCGTCTTTATTCGGAGAGAAAATCGCCGGCGAGATTTCAATGTGTACTTTCGGCTTATTGAACCTATGTATATTTTATTTGTGTTCCAAAAGCTCCATGCCTTCTTGTTTTGACTTTTGACTCGCATGTATGAACATGTAGATCGGAAGGTCATGTTAGCTAAATTTCAAATTCTCACAGTGTCTACCATATGTTCACATTACCTTCCTATTTGAGACTGTTCTTATCTGATTTTGAAGGTAGAATTGTGAATTAGATTCGGAACGCATTTAACCTTCTCAATTCGGTTTTATTTTAATTATATATAATTCACATTTTCACATTAATTATTTTTCAAAAAATATAGATTTTTTTGAAAAGTTGAGAAAGAAAGTTTTCGAATTCCAGCAATGTTGAACTTCAAATTTTATTTTTGAAAAGACTCATTCATTAAAAAACTGCGATCCTCCTCTGAAATCTTGAGCTCTAATCTCTCGTTTCATATGAGAAATATACAAATTTGATTAACTGATAAAATAATGGTGTTTTGATGAAAAAAATTTTCCAGTCGACCAACTTTGGTATCTTTTATATGATCGAGTGAAATTGGGTCGAAGCACCGTAATACATTTGAGTCTTATTTTCATTTTTTTTCAATTATTATTTCAAAAGTGCTTCAGACCTGCTCGCTCGAAAGCTTAATTGTAGATCAAAACTTTTCATTGTAGATCAAATGACGCATTAAAGATAATGATACATAATTTTTTCACTTATTTTCTTTTCAAATACATAAATAAATAATTAGATACATTGTGGTTTTCTTCCTTTTTTTCTTTTTCTTTTGATTTTTTTTTTCAAATTCATGGAGTTATTTTTTCCAGAAATCACTTTTACGATTCTCCATGATTGTGCACCTGTGAAAAAAACAATGGTATTAGTAAGCAAGGTGACCAATATTGATTCAGCTGTTGATGTTACGTAACATGTATTTTTTTCTAGGGTGATTTCATCTGGATAGAACCTGGCAAGGCCGAGGGATCGATCCCAATCGGAGCTCGTGTCATCGACCAGGACCATGGACGGCTGAAAGTGATTGATGATCTTGGAAATGTATGTTACGGAAATTCTCAAGAATGTCTCTCTACTGATACCGGTCGTCTTGACCTCAATCCGTTTCTTACTTTCGCTTCACTGCGGGAGAGTGAATCGCGTTAATGTTGTTATCACCGAAAAGGGTTCCTGATAAGTTCCGATATATCCCTGTGTTACAACTTTCAAAACGGAACAAAAGTGCAATTTTTCCAGGAACAATGGTTGTCGGCGGATCGAAGGGTGCGATTGATGCATCCGACGTCAGTTCAGGGTGTGGAAGATATGTGTCAATTGGGAGATTTTCATGAAAGTGCAATTTTGAGGAATTTGTTTATCAGATATAGAGAAAAACTGATTTATGTGAGTATGACAACTAGAAAATGGGATGTGGATTTCGAATTTTTAGGCTTATACCGGATCTATTCTGATTGCTGTAAATCCATACATGGATATTGCAATCTATACAGCAGATGAGATCAGGATGTACAAGAGGAAAAGGATCGGCGAGCTGCCACCACATATTTTTGCCATCGCTGATAATGCATATACCAACATGAGAAGAGAGAAGAAGAATCAATCAGTTATCATTAGGTAAATTTGAAAAAACCAAAAATATTTTTTCAGTTGATAATAGGGAACTAAAATCATGAAAAACAAATCATTGATTCCAAAAATATTGATTCCAAAAATTCATATTCCACAAAAAATTAAAAATTTATAAATTCCATAGTTTTTAATGGAATATTCCGCTTGTAACCGAAAAAGTGCCAAAATTGAGAACCGTGTCCCTTTAAAGCTGCTTATCTCAATTGAACCGATTTTTATTTGAAAGTTCTGATTTTGTTCTCTATTTCCTGAATTTTTCAGAAAATTTTTTGAATTCTTTTTAAAGATTCAAATCTTACTGTATCATTAAAAAAACATATAATTTTATCATATTACTGTTAAAGCCGCTCTCCATTTCTATCGTCTCATTATCATATCTTACAGTGGTGAATCTGGCGCCGGAAAGACCGAATCCACAAAACTTGTCCTCCAGTTTTTGGCAACAATTAGTGGACAGCATAGTTGGATCGAACAACAAGTCCTTGAAGCGAATCCAGTTCTCGAGGCGTTTGGTAATGCAAAGACAATCCGCAATGATAACTCGTCCCGGTTCGGAAAGTACATTGATGTTCATTTCAATGAGAGTGGTTCTATTGAAGGTTTGGGGATCAAACATGTAATAATGAAACATCAAAACATTTTTTTCCAGGAGCAAAAATCGAGCAGTACCTTCTGGAAAAGTCTAGGATTGTTACCCAGTCTGAAAATGAGAGAAACTATCATATTTTCTACTGCTTATTGGCAGGGCTTTCTAAAGAAGAGAAGATGGAACTAGAATTAGGAACTGCTGCAGACTACTATTATTTGATTCAGGTTATTCAAAATTTTGAAAGCAGTTCAAAGTAAAAATTTTTTATATTTTTAGGGGAAAACTCTGACAGCTGAAGGTAGAGATGACGCTGCAGATTTGGCAGAAATCAGATCTGCAATGAGAGTTTTGATGATCAACGAACAAGAAATTTCAAGCATTTTCAAGCTTCTAGCAGCACTTCTTCATATTGGAAACATTCGATTCCGGCAGAACACCACAGACAACATGGAATCCGTAGATGTAGCTGATCCATCAACTCTAGTCCGAATCGCCAAGCTTCTGAACCTCCACGAGCAGAATCTTCTCGACGCAATCACCACAAAAAGTCTGGTGACTCGCGAGGAACGTGTCATCTCCAGATTGAATGGTCAACAAGCGATTGATGCGAGAGATGCCCTTGCGAAAGCCATTTACGGGAAGCTATTCATTCACATCGTCCGAAGAGTGAACGACGCCATTTATAAGTGAGAATCTTGGATGAGATCTGTAAATCTATCATAATTTTTTTTTCAGGCCTTCACAGTCAAAACGCACTTCTATTGGGATTCTGGATATTTTCGGATTCGAGAATTTCGAAAGCAATAGTTTTGAGCAGCTTTGCATCAATTTTGCCAATGAGACCCTTCAACAGTTTTTCGTTCAACATGTCTTCAAAATGGAGCAGAAAGAGTATGACGAGGTAATAATGAATTTCGGTTGCACTATCAAATCTTAGGCACATAATTCGGAGGGTACGAAATTATTTGGATCATTGAGGTACAAGGCAATTTTGGGGTAGAAAATCATCAATTCAGGGGAGTAAAATGTCTGAAAAATTAAATGTTCAACCCCAAAATTGCTCTGTACCCTCCGGATGATGTAACTAGTTTGTGGTCCTTGAAAAAATTGCTGGTTTTTAAGAATAATTCTGGTCCTTAACCTAAAATATTTTTCAATGACCCTATTTTTTTGAAAACGAAACATTTTTAAGGACCAATATTCAATAATAGAGCCTAAAATTCTTCATGAAAATCAACTAAATTGAGTGTTTTTTTTTCAGGAAAATATAAATTGGCGTCATATCAAATTCGTAGACAACCAAGCTACAGTTGATCTCATCGCCCAACGACCAATGAATATCTTGTCGCTCATTGATGAGGAGAGTATTTTCCCGAAAGGAACTGACAAAACAATGTTGCTCAAACTTCACTCGACCCATGGCCGAAACGAGCTCTATCTACAACCAAAGTCAGAACTTCAGCGAGCTTTTGGAGTGACTCACTTTGCTGGAAGCGTGTTTTATAACACTCGTGGATTCCTTGAGAAAAATCGAGACTCGTTTTCTGGAGATCTATCAGCACTGATTTCATCTTCAAAGATGCCATTCTTGGCTAGATTGTTTGATGATCTGGAGTATGACACTAGTTCGAGGTAATTCAGAACTTTTTGAAAGCCGGAAACATCTTTAATATAATTTTAATGTATTTCAGAAAAAAGGTTACTGTTGGAAACCAATTCCGCAGATCTCTGGAGCAACTTATGACTCAACTCACTCAGACCCATCCATTTTTCATCAGATGTATCAAACCAAACGAGTTGAAGAGAGCCCTTGTAATGGACCGAGACCTTGTCTTGAGACAATTGAGATATTCTGGAATGATGGAGACGATCAAAATCCGAAGAAGTGGATATCCAATCCGTCACGATTACTATCCATTTGTCTTCCGTTACCGAGTCCTTGTCTCTTCCATTAGAGGACCAGCAAACAGAATTGAACTACATGATGCAGCCAAAAAGATCTGCCACAAAGTCCTCGGTCCCAATGCGGATTACCAGTTAGGAAAGACTAAAGTGTTCTTGAAAGACAAGCATGATTTGGTTCTCGAGCAAGAATACTATCGAATCTTGAAGGATAAGGCAGTGATAATCCAGAAGAATGTGAGAAGATGGCTGGTGAGAAAGGATTTCGAGAAGCAGAGACAAGCAGCGGTTACTATCCAAACTGCCTGGAGAGGATATGATCAACGGAAGAGATATCGGCAGATTATTTCTGGATTCTCACGTCTTCAAGCTGTGCTCCGCTCGAGACAATTGGTTTCGCACTATCAGTCATTGAGGAAGACTATTATACAGTTCCAAGTGAGTTATTTTTCTAAGGTATTGCTTATTAAATCCTTGACTAAAAATTTTTTCAGGCTGTTTGCCGTGGAACTCTTCTCCGTCGCCAGGTCGGTGAGATGAGAAGACGTGGAGAGAAAGCACCACTCACCGAGGTGTCTTCTACGGCTTCTGTCATTTCGGATTCTCATGAAGAGGAATTGGTGAGTCTGAAAAACATTAATGATTTCATTTACCGTAAGCACTCTAATAGAAAAACTCTAACTTCTGATTTGAGCTCGTTTATCTCGGTTCCTGTGTATCAAAAAGTTGCCAGCTGACAAAATATGTGTGATGTTATAATGAACATTTTGTCAGTTGACCATTTTTTGAAACCTTCCACGGAAATTTGATAAATGAGTTCGAAGTTACCGGCTTCCGCTGTTAGAGTATTTACGGTATTTGTATAATTATTTTACCCAAAAAAATTTAGTCCGAATTACTGGATGGAAGAAACTCAAAGGTATTTTTTCATTGTTGTGATTGTTGGTGTGGTTCTATGGTGGTTACTAGTCTCTACTGTATCTATAATATTTTCATTTCGGGATGATGGGATTTCTACAACCTCTTGAAACTGAAAAACCTTTCAGGTCTCTCACTTGTTCGACTTCCTGCCATCTGATGGAAAAGACTCTGGAAATGAGAATGACAGCACTGATAGTAGCAGAAGAGGATCCTATTCTAGACTCCATGTAAGCTAAAACAGTCAAAATTAAAAAAAAAATCAATTCAAAAAATGTTCAGCCATCCCCTGTCATGCCACCTGCTAACATTCCACGTGTGGACTCTTTCATTGATGAGGACTTGAGCAAATTCCAATTCGGAAAGTATGCAGCAACCTTCTTCCAAGCGCAAGCAACAGCTACGCATATCAAGAAACCGATCAAAACTGCATTGCTAACTCATACAGAGCCAAGCGCACAACTGGCAGCATTGGCGTCCTGGACAACGATTCTCAGATTCATGGGAGATCTTTCAGATGTGAAGCCAGGTTCAACAAACGGATCTGAGATTTATGTGAGTTTCGGAAGTGTTATCTCTTCTATTAGGTTGGCAACTAAGTCTTTGTGCACTTTTGTTTTCCTCGTTTCTCTTAACTGAGCTAGAACAGTAACATGTGTGTAACAGGATATGGTATATAAGATTATAAGGTTGTTCACAATAACCATCATTCGCCCTGCTCTCATTCCGCTTGCGAACGCGATGCTCCGTTTCATACCCACTGTTTTTGGATGAAATTTCTGTATATTGTTTACATTTATTTCTAATCGGAAAGTATCCGATATTTATCACCGCCTGGTGGAAATTTACAAAGACAATGCCCCCATAGAAACACCGTTGCGAATTGGGTCGGCAAGTTCAAGAACCGGGACTTCTCAATGAAAGATGAAACTCGTCCCTGGCGACCACATCTTCAAGATATAGGCAAGCTGAGAGATCTAGTCAACCGGGACCTTCACCAATCTACCTGTGAAATGTCAATCACTTTAAGGACAACTCATACCACCATTGGAAATAGATCGTTAAAGTTGGGAAAGACAAAAAACTTGGACGGCGGATACCTTATCTTTTTGACCTGTTTTGTTGTTCAGCGGCGAGTGGGTATGAGCATGCATTTTCTTACTCTACACGGGAACTTCAAGCGGCTGAATTATTTTATCACCTTGAATAAGAAACAGGTCAAATATACTAGCCACCACAGAAGTGCCCAGCGGATTGACTCCGATATACAGCCGGAAGACGTTGTCAAACAGAATTTTCACCAAAAAGCAGTGGGTATAAAAAAGGCATCCCGTTCGCAAGCGGAATGAGAGGAGGGCAAATGATGGTTATTGTGAACATCCTTATAATCTTATATACCATATCCTGTTACACACCCGTTACTGTTTTAGCTCAGTTAAGAGAAACAAGGAAAACAAAAGTGCACAAAGACTTAGTTGCCAACCTAATAATTCTTAATTTTCAGGATAAGACTCCGGTGATGAGCCGTCTTTATGCAACACTTGGCAAGAAGTTTAGCACCCGCGATGTTGAGGAAGCTCTCTTATCCAGCGAGTACGGTGGAAACAAAACGCTCAAAAAAGGAATGGGCAAGAAGTTGATAAGTATGACTTTGAAGCGAAAAGGAAAGATTGGTGGCTCCGACACGTCATCCATTTCCTCAGACAGCGCATATTCTGGATTCAATGCTATGCTGGAGAACAAGCCAATGACCAGTTTAGATAAATTGCACTATATCATTGGATTAGGTATTCTGAGAGAAGACTTGAGGTAGTTAAGAATACAGTATAACTATTTTCCTAAAATTTTGATTTTTTTTTCAGAGACGAAATTTACTGTCAACTGTGCAAACAGCTTAGCAACAACCCATCGAAACTATCCGCTGCTCGTGGATGGATCCTTCTTTCACTCTGTGTTGGATGCTTCGCTCCCAGCGAGCGTTTTATCAAGTATCTCTTCTGCTTTATCCGTGAACGAGGACCAGCTGGAACCGGCTACTCAACATACATCGAAGACCGTTTACGGAGAACACAGGTCAATGGAACGAGACACCAGCCACCAAGCTATGTCGAGCTGCAAGCCAACAAATCTCAAAAGCCCGTAGTGTTGGCGGTGACTTTCATGGATGGAAGTGTCAAAACTCTGTGTGCCGATTCTGCGACAACAGCTTCCGAACTGTGCAAGCAACTGGCAGAAAAAGTTGGCCTCACAAATTCGTTCGGTTTCAGTTTGTATATTGCTCTGTTCGATAAGGTGAAAAAATGTCTTCAAAAATTTTCTTCATTGTCTTTTTCAGGTATCCTCTCTTGGAAGTGGCACTGATCACGTAATGGATGCCATCTCCCAATGTGAGCAGTATGCCAAGGAGCAAGGAAGACAAGAAAGGAATGCTCCATGGAGGTTGTTCTTTAGAAAGGAAATTTTCAGTCCATGGCACGATCCAAAGTAAGCACCAGCAGAAAAAAAAATAATGTATTACCTTAATTGTGCCCCTACAGAGACGACGCAGTTAGCACCAATTTGATCTACCAGCAAGTGATCCGTGGGATCAAGTATGGAGAATACAGATGTGACAAAGATGAAGAGCTCGCAGCGATTTGTGCTCAGCAGTACTACATCGATGAGGGCACTATGGATGTGAACAAGTTGGAGAACAACCTTTCATCATATCTTCCAGATTTTGAAATGGCTGGAAAAGACATGGCTTTGGAGAAATGGACTCAAACTATTATGCATCAGTATAGAAAGGTATAGTTTTTATTTTTGTTTTTAATTTTCAAATCTCTCATGATTCCAATACATACAGTACTGCTTCATAAGATACACAATACGGATTTTTTAGTTTTCTGCCATATTGTCAATATTCAGAAGTCCGAAGATCAGGCTTTCAAGTTTCCGATCACCTTGAAAATTGTGGAGCCTGCAAAACTAACCTAGATTGAAAACTTTGCATTCACAGAATTTTTATTGGAAACGTGATAAAGCAGGCGTCTTTCAGAAATCGGTAAATAACTGAAAAACTGGAATTTTTGAAAAACTGCTGTGAATGTAACGTTTACAACCTAAATCTATTTCACACCCTGCAAAATTTTTGAAGCGATATAAATCATGACAGTAGAATGATCAAAATATGTAGATTATATTTACCGTTAGTGTGCTTCCATTTTTAAGTTACCCATTTTCCACCCAAACATTTTCCATCTTTTCAGAAGTTCACTGGTCGCCTTCCGTCTCAAATCGAAGTCAAAGAAGACGTGGTGTCAATTGCCAAGACCAAGTGGCCTCTATTGTTCTCTCGATTCTATGAAGCTCTGAAATTCGCCGGACCACCATTGCCCAAAAACGAAGTGATCATTGCCGTGAATTGGACTGGTGTCTATGTTGTTGATGATCGGGAGCACGTAATGCTCGAGTTTAGCTTCCCAGAAATTTCCACTGCTTACTATGGAAAGTGAGTTCTTAAAATATGAAGATATGGGCTTTTCGCAAGAATTCGCTTTTCAGAGGAAAACGAAGCACCACGGACACCTGTACTATCCGCTCTGTTGTTGGCGATGAGTACACATTCCAGTCTCCAAACGCAGATGATATAACAAATCTGATAGTTCTTTTCTTGGAAGGATTAAAGAAGAGGAGTAGATATTTGGTGGCTATCAAAGCACAGAAAGGAGATGGTAGAGTTTTCTGAGAACTGCAAATTTAAACGAACTTTTATTTTTAGAGAAGAATAACTTCCTCGATTTCGAGAAGGGAGATCTTCTGATTCTCGTAAACGAATTCACCGGAAACACGCTACTTACCGAGAGCGTGGTGAAAGGAGAGAACTCACGAACGTGTCTGTTTGGCCTAATCCGCGCGGAAAATGTGTACGTCCTGCCAACACTGGTGAAGCCATCAAAGAACACATTGGTAACCTCGAACATAATAATAGAATTCTATTTCGTCTATTTTTCAGCAAATATTCCCAAAGGATATGGATATGAGTCTGGATTTATTCAATAACAACAAACAGGTTACTGTAATTGACTACAACGCGGAACCATACACTCTGGAGAATTTCGCAGAGGATAATTTTAAGTAATTATAGTAGTACAGGGGGAATACAAACGTATAAGTATAAATTTTCAGCTCACAAGTGAAACGAGTTGGATCTCAAATCTCATTGATGACTTTGAGAAAGAAGGAATCGCAGATTGAGAGTTGGAGATTCTCGAGAGATCATATTGAGCATCCACTTTTGAAGAAGCTCAATGGAAGGTAATAAAAATGAAAATCACAGTACTGTTCAATCAGATAAACGAAAACATAATTTTCAGTTGGTTTTTGGCGTTTTCAAGTTTCAAATCACTTTGAACTTTTTGGAAGCTGTAATACAGATCTAGATTAAAAATGTTGGATTCACAATATTTTTGAATTTTCCTAATTTAGGTAATTCAAATTATTAGGAAAATTCAAAAATGAGGAAAATTTTTAAAAATCGAAAAAATGTGACTTTCAGAAATAGAAAAAAAAACGGAAAAACTAGAAATATAGAAAGTTTTTTGTGAATGCAAAGAATCTGATAAATGTAGGCCTTACACACCCTCTAAAATTTTCAAATTGGTCGGAAACTTGACGGCTCTGGACTCTTGAAGATGCCAAAAACCTGGAAAAATGCATTTTTTCATTATTTTCTTGACCGTTACTTTATACTAGTACTGTACCCAGTAATTTCCAGAGATGATGCTTGTCGTGGAGCCGTTGAAATTTTCGCAGCTATCATGAAGTACATGGGAGATGAGCCTTCGAAACGAAGTCGTCTCGGAACTCATCTCACTGATCACATCTTCAAGCTACCCATCTCAATGGAAGCACTCAGAGATGAATTGTATTGTCAACTTGTAAAACAGTTAACTCTCAACCCTTCGATTATGTCCGAAGAAAGAGGATGGGAACTTTTATGGATGGCCACTGGACTTTTTGCTCCAAGTGCTGCTCTCGCAAAAGAAATCAGTCACTTCCTCAAGTCTCGACCCCATCCAATCGCACTGGATTGTCAAAACCGAATGCAAAAGCTTGCCAAGTACGTTTTATAAATCTAAAACAGTTGTTTTCAAAGCATTCCTTGCAGGGGCGGAAGTAGGAAATATCCACCACATCTCGTTGAGGTAGAAGCTATCCAGCACAAAACAACGCAAATTTTCCACAAGGTCAGTCCAACTTTTTCGCTCTTCCCCAATTTATTTTTCTGTTTTTGAGGTATTCTTCCCAGACAACACTGACGAAGCAATCGAGGTGGACTCTGCGACACGAGCCCGCGACTTTTGTCACAAGATCGGCTATCGACTCGGTCTCAAATCGTCAGACGGGTTCAGTCTATTTGTCAAGATCAAGGACAAAGTACTGGCTGTGCCTGAAACCGAGTTCTTCTTCGATTACGTCCGTTCGCTGTCCGACTGGGTTCATACAAACCATGCAATGCAGAAGGACTCCACAATTATCCCAATCAATTATCAAGTGTACTTTATGAGGAAACTCTGGTTCAACTTTGCCCCCGGAGCCGACCCACAAGCTGATATAATTTTCCATTACCATCAAGAATCCCAGAAATACCTGCTAGGATATCATAAAACCACCAAGAATGATGTGATCGAACTAGCTGCACTAATCCTTCGAGCGATGACCAAAGAAGGCAAAAATGCTCCATTGGCTCAAATTCCACAGTTGCTGGATGACATGGTTCCTAAAGACTCTCTGAAAATGGTTAGTGCTAGTGAGTGGAGGAAAACGATTTCCAACGCATACGCCAGAGTGGAGCATTTGAAACCAGATCAAGCGAAAATCGAATTCTTAAAATATATCTGCCGCTGGCCAACGTTCGGATCAGCCTTCTTCCCAGTGTCTCAATATTCCGACTTGAGTCTTCCGGACAGACTTTTGCTTGCCATCAATCAAACTGGAGTGAACATTTATCACCTAGAGTCTAAGAATCTTCTGGTTCAGGTGAGCTTGGTTTTCAAATTTCAAGTTTTAAGATTCCAAAATGTTACAGTATCCATTCAATGTCATTTGCAACTGGACAAGTGGAAATACCTACTTCAACATGACAGTTGGTAACATGTTGAAGGGTAATGAAGGAAAGAAATTGCTTCTGGATACTACTGTGGTAAATTCCTAAAAACTAATGTTCCAGTCCAATTTAATATTTTCCAGGGCTACAAAATGGATGACCTGCTTACTTCGTATATATCACTTTTGATATCTAACCAGACCAATCAGCCTTCTAAGCATCGAGAAGTTGCATTATAATTTTGTTTATAAAATTTAAAAATACCTAAAAACGTGTTTTCTCCTTTCCAAAAAATGAATCCAAAAAAATGTCCTTCTTTCTTTAAATGCTGGTTCCTTTTGCTCATTTCCTTTTTCTTCTTTCCACACCCCTTGAAATATATTTTTTTCGATTCAATTATTTTTATTATTCCCCCTTCATCTGAAAATTTGTTATTCGCATTTCCCCAAAGTATTTTCTTCCACCCCATCTTGTTCACAAACCACTTTATGTACCCCTCCCCCAATGTATTGATGACAATTTTCTTTTGTGATTCCAGTTAATTATATTTTATCCATTTGTATTTACATAAAAACCATTCATACAAGTGTGTGTGTCGGATAAAACAATGGGGAGAAGTTTCCAGAGAAAAGAAATGGATCAAAATTCTACAATCTTGTTTTTTAAAACGCTAACACTAGAGGAAAGAGCAACCGGAGCAAAATGGGAAAAATCACGGGTGGGACAGAAATTAAGAGAAATATTTACAAAAAAACCAAGCTATGTATAAACTAATAAGTTATTTAAACTACTCAGCAAAACTCTTTTTTTTTGGATTTTTCAGAGTTAATTTTTTAGTTTTTTTTTTGGTTGGAGAGAACCTGGAAAAAGGCGGACAAGAAAAAAGATCGCTTCAGGTTAAAGCAAGTATCAGAAACATGGATTCCAGAATTTCATGGAATGGCGAGAGGCGAGAGAGAAAAGTGAATTGTTTGGTTGTTCGAGACGATTTATAAACGATATGTCATGTGAATATTCACAAACTACTTTGCAGTCTTTGGCATGCTAGACGTGCTCGAGTTGCTTGATGATGAGCGATCCTCGGTTGGTGTTCTCTCTGCAGTTTGAATATAGCTCAAAATATCTCTGCAAGAGACCACGGCTAGAATTCGCTTTGACTCATCGATGATCGGCTGAAAATAGAAAGACATTATTCAAAATGGCTCAAAAAGCATTTCCCAGACTCACCAAACAGCACTTATCGGAAGTCATAAGTTTTGCCACCGTCTCGAACACCGTGAAATTCGTGCGTCCATAGACTAATCTATTCTGAAGTGAGCGCAGCACTTTGACGGGCTCTTTGAGCATCTCATGGAAATTTCCGCCTTGGTGGCTCATGATCTCGAGAATTATGTCTTTTCTCGCAAGCATGTTGACAATTTGATTGAAGTCGTTGACGACTGGAACGGTGGACATCTTTTTCTCGGCCATGAGCTTGATGCAATCCTCGATGGTTGTGTTCAAGCCAATCTGGAATTATTGTTCGGTTTGAAAAAAAAACCAAAAATATTCAAGATCGTTTAAAAAATATTTTTGATTTGAGCTCATTTTGAAACACTTTTTTCAGAATACTTCTGACATGTGAGAAAATTGCTGACCCGACCCAACTACCCACATGTTCCGTAACGGTCAATGTTGATTATAGTCCATTTTTTTCCATTTCCAGAAGTCTGGGGCTTGGCTATTTGTATACACAGATTTTTTCGAAAATTCTTAACTTTTCAGCTATTTGCAGATTTCTAAAAGACACCTCTTGTGGCCTGTTTTTGTGCTGGAAACATGGGAAAACGGGTGTCTTTCATAAATCAGCCAATAGCAGCAAAACTAGGAATTTTCAAAAAATTTTATGAATGCAAAGTTCTCAATCTAGGATCGTCTGCCAACTTCTAGAATTCATAAGTGCTTGAAAAGTTGACAACCAAGCCACAGACTCCTAAAAATGCCGAAAGTGAACCGAAAATACGTTTTCGTACATCTTATTCAACAGTACTGCATTTTGCCAGGCTACTCATAAACATCCCCGGATTCATACTTTGCTGCCCTTCTATTTTTTATACTTGTTATCTGGCAAAAACTGTTTTTTAGTCTCACCAACCCTTAACTTGTTATTGACCCTTTTTCCTATATATATTTTTCTGTCACAGCTGTGTTTGCAGAACCTCCCAAGTCCAAGCCACTAGAACATTTGCAAAACGACTATTTCAAAAAAAAAAAACTCAAGACCACCTCCAGACCTCCCGCCTCTCTCACTCTAATATGATAACTCTCCCCGATAGAAACACATAATAACAAACAGGGCAACCCGACTCTGAAGGATTCATGTGACCTTTGCAAAACTCGGCATGGAAAAAAATACTATTGACAGTGGAGAGGCTGTCTGCCCGACTTGTTATTGAGGCACAGAAAAAAAAAGATCGTCGGTCAATTTTTGATATTGTTTGAACCAGAAGGTTAGGGTGGTTCTTGGTCGGCCACAATCCGGATTTTTTTCTCTTCCTGTCTCTCCACACTATTTTTTTTCAACAAACCTTCAAGACGTCGCTATTCCACGTGCCAATTTTCTTCTGGTCCAAAGTGGCCTGACGCACGTGAAGAAGAATGGCATCCCCAAAGTCGCTCTAGAACAAATTTGTTTTCGGGATACTGTATTTTTCAATTACCAATTTCAAAACAGTTTCCTGCAAAATCATACGAGTGGTCAGGAAGAACAATGGGGTGCCTGGTTTTGGAATAATCTGAAAATGTAGGTCTAAATCTCCATTTGTAGTTTTTCGAGGTTCCTACCGTATCAAAAATCGGGATGAAGCTAATTTTGTTGTGTGAGATGATATTGGCAGCCTCCCAGACGCTGAAAAACACATTTTTTCATTTGTGTCCCTTATTTTCTGGTTCAATTACAACTGATGGGTCTCCAGTAGCAAAAAAAAACACAAAGCGCCCCCCCCCGGGTTCTGGTTGTTTATCTGATCTCTGGTTTCCTCTTCCTTTTTTTCTCTCACTTTGTTTCATAATAAACTCAATAAAAATGCGTTGTTGCGTCGTCCTACGAACAAAGAACCGTATTCTCATATGATTCTTCACTTGTTTACCACATTTTTTTGAGTGTAAATGTGTTTTTATCGATACCCCTCACTTTTTTTCCTCCTGCATCATTTGACAGCAACAGCAGCCAGCAGAATCATATAAACGTAAACACCACTCAGTTATTCACCTTTTTTTCAGATAAACATGCACCCGAAAACAGGGGAAAAGGTCAAGTTGGGTACTGGAAACCTCCCGAAAAATAGTTTTATCGGCTTAAAAAAAAAGAAAAAAAAAGTTCACCTATTCTGAACTCCACTGCAGATAATATTTCCCGACCCGATATCCTTCAAGAAATCAACCAATGTCATGGATGCAACCTCACGATTTCCTGCGGCTACCATAAGAATCGCTGTGAGACAATCTCCCATATTGAAGACACATTCAGCTTGATATTTATCGCTATTGGTCACCACTGCAGCAATATGCCCATGTTGAGACAAAGCGTGAACTGCGGCTTTTACCTGAAAGAGAAATTTCTAGAATTTCATTCCAGAAGTATTCCAGAAAAAAGGATGAGGTTGTGTTTTCCCTGCAAATGAATACCTTTGTTTTCCCGTCAAAAACAACCAACGAGCTGTGAGTTGGCTGCAAGTCGTAGCATGTGATCGACTTCATGAATGTGTGGTATGGATCCGCATGCCGATCTGGAGAAGAAGCATTTATTTCATAAACAAAGCCAGCTGGCAAAGCTTACCAAATGCCGAGAGCACTTCATAGCCGCCTTCTGTGTTGAAAATTCTGCATGGGCGCATGATAGCAAAATCCTGGAATTTTCATATTAAGTAGAGGTCATTCAGATATATAAAAACTGAGTTTCCAGTTGATTGCAAGACTTTTTCAGGAGGCTGTAGCGGTCAATAAGGTATCGAAAAACGTATTTTCAGCGAATTTTTGTCATTTTAACCATTTTCAAGAGTCTGGAACTCAGCCGCCAAGTCTTCGATCACTTTGAAAATTTGTAAGAGTATGAAACAGACCTAGATTGAAAAAGTAACATTTACAGAATTTGCTGGCTATGTTTAGTTTTTTAGTTATTTGCCAGTTTCTGAAAGACACATTTTTTGCCAGTTTTTCCACTGAAAATGTGAAAAAACAAACTTATTAAAAAATTAAAATAGATGAACAACTAAGGATTTCAAAAAATTTGGTGAATACAAAGTTTCCAGTCTATGACTGTTTCACTCTCTCCAAAATTTTCAAAGTGATCTGAAAATTGTCAAAATGGCCCGAACTCCTCCGAGCCAAGCAACAGACTCCGAAAAATGGACAAAACACACTGAAAAATTCGTTGTCCTAATTTTTTATTGACCGGTACGGTATAGACAACAGATTTCAAAATTCTTACCGCTCTTCTGAAGACATTCTCCGGAACACTCATACGCCGACGAGTCATTGGCATTGGCTTAAGATTATCATCATCGGTTTCCATCGCGTTCTGTCCTCCGGCTCCTCCCGGCGCGTTCATTCCGTACTGATACGACGTCTTCCGGTTGCCAGTGTCGCCATTCGCGCCACGCTGAACTTGAAGTCGTGACTGCATGGTGTAGCGACGACGCGACGGAAGTGAAATCTCGCGAATGCCGAATGAACTCCGACGCGAGTGGTCGATGCTGGGCCCCGACTCGTATCTAGAAAAGAGCAATTATGCTGAAAGAGGAGGGAGAGAGAAGGAAGATCATAATATCTAGTTGTGAGAGAAGCGTCAAAAATTTTTTCCTCTTTTTTTTGATGGACACATAAACAAAGTGAGTCCTGAAAGTGCTAGAATGGAAACCCTTCCAGAGAGTGTTAAATGAAAAATTGATTTTTTCAGAAAAACGGAAAGTGCGGGGCACCAACAGCATTCGCTAATCCCTGGCCTGGCGCGAGAGGTGAAAATCCGCCGGAGGGCAAAGGAAAAAAATTCGACAACGTGTTCTACATCTAGATTAGCACCTACCCATGATCCATCGAGTTGCCGTACACGTTGACTGGTGTCGTTTCCAACATTGTTCGTTGCCGATTACTGGAGTCGAACTGAAAAATTTGGTGTCAAATTGATATTGAAAGTACTAAAATCAAGAAGAAGCCAATTTCAAGATTCTCATGTGGCAGTCCTATTTTTGAATAACGCAAATTTTTTTTCAAAAGAAAAAATCTAGAAAAAAACAAGCTCAGCTCAGACGACGCTGGGAAAAAAATAAGAGAAAAATTTGCACTTTTCTGGTCACAATAACATGAAAAAAAAGAAGCAGCACGTTGTTTACAAGCTTTGGGGAATATTCTAAAAATAGAAGAACGAAAGAGAAAGAGAGCAGATATTTGGTCCGTGTGCTTTCCCGTCTCTCTCCTGTTTTCCTTTTTTAGATGTGAGAAAAATGAAAAAAAAGCTCTTATTATGACCAATGTGAAGTATTTAATAGAAGGGAGAATATTTCTAAAATAGAAGGAGATCTAAGATTTTTGGAATTGAAAAGAGGAGACCGTATTGCCAGTCAATCAGACTAAGTAATCTGTGAACGCCTAGCAAATAAAAAAGCGAAAAAAAAAGAAAAATCCCAGCGCGTGACTCGAATTTGGACCCCCGGAAACCAGCTTTCAGAAGTGCGACAAATGTGAAAAACATCGGGCATTGGTTCCGTTAAGGGTTCAAAGTACACACGATGGGTACTTACTGATTAATTCAATTTGTAGAACGTAAAGGACCAAATGATGTGATCCTCTATTTTGAATTTTTTTTCAAAAAAAAAAAGAAAAATCGAAAAAGAAAACACAAAGTGTTACAAATCCCGTCTGGAACATTTTTATATAATCTCATCTAGCAATTGTGTTTGTCCGGTTTTTTGACAAACCACTATTTTTGTTTTGAATGGCGTCATTGTTTCTAGCGTCGTGTCTATTAGATCAAAATGTGAAAAGGACAAAGTTCAAAACGTCAAAAAAAGTAATACAGTTTCCCGGCGCATACCAGCCTGAATATAATTGGGAATGATAATGAAGACTGTTGAAAACAAGACCGACAAAAAACTGGGAGGAGTAGAAAAAGGAGAGGGTGTCCCCCAAGAGAGGGCAACCTAATAATAACCGATCAGATGTCGTTTTTGTTATTGTACGCGTTTTTTTTTCTGTTATCAACCACTATCTTTCCCTCGTCCTGATTGCAATTAATACACGTTGAGGGCGGAGAAATGGAAGTTGAGAGCGAAATGAAAAAAAAAAGAATCCTGATGGGGTTGGAAAGACTGAAAATGATAACAACAGAAGAACGAACAAAAAAATAGATAGATAGATGGAAGAGGTATGTTGGCTGGGTCGTAGTGGCAAAGATCGTTTGGGGCGGAGTCTAGGAGGAGAATTTTAGATCAAAACACGAGAGAATGGAGGGCTCCAGAGGGTGCGTCTGATAGGGGAATCTAATCAGTGTGAGGAATCGGATTCAGCTGGTTTTTCTAAAAGTAGTTATTAGCGCGGACAAAGAAGAATAATAAAAGTACATGTTTCTTTTTAGGATTACGGTAGAAAAAACTGAAAGTTAGCCTAACTAACCAGAATACTTCTAAAGGATCCTAAATCGTCATTCAAAGAAATTTAAAATTCCGAAGAACCGCTGAAATACAGTAACATTTCATCTGATACACAAAAATTTATTTTCAGTTGATTTTTGGCCATTTTGAGTATTTTCAGAAGCCTGGAGCTCGGCTGTCAAGTTTGCGATAATTTTTTTAAATTTCAGATAATGTGAAACGGGCCTAGATTGAAAACTTCGCATTACAGAATTTTTCGAAAATTCCTAGTTTTTCAGCTATGGCCCATTTCTGATAGACACCTGTTTTTCACATTTGCAGTACACCGACCAAAAAGGGATGACTTTCAGAAAACTGCAAACAACTCAAAAACTAATAATTTTGAGGGAATTCTGTAAATGTCTTGACATTCTAGATCTCTAAAAATAGGACACAATATGCGAAAATCAACTGAAAATCATACTTTTTGTATTTTTTATCGAGGTGTACCCTTAGGATTACGTTAAAAAATAAAAACAAATAAAAAGTAACTCCTCAGAGCCAGAATTCGTCATTCAAACTATCCTGAAATCCTGAAAAACCCGCAAAGTTTCTCAAGTTTTAAAACAGAGCAGATGTCAAATTTTCAACTTTACGTGAAAAATGTTCAAAACGTGATTTTTCGTATTTTTTCCCGAACGGATTACTCTTCTCAGACAGGGATTTATTTCATTTGGTATAATACCTAAATAACGATTTCTGGTCTACCGTAATCCCTATTAGTATTAACATCATCAGTTTTAAACTGTCCTAAAAACCCAACCGCAGAAATTACCAACACTTACACTTTTCCAGACCTTAAAAATTGGGATTTTTAGAGCACACCTACGCATCCAGCCTTTTCCATAAAAAAAGTAAATTTGTTCTTCTACCATACCCCCAAAAATAGGATGACTTTTTTATTTCGAGGAACAACTGATAAGCATCTACTGATCAAAAATGAAACATCGTTTATTTGCCGGTGGTGGTGGTGACCAGCTGTCGAAAGTCATACTGTTCGTCTCCGAGAAAAAAACACGTCGCAATTTGGTTAACCTTCATTGTTCTGAGAACAAGCGTCTATAATTTCAGACTGAGCCAAAAAAATGGGAGAGAAGAGAAAATGAGCGCGTGCCAAGGGAAAGAAGAGATAAATATATACTGGCACTGGCACTTTTGAATCCAATTGTCTATTCCAAAAAAAAAAAGAGGAGACGGCGGGGACCGCCTGCTGGAGAACCATGACAGCGTGCTTCTTCCTATGACGACAGCTTCCAAGCATCAACAAAGCAGTAAAAAGAGAATTTTCTGAATTCTAAGGAATGATTCTTAAACTGTTTTGAAACCCCTAACTTTGAGAAATTAGTTTTTTTTCCTGTTCAAAAGGTAAACAAGTTTCAAAAAAAGAACAAAAAATAAAAAAAATGATTCAAGGAAAAGTAGTCAGCAGACCTCCTGGCAAAAAATACAATAACAGAATGGAAGAGATTGCAAAAAAGAGTACTGCAACAAGAAAAAAGACGGAACCCATCAACTGCCCTCCACGGCCAACCGACCGACCGACCGCCACACAAACAACTATTTGTATGGGAGGGGATTGCTATTACTGCTGCTGTGTGTTGCGTTCGTTTCAGTTCCTATGTGTATGTGTGTTTTTCTTCCAACGCACACGTGGTTTTTTCTGCCGAGAGTATCTGCTCTTCTTGCTCTTCGGACTCCGCCCCCAAAAACTTTCACGAATTGTTACACCAGACATGTGGCAAATGACAATTGATGGCAGTGAGATGAGAAAGGTGTTTTTCGAAAATTGGCGCGTTTTATGGGACAGATGTGCTACGGTAGACGGATCAAAAATCGAGTTTGACTTTTTTAAAGAGAACAAGCTAAAAACAACTATATAAAAATAATAACGTATTAGAGTAATCCGGTTGGGATATTTTAACGGATTTTCCGGAATGAATAAAAAGTAATTTGAATTAGAAATTCTTTAAATAAATTTTCGAAAGATATTAGGGAACAAAGTAAGAAAAAAACTAAACAACTTCAACATATATTTTCAAGGGACATTAGAAACGTGCCGGAATGGAAAATTCCTAACTCGTATTTATCCGCCGGAAATCAGTGTCAGCTGAATTGCGCATGAGTTTCAAAAATGTGATAAATTATATATGAATATTTTCATGACCGGATGAAGTTTCAAAAAACGTTTAAAAATATTTTTTGAGTTTTTGAATTCAAAAACATTTATTTGGGAAAAAAGGGACATACACCATCCACTTTGAGCTCAATTTTCTTGATTACTTTGAAATATACAAAAAATTTGTCGAATAATAAAATAATGGTGATAATACGATACACATTTTATCAATTGGCACATTTTTGATATCTTTCACTGCAACGAGATAATTGAGGTTGAAATTAAAGTCTTGATGGATTTGTATTCAAAAAAATAAAGTTTCAGTCTTAACTAACCTAATTGCTGTGATATATATCAAAATGTTGTCAACTAATAAAATATTCGTGATATTATGATAAATAATTTATCAGTTGACAAACTTTTTATAACATTTCCAGCAAACAAAATAATCAAGTTCAAAGTTGACGGTTTAAGTGGATTTCTATCTGAGAAGATAAAATTTTGAGCTCAACTATCTCAATTTACGTGGAAGATATCAACAATTAGACAACAGATAAAATTTTAATTATATCATGATAAATGATTTATCAGTTGACAATTTTTTATATCTGTCACAATAATTTAGATAATTGAGTTCAAAGTTGCCGGTTTACGTAGATTTCTATTGAAGAAAATAACATTTTGAGCTCAAATATCTCGATTCCTGTGAAAGATATCATAAATCTATGAACTGATAAAAAGTTGGTTAGATCATAATGAATAATTTGTCAGTTGACTAAACTTTGATATCTTCAACAGGAACCTAGAAAATTGAGCTCAAAGTTGACGGCTTATGTGAGCTTGTATTAGAAGAAATGAATTATAATACCATAAAAACTCAAAATTATCCAAAAATTAAAAGAGACTGTTTCTCAATACATGAATTTACTAAAAATAAATTGATTAACTACCAATAAATAAATTAAAATACCTCAAAAACTCCAAAAACAACTTGCAGACACCCACTAACCCAGAAATTAGTCAACCGTGCCTGAATCCCTCTTTTGTAGCAAATTTCCAACAAAAAATTATGAATCTCAAAGATCACCACTCTACCTCAAAACCAGTCACCTGTTCTGCAAAAAAATAATAGTATGTGGAATACCGCCCAACCGAAATAGTCGATTTCTAGAACATCTTGTTTTCCAGTACCTCTTTTTCTCCCAGTTGCCCTCCTGTTTACTTCTGACTCACAAAAACATGACTGACAACACCTATAGGTGGCAAACAGTTTGTTGAACTTTTGATTGGGTTTTTTTTGTACAAAATTAGATTGTTACAAAAATAACCTTTGTTTATACATAGTTATGCAAACTAATAACTAGAAATTCTATTCATCAAAAAAGATTTTTTTCTGAAAAACAAATGAAAACAGATTTTTTTTCTCCATTTTTTTTTGATTTACGAGAACTAATTATTTGAAAAAAAATCTCTAAACTTACTGTAAATCTTGGCGGTACATGTGCCGCCGGCTCGCTGTTCCGGCGACGGTTCTTCTGGAAAAACTTGAGCATCGGCTTCCTGAAAAAAATAACAAGATGATATGAGAAAAATTATCACGAGCGTTGATAACACACGTCAAGTCGTAGTAAATGAGAAAAAGAAAACAAGAGTGAGGAAGAATTTCAGACATCGTGGGCCCATGTGAGATGTCCATGAAATACAAAAAAAAATTAGAAGGATCAGAAAAATACAAAAATAGGGAGAGGGGTTTCCACCCGATTTAGAATAGAGAATGGAAGAAAAATGACACATTGTTGTTCTTTCTTGTCGAGCGGGGACCCGAAGAGTCATTTTCGCACTCTTGTGCTTTGTTTGGGTTTCGGTTTTTTTTGTGCTTTTTTTCAACTGAAATGATCACATAACCACAAAAACAACAAGTTGTACCAACACATCCGAAGTTTCTTTTTTTTCTTTTTTTTTCAAAAAGCCAGAATCTAAGGCTTGGGAGGAATTGGGATTAACAAGGGGACCTCAAGACCTTGTAAACCAAGATTTCGATAAAAATGTTAGAATATGTTAACGAAGAATATTCTTGAAAAATATTAGAATTTGCTCTCCAGTTTCAGTCAGGTTACCGTCAACACTCTAGTAGAACGCCATCCAAACCAAAACTTTGAGCCCCTATATCTCATTTCCTGTAAAAGATATCGAAAAGTGATCAACTAATAAAATGTTGTTGATAACAGGATAATAACTTTGTTAGTTGACAACTTTTTGGTATCTTTCACAGGTAAAAAGATACAAGGACTAAATTTTGACGGTTTGGGTGGCGTTCAATTTTCAAAGTCGATTTTCTCAATTTCTAGGACGTTTCAGCACATGAAACTTTTATTCAATGAAGTTTTATATTCCAGACACTTTATTCAAGTTTTCTCTCAAATTTTCCGAATAAATTCAAGTATGGTTGAACAATTCGAAATCTTGAAAAAAAGATGTTTGAATAGATGTTTGAATGAATAACAGAATTAAATGAAATTTAATTTCTCAAAAATTTTCTTAAAATTTTTGTCTCAAATTTTCGAAAAAATTCAAGTGGTGAAATAATTCCAAATTTTGAAAAATATAATTTTTTTGAGAAATTATCTGAAATATGAAATTTTCAATTTTGAGCCTAACACCAAAATTACATGCTCTGGAACCTTCTAGGCTCCAAGAAAATCATCTTTGAAATCACTAATTTTTCATTAAAATGTAATTTTGGCACTGAAATGTGTATAGTTCTACTGAAACTTGTGAGTGGATTCTAAAAATCCCAGAAGTGTCTAAAACGCAGTTTCTGACCTATCCTGAGGTTTTCATCTAAATCTGGGCTTAGAAGTTTTTGAGGTTCTCATGTATTAAGAGTTGGACTGGCCGCAAAATTTCAAATCAAAATTTTCTGTCAAAATGATCATGATTGTCTGTGAGACGAAAAAAAAAAGGTGGGAGGGCATGGCTCAAGGAAACCAAAAAGAATGTAAACATTCTAAGGAAGAAAAGTGCAATGGTGTCCAGAAAAAATGACATTGTTTGATTGTCTACCCACAAAGGTGTTAAAAACTTTTATTCCTTAAAAATTGGTGGTTGTTCATTACAATGTTTGATTTTCGAAATCGGTTTATGGGAACACTACAATAAGACCCCATACATAGAAATTTTTTCTATGTTTCTGATTCTCAAGAAAAAAAAGTTGTTATTGTCTTCTAGACAAGAAAATAAACCATAACACATTCTGAAGACAAACGACTTCTATCATTCTCAAAAAATAGAGGAAACTGAAGCCTCAAAGCAGCTTGAGAGTCATCATTCATGTTGCTATTAATGAGATGGAAATTTGATATGATTTTTTTCTGCGCCACAAAAACAAGCACATGGGGGTGTGATAGCCTCTTCTCATTGTCCTTTCCAGTGTTCCCTGTTGTTTTTTCAGATATTATTTCTGACCACCAGCAGAAATTGTTTTTTTATAATGATCAAACAACTGTTATTTGTTTTTTAGATAGAAGAAATCTGATTTTCATCAATCGAAAAATGATTTATTGTCCCAGGAACTACAATTTTGGCTTCCACCTCAACTAGCCAAGTATAAAAGGCTCTAAAAATAACCTATTTCCTTCAAAATAAAGATCAGTGAGATAGTACAAAATCGTACAACAATCATGTCTATAAAAACATCTGAGAAAATATAAAAGAAAAACAGTAGCGCGAGAAAAACAAAGTAATCTTGTATACACCGAATTGAGTCACAAGACATGATGTGTTTTAAACAAGAAATTGTCAGATTCATTAAGATCAACACAATAACACTTCCGGTTAAAATGCTAATCTGGATATTCTCAGGGGTTCGAATATGAAAGTACAAGCCTAACTAGAAAAATAGCAAAAAAAGCACCTTTTTACTTTTTGATTACTTTTTGGACCAACTTATGCCAGTGGAGCGTGCAAAATCTGGAAAAAAAAAATTCGAGTCGCCTATTTCGTTAATTAGGAATTAAATGAAAATTTCAAAAAAAAAATCCATAGACTAACATTACCGACAAAGCCTAAAATAGGCCCAGAAAAAGGTCCAAGGAAAACAAAAATCCTATGAAATAATCACAATTGAAACAATTCGCGAAATGCTCTTATCAATGGGCGGCGTTTGGCTTTTATATCAAAAAGCCCACCCACACAAACATCGAAAAAGCCTGGTACAGAGGATCGTACAAGCTGGCACAAGATCAGTGGGGGTGGGTCTGGGAATTCGATTATTCTGGGACGCCCTCAAGAAACAAACTAAATGGTTTTTTTTTCATTTGAGGAATTCGTCACTCAAAGCTTGATAGATTCATAGTAGACAAAACAAAATTTGTACTATGCACCTAAGAAAAAAGCCAGAACGACGTTCTTAAGTATCTGTTGATAAGAAAACATAGGGTAGGTGATTAATAGTTTTTCAAAAGTCCAAAATGATCATTTTTCGGTTCTGAACAGGTTTTGGTTTCCGAATGAATGAGTGTTCTCGCCTTTTTTGAAGTTTGGTGTTCCCCGGAGAGAAAATAATTATTTTTGGTTATTTTAGGATTATTGCGTACTGTGGAACAGGATTTTTATGAGTTCGTGGCCAGTAGGAAGTGTAGTTTAGGGCACAGAATATGTTTAAAGGGCTTTTATAGAAAAAAAGGTGCTAGAAAACAAAATCTGAAAGTATTTTTCATTCAGACAGTGGTTAAATTGAAAAAAAAGTAGTTTTCCTGGATTTGTCAGGAATCCGTTCTAATTTCGCATAACTTTGTCTTAACCTGCAACTATTCAGAATATTTTGAAATTCAAAAGTTTAAAAAACGACGATAAACAAAGTTACAAAAATTGCAAATTTTCACATGGTCACTGTAGTTCCTATGAAAATACATTATTTGTTGGAATAAAAGCAAACCCAAAACGTGCACTTTGAGCTGAAATATCTCGGTTCCTATAAGAGATATAAAAAATGTGTCAACTAATAAAATATTTGTGAAATTATGATAAATAAGTTATCAGTTGAAAACTTTCTGACATCCTTCGAAATAACCGAGAAAATTTAGCTCAATATGCATGTATAGGCGACTTCTGCCAAAGCGAATACGGAAGAAATAATTGAGACATGAAAGCTCAAAAATAGCGAGTATAGGGACTGTGTTTTATGTTAGTACTAAGTAAGGAAGACAAGACAGATTTTAGTTTTTCAAAAGGAGAATCACCTTCTGCTCTTCAACCTTCAGGACAACTATCAGTTCAGAATACTTCCCAATAAACTTACTTCTTAGATTTTTCAAAAGATCACAGAGAGGATGTACAGTGTCCGATGATCCTCAAAAGAATTTTACAGCTTGTACCTCAAGATCTCTTTTAGAATCCAATAAACTCTGTCCATCTAGATCAAATATTGTTCTGTAGAAGCCGCAATGTTGGTTTCCTTGAAAAGAAACTTTGTGTCAAAGAAAAATGATCGATTCAAACAGATTCAAAAGCAATAAAGCGGAACACGGTGGTTTGAAACCACCGGGGGGATGCAATATAGTTTTTCTTTTTTGCTTGTAATGATATTTTTGTTTTCAGCAAAGAACAAAACGAGGAATAAGAAAAAGCGGGGAAATTTTGAATTTTACACTAAAAAAAAGAAAAAAAAACGAGGGAATGAAGAAAACTCAAATTTCGCTTTCTACGAATGTCGAAAATTTCCCCAGCAACAGGTGCTATGGCGAAGAAGAAGGACGAGACGAAAAAAAAAACTGAACTCATGAGAGGAGCATAAAACTGTCAGCAAAATTTTGAAAATTGGGAGTGAAGAGTTCAAAACTCAAGTGAACAGAAGGATGGAGAGAAAAAGCTAGGAAAAATTTTAAGATTGAAAAATTCAGAGGAACCGTTTCAGAGGAACCGGATGTTCGGAATGACCTTCTCGGAATTTTTCGGAATGGCGAAATTTCGATTTTTGAATTTCGAAATTTAGGAATCTCGGAATTTTCCGATTTTGAAATTTTCGGAATTTCGGAATTCTTGAAATTTATAAAAAATTCAACTTTTAAAGTAAAAGTTTCTTCTTTTCATCACGAAAAGCGAAAATTGGGAAAAAATTGACAAAATGATTCTGAAAACTCAGCGAAAACGCAAAAAATTGGAAGTAATTCTTCCCGCAAGCAGTTTTTTTCGCGATATACCGTAGTCACAAAACTTCTTATTCCGAAAAAAAAGCTTAGGAAAAATACCGAAAAAAATCTTCGGAGAAGAATTTTCGAAATTTCAAATTTCGTTCCGAACATCCCTGGGGACCATCTGGTTAAGAGTTTCACAACTATACCTTTAAACAAAATATAAAAATGTGTTTCTCAGCATTTATTGATTGATTTATTACTATGACAAACATTTTAGAAGTTAAAAGATTGTTGCTATCTTTCGTAGAATGTCAGATACTTGAGGTCAAAGTGCAAGCATAGAATGTTCTTAGAGTGCTTACAATGATTTCATACAAAATTGAGTTGAAATTTTTTCCGAACTTTAAAATCCCCCATACAAAAATTCAGAACCACAGTCAACGAATCGGTTTCCGTTTACGACTCATCTCGAAGAAAATTAGTCATCTGCTCCGTGGCCATTAGCACCGGTAATTTCCGAAAAAAGCGAGTGTCCCCTTTCATGAATCGACAGCAGCTGGTCCGCGTGTCACGAACGCGCAGATGTTTTCCATTTTTAGAATTGATCGGTATTCTTTGTGAGATTTATGTCTTGTATGTGCTTCCCCGAATATTCCACGTATTAGTTTACAAGGTCTCGAGAAAGTTGACGATGTTTGGATGTTCCCTAGAATGCATAATCGGACGCAAGAATAGTAGGTGGTCCATCTGTTGCAGATGAATATTGCACCCAACACCTGCCACCTTCACTAATTATCCTATTGAAGCCCTTCTATATTTCCGTTTCTTCCTGTTTCTGCTTCGCTGGGGTCAGACAGCGAACCCTTCCTGTCAGCTGCAGGTGTAATACTCCTGGATTTCTTTTGTTCTGCTGCAGGGTATGATATTTCTTCTGGGAATGTCCATTTCTGTTGGTTCGAAAAGTTTCAAAAGATTTTTTTTTGAAATTATTGGCATGAAATTTCGTGAAATCCAGGAAAATTCTCCAGATGCCAATTTCCTCAGTTTTCGGTATATAGTTTTCAGTTAGTTTTCAGCCATTTCGCCATGTTCAGGAGTTTGGAGCTCGGCTTTTAAATTTCCTATCATTTTGAGAATTTCCTATGGTATCACACTGAACATTTTTTCCCTTTTTTGATTTTTTCGATTTTTGAGATGCAAGCTTTTTCACTTTTTGCTCACTTTCTTATAAACAGTTACAGTACCAATCAATGAGATATGCAAAAACTGACTCGGTTTTTGGTCATTTCGACAATTTTCCGGTGTGTGAAGCTCGACTGTCAAGTTTCCGATATTTTTGAAAGTTTAATAGAGACCAAAATTTTGAACAAAAACTTATCAAAAATCGGATAATATCGGAAAATCTGAAATTTTCAAAATAATTATTGAATTAAAAATTTTCAATCTAGGTCTGTTTCACACGATTCAAAATTTTCAAAGTCTTCGAGAACTCGACAGCCGTGCTCCAGATTACTGAAAATGGACAAATGACCAAAAATCGAATAGAAAATGTTGTTTTGTATATTTTATTAATCGGTACTGTATATCATTGTCATTGGAAACTTCTCAAATGAACTCGTATAAACGAAATTTCCAAGAAATCATTTTATTTTGTCCAGCTTCCTTCACAATCCTGTAAAATTGACTTCGCTGAATTTTTTCAAATTATCAACTTAAGATTCCATTGTCAATTATTCAAGAAAACGGAAGTCATTCCCATCAAGTTCCACTAGTCTAGCCAATTGCCGTTGTCTGTTTATTCCATAAAACCAATTGACCTTTTTGAGAGATTTAATGTAACTGTTTTGCAAAAATCAAGGTTTGCCTGCCCACTCAGACTCAGCCCGAGATTCAAACAGTGTGTGAACCCTCTTGAAACTCTCCGCCGTACTCAACTTGTGCGTACTCCATATTTGTCTACTTTTAGTTTCTGGGGCCGAAGAGGTGTTCACGCGTGAATGCTACTTTCAAATAAAGTGCGAGATTCCCTCTTCCACCGGTATTCCTCAACCGGGAGCAGTTTGTGTGTGTGTGTGGTTCGCGCATTTCGAAAACAATAACACTTGTGCACGACACTGTCCATGTTTAACTCTGTGTGTCTATTTGGATGTTACGGATGCTTCACTTTTTTTAGGATTCACTTTTTGTATTCACTTTTTGGAGAGTCTTGTTCTCACATTCATTTTTGGGGTTTGCCCGCAGATTTTCATATTTTTGAGTGGTTCCAAAGCGGCTATTCTTCTACGTTTTGCCGGCAACCGGATTCCTCACCCGTGTTCTTTGTCCAAGATTTTTAAATATGATGTATCAGATATGAGTAGAAAACATTTCCCTTTGTGATTTTTCTACAAACCACTACATATATTTCTTTGTTTCAATCAAAAGCCTCTACTTCGCATTCAGCACCCAATAGAACGTCATCACATCCAGTCTTCTTCTTCTGCCCGCACCCATTAACGGTTTTTGGTTGTAATTTATCACCCTACCACCATCCATAGATCATTCACCTCGTCGCTGGAGGCAAAAATAAAACAGTTGGAGGGAAAAAAAGAAAATTCATTCATTCGTTCACCAGGACGACGATAAAGATATCTATATGTATAACTGACACATATGAGGAGAATATCGAGGAGATGAGATCAACATGTATGATATGTAAGTTGGTCATCGCACCCTCCTCCCTTCTCCAACGGCAATTGTATTATGTTCTTCACACTTTTTCGATGTGTGTGTTGCAATTTAGAATGCAAATTGCTTCTTTTTCTCCGCAAGAAAAAGAGACTGGACAACTGTTTTTTTTTGTCGGCGGGGGTTTTTGTTTCATGGTTCTGGATCTTTGGATATTGAGAAAGCTAGATATCGGAAAATGTCTTTTTTTTCTTGACTGGGAACATTAGAGATTTTCAAAATTTTTGAAATCGACAAAACTATTTTTTTCTACAGTTTTTGAAGGTTTACTTTGTTACCGTAAATGCTCTAATACATAGAAAACCACGATTACTTCAAGCTCAATTATCTCTGTTCCTAGAAGATATTTCGATAATCTGTAATCTGATAAAATATTGCTGATGTTTTAATAACTAATTTATCACTCAAGGTATTTTTGATAAATGTCGAAACCCCGAGATATAGGGTCACGTATAGGGTCAGCTTCTATTTACGGTACGTCTTAACCGTGTTTCTAAAGTGTTTTGCTATTTTCAAAATTGTGGATTTTTTTTTGTTAAATTTTAGAATTTCATAAATTTTCTTCAGTAATTTACTTCATTTTCTGATTCTTCGAATTTTGAAATTTGTCCTCAAAGAGCTTATATTAACGAAATTTCAAGAAAATCAATTTTTTCATGTCTCCCACCTTGAAAGACCTTATTAAATATTTTTCCCAATTCTCACCTTGCAATGTAATCAGTGACTCAACCCAAAACTTTTATATGTCATAGGAAAATGCTCCAAAAAATGTTTTCTTTGGGAAAATAAATATGCAAGCTAGATTGAAAAAGTTAATCAGATTAATCAATTTTTCGTAGTCTTCCAATTTTAAAAACTTTTTCAATTTTTTTTTGTTTTTTTTTCTTCGCAACTTCTTTCTAATAGTCGATAACAGTTCCCCCGATAGCAAAGCAGACTCTTCCATTTAAGTAGAGATTAATAAAACGGTTAGCGCTCCTACTCCTCTACTCCTCTATTTATTTATGCTTCCTTATATGGCGCATCTCAATAGTCCTAGAAACTACATATAAATGTTTATGTAAAGTTTCTCCCTCTCACTTCATCAGATTTCACACGAATCCCCCTTCCAAACATTTCGTTTCGCAAGTTTACCAGTTTTCTAATCCCGTCAGCTTAATCCAATCCGTTATTGTTGCTGTGAGAAGGAGTTAGATTGTCGGTGGTGTTGGTCAGTTCCGCGAAAAAAAACCTGAATTTACTGTTTTGCGCCAAACATCCACGCCAATTCGCGGTAAATGGCATTTTATGGTTTCATTTTTTTACGAATTTTTCTTTTAAATTTCGACAATTTTGCCCAATTTCAATACTCTGGAGATGAACTGTAAAGGTTCAGATCAATTTGAAATTTTCAGATAACAAAAAAACTAAAAAAAACAGACTTATTAGATTCAAATTTTAGCACTCACAGCATCTTTGAAAATTCTTAGTTTTTCAGCTATTTGTTGATTCGTGAAGGACACTCCTTTTTCGCCTTTTTTTGTACTAAAACAGTAAAAAAGTGTCTTTTAGAAATTTGCAAATAGGTGAAAAACTAAGAATTATCAAAAAAATCTGTAAACGCCAGATTTTCAATCTAGGTCTGTTTTACACCCTTCAAAATTTTGGAACTGATAGGAAACATGACCGCCAAACTCCAGACTCCTAAAAATGACCGAAATAATCGAAAACCAACTGAAAATTAAGTTTGAGATACCATATTGACCGGTACTGTAGATTGCAATATTAACTACAGGCTCCATAATACAATACCTGACGGAAAAGTCTTATATTTTCAAATTTTCAATAATCTGTCAACTTAAGGGTCCTAAAAAATGTTTCCGAAATTTTTAATTGCTCTGAAAAATTGAAAAATTGATAACTACGGACCAAAATCGGTCAAATTGGCCCCAAATGACCGAAAAATTCTGAAAATGGTCGAAATCGCTAAAAATATCAACTACTTTTCTGCATATCTTATTGGCTGGTACTATGCAAATGAATTATACAATTTCATTTATTTTAAATTTCCCTTTTTAATTTTCGCCATTAATTTTCTCACCCCATTCTCCATTTTCCATTTTCTCATCCATTTTCATTCACGGCACGCGAGATCATTAACCCGATTCATTTCATTTCGCTTACTGATTCCGCTGTTCGACTTCTTCTTCTTCTTCTTCTTCTTCTTCTTCTTCTTTCTCGAAAATTCGATTCTACGGATATATTTATTGTTTCGAAATGCCCATCATTTCAATCCACTATAGTAAATGCGTCATTGATACGAAAATTGATAAGGATGGGCTGATAAGAAGATTCACGTTTCATTTCAAATAGTCGCAATTTCCAGACACTCTGGGGTCAGTCTGATTCCCTCATTCACCTTAATTCGATATGTGTTCCCAAAAACTGGGTCAGTACTGATCCCGAGGTGGATCACACCCTCCTCCAAATCAAGCAGTTTTCGTTATCAGTGCATGATTGTGCGTGCGAAGCTTGCTTTTCTTTTTCAATCAAAACCCTCCCAAGCGTATTTGCTTTCACACCCTCTTCTTTTTATTTTTCTCCATTTGCACTCTCTCTCTATACTAACCCAAAAACAACAACCGTACTTGAAATGACATAATATACAGAGTTCTTTCTTCTTCTTCTTGTTCTCATCTCCTCAATTCTCCTTTTATAATTTCCCCCAGAAAAATGGAAAGTGAAAAAAGATTCGCTTTCTCATGGACGGCAACGCAGAAATTAATTAGAAAACCACAAAATAGGCAACGGGCATTATAAATAAGCAGGAGGAAGCAACCGGAAAAAGGGGGCGAATACTGTTTTTATGTTTTTTGAGTGTACCGCGCGGTACGGCCACGTAAGGTCCCCTCTTTTGATTGCATACAGAGAAAGACACGGTATTTTGCCTCCTCTATGAGCCAGCCGGCTTTCGGGCTGTCCGTTACTATTGTATTTGTACACTGGTTTAGTCATCTGTACACTGTTCTTCTGTTCGTTTTCCCCGCTCTTTTATGCTCTTTTTATTTATTCGGCCATAAAGCTTTATCTCGTTTGGAATGGCATATAATTTCTAATTTATTGGAACATTTGCAATATATAATTTTATTAAAGATTTCGTGTAATTTAGAGTCCTTGAATGTCACGATTCGAATATTTTTGTACTTTTCGATAAACTGAAAATTGTATTATAACTCCTAAAAATCCCCAAAACATTCGAAAATTTCTTCAAAAATAATTTGAAAATCTGTGAATTCCCTGAAGTCCCTGGATTTTCTAAAATTCCCAGAGTCCCTAAAATTCTAAAAATACCTAAAACCCCTGAAATCTTTTTTTTAAATTCAGAAATTTGTGAAACCTTTAGAATTCCTAGCACTCCTGAAATTCCTGAAACTCCTCAGTGTTCTAAAATCGCTGCAGTCCCTGAAAATTTATAAAATTCTTTTAAAAATGCCCATAAATTTTCTTAAAGCCTCAAAATTTCCAGAAATTCCTGAAGTTTCCTAAATCTCTAATACCCTAAAAAATATTTTCCTAAAATTTTTTAATTTTCTGAAAATCTTCAAAAAATGTCTGAAGTCCCTCAAAAAGCCCCAAATCCTTTAAATTCTCAAAAATTTCAAACATTCCTAAAATCTCCAAATTGTATTTTGTCTGAATCCTCCACACAGATTAATTCAATCTATTTTTTCAATGATACGGAGTTTTGATTTTTTTTTTCAGAATTTAGAATCAAGTGTTTAAAACATTGAAAAAGGTAGATTTTAATATTTTGAAGTCAAAAATAGTTTCAAAGGTCCAAGGAAGTTTTTTCTGGATTTTTTCTTTTCCGATACTTCAACAGTCCACCTGACCCATTACAATTTTTTCTCCTACTTTCCTTTACAACCCTCAATTTGCAACCATTTCATTTTCCTTCCTGTAAAAACTGTCTGAAACGATCAGTAAAAAAGTAACCGGGTTCAATGTAATTGACCCATAAACTGGCGCATTCCCTTGACAAGTCTCTCTCTCTCTCTCTTCAATCACAGGGTGACGAACGATTGAATGAGAGAGGGAAAAAAGGTGAGTTCGATGACCTTCATGTCTTCCCGACTCGGAATACCGTTATTACTCAATCTCAATCCAAAACACAGCTTTCATTCTAATTTCGAATCGGTGAGGCGGTCTCCGATTTCCTCTGTTTTTGTTCATCTGATCCCTCGAAACCGGTGTTTTCCTCCTGAACTGATTTTCGCATCTATTTGAGATTGCTCTTGGATTTGAATCCAGATTTTTCAAAAATCTCGAGAGGTGCATCCATGTTTTTTGTTCGCCGCCATTTTTTCCGTTGTTATTGTTTGGAAATCGAAATTTTGTGTTTTTCGAGTGGACAGTGTATTGCGAGATGGGAAGATGAATGTACTTACGTATTCAATTTCAATTTGCGCGGACTTCTTTTTATTATTCATTTGATTTCCGTTAATAGAACCGTTACATAACTTTTCTTGAATTTTTCTCTTTTTTCGCTAATCTTAAAATAACAAGTTCGTCTAATTTTTCTAATTTTCAGATTCAAAATTATTGCTCCCTCACAGCTCAAGCCGATCTACATTTTTCCTGGGGCCGAAATGCGGTAAGTCTCCATCAAAGACAAACCAGTCATCTAAAAATCTCAGACTGATGATTTTATGTAGTTTTTGAAACACGGGATTTTTTGACATAATTCGGGATGACCGTTGCTCTTATACAGAAAATCTAGGAGAATATTCTAAATATAGAAGCCAAATTTGTCATTTAAAGAAAAAGAAAAAGAGGGAAAGTATTTCGCAAAACCTGTATTAAAATTGTCCCACCAATAAAAGAGTCATTCGAAAAGTTATTGGAGAGTTAGAACTGTCCCTGTAATAGAAAAGCACTCAAAATGTTTTGTTTGAATTTGAAAACTTCCGTACGTTTCTAGTGAAAATTATATCAAAAATTGAAGAAACTTGTTGACAATGTGAAATTGATAGATTTTTACGAATTTTTGACCGAAGTTCATAAAATTTTCCAATGAAAATTCTCGGAAAATTAACGGAAAAAAAATAACCGGGAAATAAAACGACCCTTGAAATAAAAGGTCCTTGCAATAGAATGACCAGCTGTTGTAATACATGATGTATGATAATTTTCAATTTTAAAATTGAACAATTATATAATTTTCCGTGTTTTCTAGTTTTTCAGATATTTATCAATTTCTGAAAAAAACGTCCATATTCTCCCGTTTTTACTGAAAACGTGTCAAAACAGGGCTCTTTCAGAAATAGGCAAATATCTGAAAAACTAGGAATTTTCGAAAAATTCTGGGTATTAAATATTTTCATTCTATGTCTTTTTACATCCTTCGAAATTTTCATAGTAATTGGAAACTTGACAACTGAGCTCCAGACCCCTAAAAATAGTCAAAATGGCAGCAATTCAATTGGGAAATACGTTTTTGTAAATCTGTTTCAGAATTCCAAATTTCTTTATTTTTTCACTGAAAAAATAAGATGATATTTTTGTCCAATACTGTAACCTGAAAGAAAAACATTTTTGAAAAATTGCAGGGATATGCAACCTCCTTCAATGGGTGTCAATGGATTCGGAAGACGAAGTCACAATTTTTCATCTCCGTCGCTCGTTGATTACAGATCCCAGCCGCAGCATTACGGATCGCAACCAAGCGTGAGGACATTTTTTTCTTTTTATTAACGGATACTATTTCATAGACTGTTTCACTAGGAAGTCATCGCCTAATGGATTATGACTCCAATTCTTGCGGAAAACGTCTTCATACCCCACAGAAATGAATTTCCTTTTCAAATAGTACCTTTGAATGTTGACAAGTGGTGTCCTAACAAACATTCATAATTTGTGATTCAGTGAGATTAGCAGTTCCCCCCTCGCCCATACTAGTTATGAATCACATTGTGTTGTGTTTAGCTAATGTGTCACACCCTCCAACACACAAATTGGATTTCAGATAGTACAGAACGGAGGAAGTCAGTCGCCACCCGACTACGCATTACTGTTTGACCAGCCAGTTGTTGTTCTCAGATCCAAGAAGGTGAGTGTGTTAGAATTTGGTTCAATCAAAAATATCTGGAAGAAAAATTCGAAAAATCCCTCCAGAAGAATTTTTATGCATGACCGGTATTTTGTTGGTTTATTAGTCACTAAAATTTCCAAGAGTTTCCAAATTTGGAATCTTCCGGAAAACTTGAGAGTTTTTATGCTTGGCTACTAAAAAAAAGGATTTTGGTCGAATTTAGAAAATAAAAATAGAGAAAAAAAAGCTAAAAATAGAACAAATGATTTGCAAGTGACTACGGTAGAATTCTAAGCAGAATGAAAAAAGAAAAAAGAGATTAATTTTGTATTATAAAATGATTTTCAAAATTTCAAAATAATTAAAAATTTAATCTATAACTTTTTACCTAATAGTCCTTGAATTCAAGGGAATGTGGACCAACTAAAAAAATTCGGAAATAATTTTTTTTTCGAATTCAACAAATGGTCTTCTACAGTACAGGTCAATAGGATATACAAAATATGTGTTTTTCAGTCAATTTTCTGCCATTTTGACTGTTTTTAGGAGGGTTTAACCCGTCTTTTGGCCGGATTTTGTCCTGAAAATGTGAAAGAGCCTATGTCTTTCAGAAATTAGCAGATTGATAAAAAACCACGAATTTTCAAAAAATTTTGCGAATGCCAAGTTTTCGATCTGAGTCTGTTTACATCGTCCAAAATTTCCGAAGTGACCGGATACAGCCGAGCTCCATTTACCTGAAAATGTTGCAAAAGTCAACAGTCGAGAGACTTGAAAAAGTTTTCTTCGAATTTCTTTCATCTGAGCCAGGCATTTCTGAGCATCGAAAACTCAAAACCTATTAGAGTTTATTTCAAGATTTTCTTTTTCCAGCCCAGCACAGTCAGATCCGCTAAGGAAGAATCAAGGTTACGCTCACAACAACCACCAGCCAATATACAAAGAGTTCAAGCCATCCGCAGTCGACCCCAATCCACAGCATCTTATAACAGTTTGGGTATTCCTCCCTTTCTTTCTAGAACCATTTTATCCAAATTGTTGGTTTTCCAGCATCATCTGGAATGGAGAATATCCAGTGGAGAAACTCTGTGATGTCTTCTGTGACCCCGGATAATCGACGACACACTTTATACGACGAGGAGGACAATCCGAGAGTGGTGAGTCTTTTTTTGTGTTGTCATAGAAAAAGTA
This sequence comes from Caenorhabditis nigoni, assembly GCA_027920645.1. Taxonomy (NCBI): domain Eukaryota; kingdom Metazoa; phylum Nematoda; class Chromadorea; order Rhabditida; family Rhabditidae; genus Caenorhabditis; species Caenorhabditis nigoni. Next base: position 4,791,417 of record CP115869.1, read on the forward strand.
GTTAACAAAAGTTCTTTATTAGATGTAACCACCAACTGAAAAAAAGGAGGACGAAGTCTATGTCTCAACATTCTTGCTCTTGACTTTTTCTTAAAATTGTGGGGATTATAGGAATTGGGAAAAATTGTTATAGCGGTAAATTATAGGACTGAATTGTTTTGAAAAAGATTGGATTCCATCGGACGAAGCGGCTCACTGAATATAGCCTTCGAAGTCTTGCACAGCATCATCGTACTCCTTCTGAGTCACTTCGGGGCTAAAAATTTGGGGTTTCGAACTGTTTCAACTGAAGCTTAACTTACCCTTGCTCATCCAAAGAACGTTTTCCAATGCGGAAGCCATAGCGTCCAACGAGCAAGTTACGGCGCTTCTCCAAGTCGATGGTATCAGCTGCTCTACTTGCCCTTTCTGACTTTCCTTCCTTCCATTCTCCGAGCATTTGATAGGCGAATTTGTTAGGGTCTTCATGCTTATATCCCAACCAACCGTGATTAGAGGAATCAGTTGGGCGGAAGGTAGCGTTCACAAGGAACACAGCTCCAAGGAGCAAGAGTAACACGATCGGTTTCATTTTCTTCTCGAGCCGCTGGGGGTACTCTGAAAAGAATGAATAAGAAATGAAGACTGGGGGCCCATAGTGCCCGGCTAGAAAAGGGGCGGAGCCTAGAAGCACTTCACATGTCTGGGCCCCGTAACTCCTGCCCCGATTTCAAAATGAATCTTGACAGGAGAAGATGTTTGGCCTCAGTCATCTGACGTTCTTTTTTTTCCATTTGGTTTTTTTTTGGGATGAGAGAGGAAGAGGAAAAGCGCAAAAATGTTGAGCCAGAACGCACATTCTTCTTTTTTTTCCTTTTTTTCCGGACTGATTCTCGCGATTCAGAAAAAGAAAACGGATTACTTATCGATGAGAGGACCTCGTGGTCCAGTAGCAAAAAAGCAATCAAGCAAGAGAAGTCATGAGTGAGGAGCAAAAAAAAGAACTCAACTTTTTCATTGGGGTGAAGAGAAAAGAGAAAAAGAAAACCAATCAAGAACAGGAAGTCAACAGGACGGACCTTGAAAACATTCGGGAAGAAAATTGGGGGGAAAAGCGGGGAAAAATGGTTGGGAGGGGGAAAGGAAGGAAACCATTCAGAAAAAAAAAGAACGAAGAGATAAAAAGAATGAAGAAGCGGGTACTGATTTATTGCCCTTGTGTTTTGTCAGGAGCATGACAGCGATTTTTTCCTCCAACTCCTTCATTGCCAACTACCGTAGTCTTTCCGGAGGCTTTGTCAGCACTTCTTTTTCTGGAAAAAACGAGCGCTAGAGGGTCCGTTTTTTGATTGATGGGAAGTCAGTTTCTTACCCCTGAGGATTAGAAAGAACGACTGCTTTCTCGAACTCGTTGAGCACTTTATCCATCTTTTGGTGAACGGAGAAGACAGCGCGTTTTCCAGGACGGGGACGAGTGAGAGTAGAGGATTGGTAGAATTGGTTGATGTCGTGTCTGGAATCGAAATCTTTAAAAAAAAATTTGGAAAAAAAATATAAGGCCAATAATTGCTTCATAAATTTCTTAGACACCGTGGGAGAATCTTAAAATAATTCTCAAAGACAAAAATGCTCTAAAAGTTCAAACTCACAAAGTTTCATCCTTCTCAGCTCTTTCCATAACCGTCAACATTTCAAAAAGTTTGTCCAACTCAGCTCTGCTGTTGCTCGGAGCTTCCGGAACTGGAGTTTTGAAAAGGCGATCCATACGAAGAATTCTGTCTCTGAAACCCACCATATTATTCAACAAATTTATTTTTTTATCTTGGCTTACTTGAACATCATGGACTCGAGAAACTGGGGGAAATATCCTGGAAATGGGAACGACGGGGGAGCTCTTGGCTTTTCGATTGGCACCGGTTTTCGGTAGAAGTATATACTGTATGGATTCTTATATAGTCCCACTTCGTACACCGGTGAGATAGTGTAAGTCTTGGACACGTGATTGAAGTTGAGGAAGGGGTTATCAAGAATCCCTCCAGCGCTCATCTCAATTGGTGGAACCGAGCGCTTTCCATAACGGAATGGAGACCCCTTGGCGGCTTTCATGATACGAGCAACATCACTAGAAAAATAGGGAAGCAGATCATAATGAAAAGGTTTTGGCTCACGTGAAAACTTCATCTCGCGAACGGTTGGAAACAAACGTTTGAGGAGAGGTTGCTGGCGGTAGAGTGATGTTGAAATTAATGTTTGGTCTTACGGCCTGAAAATTAAACATTGACTGAAGACCGTATTCCTCTGGTAGAAGCCCACCTAATTTTGAACCTAATTATCTGTATTCCTGTAAAAATATCAAAAATCTCTCGACTGATAAAATATTGGTGGTATTGTTATGAAAAATGTATCAGTTAAAAAATTTTTATATCTTCGACAGGAATCGAGATATATAAGCTCAAGGCTTGAGTTGGCTCCTACTGAAGGGAATACTGTATTCTGTACAAAACAACTAACCGCAATTGGGAGAGCATTGGAGGGTCCAGCACAGATGACTAGAATCACGATGAGGGCCGTTAGATGACCCATTTTCCCAAGTTTTGGAAATCAAGCAATTTCTGGAAAACGCAGTTTTCGAAGAAATGTTTCAATTTAAAAATCTTGTAAAATAAGAATAGGTTATCAATCTCTAAAAATGGTTTTTTTTTTATTTTGCAGAACTTTTCCAAAAAGTTTGTGGTACTATTTTTGCTGCAGCTCTACCTCTGGTCAATTAAATTAAGTATTTTGAGGGGAATTCTAAAATTCTGGGTTGCTTTTCAATTTTTTGAATTTGACAAGATTATGCTGAAAATATAGTTTTTTTGAGTTTTACATTAATTTCGGTTACTGTAGCTAAAACCTAAATGAATTTTGATGGAAAACTATCTTTAAAACTTATAAATTCAACTAAAATGCCATCATCCGAAACATCGGAGACCAGTCGTCTGAGAACCAGCCAGAAATGAAAAAGTGAGAACCAGACTAATTTTCTTTTTTTTTTTGAGATTTCCAAACTTCGCTTTCTTTTTCTCATGCCATATTTCGGGGGTGTTAAATAGACTCTAAATTAGTCTAGTGCCTCCCAAAAACCCTACATCATCCGGAAAACAAAAGGAGCAGCTTTTATGATCCCATTTACACCCACCACTTCTTTTTTGCAAGCTACAGTGTTTTGCATTCCTTAAAACAAAAATCTCCTTTCTTGTGTGTGTTTTCTCCTGCTCTTTATTTGATAGTGATGTTGGCGATGATGATGAAAAATTGAAAAAAAAAAGATTTGAATACATATCAGACAATGAAACATTTAAAATGGGATTCTGATTGGAGACTTTCCGAGCATTAAAAATCAAAGATCATCGTGCGCTTTCCTGGACGGAATCCGGTGCGACCGAAGGCGTTTGATTTTTTCATCAATGGGAGTCCACGGATTTTGTGACGGAGTACCATTGCGCGGAATGGATCGTTCCGGAAGACACCTTCGTTGTTGACAAGGTGGAATCCTTCGAAACTGAACTTTGGATGGGCCTTCTTGTTGAAAACGAACTTCTTGGCGCCCTCGTTATCCGGAACATTGATGGATATCTGAAGAAGCGTTTTGTCTCGAACAGTGAATAAGAGTTACAGAAATATGAGCCCACTGAATGGGGAAAAGCCGGTTAACATCAGAAGCTCACATTTTCCTTCCCTTTATTAATTCTGGTTCCTCTCAGAAATGTCTCCTTCAACACGCTCTCGGAAAGTAAAATTATCTAGGAGCCTATTAACAATCCGATCATCTCACTATCACTCCATATTCGCTAACTTTTGTGCTACTAGTGCGGTGCGTTAAGGTCACTCTGCATCATTCTCCTAAGTTCATGTGAATATTTTTGAATTTCCACCAATTTAGAAGATATTCCTCAAAATAAAAACTGAATTTTCAGAATTAACTGTTTTTAGAAAACTGGTGATCATGTTTCAAATAATGTCATTTAAAGAAAAAATGTAGCTTTCAAAGTAGTTCCGTAGAACATATATATTTTTGAGCTTCAAAAAAATAAGGAATACAATTCTTACTGTATTTTTGATCTTTCAAAGCAACTAATATACTGAACATCCTACAGTGCAACCCAGTCAAACTTTGCAAGGTTTTAGACTCATGCCGCTCTATTAATAACCTTCTTTGCAAACCTACATACAGTAATCTTTATTTGGTGATTTCTGCAATATGACATTTCGAAGGACTACTTTCACATTCAAGTTCGAAAGTTTTGCAATTTATTCATAATGTATAACTTGAACCACCCATGTAGCAGTCTAAGATTAAAGAGTTCTACAGTAACCCATTATCAAGAAGTTCTACAGTAACCCACGCTCAAAAAGTTCTACAGTAGCTCAAGATTTGGAAGTTCCACATGAACATATGATCTAGAAGTTGTTCCGTAACCCATGATCTAGAAAATCTACAGTAGCTCATGATCTGGAAAATCTACAGTAACCGTTGATCTGGAAGACTTTCAAAAGTCCAATTGCGAATGCCGATCCTCTATCTAGAATCACAAAAAATCACAAAAGCGAAACAAAAGAATTACAGTATTACCTATCCTCTAAAAATCTACGACTTCCCTTTTTGATATTATCAAAAAGAAGCTCATTCTGCTCGCATTTTGTCCTAACTAACCTCTCCATCCTGAATCGGTGGGTAGAACGAGATTCCTTGTACCGCGATGCCCACGGTGACGAGAAAAAGGATGAGACGCGACATCCTAGGAGCTTCAGGTCTGAAATTAGATAGTAATGAAATGATCTGAAAAAATGCAAAAGGTATGAGAAGAGAAGAGCAACGGGAAGACAAGAAGAAGAAGAAAACGAGTCAAAATTAAAGTGATTTCGACGGTCCGGTCTGCCTCTATTTATACCGGTTGAAAAGCTGGAAAATGGGAGGAGCTTAACGGTCCTACCTGACCTGCTCCTGAACCTGATCAGAAGCTCCGCCCAATTTCTCCAGAAACACGCATGTGACACCATGGAAACAATTAAAAAAGAGCCGTTAACCGCGCGTTTATGCCTTTTTCCGAGGATTGAGTCCGGGGGATATCGACAAAAATAGAGTTTCCGTGTGACTATACGAATGACGTTTTGGTTTTAAGAGGGGAGAAAAAAAAAATCAAAGTGACTGGAAAAAGAAGGGATTCCGTGGTACCGTAGACTCCTCATTGACAACGTATGATGAACCATGACTCCGTTAATTAGGTCAACCTAAGCGTCAACCCATGTATTTTCAAGTTTGAGCTCGTTTATTTCGATTTATGTAACAGATATCAAGAAATTTCAACTGATAAATTATTTATCATAATTTCACCAATACTTTATCAATTTACAAATTTTGTATTTCTTCCTTAAAAATTGAAATAAACGGAATCAAAGTTGACGGTTTTAATGGACTCATATTAAAAGAAATACAGTGTTCAGCAAATGTCACCAGTTTTAGGCCGTAAAACCGAATATTAATTTGGAACTGAAACATAACTAGTGGCAGAAATCGACCAGTTCTTGTAGGCTCATGATTTGGAGACCAACTGGATTGAGCACGGTTGCTTCTGTCGGAGAATATGATTCAAAGTTCCGTTTCAAAATTGGTTTTACACTACGCGGCTTCATTGATATTATTTGACCGCCACCTTTTTTTAAATTAAAGCGTGTTCTGAAAATTTTTTCTAAGGCTTTTCCGATGGTCCGAGGTTGAGACAAAACAAGGTTCCCAAGATATCATAGGAGTGATAGCGTCTGACTCGAACAGAAAAATAAAAAGAAAAGCAGCAACATATTTATTGAACATCAAGAAGAAAAAGAAGATCAGAGAAAAGTAATCGAAAAAACACAATTTCACTTGTCAAGTGCCGTCTTTGGTTCCCAGATTACAAGTCGAAGAAACTAGCGAAAGATGGGCGCCATTGTTTTCCTCCGAGTCCACGCTTTCCTGGTCTCATTCCAGCTCGACCGATAGCCATGGATCTCTTGGCTGGACGGAATCCTCCACGATTGATATAGAGGCGCTTCTCCATGTCGAGTCCTTCGATTGGCTCCGAATCGTCGCTTGGCAGCAACTCCTTAGCGATGTCGTCCTGATCCACATCGCCATCACCTCCAGCGACGTCGACGTCTTGGAGAGCGTCGGCTTCATCCATCTTGCGATCGAAGACTCCGCGCTTGGCGAATACTGACGAGCTCATCTGAAAAAAAACAAGTTATAAATTTCAAGTGTGCTAACAGTGTGTCCGAACTGCTTCAATAGAATACCTATATATCCCTACTCCAGTGTTTACGCTTAAAACTCAACTTACCGGACCATCGTAGTAGTCTCCTTCGATCGAATAGGCAACAGAACCAAGCATGGCAACCGCCACGAGAAGAAGAGCAGCCTTCATTAGTCCTAGTTGAGAGAAGGTGATGAGAAATGGGAAGAAGTTGAAATTTAGTTGTTGAGATGAGAGAAAAGCGCTCAGGTAGGTAGGAAAGGTGTGCTTTTCGTAAAGAAGGATGCACCTTTTTTTCCAGCAGCTCTTTTTATACTCACTGGGCGTGGCTTTGTAGTCCACCTGAAAATGATAGGGTACGCGAGTCGTATAGTGGGCGGAGTCACCTGATCCCAACAAGATTGGTATAGTGGGAGCGGGCTACAAAAACTGTGTGAAGCTTTGTTGTTGGATGTAAAACTCGAAATGCAAATGAATTCATCTGTATGATAAAAAATCAATCAAGAAAAATCAATACAGGGAGAAGCGAAAAATGAAAAGCCGGGACAATTAGAAAATAATTGGAGATGAGATTCTCAGAGTTGAAGTCACATAAAAGAATTGGCAGATGGCAAAAAGACGAGAATGGAGACAACTTGTCTCATACAGACGGGAGTGAGAATTCGCGAGAAAATTAGAATTTGAGACGCCGAAGTTGGCGGAGATGAGCACTCTGGATTACATTGTATCCATCCCGAGAGTTGAGCCATGGTCCGAAACGAGACCGCTTTCCTGGGCGCCCGGTAGCCAAAGATCGTTTTTGGAGGCCTTCACTGTCGTGGAATCCCTTTCCAAACTTTCCATGCTCCAGTTGCTTGTACTCATCGTCCTCCATGACCAAGAACATGCGGCTGAGTGTGGAGAGTTGTTGTCTGGAGATCTGATACTTTGGCTTTTGTCTTGGTCTCTGCGATTTGCGATTCTCCTTCTGTTCTTTCTGATGCTTCTCTATTTCGAATGCCTTCACTGGCCCCCAACTCAGATGTGGAAGCACCACCGTCTCTGAAAAAAAAGAAAAGTGGTGTATAATAGCATGATGTCAATTACCATAGGAGTTGGAATCGTTTCCGACACTGACATCATGTGCGGCGCGTTGTCCACCGGTCTATAATGATGATAATCTTACCCAATAAAAAGAAAAAAAACTGAATATCTTACCTTTCTCCCAAGCGAGTAGAAGTAGAGAGCCACAAAAATCGCTGCTGTCACGAGCAGCGCCTTGAACATCCTCCCGTTCAGAGGAATGTTCATATGAGCAGAAAGCCGCTGAAAAATGGGTGGTGCTAATAATGAGAAGTTGTTTTTATAGCTAGAAATGGGCGGGATATTAGTGTGCGTAGGATGGCGAAAAAAGAAGAAGAAAATGTGTGGGATTTGATCAAAACTACAAAAGCAACTTTTTTCTTTTCCTGGTGATTCAAAAAAATGAAATCTGAAATCTGGAAGACTACGGTAGTCAAGATTTTTGACTCAAGAAGAAGAAAAACTGAATAGCAAGTTTTATCGATTCAGTTGGATAACAAGAAAAGGAAAAACAAGCGTGTCTGAAAAACGCGCCTGACTCGTGAGTGAGTTGATTAACATTCAGAGCACTGAAACAGGAATTGGATTGGCTGAATGAAGTTAATAGTTTTCTGAAAATGGGAGGAGCCATGAAAGTCACGGGGGTAAAGTTACCGTATCTCTAGTAGCCTATCCGCTCCTTGCGCTCCATTATCTCGGTTGCTATGAGAGAAATTGAAAATGTGTCAACTGATGAAATATTGGTCATATCATGATTTATCAATTCAATTTTTTTTATAAACTTGACAGGAACCGAGATGAATTGGCTCAAAGTTGAGAGTTCTATTTCAGATCTTATGGTAGACGGACATTTGTTAAAATTCGAATATAGTAACGATTTAATAGATATTTAATTGATATATAGTCGATAGGTTTCTTACATCTAAAAATTCGGATCTCTGGAAAAAACGCTGGTTGCGGTGCCCGAATTTCCCATTACGACAACTACTGTAACCTAAGAATATTTTTATTTTCGGGAAAAAACGGCTTCACTTTGATTCCTTGCTCCTGAACTGCTTTTCGTAGAGCTCCAACATCGCTTAATCCCATTTTTTATAATTTCATAACTTATCCGTATCTTTCAGACCCGTAGTATGTCCCTTATGAACCCACCAACCCATATTTTCTTTCTAAACCCATCCGGTGAACGTAAATTCGAAAATTAACAGGGCACGACTTTATTTCGGGAAATCTGGAAGATCGCTTGTACAATTAAGATGTTGACGGTGTTCAGAGAAAAATGGGAAGAAGGAAAATGACGAGAGAGACGAGGAGACGGGAGGATGGTGGTGATTAAATTACAGAGTGTTGGATATTAAAATTACAAAGCGATTTGGGAGGATTGAATCTGTATCTGGATTTAGAGGATGAAGATTTCCGGAACGTGCTGTGGCATGACTTCCACGAGTTCGGCGCTTCTCTTTCCTGGGCGGAATCCTTGACGTCCGTATGCCATCGAGCGCTTTCCTGGGCGGAATCCCTGACGTCCGTAAGCCATGGATCGCTTTCCTGGTCGGAATCCTTGTCGTCCGTAGGCCATTGACCGCTTTCCTGGGCGAAGTCCGAGTCGTCCCATTGCCATGGAGCGTTTCATGATGAGCCCGCTAAAAATAGGGGTTTTTAAAGCGAGAAAAGCATTTGGGCGTGCTCAAAAACGATCTAAAAAAGCCTGAAAATCCTTACCTGACATCGATAGTGTGGAAATTGTCCATTCCTCCTGGTCCGCTGCGCTTTCCTGGACGGAATCCACTTCTACCGAGAGCGATGCTGCGTTTGCCCATGGCTCCCTCTGTGTATTCCTCCTCTTGCTTCCAGTCGTCGTCGACGGAATCCGGGACTTCTTCCAACGAAGGTCCCTCAAGGACAACAACGTCCACGGACTGTAAGTAGAAGAGCTAATAGGGATTGGACCACCTAGATGTCCCCTACAGTACCCCTGTCAGACAGATCGTCAAAATAATTAGAATTGCACCTATCCTACTGTAACCTAGATCTATCCAACAGTAACCTAGATATATCCTACTGTAACCTATAGCTATCCTACTGTAACCAAGATCTATCCTACTGTAACCAAGATCTATCCCACAGTAACCTGGATCTATCCTACAGTAATCTAGATATCCTAGTCTAACCTATAGCTATCCTACTGTAACCGATATCTATCCTACTGTAACCAAGATCTATCCTACAGTAACCTAAATCGTTCTTACATTAATCGAGATATATCCTACTGTAACTTATTCCTATTCTACTTTATCCTGTAACCGTCGCTTAACAACCATACTTACCGGATTCTGATCCAAGATATCCTGTGGTGTGGCACCAACGTAGATGGCGTAGATCAACGCAAGGAGAACCAGCGAAGCTCTCATCTTGCGAAGAAAACGGGAAAGGGGAAAAAATGAGAACCGAAGAGAGGGCTCGAGGTATGCGAGCTGAAAACAATGAGTATTACAATGGATGTCGCTCCTTTTTTATATGAAGTGGGCGGAGTTTCGAGATGAAGATAATAAAGGGACCCATGGGAGGAGATTCGACACTGATAACGAGAAATGTGCGAAATTCTTGAGAGTGAGTGTGGGGGAAGAAACGCGCGGGCGGGTCGCTTCTTCTGATTGGCTCTGTATATGTTATGCTCGATGACGTTGGTCATATGTCAGGAGAATCTTGAATAGAATTCCAGTGAAGTGGAACGATAAAGAATGGAAAATTTGGGAACATGGGAAGTATAGTCAGCAAGTACTAGTTTGAAAACTGACCAGATGAAATAACTGGTTCCACAAACAGTTTTTTCTAAAAAAAATCGGTTGTTCCTGTAAATATTTTCAATAAAATTTAATTTGCAAAATATGTACAAGGTGAGCTTCGATGTTTTGACAGGACCTGACTATCGTAGACAATAATAGTACCAGTTGGCGACCCATCTAGCTCCCCTGGGATAATCGTACAATCAAGGTTACCAGATAAGCATAACATGTTTTGATAGGCGCGCCATTTAGAAATCGAGATTCACATTAAATAAATTGTGATTTGCATTGTTCTGTGAATTGAGGGACACAATAATTTTTGTTCTTCTTTCAGGCTCGTCTAGAATATTTCCAAGGCGAGGAAAGTGAAATGCTGAAACGTGGTCAGGATCAAGCGACAAAACTTCTGGAGTGGTATAAGGAGCGACTGTTGTCGGTTCAGAAGAAAGCGCGACTTCTTCAACAAGGGAGTGTCTCATTGGTAAGGTATAAGTTAGAAAGTACAATTCTGGATGACTAGGATTACCAAAATGACAACATATTGTTTTGTTTTCCATTATCTCAAAAACTGTGATGAAGATGTGCCTACATCCCTGGGATCTCACGGCGCACTATTTGCATCAATGAACTTTGACTATTTCAGAGAAAGTAGTCTGAAACTATTATGATGTCATTCGAATAGAAATTGATTTCATTTTCTTTTTTGGTTTGATTTTCGAAAATCAGAATACAGTAGGCAGAAGCTCATGATTAACGTCAGTAAGACTTGTGCTTTTCGGACATTTATAAAGTATTACAAAGCTACAGTACTGTTCAATAAGATAAACAAAAACGTATTATTCCGTTTATACCTTTTTTGCGGCTATCAGCTGTCTGGAGCCGATCTCGTCTGGAGCCGGACTTATATAAATTGTCAAAATAGCAGAAAATCAATTGAAAAATACGTTTTTCCATTTTTTGTTGACTTGTACTGTACATGAACTCTGAGAAATGAGCAATGGATTGTTCCTGTTTTTAAATAATATAATTCAACCTCACAAGGGGATGCAAAGGGCAGAGACTGCATTAGAAGCTACAGTAAACTTCTAGATTACAGTAATCCTCAAACAAAACCAATTTTCTCGTTCCACCTCATAAACCAATCACGAGCAAGAAACCAAGACCCGTGATTATTCGTACAGCTCGTTATCTTTTTTTTTTCTTCCGGAAAAAAAAATCCCATAAGGCTACAGTAGACCAACGTCACCCCGCAATTAATCCAATTTTCTCTACCTGCACCCATAAAATATGATGGGGTTTTTTTGCTTCTTTTTCCTTTTCTTCGAGAAAATTGGATTGGGGCTTTATCTTCCAGAAAGAGCCAATAGGAGAGAGGTTGAGAAGGGGACCAACTTATAGAATAAAAGAAAATCAGATTCTCAAAAAACAAAAATCAGACATGAGTAAGAAAATGACGATGATGTTGTCAACTAGCCCTACTTATATAGGGTCCTACTAGTTCTGACTGAAAATTTGAGTTTTGGATTACTAAGTACGCCCAAAACTACAATCGCCCTTGTCTTTCTGTCAAATGTCACGTTATCATCAATAATCAGTGGGAGTACTCGTTTGAACCTACAATTTCTAACCGATAAACAAGTACACTCATTTCAGGATCCGGCTGTCCATGAGCAGAAGCTCAACTTCCTTCGCGCCCACATTACAGAGCTCAATCGACGAATTCTCGCTGTGATGGAAACCAGTGATAAAGGATTCCCGGCTCATCACAATCGAACTGTACGTTTTCGCTTCCCATTTTCTTCGTGATCTTCGTGCTTCAGCTACCGTAGTCCTCTGACTCGCAGGATTAAATTTCGTTTAGAAGGGGCCAAATGTATTTTATCATGCGCGTTACACCTATATTATTTTTCTCGCTGTACAACTACACTTTTTTGTATGAGGATGAGTGGGAAACTCGTGACTGATAGCTGCGGATTAGCGTCAAAAATCTGAAGCTGGAAAATTGCAAACTGAAGGGGAAAGCGTGAATGTAAAAATGAAATCAATGGTGGGAGATAGTTTTGGCGACTCTGATTTAAAACTATGAGTAGAAGTGAATGTTTGAAAAAAAAAGTCTGAAATTGGTTTATCTGAATCTGCTGTCACTCAAGTTAAAAAAAACATTCTACTTACAGTAACTCTCAATAAGATATACCAAAACGTAATTTTCAGTTGATTTCAAGCTGTTTCGATCAATTTCAAGAGTCTGAAAATCAGATTTCAAGTTTTCAATCCCTTTTAAAGCTTCGGAGGGGCCAATATGGACCTAGACTGATAGTTTTGAAACTACAGAATTTTTCGAAAATTCCTAATTTTTAGCTATTTCCTGATTTCTGAAAGACACTTTTAAGATCACATTTTCAGTACAAAAAGCGGGCAAAACAGCACGAAACTCCTGAAAATGATTAAAATAGCAAAAAATCAATTGAAAAATAGGTTTTGTATACCTTATTGACCGGCATCTAGGTTGTAATCTTAACTTCAGACTTCGTAATACAGTACTGGACGAAAAAATAAATTTTCATCGAAATTTGGGTATATTTAGAGTCCTGAAAGAATGTTTCAGAATTTTTCATTGCTCTGGCAGGTCATGTTGTATCCAAAATGAAAATAAGTTACTTTGTGTGATTAGTACCTTTTTCGGTAGTATTCTTGCGCATTTCAAAAGAATTGAATTTTTAAAATTGTTCAGTGTACTCTTAAATTTGACTGAAAAAAATATCAAATATTTTTTCATTTCTCTGACGAAGATTGTTTGACATGTACTTTTCTCTTCAGCTTTTGATCAATTTCAAACGTTCTTTCAATCATTTCAATATTTTTCCAGACATCAAATGGTCCATCAAATGGCGCGAATGACGATCAGTTGGTGTGGCTCCACCGTCAGAATCAACGCTTGAATCAGGTGAGAGAAACAATAGCTTCTCTGACGTCACATCCTCTCCTCATTGTCCTCCTCATCAAAAATTTCGATGTTTAAAAATAAACATTGGGGGTCAAGGGGGAGATTGAGTGCAGCAGCAATCAGTTGTCATTTGACATGTAGATCCAACTTGACATGATAAATCATTGTTGTTTTATGCTATCTTCTTATCATTGCTTTTTTTCCAGGAGCTCGCCGAGAAAACGCAAATGATTGATCAGCTGAAAAGAGAGAACGAGATGGTCAAGAAGAACCAGGTTCAAAGAGTGGAGAGGTACAACCTTTTGAAGCTGAAAGATTTTCAATTCAGTTTTTTTCAGAAGTGTTCCAATCTTGCGACCATCTGCTTTCGTTCGCCCAGCTTATCAGATCCCGGCGATCATCAATAACAACAATCACCCGAAAAACCCATCACCGCATAAGATTTATGATACTTTGATGTAACTTTCTCACTTTATCAATTTCTCAATTTCACACTGAAAACCCCGCGAAAATATAATAATACCTTTTGCCCTATTTCACCAATTTTGCTATTCTGAATCTTTATCCGGAGCTTTTTCATAATGAAGCATCTATGTGTAGCTCTTTTTTCTTGTTTTTTTCTTCTTTCTTGATGTTAAAATCATTAAAACCAAACATCTGCTGCAACTGCGTTTTGTATGGTGAGAATTGGATTTTGAACGTCTTCCAAATGGCTTTACAACTACATTAAATCGAAAAACTCGGGATTAGTGGGGAGAGATACGAAAGAAGAAATTTGTTCTTGCAGGCAGGTCCTCTCAGATCTCATCGATAAAGTTTTCCAGTGGAGAGGGAACCAAGAAGTTCCCCAACATCCCATTTTTCATTTTATCCCCATTCTCATCTATATCTCGTTAAAGTGAGTGGGGGGAAATCAAGAAATCAAAACAATGGGTGTCCCAATGTTTGAAAAACAGACCCATTGAATGTCTTGTTTGCGATGTTGGACTACCTGAAATCTATACAGCAGCTACAGTAAGACATCCGCCACAAAAGCAAAGTACTCGAAAGTGTTATTTCAAGAGAAAAAAAAAACGCAACAGCGACATGAAGAAGAAGCTCATCGAATCGTTTTGTTTTGTCATCTCATCTCTCATCTAATCACTTCAACAGGCACAATTTATGAGTTCGAGGTGCCCTCCCCTCACATCCAGGTGTCTCTTTGATTCCCTCCATCGCTTTTTTTTTTCTCACCAACTGTTTATTCTGTGTGATTACACGAATTGATATCAAGAGAAACCAGAGGGGCCCTCTGCTATTGTTTCAAAAGTGTTTCTTTTTGTCTTTTCTTTTCAAAACAGTTGTCATTGTGAGATGGACTAACCCGCAATCGGTTTTATAAACATTATCTCAGCCAGACCAATTTTTTTCCGATTCGCAGGAACCCTCTTTTTTTTCTGGGTGGAGGTTGATTCCGGACCTCAGAATGATGAAGACTTTCCGGGAGTTCTTTCTCCATGTTACTTTTTCCTTTTTACTTTTACTTTTTTTTCTTTCTTTTCCTTTAAATAAACATACCGAGTTTATTCGTTTTTCATTACTGGGTTGCTCCTTCTTCAAAAAAGTTCCATGTCCATAGAAAAACAGAAATTTCATAAAAAACTTGGCTAGCCATAAATTTCCTTTCTTGTTACTCATCCACCCCCTATTTTATTGCCACCCTCCTTCACTGACATCCGAAACCCACCCAACCTTTTTTATGCCGCATCACAACGATCCCATCCAGAGCCATCTCCGGCGCAGAGGTCATACATAGTGTGAGCGCAACCTGAGATCTTGCTACTCATTTCCGTGCCCACCTGCATCGAAAAATTTTTTTGTTTCCTTCTTTTTTCTAGAAACAGTGAAAAATTTATTTTGTCTTCCGTTTGTCAACTTGACAGACGACTTCGTCAGAGGTGACGACGACGTATGAAGCGCCAAAAATGTGATCCTTCTCAAATTACACCCTAAATTGCGTGATACAGGTGTCCTGGCGGGGTTTCAATATCAATCTCTAATTTTTGACGTTTTATGGTTTGTTGTCGCTAGTGCAACTTGAATTTTTATGTTTGTTAGAAAATTTCAATTTTTGAAATGGTGGTTCTCGTTTCTTCAAAATTACTAGTTTTTGAAAAAAAAAATTGTTGACTTGTTTCGTTTTTTAGTTTTCTCTGAAAATTGGGAACTTGCCAGTTCTTGAATTCGCAAAAAAGAAATAATTTTATATCCGACTTGTTGAAATCTCGAATTAATTTTCGGGAATACTCTCATAGAAGCCCACCCTATACGTACCCTTGAGCTGAATTATCTCGGCTCCTTTTAGATATATTAAAATTTGGTCAACTGATAAAATATTAGTAATAATATGACCAATAACTTATTAGTTAAAAATTGTTGATATATTCTGATTTTTGTTTATTTATTTCACAACACTTTTCGAATTTTGAAATTTTCAGAAAACTGGGTTTTGATACTTTTTTCCCAGACCTTGCACTTTGAACTAAATTGTCTCAATTTCTGTAACATATGAAAAAATGATTTATGACATTTTTCCAAATTCTTCAAATTTTTCAAACTTGTCTACTGTCTTCTTAAACCTTTCTATTTTTTATATTGTCGTTTAAAACCGACATTCCACTCTTTGGTCCAATTTCCTTCAGACTAGGTCAAAAGTACAACCATGCGCCCTTATTGTTAATTCGTTCCTTCCTTTTGCAGTTTGAAAATCAAGGATGTGCATAAAGAAGATATTTTATCCATGCTTCAAAAACTTCCAAAGAAGTGCATAGGTCATCCTGACGGGTAGCAACAATTGGTGACCTTTCAACCTAACCTCCCCGCCAAAAGTTGAACCCACGTCATTGTTCTGAGAGGGTAAAAAAGTTGCGAAAATGTGACACTACTTGAACATCCTATTAGGTATTCAAGACGATCATAGAGGGATATCACGTTTTCCAGATTTTCAAACACCAACCTTTTTTGAACTTTTTCATTTTGTGAAAGAAAACTTCCTCTCACAGACATTTATGGATTTTGGATTAGTATCAAGTTGCAAAATAATTCTCACAGAGAGTTTTGAATATTGTTTGCACTTATTTGAAATCCATTCCATTCTTTTTGCTTCTTTCAAATCCCATACTTAACTGTTATCCTTCCTGGAAAAATGGGAGAAATCGAAAGATTCATTTTTCATTGCTCTGTTTTTTCAAAACCTGAACTCTAAAACTGATATTCAGCACTTTGTGATCTTCAAAAAAGGACAAATGTCATGATCATTGGAAATTTTCAAATCTAGACAAAAAAGAAAAACTTAATTATGCTGTGCGAAAAACTTTGATTCCTCTAGGATGATGAGGCATGTACAGCAACACACAAACTTGGTGTTGCAAAAGAATAACTTGAAACTTTTTGGAAATTTGATAATAATTCTGAAAACGACACCTCTCTTTGCTAGCGTCTTGTGCATAATTGACACAAACCACTGTTTTCTATGGAACACGGAAGTCATTAGGATCAACTTTTTCTGTTCCTAGAATTTTTCAGAATTGTCATAATGTTTCTTTGAGTCACGTTTTTTATTTTTCGAGATTTTAGTCAGTTTTTCTGAATTTTTTTAAAACTGAAAATTTAAGCAACCATTTTCGAATTTTGTATGAAACCTCAAATCACAGCTGATAAAAATTTTTCAATTTTTTTAATTTTCATCTACGGCGCCGGTCAGAAAGATATAAACTTTTTTGTTGGTTTCTAGCGATTTTGACCTTTTTCAGGACTCTGAGCTTGGCGTTCAAGTTTCCGAACACTTTGTAAATTGTAAACGGTGAAAATAGGTCTAGATTGAAAACTTTGAATTCTCAGAATTTTTTGAAAATTCCCCGTTTTTTTAGCTATTTGCCCATTTCTGAAAGGCACTTTTTCGGCTCATTTTTAGTACTGAAAACGTGAAAAAAACAGGTATCTTTTGAAAAACAGGCAAGTAGCTGAAAAACTAGGAACTCTCAAAAAATTTTCCAAAAGCAAAGATTTCAATTTAGTACTGTTTCATACTTTTATATTTTTTTTAATGTTTAGTACTGTTTCCTCCGTAGTTTCCAAATAGATCGGCGATTTGACAGCCGAGTTTAAGGCTACTGAAAATGGTCGAAATAATCAAAACCCCACTAAAAATACGTTTTTGTATATCTTATTGGTCGGTACTGCCTAGCAGTCCAGCATTTTCTAGACGCTTCAAAATTTTGCAATTTTTATGAATTCTTTTCAAAAATTTTGGTGCTTACATTGGAATAGATCCCAAACCCACCAATTTAGTCATAGATCCTTCCGAGTTCATCCTGAGTACATCCTTCTTTACACCAAAACTCACTATTCATGAAACAATGTGACAACTAGCCCGGACAATCATAGCTTCCGGCTGGTTATCTCACTCAAAAATAGAATTGACCGTTGGCTGCTTTCTTGTACACTTTTGACATTGTCTAGGCGAGTGTGGGGAGAGCGAGGGACTACTCAATTTTAATGCATTCATGAAAGAAACCAACACACATACAAATACACACACATTCCATTTCTTCCCTATCACAAACAAAGCAATTTTCAGCGCTCCCCGTTTTTTCGGAGCCCACCTTATATTCGAAACTACTGTCCTAAAATTAGTTCCTGAATTTTGCGACACCTTCGCGTCACTCCCGACGTTACTTCTTACTGCATATTTCACACACCTATTGTCTTCATTTCGGCCCACGCAGAATTTTTTGTTTGTTCGTTTGGAAAACCTACAAAATCTGAAATTGTGTTGCATTTTTGAATAAAAACGCACTTGCACATGGACCCATTTATCAAATTGAACCCGAAAAAGCGCAAATTCCTTCTGTTTCCCTGAACCTTCATAGTATGCACGCATTTTTTGTGTGTCGTCACAATATAGTCGCTCTTCTGACCTACCTTGACCTCATACGGTTTGTTTACTTGGGAATTTGAGACTTGCATCTTTCGACCCCCAGCGAAAAATAAAATAAAACAATCAAAGCTAGCTTCAGGGGGAAAAGAAAGTAAGAAAAGTGAAATAAATGATAATGAGTAGTAATCCTCAAAGTTTTCCCAGACGTGATTAGGAAATAAAAATTTTATGGCTGACTCATGTGATTAACTTCCACTTTTTCATTTCCTGAGCAACATTTCCTGCGCAAATCATCAAAATTTCTTCTTTTTTTGATATTTCGTAGATCAAGAGATCTAATTTTGAATAACGCACTAAATTAAGCGCCATTATGAAGGCCTTAAGCGGATATTTCAAACTTACATAGTATAATCATCTTGTCAAGTTTCAAATTTCCCATTTTTAGAAGAAAAAAAAAGTATAGTGACAACTTTTTAGAAGTCGGCGAAAGCTTTCCATTTTCTATTCAGCATTCAAACTATGTTATCTTTGAACCTTTGACTTTAAAATAGACAACTCAAAAACGGCTGTATGTGTCTCCGAGACTCAAAATTCGCGAACCTCCAGATTTTCCCCATTTTTTATATTCACAACAAGAGAATGTGTGTCACCGTTTATAAAATATTCTCTCTTGAATCTTTTGTTAAGATTCCTTGTGCAGGGGCAGCCCCCCCTAACCACATTTATCCCCTTCTTACTCAATCTTGACCTCGTTGGTCACATACTTTGTGCTTTTTTCTACACTTTTTCTCAATTCAGACACTTTTCAATGTTGCATCAGAAACCGCTAGACACAAAAAAATCTAAAAAAGGATTCGAAATTATGTGTGCAGGGCGAGGCGGGCCAGCAATTTTCCATGCCTCCAGTTCAGGCTTAATTATCCTGGAGATTTTTCGAAAGGGCAAGGATGTGTTTTGACCAATGATGACATTTATGGTCAAAGTTCGGCCCTGTAGGTGGCCTTTAACCTAAAGATACAAGCCTCTTTTTAGAAAAACTATTCAGATGAAATCTCATATTTGACCAGTATGTGGACCTTTAGAAGTGGCCACTTGTCGAAAACTTTTTTTCTGAAGATTGTTGAGCAAGATTCATCATTTTTTCACTCATCTTTTTGTTCTCCAAAGTCTGATGTGTAGGTTATTTTTGTTTTGGGGCACAATAAGTGAAATCGAAAGTTCTATAAATTACGAAAATTTTGAGGATACGTTAGTTGCCAATTTATGATACTGTGATTTCTCTGTTGGAGGTTCACCATATGCGTGAACTTTGAGCTCAATTATCTCAGTTATTATAACAGATATGAAAAATCTGTGGACTGATAAAATGTGGGTGATATTAGGGTAAATAATCTGCCCCTTGAAAATTTTCGATATCTTGTGGAAGAACCTAATAATTGAGCTGCAATTGCAAGTATAGGGTGGGCTTTTATTGGGGCAAGCAAACACGGTATACTGGAATTATATGAGATTTGAAAATCAAATTCTAAAGTCATTTGGTGGAAAATTAAAGTATCGGGCACCTGTCTTTATCCTGCCTATATTCAGAAAATTTCTCTTGCCTAATTTTCAGACGATTTTTAAAAGTTCGAATTTCAAAATATTTTGATCCTTTTCAAAAAATTTGAATTTTTTGATTGAGATGACGTGTACTGACCATGAATATTTTTCTCCAATGTCAAAATCGTTCATCGTCCTATCTACAATTTCTTTTGAACTTCCTAGGATTTTCATTTCTCGTTTGAAAATTCTACTTCAAACATAGCTTTTATCTCGACCTTCATTGTCGTTCACGTTTTTCTCAATTTTCAGAATCTTGGTACATAATTTGGGCCAAACCGTTCTATCTGGAAATTCCGCATTATCCGATATATCCAGTCCCTTGCCGATTTCTGGATTTCACTGACGTAACCTGACCAGAAACCTTCTCCCAATTTTCAAGTCGTGAAATCCCATCCATCTCCTCCACCTAGACGTTTTCCAATTGTCTCAAATTTGCATTTTACCCCATTCACTCCTCTCTTTTTCCTCGAAAATCCAAATTTCGAAAGGAAAAGCGAAAAACTGCACCTGATTTTTGGTGTCATCAACCCACTTCTTCCTACCAATTTGTCTTTTTGTGGAGGAGCTCACCCCGGAGCTGCTCTTTTCACACTTCTCCATATCTCATCGCGCATCATGCGAAATTTTAGGATGAAGAGAGGAACAGAGGGGGACATAAAACCCGAGATTGAACTACTACTACAAAACAAGTACTTGTTTGATATTAACCATTTCTTTTCCATCCATCACCAACTTCTTTTTCTTCTTGTTCTATTCCTCCTCCTCTTTCTTCTGCTTCTTCTTGCTAGTTCTACATCCTAGTCTAGTATCCAACAGCTTCTCTGCTTTGCTCGTGTTTTTTCATGTTTCCAGTGCATGGTGGGATGGATGGAACTTTTATATCGGTTCGAAATGACTACCCCTCCCGCCGACATCGAGAGCAATAAACTAATGATTACTCATTCAGAAAAGAAAGTCCCCTTGTCTCTTTTTTCCTCCCATTTCCTCCTTTTTTATTGGGATCCTTTATTAGGATCCATGTCTGTGTCGTTCCTCGAATCCGACCTTCGATTCTTGGAAAACCCGAAAGCCTGGAAAAAGTTGATGTTGACACCTTTACTTTTTTTTTCCAATTTTTCTGTCAGGTGTCAAAAAACAGACATAAATGGGGTCTGTGTCCAGAGGCAACGTTCGTTTGTTTGGGCCTAGTAGCCGGGACCACGTTGACGTGTACTTCCGACTATATAAGCTCGATTCTTAACCTTTTTGGAAGAAAACCGATGCACTAAGTATTTTTGCAAAGACATAAATCCTCATGATGAGATCTCAATCTTCTGCATACTGATTCAGAAGGCTCCCTTTTCCCGACATTTCCGGCTTCTTCACACTTCATTATCATACTTTTTTCTCTCCTAAACTTTATTTTTTTCTCCTTCTTCCACGTGAGATTCTCTAGACATTTCAATTGATTTCCGAGTCAGTTGAAAAAAGCAAAAAAAAAAGAAGGAGGCGCTTCCCTCTTCCTTTTTCTGCCGGTGGTGGTGGTGGTGACGTTCCTTGGTCCCGCCTCCAAACCGAGGGTGCCAGCTCATCCGGCTTTCGGCGACGCCTTTTGACCTCAGGAGGTGCTTTCCCCCTATGCATACGCACATGATTTTCTTACTGTAGCAGCGTCTTATTGTTGACTTCTGGGATTTGTCTAGAAATTTTGTTCAGATGTCTTCTATGGAAATGGTGGAAGCCTTCCACTGGAAGGTGGGCATTTTGTAGAAGTGGGTCTTTTAGGAAATTCATAAATTATTTATATCGAATTCGAAAGATCAACAGCACTTTCTTATGGTCACTCTAGTTGTTGGAAGTTGTGTGAAAGTAGAGTCCTAGAAAAATCCTAAAAGTCCTAAAAAAGTCCTAAATAATTAAAAAAATCCTAAATAAAAAACTTCTGAAATTGGAATCTTATTCACTCTAGGCGTTGTAGTAGAAAACCGCGAGTTTAGAAAAGAGGATTTCCCAAAATTAAGATAATTTTAGAGCTTTCACACACATTAAGCCATACAAAAACATGTATTTTATTTGATTTTAGGCCATTTCGACCATTTTCAGGAGTGTGGAGCTCCGCTATCAAGTTTTCAATCTTTTTGTCAATTTCAGAGGGTGTGAAACTGACCCAGATTGAAAACTTTGCATTCACGAAATTTATTGAAAATTCCTATTTTTTCAGCTATTTGCTGCTTTCTGAAAGCCAACTTTTTTCACATATTCAGTACGAAAAATGAAAATTGGAATTTCGAAAAATTCTGCAAACGCGAAGTATCAAATCTAGATTTGTTTTACCCCTCGAAAAATTTCAAAGTCATCGGAAACTTGGCAGCCAAGCAGCAGACTCCAGAAGATTGTTGAAATGGTCAAAAATAAACTGAAAAATACATTTTTGTACATCCTCGGTACTGACACTGTAGATCATTTTATAGAGGGTTGGTTCTAATTCTCAAAAATCTAGCATTCTTAGTCTTCTTCTGATTCTTGGAACTTCTCCACAACCATATTGAATACCAGTTCTAAGAACAAGCTATTTGTTTTCTTTTTCTTTTTATTGGAGAATGGATAAATTAGATGAGACATGAGCTCCTGCAGTAAATGATTCAACCCCTCCTTCATTTTTATGTACTTTGTTTTTTTTTCTTCTGGTTGGTTTTTTTTTGGGTTCTTTTAATTCGAGAATTTCTATAATTCTCGCAATTGAAAATGACTGAGAAAATTACAGGGCGGCATTTTCAAATAATGTGCTACAGTAGGCAGGGTAGGAAATAAGGGACCTTTTTCCCACTTCCTTCATTCTGGAAATTTCTTCATTGCTTTTTTCCTTTCTAGTTTCTTTTCTGTGTTTCTTGTCATTCATATTGTCAAACATCAAAATAGAGAGAATAGAGAGTTTTTGGCCCCGGAAGACAAAAATGTTTATAGGATTGGGATGATGAACAGGCGCTTCTTCGTCGTCCCCCAAAAGAATTTTGCAAAATTTTGACCAGGGTCAGTTATGCTCTTTTTCTTTATGATTTTTGTGCGACGTCACCAAACATTTTTGCTCTTTTTGGGAAACTGTGAAAATTAACGGATTTTTGAAAAAAAAACTTTCCGGGGACATACTTGCTAAACTTCAGCTCAATTGGTGAAGTCCATTGGCCCGGGTGCCAGTTTTTTTTTCTGTTGAAGTTGGATGAAATTTTGTGAAAAAAATTATTCCGAAGTTTCAGAGCCCCACAAAAATAGTTCAGGAGAACAACGAGGATCATATAAATAACCACAAAAAACCAATTTCTCTGAAAAGAAGAGTTCTATCCATAAAAATTTTCCTCAGTCTGAAACTCGGCTGTCAAGTTTCAGATAACGTTGAAAACTTTGGAGGATGTAAAACAGATCTATATTGATAACTTTGCATTTTCAGAATTTTTCGAAATTGGCTATTTTTTCAGTTAGCTGCCGATTTCTGGACCTATACTGCCGATTTCAGGACCCCATGTTTTCAGTACAAAACGGTCCAAAAAGGTTATTTTTTCGGCAAATAGCTGAAAAACTAGGAATTTTCAAGAAATTTTGTTAATGCAGACTTTGAAGACCCTGGCCCGGCTCGCGACATTGTCCAGGGATGGTCGGAATCTCTTTTCGGAATTTTCCGGAATGTCGAAAATTCCGATTTTGGAAATTTCGGAATTGCGGAATTTCAAAATTTCCCGACTTTCAAAAACTCGGAATTCCGGAAATTCGGAATTTTCGATTTTGAACATTTTGGAATAATGAGACTTTCGCAATTTGTGAAAATTCATATTTTAAATTAATAATTCTATTTTTTTCTTCACAAAAATGCCGAAAATATGGGAAAAATTGACAAAAATAATCTGAAAACGCAAGAAATTAAAAGTCATTCTGCCCGGAAGCAATTTTTTCAAGACATACCGTAGTCGGAAAATTTTTAATTCCGATAACAAGCTTCGGAAAAATTCAGATCTGAATTTGGCTTCAAAAACCGTTTGAAATACTCCGGTCGGAATTTCATTCCGAAAAAATTCCGTTTCGAGCATCCCTGAGCGACATGTATGCCCGGGAGTACTTATCCGCTTAATCTTTAGCCTATGACAGTTTGAAAGGGAGAGAGAAAATGTGTTTTCACTCTTCGAATTCTATTCTTTCCTCTCGAGCACGTTAAGAAACCATATGTTTCTGATTTCCTATGCCACAAAACTAGTTTCTCTCTATTCTTCCTCACATTTCAATTTTTCTCTCGTGAGCCTATTATCAGTTTCGTTCGTTTTGGCATGGCTGCGAAACGTACACTTTTGCGGAACAAAAGAGACAAAAATTCAATCATTCCGAGAGTGGCTTCACTTCACTTTGAAGACATTCGCAATGCATTGCTAAATCGTTTTTTTTTCTGTTAGAATAGAAGAAGTGAGGGAGAAGAGAATAAGTGATGCAACATCCTTTTCAAGATTAATTACTCAAAATTGTCTGAGACCACATCTCCTCAAGAAGACTGGAAAAGCTCTCTCCTCAGAATCCGGAAGTTATTTATTTTTTTTTGTCTCTCTATCTACTTGGTTTTACTTTTTTCTTCTATCCATTGCTTTAAACCATCGCGTCGAAAAGGTGAATTTGGGAAGACGTGAAGCGGAATGAAATTTAAAGTGTTGGGGTCCAACTCCTTCCTGGCTCACTTTTTAAAGAGTCAAGCGAGCGGTTTACAAGCTTAAATCTCGAACAAATGTTCAATTTATTTTGCAACTCCAGAATTCTTTAGTCTATTTTCTTGGGGAATGAAATTTGAATACTACCTGGAAAAACAAGTGCAGCTTGCACCAGACAAAATCCTACACCATTTCCGATGTGGGTTTCCTTACAATTCTTGATTTTTTGTACTTGTACTGCCCTTCTTCCTCTTTTTTCTTCTTCTTTTTTTGACTTTGTTTTACGTTTTTTACCTCATGGCTCGGTTTCTAGTTTGACCCATAGCTACTCCTATTTTTACACTATTTGAATATTCTTTTTTCCTTCACTCCGCCGGCTTTCTTCTCCCGCCTCATCCCGAGGGCTTCCAGGTAGAAAAAGAACAAAACAAAAACTTTATTTTTTGGTGAATATTTTCTACTTGTCACGTGGGTGAGGGTGACTTTCGAATTTTCTAATTTCCTTATTCCAAAAATCGGAGAAAATTTTCGAAAACAAATTGATCCTCTGGAGATGCTTGGGCTGAGCATGATTCGATCATAAGATTATGATAAATCGCCGTTTCCGATTTTTCGTGTTTCTTGTTTTTTATCCGTCAGTAATCAAGGGACTTTAACACCTTGTATATCCAGATTTTGTTGTAAATTTCAGGATTGCCTAAGAATTGTCTATCTAGAAAATTCTGAAAATTTCAGAGTCCGCGCGCCAGTTTCAGCCGAGTTATACGAGATGCAGTACCATCAAAATTGTATTTTTGTGCAAAACAGTAGTTTTACACAACAATTTTTAAATTTCTAGTACGTCTTAGAACATGAAATATGTTGTGTTGTACTAAGAATTTGAAAAAGGATTCATTTTCAAAGATTTTCTCAAAAAAAGATTTTTTTCGAAAATTATTTGAGTCAATGTTTGAAATATGGAATATCATCAAATTCTAAGTCCTACACAACAAATTTCATTTTTGAAAACGCGAATTTTGGTACTGTTACTCAGATAAATCGGCTGAAACTTTCGAGCGGACTCTAAAAATGTCCAAAATGTTCAGGTAGGCTATTTCAACATATCTCTCATTAAATTCTGGGTTTAGAAGGTGTTTAAATTTGACTGTTGTTTCAAAAATCACAGAAAAATGCGAAAAACATTATCCTCTGGAGATTCTTGATTAGACATTTTTTTGATGCTTGATTCGATCATAAGATTTTTCCTGCTTCTTCTTTTCCGCAACAAAATGTCTAATTTCGATTTCAAATGATTTATCTTTTTCAGATTATGACTACTATGAGTTAACGGGAATCTACTACAAATTTCAAAAAATGATACGGTTCTTTCTAACCGCGTTTTGCATCCTCAACTCTTTCGAACCCACCAACTCTGCCTTCATCCCGCTTACCAAGAAGTTTTTGGACAAACTCAAAAACGAGACGCTCTATAACAAATTTGCGACACCGACACAGTATGATGGTAAGTCAAACTAACATGGGTTTCGGGTTGAGGGTGAAACAAATAACAAGAATTCGCACAGAGCACATGGAGAGCAGACTCTCTTTTTCTCTATCTATCTTAAAACCTTTTTATAGAGTATATACGCGTTCACGGTCCAGGTATGAACGAGAGTGTTTTGTTTAAGGCTTTTCTTCTTACTCTTAACTGTTGCTTCTATTTCTGGAAGATTCCATTTTTCTGACACCGCTGATACACACACACACTAAACACTTGTTTAATTACTGTTTTTCTTTTTTCTACTCTGCTCACAAGTCTCACGTCAAATGGCTTTCTTTGCACTAATACGTGTCTGTCGTTAGGACTCATCACGCCCGTAGATTCGATTTTTATCGCCTTGTTAGTTACTGATTCCCTGATTTTCTAACCCTTTTCTTATTCAGATGTCCCAACAAATGTCACGCTTTCGATGTTCATTGAAGGAATGAGCTCATTTAGTAAGCTTCCTGTATGTTTGATAAGTTATCATTTTTAAAATTTAGGCGCTCAAACTATGGATTACCACCTAGACGTGTATTTCCAAGAAGAGTGGTATGATCATCGTCTGGCTCACAATAACACGGCTCCAATTCTGGTCCGAGACTTGGAAGTTTTCAAAATGATGTGGCACCCGGATGTTTATTTTGCAAACGCTAGATCGGCGGCTTTCCAGGTCAGTTAACTCGCACTACATGGTAGTAAAAAACTGCCTCTACTTCCATTTGTGTTTTAACTTCGAAAAGCGATTGACTTTTCAACCTACCCACTCAAGTCTTCTGACGGAAAGGGCGTCTTCTGACGAAAGGGCTTTTAATAACATGCAAATCCCATTTCAGGACATCACGGACGACAATTTTCTTGTATGGGTCTATCCGAATGGACGTGTTTGGTATGACGCGAGAATCTCGATTGTAAGAGACTAGTTGAAAAACAAAATGTCACGTGGTTCTCTTATAGGTCAGCTCTTGCAACATGGATCTTTGGAAGTACCCACTGGATTCTCAAGAATGTGCACTCCGGATTCTTTCTTACGCCTATCCAATGACAGTACTCCGGCTGCTCTGGTCGGAAAAGGAAGACGTGCCTGCCATCGATCGTAATCCGGATATCACCATGCCGGATATGTCGCTGAAACACATCCGCACCGGATACTGCAACGGAACATATGCAACTGGCGAGTGGAGTTGCATGACGGCGATATTCTACGTGGAACGGGAAATGATGCATCACGTCATGCAAACATATGTCCCGACCGCGTTGATCGTCGTTATTTCCTGGTTCAATTTCTGGCTGGAAATTGATTCGGCGCCGGCGAGAGTGTCGTTAAGTATTACCACACTTCTGACAATATCAACGCAAGCTAATGCAGTAAAGCTTGCATTGCCAGAAGGTAGGAAGGGAAAGTGAGAATTTTGAGAAAAAATGAGATATTTTTCAGTCAGCTACATGAAGGCTATCGATGTCTGGATGGGATCATGCATGGTAAGAACATATCGGGGAAGGATGTTTACTCAAAATTAGATATTTCATCATTTTTGAACAGAGTTAATTACACATCTAGAAACATTTTACAATGCACCAAAAAGGGCTTACGGAACAGTAGATTCGTAAAATTTCTCTCTAAATTTTTAGTGAAGGATATTTTTCAGCGGACCGTCGACTTATATTTCACTTAAACAACTGTAAAACCTGCAAAAGAAGGGTTCCCAACTTTTAACTTCAAGAAAATTGTTTTCCATTCCTGTAGAATGTATTGGAATTTTGTCAACTTATTCACCATAATAGCAAAAATGTTTTGTCAGGTGACACATGTTCGATATCTTGTATAGAAATTGAGAAAATTGAGCTCAAACTAGACAGCATGGAAGTTCTCCTGTTACGGCTTTTACGATACTTTGATTTTCTTAATTTCTAATCATTATATTAGAAGTCTGTCAACTGTCAAATCATTTGTGATGTTATCACAAGGAGACGACGACAATGAAACATTGAAAATACGGTATTTTATTTTTAAGTGACCAAGCATTGGCAAGCCAAACTGGTTTCATCATCTAAAGCAGCATAATTGATTAAGATAACTTTGAACAAAAAATTGTCAACGAAAAAATTTGATAATTTAATTTTGATACATATATATTAGGTTGGAAGGAAAGTAACTGTCCATTTTTTGATTCGTGAATAACACAAAAAGCAGACTAATCCAAGATTGACAGTATGTACCGTCGTGGTCCACAACATGTTGCCGACATTCAGGTAATTTTTGGATACCATATCTCCAACAGTCAGCTAGCTGTGAATCAAAGAATTCCTAAAAAGCAGTTTTTATCTCATCGATAGTGTAAAATTATTTTCCCTCCGGGTGGCGTTGTATATATCCAAATAACCAAAAATGAAAGGACCAAGTCAGGAGTTTAAGGAACGTAAAGCGCTATGCAGCTAAGGCGGCTTAGGACTGAATTAACTTTCCTTAAACACCTCGAGATCCTGTGTCTCACGGAAAGTCAAGTAAGTCCTGGACCGCTTCAGCTGGACGGTTCTTCTTTGCGCTTCCTTAAACTCCTGATTTGGTCCTTCTATTATTGGTTATTCGGAAATAGGCAACGCAGTCGGGAGGGAAAATAATTTACACTGAAGATGGGATAAAAAACTGCAATGCAAAATATATTGGTTCGCAGCTAGCTGGCTGTTGGAGGGATGGTATCCACAAGTTACCTGAATGTTGGCAACATGTTGTGGACCACGACGGTACATAGTGTCAATCTTGGATTAGTCTGGTTTTTGTATTATTCACGAATCAAAAAATGGACAGTTACTTTCCTTCCAACCTAATAGTTTTGTACCTACCGTAAAACCTATAATGGTAGTAACCCTATCTTGTCAAGTTTAACCGAAAATAACTGTCAATAGATTTTATAGTGGTGTTGTTATTAGTTGACAACTTTTTTATATCTCTGACAGTAACCGAAACAAATAAACTGAAGTTAACGGACCTATTAGATGAAAAAACTATTCAGGATCTATTGATTTATTCATTCCTTAACAGAAAAGGCCGTAACCAATAGTTTTCAGGCGTTCGTGTTCGGCGTCATGATCGAATTCACCATCTGTCACTACGCTAAAACCTTGGAGAAAGAGAAAGACCGACAAGCTCGAGAAGCCGAACTCCGAGGAGGACCACCACTGGTCGTCGACACCCTGTCGACACTTTTCGGAGCCGTCCACGATATTGACGATTTGGTGCGGAAAGTGGCCACGCTTGTATGTTGCTTGCACTGCTGTTCACACGCTAAGCTCATTTTCAGGCATTTTTTCTAGTCTCAGAAAAGATAAAACCGCAAGACAAACACCAATTTTTCTAACCTTCATACTAATATTGTTTGGCTTAATTTTGGAAACAAAGCAAATGAGTTTTAGCGGCTTTCACTGTTCCTTACACTCTCACATACACTCACATACACTATGTTAAGTTTTTGAGTTTTCTTTCACTGTAATTTTCAGATTGAGGAGACTGAATGGGTTTGTTTAACGCTTAATGGACTAATGCAAGCTCATCTCCTTATTTCTCTTATTTCAAGCCTCTCTAAGCATGCCATGCATCTGATATGTTCACAATTCTCTTGGAATGAAACATAACTTCTGTTCACCCCGTCCTTTTTGTGATTTATTGGGAACACCATAATTTTCTTGTTCAGAACGAAGACGAGGAGCTTCGTGGAGACGGTGAGCAGCACATTGCATTAAATATGCTCAATCCTGAAGAGCCACGCTTGCGGTCGTTGCATCCAACTACCAATGATATTACGACAAACGGAACCAGGTGAATTTCTTGGGTTTCTCATCCACATATCAACCAAACTTTTGAAGATACTTCATGGGAGCTGAACGACTAAAGCGCAAGAGGTCCAAGACTTCGATAACCCGACTTCGTCAACAGGTAGCCAGTATGCGTCATGCCGTGAGTTTCGCTTTTTCGGCTTTTTTAGTAATCAGCTTGTTTTCCATTCTTTTTCATTTGCTCAGACGCCGCAGTTTGACTTTTATTTTGAAGTGAACACATGCTTTACATCTTTAATGCAGTTTCTGAATATATAAAAAACACTTTTAGACCGCCGATGTTTCCCGACGCGCGTTCAAATGGACCCGTGCCGTTCGAAAACTCCACGGCCACCGCGTCGCTACAAAAATCGACGAGCGATGTCGTATCGTGTTCCCGATGGTGTTCATCCTGTTCAACATCGCCTACTGGAGCTTCTATCTTGTATTCAATTGAAACATTCTCTCTCTTTTTATTCACTGTGATTGATCTCGTACGTTGTGCATGTCCCTTCCACTCTTCCTTCTCTCCTTCCCAGAATCTTCTTCATGTTTTTTTTGTCTCATAACTTTACAAGTGTATTCTATTTATGATCAGAAAATTACTGATATTGGATCTTTTCTAAAATAAATTATACATTTCGGAGACATGCAAGTCATTCCAATGGGAGGTTCTTGGGCTCTGAATATTCTGTGAAGCCTGTGGAGAATTAAAATCAAAGTGAGTTTTCGAAATCAGGAAAACGGTCTGAAACAGAAAGTTCGGAAATAAAATTAGGGGAAAATTATAAAAGAGTTCTAAAGTCAACAAAAGAGCGTGAAATTAGTACGGTCCTCGAAAAACACTCCAAATCGGAGACGGTGTCCAAGTAGCAGGAGTGGAATGTCAATTTTAAAAATTTTGGAATCTCAGGCTATTTTGGTTCTTCAAAAATCAAAATTTCATAACCACGAAATATGCCGATTTATGAAAACTGGAATTCTAAAAATCAGAAAATCTTGATTTAAAACATCAGAACTCAGAACTTTACAATTTAGGAACTTTGGAATACGCTGCATTTTTGGAATTACCGTTGAACGTTTTTTTGAAAAGTTTTGTTCAAGATATTCCGATCAGAATTTTCATTATTTCGTTTCGATTTCTCATGCTATTGATTTGAAGAAACACATGTTATGGCGTTCTAAAAAGATCAACTAATGTATTGGAATAATTGTCAGTTGACCTATGAGAAAAAATGAAATTCAAACAGCTAATACAGAAATTCAATATTATTCTTTCTGGGAACGCCGACCGTCACCCTCTGGCGGTATTCTTTTACGTACCTGGATCATCATAAATAAGTCATAAACCTGAGGTGTAAACACAGTTATCATTCGTGTATATCTTCTTCTCCATCTTCACGTGGTACCGGATGACGTAAGAAAAAGATTTCGAATTCGATTCTCACAAAAAATTTCCTCAAGTCAATCTAGTTGAAATTTCATCCCGAAATTTTTAAACTTCAATTTCCATTTCGAATACACCACGAAAACGTAGAAGACATGTTTTAAAAAAATCCCGCTATCCGAGCCCCTCGAAAAAATTTTTCTGTGCACCTTTTGCTGTGCACCTTTCGTAGTCCCAAAAATCTTCGTCCGGAAGCAATTAGTGAATATGTATGTCGAAATTATTACCTGAAGTTTCACATCGCGAATAATTTCTTCACAACTTCAACTCCTTAATGGTCTTCAATAAGCAAAATCACATTTTATTCGATAATACTGTTTTTAATGTCTTACACCACACTTACCGTTGGAATTATTTTTGTTAATAGAGTCAAAACTGCACATCCCACAGGATTGGATTTTCTAATTAAGAAAACAACCTGATTCAGAATGGCATTAGATAACGAAAATAGCAAAACTTTCAGTTTCTTTCCCACCCACACCGTTGTTTTCAGACTCGGATACCGTACTTCCTCTAATGGAAGCCTCCTCTATTCGAAACTCACCTCTAATAGAAGCCCACCCTTCTATTAGCTTTTTCTCTAGGAGTTGCAGATTTTCCTAGTTTTAAAATTTTTCCGGAAATTTCACAACATGTAAAATTTAGAATTTAGATTTCCAGAATGAAAATTTCGAATTTTCCAAAACACGGAATTTCAGAATTTTTAAATTCCAAATTTCTGCATTTTTTAATTATTGAAAATAAATCATTGAAAAATAGAGGCCTACCCTTTAATTGAAACCCACTTTTAATACGGCATCTGAATTTCTCTCAAAATTATCAAAAATTTGTCAATTGATGGTGGTGATACCATGATAAGAAATGTATCACTTGACAGAATTTTGATATCTTTTACAGCAATTGAGATAATAGAGCTCAACGTTGACGGTTTGTGTGGGCTTCTATAAGAAAGAATATGCGAATGTTTTCCTTCTGCTTTAAGTCTAATATAAAACTTCTGTACCCAAACATCTGCCATCAGACATCCTTGTAAAACCTTGTCGTTAGAAAAGGCCCACCCAATAAACACAAGGTTAATATAAGAACCGGTTCCGGAAAATTCGAAGGCATTCCGCTGTTCAAATTCAGTTTCTGTTCAGTGTGACCCCTACCAGCCTGTCTTTGAGATTTCACACATTTCGTAACTTCTAAATCCCTGCTCTCTTTTTTCTATAAATGATGAAATCGCCTTTTTGGCTTTCGAATGACGATTTGATTGAAACTTTTAATTTGGAAACCAATCAGTGAAAAAACTAATCAAGATGTATACATGTAAACAACTTTTGATCCCGATTTTGCCCGTTTTCAAAACCCAAAAAGTTCATTTTCCCGTATTACATTCTCCAAGTCATTATCCGTTTTTTTTTTTGCATTGCCTGACCGGTTTCGCCCACTAACTTTCCCCTGAAAAAATGTTCATCCATCTTGTTCCATTGAGGCCTTGTCGCTCAAAAAGCAGCAAGACTAACTTGACAAGTGCTTTTTGAGGCCTGTTTAGTCAAAATAGGAGAACTCAATTCACAACTTTTTTTCTTTTCTGTTTCTGTTAGATTCAACTTTTTTGTCCAATTCGTTTTTCTTTTCTTTTTTTTTTGAGAAAATGATGAAAAAGTTAACTTTTTTTAGAACTTTTACTTTCATTTTGCCACCCAGCTGCTGCTTCCATTGTGTTTGCGGTTATCAGCCAAAACAAACAAGGCATCCATTACTGCCACATATCGAACGAAAATTCTTTTTTAAAAATATTGGCTGCTTTCCGTTCCCCCTCCACTTCATTAAATGCCATCATTTTTTGTTTGAAATTCGATCGAAAAAGAAAAACGAATGAATATTAAGTAGGATATGGTTGAATTAGCGATAATTTTTCCATTTTTCCATTTTTCCCTCCATACATATGTATTTCACAATTTTTCCATCCGTCAAAAGATTAATCCTTTCTGTTCGGGAGTCTGAACTAAAATTCAAAAAAAAAGAATCTCCTTTTTTCGAACTACCGTAAACTTCCTGTCAATCTACTCACTCTAGAAATTCAATTTCCGTTTTTTTTCTGACTCTCACGAACTCTTGTTGCTCTTCCCTGAAAACCGAATGAGCTTTTTTTTTCGCTCATTCAGGGGAGGGCTTGTCTACTGACTCAGAGTCTTCGGAATTCCGGCGGCGCCCTCGGGGTATTGCTCCAGGCGCCCGCGCGAGCAGCAAGAGAAGATTTGTTGCCTTCTCTCTCGCTCGCCACACTTTCTGATCAATCCAATGGGACCTCTTCGGGCAGTTTAATGAGAAATATTTATCTTGACACAAACTGCTCTCACAGGGAGGGCAACAAGGGGGCTTCCCATCTCTGAGGAATCCGAAAAAAAGTGAGGTAGTGAGAAAATAGACTCTTTTCTCCCCGAGACTTACAACATTTCTGCCTTCTCTCACCTCGCCAACCCACAATATGTTATCTCTAACTGACTGGTGGCCGCGCCGGACGCCCGAGACCACTGGGCGAGGAGGAAAATAAACGTTTCGGGGGTCTACTCCGTTTTTTTTTCTCGCCACCGCCGCCCTCGTTTCATTTTCCTCGTTTTCAACTGTTTCAGTCAGTCAGTTTTTTTTCCTCCCTCGCTCCGTTTTTCAAATTTAAGCGGACACAAAAACTTTCACTGTTCTCTTGAAGTGTTTAATGCTCTTCTTTTTCTTATCAGTGTTTTTTTTCTTCAAATTAGTACTGTATTTATTGCCGGAAAAAAAACTAATCAGTGTTTAATGGATCTTTTTTCCATTCTTTTTTCCTCGTTGCTGTCAAGATAATTTTCACAAGTGATTCTTCATTTTTACCTTTCTCGTATATAGTTTCCAACAAAAGTGTAAATATCGGAAGTCAGAAACCGGTTTTTCTAGGTAAGGAAGCAATGCCCTGGCAGGTGTTCAGGCGCGCCAAAACTTGGAAAAAGTGCAAAAAAATTTCTGGCCATCCGTGAGAATTCGCTGATCGTTTGAAATTAGAATTTTGTCTAAAAATTGAAATTTGTGCCTTGAGACTCATTTATGTAGGAAAAATAATTTTCTGAAATCGTTATATGCTACCGTAGTCTTTAAAGTTTATGTAGTCTTCAACGCTACCGTAGTATTGGAAGGTTTTGTAGTCCTTGAAGCTATTGTAGTCCGTATTGCTATGAACCTAAAATTAGTCCTTATTTCAGCTACCGTAGTCCTTAAACCTACCGTAGTCCTGGAAACTCTCGTGCCCTTGAACCTACCGTATTCCCCTATGAAGACAAAATCAGTCTTAATACCACAAGCTCTATTTTTGAGAGGACTATACTGAATATTCTCTGGTCTATTTTCACATGTTTTATTTATTTTTAATTTTGTCAAAAATCCAATTTCCTCATGTACTACAAAGTACTACAGTAACCCAACATTTTTTCTCGAAAAATTGGTACACAGTTTGTTGATTATCGCTCATTAATATTAATAACATGTCATGGCTTCAAATGTATCGGTACCCGTGTTTGAATTCTAAACTATTTGCAATTTTCAAATCTTTGGTTATTTTTGGTTTTTTTGTTCGGCATTTCAAGAACAGGTGCTAAGTACAACGTCTTTAGAAGTTTTTTTCCTCAAATTACTTGTGAAAAGTTGGCAAAGTCTGTAGGCCAGAAGTTAGATTCTAACTTGGTTTCTTGTGTTCCAAACAGGTTCCAGCATTAATTTGAGATTTTTTCTTTTTGGTCTCACTTATCCGTCTCTGTTCCAATATATCCAAGATTACACCTTTTCTTTATTTTACAACATTTATCATTTCCCACTATTTCTCTATTTTCTTCTCCTTTGAACCCCGCCCTCAATGTCCTCTCATTCATCTGGAATTCAGACTCACTAAATTGGAAATTGAGCATTCTTGCATGAAGAGTGCTCAAAATTTCAATTCGCCGCTGCGTCTTGTGGCGCAGCTGAAAAAGAACATTTTCTCTCTTTTTCTTCATCTAGACATCCATGATATTAGCCATTTTTGTTCAGAGCCCTCACAAGTGTGTCTTGTCCTCACGGACCACCAGGATCAACAGAGGACATCCTATCTCTTTTTTCTTGTCTTGAGCGATTCGCGACCACTTTCATTCCGTCTCATCAGACATCGCTTCGTCTTTTCAATTTTTTTCTTTCCTTGTCACTTTTTTCCTTGAAACCGAGACGTCTTAGTGAAAGAGCCTTTCCAATTGGACTTTTTCTCTTTTTCGAAAAAAGAAGAATGAATCTCATGCCAGAAGAGGAGCATAGGAAAAATGAGCATGTAATCTTCGATCACTTTTCTCTTTTCTTCTGTTCCTTCGACTTTCCGGACAATTCTTTTTTCTGGAGCTGTCCCTTCAACCTAAAGTCTCAAGAAAACGGGAAAAAACGGGATAAATAATGACTAGTGCATCGCTCTTCTTTTTGTGACACACGTACACATACTTGCCCGCCGGACACAACCACATACATACACAAAAAGTGCCATTCCAAGGGAACTTGAGGAAGAATGTGTGACTTTTTTAGTGGCGCCGGACCACCCACGACCCGATGTTTGGAATTGTTGAATCTTATTTTTTTGTCTTTCTTTCTTTGAAAATCTGAATTTTTAGAACCAATTTCCAGAAAACCATGTCTTTGGTGTCGGATGGTACCAGAACAACGCTATCATCAGATTTCACTGATTCTTCTAGGACAAACTCACCGATGGATG
Organism: Caenorhabditis nigoni; assembly: GCA_027920645.1. NCBI lineage: Eukaryota > Metazoa > Nematoda > Chromadorea > Rhabditida > Rhabditidae > Caenorhabditis > Caenorhabditis nigoni. The sequence continues at coordinate 4,827,167 of CP115869.1, forward strand.
TTGGAGAAGGTTTGCATTATTTTTTTCGTATCGCCCCGCCGCATGAATATCACTCTCGCTCAAATGAATAAATCACGATGAAGCAGAAAAAAAACGAGCTGTCTTTTTTTTCCCCTCTCTGACACTTTATTTTCTCCTGACCTCTCTTTCTTTTGTAGCCATGGATCTTTCTTCTGGCTCCTCCTCCTCTTCATCTCGAGGGTCCGGAAGTTCACCATCATTTTCCCAAAAGACCCATTCCGGGAAAGCAACAGTAGCCATGTCTATTGCTCAACCTCGACTCACTGTGAATGTAAAGTTTTTTTTCTCGGCTTTCTCAGTATGTCAGCAACATGATAAATGACTTTTTTCAGGGCAAACGCGTCGGAAGACCACCAGGAACATTCAAAGTCCACAAGTGAGTTTGAGCCTATTCTTGTTATTATGCTAGTTGCTCGTTCTAGGATTCTGAAGAAGTCGGTGGTGGAAGAAGTGAATCAGAATACTGAAAAAGTGTGCAAATGGAAAGATTGCTACCAGACATTCAATTCGGTTGAGGTTAGTTTTGGCAATAATTAGAGAAACTCTCAAATTTATAGATTTCTCTATAGCTGTGTAACATTTTTTTCACATAATTCGGAGAGTACAACAGTTCGGGGTTACAAGAGGGCACAAAGTAATTTAGGGGTAAAAAACTCATAACATTTGGATTTTTCAGAAAATTTGTACCCCCGTATTGAGGAGTTTGTACTCTTAAAATTGTAAATTTCAATGGGAAAAGTACAATAAAAAATATTTAGAAGTTTAAATATCGTAAAATGTCTGATGTAATGTCATGCAAACCACTGACTTTGAGCTCATATATCTCACTTTTGAAAAAGATATCTAAAAGTGATCAACTTTCAAAATGCTTATCATAAAATCACTAACATTCTGTTAGTTGACCACTTTTTGATATCTTCCACAGAAAATTAGACATATATGTACACTCAAAGTTGATAATAATTATAATGTTTACGGTAGCTCATCCATTTTCTCCTCTATTTGATTCTGAATTAATGTAATTGCTTGCTATTCTGTTTACAACTATTTCTGTGAAAACGCATCCGAGTGACGCTTAAAATCACACTTCTCTCAGAATTGGAATTAGAATTGTGGCGCTTTTTAGAGAAAAATTCATTTAAATGAATTCCCGGAAAAAGGACAACCGAGAATTTCAAAATTAAACTTTTGAAAGCGTGATTTTTTATAGCACCCTAAATGTCAAATTTGAAGGTGGGGGACATTAAAAAAAATGAAATTCTCGAAATTCCGCTCTCCTCAAAAAGTTTAATTTGTGGGCTCAAAGTCCTTCAAGAACCAATTAGAAAAATAGAAAGAAGACAACGTTTTGTCTTATTAGTCACTGTAAAAGCTGTGCTTTTGATTTCAAGCCCATTTATCTGAATTTTTGTCGCAGGTATAAAAATATTGCTAGCTGATATGTTGTTTTACATGATATCATAAGTGTTTGGTTAGTAGCCATTTTTCGATATCTTTTTCAAGAAAGTTGAGCTCAAACTTGACAGTATTGGGGCCCTTCTTTTATAGGTTATACGGTAGTTATGATTTCCAGGAAATCACTGCCCACATCAACCAAAAGCATTTTGACAAAGAAATCGTCTGTCGTTGGGAAGGTTGTGATCCTAGATACTTCAAATCCCTTTATCTTCTCGTTGGTCACTGTCGCAGTCACACTGGCGAACGTCATCTAAAATGCCCAGTAAGACCTCTTCTCGAATTTTATTAAGCTCTTTTCTGTTTTCAGGTAGAAGACTGTCCAAAAGCCTACAAGTCCCGCGAGAATCTCTCCACCCACGTCAGAACTCACACCGGCGAGAAACCGTACTTTTGTCAGTTTGAAAACTGCACCAAACGCTTCACCAATGCCTCAGACCGTGGCAAACACGAGAACCGGTGCCACTCTGGTGTAGGTATTCATGTGATTAATGATAATAAGCTGATAACGCGTTTCGTTGAAATAGTACTTTTCTGATAGCGAAATGTAGACTTTGAACGGAGGTCTACTTTTTTTGTTGGTTGAGGCATGTAGAAGGATACAGCTCTGTTGAGACAGAATTCTTGAATACATAGAAAAATAAGACGATGCTTTTTCCAGCGCCGAGAGTACAAGTGTGACGTGCCAAACTGCACCAAGTCGTACACAGATCCATCTTCTCTCCGCAAACACATCCTCCATATTCATGGACCAGAAGTTCATGAGAGTCGGAAGAAGAAGAAGGTGCGATGGATGTATCGTAGAGATGGGAAACAATTGAACAAAGATGGATCAGTGGTAATAATTTAAAATGTAGGGTTCGTTAAATTGAACCAGTTTCAGACCACAATTGACAGTCCAGCGATCACTAGTTCAAAAGAAAATGGAACGGAAGCAACCATTGATACAGTACTTCCACTTCAATTATCTCTTCAATCAGTTCTTCCACAACTCAGCCCGATTCAACAAGTCAGCCCAATGCAACAACTTCTCGCACCAACACCAACTATTGGAACAACAATCCCAGAATGGAATCCATCTCCACGTGCTCTATCGGACTTCCCATTCTCCGCATTCAACTCCTATGTCCCTAACTACATTCAAATGGATGTGGCAATGGCTAGCCTTCTTACTGTAGACCAGAAGCTGCTTGTTGCTTCTAAGATAATTGAGAGACAACAATTCGTTCATGCGAGCCATGAGACTCTGCAGAAACCAACTCCAGTTCTTGTCAAAACGGAATACAAGCAATGCGAGTGTAATGATTGCAAGAAGGGGACTTTTGTCCGTGCCTATCCGTCACTTCGAGAATAATTTTCCATTATAACAATTTCATGATTTATTTTCGTTTTTATTATTTTAATTATTTGTTCTTCTCCAAAACTCACTCATTCCTTCCTAGTCACCGTTTCTTTTCCTAGATACCTCTTTTTTTTTTGGTTTTTTTTTCGGCTTTATTGCATTTTTTGCCCCCCCCCCCATAAAATTCGAGATTTCTATTTTTGAATAGCGCTACCATCCACCGTCCCGGTCCAATTTCTCACGCTGTCTAGTCCCTTTTTAGATGCCGGTTACTATACCCCAAAAATTCTCCGATCAGATTTTCTGGTACTTTTTTCCTAGTTGCTTTTCTTGTCTCTTCTTCAAGTTCTACAAACTTAATTTTTCTTTTTTTTTTTCTTAAGTTCTATTATAACTATTCATGGCTTTAAGAATTTTCTAGCTTAAATTTCTCGCGCCAAAAATAATTACCTTTAAAGCTCTAATAGAAGCCCACCAATTTTAAGCTCAATTATCTCGATTCCCTTGAACGTTATCAAAATCTTGTCAACTGATAAAATGTTGGAAATTTCTCAAACAACATTTTATTAGCTGGCAAACGGTTGATCTCTCTCGCAGGAAGTGAGATAATTAAGCTTAAAGTACACTTACAGGGTGGGCGGCTATTAGAGCATCTACGGTAACATCTAACATTTTCTGCGCTCCTTTTTTTCCGTTTAAACTATTTTGAACAAAATACATTTTCCATTTTAATTAAAGCTATTCTTGAAACACGAAGTATAAAAAAAATAAAAGTTCAGCACACTTGTTCTCTGTTTTACGACCCATTCTCCTCCGTAGCTGTGAATTCCACCACCTACAAGATAGTCCATCTCTTCTGGAGAAGACAAAGAAAGCCCGTTAAGGATGTCACCTAGAGAGAATAAATGATCTTTATCTGACTGCCAGTTTGTACATGATCGAACCGCAGACAATGGGCAATGAAAAAGTGCATCAACTGTTATCTAGAGCGTCGTTAACTCATTTTTTTGCGTTCGCCGTTTTGAAATGTCAGCATTCCTTTTTTAGGTTTATTAATCGATAAAAATGCATAAGATGATAAGGTAAAAAATTCATAAATCAGTGTTGAATGGTTCCATGGGCACCAAATCAAATCATAATCTCTAATTCTTCTTCCACTTCTTCCAGTGCCCGCTCTTGATCAACAGTTTGCACTCTATGGGGCATCACAGAGTTGTATCCATGGATTCTTTCGAAAAACACATAGTCATAGTTGTTAATTTCAAATCGTATGAAAAAGAATCCCTGGTGGTAGACGAAAAAGACTTGGACATATCTATAGAATCACAAAATTTTAAAATCAATACCAGAAAACTTACTTGAGAAAGCAAATCACCAACACGACCACTGAGAGGACGGTATCTTTTGATAATTCCGGGAGAGCAAACATTTTTTTTCTAAAAACGAATGTTAAAATTAAAAGGTACAGCTTTTTCAAGAAATTTTAACATAGTGGGAACTAAAAATTAAAATGGAAACTGTTTTCTTGATAAGCATAGTGCCCTGAAAAAAAGAGTCGTGCCATATATGGACGGTTAATTTGATATCAGCTCTTTTTTGTCAGGATAGGACAGTTTTTTTAGTTCCTGATAATACATATGACAATAGGGAGATGTGAAGACCGAAAATGATGGAAAAGTCGACAAGGAAGTGTTTAAGATTCATTTGCTCGAGTCCTCGGGGAAATCTGAAACCTGTGTTTCAATCTACAGTAATCCGGGTATTCCTGGTAGTCCGTTCCGCATCTACCGCAGTTCTACCATTTTCTACCAGCTTTTCAGACTCTTTTTTAAGTTCAAAGGGACAACTTCACCTGTGCATGTTTGTTCGTTTTAGCTTCTCAATTTTTCGAGAAAAAAAATAATCTATTCCATTTTTCGGATGCCCACGGAAAACAGCATTTGGTTCCAAACCCTTTGCCCCCTTCATTTGTTTATTCTCATTTTGACACTGCCTCAAAAACTAATGAATATAGACCTCATCGAAAACATCCGGGACACTCTTGCCACCTCTCCTCTCGTTCTTTTGCCTCCCACTATACATATTTTGTGAGGCGCCCAGCGTCCCAAAACACAGGAGAGAGGGGAGCAGCGGAGCACACTGCTGAAAATAGCGCAGGCGCCAGATAGGGAGAAGCAGAGAAGGACGGACGCGTGTGCGGCCACTCCGCTCCTTACTCCGCTTCGTACTAGTTGGTGATGAGGGCGACACCCCCGTGTCAAACAATGAATGAAAAAAAGGGAGAGGAAACGCCTACTTTTTGTGCCACAACATACCAGCCAAACTATCATTTTCAGTCTTGAAATAGTTTTATTACTGATTTATTCGCTTCTGCTGCCTCTTGTTTCCCCGCGGCCTCTCGCATGCTGTGTGAGGCTGAACGGTATCAACCTCAGGTAGCAGAGACCACATGACTGCTAGCTCCCTGAGTAGCTGCCGTTGAGACTCGAGAAAGCGTGTTGTTGTTCAATTCGGTGAGTTCCTGGTGTAATTGTTATGATTTTTTCTGGGGAACCGTGTTCTCCAGAGTTATGATGTGCCGAAGGGGTTCATCCTCTAACACGATTGAGATCCTTGGCAGCTGAGGGTTACTGTAGACTTCAACTGTGGCTTACTATGAACTTTAACAGTGCGTTACTGTAGACTGTAACTGTGGGTTACTGTAGACTTCCACTGTGCGTTACTGTAGACTTTAACTGGGTGATACTGTAGACTTTCAGAACTTTATTCCGTTAGAATAGTGCGGAATCTTTTACTTAAAAGTCTGGTGAATTTTCTGAGAGCCTTCGTCGACTTACCGGATTTGTGAACGGCAAGGAAGAGGTTCGAAATAGTAAAATGAGATTAGATCTTTCTGGAGCCTTTTAGTTTTGATAAATAATTGTTCAACAGCATTCAGTGACATTTTCTCCTCAGAAAGGATGTTGGGAATAGAGGGTAGGGTTCTATTGGGATGGGTTTGATTCGGCGGTCTGGCAGTCTTGAGTTTCTGGTTAGCTGAGATTATTTTCCGGAAACCGAGAGTTACTGTAGTTTCTATACTTCCTTGTTAACCAAAACATAAAATTTTACTATTTTTCAAGTTTAATTTCATTAATACTTGAAAGAGCCATCTGAAAAATTGACTGGTGACAATTTGTTGGGAGCAACACTACAGTATGCCTGGTCAGTCATACGCCTGTTGCTACGTTTTTGTTCCTATATAATCGGTTTAAAGACATTTTTGTTTACTAAAAACTGTAACAGGAAGTTGTGAAATTTAGAGACAGATATTCTATTGACAGGTTGGCTCAAAACACCTGTCTACAGCTTGATGATATCGTTTCTCCAGCTCCAGATGATGTTTTCGAGTAGAAATCAAGTCTTTCGTGTTTTCCCAGTAGAGCTTGTCTAGACATCTTGTGGTGTTTTGACTGTCAGATGCTGTGATGATGGAGTACTATTTCATAAATAACATTTTCAAAAAGAAATGGCTAATGAGCAGTACCGTATTTGCCTACACTTTACGTGATCTTTGAGTTCATTTATCTCGATTTCTGTAAAACATATCCAAATATTGTAAACAGATAAAATATTCATCATAATATCACCAATATTTTATTAGTTGACAAATTGTTGATATCTCCCAAAGCAATCGAGATAATTGAGCTCAAAGTTAACAGTTTCGGTAGGCTTATTAGAGAAAATACGGAATAATGTTCAAGAAAAATATATTGATTCTACGTGCAAGTTTTTTGAATCTTCTGCTAGAAGAGCTCTCTTACCGTCAACTGTGAGCTATCACGATAACATAAAAACTTTGACTGATGAACATTTTTTCATCCCCCGTACAGCCTTCTAGGTGACTTCTACCGAAATTGATGGTTTGGGGACCTTCTCATATTTTCCATTATACTGGAGCTTGACAAAATCCTTCGATATTTTATTAAACATTCCAAATTCTCAATATGGGCTCCCCCTTCTTTCAATTCGCTATTGTTTTATTTTGAATTACAAATTGAGTCATTGATCCGTCATGTCAAACTCTGAAACCAACATATCTAATCCACGACCTATTGTATTTTTTGTCATTAATGAATGACAGTGTGGATTTATGTCCATCATTGCTTTTCGGTAATTGCACTAATAATCTCTTTTTCTTCTGGGAAGGTAAGATCAAATAATAGGATAAAGACTTGATCAAATAGCACGGTGACCTGCCCCTTGGGAAGTGACCCAAAACGGTTGAACGGCCGGGAGTTGTTGTCTCTAGGGAAGAAGTTGGCCTGACTGTTAGCATACTTGCCAATCTACCGAGGCGGACTGGGTCACACTAAATTTTGGGTCATCTAAAATCTGTAAGATAGAAATGGAAATTGCTCCAAAAAGATAATATTTTGTAAGGATATTATTGAGGCTAATATTGCTTGCACACAAGATACAGACTAAAAACAAAAACCAGACCTCAATTTGCGACACATTCGTTTCAACCTGTCAATTTTAGAACCTGCAACTATTCTTTCTAGACACCATGTAGCTTTTCAAAATTTAATCCGAAGTATTATCATGTAAAAGTATTATCATTTGTTTCTCACATTTAAAGTACCGATTAATAATATATACAAAAAATTTTCCATTGATTCTCGGCAAGTCTGAGGTTTTTCAAGAGTCTAGAGCTCAACTGTCACTTTTCCAATCACTTTGAAAATTTCCGAGGGTGTGAAACAGATCTGGATTGAGAACCTTGCCATCTCAGAATTTTTGAAAATTCCTAGCTTTTCAGCTTTTTGTTAATTTTTCCAAAACATAATTTTTAGCCTGTTTTTGTACTGAAAGCCAAAAACTGGCGTTTTTGAGAAATTGCCAAATAACTTAAAGAAGGAATTTTCAAACATTTGTGTAAATGAAAAATGTTCTAGGTCTGTTTCAGACTCTCCAAGATTTCCAAAGTGATCGGAAACCTGACCGCCAAGATTCAGATTACTGAAAATGGTCGAAATTTATGAAAATCAACTGAATTATTTTCTCTTGTGTATCCATTGGAATGACTGTACCTTGCTAAAGGAGTTGCAATTCGAAAAAAGACTGGACTGATATTTTTGGACCATTTATTGAGTATCATTCAATGACTTCTAGTCGGTAAAACAATATTAATCCTGAAAACCTCGCCATGTCGGAAATTCTAACTGTTCACCACTATGCAGATACAAGAAATTACCCAGAATGACCTATAACCTAAAATAGTTCCAGAAAGTAGCCTTCCATTTTCATGCGCGGCATGTTTGGAGTGTCATCTTCATTTTGAAGTGTGTCGCTCTCTCTCACTCTCATCCATTGCAAAACCATTTTGATAAAATCTGTCTCCTGTCTGCGCTAAGGAAACGAGAACAAAGACAGTTTTGAGGGAAGCGAAGAGGGAAAAGAAGAAGAATTGCCTTGATTTCAATTTTGAATGTTGCGACCCTTCGTCTCCGTTCAAGGTGACCCTCTTCTTTTTTTGAAAAATGGAGTAGCGCGCCAAATGTACTTTCGCCTTCGTTTTTTTTTGTCTACCGGTTCTCTCAGGGAGGTCCAACATGCTATTCTTCTTCTTCTTTTTCCCATTTTTGTCGTTGTTGCCCCTGGTCTTCTTCACCTTTAGCTATTCTCTCGTAGAACGCGTAGAGTCTACGTCCGTAGACGCAGCAGGGGAAACATTTCTCTCCTTCTGTTTGTTCACGTCATCATCGCTCATTTACGACGTCGTGGTGCCCTCCCTTCGTCTCTACTGTTTGAAGAAAAACGGGGCACGGTACTGTTTACCCGTATTCCAACGGACCGTTTGCACTTGTTGCCAACCCCCCTAAGCACTTTCCTTGCGCCCCCAACGTTTCAGAGACGTAGGAAACGTAGGGAGAGAGGAGAGTGCGCGGTAGGGGAGAATCGTCCACAACCATCTCACCCACAAACTCCGCCCCTTCGTTGCCAACACGGTCGACCCGGGTCCAGTCTGTTTCATTCCACACATCTTCTCATTCCATTCCTCTCTCTGTCCCCATATTCCAGTGAGCGGTCCCTCAAACAACCGAGCTTCCCCATCAAGCCACAGCTATCTCTGACATTGCTGGCAAGATGTTGGCAGTTCAGTTGTATGACGGAGACCAATTTCCTGATTAATCCCCCTTCTCCCATATTCCTGAGCCCTACATATTCCACTGCTACTATTCAAGCCCCTGCCACACTTTTGGACTTCCTTCTCGTTCCCAGCAAAATGCACAGTTTGCTGGCAAGACTAGGCAGTCCAGATGTGTGGCAGCGGCGGCATTTTTGGTGAGTTTGGTGAACGAGACTAAGGAAAAAGGTCCGCACTTTTGGGCTTCCATATCTTTCCCAGCTCCTCTCATTTACTATGGATGCTGGCAAGAAATGGCAGTCTAGATGTGCAAAATCCTGCAAACTCTTTCTCTCGTCTTTTTTCTTTTTCATTTAGACTTCATCCCTTGTTTTGGGACACTTGCAAATAATTTGAAGAACTTGTTTTGTTGACCTCGTTTTTAGGATAATTCATTGTTTCAGGTCAGATATCATGATTCGGTTTCTTCTGGGCTCTTTTGATTGCTCGTGTGACTTTTTGTAAGCACAAAATATAATCTGTATTACGTTTCAACCAGAATAACAGATTCGTCAACATTCTCTCAAAAAAAAGACGTTCACCACAAAGAAAAATAAATCACATCACACTCTTCTCAACAAAACACACACACGCGCGGTCCGTTTTTGAACGTTCGGCAACATTCGTTTCTTTTAGTACACATCAATCCAATTGAAACATAAAAGAAAGGAACATTATCATGTTGTGATCGATGTTCAGATGTGTGTTAGACGACGTAGTGCAACAAGCAACGTCCAGCGACATACACACAAAAGACTGGGGAGGACAGACAACGGGTGTCGACCGAATGGAACAATGGGCGAGTCGGTATGAGTCAGAGTGCACTAAGATGTGGGGCGAAACGGAATCGCACCTGTTGTACTGTGGTGGTGTGGTAAAATGGAGGGATTGGTGCCCAAGTGCAAATAGCTTTTTGAAGGAGTACTTAGCTCCCAGCGGGATGGTGAGAAAAGCAATGACACTCGGTTTACGTGGCGACAGGTAATGAGAGGATTTGTCAGGTTGGAAGTGAGTGACGATAGATCTATGGTCTGGGAATCTTTTCACATGAAAATTGGAAAGTGCAACTTTTTTGACTGATATATGTCTGGAAAATTTTGAATTGGAAAGCAGGATAGAGAAAGGAAATGAAAAAAAGGGCCGGAAGTCTTTTTACCATGCATATTACAGACCGGGCCGGGTTATTGGAGGCACATGTTTGAAAGTTTTTGTAAAAGTTTTTATAAAAGAACTTTGGAGTTGTACGGTTATTTTATAACATATCCTTTGTTTTCATAATTTCAGAGGCACGAAGAAGGAACCTTTGCCCTTTTTCATGTGTTCCAGAACTTCTACCTATTTTCAGACACCTCAACACATATGTTTCCATTTTCCAGAAACTTCAGTCCCTCGAAATAATATGCTCAACTTGTCATTTTTCTTCCGGTCGTTACAATACTAACCAATTAGCCATTCTTCTGGTTGAAACGACTTCTCTAATTTTGGGTTGGGTTCTGAAAAACCAGTTTTGCTTTTAATACGGTTTTCTTGGAATTGTAACTTCTCAGTAGTTTGAACTTTCAGAAAAAAATTGGGTGTGACTAAAAAATTGAGGTGTGCCTATGGAAGAGACTATCACAAAAACCGCGAGATCGCTGAACTTATAGTAGTATCTGAATCAGACGTTCACCACAAAATTTCAGACATTGTTATACATTGTGAACTACAGACATTTTAATCAAGGCTTCATTTTTTAATGGCGGGAGGATAAAAATAAAACAATTATCTGGGATTTTTGTTCATATAAGCCCCTCCGCAAATTTAATTGGAGGGCTCACCGTTGGAGATGCTTCATCTACCTGCTAAGCTCGTTTTAATTATTGTTTTCAGGGAAAATTATCCAATGAGCAATACAATAAAACCTCTTTGGCGGAACGGTGACCACACAGTCACGATTGAGCTCAATTATCTCAATTCTTATGAAAGATAACCAAAATATGTCAACTAATGAAATGTTTTTGATTTTCTAATAATCAACCTAATGATTGACCACTCACTTGCATCCTTGAGAGGAACCCAGATACATCTGCTCAAAAAAGAGGATCTTCTATTACAGGTTATACAGCGTCTGAATTCCAAAGTAGTTTCCACGGAAATTGTGATGACTTGTCTAGCAGACATCAGAAAGAGGGTCTGTACAATTATTACCGTTAGATGTTTATCATTTTTTCTGGTTAAGCAACTTCATACCTTCACAGGAACTAATATAAATTCGGCCGAAGTAAGCGGTTGGTGAACATAGAAGTTACAGTATAAGAATTTTCAAAAAATATATGAGTCAAGTTGTTTAGGTCTGATCGCTCAAATTTCAAAGGATTACGGTATCTACAGTTTAGTTTTAAACAATACTTTCGAAACAAACATTTGGCTTCAAACTCTTCAACGGAATCATCAATGTTGTCCCAAGATGTCTAAATTTCTGTTGGAAATCAAAAAACCTTCTACTGACTAATAATTTTTGATGCTATGATGAATATTTGAAAAAGTGGTTTTTTATTTCAGAAAATGTTCAATTAAGTGAAATTGGAAAGTGTACTTTTTGTTGCAGGTTTTATGATATTCAGATTTTCCAAAAGAGTACCATACCGAGTAATCTATTGCTGTTTACTTTTTCAGCAATTAAGATCGTACTCACTAAGATAATGTAAATATGTTGTCTTTCTACCGGGGATTTTCTATTCACACCTCAATTTCTCAAATTTTGATCCGATCATCCCAAAAACAATTTTTTCCGTGGCTCACTTCCCATATGACTGACACCTTCAAAATCCAGCTGCCTCTTTTGCACATGCAACCCATTCAAAGATCCAGGTTATAATTATATGATGGCTCTCTCTCTCCGGTGCCGCTCGCGATGTGCAGAGTACCAATTAAACGGAACAGGTGCTTCTTCATATGCGACAAAATGATGAATGGAGATTGAAATTTGCGGCTTCGCGCACCTAGGCGCTCCTACCAAAAATAGAAATCGCACCTTTGACACGAAAACTAGAAGCCTTGTCTGTCACTGTCTCCCATTGAAGACAATGCAAAAAGGTCATGTGGACGACGAAGACGTCGAGTCGTTTTGTATGCTGTTGCCAGACAGTACCAAAAAGATAAAAGAGAATGTGAAAAATGAGACACGTTTCCGCGTTTTTCCTCTCACTTCAAAATCATTTTTCACTGGTAGACGACAGTGAAATGATTGGCTGAGGAGAAAGCGAGAAAGAAGGATTCGTTGTATTTCGAAAAAACGCAAGCGACCCGACGTGGAGGATTTGAGTTGACAGATTTTGGAGATGGGATGGGTATGATGCTTTGTGGCGGGGAATTTTGGTTACAATGATCTTGAAAATCAGAGAAGTACAAGTTCTTCAATACGCCGTGAAGGAGAAAAAATACCATATATTTTTCAATAGAAACCGATCGAGTTCTGAAAAAAAAACATTGCCATATTTTTGCATAGCTCTGAAAAGTTTATTATCAACATGAAAAGAGATTGATTTTCGATATCGATAACTCCACTTCATTTTTTGTGACCAAAAAATTTTGAGAATGCCAAATGTTAAGGTCATAATGAGAATTCAGCCACTGTAATCCTGGGTTTCTAGCTTTAATGAATTTGTAGAAAACTATGAATCAATTGTTCAAAAAATCTGAAATTTTCAAAATTTTTCAAAAATTCTGAACCGATGTTTTGGTACTTTAAAGTCGACTACCGTTCAAAAGAAGGACCAAGCCTAATTTTCCACTTTGAATCAATTTATCTCGGTTCCTGGAAAAGATATCAGAAATGTGACAACTAACAAAATCTTAGCCATGTTATGGTGAACATTTTATCAGTTGACCACTTTTTCATAAATTTGATAGGAAATGAGATATATGGGCTTGACGGTGTGTGAGACATGCTATGTGTTAACGGTAATTTTTCCTGTGAGAGTCGAAAAATGATGATTTTGTGAATGGTACTGTACAGGGATGTTCGGAATGGCATTTTTCGGAATTTCGCAAAATTCCGAGATTTAAAATTCGGGAATTTCGGAATCTCGGAAATTTCCGGTTTTTAAAAATTCGGAATTTCGGAATATTCCGATTTTAAAATTTTCGGAATTTTGGAAGCCTCGGAATTTTTCAAAATTCGAATTTTCCAGCGGAAATTTCATTTTCCCATCACAAAAACTCAAGAATCCTGCGAAAAAAAGACAGAAAGATTTTGACAGCGCAAAAGAATATCAAAAATACTTCTGTTCAAGACACACGGGTAAATTTTTCCCGGCTTACTGTACTCGAAAAAATTTTAATTCCGAAAAAAATGCTTCGGGAAAATTCCGGTCGGAATTTCATTCCGAAAAAATCTTTCGGAAATATTCCGACCGGCATTTCATTCCGAATTTTTTTCTCGGAATTATTCCGGTCGGGATTCCATTCCGAAAATGGTCGGAATCGGAATTTTCGGTATTCCGAATTCCGTTCCGAACATCCCTGGTACTGTAAATTTTAAAACATGTTTTTGAAAATGGGGCGGTCCATAAATTCAGCTTTTGACGGACCGAGATAAACAGAATTTCAAAAAAAAATTCTGGAATTCATCTATTTTTGCAAAGATACCTGCCAAAAATGGTAATTAGCAATAATATAATTTTTTAAAAAAAGTTTCCTTTTTCAATATTGTCCACTTTTCCATACCCATTTTAATATTTGTTAACTGTTGCAACATGTTTCATGCATCATAAACTTTGAAACAGCTTTTGGTGTATAAACCTCCGATGAGGCGAACAATTCAACTGTTCCGAATTTCTTCCCTTTACCTGTTGTTTGCAAACATTTCTCACAAAAACAGGTATAACGGCGGTTGTATTTGTTTACGATTGAAATCACTCCTTCTTCTTCCGAGAGATTCAAAAATTTTGGCATCCATTTTGATATATTCACATTCCGTTATCTTGCTTTGGCGATTTTCCCCTTTTAGAAGCATTTATCTTTTACTAACAAAATTTGTTTAATTGATCTATTGAATCTCGAAGCCTTATCTTTTATTCTAGCCAAAAAATTTTCCATTTTTCAGTTCATTTTTCCAGCAACAAACCTTTTCGTATTAAACGTGGAAACCCCCATTTCGCCGTAATCACGCTGCTTGCTTATCAGTGAATTTTGATTCTTCCAAATTATTTGTGTTTGAATTTCAATGAAAAAACCTCAAGGCGAACAGTTGTTATCACTTTTTTTTCGTCGCTAAGTTAGGCGCCCTTTCTCATTTTTTCCGAGGGTGTTTTTGCCATTAGCAGACTAGCAAATCTAGAAAAGAAGGTTTGAAGAGAGTAACCTGAATATGATCTGTTTCAACGACAGGTTACTAGGACGATCTAATTGGGTTCGAGAAAATTTATGATTTACCAAATTACCAATCATTTTCACATAATGCATCAACCAACACAACCGAAGGTAGAGAATTCACTTAGCGAATCACTGTGTTGGCTAAGAGAAAAGACTCTATCTTCCATTGTGCCTGTGAGCACAGGGGAAGAGGACTAATACTCAGATTAGAAGCAGCAGAATAGGAAGAAGCACATGTGAATGAAACTGCAATCCCTCTCGGCTGAGACGAAGGGATGAAGGGCGGGGTTTGAGCAGTTGAGCCGCCTCCTCTCTACTACCTTGTTCGAATTGGAAAGAGATTTATTAGTGAGCCAAACCGTGGAAATAAGCAAAATGCATACGCCATGATATAAATTGGGATTACTAATGAGTGAAATATAGGAGTCGGATTCAGAAAGTTGAGTTCTGAAAGAGCTAGTTCTGTTTAAAGAAAAAGAAATCTGAACTTTTTGATCTCAATTCCTCAAAATAGAGACAGTGAAATTTCAAGCAGCGGAACTTTTAGACTTCTGAGAAGTGGATTAAAAATAAGATAGGGTTACCAGTATTTGGAATATAGTTGTTCCAATGGTCAGGAGAAGAAGAATGAGATACAAGGTAGATTTCAAACTTTGAAGGAGAAGAATATAGAAAATTTTGAATTTTCCGTTTTTTAGAGCAAAACCTTTTGAAACTCCGATTCTGGCAGTATCAGAAACCCTTCAATCCGTTTGAATGAAGTTCATAAAACACTTTTTTCCCACTACTTTCGTTTTAAGCCTTCGAAATTCTCAAAGTGATCTAAAAATTAACAGCCGAGCTCCAGATTTCTGAAAATGGTCACAATGGCTTAAAATCAGCATGTAATATGTTTTTTATACCGTGTTGATTAGTGCAGTATACCGTAAAACCTGTATTAGAAGTGCCGGCCCTTCTATTTTTCGTGAGGCCTCTAGGGGGGCACTTCAATTAGAGGGGCCATTCAATTCCAGGGGCACTTCTAATACAGGTTTTACGGTATCTTATTTCTTGTAAGAGATATTGAAAAGTGACAGACTAACAAAATATTTCTGATTTTATAATAAACATGCTATTGGTTGTCTACGTTTGCTATCTGTTACAGAAACGAGAAAAAATTGGCTTGAAATTGATGGTTAAAAGAGTAACTTTGTCAATAACTACGAAATATTTTCGAAAATCGGTTGATAACTATTCATGTTGTTTATATACCATGAATACTTTTGACACTCTGACGGAATGAGCCCCTTAACATTCGATTCAGATCCATTCTATCACGGAGCTTGTAAAAGATATGAAAAAGTTGTCCACTGACAAAATTTTTTAAGTTTTATGATAAACATTTTGTCCGTTGACCACGATTTGATATCTCTCACAGAAATTAAGATAAGGTCCAGGGTATCTAGAGCGTCCATGGTGTATTTCGTTAATTGGAAAAATCTTCTTTACAGATTTTTTGAGAGTTCCCAAAATAATGTTAGTCCAAAAACAGAAATGCACTTTTTGGTTTTCTTAGTTTCTACCAGTATTGCAGTCCTATCCAATGGTTTCTCCGTTAGCTTCTCTCTTGGTCACGCCCTTTATGACTATAAAACTGTTGTCGGAGCAGGAATAAAAGTCAGTTTCTATGCGCCCTCATCTCTCCCCTACATGTTGTGCTTCTCGCACCCTGCGTGCATCTCCTCTCATTCTCTTCACTGATAACGGTGATACTGCCGCGGCTGGTGGTGGCAGCCTATTTTATCACTAAAACCAGTGAGAGGAGCACACACTTGCTCCAAAATATTCATTTGTCTACTAGTACGATATTCCTGAATATTTTTTCTGCGAGACCGATCTGCAGTCGGTTGCAAGCTTCAATACAGACACTGATTTTTGATATTAAAGCTACCAACCGCCTTCAAATCGTGCATCGCGATTTGGCAAAACAACAAGGTAAGCTTATTTGAATAAATATTTTTTAGTGTCACAAATAATATTATTGAACCCGGTGGTACGATATTCCCTAGAGGTGTTTAATATTTTTAGAAATTTCCAAGTATTAAAACGAAGGAGAAGCCATGAAATTTTAGAATCAAGGAGCTTACGACATGTGATTTTGAACAAAAATATCATTTTCGAGACCACTGGGTTCAAAATAGCAAACTGTGAAGCACCGAGACCCGACACGCATGTGTATAAGAAGGGTCAGCCCTACTACTGTAAACACTGTAGTAGAACGCCACCCGAATCGCCAAATTTGAGCCTATGTATCTTATTTTCCGTTAAAGATATAAAAAAATTAACTGACAAAATATCAACCATAATATCTGCCACATTTTATCAGTTAACCACATTTTGATATCTTTTACAGGAATCGAGATATGTTGGCTCAAAATTGACGGGTTGCCTGGAGTAGTATTAGAGTGGTTACGGTTTTTTCCAAAACACTTCCGAAGGACGTTTCTATTTCTGGGGCCTTTCAATTAGAGGGGCTTTGCTATTTTCCAGTTCACTTGCTCCAAAATCTGTCAGCAAGTTCGGTGATTTCTCGTTCAAAAATAATGAAAATCTATGAATTTTACTGAATTCAAACAAGTTTTGGTGAAAAGGAGTTTTTCAAAAAAGTTCAAAAAAGAGGGAAACTTGACGAACAATGTTCACTGAAAACGAACGGAAATCTTTAATTTCATTTAAAAAAAACCCATTTTAGAAAACCGAGCTATCCTGAAAGCAGAATTTACTTTGAAATTGATCGAAATTAGAAAAAAATACATAAAAAAGAAACATGAAACTTGAAAGAAAAGTTAAGATAAAAGGTGTACAACGGAAGAATACTGTTGAGGGGTACGCGGTTTTTCATTGATCTCGTTCAGATTGATTTTTCAATTTGTAGTCTATTTGGGTAACATCATATTGATCGACAATCTCATAGACGACTGGTGGAGCCCTGTCTTGAGTCCCTGCCATCAGCTTCTTCAGCGGCTTCCAAAACCTCAACTTCATCATCTCCAGCTTGAAGAACTCCATTACCGACTTGTCCTCCTTCAACGATTGCAACTTCGTCCACTTCAATTTTTATTCTTTTTGGCTGAGCATCATGATCCTGATGATCGTCGACCTCCTGATCATCAATGTCGTAGACGACTGGTGGAGGCTTGGGTCGAGCTTCTTTATCCTCCTTTTCCTCCTCTTCATCGATCTCAATAATGACTTGATTCTTAGAAGATCCTGGCACTGGGCGCTTTTGTACTCGAGCAACTGGCTCGTCATCGGCAACGTCGACGAGCTCTACTTTTTCTTCTCCTTTGGCTTTGAATGTATAGTATGTTTGGTTCTTAATCATACTTATGATCATCTTCTGTATGTCGTAATCTTTCCGGTGAACCCCATCGAAGAATTTGGTCAACCATTCGATGTTTTTTTCCACCCGACGATGAGCAGCTTCACTGTGATTGAGTTTTTTCCAGATGTGCTCTTTCACCGATTTTCTACTGCACATCATGTAGAGCAAGACAACATAGTATTGTCCGTAGTCGTCATTCGATTGAAACTCTGGCGTTCCCATAACCTTCGCAGTTTCCGCCGCAAAATAACTATCATAATATGATATCTCAATCAATTTGAATAGTGGCACTGGATTGCCAATTTTCCAAGGCTGCAGCAACTCTCTGACGTCCGGGAGATCCTGGAATACTTTTTGTTTGATTTGAAGGAGAATTTATTTGCTGCTTACTTCTGCTGGTGATTGGGATCCTTGTTGATTGGCGAAATGGCAGATATGGTACAGATACCCGTATGACCACTTCGCGGTGGGTGGGACACGTTTATGCCAAATTGCTAAAAACTCTTTTTTCAGATAATATAATAATTTTTGTAATACTTACGAGCTCTATCGAGAGGACACCTAATGAGAAGTGATTCCATGAAGAAGGAATGTGCCTGGCAGTGATTTTCCCAAACAAGCTCCTCACTTTCACTCAACCCGCTTGGTTTCTTCATTTCCAAATTCTGTAAAACACAATCAAAGAATTTTTCTGTGGTTTTCAATGTGTGTTTTCGGAAAATTTTCAAGGAAGTTTTTGAAATTTTTTTTTCGAGGAACGAGTTTCTCATTATTTCTTGAAAAATGCCCAATGCGGAATATTGGAGTAGTGTTGATGACATTTTCTCATTTTTTGTTACGTCTTGGCCTAACTTTTGCAAGTTGGGTTTTGTAGGCCACCGTCATTTCTGGTCCAGAGTTTGTCTGATATTCATCTGGTGTGTTTTCTAGATCATTTAACATAATGGCCATAAAATTCCACTCGCAAGAGTTAGGCCACCATGCTGAAATGCTATAGAAAACATACCAGAGTCATGTCAAACCATTTTTAAGCCATTTGATCTTACATTTAGTAGCCTAGAAAACTCATAAGTCAAAAGTTAGGCCATCATTTCAAATGAACCTAGAAAATCGACTAGAATCATGTCAGGCCGTTTCCAACTATTTTAAGTTAGTGGCCTAGAAAAATCATTTTGTAAAAGTGAGACCACCGCTCAAAATGTCCTATAAAACACACTAGAAGCAAGTAAGGCAATTTCTGGGAGGCGGCCTAAAACCTCTACTTGCAAGTGTTAATCCACTACATAAAAAAACTTATTTTGCAAAATTTAGGGCTAATTTATCCCGGCGGTCTAAAACTCATGTTGCAAAAGATAGGCCACCGATTGGAAATCATCAAAAAACGAGAAAAATGTAAGCAATAACACTCCAAAACTCTGCATTGAGCAATTTCCCTTAAATTTCTCGAAATTTCTTGTCAAGATATTTCAAAAACAATTTCTCGAAAAAAGCATTCTCAAACCCACTTTCAGATCTTCCAAGGCCTTCTTCATGTTTTCCCATGTCCTTTCTATTTTCGAAATGTGCGCATCATTGTCTCCGGTACGGCTCCTCATAGGCACTGGCCATTCCGGATATTTATCGGATGTAGCCTTCAATCGTACTTTGTTCACATGTGACAATACCTCAAGGGCTGCATCAAACATATCTATATCGGCAATGGAGAGCTCTGCAGTACCCATATAGTGGAGGCATCCCGCGAGTGTTGGGAATTCCACCTTTTCCTGAAATATTAGGTTGGCAAGAAAGTTTCTTTCTTTTTGGCAGGGTTGTTTTTGAGACTCGATTTCTGGTTCTAGAAGAGGAGTACCGGGCCAAACTTTTTTTAGTTAGAAAGCTGTGTTCAATGTCTATCAGATTGTCGATTGGTTAGTTTTCATCTCACTCCGTGTTGATGAAATGACGATTCTTTTGGCCCTTATCCCAATGCAAAAAAGCAACATGGCTATATTTTTTTTTCTAATTTGGTCTTCAAACACCTGGTATCCACAAAAAATTTGAGGATTATAATAAAAGACATGTTCCTTCATCGCCTATAATTTGTGTTCGGTTCGAAAAATTCCGCCCAGGGGAGTTCAGTTTGAAAGATGGCAACCGCCTAGTGAGTCGGATCTTCATCAATTGCTAAAAACCGGGGAGGTGGATCCATTTCAAACCATTTGTAAAATGTCACAGGCATTGTCCTCTTGTCGACCAAGTATTGTGAACGGATTGAAGTCTCTTGGCAGAGTCAAAAACTAGGTTGATTCGTACCCCGTGTTTTTCCGGACTACAATATGTTTCGCTTTGTAGACATGGGTATATTTCACCTATGATTTCTTCGCACGTTCAGTTGGCGGGGTGATCTAACAACCGTGGATGAGAAGTGGGTAAGTTACTCTATCAATGTGCGGAAGGGTCTGTCGATTAACAAAGAAGGGCTAGCTCTGGACGTCCCGAAACCCAAATTTCCCGTAAAAATGTGTATGTTAGGAACTTGGTGGTTTTTCGAAGGAATGAAGACTGGAAACTTTTAGATGTTGGTACCCGTGTAACTGCCGATTTTTATAGTTTCTGATTAGAAAAATTAAATTTGACAGTCGAATCACAACGAGGAGAAAAATGCAAAGTTCATTTCCAGCGCGACGTGAGAGTTCACCGTTCACTAGAGGGATCAGCCAAAAATTCATGTCGCTTGGCTGAAATATTATTTTGCAACCGCCGTGTTCTCCGGATCTTGCCCTTTTAGACAAATGGTCGTTTGGGGCTCTTGAACGTCATCTTGATAGAAAAAACTTCAAACGAAAAGATGGCCCCAAAAAGGAGTTGCCCCACTTTTTCAATCGCAGCCCTTCTCGTTCTAGGCCGAGGGGATCAAGAAATTACCAGAGTGTTGCCAGACAACTATCGATGCTCTTGGACGTTACTTTCAGTGATCTCGCCCCCTCCGCTTTAAGAAAAATCGGACCAAAAATTTTGCCAAAAAAGAAAGAAACTTTCTTGCCAACCTAATACAGTAATGAAGTACATAGCATATACGAGACGTATTTTTTAGTAAATTTTCAGCCATTTTGACCGTTTTCAGGAGTCTAGAGCTTGACTGTCAAGTTTCTGATCACACTTAAACTTTCGGAGAATGTGAAATAGACCTGGATTAAAAACTTAGCATTCATAGAATTTTTGAAAGTTTCCAGTTTTGCGGTCATTTGCCAATTTCTGAAAGACATCTATTTTTGCCTTTATTCGTACTGAAAAGATGAAAAAAGTACATAAAAGGAATCGATAAGTAGCTGAAAGACTTTTAAAAAATTCTGTAAATGCAAGTTTTTTTTTCTAGGCGTTTTATTCGGAAGCTTGACAGCCGAGCTTTAGCCTCTAGACAACAACCCGTTTCAAGCTGAAAATCAGCCTAAAAATGGTATTTTGAACTTTTCTTGACCGGAACTGTGTATGAAAACAAAAGAAGCAGATTTCTCTGATTTGTCCCTCAAAAAACGTACAATTTTCTTCATTTCATTCTTGGTGAATTCGACTGCTTCGGACAGATGGATCATTTTTACCTGAAAAATTCAAATTCGTATGAGAAAACAACAAACTACAAGTTTCAGAGAAATTTTTTAGAATATCGAACGTAGACAATAGGAAAATCGAGAAATGTTACTGGGAGATCGTCGAAAAATTCGATTCGCCGCCGTTTTTTAACGAATGCGATAAAGCGCACTTGCAAAACAGACAAAAAAGGACCGAAGATGAGATACAAAATAGAGCAGAGAGACGAAAAGGAAGTGGTATGAAAACCGTTCAAAACCACGGGACACATATACACATAGACATATTTTATGATTGATCGAAGAAAGAAGAAAGGGAACGAGAGAGTGGGAGCAGGAGGGATGAGAGAGTACAGGAGAGAGTATCTCATTTTTGATGGTTCACGAACCATGAGTCACTAGGCTCCCCCTATTTTCCAACGTCCCACTATCTAAATCTCTCTGGATCCTTACAGTATTTCTTTCATTTTAGGGCGGCGCTTCGAGATTGCTAACTGTTACTGATATCATTTTGTTTTCGAAAAGCTGCATAATGATTGATCCCGTGCCTGACTGGATCGGCTCCGCCTACTCTGGACTGTCTTGTTGGTTGATTCTCCTCGAATTTCTCCATATTTCGTCTGATTGGGAGGCGGACCCTATATGTGTCCCAATCAGACCAACAACATATGTATTCATGTCGTGTTTTGTTTCAAAGTTCATCTGAATAAGGTAGAAAATTTCGGAATTCATGTAGTAACGATTGTTTTAGAACCTGAAATTTGTTAGATTATAAACGTTCGAATAAAAAGGAAACCTGTGAAAACCTCAAAAATAATTTTTTTTTTCAAGAACAAGCTTCAAATATAAAATTTGATCCAATTCTAAAAAATGCAACAAATTCCAGATTCAGAAATATCGAGAAAAATGAAAAACGATTTATTCTCGAGGGTTTTCACTTTATTCCACTTATTCGAAAGTGTATAATCCAAAAAATTTCATGTTCGGGAACGTCCGAAACGTTGAGAAAAAAATCTTCGAAAATTGCAGTTTTTGCAATAAAAAAGGGATTTTTTTAATACAAAAATTGGTCTAATTTGAGTGAAACTGGAGAACGGATTCCAAAACTTTTAAATGTGTGTAGATTAGCTATTCTTACCTCTTCCTGAACTTTTTATCGAAATCTAGCTTTACTAGATGTTTATGTTCCCTCGTTTTACACCAAAAAAGAAAGTCGCCGCTGTTTTCTAATGAAAGCTACAAAGCTGACTTGCAAAAAAAACAGAGGATGAGAGGATAAGTTTTGTTTCAAAATTCATCAGATTCCGGTGCAAAATATGGGGGGGGGTTACTGTACTAACTATTGCTATGACTGATAAACCAGGGAAAATAAAATTGAAAAAGTGACAGATCCTTGGGAATGCCATTAAATAAACAATAGTCAACCAATGGATTGTTTTCTCTCAAAACCAAATAAAATATTGAAGATGCTATCGCTTCCATGGTCATCACTTTCTCTGAACTTCAATAAGACAAACTATGAAACAAAACACGACAGCGACTCGTCTGACCTCTCTTATCCCTCCTGCTCGCACTCTATCTCTCGCTGCCCTTTCTTTGATCAATCATAAAATATGTGTATGCGTATGTGTCCCGTGGTTTCGAACGGTTTTTTAGAAATTTCTTTTTCGTCTCTCTCTACTCCTTCGTGTCTTTCGCTTTCTGTTTTTTTATGCTTCGCAAGTGCGCTTCGTCGCTTTGACGCTTTTACCCGAAAACGTCCGCGAGGTTTAGTTTTCAACGTACTCAAAGAAGACATCCGAAAAATAAGGTACTCTAGAAGCGCTGGAAGAGTCTTGAAGATGCGAGGCAGAGCAAAATGAAAAAAGTCGACCAGTAAGAGATGGATATCTGTTGGAATACGAAGCCCGCAGCCAGATGGCTCAAGATATGGAAGCATTGCTCGGTCTCAAAAAGGAGAACCAAGCCGCTGAAGATTGATGAAATTTTTCCGATGCACACATTCTATTTCATTTCGCTTTACAAGTGAATTTTGGCTTTCGGAAATTTTAAATTTTTTTATCTCTGTTCAGTTTTCGCCACGTTCTAGCAACTGACTTATTTTTAGTCTAAGTCATGGAAGACTGGAACATGATGATAATTCAAACTCTGGATTTCTTTGTTTCCGGGTAATACCCTAAACACTATAATAGAACGCCACCCGGACCGTCCACTTTGAGCCTATATATCTCACTTCTTTTGAAAGATATTGAAAAATGGTTATCTAGTGAAATGTTTATCAGGATATCAGCAACATTTTACTAGTTAGCCACTTTTTGCTGTCTTTCACAGAAAATGAGATATATAAGCTCAAAGTGGACGATCCGGGTGTCGGTCTATTAGAGGTTTTACGGTAAAATACATGGGGTCAAATTTGACGATTCGGGTGGATTACCACTAGAGTGTTTACGTATATCATTGAAGAATGGGAGAGACAGGACAGGAAATTTGTTGAGCTTTTTTTGTGAGTGGCGAGCCATGAAATTGGTCAGCCGCATAGCTTGCGCTACTGTAGCTCAGCTGGAAGAAACATGGCACCTCCTGTGTCCGAAAGTTCTAATTCTATCGAGGTGTATAAGTGTAATTTCTAGAAATTTTCCCATGTCGCGCCACCCCGCCATTTTCGAGAAGACGCGAAGTTTCAGAGTCTTCTGGAAAATTTTATGGCGTCGTCTCAGAATCCTGATTTTGTTAAAAGTTTGTTTTTAAAACGAAGGATTTTGGAAAAAATGAAATTCCATTTGAATCCGAAAGACGGAAATGAGCTTTGTGGCCCCCAAAATCACTTTCGCGGGAGAGGCAGCAGTGTTAACACCACTTTTTATCACATCTATCTATTCCTTTGTCTTTAACGAACGATTGCCCTTTTTTAAACTTTAGCCATTGTTTTTTTCCTCCTTTTTTTCCTCCCAGCTGTAAACCATCTGTTGTGGGTCGCCGGTCTATTTTATATAAACAATTCTAGACATTCGTGCCTACGCTATGTCATATTCCGGAGGTTCCCATGAAAACAGAGGTTGCCACGAAATGTGGTTTCAGAACATTCGAGATCGGAATAAATCCGATTTGCTATACGTCCACGTTGAGCTTACTTATCTTGGTTCTTTTGAATGAAATCGAAAAATGTGCCACTGATAAATTGATCCTCATAAAATCACCAATATTTCATCAGTTGACTGATTGTTGATATCTCTCATATGAACCGAAATACTGAAATGTATACGTATAGGGAGGGTATCTCAGCGAATATCCCCCTACCAACACTCTACTTCAATTCTCTTTTCAGATTAGCCCCGCTATTGATTCCCTTGAAATGAGCTTTCCTCTTTTTAGCTGTTTTCTGGGTGCCTCTTTCCTTGTTAGTGTGACACAATATTAACTCCGCCTCTTGCGCTCTTGGGCTTTCCATTCTCGTACCTCATCTACCCAATGTGTGTGTGAGTGCGTGTGTGTTTCCTCCTCTGCTTCATTTCCCAAAAAAAAAATAAAAGCAGTGTTCTCGTGTCTCCAAGAGAAAGGGCGCATCAACTCTTCTTGTTCTCTCTCTCTTCTACCCCTCACATTAGCCCTTCTAGCCTCACGCTCTGTGCACAGTCTCTTAGATCTATGAACTCTCTTATTGCAACACATCTCTCTATCAACGAAAGGGAGGGTAGAGGAGAGAGACGATATAGCGCACGTGTATTTTTCTCGCATAACAGTGAAAATTTGGTATTCCTATGTTATGATTGTGTCTGCTTCTCACGTCACTCTCTGTTTTTTTGCACTCTCTGTCCTAACCGCATATGTGAGTATCTTTTCTTACAGGTAATATCTTCAACTTTGGCTACTTCCACCTCAGCTAATTCGACGTAGCCTGAGGCGGCATCAGCACGAAAAACTTCACCAACGTTTTGGTATTCTTCTCCTGCAACTCATCTGACAGCTTCTAGATTGATGTCTGCTTGAAGAACTTCATCAACAACTTTGGATTCACCTCCTGCTGCTCCTTCCACGATTTCCTCGTCGAATTCAGCTCCAGAAACGTCATCTGTTGGATTTTCCTCTCTTCTGATTGCCAATCGATATGGATCTCCTGGACATAGATCGTCGAATTCCTGGCCATCTGAAAACTCTTATCCAGACAAATATAGAGTATACCACAAATGATAAACCCGTTGAATTCGCTGAAAAAGATCTCAAGATTATACAAATCTGCCAGAGAGCAATGTCCCTGACAGTAAGTTGATAATTTTTTTACACCTTAACTTTTTCGAAATTCCAGAAAAAGATCACGTGGAAATCTTTGGAGCCGCTCATCAAGGAGATAGAAAAAGAGACTCTGTCTTTGGTGGGAGCCGATGTGCTGGCTCAATTCACCATGGAGTTTGTCTTCAAGCAACTCAATGGGATCAATGTGGAGAAGCATAAGTTTCCAAAATGGCCAATGCCAGGGAATCTTCTGACGGTGTCGTTGTCCGATGCTTTGGACAAACTAAGAAGTCGGGCAACCAAGTTCCAGAAAAACTTTGAAGAGTTCAAGGTGAGTTTTATCTAAATAGGAAAAGTTATAGTTGCAAAAGGCCGGGCCGGGCCGGTAGACGAATTTTCACAGCCCTGCCCACTTACCACTGTTGAAAAATTTCCAATGAAAATTTGTGTCATTTTTTAGAATTAAAAAATAAAAAACGTTATCTTATTTTAAAAAATTTAAAAAGTAGGAAGTAGTCGAAAAATAGGACGATTTTGCTTAAAATGTTGAAAAAATTTACAAATTTTCGAAAAAAAAGTTCAAAAAAAAAATCAACGCCTGTATATACCCCGGGCCGGCCGGGTCGGGCTGGTCCGGGCCGGGCCGATGAAGTGCCTCCAAATTTCTAGACGGTCCGAGATTTGGCAATTATGATAAAAATTAGTATGAAAGCTCAAATTTTCAGAATTTCGAGAATCAAAGTTTTCTATAACAATTGATAATTTTGCTAAAAATTGAACTTTCCAACTTTTCAGAATGCACAATTCAAGTTCGAAGATGCAGGTTTCAGAGAAGCTCACAAAGTTCTTCTGGAAGTGTTTTCGGACCGCATAGACCGTTGCTTCGATGCGGGACTAATCGAAGGTATATTTATATCCAAAGAAATCTCTTAATTTCCAACATTTTCAGGAAGCTTCGCTGAAACTGATCTCGTCGAGAAGTTGCAAAATTGCAACGGAAAAACATCTCTTGCGTACACACTCAGCGCAGTATTTGTGATGAACAATTACCAAGTTCACAATGTTCATATGATGTCTCAAGTCGCTGAAAGGGTGAGATTTTCTCATTAGAGCGAATTCGCTCAACATTTCTGTTTTCCAGATCGCCGTGCCAGTTGCCGAGATTCAGAATGGAAAGAAGCTTGGCAATATTTACGCAGTCTACGATTTCATTCAATTTGGGAACCTATACTTTAGACAGTACATGACATACAAAGTTGCTGAGACTGTTGTGGCACAGAAAAACGCAGTTGCCACATTCCATGGATATTTCATTGTATGCGTACTGTTTATGCGATTGACGGGACAGGTGCTTCCAGACCGGCCTTTTCACTTCGTGAAAGCTATGACCGAATATCTGAAATGGGAATCGATGATATTTTATCCCCATTCAAAATATTTCGAACCATGCAACCCTGTCCAATTTGAAAACCCAAATCAAGAGACTGCTGAGGAAGTTCCAGAGGAGCCAATCGAATATATTTTGGTGGATCCCGATGAGAAGGCTCCGAAGACCAAAGAACCTGGCGTAGTTCTCGATGTCCTGGATATTTCCGATGATGAAGAACCAACAAGGGCTCAAATTCCAATGGTAGTCGACTTGCAAGAAAATTTGGAATTTGATGAAAATGCCTGAGCTGCTGACGACGTCTAGGAACCGAATGCCCACATTTGAGAGGATTATCATGTCTATTTACGGTGTTACTTTCCCAATTTCCCAATCATAACGGTTGTATTTCTTGAATCCCGATTTCTCATGAAAAACGGTTTATTATAAAATCTCGTTTTTTTTTTAAATTTATTTTTCTTTAAATTAATCTCTTCCAGTGGCGCTCAGCATCTGGTATTCAATATCTTATAATCCCTTTTCAAGTTCTCTTTTCCATTCTATGCTTTTTCCGTTCAAATCTTTTTTCTTCGCGCTATTCTCTGCGTCTCTTCAGTGAGAGTAGCGCGCGTTGGGGTGACGTCCTCTTCTGTTCCTCCACGCACGTTTCGTCGTTCTCCTGTTCTTTTTTCTTCAATCGATTCGTCTATCTCGGGAGGGCAGCCATTCGCGTCGGACGGGACGCACACACACATACACTCACGGCGAGAGAAAATGTCTAGAACTCTCTCCTGTCCCTGTTATCTCTCGCTCCTTGCAACAGAATGCGACGACGAGAAGAGGACGATGCCCGCTCGTTTTTTACACACACACACACACATGGAAACAATCCAGCTCACGCTCACTGTTACACACATTTGTGCGGCCCGAGAGACGACGTGGGTGTAAAGTGTGAGGGCAATGGAGAGACGCAGAGAAAAAGTGCCAGGAGGGCAGATTTCAGACTCACCAGAGGACACATTGATGGTTTTCGTGTGTCGTGACCATACATTTATGCCAACTCCCATCCCTGTCTTGATTTTCTTATGGTTTCATGATTTTTTCAACATTTTTTGTTGTGGCCAAGGTTTTCAGTCGGAAACTTAGGCCATGTTGCAAATCTGCTCTCATGAATATCGATTCTTTATGTTTGAATTAAAACACGAAGAACTTAGATTAAGGTAGAAAAAATACATTATTTGAGGAAAAATTGGTGATTTTCTATTCCGAATTTGTTAAATGATTTTCGTTCAAAATTTGCCTTTTTTGAGTTTACCTTTTTCTGTGATTTTTTTGAGACTTCCCAATTAAAAAAAAACACTTCTTATGCCACGTTTCTATATCAACCTTACTCGTTATAATTTTTTCTTCACTTGGCAAGCTCCGTACCTCACTATTTTTATTTTCCATAATCAGATAGATATTTTCCAGAAAATGGATCAAATTGAAACACCAAGTATCAATGAGCTTCTCCAGAACGCTTTGAATGAGACGGTAGTTTTCAATTCTTCTTCATCAGAAACGCTGAAATAATTTGTTTTTTTTTTCAGGAGGGAGTAAATATTGCTGACTGCCAAGGAATCAGCAATTTTCTCAGCTCTGCAAGGATGTCCGAAGAAGCATGCAGGAATCTTCTCGATTTTGTGCCGCTCTTCTTGAACAAAGTTCAATACCAGGAGCACCAGCTGACAATGGAGCTGAAAGCAGAAGAGGTGAAAGAAGTAAAGGATGAAGGACGGATCGATTCTTTGACACATCAGATACCGCTGATTCCCGTCACAGCAATCATTAGCTCGAATAGGCTATTGGTGAGTTGTTACTGTTTTCTATATAACTAAAAAAAATCAAACATTCCGAAAAAAAGGTCATGGAACAGACAGAAAATGATGTTGAAAAATGAATTTACATACTGGAAGCACAGTCAGGATCTCGCATGAGTCCAGACACTATGTCCGGGATACCTCTGTGGAAAATTATCTGTTTTTCAGTTTTGGTAAATTTCGTGGATAACAGAGGAATCATAGTGACTGTACCCAATCACGACCCTGACTGCGGTCTCAGGATTCAAATTCATTTTTCAACATCCCATTCTGTATATTTCATTACCGTTCTTTCTCAAATTTTAGAATTTATGAGCATCTCGAGTCATTTTCACAAAAATTCTCAAAATATGATTAAAAACTGATTAAATTTTCGTACTTGTCGGCGGACCGGCACGGGCCAGCTGATATTTCGCTTCAAATTTAAAATCGGTGTCAAAACAACATAACAGATGGTACAGCTCGGAAAGTTCTACAAATGCTGCTAATAAGAAGTGACTGACTTCAAAACCGATACCATGGTCCGCGCCAACGATTTCATTAGATTCGACAGTTGTTTTTTTTGGCTGTTCAAAAATCGTCTGCCCGGATGAGACACGCCAGCCTGCACCATGAATCCGTTTTTGAAGTCGATCGACTCTTTTTTAATACCGTAAAACTCTCCGAGCTCTATTGTCTAGTATGTTGTTCTGCTCACAGTTTAAATTATGAATCGACTTATCAGTTGACTGGTCGAAATTCCTCAGAATAGATATACATAGCGTGAAACAACTTTCAGCGCAATAACGTTATTCTTTAAAATTTTGGTTTTCAGAATAAAATGATGCAATTTGAGAATGGAGTCGTTGGGGATGAATACGAAAAAGCTCTTCAATTGCTCGTACTTCGTTACAAATTGGACACCTCCGTTCCAGGTAAGAAACTCAGTATGAATTGCAATTTGGAAAAAAAACTTTTCAGTTGGTGTTGCTTCCTGCCGAAAAGCTATGCGAGAGCATTTCCTGAAGATTCTGGAAGATCCACCGACCTGGTCATACGGAGCAATTCAAATGTGGCAAAACATCTTTGAGTGCTTTGAAATCGACGAGCAGCTGAAGCAGTACTATGTAGAGGTAGAGTGATGAAAAACCAAAAACCCCAAATATCATTAATTTTCAGCATGGCTCATCTTTGCCATCTAAGGCGTTGGAAAACGATCATAAATGGGTCTATGCTGCTCGTCGCTTCTTTGAATTCGCAGAATCTACAACAAACAATGCAGTGTCGGATCATCTACTTGGAGAACTGGTACAACATCAGGAGGAGGCCTTGTTGGAACGTGTTCACCAAATTTTGAACTACTCGGAATTTCGGAAAGGTATTCCCAATGCGGCATTGTACGAGGAATTACTTAAGTGTCTGCGTTTATTCTTCGGTTTGGCACCACGACAAATCAGATCGGAAGATCACGACAACGAAGGTTTCCGAAAGATTCGAGAAATAGCCAACACATTAACGGTGAGATTTCAGACAAATTTATAGTTTTGAGAAAAATTAATTTCAGTGCCGCTTCAACAAGAGATTCCATTCACCTCAACAAGAGAATTATTTCTCACAATATTATGATTGTGTAGCGCTGGTTATAATTTGGATAGAGATGGACAATATCAGAGACGGTCAATCCGGTCATGACAAGAAGAACAAGGAAAATGAAGGTATGAATTCACTCAACGTAACATATTAAGTAAACTTTTTATTTCAGACTTCTCGTCTTTGTTCATTCTCCTTTCCAACATGATAAGATGTGCGGAAAACCTTCCCTACAATATGTCACGGAATTTTTTTCCCAAAGAATGCTATCCACCACCAAATGTAGCTCACTATCTTCATCTTCTGGTAGATATTAAAAAGAGCTATCCCCAGTTCTTCACGGAGCACCCATCAATGGCCAACGCAATTCGCCAGCTCGTATTGGAGGTAAAAATAATGGAGAAGACTGAAATACCATTTCAAATTTGAATTTCAGAATTACGTCAATGCAAGTCAGAGACGTGCGCCAATTGATGGGAAGCTCCTGCAAGTCTACGAAGCTGTAAAACAGATTTTTGAGATTCCAGCTATTGAAGAACTGAGAAGAATCGAACCGTCAGTGGCAAGAGTGGAAAGAGAAGGAATGCAAGACCAAAGTCGTATTTATTCACTATGTCCAAAGATAAATCTGAGGATGGATGAAGAAGCTCGTCTCGAGCAAAGACCAATAAATGACGGACCACAACTGGACGTGGTGTTGGGAGAAGCTCGACCAATGGAAGATGAGATGGAAGGTGTTGTCAACAGAAACGATGTTCCGCCCAATGCCGGCATCAACGGAATCGCTCCAGAGCAGTACGTGCATCCAATTGTTCAAGACCAGATGTTGCCACCAGGCAGAGGTGACTTGCAAGAACCTGGGAGCGGTGAGTTCCTTACATGTCAGACGTCTTTGTAGAAATCAAAAAAGGTAACTATTCAAAAGTATCGATTTTCAGCACCGCTCAGCAACGCTTCTTCCACTTCTCCAAGCATCATTGTTAAGACAGAGCCGGCCGATCCTCAAGACCGAGAAGCAGGAGAAGTGCGGATTCCAAATGGTCGTCTTGTTGGAAGCCATGCTTCCCCAATGCAGCTAGCCAGTTCTGGGAATCTTGGTGACGGAGCAGTCGCCATTGAAGAGGAACAACGTTTTGAAGGTCAAGAGGAAGGAATGCAGAATCCAAATGGTTTTCCGTCTAACCCCGGTCTCAATGTTACTGCTCCGGAGCAGGATGTAGATCCGAATTCTCACAACCAGATCCCACAAGTGTTCCCGTCAGGAGGAGTGGTCTTCCAAGGATCTGGAACTGGTGAGTATCTAAATAAAGGAAGTAAAAAATCACAGCTCTTAAAACGTATCAATTTTAGACGTGGAGCATCCAACTGGTGCTATTGCTGGAAGAAATGCCTCACTCCAACTGTCCATCTCGGGTGTCCTTGAAACCGAAGCCGCCCCCATTGTAGCGGAACCACGTGTTGGAGACCCACCCGTTCCTCGTCTGCCGGTCATCATGGAACCTTTGAGTGCTCCCCCACAAAACGAAGTCTCACAACAAGCCATGCCACTAATTTCTGTTGCCCCTGAAGCGGAGGACGTCGATGACAATCTTTCTAACTCCAGTTCCAACATTAGTTCTCCAGAGCAGCATGTGGGCCCACATTCCCCGATGCCACAAGTGTTCCCGTCAGGCGAAAAGGGAGTCCAAGAATCTGGAAACGGTAAGTTCCTGAAATGAAGATTAAAAAACATCACAATACCAATTTTCAGCAGAACCACTCGGCACCGCTCCTTCTACTTCTCCGGGCAACGTTATTGACTTTGAGCAGGTGGATCCTGAAGAGCAAGAAGCTCTTGGAGAACTGGGACATCCAAATGGTACTGACAGACAAAATGATGATGCCGCAATGCAACAACCCAGCTCGAGGGTCGTTGAACCCGAAGACGTTGGTCTTGTCGCGGAACCAAGTGTTGTTATTCAACCTATCCCGCTTCTTCCGCCTAGCGCAGCTCCTCAGCAAGCCAAGCCAGACACTACTGTCGCCCTTGAAGACAGGGACGTGGAAGACAACCCGTCCGTTCTCAATGGAACTACTCCGAAGAAGTCTGTGACTCATTATTCTAATCGCCAGTTGCCAGAAGTGATAACATTGGATTCGTCAGACGAAGAAGACGAAGTGGAGTCTAGAAACAGTAAGTTCCTACTCCAAGAAATTGGAAAAAAAAAACATCACAGCTCTTTCAAAATACTAATTTTCAGCGAAACTCGGCATTGCTTCTTCTACTCCTCCGATCAACATTGTTAAGGTCGAGCCAAAGCAAGAAGCTCTGGGAGAAGTGGGGACTCCGAATGTTCCTCTTGTTGGTGGTGTCCCAATGCAGTCATCCAGCTCAGTCAACCCTGGAGTCGGCGACGTCGTCCTTGGAGCACAACAACCTGTTGGATATCAACATTTTCCTTCAGCTCATGATACCATGACAAGAAAAAGACGTGCCACGGTAAGTGAGACTGAGAAAAAAGCTCAACTCTTACTGGTTATTTTTTCAGACGACTCCGCAGCTGCGGCAGACGACTCCACATGCTGCGCGGTCTACTTCAACACAGCCAGCTCTGAGCCGGCGCCGCAAATATGATCTCTCTATTCGCACACCGCCTGCTGTCCTCCGATCTGAAGGGAAGCGTAAAAGGCCCCGTCGTTCCAACAGTGAATAGGTTTGATTTTGGTTTCCCTATTTTTCTCTGTATTTTCTCATATTCAAGCCCACCTTGATTTATCCTCAATGTTGTTCATTTACTCACTCCCCCCCCCCTCCCAAAAAATTCTGAAAAACTATCTCTTCTCCCTTTTTCTCTTCTCGTTCGACTTCCTGTCTCTCGCATTTTGAAACTTGAATCTTAAACCCCATTCCCCGTTAAGGCTTGAAAAGTTGAACCCCACCCCACGTCCTCTTTTCTTTTCATTCATTGTCTCGCTTTCATGTTTCTTGAATCTTGAAGCACTTTTTTTATAATGTTCGGTGACCCCAAATTTGTTCGAAAAACTTTGCATTGAATTTGTCTGAATAAATACTATTTGAGCTTCGCATTTGAAATTTTTGATTTTGATTATTGAACATGTGTTTTTTCAAACGCTGAAATCCCTTAAACCAAATAAGTCAAATTTTGCAATATTATAGTTTTACAGAATAGTAGAAAAAGACAGGTACAGTAATGAATTTAATGAACCTCTGCGAGAATGAGAGCGCCGCACATGATCAGTTTGAGGAACCTAGATCAAATTTTGGATGTTTGAAAGATATGTACCAGCTTTGCGTAGGGCTACTGATTGGCGCTCTTCTCTTCTGGCCGAAGTTTTAAGTCGAAAACTTAGGTCATGTTGCAAATCTGCTCTAATGAATATCGATTCTTTATGTTTGAATTCAAACACGACGAACTTAGATTAAGGTAGAAAAACTACATCTTTTTAGGAATAGTTGGTGATTTTCTATTTCAAATTTTCAAAATGATTTTTGTTTGAAAAATTCGCGATTTTTCGTGTTGACTTTTTTCGAGTTGATATTTTGGGATTTTGTTTTTGAAAATTCCCAATTTTAACAAAGCGTTTGTTACGCCACGTTTCTATATCAACCCTACTCGTTATTTTTTTCACTTGGAAAGCACCGTGTCTTACTACTATCACTTTTCACAGTTATACATTTTCCAGAAAAATGGCCCAACCCAGTGTCAATGACATTTGTCTCTATCTTCTCGACAACGCTTTCAATGAGACGGTAATTTTCGGTTTTTTTTTGTCTTCACAGACTCTGAAATCATTTGTTTCATTTTCAGAAAGGAACATATATCTCCAACTGCAACGACATTAGCAAATTTCTCAGCTCCACCAAGATGCCTGAGTACGCATGCCGATATGTCGTCAATTTTTTCACAAACTTCATGGACAAAGTTCGAAACGAGAAGGAGCTACAGATAAGGAAGTTGAAGGAAGTCGAGGAAATCGCAGGAAATGAGGTTTCAATCGAAGCGTGGGGCAATCGGATTCAGTTAATGACCGTTGCTGCCATCCAAAGCTTAGAGAGACTATCGGTGAGATTTTTTTAAAAACTACTCTTTCGGAGAAACCTTTTTTTCACGAATACCGTAAAACCTGTATTAGAAGTGCCCCTTTAATAGAAGGGCCCCTCTAATAGAAGGGCCCTCTGAGAGGGACTTGGAAAAATAGAAGGGCTCCCTGTAATAGAAGGGTTCTCGTAATAGAAGGGCCCTCTGTGATAAAGGACCCCCTTCAAAATGTGTTTCGAAATCAGGAAATTTTCGTACTTTTTCGGTAGAAAATATTCCGGGATGAATTTTGAACGAAACTTCGTTGAATTTTTTGATGCAAAATTTCGGAAAAAATTGGCCGGAAAAATAGAAGGGCCCCCTCTAATTGAAGGGCCCCTGTAATAGAAGGGCCCTCCGGAGGTATTAGGTTGATGCAAAAGTTTCTTTCGATTCTGGCAAATTTTTTAATTAAATTTTTCTCAAAGCGAAGGGAACTAGATCAATGGAAGTGATGTCTATGAGCATTGATAGTTCGCTGCCAACACTCCGGTAGTTCCTTGATTCCATCGGCCCAGAACGAAGAGAGCTGCGATTGTAAAAGTGGGTCAACTCCTTTTTTGTGTCATCTTTTCAACTGGAGTCTTTTCTATCAAGATGACGTCTAAGAGCCCCAAACAACTATTTATCCGAAAGGGCAAGGTCTGGAAAATATGTAGAGTGCAAAAGAATAGATCAGCCAAACGACATGAATTTTTGACTGATCTCTCTAGAAACGGGTGATCTCGCACTGTCGTGTTGGAAGTAAACCATGGTCTTTTCTCCACGATTCGATTCGATTGCCAGAATTAATTTCTCTAATTAGGGACTCTACAAGCCGGCAGTTATAGTGGTACTTTCATCTAAAAGTTCCCAGTCTCCATTACTTTGACCGACCATCAAACTCATAGAATACCCATTTTTACTAGAAATTTGGGTTCCGGGATGTCCAGAGCTAGCTCTTCTTTGTCAATCAACTGACTCTTCCGCACAACGAAAGAGTAACTTCCCCACTTCTCATCTACGGTAATTAGACAATCCACCCAATTGAACGTGAGAAGGAATGATAGGAGAAACACACTGATGTCCACATGGAAATGCATATTGTAGTGCTTTAAAAAATTGGGTACGAATCAACCCAGTTCTTGAAGTTGCCAAGAGACTTCCATCCGGTCACAATACTTGGTTGACTAACGGAATATGCCTTTAACATTTTACAAGTGATTTGAAACGGATCGGTTTCCATAGTATTCTTCAATACGTCCAAGTTTAACTTTCGGACCGATCTTGGTCTTCCGATTCTAAATTTTTGGCTTCACATTGATCGGTCCAATGTCTAATGGTAGAGACAGTAGGAGGTCTGTCTTCATTTATTTCTTTCATTTTGTTGTGAATAACAAGGTTTTTAAAACCAGGAACGAATAAAAATAAAATGGCATCTCGAACGTTTTGAAGGTGAGGGACGGAAGGAGGCGGCATGCTCGCGAACGACATGAAGTAGAAATGAGGCAAAGTATGTAAAGCAAGTCCGTGAGATACTCTATCTAACAAAAAAACATTCACCAAGACAAACAATCCCACTGGCGAGATATGAGTTTTCAAAGTTGAGCGTTCAAAATCGAAAGAAACTTTTGCATCAACCTAATACCTTGGAACAATAGAAGGGCCGGCCCTTCTAATACAGGTTTTACGGTATCTAAAAATAAATGTTAAGAATCAGCACAGAAAAAATAATTTTTGGGCCGACCGCTTTGAAGCTGAAATTGTGGGCAAAAAAATGTGCCAGATGATAAAACTCGGCAAGTTTTACAAAGCCGTAGTGGCCGAAAATTCTCTGCCCGGACCATAGACAAGTTTTTGAAAATATCGAAAAAAGTTCCAAACTTGAAAGTTTGAGCCCACCCGAATGTTAGGCAAAATTTTTTTGAGAAACATAAATATAATATGATATGAAATTCCACATAGTTACATGTCAACTTACTTTAATGAAACACAAAAAGTTTCAAGTCCTGAATCCTCCTAGGACTGAAAAAAAACAAATATGAATATTGCGGGTTTACACTAAAAAAGTGTTTTTTGGGACTTACAAGTTTCAGTACTTTATCGGCTTTTTGAATTTGAAAACGGATTTTTAGGTTTCGAAAGATGCTCTTTCACCCTGTATAGTTACTTGTGCTGATCAGAAGGTCAACCTAAAAGGTTTCCTGTTGTCAGAGTCGAAGTATTTAGAGTTGAACAACTTTCAGCAAAATCACGTTGCTATTTCAAATTTTGATTTTCAGAACCAAATGGTCCAATTTGAAGATGGGGTCGTTGGGGATGAATACAAAAAAGCTGTTCAATTGCTCGTACTTCGTTACAAATTGGACACCTCCCTTCCAGGTAAGAAACTCAATATGAATTGCAATTTTGAAAAAAAAAACCATTTGTAGAAGGTCAAGATTCCTGCCGAAAAGCTATGTGGGAGCATTTCCAGAAGATTCTAGAAAATCCACCAACCTGGTCATACGGAGCAATTCAAATATGGCAAAACATCTTTGAGTGCTTCGAAATTGACGAGAACCTGAAGCAGTATTATGCAGAGGTAGAGTGGTAGTCCACCAAAAATACCAAAAATAATTTTTTCAAGCATGCCTCGTTTTTGCCATCCAAGGCGCTGGAAAACGATCGGCACTGGTTTCTCTCTGCTCGTCGTTTCTTCGAATTCGCAGAAACTGCAACAAACAATGCAGTGTCGGATCGTCTACTTCGAGAACAGGTGCAACATCAGGAGGACTCCTATTTGGAACGGGCTCTCCAGATTTTGGACTATATCGATATGCGAAAACGCATTCTCAATGCGGCATTGTACGAGGAACTGCTGCAGTGTTTGCGTGTCTTCTTCGTTTTGGCACGTTGCGACAGATTGGAACATCTCGATGACGAGAAAAAAAGAGAAGGTGTCCAACAGATTCGGGAAACTGCTGACCGGTTAATGGTGAGATTTATTACTTATTTATGGGCTTAAGAAATTATTATAATTACAGTGCCGTTTCCACAACCGGTACCATTCACCCCAACAAGTGAATGAGTTTTCCCAGTATTACGACTCTGTAGTGCTCGTTAGAATTTGGATCGAAAAGAATCGAATCAGCAAAATTGACAAGCAGAAAAATTCAAATGAGGGTATGGATTAACACAACGCAACATATAAAGTAAACTTTTTATTTCAGACTACTCTGCTTTATTCATGTTGGTCACAAATATGATGAGATGTGCGACAAAACTTCACTACAATCACTCACAGAATCCTGTTGTCCACTACCTCGAACTTCTGCGAGATATCAAGGATATCTATCCACTCTTCTACACGCAACACCCCCCAATGATGCAGGAAATGAGACAACTGATGATAGTGGTGAGAAGAATTGTGGAAACTGAAATAGCATTACAAATTTTTATTTCAGAACTACATCTACGCATCTAAAAATGTTGCGGAAATTGATGAGGAGCTCGTGGATGAATACGAAGCTGTCAGTTACATTTTCGATATTCCGGATTATGAAGAATTGAGAAGATATGAACCGATCGATGCAAGACTAGAGAGAGAAGAAATGCAAGATAAAGGACATTTGTTCCGATCAGTATATCCAAAAATTAGTCTGCGGATGGAAGAAGGAGCTGGTCGTGAGCAACGACCAACAATTGACGAACCACAACTGAACACGATGGGGAAAGAAGCTCGACCAATCGAAGCTGGACCGAACGGAAGAAGGCCAATTGGATCAGTGGTAAAAGAAGAGATAACCGATGAGATGGCAGCAAACGAGATCTCGTCCAATTCCGGAGGAACTGCTCCGGAGGATATCCAGATGGAAGAATCCCCACGTGTTGGAGAACAAGAGGAAGGTATTCCGGATGGTCTTCTTCCTGAAAGAAGCAGTCAAGATGCTCCAATGCAGCTAGACAGTACTGAGAATCCTGGAGTCAGAGACATCGAAGTAATTCAACTTGATTCGGACGAAGATGAGGAAATCGAGCCTGGAACCGGTAAGTTCCTACTTTAAGAAAATGAAAAAAAAAGATTACAGCTCTTGCAAAATATCGATTTCCAGCACCAACAATGGACAAACCACAACTGAACGGGATGGGGAAAGAAGCTGGACCAACAGAAGCTGGACCAATCGAAAGCAGGCCAAAAGGAAAAATGATGAAAGAAGAGACAATCGAGGAGATGGAAGGTGTCGCCAACAATGGCAATGTTGCGGACAACATTCCATCTAATTCCAACGGAATCGCTCCGGAGCAGTATGTGGATCCAGGCAGAGGTGACTTGCAAGAAGCTGGAAACGGTAAGTTCCTCAGACTTTTTCGAAGGAATCGCTGCTCATAAAAAATATCAATTTTTAGCACTACTCGCTGCAAGAGCACACTCAACTAGCCGTCGCAAGCGCCCCGACGAGGCTTTCGAAGAAGAAGATCCTGTTCTCCGGTCTGCAGCGAGATATAAAATGCCTCGCAGCTCCAGCCAAGAATAATGTCGGTTTGTTCCCCCCCCCCCCCCCCAGTTTTCTTCTCTGCTATTTCCCAGTTTCACACCTCAACCTTGATTTATTTTCATCGTTGTTGATTTACTCCCCCCACCCCTCAAAAAATTTCTGAAAATCCAAAAAAAACTGTCTATCCCCTTTTTTCTCTCCAATTCAACTCTCGATTTCCTGTTTTTTAAACCTTGAAGCTCGAATCTCAAATCCCAGTTAAGGCTTTAAAAATTCCCCTTCCTCCACTCCATCCTCTTTTCCTTTATCTAATCCCTCGCTTTCCTGTTCCTCAAAACTTGCAAAATTTTTCACTTAGTTCGGTGACCCCAAACTTGTTTGGAATAGCCCATGTGTTGCCACTTTCCACATGTTAAAAAATTCGCATCGAATTTGTCTGAATACATGAACGTTCAGCATCTTGTTTGAATTTTTGATTTTGTTTGTTAAAAATATGTTTCTACAACGTTGAAATTTCTAAAATAGAATATGTCACGTTTTGCAGGATGATAGTTTTACAGAATAGTAGAATGATGCCCGGCAGGTACGAAAATGGATTTTTGAAGGTCAGCGGGGAGTAGAGCACCTCATATGATCAGTTCGTGGGGGCTGGATCATTTATTGGATGTGTCCGGTATCACCCAGGATGGATCTGGATGCTGGGAGAATAGTGACCTTTGGGAATTTGCTGTCTCACGTACGACGAGAAGACGGTGTATTGGATGTGTCCGGCATCACCCAGGATGGATCTGGATGCTGGGAGAATAGTGACCTTTGGGAATTTGCTGTCTCACGTACGACGAGAAGACGGTGGACCTCTACATGTTTTCTCCCCAGATGACCAGAATAACGAACGTCCCTTGTGGAGTGTTGCAGTCAACAAAAATTATCGTGAGTACTGGAGGAACGTGAAGGCCATCGCCGATGCCAAACAGCTCGTTTGGTCTGGATTCAATTTGGAGAACAAAGTAGATCGCAAGCCAGAGGATGCCCCAAAAG
Source organism: Caenorhabditis nigoni (assembly GCA_027920645.1). Lineage (NCBI taxonomy): Eukaryota > Metazoa > Nematoda > Chromadorea > Rhabditida > Rhabditidae > Caenorhabditis > Caenorhabditis nigoni. The sequence goes on from CP115869.1 coordinate 4,867,037, forward strand.
GATCTACCAGCTCTTCTTCGCGAAACAACGATCGTCCGACCCCCTCCTCTTCCAATGGCTCCAGATTTCAACCGTATGCCACCGGCCCAATGAAAAAGTCGGGAAAAGGAAGCAAGCATAATCACTGAGCCAACATCAACGAGAGCCCAAGCCTGATAATTAAATAATATTGTTTTTGTTCATTGCTAATAATCTTTGTGTTCAAATTTTAATAATCTTTTGCCACCTCCTAGAGATTTCTGAGCACATATCAGAGATTCCTTAGTGCCCATTTTCATCATGTTTTTATTTTTACAAACCCCAACCCCTTTTTGTTATTTCAAGCACCATATTCTCTTCATGCCCCCTAGATGACTCATGATCTCTATTGAGTTGTCATTTCTCTTCTATCATGTTGGTCTGTCTAATTATTGTAGTAGTATTCCCCAATTATCTCCTCTTTCCCTGGTAGAAGTTTTTCTTACCCTTTTCTTTCGTGCATTCCTTCAAACTGCACATATTTTTATTCCCTCCCCTTGCCCCTTTTTTGCTCTTTGCCCTAAATTTTGCATGTTGAGGCAACCACTGTTTTTCACGTTTTTCATGTGCGGGGACTCGTAAAAGGAGGGGGATGTCCGGTATTTTACCGGTTTTTATCTTTCTAACCCTTTTTTCCAAGTCTATAGGAGAGCAATCTCCCCCGAAAAATACATGTAAACGAGTGGGTCACTGTAATCCGCGCGAAAACAAGTGCGCGCCAACAGACATTTTCTCTGGGCCTCTTCTCTCGTTCGCTCTCTCATCGTTTTCCCTTCAGTTCTTGCTTGGGAGTGCCTTCACATTGGTGAGGCCTCCAATTGTTTTAACTCACCTTTAATAGGATTTGTTTTATTGATAAAATTCAATAAATAGTTTTATAGGAATTCAGTGTTTTTAGTGTCTTATAGTCTTTCAGGTCTTTTTTGTGCGCGTTGTAGTGAGTTTCTAGTGAGTTTCTAGTCTCTCTCTCTCTGCGTCTCTTTGTTTTCAATAGTGTTTAGCAGTTAGTGTGTCTGAATTCTTGTCAGGTACATTACTGATGTTTCAAAGGTATGATTTATTAAAAATTTGAGGGACTGACCGCGGATTAAAGTTAGGATTGCTGCTCAGCTACAAACTCCATCAAACGGGCGTAGAGCCAATGATAGGCGCTCAAGTGTCCTGTCGGAGGCTCTAAGCGTGTCTGGTACTGCTTGCAGTCGAGTAGCAAAAGTTGAAAAATTTCAACTTTTGTTCACTTATCGTTTCCAGGAATCAAATCTACAGCTTGAAGATGAAGTGGGCCTGATACACTGAAGATTTCCAATTAATATTGAGAATGTTTTACCACAGCCTGGAAATCGCTAAGCAAACCAGCATGAGAGAAATCGGGGATTCGTTGGGTTTTTTTGATCGATTATTGGACAACTGGGATGAAGCTGTGCAATGGACTCTCCGATGCTCCAAAGACTGAATTTTGACACCTTTGTCAATTTTATACATCAATTCGCCCGCCATCGAGGATGTTTTAGAACACATTTATCGAGTAAGATTTTCCGATTTTCATTTGTCTCAAATCCTAATAAACATCACTTCTCATGATTTTCAATAGTTATATTTGCTTGCAGCTTCTACGATGGTTTCCGAGACTTTGCTGTCGTTCTCTTGGTCCCTCTAGATTGTCCTGTTGGTATTTAACGCAGATGTTGTGAGAAACCAGCTGAAGCTTGAACTACATTGCGTATGAAATTAGCAGCTACATCTATGTCGTCAAAAAACGAATTTGGACTGATTTCTGATGTGAGTTCTGCTTCACAACATATTTTGTTAAAAAGCTCAAGAAATATACCGTAAACCTGCAACAGAAAATTTTTACATTTAACCTGCACCGTTTCAAATTATAGCTTGTTTTGCTAAACAAGTTGGAAGTTCCACAAATAAAAAAAAATTATTGAAAATATTGTAATTGACGAACACTCTCGAGTTTGAGCTTATTTATCTTGGCTCCCATGAAATATATTGAAAGTATGTCAACTGACAAAACATTTGTTATATTATGTTGAACAAATTTTCTCGGTTCCTGTCAGAGATATAAAAAAGTTGTTAATAGAAAAAATACTTATCATAACATCAGAAATAGTTGGTAAGTTGACATTATTTTTATATCTTGCATAGGAATCGAGATCATTGAACTCAAAATTGACAGCCCCGTTCTATTACAAATTTTACAGTATACAACACCCCCTTGTCTAAATACTGCTACACTAGATGACTTGAGAACTTCGTTCGCATTATTTGATCGTTGGTGATAAAGAAATCATATTAAATGAAAGCATGTGATCCATATGAATCCATAACGTCCAGTCTCCAGGAGACAAAGATTGATTAGAAGTGATTAGAACAGATTTCTAGAAAAGGGAAAAAAGCGAGAGGGAGAGAAAGACCCCACCAAAAACATTAAAGTGAATAGATGAGTAATGAGTAATGATTGTTCTTTCCCGCCCCAGTATTTCACTTCTTCTTCTTCTTCTTCTCTCATTTCCTTCTCCCTTGATTCTTCTCGTCCCCCGTCGGCGTCGTCCAACGCCACACTTTTGACAAAAAGGCGCCGCCGAGTGTATCAGCAGGCCGGGATCGCGGCTGATAATATGTACAGTGTCACCGCTTATCCTAAACCGTTCGTTCATTCTCTATTTTTTTGCACTATTATCTTTTCATTTGTACATCAATGCGTTCCATCATCATCATACAGGACATTACTGTATGGCGAGAAGTTGAAGGGTTTTTTGACGGTTAGTCGTTTCATTGTGTGAGGAAGTTGTCGTTATCTCGTGTAGGTGATAGTGCGAGTTGATTCGATTGGGTCGAAACTATAGGGAAGTGTAAATCATTCTTTCAGTGGTCTCCCAAGGTTATTTGGATGAAAAACAAAAAGAATATCTCTTTTTTTCAAGTTGAAAAAAATTTCTATGTTTTTAGAAACAATTTTAAACAAAGACAGAATAGTGAATCGGCTTGTGACCTAAATTGAAATGATCATAACTTTTCGCTTTCTTCTCTTTCTTCTTACTCCACTATCCTAGGCTAACAACCGTGAAGTCCACTTTTTTCTTCGGCGATTCCATCAATCAGACACATCACTGATTCATCGGATGAGATCAAAAAGATAAGAACACCACGTGATTAGGGGATACGGTTAAGAAGAAGACAAAATAGAAAAAATAAAGTTTCCTATACGAATTTTTTTAACGACCTCATTTAACATTCCAGATTTCGCCAGCCGACGAGAATGGTGATACCTACATAGTTAGTTTCGACATAAAAGAGAGACCCAATGATACTCTGGTCTGGGCTGTACACACGTCGTCCGCTCCCTACGATATGGCTGTAATGACTGATAATTGTCGGCGGGTCAAAAAAAGTCCGCCCGTCGTGAAGAACATGCCGGTCACCGATTCCACTATCAACGGCGACGGACTGGCAGGCAACACGTTGGTTGTTTCCGGTGATAATAGTGAGGTCGGTATCCGTCAGCAACGTCGTCTGCAAAGAAAACGTGTATTATTGCAGGTTCTCGCTTGCGCGACAGTTATCATACCTGGCAAACAGTTGATGCACGCATCGTTTCATCAGGAACCGATTGAAGGACACGTTCATATAATACCAATCAAGAACAATGCGGTAATGAAATACGGATTAGAGAAGCGACAACTAGAAACAATGAGTTTTAGGTTCGTCTGGTGCCTGATCTCAAATACATGCCAAAGTTTGATTATGTGGAGCCGGAAAAGAAAATCATGACGTGGGCATTTGTGGATTCGTGTACAAATCCGAATGAAACAACTAAGCAGACCGATTATAGTGAAGTTGGCGTGGATTCAAGAGCCACTTTTGCATTCAGTGAGTGTATTACAGTAATGTTTGGATGTTTTTTTTCTAATACATACTTTTTTTTCTCTAGGTTTATAACCTGTAAGTGCAGTTTGAGCTCAATTATTTTTATTCCTATAAGAAATTAAAAAAAAAACCTGTTAGCTGATATACTTTAGGTGATATTATGATAAATATTTCATCAGTGGATACATTTTAGATATCTCGCACAGTAACTGAGATAATTATGCTCAAGTTACAAGTAACACGGTATTTACTTTAACGAAAGCCCGCCCAAAAAACTTTGAGCAACAACAACTTTGAGCTCAATTAGCTCAATTTTCATGAAAGTTAAACGAAACTGGTCAACTGATAAAATATTGTTGATACCACGACACATAATTCGCTAGTTAACAATTTTCCAATTTTATCCACGGGAAGTGAGACATTTGATTTCAAATTTCACTTTTTGGGTCATAAGAAAATGAGGTATATGATAACTTACGATTCAATCAGTAGGTTTTCAACAGTTTTCATTCTTATGGATCTACTCTTCTACGTCGAAAATGAACTTTTATTTCTATTTATAGTACTTTTGGCTTTTCAGAAATTTATCAAAATTTTTCAATAAACGGTAAACGCCAGAATACCGTATTTCCTCTAAAACTTACTTTGGTTCTTTAAGCTCGATTATCTCAATTTATATATAAGATATTTTAAATTGATCAACTGATAAAATCTTTCTAGGATTATTACAAACACTTCATTCGTTAATATAATTTTGATATTTCTAACACGCATTGGGATAACTGAGGTCAAAAAACAAATTTTGCATCACATTCCGGACATTTACGGTTTTTCCTTTATTTCAATTTTTTCTAACTATTGCAAATAGATTTATTTCTCTTTCTGAACAACTAGCACCGCTTCCTTTCTGCCTTCTGTGTCCATCCTTTCTCACTTCCAAAATGTTTCACACTAATTTGATAACGTTCTTCGAGAAACAACAAAGATCAGAATGATTTTCCAGCACTTCCGGAAAACTACACAGTGGAGGCGTTGGCATTGTATCGAGAAGACAAACTGTTCGCATGCGCCGATATTGTGAATGTGGAGCCCAGAACTCTGAAGTCTCTAGGAGTGACTCTTCGACAGAATCATTATTTTGAGCCAGTGATTGGATTAAAACACCCACCAAAGGAGCTACACATTCGAGATGATTGTTTGGATATTTCCACTGAAATTATACATAAGAATTATTTGAATTACTATCCGTCTGTGAATATTTTTGGATCGGAATCCATCATGTTAAAGGTACGGTACATTCTATTTTAATACGATTTTAATTTTCTGATATTTTAAGAGTCTCGTGTTGAACACTTCGTGTAGTGCTCTCCGGCCACAATTCGCACGCCCAGCTGCAATTGCAACATTCCTACATCCTATCATTGGACGGTGAGATTTCAAAATTTGCATTTTTACGAGAAATTTTAATGAAAATTCCTTGAAAAATCTTTCAATGAGTTTCTCAAAAAATTTCTTCAAAAGGCCTAGAAATGGACAGACATGTCCCTGGTGTGTTTTCTAGGTTATGTCGAAATTGTGGCCTAGCTTTTTCAAGTCCAGTTTTGTAGGCCACCTTGGTGAAATGGCCTAGAAATGGCCTACCATGCCCGTGGTGTATTTTTTAGATAATTTTGAAATGGTGGCCTAGAAAACCAAACTTGAAAAAGTTAAGCCACCACTTCAAAATGACCTAGAAAAATACTAGAGGTAAGTCAAGCCATTGCTATCTTATTTTACCATGGTGACCTAGAAAACGCAATTTGCAATAATGACCATAAAAACGAGAAAAATGAGTAGCGACACTCTAAGATTCCTCATTGCACATTTTTTCCGAAAATCTAGAGGAACTCTTTTTTCGAGAAATGTTTTTTTTTTCGAAAAGACACACTGGATGAAGTTTTTTTTCAGAATTGCTCTGGTGGACACGGATGATAAAATTCTGCTGACAGGAGAAATTCGGAATATCTTTGATGAAATGTCGACAAGAGCTACAGTTTTGGTAGGGTTCGCTTTCAAATTTTGAATTTTCATTAAATTTGGGTTTTAAGGTGTCCAACAAAACCGCCGAATCCACTTCATGCACTCATACAACTTGCGATACCTGCCATCGTGTCGAGAATGCAGCTGTGGTGGTTGGAAAAAACGAGAAAGCCGTGACACTGACGGGTGTCTTCAATTGGTTCAACATCTCTGATATGCGATCAGCAATAATTGATTTGGAGTGGATGAAAGTTTGCGCAAACCTGACTGTTCTTCCATCCGGAGCCTTGACGATGCATGCGATGGTTAAGAGGGTCGCACCCTTCTCATCGGCTACTGTAGCCTCTGTGGTCGCTTTGGAGTACCCGGCCAACAACTACACCGAGGTTAAATTTTGACACTTTTTTTAATTTTTGACAACCCATTTTCTTTAGATTCTGATCAATAAAAAGCAAGCATTTTCTGACGTTCAAGCGCATTTCCGTCCGCTCGATCGTAGCATCACCAGTGGTCCTCCATGTGGAGATCAGAATCTTGGAGGGGTCACTAAAGTGTCATGGATCGGGGATTTGAAGAAGAATCTGATGAGCAATGAAAGTGATTCTAGTGTGATTTTCGATGAGAAGTTTGTCACTGGAGCGACTAGTATGCTGGGTACTTCGATTTTACTGAAAGATGGGAAGGAAGTATTTTGTGGACATTTCGAACCCCCTTGTGAGAGATCTGTCGCTTTTGCGGAGATCGGACACCCATTCGATGGTTATATCAAAATGGCGAGTTGTGTTTGTGAAAGTCTGGAAACTGGGTTTTTATTTCAGACACAATATGTGAATTCCAATTGGGAATCTGGATTTCCTACAGAAATTTATTACTCATTGAAGTACAGTAATCAGACCGATCCTACAGTCAATCCGGTAAGTTTTTTGATTTTTAGGAACACGGAAGCACATAAAAGTAGACAGGTTGACGAGTTATTCCGAGGTTTAAATATCACATCTACCGTATTCCCTTTAGTTTGACCTAACTCAAACCGTCAAATTAGAACTCAATTTTCACGATTTCTGTGACAGATGTAAAAAATTTGCTCTCTGATGAAAATTTATCATAGCATTACCAAAATTTTATCAGTTGATGAATTATTGATATCTTTCACAGAAATCGAGATAGTTTGGCTCAAAAATAGCGGTTTGGGTTGGCTTCTAATTGCTTAAAAACAATGTTTACCATCTTAACTACCCGAGAAACTTTCAAAAACCTGGGAAAATTTTTCTCCAATCCCACCACCTTGAAAACCTTATCCCTTTTCAAATGAGTTCATATCCTTCAGGAATCCGTATCGTGGGAAATTGTGAGCGACCAAAACCTGACGTGTAATACTGCTCTTGTCTTCAATCCATTACAAGTTGATGTGAGTTTTGCCAAACTTCCGTTTCGAATGAATTCGTCCTCATCATCACTTCCAGGAATCCGAGTGCTCCAGCCAGAGATATGAGTTTTGCCCAATCGGAAGTGCTGCGAACCGCTCGAAACCGCTTCTAATGCATGCTCGCTGGCATTTAACTGCTCAGAGTTTCCCGCTTTCCGGCCCCTACTCAGGTATGTAACATGTGCATGTGTTGAATGATTCATATATTGGGATCTAATCTTAGTGGTTGGCAAGACACTTCGACTACGGTCTATCAAGAATCCGGATCAGATTGGTTGTTATCCAGTGAAGAAGGTTTCAGAGGTAAGAGAAATTGTTTGGTGGTAATTTTTTTGACTTTTTGATTTCAGGCAACATTCCGATGGGTGGTTTACACAAACACGTCTCTCTCCACTGTCCAGCAAAGAATATCCAAAAAGACCAAAGTACCATTTTTCAAGGTACCGTACTTCCTGTAATAGAAACCTACATAAACCGTCAACTGTCAGATCACTTATCTCCATTCTTTTGAGAGAAATCGATAATTTGTAAACTGATAAGTGAAATAGCATAATATCCAATATCATATCAGTCGACATATTTTTTGATATGTTTCACAAGAATAGAAATAATTAGGCTCGAAGTTAACGGTTTGGGTGAGCTATTATGAGAGAAAATCCGGCGTGTGTTTGTTTACCGTTTTTACTTTCAGATAGAAGTTGATTACACTCGAGAGCTTTATCAAACAAGGTGTACGATTTTCCGAATCACCATTTTAGGCGAGTTTTGGTTTTCTAAATTCTAAAAAAAAAGTTTTCTTTCCAGAAGAAGATGAAAAACTGGAGCAAATTTTGGATTTGTTCGACGTGGAAGCCCGGAAATTCAAAAACGATACAGAATTGATGTGTAGTGGCACCCAACCCTTGTCAGCTGAAGCCAACGATGCAATATCCCAAAATATTATCACCTCCTCTTCTTCATTATTATCCCCAATTCCCTTATCCAAACTTTTACTCGTTTTCGCCGCGGCGGCGGCTCTTCATTTCCTCTAATTTCTTGTTTGTTGTTCTAGTTAGAGTAAAAAATAATAATATGTGGTTCATCAGATACGTGTACAACTACGTTTTTAATAATGCTATATATGCTTCTTCTCCTCCTCCGTTTGCCCCATGATAAATCTGTAAATATAGTGTTCGTCTAACACGATTATGAATTTCCGGTACGCATATATGTGCACATCTCCTATTTGGAGCTCCAGATGAGACACTTCGCCTGTGGTGGTCGTAATTTTCACCTGCTTCTTGTGTGAGGTGTAATGCGCCTTCAACAATGCTCCGTGCCATTCTTCGTGCACTCTTGATTAGCCTTGTTAGATGGAAACCGTGACTAATAAAGCTTTGTGGCTCTCATTGGCTATTTCTGGATTTGCTACTTTTTTTATTAGTTTTATGATGTTTCTGACGCCTACTTTCAGAATTTTCCCATATAAAGTGACCACTATTTCCGTTTGTTGATTCTGAAAGTCATGTCCCTTCCACCCCATCATTTCGCAACACACACGACGCGTGTATTCATGCCGTTACCCTATTACCAGTCAAGGAAGATGCTGATATCTTATCTCCCGATGGATTCCGTGGAATTTTTGAGCGGAATTCATCAAATTCATATGCCCGAATGTCACACACACTACGACCGCCTGGCAGTAAGCAACGCATAAATTGGTCCGCCTGCCGCGAAAAGGGTGGGGGGAATAAGAAGAACCTCCGTCCACTGGTGGGACCTCTCAAGGTCTCTCTTTTCTCAACACAACCATTTCCTTTCACGTCAAAACTAGCAATGTATGTTTCTTGAAGCGAGGCGGGCCTAGGTGAGGCTCCTTTTTTACGGAGAGAGCTATTACGAGCAAGTTGCACTTACTTCTTGTTTGCAGTTTGTATAGTTCCTGTAATTTTTTGGGGCGAAGAATACGAATTTTTGACCTACTGCTAGAATTTGTTTACAGTTTTGAAATGCTGACTGAACTTTCTGTTTTTAGGTTGTCTTTCCTTGTTTCTTACTTTGGTCGTCTCACCTAACATCAAAATTCAGGCTTTACGTTATAATCAGTTCTTTAAAATACCAAATTTTTCTCCAAGCCACCGTAATCCTGTTATGGAAGAGCTGATTTATCTTGGCTCATATAATTTTTTCCTGTGGTTTTGACTTTGAAATTTTTTTGTACCTAATAGCAATGGAACCCAAATATTACCCAATTAGCTTCTTCAGTCTCCGGAACAAGGGCCCCTCATCACCTGGATTATGCCCCCCCCCCTGATTAAATAGATTCCAATTTTTGTTGTTCCCCAAATGACACATATTTTGAGCTCAATGAATCTTCACCTCTTTTGTACTTTTTGACCGGAAATATGTTTCGAAAGTACAGGACTGACTTTCCCAATTATCATAAAAGGTTAGGACCTATCTTCAATTTCCTGACGAACTTTATTATGCTGAAAAAGTTCTGATTTCACCTTATCGATCACGGAGCTCAGTTTTAGGTTTATCTTTCTTTTTCCATCATTTTTTTTTTCTTCCAAGTCTGACACCTTACCAGACGTACTCATTTTGTCACAAGGTTTTCCCACAACTTGTCTCCAGATTACGTCAATTGACACAAACATCCAAAATTTGAAATTCCATGGAATTTTCTATGAAAGGGCAGTTTCCAAATTCGGAAAGTTTCCTACAAAAGGTTTCTTCAAACTTTCCGATTCTCTTAAAAGTCACCTTTTCCGATTTCATGCTCTAATCTTGTCGTTCAACCATCCATTCTCTCATTCCTGGCTTTCTATTTCACCACATTTCAAATAGCAACGTTTTTATTTCCCAGATCTCTCTCCCACACGGCCGGAAAGGGTGGTGTCCACTTCTGTTCCATTTCGAAGGCCATCGAGTCCTCTGAGCATTCACACCGGTTACTTAGCGACGCGAGCCACTCTATTAGGCGTGCTAGAGTGTGTGGACACTTGGCGGGGCGGCGGCAGAAGAGGGGAGAAAGCTTGACCCCTTCGACGAACTCCTGATATATTGCCGCTCATCGGCGGAAGGCCCAGCGCGGGAATGCGGTCCACCGCGTTGTGCCCGTTTTGGCTTCCCACTATATATTTTCTATTATTATCCTTGATATCAGCAATTTTGGGACAGCAACAAAACTCTAACTCCAATTCCTGTGCAGGTTTGTTAATTATTTATGTTATGATTGTATAATTTTTTTCATTTTCAGGCACAATATTTCTTAATGCCTCCAAAGAGGAACAATACCTCACCACGCCCAACTATGAAACCAGTTACAAATATCCGGCTTTTTTAGACTGCAAATTTTATATCAAAGCTCCTGATAAAACTCGAATTGTTATTGAAATCATTGATATGGAAATGGAGCCACGGCTATTTGAAGAGTGCTCTGATTACATCAGTTTGTCAGAAGGTTTGTTGTTGATGCTTGATCAGCTGCTATTTTAAGAAAAGTGTACTTTTCAGAAAACAAGAACGTGTCGAGAATCAGTGTTCTTTGTGAGGAAATCAAATTCAAGCAGCAATACATCTCAATCAATAATAGTCTTCTGCTAACGTTTCATTCAGATGAGCTGTATGAATTTCGTGGAGCACGATTGACTTATCGCTATTTTGGTGAGTTTACCTAAGATGTCAATTTGAGATCATTTATCTCGTTTCCTTCAAAAAAAATGTCAACTGATAAAATGTTGCAAATTTTACGAAGAACAGTTTTCTAATTTACAAAAATTTGATATCTTTCAAAGAAAACAATATAATTGAGCTCAAAGTGCACGTAGCTGCATATGTGGTTGACAACTATTACCGCCAATTTTGACTTCAATTACCTCGTTTTTTCGAAAGATATCAAAAACTTGACAACTGATAGAATGTGGCAATTTTGCGAAGAACAGTGTTTCGGTTTACAAAATGTTGATATCTCTCATATGAACCAAGATAATTAACCTCAAAGTTCACATTACTGTACATGTGATTGACAACTGTTACTGCCAACTTTTATCTCAATTATCTCGGTTTTTTTTTAGATATAGAAACTTGTACACTGATAAAATGTTGCCAATTTTACGAAAAACCGTTCTTCAGTTTACAACATTTTGGTAACTTTTAAAGTAACCAAGATAATTAAACTCAAAGCGCACGTATAGGATGAGGTCCCATTGTATCTTCTATATTTTCAGACCTCACATCGTGTCCACCTGGCTGGAGAGAAATTTCAGAGGGCAGATGTGTACTACTAGTCACTGGTCCCAAAGTGGACTGGATTAAGGCCCAGAATAGATGCTTGGATCAAAGGAGCAACTTGCTGGCTCTAGATTCTGATGAAAAAGTTACTGAACTTGAGAGTAAGTACATTTTTCCCTAGCTTACAAAAATTGGAAATGGTTTCAGATCTTTTCAAAGGTGTGCCAGACAAAATCTGGACTGGGAACAATGATGCAGTAACTGAGGGGAAACTTATAGACATTTCGAACAGGGAGGCCAAACGGTTTTCACGGTTAGTGACAACAAAAAACATTTCAATTTCATCTTTTTGAACTTTAGCCAAGACTATACTGCGATCATAGACAACAATGAGGATAACGACTGTCTGGTTCTACAGTTCAGCGACGAAAATTTGTTTCGCATGGATAGTTGTGGTTCTTTCAATGGATACATTTGTGAGATGTTCAAAAATGGAACATCAGAATTGTACGAGCCGAATGCTATAGATATTTACGATGGTGCTTACTCGAAAAACAGTCAGTACACACTCATCCTGTTGCTGTTTTTGATTGGACTACTCTTTTTGACGATCGCTGCATTTTTGTGTTTTAGTGAGTCGCTTTTTTGAAAATTGTGTTTCTTAAGAAGTTCGTTTCAGTGTGTTGGAAACAAAAAGATGCTCGTGTGCACACGGAAAATGCAACTATTCAGCAGAATGCATTCATGAGTGAGTCGTCGCATAATACGGAGCAACCGAGAGTTTCTGGAGGAGGCGGAGGGCAAAGTGAGTATTTTTGTGTTGTGTTTTATGCGATTAACGATTCAAAAAAATTGAAAATTGTAGATTATGCTGTAGCGCATATGAAAAAATTTCAGTTCTGCACAATTCCGTTAAAAAACTCAGAGAAATTGCAAAAAACAAGATACCATGAACACGCTGATAGAATGATCGTCTAACTTTGAACTTTGCGCCAATTTATCTCAATACCTGTGAAAGATATTAAAATTTTGTCAACTGAAAAAGTATTAATAATATCATGATATACAGGATGCGGCAAAAGTCTTTGTGCATGACTTTGAAGCAAAATAAACCATACTCATATTTGTCATACAGTATCCAAACAACTTGCAGTTGATGCTCAAAGACATTTTGAATATGTCTACCAAATTTTGGAAAAAATATCATCACCCATTCAAAAGTTACAACTGTTTGAATTTATAGCCTCACAATTTCTACTTTCACCTGAACGGTTTTTTGACTTTGAGAGTCGGCTGTGAGTAAACTGACAGGAAAATTCTTTGGAAATGTATTTTATTGTCAACTCCAAAAACTGCGGTTTCTGAAAAATAAAACAGTTTTCGTCCAGAATTTTCTTGAACTGAGCAGAAATCGGTTTTTCAAAAGTTGTGAAAATTAAGTTTCCGCATCAATATCGCTCTGGGTAAGGGGCTAGCTTGATGGACCAGTATATCATTTGAATTCTCATTTGATACCCTAATTCACAACACAGTTTCTACAACTTTAGCTAAACTATCACAGGTTTCAAACGAATGTAGTCATATTTCAAGGTAATGTTGGCACGCAACTTCTTTTAATTTTCTTCCAGCATGAGTTATGGCCGAACAGAGAGTAGTGTGTTCACACTCTGTTACGATAATGAAAATGAACTGTAGTTTTTTAAAAACTTGCTAGTTCTTCCGCTCCAATCAGTTCCTGCTATTCGGACATCATTTTCCGCTGACCATTCAAAAGTTCGAAAAACTTAATTTTTTATTTTGGAAATGAGACATATAGGCAAAGCAATATATCATTCTGACCAGCTTGTTTTACTCTATCGTAAAATATAGTTTTCCTGATTCTAGGAAAGTTCCTCACGAATTCTTAATGCTTCGAAAAGTTTTTTGTCAAAATAACAGATTTTTCAAACTACCTATGTAAGTTTGAAAGCCTCCTGATTCATAGATTATCGAATCATACAGTTTCATGTTTTACGAACATTGTGAACAGGACTCATAGTTATTAAAAAACAACGTTTTAAAATCCCGCCATGACCAGTAGGAGAGATAGACAAGAGTAAACTTGAAAAAAGCTTCGTGCCTCAAGCATTATGTAATCAACCACTCTTCCGATCCTAGCGGGAAAGCTAAAAATGATAACTTTAAAAATCAAAGTAATTCTTGAATTTCAACAACAGAGTAATCTACCTGCAAAGTTTCAGAAATTTTCTATTACTTAGAAGAAAGTTACAACGACTTGTTTATGCACAAAGACTTTTGCCGCACCCTGTACAATTTATAAGTTGACATATTTTTGATATCTTCTACATGACTTGTAATATATGGGCTCAAAGTTGACGGTAACAGTTGCCAAACAATTATCATGCTAGCGAATTCCCAGTACGTGAATTTTAAGCCCATTTATCTTGGTTCCTGTAATAGACTTCAAAAATATGTCAACAGAAAAAATATTGGAAATATTATGATAAATAATTTACCAATGGAAAATCTTTCTCTAATAGAACTCGAGATAATTAAGCTCGAAGTAGATCAGAGTGATAACGGTGACAGTACTTCCGTGTACCCTCCCTCTTAAACTGAGTTATCTTGGTTACTATGAAAAGTATTAAAAATGAGTCAACTAATGATTTATTGGTAATATTACGATGAATATTTTTCAGTTGACCAATATTTGATATCTTTTATGGTAAGTGAGATATATCGGTTCAAAGTAGACGGTAACAGTTGTCAACCAGACACCATGCAATGAAGTTTTCTTTACTTTTACTTTAAGCTCAATTATCTCGGTTCGTATGAGAGACATTAAAAATCTGTCCACTGATAAATCATTCTTCATAATATGACCGACATTTTATCAGTTGATACGTTTTTTAAATCTTTGACAGAAACTGAGATAAATTGGCTCAAAGTTTAGGGAGCCATTCTATTACATATTTCACAGTAATTGAAGTCCAAGTACTATTGGAGGGTAATAAAAAAAAACCTAAAACAGAGAAAATTTCTAGTGATATGTCAGTTTTTACCAATACTTTATCAATATTTGAGGACCACCTGAAACTTTTTCAATAATAAATTACGTTTGTTCAAATCTACTACCTTCAGGTGTCATACAACTCAACAACGATACCAACCGGGCAACTTCTCGAAGCTCACCAGTTACTGTTCCTATCGAAAGCAACAGTCGACCAGCTCCGAAAAAGTTCCCAGTGCCTCCAGTACCAAATCGGCTGCCTATGAGTGAGGAGAACTCATCAGATGCGGTGGCCGCAGTAGAAACAGGCATACTTGGTAACGACCAAGATGTCGAAACTGTGAGTGCAGCGCCTCAACCTGTGCCAAGAACACTGCCACCGATGCCGACCAGGGAGGGAACTTTCCATAGTATTAATACAAGGTTTGTCAAGGCTAGGTAGATAAAAATTGGTATTTTTTTCAATTTCAGAGGCGGCAGTACGGTGCGAACTCGACGGAACAAGGAACTATTCGAACGACCCGTGATGAATGTGCTAGACAACGTCTCCGCAATCTCATTAGACGAATTCTGGAGCAATAAGAAACCCTGAGTATCAATCTACTGTCTTAGGGTGCTAACCAAAGTGTTACGGGTTTATGGAATTTCGTTTTAAATTAATTATTTTGACCTAGTTCTTTTATCAAACTGCCGAACAAGGAATTGTATGTCTTTCTTTTATTATGGATTAATATATATCAATGTGTGTTCTAATTCGTTGATGCAAAATATGCAATATAGCCGTAAATGCCAAGAGGAGCTTAAGCAGATCACAAGAGTTTTTGGGTGAGCTTGATGATGGGCAAGAATTCAAATCATACAATATCAAAGTTATCGTATCGCGTATTAATGTTCTCAAATATCACCGGCGGCAAAGTGGATGGTATAATAACGCATCGGAAAAATGTTCGATTCCGTCGAAGCCCCAAAAAATTCTTCCAGTTGGATTTGAAGCCTTTGTTTAGTCGATTTCTCAGAGTTTGCTGCTTCTTTTTGTTTCCACTTCGCTTCTGGAAGATTTTATTGAAAAAAAAAATCAAAATCGTTTGACCTACCAAATAATCAATATATGTGCAGCCTATAGATATCAAGTAGAAGTTCCAAAAGGTAAGGCCGCCAACCATAACCAATAGGATTCCACTGAGAAGATAAGAAAAGACAACTGCCGTTCTTGCGAATCCTGAAAAATGATGATATCGAAATTAGATTTTTCAGATTTTTATTTTTCAATTAGTGTTTTCTTATGTGTACTGGACCAGTCACAGCCTATAATCACAGTATCAAGAATGAAGATAAACAAAAATGTATTTTTCCGTTCATTTTTGGCCATTTTGACCATTATTAGGAGTCTGGAGCTCGAGTATCAAGTTCCGATCATTTCGAAAACATTGGAGAGTGTAAAAAGCCAAAAATCACAGATTTTTTATAACTCCTAGTTTTCTTCAGCTATTTGCCAAATTCAACATTTTTAAAAAATCCGTTCATGCAAAATTTTCAATCTATGTCTGGTTTACACCCTTCAAAATGTTCAAGTTGATCAGAAACTCCATAGCCGAGCCCTAAACACTTGAGCGTAGCCCAAAATGCATTTTTGTATAACTTACTGACCGGTACTGTACATAAACATAAAACGCCTCCCAAAACTGTAGTGTTTATTTTCCCCTTATTCATAAAAAGTCATGCACCAACCATCGTATTCGCAAATAATATCCTGAAGAGGTGCGTGCTCCAGAATCGTTGTGCAAAATGTGTATGGTGAGTACTCCTGGAAATAGAACCTATACATGTACAACTCCAAGATCCTTCTCACCATAAACAAATGATCATAGAATGACTGGAAACCCGCAAAAATGATGACACTAGCAGCTAGTGTCAAATTGGCTACAAAGAGGAAGAAGTGGCGATGATTGTGTGATCCAACACACTGATTAATCCAAATGCAATGATGGTCCATGCCATATATACACCGCTCGCACACTGAGCAATGATGTGTTCTGTCGCTTTTCCAGTAGTTGCATTTGTCGCAAAACGCGTCACCTTCTTCCTGAATTTGAAAGTTTTGTTTTTTTTTCAGCAAATAAAAAACTTACCCCAGGATTAGCAACCGGTGCTATCGTTCTAGCTTTGTAATAATGATATTGAATATTGATCAAAAAATATATTCCAAAGACGCTTAGAGTGATGAGTAGCCATGCGGGTTTGTATCTGGAAATTTTCCATTCGACTTCTTAGCAAAGGAAATGGGCCATAACTTCTGTCAGGCTCAATATTTTTTGACTATCCGAATGAAACATGGTGAAACATGCCGAGAACTACAAGATAATATGTAGGTTTCGTTTCTTCGATTGTTAAAGCATTTCTCAGATTGTTAAAGCATTTTTGAGTTCCATCATATTTGTTTCAGTTGCTCAACAACTTTTGAGGGTAAAACATTTTTTTACCGCGAAATCCAACTTGGAGCAAAAATTGGACCTTTTTGGCTTTTTTTTTGAATTTGGAACAAAAAGAACGGGGTGAAAGCATGTATCTAAATTTTTTTCAGAATGAAAACTCACAATTGCTCATATGGAATAATAATGAAAAATGAGGTGAAGGCAAGAAGTGCTGAGATGAAGTAGACGAAGAAGACGAGGAACTGAAAAATGGACCTTTTTTGTATTTTTCGGCTTTATTGACTTTTTCATTAAAATTTGTGAATTCAAGTTCTGAAAACCCCCATTCACCACAATTTTTCAAATTGTTTTTCCATTCACACTACGATTACAGTATCCCTCAAATTAGCTGAAATTTTGGTTTGAATTCTGACAAATATCGTATAGGAAATTGGCTGCGATTTTACAGTATACCAATTTTGATCGTTTTTCAGCCATCCATTTTTGATATGTCTGCTACCGTATAACGAAGGGAAGCCACACTATGAAATTTGAGCTCAATTATCTCAATTTCTATGCGAGACATCGGAAACTATTCATCTGACAGAACGCTTCTGATAATATGATAAACAGTTCATCAGTTTGTAACTTTTTTTATATCTTTAACAGAAAATGAGAGAAATTGCTCGGCGGCTCGGTATTGTAAGTTTGGGGGCCTTTTTATTAAATGTTTCACTTTGCTCCAGAAAAAAAAAATCTAAAATTTTCGTTAAAAAAATTGATTAATCCACGCGTGGCTTCTCATTTCCGCCAGATGCTCATTTCTTTTTTTTTTTCGCCAGAGAGCGCATTCTTTTTCTGTTGACTCCAGCCATCCAAACGTTTTTATTTTCATTTCCCTCTTTTTTTTAGCGGTGATTCTTTCAAATTTTTAATTTAAAAGCCTCACTTTTCCAATCTGCCGCATTGATGAGTTGGCTGCATTGACCATCGGCGTGAACGTCCCATCATCAATCCGATCATCGATGAAGTCGCAGAACTTGTTCATTCTTTCTGGAATACGGTCTTATTTGTGAATGAAATTGAGATATATATGTATTCAACCACTCACCACCGCACATTTTTTCTTCTTCCTAGTCCTTTGTGTTATACTCGGTTTCCCATCGTAGTAGTAGTAACAACGTCCCAAACACTGCCTCCTCTTTCTTCTCTCTTTCTTCTTGTGTCAACGCTTTTTTCTTCTTTCTCTCTCCTCTCCTTTCGAATGTAGGTTCGACGAAGTAGGATGGGCTGCGTGCTGGCCTTGGCCCAAACGAGCGCGCAGAACGACAGGACCCTTAGCAGATAGCATGCGCAGCCTCGGAGAGCGCAGACATTGAACTGACCAGCGCAGGGTGTGTCGTCGACTGTGGTGCGCTCGCGAGACCTTAGCAGAGACAGTCGACAAATAGTGTGGTGACCGGAGAGTGGGAAGACACTCGATGTTGTGGACACCAATACATTGACTGGCATAGAATAGAGAGCTGTTCTTGCTGCCCTCCTCCTTGCCTCTCATTTTTTGCCATTAGAACACCACGTACATGTTATCTATCTATTGATTCTCAACGTTTAATTTCGTTTTCCTTTTTTCCATCGACTGCGAAGGTCGTCTAACTTGCGTGTTAATCAGAGGAAATCCTTTTTGATAAATTAGAAGGTAACCGTAAGTATCAACAAGTTTCCGATACGTTGACATCAACCTCCAAAACCCGTTTTTAGCAATCGCGCCCCAGCGAACTCGGCTAGGTTCTCGCGCGCGTTGACTCAAAACATATGTTTATTCGACAATCAATTTGAAAATTTCAAGTTTCGTCTGGCCTAAAAGTTCGCGCGATTTTTGACAATTTGCGCGATTTTTGACAATTTTGACAGGGTCTACTTTCAAAATGGATTAGAAACACTAGTTGTCGTTCGAAGAATCGAGAACTACCGTAACCCGGAAATAGTTTCACTTGCCTGATTTTTTGTCACTATTTTGATTAGATTTCCCTCGTCGTGCCTGGCAAAAATTCACAATCTAAAAGCGGACGAAAATTGAAAAAAAAATCCGGAAAATGAAAATATCTCCAGAAAACGGTAATTGTAGTTCTGGGACCGTTGGTAGTGGCTATTAGCGGTCCTCTTCCACCACGCTGGCATTGTGTACAGCTGAAACAGCTGGAGCAGAGGTTCTCACATGCTCATGGATTATTATCTTTGAATCTGCCCGCTTCTAGAACTCCTCCTCGCTCTTCTGCCTTTCCCAGTTCTCCCCTTTTCCCTATCTTGATGAGGTGTATGCAAACCGCTGCCCTTGCTGTCCTCTTCCAATTCTGTTCTTCTTTTCCTTCGATAGCATTCCTAGTGCCAGCCGTCGCATAACGCCTTTTCTGCCTTCCAAACGTCACACACATTCTAATTTCCGCGCCCTTCTCTGTTTCTTCGATTTTCGTTTTTTCACACCAAAAACGGGGCGAGCTGCATTTTGTGTTAAGAGAGAAGCGGTGGTGGTGAAATTGACGGCCTGAGCGCTTCATTTTCCGTACGGCGGTTTTGGGAGTGCCATGGTGGCAGTGCCCGGCACTACGGAGGCCTAGAAGAGCCACTGGCTCTTCCACCCCTTGGTCAGCGTTTAATTGGCCGTTTGACCAGCATATGTTTTTTGATCAGATCGTTTTTTGACGGTTATGGTCAGTACCATGTGCACTTTTGTTCACGGAGATAAGAAATCTGCTGATAACCAAAATGAACTCGTTTTTGGTACATATTCTTGAGAAAAATTCTCTGATGAACTGTTTTTATTAGATTTTGTGTGTCTTGGCAAGGTCCAGTTACCGTCACCGTGTAAAAACCATTTTTTCTTGTCTGTTTTTCTATTCTCGAAGTTGAGCAAGAATTGGAAGAAACTTATCGACCAACCTAATAGTTCAACCTCCCCATTCATTTTTCCTTCATGATCCACTTTGCTTCCCCTCTATTTCTGCTCTCAAAATTTATTCTAAAACTTATTATCAATTTTTCAGATGAATGATCAAGAACGGGTTCAGTGTCTGTATAATGCATTGGTGGACGACAACTATTCTCGAATTGTGCACCTTATGCATCGAATACACGAGGCATCAGGCGAACTTCATATTCATCGTCAAGCGATTGCGGCTGTGATGATGTAAGTCACTGGATCTCGCTGTAGTTTATTCAAAATCTCATTTGCAGATTCGGAACGAAATCTCCAAATTATGCCTCCTATCTTCACAAAATAGGCGCCTTCATCCCCATTGATATGTACAGACAGGAACGTGTGAATATCATGGCTCACATCCCGGACTGGATCAAACAACAAAGAAGTCTTCACAACAAATGTGTCCTCACTATCACATCTATCATCACCGAAACGGATCCATATGCGTATGCCGAAGCAAAGAGAACTCTGGGAGCCATGATTTTGCCTCTGGCTCATTGTAAGCATTTGTGATTTTTCATAGATATTGTATGATTTCTTTCAGCATGCGTTCACAATCAACTGGATCCTTTCATCACTGACCGGCAACGAATCGATATTCTGAGATATTTGGAGAAATACGTGAAACCAGATTGGAATGATGAGCAACTGCGAATTGTTGACAGCACCTTCTGCACGGTGAGCTGCTGCTTCCCATATGCTGTTAATATAACAATTTATTTGTTTCAGCTTGCTAAAAGAGTACAAGCACACGATTTCCCGGAATTCATGGAAACCGTGAATGCATCGGAGAACTATTGTTATCATGCGTTGCTTGCATCACTGACCCACCTCGTCGATAGAAATCTTCTGCGTGCCAAAGACGCGATGAAGTTCATGATTAAAAAACATCATTTGGAAGATCGTGAGGAGATCGGATTGCTTGGCACGGCATTGAAAGCGACGATTGAGGAAGAGTTTTTGTTTGCTGTAAGTATTGCTAAGTCGTTTTTCAGTGAGTATTGTGAGGTTTTTCAGCTTGTGAAAACCATGAACGTCTACAATATTGATCGTCTGCTTCACGAGCTTATCAAGACTGGAGCTATGGATCGTTCAGTCATTGAGACAGTTGCTGAACGTCACATCAAACGACTGAGAACAATGATGGCTGAAGTAAGGATAAGCGATGAAAAAGAGAAAACTATACTAAGATTTTCAGGCGCCTGCTACTCACGCATTGATCTACCTTACTCGTCAATGTGCTCTCACCAAATACTGTGCTCAGGAGAAGAATGCAGTGCTACAGAAATCCGTTGAGTTTGGAGAGCAGTTCGTCGAATTTATGGATGAGCTACAGAAACGAGTTTTGTGCAAGGTGAGTATTATATACAGTAGTAGTCAATAATTCATACAAAAACGTATGTTTAGCCAATTTTCAGTCATTCTGAACATTTTCAAGAGTCTGGAGCTCGGTTTCCAAGTTTCCGATCACTTTGTGAATTTTGGGAGGCGTGAATCAGACCTAGACTAGAAATTTTACATTCACAGAAATTTTTCAAATCCCTAGTTTCTCAGCTATTTGCCGATTTCTGAAAGACACCTGTTTTTTCACGTGTTTGGTAGAAAACTGCCCAAAAATGCTTGTTTTTCAGGAGATCGCGAGTAGCTGAAAAACTAGAAACATTCAAAAATTCTATGATTTCCAGGGGTTCAGTATAGATTTGGTTTAGACCTACCGAAATTCTGAAAATGATTGGAAACTTGATAACCGAGCTACGGTCCAGTATCTAAAGATATATGTGTAAAAGGGTACATCAAGTTATTAGCGTACATTTGTTCTAAAGATACTTGGGATTTTGTGGTGCGGAAGTGCGGGGACGAAAAAGCATATTTTTTACATACTATTCAGCATTTTGCTCAAATTTACAGGCTTAGTTTTAAACTCCCCACACCCCAAGATCCCATGCACCCTCTGAACCAATGTACCCTAAGAACTCGATGTACCCTTTTCCAATGCACCCTCGGATCCTGGGCCCGAGCCCTAAAAACTTGAAATGTTCAAAAATCAACTGAAAAATATGTTTTTGTATATCATACGGACCAGTACTCCATACTTTCTCCCCTAAAACATAATGTTTCAGACTCTGGCAACACTGAGCTTCCCAAAGCGCGAATGCTCGGTTCAAGGAGGCGACAAACTATTTGTATTCTTGTTCAGTAGTCTTATGGACTATGTACCAAACGTACCGCATTACTTCGTCGTGGACGCTGCTTACTATCACAGTGTTCTAGTCTGCCTGGACAACTTGTACAATCTGGATCGGCGTGATAGATTGCGAATGACTTCGATAGACGCAAACTGGAAGGATAAGTAAGATTCCAAATTTTCTTTGTCGGCTTCTTTTCAACCTGTGACTTGATTTCAGACTTAAACTAACCAGGTATTGGCATTTGGTGACGTCCCAAAATCTCAAACACGTTTTTGACAAGGCTTACGAACGTGGGGAATTCCTGCGTGCCAGGAGATTCCGACGACTGCAAAATGCTGTCTGTGAGAATGGGTAAGAGCATTTTTTATAGTTTCCTATTCATACAGTTTGATTTCCAGAAAACTACTTGTACATTTTCTTGGGCACCTAAGAGATGTTGATCTCCCATTAATCATGCCACATTTGTATGAACACGATGTGATCTTCGCCGGTAAGAGATTCTCACAGTTGTCGTTGATATGAATTTTGTGTTATTTCAGAGGAATTGTACACTACAGCCTTCAACACCCTACTTCAGATCTCTTTCACACAAATCCCATTACCCGGAACACCAGTTCTTCGTAGAGATCCTCCAACGACACGTGCTGAAAGTGATGACGATGAGAGTGATGACGATTCAAATGATAATAATGAAAGTGCTGATGATGACAGTGAGACTGAAGAAGAGGAGCATCAATCAGATGGTGATTTTGATAGTGCTGATGAGGACAGTGAGAATGAGGAGGAGGAGGAGAATCAATCAGATGGTGATAGCGATGATGAGGATAGTGAAGTTGAAGAGGATGACGATGTGGAAGATGGCGATGTGCAAAATCGAGCGGATGCTGCTGGTGGTGATGATGATGATGATAAAGAGGAAAGTAGTGAGGATAGTGGAGTCGATGAACACGAAGTGGCTCCTATCCTGGATTTCAACCATACCGTCGTTGGCCGAGATGAAGAGATCGTTGTGCGTCTTCCGCGTGTCATTCCGAGAAGGGCATGGCAACAAATAAATGTCCCACGACAAGAATTCCACGATCCTGAGGAAGATAGAGTCTCTCCTGAAGCTGGCGACGATGAGAATGAGAGGACTCCAAGCTGGAGATGGCTTTATGCGAGATATAAAACGGATGCGGACGTCACTGAGGCACTTGACGCGGCTCGATTGAGAAGATGGCGTCGGGCATTTTCGCATAACGATGGAAGCATTGCTCGGCTGAACTTGGTCGATGGAGTTCTTCATATCCGTGAAGTTGAAGTGGTGGTTCACGTCTTCTTGTGTTCGATTCTAGGTATTACATTACGTCCTGAGATCTACGAACGTAATTGAACCGAATACTCTCGTTTTCTCTGTTCCATCCTATGTTTTCCTATTCCTTTTTTCACTCTCTATCTCTCGCGCAAGCGCTCACACAAACAAACACGTTGCAATTGATTGGTTTTTTTTTCTATGTGAACTGAACTGTCTAGTTTAGTTTTTTCTCACACCTTATATTTTTCGCCCCCTATGAAATCACATTTTCTTGTATTTCAATCAATATCACACCCCCCCCCCCTAAATGAAAGTTGTACTGCTCGAATAAAAGTTTTAAAATAATAGTAAGCGCTTAATTTTCCCTTTTCTTTCACAATGGTCATTTTATCCATTTCATTCTTACCTTCTTTCCTTCCTAAAGCATGCAAAAATTTCACCTGATTTTCCAGAAAAAACCATGTCCGTCGCCTGGGATGTGCAAAACGGTGAGCTCGACGCTGTCAAGAAATCGGTCAACGCTGGAAATGTCCACGAAGTGTACAACGGTCGTACTGCTGTGCAAATTGCCGCCGACTATGGACAGACTGCTGTGATCGACTATTTGATCAGCATTGGAGCTAACATCCAGGTTTGTGTGGTGTAGAAGCATATTTAGATTTTTAGTTTTGTTGGTTTTAGGAGAAGGACAAGTACGGGATCACTCCATTGTTGTCGGCTGTCTGGGAGGGTCATCACGATGCTGTCAAGTTGCTTCTCGAACATGTGAGTTTTTGTAAGATCAGTTTTTTAGAACTCCGGAAAGAAAACTTTATTTGAAATTTGAAACGTTTTTTAATTTTGAAGACGTAGCGCGCCGTCATTTACTGTGAATTAATGTGGTTAATTGAGTAGGTGTTTCGGTAACGTAGTAGCATCTTTGCTAACTAAGTAACGATGTCGCTAGCTGAATGACGATCTCGCTAACTATGTAGCGGTTTTGTTAATTCGGTAGCGTTGTCGCTAACTGACCAGGGAATGGTGTAATTCGGGTATGGAGAGATGACACAAATCCTATACCGCTGGAAAGCTGAGAAAGAGTTGTTCACAAGTATGCAATCAGAATTTTTCAAACGGTGACCAGCTCGGAGAAGTTCAAGTTCAAATCTCTGAAATCACCATTTTTCATGCAATTTCTATAGAATTTTCAGTTGTTTTTGATAAGATTTCATTAAGTGTTTACACGATTCAAAGTTTCTTATGAAATTGAAGGGAACAATGGTGAATTCCGAGCATTGGAGCTGAATTGCTTTGAGTTGGTCGTCATTTAGCAAATTCTGAACTCTAATTCGTAGATGACTTTTTCTCAGCTTTCCAATAGTAGAGGTCATGTGTTAAAACTCCATACCCGATTAACATCATTCCCTTGTGAGTAAGTGGTGCCGCTAACTGAGTTTTAAAACTATTTAGAACTTTTTGCTCCACCAAATTTCGTTTATAACAACTCTTGCCCCTTCGAATATTGTTCGCGATGCCGTGTGTCAACCAAATATGATTTCAGAATCCTTTTAGATCAAAAACCTTGTAAACCTCCCCCAGCCAATCTAAAATGATTTCTTTTCAGGGTGCTGATCGCTCAATCTTCGCTCCAGACGGCACTGCTCTTATCGACTGCACCGAGGAGGAATCGATTCGTGAGCTCCTCAAACAGTAGGACCAATACTCCAATAACCACCTTCTTCACTGCATAATTATTCCACTTCCATGCTTAATTTTATATTTATTCCTCAATCTCTCTCACGCGGCATTTTATATACTTTTTCTCTCTTCCCTCTCATTCCCCGTTTGGATTATTTTCACTTTTTCCTCCCCCCAGTTCTCCGTATTCTCGCTTCCCCTAGCGCGGTTGTGATGTGTCTAAGTGTCAATCATCGATTCATCGTCGTCGATCCTAGTCAACCCGTTCAATCTTGTCACATATTTGCTTCCGATGCACTGCTAATTTTCAGTATTTTTCTCCGTGTTCCAATCACTCGGTTTCGCTTTTGCAGCTTTACTTTTTGTCGCTTTATCTGCCCTTTCTCCCTTATCACTATCATGCTTGTAAAAATATTAAAGCTGTTTGCTTCCAGAAAGAGGATTAGTTTTGATTTTTCTAAATTTTTATCACGTCAAACAATCGTCAACGTTATATTTGAACTCGCAATTTTTGTTCTTTGCAAATTATCGAAAAATGCCAGAACTGAAGGATAAAAATCGAATGCTTAACTATGACTACGATAGTCACAAGCACCTCCTTTACTGGCCTGAATCCAATAGATATAAGGTAAGATTTTGATTTTTTTTCTTTCAAAAAATTCCATGCGCCTTTAATGTTGAAACAGTTGAAAAGCTCTTTGTTAAAGTCGCATAGAACTTCTTGCAAAGGTAGGCCTAGCGGAAATGGTCTGAAAAACTCTAAACTTTTTTACTGCTTTTGCTTTTTTCTGCATCAGCAAAAAGCCTGCAAATCGCTGAATAATCTCATAAAGTATGAAATTCAGACTACAAAACCGGAAACACGTGGAACTATGCAGTACACAATGCCAGGAATAAAAGAAGAATTCATCAGAAGTCCCATTGATCATCGATACCAAGAAACATTCACAAAATTCTTCTCCTCTTATGATCTTGACCTGAACCAAAAAGGATTGATTTGGTTTATTGTGAGTTCTTCATCTCCGCCCAAAATTTGAATCCAAATGACATTTTCAGAAAAAAGGAGTACTAGAAGGAGCTCTCAATGGAACATCGGACATGCTGACTTGGCTAGGACAAGGGAAAGATAAAGCTGGGCGACCATCAGAAATCACCCAGATCACTATGGAGTTGTGGACTCTTCGCTTCCAACTTTTGCTCAATTTACGAATGCATGCGCAGTTGCTAGCTGAGTTGGCGGCGTTTGAAGATCTAGATGCTCCCGATTTGTTTTATCAGTACAAGTCTGCAGACAAGACAGGCAATTAATTTTCTTATCAATTGACCTGAACAAATTCTCTATTTGTAGGTAGTTTGGTTCCGTTTTCACTGCGAATCATTCACGCCGAGGCTCTCCGATTCTCCCCTTTTCCGTGGCATAGTATGATAAGAATCGAAGCATTGCAGTCGCAAGTTGAACAGGTCAGTGAAGACATCAACAACACTTTTAACAAGTGAATTTCCAGATTGTCAACATTTTTCGGATGCAAAACGCGCCGGCGAGTCAAATTGAAGACTGGGAAAAACGATTGCAGTGTGTCAAGTACTTGTTCGTACGAGTACTTCACGAACTAGGAGTATGATTGAAAACTCAAGACAAAGAAATGATTGAAAGGCTTTCAGGAGTACAAAATCGCAATCAAAACGTTGGACAAAGCACGTCAAGAGACAAAGAATCAAGAGGAGAAGGTGGTTTTGACTCGAGCACTGATGAGAATGGCCATGCAAGCCGGGGATGAGAAAGCTATGCATTATTTTGCGGAGAAAGCAAGTCATTTGTCGAATGGGACCAATTTAATGATTGTGCATAAGTGAGTGTTGTATGAAGCATTAAGAAATACTGTACCGGACGTTTTGACCATATTAAGGAGTCTGAAGCTTGGTTGTCAAGTTTCTGATAACCTTGAAAACTTTGGACGGTGTAATATAGATCTAGATTTGGAAACTTCGAATTCACAGAATCTTTTGAAAAGTCCTATTTTTTGATAGCTACACATTTCTGTAAAACAACAAGCCGAAATGGGGTTCACTCAGAAACAGACAAAATTGCTGAAAAACTAGGAATTTAATAAATTCTGTGAATGCAAAGTTTTCATTCTAGGTCTGTTATACACACTCTTTTGAAAACTGAAAAATAAGTTTTTTCGAAGAAAAAACATTTTCAGAGCCATGAGGAGTATTTTCTTGGGATCCAACAATCATGCACAAGATTATATTGGAAGGATAAAAGAAAATGAGGATCAAACGCCGCAATTCCTGAACACAAAATCGATTATTCAATTGTATACAGGAAGAGCAAGAGATGCTGTGCAGACAATCAGTATGATTCGACCGGTGAGTTTTCAGTTTCCGGGGCTACTGTACTAGAAACTGATTAGGCCTTCTTGGAAGTGCTCAGCTCAGCCGCAAAACAGCACAGACTATGCAACCTGTTATGAAAGGTCATTAAAGTTTGGAGAAATTTTTCTCGGTTCCTGTCAAAAATATAAAAACGTGATCAACTGAAAAATTGTTAGCCATAATATCAGTAAGGTTTTCTTTGTTGACACATTTTTGATATCTTGCACAGTAGTAGTCAAGGAAAATCGCCTAAAACTTGACAGGCCGTGTTATAAAAGATTTTTCAGTAGCAGTTTATTCTTGGAATATTATAGCAAGTCATATAGCAAAACAGAGAATAAAATGCACCACATTAAATATACTGTCAAATTCCATATTCCACTTTTTCTGTTCCAGATTGTGCCTGGTCCCACCACAACAAACCTAAAAACTATTGCTGAATTATGCTATTCCACTGCCGCAAAGGATGAACTTCTTATCAGATAACTCTGTCCCAAACTGTCTAATCATGGTTTTTCGGTGCTTTTATATAATCAAAATCTAGTCTAATCCCCCCGTCACTGGTCCTATCGGTGCCAGCAAGGGTTGTGATGGTCGTAATACTAATGTGTGCTAAACTTTTATTTTGTCATAATTTCTTATGGTATTTAATAATTTATTTGTATGTGTCAAATGAATAACAATTTTTCATCGCAGTAAATTATCAAGAAAACTTATGTAGGCAATTGAGAAGCGAAGGATTTCAATCTTGGAGAGTTTTTTCTCCACAGGAAGTGTTGGTAGCAAAGCTCGCAGTTGAGAGAAGGCCAGGTTGAACGATTCGACTCGAATTCTGGAACTATTGGACTGGAATTCGGAAAAAAATAACATTTGTTAGATTACCTCTCTCTAGTGGCGTGTAAATTACGGTATTTTGGGGTGGCTCGTCTCCTTTTCCGTCTCTCAGCTTTCGAAAGCTTACGGTATTCTTCAGATGTAGTGTCCAATCCTCCATCTTCCATTAGCATGGTTTTCTGAAAATTATATGCTACAAAAAAGGAAAAAAAATAGGCTCAAAACTCACCGAATCTCACAAAAATAACAGATTTTCCTGTGTGAAAATGAATTAGATCCTGAATCCAGAGGGGAAGGGCGATGAGCAATTTTATTGCTCATAACACTAATTGAGTTGGCCCATGTCCATATGGGTCTCTTTTTTCGTGCGCCGCCGCCACTAGGGGATTACCTATTTCGAGTGGTGTCGGAAGACATTGTAATACGATTTTATTACGAGAGAAGACAAAAGAAACAATAAGATGAGAGATTTTATATTACTCGTAGGATGACACGGGTGAGTTTTCTGAGGATTCGAGATAGGAATAATTTTGGGGAAAAAATTAATTCAAGTTTAAAGGGAAGCTTAGTACTGAAACGCTGTATTCTCATATGCAGACACTGAGTTGGACCGTTTCATCCGTTTCATCACAGCATTTCCATTCTTAGTGATGCTACTTGCAGTTTTCGGAGCATCTCCATTGTGATTATGTACACCGTTTTGGATGACTTGGTGCACCTTCATCTCCATTTGCTCTTTTTCCTTTTCAGCTGCTTTTCGAGCTTTCCTTCTGAAATAAAAACAGTGTTTGAAAAAAAAACCGTTTTTGCTCATATATAAGCTCATCCTATACGTGTACTTTGAGCTTATTATCTCAGTTCCTATAAGAAATATAAAATCTCTGTCAACTGATAAACTTTGAGAGATATTATGATGAAAATTTATCAGTTAAACATTGTTTGATATATTTCGAAGAAACCGAGATAATTGAACTCAAAGAATACGGTAACCCGAATTCGGCTTACTTGTAATAATAATATTCAAATGCAAGTGTGATAATAGAAAGTGCAATTCCCGCCAGGATGACAATAAATACTCCTCCAATATTTTGAATGGAAATTCCATCTGATTCATCGGACGAATCAGGACAATTGACTTTGTTCGGGTTATCAGTCCACCATTTTTCTTTCAACGTTTCCAATCGCCGTTGGTTCAGTAGCATCAGAATTCTAAACTTTGTAAAAAATTAATTTTTTATCTATTTTTACTCTTACGCGCTAGAAATCTTGTCTTTCAAAATATGTCCACTTTGTACAGCGATCGCATACGGTTTTCGAGAAAATTCCGTTCCCACTTGTTGAAGTTTGCAATTTGTCAAAGCCGCGTATTTAATTTCAGTGGCATCTCCAATAAACGCAAATCCATCCACCGAGTTCAGCACGCGGTCCACTGCAGCATCCATATCTGGCGGCAGTTTTGACTCTTGCATGTATCTCCACATATTGGTGAACTTGTCAGATACTGGATAATCCCAAACAGCCAATTTCGCTCTGTCTCTTGGGGACATACTTTCGTTCAGTGACATTTCCTTCCACATGCTGAAAATGGATTGAAAATAGGGAACTTAGAAAGCTGGGCTCACTTATAAAACGTCTCCTCAATTTCCGCCATTCTCCGGAAATACGTTTCAGACGCGCTTCCTTTTATAGGTGCGTACTCGATTTTGTATTGCTTGGCTAGATCGTCCAAGGAACTGAAAATCATCTTTATTACTTTTTAGGCTAGTTTTAGTGTACCTTATAGGTTGTTCTAGACGTGAGACGGTCAGGAATGCAGCCAAATTAGCAGTGTAAGAAGCGATTATAATGAAACCAAATAACCACCAAGTTGCAGCAACAAGCCGCCCGGAAATGTTTTTCGGAGCTTCACCGCCACCTGAATTAAGGGTTTCAACATTTTCTATCCACAGAAAAACTAACCTTGTGGTGTTAACGACGTCATACAAAACCAAAGACACTCTTTCAAGCTGAATTGTCTTTTCTCAATATCATTTTGATATCTGAAAGCAATACAAAACACAAATCACAAGTTTCTCAAGTGCACCTCACCTCTCCTGGTTATTTGTGAACGAGTAGGGACTAAAACGATCAAATATCCATAACAAAACACTCGTGAACAAATAAGCGGCCACAATACACAGCCAGACGGGCCATTCCAGAACTTTCATGAATTTAAAAAGCGAATACTCAACATCAGCCTTCTTCATAAGGATAGTGGTACCAACTAGGTCATAGTAAGGAACTGTGAAATCCACGTCATTCTCTCGCTCAGCCATTACACTCAATGGTGCCAATGCGATATCGGCTGAGCCAGATACTAGTGCTCCAATGAGCCCATTCCAATTTCCATTGTCATCCATGGTACCAAAACTTCCATCTTCAACTTCATAGATGGTATATGTGAAGTTCACTTCTACTTGTATCATGTTGATCAAGTCAATACAGTAACCCTCATAGGGAGTGTTAGGGTCACCGGTTCTTTGTACGAATGGTGGTTGCTGAAATTAATCAGGAATTTTCCAAAAATTGAGTTTTCGACTTACAATGAGAGTGACCACCCGAAAAATATTCAAATTCCTGACGTCTACTTGTAATGTTCCGTACATGACGGATAGTTTTGAGAGGGGTGTCCAAACTCCGACTTCTTTGTTGAACAGGGCATCCTCGTGCTCTCGGTTTCTATCAATCTTGTAGATTCTCACTTGCACATCCTAGAATTTAAAAAATTACAGTACCAGTGTATTTTTTCTACCAATTTGCGTTTCTTTCAAGAGTTTGGAGCTCAGCTGGCAAGCTTTTGATCACTTTGAAAATTTTGGAGGGAGTAAAACAGACCCAGATTGAAAACTTGCATTCATAGAATTTTCAGAATATTTCTAACTTCAGCTGTTGGCTAATTTCGGAAAGATTCGTGTTTTTTTTTATGTTTTCAGTACGAGAATGAACCAAAATGAGTGTTTTTTTAGAAATCGGCGAATAGTTAAAAGTTTAAGCTTTCAAGGTATTTCATGAACTCGATTTTTGTTTGGGTCTTTTTCACACCCTACAAAATTTTCAAAGTGATCGGAAACGTGCCAGCCGAGCTATATACTCCTGAAAGTGAGAGAAATGGCAGAAGAGCAACTAAAAACACGATTTTGTATATCTTAAGAGATTTTTGCACCTGGAAAAACACATTATTCCCTGCTTCCGAGTAATTTCCATATTCATGAGCCGGATCTCCCAAAATCACTTCTCTCACTGTAGTCGTGATATTCGGTTCGGATGGTCCCGCTTCACAAGTGAACGTTGGAAGAACATCAAATGTTGCATTCATCTGTCTTATGGTCTCAAATGCATATCCCATTACATTCATATAGAATGCAACATTGAGCTGCAAAAAAGGTCACGTGGGTTCTCCTCCAAAAAAAGGAGTAAAAAGTTTACCGAGTCCCATCCATTAATCGAGTAATCCAACTCTAATCCAATTTCATTTCTGAACAAATAGTCATCCAAATCTCGAATTTCCATTATTTTGCCGACTGGAAACGGACGCAACCAAAACATAAATGCCGACTCGCAACTGTCGCATTTGAACGCGGTAATGTCCTAAATACGTGGAAAATGGAGAAGAGCTAAAAATTTGAGCTAAACCTTTGTGAGCACATAAATATTGAAAATCCGTTGTTCGATGTAGTCAGATGACTGAAAATTTGAAAATTTGGATTTTGAAACAAAATAAAATAAAAAAGAGGAAACTACCTCCAATGTAAATCTCTCCACATTTTCAGTCTTTGCAACTAGAATCAAAGAATTGATAGATTGCATTCTGAGTTGCGTGATTTGAGCTCGCATTTTGAGTACTGTAGTTTCCATTTGCATGAATCGAACACCAGGTAAAGCAGAAAATGCTCCACGCCAGGCATTGAAATCAGCAGCTGAAAATGAAAAGAATTTATAATTTCTTTCACTCCAAAGTTATTTTTGAAGTGCTGAAAAGTAGAAATTTTGTATTCCTGAAAAGTACAGTTGACAGTTTTTTGTTATCTCTAGTAGAAATTGAGATAATTGACGTGAATGTGCCAGTATTGAAGTTAATTGAAGCTCTATTTTTATTCAATATTACTCGTGATTTTCGGAAGATTAAAACGTTCTGGATTAGTTTTTCAGTACTTGAAAGACTATCTTTGGGCTTTTTCAGACTTTTTAAGACCAGACTCAAGGCTACAGTAATTGTTATCATTATTGTGATAATACGCTTGCCAGGAACGGAGTGCCATTAAAAATTGTTCTCAAAATATATCTTTAAAATTTCAAAATTTATTTTGCTTATGGAAATCTCAGCCCGGCCAGGCCAGGCTCTCCGGCTCAGCCCTGATTTTCAAGTTTGCTGAAAACTTACGAAATAGATTATCATAAAGTACTGTGCTGTTTGGTGTGATACTTAAATCCGCAAAAATATCCGTTATCACATTTTGAAATACCAGCGTAGACAGAACCATGGTCGTGTAAGATGGTGATGAAATCGTTTGAAGAGTTGTAGTTTCTGCAAAAAACGCATTTTCTTTCAATTTTTTGAACTAGACCCTTCTGACCATTGAAATTAAGAGGCAGTGCCCAGTAATTGAGATCCACTTGAATCGTTGGCACTTGTGATATTCGTGCCAGTTCAGCGACTAAACCCATCGACCGCGACGAGCGGCACACGCTTATGACAAAACTGACGTTCTGCATTTTTGAGCAAACTGAATGAAATATGATTTGAAAAAAATGTGAAACTTCTAATTTCAAATTCTGGGTCACTTACGAATGTTAATGTCTGATGTTTTATTAAAATCGAAGCGGTCTAGAGTGATGGAGTCTACAGGAAACTTGTCCATGAAAAACATTTTACTAATGTTCAGATGACGAAGTGCAGATTTTGCAAATGTATCATTTTTGTCCAATGTGACTACTGAAAAGTTTAATTTCATCTTCAAATTATTCATTTTTCTTAGAAATTCTTACAAATATTCTGTGCTTGCACATCTTGGATTTGAAATATCATGAAAAGTAGGAGTACAAAAAAGTAATAGATCAAAATACGGAACTCTCTGGAACAACGGTTAGGGGACATTTAGGTTGAAAATGGGGAAATAATTTTGATGTGAATGCTCGGAGGTAAAATGCAGAAAAAGAGAAGATATCGGATTTCGTGCGCTCAGGGGGCAGGTAACTCTAGAATAGGCTCTTCAGAATGCATAATCTCTCCATAGGGGGTTGGTTGGATGGTTTGGCTCATAGCCCTCATTTCATTATTTGCGATTAAAAGCAGAGAAGGGGGGAAATGTAAGAAGAGGTTCCATCCGGTCACAGGGTAGAGACAGAACATTAAAAATTAGGGAGTTGTGAGATTTTTTTCTAATAATTCAAAAGTAAAATATTATTTTTGTCAAGCGGCAATGAACCTTGACGGAAATGTATTTAAAGGCGCATGGTTGGTTTTGCAGCATAAAAAAAGCAAAAATCAAGATGTTTTGAGATACGGTATCAAAGGCGCACTCATTCATTTTTTTTAAACACTGTCTTCATTGCTGGACTGACAATGCGCCTTTAAATATATTTTTGTTCAAAGACTCAACACCGCCAGCAGGCTTGCTCGGAAAAACATTTTCGGAAAATCGGATATCCGAAATTTTTCCCGAATTTTTTCTTTGGAAAATCGGATATCCGAAATTTTTCCGAAACTTTTTTTCGGAAAAAATCGGAAAAATCGGAAAAACATCAAAACAGCCCAAAATTTGTCCGAAAGCGATTTTTTCTGTTTTTTTATTACAGTTGTCATTTTATGGACTTTTCCAAACGAGAAAATATCAATGTGAGCTAAAACACAGCCATAGAAACCAAAATTTCAAAAATTGTTCGACTCAATTTTCAAAATTTTCCGTATTTTTTGTCCGATTTTCCGAAAAATCTGGACGAAAAATTTCCCGTCGGGAAAAATTATCCGAAAAAAAATTCGGAAAAATTCCCGTCGGGAAAATTTATCCGAAAAAAAATTCGAAAAATTTCCCGTCGGGAAAATTTTCCGGAAAAAGTCGGAAAAATCGGAAAATCGGATATCCGATTTTCCGACTCCGAGCAAGCCTGACCGCCAGGCAAGAATAGAAGTTTAGATAATAAATAGATGGAAAATATCATAAATGGCTAAAAATTTAAGTTTTCGATGTGATTGATTGGCGTGGAGTACGGTTGGAGCCGATCGAGTGATTCTCAATTCCAGCATCAGAAACTGGTGTATACGATAGTTGCCCCTTCTTCTTGAGCTCATCTTCCGCTTCGCTTGTCGGTGATTTTCTTCCGGATTTCTGAAAAATAAATGTCGGACTAAATGTTCTGACGGAACTCGTAAATCTACCCCTGGAAAAATAAGATCATCATCTTCATCTTCCTCATTAACCGAATCATCTTGTCGACTTTCACAATTTCTCGGAGATGGGATTCGCGGTGGACCATGTCTAGAGACTACGAAGAACGTTTGGATGGTCTGGTCGTCCTGTAAAAATCTTAGATTTGTCGTTTTGGTAACCCGTACCACACCTTAATCTCAATTTCATCCCTCATCTCAAACTGATAGAGGCCGGGATCCGATTCTTCGATTTTGTTGTGCGTCGTCTCGCTGACCAGAATTTTCATTGGCTGAAAACTCAAAATACAAAGTTTTGCTCCTTCTATCGCTAACTCACACTTGAACTCTGTTCCATCTTATTGGCCACATATACCGTTTCCCCAAAAAGACAGTATCTGGGCATGCTTAACCCAACCACACCAGCCACCACAGCGCCCGAATGAACACCGGCACGAATATCAATTCTTGGAACTTTGGCATTCATGTTGACCATCTTTGCCGCTTCAATTAAGAATTGCGAGGCACAATCCAGAATGAACTCGGCATCATGCTCGGTTTTTGTTGGTGCCCCACTGACCACCATATACGCGTCTCCTATAGTTTCCACTTTGTACACTCCGTGATCATCAATAATTTTGTCAAAGTTGGTGTAGATCACTTTCAAGAACTCGATGACTTCAAGTGGTGTCAATGAGCTACACATTTTTGTGAACTCCACAATATCGGTGAAAAGAATGGTCACTGAATCGAATCTCTGAAATGTTTCAAAGTAGTATCAGTCCCCATTCTGGCAGAAGGGTCACAAAACCTCGCAACATGCCACAGCGCTCTCGCCATTCCTTAACTGATTAGCCACACTTTTTGGCAACATTTGATAAAGCAGTTTGTCGGTTCGCCGACGCTCTTTCTTCAGACGATTCATATTTTCTCTCATGTTACGACTCTTTTGCGCTTCCTAAATTGACACATAAAATGACACGAACGAACTTTGACCCTAGTGTTACCTGGTGCAAAAGTAGTTTGAGTTCTGCAGCTTGTTGAGTGCTGGCCAGCACCAGATCTCGACTCGAGTCGTGCAGTGCGAAGTCGTTGATAAATAGACCAGACTTGTACATTTGTGGCAAGTGACTCATGCTGAAATAGGAAAGTTTCTGGAAAATTAAAGGGAAATGATACAAACACAGGAATGCCAACGTAGCAAATGCTTTCCCATTCTTCCATATAGAACATTTGGCCTTTGAGGGACAGGAATTTTTCACGCTCCTGATCTCCCATTCTATGACGCTCCTCTGTCACTAAAAATGAGGATTTTTTTGGTATTAGAATAAGAGCAGTTCCGAAACTACAGTACCGGCAAAAATAGTTGAAGTTTGCCTAGATTTTGGATGACTAGAAATACAGTACCTGCTCTAATTGAACCTTTACCTATGCGTGCATTTTGAGCTCTATTATCTCGGTTCATATGAAAAATAGAGACAATCTGTCAGCTAATAAAATGTTGATGATATTATTATTAATAGTTTATCAGTTGACAAGTTTTTGATATCTTCTACAGAAATGGAGATAATTCAGCTGAAATTTCAATCGTCTTGAAAATACGGTACATTTATTATAGTTGTGAGTTGTCACATTTGGATTATTTCAAAAGTAGTACATTGATTTTAACTTTTCTAACAAATATAATTTGAAATAAGCTGAGCGCTTCAAGGTGGCAATAGTCTGAAATCTGTGAAATATCTTCAAGTTCTGGCATATGGCTGGTTTCAAGAAGATTATCTCATCTGAATTACCTATTTTCTCTAATAGAAGCCCACTCAATCCGACAACTTGAAGCTCTATTATCTCGATTCTTGTGAAAGATATCGAAATGCTGTCTACTGATAATTTTTTATAGATTTGCAGAATTTTTATATCTTTCACAGAAATTGAGATAATCATGCTCAAAGAGCACTTATAGGTTGAACTTCTTTCAGGGCAAATACTGCAAATTTCTAGTCATCCAAATATTCTCCACTAATATTTGTAAAATGGCTAAATTTTGCCGATACTGTAATTCCATCTGACAACATTGTCTCACTTTGGTCGGTATCTGTAGTCTTGTACACTAGAATTCCATCCTCATCTTCTTGGATCGGTTCACACGAGATTAACTCAAAAATGTTGTTCGAGTGTAGCATGATCTGAAATTCGCCTTTTCCGTATTTTTTTTTTGCATAATTCTCATGCAAAATATTCCCTGCTATTCCTGACGAAAACATGCAAACTATTCTTCGGAAAGGGTGTTTCCGGTTTTCATAGAGAAGAAGACTATCTCACAAAGGACGACCGGACAAGAAACCGACAACTTATGTGAGATATGGGCGCACCCACACCCTATATTTCACAAAACACAATCACACCTATCAAAGATACCTCTTCCCAACGGAATCTGATGAAAGGTCTCATCAGAAGAAACGTTTGATTGATCTTCTTCCCAACGACACCGGCCATCACACGTAGGAGTCCGATTCCAATGTTTCTGAAAAGGTTCCCTATCCCTTTGAAATTGTTTTATAAAGTGTAAAAGCGAAGAAAGAGCCCGCGGTCTGTCACTGCTCAAACAAGCCCTCTCGCCCCGTTCGCTATTGATTCATTCAGTTCTGCACCTTCCCTCCATTTTCAATATTAAAACCGGCGGCACTTTCAAACATTTTTTTTGGGAAAGAATGCAAAGAAAAAAAAAGGAAAAAACATCGCGGAGGCGGATTTAAACTAGGTGTATGTGTTGTTTTTTTCTGTCTCTATAAACTCGCTGTCGTTTCCAAACCTTATTCGCATTCCGCGATTGAAGACGATGATGAATGGGAAAATGTCGAAAAAGATGTCGGATGTGATCTTCACCTTCTCGAGAATCGAATCGTTTAGATTACGGTACGCGGTATTCTGAACCGATGGGAAATTGGGAAAAGATGTAAACAAGAAGATACCTGTCTGTTGAAATCAAGATTGTTGAAATGCAAACGCATAATGACATGTTCTAAATTCATGTCATGCTCGATATCCAACAACTCGATGACGACTTCCGTTTGGAATAGTTCTTGGGCAATGTTGCGAATTTGACCTTGCACGTAATGCAAAAATCCACGACGTTTACTTCTGAAGAGATGAGTTTGAACTACAGGAAAATTTCAAAGTCTTCACAGGATTTTTTGGGATTGATGAAGTAGATTTTCATGATTTAGTAACCCAGGAAATTTGAGGAACACAATTTAAATTTGATTGAAAATTTCAGATGTTCTCAATTTGAGTATTCTGTGAGGATCCGTTTGGTTTGCTAATTATTGATCCCACATTTTCAGTCACTGATAATACCATATTCCCTATCAGGAGTGAATCCAAACTGCCAACTTTGAGCTTAATTATATCGATTCATATGAGAGACGTGAAAAATATGTAAACTGATAAAATATTTATCATGCTATTACCACTATTTTGTCAGTTTACAAGTTTCTGATATCTCTAACAGGAATGGAGATCATTGAGCTCAAAGTGTTCCGGTAGCTGAGAAATTGTATTGAAAGTCTCAGATGTTTGAGTTTTCTGAGAAACTCCATCTGACCTGATTATCGTGAAATTTCCTTTCCAGACCCTGTCTCAAAATTCCACCTTCCAAAAATTTAAAAATTCAACATCCCACCCCTGTTTTCCTATTCCAACATACCTACATTCAAACCTAGGCCCAAACCTATTTTTTCTCAGATATTTCCATCCGATAACTTTTTGGGGTACCTAGTTCCCATACATCAAATTCTCTGACATCCTTCGCCTTTCCTTTATTCTCATTGAAATCTAATAGATCTTTCAACGACGTAATTTGGTGGGAAGCCGACGTTGTAATGGTATTCATGACATATTTCTATTCCCTCGCTCCCTCTTCTACTAGGAATCAAAAGTAATGGGTTCGTATTATATGTCATCGGAGGGCCCCCCGTTTTTGCCAGACTCTCTTAGAAATTTCATCCCTCCGATTTGAGGTCAGACGCCACATGTGGATTCCCTCATTGTCTCCTGAAACACACATATGTCCCCCCACTACTCTAGTGGCACACACATACACAGTCTAAAGTTCCTAGGAACTAAGGTTTACCCACATACACACACGCGACCAGGAACATTTCGGTCTGTCAGAACCCCATCAAACATTTGCGAACAATCGTCAAGAGTGCGGGCGAGAAAACAGTCTTTTCTCATTCTCACACCACATACACTCTGTTTGAAAATCTTCAAGTTGCAACATTTTTGACACGAAGGGCGGAAACCGAGAGCGAGGTAGCGCGAGAAATTTGGTGAACAAATAAGACCCCCTACAAGCACCAAACTACAAGTCGATCTTTGAACTATTATATGATGTCCTCGCACAGTTCCGATTCATTCCCTTGGATTCGAGAGAAGAAAATATGAATAAACACTGCTAAATGTTTTGTTGCTGCCTTTAAACCAGTTATGATGAGTTGTCTTCTTTCTCCTCTTTTCCGTCAACTAACCTATAGTGAAGTGTCAAACCGGTACGGCTTTCGTGTTCGCAGTAGAATGATGGTGGTTTGAGTTTGGGAAACGTAAACCGCAGGTACTCATGCAAATTGTCCAATCCGTTTAGGAATTGTGGAAATGTGCGGCCGAGGACTCGCAAGACCTGTTGGCAAAAAATAATTGTTGTGAAAGATACAGTAACCTAAAGCTAGGATTCTAGTTTTTATCGCAAGTTTTTGCAATTTAGAAAATTTTCAAACTACAAATTGATGTGACACCCAACTACCGTATTTCCTCTAATAGAAACTCACTCAAATCGTCAACTTTGAGCTCATTCATTTCAATTTCTGTGAAAGATATTATGAATTTGTCAACTGATAAAACATTGATGAGAATATGATAAATATTATTTTCAGTTAACAACTTTGTGACATCTTTCACAGAAATCGAGATACATTAGCTAAATGTTGACGGTTCAGGTGGGCTTCAATTAGAGGAAAGACGGTAAAGTGCTTCGAAGCTTACTAGTTCACTTATGAAAACAATTAAAAAATTCCAAAAAAAAACTATAATATCAAATTTTACTTGTTACTACAGTAATCTTTAAAATTCGCTATGAATTTTCATAGTTTAATTTTCGAATCTAAAACCGGAAGAGCTCTAACTTCGTGTTTCTACACGATTTACAAGCTTGAATGTGGCCTCATTAAACAAATTGTAAGTTCTAAAACTAGAGTTCTGAAATTCTGAAAACGAGTGATTCCAGATTCCATGTTTTCTCCAATAAGAAGCTCGAAGCTCACCCTATACGTACACTGTAAGCTCAACTATTTTGGCTCATATGAGAAATATCAGAATATTGTAAACTGATGAAATATTGGTAATATTGTGAAAAATAATTTGTCAGTTGAAAATTATTTGATATCTCTCATAAGAACCACGATTATTGAGCACAAACGTAAAAGATAAGCTTCTATTAGAGAAAACACAATATCCTTTCAGACCCTAAAAATTGACCCTTTCCGTGGTACCGTAGTTTCAAAATTTTTTAATTTCTACCTTGTTGAACTCATATTTAGTGAGAAACTTGTAGAAGCTTGTCCCAATATTAGTCATCAACTCATCCACTTGGTCTCCGGTGACATCGTGGCATGCCCATATCAACTTGTGTGATAATCCCTCTGAATACTTCTTATCCATTTGGAAGGCATCATCGGTGACTCCA
Organism: Caenorhabditis nigoni; assembly: GCA_027920645.1. NCBI lineage: Eukaryota > Metazoa > Nematoda > Chromadorea > Rhabditida > Rhabditidae > Caenorhabditis > Caenorhabditis nigoni. The sequence continues at coordinate 4,907,502 of CP115869.1, forward strand.
GAAACGAACTGAAAAAAGAAATCAGGAGATTTTTTTGAAAATTCCTTTCCCCCTAAAAAAAGTGTCTCAATTCTCTTTCCCTAAAACCGAAACCGATCAATGTAACATGCTGCCTACCGGTGCATAAATCATCGGAAGGGATGAAAGATAGTGGTAGTCGTACATCATACCTCATTGGAAGGAGATTAGTCATGACATACGTCGACGGTATATCATTTTCCTGACAGTCTTATCTGGGATTTCTAATGGCCCCTTTTCTTTTTTGGTATCTAATCTGCCTTCTACGACACTAATGGCTCATTACGCCACCACCGCTTTCATTCTTCTTCTATGATTGTTATCTAACAGGAAATACGGCTGCTATCTTTCAACGCAATATAACCTATGAACCGCCAAACGAGCGGATTGTCCTTGAAAAATAGTTGGGGAGACGGATTGCACAACCTTCCCTCGTATTTTTCGACGCAGTAGCAGTAGCAAAAAAAGATCGCGTCTTTATTTTCACGGTCATTTAGCAGAAATGATATAAGAGGAGTGACCTGCAGCTTACCTTCACTTCTTGCCAAGTGGATTCACAGTACTTCTCCTTGATATAGGTCGCAATATGGTCGATTATCAAGCCGTACATGATAAGGAGAGATGATAAGATGAAATGGGGGCGAATCTGAGATGAGCATGGGAGACACAATTTCAAATTTCCTGCGCGGTGCTAATTTGTTCCGGAACTTGCTATAGCCATGTACCATTTCCGGTGCCAGACACACTTAGTGGGATGGATGGGGCTCTTCAAGCAAGTTTGAAAACAAATGCGATCTGTGAATGAGATGTGTCTGTGGTTGAGGGCTCTGACTGGAAATTTTGAATTTGAGATAATTATCTATAATAAAGGGATGACTAGCTTCCAGATTTCAGATAATACGGTAATCAGTGTGCCAAAAATAATGACACGGTTCTGATGTTATCTTGTTCTAGATGATTCTATATTTGTTGACATCTTCGTTGGGTTACGGTAGAGTTAAGATAGTAAACAGTGTTTCCTGTGGGAAATTTGAGTTTTGTATCATGTTCTGAAGATTTTTAATTTGAAGATTACAATAGTTTATTCCAACTATTCACAGTACCGGTCAATGAAATATACAAACAAAAATAACTTTTCAGATGACTTTTGACAATTTTCATGAGTCAAGCTTGGCTGCCAAGTGTTCTCTCACTTTGGAAAACTTTGAAGTGTATAAAACTGACCATAATTGAAAACTTTGCAATTTCGAAATTTCTTTGAAGTTCCTAGTTTTTCAGCTGTTTTCTGATCTCTGAGAGACACCAATTTGTCACGTTTTCAGTACAAAAACAGGCTGAAAAAAGGCGTCTTTCAGAAATCGACCCACTCAATTTTTCAAAAAATCGACCCACTCAATTGTTCAAATTGGACCCACTCAATTTTTCAAAATGATCGAAGAATTGACAGCCGAGCTTCAGACCCTTGAAAATTATCAAAATGGCCATAAATCCACTAAACAATACGTTTTTTTGTATTTTATGAAGATTACGGTATTTTTCATTTCAACAAAACTTTTTCTTCATTCTCAATTCTCCCATGCATAACGCATCATTAGTTTTTCAGCTGGGTAATGTTCAGTTGTTCCCAATCCCCCCGCTTTGATTTCTCTGTTCTGTCCTTGATACATACGATTCCAACAAGTCGAATGCGCTGGGCAAAAAAAAAGCGGAGGCGAAAAAAGCAATATAATATGTTGTTATAAAAAAGCTTGGTTCTCTCTTTTTCTCTGTTTTCTGAATCACCTTGAAAGTTGGTTTGTGAAAGCCAACTGTACAATAGAGGCTGAGAGACGGACACTTTTTTGTTGTTGAAAGCAATATATTGGATGAAAAGGATTATATATTTTTGGATCAACAACCCCCCGCTTTCTGAAACTCTCCCAGTCTTCCCAACCACCACAAATATTCATTTCCGAAAAACAAACATATCGCCTGGAAGACAAAGAAAACAGAATAAAAAGAGCCACTCGCCGTTTAAACATGTGCAACACGTCCGTCGGCGGTCAAAGATTGAAGAAAAAAAGAACTCGGGAATTCTTAAATAAATGCGCATTATTTGAACTGTGTAGTCGGGAAAAATTGCCATAGAGAACGTGTCCCCTCTTCAAATATGTTAATTAGTATACAGTCATGACCTTTTGAGACCCACTCCACGAGTTGAGCACACACTGGTTTGAGCCACTTCCTGTCCCTAATCCCAGTGATCTCGTTCAATTATGTGAACGAGGAGAGACCCTATATTTGCTGAAGAACTGTATCCCCACTTCACCTGACATATTAATTTTTGAGTTCACATTTATTACACAGAGCAATAAGAAGTGCACAAGCTGATGTGAGATTATATATGAGATTGAAAATTTGAAGCTGTACAGGAAATACTGAAATATTTACAAAAAATTGAAAAAAAACTGGGTAGCAAATAGAAAAAGGCCTTACTAATCACATGTATTGGTTTCTGAGGTTTGGAAGCAAATTCTAGAGATTTAAATTTGAAAAGAAAAACATGATAATATGAGACATCACTCGACAAACTGCAAAAATTTCACTTGCTCTTCGGCTTCTTCATCTTCATTGTCTGCTGGAATGGTCCACGCATGGAAATCTACCGATTTTGCATTGTCCAGATTTTGCTCTTTTGGACAGTATGGGCACTTGAATCGTAGATGTCTGGATCTGGATACAAAGGTTATTTGGTAATAACAAGCTGGTGCACCTTTGGTGCGATTTATGGTGGTTTTTTGCTGGTTTGTCTTTATTTTTCTTAAAGGGTCACGTAAGTATATACTTATTTTTCAAGGTTTTCAAAAGTTAACGGCCTGACATTGGAACCAAGAAACGTGTGTAGCGTTTTAAATATAAAGAAGATCTCATAAAACTTGTAGAATAAATGCTTTAAGTTTGAGCTTAAGTATCTCAACTTCTGTACAAGATATCAAAAATTTGTCAACTGACAAAATGTCAATAAGATTACGATAAAAAATGTTTCAGTTGACAATTTTTTCATATCTTAGACAAGAGCCAAGATAAATTGACTCAACGTTGAAAGTTAGGATTCCAGGTTTCACGGTATTTCAAATTTCCCATTTTTTCAGTTTTTTCCCCCAATTTTCTTCTCCATCTTTGTTTTCCCCAAACCGTGCATTTCGGAAAAAAAAAACTTTTTCTAAATAGTGTCCGATGGTCGGAGAGCTTAGAGACTCTGAGAGGTGTGTGTTTGTGAGAGTGTCAGCGACGTTCTCTGCAAGTGTGTGCGTCTCTTACTCTTTTTCTCTCCCGTCTCTCATCCCCAAATACTATTCCCGCGCTCTGTGAGTGTTTTCTGTGTGCTGCTTCAAAATCTGATTGATCGATCGTACGAATACGCAATCGCGACGAGAAGAAGAAAGAAGAAGAAGAAGGGCAGAGAGGGTTGGGGGCACCGCCCCGGGAGCTCCGCCCACATCGGAAAACGCAGAGCGGCCTCGACGTAAAGCAGTCATTCAGTGTCGACGCGCTCTCCTCCGGTGTCCTCTCCCCAACCTTCCCCCCGTCAAAACTGCTACTTTTTCGACTATTATATTCCTATGCCATCGTGATTAACGGTCGGTTTTCACCTTGATCTGAGAGCAATAACCAGAAGGCTTATCTGAGATCATCGTGAAAGCTAGTTGTTACTTCACTCGGCCTTTTGCCCCAACAAGGAAAGTTAATTCAAAAAATTTCAGGAATTTTAGATTTTTCAAGAAGATTTCTTACCGTGGAAACCGATTCCGAACATTGATTGTCAATCGATTGATTGCATCTTTCGAGATAACATGACCACACGTCAATCGCATCGGAGGGTTATTACAAGTACACTGCTCCTTGAGAATCGGACACGTGAATACTGAATGGCTTGCATGGAAATAGGTGTCAAATGGGAGTTCCCAATCCATCCAAACATCCCATTGCAGGCCGGAATCTTGGAAGTCTGTCAGCTGATTGATACCTTTGAAGCCATGTTTCATGCTAAACAGAACACACTCACAGATTTTACAGAACTCAGATTTTTTGGGACTCACATCAAATTAAGTGGAGCCTCTTTAGGAACAAAAAACGCTGACAATCTGGAAACCAATTTTTCCTTGTTCTTCTGATCAAACAGATTCCGATATCGTGCGTCTTCCTTGGCTGCCTGACCCATCACAAGTGCTCCTACCAGTCTCTGCGATTGTCGTTGTTCCTCGCCTTCCTTCGGTACGAACGCTTTCAGTTGTTTTACAGTTCGATCGTAACTTTCGAGTCCTGAAAGCATTTCAAAACTAGTTTTTTATTATCATGACGAGAGAGGGGGATTGCAGAGATGGAGAGATAGTGAAAGATAGTACTTGAAAACGGGAGAGCAGCAAAATCAATAGAAATGCAAATCGGAGAGTTCGAGAGAGTACAAAGTGCACTATAGGCGACTTATGTGATTGATCGGATCAATGTCTTTGCATATTTTTTTTAATTTAGGAATTTTGAAATTTTTGTAGGATTCTGTACTTTCTTCACTTGGCTCAGAGTGTGCAAAACGACACTATTTTTTTAAAGATTATCAAAAAAGCGTTTTCTTCAAACAAAACCTCCAGTAAAATGACGCTAATTCTTAGAAGTTTTTTTTTCAATTTATGAAACATGCGAGTAATATACAGGAACGGTCAATAAGATACACAAAAACTTATTTTTTAGATCACTTTTGACCTCTTCCACCTTTTTCAGGGGTCTGGAGCTCGGCTGTTAAGCTATCTATCATTTTGAACATCTTGGAGGATGTAAAACAGGCTCAGACTCAAAGTTTTGAACTCATAGAATTGTTCAGAAACTCCTAGTTTTCAACTATTTGGCGATATCTGAAGAACGTCGGTTTTTTCACATTTTCTGTGTAAAAACAGGATAAAAAAAGTGTTTTTCAGAAATCGGCAAATATCTGAAAAAAGAGGATTGTCAAAAAATACTGGAGATGCCAAATGTTTGATGTAGGTCTGTCTTACACCCTCTGAAAATTTTTATGTGATTGAAAACTTGAAAGCCGAGCTTCAGACTTTTGAAAATGTTAAACATTTCCGGGAATCTAATGAAAATATGTTTTATTGCCCGGGACCATAGAAATCACAGGCTCAGATTTTGTTTAAATGAAAATCTGACTCCAAGAATCCCCCATTTTGCCCTAAATGCCTTTCAAACCATTTCAGGGGACTTATATCATCAAAGTCATAAATCTTTCTATCTCCCATCCTTATCTAGGTCTCTGTACCTTTCAAAAAACGTCTCCCGATTATCAGATCTAACTCTACATGCCATAATTCATGTCGTCATTATTACGCAACTTACCCATCTCAATACACTCTATAATCATCTGAGTTTGCAACGACTTCCTTAGACTATGCTCCTCAGCAGGCTGCGCCGATTTGATGAATTCCAAAGACGACGAAATATCTCCACCTTGTAGATCTTCAACTATCGTTTTCAGTTTTTCCGGATCCGACACATTTAACGTATCAAAGTATTGTTCGAAGATGGATAACTGTAAAATGTTGTGCTTTGTGTTTTGAACGTTTGATATGAACAGTTATGGATCCCATTCACCGAAACTAGACCCAATTAAAGGATTATAAACGTTTGTCTCTTATATAGATTTCAACCCATTTCTCCCATCGTTTAGGCCTGTCATATAAAGAAATGTGCCGCGCGGGACGGGGGTTCGATATTAAACTTGTTTGCCTTCTATGACCGAGGTTAAGCCGGTGGCCATGTTCTCCAATTACTGTATACAGGAGTGTACACTAGAGAAGGGGGCGAATATTAATTTGTAAAGTGTATCGTGTCGATTGGGTGCTTCAAAAGTTATTAGTGTACTAGTGCACTGCTACACAACTTTCAAAAGGTTCTTATAGCGAAAATTGATTTTTGTGCTTTGTTTGCTCATTGACTAACATAAGCTGCTTCTTTAAAGAGCAGGTCACCAGTTTTATCAGAAACATCACTTCCAAGTTTGCACTCTTTACCTTTCTCATAGAATCACCAACTGACGTGAGTCCAGTGCTCATCATGTAGTCAAAGATGAGCGCGAAACCCATATCCCTCCGATTCCTCTTCTTTTCCAGTTCCGGCGATGGTCTAAACGGTTTCTTCGTGGGATGCTCGAACTCTGTGTTAATATATTTTCCCAATTTCAGTATGGTGTGCTGAAGGTCTCTATGATAATCGGTAGCTTCATAGACCAGCTTAGCCGCCCTCGTTGATGTCTCCTCTATCAGTATCTGGCCCATCACTGAAATTTCCCGGTCTTCCTTGGGATTGAAAAGCTCATCCTTCATCGCCGTTAATGTGTTTTCTAATTTCTCCAGTGTTGTCACCCAGCATGTGTCTATAGAGTTGGCTTTTCGTTTAAAGTCCTGTGTTATCCGTTCCACGTTTTTTATTATCTCCACGTTCTTATCATTTATGGAAGGCTGCTGCTGGAACGTTTCTGAAAATAATTTTTTTGAACTTACAAAACTAGATTTTTTGAATTATAGTTTTTATATTGAGCTCTGTTAAGCAACTGGCTTTCACGATGATCTCAGATGTATTCTATATGGAACTCTGCAGATCACAGCGAAAACCTGTCGCTAGAAGAACTTTTTTATAGTTTTAATATCGAATAGGGAGAGAGGGGAGGACAACCGCTCACCACGGAGGATGAGGCACGGAATGAATCGAGCAGTCACTGCCTCGGGCCGGACAGAGACTCAAAAGGGGGCGGGGCTATACAGTGCCGCCCACAATCCATCCGAACTGATTCCGACGTTCTCCCTTTTCTCTAGACACTCTCTCACTATCTCGTTCGGTTTTGCAGGGTGAGAAAAAAACGGAGAACGAACTAAAGTTCAAAATACGGAAAATGTTCGAAAAATCCGTTCTAACTGGTTATGTAAAAATGGGAATTATGGTAAAGTATGAGTCAGAATCAGATTGAAATTTATAATATTTTGGGGAATGGTCACGTAGGGTGGGTTCTAACGGGAAATTTAAAACTTTATAAGCATAATTTCGGAATATCTAAATCAGAAAAAAATTTTGAAAGTTCTTTTCGATTTTGAGGAAATGATAGGAGATACAGCATCAAACAAAAATACGATTTTTTCAAACTTCATGAAAAAAAACCAAATTCTGGAGTCTTGAAAAATGTTCTAGAGTGTTTTCGTTGATCTAAAAATTTGAATTAGGTTTATTTAAGAAAATGGAAAATCCATTCTTGTAATTGAATTTTTTTTCAAAATTTCATTTCACTTTAAAACTGGTTGGATTTGTACCAATTAGAAATACGAAGCTGTGTTAATCTATTCATTGTCTCTTTTCAAATTTCAGAAAACAATTCTTTAATTGGGATTTAAGAACAGTACATTGGAAAATTAAAGTATGGTATACTGTAATTCCTACAATAACATCCGTGTCAAGTTTGAGCTCAATTATCTCTGTTCTTTCGAAAGATATCTGAAAAATTTCAACTGATGAATTGTTTATCAAAAAATCACTAATATTTTTTCTGTTGTCAAGTTTTTGATATCTCTCATCAGAATCAAGACAATTGAGCTCGAAATATGCTCACATGGTCCTATTAGAGAAAACACGGTATTTTTGTTCCATGAGTGTTCCGTTCCATATTCCTATATTTTACTTTCATTTCATGAAAATATTCATCATAATGCTCTTTGCTTATTACCAGATATAATTGACTGCATTATGGAAATGTAATGTGCAATAAACAACTTTTTGTTTATGCCTTCACTTCTACTATATTTCAGAATATAAACGAACCCGTTCTCTTTACCATCACCACATGATTAAATTACTGATGCCAAACTAATAGTATAATCTAAACAATTCGGAGTAAGCCAAGCCAGGCCTCCATTTTCACGTCTTTCTGAATTCTCTGGGACTTGAAAATGTTATCAATTTCGTTCTGACTGATGAGTAATCAATGTGTGGACACTTCAGCTGGTCAAACTCCGAAACCGGTCTCTCTTTCTCCTTTTATCAAGAGTAGCTGCTCTATGTGCTTAGCTACATGCAATCCAAATAAGGGGATGGTTTATTTGTTTGTTCCTAAATCATCTCGACGTTCAAAGCAGACTTTGGATTCGATACAGCTTTTCCCATTGGAGATTTTCAAAACGGAAGGTCACCAAATCAATCGAAGAAAAAAAAGCTTTATAGCTCTTGTTTGACTTGGTAATTTGTCATTGAAGGCCACTTGTTGAGGAGAGAAACTCGATGGGGCGGAATGTGAAGGCTCTTTTATGAAAAAAAGAGACCCTTGACAAGGGCAAAACTTCTACGAGGGCACTCATATTAGGAGATCGGAAGATTGTAATCTTATGGCCGATATTCTCTTTGATCATTCTGAGAAATCATTTAGGAAAAAGAAAGTGAAAAAAATGATGGGATGGGAATAGACTAAAAGGATAGATTCAGTGAGAGAGATATCTGGATTTGAAAAATTGGTCTTGAGCATACTTGCTGGAGAAAAATTATCCCGGCCCGGCCCGCCGGCCCGGGTTCAGAAAATTTCCAAATTTTTCTGTTAATTGTTGATACATTTTTGTCAAAATAATCATTTTAACGCATGAAATTTAACCCATGACCTTTCTTAAATCTGAAAACAAAGAATTTTGATTAAATGTTTCCAAAAATCCAGTTTTCTCTCAAAAAATGACTCTTATAATTTTTGCCACAGAAACCCGGGCCAGGGCAGGGCCGGGCCGGGCCAGTGAAAATTCCTTCACCGGCCCGGCCCGCGACATGTGGTCTTTAGAAATTTAAGAACTAAGTTTTCAGATGAAGTTGGAGAGCTGTGGGTTTGCTTAGAAACGCTTAAAGAATAATTTACTTTAGTCTTATTTTTATATTTGAATTTTATGTTTTTTAAAGTCAAAAAACTTACCATGTTGACGTAAGGGTTCCGTAGACGGCTTTTCTTCTTCCAACTCCACCTGAAAATTTATTTTCTAATATTAATAAGACAATTTTGAAATTTTTTTTGAGTTTGTGAGATTTTCAGACACGAAAAAGTTTACAAAAATTTATGCTATCGTGAATGATCTGGAAAATACAAAAAAATTGAACAAAAGTTACTGTAATGACAAAATTTCTTCTACAAAATTAAAAATTTTAATCGAATGGTTTCCAAAAAACCTGCTCCATTTTTTTTTTGTATTTTCAAAGTACTGCTTTTGAAATTTCGAAATAGGAGTATATTCAAAAAAAATTGAAGGTCCATTGAATGAAAATTTGAAAAGATTCTGGAAAATTTGAATTTTTTTCAATTCGTGAAAATTGTTTTTAATATAGTTGATATCTTTTTTCAACAGTTCGCAAATTATTTTTGCTTTCATTTTCGCATTAGGCTTTTTCTAATCCAGGATTAACCCTTTTCGAATACGTCCTTGAACGAAAACAAAGGATTTTTCACGAAATCTTACTCTTTTTAACGGAATTTCACATATTTTTCAGCGATATTTTCACAGGAAACTCATTTCCATCTCTACAGTAGCGTTACTTCAAATTTGACTAACCTCCTCGACCAGGAACCCCGTCCCGGGTTTTGTGTCGTCCTCGTCCTCCAATGTTGCCAATATTTCTTGAAATTCCCGCAATAAAATAGAATCTGAAACTTTTTAAAATGTCAATACTTTCAAAATCATACTATACAAACCTATGATTAAAAAATGTTCAGTCCAGGATTGAAAAATGTCTTATGCACTTGGAAACCTCCAAAGCATAGTTGCAGGGCGTGCCCGAGAATCGCTCGTTTTGCGTTCTGAAAAATGGGAAATGTGGGGGTCCAGAATGTGAAACAAAATGTAACGGGTCCGTAGGAAATGCTAGGGGGGCTATTTTCCAACGCAGTAATAGGAGAAAGAAGCATAAAGAAGAAGAGAACGAGAGAATCGATAAGCAAAGGGAGAGAGCGTTTGAGAAAAAGAAGAGCAGAAGCGCTCCTAGTATGTCACATTTGAAAATGGAAATCGTAAAAACACCAACTTTTCGTTTCAAAACTTGCCTCTCCTTTTTTGTACCCGATCCTTTTGGAGAAACTGACCGAACTGCCAAAACAGTCTCCTTCTCGGGTATATTGATTTTCGCCCGATCTTTTACGTTCGGGTCACGAGGTAAAAGAAGATTGTCCATCCCGTGCGGGAAAGATGTATTGGGTGGCCAACAAACAATTATATTAGTAGAACTTGTTCCTAGACAACGAGAAGTCAGTGTAATCCCGCTGGGAAAGCGTCAGATTTCGAAATAAAAACGTTCTCTCTATTTCTTTCCCCCTATCTTTTGTGAAAGTTTTTCACTTTTTATATATTTTCAAATATTTGTTTTCACTATAGTACGTTTGAAAATCTATAGAAGGAAAATTTTCTAAAGAAATGAAGTCGAGAAGAGAATAATAAAGTCAACTAATTTCATTTTCTGACCATGTGACACACCAGCTGGCTCTTTTTCTCTCTCATGATAACGCGGAGCATCAGTTTCTAACATTGTTATCAACACTCAAGTGGTCACTGATTGTTTGAACAACTTCCCCAGGTTCTACACTAGTTTGTTATTGTGTTCACAACATTCACAATTTTCAGTAACCTTTAATTAATCCATAATCATTACTTAGAGATGAAAATAACACTGAAAAGCTATATTTATGATTTAATCACTATTTTTGTAACTGAAAATAATTAAAAAATACGAAATAGAAAAAAGAAAAACATAACGACTTTGTGACTTTGAAATTGCATATGCTGGGAAGAAGAAGCACAAAATTGTGAGCAAAGAGAAGAGAAAGAGCATACATGAAGCAGGCAAAACCCACTCCAGACACCGGTTGGAAGAATACAAAATGTTTTCAATGAGATTTTTCTTCCGGACGACAAGGAACAAAAGCCCTGAAGAATAATGCAACATGAATTGCGAACGACGTCCAGTTCATTCTGATGACCCAGATTAGCATATGGCATATTAATATTGTTTGCCGCCGGAATTGGCCGCACACACTCCCCGCACCACAAATATTCGCGATTCGTGTTACACGGCCCATATAAATAAGGAAGTTGTATAGATTCGACCAATTTTTTCTTTTGGTTCGGACAACAAAGGAAATTTGGGTATTCGTGAATTCGGCAAAAAAACAAACTGAATTTTGTAGGAGACGTATGTTTTTTGAAGCGGTGCTGTGAAAGATTTATTATATTTTTTGTAGAGACCAGTGAAAATTTCGAGAGGACTTGAGAAAAAATTCTTGACAAAATTGACAAGCAAAATTAGAATTGCTTCTTAGAAAAGGAAAATGAATTTGTGAACGTAGGCTGTCCGTCAGAAGTAAGCGAAAAATTCGATTTTGAATAAATGGGAAAGCCAATAAAATGAGAAACCCAAAAAACGGATAAATAAAGCATCAAAGAAGAGAGGAATCGCTAATGAACTTCACTTGAAGTTGAAAAGAAAGGAGAAAAATTACGTTTTCACATTTTTTAAAGTTTCCATAAATGTATATACATTCAAAACGTGGCTGAAAACTTGAAAAATCTCAAAAAAAATTAGACAACTCATTACAGGGTGGCTTTTAATTACCGGTGCACAACTTTGGCGCCATGGTTCTCGGTGCTGGCGCGCATTTGGTGTATCAAAGTTAGTCAATAAATTTATTGATTCATGATTTATATGTTTGCCAAGTTTCAGCTTTTTTGGTTGAGTTTCAGGTAAATGGCGAGACCTAACGTCCACCATGCGACTGTCATCAGATTTTATAAGTAGGGTATTAGTCAAAACGAGATCTTTGAACGCCTTTTGATGGAAGACAGGCGGTTTTTGAGGTTATCAAAAAATTCACCGCGTCTGGATCTCTATTCGGTCAAATTATGAGAGGAAGAAAAACTTCGATGACAATTCCAGAGAATGTTAAAGCTGTTAGAGATCAAATCAGGAGTAACTTAAATGAAACGCTCAGAAAATTGAACATGAATGTGGGCATCTTTTGGTTTTTAGCTTAAAAGATAGCCCGAAAGAAGCTTAATCCAAAATGCTATTGTGCTCTAAAATACGTCATTTTGTCGGAGAGCAAAAAGCAATAGCGTCTAGAGGAGGCTAAATTTTTTCTTTTTGGCACGCGGTGAGGTGACCACATGGGGCCCGTTATCTTTGACGAGCAGTGCTTCACGATTGAAGCCGAATTCAAGTCTCAAAGTTATTGTGTGTTAGCCGAGGATATCAATGAAGCTTTTGAGAAGGAAAACCCCATTCCTGGAGTTTTCCACCCGGCCAGCATTATGGTTTTCGGTGCGATATGCTCAAATTTCAAATTTTATAGAACAAAACGTCCGTATGACCAAGGAAGTGTATCTTGAGCAAATCTTGAAGAATATTCTGATCCCACGCACCAAATCCCACTTTGGACGGGAACTTTTGATCCACCAACATGACGGAGCGCCAGCCCACACCGTCAACTTCATCCTGCCGTGGTTTGAGGCGCACCTGTCTGGGGGGACAAATGGCCGCCCTACTCGTCGGATTTGAAACCCCTTGACATTTCCATCTAGAGTGTTGCAAAAGAAGATCTGCTCATGACTCCATTCAATTTTCGCGGATCTAGAAGAGGCACTTTTGCAGAAATGCGACAAAGTTTGGTGCGTGCCACCATCAACGTCTACCCAAGACGTCTTCAGACCGTAACTAAGGCGAACGATGACGGAATCGAAAAATTCTTTTTGAATATAAATTTTGTGCGTCCAAATAAATATCTTGTTGAGTTTCATCAGTTTCCGGCTTTTATTTTTGGAGAAAACCTCTTTCAAACATGCGCCGGTAATTAAAAGCCACCCTGTACTTCAGTGGTTCGCTTCCCTCTGTAGACCAATGAATAAGCAATTCCATAACTTGAATTAATTTCATGCAAAATCGAATCAGTTTCACATCTCATTTGATTTCTGATCACTTCCTGCCAATATATTAGCGTCCATTGATATCATACAGGTGATGGAAATTTGAATAAATGAAATTTGAATAAGTGTTTCAAGAATCGTACATGAATATATTCGTTAATTTTGGAATTTATAATTTATTTGAATAAATTTTTTTAAATTTTAAACAACTCGAAAAATATTGAAATCCGACGATTCTTCAAAATCGAAAAAACATAAGCTAAATTTTTAATAATTTTAATAATTTAAAAATGCTCTGATGTGGAAAACCTTGAAAATTATTATAATATGAGAACTCATTAAAATTGAATTTAAACCCAATTTTTTAAAATACTTAAAGTTTTGAATTCTAAAAAACTTGAAAAAACATTATAATCAAACTTTTGTTTAAATACAAGTTTTCAATACAAAATTCTGGATTTTAGAAAACTTTTGATCGCTGAAATCCAACAAAAATTTTTCAATTTTCAAATCGTTTTTGAAATCAAAATCTTCACCAATATACAATTTTTTCCAAATATAAAGTGTTGGATTTGATCGACTTTGAAAGATCATGAAAATCCAGAATTTCTTTTAAATCCAATTTTCTTAAAATTTAAAGTTTTTAAAAAACCAACTTTTTCAAACCCATGCTTCTGAAAATCCACTGTTTTTTTTTTCAAAAATCTATAATAACCCAATACAACCAAAGTTTTCGATTTTTTGCCATATATCCAAATTTAAATTTTACAAAAATCTATTTTTGAAATATAAATTTTATCAAATTTCTTCAAATGTAGGTTAAAAAAACCAAATCAATTTGGTCGGAAAATATGGAGAACCACATGAGCTATCAAAAAACATACTTCCCATTTTGGGTCATGAAATTCAAAATTTCGCTTTCGAAATCCTCATTTTCCTGTCATTTTGATCCTATTATGATATCACTTTCTAACCCATCAACAAATCTTGTTCACAATCTATTTTTGTCTACCATTTGAATGCACTTTCAGGTGATCTCTTGGCAATCATTTAATTTCGAAATCTTGTTTTCCGTTTCTCAGAATATCAGGTCTTTCAAAAACTTCCCGCCAGAAGAGAAGAAAAAAGTTTAGTTCCAGATCATTTGTTCTTTTTGATCCGAGTCGCATCATTTTCACATCATTCTTCCACTCATCATCTGGGGACACTTTCATGACCATTGTTTCCAGAACATGACGTCTTTCGGGTCCAGATGACGTCTGATTCTACCCGTTCTTTAAAAAATCCAACGAGGCCAGTGATTCTTCGAATTGTCACTGCTATCAAGAATTCATGACGGCGTTGTCAGACAGACATGTCATTGTTTGCTACTGAATGACAAAAGATCAAAACTTCCCTGTTGGTTTTTGTGTTTGTATTGAGAAAAAGATAGATGAGAGTCATCTGAATGAAGCTGCAAGCAGCATACATTTTGAAGGAGAATTCGCGAATTTCAAATTGGCTTCTTTTTGTTGGTTCGTGACACGCAAGAAACTTCATTTGAAATTCTTTGTTTTCCATCTTCTCACAAGTTTTTTTTCAAAAAAATAAAAGGAAAACGATTACAACATATATCTAAGGATATTGCAGCTAATTTGTCCTCTCATTGTTTGTCTCCCCTGCTGCGACGCATTGTTTTTCATTCTTCACAACAATTATGAATGATGAACTGGCATAATTACAGGAGTGACAGACTATATAATCGGTGCAACCATTAGGCGTCTAATAACGACTCAAACCCTCTATACAATAACAATGCCGGTTTAAGGGGAATATTGAAAATTCTAAGGGGACTTTCATGTGAGTCAAGAGTACTCTATGCAACGTTACTAGTCAGATGAATTTTTAATATTGGATCATATGAGAGAGAGAGGTTGTATTCAGAGTACAAAGAATTTCTTTGAATGTCTAGGAACAATCCAAAGGAGAATTCTCAAAAGAGGTTCATCTTGAAATGTGAACGAAATATATTTTTGTAGGAAAGTGAGTCATAGAACCACACGATTAGAATATAGTAGAATATCTGAATTCAGGTACTTGTGGTGGTGGAAAAGTTTAGTTGTACAGAAACAATACAGCCAAGTAGCCGCATGTTCCCGAAATTGCATTTTCTCTAGGAAAAAAAAATGTTTTACGGCTGCAAACTACTCATCCTGTGCGATCTGATAGGCACCAGGCAGGACTCCAAATATTTTAGATTTTTTTTTCAAATTTTCGAATTTTTCAGATGTGCGAATTTTCAAATGAAAAATTGGTGAGAATCTCAATTCTGATTTTCTGAATTTTCAGATATCTAAGATTTCTAGATGTTTGGCAAACCGTCATTTTTGAGAACTGTTCTTTTATTTACCAATTTCAAAATAAAAGGCCTGAAACTTGTGGAAATGTTGTTACTTGAGAAAACTCCTATTTCGATTTTTTGACGACAAATACCGAATTTTTCATACTGTAGGTGTATTCTGAATATTTGAAAAGTATGGACCAAGTCAGCACCTTTTCCGGCTCGGGGACCTGGATTTTCACAATTAAAAAAAAATCCTGAAATTTCAGAATTTTCTCAAAATTTTTAGTTACCCATTTTTCGAACAAATGGGATATTTTGAGCAAGTTTTAAGATTTTTTTTGAATGTTGTGGTTTTTTGTGAAGTTCAATTTATCAGAAAACAATTCAACTAACAGTTTTTATTGAAAAGTTCAAAGTTTCAAAACCCGTCTCAGCGAAAAAATGACAAAATATGAAAAATGCAATAAAATTTCAAAAATAGGAGAAACTTGTACAAAGAAAGCACCAATAAGATGAGAAAAGAAATAAAAAATATTTACAAAGTTATCAAAGGAAGTAAGAGCATATTATGGAAATAAGAATTGTTACAACAGTGAGCGAAAGTCGTTGAGAAGAATTGCACATGTCATTCGGGCAGCAGCAAATTTCACCATTCTTACCGTAGTCCCTACTTTTCCGACAGAACTCTCCATTCTTCTGCACCCATCCGGTGTAGTTGGGATCGTCGATTCCTTGGCAATCAACTTTGTCACATCCCATCGAATAGCCATTCTTCTTTCGCTTATCCGGATCCGAATACGTAGCTCTGACACAGTATTGGTTCGACGTATGGCATACATCTGGATTGATTCTCAACACATGTCCATCCTCCCAGATTTTGTGGTACAGTCGACACTTCAACGCATCCGAACCATAGTTTGAGAAAATTGCGAATAAAAGGAGCAAAATGAGGGCACGTTGGCAGTACGGCATGTGGCGATGGTGGGATGGGGGGCTAGAAGTGAAATGTGGGCTTCATGAATATGTTAGAGGAGGCACTATATGTTAGAGGGGCCATGTACAGCCCCAAAAATGGGCGGAGACGAAAACAGAAAAGAATGATATATCAGAAGCATGTCGCGTTTTTATCTATTTTTAGATGGGACCCAGAGCGACAGAAGCATGTGAGAAAAAAAAGAAAGAACAAGTATAGATGAAGTTCTTGGAATTGGCTAGAGAATAGTTGCATATGATGGGTAGACGGAAGGCTCGTTTATGGATGTTATGTTTTTTCTATTGATGAGTCAGAATGCACTAACAGAAAAGCGAGATCCCAAAATCCGTAAGTTTCAAACCGATTCGAAAATTTGAAATTGATGAAGATGAAAAGAAAAAAACAATATCTTGTGAGTATTCAATCATTTTCAGTTTCAAACGACCTAAGCTTTTTTTGAATACCGTAAAACCTGTATTAGAAGGGCCCCTTTAATAGAAGGGCCCCTCTAATAAAAGGGCCCTCCAAGAGGGGCTCGGAAAAATAAAAAGGCCCCCTGTAATAGAAGGGCCCCCGTAATAGAAGGGCCCTCTAAAAAAAAAGCCCCCTTTCAAAATGTTTTTTGAAATCAGTAAGTTTCCGTACTTTTTCAGTAAAAAATGTTCCGGAAATTCCACAATTTAATATAAATTTGTTGAAACTCTATTTTTCGACGGAAATCTTGCTCAATTTCGGTGAAATTGGCAGATTTTCATGAATTTTGAATGAAGCTGCGTCAAACTTTTCGATGCGAAAATTCGGAAAAAAACTGGCTGGAAAAAGAGAAGGGCCCCCTCTAATTGAAGCGCCCCTGTAATAGAAGGGCCCTCCGGAGGTACCTTGGAACAATAGAAGGGCCGGCCCTTCTAATACAGTTTTTACGGTATATTAATTTAGGAATTAGAAAAACAAAAATTAAAAAAAAATGACAATTTTGGATAAGAAAACACTATATTTTTGTTGTTGGAGCAAATTTCGATTGTGAAAAACGGAAAACTGAAAATAAAAATGCATTTTCAGTTATTGAAGTCGTATTCTGTGGATTTGTGAATTAATGAAGTTTGGACGTACCGTAAGCACTAATTGAATTACTATTTTTTAAAACTTCTAACGTTGGGAAATCTTATCTCGGTTTTTGCAGAAGATATCATAAAAAATTGTATTTACAAAATATTTTTTTTATGTTATAATGAACATTTTGTGATTTGACCACTTTTCGATATTTTTCAGAAGAAATAGGATATATGGACTCAAAGTTAACGGTTTGTAGGGCTCACCATTAAAAGGTTTACAGTAATTTGTTGGCTTTAGAATGTCTTCACGTTCGAAAATCATCATTTTAAGTACCAGAAAATGAAATCAGAATTTCAGTACATTCATTAATTAATTAAACCTTCGAATACTTGACATTCGCTCAGAACGTTCTGAAAAAATTGTGAGAGATATATTTGAAAACATCTGAAAACAGCCTTTAAGCTCAAATGTGAAAAATAGTAATTCCGAATTTCTTCGTGTCTTAAAGTGGATTTTCATTAATTTATATTGTTGTTTCAGTCACATTTTAGAAAAGGAACTATATAAACTAACACGAATAGATAATCTTCTCATTACAAATTACAGTATCATGCCCGTTTCAGACCCGTTAGAAAAAATTTTCTCCAAAAATCAATGAATTTCTTGAAAAACACGCATTTTTGTTCATTTTTCAGATGCAGTAGCTCTCACACATTCTTGCTCATTCTCCATAATGCACCATTTCCTGCCCCATATTTTTTCTATCCCACAACAAAACAAACCATACACATACACGGTGTTGATGTGAGCCAGCAGCACTAAGCACCCTTCAACACACCACATTTAAGTTTAAGATTCATGATTCAGCAAACAGAGACGATCAGAAGAAACACAAAGAAGTATCGAAGGGTAGAAAAACATAGTATGGAAAATTGGTGGGAGAAGACAGTGGACAAGAGAAAAAAGAAGACGGTTGGTGCAAATTTATGAAAACTTGGAGTGCAAAAATGGATGCTTGAGGTTATAGAATATTCAAAAAGTTGTGTACAATTACAATTAAAGCTGAAGCGAATTGTCACTAAAATGGATTCACGGTAGTGATGGTGCCAAGAAAGAAGTGAGAGAAAAAGGGTTGAAAAGTATTATTATGAAAAATGAATTACAAAAAAAAAAGGAAATCGAAACAAAGAAAAAAAATACGCCGTATTATTCAGAAAACTCCGGAGGACTAGCAAAAACGGGAGACAAAAAATTGAAAAGGAAAGAAAGAGAGAGGAGTTATCGCTGTGAAATGTGACACAATTGATAATATGCATCGAATCAAAGTATAGAAAAAAATTAGAAGTTACAGATGTAGGTAGCAAAAAATTACAGAGCAGCTGAAAAAAAGTGAAAGTGACTGCGTAGGTGGCTAATGAGGTCAATAGAAAGAGAGAAAATTTTTGAACAAAGCTCCAATAAAAGGTATTTTTTAAACAAATCAATATGGTGTGAAACGATTCAAAGTTCTCAGTGACGGATTGATCTGATATGAAGGCAGTGAGCCAGCGGACAACGCATTTCCCAGATACTGCTCTCCAAACGCAGTCCCATTTCCAGACGATGGAATCCGTCCTGGTAATTCTTGTTGTTTGGCTTGATGGTACATTAGGTACTCGTTACCTTGAGCAGCGGCGGCAGCAGCCAGTAACCGAGCTTGCTCATTGGCCAGGAGAGCAGCTTGAACAGCAGCTTGATCCATTCCAAACGCTGATTGTTGTAGAGCATTGGACTGGAGAGCTGCGGCATTGAAAAGAAGCGGTTGACCTTGTAGCTGAGCCAATGGGTTAGCGGCTAGCGCAGCTTGAAGTTGGAATGCAGCTGCTGGTTGTTGAATTCCAGGGATTAATCCTGCGCCTCTTCCAAGTAGGGATTGAGCAACAAGAGGGGATCTTAATAGCAATGCTCTGTTCATTTGAGCCTGAGCAGCGAGAGCAGATTGGGCCATAAGTGGGTTCATTTGGTCTAGGATTCCTGCAAAATATCGGGGATGAGATTCTACAAACTATATATTTTTAGGTACCTCCAGTTGGCTTTACTTTCTTAGAATGAACTCTAGCAGTGGCACAATTCACTTCAATTTTTCTTCCCTCAATCATAGACCCGTGTAGTTCCTGTCGAGCTCTTTCCGCATCTTGAGGTCTTTCCATAGTGACGAATCCAAATCCCTGAAAGACAACAGTAAATAATCCTATCTAAGTTTTCCTGAAGCTTACTTTTGAGCCACGCTCATTAAAAATAATTTCCACGTCAGAAACAGCTCCAAACTTCTCGAACATTGTTTTAAGATCCGGATCCCGAAATCTGAATGGGATATTCGAGACGTGCAATCTTTTCGGTCCATCTGGTCCAGCTGAAATTCTTACCATGACTTTAAGGACATTCTTAGAAATTATTAGAAGATCCCACCAAAAATCCCAATTTTCGTTCTCTTGAATCATTCTCTGAGTGGCAAGCAAAAATATATCTACACCGTTTTTAACTAGGTTACGTGAAAATAATAGAAATAGAAAAAGAGATAAAAAGTATCTGATAAATTGCAATTGTTAATCACATTTTCTCTCAAATCTGGCCAATTTCCACAATTCCAGAGAGCCAAAAACACGTTTTTGTCTCTCCATGCATGATTCAAGACGCATCGAATGTAAAAAGATGTAAAAAGAGAGAACAGCACAAGAATGAAAAAACTCAAGAAAAGTTGCGATTGAATGATTTCTGTTTCAAATCTTCGGGAAGAAAATAAAAGAAAAGGAGAGCAAGGCTTACAGCTAGTGCTGGGATCGGGCTGTGCGACTGCCGATGTGCCGTTCGTGGCGCCGGCGGCAGTGGTGACCGCGGCGACCACCGGTTGTCCAGGTTGTCCAACGATTTGTGGGCCAATTTGTGGCTGGCCCATTTGAGGAGCCATTTGGGCCGCTTGCGCGGCCTGAGCAGCATGTGCAGCAGCAGCCATATGCTGCTGAATCGAGAGTTGCAAATCGTAGTCAGCGTTCGGATCGTCCTGTAAAACAAAAAGCGCTCATTCACAGATCATGCGCCTTAGGATCGAGAAAAACCATGTGTCAAGGGAATCTTTTCGCGCTCTTTTTGCTTCCCTAGTAATTCCAGAGCATGCCAAGTTCACAACCCTTTACCGGTTGAGATGCAACACACCACCTCTCACCTAAAGTAGAAGAGCATAGGAGTTAAGTCACGAAAAATGAAACATTTGATAGTGTGAATAAAAAGCAAAGATTAGGTTTTGATCTACCTCTCAAATATGGGGAAACATGTCACTGTTTTTTGGAGGATGAGAGTTTCTAATAGCAGCCCACCCAAACCGCCAACATTGAGCTCAATTATTTCTGTTTCTATGAAAGATATCAACATTTTCTACAGTGATAAAATATTAGTGATTCTATGAGAAACATTTTATCAGTTGACTAATTTTTTTAAATCTTCCCCATAAATCGAGATAATTGATATCAAAGTTAACCGTTTGGGTAGACTTCCATTTGACGAAACACTACGGAAATTTGCATAATTCGAACTAAAAATTATTTTGCACAAATATTGTTCAAAAAGTGTTAGTGTTAACTGATAGATAGAAAGAAACATTGTTTTTTCAGCTACTTTTTTCTCAAAATGATATGCACATAATAAGTAAAATCATACACTTGTCAATTTCCAACCAAAAAAAGCGACATGTTTCCAACCGGGGGTTATTTATTCCATAGTGCGTTTGATGATCCCAGATCTACGTATTCATTCATATAACACACACGAAATGTGAACGAGTGAGGGGTGAGAGAGAGAGAGCATGACAGAAAATTTTTCAGGGTAAGAGAAAAAAGAAATAAAAGGTAATTATAGTAAATTTACCTTGACTTTGGCTTCCGTCGGATTCTCCATATGGTTGATTAGCGCCGATGGAGCGCTAGTGGCGAGCATTATGTTGTTTTGTGATTGATGTGCTGAAAATTTGGATAAATTGTTGAAGAGGGAACAATTGGAAATAAAAATAATCGATAATTGTTGTCAGAGTAACCGCATCAAATTCAGAACGATCTATGCAGGTTGAGGCCAAATGAAGTGAACGGCAAGTTTCTTCCATCCCCATCTAACACAACACAATATCTATTCTAGATCTAAAACAAGTGTTACACGCCCCGGAGAAATGAGACGAAGATCCCATTCTGATAACACACCCGGTTACTATTTTCGCGGCTACGTTTTTGAGAGAAGTGACAGAAAAACAAAAAGTGACATTCGGGGGGCTTTCTGAATTTTAAGTTGATGGTGGTGGCACAGGACTCGTAGTTTTATCTTCTTGCTCATTAAACGCATCTTTCCTCCCGTATCACGTCGTTTCATCAAGTAATCATTTGTTTCTGGAGTATTGATGGTTGGGAGAAGAAGAGGAAAACGAGATGGCAACATTTTTGAATGGGGTTTTGTTTTACTTCACAGTGGCGTTGTTGAGCAAGTCACTGAAGAATTTTGAAGAAACAAAATCACGTTTCGAACGTTCTTACTGTACCCCCAAAAACTAAGCATACTAACGGCTACGCTATGTTTGCTTATTGAGCTCCATTATCTCAATTTTTATGAATGAAATCAAAAATCTGTCAGAGGATGAAATTTTGGTCGTGTATCACCAGCATTTCTTAGTTAAAACGTTTTTGATATCTTTCATAGAAAATGAGATAATTGAGCTCAAATTGATTTTAGGATGATCTCCTATAACAGGAAAATTTATAAATTGCTTTTTTAAGTCTGAAATCTGGAACTTCGAAGCTCTGAAACAGTCTTATAAAATTTTTCCATTGCTCTGAAAGGTTCAGATTATACTAAACATTAAATCCACGTGGAAAAAAATTATGTCATCTTTAACTTTAAAATTTGGATTCATAGAAAATTGTGTCTGTATCAAAAATAAAGCTCTCACCTTGAAATTGTCAGGCACAGTCGAAAATTATGGTCTAATTTTCAAGAACTTCGAAAATAATTATGAACTTCTCATGGAGGACAGTTAACAAATTTGCAATGAAAAACAAAAAACTGTATTTCCTTTTATAAAAGCTCACTCCAACCGTATACTTTGAACTCAATTATCTCCATTTCTATGAAAGATATCAGAATTCCGCTAACTAACAAAACATTGGTGACATTATGGTAAATAATTTTTTAGTTGTCAGAATTTGGAAATCTCCAACATAAACCGAGATAATTGAGCTCAATAGGATTGCTACCGAGCATGTATAGCATCGGTATACTTAGAACAACATTTTCAGGACTTTAAATTTAACTATCTTTTGCTAAAAAAGTAGGGAAGGTAAATAAGAAAATTTAAATAAATAATTCGGATAACTAATTAAGCCTACGGCTCATCAAAAGTGGATAAATGCAAAAAAGGAACGGTAACGCGCGCTCAAACAAGTAGAACAAACATTTGCGGCAGCTATGGAGTAAAAAGACAAAAAATTGGAGTGTTGTAAAAAGAAGAAGATGATGATGAGAAGAAAGCAAACGAACAAATAAACCGAGTTAACCTTTCGAGAAAATGAGCGGCAATGCCGAAACTCTACACAATTCTCTCTTCGACCTATCTCTATGCAGATTTATTCGAGAACAAAGTGAAACGCGTGGAGAGTAGACTGTATGAGACAATTACAGGTGAAGTACAGCGCCGCGTGAGGGAAAATGGTGCGAACGACTAGGAGAGAGGATGGTTTTGGATTATATGCAGGTCAGGTCCTCAATGACATGTGCGGGTACTTGCAAAGACTACCATTTCGAATTAGCGGTGTGTGGCGGATGGTCAGAAGATCGTAACCGCAAACTTTCGCTAGTATATATTCAGTTCAACTAATAATTAGTTTTGACAGTAGTTGGTTTTATGAATTTCGACATTTCTATAACGAAATACTAGAGTAGCCTGAATCACTGGAACATAACGAATCCCAATTCTTACCGGAAACTCGCTTCAAAAATAAATATCATATTGCATATCATTTGCATCAATATCCGCTTAATACATCCGCTAACATTTCCGGAGTGACTAGTAAATGAAGATAGCAAAAGAAGCGCGAGAAGAGATGTATCATATTGCCCAGGTAACCAAGACGAAAAAAAGGAAGACGAAGAAGTGATAAAACGGAAGACGCTATCAAAAGGATTGCGCGGTCGCCGTTTTGTGGTAGCAGTAATCTGCACCACGTCATTGACGCTGCCTCATCGTCCATAAACGGCTCTTTAATAGTTGACAGGGGGAACTAACAGTAAAAGTTTTTCTGAGGAATTTTGGAAATAATTGAAATTGAATCTTTGGGTTATTATTTTGTCCTTGTCTTTCCATATAAACCTTGCGATCAAAGCCAAAATTATGTTTAAAGGCGCATTGTCGGTGCCTTTTAAAGGGGCATTGTCGGCGTGAAATTCTCAATCTGTGCCGTAAAAGTTCCATTAGCCTTAAAAAATCCTAGATTTTTCAAAAATAACAACTTTTGCTCAATTTTCTCAATTTGTCAAGTGCTGCCATTGTTTTTTTCGACAGAAATGCAAAAATTGAATTGAAACTCAGAATCTAGCGAATCTGACAAAATCAAGAAAATTAGGCTCTAAAATTAGTTCCGGCAAATCTAGATAATTGGAAGACCCATGTTTTTCGACGCCAACCTATACTTGCACTTTGATCTCAATTATCTCAATTTCTGCACGACCTATCAAAAATCTTCCAACTAATCAAATGCTAATCATTCTATCAACAGCATTTTATCTGTTATCAAAATTTTGATATATTTTATAGGAACCGAGCTCGAAGAGCATGGGGCGGCTACCGAAAACACAGTATGGCTCCACAAATTGTCAAGTTTGAGGCCATTTATCATGGCCCCTTTCCAAGATATTAAAAAGTAGTCAACTGACAAAATGTTTTTGAATTAAAAATAAACATTTTGTCAATTGACCATTTTTAGATATCTTTTACAGAAAATGAGATACATGGGCTCAAAGGTTGACGACATTGGATATTTCATAACATTTTTCGAAATCTAAAAAAATTCAAACCTGCTGAAACCGCTAGCTGCTGTTGGTGTTGTTGAGCGGCAATCTGTTGTTGTGCGGCCAATTGTTGGTAGAGCAACGAGTTCCCGAGGCCAATTGGGATCTGCTGATTTTGTTGTCCCGCGCCACCGCCGCCGTTGGCCGAGATTTGGTACAGTGCTTGCATGGGCAGTGCCTGGAACAAAAACTTATTTAGTTGATTTATAAGAGATTGCATAAAAATAATTGTGACAGTTAGGAGTATATATGAAGCAAGAAAAGAAGGAAGGAAAGAAGGAAATGTTGTTTTTAGCAAGAGCGATCGAGAACAGAGCAATTATTCTGGTCCCCGTCATAACATCAACAAATCTATTAGCCAATTCACCAGATGTTCGAAAACCAAATAGCTGTTTTATGGGGGTATCATCCTCACGCACCAAAATGAGTGTACTTTTCTTGCCAGTATGAAAAAGGGAACGAAAAAAAAAGACTGACCTTGCAGTTCTTTTTTTTACTCACTGCTATACTTTCTGTTTACAAGTTTTTAAAAACGGTAAAGATGGGATTGAATCATTATGTCGGTCAGCAGCACTTTTAGGGCAAAAATAGTTACCAGAGCAAAGAGAAGACACTAGTTTTTGGGGGGAGCAGCTGGCAAAGGAGAGAAAAAAGAAGAAATGATTGAATTTGATAGGTTCGTTACAGAGGGTGAGAAGAGCATATATGAAAGAAGAGACTCAGATGGTTAGAAATGTGAAAAATCTGAGGACGTGGTGAGAACGGCATTTTTCTTGGAACACGGTTTGCTTGTCTACATCAATCAAGGCGCTTAATGGGTTGGTTATTATTACGGTTGGCAGGTACAGTGAGGGGCTAATGGAAAACGGAAATGGGAGACGTGCACTATTAAGCTCTAATGTTTCCGGTAATTAGCTTTTACGAATTCACTGATTTTTTCCATATAGGGGTCAATCAGATAAACATATTTTTAGTTCGATTTTTGACATTCTCAGGAGTCTAGAGCTCAGCTGATAATTTTCTGATCACTTTGAAAATTTTCAAGAGTTTAAAACATATCTATATTGGAAACTTTGCGTTTACAGAATTTTTCGAAAATTTCTAGTTTTTTTAGCTATTTGCCGATTACTGAAAGATATCCTTTTTGGCTTATTTTTTGCTGCAAACATGAAAAATGAGTTTTTCTTTCAGTAATCGACAAATAGCTGAAAAGTAGGAATTTTCAAGAAACTCCGTAAATTCACAGTTTCAATCTAGATCCGCTTCGGACTCGTGGAATATGTGAAAATAACCGAATAAGAACAGAAAATTACATTTTCCGTGTATCTTATTGCCGGTACTGTATTTCAAAGAATCTAAATGTAAGCGGGAAATTTTTGAAAAAAAAAGAAAGTTCAACATGTAGTCAAGACTTCTTTTTGAATGCGAAACATGTAAAAAATGAGACAAAAGTAATTTTTGACTCTACCAAAAAATCGACAGCACAAAAAATACCATTTTTACTACGCATTGGGCTACGTACTGGGCCTTCAAACAGTTTGCTCTTGATGCGTCACTTTCAATACTTTTTGTTTTTAGATTAGGTCCAGTTATAAAAAAATATGCACTCGCGAGACACTATACAAAAAAATGGAGCCAATGACACTTGTTGTGTCATTGATTGATTGGAGTAATCATAACTCCAGACGCCGAGCATTTCACAACGCACTTTCTCACCAAAGAGTGGAGCTCTTTCCCAGGTGACGCATCAATTTCTCTCTCAAAATCTCATTCTCAATGAAGAACAGTTGTTGTAAAACAGAGTGACACCCCTCGGGGTGTGAGAAACGAATCGAGAAGATGAAGCTATTTTGTTTCGAATTCGATACATTTTCCACATTCGATTTCTCCCCTTCCAATCACACACACACACACACATGATGTTTTGGATGGAATCTACATGTAACGCACACAGCGGGTGATGGTTGGTAGTGCAAGCCAGATGACAAAAAAAGTAACGCAAAAATCAGGAGTCTATTCTACTGGCAGAGTCAGAAAAAAAGTGGAACCAGATTGGTAAGACAAAAAATGTGCGGAATATCGAAAACAACGATGAGATCGAGATTCTCTATCAAAAAATACGTATCGCAAAATGAAGGGACATCTGGTATGTATTGCGCAAAATTGCACAGATGTATTCGCACCACCATACGATGAGAATTGAGGGGAAATCGATTATGAGGGACCGTCTCGTATTAGGAAGAGGTCACCTGTTGTGTGCGAAGACAACATAAGTGGTACAAAAGGATTAGGGATATTGTGAAACTCAAGAAGCGTTTAAAGAATATGCCAAAACTTCATGTGACCGTAAAAATATATGAACTAGTACTACCATCAAAGTATAGTAGTCTAAAAACTAATATTTTTGGCTTGAGCTTGCCAAAAATAGAGAAGGTTACAGAATATTCCAGTTGGTGCAGCTAACAAGTTGTGGGGGCCACCACCGACAATGTTCCTTTTATTCTTTCTTTTCTTCCTTTTCTCCACATTGGTTTGTTTTTTCCTGACACATTCCTTGTCTCCCGTTCTCTCTCCTTCTATATTATTTTTTTGTCTCTGATTTTAATAGAAATACACCAGCACACCGCTACCTATTATTGTCTTCCGGGGTAAGTTATTATGTAGTCTGATTTTTGTGTTTTTTCAGGAAGTCTCAGCCAATCAAGAGGAGATGTCTGATTCGGAAAATTTTTAAGATCTCCAGTTATAATTTTTTGAAACTCGAGCGATCTCGTTAAATCGAACTAACTTTGACTGACTGATTTTGATGCGAAAATCGGATAATAAAAAAAAGTTTTGCAATAATTACAGCACCGTTAAGTAAAATATGAAATAACATATTTTCAGTTGATTTTCGGTCATTTCGACAATTTTCGAAATTCTGAATATCGGTTGTCAAGTTTCCAATCTCTTTGAAAATTTTGGAGGGTGTAAAACATAACTAGATGGTAAACTTTGACTTCACAAAGTTTTTTGCAAATTCCTAGTTTTCCAGTTATCTGGCGATTTCTGTAAGATGCCTTCTTTTTTTCACATCTTCAATACAAAAATAGGAAAAAATAGGTGTCTCTAGGTATCGGAAAATAGCTGGGAAACTGAAAATTTTCAAATTATTCTGTAAATGCAAAATTTTCAATCTATGTCTGTTTTACGTCTTCAAACATTTTTAAACGGATAGGGAACTTGACAGCCGAGCTCCAGACTTCTGAAAATGGCCAGGATATGATCCAACTAAACATACTGTAGATCTTTCATACGATACTGTATATCTTTCATACGGTACTGTAGATCCTTCATACGGTACTATAGATCCTTTATACAGTACTATAGATCCCTCAAACAAATTTGCAAAAATTAAAAAATCTGGTTAGAACTACCTATCGGAAAAATTATGTTCAATCGCTCAAAATATTTTTTAATTGCTCAATTTTTGAATTAATGTTTCAAATTCAAGTTAACCTAATTTTCGATTCAATTTTCCTAAAACCTACACTATTTCAAAAGAAAAAAATCAGTTGGGTTGGAAAAAAATGTTGAAAACAATAGTGGATGTACATTTCTAGGCAATCCGGTCATCCTTCGCCCCCAGCCTCGCCACTTTCGACTATCCAGTATAATTGTCGAGTAAATTGCGTGATATTCGCGTGTGTGTCGTCGCTTCCATCGGCGGGATGGGGTCACAAATTCACAAATTCACGGCATTCGATTTTAACTCTCAACTGGACCTGAATCCGAAATGTTCCGGGCTAGGAAAGGATTCTGATGTGCGTGCGCGTGTGCCATCGGGGGCAAATGTATGTGTTTGTGTCAATGTTTCGGTTTCCTTTCTAGCACAAATAAAAGGCAAAATGGGTGGAAAGAAGGGGGGGGGGCATCTCACAACCATGTACTCATCTAATTATCGTTGAGTAGAAAGAGTAAGCCTTCCTAGTCTCGTTACCCGGTCCCCCCGTTTTCGCTTCTGTGTCGTCTTGTCTTGGGAAAAAGGCAATGAGACACACACACACATACATGGGCAGCTGCGAAAACATTTAAGAGAAAGGTCTAAGGATGCGCGGTAAAACGAGATTTTTCTCGCCGTCCCCTTCTTGCTTGGCTTTTATGGGAGTCGACAATTTTGACATTCGGAGGATATAGAAAATGAGAAAATGGCGCGAAAATTTTAATTAAGAGCTCGAAAATGAAGTTTTTCAGGATTTTATAAAGTTTTCTGTATATAAAGCGGAATCCTGGAGATCCGGGAAAAAGTTATTCCAGAACAGCCATAGATGAGCAATAAATTGCAAGAATGGAATGGCGTGAGCAACCAATCGTGTCTAATATGCTCAAAAATGGACGAATATGGGTTAGGACGGTTATAGATTTCGAATAAAGTAACTCAGGCTGTGAAACTTGAGGCTTTGAAGACAGAACGTGTTTTACCGTATTTTCTAAAAGTTACAGTACTAATCTTATAAAGATTGTAGTGCGGGAAATTCGATACGATTACCGTAATCGAAGGCCAAACTATACTTGCTTTTTGAGCGCAATTATCTTGCTTCTTTTAAAAGATACCAGAAATTTTTCAATTGTTAAAATGTGCTCTGTAAAATTACCAATGTTTAATCAGTTGGCTAATTTACGATATCTGTTAGATGAGAAGAGATAATTGAGTTTAAAATGACACTTTAGTGAATGCTATAATAGAAGTCCACCCTATACTTGCGCTTTAAGCTTAGTTATCTTGGTTTCTTGAAAATATATCAAAACATCATTCACTGATAAAATGTGATACGTAAAATTACCTACATTTCATTAATTGAGAAAAGTTAGATATCTTTAACAGGAAACGAAATATGTGGGCTTCAATTTAAAACTTCAAACAACCAGAGCTACAAAACAGAGGTTATGGGTTAACTGCAATGCTTTTAAATTATGATAAATTAAGTTCAACCGAAAAAATAACAGCAAATCGGATTAAAAAAAGAACATACCTCAGACGTCACTACATTCGGGTCGCATGCATTGTGAGAGACGTGAGTAGCAGTGCTCACCTCTTCGAATACTTCAGCCATTTTCAATTAGAAGTGGGGGGAACGAATTCAGCTACAGTAACCAGTGATGACTAGAATGAAATAATTTGAATGGTGTAGTTGGCGAGGATGGAGTGGGGGACGGGCAACAGCAGAAGGAAAAACAGAGGGGACGAACAGGAAGAGACTGAGCGTCGGAAACGGAATGGTTGGAATTGCTGCGCAGGGGGATGAGAATCAGTATTTATGCGGGTCGTCTGTATCTCAAAACCACAATTGGCCTCATCCAAAGAAGTGGCGAATCACGCAACGCAACTCGTCGTCGTCGGAGCTCACACGCCTTCTTCTTATTCTTCGTCTTATTCTCCGTATCGTCGGCTTCTGCTTCTTCTCCGTTTTTCCTTCCTTCTGACAATTTGCCACAAATAAGGAGCCGGAGCCGGAGGAGGAGAGGGAGGGAAGAAACTGACTTGGGGATAGGGGGGACACGTTGGGTTTTTACTTGACCACTGAGATGTCGTCGGTCGGTCCGGAGACAAGCGTCGTCTTCTAGATGCTCAATGAGTTGTTAGCACACGGGACTGACTTCTGGGGCGTTAAGAGGCAGGACGATGGCAAAAGTGTGCTCCAACGGCACGTCTTATTAATTGAGAGGAAATGGGCGGAGTCTTTCCGATGTCTTCGGGACAGGGACCCCCTCATGGGGCAAAAAGACACACCCAAAGACATGGGGCGCTAAAAGCACACTACCTCCTAATCATATTATCTATTCTGAGTGTTGAAAATGTGTCTTGTCTCTTGTCTTGAAAAATTTTTTGGGGGGTCCTAGATCTCTAAAAATTGGAAAAAAGAGGTACACCGACCACTGCCTATAGTTTAGGAGCTTTTCCAGCTATAGAAATATGTTGAATTATGTATAAATCTGTACCAAATGGTTCAGAACTCAGAAAACAGCGAAATAAAAATCAACCAAACACAGAAAATTCGAGCAGCATAGCCAAGCCAAAAAAAAAACGTTTGAATAATTCGATCACCGGATTAAATAAAAATGACGTCTAGCAAATGCATTCACAACTCGCGAGATCTTCTTTTTCATAATAAAGAAGAATTCAAGAAGTAAAGAATTTTCAACACCTTTAATCTTCAAACTCGATTTTCGGGAACAAAAAAAGGAGCGAGAGTCTGAGGAGCAACAGAAACGCGATTCTTGTTTGATTTCCTGAGTTTGCCAGGGGTCTTCCCCCTTCTTCCTCACGGAATCAAGTGAGCTAGGGGGTATTCAGATTTCAAGATGGCTATTCTATGAGAAAACGAAGAAACGCAATATTGTAGGCTGGGCATGTCGAATAACAAAAACCAAAAAGTTAATGAATTTTTGGTTTTCCTGGTTTGAAAGCCACTACAAAACTTCTCAGGTCTTACGGTAAGAAGCTTAAGGGAAGTGGGAAACCTAATACTAATGAAGTGGGGGGGGGGGATACAAAACGAGTGAGAACGTGATGAATTATAAATGTGACTAAATAAACTTTGCTTTGGTGGAAAGGAAGAGAAGGAGGGACCAAGAAATAGTATTGCATTGATTCTCCAAGAAAAGAATAAGAAAAGTGTAATCGAATAGGGGGACGGGACTGGGGGCTCACTGGTTAATCCATGGAGGGCGTCTCCACGTGAATTGAAATTTTTATTTTCATCGGTCTTTTGCTCGTGTATGAAGGTCCGTATCAAATCATGCGTACTCTAAACGGAAGCGCTCTCTGAGTTGAGCGTTTCGATTCGTTTCCCCAACTCCCACGATTTCGAATTGGAATTTCTAAACTCCAATTTGCATTTGCTTCGTTCCTATAAGATACTTTCTCAGAAATTGCTGTTCTGAATGTCAAAAATGTTTCATGGGGATCCCCTTTTTTTAGATGAAATGGGATATTCCGCATTTTATGAGGAATACCAAAGTGAATGTGCATCTTGGGACATGGAGCTTACATAAAAATAGAATTGGAGATATTGCTGGGGGAATGAATTATAAATTCATTTCTAGGAACGTATTAAAGCATTAAATTTGGTATTTTTAGAATATAGACACGGAGTTAGTAGCATAAAACTGGGAAAAATTACATGAAGTGTTAGAGCATGAAATCAACTAAACATCAGAAATTCAGAAATTCAGAAATTCAGAAATTCAGAAATTCAGAAATTCAGAAATTCAGAAATTCAGAAATTCAGAAATTCAGAAATTCAGAAATTCAGAAATTCAGAAATTCAGAAATTCAGAAATTCAGAATTTCAGAAATTCAGAAATTCAGAAATTCAGAAATTCAGAAATTCAGAAATTCAGAAATTCGGAAATTCGGAAATTCAGAAATTCAGAAATTCAGAAATTCAGAAATTCAGAAATTCGGAAATTCAGAATTTCAGAAATTCAGAAATTCAGAAATTCAGAATTTCAGAAATTCAGAATTTCAGAAATTCAGAAATTCAGAAATTCAGAAATTCAGAAATTCAGAAATTCAGAAATTCAGAAATTCAGAAATTCAGAAATTCAGAAATTCAGAAATTCGGAAATTCAGAAATTCAGAAATTCAGAAATTCAGAAATACAGAAATTCAGAAATTCAGAATTTCAGAAATTCAGAAATTCAGAAATTCAGAAAT
Source organism: Caenorhabditis nigoni (assembly GCA_027920645.1). Taxonomy (NCBI): domain Eukaryota; kingdom Metazoa; phylum Nematoda; class Chromadorea; order Rhabditida; family Rhabditidae; genus Caenorhabditis; species Caenorhabditis nigoni. The sequence goes on from CP115869.1 coordinate 4,939,601, forward strand.
TCAGAAATTCAGAATTTCAGAAATTCAGAATTTCAGAAATTCAGAATTTCAGAAATTCAGAAATTCAGAAATTCGGAAATTCGGAAATTCAGAAATTCAGAAATTCAGAAATTCGGAAATTCGAAAATTCGGAAATTCGGAAATTCAGAAATTCAGAAATTCAGAAATTCGGAAATTCGAAAATTCGGAAATTCAGAAATTCAGAAATTCAGAATTTCAGAAATTCAGAATTTCAGAAATTCAGAAATTCATTCAGAAATTCAGAAATTCAGAAAGTTTTAGAAGATTCAGATTATCCAGAATTTCATTCCAGGACGAATTTAAAATCCAGGATATTCGAAGATTGGAACTATATATAAAATGCACTAAATCAGAATTTCAGAACATTAGAAACATCAGAATTTCCGAAAAATTCCGTATTTTTGAAACAACTCTTAAATTCACAAAATCCTAAAACATGAAAAGTAGCATTTTGTACATTTTTCATTGCCCTGGATTAGAAGAAACGACTCTTTTAAAAACCACAGAAGACATTTGAAACTATAGAAAGCAAAATCTTGAACAATAGAATAGAAGTAACCACAGTAGAACAATTTGAAAAAAAGACTGTTGCCGCCAAAGATCAGCCAAGATTAGCTGCGAAGAACCTACCGACCCCCGCCCGAACTTGAAACTGTCAAAAACGTCAAACAGAAGAGAAAGAAAAGAGACAAAAAAATTGGACCCATGTTTGTTGATTCTGCCTAAATCCTTCTACCCTTTCGTTTTACTACAACCATTCCGTCTAACGTCATCTGCTCTTTTTCCTACACAACCAATTTTGGGATTCAAATGCTAAACTTGGGATTAAGGACACATAAACATTAGGCACAAACACATACTAACCACTTACTCTTAAGCTTTTTCTCTTGATGGGTCGGGGGGAGCGACCCCAAGTAGTTAGTGGGAAAACGAAGGAAAACGAAGATCGCGGTAGCCTGGGGGACTAGAGAGATGAATTGAAGTGTTTGGGTAAGATAGTACTCGTTCTACCTTTCTCTTTTTCTCTCTTAGCTCACAAGAAAGTGAGAGAGAGGGAGACAGAGTGCTTGGGAATATCTTGGATCGACAAAGTCAACATAAGCTCTGTGACAGTGTCGGCTCTCAAGATGTGCATCGATATATGTTCAATTGGTGGCCCCGGGAGGGATGTTTGAAGACGATACGGGAGGAGAGCCTAGAGGTCAGGTGGCCTAACGCCGGTATATTGATCTCGGGAATGACAAAAATATATACATGACCGTATTACAAACTTCAAGTGGTTCTCTTTCCCATCTTTTGCTTTTTCAAACAAAATGTTAGAGATGCTCGACGTTAATTAGACCAAGCGGGTGTCCGATTTCGGGGTCTCAGAAACACGGAAATGCGATAAGTGGAAGGCATTGCCGAAATTTCGTTACATATAACTTACGTAAACGCAGAAAGCTATATTTTTTGAAGGCTTGGTGTCGGGGATAATTGTAGATCAGGGCTCTAGTAAATTATTTCGGTCTTTAAATTTATGGACCATAGATTTTAAGGTCTCAGTTTAATTTCAGTCCAATTCAACAATTTATATCAAACACTTAAAAGGCTAAAATGTGGCAATTCTTTTATCCCGGTGCTATTTGGGAACATTCGAATTCTGTCATGTCTAATAATAAGTTGAAGAGCTTTTCGAGCTTTGATTACTGATTTTCAGTGCAATCAGACATTCCCAAGCATGTGGTATCTTTCTTAAATAAAAAAATTGTACTGAAATATTGAATATTAAAGAGAAACATTTGATAAAATGTAAATTTGACTGCTACACAAGCCTCAGAAACCCTGGTAAATACTGATCCTGCTTTTACTTGCACGTTAAGCTCAATTAACTCAACTTCTGTGAGAGATATAAAAATCTGCCAACTGATAAAATATTTATCAAAAAATCACTAATATTTTATCAGAAACAGACTTTGAATGTCTCTCATAGAAATCAAGATAACTGAACACAACACGCAAGCAGGCGGAGGCATTCTGAGCACTGTATTCACTCTATATGTACGTGCATTTCGGATGCAATTATCTTGGTTATTTTCGAAGATATGAAAAATTTGTAAAAGAAAATTGAGCTTGGGTTCTATTTTTGGTATTACGTTTTGGATTTTTTGTAAGTGACGATTGTTTCTGAAACAAACTCAGTTATTACAAAATCACTAAAAACTAAGGTTTAGATTGAAGCTGAACACTAGGAGTGTAAAAACACTATTGAGCTGTAGTCCTAGTTTTCAGACAGATTTAGACATTAAACTTCAGCTGGACTATTTTAAAAATTTCTCTCCCAAGTTACAGTTTATCACTGTCTCCTTGCAGATTTTTTGGAAATTTCTACTAGAAAAAAAACACCGAAAATAGTGTGGTTTACAATTTCTCCTACAAACATGCCCCATAATTTCTTCCCCCTTCAACTCAATTGTTATGAGGCACCCAACCCCAAAATGCACCGGATAAAGAGTAGGAGACACGTTGTCGTTTGGTTGTAACATGAAGAATGAAAACGCAAATCAGCGGAAGAAACATAACGTTTCCTGGCTGACCCTACTCGCTGTTTTTGAAAACTAGCAGGAATAACACGTTTTTCGCAGTAGTGACAAGTGTAAAATATTATACATTTTTGCGATGGTCTTAAGGGAGCCATCCCAAGAGTGGAATTAGGATTACCATATATAAAAAGGTATGCAAATTTTGAAAATGGCACTGAGAGAGATAGGTTGATGGTTACTCACTCCTCTTTCAATACCTAATTTACATGGCTGGTGAATAGTGTAACAGAAAAATTTTGGAAAATTTTAGCGTTGGGGAGCATCAAAAATAAAGAAGAGAGCTAATTTAAAAATGAGACTGACCAGAGGGGAATAACGAATATTGCGTGTGTGTAGTTATTTTGTACACTTGACCGGCCCCCTCACGTCTCCCACTACTAGCCATCTCAAAATTGACATGTTTTTCGGGGGTCCCAAGGATTACAACTTCCGCTGCTCTCAGAAATAGACTTCTCATCAACACTCTTCTTCAATTATCTCCAAATTTTTTAAGGCTTATGGTTTTTGTTAAAATCCTCTCTTCAGAAAAAATAGAACCATGTGTCCCGTTGATTCCTTCTGACACAAATTGTAATTGCATCCATCTGACAAGAGTGATGTGGCTCCGCGCCGAGAGACAAAAATTGTCACCGATTGTGCCTCGGGGCAAGAATACGGAATTAGGGCTACTTTTGGCTAAGATGTCGGGAAACACAAGTCAGGAGATGTGAGGTAATTATCAAAGAAAATAAAAGGAGAAGAGCTGGGAAATTTTTCGACAAGGGACGCACAAAATAGTATGGATCCACGATTCAGAGGAAAATGAAAGAAGAAGACCAAGAAAAAATGCATATGAATTATAAAGCGAATCGGAAAAGAACAGAATAATTATGATGAGATTTGAAGATAAGAAACGAAGAATTCATCCATTTCTGGCATTTGAAGGAATATGAAAATAATGTTTTTTTTATTACAGAAAATTTAAATGAAATGAGCTTAAAATTGAAAAGGTCATTTTGAATATTTCCAATTTTTATAAAGCCACAAATTTGGTAAAAATAACGCAAGCCTTGAATAGAGATGGAAAACATTGATTACTCCCAATATTGGATACAAGGTGACTTTGGAAAGTTTTTTCAAAACAGAATTTTAGACTCTTTATGACTTTTTCCATTTTACCAGTATCATGAAATAATTACGTCTCAGGATTTACGGTCTATTAGGAAATTTACTGTCCCATGAAGAAACAGTGGTCCCTTGGGAAAGTTGCGATACTATTTTTATACGGTTCTTACAATAAAATAGTGGTTTTATGATAAACTTTTAGGTCCCGTAAAAATCATTTGCTGTCTTTGACAGCTATAACAGTACCGTAAAGTTTTATTAGGACGGATAGTTTTCTAAAGGGCCGTAAAATTCTCAAAGAGTCGATAAATTTTTCGTCAAACCATCTAATTATTGCGGTCCCGTAAAAATAATAAAAGTTGAGACTGTGGGACTGTGTCCACAATTTTTTTTATGAAACCGTAAAATTCTCAATCGGACCGTGATTTTCTTATAGGACTGTCAAATCGTCGTGAAAATCTAAAAGAGTCATACAATGTCATTACACTAGAATTTTTTTAGTTTATTGATTTTTCGTTTCTTTTACAAAAATCTTGATAACTGAGAACAAAATTCGGTTGCCTTTCGATTGAAAAAATGTGCTAAGTTTTTTTTTTGGTTACATAGATTTTCGTGTTTTCACACACCCCTGCGGTATCGTATACAAAACAAGTGGCTGGTGAACAACTTATGCTCTCGAGTTTTTACCAAAACGAAGTGCTCAAGAAAACGCACACTTGAGAATAATTGGCTGTGTGCCATGCTATGCCTACTTACCATATTTGAGACGTTAAAGAAGACGAGCCCTCGTTCAGCTATCATTCGAACCTGAAATTTGTACTTAGAAATTTCAAAAGTCAGCAGAATAAAGAATATGTCAAATTGTCGAATTCTGTAATATTCATAAAATTGAAAACCTAACATCCAGGAAAAAAAAATGCAAAAGCTCTAGGCTAATATACCGCCTATATGTACATCAAATTGACAGGAATATCATGTTTTTATAAGACTCAGTTTTTCATTAGAATGAAAAAATAAAGAAAAATAATTGTAGGAGCTGGTAGCAAACAACTGAGGCAGCACACAATTTTTTATCGCGCAGGAGGATGTAAAAATAAAACAAAATGAATTTATTACAACACAATTATTAAGATCATGGAAAATTTTAAAGGCAGTTTGATCATGGGACAAATTCAATGACCTGGATTGCCCCCAGAAAGTAGATGGATGAAAAAGAAAGAGGAGAGAAAAAGAGTTCAGCACACTTCCGAATCTAATATGAATGAATAATAATTGAGTGAATGAGATAGAGATATATATGCGGAAGCTTCTCGCATAAAACAAAAGGGTTGGGAGGATTTTTTCAAAAGGAAAAAAAATCATAAAAAATTGAAAAACAAACTGGAAATTGAGCATAAATAGAGAGAGAGAGAGAGGGAGTTAGCACAGTGGAGTTATTGCTTGTGAATCTGTAAAAAGGCCGACTTCCGTTATTCCCACCTGGCCCACGTTCATCACTGCTGAGGTATTTTGCCATGCCACAATGTAAAACTGAAAAATATACAATATTATTATTTGTCCCCCTATATTTTTTGTCTTACGGTAGTTAATTCCCCGGGTAATAAGACCACTTCCTTCGTCCACTCCCTAGCAAATGGTTTTGCACTGTTTTCGTAGACATTCCAGAAGCATCTGAATAAAAATCTAGTTTTGAAATTGACCTCTCTCTCTCGACACTAACCTAGTTGCAAAGCCGTCTTCACATACGGAAAGGTATAATCCTTTTGTCGAGAGAAACTTGCGGAAGCTTAGATAGGCGCCCGGTGCGTCGCTAATTGTGAATTCTGGCGCTTCGAGAACGTACCGATCTACGGTCTTTGCACGGTTGTAGCCAAGGAAGTTGGCAACCAGGAAGGATTTATCTGAAAAGAGTATAATAGAAACATGGCGCAATTTGTAACAACATGTGCTAATGTCTGAAAAATTATGATTTCTAATAAATTGAAATTTTTCAAAAAAGATCAATTTAGGCTGAAAGTTGAATGACTTCTAAAACCTCAATTTTGTGAATAAGGATTTTTAAAAAGTTCTTTCAGGTGAGTTTAACCGTTAAAAGCCACCTAAGTGCTAAAACCTTCAAGTAAAACACTGAGACATGACATTTACAAGCGATTTATCTCATTTGGATGAATTTGAACAAAAAACTTGTCAACTACAAACATGAAGCTCTTCTACTGTTTAGTGGGCCTAAGAATTCTTCAGACTCATCGAACATAATCTACTATATTTTTTAACATTCAATGTCGGAAATTTTCAAAAAAACAAGTGGATAAAGCTTTAAAAATACGACTTTTTTGGCCGGTGCTGTATTTTTGCCTATAGCCACAGTAAGCCGATTTCGACTCTGAAAAAAGATGGAGGTAAACACTTAAGAAATTTAAAAATGATGTTTAAAATTTCACACGATGCTGAAAGGCTATGATTCTCAAATGACTATTTTCCTTATACGGAATTCGAAAAATTAGAATTTTGAAAGTCTTACCTTTCGATGAATCCGGAGATGTGTGAATCCCGGTCAATTTATTGGCGATGTTTCGTTTCACTGTGGTTATTCTCCACCCAACCAAATATCCTTCTCCGGAAGCTCCAGATCCCGACCTTTTATAGTCACAAGGTGCATTTTCCTGGTCCATCAGGCATTGCAAAGACCTGAGAATCATCAATACTGGATAGTTAGAACGGTATTCTTAATTTGCAACTCACTGGCAATCATTATCCACATTCTCGTTTAACAAAATCAACTCATTAATTGAATTCGATGCGTTCACAATGGTTGGCGCTGCCTGTTGCTTCACTTCTCTAGACACCAAGTGCGGCTCTGGTTGGACATCTAAATCTATTATTTTCTAAATTTCCTTTTTCAATTCCTCCACCTGGTGTATCACCGGAAACTACATGCTCATCATCTTTGATTTCCTCGGTTTTTCCAGATTTGAACAATTCAATTTCCGTTTCATCGATATTCTTCTCAACACAATTTTCCGGTTGATCAAGCTCCGCAAAATACTCAATTTCGTCAAGTAGAATCAGCCCTCCTTCTGGTTCATTTTCGAAATTGTAACCTTTCAAGACAATCTGTATGATTCATGCATAATTTCATTTAGGTCATATAGGAGTAATTCGGTTACCACAAAAGGTTCCATTACTGGTGGAATGCTTGCAATAATTGTGTGGTTGTCGGTGGGAACGACGGTCATGCAGTTCTCAAGATTGGCCTCCAAAACTTTTCTCGTACAGATATCGAGTTTCGGTTCGCTTCCGATTGTTCTCGCCCGGCTGTATAAAAAAATTGAGAAAAAACCATTTTATTACACCAAACCTTCTCCAGAATCGAAAACTGAGGATGCCCGTCGATTGTTGACAACCAATTGCCAGCGACACTAATTGCCCATTTTGCTGCGACGGGCGTGGGTCGGAAGCCAGAATCAAGAAACTTTGATCTGAACAATTAGTTTGGACACTTAGTTTGTACAATTAGCAAGAACAGTTGTTTCAAAAAATAAATTTTTTTTTCTCACCGAAACTTCCGGGCAGGGACTGAGATCCCGTGATCAGTGCTAATTTCGCGGGATCCACATATCCTTCACCTAGTACCCAATCCAAATCATCCTCTATCGTATTCTGCCAAGTGCAATTCAGAACCGATAGGCAATGGAGTTCAGAATCTTTTCTAGCATAGTCAGAATTGGTACCACGTTCTGAATAAGCTCTCGCACGGACATGGGCTCCAAGGAATCCTAAAACCAGGTTTTTAATTGGAAAATGTGGACCAGCGTACCGTTATATGATCCCCGACTGCTAGTTTGGGAGCCACTAGCGTATTGTGCTCGGCATTGTGAGCTGTATCGATATGTGGCTACCGAGCAGGATCCTTGATTGGAGAGGCATGGAAAAACTGGAATTTCAAGAGTAAAGTCTGTTTTTGTGATATTTCGAATTTTCCATTTAAAGGAACAGGCAAAAAGAAATTCTAATTTGTCTTTTTTTCAATGGAAATTAGTTATTTTCGAAGACCTTAAAATTTTATCTGAGTGAAGCACACCCAAATTATTAACTTTGAGCTCAATTATCCCAGTTTATGTGAAAGATATCAAAATATGGTCAACTGATAAAATTTTGGTGTTATTGTGACGTATAATTTATCAGTTGAAAAATGTAATAACCTTTTACAGGAATCAAGATAATTGAGCACAAAGTAATTGATATGGGTGAGCTATTAGAGGAAATACGAGATTTTAATTTTTTTTTCAATGGAAGTCACTCAACTTTAGAGTTCTAAAAATATATTCCTACATTTTATATTGCCTTGAGAGTTACAGAATATCATAAACATAAAAAATCGAATTTTTTTAATTTTCAACAATGTCAGAACATTCCATTCTGATGATATAACCAAAAAATGGCAAAAATGCCAAAAATAACAGGTGTGAGTAGTGTGTCACTTTAGAACCGTTTATCTCGCTTTGTGGAAATTTTACAAAAAACCATCAAGTACAAAAATGAACCTCTCTTTCTGTTTGGTATAATTTGAAATTTTTAGAAAAACCGAAAACTTTAGAGTTGACTATGTATCATACTTGTTCGGGAAAATTTTTTCGGGAATTCCCGTTCCCGAAAAATTTCCTGAACAATTTGTTCGGGTAATTTTGTTCCCGAAAATGTTCCCGAAATTATCATTCGGGAATTTTCGGGAAAATCGGGAAAAATCGGGAAGTTGGTTTTTCGATGAATTTTTGCCTATTTTTCTCAATTTATGTTGAGATCCCGCAATTTCTTTACGTTCTGGAAAGTGTCCCATGAATTTTCATAGAAAAGCATTCAAAAAGCGAAAAACAGTTGAAAATTTGAGAAATCTAGAAAAACAATGACTGAAAAATTTCCCGTTTTTCCCGAAATTTCGTGAACAAATTTTTCGGGAAAAAATTGAAGTATTCTATATTTTCTGAGCAATACTAAAAGGTGGAAATCAAAAAAAATCAGACAATCTCAAGTTTTCGTAATAATCAAAAAATTAGATTATTCTGTACGAAAATTCAAAAAATAGAAATGAAAAGTTATTTTAATATAAAAAACCAACAAACTCACCTTCGTCAATGCTGATATACATTGAATATAACAATAGGAATATAGCAAATTTCATTGATATATCATCGATAACCTTTTCGCATTATATCGATTCAATAAAAGAGAAATTAGAAAGTAAAAAAGCGAGTAAAGTGAGAGGGAGAAGCTTCGTGACTCTTCACCTCTTCTGTCCGGTTTGTAAATGACACCGAAATGAAAATTGACGACGGTCACTTCACTTTCTTCTCTGCTTTTCAACAAGTGGATTTATTGCACTAGTGGTCTTTTTCGCAGAGAGTGGTGGACAGTCTCGAAAGACAGCTAATTATACCTTTGTGGCACTTTCCCCTATGAACTTCTTCCTTATTATGCATAATATCCCCGTCCGCCCACGCCCTCTGTTTCTTTTCAACATTTCTCAAGCGCATGGGAAATCCGCACTCAACACAGTTTTGAGAAATTGGAACGATTTCAAATGAATCCATTCATTAATTCAGTTTTCATGAACGATTATTATGCAAATTTTCTTTCAAATCGGATTATCAAACATCTTCAAAGATTTCTTATGTGGGTTAAGGCAAGGTTGCTGGAAGAGTTTCACAGTTCCATTTCTATAGGCCACATTGTATCCGAATTTGGGAATATTGGCGCATGCAACTCCGGTTTGCCCATGAGCATCCATCGCAACAACAGCGCCTGGAAAATATTCTAATTAAAAAAAGAAGGCTCAAAAAGTGTAACAAACCTGAAAACTTCGGATACACATCTAGAATTTTCTGTATAGCCTTATGGGTAGCTTTTGATGGTTTAGTTCCCAATTCCATCAGGCTAACTGTGTAGAAACTAGGTAAAAATCTCATCATCACATCCCCATCTCCAGTAGCAGCTGCTCCACCAAACGCATTAGCATAGGCACCTGCTCCAGGAATTGGGCTATCGCCGACTCGACCCGGAATCTGAAAAAAAAACCAAATAGGGATGAATAGTGTATTTATTGAGCTACTTTAAATCGAGCTCCATTTGATGACGTTCCAGCACTGAATTTTTGATTAAGATCCATTACAACCATTCCGATTGTGTCGTGGTTAGTTCTGAATTCATGATTTGAGAGAATTTATCAGGGCAGTAATTTTTAAAAAATTTGGAGGTTTTTGAACATTTATGACGGCGTTTTCGGATTATGCTAAAAAGTTCTATTCACTTTTTCAAAGTTTTCCAACTGAATTTTGTTCAGGTGTTCACAGTTATGACAGCAAAGTCAAAATGTCTAGAATTGCATACACAAGAGATCGAAAACAGGATTTCTACGATTTAAAAAAAATGGGACTGCAATTGTCGATCATAAATCGAAATCTCCTTTCATTTTGAAAATTTGGTTTCAGACTTGACACAAAATTTTCAAAAAATCTGTCATAATATTTTCAGAGAATTCATTTTGAGGATCTTACTTTTCCACACGGTATCCTGCTTCGCGGTTTTTGTTTGATAACAAGACTTGACTTGGTTTGTATGGACCACAGGAGCTAGTTGAATCTGGAGAGACATTCTGAAACAAATTATAATTTTTAATTGATGTAAGGAATCCACAAAATGTTCCTGTATATTTTAGCTTTTAAATTTTAAATTCAGAGAAAAGAAAATTTTATTTAAAAAAAACAATTTGTTGTTCTATTTCTCTCATTAAAAAATCTGCATTTTCTTTATGCAACTTTATACCTTCCAAAAATTCGGTTGACACTTCTGACTCTTCCAAGTCTCAATCCACGATTTTGTCTCATTAGTCGTCAATTCAGTCTCCACAAATCCGATTTTCTTAGCGAACTGAGTAGCCGACTCTCCAACCAACAAAGTATGCTTCGTGTAATTCATAACACCCCAAGCCACGCGTGCAGCGTCTCGAATCCTATGAAGGTTGGCCACAGCTCCCACTCTCATCCCCTCTCTGAAGTTTAAAACCTTTTTCTCTGAATCATAACAGATATAAAAAATTGTAAAAACTCACGCGTCGAAAACCAACGAATCCAAACAGGTTTCACCATTCTCATCGGGTGATCCTCCGAATCCAACGGTCGTGTCGCACTGGAGAGCCTCGCAGGTTGACAATCCCTCTACCAAGCCAAACATACGACCACCAGCTAGAGTAGCATCGACGGCTAAAATTTATTTGATTCATCGAAAATTTAAACTACCGGAGCTCACCATTTTTTGTTGCTTTCGCGAATCCATCACTTCCCCAAGTGGTGATAACCATAGGCAGGGAAACATCATTTGCACTGGCCACAAATATAAATATTGCGAAAAACAGAAGAATTCTCATATTGTCTCTTTTCAAAAATAAATTGAGAAAACCGATAAAAATCAATTCCACTTGGAAGAAGAGACAGTTGGCCTCTTTTCCAATCTGTGTTCCATCTGCCAAAGGTCATCTGCTACTCACATCTGTTTTAAGAACCGCCACCACATGTCATCATGGTCATAAAAATTTATTATCTGAGAAAGAGACAAAAATAACAATGAGCTTTGTTCTTAGGGAGAGAAAGACAAATGAAAGACAATATGGGATAAATAATACTTGGTGAATACTGTTTATACATTCATAAATTAATTTGGGTTGCTTTTTTCAACAAATCAACTGCTGTCCCTTGGGATCTCTGGCGAGACGAATTGGTAGAAATCCGACCTCTCCTTTATTGTCTCCGGCGTTTTCAGCAATGACCCGGAGCTAAAAAAAGCATAAAATCACATATTTCTATGTACAAAAACCAAATTATACCTCATAGGTTCCCGGTGGAAGTTTCGAGCAGCGAATATTCCATTTCTTGTTTTCTCTCAAACCATCGCCCATTGTCAGCCCGCTCTTTTTATAGAAACAATCCATTTTGTCGGTGCATACCGCGATTGAAAGCCCTTCCGTTGCATAATACTCATAAAAACAGAAGTATACCTCTTCCAGAAGTGGAATATTCAAGGACTCCGACACCAAAGTGTAGCTGCTAATATGGGAGTCAAAGAATGGGGCGACCAGGAATTTTTGGGCTGAAAAATTAGGGCTAAAGTTCTGAGGACAGCTTCGACTATGATACCTGTTCCTGGTGGCAGATTGATTCCGGTAAGCGGATTTGCCACGCGGCCCGATGTCCCAATTTCCCACCGATTATTACCGGATGATCTCCAGAATTTGCAACTCAAGTCAGACGGATTACAAGACAGCGCCAGGCAACTTTCGAAAAGTGATGGCACGGATGATAACGATTCAGCTGATGAGGGATTTTGTGCAGGAGCGCTTTGTGGAGCTGGAGCATTTTGTGTATTTTGTGCTGCCGGCTGATGGACTGGTGATATCACTGATTGGATTTCCTTTGGTTCAACTACACTGTTGCTTTGAAGTGTTCTTTGGAGATTGGCAATTGCGATTCTTTGCTCATCAAGGTTTGCAGGGAACGCAGCGGCGTCAATAGCTTCTAGGCCGGGAATTCCTTCGATTCCCTGAACGTGGATATATACCGTTTGATTTTCAGTAATTTTGACCATTTTCAAGAGTCTGGAGCTTGAATGCTAAGTTTCCAATACCTTCGAAAATTTTGGAGGGTGTAAACAAGACCAAAATGAAAAACTTTGCGTTTACAGAATTTTTTTGGAAGTTCCTAGTTTTTTAGCTATTTTCCGATTTTTGTGAGATAGCTTTTTTCGTGTTTTCACCACAAAAGGGGGAAATTTTTTCAAAAATTTACAGAAATTGGCAAATTTCTGAAAAACTATGAATTTTCCTATAATTGAAAATTTCGCATCTATAGAAGTCTTTAAGTATTCTTAGTTTTCATATATTTTCAGATTTTGAAAGACACTCTTGTGCGGCCCATTTTGTATTGAAATCTTAAAAAACAAGTGTCTATCAAAAATCGGCATGTAACTGAAAAACTATGAATTTCCCAATAATGCTGTGAATTTGAAGTTTTCAATCTAGGTTTGTTTTTTAATCTCCATTATTTTCAAATTAATCGAAGACTTGACAGTCAAGTTTCAGACCCCGGAAAATGATCAAAATGGCTGAAAATCCGCTGAAAACCATTTTTTGTATATCTAATTGACCGGTACTGTAGTACAGTGATTTGGACGTTTTCTCTGAAAGTTATACCTTTAACGATCCCACTGATTCCGCAAAACTCCTCTTATCATTGTCATTCGCTCTAGATGGAGGGTTGGAAATCAAAACCGGATGACTATCCAGAGTCTCGCCATTGCATTTTAGGGATCCCTCAATTACAATATCCTGAATGAAAAGTGCACCACCTTCCTTGGCAATGAAGTTGTTTCCCGAGAACACAATCTGAATATTTCCTTAATTTTTTAAGATATGTAAGCTTCATAAAAAAAAACCTGTGTCGGAAGATTCGGATCGTTTGGAGTCGGAATATCTGCTGACATTGGAACCCCATTCCTAATTTCAAATTCGTTGCAATTGATGAGTGGGAATTTTTCCTCGTTGGAGTTTCTTACACAAATCTTGAACAAAACTTATATTATTTCTTCTATCACTTTTAAAATCATACCTGAAGTTTTGGCTGCTCACTAGTAGGTCCTACTTTGCTTCTCCAAGCGGTAGCTGTCACTTTCAGACCTGTTGTCATGCATGGCAGCGCGTCGGAAATCAATTGTCCACTTTCCCAGCCATTTCTAGCAGGAGAAGTTAGAGAACCAGCAGATTGGGCTGAAAATTAAGATGAGAACCAAGATTTAATTCTAGAAAAAAAACTAGAACTTCAATTTCAGTTTCAATTTTGCTAATACTCAAAATAATTCTCTTTAAAATATTACTTGGAAGATTCTGGACGTCCAACGTTGGCAGGAATGCAGCTGCTTGTGGCGATTCTGCTAGCGTGGTCCAATCTAACTCCTCCTCTTGGGTATTTGACCATCGACATTTGTCAGCAAATGACGCACAGTTCAAGGAAGACACAGATCGAATCTAAACTTCATAAATAACGAATTCTACTCTCCAAAAAATTAAAAATACCTCATCTTGTTGAAGAGCGAATGTTGGTTGTACAGGATTCTGCGCCACTGCTGCCGCTCCACCAGCCGCTGCTGGTCCACGTTGCGGTTCTGCTCTGAATGGCCCCACTCTGGGAAACCCTCCGAAGTTATTATAAGCTACTGGTGGTGCATAATATCCACCGTAACCTGGACTATATCCAAAGAAAGGGTTTGGAAGACAGGAATGGGCTATAATTAAAGACTCCCAATCAGAAAAAAATTAAAGTAAACTCACAGAAATGTATAAGCGACCCAACAAGCGTCAGTCGTAATAGTAGTATCATTTTGAAGTGGGGGAGGGAAACAAAACGTTTTTCTTTTCTCACAGCAATCAAAACTGTATCGATATACAGACAGGACGGGAATAAATGAAATATATGAAGTTCGGAGGCGACTAGCTACTATAATGTCATAAGAGGAGGAGGCGCAAGCACAGTAATCTTCTCTACCTGATGTTACTCGTTTTCGCTTTACATGGTCGCGCGGGCGAGGTGGGGGAGGCTTTAGTTGCTCTACATTTTTCATCTCTTTTTTTGGTATCTGAGGGAAGATTGAAAAAGGGAAAATGATGATGAGTAATAGGTGCAAGAAAAAAAACTGGTATGATGCCGTGGCAAACGAACACTAGACGGATTAGAAAGTTTTTTGAGAGGTTTTTCGAATTTTTCCACGTGAGTCATTGGCATCAGTTGGAAAATGGCGAATTTGCAGAAATAGCATTTCCGGTGAATAAATTTGGAGATTTTGACTTAGCAATAGGAAACATTAAAAAAATTAAACTTAAAAAAACGTCGGATTTGAGCCAATTCACCTGAGGTACTGTCAAAGATACCAAGAAATAGTTAACTACCAAAACGTTCATAAAATTATGATGAACAATTTATCAGTTGACAACATTTTGATATCTTACCTAGGAACCAAAATAAATTGGGTCAAAACTGAGAAACTTTTTGATCACAGTTTTCACTTGGAGAATACTACCGCAAAACCATCCATATGAGCTCCTACACTGTCCAGTTTGAGCCGATTCATTTCGGATACTGAAAAAGGTGAACAATGCATCAACTGTTTAATTGTTAATCATAATATCAAAAATATTTTGTCAGTTGACACAGTTTTGACATCTTGAACAGGAACCGAGATAAATTTGCCGAGAGTTAAATTCAGCGGGCCCTCCTATTGCAGGTTTCATTTTCAATACACAATCTTCCAATTTTTTCTACATTCCATTCTCTCATTTTTTCTAATTTTTTTTCGCAACTACGGAAAAAAGTTATGATTGATCATGAATATCTATTTACTTGCCAAATCGGATAACTACACAAAAACCTATACCCTTTTCCAATTGTCAAGCCATATACCGGTTTGGCGGCCGCAAGAAGTGGATTATGTAGCTCATTTGGCTGTTCTAAAAACCCGTTTTTTTGGTTTGGATAACATGGCTCTACTATTGTGATGACAGACACAAAAAAAACCAGAAGCTTTGAAACATTTTTAAATCCAATAATCTTTATTGTATGTATTTGTGTTATACACCACCGCGTATCATTAAGCCGGACAAAGCAACATGATCGTTGCCAATAAAAAATGAATGGATAAAGTGTGTATGTACATTCGAAAGATTGGGAAAAAAATGGGCTTATCTTCTATTCGAAATACTTCTAAAGAGATAGTAGATATACATAGCGTCATCTGAAAGAAAGTGAAGTTTCAAAACATCAAAAAAGCAAGAAATAACTCACCACAAAATGAAAAATTCAAACTGATGAATCATTAGCAGCATGATCATCCGACGAAGAACTACTTCTTGCTCCTTCGGCTTCCAAGTCAATGTTCACGATTCGAATCTCGATTCCAGCCGGCATCCGGGACGAGGGTTCCTTTTTAAATCGTCGCATTGTTTGGCGCGTCGTTGACCAGACTTTTTTCGCCACAGTGGGCTCAGTCTCAAAAACTATGGCGCTTTTCAATTAATATTGCTTGACTACAAATCAATCAATCGAAAAAATTATAAATGATGTCACAACAGAAAAAAAAAATCATGGTCACACATAAGCTAGGACGCTGCTCAAGCAATACGACGAATCAGTGCTTCAAAAAATCAGAAAAATGACACATCTGAAATCAAAAAATCATAATTGCTACAACATATAAATGTGGAATCATTTGTAAATTTTGAAGTTTTGGATGATGATTGATAACTTCAAAAAATATCTTTTTTATTGAAAAAAAAATATTATTTACAGTACCGCCTGATAAGATATACAAAAAATGTTTTTAAGTTGATTTTCGGTAATTTTTGTTATTTTATGGAGTTCGGCACTCGACTAAACGCGACAACTTTGAAAACTTCGGAGGGTGTAAAACATAATAAAACTGAAAATTTTCTATTCACAGAATTTTTAGAAAATTTCTAGTTTTTCAGCTGTTTGTCAATTTTCAATTTTCGAAAGACCCGTTTTTCTTATGTTATCAGTATAAAAATAAACCAAAAAAACGTGAATTCTGAAAGTTGGGACAAATCCAGACTCCTGAAAATGATCAGTATGACCAATAATCAACTGAAAGGACTTTTTTGTATATCTTCTTGACCGGTACTGCATATGAACGTTAAAAAACATAATTGCTACAACGGGTACAGTTTGGAACTGAATAATCAGATTCATTTCCAAACTAAAGTTTTGAAGCGCGATTGAAAATTCAAAAAAAGTTATCGAAAAATTTGAAATGTGAAAATTTAAAATATTCACCCCCATTTATAATCAAAAAGTGCTCTGAAATACAACAACTGAAAATTACCTGATCCTCTGTGCCAACGAGACAAAACGCCAATACCACAACCACTGTAACAATTGAGACCAGTGCCTGTAAAAATCGAAATAAAAATTTTGGATTTATTTTATTTTAGAAATCCCCAGAAACTTGAGTGGACTATGAAAACTTTTTTTCAGTTTCCCCTTTAGAGCTTCCAGTTTTTCGGGACCCCTTATTCAGAAAAAAACTTGAAATTTCCAATTTTAACACCTACCAAGTACAACCCGCTTCCAAAATTATTGATATCATAAATAGCTATACACAATCCAAACGTGAAGCAACACGAGCTGACACAAAAAATGAACACCAACGGGTTGGGCCGAACTTTGCGCCAGAAGCTCGCTGGACACATATTTCTGATCCACTATTCGTCTTTCATCAGCCAACCAATTTAGTCCAGTTAGCGATTTCTTTTTGCGTCCTGAGGTGCAAAAATTGGTGTGTGGAGGGAAAAAAGAGAAGAAAGAGCACACGTCGGCGTGTCATAGGCGTGAAGAAAACCATTTTATGAGGTCCATTCAGGTTTTTGAGAAATGGCATCAATTATTTGGAGGGCAGGTTCCATTATTTTGTACATTGTTTTAAGAGGAAAAACGTAGCAAAAAGAAGAAGATAGACGGAGAAAAGTGGTTTGGAAGAGCGAAAAATGTGGCTTTAGTCAGCAATGAGAAAAAACTATAATAAGAATTTTTACACAAAATGAAAATTGAGATATCCTTATTCAAATTTCATATCTGACGCAATAGAAGGAAAGTTTTTTCGGCTCTAGGAGAATCGACAGGAGGAAAAAAATCTTTCAAGAAAAAAAAAAGGAAAACAAGGATTTTGTGCACTGTTGCGAACAAAATTAGATTGACTGGGTGTGTAATTTTAGCGTCTTCGCTCTGTTGTCTTCGTTTTTAAAGCCGACAACTGGAAGAAAATGAAAATTTTCTCACTTTCGAGACATACACTTACTAAAAAAAGAGCTTTTAGAATAGTTGAGTACTAAGAATGCTTTACTACTGAATTCTAGATTTGTTACAGAACGAGACATGTGCCTTGGTTTTTGGTATCTTGATTTTCTTGGACACTGGAATTTATAGATGAAATTCAGAAATTCAGAAATTCAGAAATTCAGAAATTCAGAAATTCAGATATTTTCAAGTTCAGATATTTTCAAGTTCAGAAATTCAGATATTTTCAGGTTCAGAAATTAAAATATTCAGATATTTTGATTTTCAGATATTTTTAAATTCAGAAAAATGGAAAATTCAGATATCAGGAAAAATAGAAATTTCAGAAATTCGGAATTTAAAAAAAAACGTAAAAATTTCAGAAGTTTCAGCAGTTTCAGAAGATTCGAAAAAATCACAAATCCAGTTTCTCAAAATTTGCAATTTAAAAAAATCAGAAGATTAGAAATGCAGAAGCTCCACAGAAATGTTTGCTTTAAGGAAGGATGAAGAAGAAATATAACGAATTTTTGTTTATATGATCTCCTCAAAGCTGATCTTGGGGGCCATAGTTCGAAGTGTCGCATCGCTATCAACTCTGAGCTATGATGTCGCGATTTGCAGTTCCAAGCTTTGCTAAATAAGTTATAGACTATTTTGAACCACGTTTCAATGACTAGGTCTCAGAGAGAACATCTAAATTTGAAGTTTTGTTCAAAAGATTTGAATCGAGTTTTTAACCACTTTTCTTTGAACATGCATTTGATTAGAAAGCCGTTCTTCAATAAAAAAAAGAACAAGACACAAAAAGCCGAAAAAAAAACAACAATGCTCAAATAATACACTTGTGTATGTCCTAATTGTTTTGTTTGAGCCAGATGGCTGAGCTGTCGAGAATTCAGAAGAGTATGGAGAGGGATGTGTGCGGGCGCGAAAAAGCGAAAAACTTTTTGGCAAGAAGTAATTATTCACGTTTTGAGCGCGATGTGGCCCATTTGGAAATAAAAATTCATGTGTGTTC
Source organism: Caenorhabditis nigoni (assembly GCA_027920645.1). Taxonomy (NCBI): domain Eukaryota; kingdom Metazoa; phylum Nematoda; class Chromadorea; order Rhabditida; family Rhabditidae; genus Caenorhabditis; species Caenorhabditis nigoni. The sequence continues at coordinate 4,958,215 of CP115869.1, forward strand.
TAGAGAGGACTTCAAGGAAAGGAAGGAAATTGTTAATCTGGGAAATTTCAAAGTTCCGCAAGACTTTAAAGTCGAATGAATGTCACGTGATGGTTTTAACCCTGGAAAATGTTTTCAAAAAATGCAGGACTTCTGTTTTTGCTAAACCATTGTGAGCAGAAAAGAAAAAATAGGCCCCCACGAAAAGTGTCCATCAAGCCTTTCCGTCGATTGTTTTGATTATTGCCTCTTGAGAGAAAGGCAGCACAAGAAGCTTCCACTATTTTTTCTGAGAAACACATAATATTTCACACAAAATATTTATTTAAGGAATAATTATTTGAAAAAGTTAAAGACTGAAATTATAATTATGGCAAAGGGCAATTGTAAAGAATATGATGCAGAATTATGGTGCCATGGGTCTTCCCAGGGGTATTTAGGCGGCTTGCGAGGTTCATCGTGACGTCCAATTTGGTCAATTTTGCAGCAATTCAAGCCGCAGCAGTATTCCTGGTATCGCTGGCACCTGAAAAATTGGAAATTGTGATTGAAAATGTGGAATTAGAATTTCAGGCATAATAACAATTCAGAAACTCTGACATATGAACATTTTCCGAGTCGGTTCAACCTATCAAGAAAAATATTTTCAAAGTTCAATGTTTTATCTACTACGGGCCACTACCAAATTTCCTGCCAATGACGTAACTTTGTAAACATCCACTCGAGAAAGCATCATATTTTGAAACTTTAAAAGTTGTTTGAATTTCTAAAAATTTTGTCCAGAATTTTTTGATTTTTTTGGAGAAATTCACAGCACATTGAACAAAACCGGAGCTTCAATTTCGTGGTACAATTTTTGTTCAAATTTAGCAGAATGAGATAAGAGTCTTAATAGCGGCACAGCTCATTTCATCGGAAATTTTAGCATTCTTGGCAATTTTTTGGTTGCATAGAAGGCACTGTACTTTTTTTAAGTGCATTGTTTTTACTTTTTTAGTTTTTCAGATTTGACCTCATATAGCCATGTTTCAGTCTTCTTCCACTTGGAGGCCTATTTATTAACATATCCTTTTGATTTTTTTATTAAAATCATCAGAGGAAGTTCTGAAAATGGGTACCGTAAAACCTGTATTAGAAGGGCCGGCCCTTCTATTTTTCCAAGGTCCCTCCGGAGGGCCCTTCTATTACAGGGGCCCTTCAATTAGAGGGGGCCCTTCTATTTTTCAGGTCATTTTTTCCCAAAATATTAAAAAACTAATTCGACGAATTTTCGATCAAAAGTCATGAAAATCTGTCAATTTCACCAAAATTAATCAAGTTTTTGGGCAAAAAATATTTTTTCATTAAATTTCTGAATTTCCGGAACATTTTTCACTGAAAACATAAGGAAATTTTTGGATTTCGAAACAAATTTTGGAGAGGTCCTTCTTCAAGGAGGGCCCTTCTATTACGGGGGCCCTTCTATTACAGGAGGCCCTTCTATTTTTCCGAAACCCTCTTGGAGGGCCCTTCTATTAGAGGGGCCCTTCTATTAAAGGGCCCATCTAATACAGGTTTTTCGTTACTTTAGTTTTCTTTGTAAATACGACCTCTGGGCTACTACCAAAATTTTCCTTATCCTCAAAATTCTATAAAGAACACAATTATTCTTGATTTGAACCTGATGCCTATAAAAACTTGGCAAACCTCTTTTCTTATCAATTATATCATCCCCTTATGATCTTTTGCTATATGTTATTGTTCTTTCAATATCTCCTCCCTAAACCTACTGATAAATGATATCGAATATCGGCATGTTGTCCTCCTCGTAGAAAAGATGTTGTCGTTCGGTCTCGTTCATACGATACGCGCACGAATCTCGTGTTGGGAGGTAATAATAATTGTCCTGTAACACAAGAAATATCATGACTTTCAAGGTCAGTATCAACAAACCATATAATAATAACGGTCGCCAAGCCAATAGTCGCGACGTGTGAGATAGATGAACGAGCGGTCGTTGTACGCTTTGATTTTGAAAATGTTAAAACCGTCAAGGATGGTGAGCATGAAGATTCGGTATACTTCATCGTTGATTTTGGGATCCCCATCTGTAGCATATCCACCATTCAAGCTTCTGAAAGTGGACAAAACGGTTTTTAGCATAATCTTAGCTCTGGAATCACACAAACCTGGTTCTCTGAAAAGCATAGCTTCTAGGCTGCTCCTCCTCGTCATCCTGCTGATCCAAGAAACTTCTCTGAGGGTTTGCAGGCACAAATACAGCCAAAAATGTACATATTGTAAGAATCAGCATTGAGAAACCACCACCACCATCAGTCGACTGCTTGAGCAAACAACAAATAGATCGATATGCAGGTTATGCTGCTGGCCGCCATTGTGTACCTATTTGCATGTGAGGCCTCATGTGACTCATACGGAGAACAGATAGAAACTTGAGAAGTGGGCGAAAAGGTGGATGACCTGGTCAGCGGAAGCTGGAAGGAAATTTTCAGGTTTTCAGAAATTTTTTATAGAGTACTGGTCAATAAATAAAACAAAAGCGTATTTTTCAGTAGATTTCAAGTTATTTTGGACATTGTCAAGAGTCTGAAGCTCGGCTCATAACTTTCCGATCACTTTGAACATTTTGGAGGGTATAAAACCGATTTAAAAAAAACGTTTTATTCACAGAATTTCTCAAAGTTCTTAGTTTCCAAGTTTTTTGCTGGCTTCCGGAAAACAGCTTTTGTGGTTTGCTTTTGTACTGAAAACGTAAAAAAAAACAGTGTCTTAAACAATTCTGCAAAAAGCTGAAAAATTGGAATTTTCAAAAAATTTCATGATTGCAAATTTTCAATGTGGCTCTATTTCACACCCTCTAAGATTTTCAAAACGATATCAAACTTGACAGCCGAGCTCCAGACTCCTGAAATTTCTTAAAATCCTATCAAAAGTGCAATATTGACGGTCAGGGTCGGCTTCCATTAGAGCGAGTACGGTAACTTTATTATTTTAAGGTCCATTTTGATGACTGTTGGCTGAAAACTCTCAGTTCCAGACGATTTTCAACCAGTATTCCAAGCTTGATGCCACACCCGTTCTTCCGTGTGGCTAACAACAAGTTTTTATCTTCCCCCTTCTCTTTCTTTGGATCACGAATCAGTTGTGAATTTCGATTTTTTTTCATCAAGGATTCCTTGAAAGGAACATTCCTGTCGAAACATCTTTTTCCCAAAAAAAACTTTCGATTATGATAGGATGATAGACACAACAACGGAGAGATCGCAGACTTGTGATAAATCCTCTACTTATCTTCTCTCTTCCCATTCATTTCATCCCGAAAGAAAGGCGCATCCGTAAAAGAGGTTAATCGACTACACACGTCGTCCTCAACCGATCCTTCTTCATCTCATTTCTCGTCTCCCCTCCCGACCCATATTATCACTTTAGCCCTACCATCCTAACTGCATTTTTGATGGTTTCCTTGTTACCCACTTTCGTTTCTTTTTACTTTCTAATTTCGTTAGTCTACTTTGTATCAGGTTAGTCATAGTTACAGTACCGGTCAAGAAAATCTATAGAAACGTGAATTTCAGTTGACTTTTGGCCATTTTTACTATTTTCAGCTGACTGAAGCTCAGCTGTCAAGTTTCCGATCTCTTTGAAATTTTTGGAGAGTGTGAAACAAACCTAGTTTGAAATTTTTGCATTTGTCGAATTTTTTGAAAATCACTAGGTTTTCAGATATTTTCCGAATTCTGAAAGACACTTTTCCAGTACAAAAATCAGCCGGAAAAAGATATCTTTCAGAATCGGTGAATTTGAAAAACTGGAAATTCTGAAAAATAGAAATTTTCAAAAATTTATGTAAATGCAAAAGTTTCAATCTAGGTCTGATTTACACCTAAAGTCCATAATGTGATCGGAAACTTGACAGTCAAGCTCCAGACTTCTAAAAACGGTCAACATGATAAACACTCAACTGAAAAATAGGGCTTTCTCTTAATGACAGGTACCTGAAATGGTCTTCAATGTATAGTGATCTGAAATTACAGCACAAGCTCCAACCTGTCCCAATGGTCAACTTCCTGAACTAGATTCGTCACTAAAGCCAAAACAATGCCTGCCAGGTAACCCCGGTAAAATCGAAACAAGTTTTTGAGAAAGGTTTTTTTCAGGAATGTCAGAAAACCTGATGTGTGGTCCGAACCACAACTGCTTCTTCACCGGTCTCAACTACATGTGCTGTCCTTCCAATGAGCCATCAATTGATAATCAACCAAGCTGTCCATATCCAAAACTCACTGTTCTGGATCCACATGGATTGCCATTGAAGTGTAGTCAGATAGCCAGAAGTTGTCCAGGGGTGAGTTTCACTGAAATTTTGATACAGAGAATGCAAGAAACGTTGGATTTTTCTAGGAAAACATGTACTGTGCCGATGTGGGTCTTGGCTACATCTGCTGTGAAGATCCATCATTCCAAAGACTGCACCATCCTGAGCCAACGACCACCACTAGACATCCTAAACAAAAGTACCGTGTGAAAACCACAACTCCTCTGCCCGAAGAAGAGCTCGAGTGCCCATCCGACTCGATTGGCATGCTTAATAGTAATGGATCGAGAGTGATTTGCAATTCGAGAAATCCGTGTCCAGGGGTACTATACATTTTTTGCTACTTCTCTCATTTGGGACTTTCAGACCGACACATATTGCTTCGGAGAGTACAAACGATCGATTTGCTGTCAAAAGTACCTATACGCCTCTGATATCCTTGATGAAACTACTACAGCAAAGCCAAAACACGGACTTCAAAGCATCAACATGTCTATGAAGAAGGCGTTGCCCGGAAAAATGCACGACGGACAGTACCTCAAGCCAACAACTACAACAACCAGCACAACTACAACTACTGTAGCTCCAACGACAACAACCCAAGCGCCTCAAGAGCTCCCACAAATAGCAATTAACAGTGTTGGCGTCAGAAGGTAATTTGAAAATTGGAAAAATGATCCTTAACTCTTGTTTTCAGAAAAGGACCAGCTACAGCGGTTCACTTGAAATCCGCAGAAGTTGGAGGAAGTGCTACAGTAACCAGAACATGGGTGCCAAGACAGTCGTTCACTTTCCCAACTCCGCCAACCACAACAGCGACAGCGGCTCCAAGAACTAGACCAGTGCCATCAGTAAGGGCTGTTTTTTTTTTAAATTTTTTGTCGATTTTATTGTTTCTATCATCTCAAATTTGGTTTTTGAAGAAGGAAAGAGCTGTTTTTGAGTTTGGAAAAATCGAGAGTATGTATTTTTGGAGACATTTAGGTTTTTACGCCCGTTCTTAGGTCGACAGCCTTCAGTTTGCGAATAATCCATATTATAAAATTTCAGACGGCTTATAATTTGGAAGGTAAAAAAAATTTGGGGGGTGCAACAGGGTACAAAACAATTAGGGGGTACAAAATCTACAATCCTGTGGTATAACTTTTGATTTTTCCAGATTTTTATAACCCTAAATCGAAGATTGAACCCAAAATTGCTTTGTACCCCAACAACCTCAAAATTCTTTGTGCTGTTCAAATTTTACACTACTACAGAACCAATTCGAGCTCATTTTCAGGCTGTCGCCCGACGCAACCGACTAAACGGTGTACAAAACTTCCCAGCTAGCAGCGCAGACTTCAAACCGGCCAGCCTAAACCTCGAGAGGAATCAACAGATCGATCCGGTAACCGATAATTATTTTCTTCCTCTTCCATAGCTTGCTTTTCCTTCAGAACCGACACGCCTTGGCCCAAAAGTTGCTGTCTTATCAAATCAGAAACGGATGGCCGTACGATGAGCGATTCTATAGACCAGGTTAGCAGGATATGCAAATTGCTGAAATATAATTCAATTTCAGACGTTGATGTGTACACCGAGGAGCAGAAAACAGAAATCGCTCGCATGCGATTCCTTCCAAATTGATTTGAATAATATTTGAAACTAATAATACTCTCATCAGAAAATCACGTGTTTTTTTCACATTAATAAATACCTCAGTTTTCTTTTTTCCTTCGAAAAGTTTGTAGAATAAAAACTTTCGCTAAAACAAGAAAAGAACCAGATTTCCGATTGAAATCTTTTTTCAATTCGATCTGTGAACACATACAAAACTTGTATATTTACATTTTTCCTCATCTGAATCATTTCCTCTACTCTTCTATTTGAAAAAAAAAACGCTCGTTTCCGGTTGAATCATCGTTTTTCCTGATAAGAAACACCTATTGCAACACTAGCCATTCCATGGCCGCGCCGCCCCTGGCCTAACTTTCTCCGGTGGCCGCGACACACCTTTTGCCAGGTAACCTGACAAACACTTATTCTTTTGTGCTCGCTGCTCATTGATTTTTTTTCCATCTTGTGATGTTTATTATAGGAAAAAACCTAAATAGAAAAAATAATTCAAATGTGTTTTTACTTAGGACCACGCGTCTCTAGTAGATTTAATTAGAAATTGTCCATCTTTCTCTTTTCTCTGTCTTCTTTCTTCTCCCGCCTTGTCTTGCGCAGTGTTCCTCTCACATTAGAATATTCATCATGTGGTCCGAGAGAGAGGGACCCTTATTGATTCGGAGCGTCCTTGCCTTCTTTCTCTCTCTTTCCCTCTCTAGCTTTTTTCCTGCGCAATGCGCGTTGTATGGGGCCGTATTACGCTCTCTATCCGCCTCGTTTGCCCCACGCCTTAGTCGCTCATTCATTTCCCTCCCAAACCCACCCCACGTCATTTGTTGCTCTTCTCTTGGTTATGTTCTTTGAAAATCATATTTTAAGCTTTTTTTCAGGATAAAAAACCAAAAAAAGCGATATGGGAGCTCAAGGAAGTCGTGTGGATTTTAAGCAAGCTGTTTTGGATTTGACGTCGAAGCCAGGCAAGGTGAGTAGCAAGTCTTTTATCATGAGAAGGTAGCTGCGGCCGAAATCCTCATGAAACACTGAAAAAGTTGCGGTATGCGAGCTTCAGCAAGATTTCATGATTCAAGATTAAAAAAAATAATGCTGCACGCCTACTATAACAGCAAAAAATCTATTTTCCAGGACGATGAACAATTCTGGGACCAAGCCTGGTGGCCGGACACTGTCAACGACATATTCGCCATGATTCCTGGAGAAGACATCCGCAAACTTCGAGATGAATCTCCGAAAAACTTGGCTACACTGGTTTACAAGGCAGTTGAGAAGATTCAGTTTTCCAGAAATCATCCAGCTAATATTGATCAGAAAAAGGTTAGTGCGAAAAATGCGTTGGCAACGCAAAAAATGCGTTGGCAACCCAAACAGTTTTATACCCTCCAAAATGTTCAAAGTGATCGGAAAGTTATGAGCTGAGCTCCAGGCTCATGAGAATTTTCTGAATTACCAAAAATCAACTGAAAAAAATATTTCTGTGTACCATCGGCCAGCACTGCAGCTCAAAATTCTTCCAGGTCATCAACGCGATCCGACTACTCACCAGAATGATCCCCTATATGCTGGAAGACGCCGAGTGGAGAGGCTACTTCTGGTCGCCGATCCCTGACGGTGGTTCGACTAAACCTCTAGCGGCGGTGCTCCTAGAGAACTTGTCCGACCTTCTCTTCTGCCCTGAATTCACAATTTCACATTCTAATGGCTTGGTGAGGGAATTTAACAAAAAAATCTCCTGAAAATTTTATTTTCAGAAAGTCAATGATCTCTCTACTATCGATTCATGCGAATATATCTGGGAAGCCGGAGTGGGATCTGGAAACAAACCACCAATGGTGGCTCTCCACTATCAAAACCGCTCAGAAATTCTCAAACTGCTCTTGACTTGCTTCTCTGAGGTCATATACGCTCCTGTGTCAGGTGGTTAACTCCCAAGCAAGCCATCAACCAGAAATTATGAAGTTTCAGATGAGAATCGCCTCCGATGGATTTGTCACTTCACCGCTGTCACCAACCCACACGTACTTCCGATCTTCACGTCATTGCTCAACATTGTTTGCGCCTATGACCCAGTTGGATACGGTCTCCCGTACAACTACCTGCTCTTCAATGACTCCAGAGAGCCTTTGGTGGAAATTGCTCTCCAGGTGTTGATTGTGTGCTTGGACAAGGAGAGTCAGCCAAAAACCGATGATTCTGGCTACCAAGACAACTATTTCATCAACTATCTGAGCAGAATTCACCGAGAAGAGGATTTTGACTTCATGTTGAAGGGGATCACTCGTCTTCTGAGCAACCCAATTCACTCGTCGTCTTCCTACTTGCCAAACTCCACCAAAAAGGTTAATTTCCATCAAGAGCTGCTGGTTCTCCTCTGGAAATGTTGCGAATTCAATCAGAAATTTATGTTCTACGTGCTCAAGACATCTGATGTGCTTGATATTCTGGTTCCAATTCTTTATCACATTTCGGACGCACGGAATGATTCTGGTTCGTAGTCCAAGAATGTTTTTATATCCAAAAATTGTATTTTCAGCTCGAGTCGGATTAATCCACATGGGAGTGTTTATTATCCTTCTTCTCAGTGGTGAACGTAATTTCGGTGTTCGACTCAACAAGCCGTATACAGCAAAAGCCAATATCAATATACAGACGTTCACTGGGACGCATGCGGATTTATTGATTTTGGTGAGTACGATTTTTTAGGGAACATTGAAATCCGTGAGTCTCAAAAAAGCATTCTTTCGACTAGCCAATTCGATACCCGCTCGGGCTGGCTGATAGCTCGCTTCAAAACAAAAACTGCGGGTATTTTGAAGCTAGTTATCTTCCGGCCGGTCGACAAATATGCTGAAATTCTCTCGTATTTTAAATGTTCTCAGTTGATAACATATTTTCGCACATCACAAATGAATTATTCCATTTATGCCATTTTCAGGTCTTCCACAAACTCATCACAACTGGAAACTACCGACTCCAGTCCCTTTTCGACTGTTTCTTGACGATCATGGTCAATGGTAAGCACTTGAGCCCCCTTCAAGCCGCCACTCAAGCCAGCTTTTCATTTCAGTGTCACCATATATGAAATCGCTATCAATGGTGGCCGCAAACAAACTCGTTCATCTCGTCGAAGCATTCTCGACTCCGTGGTTCCTCTTCTCGTCGCCCACCAATCCTCAACTGGTTTTCTCGCTACTTGAAGTGTTCAACAATGTCATTCAATACCAATTTGATGGTTGGTGTGAAGGAGATTATCCTAGATTGAAATGTTTGTTTCAGGAAACTCGAATCTAATCTACACCATCATCAGGAAGAGAAATGTGTTCTATCAGTTGTCAAATCTTTCTGTGGATTCTGCTTCAATCGCAAAGACATTGTCTGGACGAAAGAGCAAATGTGAGTATTTAACTTTGTGAATACCGTAAAACCTGTATTAGAAGAGCCCTCTGATAGAAGGGCAAGGGTTCCCTGATAAGAAGTACCTCTGAGCAGCGCTTGAAACAGGAGAAACCTCCGAGGAACCCTGTGATAGGAAGGCTCTTTGGAGGTCCCTTTGAACAGTCGAAAGTCAGACTCTTCTAGTAAATGCTTCAAACTGGAAAACTTATAAATCCCTTTTTAGCTGCCAATCGAGATGAAATGGTTGACCAACTGAAAAGCCCAACAACCGCCAATCCACCAGAGTTCCCAGCAGCTGGTGCTTCTTCGTCAACACCACCTGCGAGTAGTGGTCGTAAGTTCCTATTGTACTGGATTTTTTTTCAAAATTCTCATTGTTTAGCAAGTACAACAGCTGGGCTAGCAGCCACACCTGCATTGGCAAGTATGACTGGAAACGTTGGAAATTGGGAGGAGAAGCCCGAGTCTCAAGAAGGTGAGTAATGAATTAATCCGTCCGAAAAAATTGTACCGATTGTTTTAACAGTTCCAGAAGAATGGATCGCGACTCAAGAATGGGCCGAGGCATGGAAATCGAAATTGCCACTTCAGACAATCATGAGACTGCTTCAAGTTTTGGTGCCACAGGTCGAGAAGATATGCATTGATAAGTAAGTTCTAGAAAAAAAAAGCAAAGACGGGAATATCGGTGACATATACGTCTTCTAAGCATCAAATCGCATTGGATCTAAAACCGACTCGTCTAGTATCGCTAAAGTCAGGACCCGTACTTAAAAAAAGTTATTCATATAATTCAGCTGATGTAATGAGAATATGATTTTTTTTACCGTAATTCCTCTAATAGTCAATTACCAGTCGGTTTGAGCCCCCTGCCGGGGGCTCAACCTCCTGGTTTCCGTTCACTGTATCTTACACTTGAATTAATAATTTCTGAATTTCCCACTTTTCGAATGACTGCGAAGTGGTTCAATTCTTAAAATTCAGATTTTTCTAATAGAAGTCCACGTTTATTCCTTCTTTGACAGAATCCCACCCTGGCTAAGCCGGTTTTTTTGGTTACTGCAGACGTATTTTTTTCCGAAATTTCTGATAATTTCCATTAAGTCCTGTCGGTTCTTAGAGAAAACACGATAACTGAATTCAAGTATCCGATTCTCTGAATTTCCGAGTTTCCGAATTTCTTCATGACAGAATGCCTGTTTTTTTGATAACAGAGTAAAATTTTCTCAATTTTTCAAGTCTTGAATTTCGAACCAAAATTCACCAATTTCAGAATATCTGCATTTTCCGAGTTTTTCAAATTTTCGGGTTTTCTTAATTTCGGAAACTTTAGACAACATTTCATCTAAGCCTTTGTTTCTAGATTACACTGAAAACAAAGGGAATACCTGTATTCTTATAGAGAAAACTAAAATTTGCAAAACTTCACAAAATTTTTGGATTTTCTGGAATTTTCTGGAAATTTCAAGTATGTTCTGAAACTTTTTAGAATCTTTTAGAATTTCCTTGAAGTTTCTGGAATATCCAGTCCTATTTTTAGGTTTTCTGGAGCTTTCTAGAACGTTTTCGAACCTTCTAGAATGATTTGGAATTTCCTGGAGTTTTCTTGACATTTTCTTTAATGTTCTGGAATTTTCGGAAAGTTTACGAAATTTTCTAGACTGTTCTGAAATGTTCTGTAATTTTTCAGAATGTTTAAAAGTTTTTTTGGAATGTTTTGGAAACTTTTGGATATTTCTGGTATTTTCCGGATTGTTCTAGAATGTTCTGGAATTTTCCAGAATGAATTGGACTTTTCTGGAGTTTTTTCAACTTTTTTTGATCGTTTTTGAATGTTGTTGAATTTTCTTTAATTCTCCGGATTATTCTAGAATATTCTGGAACTTCTGGAATTTTCTAGATTCCCCTCTTTCCGAAATTTTGAGTACTCGAGTTTCTGATATTTACGGATTCCGAAAATTCGTGAATTCAATATTCTGAATGAAACGCTTGTTGAAAAGTTGAAAAACAAAAACCATGTTTTTAGTTTCGGAATCTTCAAATTTCGATTTTCTGAATTTCCGATACTTCAAAGTTCACAATTTCAGGTTTTTTGTATTTCTCACTTTCTCATATTTTCGAAAGTTCAAAAATTTTGAAACTCAGGAAAATCTTTTAATTTCAACTTTTTGGAATTCCGAAAACGGATTCAGAAAAATGTTAATTTGGAAATTAAGCAATCAGAAAACTCAAATGTTATAACATTTTAGAATTCAGTCTTTTCAATAAACTAAAACATAAAAACTGTCTGTTTGGAAAATAATTATTTTGACTTTTGGAGAAAAAAAAAACAATTTTCCAAAGAAAATGTTTCTGAATATGGCATCAGAAAATTACAGAAGTATTCGAAAACAATGCTTGCAAAACAAATAAAACTAAAACACACATTTACAGTATGCCACATGACTAAAATTGAAGTGATTCTCGAAAAAAACAAAATTTTCAAAAAATTTTAAATTTTGAGATTTGAGCTCAATTTTTTGTAGGACGCACATAAATAGGTCCAAAATACGTTTTGCAAAATAACTTGAAGTTTTAGTGAGTTTGAGCATAATTTTGAAAATTTCGATTCTCAACCCTATAGGTTCCCTATAAGCTAGGAGGCCCAGGACACCATGGGCATGAAGCGCTCGGTAGTCCATGACTACATACCACACACCACTATAGGAGTCCCATGTCCCTTTGAGTTATTCAAGTGAATGTCCGAGACAGACGGACACACACACACACACACAGAAAAGTTTCCTTAGTAAGAAGTAGATCTCGATTTCTTTGTAAGATATGAAAAATCTGTCAACTGATGAAATATTGGTGGTATTATGATCACAAATTTATAAGTGTACAGATTTTTGGAATCTTTCATAGAAACCGAGATAATTGCGCTCGAATTGAACGATTTCGATGGGCTCCTCTCCGTGGGAACACAGTATGTTGATCAACATTTAAGTCTTAAAGGCGTCTGTATCCCGTTTGTATCCCAAGCATTTGATTTGTTGACGAAACCCAAAACTTCAGAAAACTCCTCAACTTTTCGTTTTTCAGAGGTCTCACCGACGAAAGCGAGATTCTCAAATTCCTCCAACACGGAACTCTTGTCGGACTTCTTCCGGTTCCACACCCAATTGTTATCCGACGCTACCAAACCAACGTTGGCACTAACCACTGGTTCCGAATCTACATGTGGGGTGTGATTTATCTTAGGTGCGTTGTTGTTATTTGTTCGACAGATTTCGCAACACCTTCTTATTTTTCCAGAAACACACAACCACCGATTTGGTATGACACCGATGTGAAACTTTTCGAGATTCAACGAGCGTGAACAATTCAGCAAAGAACATATGTCACATTTCTCCCGCCCCAAATATCGCATGTGTGCAATATCCAGAGCATTTTCGCATATCTTCTTTTTAAATGTTGTGTGCATGCGAAAAAAAGTTATCTGTTCACTCTCTTCCCGCTCCCATCCTTTCTAGTTTTTCCTCTCTATCCTCTTGTCCCAGCGTTCCAGCTTCGTACATCTGTGTTCATGTAAATTGATTCTCCGTTCTTCTTCTTCCATTTTCCTCTCATATTGGTTTTTCCTGGCGTATTTCTCTCACAATGACATATACAAAATGTTGTATCTCCTTCTCTATGATGTTTCTTGTAGCAATTATGATAGTAATAAAATTCTATTTACGTTGATTGTTAAAAGAGGAAGAAAATCTGTGTAAAGCGAAAAAAGTACGATGTCCTATTGTTCCCAAGTGAAAATTCAATTTAGGTTTTTTTTCGCAAAGGTTTACAACACATTTACAACAAAAAGCTGAACCGGGAAAAAAAGGACGCATTGAAACTTCTAGTTGAGTTTAGGGCTCAGTTCCGTAGAGAAGATTCAGTTTTTAGTCGCAAAGGGTATTTTTTGCGAATTTTTTCAAAATCTCAGGCTTATCCCCTCTCAAAACTGTGTTGTTCACTTTCTGCATGAATCAACATTATTCACGGTTTTCGGTAAGGCTAGAATATTTTCAGAATAATCACAGATTGTATAACTACTGTGAGCCATCAGTAAAGTTATCTTATTTGTTCTGATAGAAGTCGAAACCGTCGACTTTTATTTCAATTATCTTTATTTCTTCCAGAGATATGAAAAATTTGTTAACTAATGAATTATTTATCATAACGTTAACAATTTTTTCGGTTGACAAATGATTGATATCTTTCATAGGAATCGAGAAAATTAAGCTCAAAGTTGCAGTATGCTTCAATCAGAGCGAACATGGTTATTTTGAGATTTTTAAAAAACAGTTTTCAGAAAAATTTAAATAACTGTGAATTCTATTAGGTTGGCAGGAAAGTAACTGTCCATTTTTTTATTAGTAAATAACACAAACACAAGAATAATCCAAAATTAGCAATATGCACCGTAGTGATCCACAACATGTTGGCAATGTTCAGGTAACTTGTGGGTACCATCCCTCCAAAAGCCAGCTAGTGGCAAGTCAAAGTATCACTCCAGTCCATTTTTTTAGGCATCAATTGTGTTAAAGTCCTTAAGCTCCAGATGACGTCGTATGCTTTTGAAAAAGCAATATTCTGATAGAGCTGAATCAGGTCTTTAACGAGGGTAAAGGAGAACCGTCCAGCCAAAGCGACTCAGGTACGGCGTGACTTTCCGTGAACATAAGGTTTTTTTCATTTTTTACCTGCAGTCAAGTCAGACCTGAGCAGCTTCAGCGGGACCGTTCTCCCTCACCTACTTATAGTCCCGACTGAGCTCTATCAGATTATTGAATATTCGGAGGGATACAACCTCATCTAGAGAATACGAAAATTTGCACTATTTATGTGAAAACCAGGAAAAAATGAATACTTCGATTCGCGGCTAGATGGCTTTTGAAGGTATTGTATCCACAAGTTACCTGAGCATTGCCAACATGTCGTGGACCACGACGGTGCATACTGCTAATCTTGGATTAATCCTGCTTTTGTATTATTCACAAATGAAACACGGGACAGTTACTTTCCTGCCAACCTAATAAGTAAAATTAAGATTTTTAATGTCATATTGCATGTTCTGGAAAATAGCTGATTTCATAAATATGATGTTTATCATAAATCAAAATTTCAACATTTTATTTTTGATGTTTCAATAATTTAAGAAAACACCTTTTTCACAACAAAATCCTGTTTTTAATTAAATGAATAAAAATATTCCAATAACGTTTTTAAAACAAGGTTATCGGCCAAAAGTTCATATTTTGATTTTTCAATTGAGTTAATTTCAGAAACCTGAAAAAGTACTTCATAATTTTGCAATTAGTCTCAGAATTTTAGAGTACTTTCAACAAAACAAAAACTGCAATTTTGTAATTGGCCAATTTTTTGTACAAATTCAGCAAAACGAGATAAGAGGTTTTAAAGTAGCACTCATTTGGAAGTTTTTTACGAGCAGCACTTGTTAAGTTACACATTTCATCAGAATAGAGTTCGTAAAAAATATTAATTACACAATTGAAGTTTCAATCATTTTCAGACTATTCTGATTTTCAGTTAAATCAAAAAAGTCGACAATACTTATTGCTGGATTTTGAAACTTGCTACATTTCACTGAAACGGTTAAATAATTATGTATTTTTGTCTGATACTGTAATTTTCTGAATATCGAAAAATCATGTCTTTTCGACCGTTACTGTAAATCTCATTTCTTTCATTATTTTTTAAATTAATTTCCATTTCATTCGCCTTCTGATTTTTGAGAACAGAAGTTTTCATAAGATTCCCATCAGAATGGAAAGTAATAGATAATATCTCTCTTTCTCTTTTTTTTTGCGTTTCCGATTCCTTATCTTCCACCCATTTTTCTGATTGTACTGATGCATGATTCATGTTTTCAAAGTTTTTGTATCAGGAAATTTTTTCATTCCGAATGTTTTTGGACTCCATGTGACTCATCACAGTAGTTTTAATAATCGAAAATGTTTTATTTAAAGGAAATGGCGTCTTTTTTTAATTTTTAATTTATTTGAAAATCAGTTATTTTTTGCTTCTTGTTTTTTGCTTGTTCCCATCTCAAAGTTCACCCAAACTATCAATTTTCAAAGCCCTCTATCACATTTCTTTCACTTTTCTAATTTTTTGTTAAGATTATTTTAACAGTTCCAATTGTCTCAAACATCTCAATTACCCATTCTTCAATGTCGTACTGTCCCAGGGTCACCTTTAAGAACCGATCAAACGTCTCTCCTCACTCCATCACCCGCTTAGATCGCTCGTCCTTCTCCATCAGTACTTGATGACAACGGTCAATTACTTACTCGAACTTTTGCGTGAGAGTCAGACAGTAAGAGACGGTATAAGAGAGACGATATCAAGTGTGTATGATTGATAAATTGTGCTGCCCCATAGAGACCCGAGAAAGTGAGGCAAAAAATTTTCAGAGCGCGGGAGAGGACACGGGAGCGCGGGGCCGAGTGAGTGTGGGAAAGCCTGAGTGAGACAGAAAAACAGAACGACCCCCGGGCGGGTAGTGTGGGAGGGATGACAAAGAGAGAGACGGTTCATGCGGGGTGACGCGTCGAGAGAACCCTCGTATATCATACAAAACGGCAAGGAGTGCGCAGACAATTGGCAAACTGACCCCGCCCACCGTCTCCCAAGCCCTCCCCGCGACTATTTGGCACATACATAGCGTGCGCGCAACGGGAATGAAGAGAAAGAGAGAGAGGGAGAGAGAGATAGAAGAAAGAGAAGACTCCTACTGCCTTCCGTGCCGTTCCATCTAACCTTTTGCCCGTCAGCTTTTTTTGACATCTTCATTCATCTATCTCAAGTCATCCCATAGATCTTCCTTTCCTTTTTATTTTTCAAAACGCTTGGTTTTCACTTTTTCTCATATATTGTAATATGTCCTTCAGAAGATCCCAGAGGCTTCAATGAGCTACAATCATCTTTTCAAGGTAAGTTCTTTCCCCATCTTGGTTTTTAAAAAGTTTTAAAATTCCTAAATTTCGAATAACCTGATTTCAGACATTAAAGATACAGTACTGGTCAATAAGATTTACAAAAACGTAATTTTCCTTTGATTATGACCACTTTCCGGAGTCTGAAGCTCGGTTGTCAAGTTCTCGATCACTTTGAAAACTTCACCACGTATGAAACAGACCTAGAATGAAAATTTTCCAATCACAGAATATGCTAAAAATTCCTAATTTTTCAGCTATTCGGTAATTTCTGAAATTCACCCCTTTCGGGCTCTTTTTTACTGAAAACATGAACAAAGCAGTTGTCCTTTAGAAATTGGCAAATCGCTTAAAAACCAGGAATTCTCGAAAATTTTTGTTAATGCACAGTTTGACATTTAGTTATGTTTCACACCCTCTAAAATTTTCAAACTCATCGGGAACGTGTCAACCGAGCTTCAGACTTTTGAAAATGATTGAAATATCTGAAAATCAAAGGAAAACTATATTTTGTATATCTTATTGACCGGTATTGCATACCAGTCACCCTTCCAACCACCCGAATTTCATGATTTCACGCCTCATAATCATTTTGTACCTTTTCACATGATTGTAGGGTAGTCGAATCGGCTGGGTCCTTCACGGGCACGCATAA
Organism: Caenorhabditis nigoni; assembly: GCA_027920645.1. Lineage (NCBI taxonomy): Eukaryota > Metazoa > Nematoda > Chromadorea > Rhabditida > Rhabditidae > Caenorhabditis > Caenorhabditis nigoni. The sequence goes on from CP115869.1 coordinate 4,975,148, forward strand.
CTGATTTAGACACAGTAGTGAAAACAATGTATGGGTAATTTATGGACGGGTGGTGGTGTGTTTGCTGGTGTAGAAAATATATGAACAAATTATGCTAGGAGTTAGGAGCGAGTTGTCCCAGGGGGAATATGTTTTGAAGGGAGAAAAATGCTATTTTTCAAGTTTGGGTACCTTGGAACTAAATTAGTAAGAGAGAATAATCTAGAAAAAATCTAATCAATCAAACCCAGTCCAACCAATTCCAAATTAATTACAGATTGTTGTCGTTGGGGATCACAATTGCGGCAAATCATGTATCCTCCTGAGGTTCGCCGAGAACAACTTTCGAATGGATCACATTAGTACACTAGGCGTGGATTTCAAATTGAAAACTATCAAACTGGGACGGGATAAGGTAACCTTTTTTGTTTGCTTTACTCTTTGTGTGTATGTAGGATTTCCTGGCAAACATCAAAAATATCGTTTCAAAAGAAATCGATTTTCAATTTGAAGAACCGAACGCCTTAATTTTTTGTGAGAGTCTCTTATCAGAAACTCCCTCCCACACAAATGAATCACACTGATAACCATCTTTCTGGTCAGCAATTATTTCCAACTGATTGCAGATCCGATTAGAACTGTGGGATACCGCTGGAATGGAGCGATACCGAACGATATACAATTCCTACTACCATTCGGCGCATGGAGTAATGTGTGTGTACGATATGACGAATGAGAAGTCGTTTGAGAATATGGAAAAGTATTGGCTGAAAGAGATCAAGCAGCACGCCCCAGCAAACGCCGTATTGATGTTGGTAGGCAACAAGGCAGATTTGGATCAAGAGCGAAAGGTGAGAGCTTAGCTGTCTACACCTGACGGTCATAAAATTATTATTCATCTGACCATCTGTAGAGCAAAAACTGACACGTTTTCTTTTTCTATGAATAAGAATTCAATGCGCAGGTGCAACAAGTACCATTCTGTCGTCTTCTTCTCCCACTATCCTATTAGCCCGAATTAGACAGAGGTCGACCGTCCGACCCTCTTCAAAGGTGCTTTTGTGTCTTCCCTCCTAGCCAACAAACCAATTTCATCTATGTATATATACATTAATGTACGCATAAAGCAGCAATGTTGTATCAGAACAAACATCGTACCGGCTGGGAGGGGAGCAAAGATGTTTTGAAAGAGTCCTAAAGTTTGTTGGATGTATTGGTTTAGTACCTCTTCTACAAATGTGAATTCTAAATCTGCAACTGAAACCTAGAAGCGCGAGCTGCGCCGGATAAGAGCCGCCAATCTGTCGGACCTAATCTATCAATTTTATGACTCTCGGCGGAAAGCGAGGGAGCTCTGAATCCATTCCCGTTTTTTTTTGTTTCGGGCAACCAATTAGCCAGACATGGACCACCATCCATCTTGTTCCAGTGTCCGGAGCGAGCCTTTTTCAAGCCTCCCAGAGCCTGCACTTTGCTCTATTTTTGGGGGAATTTTCTGAAGAGGCATTTGGAACGGGGGCCCCCAAGCACTCTTCAACTCTTAAACACAATATTACAATGAAAATCTTCTGTTCATAAGTTGTGAATCGGAATTGTGCAAAAGCAATGTTACACACACACACATTTTATATATTGACTGACGAATTGTGTGTGTATGAGGGATGAGGGATGTGTCCAAACAATTTGATTGAGTTACATTTGTAACACTAAAGAATATCGAAGACAGGGTCCAACACATGAAGAAAACGAAGACAGGGGGGGGGGGAAAACATCCTTAATCGTAACTATTATGCGCTGTTGTAATTATCGGATTCCTGCATACCACACTCCACTAATGGTGTGCGGTGTGGCGGAATCGTAATGCTGAATAAGAGGAATGAATAAAAACATGACTACTTATACATTTTCAGGTTGACTTCGATCGCGCTGAAAGACTGGCTTCACGATTGGGCGTTTCACTATACGAAGTGTCGGCAAAAACTGGTGAGGGTTTTTATTACTGAAATAAGAATTATGTGAATGTTTGGAAAATTGTAATCCACTAAAAGGTGTAATGATAATGAGAAAAGTCATAAAGAAAAAAAAGAAACTCGAATTATAATGAGTAATTATGTACCTAATGAGAAAGTATTCGTAATTTTTTAATGTCAAACTAAATCAAGAATTTTATATACCGTATTTCTTTTGATAGAAGCCGAACCGAACCATCAAATTGAGCTCAATTATCTGGATTTCTGAGAAACATATAAACACTTATCTCACTGATAGAATTTAGTTGATATTATGATAAATAATTTATCATTTAACAAACTGTTGATAGCTTTTACAGGAATAATATGAGCTCAAAGTTGACGTATAGAGTGAGCTTCAATTTGCTTCTAGAGCTTTAAGAAATAAGAAAAAAAGCTTATCCTGGTATTTTGAAAATATTCGAAACCTTTGGACTCATTTTTTGGGTGAAATAATGCTTAGAAAATGTTATTTTTAAAATTCTAATTAAGAATATTTTGAATACTCAAAGATATTTACTGTATTTACTTCCTCCATACAAGCTCACCCAAACCGTCAACTTTGAGTTCAATTATCTCGATTCCTATGAAAAATATCAAAATTTTGTCAATTGACAAATTAATGGTGAAAGTTCAATAAAATATTTGTCAGTTGACAAGTTTTCGATATTTATCACAGTACTCGAGGTAACCAAGATCGAAGTTAACGGGTTGGGTCTCATAGACAGGATACGGTGCTTTTTCAATTCCACATTTCCCAGAAAATAGCCTTGTGAATCCCAAAAAATTTCAATTTTCTCACTTTTTCCATTGAATATCAATTTCCAATGTTTTCAATATTTTCAGGAATCAACTGCGAGGAAGCCTTCCACACCCTGACGGCTGCGATGAGAGAACGACTAACGGCTAGCAGTTTGAACTCGGACGAATCGGATGACAACGAGGTTTGTTTAGTCGCCTCTCAATTTATATGCTAATTTCCCTCAACACTCATTGCAAAACAATATTTTTCTAGGAATTCTCATCGGCATTCCATGTGGACGGGGTCATCAAAAGCGATAAGGGAAAGTTCACATCGTGCTGTGCAAGTGCACCGGAACCTGCGTTCGTCTGATATTCAAAAAATCAAAATTTTCACTTAAACAAATGCTTTAATCTCTTTCTGAATGTGTGCTTGTCAAGAAAAACCGTTAATAGGTGCTATTCGTCCTTTTCCAAATCTGATCCATTTTTCTCGTCATATACTTTTTCCTCTTCTTTCGTCTTCTTACTTTGAATTCTCGATTTTCGGGTATTTTTGTATCCAATATTTCTATAAACATTTGCTGTTGCTAAATACTTTATTTTACCAAATTTCTGGAATGTGCTGATGTCTTCTCGGGACCAAACTACAAAAGAAAGTTATGCTTTAAAAGGGCAGGACGATTCGGAAATTATGAATTTTCGAGGAAAGGGGGGATAGAGGGATTTCGCTTCGGAGAAGAAGAGGTGGGACGGTTGCATAGTTTTTTGTGGATTACAAATAATTACAATTATGAAAAGTTATTACAAGAAATGAATTGGGGTGACTCGGAAAAAAGAAAAACTCGGAACGACGGACAACGGGGGATCGGCTTCTATTAACAAGGTTGTATTCAGTTTTGAATACGACGACGGCGGATTCTGGAGACCAATTTGTGGCATCCGGATACGACGGTGGTCAGAATTTTGTTAGCATGGCGCTGGATACGTTTGAGATGCCCGACACGGCCTCCATCACGACGGAACTCCAAGTTGAAGCTCTTGATATAATAGCGATCGTCTTGATGGCCTGAAAAACACAATTTTGAAATCGTTAGCTTATTTCTAATGGTAGAGCTCACAGTAAATGACTTCTTTGGTTTCAACAGCATCGGCGAAGATCTTGTAAAGACAAGTCTCCTTCTCATGGCTTCCAGCGTCAGTTCCAGCGCGTTGGCAGCGGCCACAGACCGACATCTTCAATAATTTTTAGGTATTTCAGGGTATAATAACGTTTCCTTACATCCAAATGATTCCAGATGCGCTCTGCTTCGATGCGGCAGAAGTGGTCGGTAGCCTCACGTCGGTTTTTGAACTGAGCAATGCACCCAGTCTTGGCAATGGTGGTTCCATCCCGCTTGAAGTCCTGAAGAAAATAATGTTTGGAAGTTGCTTAACTCTATTTAGAGTTACAGTATCGGTCAAAAAAGACACCTTTTTTCCAGTTGATTTTCGGTATTTTCAGGAGGCTAGAATTTGGCTGTTAAGATTTCGAGCACTTTGAAAGCTCAGGAGAGTGTAAAGGAGACCTCATTTGAAAATTTGACAGAATTAAAAAAAATCCTTAGGTTTTCAGCTATTGCTGATTTCTTAAAGACGTCTGATTTTTCAAGTTTCAATACGGAAACAGGCTAAATAGAGGTTCTCTTTCAGAAATCGACAAATAGCTCAAAAACTAGGAGAATGCAAAGTTTCCAATCTAGGTCTGTTTTACACCCCCCCCCCCACCAAAAGTTTTCAAACTGGTTGGAAACTTGACAGCCGAGCTACAGACACCTGAAAATAGTCGAAATGACCGAGAATCAACAAATAAGTTCGTTTCTGTGTATCCTATGAATCAATACTAAATATTTGAAGCTTACCAAGAGAGCGTAGTCGCCAACGACGACCTCCTGTGCTCGCTCGGCAAGTTCTGGCTCTGGATCCTCCAGTGCTGGAATCACAACTCTGATGCAGACCAGTCCGCCGTTCATTCTACACTTCTCAATACGAACGACATTAGGATCCCACTCCTCGCGGTTGTTCTCCACGGCGAACTAAATTCAAATATTCTAATTCATATACTTTTTGAAAATTTACTGACCACATTGAAAGTGACGTTGTACTTATTTGGAAGCCAATATTCACTTTTTGGATAAAGTGGTTTTGGTGGGACCAGAAGAATCTCCTTTTCGGGTTGAGAACATTTTTCGTCGGAATTCTTCTGCTCTTTGGCATCTTGCTTGTTGGTCAAAGCCAATTGGGTCAAGAAGCGAAGCTTGTGTCCATCCATGAATCCACCAGAAGATTTCGGCTTATTAGCAAGAGTGAGTTGAATGCACTGGTCAAAGTTTACAAGGCACGGCCAGTAGGAGCACATCTCAACCCAGTCATCCTCAACGAGATCCACCAACTTGAGCCTCTCGGAGGCATCCACCTTGATCATATTTCGGATCAATTCGCGGACCTTGTTGGAGCACTTGGCTGGAAGTTGGTAGTTTTCATTTTGGATGTTGGCCATGAAGATTTCAAATGTCTCTCCATTGAATGGTGTGCAGCCGGTGGCCATCACGAACATGATCACTCCGAGGCTCCAAATGTCACACTCTGGAGTGATGGTGTAATCCTGGACAGCCAACTCTGGCGCAATGAACTGAATGTTTTGAACCGACATGTCGTCATGAAGACTGTCATCACTTTGCTCATCGGTGATCTTCACCAATTGGTACTTGTCGATGAAGATGTTCTTCGTCTGAAAACATGAGTAGTACAGTAGCGTTGTAGTTGTTTTGTGGTTTTGCTTACATGAAGAAATCCATGAGAGATGTCTTGGGTACGCAAGTATTCCAAAGCCTTGACTATCTGGCACGTGACAATTTTGATTTGCTCTTCATAGTACATAGTATGGAAGGCGATGTCGTCTGAAATTGTAATTGGATTCAAGCAGTGAATATAGGAAAATTTTCAGAGTCATTTTGGGGCGTGGCTGTCATTTATATATTCTGAGATTCTGAGATTCTGAGATTCTGAGATTCTGAGATACTGAGATTCTGAGATTCTGAGATTCTGAGATTCTGAGATTCTGAGATTCTGAGATTCTGAGATTCTGAGATTCTGAGATTCTGAGATTCTGAGATTCTGAGATTCTGAGATTCTGAGATTCTGAGATTCTGAGATTCTGAGATTCTGAGATTCTGAGATTCTGAGATTCTGAGATTCTGAGATTCTGAGATTCTGAGATTCTGAGATTCTGAGATTCTGAGATTCTGAGATTCTGAGATTCTGAGATTCTGAGATTCTGAGATTCTGAGATTCTGAGATTCTGAGATTCTGAGATTCTGAGATTCTGAGATTCTGAGATTCTGAGATTCTGAGATTCTGAGATTCTGAGATTTCTGAGATTCTGAGATTATGAGATTTGAATTTTTGCCCATTTTGAACATTTTCAGGAGTCTGGAGCTATGTCGATAAGCTGTCGAATTTCCAACAACTTCGAAAATATTGAAGTGTGTAAAAGAGGCATATATTGGAAAACTTTGCATTTTTGACAATTCCTCGTTTTTCAGCTAACTGCAATCGTTTTCAGAAAGACATCCTATTTTTTTGCCATTTTTGTACTGAAAACGTGGTAAAACACGCGTATTTCAAAACACGGCAAAGTAATTGAAAAGCTAGGAATTTCAGACAAATTCTGTGAATACAAATTTTCAATTTAACACTGTTTTACACCTTCCAAAATTTTCAAATCGATCGGAAGCTTGACAGGCGAGCTACAAACTTCTAAAAATGATTAAAACGGCCGAAAATCGACTTGAAAATAGGTTTTTTTAGAGGCGCGGCACCTCAAAGGTGGAGTACGATTTCAAATCCTTCAGTTGTTTTTATGAACGAATTTTCGAGAAAACTATTTTTTCATACCGCCCCTCCTTTCACTAATTATTCGTAATTTCGGCAATTGAGGACTAGAAAACGCCCTAGAGACATGACTCACCATGCAACGTCTTCTTTGGCTCCTCCAATACAATTTGAACAAGATTGGTGAGTTTTTCAACCTGAAATATTCACTATATAATGTATGCTCAGGCTTATCTATCATACCGAGTAATTTGTCGGCGCCTCTGGATGACGGATGCTCAAATTTTTGGTGATGGAGACTCCTCTTCCCTCACGACGTACTTCGTTGTACTTCTTGACCGTGATCTGAAACGAATTGTTTTTTTCTTTCAGAAAACAGACACTTCGAATATGCTCACCGGCAACAAAGCGTTTCCCATAAAACCTAGGAAGATTGTTCCGAAGCGTCCAGCTGGAAGCTCACCCGATTCCGGAGCTCTACCCATCGAAAGGATCTGAGCACTTGGCTCGGTATCACTCTTTGGCTCGGATGTCGATAGAGTAGACATCTGAATACTTAGTTTTTCAAAATAACTGCAAGACCAAAAACTGAGAGGCAAAAAAAGGAAAACGGAGCAAAGTGGGATTAGTCACAACAAGAGAGAAATAGATAGGATTTGGTGTTCCTTGGAGAGCGATGGCTTTGATGACTGGCGCTTTGCTCGATTAGTAATGTCTTATTAGTAGGAATTGTTCCTTTTTGGCTCTTTTTTTGATCTTCATCCCCAGAGATATACCTCTTGTAAACAGAAAAAAAACGAGGTAAAATATGTATAATCCTGGAAAAATAGCCTTTTACCAACAAAAAAGGTATTGAACCTCCTTCTTTGTTTTCTTGAACGTATTATAATGAGCAAAGTAAACGCGTCACATCAAAAATAACCTAATGGTTAATCTAATTAGCTTTCGTTGCATTTTTTCTGTCGTATAGTGTTCCAAAAACGGCTTAAAATTGGATTAGTGGTTGGTAAAGAGAATGGACACTACGAGGGATAGTTTGTACTGAAAATATGAAGAACGTATTTTCAGTACTCAGTGGCTAGGAATGAGGGATAAAGACTACAGTATATCTGTTTAAAAATTGAATTGTAGTTTAATTAGAAATATAGAAGTGCAAAATATTAATCAGAGAATAAAAACTAATCAGAAATAAGATACAAATTTTATAGTTTGAATTGAGTAATCCGCTTATTTCAAAGATCCAAATTTAGAACGAATTGAGCCAGAGCAGCTTTCCCATAAGTCTCTGTGAACTAATAAGTTATATACAAAAAGGAAGAAAAGAAAAGAGAAAAATGAAGCAGAAAAAAGTGGGAATTTCGAAAAATGGGACTAATTTTTATGAAATTGGTGTTATGAAATTGGTCCCAATTATGTACAGTCACCCCACAAGAATTCTAAATTTTTAGTATAAGAAAAAGGAACCAACATAGAAAAAGAACAATATATTTAGAACGATTCTGAGATTCTGAGATTCTGAGATTCTGAGATTCTGAGATTCTGAGATTCTGAGATTCTAGATTTTCCGATTCTACAATCTTCAGATTTGAAATTCATAATTCTTGAAATGCTAAAACTCTAAAATTTTTAGGTTGTCAGATTTTCAGATTATGAGATTCTGACACACTGAGATTTTAAAATCCTCAGCTTCTAAAATTGTCACATTCTGACATTCTGATCAACCTCCAAATTTCACAATTTGTACTTTTGACAAAAATCATGATCCCTATTGTATTCAAATTTGAACAAAAAGGTACAAATCAGAAAAATTTCAATTAAATTTCAAATACAAAAATTGGATTAAATGAAAAATTGAATCAGCTTTTTGATTAAATTTATAGGAAAATTTGAGTCACGGCTTTCACTACCGTATTTAAATTCAAAATACAATTTTCAGAGGTTATCTGTACTCTAGAAATTCTTCAAACTGAAATCTCACATGATTCCAATCTGAGTGGGTGTAATACTCAAAATATTCATACATAATTCAAAAAAGTAAGAGTGGCTAGCTAATTTAATTAAAAGGGAAAAATTTTTTTCAACTCTTTTTTCGAAAGTGTCTCGGAAACCTTTTTTGTTGTCTAGCCAGCTAAAGTATTGGAATACATAAATTATCCGGAGTTTTTTATCTGGCAGCAACTACCGTAATCCACCTAAGGTCCCGCATTTTATGACCACGAGTCGCGGTCCACGACAAAGAGAAAAAATGGTTCTTAACGTGACTAAACGAACACTCAAAAAACAAAGCAGTAGGAATGACGAAGAATAAACAAAATTTCACAATAAAACTGATTTGAAAAAAAAAAAGATTGATATGACTAATCTTTATTCTCTGGAGAAATGTTTCTAACCGGATATTAGTCACTATCTCATGTTTTTGTTGTTTTGTTCAACTAGAGCTTGATTGACTAGAATTAAAAAAAATTATCAGTTTTTTGATGATATCTCTGTTCTCGAGAGGTTAGTTGATTAGTTGATAAGCCGGCAAAAACTGTGTTTTGAATTCTACTACTACTCAGAAATAACTATGTTCCTGATACATCAATTTCTTCCAAAAGACCACAAGTTCTGTTTAAAGCTATTTTCCTCAAGTAAGGGAATCCAGTAGAGCTCACATAATCATTTAATGGTAGAGAATGAGAGAAAGGAGAAATGGAGTGAGACTGAATGAACTCGAAAAAGGGGCGTGGCCTAAGTTTCACTACTTTTTTAAGAACCTTTTAGAGAAAGAAACGAAGAATGGCGATAACTATTTAAAAAAGAAAACATGAAAATCGAATAGAAGAGAAAAGAACAAGCATCAAAAGCGGCGACGGTTGAAAATTAGAATATAATTTCTTCAATTGGGTAAATTGAAAACACGTATTTTTCAAGTTGTATACCGTAGAATTGAAGATTTATTACTGTAGAATTACAGCTATCAAAAATCAGGGACTTTTTCTGGACCTTGCCGCTCTTTTGTGTCCCTCATCTTGAATCCCGTGGATAATTACAGGAAGCATACGGTAACCTACGTCAAGAGCTCAAAAACTTCTGGAAAATCGGAACTGACATTTTTCGATTAACATTGTCTGCGCCCACGGGCCCTCGACAAAGCACGCGACATTGGCGCTAACATTTAGTGGAAGGAAAATTGAAAAATGATGGGAAATCGTAAATTGGATTGTGACCGTAAAAAATTAAAAACCAAAGGACATTTAGAAGTTTATGGGAAAGTCGGAAGATTTTAGCCTTTGAAGTTTATAGCTTGTGGTTAGCCTAAAGTTCTCAAAAACAATAATTTAGATTTTAGAGAGTTTGATCTATCAATTTTTCATTTTGTTCTCTGCTCCTCGCAAAGTGAAAGATCTCGGTGGATAATCCTAATTAGCTCACCTCAGAGATACGACTCTAAAGGGATTTTGTACTACATTCGAAAATGTGAAATTAATTTTGGCGGAGCTTTTCTGGCTCTCTTTTGAAACTAAGCAACAAACGAGCAGCTTTATTTATGGCCTAGACAGGACAAAATTAGAAATGGAAATAGAATACACCAAGCAGACTGAATATAAAACTACCGTAATCCCGAAAAAACTCTGGGAGCAGTAATTCCAGTCGTAAATCATACTTACGAATTTAGATTAAAAAATATGCAATATAAAACATTTAACATTAGTCAGACGAGATCACGAGGATACAGGAGGAAAAAAAATCAGAAATAGTTGTTTTTTTTTTGTTTTTAATAGTATCCACCCACAATGTGTTGTGTGGGTTGTAGTGAAAAAAGCTTTTAAAAATGTGAATGATTTGGCTAGAATTGAGGGATTGGGAAATTTTGATTGGTATGAGAGAAAATAAATCTGAATCATCGAGAAAAAAATAGATCATATGACGTTGTAGAGGCTAAAAATGAATTTTGTGTTTATTCCAGTACAGTATGAAGGGTATGACTCAAAAATCAGAAATAGTCACTAAGAGAAGATAGGACCTAAGCCTCAGAAGAGCATTTGGAGAAAGACGATATATCAAAAACTGAGTAAAAATTGAAAAAAGCTGAAAAATCCAACATCTAATCCGAGCATTAGTTACAGGGATAAAGAAATAAGATGTCCTAGGTTTAACATTTATAAATGTTAGGCTCTTAAAATTGAAACCCCATCGGAAATAGACACAAAATAGGATACCGTAAAACTTGTTTTAGAAGGGCCCCTGCACTGTCAACTTTGAGCTTAATTATCTCGGTTCCTGTCGAAGATTTCAAAAAATGGATCAACTGTTAAAATGTTTGTAATACTATGATAAACAATTGTTCAGTTGACAATATTTTTTATCTCTGACAGGAGCCAAGATGAATTAGCTAAAATTAGAAATTACGAGCTCTTTTAATACAGGTTTCACGGTAGTTGTCAACTTCAGGAATTCAATCTCAATAGTCCACCTACCGTAGTCCACAACTCCTGAACACGCATTCCACAAGAATAAGGAAAAGACGCGGGAAAAGAAGGGCGTGGCCAGCCTTCAAACATTCCAACCCGTTCTTTTAGATCTCTATTTTCTCCTCAATCTCCGCCTACGTCATGTGAGCTCCGTAGTAAAGAGCTTACGCTAAATTGCCCCGTTTCAGTCGGATTTTTGAAAGAGGAAGAAAAAATGAAAAGGGAAACAAAGAGAAGATCTTAGAGTTAGAGAGAAGCGGAAAAAATGCAAAATTGTTTTCTAATTTTTGAGAAAATATGAAAGCAAATTAAAGAATTTTCTGAATTATCCCAAAAAATTTTATATGGAGAACAAATTCTAAGAAGTCAATCTTATAGAGAAGGTGGGCTCTGCAAGCAACAAAAAAAATGTAAAAATGGAAGCTCTTCCTTTTTTGGAAACTTAGCAACACCACACTCTCCTCTTTGCTTATTTATAATCCAAAATTTCCATAAAGGCAAAAATATAGAAATAATTTCTTCAAAAAAAAAAAGAATTGCATTAATTCCAAAAAAAATTAGGGGAAGAGAATAAGAAAGTAAAAATTAGTTTTTATAGAAAAAAATTTCAAAGAAAGTTACAGTAATCCAAAAGGCGCAAATTCATAAGTCAAAAAATTATAGGACAGAAAAATCACGAAAAAATTTTTACAGTAACCAGGACTAAAATTGAACTCAAAGACTCTCAGTTTCCTGTCTAGATTCAAGATCTGTCTTCCATTTTCTTTTTCTCTCTATATAAAACTTCTACCCCACAAATTTCCGGTCATCAGGGGCTTCGAAGAAAATTGTGCATAAAAGAATCTATCTCATTTCCAGTTCTTTCTTTTTTCAATAGATAATTAGTCTCAATTTCCTACAATTAAATATAAGGGAAAGAGGAATTCCTTATAGAAAGGAGACTTTGGAATAATGTTGCACTTTTTTGCTGGGAAAAAGCACACCGCGTTATCAAGTGAAGGTCAGAAATCATACTCTTCCTCCAACACACTTTTTTTTCGAGATAAAAAGTGAAATTGACTCATACTGATTGCCAGATACTATCATTTGACTTTCTCACGAAATTCAAAATTGGTGCTATTTTAGAAAACCCAAAGATATGCTAAATGAAGGGATTGGAATCTCAAGCATTTGAATGGAAGCGGCCAAAGTCATAAAAAATGCACCCTCGAGCCCTCGAGCTCCTCTTGACCAACACAACTTTTGCTCATTTCTCTTTCTCCCTACTCCCCTTTTGCACTTTTAGCGGCTTCTGACAGAAATCCAGGCGCGGATAATCCGGGACATTGGCCGGAAATTGTAGGTTTGCATCTTAGAACGCTAGCTTTACTGATATTGACTTCCGCTTTTCTGCCATCTTCTTTTTTTCGCAGTTTTAGAAAGGCAATTTGGGGTAAGGGGGAGTTGAAGAAAAAGAAGAAGAGAAAGAAAAACGTCTCTCCTCATAAATTTAATGACATAGAGACTTGATTGAATATGTGTGTCGTTTGGGGGAACTTTTCGGGGGCTCTCAACTCAATTATTCGATGACTTTGGAGAAGGAGAAGAAGAAAAAAGCAAAAAAGAAGTTCGGGCACATGTGTGAAAAAGAAAAAAAAGGGAAAAGAGTTCGAAAAGGAACCCAAGGATGTTCGGAATGGAGTTCGGAATTCCGGAAATTCCGGAAATTCCGACTATTTTCGGAATGAAATTCTTGAATTAATTTAGAGAAGAAATTTCGGAATGGAATTCGGGTCGGAATATTACCGAATTATTTTTTCGAAATTCAATTCCGATCGGAATTGTTGCAAAGCATTTTTTTTCAATTTAAGAAGTTTTTGGACTACGGTGTGTCGAGAAAAATTTGCTTGGGAGTCTTGAGCGGACATATTTTCCACTTCAAGTTCGAATTTTAAGAAATTTCAAAAATTTTAAACCGGAATATTCCGAAATTCCGAAATACCGAATTCTTCGAAATCGGAATATTCCGAGATTCCGAATTTCCGAATTTCTTAAAATTGGAATATTCCGAGATTCCGAAATTCCGAGATTCGGAAAATCGGAAAATTCCGACTTTCCGGAATTCCGAAGATTTGAAAATCGGAAAATTCCGATTTTCAAAAAAATTCCAAATTTTTGAAAGATGGAATATTCCGAAATTCCCAAATTTCGAGATTCTGAAAAACTGAAAATCCCGAAATTTCGAAAATCGGAATTTTCAACATTTTGAAAAATTCCGAAAAGGCCATTCCGAACATCCCTAAAGGAACGTCAAAATTCCAAAAAAGAGGAAAAGGTCATTTAGGAAATGAGAGTATGTGATAAGAGCTGCCATCCCACTTTGATCGGTCAATGGCACACGCCCAGTTCTGTCAGAAAAGAAGAGCTAGAGTGAGAAATGACCGCTTGCACTTTTAAAGGGGCAGAACATTCTAGCACATGTTTTAGCTCACAGGTGTTAGTAATTCTGACTCATTTATTCCTCCCAAATCTGTATACAAGACCTAAGATCTCCCTATTAAAAGTGCAAGTTCTTCAAATAAAATTGATGATAGGGGGACGGACGAAAGTGCAAAGCGGAAATTGTGACGGGTCAAGAGAGGAGCATGAAGGATAAGGGTTGGAAAGAAGAAGAAAAAAGAAATAATGACAGATGGGAATCATGTCTATTTCGATGATTTTTTTCTCCTCCCTCAACTCAACTCATTTTGAAACCAGTCGACGGAACTCTGACCATTTTTTTTTGCTTCTTCTTCTTCTTTTTTTTCCAGCAGATTTTTTATCGTGCTGGTACTCCCAAATGACCCTTTTTTTCTGAGAGGAAAAAGCGGAAACACGCAATGACGGAATAACGGAAAAAATAATGGTTAGGATTGTTCTAGGTGTCATGGCCGATGAAAAAGTAATGAGAGCATACCGCCGGTGAGAAAAGAAATATTCTAAATACGGAAAAAAAATCCAGCTTTGAAAAAAAACGATGTTTCTTTTCTTCTTTGTTTCGTAATGGTGAGCTCTCGGACGTCCGCGCATTCCGTTTTTTTCTATTTTCTGCTTCGTTTTTCTTTCTTTTTTTTCTAACTTGGTAGATCGGAGAACTCCATTCTCCATTTCCAAGTTTGAAAAAAACGGAAACTGACCAGAGGTGGGTACATTGATAAAAAACGTTAAATATAATCTGACTGTCACTGATTAGGAACAAAAAAGTGGAAGAATGGAAAGGCAGACTCTCGGGCGGTTCACATAATTTCTAATGACCAAGGTTTGGAAAAAGAAGGAGAAAGAGAAAGAAGAGGAGGAAATGGGAACCTGTCATTTATATGAAAAAAGTCACATTAAACGAAATGAATGGTCATTGGGGGGAGAAGAAGAGGGTAAAGACCATAAAAGAACCTTTTTGGGGAAATTGGACAATTATAAATGACCTAAAATCAGTTTTTAGGGGAAGAAGAGGAAGAACATGTTGCACCTGTTGAGAGCACCATACATCTGGGTTCTAGAACGTGACAGAGGAAAATTGCTGGAGCAGTTTTTCTATCAAATAGGACTTTGCTGTATTTCGGGGTATTAAGGTATTAAAAAGCGATTTTAAGAACATGTGAAGATTTTGAGATTTTGAGATCTGGAAGCCTTATCTCTTCTTAGTTTCAGATTTTAGAAATACAATTTCGGAAACCATTTTGTGCACAAAGATGTACAGTAAAGCATCCAAAGCATTTCTGCACTTTTTGCATCACACGGATTAAGTATATAGCTATCTGGAAAGCACGTCATTACAAAAAAGCTGGAAGCAAAAAAAGAAAAAAGAGTTCATGTGAGAGGACGAGGAATGAAACACTTTTTGATTAGAATTTGCGGCATGATTGAAGCCGAAAACTGGAGATGGAAATAAATCAAATGAATGTCGAGAAGTGGAAAAAAAAGTTTGATTGAGCGGGAAGAGGACGGGTTGAGGTCAGATTTTGAGCCCTGCGACTTAAAAAAAAAAGAGTCGACTTGATGAATTGAAGAGCATTAGAGGGAGAGGCGTGGGAACCAAGTATTTCGGACTAGACGTTTGGGAGTTAAATAGAGGAAGAGCACAAAATTTCAGTTTTTAAAAATTCTAATGGGTAGGTGTTGCTAGTTACCGTAATTTCTCTAATAGGAGCGCACCCTATATTAATCTTTGAGCTCAATTATCTCGATTTTTGAGAAAGTTATCAAAAAACTGTCAACGGATGAATTATTTATTATATAACACCAACATTTAATCGGTTGACTACTTTTTGATAACTTTGAGAGAAATTGAGATAATTGAGCTCAAAGGGTGGGAAACTGTTCTGGCAAAGACGATAATATTTAAAAAAAATCATCATATCCGCCACTAATTCTACAGTAGTCCTGAAGTTCTCAGACCACCAGATTTTTGATTAACTAGCATTTTTCAACATAAGCCTAAATTAGAGTCATAAAACCAAAAGTTACTGGGTGCTCATGCACCGAAAATTATCATAGTTTTTAGCCCATAATTTTTTTTCAACTTTAGCCAAAATTCAAACATCATGTTTTAATGATGTTTGAAATTTTTGGGAGAAGTGAAATAGGATTACGGTAGTTTTTTTGAAGCTAGTATAGCCACTGATCTAAAATAGCTTCAGGCTTTTGCTTACGGCAATTTAGATTTTCGTTATTTCAAAATTTGGCCTACTGTAGTTTTTCAACAGTTTTTGAGCAGCTGCTAGGTTCTAATCACGGCAATTGAGAATACCGTTTTTTGAAAATTTGGGATACGGTAGTTTACAAACAATCTAAAACAGCTTCTACTTTTTGATTACGGTAAATTGAAAAATTTCTGAATTCTGATCTACGGTAGTTATCCTCTCATTTTGGGGGTTATCAAAACGTTTAGTATTTTTATTTTGCGCTACTAAACTCCAAAATTTCTCAAACAAGATTTATCTAACCCAACTAATTGGTCCACTCACATAACCATCTGCCTGAGGATTCCAGCACCCTAGAACAGAGAATGAAATAGCAAAAGGGTTTCTCGTCCAAAATGAGTCCGGGGCACCTATACCAATTATAGAGAAGCGGAGCCGCGCGCGCAGAAGCCATGGCGCTAAGCTTGTGACGTACTGGATTAGGCAAATAAGCGAAGGATATAATGTTCTATGGGATGGGATGGAAGTTTTTTTGAGTGCTGCTCAGATGAGAACAAAGAATAGTAATGCTTTCTGAAAACGGCTTCTAATACGATGAAGTCAGTGATTGTGTTGTTCCAAAATTAAATAGAACACAAACTAAATAGAACACATTATCAAAACAATGTGCTTTTGATCAGAAGCTATAATCTGCAAATGACTTACGTTCTTTTTTTCGAATTGTGAGAAATCTCGTGGGACACCAGTGATCAGAAGGAAAACCGCAGGCGAATGAAAAAGTGGGATAAGAGACTAAATGATAGGTGCTGATGGGAACCACAAGATTGAAAAAAGTCCCCGCTATAAATCACAATCAAGAATTGACGCTAATGAGTTGACAAGGAAAAGATGGGATCTAATGTAACAGACAGCACGTAGAAAAGGCCTCACAACAAATATAATTACTGTAAAACTTAAGTTAAAACTAACTTTTCTCTGCTCCCATGCAAGGTACCAAAAATAAGTCAATTGATAAAATGTTTGTCATTTTATGATAAGCAATTTATCAGTTTACAACTTTTCGATATCTCTTATAGAAACTGATATAATTGAGCTCAAAGTTGACGATAAAGATTGACATCACCGGCGCTACCGTAATCCTGTGAAAAAAAGTTAGGAAAAATACTCTAATGTTTTGAAAAAGCTCTAATATGCTCAAATGCTCCTAGCACGTCCCCATTTTCAATACTTCCGAAGAGACCAAGATAATTAAGCTCGCAGTGCAAGTACAGTATTTGCACGCCAGCCATAGCTAGAAATTTGAACTCACTTATCTCGGTTCCTGTGAAATCTATCAAAATTTTGTCAACTGATAATTTATTGATCACTAGATTACAAATATTTTATCAGTTGACCTATTCTTCCCATTTCTTAAATAAACCGAGATTGCTGAGCTCAAAGTAGGGAGTTTGGTAAGCATTCTATTAGAGTCTCTACACTAGTTAAAAACAGCCTACTCTATCTACAGTAACCAAAGTTTTACAGGAATTTTGAAAAATAGAAACAAAACTTCCTCGTTTTTTAACCCCAATGCACTTTAACCAAGCAAAACCACCTGCAAAACCTTCAAACTTCGATCTTGACGTGTAACACTTTATTGCAGATTTGACTAGAATACATTAGGGGACGGGGCGAAGGGGAGGGCTTGCAAAAACAGCGCGGAACAATAATTCGGTTTTCAGGGGTGGTTGGAAACAGAGATATAATGGGCGTAAATAATTTATAGTTGTTGTACAGAGGAAAACCATCTTGAGAGAGAGGAAGGCCGGGGGGTCAATGAGAAGGGGAGCGGCCGCCGAAGGAAAAAACGATTGGTGGGTCGGAAAAAGGGATGAAGAATGGCAAGAGAGACCCGTTTGGAGTTTTAGATAATAAATGAGGAGGGCTACAGAGAAAAAAACGAGGGGTAGAACGGAAGTTCATGACACAACATCATTTTGATTTATCTTCTCAGGGTCGAGAGCGGGGGAAATGAATGAGAAAAAAGGGGCGGAAGGTTTACGAACCAAAAAAGAAAGATGAGAAGAAGAGATAGAAGTGGTAAATAGGAGAGAAAAAATATGCACTTTTAAACAGTTCAAGGTTTCTATAAACATGGGATGATTATTTTTTGGCACCAGGAAGTTTCGTTTCATACTACACGTGTGTCGATGTTCGGCTGATGGGTCGGACCACGTCCGGCGATGACAGGAAATTGTAGTTAGACGTCTTGGGAGTCTCCACCTCTTGCAACGTCTCCATCACCGGCAATTTGTCCCCCATGGCCACACCGTACATATCTGAAATTCCTGAAATAAGGAGATGAATCATTTGTTAAGCACACAGGAGGGAGATGCGGTGTTAGTACCTCCAGGCGTTGATAGTCCACTTCCAAACGATCCATATGAGTGTTCATACCGGTTGTAGATGTATTCATTGGCAGAGTTGTTGAAACATTTCGGATAGAGTCCTCCAGGCGGGCCAAATGAGCCGTTTGCAGCGAGGAAGTCCAAATCCGGATTGTTTTGTGGGATTGAGATGTAATCCTGAAAAATTGAGAATCGAAAGATTTCTCAAAATTCTTGTTATATCAAACCTTGGTAGATAAATGAACATTATCCACAGGACTACTACTGTACATCTCCGGGAAATACTGCCCATCCAAAGCCTCACACTTCACAGTGACGTCAGATTGGTCATCTGAACCTAAAATTCGTTTTTTGTGCAAATAAAACGTAAAACATCTGCGTAAGAACACAAACCTATGAATTTTGATTTCTTCGATCTGCAACTTCTGCACATGCAAAAGCAGCAGAGCAAGGAAGCCAAGAGAATTCCAGCGCTGAGAATTGCAAGGGCCACCATGCGGTCGTATTTGGCTGTAATCACTGAAAATGAGAAGGTATTAAGTTTGACTTCCAGTCGAAAACCTGAAGAATACAAAAATGTTTCGTAGTTCATAAATTTTAAAGACCTAGACTGCCGGCCAATTAGATATACAAAAACATATTTTGGAGTGGTTTTCGGTAATTTCGACCATTTCAGTAGTCTGTAACTCGGCTGTCAAGTTTTGGAACTTTTTGGAAGTCATGGAAAATGTGAAACAGGCCTAGATTAAAGACTTTGAATTCACAGAATTTGTCGAAAATTCTTAGCTTCTCGGATATTTTGGAATTTCTTAGAGATACCTTTTTGGCCCTTTTACATATTGAAAACGTTGAAAAGTGGGTGTCTTACAGAAATCAGTAGATAGCTAAATTAAGAATTTTCAAATAATTCTATGAATTCAAAGTTTTCAATTCAGACCTGTTTTATATTCTCCAAAAATTTAAAAATGATTGGAAATTGAACATGCGAGCTCTAGACTCCTAAAAATTTCGAAAATTACCTGAAAAATGCGTATATCCTAATGACCGATACTGTATATACAACACTCACCAATCCAATCAAACAAGTTTCGCTTTTTGAGCAGCGTTCCTCTGTTGTCAAATCCTAGTCCATTATTTGCCGAACAGTTATACACTCCAAAATCTTCTTCCTTCAGATCTTTGATTTTCAGAATACTTTCCTTGCCGTATGGTTTCGGGTACTGGTGAACCTAAAAACATTTTATGGTGATTCAAGCTCTTCAAAAATATCTAATCTTTATTGTATAACTTACCGTAATCCTCCCATTGTTGAAGTTAATCTCCTTCCCATTTAATGTCCATCTGACATTATTAGTCTTGGGTCTTCCACTAATCTCACATATAATCTCGGTTGCTTCATCTAGTGAAGCTGACACCTCATCTCTCATAGAAACCGCTGGTGGCCCTATAAATATCTCGAATCTCAAGATTATCTGTCAGTCACAAACCTCTGATATGCAGGTAATGAGATAGAACTTGTTTTCTAAACCCATCTACAGTAGCCGTACAGTTGTAGTTTCCTTGCTGCCATGTCCTCACATTCTCCAGTGTTAAACTGTAAGGTTTAATCATTTTTTAGGCTTAATAATTTTCAGGCTCTCACTTCTCTCCGTGCCCAATAATCTCATCACTATCTCCTCGCGTCCAGTAAATCGCTGGCGCCGGATTAGCAAGTGTTGCGCAATGGAAGAATGCGTTGTCGCCTTCGTTCACTTCCTTATCCTGTGACGTTGACATGATACGTGCGCCGACTGCAAAAACGGTTATTGTTGTTTGTGATTTATCTACTTTCTTTTTGGAAACATCGCGAACTTGGGTCATGGTCATTGAATTAGTCAAGCTGAATAATTTAATAGCAACATCCAAGATGAATCGGTTGAGCTACTTTTGTGCTCTTCTGACGTGACGCAAGAATGCGAGTCATCGAAATTTTTTTTCAGAATTTTCAAAATTCATTTTCAATTATTGGAACCTACAAAAAGGGACAAGGGAATTAGAACTTACAAGCTACATTGAGCTTAATTGATCCTCGAGTAGTACCAATCTCATTCGTGGCTTCGCAATAAATATCTCGGTTGTGATCTTCCATTTTCAAAGTTTCAAATGTGAGAGTCTGAAAATTTAATTTAATTTTCATTCCATTCATTCTCCCTTACATCTCCAGTTTCTCGCAATTTTTGGTTGCCCTTGTACCAGTTGATTTTGACGTTATCTAGCGGTTTGGCATTGATATTACATGCGAGTAGCGCCGATCCATTCTCTCTCAGCGGAATTTTCGATGCAATAGTAAGATTGATTTGAGGCGCGTAGCGTAGTGCCAGTTTGACAGAATCCACTTCGATCTGAACAGACAGGGTCAAGATGAAAATTAGTGTTTCACGAAAATATATTTTGTTTTTTTCTTACCTTGTTGGGGAATGTCATATGTTGACTGATACATACGAGATATTTGTGATCGTCTTCGGGTCGAGGGATGAAACTGAAAAAATAATTTTGGAATTTTTTTAAAGGAAATTCAATTTTCTTGATCGAATGGGTTCCAGGATTTTTATCCTAATTTTTTGAGTTATTTAGTGAAGACTTACAGCACCAAAAAATAATTTTTATAGCTGGTTTTTGGCCATTTTAACCATTTTCAAGAATCTGGACCTTGGCTGTCAAGTCTCCGATCATTTTGAAAAATTGGGAGGGTGTAAAATAGATGTAGATTAAGATCTTTGTATTCACAGAATTTTTGAGAATTCCGAGTTTTTCCGTTAGTTGCCGGTTTTTGAAAGACACCCGCTTTTTCACTTTCTATGTACAAAAAACGGGCACAAAAGGTGTTTTTTGAAAATCAGAAAATAGCTGAAAAATTAGGAATTTCGAAATTATTCTGTTAATGCAAAATTCGGAACCTAGGCTTGTTTTCCACCCTCCAAATGTTTAATTTTGATCGAAAACTCAACAGTCGAGCTCGAAAAACCTGAAATTGGTCAGAATAACCAAAAATGAAAAATCCGTTTTTGTATACTTCGGTGACCGATTCTGTAGATAATGAACACTAATCAGTGTACACCGTCACGTCAAAGTTCGTACTGCTTCTAAAAAATGTACGTCTCCTCTTCTTTCAAAATAAGGCTGTAGTTTTTTGAATTACATTTCACATTTTTTTTCTTGAAAATCATTGGGTTTTCAGATTCCGATAATTCTTCTATTCAACTTTAAAAAAAATCACCTCAAATTGCTCATGATACTGTAGATGCTGGAGTCTTCACGAGACTTGTGTTCTCCTCCCTCCACTTGAGTGGTCTCGTTCACATGAGCTATCACCGTCTCTTGAGAGATTTCTGGTTTCGCTGAAAAAAAATTTTTTTTTTGTTGCTCATCGGTATTTTTTCTACCATGAATCCCTCCAAATTTCGACCTTGACTCCCCGAGCCATGCAATAATATGCTTTCCATGCTCATCTGAGGCAATGGCCCATCCGATGGTTGGTGGTGGTTTTCCTTTCCTGGATAGGCATGATTGTGTGATGGGATCTCCGGCGATGGCTTTCAGAGAGTGATGACTTTTGACGATTTTTGGAGGTGTTGGTCGGACTGAAAAATATTTTAATTCGAAATAAAAAATTCTGAGAGCAAATTGTTATTGTGGTCCTTCTCTTCCCTCTAATTTCCGATTCTCATTCCTGTCTTTCTTCCTATGTGAAAATATTCACCACACCAGCGCGCATTATTTGAATAATGACACCGCCGATGAGATTTACACCGCCGCCGGTCCCAGAAATCAATCCGGGCTACAAGCGGCGTTGTTTTTGTGTTCCATCTCAACACCGATAGAGAGCAGCTGCTTCCTCTGGTCCATATCAGAAGAAGCACGGCATTGGTGGTAAGGAGAGCACGGGGCGAACGACAACCGCGCGGATTTGGGGGATGCGTAGCCCCCTTCAACAGCCACTTCAGAGATAAATTGGCGCTGGCAGTGTGGACACGTTTATGATGACATTAATTGGCAGTGGCCGCGCACGATGCGCCGATCTGTCATTTCATTTTCATAGCAAGTTAATCAAGAATGAAGTTTTGAAGAGGCATGAGAAATTTGGAAATTTGAGATTGTGTGAAACAAATTTTCACGGAGAAAAAAGTGAGCCTGTGTAAAGTCGCTGGACCTTAGCAGTTTTGCACTATGAAACATACCGAGGACAGTGAGTTTTGCTTTACTTGAGACAACTGCCTTGGCGTGGTCGGATTCCGATATTTGACAAGCAAAGTCATCATCGTCGAAGAGTGTGACATTAGAGATCTAAGAAAAAAGAATTGAAAAATATACCATGAAAGTTTGAAAAATAGGTTTGCATTGTGTTCACAAAAATCGGTCGTATGCTATCTCTCAAAGAAATAATCGCAGTACTAAATTTGATCTACGATAAATGCTGATAGGTCTAAAGCACCATTTGAAATTTCGTTATGTACAGATCAATGTGAAATACAAAAACGTGTTTTTCAATTGATTTCCTGCCATTTTGATTTTTTCAATTGATTTCCTCCCATTTTTCAGAAGTCTTTATCTCGGCTGCCAAGATTCCGGTCAAGTTGAAAATTTTTTAAGGATAAAAAACAAACCTTGATTAAAAACTTTGAATTAACTGAATTTTTTGAAAATTCCTAGTTTTTCAGATATTTGCCAATTGGCCCGTTTTTGTGCTGAGAACGTGAAAAAGTAAGCCTCTTTCAGAAATCAACAAATAGCTGAGAAACTACTTTTCAAAAAATTCTGGAAAAATTTTGGTCTAGATCTGTTCAACAACCTTCTAAATTTTCAAAGTGATTGGAAACTTGAGAGCCAAGCACCAGACTTCTGAAATGGTCAAAATTTCCAGAATCAATATAAATACGTTGTTGTTCATTTTGTCGAATGGTATTTTACCAATCTGAGGCACAATTTGAATTTTTCAGTATATTGTTTTAGAATTTCATTGTGGCTTTCCAGCTATGAATGGTTTAAAACAGTGAACAACTAAATTTACAAAACTATCCTGGACAAAAATTCGTAAAAATCCTAATTCTCAAAAAACTCCTACCTCTAAATTATACTCTCCGTTCGCCGCACTTCCTACCATCCTATATCGCTTATTTCCCGGCAGCGGCTTATCTCGATCGGTACCCAATCCAAAGTCATCTTTCATCCATTGAACTGGTCCTTGCTGCAAAATCATGTATTTAAAAAATTTCGATTCATGCAAATGCGCCCTAAACCATTCAAAAATGTCCTACACACGGAACTTTTCTTTGACCAAATGCTTTTCACATTTTCAAAAAAGCTCAGTGATCACACTTACTTGATGTTCGACTCGACATGTCAAAATGGCAGTTTCTCCAACAGCAGCTAGTGTGTCTTTTGGTGCTTCCACTATTCGTTGTTGCAATTGTTGGCAAATGACCAACTGAAGCACAAACAGTGGCCATAGAAGCCACCGTACCATTCTGCCTGGAATTTTAGATATTACTTTTTCTGAGGAAAATGCTTCCAGGAAAAAAAAAATAGAAAAACGTGGATAAGATATGAAAAAAGAAGGAAGGACATCACGCAACATTATTGAAAAAAAAAAGTTTTTTGTCTCGGACATTTTTGTTGGACCCCCCGCCCCTTAGGGACGAGTTGGTAAGTTCTTCGAGCCAGGGACACACGTCCAGCTGTCCGATATCTTCCGATTGTTTTGGTGCTCAATCATTTGGGCGAGAAACGAGAGAAAGTTGAGAGAGAGAAATTTTTGGGGATAAGAAATGATGATGTGGTTTGAAGAAGCGCAAGACGCAAACGCACACACACACGTTTCTCACATTGCAAAAAGTTAAAGGCGCTCCCCTCCCCAGCGGGACCCAAGCTAACCGGGAGGTAGTCTCTCATTAAAATTTTTGTTAGAATAAAATTAGAGGGGAATTGTCTGTTTCTAAATGATGTACAAATACTTATTCACTCGGTTCCCAGCCATCAGAACCGTATGATTATGCAGTAGGTGAGAAAATTGACTGAGTCGGAACCAGTTTTAATGAGAAAGTATCAATATAAAAAGTCAACGACCTATTCGGAATCCTAAAGAACTCTTGACTGAAAATACGAATGAAATGTGGACTACAGTAATTCAAAACAAACGACTACTCGAAAATATAGCTGAAAAACTAGGAATTTTTAAAAAATTCCGTGAATGCAAACGCTTCTGTCTAGGTCTCTCTACACTTTCCAAAGTTTCGCGAACTATCGGGAACTTGACAACCATGCTCTAGATTTTTGAAAACGGCCAAAATCAATCACAATTTTTTCGTAGTTCTTAGGCTCCGGTACGGTAAATTTTCTAAGAAAATTTTATGATCTGATTTTTTATGTTTAAAACTTTTAAATGTTTGAAACCCTGAATAGAACGGAAAGAAAATCCAAAAAATGATTTTTGACTTTTCGAACTCCGCTGGGACCACAGCCGGTGCGTTCAAAAGAACTTAACCAATATGTCACATTCATAGAATCCCTGTCCCCCGATTTCCTCCAGAAAAACAAATGGGGTCTCATACATATTGGGGGTGAAGGTTTTAATGGGAGGGGACCTCTCCTCTACGGTGGTTGACATGAGAGCTTATTGGGGTTGAGGGGGGCACCACGAAAAGCGGTATGGGATTAGAGGAACAGAATAAGATGCTCGTGGAAAAGCGAGTCATGTAGTCGTTTGAGACTCCTACAAATTGAGAATTGGGGCCGGGGCGATTCAAGAGGGCACGGAAGAGAGGAGGGTCCCCTCTTGTTGAGTTGTCTCCGGCCTCAATTCTTGATTATTAATAGCCTAACCTCAATAAACACGTATTATGAGAGAATCACTAATGATGTTTTGGGTACTAGAAGCCGAGGCAATATGAAATTGATTGAGTGAGAAGAAGAGACAAAGCTGGAATAGAAATTAAAAGGGAGAAAGAATTGGTTGAAAATAAAAACAACACACTAAAATACTACTGAAATAAAGAAAAAAGATGGCTCGAAGGAGGATGCAAAAAATTGAATAGTTTTAGGATAAACGAAGTAGCGAAAAGACGAGGCGAGCAAGAAAAATGCTCATTTGTAGGCGGCGCGACAACTTTTGAGCCTTTGACAAGACGACAAGTTGCAACAGACAGTAGATGGATAGAAAAAACGAAAAAAAACCCACGTTTTTGTTTTGGCGTCCTAGAAAAGGCGTCCGAGAAAAACGAGGAGCCGCCTGGATAAGATAAATGTCCTTTTTTCCACAGAAGCGTTGATGCAGTGTGCAACAACGTCCATCATAGATGTGCTCAGAGGAAATAGGGTAAAATGAGTGAAAGAGAAAAAATGGAACTTTTTCTTTTCTTTTCGCATTTTTGAATAGATATGAAGGAAGAAAAAAGTATAATAACTAGAATGCTTCCAAGTTAATGAATACTTTTGAACTAATACGATTCAGTTTTATCTTGTTAAAAGCCTCTACATTGTCAAGTTTGAGCTCGATTATCTCGGTTCCTGTAGAAGATATCGAAAATTTGTCAACTGATATATTGTTAATCATAATATCAAAAGTATTTTGATGGTTAACACTAAATTGATATCTTGCATATCAATTGAGATAATTGAGCTCAAACTTGACGGTGTAAGGGTTTTCATCACAGGTTTTACGGTAAGTAGACCATCTCGAAAAAACCTAAATTCGAATTTTCAAAATTATTCAATAATGCGAAAATTATTTGAATTTGTTGTTAGGTTAATAAAGTTTAGAATTATAGCATAATCACCTAAAGTAACATGAAAAAATCATTTTTTCTCATTTTTGCGGATGTCGTCTATTTTTAACCGTATCTCGATGAAAAATGTTACGGAAATGTTCATTTGGAAAGTCGAAATTTTCAATATATTTCGAGATTACAAATTTTTGCTATCCCCTAAGAAGAGCGGGATAATGAAACTCTAAGTAAGCGTATGAAATGGGCTTCTCTTGGGGCAATTACGGTAATTTTAGATTCGCAGTTGAAGATGTTTAAAATTATTTTCCTTTTTTTTCTCAGACTCCAAATTTTTGCAAAAACTATTTTTCGAGCTCAAACTCCACAAGAATATACACTTGTCAAAACCAACTCATCACATTCTTAACGTGTTCATCATCCATCAATCCGCCTTCCGATGAACAATGACTGGCGTATGCTAATTAGCCAGAACTAAACTACCCTAAATTTTTATTCGAGACAAAAGTTAGAAGGATCACTCCTCGGGGAGAAACCACAAGGTTCTTGACAGAAGAAGGTACTTCTTTCTTTCCGTCCACTCATTTTTCTACAAGGTGATTAGCACAACGTGAAATATGAGATTACCCTCACGCAGCACACACACAACAGATGTTGGAGAAAAGGACAGGCGGCATTGGCGAAAAAAAATAGGGGGAAGCGTATCCGGCTACTAGTGACCAGTTAATAAAGAACTAGATTTGCGAAATTGATATGGGTAAAAAAAAGAGAAGAATTGGCTATGCGGTAATAGAGAAAACTGAACAAAAATTATGGGGTTGAGGAAAAAATATTCTGAGGCAATCAATGTTGCACTGCACAGAAGACAATTACATAAGGTTACGGATGACCGCTCAAGTGATTAAATTGACGCGAGAAGGCAAGACACCAATTAGAAACTGAGGACTCTCTAACTGAATTAGCTGGTGTAGCATCTTGGCAACATTCAGTGCTCAAGAGATCATGTAGCAAAATTGAAGAATCGCTAATTAATCACTGAGAAACTCCAGTGAGAAACAAATTATTTGATAGGGGGAGCACGAGATAGAAAAAGCGTAAAATAATAATTATTATCCTGGAAGCGTGTACGCGTGTTTTGTGAGAATCCAGGATTTATGGATCAAGTTAGGATTAGAATTTTTTTTTTGAAAAAGAAAAGCTTTACGTTTTTTTCTGGAAAGCGGAACCAAGAAACAGACAAGTTTTTGAAATTCTCGAAAATTCAAGAGGGTACTACACTTATCTGAACTTGAGAACTTAAAAAAAGGAACTTGAAAACTGAGATTTTCAAGTAAAAACTTTTTTGAAACCCCACCAAAAGCCACAATTTGGAACTCAGGATCATCTGAAGGGTCGAGAATCCTCAGTGGCCGCAGAAGCTTCCTCTTCCAAGAAGTTCATTAATGAGCCCGATTATACCGATAATTCAGTTTGGCATATCTACACGTAATGGCCTCGTCCCGGCCGTTTAAGGGGAAGAGAAGAGCAATTTGTCGAAAATATGGCCTTAAGAAGGAGGTTCATACGAAGGAAAGGAGCAGAAAAATTTTGAGATGACGATGTGGACCATGCAACGAAATCTGATGAATTTGTGAGCCGTATCGTTGGAGCAACGAGACGAAAAGAATGGATTGAATGTCAGTTGTACTAATATGATTTCTTGTGCGGCGCTTCGCGAAAAAAAAAACAATGTTTTGGATGTACACAAAGAAAGACGCAGCTTCTTAGGCTCTAAACTTTGTATTTGACTTGAAAACTAGGAAAACAACAAGTTATCTGATCCGAGCCTTCTGATGTTCTAAATTCCATTTTCTTCACATTGAGGAACTAAAAAATTTTGAAAAGAAATTTTCGAAAATGAACATGATAAGATAACCATTGTAAATCTAATGGTAAAAATGCATAGAGAGGTCGTGAGGTCATTGAGAAGAGTGGATCAGAATGCAGAGACATTCTCCCTGCCGACAACTGACTCCTAGGGTCCCTCCACCGCCCGAACCATTCTTCTCTTTCTCTTCGCCTGATCGGAGGAGGAAAATGCTGCGAGAATTGACAAAAGCCTGTTGTAATTATGAGAGTAAGCTCGGTGGCGGTGGCGGCGGCCGCGGACGGACCAGAACACCACCAGCACTTCTGCATTCCCGTGGTGCTCCCCTGTCAACGTCCCGAGACGAACTAGTAGTACACATTGTGTTCACGCCTCGTAGTTGATTTGCATTAACGTTTACTATCTGGTCGGTGGTGGTGGTGGGAAAACGCGTTAAAATGAAAATTTTACGTAAAGTCTCAGAAGCGTGGGAAAGATAAATTTTGCTTCTGTTTGATTAAATTTGCCTATAGATCAGAAGTAACCACTCAAAGCCTATATGATAAAAAACCAGATCTAGAATTATTGGAAAACCGTAAATTCTCTGATAGGGCGTAAAATAATGCAGTATTTTCCATATTAAAAGTCTACTCAAAGCGTCAATTTCAAGCTCCATTGGCTTGATTGCTCTAGAAATATTGTCAACTAAAAAATTACTTATCATGATAACACAAAAATTTTAACGAGTAGCAAATTGTTAATATTTCTCATATAAACCGGGATAATTGAGCTGAAGTTTAGTACCAATCGATAGGATGTACAAAAAGAATTTTTCAGTTGGTTTTTGGCTTTTTTTACCCGTTTGTGGGGTCTGTAGCTTGGCTGTCGAGTTTCGTATCACTTTTAAAACTTTAAGAGCGTAAAATATACCTAGTTTGATAATATTGCATTTATAGAATTTTTTGAAAATTCTTAATTTTTCAGCTATTCGCCGGTTTTTGAAAAGTGCCTTTCTTTGGCCTCTTTCTGTACTGAAAACGTGGAAACAAGTGTTCTCAGAAATCGGCGGTTAGCTGAAAATCTAAGAATTTTTTAAAAATTCTGTAAATTCAAATTTTTTCATCTAGGTTTGATCAAAATCCTCCAAAATTTTCAAATTAATCGCAAACATGGCAGACAATCTCCAGTCTTCAGAAAATGGTCAAATTGGCTGAAATTTCGCTGTTGTCCGCAACATACTTAAAATCAAGAGATTTGGCTCTTTATGACAAGGGGGGGCCCATGAGAAAAGGGGGGGCCCATGGGAAAAGGGGGGGCCCAAGTCAAAAGGGGGGGCCCATGAGAATAGGGGGGGCCCAAGTCAAAAGGGGGGGCCCAAGTGGAAAAATTATTCCTGAGTTAAGATTTACCGATTTTTTCAAGTTTTGTGAATGTTTCCATTAAAATTTCGAGCTTTGAACACTTTTCATAATTTTTTGAAATTTTCAGTTTCGATCATTTTTTGCACATTTTCTGTTTATTTTTTTGTTACTAAGCCTGAAAAAAGTCTAGACTAGCTGAATAACTTCAAACTACACAATTAAAATAAAAAAAAATACTGGTGTTCATGCAAAAAACCAGCCTAAACTGAAAGTTTTTTAAGTTATGAATTTTTGTGGAAACAACGAAATTTTCATAGAAACATCCGAAAAACTTCGAAAAATTGGTAAATCTTAACTTAGTCCACATTTTTCAACTTGGGCCCCCCCCCCTTTCGACTTGGGCCCCCCCCCTATTCTCATGGGCCCCCCCTTTTGACTTGGGCCCCCCCCTTTTCCCATGGGCCCCCCCTTTTCTCTTGGGCCCCCCCTTGTCATAAAGAGCCAGAGATTTTTGGTATCTCAGAAATTGAAAAAGGAGCATTTAAAAAATTCAAGCTGAAAAAAATATCGAAAATCTGGCTTCTTGCACCCCAAAACTTCGTAAACGCGTTTCAGAATAAATGACATATGTACGTGTCCCTAGTGGCACACACATCTCTTGAACACACATAAGGGAGATATAAAGTCAAAATTAGAGTAAAAAGACCGGTCGGGTCTTCATTGTTTCTTTAAAAGAAGAGTAAACAACAACATTGGTAATGAGGAAGAGAATAATGGTGGGAGGAAGTAGCTCTAAATTTTTCATGAGTCTTTTTTTCACAAGATTTTTTTGAAAAAGAGGAACAAGATTTGCGTAACGGACGAGGAGGTCAATTGAATTTAAACGAAAAGAAAGTGTAGTTCTCATGGGCAGATTAGGGAGAAAAAACATTTGAAACGTTTCAAACGTTTCAAACTAAATGGGTAATTGAAAAAAAGAGATGGGGATGAAATTGAAAGCTAGCAGGATTCAAAGTGAGAAGTTTGATATGTTGTGTTTAGTTTCTCGAAGGAAACTTTGACCCAAACAATAGACATCATCGGAAATCATAGGACAATTGAAGGGGAAGAACATGGTTGCAAGAAGCAGGCTGATTACGCAAGAAGCCAAATGTTCCAAACGATGTGTGAATGGGACAAATCACGGATTGATGATAAACAAGAATTTCGGGACAAGTGTTGTTAGTTGAAACAAAAGTACGGGGCAGGAGGGGGCGAAAACCGAGCAAAACAATAAAGTTTGTAAGAAACCACGGCTAATTACGAGAGTTCTCCCTCCTCCCTTTCCCCCCAAAGTTCTCAATTGTCGCAATTTCTTCATAAGCAAATGGCCCAACAAGTGGGGGCATACGCATCCTGAATTTGAATAAAATAGTAGAAGTTGGGCCGAGAACGACGATGTCGACAACGTTTTCTTCAGAAGGAAACGAAACGATGAAGAAACGAAACGAAGAAGAAGCAGAAGAAGGAGTTGAAGAAAAGGGGGCGGCGATTGAGTTTTGTTTCGACAATGGCCCCATCCCCGGGAGAGATATATAAAGAAAAGAGGAAGCACAAAAAGAGGAGCGGTGGGAAGTTGGATAAGGAGAGAAGATGAAGTTTTAGTAGCGTTTGCAACAGATGTGATATGGGATCTGTAATCGAAATAAAGTTGCATAATATGCGGTAAACCGAGTTATTATTAGGTGTCGTTGTCCGGTTCAACTCAATTTTCGGATGTGTGCACTATTCGGAAAAATTGGATAGGGATAGAGTTTTCTAAGGAATGCTCAGAACTTAAATAAGAATGGGACACATCTAAAACTGTGCCAGTCGCGGTCATGGATTTGTTGCCAAATTGATACGGCTGGCAGTGACACAGATTTGGATGGATCTTAAAATTTTTGAAAGCACTAGAAATTATGAATTTGTGCTCTAATTCTTCCTCTAATAAGGGTTTCAAGTTGAATTTTGAAATTATTTTTTTTTTTGGAATTATCTCTACAAGAGTAAGACGTATCGAGAAGTGATCAACTGTTAAAATCTTTCCGATATCACAGTGTACATTTTGTTAGTTGACCATTTTTCAATATCTTTCACACAAAATGAGATGGTCTAGAACTGATTTTGGAGAGCCTCCTTTCACAGGTTTTACAGTAATATTAGTTTTCGGGAACATTCGGGGTTGGGGAATGTATTATTCAAATTTAGAACTGTTCAGAAAATTTACCACTCACCTGTGTCTATTTGATCATTTCAAATTATTTAATTGAGTCTAGGGTAATTTATAGAGTGCTGAACTACGGTAAATCCTCTAATAGAAGCCCGCCGTTTACTTTGAGCTCAATTGTCTTGGTTCTCATGAGAGATACCGAAAATCTGTCAACAGATAAAATATTGGTGATATTATGATGAAAAATTCATCAGTTGACCAAATTTCGATATCTCTTGAAGAAATTGAGATAATTGAGTCCAAAATGCACATGTACGGTAGGCGTTCATAGCAGTATGACGGTATTTTCATCAATAGATGCTGAAAGATGTTCAACTCTAGACGTTACCAGCAGTTAATTAGAAAGTTAGAAAAAAAGTTATTATTTAGAGTACAGCTCAAAAATTGCTAAACATGAAAAACAAAAAAAAGTACATCAAAACCGAGAAACCCGGACACACACTACCTTCTAGCTACTCTGTTATTTCAGTACTACACAAATTGGCAGGTTTCTCTTCTGCAGACAAAGATGTATCGTTTTTAGTACAAAGGTAGCAAACACACACACACGTTTTCTCGAAAATGCACAATCTTTGTAATATATAAAACCGCTTGAAGCGAGGGCACCGCGGTGGGTGGCACATGGAAACACTTTCGGTGGGTTTTAACGATCTTAGATTTTTAGAGTGGACTATCAAAGTGGTGGAAAAAAGAGGGAACACACGGGGGAGAGATTAGCGACCTGTCTTGACATTTCCTCCTCCTCATCCTAATGTTTTAGGAAGGTAACCCGTCATTAGCCAGACAATAGAAGTAATAAGTGTATGGTATTAGACAGTTACGACCGGACAGTACCACAACAGTTGTCGCTTGTGGCCACAAAAATAGGAGTCAATTACTAAACGATAGGAAGAAGAAAAGAAGAAAATGGTCTAATTTAGTGTCATATGCCTACTATACATACACCATGTACCTGAATGTTATATTATTATAAAACTTGGACATTTGTCCCAAAAGAGAAGAATAGAAAATAAATACACGTGAGAACTCCTCGGGTGGGCTCCGCGTGTAGCTCAATTACGATCGAGTTTCAATCATTACGGCGCGGGACGCAAAGACACACGGATGTATAAATATCCCTTTCTTTGGGTGTATATGCATAAATGTTTGTACACATACTTTGCAAGCATAAGTTGGTAATTGGAGAGAGAACTTCTGAGAAGAGCTCTGAAAAGCTCAGAAACAAATGAGCTCAGAAACGGAGGAGGGGAAAAAAGACGAGAAAAAGAATAGACAGTGTGACATATCAATAGCTATTACTCAGGGGTACGCGGGGTTACAAGCAAGCTAGGTGGTCAGAATGAGACAAAAGGCAATTAATTCCGGGTCAGACGACTGGAATGAACGGTAATAGGGGTGGTTGGCCCTGATTTTTTGGCTTGAGCTTAGTAGATGTGGTAATGAATAATAAAGAAAGTAAATTGGAAAGTGTCTTGAGCCACCTGTTCAGTCTAGTCGTAAACGGTTCATGATTTTTTCAATGGAACAAATTTCGATTTGAATTATCTCGAAATATTGTTCCAACCAGACAGAAGACTAGCATTTTTTGGAGACTTTAGCGGTGATTAAGACAAGTTTAAAATCTTGTTTTGTCGGAAAAGTTATTTTAAAACATCAATCAATTGTTTCACTTTGGTTTCGAGCTTCTAGATTGAGCGAGCTACTTGAGAATCCTAAGCTACCATTTTTAAGTGAAAAATTTAAATTGTATTATTTTTAAAGTGCTGTTTTACCCTATAGGCTATAATATCAAAATTTACCGTAGTTTCTGCAAAAGAAGTCTACCTTAATGTCAAATTTAAGCTCAATTATCTCGATTCCCAAAAAAAAAACGAAAATTTTATCATTTGACATACATTAGATGTCTTTCACGATAATCTAGATAATGGAGTTTGAATTTGGTTGTTTGGTAGGCTCGTTATATTCGAAACTGTTTTTAAAAACGCACTATTCGAAAACTTCAAAAATTCAAAAAACAAGCAACTATCGAATATACGACCTCCACTAACAAATAGATACACTATACATAAGTAAACTGGTAGGGAAATTGACACTCGAGACGACGTTCGACTCGTGTCCGAGGAAAGAGAGGTGAACTGTTGCGTAATTGGGCAGCAGGCGTACCGGACCATCCGGACATACGATACACCACACACCCACTCAACAAATCGAGCTTACCTAATGCACCCCCGAGAGAGAGCGCATCTTTCTACCTTACGTCATCCAACAGAAGTTCGATGGGGAATGACGAAAAAAAAGAAGACGCGTGGTCCGTGGAAATAAGAATATGCATATTGAAAAAGGAAGAAAAAGGAACAAGTGCATAAGATTAGAATGTTCCGAAGTCAAGTTTAAGAAGCGGAGAGGTAAAAAAGATGGTCCGAATTTTGAAAGATAGGAACGATTACACTGTAAAAGAAGAACAAATGAAATTTCAGCTCAATTATCTTAATTTTTATAGAAGATATGAAAAAATTGTCAACTGATAAATTATTGATCATGATATCACCAATATTTTATCAGTTGACAAATTTGAAATATCTTTCACAAAAAGCGGGAGAATTAAGCTCAAATTGTTGGGTGGGCTTTTATTAGATCAACTACGGTAATAGTTGATCTTTTTACTCATAAAGTTTAACAACTATACTTAGTGACATCTTTACCGCATTTTCACTGTTTCAAAATTAAAAGCGGGAGTGTTAAAAAGATTACCCGATTTTTTAAAGTTAGAAACGATGTTTAAAACTCTTGACTATTCAACAATCAGTAAAAGTAGGGCTTTCAACTTTAAGCTTGATTATCTCAATTTTTCTGAAAGATATGAAAAAGTAGTCAACTGATAAATTATTTATCATTTTATTACTAATATTCATCAGTTGACAAATTTCTGATATATTCCACAGGAAGAGAGACAATTGAGCTCAAAATTGAGATTCCAGAGGAGAAATACGGTAAGAAATAATTTTTTCGTTCTTTTTGTTTCGAAAAAAATTGGTCAACTCTACTTGGAGCCATCTTTACCGCACATCCACTGGTTTGAGAGTCACTAGAGAGTGAAAAAAGGGGACAATGATGAGACTAATTATTTTCTAACGTCTTGATTTCGAACGCCATACGGATGCCATCCCTCGAAAACCGGAAAAGAATGCGCACCAATTGATGGGCACAATAAATTGACAAATGATGTTTATGGGTGTTGGCAGAGCTTCTTCTTCTCAATCTTCTCAAGAAGGGAGGGGATGTGCGGAAGGGGATGATCGAACCAGCCACTTGAAATCTGGAACAGACGGCCCGCAGGTTGCGTAACCTCTACCATAAACAGATGACAAATTGCCGACAAACCCTTTAGAGGGATATAATGGTGACAGTCGAGAAGATGGAGCTATTGTTTTTGGGTCTTTTTGTCACCCCCTTCCCAGGGCCGCCCTCATCAGTCATCTGTAATCCGGGGCCACCACATGGGATGATCAAAACCAACGAAAAGCAAAAAATGACAAGTCAAACATTCATTTATTTTACAGAAAACAAGCAAGGCAGCTTTTTTATACAAAAGGAAAAGGAAAAAGAGGATTTGTTTCGCTGTATGATTGGGAGGATAATCACCGAAGTAATAAGATGGGAAAATTGATTTTTTCTGATACAAAAACAGTGTCATGTAGGAACGCTTGCTTTGTGGGGGGAAACGGCACGGTACTATTCATCATAGGGTCAAAATAATGGCAAAAAGAAAGAAAATGAGAGAGTTGAAGGCTTCAGAAGTTTGTTTTCTTTAAGGCACAAATGATACGGAGCAATTTGGAAAGTGGCGAGAGAGGTTTTTTGAACAGTTTCAAAACGATAAAATGCAATTTTTCGAGGAAATATTATGACTTTAAGTGAAATTATGCGGGGGTGTGATAGACAAAAAAGGGGTTAGGAATGCAGAAAAATGCTATCATATAAATTACGAAAGTCATAAGGGCAAGCTTTTGTTTTGTGAGAAAACTGAAAAAAAAACTAGTTAGGAACGAGCTCACGGAGCTCAAACGGATTTTCTCAAATGAATCAATTACTAGGCGACGATAGGAGATCCTTGATGAATCCACTCAACGATTTGCTCATTTTGAGCTCCTGCACATTGTGCGTAATCTGAGTGCGAGCAGTGGTGCCTCCAGGGTTGACGCGTTCATCGATTTCTTGGAAGATCTGAAACAAACACTTTTGAACTCGAATCTGCTTCAATTAAGATATGTACCTGTGAAAAGCGCTTTTTCGAACGAGCCGATTCTCCATTATATGGTCTCATGAATGGCTCAATATTGCGGAAAAGCTCAGCGCCAGTCAAGGTGTCTGGAAGGCGGGTCAGGAACTCCACACAGTCGTCGAAGTCCATGTTGAGAAGTTTGGACTCGTACATTCGGAGTATTCCAAGAGCAGCTTTGAACAGGAATTCTTCTCCGTCACGAAAGTAGACATCCCAGATACGGCAGGTGACGTCAAGAGGAAGAGATTTGGCGTACATGGCGAAGGTCCTGTAAAAGATAATTGAATAATATTTTTTAGTTTCTATGGTCGATACAGTAGTTAAAGCATACTGTTGACAGAAAGTAGTCTGAAAAAAAGGATCATGTCATTTAAGACGCGACGTTTCATTCAAACCTATTTTACAAATTACCGTATTTCCTCTAATAAAAGCCCACCCAACAAGTAAACTTTGTGCTCAATCTCGTTTCATAGGAAAGTCATCAAAAATTTATCAACTGATAAATTATTCATCATAATATTACCAATATTTTATCTGTTAACATGTTTTTGATATGCTGCACAGGAATTGGGATAATTGAGCTCAACCGAGACAGTTTGAGAACCTTCTATTACGGCTTTTTTTTTCGGTAAACGACTTTTCTACCAAATGGACAAAATCTTTTTTGAGGTTTTTGTAATAGGACCAGGTAGATCACGAATAGTCGGATTTCCTGCTAGATGAGCTACGGAATAAACGGCTCACATAGCGCGTTCTATCAAGCTTGCTTGTCAAAGTGGATCCGTTTAACCACTTTTGGAAAATAGGATAACATGTTAGACCGGTTAATCATGTCGAAAAACTTGTACAGGAACCCGCACCGTCAGGTATGAGCTCAATTATCTCATATCCAAAAATCTGGTTCAAAGTTCAAAGTAAGGCGCCCTTCTATTACAGGCTTAACGGTATATTACCAGAACGAGGTCAAACTCACCACTCAATCAAATACAGATCCGGTCGAACATCCAACTTATCCAAATGCTGGTGGAGGGCTGGAAGCTCTTGCTCCAAATATCTATCATACGCGATGAAGTACTCTGTCATCTGTGGTTGCTTCAAGCCAAAGAATGCAGATTGTAACGGACGATCCAACAAATTGGCAAAAGTCATGAACGCCGGGTATGGCTCCATTTGAATGAGCAACACTGCCGCAATGAATGTCATCGACTGCACATATCCGATATCTGGACGAAGGATTGCATAGGCACTGAGTAGCTTCAGAAGATGATCATAGTATGGTCCGTCTTTCTGGAACATTCCAAGCGACGTGAAGGTTCTAGTGGCGTCAAGATGGATTTGAGTAACTGATGTCTCTTTTCGATCTTCGCAGTTCTGAAAAAAAAACATTTTTTGAAAAATTAACTCTTTTTAGGAATCCCTCACCTTGCTTTGTTCTGCTAGCTGTTTCGCAATGTTCTCTTCCGCTTGCTCCATCAGCCCATCGTAAAGTTCTGAAGTGACATTCATTAAATGATGGATTATGTATTCTCTTGGAATAACTTTACACATCCCCCACCCACACAATTATAATGATGATGAATGAATCTCACCTTTCGTTATTCCAATCTCATTTCCAATCGCCAAGCACCACAACTCTCCACGAACTTTAGCAGGAACTCCTTGCCACCATAGCTCGCGGCATCGTTTTGAATCTTTCCTGAAAAGAGGGCATACATAGAAAAAAAAAGACAGCGCGTGTATTTCTCTTTCTATCTCTCGCTCCCCCACGCGCCGGCAACCAATGTCCTTGTCTTCCGCATGCACTATTGGTCTCTCGCCAGCCTCATTGGCTCAGTGGCAGAGCGTCTGTCTAGTAAACAGAAGGTCGCTGGTTCGATTCCAGCATGAGGCACCAAACTTTTTTGTGACTTTTTTAGCTGTTATGTTTTCTTCGGGGACGTTTAGAACGTCTGCGATGTTCGGAACGGAATTCTCGACTCTAAAGCTTTTTTGCTTTTTGGATGACGGTGTGTCGAAGGTGCATGTCGAAAAAAATCGGAATACACCGAAAATCCCAATTTTTCAAAATCTAAGTTTTCCAAATATTCAAAATTCTCTAAATAGGAATAATCCGAAATTCCATAATTTCAAAAATCGGAATGTTCAGGAATTCCGAAATTTCTAAAATTAGAATACATCTAAATTCTCAAATTTTCAGAATCTGAACAATCCGAGATTTTGAAATTTTCAAAATTTGAGGGTTTCGACATTTTAAAAATAATTTTCAAAATCGGAATGTTCCAAAATTCTGAAAATTCAAAAATTGGAATATTCCGAATTTTCAAGATTTCGAAACTCGGAGTTCCTGATGTTCCCAAAAATTCCGAGAACGTCATTTTGAAATTCTTAACTAACCCTCCAACATTCTAAAACTTACATCTCCTCCCATTTCGGCAGTATCTGATCCATCCAAACCCGGCAATGAGCTGCCACCTGTTCCTCTAGCCGCTTTTGCTCGATTTTCGCTTGTACACGCTCCTTTTCAGCTCGCTGCTCTTTTTTCTTCGCCTGAATACTCATAATTTCATATTTTCCAAAATTTCTGAATTTTTGTTACCTGCTCCAAAATATCCAGATACATTTGCTTGTGCTGTGCAGCTTCATCGGCTGATTTTGATGGAAGACCACTGGGTCGACCTTCTAGAATCAGTCCAGTCGTGGCCATGACACCAGACTGTTTATTTCGACTACCAAACATCTTCCACCCCTGCTTCTCCTCTTTGTTTCGAGAAAAGAAGTTCCTGAAAACCGACACGATTGTTTTTAGGTCAAATGCGCAATGATCGAGAAGAGATGGCGCATTTTGATAGTAGCCGACTTACTTGGGGAAATTGAAGAATCGAGACGACTTGGAAGAGGTTTCCGGTTTGGGTGGTGGCTCGTCAAAATCTGATAATTCCGATCGGCGATCCAGGGACGAACGTTTCGAGTCGCTTTCTGAATTTGCCATTTTTCTCAGAATAAAAAAATGATTTTCCCAGTTAAAAAGACGCATGCTATATTATGAGAATCGGGGAAAAAATGGAAAAACAAAAAATGACTCACCGGTACACCCGATTCCAGAATCGTATTGATCTTGCTCGCTAGAACTGGACGAACACGTATTCAGATTGAGAGAGCACAGTGGTTCATCGAGACATCTGCAAAAAAGAAAACATGAGAAATGCATAGATTTTCTTTTTTTAGTTAGTTAATGATGTTTGGTTGGCGTTTTCTTGGGGGGGGGGGGGGGGGGGCACAGCGTACGAAATGTATATCAATCGTGTTTTCTAAAAAGCGGAAGTTCATAAATCCATACAAAGCTACAGTACTGTTAAAACGAATTATTCAGTTGATTTTTGGTTATTTTGATCATTTCAAGTCTGGAACTCGGTTCTCAAGTTTTTGATTGGTTTGAAAATTTCGAAAAATTTTGGAGAGTTTAAAACAAACCTAGATTGAAAACTTTGCATTCACAGAATTTCTTTTCATTTCTAACTTCCCAGTTTATTCATGAAAGATACCTAATTTTTCAAGTTTTTAGTACACAAACCGGCCAAAAAGAGGTGTCCAAAAAACGACAACTAGCGGAGAAAACAAGAAATTTTCTAAAATTTTCTGAATGCAAAAATTTCTATCTAGGTCAGATTTACACTCTCCACACATTTCAAAACAACCAGAGACGTGACAG
The DNA here is from genome assembly GCA_027920645.1 of Caenorhabditis nigoni. Taxonomy (NCBI): domain Eukaryota; kingdom Metazoa; phylum Nematoda; class Chromadorea; order Rhabditida; family Rhabditidae; genus Caenorhabditis; species Caenorhabditis nigoni. The sequence goes on from CP115869.1 coordinate 5,014,455, forward strand.
CCGAGCTCCAGACTCCAGAAAATTGTCAAAAATCAACCGAAAATCATGTTTTGTCTATAAACCATCAATGAAAACTGTCTGTGTTTGTTTTCTCAAAGACGTAAGAACGAAAAAATTTAGTTAGCGAGAAAGAAAGGCGGTCAGTTTCTTCTCTTTCCCATGAAAATTTGGCGGTTTAGTTTGAAAATCGATTTTCTAGGAAATTGAAAAGAGAGGAAAACAGAAAACAACAAAGTAGCTACAAACACAACACAATTTCCGTGGGAGGTGGTGGTCATATGAAAAGAAAAGAAGAGGATGCATAAATTATTATAGCATTTGTTCATAGAAAAACAAAAGTCGCCTTATAGGATTTCGAAGAATTGGTCGAAAAGGGCAGATCAATTGAAATGTGACGGAGAAACAGAAACAGACACACACAGAGATTCACAACTGGTTTCCCAACACATCCTCATTGGATGTGTGGAGGCGCAATCGGTTTTTTTTTTCTGTGTCTCCGTATAGCCAAGAAAAAAAAGGAACAGGCTGTGTTTTTCCTCGTTTTTTTGGGACTTTGAACTTGAATCTTTGGAAATGAGTGAAAATGAAAAAAAGAGGGCGAGAGCGAGCAGTAAAATAGTCTCTTATTTGTCGAAATGAGTAAATAGAAAAAGTGAGTAAAATTTTTGTTAGTGTTAGGTTTTTTAGTTCTAGAGAAATTTTGAGCCACTGAATGAGCACTTGGATATTCATTAGAGCTGTGCTGTGCACATTGGCTCACATATCTGCTCAAAAACAACTTTTTCCGGATTATACTTTTTTTTATTTTTTTTCCCTCGTGCTTTCCTCCTGTCTAGTCGGTTTTTTCAGTCCTTAGAATTTTTAGAAACAAAAACTGCCTCCTGTGATTTTGCTGTGAGAAAATTGTGATTTTAAAAAACCAAAATAACCAGTTGAATCCCATTTCCCTTCGTCTTACGCTTCTCATCAATAAATGTTTATAAAATTTCACCAAATGATCACAAGGAGTCAGTTGTGCCGAACCGAAAAACGTGATAGTACTTGAAAGCTCTCCCACAAGACGCCGACGAGAAAACTCTTATTTGTTTACATTTGCACACTTGGAATTATTCGATTCCGAACGGCACGAACATTTAGTCTCCCCTAATAATTTTGATCCCAAACCGCCTACACATTATATAAACTATTTAAGATTGTCTTTTCCCTCCGCTAGCCCCGGATAAAATTCTATTAGCAATGAACAACAAATGCCTCTCTAGCAGACAAGGAACAAAAAAAATTATTTTTTTTTCTAGAGCTGAAAATAACAAAAAAAAACTCACTTAGCTGCTGACGGCGCGAGCGCCGGTGTTCCATTAGCCGTTGTGATCCGACGGGCAAAGTTCAATTGGATTTGTGCCGATTCATATGAGCTGCGACGAATGTGACCGCGACGGAATTTGGTGTCTGTAACAAGGGTAATGTGATTCTCTATGTGGCGTGTCGAGAGGAAAAATGAGGAGGGCGCCGGGTTTGTTTAGTTTGCTACTTCGACTCGCTCCTATAGAAGATAGTAGCGTTGAGGTTGTGTGGCCGCCATAGCTCAGTCGGTTAGAGCGTGGGTCTAATAAGCCCAAGGTCGCAGGTTCGACCCCTGCTGGCGGCAAATATTTTTGTTTTGATTTGTTGGGTTCGCAAACATATATTGTAGGCTAATATTGTATTTTGAAGACATCAGAAAACGTCAGGTATGCTTCACAGAAGACGTCACACTATTTCGGATAGAACAAAAAAACATAAAAGATTTTTTCTGAACTTGACGGTTCTAGAAAATTGTCAGTATTCGAAAAACAGAAGTTCTAAAGAGAAGGTACCAAAAATCTATTTTTCCAAATTTCATGAAAACTACAAAAATTCCACTATCTTCAATCCTAAATTTGTACGCATTTTTGGTTACTGTAGAAATTGACTTTTTAGCATTTTTTGAGTTTAGTACTCATTCGAACCATTAACTTTGAGCTCAAATATCTCGATTTCGGTGAAAGATGTCAGAAAACTGTCAACTGATAATATATTGGTGATATTATGATTATAAACTTATCAGTGGACAAATTTTCAATATCTTTCACAGGAATCGAAATAATTGAGCTTAAAATTGCCCGTCTGGCTGGGCTTCTATTAGAGGAATTGCGGAAAAAATTGTCAAAATTTTTATAATTTCTTTAAACCGTAATCATCTATATCAAATTCCGCTAGTCCGGTTACTGGAAAATATATTTTCTTCCTATTTTTGTTTTTTCAGACTTTTTTAATTCCTGAATTCTGGAATAGGCGTTTCCCTAGTCATTTTCTCTAACTTTCTTGCTTTTTTACACAGCCACCCAAGACAACTTGTTTTTTCTTCAACTTCAGATTACGGTATCTCCATAAAAATATACCAATAAGGAATTCAAAAGGTCATCCATCTCCCAAAATAGGCATCTTCAAATCAAAATGAACATTAGTCTCCGCACAGTGTTAAAAAAACACAGTCTGGCGACAAGACCACTCAATCAAACATCTTGTTATTGTTATTTAACAAGTGTCCTTTTCCTTTCCTCCAATTTACACTTCCTCGTTAGTTCATAATTCCCGATAATCGAGAATCTCCATAATCTCAAATCGAAATCAAAACTAACCTTGTGTGGTTGAAGAAGGCGATCCGGTTCCAGGACATCCCAGGGACGGCGTCCGGTCCAGACTTTTTGTGTCTGTGTTATAGGAAAGAGGCAGATTCTCCACGACTGTCGCCAAGGAGCTGCTCTGCGAGCAACTTCTGCCCGCCAGTTTTCTGTCTGAAATTGATAGCAAATAGGGAGTAGGTACCATTGTGATGAGAATTAGTGGAGAACAAAGAAGAAGGGAACGGGGTGCAAAAAAAAGGGGGCGTGGCTTGGAAGAGATTGCTGGTCAAGTGAGAAATAAAATGGGCGGAGCTAATGGGGGTAACACCCGAGAATGAGAGGCAAACACCAGGAGAAGGTGATATGGGTGCGAAAATACAAAAATTCGCGCCGAACGAAATTTTTTGGAGGGCATTGTGAGTAAAGGTTGTATCATGTAGACACATTTCATCTCTTACGCAGGCGGAAACAAAAAGAATGTGAAGAGAAGAGAGGAAAGATAAAAGATATTAGAAGGTGTTGAAAGAAGAAAAAACGAAGAAAAACTGATGAAAAAAGCGTGAAGAATCAGGAATGGAATGTGAAGAAAAGAAGAAAGAACAAAAAAATTTTGATAAAATGACAATAGTTGCATTGTTCAGAGTAGACATTTTTTCTTTGGGAAAAATTCCAAAGGTTCTGGGTTAAATGACTAAGATTTATTATTTGGTCAAGTGAGGTATATTTCTGAAACAGTTTCTTTTTGAGGGCGTTGACACAAGTGAGTCACTGAAAACATTTTTAATTGAATTTCAGGACCAAATGAACAACAGAATGGGAAATGAGAAAAAAAAATAATAGCAAAAAAAAACCAACACAGTGTTCAAAAAAGATAATTACCGTTAAAACTTGTTTTTAGTTACGAATTTTAATGCTAAGGTCTGTAAAAACCGCTGGTATCTGACCAAGAAGTGGAAGAAAAAAAATTTAGGAGAAAAGTTGAGAAGGGCAAAGGTGACCCTGAAGAAGGACAAAGACTAGGGAGAGCACGGGGATAACTAATGAATGCGGGAAAGAAAACTGAAGAAAGTTGAAGACGAAGAATCATTGGTAGGGTTGTTGCAAAGTTGATTGGATGAGGGCACATTTTTCGAAAAATGTACTTCGATGTGTATAGGAACAGAAGGCGAAAAAAAGTGTGTCATATAATCCTTGTCGAAGAAGCTGCTCGACATCATTTTTGAAATTAAATATGTATGACCAAAAGAGAGAGAAAAAAAAACAACTGACGAGCTGATTTTTGGTTCTTCAAGTGGAGCAGAACTGATGAAAAATTTAAATTTGGGAGAGAAAAATTGACTTCGAAGTTTTCAAGAATAGGCAAAAAAAATACAATTCCCATGAAGAACTCATTTTCCCAGTGTTTTTTTTTTCTCTCCATTAATTTCAGATGGCTCTTTGGGAAATGGCACGAGGAAGAAGTTTTTTTAGAGAGGAACGTGAAAAAAAATGAGGAGATGGAGGGAAAAAAAGAATGCGGGAGGTGGAAGATGGATGAAAACAACATGTTGACCAAGTGCAATGAGAAAAAAAAACTACGAAAAAAGAGAATCTTGACTTGTTAAAAACATAGAACATGTCTGGACGCCTAAGGGATGGTGTGATAATTAAGAATTACTGTAATTATTGAAAAATATGAAATTTTTGGAGCGCGAATCGGGAGTGTGTCATAGATAATTACGAAAAAATCCATTTTACATTTTTCAGCTCCCATTCATATGGAGTAACTAACATTAAGTAAAAAGTTTCAAAAATACAGCATTTCAAATGAGAGAATGAGAAAAGCTTGATGTGCTGGATGAAATGCAAAACATACGTTTGCAAATTTCTTCGAAAAATCAATTTTTAAGAATATCTGCGCACGTGAAGGACCAGGGAAAAACTGCATCAGGAATTTTAAACACTTTGGTAATTTTGAGCTAATTGTGAAAAGAAAAATAGTTCTAGAAAAGTGAAAAACTTGGGTGGAAAATATTGGCGCGAACATTCGAAAAATGTGTTTCCCAATTTCTGAAACAAATTAATTTTAGAACAGAAAAGCTCACGTAAAAACCACGCAAATTTTGAAATGAAATTTCTAAGAAACGTAGTTATGGAAGGGTTGAAAGGCACAAAAAGACGCAAAAAGTTGAATGAGCTAGGCGCAAAAATATTGAGCATATGTTTAAAATTTTCTGCGAAAAATCGATACAAAAATCTGCTAAAATTCAAGAGCACATCTAGCATATGTTCATGAAATAAGGAATAATCTTGCAGAATTTCAGCTAAATTTCCTTTTTTTCAGCTTACTTTTTTGAGTTTTTTATGAAATAAGGAATGTTGAAATGATTAGGTCAGTTAGCAGTTGAAAAAAATAATTTGTCTGTTTTTTATATTCAAAGTTGCATACTGACTAAAAAACTAAGAAACCCGTTTCCAAGTTGAGAGATTTTTGCTAAAAAACAAAACTAGACCTATTTATGACTATAAAAACACAAAAAAAAGCGAGGAAAGTGTTAAAACTAGCAATAAAATGAGAAAGTGATAGGCTATCAAAAGAAATTAAAATCAGACGTCGTCACTTGTACATAAAAAGAGAAACATGGGTAGCAAAAAGCGGAAGAACGAAGAGAAAGAAGAAAAAAAGCGAAAATGAAAGAGATACAAACAAAGAAAAGCAAGCCGCGCACACACACATATACACTGGCCTTCTCATAATTAGCATACGCGCAATATACACAGCCACTGGTCAGTCGGATAGACAGTACCATAGAGACGCAGGTAGTGGGGAGAGAAACAGAGAGAAAGTGCATTGCTAAGGTCTCCATTTGTTTTCATGCAAATCGATATATACTTTGGTGGGGGGGGCGCAACCAAATGACCAGAGTGTGGACATCGTTTTGGGTGGCCGTTGTAGTTGGGAGGAGGGGACGGGTGTAGCGGGGGGTGAAGGGAGGCACGGCCATCATAGAGAGAGAGAGAGAGATAGAGAGAGATAGAGAGGGAGAGAGATGAAAAAGAAAGAGAGAGAGAGAGGGAATGACGAGTATTCTCTCTCTCCCCCTTTCTGCAGTAGTAGCTGCACCGATACAATAGAGAGTATGTTAAATGAGGAGGTGGGGTGGGTAACGGATTTTGCGACTGGGCTCGTACTCAAGGATAAACAGAATGGTTGTATTGCGCGTGGAGAACCACTCATCGGTGTTACTTTGCACGTAGAAAAAAGTGACTGCGCAACGAGGAACGGGTGAGAACAAAGATTGGAGTCTTTGCTCTGACCAATAGGACAATTTTCAAAGAATGACTTTTTGAAGTGGTTAGAAAACTCTAAATACAGTAATCCCAGAAAATGGATATACATTTTGCAACTGGTCAGAAGAGTTTAGCTGTTGAGACAAAGTTTCTTGAAACAAATCTTCCTCTTCTTTCGTTCTTGCTAGATGTACATCGACATTTGTCTCTTGGGAATCCAATTGGTTGTCATTTTGTTGCATTCCAAAATGAAGAACAAATTGAAAAGCGGAGTTGGAATGTCTAGTCAATTAAGGCATTTTTTCAATTTAAGATCTTAAATATGCAAATAGATATAAGCATTTTAACGGATTTCGAGCTCAATTCTTTCAGTTCATTTGAGAAATATCCAAAAGCTGTTCACTAGTAAAACATTGGTGACATTGTGATAATTAATTCCTCAGTTGAAACTTTTTTGACCGCTTGAACGAAGTGAGATAATTGAGCTCAAAGTGCAAGGATACAGTGAGTTTCTGCTATTGGGAATACGGTAGGTCGTAAATTTTAAGATCTCATGAATTTGATCATTGAACTTGACGCGGTGATTATGAAAAAGATCATAAATCAGACATAAGCTCAGACTTATCTGAAAGTCTAGATTTTTATCTTATAATGGATCTCGTATCAAATTACCAGTTTCCAGTTAGGATCAGCCAACAGATACTCTCATAATCTGATAACCTCTAATCTACGGAAATAGAAACTGAGGGATTATGTGCTGTACAGACTTCATGAAGTAATATAAGACTATTAGTTTTTGCAAGAACTAAACGTTCTCTTCTTAGAAGACTTATCCGCATTTTGAGCTCAATTATCTCGGTTCCTGTAAGAATTATTGAACATTAACAAGCTGATAAGTTATTTATCATGACATCATCTATAATTCATCAGTTGACAAAATTTTGACATCTCTTATATTGTCCGAGTTAATTCAGCTCAAAGTGCACGTATGGGGTGTGTTTCTTTTAGAGCAAATACGATATACAACAATTACGGGTTTGATTAGTTCCTCTGTGAGAAACTGTAATGAAAACTTTTATTAATATTTTTCTCGTAATTTTACAACATTCTCTCAACCTCGAAGTTTTGTTTACAGTAACCAAAGACGCAGGCATCAAAGAATTAAAGAGTTATCAGGATTGGAAATCTCTACACCTGTTGAACTCTTGAACTTTGACGCGGTGTATCTGAAAGGAATAGTAAATCAAAGCCAGCTGCTCATAACAGTTATCTGATTGTAAAACAAAAATAACAATTATCTGATCATAAAATTAGTATCAAATAACATTTATAATTTACGACTTGTCTAGATGAGATCAGCCGAAAGATGATATCGACCATCTGTTCACTAGGTGTCTGTGAAGTTGAAAGCTGAAGGATTACGGTAGAGACAACTTCAATTTTGAAGATTTTTCTAAAGGGATTAGAAAGTGATCACTCTTTGAACCTTGCAAAGTACAAACCGCCCTAATCAATCATCCTTCTGGGGAATAGGGTGTTCGACTCAAGAAGAAAGGATTAGCATATGTCAAAATATTAGGTTGGTGCATAAGTTTCTTCCGATTTTAGGAAAATTTTTGATCAAATTTTTCTCAAAGCGGGGAGGGCTAGATCAATGAAAGTATTGCCCATAAGCATTGATAGTTGTGTGGCAACACTCCGGTGATTCCCTGATTCCATCGCGCCAGAACGACGAGGTTTGCGATTGAAAAGATGGGTCAACTCCTTTTTTATATGATCTTTTCACTCGAAGTCTTTTCTATCAAGATGATGTTTGAGAGCCTCGAATGATTATTTTTCCGAAAGGGCAGAGTCCGGAAAATACGACGGGTGCACAAGAATAGTCTAGCCAAACGACATAAATTTTTGGTTAGTCGCTCAAAAAAGGTGCGATTTCACGTTGTCGTGCATGGAACATCTTTCGTCTTTTCTCCTTGTTTCGATCAGACTGCCAAATTCAATTTCTCTAAATTAGGAACAATACAAGGCGGCAGTTATAGTGGTATCTTGATCTAAATGTTCCCAGTCTCCACTCCTTTGAAAGAGCTCCAAACACATAACACCCCCTTTTTCACGGGAAATTTGGGTTCCGGGACGTCCAGAGCTAGCTCTTTTTCGTCAATCAACTGACCCTTCTGCATATTGATAAAGTAGCTTACCCACTTCTCATCTACGGTAATTAGATCCCCCGCCCGACTGAACGTGCGAAGAAATGATAGGAGAAACATGCTCATATCTTCTCGGCAACCCATACCGTAGTCCTCCAAAAAATTGGGTACGAAGCGACAAAATTTTTGACACTGCCAAGAGACCTCATTCTAATTATAATACTTGGTTGACTAGCGGACAATGGATTTCACCTTTCACAAGTGGTTTGAAACGGATTGGATTCAGAAGTATTCTTCAATAAGTCCAAGTCCAACTTTCGGACCCATCTTCGTCTTTCCATTCTAAATTTTTGGCTTCGAAGCGATCGGCCCTATGCTTGATGGTAGTAGCAGTAAGAGGTAGTCTTTCATCTAATTCTTTCATTATCTTGTGAATATCGTAGTTTTTCAAACCAAAAAGGCATAAAACTAAAATGCCATTTTGAAAGTGTAGACGGTAAGGGACAGAAGTCAGCGCCGTGCTCGCAAACGACAGGAAGGAGAAATGAGGCAAAGTGCATACAAAAAGTCCATGAGATACTCTATCCAACAAAAAAACATCCTCCGAGAAAAACCGTCCCACTGACCAGATATCAATTCTCAAAGTTAAGCGTTCGAAATCGGAAGAAACTTATGCACCAACCTAATATAAGGAATAAATCGAAATTCTAAGAAAGACCGCTTCCAATGCGAAAAACCAATGATTTATTTTCTGAAAATGCGTTGCAGATTTACGATGAGCAAGGAATATCAATTAAAAACACAAAAAAGAAAATTGTTTTCTGTATTTGATTGGATTTTTCTAGAAATCTATCACTAAACAGAGAAAACAGAACATAATTCTGGATTCAGAGAAATCGGTGTTTACAGAAATAGAAAATAAATTGGTAATAATGAGGAATGAAGATACAAAATTTGAGGAATGCAAAAAAAAACTTGGTTCCAAAAAATAACCAAAATTCCGAAATGGATTATGACGGGTTTACCTTTTTTTTGAAATCTATGATGAGGAAGGCACATTAATTCAAAAATTGAAAGAAGATTTGTTCAACATTTAAAATGTTAAGGGATTTAGTTAAATCCGAAACAACCGTAGTACTTTCTCCGCTCTTCAGATTTGAGCCCATTTATCATACTTCCAAAATCTCGGGCCGGCCCGTCGAGAATTTCGGCGGGCCGGCCCGGGGTTCCTACAGATGTTGATTTTTTTTGCATATTTTTTCGAAATTTTTGAAAATTTTCTAAAAATTTAGACAAAAATGATCTATTTCTCGACTATTTCATACTCTATTAATTTTGTTGAAAAATGTAACCTTTTTTTTATTTCAAAAAATTTCCCAAATTTTCATTGGAAAATTTTCAACAGTGGCGGGCCGGGCCGGGCCGAGAAAATTCGTCTACCGGCTCGGCCCGGCCCGGCCCGGCCTTTTGCAAATATGCCATTTATATTGGCTCAAGTGGTAGATATCAATAAGTAGTTAACTGTCCAAATTTTTGCTGATGTTGCAATAAGAAACATTTTGTCCGTTGACCATTTTTGATATCCTTCACAAAAAATGAGATGTATGGGATTAGAGTGGAGGGTTTTAAGAGCTTTTCTGTTAGAGTGTTTACAGTATCTTTGAGAAAAGGTAATTGTGTTGCCAAATCAACATATAGAGAGCAAAATGGAAACTAATGAGCTTCTACATACCGTAAAACCTGTATTAGAAGTGCCCCTGAAATTGAATTGCCCCTCTAATTGAAGTGCCCCCCTAGAGGCCTCACGAAAAATAGAAGTGCTCCCTTTAATTGAAGTGCCCTTCTATTTGAAGTGCCCCCTCTAATTGAAGTGCCCCTCTGCTGAATTGCAGAAAATTTTTGCGTTTCTAGTCAATGTTCCCAAAGATGGAAGTCTTATGAAGTGGAATTGCGGCAAACCAAACGAAGAAATTGATTTTCTGTTGTTGTTTTATGTTTTCATTAAAATATAGCTATTTTGTTTAGTTATAAAATAATGTTCAAGGATTTTCAGTAGAAAAAACAAATTTTCTCCGAAAAACGTTGATATTTTAATAGAAATTTTCTGCTCAGAGACCTCACGAAAAATTCAAGTGCCCCCTTTAATTGAAGGGCCCCTCTAATCGAAGTGCGTTCACAATATCTTTGAGAAAAGGTAATTGTGTTGCCAAATCAACCTATAGAGAGCAAAATGCAGAATAATGACCTTCTACATAGATTCAGCAATTTTCAATGGTAGGATCCATAAAAATACTGTAGTCACTGTCATCAAATAATTTGTATGAGCAATGCTGATTGGTTTTTCGGAAATTCAACATTTTACGACGGGGCGTTTATCCTTCTAATTTTATTGCTCCAACTAGTCTTATACCGTGAGCACTCTAATAGAACATCCCCCAAACCGTCGTTGTTGAGTCCGCACATCTAATTTTTTTGTAAAAGATATATTATTAAGCATTTAACCAGCTCACCACTTTTCCATATCTCTTACAGGAACAGACATAAAATTGCAAAAATTTTGAAGTTAGAAGTTCTTTTCATTACATTACATTACAGTTTACGAAGTTACAGAAAATTTTTTTTTGGAGTTTGCAAAATAGTGACAACATTTTTTGTATTATGGACTATTACTACAGTTTTATCATTTTTTTTCTATTTCATGGCAGTTTAGTTAACTGTTGTTTTGAAATTCTTTGAAAGAATTGTCTCTTCATGTTGTTCCAAAAAAACCCCATTTCTAATTGTTGAACACTATCTGTGAGCGGTCAATTCAATTTCCGAGTCATTAAAAAGGATTAAAGCATGTAAAGCACATCATTTGCCGAGTGACTTACCGGATCAAAATATCAAAGCGAGACGGGAAACATCATTGATTGCATGTTGCATTTAAGATGACCCTTCTGTTGTGCCGAACAGAAAAAAAAACTGCTAGAAAAAAGCTGGACAGCACATGTTTTCTGCTATAAAATTGTTGGAAAAAAGGTTCGGACGGCGGGAAAGACGAGAAACACGTAATTGGGGCAAGATAATGCCCCAAGGGGTATCTTTTAGTGGGTGTTTGTCAGAGGAATGGGAGGGAAATGTAAAAAGGTTTTGGGTACGAAAAGGAGGAAAAACAAACCAAATGGATATCATATATTTTACAGCGGAGGTGATAATGGGGCGAATAAATCAAAGTGATGGGGTAGAAGACATCGGTGGTAGGATGCGAGCACATGTTTTAGAGGTCCTACAAAACAAAAATGTTAGAAATGATTGATGGAAATCTATTGTATTCTTTGGACCCTCCAGAACAAAACAAAAAACTATACGAAATTCAAAGGGCATTTCACGTAGCATTTTTTTTCTCCTTTCGATAGGGTCCACTCCCACACATATGAGCACACACTGGTTTTATTATCCATTGTTGAGAGGAAAAGGGAACCCGAAATTGGATGAAATGTGAACCAGATGAATCACAGACACGCTCACAATGTGCATCTTTTTATGATTTTTGTGGTTTTGGGAAAGACCGAGTAACAATGGCTAGTGGTGATATGTATATACATTTCGGTTGAGTACTTTGGAACGAGAAGGGTGGAGCTGAGAGGACCCTGAGTCACACAGATTGGAAATGATAGATTAGAAGTTTTGCATGGGTCCCTTGCGGACCCGGTCAAATTCTTGATGTGTCATCCGTGTGTTACATTGGACTCAGAACAAGAGAATGCTTGTTCTGAGCTCTTTCGATACCAAAACTCATTTAACGAAAATACCATAATCTCCTTTAGAATGCTTCCAGATCCGTAAATTTTGAGCTCCTATAGCTCATTTTCTGTGAAAGATGCCAAAAAGCTGTCAACTGATAAAATATTGTTTATAATGTCACCAACATTTTATCAATTGACATATTTTTGAGATCTCTCATGGGAACGGAGATAATTGAGCTCAAAGTGCACGTATTGGTTTGGGCTTCTTTAATATGTACGGCTTATGAATGTAACTTTTTTTTTCAAAAATTTGAAAATATAAAACATAAAAAACAATATTAAAAATTATATTAGTCCCTCAAAAAGTTGATCTTACGAGCAGAATATTGAAAGCGCTACAAGGTTACCAGCTATTAGAGCTAAGCAGTCGCTTTTGCTCGAAAACCATGAAAATACTAATTTTACAAAGTTTGATATCAATTACAGTAAGCCAGAAAATGAATTTCAAATTTTGATGAAATTGAGATTTTTGCTATTTTTCAATTCAAGTGAAGGCTAACTGAAAGCAGGACTATTATAATCCTTATTTTGAAATGCCAAATATTTCTGCTCTATATTTTTTATGTTTCCGTTTATCATTTAAAACTGAAAATTTGAATTTATATTGAAGTGATATAATTTTATTCATAGCTTCGCTCATTCTTCGAAATTGTATTTAAAGTACAAACGTTGACAATAATCTCTTACATTAGCAAACAGACATTTATACAAAATATAGGATTTATGGTACCACAAAATGCAAAATTCCAGTTTTTTTTTCAGCGGTTCACTTCTCCTCTCCCAGCTCTTGTTCTTTTCCGGCCTCCTTGTTATCAGCTTTGGTGATCTCTGATGAACCCTCGGCGTCTTCTCCCTCGCGAATTGATTTTTGATGTGCCATCATTTTGCGTTTGGCGCCAACACTAGAGGTCTTGTTGGATCTGAGATTTTGAAAAATGAATTTGATTTGCAAAATTGATGACTAACTGAGTTGGGAGGCTCCGCTTGCGTTTCACAGCACGGAGATCTCCTGGGTACTTGAAGAGGCTGTCCTCGTTGGTTTCTTCTTCTTTTGGTGGATCTGGTGTACGCTTGTTCTGAAAACAAATTGTTTTTTAATCATTTCTTTGTTCAGAATCATCATTTTTTTCATGAATCAGTGTTCAATTCAAATACAGTACCGGTCAATAAGATATACAAAACGTATTTTTCAGCCAAATTTCGGCAATTTTGACCATTTTCATAAGTCAGGACCTTGAGTGTGAAGTTTCCGATCACTTTGAAAATCTTGGAGGGTTGGAAACAGATTTGGATTGAAAACTTTGCATTTACAAAATTTTTTGAAAATGTCTAGTTTTTTCTAGTAATTTCTAGTAAATTTCGGAAGATATAAGCTTATTTCACGTTTTCAGTACAGAAACAGTCCGAAAAGAAATGTCTCTCAGAAATCGGCAAATAGCTGAAAAACTAGGTATTTTCAGAAAATGGTGTGAATTCAAAGTTTTCAATCTATATCTGTTTCACACCCTCGGAAATTTTCAAAGTGATCGGAAACTTGACAGCTGAGCTCCAGAATACTGAAACAATGGACAAAATGGCCGGAAATGAACTGAAAAATAAGTTTTTGTATCTTACTGTATTGTAAGCTTACTGTATTGAAAATCACAAAAAACCAAGACTCACCTCTTCATCGGTATGAATGAAAATCGAGAATTGTCTCGTGAATCGATGGATTCTCTTCATCTTCACAACGGCACGCTCTATAGCTGGGCGGAAAGATGATGTAGTGGGAACTTGTTGGTCCAGCTCAGCCATCTCTGCGCAAAAAAATGAGCTGGAAAATGAAATAATTGAATCTTAATTAGACATGTTCGAGGCGGATATAATCAAATTCAGAGAGACCGATGAGTGTAGGAGGGCATCATCACAAAAAAAAATAACCCGGAGAAATGTCAGTCTACTCTTTCCCTCCTCGAGTTGGTCAACGAGCAGATCATTTTTCCGGGACGAGAAAAAGAAATCAGAGAGAAACCCCCTCGGAGGAATGCAACAAATCAACACGAAAAAGTCATATGTTTCAATGATGAGTGTGTCATTACGTTGAATTTCATTACATTTAATGTGTATGAGCCGAATCGACCCCGGTTTCCTGATTTGCAATTTTCCAACTGATAAGGACATGTTGACATTGAAGTATGGTGTGTAAATATAGAAAAAATGGAATGGGAGAAAAATGAACAACGACGTGGGGCTCCTCGCGCCATATAATCGTCTAGAAAGGAGAGAAGAAAATCTGATAAACTCCTATTTTGAAATTTGATGGCATAAACAAGAACATAGACCCTAAACCGGATACATTTGTGAAGAAAACCGATAAAAATGACAGATCATCTGTAATATATGCTGGCTTTTATGGCAAGAGGAAGGAAAAAAACCGAAACCAGGCGCATAACTTATTCATGACTATTCGAAGCGAACATTAATCACCGGATGTTGAAGTTCAGCTCCAGCATCCAGCTCACGACATGATATACATTTAAGATCAAGTAAGAAAATAAGAAAATAAAAATACTGAAATGCGTGTATGTGTATTGAAACTATGCGGGCCTTGAGTCGTAAGCGAAAAAAAAACAAGATCAGCCGCCGTTTTTTACAAATAATAGATGATGTTTGCCGAAAAGGTTGGATTTCATCCTCTTCTCATGGGCCTCCTCTCAATTTTCGGATAGCATCAGTGATACATCGGCTCATGGGTTTTGGATTTTTAGATAAGACCCGCGAATTTACTAGAAAGATTATTCCAAAAGTCGTGGTGAATTAGGATTGGCTATGGTGGGAGTTTAAGAAAAACATTTAGAAGCTGAAATTTGGAATGATTCACGTCATTTTCGACTAGTGATTGTGAAGGCTGACCCGTTGATTGGGCTAGTAGAACTTTTATAAAATTTTTACACTGTTCACTGCAGTACGAAGAGACAAAGAAACAAGCCAATAGAAATTTTCTAGCGATTCTGACCATACCCATGACGTTCACGTCATCGGAAGCTTCAACTACATAGACTCGTGGCTTGGCTGGAACTGGCTCGAATAAGCACAGGATTATTGCAAGAAATTGATGTGGAAAATACAAAAATTGATACGAAAATTTAGAGTGATTCAACAAGTCCAATTTCTCAGTTTGAGTTGATCTTCAAGTATTAGGTTGGTAAGAAAGTTTCTTTCTTTTTTGGCAAAACTT
The DNA here is from genome assembly GCA_027920645.1 of Caenorhabditis nigoni. Lineage (NCBI taxonomy): Eukaryota > Metazoa > Nematoda > Chromadorea > Rhabditida > Rhabditidae > Caenorhabditis > Caenorhabditis nigoni. The sequence goes on from CP115869.1 coordinate 5,029,519, forward strand.
TTGGTCCGATTTTCCTCAAAGCGGAGGGGGCGAGATCAATGAAAGTAACGTCCAAGAGCATCGATAGTTGTCTGGCAACGCTCTGGTAATTTCTTGATCCCCTCGGCCTAGAACGAGGAGGGCTGCGATTGAAAAAGTGGGTCAACTCCTTTTTTGCGTCATCTTTTCGGTTGAAGTTTTTTCTATCAAGATGACGTTCAAGAGCCCCAAACGACCATTTGTCTGAAAGGGCAAGATCCGGAAAACACGGCGGTTGCAAAATAATAGTTCAGCCAAGCGACATGAATTTTTGGCTGATCCCTCTAGTCAACGGTGATCTCTCACGTCGCGCTGGAAATGAACTTTGGATGTTTCTCCTCGTTTCGATTCGACTGTCAAATTTGATTTTTCTAATTAAAAAGTATACAAAGCGGCAATTTCAGTAGTACCAACATCTAAAAGTTTCCAGTCTTCATTCCTTCGAAAAACCACCAAGTTCCTAGCATACCCTTTTTTACAGGAAATTTGGGTTCCGGGATGTCCAGAGCTGGCTCTTCTTTGTCAATCAACTAACCCTTCCGCACACTGATAGAGTAACTTACCCACTTCTCATCTACAATAGTTAGATCATCCAGCCAACTGAACGTGCGAAGAAATCATAGGTGAAACATACCCATGTCTACATAACGAAACATATTGTAGTCCGGAAAAACACGGGTTACGAATCAACCTAGCTGTTGACTTTGCCAAGAGACTTCGATCCGTTCACAAAACTTGGTTGACGAGAAGACATTGCCTGTGACATTTTACAAATGGTTTGAAATGGATCCACCTCCCCGGTTTTGAGCAATTGATGAAGATCTGACTCACTAGGCCGTTGCCATCTTTCAAACTGAACTCCCCTGGGCGGAATTTTTCGAACCGAACACCAATTATAGGCGATGAAGGAACATGTCCTTTATATATATCCACAAATTTTTGCGGATACCAGGTTTTTGAAGACCAAATAAGAATAAAAATATAGGCATGTTGCTTTTTTGCATTGGGATAAGGGCCAAAAGAATCGTCGTTTCATCAACACGGAGTGAGATGAAAACTAACCAATCGACACTCTGATAGACATTGAACACAGCTTTCTAACAAAAAAAAGTTTGCCCCGGTACACCTCTTCTAGAACCAGAAATCGAGCCTCAAAAACAACCCTCGCAAAAAGAAAGAAACTTTCTTACCAGCCTAATACCAGGATCTTCAGGTGCCAAAAAATATATGTGTTGTGTCAATTGATTTGATAGTTCTAAAAACGTTACAAACTGAGAAAAACCTAAACAATTATACCGTGCACAGATATCGAATTCCAACTAAACCATCCACTTCAAGCTCTTATATTTCGGTTTCTGGGAAAGATACAAAAGATTTGTCAACTGATAAAATGTGTATCATAATATCGTTAACATTTTATCAGCTGAGACCTTTTATGAATCTTTCCCAAGAACCGAGATAAATTGGCTTGAATCCGCTAGTTAGAAAAATCATCCTAACAGTGTTTATGGTAACCAAACTTTCCGGGAAAAAATTAGCAGATAATTAATGTAAGTTAAATGGTTTTCAAACCCGACCAGACAGAAAATTAAAATAAATCGACTCTCTAGTTGATACGTTAAACTTGAGAAATTCACCAAATTATTAAAATATTACAAAGTTCGGACACCAGAACTCCTCATCTTATTTTTATATCATCATTTTCCTCTGACGTCCTTTCATGACTTATCGATTTCTCAACTGTTACATCTGGATTACACCAAAACATTAAATAACAGAGTTCGAGAAAAAATGGCGCCTATCAGAAAAAATGAGTCTATCAACGTCAACTGTTGATTATATAGCTCCTAGGTGTCATCTGGGAATTATATAGGCATGTGACAGAGGCTCTGTCACAGAACTCAAGAAAAGTGCAATAATATTATTTTCAAAAATAGATACAAATCAGTATTATAGTAAAAATTGGGGTGAAACTTTATGAAATCATTTTGAAATCATTTTGTCGCTTCAGTACCTTGCCAGATCAGAAAAAGGACAGAAAAATTTTTTAATGTCTAAAAGTCCAGAAATCTTATGTGGAATACTAAATTCCGAGTTTTGATCTAGAGAAAAAAGCTAACATCACCAACCGGATGAACTTTGTAATCTGAGACTTTGGAAATTTTTCCTCTGGTAGCTGCTGTCTAACACGAGCTGTTCAATCCGGAGAGCTAATGACTTACATCTCCACGAATTTTTTTTGTATCACCAGGAACTGAATCATCTGGAAATTCCAAAACAACAGGTCCGCCCATCTAGACAATGACGCAGTCATTAAATTTTATCCCTTAGGAATGATTCTGTGGAAGTCAAAGTTTTCTAGAGTCGACTGGAATAAGTCAGGACGGCTGTGAGTCGGAAAAGTAAGCATATCTTGCTAAGAAAAAAAATAATTTGCTTGATTTGCTGCTGACCTTTTAGGCTAATTCAATGTAAGAGCCCATCCCAGCGACCTATCATATATAAAAAAGCTTTCTCGAAGATGAGAAGAGGAAGAAGATGAAGAAGACAAGGTCAAAGTATAAGATGAGCATCATCGGATGTCTTGTTTTATTGTGTTTCCCCGTATGAATAAATCAGAATGGAAATCGGAGAGAGAAAAACTAGAAGTAGTTGGGATATGTGGGAGAAAAAGTAAGGAACGAATCGGGAATTCGTTTTTTTTTTGAGCTGGAAAAAGGGAAGTGAAAAGTAGTGTGGAATGAATATAACGGAAGCAAATCAAAAAAAAGATGATGTGCTCTAGGCAAGTGTGTCCTCTCTCGGCTTCAACGGGTCATGTTGCTCAGAGTCGAGGAGCAAAGACGACGTGAGTTCCAGTGGAGTCATTTGTCGAGTAGGGGTGTCAGTCGGTTTAGAGAACCAGTCTGAAAAAAAAACGCATTAAGTCAGGATTCTTTGAGCTCCGCCTACAAAAGGGAGCTCCTATATAGGGGTGTGGGTGTTTTTGAATATGTAAGAGAACGCATTCTGGTTTCAAAAACAGGTGAAACTTGTAGTTGATCTGAAGAGGGTGTGGAAGGTTTACTTCCTCGTGGGATCTAGAGCACGTAAAAGATCATCGATATCAAAAATATGTCGTAATACATCTGCAGTATGGAAAAGTATTAGACTGATAAATTTTCCTAAATTTATGGGTTTTAAATTAAACCACCCGGCACCTAAAAACTTGTAATCCGAATCCGTTCTGAAAAAAGAAAAAATGCTACAGATTCCACAAATCCAATAAAGTAAGCGATGAATACCCCTTGATGACCCCCAGCTTCATTTTTTGAAACATATTTTTCAAAATCTAAAACTTCAAAAACTCGAAAATCATAAACAAAAACACAAACTACAAGAAATAACGTAAAAACCTATTATTGCTTGTTATTAATACAATCCCTAGAAGACTGGTACTATTAGTTATTGCGAAATATCTAATTTCTGAGTATATTACTTTTTACAAGCAAATGTGCTAATTCTATTTAGTTTTAAAAACTTTTAAGAGTCGTATAGTGACTACAACAATGTTTTCGAAAGTGAACTTGAATTACTGTATGTAGGCTCCGTAAACTTCATTTTCTCAGTTCAATGATATTTCGAAGCTGTAGGAAAGGGTTCTGGCCAGACGCGGCTCGGGCGCTAGTAGATTGTCGTGGACTAAACCGTGGATAAGCTCAGCCATTCATAAAAACTTAGGGCCGCTAGGGCGGCAAACAAAATCAAAATAAGTCTTTCACAAAATGATCTCGGCTAAAACCCATAGTCTTGCTAACGAGGTTTTTCCAACTCACCCAGAAAGATCTGCACACTCAAAGACACTATTACATTGCTTATCACTGCGATTACACTGTAGTATTGATAGGATACAGCGAAAATTCGGTCAAGATCATATGGTCTGAAATACATGTGAATCTTTCAAATTTGGTGTAGAACTTACAATGCTGTTGAAGTAACAGTCCCAATTAAACTCTCATCAAATATTGTAGTGGTCTGGTTGGAGCATTGACCAAGTTCTAATGAAACTGGTCTAACTTTCAGAATTGTGGCTCCAATAGAGACTCCAAAACTGATCATTACCGAAGATAGTAGTCCAACTACTGCTGCGGCTCCTTTAACTCTTGAAATAAACATTCCAACTACAAAAGAGCCAAGAACTGGACCGCCAATGGCTCCAAACACTATGAAGCTGGCCTAAAAATCTAATATTTCAGAGAAAATCCAGTATTTGGCAAATACCTGCAGAATGATTCCTTTGAACTGCGCACATCCAAACGCCAAGCCAATGGAGACAAAGGACAGAATGATGGCTGAAATTGAACATCTAGAACAATACCAAAAAGGTAAAATGGGGAACTTACGCAAAATTCTCATAGCATTTTTAACTTGTTGAACTTCCAAAGCAGGCATCTTATTTCGTTCTCGACTGACACCCCAGACATCGTTGATCATGATAGAGGAGATGGAAGTGAAAGTGGCGGAGAGAGTACTGTAACACTAATATTGTAGTAATCTAAACTCTCTGACTGGAATTTTGAAAATACCTAATCCCAGCACTGTAGATTGCAGCAGCAAACATGCCAACGGCTCCTTTTCCTTTTGGCATCACATCCATTACGTATCTTGAGAAAATGTCGTTTTTGTTGAGAAGCTTTGGATCACAATCATGGTAGTGAGCGTACATAAGGAGTCCAACAGTGACATACAGTACGAGGATGATCGTGTTGCAGATGATGTTGAGTAATGCCGTTCTGAAACTTATTTATAGTTTTATGGTAATTGATTTTTGTAAAAATTGAAACCTTTGCGCTGACTTCAAGGTAGGCATCGCCATGTATTTCTGAATTGAGATTTGATTAGCTCCAAACAAGGCGATGATGTTTCCGCATCCTCCGATAAGTAGACTCCACGCAGAGTGTCGAATCGTTGGGTTGATCCGGAAGCTGAAGATATGATCTTAAATTTGTGACAGCTAACATCATAATGAGCTATACAGAGGCTAGAAAAAAAGGAAGGGGGTTTGCGTCAATTGCAGATCCGATTAAATTCTTAGCTCAGCTCAGATTTGTATCCCAGAAGAGAAAATACATTTTAAATATCTTTTTTTTCATAAAAAATTTTTCTTCATTCCAGGGACTCACTCATCCAGAATCAGCCTTCTTCCATTGATCACATTGCTGTAGGCCTTGGAAATTCCAATCTCATTAAGAGAGATCACAATGATAGCTGACATGGCAACAAATATCACCAGCATTTGAACAGCAGATGTGTGGATTCCGGCTTTGGCGCCACCCTAGACAAATTTTCAGCATTTGAAGAATTTTGGAAGAGTTTTTGTATTACAAACCAAACTGATATACACCGCTGACAATAATGAAGTGATGAGAATTGAGACTCCAATTGGAATGTCAGTAAGGGAAGCGATGGCAAGAGATGGGGCATAGAGGGCAACGGCGTTGTACAGAAGCATCTGAAAATATATTCGTTGAAACACGAGTTGTAAACAATGAAAGACATACAAAATTTTATTTTTCAGTTGATTTTCAGCCAATTTGATCATTTTCAGAAGCCTGAACCTCGGCGTTTTTGGAGTTACGGTATTCACAGCTCAGCTATCAAGTTTCTGATCACTTTGTACAGTTTCGGAAGGTGTGAAACAGTCCTAGGTTGAAAAATTGCATTCACAGAATTTTTTGAAAATTCCTTGGTTTTCACCTGTTGACCGATTTTCGAAAGACCTCTTTTCACGTTTTCAGAAACGGAAGATCTATCAAAAACCAGTGACTTTCATACACCCCCTTCAAAATTTTTAAAATGACCGGAAACTTGACAGTCAAGTCTTCAGTTTTTTGAAAATTCTCAAAATGGTCAAAACTTCGTTGAAAAGCATGTTTTTGTTTATCTTATTTTCTGGTACTGTATTTCATCAAAATGCTTACCTGCAGGACAAAAAGAAGCGTTGTGATCATCCTGCATGAAAAGTTGAACCGATTCTCAAAGTACTGAAATTACAAACTTTTTTGACGCGATAATATCCTACTGTAACATACCTGATACGCCGTGATCAGTTTTGCATTATAAAAGACAGGAATGAATACGTACGCCACAATAGGAAATGAGATACAGTACATGGGGATGTACCATAACATCATGCTCCCTTGGTAGTAGATCTGAGAAAATAAATATATGAAAAATAATGATTACAAAAAACGGAAAGACACTAACCTCCGCTGGAAACCCCAACAAAGAAATAGAGCTGATAAATCCTGAGCACAAGCTTAGAGCTCCTGTGATAACGGAGATCCTATAAGAAACTTTAAAATTGAAACTAGAAATTTGAGAATTATCTTACCCAGAGCCAAAAATGGTAGCTTGCGTGCTGGGCGCAATATTCGGTGGCTCTCGCGATTTGCACAAACCATATCCGGTTATACCAACCATGAAAAACACCAGGAGGATATAATCCACAAGTTCCATTCTGAAAAAAAGAAGAATATGTATTGCAATCGTTTGAAACTAAAATATTTCAAAAAGAAAATGCAAAGGAAAGGATTAAAACAAAAATTTTAAGACCGGGGGGCTCAAAGAAGGTACAGGCTTAGAAACAGAAGAGCTATGCTGCTTTATATATGAATTCTTGTGACTGCTTTTTGGTTCTATGATGTTTCCGCCTCTACGTCTTTTCTGCTTCCCGCCACAGAACGTTTATTGAAAATATTCAGCTAGATTGGAATTCTTTCAGTTGTTGCCTCATTTTTTATATTTAACATTACAAAAAAGACATTGTAGGAAGAGATTTGAAGGGGGTTCATAAAGTGCGGACACTTCGAAGACGCTCCGTCCAGTGTAAAAACGTGAGGGCCCACACACACACACTCGAATATATTTTCTTCATTTTGTTGCGTTTCTTTCCTTCTTCCTCTTCTTCTTCCTCTTTTTCTTCTTTTTCATCAATTTCAAAAGACAAAAAAGATTTCGCTCCCGGGTGGGCTCGAACCACCAACCTTTCGGTTAACAGCCGAACGCGCTGCCTATTGCGCCACGGAAGCAGGCGAGTGAGAGAGGGGCGCAGACTTGTTACATGCAACAGAAAAAATGGAGAAGGAGCGATGTAGCGGGAAGCGAGGGGAAGGGAGCGGTTGGTAGTAGGCGCGCGCTTTTTTGAGAGAAAACATATAAAAGTTTGTTGCAAAAAAATAATTTAGAATTTTTAATCAAGTTTGAACATTAGATAAGCTAAGAAAATTTTTTAAAAAAATGTTTGAAAAGAAGATTGAAAACATTTTTCCGAAATTTAATTTCAAATGTAATACTCTCTTGGATTTTCCCGCCAAAAAATTCCCGCGGTGTTCATTCAAATAGGGCAATGTTCCTTCATTATCGTTATCCAGCTCATTATGGTTAAAAAACTGAACTAGGCCATGTATGTCTACGAAGTTCGATCATATGATGAAATTTGCAACTTGGTTTGTTTTTCAATTTTAAGCTCGTTGGATTTCATAATTTTTCTCGAAATTATAATTACTTTTCTCTTTTTTTTTATCAATATAAATTTGTTTTTGTCAACAAGAATTTTGTTTTCCTCCACTTCTTTTATTTTCCCCCTTTCTCTCATTTTTTTTTCAGTTTTTATGTTCTCCAACCGACCGAGTGTCATTATCCATTTTTTTTTCTCTTACTAGTACCTCCATCTCCCTAAAAAACTACTCGCGCAGCAAGGATTCCATGCAATGAAAAGTAGAGACAGAGCAGAAAGAGGAAAAAGTAATCATGTGCCAAAGAATGATGACCCATCCTTTCTCCGCTAGTCCCATCTAAAGCGTTTCTCGCTGTTTCGCATCGATCTTGCTTAACTGCGAAAATGTATTTTTTTTCTTCTTTTTTGTCCCCAATTTTTTGAATATCTTGTTGTTGTGTCCAGAAAGAGGAAGACAAAAACATGTTGTCTTTTCTGCATGGGTAGTCAAAAGCAGCTGCTTCTTGAGAAAGAGGGGGATAAGGTGCATAAATAACCAAATGAAATTAGCCGGCATTACATCTGGTTGGCATGGTTACGTTTTAGCTATTTGGGTTTCAAAAATTCGAAAACAAAGCAGTATTCGTAATAATAAGTATATCAAAACTAAGATAAATTTATCTTGGTCCTTCCAAATTCATAAATTTTTGTAATCTTATTCCTGAAAGCCCATTCTCCTTAGAAAAGCCGTTCGTAACCAAAAAAATGTCAAAATTAGAACTGCAAAGAAAGCTGTGCTACTTTGATAGCAAGCAACGTATTCAACCGTCTTATTTAAACTCAATTATCTCAATTTATGTGCTAGATTTCTAAAATGTGTCACCTGATAAAATGTTGGTGATATTATGATAGAATTAAGATAATCGCGCTGGAAGTTGACATTGGGCTATGCCTTCTGTTACAGGTTATACGCTGATCATAAAATAATATAAAATTGAAATATGGAAATAGTGAAACTCTAATTTGTTAGGTGTCTTCGAACCTTTTCAGATAATTTGAAAAATTCTGAAATCATTTTTTGGTGCTCTAAAGTTCACGGTTTCTATCGAATAATCCAAAACATAACATTTTTGTTTTCAGAATTTGGAATGCTCCAAATTCTCATAACTAATTTTTTCAACAAAAAAATCTGATTGCTAATCTGTCCGTGGAGTAAACCTGAGGGAATTGTAATATTCGCACTTCTAAATGTGCAAAACATTGAGCTAACCCATCATCGTCACATCTGGTGCACATTTTTGTAATATGCGCACATCCCTCTCGGAAGATGATTGTGCCTGTCACATCACTCATTACCCATCGTTCCTCGATTTCCCCAATCTACTACCCACCCCCAAATTTTCATTATTATGTTGATTCATTATACCCACAAATATAAACATAGGGGTTGGTCGCCTCCTCTTTTACATTCTATCCGGTATCCAAATGTGCATTATCCTCCGCTCATCAAGCTGGTTCCCACATTACCGATCCGATGACCGTTGTACTCATATGTAGAGTAAGTAAACTGAGGGAGAGGAGAGAGATAGTACTATTAATGCGGAGGTACGTGAGTGACCAGTGTTGTGTTGGTGCGCAATTCTTTTTGTCACTGCCTGCCCATTCGTCGTCATTTGCCCTCTCTCCTCGGTCTCCCCTCTGTCGTCCCTCAAACGGCCCCCGCCACGCATAAAGAGGACCGGCTGAGGCAGAAACCACTCAACAACGATACGGTTAGTTCATCTAAAATGACGGATTCGGATATGTCTTCTTTTATGTCTTTGGTTCCGTTTATAGTCCACCAGTCAAGACGTTTATGGCGGTTAATTTCAACTGTTTTAGGGTTTTTAGTTACTGGGAGATTGTCCCATTTTTGTTAGTTGGTGTGCGTGCAAATAGAAATTTGATCGCTTCATGAGTTTAGCTTCTTTCTCTCTTTTTCTCCTTCAGAGATCCTCCAAATCTTTGGGACCACCTGACGTGTGTGTCTCTCCGTCGGATTCAAATTTACGTGTCGGTTTGGCACTTTCGTAATATTCATGTTCTGACAAGAACATGGAGGATTAAAGGGCGCGGAATAGATTTTTGAATGTATTTTCAAATTTATTGGGTTAAATGTTTGTTTTGTGATTGACATTGGCTTGAATTCGAAAATTGGAATTAAAAACTTTTTCGGGTTTCAAAATACCTGTTTTCCACTTTTTAGACAACTAAATGCCCCACTGATGACCCAATTTATTTTAGCCTTGCTTTGAATCAAAGTTACTCTTTTAAAATTTTAATTGACACTTACAAACAAGTTGGAATCGAATTGTTGTCCAATTTTCCAACAAAAAAAGAAACTTTCAAAGAGAAATAAATATATGTTTGTTTTGCTGATATAAATGGCCAGAATTTCGAAAACTGATATTGAACATTTCTTTGAAATTTAAAAATACTAATTTTTGGTAAATCAAGAAGCTAAATTGCGCCATCAGAGAACTGATAAACCAGTAATTTTCAGAAATGTTTTGGACTATAATTACTGACAAAATCAGGGTCCCAAAGTTTCCCAAGCCAAAAAAGTTAAAATGTTTTAATCCTATTTATAAAATAGAACCCACTATTTCCAAATTCTTCTCTGCGTCTCTCATTTCTTTTGCTATCCACACACTCAGTTTCTTTTTTCTCTCTTTTCACTTTTCTCTACTCTGCCACTCGCTCCCCAGCCCCCTAGTGCTCGCTATGTCTTCATGCTATGCCTATCTCTCCAATGTGTCCTCGGTAGTATAGTGGTGAGTATCCGCGTCTGTCACATGCGAGACCCGGGTTCAATTCCCGGCCGGGGAGAAATCTTTTTGCCTTTTTTACTTTCATCTGCAGTACAATCGCTTCCGCTTCAAATCTTTTTGATTTTCTATTTCCCTCTATTTACCACTACCCTGTAATTATGATCTGTATCGCTGATCTAGTCGGGTTGGGTCGGGGTAAAAAGGTAGTGTGCTAAGTCCAAACAAGACGATTACAAGATGTCAGATGAGAGGGGAACAACAACTTACCGATGGTCCTCCTTCTTTGTAGATAAACGGGGCGGCTCTCGGTCGAGTATGCAGCTAATGGGCCGGACGAGTGACCCCCGTCATGTTCAGCCATTAGGTTTTCTCACACGTTTATCTCTTCTTATTCACTCTGCTTCTCCGGCCACGTTTCCTGTGTGGTGCCATTAGAACAACTCCCCCACTGCCTTCCGTCACACTTTGCTCTTTCACTTGCTCTCCACCCACTTTTTTGCTTCCAACAATTGTTTCGGCTACTTTTTATGCTTGAATTTCCGATTTATTCCTATTTCTTGCTGAAAAATGAGCTCTTTTGTTTACGTTTTCCTTTCGCCTCTCCTCACACCTTTAATTCTGGAAAAAAAGACAAGTCAAAATTTCAGAAAAAATGGGTAAGCAAGAACAATCGGAACCGCTGAATAAGCAGCCAGCTGAGCAGTCTCACGATGTAAGTTTGAATTCTCCAAAATTTGGAATTCAGTATATTTTCTTTACAGGAAGACGTTGGAGACAAAGGACTGGAAAAGTCGATGACGCTGTTCAATGGAGTCTCTATCATCGTTGGCTGTATCATCGGATCTGGAATCTTCATCAGTCCTACTGGAATCCAAGCGCGTGAGTAAGGCCAGATTCTATCTGCGCAATAAAAATATTGTCATGGTTGACTCTGTTTGGTCTATGAATTTTATCTTCAGTCATAATACGGATTTACGAGCGAGAAGAGTCTCCTCGATCCTCAGGAAACCCAAAAATTTGATCTTTGAGGGATGAGATAAGAAGAATAAAGACAGTATTATTTATTGTTTTGAGGTCTGTAGCTCTTTTCTTTTCATTTGTCGATTTTTGGAAAGACTGCTCTTTTAGGCCTGTTTTTGTATTGAAAACGTGAAAAAAGTATATGTATTTCAGAAAATGGCAATATCTATAAATTCGAGATTCTCTGAATTCTGTGAATAATAATGTTTTGATATAGATCTGTTTTACATCTTCCAAAGTTTTCAAATTGATTGTAAACTTGAGAGCCAAGCTCCAGACTCCTGAAAATGGTCGAAATGGCAGGAAACCAACCGAAAAATATGTTTCTGTATGTCTTATTGACCGGTACTGTATTGTTCAGCATATGTGCTGGCCTGGCCTCTATAAATGTATCTAAAATCGAATCAGAAGGTTTTCATCTCCAATTACATAAAATTCCCCCATTTCCAGAAGCCGGATCTGTCGGACTTTCCCTTATCGTTTGGGTACTCTCTGGAATCTTCGCCGCCATCGGAGCCTACTGCTATGCTGAACTCGGAACCCTTATCCGCAAATCCGGTGGAGACTACGCTTACATTATGGAGGCTTTTGGACCATTCCTTGCTTTCCTGAGACTTTGGATCGAGAGTATTGTGGTCCGGCCATGCACAGCGACCATTGTGGCTCTCACGTTCGCAATCTACATGCTCAAACCATTCTACCCGGATTGCGATCCACCATCACTCTCGACTGAACTAATTGCTGCTCTTCTTCTAGTCCTCCTCACCGCTGTCAACTGCATCTCTGTGAAATGGGCCAACAAGGTTCAGGACATTTTCTTCGTCGCTAAGGTTGCCGCTCTCATCTTGATCATTTTCACCGGCCTCTGGAATCTGGTTTCTGGTATGTATTGAGAATCAGTCAACCTATTAAAATCAAACTTGTTTCAGGAAAGCCACAAGCTCGCGATTCGTTCGAGAACATCTTCGAGAACACTGCCAAAGACTTCCAAACCGCTTCTCTTGCGTTCTACTCCGGATTATTCGCCTATCAAGGATGGAACTACCTTAACTTCATTGTTGAGGAGCTTCAGAATCCGAAGCGGTGAGTTTTCCTGGCAAGCTGAGTTTGAAATATTTTCTAAAATTTCAGAAATCTCCCACTCTCCATTGCCATCTCTTGCTCGTTGTGCACTATCATCTACACCCTTACCAACGTCGCTCTCTATACTTCGATCTCTCCAGATGAGATGCTAGCCAGTCCTGCGGTTGCTGTGGTACGTCAGAAATCTGGAACTTTTGGCTAATTTGTGATTTTAGTTGTTTGCTGAGAAGAACTACGGATGGTTCGCCTTCTGCATGCCGATCTTCGTAGCCTGCTCAACAATTGGATCCGCCAATGGAGTTATTTTGACCAGTTCCAGGTGAGAATTTTATTTTTAAAGATTTTTTAACCGCAATATTTCTGTATAATCTAAATAAATTTCAGATTGTTCTATTGCGGAGCCCGTGAAGGACAGATGCCAAATGTATTGACCATGGTCAACAAGCAAACCAAGACTCCAATTCCAGCTGTCATTTTGACTGTAAGAAACTATTTTGAATACAAAAAAACCAAGAAAATCAAATTTCAGGGTCTCCTCTCGCTGTTCTACCTCTTGCTCTCTAACAACATTTACTCTCTGATCAACTACATCCAAGTCAGCTACTGGATTGCCATCGGAGGAGCTATTCTCGCTCTATTCTACTTTAGAAAAACCATGCCAGATGCTCCACGAGCTGTCAAAGCGCCTATCATCTTCCCAATCATCTTCTTCATTGGATGCGTGCTGCTTGTATTGGTCCCAGTGCTTGGAAATCCAAAGGACACCGCTATCGGCATCCTCATCATGCTTTCCGGAGTTCCAGTGTACCTTCTGTTCATTGCATGGAAGGGAAAACCAAAGTTTATCGATTCACTTACAGGTAAGAGCTTTGAAACCGTCATAAAGTTTTCACAAAATATTTTTTCCAGATTCCGTCACTGTCTTCACCCAAAAACTCTTCATGGTTGTTGACGCCAACAAGGAGGACTAAACTGTCTTTGCTCATTGCTATTAGCTCCTGATAGACGAATCAACTACTAGTGTTGATGATTATTTATCTTTTTTGAGAATTGCCGATCTCAAATGATACTTTTTCCTTTCTTTAACAGTATTGTACTACTAAATAATTGATAATCTTCAAAGAACCGTTTTTATTTGTGACAAGATTTATACAATTGAAGACAGAAAATTAAAACTGAATGATTCTGGTACATTGACCAGTGGTCATCACATCGGCCTTGGAGTAATAGCTGACGTGTCCGCAAAAATGAACAACGACAAATCCATCCCAACCATCTGGAGCCGAGTATTTCCTGGATTTGACGGCATCCAGATAAGTGAACTCCTGGTAGTGCTCATCCATGTACTTGCTTCTGAAAAAACTATGTAGACGGATTTTGAAATTCAAAAAAAGAAGCTTACTCTTTCAAAAAGAAGACAGCAGCAACACTTTGGTCGGTGAAGAAGCTTATCATCCCGTCAGCCTTAAAATCAGAAAATCAGCAAAATTAATAAGGCATTAAAAACTCACATATCTGAGATTTCTTTGTGGCTTCAATGTAGAAATAATTGACAAACTTTCACAGATGATCGCTTGAGTCTTCTTATCGATGATTTTCAAGAAGTCTACGTTCTTCAATCGGGAATCTTTCTCTGGGAGTAGAACATAATGGCACTTCATGATTCCATCGGCAGAATGGAACGCGCCGAGCTGAAAAGAAATCAGTAAAGCCCTTCATTACAACCTGAAACATACCGAATGACAAATCTTATGAATAATATGAGACATGAGCTCACTCAAATGCTCTCGATGCTTGTAGGTCCGCTCATCCTCGTTCTCCAAACTGGCCGGAAGATATTTCATGAATCTCGGTGGAATGAAGAAGTAGTTCATGAAGTCCCGATTGCAAGAAGTGAAATGTGTGAATCCTCCAATGATAAAATTCAAGAAGATATCTGGTTTGTCACGTCTAGAATTTTTGCATTGAACTTTCTAAAAAACCTATATAAAACTAACCTTAGGGATAGGTTGGTCTTCTTAAAATCTGACAAGGTACAACAATGAACTTTGACTCCAAAACCACGGAATTCAAAGTCATCTCTGAGGGAGAGAAACAGTTCGGCGAACTTTGTTCCGGCGTAGTAGACTGAAAATTACCGTATTCCTCCTTTAATATGAGCCCACCCAAATCGTCAACCTTGAGCTCAATTGTTTCGATTCATGTGAAAAATATCAGAAATCTGTCAACTGATGGAATATTGATGATAATATGAGAAAAAAAAATAATTAGTGAGTGGACAAAATTTAGACATCTTTCACAGGAATCGAGATAATTGAGCTAACATTTGGCGGTTTGCGTGGAGAGCAAATACGGTAATCATACTGAAACGTGCCTTTAGGATCTTAAAAACTTACCATATTTCTCAATTTTCGCCGAATACTCATAGCTTTTTGAATGCGATGGATTCGCAATAATTATCACCAACCGAAGCGGTTCTTTGTCGACTTGACCCATGACCGTCGTCATTGTTGTGTGACAAGAAGTGTAACCTGAAAATGTGAAATGGAACTGTGAAATGGAGAAGAAAGGAAGCGCCGCCTTTCTCGTGACCATCCAAAGATTCTAATCAGTAGAACGGTAAACTTTCTGAAATTGAGAGAAGAAACAAAAATGGAACTTTGTTTAGGAAAAGAGAAGAAAAAACTTCCGTTTCTCAAACTAGCCAAAGACTAAGTTTCGTGCGAGACTCAAAGTTTTCCTTGCAAAATTACATGCCTTGTCTTGGCATTTTAAGTTCTGATGTGAGATTATAGGATACAAAGGATTGAAATTCAAAAATTCTTGGAAAATATTTTTGCACAGCAAGAAGTTCAAGGCTCAGAATGATTCTGAAATCGGAAAATTGACAATAACAACATTTTGCACGGTTTTTCATAAAATGAAATTTTTTGTTGTACTTTGCACTTTGATCTCGGAAAAACTGTCGACAACAAAATTGCAATGATAAGCAAGGCTGAGCAACTGATGAACATTGTCCCTGATATACTGTATCGGTGATCACCGGCGGTTTTCTCAACCAAATTCCAGATAAAACACTGAATCATGCCGATCAAACCGCAACAAGCTTATGACAAGGTTCTGACCTAGTAGGATTTCATTGTTCACCTTCATCTGACTATATACTGCTATACAGCCGTTTTTGGGCAAGTTCCGACCAGAAGCAGACTAATATCTATTCAAAAACCCATTCAACTTCTGACCAAAATCTTCAAGCCGACATCCGATGTGTATGACATGGCAATGTTTGTCCATTCTTGTGACGTTCCAATTTTAAAACGATTTTGTCCCAATCCATCGCATAGTTGTGTTGTTTATTCGTTCTTGGTCCAAAATGTGCCAAAGGCCTTTTTGCAGAACCTCGATTTTTTTCCACGATCCATTGATTTGAAATCAGCGATCTGTTGAAAAGTTATTTTCAAAAAGCGCACGGCTAACCTGACCCGGCTGCTGCTGCATTTTACATATTAGCTCAAAACAAGACAAGAGAATCTTTATTGATCATTGTTTCTTGAACAGAAATGCGTTAATGATTATCGTTTTTTAAACCGGTCGATAAAATATTCAACCAGTATGAGACCGGCAGTAAAAATATGAAAGATCATTATTCACAAGTATTGCTCAAATTTAGTCCATCGGCAAGCGACAACGAATGCGGTCCGCCGTTGTGGGCTCAGCACTGAGTGAGCTCCGGTCAAAGTACGCGGCTGCTCCGTGCACCAACTGAACAACCACAGCATCCCATTGCAAATGTTGAGGGATGGTGAAACTGAACTCGTAGCCATTGGCAAAGAAGAATTGATTGGTATAGTTGGTTCTGAAATTCAGTGATACATCAGACCGTCGTGAAATGCTGGGAACTTACTGGCTAAGGACCACAATCGTATGGATGGAGTAGTTTGTCCAAATGTCCAACTTGTTGTCTTTCATAGTGCACAAGACCTCTGGTGGGTTCTTGGTAATCTTGTTGGCCAACGATTCCGACACAATTCTGGCAGAAATGTCGTCCAGGAGGTCAACTAGGCGGAGAGTGTTGTTGTTGCTGAAGAGGGTGATCACTCCAGACATGATTCCAGTGTCGGCATGATAGGCTCCGAGCTGCAAAAATTTACGTTTTCATTCGGAAGCTGGGGTATTTTTGGTACGCCATACTCTAGCGGAGACTGTTAACAGCATTAGTTGGAATACCGTATTTCCTCTAATAGAAGCCCACCTCTAATAGAAGCCCATGGGCTTCTATTTCTCAATTTCTGAACCGAAAATTTCCCAACTTCTGAGGTGCAGAATTCCTAAATGTTGAATTTAGAGTTTCTGGAATCTCAGAATTTCATAAATTCGGAATTTCGGAGCTTAGAATTGCAGAATTCAAACTTCGAATTAAAAAGAAACACCGAAGTTCAGAATTCTTAACTTCCGAATTGCCATATTTCTAATTTTTTGAACAGAAATTTTTTTGAAAATTATTCATTGAAAAATAGAAGCCCACCCTCTAATTGAAGCCCACTTTGAGAGAGAGGTTGAAAAATAGAAGCCCATGGGCTTCTATTAGAGTAAATACGGTATATTCACTCAAATTAGACAAATGCCTGTTCAGACATACATCTCTCCCTCTTGCCCTCTCGAGCGTCACTGACAACTTCTGGACGGAAAATGGTCAAGCTCCGGTTAAGATCGCTCCTGAAGCTGATCAACCTCAACAAAGTTTTCGGTCAAGTTTCGACCAGAACATGGCCAATTCCCATTCAAAAGCCGAGCCCACCCAACTTTTGACCTGACGTTACAAGCCAAAAGTTGAGGACCACCTTCACGAAAATCTGCCGAAGAAAAATCTTACCATGTGAAAGAACTCGTGGAAGAAGTGGTTCAAAAACCATTCGTATTTATCCCTCGCATACTCTGACATCTTCGTGACAAGCATCTCTTCCGGCAGAATGGCTAGTTCCGATATTGGAATGC
This sequence comes from Caenorhabditis nigoni, assembly GCA_027920645.1. Lineage (NCBI taxonomy): Eukaryota > Metazoa > Nematoda > Chromadorea > Rhabditida > Rhabditidae > Caenorhabditis > Caenorhabditis nigoni. The sequence continues at coordinate 5,046,922 of CP115869.1, forward strand.
GAATCTTCGCACGGTTTCTGACCGCATGGGCTCTCAATTGGAAATCGTTGAAGTTTTCGACCTGGATCACAAACTTTGCACTATCGGCCTCCACGCTGAAACGAGCCTTGTGATCTGAAGATTTCGAATGAAAACTCACTTTCCCTCCTTTTGCAGTTGCACGCTCTTGTATACAAGTTTGGAATGCGGCATCTGGTGGTCGTACTCATCGACAAACTTGTTAATGCATTGGAGAACATACCGCACTAGAAATATTATGTTTAGTGATTAAATTCACACTAATTACTCACGAATGTTATCGATTTTTGCCATTTCCTCTCTCGACGCAATTTCTCCGTTGGCTCCTGGCACATACATTCCGAAGAGAACGAAATTCGGTTTTTCAATAATCGCCGGCATAATTTACCCGTAATTTGAGCTGAAAAACAAGAAAATTGGTTGAAAATTGAACAAAAAAAGGGGAAAAATAGAGAAAAGAAATTCGAACGCCGTTCTACGCGCACACAGTGCGCGCCTTGCTGCGCGATGCGCGTCAATAACACCAAATGTGCGCGCACACACTCAATGGAGCGCATATGCGCACACTATGCAGAATATGTGGAATGCATTGCTCGAGAGAGAGAGAACACGTGGAGTATTCTTCAAGAACAAAAAGGAAAAATCTATATTTTTTCTAGCCCAAGCATGTTCCGGCTTTCTTACAAACCTCTGGTTTTCGAAAAATAGTTTTTCTCTGAAACAAACTGTAGTGAAACGAATAGTGGTCCCTGAAAACCCCTTAAAAATGATGGTCCTGTGTTCGTGTCTTGAAATGGTCCGACAGTGTCTGAATTTTCTTCCCTCCCTGTTTGTTTTCAGAAGATCCATTCAGATATCCTTGTTCAACTTCCACCACTGGTGTCAGGATTTTTTTTACAGTGACCGGGTCGAGCGTTCTATCTGCTTCGTCGTCATGAGAAGATTATCAGAAGCTCTATCGTCATTTCATCGTCGTTATATATCATGTGTAATGTTTTTATTCGTTTCTTTATAGTAATGGGATGTGATGTGATCTTGTGTTCGAAGTGTACTGGACTGTGTTGGAGTGTATTCTGATTAATTAATTGTTTTGTTATGTTAAGCTGCAATCATTGTCGAAAAATTAAACAGTTAAAGTCACTACTTCCACATTCTGGCTTGTCTTTTTCGTCATCACAATCTGATCGTTGGAAAGAAAATCATCAGCTTTTGATCGGTATAAATTCTTGAGCAGTTTCTTCCTCTCAAAAAGCGTATACATATGTCAAGATATATCCCTCGAGCTGGTCTTCTGGTACACCATACTTTGTAACCGTTTGAATGCTCCCTATGTTGCTCCGGTGGACTGAATATAAAAATGCATGCTCTGTTTTAACCATAGTTGCAAAATCTCGGGCCGGCCCGGGGTCTGTACAGACGCTGATTTTTTTTGAATTTTTTTTTCGAAATTTTTGTAATTTTTTCAAAAATATATATGGAGGGCCGGGCCGGGAAAATTCGTTTACCGGCCCGGCCCGGCTTTTTGCAACTATGGCTTTAACCTCATATGAATAATATCTATAACGAATGAAAGAAAAACGTGCAGTTTGAGCTCAATTGTTTCGGTTCGATTCAACAGATTTGAAATATTTGGCAGCTGATAAATTATTCCTTATAATGTTACCATTATTCCATCAGTTTGCAGATTTTTGATATCTCTCATGCGAACAGAGTTAATTGATTTCAAAGTGCAGCCTCATTTCCTGAACTACATTTTCTAATTTTTTTCAATTTAGCTATAAAGTTATCTTCTCCAAATCTTGTTTTTACAGACTCATGGTTAACGAAACGATCCGACCTGAAAACTCTTTTTCTGATCTTCGAAAATCAATCGTTGACAACAGTTCGCTGTCAGACATGTGAGTTCTGAAAACCACTGCCATCTGAAACAAATCAATATATTTTCCAGCTTGAGACTATCTTCATATTCGGCAGAATCCAAAAGATTTGTCAAAGAAAACATCCGACCGCTCGGTGGAATCAACATCCAGTTTTACAACACAGTTTACCTCCGATTCAATGGCACAGACAGGGAGGAGTATCCAGAATGCGATACACAAGAAGCCCATCAGTATGGTTTTGAGCTCATGAAGCCGGATTACGCCACCGTTCACGTGAAAACAACTGATGGCAATCACGATTACGAACTCCGAAGGGAGCTTGAAAACAAAACTGGGATAGAATACAGAAGACATCTGATGCATATTATGGACACCTTCAACAAAGCTGAGATAGAGTCTATGGATATCGGCGTATTCGAAAACCTATACCCTGCACGGGTGATTCAAAGAACATTCGAAGGACTCAAGATCGGCACAGTACGATTGACAGGCATCGATTACTTCAGAAATGCTGATTTTGCGAAAGCAATCATTGAGATATGTAGGAGTGCCAAAAATCTCATACTCCCTCCCTTGAATCCAGAATTCCCTACATCGCTACTCACCTACAAACGTGACTATGTCCGTTGGGGAAACAGTGTCTTCAAAAATGACTTCATCGAATTGTCGCATCTTGTATTTCTCGATTGTCGCGGACTGAAGATTCATGCCTATCACGAACCGTCTTCCACAAGGTGCATGAATATGTTCTTAAAAATCTGGAAAGCGGGAGCAATCAGAAGACTCGAATACTTCTGTCTCGTTGTCACTGGAACCGTCGATATCAAAGCTGTGTTAGAATATTTGGAGCATACGAAGCAACCTCAAGAGCTCTGCAGAACTTTCAAGGTTTTTGGTGATGACGGTGAGGTGACGGAAGTTGCTATCAATGGAGGATGCGATGTGAAGGCTAGGGATGGTTGTGTGGCAACCATCGTGGTCACGGAGATTGGAATAACTCCAAATGGACCATTTTACGATTGGCACATTGAGATGTTCGTGCATCCGACTGCAATTGAGCTCGAAGTTGACGGTTTAGCTGGGCTAACATTAGAGGAAACGCGGTGATTCTTTGCTCTCTTCATATTTTCGCTTCACTGATTTTATTTCTCAGCCTTCTTCTCTCAAATTACATCCCAATCCCAGCATCCCTTGATTATTATGAATTTTTTTAAATCTCTATATTTGACATTCATATTTTGACCAATCCCAGTTTCTTCTTATTCGTGTTCTAAGAATCCCAGTTCCAATTGTTTCCGGCTTTTTTCTGAAAATTCCTATTTTTGACAGCTGCTGAACCATTCCAGTAGCTTCCTGCTTTTTTCCTGTATTTCTAAATACTAAAACTTTCTGAAATTTCCATTTTCTTAGTATTATATTTGCCCCTTGCCTTTCCTATGCTCCGAAGCTTTTTTTTCCTGCTTTTCTTGATTGGCTTCTTCGCATTATTACATAATTCTTCTGCGGGAGGAAATCTAGCTTTACTGAAATCCCGCAGTTTTACATTTCCTGTTTTTTTCATAGCTTTCCTGCTTTCTCTATTTTTATATTTGTGGGCATAAAGATTAAAGTTGAAAATTCAATATTACAGAAAAAAAAACATTTCAGATAACGATTTCATGATAATTAACAAGTTCAGCGTCTATTATTACGGCAAATTTTGTCATAGATATCCGGGAAAGCGTCCAAACATCCCTCAGTAGTTCTCTTCCAATCATACAAAGTTCTATCGAACATTTCCGCGTACTCTGCCTTTGGCATGTAAATATCAGCATACGTCATTTGGAATCTGAAAATTAGAAGATTTTTAGAGTTTTAATCTTGAGTTGCGGTATTCATTTTCATGTTTATGCCACTGTGCAATTTGAGCTACCGTAGCTCAGATGGCAGCGGCTTTCAACGATGGACTAGACATGTATAAACGCGCCTTTAAGATATTATCTTTTCACATCCGCCCACCATTGAGAGGTCAACATTTTTTCTATGAGCCAGCTAATTTAAAAAATCAATACTCACCCGTTCACAGATATCACATATTTTTCAAGTGTTCTTGTAGTTCTAGCATGATGGTATCCCTTCTTGGTTGTAACTCCATAGGCTCCAACATCCACGTACATTTTACTGGTTGCATTTTTGAGTCTCATGAGTCCTGGTTGATATTTCAGATAGAATGGGCAGAGCCAGAGAGGATAAATCTAAACATATTCGGATTTGTAAAGGCTAAATAAAACAGAAACTCACCTCAACTTCCTCATCGAACAGTGTAACACATTCTTCCAAGTTTTCCAATGGGATGAGCATATCTTGGAGGACGTGACTACGATCATAGAGTTTGCGGAGCACATTTGGTGTTGTTGCTTTCAGGAAGGCAATCTTTGGCGGGCACAACCAACCCATCAAGTATCGGAAGATGACATTGTTTCCGAATGGAACAATATCTCTGAGCTCCCAGAAAATGCTTCTTGAGTGGCGATGGTAATAGTCACGGAGGGGAATGTATTCAACGGATTCTTTCCTCTTATTGATCAAATCTTCAACGTGGGTGTAGAACCATTTTTTGTACCAACGACCGATGGGGTTGATAACTTCTTCATCAGTGTCTGGACCATCGGAGAATCTGGAAAATTTTAAATTTCTAATTTTTTTTTGCAGAATAACACTCACTCTCCCAACATTATACATCCCTTGTTCTTGTCAAACTGCAAAGCCTCCACGAAATCGACATTATCCGCGAATCGATCGCTATCTGTGGTGAGCGATTGGCACATCTCGTTCAAAGTCGACGTTTTCTTATAAGTGAGTTTAACGTACTTCTTGCAAGGAATGATTTTGATGGTAGCTGCTGTCAAGAAACAGATAGTCCCCTGACTCCATGGGATTGCATAGAACAACGAGTTTCCCTCCTTTGCTGCCTTTGTTTTAGCGCCCTGGAATTTTAAGAAACTGGTGAAGGTCTTCCAGGATTTGCTGGATGTATTTTTTGATGTTAGCTATTGAAACCGAAGAACGGAACTAAAAGTATAAGTAATTAGTATCAAACAACATCCAGCAAATCCCAGAAGACCTTCACATCCAAAAAGCACACAGATCTTACTGCTGGTCAACACTCACGTACCGGATCTGGTCCAACAGTTCTGAGCTCTCCACTAGACATAACCACTTCAAATTGTTCACAAATGTGCTGGAACATTCCGTGTCGGAAAGAGCCCGACTCTACTCCACATCCGTTGATGAGACCTCCAATAGTCAAGTCATCGAGCTCGGGAAGTACTGGAAGAGTATATCCACGTGGAATCAAATAGCGAGAGATTTGTCCCATGGTGACTCCTGGCTCAACCTTGATAGTCATCTTCTCTACGTCGAGCTGAAAACATTTATTTTGTAGTTTGAAATTGTTCTTAATAAATCTTCATAACCAAAGTACCGTATTCCAAAATTTATGTAAATTATCTCGATTCCCGCGTGAGATATAAATAAAATTGTCAACTGATAAAATATTTGTGATATTATGATAAATAATTTACTAGTTGAAAAAATTTTGACATCTCTAACAAGAACCAAGATAAACTGGCTTAAAGTCGAAGTTTGAGAGCCGTTTTATAAAAGTTTTTACGGTAAATTTGTCAATGATAAAGAGTCCAAACAGAAATACCGTACTTCCTCGAATAGGCGCAAATTTGAGCCTTCAAATTTGAGATGAATTATCTTGAATCCTGTGAAAGATATTGAAATTTCGTCAGCTGAGAAATTATCTATCATAAGATTATCTATCTACGATATGATATATCACCAACATTTTATCAGTTGACTACATTTTAACATCACAGAAATCAAGATAAACTGGCTTAAAATCAAAAATGAGGGATCCTTTCTATTTCAGGTAGTACGGTAACCAACGTACCGTATTTTTTCTTACTGAGGCTCACCCAAACCTTAACTTTTGAGTCCAATTTTCTCAATTAAAAAAAAGTTATCAAAACTTTGTCAACTTCTAAACTGTTCATCATAATACCCCCGCCATTTTGTTAGTTTTCAATTTTTCCATATCTTTCTCAGGGTCCGAGATAAATAGGCTCGAAGTTACGGTAAATAATTTGTGGATAAAGCGTCATACCCAAAACATACCTCCAAAATATCAAAAAGCTTATCAGTTGCAATTTTTGTTGCATTTTCCTTGTAGAGTGGGAATCTGAAACTCATAGTAAGCCATCCTGGACGAGCGTTCACCAATTTCGTCTTCCTTCCATTCTCATTCCATTCTTTGAGCTATAAATTGAGTCATTTCTGATTTTCCAGCAAATTTCAAATTATACGTTACCTGCTCCTGAATGTAATTGACTTTTCTCACATGAGCGTTTGGCGCCGAGTTGACCAAATGAATCAGCCTATTTCTGATATCGAAGACCGTGTTGAAGAGGAACGATAGTGGAAGCAGGAACGGGACAACAAAGAGCCATCGGAAACGGAACATGATGAATTCTACAATATTCTCCCATCGTGTCGGCGGCACGTCTTCCTCGTCCTTCTCAATGTCCATCTTTCTGTAAATATGTAATTAGAGAAAGAGAGAGATGTAAATATTTTCTCGAAATTATAAGAAAAAAAAATGATTGAAGGATAGGATTCAAATTGTTATTGTATGTTTTTTTGGTATAAAGAAGCTCTATATTTCGGCAAAGCATTAGTCATTATTTCGCCTAAACTATAATCAATTTTCCTTATTGAATCTAAACTTTCCCTCCGACTTTTAACAACTTTCTCTACTCAAAATAAATTACTCTCACTCTCCGAAAAGCTCAATTTAAAAATGGTTGAGCACTGGTGTGGGTGTTGTATCCTTCCTTCCGGATAGCTCTATTTTCTTGCTAACTAATTTTCTAGGAATAAAACCTATTTCCTTTTCTCCTACTTGCGCTACCAACAACTAATTAGTTGCGATCTAGATTTCTCAAAGCTCACATTTTCTCTGAAAATTATGACTAGAATTGCAGCAGCTATGCCTCTACGAGCTCACCATGAAGCGCGGCGAAACTCTCGCGTGGTAAGCGCTCGTCTATTTTCTGGAAACCAGGTAAGCAAGAAGACTAAAAGGAAATTTCTAGAAACTTTCTAGCGAATAGGGAGGAGCAGCCCTAACTGGGTTTAGTTGTCGTTTATATGTAGTGATAACAGCAAAAACCGTTGTACAATCATAAAGATAAGGCCTCGCCGACGGAATGTGTTTGTGTTTCAGGGTCAATACTTGACTGTTCCATCAACAATCTCTGAGACGCGCGCGAATCAACTACAAACTGAACTACCATGGCAGGGAAGAAATATTCTTTGGTACGAAGGACCGGAGGCACAAGACATATGAGTAAACCTTATTTACAGTATCAAACTCTGCGCCTGTATTATGCTCGTGTTCCTGTTCTGTGTGCTCACTGTGTTCGTTTACTCAATTCTACTGGCCAAGTTCAGCGATAGTGAGAGCCGAATGAGCAACGACAGCTTGTTCGCGGTCCTAGTCAAACCAAAGGATATCAAAAACAGTACCATTCAATAACTAGTACAAAAAAGTATCTTTCAGTTGATTTACAGTCATTTTGACCATTTTCAGAAGTCTGGAGCTTTCTGAAAATTTTTGTGAAACAGACCTAGATCAAACACCTTGCATTCATATAATTTTTTGAAGAATAGTAGCTTTTCACGTATGATCCAACTTTTGAAAAAGACCCCATTTAGACCGTTGTTGTACTGAAAACGTGAAGCAAACAGGCGGTTTTTAGTAATCAGCAAATAGCTGAAAAACTAGGAAGTCTAAGAAACTTGTAGAAATGCAAAGTTTTTAATCTGGGTCTGTTTCACACCCTTAAAAAAAATTTAAAATGATAGGGAAACTTACCATCCGAGCTGCAGACTCCCGAAAATGGTTAAATGGGCCAAAAATCAACTAGAAAAAGCGCTTCTTAACCCTATATTGAAGCAATAAATGATGTTGGAATACGATTCGATTAGCACAGAGTTAGAAACGCAAGATTGATAGGTAAATGGTAAAACCAAACAAATCGGAAAAAAAAACTACATGAAATCATACAACGTTTTTTATCTGAAAAAAGGTTGACTAGAATTCTCTTCAAACATAAATGAGATCCATTTTGAAATGTCATGGAATCAAGAAGGTCATGGCATGTTATAAAAATCCACGCTAACTAATAGGATGATATGAGCATGTTCTTTCGAAACATTAAACTGTGGACACGAGATTTTCATATTCGCCACGACAGCGTTCGATCCGCCAAGAGATAAGATTGACTTTATGGTTGTTATTCGTTCCTCGAGTGCGTTGGTTACAAAACCATCGACCGTCGTTGAATCACGCACCGCTGTGGTGAGGTCTTCTCTGGAATTTTTTTGTTGCGTAAAAAATTAGAACCTATTTTCTAGTCACCTGACAAAAACATCAGAGAATCGGGCAACAGGCAACATTCCATCAATGACATCCTTGTTCACAAAAATTGGGTATAGCGAGTTGGAAAGGTGGACGCCAGCGATCTGAAAATTTTCTGATTTTTAAAAATTCTGTTATTCATTTTTTTGATACCGATGTAGCGTTTCCTGCGCTTTGATTCTCGTGTATGCCAATTGACAGGCTCATATGCCGCTCGAAAACCACATGCGACACGTATTCTTTGTGTTGTTTTCGGCGGACCTGCAAAATCTCACTTTATAAAAGATTATCCATTAATCGAACCACCTTATCAACAATCGTATTCAATCTCAGGCGACTTTTTGCTGCTGTCGCATCTTTGTCTTCAGTGGTTTGTCTGAGAAATTTTTTGTTGCAAGATGAGATCAAAAAACGCTCATCCACTCACTTGATGTTGAGTATTTTCAATGTCAAATTTGACTGGACAGTTGGTTTGAATCGGATTGCATCTCGTACAGTTCCCCATGAGAATCGGCGAGCGTCATGTTGTCGTTGAAGAGAGGAGAAGGAAAGGACGTTGGTGATTGATGGCGATGCCGCTTCGGTTTTCTAGAAAATTAGGATATTGAAAAAAGTTAATAAGATTTCGAGGTATACGGGGGTGGGTAGACCGTTGTAGTCTATTTTAGAAAAAAAAGTTTGAATACGACTAAACTCCCATATTGACAGAATCTTGTGTAGATTCCCTCAAAATTTCATCAAGCTCTTCAAAACTCATTTCTTTTTTTTTCAATTATCTCGATTTATCATTTTCTGTCAAATCCCCCTTTGTTCCTGCTCATTTTGACATACAGTACCGGCCAATATAACATAGACAAACGTGTTTTTCAGTTTATTTTTGGCCATTTTCAGTAGTTTGGAGCTCGGCAGTCAAGTTTCCGATGGCTTGTAAAATTTTGGACGGTCTAAAGCAGATTTAGATAAAAAACTTGCATTCTGAAAATGTTTCCGAAATTTCTAGTTCTTTTTACTTTTAGCTGCAGATAGCTGTTGAATTAGAATTTTTAATTTTTTGTTAAATCAAAAATCGCTGATCTAGGTTTTTTACGCTCTCTAACATTTTCAATGTGAACAGCAACTTGTCAGTCAAGCTCCAGACCCCTACAAATGGTCAAAACGGCCAAAACTTAACTGAAAAATACGTTATGGTTTTGATCATTGACCGATACAGTACCTATCTCTTCCAGCATCTAGTATTTCGTCAACCTTTGATTCCAGTTCCTTTGTTCACATGACAAGGTTAACTTTTTTCTCCTCGTTTTTAGAAAATGTCATTCAACTTTAATAATCTTATATTTCATTGCCTTTAAAGCGGTCACATTTTTTTCGTTGTTGATAGTTTGAACACAAAGTCCATTAGATTCATAGTCTGTCGTATTATCGATACGCATAGTTATTGCTTTTAATTTTATGCCTAACCTAATAAAAAATCTGATAAGAAAAGTGTGTGTTCTGACACAAACCTGTATGACTAACAGCCGAACCAGCACTCCGGTAATAATGCACACCAGCGAGTCGTCACAAATAGCGTTGGTGATATCAATCGAGTAGATTGCGTTTCCCAACGGATAAACACTTTTCGCCTCGGTCAGCAAGTTGCCAATCAATTCGTGGTCAGAGTACGGAAGAGCCTGCAAAAAGAGAGAGAGCTCGTTGTTTGTCAATCGACTTCGCAACATTTGAAACACAACGCAATTATTTATTACTGACGTTTCCAATGTCTGCCGCATAGTCTTGCGTTTCGTTTGGGTCACTTGCAATCTTCTTGCACACGGAGACTTGAATGAAGTTGCGTGGACCGGCGTAGTATTGGGGTGGAGGGCATTGTTGTGTGGAGAGCACGAATTCGGAAACGAGACCACCTCTGGAAGGAGATTTCTTATTCTCTTGATTCAGAGAAAAAAAAATAAAACACTTTATTCCTGACTCTCAAGCCAGTGGAAAATAGAGCCGAGGCTTTCTGGTTAGAGTCCTTTTGAAGGGGAGGAATTGGCAATCTAGCTGCTCTAAAAGTTTTTGGGCTAAATTCCGGAGGAACCGGCAGTTTGATCGACCGCCCGGGCCACGGCCAACATCAGTCCTGCTTCCGACCGCCTTACTGACTCTTCAATGTTTTCAAATACTCACTTGCAATATGCGCACGGCAAACTTTTCGATGGAGTCATGTATTTCGTTTCGTGGGTTGGAGCATGAAATTGATTGCATCGAAATGCGCGTGGTGCTGAATCCGAGCGTTTCTCGCGTCCTTCTGATCCATTGAACTGAAAAAAAGAAGAGGTTATAGGGAATTTTATCTGAGTTTGAGCAGAGCTGCGCTAGAGCCGGCAGCAGCATTATGATCATGGTACTTCTGAGATAAGGTAGGATACTGCAGTCTAGATACTCTGGCGAGTTTTTGGTCGTTGAGCGTGATTTGAAATAACAGACTGATTGGACCACAGCAAACTGAAACGACCTTAGTCTCGGCAAGCCGCGGTCAAAACCAGAGTCGCAGTCTAAACTAGAAAGCTTTGCAGGATTAATCAGTGAATTTTTCTGATGATATTTTCAGCGGCCCAAAAAGGTCCAGGGTCGAATGGTCGTGGAAAGTTACGACTAGCCGTTCACCAATCTTGAGACCAACACTTTTGAAACAAGTCTGCCGGTACTCAGGTCGTATGTATTCAGGCTGCGGCTGACCAATCAGTTCGTTTTTTTTTCAAAATATGCTCAGCGACCCAGAGACCATTATGACCTCTAGGTCACCGCACCCTAATTGTTCCAGTAGTACCATTTTCAAAATGCTGCAGCCGGTCGTACGTAACTCCTAGCAACTCTACCTTGAAAAGTGCTTTCTTCTCCTTGACTTCCTTCTCACAAGAATCTCTAACTACCACTGGACTATTCCTGGCACTCGACTCATTGGCACCAAGCGTCTCCGATCCATCCGACTGCACCACTGCTGTTCCCGTGCATGTGAGCAAAGCGACGCCTGAAATGTATTTTATTTACGCTTTCGTCGTCGAGAATTCTCGAAACCTTCATTCACAATCACCGACTCTGTATATCCAACAATGAGATCGCAGCCTATACTTCTTGCTTGCTGGAAAATCTCCGCTCTCAGAGCCACCCAATAACTACGACGGATTGCTTCAGGGTCCTCGTTTTCGTTAAGAAGTTGTATGGAGCGAGCAGTGAGGAGAGAACCAAGTCCAACTTGTCTCTCCATAGGTAACTTGTCTATAGTGAGAATTGGTTTGATAGGCTTCCCATATGGTGGAGGTTGGAAATTATCATGCACCACTTTTATGCAAGTTCCGATCAATCGACACGTTAGCAAATCAGATGCGGATCCTTCCATATCCACCGACTCCAGAAGTCTGAAAATTCAGAAATATGTTGAGCGACACTCTGTGACCCTACAATACTTACCCTATAATAGCGTTTCCTCCCATTTTATAGGCTTTCAGCGCTAGTCCCATAATGGCATCTCGCATCGTGACTCGAATTGCACTCTGACGTGCTTCATTGGTCGCCCGAGGTGTGCGAATTCTGGAATATATATTTTTCTTATTTATCTCCAAAGGTATCTCCAAGGATGCACTCACTTGTCCAGCCACTCATAATCCGGATCCTTCTCACACCGAATGTGATCCACCAGTCCATAAATGTCGGAGATTTTGAAGTTTGTTGGAACTGTGTTAGCTGTAATTTAGGAAGTTGTTTTTGAAGAAATGGAAAATATGAGGGCCAAGCTTTGGGTGAAAATTTTGAGTCCTTAGGCTACCCAATGCGGAAGCACTTGAAAATTTTCGTTTTTTTCCGAAGAAAACCAATATGTGATCGTTTCCCGGCTCTTGGTGAGAACCAGAAGGCAAAGGAAGCATTTCTCTGCCTCCAGATCACTAACAGAGCCATTTTCTCCCTTTTAAAAATTCAAAAACCTACCCGACATGATGTGAACATAGTTTTTCGGATGGTACTGCATTAGAAGGTGCATTTTGATGGCTACTGTCAATTCTCCCCTATTCCCATAAATTGTGTCGTACACTCGCATTGTGATCGTCTCTTCCAGCTGGTCCGTTTTCGTTAGTCTCATTCTCTCCAGAAAAATATTGCAGTCAATGTTGACTCGTCCGATAGCATCATTGGCTGAGTAAGTGTCGTGGTCCATTACTCTGCAATTTTCACAAAATTCGTGGATTATAGAAGAAACCGAAGCTTACCTCAGCTGGAGCCACTCTTCTGTTAGCTCTTTCTCATCAGTGTCAAACACAACTTGCTCACTATTCCATACTGGGTTCAAACTAGTGATCACTTCTGTCTTGTCCACTGTTTCCAAAAATCGAACTTCCACAAATGCATCCGTTGAGTTTATACTCTAAAAACTTCCTTTTTTCATTTAAGATCAAATCTAAAACGCTTACCTTGTTCATAACCGGCAAAGATTTCGCAGAGAGCACACATATCTCGAGCCGGACCGGCAACCGCTCGTTGCACACCGGAATCAACATTTTCTAGTGCATCTGGAATAGGAAAAAATTAGAAAAATATCTAGTTGAAGAATTTCGCAAAAATCTTGAAAATTGATCGAGTTTGAGCAAAGTTAAGGCTTCTGAAAAGTCACTAGAGCTGCTGGCCGAGGAACAGTTTTCTCTTCCACCTCGGCCACGGGTTTGAAAGGCCGATGTGCGCGCGCGCTTCGTGTGTACAAGGGGTCACTCGCGAAATAGTGTATACTGATGACGGAGACGCAGAGAACGTTGAGAGACGACGTGCTTGCCAACGTTGCCTCTCTCTTCTTCATCATCGATTTTCGCGCGATTCGCAGGAACGGCACCTTTGCGCGTTCGCACGCGTCATGCCAACTGAGTAGCGACTCAAGAACAACTGAGTATCAACGCAACAACGAATAATATGGTATAAACTGAGTAGCGACTCAACAGGACTTAACGATATTGATATTTTGGGTGTTCCTTCTTTTCTTGTTCTCTTTTCTCTCTTTTTTTTTGAATTCGAAACTTCAAAACGGTTCTCCTCTCTATAATTTCAATTTGTTTCAGGTAATGGATGACCCGGATCGGAGCCTACCCCAGTGCACGGATCCCACTCATAATCACAGCCGTACACACAACATTGCCAGTGGGGAAAGAGACAAACCGTATCAATGGAGACTTCAGGAAAATGTGAAATGGTTCGAACGTCAAGTGAAGGATGATACCTTCCTGAAGATGCACGAATTTCACCACGATACCATTCTACAGGTTTGATTGAGTTCCAGAATATTTTCATAGCAACAAATTTGATTTTTCAGAGGCTTCCGGAAGGGATGGTGGAAGGTGAGAGCCTCGATGAGCATATAATCAAATGTACAAGGAAGTTTGATGAAGTGCATGTGTTTGAGACCAAAGAGTTGGCTGAGGTAAGGATTTTCTGTGAATTAGCACAGACTGAATGACGGGGAAAATTGGCTGTGGATAGCTGAGAAAACGGCTCTAGTGTGATGTTCTGGTCCTTTCAAAAATTCAGAATTTAAACGAAATGTTCAGAAAATATACATTGAACATGAAAACCCTTCAAGGACCAGAACTTCATTCTGGAGCAGAGAAATCTAGAAAAACAGTTACCGTATTTCCTCTAATAGAAGCCCACGGGCTTCTATTTTTTAACCTCCTTCTCAGGGTGGGCTTCTATTAGAGGTGGGCTTCAATTAGAGGGTGGGCTTCTATTTTTCAATGTATAATTTTCAAAAAATTAGAAATTTGACAATTCGGAAGTTAAGAATTCTGAACTTCGGTGTTTTGTTTTTAAATTCCGAGCTTTAATTCTGCAATTCTGAACTCTAAAATTTCTAATTTACGAAATTCTGATATTCCAGAAACTCAAAATTCGAAATTCAGGATGTCTGTAACTTAGAAATTGGGAAATTTTCAGTTCGGAAATTGAGAAATATTCTGGAGCAGAGAAATCTAGAAAAACAGTTACCGTATTTCCTCTAATAGAAGCCCATGGGCTTCTATTTTTTAACCTCCTTCTCAGGGTGGGCTTCTATTAGGGGGTGGGCTTCTATTTTTCGAAGCACCTCGCGGGGTGGGCTTCTATTAGAGACGGGCTTTAATTAGAGGTGGGCTTCTATTAAAGGAAATACGGTAGCTTGAATCATGTTCCTGAAACTTTAGACTGACTTGTTATCATCACCACACCTCAATCTGGCAAATTTACTTGATTTTTTCCAGAGATTCGTCAAAATGCGCTGTACCCCTTTCGAACCAGACACGTCGAACCCGGAAGACGCTGATTGTGTCTTCAGATGCCCACTTGGAGAAGAATTATGCACTGCTTATTACAGGGTAACCCAAAAACCGTGTTTCTTCATGAATGTTCAGTTTGCAGATTCACAAAGAGACCTACTGCAACTCTCACATTCTCCAAGTCAGCTTCTGCCACTACGCCCACGATCGCACAAAAGGTCAGCAGCGGTTCACGACTCTCGAATTTGCTGTCATCCGGCTGTTTGTGGATTTTTATTGGAAGACAGTACTTACTCCAGAGTGGAACGCTCATAACATGGTTTACTGCTTCCGGCAATGGTTCAGTCTAGACCATCCATTGCGCTACATGACCATTTACGATGTCAAGTAAGACGGTGTGATAGGTACATGATCGACTATTCTATATTTCAGAGCCATTGGTCCGGAGATCGGAAAACTCGATGTTGCTCAGATCGACATGCTGCACGGAGTTTATCATTCAGAGCGCTCAACCGTGGAGTTTAGAAACACTCCCACGCCGATCCAGGGAATCCAAACCGTTGAGGATGCCACCGAGCTTGCTTATCGACCAGCAGGTATCAACCACGAATGTAAGGAGCTACCGTATATGAATCAATGCACTGAATCAATCGGATCACCAAATCGTTCCAATCCATGGCTTTTGATGAGTGAGGAAGACAGTTTAACGGCTATTCAAGCGTGGGAGGAGCTGGCTCTGGTCAGTTAAATACTAATGACGTTTGACAAATCAATATAGTAATTTCAGTACACTACCCGATTCCGAGCCTATCTCCATACTCTGAAGGGCGACAAGAACCCATCACAGTCCACGAACTATGTCAATGAAATAGCCGAATTCGTCGATCACTTCTACCATACGGCACAGAACATGGTTTGCAAACTCAAAGTGTGGTCATTTTGCAATCCGAGCGTGTCTAGCACATACACTGGAGAAAATGCAATCATGTTTGATATGGAGGAGCCGCTCTTCCCAAATTATCCACCTTCTAAATACCCCGACTTCTACTTCCCTCTCAAAAGGCGTCGAGAAGATGATTGTATAAAAGTAGGATTCAGTGCTGCTCTCTTTCCTTTGCTTGTGGTTGATGACACCATGTGTTTGGCCATTCGAGACGATGCAAGTTTGGCCATTCAAGGTGGAAGCAATGACGAGTACCATCCCGAGGTTGACAGAGCTATCAATATTGCCAAAATCGACGACGAAGCGTTCGCAGATTTGGAAAACGGCATCCGAGTAGGAGAACCAATTACGACCCGGCCGATGTTTGTTGCCTTGACGACGAAGATCTGGCAAATCCTTTTCCAACGAAGTACGGAATCTTGGGCAATCCCGGGACCAACTCCTCCTACCGCTGCCAATGACACAGACACCAGCCGTGAGACACAGACACCAGCCGTCGATTCGACAGCATCTGAAAATGCTACCGCAACTGAGAACTCTGAAAATGCTCCTCCACTCACCAAGAACCAAAGGAAGAAGCAGAAGCAGAAGGAAAAGAAGAAGCAAGCCTGGACCGAGCAACAGGAGCTAAAGAAGCAATTGGCCACAGAGCAAATTGATTGAATTCTATAATTTTTGTTATATCTGTAACTCTTTTATTTATCCGTTGAACTACAAATCACTCCAGCTTTAGACAACGGCAGTTTCCCATTCTCTCACTTTCTTGTGTTTTACATTTCTTTGCCCACGTTCCGATCTTCTTCCCACATCCAGTATTTTCCCTGATCTACCAGTATGTTTTTTCTCTAAATAATTTTTCTAAATCTTGAGATAACACTGAAGAAAAAAAAACAACATTGTTTAGAACTTTAAACTCTGGCACGTTTTGTGAATTGCAGAGAGATAGCTGATGCTCTTCTTTTTGCTCCAAACATTCGCCTACACAGATCTTGTGCGATGATGTTTGCATTCGGGGTGACAAAACGCTTCAATCTCCTTCTGGTCGACAAAAGAATAGGATTGAAGCTCAACTCAAAACATTGCTTGGTGTATAAAACAACGTGGATTGAGATTGGATTTTGGTATCAACAGCAACAACATGCGGATTCTGCTGCTACTGTTGATTTTTATTGTCGGGCTCGTGGCCAGCACCACTCGCTTCTCCGCCACACTCGTCTATGCTCGTGTCACATTGAGATGTAAAGCTCCGAGGGATGCTCAGGCCACGGTGTTCTTGATGGAGAGCGATTTCCAGGATCGTGAGTTTTTGTTTGTATTGTAATGTACAGTACCTCTTAATAAGATATCACGGCGTTGCGGAAGGAAACCACAAGATGATAGGCATACTTGTTCGAGGATTTTTTTCGGGAATTCCTGTTCCCGAAAGTTTTCCTAAAATTTTTTCCGGGAAATTGGGTTCCAGAAAAATTTCACGAAAAAAGATTTTGGAAAATTCTGTTCCCGAAACTGTTAAAAATTACCGGAAAAAAATTCGGGAAAATTCCTGTCGGGAAAAATTCCCGAAAATTTTCGTGAAAACCGAGAAAACGGGAATCCCGATTTCCCTAATTGAACAAGTCTCATGATGAGCTCTATTGCATCGACTGGGGGGCGCTCACTACAATGAGAGAAAATATTGTTTTTTTGAGAACCTCACAACGTAATGTCAAGAATCAGCAAGTCAGGAAAAACATCTAAGCTTCAAAACTCGACACGCTTCGCAAGGCCGTGTGATATACAAAAAAGCGTAAATCAGACTTAGATTGATAGTTCTGCATTCATAGAATTTTTCAAAAATTTCCAGTTTTCCCAATTTCATAATGATAAAAGCTTTTTTCATGTCCTTAGGTTTTCAGTATAAAAACATGCCTAAAAAGTGTCTTCCGGGAATCGGAAAAAATCTGAAGCTCTAGGGATTTTCAAAAATAACATTTATGTGAATGCAAAGTTTTCAGATAAGACTTGTTTTACATCTTCCGAAATTTTTAAAGGGATCGGAAACTTGACCACCGAACTCTAGGCCCCTGAAAATGATCAAAATTACCGTAACTCATTAAAAATATGTTGTTGTTTACCTTACTGTCCTTAACTCGTTTTTAACAATTTCTAGTTTTCAGATGCATTTGATGAAGACGATACTTTTGATTTCGCCAACTACTACTTTGGTAAACAGCCAGAGATGAAAGTTGCTTTGAAAGGAGAAGAATTCGAGTTCTCCGGCCTGGATCCGTATATTTATGTCCTTCATTCGTGCACCAAAACAGCTAACATCCAAGAAACCTTTGTCGTCCCTTTGATGGAATCCATGTATCGCTCCAGATCCTTCGACGTCATCATCGACCTCGACAAAGGGACTTCTGTTGTCACTCACCGTCGAATTCACTTATGATGATATATTTGATATTTTATTTTTCTGATGATGTGAGCTGATGTTTTTTATATGACAACAAAAATATGCTAAGAAATCATGTATTGAAATACAAAGTGTTGGGGTGGGGACGATCAATGGGATTCAGAATTGCATCAGACTAAATGATAGGTGGAATAGGTAGAGATGATAGGAAAAACAGGAATTTAACCAATCACGGCTTGGTGCCAACGGGTTTTTTTTTTGTCAGAAACTGTTAACGAGTGGATGGGGAAAAATTATTGGGATTTTTGGGGGTGATTTGCGTTTTTATTGGGATGAGATGGGTTTTGAGGTGGTATCAGTTTTATTCCAAATGAGTTGTTATCTCCTGCTCCGGTTTTGGCTTGGCTCGACGCTGCTTGCGCTTCTTTGGCACGACGTCTGTAATTTGTTTTTTAAAAATCATTCTAGAATAAACCTGGTGGTCTAACACCAGACTAGGCCCTGGACTACACTTTATGGCCTAGACCCTAGACTAGGGGCCTAGTCTGAAGATCCAAACTAAAAATTTACCGTTTTCATCCTCATCAATAAACGGAATTTGGAGCATGCCCAACGGCGGGCTCGGAATGCCATTATGGAATGGAGAATCAGCTGGAAGGCCGACAAACTGAAGTGTCTCAGCAAAGGCATCGATGTTGGACACTGAAAATCCTGGATGCATTCCATCGCAGATCAAAATGACATTAGTGAAACGATTGTTGCTTTCCAATCTGAAACACACTGACATAGATCAACAGGTGTTGTTTAAATATGACTAACCGATTGAGGTGACTGGCCCACCAGACGTTGTTCATGCAGATTCCCCAATTCTTGATCACCGTCTCGTCGCGGGTGTCGGATCCGGCGTTGTAGTAGATTTTCGTCACACTTTGAACTTTGACGACGCGACTGTTTCTTCTCTGAAATAAAAATACTTACTCAACGATTTTTGCGTTTGTTTCAGTGCCAGTTAGTGCTTAGGATTTTTGGGAGCTTGATAAAATAGGTATCGAAAATTGGTTTCTAGCCATTGTTGGTGAATCAAACGAACCTTTTCGTAACTCATTATGTTTTAATACAAATTAGATTCGGTGGCCATGACCGAAAGTTTTACACCGACAACTACCGTAATCTAAAACTATTTGTTTTTATTTTCAGGCGTTATTCTCTCGATTTTCTTCTGTTTTTAGTTGATTTGCCAAAAATCCCAAAAATAACAATATTTTTAGATTGCTGTAGTTGTCATTCTGGGAGCTACGGCCACGGTCTCTTGTGATCAGCTCACATTTTTTGAACCCATAAAACCAACCGCAATGAAAAAACTCACGATATGCCCATGACGAACGCCTTGAATCTGGAACTCGGCTCTGTTGTGGAAGTTGTAGTAGTGCTTGATGTAGATGGTTCCGTCGGCAGCGACAGCCACAAACGGGTCTTCGTAGATCGATGGAGCTCTCTTTGAAGTCGGTGTTGGTTGAGAACACGATGCCGAGGTTGATGGAACGTCACTGGCTGAAAATTTATTTTTTGCTAGAAAGATATTAGGCGAGGACAAACGACTTGGAAGAGAGTCGATGCGTGGCTTATTGTTGTTGTTGCTCTTGGTGGATGGGGTGGTCGGAGTGACAGCCATTGTTTCCATTTCCATGACAAGACCAGATGTTTCTTCGGAGGATCCTTGCTCTGAAAAATGTTTGATTTTGGGGCGAATAAAGGCTCGAAAAGCTGAGGAACGAAAGAAATTTGAGTCTATTGCAAAAGAGAGATCCCAAATTGGGACCGTCAGTCCCATTCCTACGACTATGGTCCCCATAACCTTGTCATGGTCACATCCTTAATATTATGGTCATGTTGCTTTTGCTTGTAAAAAAATTTGAGATTTCTTGAAAAATCTCGAATTTTCAGTTTCTCAAAACCTAAAAATTTCAAAAACACCAAACCTCGAATATTCAAGAATTCGGAATCAGAGCTTTAGTGTCTTAGTAGATGAGATTATGATATCAATGATGGGACTTTTGCAAGGATGATGGGATCATGGTCGATAGAACCGGCGGTACATCTTTGAGGCCCATGGTCCAGTGTGGGATTGGCTCCAAAAACACAAAAAATGCTTCGGATTATTAGCTCAGCTGTTGATATCATTTCAGTCCCATTATTACGTCTATAAGGCTATGTTTAAGCAGTTTCTCATGAAAATTGTATTCCTCGCAAAAATTAAAGAACTCAAAAACTCACGAGATGTTGGACGCTTGTCACGGAAACTGAATGCTCGACGGATGATGTTCATCATGGACTTTAAACGAGTTGAGTTGAGAGAGCCGTCCGCTGTTTCTTGGCTCATTGCATTTTTCTGAAAAATGAGGAAGATACATGACACAATTGAGGTAAAAAATGCAACATTTAAACGGAGAATAGATAACTGGTCTTGAAACATTTGTTGGTTTGACTCTCCTTATCAAAACCCTGATAACAAATAAATGGCGATTAGCACGGTGGCGAAATGACCGTAAGCGAAAGATCGATGGTTATTCTAGGAGCACACTCGCACTATTTTATTGCTTTCTTCCTCTTGTTGTTTGTGTGCTTGTGGCGTGTGTGAAAAACAGAGGATTTCTCTTTTTCAAAGCAAACGCGGCTACAAATAAAATTAGCTCAGTTTTAGGAGCAATTCGTCAAAACGTCAACAACAACAAACAAAACTCTCTTGCTCATGACACCCCTCGTTCATACATAAATTGCCTGAAATTTTCAGAGCTCTTTTATAATGTAAAGGAAAAAAGACGGAAACGCCGAAGAGAGAAAATATCACGCGTGTGAAAAAGTGCAGAGCTCCCCCCACCACTCTCTCTCTCCAATGAACTGTCAGTAGAATAAACAAGGTCGAATTCCGTAAAATTGCAAACAAATCGACCGAGCATTGGCACACTAGGTGTTGGTGGGGGGGGGGGGGGGCTGGTGGAGAATTTCAAAGAGAGGAAAAATGGTAAAATGGAATTGAAACGCGCCTGCTCTGGTGCACTTCAGAGAAAAATAGAGCAGAGAGGAGAGGAGAAGCAATAAATTTGGAATAGCCAACGAAATTAATATTTGAGCTATGGATAGGTCATGTGCTCTTTCCATTCTCTCTGTTTCTCGACGACAACAATATTTGAATTCGAATTCTAAACTTTTTGGGATAAAGAAAGGACTAAGTAGTGGGATAAGACTTTGAAGTCATAAATGCCATTCTCTACATAAAAAGGAGATTATAATCTTGCACTTTTATATTTTCTGTATATACAGACGTCATTCGATTTGGAGAACTTTTGGAGATGAAAAAACTTGTTTTGCTTCGGAAAAGGACAAGGGTTGGAAATTTTTGGAAGTTGGAATTCAAAAATAATAGAAACGATCAATAAGATATAGAAAAACGTATATTTTCAGTTGATTTTCGTTCGTTTTGAGAATTTTCACAAATCTGAAGCACTACTGTTAAGGTTCCAATTACTATTTTTCGATTGGTTTTTGGTCTTTCCGACTATTTCCAAGAAACTGAAGCTCGACTGTCAAGTTTCCGTTTACTTTCAAAGTTTTGGAGACTGTAAAACAGATCTAGATTGAAAACTTTGCATTTACAGAATTTTTTAAAAATTAATACCTTTTCAGCCATTTGCCGATTTATGGAAGACAATCCCCGTCACTCAAAAACTATACAATTTCGAGCAATTCTGTGAATTCAAAGTTCTCAACTTACAGGTGCGTTTTTCACCCTCCAAAACTTTCAAAGTGATTGGAAACTTGACAGCCGAGCTCCAGACTCCTGAAAATATCGTCAAAATGTTCGAAAAAGCTAAATAAGCCGCATCAAAGTGTTCTAAACGCTCTAAACGACATCTACACCACCAGCAAGCACTTGAAAAATCACACTTGACCCGTTCCGATCGCTTAAGCTGAGGCGTCAAGTCGTTCCGATCGGCAACATTTCGCGCGCAGCGCTTTGCGTTTGAATCAAAATGGAATGCGGATAGAAAAACGAGAAAAAACTGACTTTTTTGTAAGCGGATTGGGATTGCATGCGGCCAAAAAAGTGAAATCGCTCCCATAAAAACTCCCAAAGCTTAAGAGAAAAAAGTTGACGGGAGTTCAAAATGCGTTTCTAGAATTTAAATGAAGAGACGCTACCCCGAAAGAATGAAACAAGATACCAAGCGGGTAAGGAAAAACTTGGTGATGTGAAAAAAAAACGACGTCGTCAACAAGAAGACCACCAATACAGTGTCTGTTTGATAGATGAGAAGGGCAATGGAAGAGAGAAAAAGAGAATAATTTTGTAGTTTCTTGATGATGCTGACCTTCCCCTTCATGCCACGACATGTTAAGTTTACATCTTCTTTGTCTGGCAGCAGAGGAAAACTGGTTTGTTCATGGTTCAGCAGCTCTTAGGACCCGAACGAATTCCTTCTCGGGGTGGTCTCATAGCGTGATATCTGCTAATTAGATGAGAAGAAAAAAACCGAGGGAAAATAAGCTCTCTCAGAAAGTCAAAACAGAATAATTGGTTGTTTTTGAAATTACTAGAATCAGATAACCGTATTACAGTGGGTGAGAGAATTAGAGAAGTAGAGAACTACAAGAAAAGAGCTGTGTGTGTTTATGTATGTATGTGCGCGCGCGGAATATGCGCGACAAATGCGATCACATGGTTATTGATCGGTGTTGTTTCGGATTGGCAACGTGAGTTATGGTGCAGAGGGAAGAGAGACGATGAGGGTGACCCTCGGGCATGCGTCACCTTCATCTTAAAGGACTTTGGGGCTGGTGTGCGCAACATCAGACACAGAGAGACAAGAATGAGACACGTCGACAGTTGAAGACGATCGTCGTCATCTTTCCTTCCCCCGTCTTTTGTTCGTAACGGAGAGGAGGAGGAGGAGAAAGGCAATCCGAATGACCGTTTAGCCCCTATCCGATGGAAATGCACGGGCAGTGAGATAGGCAGATGAAGGGGAAGAAGAGGAGAGGTGGTCAGAAGGTTGCATTGGGAAGAAGAAGAGGAAGAAGGACTGTTGAAGACATAAAGATGCAGAGGAGATCAAGAAAATGAGAGAAATATAGAGATTGAGATATTGGATTTACTGTAATTCAACAATTTTTAGATATCATTTCACAAACTGTACAAATTTTGGTATACATCCTGTCAATGCTCTACCCCACACGTGCACTTCCAGCTAAAATTATCCTGGTTCCTTCAAAAGATACTTGAAAATTCTCCACTAATGACAAATGCATCATAATATCACCAATAATTTATCAATTGACGGGTTTTTGATATTTCTTATACATAGGAACCGAAATATTTGAGCTAAAAGTGAATGCCAAGTAGAGTGTCGGCATTAACGGTTCCTAGAGTCATCAATACTTTCAATATTAGCTAACAATTATCTTGTCAACTGAAAGAAATGTTTATCGTGATATTACAATCGTTTTTTACGTTGACACATGTTTGACTTATTCCAAAGAAATGGAGATAAATAAGCTCAAAGTGCGGGTATAGAGTGTGTGTCTATTAGAGCGTATACAGTACAACGGCACCTATACTCACACTTTGAGCTCAATTATCTCAATTTCTGTGAAAGATATTGAAACTTTGTCAATTTATAAAATGTTAGACACGACATTATTAACATTTTCACAGTTCACAGATTTTCCATATCTTCCACAGAAATTGAGATAATTGAGCTTAACGCTCACGTATAATGTCGACTTCTATCAGATCAAATATGGTATACTGTCACTTGGAGCTCAAATATCTCAATTTCTGTAAAAGGTATCATTAATTTGTCAACTGATAAAATGTTTGTCACAATTTTACAAACATTTTTACAGTTTGGAAATTTTCTATACCTTCTACAGAAAGCGAGATAATAGAGCTCGAAGAAGGGTGGGTTTCTATTAGATCGAGTACAGTATAACGCCACCAATACTTTCACACTGCGCTCATTTATCTCAATTTTTGTAGTATCTACCAATAATTTGTCAATTGATAAAATTGTTATCGGAATATAATCAATATTTCATCAGTTGACAAATTTTTTATATCTCCTTCTGAAATTAAGATAATTGAGCTCAAAGTGTAAGTGTAAAGATGGTTTTCCATTTACAAAAGTGAGATGAAAATGGAAGAGTTCAAAACACTTAATTACTTAAACAACTTCATTGAATTGAATTCATGGTAATTCGATAATAACCTTCTAGAATAATACTGTATTTCTTGGAGCCCCCGTCCAACCAGGAAACTTTGAGCTCCGTTATTTTAATTTTCATGAGAGATAACAAAACTTTGTTAATGAAATAAATATTTTTCATACTATCACCAACATTTTATTCGTTAACACATTCTTGATATATTTTCTAGAAATTGAGATAAATGAACTCACCGTTGACGGTTTGGTTGAGTTTTTATTAGAGGGAATATTCATTTCACAGATAAACGTTTTTTTACAAAAAAAATTATCTGATAGAAACTCAGAAACTCAAAAATCCTTCTCTTAGCTCCACTTGCTGTTTTTTTTGTGTCCCAAAGTTTGCTCGAGTTGGAGACATTTTCTCGGTTAGAAATGCCAACCGCTAAACCGCTTGTTTGCCGAACTACACTGAACTTTAAAGAAGCCTTGTAACAAACAAATGTTTTCTTTCTTTCTCAGGTAAGTGCGGAGGACTATCACTAATCCCACTCATGTGATATTTTGCTGACATCAAACATTGCTCAGCGCTTTGAGAAAAGGAGATTTATATATCAAAATCTCTATTCATGCATGACATTATAATGAGGCAAAAAATTATGAAATAAGAGAAGAAAAACTGAAAAATATGGGGTACGAGATACGAGGGATTGGAATACTTTCAGGGGTAATATGTTTTAAAAAAGTAGAATTCAACTTCAATCAATTTAAATTGGAAGAAATGTGAACATATTTTCTCGCTGCCAGATAGTCGACGACCTGAAAACAGAAAGAATTGTTTATGGGGTAAAAACAAACGAATACCTTTTGTCTCAAGGTTTTTGCAGCAGTCTCCAGTAATGGTGTTGTTAGTTTGAAGGAGATTTTCATCTGTCAAATTATTTTTCATTATATCAGATGACTAGTTTAAAATCCCACCGGTAGGACGAAACTGTGGACAACACCAGGATTCAAATTATTGATTTTGTAGGGAACTGTCTTTCCGCTGATTTTGTAGCGATTTCCAGACAAGTCAAAGTATGGCCCAAAATCCTCGATGAGCACAGATTCGGGGTGGTACTAAAAATAAATGTATTCTGGTGGACATATATTTTTGATTACTTGAAGATCGATTGAATCCATAAGACATTTAGCTCCAGAGTTTTCACATCCAGAGTGAACCTGAAAACCTTTTTTCAATAAAATTCACTTTTTCGATTCTTACTGCTTCAATCACATCATCCTTTGCTTTCTCATACGCATCATCCGCATCAACGGCTTGGTCATTAACCCCACAACTAGGAATGCAAAACGTCCAATGAACCGGTGGGGAGAAGGTGATGTTCATGGCAATATTATCCACTGGTTTCTGAAATGAAAAAAAAGAGGGTCAGTGGAAAATAGGGAATAAGTCCCTCGGTGATCAAAATCGGCTGAGATGTTGCTGGAAGAGCCAATGGGCGGAACATATCGAAAAGCGAGAATCGCTGCTTCAACTTCTCATTGTGAAGTGGGATGATGCTGTCTCTGGAACGATTGAATGTAATCTTTTCAATTTGTTTCTGTTGAAAATCGATGAATTATCAGTATACAGTGTTTGCAATAATAGAACGCCGCCTTACATTCTTACTTTGAGCTCATTTATCTCAATTTCTGGCAAGTTATCAAAAATCTGCCCACTGTGAAAGTGTTAGCGATACAGTGCGCGTCATAATGATAGCACCACCCCATTTTTTGAGGTTTTCAGAAAAAATTAAAAAGTTAAAGCAAAATGGCTATTTTCATTAGATTCAGAATCCCAAAAAACCTATCTGTACCCAGAACCAAGTGCCAGTCAAGTGTTTTAAGACTACAGTAACCAAAAGTCTCTCTTCACACCGCGTCATAATGATAGCGCCACCCTGGAAAACGGAAAATCTCATGTTTATTTGAGAAATAAATTGAGAATTTTTTGTTGGAATTCGTTAAAGTGGTTTTGAAACAGTCTATTTTGACAGTTTGCACGAAAATTGATGTCTCTATTTAATTTTTAGGGAAAATTATTTTCCGACATTTTCGTAATTTTCTGGGTTTTTGGATTGAATCTTGAATAACTTTGCTCCTGAGTGAAATTTTGAGCTGAAATGCATTGTTGGAATTCGTTAAAGTGGTTTTGAAACAGTCTATTTTGACAGTTTGCACGAAAATTGATGTCTCTATTCAATTTTTAGGAAAAATTATTTTCCGACATTTTCGTAATTTTCTGGGTTTTTGGATTGAATCTTGAATAACTTTGCTCCTGAGTGAAATTTTGAGCTGAAATGCATTGGAAATATTTTGCTTGACTGGGTTCAGGGTACACATAGGTTTTTTAGGATGCTGAATCTAATGGCATCAGCCGTTTTTCTCCACAATTTTTAGTTTATCCGAAAACCTCAAAAAATGGGGTGGTGCTATCATTATGACGCGCACTGTATAATGACAAGACTTTCATCAGTTGACATGTTTGTTATTGCTTTCATAGAAATCGAGATGATTGAGCTCAAACTATAAGTGTAGATTGGCAAAATTTACATGATGTATAACATTTGAATGTAATTTGAATGAATCGTTTAAAAATTCAAAGTGACCGATTGAAAATTGAATTTTGCTTATTTATAAAACCAGAAAAAAGTTTTAAAAAAGTTTTTTAAAAGTATTTTATGAAAGTGCGGGTTTCATTATCCAATTAATAAGGCGTATGTATAAGAACAAGGGATTTTTAGAAGCCTGTCTACCAAAAATTGAAATTCTTGAGTAAGAAAGATAACCTACGCCAAAAATCATACTATAAACGAATTTATGAAACACAATCTACCGTAAAAACTTCAAAAATTGACTCGCTCGAACCGTCCACTTTTAGTCAATTTATCTCAATTCCTGTTATAGAAATTCCGTCAACCAACATAATTCTTATGATGTTATAATAAAATTTCGTCAAGTGACCGTTTTTTCATATCTTTTACAGGAACAGAATTAAAATTTCCCAAATTTGACTGCTCGGGGCATTCTATTTTGTCTACAGTATTCAGAAAAAAGGTTCAGAAATTATCATGTTTCGAAAATTCATATATAGTTTTTTGTATGTTAACTAGTCCGTTCTTAGAATCATGAGCAAACCCTTGAAATCACACGTTTGATTCTAACTCACGTCAAAACTATATATCTGAAGCACTGATCGTTTCCAAGCGGCAACGATGTGCTGAAACTAAAGCTCAGTATTCAGAATGGCTTTCCAGTTTCAAAAATGTCTAGCAGCCATTCTTTTAGGTGACGATTAGTCCGTTTTCTGCTCAACGTGACAAGCTTACAACGACTTTGAACTCACTTCTGAATATCCACCGGCTCATCTGCATAATCATGGGATTGCGGTATTGGTTGATCCACCTGGAAGGCTATAGGCGGAAGTTGTGGGTTGGATAATAATGTTATTGGCGGAGCAGCAGGTGGAAGAAGGGCTACTGGGGGACCTGAAAATGACATTACGTCATAAATAAATTGTTTTACTATCTTACTAATAGCAGGAGTACAGGTTTCTGCAACTCGGATTATGAGGAAAGTGAGTAAATGTAGTTTCATGATTTAATAGATTTAAGAATGTTTTCCGAAAGATGGGTTGTGGTTACGAGTGATGTTTCAATTCCATACTAGTGCTAAAACCATAATGTACAACTATAAAATGGTCCAACATTTGTTGAATGCAAATATTTTGTAGGTTCCTGGGTCAAAGGAAGTTTACACGGTTTGTACACATTTCGTGAGTGATCAGAAAGCAGAATATACAACTTGGCATGTATAGTGCAAATCTTGGGTATTTTGATGATGAACTGTTTTATCGGGGGTGGAAATTTGGTGTTGACAGTGTAGCTAAATTTTGAACTTCTAAAGAATGTGTTGCATATATTTGAATTGAAAAATAATGGTGACGACATAGTGCATATTTTTCTAAACGACAACGTAACATATTACAGAGATCAAAAAGTAATATGAACACAATTCTTTTGGTTTTCAGAGTTCTCGAAGGGCCCTTCTATTAGGGATCTATCGCGACGGTCTTCTAATACAAAGTTTTTGTAATATTTCTTAATAAAAAAAAAGTTTTGTCATAACAACATTAAGGAATATGGATCATTTAATTGAACCAAAGAATCCCAACTCCCTCTGAAAGAACGTCATCAAATAAAACAATTTTTTGGATTTTCGAGTTTTCAGAATTCTCTAAAATGAAAGAATTTTGGCTAAGACGCTTAATAACCGTACTTTTCGGGTCGATATGTTCCAGGATTTGTTTTTGAAATAACCAGAATGAAATGTTATACTTTTCTACCCTAATTGCTTTTATAGATTGCCACTCGATACTTTTTCTTCAAGTTCAATTATCTCGGTTTCTATGAGAGCTATGAAAAATCTATCTACTGAAAAAATATGTATCATATCATCACCAACTTTTTGCCATTTGTCAAAACTTTCATGTCCTTTAAAGAAGCTGAGATAATTTTGCTCAAAGTACACTTATACAGTGGTCTTATTATTAGATTATATACGACAAGTGAAATAACCAGAGCTGTTAGTGAAACAACTTCTTTGGTCCCCTTTGCCTTTGTTCATACCATTTCAAAGCTTTTACTCCTTTAAGGTTTTGACCCCGAAAATTATTCGGACAAAAAATGACACAAAGTTAATTCAGCCAAATTGGTTTAGGCTAACAGGGTGTTACTAGCACACCGAATCAAATTAACTGCAAAAATGCTAAATCTAAGCTTTTGGGGGTAGAAATGCAAGTATTACCCAACCACGTCTCTCCCCAACCTAAGCTCATTACTAATTCAGTACAATTCTGTTTATTTTCGCAGCAAAAAAGAACATTTACATGCATTTCGAGTGTCATGTCCATTTGACCTTTCACCCATCTACTCTTTTTTCTCCTTTTCTGTTCTTCGCTGTTTTTATGTTCTCTATTTGATGGTTGCTTCAATTTTAGACAGTGTTAGAAACACTGACGTTGGCAGATTGCCAGAAACGGCTGTTATCAGTTTGGGCAAACATAGTGAGTTTGAAATAATAATGCGGGGTGTTTGTTTCAGTTGTTTCAATAGCAAAATAATTGTACTTTTTGGTTTTGAAGACACAAAAGGTTGTTGAAAGTACATTTGAAAGTAAAGAAACATGTGATTTTCTTTAGGTACCGTATAAACTTTCCTCAACTTCACTTTCTCTTGATCTTTCACTTTTTCAACAATTGATCCGTCGTCATCCATTTCTTTCTCTCTGTCTCTTACATCCATTTGATTCTCTTAATTCCCTATTTCTATGCCATAACTGTCATTGCGGATTTCTCTGCTTGTTCGTCTCCAAAGTACTTTCCATTCCGAATTCTCTCTTCTTTCCCAAAACTTTCACCGCATTTCGTTTCGTTTTGATCATTTCAATTTCTTTCAATATTCTCTAATGTAGGTGGTCTTAATTGGATAGAGAATCTTTTGAATCGTCCAACCAAGGTCGCTTCGCTCCTAGATACAATTTAGTGGCCAGAACAACGTCTATAGTTTTTCAATGTTGCCAGTATTGCGCCGATTTGTTTAGTTTGGATAGGGAAGATACACCCCATATTAGCTCAAATTTCGCTTGTACTATAGTTCAAACATTTTGAAATGAGTGTTTCGATACTTCTATTGATCTTTGCTGTAAAAACTAGTTTCAAGTTGTATTTCATAGTTTTGAAATTGTTGGGGAACTTCATAAGGGACTATTATGATCAGTTTTTGTTATTTCAGTATGAAATAGTCAATTCCAGCGTTTTGAAAAATATTATTTTTCCAGAATTTTTCCGATACTTTGAATATTACCATTAGCTTTATCAACCAATTTTTTTATTTGCCAAGTTTCCTTCTTATTAAAAAAATTATGTATAGTGAACACTAATTTAATGATTTTCAAACGTTACTTTGAGCCCACACATCTCATTTCCGGTAGAAGATCTTGGAAAATGCTCAAGAGATAAAATGTTACCCACATTATCACCAATATTTTATCAGTTGAAAGGTTTCAGATATTTTGTATAGAAACCAAAATAATTGAGCTCAAAGTGAATGTGTAATGAGTGGGCTTTTAGAGCGAATACGGTAAATTAACTTTGATTTTTGACATTTCAAAACACTTTGATGGATTTTCACAAAAAATTTGTCAATTACAAAATTGAAGCTCTAATTTCGTTTAGTGAGCTCTGAAATTATTAGACAAATCGAAAAAGTTTGAATTACTTTTTCAGGATTCTAAAAGTTACTAATTTTCATGGAGAAGTCCAAAATTTGTTATACTTTTTCCTTGAAACTGAAACTGAACTATTAAAACGCTTTATTAGTCTCTCCCTCTGGCCAAAAGTCATTCCAGCCTGTCTTATCAAATGTCGTCACAGCCATTATCAGTATTTTTTTTTGAATTCCCTCTCCTAGTTTTGTGGCATTCTGATTCTTTTGAGAAACAAAATGAGAAAAAAAAAACATAAACCCGCGGAAAGACTAATAAGAGTAACCAAAACACGAAGAATATAAATCTGAGACCGCGCGAAACTAGAAAAACAAAGTCTTAAAAGGTGCGAATCTTCATTTTCACTTCCTCTCTTATTTTTCGTCACATCGTGTCTGTGTTCCTGGAACGTTTAGCAAGTTGTTTTCCTACCCGTCGTCGCCCCCTAAATTAAGTGTCGAGAGTGTGCCTAATCCTCCAGCATTTTCTCCAGTGTTTCCTTTTTCCGCTTGGCACACCACCAGCGTTCTCTGTCTTGTACACACACACATCCATGCTCGGAATGCTCATTTATGTATGTTCGTGTCGAGAATCGAACGTTCTGCGTCTTAGAAATGAAAGATTTATGACCTAGAATTTGCACTCTCTTGCTCCGTCGTGTATCCTTTACATTTTTCTTGTTGGCTACATTTTGCACCTTCTTTACAGTCATAAATTTTGGATTTTGGATCAAAAAATAATATCACAGACTCCCCATTAAAAACAAGGCATTAGGAAATGAATTAATCCAAAAAATCGGATTTCAAGACTAGAGTCATTACGTGTAGGGTGTTAGAAAATTAAAACTACACATAATCGGACAAATATTATTTGTCGTAGTCTTATTACTGTAATTCTGCTATTTTCTCAGTTTCGTCCTCAGTTGAAGCTTAAGGCAATTGAAATCGTTTGAAGTCAGAATCGGCTTGGAATTGATTGAAATTGCCATAAAAGTCTCGCGTTTTATGTGGAATCTTGTAATTAAAAGAACACGGAAAGCGGAATTCGGAATGAGTGTGATAGATGAATTGTGACGTCGTTTCATTTTTTCTGAAATTCGTTTTTTGAATTCTTGACCTTTGTGCTTCTCATTTTCAATTCATTCCAGACGTTTTCATTTTTCATACACGGCTAAGTTTTAAAACTGTCAATTTGTATTTTTAGGTATTTTATCAAAAATCTGAGTCCTTGGTTATTTCGAAAAATCTTAATTTTAACATTTTGGAAATTTTTACTTATTTCGAAAAATTATAGAAATGACAATTTTTGGGAAAATTATAGTTTTGAAGAGTGTTCAATGATTTGATAATTTTGAAATGTTCTTATTATTTGAATTTAAAAAATTGTCTTATATTGAAAATTTTCTATAATTTGTGAATTTGAAATATTTTCAATTTTTAATTTTAAAACATTAATATTTTTGAGGACTGCCAAATTTTGACAAACTTCAATAATTTAATAGTGTTTATAATTTCGGAGAGTATATCTTTGAATAATTCAAAAACCTGATAATATGAAAAAAATATATATATATATATAGTTTGTCCAATTCTCGCCACTTCTTCTAAATTTTCAATTTTTGAGTTTGAATAGTTTCATTGTTTTGATTTTTCGACAAAATATGACCTTAAACACAATTTATTTATTTAAAAACTTTTAAACTTTTTTTTTAATTCTATCATCTAAAAGTTTTAAAAAAAGTTTAGTTTTGAAAAACTTCATTATTTGAAAGAAAATCAGTAATTTCATAAGATTGGTAGATTTCGATGACTTCTAAATATTTTAATAACCAATTTTGATATTTTAAAAAAGTAATGAATTGAATAATTCTGTGAGGTGTTTCAATTTTGACAATTTTAGATGATTTTTGCCTAGTTTGAATAATTTTAAACTTTCATAATTTTCGAAATTGTATAAACATGACAGTTCTATGCACTTCCGGTCAGTATGACACCTCATAACAAAAACCGAACAGCTGTTTTATGATTCTAATTAGATAATAAAAACACAAAAAACATGTTTCCATTGGTTCGTTATCTTTCTCTCTCTCCCCGTTACAATGAGACCCTCGTTGCCAAAAAGTTTCAAGTCCCAACATGTGATGATGCTTCCCGGATTGGAGACGGAGAGGGATCGCCACTTCACTGTCTCTTTGTGTTTTCATTCAACAGTCTATGTACACAAAAAACACACATACATACACAACCGCCATTCACTCTCATTTCGCATGTTATTGATCAATGTTCGATTTTTTGTTGTGCATAGCTTCCGTTCTTAATTACGAATTTAATTAATTTCCTGATTTTAAATTCCTGATTTTTTTTTCTGAATTTCACTGATTTTAAATTCCTGATTTTTTTTTCTAAATTTCAGCGGCATAAATTTTGAGTTGCAACAGTTCACTTTTTCATTCTTTTTTTTGCTTTTTGCTCTAACATAAACAAAAAAAAACCAAAAACTTTGTTCAACTCTCTCTCGAGAGCCAAGATCAAATATTAACCATATTCAATATATGTTTATAAGCCTCCTCGTCCTTGTCTCCTTGTTTAAAAGATACAATCATGGAAATCCTCTCTCTCCATTGTCCTTTTTTGTTCCGTTCTTTACACATGTTTCACTTTTTCTTCCTCGCCCCAGGAAAAAGAAGAATTTTGTAGATTTCTAGGTAGGAAAAAGGGGGAATCACGCCGAGAAAAAATAATTACAAATCTTTGAAAAGAGAAACCGGTTCCACATGATGATGATGATGAGGATGGCGGGTCGAGAATGGCGGGAAAAAGTTCCAGAGAGAAAGAGATCGAGAGAATAAAATAAAATAGAGTAAAGGTTAAAAGGCGCGGCGACGCACAGTCGTTAAATTTCCAAACTGATTGGGTAGTTTTGCCAATTTTTCGATTTCGAGGCATTTTTGGGACATAATTAGCCAATTTTTTCGAGATTTTTTTTTCTTTAAAAATCAAACTTTTGTGTCTTCTTGTGTCCGGCCAAATTTGAAAGACACAAAAAAACGGAAAGACTGTGTTTTTCGTCCCCACCCCAGTACTTTCTCCTTTTTAGCCCACCCGCGCGCGTCAAGTATTAGTGGATCAAAAACCGTTGTCCTTATCGTGCCTTATCCATTTCTCTCTTGTATTCATCGCCTTTTTATATTCTCCCAATGTGTCTACCGTTTTTTTTTCATCCTCTGAATGACTTTTATAGATTCCTTTCTATATTTTCAAAATTCTGCAGCTTGCATCTAACCCAAAATCTTTTGCCTAAATTTAAACCTTTAAAGATATTGAACTGCAAATACAAAAGACAAATTAGCGCCAGAATTTCATCTCCTTCCTAAACAATTGTTGTTATCAATCAATCAATAATCGTCTTTTGATTCTTCTCCAATGAGTTGTATCAACCCTCTCCAGGGGTAATAGTACACGAAACGTGGAGATATCGGACAAAATCATCGGTCGAATTTCATGGAGTATGTAAAATCGAGAGCGCTTCAGGCGCATCGACGAAAATCAACCGACAGGTGTGTCTCATTGGCGCTAAAGAGAGAGAGAGAAAGAGAAAGAGAATGCTGGTAGCCAACCGGGCCCTCCCGATGCCCCTCTGATGCTAGGCGGTGGCCCCTTTTGCGCACAACTACTCTCACACGTAATTTGTTTGACCTCTCCCTGGCGCGCCAATGGAGGGAGAAGAAACCACTTGTAATCTTTAAACTATCTCGGATTTTTGTACTATTTGTATGGAGTGTGAGTGTGAGTTGGGGAGAGAGGGAGAGCGTGAGTTAGAGAAATGTACGGTTTTGAAAAAAAAATTTTCTAAATAGTCTCTTTTCCTCTGCTCCGCACACATGTTGCACTATTTTCGCGGGGTAGGTCAGCAGCAACTGCAGCGCGGGAGATGGTTCAACAATACTCCACCTATGTTTTGTGACGTACTTATTCAGTCCTCACCGAAAATCAATCTTTTTACCCGTCCCCGAGAGCACAAACCGACTTTTCAAGATGTTCTTTTGTTTGTGTGAAACGGAACTTTTTACATTTTCCACGTTTCACCGTTTTTTGCAAACTTGATCACCAACTTTGTTTCTTTTTTAGTTTTTTGAGAATTCCTTGATTTTTCTTCTCTGAACATGCCATTAAAATAGACCCCTATCTTTTATTCTCTTTTCTTATCAAATTGCCGAGGAAATACCCCCATACGTGCAGTTGACTACGTTCCTTAATACACACTACAATTGTCTATTTTGAAATGAGAAATCCATCATGGAGCGTTTTGTCTAATTGGCTTCAGTGAGTGATTGATGAATTGGTTGGAACTGTATAAAATAACGGAAGTCATCAAGTTTGATCTTTTTATTTCAAAATTTTGGCATTTCAATTTGAGATTTTAATTTTAGCATTGTTTCAGTATACCTGAAAAATCAGGGCTTGGCCATCTTACCGGGTTGATCCGGAGATCATTACCACTGGGTATCTCATTTTTGAAGGAAATTCTGAATTTTCCGCAATTTCAGAATTTTGTAATCATGAGATTTTTAACGACACCCCGTTCTTTGCAAATGTTTTAGCATAAATTTGTTTGTTTAGTGAAAATAATTTGTATGATTTTCTTTTTTCAATGCGAAATCCAGATTTTTTTTCAATTCTGAAAAATTCTGAAATTTTAGAAATTTCAAAATTTTATAAGAATAATATTTTCCAACCACACTTCGTTTCTTGCAAATTTTTGCTTTAGCTGCAATTTTAATGACTTTTTGACAATAATATACTAACAGGTCTTTTTCAGAATTCCAAGAGGAAACCAATATTTTTTCAAATCTGAAAAAAATTCTGAAAATTTTGAATTTTCAAAACTTTTTATAAACAATATTTTTCAGTATACTCCGTTTATTGTTTGCAAATTTTAGCTAAAATGCAAAAATTTTGTTTTCTTGTTTTTCAAAACAATGATTTATCAAAATTCATTTTAGGATTTCAAAATAATGATTCCAGTTTTCACCTTGGAGTCCGACTTTTTTTTCCCTCGCAATTCTGAAAAAAATTGTTTCCATGTCCCTATCTTTTTACCACTGAATAATTCACTAGCGGTGAGCGTTGGAGTATGAGTAACATCATATGAAGCTATACGGAACAAACTACATCATGCACTTTAGTCATTTCTCGTCTATTCAGCATGTTCCAAAGCAATTCTTTTCCCCGCTTTTTTGTCTGACGAAAAAATGTTTCACAATTTCATTTCCTAGGATTAACACCAGACAAAATGAAGTGTCTAGGAACACAAACTCCAAAAATAGAGGGAATGAGTAATGTAGTGGGACAATGTGATTTCTAATATTTTTTTTCTGATTTCGAAAACAAAAATTCTGCTTAAAACCGTTCGTTTTTTCCCATCAAACTAGAAATATGGCTGTTGATGTCAATATCAATAGGTTTAACTTTTTTTCCCAGGCGTTTTTTCTTCTTTCATTCTTTGCTCTCACCCCATTCACACGAATTTCAGTTCCTTTTCTGCCTACCCACGACATTTCTATTTTTCTTTCTTGCAAAATTAAGCTTTTTTTTTCTCAAAATTTTCATGATTGAATCCAATTTTGCAGGTTCCCGAGAATTGTGTTATTTTGGCCCATGTTGAGGATTAAACTGCAATTGTGAATGACGAGATTCTCTGTAAGCGCCAACAATGCCGAATAATAGTGAGTGGCTTCTCGCTTTTTGGGGTGTCAAAAAAAATGGAAAAAATAGGGGGAAAAATGGGAAGAATAGTTTCCGATGGAAAACTCATAAAAGTTGAGAGGTTTTCTTCCGCAATGCCTTCTTTTCGATTCCAACTCGAAACTTTATTTTTTTAAGAAATTTTCAGAAATACCTAGTTGGAAAAAGTTAAGATTGGAAAAATTCGATAATTCGTGAAAACAAAAACTATTGAAATTTCAAGCGAGTATTCGTTTGCAATTCTAAGAAACGGAATTTAGAAATTTATAACTGGCTCATCGACTGAAAAAATTATGAAAATTTAATTAGCATAGAACGGAGTATCGTAGCAAATTTTCTTTAAACGTGGTGTGCGTTGAACTTAATATGTGCAGAAAAATATTTGAATTCACACAGAACTTTCAAAAAAAAAAGTTAAAATCAGAAAACCACATCAAAAAATCGATTTTTTCAAATTCAGGTTGTTTTCGTACAATTTTCGATCGGTTTTTTCTCAGAAAATTCAATTTTTTTCATTTCTAAAAACATTATTTTCGATAAATAAAAAACGAACTCTGATATAAATTACCTCCGCCACTTTTGAATAAAAATTCGAATCCGATTTATCTGAGTTCGATAGGTGTTTATCACAAATTTTTCAAAGATGAGATACTCGAAGAATAAATGAGCTGGGTCAGCTACAATTTTTATGGCCTTCCCCAACTGTCTTACTGTATGTCGCGGTTCCTTTCTTTTAATTATTTCCCAAACGACCTAATGAAACTAAAGTACCGTAGTTTCTGGTCAAACCGGAAAAGAATTTTCTTCGGTATCTCAACTTTTTTCACCCAAAAAAAATTTCTCGAGTGGTCTCCTGACCTTTCCCATGCCTCCCAAACCAGTTTTCACTACAAAAAACATTATATAGAGATCACAACTTTCTCCATTTCCGTCATTACTGTATCTCTGACCAAAGCAAAATGTGAAACTTTTCATTTCCAAGAAATGCCGGAAATCTAATCAAAAAGGAATAATTTGTTTTAGAAGGCTCTCACAAGACCAAAAGTCTCGAAGTCACTTTCATGTAAATATATTCCAAAATGAGCTTCCTGCATTTCTGTTTCCCTGGATTCCCGCATTTATTCCCGTCAATCCAGGAAGGAAAGCAAAAAAAAGTGCAACATTGAGCACAGAGACAAAAGTTCAATTCGGTCCCTTCCGCCATCCGCGCTTACATCTTTTTTTTGTGCCAAATGTTTAGTCCCAACGCTTTTTTCTCTTCTTTGCTCCACCATTTTTTTCTTTTTAGGATCTTCCTTGTAGAAAAAAAAAAGAAAGACAAACTGACAGCTGGGTCCCTATTTCTTCTCTTTTTTCGTTTTTTTTTCTTTTCATTCTTTTCTATTCTTCCCAGTGTCTTTTTCGAAAGTCGTGTTGTTGGAAAGATCCCTACTTCACTCCCAGTGTGTGTTTAAAATCAATCGGACCACCTGTTTTCAAACTTTTCGCTTGTCGCCCGAGGTTATATCCCTCTTGGACATGCATTCTATCTTTTGGGCCGCATTTCTTGAGTGGCGTCAGCTGTTTTCACCTGCGTTGACTTGAACTTGAGCCCAGCCAACAATTTTTGTGCTTCTACTTTTGATCGATTCGTTTTTACACACTGAGGAAACGTTTTCGGGGGGTGTCATCATCATGAAATTTTGAGAAGAGGACGCGAAAGTGACATCAACTATTCATATTCTTCCAGTTTTTCCTTTTCCCATCTCTTTTCATTTTTTCTTCTTCTCCAAATACATTTGGTAAGATGAAAGCACAAAAATGCTTATAACTAAACTAGAATGTTCAAAAGATGAGTTTTTTTCCTTTTCCACACATCTGGATAGAAAATCAATCCCAATTCTTTTCTAGTTAACACATAGCCTACTTACTTGACCCGGAACTTTTAGAAAAAAGTCAAAAAATCACGTTTGACTCAGAATATATTACAAGTCGGCGTGGAATCCCTTGTTTCAGCCGGCGACTCTTTGCGTCATGATCTTCTGCATTTTAGGCTCAAATTCATCATTATTCTAATCCTCCCTTTAAGCCTGGTCATTTTTAACACCCCCAAATTTCTGAGAATTGTGTTCTGAGTACAATCTCTTGTCTGGAGCTATTTTTCTATATTTTCAGCTATTTGAGACTCGCATTTATTATTTTGAAGTCAGAAGAAGCAGCTGAAACACAACGTATTACTAATGGAAATGTCGAACAGCGTCAAGCTTAGACTGGTACATTTTGCGAGCTATACCTTGTTTTGAGATCCTTAATTCAAGTTTCAACATTCTTTAAAACCATGAGTTCACCGAAATCCTTTTTTCTCCATCGAAAGTTTGCGATATCCAGAATTTGAGCTTCAAATCAAAAAAGGGTGTCTACCAAGAATTAGGTTATCAGGCTTCCTACTCAAATTTTGTTTTCTATTCTTCTCCGCATTCTCTGACTCAACTCTCGAAAAAAAAAGCTTAGCCCATTGAACCATAAGACGACTATAAGTGGTGACTTTGTGAGAAGAAATCGCTTCCTTTTTTTCAAGATTTTTTTTCTTTTTCCGTTTTCTCGCTTCCTCCACTCGCCGCTTTCTGAATATGACGGCTTCATTTAGTAGGAAGTTCCTTGAATTGGCTCCCATCATCTGCACCATGCGACGAGGGAAAGAGATGGAAGAGTATCGTCTATTTTTCCCCACGGAGTCAAGTTTTTTTCTTGCCTCTCTTGCCTAACTTTTCGGTTCTTCTTTCTTTTTTTTCTTCTTGCTCTTTGTGTTGATGGAAATTGACCAAAGTTTTTTTGTGAGCACAGTTCTTGGCCAAACAAGTTTTTCTTCCGTGAGTATTGAGAAAAATGGTTTCTATCTATATAGTTTACTTTCTGATCTGTCTTTAAAAGTTCGGTTTCACTGTCTCCTTTTTTTGTAACTTAAGCCATGGAAACTGTTAGGTCCATAATATTTTATTCTATATCTCCTGCTGAAAAATAGGGCTCTTTTGTGCTTTTTCATTTCATTTTTATCGCTTTTTCGGAAAATATAGCTCAGAGTCTGGTTTTTTTTCTAAAACTTTTCAAACATGAAAGGTTGGGAACGTTATTTTTCCAATGAGACTACTTTTTGAGTGGAGCTGAGACGCCTAGAGTGTTGTTGGGCACTTGTAGTCTGATCTGGACGTTTGAGAGCCAAAAAATCGGAATATTCAGTAGAGAGTTTCAATGATTTTATTTCAAAAACTTCAAAATCATAAAAATCCGCGAAAATCGTTAAAAAAGCTTTAAATTATTATCATTGAAAGTAGTTTCAGGTCCATTAAGAACTTTTTGACCAGTTCAGCGTTATGAGTTTTTTTTTTCTAAAATTTTGTTATATTCAAAATTTTTTATTCAAATACATTTTTTATCTAATATCATTGTATTCTGGCTCATATGAAACTTAAAAACACATTTTTTGATTACAAAGGACATATGAGGTGTTTCAGAAACTACAGTAGTCCATAACTGCAATTTTTGTAATTTCAAAAAAATTATAATGAGGCAAACCATTTTGTTCTAAAACCACTAAAACAGTAACCCTGACCATCAACTTTGAGCCAATATTTCTTGGTCTCTGTAAAATATATCAAAAAATTGTCAACTAACAAAATATTTCAAATATTACAATAAGTATTTGATAAGCTGTTTATGTTTTAATATATCTTGAAGGAACCAAAACAAATTGGCGCAAAGTTGACAATAAACACTTTGGATTGAATACGTTTTTTGTTTCAGAATCTCTAAAAAAGAAAAATTTGATTTCTGGACTACTGTAGTTTCTGAATCATGCTCTATTATTCATATTGTTCAAAAACATATTTTCAAGTTCAGCCCCAAATATCTTAAATTGAGTAAACCTAAATTCTGACTCATCTTGTCTTCCAAATCAATTTGTAACATGTTTGGCATCACAAATCTCAATTTGATATAAATCAGTCTCCCTTTCCATCGCTAGGATTCATTCATATGACCTCCAATATATTTTTTTTTGGTTGCCGTCTCAATCTTTGAACGCCTACAGTCCTGTCTTCTCCAATTTTTTTGTTATCACCCCCGTCCCCCACCCATGAATTGGATGTCTCTCGTTCCTTCCGTTTTATTTTTCCCTACAGATAATTTTTCTGTGTCCCGACCACACCTTCTAACGATGAATAGTAGTCCTTGGCCACGCAATGCGCCCCAAGCAGTAACTCCATTCTCGGTCAGAACTTTTTTGCGCCTCGTGCCCAAGCAATTTGGGCCGGCCTACGTGCCGGAGAGAGAGAGAGGGCGCCGCCAATTCTCCCGTTTCTTTTTTCTCTGTCTTCGGGAGGGACTCGCCGACTCCGCCCCTTTTCTGGGCAGGAAACGCAAAAGACACACATACACGCCAGTCTTTCCTTCTCTTCTTCTTCAATTCTCTTTTTTCCACGGAGCTGACACATACACATACACACAAAGTAGCTGGGTTTTAGGCCCCAGAGCCCCAATGCATTTTTTTCCTTCCTCCTTCTATCACTCTTCCTTCTCTTCGAGACCCACAGTTGTGTCGAGTTTCATTCCAAACGGTCTCTCACCTCCTTTTTTTCCAACCCAAACCTTTCGAACTCTCAGCTTTTTTTCTTCCCATCTCTACTTCCGACTACTACCAAACTCTTTGCTCTCTCACACTCGTCTCTCAGAAGTTTCCGGACCCTCCAAAATTTTTTCTTCTTCTTTTCATCTTTTTTTCTGGTTCCTTCGTTTTCTTTTCTCGGAAAACTTCTTTGCACTTTTCGAAAGGTCACAAATTTTAGAAATTACTGTACTCGTGTACCAATGATGCTCGTACCGCCCGTATCGATGATAATGTACCATGAGCTACCATCCATCAAAAACAAAAGTGAGTACCCTTCCGACTATGTGATCTTAGTTCTAGGAAGATGTGTAGACTGAAAACACATATAGACACGAGCTCCATATAGGAACATTTTAGGCAAGAGACCCTCAAAAAAGAGAGAGTAAGCAAGTAACGAATTCTGAATTTTTTTCGGGATACCAAAATAGAAAGGTCATTCGATTCGATGATCGTTGAATGGGAAAAAAACTAGAACTTCCTTCCGGAACCAGGAAGAACACCTGCTATTCTTGTGAAAGAAAATCTAGGAGACACGAGCAAATAATATTATTCATTAAGACGAAAACTGAGAAAAAAAAACATGACGCATATCTGTTCGGTTTTGAGCATACAAACAAGATTATGGTTCACACAAACAAAACAAATGAGAGGAAAATCTCAAAATAGCTTGAGAACCTTTTTTGATTTGGTTTCAATTTTTCATGTTTGAAAAATGTCGAGAACTCAAAAGTACAATTTTTTTAGGCTTCGATAATTGGGTGAGATGTAGATCTAGTCAAAATTTACAAGTTGAAATCAAATTAACCTATATCTCTCAAGTTCTTAAACTTTTAATTGGAAAAAAGACTGCTTCTGACAATTATTTTTATATTCTGAGTTCTTCGTAACTATCTGAAATAACGGTTTCAAATGATGATAATTTATCTGTTAAAAACTGTAAAGGCTCCATCCACCATATACACCTGAAGTTTGAGCTCAATTATCTCAATTTCTATGAGAGATACTAATCATTTGGCAACTGATAAAATATTTTTCATAATGTGGTAAAAATTTTTGCAGTTTATAGATTTTTGTTATCTCGTTCAGTAGTTGAGGTATTTCATCTTGAAGTGGAGCTCTGTAAAACCTGTAAAAAAATAGCTCGCACAGTTTTGAGCTCAATTATCTAAATACCTGTGCAAGATATCGAAAACATGTCAACTAAAAAAAATTCTGATATTATGATAAACTGTTTATCAGTTGACACGTTTTCAATATCTGCGAAAGAAACCGAAAAAAAACTGGTCCAACTTGAAAGTGTGGTGAGACTCCTATCACAAACTTCACAGTATTTTGTTTCCAAATCAATTTTCCAATTTAATTTTTTTTTCAGAAAGGGAAAAAATCCCGGAAGGTACGCTGTGTGTGGTATGCAGCGATCTGGCGAGCGGTATTCATTATTCGGTGGCAAGCTGCAACGGCTGCAAGACGTTCTTCCGACGGGCTCTGGTTGTAAGTCTTTCATATTCAAAAGCTGAAAAACTGAAAAAAATGTAGTTTGCCCTTGACATTGCTCTTGAATTGCGAGGTCAAGATTAACGAGCTGTGCATCTGAGGCATTCATCCTGAAAAAGAGCGAAATCAAGCGTTGTGTGTGTGTTTGTGTGAGATGACATTTTTTCTCCATCCTCTTCCTTCCTTGGGACCCTCCCAGGCTTTTTTCATAAATCACTCAAGTGCATCTCTTTCATGATTTGGGAAGAGAATACGTAGCGTGTTTTGGCATTCCTTCCGACTCAAAAAAGTCAGAAAAACGGAAAAAAAGAACACAAAAAACAGTGGCACATCACTAAGTCATGTATGGAAGCTTTAGCTTCAAGTGTATAAGAAATGTAGTTCCTGAAAAAAAGTTCCTCCTAAAACATCTTCTCTCTTTCTGGCTCACGTGCTTCTAAGGAACTCGCAAGTTTTTCTCTTCATAGTGCTCTCGGTTTCTATTTGCTCAAAAGATGTTTCGAGTGTAGAAAAAAAGGGACCTCATTTCGCTGGGCTTGGAAAAAAAAAAAAAAGAAACATGAAAGAAATTGTCGACGATGCGCATTGTTCCGCTCCGAATGTATCAAATTTGCCAGAAGGGTCCCTTTTTTACACAGACACGGAAGCTTGAAACATGAGACAAAACTGACCGGGTTGAGCCTGAAATGATGATTCATGGGTTCGAAAAATGAGCATTTTAGGGAGAAGTCTAAAAAAAACCTAACAAAGTTATTTTCAGAACAAGCAAACATTCACATGTCAATTCACCGGAGATTGTGTAGTAGGAAAGTGTAAGTTCCATGCCTGATACGCTACAGTATCCTATTATTATCATTTTAGCTGTCCGATGCGTTTGCCGGAGTTGTCGACTGAAGAAATGCTTCGACATGGGAATGGACCCAAAGGGTAGGTCTTTTTTTTTTGGAAAAAAAATTAATCCTGGGAGTGTATATGCCAACTTCTAGATGAAATTATAACTTCAACTTCGTGATAAGTTTCTGATTGAGTGACATTATAAAATAATTGAATTACTTTCCTTTCGATTTTTTGGTTAGTTGAACCTTTGGAATGTGAAAAAAAAGGGATG
Source organism: Caenorhabditis nigoni (assembly GCA_027920645.1). NCBI lineage: Eukaryota > Metazoa > Nematoda > Chromadorea > Rhabditida > Rhabditidae > Caenorhabditis > Caenorhabditis nigoni. The sequence goes on from CP115869.1 coordinate 5,090,384, forward strand.
GTTTTTCTTTTTACTTTTTCTCCTAAACGATCTTCGCTTTGAGAAACTAAACGATAAACGTCACGCAGTCCATTCACTTTTATTGGTTCTTCTTGCCAAGGTATTGGTTTTTTGCCTTGGGCAATGAAAACAGATGGAACCGATTTCTTGGGCAAAGGGGGTTAAAAAACGAACACTTCCAAACAAATGGTTATTTTCAGCCATCCAACATGATCGAGACAAAATCCGGTACACAAAAGCGCTCAAGAAAAAGCGGGAAGAAGAAAAACGGTTAAAAGAAGTAGTCATCAAGGAGGAGATTGGTAGTCCACAAAGTATCGCATCGGACACCTACATTAACACATCAACTCCATCATCGAGCACCATGCTTCATTTTATGATTGAACAGGACCATCACTCATCCATGGACCCCGAATCGCAGGTTGGAAGCTGGAACCAAGCTTTACAAGTCCCAAAAACCAAATTTTGCTTTTCAGAACGATGTCAAAGCAGTGATAGAAGATTTATTACGGATAGAGTCGAAAGTGAAGTCACTTAGGAACTCATTTCGGTTCGAGTCACATATCTCAGCGACGTCTTGCATGTACTCGAGGTATGTTTTGTCGTTCAAAAAATAATAAATAAATAAAATAGGCTCAAGTTCCTGGAAAACGTTTTTTTTTGTTAACACTATTTGTTATTGGCTCGGGCTCAATTTTCTTCCGCCTTCTTTTTTATGATCCGTGCACTTCCGTTACTTCTAGCTAATAAGATTAGACGTTCTAAGAACGTCAACAGGATCAAGCTGAAAAGCTTGGGGTCTGAACTAGCTTAGGCGAAAAAATAGAAACGAAGGAAAGGAAGAGTCTCATCTCAAACAAAAAAGAAAATCTGGAACACATATCCTTCTTTCAGCTGTTTACTCGATGACATCACGTATATGGCAGAGAACTCAGCGCCGCATGAGCAACCGGCAGAACCGTTCGAGTGTACAGTAGAAAATTTAAGAGCATGGTTTGGAAGGGATTTGTCGTTGATGCTGGAATGGGGCAAGTGTCTGCCAATTATGGAAGGATTACTGTTGAATGATAAGGTTGGTGGAGCATACGGCATTTTATTTAAAGTAATTTGTCTCTTGGCTTTTCAGTAAAAGTCAGTTTGTTTTAAAATTCCAAAACATTCAAAATGAATTATTGAATTTTTCGTTTTTTTCTTTCAAAATTTCGGTTAAATATAAACTATTGTCTCAATTATCTTTGTTCCTTCGAGAGATATCAAAAATCTGTAAACTGATAAATTGTTTATCATGAAATCACTAACATTTTATCAGTTGACAGATTTTTTATATCTTCCACACGAATCGAGATAGTCGAGCTCACAGTTGATGGCTTGGGCTATAAGAACAAGTACGGTACTTAAGTATTGAGTTCAATTATCTCGATTTCTATAAGAGATATCAGAATTTTGTCAACTAATCAACTGTTTATCACAATATCACCTATATTTTATCATCACATGAATTTGCGGTATCTTTTAATCTAAGTGAGATCAATAAACACGAAGTACAAGAAGTAGATTCGAAAATCCAAAAATCATCAAGAATTTTTTTTTCAGTTCTTCTACAAATTTTTTTAACAAATTAATTGAAATCTGAAACATCTCCATTTTCGTTCTATAACCTCAAATTCAATCAACCCAAATTTCTCTTCTTTCAGCTGGCACTGATGAAAGCCTTCGCCCCAATATTTCCGCTTATTCAATTAGCATTCTACACAAAAAATGAATTTGATTGTGACATTGTAATAAGTGAGTCCGAAAAGATCTAACATTGAAAAACCGATTTTGTCTAGAAATGGAGCCAGACTGCACGCCGAGACCAATCCCGGAGCGTCTCAATTATCCTGACGGCTCATTCATTGAAAAAGGTGACAAGCCGACGAATTCATGGTGAGCTTTTCTTTTTTTTTCAATCTTCTTTGGCTAGTATAAAGATCTTTATCCAGTCTAAAGATTTCCTCATTTTTTTTATCCCGATCTTCTCAATATGGGGGTTTCCAGGGAGGAGATGCACGCGATGTTAATTGACGGATGCTACAAAATGATGCGGCAGCTCAAGATCAAAGAATCAACGTTTGTACTCTACAAGCTTCTGCTTTTCCATAATCCAGGTTAGAATTGATGATGTTGATGATGCTAGGAAGAGAAAAAAGAAGCAAGATAAGAAGAGGGAAGAAGTGTGACGTCAGAGAAAGAGGGAAATTCTGCTGGGAATTTCGTTATTCTTTATACTCTCTTTCTCTATTTTCCAAAGTTCCTCGACGTTTGAAAATGGAAAGCGGCACTTCTGCAAAAAAACCTGACTAACTCAATTGCTCTTTCCAGATGCCGATGGACTCTCCTCACTAGGAAAAAAGACAATTGAAGGCGAAAGGATGCGGCTGCTGACTCAAATGTTCGGCTATCTATCTTCGGAACGAGGAAGAGAGGCACAGACCATTTTCTCGAATCTGCTAATGATGTCAGCGACATTGAGTGTAAGAACGAGCCCCAGAATTTGGAAAAAAAATCAATAATTTTCAGAAAGCGGCGTCATTCATCAAGCGAGTCTTCGACTTCAACCATATCTTCAACCATACCAATGACCTGATAGACCAGTTGATCATAGTTGGACTTTAGAATTTTTTTGGACTTGTCTTCCTTGTATTTAAATTACTCACCTTCTCTCCTCCTCTCATACTCTCTCTCCCGTACATTTCCATGTTTTAATCAAGATCTCGAGAAATCTCCATTGAAATTCTAGTTTGCTTGTTTCGCCCTTTTTTTCAGCATTATTACTTTGTCTCAATGAGATTTCCCAAAGGAGTCACAAGATTTCAATAGAAGCCCATGTATATGCATTTTCCCAGTTTTGTCCCCCTAGTGTCTTCACCTTGCAGTTATGGTTCTCCGTCCAGTTCATTTTTTCTCTCCTTGAAGCTCTTCCTTCATCCAGTTTGCATGAAAAAAAAACACGATAATACGATTGGTATCCGGGTAATTTAGAGACTATATTTTTTGATAGTTTAACAAGATTTCTAATGAATAAAAAAGTGAAACAATATTTTAATTTGTTGCCTTGCCATATATTTATTGGGATAAAGACTTTTACTGTCTTATTTTGATTTTTAAGAATGTTTCAACTGAAAAATAGAGGTGGATTTTGAAAAATTCTGAGTTTCAGTTGAAAGTCTTCCGTGCCAAAATTGTCAGAAATTTTTGGCTTACAGTAAAATCTTGCAATTTCAGAAAATTTTCATTTCAAAGATTACTGTAGTTTTTGTTATCTTGCCCTCAAAAACCAAAAATTTTGACGAACGTTTTTGAGCTACGGTAGAATTTTCAAATTTTGGGATTAATTAAAAAATCCCACATTCAGAGAAGTTTTTAGCACACGATTCCAGAATTTTAGGAATTCGGAAATTCAGATTTTGGAATTTCAAAACGAAAAAATTTCGAGTATAGGACTACAAGTTTTTAGATAACAAACTTTCGATAACCAGCAAAATTTACAAAAAAAATGTATCAACTTTGGCCCAGTTGACTGTGAGCACTAATCAAAGGTCCATATCGTTAACTTTGATTTCAATTATCTCATTTCTCGTGAAAGGTATCAAAAAGTGGTCAACGGACAAAATATTTCTTGTAAAATCAAAAATATTTTATCAATTGACAGATTTGTGATATCTTTCAAAGAAACCGAGATAAATTGGCTCAAAGCTGAATGATTTTTTTTAAACAAAACCGTTCCAATAAATAACAAAGTTGTATTTTTTTTGGAACGGTTTTTTCAAAATTATTGAACTTGTAAAAGTAATTTTGAAATTCTTGAAAATTGAGAAAATATTTCAATTTTACTGTGAAAATCTTGTTAGCTGGAAAAATTTTAATGTATTTTTGCAATCACTAAAAATCCAAAGCTGACAATTTGAATGTCTTTCCTTTACCGTCAAACTTTTCTCTAGAGTTTTTTTCTTTAAAATTCTAAATTAAATTGCAAATCACAAATTTCAAAGACTCCAGCGTTTGTCCTTATATTGTACAAAACCTGAGTTTCCTTAAGAAATTTTCTGAAATTTCTTTGCTGTAATAAGTGTAAGGTCCTATCGTTTTCAAAAATCTACAACCTGTCCATAAGACAAAGCTACACACAAATAATTTAAAAACTCAATTGTCCAGTTTTCAGCTTCTTTCTTACCCATTTTCAGCTATTTTCATCACTATTCACGCTTCTTCCCATGCCTCCCAGTCTCGATTTGAACATGAGAACGTAATTGCGATGGATATCGCACCTTTTGACCTGAATACCCCTTTTTAATGGAAAAGGGAGATGCTACAAAGACGAAACTGGGACTGATTGTTATCGATGATGGCCAAGATTTTCTGCTTTCATCTGAATCCGGCCAAGATATGATCTAGGCTTCGAAGAAGAGAAACCCCGCCTTCCACACATCCACTAGGTCATCCATTCGCACTTCAACAGTCTTCACTTCGCCTTTTCTTGGAGTCAAAACTTCAATTTTTCCCAAAATTCACTTTCTATGTTTCAGAATCATGCTTCACTCCACCGCTCTCGTCGATATTGTCAACAAGACCCTTCCATACCAGGCTCTTGGAGACTCTCTGCTCCCAGTCAACAACAATGCCGAGTTCATGAGCCATACCAACGCCATGACTGTCACTTTCACTCATGATGAGCAACCAGTGGCTTTTGGATCCATTGTGAAGTGCAATGAGCGACAAGCTTATGTAATGTTGGGGGAGATTGATAAGAAGTTCGAGGATAAGACTGTCTGGATCGAGGAGGCTTCTGTGGAGAATAAGCTCAACTATGTTTACAAGGTAAGAAGCAAGTTAGGACCTTGAAAATGAAGTTAGAAACAGCAAGATCAATAAGATTAAAGAAGTGTGCTTCAGTTTATTCCCTGGCATTTTGACAATTTTCAGGAGTCTGAAGCTCGTTGTAAAGTTTCCGATCACCTTGAAAATTTTGAAACAGACTTTTCTTTAAAACTTTGCACTCACAAAGTTTTATAAAATTTCCTCATTTTTCAGGTATTTTTCAGTTTCTGACACCTTTTCAGCACGTTTTTGTACTGAAATCGGTAAAAAACGTGTTTTTCAGAAATTATCAAATAGCGGAAAGTAGAATTATTCAAAAATTTTGTTCAAGCAAAGTTTTCGATCTGTTAAACTATCTATAAAATGTTAAAAGAAACCGGAAACTTGACAGGCAAGCTCCAGATCTCTGAAAGCCCGAAAATCAATCGTTAGTCTAGTTACTCAACAAATTTTTTATTCAGATCACCAAGGCGGTTCCACTCATCGACTATTCCGGCGAATGTCATTTCGAGCAGACCTTCCGAAACCGCGAGGAAAAGTAATTTTAATTTTTTTCACATTTTCCAACAATCCCATGTTTTTCAGACCAGTCCACCTACACCTCCTGGACCTTCTCATCAACAAGAGCGTCGGACTCGTCGACATGGACATCTCCAAGAACATCACTGTGGACTTTGAAAAGTGAGAGAAGCGCAAAAGACCCAAATCTCCAAAACCGATCTATTTAGATACTCGAACTTTGCCTCGTGGAGAGATACCGTCGGATTTGTTGTCGGCGATAAGCATCTTTTCGAGCGCATCACTGTCAACAGGTGTCCTTTCCCAGGTTTTTAATTTTAAACATTTGGTTTTTTTTCAGATTTGAGCTTCTCTCATTTGCCACTGACAACTCCGAAGTTGTTGTTGAAGATGTGAATCCAGAGAAGATTTCCGATGTTCTGGACTACGATGCTGAAGTGTCCATCTATAACAGAGAAGACTTCTTGACCGCTCTTCTCAAGACCGGAGGGGTGAGTTTTATTTTTACCTATTTTTAAGAGCCGTTCCACAAAAATAAAGTTCCAGGTTTCTGCTAAAGTTGCCAAGGAAAATGGACAAATCACTGGATACATTGTCAACACTAAGGATAACATTCTTCAGTGCTACGGAGAAAATGAGAAAGCTCACAAGTAAGAGAACCGTATTTTCCTGAAAACCTAAACTATAAAATTTCAGAGCTCTCTTCTCATCCGCTGCCACCAATATGAACGCCAAGGTCAACATGTACATTCGCAAAGAATCGTCTCCACTCATCGAACAACTTTGTCAGACCACTGAAAGCCGTGTCCCAATCACTAGACTCAACACTCGCGTCATCGTCAACACTGTCAAATTCGGCAAAGTCGCTTGCCTCAACATGGGACTTCACCTTTTCTAAAATTTGCCTATTTCAATAATTTATTTTTTTCCGAAATGTGATATTTCTATTCCAAAATGTGATATTTCTTAATAAATACTTCAAAATGCTAGATTTTGTCAAAATAGAAGAGAAACCTGTGCCTAAGAGTCTTGGAGACGTGCAGTGTCGATCCACGAAGCTCGGCTAAAGCAGAAGCAAGTTTTCCAGTATAAATGAGAGTCTCTGGTTTGGGAAATTCAGAATTGTTATCAGATATGCAGTCGCAAGCATCCCTAAGAATCCGAATTTTGTGTGGATAATTTCAAAACTTTGTCCTTACAAGGGAAGTTTTTTCAGAGGGGCGTTGAGAATTTGATCAAAATTTGTACAAAGGTACTTTCGAAAATGCTGAATACGATTTTAGCAATATCTCGGTCTAATAGGAACGAAAATATGGGCTCTCAAAGTGTTTTCAGTACCAAATTTTGACCAAAAACGTCCATTTTTTGAGCTTCAAAAAAAATCACCCAAATGATCTTCATACATATATTAGGTTGGCAACTAATTCTTTGTGCACTTTTGTTTTCATCCTTTCTCTTAACTAAGCTAAAACCGTAACATGTGGGTAACCGGATATGGTATATAAGATGATAAGGTTGCTCACAATAACCATCATTTGCCCTGCTCTCATTCCTCTTGCGAACACGATGCCTCTTTTCATACCCACTGTTTTTGGGTAAAATTCCTGTTTGACGACGCCTTCTGGCTGTATATCAAAGCCAATCCATTGGGCTCTTCTACAATGGCTAGTACATTTGACCCTCTTCTTATCCCAGGTGATAATATAATTCGGCCGCTTAAAGTTCCTGCGTAGAGTAAGAAGATGCATGCTCATACCCACTCGCCACTGAACATTAAAACCGGTCAAAATGGTGCGGTATCCGCCGTCCAAGTTTTTTTTGTCTTTCCCAACTTTAACAATCCATTTTCAATAGTGGTATGGGTTGTCCCTAAAGTGATTGACATTTCACGAGTAGATTGGAAAGGGTCCCGTTAGGCTAGATCTCTCAGCTTGCCTATATCTTGATGAACTGTTCGCCAGGGATGTGTTTTATTTTTCATCGAAAAGTCGTGGTTCTTGAACTTGCCAAACCTATTTGCAACGGTGTTTCTGAGGGGGTGTTGTCCTTGTAAATTTCCACCAGGCGGTGATGAATATCGGATACTCACAGCTTAGAAACAACTAGATACAATATAGCATTAAAAATGAGGTGAGAATCGGGTAGGGATCAGGGCATCGCGTCCGCAAGCGGAATGGGAGCAGGGTGAATGATGGTTATGTTGAACTACCTTACTACCTTATATACCATATTATGTTACACACAGGTTATGGTTCTAGATCAGTCGAGAGAAAAGATGGAAAACAAAAATGCACAAGGAATTAGTTGCCAACCTAATATTTCTGTGTATTCCGTGTGGTTTTGAGCAATATTGGAGAAGGAACGGCTTTTCAGATTTCTTGCAATTATTAGGTTTTGGAAATTATCAGGGCTCACAGACGAAATAGAGCTACCAAATTTTGTGAAAATGGTTTTTTTCGAAAAATTTCGAAAAAATATTTTTTATGCCCAAAAACGGTTTCAGAAGATAGAGAAATGTTCAAAAATAAGTTTGGCACTCGAAAATATCCTGCAAAGGAGTTTTAAAGCTCAAAAATGGACGTTTTTGGTAAAAATTTAGTACTGAAAACACTTTGAGAGCCCATATTTTGGTTCCTATTAAACCGAGATATTGCTGAAATCGTATTCAGCATATTCGAAAGTACCTTTGTACAAATGTTGATCAAATTCTCGACGCCCCTCTGAAAACACTTCCCTTGTTAGACCGTGCCTCTCGCTTGAAGATTTTCAGGTGGGAGAACAATAAAAATTATTTTAACATATAAAATTCATTTCAAAAGATTCCATATTCAATTATTATTATTATGAGAACGAATTTAAAACCCAGGTGTTTGCATTCAACTCAAAAATCGGGAAAAAGAAGCGAAAAAAACAAGAGAGGTGGACAAGTATGTTTTGATATTGTCTTTTTTCTGATGAGAAGAATAAAGATCATGGGGTAAGAGAAAAACAACCGAGCAGGTGCGATGATAAAATGGAAAAAAAGTTGAGAGACGTTAGAGGAATTACATACCGTAACTACTTCAATAGAATGTCCCCCTTACTTTACACTTTGAGCCAATATAACTCGATTTCTGTGGAAGATATCAAAAAGTAGTCAACTGATAGAATGTTGCTGATGTTATGATAAATGTTTTGTCAGTTGACCATTTTATGATATCTTTCACAAGAACATAGATATATGAGCTCAAAGTTGACGGTTAAGAAAAAGGGAAAAAATAGAGATAGGGGGGGGGTTCTACTAAAACGGTAACTGGAATCATGATTGAATGAATAGGAACAGTGTATCTAAGCATACTCGGGAGACCACATTGGCCCTGTGCGGAACAAGTTGCTCCCGTCATCCCTCATTTCTTCAATCATTGGAAGCCATCCACCGTGGACATGTTCGTGATAGAGAAAATTGACCTCATTCTTCTTTGCGACGGCCAGCAGTTGGGGGATACCCTGAAAATAAATTAGTCAGAATCATCAATTTTTTACCAAGTAACTCATACAGTTTTGATGTGGAAACGGTAACGTGAGATGCAAGATGGCTCCTTGAGCAGCTCGCACAAACTATCCACATATGGGTGTGTGAGTTCCGATTCAGACTCAATCCACTGAATCTGAAAATTTTATTTTCAAATTAGCTAGACACATGATTTTTCTTACCGATCCTGTGTCCAGTTCCAAGAAGACAGTGAATTCTCTTCTTGTTGCGACAACTCTAGCGCGACGCAAGTGAGTTCCATCGTGGATGTAGTTTGGGAGAATGAGCAACGCGAAGGATTCGCCCACACGAGCAAATTCTTTCTGCTTGCCTTCCAATCGTTCGAAGTTTCGAGCTTGGAACTCTTTGCAGTAATGGCGAAGTCTCGAATGAATGTCCTCGTCTTTGTTGATAGCGTACACACATCCCTGTGGTGTTCCCAGAAGTACAGTGTCCAGATCGATGGGACGTGGAAGACTGTTGATGTTCTGAAAAGCACTTCTATATAGGAATGAATTGAATACTTGTAAATTGCAGAACTGATAACCCACTTCTTATTCATAATCTATTATTTTGTGAAAATATCCATTTAAGTTCCCAAAATATTGTTTTATGGAATTTAGAGCTGTTTCCTTGTATCAATTAAAAAAAATCCGGAAGCAGGGCCGCTTGTGACCACGGCTGGGACCTCTGGTAGGTTGCCGTGGACTACACCGTTTGTTCCTTTCGGGCCAACCAGAGATTTCTAACGTTGCTAGATCGTCGAATCATTCCCATTCCAAAAGTACCTTAGCTGAAAAAGGGCGGCCATGTTACCGTCAGCTGCCTTACGCACCCCCCATCCAACACCCATCTGAGATAGGTACTCAAAAAAAGTCCGAGACAGACAGAAAAACACACAGACAGTGAAAGTATTTTTAAAAGTTCATCTGTCCTATTATTTTCCGAAATAATAATGAGATTCACACCATTACTGTGAAAATCGTTCAAATAAGTGATGACATTTGGAATTGAAAGGGTGCGAAAGTTGTGGGAATTCGTGAATTTTCCTGTACTTCTCAAAGAAGTTCATTTACAAAAACCCAGGAACTTCCAAAATGAGGAGTTATCGAAAGGTGTCCTATCTGTTTTGGACGGGCACAGTTCGCTCATTTTTCAGTTTATCTGATTGCCGGACCAAACCAATAACCTCTCTCCGAATGTATTTTTGAATTTCATATCGGATGACGTTTACAGTTTTCAAATATATTTTCTCGCTCTAAAGTTATAGTTTAAAACAGGGATGTCCTATCATTATTTGAATTCAAATTGTACTCTAGGGGGTTCGAAGTGTGTTGTAGGGTGTCCATCTAGAGCGATGATTCACTCTACCGTACTCATCCGTACTGCTCACACATCAGCTCTCTTCCACCCGTCCCCGTCGTCCCCCAATTAGACAAAATTCGAACGTTGCAACTCGAAAAACAAACTGCGTGGCACGAAGAAAGACGAATGTCTGGGCAGAGAGGGGACTGTTTTTCCACAGATTGAAATGGAATCCCTACTACCGTAAAACCTCTAATAGACCGACAACCGGATCGTCCACTTTGAGCCTATATATCTCACTTCTTTTGAAAGATATCAAAAAGTGGTTTACTAGTAAAATGTTTATCAGGATATCAGCAACATTTTACTAGTTAGCTACTTTTAAATATCTTTTAAAGAAAATGAGATATATAGGCTCTAAGTGGACGATCCGGGTGTCGGTCTAAGAGGTTTTACGGTATCTTTGAACTGTTCTCAGCAAGCTCGTCCAGCTTTCACCCCCTTCTAGAGTTGCAATGCCGTTGCTACCACTCCCAGGAATACCGTAACCGAAAACCCGTGACCCTGAGAAAAATGACGAGTTGTTTGGGTATGGTTTTACCAAACATTTTGCTGCAAATATCTATTTTTGGACGGTCTAAATCGACACGTTTTCCATTCCACTTACTTTTACCACATACACCAAATCAACTTTTGTGGAAGAGTCGAATGGCGTTTACAGTTTTTTGACAACTTTATTCGTTCTCAAGTTATACTCTAAAACAAGAGGTGTCTTATTATTATTAGAATTCAAACTGTATTCTAGAGGGTTCAAAGTGCATATTAGGCTGTCCGTCTAGAGTGATGATTCACTCTACAGTACCCACCCTTGCCGCTCACACATCATCTCTCCTACATCGTGCCACCTTCCCCCCGTCGTTCTCCTCGTCGTCTCCGAATTAGACTGGCTTCGAACGGCGCAACTCGAAAAACATACCCGATGGCACGAGGGGTGACGGGTAAGAGAGCAGAGAAGGACTGTTTTTCCATCGATCCAAATCGGAATCCTACTCTCAGCAAGCTCGTGTCTAACTTTCACCCCCTTCGCGAGAGTCGAATGGCTTTAACAGTTTTTAGATATATTTTCTGGTTTTTAAGTTATAGTCCAAAACAGGTATGACCTCTCCTTATTTGAATTCAAACTGTGTTCTAGAGGGTTCAAAGTGCATTTTAGGCTGTCTATCTAGAGTGATGATTCACTCTACAGTACCCATCCGTGCTGCTCACACACCTTCTCCCCTCCATCCGTCCCGCCGTCCCCCCGTCGTTCCCCTCTCGTCCCGCAATTAGACAAACTTCGAACGGCGCAACTCGAAAAACATACCGGGTAGCACGAGGAGGGACGGGGGGGGGGGGGGACTGTTTTTGAATCGATCCAAATGGGAACCACACTAACAAAGTTCTGCTCATGTCTAGCTACCACCCCTTTTGCACCTATCAAACTCACCTCCTGAATACGATCAAGAGCTGCAGATTTCGTCATAGCCTTAAAGATGTGTTGCTGGAGATCCTTCTTCGAGAATCCGGGCGAGGTTGGGACGTTTTTCTCGATACGTGGATCCAAAGCGATGTACGGGAGCTAAAATAGCTATAGATTTTGTTTTCTTAGTTGGCTACGCTTACCTCTCTCAACCAAGCAGACTGCGCCCACTGATCCATTGATGCCCATTTTTTCTCGAGGTCCCCCACCAGATCAATCGATTCTGGTTGTCTGGGATAGAGAGAATGGTCGATAGTGGATTTGGTGGCTTCTGAAGCAGTGTCTTGAACGACACTAGTCGAGTTCATGGCGCTGGTACCACCACCCATGGCGAAACCCGCGCGAGACATATATTCGAAGTGTCGAATGGCAACACACACGAATTGATAGTACAGAAGGAGGGGAAAGCGAGAGAGTGAGAGAGTACAGGCAATGCGAGACAAGGCAGCGTGAGGGGCTGGCTTGTGCTTTTTCGCCTATATGAAAACCGTATGATAATGTCCTTTTCTCTGTTCTTCTGTTTACGACACTGGTCTCATTTTTTTCGTCTACGTTTTTTTTCTGAGAGAGGAAGAACAAGAAGCAAAACGATGAGAATATAGAGAAAGGAGAGCAATAAAATCCTACGATTTGCGGAAGGGAATAACCAATATACCATTATTGGGTGGCTCAGATGAAGAAAAAAATGCGAATGAAAACCCCAGCAACGCCCATTATCAAACATGAGGAAAAGAAAAAAGAAGATGTTGAGAATAATGCAGACTTTTGAAAGGGAGACTTGTCGGCTGAGTTATTGGGAATGGTTTTCCGTAACTTTTCCTGTTTGTCGAGAATACCTAGCTGACAAAAATAAAAAATTAAAAAAAAAAACTAAAAACTTGAAGTTCTGAATTCCAGGAATATTCTTACCTGGAAAAATTTTGAAGTTCGGAAATTTGAAACAATATTACGGGTTTTGATTTTTTCGGTGTGTCGAAAATTCAAGGTTAATAGGAATTCGGATTATTCAAAATTTCAGAAATTCGGAGATTTGGAATTCCAGAATTGTTCGATTTTATTTTTTGGAATTTTGGGATATTCCAATTCTCAAAAAATTAGAAATTTGGAAATATTAGAATTTCTAAAACTTCGGATTTTCAAAATTTCCGGATATTCCGATGTTCAAAATTTCGGAAATACGGAATACTTCGATTTTTAAAACTTTGAAATTTGGACATTCGGACCATTCTCATTTTTAAGATTTCAAAATTTCTCAATTACCAAAAAACCCAGATTTTAAAAATTTTGGTGTTTTGGAATTATCTGATTATTTAAAATTTGAGCATTTAGGAATTCGGGAATATTGAGATCTATAAAATTGCGGAATTTCGAAATTTTGGAATATCACGATTTTCAAAATTTCTGAATTTTTGAAAATTTCTGAACCTGAATCAAAATAATCTGGATTTTGAAAATTTTTGAATCTGAACAAAAATTCTGAACTTCTGAATAATCCTATTTTTAAATTTTGGCCACTTCGGAGTTTTGAATTTTCGGAATTTCCAACTATTCCGGTTTTCGAAGTTTTACTGTTTCGGAATATTTAGGTTTTCCAAGAAATTTTGGTTGTCGAATTATAAGTCTCGAGACTCACACGGAAACTCCAAAAAAGTTTGGGAAATAATCGTACAATTTACGAAAGTTTCAGAATTCAGAAAGAAATCCGTTTCAAACATCCCTGGAGGGCTCAATGTCCGGGAAAAAAAGTTCGAAAATTGATATTTTTTTTTATTTCTCAAGAAAAAAAAATAGCATGAATGTAAAAGAAACAGGTTATGAAACCGGGTGAAAATAAAATGAAAACATTATAAATATCTCATTCTGAGATGAATGATAATTCAAAAAAAATGGGATGGGATTTCTAGAGTTGCGGATTGCACTATTCGGGCGTCTGCAGTAAGCGAAAACTTGGTATAAAATGACTTTGGAAATGCTGTTGAACAAACCCTACGGCAGTTTTGAGCTGGTAAAAAATTAGGGAGTTTAGCAAGGAAAAGGAAAGAATAACGGGAAAAATGAGGGAAAAAGGAAAACAGGGATCAAATCACCTTGAAATTCAGAATTTCGGTCTCTCTCGTACACACTTACAGATTGTTTTGATATATCTCAGAAGGAAATAGATCAAGGAAACTAAAAGAAGTAGTGCAAAAGCACAGAAATAAAACAAAAAAGTGTGAAAGATGACCGAAAAGACGAGTTTTCAGTTGGACCACGGTTCTCCCAGCCTTCGCTCAACATGTGCTCCACGTTGCCCCATGTTCCGTTGTGTGGATGAGCTGGCTCGATGCTCAGGATGTTCAAAAGCATTTGGTAGACGTCGACGATCTCGATTGGGCCGAATCGTTCGTTTTCTCGGAATGCTGGACCGCGAGCCACAAAGATTCCCTTCATATCATCATGAGTTGGTTCCCATCCAGAGGCTTGCTTGGCATCGATTGTTGGATCACCACTGTGTGGTACGGTTGGAAGCTCTTTCTGAAAATTTAAGATTAAAATTTGATCGAATGGGCTTACTTTCAAAAAAAAAATTACCTGAAAATTGAAGAAAAATGTTTATATTGTCGAATTAAAAACGTGACACCTGAGAATTTGAAAACTTTCGCTTTTTTTATCTATGTACGAAACAGCGCGGCAGAAAGTAATATTTCAGATTTTCGTCTCGTTCGAGCTACCTTCGCGCTTAAGTTTAGTTTTTTGCTGAAAAAATGGATTCGAGAGATGCTAGCAATCATTTTCATAACAAGAATTCAAAATTTCGTACAGAAAATCCAACTAAATTAACAGAAATAAATGTGTTATCTACAGTATCCGTTTTCGGAGCGATGCCTCGTAAATCGACTCGAAAGCGCCCGCGAAATTTGTCAGGTGTCAGTTTGTTTAATTCGACAATAGTTATCGTAATTACTATGGTAGAAGCCCTTCTAAACCGTGAACTGTCAGCTCGATTATCTCAATTCTTATAAAATATATTTAAAATTTGTCAACTGATAAAATTTTGGCGATATTATGATACACAAATTATCAATTCACCGGTTTTTAGTATTTTTCTCAGGTCACGAGGTATTTTTGATGTATGTCAGAGAAATCGAGATAATTGAGCTCTGAATTGACGATTTGGGTAGGGTTCTAACAAGAGATGACGACATTAAAAAATTTTGAACCCTTGGTTCTAATTCCTTACCGTCACAACACTTGTTCCTGGCTTGGTGATCAACACCACTCCGCTCATGAATCTCGATCCCTTCCAATGAAGCTCCTCAGGAAGTTCGGACATCTAAAAAAATTATAAATTTGAAAGTTTTTATTTCCCGAACTCACTCTATAGGTCTTGACGAATGGAGTATCATTCTCATCGTAATCTCCCATTGGTGACCACACTTCGCAAACGCTGAACTCGTAATGAACAGTTCCTTCATCCTCTGGATTTGTGAACACCATGATCATGCTGTGAGAGTTGACAATTTTTTTGACCTGAAAAAAGTCAAATTTTGTATTTTTAAGACTCCATTTTCCTTACCAAAGAGTAATCTGGAAGACACTGTTCCATAAAGAATTGTTCTTCTTTTTGCAGTGGAGTATAACCGTGATCAGACATGACGACCAGATTGGTGGAGGAGAATAAGTTTGCTTCCTCTAGTTTTTGCTGCAAAGTATGTATATTAAGGAAGAGGGCGCGAAAGAAAAGAGAGTGGTCAGAAAAAATAAGTAACGCAAACTTGTTGGTAAGTCTTTTCAATGCGTCTTATAGGCAAACAAGCATCGGTGGTTCAGTGGTAGAATGCTCGCCTGCCACGCGGGCGGCCCGGGTTCGATTCCCGGTCGATGCAATTTTTTTTTTGAGTTTTCGCAAAAAAACCCGTATAAAAAGGGCCCCAGTGCTAATCCTAATTTTCTTGGTTTTCAGTGTAAGTTTTAAAAACTATCGAATGACAAAATATTCAGGTTACCGTGTTTCCTCTAATAAAACACATCCAACCGTCAACTTTGAGCCCAATCATTTTGGTTTCTGTGAGAGATATCAAAAATCTATTAACTGATGAAATATTGGTAATCTATGGTGAATATTTAATCAATTAACAAAAGTTTCATATCTTTCACAGGAACCGAAATAATTGACCTCAAAGTGCACGTATAGTGTGGACTCCTATCAAAGAAATTACAGTATCTCGGTTTCATTGATCAAATCGGTGTTTGTCTAGAGCTCTATTACTCCAACCTTTACATTTGATATTATATTAAGAACTACTTTTGTCGAAATTCTCAAATATATTAAAGCATCTTCAAGAGTCGTATTACTCACCTGAAGCTCATTGATATACAAATCGAATCTGGCAACCTCCTGCTCGACTTCATCAGATTCTGGCCCGTGCTCTTTTTGAGCATTTCCAATGTTGGCATATCGAATCAGGAACATTTGCTGCTTGTAAACTTGATATTTCGAAATTCTGTTAACAATTTCTGGGAAGACATCTCTCAGGTTATCAGTCTGATGCGGGTCGTCAAGATTGGCCCAACGTTTTTCCGGTACTTGAACAACCATATCATAGAAGACGCGCTGAAAATGGTACTGACTGATGCTGAATCCAAGTATTAACATACATGACAATGAGCGAACCAGTAACAGTGAACATCCACTCCAGCCTTTCCAGCTGTGTACCAAAGTGGAGCCTTGGCATCGTCCCACCAAACATCTTCGGTGTCATTTGGACCTAAATTCTTAATATTATTCTTTTCAATGCACCGTATCCCTTACCTGTTCCCCGTTCAAAAGTGAAGTTTGTCTTACGATCCCACATGTAATCAGCTGTGAATCCATGATTTTCGGTGTAGAGACCTCAAACATGTTCATTTTGTAATCCGATGCACCTTGCGCTTGTCACAACACATGTTGCATAGAATTTTCATATGTAATATTTCGAGAGCTATCACCCGAACCGATGTTTTCATATATCACTCAGCTGGTCATGTTCCCTCATTTATTTTACGGAAAGAAGAAGAGCAGTCGAAGATACATCTAGCTTCTTTCTCGACGACCCATTATTTTATTGCCACAAAAACGAAAGAGAAGAAGAAACAGCCCGAGAGTTTGAAAAAGGAACAAAAAACGTCTTCAAACGGCTCGTTATCGCATGGCGGCTCCCCTCCCGCCGCCTGTTCTAAAAGTGTTTTTTGTCGCTTTCTGAAAGATGACTTCCCACGCAGAGCCGCAATGCCAACATGTGGAGAGTCATTAGCGATAATTTCGCAGGAAAAGAGACGAGAACTATGATCTGATCTCCCAAATGACAAATGATGCTGAGTGAACATGTTGTATGTTTTGTCGGGAAAAGTGATCCGAATTATAGATGACTAGAGATGTATGTAGTCACAACTGAGGAAACTGCTCAATTTTTGGAAAATTCGAAAATCTTAAATTTAAGAAATGAGGAAGACCAAATAGTTAAGAAACCGCTTTAAAAATGTGCCCTCTAATTTTCATCGTTGAACCTCAATATATGTTTTGGTAAAATCCTACATTATACGTACACTTTGAGTTCAAATACAGTACCGGCTAATATAATGTACGAAAACGTAATTTTCAGATAATTTTTGGTTATGTTGACCTGTTTTGGAAACCTGGCGATTTGCTGTTCCCAATCAATTTTTTTGGCCCAATTTGTACTAAGAACGTGAAAAAACAGGTGTCTGTCGGCAAATAGTTGAAAAACTAGGAATTAAAAAAAACGCCAAATGCGAAATTTCTAATCAAGGTCATTTCTACACCCTCCAAAATTTTCAAAGGGATCAAAAACTTGATAACCAAACTCTAGGATTTTGAAAATGCTCAAAACGGCAGAAAATCAGCTGCACTTTTTTGTATGACTTCTTGACCGGTAATGTGAACTTAGAAGTCTGGAAACATGTACTATTTGAATAAATACCGATTTGCATTCATTTAAACCGGTTTTCATCAACTCCAATACAATGTTTCATATCCGAAAATGACTAAAAACCCCAAAAATGCCTCGAAAAGGCTCGAAACGCTTCAAACTGAGTTCAACCACAATTAGGATTGTTCAGTTTGATTTTTCAATTTTGAAAAATATTCAGTATTTGGAGCTATTTTGATTTGTTTATACTCAAATTACCAGCTGGTAGCAACGCGACACTTCCAATGGTACGCCGAAAAGTTCGCGAAAAGTGACATGTTTGTTGTTCTTTGTATTTCAACGCAGTTCGCTTTTGTTTATTTTAGATGGTACCCTTTTAAACCCATTTTTGATATATTTTCAAAACTGCAATTCTTTTTTTTTTGAACAATCAAAGTTAGAAAAAAAGTACATACCAGTAGACAAGCTCATCCACTGAGGCCAGGTATGTGTTGGAAACGATGGTGTCACATAATCCACTTGAACTCCGTTTGCGGCAAGGTGTCGGATTCCTGCAACCTCAAATTTTTCTTCATCCCCTCAAAAATTCCATACCAAAAGACGCATTTGGCTTGGTATTATTCAGAAGCGTCGCACCGTAACCATCAGCAAGAATGACGATGAGGTTCTGTCCGATTGGATCCCGAACGACGGCGGCGACACCGACAACCAGTCCAAGGAGGACTAGCATCAGATTCATCTGGAAATGAGCAATTATTGGTGAAAAAGAGCCCACTCAACAAAAACAACACAATGTTGAAAAACAAAAACAAAAGACAAGATAAAACGAATGGGGAACACAAAAGATGTAAAAGATAGATATATGATGGGAGAGGTCCCCTAGGCGGGAAGATACACGCCAGAGTTCAAGCGGATATGACGATTTGAGAGGATCTATTGAAGCATAAGAAAAAATCTGGGTAAAGGAGACTTTTTGGGTTCTAACAGGTTGGAAAAGAAGAAAAACAGAAAACTCGAAAGCTTGTTTTCGATTTTTCATGAATATATTAGAACACATTCCTATGTCTCTTTTCAAGAATCAGTGTCCCGATTCCCAAAAGACCCAAGAAAAATGTAAAAAGTACAGACACGCCTCGTCTCAAAAAATAAAAATGAAATCTGGTCGGGAAAAATGTGTCAATCCTGGTGGAAAATTTGAAATTAAGTGTCAATGGCAAACTCGACAGATAGAAATAGAGACAGAGAGAAAGATCGTCTGCCCGGCGTGAAAAACGATGACTGAGTGTAAAAAGCAAAAGCAAGTACGATGAGAAGCAGCAGTGAAGAAGTATGGGCCAAGAAGAAAAGAAGAAAAGAAGATCAAAACGAAAAACGACTTGGTGAGCTGAGGAAGGTCTCAGGAGCGGATGGGATTCGCATGAGGAGAGTAATCAATCGAGACTCTCGCGGAGACGGATTTTTTCATTTGTCCCGTCGATGGAAAATTGGCGAGGATGAGCGGAAAATTGATTTGAGAAATGATTTTTCTTATCTCACTGGGATTCTCAGATCTTAAAACTTTTGGTGAAAAAATCATTCCAAAACATGTCTGGGGGAAAGAAGATGAACATGAAAATCTGTCAAAGTGATAGGAGGAGGAATCAGAACTTGAGGCATTAAAAAAAAAGAGAATTGTATCCAGAGAAATTCGTAACGGCCTTTTTTCAGAAATTTTGCTGGAATTCGGAAATTTTCGGAATATATTGTTCAGATTTCAGAATTATTTATTACAAAAAACGAACAAAAAAAGTTAAAGAGAATTTGACACATAGAATTTGAGACGCGAAAATATTAACG
The DNA here is from genome assembly GCA_027920645.1 of Caenorhabditis nigoni. Classification (NCBI taxonomy): domain Eukaryota; kingdom Metazoa; phylum Nematoda; class Chromadorea; order Rhabditida; family Rhabditidae; genus Caenorhabditis; species Caenorhabditis nigoni. The sequence goes on from CP115869.1 coordinate 5,109,840, forward strand.
TAATCCGCTTGAGGACCTTAAGGAAATTTTTCGCGTCGCCTTTGACATACCGTAGTCCAAAAAACTCTAATTTATAATAATTCTGAATGATTCCGGTTGAAAATCCGTATTCCGTTCCAAACGTCCCTGACATTTGAGAGCTCAAAATGTAGAAAATACGTTTAAACCTTGGAAATGAGCAATCCGGATATCGGTCCAATCAGTGTGTGCTATCGGTACGGTTTCGGTATATTTACCGGCAACTTTACCGGTAACTTACTGGTAATTTACCGGTCCAATACCGGTAAATTTTTACCGGTACATTAACGGTAAAAATACCGGGTAAATTTACCGAAACTACCGGTAATTTTTAGGAAAATTTTTTGTTTTCTTTTTTTTGTAACTTCGACGATTTAGAACCGCGACGTTTCAGAACAGACCATTTTAGAACTGTTGCAAAACTGTCGAAAAATAACAAGTAAAACAGCAGAAAAAAAATTCGTGTAGTCCTCCAGGAAAATAAAAATTTTACCGGTAAATTTTTTTTAGTTTTCAAATTTACCGGTAGAAAACCGATAGAAAACCGGTAAAATCATCAAAAAAGCCTTTACCGGTAAGTGAAAATCGGAAGCCACACACTGGGTCCAATGAAACGAAAAAAAAGTGAGAAAATTTCGTCAATTTTTGAAATTCGAAATCTCTCCAATTAGATTTTTTCTAGGTTAGAAAAAAGTTATTAGAAAAAAAATTAGTTTCAAATTGAACAAAACTTTTCAAGTCATAAAAATTACAGATAAAAATGAAAAAGTAAGTCACAGTTCATTCAAAACAATCGGAAATTCAAATTATCAAATTATCATATTTGCTCTAATAGTACTGTCAGCTTAATTATCTCGGTTCAGATGAGATATCAAAATTTTGTTAACTGATAAATGAGTTGTGAGATTATGGTAAACAAATTATCAGTTAGCATTGTTTTTGCAATTGCTGTTTTAATTGAAAGGCGTTATTTCAAAAAATTCCATTCGAAAATGCTCCATTCAACTAGGAACATCCCAAAAGAAAACCACGCAAAATCATTTGATTCTCTCTATTATAAAATTCTCATCCGACCCCCCTCAGTAGGGTTGTCGCGTGAGTTGCCATAATAAAATTAAGATTACGGCATATGCGTCAAGAGAAGCAATGACTAAATGAGTGAACCGCTTCTTCTTCTCCCACTTCCGCGACTAAGTCATTCCATAGTTGTGTTCTTTTCCGCCATGGGGATTAGTTTTCGGGAGCCGACCCCGCTTCAGATTCTTGCACTCTATGTTCATTAGAATACGAAATACCCCAAAAATTCTCCTTTGGGAAAGAATTTGGGGTTTTCGGGTTTTTGGTTAAAAAGCGAAAAGAGAAAATAGGAGGAGATACGATAAAAAGCGACAATTGCAATTTTAAACTTTTTACCACCAGTCTCCCGGATGTGAGGAGTGCGCAAAAGTTGAAAGGGAATTGCCAACGGATTTAATGGATACCGGTGTTCGTTACACAACGATTCTGGAGGCATTGGAAAACGACAGTTGTTGCGCAAAACTGCTGACGTGTAATCGTGCGCGGGACGACAACCCGAACCAACTCACCAGACGTGAAATATGATGAATCTGATTGCGGAACACCGATGGATTAGATTTGAGAAGAGTAAAGATTCTCCGCCCTCGACGATAACCTGCGTTTTCGAAACTCCGACAAGGTTAAGATGGAAATTTAAATGAAATGAAATTGAGATGAGTGATGGGGAAGAGAAATTAAAGGGAGGAGGTAAACTTGATTTTGATTAGCGAGGTAACCTTGGCAAATCTTATGGGAAAGTTGCATGGAATATAAAATCTGAAAAAAAGCTAGAGGCAAAAAATGGGAAGCTGCTCTAAATATGGAAATTGTTCAATCAAGCTCACATTTCACTTCCGACTTTTCTACATAATCTACAGAGCCGTTTTTGAGATTAGACTAGGTTTTTCATTTTTGTATAAATTACTGTAGATGTTGGAAATTTTTAAAGCTCTCACAATATTCAATTTCACCTATTTGCTCAAAAAGAAGCCCACCTTACATGTGAACTTTGAGCTCAATTATCGCTGTGAATATTCAAAAATCTGTCAACTAATAAAATATTAATCACTTTACTACCACTATTTTACTAGTTGACATGTTTTTGGTATATCTCATGGGAATCGAGATAAGAACGGCACCCCCCCCCCCCTGCACTTTCATTGAGCTAGATAGTCTCAAATTCTGCGAGATACCGTAAATACTCTACTAGACGCCAACACTATGCTTGCACTTCGAGCTCATATATCTGGTTTGCTATGAAATTTAAAAATAGTAGGTGAGCTGTAAAAATATTGGTGACATTATGAAAAACATTTCATCAGTTGACCATTATCTTGATATCTTTTAGAAAAATTTGGATAATTGAAATATACGGTAATTATTTTGAAGAAAAATTCAGTCCTACAGTACTCTGAAACTACCAAAATGGGTTGCTACCCTACGTTTAAGTATAGATCAAAACGTAAACTTTCAACAAACACTTGTGAAAAACGAGAGCCATGAGAGAAGAAAGATGAAAGAAAAAAGTCCAAACGGTTAGTACGAAATCCGTGTCGAGGGCTCCTGGCTGAGTGAAGAGCATGAAGTGTATAACAAAATGATTGTGGCAAGTAACAGCTGACACACGGTTTTTGCGTATCTTCTCTATCTGTCTTCTGGGGATGGATGGCAACTGTGTTAGTGGAGATTGAGGGAGTGAGGTGGAAGAGTGTGTATGTTTGTGGATGTGATCCTGGCAGCGGAAATGCATGAATGATCGGTGGGGAGAGTTCGGTGGGTGGTGTTGATAGGTACAAATAATCTTGGAATTTTTTCTGAACGTCAAAGCTCCAGCAAACTATGTAAGTGAAAACGTAAGATGAAACAAAATAAAAGGTTTTGGTTTCCAGTTTAAAAGAATTTAATCGCGTTGAGTACATGTGGGCGTTTTGCTGCTGCAAAAAAAGGAGATGAACAATAGATGGAACGGATACAGTTTTCAGATTACCGGTTTCGACATGGGTAGGTATATGTGTTTGAATGATATATTGGATTATCTAAATGACAGGGTTGGCATATGAATAGAACATGTGTCAATTCCAAAATACTTATTTGATTTGATTTACAAGTATTTTTATGATGCGCAAAAATGATAGCTGTAGACGAGAAATGCCGGTGGTCGCGGTTGATGGTCTCAGGAAAACATTTACGGCAATTTCAAATTATTTTTAATTTCAAGATTTTTCATTTTAGAATATCACCTATTTCACTGCCAAGCTTTTTTGTTCTGATATTTCCTTAGGAGAACGAACGGTAAAAAAGCACTAAAACTGAAAAAAAGTCCAGAAATGAAAAAAATTTACGGTTTTTTTTGGGACCTTTGGACACGGCCACCGGCGTTTCCTGTCTACAGCTCCGTTTTTTTTCCTACCAAAATAATATACAGTACCGGTCAATAACATATGGAAAAATTCGTTTTCCAGTTGACCATTATCAGGCGTGGAGCTAAACTGTCGAGTTACCCACCAATGTGAAAACTTGTGATGGTGTAAAATAGATCATTTAATGTTTTCAGAATAATCCAACACTTGACAGCCGAGCTCCAGCGCTCAGAAAATGGTAAAATTAGCCAAAAATCAATTGAAACGTATGTAAAATTCTTGCGATTTGTCGGTTTTTTTTCTAGTCTAAAAAAAAGACAAAAAAGAAAACCTGAAAAATGACTTCCCTCAATTTGACTTAAAAGAAAAATGACCCTTGTTATGACATGAGCTGCAACATTTGAAAAAATCCGGCATTTTCTGATCCTTCCACTTCCACATTCCAGTTCTATGGGGTTTGCTCTTTGACCGCATTCCACGTACCCACTTTGTGCCAAGTGGCTGGGTTTTAAGAGAAAAAAAACAGCCGATAACATTTTTATCCACAAAAAAAGGTTTCAGGAAGCAAGTATATCTTTTCGACTGGAATAAAAAAGCAAAATGTCATCATCAAACGGGTTACAACCAGCATATTGCCACATTCAGATTTCTACGTCAGGACATCGTTTAGAGTGGGAAGAAGGAGAGAAATGTAGCCGGTGGGGGAAACCAAAAAAAAAAACAATCAAGACAGTTTGGTCAAAAGCAACTACGCAGTTTTATCAGGAGACGCGAGAAAAATCATCGGCACGGGGGAAGAAGAAGCAAAGTAAGGTGCCCAAGCATTGTTTTTTTTCTGAATACGAGACAAATAAATAGGAAGAGTGGGGGAACTTTTGGGTGGGGAATTGAGATCACAAAGTACTATTCGTTGGGGGATGGGGGATTCACAAGAAAAATTATTGGAGACGAGAACGAAAAAGTTGTATTGTTTAGTAGACGGTGCTGATAGATCGCAAGAACTCCACAGCATCCTTGTCTTCCTTACGGCTGTTCAACACATCCAGCACGTCTTTGGCTGAAAAATCATAGTTAGCCAAGAAGCCTACAGTAATTTCAGAGGCTTGAGGTAATCAGGGGATTGCTTTAATCCGGATATTACAGTAGTCTAGTCGACTACAGTAATCTAGGATAATACTCTAGTTTAGAATATTACAGTTGTCTAAGACATTACAGTAGTCTAGAATACTAAAGTAATTTTTCAGAGTAGTTTGATAGGCATTTATGTTACAAGGGTTCAAAAACAACTAAATTATTCTTAAGGATTACTGTAATCAACAAAAAAAGGATTCAGAGAATTACCTTAAAAAGCTACCCTAAAAAAATATTAGTCGGCCCTGGTAGTCTAAAAGTTACAGTAACCAAGAACCCCATCGAACATTTCTTGAAACTCACTGTTAGACACTGGTTGAATAAGAATAAGGTTGAACTGTCGGAGAGTGCTTCCCCCGGTTGCACCAAATCCTGGGACCTTAACAAGACAATTTTATTTTGAAGTTGTTAAAATCCATTTCTCACATCATTGAGTTCCAGGAATGCCTCTCCTGCGAAATCATTGGATCTCAAGTAGTCATGATCCATCACAGTGAAATGAAGCATGGCGGTGGATGGTGGGTTTGGCGGGATGTGGCTGGAATTCAAAAATAAATAAGATCGCAAATTTTTAGTCTTACAATTCAAAAGTTTCATCAAATATTGGGTTTAACGATTTCGAGACCACTTTTGTTTTAACGACCGGAACTGCTGGATAGCGGAATTTGGGAATGATTTCAATAACGACGAATGGGTCGGAGAGACCGTTTGAGTCCAGAGCAATGATTTGCTTGGCACCAATAACTGAAATTTGAAAACAATAAATTTTGAATTTCAACTTTGGGAGATCACCATCAAGCACAAGAGTCTGCGCGTTTCCATTGTAATACGCTCGCACATTCAGGATACCGTATTTGCATTCGCTGACCTCGTTCTGAATGAAAATCAATAATTGATTGAAAACGTCTAATTGTCATCCACTATACTAATTACACAGTTATAGACAGCAGAGTTTCAGCCAAGTGATATGCATGCAAAATAGAGATACTACAAAAAGAAGAAGGAACATTGTTTTGCTCTTTTTGAAAATAAATAAAAAATATTTTCTTGCACTTTCTAAGCACCGAAAGCATTTCAGGAGAAGCTGATTTGAAAATAAAATAACTCGGGGAAAAACGCGACTAGCAAGAATAGCTTGAAAAAAAACCACAGTCCAAAATAAAACTGAATGATTAGAAGAAGCACCGCAGAGGCAGGTGATATACTATGGAAAATCCATTCATTATTGCTTTTTTGAAAAAAGAGAGGTTTTTATTTTTCTCCTCTTTTGTGGGCCAACTTACTCCATATTGGTGATCAGCAAGCGCCTAAAATGGGTGGGTGTGAGTTCTTTTAGTAACCGAGGAGGATTATTATATTGTGAGTATTTGTGAGTTTTGGGGGCCGTGATTCACAATTACAAAACTGTGCGTGTCTGTGTTAGAAGATGAAAAAAGCGTTAAGAGAAAAAAAATTAAAAATTGATGCGCGCCTCAATGGGTGCACTCAAAAAGTAGGATAAGCGATAAGATATCAAGCCGGAAAATAAATTAGAGAAAATGAAAAAATATAAATATAAAACACTTTGTGTGAATAGGTGCGAAGACAAATAGTGAGTGTTAGTAAAGATAGCGATAGATAAAAGGGACAGATTTCTGAAAAATGGTCCAGTTGCTGAGATTATGAAACGATACCTGTTGTTTGAGAAGATCCTTGTAATACTTTTCAATCAGTTGTTCGGTAGGTGTTTGGTTCAGGGAAAGGATTTTCACCAGTTTCTGAATTCAATATTAGATTTAATCAGATTTCTTTTTAAAAACTAGTGGAACCCCACCATATGATCTGGATTAGTCTCCAGTGCCTCCATAGAGAGCCCTTTTCCGCCTGCATGGAAGAATTCAACAAGCACATGCCACGCTTCAAAGAGTCGGTGATAAAATGATGGTTCCATTCCGACATTCTCAGAGACACACTCTCTGAGAAGCTTCACAACGATTGAGACTTGTGCACTCATGACTCTCAAGAAGTTTCTGTGCAGCAAGTTTTTGTGAACTGCAGAGAGCTCAATGTCTAGCTGAAATAATTTTTTTTTCTCAAAAAACTCAAAAATAAGTTGTGTGCTACCATATCAGTCAACGGTTTTAGTGAGTCTTCAACGAGTTGAGCAGTCGGGCTCCATGCAAGATGGAACACGTGCTTTTTCATCTGTGGTAGAAGACGCCCGGTGAGCAATCCAACGATTCTATCGATTTCCGAGCAGATGAAGGTTTCGCACTGCTCGAGACGGTTTTCAATTTCAGACTTCCAGAGATGATTTCCCTGAAATGTGATATTAAAGTACAGGGACTTGAAAAATACAATACTCGAAAATTTGGTCATATACTGTACCGGTGAATAAGATCTATAAAATCCTATTTAGAGTTGATTTTCGGTCATTTTGACTATTTTCAGAAGTCGGGAGCTTGTCTATCAAGTTTCCAATCACTTTGGAACAATTTGAAATGTAAAGCGTACATAGATTAAAACATTTACAAAATTTTTTTGAAGTTTTATGTTTTCAGAATGTTCCGATTTCTGAAATACTTTGGCTCATTTTTGCACTGAAAACATGAAAAAAACAAGTATCCTTCAGAAATCGTCAGGTAGCTGAAAGGCTAAGAATTTTTTATTTATTTCTGTTAATACAAAGATTCCAATCTGGGTGTTTCACGTCCTTTCGAAATTCGCAAAATCTTCAAAAACTCGACTGACAGGCTACCTACTACTGAAACGGGTCAAGAGGCCGTGAACAAACTCAAAATTACGTCTTTGTCTGTCTTATCAAGTTCTCTAATTTTAAAACTTTTCTTACATTCAGTCTACTGGCATCCCGTTCATATGCCAGCGACATATCATCCATATGAAGCTTCTCAGTGATGTTCAAACTGCGACGCACTTGTTCGCAATTGTTGATGGCGGCGCAAAGCTGGAACCCCGAAAATTATAAGCCTATAATCCTACCGTACACCCTACCAAGTGCAAAAGCTGTGATGGAATGAAAGTCTGAAGCTCCTGTGTAAATCCTTCGGCTTCCAGTCCAGAAATGATTTTCTGACAGTATACGGTAACGATTTCGCAGATGACGTCAACCAAGAGTCTGGTATACTCAATTTTCAACCCGGCATCATTGATGTCTACACGCTCCCAGAACACCGTGAACTGAAAAGTAAAGCTTTTAGTTTCCCTCAAATTTTTCCGATTTCATAATACCTGCTCAATAATATGACAGATATCAATATGGCTGCTTGAGTGACGCATATCGTTGGATGATGTTGAAATCGGCATATCAAGCTGGCAACTAAGATTTACACGAGCGAGAGCTTTCTCTTTCGCAACCTCTAAGAACTTTTTGATACCCTTGTTGAAGATTGCATACCATTCAGATTCGTCACGGACGCGTCTGGAATTTTTCAGTAGTTTGTTAATTGTTTCTAGTAGAATAACTCACACTCGATTGGCAAGTCTGTAATTTCGAAGTTCAATGAATGCCATATGAATGCGCATCAGATCAATCAAGTCATCATCGTTTGGTGGATCCTGTGCAGCTGAGATTCTCATTTGAGACTTGAGGTCCATCTTCTTCTCACTCATCAGTTCAGACGTCAAGTATTCAGTAAGAAGCCGATCAAAAGTATTGAGGGTCAACTGAGAATAGTCGATTCTGGCAACTTCACGGATTACCGCAGCGTAGTGTAGGAAGCGAGAACATTGAACGTTTACAATATTGAGCAGCTTGAGAAGTTCTTTGCATGGATCTGGATCTTGTACGTATTCAATGGTACGGTCAATGTAGTCTTCTGCACTCTTGACGACAAGAGATTCCAGATGAGCATGGAATGGACGCTTGTATGGAAGATACTTCTGGTAGAATGGTGATTCACGGAGAGCACGCATACACTTGATTAGGCTTGAGAACTCCTCTCCGCTGTTTCTCTTGCTCGGAGGGAACTTCTCGCGATGCTCAATCATCATTCGTTTGCAATAGGAATCGAAAGAGGAGAAGGAGTCAGTGAGCATGTCTTCTTCCTCCTTATCCAAAGTAAGTGGTTGCCATTTGTCAATAATCTTCTGAAGAGTCTTATAGAGAAGAGAAAATGAGATATCAATGTGAATCATGGAGTGGAAGGCAAGCCAACGGCACATTGCTAGATGAACATCAGTGAGATCTCCTTGAATAGCATGTTGACGAAGAATGAGCATAGCTCTCTCCGGATAGACACCATCCCAGAAGCGAACTGGCTGTCCCGTCTGACGGATTTCGTAAAGTGCAAACTGACGAAGAAGCTCGATGTGTTCCTTCACATCCAAAGTCTCATCATCATCTCCAGCACGTCCTTCTTCCTTGGTCGATAGCCATATCTTCAACTTGACTTGTCCACTGACTTTGCTCTTTTCGGATCGTGGTTGAAGAGTGAACCATTGTTCCAAGCCTTCTGGTGGAATCGTCTCAAGTTTCAAGTTGATGCATCCAAGGAAGTCATCGGTGCAATCGTCAGAGTTGGCACGAGCACTTTGGGTGACTTCTTTGAAGTATCTTCCGATTCCTTTCAATCCTCCAGTGATCTGATTGAGAGAGGATACTGCGTCAAGGACGGATTGCTCTTCATCGTCATGATCCCTGAAATAGGAGTTTGGAAACGCCAGAAACTTTACTTTGAAAAAAGAAAATTGAAATTTTCGAGAGAGTTAGTTTGAATACTTATTCGAAAATGATTTAGGCTCAATTCTCCGCAAAACTCCAAATCGTAATTTCTAATTTTCTAAATTTTCGAGACCTACATTTTAACTCTATGACATTTTCAGACATTTTGTTAAGACAACTTTTGCCCTATCCAAAATCTAGGCATTTTTCAGAAAACCTGGTATCAGATTTATTCCCAGAATGTTCGGAAGATGCATTTGACAAAATTCATATTTTCAAAACTTTTACTGTAACCGTTCTATCGTTCTATCGTATCAGTTGACAAATTTTTGAGATCTCAGATTCAAACGGAGATAATTGAGGTCAAAGTGCGAGAACAGCATTTACCGTATTTTTGAATCATAATGTCTTACCAGATATCAATATGGAACTGATCCCGATGCACATCCTCGACAGCAAATTGGAATCTCTCACTCCACTTTGGGTTCAACGTCTTCTTCTGGACCGAGCTAGCTTTGATGAGCTTGGCTGGGATGGTGCATGTGTCTTGTGGCTTTCCCTTCTTGTTGACTTTACGACGGAACGATCCTCCGAATCGATGCATAAGACCATCTTTTTTGCCATGGAGCGTTCTTGGCGACTTTGCCTCTTGCTCATCCTTCTCCGGGTGGGCTGTTTCGGTCATTGGTTGGTTCTCCTTGCGTGTTCCAGGGACTACTCCCATCATGGCGAACGGATCGCTGAAGCCTGAAAATTTTTATTTCCTGTTTTAGCCTTCGGAAAGTTCGGTACTAACCATTTACGTCTTTGGCAATCAAGTCCTTGGCTTCAAGAAGAAGGATATTGAGCAAAACACTTGGTGGCTGAAAATGTGACAGGTGACTTTTCCCAGCTAGGTATACTGTACCTTGTTTTGCTTGGCTTTCTCCATGAGTGCTGTATGAAGCGCGGCATCTCCTTGGAACGCATTCCGAACATATTTATACAAGCTCTCCTGACTTTCTTCCACATCTCCCTGTCCCAGTTTGTGGGTAATTGTGTACAACGCCTCCACATAGAGAGCCTGAAAAAGAAGAAGTACTTGACTAAATACGGGAGAAAAAACCAAAAGAAGATTTTGTGTGTGTGCAAAAATAACAAAGTAACAAGTTGGAGTACGGGGGGAGAGGGGGAAAACTAAAAAAGATGAGTTTCTCGTTGGGTAGGGTTTTTTACATTTTGTGTGAATATTGAATATATGTATACTGAAACTCAAAAAATAAATTAAGAGAATGACAATATTCAACTTCCTAGAGCCGGGGCTCTCTATAGCAGGCTGTTAGCAATATATACCTGAAACTATAAAAAATGGATAGTAAAGAAGTTCAAAACCTTTGAGTTTTTGAAGCCCTGAAACTTGTAGATACCTCAATCTGCCGCTTATCACCATTGATGCTTAAATTCTTGATTGTGTACAGCTCGTCATCTCTGTCAACGTCTCCATCACCGGGAGCTGTAACCTTCTCGAAAAAGTTCCCATCCGACGATTGAACCCTGGAAACCAATAATTAAAATTTTTAATTCCAATTTTTATGTGCTCTGCTCTTGCAACTATGCCCTATACATTTTTTCTGTCGTCATCGTCATAGTTTATACTCTTCTAAATATATATCTTCTTTTTCTATTTGCACATCCCACCCTCTCCATTTTCTTCTTTAATGAGTGACCCCTCCTAGATCAGGAGATGAGCCCCAATAGTCTTTGAAGGTCCATGAGTCAACCCTACAATAAAAAATGGCCCAGAAAACAAGGCACCACTTAAAAATACATTGAAACCGAACGTGGTGTTGTTTTAAAGGAAAAGAGACGTTGTCTCGAAACATGGACATTGAAAAACGAGCAAAACGAGCAAAACGAAGTGAAAAGAATGGAAAAGGTAAGGTAAAACCGGGGAAAGGAAATCCATTCGATTTCAATGGACACGGGTCTTCGTTGTTTTTCGTTGGGTTTACTTCGAATTCTCGTTGGTTCGCTAGAATATGTATGTGCTTTTACATTTACACTAAAAATAGTAGTCTTCAGCTAAGCTGAAATTGATGAGAATGAGAAAAGACTGGAAGAAACGATATGAAATCGTTTTGAACAGAGTTGGAGCTACAATACCGGTCAATGAAATATAAAACAAATATTTTCCAGGAGATTTTCGACCTTTTGACATTTTCAAGAGTCTGAACATGGGCTGTCTAGTTTCCGACCACCGTGAAATTTTCAGAAAGTATGAAACAGACATAGTTTGAAAACACAGCATTCATATTTTTTTATAAATTATTAGTTTTTCAGATATTGGTCAATTTCAGGAAGTCACCGTACTAACCGTACTGACCGTACTAAAAAGTGAAAAACAAGTATTTAAATAAAAATCGACAATTAGTTGAAAAACTAGGATCATCAGAAAATTTTTCATACGTAATGTTTTCAATCTACGTCTGTTTTACGCCCTCCGAAGTTTTCACAGTGATAGAAAACGTGACAGCCGAGCTTCAGACTCCTAAAAATAGTCAAAATTGCCAAAATCCACTGGAAAAACGAGTTTTTGTATATCTTATTGACCAGTACTGTATGCAGGATTGTGATTAAAATAGTCATTTCTATATAAAAATCGACACTATCAGATTTTTAGAGCAAAAGAAGAAAATATTGGGTGAATCACTTTAAAACTTTTAGTCCATGTTTTGATTTTTACCATATCCTCGCTAGTTAAACATTCAGAAGCTACTGTTTACGTACGGTCCAGGAAAAAGTCAATTACAAAAAAATCACGCACTGAAAATCATAAAGCCTCATTTTCTCCAAAAAAATTGTTGAGCAAATTATATGCTTAAAATTTGAGAGTTAGGTCTAACACCCAGTCTAACTTATACCCTACAATAGCACTTACTGTTGGCGTCGCCGAAGTTTTGCACTTCGCGTCCGACGTGGCTTCATCATGAGCTCCACCTAGAAATGGAAACGCATCCGCGTCTCGCGGACAACTGCCAATATTCAGTGTGGAGTCGGGTGTGCCGCAGGCGTGTTTGCCCTTCGGCCCGCCCACCGGAGAGAAGACCGCGCTGCTAGCCCAAACAACTTTCAGAAGGCGCAGCAATTTTCAGCTGCTTCGGAGTTTTTTTTCTCCTTCTATGATACCATATATCCAGAAAATTATCGGGAGACGAAATTACTCAAAGAGAAAGGGAAAGAGGGCTCAGAAGTTCCGAATGCGTCATTGCAGCTCGCAAGCGCGCGCTTCTCATAATTCTTCCAGATGAGCCACCGCGTCTTATTCGGTTTCAAAACATTGTGGGGCCTAATTAGTTGTGTCTCATCTCTTTACGATGGGCGGTCACGCGTGTAATTAGCAAGGACGAATTCTTTGTTTTTCCAGTTTTATCCTAGACGGAACTTCTAAAATCGAGGGGATTTCTGAAAAAGTGTGGTCCAAGAAATAAAGAAAAAAAACTTCTCGTCTTTCCAGATTCATAAATATTCGTGTTTTTTTCTTCTAGAGAATTGTCAGTGGCATTCTTAGTCGCGAGTGTCTAACTCAGTTTTCAGAGCTTTTCTGAATAACATCTCCCACTTCTGATCGATCCAGCAGAGAACAAACGAGTCAGTTTTTTTCGTTCCTTCCAAAATTCAGGACCACACAGAGTCAATTTCAATATCTTCTCTCTCCTTCTATTTTTGTTCCTCGAAACCCGATAGCCCTGCGTCCCCATCATGGTCACATCTGGTTCGTTCCCAAACACACTAGTCAAATTTCATTCAAAAGTGTCAATGTGGATGGAAATCTGGTCCGGACGCCTACACGGAAGGCTTAGAATAATGGAATTTCAAACGGGAAGCTCTTACGCACGTATAAACTATAGCACTCCGGATATTAAACTTCTTTCCCGGTGACATCCGGAGGGCATGAGTTGTGTGAGTTGTGAAGTATATGAAGTTTTTTTTTTCGATTAAATAATTTATGAGTGCAAACGAAACTTTGAGCGGGTTTTTTTCCACATCTTCTTTTTCGAAAATGCAATTTACATGTGCGGCAAGTGAGAGAGCGTCACTCACACCTCCTAAAATGCTCATTGAGTGAATTATGTGTCTGCGGACTAACTGGGGTTCGTCTGATATCTGATCATGCCCCCTGCCGATTGTTTTTCAGTTTTTCAGCTATTCTTCCTACGTCAAAAAATATTTTTCGCGGTTCTCGAGAGCCAGTTGGGGGGTAGGGGGTTTTCTGAAAATTAGTAAAACTCTTATTATCCAAACTTCACCTGTTTATAAGAGAAGATCGACAAAACAATCTCTTGTTTTTCAGGTGAAAAACTGGGTTAACTGAAAAAAACTATAAAGTTTTCAGAATTCGTTCTGTTCTCGAACCCTTGCCAATTACAAATGGGACACTCTTAGCAATTGAACACTTTCTAATTCAGGAAACCCGCCATGTTTTTTTGCTCTACGTGCAATTTTCGAGGTCTGTTCTTGACTCCTCGAGGGCATTGTTTCCTTCCTGTCGTTATATATGGCGTCATATTAGGACACAACGCCTCAGGGTGCTCTTTGGGTAATACTAGAAGCGGGGGGATCTTCATTTATCCTTTCTATCCCTTCATGATATTTCATTTGGATTGAAATTGAGGGGTTTAGCGGAAAGGACGTTTTCTACAGAAGGAAAGGACCTATGTAAAACGTTATAGGCTGCAGGAAACGCGGAGGTGATGGAAATATTGGACAAGAAATGAGAAAAAGCATTGGAAGGGTATGGATGGTAGGGACACCTGACAACTCGTAACCTATAACTTTGACGGATAAAATATTATAGAAAGGTTTCGGAAACAGTTATAGGTACTCAGACTCTGGAGATGGGCAATAAATGTGAATTGAAGCACAGTAGTAACTAGTGAAGTCCAAAAGCTACTATGTACTGATGGTCCCAATATGATTTTTGGCCGAAGAAAGGAATTTTCGGGCCAAGAAGAGCAATTTACTCAAATGCTCTAACAGAGTGTCACTCAAACCATTCAGTTTGAGACAATATATCTCATTATCTTTAGAGATATGAAAGCAAGGTCAACTAGAAGAATATTATCGAGAATATGATGAAAATTTTGTCAATTAGCCACTTATTGATACCTTTAACAGGAATCTCGAAGTTGACGGTTTGAGCGACACTATATTAGAGCGTTAACCCTATGATCATGGTTTATGCTCCAAGAAAAACATTTCAAAGCTTATCTTCAGAAAAAAAGTTTGATCCGGCTTTTTCCAAAGATATCGTACTTCCTCTAATTAAAGCTCACTTTTTTTGAAACAAATTCCTGTCAAAGATATCAAAAAGTAGTCAACTGTTGAACTATTTACTATAATATCATTGTCATAATATCACCAATATTTAATTATTAGGCTAATTTTTGATACCTTCAACAGAAATCGAGATAATTGAGCCTATAATTGACGATTCGGGTGGGCTTCTATCAGAGGGAATACGGTATTCAACGATAGAAAGAAAACAAAAATGGACAGTAGATTTTTTTTTGTCTGAAGATACATTATATTACTGCCGAATTATTTGCCTAGACACTGTGCACCCTTTTAACGTTTCCCATTTTCAACTTTTGAATAGTCGATTACATAAAGCCACAAATTTTCAGAAAAATCGATTCCGAAATAGGTTTTTTTATAATAACAAAAAGTAATTTGCCTTGCGGCTTTTCTTTTTTTTTTGTTATTAGTTTCAAACTTGGCGTCTCGGCTCACAGGCCGATCTATACACCGCCTACCCTGGCTATCCGCGACAGCCAGCCAGGCCCCCAATCACGGTGAAAAACGACGACGATTATATAGTGTCCTCCTAGCGAGCGGCCGACACCTCCCGGGTTCCGCCGCCCACTATGGTATAACGTGGTCCTCACGGCGAGAGATAAGAAGACAGGGTGAGACGCAGCGTAAAGATAAATGGAACGGCTAGAAACGCGCATTGAAGACAGTTTAGGATGAGAAATAAAATGTTTAGAGGGTAGTTAAGTGCGAAAAAAAAACGATTTTCTTGTCTATTTTAAAATTTGATGGAGATGAAATGTAAAAAAAATCGCGTTTCAATATGCTGAAACCAGTTTAGTTTTTTTCTAGTATAGACTACGCTATAAAAATATTATAACTTTGTAGAAACGTGAAATTGGATCCGCTTTTTAGTTCAAATCCACAAACTTACTGTGCAAAAATGTCTTTCGGATCGGCCTGGCTCACAGACAACTCTCGAATGAACTGATGAGCCTTATTAAACTGCTTTTCAGCCCAAGCTTGCGCGTTTCGCATTTTGTCCACGTGGCCCGCCATGAATTTCTGCCCAACGGCGAACTTGTGGCCGACCACCGTTTCGACAGACATTCTTGGCTTGCCCTGTATTTTTTGACGTTTTTAGAGGAGGAGAAAACGAGAAATAGAGACAAAAAATTATGGAATTGAACTTACAATTTCAGTGAGAAAGAGGAACATCATAAAATGGGATAAACAAAACTAAATATTCTTTTTCATATTGATAATAAATAATACGATTCTCAAATAAGAAATAATTCAGAAAAGTCTAACGTGAAGCTAGAAACTTTTGGCAAATTCTGAGCAGGAAAAAAGAATTTAGGAAAATTTGATTTGCCTGTTTTGTCTTGGCCTATTGCTTGCTATAACTCTATTTGGAAACTTTTTTTGAGAACAAATAATGGGAGAGCAGTATTGCCCAAGAGAAGAAGATGAGAGCATCCGGAACGGAATCTTGAGACAAAAACAAGAAGGGTCTCATACTCTAAGGGTCACACACTGGAAATGGTATACGCGACGGAGAAAAAGAAACAACAAAAATAGAAGGAGAAGGAAAAAAAAGTTGGTTCCTTTTTTCTCTTTTTTCCATAGGGATTTGACAACTTTTTGATGGGGAAATAGAGAATATGGCTTGAAGAAAAAAACTTATAGATTTTTGGTCACTTTTGAGATAAGAATAGGAGTTCTAATTCTGAATTTAAGCTTGAAAAGAGCATTGAAAAGCGAGAAGAAAAAAGGAATTAGAGAATCATAGAATTTTTTATGAGAAGAGAGCGCCTAATTTGTTATTTTCTAGTTTTTTTTTCACGTTCGTTAATATACATTTTTCTTATTTTTGGTTTCTTTTGGCGGGAAATTTGAAAAACAAATTTACTTGAAATTGTCCTTGTAAACCCGGATTTCGATTTTTCTGAATTCAGAAATTCAGGAATTCAGAAATTTAGAGATTCAGAAATTCAGAAATTCTGAAATTCAGAAATTCAGAAATTCAGAAACTCAGAAATTCAGAAATTCAGGAAATTAGAAATTCAGAAATTCAGAAATTCAGAAATTCAGAAATTCAGAAATTACTGAAATTCAAAAATTCAGAAGTTCAGAAATTCAGAAATTCAGAAATTCAGAAATTCAGAAATTTGGAAATTCAGATATTTGGAAATTCAGAAATTCAGAAATTCAGAAATTCAGAGATTCGGAAATTCAGGAATTACTGAAATTCAGAAATTACTGAAATTCAAAAATTCAGAAATTCAGAAATTCAGAAATTCAGAAATTCAGAAATTCAGAAATTCAGAAATTCAGAAATTCAGAAATTCAGAAATTCAGAAATTCAGAAATTCAGAAATTCAGAAATTCAGAAATTCAGAAATTTGGAAATTCAGATATTTGGAAATTCAGAAATTCAGAAATTCAGAAATTCAGAGATTCGGAAATTCAGGAATTACTGAAATTCAGAAATTACTGAAATTCAAAAATTCAGAAATTCGGAAATTCAGAAACTGTAGCTCATACAACTCGTCTGAAACTGGCAAACTGTCCCTCAAATTTCCAGAAAGACTATCCTGAACGTATCCTGATTTTTTCATCAGAATCTAGACCACAGAATGCCACAAGAATTTCATAATTTCCAGAATATTTCATAACAATTCTGGTCCAGAGCGTATTTCGTAGTTCACTCTTTGTAATTTGAAACGCTCCGGAATCGAAATTTTGGGTTTCCATCTTCAGAAGTGTTCAAAAAAATAAAATAAATAAATTGAAAAAATTATATCATATCCACCAAAAGGATTCTCACAAGTCTGGAGATCCAAAAGTTCGAAAAAGATTGGGGTGAGAAAAAGACTTAGCCTACTACTGTCAGGCGGTGAAACTCATTATTTCAAGGAGAAGACTAGTAAGAAAAAAAAGAAAAAGGAGCAACTGAGAAAGAAAAAAGGAAAGGCGAAAGCGAAAAAAGTGATCGTCGTGACGATACGAATGCTCCTCGTTTGCCTTTTGTTTCAAAAATGTTGGGAAAAGGCGGGAAGAGAGCAAAAAATACATGTCGAAAAGTTTCCCTGGCGCATCTCCAAGCAACGGGTGGCATTTTTCGCGGCGTTTCGCATGAAATATGCATGGAGGCGTTTTAGAAAATGTTGAGAAACAAAAAAGAATGAGGTGTCTAAAAAACCAAGAAACTATAAAACAAAACGTGACTCTCTTTTGAAAAAGAGAAAAGATCTTTTGAAAAAAGGAAAAAAAAAGGAAAGACTGAAATATGGGATTACGCAAAAAATGCTTCTAGTAGAAATGAAATCTCGTAGAAAAAGAAGAAAAATAGACGAGAAAATAGAAAAATCTGAACGGCGAATTTGCGAGAAAAGAGGAAAAGGGGAGGAAACGAGCAGAGAGAATAAAGTATTGTTTTGGTTTCTTCTCTAACTTGCCGCATAATACGCTTTGATGGACAACGATAAGCTCTTTTTTTCTCATGTTGCGTGTTTCCAGTAATTCAGGAGATGCTGTCATCACTAGTCTTCTAATTCTAACACTAATCCTATTCTTTTCCTAGTTCCAATTCTCAGGAATTTCTAGAAAAATAACGCGAATGTGAAGCGGCAAAAAACAGCATGCACAAAACAGAATTAATGCATTGACAAGTAAAGGAGATACTAATGTTTCTTTTTTTCTGCTCTTAACGCCGCCGTCTTTTTTTCTAAACCTCCCTCGCTCTCCTCCTTCTTCCACCTCCTTCTATGGACCACGCTTACAAGATTTTGGGGACATGTACATTCTGATGGATTCTGAATGCAGAAAACGGATGCTATTTTTTGGGAGGAAGAGGTACGGATGAATTCACATGCAACACGGAGGGGACTTGTGGATTAATGATGCCATAGACAAATGCACTATTCATTCTTCGTTTCGTTTTTTTTTCTTTTCTCCTCTCTCTTCAGTTTTTCCTTGTGGTTTGTGACCGCTGCTGTTAAAACATTGCTCATCAATTAATATTTTATGGATGACATGAACAAGATGGCTCATGTGACAATAGATGGTCACTTTCTAAAATGTGAGAGAATAGAAAATACGAAATTTCGTGAGAGAAGTACGTCTATAAATTATTAAAATTAAGAAAAAGAATCCAAAATAGTTTAGAGCCGAAAAATTGGAAAGTGATCTTAAGTAAAATCTTGGAAAACTTAAAAAAAAAAATGTAAATTTGAATATAAAATTATATGAGATTTTAAAATTATGGAAATCTTATTTTTTACTAAAATTTTACTAAAAAATCGGAAATCAAATTATTGGTTTTTTTTTTGTGAAAACTATCAGATTCTGAATTTGCTAAACAAAGCAAATTTTTTGAATTTGAAAAAAAAAACAACTAGGAAATCTTAAAAGTCCGCTCAAAATGGAAAATCCCAATGATTCAAATAATTTTTGAAATCTTCAGGAAATTAACTCATAACCACAGTACCGGTCACTAAAACAAACAAAAACGGCGTTTTTCAGTAGATTTTGATAATTTGCAGAGGTCTGAAGCACGGTTTTCAAGTTTCCGATCACTTAAAAATATTTGGGAGATGTGAAACTGATCAAGATCAAAAATATTGAATTTACAGAACATTTTGAAAAGCCTTATATTTTTAGTTATTCCTAAAAGTCACCTGTTTTTTCAAGTTTTTGATACAAAAACAGGTGTCTTTCAGAAATTGGCGAATAACTTGAAAAATGAATTTCCAAATTTTGTGACAGCACAATTTTCAATCAAGGTCTATTTTACACCCTTCAAAATTTTCCAAATAACCGGCAACTTGACAACGGAGCTCCAGATCTTTTTGCATGTTTAAAATTACCCTAAATGTCTAGTAAAAACAATTATTTGTATGTAGACCAATACTGTATTTGCCACTTTATCTAATTGTTGGAAAAAAGACTACAAGAAATTTTCAGAGGTGTCATTTTTGCATTTCAATCTCGGAGGCCTTTTCTGAAAGATTTTGGTTTCGACTCAAAAAGTTCCACAATTCAGATAAAATTTCGACTCACCCTATCCCATGCTCATAGACAGTATAATGGAATACTAGTGGAAAACGATACCGGTTCCTCTTCTTAATTTTTACTATACAAGCCACTTTTGTCCTGACGGGCATTGTGTCAGGTGACTAGTTGAGTATAACTCCATATTTCTAACCTAGCCGTAACTTATTGATATCCCATTATTCTGCTTCCTTTTTTTTGTTTCGCATATATTGAGGAAAAAAGCAATCATATCGAACACGCGATACTATATGGAAATTGGAGGTTTGGAGACACGATTAGAGAAAAAAGGAATTACAGTAGCTCAAGAGTTAGATTTCAAAAAAAAAAGTCGGGTGAGCTAAAATCTGCGCCTCAGAATGACGTGTCTGGGTATCCGGAGAAGAGAAGAAACAGTAATTGTCATTCATTAGGATGTCTGTGTGCGTGACACTGAATGACAAACAGAGCTAGTTCGGATGACAGGATGTTCAGCTCAACAAAGACGATGTAGAAACTTTTTCCGACAAAAAAAGAAGGAAAAATGAAACTAAAGTAATAAAAAAGGGAGTGTATGTGAAGTTGACCAACTTGCTACTAGATCCGTCTCATGTAACGTCTTGTGAATTGAAAATGAGCTTATTAGACGCCAGAGCTCCCTCTTGAGATGACTACACAGATGAAATGAATGTATCCTACTATACTCCTACACTCTAATCTAAAATTTACATCAAATCCGGCAAAATTCCGGGTCCATGCGTGATCCGAAACTATGAATATGGAAATTATTGGGAAATGTGAGAACCTAGAAAAAACCTGACTGATAGGAAGGAAGATGTGACTGATCCTGGGATAATATGATTTTTTTCAAGGATAAGGATAATCTATTCTTATTGAATATATTCAAAATAGATTTTCTAATCTTTGTGAACTGTTTGAGCTTGTCTCGGTTTGAAAGAACTTATATAATACAAAGATGTGGTTGAGAAGCTAGAAAGACTAAAAATATCCATCTTGGAAGAAAAAGAAAAAAGTAGCGACCAGAAAAGACGAGAAACCGCGTGTCTTTTTTTGGTAACATACATATTTGTAACATTCGCTCAGAGCCAGTGAGCCGCCAAAAAAAAACCCAACGCGTTGAGTGCTCTTTCAGTTTTCAATTATGGTGGTGGGGGCTACTGAGCTCCGGCTGTTTGGTAGTAAAGGAAATAGGAATACAACACAAGATATTAGTTTTTTTCTTTCTTTTTGTTGTTCGCCTTGTTTTTGTACCAATATATTTCTGAAAAAAAAGGTTTACTTCAAACTGTTAGTTTTCCTGAAACAGTAAAATTTTCTGAAAATTCAAACTTTGATTTGATTTTAACTCAAAAAAATGAACTGAATTTAACTACTTAAATTCCTAAAATTCTCAAAATAAAAATCCAAAGTATTGCCGATATATTCCGAGCAAAATGATAGAAATCGAATAGGTTACAGTAGTTGTTAAAACTCTGTTGATTATCAGAATTTTCATAAAATTCTGTTTACTGTTAAAACTTTTTTTTCGTTCCATTTGATTTAAATCATAGCTTGATGAATAAACAATGTTTCAAAATTCCGACACGTTTCATAAAAAGCGCATTTCGCAACCAATGCATATTTATATGAACCACCCAACTGCAAATATCACAATAAATGCGAGTGAGCAATTGGCGTGTGAACTGCTACAATTAATAGTTTTAGATTAAATTTATGAAATCATTACTGTTAAGAATTCAATATTGAGTTGTTCTAGGTAGAAATGGAGATGTAGACTTTAAAATATGCTATGGTTGCAAAGTGCTTGTTATCGGGATCACGCACAGCGCAAGTATCACAAAATATAAAATTCTGGAATATTTCAACATTTTTAATTTCAAAAAATTTAGAAACTTCCGAAATTTCGAGACCTTGATTTTAAAATCTGGAAATTTTGAGAATCCCAGTAATCGGATAGCCGGAACAAAATGTTGACTTAATTTCAAAAACTTTCTTTTGATTTTAATTTATGACCTTTCATAATCTCAATTTCTTAAACAATTCTGGAATGCTACTATACTCTCTCTAATAAGAGCACATTGAAACCGTTAACTTCGAGCTCAGTTATCATGATTCCTGTGAAGGACACCGTAAACTTGTAAGCTGATAAATTATTTATCATAATAAGACCAATATTTTATCAGTTGTTAAGTTCTAGGTTTTTTTACCGAAGTCGGGATAATCGATCTTAAATTTGACAGTTTGGGTGTGATTCTACTAGAGAAAATAGGTAATTTAATGAAATGTTTTTTCCGTACAAGATTTTCCAAACTTTCAGAGACCTAATTACCATACCTGTACTGGGTGACATCCTCTATCCTCATCTTTGCCCACATTTTCCAATTAATCAGATGAAGTAATAGAATTTTCTAAATTATTTCCAAATTTAGACCCGAAGTTTCAGTGAAAACTCGGGAATAAAAGTGAAATTTCGACTTTTATATGAGTGCGACGCTCCTTGGAGATGTGCCTAGGAGATGAGCAACGCTCGCGCGCGCGGCGACGAGACCCATTTATTCAAAAATCTGGTCGCCTCGCCCCGTTTTATGTGAATCCACTAAAATATGAAATTCGGGAAGGGACTACTCATTACAAAAGCCACTCTCGTTTTATGACAGGGCACTTTTTTGGAAACTTGTGACACTTTCATCTGTCGTTTTTTGATCTGTGTCACTTTGGAAAAACTGAGGAGAGGGTATGAGGACAGATGGAAAGAAAAGATTTAGTATCGAAGTTGTTCTTTTTGAGAATAATCTAGAGAAAGTTAATGGAATTTACAAAAAAAAACACTGAAGAGAAATTCGAAGTTCAAATTTAGGTTAGAACAACCAGAAAAACATTAGAATGAGAGTTTTTAGAAACAAAACTACAATAAAAATATGATTTACAAAAAATGGACTCAAACTGATAATTATGAAATTTCTGTTAACACAAACAACTTTCGAAAAAAAAAAGAAATAAACTCACTCTTTGGACTGTTTGGTGACAAGTTTAGTGACCAGCCTCTCATGCTCGTAGCGCATGAATTTATACATTTTCCAGCGAATTTTCGAAAATTTTCACACAGATTGGAGTGGTGTGATTTCTATATTTCTAGCGCTTTTGAATTTTCCTGCTCTCCTTTTTTCTTCTCCTATGCGCTCCAATAATTGCTATTCACACACACTGACTCGCTTTTGCTTCTCGTCTTGGTGCTTTCCCATCGGCAGTCTTGAGAATGGAGGAAATGGAGACGGAGATGGATAAGGAATTATAGGTCCGACACAAATTTACAATTTCCGTGATTTCAGAAAGCTACAATTTACGGGAGAGAAGATCTCGGAAGAAGAATGAGCTGCCAGGTTGAACGATGGATTCGGAAAAATAAAAATTGGGAAAGATTGATGAATGGTTTTGTGAGAATTGCATATTTACCAACCGCTATTCCAGAAAAACAAAAAGCCAGAGGGTCCCACCTAATTTGCAATAGGATACAATTCGAACAAAATATAGAAAAGAGACACAATTTTTAATGATTTATAATTGTCGCTGGAATAATGTTTCTAACGAACAATGTTTTAAAATTGTCGCGGGAACAATGAGCTCTAGAAACTTGATGATTCTAGACATTTTACCGAAACCTTGTATAAAAATGCCCTTCTCACTCTTTTCCGCATTCTATGCCTCAAAACCAAAAAAGCCAATACTGTAATCTTTAAAAACAAACACTTTTTAGCATACTTGCAAAATCTCGGGCCGGCCCGCGGGTAGGCCCGTCGAGAATTTCGGCGGGCCCGGCCGGCCCGGGGGTACCTACAGACGTTCATTGTTTTCGAATTTCTTTTGAAATTTTCGAAAATTTTCCAAAAATTTAGACAAAAATGACCCATTTTCGACTATTTCCTACTTTGTTAGTTTTGTTGGAAAATACAACCATTTTTCTTTTTTAATTCTAAAAATTTCCCAAATTTTCATTGGAAAATTTTCAACAGTGATAGGCGGTCCGTCCCGGCCTTTTGCAACTATGCATTTTAGTTGATTTTCGAACATTTTGATCATTTTTAGAAGTCTGGAGCTCGGTTGCCAAGATTCCGATCACTTTGAAAATTTAGAGGTTGTGAAACAGACCTAGAGTGAAAACTTTGCATTCACAGAATTTCTCAAAAATTCCCAATGTTTCAGCTATTAGCCTATTTCTAAAAGACACCCCTTCTTGGCCTCCAGACTCCTGAAAATGGTCAAAATGGCTTAAATTCCAACAAAAAAAGATTGACATTGATAACCTTATTGGCCGGTACTGTACATGTACCTTGAAATCGTATTAATTCATTCATTTTTCCTGTTTTTATCTATTTTTTAACGGTTCCTAATTGATTGGGAATTTTCAAAAATTGACGATCTTTCATGATGCATTTTTTTTCAAATCACGTTGTTTGCTAATTTTTGACTCTGGGCTTTGAATTGAGTTTTCATCTTTGGGGTTAACAGATTTTTGGACAAGTAACAGAATTTCCCAAAGGCTTCACTGTATATTCCAAAAAAAAAAAACTAACCTGGTATTGATGAAATCTCCAAGGTCTGCTAGACGTTGTGCGTTGGAAATTCGACGTCTTGTTGATCTAAAAATGTAATTTCAGTTTTATTTCCAAAATTTTACAGACTACCTTCTCCGGAAAAACCCAGGTTTATTCGAACGATAATTTGCAAGTTTGGTACAGTCTCCAACCGATCCAGTGCGATTTTCCATAGCGCGAATGCGGGCTGCCTGGAAAATAAAAAATTATGAATATTTCAAGGAATTCTGGAAACTTGTTAACCCAGTTTTTTAGATCTGTCTAGACTTTTGAGCTATAAATTAAGCTCTAGTGACCAAACGTCTCCCAGTCTAGATCTCAACGAAATCTGGGACCTTGTTCTCAAAAGAAAAACAACTTTTTGTTATCGGATCTCAAATTATTTCAATTTCAATTCAATTTTTTTTTCGATTTCTCTCTTTTTTTATGACTCCGCTTCTTTGCTTTTTCTCTCATTTTTTTCAACACGACCGGTTGGTTCAAATGTGACAAAAACAGGCAGCGTGTGTAGAATAAAAAGTGGAAAAGAAAGAAAAAATATAATGAAATGACAATGAGCAAAATGAACTTTTCTCTCTGATGACTCTGGGGCGGACTTGCTGAATCCGGGGGTGTACGGGGGCACCGAATGGCGGCGACAAGGGCGAATAGGAAAAATGAATAAGTGCAGCGAAGCGACAATTGATTCCAATAGAAACTCCGTCTCTTTTGTGTATTACTGGATGATACTACTCGGTCGAAGGAAGAGGAAGCATAACGTCCGAGTGACGTTGTCTGGGGCTCGCGGAACTTAACTTCCCCTGAGGACGGGACCCCCGTCCGACGGGGACAAAAAATCAGAGCAAGATTTTGAACTTTTTTGTTGAAATCAGAAAAAAACCAAACTGTACTTCGAATGTTAGAAGCTGATATTCAAAATATTTTACTATATTTAATTTCAAGTTATTAAAATTTCAGAAAAAATGGAGGAGCTTCCAGAAACTGCGATTCTCATTTTATAAAAATTCGAAAAATCACAAATTTTCAAATATCGAATACAAAGTGGTTTTTTATTTAGTTTTTTCAGAACCAATAAAAAAAGCAAGAAGACAGAATTTTTGGAATTTTTAGTGAAAAATTCAAAAATTGAAAAACCCACATGTCTATTTTTACAAAAATCAGAAATATTTCATAAACGAGATGAAATTAAGATGAAAAAGCAAAAATGGTTTCTGTATTTCGAAATTTCGAAAATTAGTTCCGAAAAATTAAAAAATGGGGTTTTTCATGAGTTTCAATGAAAACATATACTCATTTTTTTTGGAAAGAGCTCAAATTTGAAATTCTAGAAGAGGAACTCTTCTGCTCAACGTTGCACATCGTCTTCGCACATTTATCATTTGAATTCTCAGTAAATGCCAACAGTTTGGATCCATTTTTCAAGAAAATTGGAAATATTTTGGGTTACAAACGGAGATCAGACAAAATAAACTTATTCAGCAATGTTCAGGATTTTCAGAATATTGGAATTTATAGAGGTCTTAAATTAAACATGAATTCTGAAATATCATAATTTTCTCACAAACCTCCGGGTCGTGATTTTTTAAATAGTTCACAAAAAAGTATGATATCTCAATTTACATGTTATTCGAATCTAGAAAAACTATCTAAAAGAAACAAAAAACCGACAATATGCACTTTCTCCCCGGAAAAGACGAATCTACTTATGCTAGTTGATTGAGTTTCAAATCCTTTCTCAATTGTCACTTTCACACTTCTCCTCTCGTTTTTTTCGACTCCGCCCATTTCTATGAACCTCTTCATTCCAATCCACGTGGAGCATGTTCTCATCAACCGAAGATCGCGGCATTTTCTGATTTCCAATTCACAGCACTCAACAATTTTCAACTTTCTAAAAAAGTCCAGGTCTCTATTTGAATTTCAAAAATTAGGAATAAAAAAAGGAAAAAAATGGGATGGGTACAAAAAAGGACAAATGCGGTCAATGGGAATTGAAAAAAAGACGTTAAGAAATGAAATTAGTTAATGGGCGTGTGTGTGGGGGTACGCTGGCTGTGGATGTTGCATTATTTCGAGATGCGTATCCATTTTTCATGTTTGCTATAACAAAAGAGTACTAGACTCAGTTTTAGAAAAAAATGTATTTTGGTTTCTGTTTTGTTGTAGAAATTCAGAAATTCAGTAATTCAGAAATTCAGAAATTCAGAAATTCAGAAATTCAGAAATTCAGAAATTCAGAAATTCAGAAGTTCAAAAATTCAGAAATTCAGAAATTCAGAAATTCAGAAATTCAGAAATTCAGAAATTCAGAAATTCAGAAATTCAGAAATTCAGAAATTCAGAAATTCAGAAATTCAGAAATTCAGAAATTCAGAAATTCAGAAATTCAGAAATTCAGAAATTCAGAAATTCAGAAATTCAGAAATTCAGAAATTCAGAAATTCAGAAATTCAGAAATTCAGAAATTCAGAAATTCAGAAATTCAGAAATTCAGAAATTCAGAAATTCAGAAATTCAGAAATTCAGAAATTCAGAAATTCAGAAATTCAGAAATTCAGAAATTCAGAAATTCAGAAATTCAGAAATTCAGAAATTCAGAAATTCAGAAATTCAGAAATTCAGAAATTCAGAAATTCAAAAATCCAGAAATTCAGGAATTCAGAAATTCAGAAATTCAGAAATTCAGAAATTTAGAAATTCAGAAATTCAGAAATTCAGAAATTCAGAAATTCAGAAATTCAGAAATTCAGAAATTCAGAAATTCAGAAATTCAGAAATTCAGAAATTTAGAAATTCAGGAATTCAGAAATTTAGAAATTCAGAAATTCAGTAATTTAGAAATTCAGAAATTTAGAAATGCAGAAAATTTGAGTTGTTGACTCGGGAGTTTTCTACAGTAGTCCTAATTGATCTAAAATTCTCAATATTTCTAATCACTCAAACTTGTCAAAATTCCGTATGTCAGCGAGATAAGATTTTTTTGAGCAAAATTCAATTTTCTTGTTTGACAAATGTTCCAACCAGTAATTTCCAACAAAATTAATTTAAGAAAAAAAAAGAAAGTTTTCAAAATTATCACTTTGGAGAAATTTGAGATTCCTTGGTCACGAGATAAGAGGAAACAGAAATCCCCTCTCAAATATTCTATTCCCGCATGGAACCCGGTCATGAATAAAGATTTAGGTGTTGGCTAGAGAATCCAAACTGAAAAGGAGAACACTTGAAAATGCGGAAATGGAAACTGCTCTCAGTGTCGGGGCAGATGAGCATAGATGGAAAAACATAAGGGTGAAGAGAACAAAAAAAAACAAAGAAATGTTTTGTTTCCGCTCGTCCCCCCCCCCCCCTCCTCACATTTTCTGGAAATGCTCGTCTAAATTAACCACCCCCGGGGAGTATGGGCATGAAAATGTGACTTTGGTGCAGTATGTCGCGTAGGGAAATTTCCGCGCATTTCAAATTCAATTATGACTGCACAAAAAGATGAGGATAGACATTTTTGGTTTTGACCCAAAGTGGTCAGAGGTGGGAAGTGAAGCATTGACCATTAACTATTTTTAAAAGAAAACCAAAAGTTTGTAGCTTGTTTGAGGTTCAGAAAAATGGCAAGACCACCACTCCAAGTTAGTGGCAGAAACTTGATTGGTATTGAATTACAAATCACCTTGGGAAAACAAAAAAAACCTGACAACCTGTCAGTTTTGGGAAAATGTTTTTGGGGGAGCAAAATTTGAAGGCTTATCTGAACAGAAGAAATGAAATTTTTGGTTCGGTTTTTTTCGGAATTCGATAACGTTTTTTCGGGACGAAAACTTGAGAAATGATAATTAAGAAACCATAGAAAATATTAGTTTTCACTAAAAAAAATAAATTGTCATATTATTCTTCAAAAGCGAAAAATCTGGCCCTACCGGGACGGACTCTTTTTTGTATGAAGAAAAACATAGAAAAATCGCAAAGAGGAAGATCAAATTGTTCTGCTTTTTGAAATTTCGAGGAAATTTTTTTTGAGTTGATCGCTGAGTATTTTCAGAAGGTGACTATAATGCCTAGTTCAAAAAAGCGTTCGAAAGCTTTTTGAAATTACATATTACCGTAAAACCTGTATTAGAAATGCCGGCCCTTCTATTTTTCGTGGGGTCCCTAGGGGGGCACTTCAATTAGAGGGGCCCTTCAATTAAAGGGGGCACTTGTATTTTTCGTGAGGTCTCTGAGCAGGAAATTTCTATTAAAATAACAACGTTTTTCAGAGAAATTTTTGTTTTTTCTACTTAAAATCCTTGAAAATTCTTTTATTATATAACTACACAAAAACATCTATATTTTAATGAAAACATAAAATAACAACAGAAAATCAATTTCTTGGATTGGTTTTTTTAATTCGATTTCATAAGACTTCCACCTTTGGGCACATTGACTAGAAACGCAGAAATTTTCCGCAATTCAGCAAAGGGGCGCTTCAAATAGAGGGGAACTTCAATTAAAGGGAGCACTTCTATTTATCGTGAGGTGTCTAGGCGGGCACTTCAATTAGAGGGGCAATTCAACTTCAGGGGCACTTCTAATACAGGTTTTACAGTACTTTGATTTTTATATTTATTTATGTGGTTATATGCATTTATCGGCAGATTTTTATATTTGGTCTGCAAAAAAAATAAATTTTCAAATCTTCATGAAAATCGTACAAATTAATTTTGAATTTGAAAAAGACAACGATTCAAAAAATTACTTTGGACACGTTTACATCCGATAAAAATACCGGGAAGTTTTTGAAAATCAAAATTTTGAAAATAGCAAAAATGCGATATCAGCTCAAATATAGTTTTTTTTCCTGAATAGAACCTTTCACAAGTTCACTTTCGAAAAAAAAACTCATCGAGTTAAAAAGTCATAGAAGAGTAAAAGGCGCGTTTTTTTTCTGCACAAAGCATCTTTCTGTCGCCTTTCATATTTTTGCTATTAGAAAGACGAGGAATTTCAAAAAGGGCACAGAGCAAGGAAGAGTGCGTATTGAGAAGAATATCCTAATAGATTCGGAAGATTCAGAATTCAGAAGATTATGAATAAATAAAAAGTGTTTCAAAGAATCTGAACAAGTACAAATATGGGGAGCCCTTCGTTTTGGAGACGCCGTTAAATGGGTTAAATTGGGAGCCTACGAAATAACAAAGTTCCATTCAGTAGACAATTTTTGGGAGAAAATAGCTTCTAAACTTGAGGCTCTTTTCTAAAAAAAATAGGAAAAAAAGAACACTATTGAGAAAAAAAGTTATGAATGCAATAATATTTGGGAACCGCCAGTTTTTAAATAGAGATATCGAGTTTCAACTTTTTGGGATTCCCAAATTAGCTTATTGAGATTGAAGTTTCAGATTCAGAAGACAAGAATAAAAAACCAATCTTTGGCTTGTTTACGGACATATTGTTTCTGTCTGACTTGAATACAAAAAAAATCTGGATACCTAGAATCAAAAATAACCAGAATTAGGTCAAACAGAAAATGACTCGAAATTGTGAGCCAGTTTTATTTATCCTCTCTCAATTCATAACATCTGTCTTCCTATTTTTGACAAGCTGAATAAAAGCGAAAAATGAGCAGAAAAAAGAGAAGAACCAAGTTATGATATGTGGATAAAAGAAAAAATCCATTGGGAGGGATATATTGAGCCAGTGTAGGCCGAAAAAAAAACATATATCTCATTGAGAATGGAACGGGAGACATATTGCCGTAATATTGGTGGTGGTTTGTCGTTTTTAGGCGCATCTCTTTTTATTGAGATTTTTTAGGGAGAGAATGTTTTGGATCCCATATGGACGTGTACACAGAAGAGCACACGCATATAGTTTTGTCTTTAGGTTCTTCCTTTTTTGTTTTCGAGGGGCCCAATTGAATGCCGCCCTCGCGGTTTTTAAACTTTTGGTGGTCAGAGAGCTTATTATCCAAAACAAGAATTGGAAAAGGAGATTAAGCTGGGAAACTGGAAAAGTTTGTGGGTCACCACAAGACAGATTCCTGGTGTATGCTTTTTTTTTGCTTTTTTTTTTTCCTTTAAACAGGCAATTTCCAAAAAGCTAAAAAATGACTATTGTCTATTGATGTAAAGGGTCCACTTCACAAAATTATGGAGACTTCTCAAAATTGAGTGGTTGTGTTCATTAACATAGAAATCGAAATGTGAGCCGGAAAAAAGAGAAACGAAGTGGTATTTTTGTTTTTTTTTTTCAAAAATTAACATTGGAACAGACATTCAAATTTTTTCTGAAAATTGGTCCTCTGACCTTTTCTACTTTTAGTGTCATCAAACGGGTGCTTTGTTATGCATTCAGTGGTCTCACAATATTGACAATCCCTTATTAGGCTTTGGTCATCTTGTTTCTTTTGTCTTTTGGTGGTCTTGACAAGTGTGACAGACTAGAAAATGAGATACCGCATCTCCTCTAATAGAAGCCCATGGGCTTCTATTTTTCAACCTTTTTTTCAGGGTGGGCTTCAATTAGTGGGTGGGCTTCTATTTTTCAATGATTAAATTTCAAAAAAAAATTGTTCAAAAAGTCAGAAAATTGGCAATTCGCAAGATAAGAATTCTGAACTTCGGTGTTTTTTTAGTGTTCATTCTGCAATTCTAAACTCCAAAATTCGGAAATTATGAAATTCTGAGATTCGGAATCTCAAAATTCAAAATTCAGGAATCCTGTGGATCAGAAAATGAGAAATTTTCAAATTTTAAAATACCAGTTCCAAAAATTTTGCATTTTTTAATCACCGTATTTTCTCTAATAGACGCCCATGGGCTTCTATTAGGTTGGCACATTAGAAACCGAACACGGGTTTGTTGGTTTATAACTTGAAGGAACCAGAACTGGTTTTGTTCTGGTTAATTTCATTTGAAAGAGCGTTTTATTGCGAGTTTTTTGATAGGTTACTAAACCGGATTTAATTGATAATTGTCCGAAAAAAAAGTTTTTGAAATACTCAACCAAAATTTATTGATGCGCTCTGGTTTGTGGCACAATCTCAAACAGCGCAAGAACCTTTCCACACACTGTCAAAAGTTTTTGGTGACAGAGAACTTATTTAGACACAGCTTTTTCAACGGTTTAACCGATTGAAAAACTGTGATGAAAGCCTTGAGGACAACGGGAGTGGATTTTTACTCGAAATTGTCAAACGCGATGTTCTAAAGCAAATCATCGAGTCGGACGCGCGTCAAACGACTCGCGAACCTGTTCAAAAGTTTGGATGCGTCTATGGTATCATTGTTAATCACTAACATCCAACTAGCAAACGGAAGAGTGGTGAAAAATATACGCCGCACAAACTCACCGATGCCAACAAAGCAGCAAGAGTGGAGCCGGCAGGGATTCTACCTTCCCAAACCAAGATATCAAGGTTTTTTGACTAAACTGTAACTGGAGCACAAAAATGGATTTCTTGTGACAACACCACAAGAAAATGAGAGTGTTTGGGTGTTGACAAACATCCAAACCAGACCCTAAAACCAGATTTTTGTGTAAAAAAGTTACGCTTCGCGTTCGGTGAAACAGTAGAAGCCCTGCATCATTTGTGCTTCTGAATTTTTGTCAGACAGTTAAGACAGGTCTTTCTTAACATTATCTTGACCATGTCAATAAACCTCTTCGTCGTCAAGTTGTCGATGAGGAGTCCGCAATTTTGCAAGGCGATAATGCATTTACTCTTGTGGCAAATATCACAGCCCAGAAAATCGAGGAATTGTGCTAGCAAGTTCTCATTTATGCGCCAAATAGCCCTTGTACAGCTCTATTGGATTACCATTTGCTACCCCTGATGCAGCGCTCCTTGGCTGAGGAACAGTCCAGAAACAACGATAAGATCAAAAAATGGGTGGACGGGTATTTCGCATCGCAGTCAGCGGAGTTCTTTTATTGAGACATCCATTCTACGCACAAATGTTAGCACGAAGTTATGAATGATAATGATGAATACATTTTCGATTGAGGTTATACGGTTTTGAATTTACAACGAATTATTTTTGTACAAAAAAGTTCGGAGTCAAATGTGCCAACCTAATATTAAAGGGTGCGCTTCTATTTTTCGAAGCACCTCGCGGGGTGAGCTTTTATTAGATGTGGGCTTCAAATACAGTATGTGTCAGAAGTTCAATTTTGCCGACTACAGTAATCCCAATGAAAAATTAGTATATTTGAAACGAACTATCAAAAAATCCTAAACTGTTGAAAGAAAACTAGAAAAAGTATTAACATGGAATGACTCCCAAGTGTTACCCTCGAAAAAAATCGAGACCTACATGGTTAGAAAGAGCGTAAAAAGTTATCCAAGAATCCAAAAGGAATAGTTGGTAAAAAATTTTTATAAGGAGTTATGGACCAAAACGTACCAAAAAATGGCAAAAATTTCAAAAATTCGTAACTTTGTCAGTTTATGTCCGCTTGTTGAAATTCAAAAAACAGTAGATAGACAATCAACTGAACTTTTGGAAAACATTTTTTTTGATTTTTTTCCTATTGATCGGAATATTGATTTTTTGAAAAAACCGAAAAAATTTTCAATTTCTCAAAAATCCCATGTTAACTTTTTTTCTCATTATGACCATTGAATTCAGCACATTTGATTTACTATACAAACAGGTCAATATCCCGGGGGAAATCATGCTCACACAAGTTATGCCGAAAAATATCGATTTTTGGCACTTGGCTGCTTTGGAATCCTTGTCCTCGGCGGCCGGTATGGTGAGGGGCATACTTGTTTTTGTGATTTTTACATGCGTATCGTTTGCTTAAAGTGTTTGAAATAAAATCCTGCGACATACAAAGCCAATTTTTCAAATGCCGTACCATTTCTTAAAATCATCATCTTGAAAAAAGCAAAATTTTGACATGTGACCGGGCACATCTATAGTTAAACTTGACAGAAACAGCCAATCTTTTTTTTAACATAATCAGAAGAACGTAATCTTATCAACGGCTTGAACAGAATTTTGATTTAGGCCCTAGAAATAAAAATAATTACGATTTTCCGAGCCTGACCCCTATTTTTGGGGAAGTGTGACATGTGACAGAGCACATCTATAGTTAAACTTGATGAAAACATTCAAACTTTTGTTTTAACATTATTAAAATGACAAAATCTTATCAATGGCTTGAACAGAATTTTGAATTAGGCCCTAAAAATAAAAATATTCACTGATGATGGGGCACCTCTTGTTTTGGACTATAACTCGAAAACGAGACGAAATTTCAAGAAACTGTTAATGCCATTCGATTTAAAATTGAAAATTTACTAAAGGCAAATGTTATTGGTTTGGTCCATATGATTGATGTAGGCGAAATGAACGATTTTCGAAAGGTATCCTGTCAGTTTTGGATTATCGAATTCGACCATTATCTGTTACACCTACTTCCACTACACGGACCAAACTAATATTATTTTTACAGTAGTATTTTTCAATTTTAAATCGAATGGCATTAACAGTTTCTTGAAATTTCGTCTCGTTCTCAAGTTATAGTCCAAACAAAATAAGTCCCATCATCAGTGAATATTTTTATTTTTAGGGCCTAATTCAAAATTCTGTTCAAGCCATTGATAAGATTTTGTCATTTTAATAATGTTAAAACAAAAGTTTGAATGTTTTCATCAAGTTTAACTATAGATGTGCTCTGTCACATGTCACACTTCCCCAAAAATAGGGGTCAGGCTCGGAAAATCGTAATTATTTTTATTTCTAGGGCCTAAATCAAAATTCTGTTCAAGCCGTTGATAAGATTACGTTCTTCTGATTATGTTAAAAAAAGATTGGCTGTTTCTGTCAAGTTTAACTATAGATGTGCCCGGTCACATGTCAAAATTTTGCTTTTTTCAAGATGATGATTTTAAGAAATGGTACGGCATTTGAAAAATTGGCTTTGTATGTCGCAGGATTTTATTTCAAACACTTTAAGCAAACGATACGCATGTAAAAATCACAAAAACAAGTATGCCCCTCACCATACCGGCCGCCGAGGACAAGGATTCCAAAGCAGCCAAGTGCCAAAAATCGATATTTTTCGGCATAACTTGTGTGAGCATGATTTCCCCCGGGGTATTGACCTGTTTGTATAGTAAATCAAATGTGCTGAATTCAATGGTCATAATGAGAAAAAAAGTTAACATGGGATTTTTGAGAAATTGAAAATTTTTTCGGTTTTTTCAAAAAATCAATATTCCGATCAATAGGAAAAAAATCAAAAAAAATGTTCTCCAAAAGTTCAGTTGATTGTCTATCTACTGTTTTTTGAATTTCAACAAGCGGACATAAACTGACAAAGTTACGAATTTTTGAAATTTTTGCCATTTTTTGGTACGTTTTGGTCCATAACTCCTTATAAAAATTTTTTACCAACTATTCCTTTTGGATTCTTGGATAACTTTTTACGCTCTTTCTAACCATGTAGGTCTCGATTTTTTTCGAGGGTAACACTTGGGAGTCATTCCATGTAAGATAACTTTTTCAATTTAAAATTACAGTAATCGCAGTTCTCAAAAAATATGATGTAAAATTACTATAATCGTAATTTTGAACAGTGAAATTTGAAATTGCAGTAATCCAAATTCCAAAAAGTTACTAAAAAGTAATTTTTGTAAAACATAGAAGTAAGTTAAGTCTACAAAAGAGTCTGTCAAGCTTATGAGAATAGTAAAACGCTGAAAATGGCGAAAAACGATAATCAAGATTTCTAAGAACAAAAAAATATAGAATAATAAACTATAAAGTTTCTGATACTCTCTAGAGTCTACAAAAATTTTGGGTTTTCCCATAATACGAGAGAAAACAGAGATCTAAAAAAAATGACAATTCTTTAATGGGAGTTGGGAATAAAACATGATATGAAATGCGGAAAAAATCCCGAAATTGCAAAAAGGAATTTCCCAAAAAAGGAAATCTTCTAGTGTCTAGTTTGATAGTCGTTTTTTCCTACTTTTTTTGGACACTTGAGAATCTCATGGAACATAAGACATGAGAATTTTTTTATTTGAAAAGTTGTAAATTCAACGAACTTAAAGAATGAGCACTTTTTGTAGATTATAGCCGTTTTGTTCACAGTTTTGAGTATCTCATATATTTATATAAAAAGACGGGTTTTTCCAATTTTTGCAGGCCCGGCCCGAACAAGGGCTGGGCTCTCATTTTTATATAAGAAATATCTTAAACATACAAATCCAGATCAACATTCATCTAGTCAAGTTTTGTACTCTGTGTATTGAACTTTTGGCTTAAAAATTGATATTTTTGGTTTGACTCATACAATTTCAAGATTTCTGACGCAAATTATTTTGTTTACTGCATTGACCTGACATTTTGTACTGACTCATTATTCGTTATCTGTTTTTCGAAACCTGACTCAAATACTCACCTCCTTGTTGTCTTCTTCTGGCAGATGAATTCTAATTTCAGGTGGTTTTAACATTCTGCGCCCAATATCAACTGGCTACTCACATCAGAACGCTCCTTCAATCAGAACTTTTCAAAAAATGAGAAAAGGGAGAGGTTCCAGTTGGAAAAGTACATACAAGATTCTATTGATAATAAGAAGTATAGAAAAAAGTAGAGAAAGCAACACCAGAAAAAAATAGAATAGGCTGCATTATGAATGTGCGTCAAGAGGATTAGGATATTATCAAAAGTTACGGAAACGATACACTCATACTACTTTCTTCTTTTCTTTTTTCGCTCTAGGAAATGAGTAAAAACGGATTAGATGAAACAGAAGCAAACCTATTCTTATTATTAATACTGTCAACAAAAACTGAGTGGGCGACTAATTCCAGTGTTGAACTCTTTTCTATTCAATTGTGGTCCTTTGGGAGAACCGAGTTCCTGGAAAATTGACAACAAGAGGAGAGAAAAAGAGGAGACAATATGTTTCTTAACATATTCAACACAAAAGATCGAAAAACGTTTTGAGAAGAAGATTAGAGTTTTGTTCCTAAAAAATGGAAGCAAGAGAAGAGTGAAAAATGACATCGTTAAGTCAGAGAGGAATGCATTGAAGAGTGATCTAACCTGATATCTTAGAAACAAAAAGAATTTGGCTGGAATAAAAAAGTTGTATCAGTTGTTATTAACACCTGGATGAGTTTTTTTCCTTTTAAAAGAAATAAGTGCACTACGCCCACTGTTTGTCAAAAGTTCATCGATGTTCAAAGTCAGGTAAGCATAATGAATTATGACGCCAAAGAAATGTTTTAGAGCTCGATAGTCAGAATTATGGTGAATGGGAACTATACGAAATAAGGATTTTCTGGGATAAACACATCCAAAATAAATCTCACTTTAATTGAAAAATTTGTTTTGCTGTACGATGGAATTTTCAATTAAATATTAATCTTTAGCTACCGTATTCGTTCTAATGGAACCCTACCCCTTGAGCTCAATTATCTTGTTTCCAAGAAGAGACGTCATAAATCTTTCAACTGGTAAAATATTGGTGATTTTATGATGAATTAATACTTTATCAGTTGAAATATTTGAGATTTTTCGAAGTAGCCTAAATAATTGAACTCAAAATGCATGTAAAAACTGAATCTACACAGCGAGAACATTATTACATTTTGAAAGTTATTTTGATATCCGAGTAGAATTGAACTAGGTGAATTACGAAATGTTGGGTTATTTGATGTTCGCCAAATTGTAAAAAACCTGTGAAAGTCTTTAAAACATATAAAAACCATTGAACAAGATATTCTTTCATGAAAACTTCAAATATGTAATTTTTAATTGACTCACTTCTGGAAAACTATTGTTTTTCTTATTTACTGAAATTTTGAAGTTTTCGTTAACATATTAGGACTGTAAATACCGTAAAACACCCTAAATGATAAATTAGAGCCAATATATTTTGGTTCCTGGGAAAGATATCAAAAAGTTGTCAACTGATAAAATGATTATCCTAATATCATAAACCTTATATTAACAGGAAAACTTTTGATTTCTCCTACAGATTTCGAGATAATTGAGCACTAAGTTGACCGTTTGGGTGGGCTTTTATTAGATGAGCTACGGTAAATCAGCTTCTGTAAAATAATTCTTTAAAATAACTATTCACAAACATGTAACAGTATTCTTATGTTTATAACCTATTCAAAGCTTAGTTCCCAATTTATGGATGATACGGTAATTTTCGGGTTTTCCAACAAAAAAGAGTTTTCAAATTACAAAACAACTATCTAACTGACTGGGAGAATGAGCTACTCAGATCTGAAAAACCTTCGTAACACAAAAAACCTTCCATGTTCATGAAATCATAATCCAAAGGTTTGGAAATTTCAGCTGTTCAATTACTGAACAAAATTCACACTGCATTTTGAAAAACACGCAAATCAAATTTAGAAACACAATTTTTTCCAAGCCCTCATGAACCTCTTCGTCTTCTTCCGAGTTTCCGGATTAATAGTTGATGTGTTCAAAGACAAGTTTTCATTTCCCCGTTTTTGAAATGTCATTCTACTTCTTATTTCAATCTTTGGAGGCAGAAATGAAAACGTATGGTGTCAAAAAAAACAGAAAGAAATTATTTAAGATTCATTGAATCTTAAATGTAAATCTGACGATAGACCGTTCAATTTAGATCATCCCCAAGACTCACCACATCTCTGGTACGATCCATTGATTCAGCTGGAGACGAAGTGACGTTATGGTGATGACAAGATCACCAGAAGAACCAGAGCTCGAAGAGCTCGGCACATGGACGGATTTCTTTTTTTTTTCGAGAATGGGGAGAAAACGAAATGCGCCCCCAAGAAGAGCTGGCCCCGGCGCGAATTAGATGATTCTTGACAGCAATGTGCAAGTGATGCCCTTTGTTGTGGCCTAATTGAAGTTTCGGAAGCGAGTGGCAGATTGGCACCACAATTTTTCGTGTGTGTGTGGGAGTGTTTTGACACGATGGCCCTCCCCGCGCCCTCCTCTGGCTCCTCTTCCCCGCTTTTCTTGTGGCTTTTTTTCAGCAAAAGCAGATGATGATGAGGCACAAGAAGAAATCCACTTCAGAAACAGAAATCTCCGGACGATTCACCAAGTTTTGAACGAGGAAGACACGACGAATTGTTGTTGAGAATCAAACTGAACGCAATATTTCAATAAATTTGAAGAGAGCGTCGTTCAAAAAAGATATTTACGGAAAAAACGGAACAGAAAGACTGAGATAGGACATTTTGAAAATCACTTCTTTCACAAAAAGTTCGAAATTAAAAATTTTGAAAATTGGCTACAGTATCGGTTGATAATCTATACAGAACGTATCCTTCAGTTGAGTTTTGTTCATTTTGACCATTTTCAGAAGTTTGGAGCTAGGATCTCCAATATCCTATCATTTCGAAAATTTTGGAGAATGTAAAGCAGGCCTAGCTAGATTGTAAAATTCCTAGTTTTTCAGGTATTGCCGATTTCTGAAAGACATCTGCTTTTTCACCCATTTTGGGTACAAAACCGGCCATAAATGGGTGCCGGCAAATTGCTGGAAAACTGGGAATTTTCTGTTTTGGTTTGTTTTACACCCTGAAAAATTTTCAAAATGACAGGAAACTTGATATCCAAGCTACAGGCTCCTGAAATTGGTAAAAATTGCCGAAAATCAGCTAAAAATATCGACCGGTACTAAATATTGAAGAAAACAGCAAAACTAGTAATTTCTCTGACTGAATTTCATGCTCACAATTTCTAAAATTTTCTTATATATATATATATATATATATATATATATATATATATTCATAACTCAATTATCTAAAATACAAACGCATAGAAATTCTATTAAAAATTCACGCCTCAACCAAGACTACAAATTGAAGATGAT
Organism: Caenorhabditis nigoni; assembly: GCA_027920645.1. Classification (NCBI taxonomy): domain Eukaryota; kingdom Metazoa; phylum Nematoda; class Chromadorea; order Rhabditida; family Rhabditidae; genus Caenorhabditis; species Caenorhabditis nigoni. Next base: position 5,148,833 of record CP115869.1, read on the forward strand.
AGGAAATCGAAGAATCCTTTGCGCGTGATTTAAGTAGGAGATAAAAAATCCCCAAAGATAAGAACAGTTAAGAAGATTGTTAAAGGATTTTTAGAAGACGCATGTGTTCTATCCCCAACATGCATCAAATATCAGGATAAGCATTATACAAATCTTAGAAGGATCGAGAACATCGAGTTCATCAAGCATTCTGAGCTCACAGAAGGACTCAAAAGTCGATAGAAAAGAGACGAGAAAATCTCATATTTTGCTCTTCTCTTGGTCCAAAAAAGCCGAAAAAAAAACCATTCGGACCATCAAAACTTGAGGGTGTGCGGCCCCAAGAGAGTCCAATTCCATTTGAACACTTTTACACACCCGATAGACACATTATTCGGAGAAGATAGAAAAAAGTGGAAAAAGATGAGAGGCGTTTGATGAGCTCAACGAGTCGTTACAGTACTCAGAAATGGGTCCAGAAAAAAAAAGAAAAGAAAAGTCAACAAAATTTCGAGTTTCGAAGATCAGTGAGTACTTCTTGATATGAGTTGTTGTCGGAAACTCATACATTTAAAAATAGTTTTTAAATTTGACATGTCATCCATGACACTTTGTGTCAAATTGAAGAACTTGAAATTTAAGGAGCCCGGTACAAAAGAAAGATCATAAGATAGAAAATGTACATATTTACAACCAACATGAAATTTTCTAAATACGGATTTTCGGAGATTATAAAAAATTTGGAATCAAGAATATTTCCTCTAATAAAAGCTCCAAAAGCCGTCTAGTTTGAGATTAATCATCTTAGTTCCTACAAAAGGTATCAAAAATTTTCAACTGATAAAATATTTATCATAATATCACCAATAGTGTATCAGTTGACAAAATGTGGATATGTCTGATAGGAATCAAGATAATTGAGCATAAAGTGCATTTGAAGGGTAGGCTTCTTTTATAGTATTTAAAGTGATTACAACCGAAAGGAATAATACATATTTATAGAAACAATATTGTTCGGAGATTTCAAAAAATGTTGATTCAGATTAAAAAAAAAAACAGAGCAAATGCGAGAAGCAGTTTTTCAGAGATAAAATGTTTAAATTTTCGAGCAAAAGGGAATTTGCTCGAAAAAACTTGCTGCCAAGTTTGAGCTCAATTATCTCAATTCTTGGGACACATATAAAAATTTGTGAACTGACAAAACATTTTTCATAATATCACTACAATTTTATCAGTTGACTAATTTTTGATATTTTTGAAGGAATTGGGATAATTGAGCTCAAAGTCGACTGTCTGAGTGGGTCCCTGCTAAAGGTAATAAAAGAAATATGTTAATTTACAAAAGAAAAGAAATTTCCTGAACATTCTTTTTGGAATTTTCGAAATTTTTGAATTTAAATATTAAAACAAACGACGTTCCCTAGAACTAACCTCTTCCTTCTCAACATAAAGATCACTTGTTGCCCCAATTGACTTTCTCGGAGCATAATTGAAAACTGGAATCTTTTTATCCTCGATCAGTGTTGGCATAGACCGTGCGATGGAGCTTCTTTGGGTTCTTTGGTACCTCGTGTTCTTCTTGTACCTGCGTTCGTATGGGCACGACACTTGGTCGGCCAGACGGAGAGCATCGATAAGGGACTGCGTTGGCTGAAACGATATTGGATCATAACCTTAGAAGATCGCGATGGACGATTAAAATAACAACTAAGATAAGTCCATATTTTCGAAAATCGAAATCTTAGAAGATCAGAGGAAAAAAAAACTAAGAAGAGCAGAAACCAGAAACGCGTCGGATGTCAACTTTAAAATGCATAATGATGCGGACGTGAACTCAAAGTTCTTGTTTGATGAGCAAAGACAAGGGCCACCATATATCTGGAGAAACCAAGAAGACGATGAGAATACACTGATCGTCTCTTCAGAATAACAAAAGTATGAAGGACCCCGCCTTTTCGGGAAACTGGTGAACGTTTTGCGGAAAAAGCAACGGAAAAATGGCGTGTCTGGAAGTGACCCATAAAAGGCTCATTTTTCGCACAGATGGTTTTACGACCGGAAAACAAAACATGCTGAAGAGATCCGTTGTCGTCAAGAGAAAAGGCGACAAAATGAGGAATGTCTAGATTTTGAGGAGAAGATCGAAAACATCAGGAATTTCTAGAGTTCAGTTGATGTCAAAACACACAAAAAGGTCTTAGCAAGTTCGCATAATACATTTTTTACTGGAAAGGAAAAATATTTACCCATGGATCTCTGGCTGGAATTTTTACAGAAAAACTGCAATTAAGAAAGAAAACAAAAGTACGTTTAACCTTAAACAGGTTCCAATATTTTTGCACGATTTAAGGATCAAACTCTTTAGAAAAAATATTATTCTAACCATGCGCGGATAATCTCTGAAAATGAGAAAAAATGAAAAAGAAAAAAACATTCTAAGATCAACTTGTTTTTTGTCAGGATAAGACTTGTGAAGTGTAAGACACATTCCATTCGGCTGAAACTGAAAATAAGCGCTTTTTTTCTAAGACAAAATAAGACTGGAAACATGACGACATTGGCGGATGCGCGCTTCGTTCTTCAAGAGCTCACGCGCAACGGAAACTGGCGATCCATGAATATTAATATCCACCTTGACCGAAACTTGTTGTTATGAAAGAGCGTTTTCTTTGATTTTGGAATTTCAAGAAAGATCAAAATTGGGACAATGATAGAACCGAATCAGCGTTTTGTTATTTTGACAACAGATCTAACAAAATGTTTAACATGTTCCTATTTGAAAACTCGATAAAAAACTGAATGAAGTTCTTGTGAAGAACTGATAATACTTTTTATAAGCTTTTGAAGAATTCATTAGCCCAAAGTGCTATCTGAAATCTGTGAATCCAAGATTACAATGTATTTGAGATTTGAGATAAACGTTTAGAAAAAATAACGATTGAAGATGAAAAATCATTGAACGGCTTGTCGTATTTGAGATGAAAGTTATACAAAACTATCAATCATGAAAGATGAAAAAAATCTGAACATATCTTCAGCGGCTTGGTTTTTTAGTTATCGCTAGTTGTTTTTATGAACAGGAAAAGTCAATTGATGAAAAAAGTTAAAACAAATAAATTACATGGGCAAAGTGAAAAATAGAAAAGGTTTCTGGTGTTTATTATAGATAGGTGGGGAGAATACCTAAAAATTATGAACTTACACCATAAACAAAAGATTTGCAGTCGACGTCTTGTTTTATTACAGTCCGCAGGTTTACCAATAAAGTGGCATCTTTCACTTTGTCTTCTCCAGGAGGAAGATTTCCAGCTGAACAAGCGCCGACTGAGCTACGCGGACGATGACAAGTGTTGCCGACTGATAAAATCTGTGTTAGTGGTAAAAAACCCACCAGTCATTTTCGTTCTTTTCCTAGTTTTCAGTATTACAGAATGTTTGTGTTTTCAGAATTATTGAATTCAAGCGTTTTTTTATTCAGAAAATCTGAACGCTCTGGAAACTTCAAGTATTTTTAATAGCTTAATAGTTTTCTCTTCTGAAACGTGAAGCTTCTTTCCTTTATGAATTTTCTAAGAATGCCGGATTTTTTGAGATTCTAGAATTTTCCGGATTTTTCACAATTTCTCGGATGTATGAATTATCTGGAATTTCGTCTGCATTCAAATTCTTTCAAAATTATCAAAATTAATGCAAAATGCAGACACTCGATACAAACTCCCCCATTTAAAAGAATTCAAACGTTTCAGATATTAATTTTTGTAGAAGCGCATTGTTAGCCATTTTGTTGGGTGTTAATGACTTTTGTTTGACAACTGAACCTCATTTTCACATTTACACATTTTAGAACCACAAAATTTCGATACGAACCCATGAACCCCTCTAAAACATTGACAAATAACCAGTATTAAAACCGTTATCCTCCAAAAAAATATTTTTATACCTCTTCCAGCTGCAGAATCATTTTCAGGAAATCATGAAATCTGAAACCGGAAAAAAAATGAAACACCTACCAAAAATGTTCAGAATTTTTCAGCTTTCTCTTCTAGCTTTATTTTTATGAGCTCAAAATGGTGAAAATTTTTTTGCTTCGTTTCTACGTTACTGAATATTTTGAGCGTTATGGAGTTTTTATCTGAATTCTGAAAATTTTGGAACAAGGAATCCCCGAATTGAGTGTATACGTTTTAAATGACACGATTCCTTGAAACCAATATTCGAAGTTCGAAGAATTCAGTTCGGTAATCTGAAAATCTGGTCCTTCAGAGAAAATGCAAATCTAATATTTGGTGAATTATTGAGGTCTTTTAGTGGTTTGTTGTGTTCGAGAGTATTCAAGAAATGGAATTCATAATTTTATAAATTTGATTCACCGAACGCTTTGGTTCTCAAGTTTTCCCGGGGTGGCCAAAATATATCAGAAATATTGTGAACCAAATTCAAAACAAGTTTTTTTTTTGCCTCCTTTCTGTTTTTGCAAGGTGTCAAAAGTGATCGGAAGCAAAGAAATAAAATGTGGTTTTATGATTTCCAGTTGACAGTTTTGTTCCTATTTTTATATCATTTTTTATTTTACCTCTCACCCTCCTCACGATGTGTCATCAAAGTTTTAGTTTTTTTAAAGTTAAAACTTTTCGTATAGGAAAAATGTTTTATTCCCGATTTTGAAGTTTCAAAGTTTTTTCCAGAGGTCCCGTTTGTGTGGGCGCGAAATTTGAGATTGTGGGAGAATTTAAATGGTCATTGAACATTCTAGTTTTAATGAATATGCTTCCTGAGGATACGATTTCCCTATTTCGCATTCCAGATCACTGACAACAATCCCAATCAAAGTACACCTGAAAAAAAATTGCGAAGAATGTAATGAAAGTGCTTTCTCTCTTTTTCCCTGCGAACAAATCATGTTGTTTTCTTCCGGTTGTTCGGTCTTTCAGGAAACAAAAGTCGACAGATTGTACTGAAAGTATTCCGGAAACTTTCAGCGCCTCGATTTTCTTTGATGTAGACTTGAGTAGACAACTTTCTCTCTTGTTTTTTGTTTGTCTGCTGGTTTGATTTACAGCCTGTGTGTCTTATCAATGTCCACATATTTTTTCTTCTACATTTCAATATTTGCTTTTTTTGTGACTTTCCTTCTCCTTGTTTCAATCAACATTTTGATTTTCAGTTTTTTGGTAACATTCGTGAAATACGATTCCTACCCTCAAACAGAAGAAAAGGAAAAAAAATCGCATTAGTCGGATTGAAGGCGAAAGACAAGACTAGAGATACCACTGGTGGTGCACTTCTACCAGCACCCGAAACTTCTTCTTCTTCTCCTCCATCCTTCTGCTTCCCCCCCCCCCTTCTGACACGTTTTTTTCTACCGTAGACGGGACGACGACGAAAAGAACATTGCGTTGGTGTGGTGTGTGTCCGAAGCCCCGCCCCTTTTCCCCCATTTTTCTGGGCGAGGGATGATTGAGACGCCGAGGCAAGAGCGAGGAGCCAACCACTTGTGGTCTATGCGGCAGCAGTCAGTCAAAGCCTGAAGGGTGAAATGGCCCGTGCAGTCAACATATCTCCATTCGCTTCATATACAGTCGTGCCAATTACCTCGGCATGGCCACCGGACGACGATCCGCAAACGACGCGTGTCCAGTTCTCGGGACTCACTTCTGGGAAGGCAGTGTTGACACTGATCATTCTGGCTATGATGATGATGACCATTGTTGGAAATGCGCTCGTTTTTCTTGCAGTGCTGATCGTTCGCAAACTAAAAACGCCACAAAACTTCTTATTGGTTTCATTGGCCGTGGCTGATTTCTTTGTGGGACTCGTTGTGATGCCACTCGCTCTGATCGACCTCCTCTTCGATAAATGGCCGCTTGGAAGGTAATTTATGGGTTGTCCTCTTCTCACTGGTCATCCTTCTTTTTCCCTCCTTTTTTACGAAAACGTATTCCCCGTTTCTTTTCCATTTTTATACCGCAAAAAAACCATTTTTCCCAAATATAAATTGAGGGAATCCTCTTCCTAAAAAGTTGTTTACCCCTATAGGATAGGCGCGTTCGCAATTTTTAGTGTCTCTCATTTCCGTGTCAAGCCTCAATTTTGACATCAAATTTGGAATTGAATCTTCCATTTTTTGGCTCCCCAAATTTTCTCTTCCAAAAATCAAAAAAGAAACGTTTTTGAACTTTTTGTTTGATGCATTGTTGATTCTTTTGTTCTTTTTCTATTCCTCAAATTTTCGATTTTCGAAACGATTTCTATTATTAGCTTTGCAATATAAAAAATAGGAAAAAAACCAAAACCAAAACCAAAAAGGCAATCCCGAATAAGACAAATGAGCAAGTATTACAAAAACGTGTGTCATCTTTGCTGCTCCCTCCTTAAAGGAGGTCCACAACCACTAAGCATATTGAAATTCCTTCAGAGAAACAGATGACCCTTTGTTTGGGGGCTCGGGATAAGAATACAAAGCAAATACACAGCTAAAAAAAATTTTTTTCAGTACAATGTGTTCAGTTTACACCACAGCGGATCTCACTCTGTGCACTGCTTCCATTGTGAATCTCTGTGCAATTTCTGTGGATCGCTACTTGGTGATCTCCCGTCCCCTTCAATATTCTGCAATTCGTACAACACGCCGTATCGGATGGTACATTGCATGCGTCTGGATCACCGCCGCCGTGGTCAGCATTTCATCGCACATCATCGCTCGCTTTTTGGACGATGGAACTTTTATCGAGGACCCTGGGACGTGTCAGGTCAGCTGAGAGGGGCCCCTTTTCCTGTCATTATAAGGTCCCCACTTTGCCTTTTTTCTCGTTCTCTTTTTTGCTTTTTTCTTCACACCATGTGTTGTCAATTCAACACTTTTTCACCTATTCATAAGTTTCGAGGCACGAAGAAATTCGCAAAGTTGAGGTCCCGGCAGAAAGGTGACGAGTACACATATTGTGAAAATAACTATCAGAATAGGTTTTTTTGCCTTGCGAACGACCTCGAGAGATGAGAGAGTAGAGAAAGGCACATTAGTTTGGATTGAAGCGAAAAAAACCCGCGACGCGTGGTGGAGGGAAGAAAAATCGCGATGCATCAATTATCGCTGGGACCTTATTCACCAGGAAATAGCTAGCGCAGGCAATCTATCATAGAAGGAAGAATGCATTCCAAAAAAAATCCAATCTCCGGTGGTTGATGGGACCAGCCGGGTTCTATAACCCCCGGAAATTGCAGGGAGCCTAAAAAATGACAAAAATGAGAGCAGCCAACTGGTTAGGGAGCGAATAATTCCGATAGTACTGAACGTTTGGGGTCTTTGGGGTACAAAGTACCTGAAAAATCTGATTTTTCCCCAGAACTGTGGATTTTGAATTTCTAGATCACTTTGTATCTCCTTATACTCCCAAATCATTGTACCCTCCGAGTTTAGAAGTCTTTGGACTAAAAATTCAGAAATCTTTGACAGCTTATAAATCTCTCTTCGTAGTGCAAACAGCAATTAGGCAAGCCGTTTGATTGACAGATACACACCTCGAGGAAAATCCAATTGCTTCCGTCTATGAAAGAAAACTAGACGAAACAAAATTTTGAGGAAATCTCTGAGTTTTTCTTTTTAGTTCTCTTTTCCACCTGGTAACCAAACCGAGACCGACATTTTTGAGTGAACGTTTCGTTAATCTTTGTGGACGCTTCCCGGCCATAAAACATACCCTAAGCCGTTTGGGTTGGATTTAGAGAACGACTTCTGTTGGGCCGAAAAAAGTCCACTTTTAGTTTTATGACCCTACCCCACTGAAATAAGACCTTTTCGAACGTTTTTTTCGTGACGTTGAAAACGTCTCATAACCACCAGAAGCAAAAGATATCTTGAAACATGAGAACCATGCGCGCACTCCTAGAATATTGCTTTCCGTAACCGGAGAGGGGAGGTTTCGAGATTTTTTTCGAAATTTCGAAATTTCATCCAAAGGGGCAAACTTCAAAAGTACGTAGGAGTAGAAGGGAAGGGAACCAGAATCAAAGGTTGCATTCATTATGCAAATTCAGTCTCAAAATGGACGATACCCTTTTAGCATCATGCCGGGGGGATGACTCTTATCTCGGAACTCTTGTTTTTCGATCTTTTGGGATTTAAAAAAGGTCCAGAGCTTTTTCGCGTCATTAACTGATCATGTTGTGTGTATGTGTGTAGAAGAATGCACACAAATGCTCGGGCAATAAATAATCATTAATGTTCTTTTGACGATCAGATAACACAAGAACGGGGTTTCGTGGGAGAGCTTCTTGGGTTTTTTGGAAAACGAAGATTTTTCACAGCTGTTTTTTTCTTTCTTCTTTGTTTCAACATATGTTTTGAGGGGTTGAGGAACATGGGAGACTGGAAGTGAAGGGAAAATCCCGATTTTTTTGACCAACATCTGGTTTTGGGATGGTCTATTTATAACTTTTGCATGGAAGACTACAGTGTTATCAGTGTCTAAAAAATATGGAAAAGTTGAGGGCGAATACCGTAAAACCTGTAATAGAAGAACCCCCCACACTGTCAACTTCAAGCTGAATTATTTCGATTACTGTAAAAGATATCAAAAGTGTGTCAACTAATAAATGTTTATGATATTATGATAAACAATTTATCAGTTGACAACTGTTTGATATCTTTTACAGGAATCGAGATATATGAGCTCAAGTTCGGAAGTTAGGACGCCCTCCTATTACAGGTTTTACGGTATCTTGTAAAAATTTTCTTAAAAATACAAGATAGCTTTTTTTTCAATTTGTAGCTATTTCTTTCATTATTTGATGAAACTCGGACAAAAAAGTGATGTATACTGTTAGAAAATTAAGAACATAGACTCAAAAAATACGGTAGTCTGATCTTGCGCCTTTAAGAAAAGCTTAGCAAAATATCCTCACTTAACCTACCGTAATACCTGTAATAATAGGCCCCGTAACTTTTCACTTTGAGCTGATTTTTCCGAACTCTTGTTGAAGATATGAAAAACTTGTTAACAGATAAATTGTTTATCACAACATTCCCAACATTTTATCAGTTTACACATTTTTTCTAGCTCTTATAAAAGCCGAGATATGTGACCTCAAAATTGAGAGTGTGGAAGTTCTGATATGACAGGTTTTATGGTATTTTTTAGATATGGAAATCTACCCGGAACTCCTTGTAGCAAAAAATTGCTAAAAATCAAAAGCGCATACATGTTTCTTGTCATTTGTCATTTTCGTTTCCTGACACCGCGCCAAAAAAAAACGCCTGAAACATTCCATCTAACATGGCGGGCCAATTGGGACCGAACTTTTTTCCAGCCTTTTTTTTGAATTCCCAGCTGGGAAACCGAAAATTGAAGGAAGGCAGAAACATGTTCAAACTCAATGTTTCCTCCCCGTCATCTCTCTACTTTTTTTTTTGCTTTCGTTCGCTTTCCCTTTTCGTCTTCTCAAAGTGATTTCCCGAACCTATAAAAAAGTCTCTGCGCACCAGAACCACCAGGGGCTTTACCAAACGACCACACCAGCAAGAAAAAAGTAAAGAGAAAGAATGAGCCGCCTCTTCTTTTTGGAGTTCTACAAAAAATTCTATTATACCAAACAAAGCGATCTTGCCGCCGGGAGTTATATCAGATGAATAGTTCCCTAGGGAAAGGAAAAATGATTGATCAGAACGGTGTGCAAAAAAAAACGGTTCTTTTTCAGGTCCTTCCACACTTCCTCTACCAAAGCTATGCGACCCTCATCTCGTTCTATGGACCAACTTTTATCATGGTCATTTTGAACATCAAGATTTGGCGTGAAGCAAAAAGATTGGCGGCTCAGGACAGGTTAATGTCCCATTGCAACTCGGTTGATGCCTCCGAGCGACCTCTCAACGGAGGATCCAGCTCCTCGGAAAACAAAGAGTCCACACAGGAGAAAGAAACGATTGAAGTTCCCAAAAAAGAACGGACCAACTCAACCAACTCGCGTCTTTTCAAGTTGGAACGGAAATATCTTCATCGTCCTAGCACATTCTTCTCAGCCGCTGCAAAAGGACCACTGGTACGTCAATGAAAAAAAAATGAAGGGGTTTGAAAGGAATGTGAAGGGATGGGGCCCATAAACGTGGAGGTTATTTTTTTGGTGGGGTAGCTAGAGGGCAAGTTATTCAGAAGGTTTTTTCAGTGCAAAAAGTGTGAAAAAAAACAGAATAAGCTCATAAAGATTACTGTCAAACGTCAACGTTGAGCTGGATTACCTCAATTCCTGTGAAAGATATCAAAAATCCGTCAACTGATAAAAAAATGGGGAGATCATGATACATAATTTGGCTTTTTATGACAAGGGGGGGGCCCATGAGAAAAGGGGGGGGGCCATGGGAAAAGGGGGGGGGGGCCCAAGTCAAAAGGGGGGGCCCATGAGAATAGGGGGGGGCCCAAGACAGAAGGGGGGGCCCAAGGGTAAAAATGTGTACTAAGTTAAGATTTACTTATTTTTTCAAGTTTTGTGACTGTTTCCATTAAAATTTCGAACTTTGAACACTTTTCATAATTTTTTGAAATTTGCAGTTTCGGTCATTTTTTGCACATTTTTCGTTCATTTTTTTGTTACTAAGCCTGAAAAAAGTCTAGACTAGCTGAATAACTTCAAATTTCACAGTTAAAATGCAAAAAAATACTGTTGTTCATGCAAAAAACCGACCTAAACTGAAATTTTTTAAAGTTATGAATTTTTGTGGAAACAACGAAAATTTTATAGAAACACCCGAAAAACTTCGAAAAATTGGTAAATCTTAACTTAGTCCACATTTTTCAACTTGGGCCCCCCTTTTGACATGGGCCCCCCTATTCTCATGGGCCCCCCTTTTGACTTGGGCCCCCCTTTTCCCATGGGCCCCCCCTTTTCTCATGGGCCCCCCCTTGTCATAAAGAGCCCATAATTTATCAGTTAAAAAATCTTTGTTATATTTTATAGAATTTGAAATAATTGAGCTCAATGTTGACGTATTGGGTAAGATCCTATTAGAAGGAATTTTTCTAAAATAAGCACATGAAGATTACTGTAGCTTAGAACTGATCTAGATGTGGTTGAAGCAACATCCTAAATTTTTATATCGTATAAAGGTGAAAATACAGTATCCAAAATTCCGAAAATTAATCATTTTACGGAAAGATTGAAATTACAAAAGACCTGTTGCAATTACCGTATCCCCCCTAATAAAAGCCTACTCTATGCACTTTATGCACAATTATCTCGGTTCCTATAAGAGATATAAAAATCCGTCAACTGATAACATTTTAATGATAATGTGAAAAATAATTTATCAGTTGACAAATTTTTGATATCTCTAATGAAAACCGAGATAATTGAGCTTAAACGACACGTGTAGGATGCGCTTCAATTAGAGAAAATGTGGAATATAACACATGTCTAATTACCGTATCAATTTAAAAAAAAAAACAAAAAATTGAAATCAAAGTCAAATTATTTTCATTACCTTATCACTTTTACCTAATTTTTGTACCATAAGCAGATATTAAAAAAATACAAATCTGTTTTTCTCATTAAGCTTCTTTTGTGACTCATTCCAAAGCACTCAAAACCGTCTGAAGCTGCTCCATCAGCTGATTTCTTTTCAGTGTTAACATGTTTTATGTGTAGTCTTTGTTTTTTAAACGTCGCGGATGTATAAATGGCTAAGAGAAACGCACTAAACGGTGCTTAAAATGTTCAAAGTGGCACTTCTTGAGCTGAAGCGGTGGAAATTCTTTCATCTCTCCTCTCACCACCCTTATCGCTCGGCTCTTCATTGTTTTTTTTTGTGTTTCTCAAGCTCCCTCCAACGACGTTGGGGCGCATCGTAGCCGTTCCCAATAAAATCATATTCAATGGGTTTGTGTTGCCCCGACTCTTTGAAAACATGTGACGCGAATTATTTTGTGAGAAGAAAAGAGGAATCTCCTGGGGCCTAGAGCATTCATCTGTTTTTAGAAAGTAGATACAGGGATCGAATTTCATGAAATTCTTGACCTATAGAGCTATAGAGTACTAATTTTGCTAAAGTTAGGAGGGACCTTTTATTTTGTGCAACTTCAGAATAGAGGCTAGAATAGACACATAGGGGTCTCTATTGTGCAAAAAATTTTGAAAGTTCAAAGTAATTGACGACGTCACACATGACAAACACAATTTCACTTTTGGAAGCTAAATTGGACAACACTTCAAAAAATCCAGTTTTATCTTGAAAATGTCACTAAAACAAAAACACTGATCACAAAAAGGGCAATGCACTTGTAATAATTTTTTTCAGATTCGTCAGAATGAGAAAAGCGAATGCAAGGCAAGAAAAACTCTGGGGGTCATCATGTCGGTCTTTATAATTTGCTGGCTCCCATTTTTCATCCTTGCCATTTTCAAATCCTTCGGTATGAAGATTCCAGGATGGTTGGATCTTACAGCTCTCTGGCTGGGCTATTCCAATAGGTTTGTTCTATGCTGTCACCCCTTTTCATCAATCAAAACTAGCTCTGGTTGGTATGAGCTATAAAAATATGGGGGAATATGCCATTTCAATCATCATAAACTATGATGAAGATGCATCCGTTTTGGCATATAGTGCGGCGAAATATGATCGGTGCGTGCGCGCCGAACAATTTTGGGCATTGAAAAAAACGCCAGAAAACTTATGGCAGTCAAGGGAAATCTCAAATTACTCCATCTAAAAAATGAAGCATTTATGACGTCCAGAAAAAATGAACCATTTATTTTAGAGGGGACTAGAAAAAGACTTATCAGAGGTCAAGGTGCAAACAAACAAAAGGAAAATGGTAACGTGACACCTTATTTTCAAAAAAAAGTCGAAAAAAGATTGACATGTGGATTCTAGTTTCGAAGTTGAAAGTTTTCAGCAGCGGGGACTTTTAGGGCATTTGAAACAAATTGATGAAAAGTTTGGAAAAATTCTAATATGATTAAAAGTAGAAATTGATGAGATTCTTATTTTGATAATTACCTGAATTATTTAACAGTTGTCAACTGATATAATCATAATTATAATAACACCAATATGTAATCAATGGTCAGATTTTTTTATCTTTCACGGGAAACGAGATAAATGAGCTCAAATTCAAAAGTTAGAGGGAGCGGGGTCATTCTGAGGTATTTACGGTGCAACAGATTTTTAGGATTTGTGAGCTCCGTATATTTTTTGGTAGAATTCGAAAGTTGGTTTCTGGAGGCAGGTAGAAATCGATCTCTGATTTTCTCTTTTCTCGTGTCACTGGAAATACCGTATTCCGTTTTCCATCTAATATAATGTTCCTTGTTACTCGTATGATCTTTCTAACTTCAAACTTTGAAGAAATTTATCTCGATTCTTGTGAGATAAAGCAAAACGTTGTAAACTCAAAATTGTATCTGATATTACGATGAACAATGTGTCAGTTGACAAAATTTTGATATCTCTCACAAAAACCGAGATAATTGAGCCCGACGTTAAAAGCCAGGGGTTCTCCTATCACAGGTTATACGGTGATTCAAAATCCATCTTTAAATTTCATAATCTAGGATTACCATAACCAAAAAAATTGCAGCACCGTCAACCCACTAATCTATTGCAAATACAACAAAGAGTTCCGGATACCTTTCCGTGAGATGCTCGCATGCCGATGTGCAACTCTACAGACTGTCATGAGACAGCAAAGTTTTACTAGCCGCTATGGCCCACCTGTGTAAGTTTAGAAGCTATTTGGCAAGGATTTTTTGGTTTAATTTTTTTGAAAATGGGTTCCACTGGGTGGGTTGGATACTCTAAACAAAAAATTAGCTCGAATAAAAAAAACGAATCAACCTAGAAAAACGCCATCCGTGCCACTTTTCACACTCACTCCTCAACAGTCTATCGATAGAGACTCGGCGACGAACGCCACACTCGTACAGGTTATTCATTTCTCTTATTGACTATCTCGGCGCGTTTACAGCCGCTACCGTACCCAATCTTCCAGCTATCGACCGCTTCTGTGAGTATAACCCTACTTACACCAACAAACAGAAACATCTCTTTCTTAAAACTTCTCATTTCTTTCTCACACCGTTTTGAACTTCTAATTTTTTTGAAGTGGTGATTTCGAACTATCTTAACTTTTTCCAATTTTGAATTTAAACGCATGGAGTTTTTTGCCGAAATTTTTCCTCTTTCCTTCTACTCTTTTCGGTGTTTGTTTTGCGATTTGCTTTCAAACAAGCCTTTTTTTGCATGAGTTTTGACAAATTTGTAATGATTTTTGAATCTTGTGCACGAAACTTTTCTCTACAATTGCTCATGCTTAATTTTCAGATCTCGACGCAATGACAGTCATGAAGCCAGCGATGTTTGAACTCCAAATTTTCTCTCTACTCACCACAATTATGTACCATTTCATAATTTATTTTGAACGCTTCCTCCTGCCTCACCCCCCTCCCAAATTCTAGATTGAAAACAAAACCAATTCGCGGTACACTAGTAAGGTTACGTGACACTTTTTCCCCCTAAAGTCAACATTTTTTATGTCTCAAATTCCACTTCTCGCTTTGTTTTTTTTTCCAAAATTGTGCTTTGTAGAAACTTCCCGAAACGGTACTAAAAAGTGTTTAACACATTGCTTGTATTGTATTTAAAAAAGAAAAACGATTTTATTTCTGAATATAAATGATTTTCGACAAATAAAGTTTAATAGATATGTATAAATGGATAAATTGGGGATTTTTTTGGGGAACTAATTGTTCTGATTGTGAGGGATACTGTAGAGTGGAATAACGACGATGATGATTTGAAAACTGACAATTTTGAAAATAGTGTTTTGAAATAGTTGATAGGAACGGGAAGTATTACAAACAGCTGTATTTTTCAGCACATTTCAGGAGTGGGATGTTTATATGGGTACAATTTTTACTAAATAAGGCATACTAGAAAAAATAGGATTTCAATAATCGGAGGGTTTAAGTCAAAGGGATCAATTTGGATTCGAAAATATTCTAAACACTCTGACAGAAAGCCCCCCAAGTCGTCTATTTTGATCTCACATATCTCATTTACTGTGGAAAACATCGGAAAATGGTCAACTGACAAAATGTTTATTGTAATATCAAAAACATTTTGTCCGTTGACCGCTTTCTGATATCTTCCGCAAATACTGAGATATATGAGTTCAAAGTTGAAGATTTGGAGGCCATTCTATGAGAGTGAGAACAGTAGTTTTTATGAATTCAAAAGGGCAGGTTTAGGAGTCAGTTCAGGATCAATTGGTTGGTTTTTAGAGAATTCAAACAGTGCTGCTACGCTCAGACAAATCCACAGAAGAAGTCTTAAAGAAGGATTCAGTGACAACAACCGGCTGATACGCTGGAATCACTCTTCTGGAGATGTAGAGCATTGCAGTGAAACCTTAAATCATAAAAATTGAGAAATTGTTGGAATTTTCAAAAATTGGTACCTAAAATTATTACCACAACCATTGCAATTTCCACGAGCAAAAGCTGAATTTCCTGTTGCAATGAACCATTTTTCAGTTGAAGAGACTCTGGTCGCTCCATGTCACAAGTGCTGACTTGATTTAAATCGGTTCCATTCCAAATCGAAAACTCGAGATTGACATAGATGTTAGCTTCGGACTTGATGTGAACAAAGATTCTGGAAAAGTCAAAATTGGAGAAAAAAAATGAAAAAATGCGTACTGGGTGTATCTCTTGTTGAAGCAGTTGAGCGATTGGGAAAAAGCCGACAACAGTTCAAGGCCTTCTTTGTCAAATGTGTACCAAGCAGCAACACTTCCGTTGGTGGATCCGACAGTTTTCCATTCTCTAATCTCATCATTTTTGCATTCAGAAATGGCTAGCTGGAGTGGTCCGTTACTGTCAACAAAGAAACGGAGAGACATAGCTGGCTTGATTTGGGCACGGTTGATTAGATGGGATATGACGAATGGGGAGATATACTTGGTACCATTAAACATGTGGAATGATTGGATTACTCTTTTGTCGTCTGAAAATAAGGGCTTATATACTTTTTTACGAGTTAAATATCGCTCACAAGTAGCTTCTTCGTATTCCTCGGTAAGCTCATAGTAGTTCATTCTGGCGGAAAATGATTCATACAGAGCAACATATCCAACCGAGTCCTCCAGAGCTTCAATGTGCAAATAGACTCTGTAATATTGGGAATTCCCAGTTGGAATAAAGCAATTTATTATATTGATTTACCCAAATCTGTCATCCGAGAAGTATTCTCCACGTTCCATTTGGAAGTCTGTAAGACAGTCAGTCCGGTTGTACAGTTGCTCAATGAAGGAAAGAGTTGGTGAGTCGAAAACAGCAGATCCGGATTTCATGGGATTGAACAATTGAAGTTTTGGGGAAAATTCGCAGCGGCTAATGGAAAGTTGAACGAGTCCAGTGCAGTTGAAATATTGATGTAGATCGACACGGGAGTTATAGAGTCCTGAAAACAGGGGTTTTTTATTCCCAATAGGAATTTCCCATCATTTTCTAGTTACCTTCAATAACCAATCTTTGGATATCCACATTCCTTGATATCTTATTCCCTTTTTTCAAGTTGAATGCAACGGTGGTGAACATGTCGTTCTTCAATTTCCCTTCTGGAGTCTCGGCACCATTCTGCTTCTCATCTAGATAGAAATAGGCATTTCCCATTACACTCTCCTTATCAGCTCCAACACTGATATAAAATCCAGGCACTGTCTTCTCCTCCTCACAGTCGAAGATGTTGGTGAAATCCGAAAGGGTTTGCAACATTTGCTTCTCGATGGTCACTACGTTTCCTTTCAGCTTAATCGGATACCTGGGACTGTTGTAGCAAGCACTGAATGACAGCGTGTGTGGTAGTTGCTTTTCCAGATGAAGGTGGAGTGGTGTTCCCGTGACAAGAGCTACAAAATTTTGAATTTTAAGCAGACTGTCTGAAATTGCAGCTACCTGTATCAATGAGATGCTTCGCAGGAGAAAAATACGGATTCCGACGGTTTGGAGAAACAACATAGTCAAAACTCCAGACACGTCCGTCTGGTTTGTCAATGGTGGGAACGATTTTCATTTTCTCAGCGTAAGGGTAATCCTCGTCTCCGTGGTTTCTGATCCAGAAGTGGTGACAGTTGAAGAAGACCAAGTCGCCAACTCCCACATGGCCAGTAGAGATGATTTTCAGCCAGAAACTGGAATTCAGTTTTTTTTTCAGATCTTAGCTTTCAGAAAGTATTTGAAAATGACCCATAAAGGGTTCTCTTTTCTACCACGGTTTCTATGAGAAATATCAAAAATCTGTCAACTAATAAAATATTATTCATATTACATCGGTGATCTTCAATTTGAAAAATACGGTATGAACGCGGACGCATAATTCGGAGGGTACAACAGGAGGGTAAAATGTGATTTGAAGGTACAAAATCCACAATTCAGGAGTGCAAACTGAGCCTTTACCCATTTTGTATCCCTGAATTTCTATGTACCCCAATGACCCCAAAATTGTTGTACCCTTAGAATTATGTGAAATGAAAGCTAGATTAAGGTTGTTGTAATTTATTTTAGGGTCCTTCAAATCAAAAAGGACGCTCTATGGGACATAAACTCTGCTCACAACTATAATCCCTAATTCACCTATCCTTCCCACTATCACTTACTAATCCGGTCGTGACTCCTCATCGATCGGGCATAGCTGGTCCGCTTTGAAAATCGCCTCCCAGTACCGTATGACTTGTGTGCTTTGAAGACGCGATATCATAATGGTGAACGGTTGCGAGTTTCTGCATCGTGACATTTCAATTTTCAAATGATCGTTGATTGTAAAGTTCAAGCAGAAGCCTCGTCGCGTCCAGTCGTTGATTCTCAGAAAACCTGTGGTGTTTGCTAAAGTGAAAGTTTGTTCGTTTTTCGAACATTTGACTCACGTCTTGGCATGATTGTTGAGAAATCGACGTACTCCATGGTACTGTTGAGATAGCTGACATCAAATGGCACATGGATGGCATTGTCCCAACTCGTGAAGGGTACCAAGGATGATGTTTCATTGCTCTCTGTAATCATTTTGAAACGAAAAGTACCGTAAGACTTGTGATGTGCGGGTACCGACAAGTTCAACTTTTTATCGGTTACTGTTAAAAATACCGTAGATTTTTCGTAGGGTTACTGTAGATTTTTAAAAGAAGTCAACATTTTTTCCAAGAGTGAACTGTTTTGAGAATTACTGTAGACTCTCTGGAGAGATTGAAGTACCGTAAACATGCTAATAAATGGTCACCCTATACGTGTACTTTGAGTCTAACTATCTCGATTACTGTGAGAGATAATGAAAATCTGTACACTGATTAAATGTTGGTGATGTGATGACAGACATTTTATAAGTTGACGAAATTTCAATATCTCTCATAGAAATTCAGATAATTGAGCTCAAAGTGGAAATATAAGGTGAATAGTGCATTACATGATTACATTATTTTCTTGAAGGGGTACTGTAACTTTTTGATATTTTCTTAGGAAGATTACTATTGGCGTTGACTTGTCTATCTCAAGCTATACGGTAACTTTTTAAATTTTTCGACTCACCAAGAGTAGTGAAAACATCACGGCGGCATCTTTTGAAAATCAAAACTCCATCAGCAGTAGAATCATTGGCGGTTACAGTAATCCCGAGTCCATTCCTCACCAATTCTTGCCGAAGGTCATAATCGTGATTTTCAATTTCTGTGAATCTCTTGCTAATGTTATAATATCGATCAGCACCGAAACCATCAAAATTCCATAGCTTAATAGAGACATTTGAATTTACCAGATTTTCCACACAGAGTACTGTATCAGGATGGAGGTGGGCTGAAATTGAGAGATGTCAAATTTCGTTCGCTTGTTGAGTAGTGAAACTTACTTTCAATAAGAATATAGGAAAATTTGACTGTAAAATTTTCAGATTGATAGTGGTCCAGGTGAACAGCAAGCTCTAGATCACGGCGAGGGTGATAGGCAAATGGGGATGTGAGAAACGGGACTATCCCTAGGAACAGGAGTGATAGAAATATGAAATTCATATCTATCACTCGAAAAACCAGGTTCTCTTCTCTCCAGGCAAACAATAGCAGAAGAAAACCAAGAATGACAAGAAACACTGAGCCAAGACCCCAAATCATATTCGAAAAATGGGCGGAGCACTGAATCATCTAATGGTTTGGAGGACACTGTGCTTGACATTTGTCCTGGACTGCAAACTTTACAGTCTTCGAGAGAGGGCCAACACCAGAATTTTTTGTGTGTGGGTGATGTTTTAGTTTAACAAAAAAGAAATGAATCAAACAGAAAAAGATTGATAATGGAGGGAACCAGAGTTGCAAGAATCGAGCATCAGGGAAGCTTGATAGCGTTTTTTTGATTTTGAAAGATGAGATGACAGTGGGGAAAAAGACGTCTTAGGAGAAGCTGGAAAGCTCTGGAAATTACAATTTTGAGTACATCACAAGAAAACATAAGCAACTAGAAATTAAAAAACGATTTCTCATCAGATTTTTACCCTAATTACTAATTTCGGTTACTGTAGCTTCATACCTAACAGAACTCTTTAATGACCTAGATATCAATTTTTATGACCTGGAAAAAATTTGTCGTCTAATTAGTACCCTATACACCAATTTTGGTTACTGTAGCTTCATCCCCGACAAAAAAATTTTGGTGACCTAGATACCGAATTTTTGTGACCTAGAAAATTTTTATTATAAAATTTGTACCCTATACACTAATTTTGGTTACTGTAGCTTCATCCCCGATAAAAAGCCTTTGATGACCTAGATATCAAATTTTCATGACCTGGAAAAATTTGTCATTTAATTTATATCCTATGCTCTGAATTTGGTTACTGTAGCTTCATGCTCGACAAAAAAAACGTTGGTGACCTAGATATCAAATTTTTGTGACCTGGAAAAAATTTGTCATCTAATTTGTACCCTATACACTAATTTTGGTTACTGTAGCTCAATCCCCAACAAAAAACGTTTGGTGACCTAGATACCGAATTTTCGTGACCTACATTCGAATTGACTTCGGTCAGGGACCCCGATAACAATGTTTCAAGACCGTACCCCCATAACTGAGAATCTAGGTCATCAGCGGTTGTTGACCTAATTTCCATTCGATTCTCGAGACAACATTATGTGATCCCTGAAAGTTACATCCCTCAAACGTGGACAAGAAAAAAGTTACAAAATAAATAAAATAAATAAATAATCTTGCCCTTCATACGTGTGATATGTGGCAAGGTCAATTTGTGAGCAAAACTCCTCACAGAATTCATTCCCACAGTTTCTTCTCGTAGTGAGTGGTCGGATCTCCTCATCTCTCCATCTCCTCTTCAAAGGTGAGTTTCAGGCAATTGTGGGGGGAGGAAAATAGGTAACTAAGAGTTCTAGTTGGGGGTTTTGATAGTGAAACGGGTAGCGCAGATGTGAGACAAACTTTTGAATAGGAAATTGGGGTCAAATGAAATCTAGGTCATCAGCAAAATGAACAGAATCTCACTCTATGCGTAAACTTTGAGCTCAATTATCTCGGTTCCTATAAGAGATATCAAAAATATGTCAACTGATAAATTATTTATCATAATATCACCAACATTTTATTAATTGACATATTCTTGTTATCTCTTTTAAGAACCGAGATAATTGACCTCGAAGTGTATGTAAAATGAATGGAACCCCCGCTCTACATGTGGAATTTGAGCTTAATTATCTCGGTTCCTATAAGAGATATCAAAAATATGTCAACTGATAAATTATTTTTCATAAAATCACCAACAATTTATTAGTTAACACATTTTTGATATCTCTTCTAGGAACCGAGATAATTAAGCTTAAAGTGTACGTATAGAATGGAATTCTACTCATTTTGAATGGAATTCTATTCATTTTACGTACACTTTGAGCTCAATTATCTCGGTTCCTATAAGAGATATCAAAAAGATGTCAACTGATGAATTATTTATCGTAATATCACCAACATTATATTAGTTGACATATTCTTGTTATCTCTTTTAAGAACCGAGATAACTGACCTCGAAGTGAATGTAAAATGAATAGAACCCCGCTCTACATGTGGATTTTGAGCTTAATTATCTCGGTTCCTATAAGAGGTATCAAAATATTGTCAACTGATGAATTGTTTATTGTAATACTATAAACATTTCATTAGTTGACATATTCTTGTTATCTCTTTTAAGAACCGAGATAATTGAGCTCAAAGTGTACGTAAAAAGTGAGCTTCAATTAGTGAAAGCACTAAAAGCGAATTTCCAGACACCCGCGCATCTGCGTCGTACAACAACTTTACACTATATTTTCATCATGAGGTAACGACAAAAATTGATTTAAAATATTAAAACTATATTTTCAGTTATATCAACAGAGACGACATCCTCAACGATTCGTATAAAGCTATTGAGATGGTCAACGAGGGATTCTTCTGTGTTATCTATTCTGCACTCGATCTCAAAACCAATTCCATAGTAGCGGTGAAGAAATTGAAATTCGAAGGGGATGCTGATCTGAAAACGGAATTCGAACACCTGAAGCTTCTCGCTCCTTTCGATTACTCACCCACTCCATTGGCTTTTGGAGAAGATCCAGCAGATATTACATTCTACGGTGAGTACTTGGAGATTTTCAGAATTTCAAACTCACTTACCTTTTTTCAGTACTCTCAATGGAGGGACGAAGCCTCTACGAGCTCAAATCCAAGAACGACAGCAACAAGTTCTCAGAGAAAACAACATCTCTGCTCCTCTTCCATACACTTGTCGCCATCAAGGCAATCCATGAATCAGGAGTTGCTCACGGGGATGTTACAATGATGAATATTGGAGTCCCGATGAGTCTTGGAGTGAGTTTCAAACAAAAAGTTTTTTAATAATGTAAAAAATTCCAGAAAGGTCGAATCATATTCTTTGATTATGGATGTTCCGTTCCAGTCAATCCGATTTCCCAACGTCGTGACGTTTCGAATGTTTTGATGGTAACTGGACGTGTATCGAATGAGAACCGAACTCTCAAGGATTGTCGAGACCAATTTGAGAATAATCCGGGAACTACCGTTGAGGAATTGATCGAGATGATCACGGAGGAGACCATGTTCAACCCAGATGCGTTGTTCGATTGGGAACTCGAAAAACTTGCCTAATCTCTGTACCATAAACTTTCTACTTGTGTCATTTCAATTCCTCGATGAAATAAAGATTTTATTTTAACATTATGTTCAAGCAAACAAACAAAGTTAAAACAAACTCAATATTAGGTTAAAAAAACAAAAAAAAAACAGATTTTTTCTTTCGATTTATTTTTTCCATAGACACAATAAGTTTCTGATGGAATTTCTGACAGTCTGCGAATCACCTGCGTGTAACAGTCAGCTTTGAACCAATGTATCTGGATTGCTGTGTAATATATCAAAAAATGTTTAACTGAAAAAATATTCATCATACTATCCGAAATATTTTATCAATACAATAACTATCGATACTTTTTAAACGGACCGAGATAAATTTGCTCAAAGTGATTCGGGGCATGAGAAAAAATTTCCGGTGGGTTCGATAATTTTCGGAAGTCTCGAGCTCAGTTGTCAAGTTTCCGATTTTTTCGACAATTTTTGAGGGTGCATAACGGACTTAATTTGAAAACTTCAAATTCATAGGACTTTTGGTGACCTAGATACCAAGTTTTTGTGACCTGGAAAATTTTTGTTAATAAATTTGTGCCCTATACACTAATTTGGGTTACTGTAGCTTCCTCCCCGACAAAAACTTTGGTGACCTAGATACCGAAATTTTGTGACCTTGAAAAAATTTGTAATCTAATTTGTATCCTATAAACTAATTTTGGTTACTGTAGCTTCAATCCCAACAAAAATACTTTGGTGACCTAGATATAAAAATTTCATGACCTGGAAAAAATTTGTCATCTAATTTGTACCCTATACACTAATTTTGGTTACGGTAGCTTCATCCCGACAAAAAAAATTTGGTGACCTAGATATCAAATTTTCGTGACCTACATTCGGATTGTCTTTAGTCAGGGACCCCAATAACAAAGTTTCATGACCGTACCCCCATAACTAAGAATCTAGGTCATCAGCGGTTGTTGACCTACTTTCCATTCGATTCCCGAGGCAACATTATGTGATCCCTGAAAGTTCCAGCCCTCATACGTGGATAAGAAAAAAGTTACAGAATAAATAAAATAAATAAAAAATCTTAGCCTTCATACGTTTAATATGTGGCAAGGTCAATGTGTGAGCAAAACTCCTCAGAGAATTCATTCCCACAGTTTCTTCTCGTAGTGAGTGGTCGGATCTCCTCATCTCTCCATCTCCTCTTCAAGGGTGAGTTTCAGGCAATTGTGGGGGGAGGAAAATAGGTAACTAAGAGTTCTAGTTGGGGGTTTTGATAGTAAAATAGGTAGCGTAGATATGAGACAAACTTTAAAATAGAAAATTGGGGTCAAATAAAATATAGGTCATCAGCGAAATGAATAGAATCCCACTCTATGCGTAATCTTTGATCTCAATTATCTCGGTTCCAATGAAAGATATCAAAAACTTGTCAACTAATAAATTATTTATCATAAAGTCACCAACAATTTAATAGTTGACACATTTTTGATATCTCTACTAGGAACCGAGATAATTGAGCTCAAAGTGCACATATAGAGTGGAATTCTATTTATTTTGAGTGGAGTTCTATTCATTTTACGTACACTTCGAGCTAAATTATCTCGGTTCCTATAAGAGATATCGAAAATATGTCAACTGATAAATTATTTATCATGAAATTGCCAAAATTTTATTAGTTGACAAATTCTTGATATCTCTTCTAGCAACCGAGATAATTGAGCTCGAAGTGTATGTGAAATGAACAGAGCCCCACTCTACACATGGACTTTGAGCTCAATTATCTCGGTTCCCATAAGAGATATCAAATTTTTGTCAACTGATAAATTATTTATCATGATATCATCATTATTTTATGGGTTGACAAATTTTTGATATCTCTTCTAGGAACCGAGATAATTGAGCTCGAAGTGTAAGTATAGAGTGGGCTCCTATTCATTTTGAATGGAATTCTTTTCATTCGACGTACACTTTGAGCTTATTTATCTCGGTTCCTATAGGAGACATTAAAAATTTGTCAACTGATAAATTATCTATCATAATATCACCAACATTTTATCAGTTGACACATTTTTGATATCTCTTTCAAGAACCGAGATAATTGAGTTCAAAGTGTTCGTATAGAACGAAATTCGATTCATTTTGAGTGGAATTCTATTCGATATACGTACATTTCGAGCTCAATTATCTCGGTTCCCATAAGAGATAACAGAAATATGTCAACTAATAAATAATTCATCATAATATCACTAACATTTTATTAGTTGACACATTTTTGATATATCTCCTACGAACCGATATAATTGAGCTCGAAGTGTACGTATAAAGTGAGCTACAATTATTGAAAACAAGGTAGCTAAACAACGAATTTTCAGTTACCCGCGCATCAGCGTCCTACAACAAATTTTCCCAGTATTTTCATCATGAGGTAATGTCAAAAAATTGAATTGAAAAATTAAAACTATAATTTCAGTTATATTAGCAGAGGAGACATTCTCAACGATTCGTACGAAGTGATTCAGATGGTCAATGAGGGATTCTTCTGTGTTATCTATTCTGCACTCGATCTCAAAACCAATTCCACAGTAGCGGTGAAGAAATTGAAATTCGAAGGGGATGGAGATCTCAAAACGGAATTCGAACACCTGAAGCTTCTCGCTCCTTTTGACTACTCTCCCACTCCATTGGCGTTTGGAGAAGATCCAGCAAATATTTCATTTTTTGGTGAGTACTTGGAAATTTCAGAATTTCAAACTCATTAAAGTTATTTTTTCAGTCTTGTCGATGGAGGGACAAAGCCTCTACGAGCTGAAATCAAAAAATAACAGCAACAAGTTCTCAGAGACCACCACATCTCTGCTCATCTTCCATTCACTGGTCGCGCTGAAGTCCATTCATGAAGCGGGAATTGTTCATGGGGATGTTACAATGATGAATATTGGAGTCCCGATGAGTCTTGGAGTGAGTTTCAAGTAATTCTTTTTTTAATAATGAAAAAAATTCCAGAAGGGACGAGTTATCTTCTACGACTTCGGCTGTTCGCTTCCTGTTAACCCGATCTCTAGTCGTCGCGACGTTTTGAACCTTCTGATGGTTATTGGACGCGTGTCCAAAGAGAACAGCACACTCATTGAATGTCGCGATTCCTTCGAGAATGATCCGTGCACAACTGTGGAGTGTTTGATCGAGATGGTTATGGAAGAGACACTTTTCGACCCAGAAGGCAAATTTGACTGGGAACTTGATTGAATATGTATTATGTATTCCTAACTTGTGTGATTCTGATTTCTGATTGAAATAAAGATTTTATAAAATAACACCGTTTTAATACTGAATGTTGATCAAGCAAACAAACACAATTGAGAGAAAAATAATCAATAATAGCTTCAAAAAACATAAAAGAAACTAGGCAGACGGATGCCAAAATCCCTGCTTCTGTTTCTTGAATTCATCTTTCCATAGACAGATCTGCGCGTAACAGTCAACTTTAAGTTAATTCATCTAGATTCCTGTCTAATATATGAGAAAATGTTAAACAAAGAAAATGCTTCTTATACTATCCAAAATCCAAAATATTTTCTCAGTTATCCAAAATATTTTCTCAGTTGACTAATTTTCGATACATCTTAAACGGACCGAGATAAATTTGCTCAAAGTGATTCGAAAAAAAAAATGAAAAAAAAAATTTTTTTAGTGGATTTGACAACTTTTAGGAGCCTGGAGCCCAGTTATCAAGTTTCCTATCTTTTTTACAATTTCGAAAGATGCATAATGGATTTGATTTAAAAAAATACGAATTCATAAAATGTTTGGGAGATTTCTAATTTGCCAGCTATTTACCGATTTCTGGAAGGCACGTCTTTTTTGCCTGTTTCTGTATGAAGAACGTCAAAAAAAGTATTTCAGAAAACCGCAAGTAGCTTAAACACTAGGAGTTTCTGAGAAATTCTACGTATCGTCTTCTGTAACTTTTTCGTTTATAGCAAAGTTCACCGTCACTGAAAAAAAGATTTTATTCGATTTCGGCTTTATAGTGGCACCCCCCCCCCCACTCATCGATGTCATGGAAACTCTTATCCTACTCCCTCTCTTCCAAAAGTCTCGTTTTGCCAGGAAGTTATTTTTTTTTGAAATCATATCGTATTTTACGGGTCTCGAGTGTATGATGTAGTGTAAACTCGTAAAATATCTTCTCAAGAATCTGCAAAAATCCTTAGTGCCGTCAGAATTTCAATTTCCTTCCCCAAAAAACCAATCTATTCGTTTGATGAATTGTAAGCCCAAATGCTCACCTCTTTCTTTTAATGAGTTTTGAAAAATAGGAAAGCTGCAGAAACCAATCAGTTTTCTAGAAATTTTCTGAGTCATTCCCCCACAAACACAGCTGCCCTTTTCACCCAAAAAGCTCCATTCTTTTATGATCCTTCCTGGGTTTATGTCCCTGTCGTTTTCATATTTTTCTTGTGAGAAACGAAGGCCAAATTGTCCAGTTGAATTTTCGTTCATCTTCTAGAGTTCTTCCAAAATTGACGTCATCGAAACTGAGAAAATTTCTGAGAGGTTGACACTAACCAACTTGGATAGGAGCATTTCTTTACTGCTTTCAATGTGTGGGATGTGATAAATAGAGATACTGTATATCTTCCAGTTTTTAAGTCTCTATACAAATTCCACCTTCCTCATATTATCAAGTTTCGATATTGGCGGTTAAAAATAGGGCCATGGCTTTCTGGTGATGGTACTTCTGGGCGAGATAACATTCTTCAGCCGGCTCTTGAAAACTGAAGCTGCGGTGAACCGCATCCTACCAAGGCCCGTTCTGTGTCCATGTTTCCGAAACCTTTCACTTTGGTCCAAATTTCGTCGCATCACTTCTTGAAAATGTGAGTCATAACTCGGTAGAGATTGTCACGTGCTGAATTTCTCTCTCTAAAAATCAATGTGTTGGTCCCAGGCACCACCATCTGTCTCCCATGTTTCCATCTGAGCAATCTTAAATGGATAGTATGTCCTCCACTCTCCTTTTTTTGAATCACTACTTTTCATACAATCCTGCTGAGCAACTTGGTATAGGAGCAGTTGTTTTCTTAGGATTTGTAGTCTGAAAATAAAATATGCCATTTTTCCTGCTACAGTATGCTGAATACGGTATTCTTTTTTTCATTTTGCTATGAGTCTCATTTTCCTCATCTTTTCGAAAGTTGAAAAAAAATTTGTCACTTCTCAGCCTTGTGAGTCATGACTTGGAACAAATAATCTCTGTATGTGTGTTCTTACAGAATCGATGTTTTGGTCCCAAGCACCACCATCTGTCATCCATGATTCCCTAACACTGAGCAATCTCAAACAGATCGTATCATCCCCTCTCCCTTTTTTTTCAAATCCTAACTTTTTATGCAACCTAAAAATTCAGATTCTATTCTTTAATGATGTTTCCTGGGTTTATGACGCTGTCGTTTTCATCCTTTTCTTGCTCTGAAAAATGAAGAACAAATTGTCGATTCGAATTTTCGTTCATCCTTTGGCGTTTTCTATGAATCACGTCATTGAAACAGAGAATAAAATTCTGAGAGGTTGATTCTGAGCAACTTTGATAGAAGCTGTTGTAATGATCAATAAGTGTCGGCTAGGTATACAATATGCAATTTTTCTGCTACAGTATACTGAATACGGTATGCCTTTTTTCCTGCGACAGATGAAAAAAAAATTTCTGAAAGATTGATGCTAAACAACTTGGATAGGAGCACTTGTTTCGCTTACAAAGTGTCGGCTAAAAATACAGTATGCCTTTTTCTGCTATATTATGCTGAATACATACTGCTATTTTTCCTGCTTCAGTAAGCTCAACAGTATGTTATTTTCCGATTTTTTTATGAATCCACATATTTTTGAAATTTGGTGAAAAATTCGTCACTCCTCAGCCATGTGAGTCATGAATCGGAACAGATAGTCTCTGCATGTGTGTTCTTACAGAATCGATGTTTTGGTCCCAAACACCACCATCTGTCATCCATGATTCCCTAACACTGAGCAATCTCAAATAGATCGTATCACCCCCTCTATCCATTTTTTCTATCTCAACAAGTCAATGTATCGAATAAAGTAATCCAAATTATATTCTTTTGTGATCTTTTCTGGGTTTATGTCTGGGTTATTCTTTTCCTTGCTCTGAAAAATGAAGAACAAATTTGTTCATTCGAATTTTTGTTCATCTTTTAGTGTTGTTCAAAAGATGACGTCATTGAAACAGAGAATAAAATTCTGAGAGGGTGATGTTGAGCTACTTGGATAGGAGCAGTTGTATTGCTAAGTAAGTGTCGGCTAGAAATACCGTAGGCATTTCTTGTTACAGTATGCTAAAAACGGTATGCCATTTTTCTTGCTACAGTAGTCTGAACACATAATGTTGTTTTTCCTGCTACAGTATCCTAAATACATTATGCCATTTCTCCGTCTTGCTATGAATCTCATTTTCCTCTCAATCTCAAAATTTGATAAACAAATTCGTCACTCCTCAGGGATGTGAGTCATAACTTGGAACAGATCGTCACATAGGTCACATGTTGCATTTGTCTTACTTTAAAATCGATGTGTTGGTCACAGGCACCACCAGCTGTTCCCCATGCTTCCATTTGGAATGAGCAATCTCAAATAGATCGTATCACTCTTTTTTTTTTGGCATCCCAATAAGTATGCAATCCAATAATTCAAAGTGCGACGCCAGCATACCAACACCACATCCACGGCTTTTTTGCTGTCGGTTCCCTCCCCAACATATTGTCCCCTCTCTCTCCTCTTTGGCTGCGCCCGTTTCGAAACAAAACGCACCTCGTGATGTTCTCTTCTTCCGAACGAGACGAAAAAAAAAAACAATAAGGAGAAAACTGTCATTTTCTTCAAAAAAATTATTTTTTCCTTTCAGATGCTATCACTTGCCATCAATTAGCAAAAGTACTCATATCTTCTGTGTCTCCACTCCCTCTCATTTCTCTCATCTTGTAAATGCACTCAAACCAACCGTTTTTACCAACTAAAAACCTTTCGTCATTCCGTTCTCCTCCCTTCTTCCTTCTTATTTTTCTTGTTCACCCTCTCCACTTCTCCATTTCCCCATCTCCCGCCTCCTTCACCCATATTCCTTGCCGTCCTCACTCTTCTCTTTCTGTTCATTTGAATTTTGCAGTCCTTTTTGTGCGTCTCGCCCTTTTTTCCGTTCAGTGTGTCGTGCGTGTGCGTTCCGTTTTTTTTCCCATTTATTGATTCATTGTTTCATTCCGCATATTTTCTGTTTCCTCTCCATTTTCCCTCCGTTTGATATAGCTGTCCAGCTTTGGAGGTTTTATAGTTTTTTAGATAGCTACAGTAATCCCATTCTGAGAAAAACAAGATACAGTATCCTCCAAACCACTTGGATTCCCCTATCACTGTAAGAAAATCGTTTCTTGAGCCTTTAAAATCTATTTTATTGATTTCAGATTTGCTGAATTCGGGGCAATGATGGCGCCACTCCACCCCTTGGTTCCAACTCTCACAGCTGAGGATCAGGTCGAAAAAGTCAAATTGGACGAGATCATCCTTCTCACAGAGCAAGAGCTGGCTGACAACTTCACCCGGTCCTGCAGCTCTCCAAAAGAAGCTCAGCAAAAATTGAAGGAAATCTACTGGGAAGTTGAAAAAGCTACCGGATACGACGTGCAGTATTGGCCACCAAAACTGGTGACTGGAACGCTGAAAGCTGAAAAAGTAAGTTTCGGAGAATGAGGTTTACAAAAACAATTTTTTCCGGTCGATTTTCTTTTTTTTCATTTTCAGAAAAGTGGAGCTTAGCTGTCAAGTTTCCCAGTCTAGGTCTGTTTTAAACCCTCTAAAATTTACAAAGTGATCGGAAACTTGTAAGTCGAGCTCCAGACTCCTGAAACTGATAAAAATGACGGAAAATCAACTGAAAATACGTTCACTTAGGAGACATTTTTCCAGATCGACGACGTCTTTGCTTTAAATGACAGATTGGGAATTTACAAGAACAAAATCGAAGAGTTCATCAACCGCGAATGTCTCATTGAAGCCCAGCATCAGGATGGTAAGATTATTTTGCAGAATTCTAAAAAATGAAGAAAACCTTTTCGACGGCATCGTCATCATTGCTGAAAACGAGACCCTGTGCAGTGAAATCGCTTCATCTCCAGTCTTCGACTTCTTTCAAGTTATTCAAATTTTTGAGTAAGTTTTTCTCAGCTACAGTACCGGCCAATGAAACATGCAACAATGTGTTTCAGTTGATTTTTGACAATTCAGCCCATTTTCAGAAGACCGGAGCTCGGCTGTCAAGTTTCCGAAGTTTTCAAACTGACTTGACAGTCGAGCTTCCACTTCCTAAAATTGGTCAAAATGGCTCAAAATCAACTGACCAGTGGTGCATTTCAGTCAGCTAACCAAGAAAATTTTCAGTCGCGAATTGGACAGCGGAGAGGCTAAGGAGAAAGTCGATGCATTCCGGGCTGTCGGGACCAGTGCGATTCTTGTCTGCACTTCTTACATGCTCGTCAATTTTGAACTTTTCCCACATGTGAACTTCTTCATTCTTCACGCTTTCGAAGACCCATTTTTCCTTGAAAACAGTGTGGCTCACCTCACTCGTCTTTCTCGCGAGTCAAAAATCTCATCGACAATCTGGGTCCCGCTTAACGAATGGGACACTCGTAATATTGTGGAGTGCGCTGCGACGCTTCTCGCAGCACGTGGTGAGGATTTTGAGGAGAGTTTCATCGAATGGGTTGAGTGAGTATTTTTTCATAAATGCCAGTAATTTTTCGGAAGTTCCAGTCAAAAGTGCTGGGGCCTCATCATCCCAGGAGAATTGGAAAAGTTCAACGCGTGGTCTACTTCTGTGAAGGAGGCAAATCTGAGCAGGGTACTGTAATTTTTAAAATTTGAATCACTAGTTTCTTTTTTTTCAGAATGCTGAAATCGAGAAGGAGCTTGGAATTCGTGTGGAGTTCTGGTGGCAAAACTTTGTAACTATGGCCAAAGTCAGGGAATTGGTCCAGCCAACCAACGAACGTGATTAGTTTACGCAGATCGTCCATGAGCCAATGTTGGAAACTAAAAAACAACCTACTTCTCATTTGCTAATCAAAACTTAATGTGTTCCAAAAATGTGTACAATTCTCACCAAAATTCCTGTTCCATCTTATTCTAAATCGTAGTTTTGTATAGGTCTTGCCTTCACATTCCCAAAAACCTTTCTTGCATTTTTCAAAAATTCCAAAGTAATGATGATTTCCCTCTCTCAATTTTCAATTATCTCGGTTGTTGCCAAGAACGATGCCATTCATTTCAGCGCGCCACTCCCATATTGATGACCCGTCCTCTCAGTTTGAATGTTTCCCCGTCTCCTGAATGTACTTAAAAATCTTAGTATTTCAAAAGAAATTCCAATTTACTTAAACAAAGTTCGCAGAGAAACAAAACTACACATTTTTAAATCTTAAAAAAAAATCTTTAAAAAGATTTTTGGGAGAAAAAGGCAAAATAAACGGAAAACGGGGGAAACATGTGCTACAAACTACCAACACAGAATTGGGGTTTTTCTAGAAGACGCACAAATACTAGCCAAACAAAAGCTGTTTAAGGATTTTTTCAATCGTGAATAGTAAATTTTTGTTACAAAATGAGTGTAGGGGATAAAACCAGTAGATAGCGTGTAAAAGTTCGCAAGGTTTTCTTAAGATAGGGAATTTTGATCTAGTAGGTTGAGCGGATCGACGAGACGGCGGCGTGAGCAACAAGGAGTTGAGCAAGAAGACGCGACTCCAGATAAGCACGGGTGTCGAGCACCCAGTCGTGAGCCAAATGGGCGGGTTGTCCCTTCAAAAGTTGCACGACACGAATCGCCTTGTCAAGATCTCCATTGTGAACGTACTGCTTGGCGCGGGAAAGAATCTGGAAAAATTTAGATTATTAATTGAAACAATATATTATTCTTGTCAGAAAAAAAGAAGGTTGAGTCGAAGTGTATGCGAAGTTTGTAAACAAATATCTGAAGGCGAAAACAACGAAAAAACGTAAACAACCACAGTCGAAACGACTGCTACCGTAGTCGGCCAGAAAATTTTGAATCTGAATATTTTAAAGCTTTCTAAAATTTTGCAGCAGATTTTGTCAAATATTTATAATATTTTTTAAACAATAAATATTGAACGAAATCTGCTGCAGAATTCGAGAAAAGCTTTAAAATATTCAGATTCAACATTTTCGGGCCGACTACGGTAGCAGTCGTTTCGACTGTGTTTGTTTACGTTTTTTCGTTGTTTACGCTTTCAGATATTTGTTTACAATCTTCGCATACACTTCGACTCCACCTTCTTTTTTTCTGACAAGAATAATATTTCGAAAATCAATATTTGTTTCAAATAATCCGCCCGCCTTGACTTGTTCAGAGCTTCAAAAAATAATGCACAGTTTTACACTGTTAAAATTCAGAAAACTGTCTTAACTTTACGTTTCAGAGGACAGAAAAAAATAACTTCAAATTGTCGGGAAACATTTTGTGCATTTTTGCGTTGCGGTGTTTGCGTACATAGGGAAAAATGTGAATTTAGCGCTTTCTGTCGTTTTTTGAAAACAATAGAATCTCTCTTGCTCGAAGAAGAGAGGTTTTGGAATTATCTAATCACCAAAGTTTCAATTTTAAGTCTATATGAGAAAGTCTACATGAGAGTCTATATGAGATAGAGTAAGTCTATATGAGGAGAGAGATCCCATGTTGGGTCCCATCGATCCATATAGCGATTCTAACACAACGATCGTGGTCCCATCTCTCCAACCATGGTCTCATTAACCTTGCCAAGGTCATGTTGTCCCTAACACGGACCAGGTTTCTCCGAATTCCGTCTAATTCGTTCTGCATTCTTGGAGATGTTCAGGAACAGGCAAACGCACAATTCAGAAAACGAGATTGTCAAAAAAGAGATGGAGCCGTGATAGGAAGGATAGCATCATGGCAAGGTCGATGGGGCCTTGGCCTGTGGGATAAGGCCGAGGAGATCCTATTTCGGACCTCTATTCTGCTATAGACCCACCATTTAACAATATGGACATTTTTTAAACTTCAATTTTTCCAACTTCAGGTTATATTTTGGAAAATCTGAAGGCTAACCCAGAAGGACCTATTCTGATCACACTGTGGGTAATCGAACACTAAGTTTGAAATTTGTCTGACCCAGTTCATTAGGGCCATCTTTTACAAGTTTTAATAAAATACTCACCTCATAGTTGTCAGCGTTATTGACATCAATTGCATCCAATTCGCTGTACTGTCTTGGCATATCCACCAGGAAGATCGACTTCACATAAGACCAGAAGTAAGCTCCAAGGCCTCCACCATTCTCATCGATAGCCGCCGTCTTGCGTCCAACTTTGTAAAGTTGCTCGAATCGATTCTTGAGATCTTGTTCCGTGTACGTTCCAACAGTGGTCGCTTGTTTTGGGAAGGAGCCGATGATGGCGTTGACGAACTCGTCTTCTGGGTTTACCTGGAAATGAAAAAGTATTGTTTTATCGGTTTGCGTTAGGCATTCCTCCTTGTTCTCAATTTCACGAACTACAGTATCCCTTAAGTTTAACAAGTTGACTGGTCATCATGAAACCGTCAAAACTGGTTATATGTAGAGTGTAATAATCGTTAACTGAGAAGGCACGAGTGTTTGGTCTCGTCAATTATCTCTCAAAACGCTACAGTAAGGTTTTTTTATTTATGGATGATGTGTGAACTTTGTGTTCTTGACTACGAAATTTTCTTTTCAAATATTCTAAATAGCTGAGTGTCGGTACAGGGACCAAACTTAGCGGTACTACACGTTTATTTATACAACGGGACCTGAGGACGATACTCAGGCGGAATCAGTTTTTATAGAAATTTAAGATCGATTCATAACAGTCTTTGTAGCTCTTGATCGCGTAAAATTCCATTGTAGTTTCGGAATTCTCGGCTTTTTCAGTGTTACATTTCGTTCCATAAGTTGATCTTTGAGAAAACTTCTGAAGGACTGCACTTTCTGTCCAATTTTTGAAGGCCCGGCCCAACACGATTCCGGGCCCGGCCTCAGAAATTTGAGTATATTTTGGTGAACGATTTTCTTCCGTATCTCTCTAACAAACACTCACCTCCTTGAGCAGGTTCAACGACTCATTCAACGGAAGTCTTCTCTCATCAATATTGTTTCCAGCCTTGTTTCCATGCTTCAAGGTGTCGATCAAGTTGTGACACGCGATCCAGAACTGCTTAGCACGGCGATTCTCGTTGTCAAGAGCCACACGACTACCGAGTGCCTCCTCGATTCCAGCCAATCTGCTCAAAGCAGCTCCCACCTGCTTGCTATGAAGACCACGCTCCTTGAGAACAGCTTCCTCGACCTTCTGGTTCTGCTCAATCTCAAAGAGTTGTCGCTGGGTGCGAATGACTTGCTCCAAATGCTCAGAGTGAGCAGAAGCGGTGCGCTTCAGCTTGTCCTCGAGCTCTCCTTCCCATGAGCTACGGCTTTCGACGAGCTGAAAAACATTTTGTTTTATATATCTTAACAATTGTGATTTATCTTACAGCTCTCTCAATTTCAAGCTCCTTTTGAAGTCCAACACGGCTCATCTCAATGCTCAACTTTTCCGAAGCGATACGCTCGTCGGCAGCGCGTTGCTCTTCGAGAGCTTTCGAGATGTGCAACTCCTCGCGAACTTGTTGGTCGGAAAGCTGACGACGAAGTTGGTCCACCTTCAAGTGAGCATGAGCAATCAGAGCGTTGAGCTCTTCCTCGTTGAGGTTCTTGTCCTGAAAGCCATCAAACTCGTGTAATCAGTAGATATTTTATAGGGTTTTCTTTTTATTAATTCGTTTTCCTCGAACTACCGTATTCCTTCCCCCAAGAGGTAATTGTTTGGTCGCGCATAAAATCCAAATCCCTTAAAACTCTCTAAATGCTCAATTCCATTACAATTCGCCATTCATCTTATTCTTTTTCTCTCTTCTCAAATGACGCCACCGAGAAGATTGAGCCCATTACAGTAGTCCTTCGGAGGAAAAGGAAATAAGATGAAAATCTGTGAGCGGCACGGAGCCACATCTCCGCATTTTCGACTCATTGAGCCATCAATCCCTTTTCTCCTTTCTTTTTTTCTGGCTTTCAATTTCCTTTTTTGCCAGCAACCCTTTCATTTTTTACTCGTTCTTTTTCAAAGGATTTTCCCTATCCTCTCCCAAATCTTACTTTTGCATGAACGTCAACGTTTGGAAGAATACTCTTCATTTCGAGCGCAAATTGTTGGCGGGACTTCTCGATCAGGTCCTTGTACTGGTTGAGGACCGCTGACTCTTGGCGAGACTGAAAAATGTTTGAATTATTTCTTATATTTCATTGTCGTTGAGCAGGCTACCTTGTTAACCAGAGCGTTGATCTCGTCGAGTTGATGGGTAAGCTTGTTGGCAGTTTCTTGGGCGTTGAGAAGAAGTGGATTGGTGGCGGTGGTTGAATCCTTCTTTCCATCGTTGACGATCTGAAACTTGTTGATTTTGCGTTTCTTATATTTTCTGGGATTTTTGTCTTTCTCTATTAATTTTCTTGTTCTATTCTCATTCTCAAAATCTTCTTCAGTTTCTCTAATTTTTCAAAACTTTTAGAATTTCAAACTTTTTTTCGAAAAGGCTCCACTAGTCTTGGAATGGTTTGCTTGGCCTAGGAACGGACTGGTTCATCTGGTAATCTGAGTGATCTAGATCAAAGACAGTAGCACTTCAATGCTGTCCATTTGGAGCAATAGCATTAATTTGGAGGATCGTCTAGTCTCTCATAACCTTACAAACAGAGAACCAATTCTGTAGCTACTCCGATGGACTTTTATTCCCGACCTAGACCGAAATTTGACCAGGATCGGCTAAATAGACGTTATTGGGCAGTTTTTTACTAAAACGTGAACCAGATTTGTCCAAAAACGAAACCCCTCAACTTCCGACAAAATTATATGCTGTCGGAAAGCGTCAGGAATGCTCGTTGACAAGAAGAGAGCGCCACGAAAGCCTTTTCCCTGCTGCTTGGCACTTGACCACGCAAAGATCGTTTTCTCTATTCTTTCATTCAAAATAATACCCACCTTGCGAAGATTATCAATGTAGTTTCTTCCATCAACCTCTTGCCCACTATCCACACGAGCTTCTGCTTCAGCTCTCTGAAGAGCAGCCGTCACGTTCTCCCAGTTGGCATTCTTAGCATCATCAACAGTCTGCTTCAAGACAGCGGCGTGCTCGTTGATGGCGTTGATAGTCTTCAGCTTGGCCTCAGTGGCAACACGGACCTTTCCTTCAGCCGAGTGAATAGCAATCTTGAGTCTGTCCTCGAGTTCTGTAAGATAACATGTTAAGATTTCCATACTTGTCACAGGCCGGGCCCGGCCCTGTCGGCCCGGGTCAACTTCTGAAAGTTCAAAATTCTGAAACTTTTGAAATTTTCTTGAAGTTTTAATGAAAACTTCAAAACACTCGGCCGGAAGAATTTTTGTCGACCCGGCTCGGCCCGCCTAGCCGGGCCGGGCCGGGTCACCGAGACGGTCCGGAATTTGACAAGTATGAAGATTTTCAATTTGGAAACAGTAAGAGAAAAAACTCACGCTTGTTCTTGGCAGCGACAACATCTGGGCTTGGCTTGGCTACGATTGGGGTGACATCCTTGCGAACGTCGATAGGGTCTACGTGGACGGGCTCTTTTGGAAGCACTGGTGGCAGTGGAGCCAACTCCAATGGTGGAAGAACTTCCTTCTTCTTGGGGACAACAGCCACAACAGCTTCCTTGATCTCTTTCTTGGTCTTGCTGAAATAAAACATTGATTTTCGATTCTGCGCAAGGTCAAATATACTCACTCCAAGTTAGATTTTCCCAAAACTGCCTCGAGAACCTGCTCGGCGCCTGGAACGGTCACCTCGACCTTGTGACGGAACTCTGGGTCGACGTACGAGTATCCAACAACACCTCCAGCACCAACAACAGTTGCTCCGACGAGTGCCAGACCTTTTCCACCTCCCGATTTCCTGAAATTATGGGTTTGCAGGTGGAAAATCGATAGTTTACTTACTTTGGGGCTTGAACTGGTGGCTTTGGTGGTGGTGGAGCAGCTTGGCTGGACTGTTGACGCGCTCCTTTCAACGTCTGGCTGACTGATCGTTTCTGCAATCGAGAAATCATTTAATTATGAATTTCTGTTGATTTTTCGTTCGATTCATCGAATAAAAGATAAAAACCCTTACCGTTGCGATGCGAAACATTTTCCGCGACGAGCACCGAATAAATTACCTGAAAAATAAATAATTATTGACTTGAAATGCGGCCAGTTAGATGAGAAATCAATCAAAAGATAGCAACAAACATATTGTTTAGTGTTCGAAGATTAAGTTGCGCGTCATGCACGAGAAACGCGTCAACCGTCGAGGCAAGGCGCGCACAGCGATGAGACACAACGTGCGCGCGCACACACAGAAGTTACGAAGGGAGGGGAGAAGACGGACCATTGGAAGGACAATAGGAGGATAGATTGTTATCTTAGCATGGGAAAATGCTAAGGGTGAAATGTTAAGAGTGGGAAACATGCTCCAAGAAAAAATTAATGTCCAAAAGACTAATGGTAAGATGCTAAAAATGAAAAAATTATGCTCCGCGGCCATGTTGGTGAAAATTTTCTCAAAAAATCAAATGAAAAGCGGAAAAATTTGCAAGGAGAATAATATTCTGTTCGAAAAGTCTCCTATTTTCATGGAAAATGGATACGAATTAAACTTCCGTTTACACTCAATCTTATGATGTTTCTTATTATAATGTAATAGCAAAAACAATACCATAAGTGTATTAAGATCAGTTTTACGCATTGTACCGAAAAGTGAGAAAGGCTTATACTTTTTGAAGAATTTTAGTGAAAAGGTCATTTTTAGACCCTAGAGTTCATTTTTACGCTCCCATTTCCATTTTAGGAAAGTATTCCAGCTGATTCTAGGGAAGAAAATATTCATGAATATGGCATCAGATTGATCACCCAATATTTTCTTATCAAAATGTCTTGTTGCATACACTATCAGTCACTTAGATAAGATATGAATCATCATCTTCATAGCCATTATTGAACCAATTAACCACTTGATAAATGTATAGGTGGACCGATACATTCTGTTGGAAAACAAACTGGATTTTTCTTCCCCCAATTAACTGGTCAAGGTCGGCCGTACTTCCATCTGTTTCGATTTTTTTTTCATTTTCATTCTCGATCGTTAAATGGTATCCTCATCCTATTCTCTCTGGTTTGGGTGTATCATTTTAATGTCTTCTTTTTGAGACCCTCCCACTTCTCCCCACTCGGATTTTCGTTTTCACTCTTTCTCGTCAAAGCATTTTCTCAGAAAAGGGCAGGCCAGTGAAAAGTTTTCAGTGTGTTGTTCCGTGTTTTTCAATTTTTTCACTACTCTTTTCTTTTTTTTCAATTGAAAACAAGCCAAGCCCCCGAGAGAAAAAGAGAGAAAAGAGAGATCGTGAAAACCGAGGAGACGCAGACATCGACCGTAGTGCCCTGCGCGAGGGTCTCGCCGCGATTTGACGGGAAAAGTGGTGTTTCGGAAAGCTGCGCTTCCTCTCATCGAGGGCCTTTCGCTATTGATTCTCTTTTCTCAATTTCCCTCGGGCTCGCGCGACGGACCGCCGGAGCCGGCGACTTCTTTTCAATTTCTGTTCGTTTGAGTTCCTTGAATTCAAAATCCTCTTCTTTATTTTCTTCGGCTAGCAAAATCGTTTCCAATCTTTCCGTTTTCAGAAGGATGTTCCTCTCCAAACTTGGCACTGTTTGTACACGGATGGATCTTCGCGAGGCCAACATCCCGGCCACCGTCTTTCATACTGTCGCAGCGATCTTGGTGAGCTAAAGTTCTTAGAAACACTTAGTATTGAAAATTTTCAGGCTGTCTTCGCGATGCTATCTACCGATTGGATTCTCGTGGAGGATATGAGCACTAGAAATGGGTCAATTGATATTGATGTGATCCAGGCGGCTCAAATCTACATGAAGAATGCGGAGCCGTGCCGTGCTATTGGTGAGTCTTTCTAGGAAACTGGCTTGTGAGAAGACGAGGCCAATTACAAGCGGCAAAAAAAGCTTCAGAAGCAAAACGTACAACTAATTACAGGCTGTCACGATTTCTGGGAAGCTATCCGCTTCGGAGGATACATTGACGAGAATGGAAAGTCGCACATCGCCTTTCACACCCCTTCCAGAGGTAGCAATTAGAAATTCTAGAATTCACCACAAAATTTGCTTTCCTTTTTCCAGTTCTGGTCGATTGTATCACTCCAACCACTGCCAACTACTTCTACATACTCATCGCATTTTGCTTCGTGATTTCTGCCACATCAGCACTGTGCGCTACTATGAGTCTTCTCCCGCCGCCGGCTCCATTCCTCTCCTGGCTCCGTGCCAACTCGGTTCTGGAGATGTCAAATATGATGCTGACTCTGTGCTGCTGCACATTTGCAATCATCGCTCAAACGGATGTTTCCGACCAGCGTCCCGATGACATTGTTGCGATTGGAGCGGGAGTTTTCCTTGTGTGCATCTCGGGACTCCTCTCATTCCTTGCTGCCATGGCTAGCATTCGTCAGAGGTATACAATAAGTGAGAAACTGTTATAATTGGAATTTTTCAGCAATCGCAAAACTCGTATGCGTCGCATCGACAACCAACGGCTTCTGTGTGCTCGCTCGCTTCGTTCATGGAGAGATGCTGGACGTCGCCCGGATGATGTTCGCCCGATTGTCGATTTTGAGAGGTTTGTGTGAAAAATTACTAATGTGTATTAGGAGACTGGAAATAGATTCAGAATTTCCTGTTTTTCGAAAGACAGGAAACTAAGAAATTGCACTTGACCGGAAGCATAACATACGGAAATGGACATTTTTCATAGTTAGTACGATAGTCCAAAACAAGGCAACTAATTAGGAGTGTATCAAAGTTTTGGGGAGTTCGGGGTACAAAGCAATTTTGGGCACAAAATCTTCAAATCAAGGATGTAAAATACCTGACAAAACACGGCCGGGAATCATGCCGAAAAAAGCTTGCTGTAGACCAATCAGTCAGTTTTCACGGTAACTCGGAAAACACGGCAGCCGCTAGGCAGTCGTATCTTGCCTATTTCAGAAGTAACCTGAGGAACCAACCGGTGCTCAGTCTTGGTCCAAAGCGATCATTTTACCAAAATTTACGCCGCAATACTGATTTTCAGCCTCCGCACAGTTTTTAGTTAATTGA
The DNA here is from genome assembly GCA_027920645.1 of Caenorhabditis nigoni. NCBI lineage: Eukaryota > Metazoa > Nematoda > Chromadorea > Rhabditida > Rhabditidae > Caenorhabditis > Caenorhabditis nigoni. The sequence continues at coordinate 5,189,288 of CP115869.1, forward strand.
AGGACATTTAGAATGCCAATTACGTAATTCACAGTCGAAAAAAGAAACAAATAAACCAGAATTCTCATTCCAGATATCTCGACGAGTGCACCGAATTGGAGCAGGCAGCTTCCCAAACGACTCAAACGGAGTCCACATCCAACCCAGCCGTCTAACTTCTTCACCAGCTACTTCAGCCATTTTCACTCACACACACACACACACACAACGAATTATACAATTACCATGTTCCATTTTCTCACTTTGCACTTCACCTCCCTCATGTAAAACTCCCTCTCACTGTATGATATTCATTTTCTCGCTTTGTACACTTTGAGCAAAATGTGAATTCTAGTTCTGTAAACGTTCCGGTTCTTCTTCTTCAAAAATTTTCCCCAAAGTCATTTTCCCAAATCTGTCTTCTAAGTCATCCCTTCACCATCATTAAAAAATGAATTTCCGGTTGATCCGTACACCCTTGTAGTAGTTTCTTTCCCTTATGTATATTATTCCTGAAACCCATACCATGTCTGTGCAACTTTTTCAAAATTCCTAAACCCGCTCGATGATCTTTTCACCATTCAAGCATGTCTAGGTGAACTTCGTTTTAAGCTTTAAATCCTTTGTTTTCCCGCTAATAGAACGCTTCTCAAAAGTATTTGAAAACGCATTTTTCCGATGTTTCTATGATTTATAATAAAGATGTGCATTCATTTCACAGGTACTTTTCAGAAGTTTTTAAGGTTCACACTTGGGACATCTGTGAAAAAAAATTGAAGAGATAGGACAACGTTCGTCATGTTGGAACCTTTCTTATGATTGGTGGGACCGGAGGTATCTCTTTGGAACCGATGTGCCCATCAAAAGATTGATTGCTCCAGCTTGAGACCTCACTTCTGCCATAGATCCGAAGAATCTGCTGTGCAACTGTCTAAAGAGTGTAGTTCAGAGTATTTTTTTAAATGAATAAAACAAAAACTGTAACCTGAAAATCTGGGAATACGTTTGATAAAAAACATAATGAAAAAATGCTAACCATCATTTTTTCACCAATAATGCCGGAGTTGGCTCAGATAACCCTACTACCGCAAAACCTGGATTAGAAGGGCCGGTCCTTTTATTTTTCCAAGGTACTTCCGGAGGGCCTTTCTATTACAGGGGCTCTTCAATTAGAGGGGGCCCTTCTATTTTTCCCGAAAATTTTCATCAAAAAATTCGACGAATTTTGGTTCAAAAGTCATGAAAATCTGCCAATTTCACGAAAATTGATCAAGTTTTTGAGAAAAAATACAGTTTCAACTGATATATATCAAATTTTAGAAGTCCCAGAATATTTTTCACTGAAAAAGTACGGAAAAGTTTTAATTCCATGACATATTTTGAAAGGGATCTTCCTTTACAGAGGGTCCTTCTATTACGGGGGCCCTTCTATTACAGGGGGCCCTTCTAATACAGGTTTTACGGTAAATTCATAAATTGATTTCGCTTTATACAATATTCGTTTTGGGGCGGAGCTTCGTAAATCGACACGAACGCCTCGAGATCAGTGATCAAAAACCAATTCGAACTGTTCTGGAACAATATGACTCACTAGGCCGTCAAATCACTCCTCATTCTTCCTGCTTCTCAATTCTCTAGATTTTCGCATATCATATTTTTTTCTATATTTTTTCAGTCTCGATTTTTCATGTCATTCTTTTTTAATGAGAAAAATAGTGATTTTGATCAGAAGTTATGCTTGCTGCTAAGTTTGATAGATTCAAAAGATAAATCTTCAATTTTCATATTTCTTTGTGGGTTACTGTAAGGCGTGCTACCGTATAGCTCCTCTTACTGATAGTCAAACGATTTTTTTCTTTTTCTTAACACCAATCAATTGATATTTTTTTCGAAGCTTCCAAAAAAACAAGCCAAGGTCAATGATCAAAAACCATTTGTATTGTTCTGGAACAGCATGAGTCACTAGGCCGCTGACCGTCAAATCACTCCTCAGTCTTCCTGCTTTTCATTCCTCACACTATTCGCATATTGTGCGCATTTTCCTCATGTTCCGATAATTTTAGTATTGTAACTGGTTCAGTTTTAAGGACCTGTTTTTTAGGTCCTTAATAATTAGATCTTCTCTGTTTTTCTAAGAGAGACTATGTTTCGAAAAACATTTAGAGTTGGTTGAAGCAGAGGTTTTCGGATTTCCCAAAAGTTGTCTATAAACCTCGAGTCACTACTGATCCTCAAACCATTTTTTTCTTCTTATTTCATAATGGTCTTCGATTCTCACCTTTTTTTCAGCCAAAACATAATTTCACTGCTTTTTTAGAATAGTTGATTGACAGTTTTATACTGATAACTCCTTTCGTCGCTACTTTGTTATCAAAAAACACAGTCCAGCACTTTGTTGACGTTGACTTTACAGTTGATTTCAATCAATTATGACCGTTATGGGCTCCGCGTGTCCTGGCACGGGTCGAATCACGGGCGCTAAAAAAGAGGGGTTCTGAAATATGAAATCCATACTGTTGTTGTATTTTTTTGTCGAGCGAGCATGGTGAGGAATGGAAGGACACATTGCGAAAACAAGAAGTGGCCCTCTTTTGAGACTCACATACAAATCGAGAGAGACACAGTCATTGCTACAGGCACACATATTCATCTTTTTCTGTGGTCTGCCATTGTCTAGATTTCGATACATTTTGCTGACCCAAACAGCCCAGTTTCTCATCAGTCAATATTTACATTTTATCAAAACTTTTTGGCTGTCATTTTAGAGTGTCCTGTGAGTTTGTGTGTGCATCTTTTTGCCATTTCTGATAATAATGTGAAAAAGAAACTTGCTCATTTTCATTTTGATTGCTATTTGGAGATTTTTCTTAATTTTTGGCTCGTTACCATTGAAGTTCTTATCAATAGTTTTTTTTTGTTTTTGAATTCACTGTACCTTCAAAAAAGTAGGAGCAGCTGTTATCAATAAACGATTCTAATGACCTTTTTTTCATGAAAAAAAGAATAGTCATAACTATTTTGTGGTTCATTAAACAGTACCATTTTTTAAGACCTTGGAACTCTTTTTTTTTCGCCTTCTGCCTATAAAATTATCAATTTTTGATTCGATTTCACCAAAGAGCAAATTCCTGCGCTCATAGTTTTTTTTGAATTCTTAGAGACTCAAATTCTCGAACTACTGAAGTTGATCTTCTGAGCAATTCGAACTGTCGAGAAATTTGAACAAAGAACTGGTGTTCTTAATTAGCTCAAATTTCAGAGCTACAATGCATCAAATTAGTTTTTTTTTTCAGTATTCTTTTTTGCAAGTATGTGATTCAATGTTTATGACTAACTAGCGTCTAAGAAGATACCGGTTTTGAATGTTTTTTTTACTCGTGCTCCTTTCTTCTTTTCATGAAACTTTGAGACCAAAAAAATCAAATACAGTAACTCCTGCTAATTTTTTATAAAGGTGGTTAAGCTCAGAATGAGCTCCGTGAACCGCTTGTGACCTTTAGGAGCCATAAAATGGGAGAAGGCGTTGTCAGTTCTGGGTCCACCTCTCCGATGATGGACAGTGGGCGGGTCTAGGTACTGTATTCTTAAACTATAAAATAGCAGAGCTCAGAAAAGAAAAACCAAGTGACAGTTTGGAGTTGACCATTGTTCTACCTGGTTTTCCTTCTATCCCCATCTTCATAGTCAACTTGTATCTTCCGGAGTGAAAACTTTGGGAATCTAGGAGCTCGGTCGGCCGGCAAATGGGTTGATGTGCCAATTACTGTTTCATTGCGTAGATTAGCATACGATAAAATACTGTATCATAGGATGGACGATTGCAGCATGAGTTAACTTATTGAGCAGGAATACAATTATTCACTATAATTAGACATATTCTAAAATCTAGCTCCTGAAAAAATTTGAATGGAAAGACTACAGTAACCTCCATCCTTTTAGAATTTAACAATCACTAGCATATATATTCCAGCCTTTACAACAGACGAAGTTGATCAGTTTTGAGTGCGGGGGATCTGAAATCCGGCGATGCGGAATTTCATTTCCGGAATTTCCATATCAACTGATGTTCGAGATACGTTTCCGGGAAAGCTTTGACAATATGTAGCGGCTTTCCGTTTTAATGATCCAGCAGGTATATAGCTCTTTGCATTTTTTCAGTTTAGTAGTATACTGTGCGGGCGGTCACAAATACCACCCTTCAAAAATAAAACAGATAAACATGGCGGTCTCTTTAGAATTTGAGTGGGGGAACAAAAAGAGTACAAGCTCATAAACTTTTAGTTTTTCAAGTTCTTTTTGGATTCAAACTTTGCCGCTTTGTGATAGAGATGAAATTTGTACAAAAAAAACTGAAAAATGTACAATACACATTATTTATCATATCTTTTTCCACAAAAATTATAAGTTGGTTGATTGGAAGAAACATGTCATTTTTAAATTCTCAACTTTCTGAAATTTCCTCACATAATTTCTCCAAATACTTCCTTCACAGCTGATCATAAGACATCACTGCACCGCTTATAAAAAGCGCGTCCAGTGAGCTGATAACCAACGAGGAGAAATATTATTTCATTTAGTTTCTCTGTGACCACAGAGTCAATCAATGTGTTGCCCATAAATCAATTCAAAACTCTTATTTCTGACCTTTCCCGCCTTCCAGAAGCTTTCCTGTCCGCACTTTTTATCGTTAGCCATAACCTTTGTACCGCTTGCCTAATTTTGTTATCATCCTAATGATTTTCACCGACTCTAGGCCTAGCTCCTCGATTTTTTCCTCCTTAAAGTTCACTCTTCGCTTGTTCCTGACCACGCCATGCAAACACAACTGTTAAACTGATAAGAATTCATTTCAGAGCCGACGCAGTGAAATTGAAGTTAGTTGTGTGCATGCAAAACGCGATGCGAGTCGATCTCAAACTTCTGCTATTCTTCTGTCTTGTCTCTTGGGTAAGATTTGAATGATTATGATGTCAGTAGAAATTTTTCGGGAATTCCAGGCGGCTGCCGCAATCTACCGAAAGGAGCTCAAATGTCCAGCGGTTAGTTTTTCGCTTTGGTTTTTAAAATCAAAATCCAATTAATAATTTTTTAGGACAAATACAGATTCAGAAACTCGTGCTTCAACTGTACGCCATGCGGTGACTTCATGTACGAACGGTAAGTTCAAGGCGTCAAAAAATTTAGCTTCTCCTATTGATTTTTTTTCAATTGATGACAGTTAACTGATAAGCATGTCATGCACACTTATACACTTTTCACTAAAAAATCGGTGTCATATGGTGTCATGGATATTTTCCTGTTATTGGGTAACAAAGTGATAAGAGCTAGTACGGTTTGGTTTTAAAAATAAACACTGGAAAGGTTTTTTGAAATTGATCATGGTGATTAGTGATGGTTTGACTTCTAATGTCTTAGAAAGTGAGGGTTACAGATGAGGGGTACTGTACAGTTCAAAGATAATATCAGATATACGGAACGGTCAATAAGATTTACAAATATGTGTCTTTCAGCTGATTTTTAGAAGTCCGGAGCCCATCTGTCAAGTTTTCCGATTAGTCTGAAGGATGTAAAATAGACATAAATTAAACATTTTGAATTCACAAAATTTTTCGAAATTTTCTAATTTTTCAGCTATTTGCTGTTTCCGGAAAGAGACCTCTTTTCAGCTTGTTTTTAAACTAAAAACATGAAATATAGTCTCTTTCAAAACTTTGCAAATAGCTGAAAACTTAGCAGTTTTCGAAAAATTCTGAGAATGCAAAGTTTTGATCTAGATCTGTATTACACCTTCAGAAATTATCATAGCGAACGGAAAATTGACAACCGAACTCTGGGCTTCTGAAAAAGGTCAAACTCAGCTAAAAACCCATTTTTGTAGAAATTATTGTATGGTACTGTAACTTAAGTTTCACAACGCTGAATAGAAGTACCCGACAGACCAACGAACGTTTGAATGATTTTTTAAAACTCTAAATTTTTGAAATTTTCTTACAGGGAGAAATGTTCGGCGTTCTCCAACACTATCTGCGGCTGGTGCGGAAAGAAGCCAAACCTTGAAGAAATCTCGGACAGGTAAGACTCCCATCCAACACAGCATTCCAAAAATATTACCAGTTCCAGTGTTCTCGCCTCGTACCAAACCAAATGTCTCATGTCAAATCTGGACTTTGTCGGAATGACACCTTTCCTCGATGAGCGTCTTAACTACATCGTCGATGGAAGCGAGGAGAGCCAGGAATCCAGCGAAAGTCAAGAGGATGAGAGTGTCAAGGATAGTTCGGAAAACAATGAGTACGAAAACTTCAAAAAGGCGTACATGGGCTTCGATTTTATCAAGGCTAGTTCCGGGAAAAACATTGAGACTTTCAAAAAGGCGTTCAATGACTTCGAGTTTGCCAAAGTCAGCTTGGATAGCTTGGATAGTTCGGAGCAGGAGAGTGGAGAGGTAAACAGTGAACGCGAGAGTGGAGAACGTGACAGTAGATTGCATGACAGTGGAGAGGAGAACAGTGGAGAGGAGGACAGCGGAGAAAAGGAAAGCGTAGAAGATGAAAGTGGAGAAAAGGAAAGCTTGGAACTCGCTGATCCAACCATCGCTGAAGGAGATGACTCTGGATTCGAATCCAACCAAGATCAAATCGACGAAATCGATGAGCAATCGCAGGAAGATGCCGAGTATTCTGCCGACCAGGAGTTGCTCACCAATGAAGAGCTCATGAACGAAGACCAGCTGATTGCCACGGAAGTCGGAGACTACCTGACCAAGAAGGGCCACAAGGTCAAAGAGCCAGAATTGAGAATTGTGAAGCTTACGGATATCGGCGATTCGTTCCCGAGAAAGGTCCCGGACATTCCATTTATGATGACTCGTCGCAGACTCCGCAGCTTCGAATCTTCTGAAGAGAAATTTGATTTGGAATCTGCTGAAGATTCAAATGACCGCCTGATCGAATGGAAGGATGAGAACTGGCTTGATGACTCTATTAAGCGTATTCCAGATGTAAGAAGAGTACTTTTGAGTCCAATAATCCTGCAGAAATATTTCAGAGCGTCGAGATCGTTCAAGCCGAAGAGATCACCGAAGAGACTTACGAGATCTTTCCAAGAAAGGCTCCAAGGTAAGATTTCAGCATAGGCTTCGAATTCATACATTTTCTTCTCAGAACCATGACCATCGAAGAGAGAAGGGATCTTATTGAACGCTTGAGCGCCGAATTGGACAACGAGGGACCATCCGGCAGGGTCACTAAGCCCCTCCCACCATTTAAATTTTCCATGATGTTCAGACCAGCTCAATTGGCTATGTACGCTGTTATCTTAGTTTTGTAAGAAAAGAAACAACGTATTCCACAAAGAAAAACTTTTTCAGCATCGTTTTCGTTTTCACCTACTTACACCTCCGTGCCAAAGCTCGCAAGCAAGCCTTCACCGGCGTTCCATTGGACTCCCCAGATTATCACTGTAAGATTTGCAGTTTCTGAAATACTGTAGCTCTATGAAATATTGATTTTTCAGTGATTGTCGACGCCAGCAAATACATCGAGGAGCTTGAGAAGAAGGAGAAGCACGCCAGTCGTCACGTTCACGAGAATCCAATTTTTGATATTTGAGTTTTTTGTGTGGTATGGATGTATTTGTATATTTACTATTTTCCCGAATTATCTGATTTTCTTTTTCCGAAAAATCTTCTAAAAAATCCAAAAAAAATGTTCCCGACCCGTTGTCTAAAATCCAGCCATATCTTCAAATTCTCTACCCAATTTTTTTTCCAATCGTGCAATTGTTTTCATTTTTCCGAAAACCTGAAATGGTCATTCTTTGTACGTTCATCATTCCAAAAATTCTTAAATTTCACAATTTTTATTTTCTTTTTCTTTTGCAATAAAAAATTTCTTGGAAACAATATATGCCTATGTATTTTGAATGGTAAAAAACAAGTGGAGCAAAGAGAGAAAAATCCAATGACAGTAATTTAAGTAAAAAGGAGAGGACAGGAAAGTGATAGAGATAGCATAAAATACCCGAAGCTGCAAATGATGGCTAAACAAAAAAACTTAGAATTTCGAGAAAAAAAAATGAATTTTTGGACCGTTACACGGACAGGATATGGCAAATGAATACATTTTAGAACGGGTAACACATAAGGTTGAAAAAGACATAGAGCTAGACGCTAGACTGCACAGAAGCGACTCTGTGCGGTCTACTATGAACGGAACTTAGAGAGATAGTGCTGGTTGTTGGCTGTGCATGACTGCGTTTTAGTTCGAGTTCAGCATAGTTAACACCCTCGTGAAATGCAGCAACAGTGGCCCGTTTCTTCTGAAGCGTTTGATAAGAAAGAAAGCATAAAAATTAGATATAAAATCATAGAAAAACATATTGAAAGCTTTAAGTGCATGCACACCAGAGTTAGAAGCCTTGAGTTGAGCGAGAAAAAGCGAAAATGGTTTTAAAGCGAAGCATACGAACACACATAAAATTGTTATAGTGTGTTAGACGGTTGACATGCGTGGATCGTAGGCCATATAAGCATCGTGAACTGCCTGGTCGTATGAGGTTACCTAAAATGGCTTGATATAGTTTAGAGAGAGAGGTATGATGCAGAGATAGAAGTAATAGGATGTTGTCAGTAAAGGAAATGAAGGGAATTATCACAAGAAAAGGTGGAAGGAAACCGATAGGATCACTATTGATAGGAATGGAAGGATTAGCAATGGGATGTTGGGTAATGTTGAAGTGGGGGTAGGTCAAAAAAGTCAGACGACAGCTTCGCGACTCAAATAGACGCCGTACGCTGAATCGCATACCTCTGGTGGGTGTTGAGCGTATAGTCGAGGTCCACCGTCTTGGGATGGATCGAAGAACTCTTCCCGGGAGTTGAGGTTGGCTTTGGATTTCGGCTCATTGTAGTCTGGATGATCCTTTCCTCCTGAAAACGGGTCATTAGTTATTTTTTTTCCATATTTCGTTTCTAGATACTTACGCCTTCTGACACAAATTGTGATAACACAGATAACGGCTAGCAATGCTCCCACTCCAATCAGGATATAAATCCAGAAAGTTGACATTCTACCAACCATCGTACTGTCGCCCCCTAACAACGCATCCATTGCAACTGGTATCCTGAAAAAACATTAGTTCGCATTGGTGTCATTTATTCCTTTTCATTCTATTGTTCAGCCCATCATAATTTTCTCAGACACAAATACTTGACGTCTTCATAACCATAACCAAAACCCCCTCTTCCATTCATATAAGACGTATTGTCTCTATTTGCATATCCTACTAGAATGAAAGCCCAGGGTTGACCTCTCACGTGGGATTTGACCCCTTCGCTTTTTTGGTACACAATGCCTCGGCACTCTCTCTCTCACTTGAATAGGTAAATAGGAATGTGCATTTGGCATAAAGAAGAGAGAGAGCACCTCTTATTCAAATAACGTACTGTTTAGATCCGAACTGGTTTTGGAGTTTGAGCGCGATTTGACGGTATTGGTCCTCTTCGCGGACTGGGGAAATTGTGAGACGAGCAATGTAGCAGTTGGGTACGGTGTTGTTGGTGACAGCCGAGTCGAAGTGGAAGTTCTCCCATGATTGGCCAACCTGGAATTAGATAAAGTATTATTCGAAGTTCCAGGCTTTTTTCTCTGAACTCCATTAACTTTGAGATCAATTATCTCGTCTCCTATTAGAGATATCAAAAATTGGTCAACTAACAAAATATTGGTGATAACAAGATAAATAATTTATCAGTTGACAAATTTTGCATACCTTACACGGGAATCTAGTAATTGAGCTCAAAGATGACAGCTTGAGTGAGCTTCTATCAAACCCCTCTTTTTCTAGAAGCCCACTCAAACCATTAACTTTGGGCTCAATTATATCGATACCTATGAGAAATACTGAATTTCTGTCACCTGATAAAAAATTGGTGACATTACGATGAATAACTTATCAGTTGAAAAAATCTATATCTTACACAGGAATTTAGATATGTCAGCTCAAAGATTGACCGTTTGGGTTGGCAAGAAATACGGTAGTTTTATTACTAGGTTTAAGTTTCTAACCATAACCTCCCCCCGCGGAATTAAGTTTTGTTTATTCATATGCATCGAATTTAGGCCGAAGTCATTAAAGGAGGAGACCCAAGGAGTTATTAGGAATGAAAAGTGCATTCCTAATTACGATTCTCTTACCTGAAGGTCGTTTTGATCGATGCTGAACACGATCTCACGTGGTGGACGGGGCATTGGTTCGGCACAATAATGCACAAGAACAGTGGCGTCTGGTCCACGTTGCTCAATGCTTGGTGGAGCATCCGAGTTGCTGGGAGCACCGATCACTTGAACATTGAGGCTGGATGTTCCTGGGGTTTCGAGGCTTGGAGAGCATTCTGGCTCTCCTTGGCTGACTTGGGAGCAGGCGGCACACCAGTATTGTCCGGAGTAGGAGTAGTTGGAAATGCGGAGAGAGCACAAGGCGGTCAAGCGAACGATGTTAGCGGATCTTGCTCCTTCTGGAGCCATTTCCTGGTACTGTCCTTCAAGACCCTGTGGGCATGCAGCGTCGACAACATCTCCGTTCTGTTTTCTCATTCTCCAGTAGACGATTGGGCGTGGATTTCCCTCAACTTGACATCCCAAGTTCACTTGTTGGTTCATTTCGATTCTGTTGTTAGCAAGGAATGGAGATGATGATTGTAATTGTTGGAAGTTGTCCTTCAGAAGTTTGGCGGATGCTGAAATAAATTAGAATGTTGGAAAAAATAAGGAAAATCTAATTGATTGCCGTACAGTAAGGATCAATTTGAACCGCTTGCGACAGTGGCATGTTCGACTCGTCGTGAAGACCGTTATTGGCTTGACATTGAATTGATTGCCCGATCATTTCCGTTCCAATCGTAATTTCGGCGCCTGTTCCGCTGTAAATTAATGGGTTGGATGTGCGGACAGGTGGTTGGATGAGATTGATTGTTGCCAACTTACCTTGGACTTCCATTCTTCAACCAACGGTACTGGGTAGCTGGTGGATTCGATTGAACATTGCACTTCAATGTCTTCCGTCTTCCGCTCTGTTGACAGATTCCCTCAGCATTACGGACACATTCCACAAAGAATCTGTAAGATGCTTTTGGTATTAAATAAAATAATCCGACACCCCTTCTATTAATTAGTTCTTTTGAGAAACGATTGAATAGATGCGAGTCTCGCCAAATTGCACTAATTATTTTACACCATTGTTGTGTACAACGGTTTTTTTAATAACCACCACTCATCGGCAACATCAAAAAACGAGTTCTCCCTCTTTCTCTTCCAAGCCAGTCCCGTTGTCTCACTTACCTGTATCCCTGGTTTCCAATCAACACTGGAGATTGTCCGTTTGAATCGACGACGTGCGGCTGACGAAGATATCTCACTTCAACTGCAGATGGAGCAGAATCGACGGTACCTAAAGAAGAAGAAGCCATATTGCACTGTCCCAATTACGTAATCGAGGGTCTAGAGAAGGTCCAGGTGCTTTTCGAGAGCCACTTACCTCCATTGAGAGCCGCTTGGCATATGATTGTCGCGCCGGACCAATTAGTGTTCACATTAATGTCCCTGAGTGTGACAGCCTGAAATGAATTCGAATGTATTATATGAGTCAGGGCTTTTCTTCTTTTTTTTTCTTCTTGCATTCAACTCTTTTTTGAGTGACATTGGAAGAAATTGGAATGTGTCAGTTGTGGTTGGAGACGAATTTGGACATTAGTACAGAAAAGGAGAAAAAGTCTGGCGGTGTGTGTGTGTGGGGCCGACACATAACAAAGAAATGACGCGTAAAGTGACATCGGATTTGAAAACACGAACGACAGGGTGAACTAGATACATCCGTTACGGTTTCAGGAAGTAAATGAGTCGTGGCACCTTTTGTTTTGGGCATGTTTTCTTGGGTTCATCTTTTTTGGGTTTGATGAACCTTTTTAGGTGAAAATTTAGGATTTTTTGATGGACTTGTATAGACCGCAAGCACTTAATTAAAGGACAAGTAAGGTAAAATTCTATTACTGATTAGAAAATAGAGTTCCAGTCGATAAGATGTGCAAAAACGTATTTTCATTTTATTTTCACTCATTTTTACCGTTTTCAAGATTCTGGAGCTCGGCTGTCAAGTTTCCAACTTTTTTTAGATTTTAAATTGTGTAAAACGAACCTAGATTAAAAAGTTTGCATTCACAGAATTTTTGAAATTTTCGAAATTTTCAGTGATTTTCCGATTTTCGAAAGTAACCCTTTTGACGCATTTTTTCTGCTCAAAATGGGAAAAACAACGAAAAACCTGGAAAACTTACTATTTGAGTACTAAAATGACCAAAATGTGGTTTGTTTTAGAAATCTGAAAATAGCTAATAAAGTAGAAATTTTCAAAAAATTTGGTTAATGTGGAATCTTCTATCTGTGTCTGTTTTATGTCATCTAAAATGTTCGCAGTGCTTGGAAACTCCGCAATTGAGCTCTAGACTTTTGAAATCAGACAAAATGGCCAAAAATCAACTAAAAATAAGTTTTCAAAAAAAAATATTCTATGGACCGGTATTGTTATTAAATTTTCGGAGCTTGACTATTTTTCAAAACTTCTTTTCATTTTCAAATATCTTTTCCACATCAATAAAGACATTTTTGTTAACCTATCGAGCTCCATATACCATTCATGTTTGCTCTAACAATTGATGGGAACAGAGTAGAACTCTTATCAGCAAGCCCTCATTGCTGGGAATTACGCAATATTCCATGTGACCCCTCTAGATTATCGCATTTGATTGCGGTCCACCACTCGAAAGGTGCATCAACCCTGATGGAAGGGAACGATAAAAAAAACCGATGCTGTTGTGACCTTCTTCTCTCTTCAGATGTTTCTAAATTGTCAAGAACTGTTTGCGTGTTATCAAGCTGTCGGCCACATCAAAAAACTTCTCATCACTTTGCGCTTCTGTTAACCAAAGTTTCACCACCGTCATGTTTTTTGGGGTTGGATAACAAAGTGCGTTGATCGCGCTCTTCGATTAAGTGCCTAAAATGGTTTCCGTTCCAATTAATCGCTTCTAATCAAATTAGTGAGAGAGGGAGGTCGCCAATTGATCCGTGAAATTTTGACACTCAGCAGATAGACAGACTAAATCATAATTCCTTTCCCTGATGGTACCTCATAACATTCTTATATTATGTTTGAGCACTCTGAGAAGGAAGCGGGGGACGGAGACGGAAGGTTATGAAAATATATGTACACGCGCATCCCGTCTACCTCCGTTACGCAAACATGGAACGAAACCTTTGCCTTCCGAAAACCTATGCACCACGAACATACTATCCTTTCGTTTTCCCATAAGGTACTGGTACTTGAAATCGAAACTGTGTGTTTAGATGAGGAAGGTGAAGCTTTTGAGACCGGATATGACCTCCAAAGAATTCAAAGCATCTGCTGATGTCTAGTAGGGTGAATGGATGACCGTACTGACAGTGACGAATTGGGAAAGTGATCAATCAAAATGTATCAAAAGCAGCAGGAGTAGAATCATCAGAATCAAAAAGAAAATGAAGAATTACTGTTTTTTGTCACTCGCTTTTCCGTTATAATATTCAGAAGCCCCGTCCAGATTAGTACGGACCACCAGGCAGTGGGCCTAATCCTACTTTACTGAGGCATAAAAATGACCAAACAGACATGAGGGGGAGCGTAAGACCTTTGTCTGTATGTTTCATGCCGCCTCAATGGGGCCTTGACCTTTTGCGGCAGATAGGCTTAATTCTCAGATTCTTGTTACTTTTCCCCATTGGATGCATCCCTCGTTATCTACTAAATCCCCCCTCAAAGTGTAAATTAGCGACTTTTGGAAGTCGTTAACAGCTTAACGGGTATGATTTATGAATGTCGTCGGGCTGGTACGGTAGTAAGAGGGAAAGTGTAAGGTGATGTCAGAAAGCTTCCTTTTTTTGAAGATTTACCCCCCATTAGTCACTTGTTGAGAGGGGTGACACTGACTTGAATCGATTTGAGATTATGCCAAAAGCAAGAGGAAGAGAGGAAACAAGAATCACACAGATTAGATTATAGAGGATTTGAAGAGGAAGAAGAAGGCGAAATGAGGAAAGAGAAAACTGAAGGCCATGGAATATGGGAAATATTTCGGGCAGCTAAGGTTTCACTAAAGCTGAAGCCTACCACTCACCGGAAATCCAACTCGACGGGTGATATCCTGAGCTGAATTGAGCACATTAACCATGTCGGTAATATTCTTCTCCATACAATCGGTGCACACGAATCGGAGCTGAGAGACTGGAGCCTCGGAAACACAGAAAATGGCTTCTTTGGTAGGTGTTCCGTGCACGGTCCACACGACTTGATTGAGCTGTTCAGCATTGGAGACTGGGTAAGGAGCATCGGTAATTTTCACTTGAGCTACCATGACCTGCGACATCATTTGAGCTAGAAAACAGAGAAATTGGAACTAAGAAAATTTTAGAGAACAAATCTTACCTGAGCTCAACCCGAGCAGTGTTAAAAGAGTAACTATTGGTAATCCCATGATCTGGAAAAATTTAGGACTTTGATGTAAATATATACGATTCAATCAAAAACGAGGTGAAAAAAAGAGATACAAATTCAAATTTGTAAGGAAAAAAATCAAATTAAATCTTCATGCTTTGGTACGTTCGAAAAAAATACGATCGCATGCAAATGGGGGGAGTGAGGGACGAATGCGCCTTTGGTGGAAGAAGAGAACACATACACACAATGAAACGGACTGCGCGGGGGTGAGATGGTGGGCGGGGCGAACGGAAAAGGATAGAGGTGGGGGGAAGAAGAAGAAAAAGAAAAGAGACGTGTGCCCTTTCTACCTCGCCGTGTAAGGACTATCCATCGGGGGAGATGGAGGAAGAAGAGGGGACCACGAGATAAGAGGCTCATTTGAAAGATAGAGGATGAATGGGAGAGACGCGAGAAAGGGGACTGTTCTGTGGCAGCATTCAGCGGGTCTGACGGCATTTGGTGGATGGACGGGACGACAGGTCGTAATTATGACTGATAACAGAAGGATTGGGAGGGGTCAAATTATGAGAGTGGCCATGCAAAAGAGGAACCAGGGACCACAACTGCCAAACTGATACGATGTCAAGGGAAAAAACTGGATAAATGAGCCTAAAGTTCTGGAGTCAGGAAAATGAGCTCAATTAGTATTTCCGGACTATGAAAAAATTTCAGAATTCGCCAACTGACTTCTAAAATAAGAACTTCTAAAATGAGAAGAAAAATAAAATAGAAAATAAATCTTGTACTGTAAGAGAACTTGAAAAATAATGTACTCGTCAAATATTCGTTATGAATTGACAAATACCGTATTTACAAATAAGAGCCTACCATCAACTTTGAACTCACGAATCTCAATTCCTGTTGAAGATACAAAAATGTTGTCAACAGAAAGAAATTTTCATCATAAAACTATGCATATTTTCCTAGTTGACAAGTTTTTGATATCTTTTACAGGAATCGAGATACATAAGCTCAAAGTTAAAGGCTTCAGAGCTTCTATAAGAAAAAACACGGTATTTGTCCGCTACCATTTTTTCAAACTTTTTGCAGTGACCGAGTTAAATTATGTCAAAGTTGACGGCTCAGAAATCCATTTGTTACAATTTTTTTCCAGAAAATTTCAGAAAACCGTAACGAAAATCTCAATTCAATATTTTAAATATTTGTTTGGAACCTTAAAATTGAACATTCTTTTAAAGATTACGGTACTTTTCCTTTTCAAACAACCTTCTTTGTTCCGCGTTCTTCTACACTTGATTCCCTCAAGGATCATGTTAGTTTTTTCAGACTGTAAATTATTTGATCGCTATCTATCTCAAAATGCGCCTCCTTCCTTTCTGTCGTCGACACAAATTTCGAATAACATCGAATTTTAATTAACCGTATTACAGATCTTTTCTTGAGATAACACTGTTATTCTCTAAAATTTATGGCGCTACCACAATTCAAGTGACCGTTTTGTTTACTTTTTAAAACCATCCCGTTTTTTTTATTATAAATGACCTCAAAATGAGAAAGTACTCCTTAAAGTGGGTTTCGCGAACAACCCGTGACTGATTCCTCCTTTTTTCTTCTTGTTTCATTTTCACTTCGGACACCTTTTTTATTTATGGAATGAAAAGAAAGGCAAATGGAATGATTCAATTTAAAATGAAATGAATCCCCTTCCGTTTCCCAGACGCTTTTTCTATTCCAATTTCGACAGTTGGTAAACGAAAGGTAGCGGGTAGGAGGGGGCAATTATGACCCGAACCTTCTATAATTATTAGGCGCATCATTGTTTTCCATGGGTGGTCGGAAGAAAGATGGCAACCGATAGAAGACAAAAAAAAGCGAGGGGCAATAGATGAGATGAATAAAAGAAGATTCGAAAATGATTGGTTTCGAGGTGTCGAATGGCCGAAGATGGCATGGGAAGGACAATCTAAATCGAGGGGAAGACGGTTCCGAGAAGTTTGCCGATGGCTTCGGATGCCAATGTATATGAGTGACTTTGTTGTATGTGTACAATTAGTCACAATTATAGCTTTTAGAATGAGAAGCAGAGGGAAAAAGAGACAAGCAATGGATGGTCGGGTATGAATAGCCCGGAAAATGTGATAATTGTTGGAAGCCGAATAGTCTGGAGACGTCGGACGGCAACTAAATGTATGCATTATGGATGACGCAACACCAGCCACAGGCAACGGTTGTTATTGTTTGCAACAACTCGCGCAAGGTGGAACGATGGTGTTATTTATGATGATTTAGTAGTAAAAGGGACCGCACAGAAAAAAGTTGTAAATATTGGCAGTGGTTGATCGTAAAAGTGTGCATCTTGTTAACAGAGGCGATGGTTATTCATCAAAAGACTCTAAATTGTTTGTGACTTGGGAAACATGTCGGTGGGTCTTTACATGTCGGTGGGTCTTCGGTGGTCAAATTATATTCTTTATGAAATTAAAAATAACAAAATTGCATCTATTTCAGCTAAATATTGTCTATTATGAAAAAAATCTACTTCGAATGAAAATTTGGAGAAATAACATTTAAAAACTTTGGCTCTGTTAAATATTATACGTTTTCTAAGCCACTGTAAAATAGATTGCTGATGTGAGCTCAAAATTAGCGATTTGGACGGACTTTTTTAAAGGGAGATACGGTAGCCCAATTCGAAATTTATGAAAAAAACAACGATTGTGATAATATGCGAAAAGTTTTATCAATTTCCCGGTTTTTGATATTTTTCACAGAAATTGAGGGAAAAAATGAGCTTAAACTGAAGATTCTGTATTATTCGAGCATTTACGTTTTTTTTTTCTAAAATCGAATCTTCAAAAGTAAAATAAAAATTATTCTGAAAGTCATAAACATAATTTAGATAATTTCAGAAAAATTCAAAAACAGTCTTGACTATTAAAAGATTGCTCAGATCAACTTTGAGCCAATTTATCTCAGCTCCTGTGCGAAGTATCAAAAAGTAGTCAACTGTCAAAACACTTTCAAGTTTACGATAAACGTTTTGTCAATTGACTACTTTTCCATATCTCCCACAGTAACCGAGATTATAAAGCTCAAAGTTGTCAGTTTGGGGCAAATTCTATTATAGTGCTCACAGTATTCCGAAGTGTCCAGAAAAATCGGAATTCGTGAAATTCAAAAATGAATATTATCTATAAATTTCATTTGTTGAAATCTACGTTCTTAGTTTTCTCTAAGTTCTCTTACAACCCCTGGGGATTCCCATAAGATTAATGACTGATAAAAAATCACCCAAGTGATAACCATGAAGGTGGCATGGCCACTCCTATTAACACAACAATTCATTCCCCCATTAACACCAATAGATCACTAGTGTCAGCCAAAAAAAAAAGAGAGAGGAACAGATGATTATCTTTAGCGAGAAGAGAGAAAAAAGGTGAGATGTACTGGAGAAAGAAGAAAAACCGATCCATCATCCTCAACACTTCTCATGGTCATTACCCCCAGCCGAATT
This sequence comes from Caenorhabditis nigoni, assembly GCA_027920645.1. Lineage (NCBI taxonomy): Eukaryota > Metazoa > Nematoda > Chromadorea > Rhabditida > Rhabditidae > Caenorhabditis > Caenorhabditis nigoni. Next base: position 5,207,310 of record CP115869.1, read on the forward strand.
CCTCAGCTCATTCTCTTTTCAACACTCTCACTCCACCTCTTCGGAGGGAAGAAACAGAAGATGTGCGTGAAATTCACATTTGACAATTTTCGGCTGTGTGTATCGACACACTGCCGAACTAGGGCCTATTTTTCGCGCAGAAAGTGTCTGATTCTTACGCCTGATAGTGATCTCGGCGGTCGATTTCCATTCTGTACGAAATCGGAGGGATGTGGAGGAGGCAAAAAGGAAATTCCAGGAGTGATTCGGGCGAGGAAGGGAAATGGAGATGTACGACTGGTCGAAAGTGCGTTTGGGGTGGTCTGCGGGTAATTTAAGACAAATAGAAACAAAAAAGTTGGTTCTCGATTTATGATTACGTAACAAAAAAGTGAGACAACGTGTTTTGAGAAATTCCGATCTCACAATTTTTTGTGGCTATTCTGGTGGCCTGTATGTCTTCACACCTCCAACAACCGCTTGTTCGCTCCTTATTCACTCGTTGTTCATACAAACATCTACGATTGTTCATATAGTGAGAAAGTGGAAGGAAAGCATGTGTGAAAGGAAGTGGTGAGGATTCACACCTAGCTAGACAATTGTCTCATCCGGAAACTGACAACGTTAGGTGATAAAAGCGGAAATGACAGTGGACACTTGCCTCGGGTATACAGTACTAGTTTTGGGCTTTAAAGGGAGAAAGTGGATATCATCGAAAATTTCAAAACTCGATTTCGGGTTGATTGTGTATGACTTATCGAATTTCGGTTATAAAACTAGATACCTTAAGCCCTCTCGTACTCTTAACTTTCAATTTTGAGTCAATTGATCTCGATTTCTGTGAAAAATATAAAAACGTGGTCAACTGAAAAAAATATTGCTGATATTATGATAAACATTTTTTCAGCTGAGTACTTTTGGATATCTATTACAGGAAATGAGATATATGAAGTCAAAGTGGACGGTAACCACAAAAGTGCCGAAAACTGCAAAATTGACATTAGATGCTTTCAACTTTCATCCAACTTATCTCGGCTACTGTAACAGATATCAAAGAGTAGTAACTGACAAATTATTTTTCATATTATAGTAAATATTTTGCCAGTTGACCACTTTTTGATACTTCTAACAGGAATGGCGATATATTGTCTCAAAGGTGACGGACTGAGAGCATTCTATTTGGAATACTCGATTTTTGATATCAATTATCTCAATCTCTGTGAGAGATATCAAAAAATGGCTTTTTGATAGAACTTTTCCAGTTTCATAATAAACAATTTGTTAATTGAACAATTTTTCAAATTTCTGACGGGAACTGAAACAAATGGGGTGAAAGTTTGAAGTTACCGGACCCTTTATAAACTGGTTTTACAGTAATTGAGCTTTAAAACAGTTCAAATTCAGCAAATTGGTTTTTTGTGGTTTTACTATTTTCAAAACTTAAATTTTCAGTTTCTGATAAATTCAATTCTTGAATTTTTCAAAAATTTTACTAACTTCCATGAAAGATTGTGCCGTTTCCAAACCGTTTAACAGATTTTATTGATTTTATAAATCTTGCAATAATTTTTCTAAAATTAAAAATATGTATTTTGAGACACGGAAAAATTCACTGAAATTTCCCAAGTTTGAAGGAGCTTCATTACGTTAACTTAAACAAATTGGAATTTTGATATTCCGCGAATGAAAAATACAGTAATACAAAAATAAGAATTTTTATTTTTTCTTCACAAGAAAAAAAAATACAGAAGCCCTAAAGAAATAAAAAAAAAACTTTCCCTTAACAAGGGAACAAAGTTTTTCTGTTTGCCGTTTTCCTTCACTTCTCTTTTCTTCAGATGGCGGTTGTATCATCAGATGACATAAAAACCACCGCCCGTGAGTTTGCTAGTGTTGATTTAATTCCCAATTCCAGAATAAATGACAAAAACCGGTTTTTTTGTGGGAAATCGAGACATACAAGGACAGACATTTTTTGGGTTTTAAATTTTTTATTAATGCAAATTAGAAAAAAAAGTATAGTAATTAGTTAAACAATGAAAAAAATGGCTAAAATCACATGAAAATGACTGGATTAGAAAGGTATAAATGAAACCATTGGGTTGAATTTCAAAATTTTTGGAATATCGGCATAAATTTCACATTTCTTAAATTTTGAAGCCCTCCTGTTAGGAGATTTCGTAGAGTTTTCTGTTATAAATAACAGAGTTTTGTCATAAAAATATGAATTTTGAATGAAAAAAATGTGTTGAGTTAATGTGAAAACGACCGGTACTTCAACAAAATTTTGAAATCCTGAGTTGTATGGCGGTGAAAGAAGTAAAACTTTAATAACCCATGTAAAATTCAACGGTTTTTCAGGGAAAAAAAGCAAAAAAGGTAGTTGAAGATGTAGAATAGACTTTAAGACATTAAGAAGAGAAATAAAACATGTCAAGTGAGAATTAGAACTAACAGATTTGAAAGGTATATGACAATATGCAAGACATGAGAAATACCCTTTTGTTGAGATTAAATGAAGCTTTAGAATTGATTATCAGTTTGGGAACATTTCTATGATCAGATTTCAATCCATCAGGTTCCAAAATTTCCTAGAAAATGTTGTGATGTTCACAAACTGATAATACTCAAATATCGAAAGCTATGTCATGTTTCAAAAAAAAGAAAAATTTGGCAAATTAAAAAAAAAGAACCTAGGTGCAAATACGAGTTGAGCGTGTTAGTGATAAGTCAGTTTGAGGAATCGGGGGGTTTTAGAGAAAGCACAAGCAAGGCATTCAGTGAAAACAAGTAACTTACGCAGTAAGTATTTGAAAAACAAATGGAAGTTAAAGCTAGAAGAAGAAAAAGCAACTATAAGGGGACACGGTCGAGACGGCAGGCGACATCGCAAGAGTCAAAACGGACGATCATAAGGCGGCAAGTGTGTGGTTTTTTTTCAAATGGAGACGGTGAAGGCAAGGCATTGTTGGTGGTAATTTTAGAGAAATGGCTGGAAACGAGCGGAACAGTACTTTACAGGAACGGAATAGATAGACAGTAGAAGAATAGGTAGTAAGAAAGGTGGTGTTGATTTTTGGATGGTGGAAAGAGCCCCTCTTGCGAGTAGAGGTGGCTTAAACGATAGCCCATCGAGGGTCATCTTCGGCTTCAGAATCAGAGAGTGGAATGGAGCCTGGTTGAGCCTGGATGACACGAGCACTTGAGCCTTCACGGTCCGGAGCCACGACAACGGTACTGGTGGGGTACCGGCGAGGCGAGGCCGATGCACGATAGGATGGGTAGATCTGGAAGAAGTGAGAAGGGTTACTGTATTTTGGGAGTTTTGGGGAATTTTTGAAAATAGAGTAACTACAGTAAGCTCAAAATGTTTTAAAAGTTAGCAGGCCAATTTTTCAAGAATTTGAAATATCCTTTTTTTGTAATACCGTATCTCTGTCAAGTAAGGGCCATTTTTATACTGGAACTTTGATTGTCTTAAGTTCTGTGAAAGGTATCAAAAATTTAAAAATGATAAAATGTTGGTGACTTTCTGATGAACATTTTACCTATTAACATATTTTTAATATCTTTCATAGGAATCTAGATGATCGAGCTCAAATTGAAAATAAAATTTTCATGATTGGCACATTTTAAATGCCGGAAAAATATTATTTTCTTCTGATAGAACGCCAGTTTCACACTTGCATCTTGTGCTTAAAATACATTGAACACTGACAAAGAGAACGTATAATTTTTTTTTTTAATCAAATTAAAGCTGAATTTGAAATCTAAAACAGAAAATTCTATCTCCTGAGAACAGACTTTTGAGAGAAAAATTCAAAAACCTTATAGTTCAAACTCAATTTCGGTTTTCCCTACTTAGAACATCATACTGGCAAATTCTAGACATTCTAGACAATTCTGAACAATTTACAACTCTCCCAAAACTCACATCGGGACTCGGCGATGGAATCTCGTAGTACTGTGAGCTCCTCGGAGTATAGTAGCTATGACTGGATCTCGGTGAGATTAGTGGTGACGTGCTGTACATTGGCTGATGATGTTGCTGCTGTTGTTGCTGGTGTGATTGCGAATGGTGCGAGTGGTGCGGATGGCTAGTGTGATAATCACGTTGGTACCCGGTACCTAGACCTAAAACCTTGATTAAATCGAGCGAGTGGAACACTATAATACCATAGGAATCATTCAGATGCTGGTTATATGATGGTTGGAAAGCAGACTCGTAATGCGTGGGCATGGTGGAAATCAGAGGTAATCGGCGTGCTCGAACAGCGGTGGGCATCGGGTCGTCGTCCTCGCTGACGTCTTGAGGGGTGGAATCTGGGAAGATGGAATCTAGGATACACTTCTGAAATTCTGCTTTACCTTGATATCTTCTCATCTCCCTTTCCCTTCTATAACTTTCAGCGACACTAGAATCATCCGAGTAGATTGGGCTTCTCGAATACTGATTATGATTCTGATACATTTTGTGATGAGAATGTTGAAGATGTTGTGGATGATGGGAGTGTTGCGGATGACTCTGTTGGTAATGGTCTTGATGATGATGGTGTAGATATTGAGGGTCGTGAGAGGATCTTGAGTGTTCCATTGTGTTATAACGATTACGCCTAATTATCGGGTCGCGAATCGACATCTGATATTCCGATCTCGATGATGGTGGCGATTCTGAAATATATGTGTGTTTAAGAAGAGAAAACATGCCCCTGGTTCTTCTTCCATTGTTTTCCCAATTCTCGGCCAATTAGGAGACCCTTTCTTATCCAATCGGCTACGCGCATCGGACATAAAAAGCGGGTCAATAAGATAAGTATCAGAATGGCATTTTTTGGCGGGCTGGAGAAGGGGAAAACGGCGAAACTGAGTAGATTACAATCTTCCTTGGGGTTGTTGATTCAATCCCCATCCGTTTTGCCTACTTACCGGTGCGATATCTGGGTGGATGACCACTACCGTATCGTTCGGCGGGACTAGGTGGCGAAGCACGGGCCATGCTCCGATATCGAGGTGAAGATGGTGAGCGATTGTCTTGAGCCAACAAATGCTCGGTCTGAAAATGAATGATGGAACTGTTCTAGCAGAAAATAAGGATGCAAAGGATAAGAAGTCTAGGAACAAATGCACAATGATCGAAAACTCATTTTTTCGCTGGTTTGGTTTTAGTTTGAGGCATTAAGAAACACAGAAAAAACATTGAGAGAAAAATCATGCAAGACGTTTGAATTTTTCCATTAGTGGAAACTATATGAAAATCAAAATTTGCTCGTTTACATTCCTGAAATCCGCTAGAAAAATATTAATTTCTGAATAGTTAAAACTGAACTGAAAAACGTTTTTTAAGAAACACGATCTCAAAAAGGAATAGTGATTTGTTTCCGAAAATATTTTTTCTATAAAATCACTGATAATTATCATACATAAATATGATTACGGCGAATGCTCTAATCTTCCTTTTGTGCAACTTGAGCTTAATTACCTCGGATATTTCAAAATATATCAAAATTTGGTCATCTGATAAAATATTTATCGTAATACTACCAATATTTTATCAGTTGAAAAAATTTGAAATTTTGCATAGAAATTGAGATAATTGAGCTCAAAATCCCTTTATAGGATAAGTTTGTATTAGAGCAGTTACAATTAATTATTCTTTCACAAAAATTGAATTTAAAATTACTCCTAATTATCACAGACATCTTTAACAAATTATTTTCAACAAATATTTCAAACAATTTTTCTAATCGTATCATTCAGGTTCAGTTTAATTGATAAGTAATTTTTCGAATTCACACCTCATGCATGATTTTCGTATTTCATCAAATTTCAATAATTTTCAGAACTTCACATGCTGCCGGTAGAAGAAAACATGGATGAAAAACCAATAACAAGCAAAAAGAAGCATGCAGGAATAATGAAAATATCCAAATTACTCTACAAGCAGCAAAAATTATGCCTGAAATCGTGCAGTACTACTATTTCAGCAAAAAAATTGGGGGAAAAAGTAAAAAATAATGCACACATGGGTTAGAGAAACTGAACGCGCAATTATCGACAAATAGGGGTAAGGAATAGGGTAAAAATATATAGATATACTCAAGCTTGGGCTGGGGCGTTCGATTTTTTCATAATATTCTACAAACCTCATCATATCGAGAACCTCTATTGCGACTGTAACCGAAGCGGTGCGAATAGTTCTACAAAGAGGTTTGAGTGGATTATTAGATAGGGGATGACTTGTTAGGTACATCTATAATTTTTATAAATTCTTTTTTTTTTCAATTTTCTCTGTTAAAGGCAATAGTGGATAGAGTGTAAAAGAGAACACAGTGTTATCTTCGTGAATGCACAGGACATGGTTTGTTTTAGTATACACATAAAGAGATACACGTTCGGAAGAGAGACCGGACCGTTTTTTTCTGGGACAGTGGACACGGAATCACACGGAAAGAAACGTTTGGAAAAGAAAAATAAACAGTATAATGGAACGCTAAAAGGTTGACACTGTGTGCACTGTGCAAGATTATCTAAAAGGGACAGAACTGAAACGATCCCTATGGTTTTGATTAGTTGAGTTGGCTGAAATTGAGGGTTAGGGGGCATACCTGGTGTGGATTGTGATCGGTGGAGTTGCCGCGGCGGATCTTGGAGAACATGTCCGACAAGCGCCTGCCGGTTGAGTTCATTTTGTCGCTGGAATATCTAAAATTATTGGTTGTGGATACTAGGGAAACTTGGAATTTTTCAATGTTAGGTTCCGTAAGTTCATGAAATGATTTGTATCGTTATTTTGGAAATCTGCACCTAGATTGTCGTGAATGCTTTTCAAAACCTATACTCGTACTTTAATCCCCATTATCTCGGTTCCTATGAGAGATATCAAAAATCTGTCAACTGATAAAATGTTTGTCTTGATATCACCAATATTTCACCTGTGGACAGATGTGTGATATCGCCCACAAAAAACGAAATAATTCAGCTTAAAGGAGTCTAGATAATTAAACTCGAATGCCTCTCATATCAGCCGACACGAGATTTAAGTTTCGTTTAAGAGATATCTAAAAATTGCCAACTGATAAACTATTCATCAAAATATCACCCAAATTTTATTAGGTGACAGATTTATAATATATCCATTAGGAACAGAGTTAATTAATCTCAAAAGTATCGGGTTGTGTTCTAGATACCGCAATTACGTGCACTTTGAGCTCAATTATCTCGGTTCTAATAAGAGGTATTCAAATTCTGTCAACTGACAAAACATTGGTAATACGATGATCAATAATTTATCAATTGACATTTTTCTGATATCTTTTGAATTGACCCTGACATATGAGCACAAAGTGCACGTATGGAATTGGCTTGAATTAGAGCAAACACTGTGAATAAGCTTAAAATGAAAATATAGATTTTTGTTCTATAATATTATAGTTTTTGAGTAGAAATCAGTAGCATTTTACAATTATGTAACTAATTCGCCACTTATCCTTAACCTGTCAGTGGTTCAAAAACACAGTGAATTTATAGCTCACTGCAAAAAGCGCCCTATGGTGATGAAAAGTGCTTACTGTTGCTGATCAACACTCTGATATTGCACAGGTGTCAGGTCGCCGTCGGCTTTTCCCGATTTGATGGTGTCGACGAAACTGTTGAACAGTGAGTACGGGCGCTGAATAATTCCAGGCTCTTTATCAAGCTCCATCTGAAGCATTACTTGACCACCACCAACAGAACCACTCGTTCCGGCTTGTCCCTGCTGCTGCTGTGAAGTTGATCCTTGTGCACTCATCGTCGGCGCCGTCGAATATTGCTGTGGGTGAGTGATAATCGGTGTCGTCTCCTCGGGCGGTTGTGGAGTGTGCGACGAATGTTGGGATTCGGCCGCTTTGGCAGCGGCCACCAGGGATCGTAGACCACCTCCGAACAATCCTTGTCCACCGATCTAAAAGTTCAAAGTCAACACTGCTCTGGGTGTGTATCAATAGCTATGGTGGTTCGGAAAAATCATGCTAGTTTTTTGTTCAATCAGGGCAAACTTTCAAACAGTGCTGGAAGAAAATTTCTCGAGGAAAAGTTCTCTAGTAGAAAAAATTCAAAACGGAGATTTCTTATAGGTTTTCTAGAGGTATCTATTAAACCTGCGACTCGTTGGAATCTTTCGAGAACCAGTGAAACAGCGCATTTCGTCGTTTGCGTAGCAGCTCGGCGGCACGCTGTCGTTTGACTGCCTCTAGCTAATTTCACCTCATTTCAAGCCTCCGCTCTACAGCAATTTTACTAGATCTACTTAACTCAACGTGAAATCAAAAGATTCTAGTTTTCACACAAGAAAAAAGAAATACAACTCTATATTTTAAAACATATGACATGTTTCGCCAATTTCTCTTACACTTAAACAAAAATCTGTAAGTGAGCAGGAATTGAAAGCTTGAGTAAATGAACGATGACCTCACATACCTCCGTCCCGCTTTTTCGAGCGCGATAGTTTTCCAGAATGAGCAGTCCGGCGTAGATTTTTCCAACAGTTAGCTTTTGGAAACATAGTTCTGAAAGTAAAATTTTGAATACCCCGATTTGAAGGAACAACCAAAAATACCATGATTTGGAGGAACAACCAAATCAACCATATTTTTCTTAGCTTTCAGTGGCCAGATTTTCTTCAGAGTCAGCCTCAACTCCTCATCGGCCTCGTCCATTTCCTCAACTGGTCTCATTTTGATGCTCAAACTTTCACGAATCAATGCAAAGAGTGTTGTTGTGAAGTGCACTGTTCCATCCTCGGCAACTGGCATGTTCATTCGAATCAGATGTTTGTACGCTAGCCGGTAAGGACATTTCTTTCCAAAACCGACAGGCGGTGCCATAATACGAAGCATCTCATACATCTCCGTATAGTGGATGCGACCCCTGAAAGAGATTTGATTAGAATAGGGCTCAAGAACAGTATCCGATAATAAGATATGCAAAATTCTAATTTTTCTGTTGGTTTTCGGTTATTTTTACCATCTTCAGGAGTTTGATGCTTAGCTGTCAAGTTTCCGATCATTTTTAAAACTTTGGATAGTGTAAAACAGGAGCTCCAAGGAAAAAAATAACCAAAAATCAAAATACGATTTTGTATATTTTGTCTACCGGTACCGAAATTCCCGCCACTTACGTTGCAGCTGGATCATAATCAGCCCAGACTCTGATAAACTCGTCGAGATGATGGGGACCCAAAATTGAAGAATCTCTTGTGAGGTAGTCGAAATTATCCATAATAACGGCAACAAACAAGTTGAGCATAAGGAAAGAAGATAGGAAGACGAAACTGGTAAAGTAGGCGTAAGAAACATTGCTTCCACAAGTTTGTCCTTTCTCAAAGTTGATTTCAGCAGAACCGGCGCGTGCGCAATCCTTTCCTTGTACTGCAGCCATCATGATATCTTGCCAACCTTCTCCTGTAGCACATCGGAAGAGGAGGATGACGGCGTTGAAGAAAGATTGGAAGTTGTTGTGTCGATTGATTTCAGTTGCCGCGTTCAACCAGATGTTTCCGAAGACTTGCATTCCAACGATCGCATAAATGAAGAACAACATTCCAATCAGAAGACAAACGTATGGAAGAGCTTTGAAACTTTGAACGAACGTCCAGAGTAGAATTCTGATTGTGTATCCTTGTTGGAGCAGACGGATAAGACGTGCGGCACGGAAAAGTCGAAGGAAACCAAGGGAAACGAAATGTCCTCCGAATTCAGTAACAAGTGCATCAGTGATAGAACCCACAACGGTGACAAAATCGAAACGATTCCAACCATCACGAAAGTAGTTCTGAAAAACCAATTTTCAAAAATAAATTGAAATTTAAAATAGACTTACCCTAACACCAAACGCCAAGATTTTCAAAATACTCTCCACTGTGAAAACTGCCGTTAACGCTGTATTGAACAATCTGAGGATCTCTTCATAGAATAATGGATTGTTGTAGTATTTCATCATTAAAATCAGCGTGTTGCAACAAATCATCGTCATGATGAAGTATTCAAATGGCGGAGATGTTACCAGCCTCCAAATCCTATACTTTGTTGAATTCTTGTCCTCCGGCATGAACAACGATCTTGGTCTTGCATTCAACGCAAAATCGATACACTGCTTTTGGTTCTTATCCAAATCTCCTTCACTCAACTCTGCTTCTCCTTGCTCTTGGAAAGTGATAATAATCAAAGCGACGAAAATGTTGACAAAGAAGAATGGGAACACAATGAAGAACATTACGTAGAAAAGTGCGACTTCGACGCGAAAAAATGGGCTTGGACCTTGATCTTCAAATGTGGTGTCCATACTGTTCTGACGGATGCCAGGCCATCCTTCTCCAGTTGTGACTACGAATAGGGTGAGCATGGCGTTGATGGTGTTGTCGTAGTTGAAGGGTCGTAAACGCCATTCTCTTTGCTCCACTCTTGGTGGATCGTTTTGGTTATCGTAGACGAAAAATTGTCCGTGGCAGGTATGAGCGAATTTTCGGTTCTTGTCGGTGCAGAAGAAGAATTTTCCATTGAATAGTTGTACGGCGATTACAGCAAAGATGAATTGGAACAAAAAGTAGACAATGAGGATGTTGAACACGTTTTTCAGGGAGTTCACAACGCAATCGAATACAGCCTGAAAGAAATTTGTTTTTAGTTTTTCTTGGAAATCAAGGACGTTAAAAATAAAATATTCTGAATTTTGGGTAATGTCGAAATTCCCAATTTAGAAATTTGGAAAATTCCGGAATTTCTGATTATTTCAGTTCGGAAAATTGTAGAATATGGGATTATGCAAAACTGGAAAATATCAGAACTCTGGAATATTCTAATTTGGAAAATTTCAGATTTTCGGATAATTGCAATTTCAAAAATTTCGGAATTCCGGAATATTCCGATCACGTAATTTTTAAATTTCCGGGATATTCCAATTTGGAAGATTTCAGATTTTCGGAATATTCCAACTTGGAAGATTTCCAAATTTCGAAATATTCTGATTTGGAAATGTTCGGATTTCTGGAAAGTTTCGGAATTTCAAAAAAATTCGAAAGTTTTGGAGTTTAGGAATTTGGGACAATACCGATTTTTGAAACTTTCAAGTAGAAATTGCACTTTCAAGGAATATTTGGAATGTCGTTTTCGGATTTTCTCAGATTGTCCAAAATTTCAATTATTTCCAGAATTTCGGAATATCGAAATTTTCAATTTTCAAGAACAAAAATTCGAAGGTAATTCCATTCGAAACCTGCAAGTAAACTTTTCGCGTGCGCCTTCAATATACTGTGGTCCAAAAAGCTCTGATTTCGAAAAAAAAAAACTGAAAAATATTCCCGTTGGAATTTGATTCCTAAAAACATGCTCAAAATTTTCATTGTCACGACTTTCGGAATTTCCCAAGTTCCGATCATCCCTGCCTTAAATTGTCTGAAAAAAACCAAACCTTTAGCTTCGGAATCCTTTTGATAGTCTTCAATGGACGCAACACTCTGAGCACTCTCAACGATTTGATGGTATTCAAATTTTTACCGGCACTTCCTTCGGTACCCCTGCAAAAAGAGAACCACTTATTCGAAAATCTCCTGTCAAATGATAACTCTCTCTCGAAAAAGCTATCATTCAGCAGGAGAGACACACAAAAATGATCTGTGCACAATAATAATAATGGGTTGAAAAAATGTGAGATGAATTGCGGCGCTATAGAGAAATTGAATCAGATGAGGGACCTGTTGGGAGTGTTATATTTGATTTTTGGAGAGTAAAATATTAGTTTTTTGAGGTTGTGGTTGGGGGAGGTTAATAGGGACAAGTGATGACTTGTACTGAGTTTTTATTATAAGGGGACGTTGTTGATTGAAGGGGAGAAGAAGAAAATCTCGTGGTGAATGTGGTGTAAATGCCAAAAAAGAAATTGAATAAATTGAAACAGAGAAGCGGAAAAAATCTTTGGTTTTATTTTCTTTTTTCAAACTTACGTGTCTGTACTTCTACAATATTTAAAATTATTATTAGTTAAATAAGATACTTGGAATTCAAGGATTGGTTTAAAAAATGAACTTACGCAAAACCAAAGGCAAACAAAGCACAAGTGACAACGATTCCGTCGAGAATGTTCCAGAAATCTCGGCAGTACGATCCAGGATGGAGTAATATTCCTTGATCAATCAACTGAAATATTCAAGCGTTTACAGTTGTTTCATAAGCTTCAAGACTCCCGATCTCTTACCTTCAAGAGCATTTCACAGGCAAATACACCCGTAAAACAGTAGTCCATATACTGTAGCACTTTGTTTCTTGGATTCTCCTCATCTACTGGATCTTCAGCGGCAAGCGAGACGGAAGATAGACAAATGACAGTCATGACCATCATTTCAAAGTATTTGGTACATACAATACTGTGAATGAGTACTCGAAATGGGTTGGTAGGCGAGAGAAAGAACATTGAGCTGTAGGGAACCATTGGTTTGGGACCACCAAACGGAGATTCTTCCTCTTCGCACTCTTCATCCATTTCATCCATAGCTCTTGCCACTGCACACATATCACCAGCGGTCTTTCCTTCCATATCAATTGTGCAGTGATCTCCTTCTTGAAATTGCTCATCAACTTCTTCTGATTCCTCTTCTATCTCGTTTGCCTTCTCATCTGCCTCTTCAGCGGCTGTAAGTTCCTGTGCATTCGCCAAGTTGTCGACAGCGATAGCCAAGAACACATTTAGCAAGGTATCTAAATTAGTTAGAGCTTAGTGAGATTTCCTCGAGTTTAAAAGAGCACTTACAGTTACCGAAGAGTACCAGAACGATGAAATAAATTGAGTAAGGCCATCCACCACTGTAAATTCCTCCTTGGGATTCTATAGCGAGATACATCACTTCGTTCCAGTCTTCTCCAGTGAGAATCTGAATTTTGTCAAAAATTCGTTTCAAATTTTCACAGTAAGACTTACTTGAAACACAGTGATAAGAGCAACCGGAAAAGTGTCAAAATGTGTATATGGATGCATAGTAGGGAAGTTGAATCGTCCTCCGAACAATTGCATACCAAGAAGTGCAAAGATAAGAATGAACAAGAAGAGAAGGAACAGAAGTGAGATAATACTTCTCATAGAGTTCATGAGAGATCGGACCAAGTTACGAAGAGATACCCAGTAGGAAGTGAGTTTGAAAATACGGAGAAGTCGGAGAGCTCTCATCACAGAAATACCAAAGGAGCCACCGTAGACCTCGGCCCAAATGACTTCGGCGGCTGATCCGACAATAACGACACAATCGAATCGGTTGAATTTGGAAGCGAAGTAAGTGCGGGAACCCATAGCGAAGAGTTTGAGAAGCATCTCAACGACGAAAATACCCAGGAAGACGAATTCAGCATATTCTGAAAGACATTATGGTAATTTTCGAAGATTTATGAAATCCTGTAACACCTGTAAATCATAGAAGAGCATCTAGACTGTCAAGTTTGAACTCAATTATCTTAATCCTATGAAAGCAATTAAAATGTGTCAACTGACGAAACACTGCTGTTTTCTTGACGTCTCTGACACTAACCGAGAAAAACTGGCTCAAAGTTGAATGTTGGAAAGCTCTTCTATTACAGGTTTTACAGTATTTCGATACAAAAAACTCACTTAGAAAATCAGTGAACCATTGTGGTTGTCCATAATGTTCACTAGCTACACAGCAAGTGTTCAGAAAAACCAGCGTAATAACAGACCAGTAGAAAATTTGAGTTTTCACCATGATACGTATTTGAATCCTGAAAATTTTCAAAATCTCAACTTTTGGACCCCAAAAATCAATATACCTCAATTGTTTGATAAATTTTCCTAACGAATGACAACATCCTCGCTTCTTTCTCTCAGCTGAAAAATTTACAATTATCTCACATTACAAACACAATGTCCATTCGAAAAAACAATCGAAAAAAACGTTTTTACGAATAGACAAGAAAGAGGAAAAACAGCTTGAAACATTTCACTTCAAACGACATGCCTTGGAAAGAAACTTGAAGAAAAATCGGAATTCATGAATTCTCAGAAAAAGCGAGAATCCTCAGAACCATGCTAAAAAGTTGGGTGTGTGCTGTGACGGACCACACTTCTCCTATGTTAATAGAATTTCAAAACTATCTAATTTAGAAGTCGACATTAGATCATAGAAAGATAAGAAGAAACAAACTTGCTCCATTGAACTTGGTGCAAAAAACGTGTCAGGTGTCATTGTGCCGAACGATTCTGTAGGTTAACACCGCAAGAAAAGACGCGATATCATGCAAAAGAGAGAAAATCTTGAAAAAGGAACTCGTGTTTCAAAAAGGTCATGCGAATGAAAAAGTAAAATGATCTTGCCGAATTCGTCCTCCACTGCTCCACCTTCGTCGACGTATTCCTCTTCCATCTCGTCCTCATCCTCTTCAAAATCTTCCTCTGTCTCTGTGGATTGTTGTTTGGATGCTTGTTTGAGCTTCTTGTTGGCTGCTCGGCGCCGAGCTTCCATGATAGCCGCTTTCTCCTCTTCTGTGGTACGATCTTCCTTCAAAATCACTTCTTCGGCGGTCAGAATCCATTCAAGGTATCTAAAAATTAAATTTTACTATTTTTTGAAGTCTGTGTTCAGTAATCATACCCATTGAGCTCTCTTTCTATCTGTTGTTGTCTTCTAAGCTTCAAAAACTCTCTTCGATTCTCTACACGTTCTCTCTCCTTGGCGAACTCTCTGCAATTCATTAAATTTCACATGTCTCTCAATTAATGATTATCTTACCCAGACAACACTCCGAGAACGAGATTGAGCATGAAAAATGATCCTAGAACTATAAGTGGGATAAAGTAGGCCCAGTTGTAAGTGCTTCCTAGGGAATCGTTTGTGTAATACATTACAGTGGTCCACCCTTCCATAGTAATGCATTGAAACACGGTGATCATGGCAAATCCAATATTGTCAAAAGAAGTGATTCCTGAATAATCAATAACTTGGTTGATTGTCTACAGAAGTACTAATTTACCATAATTAGGTCCTATCCACTTCTGCAAACAGGTGGTTCCTTTTACATCACAGTTGTAAACACCCATTGGAGAAGTTTTGTTGGTACATGGCATTGGTTTCTCTGAGACGTTCTCAATTTCACCGCGCTCGTTGTAGCACGCGCTGTGAAACGCTCCAGAGTAGAATTCGAGTCCGATGATGGCGAAAATGATAATCGCAAACAACACAAGCAGTCCGATTTGGAGCAGTGGCGCCATTGCACACAAGATGGATTTGAGGACGACTTGTAAACCTGGAGAATTTCGGTAAATATCCGTAATTATGGTCCCAAAAACTCACTCGGAATTCCGGAAACCAATTTGAGTGGTCGAAGCACACGAACAGCTCGCAATGTTCGCAGATCGACCGTGTCCACCGGTTGATTGGCGGCTTGGATGGTGGAACCAAATGGCAACATTGTGACAACACTGGAAATGAAGCGTTTTTGATAAATTGTGAGAGTATTGATTTTCTAGTAAATCTCGAGAGGTTGTGGCCTAAACAAGAGAATGAAGCAAGGACGTATCGACAGAAGAAAAAAATTGACTACGGAAATTGGGCCATTTTTCAATTATCGTTTTTCACTTTTCTTAATTTCCTGATAGAGCCAAGAAGAGTTTTTTTTACTAAAAGTCAGAAAAAAGATTTGATGATATTAGGTACACATTTGATTTCAAAAAAAAATTAGGTAAGTACAAAAAAAGCTTGCACTTTTTTCAGCTTTGTCAGAAAATCAAAATTATAAATATCACGCAATTTATTAAAAAAAAAGGCTCTCAGTGGTTATTTTGAAACTTAAAAATAATTTTGGTCCTTAAAAAACAATTTTGGTCTCTAAAAAGATAACTGCGTTCTCTGAAAAGATAGTTTCGGTCTTTGAAAAGATAAATTTTATCCTTAAGGGTGATTGTGGTAAAAAATACAACATTGCTCATTTAATTTAATTTTAGTCTTTAAATTCAATTTTAATCACTAAAGCTAATTTTGGTCCTAGACGATATTATAAGTGTTTAAAGAAATTTTTGGTCAATGAACTTAATTTTAGACCTTCAAGATAATTTTGTTTCTATGAAAAATTCATCCTTTAAGATAATTCTGCTTCTCAAAATTTATTTTTGTCATTAATTTCATTATTTTATTGTATTTTTATACATTTCGATGGGATTGTTATCATTTCCAGTATTTCAATAAAAATCAGATATAAAATCATTTTTCTGTTTTCTTGAATATTTTTATTGTTTTTAGATTTACCCTACATCTTCTTTTGAACTTTTAGTTTTTTTGAGGATCCGATTCACAACTTTGAAAATTTTCATAGGAATTTTCATGACTTTAACATTTTTGAACAAAAATAGAAAACATGAGAAATTTGCATTGAAACAATGGGCCAATATTTTTTCAAGAACCAAAATTATCTTCAAAGACCACAATTATCGATAAGAACCTGAATTTCCTTCTAGGATCCAATTTGTTGAGCCTAAATACCTCGTCAAGTTCCACCCACCCAAAAACAAACTTACCCAGAAACGACTACAATGAAGTCCATGATATTCCATCCTGATCGTAGATATGAGCCTTTATGCAAGGCGAATCCGAAAGCAATCACTTTTAAAATGCATTCTAAACAAAAAATTCCCATAAAGTACGGTTCCGTCCGCTCCAGCCATTCCGACAATGCCTTTTTGTCGTTTTTTGGAAGATGTTGCTCCATTGATAATACCACACAGTTGCCTATAATCGTCAATAAGATAAAATATTCGAACGGTCCCCATTCGATGATCGCCTTCGCATTTCGACGTATAATGTTGTCCTCCGCAAAGATGAAGAGGGAGGTCGGCCCCTGCAAAAAAAGCTTTAGTTCCTTTTTATTTTTCATGTTTTGTCAAAAAGTCACTTCCAACAAGTTCCGAATATGGGATACTTGTCAGAGAAATTCTCACTTGGGAATTTAGGTTCCCCACATTTCTTTGTCTTCTTACTTCCAAAATTCCCCAAGAAAATCTTTTTTCAAAAATTTTGTTTACCCAGGCAAATGAGGCAAATGCAATCAGGAGGAGAAAATATGGATCTGAGAAAATTTTGAGGATAATTTGGTTTTTCCATTCGTGTCTAGCTTTTTCGTACACACTGATTCTCGTTCGTCACGCAAATGCGCCCTCGGTAGAACTTCTGGCTCTGGCTCCCCACGCGCGCAAAAAAAGATTAGTCCCGGATGTTTAGTGCAAATATGTAGATTTACGTGTCCCTCTGACGACTTTCCCACCGCCAAACTCGACAATTACTCAATTTGTCCTCTTCTGCGGGACAGGGAAGCCAAAAGTCTAGTCATTTCTTATTAAACACTCCATACATATTGTGGTCCCCTTCTCAGTCACAATCCTCTCACACTTCCTTCCCGTTTCCTATTCAGGGGGACCATTCCATAGAGAATTGATTGCAAGAGTGTGAAAACGGGTTGAAATAGAAGTCGCGAGAGGAAAGATGAAGCTTCTCTTGTGTGGTGCCAGAATAATTATGAAACCCATAATGGGAGTTTGGAGAGAAAGGAAAGGAGGAGGAAGACGCTCATCCTTCTTCTGGAGCTCATTCCCTCGCGCTGGAAAATGTTGCCTTCGTCTGTTTTGAAAGAAGATATATAATGAAGGAGTCCTTCATTGCGAAACGAATCTCACACGTGATCTTTTTCAGGAGACGCTATGTGTTTGAAATTGAATCTTGAAGATGAGATTTCAAAATAAGATACTGTAGGTCTGGCGTGTCAAGCGGAACAATGGAAAATGGAGCATGGAGCTGTGGCAAGAAGACAAAACATTCCTAGTGAATATTTCAATTGGTCCTGGAAATTGATACCATACTGCGAGCACTTATGAGATTAATTAGAAATTCTAGAACGGGTTTCAAATATTTAAAGCAGCCTTGGAGGATCAGAGGATTTTAAAAATGGCAGAAATTTTAGAAACGGTATTTTTCGTCAAGTATTTTTTTTTCAGAAAAATGGGCAGGGTGATAAATAAGCTCCGAAATAATAGGTCAATTATTTTTGGGTTCCTGAGCCGGAAAGGAATAATTTTGAAAACTAAATTTTGGTTTAGGCGCTGAAAAAACTTGAAAATGTTTTTTGAATCGAAATTTTGATGGAAAAAAAATGGTTTCCGATTATTTTCGAAAATTCCGGGTTGAAAAAAAATCATTCCAGAGTAGAAACGTATTTTATAAGTGCCTTCAGCTTTTTAGATTTTCTGGAAGGTTCTCAAAACATCTTTGCATTTCTCAAGTATATTAACCGCAAGTATTGGTTTTGTTGTGTGATGTTTCGTACAAAATGCCCTTCTTCGCAATCAGCGGAAAGGAAAAAATGTTTCCAGAGCTTCAAAATGTTTTTCGTCGAGATTTTTTTCTGCTTTTTCATTGCTCAGTCTTGCTACAAAGCCCTTCCTGTGAAAACTGATATTATAACTCAGAAAAACGTTAATTAGGGATTCTAAGAAGTTCAGATGCTGGGAAAACGATCGTAGAGATATTTGAGATTTCTAAGCTACCCTCAACCTCCTTGCTGGCCTTTCTAGAACAACATTCTCAGTTCTTTTTGATTTTCTTTTCTTCCAAATTTCCCAAAATTTCCAGTTCATTTGCCCCGGAGCACTATCACTAGGCATCTGTGGCCCATCCCATTCTTCTTCTTTTTTCTCTATCCTTCTAGAGATTTCAACCGAAAAAAACGCGAGAGGGGCTACTGCTTCTTCTCTGACTACAGCATTAGGGCTTTAGGAATGGAGAGAAAATTGCGTAGTAGCTGTACTGATTGAATTGTTGTGCTCTCTCTCTGTGTGGAGAAACACGGCCTCGACGGCTCTTCTCGGGTTGGAAGCAACAAGAGAGAAATGCAACAAGAGACCTTCGGAAGGGACGGCTCGGAAATTTGTGTTGTCACTATACCCGGGGAAAGAAAGAGTCAGCTCTTACAGTAAGATTCAAATCATTACTTCTTTAATTGAAAAGGGTTAAGACCACCGAAGATCTTTTTTGAAATTCGAGTCTTCCCTCCCCGCTAGCCTACTATTTATGGTTCTTGATAAACACTATTGCGCCAAAAATGCAGAGCACCACGGAAACTCTCCCATGGGACGGCTAGGGGAGTGATGCATCTGAGTCAAGAAAGCAGAAAAACGTTTTTCGACGTTAAACGATGACTGCGGAGGCGCCTCGACCCAGATATGCACCTTGGAGTCCCCCGAATGATTGATTCGAAAATCTCTGTGCTGTATGTCATATAAATCATCGTTTTGTCTGAAAGACACACGATTCCAGAACAGCTGTTCACGCTCGTTTTTCGAGCCAACAACGACGACTTCCTTCCGTTCCCTCATTGAAATTCACTTCAACACCCCCGGATGCTTTCTATTTTATGTCAGTCAAAGGGGCCCGAGTCTTTTTGGGCCGGTAGGAAAAATAGGGAAAAAAAAAGAAAAAAGGAGAGGTCTCGGCTACCTAAAACAATACGTATTATTTTTCACTCGACATCCCATCGCATTTCCAGTAACTTCTAGAATTTCATGTCATCATTGTGAGCCTTCATTTTCCATTCTAACTGAAAAAAAAACCAAAAGATGATCTATAATTGTCCCCTTCTGTTTTTCAATACCCTTGGACCTGAATACACCGAGTAAAGACATAAAAGTCCATCCGGAACTAGAACGAAAAAAAAATTGCCTCTCATCTGAAATGCATAAGCAAGTTGACAACGACGGTCCTTAGGTTCCACGCCGTATGTTATATGTCCAGCGGCACCCGCATGTGTCGAAACGTGCACATTTTTGAATAACAAAAGAACACAAGTCGTCGTCAATGTTTTGTGCAAACGGGCTCTCTGACAGCAAAAACGTCTTGCGAGGGAAGCTCTTGCGCCGCGCGGATCATCCATATCCGTCAAAAACGCTTTTTGCACTTGAATGAATGCTTAAATGGCGGCAAAACGCACAATAGTGCGCGGACAACGGCAACATTTTTACAACAGCGGGTTCATCAATTTTTCAAAGCGTGCGAGGCCGGTCCACCGAAACAGTTGAACCGGAAAGTTTTTTCCTCCTGGCGCCCGAAAAAAATAATTTGGGGCTACACAGACACATAAGTATAGGTCCAGTCAATCACTTCCGGCCCCACCTTGTGGTCACTCGTCCTCCTTAGCTTCTGGATATACGACGACGGGCCAACACACATACACACCCACCTTTCGTCGCAATTCATTATTCATTAATTTGTAAAAGCATCTGGTTTCAGAGAGATGATATTCGAGAAAGGTGGCCCCCTGTTTCCTTATTCCACTTTTTTGGCGTGTCTCAAAACCAGGAAGGGGCTGAATGCGTGACTAGTGGCAAGAAAGAATTTCAGATGATTTCATATAGGGATTTGGACACAGATAATCCTCGCCCAAAAATACCACACCCACTTAAACTGATTGAAATGGAGACGGTCAAGACAAGAGTCGACATCATTATAATACTAATCATTTCCTATGAACCAATTCCAATCCCATCCATCTTTTTCAATTGTTCAGAACATGAAAAACAATGTGTGTAGTGTCTGGGGGCAAGGAAACGAACGGCCGATGTCATTAGAAAATGAAAGGGTTCTGGATTAATGATGGGGTGAGAGGCAAGAAGTAAGCTGCATATTTACCACGACTGTATGTTACGTATAACGTTACCTATAACGTTTCAATTTTGAAAATTTCTCTCTCGAACCAGAAAAAGTTTCCCAATGGAGCATGTTGCAATTCCTCTCTCATTGACTACTCAGAGTCCATCGTGCTCCGGGGACCTTTTTTCCTTTCCCGTTTTGTGCTCTTGCTCTGTGGAGCAAAGGCATGTAAGAGTCTCGAAAAGCGTTGTGCTTGGCACTCTTCCTTCTTTCTCCAACAACGCAAGAAACACGAGCCTTTTTGCGTGTGCTTCGGGTAATATGAAAGAAAATTTAATTAGACGGACTCGCCTGTTGATTACGTTTTTCCTTACATACACAGAGGGAGAGAGAGAGGGAGAAACGGCAAAAATTGAAATGCCAATGGTGGGGACAAAAACTAGAAGACAAAAAAACGATGTACGGAAATTGGTTTTTGACAGAGATAAGGGTCTAGGACTTTTTCTAGACTAATCAGTTAATACGATCAGCGTGAAATATAGCTCAAAAAAGTCAAAACAAAATTCCGATGGTCAAACGTGGGACTTTGGGTCAAAATTTGAAGCAATAGACAATGCGGCATTTTTGATAAATGAATTTTTCTCGAAATTTCTGATTTTGTTTTTTTCTCACACAATAGAAAAAAATTACAGTAATACTCACCTTCTCCTTAATCGGCGCATTTGATGATAGTGTTGTTTTTCTGACAAATGTGCCAGATTCTGCTTTTTGCTCTCTTCGGGCTTCTTCTGCAGCTAGTCTGAAAATGTGAGCGATTAGTGGCGCTTTCAAAAATCTTTGTTAACATCTGAAATAAGCATTAACAATTAGAAATCAACTTTGTGGGAATTTTTGTGAAAGTTCATTTTTAAGCTTTTTTTTGAGAAATACACAACGACACCCAGGGATTTTCAGCATTTTTTCAATTTTAAAAACCGCTGAAAAATCATTATAGTTTTAAAAATTTTAAAGATAAATCTGAAGAAAATTGTCTTCTGACTTCTGAATTGTATTTTGATCTGAAAAGGGACAAGACGTTCTCATGGCGTGAGAAAATTTTTTAAAAAGGAGTATATAAATAAACTCAGGACCAAAAACAGAACAACACAAAAAACTGATAATGACACATGCAAAGAATAATAGAATCGGTAATAAAATCAGTCAGGTGGACATTACGATTTTTAGGAATCCTTAATACTGTAGTCACAGATGATAAAAATCACGGAATTGATAAGAGTACCTTGCAATCTGGTCTATTCCCAGCATTGCTGGGAGTCCGGATTACTGTAGTGTCCTATCTTGGCCGACGGACTATCCCGCATCGGATGGTGTGCATAGTAGCGACGACGGCGGCTGCGTCCTGCTGACGGGCCCCAGCTTCAATTCTTCTTCTTCTTCTGGGGGTTCTGGGCGGGAGGATAACGGAGTGAGGCGCTGATCCACGGGGGGGGGTTGGGTTTCGCGAGTTTTTCAAAAATGGAGGCGGGTTTCCACGTCAGGGGGCCTCCCGAAAGGCACTAGGGACTGTTTCAAATAGAGAGACCGAGGGGGCGAGAAGAAGAAGAAGAAGAGGAGGAAGGCGATGCAGAAGCTAGTTGGCAGGCAGCTCCCGAGATGCATCTAGAGGCGAGGGCCCAAAGCGACTAAGTCAGTCATTGGAAGGATGATGCGCCTTCAGAAATAAATGGATATAAACATGCATTATATTAATAATAATCCAGGACATGTCTCTAATTCTCTCTGTCTCTCTTTCTCTCTAATTCTCGGGTCAAGCTGCCAGATGCACTCACCTTGTTAGCAACAAAGAAATAAGCGTGGGTTACGTTTATACAAATTTTATTTCGCCAGCTCTAACTGCCTTTTAGTATCTAGGTCTCTTAAAGAAATTTGAAAAAAGCTACCTTATTTTTTTGATTTTACAATCCTTCCTGTTTTAAAATTTGCATTTTATTCTTCGTTGTCACAACGGAACTAAAAATCTTCAACTCGTCTATCCAGAAGACTCCCGCGGGAGTTGAAAACGTGGAGAAAAAAGATATCAATCTTGGAATTTTACAATTCTTCGCCTACTTTTCTCTTTCTTTTCACGTGCGAATAAATACTTCTCGTCAAAAGTACTACTCGGAACATTTTACAAGGAGAAGTGTGATTTTTGAAATTGTTTTGTTATATACCGTATTTCCTCTAATAGAAGCGCACCTCTATTTGAAGCCCACCTCTAATAGAAGCCCACCCTGCGAGGTGCTTCGAAAAATAGAAGCCCACCCTCTAATAGAAGCCCATGGGCTTTTTTTCAATTTCTAAATTTCTCAATTTCTGATCTACAGAGTTCCTGAATATCGAATTTTGAGATTCTGGAATCTCAGAATTTCATAAATTCGAAAATATAGAGTTTCGAATTGAAGAATGAAAACTTCGATCTGAAAAAAACACCGAATTTCAGAATTCTTAACTTCCGCATTGTCAAATTTCTGATATTTTAAAGACACTTTTTCTTGAAAATTACTTGTTGAAAAATAGAGGCCCACCCTCTAATTGAAGCCCACACTGAAAGAGAGAGGTTGAAAAATAGAAGCCCATGGGCTTCGATTAGAGGAAATACGGTATGTTGATACATACGAATTTCGTTAAAATTTTTTTTGGAATTTTCGATAAAAATTATATACGTTGAAAACAATTTCTACATTTATGTACTGCAGATTTTGATATGTTTTCGAGAAAATCTGGATAGCTGACAGTTGGAGTTATCTTATTTTTCAGATTACGGTAAAATTACTCAAAACAAAAAGCTGCTTACAGTAAATTTATAGAAGCAAGCACTATTCATTGTAGATTTTAGACGTCATAAGCGCATAAATGGAATCCCACCCTTTAATTTCATTTCTAGCTCAATTATTTCAGTTTCCTTGAATGATATCAAACAATCTTCAACTGATAAATTATTTATCATCATATCTCCAATCTTTTATCAGTTGAATGATTGTTGATATCCCTTATAGTAACCAAGAAAAATGTGGTAAAAGTGCACGTATCGAGTTGTCCTGTATTAGAGCATTTACAGTAACCCTAGTTAATTGAAATTAAGGTTTTTTTCTGGAATTTTTGTCATGAATTTCGTTCTTAGGACACTTTTTATCATTTTTTGAAATTTTCAGTTTATGTCATTTTTAATAAACTTTTTGTATACTACTTTTGTTTCTAAGCTTAAAATGAGCAAATATTAGCTTAATAAATTAAAACTACACAGTTAAATCAGCAGGAATAGTGTTAATTATGCAAAAATGACCTAGACTTAACTTTTTTCGAAGTTTTGAATTTTTATGGAAACAAGCACAAAGTGCGGAATTTTCATAGAAACATTCATAAAACTTGAAAAAATCGATTAATCTTGACTTAGGACACATTTTACCTTTGGGTCCCCCTTCTGTCTTGAGCCCCCCCCCCTTTTCCCATGGCCCCCCCCCTTTTCCCATGGGCCCCCCCCCTTTTCTCATGGGCCCCCCCCCTTGTCATAAAGACCCAAAATTTTACCTTTTTGTATTTTTGTATTTGTGAAAATGCCATCTTTCTGTATCAAAACCGGTATGATATTCTATGAAATTGTATTTCAACTTCTCACTATTTTCAAAATAACCTATTGTTCCAAGTCGTCTCTATTTTCAACTTTTTTTCACCCAAACAAAATAAAGACAAGTCGTCCAAAAATAAAACTATTGTCAGAACTTCTTTGTTTACTCGCTCTTTCTCCAAATTTAGGTCCCTATCACGGTTCACTGGCTACAAAGTCTCGTTGTTGTTTTCTTCACAACAATAGATGCGCACATTATATACAAAGAAATGAGCTACGAAAAAAAACATATATTTGAGTCATGAGCTGAATGTGCAAAAAACTGAGGGAAAAAAGAGAAAGCAGAAGTACAAAACGAACATATTATGAGAATACGAATTGGTGAATCTAGCAAGATTTTTGTGGTTTTTGAAAATTCATGAATTTCGTCCAGATTTTTTATATCAAATTCTGCAAGAAATTGTTTTTAGAGTAATCATCACGAACACACATAAAGCAACGTGAATTTTCGACCAATTGAAATGAAAACATTTACTTTTTGAAAAAGAAATTGAGAGAATCGAATATTCAAGATTAGAACTCACGCTCTTTCTATTTTGTACGGTAATTTTTTGCTCCTCTCGCATATCACAATATCTCTTAAAACGACGAGTTTAGAGAATACAATATTTGGCGATGTTTTCAAAAACTGTTAAAATTTCAATGATTTCAAATGGAATTTCAAATTACTGTAAAACCTGTATTAGAAGAGCGTTCACACTTTTAGTCTTGACCTATTTTATTTCGATTTTCATGGGAGATATCAAAAATTGTTCAATCAATACAAATTTAATCATAATATCTAAATCGCGGCTCACTAGTGAACCGTCAGCATATTGAAACATTTTGTTTGCCAAATATCAGATATTATAATTTACCGAAACCAAAATCAATCAAAGTCACCAAAACCTGTCTTTCTATCACAGGTTTTGAAGAAAAATGGAATCTATTCACAACTCATTATTTAAATTTAATTCAAATTAAGAAAATAAAGTTGTGTAACATTCAAGTTTGGAAGAATTTTTAAATACAAGTTCTCGATTTTCCTAAATTGCTTTGATTTGGAGTTGATGTGAAAAGCTAATTTAACAATTTTAACTATGAATATGATAAAAATGTGTTTTTTTTTGCTTTTTGGCCTCGTTACTTCAAAATTGACATGAAAAGCATGAAATTCAAGATAGTCGCAAAATCTTAAGCTCTGAGTTCTGTTGTTAGGCCGTTTCTGGGAGCTTGCTCGTTTTTGACTAGTAATAGAGAAACAGTTACTTTGAATGCGAAAAAAAGAGTTTTTTTTTAGTCAATTTCGAAAGAAGATTATGTTATCATTGATTAGTATACAATTTAGAAGATTTTTTTGTTAATTTCCAAAACGCTAAGTTCACTTTCAAGTTTTTTTTGTAAACTTTTAAAAGAAACCACTTGCTCTAGGTATTTTTACCTTTTTGCATTTAGTAAATAGCTTTCGAATCTACGTACTGAAATTTTACTGTCTATGAATAATAAGTAGGCGTATGGAAGTCAAAAAAGTTTCAAAAAAGTTGAATAATTCAACAAACATGAGAAGAATTATTATGGTCAGCTAACTACTAAAATTACTAAATTACAGAGCAGGGCTGAGAAAGAAATCATGATTTCAGATTATTAAGAACTTCAAAATTACAAACTCAAAGAACACTATATTAAATTAACGAACCTGTCTCTCCTTTTCCACATATAACTGTAGTAGAGTAATGTGAACGTATTGGGATTTCGATACGCTTTTTTGTAATCCGACGGCATGATTTCTCAGAATTCAAAGTGTAGTAAAAGGTTAGGGTGAGCACGAGAAAAGGGGTTGGTGGTAGACCCAAAACGTGAAATCGTGAATTGGAAGGGCCGGGAAGAAGAGCAAGTGTCAAAAACAATCATCCAATTGTATAATTTGACGCGATTTGCCGTGTTTTCAGAAGAGGACAAAAAGGAAAAGAAACATGGATGGATGGGACCTTCTTACGTCGTTTCTCTATCTACGACTAATGCACTCCAGTAAGACGACTACAGTGGTAAATGAAAGAGGATTTTTTTCGGAACAGGAGAACAAGAGAGCAATATGCTCTAGCTACACAATAATAATTGTCTTCTTGGGTTTACGTGTGTTCACAACCGCAATCATGTATTCATGCCGTCGTCTTTTGAAAACAATGCTATAGATTTTAATGGTATGTATCACTAATAAGTGGTTTGGTTTCGGAGTTGCCACGCACACGCGATAAAACAACTGGTAGAAGTGGGTACCCAAGAAAATAGGCTGCACGATTTCAGAATACAACAGTGACAAGCAAATGTGTACTACAAGAAGATTTATATTTTTGAATGTTTTTGTTACAAGAAATACAAGGCACAGACAGCTGTATCTTTTACAATCCACGATTTTCCAAAATCTCAAAGCAGAATCGGAATTAGTATCAAAAATGCCTCATAATTTGGCAGCTTGACTCATAAAACTGACTTAATGACAAGATGAAAACTGAAAAAAAGTGGTCTGTGAAAGCATAACATAATTATAAGGTGGGCAGGAGCCAACGTACAAAAACATTATTATTGAAATGCACAGAAACCACGATTTCACAAAAGCAGTCTGGTTTGGTAGGTCGGGTGTGCTCGAGATGCCGTTTCGAATCAATATTGATTATGTTCCAAATTAAAAGGGAGAATAATGTAAATTATCATAAAATACGTTTGCGATGTGACTTAAATTATTAATTTTCTTTCGAATCAGTCAACGTACAGAAAATAGTGGGGGTCCGTTTTTCAAAAAATTAATTCAGTTAGGGAATAATTCAACCAGTTACGTAATTTGAGGATATTTTGAGTGTACTACAGATAAAGAGCGAATGTACTCAAAAAAAAAACAGTCGTAATTTTCATGAGCTATAAGTTTCTGAAAATCTAGAAGCAGAATCCTGACCAGCATCTGAAATTACCGCAGAAAAAAGGTCAGAATGATCTTAATCATAAAAATGACCGACTGACAAGACAAAAACACAGTGGTTGACTTTTGCGAAAAACTTGAATTTGAAACTTTAAAAACTTTAAAAAATTAATTTTTGGTCTGCGTGTTGATTTTGTGTCTAGAATCTTATCATATTTCAAGTATTCAGAACATTTCAGCACGAATATTTCACTGTACCCATGTAAGACTGGAAATATGGAGATGGGGTGCATGCAACAACAAAAATACTGATTGAATACTTCCCCAAACTGAAAAATGAAACTCACCTTGGTAATGCCGGCCATACTGCCATCTGCACCGCCTCCTTGATCATTTCACCCGGCCGCGGTGTTCGAACTTCAAACAATCGATCATTGATGGATATTTTCCGCGGCTGTATCGGTGATGGAATGATTTCCGATGCGGCAATCGGAATCATCCATGGTTGTAAACGATCAAGTGATGGTAGTAGCCGAGTGACCGAGCCATTCGGCTGTGATGAGGCGCCAGCAGCGGCACCATCACCGTCGTGTCCCATACAGGAGTCAAAATGCTCCCGAGTGCCCAACTCAAGGCCGTGTCATCAAAAAGATTGGCATGGTTTGGGAGTTTAGAGTAAAGAGATCTGAATTGATATTGATGGGAGAGTAAGAAATGAGAAAGTTAATGGAAGAGATGTGAGTGGAAGAAAATGTGAGTGGAATAAAAATGAGAAGTACCAGAGGGAAAAATGATTACATCCTCGTACCACAAGACATCTGGTCATTTGCTGGTGGGGAGGGGAAAAAATTATGAAGATGCTTTAAGAAGACAAGAACCTAGCGTCTTCTCTTTATTATATGACCCTGAGTCCTTACGACAAAGCTAATGAACTTATACTCGAAGCCAAATGAAAAAAGAAGACCTCTATTCATAGTAGAACTAAAAAAATTTCGACAGGCACGGAAAAAAAATGT
Source organism: Caenorhabditis nigoni (assembly GCA_027920645.1). Taxonomy (NCBI): domain Eukaryota; kingdom Metazoa; phylum Nematoda; class Chromadorea; order Rhabditida; family Rhabditidae; genus Caenorhabditis; species Caenorhabditis nigoni. The sequence continues at coordinate 5,235,527 of CP115869.1, forward strand.
CGAATTCAATGCATTCGCTTTTGTCCTTCGAAGTTTTAGCTCATGCTCAAAAAGGCGTGAACTTCTATTTGCCCGGAGAGCATCAAATAAGTTTAAAATGCATACATTTTTTATATTGAACATTCACACACCATTGAAAATTGTTCCTCCGTTTGAAACACGAGCAAAAGTTAAATTTTGAATATTCCAAGCGTTTTTTTTCGCTACTGTGTGAAAAAATACGTTTTGTGAAACAAAAAAAAATGAATGGGAGGACAATGGACTCCACGCAACGTAACTAATTGGTTATGGACCCCTCTTTCTCCCCACACGTTTTCCTGGAAGACACAATAATCCTCTTGTTTCTTTTTTATTCACTCCACAAACGGGTCTTTGAAGAACAAGAAAAAAAAACCCGGACTAAAAACCAAAGGGAACTACTATAGTTCAAAAAACGATGCTAAATGTTTTTGTTATACTTTTTTGGGAGAGAAAAGGAGACAAAAAAAATAAGAGAAGGAAGAAGAAAAGTCTCAAAAAACCATCTGACAAAACGACGGAAGTTAAAGACAAGCCTTTAGGACATTCTGCTTGGCTAACACGACGGAAAACAAGACAAACTTTTTTGGGATATTTTAGAACTACCATTAGAAATATTGCTAGTGAAGGAGAAGGAAAAGTAGTATTTTCTGATTCATCTTGCTCTTAGTTTTCGTTTCAAAGATTTATTTTTTTTGAAGGGCCAGGAACAATTCAATTCTTCAAAAATGCATGTTTTCCCGAAAAGGCAGAAAAAACGTGTCTCCATGTTGTATGAGCTGCTCCAGAAAACGGACAATAAGACGGGGCACAACAAAAACAATACTTGAATCGAGGAAAAAACGACTTTTGAGTTCTAATGAAAAAAGTTTGAATTGGAATTTTCAATTTCAGATTGTTTACAGAAATCAACAACAATCAGACAATTCTTGATGTTGGAAAATAAGGAAAATATTATTTTTTTTTTGTTTTGTGATTTAGAAAAAATGATTCGAAAACTCTAAAAATGAGATCGCCTAAATATCAATTTTGAATGGTCTCCTAATTTTTCAAGATACTTTTTAAGTTGTGCTTCTAGTCTCTTTTTTTGGTCCTCAGATCAGTCCCGGACCCTTTTTAAAACTACGCTTAGGAAAATTTTCCTTGATTTTCTATTTATTTTTTGGAAGAGGGGATGAATGCAGTTTTGAGGTAGTTTATACAATTTTGAAAAGTTCAAAATGTTTTTTTTTTCAAATAAATAGAATTAAAAATCTTTGGAAAATGAATCGAGCTCCAATTCCTTCGAAAACGATTTTTGAAAATATAAAAATCAGAAAAAAAAACAATTTCAGAAAATTTTCTGAATTATAGCATACAGGTTTAATTATGATTTTTAAATTTAAAACTAATTTTTTGATGCTTTGAAAATATTCTAAATTTTTTTTTTGCCTGAATTTATAGTGTTTTGAAAGTTTTTTCGATGAAGTTGCATGTTTCAATATTGTAACTTCAAAATAAATGATTATCAAAAAGTGCGGTTTTCCTTTATCAGTGTTCAGAGTAAGAAGCCCATCAATTTCAAAAATGACTTTGAAAACAGTGAAACTGAATAAAGACATTCGGACTGTCTGGGAATCATGTTTCTCTTTCCTACGCATTCTTCTAAGAGCTCACTTCTGAAAAATAAATATTAGGAGCCAAAAAGCTGAACAGGGCCTAGAAAAAAACCAAAAAAAAAAACCTATTGAGAATCAGAAATTTCGGAGGAGAAGACAAAATAAAACACTTGGAAGACATTGCAAAAATGGAGTCCTATTAGGGCCGCGACACATAATTGCGCCGGTGGAATGTCTGTCGAATAATTGTCAGAATGATTTATCACAGAACAGATGCGGTTAGCCGTCGGATCGGAAACTGCTCGTCAAATTTATTTATTTGCCGTTTTCCGGTCGATTCTACTTCTACTTCTATGTAGTCGAAAAGGGTCGCAAAAGAATTTTTGAGGAATGCTCTGGTGCACTTATCTCAAGTACCTGCTACTAGAAGGACCTCCGAAGAGAATGAGATGTGTGATAGGATATTTAAAATTCTGTAAGTTCTATTTGGAAAATAGTTTTAGAACCGAAAATTGAAAATCAAAAAGCTACTGACACATACTACGAAAAAAGGCAACTTTTTATACTGCCAGATCTTTTTTGTGATATGTGGTGGTGAAATATTTCGCGCCAAATTCAATTGATTCGTCACTGAGCGTTTTGGAATCTAATAATCATAATTTGGTTATAGGGCGTTAGCTGAGACGCTTTTTGTGGTGTTGTTTCTTTTTGGGCTGCAATTTCTTTGATTCGAAAAAATAAAAAATGTGTGAAAAAAAACCGAACTAACACTAAAAATGACGGAGAAGCGCAAAAAGAAGATCCTAATTTTTTGAAAATGAAAATTTTCAGGTTTGAAACTTTATTTAAGTTTCAGAATTTAAAATTTCTAGGAAAAACACTTGCTTGGATCTTTTTTCCTTAAATGGAAAAGCGAAATAACAGAGCTCAGAGTAATTTTGTGAGCCGCCCAATGTCTTGCAAAATATTTGTGATGGGTGTCATAATGGTTCAAATTCAAAATTACACAGGTCTGACAGAATTTCTATTTTGAAGACAAAAAAACTAGCATAACAAAGCCAGAAAACCAAAATTCTCCGTAAGATTAAACATGAGACCCAGAACTAATTTTGGAAGTAAAAGAAAAGAAAAAGAGACATAAAAGAGAGTTTCGGAGCAAAGGTCCAAAATGCGTAGTATCTTGTTTCGGGGGAGTGGCAAGCTGAAGTCCTAGATGATACTTTTTCCTTTCTTCCACAACCACACGCTATGCACTAACTAATTGAGACCGAAAATGATATGACCCTTTGGGAGGAGAACCACCACTGTCTGCATTTACCAGGTGAGCAGAGATGATGACTGGGTGCTTCAATGAGCACGCAACCGTTATTCATTCAGGAGAGCAAAAAAATGGCAGTCATCATTTCGAAAATGAAGGGCACCCAGACTTCGATTTCTATACCCATCTAAGGTTTCTTGATTGGTTTCTTTTTCCTCGTCGAAAGCGAATAAGAATGAAAAAAAAAGTAATTGACTTTAGAATTGTTCGAGAGGCTTAGTTTACAAACAAATGGAACACAATAGCCGTTTTGAAAAAAGAGATCCCTCCCCTTGGGGGTTACCTATCAGAGCACTTTCATCTTCTTATTCCGTCCTCAACGTTTATTCTAGTCCTTCTCTTCCATGTAACAGAATAAAATGAAAAATTAGAAACATAATCTAAATAATTCTAGCTAAAAAATCCGCCGAAATTGGTTAAGATACGAGTATGAGAAAAAAAAACGAAGACGACCCTACTAACTTGGTTATGAACTGGCACACAGATGAGAAGAAGAAAAAACGGGGCAGAGGACCCCCTATCCCGAAGTGGGGGAGAGGAGATGAAACGAAGAGTCAAAAACGGAAGAAGAAAAGGTCTGAGAAAAAAAAACTGGAGCAGATGAATTTTTGTGGAAAAAAAAGAAATGAAGACATACTGCCAATAATAAAGGTTTCTGCTTCATGAGAGACAGTTGGGGGTGGAATTTCTAAAGATAGTAGATGCGAGACTTTTTGATCTGATGTTTGGATAGACTAAAAAATTTTTTATACATTCTGGGAAGTTTTCAAAATCTATAAAGTTGATTACATTTACACAGATTCCGTTTTCCAACTTTTCGAAATTAAGAAAACATAATATTTAAGTCAAACAGATTTTTAAAACAAAACCAGCTTACAGTAAAACCTCAAACTCACTAAAATCATAAAGTATTCTTATAATTTTCGTGAAAAAAAAATTTCGAAAAAAGAAAAAAAATGGTGATAAATTGAAAAATGATTCTCAAAAAAAATTTGCATTAGAGTATGAAACATTTCACAATATTTTGATTCTAAAGATTTCAAAGGTTTATTCGGATGTCTTGAAAACTCTCAATTTGAAAAATTTGAAAAATCAAGTTCGAAATTATAGTTTTAAACTCATATCAAAAGTTTTTGACTATAGCTGGTTATTTTGAATTTTTAAAAGTTTTGTATTTGAAAGGTTTTCAATTCGAAATAATCTAATTCAAAATAATAATTTTAAGTTAGAAGTTTCAATTTTTGAACTTTGACAATTTTGAAAAAAATTAAAAATAATTTCTTATCAATCCAAATTTTTTTTTAAATTTAGAACAACCAGCTCAAACCAAAGTTTCTCTATATTTCAAAAAAAATTTTAGACTTACATAATTACAATTTTTGCAAAAATATTAGATGAGAAAAATATGAATATTGCGTCGACATGAAGAGGCAAGGGATAAGTGGTTCGTATGAAGATTGCCGGAAAAAGAAACGGAAGAAAACGTATTCGTCGTCGTTGTGCTCCACGGCTCCGTCTTCTTTTCATCTTCTAGTAGGACAACGGACAAAATGTGGACCATTCCCTCTCCAAAACAATCTGGACACTACTCCATTGTTTCAAACATATTCCACATGTGACCAAATTAAAAAAAAAAATTCGAAAATAACTTCAATAGTTTCTGGGTTTAGAAGATGCCGTGAAATAATTTATATAAATTTCGAACTCAGGGAGGTGACACGTAAAAAGAAAAATACAAGTACTAGTCTTCAGAATAGAATAACTTGAAAAAACCGGAAACACTAAAAACCCAAACAATAATGGTATGTGGGAAAAAAAGGCTGTGGTGTAGTTATTGACAGAGGCCGGCCTCTCGTTCATAGATCCCACAAAGAGACGGAAAGGAAAGAAAATCTCAAAAAATAATATTTTTAGAACACTGAAAAATGTGTTCATCTATACTTCCGGTGTTATGGTTGGAGTGGTTTAGTAAGAGAGAGAGAAGGAAATTATATTTCTATTGATAAGAGAAAAACATTGAGATTTTGAAAACTCACCAGCTCCTTTTCTCGACTAAAACTTGGTGACATCTGAAACTTGCCTTTTCTGAAAATTTTCGAATCTCTCAACAAGAAAGATTCTAAAAAGGAAAACACCAAATCAGACTAACAAGACATGCATACAGACAAGAAAAGGCAGAAGTTCAACAATAGTTGGCGTGTTTTGACAACGCCAGTCAACAAATATTGCTCATAAGAGCTGGGGACTATGATATGCTGCCCAGCATCTCATGCTCCTTTTCTTGTTTCGTTGTGTATTTTTTTTCCTGAACACTGCTTTGGTCCCAAAGCCCTATTCCCTGGGTGTCGTTTGTGTCATTTTTTGAACTTTCGTTTACCACACTTTTTTGACCTTTTTTGTTGGGACTTACTGGTTCGGCGACGGCAGCTGTCTACTTGCCTCTTTCATCCTCGTCATCAACAGTGCACATGTCTTATGATCGCTGACATCGACTACTCTGAAATAGAAAATATTTAGATGGGGCACTTGGTCCTAAAAATGATGATGCCTGAATTTCATTATCATCATGAATATATCTTCTGTTTTCTGGGGAAAATCCTGGAATTAGATCAATTGCTAAGATTGGAATGTTCCGAAATTCTTTGATTCAATTTTTGGTGATTTTTCAGATTTTCGAATATGTTTGTTTTGAAGTAGAGGAAACATGAGATTTTGCGAAAATTTTCCCAAGGTACAGTATGCCTTTTCACGTACATTATGCACTTTTAGGTGTACAGTAATTGTTGTTCAAATAGCGAGTGACATATAATGGTCGTATCTTTTTTGAACTACAACTTTTCGAAAATATAAGCCAGCAATCAGAATGAGCAGCAAAAATTATTTCAGGAAATATATTTAGGTATATTTAAATGAAATTCTGAAAAATAAATATTTTCTAAAAAATATTTTTCAAACTAAAAAATTCTAAAAAACCGATAAAATTGAAATGGGCCATATCAGGATTTTAGCCAAATTTTAAAGATGATTTTCGTGATCTTAAAATACTATAATAATCGTACTTGATTTTATATTACATTAATGAAAACTCAATTTATCTGTTACGAAATTTAAAAAGGTTATTCAGCATTTCAATCGTTTTTCTCGACTTTTCAATTTTTTTCAGACAAAAAAAAGAATCGAGAGAAAAATCACTGAGATTCTCAATTCGTATATTCGCTGTTCTCAAAAATTGGTTGTCATCTATTACATTATTAATGCATTCTCCAAGACTCATAATCTATGAAATGCTAGACGTGTGTGAACAGAATAGAGAATCAGAATTATTCATTGTGTCCCCCTCCTCGGAATCTATTTTCACGACTCTGTTACGTTCCAGCTCAACTACCTCTTGTGCTATCGATCAGAATCCTTCAAAAATCAAATCAGAATTACCTCCTGGGAGTTTCAAAAAACAAAGCCGGTCCAATCAACCCCAATAGTGGAGCAGCTGGCATCCGCGTCTCCTCTTTGCGAGGGAGCAACGGATGGTTTTCATCTTCCATTATGTATAATTTTTTAAAGAATAACAGTAACAAATGACTAGTTTCAATATGATGAGCATGACTGACAGGAAACTTTTGAAAGAGTAGAATGAGAGGGGAAGAAGAGTATAATAGAAAGTAAGAACACGACAATCAATGGTCGAGAGGGGTTTTGCGGTCGTCGCCCCAAAACGGGTCGACGTGGGATTACCGCAACGCCACTTTGCTCTTCCTTCTCCACCCCAACTCGAGTTTCTTGCTTCCAATTTGTCAATAGCCCGTCAGTAACTGGCCCTTTTAAAGTATTCGAGTTTCGAGTATTTGATTTAGCCTGAAAACCATGATTGCGAGAAGCAGGGCAATTTTCAGGGGTTTCCTGGACGGGGTTCCCAGTAACTATCAAGTATTAGCTGATTTTCCATGAATATTTGAAAAACTGCAGTTTAAAAGAAAGATTGCAAAGTGTTGTCGAAAAAAAATTTTTTTTTAATCCGAAAAATCATTTTTCAAATGAAAATGCATTGTTTCGAAATTCCAGTTTTTTTAATTTAAAAAATCCAGGCGCAGAAAACTTCGGGCATGACAAAGAATGTATAATAGCAAATTGAAAAGTGAAATCAACGAGATTGGCACAACTATAAAGCGCCAAGTTTTGAACTTGGGAAATCCAAAAAATCACTGTAGGCCCACTAGTTAGAAAGTTCTTATTTCGGTAGTTCTGTTTAAGAAATGTATTTTCGGATCTAGGAGCGTGCGGAAAGGATTATTTCAGAATGTAGCCATTTCTGGGTTGTCCGGAATTTCAAGAATCAAAATTTCGGGATTTCGAATACTCTGAACTTTTAATATTGACTTCATGAATTATTGTTTTCTGAATTCTGAAGTTGATAACAAAAAACAAGAATTCATCAAAATTCGAACTATTTGATAAAGTATGCCACAATAATTTCAATCTCCAGAATTATATTCAAAAATTTTTTCGGAATGTTTCGGCCGTAATTTCATACCGAACATTTTAGGTATTTTTGGTTTTTCTTAATTTGAAATTCTGTTCAAAACACCCTGAAACTTATCAAGGCAAGCCAAGAAACACTTATCAGCTCAAAGTATCAATTCTAAAGCACTATCTCTATTTTTACAGGTTCGAACATAATCTAAGAGATACCTCAATGCCGCGTGACGTCCATGTCTCGTGGCTGCTGGCGACTTTTTTCGAGTTGTTGATGTAGCTCTATTAGTAGTAGTAGTCGATGACTTAGTGGATTTTGTAACTCCAGCAGCCGGTGATTTTTTACGGACCGCTGTTCCAGGTCCTTTTCTAGGAGTAGACGAAACATTAGCTGGGGATTTTTTGCGTGGACCGCTTCCTGATGAATGTTTAGGGGTAGCTGGAGACTTCTTACGACTCGCCGCCGGAGATTTTTTCCGGGTGTTCGGACTTTGTGAGGAAGTTTTTTTGCGGGTGGAAACGGAAGATTTCGAGGTGGGAGGCTGCATGGTGTAGAAGTTAGAAATGATAAGGTTTAGAAATATCTAATATCACAGGTATGGTGTCTCATCTCGCTTCGGTTAAAGTTTCTGCTTGATTAGAACTGACAAACAACTTTTTTCTTAATATGCGGGAAGGTTCGTCAAGCATAACATTCACCCAGTTGTTCGAATTTCTTCATTATATCTTTTTCGAGAAAAATGAGAACGAAGATGAGGAAAGACTAGTACGGGTGGGTCTGAATGCGTCAGTTTTTTTTTGTTCAAAAAGATTAGAACCCACCCGCACTTTTTTTCAATTTCATGTATTTCTTCATCCGCGGAGGAAGGATTGGAACGTACTAGCAATTTCAGTAATCCCCATTTCAGAGAATATATTCATGATGAGAACAACCAAGAGGAAAAAGGATATTGCAGCGTTGCAGAACATCTCTCTAATTTATAAAAAATTTAAAGAAAGGCTATGGGTGAAAAAAATTAAATATATAAATCGACAGAAAAAAATGGGGACCTCAGGGGAAGAAGTTTTAGACAGAGTCCATCCTTATATCTCACTCATTTCGATTCTCATTTTCATCTCAATGTCAAGAAAGGCTCCTCAAAACCAATAATCCGTGGAAACTCTTCTTCCCCTCTTCCTTCCATCTCTTAATATCCTTTTTTCGATGTCAACTGAGGAGATGAGCCGAAGAATCGGCGCAGGTTTAAGTATCTATTTTCTCTAAATATTAATATAGGCGAAAAGGATTTTGTAGAACATTGAACTCTCTGGAAAAACTTGAGGACTGGAAATGAACTAACCGTCTACGATGAGGACTGGAGAACTTTCGCTCGTCGTCGATGCAGCTGGAATAGCTGGTGGATGGAGAGCGACTGTTAGTGTGCTCTCCGCGATCGCTGCTCGACGCCGCCTCCGGTGCTGATAATAGTGTGTCGGCTGTTGTTCGACCGAGTAGTGACGCCCGACGGGCAGCCTGGAAAGAATATATTGAAATAGGTTATGGTGTAGAATGAGAGACGCGATGGCTAATTTTCGCCGGTGCTCCGTAGAAAATTGAACAGAATGGTGGGGTTCGATTTTTAGTGATATTACGGTAATCACACTTTTTTTTTCATTGCATCCATTTTGAAAACATGCTTAGCTCAAAACTTACAATTTTATGCTCATCAAAAGGTGATAATTAATGAAATTACTGTAGAGTGAGATTGGTCAAAATTTCTAAGGTTTTACGTTTGTAGACATAATAATCCTACGGGCCCCAAGTTTCGAAAATCTAATTGTAAGTACCGTACTAATTATGATATATGACTTTTATTTCGACCTAATTTATATAATGTAAAGTTTTTATTCTCTTATGTATAGAAAAAAGTTTCATAATTTCGAGGGGTTCAAAAATCCAAGGTCCAATTCACTACAGTAATCTTAAAAGGAAAAAGGTTATAGTAGTATTTCTCAAAAACTGCGAACTACAGCACCTGTCAAAAAGACATACAAAAACAGATTTCTCATTGGATTTTCTGATATTTTGACGACTGTCAGGAGTCTGGAGCTCGATTATCAAATTTTCGATCACTTCGAAAATTTTGGAGGGTGTAAAACAGACCTAGATTGAACACTTCGCATTTCCAGAATTTTTTGAAAATTCCTTGTTTTTTCAGTTTTTTGCCGATTTCTGAAAGATACCCATGCTTGTTGTAAAAACTTGAAAAACAGGTGTCTTTCAGAAATTGGCAAGTATCTGAAAGACGAAGACTTTTTGAGAAAGTGTGTGATTGAAAATTTTCCAATCTATGTCTGTTTTATATTCTTCAAGAGTTTCGAAGTAGTTGGGATCTGAACAGCCGAGCTTGCGAAGTCACAATGGTCAGAAATATGACAGAAAATCCATTGAAAAATACACTTTTGTACTTTTCATTAGCCGGTGTGACGGATTATGAAACAGGAAAATTTCAAGTTTTCAGAGAATTGAAAATTTTTTCAAAATTGGGTTTACTACAGTAGTCAGTCTCAAAGAGCTCAAATCTCGCGACCTATGTAGAAAATTCTTCTAGGATGGTTTGCGGTCACTTGACTGACGACTACGCAAAAAATCACCTCACATGTAGGCACTCATTTTATATACAGCTCAACAGGAGAAAATAGGAGAGAAGCGAAAAAAAAGAAGAAATTGGTGGACTTAATGAATATAAATTCATAAGTGATGCGGAGCAAAAGTAGGTAGGCGGTGTTTCTACGCCCGTTTTGTGTCGGGAAGCGCACGACGCCTTTTCCGCTCTACGAGTTTTGAACAATGGTTAAGAGATTTCGGTTGTGGTCCCATCGAAATAAAGAGAATGAAAGAGCACGAAGTGCTTGCAAATATCGGCAGCACCAGCCCGACACAAAACTTTTTTCTGGCTGGCTCCTGCCAATTCCCAATGTCCCCGCCATAAGGGTCCGTTTTCGTTTACCAAGTTGATGTGCATTCTTGAAGTTTGAATGCACCTTTCACGTATTTGTCCCCGGCACCACCTAGCGTATTCGGTTTCAGCCCGACATTAGGTACTTTTTTAAATGAGAAGGAAAAAAAGCAAAAAGGTTAAATGACGGTTGAAATTTTTTTTGGTTATAGGGCACAAATGCAAATCTTCTGAATTGTGTGGTGAACGAAAAAGAATAAGAAAATGAAAACTAGTGAAAAAGCATCATGTTACGTCTCTAACCGAAGAGAGAAATCTGAAATGGAGTAGGGCCGAGGGTGAGAACTACGGTGGTCCGGCGCGATGCTGTTTCAATATTCTTTTTTTGTTTGTTTTCATCATCATCCAACCCGAATAAGGTGGGAATTTTGAAATCTAAGAGAGAAGAAGAGTTGCGTCTAGAATGAGGAGCCCCCAAATCGCATGCGTAATACAGGATTAGATGAGATGACGAGGTTCGGTTCTAACAACTCGGAAGGAACCCTTCTAATAACAAGTATCGTTTTTCAAGGATGTGTACTGCTTCAGTTATGCTGAATGAAGAAAAAAAAAGTTGTGTCTATCTTTTCATTCGATTAATGATTCAGTTTCATACTCAATGGAATGCCTTTTTTTCTTTCTCATTTTTAAACCATGAAGCGGAAAAAAATAATTTTTTAAAGTAGAAAAAACGCGTCAAAAATAAGAAAATATCCATGAAGAAAATAATCAATTTTGTTTTTATTGTTTGTCCGTCATCTACAAATTACTTTCCAAACCTGGCAAACCAATTTACACCTGCTGAAAACCCCCGATCACCTGCGACACCCCGCAGTAAATACCTCTAGCCTCTCTTTCCGTTGTCTAATCAAAATCGCACGTTGACTCCGCGTATCAGGCGACGCCAGGATTTGCATCATTTTTGAGTAGGGAATTTAGGAAATGAACGAAGAACACTGGGTTCCAAAAGAACCCGGAGGATGTCAAGAGAGATCATTTAACTACAGAATAAGGGGTGTTAATGGGCCGTGCGGTGTCTGACGTCTGCGCGGCGGCGGCTTTTCAGGGTTCATTTACGGTCTTATGAATAGAGAGCACCAAAAAAGGATTCAATTTTTGGAATTCGAATATTTGGAAAAAAGGGGAAATGTCTATAAACTAATACTTTTGAAACTGAATTTGGAACTTCGAGAATTCCGAAAACGCTGACCGCAATACTTTTGAAGCGTTTTCCGGAATTCGAGATTTTTGGACTGCTAAATGTCCTATGCGCACAAAAAAATTGAAAATGAATATTCCTTATATCTGAAATCTTGAAAATCTTAATATTTCAAAATTCCGGCGCTCCGGAATTTTTAAACGCGGAATTTTTCGACATTCCAATATTTCGAAAATTGGAATTTGGAATTTTGGCAAATCTAAATTCCGAAAATTTGAAAACCTGTATATTCCAAACTTTCGAATTTTCGAAAGTTTGGAATATTTCAAAATCAGAATAATACGAAATTCCGAAGATCCGAGAATTGGAAACTCGGAATTCTCCAGAATTCTCCAGAATTCGAAAATTTTGAAAATCAAAATATTCCAAATTTTTGAAACTCGGAATATTCCGAAATTCTGAAATTTCAGAAAATCTAAATATTTAAAAATTCCGAAAGTCCGAAACATTGCAAATTGGAATTTTCGACATTCTGATATTTCGAAAAGTTGAAATCCAGATTTTCTGATATTCCGATTATCCGGGATTTTGAAACTCTGAATTTTCATAATTACAAAAAAATCCGGCATAGCCATTCCGAACATCCCTGGCTAAAATTTTCACCAATTAGTGACATAAATGATATTTGAGGAAGATCAGTAAAGTCAGAGTATCAAATGGCTAGACACTGAAAATGAGACTGCTGGAACGGATTCTGAACAGCAAAAACTTTAGAGGCCAATTTTTCGAAGTTTCTATGCACATAAAACACATTTTATATGAAAAGTTCTCATCCAATTTTTTTCTCTCTGAACCTCAATTTAATAATCCCCCATTGCAACTTTGCAAGCGGAACAGAAATAGAAAACCGACGAGGAATGCCGAAAAAATGAGTATGGGCATGTTATTTCGAGCGGAAGTCCTCCAAATTGAATCCATTCGAATTTTTTGATTTGAGTAATTTGGAAATTTGAATTTTTAATACGAAATTTTGAGGCTTCTAACCTTGCGGAGAGCTGATCTTCTCATGGATTCTAGTAGAAAATATAGTAGTAAAGAATATTATGAAAATATAATGGGGGACCCTCATCTTTATATACAAAATATGACTATTTTTCTATTGCTACATTGAAATAAATAAGGCAAGAAGAAGGAAAAATAGCGTGAAATCTCGCCACTTCTGCTCAACGATTACAGAAGAAGTGCTCTCCTTCTAATTTGACCAATTAGAGGAGGCCCTCCCCGTATGTCCTGTGGCCCTTTGAATAGGATTCAAAAATTCAGTTGACAAGGGGGCAGAGCAATTAACCGGGCTCGAAAAAGAGCAGCGGCACACATAAATTCATGATATAGAGGAAAGAGAGGTGGCTTTTCAGATGCCAAAGGAAGATATGAAGATGAGAAGTAGCAGCGGGAGGAGCAGCAGAAAAAACTGGCGACGTTGAATGGAATTCATAACGAGGGGGAGCTTAATCAATTTGAAAAATTAAAAATAGCTGAATGCGTGTCCCCTCACACATCCTCTCTTCCTATTGTATTGTTATTCATGAAATCCAGAGTTTTTACTCTTCGAGGTTTGCTCTCAATATCCGATAAAAGAGAAAAGAATGGAGAACGAAGAAAGGGAAAAACCTAATCCGGTTTTTCTCTATAATCAAAATGATTCAATCAGATTAGCGGGGCTCGACGACGCCAAAGGGTCACCCTTTACATGAGTTCAGTTTTAGCTATAGAGAACAAAAACAAACGGAGCCGGGAGGACCAGAAAAAAGTACAAAAGGGGGACAAAATCTTCGGGTTGCTGATTTTCGGTGGTCATACTCGTCTTCTTTCCATGGTCTGCATAAATAAAATACGTTTTTGTGGAAGGTCCACAGGAAAAATTGAGGAAGTTTAATAAAACACGAATAGAAGACGAGTGGTGGGTCCCGCGACACACACGGGAGAAAAAAAGGGACCAGGGGGGTTACGCTCTTCTGGTGACATAACAAATATGAGCGGTCCCAAGGAGTAATGCAACTTTTTTTAGTTGCCTTTTGCTCCATGTTTTACTCAAATTTGAACAAGTTTTCTTAATATCATTACTATATATCAAATCCTATTATCTCTTTTTGTCTATCTTCTTCTCCAGATGGTCCATTGAACCTCTCAGATTTCCGCTTCAGTAATAGAGTAAAAGTTCACGACGTACTGTGATAAATTATTGATGGAAGACGTCTGTGTAAAGTGGCAAGGGGTATCCTGTTACTCGACAAAAAAAGCAAGAAAAAGGAATAATCTTTTTTGGTCGTGAACTTTTGTAGGCGTTAGGAATTATCTAGGTATTAGGTAAAACAATGGGAACTCAAAAGAAGAACATCATCTTTCCAAGTATTATTAAAGAAGGAGGAAGTGAAAAAAACGAAGTTTTGCTCATATAAGCCCCTCGAATAATTGAGCTTGTGGGCCCACGAGCTGGTGGACGGTGACGGTAGGTATGCCACTTCTAAAAATTCTTCAATATCAGAAATAATGCTTCATAAAAATTCAAAAATTTGGTCTTCACTAAAACGTCCGTGGACCTAACATCTGTATGAGGTTCGCATTGTCTAAATTAACTAATTCAACTAGGTTTCTACCAGTAATATCAAAAAACAAACCAAAAATATTTCTAAAACTATGATAAATATTTTTTAGGGTCTATTTTCCTTGAGAACCGAGATACATTGATCAGAAATTGATGGAATGTAGACCATTACATGGTTTACGACATTTTCGAATTAGGCTAAAATCTGATTTCCTAGAGAAATACAGTACGGGTAAATAAAATATACAAAAACCTATTTTACAGTTGATTTTTGGCCATTATGACCATTTTCAAAGGCTTGGTGCACAGTTTTCAAGTTTCCGATAATATTGAAAATTTTGGAAAGTGTAAAACATACCTAGATTGAAAACTTTGATTTTACAGACTCGAGAATTCCCAGTTTTTCAGATTTACGCATTTTCCAGAAGACACTTCTTTTCACGTTCTCAGGACAAAACGGGCAATAAATGTTCTCGTTTTTATTTGAAAATCGTAATAAGCTGAAAAAGAATTTTCAAAAATTCTGTGAATGCCAAATTTTCAAACTAGATCTGTTTTACATCCTCTAAAATATTCAGAAAACTTTACAACAAAGCTCCATATGCTTGAAAAAGTTCAAAATGGAAAAAAATAAATTTAAGAAAGTTAATAAAAAAATTAGATCTTAAAAACTTCAGAAAACATATTTAATGATAATAATAAGTTAATTTTGTACAGTAGGGAAAGTACAATATTTTTTCTAATTTGGAGTTAGCAGATTTTTTACGTCTCTCATATATCGAGTTTCATTAATTTTTAGTGAATTCTACCGATTTTCACAGAAACTATCAAAAATTAGCTTAAAATGCACAACCACAGAAGTTCAAAATAATTTCCAGTCACAACACTACTGTGAAAATTGCCATGTCATCTAAAAACTATTATTTGTCGAAAAACTGACAGATTTATTACTTGGCACAAAGACTCATGTTGTCCTCTTACACTGACACTAACGACGTTTTATGGGAAATGCCTAAAGGGCACACAAAACGAACTGCAATCTATTCTTGGGATCTCAGAAGGCAGAACCTAGGAGAAATAACAAAAAAGTATTTACCTGTCTTATGAAATTCAACATTGTCAGTCATGTTTCAACATAGGGAGAATGAACAGAAGGTTTTCGGATGGAGAATGTCCCATCAGATTTTGAAAGTCAAAAGCAGACAGGGCTGCTTCTAGTCCTTTATTGTTCACCGAAAACCTTCAACATTCTCACCTTCCGGTAGCCTAATCGTTCTTGCTTTTCATAGTTTCATTTTAGCGCTGTCTACTTTTTTTTCGAAACGCTGATGACGCCAACTTGGAAAAAGACATGGACGGAGGTGGAGAAAAAAATTGGTAAAGAAAACTCAAAATTTAGGATATGTAATGGCTCACAACAAGTTGGCGTTTGTACACTTTTGTCGGTGCTTGAAAACGGAGGACCCCCTTTCCTTCCTTTTTCCGAACGAAGGAGGCGAAAAAAACTGGGCGCCGTACACGTTTTGATAACCAGCATTTTCTGGGTGGTGGTGTCAAACGGGGCGGCCGTAGAAGAGCACCACCGAAAAAAGGAAAAGAAAACAAAAAAGATTTGAAAAAGGCAAGAATAAATACTTTTGCGGAAGGGTGAACACGTAATGTTTCTCATGGGATACTCGCTCTGTGCGGCCCCCAAGTCATCCACAAATTATTTGTGGTGACATTCCCCCAACACCTGATAAGAGAATATTTTCCATGGATCGTACCTCAATGACAGCAGTTGGGAAATCGATGGACGGACGAGGAGTTGCATCTTCATAGCCGGAATAACCTGTAAAAAGTTTATCAAATTGGAGAAAAACTGAATAGATCAAAAAATTAGAATATTGATAATGTTATGAGAAATAAAGTTTTAATTAACAAATTTGTATATCTTTCACAATAATCGAGGTAATTGAGCACAAAGTTGGCGGTTTAGAAGATGAAATATGGTATTTTTCTATATGCCGGAAGTAACAAACATCTTATGGTTTGATTTCAAGTTTTTGGTCTCCCATTCGAAAAAACACATTGTTGGATTCGTTGCAACAAGCATCCTGGTTCATCTTTCTCCTATTTAATCAAAGTTAAAGAATAGGGCGAAATTGGAAGTTCTTGGAAGAATTGCTCAAAAAGCTAATTCCATCTAATAAGCATCACCTGAGAAACAGAAACGGCTTGAATTTTTATTTTTCCTGAGAAAATCTCTAAATCTTGGCTTGGAACATTCAAGCTGGTGTGGTTCGACAGTATTATTCAGTTTTTTTTCTTCAAAATCTTCCTCATATTTTACAATTCTTGAAAAATTTCAAACTGCAAAAATTTAAAACCCGGAAGATCTACTTTCTTGAAAATCTTTGAAAGATCTTCCACTGAGTCCTGGTAAAAAAACATGTATCGTCTGATTGAAGTGCACCTACGCACTCTAAGCCCAGCTATGGCTTAAATGAGAGATATCCAAAATCTGTCAAGTGATAAAGTCTTGGTGATTATGATGGATAATTTCCTAGTTGAAATTTTTCAGAAATGGTTTATAAGAACCGAGATAATTTATCTGAAAGTTAACTAAAACAGTCACTGTATTCTTCCTATACGGAACTCACGTCTAGTAATATTATCAGGATTGGAAATCTTAATAATAGGAATCGACCACATCTTGGCTTGCCTTATGATAAACTAAGATGCAGGTAGAAAAGGTCTTGCCTTAAGCATAATTGCACACTGAACTTCCTCCTGTTCATAACCCAATAAAACATAGGAAATGCTACCTTACTATTTCCTATGTCTAAGAGCTTCCAATCATGAGATCCAAGCAGCCTATCTTGTA
The DNA here is from genome assembly GCA_027920645.1 of Caenorhabditis nigoni. Taxonomy (NCBI): domain Eukaryota; kingdom Metazoa; phylum Nematoda; class Chromadorea; order Rhabditida; family Rhabditidae; genus Caenorhabditis; species Caenorhabditis nigoni. The sequence goes on from CP115869.1 coordinate 5,252,539, forward strand.
TGTTAGCTTTTGGGGAAGACAAGAAAGTTACGTATACAAGACATCAGCAAACCCAAAAAAAAACTCACTATTCGAATTGTCATCTCGACTGGATCGTTTTGATTTTGTTGGCTCTGAAAAATGAAACTTTTAAAAATGGGGAAAACGAAAAATTATCGTTGCTAGGGGCCGCATTACAAATGTCAACTCTTGAATTGGTATAAATCTTCTGTACCTGGCAACACTCTGCGCGCTCATCGCAACACACGCATTCTGGCACACTTGGCAATTTTTTGGTGTGTTACCCTTGTACAAGCAGATGAGCTCTCAAAAAGAAGACACGTGGCCAAAAGACAGAAAATCAATGAGCTTCTACTCATAGAAGCTCAATGATATTCATCATTCGGCTGCCCTCTAAAAGGGAGCGAATGAGCGTATGCAAATGTTTTTGGGTTGTCGAAAATGGAAAAAAAAGGAAATTTGGTTTTTGTTGGGATGTTTTAGGTGGGAATAATGGGAAGCGAGAGGGAAAGGGGGAGGAGCTCCACGTCAAGAATGACAGTTCAGAATATATTGACTTCTTTAGAAAGCAAATTTCGGGAAAATTCAAAAGCTCAAGAAACCAAAACGCGGTGACTAGATTGCTAATAGTTTTTTTTTTTGGAAGTTTTGAAATTTTCAAACTACTAAGACTACAGTACCACAGGATGTATCTCACCCTCTTGCAGCAGCTCCCAAAATCATACCTTATAAGAAGGAACACCAAGAAACAATCAATTATTGCGATACTCCCAATTTTAGAGAGAAAAATTAGAACAACGCTAGGAGTCGAACAAAAATGAAAAGTCGAGGCCTCTTTTCCACCGAGGTTGACATGTTCAGAATGGGATTCCGCCCTTGTCTTGTCTCCTTCAAAACCCCTCCTCAAAAATGATGCTTATTTGTGCTCGCAGTCAATTTTCACCACCACTTCGAAGAGCAAGACAACCAAAAAACTGAGAGTGAGCACACTTCTCAATTGGATGTGTTCTGAGGTCGTTGGGATAAATGAGTGCGCTTCTTGACGCGAATAGGAAAAGGGAACCTCTGGTTTTTGACACATGTAGGGCAGAATGACGCAAGAACATAGGAAAACAAGGAAAATTCGGTCATATGTGAGAAAAAATTATCGTCAGTTTTTTTTTAAAAAAATTATACATTTACATAGAGGCGAAACATCTTTCAATCCTGACAAACGTTCTCTTGGTTCCTAATGATGATAAAAACTCACAGAATCGGGATTTTCGAAATGAGCTTCTTTAAATTTTTAGGAATGTCGAACAACCCGAGCTTCAACACTTCAGTATTACAGAATATTTGGAAATATTCGAATTTCGGAATTTCGGAACACTCCAAGCATCGAAATTTTACTTATTCGGATATTTCAGAATTTTTCAATATTCAAACTTCAAAATAAAAATCTTACTTCACCATTACGAAAGTGAACAATTGGTAAAAATTGAAAACAGAGATACCCAAAAAAAATGATGAAAGTAATTCCACATGAAAATTTGCGTTTTTGACATACCGTAATTCAAAAGGCCCTAATTAAAAAAAAACTATTTCAGTCGGAATTTGATTCCGAAAATGGTAACATTTTTCGTAATTTTTAGAATTTTAAAATTCCGTTCCAAATATCCCTGCCCACATCTCTTTTTTTTTCATTTTCGTTTTTTATAGTTTTCCAGTTTCTCAAAAAAAGATCACGACTTGAAAGTTTTCTGGTTTGAATGGCAAACTTTAGATTTCTCATTCTCACCCACACTGTATCAAACTAACTTTTCGATCCTAGCGAAGATGAAGTGGACGAGTGAGTAATAGAAAAACTAGACAAGTTACGGTTCAACTGAATCGAAGTTCTTGGTCTAGGCGGTCGTATCATAGTGAGACATTATGGTGGATGATGTATTTGCAAAAAAGAAACGTGCATTCAATTGCTTGTTTTCAATTGAAACCAATATGAAGCTTGTTGACATTTGTTTTCTCAAGAATTCTTCACACCAAACCAATTGAGATCACAATGAGACAACGGAGGAGGCGTCCGGCTAGTGAAATGGAAGAATGGTCAGAGGAGGACCTTATAAGTTTCAAAAAAGCGGAAAATGAAACAAAACTCGTTCGAAAGTTTATCGTGGTTCTGAATTCAAGCAGATCAAGCTAAAATTCCATCAAAATTATTTTCAGGTTGTCAGGCGCTATATTGTGATACCGTATTTCCTCTAATAGAAGCCCATGGGCTTCTATTTTTCAACCTCCCTTTCAGGGTGGGCTTCTTTTAGAGGTGGGCTTCAATTAGAGGGTGGGCTTCTATTTTTCAATGGTTCATTTTTCAAAAAAAAAAAACAATTATTCAGAAAATTCAGAAATGTGACAATTCGGCAGTTGAGAATTCTGAAATTCAGTGTTTTAGAAAATGTGAAAGTTTCGTTCTGCAATTCTACATTCAAAATTCCGAATCAATGAAATTCAGAGATTTCAGGATATAAAAATTAAGAATTCAGGAATTCTGAAATTCCGGAAAAATTCTAAAATTCTAAAAACTTGAAATTCCGATATTTAGAAAATGGAAAATTCAGGAATTCTAAAATAACAGTTCCAAAAATTCTGGAATTTCGAATTACCATAATTTCTCTTATAGAAGCCCATGGGCTTCTATTAGGGGGCGGGCTTCAATTAGAGGGTGGGCTTCTATTTTTCGAAGCACCTCGCGGGGTGGCTTCTATTAGAGGAAATACGGTAATCTATAATAGGAGCCGATCAACCTATGAAAATAAAGCTAAATTTTATCGATTCCTATGATGGATATCACAAGTTTAGTAACTTATAAATTATTTATCATGATACTATCATTATCTTATCAATTAAAAAATGTTTGTTATTTTTCACAGTCATCAAAATAATTGAGGTTGAAGTCGACGGGTTTTTTTTTCAATCTGATACTACAGTAATCGTTGATAGGTTTTCAAATTTCTATGAATTTCCAAGAGTTCATAGCAGTGCTTGCTTGTTATAAAAGTGGTTATCATTTTTGTATTTTTTTAATGATCAGAAATTTTGGCAAAAAATCGTTATCAAAAATTAAATACCTACTAGGCAAAGATAAATGCACCATTCGAATATCTTGGCATTTTTTCATAATAGCTATGACTTTAAGAATTTTGACGGAAAACGAAAAAACAAAAACTTACGATTCGCATGTGCCGATGATGATCGCTTTTTCACCACTATCGGCGCCATTGATTGGCGCCGCCTGGCGAAAGCCCTGCCCACCATCTACTATTTTACTCTTCCCATTTGGGCGCTGTCTGGTAAATTAAACAAAAACAGTAGATGAGAATTGTGTGGAAGAAATGAAGGAACAATAAAATTTGATTGAAAGGAGGCTTCAATTTGTTTAGATTTTTCAAAGATTTTTCGAGAGAATAAACATTTATATAAGTAGTGAGAATGTGTTGGAATGTGGGATTTCGAGAATTTAGAATCTCCAAGTGATTAAACAAAGGATAAATGACTATAGGACAGTGAGAGCGATGATAAAAAATTCTGGAAAAAAGCACTACTCAATATAACTAGAACTTGCTTTTTTTCTCTACTCCCGAAAGTGCCCCCGTCTCTGTCTAAACGGAAATTGGCTGTGACACCCCCTTAACCATCCGGTTTCTAGTGCAAAACGTGTTTGGATCATCAACTTTTGTTTCAAAGTATGCAGAATGATTTTTTTAATCATAATTTTGAATTTTGAAAATTAAGAATTCATGAAAACCAAAGCATTGGAAGGGGGGAGGAAGAATGGACAAGAGGATGTCAACATGGATTCGCAAATGATGGTCAAACATGCAACCTTGGAATTTTAGAATTTCAATTTTAATTTGGATTTTCGATTTTGGATTTTTCAATATTCAAAAAAAAATTCAGAAATTCAGAAATTCAGAAATTCAGAAATTCAGAAATTCAGAAATTCAGAAATTCAGAAATTCAGAAATTCAGAAATTCAGAAATTCAGAAATTCAGAAATTCAGAAATTCAGAAATTCAGAAATTCAGAAATTCAGAAATTCAGAAATTCAGAAATTCAGAAATTCAGAAATTCAGAAATTCAGAAATTCAGAAATTCAGAAATTCAGAAATTCAGAAATTCAGAAATTCAGAAATTCAGAAATTCAGAAATTCAGAAATTCAGAAATTCAGAAATTCAGAAATTCAGAAATTCAGAAATTCAGAAATTCAGAAATTCAGAAATTCAGAAATTCAGAAATTCAGAAATTCAGAAATTCAGAAATTCAGAAATTCAGAAATTCAGAAATTCAGAAATTCAGAAATTCAGAAATTCAGAAATTCAGAAATTCAGAAATTCTACTATACAAAATCCAAAAATTGTTTTTTGATAACCACCAAAATTATATTAACGCCTTGAATTCTGCCGTTCCCTTATAATTTTTTCTCAAAAACAAACTAACCGGTAATAACAATTTTTGGGGTCCTTGGAGATTTAGATTTTGGTTTGGGAGTTCGCATACGTGTTCTCAGAATAAAGCAAAATACTGCCAAACACTAGACACAGACACAAGCCTCTCTACATTTTCTTTTTTTTCTGAGCCAGGTGATAAGGTTACCCAATATCCATAAAACTTTCGAAAAAAAAGAGAGGTCGGCTCTCACTCACACCTCTATCAACTTTTTTCTTTGCCGGTCTTTTAATCAAAATCTGAGAAATAAGACAGGTGGAAAGTTGGCTTGCGGGTTTTATCATTTTTCTAAAAGGAATTCAAAATTTCAAGAGCAACAACAGTTTGAGCAAGAAGAAATCAAATTGAGAAATTATGTATAAAACATCGGATTTGAACAGCGGTGTCAGATGCAGAGAAAATTGGAAAAAAAAGTTGAATAGAAAAAAGAGAAGACAAGGAAAAGGAATGAAGTGTGGACACGGATGAGTAGGAGGCAAAAATAGGGGGGAAAGAGTATGAAGCATTTTCTTTTCCTATCGAATTACATCGACTTATTAGTAGACTCCCGGGTTTTTTTCCCGCCCCCTCAGGAGAGTTCTTCTTCCGTAGCGTAGTTTTTTTTTGCGCAGCGGTCCCATGTTATTAATAGTGTATTTTTCGAGGTGACCATGACAGCAAATTGCGTCGAAAAGCGCGGGATTAGTGGTGTAAACGGGAAAGGATACATTTTTGATTTTGGTCAGAAATGAACTCTCTCGTTTCACACGAGTCATTTTTTTGTATTGTCCATTTGTTTGAAAAGAAAATAATCGGCTCAGGGAGCTCCAAAAATATTTTTCGACTCAAATCTTCAACAGGTAACGGTGTTTCAGTTTGAACTTTAATCAATTGAAATTATTAATCTGGAAGTTGTGATAACTTTAAAAAATGGTGACATTTTTGAAAAAAAATCTGAAAATCAGAATTTCCTTATTAGTTTTTTAAAAAATTTATTTCAGAGTATTCTGTTTTGGAACTTCAGAGTATTCGGAGGGTCCTAATTTTGTGTCCATTCCATGATGCCCGAAATTTTTGGAATTAATTCAGTAATAGAAAATGGATTGTTGTAAAACCTGTATGGAAGAACAACTTCAAACCCTTTCATCTCGGTTCTTGTAAAAGTTATCAGAAAGTAGTACACAGATAAAATGTTGTGGATATTAGGATAAACAATTTATAAGTTTACCATTTTTTGATATCTCTCGCGAAAAATAAGAGGAATTAGTAAAATTTGAAAGTATGCGGGCTTTACAGTATGTTTTACCTCCAATCCTTTGAAAAAGTGGTGCACCGTGATTTTTTCTGTGTAATTTTAAATAAATTTTTGAATTGCTGAGGGAACCTAATGGGAAGTTTGAAAAATCGCTAAAAATTTGAATATGACATTTCGGGGAGCTGGCCGGAGAAGAGAAAACTCCCGCTATACCCTTAGTCCATGAGATGCCAGCTTAAAACAACAGTCTTTTCAGGTTTTCTGATTTTCAGGTTTATTGTTATTTTTATGGGACTCTAAATCTCATTCTGCAAAAAACAAAGCAGTTAAATGTCCGCCAAACAACATCTTTAAAGTTCGTAACTCGACAAAAATGTTAATTTCCGGTTTTCTTCATTTAACATTTTTTTCACTTCTCCGAGTTTTCCCAAACTGAGATTTCAAAAATCATGCACAAAATCCTAACAAAAGAGCGATATATCCGTGCATTTTTAATGTTTTCTGTATTTCATAAATTTTAAAGTTCTTCTCCTCACGAGAAACAAAAATTTGCACTTTTTCTCTATGTCTATTATTTCTAGACACCTAAAAGTACATCATAAATCTTGAATACTCAATAGATTTGTAAAATTCTAGTATAGGTGTACATAATGATTCTATTCAAGAAGTGTTTTTCGGAGAAAACGGTGATGTTGAACGTGACCGAAAATATGAAAAATCATTGATCATGAATGCAAAAAATGTTGCGAAAAAGAGAATGAATTCGGAAAAAAAAGACGAATAGGAGCACTTGCCAAAGATGCGATATGTGTTACATTGTGTTGTTCTGTCTTACGAGAAACAAGTGAAGCGATACAATTAAATTCAGATGCCAAACCTCAACCAGAATAATGAGTATACACACAGATACATCCCAGACACGGAATCCCGAAGAAAAAAGATGAGACATGTAGGGGAAAATTGGGTATAAAGTTGGGGTGGCGGAAAAACGAAACAAACTCGGCGAAAAAAAATTGAATAGCCACGGAATATATCTAGAATATATACTCGAAATTCAATTCTTCTTGTTATAAACTGGATGAAATACACCTCTAGGATCCTCGACTATAAAACTAGGGTTTAGTTGGAAGGAACAGGACAAAAAAGTGGGAGACTAGTTCGACTCCATGGGTTAGGAATAATGTAAAAGTTCATGGGGAAAAGCGCATTAGGTAGATTAGAAAAGACTGATCCGAAGTGGAATGCGCGGTTTTTATAGGAGGTGGACCTCTAGGGGAAAAAAATTCAATGACTTCAAAAATCCAGAACTTTGAGATATCTGACTTCTACTACACTTTTAAAATTATTAGAATCAAACTGGTTTTATCTAGGCATTACCGGACAAAGAAATCGGACAGTAAGCACTCTAAGAGAATGACCACCTAATTTTTGAATTAGGAGAAATTTATCCCGGTTACTGTAGAAGACATCGAGAAGTGGCCAACTGATAAATTGTTTATCATAGTATCAAATGTATTTTGGAAATTGACCTATTTTTGGGATGCTTTACAGTAATCAAGAAGAATTGGCTCACTGTGAAACAAAGGAAGCGTTTAAGGCATTTTGGCGGCTTTTTGAGTGGAAATAGTCTATTTTAGAACTGTAAAAAAATAGTTCAAAATGGTTTGATTTTTCTGAAAATTGACAAATTTTCCCTTTGGATAAAACAAAGCGTAATAACTGAGTTTAATATGGCATGAATAATATTTCAAGACTAATTCCAGTATTTTTGGCACTTTTTGTTTGTTATCGGCACATTTCATTAAAATGGAGTGAACTACTTCTGTGAACTACGAAAACGAAACTCTGATTATTTTTAGTCTTTTCCACATTTTTCAGAGCGATCGCAAAAATCTAGGATACTTTTTACGGACTTCAAAGTTGGCTACCGTAAACGCTGTGAAATAATGACACCAGACTTCCCACTTTGAGCCATTGTATCTCAATTCCTATAAAAGATATAAAAAACGATAAATTTACAAAACATTGTTGATAATATGATAAACGTTCTGCCAGTTGACCACTTTCTGATATCATATACAGAAAATAAGGTTAATAGGCTCGTTGACAATTTGGGGACATACTATCAGAGAGTTTACGGTGTTTACCACTGAAAACTCAAAATATATATAGCAAAGTTTTGTTCGATACTGTAGAATTAAAAAACCGATAAATAAATTTTCCCTTAATTTGATCAAATTTGAATGATGATCAGAACGCAGATTGTCAGATTGACTTCTGCTGATACTAAATCCGGCCTAACTTATTTATATAGAACCTACAGCTTCATGACATTATAATAAAGTTACAGAAAACCAGATTGGTATTGTTATTGACAAAAAGTCTAGAATATTACGATTCTATGCTTTAATCAGCATCATTCGAAATCTACCAACTTTGATAGAGCAAAAAACAGATACCCAGGAAAGTTTCAAGTTCCAGAATAACTTATACCCTTTTCGTATAGGATGGGAGAAAAGAAAATGAGAAGAGCATAATAAAAAAGCATGGATGAACACCATAGGCTTGACAAAAATATAATAATAGCATCAAAAAATACTGACGTGAATGAGGAATGGAAGAAGAACGCCGCGTCTGGAGAATAAGGGAAAGAAGAGCAGAATCACTTCAGAGAATGCGCCGAGGTTCGCTATATATTGTCATTCATATACGGAATTTTGAATTTTGTAATGGAATTTTGGTTTGAGGGACAATTGGGACAAGGGGTGCGAAGAGAAATTACGTTTTCCAGGGATCATATGAATGAATAATTTTCATTCCATCAAGAAATTTATAAAAGCGCTCACGTGTGGTTAAGTGTGATGTATAAATTGAAAATTGTCATATAATAAGTTTCGTATTTTTTCAAAGTGGTTTTCATGGACCCACCATACCAATTGCTTTCACTTACCTGTAACAAGTGCGTCTGGAATAATAGCTGTAGTAGTTACAAACATTCCGCGTCGTGAATAGGAATCGCAGAATTCAACATTTGTAGGAGCTGAGCACACGAAAAAGTGCTACATAATGAGTTATGGGATGTGCATAGCTAGCGAGGGAACAACTTTTCCCGTGTTGCACTGAGCTCTGTCACTAATCTACAGACACAAAAAACGCCGCGGAAGTGTTTCCACCAGCCCCATGGTTCTAAACCCTTTGGGCGCTGTGCTTTGAATGGAGAGAGAGAGGACAATCTCAACAAAAAAGAGCACTCATGAATAATTGAGCTTTACCTGAAGGTTTCCTGTTCTTTTGAAGAGTTGACGTCCCGGAAGATTGTGATCGGTAAGAGAGTTCGATGTTGATAGTCACGGATTCGTCTGGAATGGGATGTGATTGATGGGATTCCAAAGAGAGTGGTGGTTTCTTACCTCCTGATCGTTCTGCCGAATGTGTTGCGCGTGGACTTGTCTTCGGTCTCCTATGGGATGCTGAAATTAGGTTGCTGATTATGTGTGGATTATGACGAATACAACTATTTTATTTTCTCAATTTCGGAAGTTCCGTATTTGGAAATTTTTCAATCAAAGGGAGAATCAGAACAGATGAAAGGGAAACCTGTTAGAGTGTTAACAATGCGGTTTGTCAAGTTTGAGCTCAGTTATCTTCATTCCTGTGTAAGATATCAAAAAATGTACATTGGTAAAATATATGTTATTTTATAATTTTTCGTTTTTTTTTTCATTTGATTTTTCAGTTGACAACTTTTTAAATTAAAATATAAAGAAGCTGAGATGAATCGGTTCAAAGATAGAATCTGAAATCCTCTGATGTTCCATAAAATATTTGATTTTCTTACAAGACGTCAATTATCTTTTCATCGACTATCATTTGAACTTCCCGGAAAATACGAAAATAATGAAAAAAATATTGATTTTGAATCAGTAAAAAAATTGGTGCCAGCACATTTGGTTCCGAATTCATCGATGTGCACCAATAATTACAAAAATTCAATTCAAAATACCGTATTTTCTCTAATAGAAGCGCAGCCAACCGTCAACTTTGAGCTAAATTAGCTTTTAAGTTAAAACTCTTGTGCGAGATATCAAAAAATGATCAATTAAAAAACATGTTGGTTATATCATGATAAATAATTTATCTGTTGACGAAACTTTGATATCTTTCACTATAAATGAGATAATTGACGTCGAAGTTGACACTTTTAGAGGAAATACGTAGGCCTCTCAGACTGTTTTTTGAAAGTTGATATCGAATTTATATAATATCGCTCTAAAAAATTGTATACATTGAAAGCAATGTTTCTATGGCTCCGATCTCATAAGAAAGTTAATTTTTGAATACGAAAGAAGTTGGAACTAAATGTCGAAAAAACACTTCAAACCTTTCTTCAAAAATGTTCAGACCCTCTCTCATTGCATTAATCTTTTTCATTAACTGTCGAAATTTCCCAATTTATTGATTGAAACTATAAAATAAAATCTCATATTTTTAATACATCTTTTACCTACCAATGATTTCAAACCACTTCTGTAAAGCACAAGATAAAATCTGATAGATGAATAACTGGAATTCCACCCAAAACAATAGGCTACAAGGCATAAGAGAATTCATAATATCGGAAAAAGAGAAAATATAAGGCAGAATGGAGGTCCTTTTATGAGAACTCCGGTGGGTCATTACTTCCCACAGACCTTGTTTTTATTACTCAACTTCGGAAGAGGTGAAGAAGAGAGAGAAAGGTTCAAAGCGAATAATTGTATTGCTCAAGAAAACTATCGATAGTACGGTAACCCCATGGAAAGTTTACATGACTTACAGTTTCTTGACAATGGTAGGTACTTAGTGGTCCGGAATGCTGGTCGATACGATGATCGATGAAGAGGATTCATTGGTGATTGTTTGGCGATTGTTTGCGGACAAATTAAAAAGTGGCAAAGTTTAGAGAATGGGTTACTTGCGGACATATGGTTGCAATAAAGGATGCCGACTTGAACATTGTGGACACAAGATTTACGACCATCGTGGCTTGTTGCATCGAGAGGGATCACCACAAATCAGAAGATTGTACGGAAAAAAATTTCTTGGTCATTAGTGAGGACAGGACATATGAGCTTATCCGTAAGATTACAGTTTTCTAAAGCTCTCAACTTTAAGTCTATTTATCTCGTTTCGTATAAAAGTTTAATTTGATATCTCTTACAGTAATCGAGATAAACTAGGTCATAGTGATCAAACCCTTTTTCACATTTTTTGTGGTACAAAGTGATATAAGGGTGCAAAATCCGCAAAATACACAAAAAGTGAAATTTTAAAGTATTTGTCACCACCGAGTCGAGGATTTTGTACTACCAAACCGTACCTCAATGACCTCAAAACTCTTTTACTTGTCGAATTATCTGCCTTTTTCGGTTTTTTTTTCGTATTGGGCTATTAGAAAACTTTGTCTTATCAAAAATTCTAACATTTTCTCACTTTATATTCCTTATTTAGTAAAATGTTTCCAAATCATTGTTATTTCTGTTATCGAACATTTTTCCCTCTTCTTATCACCTCCGTAACTCTTCCGTTTTTCCTCATTACTATTTTTTCAGTGTGTTTTCTGTCTGTCACTAAAACGAATCGACCCTTTCTCTTCTGGGTGTGCGTGTTTTAATCTGAATTCAGTTGCTCCTTTTTCAAATTCAAAGTTTTGTTCTTCTTCTCCTATCTCTTCTTGTCACAACAGAAACGTCTCCTTTTACTCAAGCCAACCAAACTAACTCAATTTGGGGAGTTTCCCGGGGCCTGGGTCCGATTTCGAAATCTTCTCTCAACACTTTTCGGTCAATTCTCTATCTATTTTCAATGAAGATACAGTTTAGAAGTTTGTTTTAATGATAAAGCTGATGAAAAAGTTTTAAATTTTTGAAAATGCTATGAATTTGGTTTAAAATTAGACATTTTCCAACTGAAAAGCAGACTTTATTCTAACCTTCACTGTGACTTTTTTCTAAATTTTAGATTTTGTGTTTGAAATATTTCAATAAAAAACACAAAAGTTGTGTTAAAATTTGCAATCAGAAATATGAAAAAAGATATCAGCCTAAACTAAACTGCGGATTCAAAAAGCACAACTTTCATTTTTGAAATTAACTTTTTTAAAATTTTAGCAAAAACTTTAAAATGTTGGAACAGTGAACATTTGGGTCATTTTGTAAATCAGTTCTTTAAAATTTTTCATATCTAAAAGTTTCCAAAATTTGAAAAAAAATTGTTTTTGAAAAGTGAAAAAAAAACTAGAAATGCTGTTTTTTTTAAATCAACGTTTTCCATTATTTTAGCAAAATTTAAAAAACATTAACACCGTGAAAATTTCTTACTGTAAATTATAGTAAACATTCTTATAGAACGCTACCCACATCGTCAAATTTGTAGCTCATGTATCTCATTTTCTGTGAGAGATATCAAAAAGTAGATCACCAAAAAAATGTTGCTAATATTATGATAAAAATTTTATTAATTGACAACTTTTCGATATCTTCCAAGAGAAGTGAGATATAGAGGCTCGAAGTGGACGGTCAGGGTTGCTTCCTATTAGGTAAATCCTATTTCAGATTCCAATGAAACCAAAATGTTGAAAATTAAAAAAAAACTTCATTAAAATTTCAAAACTGTCAAAACTAACAGATTTGAACTCTCCATTTTAATCAAAATGCTCTATTTCAAAATCCAGGTTACATTTTTTTCTGCTTTTCACCTACGAGAATTTATCATATTTGATGTCTCCCTAATTCGAAAGTGGTTTATTTCATCATTGTTTTTCCTAGTGTTTTTTCTACCGTATCATTCAAATTATCTTCCCCATATACGGTCATTGTTCTCATAGAACAAGCAAAAATCGTGCGGATGTGCAAAACGCTAGAACAAACACTAACCAAAAAAACGGTTTTTTTCTGCTCTGTTGTGTTCCTCTTATATTTGCTTCCGACCTCCCATCTCCGTTCGTCGGCTTTTCCATTCTACTGACCACCACCGTTGTCTCTGGATTAACTCCTGAATCAAATTTCCTCCATTTTTTGTGGTCAGACTCCCGGTCACAACAGTTTTATATCCTGCCTCCCTTAAATTGTTTTCTATTTCCGTCTCGTGCGAAATGCCAAAGCTTCTCGTTCCTTCCAACTTTTATGGCTTGATGTTTTTGTTGACGGGGGGCCCAGTTTGGGGGAGATGAGAAGCCTTGTGGTTTTGAAAATGCACTAAAACTTGTGAGAAGGCTAGGTGAAATTGGTCGTCTGTTTTTTTCGCTATTCTGTTTTTTTCAAAATGAGCAATTTTCCAGAAAAAGCTAAAAACTAGAAATGGTTATTGCGAAATATTCATTCAGCTCACGAGGAGTGAATTGAAGCAGCCAGAAACAACAACAACAAGAAAAATGAATTCTCATCGTCTTCTTCTTCTTCTATTGCCTATCACTTTTTCTTCAGAATCAGAGTCTAAAAGAGAGACGAGACCCAAAAAAGAGGAGCTCAGACATCTCTCTTTTTTCTTGTCTTTCCTTGACCAGTCTGGCCTTCTTTCTGGAATCAAGAAACGGAAACCAACTTTTTTCTCTTTTCTCCTATTCTTTTCAAAAATCTTTTTCAAAAAGCCGAAAAGTCTCAAAATCAGATAATTATTCGTCCTATTTTTGTCTCGCTACTTTTTTTTTGTCCCTCGGGTTACCTCTCATCTAGAGGATTTTTTACTAAAAGTGTGGAAGGAAACGGGAAATGAAGGTCATGCTTCTTTTTTTTGCATAGTTGGGAAAGAACAATTCATCCGGAAGAATTAAAATCCACGGGAAAGGTTTTCTTACAGCCTAATCCACTTTTCATAATCCCTAATTTTTTCCGTATTCAATTTTCAAAAATGATTCAAATTTCTCCCGACTATTAACTAAAAAGATTCTTTCTTTATCACACTAAATAATAGATTCATAATAATATGATAAAGTATTCATATACATATTTTGGTGATTGCCCCCGATAATTTATGATTCTCACACTTCTCTCAGCGCCCATATTTCATCCGAAATCATTCGCCACACCCTTTTTTATTTATCCGAGGTGATATGTGTATCAAATAACTTCCAGTTTCTAGAAGATGTTTTCTGAAACTAAATTCTGGCGTTTTCTATTACACATGCATTGAAAACTGCCATCCATGTTTGTTCGTTGTTCGTCCTTTAACCTCATCTAAGGATTCTCCACCTCCTCTCGCGTCTGTTTGTTTTTCAACTTTCGATTCGTAATTATGAAACTTTTCCCTATGTTTCCCCTTTTCTTTCTTCTTCTACTAGTTCTCCTTCAAATTCTGAATTTCCCCATTTAACTGAGTGAAGATCTTATCTTTTGTTCGCTGCTCGCTGCTATTGAGCTGCGAACTCAATGCTAATTGCTCATCAAAGCCCTATTTGCAAATTGCGTTTCGATTCTCAAGAGAAGCAGTGTTCCGAGTAGCATTTGCAACGACGTCATAAACTTTTGATTTCCCGGAGAATTAGAACCTTGCTAAAATTTCAACGACTCAATATTTAATCATTTCTTAACCTTTTAGAGACAGCATAGTTGTATTTGCCTTACTTGGTTTTTATCTTATTAGTTTAACTGAAGCTCATTTGAATCCGTATTACTATAACATTATAGCTAGACTGTTAAAGTTTTGGAGATCAGAATTGCTAGAATTCTGAGATTTTGAAGATTAAAGTTTCTAGAATCCTTGAATTCTCAAATCGAAATTGCAAGAGTCCTAAGATTTTGTAAATTGAAATGGCTAAAATTCTGAAATCAGCGAAATTGCAAGAATTGTGTGATTTTGAAAACGGAAATCGCTAGAATTTTCATATTTCAAAAGTAAAAATCGTCAGAATGTTAAAGTTTTGGAAATCAAAAGTGAATTCTGTAATTTTGAAAATTTCTGGAATTCTAAAAATTTGAATATCAAAACTGTTAAAATCTTGGAATTTAGAAATTCGAATTGGCGAGAATTTTTTAATTTTGAATATTAAAACTGCTAAAATTCTTAGAACTCTGTAATTTTGAAAATCAAAATTTCTAGAAATCTGCAATTCTGAGAATCAAAGTTGCTTGAATTTTGAAAATTTGAAAATAAACATTTCTAGAAATCTAAAATTAAAAAAAAATGCTTGACAGTACAATTTCCGATTTTTAAAATGTCTTCGATTTTAATCAAAAGAAAGCGCTACCGTTCTCTCTGCCAATTTCAAAACTGTTTATTCACCAACATCTATGATTCACCTCTTGCTCTTTTGAGCTCCCTGAATGCCATTTGTGATGGTTGACGTTCTCTTTGTGAGCCATGTTTTTATGTTTGTACCCCCACCCTCCGAGCAGTCTACCGAGGGAGCTCAGTCCCCGCTTCTCTAAGTCCCAGTTTCTTCCAAATATGAGCTTCTAACCGTGATGTTCAACCCATCTTCTTTTCTTCTTTACCGCCGCAATCACTCATTCCTTTCGACTTTTTGGGCTTTTGACACTAGGCTTTTGGCACTGGGCGCCCCAGGGCACACGACAAGGATTCGAAAAGAGTGAAGGAACGAACTGGGACTGCCAACACTGAGACTTTTGGGTGAAATGTTTGTGCAAATCGCAAAACAATCGCTTTTCCGGCCTTCTCCCTTCCTCCCCAACAACCATTCCTTTTCGCGCTTGTTGTTTTTTGTTCCGCGCGGAGCGCTCCGCATCCGAATCGGGTCTGTGTGCCCCCCGTCAAAACGGAAACATGCAACCATGCATTTTTGACATTGTTGTTTGGTACCTTTTGTGAGCATCCTTCTCCTCCGCTTACTTTCCACTTTTCCGCCTACTCATTGAAAACCAGAAACTATCGTACAAAATTTGTGAGAAATTTATTTCACATGAAAACCTACCGGGTGGTTTTTTGATTAATGAGTTTTCTTGTAACCTCCGAAGAGATACGATTTTTAAGTGATAAGATTTGATAACACCTTTTCTGATTTTTCTTTTCGTTGAATTCTGTTCAATTCCCATTCTCATAGTCGCTTCGTTAGAAACTATTTAATTAAAATTGATTCTCTCAAAGCGCAAAAAATACTCATCCAATTTCCGGCATGAGAACAGAAAAAATGCATTTACTTTCTTATTCCCCTCACGTCATTTTATTCTCTCCACTTGACTATGAATATCATCAATTTCTGACGTCTTCTTGAAGATTTACGACATTTTTCAGAATTTTTTGAAGAGCTAAAAACATTTTCAGCCATTTCCAAAAATTTTGAGCTATACAATTTTCAATCCAACAACTTCAAGCCATACTTTGTTCCAAAAACCTATACAAAATATGAATAGATTTTGGAAGCCGAAAACAAATCTTCATTCCCCCCTCCCGCCAGTCTTGTTGATGAACATTAGGAGGACTAATCCGCTTTTTTCTTTCGTAGCTCTTTTTTTAGCTTCTTTTTTGGTCACTCAAGAAATGAGAGCGGATAGCTTGACATGCTAAAATGGTAATTAGTGTTTGACGGGCTTTTCTTTTCCTTTTTCGTTTTTTTTCTCCAGATAAAACTTTTTTCTACTTGCGGTATTTTTTGAACACAGTACCATTAAAAAATATTTTATCAATTTGAATTTTTCCAGTAAAAATTTTCCGGTAATTTTCAGTAATTTTTTCACTAGTCTTTTCAATATTTTCGTTAACATGCTCCGTATTTTCAGTAGTATTTTCAGTAATTTTTCAGTAATTTTTCAGTTTTTTTTTCAGTCCGCAAAAATAGTCCAGAATTTTTGAACCTCTCTGAAAAGTTGAATTTCGAGTTTCCGACGACTTTTAAAATTTCAGAAAGCCTAGAACAGACTCAAATTGAGAACTTTGCATTCACAAAAATTTGCCTATTTCTGGAAAACATCCCCTTTAGCCTATTTGTGTACTAAAAATAGAACAAAAAAAAACAGATGTCTTTCAGAAACCTACGAATAACCGAAAAACTAGGAATTTTCAAAAAATTATGTGAATGTAAATTTTCCAATCTAGGCCTGTTTTACACCTTCCAACATTTTGAAAGTGATTGGAAACTTGACAGCCTTGCTCCAGCCTCCTGAAAATGCCGAAAATCAACTGAAAAATAGGTTTTTATATTTATTGACACTGCAATCTGAATTTTCAGAGAATTTTCAAAATTTGCTAGATAATTTCACATTATGCCAAAGAATTTTATTTTTGTTTGATGTTACCTGAATGTAAGCTATTTCAAACTCTCCGCCTTCTACTCCCGATAAATCCAAACCCAAAGTTTTTTTTTTCCAAAAATCCAACTCTCTCACATTCATTTTTCAAAAATTCTTTTCAAAAACTCAAAACTTTTCCTCCTATCCGATTTTATTAATGAATAGCCAAAGTCACATGAGCTTCCCCAACTTGTATGTCACAAGGGTGCACACTGGCAATAAAAAATACTGCTCTGCCCAAATTAATTCTGATGGCACGCCCTATCCGAATGCCACCAAGTCCGGGTTGGAATTACGAAATACATTGGGAGATAGAAAACGGAAGAAAATTCAAGTCTCGGATTCCTATTCAAGCCTTTTTCTTCTCTCTTTTCCATTTTTGGGGGTCTCGGAGTATGTGGCCGTAATGTTGCTCTTTGGAGCTGGGCACTCTCTTCTTGGCGAGCATTTGTGCTCATTTCTTTTAGAGAGAAAAACCTAGTAGTGGTAGTGAGGAGCCCAAAGAGTGCTCTTCCGTTGCTCCCCTCTTAATTATTCGGCGGTTTTCATTCATTTTTAGGCTTCCCCACCCCTCTTTTTAACAACTCAGCTACTATTTTACATGATACGGAGGGAGCTCTTAATAAATACATTTGTATATTTAGTATAGTTGGTTTGGGTCTTTTCGTGTGCATCAGATGTTATTTCTTTGCTCCTACCCTTCACGTCTTCTGTCTGGAAGTCAGGAAGAAACGTTCATTCATTCTGCCAAGCCTTTTCCAATTCCTCTTTTTCTCTTTTCTAGCAGTCATCAGCTTCTTGACACTTGATATTTTTTCTCTCCTTCTTTTTCTTTTTTTTTTGCTCTGGTTTTTCTTCTTCCTCCTCATTTTATTTCATTTTCCCTTTTAAACTGTGTGGCTTCTGTTTACTTTTTTCTTCCCAATTCCTTTTCACCCCATCCATCAAAAATGCTTAAGCGATTCTCGAATTTCTCACCTCAAAGTGATTTCGAAGAAAAAAAAAAGAATTTCGTTCTGCAACAGCACGAGAAAGAATGTTTTCCATCTTATACATAAATCGCTGATTTCCTGTGACCTACATTTATGATATAGTGTATAAAGGTACACATAATTGACTAGGAGCCTTTTTGAATAAGACCGCCGTGACAGTGATTGGAGAAGGGAGGAAATGCAAAGGAAAAAAGGCAATTCTTTTTTCTCTTTGCGTCCTGAATTATTAGAAAGAATCCAATCACATCGGCCCTCTTTTTTTATTCTATATCTAACTGGCAATAACTTTTGCGGGTTTCGATTCAATTGTGAATGTAAAAGTTCACATCATCTCTTGCTGCTTAGTTATCGGTTCTTGTTTCCGGAGGCTGGCTTTTCCCTTTTTCTGAAAATGTTCAACATTTTTAATTAAGAGACGTATCCTCTTGCTCCAGAGGTCCATTTTTATGAGCCTGTTTTTTTTCAGCCGCCCAAAACCCCAGGGCATTCCATAAAAACGATGAATCATCCCTATTTTTGCATAAATTAAAAAAGGCAAAGGCTATAAAATTCGTTCGTTTCGGGCGGGGAAATGTAACTTTTTTGAGATGCACGAAAAAAATCTAAATGGTCATATTCTTCCATCTTTTGTGTGAAAAAAGACGTGGTTTCAAAAAATTCAAAAAATCCAAAAACACATTATCGACAAGTAAGAATTGTTTTCCTTAATTTTATAACTTTTGAAAAAATTTAAATCACGTAAACGAATTTTTTGGTTCTATAATTTCGAAAATATTCTCGAGAAGTGAAAAATTCTCCCCTAATTCCATGATTTTTGAACTTTTTTTCAATAAGTCATAATTTTGAAATTTTATAGTTCTGAGGATGTTTTCAAGACCCGGAAAATTGCTTTGTCCCTAGTGTTTCGATTTTTGGAGGAATTCTTGGATTTTGAAATAATTTTTTTTCAAAAAATTCGGTTTCGAAAATGTTCAGTTGTGAAAACATTGTTTAATCATCAAATTCAAAATACATAAGTTTCCACATCTCATAATATTTGTAGAATTAAAAAATTTTCGATTTTTGTTTGATTGATAAATCTATTTTTCTCAAAATTCATATCATTAACAACAAAAAAATTTCCCAAATCTCAAAAATATCGGTAAAACTGAAAATTCGAATTTCGGATTTATTGATGGAAAATCTTTTTTTTCCCAAAAATCATGAAGTTAGACACACAACAATTTCAGACGGGCCTGAAATTTTTTAGAGTTATGAACTTCAAAAAAATATTTTAAATTAAAAAATATTTCAAAAACTATAAAAATGTATATTTTCAAAAACATTTTTGAAAAGTTAAATTTGGTTTTATTGCAAATTTAACGCTTTTTGAAACTATTATTTTGTCTCCTATATCAAAATTTTCAAATTTCGTGAAAAATTGAACTTTCCGGCTTTTACCATCTTGCCTCATGGGGTTCCATCCTTAAGCACTGTCTTCTTCCCCTCTTCCTTCAATTCTACGTCCTCCTTATTTTGTTCCTATTGATGAATTAATCCAATCAGTCACGCGCAGAATGTCACTCACAGATGCCCTTTGATGCACGGAAAACGTTCAGAGCATCTGCCCTCCGCCGGCACTTTTGACTACTCCTCTCATTTACTTTCCTTTGCTGTCCGTCCCTCTAAAAGTCCGTCTAAAAAAATGTGAAAAAAATGGGGAATTGAGTTTCAAACGTCTCTCTTTCCTGAACTCGATAGACATTTGTGATTTAAATAGAATTTTGTTTTACGCGCTCTCGTTTTTTTTTGTTCGAAACCCTCGTTTATTCAATTCTCCCAATTTTCTTCTGAACTTTTTTCTTTTTGC
This sequence comes from Caenorhabditis nigoni, assembly GCA_027920645.1. Lineage (NCBI taxonomy): Eukaryota > Metazoa > Nematoda > Chromadorea > Rhabditida > Rhabditidae > Caenorhabditis > Caenorhabditis nigoni. The sequence goes on from CP115869.1 coordinate 5,272,319, forward strand.
AACTCTATCCATTTCAGAGGGTGGAGGGCCTCACGAATCGAGTGTTCGAAATGCAGGCGGCACCGTCCTGCTACGGCAGCATGGTTGCCAGCACATCAGAAGAGGTGACGACTTCAACGTCTTCTTCAACTTCTCGAGGACCAATAACCATGTGAGTTTTGAGATTTTTTCTCAGATTTTCCGTTTTTTGGCCCCCTCACTTTGTAATCAGGTTCATCCATCTTGCCTTGGATTCTAAAATTTGTTTATTCCCGAAAAAAAAGCAAAAAAATGATCTTGATGCCACATTTTGACCGATTGAGAAGAAGCCAAAATACATACAACTCGCATCATGTTTTTTTTCCTTCTTTTCCTCAAACAACCCAATAACTTCCACACCAAAATCTCCTGGGACAACAACCCATCAATTCGGGCAAAGTTCGGAAAAAAAAGTTTGTGGAAAAAAAAATAAACCCGAGTAGCGGAAGTAGTAGAACTCTTTTTTTTCTATTTTCAACTAAAGCAATAATTCCAAGAGGCCTTTTTGAACACAAAGAATCGAAATCGGAAAATGTAGGTCTATAAAGCCTTTCGTTTTTTATTACAACTGCTATTGGCCTCATTCGTGCAGTTATTTGCACAAACGTGATCCGTAAATGGGGATATTGAGGCAGGAAAGAAGGAAAAAAGGGATAGGACATAAAGCTATTGGTTGTGAGCCGCATAACTCCAGCATAGAACTTTTTGGTGTCGTATTTCTAGGAATTTTGTTCCTTGGAACTAAAAATGGTATGATTTTCTTTTTTTTCTAAAATTTTGCTGACAAAATCAAAGAGAAGCGCCCTATTTTCCAACAAATTATGGGTTTTTTTCTGCCAGCCTGAAAAATAGAAATAAATCAATTTCACTTTTTTGAAACCAAAACTCCAAGGCCAAAAAAAGTAAAAGCCAAAAAAAAAAAACGGAACCCTGTCACCCTAGACTACGGAAATTGAAAGAGAAACAACGAAAGTCATTCTTCACCGTTTCCTTTCTCCCCCTCCCTTAGTCCGTTTCCACTTCAGAACTTTACGTTTCGCCAAAAGCCGAACATCCTTCAGCAAATGGCAAAAACCTTATGAATAAATCTGAAACATGTTCATAATCGATTCCGTCACCTGTTGACAAACTCCTTTACTATTCCTGCCACCACCCGTTCGACAAAAGTCAGTCAGAGAGAAGTAATTAGCAATAAACTAACACACTTTTGTCCTTCTCCTGTTCCTTTATTTCTTATTGTTAGAAAACAATTCAGAACCGTTAAGCACTAAGAACAACAGTACGTAGTGGATGTATGTTTAAACTTTCAGAATAGAAACTATTCCGGTCATAAGATAAGGAAAATCGTATTTTCCAGTTGATTTTTGGCATCTTTCAGAGTCTGGAGCTTGACCGTAAAGTTTTCTGTTGCTTTGAAAATTTCAGGAAGTGTAAAACAGATCTACATTGAAAGTTTTGCTTTTGAAGAATTTTTTGAAAACTCCTAGTTTTGCAGCTTTCTAAAGACACTCTTTGAAACTAGTTTTTGCATTGAAAACGTGAAAAAAGTAGGCGTCAAATTGGCAAATACCGTATTTTTCTGGGCTTCTATTAGAAAATAATAGGGAAACTGAAAATTCCAGAAGTTTTGGAACTGTGATTTTAGGGCTCTACAATTTTTGAATTTCTGAATTTTCTAATTTCTGAATTACAGAACTTCAGATTTTTAGAATTTTATATTTTTGTCCGGAATTTCCGAATTTCTGAATTTTGACATCCCAGAATCTCAGGACTTCGTAATTTTGAAGTTTTGGCATTCCAAATTGCAGAAAAAATTTCGAATTTTCCAAAACACCGAATTTCGGAATTCTTAATTTCCAAATTGTCAAATTTTGGAATTTCTGAATGAAAAAAGTTTTGAAAATAAATCATTGAAAAACAGAAGCCCACAAACTTCTATTAGAGGGAATATGGTAGCTGAAAACTAGAAATTTTCAAAAAATTCTGTGAACCAAATGTTTCTTTTTTATACCTGTTTTAAACCCTCCAAAATTATCAAACTGATCGGAAATCCGACAGCTGAGATCCAGACTAATGAAAATTCCAAAAAATCTGAAAAATACGTTTTCATTTTTTTTCATTGACCAATACTGTACATCTCTAGCTAACTTCAAAAACTGTTTTCAGGTCCACCACTTCAAAAACCAATAATCAATTTATTGAAGCTCCTGCGTTTTTCTATGATATGGATAGTGATCTCAAGGAATTGAAAGTAAGAAACTTTTCTATTTTTTTTCAACTAAAAATTAATTTGTATCCAGACCGCTCTAAAAGATGTGGATCTACTCAACGACTCTGGCTACCGATCGGTAATGGAACGATCCAGCCATCCATTTTCGACGAGTCTAGTTTTCCACGAAGACAGTGTTTTCGATTCTGAAGACGACGCGTCGGACGAGCATTGGGGTTTGTGTGGGGATTGACTTTCACTGTATTGTTGTTGCGCAACTTATATGGAAAAATAATGACTGTATAGCGGGAGGTCTAAAGTTCTCATTTCTGTCGTTCGGGTGACCAATCATCCGCTGTATATGGGGGAGATAGGTTATGGACAAAATAGGCTAGTACGGTATTGCGGGATTCCACGGTTCTCTTACTTTTAATAGTGCCCGGTATTATACAACTAGCCAGGAGAAGGACCGGGCGCAGGTAAAGTTCTGTCGCAACAGAACCTCTATTTGGATATTCCTACTTTACTTATTCCATTCTTTAGTATATGGTACCCTCAATACTAGCATGGCGAAATTGGAGAAAACAAGGTTTCTAGATTTGGGTTCAATCTGAAAATTTCAAAAAAATCAAATTTCCAGATGGCTACCTCACAGTGGGCGCTGACCGGATCAAGATTCGAGATATGTCGGATATTCTTGCCACACGATATGCTTTCATTTCTGGTGAGTTCGAAGGGGGAAACCAGGAAACCAGGGTAATAAAATGTGCTGGCGCAAAAAATGTTTGAGCCTGACAGAAAATTTTATGTCCAACATGAGCTGCAGAACAGCACCACAACTCATACATTTGCAATATCGGACACATTCTTTTCGGTTCAACACCACCACATTTTTTCCCATTTTTTAGGAGCTCGCACGTCTGAAGGATTGACAATCGTCACGTTTCCGGATTCGAGATCGACGCTTCCCTTTGAAGACTACTCGCTTCTTGTCAAGTATCTTTTGCAAGTTCCTCCGTGAGTTGAGAACTATTTTTAATAGTTTTGTTTAGATAGTGTCAGGCAACTTTTTATAAGACGGTTTTTAGAGAACCAAATTTGCAAATTTGCAAATTAGTCTATCTACGAAGTCACCATAAATTTACAACGTTTTGGATCGAGTAGAAATTTAGAGTTTAGAAATATGGCTAGATTATTATTTCAAATTTTTCTCCGAAAAAATCACACTCGAATTCACCATCCCGATAAATTTCAAAAAAAAAACATTTTCAAAAAATTGGATTCATGGGACTTGATATGTACAGTACGGGTCAATAAAGTATACAAAAACGTACTTTTCAGTTTATTTTTGGCCATTTCTTACCATTTTTCAGGAGTTTGAATCACGGCTAACTAGTTTCCGAGAATGTTGAAATTTCAGAATCGTGTAAAATAGACTTAAATCGAAAACTTTGCATCCACAAACATTTTTCGAATTTTTCTAGTTTCTCAGCTATTTTATGGTTGTTGAAAGAAACCCCTTTCTGAAAAACTTGAAAAACATACGTTTTTCAGTAATCGGCAAACAGCTGAAAATCTAGAAATTTTCAAGAATTCTGTGAATACAGATTTTTTAATCAAAGTCTGTTTTACACTCTCCAAAATTTTCGAAGTGATCGAAAACTTGTTAGTTGCGCTCCAGTTATCTGAAAATGGTCAAAATGACCAAAACTCAAATGATAAAATCTGATTGATTTGTAAATTTAATTGATCGGTACTGTAGATGTTAAAAAGTTCTTATAAGTATCACTTGAATCTGAAAAAAATAATCACTTTCCAAAAATTTTACATTTCCCCGAATTTTCAGCCTGGAGGACAGCCATAAGGGATTTGTGATAATCATCGATCGCCGGAGTGACAAGTGGTCGTCTGTCAGAACACTATTGTTACAGATCTCAGTGAGTTCCAGTTTTTTTTGCGTTCTACTTACGCGATCATATGCATATTATAGTTATTAGTTACTATTAAAGACCTATAAATCATTCTGCGTCGTCCTTAGATTCACTTTCTAACCATTTAACCACTGTGAACACCATATCGCGTCTGTTTTCCATTTCCCAAAAAGTGTGTCCACTTTCTTAAATCTGTTGACACAATTTTGCGGCGCCAAATCGTTTTCGTTTCATTTCGATTTTTTTTAATTTCACGGTTTCACTTTAGTGTTTACGTGAAATGCGTGAAGAATGTCAGGAAAATCGGTGGGGGTATCATTAGGACCGGATATCTCTCAGGTTTTCTTTTCCGTGTGTGTGTGCAGATTTTTGTTTACCGTGCGCCTCCGAATTTTGATGCGGCGTGGGTATCACTTTTACTTGCACAGACAGAAAGTGACGGTCATTTGGTATATTTAATTTTTTCCTGTTTTTAAAGTTTGCAAATAGTTTTTATTCCCAAAAATTATGGAAATATATGCCGTAATACCTGCAATATACTGTCAAGTTTAAGCGGATATTGCTCAGCTCCTGTGCAAAATATCAAACATTCGTCAACTGATTAACTATTTATGAAAATATCACCGATATTTCATTAGTTACAACTTTTTTGCATATTTAACAGAAACTGAGAAAATTTTATTCAGTCAAAATTTAGGCGCCCCTCTATTACAAGTTGTACGGTATTTTTTGTACTTTCTCTTGCCTTTATTTGCTACCATACATGTAAAAACATATTTTTTACTATTCTCACAACAAAAAGTTTCTTTAAAAAGCCAAAACATTTTTCCTATCCCTCTCTGCAAAACAAAAATGTGCCGTGGTCCTCTTTTGCTCCGGTACTTCCGGTGTTTTGAAATCGGAGCATTTTGGGAGGAAAATCCACTTCATTTTCTGAAGACATCCGCACATTTTGCTCTTTTCGAAATTTCTATACACTAAGTGTCCTGGTGGCAGCCCACCAAATTTTATGCATGACAGAAAAAGTGAAAAACGTAATTTCGGGTCAAAAAACTTTTTACAACTTTGCCCTCTAACCCATGCAGCCATCAAACTGTCATTTATTCATGCTCCGAGTGCTCCCGGAGCCAACTAGTACTCGGCCGGCAAAAACTCATTTCGGGTTTCTTGCAGTTTTCTGATCCTAGGCTTTTTGAAAAAAGAAGACGGAGAAGAAGAAGAAGCATTTGTGCCGGTCCTAACGTAATTAGGACCCGTGTTTCGTGGCTTAGAAATAAATTGAAAGAAAAAAGAGAGTGAGAGTGCAAAAACTGGTGCTGGGACTCTTCTATTTCATTTCTTTTCTTTTAAAACATGGTCTAATAAACGATTTTGCGTCTTTCGCTTGTTTTTTCTGTTACTATTTTTTTCTATAACTCGATTTCTTTATATAATTTTTCAGTCATTTTTCCCTGGAAAAGTCTGCGTGACGTTTGTGATCAAGCCGGAAGGCGTTCTTCAACGAGCTCTCGAAGTTGGATATCGAGGAGCAGCGGATACCTGTACTTTTAAGGTTAGCTTTTATCGTGTTTCATTGTATTTCAAAATTTTTCAAATCGCATAATGATTGGTCGAGTTTTTATTCAAATTAGTGAAGATTTATTATGCGAAGCGCATCGGTACGGAAATTATAGGCATGTATGTTAATTGAGGATTGCTTTTTAGGGCGAGGGAGGGGGGAGATGGAAATACAAACCATAAAAGGATTAGGGAGTGGAACAGAAAATTGTAGGTAAGAAAAATAATTTTTGTCAAACATTAGGGAAGTTATTCATCAAAGATAAATAAAATAGAACATGAAAATTCAAAAAAAGGAGCTTTTACCAAAAAATCCAATTGTCAACTTTGAGTTAATTTATCTTGTTTCTTATGAAAGATATCAAAAAGCGGCCAACTCATAACACATTTTTGGAATTATAAAAAACATTTTTTCAGTTGACCACTTTATGATATATTACACAGAAAATGAGATATATAGTCTTAAAGGTGTTGAGGAATTTTCTGGGTGTAGCCAATTTGCCAATTTTCATTCTGATTATCTCATATCAAAGACATTATTTTGATAAAAGTATCACAAAAATTTTAGGAGAAAACAGGTTTGAGAAAAGCCAGAAAAATCAGGATAGCAGGAAAACCAGATTTTTTTGAATCCACTGAAAGTTAAATATATTCTCAGTCCTGTAAAAATCGAAAACTTGAGCTTCTCTGATTTTTCAATTTGTACGTAAATTAGATGGATTGAAATTTGGGTTGTGAGCATGAAACAGAAAATTTCAGTAAGTTCGTTTTTATACTGAAAATTCTGAGAAAGCAAATTTACGAATTTTGTTCTGTTTCACACTCTCCGAAAATTTCAAAATGCTTGGAAACTTGACAGCGAAGCTTCAGACACCTGCAAATGGTCAAAATAGTCTGAAATCGACCAAGCGCCAATAAAAAAAAAACTATACAAATCTTAGAAAAACAGTTTTCTTCAACTTTCCGGACCATATGAGAAAATCTATTACAAGAATTCAAAAACAAACATATTTTCTAAACATTTCCCTTTTCCCAGGTGATCCAACTCGAGTCATCTGCCGAACTCCGAAAATACATCCATCACGAACACTTGACAATGGACGTCGGTGGCCTCATAAAGTACAACCACTTGGAATGGGTGCAACATAGAATGGTAAGGCGTTTGCAACACATCCTTCTTGAAAAGGGCGGCAAAGAATAAGTCAAAAAAGAAGGGAGACAACAAAAAACACACGCGAAGATGCAAGCCCTGGCGGCAGGTAGAAGAGGTGCGAATAGGTGTGGCTGACGTTAGGTCCAGCTGACCGGTCCCTCTTTTTGCCAATCGGGCTTGCCAGCCTCTTCTACCTCTCCCCGAAAACCACATATCGTCCTTCGTGTCCACCACCTCTCTCTCTTCAACCCAATAAGGGCCTTATTGCCCATTGCGTTCAGGTGCACAATGAGCTCATACGCACACATGCATTCGCATTAATTCTCGCCCACGAGACGCGTTCATTCATTTCTACCTCGCACTTCTCTTCCGCACAATTTTCCTTTTTCCTCCCCTTCAAGTGTTCTGGTATTTAACGTCGCCGGTCTGTCTTCAAGCCTATTTCGACAATTTAGAAAAGGGGTGCTGGTACTACTCAGTACCCGTCTTTTTGTCCCAGGCTTCTTCTCCTTCCTCGCTTTTCCTCTTTTTTGCGTCCATTTGGGAAGAACATCAAATTTTATTTAGAACACTGGGCAGCTGCGGGGCTCATTCTCCTCCTCGTTTCAAGGCCGCATAGACTCCCTCGTCCAAAATCAGTTGACCATAGCAACTGGGGGCCTTTGTGGCTTTTCTGCGGGGGTATTCCAAACTTTTTTTTATTCGTATTCCCTATTCCAAAAATGTTACGAACGTTTCAAGGATATTGGAATTCCTATTCCACTCTTGTCAATGAGAAAGATTATACAGAGGTGAGAGCTGCTTCTAGAAGAAAATTATGGGGGTAAAAAAAGTGAAAACATAGAAAAAAAGAAAAAGGCAATCAGGAAAAGTATCCTTTCAAGTGCAGGTCTCTAATTGACCAGACTACTCTCTCTTTCCAAAACCAATTCTTCCATTGTTTTCAGGACATTGAGCGAATGAAGGCGTCCGCTACAGCAATCGCCGCGTCTCTTACTGAATTTGGGAAAACTTTAAGAGAAACTGAACTTCCAAATGATGCAGACAGTACAGCTCGGATATTGGAACTACAGACAGCGGAGAAAATGGCTATTAAGGTGAGTGCATTTTCTCGATTTCTGTTAAGGAATTCAAAAATGATTGACAAACAAAATCATTTTTATATTACGATTAATATTTTGTTAGTTGATTACTTTTCGATATCTTCAACGGAATTCTCGAAAAATTGGCTCAAAGTTGATCAGGGTCAAAGCTATACTACGGCTAGCTGCGGCCGCGACTGACCTTAGCACCTCCTTGGTCAGCGTGCAATTTTATTAGAGGTTTTCCGATAGATAATAGACTTTCACTAATTCAATATTTTTTCACATTCATCTTCCTCTTTCCGATGTTTCCCGAAAATTTCCGTTCTAATGGGGTATGTACAAACGAACAGAGAAACCCAGCTGTTCTTTATGATCTCACATTTAGCAAACAGTGGAAAAAAATCGCTTCGAAAATTTGTTTTTGTTTATTTAGCCATTCATTAGCTGAGCCATAACGAAATGTGTTTGTCATGATGATTAGTGCCCCTCTCCTCCTTGGGAATTCATGGAATTCTTCATTTTACAGGAAGAATTCAAAATTGCCGTCCGCAAAGGCTTCACCCTGCTCAAGTCCGTCCGGCAGCTGGACAAGAAGCCGACACCTGAACAACTATCGCCGACTCGGCTACATAATGTGACGGCCATTGAGCGAATGCTGGTCCAATTGGGTACGTACTGCCAGAATGGGCACTCATTAAAAGATATCGTAAAAAAAAGAGGGGAGAAGCGAGAAAGAGGAAGGGTTTTGTTTTTGGGCACCAAGATGAGATAAGGCGTCTTGGGATGAGGGATCTTGAATTTTCAGAAGCTTAATGGTGAAATTTGTAATTTGGTTTACAAAATCGTTAGAAATGCAATTTTTAAAGTTATGAATTCTTGAATGAACTTTAAATTCCTGAAATTGGACTTCAAGTTAGAAAATTGGATTTCAGTATCCTGAAAAACATTATCATTGCAAAAATAATAATTGAAGCTCCCCTAAAAGTTTCAAATTTTATAAAAACTATCAAATGAAAACAAACATTGGTTAATTTAAAATGTACATTTCAAAATTAACGCTTATCGTACCCTAAACCTGAAAAAACCTGTCAAAATCACAAAATTGAAACTTTAGCTTCATTCGAAGAATCAAAAATTACCTCTAATAGAAGCTTGCTCGACCCGTCAATTTCTGTAAAAAATTAACACTCAAAAAAGTGGCCTTACACTGGGAATATCAGAAATTCAATTTCAAATTCCTTCGAAATATTAAAATGTCGACGTTTCTTTGAAAAACGCTTTTCTAAAATATATCTCACGAAAGTGTGCAATTTCGAGAATTTTCATAGTTCTAAGTCGAAATTCAAAGTTTTTACTGGCTTACTGTGATATACAAATTCTAAATTCTAAATCCCTCTTCTATTTCATTCAACAAATTTGTAAAATTTCCTGAGATCTCTAAAACACAGAAATCTATTTGTTGGGTCATCTCAATCATAAAATCGTGACCCCTCTGTCCAGCTGTATGATTCTGCACTCTAGAAATTTCCTGAACACTAAAATTCGTCATTTCAGAAGAAACAGAACGAAGCTTCGATTCATTTTGGACCAAACACGAGCGCCGATTGCGATATTGCCTTGAACTCCGCCAATTCGAGGACAGCTTCCGTAAGGTTGGTCGTTTAGCCCCTTTTACATCTTCATCATGATTCCAAAATAATAATTCTTCATTCATTCCATTTCTTCACTAGTGTATATCACTTCACCAAGGTCAAGAAGACATCTGTTAGGCCTCTTTTAAAAACAGTAAATTTTTACAATCTCATTTTGAAGAGAATATTCTATACTTCTTCTCCCCAGCTTTTTGCGGTTAGTAGTACAGCCAGGAGGAATGATATGTTGAAAAGCAACAAAAATGTCATCTTGTGTCACATATATCATTGCAAACGAGACATTTTCCATCTCTTCTGAGTGTTTTTTTTTGCGGTGTTGTTTCACATGTCTATTTTTTCTTCTCATCTGGCAGCTCTTACGCGTTCTTCGTATTTCATCTTCTTTTCACACACACAACTTCTTAATTAGTTTTTTTTCCTTCTCCTCATTTTCCATTAGTACTGTAGGTACGGAAAAAAACCAAAGTGACCTTCTTCTCCATTATCCCAGTTATCTTCCACTGCCATCTCTTATTGCGGGTCACTTAGCCCTCCTTCTTAGTTTTTTGCCTCTCCGTTCCTTTCTTTCAATCTCATCTGGCTTCAATTCGACAGAAAACTTGCAATTTTCTTCTTCAAAGCCTCTTCCGCGCCCAAAAACTTCATTTTTTCAAAAAATAAGTCCTCCTCGTCCTTCATAACCGAAGATCTATTGTGTTTAACATGATCTAGTTTATGAATAGGTGTTAACAAGAACAAGAAGACGTCGTCGCCAATTGATAGCATAGTTATCAGTGTTGTTTACAACTTCTGGTCAGAGGGAGGCATAAAACAAAGAATGAGGGGTGTTTTTGACCTTCACTCTTTTCGAATTTTCTGAAAGCTTCTCCTTCCCATCATTTTTTTATATTTCAACATTCTCTTCTTCTTCTTCTTCTCAAGTTCTCAAATTCTCAAATTCTCTCCGGGAAACACACAACTAGTTTTTATGAACTTTCTTTTCTGTTCGGAAAAAAAGTTTTTCGGACTTTTTGTTTTCTTCATTTCCATCATCAAGAGTGTTGAATAGAAAACTTTTTTTTCCGAAAAATGAAAATTTTCAAATTGGGTAGTACTTTATAGAAACTTGTACTATTCTTTGAAATCCTTATTTATTGCCGCAAAATTTGGAAGAAATTTGAACTTTTTTCTTTTCCCAACTTCAAAAAATGTAGAAATTGTTTTCACAAAGAAAACTCAATTTCTTGTAAACCCAGCTTTTGTTGGAAATTTCAAGATAGGTTAAGCCTTGCTTGAGAATTCTGAAAACTTAAAAATCCGTCGCGTTTTCAGTGCAAAAGCAGTAATTTGTAAATTTGATTTTCTCAAATTTTCAAAAAATGAAATTTATCAGAATTTTCAGAATTTGAAACTTGTTAAATTTTACAAAACATGAAATTTATCAGAATTTCCAGAAAACGGATCTTATCAGAATTTTCAGAAAAAGAAATTTATCAATTTTTCGGAATATGAATTTTGTTAGACTTTTAGAATATTAACTTTATCAATTCAAAATTTTTTGGTGATGACATTTATTAAATTTTCAGGTTTTGAAAACTAATAAAATTTGCAGAATATGGAATTTATTAGAATTGGCAGAATATGGTCAGAATATTAGAACATGAAATTCATAAAAATTTTAAGAATATGAAATGTTTCAAAAAATGAAACTTTTGCGTCTTAGACATTTTCTCCACAACAAATTTTTTGTTTTGAGTCGTCCTAGAATTTGAGAAAGTCGGTTTTGAAAATTGCTGTTTTCTACTAAAAATATGATTTTTGATGCTCAAACTTGTATAACTCGGCTGAAACTGACTAATGGATTCTAAAATGTTTAGAAGTATCTATATAGGCTATCATCAAATCTATCTTAAAGTTTTCATAAAAATCTAGGTTTGAAGACCCCTGATATATCTTCATCTCTAGTCATTTATCTCTTTTTTGACACCAGCGGCACCTTTTCATATCATATCTTCTTATCTCTCACTCATTTTATCAAGTTTTCTGTTCCACTTCTTCACGGATCATCCTCCTCGTTTTCTCACCTCTGATATGATCGCAATTTTTCTCTTATCGTTTTTTTTCCGAATTTTACGGGCTAGGATAATTTATTAACGTTCGTCGACCATCCGTCACCTACATACTAGCCTCTTCTTCCCATCCCCATTAAGTTTCACTGGACCTTCAAAACAATCAGAAAAGTTCTAGAAGCTTCATCAAATAAAAGCGATTTGGGGGGAACATGACAAGACAAAAAACAATTTGCCAACTTCCGTGAAACGAAAATTGACGGGTCTAGTAGTACTAGTACAACTACTACTACTCTTTATTTATGATCTGTTTCTCAAAAAACAGGAAGGTGTCAGATTTCTCGCCGCTGACCCTTTTACCCGCCCTCTTTAGCTCGGTCAGCTACTCAGCGTAAACAAATCTGAACCTATTTTTCTTGAATTTCTCAATTTCTAGTTGCCAGTTTCAGCGCTTGTAGTAAGTGTAAAAAGAGAGTAAATGATCAGTTTTGTTGTTCATTATCACTTCTAGTTCCTGTTCCACCAAATCACTTATCTCATTCGTTCGCTTACAATATCTTACAATCTCCCCTCTCCTAAGCTTTATGTTCTGTTTTCTTAAGAAAATAAAAATAAGAAAAAAGACCGCTACTCAACAAGTTAATGATGCATAAACTAATTTCTTCTTCAAACCTGCTCAACTAGATGCTAATTAATAATATTGTTTTTTCATTCCAGCTACAAGCCGCCTTTGCACGCCACATGCTGTATTTGGAGGAGCATCGAGAAGTCGGAAACTGCACCGAAAAGGCTTTACATCTTGCCGAACAGCACAGACAATACACTGAAGGAGCTATGGTGAGCTATCGGACACTTGATCCTTATTTTCCCAGAGAAATCTATTTTTAATTGAGTCTATACCTTGGTGTGTGCGTTTTTACAACTTGAATTGATAGGTAATCAAAGATCTTTTTCATCTTCTTCATCTTTTTCACACATTGAGAATCCCCATCTTTCTCTCCCATCGTTTTCCCGCATTTTTATTTTTCCCTATCTCTCTCCTAGTTTTTTGCAATCCTTATCCTTGACTTTTTGGATGGGAATTCTCTTTGCGCGCAGAGCATCAAATCCATTTACCGAAATGACCCGACCCGACAATGACGAAAATCGGTTGTGTTTATGTATACTCGAAACCCTCTCAAGCGCATCTTTTTATCTGTTTGAAAAAGATCGACGCGTTAGTTGTTGAAGAAGGAGACAAAAAAGAGACGAACACAGTCCAAGGACTAGTCAGAACAAATGTCTTTTCAGGAAGAAGTCGAGGCTTCGAGAAATCTCAAAAAAGCTGGAGAGGATCTCATCAACTCAAACGAAGCAGAGGTAAACAACAAAACAAAAATGACACTTTTTGATACGAACACTTTTTACAGCTCTCTGGAAGTCTGGAGCCAAAGTGTGAAGAGTTGGAAAGAATGGCAGCAGCGTTGACATCGGCGTTAGAGAGACGAGGCGATTGTCTGAAGCGTAGTGCTACGATGCATGAGCAAATTGCACAGGTTCTTAGATAATTCTAAATTTCGGATCTTATTAAAGTTTTCAGGCAAATGCGTGGTGCACGCGTGGAGCTGACTTGTTGGCATCTGGAATGTCCGATTTCACCAATCCAAATCCAGGAACATCTTTAACAGCGCTCGATGAGTTTATTGAGGAAGGCAATCATTTGAATGTGAGTTATAATTTTGAGAACTTTTAGGACCTTGGAAGTGTTCCATTATTTTCAAATATTTGGGCAAATTTATCTATTTTCTTTGGTAAAAGCACACCCTATATGTCCACTTCGAGCATATTTATCTAGATTCTCGTAGAACGTATAGAACATTTTTCAACTGTTGAAGTATTGGTGATAAAATGATGAACATTTTGTCAGTTGATTACTGTTTCATATCTTTTACAGAAAACGAGATAACTTGGCTCAAATTTTACAGTCCGGGAGGCATCAGAATGTTAACTGTGATATCAATTTATGATTTTCAAGTTTGGGTTACTGTATCCACGATTTTTGAAGAATTTTCACAGAAATTCCGGAACCAAATATATTCAATTTTTACAATAGTTATTTTCCTAAACTTCAATTTCAATAATCTAGACTTCTCATTTTGTTTCGTAGTGCTAGTGATTACTGTAAAAAATTATTTGGATACAATTTTTTATCGCTGATAGAAAATTGGATTTGTCAGTTTTCATTTTCGATAGTTTTTGCAGAAAAACAAACCTAAGAAATGTACAGAATTTTCCCTGAAATAATGGGAAATAACTTCAGTTAAAAAAGTATTTTGAAAACATATCGTAAAAATGTGGTATTCGGAATGTGGTAAGACTGATACTAATTGCTCGAAAATGCATTTTTGATTGTCTTGATGTATAAGGGTTACTGTATCAAACTCTTAGATTGATTAAGCAAACTTTTCTGTTTGGAAAAATATTGATATATTACTGTAAACCCTAATGATCAAACTACATCACAAAACTCAATAGATGGGTCATTGATCAAGTGCCAAGGTGTTGATTTAGGGCGGAGCTTAATGATAAAAATATCTTCTTTTGATTTATATTGGTATCCTCATATTTTTCTATTGACAGTGCTCACATTCCAGTTTTCAAGAAAAAAAAACAATTCTTACATTTAGTTCTGACTTCGAAAAAAAAACATAATGTTTCGAGTGTTGCACAAATATATCAATTACCGATGTTCTTTGAAAAACATCCTTCAAATTTTTTTCAAAAGAATTTTTTCAGATTGAATTTCTGAAAGACACCACATCCCCAATGAATCAACTCCTTCTCCTCACCACCATTGAAACATCGACTTTGCTGAACTTGGTAAGTTCCACAACACACTTTCCGTACAATTTTTAACCGGGGTTTTAATAAAAAAAACCCAGCGGCTTAGTAAATGATAGTGGCATGCCCCCCACCGGGTGATGATCCGGAAGAATCAACGGAAAATGAGCAAACAAAGTGTTGCCGGTTCGGCGAAACTGATTATCCGGTGTCTTATACGATCACATTCCGATTTTTCGGTTGCTCAAAAATTCGAACTTTCTCCTCCTGCAAAATTTTCCGGCATTTCACTGACATTAAGAAAAAAAGCTACTACTACTTTACATTACTGATATTTTCATTCTTCTACTTCTTTTTCAATTTCGGGACAATAAAAACCCGACGACGATTTTTGATTCAAGTATCGCTGGGAGCTATAAAATAGCGAAAATGATATTCGCAGATGTTCTGGTGCGTTGGCCTTTTTATGATTTTGCAAGATGATGCTTCCCCTCGTGTCACCAGGTGGCATTCTAGTCCCCCAGACTGAATATTTTGGAGCATTTTAACCCAGGAATCTCATTCCATATTCAGATATCCTGCAATTTACTCTCCCAATATCAAAACCAAAATCTCCCCCTCTCTCCCTTTTGTTCACTCTTCATTTAACCCCTTTTCTCAGATTCATTACTCTTTGTTCTTTTGCCGACTAGAAATTTAGTGCGAAATTTAGTGAGTGTCGCGTTGGGCACCAAATAATTCAGAAGCTAGAGATTCATAAACCATCTAGGCGGCCCCGACAAAACACACTGTCAGATGCGGTTATGCTAATTCAATCAAAATTTTTCGGAAAGGGGTAAAAAGAGAAAAAGAAATGAAAAGTATATAGAGAGGGTGGCAAAAATAATTTATGCGTTTTTTTTTTGGTTTTCGTGGAAGTATTAAATAACTTTTAAAGTTATTTTTTGAAAATCAGTTTTTTTTTCAGTTTAGAGTAGAGCCTGTAAAAGAAGGGCCTTCAAACTGTAAATTTTGAGTTTGATTATATCAATTTCTATGTTTGATATCTGGAAAGCGTCAACTGATAAAACAATCGTGATCTTATGATAAACAAATTATCAGTAGAAACGTTTTAAATTTTCGACTGGAACCGCGATACAGTACCAGTTAAAAAGACATGCCAAAAAATGTTCTTGTTGATTTTTGATCATTTTGACCATATTTAGGAAAGTTAGGCTATCAAGTTTCCGATCACTCTAAAAATTTTAAGGGTGTGAAACAGACCTATATCAAACAATTTAAATTCAGAGATTTTTTGAAAATTCCTAGTTTTTCAGTTATTTTCGAATTTCTGAAAGACACTTTACACGTTTTCAGTACAGAAATGTACCAAGAATAGCGTCTTTCATAAATCTCCAAATAGCTGAAAAACAAGAAAATTTTCAAAATTTTCTGATAAACCAAAAATACATATCTAGATCTATTTCACGTTTTCTAAAACTTTTAAAGTGATCGGTAACTTATCAGACGAGCCCTAGGCTTCTGATAATGGTCAAAATGACCAAAAATCACCTAAAAATACATTGCTTGTACATTTTATTGATATGTATGTTGGCTCAATTTCCAGAGTCAGAGCCCCCTTCTTTTACAGGTTTTACGGTATCAGAATACTTCCCGAAACTAATACCAATAATGCATTACCAACCAATAATCCAACTAGAAAATTTCCAAATATCATATAAACTTTTTTCTGTTTGCCAACCCCAAAGTATACATTACAATCATTTCGAACGCTGCACACTTCACCTCTGATAATCAAATAATTGGAGAACAAATAAGTGCCAAATGATCCGACTAGTTCAAAAACTTTCAAACTAGAATCCCCCTTAATGATACCAATTCTTCCCCTCTCATTCGAATAAGGAAATCACGGACCTTGTATGATCACTGCAGCAGTTCGATCATGCATGTAAATGAGAAGATGGAGAATGTTCGGGCGTTCAAAACGAATAGATCGTCAGCGTCGTGTTCTTCTTTTTCGTATATAGCAATCTTATTGTTGTTTCGTAAAAAGTTGCGATTCTGGGAGAAATGACTTTTATCGCGATTTGAATAGAATGCAATACTTCTTCGTCTTCTTCATCTCCTTTTCCAGAATATCCTATCGCACCCCGTTAGGCGATATGATACTACTGTAATCGGAAGTGAGGCGTGAAGATGAGAACTTATGAAAAGAATCTTGAGAAGTGAAACTCTATCCTAAAAAGCCCAAATTTTCCAGATCGAAGAACGCATTGGAGATATTCGGCGAATGTCGCTGGCGAAACGTGACCAGCTCAACAAACTACACCTACAAAAGCCGCCACCGGTACAGATTGTCACGCCGGAGAAGAAAAGCAAAAAGAATAGCAAGACAGAGGTGAGCAACATGGAATAAATCATACAGGAGGGTGAAAAATTGCCGACAACGTGTACAGAAGGAACCACCTCCCTCATGATTCATTAGGGGCGCTGCGGGGAAGAACAAAAAAGAACAAAAAATGGGGAAAAACTTGGTTGCATTTTTCTTTGACTGGGCTGTTTTACATACAGTATAAGATATGGACTAACGTATTTTTCAGTGGTGTTCCGGCATTTTCAGGAGACTGTAGCCCGGCTGTCAATTTTTAAACCACTTTGAAAATTTCAGAGGGTGTAAAACAGACCTGAATGAAAAAGTTTGAATTTGCAAATTTGTTTGAAATTTCCTAATTTTTTGGATATATTCAAATTTCGGAAAGACGCCCTTTTTATTTATTCAATGAAAAACTAGAAACATTAAAAAACTGAAAAACTAGAAACTTCAAAAAAATTTGTGAATACAAAATTTTCAATCTAGGTCTGTTTTACGCCCTTCAAAGTTTTCAAAGTGGTCGGAAATTTGACAGCCGAGCTTCAGACCCCAAAAATGACCAAAAAAGCCTAAAATCAACTTAAAAATCCGTTTTTCTACATCTCACAGTATGTTGGTTGCTTCAGAATGCTTTTCTGGTATTTTTGTTTTATTTTCAGATTTTTTATTTCCAGATTTCTTTCAGACAAGACTTTTTCTCTTTTCAGGCTGTAAACAAGAAATTCTAGAATTTTCTTTCACTCTTTCTGAATAAGCTCTAATTAGTCTAGAGAAAATTGTTTTCGAAATATTTTTATTTTGTTATTTTTCTTCCTAGTGATCAATTTGAATATAAACCAGCATGACGTCACCAATGGAACTGGTAGCAACAGCTGGAGAATTTCGTGAAGGTCGTCCTAGCGCCATGGGAGGTACACACCGTTATCCGGTATATGAGAAAGTTGCTTATTGAGATTTTGTTTTCTCTTTTTGGTCATAAGATTTTCCATTTTCCACTTTTTTTTTTCATCCTCGAAAGTTGGTCATAACTCTTTCTGCTACCCCCCGAGGGGCAAAAATAGGGCACTCACGTTACACTATATATTTTTCAATTTATTTCGCTGGGTTTTCCCACGGCCTTGGCTCTGAATCAAGGTTTGTGCTCCGTAGGAGTCAGCTTGGGGCATATTATCTTCCATTATTTGAACAAATTACATACACCAGAGCGAGAAGAAACTCGTCGGGAGCATTATCCCTCCATGATATGATGGCTGTTCTCACGCGAACACTCGAAAAACACTCAACTACCCGTCCTCGCGGAACCCCTCTCTTTTCTCTCTCGGCTTATATTCAAATGGCATTGATGATACGGCTTCTTTGGAAAAAGATGGTAACCATCGTTGGTCAACAAGACGTTTTTTTCGGAAACTGTACATATTGAATTCTCCAATCCCTACAACTTCTTTGTCATGTCAACATGTTTCCTTTTCCATTAATTTTTCCTCCTTGTTGTAAGAATCATTTTTGTTCTTCAGGGTTACGGTATTTCGTCTTGTCTAGCTGTAGCTGCAAATAGATTTTGTTTGATAGAGAATGTAATATTTTGAAAAGCCTCAATCGTTTAGCACCACTGCTATCTTTTTTAAAAACCGATTTGTGCTGACCCGTACCACTCGGACACTCGGGCGACGGGAGGGAAAACATGTGGAAGCACTTTTGACCGATCCACAACACAAAAAGTGAGGGAGTAGAGCGGTTAAAAATTTGCGTAGGATCTTATTCTTAGTGAGTGCCATCTGCCTTTTCCACCCACTTTGACTTCTCGTCCATCTGCATCCATTTTGTTATCAGCCACTGTGGTTTGAATATTTTTCACATATAAGATATACAAAAATGTAATTTTCGGTGGATTTTTTGGTCATTTTCAGCATTTTAAAGAGTTTGGAGCGGAGCTGACAAGTTTCGGATCACTTTGAAAATTTTGAAGGTTGTGAAACAGACCTAGATTAAAAACTTTGCTTGCACGGGATTTCATGAAAATGTTTAGGTTTTCTGAAATTTTTCGATTTCTGAAAGACATCTCTTTTTGAACTGTTCGGTACTAAAAACTTTTAAAAAAGGGTATCTTTCAGAATCCGGCAAATAACTGAAAATCTAGGACTTGTCTAGTGTTTTAGTTACTTGCCAACTTCTGAGGAAATCCCTTTTTGATCCGTTCTTGTATTGAAAATGTGAAAAAGGTGACTTCCAAAAATTGGCAATTAGCTGAATATCTAGAGATGATCCTAAAGTCCTGTTTATTCGAAGTTTTTGATTTGGGTCTGTTTTAGAACCTTCAAAATTTTGAAATTGATCGGAAACTTAACAGCCGAGCTCCAGACTCCTGAAAATGCCCAAAATAACCAAAAATCCACCGAAAAATATGTTTTTGTCTATCTTTTGACTACCCGTGATCTACTTTCTTACCCAAAAATATGGAAAGCCTCAATTTCTTATTAATAAGAGAGTAAGAGATAATCACGAGCAGTAAACCCCGTGTGTTATGCATAAATTCTAAATTTGTAGTGTTGAATCTAACTGCTTCCAAGAATAGCCATAAATTCCATCCATCATTGCCTCTAGATTTGTTATTTTTCCTCCCCAATTCGTTGACAGAAGCTGCAGCAACAACAGCCCCGCGCCTCATTTTTTACCGCGTAAATTAAAGCAGATCAATCGCGCTAATTCCTCCCTTTTTTGGAATCCTTTTCCCTTCTATTTCTGCTTCACATTTCGATTGTTTTTATTTCGGTGCTGCTTGGTTGGCTTTTCGTATCTTTTTGGGGTGGGAGGAAGTGGAAGAAAAATTGGTGGCCCCCCGGACGCTCTTTTCCGCCCCATTTTTTGCTTCTTAGGCAAAATAACCAAAAAGGATAGGCAGAAGCATTTGCCCTTCTTTTTATTTCTAAGGTGGCCACAGGAGCTTATAATTATTGCTCTTTTTTATTTCTTTTTTCTTTGAGCACCAAGAAGAATCCCCTTAGTCCCCACTGTCTTCTAGATGTATTTACAAAAACCAGAATTATATTTTTGGATTAATTGAACGCAACGAGGAGCGGAGGTTTTGGAGGTTTACTGCCACCAGATGAGTTATATAAACAGATCGGATGTCAATGCCCTTTCTCGGTCCTTCGCATTGCATTATCGTCAAATCGTACGGTCAACCGTTCCCCTCCCATCGTCTTTACCTAATCCGTCATTTAAACCATAACACACGCAAAAACTGTCTCGTTGTCTCTCACCCTCTCGCTTGTCACCACAAAAACACCTAGGGGTCCGTCCGCCTAGTCATTCCGTCGGCCTTCTGAACTGTAGAGATTTGTTGCCTCGTCGTCTGCGTCTCTTCGTCTTACACACTCTTTCTCTATCTACGCGCGCAACGCGTTCACTTGTGTTGCGTTGCCCTCCTCCTCCCGCGCGGGCCGTCCTTTTCTGCTCCGCCCTTCTCTCTTACTTCATTTTCTCCATTTTTGCGGGGCATATCGGTCCGATTTCTATCTTCTCTTGAGTTTTGCAACTTTGTAACTTCTTCTTCTTAACTTCTACTAACTTATCATTCATTTGTTAGCACTCTGGAGCCACCGACTGCCTTCATGAAGCGCACACTCCCGAGATTCTTGTCGTTCCGGCGCTCAAAGCGCAGACTCATCACTTCCGTATCGGCACCGTTGATTGTTATGAACTACAATGAGCATCAGTATGAGGTAAGTCTTGAATTGGACTTTTTTCCGTTTTTTTGTGGGTGAATGCCGCCGGTGTAGCTGCGCAAAATCAGTTTAGCTGTTTTCAATGGGAATCAAATTCCTTTAACTTCCATCTATCCGGTAGTTTCCGAAAGAAAAAAATGTAATCCAATTTTTCATTACTTTTCGTCTTCTTGTTTACTCTTTATCAAAATCCGTTGTGCTCTCTGACATTGCGCAGGGTTTAATTTAGCGGCGGGTGATGGCACAAACACAGTATTTTGCAAAAACTGGTTTCGTTTACTGATATGATGGCTGTCATCGAGGCCAAGTATCACTTTCTAGCCGCGCGCTCAGCTGTAAAGTTCGGGATTGATAACACCAAAAGCAAAAGTGCCGACTATTATTTAGCCAATTGTATATTGTACTATGATAAGGGGACTGTTAACAATATGTTTGGGAATGAACACATAGGGTAGTTTCACATGTCCTATTTAGTTCTTATCGGGAAGGGTCGCGCCAATTCAGAACGTTTTAGGGCCTGTTTATTTGCACTGTATATTATGAATTTCTGCCTCCTTCTGCCACGATTCGATTCATTTACACCCTGTTTTGGCAAATAATGTAATCTATTTCCTTTTTAATTAAGTGAGGGAGAAATGGAATTTCTTGTCAAGTAGGAAGAGATATCAGTTGCTATCGCGGGTGATGTACAGTATCGAACAATGAGAAAATATGAATTTTTCAGTAGATTTTCGGCATTTCAGGAGTCTGGAGCTCAACTAAGGATAAAACAGATCTAGATGGAACATTTTGCAATCACAAAATTCTTGAAAATTTTTAGTTTTTGAGCTATTTGTCGATTTTTGAATGACACCTGGTTTTCTACGTTATTAGGGCCAAAAAGGGTGTCTTCCAGAAATCATAAAATAGCTGTAAACTAGGAATTTTCAAAAAAATGCGTTATTGGAAAGTTTCCAATCTAGGTCTGTTTCACATCCTCCAGAATTCCCAAAGTTATCAGAAACTTGAAAGCAAAGTTCCAGATTCGTGAAAATGCTAAAAATTAGTTGATCTTATTTATCATTCTCATAAAAAAGTGTTATATCTCATCTGAGAAAACATCGGCAAACTGTATAGAGAAAGATAATTGACCCTTGGTCGAATCGTTTTGCGTGTTTATCCCTCGTACTTCCGATTATTGTTAACATTGGTGCCAACAACTTGCGTAGCTAAATCTCGAGTGCCCACCACCACACGTAAGCACAATATGTGCAAGCAACCACTCAGAGCATCCCTTTGTTTCTTAAAGATCATGAATTGGGACCTCAAGTTATGGAAATGGGAAGGAAGCGAAAAGAAAGTATTATATTCCAATATGGTTGGCGCCTTTCGCAAATGGCCCGAATCGTTTTCATTTCCTCCCCATTGTTGAAACACGTAAACCACTTTCACCACCACCTATTGATAGGCTATCCCTTTCCTTTGCGGCAGTTGTAAAACGTTTCGAAACCGTCTTTAGGTAACAGGCAGGCTATAAAAACATTTGCTTTGTACTGACACCCAGAAGAATGACACACAGAAGCAATCCAGATATGTCCAAGGGGAACTCGTTTTGTTTGAAATATATATCTATCTATCGATGATGAACGATGAAGTCGTTCTGGGGGAAGAAGAAGTTGTGGCGTTAAAAAACCGATAAAAATCTGTGTGTGTCCACAAAAACGACGATGCTGTTTGTTTTAGTACAAATACAAAACTTGGAAACTTTGTTTTCCCAAAAAAGCCTCCACATTATTGGCATTGAAGTTAGCATGATGTATAGACCCCTTTTTTGGGAGAATCTGGCGCCCAGAGGGCTATTCAAAACCGCAAAAAAGGAACTTTGAATAATTGCGGGTTGTTGAAGAATTCACGGTGTCAAGATGGAAGGTGGTGCAGAAGCACATCCGAATGCTGTGCGTCTAATTACACTCATATCCGATGTCCTTTCGATTTTTCAAGGTTTCTCTCTTTTTAGAATTTCCTTTCCTTTTCTTTCCCTTGTGATGACATAAAGAAGAGCAAGGGGAAGAATGAGGAAAAAAAGAGGAAAATAGGAGATTTAAGGTGTTTCGCTAATTGTTTGCGTTTAGAATTTTAGGGGTGATGTGCTTCTTAGCACAGCGCAAAACGGCAAGAAAAGAGTTTGAACAGTTATTCTTTTCTTGTTCTTCTTCTTCTCCCCAAAACTTCCCATTTTACCCACCCAAAACCTTTTTTTCTGAATTCTCCATGTCCATACTTCAGAAGAAGTATGGATTCTGGGGCTCGCTACTAACGAAATATTGCTTTTTGTGGACACTTGTCAAAAAGCGACGAGATAAGGAAGCTGAGAAGCTTCAAAATGAGGTACTGACACGCTTTCCATGCTGGGCCTTTCAATTCAATCTCAACACCCAATCAAATAATTGTTGTCAAACATTAGAACGCCATCAGATAAGGTCCCAAATGGGGGTGAGACCAAAATTGCAAACATTGTGTACTACTATTGTTGCATTTGCCATAATGAGCACTCGTCGTGCAGAGGCAAAATGTGTTAAAAAGACCCAAGGGACGCGTATGGCGCACTTCATTGTCGATTATTAGCCGCCATTTTGGAAATCCTCCCAGAAGCTTTTAGGAGACATGAATCATGAGGGAGGACTAAATACTAAAAAGAAAGATATAGAACTACGAAAAGTTGAAAAAAAATATTAATCCCCTCAGGTTTTCCAGCACGACTCCAAAGATGTTCCAAGCTGCTCAGGAGACTCCACACCGGCCGGTGGACTTAGCCCAAGACGTGACACCCGTGAAGTGACCAATGCTTATGATGAGATGGTAAAAAATCCATTTTTGCTACTCTCGAAACCTACTTTCAAATTTTCAGATTGCCACTGAAATCAGTTACGTCGCCGATCTCAAAGAGGTTATCATCCACTACTTGGAACCGTTCGAGGCAGTCGAGAACCAAGCAAGTCTGCCAGATTCGCTTCGAGGCAAGCCAGACTGTCTTTTCGGCAACGTTCGTGAGCTCTACAAATTTCACCATCGAGTAGTTTTGGAGGATTTGGTAGCGGCGAGATCAACGGCAGAGATGTGCAGAGTTTTGATGCAGCATCGCAATCAGTGAGTTCAAAAATACAAGCATCTGTCCCAAACATCTAAACTTTTTTAGGATCTATCTCACCTACCGTACCTACTGCCAAATCCACGGATCCAACCAGAAGGTTCGAGACTCTGTCAAAAACCATCCATTCTTCAAAGACTGCCAACGAAAAGCCAATCACAACATGGATATGAGTTCCTACCTTCTCAAGCCAATCCAACGCATCATGAAGTACCAACTACTCCTTGGAAACATTATGGATGACTGCCCAGCAGATGTGCGAGACGAGGTGGCAAAGACTCGCGACAGTATGGTAGAGCTACTCAATCAAATTGACGCCTCCATGCAACAGCTACACATTTCTGGATACAATGGTGACTTGAAGTCGCTCGGACTCCTCCGTCTTCAAACCGAATGCGATGTTTACACCTACAACCGTAAGAAGAAGGCCAAGTTGTCACGTGCGCAGAAGAGATTCCTGTTCTTCTTCGACGGAGCTGTCATGTTCTGCAAAAAGCGAGTTAGCAATCCAGCCACTACGTTGAACTCGGAGCCAGAGTATTTCGAGCACAAGTTTTGCATTCCGGTAAGATTTTCCTTTTGTTGATTCAATTTTAATTTCGCTGTGATTCCAGATCATCTCGCTTGGATACGACACGTCATCTCGCAGCAGCTCAAACCGTTTTGAAGTTTGGGATGAGGCCAAGACTGACGCATATGTCATTGAGACCATTGATCCAGCTGCCCGTAGCAAATGGATCCAACGTCTTGGAAAGAGCGAATCGTCGCAGGATGCTTGGCTTGAGAACAGACAACGGCCAAAGAGCTGGGCGAGCACTGTGTCCAACGAGAGCTCTTGCTCGTCGAGCACACGCGAATCAGATAGTACTGATAGTGCGATGGACACCAATGGCAACACGCAAACCACTCAAGTCAATGTGCCATATTCGCCAACGATGGATAGTCAGCTTGATTTGACTGTAAGTATAAGAAATATTTTTAGATTGAATTTTCAGAAAAAAACGTAGCTATAATTAAGCGTATTGGTTCAAAATACAGTACCGGCCAATAAGAACGTAATTTTCAGTTGTTGTCGGTCATTTTGATCATTTTCAGGAGTCTCTAGCTCGATTTTCAAGTTTCCGATCGGTTTGAAGAGTCAGGAGGGTACAAAACAGATTTAGACTGAGCACTACGCATTCACAGAGCTCGCTGAAATTTCTTAAATTTTCGGTATTTACTTATTTCTGAAAGATGATCTTTTTGGCCCGTTTCTGTACTGTGAACGAGAATTTTTCAGAAATTGGCAAATAGCTGAAAAACTGGAAATCTTGGAAAAAATTTCGAATGCAAAGTTTTCAACCTAGATCTGTTGCACCCTCTAAAATTTTTAAAGCGTTTGGAAACTTGCGAACCAGTTTCCAGACTCTTGAAAACAGTCAAAATGGTCGTAAATAGACTGAAAATGTGAAATTTCTGGTCCCATTTCCTAATAATTCCCTATTTCCAGATGGACACTACACCACTTCGAACAGCTGAAATTAACAACGAGGTGGAGCTTGTCGACAGCTGTTAAACCCGGTTTTCTTGTAAATTAGTTGCCTATTCTCCTTTCAAAGACTTTCCCTGTAAAAAACGCCATCCCACCACCCCAATCATTCTACCCTGTTCTATGTTCAAAAATCCCCGAGACAATATTTCTGCTATTTTTTTCATCCCCATTTTAAACACAACCCTCTCCCACGGTTTGCGGGTCCCACTCAGCCACCATCACTAGCTAGAAAACAAGATTCTTTCTCATGTAACCATGCCACTCACCACCGATTCACGGTAAATGCAAAAATGCAGAGTTTCCAAGATACTCTGTCTAGACAATTATTGTGTTTTGACACTCACCCACCAACCCCCACTGATTGATACATTCAAGTTTATATAGTTTTATTTTGTTCCCCCCCCCGGTTATCAGCCGGTTTTGTGAGTCTGTACGTGTCTCTTTTTGTTCATTAGTTTCACCCCCCGAACAACAACCTGCTCCATTTTCTTGAGTATTCCCAACACTTTCTCAAAGTATGTTTTTGTGAATGATGAATTTTTGTATCTTATTTCTTTTCCCCCAAATAAACTTATTGTTTATTGAATCAATGTTTTGAGATTCTTACAATATTGGAAATCTAGGGGTAACAGAACAAAAAAAAACCTAATATCAGAAATCAATTGATTTCTGATAAAAGCCTACATTACCGTAACTCCTGTATTAGAAGGGTCCTCCGAGAGAAGCTTGGAAAAATAGAAGAGCCGGCGTTTCTAATACAGATTTGACGGTAGGTAAAGTTTGAGAATTTTTTTTCAGATATCGTGTAAGTGCAATAAAAGTGCTCCCTAAATTTGGGCTAATTTGCCTAATTTCTTCTGAAATATATTAAAAAGTAGTCAACTGACAAAGTACTTGCTATAATAACGAAATGACTTTGTCAATGAATTACTTTTCGATATCTTTCACATGAATCTAGATAAATTGGCTGAAAGTTCAAAGTTAGGGTTCATTATATATGAATTTTAACTGAATATGTTTTTCTCAGTAGTTCTGTTGAAAAGACGGACCCGTAAATCATATTTTCTTCCAAATTCAAATTCTGAGATAACTTGAGAAATAAAATAGAAGAGTTTAGGGCTGGATGAGTTGAACAAAATGGTGTTAATTAATTGTTCTTGAACTTTTTATTAGTTAAAGTGAAAATAAATTCTTCGAAGTTTTGGTATGCATTTTGACGTTTCCTAATCTTTTATTTTCCTCCATCATTAAAAACTGACAGTAAAGATTGAATGCTAAGCTAGTTATTTCAAGATTTCTTCACAGATATGAACATTTTTAATCGACAATTTTTTTAATTCTCAAAGTGTAGTATCCATTCGCAAATTTCAATAAACGGAGAATATGACTTTTCCCCTTTTTTATATACAGGGTGGCTAATAAATATTGATACACATTGAAGACGTCATAACTCGTTCAAAAATCATTCGAAATTGCTGAAATTTTAACGAT
Source organism: Caenorhabditis nigoni (assembly GCA_027920645.1). Lineage (NCBI taxonomy): Eukaryota > Metazoa > Nematoda > Chromadorea > Rhabditida > Rhabditidae > Caenorhabditis > Caenorhabditis nigoni. The sequence continues at coordinate 5,299,037 of CP115869.1, forward strand.
AAATTATTGCAACGATAGAGATTCAAAATTTAACAATAGTTTTCGAATCTTCCACCATCGGCTTTGATGAGAGCTCGTTTCCTTCCGGACAAGAGTCGATCTCGGCACGCAGGCTTTTTGGTTGAAGATACTCCCATAATTTCTCGTGAGCAACCAGGAAAGCATCCAAACTTAGGTAATATTCCGTGGAGACCCTTTGGCTAGAATATCCTTGAATGGCATAGTCTAATTGGTTCAAATCCGGCGACGGTGCCTGCTTTTCTGCAACCTATGCCAACTCCGGAAAATTGCCCTTGAACCACTGCTAAGTGTCTTCGGCACGCCCCTTGGCTTAGATGCAAATTTTTTACTTTTTTACAAACGGTGTCGAAGTCAGAAGAAGTAATTTGGCTGGTTTTACCGTTCTCGTCAGCCTCAACAGCAAATATTTCATCATCAAAAAACGAAAAAATGGCTTGAAACTTGCTAGCGTGCCACCGAGGAGGAGTTGTCCTTTTTCCTTCCGAAACAGCTGGATTTTCTTCGTCAGGAACGCCGCCTCCTGTTTTCGATAAGAATGGAAGTATAGCTTCTGATTGGCGATAGTTTCTATCAATTTGTGACACATATTGAAGTCGTTGACCATCTTTCGGGGGCTCTTTTCCGGATTTTGACGGATTTTCTCTCGGCCAGCTTTAACGACATCTGGAGTGGTCATGGTGGTTGGATGACCAGTTTTTGGACGGTCATCCAGAAGCTCGAATCTCTGGTAACGTACATTAGTTCTTTGAACCGAGATTCTTCGCGCGTTGAGCTTTTTGCAGACGTCCGAATTGGTCTTTGCGTAACTAACACTTCAATTATCGATGTATGGTTCGGTAAAGCTTGAGCCATTTCTTTCAAAATGGAAAATGAGACATGAAACTTTGCAAATATGTAAAAGAAGATGTAATTAACAAGATTTTCAAAAAATACCCCCATTTCCGCTTCTATGCAGGCGTGTAAGTTAGCGCAAAGTTGTGTATCAATATTTATTAGCCACCCTGTAACAGTGATGCTTTGAAACTGGAAATCACAAAAATTATAATTCGAGCCCCTTATCTGTTGAGTAACTATTTGTGTCCATAACTGTTTTTCTGATTTTCTGCTGTAAAACACATTATTCCATTTTTTCATTTTTTTTTTCATTAGGATGATTGCTGATCCAGTAATTCAATAGTGATCTTTCTTTATGGACAAAATCTATTCAAAGTATCTATATTCCAACCTCTCACATGGGTGTCCGGAAATGTAAAAAGGATTAACAACGAGAAGAGCCCCTAATCTTTCTCCGCTCATATATCAACCATCCGCATGATACCAAACGAGGAGCATCTAGATTTTCTTTCGAATAATAGCTCTTCTTTGAACCATATTTTCATAAGTAATTTAGAATTTTGTAAACTTTTCCAAGTTTGTTAAATTCAGCTATGCAATTTGTTCAACTTTTCTGAAAAATCGTGTACAGTTTCATATACCGTATTTACTCTAATAGCAGCCCATGGGCTTCTATTTTTCAATCTCTCTATCCGGGTGGGCTTCTATTAGAGGTGGGCTTCAATTAGAGGGTGGGCCTCTATTTTTCAACGATTGAATTTCCAAAAAATGTTTGTTCAAAAAATCAGAAATTTGACAATTCGGAAGCTAAAAATTCTGAAATTCGGTGCTTTGTTTCAATTCGAAGTTTTCATTCTGCTATTCAAAATCCCAAATTTTCAAATTTATGAATTTCTGAGATTCCAGAATCTCAAAGTTCAATATTCAGGAACTCTGTTGATCAGAAATTGAAAATTTTAAAAACTGAGAAGAAGCCCATGGGCTTCTATTAGAGGGTGGGCTTCTATTAGAGGAAATACGGTAACCTCGGAATTTCTGAAATGTCCCATTTCCTAAGAATTATTTTTTATTCATATGAACAAATTAGATACATATGGACTAGATTCGTTCTGAATAAATCTAGGAATTTGTGAATTTTGACACATAAAGTCCCATCAGGGATCAAAGCCATTCAAATTTGTACCAAGAATTGAGAAATTTGTGTCTGAATAATTTGTGCTTTGTGTTTTCTGATTCTATTTTTCGCTAATACTACCACAAACTGCTTGACTGAAAAACAAGCCACTGATAAATAAAATAGTCAAAACACTTCTCTGAAAAACAACTACCATATTCCTCAATAAGCTCCAAACAGGGGGTTGCTTTCAACCGAGATACGAGGAAAAAGTTATCTTATCTCTCTCTCTTCCATTGATTTTTTCTCGAAAGTACCCAGAAAATTCTCCAAACCTGATTTTGTTCCTAACAATACGTACAACAATTTTCACTTCTTCTCTCAATAAAATCGGACAATTATCATGTCACCCATCTATAGATGTGGATGTGTTTCTGAGATTTTCTTTGAGAAGAACGATTTCAGTGACCCTCAGAAAATTCAAATTAAGGCAAAACAAAGGCAATTTCGGTCGGTCGGGTAGGACTTGTCAATTAATTCTAGACCTAGAGAATGGGGAATTAAAAGACGCCATTAACTTTTATTCTTTCAAAGTTTCTTTTTTCTGGTGGAAGTTCGTTGGCTTTCGAAAATAAGGAAAAATTAATTAAATGATGAAGAATAATTAAGTCAATTTTGTCTGAAATTCGATCGCCGGGTGTCAAAAACCAGTTAATCACTTACCTCTGAACTAAAAATTTATTAAACTTTCATCTTGACAGGTGAAAATAATATTCTGTTGTTTCAATGTCCTAACGATACATAATCAGGAAATTTCATCCAACATTGAATCAATTTCAATTTATATTTAGCTGTTGAATATAAGTATAACCATCTAAGGACCCCCTAACCGTCATATTTGACCTAATATGTTTCATTTCTCGTAATATATTTTTTAAATTGCTGTACTGACAGAATATTTTCAATACAGTGATAAGATTTGCATCAGTTGACCACTTTTTCATATCTTTCAATGTAATCGAGAAAAGCTGGGTCACAGTTTAGATTCTCCCCTTTCACCCTAACTAATTTTAAAAAATTTCACCCTCGACAGGCTCAATTATCTCAATTCCTATAAGAGATATCAAAACATTTTCAATTGATAAATTATTAAGCATGATATCACCAAGATTTTATCTGTTGACGACTTCTTGATATCTTTCACGAAAACAAAAAAAAATATATTTCTTCCTACCGTATTTTCACCCATAAAAGTCCATTCTTTACGAGCAATTTGAGCTTACTTATCTCGGTTCCTATGAGATATATCAGCAATTCGTCCACTAATGAAATATTAGTGTTATTATGACAAACAATTTATCAGTTGGAAATTTTTACTATTTTTCGAAGCAACCAAGATAATCGAGCTAAAATGCATTTATATGGTTTTCTTATATTAGAGTAATTACAGTAACAGTTTTGAATTTCATGAGCCATTTCAAAAAAAAATTTTAGAAAAATTATTCAGTCATTGAGAGTAGTATATTTTTGATTTCGATAATGGTGCAAACAATTCCTGAATATTTTGGAAAACTCAAAAAATGAGTTTCAAAAGTTTCACAGTGGACGCTTTCAAAATATTTAATTTATTTTTTCAAACTTTAACACTGGTCAGAAACCCTAAAAAATAGCTGAAAAAAATTTGAAAAAAAAACCGAAAAAACTGCTCAATTCTCAGTTTTCCCATCTCACGAAAATGTCACTTAGTAACTCTATTATGTCGTTTTTTCTTCATTCGTTCTTCTTTTTTCTTCGTCTCAGCCCAATGTTCTCGACTAGCAGCTTTCTCTTCAGTTGCCCCCCAGTCGCCTCGGAATCGTCGTCTTTCTCTTCCGCTCTGTTTCTCCGCACTCGCCCAGTTGCCACCTCGCATCCCTCGTTTCGCCCCATCGTTGTTCGCATTTTCTGCCCCCGCACCCTTTTCGCCCCGTTTCTTCCATTACACCAACCACAGAAAATGTTTCATTGCACTACTACTCGTCTTCTTCATAGTGTCTTCTTTTTCTTTTTCTTTCTTCTTCTTATCCGTCAGTAGCCGTCCATCTCCTGATAATATCGGACAACCAAAAAGTCGATATTCTTGACCATAGTAGTCGTTGAATTAGTCCGTACGGGCGGGGCGGACAGTATGTTTGGCGAGGACAATGGTCCTCACCTCATATAGTCCGAACAAATAAAACATTCGGGTTCTCTTTTCCGTTATTCTTCTGCCTTTTCTTCTTCAACATGACTCACGTGAACTAATTCTGTCAATTCCGCGGCCTCCCGGAGTGTTTTACTTGTCCCGACAGCTCATGTGATCCTCTTGATGTGTTTCAACCCGTTTTCCTTTTTATTCGACTACCACAATCGTCTTGTTAAATTTTTAAAACATTTTCAGGTAATTTTGCACTGTGATTTATTTCTCTTCTCATCTAGTCATAATATGCGATAATCATGAATATGTCACAACAGCTTAAGCGGAAAGGTATTGACGGTGGTCAGTTTTCGAGCTAATAATGATTCCACTCATAATAAATTTATTGCAGACAATGAAAAGCCCATTGAGCAGTTTCTTCTTTCCAAACGGTCCCGCACAAACGACCCCACAGGGTTAGCAATTGGCACATTGGCTCCAGCCGCCAAGGCACTCAACAGAGAAGATGCATTTGTGCTCAGAATTAAGCCACTTCATCTTGAGATGCCAACTGCGCACTTTGACCACGATGACTTGAATGAGCGGCTCGACAAGTACAGTAGTAACAACTCGGGACGTAACGACTTCAGAGGCAACGACTTCAGAGGCAACGACTTCAGAGGGAACGATTTTAGAAGTGGCAGGAATACTGGCATCTACGGTGCCAATCACTACGAGAGGAACAGTTTTGGGAATAATCACTACGGTAGTGGCAGCAATCACTACAGTGGAAGCAGTAGTAGCAGCAGTAGTAGTCGCAATAAGAAACCAGATATGATATTGGATGGATATGGAAATCGGCCGATTTATCTTCTGCAAAACTTATCGGTTTTCGATGATGAGAGTGAATTTCGGAAATATTTCAATTTGCTGGATCTCAAAAGTGATGAAACGTCAAAGTGTGCAGCAGAGGTAATTTGGAGAGTGGCGTGTTGTTAAGTTTTAATAAAATCAAATCAACCCTGTTTCGAAAAGAACTAGATAAGAAACAACTAGAGCTAATCGAAAAAAATGACTTTTTCAAAGTTTCCTTAATTACAATTTCATTTGATTATAATCTCAAATTCAGGACAAATTTTATTGAGAATTTGAATCAAACCTCCCTATACCTGGAAATTTGTTTATTTTGACTTATCTTCATCGAATGTTTAAAATTCCTCAAGTTTTTTGAACAGCATAAGGTTATACTCTCATTCAATTTAAGGTTTTTAGTGGTCCTAAATAGTGAAAAATGTAGCAAAATTCACTTAATGAAAAAATTTTAAATCTAATAGTAGTTCCCCTTAACTATGAACTTCGCCGTAATAGTTGCCCACTCTATCAGTGCACGCTTAACTCAATTAGCTCGGTTCCTTCAAAACATATGTAAAATCTTCAATTGATAAGTTATATATCAAAATGTCATCAATAACTTATCAGTTGACAATAATTCGATATTTCTCACAGGAATGGAAATAATTGAGCTCAAAGGGCAAGTATAGAATGAGCTTTAATCAGAGAAATTTTAGAAAATATAGTTTCAAATTTTTGAATTACGTTAAAATTGGTCTTTTTGGATTTGTGTTGAATATTATTGGTTTATCTCAAAACGTATTGTTTGAAATATCTCCTTTCCAACCACTCTAATATAAACAATTCCAGGCAAGACGACGTCTCCGTATGACAAACGTGCACCATCTGATCTGTCCACAAGAGAAAATGTTCCTAACCACTGCATGCGACTATTTCGGTGCTGATTATGATGATTTGATGGACTATATCGAGTCTGTTGGAGAGAGCGTTAGTTTACGAAAGCTCTAACATCAAAACTTCTTGTTTTTCTAGCGAGATAAGCAAATAATCGTCGATCACAGCTACTACAAATTGTTTATGCACACTTTAAAGATGTTCTACTACACTGATAAGGGCTGGCGCTTTCATCTCGAATTCGACGAGTTCTTCTGTGGACATTTACGGAAATATCGAGAGCCCATTATTGAGCAAATGACTACAAACTATAACAATGGTAGGAGCAAACGTTATATTAAGATAAATTTGGTATTTTTCAGCTAAAAAAGCGGCTCAAGAACATAGAGAAAAGATGGCGGCCAGGAGAGCAGCCCTGGAAATCGCCATTGCTGACATTCCAGAAATTGAAGAAATCTCATAGAATTGTTTTTTTTCTTCCAGTTTTTTTTATATTTTTTACATGCGTTTTGACAACGAATCTCTCTAAAAAATGCCTATGCCACATGCAAAACACATTTTACAAATTTTTATTGATCCAAAATAAAACATTTTCAGTCACAGTTTGTAAAAGAGATACAGAAATACATCAGCGAAAAATTTCAGTGTGATAAGAAAAGAGAGATGAGAAAGAAGAGATGAAAAATAAAATTATGATAGGAACATTGAATTAGCAAGAAAGTGGTTCGGGTTGCTCGTCATTGAAATCCTCGGAATAATTTCCATGTTGGTATTGGATGAGCATGGTTCGCTCGAATTCAGCTTCCGGGAGATGCTCGAACGGTATGAAGCCAGCGATGACGTGAGCGATTTTGAAGCTAAGATTTTGTTGGAAGTATTTATACATCTCGATGTAGTTCCCAGCGTGGTGATGCTTAGACTGAAAGGAAATTTTATGAAAATTGGAAAAAGCACAAAAAGTCCAAAGCGCCTTGTCCGAAATCGTATCGCAAAGGACTCCGAGAGTATCAGATATACATACCTCGAATACTCTAACCTAAGGTCACCCTAAACGAGTACTTTGAGCAAAATTATCTCGGTTTCAATTTTCTCTGGCCCGGAGTCCTCTGAAGCAAGAATTCTGGGCTTTTTCCGGAAATAACGGTCCCAAAGCGGGACCGTCGGTCCCAACAAATTGCGACAACGGTCCCAATGTCCCGAGAACGGTTCAAACGTTTCGACAACGGCCCCAAGGGTATGACAACTTTCCCAAGGATTCGACAACGGTCCCAAGCAGGCTTAATCTGAAAACCCTATTGGAAAAATCGGAAATTGTAATTTTTGTTTCAAATAAGAAACACATTTCAACAATAAAACCGAACATTTTTCTGATAATTTAGAATTCCAGAACTTTTTTACTGGTTTTTTTCAGAGCGATTTTGGTCTATAATTATATGCTTAGGCTGAAACGCCTTGTTCACATCAGTACCGAAAAACGGCGTTTCGGCCTGAGCCTACAATACAGGATACGTCATATTTTTTAAACAATTCCTGTGAAAAATTACTGAAATTCCCAATGATAAGAAAATTGTTAAATTTTCCGTTGGATTTGCAAAAGACCATTCCTTTTTTCTGTATTCGGGAATAGGGTTTCCAGATTAAGCGTGGTTGGGACCGTTGTCGTACTCTTGGGACCGTTATCGGAACTTTGGGACCGTTCTCGGGACATTAGGACCGTTGTCGCAATTTTTGGGACTGGTGGTCCGATGATAGGACCGGCGGTCCCGTTTTGGGACCGTTCTTCCCGGAAAGAACCGAATTCTAACAAGGGTTTTTGGACCGTTGTTATCAAAAACTCACAGTCTTCCAGTACTCCAACTTGGCTTCTATATAAACCTTGGCTTTTTCCAACTCTTCCTCTTTTGTCAATTCTAGCGAAGTTTGAGTGCGATGGAAATAATCGATATCATTGGACAATTCCGCCATTTGCTGGGTGTAATGATTGTTTGCTAAAAAATATCAATGTTTTTCATTATTATTATAGAGCCTAAAAGCTCACCAATGACTTCGAGGTTCAGATTTTTTAGAATATATTCCTCAAGAATTTGCTGATTGTCTTTGTAGATCTCATAGATGCGATGAGCTTCAGTGCCAGGTTCGGTGACTTCTGACGTCTTCAAAATTCGGAACAGTATCTTCAGCTCCACATCGTTCAGTGGCAAGTTTTCCAACTGTTCCGGCTCCCTTGCTGGCTCCTCTTGTTTGTTTCCCAACGCACCTTCAAGACCTGGAGGCGGGTAGATCTTGATTCGGCTCTCAATCACTTCGACCGCCTTGGCTGCTAGCTGCAATTGTCGGAGTCGATTCAACTCAATCAAAGCCTGTTCACGTCGTCTATCCCCTTCTTCCTCAGCCTTCCTGGCTTGTTTCTTCATCCGTTTGATAGCTCCTTTTGACAAGTTTTTATGTTTCTTCCACTCCGGAACTGGCACTTGAGCTTGAGCCATTTCTGTCGCTGACTGGATTAGCTTTGATTCCAAGGTCATCAAGTTCAACCTAGTAGCATCGTCCATCGCATCAGCTCCATCTGCCATTTTCATCACATCCACATTATCCAACGCCTCTCTCACTTGTATGCGTGCCAGGTTGATGTTCTTCGACAGAGTAACATTGCACGCTGCTCCAATGACAGAATCATCTTCCACCAATATCTCATCCACGTCCAGTGAAGCTTGGTTATCGTTGCTAGAGCTTTGCGCATTCTTGGTTTTTTCGTCCTCCTTGGATTCGTCGTCGGTGCTCTCACCTTCGGCAGTGCAGTCTGGTGCCTCCAGAACTTCGTAGATAATTGGTACTCCATTATCGTAACCAACGATGGCGTTTGATAAAATTGCGGATAGTGAGACTGGCACAGCATCACCCGATCCCGATCCAGTGGCGGCTGTGAGATTTGGCCTGAAAAACGAATATAAGAATTTTTTATTTCAGTCTTAATATCTGAACATCAGAGCTTTTTGAAATTTTTGAAATTCGAAAGGAGCGATGAAAGAGAAAGCTTGTGGCCGAGACAAAACATTTTTAAACAATTTCATAAGGCTTATGTCTTGATTCCCATCCATTTATTGGTTTTTTCACATTGAATTTTAGAAAAAAAACGAAAAGAGATCCTACGAAAAACATATTTACGGAAATTTTCGTTTCGCGACCTCCGGCCACGGCCAGCCGGGATTTCTCTTCCACCGCTTTTATTTTTTAACATCGGAAAATTGTTCAAATATCATGAAATAAACAGATTTTATCGAGTAACGTTTGAACTGAAAAAAAATGAGAGACGTTCTTAGGCTTTGATAATTCTAAAAATCATGTTTTGTTTGATATTCTTATATAGTATTTCTTCTAAAACCCAACTCACGTTGATGTCATCTCCAGATCCTTCGGTTGGTTATTCTTGCTTTTCTCCAGTTGTATATCCTTTCTTTTTTCATTAATTTCTGAATACAAAATCCTTCTTTCAAAAAGACCGGCTTTCCGAGCCTTCAACAGAACGCAAATCATTGAACGAGTATCTTTATCTACGTTTCCAAAAGTTTTCCATCCGTTTATGACCGTTTCCAGGTACTGTACTTGCTGCTTGATTTCTTCATTACATACTTCTGAAACATTCAAAAGTTTAATCGATTCTGAAAAGTTTGTTCACCTTCTAAAACATCATCTTCTAGGTTTCTCACTGATTCGACCAAATCTGATGGCGCTTCGAATATTAATGTGCGCATATCTGCAAGAAAGGTATTTGATAGCAAGCCGCAAAAATATCTTTTCAGTAAAATTGGACTTTCAAAGGGTGCACAAGTAGATATTGAGAGACATGAGACGCAGCGTGTTGAAGGAAAAAAATAAGTGGAAGAGGGAAAAGAGTCACAACACACACGCAGCTTTTCCAACACGGGGAAGGGGGGAGCTCGTTTCATATAAGGGGGGCCGACGGGTGGTGGCGCCACATCAGAGATAACACACGAATATAAGAGAGATGAGGAGACGTGCGCTTGCAAGTGAGCGAGGAGAAGAGCTCCTTGAGCTCCTCCACGGGCAACACGGGCTTATTCCGAATGCGTTTTTGACATGAAGAAGGCAAAGAAGACGCTTCGCTTTGTACGAAGAGGTGCCATGTGTGTCTGGCGACGGCGGCTCCGTTTTCGTTATGAGAAATCGAGAGTCAAGAAACTGGATAGAAAACGAACCGCGGAAATTTAATCAAGTTTGAAAAGAGGCGAAGGGGCAGAAGCAATAATTCTAGCTAGTTTTCAGTTTGGATTTCTGGGGGCACAAAAATCAGACGAGGCCGATTCAAGTAAAGCAAAAAAAAGAGAATTTAAAAAAATTCCAGTAAAAAGTCTGATGTTCCCTTTCAAAGGCGGAAACCAACAGTATAAAACCAAATGATCTGAGAAAGAGAGAATCCTGACGTGGAGGACAAAGAGTCTAGTCGTCGTTTCTTTACTTAACTACCTGCATAATGAGGCTATTCAAAAGATGGTCAGTCATGTGGTATAATGTACTTCTCATCTTTCGAATTTCAACCTTTCTGATCAAACATCAGTTTTTTTTCTGGTTATTCCAGATTTGTGAATTAAAGTTCAGATGCACTTTAAAAGTATTTATCCGGAGTGAATGATCAATTAGTGGGAAGAAAGCACGAAAAAAATTTTCTCGAAATTTCGTTCATATACGCTTTTCGAGTATCTGAATTACTTGACCGAACGTTGAAGGCGCCAGCTGAACTACGGTATCACAAGCCGAGACGGCCGAACGATGACAGATACGCATTTTTTTGAACATAATTAAAAAAAAACTGCCACGTCAAGTTGCACACCGTAATCCTTTAAACTACATCTCAGTTTTAAAGTACAAAACAATTGATTAAAATTTCAGAAAATACGAAAAATGAGAAACTAGCTGCTATACACTAAAAGTAATTCCAGTCTCTGCTTGTGCCTAGATTACATTTTTTTTTCATCTCGAGCAAATTAGTAGACATATCCACACACATACTCCGCCTACTCGCATTTCTAGCGCCAATTAGCTTGTGAGAAAGAGTCAAACGAAGACTAAACGCTATATACGACAAAAAATATAGGTTGGAAGGGCTAATCGAAAGAGAATCGAACGAAAATTGGTCTTCATCAAGATCCAAATGAAATAAGGTCATCTGTCCTTTGCGAGCAGGTGTCGTAAGGATTGTTTTTTTTCACTTCATTCTATTTCCAAAACTGAAGACAATTTGGCAGATGGCTAGAAGAAAAATTGTAGAGTAGCATCTGTGCGTGATGTTCGAATTCCATTTCCAGTGAGGACGGAAAAAAATGGAGAAAAGACGAAAGACAATCCGTCAAACTAACTACCGTTTAGTGGGTCTTTTCCTTCTTTTGAAAAAAAATGCGAAACAAAATACGAAAAAGGTCGTTTTGAGATCGATCCGCGACGACGGGGCAAAAAAGTAAGACGAAGACGACGATGCGGTGAACTTTATGAACATTTTTATACAATTTGATTATTAGAAATTTGTATTTTAAGAGTACTGGCAAACAGGGAATGAACAGAACAAACTGGGATGTGGAGAAAATATACACTATACAATTGAAAACCCATGGTAAACGGAGAAAAAAGCTTTTACAGTAACACGAAGAGCATGAGAGAAGGTGAGAGTGGTATTCCCGAACGTTATGGTTGTGGTGTTTGGATTGTGATGATGGCAAGAAGAGTGAATCGTGGAGGTGGTTCTGTAAACGCTGTATATGGTGTAGTTGAACCACAAATTTCTGAGAATAGTTGAAACACAAGTTTCTAAGAATTTAAAAAAAATCTATTTCATTATTCCAAAAATTCTTGGGAATTCTCAGAATCCAAAATCTTGGATAATTTGGACTCGGAATATTGCTTTTAAACTTTCGAGTCATAAAATCGTGGGGGTCAGAATCTCGCAAAAAGATGATATTCGAGTCATCAAGTCTGGAAGCTTAGTTCCGGCTCGAAGACTGAAAAGCTTGAGAGTTTGAAAGCTCGAATGCATGAATATTTGAAGGATTGAAGCCTGCAAGCCTGCCGTCAAGCCTTCAAGCCTTCAAGCCTTCAAGCCTTCAAGCCTTCAAGCCTTCAAGACTTCAAGCCTTCAAGCCTTCAAGCCTTCAAGCTTTTAAGCCTTCAAGCCTTCAAGCCTTCAATCCTCAAGCCTTCAAGCTTTTAAGCCTTCAAGCCTTCAAGCCTTCAAGCCTTCAAGCTTTTAAGCCTTCAAGCATTTAAGCCTTCAAGCTTTTAAGCCTGCAATCAGCAAGCTCTTGAGCCTGCAACTCTGCAGGCTTTCAAGCATTTCAGCTTTTCAATCGTCGAGCCTTCAAGCCAGCAAGCAAGCCTGATATCCTGCTATCTTTATCTTGCTGGCCTTCTAGCTTCAACACTTTCAAGCTTTCAAGCTTGCTAGTTACCAAGCTCGCTATCTAATTCTTTAAACATTCACAGCTTCCGAGTCGGCTCATCTGTACAAAGAAAACACTCACCAAGTCAATGTCTTCGACGAAGCCTGTTATTTCGAAACAGATCGCCGTCCTGATCGTCATTATCAGACTGTTCAGCCTCCTCATCCGTTCCGATACCCGACGAATCAGTGTCGCTGGCATGTCCGAAAACAAAACCACCTTGATCCATTTGTATCTGTTCAATCGGTACCCAGTGTTCCGGATGAATGAGCTCATTGGGTGGTGGTGGATCTGAACTTTTTTTTCTCTAGACCATCAATGATAGCTCAAGAATTACCGAATAGAAAGTTGTGCCTGGGTCCCTCTCTCGCGTTCAGTGCATTAAGGTGTCCTCGAATCTCTCCATAAAGTACAGGGTCGTTCTCCATAAACGGTGGAATCGGATTATAGTTGACGAAACCTCCTGGGAACACTGGTGGCTCCGGTCGAACTGGCAACCTGCGAAGCATCTCAATGTTGTCCATGTTCTGCCCGAACTCTTGCTCTGGGAGTTGTATTGGCGCTTCATCCACTTCCATTGGTTGCTCTCCGTCGTCATCTCCCATATCCTGTTGATTGTCACCCTGGTTATCTCCAGACATTAGTTTTGCCTGAAACGGAGCACGCTGGGTTAGAAAAGAAACAATTAGCAATTAGAAGGTACCACAGAAGTGTGCCTCAAAGCATTGTGTTAGAAGAAAAGAGAAATAAAAGCAATATTTTCGAAAAAACAATATATTGCATTGGGATTTAAAAAAGCAGAACACTTTCGGGATGGGGGGAGACAAGAACATGAAAATGAATTTTGAAAAAATAATTTAATCAAAAAGGGATCAAAACTATACAAGTCATAAAAAGGCATTTCAAAACCAAAGGGGAGGGGATCCGAATAAAAATTGTTGGGCAAAAAAAGAAGGCATTGCATTTGGAAGGAAATGAGAAAAAAAGGGAAATTTTCCCAATATTTCAATGTCAGTGTGTGTGCGCTCTAGCGAGAAGAGGATGAAGCAGCGGAGCCGGTGATGTGTGCGAAGTGGAAGTAGGCATCGTCGGTTGATGTTGCCATGGATCGTTTTGCCGGTGGCTCATCTTCCATCGAGTGTGACATTCTTCTCTTGGTTGCAGTTGACTGAGCTCTGGAAGTTAGGGATTTTTTGTTTGAGACTTGGATAGTGAACAGGCAAATAGTTCAAAGGGTGGGATGTACAATATCCGCGGTACGAAGTTCAAACTTTTCTCGATATTGCACCCCAAATTGAGAATTTTGTACCTAATTGACATGGGACTTACTCTGTGAATTCAGTTGAAGAAGCGGAATTTTGAGAAGAAGAAGTAGCTTGAGTGCTCTCGGAAGACGATGGTGCATTGGCGTGTCTGTAAAATTCATGATTGTTGGAAGATGAAAAGTTCAGAAAAATTGATAACAGGGAAAATCATTTTTGTGTTTCATTGCCTACTATTGACTTAATTTCTCATTTTGAGAATTAATGCATTTTATTTAAGAAGAGCTCGAGTAGAGAAGCCCTCAATTATTTAACTCAATTTAAACACAATTATCTCGGTTCCTCCGAAAGATATCGGAAAAGTTTCAACTGATCAATTATTTATCGTAGTATTAGCAATATTTCATCAGTTGACAAATTATTGATACCTAGCACATGAACCGAGATATTCGAGCTCAAAGTGCACTATATGCCCATACTACTCCCGCCGTGCAGTCTCTATGGTGTCATGTCTTTAATTGAGGACATTTCCTTCTTTGACAGGCTCAAACAAACTCAATATGGCTCCAGAACGTCCCTGGCCAGAGCCTCAGAACCCATTTTGAAAATAATGTGAATATATCCATTAGCAGCTTTCACATAGGTCAGTTCTCCGGAAACGGCTGTTCCCTCACCAACTGTCGGATACATTTGTCAACTCGTGACGAGTGAAAAATCGATATTTTAGGGAAGCATGGATAGAGAGTATCCTCAACGTATCTTCTAGATGAAATTTCTCTTCTAGTTACTTCGCTATAGATCTTCTTGACATCTTTATCAGTCTTCTAGTGGTTCGGAGGCATCAAACAACTTACTGGTTCGGCTGCTGCACCATGCTTGGCGTCGGCTCCGCTTCTTCCACCTCCATGCTGCTTGACGATGTGTTGAGATTCGCCTGAGTGTTGTGAGTTTGTGTCGACGACGATGTTGATGCCGACGGGGTCTCACACAGGTCCAAGGGATAGATGAAATCCAAATCGATGTCGCTGCTGTCGGAGCTGGAGGAAGAATCCGAGTCGTTTCTGTAGAAAATCGTGTTTTTGGTTGTTTTAGATCCTGAATTTCTTACCGCCGACGCATGCGACGTTCAGCAGCTTGTCTGGCGAGTTGCTGCTCGAACGATTGTCTCATTCCGTTGGCACGAATCCGAGTGAACTCCCGACTAACTTGCTCGATTCGTCGAGTGAGATCGTCACGTCGCAAAGCTCCAGTTCTTCCTGAAAATTAATAAAATTTTGGTGTAAATAGCTTGTCGCTTGTGAGAGCTTTGCAATACACCATTAAGCTTTGAAATCCAACTCACTTGACAGAATTTGAAGCATTTCTGTGAGCTCCTCGTGAGCTTGAGCGATAGCAGCCGCGTCGAGGTCCATTGATCTGAAAACCAACCAAAAAACTCAAAAGAAACAGGTAGGGAAAATTTCCCATCGACAAATTTAGTGAAAAAATGATAAAAAAAAAACCACGTAGAATACAAAAAAGTGCGAAAACCAAAACCAATTGTTTAGGCCCACCGAATGCGCCAACCAAACAATGAAAGGGGTCAATCACCGTCTTTACGTCTTTTAGGCAGCAGGAGAGGAGAGATGTGTCACCTTGAAGAGGCGGCAGAGAAAAGTGACGCGAAAAGAAAGGGATTGGGATGAAAACTGAATACAAAAACTGGATAGGATCGGGTTAGAACTTTTAGAAGGACAATTCATAAAGGATAGACATAGCGGAGGAACGATTATAAATTTGAAAAAAAAACCTAGAAAAATTTGCTGGGATTCGCATTGCGTTAGTGCGATTTGAAGATCATTATCTGAAATGACCTTTGACAGTGACTAGATTCATTTTTCCTTCATTTTTCCCCTAGATTAATCCATGAAAAATGTCTCTGGATAGTCCAACATTCTCAAAAAAGCCAAAATTTGATTTTATGACGGGCGAAATGACATATACCCTCTTCCTGAACGATTGATTCACTTGTACAATTCCAAAGGTTCAAATGAGAACTATCGATTTTCAGCAAGAAAAAAGACGAAATATTCATCAGAAATTTTGTCAACCAATAACTAACACGAAAAAAAAACACATTGAAAAAAAAACCATCAGATCATATTAAGAAAATAGTCTTCATGGAACAAATTCAACATAAGTTCCTCCAACTCGTCGAAATCGCCGCTTACAGTACTTTGGTAGTTCAGACACGCACAAATTGAAGCGGTTTTCAGATTGATTTTTTCCAGCAAAAAGATGTACATGTACGAGAATTGCATGAAATTCGGAGGTTTTACCTGGAAAAAGGTTTGAAGTACCGTTAAACTATGGTAGGGCTCCCTAACTTTTAACTTTGAGTCAATTGTTCTCGGTTTCTGTGAAAGATATCGAGAATGTGTATACTGACAAAATTCTTACTATAACTTCACAAACATTTTATCAGTTGACAGATTTTTGATATCTTTCACAGAAACCGAGAAACTTTAGCTCAAAATTAAAAGTAAGAGCCTTCCTATCTCAAGTACGGTTAATGTAGTGGTCTATAGGCTCCCAGTTTCCTCGTGTTTAGAGCGAAATCTCCGAAAAATGGATTTTTTTCAAAATAGTTTTGAGTCAAAGAAATTTAGAGAAAATTAAAAATGATTTTCGGCAAACTACCAACCTTCAAAAAGTAATCCCTTCGTTTGGTACAGAATGCAATTGCCAATCGCATGCAAATCAGTTCATCCATCTTGTTCAAAGCTTCATATGCTGAAACCAACTCCACCAACTTTGAAATATGGTTACTTCTGAAGTCTAGCTCTTCTGAAAATTATGGAATTGGGTCCAATCTGCATTTTCCAGTCTTACGTTGCTGCTTGAAGTCAAAATCTCTGTATGTAATAGCGGCTTTTCGAATTCGGCCAATTTGTTTCTTGTTCAATGGCTCGCCAGCAGCTTTGATTGCGCTTCGAACGTCTCGTTCCACTTGCTCTTCTTTTTTCCGTTTTTCTTTCAGATTTATTTCATCAAGTGGTGGATTTTCACAGCTTTTCCTGAAAACCAATTCTTGTATTGTTAATTTTCGACTGGCAGAAACCTAGCGAAACTTCTCCACTTGTTGGATTTCGGCCAAATATCTTGCACGAGATCCTTTGAGATTGTTTCGAAAGAGTCTCCAATCGGTACTCGTAACGCAGACAAGAATTTTCGAGTTTCTGCTTCCGCAATTTTCCGAACTGTAACCGCTTCTGTCTCTTTCAGAACCGTATTTGCCCTAGCTATGAAATCTTCTAGAGTCGCATCATCCGTATCTGCAGGCTCCCCCGATTCCAACCGAGCTCTAATCTGTTGCTCTTCCGTCGAGATATCCGTCGCAAGTCTTTGCAAATTTGATTTCAATGCATTCGACTCCGGACTCATATAGTGATTTCCCAACGGCATCACATCGGTTGCAGTAGCGGTCTCAAGATTTTTCCTGAAAAACAACCAAATCCTTGTTTATGGAGGATAAAGTCAAATACGTGTTAGCAGTGCAGAGTGGCTCAATAAACAAGTGCTCATTATCGAATGGATTTCTGAAAATGGAAAACCAGGGTGATGCGTGTTGTGTTTTTCAGCGGAGCAAACAACTCACTTGGCTTTCTTTTTGGGGGCGGCTGAAGATTCTTGCGGTTCAGAAGTGGGAGAATGTGGAGCTGAAATGCGAAATTAAGAATTTGATCTATCTTCGAAGAACAACCTTTTTCAGCTATTGTCGCTACACTATTACTTTCAAACGCCTGATCAACAGCTTTCGCGATCTGGTCCATTTTCTCATCCTCATCAAACTTTTCCAATGTTAATAGTCGTTTGGGTAAATGTGGAGTTTTGAAGACTGCATCGTCGGGACTTTCGGATTGCTCACCAGATTCTGCGGCGTGAGATACTGTAGCCGAGCCCTCTGATTTTGGCTCAGACGCCTCTTCTCGGTTAATAGCTTCTGGCTCTGCTGCAGTGGTTACTGTAGCCAAACCTCCTTGTTTTGGCTCGGATGCCTTGGTCCCAGTTGTTGTTGAGTCCAAACTGTTTGATTCTGGAGCTGTTGTCTCTCTGAAAAACATAAGGGCTACAATTTCAAAGTATGATATTCTCTAATACCTCTGGTTGTCAATTTTCTGAATTTCAGTCTTTGTTGGCTGCTCTAGAACACTCTCTGTTGGGTTCCTATTGTTAATCTCGCTGAAATTGTTTGAGTGAAAATGCTAGATATACAATAAGATGTACAAAAACGTATTTTTCAGTCGATTTCCAGCCATTTTCAACATTTTCAGAAGTCTGGAGCTCCGTTCGTTTGGCATTTGCCGGAATTCGAAAGGTTTCTCGGTTTTAATACAAAAACGGGCCGAAACGAGGTTTTTTTCAGACATAGCTGAGAGAGACTAGCAATTTAAAAATCTGTGACTGCGAAGTTTTCACTCCAGAAATGTTTTACACCTTTCAAAATGTTTAAAGTTATCGTAAATTTGGCATCCGAGCTCCAGACTCCTGAAAATAGTATAACAATGACCGAAAACCAACTAAAGACAAGGTTTCTATTTGATCGATACTTTAATTGTTTTACCTTTGGTTCTCAGATTTCCCTTTCTTCTTCCCCGACTTTTTCTTCGACCCTTTTTTGGCATTCTCCGTTACATCCCTGAAATTCTATACTTTTTTCCGGATTTTCATTTATAAAAACGTACTTTGTTTTCTCCTTCTCCGGTATCAATTTCCTAGTGATCAACTCGTAATTCTTCGCGCCCTTCAAGAAATTGTTCTGTTCAAACAGTTGAATCTCCTGTTTGCTACAATTTTTCAAGAGATCATATAGATGTCTGATGTTTTCCTCTGTCAAATTGACGTGTTTCCATCCAGAGATCATCTGAAATTGGATATAATAATGGGGCTAATTGAGAAGAAAAGCCCACTTGCTCATGCTCCGATGTTATTTTTGCTATCTCGGATACAACGAAATCTGGAAAACAGATAAAATACAAAAAAATATATATAATATAATAAAATACACAAAAACTAATTTTTCAGTAGGTTTTCCGTTATTTCGACCATTTTCCCGCATCTGGAGTTAGCTAAAAGGCCAGAATTTTTCGAATTTTTCTATGGATCCCAAAGTTTTCAAAATCATCGGCAGCTTGACAGCCACATTTCAGACAAAATAGTAAAAATGACAAAAATCCCACTGAAAAAAGCGTTTTTGTATTTCTTGTTAATTCGTACTGTAAATATTTTTCAAAACTCACTTTTCATACAGGATAATACCGGTTCGGCCATAATACTCTGGAAAAAAACTAAAATAAGAAAATGATGTCGAAAAAACTAATAAAAGATGCGAAGAGGGTTATGTGTACACATGAAAAAAGTGAGAGAAATAGAAATAGAACCCAACGCATACATGAAGACACGACACGCCAACTAATTTATGAGGGCTGTTTCAGTGTCTAAGGTCCGTTGGTCAAAATGAAGGTGATAAAGTTTTTAGTATCTTCGTTTTGATAGCATAGTTTGATAGTTTGAGTGGAAATTTTGACGCGAAAACTACAAAAAAATGAGAGTTTCAAGAAAAAACACATGAGTTGAAAAAGTAAAAAAATGGGCGTATGCACACAACAAGTAAGGGTTCTTTATTTTCCATATTCACAAAGACGACAAGAGAAATCAATAGAGTGTGGCCATGCCAAAAAAAGAGACATGCAGTGGGCACAAAAAAACGAGAGAAAAGAAGAAGACGATTGACTGGGGCGTGGTGCGCGGCTCATTTCCGGTTTATGTTCCTTTAAACGCGCACATCCTCTCCATATAAAGAAAGAGCTTTGAGGCGTGAAATAACTCGTTTAAATAAATGCATCTACTAATTTGAAACGGAAAGAACTGTGACTATTTACCCAAAAAAGTACAAAAAAGTTTTAATGATAAGCAACAGCCTAGAGTAGCATGACAAACGATAAGGGTCATACGACAAAAGGAGTGAAAAAGTACACGAGGAGGGAAAAAGGAACACTACCCTTTATAGTAGGTCATTTAGCAGTCGTCCCGAATGAATGCCCATGATAACCATCACAAGAACTGTTCCTTGAGACCTTAGAAGGACATATCGTCACAGGGGGCAGCACGCGTTTTCCTCAATTTCCCTTTGATGGGTTGGAAAAGATAATGTGAGGGAAATATATAGGAAATATAATTGGCTAGAGAGAGGCTGGATGGAATTTGAAATGATGCAAAAAACGGTTGGGGATGTAAAATTGTAAAATTTTTAGAAATATGAACGATTCAATTGTGTAAACCGTTTGAAAAGCTCTAAAAAACGAGACGATGTGTGATATTGTACATCATGAATAGTTTAAACTTACATTACAGCTGAAAGTTGTAAAAAGTTTGAAGATCAAAAATCTTCAATGTAATTTCATATGCCTTCAAAGCAGGGATGACCTGTAGAATTCTGAACTCTGAAATGGAAATTCGCCTGGATATTTCCAGTGAACTCTTGAAGAAGAAGAAGTATTCAGGATTACTGTAGTTGTTATTATTCTGACGATCGTTACGGTTTGGTTGGATTGTTGGCTTTCTTCAAGTTTTGTTTCTGGAGAATTGGAAAAAAAAACAAATCACTCGAAGCCCCGGACTGGGAAATTATTAAAAAAAAATCCCGGCTCTTTGGAATTTTTGTTTTTTGTTCGATTTTCAGAGAATTCAGATTTGCGAAATTTTGAAAGACTGACAATTTTGGAATTTCGAAATTACCTTTCGGGAAGTCTCAATCGTCTCATTTGGAAACGTATTGAAAACGGGATCGCGAAGCGAATTTTTCAAAATATTAGTTCCAACAGGGATCTGCAAAGCCGAAAATACAAAAATACCTTCCAGGTTGATTACCATAAGTATTCAAATATTCATCTTATTATCATCTTTTCTTCATTTTAATATTCATGAACTATTAACATTTACATAATTTCAGAGTTTCCCCAACTCTCACCAATGATCACATCGTCCCTCATTCCCCAGTTGTTTTTCATAGTGAAGCACTTTCTCACCCTGACTCACATCGCTCTTCACAACTCCAAGAATCGTATTTTGTTCTGTTAAATGAAAGCGTGGAATACTCCGGAAATTGGATTCGTGAGAAAACATTTATCATACTTTTCGGAGATTTCAAAACTCTTTTCCAAAAAATTTTGAATTCAATTTCCTGCTTGCTTCTGTTGTCAGGTGGTGGGATGTAATCACTCAAAATCAAAAGGTTTGTAGTATGGAAAAACGTATTCTGTCAGTTTCTGGTTAATTGAGTAGTACGTAGGTCAGAATGAAATCACTATTTTAATTTCGTAATTCTTAACGAGACGCTGAGTTTTGTTATATAAGAAACGTTTTGAAATTCATCACATGCCAATTTTCAAGATTTTCAATTTTTTTGAGACACTATAATTTTTTTCTAAATACATTATTGAATGTAGAATTATTCTCTATATAGAAATGTATTTTAGAATTATTCGATTTATGGGAATACTGTAGACTTCTCACCATGTAAGACCATATTTTAGAATTGTTTAATATATAAAGTCATTTTGAACTTTTTTCATATATGGAGATGTTTTGAGCCGTTTTGTATAAAGTTCCATTTCAGAATCATTACATATGTAGAATTATTTCAGAATGTATTCGAAATATTATTCTGATAATTTTTCCAAAATCAAATTCCTAATGATGTTTCTGAAAATGGCTTCTATTTTTTGTGTTTCTTGAGTTCCATAACTCTCTAAAAGCTTTCTTTGAACCAACTTCTCCTCAAAAAAAGTTTTGGAACCTTTTTCGTTTTTCCTTTCTTTTTAGGAAAGTTGTTTTTCTTTACTTCTGACTGTAACCATGAATCATTTTCTGAGTCATTGTGTCTTTTGCAGGTATTTTTTCATCAAGATTCCTTCCTTTCTCTGTTTCCTTTTTTGACTTTGAGCAATCCACGTTTTATTTTTGATAACAACTGATACTGTATCCTTTTTGGCAGGTTTGTTTTTTGTTAAATAAATATTAGTAAAAAACAAAAAGAGGAGTTTTGAAAAGGAATTTTGATCCTGGTTCTTATCAAAACTTTTTCAACAAACATTCCTTTAAAAAAAACAACAGAAAGTATATATTGTCACACTTTGTGATGTTCACCGTTGCATTACGTTTAGCTTCTCACTCCGCTTCCTCTATATCTCATAATTCGTACCTTCAGATGGGGACATATTGTGGGATTTTGAGCTGGTGCCTAGGTAACCAGCGGACAACACCCAACAGCCACACCCACCTGCCGGCCCGTTGTCTCCTCGACTTCTGATGACGGGAATCTCGTCTCATTTCGAAATCTATGCATAGACGAGGGGAGGTGGACGTATCAGTAGTCGTACGCAATGCCTGCCCGGTTGTGCTGCCCGTTTTCCTAGAGCTTGTTTAGTGTGTGGATTGTTGTTATGGGAGACCCTGGGAAGCGACTACTGATAATGCTTTTCTTAGCAGGGGAGTGGTCATTTCTATGCGCACTTTGATTACTTTTCTTGGTACTAAGCCGTCGGCTTGAATCCTTTTTTTCCTAGTGGAAATCCTTGTAATTCCTATTAGAGAAGCTCATTAGGTAGTTCAAATGAGGGGTGAAAAATTGAACCTATCAAGCCATTATTGGCTGGATATGATCTACATTGTCATACCGCTTCACAAACGATTCTTCCCACCAATCAGTCTTCTAAACATTTTTCTTTCCCAATTCATCATATTGAAATCTCTAAATTCTAATAAAAGTTGTTGAATAGTTTTATCGAAACCTATGCATCCCTAGAAATTTCTTAAACAATTTACTGTGAAAATTTTGTTTTTTTTTTTCACTTTCTGTAGTTGTACTGATAATTCCATTCATCAGGTATCCAGGATACTGTACTTCCTCTAATAGAGACCCACGTCCACTTTGAGCTGAAGTATCTTAATTTCTGTAAAAGATATCAATAATTTGTCAGTTGCTGAATTATTTCTCATAATATCAGCAATATTTCATCAGTTGACAGTTTTTAGGTATCTTTTACAGGAATCGAGTTAATTGAGCTCAAAATCCACGGTTTGGTTGGGCTTCTATAATAAAACAAGTGGTAATTCTCATTGACGTCAAATCTCGCAAATTTTTTTCATATGACTTGACTTGATTCTATTACCAAACTTTCTGAAAGTTTCAAAATTTTACATCTCAATAGGTTCAAGTCAGCCCATTGTCCCCAATGAATCAACCCTACAAAAGGTCCATCTATAATCTGTCTAGAATTTTTGTACTGCTCCAAGAAATGTGCTGGTTTCTATCGTACCTGGTACTACGATTCGAAAAAACTAATCCCTTCCCAATTTTTGTATTGGTTCTGTTTGTGTTTTTCCTCTTTCTCTGTCTTTTCTGAAATGGCTCCGCCCCTCCAGACTCTATAATTTCAGATCACACGTCTTCAACCACTGATTTCGTATTTTGGCCAAAAGCACATAGATTTCATAACTTTCTAGTCAGTAGCTCTCTCACGGTAGTCAAGCATTAACAAATCATATTATCACCAGCTCGTGAGTTTTCATAACTTTTTTTTTTCGCCTCAGCCCTTTTTCTCATTCTTTCACCTCCTTCAACCACCCGACAACAGCAGATGTTTTGAATGGGTGAGGAATGGTCATGAGCTTTTTTCTCTCTTAAGCAAATCAGTAGGTCGGAAAACTCAATAAATGAGTGCGTGCTGGCGGAGCGTCTTCTAGAGGTGTCAGGAGCCTTGAATGCATTCTCCGCATTTGTGTGTTGTGTCAAGAAGTTCCCACGAATTTGTGACGGCAATGGCCCTGAAGACGAGGAAAGGAGGAAAGAAGAGCAGAGGAAAGGGAGGGCACATACTTGAGCAGTAAGATGGCCAATTAGCATTTCTCAGGCAATCTAGTCCCTACTTGTTCAATATCGCGTTTTTCGGTTTTCCTCGTTGCTCCTGTTGTTTTCTTGTCTTCGTTTTTGTCACCGCCGCCGCTCCTTTTCACTTCTTCTTCTTCTTCCTTTTTTCTTTTGAGGATGCCTCCTCTTGTTGCTCCTCTTTTTCCCATTCACACCCACACCTTCCCCCCGTTGTTCATCTCATTTTTATATCATCCGGTTTTTCTATTCTTCTTTTTTCTTCCATTTTTCCATTCTTCCAGACTCCATTTTTCAGGTCCCCTCTGCCAAGATGGTGAAAGGCTGCGGGAACAAATGTATCAAGTACTTCTTCTGGCTCATCAACCTTCTCTTTTTTGTGAGTTCCCATTTTCAGAATTAGCGCAATTCAGAATCCTTCTAGGTCCTCGGAGCTGTCATCGTTGGTCTCTCCATCTGGATGCTTGTGGATAAAAATTCGCTGACTACGGTAGCGAGTACGGTGAAAGTTGACTTATCACAAGTCCTAAACCAGGTCAACATTCAACAGGTACACCTTGAATTCTAAAATTTCTGTAGCTCCCATTTTCCGCTTATTAGATCAACACCTTCCTCTACGTGGCTCTTGTCATCGGAGGAGCTCTTCTGATTCTCGGATTCTTCGGTTGCTGTGGAAGTTGTTGTGAGAGCGTTTGCGCCATTTCCATCTACTTCATCCTGGTTCTCATCCTTTTCGTTATCGAAGTCGTCGCCATCGTTCTCTACTTCGTCAAGAAGACTGAGGTAAAGATTTCTACTTTCTACAGTAACCCAAAAATATTATTCTACTTTGTTTCCAGCTCCAACAAGGTCTCACAACCATCTGGCGGGACGAGCTTGTTTCCAAGTACAACACCAACCAACAAATTCATCAAGCTTTGGACCAACTTCAGTCAAGTGTGAGTTTTGTTGATTCTGAGAAATAAAAATTCCCTAGAATATTAATTAACCTCCCAGAATAGAATAATAAATAATATTTTTTCAGCTGCAATGCTGTGGAGCCTCGGGATGTAGCGACTATATGGTCTACGGCGCTTTTCCAACCTCGTGCCAATGTGCCACTCTTTCACAGGTGAATATCAGAAAAATAGGGCGGCCAGAAAAAACGAAAAAAGAAAACATACTGACTCGTAAACAAACCTAATTTCCAGCAAGGATGCGCCACTCTCCTCTGGAATGCGTTTCAAACCAACCTCATCTACGTCGCCTTCGTCGGAATCATTGTCTTGTTTGTGGAGGCTCTTGCTATGATCTTCTCCTGTATCATTATCAATGCTGTTAAGGCGAAACGCAACGAAGCATAAGGCATAACTTTTGATTTTTCGTTTTGAATATTTTGACATCGATGTATTTTGTATTATAATGAACCGGGAAGTAGAAGACAACCAGATACAAAAATCCTGAAATTCTGATTCTTTATAATCCGTTTCATTATAATATTTGTATCTTATTTTTCGATTTTTTGAAGTCCTTGTAGCTTATATACCGTAAGCACTCTAATGGAATGCCCCTAAACTTAGAGCCTATGTATCTCGGTTCTTCTTTCAGACATCAAGATTTTGTCAACTAATTAAATGTTGGTGGTATCAGGATAAACAAATTATCAGTTGATAATTTTTTGTTAAATCTTATAGGAACCGAGATATATTGAGTCGAAGTGGTTAATATGAAAGGCTGTTCTATTAGAGTGTGACGATATCTTCTAACTGTCCCTTGAGCCAAATTTTTTCCCTTTCGATTCTAAAATTATATTTCGCTTCATGTCCTTTAGTGTGCTATTCTTCCGATTCAACGCCAAAGAATCTATCCTGAACATTACATTCTTTCCGAAAAGTTTCGATTTTCAACATGCCCTTTAAACCTTTCCATTTGTATTATTGTATTATTGTTTCCTACAAATTCTAAAACTAAATTTCGCTATTCATGTCTTCTAAAAGTCTTTTTCAGTTTTCAAGCCAAAAAACTCATCCTGAACATTGCAATTCCATTTTGAAACGTTTCGAACTCATTTAGTGTTCAATATGTCCCTTTGAACCTATTAATCTGCCTATAATAATCTCACTTTTGATTCTAAGATTCTCATGTTTCTCGCTTTTGAACATTTCTGAATTTTCTCCTGTCATTCATAGCCGTTTACTGTGTTTTTTCGGTAAAAACCCCCAAGATCCCAATATAATATTTATTTCCAAAAAAAGTGTATTCCCAAAAAATTCAATAATTCTGAAACTTAGATTCACATATTCATCACATGCGATTGTATAATTTGTTTTGCCAAAAAATATGAGAAGAAATAAAGTGGTTGTCCAAAGAGATCCCAAGATTATTATAGTTTCTATCATTTAAAGAAGATAAAAGATAAAGATAAAAAAGATTATTTATCAGTGATTGAGTGATTTATTGAATCTTGCAATCACTCTCGTCGACGACCTCCTCCTTGTTGCTCTTCTCTCCATGACGACGCATCTTGAGCGAGAGATGTTTGGTACGTCTTAAAAATCCAGTTTGAACTTTCGAATTCCCACTAAAACCCACCTAATGAGACTTGAGCTGCGCGAGAGTTGTTTTGGCTGCTCATCCGACAACTTCCGCTCGACTTGTTCTTTGTCACGACGTGGTGATTTCATCTGAAAAATCAAAAACGTCATGTACGTGAGAACCAAGTCAGTTGTTGGGCTTTGTACTTTCTGCGCATGCTGTCAGGGGATTTTTACATACTCTCAATGAAAGGTTTCGCTTCAGATCGCCAAGATGAAGCGGCACGGCGAGCACGGGGTGAGATACCTGCTTGTCGAGCTGTGGCTGCTCGCGTGGCGACGATTGAGCACCGCCGTTCGTTGAGCCGGCTCTATTTTCGTCCTGAAAGAGGCATTGATTTTGAATAGAAAGATAGAAAAGGAGTGAAAAGGTGTGCTAGTGAAACACTTGGTGAATAGGAAGGGATTAAGGTCGAAAAGACTGGTGATATCATTTTGGGATTTTCGAATGTTACGAATATTGGATTTAGTGGAAAATACGAGCGTTTCTCAGATTGGAAATTGCAAAAATTTCGCCCATTTTTCTTTCAAAACGCTCATATACAGTACAGAACAATAAGACAAACAAAAACGTATTTTTCAGTTTATTTTTGGTCATTTTGATTTTTTTCAGGTGGCTGGAGCTTATCGGTCAACTTTTCGATCACTTAAAAAATTTTGGAGGGCGTTAAACAGACCTAGATTTTCAATCGCAGATTTCTTACAAGGGAACCATGTTTAGGCGTCATCTCAGAATTTTTTCTAAATTTGTTCATTTATAGTTTCGAATACGGGCTTTCTCGTCATGTATTTGGTTTTCTGCGCAAGTTTCTAGAAGTCGAGAAAATTCCGTCTGAAAATATGCTGTTTTTTCGCTCTCCTCCTTCCCTTCCGCTTTCCCCCTTTCCTCTATGCATTCTCCACTGTGGAGAAACCGAGCAACAGTGGCCGAGTGGATAGTGGGGATGAATAGTAATCACAAGTTTGGGGTTCGATTCCCTCCTTGTCCATTTTCTTTTTTCTTCTTTTTCTTTGATGTTGGAGGAATGCTTTGCATTTTTCGAAAATCAAAATTATGTTTTCTCTATTATTTGAGTAGGAAAAAAGCTCGAGAAAGAATTTATTGAAAAATTCATGTTGGACTTGTTTCGAAAAATATCTTATAAATAGTCAAAATGTCAGTCGAAATCCCTCGATTTGACCATATTGGTTGCGGAACAGTGATAAATCTGTCAAGGAGTATGTAAATCTATGTTTTCACTAGATTTGAGTGCTATTGGCTGATTTTCGAAGGACTACCATTCATTGAAGTTTCGGAAGAAGTCTGTTATTTGGGATTTCAAGATGGTTATAGGCTACAGAATCTCGTGAAAATACTCATTTTTTCATTTCTATGCGTTTAGAATTCATTTTATCACATTTAAAAAATTTTCGAAAAATTGTAAAATTTGGAAAAGGGGGGTACCCATGGCAACTTTTTTTTTCAAAAATTTTTCTTTGAAAAATGAGGAAACATTGTCAGATTGTAGAGAAACTTCTAAAATTACGATCCACACTCAAAAAATGCCGAAAAACGCATATTAACCGTTTCAAAAACTCACTCCAAAAGTGAGAAATTAGCACTGAAATCACTTAAAAAGCCCATAACTCGATTTCTAGAAATTTGCGCAGAAAACCAAATATACCACGAAAAAGCCCGTATTTGAAACTATAAATGAGCAAATTTAGAAAAAATTCTGAGATGACGCCTAAACATGGTTCCCTTGTTAGGAAATTTCCAGGTTTTCTGTTATTTTCCGATTTCAGATGGACACCTAGATTTCACTGTTTCAGTACGAAAATGGACCTAAAAAGGGGTTGTTTCAAGGATGACAAACAAGCTGAAAAACTATAAAATTTCAAAGAATCTGGTGAATTTAAAGTTTTCCATCTAGGTTTGTTTTACACCCTACCAAATTTTCAATGCGATCGAAATCTTGACAGACAAGCTGTAGACTTCTGGAAATGGTCAATTTCGCTGTAAATATAATGAAAAATAGGTTTGTTTTATATTTTGACCGGTACTGTATTCACATTAAAAATTCCGAAAGTTTTCCACTCTTTCCTTCAAAAAGTCTACATCTCTTACCTCGAGATATGTTCTTCGACTCTCCCTCTTGGAGCTCGACTTGGCTCGAACCGTAGCCGACCTTCTAATGGTCGGACTGTTCTTAGTCTCTTCATCCTCAGCGACATCATCCAATCCACCACCTCCAGCCTAAACAATGCCTCAAATATTTTCTATACAACGCTCTCTCTCGCTCACTTTGCATCGTGGGAATCCGGACAACTCGAGCAAAGTACGGAATACTTCAGTAATCCGGATATTATCCTTTGCCGACACCTCAACGTAGCGCACGTCGGACGACAAGCGGCTTGTGAAGGCCTTCGCGGTGTCCTCGAAAATCTAAATGTTGGCGGGGTTAGCTTAAGTGGAGTAGTGTAGATCACCTTTTTGTTCTCAACATCGCACTTGTTTCCCACCACCACTATTGGCAGCTCGTTGAGATCGGAGCGACGCGTGCAAATCTCTTGCCACAAATCCGACATCTGAAATTGCTCACGCATTAGCTTGATTTGGTCTATTTCCGTGGTAGCGAATCGGAAATCCGGTGGATACTGTAACTCACCTCCTTGAAACTTGTAACGTCATCCACAGAGAAGACAAGCAGAAACGCTGAAGCGGATGCGATCGAGAGACGTCGCATATCAGGAAAGTTGAAGTTGGTATCCAAAATGTCCAGTGGTAATGGGATACCCTGACAAAGTTTTTTATTTGGTTTAATTTTATCTTGTTGGGAAGGATTTCAATTACATGAGGCTTCCTAAGCTGTACTACTAATCTCATACGGAAATGAGCAAGAAGGAAAAAAGTCAATAAGACATGAGAAAACGTATTTTTCAGTTGATTTTTTCACATTTTTGCTCATTTTCAGAAATCTGGATCTCGGTTGTCAAGTGCTGGATCACATTGAAAATTTTGAAGGGTGTCCAACAGAATTAGTAAATTAAAAACTTTGTAGTAATCGAAATTTTTTGAATATTCCAAAATTTTCAGCTGGTTTCCGGCTTTTGAAAAACATTTTTTCACGTTTTCGGTACGGAAACGGTTAAAAAAGCGTATTTCAGAACTCATCTTTTTGTCCTGTATTTGTACTTAAAAACTAGAAATTTTCAAATAATTCTGTAAATGCAAAGTTGTGAATCTAGGCTGGTTTCACACCTTATCAAATTTTCAAAACGATTGGATATTAGACAGCTGAAGTTCGGACTCCTGAAAATGCCATAAATCAACTGAAAATAACGCTTTTCTGTACCGTATCCAAATTTCTGTTAATAGCATTTCTAAAGTTATTCCTGTTCAGTAAAATGTAAAACTCTCTGAATTTTTTTTTATAATCGTTAATTTTTTACAATCTGAGAAGAAAGTAAAAAAATTAGGAGCCCATAGGCTCTATTGGAAAATATACGGAATCTTATGGCTGGTACTGTAGCTCTTCTAGATTAATGTGCTCACCTGGATACGGAACTCTCTGGAGTGCAAATCCTCAATAGTCTCTTTGTACTTGTTGGAGAAGTCGTTGTACAAATAGCGACGAATAATATTGGTCTTGCCCACCTTGGCGGATCCCAGTACAACCAGACGGTACCGTTCCTCGCACATCTCGGTGGGTGTTTCAGATGTTCTCGGCTGTAAGCAGTCAAACATGGTGCGGGGCCACGGAATATAAAGGGTTAGTTTGTCAAGGGGAATGAAATGGAGAATGAAAGTTTCGAGAATGAAAGGAAGATGGGAGAAGGCTCTTATTTCATGGTCCGCGTACGTTCTCCATAGTGATTCGCCGATTTTATGACACTGGTTTCCAAGGGATATAGGGGTCCAATAAAATCGTCCGTTTCGCTTTTCTTATTTTTTGACAGAATAGATATAGCTATAGTTCTCAATCAAGGCTCAATCGAAAACTGAATGAGGCATGAAATGGATCAAGGTTGAATAGACTGAATGAACATTCAAAAGAGCGTTCCCCCTAGAGAGTTTCCACTTGTTAATTTAATCCGAAAGACCTTTCTCGTCAGCAGCAGAGCCAATTTTTTCAAACTTTCAATTTCCGCTTAACCCAGGGCCACATTGTTGGAGAGACAAGCAAAAAAGGTAGAGAGGATGGGATATCCATTTTCCGAAACTACATCCTCGAAAAGTAAAGAGGATTTATCCCGGAGGTGTGTCTAGACCTGTGTGATCCGGGGTGGATTTCCAGTATTTCTAGGGGCGGTGGTGGATGTATTTTCTGATTTTCTCACGCCGTTTGCAACCAAAACCTACTATTGTTGATGACGGCCCGTGTGAAGACGAGGAGAAATGTGAAGACATGATTCCAGAAGTGCCAGAATATGAATTTAGAGGTGTTTGGAAAGCTCCCGACACAATATAAGTGCTGCGTCACTTTTTGGAGAAGCCTTGAATGGAAACGTGTGACTTCTCCCGTCGGCTCGCCTTTCTTTTTTCCGGGAAGATACTAACTGATAGAAGGAGGGCGAATATGAGGATTGGATGGGAAAGGGGGGAAATAAGTGAAGAAAAAAACACTCCTTTTTTTCTCTCACACCGGAATTATATCTTTTTATCCTCGGTCACTCTTTTATTTCTCAGTTTTCCTCTTACTGGGATCCGTGGATCATAGAAAAAGGGGGAAACGGGCCGAATAGTTAGTGGTTGACGGATTAGAACCACGGGGGCTCTTTAATCTACATATTACACGGCTCTTACATGTACACACATAAACACATCCTCTATCTCATCATTTCTCATTTGTATCTTGCCGAATTTTTCGAATAGAACAGTTTGAATAAAAAGGAAACGTTTTCAAAAGAAAAAAAGGACTTTCGGAGAGCAAAAAGCGAGTACAATGGGATGAGAAAGATGCGTAGGTGCCTTCTATGCACTCTGGAAAATGATTCTTTTGCAAAGAAAAAGTTGGAGGTGGTGTGGAATAAAAGGATAACCACTATAGCAAATAATGAATATGAGCTGCTGGTTTTTTGATGAGTTTGTGTAGCTTATGGAGTCGCTTGGGTTCTAGGAGTTCTTTTGTTAACGAAGTGTGGTTTGGTGGTTCGTGAGATTGGTTGTCCAGAAAAAGAAGCCTCTCAAAAGTCATCTGGGAATAGGTGAAAGATCGATGGGTGTATTTTTCCTTGTTTGTGACTAATCATGTGAAACAGGTTGATTTAGAATTTTTTAAAAAATCATCAGCATAAACTGAATACGATTTTTTTTGAAAAACAAAAAAAAAATAACGAAAAAAGTTAAATTTTTGAAGAGCATTATCACAGTTTCTGACTTTTTGAGGAATCATAAATAAGTCGTTTTCAACTTGAACATATTTGAAAATTATATTTTTAAGGAAAAAATTTGACTGGTCCAAATCAAACACGGTTTTAACACAACTTTGAGCCATTCTATATCGATTCCTATGAAAGATTTCTAAAAATGGTCAACTGACGAAATGTTTTTCATGATATCAAAAATATTTTTGTGGTCGAACATTTTTTGATGCGTTTTACAGAAACGGAGGTAAACTCGGTCACAGCTGAAGATTAGGATTATCACTCTTAAAAGAGAATTTAGGGGATTTTCAGAATAGGGCAGATTGCTTAAAACTAGTTTTCTCTTGACTAAGTTTTTCGACAAATATAAATCTAAAGCATATTAATAGGACCATGCTCAAGGTTTTCTGATTCTGAAAATATTTCAGCGTTAAGTTCTTTCGGGAATATTGAGCGTCAACTGAAATACAAATTAGTAAGCACTTAAATTTAGCTACAGTACCAACCGATAAAAAATGCAAAAAAATCTATTTTTGAGTTGATTTTCAGCCATTTTGAGCGTTTTCAGGAGCCTGTAGCTCGCCTTTCAAGTTTCCGATCGTTTTGGAAAATTTCGGAGACTGTGAAACAGACCTAGTTTAAAAACTTTGTCTTTGCAGAAGTTTTCAATATTCCTAGTTTATGACCTTTCTGTCAATTTGTGAAAACGACGGAGTTTTTCACATTTTCAGTACAAAATGAGGCAAAAATAGTTATCTTATAGGAAATGTCAAAAACTAGAAATTTTCAAAAATCTTATGAATCCAAAATTTTAATTTAAGTCTGTTTTACTCCCTCCAAATTTTTGAAAATGATAGGAAACTTCAGCTGAGCTCTAGGGTTATGAAAATTGTCAAAATGACGAAAATCAACTTCAGCTTTTTGAAAATATCTGAAAAAGACCGATTTTTCATATTTCCAGTTGAAAAATGGGTCAAAAAGAGGTGAATTTCGGAAATCGGCAAATAATTGAAAAACTTTGAATTTTCCAAAAAATTCTGACACTGCAAAGTTTTTAATTCAAGTCTGTAATGCGCCCTTCAAAAATTTGATAATGACAGAAAACTAGAACGCTGAGCTCCATATTTTTGAAAAAGATAGAAATTACTGAAAATCAACTAAAAGTATGTTGGTACTGTAGTGTAGGTGTAGAAGCATATTTTTTCAGGTTTGCTAGGAGAAAAAAAACAGAAGGAGCAGCTTTTTAAGGATACAAAAAAGAACGAAGAAGGAGAACAAATCCGGTTTTGCCATCCTTGGAACACCCCATAATTTTTCTTTTTTTTTCTATGTTTCCTTTGAACCGGACCAAAAAAAAAGGTTCAAACTAGCAAAACATAAAACCTGTGATTTCAAATAGAATCACGTGACCCAATTTCGATAAAACAACTAGCAGGAAATAAAAAGTGGAATCATCCAGAATTCACGAAAAATGTGCATTCATGCATTCTGATTCGTTGAACTTTAGAACTAACAAAATGAAAAAGAAAACAAAGAGAGAAAAACCGA
The DNA here is from genome assembly GCA_027920645.1 of Caenorhabditis nigoni. Taxonomy (NCBI): domain Eukaryota; kingdom Metazoa; phylum Nematoda; class Chromadorea; order Rhabditida; family Rhabditidae; genus Caenorhabditis; species Caenorhabditis nigoni. The sequence goes on from CP115869.1 coordinate 5,332,013, forward strand.
ACTCTTCTTCCGTCTCTTTTTTTTTTGAAAGAGGTCTGAAGCTCGTGAGATGGGGACAGATTAGGGACTTGATGAGCATTGAAGCACGAAAGAGCATTTTCTGCCGAGCAGCACCAAACAGAAGAGCCCTGTTTGACACCATTAACTTGGAAATGGTTAGTTGGAATTGAAAAAAAAAGAAGACTTGATAGCCTTGTTTGTTTTTCTTTTTTCCTTGGAACTGTTTCTATGAATCGAAATCTGAGTAGGGGAGCAAAGTCTGGGAGGAAAATGTTTTTGATGCATTTCAAAGTAAGAGGGAACTCTTAGAGAAAGTCATAAAGTTGGTATGAACTTTTGTCTTTGCTATTCATCTTGCACAAAAAATTTTTTGGGCTCGATAAACTGAAAAAATGAGAAGAGGAAAGATGAAATGAGGATTGGACACGAAATTGAAAGAGAATAAGATATTATACCCATTAAATAATCTTCGGAGGAAGACGGAATTTATATCTATATCTGCCTTTCATAGGAATTATTATATAAGAATTATTTTATAAATCTCTCCATCTTGTGGGAAGAGAAGAGAAAATTGCTAAAGAGTACTTTCTATAGGATTTTGAAAATGGCAAGGAGGATTTTATTCCAAATCTTCTTGTGTGGTATTATCAAGGCTTCTTGTGCATGGAAAAAAGTAGATAAAGAGAAAATCTCTGACAGGAATCAGTGAAAGGTGGATATTGCCAAATCCTTTGCACTCTCGGATAGAAAAAAATAGAGGATTTATGGTCACAAGACAACTAACTGACATCAAAACATTGCGTATAATTTTTTTTATAGTGTTGCTCAGAACAACCACTTGATGTCATGTAAGAAGCAATAGAAGAATTTGGCTCTACCATAAAAATTGGTCCTAAAAAATTTTAAGAAAACATTTTATCAGTTGACATCTTTTTGATAGCTCTTGTAGGAGTCGAGATAAGAGAGCTCAAACGTAATAGTGTGGGAGCCCTTCTATTACAGGTTTAACGGTAACTATGAAATTTAAATTTAAGATTTGTCGGGAAAACCTATAAAACGAGTGAACCCTTTTAATAAGCAGAATTCTTTGAAAGGACCAATTTTTTGAGGAGCAAGTTTTTTTCAGGAAATAAACAATTTTCTGAATTTTAACACCAAATTTTTGTAGAAAAGAATAATACTCTTGCTCTAAGAAGCTGGAAGCCAATAAAAATATAAAAATGAACAAGGCGCATAGATGTTAGCACCATTTTCTATGTTTTTCCAATAATGAAACCGAAAATTCATAAATTATTCAGGTACACCGGGTCCACTGCTGTCTAGAGAAGAAAAGTGGGGGGGTCGAAACTAAGTAACAAAAGGGTTACAGGAAATCCATGACTTTTTGTCGACGTGTCTTCTTCTTTTCTTGCTTCATCCCATTCTTCTGTTTTTCCTCTTTTCCTCTTTTTTTTTGGGTTTGTCATTCGTTTTTTTCTACACCAAGGAATATTATTATTCTTTCTTTCTCCTTAAAAATCAAAAGTTGGGGGATATAGAAGGAGATGATGAAGAAAAATAGAGAAGCTGACTTCTTCAAAAACGAGTAAATAGCAAAAAATCGGATTATCTCGAAATCTGATTTTGTTGGGCCTACAAATTAATCACTTTCTTTTTTATTATTTTTCTCCATTTTCTCTCATGACCTGCGTAGCCACGTTCCTTCATGGGACAGGTGGGATTATCACATTGCCATTGAAGGAAATTCATTTATTCAAAAGCTGAACTATATAGAATTTGAATTACAATACAAAACTATGGGGGATTTTTTTTGCTCAACAAAAAAAGCGGGAAAAGGAATGAAAAAAAAACTCAGTGAATGAAGTTTAATGATGTTACACACGTTCGGCGGGGAGTTGGTCTTCAAAAGAGAACAAGTTCAAAAATAAGGCTCGTGGTCGGGGTGAGGAAGAAGAAAAGAGTGTATAGAATTGTGGTTGAATAGAATTCATGAAGGAAGGAAGAAGGGTACATTATGTGAGTTAAAGCGCAGGAGTCAGTTCGAAATTAGACATGAAAAAATAGCGGAAAAAATAGCATTGGAAGAAAAAAAGCCGTGGGAAAACAAGTGGGCGCCTATATAAGCTAGAGAACTATATCAGCTAGAGAATAGTTCAATTTAAGCGGTATGCTCAACGAATGCCGGAGCAGGAGTGACAACGTCCTGATGTGGCTCCACATGAATATCGCCAGCGTTCGAAGACTCGTCGCTGCCCGACTTGGTGCGTTCACGCTTCGGCGCCTGAAACAACATTGTATTCCAAATTAGCTCCTGCAAAATCCTCCTCTCACCTCTCCATCACTGCTGCTGCTGTTCGTTTGATCCTCATCTTCCTCCTCTTCATGACAGAAGGTCTCTTGGTCGTTCAATGTTTTCTTGTTCCATCCACGGACCTGTTGTCCCACACTTTGCTGACGTTCCAGGGTGTTGGATCTGGATCTCAGGGTGGAGGCATGGTCGACAGTCAACTCGTGAGGCATGCACTTCATTGGAGCGCGGAAATAGTAGAACGATGGGTAATGGACCAGGTTGTAACAGGAGGATGCGTAGACGTCGGCGTATCTGAAAATAGAAACTTTGGAATTTGCCCTTCAGAGAGTTATGTCAGATTCTAGATCAATGCACCGGAAAACTCTGATTTCAATAATTCGAATCTAGAGATTGTTTATAAAATAACATCATAGCTCACCTCTCGACTTGAGCGGCAAAGAAAGTGGTTCTTCCTCCGGTTCTGAAGAGACTTCCCAAACATCCATACTCCTCATCCATTTGGTTTGTGAGCTTCTGAAAAAAAAATCGCATTATCATATATGTCTCCTGTTTCCGTTCGAAAATCATGCACTCACTCTAATCTGATCAACGATATCCTTGACAACCGGCTTGTGACGGGACGCGCCATCCAAGTTCTTGTAAATATCGGCAAGTGTGCTCTCCATACGCCCCATCTCGTCGAACAACGGCTTGGAGTCGGTCCACACGGTCAGCTCGTTGACCAGTTCAGGGACCACCAGGAAGGTTCTCCATCCTCTGGATTTCTTAGAGCGAAGCACGTCTCCGAAGATGTGGTCTCCGACGTAAAGCACTTCTTTTCCGCGGCACTTCATCATTTTTTGAAAGGAGTCGCAGGATCCTCCAGAGTAGACAACACCCTCTCGAAGTGGTCCAGTGTGGATTCCCAATTTGTAGGCTCCAGTTTCAATGTTGACCTCTCTGAATACAGTACCCTCTGCAAACCATCTTGGCTTGCATGAATCGACCACGATGATATTGAAGTAAGACTTCCAGTCATCTCCCAAAATGAATGTCATCATCACGTTGGTATAGGCCCAGTCACTGTTCGTAAGAAGGAACGTCTTCTTGCCGTGCTCACGGAGCTGGGACAAGAATTTTGGAGCACGCTCGTCACGGATGACGTACTTCTCTGGATCGTCCATTACTTGCTTCTTCATCGAGCTCTCCACGTGAACCCAATCGATGACTCTTCTCAAATCTTGGAAGATCGACTTGTATGACATCATCACCTCGCCACCCTTCACTCCGGTCTTATCAGTAAGCCTGGAATTTTTCAATTTTTGCAGTTCTCCCGTCGCGCTACCTTCACTTACGGCAAATAGTTATCATGCTTGTCGAAGAAGTCGATGAGCTGACAGATAAGATGCGTTTCTGGCATGTTGAACAACGTGTTCAGTACATAGACACGGGAATCGGAGAGTGGAAGGTACTTGTTGGGGTACATCTCCTCGATTTCATGGCTGAAAAAAGGGAAATACAGTACTGCTCTATTTTTCAGTAGATTTTCAGACGTTTTGACCATTTTCAAAAGTCTGCAGCTCGGCTGTCAATTTATGGATCACTTTGAAAATTTTCAAGGGTCTAAATTGGCATACCACCCCAGATTGAAAATTTTGCGTTTACAAAATTTTTTTGGGTTTTTCCAGTATGCCGATGTCTAAAAGGTACCTGTTTTTCCACATTTTCCGTAAAAACCAAACCAAAATGGGATGTCTTTCAGAACTTGAAATTAGTTGAAAAACTAGAAAGATTCAAAACATTCTATGAATGCAATGTTTTTAATCTATTTCTTTTCTACATGCTCCAAAACTTTCAAAGTGATAGGAAACTCGACAACTGATCTCCATACTCTTAAAAAAAGGCTGAAAATCTACTGAAAAATATATGTTTCGGTATATTTTTTTGAAAATTCTGTAAATTTAAGAGTCATACTTCTTCAAGAAACGAAGTCCGTGAATTCCACCAAGAATGTTACCAAATCCATCGACCTTGAGCAAGTTACCATATTGAAATTCGAACCAGAGACCTGAAGAAAATTGGGAATAGTATTTTTAAGACGATTCCTTCACTATCATTTTCACCCCTAATACCTTCTTCTTACACCTAGATTACCCTCCGATTACATGAAGATTACACACACCTCGATGAACTTTTATGTAATTTTTTTTCTTCGGATTAGGCTTGGAGACCGAGGTCGCCGCTTTCCCTCTTAAATTCGTCGTATTCAAGTTCTGTGTCAAGGAAAACCGCAAGATGTCGTTCGCGATAAGATAAAGATTTACGACGCCTTTTTTAGACATATGACGGTCACACATCCCGCAGAAGTTTTTTTTTTGTTTCAACCATAAAAAGTTCAGATTGCAATCATGTTCCCCAAACCAGAATACAAAAAGTTTATGGCGTTTCGCATGATCTGTCATTTGGGTTTTAATTAGATTGGCAGACAGTTCAAAATTCTCAAAATGACATGTGAGCAAAGCTGGCTGATGTTGCGAAACTGTTTCAAGACTTACCACGAACTGGGAAAATGGGATCGTATTTGAAATTCAAGATTTCCTCAGGATATCCAGTGTCTACCAAGCGTTGAACGGCCATGTTGAAGGCGAGAAATTCCATTTCTGGTGTCTTGTACTCTGAAATGTTTTTATAATTCCAAAACTAGAATTGGACAACTTACGAACTAAGGTGTAGTCCATATCGAACCCGAAATGGGTGATCTTCTCCAAACGGAGAGATCTGTTGACGAAGACTCTGGAATTTTTAGAATTTTCAAATATAATCTATATTTTCCAAATGCTGAAAACATTTCCTAGAAGCTCTACGTATTTTTTCGGTACTAAAAGCCTTGCTCAGTAAGCCACACCACCTAATTATACCTTTCATCGACATTTGAAGACCAGTTAACCATTTTTGTTCCGTGTTTGGTTAGTTCGAGTGGCGCCAGAAAAAAATTCTATATTAATGATATATGGACCTTGAGAGAGCAAAGAAATCAAACGGCGAAAAAAAGTGCAAAAGTGAATTAAACCCTGAGTCGACTCCAAGAGCCCTCAATGATAAGAAATGATAACGAGGACGACGACCCTGGGGGTGTTGAGACACCCAGTGGCCATATACTCTTTTGTAGTGGGCAGACCTCAAATTAAAGAACTTATCAACGCCATTTTTCTCGGGTTGCTGTTGCTGTCTGTAGGGCAATAAAGCCTATGCGTCGTGGAATGCAAACTAAAAAAGGGAGAGGGAGGAGCGGAACGACAGTTGGAAAGAGAGAAGAGATTGAAAATGGAACTATTGCAAGTTAAAAGAAAAAGTGACCCTGGATAATTGCATATGCACTTTCTAAATCAAAAGACGGCCCCCAAATCAAAAAATGTTGCGAATAAAAATTATGCGACCTTGAATTTCCAAAATTTTCACGATTTTCACTCGTCCGGAACGATTATCCTTTGAAAATGTCACCTCGAATTTTTCAAATGTTCCACTATAATAATTTTTTCTATACTTTCTGATTTTCCTTCTAAAACCACCTACCCAAACAAAGTTTACGCATGACAGAGCAATTTTCTAGCAAAGAAACTAACAAAAAAATATTTGAGGTGAGGGAAGGGGATATTTCAAAATAGAAGGAAAAAAGGAATGAGGTAACAAGTTCGAAGGTTTAAAAGAGAGCAAGTACCCCCACAACTCCTTTTTTGTGCTCTCATGCTCCCGTGTGAGAGCACGGACACTTGTTAAATTCGCAGTGCTCCTCTTTTCTGTTGTCTTTTCTTCCTCGTCGCCTTTCCCCCCTACACCCATCAATTTTGGTGCGTTCTTGAAGAGTGTACGGAACAGAAAAGAAGAAGTGACGTTCTTTTTTGCAATTCTACTGGTCAGCAATGCTCATTACTGGAGAAAACTAGAAAATGAACAACATCTATGGAGTTGGTCCATAGGATGTACAAAAAAAAAATAGTTTTCAGTTGTTTTTGCCAATTTCGGCAATTTTCAGTAGTCTGGAGCATGGCTAGCAAGTTTCCAATAACTAGAATTTTTGAGGGTGTAAAACAGACCAGGGATGTTTGGAATGGCCTTTCCGGAAATTTTCGGAATTTTCAAAATTCCAATTTGAAAATTTTGAAATTTCGGAATCTTGGAATTTTCCGGTTTTGGAATGTTCGGAATTTTTGGGATCTCCGGATTTTCCGATTTTCAAAAATTTGGAATATCGGAATTTCGATATATTCTAATCTTGAGAATTTCGGAACTTCAGAATTTTCGGAATTTTTAAACATTCGGATATAAATTTTTTGCGACATACCGTAATCCAAAAATCTCTATTTAAAGAAAGCTTCTGAAAATTTTCGATTGGATTTCGGTTTCGAGAAAAAGCTTCGGAAATATTACGGTCGGAATTTTCGGAATTTTCGGAGTTCCGAATTTTGTTCCGAATATCCCTGAAACAGATATAGATTGAAAACTTTGCATTCCCCACATTTTTTGACCTGCAGTTTTTCAGATAATTGCTGGTGTCTGAGATACGTCTGTTTTCCTTTTTTCAGTGCAAAAACTGGCTAGAAGGGTGTCTTTCAGAAACATGCAAGTAGCTGGAAAACTAGGAATTTTCAAAAAATTCTGTAAATTCAAAACTTTGTTCTGTGTCCATTTCGCATCTTTTGAAATTTTCAAAGTTAAGCCAAGCTTCAAACTCTTGAAAATGAACAAAATGGTGGAAAATCGACTAAACATACGTTTGTATAAAACTTTTTGTATTGCCAACACCATTTTTTCCCGCGCATTTTTATATTTTCCACGAATCATAAAAGTATCACTCACCTCTCCGATGGGTTTCTTTTGTAGAACGAACGATCGGCGGGCTGCATGCTTGTTGTATTCTTTTCTATTCGCTCTGAAAAAAGAATGTATCATTTCTGAAACTGCACAAAAAGAAAGAAAAAAAGGAACATGCATGGCTTCTAAAACAAGAGCAGAACATTCCATTTTCTTTATTGGCACGGAAGATGAGGCGAAAAAAATGAGAAGACAATAAAAAGATAAAGTCACAAGAAAATCACATGTTTTTGAGAAAGAGAGGGCGAAGAGGGATCATTATTTTGATTATCGAAAGTGTTTTATAAACAACACGAATCTGGAATATTATATAGACACACGGCGGTGTCATCACGTCATCTGGCGCCTTAATCAAGTTGTGTGGTCATCAAGAGACGGATTTTTCTTCTTTATTTCGTATATATTTTTATTTTACTCACGTAAATGATATAAGAAGATTTTAAAATAATCGCAAAACGGCTAAAAAGATAAAATTAATCATGTTCCTTCATGACGCAATAGAACATTCTTGAAGTTGACGAAGGGAGCGCTTAGCGCAACAGAAAATCAATACTCTGCTAGTAAGAGGGAATGCACCACGTCCCCCCTTCCTGTGACCTCTCCCCCGCCTCATATTTTCGCATATCGCTTGTTGCTGAACAAACGTTATGTGTCATTTAGAACATTTCAAAATTTTGGATCGTAAAATGAAACCTTTCAAAAAAGTGCATTTCGTACAGTAGATGAGACCACTTTCTTGGAAAAAAGAAAAGAAAGTTTCAATGATTCTACATGTCAAGCAATTTTAAAGACAAAGGAATAGAAAGTGCAGTAAAATTGATAATAAAAGGCATAAACTGATAAAATGGCCTCACCTAGAGATAAGAACTCTACACCACTACTAAAACTGAAGAGCGTGGAAAAGGAAGATTTAAGGGAAAGTGCAATGCATCTGAACTGTCTCTTTGTTCAATTTGTGCACACATGTGTCCCCTCTCTCATCAATCTTCGCTGCAGAGAAGAGAAAACGAAAATTTTCGAAATGAACTCTCTGGCAAAAAAATCTAGCAAAAAACCTCTATTACACTTTGTCCGGCCGACCAGCTGGATGAGATAAACAAGAAAAAAGAAGAGAAGAACTTCATAAAACTAGTGTAATATCAGCGTTTTATGACCAAGGAGGTGGCAATAAAGAGAAATAAAGAGGAGGAACATTATTAAACCAACACTTTTTAATATAAAGAAATCTAATAAAAAAGAGAAGCGGAAGTAAAGAAGTGGGGTGAGAGAACAAGAACTTGTGAAAAGATTTTCGAAATGCGATATGGGGTGCTGTGCAGAGACAGACAAATTTTCCTTGAGAAAATAAACCGTTTGTTAAGCTAACCGGGGAGCCCCAAGGCTCTTAGGTACATAACACTGAAGCTATTTTTGAAGAAAAAAGATCAGTTGATTTTATCAGGTCAGAAGACTCATAGAACGTTTGAGAAATAAAAAAAGAGAAACGTATGATATTGGAATTCGCCGGATTTCAGGGAACAGGTGATTGTTATGAATAAATCATTGTTTGTCAGACGGGGCGATGTTATGAAATTGTAATTTTGGATTTTCGAACTGTGGTCATTGGTAAACAGTATAAAAACAAATACTAGTATGAATTATAAAACTTTTTGATCTGATAACATTAAAACACGGATTTGGGATCAACAACAATCCAAAATTCGTCAGAATCAAAAACAAAATTAAGGCAAGGATAAGCTTTGCTTCTTTTAATTCTCCAAATCAGAAAATTTCAAAACCCGCGAGATTTTTTAATATTTTAGAATCTCGAATTTACGAAACAGAATTTCAAAATATCGGAATATCAGAATTTCAGAATCTTAGAGTCTCAGAATCTCAGAATCTCAGAATCACAGAATCTCAGAATCTCAGAATCTCAGAATCTCAGAATCTCAGAATCTCAGAATCTCAGAATCTCAGAATCTCAAGATCTCAGAATCTCAGAATCTCAGAATCTCAGAATCTCAGAATCTCAGAATCTCAGAATCTCAGGATCTCAGAATCTCAGAATCTCAGAATCTCAGAATCTCAGAATCTCAGAATCTCAGAACTTCAGAATCTCAGAATCTTAGAATCTCAGAATCTCAGAATCTTAGAATCTCAGAACTGCAGAATATCCAAATTTTATAGCCCTAGAAGTTTAAAGTCTCAGAATCCTAGAAGTTCAAAATCTGAAAATCTCAAAATTTCATATTTTCTAAATTTCGGAATCCCCAATCTTTAGATTTTCAGAATACCAACCTTTTTTTTAATTGTGGAACTGTAGTATTTTAAAATTTCAGTATTTAAAAAAAATCCTAATATCAGCATCTGGCATCTTCAAAATATCGGAAACCTGGAGTCTCAAAATCTCAGATTCTCAGTATTGTAGATTCGGCAAACATAGATCCTCAGAATCTCTGGGTTCTAAGTTGCAGAATTGCAGTACTTTAGCATCTTGAAGCTTACCGATTTTTTAAATATCAGTAACTCTTAATCATCAAAAACTTCTCCCTCTCTTTTCTTAAAAGCTTATAAAAGCTTCAGTACTGATCAATTTCGAATGTGTTGATCTTTTGATTTGCAAATCGGATTATTTATTAAATTTTTCAGAGCCAATGAGCTCACCCTTTTGTTCTCCCTATCACCAGTTCAGCGAATCAAATTGACAAAATAAAATTTTCATTTTTAGAAACAGCAAGAAGGTCGTTTCGGGAGAAAAGTGTTCACAACATTGGAAGAGAAGAATATCACGAGGACAGAAAAACACTAGACGGTACAAGTAATGACAGTTCAAATGTGGATGCGGGGATTGACTTAGAATTTTTTGGAGTTGGAATAAGCAAAACTGGTAAGTTCGGGAGCGGTATACAACAAGGAAATTACAAAGTGCTTTCGACTCGAAAGTCGTGCGGGAAAAAGCAAAAGTGATACAAAAAAACAAAGTAATGAGAGTTAAGTAATAGAAAGACACTAGCGAATTGGGATCATCGGTTTCGTATCAGAGTTTGTACACGCAAAACGGGTGGGTGTGGCTGGTTTGAGTTGTATTTAGTGGTTTGGGATTTTGCGAGTTGTTTAAAGGTGGGATAAGGGAAACTGACATGATTCTCGATATCTTACAGGAGAAATAAAAATTGCAGAGAGATTGAAGGCTGATTTGGGGGGAGTTGATGAGCATATACATACAAAAAATAAGGCAGACGTGGGGAAAAGGGCTAAATGTGAGACTAACTTTATAACTAGGAAACTTGACTAACGCTAATCGGGAGCGATGAAACAAAGTGGAAAAAATACACGGAGTCCAAATATTTAAATATATTTAATACTGGAACAATTAAGTGGCAAACACCCAAAAATAGTTTTTTAGAAAAGGCTCAAACTCGTTTTTTTTACAAAACCAGTGAAGTAGTAGTTCTTTAAAGAATGTCGTTACTTACTGATTGTGGAAAGGAATGATACTAAGAGGGATTTTTGAGATGGTTTTGAAACTGGTAAGATGATGGGGGCGTGACTGGGATGACTAATCACTCGGAACTCCAATTCGGATCAATCATTCGTAATCGGCAAATCAATTGGTCGCACAAGATTTCAGAAGTTGGTGAATCGTTGTTGATAATGGCGAATTCCACATGAGATTTGTGTTCTGGAGGTAATACAGCTACTCCGATCTCGACGCCAGATGGTAGGGAGAGACGACGCATTTCGGTTACTGTAATTTGACGATTTGGATTAGTATGGTACACTTCTGGTCACCAGCCGGACCAAAAAATTTCTCCTGGTCCGGCCGGGCCGATTGGCTCTGGTGACTTATTTTGGGAAACATGCTACATACTTACTGTAAACACTTTTATAGAATACATGAACTTTTTTTGAACCAAATTATCTCGATTCCTGTGAGAGATATCAAAAAGTGATAAACTTACACAACATCTGCGATATTAAGAAAATCATTTTTTCAGTTTACCATTTTTGATATCTTTTATATTAGGTTGGCAACTAATTCCTTGTGCATTTTTGTTTTCCATCTTTTCTCTTAACTGAGCTATAACTATAACCTGTGTGTAACAGGATATGGTATATAAGGTAGTAAGGTTGTTCACCATAACCATCATTCGCCCTGCTCTCATTCCGCTTGCGGACGCGATGCCCTGATCCCTACCCGATGCTCACCTCATTTTTAATGCTCCATTGTTTTTAGTTGTTTCTAACCTGCAAGTTTCCGATATTCATCACCGCCTGGTGGAAATTTACAAGGACAATACTCCCTTAGAAACACCGTTGCAAATTGGTTTGGCAAGTTCAAGAACCACGACTTTTCGATAAAAGATGAAGCACATCCCTGGCGACCAGTTCTTCAAGATATAGGCAAGCTGAGAGATCTAGCCTAACGGGACCCTTTCCAATCTACTCGTGAAATGTCAATCACTTTAGGGACAACCCATATCACTATTGAAAACGGATTGTTAAAGTTGGGAAAGGCAAAAAAAAACTTGGACGGCGGATACCGCACCATTTTGACTGCTTTTGATGTTCAGCGGCGAGTGGGTATGAGCATGCATCTTCTCACTCTACACGGCAACTTTAAGCGGCTGAATTATGTTTTCACCTGGGATAAGAAAAGGGTCAAATGTACTAGCCCTCGTAGAAGAGCCCAATGGATTGGCTTCGATATACAGCCAGAAGGCGTCGTCAAACAGGAATTTTAACCAAAAGCAATGGATGTCAAAAGGGGCATCCCGTTAGCAAACGGAATGAGAGCAGGGCAAATGATGGTTATTGTGAACAAGCTTATCATCTTATATACCATATCCCGTAACCCACATGTTATGGTTCTAGCTTAGTTAAGAGAAAGGATGAAAACAAAAGTGCACAAAGAATTAGTTGCCAACCTAATAGGAAATAAGGTACATAGGCTCAAATTTGAAATATTTGCGGCACGTTTCTAAATTGTGTCATACTTTGTTGGCTACAGTACTTTGTTCTCACAGTAATTTAAAATGTTCAAAACTTTTAATCAACCTTGTGGCTCGTAAACCATTTCCTGCGTCTCTGCGAATGGGATCTTGAGAATGTTCAAACTGGATTTCAGTTCCTCCACAACTTCAGCAAATGGTAGTGTACACACAATACTCTGAAAAATTTTCTGATGTTGGTTTTTTTTCACGTTTTGAATTTATTTCAATTAGAATTTCAAACACCAATTATAAATTTCAAAACAAGAATTTTTTTTGAATTTCAACTTTCTGAGATTCTGAGATTCTGAGATTCTGAGATTCTGAGATTCTGAGATTCTGAGATTCTGAGATTCTGAGATTCTGAGATTCTGAGATTCTGAGATTCTGAGATTCTGAGATTCTGAGATTCTGAGATTCTGAGATTCTGAGATTCTGAGATTCTGAGATTCTGAGATTCTGAGATTCTGAGATTCTGAGATTCTGAGATTCTGAGATTCTGAGAATCTGAGATTTTGAGATTCTGAGATTCTGAGTTTCTGAGATTCTGAAAATCTGAGATTTTGAGATTCTCAGATTCTCAAATTCTGACATTCTGACATCCTGACATTCTGAGATTCTGAGATTCTAAGCTTTTGAGATTCTTCGATTCTGAAATTTGATAAAATCCGGATTCTCAAGTTTCTAGCCCCCTTTCTGTATTTTTCAAAACCTAATCCAATAATATCTACAGCAGTGTCCTAAAATAATGTTTTGTCCAAATTCTCTGACTATAATTGACTCGAATTATTTCGATTATCGCTGCTAATCAAGTTCTAGGAGACACTCTCCAAAATGCACCTATTTATAAACACTTTCTTCACAGCTCAAAGATCTCTCCCCTTCTTTTTTCTCACCCTGACTCGATCTTCCATGCTCCTGGTGGTTTGCTCCGGCGTTGACATTCCCGAAAAAGAAGTCGATGAGAAGCCGATCGCCGTCGCAGGTCGTTGGCCGAAAACCACTTCTTGCGCCTGAGAAATTCAATTTGGATAATCATTCGAGCAAAGTGTTGATCTTACATTTTTCTGGAATATGCTAACCGGATCAAATGAGGAAGCGGATGGAGCAATGTTATGTTGTCGGTTGTACTCATCTGTTATTGAGATTTGTGGGCATGCCAATGAGCTTCCCTCGTTGGTAATTCTGAAAAAAAAAAACACTTCCTGATTGATTAGAATATCCTGAAATCTCCTACTGTGATTGTGCACACCCATGAGACAGATTTTTGAACTCTTTGTGCAACCTGGAGATGTCGTTGTTTGTTTGTAAAGCATCTTTAAAGATTTTCTCAAGATGAGACTGTTGTTGTTGGGATAATGATGGTGAAGCCCAACTGCTCCTTCTCTCCGCTGGCGGCGCTTTCGCATACGGTGTTCTCTGATACCTTGGAATCGGATTTTGTACACCACCTCCAATTTGGTTTCCGAGACAATGTACAGTGTTTCTTTTGCCACCATATTTTGCAAGATACGATCTGCCTTCTTCTTCAACAGTTGGAAATGAAACTGGATTAGCGGACAGATTTGCAAGATGTTGCTGAAGATCGAAATTCGTGGGTAATAAAGTTTCTCCTGCAGACGCGCGACGTTCACTTTTTGGCACTGGCAACATTTTTGAGAGATCTGTTGTTGGAAAAGCGCCAAGCGCTGGGTGTAACGATGGAAACGGGAATTCGGCGGCTTGTCCTTCGGGCATTGGTGGAAAACCAAGAGGATTCATGGTGAAATTGTTGAGTAGAAGATTTGGAGGTGGAAACTGTCCCATCAGATTTGGCGATAGCAATTGCTCACTTGCACAGAGTGTGTGGCGTCTGAAAGTTATATTGAGTGGGTGCGATGGATGGAATTGTAGGTTTCATGTTTTCCAAAATTTTAGAATTGAGGAACCCGAGTTTTCAAAAAAAAAATAGACGTATTTTTCTGTTGATTCCCGGTCATTTTTACAATTTTCAGGTGTCTGAAGTTTGATTGTCAAGTTTTCGATCACTTTGAAATTTTTGGATAATGTAAAACAGGTTTAGATTGGAAACTTTGAATTAACAAAATTTTTGAATATTCCTAATTTTCCAGCTAATCGCCGATTTCTAGAAGGCACCTATTTTTTCTGTTTTCAGTTCAAAAACGAGCCAAAAATATGTATTTCAGAAATTTGCAAAACGCTGAAAAGCTAGGAATGTTCGAGAATTTCTGTAAATGCACATTTTTCAGGAAGGCTAGTTTTACAAAATTATCGGAAACTTGACAGTCGAGCTCCAGATTTCTGAAAATAGTCAAAAAAGCCAAAAAATAAACTAAAAAAACATGATTTTGTATTTCTTATTGACAGATTCTGTACGTTTTTCAAATTTCTGTGTTTTCCCCAGATTTCGTTGTATCCGAGACCAAGACAAAACTTTGTAATTGAGAAAATGGAAATTACAAAACAGAGAGGTATTATTTCAGTTGATTTTTGAACAGACTGGCTAATTTGAGAAAACTGAAGAAGAACCGTCTTGTTTGCGATTTTTGAAAACTTCGGGGGTGTACAACAGACCTAGATTGAAAACTTTGAATTCACCGAATAAAAAAAATCTGAAAATCTAGGAATTTTCGAAAATTTTTGTCCATTCAAATTTACAATCTAGGTCTGTTACACTTCCTAAAACTTTCAAGCTGATCAGAAACTTGACGGTCGAGCTTCAAACTCCTGATAACAGGTGCAAGAGAAAAATATTTTTGCAGACATATCCCAGTTACTGTATATTCTTACCGATTCTCAAATCTATTTCCCATAACATCCAATCCCCTTGGTAACGTGAATTGCTTATGATTTGGTTCCAGTGAGCTCAATGGAGATTCATCGCACAGATCAGAATTTGATGAGTCATCGGAATCCTGAAAATCAAATCAATCCCTATTTCATCCCCAGCCTTATTTTTCACATACACAATCCGGACTTGACAAATTCAGCTGTGCCAGCTGATGAGCCGATATAGTTGGTGTTAGTGGTTGCTCATCGACATTTGCCCGGCCACTCAGAATTGATCCCCGCGAACCTCTTCTCGGATACTCTTCACCTGTACCTAAAACATCATTCCTTAGTCATCATTTTTGTTTCTTGTTCAAACCTTCAAGAGACCCAATTTTAACCTTATCAGCCAACAGTTCGTATGTTGCGAAAATCGGGCTTTCAAAGTTGCGTCCCACCACAGCCTGAAAAAAAGAGGGGTTTATTCTTATCAATCTGACCATCTTTTTATGTGTTTGCATCTATTTTCTTTTATTTTCTACATCATGTCCTATTTATAGAACACCTATTTCTGATATCTATTGTGTGATATGTCCTTTTTTCTCCTAAAAATGCTTTCTGGTTCTTTTCGTCCGTTTCAAAGCACACTATCTGCAACATATATATGCTTTTGATAATGACACAAAGTGTCTAGTGGTCGATGAAACCTGATAAACAGGTTCAAAGTCGGAAATGATGAAATGTTGATAGGTGTATATATTGAACAGATCAATCCTCAATGTTATAAACATTTGCTCTTTCCAAAGAGAGCTGAACACTAGAGAGTCATTCAACCGGATAAACTATTGAAGGGCGGAAGAGCAGAACGAGATGAAAATAGAATGAAAAAGTGCTGTAAAAAAATCTCCCACTCACATCAATAATTTGCTCCTCGGTCCACTTTCCATGTTGTTGCATGAACATCATAATTGTGGGATTCAGCTTACTGGGCGTTGGCCGGATGGATGGCTCCAGATTCTGCACCTGCTTCTTCACATCATTCCTAATGTGCATCCATCTATGAGCGAGAACGTTCTGGATTGTCATTCGTTTCGTGGGATTCAGCACGAGCATTTTCCGGATGAAATCAGCACATTCTGAAGGGAAAGAACGATTACGTCATCTGTCTTCCGGTCTGGCACCACCACGCCGAGAAGTGTCCACACTCACCAACAGAAACCCAATACGGAATCTTAACGACGCCAGAGAGAACGGATCTCTTGAGATCGTTTACTGATTCACTGCCGAAAGGAAATCCGCCAGTCACGAGAATGTATAACAACACGCCCATGGACCAGATATCAGCTTTCATGCCGTCGTACGAGTTACCTGCAAAAGGTTAGAATATTTTTTGTGGTTTCAAGAAAATGTGAGGTACCTAATAACAATTCCGGTGCCGCATAGGGAGGTGATCCGCACCATGTGTTCAGCAGTTGATCGGGCGTTTGGAAATTTGAAAAACCAAAATCTGAAATTTTTTGGATTATTATCGACTGGAGTGAAATATTGTTTGTCCACCCTAAACGTGCCTTTTGAGCTCAATTATCTTGGTTCCTACGAGAGCTATCGGAAATCTGTCCCCTGCTAAAAGATTAGAGATATTTTGATAAATAATTTATCAGTTGAAAATTTGTCGATGTCTTTTGAATGAACCGAGATAATTGAACTCAAAGTGTAGGGGTTCCTAGTAGAGAAAAGTAAGCTCACCAATCAATTTGATTTTCGAATCTTTGCCTAATAGAATGTTCTCCGTTTTTAAATCCCGATGTACAATTCCCTTATTGTGAAGATAGGACACTGCAGCCGCCGTTTCAGTAAACCACTTTCGAGCAACATCCTCTGTGACACGACCTTTTCCCATCAGAGTAGCTGAAATTATCTTTCCAAATCAATTTTGCATATTTCAGCTGAATTCCTACCATATAACTCTCCCGTGCTACAGTATTCGCTCACAATGTACAACATGTTGTCCACCCTCATAATCTGAAAATATAAATTTCAAATTTTTCTCAGTTCGAGATTACGGTACCTCATAGCATTTGACAATGTGCGGATGGTCGATCATTGAGACTATCTTCACCTCCCTTTCCAGCTTTATCAGATTCTCCTTATCCAGTTTTGATACATCAATACTTTTCACTGCCACCTGAAAATCCGCAAGGATTATAAAGGCTTTTGTAACTCCCTTTTGTAAGGATTGAATATCAGAACGAAGGTCAAAAATAGTGCACTG
Source organism: Caenorhabditis nigoni (assembly GCA_027920645.1). Taxonomy (NCBI): domain Eukaryota; kingdom Metazoa; phylum Nematoda; class Chromadorea; order Rhabditida; family Rhabditidae; genus Caenorhabditis; species Caenorhabditis nigoni. Next base: position 5,349,189 of record CP115869.1, read on the forward strand.
AACAGCTGGGATTAAGAAGGATTTCAGGAACACTCTGAAAAGGCTACAGTAATCCATCCAGAATTTGTTATTGATAGATCATAAAACATAATTTTTAATTTTTATGCAACCAAAAAAGCAGCTGCATTGATTCTGTGATTTATGTTACACATATAAAAATAAGAAAATCGACGAACCTTGGTCTTTGCAATCCGGTGCCGTGCTATCCGAACCGTCGCGAAATTCCCCTTTCCAATCGCACGACCAACATCATACAGACCTATCTGAAACATAATAGAGTTCATGACTGAAAACAAACTGTCAATTCGCTTTTTTTTTCCTTCCGCCTGTTTTCCCGCGCTCCTCTGTTGACTATATTAGCAATATTTGTTTTGTGGAATGGAATCGTTCGCTCTTAACCCCCATATGCGGTTTGTAGCAGCACGGAGCGGCGCGTGCAGAAGAATTCAATTATTATAAAATGGACGATACTTTCATCATCGTCATTAGAGGCATTTGCCCTTCTCTAGGCAAGAAGGAAGAGAGAAAAAATTCATAATACAAGTTTGACAAACTCTGATCACACAGACACTATCATTTGTGTAACACACTACCTTCTGCATTGAATAAGAAGGCCTCAGAGGAGAAGACTGAATCGGATCCACATGGTTGACAACGGTTGGGAAGCAGAAAGAAAGTTTATGGGATTTTTTGAAGGAGTTTATGCCAGGCGCCATGGGAAACTCTGAATGTCTCTGGCTCTCACAGAGAAAGATCAAGAAGAGAAACACGAAAAAAAAACTAATCGACTTTTTGCTGCTCTTTCCTTTTTCTAATGAGATCTACAACATCTGAGAGGGAGAGAGAGAGAGAGAATTGTGCCAATAAAAATGCTAAAACGCACGAGGAGTGCGTTAGAATAGCCAGTAAATTTTCTATGCAACAAGTAAGTACATAATCGCATCGGAAGCCGAGTTCCTTGGAAGAAGAAGAGGAGAAAAAAATATTTCGAGGCAAAAATCACGCAGTCTTTGACAAAAACTAAAAACACATGAGTTTTTAATCGGGGCGAAGCGATTGATCACTCAGGCATAAATAATCGTTTAAGAAACATTTGGCATCTGTTTTCTCAAACTAAGCGAAGGAGGAAAATTAAATTGCCACCAACTCGTATATGTAGTCTCCACTCTCAAACTCTTGATCTCAAAAATGCTTTCTCAAAACTAAAACTTTCTTTTTCCCAAACTTCAATTTCAAATATTCTCTGGATAAAGAAAGAGAGAGTGAGAGAAGGAGTGACGTGAAGGAAGAGGTAATCGAAAACTCTCAGAAAAATGGGAAAATGGATGAGAAAGAAAAAGAAGGAGGAAGCGGCCGAAAGAAATTCCTGAACGGAGAAAAAGAGCAGAAAAAAAGAACTCCTCAAGCATCTTTCCAAGTGTCCCGCCGGCTTGATTTATCGTCTTATGGATGTGGATGGAATAGGAAACATCCCCAGAAAAGATTCCTAATCTAATCTCAAAAGAAACGTGTTCCCATAGAAGTCTTTAAATGTTCTTTAAAATTTACAATGTACTCAAAAAGTACCAAGTCTCAAAGCTCATTTCTCCTAACCAATCCTATTAAACCAAATGAGTCATCTAATTAGGCCGGGCGAGCTGCAGAATCAGAGCTCCCAAGAGTACAAAGATTGATGAGAGAAGAGAGCGCAGAAGGACAGCAACAACAACAACAAGAAGCAAAAAAATAGAACACCCACCTTTTCAAGGCCCATACGCCGCTTTGGCGCAGCCGCAGCCATTGCAGAGTTGGTGTGGCGCCTGAATGCGACAAGATAGTGTCGTAAGTTAAAACAGAGAGTGCATAGAGTTTTACCACCAGACGCACATATACATACATACACGCGCTCTCAGACACTCTCACTCTAACGCTCGGTCGCTCATTGGACCTCCTCCCTACTTTTTCCCGCGCTCCGACTTTCTCTCTCTTCTTTCTTCTTCTCTTTCTCTCTCTCGATCTCACGCACCTCACTCACGCTCACCATCAAGCCAAAGGCGTCTCGCACACATATACACATCACACACTTCTTTTCTTGCCTGTGTCTTTCGTCGTTTTTCTTTATCGCACTGTGTCTTCTCGATTCGCCCCTTTTTTCCCTATCCGCCTCTTGCTATCACGCTCTTCCTCACGCTCGCTCTCACACTTAGGCCTACGGCATCCACATACAAATACATAGAGGAAAAAAAACGCACACGCGTCTCTCTTCTCTTCTCTTCTCTCTCTCTCTCTCTCTCTCTCTCTCTCTCTCAGTCTTTTTGAGGTCCCTGCCGGTTCCGAACTCTCTCTTCCTGACTCACACAATGCCGTTTTTTTTTCAAAAAAAAAGAGAGAATGCTCCGGTTGCGTGAGCAAGTTCAAAAAAACTTCTCACTTACCTCCACGGTTCATTGAATCACACATGCCGTGCCCCCGCTTTTTTCCAGATGCAGTTTTTTGTATGTGAGATTGTGGTCATGTACGATTTATTGCTTTCTAGTCGCATTTCTCGTGATGAAGATTCTCATGGGAACAATGATGATGTCCATCATCTTCATCGTACCCAAAAAAGATTTATTGCCTGAAAAATCAACCTAGGTAGCCGTTTTAAGAAAAAAACCGTGGGCAGGAAAATTGATATAAAGTGGAAATAATAATTGGGACAAGAAAAAAAGATCAGATAGAGAGGGAGGAAAAAAAAAAGATAAATCTGGCGAAAAATGCAGAAAATGAAATAGAAATGGGTAGGAAAAGAGAACAAGGGTGGGGATGCCCTCCATCCCTTGACGATGAAAAGAATACGGGATGCGGCCTTATCTAATAAAATGAAATTGAAAAGCATGGAAGAGCAAAGGGAGGTAAACACAGAAGGCGTGGTAGGAGCATCGAGCTATTTCAGCAAAAAAAAAGGAAGCAGCTGTGGTGACGTATCACTCGCCTTTGAAGAGCATCCACAAGCGAGGCGACTCGATGTACGCTGGAATAAAATTTGTTTTTCATTTTTAAAATCACTACGCATCTCTCTTCAAAAGATTCGAAAAGGCTTGGTCAGAAAATGCGCCCCAGCGGATCCACGATTTCTGACCAAGCTTTTTAGAACCCCGTATCCCTTACGAATTGAATCTTCTGAAGCAAGATATCCTTCGTGCGTTTTGAAGACGTGGTCACTCATATCTCCCTGATTCAATGTCTTGTGCTGACAAATTGGGCAGACGTAACCGTGCTCATTGAGATTATGCTCCTGGAATGATAAAAACAAAAGTTCAGGGATTTTAAGAAATGTCACGGGAAAATTAATAATCTCATTGTGACTCCCCCCGACTTCCCCATTCGCGTAATAACATTGATTTATCTTGTTATTCTCTACTTTTTGTCACTAATCTCTGTGACGATCACATTTAGCCCACACATGATGATCCTTTTATCAGAGATGTTTTAAGGAGAATGGTGTATTTGCACATTCAAGGGGGTTTTTGAATTGACCTACTGTAGCGGTCGAAACGATAGACGAAAACATATTTTTAGTTCATTTTCATATACTTGCGAAAATCGTTGAAGGCCCGGCCCGGCCCGGTCGGCCCGGAAGGCCCGGGCCTTGAAAAATTTTGAAGGCCCGGCCCGGCCCGGCCCGGAAGGCCCGGACAGGTATTTTTTGGTCGAATTTTGTCGAAAAAAAATTTTTTTTGATAATTTTTTGCGAATTTTTTAACAGGAGCAATAGCTTTTGAGAAAAAACTGTTATTTAGCTTAAAAGCTTAAGGCCCGGCCCGGCCCGGCCCGTCGCAAGTATGCATTTTCAGGATTTTCAGGAGTATTTAGCTCGTAGCTTGTAGCTTGTATTAGGTTGAACAGAAAGTTTCTTTCTTTTTTGGCAATATTTTTGATCAAAATTTTCTTAAAGCTGATGAGACTAGATCAATAAAAGTAGTGTTCATAAGCATCGATAGCTGCCTGGTAACGCTCCGGTGATTTCCTGATTTCGTAGGCATAGAAAGAGGAGGGCCGCGCTTGAAAACGTGGGTCAACTCCTTTTTTATATTATCTTTTCACTTGGAGTATTTTCTATCAAGATGACGTTTAAGAGCCCCAAGTGACCATTTATCCGAAAGGGTAAAATTTTGAGAAAACGGTGAATACAAAAGAATAATTCAGCCAAACGACGTGAAGTCTTGGCTGATACCTCTAGTCACGGGGGATCTCGCACTGGGGTGCTGGAAGTGAAACTTGGGCTTTTCTCCTTGTTCCGGTTTAACTGCCAGAATCAATTTTTCTAATTAGGAACTATACAATGCGACGGTTATAATGGTACTTTAATCTAAAAATTCCCACTCACTATTCTTTGGACAGACTGTCAAACCTAGAACATACCCATAAGGACCAAAAGAATCGTCATTTCTCCAAAACGAAGTGAGATAAAAATTTAAAAATCTACGATCTAATAGACACTGAACACAGCTCTCTAACAAAAAAAAGTTTGACCTGGTAAACCATCTAGAAATCCAGAAATCGAGTCTCAAAAACAACCCTTCCAAAAAGAAAGAAACTTTCTGTTCAACCTAATACCTTTTTTTTGGCATTTAGAAAAGTCTGGAGCTTGGCTCTCAAGTTCCGGAGCACATCAAAATCTTTGAAGAGTGTAACACAGACCTAGACTGAAAACTTTGCATTCCCAGAACTTTTTGAACGTTCTTAGCTGTTCAGTTATTTGCCACTTTCTGAGAGATGCCCGCTTTCCACATTTTCAGTACAAAAAAGGAACAAAACTCTGAAAATGCAAAGATTCTAATCTAGGCCTGTTTTTGCACCCTCCTAAATTTTCAAAGTGATCGGAAACTTGAGACCAAAAGCCCAAACTCCTGAAACTGGTCAAAACGGCCGAAAATCATATTTACAGGTACCGTACCTCCATATCACTATATCTGTTGGCACGATGATCGCAGATTTGACATTCGAACTTGATAATTCCCGTGTGAATTCTCTCATGGGTATAACGCTGAAAAAAATTGTTTACCATTTAAAAAAATCTGAAATTATTCTTACCGCAGTTTCATTAACAAAGAGCTCGTCGCAGAAATGACACTGATAAGTGGTTGTGAATACGTGAGACATCTTCATATGTTTTCGAAGTTTCCGTGGTGTCAAAAATCTCTTAAGGCATTCTTTACAAGCAAATCCTGAACTTGCTCCACGATGGAATTTGCTACGATGGTTGTAGAGACGATGTTCTGTGACCAGGTTTCTAACCGGAGTACAGTCGAAGCAAACATAGGTCTGGAATTTTGAACTTAAAAATTGTTTCTAGTTTGATCATCGTTCATTGGAATCTAAAAGTTACTTTTTGAGCCTAACATTTTCGGAGTCAGAAGCACCACATGATTGACCTATAGCTATAGAATTGTAGTTTCTGACTAGGTCTTCTTAAACAAAATTACTGAGAATTCATGAGAGAGATTTTTCCGCAGCAGGGGAAAGTTGATTAAAACAATGATTTCAAGATAAATCATACAAGTTTTAGAAGAGCATTCGTCGAAAGTTCACCTACCGTATTTTTGTCATGGAAACCCACCCTTTATGAAAATTTCGAGCTCAATTATTTTGGTTCATATGAGAGATAACCAAAATCTGTCAGCTGACAAAATACTGCTAATATTATGATAAACAATTTATCAGTTGACAGTTTTTTCATATCTTTGACAGGATTCGAGATAATAGAAATCATAAATAATGACCAATTTGAAAATATTGGCCAGCGTTTTTTTTTCGGTTAGTACCGTACTTTCAAATAAGAACTATAAAGTATTTTATCAGTGGGTGACTTTTTGGTATGTTTTAGCAAAACCGAGAAGAACATGCTCAAAGTTTACAGCTAAAAGGCATTTTACTAGAGCGTTTAGGAACAATTTGAAAACTTTTCGTCCCGAAACTGCTAGACAGTTGTCGTAAAAAGGAAAACTCACCAGCTCGCAGTGATGAGTGTTCATTTCCGATTCTGGAACACAAGTAAAGCATTTCAGACATTGTTTGAAGTCTCCAATATCAGGATGCGTCTTGGCAAAATGTCTCTTCAAGGAAATCTCATCTCTAAAGCGCTTGTCACAAAAGGGACACTGTGGTGACACCTTCTTGATACTAGGGCGTTTCAATTGTCGAATTCTATTTTGAAGAGAGTTCTCCCATGGCTTCGGTTCATCCTCTCCCGGAAGCGGAATACTGTAATTTGGATTTTATTGATTGCTCCATAGCTTGTACTTACTAATTCGGATTGCCAAGCAACTCGGCTACTGCCTCTTCTGGTGGAATGAATGACCCAGTTTGCATCTCATCAAAAAGTTGGCGATCCCTATCTGCCTGTTTTTGAGCTTCACATTCTTCACGCTGCTGCTCGATGTACAAATCGTAGAGCTCGGGGTGCTTGTCTCGAAGATGTCGCTCATAGAGATTCTTCTCGAGGAAACGTGTCTTGCACTTCTTGCACCGAATCATCTTCTTGCGAATCATCTTTCTCGCTACACGAATATCATTGGGCATTTCCATTTCCGGAAGCTCCTCTCCATCACGGGCAAACAATCTTATCTGCACTTCATGCATACGACTAATCGGGAACTTGGCAGGATCTCGATAGCGGAAGCCAAGTCCATCAAGAACGATGCGCTCTTTTTGTGGTGGGCGATGCTCCATGCGGAGCTCCTTCAGAAGCTGTCCAACTCCGGAAAGCTTAGCTCTGACTTGCTCATGTTCCTTTGGTACCTTTTCTCCAACAGATTGTTCAGCCAAAGTGTCCAAGAAATCATCTGAAAAGCTGAATTCCAAAAAAACCAAAGGACTTATAAAACATACTGGGCTCTTTGTTTCTATCGTCTTTTGTGTCGTCGATATTCTTCTCGAATGAGTCCCAGCGTTTGAAAAGGGTTTTGTGCATACTGCGAATCGTGTCAGGTTGTCCAAATGTAGTCTGAGATTTCTGTAGCTGATCCAGTTTACTGTAATAATGTGGAATCATTTCCCTTCAAATTCAATCGATGGCTTACTCATAAATTATTGGTCCTGTTTGATTAGCATATTTTTCCACGGGTTCGAGCTTCATCCTAGCATTGTGTGTCTTCTGAAATCAAAAAAATCAAAAAAATAGTTGGAAGCTCAAAATGAGAAATTTTACCTCTGGAAAACTAGGACTTCGATTGAGAAGCTCGGCTTTCATGGCCGCAAAGATGGAATCGGCCACTCACCCTGAAAAAGCGTGGTATAGGAAAACAGGCGATAGGGAAATTCAGAAAAATCAGTAATTGAGTCATATCTAGAGATTTTAGAAATTCTTTATGAGTATTTCAAGATTAGGAATCCTTTCTACAAGATTGGGATCAAGAAAACTGAGAATTTCATTTGTGGCCTAAAATCTCATTTTTCAAATTCTCTCCTTGGCTCTATTCCTACCCGAAACTACTGTAAAAAACTATTTCAATGCATTTTTTACAACAAAAACTTAATTTTCTGGACGAAATTCGACAAAAATTGAAAGCATGACGCAAAAAACCAGAAACACAGAAGGCCTAAAATTTATGAATAATTTCCGAACACCCAGGAGTTTTCTCGTCCCCCAAGGCCACGGTCAGTTGTCAAAACAATTTCCCTGTAGAGACGCAGACATGTACGGTTTGAAAGTGCACGATTTCGCAATCGTTTTTTTTTTGGATTCGAACAGATTCAAGATTAAAAACTTTATTTGAACATTTATTTTTGAAATACATATAACCGGGCAGTTTGAGACAAGAACACCACTTTACACGTGGCGATTGAGAGAAACAATTTATGAATAGAAGATCATCAGTTTTTGGTAACTATCCATGTACCACCGCCATACGGTAGGAGAGATGCCGATACCTGGAAAAACGGATTTTTTAATACCGAGTTTGCTTTGATTAAAGCCCAATTTTTTTGGTTCTCATAAGAGATATCAAACATTTGTCAACTGATAAAAAATTGGTGATATTATGATAAATCATTTATCAGTTGAAGAGTTTTTCATATCATTCAAAAAAAGCGAGATAATTAAGCTCAAATTGCAATACGATTTTTTTTTAAAAGTAGATACAATATGAAGATCAAAAGATCGAAAACTGTGTTTTGCTCTTGTTAGAAAAAAGTGAAAAAAAAGAAAAAAGTTGTTTTCAACTTACCCTAGGGTCTTGTTTGATGCGTATGTTCATGTTTCGAATGACCCTGTCATCGTTGGTCATGTGGTCGATTGAAGACATCACTCCACCGCCATTAAGTGCCTGAAACAAAAGAAATGGGTAACAACTTTTCGAAATTTCCGGGGACCTGGTTGATGATTAGCAATCCTCCACTTCGGATGAGCCTGATCGCATGCTCATAGTCATCCAAATAATTTTCTCGTTTGAAATCATCCAAAAATACAAAGTCAAACGTATTGGGCTCATTGGTGGCTAGTCTTGGAAGCGATTTTTCGATGCTTTCAGAAGTTCGCATTTGGATTCTGGACATTTGGGTAGCAGTCAGTTTTCTGGCGTGTTTCTGGCCAATTTTGTCCCAGAAAACTGCGAAAGCCGGATGTTCAAGAGCAACGACGATTCCACGGGAATCCACACGTTCAGCGACGCCAAGAAGTCCAAGACCAGTGAACACGCCTGGAAGTTTGTTTTCAGAATTTTCGAGTATAGCCTAAATTGAGAGTTTTTTGTTTCGTTCAATGAGATGTACAAATACAAACGTTCCAGTTTAGTTCTAGCAATTTTGACTATTTACAGGAGTCTGGACCTCGGTAGTCTAGTTCTCGTTCATTTTGAAAATTTTGTATGGTGTATTCCAGCTATTTTCCAATTCTCAACACCTGTTTTTCACTACTCCGTACGAAAATTGGCAAAATACGGGTGCCACTCAAAAATCGGTAGAATAATAGCTGAAAAAAAAACGCTAGGAATTTTCAAGAAATTTCGTAAATTTTCAAAATGATAGGAAAATGGACGGTCGAGTTTTTGAAAATGACTCCTGAATTTGACTCCAGACTCCCGAATGTGACCATTGCTGTATACTAACCTATCACTAGACACCTCGAAGGTCTATACAACGACATCAGCGTCTGAACCAAGTGAACGACTTCTGGTGTCACTGAACTATGCCATGAGATGTGTTGTGGAAGGGATGTGGCGGTTTGGGTATCCTGAATATTTATTTTTTACTTTTATAAACATATGTTTTCGGTTTGTACCCTGAGCAAATCTTGAATCGAGTTATCAATCATTGTTGAATGACTGTAACAGTACTGAAATAGTGGATCCGAAGTTTCGAAACTCTTCAGTTTGATTGAGCAGCGCTGGTCGGGGACTGAAATCTATTTCTTTAATTTTTTCCAAGTTTCTAGTATACTCACCACAAGTGTCATATTTATGGATTTGTGGCGATGATGTGACCGCAATTTTCTCGCTAATTGGAGGCCGTGTGAACTTTCGGGCCTGAAAAGTCGACATTTTAATCCGAATAACAATATGATATCATACCTTGATAATGAACGGAATGCCAGCTGTGGAGCTATACACAAATGGGACCTCTGTAGGAGGTGTCGGGTAGGTTACTGTAGTTGTTACTGGCTCTTTACTAGTTGTAGTCTCGGTTGTCGTCATGGGAGTAGTGAAGAAAACGGACGTTGTGTATTCTGGAGTCACAGCTGGCGTCACCTTTTTCCAAACATTGTTACGGATAATGGAGGATGGGCGGATGAAGGGCTCAGTGGAGCTGGAAAAACAAATTTTGGTTACTGTAGATTTTTGGAAACCGTTAAAGTATAAGGCCATCCTAAAGAGCTAATTTATTTCTCTTTCTACAAAAGATAACAAAAATCTGTCAAATGATAAAATATTTGTCATTAAATAGGCAACATTTTATGGACTGACATTTTTTGATCTCTTTCAGAAATCAGGTAATTGAGCTCGAAGTGCAAGTATGACTTTCTAATAGAGTGTTTACAGTCGGTACCTGATAATTGGCTCCGCAGTTGGAATGAAAGGTCGAGTGGTGGTGGGCCAGATTTGGTACTGTGGCAAAGCTTTTGGAGTTTCTGGTGTGGTTGTGGTTACTGTAGTTGTTGTTCTTGTAGTTGTAGTGGGTGGGGTAGTAGTGGTATACGGTGTAGTAGTTGTAGTCGTGGGAAGTTCAGTAGTTGTTGTTGGAGCTTCGGTAGTTGTGGTGGTCACCGGTATGTTCGGAGAAAACGTGGCAAAACGGACACGCTGAGTGGTAGTAGTGAATCTTATGATATCTGAAAAAAACGGATATAAATAATGTATGCAGAATCGAACTCCTAAATAATTACTTTTTCTGATACCTTCGATTTTAATCTCAATTATCTCGATTCCTGTGAATTATTTCAAAAAATTGTCAACTGACAAATTATTTATCATAATATTTTCAATGTTTTGGCAGTTGACAACGTTCTCATATCTTCTGTAGAAACCGAGATAAATGACTCAAAATTGCGAAACTGCATGGGATAGGTCGAAATACAGTAATTCCAAAATTCCTGCTTACCATCTTTTGTTGTCTCCATCTCCTCCGTTGTTGTACTAGGCGCTTTTGTGGTTTTCACAAATTTGATAATTGCTGGCTCAGTTGTAGTCGTATACCGAAATCTGGGCCGTGGATCATAAGTGATCGGAATTTCAGGAGCTGGAGTACTAGTTGTGAATTGTGGAGTGGTGTATGGGAATGTGAACACTGTAGGCATTGGTGGGGGTGTCGTAGTGGTCTCCGGCTTGTCTACTGGGATGATCTTTGGACGAAACTTCTTTGGAGTTTTTGGAGCTACGGTAGTGGTTGTCAAATTGAAGAGCTCTCTTAAATTCGATGCGATTTGCAGTTTATCATCATTCCCAATGGCTGATGTGAGATATTGACCAATGTTGTTGAATAAGTCTTTTCCTGAACCTGATAGATTAAAAAAGGAATTCAGCGATTAGGGTAGAAGTACCAAATTCTAAAAAGGAGTATTGGGAATCAGGCTCATTAAAATCCAATTTCTCATGGAATGCAGTCTGCTTCAGTGTTTCAAACATTGATCCAAGATTTGCCTGGAACAATATAGATTATCCTTGCAAAATGAAGTACGATATTGCTATTTTTGTGTTATTTTACAAATGGGACACTTACAAACGGTAGCCATATGAATCCATTAACTGGCCTTGTTGATATAATAGTTAATAAAATTATTAGAATTATTGGTCGCATTGTGTGCACCTCCGTTTTGGAAATGAACCTAATCTAGGAAACTTTGTGTCCACCAATAAAAGAGCTTGTCAAAAAATTAGCTCTTCCCGAGGCTCATCGTGTCTTTTTCACTCCTACCACCGCCCCATTTTGACAGCTCGTCGTTCTCCGTGACATGCGAAGAAAAATGGAAATGTGTTCGGGGGCTACGAGTGACCCGTGTCCACACGCACTGTGAAAAGCAAACCGATTGTCGCGGATATCCATCCCCTGGCGCCTAAACCAAAAGTGAGAAGATGGGGGATCAAGTTACAAAATTTTTCTTGCACTTTTCCCATGAAGATCGCTCTAGAATTAAGCCTGCAAGATACCGGTCTATCAGTTTTTTCCCGACAAAAAATAATCAATCAGTGTGTAAACCTGTTCAGAATGATAAAGATAAGAAGATTTGCTTCCGTTCCGCATGAGAATTATCACGCTTTTTTGATTGAATATCACACTTGTATTGATAAATAGGCTGGGAGAAAAGATAAACATTAATTTTGTTGACAAAGAACAAACCTTGAAAAATTAGGTGGTCTGAGATTGGAGTTTGAACTCAGAATCTTTGACATACCGTATTTCCTCTAATACAAGCCCAGCCTAACCGTTAAGTTTGAGTTTGATTCCAAAAATTTGTCAACCGATGAAATATTTCTAATATTGTGATAAACAATGTATCAATTGACAAAATTTTCATGTCTCAAACAGGAACCGAATTTTTCAGTTGACAACTTCTTATTTTCCTCTACGGGAGTTGAGATAATAGAGCTAAAAGTACATGAATAGGGTGTTTGAGAATTTTCAGTAAATGGGATAATCGTGTTTAAACAATAAATAGACGGAATGTTTACTAGAAATAGACGGAAATTTTCCTCATGTTCCCATCTACCTATCTTTTCTAATAGAAAAACACTTTGAGCTGAAATATTTCGGTTCTTGAGAGAGATATCATAATTTTTTGAGTTTATGAAATATTGATGATATTATGACAAAAAATTTATCACTTAACAAAATTTAGATATCATTCATAGGATTCGAGATGATTGAGCTTAAAGTGAACGTATCACTTCTATTAGAAAAAACGGTGATTTCCAAGATCTGATCTCTGATGATTTCTCCCCATAATTCCCCAACCAAATGGCGACATCTTGTCACTGATAGGTGTTAACCAACAACCTATCTATTAGTATCCCTTTAACATTTCTTCTCTTCCGCTGACTTCCATTTGTCTACTAATATCCAATGAAGGACATGAAATTAGAGGAGGAGGACGTCAAGAAACAAATTTTTCGAGCGTGCCTACCTGACGGAGAAAAACGGAGAAGCGCCACGCCCGCGATACCGACGTCTTCATTCACGTCGTCTTCTTCTTCTTCTTCATTGGTCGTGAATCAGTCTCCCAAAACTCTCTCTCCCCACACCCAAATTTTTCCTCTAGGGGTAGAAGACGTTTCGGTTTTTTTTGTTCTTCTGGGCGGCACGCGAGACACGCCGCATTTTTCCTCCCAAACTACCCCGATCTGAACGACCGACTTATTTTCTGTGTGTGGGAAAAAAGGCGATATATCCATCACTGTTAGGCCGCCTACAAAAACAAATCGGTTCATCATCAACGCTATTCTCTCCGTATCCTCCTAGCGGCCAGCGATGAATTACGATCGTCGCTTTTCGCCTGGGGCGAATCCGGACTACTCGAATCGAACTATGAATTACCGTGACTCGCGGTCCCAACAAATCACCCCACGTGGCGGAATTGAGTCCAGAGCCAATGCCTATGGAAGAGAGTATCCGCCACTACGGTCCAGATCTCAAACCAATATGGATCAGGATTACGGGGACCGATTCTCCCAACAACAACCATTTTATGATAACAGAGGGCTCGATACCAAGTCAAGGTAAGATTCGTTTTCTTTTTTCTTACTTGAATTAATTCCAACTGCTCCACATTTTATAACTCAATATATTTTAAAGAGATTTATTTATTATAATTTACAGAAGCAAATCTCTTGACAACCGAGAGTTCCGCGGTGGAGGCTACGACGATGGTTTCTACCGTAATGAGTACTCGAACCAAGATGGAGGAGTTGTGATTCCGATCCGTCGTGACATTGGCCGTGACGCCCAGTACGATTATCGATCTTCTCCACAAACACGTCATAGAGAAGTTGAGCCGTATGGTTTTGATGATCGCCGTCCACCAGTTGGTCAAGAAGTTAACATTCCTTATAATCGAGATATGAGGGAAGGTCCAAGAGAGCCCATGAGAGAGCCGATAAGAGAGCCCCTTCCAAGAGACTTCCCACCGCGAAGATCGTTCGATGGGCGAATGGGAGACAGTCCAAAATCCTACTCTTCCCGTTTCAAGGAGCATTCTACCAGAAGAGATTTCGGAAGAGGTCCAGGATTTGGAGATGAGTTCGAGAGAGAAGACTACGGAGCTGTTCAACCATACCGTGGTCCACCAGTACTTGCCTCGGGTGGAGGTGGTGGAGGTGGCTACCGATCCAGCAGCTATCATAGATCCCATCATGAGTCTTATGGTGGCGGTGGTGGTGGAGGACATGAGTTTGGAACTTCACGCGGCGCTATCACTCAACAACCCGGAGTCTTCCATTCGGATATGCGACCAGTTCGACCGATTCAACACCATCGAGTGCAGTGCTGCTGCTTCAAGTTTGTTTGGCCACCATGGAGCTACGAGAATGCACCACCACCACAGCCAATCTATCGGAATATTTAAAATACCTTTTGAATAAGCCCTTCTTGAACGTTGACATTTTTTCTTCTTGTATTTGTTCAATTTGGGCTTAAGTTGCTCCTTTTTTCCTCCATAACTCGTGATTCCCTTCTCAAGTTCATTCGCTGCCAAGTTTTCAAAATTTCAAGTTTTCTCTTCGAATCCATTTTTTTTTCGAAAAATAAATGTAATCAGTTTCCTCCGTTTCTATTAATCAGGCTAGGGTCATTGATACTGATAACAGGCGAAGTTTGTTGATGGCGCCAAATTTCTGTGTGTATGTGTGTTTCTCTCTAATTCCGATGGCCTTGTTTTTTTCGGGGGTTGCACGCGATCGATTCTACCCCTTGTCAAATCAAGTTGTTAGTGGTTTCTACCCGTGCAAATAAAATTAGGCGGAAGAAATCTTACAGAGAAGAGAGAAAAAATGGAAAAAATATTCATTTCGAGTAAATACAAAACATCTCGGTATACATTTATAGAGCCGGTGAAAAATAGTCTACCTTGTCAAAAATATCCTATAATTGAGCAATTAGAGTTATGTTAAGCAAGTTATGATAATCAATTACAAATGATAAGTAGCTTCGCGGGTTTTGTGCTGAGGACTCTGGTCGGCTTCGTAGTCATAAAGGTAGTCAAATTGGCTCAGAGCGTTTCGAACGTCTTCTCCTACAAAAATTAGTATTTAGCAGCTACAGTACCAGTCAATAAGATATACGAAAATGAATTTTTCTGTATATTTTTGAAACTTTTAACCAATTTTTGAAGCCTGGAGCTCGATTATCAAGTTTCCGGCAATTTGAAAATTTTAGAGTGTGTAAAGCAGACCTAGATTAAAAATTTTGCACTTCCCGAACTTTTTGAAAATTCCTAGTTAATCAGCTATTTTCCGATTTTGTAAATCTTTTATTTTCTTCAAGTTTTGAGTGAGAAAAGCAGGCAAAAACGAGTATTGGTCGATTTCTGAAAAACGCCCATTTTTTCCTGTTTTTGTAAGAAAATTGTGAAAAATGTATCTCTCAGAAATTGGCCAATAACTAAAAAACTAGGAATTTTTGAAAAATTCTGTGAATGCAATTTTCTCAGTTTAGGTTTGTTTTACACGCTCCAAAGTTTTCGAAACACTTGGATACCTGACAGGCAAGCTCCAAACTCCTGAAAATGCCGAAAATAAACGGAAAATATTTTTCGTATATCATATTAATCGGTACTGTATATATGTATATATAGATTCAAAAACGTTACCATTAATGCTGGGACTTCTGAGTTTGGCACGACTATTGCTTCTCGAGTCATTTGGGGTGTATTCGAATCTGAAAATAGACCCTAAGAATCAATCGAAATCCCACAAATTCACTTTGAAGTCTTGCTCATCCTTCTCGCCCCAGCACCCATACCACCTTCGATATTAATTGGAACATATACCACTTGTCCATTTTCATTGCTATATGCAACGGGTAAGTCGAAATCTTGTTGAGTTCCAGACATGGAATTCTGAATTTCCAGCGGAGACAGCGGTCGGCTTGTTCCTTCGTGATGTCCGGCAGTGGCATATAGAGGTGCGGAGACAGGACGGTTCAGGGTAGATGACTGAAAAACGAAGATTTTTTAATTTGAAAGTTAAGAAGGCATACTGAAGAATCTCTAGGTTCTGGAGACATTAGCTTCTTGTTGTACACCGAACTAACAACGGGCTGTTGTGGAAACAGATAAGAGAACCCGGCATGTGGTTGTTGAGCTTCTACAATTGGTGGATCTGCAAACCGGGCTCGCGGAGAAAGAGCACTAGACAGTCTCCTGGATGGTATATCAGAGTCTTGCTTTATAATCGGAGACACTGGTGTAGGAGACACTGCTCGGTAAGGTGTACGAGATGCGGATGAGGGTGGTCTAGCAGATACAGGACGGAGAAGCGTTCCTGGATCATCATCTCGGATAGCCAGATCGTGAACACTTCTTGACAATGTTTTCACTTGCTGGATAGGGTGATAGTGGACTTGTTCTTTTTGACTGTTGTTTCCGAAGCGTTTCAATCCCTTTGGTGCCATTTCAGGTGAGTCATTTTCAAATTCTTCTCGACTGAAAATAGGAAAATATGAGATTTATTCACAGCTCTTTTAAAAATCCTACTTTTCCCGGAAAACCATTGCACTTTCACTCTTGGCTCGTCTCATGGCACCAAACGGTTCGCGTCGCTCAGTTGCGTAACCGATTCTTGATGGAGGTAGTGGAGAGGATGGTTCTACAAAAATAAGTACAATAACGAAAAAATTTGTCATTCTCACCTGCATAAGAACCATGCGAAAGAGTTTGTGATCGTCTGTCATAAGTCAAGCGTGGGCCAGCGCCACCATCAAAGTAGTAGTTACTGCCGGCCGCGCGGCCGCCGGATCCGGCACCTTGTTTTCGGAAGCGTTGGCGTTCCACGTTTTTGACCACAGAGGTGACAGGCTGGGAAAACGAAAGTTTGAAATTGAAATTTTCCACGGAGAAACACATTTTTCCGATAGTCCTAATGCCGTGAATAATAAAAGCCTACCCTAACTCAATTATCTTGATTCTAATAAGAGATAACGAAATTTTGTCAGCTGATAAAATAGTTATCATTTTAACACTAATTTTTAACATTAAAAAATTTTCGTTATCATATACGCAAATTGTGATAAATGAGCTTAAAGGGGATGGTTTGATGTCTTTCTATTATAGGAAAAAATACAGTGCCTGTCATTCAAACCCCTTTGCTATCATATTTGGCACGATTTGTCTCAATTCTTCTAAGAAATACCAGAATTGGTTCATTAACAAAACCTTCATTATAACATGAGATATTTTCTGCCGATTACAGATTTTTCATAACTCTCATGGGAATCGAGATAAATTGCGACAAATTTCAGGCATCCTCTAGAAAACTCGAGATCAATTATCTCAATTCCTGAGAAAGATATCATTATTTTGTCAACTGATAGAACATTAGGGATATTATGATGAACAGTTCATCAGTTGACCATTTTTTGATATATTCTGAAATAACTGAGTCAATTCAGCTCAAAGTGCACTTATAGGATGGGCTTCTCTCAGAGTATAATCGTATTTACCATCATTTTCGAGTTTGGTGTGTGCCTCCTGCTTCTTTCTGAAATGCTACTACCATCCACTTCCGACGTTCCATAGATATGATTATGTTCAACACTACCAGACCCCCCAACATATTGATTCAACGATTTCCACGCGTTCAACTCGTCAATCAACGTGTCCATGCCGCCGTATGACGAATTCGGGTAACCAATGAGCTGGAACAAAGTTGCGTTTTGTATAACATGCATAACCGTTGTAGTAAAGTACTTTCTCCACAAAATCGGGATTATACTGCGCTAGCGACACTTCCGATTTCACCAAAGCTCTATGAACAGGTGTCGGCGCGCTGGCAATCAGCTTGTTGAATAGACGAGCGACCAGAATCTGAACGTTCTAAAGGTTACAGACTACTAAGAAGTTTCCAACCTGGATGTGTAGTTTTTTAGTATGTAGACCATGTTTCAACTGGGCTACAAAAATGGAGAACCTTAAGTAATCCCGATTCCTTGCTGCCAACACTGTCAATGCCCTCAACAATATCACAAATCCCTGGGGTTGTTCAAGAAGAAGAAGAAGAATCTGAAGAGAGAAATGGCATTTTGTCAAACAAATGGGTGGAAAGAACCTCCAATGAGTAGCATTTGGAGTCAAGCTGTGGCGAATGAATAGAATACATTATGGCATCCAGTCCGGTTGAAGTTTCGAGAAATGACTTCCATGAGGATTCCTGTATGCAAAAATAATTTGAAGGTTGGACAGCAAGAGTTCTAAAACTTACAGATTTCTCCAATAACAATTTTATACTCTCTATACAGTCAGCTTCCGCTACAGCCGCTTTTCGTTTGCGATTTGCATTTGTGGAGTTTCGATTCAACAGATACGATATTTTGGATCCCGACCCTTCAACACTGTTCACAATCCCTTGTAGTACAATAACCACTTTTCCAAGCAGTTCAATGCCATTAATTGGTTTTGAAACAAACTCATGTGAAAAGTGTTGAGCCCTGAAAAAAGAAACAAAAAGATTCCAATTTGTCATGTCTATGCGGGAAACGAAACGTCAGACAGGAGCAAATATTGTGGGGCTCCCACCTAGTCAGCTATCAGTGAGAGGAAGTTTCTAGAACCGGTCACTGTTGTATTTACTTCTCAGTCGGAGTTAAATAATGGCCGAGGGTTGAACAAAAGTTGAGCGCGGAAATTAGCGACGGAAACTGAATAAGATGATCGCGTTGAAACTACAAAGAATTTTGAGCAGCAGGAAGAATGAAATTTGAACTGTCGGAGAAAGGAAAAAAGAAAAGATCAATTATCAAGAGGGCTCTCAAAAGAACTAACATTTTTTCGACAAGAAAAAAACCTTTGGGCGGCTTCGAAAATAGTAATTTGGGGTTCAGCTCAGAAATTCGAGTCTTGAAAAATTTACTTCTATTTTTTTTTGAATATTAGAATTTCACAAAATAGATTTTTTTTTGTCAAAATTGTTTGAAAAAATTGGCTAAACGGTTTTCGAAAAAAGAAACATTTGAATTACAGTTAAACTTGTAATAGAAGGGTTCATCAAATTTCAACTTTGAGCTATTTCATCTCGGTTTCTTTGAGATAAATAAAAACAACTGTAAACTGATAAATTTGAAAAAAAATTTTATCAGTTGACACATTTTTGATATCTATCATAGGAGCCGAGATAGATGAGCTTGAACTTGACAGTGTGGGGCCCTTCTATTACAGGTTTAAAAAATGATCAAATGATTTTTGTTTTCAGCTTACTGAATAAATGGTTCAAAAATGCGTTCTTTGGTTCATTCACGTTTTTTACACTAGACTGTTTTTTTCAAATTTTCCAAGCTTTCAATTTTTCCAATCTCTTAAATCAACTTTCATTGTCCCACTTCTCAAATTAAAACTCACTTTATTGAGTCAGCAAGAATTTGGTCTTTCAGAGACAATAACACAAATCCGGCGTCTGAAAGTGAAATTCCGCTCCCTGAAACTATTGCATAACTTGATTTTCATAACTATAGCTTTTCAATATTTACCTGATGGAGTCGAGTCTGGATTCTGAATGAACCTCCGTAATTGGTCGGCAAGTACGCGTGGCGAGTTGCCATTACGATCCATTCTTTAGTAAATACTTTATTGTATTACTCGCCCGATGAACATGAGGTTGAGCCAAATGTGTCGAGAGAGAGAGGAGGGGGAGGAAGGCTAAGTGGTGGTTAGCAATCAGGCAAGGTTTGTAGTGAATGCTGCTGTTGCTGCTGGCTGCGGCGGGGCGCGATCCGATGGATGTGTGTGGTGGTGGTGTGCCAGTTGAAAGCAAACAGTACCTCTCCCTCGGTTGATGGCTTGAAGACTCCCAGCAGCCGCTGCTGCTGTTTCTGTGCGGGAGGATTTTCCTAACCTGCAACCCTACCGGTGAGCGGAAAAAGAAGTCGAGAGTTTGCCAAGAAACACTGTGAGACACATCGTGAACGCAAACGAGAGGGTAAACACAATGTGTGGCGGAGCCGGGCGGGAGGTTAAGCAACTTACTGACACACGGATCGGAGTACTAACAACCGGTAATGAGATGTTGAAAAATTTTAATGGGAGATGAGAAAAATTGGTGGTTTTTAAAAATTGCAACTGTTCCTAGACAATTCCTTCAAGCTTTAGTGACGGCGCTGTTTTTTTGAATGTGTATTAACAAATTTTAACATTTGGGATTATTCAAACATATTTAGCTTAATAAGGGTAATGAGATGTCACATAAAAGTTACAGTCAGTTTGACTGTGTTTACATAAGAGATATCAAAAAGTGGTAAACTGACAAAATGCATATAATAATATCTACAATGTTTTATAAATAGGCACAAACTGAGACAAAATTGGCTTGAAGTCAAAAATAAGGAGGTTACTATTAACGGTGCATTATCAATGATGTGGAATCTGTAAAATTACGGTTAAAATAGATATGAAACATAAAATCAGGTTTTATCTTACTCGCAAAAAAACTTTGTTTATTACTTTTTTCTGACTTTTTTAGAAAAGTAATCTTGATGTCCATATTTTCCATCCACTTTTAAAACTAGTAGTATAGATAATCCATTTCTGACATTTCTATTTTGATGATTCTGCAAAGACTTTTTTTCCCAATTTGTTTTAATTATGATCCGTATCCGGTTTCATAATTTGACCAATTTTTGGGGAGAACTCTGTTTCAACGTACATGCGTGTCATAAAGTTTTATAAATTGTAATGGTCTGCAAGTGGAACATCCGCTTAGTTTTTTTTGAAACTCTCATAGCCGCTTTTTCCGGGATTATTTTTTCGTGAGTTGACGTTTTTGGATTGTATTTTCAATCGGAGTATAGCTTTGAACTCGATTTACACATCCAAAGAATAATTGGTGTAATAAAACCAAGAACGTTTTTTTGGAACTTTTTAAAATTACACTTTCAAGGTTTCCAGTTCAAGAAGCTTTCGAAAACAGACAAAGAAAATGATGATCCGTGTTGTAAAACGTGGCCCATTTATGCTGTAAAGGAAAAAATCCTTTGAAGTTATGTGGAACGTTTAGATAAGCGAATGAAAAACCTAGGCAATTTGTAATACAATTTTTTAAGAAATTGTCATCGGCAAAAAGATAGGATTATCTTTTTTCCAGTGAAAGTTGTCAGAAAGTTGTCAACTGACAACGTGATTACTGTAATATCAGCAAACTTTTATCGGTTGACCTATTTTTGATATCTCTTTCAGGGGCCAAGATAATTAAACGCAAAGTGCACCAATAAGGTGGGTTTCTATAGAAGCATATGCGACCAGTCTGGAAAATAAAATAACATTTTGAAATTTAATTAAATCTCGTTTTCATGCTATTTTCAGCTTTTTTTTGTTTTGAAAATAATGTGCTGAACGGTTCGTAAATTTGGAAGAAATATCATTAAAAAACTTTATTGAAATATAACTGAACAAGCAATTATTTGATATGAATTGTTTTGGTATTTCACAACTGAAGACAAAGATAATATAAACTGAAAAAGTGAATTAAGCGAAAACTGAGGTGTGACTTATTCGAGTATCGGAGGATATCTTTTAAACTTTGAATTCTTGCTTAATTTTTTTGTAAAAATTGAGAGAAAAACAAAGATGGCGCCGTGAAAAGACAAGTGGGGGTGTTAGAAGCACCAAAATCAGTCAAAAACGGGGGTGTCTTCCACATACTCGTGATTTTCAAACTAAATGGTTTTACTGGAACGGCAGTAGAGGGGGAATTGGGCAGAAGACATGTGAGTTATATTTTTGAAATGCCAAATTTTCAAAAAAACAAAAATTAAGTAAGTAGGAACTGTGACAAATGTGAAGAACACGGCAACGATTTAGGGTTGGCAAGTGAGAAAAAACATTAATAGATAGATTTTGAGAGAAGAAAAAATTTGTGATTATAGGAGGACCTCGTCGTTTGTGATTTAAAAAAGGGGAATTATATAAAGAGCTTCTTATCATATCGCAAGAAGAAAACACTTTCTTTAGCGTCCATAAGTCATGTATCCGTAGTATCCAGCGGTATTGTACTGATTGTAGTATGGATAGTTCCCGTATCCAGCGTAGGTGTTGTAGTTGTATGGTACGATGGCTCCGGCACCGGCTCCCTTGTCGTAGTAGTTTGGCATCATGTAGGCTCCGTGCTTCGCTGTCAACGCCTCATCCTCCTCTTTCTGGAAACATCAAGTTATTACTCATTCCAAACGGTTTCTCTCTCTCTCTTTCTCAATCTTCAAAGGCGCCGGTCTCCTTTGGATTTGACCCAATTTTGCAACGAATTAACGAATATCTAGTGCCAGGCGGGGGTACATTTACTATTTTGTCGATCCTAATTGATGATACAACATCTCCTACCCGCAAACAAATAGGAAGATGTTGTTTGATAATTGAGATGTTATTTCTATTGTCGGCTAACCCCTACAATTTTGGAGAATTCAACAATAATCCTGAACTTTGTTTCCGCACTAGAGATTGTCAAAAGATTCCTCCCTGTTTTCTTGTTTTCCACTATTGTCATGCATGATGCCCACCATCGCCGGAATGCTATGTCTGTTTTCGGAATATATCGTAATAATTCTCATCCCCTCACCTCCCCAAAACAGTTAAAAAGAAGCGAAAACGGTTTGTCTTCTCCTCCTTCCGCCCAAGGACAACACCCTGATATTAAAGGAGACGATATATCCTAACATTCCGAAGATTTATCCGAGAAATCCAGAGATAAGGCATTCTTTCGGATGGCGGGGAGATTTTTGAATATATATGTACTAACCTTTACTGCCGCATATGCGAAGAAGTAGAATGCACTGGCAATAACGATGCATCCGATTCCGATCCATGAAACGATGTACGACCATCCGTAGTTGTGGCGAGATGTCAGTTTAAGAACCTGCAAATATTGGAGAAATGAAGTTTCTGGGATTAAGAGGAAAAAGAGAAGGCTGATATTGTTTTTAGGTTCGGAACAATGATTGATTCTGTTAATTTTTTTTAGTTTTTGTAAACTTTGAAAAAAAGTAGTTTTGAGGTGAAAGGGATCTATGGTACTTTCCCTAATATTAGCCCACCCAAACTGTGACCTTTGAGTTGAAATATCTCGTTTCCTGTGAAAGACAAAAAAAATTATCAACTGATAAAATGTGGATGATATTATTATAAATAACTTATCAGTTGACAAAATTGTGATAACTTTCACTGAAATCGAGATAATAGCGCTTGTAGGCGATGGATTGGGTGGGTTTCTGTTATAGGAAATACGGTTTTCATTTGATAAAATTTTATAGCCTAAAAAATGACTGTGTACATTATTTTGACTGCGATTGGAAAATTGGAATTTGTTAGTTTTTTAAAAATTAGAAAGTTCCAAATTTGATGAGCGTATGCTTTGAGACCTCAAATGTAGAAAAGAATTTGGTAGCAAATCTTGTTTTTTTTTCGAAAACTTGAAAACCTGACTCGATTTTGTCAACCTCTTG
This sequence comes from Caenorhabditis nigoni, assembly GCA_027920645.1. NCBI lineage: Eukaryota > Metazoa > Nematoda > Chromadorea > Rhabditida > Rhabditidae > Caenorhabditis > Caenorhabditis nigoni. Next base: position 5,372,274 of record CP115869.1, read on the forward strand.
TCAAAATTTGCCAAAATCATTTTGGTGCAATTTGCAGTTCGAAATTTCGTTTGGATTTAGAAAATAGATTTCCAAAAACTGCGATGACAATTGTTTGAAAGTTTTTTTCGCCGATTTCAGGAACCAGGCGTTTTTTTTGTATATTCTTATTACCGTTCTAAAACAGAGACAAACTCAAATTGTTAACTTTGAGCTCAATTATCTCGATTTCTGGGAAAGAAATTAAAACTTTGTTAACTAATAAAATATTGGTGATATCATAATGAATACGTCGTCAGTTGACAACTTTTCAAAATTTTTAACAGTAATGGAGAAAACTGAGCTCAAAGTCGAGGGTTTCGATGGGCTCCAAAGAAATCCGGCAGTTCTATATATACTTTATCATGTTTCTGATCCTATAACACCCTATCCACTTTATTCAAAACTTTCCCTTCATCTCATTCTCTTCCGGTGCCCTTCACTTTCAGCAAAAAATGAAAATTTCCGAAAAAGCCCCCAGCTGATTGTGTTGCCGGACTTTCACTCATCTTTCAACACTTGATGAGAAGTGTCTGACATGATGCGGAAAAAAGACACAGAGTCCATCACATCCAGCTTTGTAAACACCCATCGGCAGGGAGAAACTCAAGTGATTTTCTACGCTCATCATGTAGGCGCCTGCTGCTGCCATGCCTACGTAATTTTTGACTGTTTTTTGGAAGAATAAGACACAAGAGAATTCAAAAAACTATTGAGTGGGCGGTTTGAAGTGTTTTCATGAATCATTCAATTTAGGAAAACCTCTCATTGAAACTCACTGGTTCCCAAGACTTGTAGTATGGCTCCATGTCCAAAGTATATCTCTCGCTGTATGCCACATAGTGCCAAAGAAGCATGGCAACCGACATGAAGAGTCCTGAATACTCAAATTCAACTTTTTTCTTTTTTTTTTTGGTTGATACCTGCAAGAATGAGCATAATTCCTGTGCCCACCACAAACTTCTTCGATCTGTTCCAGCATCCGATGAGTCCCATAATAAAGCTCAACACGACGAAAACAATACCTGAACAAATCAAAAATTGGTGTGCATTAATGTCAATATTTGGTCAACACGGCCGATCGTGACACCTCGTTTTGTACTCTATTATGTATAGGTTATTTAGTACAAGCTCGGTGTTATAATACGGTCATATTGATGGCTTATAATGTATTGTTAGGAAGAATAGACGTACCAACAACATATGCGACAATGGTTGCCTTAGCAGCATAATGGCGGTAGAGCTCGTTAGTTGTGAAGTGTTCTTTCTTGGATTCTGGTACCATGAATTCATTGTTCCAGATGCAAATTGAGCCAACTTTGTTGAAGCTTCCAATATCTGTAATATGAACATTTGATCTCTGGTTTTTTCTATCTCGATAACCAGAAAATTATAGTTTTAAGAGTTTCTGGAAAATTGGTCAATAAGTTATACAAAAAAAAATAATTTTCAGTTAGTTTCCGGGTCAGTTTGACTATTTTCAGGAGCCGGAAGCTCGGCTGACAAAGTTCCCATCACATTGAAGTTATTGGATGGTGTAAACCAGACCAAGATTGAATACTTCAAACTTGCAGAATTTCATGAAAAATCTTAATTTTTAAGCTATATGCTGATTTCTGAAGACACCTCTTTCTGGCCAGTTTTCAGCAAAAAATGAGTCTAATAGAAATCGACGAATAGCTGAGAAACTTGGAGTTCTTAACAAATTCAGCGAATGCATAGTTTTTAATCTAGGTCTTGTTTATACCCTCCAAAGTTTTCAAAGTTATCAGAAATTTGACAGCGCAGGCTCTTGAAAATGAGCAAAACGGAAACCTACTGAAGGAAGGTACTGTAGTTCTTGAGATTTGATTTCTGCCAATTCGTGACACCCGACAATCAATTTTATTGGTTTCGACCTTGGCTTGTTACTTTCGGTAACTAGTAACCCAAAACTTGAGTCAACCCACACAAAGGCACTTCATTCTTCTTGTTTTGGATTGAGACTAGTAAGGTCGCCAAAGACGATTAGCACTTTTTTGGACGACAAACTTTTTGATTTTATGTACAAGGGCGGATTAGGCGGAATTAGGCAAGACCAAAAGTTTACAAAGGTTTACAACCACCTTACCTTGTGGAACGGTATCCGGGAAGCAAAGGTTGAAAAGACCGAAATTGCGCGAGAAGTAGATGAGGTTGTGTCCGAAGGCGTTTTGAAGACGTAAACTCAATTCAGGCTCCCGTTTGAATGAATTGATGATCTCTCTCCGATTCACCTGTAATGACAAATTGGATTGTAAAAAGAAAGGCATCATGTCCTTCCATAATACTCTCTTTTCTAATACTCTTTTCTAATACGCTTTTCTAATACGAAATGCGGATTCTTCCTGTACTTCGTTTTCGTATTCTTCTCATTCAAAGTCACTCGGCAGCAGCACAAAAAAAAACTTCCTTCCGAACGTCTACATCCTGACGAATAAGAATGATGCATCCCAATTTTATTGTTACTTGCCCTATTCCTATTCTTTTTACGCGCGTTTTCTGACCTTGTCCTTTCTTTGAAAATGCCTCAACGAATCCTTAATGGGAGGTAAGGAGACGGAACAGAGAGAGCAAAGGGACCAAAAGGTTGTCTCAGAATGGCATATGTACAATTAATCCCTCTATCGCAATTTCGGTCGAGGGAGGACCTGACGCGGCCGGTTTCCTTTTGAAGCTCTCGAGCATCGCACCGGTGTTGTGTTGTCAACAAATAAAAGTATTGAGGATGCGATGGATAGATAGGGGGAAGCGGCAGAATCGGGGAAGTGAAGAGGAGCCCACAAAACCACCACCAGCACCCAAAATTCATTTTCGAGAAGAGCTTAGCCCTCTGCTTTTTTGTTTTTGTTTCTGAAGTGTGAATTGAAGTTTTTCTTGTCATGTTACCGCGGTTTCGAGATGCGCAAAAAAGGGAAAGTGTCTCTGTTTGTCGAAAAAAAACACACCAAGGGGAGGGCGCGAATTGAAAACAGACAAACTAAGAGGGGAGGTAGTGGAAAATGTTGAAATTCGTGTTAGAATTCCAATTTAACGGGCAAAAAATTGACGGAATGATTGGAAGTTACAGAAAACAGGAATTTCGAGGGAGGCAGAAAAAGGCAGATGACTTTAAGGGAAAACACATGTGTTCATGGAAAACTAGCAACCTCAATAGTTGTGTATTTGGGAAATATGGAAGAATAAGGAAAGTGAGATTCTGAGAAGTAGCTTTAGGTGAAAATAGTTATTCCAAAAAAATCGATTTATGTCAATATCAATATATGGAGGTTTTAATTTGAAAGTACGCCCCGTATATGAATCTTCTATTTATTCATATATTGGGATTGCGATTCAAAATCACGTAATATGAATTTAATTTTTGAAAAGTCTGGCAGATTTTGTGAATGATTAAAATCTGCACTCTAAAATCTAGCTCTAAAGTTATATTCTGAAATCTTGAGAACCAGAAAATGAGGAATTTCAGAACTTATGGGTGAACAATTTGAATGAGATCAGCCATGATGGAATTAAAATTGATTTCTAGTGAACAGGTGTAATCCCGAAAGGACCTAACCGCATAAAACTAAATTCGTGAAATTTTGAGACGTTTCACCTATTTCCTAATGTTGGGTATTTCAAAATTAACCAATTACATGAAAAAACTCCCACCTGAACTTCCACCCAGTTATCCGTAACAACTGCCAAGCACACAAGTCCCAGTCCTATTAAGGAAAAGACGGACGCCAATGAAAGGTACAGCGGTGATGAAAACATCGGTGGACCCTGGAAAAAGAATGGTACGATGATACTGATAAATTTTGCCACGAGATTGACAAAATACGGCGGAAGAGGAGGGCACAAACACACACACACAGGTATAGGAGGTCTACTCAAACGAACAACACGCACACAGTCCGCAACGCGCGGAAGGACTGGGGCGGGGTCAACGGCGCTCTCTTTCTTACCGCTCTTCCATCCCTCTTTCTCTGGTTCTCTCTCTATCTTGCTACCTTGCCTACTCGGACCGTACGCGGGGTCCCGGCAAGATCGCATTCTTCTTCATCGTCTCCACACCGGCTGGACTGTACGCACGGATGCCTAAAACATACAAGGTCATCAGATATGACCCCTTGTATCTCCCCCTCCTCTCTCCTTCCTTCCTGTATCCACACATCTTCTGAAGAGTTTTGGGCTTGATGCAAGTTATCGCTTGCATATCTCCGGTGGTCCCCGCCTTCACTTTGGATCTCGTTGATGATATGACCTTCTCGGATGTGATGGATAGCTCGGATATAGAGAGAAAAAGAGAGAGGGATGAAACCGCAAATGTGTTGCAATATATGGTGTTGTTGAGAAGTGATTAGAGGTGATAGAGTAGAAAAGGGATCAAGGGTGTGGTTTCGGAGAAAAATGGATGTCGAGAAGGACGTATGGAAACTTTAGAAATTACGGGATCATGAATCAGTAAAAAATGAAAAAAATTAGCATAAAACTAACAAGATCTAAAAATCCAGCTTGTGATTAGCTCATGACAAAAATCGTATAGCCTTAAAGAAGTGTCCATGTTGCCTGCGAGAGGTACCAACAATTTTTTTCACTGTGAATAGGGTCCGTCTGATCATGTTTGAAATATGTCGTAGCAAATAATAAATGTAGACTTCAAGTTGATCATTTGGGAACCCTTTAATAACCGGTTTTACGGTACAAGTACATGTTTGAATATTAATTGTCATTACGAGTTCTGAATCTAATTAGCTGTTTTATTGAAAATGCATTTAAAGGTGCAAGGGCGTTTGGAGGCTCAAGAACTACCGTATGTTTCGAGCTCATCATAAATTTGCCTTTTTAAAAAATAACTTTCGCTATTAAATTTGGAAAAAATTGAATTAAAATCACGGAAATTGAAACATTGAGAAAGTGGGCAAATTATATTAAGCATTAATGGATTTAAAAAGTAATTTTTTTTCACAAATACTCAGAAAATTGAAAACTGTTTCAAAAAGTTCAATTTGCCAAATTTGTAGGCATTCCGGTGTTTAAGAATCTGAAACTTGAAAGAGGTTCCCTAAGCTCTCAATTTCAAGAATTACATTTTTTCAAATAAGCTTACTATTTTGGAGGAATCACAACAAAAAAATTTCGGATCGTATTATTTCTGGAAAATTGGAATCACAAAAATTATTTTGAATTTTTTACTTTTTTGAGCAATTTTAAGGTCACCTATCTCTCGGAATCTTGTTCTATCCTACAAAAACTACAAATAACTTCTAAAGTGATTAAGGATCAAGACAAACGTTGTTCAACACGAAACAACTCCAAAATGTTATTGCCTCGTTTCCCCTAATAAAGAAACGAATTCACTTGACATCATACAAGGTACCGAAGACATAGCTTACCGAACAACACAACATTCTGTTTCGACCCCCCAATTTGAAAACTGGTTCAGTATATGATGTGAAAAGAAAAGAAAAGAGATCCATAAAAGTGTAACGGAGTGCTTTTTTCTAGGCATAAGGAATTCAAAAGGACATTCTGAGGCCAGGCCGACCATAAAATGCCAGGTGTTAGGGGTCACCACCACCACAAGCAGCACAGCTCTCAGAAATCGTCATTCATCCGTTCATATTGAGTGAATGCACGTTTTTGATCTATTGAAGTCCAATAAATTTCTGAGTCCTATAAAACCAATTTCCAAATCCGTTCAGCTTTATCTGATAGATCGAGGTCATGTTATTTTCTTCGGAAGAAAAATGGCTGTACTTTTTTTCTTTTTTCAACAATCCTTTTCAATCGGCCTCTTAAAGATCTTATCTGCAATCGTACATTTCCACAGGTCTCCCTCCCCGCTCTCGTCAACTTTATTGGCCCTAACTATTAACCTTATCTTTATCACATCTTCGTCCGAAACTTATCATCTCTACTCGTAAAATGCCGACGGGAACTATTTACTCAGGGGACCAACCACTGGTCCCTTGATAACCTTATGCATGGTATTACATTAATTTGAATGAGGGACATGAACAATGTTGAGCAAGTTGTATTTGCATGCAACAAAGGGTGTGGGAATTTTTATTTAGTAAATGAATGCTCATGACCTATTCATGCTTGCATACTCCCCTCAATGTTTATCTTCATGCTTCGATTGAGTCTGCGGCATTTCAAATTGTTTTGTTTAGAACCCTTCCCAATTCCCGCGTAATCAATTCTCACGGTATCGGTGTCATTTAGTATTGAAAACTTTAATGAAATCGAATACTGAAAAGCTATAGTCGTCGGTTTGAAATGTTTAGAGCATCATAAGTTGAACTATAGGAGTGGTTGGAGCTCTCTTCCTACACATTTGCATTAATTGAGAAGATCGTACTGTATTTCATTGCATTTCATTTGGAGCAGGAATGGGTATTCTTTGGGCTCTTTGTCTGTCTGAGTATTTCATGTTTATTGTAACTGATTTCGAGTAGTCCAGCTAATTCGCGTTCTCAAATAAGTTGGTAATACATATTTTCTTATTGAGTTAGGACTTATTTTCGGGTTTTCTTTGTATTCGTTGTTTTTGAAAAAAAACAACAAAGCATTTAAAAAAAAATGAATGGAAATGAAAAACAAGCCAAAAACGTCAACCCATACTTTTCGAAAAATACAAAAAAGGTTATTGTCTCCAAAGAATTAGTTTAATAAAGAAGCACCAACTTGACTTCGTTTGAATTCCCTATTCTTTCATGAAATTGTCGATGACCCATTATACGTGGCAATCAAAAATTTCAAAATATCAGATTATGGAATGCCAGATTATCTTCAATATTTGACATTGTTGTTTTACACAAAAGAACTTGTGGGCGTAGAAAATGCGATTCGTTCAAGTATTTTGTAACTCTGATATCAACCTAACTTTGAGCTCAATTATCTCGATTTCTGTGAAAATATCACAAATTTGTCAACAGATAGAATGTTTTTAAACACTATACCCAAAATATTTTATCAGTTTACCAAACTTTTGATATCTTTCACAAGAATCAAGATAATTAAGCTCAAAGAGGACATTCAATTAGAGAAAGTACAGTATATATTGCTCCCGTTGAGATTAAAATCTTAATAATGTAGACCAATATTTGAATGAGGCCTATAATTTTTTATTCGCAACGTTTCTCTCTAATTTGTTTTTCTTATTATCTGAAAGAAATACATGTTTTTGGAATATTTGGTTTTTTTCAAAGGTTTTGATCAATTATTCAAATTTCCCTCCAGATGACTTTGAACAATTCATTAAAATAAATAGCTATGTACATGAGTAAGATATCTTAAAACTGGAAATTGTCACAAGCTATCCTCAATTCACACTTGATGAATTCATTTTTCCTTTAAATTACAAGTACCATGAACGCCTTAAGGAAATGTCATAAAATTCGTCAACTTTAAGTTTATATATCTCATTTTTGGTGAAAAATATCATACATTTGTTAACTGATAAAATAATGACTATATTATGATGAACATTTTATAAGTTGATCACTTCTTGGTATCTTCTACTCAAAAAGAGATAAATGAGCTCAAAGCTGACGTAGCGGTTGATATTCTATTAGAGTGTACAGTATGTTTCAAAACATCGACCCTGTTAAAAAGGGGCACGATGAAGGTTTTTCATTATTTTATCTATCAAAAATAAAATGTCGGGAAATTGTTCATTTCCTAATTTCAAAAAAAAAATTGTCAAACCGACATCAGTTATGGCTGATCAGGGGAATACTTTTCAGAACGCCTTGAAAGTCCAAGTCATGGTCACAACAAATCAAATTCCGTATTATCGATAATTCCCAATTTCAAGCATTTTGATTACTGTAGTATGCAGTATAAGGGGAATATTTTTTAGAACGCCTGTGCTCCACCGCAATGGTGAAATGGCAGAGGTTTTTGAGTCCTGGAAACCTAGTCGCCCGCGATTTTTGGCGGGCGTGGGCGGCGGTATTTGAACTTTAAAACAATTTTTTGATCTATTTCTTCAATAAAACTTTATTTTTCATAGTTTTTCTTTGGAAATTAAGTTTTATTGAAGAAAATAGATCAGAAAATTGTTTTGTAATTCAAATACCGCCGCCCGCGCCCGCCAAAAATCGCGGACGACTAGGTTTCCAGGACTCAAAAAACTCTGCCATTTTACCAGTGCGGTGGAGCGCAGGCGTTCTGAAAAGTATTCCCCTAATACTGCATACTACTGTAACCATTATGCTTGAACATGGGAATTACCGCTAATAGGGAATCTGATCTATTGCGGGCAAGATTTGAATTTTTAAGTTTTTAAAATTTCTGAAGATTGTTTATTTTTTCACTTTCCGTTTTTTGTCAGTGTGAAATGGAAATCTCCACCACCTGTCGTTGCGTATTCTGAGCGATTACCACTACCTATTCACCTCTCACACCCATTGATTTTTTCTGCATTCCTGCATTGATTTTTTATTAACCTTCCCACAGGACACGTCGTCTCAGCCATAAATGGTGTGTGAATAGCAACAGTGCTCTATTGAGATACAATAGTTACGCCATCACCCCCCGTCTCGCTCACACACATACCTTTCCCTTGCCACCCCACATCACCTCTCTCACCATTTGCACCCACTCATCTTCGTCATTGTGCGTCTTATTTCTACTTAGGCCACCTCTCTTACCCCCCTTCTTTTGGTTTCTTAACGGATTAATGCTAATTTTATTGTTTCTTTTCTTCTTAGCTTTTCTATACCCCCAACGCCGACTTGTCTGGTTAACGCCGCTTTGAATTCTGTTTGCTGTTAGTTGACAGTGTGGTTTTTTTTTCTCCAAAGTTTTATGTCTTCCCATGTTTTACAGTGTGGGCAATTTGTCAGCTCAGATGTCTCTCAGCTGGCAAACGCCCATTTCCAAAAGACAAAAACTCTTTTTTAAATCTTTGGAAATCACCAATAAGTGTGTGTATGTAAGTGTGTATGTCCTCTTGGTGTAATTGACGACCATTGGGAGGAGATGGACAACTCTGGGAGAGCTCCTCCGCTGGTTTTTCGAAAAATACGCCCGCATCTGGTGGACGAGTCTACCAGATCGGCCCGACGCGACACTCACGCTCTCATTCCTACCCAGTCGTCGTTGTCCACCATCCTCCCATTCACCCCTACGTCTTTTGACCACGCCACTCATACGCACACACAGAACGAATGGGCTGTGTTTGGGGCAAGCAGTCAAAGAAGAAGACGACGAGGACGATGCATAATGTGTTAGAGGTTATTTTCTTTTCGGGGTCCCTCTCTCTTCCCTTCTTCCTTCCCCCCGTTTGCCGCTGTCCACTCGTTTGTCATTGATCGTGGATGGATCGTTTACTTGTGGTTAGGGTGTGTGCTTGGGGGCCCGAAAATGTTATGACGTCGGCGTGTCCGGCCCCTCCCTCGGAGCTCATTTCATACATCTCATTCATTTTGGGTCCTTCCGACATCCGATTTCTCCGATTTCTTTGTTCCTTTTATTTTATATTCTCATTCATTGCTTTGATTACTACTTTCTAAAATTTCTTAAAACTAATTTTTAAATTTTCAGGTGGCACAACATGTCCTACCTGGACGGCGGCAGAAAACTCCCCAAGGACACCAGAAGTTGTGTTGGAGGATTTCGATATGAGGGACACAAAAAGCAGTTACGGCCAAGATATGCACAATCCGAGATCGGCGAGCCGTTTATTCCGAAATTCTCAGCGATAGCTAGTGAGGTATGTTTTTTGGATTTTCCAAAAATTAAAGAATGGTTTTCTTATCTTATCGGATTATGTTTGAGACTCATTCCTCGAGTTCCAAACCTCTATCTTATCCCTTGCAAACATCCAAGTTCTACGTTACATTCAGAAACACCTGTTTCCTTATCTTATCGTACCTTAAAGGACCACCCCTTAGTAAAATAGCGTGAAAAAAGAGGACACTCAACACATTCTCTCTTTTTAGGGTCAGAAGATAGCTCCACCAAACGAGGACTGGGCTGATAACACCACAGTACTCACTGGTATGACCACCGACTCCTACACAATGGAAGAAAAGGTTCTCTACGCCCCACCGATGAGTCGAGTTGTTGGAAGAAAGTGAGTTATTCACAGTATCTATCAAAAATAGGTTTTTGGCCGTTATTTTCAAGAGACTGGAGCGTGGCTCTCAGGTTTCCGATTACTTTGAAAACTTCAGAGGGTGTGAAACAGACCCAGCTCAAAAACTTTCCATTCACAGAATTGTTTGAAATATCCTAGTTTTTCATCTATTCGTCCATTTTTGAAAGATACCTGCTTGTTCACGTTATTACTTAAAAAACAGGAAGAAAGAGGCTTCTTTCGAAAATCGACAACTAGTTTAAAAACTAGGTATTTTCAAAAAATTCTGTAAATTTGAAATATCCAATCTAAATCTCTTTAAAACCTTCACAAATTTCAATTTGATCGGAAGCTTGATAGCCAAGCTCCCGACTCCTGAAAATGGTCAAAATGGCCTAAATAACTTTTCTTTACTTGTAAATCCTCAAAATCCTAAACCCGTTTATTCCAGATGCTCTCGTTTCGTCTGGCTCCTCGCATCCACTCTCCTATGCATTATATCCGTGGTCAGCGCGCCGATAATGTCCGCGCTGCCAATTATCGCCCCACAGTTTGGCTTCAGCATGCCGGTAATTCAATGTGACGTGAGTAGTGGTGCCAATTTCAATTGAAGCAAATTAATCGTGATGGATTGCAGGTCGATTGTGAAGGCCTTTTATTTTTAATGGCCATTAAAACGATTTTCCTGGTGATTGCAATTGGTGTGCTCTACTGGAGGAAGGCCATGGCGGATATGCCAAGATTGTATTTTGTGAGAGCAGCGCTGACGTTTCTGGTCATGTTCATTTTGTTCGCCTTCTGGCTATTTTACATTGTTAGAATAATGTTCGAAAGATACGACAACTACAAGTATATCGTGAGTTTTCACTATTTGAAATGATGTCAGAATTCCCACGGTTTCAGGTTTCTTACTCCACCTCTCTCTTGGATGCTCTCCTTTGGACACATTACCTCTCCGTTGTGCTCCTAGAGCTCCGAAGACTGCGTTCCCAATTCATCGTTACGATTGTTCGTGACCCAGATGGTGAGATGCATACACTCAACATCGGAGCCGGGTCGATTCAAGAAGCCGCCACAGAAATCTTAAGATTCTACACCACCAGATTTTCCTCGTTCAACATTCACCTGGACAACGCACGACAGACAGCTGTGGCAAAGCAATCTGGAATGCAGGGTGGAACTGCTGGATTCAAAATGTACAATATTGAGCAGTTTGGGGGACAAGAGACCGTTAGTGAGGTTAACACTCGGGCTTTGATGGAAGCAGCGGCACGGAGAAGGATCGGAGGGTACAATGAGGTTATGCAGGAGGAGCTTGATTTTGAGAAGAGAGTTAAAAAGAGGAAGTGAGTTTTTTGTTAATTCGTCAAGCATTTGGGAATTATGTAGCTGAATAATCTTTAATTTTTCTGGCTTAACGCCACCAAATGACGTACCAAAAATCAATTCAATATTTCTAGATACCGCTTGATGGCTGCCACTGAAGACGCATTTGCTCATGTCCAAAACAGTGCCGATGGCAACGGACAAAAAACAGGAATGAACAATCAAATGGACTCGCTCACGGCTGCTCAAAACGTCTTCACCTGGATCGTCCGACCACTGACAAAGTACTTGAAAACTACACGTCTCCAGTCGAGACATCCATCAGCTGAAGTCACCAGACACATCGAGAGGTACCCAAAATATTGAACAGAAGATCATAAGTTGAACATGTTTTTTCCAGATGCCTCACTTTGAAGCTCTCCCATCGAACTTTCCTTCAACGGTTCTTCAGCGACCGTATCCCACATCGGGAAAACATCACCGAGTCGAAATGGTCGGTGATTTGTGACGAGTCAGTGAGCTCGGGTGTGCAGCATGGAACGTATTTGGTGCTCAAGTCGCATAATTCGGTTAGTTTTTTGAAGAATTCAATGTTATGAAATTTTCTGAGCTTGTATAAACTGTAAAATTGTAAAAAAAAAACTACATAATTTGGGATATTTGGGAACTGAACTGGTAGTCGTGAGAAAAAACCACAAGGGGTGATTCAGAAAGAATATACAGTCTTAAAAAAAATGTTACTTGCTCGTGAAAATCAGAAAACTATGAAAATCGATTTCTAGCATTTTTCGGATCTTCCTACTGTATGAGCCCAGCATATTGACACCAATTTATACCCAAACCTGTTCGAATTGGGGTTTTTGTACACGAGGATATTACTCTATCTTTAGTGTCCAACTGAAAGAAAATCGTGACACTGAAGCCTGGATTTCAAAATTAGAACAAAATCCTATTTTTGAAAAAAAAATCATTTAAATTTTTGAGAAGAGAACCATTATATTGGGATAGAACCAAAATTTTTCACTTCTTTCATTTTCGTTTACGTAGCTGGTAGCTTACCTGGAAGCTCATTTGATAGCTCATCTGGTAGCTCAGCAGATAACCCAGCTGATAGCTCAGCAGATAACCCAGCTGATAGCTCAGCTGTCAACAGAGCAGAACAATAGTAATTAAACCTGCGAGTATGAATTCTTAAGGGCCTGAAAAATATCGGTATCAATTTTTTCAAAATGTCTAGATCCTATTTAAAAAATTCAAGATTAGGTTGAAAAATTTGAATTATTATAATAACTATTTTCGTAATTGTCCCTTTTTAAAAACAAAACAGATATTTTTCAGGATGTCGACTATGGAGTACAACTCGTCTGCACAATCTCAAGCATTCCGTTTTTCAACCTGACGGAACAAGCCAAATCAGGCAGCGAGAAGTTTTCGCTGAAAATTAGCAATGAGTCGGCTGTCTAAATCCAGCAATCTGTGAATTTGACACTCCCCTATACCTGTTTGTTTCATATTGTCATTATCAATGTCTTCTCCCATTCTTATCCACTGCCTTTTTGTAATTAATTGTCCCCTCAACCCTTGATGTTACTGTGTACGGGTTCCAACTGACCGAAAAAAAAAACTTTCTGACATTTTTTGCTGAAATCACGTTCTTTATGTACATCTTTAGTTCGATTTATGGTCTGTGTGTTTTATTCTGCTTTATTATTTTAAAATCTTATACTCTTTCAATTTCTGGTTAATAATGAAATGTGATTATTTATTAGAGACATGGATCAAGAGCATCATTTTGAGATCGGGAAGTTTGGAATAAGCTGGTAGGGGGATAGATGTACATCAGGAAATACCCGTAACACATCACTATTAAGAGAACATGTCAAATCGAGAGTATGGTGTAAAAAAAAGATAAAATTGATAAGACGATACTTTGAAAAAAAAGGTGGCTGACGAACTTAGATGAAAAGTCTTGGGAAGATGAGACTTCTCTTCTTTCTGCCGAATCGGCTGTTTGTGATTCTCTGACTGTTGAAAAACGTGGAAATTCTATCGTTGATGGTTGGATCCATATCGTACACGATACCATTCTCGTCCATGAACTGGTTTGGCGAGAAGTTGTCGTTGATTTGTTTTTGCTGAAAAACAAAACATGAAAATTGATATTTTCGAAAAAGTGGAAATTGCTTACCCAATCGTCTTCTCCGCGTAAATGAAGAATTGGTCTGAAATCGGTATTCTGCATGCCTATCCGACGACGTGTCAGCTTCTCGGATCTGTAGGCATCAAGAAGACTCATCGATGAGACGATTGTGACGATCAGGTTGAAGAAAATGATCTGACGGAATATCTGTGACAGCATGGCGAACTTTTGAAGATTGGGCTGAATACGGAAGTTGGAGACAAGAGAGGAGGAGGAGGTGGAGATGATAGTTTACAACTGACAGATGCGCCGGTTTAAATAGAAAGATATGATAATAGAGGATCGAAAGAAAAACACAAAACGACGAAATAGAATTGGGTGAGGGACACACGACGACTTCTTCTTCTCCTTACACTATCAGAAAAGGGTGGTATCATACTGTCACACGAGGCGACGACGACATAACAGTGGACGAGAAGACAGAGAAGTGAAGATGTTTAAACTTTGGGCTTTGTCATCTCTCCGATGAAACCTATTACGGCCATTTGATTCAAAAAATGATGCAAATTGATGGGTTCGGTTTTTTCAGCTTTTTGTTTTGGAATACGAGAAATAGGAAGCAAATGAGGTGAAGGGGTAAACAGAAAAACCTGAATTCAATTGTTATTGTAATCATAATTTTCAAGTTGTTGGAAATGGGTTATTTTTAGATTGAATTTGTCTCTGAACCTTTGAAGATCAAGAAAAACAGTTCATAATCAGAGTAGAACAAACAATTGTTTTTCAAATCATCCAGGAACGCGTTATACTGTATTTTTATGCAAATATTCTGGAGGAAAATAGTTTAAATTCAGTCTAACGTATATCCTTTGATAGAAAATTTTGCAAACCTCAATTCGGAGCTTTGTTAAGGTACCTGTCTGAAAATCCAGAGTTTGAGTTTACTTTCGATAACTTTGACCATATTCAGGAGTCTGAAGCTCGGGAGTCAAGTTTCCAATCACTTTGAAAATTTCGGAGAGTCTAAAACAGACCTAGATTGACAATTTTGCATTCACAGAATTTTTCAAAAATTCCCAGTTTTTCAGCTTATTGCCATTTTCTGAGAGACATCCCAGCCGTTTTTGTACTGAAAAACTGAAGAAATAGGTGTCATTCAATAATCGGCGAATAGCTGAAAACTAAGAAATTTCAAAAAATTCTGTTAAGACAAATTTTTCAATCTAGGTCTGTTTTACACCATCCAAAGTTTTTGAAGTGGTCGAAAACTTAACAGCCGAGCTATAGACTCCTGAAAATCAACTGAAAAGTGAACTTCTGTATATGCTGTACTTCAAATCTGCCCCCTCTGAAAATGTGTCTGAAATTTTAGATGCAGGAAGCAAATAGCTTTTCAAAGTCTTGTAACCCTAATGTGGTTCCTTTTTTTACCAAAGAACATATTTTGAAATGACACCATTTTCAATAAAACACAACCTTGAAAAACGAAATTTAAAGTATCATATTTATTGCAAAAAACCTAGTTCAAGAATACTGAAAGTTTAATAGAGAGACCAGTTGCTGACATTTGGAGAGATTTGAATTTTGTAATTTTGAAGTACATATATAGATAAATAAATATCATTCTATGAATTAATTCGTTTTCTTCGTTGATTTTTTGAGCAAGACAAGAGCCAGTATTCCAAAAGACACTACTGCAACTACAGTAACAAGTATGAGCCACATGGCGCAGTAGAAATCGCATTCCGGCGGTCCCCAAGTTTGTTTATTGATTGTCCCCGTGGTGTCTCCCAGAAATCTGAATTGTTTTGCATCTGACGCCACTTGATGTAACACCATCCATGTGCAATCCTCGATCACGCCTGATGATGTATCACATTTCCAGCATTCGGGTGTCTCAGCGCATTTTTCCACCCTGGAAAGCGTACACTATTTTACGACGTCACACACGACCGTGTTTTTCGTTTTTCGTCGGGTGTCAAAAGATAGTCGTTCAAGAAATCATTAGATCGGACGACGACTACGACGACTTTTGAAGACAAAGTGTTAGAAAAGAAGACACTAAAAAATGTTCAATGGAACTTTGTAACCTATCCCCCTATGCAGAAAGGCTCTGATAAGGGGGGAATCCTGATCGTTCTCTGGGTTGTCTTACCATCTGATCAGACTTATAGCATCATTCTTCAATAAAACGGCCATCGGGAAGTGAGGCATCAACGAACTGGAGGGGAAGTACGGACGATAGCCTAGAATGGTATGTGTCTTTTTCATGATCGCCCAAAGAACAATCAATTTCCTACCAGAAGACGTGACTTTTCGACGTTTATCATGTGAAATGTATGTGATCGCAAATTTGGACGATCTTCTGAACGGTCCGGCTTGCATCAGTTTCGTATTCAGAATTTCCAAGTCATGAGTCAACCACAATACGTTTGAGTGATGAGTAAGGATCTCCTGGAATAAGAAAACCATTGAAACAGAAGAATCCCATGTGCGAACAACGTTTCTGATCTACAATAAACTTGTGACGTAGTATCGTTCGTTTCTGACTAGCACCCTAGATCACTGTGCTAGTGACGTTTGTGAAGTGGTCTTGAACCCATTGGATCTCTAGGAATGGCTTAGTTCAAAAAGTTTTGTCATCACAATACAATCATTTCTTGTTTTGAATGAATCATCTTGGGGTGATATGCTGATGTAAGATTTATTGTTTTAGCTAGAAGTGATATCATTTTGAATCGAAAATATTTAGATGAACTTTCAAATATCACTAAATTGTTCTAAAAATAGTAAAATAATTCTGAAAACGGCAGTTTTCATGATGTGTGTTTTTCAACTTCAAGCGGTTTTTGAAGGTGTGAAGATTGTTTTGCATAGAATTTTTGAAGATTGTTCTGGTTCTAAAAATCGTGAAACCGGAATTCGATATGTGCTTTACGTCATTTAAGACCAAATTTCCTTTATTTGTTGGTAAGATTACGTGTGAATTCGTGATTTTGTCTTTTTTCACCGGACTTATTACGACCGACCGTTTCGCAACTACGATGTTATAGAACCGCAACGTTTTAAAACTGTGTTGCTTCAAAACTTTTTTTATTTGTGAAATTTTAGAACCAGGAGATATTCGAACGGAAACGTTGTAGAACCGCGACGATGTAGAACTACAACGTTTTAGGACGATAACATTTCAGAACCGCGAGGTTTTAGAACCACAAAGTTTCAGATCCGTGGCATTTCAAAACCACATAACTTTTTCATAACTCTCTCGTAATTATTTTGTGATATTGCAAACGGTAAATCACCAAATTACCAAAAAAGCTGTTATCCTGATCCCCTGATTTTTTTCTTATTAACTGTTAATTTTTCGACTTTACCTTCAAATAAAATGGGGTGCTCGCCGTTTTCCCATTCCCCCTATTTTTGAAATTCACCACTTCCACATTTCTGATACTGATTAGTTGACTTTCCAGCGCTGTCTGAAATAAAGTATAATCTTTTATGATTTTTGCTTTACGATGTTTGATTCACAAATACTGTCATTTTCTATACTTTGTACTGTTCCCATCTTGTTTTTTTTTTTCAATTAGTCGTCAAAGTTTTTTTTTCATAACTTAACAACAGTTTTGTTTAGTTGCAAGCCTTATTTGGTATCATATGAGAATTTCCTATCATCTTTCTTCTCTCATCAACACACACACGGTAGATCAAGAAAATTAACTGGGTTTGATGGGTTTTTCCCTGACAAAGAATGACCTCGACGTGATAAAAACCGTCGGACACGAAACAACAGATACTGAACGAACCCCGTTGGCATGATCAAAGATAATCAACTTTGTCGTTGGGAAGTTTCGATGGATGGAGGCGATGAGCACCAGAAGCCGGTTGACATCATTCATCGAGGCAGACAACCCAAACACAAGGTCATCGGACCTGCAATCGTATTTTTATTATTTTTAATGATAAATTGCTTGTTATTGAAGACTATAGTTTTTGATCGAGGAAGAGTTGTGACTACTAGAAGGCGAATTCGAAAGATCGCTCCTATCATTCTGGGTGATCTCTGTTATTACCAAACCAACATGTTTCGCGTGCTTCCTTGATCGAGACGTGCAATATCGTTTTCATTCTGTGTTAACGTTCACAGATGGTTTTGAGGTTATACACTAGAGATACGGGGACTTTCCGAAAATATAATTTTTCTTGTCATGTGACCGGAAAAGATGATAGATCAGAAGTCTAAATATTTGCAGGCGGTGATGATGGATCAGAAGCAAAACCGTCGGGTACAAGTTTTAGGGGCGATGGAAAAACGTGGGGACAAAAATCAAACGTATCAAAGTGCGAAGTTTAAGGGAAAGTTGAAAGGAAAATTTGAAAATGAAGTTTCGCTGCAAGTAAGCACTGGGAGGAAATACAGTATCGGTCAATGAGATTTACAGAAAATTCATTTTTCAGTTAGTATTCCGACTATCTTTGATCACTTGAAGGGTCTGGAGCTGACAAGTGTAAGTTGTCTAGTTTCCGATAACTTTGAAACACTTGGGAGTTTTGGACAAAGCCCCGAAAACCGGCAAAAGTTGCTTTCAAGTTCATTTTCAGTGAAAAAATGCGAGCTCCAGAAATGCATGAAGACGATGAGAGCGGAACTTGAAACTTTGCCAGAATATTACCCATGATAAATGCATTATCTGGTAGAAATTTCATCAAAATTGGAGATGGTGACTTTTGGGTCAATTTTAGTTGCCACATGGTGAAAGCTCATTTTTGGGCACATTTTCGCCTGAAACTCATAGGGGGCTCAGGTTTATCTTATATTTCAAAACGATTTCTGATGTAATTTTTGACGTAAAATCTGAATTTTATGTTTAATTTTATAAAATAATGAAAATTTTTTTCAGGACAGTCGTTTTTTGGTCCAAAAAATAGCTTTTTTTTTTGCAAAAAATTGAAATTTTTTCCGGGGAGGTGGAAGAATATAAATATAGTGCCAATACAAAAAACATTCAAAATAGTGCCCTAAAACGTTTTACGTTAAGGTCTGATTATTATTATTATTATTTCGATTTTGAAAAAGTAATTTTTAGACACCCCACGACCATATTTTTGCAGGTGTGGGACAAGTCGAGACAAACTGTATCTCATATACCTTAAAAGTCTATAAACATGCACTATATGAAAAATCAGCCAGAAAAAACAAGTTTGAATTTTTCTGTACAGTGGATAATAGGCCTGAAGTTGAGTTCTACAGAGAACGTGTCTTAAAAACAAAACTCTGTGAATCCGAAGTTTTCAGTCTAGGGTTGTTATTTAACCTCCATAATTTTCAAAATGACCGTGAACTGGACAGGCGAGCAACAGAACCCTGAAAATGCTGAAAAAGCTGGATCGCCAGCGGAAAAATTGTATTGGTGAATTTTATTGACCGGAATTGTATGTAAAGGGAAAAGTAGAGATTGAGAATTTATTTTACAGATATTGGAAACTTTAAAAAAGTAAATTTTTAAAAGTATTTCAAATTTGTTTTTTTTCAATCATCGAAATACTTTGATACCCAAAAAAAAAAATACTCATACTTAGAATTTGACGGTTTTTTAGAATAATCATTTATTTAAAGGGTTAAAAGACTTTGATATATCAAGGAACTTATATTATTCTTCAGGGCCTCGTTATTTGGCGATTCAGTCTGTTATTTCGAGAAGATCTTTATTTTGGAATAAAGACCAGATTTTAACAGATAAAAACCCTAAGTAAACTCGTCATAAAAATTTCTCAGTCCCAAAGTTTACTCTTCTGTAGTAGATTAACTTTGAAGCCTGGCGCTCAAAAAACTAGTTTCAAAAATATAAAAAATTGTTTTTTTTTTTCAATTTCTGAATTTTCTTTTTTTGGAGTTTTATCCAGGCCGCCTATCAAACCGGTCCAAAAAGATTTCCAGTTGGGTTTGGACCGGACCGGCAAAAATCGAAGTTCGGAAAACTTATTAAAGACGAACTATTTTCTTACAGTTTTCACTAATCAGGACTCTATTCGTTTCAAAATTTCTTCAGATCCACCACATCGCCATTTTTCCTACCAATTCTTTTTTACAATGACTTTTTCAATGTTTGCAAGGTTTTCTGGGGTCAGTTGGCGTCCGATGGCCAGCGAAAAGAAAAAGAGAGCAGGTGGCGACATCCCCGCCGTTGTCTCATCAATATTTCAAATGAAAATTGAAAATTTAAGAGTGGTCTTCACCGTCAAGGTCAGTTTGTACTCGAACTTTTTTGCATATCTCAATATCTTCTTTTGGTCCCTTATAAAAAATCTAACTTACCTCGTTTGCTCTTCTTCTGCCATCAATTCTGGACATGTTGCGAAACATTTTCCGCACAATTGTGAGTCATCCGGATGTGGATAACAATTCCTTGTTTTCCCGCCATCACAACTACATTCTTGCGAAACATTCAACCAGTATGGATTGCCATATGCTTGAAATTGCACAAATTCTGCGACTTCTTCGTAGAAGATCTGAGAATGTAAACAATTTTCCGAAATACTCTACAGAAAAAAATGGAAATGACTCACTGTTATACACGTTATGAAAAACCCGATGCAAATGATTTTGAAAAATAAGGATTCCATGTTCTTTTGACTCCAAGTGTTGAGAGGAGAGCAGTGAAAAAGGAGAAGAGGATCCGTTCTTGGCGAAAATCAATGCGCAGCCAACGACGATGAGCTTATTCTCCGGAGAAGCGCAGTGGGAGAGTGTGAAGACGCAGACGGCGTGTTCGTTTGCTCGAGGGGCCGTTGGAAGAAGAAGAGGAAGATCTTGATGCACCCGTCACTTGTTACCCCCGGTCATTTCTCATGAATTTCTTTTGTCATTCGAGCAGCGCAGCAGTTGGGTCCTTTCTCACTTAATTCATCATTTAGGAGAGGTGCGATTGGGAATTTTAGCTTATACAATATAATGTGTGATGTGCTAAGCTTCTCATTTCGAAACATTTTTTTTTCCAAATTTTTTTTTCAACTTTCAAGCTTTCCAGGAGGTATGTAGCTTTGAAAACTATTTACATGATGTCAGTTTTCCAGTTTTTTTGTTAACAGGCAAGAAACCACTACGTGGCTGTATTCCTATTTTTCAAAAAGCATTACTATTTTTTCAAATCTCCGGAATCTATATTTTGTCAATTTTTGGAGGAAAATCTTTCTACATAGTTTCATCTGATACCCACGGAAGATATAGCTATATTACTGCTTTCGAACTTTCATTTTATTAGTTCAGTACAATTTTCAGAGCCGAGCTGTCTTATGAATAAACTGTCTGAGTTACTGAGAACATAACTTTGCAGTCAGATTTTTGCAGTTTGATTTTTAGAGAATTCTCATTTACCGTAATCAAAAATTTTTATATTCTGATGACCAACCTATTTGACACTACGGTCTCGAAAATACAAAAAATCTTCTAGTCTATCGTTTATTTTCAGCTCCTCTAGGGTTGAACGTTTAAGACTTCCTTTGGACCACACTATTCATTGTTCGGCGTTACGTCAGAATGCATACCGTAACTTCAGAAAAGTTTTGAAAAAATCTTCCGCCTCTTCTCGTTTAAACAGATCTCTCATCTTTCTCCCAATTCTTAAACTTCCACCAAGAACCACGCTTTTGAATGGAAGTTTGCTGTTTTCCATGGTCTCTTCTCTCCAAACATCTCACATTTTTTTCCGCTTCCCTTCTCCCCCATTCCCTTTTTTCTCTGAGCAATTTATCACTCTTTTTAGTGCCCACCGTGGTCAGTCCCTTCCCAGTTTTTTTGCCCCCTTCTTCCCAAGTTCGCTTCTTCCCATTTGGTCGCCGTCAAAGAATAACTTTCCTATGCTTTTGTTTCTTCATTCCCCTTTTTGGGCTCGTTTTTTTCTTCGCTTTTCTTTTGAGAATCATGATTTGATTTCTATATTTTCTATTGGTTCTTTTTTCGGCTCTCTTTTCTGAATCATTGCGAAACATACAACATGAAACATCATCACGATTCCTTTTTTGCGAATCTGGACGCGGGGCAAATGTTTTCATAATGATTCACCTTGGATCAAAAATCGAGGGCAGGTGTAGAGGATTTTTTTGAGGTGTTATGTTTGACAAACTCAAAAAAGTTGGAAATAGAAAAATTGAGAAATTCAATTAACTGATGGTCCTGACAACGTGAAAGCAATTAAAATATGATATGAAAAGTACCTCTGCTAGACACCTAATAACTTTGAACTCAATTATTTCGATTCATGTGAAAGATATCAAAAATTAGTCAACCAATAAAATGATTATCATAATGTCACCAATATTTTTTCAATTGACAGATTTCTAATATTTTTTGAAGAAATCGAGATAGTTGAACTCAAAGGTGACGATTCGGGTGGGCTTATATGAGCGAAAATACGCCATATGAGGTGAAGTCCAGAAAAATGGATTGATCGAAATTTTGAAAACTAGTGGGATCATGAAAATAAAATTCAGTTTATCAAAATTCAAATTACCGTGAACACCCTAATAGAACGCCACCCAAGCCATCAACTTTGAACGCATATATCTCCATTCCTGTCAAATATACCAAAACACGGTCAACTGACGGATTGTTTATCATAATATCAGCAACATTTTATCAGTTGACCACTTTCTGATAACTCTCATTAAAAATGAGATACATAGTCTTGAACTTGAGAGTTTGGGTGGCGTTCTATCAGAGTGTTTACCGTAATTATAAATATATTATAAATTTCCCATTTTCTGATTTCAAATCAATCATAGCTATAAAAATGTCGAAAATGTCTTACTTCATGGGAAAAAAAACAGCAAAAAGTATTTTAGGCATTTGTTAAAAAAATTCAACACATTTAATACACTATTTAAAACTGTTATATTTGAAAAAATTGTTGGACACTTGAAATCCAAAAAGAGGTTTTGTAAGAAAGCGTTTCATAAAAATTTGGGAACATAAAAAATGTCGTAAAACCTGTTATAGAAGGGCTCCCGCACTGTCAGTTTTAAGCTCATTCTAATGCAAAATATAAAAATGTATCAGCTGATAAAATTTTGGTAATATTATAATAAACAATTCATCAGTTGACAACTTTTTGATATCCTTCACAGGAATCGAGATAAGTTTGGCCAAAGTTAAAAGTTAGAGTGTCCTTTTATTACAGGTTTTACGGTATGTTAGTTTCGAAACATTTTATCTCTAGAACAACATCATGGAAAATCACCTTGAGTCATCTAATGCTATCCATGAAGCAGATGTTGGTAGCCCATCAGTCCATCTTTATTAATGAGATGACGTGACCGCCAACAATCTCAGTAATCCTCACAAAATCCATCACCAGCAGCAGGTGGTGGACACCCAACAGAAAAAAGAGGGTTGCGAAGTCAATATTCGTGTTTCACTCTCCAAAGTCAGTGCTGTTTATGGTGTTTTTCCCCGTTATCGCCTCGATATATTCCATCAAATTGAGGGGCTAGTGCGCGATCGCGGGGCCGGTCAGCCGCCGTTGCGGGTTGCTGCACACACCTATTTGAACAAGCACACACACATATACACAAAACCTTCCGCTGTGTTCGTTCCATAGCCTCCCTTCCCCGGCCCGAGCAGAGCAATTTCCTCTTCTGCGCACTATTCGTGGTGGGCCTTTCTGTTGATGCGGTCACCTCCTCTTTCCTAACAGCAGATCGGCTACAAACGGTTGGCCCTCCCAAACAGTCGCGTACTCTCATCGTTCCTCTCACCTCCTACGTCTCCTGGCAATCTGTTGTGTCTCGTCTCACCTCTTTTTCCTCCACATTCCCAAACAAGGAATCCCTCTAGTTTCCGTGGCCCACCAGGTTGGGCTCGTCTGTTCACAGTCGATTATTTTCATGTTTGCCTATATTTTAACTCACCTCTATGTTAGTTCTATTTCTTTTTTTTCACATTTTTTTTCTTCGGCTCGCTTTCTTGTGTAATTGAGACACCTTTTGACACGATTTCTCTTTTTTTTTTTTTACTATTTTTCGACACAGCTTTGTTCGAAAAGCGCAGGTTACAGTACCTTTTTTGAACAGTTCAGTTTTGATGTTGACAGTTAGTTTAATCCGATAAACCATTTACAAGTTTTCAATCGCATTATGGTAATAATACAAAAACGGATTGATACAGTTATGTTTTGTTTTGTCAGCGTCAAAATATTTTTTGTTGAAAACATGATAACGTCATGTTGATTTGGAATTTAGGGAATTTTTGAAATTTCCGACACAAAACTTTTTTATTACTTTCGAGCCGAATTTTGTGAATTAAAAACCATTTCCTCTAAAATCTTGTGTTGAACTTTCTGAAAATTACTACTAATTTTTATTTTTTCAAAGTTTATGATTACCGTTGTCACTAACTAGAAAACAATGGACTGAAAATTTGATTTTCCGGTTCCTAAAAATGGTTGTGATTTATTTTCCAATGTTGAAATGATTTTTCAGTTGATTTTTGACTATTTTGACCGCTTGCAGGTGTCTGGTCACAGAATCTTGTGAATCTATCTTTTCAACTATTAGCTACTTTCTGAAAGACACCCTTCTTTGCTTATGTTTGTTCTGAAACGTGAAAAAACAGGTATCGGTCAGAAATCAAAAAATATCTGAAAAACTAGGGATTTTAAAAAATTCTGTGAATATAACATTTTCAATTTTAGTCTGTTTTACGACCTTTAAAAATTTCACAGTGTTTCGAAATTAGACAGCCGAGCTTCAGACTTGAAAATTGACTAAATTACCAAACATCTACTGAAAAAATAACGTTTTGTATATTTTTTGGACCAATACCGTATATGATCAGTTTTTGCCAATTTTTTTAACCAGTAAGCTAGCGAAACGTTCGCTTGTGAAGCCTAACAAAACATTGAGAAAATATTTTTCGAATTTTCTGTTTTTTTTTATTTAGAGAAACTGCACTTTCAAGATTTTCAGAAGTTCTCAGAATTTTTCAATTTCTGGAAATTTAGGCACCTCAGATTCTATCAGTCCACTACAATCCGATACTTTACCCATTTTCTAATATTTATTCCCTTCTCAAAAACTCGATGCAATCTCCTCTGACCCAGATATAGATTCCACGGTTCATTCTGCGGAATGCGAATCATTTTATCTGAAAATTTATATCGCCCTCTTGTCTCTCCTTCCCCCTGTCTTCCATTATTCACTCCCTTCCTCCCGGCAACCTCTTCATGTTCTCCACACCGTGTTGTTAGAAGATTGTAGATCGTATCATTCCCGAGAAGAGGTCGCGCTTCACTGTTGTTCTTCAGTTCTTGCGTTTCCCGCGCGCGACGCGGTATCTTCTGGAGATCTGCGTTGCATAGTTGAGAACCGCCTCCCATGCATACTTTTATCAGAAACATACTCCTTTTGGTGGTAGTGTGTAAATATTCCAATTTTTCTACCGACCAGTTCCTAAAAGTGTCATTTCATTTTCAAAACTATATGACTCTCCATGTCCTCGTCATAATTACCTTTTCCGCTCTGGTCATTTGTTATCAGTTTTTTTTTCTCTCTGTTGCTCCAAATCGCAAACACCCGAGAACGGACAAGAAGGCAGCAGCTCCTCTCTCCAAACTTATTGTTTTAGTGTTATTTTCAAACAGTGCGTTTCTCTGAGAGGTTTGTATGTTTTGTCATTTTTTTGCTCTGTAGTCAGTGGTTGAGATGACCACTGCAGAAAACGAAACATATATCTTTATCCTTCCAATATCCTTTCCTTCCCTCAACTTTCTTCTTCCAACACACTCATTTCTGTTCGTTTCTTCATCAAGAGAAAATGTCCTCTATCTCAAAACTAATGCTTCATGATGGGTGGGGATGAGAGGAGGGAGATGACGGCCTCACATTCAGAACGGGAACCAAAACGTGATGAATGAGTTAGAAAGGGATGGAAAATCAAGTTTACCCATGACAGGAGAGACTTTTGGTTATGATTCATGATTAGTCAGAATGGGTCTGTGTAGGATTATATGTGAACTTTTATGGGTGTTGAAAGAAAAATGGTTGAATTCCAGAAGTTTTTATGTTAGTTGATTGTTCTGAAAAGATATTCTTGTAGCCTCAGTTCTTTTTGGTGTTGGATTTGCAGTCTTAGGAATTTCTTATTTGTGAAAATTCAATTACCGTATTTCTTCTATTCAAATCTTATATAAGCCATTGATTTCAAGCTTAGCTTACTCCATTTGTGTGAAAGATATCAGAAATGTGTCAACTGATAAATTATTGACCATAACACCATCAATATTTTATCAATCAACCAATTTTTATATCTTTCACAAAAATCGAGATATTAGAGCTCAAAGTTGACGGTTTGAAAGTTATTGTGTTCGAGGAAATACAATATCAGTCGAGAAGCAAAAAAGTTAATGTCATTCCAAAATTTCAATTTTCTTGAATTTTATGAATTCAATGCTCAAAAAAGCCCCAAAATTCCGGGAAACCAAAAAACTTTCAAACTTAAAATACGGTTAGAATTTACATAACCATCAATTTGACAATTTTGATTTTTTTGACATTCACCCTTAATTTTTCTAAAAATGGTTCGATCCGTAAAAAAAAAGGAAAAACCCCAAAAACATCAAATTTCCGAAAACTTTGAAATTCGACAAAATTCCAAGAAACAATTCACATTTTCATTAAAAATAGAATCTATAATTTGAAATGAAATTGATTAGTCACAATAACAACAATTTCCGAATTTTCGATTTTTTCACGTTTCCCTATTTACACGAAAAATTTTTTTAAAACATCCTCCGTCCCTAGAATTGTATAATCCTCCAATTTTTCTGATTTCAGCCATATTTTGTTTATTGCTCATAAATCCCAATTGTGTAGAAACGAATAGAAATACTGTAATAAATTTCTTTGGGTTCTTTCTTTCCGAAAATCTTCAATAAATCCAACTTTTGACATGAAAAATGTTCCTGCTTTTTTCTCCATCCATTAATTCCTTTTTTTTCTATGAAGGTCATTTTCCGGATGTGCCACCACCGCCATCACACACAACAGTGCGTCGGCGAACAACAAACCCAGGTGGTCTAGACTTTCGGCGCGTGGCAACACACCAATTTCTTCTCCTTCTTCGATTTCTTCCTTCTCCCTCCCAACAACCACCATTTCCTTACATTTACTTTTCGGCCCCTGTCATTTCCTTTATTCATTCATCGAACTCTTCTCTTTTCATGTACTCCGATGAAGAACGCTCATCTAGGGTGTCTCGGAGTTTTTTCGATCTATTTTTTCATATAGGTCGATACGTTTTGGGAGGTTGTCTGTGTCACCTGTTTGTTTTTGATGACCAAAACATTCCATTCCGACACTATTCACACCGATTGTTGATTCAGTAAATGTTGAATACTGTAAAAACGGAATAGAGATACCAAAACATTTTTGCAAACTTTTCCTCTGCATATTTTTTACATAAATTGCATATTTTATAATGTTTCCTGAGAGAATTTTGAGAGTATATAAATTTTTTATGAATTTGAGCTTCTTCCAAAACGCCCTGTGTCGTCAGAAGAAGAAATAATTTCTGGTGTCGGGGCCCTCGCTGATCATCCTGTTCAGACATGATTGTTCGGCAATGCTTATGTGGGAGGCAGAGGAGAGAAGGTCTCCCCGCCGTCGGATAGTAGGCTGGTATGGGCTTGAAAAGAGAATTATAACATAAATCGTGAGGGTAAACATCATCATGGAGAGAAGAAGCGCTCCGCTAGCCCACCCTTTTCGACTTTTTCCGAGTACTGTCGTTCAATTGATCGCCTTTTTTTTGTTCTGTTCTGTTTCGTTCTACCTCAAATGTTTTTGTCGTCGGTTTTCTGTTCCAACGTGTCAGTTGTTGGTAACTTCCTCTCTCTTTAACGGGTGACTCATAAAATATGCCAATATTTCTGGCCGATAAGCAGGGCGGGCCGAGTCATCGATTAGCAGCAACTGATAGTGTAACCGTGGGACGGGAGAGAATCATTTTTTTTTCATTTTAATGATTCATAGAAGCTCTAGATCTTTTTTTGAGATTCAGAACATTCTTTGGAAAGGTTTCTACTGCATTTTACATTGTTAAAAGTTATCCTATTTTCTCTTAAAAGATCTATGGAACCGTTCACTTTGAGCTCAATTATCTTGATTCTTATGAGAGATATCAAAATCGTGTTAACTGATAAAATCGTTGTGATATTAGGATGAATCATTCGTCAGTTGTAAATTTTATCACGTTTTTCGAAGGAACCGAGATAATTGAGCTGAAAGTTTACATATGGGGTGGGCTTCTATCATGGAAAATACAATAGTTTGCAATTCTTTAAAAAGTTGATTTTCAATCCAAACTTTAGGCTTTGATTTCTTTAAAATTACTGTTTATACTTTTTTTACTAGATTTTTACTCGATTTTCCCTAGCTGTTTGACTTTTCTAGCAATTTCCATGTTCAGCCTTCCCATTTCCGCCGATTCCAATCATCAGAACTATCAATCCTCCTCAATTTTATGATCCTCCCCCCTTTCCCAACCAATTTCTATCTTTAACTAGCCTGTTCTCAAGCGATAAAACTTAATCGAACGCAAGTTCCCCCCTCCTTCTTCTTCCTTTCATTGTTATCAACCATTTGACACCTCATTTATATATCTGATTGCCGAATTTGTTCATTTCTGAAGACGTCGATCGTCTTGTCGGGCGGCGATTGCAATCGCTTATATTCTCAGTGTTCTGCATATCCATATCCGAAAAGTACACGCATCATACGGGTCATCTATACGCAACAAGACAACACGAAAACCGAGGATAGGTGACAAATAGTTTCTTCTTCTTCTTCTTCTTAGTTGTGTCTCTCTTTTTCTATCTATTTCTCTCTAGGCGTGTGTGAAAGGTGAAAAAGTCAGATGTGCTTAGAGACGGCGAGACGAAGAGTGTGGATCGAACACGACGGGTTGGGGGATGGGGTTGGCGCGCCCGAATCAAGGACATCAATTCTTCCATACCAATCCTGACACACACGCCTGAATCCCCCCCCCTGTCCGACCAACCTCTACCGCGCGCTTCTCTTGACTACCTGACTGAGACGAAGACGACGACGCGGACGGATGGACGCAACCAGGGTCCTTCTTCGTCGTCTTCTACTTGTTCGAATGTTCACTTTCACCATCATCATCATCATCATCCTCGTCGTCCTGGACGTTTGCGCGATTTAACTCCTTCTTCTCCGGGTCTAGTACCACATAACAGCCGCCTGAAGAACAACTGGACACCTTGCCGTACTTTCCACCCTCTCACCCCAAAAACCGCCTTTTGTTCATCATCTTACACAGCCAACAGCACTTTTATTTATAATCCAGTAATTTGTCGTCTTTGAGAAGGGAAAAGAGGGAAAATCCAAATCCGTTACATTCCTTGACCTCGATTCTGTCGTTCCACATTGTTCCCCCAAAATCCATCTCAGTCAGAATTTTTTCCTTTGTTTCAAAATTGCCAATTTCTGTCGTTACCACTATTTTTTTAAAGTTTTGACACTTTTTCTGTCATGTAGACCTAAAATATGATTTCGCTTCAAAAACTTTTTCTCGCTGTGCTCTCCCCCCGACATATGTAAACAATGTCTAGATTTTTGAGTTGTTTGCGACGAGCATCTATTCCCGTGTATGGTAAATCTTCTCACAAGTCGTTGCTCGGCTCCGCACGGCGCGCGCTCTTCCGATGCTTGACCGTTTGGTGTTTTGTTCACGCTTGTATGAAACTCTCTTTTTTTTCGTCATCTCGTTTTGGACCGTATTCTATATACTGTATAGATTCGGAAGAGAAGCCATAGGAAGAGGGGGGAAAATGTTTATTAAATTTGAATCGCTCAGAATCGTATAGATGATTCATTGGGACGATTTCTATAGGTATTGTTTTTTGTTTTATGTGTGCGTGGTGCCTCCTTCGCTTCTTCCCGCCCATCTAGAATCACCGCCCTCTCTTCATGCTCTTTGTTTCTGAAAATATTGTTTCATTTCTCAGACTTCACGACGTCGTTGGTGCGGTCTGGAAAACAGATTTAGTGGTTTCTTTTTCCAAGAAATTGCCCGAGCTTTTTCGAAATGCCTACCGTATTCCCTCTGATAGAAGCCCGCCCAAGCCGTCAACGTTGAGCTCGATTATTTAGATTTATGAGCTATATAGCAAAAATCTGTCAATTGATATATTTTTACTATAATATCACCTACACCTTATCAGTTGACAATTTATAGATTCCTACTACAGGAATAGAAATATTTGAGTCAAAAGTTGACTGTTTGAATGGCTAAAGAAATACGGTATTTCTCAATTTCCTGTGATTATAAGTTCAAAATTACAGTATCCAATGCGAGTGCCTTTTGTCTTATTTGGAGTCTTAAAAAATGAAAAAAAAAAAGATTTCTAGTTTGAACATTTTGAAATTTTATTAAATTCCCAAACAATTGTACATATGACTCATCCACATCCGCATTCTCATATTCTTCTGTTTTCCCAGCGGCGTTCTTTTTTGTTTCAGCCATTTCCTTCTCTTTTTTCTCTATTTTCCCATCATTTCTCGTCGTTCCCAAATACAGTATCCTTTTTGGCTTTTTCTCTAAAGTTCCCAAATTTTCAGATATTTCGAAGTTAACCAACAATGGGTGACCTGCAGTATCTGCAGGTACAACGGGCTGCCGTTGCCGATCCTGCCACACTTGCCGCGTGGGCTCAACGAAAATTGTGTTGGGTGCCCGATCAGAACGAGGGATTTCTTTTTGGATCCATTAAGTGAGTAATTTATTTATTTTGATTTCTAAAAAATCTTGTTTCAGAAAAGAGTCCAATGATGAGTTCCTCGTAGAGCTTTGCGATTCCGGACGACAAGTCACAATCAGCAGAGATGACGTCCAGAAGGCGAATCCTCCAAAATTCGACAAAATCGAAGATATGTCCGAACTCACTTATCTAAACGAAGCATCAGTTTTGAATAACCTCAAAGAACGATACTATAGCAGTTTAATTTATGTAAGGCTGTAATGATCTGAGCTACAGTAACCGAAAATTTTCAGACATATTCTGGACTCTTCTGCGTCGTTATCAACCCTTACAAAAAGCTTCCTATCTATTCAGAAGACCTGATTGAGGAGTTTAAAGGAAAGAAGAGGCACGAAATGCCACCACACATTTTCGCCATCGCGGATACTGCATACAGAAGCATGCTTCAAGGTAACAAAAGAATATCTTAAGTTTATTTTTCAAAAAATCGAAATTCCAGAGCGAGAAGATCAATCGATCCTCTGTACCGGAGAATCTGGTGCCGGTAAAACTGAGAACACCAAAAAAGTGATTCAGTACCTTGCACATGTCGCCGGAGCCACGAGAAACAAGGGAATGAGTGCAGCGGTTGCTCAAAATATTGTTCAGAAGGTGAGTCATCGAATTGATAAATTCAAATTGAGTTCAGAAAACAAAGCTATTTTTAAAAATTATTTTTAGCCGGATACCCGAAACCCAATCGTAAGTTTTATATCATGTAGATCTTGTTGTGACTTGTTGTCGTGACAGTGTCGTGATTCTTTTTTTTTTTTTGTATAATTTTGTGATGAATTTCTCGTCTCATTCCTTTTTACAGTACCTGTCAAGAAGATATACAGAAATGAATTTTCCAGTCTGCCATTTTGAGCATTTTAACGAGTTTAGGACTTGGATGTCAAGTTTCCAATCATTTTCACTCTCCAGAATTTCCAAAATGATCTAAAAGTTGATAACCACCTTGAAGACCCCTAAAAATGGTCAAAATCGTCGAAAATCATCTGAAAATTTTGTTTTTGTATATCTGATTGACTAAGTATTGTATTTACTTGTTCCAAATCCACAACACATCAATTACGTAAAGCTTCATGTCTCATTATACCGTTCTAATATGTCGAATCAAAAGTTTTGATTCAAAACCGAAAACGTTGTTAACACTAATCTTGCCGAATTTGCTCAAAATCTGAAAATTGCAAAACAAACCCACCGAAACTCCCTTTGCGAAAATACAACAAATTGGCTTCAATGACTCTATCTAAAATTTCACTAAATTGTATAAGCTTTCATCCAGCGTCTCCGGTCCTTTTTTACTGATGTGTAACCGATTATCTAGCTTTCTGTACCCCAAATAACCTGACATTCTTTCAGGGAGAGTTGGAGAATCAACTCCTTCAAGCGAATCCAATCCTCGAAGCTTTCGGTAACTCGAAAACTGTGAAAAATGACAATTCTTCGAGATTTGTGAGTTTGTAACCAACACCTCCGCCCACTCACGGTACTAATTTTAGGGAAAATTCATTCGCATCAATTTCGACATGAGTGGATACATCAGTGGAGCCAATATCGAATTCTACTTGCTCGAAAAATCCAGAGTTCTCCGTCAATCGCCAGACGAACGAAGTTTCCACATCTTCTACCAGATTCTCAGAGGATGCAGCGCCAAAGAGAAAAGTAGGTTGAGTCATAAAACTGAATTATTTGTTGTGGCTGCCTCAGCGGCCAAGGATATTCAACAAAAAAGACGTCTTTTAATGGTAGACATTGCCTTTTTTAGTTGGTGATTCATTTTTTTTGTGATTCATCTATATATATATATATATATATATATATATATATATATATATATATATATATATATATATATATATATATATATATATATATATATATAGGGGTTTTTGGATTCAAAAAAAAAGTTAAAAAAATATTTTGTTCCAGGCGAATATCTTCTGGAGACAGTCGACAACTACAGATTCTTGGTAAACCATGGAATCACTTTACCGAATGTGGATGACGTCCAGGAATTCCATAGCACACTTAACTCCATGAAAATCATGGGATTCGCTGATGAGGAGATTTCTTGTAAGCATTTCCACCACTCCATTCAATTCTATTCCAAAATTTTCAGCAATTCTTCGAGTGGTGTCTGCCATCCTTCTTCTTGGAAATTTGGAATTCACCCAAGAGAAGAAGAGTGACCAGGCAATGCTTCAAGATGACAGAGTTATCCAGAAAGTGTGCCATCTTCTTGGTCTTCCAGTTATTGAGCTCCAGAAGGCATTCCTCCGGCCACGTATCAAGGTTGGAAGAGAATTCGTCAATAAGGCTCAAAACCAGGAACAAGCCGAGTTTGCTGTTGAAGCTATTGCCAAAGCTTGCTATGAGAGACTCTTCAAATGGCTTGTAAACAGAATTAACAAGTCTCTGGACAGAACTCACCGCCAAGGAGCTTCATTCATTGGAATTCTGGATATTGCTGGTTTCGAAATTTTCCAGACAAACTCATTCGAACAGTTCTGCATCAACTACACCAATGAGAAACTTCAACAGCTCTTCAACAACACTATGTTCATCCTAGAGCAAGAGGAATATCAGAGAGAAGGAATCGAGTGGGATTTCATTGATTTTGGACTTGATCTTCAACCAACAATTGACCTTATTGAGAAACCAATGGGAGTACTCGCCCTTCTTGATGAGGAGTGCCTCTTCCCAAAGGCTAATGACAAAACATTTGTTGAGAAGCTTCAGAAGACTCACATCAAGCATCCAAAATTCATCCCAGCCGAGCTTCGCAACCGCACTGGAGACTTTGCAGTGGTCCACTATGCCGGTCGCGTTGACTATTCCGCTGACCAGTGGCTCATGAAAAACATGGACCCACTCAACGAAAATGTTGTTGGACTCATGCAAAACTCTACTGATTCATTTGTGGCTGGCATTTGGAAGGACGCCGAATTCGCTGGAATCTGTGCCGCTGAGATGAACGAGACAGCGTTTGGAATGAGATCTCGCAAGGGAATGTTCCGTACTGTGTCCCAGTTGCACAAGGAGCAGCTTACCAAACTTATGACCACTCTTCGCAACACTTCACCACATTTCGTTCGTTGTATTATTCCGAATCACGAGAAAAAGTCTGGAAAGATCAACTCCAACTTGGTTCTCGATCAATTGAGATGCAACGGAGTGTTGGAAGGAATCAGAATTTGTCGACAAGGATTCCCGAACAGAGTGCCATTCCAAGAATTCCGTCATCGTTACGAAATCCTCACGCCTGATGTTATTCCAAAGAATTTCATTGATGGAAAGGAATCGGTTCGCAAGATGATCACTGCCCTTGACATCGACTCCAACCTCTACAGAATTGGACAATCCAAAGTGTTCTTCAGAACCGGAGTTCTTGCTCATCTCGAAGAGGAAAGAGATTTGAAGCTGACAGCTCTGATTCAGAACTTCCAAGCTCAATGCAGAGGATTCCTCTCCAGACGGCTCTACACCAGACGTCAACAACAATCCAGTGCGATCAGAATCATTCAACGCAACGGACTGGCTTATCTCAAGCTTCGCAACTGGCAGTGGTGGCGTTTGTTCACCAAAGTCAAGCCACTCCTTCAAGTTACACGTACCGACGACGAGATTCGTGCCAAGGATGATGAGTTGAGAGCCACCAAGGAGCGTTTGTTGAAGATGGAGCATGATTTCCGGGAGAATGAAAAGAAATTGGATCAGGTGAGTGTTTGATTTCCTTTGATTTTCTTTCCCACGGCTCGATTTTTTATCTCTCTTTTGTGTTCAGGTGATCGTCGAGCGCGCTGTGATTCAAGAGCAACTCCAACAGGAATCTGATAACAGTGCCGAGTTGGAAGATATTCGTAGTCGCCTCCAGACTCGCAACCAAGAGCTTGAGTATATTGTCAACGATATGCGAGATCGTCTTTCCGAGGAGGAGCAACAGAATGAGAAGAATAATGAGGAGAGAAGAAAGCAAATGGTAAATTTTAAATTTTAAAAAAACCTAAAATGAGTTTTTTACAGGAAACCGTCCGCGATTTGGAAGAGCAGCTTGAGCAAGAAGAGCAAGCAAGACAAAAGCTTCTTCTTGATAAGACCAATGTTGACCAGAGACTCCGCAACCTTGAGGAACGACTCGTCGAGCTCCAAGACGCCTACGACAAACTCCTCAAGGAGAAGAAGCTTCTGGAAGAGAAGGTCGAGGCACTAACCACCCAACTCTTAGACCATGAGGAGAGAGCTAAGCATGGTATCAAGGCCAAGGGACGTTTGGAAAATCAATTGCATGAATTGGAGCAAGATCTTAATCGCGAGCGTCAATTTAAGGCGGAAATTGAGCAGCAGAAGAGAAAACTGTTGGCTGAGTTGGAGGATAGCAAGGATCATCTTGTTGAGAAAATGGGCAAGGTTGAGGAATTGAATAATCAACTGATAAAACGCGATGAGGAGCTCCAACTGCAATTGACCAAATATGATGAAGAATCAGCAGCGGTTGCGGTGATGCAGAAGCAAATGAGAGATATGCAGACGACGATCGACGAGCTTCGAGAGGATATTGAGACCGAGAGAAATGCTCGCAATAAGGCCGAGATGACAAGACGGTATGGTATTTGTTTGCATATGAAAATATTTACCCACCCGTTTTGACACCTGATTCGATAGTATTGATTCGATAGTATTCCTAATGCATAATGCCTGCATTTCTAATTATTCCGAAATTTCTTTTCAGAGAAGTTGTTGCTCAACTCGAAAAAGTCAAAGGAGATGTTCTCGATAAGGTTGACGAAGCTACTATGCTTCAAGACTTGATGGCCAGAAAGGATGAGGAAGTTAATGCTACAAAGGTAAGTTTTTGTTATTCTCTTTATTATTTTTGTTCATTATTTTTGTTCAGCGAACCATTGAACAAATCCAACACGCGATGGAAGCCAAAATCGAGGATCAGAAGCAAAAGTTCAGTCATCAAATTGAAGGCCTTCACGAACAAATCGAACAGCATAAGAAGCAACGCAATCAACTTGAGAAACAACAGAATATGGCTGACCAAGAGCGCGCAGATATGGCTCAAGAGATTGCGCTGCTCCAGGCTAGTCGAGCGGAAATTGATAAGAAGAGAAAAATCCATGAGGCTCATTTGATGGAGATCCAAGCCAACTTGTCAGAGAGTGATGAGCACAAGAGAACGCTTATTGATCAGTTGGAGAGAGTAAGTATTTATTCCTTTCATCAAAATTTGATAATTCATGATTTCAGAGCCGTGATGAGCTGGATCACTTGAATCGTGTTCGTGAAGAGGAGGAACATGCTTTCGCCAACATGCAGCGCCGTCTGGCAGCCGCTGAAGGCACAATCCAAGAGCTGAATGAGCAAATCCAAGAAGAAACTCGACTCAAGATTGCCAACATCAACAGAGCTCGTCAACTTGAAGACGAGAAGAACGCCCTTCTTGACGAGAAAGAAGAAGCCGAAGGACTTCGTGCTCACCTTGAAAAGGAAATTCATGCCGCTCGTCAAGGTGCTGGAGACGCCCGCAGGAAAGCTGAGGAAGCTGTCAACCAACAACTCGAAGAGCTTCGCAAGAAGAATCTGAGAGACGTCGAACACCTTCAACAGCAACTCGAGGAGAGTGAAGCTGTCAAGGAGCGTATCCTTCAGAGCAAAAAGAAAATTCAACAAGAGTTTGAGGATGTTTCTATGGAGCTTGACAACGTCCGTGCTTCTCATAGAGATTCCGAGAAGAGACAAAAGAAGTTTGAAACTCAAATGGCTGAGGAGAGAGCTGCAGTACAGAAGGCGCTTCTGGATCGGGATTCCATGAGTCAGGAGTTGAGAGATAGAGAAACCAGAGTGCTTTCTCTTATGAACGAGGTTGATTTGATGAAGGAGCAACTCGAGGAGTCTGATAGAATCAGAAGGTCCCTTCAGCAAGAGCTTCAAGACTCGGTAAGGCTGTATATATATATTTTAGAGAAGCTAAACGATAACATTTCTCAGATTTCCAACAAGGACGATTTTGGAAAGAACGTTCACGAGTTAGAGAAGGCAAAACGATCACTTGAAGCCGAGTTGGCTGACATGCGAGCACAGATGGAGGAACTGGAGGATAATCTTCAAATGGCTGAGGATGCTCGCCTCCGTCTCGAAGTCACCAACCAGGCACTCAAGTCCGAGAGTGACCGAGCCATCAGCAACAAGGATGTTGAAGCTGAGGAGAAACGACGTGGTCTTCTGAAACAGATTCGCGATTTGGAGAATGAACTTGAGAATGAGAAACGCGGAAAGTCGGGAGCTGTGAGTCACAGAAAGAAGATCGAGAACCAAATTGGAGAGCTCGAGCAACAATTGGAAGTGGCGAACAGGCTGAAGGAAGAATACAACAAGCAGCTCAAGAAGAATCAACAAATCATCAAGGAGTACCAAATCGAATGCGAAGAGGCTCGTCAAGCCAAGGAAGACATTGCCGCTCAGCTGAGAGAAGCCGATAGAAAGTTCAGAGCAGTCGAGGCTGAGAGAGAACAACTCAGAGAAGCCAACGAGGGACTCATGCAAGCCAGAAAACTTTTGGAGCTTGAAAACGATGAACTCGAAGAGCTCAGAGCGAAGGGAGGTGGTATCAGCTCCGAAGAGAAGAGACGTCTTGAAGCCAAGATTTCCCAACTCGAAGAGGAACTTGAGGAGGAGCAAAGCAACTGTGAATTGGCTATTGATAAGCAAAGAAAGGCTCAAGTCCAATTGGAACAAGTCACCACGGATCTTTCCATGGAACGAACGCTTAACCAGAAGACAGACGCCGAGAAGCAAAGTCTGGAACGAACATGCAGAGACTACAAGGCCAAAATCACCGAGTTGGAAAGTGGAGCTCAATCCAGAGCTCGCGCTCAAATGGCCGCTCTTGAAGCCAAGATTCAATATCTGGAGGATCAGTTGAATGCTGAAGGACAAGAGAAGACTGCTGCCAATAGAGCTGCTAGACGTCTCGAGAAGAGGTTGAATGATATTACACAGCAATTTGAGGATGAGAAGAGAGCCAATGAACAAGCTAAGGAATTGGTAAGCCTATTTTTTCAGGGGTGAAAAATTGAAAATATGATTTTTCCAGCTCGAGAAGTCCAACCTCAAAAACCGAAACCTTCGCCGGCAACTCGACGAGACTGAAGATGAGATTTCTCGTGAACGAACAAAGCATCGCAATGTTCAACGCGAGGCTGACGATCTTCTAGATGCCAATGAACAACTCACGCGGGAACTGATGAATCTGAGGTTTGCTAAAATTCCTTTTTCCTGTCCTAATACCAGGATTTTTCAGAGGAAACAACCGTCGACGGGCTGATATGCGTCTTCGGCGAGGATTCGATGTGCCCGGCTCAAACGACAACCTGGCTCGTGAAGACGAGAACGAATCAAATGGTAGAATTTTGATTTTTGATTGAATGATTAATCAACAAAATGATGTTAGATTTTTCAGTGTCCGGATCTGAACACGGAATGTCGGTGAACTAATTTCTTCTGCTCATGTCATGTTATAAAATGCAACCCGATAATCAAAACGTCACAATGCCACTTCTTCTTTTCTTCTAATCAATACAACAACGCTATGCGTAATAATTTTTTCTCAATTTCTCAATAATTCCTATTTTGCTCCTTCTGTATGATGATGATGTCTGCATATCCTTTTTTTTCCCAAAAATGCTTGTTTTCACGAGAGACCACACACAATTAATTTATTCTTCAATTGCTTTCAGCTTCCCCAAAAATTTAATTTATAATACAAAAAATTGTTCCCCCAGCCTTACGTAATGTGTACTCTTTTATGTGTAAGTTTCTTTATAATTCGCTTATATCACTTTTTATGAAAAGGATTTGAACATTTATATATATAGTTCTATATCTTTATGGGCTTCACTTTTCAAAATTATAATTACTTTTTTCTCTGTCATTGATAAAACTTGCTTCCTTCTCCCACCCCCACTACATTCAGAAGCAGATTCAAGCCACGGTTGTGAAAGTCTGTTGATTTTTTAAAAACTATCTGAGTGATTGTATTTTCCTAAATAAAAATTTGAAAAAAATAATTGTGTAGAATTCGTTCAAATAGAAAAGAATTGAGAAAATGTTGGTCTGAAATTCTCTAATAATTGCGGGAACGCTGTGTTCAAGTTTTCTGATTTTTTTAGTTGCTGAAAATTGCTGTCAATTGAAAAAAATCGTATTTCTGATCAAAAAGTGAAACCATTTGAAATTTAAACAGTTACTATAAAATCGCTAGACTACAAGAAAAACCGCTGAAGATTCTTCTAGGCACGTAAAGTGCGCCAACGTACAAAAGATGGGTCAAGGCACAAAATTTGCATTCAAACTGTGTCAATGGATTTCGCAGTTTGAAAGTGTGAGCGGGGGAAATGGGTAATGCTAAAATATCGAATATTCGAATTACCTGAAAATTTCACTGGAACGAAATCTGTAAATATGTGTCACATACCGTATTCTCTCTGGTAGAAACCCACCTCTAATTGAAGCCCACCCTGGCTGTGCATTTTTCTTTTTGGTTAGTGCAGACGTGCTCTTTTTTGCTTATTTTTGTGGTAATTTCCGTTAATTCTTGCTTTTTTAAGAATTATTCTAGTTTAGTTAAAAAACAAAAACTCTAATGTGAACGTTTTCTCTAAAATCACTCCACCCACGGAAGGAAGTTGAAAAATAGAAGCCCATGGACCTCTATCAAAGAAAATACGATATTTCCCCCCAGAGATGATTTCTGTTATGTGCCGACGTGTGAAAAAAATGCTGATAAATGAATTTATTCATAACGATTTTCCACGGACAAGACAGTTTCAATGAAATTTACTTTTTCCTCCAATCGAGTAGTTTTCTTCGCCTTTGTTAGTAATATCGACGTTGTAGTTGTACAAGTCAAAATATCTGGAAAAGGAACATGAGGGCGTATTGCAAAATTTCTGTAAAATTCTGTTTCTTACATATTAAATACTCTAAAACTAGGATTTTATGCGCTGACTCACCTTCTAAGTTTCTTGACATCTCCGAGAGGGATCTCATAGGTGAGAGCTTTTGGGTTTTCCGGATTGCGGCAAGTGTGGATAATTCTCAAATATGGTTCGTATTCGACCTGTAATTTAAAGTATTAGAATTGGACTGCTTGCGAAACTTCGCAGTTGGCGAGTTCTTCGAATTCTTACACCGACGTCGTCATCCTGGTCTCCTACAAGAGTGAATGTAGCTGTTCCACGGGCAGTTGCTGTATGTTGAACTGCGATCATATTGTCACTACTGAAAATATAGACTTTACTCAAAAGAGAAGGGAAATTTAACTCACCCGAGGTCGTCATCTTCCATTAGAATGACGTGTACGCGGAAGTCCTTGCCAGTGGCACATGTGACTGTTCCATTGACTCTGAATGTTGTTAATGATTCCACGAGGGGACCGCTGACGGCCAAGAGTAGGAGGAGCACTTGGAAGCGACCCATAGTGAGATATGGAGAAGGAAGTGAATGATTTACTTCTGATCACGGCCTCCTTTTATGTGATTTTTCTGGTGTCGGCACGGCCATCTACAAAGATGGGAACGAGTGGGTAGTTCTCAGAGCCCTTCTGAGAACAGTTTCACATGTTTTTATCAACCAAAGTGTCGGCACGGCTCCTATTTCAAAGATGGGAACGGGGGTGTAGTTCTCAGAGTTTTGCTGGGAACCCTTCCAGATTTTGATGAAGAATCAGAAACCAATGAATAGTGGAATATGATATTTTTAGATAAATTCAAAAGCATAAGTTCAACTAATAATTCGGTTTCAAATTATTTTGTGATAGAGAAAAGGAAATGGGATGAAAAACCGGTGAAAAATCCTCAGAAAATACAATTTTTGAGGTTACTGTGGTGTTGAAATGCATATTGGGGGAGGTAAGTCCGTAACCATCCAAATAGACAAATAAATACCGTATTTCCTTTAATAGAAGCCCACGGGCTTCTATTTTTCCACCTCTCTCTCTCAGGGTGAGCTTCTATTGGAGGTTGGATTCAACTAGAGGTGGGCTTCTATTACAGGAAATACGGTATCTGTTGCACTGGTACAAGAACAAATATAGCTATGGAGGAGTAACGCCGGAGGCTGTAGCCGAAGGACCCAACACTACAACTACAGTAATCTTGAAATATGATTATTTTCAGTATTTATTTTCTTGTTGCTTTTCTTCGAGTTTTCATCATTTTCCCTAAAAATCGGAAAATTATAATATTTTCAGTGAAAAATCGGCCCAAACGCAATAGATAATAACTATGAAAGGGAAACATGTTTTAAGATTACGGTAGTTGCCGTCATGGCAGGTCAAAAATGTGCAATAAATTTATGGAGGATAATTTGGCAGAATTTTCGAGAAACAATATTGACAAAACTACTTTTGGCATTTTTAAGGACAGCGGACCATCAAATTCTCCAGTCTCAAATACCTGGAACGTTGAGGTTTTTTTCAGTTTAACTCTTTTGGATCACAATTTTTTTTGAAACATTTATAAAAAATTCCGGAAAATATACATAAATTAAACATTTATTTCTTCAAAAAATGAGAATTATGCAATAAACAACCCGCAAAACTAATACCAAAACAATCGAGAATTTTCTAACAGGAACAACACAGAACAGGGCAAGGGGATGAGACAATTGACTAGTTATACGATATATTTTTCAAATCAAACATGGGATTTCACCAATCAAACCAGTGATTCACCATCTGGTAAAATTTTTTATTCTCCGGACCATAGAATTCTTTCAATGCTCTCATAACGGAAGGTTCCACGTCCGGATGGTGTCTTCCTTTGGTTTTCCCCAAACAGTGTAATTTTCCATCATCGTTTTTGAGGCAAGGAAACTTTTTGATAGGGTCCACCCCAAAGTTTTCGGGTTTGGCGACTGAAAATTGGCTTTAGTTGAGTTTAAACCAATTTTTATTAGGATTTACCTGGTGATAATCCCAAAAACTTCTCAGTGGCGCTAATCTCATCTGCTGGATTTGAAATCAGTTTCTCTCCATCTACTATATGGATATTTTGACTTGGGAAATGATCCAACCACCGTTTCATGTGCTTATGGTAAACACCGATTCGGATTGCACCCCATCCAGCATTGACTCCTCGTGTTTTAGTGGTACAGTTCGCTCGGAGCCAATTTGCACAATCTCCAACAGCCATTGTTTCGAAACTTGGCATAAGACCCACTCGTTTCCTTTTGCTTGAAGACTGAGTGTAGTCTGAAAAATATAAATTCTTGAAAAGATCACCCAAAATTAATTGAATACCTGATATAGCTCTTGTTACTGGATCTCTGACCACAATGATGATTTTGATATTTGGATTCAGGGACTTTATCCTCTCCGGCGCCATTTTGCTATGAAAGTATGCTGGACTCTTCTCGATCGTCACTTCGCCAATTCTGGTTTCCGGCATTTGTTCCCTATAAATTATATAAGTCACTCAATCTATTTTATTATTTGCCACCCGCTCATCTAATCTAGAAAATCGGAACCACGTTGCCCTTTTTCCTTTTGGTCTTTTCCCGCTATCTCCAATGAACGGTTGCGTAACTCCCGACCCAGTCTCGTTTTCAAGGTACGGTGTGATGTGGAAAGGAGGTAAAGAGTTGCATTTGTAGTGAGAAAAATTATATCTGAGGCCATTTTCTCTCCAAAAATCAACTGAATTATTTTCCAAAAATGAAATGGGAGCGTGAGAATGTACTGAACATTTTCTAATTAGTTATTTTTTTAGAGTCAGAAAATAACTTCTTGAACTAAATTTTCACAAAAGCCACAGAATGAAAAATCTAATTTTTCGGAATAATACGTAAAGATTCTATGCCAATGTGAGCTCATGCCAATGTTTTTCTTCAGTTTTCACGCTTTTCATTTGACTTTCTATGAAAAAAGTTTCATGAAAATGTTCAAAAAATTCCTCTGAAATCGATGGTGCCAATCCAATTCCACCAAAAGTCAATCCAATCAAACTGCCCTCCTCTTTGTCAAAAGAGTTTTACGAGCTGCTCCACATCCAATAAACCCAAGTGGCTGCTTATCGGTGAAAGATCAAAACGGATCGACAAGGCAATTTACGCGCAGTCGTAAAAATCATACTAGGATTGTCCCAGCCACCTGTTCTCCTCAGGAAGTCATCTCAAACTAGGTGTCAAGTCACCAATTACGGATCAAGATCATATCTCGGGAGACCACCCGGTGAGTGAGGAGTGCCTATCTTAGATTTATGGGTTAACTGACTGTATTGCGCCAGTTCATTTATCTTTATTTACCTCCCCCTCTCTTCCCGCGAATGTGCGACCGAGATTAATGCACCCCATCCGTTCTTATCTCGTCTCATAATTATGAAAATGAAAGTCGATGGAAGCGTCAACAACATGGATGAGTCTCCTTCGTCAAGAGCCTAACCATCTCATCACGGTCTAATAATAATCCCGTTTTCGTGTCAGCTCCAATCTGCCGTTCCTGTCTCTGGAGATGCTGCTCGAAGATGAATCAGATATCTTATTTCTCTTTCTCTCTCTCTCTGTCTCTAATTATCCCAGTAATTGGCAGTGACAGTGGTCGACTTCGGGACTTCCGACCTGTTACGCCATAGCGTCAAATTTACAACCGGTGGTGCACAAAAAAAAGACCGCCGAGCAGATCAAAGAGACTTGTCAGAATATGTAACTCTTCAAGACCCCCAAGGACGGCAAAAAAATGACACAACCAAAACTTGATCGTTTTTGACAAGCGCCATCTGTCAAGAGTTTTTGGAATCTCACTTTTGAGAAGAAGTCTCTAAAATGAAGCTACTGGGAAGCATATCCATCATCACTCTGGATATATTTTCTATCAGTCAGTTAAGTTGAATGAGATTGACACCTCCCCTATTGTTTCGCGCACTGTACAACGTTCCTTCAGTAGCAGAAGACGTCCCCTCTATCCATCAAACTGACAGGGAATAGAGCAGCATTGGTAAAAAAGTCTTCTACCATGCATA
This sequence comes from Caenorhabditis nigoni, assembly GCA_027920645.1. NCBI lineage: Eukaryota > Metazoa > Nematoda > Chromadorea > Rhabditida > Rhabditidae > Caenorhabditis > Caenorhabditis nigoni. Next base: position 5,415,687 of record CP115869.1, read on the forward strand.
ATATATTAATACCAGCCTCCTCATCCCTAACAAACATACTTCCGTTACGTAATTGGGTACGAGACAAGATGTTCTTGGCAAAAAGGGACCCCGCTAATCCACAATCTGGTCGTTTTCGGTTTTTTTTGGAGAAAAAGGGGAAAGCTTTTGTAGGCTTCATTAGTAGAGATAATTAATTCTAACATGAGTGGCCGGGCGGATAGGTTTTTCAAGCAATAATATTATTAGAAGAGCATATCCGGTCCCGAAAACTCAATTATAAAATGTAATTCGTTTTTGGATTGGATCCTGGGAATGGAATTCCAAGGGCAACTTTCAAAACGTCGAAGGCAATATCGGCATTTTCCCTTTGAGAAGGTCAAAAAATAATTAATAACGAAAACTTCTGATGTGTGTGTTCCTAAACATCATCTGGTGGACGATTTCCGCTCTTTTACTCCAAAACAACAGGCGCATCCCCTCCAATTTGTCGTATGCACAAGATAAATGAGTGGGGGCTGCTGTAGCGGGAAGGTATCTGGCACCAAGGGACCAACGGGATGCCCCACGAACAAACCTCCTACATTAGTGATTAATTTATCCAGACGCCGCGTCTCTAGTTACCATTTCTTCCTCTATTCTTCCTCCCTAGTTTACATAAGAATACATGTCCTTGTGCCTTCCTATTAGAAATTGATGAACAACACCGTATTTGTCCAGGAGTCCCCCTACCATCACCTGCTCCTAATATACGATACGGACTTCCCGCTAAGAAACAGCTTGGAATCCAAGGATGGCACCTGTTGTTTGTGCATGTGCTCACCGACGAGCTTGTTTATTATAAACTGTCCGATAGATATAATGATGAATAACTCAATAAATACAGTATGACTCAAAATGGATCTCTCAAGGTTTCGCCCAAGTTGAGGGCAAAGAAGGAATTCGTAATTAGGGGCCTAGAAGGAAAACTGTCAACTGTCATTCACACTCGTCTCCTGGCGCCATAAGGTCTCTGTTTTCATTTCCATATATTCCTCAAATGACTGTTTTTTATGCTGCATGCTTTATGGGGTTTATGCAGGTGGTGGTGGTGGAGGGAATTTTATGGTCGAAACTGAATTATCGCCTTGTACTTAATAGGATAGAATAGAATTCTGGAGGGAACAGAACAAAGACACGATTGGCTCAGGCGACAACTAAGCGGATTTCTCGATTTTCTCAGCTTTCTTTGACGAATCTAACGCCCTTAATTCAGTTTTGGGGTTTTCTAAAGGATCGACATCTGCGTGAATATTCAAGACACCTCTCTCCCGATATTTGGACACGTTACCTAACACGGAAGGTAATGGCGCAATCGGCTTAAGAGGGTATGAATAGAGAAGGGGGCACTTGAAAAAGGTGCACTCGTAATTAATCCCAATCAAAACATCTCTTAAGTAATTAGGGACTCACCTATACCATTCCAATCCTTTATTGAAATTTTTGTCGAAAAAATGCACTTCAGGACCGGGAGCCTTGATGAGTGGGTTGATCCTGAGGAACTCTAGGAGAGCTCTTGTTCCCGATTTTTTGACTCCAACGATTATAGCGTCTGGGAATCGTTTCCGAGGAGGTACTACTCCAGATGATATTAGGTTTATCATCTGGAGAAAGAGGAGAAGTCGGTACCTCATCCTGAAAATGTATGTTGATAAAAAGGGATTACTGTAGATGAAAAAGACAGACATATAGAGAGCCTGGACTTTGACAAAAAAACGGTGATAATTTGGGAAGAGACTACTGTAGATATTGGAAGAAAATGAAAACAAAAAAGTCGCTATACTTAGAAAATAAAGAAAAAAAAACAAAAAGAGGGGAAAAATGTGAAATTCAGAGGGAATCGAGAATGAATGACATGCAACAAGATTTCCGGTTGAGCAAGAAAAAACTAAAGGATCCTATCTGTTGGAATTCTCTCTCTCTCTTGACAAACATACAAATATCTCTCGGATATAATAATTTTCTCATTTCACTTTTTTTTTCAATATGCATGTCATACTTATTGAAAATTGAGCAAACAAAAAAAATCCGAAATAAAAAAGATTCCCAAAAGCAATCAGTATTTTACACACTTCCTTCTAACAGTGACTCGCTAACCTGTGCCGCGCGAAGGGGGGCGGAGTCCGGCGGGCCGGCTGGTCAGATAGAGACGTCTTCGTTTTGTGTTCCCCCTGTCTCCCCCTATGCCATCACCCCGCCCATGGGACGAATGGTGTTGAAACATTTTTGAGAAATAGCTTCTGAGCTTTTCGAGTAAAGAATTACTGCCTTCTTGCTGCCACAGGGACTAACTCCCTAGGGGAATTAAAGAAATGTATACTGGAAAAATGAAGAGCAGGGGAGAAGGGGGGACACCAAGAAAGATGAAGAGCGTCGAACAAGACTCGGCAAATTGAATGTCTTGTTAAAAGGGTTAAGGTGCGCTCGAAGCGGAAAGCTGAGTTCCAATTAGTCGGGGGTCTTAACAGGAAGAGATACTCTGAAAGTAGAAGAAGCGGGGACCGAAGATGATTCAAAGGAGAGGGAGAGAGTGCGAAAGGGTTCAGTTTCAGTATGTAAACATCTTCGATAATTGCGTCCGGCGCGGTGTTCGCTTTTATGTGCCCATATTTTTAATTCAGGTGGGAATAGAAAATGGGAGAGTTGCTTTTGATCAAAAATGGAGATGCCGAGGAGCCGAAAAATAAGAAAAGAACAAGAAATAGAGACATGTAAAAAGTGACAACTCCGTTTCGGGTCGTTTTTCGGAAAAAGCGGCCTTTTTCCATTAGGGGGGGGGGGCGGGAAGTTTTTGAGGATTCATAAAATCTTAATGGGAAACATGTACATAGAGCTAATGTGGAAATGAGCATTTTTAGAATGGAAAGAATTGGGTTGATGGAAATCTATTTTGAAAAAATGGATCAATTTTGAGACAAATTAAAAAATCTAAAAAATAAGACTCAAAAACGTATTTTTTCTTAATTTTGGGTCATTTTGATCATTTTCCGGAGCCTGGAGCTCGGCTGTCAAGCTTCTGAACATTCTGAATATTTTGGAAGGTGTAAACCAGACCTAGATAGAAAGTTTGCATTCACAGAATTTCCAGAAAAATTCCATTTTTCAGCTATTTACCGATTTCTGGAAGACACCATCTTTCGATCCGTTTTCCACTGTAAACGTGAAAAAAAGCAGGTGTCTTCAAGAAATCGGCGAATATCTGAAAATTAGGAATTTTCAAAAATCCTGTGAATACTCTGGAACTCATGGAAAACTTGGAAAATTTAGGGAAAGTTGTAAATTTTTGAGAAATTATTCTAAACCAAGTTCGATTTCTTACATGCTCAAACCAAGATTCAAATCAAATAGTTCATTTGAAAGATGAGCTTTTTCCTAACTTCAAAACCTCATCAATTCCCCAACCGGCAGCTCTCAGTTTTCACGGATCCTCAATTATTCGCCCTTCAAAAATTTTGCTATGCGGTGCGCTTTTGATGAGCTACGATGAGTCTCTTCCCGCCCTCTATTCGCGCAATATGCTAATTCAGTAATCGAGAAAAGTTGGGTTTGAGAACCAACTCATCCGGAACGGAAACAGAGAAGACAACGACAAACTTAGCTTTGAGGTAGTCCCTTTTAGTCCAGCTTTCTTTCTTTTCTTAAAATTCAATTTGGAAGCGAAAGAGAAAGAGTACGACGGGACAAATCTTTCTGGGATTGAGCTTAGAAAAGGCGAAATGGAAACCGAGCACAAGACATTTATGAGGCCAGTAAACGAGTCTGTTAACTGAGTGAACAAGACTAATAAAGGAAAGTGGATTTGGGTCAAGAAGGAGTTGTTGAAAAAAGGGAGGATGAAATGTAGAGGAGGACATGGGGTGTCCAACTTTTTGGTAACAGCTGTTGACGTGTTGTTATTCGAGCCATGTTCAGTCACCAATTCTATTGATGGAGAAAAGGAGCAGCTTCACCAATTAGACAAACTGACACATATGTTGCGACAATGTACAATGTCATCTTTCACGGAATAAATTACACGCGACGGTTTTCGATCCTTGTTGACACCAATTGTTTTGAATTCAAACTATGTAGGTCTGATGAATAGGGAAAAACTCACATCCAGAAAAATGCTAATCTTAGAGTAGCAGGTGGTGTTGACGGGGTTAAGGAGCTCTGAATGGGACGAGAAAAAAACGATCAAGGTGTGCAATGAAGCGTATGATTTGATTGACTCGCAATGTACAAACCAGGCATGGAGAAGAAGCCTTTCCACTTAAGCTGGTAAATGGTCCTGGGATTTTTTTTGTGGGTTGAGGACGAGGGAGGAGGTAATTATAACTGGTAATTGGTTAGAAAAAACGTAATCCAGTGAATTAAGGTCGTTGATTACTGTAATAGGAAAATCCATCAAAAAATTTTAGAAATTATATACAGTATTGGTCAAAAAGGTATACAAAAAAAATTTTCCGGTTGATTTTTGTTAATTTCTATCATTTTCAGGAGTGCGGAGCTTGGCTATCATGTTCCCGACCATTTTTTAACTTTCGGAAATTCTGAAACAGACCAAGGTTAGAAACTTCGCATTCACGGAATTTTTTTTGAAAATTCCAAGTTTTTCAGCTATTTACCGATTTCTGGAAGACACCTGTTTCCAGTACAAAAACATACCAACAATGGAATTTTTCTCAAATCGGCAGATAACTGAAAAACTTGGAATTTTAAAAAATTTTGCGGATGCAAATTTCGGGTCTGTTATACATCCTCCGGAATTTTCAAAGTGGTCGGAACCTTGACAGTCGAGCTCTAGGCTCATGATCCTGAAAACGGCAAAAAAAAACTGAAAAATAAGTTTTCGTAGATTTCATTGACCGGTACTGTACATTTATTTGTCACTGTTGACTTTTAAGCATTATTTCCAGAAAAAAACTTAAAAAGAGCCAAATTTGACAAATAGCGAGCCTCGAAGGTTCTTAAAGGTTTTACGGTATCCAATGAATGATAAGAAAATGTTTTAAGCCGATTTTGGTTGAAAAAAAATTACCAAACCACCACCTTATCTCCCAGCTAACCTCCTCCCATAATTGCTCTATCCTCATACCATCCTCTTGTACATTCCGCCATATGTCACACGTATGTAATCTCATCTTACCATCTTGAGAATCTCGTCTCTTCCTTTTCTCTCTCATTAACTCTCAAAAAGACGCATCTTTAATTAACTCGTCACTTTATGCTGACTGTTCGCCTTATTGCGCCGGTATACAGTAAAAAAGAAGTCGTACAAAAATCGAAAATATAAAACATTACTATGCATGAGTATTCATGCAAAACGGACATTGTCACAAAAGAGGTAAGGGCACTTGACAAGTTACAACATGAAACTTTTCAAATTGACAAAATAATTGACCAGAACATTCTCTAGCAACTTGTCAACTGCATAGTGGTGTGGGAAAAGAGCTCTGAAGGGCTCAAAGTGCTCCTATATGTATGTAATTGTGTCGTGTTGTGTTGTGTTTTGAAAATGAGTCGTTGACTAACTGGGAGAATGAGGAAAAATGGAAAAAGTACTAGTACGATTTTTATGGGGAAGGCGAATGGGGTGAGGAAATGATTGAGAAAAGACACCAGCATTTTCTGAATAAGGAACGATCATTAGTGTGCGCGAACCCATAAAACTACAGTAGCCCTCAGGTTTCGTGACTAGGGAGAGGGTTGATGACTATTCTTTTCGAATCCTACTGTATTTTTGGGGCTGAATTACAATCCATTTTACGATCGACTCGCGTGCGCGCACGCAAAGCCGCAACCTGTCCAAGACCACCACCACTGCGCGAAAATCGTCGAAATTGTTGTGAAGAGGTAAGATAGAGAAGGTGATTTGGGTAGAAACAATGGGCGACCATCAATCCGGGACCCCGCGAACCGATCGTCATTTAATTTTATGTTCTTCTCTCTGTCACCTCTCCAACGAACTATGTCATCATCACACATTTCTTTCCTCTTTCCCCCTATCTCCTGTCCGTGAGGCGAGACCATCAAAATTTACGAGCAGTTACATCGCGACAAATTGGTTGAAATAGGAGAGGAGGAAGGTGGGCCGATCAAGATCCGATTTTTATCTGATAACTCACGGGAGGGCTAAACGCGCCAAATTGATTTATAGAGAGAAATGAGTGTTTGGAATGAGGGGGAAATGAATGAATTGGTGTCGGGAAAACAAGAATGTGTGGGAAAAATAAAATTAAAGGTAGTATAGAATGTTTGAGGAGTTCGAATAATAGGCACAGTAATCAGGTATAGTTAAAAATAAAGATACACGAGTAGATAAAAATTCGTACCGATATCACTGAAAACCAAAAAATTTTCATACAAGGTTTCGAAAATTTATTTTATGATAAAAGAACAATGAAATTTGGACAAGTTTCACAGAAAATAATAACAAAATTGTATTTTTTAGTTGATTTTCGGTAACTTTGAGTATTTTCAGAATTCTAGAGTTCGGCTGTCACGTTACTGGTCACTTTGAAAATGTTGTAAAGTGCAAAACAGTCCTAGATTGGAAACCTTGGATCCGCAAAATTTTTGAAATTCCTAGTTTTCCAGATACTCTCCAATTTTTGAAAGACATCCATTTTTGGCTCATTGTTGTATTGAAAATGTGAAAAATGGGCTTCTTTCTGAAATCGGTAAAAAGCTGAAAACTAGGGATTTTCAAAAATTCTGTAATTGTGAAGTTTAAAAAAAAAGGTCTTTTTGATAAAAGCAAAATATTTTACAGTAATAGGGAACTTGACAGGAGACCTCCCGGTAGCTGAAAATAGTCAAAATTGCCAAAAATCAACATTAAAAAGAGTTTTTCGTATTTTCTATTGACCGCTACTGTATATTTTCAGCGTTTTGAATGGCAGAAGCGGTTTGTCTCAGTAAAAATTATTTTTTTACTCAAAACTACTGAAAACTTATTTATTACTAGATTCTCAATTAAAAATTTTCATAGTTCAATTTGAAATTGAAAAATCGAAAATTTACATTTTATCCGTAAAAATCATAGAATTCAATTTCAAGACCTTGAAAATTTTCTGAAAAGCCCAGATTATTCAGTTTGGTAAACCAGAAAACCTAATCTCACAAACTCAAAAACCAAAAAATCTGGAGATCATGAAATCGCTAGAATTGGTCGGCAAAAAAATATATAAAAAATTGAAAATTCAAGTATCAAGAATATTTCGACCAGAAAAACCGAGTACTGCCGAAAATTTTGAGATTTCATTCTAGGTATTCTTATAGAAAAAAAAACCATGCACCTCTGCATTAGTTAACCTTAGGACCAACCAAAATGGAACCCAGCGGCTAATGTAGCCAGGTGCGTGTGAATACATTACCATTAGAGCTAATATACATATGCATAACATGTTTAACCGAAACATTAACCAAGATGTTTATTTGGCTACTGGTCAGGTTCTACTACCGCCTAAGACATCTCACCACAGACCCTCTCACCACACATAGAGCCCCGGAAAAAAGCGGGGCTCATCAAAAAGGAATCCCGGCGGGGGCAGTGACGGTGTATCCTAATCCGCTTCCGACGACCCTCCGAAAGACGGTCAAGTGACGTTGCGTAATTAGTCTCCGACTTTTTTGAAGAGCTGTTCCTTTTTTTTTCCAATGAACACACGTTCTGTTTTTGTTTCTTCCATGTGAGCAATGGAATACGGAACATGGAACAAAATATGGGGTTAATGCGGGACAACCGCACCGAAAACAATTCACACCTGGCAATAAAGGAAAGGTGCACAATAAACGAAGCTGTTGGTGTTGACAGATGTCTTCAAAAACATATAATTAAAATGTACGTATTGTTTTTATTTCTGGTATGGACTAATAGTACCTGTGGTCTCTATGCGGAGCAGTTTGGGCTTTTGAAAAAAGGGTGAAACGTCTATTTCAACTTGTGAAAATAAATCTCGTTGAACAATGAGTGAACGTGATGAGATCCGAAGAAGCTACAAGAAAAGAGACACTAAAAAAAACGAAAAATCGGGTGAATGACAATGTTTGTTCCACTTCCACTTATGACTGACTTTGTCTCCTTCTGTACACTCAAATGGGACAAGCAGACAGACGAAAAAAAATGCTGAAGCGTGAAGTAGTAAAGTTCAATCAACAAAAAGTGATAGGTGGTTCTGAGACTGTACTACTTTGGTACCTGAAATGTGGAAGTCGGGTAAAAATCTGAAAAAATTAAAAAAAGAATCACAATCACATTTTCAAACGGAATCAAACAAGTCAAATTTATAAAATTTAGATTTATGAATTATTCGAAACTTGGAAAATCGAAATTGTAATATTGTTTGGAGAATAAACTAAAGAACTACAATACAAAGTGAAGAATATGTCTGGCAGCTCAGTTCGGTTGTTTTCCCAACTTTGAGCTAGTTCCGTTGAGTTCCAGCTGACCTGCAGAAACCGAAGTTTCTGAATTACAGGTTTGGAATTCTATAGATTTTAGAAACAACACTCTGTAGAATATAAGAGAGGCGGAACTTGATAGAATATGTATTACTGGTTAAGGAATCACTGATATACCCGAGAGAGAAATTGGGATAACCTTTGAATGGTTTTTGTAGCAGAGGTGCCCTCTCAAAAAGTATTTTTTGAAATTGAAAAGTTTTTTTTTCCGTTAACGAAATACCAGAAAAACCACCAACTTACGGAACTTTTTTTGATACACCAACCTTGTTGAAATCATAGATGTTTATCATATACAGCTTTTACGGAACTTCTCCATTAAGCCTCAATAAACTGGACAAAATTAGAAAAGCTTATTTTCAATGCTTCTCTAAACTTCACCCTCATCATTACTAATAACATTCACCAAATTCTGTATGTTGGTTTGTATGTCGCGTTCCCGTTAACCCATTCAAAGTTAACCGATTGAGCTGAAACTTGGACAGGCGAATCGGAAATTTTTATTAGTTTAGGCCCGAGCTTTCCGTTTTTCGAAATTTCAATGTTGAAGTCTTCTGGAGACGTTCCTTGGTTTCACCACAGTGGGTGGAGGGCAGGGAGGGAGAGAGAAGAGAGTGCGAGAGAAAAAGGGAGGAAATCCTACGCACACGTTTACGCCATTTCTACCACCATTCACACTGGCAACCAGTGGTGTTGCGGTTAACGCACTATGCTTTTGCCTGCGCTATGCGGGTTCGAGTCCGATAGGCGGCAAAGTTTTTTTGGTTTTTTGTAGAGTGTTCAGAAATGAATATAAAAATGTCCGATTGTTTTTTAATCGGTTTAAATGTAACCCTAGCAATGATTTTCTCAGTTTCATTATTTTCAAATCGAAATGAAAGATTAGTAGAAAGTTGAAGCTTTTAGTTTTTTTGGTGTCACCGTCAAATTTCGGATAAGAAGTGACGGCCCGGAAAAATGCGAAATGTTATATGATAGAGAGGTTTCGAGCCGTTTCGCAGTTTTTTTTCAGTTTCAGTTTTCTGAAATTAGTTTACGGGTTTCCTGATTCTCAAACTTTCGAAATTCTGGGATTCTCACTCATCCTTATTCAGAACTTTAAAACTTCAGAATTTTAGAGTTTGAATTCTCAAATTCCCGAGTTCCTCAATTCGGTTTCTGAATTCCAAAAGGTCGAAATTTAAGAATTACAAACTCCTAGAGTTCGGGGAATGTCTAGAGCTATATGATTTCAGACTTTTTAGTTTTTGATGCACCTTATTAACAAAATGTTTTCAAATCACTGATGTACCGAATTAATGAATATCTAAAATTTTCAATCTTCAAATTTACATTTCCCGCGTTTTGAGATAATTTCGAGTTAGTAAAAAACATCGGAAAGGGGAAAATATAACAATTTTGAAAGTCGACATTGCTGAATTCAGAAGATCAGAATTTCCTCTAAAAATTTCTAAATCGGATAAAAACTAAAGTTTTAGGATTTAAGAGTTTTTGAGCTGCTGAAGTTTTGAATCCAAATCCCTGACTTTGAACTCTAAATTTATCAACTTCTAGAAATTCAAAAACTCTAAAGTTAAAGTTATGATGAGAGGTTCAAAATTGAAGAAAACATTCCTGAATTTTCGAATTTGTATGTTTCAGAACTTTTCAAAACTCCAGTTTCTGAATTTCCGATTTCGACTGAAGAAGGTCCTGCCCAGGAAAAACGTAAACCGACTTCCCCATTCAAAATTTGAATTCCATAATCACAACAAAAAAGAAACCCAACATTTCGGAAAATGTGATAACTTTTCTGAACCTATAAATTGATCTTAAAAATGGACATTTCTGAAACACTGAATTTCTCAACTTTCAATTTTGATACCCTGAATAAAAGTGGAGAAATCTCTTTATAAGATCACGGGTACTGTAACCGGAGGCCAGGAGGTTCAGCCCCGAAGGGGCGCAAACCGACTGGTTTTTAAAGTATTTACAAACCCTGTTCTTTTTTTTTCGTAAATTTCCAACTGTCACTTTCCAGATAGCTGTCATTATGTACCATACTACAAATCTATCAAACATACATCATTTCCAACGACCGAGATCTTCCGTCTAATAGCTGTCTATCAGACGAAGCTCGTGATGCTTGACACTGCATTTTCAACTCCTTATATTTTCCCCAATTTCCCCACGGTCAAACTGCAAAGTTCAATCACATTGCAGTTTTTAATCAGTTCCTTCGCACCTCCCGAAATTGTTTTTCGCTCATTCACCACACCGCGGCGCAAAAAATAACGCCTTTTTAATGTTTCTCTCACCTCTAAATTTTTTATTCTGCTCTAACAGATAGTGAGAGAGAAGGAGGTATGGCGTGATCAGTCACTGATAGTTACAGCATGGCATTTATCAGTCGATGGACATTGTCCCCATTGGTATATGTACGTAGGACGCAAGTGCATTGTGCCTCGCTTTTTTTCTCTTGCTCCTCTTTTTTTGGGGAAGCAAAATAGACTTCACTTTACCTTAATGTTATGCAGGCTAAGCGAATTGAACATTTAGTAGGTCAAAGTCTATTTTTGTCTTGACATTTCTTTTTCTTGGAAAAGTAGGCAGTTTTTTATTTCTTTGTTCTGTTTTTTTAATACAGTAATCTTAGAAAATACCATTCAAACTGTACTGTGTTTGATACCCTAATTCTTTTTGAATATAGTAATCCTAAAAATTCAAAACGGATTTAATTTTCAGTTGAATTAACTTGTTTACATGCACCTATATATCAACTCGATAAGGGCGTTCTATCAGCTGTGTATTCATTACTTTTGTTATATATAATGTCCCTAGTGTATAAACAACCCTCCATTTGTTCAATGATTCTAACAAAATCATGCATTGACCTTTCTTATCAATATGGGCTCTTAGAGTTCACATATGATGGTACCAGCCAATTTTGCGTGGCCTGATGATACCTGACACAGAAAAAGAAAGTGACATGAAGTTGATCGCCCTTTCTTGTAGGTTCACCAACTGCCTATCATTCTTTTCCTGTATTAGGCTCTTATTCACTCTTCTTTTTCTTCTCTGATACCGATTAATTGACTGATAGTCGAAGTGAAACTTCTCCTCCCTCGATTTGCTCCCCCCTATCACCTCGAAACCCACTCACAGCAGAATTTTCTCCTCTTGTATTATCACAAAAAAAATTTTTTAAAGCAACTTTTTTATTCTTGTCTCGTAAATTTTCATTTCAATTTTGCTGATTCATCCAGGTAACAACGCATGGCTTTCCGCGTGAAAGACGTATATGTGGGTAGCTCCGTGTTGCTCACCGGAGCAACTGGATTCTTGGGAAAAGTCATTGTCGAGAAGCTGTTATGGACCATTGATGAGATTGATAACATCTATTTGATGATTAGGACAAGAAAGGGGAAGAATGCAAGTGAACGATTGGCGGGGTTACTTCATGTGAGTGCTAGATTTTTCAAATAAAATTAAATATAATTTTTAGGACCCACTATTCAACAGAATTCGCCAAGAAAAGCCACATGCATTTGACAAGCTCATTGCAGTTGGAGGAGATATGATGGTAGAGAATCTGGGAATGGATCCGGAGGATTTGAAACAGATTGCTGAAAATGTAAGATACATTTTTTAATATTTTTAAAGGAGAGAAGATATCTGGGTCCATAAGTTAAACTCCCTGAAAGACGTATATGGGCGGAATTTTAAAATTTCAGGTGAATGTCGTCATTCACTCAGCGGCTACTGTCAAATTCGACGAGCACCTCCGCGCGGCTGTCACCATGAATGTCATTGGAACCAAACGTATCATCGATCTCTGCCACCAAATCAAAGATCTCAAAGTATTGATTGATCGTTAAGAATTGAGACAAAATTATCTTTTTTTAGGTATTGGTACACGTTTCAACTGCATATGCAAACTGCGATCGTGTTGAGACAGTTGAAAGAGTAGGCTGAACCTAGAAGAGTAAAAAATTGAATAGAAAATTTTCAGATCTACAAATCTCCGATGGCTCCACAAAAATTAGTTGACGCTTTGACTTGGATGGATGATGAGACCCTTACTAAGGTAACAACACTATTTTTCTTTTTCAAATTCTCCACATCTCTATTTCAGATAACTCCGAAAATCCTTGGCCTCCGTCCCAACACTTATACCCTCACAAAGGCTCTGGCCGAGTCCACAATTGAATCTGAAGCCAAGGACATCCCAGTTATCATTATCCGCCCATCTATTGTCGGAGCCATGTGGCAAGGACCACTTCCAGGATGGACTGATAATATCAATGGGCCAACTGGAATTTTTACTGCTGTAGGAAGAGGAGTCTTGACTAATATGTGTGGAAGTAACGAATCGAAAGCAGATATTATTCCCGTGGATTGTGTAGCTAATATTATTATTGCTGCTGCGTCACATAGAGTTTCTATCAAGTAATATCCTGAAGAAATGTTCCTGCGAGTTGGGTTATTTATTTTTCAGCCCAACCGAGATTCCAGTCATTCACTGCTCATCTGGAGAACTGAATCCACTTCAGTGGGGTCATATCGTCATTTTCTTGGATCAATTTTACAAAAAGTACCCGATGGAGCAGTGCTTTGGAGTTCCATCAACATATTTCCACAAATCACGCACTCTCTTCCTGATAAATTACTATTTGAAGCACCATATTCCCGCAGCAATCTCAGACATTTCCGCTCGATTCGTGGGAAAAAGAAAAACGTAAGTGTCGATATGAGAAGACCCTATCGAAATAATGTTCTTCTTATCAGCAATGTTAAGCTGTATGGAAAAGTGTGGAAGATGATCGAAACCTTGCACTTTTTCACCACTCGCGGATGGAGCTTCAATGCAAATGGTATGCCGGAACTTTATGACAGGATGACACCCGAGGATCAGAAGAAATACAATTTCGATGTTCGTCAAGTGAACTGGGACTCGTACTTGTTTGATTATGTGATGGGAATCAAGAAGTTTTTGTTGAAGGAGAATCTAGAGAATCTTGACAGATCCAGAGCACATCTTTGCAGGTCAGGAAATATACAGTACCAGTCAATATGATATACAGATACACATTTTACTATTGTTATCGATTTTAGCCATTTTCAGAAGCCTGGAGCTCAACTGTGAAGTTTCCATAAAAATTCCTAGTTTCTCAACAGTTAGCCGATTTCCGAAAACCTTTTTTAGACCATTTATGTACTGAAAACGGGAAAAGTGTGTCTTTTAGAAATCGGTAAAAAATCTGAAAAACTTTAAATTTTGAAAAAACTTGTTGACGCCAAAATTTTCATCTAGGTCTGTTTCACACCCTCAGAAATTTATTAAATGATAGGAAACTTGACAGCCGATACCCAGACTCTTGAAAATGGTCAAAATATCAGACGATGAACTGATGAATATGAATTTGCATATCTTATCGACCAGATCAATTGTGTAAAATCAAGAATAATTTTCTAAAAATTCCTAAATTCCAGACTCCGACTAAAACGCCAGGCAATTTTTGCTCTCGTCTACGCCGGATTCATTAGCACTTTTGGAAGAAAATGGAAGAAAATGACCCAGTATCTCACGTGGATCGGAGCAATGTTGGCAACCTACACATACACCGAAGTCAGTTTCAGAAGGCGTATCCCACTGAAATCGCTGAAAGACTACACACAAACTGCCGATTATTCCCGATATCTTCAAAGAAACTGAATTGCTTTCATGATGTCATTATTTTTTCATAAAACACACTTTTAATATTTGTTGTAACATCAAAAAACATTAAAAACAGATCATATCAGTTGTGTCAAAAAATCGGACACACAAATTTTTTGTTGCTTGTTTCAATTAATCAAGGTCAGTGTTGATTACGAATTGATCAATTTTTCAAACAAACCCTCCACTCTATATGTTTTTTTTTCTGTTTTCCCTCCTATATCTCTTTGGAAATCTATATCAAAATCATTTTATTCTGTTGGCTTTACTCTATTTCCTAATAAAATTCAATTTTTCTGATTAGTTTTTTCTCTAGTGATTGGTTCCAAGAATAGAAAAAAACTCTGCGCATAAAAATAAAAAAAGGAGCATGCTGCTCCCTCGCCCCCTCCCCCAACTGAAAGTGAGAAGGATGAATGAGAAGAGAAGTGAGTCAATGTGAGTACGTGATGTTTTATAACTTGTTGTGGATTATGAACAGCATAGGGTTTCGTAATTTGGAGGGAAAAAATATTTTGGGAATTTTTTTTCAATGTTTTCATATTTCAAACGTTTTTTCTAAACTTTCTAATCATTTTTTGAAAATTATGAGATTTTGGAAAACCATTTTAATTCGAAAACTTTTTTTTTCAGTCTAACTATAAAAAAATATTTTTTTCCTTAATATAAATGTTACCTGTATTTTCTAATATACGATCAACTTGAACTTAGAATGAACACTCTAATAGAACGGCCCTCCTTATTTTGCACTTTAAGCTAATTTATCTTGGTTACTGTAGAAGATATCAAAACTATGTTAACTGATAAAATGTTCGTAATATTATAATAAACAGTTCATCAGTTAATCACTTTTTGATATCGTTCACAGGGACCGAGACAAATCGGCTCAAAGTTAAAAAATAAGAGGGCCTTTGAAAACAAAATCACGGTATTTTTTAAACAATTATGTTTTCCTAAACATGCAACCACTTCAATCTCAATTGTAATGATTTCTGTGAAAGATTTAAAAAAACGGAAAATTATCGAAATTTTAAAAAGCACTGACTTCTGGTCTGAAAAGCTGACGCACTTTGAGCTGATTATCTCGGTTCATATGAAAGATATTAAGAAATACTCAACTAATAAATTATTTATCATAATATCACCAATATATTATCAGTTGACTAATTTTTAATATCTTTTACAGCAATCGAAATATTTAAGCTTGAACTTTGCTGCCGGGCACTCAACTACAAAAATACATCGTTCAGATTTTTTTGCGAAATTTTGGAATTATAAAAATCTTTACTTTGATTATTTCTCAAATTTGTAGCACGTGTAACCTTTTCTAACCTTCAACTCTTTATTTGTTGTTTTTTTTTCTCGTTTGAAACGGTTGAAAAATTCCATCGACCAACAACAAACACCTATCGTTTCGCACTGTTGATTTGAAATCCACGGCAGTTTGTGTGTATTTGTGTTTGCGATTCAACTGACTGTTTACCCGCATTAGTAGTACTTGTTCGTCTTCCCTTCTCGCCATTTCCTTCTGTTTTTTCTCTCTTTCTTAATTTCTCTTCAGAAGTTTATCAAAATTGTTGATAAGTGTTATTTTTCTATCTAATGCATGACATTGATCAAATCACTACACACAGATTACATAGGGGCCCCCAAGGGCACAATCTCTGTCCCCTCTCTCTCCCCCCGATGTCTATCCGAAAATGCGTTTTGGCACGTCGAAAACATTTGAGCAGTTGGGCGAAGGAGGAGGCAAGAAGAGGACCGCGCTTTTCGTTTTTTTTTTGCGTTTTGTCGTTTCTCCTCGATCCCCGTCTTCCTCTCTATGTTACGCATATTCTCTCTATTCACACACTTTGCTTCTTTTTTGCCTTGAAGAAAGAATAGAAAGTCGATTTGATAGGAGAGAGAAACAAAATGCAATTCTTGTTTTTGTCTCGGATGGGTCCCACTCGGACCAAAAGTTCAAACCCTCAATTTATTTTTTTTTCCTCCTCATCCCTCGAGGCCTGCCATAGATGTCAGTGTGAATTGCATCATTTTCCAAGGACATCGTCGATTTCGAATTTCAAAACCAAATGGAAAAAAAAAGCGCGCCTCCCTTTCACATGCGTTCCATCTACTCATTTATTTACTCTTTTTCGCTGCGTCTCCTTTTCCAATCATTCTCTCTCTCCCGACTTCCTTCTTGTTGTTTTCTGTTCTGTGTGTAAAAATCTCGACTGGTCCGCAGGAGTATCATATTTTGACCCATCTCGTGCGCGCGCGCAGTTGTTTGTTTCTTTGAACACACTCTCTTGTTGCGTCTGCGTCTCGTACTCTCTCGCCGCACACAGTCTCGTTGGTCCGCTGCGGTCATTATTGGTTTTTCCCAATCACCGCGTTCATTCCTCTTGTTTTTCTCTTGTTTGGTGCCCGCGCTCTGGGATTTTGTTGTATTTTCTTTCTCAATATGTACAACGCGGTTTTCAGTTAATTTTTGGCAGTTTTGAAAACATCTAGGAGTCTAGGTCAGGACTGTCAAAAATCCGAGCACTTTAAAAATGTTTGTGGATGTGAAACAGGCCTAGATTTAAAAATTTTACATTCACTTAATTTTTTGGAAATTCCTAGTTTTTCAGATATTTGCTGATTTCTGAAGGACAACTGATTTTTTCACGTTTCATTACAAAAAAAAGGGGATGTCCTTCAGAAATCAGCCAATAGCTGAAATACTGGGAAATTCAACGAAATTCTGTAAATGCTAAGTTTTTAGTCTAGTTCTGTTTCATAACCTCCAAGTTTTGCAAAGTTATCAGATACTGGACACCCGAACTCCGGACTACAAAAATGGTAAAAATGGTCAAAACTCTATTTCTTGTAATTTTTCCTCTATTACCTCTTATTTTCCATACAAAATGTTCCGTATAAAACCATCAACAATTACAGAACATTGCATAATCCAAAATGGCTGAGGACAACTCAATGATCTCTCCAGAAGAGCTGGAATTCATCCACCAACGTGCTCTTCGCCGTTTCGACTCGATCGTCCCGACTACTGGCAGAGAAGGACAAGATATTTCATCGGACATTTTCAAGGGACGCACTCTCGCCATTTACACATCCGGAGGAGACTCTCAGGGTGAGCTGGAACCTGAACAATCTCCAAAATCTTAGAATTTTCCGAATCCTTGGAAATCTCTGAAGGGAATTCTCCAAAAATCCAACTCAAAATTTTCCAGGAATGAACAGCGCTGTGCGCAGTATCACTCGTATGGCCATCTACTGTGGTTGCAAGGTCTATCTGATCTACGAGGGATACGAGGGAATGATCGAGGGTGGTGATTTTATCAAGGAGGCCACATGGAACACGGTTTCGGACATTATCCAGCAAGGAGGAACTATCATAGGATCAGCTAGATCTTCAGAGTTCAGAACTCGTGAAGGACGTTTGAAGGTGAGTGATATTCGTAATAAACAGTGATATTCGCGGTATACGGAGAAGCATACTAGGTGAAAGAGCTCGGCGAGCCCTACAACGTCTTATGAAAATCGACAAGAACTTGAATCAGTGAGCGAGTGCGAACTGAGAAGCCTGACAGTACAGAACTTGTCTGCCCGGCTGAATAAAGGCCTGTCCGGACTATAATACCGCTTTGGAAGTTGGTCGTTTCTTATTGAAGGCTATAGAGCTCTTCAACTTCTATTATCTCGTATACTGTTTTGATAACTATTCAAATTTCAAAGCAAGATACTAACCCGCCCGTTGACGAGTACATATGATCAAAACCTTAACAAAAAAGTTGCTTTCCAGGCCGCCACCAACCTCATCAACCGTGGAATCGGACGTCTCGTGTGCATTGGAGGAGATGGATCCCTCACCGGAGCCAACACTTTCCGTCTCGAGTGGACCGATCTTGTTCAGGAACTTCTCCGCACTGATCGTGTCACCCCAGCCATGGCCAAGAAGATTCCGTACATCCAGATTGTTGGACTCGTCGGATCCATTGACAACGATTTCTGTGGAACTGACATGACCATCGGAACCGACTCGGCTCTTCAGCGTATCATCAGTTCGATTGATGCTGTGGTTGCCACTGCACAGAGTCATCAGAGAGCTTTTGTTATTGAGGTGAGCACAAATTTTAGGAAAAAAAAGACAAAAAAAAATACATTTTTTCAGGTCATGGGTCGTCATTGTGGATACCTTGCGTTGGTTGCTGCGTTGGCTTCTGAAGCAGACTTCTGTTTTATCCCGGAATGGCCTGCACCAGAAAACTGGCGTGATGTGTTGTGCGACAAACTATCCCAGATGAGATCCGAGGGACAACGCTTGAACATCATCATTGTTGCCGAAGGAGCTATTGATCGTGATGGCAAGCCCATAACTGCTGAAGATGTCAAGACCGCGGTTAAGAACAAGTTGAAGTACGATACTCGTGTCACTATTCTGGGACACGTTCAACGTGGAGGTGCTCCATCAGCTTTCGATCGTCTTCTTGGCTGCAGAATGGGTGCTGAAGCGGTGTTCGCATTGATGGAGATGACTGAGGTGAGTAATTTACAGTAATCCCACTGGAGTTACCAACATACTGTTTCAGGAGTCAGAGCCTTGTGTCATTTCGATCGATGGAAATTTGATGGTCCGAGTTCCCTTGACCAAGTGTGTCGAGCGTACTCAAATGGTTCAGAAGGCCATGGCTGACAAAGACTGGGAAACTGCTGTCGCTCTCCGTGGCCGTAGTTTCCAGAGGAACCTCGAGACATACAAACTCCTTACCAAGATGAGAACTGTCGAAAAGGATAACCTCTCGGGAGGGCACAAGTTCAACGTTGCTGTCATCAACGTCGGTGCACCAGCCGGAGGAATGAACGCTGCCGTTCGCTCCTACGTCAGAATGGCTCTCTACCATCAGTGCACTGTGTTCGGTATTGAGGACAGTTTCGAAGGTCTTGCCAATGGATCCTTCAAGCAATTCAAATGGTCCGATGTCACCAACTGGGCAATGTACGGAGGATCGTTCCTGGGTACTCAGAAGAGTCTTCCAACCGCTGAGTCTATGCCAAAGATTGCCGAGCAACTCAAGAAGCACAACATTCAGGCTCTGCTGCTTGTTGGAGGATTTGAAGCCTATCACAGCACTATTCTTCTCGCTGAGGCTCGTGACAAATTCCCAGAGTTCTGCATTCCAATGTGTGTGATTCCTTGCACAATCTCCAATAACGTTCCAGGTGAGCCATAATTTAAAAAAAATAGAGAGTTCATATTTGGAAAAAAAAATGTTGTAGGAACCATGGTGTCTCTTGGATCCGACACTGCTATCAATGAGATCTGTCAAATGATCGACAAAATCAAGCAATCTGCCACTGGAACCAAGCGTCGTGTGTTTATCGTGGAAACTATGGGAGGATACTGTGGATATCTGGCCACTCTCTCTGCCATAAGTTCCGGAGCCGACAACGCCTACATCTTCGAGGAGCCATTCACCGTTCAAGACCTCTCTGATGACGTTGATGTCATTCTCTCCAAGATGGAAGTCGGTGCCAAGCGGTACCTAGTTGTTCGCAACGAGTGGGCCGACAAGAACCTGACCACCGATTTTGTGCAAAATCTGTTCAACTCGGAAGGAAAGAAACAGTTCACCACTCGTGTCAACGTTCTGGGACACGTCCAACAGGGAGGCTCACCAACTCCATTTGACAGAAATATGGGCACCAAGTTGGCCGCGCGCGCCTTGGAGTTCTTGCTGATTCAGCTCAAGGTAGACATTGAGCTTGGAGATTGGATTTTGAAGTTTAATTCTACATTTTTTTTTCAGGAGAACCTGACCGGAGACAACAAGGTCATCGCCAAAAGTCCACACACCGCCACTCTCCTCGGTCTCAAGGGCCGTAAAGTTGTGTTCACCCCAGTTCAAGATCTCAAAAAGGAGACCGACTTCGAGCATCGTCTTCCGACCGATCAGTGGTAAGTTAGAGATGAAAAAAGTATACAGTACCGGTCAAGATGGCTTACAAAAATATAGTTTTCAGTTAATTTTTGGTCATTTTGAGCATTTCCAGCAGTCTGGAGCTTGGCTGTCAGTTTTCCAATCACTTTTAAAACTATTGAGGGTGCGAAACAGGCCTAGATTGTAAACTTTGCATTCAAATCACTTTTTGAATTTTTCTAGCTTTCCAGATATTTGTATCTTTGAAAGAAACGTTCATTTTTTCAGTTCAAAAACAAGCCGAAAAGTGTTGTATTTCAAAAATAGGCAGCTAAAAAACTAGGATTTTCGAAAAATTCTACGAATGCAAAGTTTTCAATTTAAGCCAATTTTTAATTTCCCAAAGTTTACAAAGTGATCGGAATCTTCATAACCGAGTTCCAGATTTTTGAAAACGAGCGAAATGGCTGAAAATGAACTGGAAAATACATTTTTCGATATCTTATGGTCCAGAGCTGTATTTCTTATTTCCTCTAAACAGTATCAGAAAGAGGTCAACTAACATTATTTTCATTAAAACGTCAATAATATACTCTTAGCTGACAATTTTCCGAGATAAATTGGCTCGTGAATGACGGTCCACAAAATCAACTTCAATTTTTTTCAGGTGGCTCGCACTCCGCCCACTCCTCCGTGTTCTCGCCCGTCATCGTTCCACTGTTGAGAGCTCTGCTGTGCTCGAGTCTGTCCAGGAGGAAGACGCTGACACCCATATGTTCTAAAGCATCCAGTGCCCCAAATTCTAACCTATTGTACTGTAAATGACTCGGTTTTGTTCTCTCTAGGCGGTTTATATTAAATCTCGCCATACCTTTTTCTTTACTTTGACCCGCAGCTTCTTTTTCTCTCGCCATACTTTGTACAAGTAGTATTTTTGATCCACCCATCCCATGCAATTTGAAAATATATAGATTTTATGCATACTACAAATGATGCAAATAAATAGTGTTGTGAAATATTGAGGAGTTTGGTGAATTTTTAAAAGCTGACGCAAAAAGATTGCGAAATCCTTTTTTTTTTTGAAGTTTGACGAACATTCTCAAGGCTTTCGTGGGTTTAGCACAGTTTATTCACCGGGGAAATATTATGAACAATAAGAAAATGAGATTCAGAAGTATGTATCAAACGGAATTTAAAATTTCACAATTCACTTTCTTGAAGCTCCAGATGAAGTTTCAGTCACATGATCAGCGGTGGCCTTTCCGGCTGGCTTAGCATCAGCAGCCAAAGCTGGGTCATCAAACCCACCAGTTGGAGATCCACCACCGAACAATCCAGCGTCTCCGGCTCCTGGTGCAGCGACTGGAGCATTTTGTCCTACGGTGGAGTAGTCTGGGTTGGTAGCTCCTGGGACTTCTGGAGCAGATTGTCCGGGTTGTGGAACTGGCGGAGATTGTTGGAATCCTCCGGTTTGTTGTCCGCCTTGGAATCCAGGTTGTCCTCCTTGGAATTGAGATTGGTCGCCTTGGAAGGCAGGTCCTCCGCCATTCGGTCCTTGCTGGAATCCACCATTTTGCCCTTGGAACCCTCCTTGTCCCTGGAATCCGCCTCCTGGATAGTTGCCTCCTTGCTGATAACCACTTCCTGGACCATATTGCTGAGGTCTACCGTATCCACCATTTCCATAGTTGCTGGGTCTACCGTAGCCTCCATGTTGTTGTCCGTATTGCGGTCCATACTGGCTTTCAGGTGGTGAGTAGTTGCTTGGTGGACCATAAGATCCGCGTTTGACTCTGAAAATTATGTTTTTTTCAGTTTTAAGAAGTTTATAGAATACTACTTACCTTGAAAGAATTCCAGCGCATGAGTAAGAGACGAGGGCTAGGAAAACGACTGATTTGAGGAGAGAAGACATGTTGAAATTGAAGAATGGGAATGTTGAATTTCGAAAAAATCTCCAATCGTTTTATATCAAAAAATGTCAAAGGCGGTATCACATCTAGTCGTCGAACACACACATCATCTTTGTCATATCATATCACTATCTGTTTTTCATCATTTTGTCCTGTGCGTGGGCGATCGCTGGTCATTACTTCCTCTCTCTTCTTTGCGAATTTTGTTTCTCAGAGTTCAACACCAATGGTCAGTTCCCCAAATGTCTTCAGCCTTCAGATGATCCAACAATCTTCCAAGATGATTCACACCGGAAAATGGAGGACAAGAGGATGAATGATATAAATCCGAGATGGTAAGCGGATGACTTGAGGCTGACGACTTAATCTGTAACATAACCTTGACACAAGCGATTTTATTTTTGCGTGTTTTCTCCCGAAAGCGTCTTCATTCCTCTTTTTGCAAGACTGACTTGTAGGTAGCAAATTATTCCAAGAGACATGTCTAAAATTTTGACTGTACTTTTCTTTTTATTCACAATTTCAGAATCTATTCCAACCAGGTGCGTTTTGGTCCATAACAATCTTTAAACGTTTTCAAAAATCTATTTTCGAATTTTTCGATCGCATCAAAAAAGAATTAAAACTAGTTTTCTTATCAAAAACCGAAGATTCGCAATTCAAAATTTATTTTTCAGATTCCGTCGGCAATACGGCTGGGGAGTGTCACCGTACTACAACGCCGCGCAATACTACGAGAATCAACCTCAGCAATGGTCATCTCAAACGGTTCGGGTTACTTGATCTCTTGATGTTTGATTACTATACATAGTACCGGTTAATATAATATACAAAAACAAAATTTCCAGTTGATTTTTGGTCATTTTAACAGTTTTCAGGGATCTGGAGCTCGGCTGTCAAATTTCTGATCGCTTTGAAAATTTTAGAGTTTTTAAAACAGACCAAGACTAAAACTCTGCATTTTCAGTTATTTAGAAATTCCTAGTTTTTCAGCTATTTTCCGATTTTCGAAAAAACCTTATTTTGGTGTGTCGTTGTAAACGTAAAAATGTTTTTTGTCAGAAATACAAATTGCTGATAAACTAGGAATCTTCCAAAAATTCTATGAAAGCAACGTTTTCAATTTACGCCTGTTTTACATCCTCCAAAAATCCCAAAGTGTTCGGGATCTTAATAGCCAACCTTCAGGTTTCTGAAAATAGTCAAAATGGTCCTGAAAATCAACAGAAAAATGAGTTTCTTGTCATCTTGTTGACCGGTACTGTTGCCATTCTCTATGATAATTTTGATAACAAAAAACACATTCAAGATTTTCATTGAAAACATTATTTTGAAAAATTGACTCGTTGAAAAAATATTTCTTTGCAGAACAACCAAAACTATTACTCACCATATTTCTACGGGTATCAACGCCAAAACAACTGGCAGCAGCAGAATCAAAACTCTTATCAACAACCACAATCTCACTACAATCGGCCATCATGGATCTCAGAAAATGGATATGCTAATAACGGATACGCAACTGCTCCACCAGCTTACAACCAAGCAAATTCAGGATACGGTCGTCCGAAATATTTAGCGACTTTGCAACCGAAACCAACACTGTCCCCTGTGATTTTAGAACGATCTACACTTTTTGTGACTGCTGAACCAACTCTTCGACCAACAGAAGGTGAAGACAGGCATCCAACATTTTTGGAGAGGTTAGGAGTAGCTACCTTGCCAATTGTTCCAACGAATTCTGAAGAGGAGACGTTGAAAAGTGCAGAGGAAGCCTTGAAGAGTGCTGAGGAGGAGCTTGGAAATGGAGAGCTGCTGCCAGAAAGATCAGAAGGAGGTGGAGAATCAGAAGAGATGACAACTACCATGGAACCTGTCCCGGAGGAAACATCAGTGTCTGGAGATGGGAATTCTGAAGAAGGACAGGAGAAACCTGAATCCACCGAGCCATCGGTACTAGAAAAGGATGAAGTTGCTTCTTCGGAATTTTTCGCATCGTCTACAGAGGAGCCTTCTACTACGGAAGCTTTAACTACAACCGTTATGGAGACGACAGAAGTTTCGACAACCACCGACCCCACTACAGAAGAGCCAATGACTTCAACTACAGAAGAACCAACCACTTCAACTGTGCTGTTGACGGAGCCCACTACTGAGGTCACCACTACAACAACTCCCATTACCTCAATTGCAGTACCATCTGAACCACCAACCCCAAAACCTGTAAAAGATGTCAAACCAGTCACCCTGCTGGCATTCCAAGAAGTGACTAATGAAATAACATCAAATCCCGCAAATGTTACTCAACCGACCGTTGATCAAAGCACAACAAGTGTTGGCGATTTGAATGAAATCGGAGAAGGGTCTGGATCCGAAGACGCTGCGGCGGAGAACACAAGTAGCCGACCAGCATCAACATTCTCGACTGGAATCGTTGGTCTACGTGCTCCGCCGGTCCCGAAAAGCACCGAGACCGGACTGGCCGTCGTTGAGTGGACCGATTCGGATAATGAAGTTAGGAAGGTTCTTCTAACTCAGTGATTTTGTTTGTATTGTGTTTTTTTGAGGACGTCTTGTCTTCCTGGATTTGTTTTGAATACCAAAGTTCTCTAACGTGTATTTTTGATTGAAATTGGATATTTTAAGAATGTTAAAAATGAATTCTTTGAAAATATTTTTATGGGTATTTGACATTCACAGGGGAACATCCAAGCCAAGATTTTGATGAAATTCGATGAGTAAATTAGAAATAACTTATCTAGACTTTTGAATATTTTAGAATCAGCCAAGTTATATCAGTTTCAGTACCGAAAATTGAGTTTTCAGTGCGAAATAGCAATTTTCAGAGTTATTTTTCTCAATTTCTAGAACACTTTCACGGACTTTATGTGTTGTACTTAAAATTTTTCGAAATTACATATGACATCTCGGCTGTCGGCTTGCAACTTCTGGCCGGAAGTTGAGAGGGTTCGGCTTTTGGACGGATCTTGGACAGATTTTGGTCAGAAGCTGCCCACAGGCAGCAGTGGGACGGACAATGGTCGGATTTTGGCCGGAACTTGAAGGCGCTGTTTGTTAAGAGGTCGGAAGCTGACCGGTAGTTTGTGGGATCTTGGTCGGCTTCCCACAATGTCTTTGCCGAAATCTGACCAAGCTCCGGCCAGTAGTAACCGGCGCTGCTTGAGATTTTCTCTCAAAAAAACTGTTTTTCAAAATTTTGAGTTTTTCCACTACTTGAATTTGTTTGGGAACTAAAAATGCTTCTTGAGAAACTGTTTGAAGTACAATTTTTTGAAATCATCAAAAACCAAATTTATTTTGTCATACAAAGAAATCTCATATTTCAGAAATTTTCTCAAAAATGTTTTTATTCAATTTTAAATTTTTTTTTCATCTTGGGTTTATTCTAAAACTTGAACAAGATTTTTGAGAAAATATCTTGAATAAAATTTTCGAAAATTCAAAAGTGTCCGGATAGGCTATATAAACTGAAATTTACATCAAAATTTGGATTTACAAGGTCGTGTAGGTATGAAGTTGTTATAGTACAAATTTCTAGTGTTTAAAACAAGTTTCAGACAGTTGAGCAAATTTCAATCGCATGTGTGGCCAATGGACACTTGAAAATTCGAAGGCCGCGTACTTTGAAACTTTTCTCTCGAAATTTGAAGAGCGACAGATAGACAGAAACGTTTTGAAACACATCTGCGGCTCTTCCCTTTGTTTTGCCGTTGGGGTGTGGCGCACATCAATCTAATAATCAAAACACATCAAACGTTTTGAGTGGTGGCGAAACGAAAAGTGACTTGATTTTTACAAAATCCGGGGCGATAAGTCTTCTTTCACGAACCATCCTCTCACCTGCTGGGCTACGATTTCCCTCCCTCGGCAGGTTCGCTCGCTCTATCTCTCTCCGGGCTTCATTCATCACTATCTTTTCTCGTGTTCCATTATTTTTGTCCTCCCTGTTACTCACACTGGAGCTCTCTTATTTCCTTCTTTCTCGCTCGTATTATCATCCCGGGATCAATGCCTCCCTTTCAACCAACTGTGAACTCTCACTCATTTCCGATGACTTCTCTGTCTTTTATTTTGACATGTTTAACCAACAACACACATTTTACATCAGCCCTTTTGACAAGACAACTATCTTAATCATCTCATTTTTCTACTGCTCTATTGTTTTTAGCTTCTTCTTCCTGGATTTTTTTGCTGTTCCAGCTTTAAATTTGCTCCTTCTTTTCAATTTCCTTCTAGTAGGCGTTCTTTCTAGTACCCGTATGTGTATAAAAAAAGAAAACAAGAACTGCCAAATGGATTTAGTGATGTAACCTAATTCGGCTTTGTTTTCATCGAGTTTGGTGCACAATTGCTACTTGTTTTGCATGTGACATTGTGTTTTATGACTTTTGAAAGAAAAGCTAATGTAGCAGAAGCAAAATGGGGCTATTCGGAGGATGGTCATAGAAGAGAGGAGGAAGCTCTGGAATAAACAATATGCAACAATTGATTCTGGTTTAGGACCAATGTTTTTTCTCCCAAAAACTTTGATCTCTAAGCACGAGCTCTAGGAAGTTGGTTAAAAAAGATCCCGAATCCTGATAAGAAGTAACTGATCTACTATAAAATAGTACCTTTAGCGCGTCAGCTGCTTCGAAGAGCAATTTTCAACGCATCGTTTTCTATCAGATTCGAATCGTTTTTTTGACGAACCGAGTAATGGCTCCAAAGAGTGAAATATAGCCTATTGAGTTTGATTGCGTCAATCCAATCAAAGAGTTGACAAATTTGAGTGTTCTTTGTTGGTGTTACCAGGTATATAAACGGTTAGAAACGCGAGAAATAATGAAAAATTTCAGGTTTAGAACTAGTTAATTTTTTCAAAGATTTTAGGTTATAGAAGATTTATAAAGATTTCTCCGGTTTTTTAGGTCCTTGGGTTTTTTTTGGCTTTGAAGTTTTTAAGAGTTTTTTTGGGTCCCAAGTTTTTTTTCCATCTGGTTTGAGAAGTTTTTTGAAAGTTATTTAGGCTTCTGATATTTTAGGCAATAATTTCCAAAAACTGTCGTTTTGCATATTTTTTTTGATTATTTTTTCCTGAAATTTTATCGTGTTAGCACCAAAGTGAGATTCTTTGATTTGATTGATTTTTGAAACATTTCGTATTTCCTGAATTATAAGACCACCAAGGCCATCACATTTGAGCTACCATTCTTGTGAAAATTACAGAACATTTAGTAACTGATAAATTATTGGTAATATTATGATGAATAATTCATCAGTTGACATAATTTCGATATTTCCCAAGGGAATCAAGATAATTGAGCTTAAAATTGACGGTGTGGGTACACTTCTGTTAGAAGAAATACGGTAAAATTCAGAAAATTAAAATTTTTGAAAGTAAAAAAAAGTTAACATGGAATGACTCCCAAGTGTTACCCTCGGAAAAAATCGAGACCTATATGGTTAGAAAGAGCGTAAAAAATTATCCAAGAATTCAAGAGGAATAGTTGATAAAAAATTTTTATAAGGAGTTATGGACCAAAACGTACCAAAAAATAGGTAAATTTTCAAAAAATTGTAACTTTGTCAGTTTATATCCGTTTGTTGAAATTCAAAAAACAGTAGATAGACAATCACTTGATCTTTTAGAAAAAACATTTTCTGATTTTTTTCCTCTTGATTGGAATATCGATTTTTTGAAAAAATCAAAAAAATTTTCAATATCTCAAAAATCCCAAGTTAACTTTTTTTCTCATTATGACCATTGAATTCAGCACATTTGATTTACTATAGAAACATGTCAATACCTCGGGGGAAATCATGCTCGCACACGTTATGGCGAAAAATATCGATTTTTGGCACTTGGCTGCTTTGAATTCGTTGTCCTCGGCGGCCGGTATGGTGAGGGGCATACTTGTTTTTGTGGTTTTTACATGCGTATCATTCGTCTGAAACGTTCGGAATAAAATTCTGCGGCATGAAACACCAATTATGCAAATGCCGCCCCATTTCTTAAAATCGTCAATTTGAAAAAATCAAAATTTTGACATGTAAACAGGCATATCTATGGTCAAACTTGATGAAAACAGCCAAACTCTTTTTTTAACATAATTAGAAACACCTAATTCTATCAACGGCTTGAACAGAATGTTGTGTTAGGCCCTAGAAATAAAAATATTTTCGATTGTTATAGCCTAAAAATAGGTGTTTGCCTGTAATAATCGTAAATATTTTCATTTTTAGAGCCTAACTCAAAATTCTGTTCAAGCCATTGATAGAATTAGATCCTTCTAATTATGCTAACAAAAGAGTTTGGCTGTTTCCATCAAGTTTGACGATAGATATGGCTGTTTACATGTCAAAATTCACTAAAAATGGGTGATAGGCCCGAAAAAATCGTAAATATTTTTATTTTTAGGGCCTAACTCTAAATTCTGTTCAAGCCATTGATAGAATTAGATCCTTCTGATTATGTTTAAAAAAGAGTTTGCTTGTTTTCTTCAAGTTTGACGGTAGATATAACTGTTTACATGTCAAAATTACTGCCGGATTCCTATTTTTAGTGAATTTTGACATGTAAACAGCCATATCTATCGTCAAACTTGATGGAAACAGCCAAACTCTTTTGTTAACATAATTAGAAGGATCTAATTCTATCAATGGCTTGAACAGAATTTTGAGTTAGGCTCTAAAAATGAAAATATTTACGATTATTACAGGCAAACACCTATTTTTAGGCTATAACAATCGAAAATATTTTTATTTCTAGGGCCTAACACAACATTCTGTTCAAGCCGTTGATAGAATTAGGTGTTTCTAATTATGTTAAAAAAAGAGTTTGGCTGTTTTCATCAAGTTTGACCATAGATATGCCTGTTTACATGTCAAAATTTTGATTTTTTCAAAGTGACGATTTTAAGAAATGGGGCGGCATTTGCATAATTGGTGTTTCATGCCGCAGAATTTTATTCCGAACGTTTCAGACGAATGATACGCATGTAAAAACCACAAAAACAAGTATGCCCCTCACCATACCGGCCGCCGAGGACAACGAATTCAAAGCAGCCAAGTGCCAAAAATCGATATTTTTCGCCATAACGTGTGCGAGCATGATTTCCCCCGAGGTATTGACATGTTTCTATAGTAAATCAAATGTGCTGAATTCAATGGTCATAATGAGAAAAAAAGTTAACTTGGGATTTTTGAGATATTGAAAATTTTTTTGATTTTTTCAAAAAATCGATATTCCAATCAAGAGGAAAAAAATCAGAAAATGTTTTTTCTAAAAGATCAAGTGATTGTCTATCTACTGTTTTTTGAATTTCAACAAACGGATATAAACTGACAAAGTTACAATTTTTTGAAAATTTACCTATTTTTTGGTACGTTTTGGTCCATAACTCCTTATAAAAATTTTTTATCAACTATTCCTCTTGAATTCTTGGATAATTTTTTACGCTCTTTCTAACCATATAGGTCTCGATTTTTTCCGAGGGTAACACTTGGGAGTCATTCCATGTAAGTAACCGTTGATTATACTTCTTTTCTGATTATGCTTGTCAAAATCTTAAAATTTAGTGCATTCCAATTAAATTTTATTTTTCACAAATTTTCATTTTTCCCACTTTTTTAGTTCGAAAAATAAGATAAAAGTATGGCCTATTTCCTATAATCGAAGCAACCCTTCTAATTTGAGCTCCATTATCTTGATTCCTGTAAAAGCTATCGAAATTCTGTCAACTAATGAAATATTGGTGATATTATGATAAAACTTTATCAGTTGTCAGATTTTTAATATATTTAACATGAACCGAGATAATTGAGCTCAAAGTGCGCGTATACTCACGGGTTCCCTTATTTTTGACTGTTTGAAAATCAAAAATGTCTAAATTCGATTTACGCTCACCCAGTATCATTAACCACCTATTTTTGGAATTCTTTCTTTTTCCTCCAGTTTCCGATGGTCCTCGGATAAACTAAGAAAATTGGGAAGGAAGAGAGGGGTGTTTTCCACTTCATTCGCGCGTATGTGAATCGCATCGAAACGATGTGAACTAGGCGCGCCCCGAGGGCAATGCTCTTCCAATTCGCGCAGTTTTTTTTTTCTTCGGGACCCATTCTTCTACTTCTTTTTTCTTCTTCTTCATAGTTACACTTGCACACTTCTTCATTCATTCTTCCGACGTTTTTTATTCTCACCAAATTTTTATGCAAGAGATGCACAAAACTGCTCCAATTTTTCAAGTCTCCGCCCTTTTTCTCAGTTTTTGAGTGTAGTAAGAAGGGTTCTATTGCCTGCGATATTTTGAAAATGTCTCTTTTTTGTGAAGCCCACCCATCTTCACTCGATTAGGCGGGCACATCTCGGGAGAAGAGGTTTTTTCGCTATTTTTTGTGCTTGCTATATGTGTCTGGGGTTCATACAAACCACTGATCATATTTCGGACCACTCATCTTTCTTCTTTTTCTATATTTTCAACTTTTTTCCATTCCGTTCAAAAGTTCTGAACTTTCTTTGTAAAACCATTTATATTCAATCAGCTGTTTGGCTTTTCTTTTGCACCTGCAAAGAACATTTAAAAATTTGCTTTCAAATTCAATCACATGCAAAACATTTCAAAAACACTCGCTGTCAGAAAAATAAATGTTGGAAAATTTGACTTGTACTCTTTAAAAAAGTAAACACGTGACGAAAAAAAGGGGGAAAAGTCTAGACCTCAATTTAGCGCGAAATTACTGCAAAATTACTTTTGAAACTTAATCAAGTCACTCTGTCCAATCATGTTGTTTCTTTCTTTTCTCTTTCCTCTTCTCCTCTTTACTTCCAGAAACTAAACAATGTTATTTATGCATCGTAGAATCAGATTCCTCTTCATCGTTCGCCCACCCCTCGATTTCCATTTTTTGCGCATCTAATCACATAGGCACCGAACAAATCGAGCGAGAAAAAAGAAGATAGGAATAAAAAGAAAACAAGAGTTGAACGGCCACCGCTTAGAGCTCTCGGGGAAAATGGAGTTGTTCCGGTTGTCATTAATAAACAATGACTTGATTCGGAAATTTGCTTTCATTGAAAAAAAAAGAATTTTCTCTTTTTCCCGACAAGAACATACACTTTTCTAATCCATCACCCTGTCAGCCATCATTTTTCTGAAATCTCCGATTTCAAAATTCAAAATTCCTTTTCAAAATTTCTTTCAAGAAAGAAATGATTTCACGATTGCACACCAAAAACCCTCCTAGAGAAAAAAAAGTTGTGAAAAAACTTTTTTTTCGACAACTTTCAACCCATCTTGAATAATTTATAGTTCAAACCCAGGTCCACCGAAAAGGACCTTCTTCTCATACATATTCGGTCACATGGAATTAATTGGCGACCAGATATTTGGTGGTGGAAGAGGCCTCCGAAGTTTATGTCGGTCCTTTTTTCACTCTCTCTCTCTCTGTGAATGAAGGGCTCGCGCTCGTCACCGCGGGTTGAAAAGACGTCTTCTTCAACTTCCGCTCTCCTTCACATAAACAATTGTCGCCATTTTTCTTCACTTCTTTCATTTTTTACAACTATGCAAACGACTTTCATTTCTTTAATTTAATCATAAGACTAGAGAAAAGAGAAAGAAAGTTATTTTAAGTTTTTCGAAAGAGCAGAAACCACTCTTTAGATAACCAGCAAAAAGAATATTCTGTGAATCTTTTTTGTGCTTCCGCCATTTCAAACGATGATAGACGTCAAAAATTCTAGAATCAAATTCTGAAGAAGCTGCTTGCTGCTCGCTTCCCGAAAATCAAATCTCATTACGAGTTTGATTGCGAACTCTTGTGTCGAGTTGCCCTCTCCCGCAATAGAATCCCCGCACTCTTTTTGCGTGATGATGATGCACTTCTTGAACTTCTCGAAAGTCGTCGCAGCAACAATTGAAGCAGCTAGAAAGAATTGCCCTCACAAATGGGTTTTTTCTCGAGACTGGCTTCCCCATCCCGATGAAAATAACTTCAGAACTTCCTACTTTATGCGTTTTTTTCTTCTCAAAATCATTTTTTTTCACACCACTCCCGCCTTCCCCGAGGCAGTGTTGCAATCCGCTTATTTCTCGCCCATCTTTTTTTGCTTAATTTTAATGAACTACCATCTAGGCGATTTTTGGGACCAAAGTGTAAACTTTTGAAGTTTGAATAGAGCGTAGTTGTCTTTGAAAGAGAGGCCAAGCTAGGATTTTGTGCTTCCAAAAATTATAAAGCTGTAAAATTGCACCAATCAGAATATTTTCAAGCTAAATTTATAATATCCTTTTTTTGCTATATGCCTTTAGACCTATTTCTTATCTTTTCTGTTGCTTAATCCCAAAAACTCCATTTTTTTCTGGTTTTTACGATGCTTTGTCGTGTTTTGATTCTTAATTCTGTTTTCAAACTTTCTGTAATGTTTACAAGTTTTTTTAAAATCAAAATTTGAACATTCGGAAAAAACCTCGTTTTTCAACAGTTACCATATAATTTTTGATTAACAGGTTTCTTTACTTTGTACTTTCAGCCATTATATCTCGGCTCCTCTTAAAGATATACAAAATTGTCTAGTAATAAATTGTTTATCAGAATATCACAAACAGTTTATTAGTGGACACATTGTTGACATCTTTCCTAGAAATTGAGAAACTTGAGCTCAAACTAGACAGTATTGGAACCGTTCCCTTGAAGGTTGTCAGGTAGCAGATGTATTGGAAATTCGGCACAATATGAAAAATGGTTTATTCCTCAAAAGTGATTCAAAGAACGCAGAATTTTTTGAAAAATTGAAAATTATTCAACTTGATGACTTCTGTAAACATTGGGTTCAGCAAAGTAGACTGTAAAAAAAAGGTTAATAAATGGACTCTATCCAATAATGAAGACAACAGCCAGCTTAGCGTAACCACTATGTAAAAATAAACCACAAGTCGTCAACTTTGAGCTCATTCATCTCTGTTCCTGTTAGAGATATCAAAATTTTGTCAATTAAAGATACAAAATTTTTAGTTGGTAAGTTTGTAGTGCCTTTCACGGGAATCGAGATAGTTGAGCTCAAAGTTGACGGTGGGGGGTGAACTTCTATTGAAGTAGAATCTTTTTTGGTATACTGTGAAAGAAATTTGTTTTAAATTGGAGTATTTATCAATTAAATATTTTTGGTATCTTTCAAAAAGGTCGAAATAAATTATATCCCAAAGTACGGTTTTTGGAAGACTTTCTATTACAGGTTTTAGTGCATATGTTCTTTGAAAATAGCGCTGATATAAGTCAGACGGATTTGTTTCAAATTAATATTTTGCCATAAATTTCTAACCCCCAAAAACACTCTCCAATATTTTTGCAAGCACCAATGACGTGATTTCCTCTCCCAATTTGTCAAAGCCCTACCCCAATTCATCAAATCCGTCTTCCTGCAAATTCGATATCGCCTTTTCCAATCTCTCTGATACTTCTCCTTTCTTTCCGCCCGTCGCAATCCTTCTCCTGCTCACCAATGTTGCCATAAATCTTCCACCACTTCTTATTTTTGCCGCGGCGACATTTTGATGTAACTTTTAGAATGTGGCGGGGCCCTCTGGTTGCCGAATCAAGGTTTCGCCATCTGAGAGCCATCCCGGCGACAGTCCCCTGGGGGCTCGGCGGAATTGTGTCGCACTGGGCGTAGGCGATGTTATACATGCGTTTTGCCTAGTCGCCCGCAATAACAACGTTTGCTCATTTCATCTCACATCTTCTGCCCCACCCTCCGCCGACCGGGGTCCCGTACAAGATCTTCGAGACATAACGGCATTTTTTTTCGGTCTCCGTAATATCCATTTTATCCGTATATTCATATCTTCTTCAGAACACTTTGTCCTCCGACACCCATTCCAATTCTCACATCCAGTTTCAGATATGAAATAGATGTTCGTTAGCACATCTTGGTTATTACTATGGGGCAGTATCGTTTGGGCTGCCACCGCCGAACCGGTCACCCTCCATATCGGTGGAACGTTTCCGATGGAATCTGGCTCCGGCGGATGGGCAGGCGGAGAGGCTTGTCTTCCTGCGGTACAAATGGCATTGGAGGATGTGAACAATAGATTAGATATACTACCCGGTTATGTGCTCAATATGACTAACCATAATTCTCAGGTATGACCGTATATTCTCTGGAATGGGTTTAATAAACATTTTCAGTGCCAACCCGGTCTCGCTATGCAACAATTATACGATTTCCTATATAAACCACCAACAAAACTGATGCTTCTCACCGGATGCAGTCCTGTAACTACAGTAATCGCCGAAGCTGCACCTGTATGGAAACTTGTTGTGCTATCCTACGGAGGCAGTTCACCTGCCTTATCCAACAGAAACCGATTTCCAACACTGTTCAGGACACATCCATCTGCGAACATGCAAAATCCAACTAGGCAAGGCAGAATCAAAACAAAACGTTTTTGAAAATTAATGTTTCAGAATTCACATCATGGAGAAGTTCAAATGGAAACGATTCACAATTTTGATGTCTGTAGAAGAAGTTTTCGTGACGACTGCAAAAGATTTAGAGGTACCGTAATATTTAGATTCTTCGATATATGTATAGTACCAGTCTATACGATATAAAGAAACTTATTTTTCAGTTGCTTTACGATGATTTTAAACATTTTCAGAAGTCTAGACATCGGCTGTCAAATTTCTTAAAGATTTTGCACTCATAGAATTTATGGAAAATTCCAATTTTTTAAAGATTATTGCGGATTTCTGAAAAACGTACCTTTTGGCCCGTTTTTTTCTAAAAATTAGTAAAATGAAAAAATGTGACAAGAACTAAAATGGAAAAACTAGTGTCTTTTGGAAATTTCAGAAATTTTCAAAGTGATCGAAGACTTGAAAGCCGAGATCTAGACTCTTGAAAATGATCAAAATGACCAAAAATCAACTAGAAAATACTATTTTGTCTATCTTATTGATCTGTACTTATGTATTGGTGGTACCGAAACAAAATTTGCGTACAACCAGTGTTTTAGGCCATCGCTAGGAAAAAAGGAATCCGTGTAGACCGACAAAGTTTCTATGGTGACCCGACAGACGCGATGAAAACGCTACAGCGTCAAGATGCTAGAATAATAGTTGGATTATTTTATGTGACAGAAGCCAGGAAGGTTTTGTGTCAGGTAACATCCCAAAATGGGTGTACCAACTTTTAATGGAGTTTTTTCTAGGCCTACCATCATGGCTTGTATGGTCGACGATATGTCTGGTTTTTCATTGGATGGTACGCCGACACCTGGTACTATCCACCGCCGGAAGAGCATTTGAATTGTACGGCGGAGCAGGTTTGCATCATCAAATTGTTTATTATGACCTCCAACAAAAATCTCCGATTTTTAGATGGCCGCTGCTGCTGAATACCATTTCACCACTGAAAGTGTAATGTTGTCCCGTGACAATTTACCAGCAATATCCGACATGACCGGCATGCAATTCCAAGAACGTCTCACTCGCCACTTCCAAAAAGAGACTGCAAATGTTGGAGGGTTTCCAGAAGCTCCGTTAGCATATGACGCTGTCTGGTGAGTCGATTCAATTGAACTCAAAAATTAATGAAAGTTCGAGTTTAGGGCTCTTGCATTGGCATTTAATTGCACTCGCAACAACTTGCCGTCGCACATCCGGCTGGAGAACTTTTCCTATGACAATAAGATTATAGCAGATACCCTGTTTCAATGTGTCAAGAATACTTCTTTCCGAGGGGTGTCTGGAAAAGTGATGTTTTCGGATTCAGGAGATCGTATCGCGAGAACACAGATTGAGCAGATGCAGGGAGGAAAATATAAGATCATGGGGTACTATGACACGACTAGTGGAGAATTGGAGTGGTACAATAAGGAACAGTGGTTGAATGGAAGAGGTCCACCGCCGGATTCAACAGTTATCAAGAAGCATGCAATGACAGTTTCTAACGAAGTGAGATAGGGTTATAATTGTCTCTAGAAAAGATCATTGGATAGTTCAAATTGTGGGAAACTATTTTTTGATGGCTCTTTTTCGCTGCAGGCTGAGATATTAGGTCAAAAAGTTTGCAGAAGACTTGAGGCCTACAGTACCGGTCTTAAACCACAAAAAATCGTTTTTTCAGTTGATTTTTGACGATTTTCAGAAGTCTATAGCTCGACTTCCAGTTTCCGATAGTTTTGAAAATTTTGGAGAGCAAAAAATATATGAAGATTGTGACATTTGCATTCACAAATTTGAGAATTTACAGTTTTTCATATATTTGCTGTTTGCGAAGCTTTTAATCTAGGTGTGTTTTACAACTCCCAAAATTTTCAAAGTGATCGTAAACTTGACAGCCGAGCTCCAGACAAAGAGTCAAAATAGCCGAAAATCGACCGAAAATGTGAATTCCTATATCTCGTGAACCGCTATTGTATTTTTACGAATATTATATATATTCTTTAACTTTTATTTATTATTTTCCTCCAAAACAAGTAAAAAAGAATTTTAGAGTGCAAGAAAAATGTCTTTAAAAGTAGGAAAATCGAGAAAAAACATTTTATTAATAAAAGTATTTCTAGGTTACAGTAATTAAAGACCTTCGGCCACGCAATTCTCTTTCACATGCCCAGTTTTCAAAATATAATTACATTTTTTTCAGTTCTACTACCCCACAATATTCTTCTCCGTTCTCGGAATTCTTGCCTGTATACTTATCTATATCTTTACTCAAAAACATCGCGAACGATTGTGAGTCCATTTTTTCTTCATTTAAAAAAAAATTTCCTCAAATCTACAGAGTGATTTTCCAATCTCAACCAGAATGCAATAATATTCTACTCATCGGGTGCTCTTTATGCCTTTTTTCACTATTCTTGATCGGTCTTCCGTCCGATGACATTTCCGTTCCAGAATCTCTATTTCCATTCCTCTGTCATGTATGCAAAAATTTCAAAGGCACATTTTAAAGAATATTTTAGGCTCGTGTAACTATTCTTCTCTTTGGGTTTACATTTGCTTATGGGTCTATGTTTGCGAAAGTTTGGATTGTTCATCGAATGGGTGCCACAGAAAATCAGCAGCTGGCAAGTCGGCAAAAAGACGAGGTTGGTGAAAATTGAAAATTCCCGATCAAAAATTCTACCTCACCCTCATTTTACCACTTCCCTCTTATCACCATTCCAGTTAAAACCATTATTGAGTAACTTCTCCGAAAAGGTAAGTTTGAGACGGAGGTCCTTGACACTCTGATTAGTGAGAGAGAACCAGCCGGCTTATTTTTAGATCTATTTTTTTGAAACCTATCTCTGTCTTGTGAAGAGATTTCAAGTTGCATCTATCTATGATTTTTCCAACCCCTCCATGTATTTTTTTCCACTTTTTCCATAACCTCATGCAAGATTGATACCCCATATATTGTTTGTGTTCTGGAGACCAAGATTCAAAAAAACATTTTATTCAGTAAAGTCATTAAAGTCATGCTGTAGTATGCTACGGCTGCAAAAATTGGCTGCATGATGGCCCCATCGAGATTTTGTTTCTGTAAAATTCTCACTTCTCAATTTTCATTGATTCTACAGACCCTTATTGATTCTCTCAAATCTAGCACAGCTAAAAATTAATATCTGACAGATGATTAGATTACTTTTTCATATCTCCTCTACATATCTATTAAAATATCCTAACAGGAAGAGAACACCCCGTGGGAAGGTATTCGAACCTTGATATCCACGATGGTCGGTCGACAAGCACTAATGCGCAAATCGTCGGGACAAGCGTACGGTGCACTGCTCGAGAAGCGGAATACGGTTCTAAATCAGGTGCTCTGAAAACACAACAGGAGAACTCTCTTGTTGATTTCTATTTTTTCGGCTGTGAACCACTACTTCTACACCGTTTTGAATGTAGTACTCATGTTTTTCAACTTTTTCTCACACATCACTCACACACACTTTTTTCTCACACTAACTTTTTCATTTACTAACTTTTTTCCTCAGCAATTAACACTCACATCAACACCAATTAACACTGCGTTAACTGTCAAAGCTTCATTTTACAAAACTATAAGATCACAAGTGAACCATCAAATTTGAGCATAAATATCTTGATTCCTAAAACAGGTATTAACATTTGGTCAACAAATCAAATACCGTAAAACCTGTTTTAGAAGGGCCGGCCCTTCTATTTTTCCAAGGCACCTCCGGAGAGCCGTTCTATTAGAGGGGGCCCTTATATTTTTCCGGTCATTTTCCCGTATTTTCTCGACGAAAAATGAGACGATTGTTTGTTAAAAATTCATGAAAATCTGTCAATTTTACCAAAATTTAGGAAAATTTTCATCGAAAAATAGAGTTTCAACAAATTTCTGATAAATTGTGAAATTCCCGAATAATTTTTCACTGAAAACGTACGGAAATTTTATAAATTCAAGTCACATTCTGAAGGGGGTCCTTCTTTACAGGGGGCCCTTCTATTGCGGGGACCCTTCTATTACAGGGGCCCTTCTATTTTTCCAAGCCGCTCCCGAAGGGCCCTTCTATTAGAGGGGCCCTTCTATTAAAGGGGCCTTTCTAATACAGGTTTTACGGTATTTCAGATATCATGATAAATGTATTATCAGTTGACACATTTTTGAAATCTTAGATAGGAATCGAGATAATTCAGTTTAAAGTTGACAAATTGGAAAGTTTGTTATTAAAAGAAATATAATGATTCTCTGACTTCTTCCGTAAAAGATTGATACCTTACAACCTTTAAAAGTAGTCCAAAATTTTTCTATTTATCTGAAATTTTGGGAATATGTTAAATATAAACAGTGCTTCATTTTTGTAATTGACAATGTTTCTGCACAAACCCAATTGAGGGAGATAGGAGTTTTGAAGTTGCACAATTCTCATTTCAGTAATGATTTTAGTATTTACGGCAATTTTTCAGTTAGCATATCTCAGAAAAATGGAAATTGATCAGCAATATTTTGATTACAAATTTTTAATTTGTTTTATGTTTAGCAAATGTTCTAACTTTCCAGATGAACGTTCAAATTCAGAAAATACCGTATTTTCTATAATTGGAGC
This sequence comes from Caenorhabditis nigoni, assembly GCA_027920645.1. NCBI lineage: Eukaryota > Metazoa > Nematoda > Chromadorea > Rhabditida > Rhabditidae > Caenorhabditis > Caenorhabditis nigoni. The sequence goes on from CP115869.1 coordinate 5,454,730, forward strand.
CCACCCAATACTTACATTTTGACCTCAATTACCTAGATTTCTATGAAAGGTATCAGAAATCTGTCAACTGATAAATTATTGGTGGTATTATGATTAATAATTTATCAGTTAACAGATGTTTTATATCTAACATAGGAAAAGAGACAATTGAGGTTGAAGTTGACGTTCTGTGGGGGCATCTATCACAGCAAATGCGGTTTGTAATTTTCTACTAAAATGTCAAAATATGATAACTTTTTGGGCGGTACTAAAACTTGGAAACTTTTTTCTAAATTCGGAAAAGATGATTTCAGATTTTTTACAGATCGTAACACTATCCTTCATGCAAGATACTGTATCTAACATGAATTTTTTTTTAATATTCTGCATGTATCTGTTTGCCTGTGCTACTCTACTAAATCTATCTTCTCTAAAACAAAACTCACTTTGCCTGTATTTTTATTCACTTCTAAAACGTTTTTTTTCAATTCTTTTCTATTTTTCCAACCGCATGGGACAATGTGCGATGATTGCTATACATGCTGATTCCATCCTAGCTAGAAACTAAGCTTACCGTAGTCCCAAAAAATAACCGAAATCATTTTCAGCCAATATCCCCAACGAAATTCTACGTAATCGTCGCAGCACTGACCGTTGTTGACATTTTCGTGTGTTTTGTCTGGATTCTGATCGACCCGCTGCATTTGACCGAGCAGAAATTTCCACTCTTTGTAAGCCAACGTTTTGCCAACATTTCTCTCTGCCAACATTTTTGCAACTTTCTCTTTGTTTACAGACGCCCGCTGATAGTGAAGAAGATGAAATGATAATGCCCGTTTTGCAGCAATGTCAGAGTAATCAACAAGAAGTGTGGATAGGTAGTTGCTGATATACATCAAAAAAAAGTGTTTGTCAATAAACACTTACAGGCATTATAATGGGTTTCAAATGTCTTCTCTTGGTGTTTGGCACGTTTTTGTCCTACGAAACGCGCAATTTGAAGTTAAGGTTTATCAATGATTCAAGATTTGTTGGGTTGGCCATCTACAACGTGGCAGTTATGACACTAGTGACAGCTCCTGTGGTGACACTATTGATTCATGGAAAAGTAGACGCCAATTTCGCATTCATCTCCCTTACAGGTTCATAAATCATAGTTCCAGAAGAGAATTATATTCAACAAGTCTAAACTTTCAGTTCTAATCTGCACTTACATCTCTGTAGGATTAATATATGGCCCCAAGATCCGCCATATAATAAAAGTACCTCCAAGTGCTGATGAAGTTCAACAAAATGGGAACACTGGTCCCGCTGTGATGTCGAAAGTAGATCAAAAACGATATGATATGTTGAGGAAGGAAAATGAAACTCTGCAAAAACAAATTGAAGAGGTTTGAATTAGTTTACACAGTACTTCAGATGAAATGTAGAAAAACGTAATTCTCAGTTGGTTTTAGAAACTTTCAGGAGTCTAGAGCTCGACTGATAATGTTGCGATCACTTTGAAAATTTTGGAGATTGTAAAACAAACCTATATTAAGAATTTTGCTTATACAGAATTTTTCCAAAATTCCTTGTTGTTCCGATATTTGCCGATTTCTGATAGACACATTTGTTGCCCCGGTTTTTTACCACTAACTGGATTTTCAGAAATCTGTAAATAGCTGAAAATCTAGGAAGTTTAGAAACTGAAAATCTAGGAAGTTTAGAAAGTTTAGAAAAGAGGTCAAAACAGCCAGTAATCCACTGAAAAACACATTATTTTATGTCTTATTGACCGGTTCTGTTCATAATTCAAAAATTGTTCCATCATTTTCAGAAAGAACGAAAAATCCACGAATGTCGAGAACGATTAGAACAATTAACGATGAATTCCGAAACGGAAGACATGAATGCTCAACTGCTAAGTGGTAGCAATAAACAGCTAGCAGGTACAGTATTCGAATTCTCGGGCATTTTTTCTCAATTTCGGGGAATTTCAGAGGACAACATGACATACTCCACAGCTACCACATTAACCACTACGATACCATTGATAGATTTGCAATTAAATGGAACGCATCCGGGTATTTTTTTTTTTAGTCGAAAACGTTTTTTGAAAATATTTGATATTTGCAGGTCAAATATATGAAAATGACAATGACGATGATTGCTCTTCAACGTCATCTGATGAAATACTTTTATGAGATACTGTATTTCTTATGTATATTGTGTAAAATTTGTGATTTTGGTGAAGATTGTGTCATTTTGCCCCCCTCTCGCCGCCTGCCATCCAGCATTCTTTCACCCCTTTTTCTTCCATTTATTGTCTGTTTTTTTTCTAGAGGATCTCACTTTTTTCTTTTGCCCAGTCCTGTCTTTTAGTCTTTTTTTTCTCACTGCTATGAATGATTCAGACACTTATTTACTGTCAGTTTTCTTTTTGTTGGTGGTTTTCCGATTTCTGATCACCAATCAAATCAAATCATTACACATTCAGAAAATGGAGAAGGAGAAGAAAAAGGTGTGGCTGAAGAGTAATCGTTATTTGGAGCGAAATCTTCAGCCCGAGAAGAAAGACCCCATTTTTCATTCAGCGGTACAGATATTTATAAGTAGCTGCAGCAAAAAAGACGGAGTAAAAAAGTACAACACTCCCAAGTGGTAGCGTCTGTGACCTCGATTAACATCGGAAAGTTTGATCATTCTGTTTTTGGAATCGTCAAGTTTTTTACGAATGTTTGTTGACACCATTTTATGACTGTCATCGAACATTTGAAATTGGATGGGAATGTTTGATGTCAACATTTTCGGAAATGAACAAATTTTGAAATTGTTGGGAAATTGAAGCAAGATTGTAGACTATAATTTTAAAATTATGACGTTTTTCAAGATATCGGAAATTACGCTAAACAAAAGAACCTTAAGATCTGAATACATCTCTTACAGTACATATCTCTTACGGTATTAGGTTGGCCGGTAAGTAACTGTCCGTTTTTTGATTTGTGAATAACACAAAAACCAGACTAATTCAAGTATGGCAGTATGTACCGTCGTGGTCCACAACATGTTGCCAACATTCAGGTAACCTGTGGATACCATACCTCCAACAGCCAGATAGCTGTGAATCAAAGAAGTCCCAAAAAGCAGTTTTTATCTCATCGACAGTGTTGAATTATTTTCCCTCCGGGTGGCGTTGTATATCTCCGAATATCCAATAATAAAAGAACCAAGTCAGGAGTTTAAGGAACGTGAAGCGCTATGCAGCTAAGGCTTGTCTCACGAAAAGGCAAGTAAGTCCTGGACCGCTTTAGCTGGACGGTTCTCCTATGCGCCCCTTAAATTCCTGATTTGGCCCTTTCATTATTGGTTATTAGGAAATATGCAACGTCATCTGGAGGGAAATTATTAAACACTGAAAATGAGATAAAATCTTGACTGAAAAAATACTTTGAGTCGCGGCCAGCTGGCTTTTCGAGGGATGGTATCCAGAAGTTACCTGAATGTTGTCAACATGTCGCTGACCACGACAGTACATACTGGAAATCTTGGATTAATCTCGTTTTTGTGTTATTCGCGAATCAAAAAATGGCCAGTTACTTTCCGGCCAACCTAATACTTTTGATATGAAAAACATTTTCTCACGTCTTGAAAAGAGTCAAAGCTCCACAGATTAACCCCAGTTGACACAATTTATCCCAGGTCTTGCTAGGAATTTATTCTAGATCTTGCTAGCAAAATTTCTAATACAAACTTCAACATTTTGTTGATGAACCACAATTGAAATTTTTGCTAGGAATCGAATCGAAATGATAAAAAATTTCTAGTGATAGACGTTTTCATAACTGATTTTACAGTATACATTTTTGTTAGCACATGCACAGTTTTCAGAAAAAAAAATCTGTACTCAAGAATCTCAATTCTTATCCACCATTCGCAGCATCTCGTACCGTGAAAGCTGTAGAAAAGTTAATTTTTAGTGCTCGTTTTAGGATTCAAAAAGTGGTCGAATGTGGTAAATTGATATTATTAGGTTGGCCGGAAAGTAACTGTTCATTTTTTGTTTCGCGAATAACACAAAAACGAGATTAATCCAAGATTGACATTATGTACCGTCGTGGTCCAAAACATGTTGCCAACATTCAGGTAACTTGTGGATACCATCGCTCCAACAGCCAGCTAGCTGCGAATCATTATATTTTGCATTGCAGTTTTTTATCTCATCTTCAGTGTAAATTATTTTTCCTCCCGACTGCGTTGCATATCTCCGAATAACCAATAATAGAAGCGCCAAATCAGGAGTTTAAGGGGCGCAAAGAAAAACCGTCCAACTAAAGCGGCCCAGGACTTACTTGACTTTCCGTGAGACATAGGATCTTGAGGTAATTGATTCAGTTAATTCAGTCCTAAGCCGCCTTAGCTGCATAGCGCTTCACGTTCTTTAAACTCCTGACTTGGCTCTTTCATTTTTGGTTATTTGGATAATACAATGCCACCCGGAGGGAAAATAATTTAACACTGTCGATGAAATAAAAACTGCTTTACTGTCAATCTTGAATTAGTCCGGTTTTTGTGTTATTCACGAATCAGAAAAAGGACAGTTACTTTCCGGCCAACCTAATATGATAAACGATTTATCAATTGGCAAACTTTTGATGGGAATCAATGCTCTTCCTACTTTTCAAAAAAGAAGAAATCACTGTTTACGAAAATTGCAACTAACATAAGCATTTTCAAGAAATTTGTTGAAATATAGTCAATACGGTAATTTTCATGTTAAAAATCAATAATAAATTTTGTAACAGAAGTTATATGTTGGATATCTGTGATTTTAATTGTTAGCACTTTTGATTTTTTAATCCGAATATGACATTTTGGAAACTTTGGGGAATTTTCGTTTTGTTGAAAATATGCATACTATCAAATGCCAATAACAACTTTTCTCTATATGATTATTTATATTTCCCGATATTTCAGAAAACTTGTGCTCCACCACCACCCCATAAACAACTTATCGAGAAAAATGACGAATTTCTTTATCTTATGAAAAAAAATCAAAGAAAAGAGAAATAAAACCAACATCGATTGCTTCCAACCACCATAAAGTACTAGAGCAAACATTTTTGCGGCTCCAAACAGTTCGCGCGTTCCAAAATCCTGAAAATTTCGGTTCTCCGAGAAAGTGAAAAGAAAGAGAACGACAAACAAGTTGCATTCTTTTTTCTCTTTTACCCTGAACCCAATCTTTCTCTCAACACACACATACTCGAGGTTTTTGATCTGGGAGAAAAAAAGAAACTCACCCGGCCGATTTTTTGTTACTAGTTCTTCTCTAACCTTTAACTAAATTCACTCATCACTGTTCAAAGATGGAGGACTACATGTTCGGGGTGGCAGTGAAGGTAGCCGTTGTCAAAAACTGTGTATGCAACCAGCTAACCACACTGCCTCACGACCATGAGTGCTTTTACAGGAATAGTATAGTTAAAATAATGAAATAGTAGTAGTTGGGAGGGAAAGGAAGAAGCCTGATAGCAGAAAAGATGGCAAAAATGGCATGGGTGGGCGTGTCGCTGCTAGGAAACGAGCACGAGGAAAGAGGCGTCATCTGAATAATAATAATAATAATAATAATTAATATTTGAAAAACAAAAAAAAAGAAAAGCTTTATTTCAGCTATACGATGTCTAGACCATGATGCGCTTGGTGTTTTTTATACTTTTAGAACTGAGAACAAAAACTGGAAGACATTAAGAAAACCAACCGGAGGAGAGACTTTCATTAATGTGAAATGGGAAGACTCACATATTCTGGACGATTCTGTGGGGACAAAAGCAAAAGAAAAGACAACACAACTGAAAAAAGAAAAAACTGAAAACACAGGGTCAGTGCCTCCTGCCTGCTGTTTTTGTTTTCATTTCAGTGTGGGTCTCTGGTCCATGTTCGCTCGTCTCTTCATCAACAAAATACACTGGATCGCAACAAAACCCCATGACGATAGAAAAAGAAAAAAAACTCAATTTTGAGGTAACACACCATTCGGCAGAGGGGGGAGGTTGAAAAAAAAGTTTTGATGACTAAACTTCTCGACCGAGGAGTTCGCCACCAGTTGACCGGCCACGAGTTTCTGGTCGCATGCAAAAAGTACATTGTTGGGGGTCTTGTGATAGGGAGGAGACCTCGAGATGGATGGGATGATGTCTAAATTGGATGTCATTTATTATCTGGTATCAGTGACACCGGATTTCGAAATTGGGTGAATAGAATTATCACTTGCGTTGAAAGAAGGTTACTGTAGATGTAACGTTCTTTCTGGTCATATATAGGGTAAAATCCACAAATCTACCAGAAGCTCTGGAGCTCAAAATAAAGCAATTTGCATTTCGAAAAATTTCAAAAACTAGATTTTTCTAAAAATTTGTCAAATGTTGTCATCATGGGGTTTTCACGTGCTCCATTTCAAAATGTTCCCTCAAAAATAATCATTGAAACCAAAATTTTACCATTGAACATTTGTGACATTCCGGGTTAACAAGAAGACTCCAAATAATATAAGATTGATGAGTTAAGCTATTAAAAATATGGTACTGTGCTAGGAAATGAAAAAAACTGTATCTTTCAGTTGATTCGCGGCCATATGGACCATTATCAGGAGTCTGGAGTTCGGCTGTCAGGATGCTGATGACTTTGGAAATTTTGAATAGCTTAAAACAGACCTAGATGGAAAACTTACCATTCACAGAATTTTTGAAAAATTCTAGCTTTTTAGCTTTTTACTGATTTTTGAAAGCTATTTCTTTCCTCTGTTTAGACTGGAAGCGTGAAAAAACATGTTTCCTCTAGAAATCGCGAAATAGCTGAAAATTTGAGAAACTTCAAAACATTGTTACAAAGTTTGCAATCTCGGTCTGTTTTACATTCTCTAGAGTGTTTCAAGTGATCGGAAAGTTAGCAGCCGAGCTCCGGACTACTTAAGATAGTCAAAATTGCCGAAAATCAACTGAAAATACTTTTTGGAGTTGATTTTGAAAAGTAGTGTATTTCAACAAAGCTTTCTACATTCTTAACCGAAAAGTTAGGGTTACTGTAGAAGCAATGAACCAGTTCATTTCAAGTTTGATGCTTGATCACTCTGAACACTCACACTCGACACAAAATTGAAAAATGTGGCGGGGAAGTTGGTAGGCAAGGTTGTTGGGAAGGGAGGACGAAAATGAGAGTGATCAAAAACAAGGAAACATTTTTTTGTTGTGTTTGAGGCGGGGTTCTCACCCTGTTCGCTATGTGTATGTTGTTGCGCCCACTCTTCATCTTTTTTTTCTCTCTCTCTTTCGCTCACGGTCGCCCCTCCCTATTTTTTCATTCATCTTCCTATCTTGTCGTGTCTTTCTATCTAACTGAAATTTTTTTGCCGATGTGCCCCACTAACATCACATAAACAGAAATGGAAAAGGAAACACCCCGAGGGCACCAAAGATAGCACAAACAGAAAAGAAATTTCGATAGAAGAGTTACAGTACTTGAAGAGAAAAAGACTCTGGAATAGAATCTGGAATAACCAATTTAGGGGAAAGCCAAAAAAATGCCATCGCACTGTTCAAACACTAGAAATCAAGTGTGCGGGCGGCACAGAGACGCAACTTTTTTCCTTCCTCTTGCTACTCCTAGTTTGTTGCCATCGCCGCCGCGCCATCGCTCTAAAAATTGGCCGTCTTCTCTAGAAAAAAAGAAGAGAACTTGTGTGTTCCTAACCTCCCGGAGAGTGACAGTGTCCCCGCCCCAACTCACGTGCCACCAGAAGCTTGGTCATCTCATGGACGTGGTGCTCACGCTTTGGCACATTTGGCGCCCCGAAAAGAACCAATGCAAAAAGACCTCATGACGGATACTGAAGAGAACCGAGAGCGGCAAAGAATATTTGTGTCGTGTGATGTTCGCTTTTTGTGACATTGAGTCATTCAGCGAAAGGCCACAGGGGGTTTGTGGAGTTTTCTGGAATGTTGACAATGAATTCAGAACTTCGTCATTGAATCACATCATTTTTTTCTTTTTTTTTTGACATGCAAATCCTAGGACTTGACCCCTCTAACTAACCATACATTTCGCAACTTTTCTGGATTGTTCAAATTGTTCTGAACAGCTGACTTGTGCTCCGGAAGGCGAAACTAACAAAGGCTCTTTCAAAAAAGATCCACAAAATGTCACTTGACCCACGTGATCGTATTTCAAATAAACATGGAACACCAAAGACGAATTTTTCTGGCATATTTGGGTATTTCTGGCAGAAAATGGCAAAACATAAAATGGGAAGAATGAACTCATCAGAGGTGCGAAATGGGGGAATGAATGAATTGGAAATGAAAAGACAACAATGCAAAACGCCTCTCCCTCTCTGTTTCTCTGTCGTTTTCCAAATTAGGCTCCACCTCTCTCTCTTTCGGGAGACCAATTGAATATACTGTTTGGGTGTGGTCGCTGTGCGACAGTGATTAATCGCTGGAGGACTGCTTTTAGGGAAGAAAAAAGAGGAGATAAAGATAATTCATGTTCTGATTTTTGTTCGCAAGGTCATTAGGGCAGTGTGTTTCATCGTGTTCGAAAAATAGAGGGCTGGTTTTTGATGGGCTACGAGATTGCAGGAAAAAAAGCTGAAAAAGACGTCACAACAAAAAAGAAAAAAAAACATATTCCCTTGGTATCAATCCATAACAAAAAAAAAGCGACAAAACACGAAAAACGAGGTAATCCTAATCCGAAATCTCACTGCTCAAATATACACGAATTCCCAATACGTTTTTTGACTTATATTATATGTGAGATGCGCCAAAAAACAAATATCTAATAACAAATATCACTTTTTCTAAGAAAAAAACCGTTTATTATTTCTTCATCGCGTTTTTGATCAAAAATCGAAATATCCGCAAGCAATAGGAGCAAATATTAGAAAGGGAAGAAGGAGGAAAAGGAAGAAGAAGCAAAAAGGTTTCAATATTGGTTTCATATATTTAATTTTTAATTGGTCTTTATTTTCAAGACTTCCTTCTTTTTCAAATACTAAACATTCCACCAGATCTTAATATTTTGGGATTTCAAACGCCACATGTGCGTTACAAATCGTATTACTATAATGTATTCGATTAATCCCGTCGTAAAAAAGTGAAAAATAATAAAAATCCGAGATCATAAAATTTTGGAATAGCTTTTGTTCTCTCCCTCTGCAACCTGCGATATACATTTGAGTAAGTAGGAGTCCTGAGTAAATAAAAGTTTTGTGTCCTCAACTAAAAAAGTGTTTCGTTTTTTTTTTGCGTCTATCTCTCAACAAAAAAGTGCGAAGAAATTGACTTTCTCTATCAATTTCCGTTGGTACTGGTTGCTCGGAAACTTTTTGAGCTCATTTTGTTTTGTCTTGATTGTTTTCGATGACGATTTTGAGAGTGTTTGCGGGAAGATTTTTCGTAATATTCGTTTTGAAAGATTTTTAATTTTATAACATTTGTGTTCATTAATTTGTCAACCGGGCGAAAATTTTTCAGCCAATGTATATTTTCTTCTTTCAATTTTTTCTTTTGAAAAATTGCATTCATTTATTTTTTGAGGGTTCGTTAATTTGCAATTCGATTTTTCCTCTTGGACTTTTTCTGTGCTTTTGAATTGACCATTTTGGATGGAAAGTTTAATTTTTCTTTGTACAAAGTGAGTGTTCAAAAAATCGAGTTTGAGTTCCATTATCTCGGTTAGTACAATAGATATCAAAATTTTGTCAACTAATGAAATGTTGATGATAATATGTTAAAAATTTCATCAGTTGATAGTTTTTTGATTTCTTTCGAAGAAACCGAGATAATCGAGCTCAAAGTTGGTAAAAGCTCATATCGTATTAGGTTGGTCCATACGTTTCTTTCGATTTTGGTCAAATATTTTATCACATTTTTCTCAGAGCGGAAGGGGCTAGATTGATGAAAGTAATGTCCATGAACATTGATAGTTGTCTGGCAACGCTCCGGTAATTTCTTGATCCCATCAACCCAGAACGAGGAGGGCTGCGATTGGAAAAGTGAATGGACTCCTTTTTGAAGTCATCTTTTCAAGCGAAGTCTTTTCTATCACGATGGTGCTTTAGAGTCTCGAACGACTATCCATCCGAAAGGACAAGGTTCGGAGAATACGAAGGGTGCAAAAGAATAGTCCAGCCAAACGACATGAGTTTTTGGCTGACTCCTCTGATGCCAGGCGATGTCGTACTGTTGTTTTGGAAGTAAACCTTTGTCTTTTCTCTTTGTTTCGATTCGAATGCCAGATTCAATTTCTCTAATTATGAACTATTAATGGCGGCCATTATATTGGTATATTCATCTAGAAGCTCCCAGTTTTCATCACTTCGACAGACCATCAAACATATAGCATACCCTTTTTCACGGGAAATTTAGGTTTCGGAACGTCCAGAGCTAAATGTTCTTCGGCAATCAACTGACTCTTCTGCACATTGAAAGAGTAACTTACCCGCTTCTCATCTAAAGTAATTAGATCGTTCACCCAACTGAAAATGTCACGAAATGATAGGAGAAACATGCCCATGTCTACATGGCGACCCATATCATCATCCTTCCAAGCATAGGTTACAAATCGACCAAATTTTTGACACAGCAAAGAGACCTCAACCCAATCACAGTACTTTTTTGACTAACTGACAATGCATTTGACATTTTACAAAAGGTTTGAAGCGGATCGGTTTCAATAGGATTCTTCAATAGGTCCAAGTCCAACTTTCGGACCAAGCTTCGTCTTCCAGCCCAAAATGTTTGGATTCAAGTCGATGAGTCTAATGCTTGGTGGTAGGAGTAGTAAGAGATCTCCCTCAATCTATTTCTTTTATTTTCTTATGGATAACATCTCTCGTTTAACCAGGAAGAAAAAAAACAAAACGCCGTTTTGAAAGAGTTGACGGTAAGGACCGAAAGCCAGCAACATGCTCGCGAACCACAAGTAGGAGAAAGAAGACAAAGTGTGTACAGAAAGTCCATGAGATACTCTATCAAACCAAAAAACATCCACCAAGAAAAATAGTCTCACTGGCCAGATATGAATTTTCAAAGTTGAGCATTCAAAATCGAAAGAAACTTATGGACCAACCTAATATTTGACTACTTCAAGCTGAATTATCTCGGTTGATATGAGAGATATCAAAACTGTGTCAACTGATGAAAAGCTGGCAAAAATTTGACAAATAATTTTCAAGTTAACAATTTTTTGATTTCTTTTGAAGTAACCGAGATAATTGAGCTAAAATTGCACGCGTAGGAAAAGCTTACCAGACAGTAATTTTTTCCTGAGAAAATGTTGATAACTTTTTTTCCCAAAAATGCTGTGAAATTCGAATTTTTCGCGGTCTGTTAAACACATTTATTGTACTCTCTTAGAATTTCTCCGATCTTTCAAGTTTGAACCCATTTATCTCATTCCCTGTTGAAGATATCCAAAAGTGGTAAGCTGACAAAATATTCATTATAATACCGGAATTGTTCTGTTAGTTGACCGTTTTTAGGTTTATTCCACAGGAACCGAGATAAATTGTTTCAAACTCGTAAGCGTGAGGTTCTTACAATAAAGTTTAAGGTTGTTAATTTTTCTTGACTTAAAAACTTCTGATTCTGACCCCGCCAGGTGCAATTATATGATTCTAACATCCTTCTGATCAATATCTAACCAATCTAGTTGTCAAACCAGGTACAAAGTGATTTGCACTTGTCACAAAACTAAAACACACATTTTTTCTTTCCAATCCAATACTGCACCCAGAGTCCAATGGACCCGTGAGAGAGAGTGCTGATGGAATGAGGAACCTTTTACCCTCATCTTCTTCTTCTATTTCACAACTGGTGCCACATAAATCATTGTCATATACTGGAAGAAGCCTGAGCAGCCGAAAAAAATTTGAGAGAGTCCCTGCTGACTTCTAGTGTAAAGAATGAGAGTCTCCTCAGAAAGAGGTGCTATCTCTTCGGAGGATCGCTTTTCTTTTTACCTCCCTCACCTTGAAATTTGCTCTTTTACTGCTTATGAGAAGAAGAAAATTTTATTTTATTTCTTCTTTTTGTTTCTAGCCGGGAACACTTAGTTTTGTTTTATAAACGTTTTTGAAAATGTTTTTTTCTTGTGGTGCCCTTCTCATGTACCACACAAACACACGTATTCATAATATTCTTTTTTGCAAAGAAGAAAAAAAGCAATAGCAGCAGATTTTCCTTTCTTCTCACCATCGACTTTTGTGCACTTCCCTTTCTTCTGCCGCGTCTCACTGCTCCAGAAAAGAAGCACTCAGAGTTTCCGCCTACTTGAATGAAGAAAATTTCAATAGGGAGCAAAGCAAGTTCATTTCAAATTCTTTGAACCGTATGCAAACAACATTCACCAAAGAATTTTGTGTGTGCATTTTGTTTTAGAAAAATCCTCGGATTTAGAAATTCCATTTCCTATGCGCAGGGCTGAAATCTCATAAAATCCTTCTTTTCAGCTGGCACACAAACCGATTAATTGCCACGACACGAGTAAGAGGGTTTCAATGTCCTCCGCCGCTCGGCATTCTCATTTTCGTTTCTATCCGCTTTCCATCTCATTTTTTCGGTCAAAGCCCCTCGTCTTCTCCCGTTTTTTCTTCTTCCTTCTTCTTCTTAACCCCCCAACAGCATAAATGGAAAATGTGTCCGTCAACTTCTTCTTGAGTTCATACATCGTATATTTTTCCTGAATTTCAAAAGATAAACTATTTTCAGAACCTCCAATGTATCAATGAACAACCAAACGGGAAAACTTAGGCGCAATAAGGCCACAACGTTTGAATCTCCGAGCATTCCAAAAGGTGAGGGAGGATTTGAAATTTGAACAGCTGTCTTTTTTGGAGTCGACCAAAAAAAATCTGCAAAATTTTGCAATGATAACGAAATCAGAAAAAAAAGCTAATACATGAATAATGGATTAGTTGGTGTAACAGTGGTGTTTCAAACATCCGGTAGATCAAAAGATCAAAAAATGATCAAGACATAAAATTTTTCAACGAAAAAAAAAATTAAAAAACCTTTTTTTGAAAAGCTGTATTCAGAAAATTGAAAGGAAATGAAAAATCGTATCAAATTTTCAAAATTTTTTTTGAATCGATTCTATAATTTTCGATAAATTTTTGGGAAGAATCGATATGAAATTTCAATTTTTTTTCTTCAAACTTTAAGTTAGTTTTTTTTCACTATATAGAATTTTAACTTTTTCTCTGGAATTTTTTGAAACTTTTTTCAAACATTATGTATTAAAACAATTGGTAGAAATGGACGAAGTTGCGGTTCTGAACATTGTTAAACTTTTTTCCGAATCAAATATTTCAAAAATATTTGAAAAAAATTAGGATCGTATGTTTTACCTGGTTTTTTCATACCTTTTCAGGCTTATCCAATTTGATTCGGATATTTTCCCATTAACCCGGAATATTACATATTCTAGAGTATTCTGCAACATATTTATTCATTTCCTGCTAACGAAAAAAAATCTGCAAGAAAAAAACTTCATTACTTCTTCTCGCAGCTCATATTTCTACATTTTTCTTCAGCATTCTTCGATCTCCAGCATCATTTCATATTCAGCAAGAAAAAAGCGCCCGTAGATGGCATCGAAGCTATTCAGCGAGATGGAGCAGCAATAAGGTTTGGCTTTGATCATGTAAAAAATGTGTTATAGTGTTTTTTTTCAGTGAGCACGCCGTCGTCAAATATGCCAACGATGAGCGGCCAGATGAAAAAGAAAAACAAGATCTCGAAAATATGTTCAAAACGGTTTTAAGGATAGGAGTTCGTGAGTAATCTTATTTTAAAGGAAGGTTTTCCAATTTCAAATTATACTTTTTTCCAGAAAACTCTGACATAGTTTATACACATCTTCTACAACTATCACAATGCTACGAGGCAATGGCTAGAAATAACAAACTTATCGTTTTCACAAACGACATATCTGTAAGAAAGGCGTTTAATGGATTGATTTATAATTGTGAGAAGAGTTAAACCTTGAAAATAAGAGGAAACAAACGAGTTTCAGGTATGCGAACAGGTTTAGTGGCTGACTCGAAAACATTGGAGATTACTGGCGTATTATCGGTCACCGATTTTATAATGGTAATTGCTTTTGTTTTTTTTTTGAGTCAATTTGCAATGTTTTAGGTCCTCATGATGTTGTGGAAGTATCGTGAGAATCTCGACGAGCTTAAAGGCACACCGCTTAGCCATGAGGATTTCCGGCAGATGGACATTGCTTACATGCCGATTTCGAGATGGAAAGGTGGGATTAGAACTCGTGTTTTTGAGAAAAAGGGGAATTTCAATTTATTTCACTTCAGGATGTCTTGAAATGAAAGGGCAGTTGAAGCCATTCATCAACATTGGATTGAAAGAGAGCATATTTCGGGCCGTCGAGCTGCTCACCAAACATAGAATTCATCGGTTGCCGGTGATGGATGAGAATACGGGGGATTGTGCATACATTCTGACGCATCGGAGAATACTACACTACTTATGGAAACATGTATGTGTTTTCGTATTTTTTCAAATTTAAAAAAGTAAAAGTTGATGCTATGGTCTCAAAATGTAATTGAAAATAAAAAGTATAATAGAACCTAGACCTGAACTTTGAACTTTGAACTCAATTATCTCGGTTTCTATACGAGATATCAAAAATTTGTCAACTGATAAAATAATGACGATATTATGAAAAAGAATGCAACGGTTGACATAAGATTGATATTGTCTAATTGAAGCAACATAATTGAACTTCAAGAAATCTCAAAGAATGGGCTTCTATTAGAGCAAATACAGTACTATGATCTGAAAGCAGATAAATTTCAAAAGTGTCTAAAAATTTTATTATCACAGTTTTTGAATAATTCGAAGTTATAGAAAGCACTAAAAAAAAAGCAAAGGTATATGTATCAGATGTGCACCACTTACTCAAACTTTGAGCTCAAATATCTCAACTTCATCAAATTAAATCAACAAATTTGTCAACTGATAAAATGTTTTACATTATATCACTAACTATTTGTACTTAACAGATTTTTGATATCTCATACAAAGATGGAGATATTCAATGCTGAAAAAAAGGAAGAGATAGCGCCCTATTATATGATTTATGACGTTCATCCTGATGATATTTGCTGAATAACATGTGATATAGCCCGCTTTCAAATTTGAAACAATTTGTCTCGATTTCTGTCGAAGATATAAAAAAAAGTGGTCAACTGAAAAAACGTAACATTTGATTTATTTTTATATCTTTCATTAGGGCCAAGAAATATTAAAATATTATTTAAAATTTGACAGTGTGAGGGCCATGGATACAGCTTTTACAGAATGTGATAGCATTCAGCTTGAATTTTACATTTTCTACAATTTTCAGATATTTTCCGTAAAATCTTTTTTCAAATTTTTGATTTCAGTGCGCTCTTCTCCCTAAACCCGAATGTTTGAGTCAACGAGTGGTAGACCTGGAGATGGGAACGTGGAAAAACTTGCTTTATGTTAGTCGAAGGTCCATTTTAGCAACAAAAAACACAATAACAAAATTTCAGGCCGACGAACAAACACCATTGATAGATTGCCTGGACATGCTGATTGACAATCATATCAGCGGAATTCCAATTGTCGAGAAACACACCTTGAAGGTAAAACTGAAAAACTTGTTTCCTATTTTTAATGAAATTCGATTAGGTCAAAGAAGTGTACACAAGGTTTGATGCTGCTTCAGCTGCCTTCTCGGATCATATTGACCTCAGTGTTACCGTAACCCGAGCGATTCAGGAAAGAGATTACCAATGTGTAAGTGACTTGCTAGTTAGACTTTTTTAATTCTCGGAATTTTAGGGAATCCGCCGCGATGCTGTGGTTACTGCTCACTATACAACAACCCTCTGGTCTCTTATTGAGATTTTTATAGACAAAAATGTACATCGGATATTTATGGTGGATGATAAAACGATTCTGAAGGGAATCATCTCCTTGTCCGATGTAATTGAATTCCTGGTTCTCCGTCCTTCAAGACAAACAGCTAATGGAAATAATAAGTGATTAAAAGAGCGACTCTGTGACATAATGTATAATGATTCATCTCAATTTTGAATTTTGCTTTAATTTGTGATTGACTTACTTTTCCTACCGTAAAACCTGTACTAGAGAAGCTCACCGACTTTTAACTTTGAGCCACTTTATCTCGGTTTTCGTCAAAGATATGAAAATTCTTCAACTGATAAATTGGTAATCATGATATCACAAATATTTTATCAGTTGACATGTTTTTGATGTCTCGCATGAGAATCGAGATAATTGAGCTCAAACTTGATAGTGCTGGCGCCGTCTTTTATATGTTTTACGGTAACTTCTATCATTCTAGCTTTAACTTTTTCTAGCATAATACAATTTTTTGGATTTTTTTCCACTTCAATCAAAAAAAAAAACCATC
Source organism: Caenorhabditis nigoni (assembly GCA_027920645.1). Classification (NCBI taxonomy): domain Eukaryota; kingdom Metazoa; phylum Nematoda; class Chromadorea; order Rhabditida; family Rhabditidae; genus Caenorhabditis; species Caenorhabditis nigoni. The sequence continues at coordinate 5,471,179 of CP115869.1, forward strand.
CAGTAAAATGAAGCTGATGTTATCCGGGTACAAAGAAATCTAACTATGCAAGTCGCCGAGTTCAACCTCAAAACGTGATCTCGACTGACATGAGTACACAATTGGTATGTACTACAAACTATTTGCTTTTGTGAAGGAAAAGAAACTACACGGAATAGGATGATACGCTTTTTGACACCCCGGGGCGGCCCAAAACTGACAGCTTAACCCATCTTCCGTATCGGGGGAAAAGCTCGCAAAACCATTCTCACTCTTGAACAACACACCATGCTCGCTTTAATTCCGCTAGCTCTACTTCAGACAGTCAATGGTACAGTATCCGGTTGGTTTTCGATTCCAAACTTGCCTTTTTTGTTTCCAGCAATAGGATATATTCCTCTAGAAACTAATAGTCTGATGCGAAATGTTGTGGGATATGGGTCCACTTGTGATGCTCAAGCTGAGAACAAGATTGCTCAATGCTCGGAGGAACTGACGAATATGGGAGTTTTCAGTGCGTTGGGAGGGAAACAAGCAACACTTTCTGATATGAAAACCCACTCGCAAATTCATTTCGTCCAGATGTGTGGGTGAGTTGTTCTAGTGGGGAACTTGAACCAAAACAAAAAATGTATCCTTCCAGAGCCTACCAAAGATTCAACAACTGCTTAGGTGGAAGTTACATCAAACAAGCTTGTTACCCTCATGAGCCTTTGAAATCCCGCTACTCGGTGGTGGATTCAGTGTTGGAATATGTTTGTGGAGAGGGATATCAATGTGAGAAACTAAAATTGTAAATTTAGATGACTGAACTTTTTTAGCCATGTTGAATAACTGGAACTGCTACTTGTCGGTTGCTGATAGCAGAGAGATTGCAATGTGTGAAGCGAGTTTCACACAATTGGCAAAGAACACCGAGCAAATGTACAATGATTATTCGTCGGGAGCTGGCGCTTGTTTGTGAGTAATTTGACGGATTCTAGTGGTCATATACAGTAATCTAATTAAAAAAAAATAGAGTACTAGGAAACTTTGCATTCACAGAATTTTTTGAAAATTCTTAATTTAAAGCTTTTCGCCAATGTCTGAACAACACATTTTCTTAGCATTTTTTTGAACTGAAAGTGTTCAAAATAGTGTGTTTCAGAAATCGGCAATTAGCGGAAAAGTAGGAAAATTTTCAAATTGATTGGAAACATGCGACTCGCAAGCTCCAGACTTCTAAAAGTGGTCAGAAGAGCCGAAACGGCAGAAGCTTAACTGAAAAATACGTTTTCGTATCTTTTATTGATCGGTACTCTATGTACAGAATTCCGTGTCAGCCACCTTTAACGAGTTCTAGTGGTCATTTACAGTAATGACAGCAGTTTTATAACCATCAATAAATTAATTTACAGTGCCCTTCAATCATACACCGACTGTATCCGTCCTGCAATCGAAACAACATGTGGCCTGGGATCCTTCCTGACCGTTATTCAAGCCGTCGAACGACCCATACAAATCTATCTTCCATTTTGCACATTATCCTCTTCCATGATCTCTTTCCTTCCCTCAATTGTAATTTCTCTCTTCCTTTTTATGTTTTATTTGTAAGAAATTCCATTATAGCTACCCAAATTCAATTATATTCAACTCCCTCACCTGCATACATGTATAAACAATTGAATCTCTCTTTGGGGAAAGCGTTTCCTTCTTTATTTCTATGCGTGCTCTCTATATGCGTCGTTTGGTTGCCAGGGAAACGCAACGCTTGTTTTCCCTGGGGGTACTCTGACGAAGCGCACATATAGCGAACGCTTTTCGTATTGGCATATAGCACAATGCAGCAAAACTCGTTTCGTGAAAACGATGACGACGATTTCTATGGTGGCTTTGATTCCTACAATCAGGCGTATGATATTGAGGTATTTTTTGAAAGATTTTTTATTTTGTATTTGAGGGTAGTAATTACATGCTGAAAGTTTTAGAGTATCACACAAAACCCTCAATTCCAACAAGCTGTTGCTCGATCCAGTCATGGGAGGCGTCCAGTAAGTTTAGTTAGTTGTTTTGTGGGGATTTTTTTTTTGAATTATAGGGTTAGAGTTTAGCACTGTACAAGGATTTTTTCACTTATTTTTTGAAATTCGAAGTTTTTTTTTGAGTTATGGATGCGTCCGAACAGAATGTTTCATTTCAAAACGTGTCCTATGATATCCCATTCATTTTTAGATACGAAAAATGAAAATTTAATTCTTTAATTTTTTCAAAACTTTTTTTTTTCAAACTGAATAATTTTTTCTCATAACAACCAGTGACAATTTTTGAATTGGGAATTTCTAATTGCCATTTTATGGGAGTTTTCAACTATTTAAAATTTTTTGATTTTTTAAATTTAAAATTTCACAATTTCGAAAACTTCGCTGAATGTTAAATTTATGAAATTTTCGCAAATTAAAAAAATTTTAAATTCTCATAATTAAAAATTTTCACAAATTTCCAGAATCAAAATTTTTTCAGAACCCATCACAAATGGGATTCCGAGACCCTGGTTCTTCTTACGGCAAACCTCCACCCACAATGATCAGTAAGATTTTAAACGTCCACTATTTCGCAATCAAATTTTTTTAGACATGAGCCGCATGGGCGGCCGAACGGCGATGGCCAACAACAACGAGCCGGCTCGACCGATGACCGCTGTCCGTGGAGCCGGATACACATCGTTCGCAAACAAAGGTAAGTGACAGATAGATATCCGTACACAAGACGGTTTTTTTTTTTTCAGTTCAAGCTGCGGAAAGAACTATTAGCACTGAGAACTTGGGGGAGAGGTAAGTTTTGATCCCGATGCTCTGTACGTTTAGTTGTGGTGTTTAGTGAGGAGGAAAAATGTAAGCAGATGGAGAATAAGGTAATGGATATGTTGCGTGAGAGCATGATTGCTAGTGAGAAGAAGAAGTATAAGGAGGTGAGAATTACTAATGGGAAGCAAATTTAAATAGAGGGGTTCAGGCGCTAGACAAAGCAAAAGAAGCCGGAAGACGGGAGAGAGCAGTTGTGAAGCATCGTGAGCAATCTGGACTAGTGGAGAGCATGAATTTGGATCTAACGTTCACAGTGCTTTTCAATTTGGCTCAACAATATGAGGCAAATGATATGACCAACGAGGCACTGAACACATATGAAATCATTGTGAGAAACAAAATGTTCCCGAACTCCGGCAGATTAAGAGTAATGAGCAATATTTTTCAACCAGAGCATAACTTTTCTTTGCAGGTCAATATTGGAAACATCCACTATAAACGGCGAGAGTTCACCAAAGCCCTAAAATACTATCGAATGGCTTTGGATCAAGTTCCGAGCATTCAGAAGGACACACGGATCAAAATTCTGAATAATATCGGCGTCACATTTGTGAGAATGGGATCCTATGATGATGCGGTGAACACTTTTGAGCATGTTGTCGAAGAGCAACCGAATTTTGCGAGTGCCTTGAATTTGAGTGAGTTTGCCTGATGATTACTGTATAAGAACGCCAGCTCAATTTCCTCAGTTTCTAAAAATGATCAACTGACAAAATTTGTTTTATTTTAATATGAACATTTTGTTAGTTGACATTTTTTGATAATTTTGTACAAGAATTGGCTCTGTCGTATTTGTCTAATAAAAGCCTGCCTTATACGGGCACTTTGAGCTTGTTTATCTCGCTTCCTATGAAAGGTATCAAAAATTTTTCAACTGATAAATTATAAGTGACATTATGATATATAACTTATCAGTTAAACATTTTTCAATATATTTTGAAGCAACCAAGATAATTAAGGTCACGTATAGGGCTTCTACTATTACTATAAGTGAACAACTCTTCTTATGGGCTTTAACATATTGCAGTTCTAACTTCATTCTGCATCCAAGACGCCGAGAAAATGAGAGAGTCATTTCTGAAACTCATCGATATTCCTGGCTTCCCCGATGACGAGTTCATGAAGGAGAAGGAAGACGATGATGTTCTCCTGAATCAAACTCTCAACTCGGATGCATTGAGACACTGGGAAAAGCAACAGAAGAATGAAGCAGAGAAAGCAATTATCACAGCTGTGAAGATAATTAGCCCGCTAATTGCACCAGAGTAACAAATTAGTTTTTAGGGTTTTTCACTAAATATTCTTTATTCAGCTACGCGATCGGCTATGAATGGTGCTTGGAATCTCTGAAACAGTCGACGCATGCTGTCTTGGCAATAGATCTAGAAATGACAAAAGCAGGAGAGATGATGAAGAATGGAGACATTGAAAGTGCAGTGGAGGTTCTCAAAATTTTCAATGCGCAAGATTCTAAAACAGCAGCAGCAGCGGCTAATAATCTCTGCATGTTGAGATTCCTTGTGAGTACTTTTTGTCTATACAAGTTTCTTGCCGTAATTTTCCTTGCACTTTGAGCTCAATTATCTCAATTTCTGTGAGAGATATCAGAAATTCGTCAACTGATCAAATATTGTTTATGTTATGATAAACAATTTATCTGTTGATAAAGTTTTGATATTTTTCTAAGGAATCGCGATAATTGAGCTTAAAATTGTAATTTTTGGTGAGCTTCTGACAGAGAAAATTTGATACAAGTTCGTATTTTTCAGCAAGGAGGTCGTCGTCTTGTGGATGCTCAACAGTATGCTGACCAAGCTCTATCAATTGATCGTTTTAGTGCACATGCTCTTGTAAACCAGGGGAACATCCATTACATGAATGGCGACTTGGACAAAGCTATGGCTCATTATCGTGAAGCGCTGACCAATGATGCTAGCTGTGTTCAGGCATTGTTCAATATTGGTCTGGCTGCAAAAGCTCAAGGAAATCTGGAACTGGCGTTGGAGTACTTCTTCAAATTACACGGAATTCTGGTGAACAATGTTCAAGTTTTGGTTCAGCTGGCATCGATGTAAGTTTACTAACTTCTGTTTGAAAATAATTCTTGAACTTCCAGATATGAATCTCTGGAAGATTCAGCTCAAGCCATTGAGTTGTACAGCCAAGCTAACAGCATGGTTCCTAATGACCCTGCGATCCTTTCAAAGTTGGCAGACTTGTATGACCAGGAGGGTGATAAATCTCAAGCATTTCAATGTCACTATGATGTAAGTAAATTTTTCAAAAATTCAATAAATAAGGGAAGATTTCAGAGCTATCGATACTTCCCATCTAACTTGGATACGGTAGAATGGTTGGCATCTTATTATTTGGAAACTCAATTTTCGGAAAAGTCAATTAGCTACTTTGAGAAAGCGGCTCTCATGCAGTGAGTGATAAAATCAAGGTAATGGTGAAGATTTTATAAAATTGCAGACCAAACGTATCAAAATGGCAAATGCTCATTGCCACCTGCCTGCGAAGAACTGGAAACTATCAGCGCGCATTTGACCTTTACCGTCAAATCCACAGGAAGTTCCCTCATGATTTGGAGTGTCTCAAATTCCTAGTCAGAATCGCTGGAGATCTCGGCATGACCGAATATAAGGAATATAAGGATAAATTGGAGAAAGCAGAAAAGTTTGTCCATGTTTTTAGTACATAGATTGTCACCTTAAATTCCAGAATCAATCAACTGCGTCTTCAAAGAGAAAGTGATTCAAGTCAAGGCAAACGGCACTCAGCAAATTCCACACACTCTCTTCCTCCATCTGGTCTTACTGGCCTTGGCTCCGGCTCTGGTGGTTCTAGTGGTGGACCACGACAATATAGCGCTCACATTCCCCTACTGGACAACTCTGCAGCGTTTTCAGTGTCTCAACGGGATATGAGTAAGTTGAAAATTTGATTTATTCTAAATATTTTAGCTTTTTTTCAGGAGAAAACGATTTCTCATACGATGATCCTATCGGGATGTCAAACCGTCCAAAGACTGGATCTCGAAAAACTGTAACTGAACTTGGGCCGGACGATTTTGGAGAATTCGACGAAAGCCTTTTACCAGATTAATCCTTTAATTTATTTTTGTATCTTTTTTTAACCCCTGTACTGAACATTGTCTTGTCTTGCAATCAAATTTAAGTGCTTCTTTGGAAATTTGCCAAAAAAACTGTAAATGATGTCAAAAAGGAATGAAATTATTTTTTTAAACAAGTGTTTGCCAACTGCTGATTTAAGGAATCTTGAAATGCGAAAAATCGTCAGATGTGCATTTTGCTGTTACAGATTTCAAAGAGCAAAATGTTGTAAATAACTAAAAAATCTGAAACAGTTTCGTTTTCGGTTTTTCATGAGTTTGAAAAATCTGTAAAAACGTCTTTGAAAAATTGAGAAGAGAACAATTTTTTGATTTTAAAGCGAAAAACAATATTTTTGACATGGAGAAAATGAGTGGGATAGAAAAAAACACCAAGAAAAGAAAAAAGGGGGAAAAATGGAAGAAATGAAAGCAAAATGGGACAACATAATAACAACAAATGAACAACAAAAACCAACGAAAGGAAAATGGGGCAAAATAATTGAGAATGATCAACTTCAAATTAATCAATTAGAGCCTATCGAATCTTTTCATGAATGCAAAGTCTCCAACCACCAGCAGAATCTTCCCATCTGGCGAAAATTTGGCCTGTCTCATCCGGAGATCCGCTGGCCATGCTGGGTCTCTCAACGTGATCGTGTGGACCCTGAAATAAAGAAGGTATGAATGTTTTTGTAATAAGAAACAGTTCATATTCTGATATAAATCAGGAAAATGAAGTTTTTTGGATTTCTTTTCGGAATCAAAAACCGAATGGAAACTACCGGTTTTATTCAATATACCGTATTTCCTCTAATAGACGCCCACCTCTATTTGAAGCCTACCTCTAATAGAAGCCCACCCCGCTATGTGCTTCGAAAAATAGAAGCTCACCCTCTAATAGAAGCCCATGGGATTTTTCTCAATCTTTTAATTTCTCAATTTCTGATCTACAGACTTCCTGAATATTGAATTTTGAGATTCCGGGATCTCAGAATTTCATAAGTCCGGAAATTTGGAGTTTAGGATTGCAGAATGAACACTTCGAATTGAAAAAAAAACACCGAATTTCAGAATTCTTAACTTCCGAGTTGTAAAATTTCTGATTTTTTGAACAAATTTTTAAAAAAATTAATCATTGAAAAATAGAGGCCCACCCTCTAATTGACGCCCACCTCCAATAGAAGCCCACCCTGAGAGGTAGGTTGAAAAATAGATGCCCATGGGCTTCTATTGGAGGAAATACGGTAAGCTAACTTTGAGCTCCATTGTTTTGATTCTTGTGGAAGATACCAACAAATGGTCAACTGGCAAATTATTCATCATATTATCACCAATATTTATATCAGTTGACAATTTCTTTATATCTTCACAGGAATTGAGTTAATCGAAGGTGAGCTCAAAGTTAAATGTCACTTACGGTGCCTTGTCGCCAGTTGTAAAATCATAAAACATTAGCTGGCTATCGGTGTTACTGGCCACAATGTATTTGCCCAATGGATCAACAGCGAACCGAATCCACAAGTCCGCCCATGGATTCTGGCTAGCAACTGGAATCGTCGCAGCGATTCTCCGGGACCGCGACATTTGGCCATCTCGAAGGTTTTCGGGTGTAGATGAACCCATCACCCATACTTGGATGTTGCTGTCGTGGGCACACGCCTTCGAAACGATGACGTCTTTGTAGTTTCGGTGCTGCAGATCCAAATAATCTATTGGAGAGTAGTGAACGTCGGTGATGGTGGAAATTGGGCGCGGGACGTTCATAGTATGCCCGTGGATGTTGCTGAAAATCATTGTGTTATGGTTTTCGTCATAAAAAAAGTGTTTTTTTTTTGTTGAGAAATCGTAAATGACTACCGTAACCCCTGTAGAAAGGCCCGTCACGGATAAGTTTCCTCAAACCTCGTTTTTGAAGGGAGATTCGCTCAATTTTTGAGAAAAAAATCAGTAAGAGATTTCGCCAAATATTTTGATTAGAAATTTCGGAAAAAATGACCAGGAACAAAAAGTTATCCTTCTGAAAAATTGAACAAAAAATCCCGTGTAAGGGAAAAGCTCTTCAGAGGCAAATTAAAACAATAAAAGAACCCGCGCTACGAATACAGGTTTTACGGAAGATTCAAAGTTTCTCTGTATTTCCCCATGATCAATATCAAATAATGATATGTCTCTGTTATCAAAAACACTTACATTGGATTAACTTCATCTTTCAAATTTGCAAGTGGTAGCTTTTTGCCTTGGTTGAGAACCTGAGATTTCTCTTCCAGGTGAGTTTGGACTTCTTGCTCTCCAACATTCCACATCAAAATTCGCTGATCGTTTCCTCCGCTGATCAATCGACGACCATCAGAAGACCAAGTCTGAAAAAACACAATTCAAAATACTGAATACCATATTAGCTATAGTGGAAGCTTGCCTTCTAAGCTCAATTATCTTGGTCGCTTTGAGGGATATCAAAAACCTGTCAACTGATAGAATACTGATGATGTTACGAAAAATAATTTGTATATCAGTGTGAAAACTTTTCGATATCTCTCATAGGAACCGATATAACAGGCCTCGAATTGCACGTATGAGATGTGCCACTAGAACGAGTACAGTAGTTCGATTAAGAAATCTTACCACTGTTTGAACACCTTGGAGATGTCCATGTATTCCAGCACAGACCACCAGCGCTGACTCGTGGCGGATATGGTAGATGCGAACTGTACAATCGTCTCCTGCTGTTGCCACAAGCGCGCCATCCGTAGGATGCGTCCGGAGATCATTTATGGCCGCTTGCGATCCGACGAGAACCTGAAAAATAATGAAAATTTTGATTAATTTTTGGGAAAACTCACATTCTCACAAGTCATATCCGACGCATTGAGAACGTAGATTCTGCCGGTCTCTTCCCCGCATACAATTTTGTGGCCCTGATTTGTGTTCGAGACGTCGAAGCACCATGTAACCGTATTCAAATCTTTCTCCTCCTGCAAGACATTTTTGAGCTTCCAGTCTTCAATTTTTTCAGAACTTGTTTCTTTGGAAATTGAAAATCGTAATTGAACAAAAACGGTTAGGATGGGACGCTTATTAAAGCACCTTCTCATTCTATAAAAACATTTAATTGAAGTTCATACCTTAGTGCCCAATTTTCCATTGTATAAAGGTTCAAAAGGTGGGTTGGAGTTCTGAGGAAGAGCGTAAACCGCAATCTGAAAACAGGAAAAATGATTTTTGTCAAAAGAATAGCTCTTACCGTTCCCTTGCTTCCGACCAACGCAAAAACTGGAGTCTCAGTAGGTGCCAGAAACTGATTGAATGCACACCCATACAAATTCGCATCAAAACTGTCACTAAGGTATTCAACAGGATGTTCCTTGAAGCCAAATTTCTTGGCGGTTGAAGATGGTAGCGAAGAAGTAATGGAAGACGATGTGGAAGCGGATCCTGATGATTTTGATGGACCTGCTGACTGAGTTGACTTCCGACCAGTGCTTGAAGTGGATGTAGGAGCTACAGCCAAGGAAGCGATCCCAGATCTAGACTGCCTGACTGGGTAGCGGTTTTGAGTTCTTTTGGGCGATTTGGGTCCGGACTGCGCAGAACCTGCTCGTTTCGAAGTTCTTGGGGAGGTTTGGATTGGGCTGGGAGTAGGATTCGGTTGGGCGTTGGACAACGTTGTTGGCGCAGATGAGGTGCTTGGAGACGCCGCAGAGGTATTTGTGGAAGCAGAACTTGTACGATGCGACGTGTTAGGTGAGGCTGGTGGAGGTGGTGTAGGAGATAACGAGAGCAATAATCTTATTTTGTGGAACATTCTAAAAACGTTCATTTATGAAACGGGAGATATAAATCAAGAGTGATTAGAGAGCAAAGAAAGAAGTGAAAAGAGAAAGAGAAAGAAAAAATCCGGTTTTTTTTTTACTAACATCAGTAGTCAGCCCATGGAGAATTTTTCTGAATTCGAACGTCAAGCACAGTACTGGTCAATAAGATTCAAATAATCCCATTTCCCAGTTGATTTCCATCATTTTCTGAAGTCTGGGGCTCCGCTGTCAAATTTCGGATCAAATTTTGGAAATGTGAATCAGTCCTTGATTGGAAACTTTGCATTTACCGCTTTTTGAAAGACACATGCTTCAGTACAAAGACATGCAAAACAGGGACTTCTTTCAAAAAGCAATATAGCTCAAAAACTAGGGATTTTTAGAAAATTATGTACGTGCAAAGTTTTGATCTAGTTCTGTGTTACATCCTACAAAATTTTCGAAGTTTTCGAACACTTGAGAGAGGGAGAGAGAGAGAGAGAGAGAGAGAGAGAGAGAGAGAGAGAGAGAAATTTCAAAATTTCTAATGATAAACCGTATTCAGTACATGGCTGCTTATTCCAATTTTTCGCAAACAGTGCATACCAAGCACTAGCAAAAATGTATTCAGAGAAAATCGATTATGAGAAAGAATAACATATTAAATGAGTAGACGAACCGGCGCTTGTCGGATCTGTCCGCAATACGATGTCGACATCTCGCCAGAAGTACACGCGCACGCAATGGCAGACGTCGCACTTTTCAAGAGAGATAGAGAGAGGGAACGAGAGAAATAGAGATGGGTCATCACGCTATCCATGTATGAAATCGCAGTGTCCAGACAGAAGCAGTTCTTTGTCTCTCTTTACTTATTAAATATTGCGTCTTTTTTATCAGTTCCTATGTTCGAAAAAGGGAAGAACAGATCTGAATTTTCCCGCCACAATGCAAGTGCGTTGTGTGTCGCTAGACCAGTATAACAGAATAGCAAAACTCGCCTTTTCCTCCTGCGTCTCTTCATGCTTAGTGGTCTCTCGTCGTATGGTGGTGGCCAACTGTTGGCGTTGATTGCTCGAAAAGAGAATAATAAACTAACGTTTGAGCAGTTTTTGATTGGATTTCTTTGTCTTTTTCGTATTCTAATTTGATTAAAGAGCTTTTAGTTTGCTTCGAATTTTCGAGATAAAAAAAACTGATTAAAATATATGAAATCCTCAGGATTCATATATGAAAATCTTTAAAACTGGCTCATACTAACAGAATTATTTTTTGTAAGAGCGCTGAAATTTTTCGAGTGCCAAGAGCCATTACACAATATAACAAAACTGGATGCATGTGAGACGCAGGATGCTAAGCGTTGACGTATTTTAAGAGAAATGCTACTCTTGTTTGTTTTTGCTTGATAAGACAGTTTGAATATATAGAAACTCATGCTGTAGCGCAAAATTTGGGCTGAAATTGTAAAATTCATTTGAAAGGATTTCAGTTTTCTATGTTTAAGTCATTCTGTTGTCATATACAGCGCAAAGCTATGCTAACATCTTTCATATATGACTCTATTTCTCCACCATAGCTCAGTTGGTAGCGACACAGCACCTCCAACCGTAGACCCAAATGTTCAACTCTTCGGTGAGCGTTTATGAAAAAAAAAATTCAAGAAATAATTTTTATGCTCATTCTTCCTTTAACTTACATCTCTCAGATTTGAAAAGTTGAAAAATATGTATTTTTCAGAACCCATGGATCTGAAATCTCACGCCTTCAAATTGTCAACTGAAGATGAGTTCCGAAAAACTCATGATGAGTACATATGCGTTCCTCATAACTCTTGGGAGCGGTTGGATTACTATCCGTTATATATGGTAAGCGTTTTAATCAATTTTCCAAATGCATACGATTCTTTTCAGGAAGAAATTCCGGATGACGTCGACAATCAGATCCTCGAAGCAAACCTCATGATCCAAGAGGTTGCTGGACCATTAATGGACCAAGAAGAATTGGATGCCAAGGAACTAATGAGGCAAATTTCTGGCGGAACCGCTCAGCAAAATGGTCATCGATCCAGTCTAGTGAGTTGGAATAGCATTTTTCCATTTTTCTAAAGCGCTTATTATTCCAGCAAACTCAGACCGACACCTTCTCAAGAAGCCTGGCAAGTCTTAATAACAGAAGTGTCATAAATGTTCCAGTGAGTGATAGCTTATAACAACCTTTTGAATTTTGATGATTATTTTCAGGATCGAGTGATTGAAGTTCCCAAGTTCTATCAGCATCTGGATCAGAACGTCAAAACAAAGGATTGTGACATCCACTATGGGACCATTTGCCTAAAAGAGGAGGCTGATGACAGAATTGTCAATCGGAAGCTACGCGAGGTGAGAAAGTTTACAAAATTGTGACTATTTCATTATGCTCAAATTCTATCGAACTCTGGAAAATTATCAAGTTCGTTTATCTTTTGTAGAAAATTGCTAACTTCGAATGTCTGCAAATATGTAGTAGATTTTGTCGGACCAGTTCGAAAATGATCAGGTCTACTGAATATAAACTGAGCTTCAATTTTGTAGTCGACTACTTTTCGGTGAAAATTCGTCCAAATGAGATATATCGCTTGAATCTGTCAAGATTCTGACTTCGGTAGTAGTTCTGAAGGTTTTGACACTTACATTAGTTGGTTTCAACTAGTATATCTGATTTGGATGTCATATAAAATGACGTGTTTTATCTGATAGAACCCCACTCAGACCGTGAACTTTGAGCTCAAATATCTCGATTTCTGTGAGAAATATTGAAAATTTGCCGACTAATAAAATATCGGTGATGCTATGATAAATAATTTATCCGTTGGCCAAATTGTGATACCTTGCACAGGACGGGAGATAATTGAGTCCAAAGTTGATGGTTTAGGTGGGCTGCTATCAGAGAAAATATGGAATTTAAGAAGTTCTTGTGTATCCGACGAGTACATGTATCCATTTTTGTGTATCTATTTGATAGCAAAAACTTTTCAGCACTACGTTCACATCCACGGCCAGTTTGAGGACCGGTTCAACATGTCCGAGGAGACGTTCTTCAAGCTTTTCAAAAACTGCTTGAAAAAAGTCAATGAGAAGAATATCAGTCAGGACATTTTCTACTATTCGCTCTACACTCAATTCCCAAACAAGGGATCTCAAAAAACGATGTCCAAGCTGTGAGTTGTCTTTGTTTCCATACTTGTATCTAGTTTTGTGTTTCAGTTTTCCAATACTCGTTGCCAAATACGAGCCAGGACTTGACATACTTGCCTTGGAACCATGGAAGAAAAATGAGGAGAAGCAGCTTAGACAGAAGTTCGTGTCACATGGAAACTTCTTCAAGATCCGACTTCCTGTCCCTAACCCAGCCGATCAATGCGGCGTAAACTGTTATCACAGCGAAACCTTGCCGGCCACTCTTCAGAATGGAGCTGATGTTTTGAATGTCTACTACGGAAAAAATGGACTTCCCGGCACTGGTCCCCTGAAAGCCTTCTTACCTATCCTCTTCAAGACTACACAGGTGGTGAATCTGTGCGAAACGATCAGGGAACACGAGAATGGAATGTTGTCTTGCAAGGAAGTATACAACCATCTTCTTCAATCTTGCACCTTCCAAGCACCACCAAGGCTGGTTCAACCGTCCACGTAAGTTTTTGTTTGAATTTTTCTTTTTTTTAGTTTGCGTTGAACTGTATTTCCTGTGATAAAAGCCTACCCAAGTCGTCATATTGGAGCCACTTGCCTCGGTTTCTGTAACAGACATCAAAATGTTGCCAAATGAATAATTTATCTTAATTCCCCCAATATTTTGTCAGTTTACAAATATTCTAAAACTTTCACAGAAATCGAAATAATTGAGATTCCCAAATAAGTTTTTTTTCTCTCAAAGTATCTCGATTTTGGCATAAATTCAAGGAACTTTCATCTCATTACTTTCAGATCATTCAAAGACCGATTCAGAAAATTCATCCGTGCTGGACAACTGCATCAGAAGAAAAAAGATAAGAAGAGATATTACCGCCACTACAGAGAGACTCGAATTGCGAGAGAAAATAATAAAACGCAAAGTGAAATCAAGGCTCTTCAGAATGAGCTCAGCAAGGAAGTGGACCATGAACCGTTATCTGGTCCGTGCTCCCATTTCGGTAAATGCGGACCTTTCGCCAACGATTGTGCATGCCAAGATTATTGCTCGCCCCGATGCGAATGTGACATCGACTGCCCTCGTCGCTTCCCAGGATGCAACTGTGCACCGGGACAATGTCAAACTGAAGACTGCCAGTGTATCCAACAAAGGCTCGAATGCGAAAAAGGCCTATGTCATAGATGCTTGGACCACGAAGATAATGGTGAGTTGTTCTAAGCCATACATTGTCGTAATCCTTAAATTTTAGGAAACATGTCCATGGATCGAAAATGTGGCAACTTCATTTTCCAACGTCCAGTGGAAACTCTTTTAAAAGTTTCAAAGTCCAAAGTTCCGGGAGCTGGATTTGGGGTGTTCGCGAAGAGAGACATCAGGAAGGGCGAGATCGTTGGAGAATACACTGGAGAGCAGATCAGTGAGAATGAAGCAGAGAGAAGAGACCTGGTTTATCATTATGGCACCAGCTATATTTATCGTGAGTTCATATCATTAGAAAAATGATAACGTTGATGAACAACTTTTAGATCTGCCGTATTCCATCGGAGCGCTTGATTCCGCTATAGCCGGAAATGAGACACGCTTCATCAACCACTCGAACACGCCAAATCTCACCACTATCTTCAGGACATCAAAAGTAGAGCCAAGGGTGGCTTTTGTGGCTGACCAAGACATCAAGAAGGACGAAGAAATGTTCTTCCCATACGGATACCCGGAGGAGGATCTGAAGTTTTTGTTCTCGACGAAACCGGCAGATAGGTAAACCAGTCTAAGGAGATAGAAACCATTAGAAATTTATTACAGAAGTGATCACATGGAGTACGTATCAAGTACTGGGCAGACAAGAGAGAAGGATCCGAGAAACATCGCCGGACCATCCACCTCATCCTACAACCAACCGGGACCATCCTCGTCAGCCAGCCAAGCTGGGCCATCTACTTCCAGGAAACGAAGACCGTCAGACCGATCCGGTCCATCAAGTCCCGCTAAAAAGAGAAAGGTAATTTTTCAAAGGAAAATCCCGGATCATAATCTTTGTTACAGCATTAATGAGCATTCCATCACTGTCAGCCTCTCATTATCTTCTCAATCCCTCGTCTCAAAAACCAGGGTACCACTTCTTCAAAGCTAACGAATTCCCTTCTGGTTCTTCCTAAACCTCTCCAACACTTTTTGCCTTATAAATTTTCCCACCCGCAGTATACCGTTTTTTTTTCGTTTTATGTGTTTCCTGTGAATCTCCGAATCCTTTCAATCGATTTATCCCAATAGCATTTTTTCATGTTTTTTCTAGAGCCTAGACCATTCAAAACGGGCTAGTTTCTCGTGAAAATTTTATTTTTTAGTACTATTCCACATTTCATTTTTTGCGATTTTTTCAAAGCACGTTAATAAGCTTTCCCCAACATTTCTTATCGTGCTAAAGTTTTTCAATATCTCACAATGGGCTCTCTTTCTTTCGTTTTTTCCCAGACTTATCATATGCCTTTTGTTGAGTCTTCCCCGTTTATCTCCTCATCTTTTCCACTTTTCCCATTCACCGGTATCCGAAACTCAGGATCACCGTAAAACCCTTTTCTTTTTTCCCGGAATTATTTTTATCTGGCTCCATACGGCTTTTTCGGCTTTCCTGTAAATCTCCAAATAATTTTTCTCAAGACTCCGGTCTTCCAAATTCATGATCCCCGCAAACCACTCTCATTTCTTCCCGAGTTTCTTTTCAGATTTCTCTCCTCACATTTTCTCTGAAAATTATCCCAGAAACAAATTAAGTGCTTACATTTTTCTATCTCTTCCCTCGCAATACATATTCCATTTTCTTCTCATTTTTTGTCTTTCCTGTGAACTTCCAAATCATTTTTCTCGATCTACCGGTCTTCCCAACTCATGATCCCCTTTCCAACTCCCACCTATTTCCTTCCGAATCTTTTTCAAATTCTGCTTTACACATTCTTTTCCCATGACTAGTCACACTTCTTTAAACATCGTTTATATGAATCTTCCAATCACTACTCTTCTCCATTTAACCGCTCTTCCAAACTCACGACTTCCCCAAATCCCATGCATTTATTTCCAAGTCTTTTTCAAATTCTGTCTCACACAGTTTTTTTTCCATGAAACAAATTAAGTACTTTAATTTTCATTCGATGATTGCAAATGAATTCAATCGTTTCATTCAATCATACCAAACTGGCATTCAATGTTACAAATCAAAATATCGTTTCGAAAGACATGAGGAGAAAATTAATTAAGCCAGGATGAAATCCAGCTGATCATCTTTGACGCAGTTGAGGCCGGTTGCGGCTGGTGGCAATTGCAGACTCTATGCGCATCCACAAACTCATAAGCATCCAATGACTCGAGCGACTCCAAAGCGTCGTAATATACATCTGGATCGTAATGGCGTACAAGACCAGTCTTCTCCACAAACTCCGGGGAAACGGCTCTCTTAGCTTCCGAACCCTGAAATTTAATCATTTATTTAAATTTCAATTTTTCCTCAAGTGTCTTACCCATTCTGAATTCCGATGACGGAGATACTCTCGAGCGACCTCCATAGCATTTCGATGAATGTGCTCGGGTAGCTCAACTGGCTGGGGCATCTCGTCATCTTTGTGGAAGGCAAAGATGTTCTGAAAATGTGATATATTATGATTCTACCTCTGTTTTCTTCTCAGAAACTTACTTCGTCGCATTCCCCAAATGTGGCACTAGGCATGAGCGCAAGCCACTTCACTCTCCAGCTTTCAGCGTCAAGACGATGAAGAAGGACGCCAACGTAGCGTTTCGCCCAGACGACGTCTCCTTCGGTCAGTTGCTTCTCCTGGGACATTCTGAAAATGGAAGAAGCTAGTTCGAAGATTTTTTTGAAGTAGTAGCTTTCAAAAATCAAGGAACTATGAAAATCAAAATCTTAAGTCAGATTCTTTGAAACTAATAAGAATTTGAAAAATCTTCCTTTCAAAATGGCAAATATTTTGGCACGGTTACGGTAGGGAGAAGATTTTTCTTTAAAAAAACTTCTTCAAAAAACATTTATCTTCAAAAACTCAGAGAGAAACTAAACATCATTTCAGAAATTTTAGGAAAATTTTATTTAAAAATCAATAAAACTCCTGAAATTTTTGGGATTTCGTTCAAAACTATCTAGAAAAAACCTTCAAACTACGTTGAAAATCTATATAAATTCTTTTTGGGTTACTGTAGAAAAGAAAAATCGAGATTAGCACGAAAATCTAGAAAACTGTGAAACTCAGAAAAAAGATGTTAGAATGAATCATTGGCTTGAAAACAATAACAATGATATAGCACATAGAATTGTTTCAAGTGTTCAATGGGGCACATTTGCATAGGGACTGTCGAAGCACGGGATACAGAGACGATTGCGAAATCCTTGGAAGAATGTATTTTGAAAAATCATGGGTTACTGAAAAAGTAAATAAGAAAGAAATAAGCCTATGAAAAGGAGAATCGATTATATTAGAAATATAGAAAATGGATGTTAGAATATGTAGAAATAACTGGTATAATTAGCAAAAATTAAGCTGAAAACTGTTAGTTTTTTTGCAGGAATCGGTTTTTGCGAAAACTTGGTGATATTTCTTGAAAATTACGAAGGAATCAGCTTTCTTTTGTTGTTGTTTTCCAATTCGAAAACTACCGTAATCCTCCTAGTTGTTTTAAGAAAGCTTTGAAAATCTAATTATATCAACAGTACCTCTTTGTGAAAGCTTTTCACGAAAATTGAAAAATTTGCATTGGCTTTCTTGAGGATTATGCAACGCGATTGGAATTTCAGAATAACTAATAAAGGCGTCCCTTTTCCATGTTTCCTAATATGTCGTGCTAAAATTTGAGCATGATAAATCTGAATGTCTGAAAACTAGGGATAAACTAAGAACATTTCAAGTTCATGCAGAACTTGCCAAATCGTAGACTTTTTTGTAATGGCATTCTTACAGATAAATTATTTTATTAATGAAAAGCAAAAGTCTATTCCAAAACAAAAAAAGTCCATCGTAGTGAAGGAAGAGCGTTTCTTAGAAACGTATTCAGAGGTCCAGCATCTTTTCTGCGTTGTTAGGTGCGAACGAAAGACTCAGCATGGATCGTAACGAATGTGGTTGAGACGTTGAAAACCTCTTGAAAAGAACATTTGGAGAAGCGGCTTCTCCATATAATCCCCTTTCTTCACAATTCTCTGCTCAATCGGGTAACGCATCTAGAGGATTCCTCGTTTCAGTCGTGCCTTCACCAGAACGTGTGTGTCATTTGCTCCCATTCCACCATGGCTCCCGGTGTGTCAAGAGCTTTTTCTACAATGGATCGGATTTGTAACTTTGGGGATATCATTCCTCAGAGTATCCGAGCAGTAGATCTTAAATTCGAAAATGTTTCAAATTGGACACTGCGAAACTCATAACGATCTGCATCAGGAGGCTGTACAAGCAAATTCGGGAAGAACCAATGAAACATTATCCAAGCACGGTGCTCCTTCATAATCTGAAGGTTCAGGCCTTCCATCAAAAGAACCGGTGTAGGAAAACGTTGAATGATTGATGAACTCTCCTTTTTTACTTTCGATACAAGATGGGCCGCTCTTTTTGACCTATTGACCTATTGATGGTTGTCGGAGGTGTCTGAAACATGTGTATATTCATTATTTTGTTCGAACTTTACTAATAACTCACGTCGCTGATACCATTTGAAGATGGCGTCGTCTAGTAGCATATTTGTCCTGCCAAAACAAGAAAGTCCGCTTTCACTGGATACCACTCGTGACGGCGCACTGATTTGGATCTTTTTGGGGTCATTGGGAGCATAAGTTGCGATAGTTATTTCTCTTTGCTCGGAAATCACCACGGAGAAAACGCGATAAGAAGCGAGCAGCAATTCCTCCAGACCAGGGTAGGTTTCCGATCTTTTGTTTCGAACAATTGGATTTTCCGAGACCTGCAATACTTTTTTCTTCAGGATAAAAATCATTGCTTGATGGAGCCTGGATTTGTCTTGCTCAAAAAAAAGAAGGTTGGTGACGTGGCAGCAGACCAGAAGGTGGATGCTGATGAGAAAGAAGTTGAAAGTACCAAAGATGTAGCCACCGCTGATGAAGAAAAACCAGTTGAAGATCCAAAAGAGGTGGAGAAGACTGATGAGAAGGATGAGGCTGTAAGTAATAAGAAAGAAGAAGCGGACCCAATGGAGACTGATGAAAAATCTGTGGAAGCTGAGAAAGCCAAGGAAGGGAATTTTGTTGAAAAAGATACAGACGTCGTCAAGGCTGATGAGATGATTGAGGAAGTGGAGGCTGCAGTAGAAAAGAAGGATAAAGAAGTTGAAGATGCTAAGAAGGAGGAAGATAAAGTTGAAGCCATGGATACTGATGAGAAGCCCGTTGAAGAAGTGAAGGCTTGTGAAGAGGCAAATGATGATGAGCAGGAAAAGAAGGAAGAGACAGGAACCGACAAAGCAGCTGAGACCACGACGGAGAAGGAAGCTAAGGATGATGCCAAGGATGACACCAAGGGCGATGACACCAAAAAAACAGACGAAGTCAAATCCGAGGAAAACAAGGATGAGCAGGATAAGAAAACCGAGGAAGCCGACGAGGAGAAAGATGTCAAGTCATCTGACAACAAGAAAAGAGAAGCTGCCGAGCCAATGGAGGTTGACGACAAGGATCAGCCGGGAACTTCTGGAGAGCCATCAGCCAAACGTATGAAATCTGAGGAGCCACCACAGGAGCCAATCGTGCTGGAGCATGTGGCGAATCTTGTCAAAATGGAAGCTGATGTGAGTTTTTATTCTTTACTTCTTTGAGATTTTGGCATTTCTGGCAGGCACGAGCCCACTGAGAACTTCTTTCCAAAATGAAAAACATCATACGAGATGATGGAGCACGGAAAGCTGTGAAACTTTCAATAAAAATCGACCGATTATGGTCTGGGCCGATAATTTTTGCACGCCCATATTAAATGTCGGCTCACAACCGGCTACTGATTGCTGGTCGATTCTTATTAGTTGTGAAGTTTGTCGAGCTCTATCATTTGGTATGCTGATTTCCCTAAAATTTTAATTTTGAAGCAAGTAATCAGTCGATCCGTGCCAACCTGGAATCGGACCGTCGGCAAATATGATTATCCCACTATACAATTTAAATTTCTCATTTCCAGGGCAGCCTCCGGTCCTTCACCAAATTCCTCGACGACTTGAACCTGATGACCAAAGCCAATGCTCCAGAAACGTCAAGCTATGTACAGGCCATTTTGACAAAGAAACACAACTGGTTCGTGGATCTCATTGATAATTATCGCAAGAGAGTCAACACTGGACGCAATAAGGAGGAATTGCAGGTGAGAATTTGTGAATTTTCAAAATTGGGAATTCGAAAGTTTTCTCGGAATTCGTTACCCCGGTACTTTTGGACACCTTGATCATACAGAAGTATGGAAGGCTACTTTACTTGTCCGGCGGTGATGAATTTTGCCTCTAAAAATTTGTTCAAAGGCGTTTCGTCGGTTCATCAGCACAAATAGGAGGTTTCGAGAAATTTGCATGCGTCTTTGATACCGTACCCCGTGTTGATACCGCACCCCACTGCTAGAAATAAGCGAAAATAAGTCAATTTCAGAATAAAGTATCAAAGGCGCAGGCATTTATTCAAAAAATCCTTCTGCTATTTCTGTGTCTGGACCTACGATGCGCCTTTAAAGAAATTTTTGGCGGCAAAGTTCCTCGCATACGAAACTGAATACTATCCGAAATGTGAAAAATTTGAAAATCTCATTTTTGAAATTCTTTCTGAGCTTAAAACGGATCCGTTCGTATGAGTTTTCACTAAAATCCCACTTTTAGTCGCACTTTTTGTCTGCCAAACGAATAACCATTGACATTTTTCAGAAAACCCTCGACGAAATCTCTCTTAGTCTTCGCAAAGCTCGCCGATCTCAAGAAATCATTGAAATGCTTGGATGCGCCTTCTGAATCTCATCAAACCGACACTGTTGCCATCAACAAACCCATCGCATTATTAATTTGTTTGTCATTTCGTCTTCTTTTCTTATTTGTCACCGACGTGATTTTGTGAACACTTCTTGTGGAAGTGAAATTTATATTTTTTCGAAAATCATCAATTTGAGGCTATGAAACTTATTTATTTGGAATTTGTTGGGTTTTTCTATATTGTCAGCTAGTTTTGCTGCAGAATTGCTAGGCTATCAGAACTGAAAGGTTAGTTGAGAAGCAATGGCATTCCTCCTCGCTTGGAAACCGTCTTCTTCAAGACCACGGAAGGTTTTCGATGTTTTGAAGCCAACACTTGGATCTTCAGAGATCTGCAATACTTTTTCGTCACCGCACAATGATAATTTTTGCCCTGATAGAGTCCGGATACGTCTTCTTCGAGCAAATCTCTGAAATTAGAATGAATCGGATTCGAAATTTATAATTTTTCAAGATTATTAAAATTTCTTCATGCTAATACTTTCTGGAGCAACATTTTTCTGGAAGAAGCTCTTTTTTAGAAGCTGGTAATTCTCTGTTTATCTTTCTCGCACTCAGAATCTTAGCTTGGGTCTTCGTGTATTAGGTTGAAATCACTTCAAACGAGCGAGTAATCATAATATTCGCAAAAAAGAAAACATCGTCGTTTGTGTGTATTCACGGTGGCCGTGTGGCCGGGGGGACTAGGATTCCAAACGTCGTGTAGTCCTCTCGGACAATAACATCGGATAGGGAATTCATTTAGCATTTCCACGACTATTTTCTTATAATAAATGTCTGAAAACGTTTCAATTTTAGGTTGAAATCACCTCAAACGAACAAATGATCATAAAATTCGCGGAAAGAAGGGAAAAATCAATATATATGTCTTGTTGTTTGTGCATTTGCAGTGGCCGTGTGGCCGGGGGACTAGGATACCAAACGCCGTGTAGTCCTCTTGGACGAAAAACTCGGAGGGGCAAGGAAATTTTTTTAAAAGGTCCCAAAACGAAACCTAACTTAAAAACTTCGATTTCAACATTTTTTTCTTGATTTCCGTACGTTGTTTTTGTTTTTAAACCGAATAATTTTATTTATCTGCTTGTATGGGGGACATAAGAAAAATTGTCAAAAAAACAGTGAAAAACGGGAAAATTAACCCTGGAACTGAACATTATTTTTGATTAATGTAGTTATCGTGGGAATCTTGAAACAATTTTTCCCTTTTTACCAGTATGAACATTAAAGTAACGTTCTTCAACACTTTCTCCAATTAACCTCCTGGATTTGAAAAATTGATAAATTCTGTTTTTTTTTCCAGAACCAATGGACCTGGAATCTCATGTCTTCGAGTTTTCTGCAGAAGAAGAGTTTCGAAAAACTCATATTGAGTACATTTGCGTCCCTCATAACAATTGGGAACGGTTGGATTATTATCCGTTATATATGGTAAGCGTTTCACGCGATTTTCCAAATACATACAATTCTTTTCAGGAAAAAATTCCGGATGACGTCGACAATCGGATCCTTGAAGCAAACCTGATGATCCAGAAGGAAGCTGAACCAATAATGGAGCAGGAAGTGTTGGATGCCCAGGAATTATTAAGGGAAATTTCTGCAGGAACTCCACAACAGAATGGACCCTCAATCAATCGCGTGAGTTGGAATAGAATTTTTCTCATTTTTCTATTACGCTAATTATTCCAGCAAACAGAGACCGACACCTTCTCCAGAAGCCTGGCCAGTGTCAAGAACCGGATCGTTCGCAACGTTCCAGTAAGTTACAATTTCTAATAACTTGTGAATTTAGTAGATTATTTTTAGGATCAAGTCATCGGAGTTCCAAAATTCTACCAGAACTTGGATCGAAATGTCATAACAAAGGATTGTGACATCCACTATGGAACAATTTTGCTGAAAGATGAAGCTGATGACAGGATTGTAAACCGCAAGCTACGCGAGGTGAGAAAATTCACAAAATTGTAAATATTTCACAAAGTTTGAATTCAGTCAAAGTCAGAAAACAACACATTTTGAAAAATCCGTCGTTTTCTATAAGAAATTGTGAAAAAACAGAAGTTTTTGTTGGACCAATCTGAAAATTATCAGGTCCAATGAACACGAATACAGCTTCAATTTTGTAGTTGACAACTGTGTCGTACAAATTTGTGCAGGGCACACTGCTCCTACCGTTTTGTGGACATGAATCAATTTTTGTCATGTGAAATACCGTATTTTCTCTGTCTGAGCCCCACTCACTCATACCATTGACTTTGATCTCAATTATCTCGATTGCCTTGATATATTTCACAGAAATGGAGATGATTGAGCTGAAAGTAGATGGTTCTGGTGAGCTGCTATTAGCGGAAATCCAAAAAATTTTTGAAATGCTAGTATTCTATTTGCTAATACAAAAATTTCAGGGCTACGTTCACATTCACGGACAGTTTGAAGACAGGTTCAACATGTCCGAGGAGATGTTCTTCAAGCTTTTCAAGAGCTGCTTGAAAAAGGTCAATGAAAAGAATCTCAATCACGACATCTTCTACTTTTCGCTCTACACTCAATTTCCGAACAAGGGCTCTCAAAAAACAATGTCCAAACTGTAAGTTGCATTTGTGACCAGATTTTGAGTTTTTTTGTCTTTCAGTTTCCCGATTCTCGCTGCCAAATACGAGCCAGGACTCGACATACTCGCCTTGGAGCCATGGAAAAAGGATGAGAATATGCAAATCACACAGAAATTTGTGTCACATGGGAACTTTTTCAAGATCTCACTTCCTATCCCGAACCGAGCCAATCAATGCAGTCAAAACTGTTATCACATGGAAACTTTGCCAGCCAACCTCCAGTATACCGCCGATCGTCTGAATGTCTATTATCGGAAAAATGGGCTTCCTGGCACTGGACCATTGAAAGCCTTCTTGCCCATCCTCTTCAAGACAACACTGGTGGTGAACCTGTGCGAAGTGATCAGAGAACATGGAAATGGGATACTATCCTGCAAGGAAGTATACAAGCATCTTCTGCAATCTTGCACCTTCCAAGCACCACCGAGCCTCATCCAACCCATCAAGTGAGTTCTAGTTCGCTGAATAAATTACTTTCTGGTTTTCTAAAAACCAGCTCTAGAATTTGAAAAAAACCACCTCTATCCCAAAATTAAGGTCATTCAGAGATATAAAGATAGTCTGTCGGCAAAAAGAAAGATCATTTGAGAAGTGAAAATATCGGTTTAGAAAAAAAATGACACCTACCGTAAACACTCTATTAGAAGGCCACCCAAACTGCCAACTTTGAGCCTATATATTTCGGTTGCTGTAAAAGATATCAAAAAGTAGTCAACAAATAAAATATAGGTAGGCACCGCAATGAAAGGGGGCGGGGCCACCAAATTTTTCTCCCCTTTTCAGGAACTCATCTTTGAAGCCTTGTACAGGGCGTTAGAAACTCATTATTTTTAAGGTTAGGACTTGTCCCTATGTAATCGACTGCGAAAAATCGAATGGAATAATCAGTTTTTTGATAAATTCATTATTTTGATTCGAAAACTTCGAAAAACCGGAACTGGGCTGACAAATTGGACTAAAAGTGTTGAATGGAAGTTCGCGCCACCCAATTTTTTGATGGATTCTGGTAGTTTATGAAATGAGGGAATGGATTTTGATGTAAAATCAAAATTCTACTGACGCCCTTGTTTCACAATTTTCAGCCAAAGTTCCAACCAAAATACAAAAAAAATTTCAGCTATGACCCCAAATTTTTTTTGCATATTTTGATAAAACTAAGTCTTGTGTATACCTCTGCCAATTTCCAGAAAGAATAGTAACTTATAAGTAGTTTTAATACCCATCCAAAAGTTTACAACTTTCAAATTTTTTGGTTTTTGGAAGTTTTGATGGTGACACAGGTGAGCGCCACTGATTTTCTTTTTTTCATAAGAAAATACGCAAAATTTGACACCGAATACTATCTTAATTAAAAAATTCTACTGACGCCCTTATACTGAAAATCGGCTGTTTCCTCATTTTTCATAGAGTAATTCGTTTAAAAAATAGGGAGAAAGGAACAGAGGAAGGAGGCGGCAGGCAGCGAACAGTCGCCCTTTCCTCTATCCCCTCTAGGGCTAGCACGACAAGAGCACCCGTGGCCGACTGGATAGTGGGCGTGCGCGTTGATCTGAGGGCGGCGGAGGTTCGGGTCCGTCATGTGCCTGTTAGCTTTTTCTTTAATTTCCTTTACGAATTTTCCGCGCCGCAGGCTTGCAAGCCTCTAAACCCCGCCCAATTTTTTGCGCACCGCAAAAAAATCAGGAGAAAGTCAGTACTTGGAGGTTGGGTACAAAAGGGTCTGTAACTCGGGATTGAATGAAGATTTTTCGCTGAAATTTTGGGAATGGACTTCTATAAGGTAGGAGAAGACAATCCAACAATAAAAACTGGGAAAAATCTATTTTGAAAATTTTGTTGTGGTGCCTAAATATAGGTGATATTATGATAAACATTTTTTTAGTTGAAACTTTTTGATATCTCTTACTGGAACCGAGATATATAAACTCAAAGTTGACGATGTCGATGGCCTTCTAATAGAGTATTTACGGTAATTCAAAGCTTGAGCTCTTTTAATTCACGAATTAGTTTTTAATTGACACCTCTTTGTCCCAAATGACCCTCATTTTGAGTTAGAACCGAACAACTTTCATTTTTTAAAGTGGTTTTCCAGACCATTCAAAGAGCGATTCAAGAAATTCATCAGAGACGGACAAGAGCATTATGCGAAAAAAAAGGAAAAGAGGTATCATCGGAACTATAAGAAGATTCAAACTGCGAGGAAAAATGGTAAAACACCGGCCGAAATCGAGGCTCTTCAGACTGAGCTTGACAAGGAAGTTGATCACGAACCGTTATCTGGTCCGTGCTCGCATTTTGGTCGTTGCGGTCCTTTCGCTGAGAACTGTGCTTGCAAGGACTTTTGCTCGCCCCGATGTGAATGCGACATCGACTGCCCTCGTCGTTTCCCAGGATGCAATTGTCTACCTGGTCAATGTAAAACTGAACAATGCCAGTGTATCCAACAAAGGCTCGAATGCGAAAAAGGCCTATGCCACAGATGCTTGGACCACGAAGATAATGGTGAGTTGTACTAAGCCATACATTGTCGTAATCCTTAAATTTTAGGAAACATGTCCATGGATCGGAAATGTGGCAATTTCATTTTCCAACGTCCAGTGGAAACTCTTTTGAAAGTTTCAAAGTCCAAAGTTCCGGGAGCTGGATTTGGGGTGTTCGCGAAGAGAGACATCAAGAAGGGCGAGATCGTTGGAGAATACACTGGAGAGCAGATCAGTGAGAATGAAGCAGAAAGAAGAGACCTGGTTTATCATTATGGCACCAGCTATATCTATCGTGAGTTCATATCGTTCGAAAGTGAAAAATTTTAACAAGTAATTTTAAGATCTGCCGTATTCCATCGGAGCGCTTGATTCCGCTATAGCCGGAAATGAGACACGCTTCATCAACCACTCGAACACGCCAAATCTCACCACTATCTTCAGAACATCAAAAGGAGAGCCAAAGGTGGCTTTTGTGGCTGACCAAGACATCAAGAAGGACGAAGAAATGTTCTTCCCATACGGATACCCGGAGGAGGATCTGAAGTTTTTGTTCTCGACGAAACCGGCAGATAGGTAAACCAGTCTAAGGAGATAGAAACCATTAAAAATTTATTACAGAAGTGATCACATTGAGTACGTATCAAGTACTGGGCAGACAAGAAAGAAGGATCCGAGTAACATTGCGGGACCGTCCACCTCATCCTACAACCAACCGAGACCATCCTCGTCAGCCAGCCAAGCTGGGCCATCTGCTTCCAGGAAACGAAGACCGTCAGACCAGGCCGGGTCATCAAGTCCCGTTAAAAAGAGAAAGGTAAATGATTTTTCGAATAATCCAGAAATAGTCTTTTTTACAGCATTAATGAGCATGGTAATTCCCTGACCCTCAGCTTCTTATCTTCTTCTCTGCCCATTTCTCTCAAAAGCAACAATGTCACTTCTTCAAAGATAACAAATTCCCTTCTCTTTTTTTCTAAGCCCCTTCAAAAATCTCTTCCTGGCAAAATTTTCCTATCCTTCGCAGCATCCCGTTTTTTTCCTTTCTTTAAATGTATTTTCTGTGAATCTTAGAATCCTTTTAATCGATTTATCTCAATGGCATTCTCTTACGTTTTTTCTAGACACCTAGACCATTCGAAACCGGCTAGTTTCTCCTGAAAATTTCATTTTTAAGTACTATTCCACGTTCCATTTTTGCTGAAGTTTTTCAATATCTCACAATGCTTTTTGCTGAGTCTTCCCCGTTTATCTCCTCATCTTTTCCACTTTTCCCATTCACCGGTATCCGAAACTCAGGATCACCGTAAAACCCTTTTCTTTTTTCCCGGAATTATTTTTATCTGGCTCCACACGGTTTTTTCGGCTTTCCTGTAAATCTCCAAATAATTTTTCTCAAGACTCCGGTCTTCCAAATTCATGATCCCTGCAAACCACTCTCATTTCTTCCCGAGTTTCTTTTCAGATTTCGCTCCTCACATTGCCTCTAAAAAGTATTCCAAAAACGAATTAAGTGCTTTAACTTGGTCCATTCTCTCAAAATATTTCATGTTTTCCCCATTTTTAGGACTTTCCTGTGAATTTCCAAATCATCCAACTTCTCAACTCACCGGTCTTCTAAACTTTTCATCCCCTCTCTAAATCCCACCCATTTCTTTTCGAGTCTTTTTCAAATTCTGCTTTACACAGTCTTTTTCCATGACTTGTCACACTTCTTTGAACATCTTTCATAAGAATCCCCAAATCACTACTTTTCTCCATTTAACCGATCTTCCAAACGCATGATTCCGGGAATTTCCATGCATTTCTTTCCGAGTATTTTTCGAATTATGCTCCTCACATTGCCTTTGAAAACTGTCCCACAAACCAATTAAGTGCTTTAATTTTTATTCAATAATTGGAAATGAATTCAATAGTTTCATTCAATCATACCAAACTGGCATTCAATGTTACAAATCAAAATATCGTTTCGAAAGACATGAGGAGAAAATTAATTAAGCCAGGATGAAATCCAGCTGATCACCTTTGACGCAGTTGATGCCGGTTGCGGCTCCTCGCAATTGCAAACTCTATGCGCATCGACGAATTCGTAAGCATCCAATGACTCGAGCGACTCCAGTGCGTCGTAATATACATCTGGATCGTAATGGCGCACGAGCCCGGTTTTCTCCACGAACTCCGGAGAAACGATTCGCTTTGCTTCCGAACCCTGAAATTCAATGATGTGTTCACGTTTTTGACTTTGTGTCAAGTGCCTTACCCATTCTGAATTCCGATGGCGGAGATACTCTCGAGCGATACCCATAGCATTCCGATGAATGTGCTCGGGTAGCTCAACTGGCTGGGGCATCTCGTCATCTTTGTGGAAGGCAAAGATGTTCTGAAAATGTGAAATATTATGATTCTACCTCTGTTTTCTGCTCAGAAACTTACTTCGTCGCATTCCCCAAATGTGGCACTAGGCATGAGCGCAAGCCACTTCACCCTCCAGCTTTCAGCATCGAGACGATGAAGAAGGACGCCAACGTAGCGTTTTGCCCAGACGACGTCCCCTTCGGTCAGTTGTTTGTCCTGGGACATTCTGAAAATGAAATTATTTAGTTCAAAGTTTTTTTTTGAAGTAGTGACTTTCAAAAATCAAGAAACTATGAAAATCGAAACTTTGAGCCCGATTCTTTGAAACTAATAAGAATTTGACAAATCTTCCTTTCAAAATGGCAAATATTTTGGCACGGTTACGGTAGGGAGAAGATTTTTCTTTAAAAAACTTCTTCAAAAAACATTTATCTTCAAAAACTCAGAGAGAAACTAAACATTATTTCAGAATTTTAAAGAAATCTTATGCCAAAAATCAATAAAATTCCCGAAATTTTTGGGATTTCTGTCAAAACTATCTGGAAAAAAACCTTCAAATAACGTTGAAAACCTACATGATTGTCTTTTCGAGTTACGGTAGTGAAGAAAAATTAAGATTAGCAAGAAAATCTAAAGAACTGGGCAACAGAGAGAATAGATGTTAGAATGAATCATTGGCTTAAAAACAACAACAATGATATAGCACATAGAATTGTTTCTAGTGTTCAATGGGGCACATTTTCATAGGGACTGTCGAAGCACGGGATACAGAGACGATTGCGAAATCCTTGAAAGAATGTGTTTTGAAAAATCATGGGGTTAAAGAAAAAGTAAATAAGAAAGAAAGAAAGCCCATGAAAAGGAGAATTGATTGTAAAAAAATCTAGAATATGGATGTTAGAATATGCAGAAATAATTGGTATAATTAGCAAAATTAAGCTGAAAATTGTTAGTTTTTTTTGCAAAAATCGGTTTTCTAAAACTTGGTGATATTTCTTAAAAAGTATATAGGAGTCATCTTTCTTTTTTGTTGTTTTCAAATTCGAAAACTACCGTAGTCCTCCTAACTGTCTCAAGATATCTTTGAAAATCTAATTACATCAGCAGTGCCTCTTTGTGAAAGCTTCTCACGAAAATTGAAAATTTTGCATTGGTTTTCTTGAGGATTATGCAAGGCGATAGGAATTTAACAAATAAAGGCGTCCTTTTTCCATGTTTCCTAATATGCCGTCCTAAAATTTGAGCATGATAAATCTGAAAACTTGGAATAAACTCAGAAAATTTCAAGTTCATGCAGAACTTGCCAAATCATATACTATTTTGTAATGGTATGCTTACAGATAAATTATTTTATTAATGTAAAGCAAAAGTCTATTACAAAACAATAAAAGCAAATCGTAGTGAAGGAAGAGCGTCTCTTAGAAACGTGTTCAGAGGTCCAGCATCTTCTGCGTTGTTAGGTGTGAATGAAAGACTCAGCATGGATAGTAACGAGTGTGGTTGAGACGTTGAAAACCTCTTGAAAAGAACATTTGGAGGAGCGGCTTCTCCATATAATCCCCTTTCTTCATAGCTCCCTGCTCAATCGGGTAACGCATCTAGAGGATTCCTCGCTTCAGTCGCGCCTTCAACAGAACGTTTGTGTCCTTTGCTCAAGAGCTCTTTCCACAACGTATCCGATTTGTGACTTTGTAGATATCATTCCTCAGAGTATCCGGGTAGTAGATCTTAAATTCGAAAATGTTTCAAATAGGACACTGAGAAACTCACAATGATCTGCATCAGGAGGCTGTACCAGGCAAATTCGGGAAGAACCAATGAAACATTATCCAAGCACGGTGCTCCTTCATAATCTGAAGATTCGGGCCTTCCATCAAAGGAACCGGTGTAGGAAAACGTTGAATGATTGATGAACTTTTTTTTCACTTTCAATACAAAATGGTCCGCTCGTTTCAACCTGTTGACCTATTGATGGTTGTCGGAGGTGTCTGAAACATGTGTATATTCATTATTTTGTTCAAATTTTACTAATATCTCACGTGTTCGCTGCTACCATTTGAAGATGACATCGTCTAGTAGCATATTTGTCCTGCCAAAACAAGAAAGTCCGCTTTCATTGGAAACCACTCGTTACGGCGCACTAATTTGGATCTTTTTGGGGTCATTGGGAACATAAGTTGAGATAGTTATTTCTCCTTACTTGGAAATCACCACGGAGAAAACGCGACAAGAAACGAGCAGCAATTCCTCCAGACCAGGGTAGGTTTCCGATCTTTTGTTTCGAACAATTGGATTTTCCGAGACCTGCAATACTTTTTTCTTCAGGATAAAAATCATTACTGACTTGCTGGAGCCTGGATTTGTCTTCTTCGAGAAAAATCTCAGAAATTTGAGTCGATCGGATTTCGTGGAGTTTGTAGAAATTAATAACAACTTACGGTTTTCAATATTGCCACTCCAGACGGCGTTTGTGATTTTACGATGACCGTTAGGACGCTGGACTAGAATACCGAACGTAATGTAGTCTTCTCGAAGTAGTCCTCTCATTTTGATTGTTCTGGGGATTCATTTTTTCCCTTCCCGCGTCTTCTGAACCTGCAAAACATTCTGCTTCTCAGAGCGCTAGACGATGGAGACCAACCAAATTTTGATTTTTTTTTGCAGGGATCTTGAACGTAGTCAGAGAGGACCTTGGACTTACTGAAGATTATTTACAAATGCGCTCATGTCTTCTTTCTGTGTTTCTTCTGAATTCCACATCATCAAGAACAACGTCAGCTTTCAGTTGACATGATATTCCCGAGGCGCATCTCATTGTGGTCCTTCCCGTTCTGCTCGACTCATCACCTCAAGAAATCATTACAAAAAAAGTAAGCAATAAAATGATAGATATTCAAACTGTGTCAGTGAACACATCGAAAAAAATACACAACGAAAACCATCAACAGTTTCAAACTTTATTCTTTCAAACTCAAAGTTGCCGAAACAAAGAAACGACGCAACACGGGGTGAGGGCGATTCTGACCATTCCGGAACAGAGATCTGAAAAATGTGGAAACTTTAGAATGCATTTTTGTGATTTGATTATGTTATTTGAACCTCGCAACTTCAAAAACTTACATTACTGTCTGGGGTTTCGTGGGCGTAGAACGCGATCAGTCGGTGCAGGAGCCAAAACGCGTCGTCCTGGTCCTCTGATGGCTCGTACTCGTGGCACTGCTCGCTGTAGAGTTTCGCGAGCTAACACGGCCCTCTTTAGACCAAAATTTTCGACAAACTTCGGTGGAACTGAACGACGTCCCAAGGACCCCTAAAACGACAAAATTAGTTGACTCGCCAGTTTATTCTCATCACTTACCCATGTCTCGTTGGTCCCGATCACATACTCTCTCGCTTCTTTGATAGCGTCTCTATAATAGAAATACGCTTCTCCTTGGGGGCAAGGGACATGATCCCAGACATGAAACGCGACTATATTCTGTAAATTTGCAAATCGGAATTTGAAAATGAGGAAAATCCGAAAATTTTCCTTAAAAAAATCAGTGATTCAAACTCACTTCATTCTTCTCCGAACCAATCTCGTTCGAGAATCCGAAGAACTCGACCACCCAACGATTCGAGTTCTTCTTCCGAACGAGAATGCCGGGGTACGCGCCCGCCCAGACGACGTCCCCGGCTCTCAAACCACAACGACTGCGAACCATCTGAAAAATAAACAGTTCGGGTCGTTGAAGAAAAAATCAGGCAAACAAAACAAAATTTTCAAAATTTTCTGAATTGTATGAAACATTATCATTAACTATCGGCGTAGGTGGTTCGCGAAATTTTGAATAAAGTTTAGAATGATTTCAAAAAACATGTGTTGGCCTTTCGTGAGAAAATCCCAAAATTTTTAGAATTTTGATTGGATAAAACCGTCAAAAACATTGAGAATTCACGCAATTAAGTCATTTCTGAGTTACGGTAAGTATGAAACATCAAAGTTGACAGAAAACCCAACAAAAAAACGACAATCCGGAAAAATATCTCTGAATTAGAATAAATCATTGGCCTAAAAAAGAAGTGCACCGCACTTCGTAATAGGGCACATTTGCATAGAGACTCTCCAAACACGGGACACAGAGGATATTGCGAAATCGCTCAGAAGGTGTCATACTTGGTGCGAAATTTGAAGTTCGTATCGTATCAATGGCATTAGGAATAGAAAAATTAGAAAAAAATCTTTTATGAGAATCTTGGAGTTACTTTAGAAATCAAAAATGAAGAGAGTTCTGTGGACATGGAAAATAAATTTTAAAAATTAAGAAAAATGGTTTTCAAGCACGAGGAAAAGTGAATGATTGAAAGAAACCCCAAAATTACATTCTCAAGTGAGTTCAAGGAAATTTTGGGTTACGGCGGGTTCTAGAAAAAACGGTACTATCTATAGAATCTATCCACAATCCAAAGAACAGTTCCTTCAAAAATTAGCAAGCTGTGAGATGGAAGTATTCGAAAGTTCATCATTAGCTGTCAAGAAGGCGTGGGTACATTACATATGAATAAATGTGTACAATCAGGAGAGGGCGTGTTTGACCTTTGTGCTAATCCACACGCATTATATCACAGCTCGCGACAGATGATGTCCGTCTCATCTTCTGAGCGGATGGGCCACGCAACACACACAGTTTCATATATTGACGATCGATAAATTATATGGCTATCGTTTTGCCCTGACTAACAGAAACGAGACTAACTTCATGATACCGCATTTTGAAATTTTTTTTCTTTTTTTCTTGAAATTTTTCAGGCTCATCATGGATTTTACGATGCTCAAGAACGACCCCGCTTTCAGCACTTCTCTTATATGTAGTACAAAATACATTATAACCCAGAAATCGCCTTGAAATCATTTAAATGATTCAGAGTAGATATTCTGGAGAATCAAGATATGTCGAAGTTTATAATATCGCCATCAATCCTATCATGAAACGCGTTATCGATATCTAGAAAGATTACTACGGTAACGACATCCTCTTCTTCTGAGCAAGTGCAATTCAAAATGAGCGGAACGCAAACCGCACTCTTCCTAATCGGTCTCAAGTCCTTATAAAATTTAAGCCAAGTCATCAGAATCCGATCTATAACTGGCTGGAAATTTGAATTTTGAACCTGACAGATCGTATCTATAAGATTAAGCATAAAAAAAATTGGGAAACGATGTTGAATGAAAATCGTGGGGTTACTGTAGAAATTAAAAATGAAGAGAACCGTCCAGGAGGCGAGTGAGTCCATTACAAAGGGGTCAATGCAGAGAGTAAGGAGGCGTGTGTTTGACCTTTGTGCTAATCCACACGCATTATATCGCAGCTCGCAACAGATGATGTCCGTCTCATCTGCTGAGCGGATGGGACACGCAACGCACACAGTTTCATATATTGTCGATCGATACAACCTAAGCCTCTCGTCTTGCCCGGACTGACAGGAAAGGGAGTAACTTCATGATACCGCATTTTGAAACTGATTTCTTTGAAACTGGCGCAACATAGATCATTCTACAATGCTCAAGACCTCTCTACACCTTACAATTAGTAAAGAAAGTCATTCAGCTCTGGAATCGCTTTCAATTTGGCTCCGTAGAATGCAAAAAAAAGTATCTGGAATATCTTCCCTATATATAAAACACTACATGCGTCTGTTGGTCCCCATGACAGGCTGTCATCTTTTATAAAGCTCAAAATTAAATATAAATTGACGTGACCCTTTGAGAAAAAGAACGACGAACTAGTAAAACCTAGATTGAATCGCGCCGAAAGCGCACCAACTTGCTGGTTTAAAATAAAATAAGAAATACGGAGATAATCAGAAGAACATTGGGGGAAGAAGCGGAAGATTAGACGAGAGACTAATCACAGTTTTGTTGAGAATGAACTGAAATCACATGAAATCCGGATAGCTCCGAAAGGAATCATAAACTTACCAGCGATTAAGATGAAATAGGCAGCAAGATCCATAATGATCCATTCAAGACCGTTTCCTCGAACAATTGAAGTGAGAAGCTCGACGAACATTGTGATAGAATGCAAATAGAGGGGAATCAACTGAAAAATAACCCAAAAATGAAATATGTTTCATAATGAATAGCAAAAAACTAACAGTGAGAGCTCGAACGAAACGGAGTGCTTTGATAACTTTCTAAAAAGATGATTTTAATGGAAATCAGAATCAGAGAAAGAGAAGAGAACTGAATCTAACTGGACGGTTGCAAGCCATCTGTTGCAAACCCCGCCCCTTTCTGATAGTCTCGTCGCGAAGTATCTGGGACCAAAATGCGTCATGAAATATCGATTTTCAAAGTTTCCCCAGCTTTCTAATAAAATCTGACTGACCTTATATTTACAGGTGGCTTCTTCATGAGATACTGCCTTATAAATAACTTTCCAACTCTAATACTCCATGAAAAATTTGATGATTTATTAAAGAAAGAAATAAACAAATTTTTGGGTGGTACAATACATATAAAAAGATGTGAAACACAGTGGCGAACATTATTCTGAAGACACAAAAAATAATTTAAATTTCAAATCACTGATTTTACATAAATACCGGGAAGCATTAAAAAATAGATTCAGGAAAAACTGATCAAGTATTAGACATACGGGGAATAGTTGGGGTTTGAGAATGTGATTGAAGTCGGAATGGGCGACAAAGTTGACGGAGCTGGAGAAGTGGGAAGAGTGGTGGAAGCGCAATAAGCTGATGAAGAGGTGGCCGAAACGAATTGCACAATCGGATGAGCTGGAATTGCTGGCACTAACATAAGCAAGTTGACGTGTTCATGAATCAAGATGTATTGGATACTCATCGCTGAAATTTTGACAAATAATTAGAGATATCGCACATACCGTAAAACCTCTAACATCGAGGCTTCCAACATTGTCAAGTTCGAGCTAGTTTTTCTCGACTTATATTCAAGATATGAAAAAGTGCCAACTGACAGAACACTGCTGATACCATGATGAAAAAACTTATAAGTTGAGAACGTTTTAATATCATTCACAGGAACCGAGAAATATTGGCTCATAGTTTGAAGTTAGGGGCTCTTCTATTAGGTTGAGCGAAAAGTCTTTGTAATTTTTTTTGGACCGTCATATCTCAGCGTTGATTTAACTTTTTATTATTCTGTTTTTTCTATATTGTAGTAATATTCGTGCATGCTTGAAAGATTTGTTAAAGTTACCGACGGCGTTCATAAAAGCTGAGAATTTGTCCAGAGACCACCATGCTCTCAGGGGTGATTTTTTGTTCGGGTTTCTCCAAGATCACAAATGCAGCGTAGCTTGTCGTAAATTGTGTACAGTGCTAGGCTAGAACTATATGTTTTACACTACATTAAAGTTTTGGTTCAAAAGATTCTCCGAAGAGAACTACGATCTCGAAGGTCTGGCCTACCCCGTGTTGATCTCAACGAGGATACCTCTAGAGCGCTAGAAGAAGAACCAAGAGTAACGTCACGCGAGCTTGCAGCAAGTCTCAAACATCCTCAAAGAACCATAATTGATCATCTTCACAAATCTGAAAGAGTACCAAAGTTCGGTCAACTCGCCCCTCCCCTTTTGACGGATTCACTAAAACCATTGTGTTGAGACTGGGCACATTCTCGGCTTACTACGAAACGCAGCATCAATTTGGTTGAGGATATTATCACTGGGGACGAGTAGAAAAAGATGATGGGTCCCAGCCGAGGAAACCGCTCAAACGGGCATCAAAGGAGAACTTAAGAAGAAAAAGTTATATTTTCCATTTGGTGGGACAGTGAAGGCGTCATCTCCAGAAGACTTCTTCTAGGCGGCGTTATTATCAATGCGGACCTTAACATCACTCAAATGGAAAAAGCATTCCAGGCTAATCGATAAAATTGCCCGAAAAATTTCAGCTTGTTCTAGGAAGGATGTAAAAAAGTGGTTGGGTGACATTTTCGCTTCCCGGCCTCCCGAGTACTACGCTAATGGAATCGGTCCACCTCCATCGCGTTGACAAGTAGTCATGTACACTATTGGTGAATATATCCCTTATTGAATTCCGTGTTCTTTGAATAAATTTTGTTCCGAAAAAAAATCAAAAAATTACAAAGACTTTTCGCTCAACCTAATATTACAGTTTTTGCGTTATTTATGTACTTACCAACCATCAGAGTGAGATTGATAGAGAACTCGGTAACCATCATATCGAAGCTTTGTCCCAATGTGAGGGAGAAAACAAACGTGATGACCAACATCAAAACAGTGATGTAGAGGCAGACAAGCTGGAAAGAGGACATGTTTTTGGGAAAATAGTTCAGATTCGGCAGGTACAAAAATTTTGGGGTCATTGGGGTACAAAATACCTGAAAAAGTTTGACTTTTGTACACACGAATTGTGCATATCGTACTTATAAATTACTTGGTACCTCCGTGTACCCCCGAAACGTTGTACCCTCCGAATTGTGTGCCGTGATTTTGTAACTGATATTGATAAGAAAAACCGACCGTGACAGCACGAAAGATGCGAAGACCTTTGAGAGATTCGAGTCTGATGCATCCAATGATAATGGTGTAAGCCATGCCAGCTATGATGTAAAAATTCATATACATCTTCACGAGATAGTACTCAAAAATTAGATCAATTATCATCAAGAAACACCAAAACATGAGGAGGTTTTCCTTGCTGAATATATTTCGATGTTTGAAGATCACAGTGCAGACATTAGCCAATTTTTCCATTCTCTTCTGAAAAATGTGAAAATTCGGAGAAAAAAAAAGAAGAACAAATGTAAACGAAAATGCGACAGAAGGAACAAGAATGAGGATGGACGAGGGGTTAGGATCACATCACTCTGTCAGACTCCGCCCACTTATCATGGGTCTCGCAGCGAAATGCAAAACAACATTTGGAATGACTCATAAAAAATTGTTTTTTTTTCACAGATTTCTAGAATTTGATGAATCAGAAGAGTTGAATAGGGAGATGATAACCATGTAACATAAAAAACCATGTAACCATGTAACATAAAAAACCATGTAACATAAAAAACCATGTAACTTAAAAAACCATGTAACCATGAGTGGACCACCTTGTCTTGAAAGAAGAAAACATAGAAAGTTTGTAGATCATTCAACGTCTTTCTACACCGGTACTTTTAATGAAAAACGTAAGGTTTGGATAAAGTCCAGACGAGACAATATAAACAAATTTCAGATTATACAGGAGCACCATTCTTCAAATCGGATTTGCTGAAGAGAGCTCGTCATACATAGGAAAAATGGTTGGAAAGAAAGCAAAAGACAAATCCGTCAGATTCGAGGCAGAATTCAAGCAAGGTCTTGATGCCGTACCCGATTTGAGCGTGATGAATACGACATCCTTCAAGTTGCTCCAGGAAATTGTTGCTTCATACCGGCGCTCCGATCTTTTTGAAAAGAAAAACAAGATGGAATTTTTTTGTCATAGAGCATTGTTTTGTAATAATAAAATAAGTTTCGTGGACGCATGCCATTGCAATAATTTCTATGGATTTGCAAGTTCTTAATGAACTTGAGTTGCTTTTTGGTTTTTCCCTGGTTTTCAGACATTCAGATTTATCCTGCATGGAATTTTGAACGATATGGAAGAAAAAACAACTGAAAAAGTCTTCATCACTCTCAGAAAATTATTATTGATATGTATTTCTCTTATTCTTCTAGAAAAATGAATTCTCAGGAGTTCCTGTTCTAGATTATTATCTTCGTTTTTGCAGCGGTTGATAAAATTGTTACGATTACAATAGTTCTGAAATTTGAAAATTGAGTTTGAAAATTTTTTTCATGAAAACTGAGAATTCAAGGTGTGATAAACTAAAGAACAGGAAATTCTCAGTTTTCATGAGATTTTTTTGGTTTGAGGTTTGCCAGTTTCGCCAAAATTAATTTTTTCATACTCATCTTTCATGGAACTATTTTTTTTTTCCAACTTTTACAGTAACCACATGATTTTTTCCCTCAGAATAAAATCTGAGAATCTCAGAATCTCAGAATCTCAGAATCTCAGAATCTCAGAATCTCAGAATCTCAGAATCTCAGAATCTCAAAATCTCAGAATCTCAGAATCTCAGAATCTCAGAATCTCAGAATCTCAGAATCTCAGAATCTCAGAATCTCAGAATCTCAGAATCTCAGAATCTCAGAATCTCAGAATCTCAGAATCTCAGAATCTCAGAATCTCAGAATCTCAGAATCTCAGAATCTCAGAATCTCAGAATCTCAGAATCTCAGAATCTCAGAATCTCAGAATCTCAGAATCTCAGAATCTCAGAATCTCAGAATCTCAGAATCTCAGAATCTCAGAATCTCAGAATCTCAGAATCTCAAAATCTCAGAATCTCAGAATCTCAGAATCTCAGAATCTCAGAATCTCAAAATCTCAGAATCTCAGAATCTCAGAATCTCAGAATCTCAGAATCTCAGAATCTCAGAATCTCAGAATCTCAGAATCTCAGAATCTCAGAATCTCAGAATCTCAGAATCTCAGAATCTCAGAATCTCAGAATCTCAGAATCTCAGAATCTCAGAATCTCAGAATCTCAGAATCTCAGAATCTCAGAATCTCAGAATCTCAGAATCTCAGAATCTCAGAATCTCAGAATCTCAGAATCTCAGAATTTCAGAATCTCAGAATCTCAGAATCTCAGAATCTCAGAATCTCAGAATCTCAGAATCTCAGAATCTCAGAATCTCAGAATCTCAGAATCTCAGAATCTCAGAATCTCAGAATCTCAGAATCTCAGAATCTCAGAATCTCAGAATCTCAGAATCTCAGAATCTCAGAATCTCAGAATCTCAGAATCTCAGAATCTCAGAATCTCAAAATCTCAGAATCTCAGAATCTCAGAATCTCAGAATCTCAGAATCTCAGAATCTCAGAATCTCAGAATCTCAGAATCTCAGAATCTCAGAATCTCAGAATCTCAGAATCTCAGAATCTCAGAATCTCAGAATCTTAGAATCTCAGAATCTCAGAATCTCAGAATCTCAGAATCTCAGAATCTCAGAATCTCAGAATCTCAGAATCTCAGAATCTCAGAATCTCAGAATCTCAGAATCTCAGAATCTCAGAATCTCAGAATCTCAGAATCTCAGAATCTCAGAATCTCAGAATCTCAGATTCTCAGAATCTCAGAATCTCAGAATCAAAACACAAAAACCATTAAATATTTTTAGCGAGGAAAATTTAGACAATCGTTGTTTTTTCAATCAATAAAGCTCTTATTAAACACAAAATTCGTAAAATGTTCGCTTCCAGAAATCAGAAACGTATTCTTGAAGTTCCAATCAACCTTCTTGAACTATATTCAACCGTTGAAGAAATGCCAGAATGCACAGAAATGTCTTTTCATCTCCCTATTCAACTCTTCTGATTCATCGAAATATATTCAGCAAGGAAAACCTCCTCATGTTTTGGTGTTTCTTGATGATAATTGATCTAATTTTTGAGTACTATCTCGTGAAGATGTATATGAATTTTTACATCATAGCTAAGTTACATGGTTTTTAAGTTACATGGTTTTTTATGTTACATGGTTACATGGTTTTTTATGTTACATGGTTACATGGTATTTTAAGTTACATGGTTTTTTATGTTACATGGTTTTTTATGTTACATGGTTTTTTATGTTACATGGTTTTTTATGTTACATGGTTTTTTATGTTACATGGTTTTTTAAGTTACATGGTTTTTTAAGTTACATGGTTTTTTATGTTACATGGTTTTTTATGTTACATGGTTTTTTATGTTACATGGTTTTTTAAGTTACATGGTTTTTTATGTTACATGGTTTTTTATGTTACATGGTTTTCTAAGTTACATGGTTTTTAAGTTACATGGTTTTTTATGTTACATGGTTACATGGTTTTTTATGTTACATGGTTACATGGTATTTTAAGTTACATGGTTTTTTATGTTACATGGTTTTTTATGTTACATGGTTTTTTAAGTTACATGGTTTTTTATGTTACATGGTTACATGGTTTTTTATGTTACATGGTTACATGGTTTTTTATGTTACATGGTTACATGGTATTTTAAGTTACATGGTTTTTTATGTTACATGGTTTTTCAAGTTACATGGTTTTTTATGTTACATGGTTTTTTAAGTTACATGGTTTTTTATGTTACATGGTTTTTTATGTTACATGGTTTTTTAAGTTACATGGTTTTTAAGTTACATGGTTTTTTATGTTACATGGTTACATGGTTTTTTATGTTACATGGTTACATGGTATTTTAAGTTACATGGTTTTTTATGTTACATGGTTTTTTATGTTACATGGTTTTTTATGTTACATGGTTTTTTATGTTACATGGTTTTTTATGTTACATGGTTTTTTAAGTTACATGGTTTTTTAAGTTACATGGTTTTTTATGTTACATGGTTTTTTATGTTACATGGTTTTTTAAGTTACATGGTTTTTTAAGTTACATGGTTTTTTATGTTACATGGTTTTTTATGTTACATGGTTTTT
Organism: Caenorhabditis nigoni; assembly: GCA_027920645.1. NCBI lineage: Eukaryota > Metazoa > Nematoda > Chromadorea > Rhabditida > Rhabditidae > Caenorhabditis > Caenorhabditis nigoni. The sequence continues at coordinate 5,512,035 of CP115869.1, forward strand.
TAAGTTACATGGTTTTTTATGTTACATGGTTTTTTATGTTACATGGTTTTTTATGTTACATGGTTTTTTATGTTACATGGTTTTTTATGTTACATGGTTTTTTATGTTACATGGTTTTTTATGTTACATGGTTTTTTATGTTACATGGTTTTTTATGTTACATGGTTTTTTAAGTTACATGGTTTTTTAAGTTACATGGTTTTTTATGTTACATGGTTTTTTATGTTACATGGTTTTTTATGTTACATGGTTTTTTATGTTACATGGTTTTTTATGTTACATGGTTTTTTAAGTTACATGGTTTTTAAGTTACATGGTTTTTTATGTTACATGGTTACATGGTTTTTTATGTTACATGGTTACATGGTTTTTTATGTTACATGGTTTTTTATGTTACATGGTTTTTTATGTTACATGGTTTTTTATGTTACATGGTATTTTAAGTTACATGGTTTTTTATGTTACATGGTTTTTTATGTTACATGGTTACATGGTTTTTTATGTTACATGGTTACATGGTATTTTAAGTTACATGGTTTTTTATGTTACATGGTTTTTCAAGTTACATGGTTTTTTATGTTACATGGTTTTTTAAGTTACATGGTTTTTTATGTTACATGGTTTTTTATGTTACATGGTTTTTTAAGTTACATGGTTTTTAAGTTACATGGTTTTTTATGTTACATGGTTACATGGTTTTTTATGTTACATGGTTACATGGTATTTTAAGTTACATGGTTTTTTATGTTACATGGTTTTTTATGTTACATGGTTTTTTATGTTACATGGTTTTTTATGTTACATGGTTTTTTATGTTACATGGTTTTTTAAGTTACATGGTTTTTTAAGTTACATGGTTTTTTATGTTACATGGTTTTTTATGTTACATGGTTTTTTAAGTTACATGGTTTTTTAAGTTACATGGTTTTTTATGTTACATGGTTTTTTATGTTACATGGTTTTTTAAGTTACATGGTTTTTTATGTTACATGGTTTTTTATGTTACATGGTTTTTATGTTACATGGTTTTTTATGTTACATGGTTTTTTATGTTACATGGTTTTTTATGTTACATGGTTTTTTATGTTACATGGTTTTTTATGTTACATGGTTTTTTATGTTACATGGTTTTTTAAGTTACATGGTTTTTTATGTTACATGGTTTTTTATGTTACATGGTTTTTTATGTTACATGGTTTTTTATGTTACATGGTTTTTTATGTTACATGGTTTTTTAAGTTACATGGTTTTTAAGTTACATGGTTTTTTATGTTACATGGTTACATGGTTTTTTATGTTACATGGTTACATGGTTTTTTATGTTACATGGTTACATGGTTTTTTATGTTACATGGTTTTTTATGTTACATGGTTTTTTATGTTACATGGTATTTTAAGTTACATGGTTTTTTATGTTACATGGTTTTTTATGTTACATGGTTTTTTAAGTTACATGGTTTTTTATGTTACATGGTTACATGGTTTTTTATGTTACATGGTTACATGGTTTTTTATGTTACATGGTTACATGGTATTTTAAGTTACATGGTTTTTTATGTTACATGGTTTTTTATGTTACATGGTTTTTTAAGTTACATGGTTTTTTTATGTTACATGGTTACATGGTTTTTTATGTTACATGGTTACATGGTTTTTTATGTTACATGGTTACATGGTATTTTAAGTTACATGGTTTTTTATGTTACATGGTTTTTCAAGTTACATGGTTTTTTATGTTACATGGTTTTTTAAGTTACATGGTTTTTTATGTTACATGGTTTTTTATGTTACATGGTTTTTTAAGTTACATGGTTTTTAAGTTACATGGTTTTTTATGTTACATGGTTACATGGTTTTTTATGTTACATGGTTACATGGTTTTTTATGTTACATGGTTTTTTAAGTTACATGGTTTTTTATGTTACATGGTTTTTTATGTTACATGGTTTTTTAAGTTACATGGTTTTTAAGTTACATGGTTTTTTATGTTACATGGTTACATGGTTTTTTATGTTACATGGTTACATGGTATTTTAAGTTACATGGTTTTTTATGTTACATGGTTTTTTATGTTACATGTAGCGACCACAGAAAAAGGGGCGGAGCCTAATTATTTTTCCCCCCAGGGTCGTTTCGACTATTTGACTCGCTATAACTATCGCTAGAAAAGAAGGATTGATATGAAAATATGTGTCCTTATGTAATCGACTACGTAGATTTCGAATATGTAATTGTTTTTACTGAAGAATCTACAAGAGAAAAGAAAAAAGCAAAATACCGAAGTGAGCGGCAGAAAAATGCATGGTACAAGAAATCGGAGTTTGTATCACTTTCCGTTTCTGGTGTTTCGAGTAACTGAAGACATTCTCTAATGGAAAATTAAAACGAAATTTTGTGAGGAGTTAGCGCAGAATTGTACATTTCAACCAAACTGGCTGTAATTATTGTGAAAATTTTTCAGCGGCAACATATAAAAATTATGCTTTTTATAGATTGTACTCTTCTTGAACATTACATATACAACTTTTGAGCAAAATTGGATGATTAGAAAGGAGTTTATTTCCGGTCGGAAGATGGCATACTCAACAAATTTTTAGGTTTTTCGCAAATTTAGCATGAATAGAGATTTGTATCACTCTCGTTATTTGTATATTCGGATTCTACAAAAAATTTCACATAAAATGATATCTGTGACATGTTCCAGCGAGTTAGCGCAGGAAAATGCGAAGCAGTTTTGTTTTGAAATTCCCCGAAATTCGTTGAAAAATATATTTTTTTAGGAGCGCGCGTGTGGCGGTGTTATAAGAAAACAATGCGCCGACAGTTCTAGTGCGCGTTTGGTGTACTGGTTAAGCTATCGGTGTGCTAATCCGAGACATGCGGGTTCGAGTCCGCTTTTGGAAAAACATTTTTGAAACCTTTTTTATAATTGTGTAAGGTATTCTGAATGATAGCGGAGTTTTTACAATGCATTGATGAGAATTTCTTCATTAGAATTTCATTTTTTAGCCTTTTTCTCAGTAATTTCGCAGTTTTTATATTTTCTCTGATTTCGAACCATTTTCCGGCGAATATTCGTAAAATTTGGTTTGTTATCACACTAAACACATTCAAAACCCCTTTTTCCACACTTCCCGACAAGTTTCTTTCCATTTCCAGCTGTCTGAAACCTAAATTTCAGCAGAAAATCTCTTGGGAAACCCGTTCATTTCTTCCACGCGGCAGCCTTGCGCTGCCGGCGCCCCGCCCCCTTCTCCGCGTCCACTGCAATGCTGGGGGCGAAAAAGGAGGGAAAGGAGGAGCACAAAATGACCTGTAACTCGGGAACGGATGAATATTTTTGAACGAAAATTTGGAAATATGCTGATTAGGAAGAGGAGATTATAATAGAATAAAAAGATTTCGGAAAAAATCAGCTTGAAAAAAATGTTGTGGCCCCTAGTTACATGGTTTTTTATGTTACATGGTTTTTTATGTTACATGGTTTTTTATGTTGCATGGTTTTTTAAGTTACATGGTTTTTTATGTTACATGGTTTTTTAAATTACATGGTTTTTTATGTTACATGGTTTTTTATGTTACATGGTTTTTTAAGTTACATGGTTTTTTATGTTACATGGTTTTTTATGTTACATGGTTTTTTAAGTTACATGGTTTTTTATGTTACATGGTTTTTTATGTTACATGGTTTTTTATGTTACATGGTTTTTTATGTTACATGGTTTTTTATGTTACATGGTTTTTTATGTTACATGGTTTTTTATGTTACATGGTTTTTTATGTTGCATGGTTTTTTAAGTTACATGGTTTTTTATGTTACATGGTTTTTTAAGTTACATGGTTTTTTATGTTACATGGTTTTTTATGTTACATGGTTTTTTAAGTTACATGGTTTTTTAAGTTACATGGTTTTTTATGTTACATGGTTTTTTATGTTACATGGTTTTTTAAGTTACATGGTTTTTTATGTTACATGGTTTTTTATGTTACATGGTTTTTTATGTTACATGGTTTTTTATGTTACATGGTTTTTTATGTTACATGGTTTTTTATGTTACATGGTTTTTTATGTTACATGGTTTTTTATGTTACATGGTTTTTTATGTTACATGGTTTTTTAAGTTACATGGTTTTTTAAGTTACATGGTTTTTTATGTTACATGGTTTTTTATGTTACATGGTTTTTTATGTTACATGGTTTTTTAAGTTACATGGTTTTTAAGTTACATGGTTTTTTATGTTACATGGTTACATGGTTACATGGTATTTTAAGTTACATGGTTTTTTATCATGGTTTTTTATGTTACATGGTTACATGGTTTTTTATGTTACATGGTTACATGGTTTTTTAAGTTACATGGTATTTTAAGTTACATGGTTTTTTATGTTACATGGTTTTTTAAGTTACATGGTTTTTTATGTTACATGGTTTTTTAAGTTACATGGTTTTTTATGTTACATGGTTTTTTATGTTACATGGTTTTTTATGTTACATGGTTTTTTATGTTACATGGTTTTTTATGTTACATGGTTTTTTAAGTTACATGGTTTTTAAGTTACATGGTTTTTTATGTTACATGGTTACATGGTTTTTTATGTTACATGGTTACATGGTATTTTAAGTTACATGGTTTTTTATCATGGTTTTTTATGTTACATGGTTACATGGTTTTTTAAGTTACATGGTATTTTAAGTTACATGGTTTTTTATGTTACATGGTTTTTAAGTTACATGGTTTTTTATGTTACATGGTTTTTTATTTTTTATGTTACATGGTTTTTTCATAAAAAACCAACATAAAAAACCATGTAACATATGTAACATGTAACATAAAAAACCATGTAACATAAAAAACCATGTAATATAAAAAACCATGTAACTTAAAAAACCATGTAACATAAAAAACCATGTAACATAAAAAACCATGTAACTTAAAATACCATGTAACCATGTAACATGAAAAACCATGTAACCATGTAACATAAAAAACCATGTAACTTAAAAAACCATGTAACATAAAAAACCATGTAACATAAAAAACCATGTAACTTAAAAAACCATGTAACAATCTCAGAATCTCAGAATCTCAGAATCTCAGAATCTCAGAATTTCAAAATCTCAGAATCTCAGAATCTCAGAATCTCAGAATCTCAGAATCTCAGAATCTCAGAATCTCAGAATCTCAGAATCTCAGAATCTCAGAATCTCAGAATCTCAGAATCTCAGAATCTCAGAATCTCAGAATCTCAGAATCTCAGAATCTCAGAATCTCAGAATCTCAGAATCTCAGAATCTCAGAATCTCAGAATCTCAGAATCTCAGAATCTCAGAATCTCAGAATCTCAGAATCTCAGAATCTCAGAATCTCAGAATCTCAGAATCTCAGAATCTCAGAATCTCAGAATCTCAGAATCTCAGAATCTCAGAATCTCAGAATCTCAGAATCTCAGAATCTTAGAATCTCAGAATCTCAGAATCTGAGACTCTCAGTCTCTCAGAATCTCAGATTCTCAGATTCTCAGATTCTCAGAATCTCAGAATCTCAGATTCTCAGAATGACAAAAAAATTCCATCTTGTTTTTCTTTTCAAAAAGATCGGAGCGCCGGTATGAAGCAACAATTTCCTGGAGCAACTTGAAGGATGTCGTATTCATCACGCTCAAATCGGGTACGGCATCAAGACCTTGCTTGAATTCTGCCTCGAATCTGACGGATTTGTCTTTTGCTTTCTTTCCAACCATTTTTCCTATGTATGACGAGCTCTCTTCAGCAAATCCGATTTGAAGAATGGTGCTCCTGTATAATCTGAAATTTGTTTATATTGTCTCGTCTGGACTTTATCCAAACCTTACGTTTTTCATTAAAAGTACCGGTGTAGAAAGACGTTGAATGATCTACAAACTTTCTATGTTTTCTTCTTTCAAGACAAGGTGGTCCACTCATGGTTACATGGTTTTTTAAGTTACATGGTTTTTTATGTTACATGGTTTTTTAAGAGATTCTGAGATTCTGAGATTCTGAGATTCTGAGATTCTGAGATTCTGAGATTCTGAGATTCTGAGATTCTGAGATTCTGAGATTCTGAGATTCTGAGATTCTGAGATTCTGAGATTCTGAGATTCTGAGATTCTGAGATTCTGAGATTCTGAGATTCTGAGATTCTGAGATTCTGAGATTCTGAGATTCTGAGATTCTGAGATTCTGAGATTCTGAGATTCTGAGATTCTGAGATTCTGAGATTCTGAGATTCTGAGATTCTGAGATTCTGAGATTCTGAGATTCTGAGATTCTGAGATTCTGAGATTCTGAGATTCTGAGATTCTGAGATTCTGAGATTCTGAGATTCTGAGATTCTGAGATTCTGAGATTCTGAGATTCTGAGATTCTGAGATTCTGAGATTCTGAGATTCTGAGATTCTGAGATTTTGAAATTCTGAGATTCTGAGATTCTGAGATTCTGAGATTGTTACATGGTTTTTTAAGTTACATGGTTTTTTATGTTACATGGTTTTTTATGTTACATGGTTTTTTAAGTTACATGGTTTTTAAGTTACATGGTTTTTTATGTTACATGGTTACATGGTTTTTCATGTTACATGGTTACATGGTATTTTAAGTTACATGGTTTTTTATGTTACATGGTTTTTTATGTTACATGGTTTTTTAAGTTACATGGTTTTTTATATTACATGGTTTTTTATGTTACATGGTTTTTTATGTTACATGTTACATATGTTACATGGTTTTTTATGTTGGTTTTTTATGAAAAAACCATGTAACATAAAAAATAAAAAACCATGTAACATAAAAAACCATGTAACTTAAAAAACCATGTAACATAAAAAACCATGTAACTTAAAATACCATGTAACTTAAAAAACCATGTAACCATGTAACATAAAAAACCATGATAAAAAACCATGTAACTTAAAATACCATGTAACCATGTAACATAAAAAACCATGTAACCATGTAACATAAAAAACCATGTAACTTAAAAACCATGTAACTTAAAAAACCATGTAACATAAAAAACCATGTAACATAAAAAACCATGTAACATAAAAAACCATGTAACATAAAAAACCATGTAACATAAAAAACCATGTAACTTAAAAAACCATGTAACATAAAAAACCATGTAACTTAAAAAACCATGTAACATAAAAAACCATGTAACTTAAAATACCATGTAACTTAAAAAACCATGTAACCATGTAACTTAAAATACCATGTAACCATGTAACATAAAAAACCATGTAACCATGTAACATAAAAAACCATGTAACTTAAAAACCATGTAACTTAAAAAACCATGTAACATAAAAAACCATGTAACATAAAAAACCATGTAACTTAAAAAACCATGTAACATAAAAAACCATGTAACATAAAAAACCATGTAACATAAAAAACCATGTAACTTAAAAACCATGTAACATAAAAAACCATGTAACATAAAAAACCATGTAACATAAAAACCATGTAACATAAAAAACCATGTAACATAAAAAACCATGTAACATAAAAAACCATGTAACATAAAAAACCATGTAACATAAAAAACCATGTAACAAAAAAACCATGTAACATAAAAAACCATGTAACATAAAAACCATGTAACATAAAAAACCATGTAACTTAAAAACCATGTAACATAAAAAACCATGTAACATAAAAAACCATGTAACTTAAAAAACCATGTAACTTAAAAACCATGTAACATAAAAAACCATGTAACATAAAAAACCATGTAACTTAAAAAACCATGTAACATAAAAAACCATGTAACTTAAAAAACCATGCAACATAAAAAACCATGTAACATAAAAAACCATGTAACATAAAAAACCATGTAACATAAAAAACCATGTAACATAAAAAACCATGTAACATAAAAAACCATGTAACATAAAAAACCATGTAACATAAAAAACCATGTAACTTAAAAACCATGTAACATAAAAAACCATGTAACATAAAAAACCATGTAACTTAAAAAACCATGTAACATAAAAAACCATGTAACATAAAAAACCATGTAACTTAAAAACCATGTAACATAAAAAACCATGTAACATAAAAAACCATGTAACTTAAAAAACCATGTAACATAAAAAACCATGTAACATAAAAAACCATGTAACTTAAAAAACCATGTAACATAAAAAACCATGTAACATAAAAAACCATGTAACTTAAAAAACCATGTAACATAAAAAACCATGTAACATAAAAAACCATGTAACATAAAAAACCATGTAACATAAAAAACCATGTAACTTAAAATACCATGTAACCATGTAACATAAAAAACCATGTAACCATGTAACATAAAAAACCATGTAACTTAAAAACCATGTAACTTAAAAAACCATGTAACATAAAAAACCATGTAACATAAAAAACCATGTAACTTAAAAAACCATGTAACATAAAAAACCATGTAACCATGTAACATAAAAAACCATGTAACCATGTAACATAAAAAACCATGTAACTTAAAAACCATGTAACTTAAAAAACCATGTAACATAAAAAACCATGTAACATAAAAAACCATGTAACTTAAAAAACCATGTAACATAAAAAACCATGTAACTTGAAAAACCATGTAACATAAAAAACCATGTAACTTAAAATACCATGTAACCATGTAACATAAAAAACCATGTAACCATGTAACATAAAAAACCATGTAACTATGTTACATGGTTTTTTATGTTACATGTTACATATGTTACATGGTTTTTTATGTTGGTTTTTTATGAAAAAACCATGTAACATAAAAAATAAAAAACCATGTAACATAAAAAACCATGTAACTTAAAAAACCATGTAACATAAAAAACCATGTAACTTAAAATACCATGTAACTTAAAAAACCATGTAACCATGTAACATAAAAAACCATGATAAAAAACCATGTAACTTAAAATACCATGTAACCATGTAACATAAAAAACCATGTAACCATGTAACATAAAAAACCATGTAACTTAAAAACCATGTAACTTAAAAAACCATGTAACATAAAAAACCATGTAACATAAAAAACCATGTAACATAAAAAACCATGTAACATAAAAAACCATGTAACTTAAAAAACCATGTAACTTAAAAAACCATGTAACATAAAAAACCATGTAACATAAAAAACCATGTAACATAAAAAACCATGTAACATAAAAAACCATGTAACATAAAAAACCATGTAACATAAAAAACCATGTAACATAAAAAACCATGTAACTTAAAATACCATGTAACCATGTAACATAAAAAACCATGTAACATAAAAAACCATGTAACATAAAAAACCATGTAACTTAAAAAACCATGTAACATAAAAAACCATGTAACATAAAAAACCATGTAACTTAAAAAACCATGTAACTTAAAAAACCATGTAACATAAAAAACCATGTAACATAAAAAACCATGTAACTTAAAAAACCATGTAACTTAAAAAACCATGTAACATAAAAAACCATGTAACATAAAAAACCATGTAACATAAAAAACCATGTAACATAAAAAACCATGTAACATAAAAAACCATGTAACTTAAAATACCATGTAACCATGTAACATAAAAAACCATGTAACCATGTAACATAAAAAACCATGTAACTTAAAAACCATGTAACTTAAAAAACCATGTAACATAAAAAACCATGTAACATAAAAAACCATGTAACTTAAAAAACCATGTAACATAAAAAACCATGTAACTTGAAAAACCATGTAACATAAAAAACCATGTAACTTAAAATACCATGTAACCATGTAACATAAAAAACCATGTAACCATGTAACATAAAAAACCATGTAACCATGTAACATAAAAAACCATGTAACCATGTAACATAAAAAACCATGTAACTTAAAAAACCATGTAACATAAAAAACCATGTAACATAAAAAACCATGTAACTTAAAATACCATGTAACCATGTAACATAAAAAACCATGTAACCATGTAACATAAAAAACCATGTAACTTAAAAACCATGTAACTTAAAAAACCATGTAACATAAAAAACCATGTAACATAAAAAACCATGTAACTTGAAAAACCATGTAACATAAAAAACCATGTAACTTAAAATACCATGTAACCATGTAACATAAAAAACCATGTAACCATGTAACATAAAAAACCATGTAACCATGTAACATAAAAAACCATGTAACTTAAAAAACCATGTAACATAAAAAACCATGTAACATAAAAAACCATGTAACTTAAAATACCATGTAACCATGTAACATAAAAAACCATGTAACCATGTAACATAAAAAACCATGTAACTTAAAAACCATGTAACTTAGAAAACCATGTAACATAAAAAACCATGTAACATAAAAAACCATGTAACTTAAAAAACCATGTAACATAAAAAACCATGTAACATAAAAAACCATGTAACATAAAAAACCATGTAACTTAAAAAACCATGTAACTTAAAAAACCATGTAACATAAAAAACCATGTAACATAAAAAACCATGTAACATAAAAAACCATGTAACATAAAAAACCATGTAACATAAAAAACCATGTAACTTAAAATACCATGTAACCATGTAACATAAAAAACCATGTAACCATGTAACATAAAAAACCATGTAACTTAAAAACCATGTAACTTAGCTATGATGTAAAAATTCATATACATCTTCACGAGATAGTACTCAAAAATTAGATCAATTATCATCAAGAAACACCAAAACATGAGGAGGTTTTCCTTGCTGAATATATTTCGATGAATCAGAAGAGTTGAATAGGGAGATGAAAAGACATTTCTGTGCATTCTGGCATTTCTTCAACGGTTGAATATAGTTCAAGAAGGTTGATTGGAACTTCAAGAATACGTTTCTGATTTCTGGAAGCGAACATTTTACGAATTTTGTGTTTAATAAGAGCTTTATTGATTGAAAAAACAACGATTGTCTAAATTTTCCTCGCTAAAAATATTTAATGGTTTTTGTGTTTTGATTCTGAGATTCTGAGATTCTGAGAATCTGAGATTCTGAGATTCTGAGATTCTGAGATTCTGAGATTCTGAGATTCTGAGATTCTGAGATTCTGAGATTCTGAGATTCTGAGATTCTGAGATTCTGAGATTCTGAGATTCTGAGATTCTGAGATTCTGAGATTCTGAGATTCTGAGATTCTGAGATTCTGAGATTCTGAGATTCTGAGATTCTGAGATTCTGAGATTTTGAGATTCTGAGATTCTGAGATTCTGAGATTCTGAGATTCTGAGATTCTGAGATTCTGAGATTCTGAGATTCTGAGATTCTGAGATTCTGAGATTCTGAGATTCTGAGATTCTGAGATTCTGAGATTCTGAGATTCTGAGATTCTGAGATTCTGAGATTCTGAGATTCTGAGATTCTGAGATTCTGAGATTCTGAGATTCTGAGATTCTGAGATTTTGAGATTCTGAGATTCTGAGATTCTGAGATTCTGAGATTCTGAGATTCTGAGATTCTGAGATTCTGAGATTCTGAGATTCTGAGATTCTGAGATTCTGAGATTCTGAGATTCTGAGATTCTGAGATTCTGAGATTCTGAGATTCTGAGATTCTGAGATTCTGAGATTCTGAGATTCTGAGATTCTGAGATTCTGAGATTCTGAGATTCTGAGATTTTGAGATTCTGAGATTTTGAGATTCTGAGATTCTGAGATTCTGAGATTTTGAGATTCTGAGATTTTGAGATTCTGAGATTCTGAGATTCTGAGATTCTGAGATTCTGAGATTTTGAGATTCTGAGATTCTGAGATTCTGAGATTCTGAGATTCTGAGATTCTGAGATTCTCAGATTTTATTCTGAGGGAAAAAATCATGTGGTTACTGTAAAAGTTGGAAAAAAAAATAGTTCCATGAAAGATGAGTATGAAAAAATTAATTTTGGCGAAACTGGCAAACCTCAAACCAAAAAAATCTCATGAAAACTGAGAATTTCCTGTTCTTTAGTTTATCACACCATTACTCAATTTTCAAATTTCAGAACTATTGTAATCGTAACAATTTTATCAACCGCTGCAAAAACGAAGATAATAATCTAGAACATTACATGGTTACATGGTTTTTTATGTTACATGGTTTTTTATGTTACATGGTTTTTTATGTTACATGGTTTTTTAAGTTACATGGTTTTTTATGTTACATGGTTTTTTATGTTACATGGTTTTTTATGTTACATGGTTTTTTATGTTACATGGTTTTTTAAGTTACATGGTTTTTTATGTTACATGGTTTTTTATGTTACATGGTTTTTTTTTTTATGTTACATGGTTTTTTATGTTACATGGTTTTTTATGTTACATGGTTTTTTATGTTACATGGTTTTTTATGTTACATGTTACATATGTTACATGGTTTTTTATTTTGGTTTTTTATGTTACATGGTTTTTTTTTTTATGTTACATGGTTTTTTATGTTACATGGTTTTTTATGTTACATGGTTTTTTATGTTACATGGTTTTTTATGTTACATGGTTTTTTATGTTACATGGTTACATGGTTTTTTAAGTTACATGGTATTTTAAGTTACATGGTTTTTTATGTTACATGGTTTTTTATGTTACATGGTTTTTTATGTTACATGGTTTTTTATGGTACATGGTTTTATGTTACATGGTTTTAAGTTACATCATGTAACATGTAACTTAAAATACCATGTAACCATGTAACATAAAAAACCATGTAACCATGTAACATAAAAAACCATGTAACTTAAAAACCATGTAACTTAAAAAACCATGTAACATAAAAAACCATGTAACATAAAAAACCATGTAACTTAAAAAACCATGTAACATAAAAAACCATGTAACATAAAAAACCATGTAACTTAAAATACCATGTAACCATGTAACATAAAAAACCATGTAACTTAAAAACCATGTAACTTAAAAAACCATGTAACATAAAAAACCATGTAACATAAAAAACCATGTAACTTAAAAAACCATGTAACATAAAAAACCATGTAACTTAAAAAACCATGTAACCATGTAACATAAAAAACCATGTAACATAAAAAACCATGTAACTTAAAAAACCATGTAACATAAAAAACCATGTAACATAAAAAACCATGTAACATAAAAAACCATGTAACATAAAAAACCATGTAACTTAAAAAACCATGTAACTTAAAAAACCATGTAACATAAAAAACCATGTACCATAGAAAACCATGTAACATAAAAAACCATGTAACATAAAAAACCATGTAACATAAAAAACCATGTAACTTAAAATACCATGTAACTTAAAAAACCATGTAACCATGTAACATAAAAAACCATGTAACATAAAAAACCATGTAACATAAAAAACCATGTAACATAAAAAACCATGTAACATAAAAAACCAACATAAAAAACCATGTAACATATGTAACATGTAACATAAAAAACCATGTAACATAAAAAACCATGTAACATAAAAAACCATGTAACATAAAAAACCATGTAACTTAAAAAACCATGTAACATAAAAAACCATGTAACATAAAAAAACCATGTAACATAAAAAAAACCATGTAACATAAAAAACCATGTAACATAAAAAACCATGTAACTTAAAAAACCATGTAACATAAAAAACCATGTAACATAAAAAACCATGTAACATAAAAAACCATGTAACAAAAAAAACCATGTAACCATGTAACATAAAAAACCATGTAACCATGTAACATAAAAAACCATGTAACTTAAAAACCATGTAACTTAAAAAACCATGTAACCATGTAACATAAAAAACCATGTAACATAAAAAACCATGTAACATAAAAAACCATGTAACATAAAAAACCATGTAACTTAAAAAACCATGTAACATAAAAAACCATGTAACATAAAAAACCATGTAACATAAAAAACCATGTAACATAAAAAACCATGTAACCATGTAACATAAAAAACCATGTAACCATGTAACATAAAAAACCATGTAACTTAAAATACCATGTAACTTAAAAAACCATGTAACCATGTAACATAAAAAACCATGTAACATAAAAAACCATGTAACATAAAAAACCATGTAACATAAAAAACCATGTAACATAAAAAACCAACATAAAAAACCATGTAACATATGTAACATAAAAAACCATGTAACCATGTAACATAAAAAACCATGTAACATAAAAAACCATGTAACATAAAAAACCATGTAACATAAAAAACCATGTAACATAAAAAACCAACATAAAAAACCATGTAACCATGTAACATAAAAAACCATGTAACTTAAAATACCATGTAACTTAAAAAACCATGTAACCATGTAACATAAAAAACCATGTAACATAAAAAACCATGTAACATAAAAAACCATGTAACATAAAAAACCATGTAACATACAAAACCAACATAAAAAACCATGTAACATATGTAACATGTAACATAAAAAACCATGTAACATAAAAAACCATGTAACATAAAAAACCATGTAACTTAAAAAACCATGTAACATAAAAAACCATGTAACATAAAAAAACCATGTAACATAAAAAAAACCATGTAACATAAAAAACCATGTAACATAAAAAACCATGTAACTTAAAAAACCATGTAACATAAAAAACCATGTAACATAAAAAACCATGTAACTTAAAAAACCATGTAACATAAAAAACCATGTAACATAAAAAACCATGTAACTTAAAATACCATGTAACCATGTAACATAAAAAACCATGTAACCATGTAACATAAAAAACCATGTAACTTAAAAACCATGTAACTTAAAAAACCATGTAACATAAAAAACCATGTAACATAAAAAACCATGTAACTTAAAAAACCATGTAACATAAAAAACCATGTAACTTAAAAAACCATGTAACCATGTAACATAAAAAACCATGTAACATAAAAAACCATGTAACTTAAAAAACCATGTAACAACCATGTAACATAAAAAACCATGTAACTTAAAAAACCATGTAACTTAAAAAACCATGTAACCATGTAACATAAAAAACCATGTAACCATGTAACATAAAAAACCATGTAACTTAAAAACCATGTAACTTAAAAAACCATGTAACATAAAAAACCATGTAACATAAAAAACCATGTAACTTAAAAAACCATGTAACATAAAAAACCATGTAACTTAAAAAACCATGTAACTTAAAAAACCATGTAACATAAAAAACCATGTAACATAAAAAACCATGTAACCATGTAACATAAAAAACCATGTAACATAAAAAACCATGTAACTTAAAAAACCATGTAACATAAAAAACCATGTAACATAAAAAACCATGTAACATAAAAAACCATGTAACTTAAAATACCATGTAACCATGTAACATAAAAAACCATGTAACCATGTAACATAAAAAACCATGTAACTTAAAAACCATGTAACTTAAAAAACCATGTAACATAAAAAACCATGTAACATAAAAAACCATGTAACTTAAAAAACCATGTAACATAAAAAACCATGTAACTTAAAAAACCATGTAACCATGTAACATAAAAAACCATGTAACATAAAAAACCATGTAACTTAAAAAACCATGTAACATAAAAAACCATGTAACATAAAAAACCATGTAACATAAAAAACCATGTAACTTAAAAAACCATGTAACATAAAAAACCATGTAACATAAAAAACCATGTAACTTAAAAAACCATGTAACATAAAAAACCATGTAACATAAAAAACCATGTAACATAAAAAACCATGTAACTTAAAATACCATGTAACCATGTAACATAAAAAACCATGTAACCATGTAACATAAAAAACCATGTAACCATGTAACATAAAAAACCATGTAACCATGTAACATAAAAAACCATGTAACTTAAAAACCATGTAACTTAGCTATGATGTAAAAATTCATATACATCTTCACGAGATAGTACTCAAAAATTAGATCAATTATCATCAAGAAACACCAAAACATGAGGAGGTTTTCTTTGCTGAATATATTTCGATGTTTGAAGATCACAGTGCAGACATTAGCCAATTTTTCCATTCTCTTCTGAAAAATGTGAAAATTCGGAGAAAAAAAAGAAGAACAAATGTAAACGAAAATGCGACAGAAGGAACAAGAATGAGGATGGACGAGGGGTTAGGATCACATCACTCTGTCAGACTCCGCCCACTTATCATGGGTCTCGCAGCGAAATGCAAAACAACATTTGGAATGACTCATAAAAAATTGTTTTTTTTTTCACAGGTTTCTAGAATTTGATGAATCAGAAGAGTTGAATAGGGAGATGATAACCATGTAACATAAAAAACCATGTAACCATGTAACATAAAAAACCATGTAACATAAAAAACCATGTAACTTAAAAAACCATGTAACACAGGAGCCCCAGAACAAGATGGGCAGTGCCTTTGGACAAATCGATATTGTCGATATTGATTATATTGCAACCGATCGCTTGGGAGGACATCAGAGCGAGCGTTAGGTTCTCCAGCTTCGTGTAAGTGTTCAAGTTTTTCTTGTTGATCGCACGCTCGTCGATTGTGCCTGGAAAATTGGTATTTTTAGAGATTGCAGTAAATTTTAGGATCTGAAAACTCGATTTTCGTTCGAAAAACAATCAAAAATGACTCTAAAGCCAAATTTCTAGCGTCTGGGTTACTGCAGCTTGGAATTTTAGTATCGAATTCGAATTCGCCGCAAAATTTCACGTTGGAATCCACTTTTGTGCGGTTTTAGCTCACAATTTCGAGTTTTCGGGTTACTGTAGCTTGGATTCTGTGCAAACACCGACCGGAACACCGAACCATACGACAAAATACACAAATCGCTCAAAATGAGTGGTTTTAGGGGTAAAAATAGGCGGGGAGCTCGAATTTCGCAGTGAAAAATGGCAAAAATCGAAATTTCTGCGCGATTTGTCGTAAGATGTGAGACATCAATTCGGTGTTTGCACAGAAACGTAAATACAGTAATCCGGGAGCGGGAAAATCGATTTTCGGGTTATTTTTGGGTCATTTTCGCTGGAAAAATCGATTTTTCGGCTGACACTTTGCATTTTCAGCGTCAAAAATGACAAATTTCGAGCTGAAAATGAGCAATTTTAGGCGCAAAATTCGATATTTTTGCTCGAAATTAGTGCAATTGGAGTCTAAAGTTACCATTTTCAGGCTAAAATGGACATTTGCTGGGTTAAAATGTCCATTTTCCAACGTTTTTAGCTAATTTTCTGCCAAAAAATCGCCATTTTCAGCCGAAAAATCGCTCAAAAATCAACTTTCTGGCTCAAAAACGCCCAAAATTCTATATTTCTAACTTCAGGATTACTGTAGCTTGGTTTCTGTGCAAACACCGATTTAATGTATGAGGTCTTATGACAAAATGCAGAAAATTCAAATTTTCTGCATTTAGTCGTCCGGTGTTTCGGTGTTTGCACAGAATTCAAACTACTGTAACCCAGAAGCCGCAAAATTGATTTTTGGGTGCCTCTGAGCCATTTTCAGCTCTAAAACGCTGTTTTTACTGTTTTTTTTGGAAATCTCGATTTTTAGCGATTTTTCGGTACTACAGTATTCCAGGGGTGAAAATATTGATTTTTGGATCATTTTTGACCATTTTTCGCCTCAAAAACCACCATTTCAGCTCACCTGGCACTGCCAAATTGATGAGTTTGCAAATGACGAGACCATCCTGAGTTTTCGTGTACAGCTCTCCAGAGCCAACGGGAAGAAGACGTTTGAGGTCAGAATCATCCGAGAGGTTGGAATTGATCCAATTCGAGAACGCCACCTCTTCTTCCACTCGAATCGTGTGCTGGACGTTCTCCTGTTTTGACGAGTGCGTGTGGTAGGCGCCCGAGACTTGTCTGCAAGAAGAAATTGGGAATGTTTGAGCCAAAAATGGGATTTCTGGAGCTAAAAATCGACTTTTTGAGCAAAAATCTACTAAAAATTGCAAAAAAACAAAAAAAAGTGGTCAAAAATGACCCAAAAACCAATTTTGTAGCGTCTGGATTACTGTAGGTCGATTCTGTGCAAACACAGAACAGATGCATCACACTTTACGACGAAATGCATAAAATTCAAATTTTCTGTATTTTGTCGTCAGATCTAATGCATAGGTTCCGGTGTTTGCACAGAAACCAAGCTACAGTAATCCGAGACCGAGAAAATTGATTTTTGGGTCATTTTGAGCCGTTTTCTTGATTGTTAGCTCGAATTTCCGCAGAAACTACGCAATTCATAGTCAAAAATGACAAATTCCAAGGTGAAATCAAGTTTTGTCGGGCTAAAATCCACTGAAAATCGCTCAAAACCGCCCTCGATTACTGTAGTTTAGATTTTCTGTAAACACCAAGTCAATGCATCACATATTACGACAAAGTGCAGAAAATTCTATTTTTCGTAGGAAATTCAATTTTTCTGCATTTTGTCGTGACAAATCATGCATCAACTCGGTGTTTGCACAGGAACGAAACTACAGTAATCCGGGACCGGGAAAATCAATTTTCGGGTCATTTTAGCCCGTTTTTCCTGATTTTTGATTCATGTTGGGTCATTTTGGGTCATTTTAGCCCAATTTTCTCGATTTTTGGGTCATTTTCAGCGGAATTCCAGCCCTCTCCCTCACTTCGTCTGGTGCTTCCATCGATTGGCTTCGTCGTTTCTCTGCGCGTCCAGTGTGTCGAACAGACGCGCGAACTTGTCCACGTCGATTTGTGCCTCGTTATCAAAGTGTTGGTCCATCAGTTCGCGCATCTGAAACAAAGAATTGGGTCATTTTAGGCGATTTCAGGTGGATTTTGGGCTAAATTAGAGCTTTTTCAGGTCAAAAATCATGAATTTAGGGTCATTTTAATCTTAAAATTGCCAAGTTATGGTCATTTTTAAGCGATTTCTGACAACTTTTTTTGAAGATTTTTGGGTCATATTAGACCAAAAATGGGTGAATTTAGGTCAAAAATCATGAATTTAGAGTCAAAATGTCGCACTTCAGGCCAAATTTTGAGCTATTTTAAGTCAAAAAATCCCAAAATTTCAGCAAAAATTGCTCACCTTATACCCGGGCACATCGATTCCGAGTATCTTCAGTGCCGTCTGCACATCGCTCCGCGGCAAGAATCCACTGCCACTCTTCGAGACCGTCGGGAAGTTCTCGTTCAGGTCTTGTAGTTGTTCTCGGGACAACATTTTCTGGAAATTCGGGGATGTTTAGGGATGAGCAATGCGGGGAAAAACGAAGAAAATTTTTGGGAAATTATGAGACTAGATGGGCTAAAAGACTCATGCTTTGTGAATGGGACTGCCTGAAAAATTGAAAACACGATAAAAATCAAGAGAAATCAAATGACGACACTGTAGATAGTGGGGAGGGGACCTTTAATATCTTTAACAGAAACCGAGATGGATGGGCTCAAAGTTGAAAGCCAGGGGGGGGAGCTTCTATTAAAGGCTTTACTGTTTCTATAAAGAGAGCTATGAGAGTTATTCGAAATTCAAATTAGATAGGACCTTGACAAATATAAAAAACAGATCAGAGACTAGGCGGGAAATTCTAGAAAATGCAATGAAAAATCCTTCTGAAACTGTGAGCGCACGTTCCATGGCGCCGATTTGAAACAAGAATGAATTTCTGCGGCTTGGGAGCGGCCCTCTTAGAGAGTGGGAGACACAGAGAAATCGGAACGCAAAAAGTGGGACCGCCTCTCAATCCGACGAAATATAGAGACATTCGAGGAGAATCAGCCAACGAGACACTCCGGAGTGGAAGGAGCAGTTCCAGCCAGAGAAAAACGGGCGACGACAAGCGAAAATACAGGATCGAATGATTGACTGGCTTTGTTATATACTGTTATGCAAGCCCCGCCCAACGAAAGAGAAAACGCAAGGGTGAGAGAAGCAGAGAAATCTTTTTTTTTGCTTTTTGAGTCATCCGAAATGGTCTCGAAACGATTTACTTGTTGTTTGTTCCAGCCAGGCGCAGGGTCAATCGTTCTGCATCTTTTCGTAAACAGAGTGATATCATTAACAGTTAGCAATCTGAAGGGGCCGCCCCTAAATGAAAGAAATACTGTGAGAATCCAGAGATACTTAGAGGACAGGACGGTGAGAAGTAGGGGGAGCCTAGTGTTTAATGGTTCGTGAACCATCGAAAATGAGAAGGAAAAAGGAGCGAGAGACGGCAGATAGAAGGGGGGAATCGGATCGATAGGCGCTGATATTGATAATCACTTTCATGAATTCTGAGATTCTGAGATTCTGAGATTCTGAGATTCTGAGATTCTGAGATTTTGAGATTCTGAGATTCTGAGATTCAGAGATTCTGAGATTCTGAGATTCTGAGATTCTGAGATTTTGAGATTCTGAGATTCTGAGTTTCTGATATTCTGATATTCTGAGATTCTGAGATTCTGAGATTCTGAGATTCTGAGATTCTGAGATTCTGAGATTCTGAGCATCTGAGATTCTGAGATTCTGAGATTCTGAGATTCTGAGATTCTGAGATTCTGAGATTCTGAGATTCTGAGATTCTGAGATTCTGAGATTCTGAGATTCTGAGATTCTGAGATTCTGAGATTCTGAGATTCTGAGATTCTGAGATTCTGAGATTCTGAGATTCTGAGATTCTGAGATTCTGAGATTCTGAGATTCTGAGATTCTGAGATTCTGAGATTCTGAGATTCTGAGATTCTGAGATTCTGAGATTCTGAGATTCTGAGATTCTGAGATTCTGAGATTCTGAGATTCTGAGATTCTGAGATTCTGAGATTCTGAGATTCTGAGATTCTGAGATTCTGAGATTCTGAGATTCTGAGATTCTGAGATTCTGAGATTCTGAGATTCTGAGATTCTGAGATTCTGAGATTCTGAGATTCTGAGATTCTGAGATTCTGAGATTCTGAGATTCTGAGATTCTGAGATTCTGAGGTTCTGAGATTCTGAGATTCTGAGATTCTGAGATTCTGAGATTCTGAGATTCTGAGATTCTGAGATTCTGAGATTCTGAGATTCTGAGATTCTGGGATTCTGAGATTCTGAGTTTTTGAGATTCTGAGATTCTGAGATTCTGAGTTTTTGAGATTCTGAGATTCTGAGATTCTGAGATTCTGAGATTCTGAGATTCTGAGATTCTGAGATTCTGAGATTCTGAGATTTTTTCTGAACACTAATTTGGGTATCTTAATCTCGGGGGGTTTTCTTCAATTTGTTTTTTTTTTCCTACTTGAACACGATTTTGCAAAATTTCATAATTTATTCTTCCTGTTCACGGTTTTTAATTTAAAATTT
Organism: Caenorhabditis nigoni; assembly: GCA_027920645.1. NCBI lineage: Eukaryota > Metazoa > Nematoda > Chromadorea > Rhabditida > Rhabditidae > Caenorhabditis > Caenorhabditis nigoni. The sequence continues at coordinate 5,533,311 of CP115869.1, forward strand.
CTACAGTAACCCTGAGATACTCATACAAAGTTTTTTCATAATTCTATCAATGCTCAATTTCATAGGTACGGTCTGTCAGGTCTAAAATTCGAATTTTGAGCGAATTATGACACTTTCTAGGTGATTCGTTTCTTAGGCCAATAATTTATGCTGATTCTGGGACTTTTTTCTCCGGATTATCGTTTTTTCTAGGTCCACTTTCTATTATCTGAGTTAATTCAAGGCGATTCCTGGGTTCGAATGTATTTTGTAGTATGCGAAAGTGCTGAAAACTTCCGCTATTCTGCTCACTAGAAATGACGGACATTTTCTGTTGCGAGCTGAGATATAATGCGTGTCGATTAGCACAGAGGTCTAACACCCATCTCCTTACTATCTGTGTTGATCCCTATGTAATGGACTCACTGTCCTCTTTGGCAACTATTGGTGTGAACTCTCCAACGACACTTTGTGTGAGTTGCGTTGTTCGTCTGCTCACCAGATGAGACAGACATCATCTGTTGCGCGCTACGCGTGTAGATTAGCACAAAGGTCAAACACGCCTTCTCATATGTAATATACCCACTTGTCTCCTTGACAGCTAATGATGAGAACTCTCCAATACCAATTGGAAATCTTACCAATTTTCTTTCGAAAACTGCTTATCGAACCGTGTTGAAGTTCTATAAATTCATCGAATTTTTTATAACTAACCATAATTCATAATCTTTGGACACTAATTTGAGAGTACCAATTGTGGGGTTTTACTCAATCATTCACTTTTTCTCACTATACACCATTTACCAGAGTTTTACCCGTCATCCTCGATTTTCAAAGATATTTCTGAATTTTAATTCCCTACAGTATCCCCAGCTTTCCCATATGAAATCTTTTTGTCAATTTTTCCATCCACAATGCCATAGATACAACCTGTCAGGCTCAAAATTCAAATTTCCCGCCAATTATGACACCTTCTATGCGATTTCGCAATATCCCCATGTATCCCATGGGTCGACAGTCCCTATGCAAATATGCCCTATTGCAAAGTGCCGCACTTCAACATCACGTGTTTTTTAGGCCAATAATTTATTCCCATTTTCGGACTAATTTTCTCCGGATTGTCATTTTTTCTGGGTTTTTTGTCAACTTCCAGTTTTCATTTGTACCGTAACCCAGTAATGGTTCAAATGCGTCAATTTACTATGTTTTCGACGGCTTTTTCCAATCAAAATCCTAAAATTTTTGGGATTTTTCTATTTTCTTACCGAAGGCATGTAAATGCTTCGTGAAAGCCATTCTAGACCCATTTCGAATTTTTGCCAACCACCTACAGTAACCCGATAGTTATTGTGAAAACGTTTTTAGTGAAATTCAGAAAAATTTTGAAAATAGTCTCTTGCTTGCGTATTCTTCTTACCTGCTTGAACTCCTCCTTAACAGTCTGAAATTTTCTTTGAATTCGTACATTCTATAAGACTTGTGTTTTTTTCAGATGATCCGAAATCGTCGTGGTCTGAAGTCAGGGGACGTGGTCTGGGCAGGCGCGTACCCTGCCTTTCTTCTCCGCCAGAAGAATTCGAATCGGTGGGTGGTGGAATACTTTGGGTTCTCCAATCCGGTTGGGACGGAGAAGATCCAAGTGAGTTTGAATCAGACTTTTTTTTCAAGAAAATTCTCAGATTTTTTTCACATTCTCCAAATTGTAAATTTACAGAATCTCGTCGCTTTCCATATCAACGATCACGCCCCGTGCCCCCAAGGAGAGTCGGACGCAAACTTTGCTGAGGCGATGACCGAAACAATCCAATTTTTGGTGGATGATGGCTGTGAATGGGTGAGTGAAGAAATCAAACTGGCGACTCAACTAATTTTGACGTTTCAGGGAGCATCCGGGCGCCGAACAGTCCCAGCAAGCTTCGCCCAGAAGTACGGACTCGTCCGTCATGTGGGTGCCGCGATGGATCGTACTGTGGAGGATGACCTCGATGAAACAATTGAGGAAAAGCACGAAGTTCATGTTGTTGAACCAAAGAAGAAGTCGGTCCAAAACCGCATGATCTTCATCGTCGCTGTTGTCATTGTGGCTGTCTTCATTCTCTGGTACTTCATGTAATGTTCTCCCCCCCTCCTGCAATATCTTATCTCTCCTGCAAGTGTGCTCAATTCTTCTATGGTGTTTTTGATTCTCAAAAAGCACTTTGAGTTTCTTCTCAATAAATGTTCGTTGAAAATTTCCTTTGTTTTGTCGTATACTCATTTGAGGCTGCTTGTGCCCTCTGCAAATATCTTCGAACTACTTTACAGATGCGCAAACCAGAATCCCAAGATGTCGTGACCACGGTTCAGCTCTTCTGCCCATCTTGGCCATCTGCGTTCTTGGAGACTAATTCAGGTTTCAACAAGTCAGCGATGATCTAAAAATCTTGCGATTTTACAGCGACAATGCCAATCTTGCCACTTTCAAATCTTCCAACAATTCATGGAGCAGTTTTCGGAGAAGTTTTGTGGACTTTGCAACTGACTGAAAAGAAGGTTCTCAACATCATCATCTCCAGTTTCGGATCTACACTATCATGTAAGAATATGTGCTCAGAGTGTTCAATTTTTCACAAATCGACGATTTCAGCGCAAACAGCAATCGGCTGCAATACAGTGATTGATTTCTGCAAGATCCATGGATCCTTTTTCATGTTTTTGTGTATATGAATAAATTTATTCGATTCCCATAGTTTTTAACAGTGAGTCGACTATTCGATCATCATTGAACCAGGAAAGAAGGCACACTTCTGTTGCTCAATTGATTGTACTTTTGGTTTTTAGTTTTTGGGAAAATCATACGGGCCGTTTACTACTGATTTTTCGGATTTTTTTGCCCAAATTTCGGACATTTCAGTCTGATTTTCTGCCATTTAATCCGATTTTCGGACTTATTTTATCCGATTTAGGGATTTCTTTGTCCGATTTCCGGACCTTTTAGTCCGATTTTCGGACTTTTTTCTCCGATTTAGGGATTTCTTTGTCCGATTTTCGGACCTTTTAGTCCGATTTTCGGACTTTTTTGTCCGATTTTCGGGGTTTTTTGTCTGTTTTCCTGATTTTTTGTCCGATTTTCGGACAATTTAACCCGATTTTCAGACATTTTAGTCCGATTTTCGGACATTTTAGCCCGATTTTTAGACCTTTTAGTCCGATTTTCGGACTTTTTTGTCCGATTTAGGGATTTCTTTGTCCGATTTTCGGACTTTTTTGTCCATTTTCGGACTTTTTTGTCTGTTTTCCTGATTTTTAGTCCGATTTTCGGACAATTTAGCCCGATTTTCAGACATTTTATACCGATTTTCGGACATTTTAGCCCGATTTTCAGACATTTTAGCCCGAATTACAGGCATTTTGGTCCCATTTGCGCACATTCTTGTCCGATTTTCGGACTTTTTTGTCCGTTTTCCGGATTTTTGTCCGATTTTCAGACATTTTAGCATGACTTTCAGACATTTTGGTCCCATTTGCACACATTTTTGTCCGATTTTCGGACCTTTTAGTCCGATTTTCGGACTTTTTTCTCCGATTTAGGGATTTCTTTGTCCGATTTTCGGACCTTTTAGTCCGATTTTCGGACTTTTTTGTCCGATTTAGGGATTTCTTTGTCCGATTTTCGGACTTTTTTGTTCATTTTCGGGGTTTTTTGTCTGTTTTCCTGATTTTTAGTCCGATTTTCGGACAATTTTGCCCGATTTTCAGACATTTTATACCGATTTTCGGACATTTTAGCCCGATTTTCGGACAATTTAACCCGATTTTCAGACATTTTAGTCCGATTTTCGGACATTTTAGCCCGATTTTTAGACCTTTTAGTCCGATTTTCGGACTTTTTTGTCCGATTTAGGGATTTCTTTGTCCGATTTTCGGACTTTTTTGTCCATTTTCGGACTTTTTTGTCTGTTTTCCTGATTTTTAGTCCGATTTTCGGACAATTTAGCCCGATTTTCAGACATTTTATACCGATTTTCGGACATTTTAGCCCGATTTTCAGACATTTTAGCCCGAATTACAGGCATTTTGGTCCCATTTGCGCACATTCTTGTCCGATTTTCGGACTTTTTTGTCCGTTTTCCGGATTTTTGTCCGATTTTCAGACATTTTAGCATGACTTTCAGACATTTTGGTCCCATTTGCACACATTTTTGTCCGATTTTCGGACCTTTTAGTCCGATTTTCGGACTTTTTTCTCCGATTTAGGGATTTCTTTGTCCGATTTTCGGACCTTTTAGTCCGATTTTCGGACTTTTTTGTCCGATTTAGGGATTTCTTTGTCCGATTTTCGGACTTTTTTGTTCATTTTCGGGGTTTTTTGTCTGTTTTCCTGATTTTTAGTCCGATTTTCGGACAATTTTGCCCGATTTTCAGACATTTTATACCGATTTTCGGACATTTTAGCCCGATTTTCAGACATTTTAACCCGATTTTCAGACATTTTAGTCCGATATTCGGACATTTTAGCCCTATTTTTAGACCTTTTAGTCCGATTTTCGGACTTTTTTGTCCGATTTAGGGATTTCTTTGTCCGATTTTCGGACTTTTTTGTCCATTTTCGGGCTTTTTTGTCTGTTTTCCTGACTTTTAGTCCGATTTTCGGACAATTTTGCCCGATTTTCAGACATTTTATACCGATTTTCGGACATTTTAGCCCGATTTTCAGACATTTTAGCCCGAATTACAGACATTTTGGTCCCATTTGCGCACATTCTTGTCCGATTTTCGGACTTTTTTGTCCGTTTTCCGGATTTTTGTCCGATTTTCAGACATTTTAGCATGACTTTCAGACATTTTGGTCCCATTTGCACACATTTTTGTCCGATTTTCGGACCTTTTAGACCGATTTTCGGACTTTTTTCTCCGATTTAGGGATTTCTTTGTTCGATTTTCGGACCTTTTAGTCCGATTTTCGGACTTTTTTGTCCGATTTAGGGATTTCTTTGTCCGATTTTCGGACTTTTTTGTCCATTTTCGGGGTTTTTTGTCTGTTTTCCTGATTTTTAGTCCGATTTTCGGACAATTTTGCCCGATTTTCAGACATTTTATACCGATTTTCGGACATTTTAGCCCGATTTTCAGACATTTTAACCCGATTTTCAGACATTTTAGTCCGATATTCGGACATTTTAGCCCTATTTTTAGACCTTTTAGTCCGATTTTCGGACTTTTTTGTCCGATTTAGGGATTTCTTTGTCCGATTTTCGGACTTTTTTGTCCATTTTCAGGCTTTTTTGTCTGTTTTCCTGATTTTTAGTCCGATTTTCGGACAATTTTGCCCGATTTTCAGACATTTTATAACGATTTTCGGACATTTTAGCCCGATTTTCAGACATTTTAGCCCGAATTACAGACATTTTGGTCCCATTTGCGCACATTCTTGTCCGATTTTCGGACTTTTTTGTCCGTTTTCCGGATTTTTGTCCGATTTTCAGACATTTTAGCATGACTTTCAGACATTTTGGTCCCATTTGCGCACATTTTTGTCCGATTTTCAGACATTTTAGCCCGATTTTCGGACATTTTAGTCCATTTTCAGACATTTTAGCCCGATTTTCGGACTTTTTTGTCCGATTTAGGGATTTCTTTGTCCGATTTTCGGACCTTTTAGTCCGATTTTCGGACTTTTTTGTCCGATTTAGGGATTTCTTTGTCCGATTTTCGGACTTTTTTGTCCGATTTTCGGGGTTTTTTGTCTGTTTTCCTAATTTTTCGTCCGATTTTCAGACATTTTATACCGATTTTCGGACATTTTAGCCCGATTTTCAGACATTTTGGTCCCATTTGCGCACATTCTTGTAAGATTTTCGGACTTTTTTGTCCGTTTTCCGGATTTTTGTCCGATTTTCAGACATTTTAGCCCGATTTTCAGACATTTTATACCGATTTTCAGACATTTTAGCCCGAATTTCAGACATTTTGGTCCCATTTGCACACATTTTTGTCCGATTTTCGGACTTCTTTGTCCGATTTTCGAACCTTTTAGTCCGATTTTCGGACTTTTTTGTCCGATTTAGAGATTTCTTTGTCCGATTTTCGGACTGTTTTGTCCGATTTTCGGACTTTTTTGTCCGATTTTCAGACATTTCAGTCCGATTTTCAGACATTTCAGTCCGATTTTCGGACATTGTAGTCCGATTTTCGGACTTTTTAGTCCGATTTTCAGACATTTTTGTCCGATATTCGGACTTCTTTGTCCGATTTTCGGACCTTTTAGTCCGATTTTCGGACTTTTTTGTCCGATTTAGGGATTTCTTTGTCCGATTTTCAGACATTTTAGTCCGATTTTCGGACATTTTAGTCCGATTTTCGGACGTTTTGGTCCGATTTTCGGACATTTTAGCCGGATTTTCAGACATTTTGGTCCCGTTTGCGCATATTTTTGTCCGATTTTCGGACTTTTTTGTCTGTTTTCCTGATTTCTTGTCCGATTTTCGGACAATTTAGCCCGATTTTCAAACATTTTAGTCCGATTTTCGACTTTCGGACATTTTGATCCCATTTGCGCAAATTTTAGTCCGATTTTCAGACATCTTAGTCCGATTTTCAGACATCTTAGTCCGATTTTCAGACATTCTGGTCCGCAGAATCAAATAAAACTATAGTGACATGGCCATCTTTTCGCTCAATACTTGAAAAAAACATACAAAGTCGGCGATTTTGACCTAGAATATGCTTAAAACAGGTACTATTATAAACATCGTGCTTCGATGGATCTTTTAACGTGGCGGTTGAAAATCATCCTAATAAGGCAATTGTGACATGCAAAATTCAATTAAACTATAGTGACATGGCCATCTTTTCGTTTAATACTTGAAAAAAATCATACAAAGTCGGCAATTTAGACCTAGAATATGCTTAAAATAGGTACTATTCTAAACATCGTGCTTCGATGGATCTTTTAACGTGGCGGTTGAAAATCATCCTAATAAGGCAATTGTGACATGCAAAATTCAATTAAACTATAGTGACATGGCCATCTTTTCGTTTAATACTTGAAAAAAACATACAAAGTCGGCGATTTTGACCTAGAATATGCTTAAAACAGGTACTATTCTAAACATCGTGCTTCGATGGATCTTTTAACGTGGCGGTTGAAAATCATCCTAATAAGGCAATTGTGACATGCAAAATTCAATTAAACTATAGTGACATGGCCATCTTTTCGTTTAATACTTGAAAAAAATCATACAAAGTCGGCAATTTAGACCTAGAATATGCTTAAAATAGGTACTATTCTAAACATCGTGCTTCGATGGATCTTTTAACGTGGCGGTTGAAAATCATCCTAATAAGGCAATTGTGACATGCAAAATTTAATTAAACTATAGTGACATGGCCATCTTTTCGTTTAATACTTGAAAAAAATCATACAAAGTCGGCAATTTTGACCTAGAATATGCTTAAAACAGGTACTATTCTAAACATCGTGCTTCGATGGATCTTTTAACGTGGCGGTTGAAAATCATCCTAATAAGGCAATTGTGACATGCAAAATTTAATTAAACTATAGTGACATGGCCATCTTTTCGTTTAATACTTGAAAAAAATCATACAAAGTCGGCGATTTTGACCTAGAATATGCTTAAAATAGGTACTATTCTAAACATCGTGCTTCGATGGATCTTTTAACGTGGCGGTTGAAAATCATCCTAATAAGGCAATTGTGACATGCAAAATTTAATTAAACTATAGTGACATGGCCATCTTTTCGTTTAATACTTGAAAAAAATCATACAAAGTCGGCAATTTAGACCTAGAATATGCTTAAAATAGGTACTATTCTAAACATCGTGCTTCGATGGATCTTTTAACGTGGCGGTTGAAAATCATCCTAATAAGGCAATTGTGACATGCAAAATTTAATTAAACTATAGTGACATGGCCATCTTTTCGTTTAATACTTGAAAAAAATCATACAAAGTCGGCAATTTTGACCTAGAATATGCTTAAAACAGGTACTATTCTAAACATCGTGCTTCGATGGATCTTTCAACGTGGCGGTTGAAAAGCATCCTAATAAGGCAATTATGACATGCAAAATTTAAATAAACTATAGTGACATGGCCATCTTTTCGTTTAATACTTGAAAAAAATCATACAAAGTCGGCAATTTTGACCTAGAATATGCTTAAAATAGGTACTATTCTAGACATCGTGCTTCGATGGATCTTTCAACGTGGCGGTTGAAAATCATCCTAATAAGGCAATTGTGACATGCAAAATTTAATTAAACTATAGTGACATGGCCATCTTTTCGTTTAATACTTGAAAAAAATCATACAAAGTCGGCGATTTTGACCTAGAATATGCTTAAAATAGGTACTATTCTAAACATCGTGCTTCGATGGATCTTTTAACGTGGCGGTTGAAAATCATCCTAATAAGGCAATTGTGACATGCAAAATTTAATTAAACTATAGTGACATGGCCATCTTTTCGTTTAATACTTGAAAAAAATCATACAAAGTCGGCAATTTAGACCTAGAATATGCTTAAAATAGGTACTATTCTAAACATCGTGCTTCGATGGATCTTTTAACGTGGCGGTTGAAAATCATCCTAATAAGGCAATTATGACATGCAAAATTTAAATATACTATAGTGACATGACCATCTTTTCGTTTAATACTTGAAAAAAATCATACAAAGTCGGCAATTTTGACCTAGAATATGCTTAAAACAGGTACTATTCTAAACATCGTGCTTCGATGGATCTTTCAACGTGGCGGTTGAAAAGCATCCTAATAAGGCAATTATGACATGCAAAATTTAAATAAACTATAGTGACATGGCCATCTTTTCGTTTAATACTTGAAAAAAATCATACAAAGTCGGCAATTTAGACCTCGAATATGCTTAAAATAGGTACTATTCTAAACATCGTGCTTCGATGGATCTTTCAACGTGGCGGTTGAAAAGCATCCTAATAAGGCAATTGTGACATGCAAAATTTAATTAAACTATAGTGACATGGCCATCTTTTCGTTTAATACTTGAAAAAAATCATACAAAGTCGGCGATTTTGACCTAGAATATGCTTAAAATAGGTACTATTCTAAACATCGTGCTTCGATGGATCTTTCAACGTGGCGGTTGAAAAGCATCCTAATAAGGCAATTGTGACATGCAAAATTTAATTAAACTATAGTGACATGGCCATCTTTTTGTTTAATACTTGAAAAAAATCATACAAAGTCGGCGATTTTGACCTAGAATATGCTTAAAATAGGTACTATTCTAAACATCGTGCTTCGATGGATCTTTCAACGTGGCGGTTGAAAAGCATCCTAATAAGGCAATTATGACATGCAAAATTTAATTAAACTATAGTGACATGGCCATCTTTTCGTTTAATACTTGAAAAAAATCATACAAAGTCGGCAATTTTGACCTAGAATATGCTTAAAATAGTTACTATTCTAGACATCGTGCTTCGATGGATCTTTCAACGTGGCGGTTGAAAAGCATCCTAATAAGGCAATTATGACATGCAAAATTTAAATAAACTATAGTGACATGGCCATCTTTTCGTTTAATACTTGAAAAAAATCATACAAAGTCGGCAATTTTGACCTAGAATATGCTTAAAATAGGTACTATTCTAGACATCGTGCTTCGATGGATCTTTCAACGTGGCGGTTGAAAATTATCCTAATAAGGCAATTATGACATGCAAAATTTAAATATACTATAGTGACATGACCATCTTTTCGTTTAATACTTGAAAAAAATCATACAAAGTCGGCAATTTTGACCTAGAATATGCTTAAAACAGGTACTATTCTAAACATCGTGCTTCGATGGATCTTTCAACGTGGCGGTTGAAAAGCATCCTAATAAGGCAATTATGACATGCAAAATTTAAATAAACTATAGTGACATGGCCATCTTTTCGTTTAATACTTGAAAAAAATCATACAAAGTCGGCAATTTAGACCTAGAATATGCTTAAAATAGGTACTATTCTAAACATCGTGCTTCGATGGATCTTTCAACGTGGCGGTTGAAAAGCATCCTAATAAGGCAATTATGACATGCAAAATTTAAATAAACTATAGTGACATGGCCATCTTTTCGTTTAATACTTGAAAAAAATCATACAAAGTCGGCAATTTAGACCTAGAATATGCTTAAAATAGGTACTATTCTAAACATCGTGCTTCGATGGATCTTTCAACGTGGCGGTTGAAAAGCATCCTAATAAGGCAATTGTGACATGCAAAATTCAATTAAACTATAGTGACATGGCCATCTTTTCGTTTAATACTTGAAAAAAATCATACAAAGTCGGCGATTTTGACCTAGAATATGCTTAAAATAGGTACTATTCTAGACATCGTGCTTCGATGGATCTTTCAACGTGGCGGTTGAAAAGCATCCTAATAAGGCAATTATGACATGCAAAATTTAATTAAACTATAGTGACATGGTAATCTTTTCGTTTAATACTTGAAAAAAATCATACAAAGTCGGCAATTTTGACCTAGAATATGCTTAAAATAGGTACTATTCTAAACATCGTGCTTCGATGGATCTTTCAACGTGGCGGTTGAAAAGCATCCTAATAAGGCAATTATGACATGCAAAATTTAAATAAACTATAGTGGCATGGCCATCTTTCCGTTTAATACTTGAAAAAAATCATACAAAGTCGGCAATTTTGACCTAGAATATGCTTAAAACAGGTACTATTCTAAACATCGTGCTTCGATGGATCTTTCAACGTGGCGGTTGAAAAGCATCCTAATAAGGCAATTATGACATGCAAAATTTAAATAAACTTCAGTGACATGGCCATCTTTTCGTTTAATACTTGAAAAAAATCATACAAAGTCGGCGATTTTGACCTAGAATATGCTTAAAATAGGTACTATTCTAGACATCGTGCTTCGATGGATCTTTCAACGTGGCGGTTGAAAAGCATCCTAATAAGGCAATTATGACATGCAAAATTTAATTAAACTATAGTGACATGGCCATCTTTCCGTTTAATACTTGAAAAAAATCATACAAAGTCGGCAATTTTGACCTAGAATATGCTTAAAACAGGTACTATTCTAAACATCGTGCTTCGATGGATCTTTCAACGTGGCGGTTGAAAAGCATCCTAATAAGGCAATTGTGACATGCAAAATTTAATTAAACTATAGTGACATGGCTATCTTTTCGTTTAATACTTGAAAAAAATCATACAAAGTCGGCGATTTTGACCTAGAATATGCTTAAAATAGGTACTATTCTAAACATCGTGCTTCGATGGATCTTTCAACGTGGCGGTTGAAAAGCATCCTAATAAGGCAATTGTGACATGCAAAATTTAATTAAACTATAGTGACATGGCTATCTTTTTGTTTAGTACTTGAAAAAAATCATACAAAGTCGGCGATTTTGACCTAGAATATGCTTAAAATAGGTACTATTCTAAACATCGTGCTTCGATGGATCTTTTAACGTGGCGGTTGAAAATCATCCTAATAAGGCAATTGTGACATGCAAAATTTAATTATACTATAGTGACATGGCCATCCTTTCGTTTAATACTTGAAAACAATCATACAAAGTCGGCAATTTTGACCTAGAATATGCTTAAAACAGGTACTATTCTAAACATCGTGCTTCGATGGATCTTTCAACGTGGCGGTTGAAAAGCATCCTAATAAAGCAATTATGACACGCAAAATTTAATTAAACTATAGTGACATGGCCATCTTTTTGTTTAATACTTGAAAAAAATCATACAAAGTCGGCGATTTTGACCTAGAATATGCTTAAAATAGGTACTATTCTAAACATCGTGCTTCAATGGATCTTTCAACGTGGCGGTTGAAAATCATCCTAATAAGGCAATTGTGACATGCAAAATTTAATTATACTATAGTGACATGGCCATCCTTTCGTTTAATACTTGAAAAAAATTATACAAAGTCGGCAATTTAGACCTAGAATATGCTTAAAACAGGTACTATTCTAAACATCGTGCTTCGATGGATCTTTCAACGTGGCGGTTGAAAATCATCCTAATAAGGCAATTGTGACATGCAAAATTTAATTATACTATAGTGACATGGCCATCCTTTCGTTTAATACTTGAAAAAAATTATACAAAGTCGGCAATTTAGACCTAGAATATGCTTAAAACAGGTACTATTCTAAACATCGTGCTTCGATGGATCTTTCAACGTGGCGGTTGAAAATCATCCTAATAAGGCAATTGTGACCTAAGAAACTTGAATTTTGTATCTATTTTCAAAAAAAAAATCAGGGTATTACCAGAAAATTCAAAATTCGAAAAATCCAAAATTCAAATTTTTTTTGAAAAAGGTAATAATTGGCATTTTTTAACTTCAAACACTCAATTTTACTTGTTGCAACTATGAAAATCGAGTTCACCACCAAAAACAACTCTAGAAACCATGAAAAAAAAACCGGAAAATTGAAGGTGACCTAGTTTTTGAAATTCCTAGGCCACCATCTGGAAATATGGGCCATGTGCATTTTTAAGTCGTGAAACCAGTTTGCTAGGTCAGTTTTTATGAGAAACTTGAATTTTGTATCTGTTTTCAAAAAATAATCAGGGGATTACCAGAAAATTCAAAATTCGAAAAATCCAAATTTCAAATTTTTTTGAAAAAGTTAATAATTGGCATTTTTTGACTTCAAACACTCAATTTTTCATGTTGCGACTATGAAAATCGAGTGCACCACCAAAAACAACTCTAGAAACCATGAAAAAACCGGAAAATTGAAGGTGGCCGAGTTTTTGAAATTCCTAGGCCACCATCTGGAAATATGGGCCATGTGCATTTTTAGGACGGGAAACCAGTTCGCTGAGCCAATTTTTCATGAGAAACTTGAATTTTGTATCTGTTTTCAAAAAAAAATCAGGGGATTACCAGAAAATTCAAAATTCGAAAAATCCAAAATTCAAATTTTTTTTGAAAAAGGTAATAATTGGCATTTTTTAACTTCAAACACTCAATTTTACTTGTTGCAACTATGAAAATCGAGTTCACCACCAAAAACAACTCTAGAAACCATGAAAAAAAAACCGGAAAATTGAAGGTGACCTAGTTTTTGAAATTCCTAGGCCACCATCTGGAAATATGGGCCATGTGCATTTTTAAGTCGTGAAACCAGTTTGCTCGGTCAATTTTTTATGAGAAACTTGAATTTTGTATCTGTTTTCAAAAAAAAATCAGGGGATTACCAGAAAATACAAAATTCGAAAAATCCAAAATTCAAATTTTTTTTGAAAAAGTTAATAATTGGCATTTTTTAACTTCAAACACTCAATTTTACTTGTTGCAACTATGAAAATCGAGTTCACCACCAAAAACAACTCTAGAAACCATGAAAAAAAAACCGGAAAATTGAAGGTGACCTAGTTTTTGAAATTCCTAGGCCACCATCTGGAAATATGGGCCATGTGCATTTTTAAGTCGTGAAACCAGTTTGCTCGGTCAATTTTTTATGAGAAACTTGAATTTTGTATCTGTTTTCAAAAAAAAATCAGGGGATTACCAGAAAATACAAAATTCGAAAAATCCAAAATTCAAATTTTTTTTGAAAAAGTTAATAATTGGCATTTTTTAACTTCAAACACTCAATTTTACTTGTTGCAACTATGAAAATCGAGTTCACCACCAAAAACAACTCTAGAAACCATGAAAAAAAAACCGGAAAATTGAAGGTGACCTAGTTTTTGAAATTCCTAGGCCACCATCTGGAAATATGGGCCATGTGCATTTTTAAGTCGTGAAACCAGTTTGCTCGGTCAATTTTTTATGAGAAACTTGAATTTTGTATCTGTTTTCAAAAAAAAATCAGGGGATTACCAGAAAATACAAAATTCGAAAAATCCAAAATTCAAATTTTTTTTGAAAAAGTTAATAATTGGCATTTTTTGACTTTAAACACTCAATTTTTCATGTTGCGACTATGGAAATCAAGTTCACCACCAAAAACAACTCTAGAAACCATGAAAAAAAAACCGGAAAATTGAAGGTGACCTAGTTTTTGAAATTCCTAGGCCACCATCTGGAAATATGGGCCATGTGCATTTTTAAGTCGTGAAACCAGTTTGCTAGGTCAGTTTTTATGAGAAACTTGAATTTTGTATCTGTTTTCAAAAAAAAATCAGGGGATTACCAGAAAATTCAAAATTCGAAAAATCCAAAATTCAAATTTTTTTTGAAAAAGGTAATAATTGGCATTTTTTAACTTCAAACACTCAATTTTACTTGTTGCAACTATGAAAATCGAGTTCACCACCAAAAACAACTCTAGAAACCATGAAAAAACCGGAAAATTGAAGGTGGCCGAGTTTTTGAAATTCCTAGGCCACCATCTGGAAATATGGGCCATGTGCATTTTTAGGACGGGAAACCAGTTCGCTGAGCCAATTTTTCATGAGAAACTTGAATTTTGTATCTGTTTTCAAAAAAAAATCAGGGGATTACCAGAAAATTCAAAATTCGAAAAATCCAAAATTCAAATTTTTTTTGAAAAAGGTAATAATTGGCATTTTTTAACTTCAAACACTCAATTTCTACTTGTTGCAACTATGAAAATCGAGTTCACCACCAAAAACAACTCTAGAAACCATGAAAAAAAAACCGGAAAATTGAAGGTGACCTAGTTTTTGAAATTCCTAGGCCACCATCTGGAAATATGGGCCATGTGCATTTTTAAGTCGTGAAACCAGTTTGCTCGGTCAATTTTTTATGAGAAACTTGAATTTTGTATCTGTTTTCAAAAAAAAATCAGGGGATTACCAGAAAATACAAAATTCGAAAAATCCAAAATTCAAATTTTTTTTGAAAAAGTTAATAATTGGCATTTTTTGACTTTAAACACTCAATTTTTCATGTTGCGACTATGGAAATCAAGTTCACCACCAAAAACAACTCTAGAAACCATGAAAAAACCGGAAAATTGAAGGTGGCCGAGTTTTTGAAATTCCTAGGCCACCATCTCGAAATATGGGCCATGTGCATTTTTAAGTCGGGAAACCAGTTTGCTATGCTAAATTGTCCTAAAAAACTTGAATTTTGTATCTATTTTCAAAAAAAAAATCAGGGGATTACCAGAAAATACAAAATTCGAAAAATCCAAAATTCAAATTTTTTTTTTGAAAAAGTTAATAATTGGCATTTTTTGACTTCAAACACTTAATTTCTCATGTTGCGACTATGGAAATCAAGTTCACCACCAAAAACAACTCTAGAAACCATGAAAAAACCGGAAAATTGAAGGTGGCCGAGTTTTTGAAATTCCTCGGCCACCATCTCGAAATATGGGCCATGTGCATTTTTAAGTCGGGAAACCAGTTTGCTATGCTAAATTGTCTTAAAAAACTTGAATTTTGTATCTATTTTCAAAAAAAAATCAGGGGATTACCAGAAAATACAAAATTCGAAAAATCCAAAATTCAAATTTTTTTTTTGAAAAAGTTAATAATTGGCATTTTTTGACTTCAAACACTTAATTTCTCATGTTGCGACTATGGAAATCAAGTTCACCACTAAAAACAACTCTAGAAACTATGAAAAAACCGGAAAATTGAAGGTGGCCGAGTTTTTGAAATTCCTAGGCCACCATCTCGAAATATGGGCCATGTGCATTTTTAAGTCGGGAAACCAGTTTGCTATGCTAAATTGTCCTAAAAAACTTGAATTTTGTATCTATTTTCAAAAAAAAATCAGGGGATTACCAGAAAATTCAAATTTCGAAAAATCCAAAATTCAAAATTTTTTTTGAAAAAGTTAATAATTGGCATTTTTTGACTTCAAACACTTAATTTCTTATGTTGCGACTATGAAAATCAAGTTCACCACCAAAAACAACTCTAGAAACCATGAAAAAACCGGAAAATTGAAGGTGGCCGAGTTTTTGAAATTCCTAGGCCACCATCTGGAAATATGGGACATGTGCATTTTTAGGTCGGGAAACCAGTTTGCTAGGTCAATTTTTTATGAGAAACTTGAATTTTGTATCTATTTTCAAAAAAAAATCAGGGGATTACCAGAAATTCAAATTTCGAAAAATCCAAAATTCAAATTTTTTTTTGAGAAAGTTAATAATTGGCATTTTTTGACTTTAAACACTCAATTTTTCATGTTGCGACTATGGAAATCAAGTTTACCACTAAAAACAACTCTAGAAGCCATGAAAAAACCGGAAAATTAATGGTGGCCGAGTTTTTGAAATTCCTAGGCCACCATCTGGAAATATGGGACATTTGCCTTTTTAGGTCGGGAAACCAGTTCGCTGAGACAATTTTTAATGAGAAACTTGAATTTTGTATCTGTTTTCGAAAAAAAATCAAGGGATTACCAGAAAATTCAAATTTCGAAAAATCCAAAATTCAATTTTTTTTTCGAAAAAGTTAATAATTGGCATTTTTCGACTTCAAACACTTAATTTCTCCTGTTGCGACTTTGAAAATCGAGTTCATCACCAAAAACAACTCTAGAAACCATGAAAAAACCGGAAAATTGATGGTGGCCGAGTTTTTGAAATTCCTAGGCCACCATCTCGAAATATGGGCCATGTGCATTTTTAAGTCGGGAAACCAGTTTGCTATGCTAAATTGTCCTAAGAAACTTGAATTTTGTATCTATTTTCAAAAAAAAAATCGAGGGATTACCAGAAAATTCAAATTTCGAAAAATCCAAAATTCAAAATTTTTTTTGAAAAAGTTAATAATTGACATTTTTGACTTCAAACACTTAATTTCTCATGTTGCGACTATGAAAATCGAGTTCATCACCAAAAACAACTCTAGAAACCATGAAAAAACAGGAAAATTGAAGGTGGCCGAGTTTTTGAAATTCCTAGGCCACCATCTCGAAATATGGGCCATGTGCATTTTTAAGTCGGGAAACCAGTTTGCTATGCTAACTCGTCCTAAGAAACTTGAATTTTGTATCTATTTTCAAAAAAAAATCAGGGTATTACCAGAAAATTCAAATTTCGAAAAATCCAAATTTCAAATTTTTTTGAAAAAGTTAATAATTGGCATTTTTTGACTTCAAACACTCAATTTTTCATGTTGCGACTATGAAAATCGAGTGCACCACCAAAAACAACTCTAGAAACCATGAAAAAACCGGAAAATTGAAGGTGGCCGAGTTTTTGAAATTCCTAGGCCACCATCTCGAAATATGGGCCATGTGCATTTTTAAGTCGGGAAACCAGTTCGCTGAGACAATTTTTAATGAGAAACTTGAATTTTGTATCTGTTTTCGAAAAAAAAATCAAGGGATTACCAGAAAATTCAAATTTCGAAAAATCCAAAATTCAATTTTTTTTGAAAAAGTTAATAATTGGCATTTTTTGACTTCAAACACTTAATTTCTCATGTTGCGACTATGAAAATCGAGTTCATCACCAAAAACAACTCTGGAAACCATGAAAAAACAGGAAAATTGAAGGTGGCCGAGTTTTTGAAATTCCTAGGCCACCATCTCGAAATATGGGCCATGTGCATTTTTAAGTCGGGAAACCAGTTTGCTGAGGCAATTTTTAATGAGAAACTTGAATTTTGTATCTATTTTCGAAAAAAAAATCAAGGGATTACCAGAAAATTCAAATTTCGAAAAATCCAAAATTCAATTTTTTTTGAAAAAGTTAATAATTGGCATTTTTTGACTTCAAACACTTAATTTCTCACGTTGCGGCTATGAAAATCGAGTTCATCACCAAAAACAACTCTAGAAACCATGAAAAAACAGGAAAATTGAAGGTGGCCGAGTTTTTGAAATTCCTAGGCCACCATCTCGAAATATGGGCCATGTGCATTTTTAAGTCGGGAAACCAGTTTGCTAGGTCAATTTTTTATGAGAAACTTGAATTTTGTATCTATTTTCAAAAAAAAATCAGGGGATTACCAGAAAATTCAAATTTCGAAAAATCCAAAATTCAAAATTTTTTTTGAAAAAGTTAATAATTGGCATTTTTTGACTTCAAACACTTAATTTCTCATGTTGCGACTATGAAAATCGAGTTCATCACCAAAAACAACTCTAGAAACCATGAAAAAACAGGAAAATTGAAGGTGGCCGAGTTTTTGAAATTCCTAGGCCACCATCTGGAAATATGGGACATGTGCATTTTTAGGTCGGGAAACCAGTTCGCTGAGACAATTTTTAATGAGAAACTTGAATTTTGTATCTGTTTTCGAAAAAAAATCAAGGGATTACCAGAAAATTCAAATTTCGAAAAATCCAAAATTCAATTTTTTTTTGAAAAAGTTAATAATTGGCATTTTTTGACTTCAAACACTTAATTTCTCACGTTGCGGCTATGAAAATCGAGTTCATCACCAAAAACAACTCTAGAAACCATGAAAAAACAGGAAAATTGAAGGTGGCCGAGTTTTTGAAATTCCTAGGCCACCATCTCGAAATATGGGCCATGTGCATTTTTAAGTCGGGAAACCAGTTTGCTAGGTCAATTTTTTATGAGAAACTTGAATTTTGTATCTATTTTCAAAAAAAAATCAGGGGATTACCAGAAAATTCAAATTTCGAAAAATCCAAAATTCAAATTTTTTTTTGAAAAAGTTAATAATTGGCATTTTTTGACTTCAAACACTTAATTTCTCATGTTGCGACTATGAAAATCGATTTCATCACCAAAAACAACTCTAGAAACCATGAAAAAACCGGAAAATTAATGGTGGCCGAGTTTTTGAAATTCCTAGGCCACCATCTGGAAATATGGGCCATGTGCATTTTTAAGTCGGGAAACCAGTTTGCTATGCTAAATTGTCCTGAGAAACTTGAATTTTGAATCTATTTTCAAAAAAAAATCAGGGGATTACCAGAAGATTCAAATTTCGAAAAATCCAAAATTCAATTTTTTTTGAAAAGGTTAATAATTGGCATTTTTCGACTTCAAACACTTAATTTCTCATGTTGCGACTATGAAAATCGAGTTCATCACCAAAAACAACTCTAGAAACCATGAAAAAACAGGAAAATTGAAGGTGGCCGAGTTTTTGAAATTCCTAGGCCACCATCTCGAAATATGGGCCATGTGCATTTTTAAGTCGGGAAACCAGTTTGCTATGCTAACTCGTCCTAAGAAACTTGAATTTTGTATCTATTTTCAAAAAAAAAATCAGGGTATTACCAGAAAATTCAAATTTCGAAAAATCCAAATTTCAAATTTTTTTGAAAAAGTTAATAATTGGCATTTTTTGACTTCAAACACTCAATTTTTCATGTTGCGACTATGAAAATCGAGTGCACCACCAAAAACAACTCTAAAAACCATGAAAAAACCGGAAAATTGAAGGTGGCCGAGTTTTTGAAATTCCTAGGCCACCATCTCGAAATATGGGCCATGTGCATTTTTAAGTCGGGAAACCAGTTTGCTAGGTCAATTTTTTATGAGAAACTTGAATTTTGTATCTATTTTCAAAAAAAAATCAGGGGATTACCAGAAAATTCAAATTTCGAAAAATCCAAAATTCAAAATTTTTTTTGAAAAAGTTAATAATTGGCATTTTTTGACTTCAAACACTTAATTTCTCATGTTGCGACTATGAAAATCGAGTTCATCACCAAAAACAACTCTAGAAACCATGAAAAAACAGGAAAATTGAAGGTGGCCGAGTTTTTGAAATTCCTAGGCCACCATCTCGAAATATGGGCCATGTGCATTTTTAAGTCGGGAAACCAGTTTGCTAGGTCAATTTTTTATGAGAAACTTGAATTTTGTATCTATTTTCAAAAAAAAATCAGGGGATTACCAGAAAATTCAAATTTCGAAAAATCCAAAATTCAAATTTTTTTTTGAAAAAGTTAATAATTGGCATTTTTTGACTTCAAACACTTAATTTCTCACGTTGCGGCTATGAAAATCGAGTTCATCACCAAAAACAACTCTAGAAACCGTGAAAAAACCGGAAAATTGAAGGTGGCCGAGTTTTTGAAATTCCTAGGCCACCATCTCGAAATATGGGCCATGTGCATTTTTAAGTCGGGAAACCAGTTTGCTATGCTAAATTGTCCTAAGAAACTCGAATTTTGTATCTATTTTCAAAAAAAAATCAGGGGATTACAAGAAAATTCAAATTTCGAAAAATCCAAAATTCAATTTTTTTTTTTGAAAAAGTTAATAATTGGCATTTTTTGACTTCAAACACTTAATTTCTTATGTTGCGACTATGAAAATCGAGTTCATCACCAAAAACAACTCTAGAAACCATGAAAAAACAGGAAAATTGAAGGTGGCCGAGTTTTTGAAATTCCTAGGCCACCATCTCGAAATATGGGCCATGTGCATTTTTAAGTCGGGAAACCAGTTTGCTAGGTCAATTTTTTATGAGAAACTTGAATTTTGTATCTATTTTCAAAAAAAAATCAGGGGATTACCAGAAAATTCAAATTTCGAAAAATCCAAAATTCAAAATTTTTTTTGAAAAAGTTAATAATTGGCATTTTTTGACTTCAAACACTTAATTTCTCACGTTGCGGCTATGAAAATCGAGTTCATCACCAAAAACAACTCTAGAAACCATGAAAAAACCGGAAAATTGATGGTGGCCGAGTTTTTGAAATTCCTAGGCCACCATCTCGAAATATGGGCCATGTGCATTTTTAGGACGGGAAACCAGTTTGCTATGCTAAATTGTCCTAAGAAACTTGAATTTTGTATCTATTTTCAAAAAAAAATCAGGGGATTACCAGAAAATTCAAATTTCGAAAAATCCAAAATTCAAATTTTTTTTTGAAAAAGTTAATAATTGGCATTTTTTGACTTCAAACACTTAATTTCTCATGTTGCGACTATGAAAATCGAGTTCATCACCAAAAACAACTCTAGAAACCATGAAAAAACCGGAAAATTGAAGGTGGCCGAGTTTTTGAAATTCCTAGGCCACCATCTCGAAATATGGGCCATGTGCATTTTTAAGTCGGGAAACCAGTTTGCTATGCTAAATTGTCCTAAGAAACTTGAATTTTGTATCTATTTTCAAAAAAAAATCAGGGGATTACCAGAAAATTCAAATTTCGAAAAATCCAAAATTCAAAATTTTTTTTGAAAAAGTTAATAATTGGCATTTTTTGACTTCAAACACTTAATTTCTCACGTTGCGGCTATGAAAATCGATTTCATCACCAAAAACAACTCTAGAAACCATGAAAAAACCGGAAAATTAATGGTGGCCGAGTTTTTGAAATTCCTAGGCCACCATCTGGAAATATGGGCCATGTGCATTTTTAAGTCGGGAAACCAGTTTGCTATGCTAAATTGTCCTAAGAAACTTGAATTTTGTATCTATTTTCAAAAAAAAATCAGGGGATTACCAGAAAATTCAAATTTCGAAAAATCCAAAATTCAAAATTTTTTTTGAAAAAGTTAATAATTGGCATTTTTTGACTTCAAACACTTAATTTCTCACGTTGCGGCTATGAAAATCGAGTTCATCACCAAAAACAACTCTAGAAACCATGAAAAAACAGGAAAATTGAAGGTGGCCGAGTTTTTGAAATTCCTAGGCCGCCATCTGGAAATATGGGCCATGTGCATTTTTAAGTCGGGAAACCAGTTTGCTATGCTAAATTGTCCTAAGAAACTTGAATTTTGTATCTATTTTCAAAAAAAAATCAGGGGATTACCAGAAAATTCAAATTTCGAAAAATCCAAAATTCAAAATTTTTTTTGAAAAAGTTAATAATTGGCATTTTTTGACTTCAAACACTTAATTTCTCACGTTGCGGCTATGAAAATCGAGTTCATCACCAAAAACAACTCTAGAAACCATGAAAAAACAGGAAAATTGAAGGTGGCCGAGTTTTTGAAATTCCTAGGCCACCATCTCGAAATATGGGCCATGTGCATTTTTAAGTCGGGAAACCAGTTTGCTATGCTAAATTGTTCTATGAGAAACTTGAATTTTGTATCTATTTTCAAAAAAAAATCAGGGGATTACCAGAAAATTCAAATTTCGAAAAATCCAAAATTCAAATTTTTTTTTGAAAAAGTTAATAATTGGCATTTTTTGACTTCAAACACTTAATTTCTCACGTTGCGGCTATGAAAATCGAGTTCATCACCAAAAACAACTCTAGAAACCATGAAAAAACCGGAAAATTGATGGTGGCCGAGTTTTTGAAATTCCTAGGCCACCATCTCGAAATATGGGCCATGTGCATTTTTAGGACGGGAAACCAGTTTGCTATGCTAAATTGTCCTAAGAAACTTGAATTTTGTATCTATTTTCAAAAAAAAATCAGGGGATTACCAGAAAATTCAAATTTCGAAAAATCCAAAATTCAATTTTTTTTGAAAAAGTTAATAATTGGCATTTTTTGACTTCAAACACTTAATTTCTCATGTTGCGACTATGAAAATCGAGTTCATCACCAAAAACAACTCTAGAAACCATGAAAAAACAGGAAAATTGAAGGTGGCCGAGTTTTTGAAATTCCTAGGCCACCATCTCGAAATATGGGCCATGTGCATTTTTAGGACGGGAAACCAGTTTGCTATGCTAAATTGTCCTAAGAAACTTGAATTTTGTATCTATTTTCAAAAAAAAATCAGGGGATTACCAGAAAATTCAAATTTCGAAAAATCCAAAATTCAAATTTTTTTTTGAAAAAGTTAATAATTGGCATTTTTTGACTTCAAACACTTAATTTCTCATGTTGCGACTATGAAAATCGAGTTCATCACCAAAAACAACTCTAGAAACCATGAAAAAACAGGAAAATTGAAGGTGGCCGAGTTTTTGAAATTCCTAGGCCACCATCTCGAAATATGGGCCATGTGCATTTTTAAGTCGGGAAACCAGTTTGCTAGGTCAATTTTTTATGAGAAACTTGAATTTTGTATCTATTTTCAAAAAAAATCAGGGGATTACCAGAAAATTCAAATTTCGAAAAATCCAAAATTCAAATTTTTTTTTGAAAAAGTTAATAATTGGCATTTTTTGACTTCAAACACTTAATTTCTCACGTTGCGGCTATGAAAATCGAGTTCATCACCAAAAACAACTCTAGAAACCATGAAAAAACCGGAAAATTGATGGTGGCCGAGTTTTTGAAATTCCTAGGCCACCATCTCGAAATATGGGCCATGTGCATTTTTAGGACGGGAAACCAGTTTGCTATGCTAAATTGTCCTAAGAAACTTGAATTTTGTATCTATTTTCAAAAAAAAATCAGGGGATTACCAGAAAATTCAAATTTCGAAAAATCCAAAATTCAAATTTTTTTTGAAAAAGTTAATAATTGGCATTTTTTGACTTCAAACACTTAATTTCTCATGTTGCGACTATGAAAATCGAGTTCATCACCAAAAACAACTCTAGAAACCATGAAAAAACAGGAAAATTGAAGGTGGCCGAGTTTTTGAAATTCCTAGGCCACCATCTCGAAATATGGGCCATGTGCATTTTTAGGACGGGAAACCAGTTTGCTATGCTAAATTGTCCTAAGAAACTTGAATTTTGTATCTATTTTCAAAAAAAAATCAGGGGATTACCAGAAAATTCAAATTTCGAAAAATCCAAAATTCAAATTTTTTTTGAAAAAGTTAATAATTGGCATTTTTTGACTTCAAACACTTAATTTCTCATGTTGCGACTATGAAAATCGAGTTCATCACCAAAAACAACTCTAGAAACCATGAAAAAACAGGAAAATTGAAAGTGGCCGAGTTTTTGAAATTCCTAGGCCACCATCTCGAAATATGGGCCATGTGCATTTTTAAGTCGGGAAACCAGTTTGCTATGCTAACTTGTCCTAAGAAACTTGAATTTTGTATCTATTTTCAAAAAAAAATCAGGGTATTACCAGAAAATTCAAATTTCGAAAAATCCAAAATTCAAATTTTTTTTGAAAAAGTTAATAATTGGCATTTTTTGACTTCAAACACTAAATTTTTCATGTTGCGACTATGAAAATCGAGTGCACCACCAAAAACAACTCTAGAAACCATGAAAAAACAGGAAAATTGAAGGTGGCCGAGTTTTTGAAATTCCTAGGCCACCATCTCGAAATATGGGCCATGTGCATTTTTAGGACGGGAAACCAGTTTGCTATGCTAAATTGTCCTAAGAAACTTGAATTTTGTATCTATTTTCAAAAAAAAATCAGGGGATTACCAGAAAATTCAAATTTCGAAAAATCCAAAATTCAAATTTTTTTTTGAAAAAGTTAATAATTGGCATTTTTTGACTTCAAACACTTAATTTCTCATGTTGCGACTATGAAAATCGAGTTCATCACCAAAAACAACTCTAGAAACCATGAAAAAACAGGAAAATTGAAGGTGGCCGAGTTTTTGAAATTCCTAGGCCACCATCTCGAAATATGGGCCATGTGCATTTTTAAGTCGGGAAACCAGTTTGCTAGGTCAATTTTTTATGAGAAACTTGAATTTTGTATCTATTTTCAAAAAAAATCAGGGGATTACCAGAAAATTCAAATTTCGAAAAATCCAAAATTCAAATTTTTTTTTGAAAAAGTTAATAATTGGCATTTTTTGACTTCAAACACTTAATTTCTCACGTTGCGGCTATGAAAATCGAGTTCATCACCAAAAACAACTCTAGAAACCATGAAAAAACCGGAAAATTGATGGTGGCCGAGTTTTTGAAATTCCTAGGCCACCATCTCGAAATATGGGCCATGTGCATTTTTAGGACGGGAAACCAGTTTGCTATGCTAAATTGTCTTAAGAAACTTGAATTTTGTATCTATTTTCAAAAAAAAATCAGGGGATTACCAGAAAATTCAAATTTCGAAAAATCCAAAATTCAAATTTTTTTTGAAAAAGTTAATAATTGGCATTTTTTGACTTCAAACACTTAATTTCTCATGTTGCGACTATGAAAATCGAGTTCATCACCAAAAACAACTCTAGAAACCATGAAAAAACAGGAAAATTGAAGGTGGCCGAGTTTTTGAAATTCCTAGGCCACCATCTCGAAATATGGGCCATGTGCATTTTTAGGACGGGAAACCAGTTTGCTATGCTAAATTGTCCTAAGAAACTTGAATTTTGTATCTATTTTCAAAAAAAAATCAGGGGATTACCAGAAAATTCAAATTTCGAAAAATCCAAAATTCAAATTTTTTTTGAAAAAGTTAATAATTGGCATTTTTTGACTTCAAACACTTAATTTCTCATGTTGCGACTATGAAAATCGAGTTCATCACCAAAAACAACTCTAGAAACCATGAAAAAACAGGAAAATTGAAAGTGGCCGAGTTTTTGAAATTCCTAGGCCACCATCTCGAAATATGGGCCATGTGCATTTTTAAGTCGGGAAACCAGTTTGCTAGGTCAATTTTTTATGAGAAACTTGAATTTTGTATCTATTTTCAAAAAAAATCAGGGGATTACCAGAAAATTCAAATTTCGAAAAATCCACAATTCAAAATTTCTTTTGAAAAAGTTAATAATTGGCATTTTTTGACTTCAAACACTTAATTTCTCACGTTGCGGCTATGAAAATCGATTTCATCACCAAAAACAACTCTAGAAACCATGAAAAAACCGGAAAATTAATGGTGGCCGAGTTTTTGAAATTCCTAGGCCACCATCTGGAAATATGGGACATGTGCATTTTTAGGACGGGAAACCAGTTTGCTATGCTAAATTGTCCTAAGAAACTTGAATTTTGTATCTATTTTCAAAAAAAAAATCAGGGGATTACCAGAAAATTCAAATTTCGAAAAATCCAAAATTCAAAACTTTTTTTGAAAAAGTTAATAATTGGCATTTTTTGACTTCAAACACTTAATTTCTCACGTTGCGGCTATGAAAATCGAGTTCATCACCAAAAACAACTCTAGAAACCATGAAAAAACCGGAAAATTGATGGTGGCCGAGTTTTTGAAATTCCTAGGCCACCATCTCGAAATATGGGCCATGTGCATTTTTAGGACGGGAAACCAGTTTGCTATGCTAAATTGTCCTAAGAAACTTGAATTTTGTATCTATTTTCAAAAAAAAATCAGGGGATTACCAGAAAATTCAAATTTCGAAAAATCCAAAATTCAAATTTTTTTTTGAAAAAGTTAATAATTGGCATTTTTTGACTTCAAACACTTAATTTCTCACGTTGCGGCTATGAAAATCGATTTCATCACCAAAAACAACTCTAGAAACCATGAAAAAACCGGAAAATTAATGGTGGCCGAGTTTTTGAAATTCCTAGGCCGCCATCTGGAAATATGGGACATGTGCATTTTTAGGACGGGAAACCAGTTTGCTATGCTAAATTGTCCTAAGAAACTTGAATTTTGTATCTATTTTCAAAAAAAAAAATCAGGGGATTACCAGAAAATTCAAATTTCGAAAAATCCAAAATTCAAAACTTTTTTTGAAAAAGTTAATAATTGGCATTTTTTGACTTCAAACACTTAATTTCTCACGTTGCGGCTATGAAAATCGAGTTCATCACCAAAAACAACTCTAGAAACCATGAAAAAACCGGAAAATTGATGGTGGCCGAGTTTTTGAAATTCCTAGGCCACCATCTCGAAATATGGGCCATGTGCATTTTTAGGACGGGAAACCAGTTTGCTATGCTAAATTGTCCTAAGAAACTTGAATTTTGTATCTATTTTCAAAAAAAAATCAGGGGATTACCAGAAAATTCAAATTTCGAAAAATCCAAAATTCAAATTTTTTTTGAAAAAGTTAATAATTGGCATTTTTTGACTTCAAACACTTAATTTCTCACGTTGCGGCTATGAAAATCGATTTCATCACCGAAAACAACTCTAGAAACCATGAAAAAACCGGAAAATTGAATGGTGGCCGAGTTTTTGAAATTCCTAGGCCGCCATCTGGAAATATGGGACATGTGCATTTTTAGGACGGGAAACCAGTTTGCTATGCTAAATTGTCCTAAGAAACTTGAATTTTGTATCTATTTTCAAAAAAAAATCAGGGGATTACCAGAAAATTCAAATTTCGAAAAATCCAAAATTCAAATTTTTTTTTGAAAAAGTTAATAATTGGCATTTTTTAACTTCAAACACTCAATTTCTCACGTTGCGGCTATGAAAATCGATTTCATCACCAAAAACAACTCTAGAAACCATGAAAAAACCGGAAAATTAATGGTGGCCGAGTTTTTGAAATTCCTAGGCCACCATCTGGAAATATGGGACATGTGCATTTTTAGGACGGGAAACCAGTTTGCTATGCTAAATTGTCCTAAGAAACTTGAATTTTGTATCTATTTTCAAAAAAAAAAAATCAGGGGATTACCAGAAAATTCAAATTTCGAAAAATCCAAAATTCAAATTTTTTTTTGAAAAAGTTAATAATTGGCATTTTTTGACTTCAAACACTTAATTTCTCACGTTGCGGCTATGAAAATCGAGTTCATCACCAAAAACAACTCTAGAAACCATGAAAAAACAGGAAAATTGAAGGTGGCCGAGTTTTTGAAATTCCTAGGCCGCCATCTGGAAATATGGGCCATGTGCATTTTTAAGTCGGGAAACCA
This sequence comes from Caenorhabditis nigoni, assembly GCA_027920645.1. Lineage (NCBI taxonomy): Eukaryota > Metazoa > Nematoda > Chromadorea > Rhabditida > Rhabditidae > Caenorhabditis > Caenorhabditis nigoni. The sequence continues at coordinate 5,560,810 of CP115869.1, forward strand.
GTTTGCTATGCTTAATTGTCCTAAGAAACTTGAATTTTGTATCTATTTTCAAAAAAAAATCAGGGGATTACCAGAAAATTCAAATTTCGAAAAATCCAAAATTCAAATTTTTTTTGAAAAAGTTAATAATTGGCATTTTTTGACTTCAAACACTTAATTTCTCATGTTGCGACTATGAAAATCGAGTTCATCACCAAAAACAACTCTAGAAACCATGAAAAAACAGGAAAATTGAAGGTGGCCGAGTTTTTGAAATTCCTAGGCCACCATCTCGAAATATGGGCCATGTGCATTTTTAAGTCGGGAAACCAGTTTGCTAGGTCAATTTTTTATGAGAAACTTGAATTTTGTATCTATTTTCAAAAAAAATCAGGGGATTACCAGAAAATTCAAATTTCGAAAAATCCAAAATTCAAATTTTTTTTTGAAAAAGTTAATAATTGGCATTTTTTGACTTCAAACACTTAATTTCTCACGTTGCGGCTATGAAAATCGAGTTCATCACCAAAAACAACTCTAGAAACCATGAAAAAACCGGAAAATTGATGGTGGCCGAGTTTTTGAAATTCCTAGGCCACCATCTCGAAATATGGGCCATGTGCATTTTTAGGACGGGAAACCAGTTTGCTATGCTAAATTGTCCTAAGAAACTTGAATTTTGTATCTATTTTCAAAAAAAAATCAGGGGATTACCAGAAAATTCAAATTTCGAAAAATCCAAAATTCAAATTTTTTTTGAAAAAGTTAATAATTGGCATTTTTTGACTTCAAACACTTAATTTCTCATGTTGCGACTATGAAAATCGAGTTCATCACCAAAAACAACTCTAGAAACCATGAAAAAACAGGAAAATTGAAGGTGGCCGAGTTTTTGAAATTCCTAGGCCACCATCTCGAAATATGGGCCATGTGCATTTTTAGGACGGGAAACCAGTTTGCTATGCTAAATTGTCCTAAGAAACTTGAATTTTGTATCTATTTTCAAAAAAAAATCAGGGGATTACCAGAAAATTCAAATTTCGAAAAATCCAAAATTCAAATTTTTTTGAAAAAGTTAATAATTGGCATTTTTTGACTTCAAACACTTAATTTCTCATGTTGCGACTATGAAAATCAAGTTCATCACCAAAAACAACTCTAGAAACCATGAAAAAACAGGAAAATTGAAGGTGGCCGAGTTTTTGAAATTCCTAGGCCACCATCTCGAAATATGGGCCATGTGCATTTTTAAGTCGGGAAACCAGTTTGCTAGGTCAATTTTTTATGAGAAACTTGAATTTTGTATCTATTTTCAAAAAAAAAATCAGGGGATTACCAGAAAATTCAAATTTCGAAAAATCCAAAATTCAAATTTTTTTTTGAAAAAGTTAATAATTGGCATTTTTTGACTTCAAACACTTAATTTCTCACGTTGCGGCTATGAAAATCGAGTTCATCACCAAAAACAACTCTAGAAACCATGAAAAAACCGGAAAATTGATGGTGGCCGAGTTTTTGAAATTCCTAGGCCACCATCTCGAAATATGGGCCATGTGCATTTTTAGGACGGGAAACCAGTTTGCTATGCTAAATTGTCCTAAGAAACTTGAATTTTGTATCTATTTTCAAAAAAAAATCAGGGGATTACCAGAAAATTCAAATTTCGAAAAATCCAAAATTCAAATTTTTTTTGAAAAAGTTAATAATTGGCATTTTTTGACTTCAAACACTTAATTTCTCATGTTGCGACTATGAAAATCGAGTTCATCACCAAAAACAACTCTAGAAACCATGAAAAAACAGGAAAATTGAAGGTGGCCGAGTTTTTGAAATTCCTAGGCCACCATCTCGAAATATGGGCCATGTGCATTTTTAGGACGGGAAACCAGTTTGCTATGCTAAATTGTCCTAAGAAACTTGAATTTTGTATCTATTTTCAAAAAAAAATCAGGGGATTACCAGAAAATTCAAATTTCGAAAAATCCAAAATTCAAATTTTTTTTGAAAAAGTTAATAATTGGCATTTTTTGACTTCAAACACTTAATTTCTCATGTTGCGACTATGAAAATCGAGTTCATCACCAAAAACAACTCTAGAAACCATGAAAAAACAGGAAAATTGAAAGTGGCCGAGTTTTTGAAATTCCTAGGCCACCATCTCGAAATATGGGCCATGTGCATTTTTAAGTCGGGAAACCAGTTTGCTTTGCTAACTCGTCCTAAGAAACTTGAATTTTGTATCTATTTTCAAAAAAAAAATCAGGGTATTACCAGAAAATTCAAATTTCGAAAAATCCAAATTTCAAATTTTTTTGAAAAAGTTAATAATTGGCATTTTTTGACTTCAAACACTCAATTTTTCATGTTGCGACTATGAAAATCGAGTGCACCACCAAAAACAACTCTAGAAACCATGAAAAAACAGGAAAATTGAAGGTGGCCGAGTTTTTGAAATTCCTAGGCCACCATCTCGAAATATGGGCCATGTGCATTTTTAGGACGGGAAACCAGTTTGCTATGCTAAATTGTCCTAAGAAACTTGAATTTTGTATCTATTTTCAAAAAAAAATCAGGGGATTACCAGAAAATTCAAATTTCGAAAAATCCAAAATTCAAATTTTTTTTTGAAAAAGTTAATAATTGGCATTTTTTGACTTCAAACACTTAATTTCTCATGTTGCGACTATGAAAATCGAGTTCATCACCAAAAACAACTCTAGAAACCATGAAAAAACAGGAAAATTGAAGGTGGCCGAGTTTTTGAAATTCCTAGGCCACCATCTCGAAATATGGGCCATGTGCATTTTTAAGTCGGGAAACCAGTTTGCTAGGTCAATTTTTTATGAGAAACTTGAATTTTGTATCTATTTTCAAAAAAAAATCAGGGGATTACCAGAAAATTCAAATTTCGAAAAATCCAAAATTCAAATTTTTTTTTGAAAAAGTTAATAATTGGCATTTTTTGACTTCAAACACTTAATTTCTCACGTTGCGGCTATGAAAATCGAGTTCATCACCAAAAACAACTCTAGAAACCATGAAAAAACCGGAAAATTGATGGTGGCCGAGTTTTTGAAATTCCTAGGCCACCATCTCGAAATATGGGCCATGTGCATTTTTAGGACGGGAAACCAGTTTGCTATGCTAAATTGTCCTAAGAAACTTGAATTTTGTATCTATTTTCAAAAAAAAATCAGGGGATTACCAGAAAATTCAAATTTCGAAAAATCCAAAATTCAAATTTTTTTTGAAAAAGTTAATAATTGGCATTTTTTGACTTCAAACACTTAATTTCTCATGTTGCGACTATGAAAATCGAGTTCATCACCAAAAACAACTCTAGAAACCATGAAAAAACAGGAAAATTGAAGGTGGCCGAGTTTTTGAAATTCCTAGGCCACCATCTCGAAATATGGGCCATGTGCATTTTTAGGACGGGAAACCAGTTTGCTATGCTAAATTGTCCTAAGAAACTTGAATTTTGTATCTATTTTCAAAAAAAAATCAGGGGATTACCAGAAAATTCAAATTTCGAAAAATCCAAAATTCAAATTTTTTTTGAAAAAGTTAATAATTGGCATTTTTTGACTTCAAACACTTAATTTCTCATGTTGCGACTATGAAAATCGAGTTCATCACCAAAAACAACTCTAGAAACCATGAAAAAACAGGAAAATTGAAAGTGGCCGAGTTTTTGAAATTCCTAGGCCACCATCTCGAAATATGGGCCATGTGCATTTTTAAGTCGGGAAACCAGTTTGCTTTGCTAACTCGTCCTAAGAAACTTGAATTTTGTATCTATTTTCAAAAAAAAAATCAGGGTATTACCAGAAAATTCAAATTTCGAAAAATCCAAATTTCAAATTTTTTTGAAAAAGTTAATAATTGGCATTTTTTGACTTCAAACACTCAATTTTTCATGTTGCGACTATGAAAATCGAGTGCACCACCAAAAACAACTCTAGAAACCATGAAAAAACAGGAAAATTGAAGGTGGCCGAGTTTTTGAAATTCCTAGGCCACCATCTCGAAATATGGGCCATGTGCATTTTTAGGACGGGAAACCAGTTTGCTATGCTAAATTGTCCTAAGAAACTTGAATTTTGTATCTATTTTCAAAAAAAAATCAGGGGATTACCAGAAAATTCAAATTTCGAAAAATCCAAAATTCAAATTTTTTTTTGAAAAAGTTAATAATTGGCATTTTTTGACTTCAAACACTTAATTTCTCATGTTGCGACTATGAAAATCGAGTTCATCACCAAAAACAACTCTAGAAACCATGAAAAAACAGGAAAATTGAAGGTGGCCGAGTTTTTGAAATTCCTAGGCCACCATCTCGAAATATGGGCCATGTGCATTTTTAAGTCGGGAAACCAGTTTGCTAGGTCAATTTTTTATGAGAAACTTGAATTTTGTATCTATTTTCAAAAAAAAATCAGGGGATTACCAGAAAATTCAAATTTCGAAAAATCCAAAATTCAAATTTTTTTTTGAAAAAGTTAATAATTGGCATTTTTTGACTTCAAACACTTAATTTCTCACGTTGCGGCTATGAAAATCGAGTTCATCACCAAAAACAACTCTAGAAACCATGAAAAAACCGGAAAATTGATGGTGGCCGAGTTTTTGAAATTCCTAGGCCACCATCTCGAAATATGGGCCATGTGCATTTTTAGGACGGGAAACCAGTTTGCTATGCTAAATTGTCCTAAGAAACTTGAATTTTGTATCTATTTTCAAAAAAAAATCAGGGGATTACCAGAAAATTCAAATTTCGAAAAATCCAAAATTCAAATTTTTTTTTGAAAAAGTTAATAATTGGCATTTTTTGACTTCAAACACTTAATTTCTTATGTTGCGACTATGAAAATCGAGTTCATCACCAAAAACAACTCTAGAAACCATGAAAAAACAGGAAAATTGAAGGTGGCCGAGTTTTTGAAATTCCTAGGCCACCATCTCGAAATATGGGCCATGTGCATTTTTAGGACGGGAAACCAGTTTGCTATGCTAAATTGTCCTAAGAAACTTGAATTTTGTATCTATTTTCAAAAAAAAATCAGGGGATTACCAGAAAATTCAAATTTCGAAAAATCCAAAATTCAAATTTTTTTTGAAAAAGTTAATAATTGGCATTTTTTGACTTCAAACACTTAATTTCTCATGTTGCGACTATGAAAATCGAGTTCATCACCAAAAACAACTCTAGAAACCATGAAAAAACAGGAAAATTGAAAGTGGCCGAGTTTTTGAAATTCCTAGGCCACCATCTCGAAATATGGGCCATGTGCATTTTTAAGTCGGGAAACCAGTTTGCTAGGTCAATTTTTTATGAGAAACTTGAATTTTGTATCTATTTTCAAAAAAAATCAGGGGATTACCAGAAAATTCAAATTTCGAAAAATCCACAATTCAAAATTTCTTTTGAAAAAGTTAATAATTGGCATTTTTTGACTTCAAACACTTAATTTCTCACGTTGCGGCTATGAAAATCGATTTCATCACCAAAAACAACTCTAGAAACCATGAAAAAACCGGAAAATTGATGGTGGCCGAGTTTTTGAAATTCCTAGGCCACCATCTCGAAATATGGGCCATGTGCATTTTTAGGACGGGAAACCAGTTTGCTATGCTAAATTGTCCTAAGAAACTTGAATTTTGTATCTATTTTCAAAAAAAAATCAGGGGATTACCAGAAAATTCAAATTTCGAAAAATCCAAAATTCAAATTTTTTTTTGAAAAAGTTAATAATTGGCATTTTTTGACTTCAAACACTTAATTTCTCACGTTGCGGCTATGAAAATCGATTTCATCACCAAAAACAACTCTAGAAACCATGAAAAAACCGGAAAATTAATGGTGGCCGAGTTTTTGAAATTCCTAGGCCGCCATCTGGAAATATGGGACATGTGCATTTTTAGGACGGGAAACCAGTTTGCTATGCTAAATTGTCCTAAGAAACTTGAATTTTGTATCTATTTTCAAAAAAAAATCAGGGGATTACCAGAAAATTCAAATTTCGAAAAATCCAAAATTCAAAACTTTTTTTGAAAAAGTTAATAATTGGCATTTTTTGACTTCAAACACTTAATTTCTCACGTTGCGGCTATGAAAATCGAGTTCATCACCAAAAACAACTCTAGAAACCATGAAAAAACCGGAAAATTGATGGTGGCCGAGTTTTTGAAATTCCTAGGCCACCATCTCGAAATATGGGCCATGTGCATTTTTAGGACGGGAAACCAGTTTGCTATGCTAAATTGTCCTAAGAAACTTGAATTTTGTATCTATTTTCAAAAAAAAATCAGGGGATTACCAGAAAATTCAAATTTCGAAAAATCCAAAATTCAAATTTTTTTTTGAAAAAGTTAATAATTGGCATTTTTTGACTTCAAACACTTAATTTCTCACGTTGCGGCTATGAAAATCGATTTCATCACCGAAAACAACTCTAGAAACCATGAAAAAACCGGAAAATTAATGGTGGCCGAGTTTTTGAAATTCCTAGGCCGCCATCTGGAAATATGGGACATGTGCATTTTTAGGACGGGAAACCAGTTTGCTATGCTAAATTGTCCTAAGAAACTTGAATTTTGTATCTATTTTCAAAAAAAAATCAGGGGATTACCAGAAAATTCAAATTTCGAAAAATCCAAAATTCAAATTTTTTTTTGAAAAAGTTAATAATTGGCATTTTTTGACTTCAAACACTTAATTTCTCACGTTGCGGCTATGAAAATCGATTTCATCACCAAAAACAACTCTAGAAACCATGAAAAAACCGGAAAATTAATGGTGGCCGAGTTTTTGAAATTCCTAGGCCACCATCTGGAAATATGGGACATGTGCATTTTTAGGACGGGAAACCAGTTTGCTATGCTAAATTGTCCTAAGAAACTTGAATTTTGTATCTATTTTCAAAAAAAAAAATCAGGGGATTACCAGAAAATTCAAATTTCGAAAAATCCAAAATTCAAATTTTTTTTGAAAAAGTTAATAATTGGCATTTTTTGACTTCAAACACTTAATTTCTCACGTTGCGGCTATGAAAATCGAGTTCAGCACCAAAAACAACTCTAGAAACCATGAAAAAACAGGAAAATTGAAGGTGGCCGAGTTTTTGAAATTCCTAGGCCGCCATCTGGAAATATGGGCCATGTGCATTTTTAAGTCGGGAAACCAGTTTGCTATGCTTAATTGTCCTAAGAAACTTGAATTTTGTATCTATTTTCAAAAAAAAATCAGGGGATTACCAGAAAATTCAAATTTCGAAAAATCCAAAATTCAAATTTTTTTTGAAAAAGTTAATAATTGGCATTTTTTGACTTCAAACACTTAATTTCTCATGTTGCGACTATGAAAATCGAGTTCATCACCAAAAACAACTCTAGAAACCATGAAAAAACAGGAAAATTGAAGGTGGCCGAGTTTTTGAAATTCCTAGGCCACCATCTCGAAATATGGGCCATGTGCATTTTTAAGTCGGGAAACCAGTTTGCTAGGTCAATTTTTTATGAGAAACTTGAATTTTGTATCTATTTTCAAAAAAAATCAGGGGATTACCAGAAAATTCAAATTTCGAAAAATCCAAAATTCAAATTTTTTTTTGAAAAAGTTAATAATTGGCATTTTTTGACTTCAAACACTTAATTTCTCACGTTGCGGCTATGAAAATCGAGTTCATCACCAAAAACAACTCTAGAAACCATGAAAAAACCGGAAAATTGATGGTGGCCGAGTTTTTGAAATTCCTAGGCCACCATCTCGAAATATGGGCCATGTGCATTTTTAGGACGGGAAACCAGTTTGCTATGCTAAATTGTCCTAAGAAACTTGAATTTTGTATCTATTTTCAAAAAAAAATCAGGGGATTACCAGAAAATTCAAATTTCGAAAAATCCAAAATTCAAATTTTTTTTGAAAAAGTTAATAATTGGCATTTTTTGATTTCAAACACTTAATTTCTCAT